>OX638070.1:15457979-20774468 GCA_951804385.1 Trifolium dubium
ACAACTTTAAAACATTATACTTGAAATTATATTAATTGTTGAACGGCTTAGATATCGCACCAGTCCCTGTGGATACGATAAAAACTATACTTACTTTTGTACTTTAACAAAATGGCGCCGTTGCCGGGGACCAGGGTTAGATGTAATTGATTCTATGAGTATGTGTTAACTTTGATTATGATTATATATGGTTTTAGTTATTCATCAATTTTTTGTGGTTGTTCTTGATTATCTTGTTAATTGTTAGAATTTGAAATGTCATAGACATATGCTTTTTGAATTCAATATTTAGAACAATCATCTATTAATTTCTAAAACTCTAGACATAGATTTTAGATTTAAAACTCACTTAAATATCAAGTTTTAAAACTATTGTGTTATTAAATTGTCCGAGACATCGGAGTTTGAGCAATACAATATAGCTGTTATATTGATCGATCACTCGAGACATCAAGGGTTAATTAATATAACGAAATTCTCGTCGTGATCTGGACACTGACGGGTATGTGAGTGATATGTGATAGAATTGATTAATAGTTAAAACCTGTATAATTGATCGAAGGATACGTACAATTGAGTTAGTGAAACCTAACCCCAACAAATTTATCTCTCTGTCAATCTTTTAATCTTTTATCGTTATTTTAGTTAATTACTCTATACAAACAAACAACCTTAAAACATTATACTTGAAATTATATTAATTGTTGAACGGCTTAGATATCGCACCAGTCCCTGTGGATACGATAAAAACTATACTTACTTTTGTACTTTAACAAAATGGCGCCGTTGCCGGGGACCAGGGTTAGATGTAATTGATTCTATGAGTATGTGTTAACTTTGATTATGATTATATATGGTTTTAGTTATTCATCAATTTTTTGTGGTTGTTCTTGATTATCTTGTTAATTGTTAGAATTTGAAATGTCATAGACATATGCTTTTTGAATTCAATATTTAGAAGAATCATCTAACAATTTCTAAAACTCTAGACATAGATTTTAGATTTAATACTCACTTAAATATCAAGTTTTAAAACTATTGTGTTGATTAAATTGTCCGAGACATCGGAGTTTGAGCAATACAATATAGTTGTTATATAGATCGATCACTCGAGACATCGAGGGTTAATTAATATAACGAGATTCTCGTCGTGATCTGGACACGGACACGTATGTGAGTGATATGTGATAGAATTGATTAATAGTTAAAACCTGTATAATTGATCGAAGGATACGTACAATTGAGTTAGTGAAACCTAACCCCAACAAATTTATCTCTCTGTCAATCTTTTAATCTTTTATCGTTATTTTAGTTAATTACTCTATACAAACAAACAACCTTAAAACATTATACTTGAAATTATACTAATTATTGAACGGTTTAGATATCGCACCAGCCTCTGTCGATACGATAAAAACTATACTTACTTTTGTACTTTAACAAAATGGCGCCGTTGCCGGGGACCAGGGTTAGATGTAATTGATTCTATGAGTATGTGTTAACTTTGATTATGATTATATATGGTTTTAGTTATTCATCAATTTTGGTGGTTGTTCTTGATTATCTTGTTAAATGTTAGAATTTGAAATGTCATAGATATATGCTTTTTGAATTCAATATTTAGAACAATCATCTATTAATTTCTAAAACTCTAGACATAGTCTTTAGATTTAATACTCACTTAAATATCAAGTTTTAAAACTATTGTGTTGATTAAATTGTCCAAGACATCGGTGTTTGAGCAATACAATATAGCGGTTATATAGATCGATCACTCGAGACATCGAGGGTTAATTAATATAACGAGAATCTCGTCGTGATCTGGACACGGACACGTATGTGAGTGATATGTGATAGAATTGATTAATAGTTATAACCTGTATAATTGATCGAAGGATACGTACAATTGAGTTAGTGAAACCTAACCCCAACAAATTTATCTCTCTGTCAATCTTTTAATCTTTTATCGTTATTTTAGTTAATTACTCTATACAAACAAACAACCTTAAAACATTATACTTGAAATTATATTAATTGTTGAACGGCTTAGATATCGAACCAGTCCCTGTGGATACGATAAAAACTATACTTACTTTTGTACTTTAACAAAATGGCGCCGTTGCCGGGGACCAGGGTTAGATGTAATTGATTCTATGAGTATGTGTTAACTTTGATTATGATTATATATGGTTTTAGTTATTCATCAATTTTGGTGGTTGTTCTTGATTATCTTGTTAAATGTTAGAATTTGAAATGTCATAGACATATGCTTTTTGAATTCAATATTTAGAAGAATCATCTATTAATTTCTAAAACTCTAGACATAGATTTTAGATTTAATACTCACTTAAATATCAAGTTTTAAAACTATTGTGTTGATTAAATTGTCCGAGACATCGGAGTTTGAGCAATACAATATAGCGGTTATATAGATCGATCACTCGAGACATCGAGGGTTAATTAATATAACGAGATTCTCGTCGTGATCTGGACACGGACACGTATGTGAGTGATATGTGATAGAATTGATTAATTGTTAAAACCTGTATAATTGATCGAAGGATATGTACAATTGAGTTAGTGAAACCTAACCCCAACAAATTTATCTCTCTGTCAATCTATTAATCTTTTATCGTTATTTTAGTTAATTACTCTACACAAACAAACAACCTTAAAACATTATACTTGAAATTATACTAATTGTTGAACGGTTTAGATATCGCACCAGCCTCTGTCGATACGATAAAAACTATACTTACTTTTGTACTTTAACAAAATGGCGCCGTTGCCGGGGACCAGGGTTAGATGTAATTGATTCTATGAGTATGTGTTAACTTTGATTATGATTATATATGGTTTTAGTTATTCATCAATTTTGGTGGTTGTTCTTGATTATCTTGTTAAATGTTAGAATTTGAAATGTCATAGATATATGCTTTTTGAATTCAATATTTAGAACAATCATCTATTAATTTCTAAAACTCTAGACATAGTCTTTAGATTTAATACTCACTTAAATATCAAGTTTTAAAACTATTGTGGTTAATAAATTGTCCAACACATCGGTGTTTGAGCAATACAATATAGCGGTTATATAGATCGATCACTCGAGACATCGAGGGTTAATTAATATAACGAGAATCTCGTCGTGATCTGGACACGGACACGTATGTGAGTGATATGTGATAGAATTGATTAATAGTTAAAACCTGTATAATTGATCGAAGGATACGTACAATTGAGTTAGTGAAACCTAACCCCAACAAATTTATCTGTCTGTCAATCTTTTAATCTTTTATCGTTATTTTAGTTAATTACTCTATACAAACAAACAACCTTAAAACATTATACTTGAAATTATATTAATTGTTAAACGGCTGAGATATCGCACCAGTCCTTGTGGATACGATAAAAACTATACTTACTTTTGTACTTTAACAAAATGGCGCCGTTGCCGGGGACCAGGGTTAGATGTAATTGATTCTATGAGTATGTGTTAACTTTGATTATGATTATATATGGTTTTAGTTATTCATCAATTTTGGTGGTTGTTCTTGATTATCTTGTTAAATGTTAGAATTTGAAATGTCATAGACATATGCTTTTTGAATTCAATATTTAGAAGAATCATCTATTAATTTCTAAAACTCTAGACATAGATTTTAGATTTAATACTCACTTAAATATCAAGTTTTAAAACTATTGTGTTGATTAAATTGTCCGAGACATCGGAGTTTGAGCAATACAATATAGCTGTTATATAGATCGATCACTCGAGACATCGAGGGTTAATTAATATAACGAGAATCTCGTCGTGATCTGGACACGGACACGTATGTGAGTGATATGTGATAGAATTGATTAATAGTTAAAACCTGTATAATTGATCGAAGGATACGTACAATTGAGTTAGTGAAACCTAACCCCAACAAATTTATCTCTCTGTCAATCTATTAATCTTTTATCGTTATTTTAATTAATTACTCTATACAAACAAACAACCTTAAAACATTATACTTGAAATTATATTAATTGTTGAACGGCTTAGATATCGCACCAGTCCCTGTGGATACGATAAAAACTATACTTACTTTTGTACTTTAACAAAATGGCGCCGTTGCCGGGGACCAGGGTTAGATGTAATTGATTCTATGAGTATGTGTTAACTTTGATTATGATTATATATGGTTTTAGTTATTCATCAATTTTGGTGGTTGTTCTTGATTATCTTGTTAAATGTTAGAATTTGAAATGTCATAGACATATGCTTTTTGAATTCAATATTTAGAAGAATCATCTATTAATTTCTAAAACTCTAGACATAGATTTTAGATTTAATACTCACTTAAATATCAAGTTTTAAAACTATTGTGTTGATTAAATTGTCCGAGACATCGGAGTTTGAGCAATACAATATAGTTGTTATATAGATCGATCACTCGAGACATCGAGGGTTAATTAATATAACGAGATTCTCGTCGTGATCTGGACACGGACACGTATGTGAGTGATATGTGATAGAATTGATTAATTGTTAAAACCTGTATAATTGATCGAAGGATATGTACAATTGAGTTAGTGAAACCTAACCCCAACAAATTTATCTCTCTGTCAATCTATTAATCTTTTATCGTTATTTTAGTTAATTACTCTATACAAACAAACAACCTTAAAACATTATACTTGAAATTATATTAATTGTTGAACGGCTTAGATATCGCACCAGTCCCTGTGGATACGATAAAAACTATACTTACTTTTGTACTTTAACAAAATGGCGCCGTTGCCGGGGACCAGGGTTAGATGTAATTGATTCTATGAGTATGTGTTAACTTTGATTATGATTATATATGGTTTTAGTTATTCATCAATTTTTTGTGGTTGTTCTTGATTATCTTGTTAATTGTTAGAATTTGAAATGTCATAGACATATGCTTTTTGAATTCAATATTTAGAACAATCATCTATTAATTTCTAAAACTCTAGACATAGATTTTAGATTTAAAACTCACTTAAATATCAAGTTTTAAAACTATTGTGTTATTAAATTGTCCGAGACATCGGAGTTTGCGCAATACAATATAGCTGTTATATTGATCGATCACTCGAGACATCAAGGGTTAATTAATATAACGAGATTCTCGTCGTGATCTGGACACTGACGGGTATGTGAGTGATATGTGATAGAATTGATTAATAGTTAAAACCTGTATAATTGATCGAAGGATACGTACAATTGAGTTAGTGAAACCTAACCCCAACAAATTTATCTCTATGTCAATCTTTTAATCTTTTATCGTTATTTTAGTTAATTACTCTATACAAACAAACAACTTTAAAACATTATACTTGAAATTATATTAATTGTTGAACGGCTTAGATATCGCACCAGTCCCTGTGGATACGATAAAAACTATACTTACTTTTGTACTTTAACAAAATGGCGCCGTTGCCGGGGACCAGGGTTAGATGTAATTGATTCTATGAGTATGTGTTAACTTTGATTATGATTATATATGGTTTTAGTTATTCATCAATTTTTTGTGGTTGTTCTTGATTATCTTGTTAATTGTTAGAATTTGAAATGTCATAGACATATGCTTTTTGAATTCAATATTTAGAACAATCATCTATTAATTTCTAAAACTCTAGACATAGATTTTAGATTTAAAACTCACTTAAATATCAAGTTTTAAAACTATTGTGTTATTAAATTGTCCGAGACATCGGAGTTTGAGCAATACAATATAGCTGTTATATTGATCGATCACTCGAGACATCAAGGGTTAATTAATATAACGAAATTCTCGTCGTGATCTGGACACTGACGGGTATGTGAGTGATATGTGATAGAATTGATTAATAGTTAAAACCTGTATAATTGATCGAAGGATACGTACAATTGAGTTAGTGAAACCTAACCCCAACAAATTTATCTCTCTGTCAATCTTTTAATCTTTTATCGTTATTTTAGTTAATTACTCTATACAAACAAACAACCTTAAAACATTATACTTGAAATTATTTTAATTGTTGAACGGCTTAGATATCGCACCAGTCCCTGTGGATACGATAAAAACTATACTTACTTTTGTACTTTAACAAAATGGCGCCGTTGCCGGGGACCAGGGTTAGATGTAATTGATTCTATGAGTATGTGTTAACTTTGATTATGATTATATATGGTTTTAGTTATTCATCAATTTTGGTGGTTGTTCTTGATTATCTTGTTAAATGTTAGAATTTGAAATGTCATAGACATATGCTTTTTGAATTCAATATTTAGAAGAATCATCTATTAATTTCTAAAACTCTAGACATAGATTTTAGATTTAATACTCACTTAAATATCAAGTTTTAAAACTATTGTGTTGATTAAATTGTCCGAGACATCGGAGTTTGAGCAATACAATATAGCTGTTATATAGATCGATCACTCGAGACATCGAGGGTTAATTAATATAACGAGAATCTCGTCGTGATCTGGACACGGACACGTATGTGAGTGATATGTGATAGAATTGATTAATAGTTAAAACCTGTATAATTGATCGAAGGATACGTACAATTGAGTTAGTGAAACCTAACCCCAACAAATTTATCTCTCTGTCAATCTATTAATCTTTTATCGTTATTTTAGTTAATTACTCTATACAAATAAACAACCTTAAAACATTATACTTGAAATTATATTAATTGTTGAACGGCTTAGATATCGCACCAGTCCCTGTGGATACGATAAAAACTATACTTACTTTTGTACTTTAACAAAATGGCGCCGTTGCCGGGGACCAGGGTTAGATGTAATTGATTCTATGAGTATGTGTTAATTTTGATTATGATTATATATGGTTTTAGTTATTCATCAATTTTGGTGGTTGTTCTTGATTATCTTGTTAAATGTTAGAATTTGAAATGTCATAGACATATGCTTTTTGAATTCAATATTTAGAAGAATCATCTATTAATTTCTAAAACTCTAGACATAGATTTTAGATTTAATACTCACTTAAATATCAAGTTTTAAAACTATTGTGTTGATTAAATTGTCCGAGACATCGGAGTTTGAGCAATACAATATAGTTGTTATATAGATCGATCACTCGAGACATCGAGGGTTAATTAATATAACGAGATTCTCGTCGTGATCTGGACACGGACACGTATGTGAGTGATATGTGATAGAATTGATTAATTGTTAAAACCTGTATAATTGATCGAAGGATATGTACAATTGAGTTAGTGAAACCTAACCCCAACAAATTTATCTCTCTGTCAATCTATTAATCTTTTATCGTTATTTTAGTTAATTACTCTATACAAACAAACAACCTTAAAACATTATACTTGAAATTATATTAATTGTTGAACGGCTTAGATATCGCACCAGTCCCTGTGGATACGATAAAAACTATACTTACTTTTGTACTTTAACAAAATGGCGCCGTTGCCGGGGACCAGGGTTAGATGTAATTGATTCTATGAGTATGTGTTAACTTTGATTATGATTATATATGGTTTTAGTTATTCATCAATTTTTTGTGGTTGTTCTTGATTATCTTGTTAATTGTTAGAATTTGAAATGTCATAGACATATGCTTTTTGAATTCAATATTTAGAACAATCATCTATTAATTTCTAAAACTCTAGACATAGATTTTAGATTTAAAACTCACTTAAATATCAAGTTTTAAAACTATTGTGTTATTAAATTGTCCGAGACATCGGAGTTTGAGCAATACAATATAGCTGTTATATTGATCGATCACTCGAGACATCAAGGGTTAATTAATATAACGAAATTCTCGTCGTGATCTGGACACTGACGGGTATGTGAGTGATATGTGATAGAATTGATTAATAGTTAAAACCTGTATAATTGATCGAAGGATACGTACAATTGAGTTAGTGAAACCTAACCCCAACAAATTTATCTCTATGTCAATCTTTTAATCTTTTATCGTTATTTTAGTTAATTACTCTATACAAACAAACAACTTTAAAACATTATACTTGAAATTATATTAATTGTTGAACGGCTTAGGTATCGCACCAGTCATCGTGGATACGATAAAAACTATACTTACTTTTGTACTTTAACAAAATGGCGCCGTTGCCGGGGACCAGGGTTAGTTGTAATTGATTCTATGAGTATGTGTTAACTTTGATTATGATTATATATGGTTTTAGTTATTTATCAATTTTGGTGGTTGTTCTTGATTATCTTGATAAATGTTAGAATTTGAAATGTCATGGACGTATGCTTTTTGAATTCAATATTTAGAAGAATCATCTATTAATTTCTAAAACTCTAGACATAGATTTTAGATTTAATACTCACTTAAATATCAAGTTTTAAAACTATTGTGTTGATTAAATTGTCCGAGACATCGGAGTTTGAGCAATACAATATAGTTGTTATATAGATCGATCACTCGAGACATCGAGGGTTAATTAATATAACGAGATTCTCGTCGTGATCTGGACACGGACACGTATGTGAGTGATATGTGATAGAATTGATTAATTGTTAAAACCTGTATAATTGATCGAAGGATATGTACAATTGAGTTAGTGAAACCTAACCCCAACAAATTTATCTCTCTGTCAATCTATTAATCTTTTATCGTTATTTTAGTTAATTACTCTATACAAACAAACAACCTTAAAACATTATACTTGAAATTATATTAATTGTTGAACGGCTTAGATATCGCACCAGTCCCTGTGGATACGATAAAAACTATACTTACTTTTGTACTTTAACAAAATGGCGCCGTTGCCGGGGACCAGGGTTAGATGTAATTGATTCTATGAGTATGTGTTAACTTTGATTATGATTATATATGGTTTTAGTTATTCATCAATTTTTTGTGGTTGTTCTTGATTATCTTGTTAATTGTTAGAATTTGAAATGTCATAGACATATGCTTTTTGAATTCAATATTTAGAACAATCATCTATTAATTTCTAAAACTCTAGACATAGATTTTAGATTTAAAACTCACTTAAATATCAAGTTTTAAAACTATTGTGTTATTAAATTGTCCGAGACATCGGAGTTTGAGCAATACAATATAGCTGTTATATTGATCGATCACTCGAGACATCAAGGGTTAATTAATATAACGAAATTCTCGTCGTGATCTGGACACTGACGGGTATGTGAGTGATATGTGATAGAATTGATTAATTGTTAAAACCTGTATAATTGATCGAAGGATACGTACAATTGAGTTAGTGAAACCTAACCCCAACAAATTTATCTCTATGTCAATCTTTTAATCTTTTATCGTTATTTTAGTTAATTACTCTATACAAACAAACAACTTTAAAACATTATACTTGAAATTATATTAATTGTTGAACGGCTTAGGTATCGCACCAGTCATCGTGGATACGATAAAAACTATACTTACTTTTGTACTTTAACAAAATGGCGCCGTTGCCGGGGACCAGGGTTAGTTGTAATTGATTCTATGAGTATGTGTTAACTTTGATTATGATTATATATGGTTTTAGTTATTTATCAATTTTGGTGGTTGTTCTTGATTATCTTGATAAATGTTAGAATTTGAAATGTCATGGACGTATGCTTTTTGAATTCAATATTTAGAAGAATCATCTATTAATTTCGAAAACTCTAGACATAGATTTTAGATTTAATACTCACTTAAATATCAAGTTTTAAAACTATTGTGTTGATTAAATTGTCCGAGACATCGGAGTTTGAGCAATACAATATAGTTGTTATATAGATCGATCACTCGAGACATCGAGGGTTAATTAATATAACGAGATTCTCGTCGTGATCTGGACACGGACACGTATGTGAGTGATATGTGATAGAATTGATTAATTGTTAAAACCTGTATAATTGATCGAAGGATATGTACAATTGAGTTAGTGAAACCTAACCCCAACAAATTTATCTCTCTGTCAATCTATTAATCTTTTATCGTTATTTTAGTTAATTACTCTATACAAACAAACAACCTTAAAACATTATACTTGAAATTATATTAATTGTTGAACGGCTTAGATATCGCACCAGTCCCTGTGGATACGATAAAAACTATACTTACTTTTGTACTTTAACAAAATGGCGCCGTTGCCGGGGACCAGGGTTAGATGTAATTGATTCTATGAGTATGTGTTAACTTTGATTATGATTATATATGGTTTTAGTTATTCATCAATTTTTTGTGGTTGTTCTTGATTATCTTGTTAATTGTTAGAATTTGAAATGTCATAGACATATGCTTTTTGAATTCAATATTTAGAACAATCATCTATTAATTTCTAAAACTCTAGACATAGATTTTAGATTTAAAACTCACTTAAATATCAAGTTTTAAAACTATTGTGTTATTAAATTGTCCGAGACATCGGAGTTTGAGCAATACAATATAGCTGTTATATTGATCGATCACTCGAGACATCAAGGGTTAATTAATATAACGAAATTCTCGTCGTGATCTGGACACTGACGGGTATGTGAGTGATATGTGATAGAATTGATTAATAGTTAAAACCTGTATAATTGATCGAAGGATACGTACAATTGAGTTAGTGAAACCTAACCCCAACAAATTTATCTCTATGTCAATCTTTTAATCTTTTATCGTTATTTTAGTTAATTACTCTATACAAACAAACAACTTTAAAACATTATACTTGAAATTATATTAATTGTTGAACGGCTTAGGTATCGCACCAGTCATCGTGGATACGATAAAAACTATACTTACTTTTGTACTTTAACAAAATGGCGCCGTTGCCGGGGACCAGGGTTAGTTGTAATTGATTCTATGAGTATGTGTTAACTTTGATTATGATTATATATGGTTTTAGTTATTTATCAATTTTGGTGTTTGTTCTTGATTATCTTGATAAATGTTAGAATTTGAAATGTCATGGACGTATGCTTTTTGAATTCAATATTTTGAACAATCATCTATTAATTTCTAAAACTCTAGACATAGATTTTAGATTTAATACTCACTTAAATATCAAGTTTTAAAACTATTGTGTTGATTAAATTGTCCGAGACATCGGTGTTTGAGAAATACAATATAGCGGTTATATATTTCGATCACTCGAGACATCGAGGGTTAATTAATATAACGAGATTCTCGTCATGATCTGGACACAGACACGTATGTGAGTGATATGTGATAGAATTGATTAATTGTTAAAACCTGTATAATTGATCGAAGGATACGTACAATTGAGTTAGTGAAACCTAACCCCAACAAATTTATCTCTCTATCAATCTATTAATCTTTTATCGTTATTTTAGTTAATTACTCTATACAAACAAACAACCTTAAAACATTATACTTGAAATTATATTAATTGTTGAACGGCTTAGATATCGCACCAGTCCCTGTGGATACGATAAAAACTATACTTACTTTTGTACTTTAACAAAATGGCGCTGTTGCCGGGGACCAAGGTTAGATGTAATTGATTCTATGAGTATGTGTTAACTTTGATTATGATTATATATGGTTTTAGTTATTCATCAATTTTTTGTGGTTGTTCTTGATTATCTTGTTAATTGTTAGAATTTGAAATGTCATAGACATATGCTTTTTGAATTCAATATTTAGAAGAATCATCTATTAATTTCTAAAACTCTAGACATAGATTTTAGATTTAATACTCACTTAAATATCAAGTTTTAAAACTATTGTGTTGATTAAATTGTCCGAGACATCGGAGTTTGAGCAATACAATATAGTTGTTATATAGATCGATCACTCGAGACATCGAGGGTTAATTAATATAACGAGATTCTCGTCGTGATCTGGACACGGACACGTATGTGAGTGATATGTGATAGAATTGATTAATTGTTAAAACCTGTATAATTGATCGAAGGATATGTACAATTGAGTTAGTGAAACCTAACCCCAACAAATTTATCTCTCTGTCAATCTATTAATCTTTTATCGTTATTTTAGTTAATTACTCTATACAAACAAACAACCTTAAAACATTATACTTGAAATTATATTAATTGTTGAACGGCTTAGATATCGCACCAGTCCCTGTGGATACGATAAAAACTATACTTACTTTTGTACTTTAACAAAATGGCGCCGTTGCCGGGGACCAAGGTTAGATGTAATTGATTCTATGAGTATGTGTTAACTTTGATTATGATTATATATGGTTTTAGTTATTCATCTATTTTTTGTGGTTGTTCTTGATTATCTTGTTAATTGTTAGAATTTGAAATGTCATAGACATATGCTTTTTGAATTCAATATTTAGAACAATCATCTATTAATTTCTAAAACTCTAGACATAGATTTTAGATTTAAAACTCACTTAAATATCAAGTTTTAAAACTATTGTGTTATTAAATTGTCCGAGACATCGGAGTTTGAGCAATACAATATAGCTGTTATATTGATCGATCACTCGAGACATCAAGGGTTAATTAATATAACGAAATTCTCGTCGTGATCTGGACACTGACGGGTATGTGAGTGATATGTGATAGAATTGATTAATAGTTAAAACCTGTATAATTGATCGAAGGATACGTACAATTGAGTTAGTGAAACCTAACCCCAACAAATTTATCTCTATGTCAATCTTTTAATCTTTTATCGTTATTTTAGTTAATTACTCTATACAAACAAACAACTTTAAAACATTATACTTGAAATTAAATTAATTGTTGAACGGCTTAGGTATCGCACCAGTCATCGTGGATACGATAAAAACTATACTTACTTTTGTACTTTAACAAAATGGCGCCGTTGCCGGGGACCAGGGTTAGATGTAATTGATTCTATGAGTATGTGTTAACTTTGATTATGATTATATATGGTTTTAGTTATTCATCAATTTTGGTGGTTGTTCTTGATTATCTTGATAAATGTTAGAATTTGAAATGTCATGGACGTATGCTTTTTGAATTCAATATTTTGAACAATCATCTATTAATTTCTAAAACTCTAGACATAGATTTTAGATTTAATACTCACTTAAATATCAAGTTTTAAAACTATTGTGTTGATTAAATTGTCCGAGACATCGGTGTTTGAGAAATACAATATAGCGGTTATATAGATCGATCACTCGAGACATCGAGGGTTAATTAATATAACGAGATTCTCGTCATGATCTGGACACGGACACGTATGTGAGTGATATGTGATAGAATTGATTAATTGTTAAAACCTGTATAATTGATCGAAGGATACGTACAATTGAGTTAGTGAAACCTAACCCCAACAAATTTATCTCTCTATCAATCTATTAATCTTTTATCGTTATTTTAGTTAATTACTCTATACAAACAAACAACCTTAAAACATTATACTTGAAATTATATTAATTGTTGAACGGCTTAGATATCGCACCAGTCCCTGTGGATACGATAAAAACTATACTTACTTTTGTACTTTAACAAAATGGCGCTGTTGCCGGGAACCAGGGTTAGATGTAATTGATTCTATGAGTATGTGTTAACTTTGATTATGATTATATATGGTTTTAGTTATTCATCAATTTTTTGTGGTTGTTCTTGATTATCTTGTTAATTGTTAGAATTTGAAATGTCATAGACATATGCTTTTTGAATTCAATATTTAGAAGAATCATCTATTAATTTCTAAAACTCTAGACATAGATTTTAGATTTAATACTCACTTAAATATCAAGTTTTAAAACTATTGTGTTGATTAAATTGTCCGAGACATCGGAGTTTGAGCAATACAATATAGTTGTTATATAGATCGATCACTCGAGACATCGAGGGTTAATTAATATAACGAGATTCTCGTCGTGATCTGGACACGGACACGTATGTGAGTGATATGTGATAGAATTGATTAATTGTTAAAACCTGTATAATTGATCGAAGGATATGTACAATTGAGTTAGTGAAACCTAACCCCAACAAATTTATCTCTCTGTCAATCTATTAATCTTTTATCGTTATTTTAGTTAATTACTCTATACAAACAAACAACCTTAAAACATTATACTTGAAATTATATTAATTGTTGAACGGCTTAGATATCGCACCAGTCCCTGTGGATACGATAAAAACTATACTTACTTTTGTACTTTAACAAAATGGCGCCGTTGCCGGGGACCAGGGTTAGATGTAATTGATTCTATGAGTATGTGTTAACTTTGATTATGATTATATATGGTTTTAGTTATTCATCAATTTTTTGTGGTTGTTTTTGATTATCTTGTTAATTGTTAGAATTTGAAATGTCATAGACATATGCTTTTTGAATTCAATATTTAGAACAATCATCTATTAATTTCTAAAACTCTAGACATAGATTTTAGATTTAAAACTCACTTAAATATCAAGTTTTAAAACTATTGTGTTATTAAATTGTCCGAGACATCGGAGTTTGAGCAATACAATATAGCTGTTATATTGATCGATCACTCGAGACATCAAGGGTTAATTAATATAACGAAATTCTCGTCGTGATCTGGACACTGACGGGTATGTGAGTGATATGTGATAGAATTGATTAATAGTTAAAACCTGTATAATTGATCGAAGGATACGTACAATTGAGTTAGTGAAACCTAACCCCAACAAATTTATCTCTATGTCAATCTTTTAATCTTTTATCGTTATTTTAGTTAATTACTCTATACAAACAAACAACTTTAAAACATTATACTTGAAATTAAATTAATTGTTGAACGGCTTAGGTATCGCACCAGTCATCGTGGATACGATAAAAACTATACTTACTTTTGTACTTTAACAAAATGGCGCCGTTGCCGGGGACCAGGGTTAGATGTAATTGATTCTATGAGTATGTGTTAACTTTGATTATGATTATATATGGTTTTAGTTATTCATCAATTTTGGTGGTTGTTCTTGATTATCTTGATAAATGTTAGAATTTGAAATGTCATGGACGTATGCTTTTTGAATTCAATATTTTGAACAATCATCTATTAATTTCTAAAACTCTAGACATAGATTTTAGATTTAATACTCACTTAAATATCAAGTTTTAAAACTATTGTGTTGATTAAATTGTCCGAGACATCGGTGTTTGAGAAATACAATATAGCGGTTATATAGATCGATCACTCGAGACATCGAGGGTTAATTAATATAACGAGATTCTCGTCATGATCTGGACTCGGACACGTATGTGAGTGATATGTGATAGAATTGATTAATTGTTAAAACCTGTATAATTGATCGAAGGATACGTACAATTGAGTTAGTGAAACCTAACCCCAACAAATTTATCTCTCTATCAATCTATTAATCTTTTATCGTTATTTTAGTTAATTACTCTATACAAACAAACAACCTTAAAACATTATACTTGAAATTATATTAATTGTTGAACGGCTTAGATATCGCACCAGTCCCTGTGGATACGATAAAAACTATACTTACTTTTGTACTTTAACAAAATGGCGCTGTTGCCGGGGACCAGGGTTAGATGTAATTGATTCTATGAGTATGTGTTAACTTTGATTATGATTATATATGGTTTTAGTTATTCATCAATTTTTTGTGGTTGTTCTTGATTATCTTGTTAATTGTTAGAATTTGAAATGTCGTAGACATATGCTTTTTGAATTCAATATTTAGAAGAATCATCTATTAATTTCTAAAACTCTAGACATAGATTTTAGATTTAATACTCACTTAAATATCAAGTTTTAAAACTATTGTGTTGATTAAATTGTCCGAGACATCGGAGTTTGAGCAATACAATATAGTTGTTATATAGATCGATCACTCGAGACATCGAGGGTTAATTAATATAACGAGATTCTCGTCGTGATCTGGATACGGACACGTATGTGAGTGATATGTGTAAGAATTGATTAATAGTTAAAACCTGTATAATTGATCGAAGGATACGTACAATTGAGTTAGTGAAACCTAACCCCAACAAATTTATCTCTCTGTCAATCTTTTAATCTTTTATCGTTATTTTAGTTAATTACTCTATACAAACAAACAACCTTAAAACATTATACTTGAAATTATACTAATTGTTGAACGGTTTAGATATCGCACTAGCCTCTGTCGATACGATAAAAACTATACTTACTTTTGTACTTTAACAAAATGGCGCCGTTGCCGGGGACCAGGGTTAGATGTAATTGATTCTATGAGTATGTGTTAACTTTGATTATGATTATATATGGTTTTAGTTATTCATCAATTTTGGTGGTTGTTCTTGATTATCTTGTTAAATGTTAGAATTTGAAATGTCATAGATATATGCTTTTTGAATTCAATATTTAGAACAATCATCTATTAATTTCTAAAACTCTAGACATAGATTTTAGATTTAATACTCACTTAAATATCAAGTTTTAAAACTATTGTGTTGATTAAATTGTCCGAGACATCAGTGTTTGAGCAATACAATATAGCGGTTATATAGATCTATCACTCGAGACATCGAGGGTTAATTAATATAACGAGATTCTCGTCGTGATCTGGATACGGACACGTATGTGAGTGATATGTGTAAGAATTGATTAATAGTTAAAACCTGTATAATTGATCGAAGGATACGTACAATTGAGTTAGTGAAACCTAACCCCAACAAATTTATCTCTCTGTCAATCTTTTAATCTTTTATCGTTATTTTAGTAAATTACTCTATACAAACAAACAACCTTAAAACATTATACTTGAAATTATACTAATTGTTGAACGGCTTAGATATCGCACCAGTCTCTATGGATATGATAAAAACTATACTTACTTTTGTACTTTAACAAAATGGCGCCGTTGCCGGAGACCAGGGTTAGATGTAATTGATTCTATGAGTATGTGTTAACTTTGATTATGATTATATATGGTTTTAGTTATTCATCAATTTTGGTGGTTGTTCTTGATTATCTTGTTAAATGTTAGAATTTGAAATGTCATAGACATATGCTTTTTGAATTCAATATTTAGAACAATCATCTATTAATTTCTAAAACTCTAGACATAGATTTTAAATTTAATACTCACTTAAATATCAAATTTTAAAACTATTGTGTTGATTAAATTGTCCGAGACATCGGAGTTTGAGCAATACAATATAGCTGTTATATTGATCGATCACTCGAGACATCGAGGGTTAATTAATATAACGAGATTCTCGTCGTGATCTGGACACGGACACGTATGTGAGTGATATGTGATAGAATTGATTAATAGTTAAAACCTGTATAATTGATCGAAGGATACGTACAATTGAGTTAATGAAACCTAACCCCAACAAATTTATCTCTCTGTCCATCTTTTAATCTTTTATCGTTATTTTAGTTAATTACTCTATACAAACAAACAACCTTAAAACATTATACTTGAAATTATACTAATTGTTGAACGGCTTAGATATCGCACCAGTCCCTGTGGATATGATAAAAACTATACTTACTTTTGTACTTTAACAAAATGGCGCCGTTGACGGGGACCAGGGTTAGATGTAATTGATTCTATGAGTATGTGTTAACTTTGATTATGATTATATATGGTTTTAGTTATTTATCAATTTTGGTGGTTGTTCTTGATTATCTTGTTAAATGTTAGAATTTGAAATGTCATAGACATATGCTTTTTGAATTCAATATTTAGAACAATCATCTATTAATTTCTAAAACTCTAGACATAGATTTTAGATTTAATACTCACTTAAATATCAAGTTTTAAAACTATTGTGTTGATTAAATTGTCCGAGACATCAGTGTTTGAGCAATACAATATAGCGGTTATATAGATCTATCACTCGAGACATCGAGGGTTAATTAATATAACGAGATTCTCGTCGTGATCTGGATACGGACACGTATGTGAGTGATATGTGTAAGAATTGATTAATAGTTAAAACCTGTATAATTGATCGAAGGATACGTACAATTGAGTTAGTGAAACCTAACCCCAACAAATTTATCTCTCTGTCAATCTATTAATCTTTTATCGTTATTTTAGTTAATTACTCTATACAAACAAACAACCTTAAAACATTATACTTGAAATTATACTAATTGTTGAACGGCTTAGATATCGCACCAGTCCCTGTGGATATGATAAAAACTATACTTACTTTTGTACTTTAACAAAATGGCGCCGTTGACGGGGACCAGGGTTAGATGTAATTGATTCTATGAGTATGTGTTAACTTTGATTATGATTATATATGGTTTTAGTTATTTATCAATTTTGGTGGTTGTTCTTGATTATCTTGTTAAATGTTAGAATTTGAAATGTCATAGACATATGCTTTTTGAATTCAATATTTAGAACAATCATCTATTAATTTCTAAAACTCTAGACATAGATTTTAGATTTAATACTCACTTAAATATCAAGTTTTAAAACTATTGTGTTGATTAAATTGTCCGAGACATCAGTGTTTGAGCAATACAATATAGCGGTTATATAGATCTATCACTCGAGACATCGAGGGTTAATTAATATAACGAGATTCTCGTCGTGATCTGGATACGGACACGTATGTGAGTGATATGTGTAAGAATTGATTAATAGTTAAAACCTGTATAATTGATCGAAGGATACGTACAATTGAGTTAGTGAAACCTAACCCCAACAAATTTATCTCTCTGTCAATCTTTTATCGTTATTTTAGTTAATTACTCTATACAAACAAACAACCTTAAAACATTATACTTGAAATTATACTAATTGTTGAACGGCTTAGATATCGCACCAGTCCCTGTGGATATGATAAAAACTATACTTACTTTTGTACTTTAACAAAATGGCGCCGTTGCCGGAGACCAGGGTTAGATGTAATTGATTCTATGAGTATGTGTTAACTTTGATTATGATTATATATGGTTTTAGTTATTCATCAATTTTGGTGGTTGTTCTTGATTATCTTGTTAAATGTTAGAATTTGAAATGTCATAGACATATGCTTTTTGAATTCAATATTTAGAACAATCATCTATTAATTTCTAAAACTCTAGACATAGATTTTAGATTTAATACTCACTTAAATATCAAGTTTTAAAACTATTGTGTTGATTAAATTGTCCGAGACATCGGAGTTTGAGCAATACAATATAGCTGTTATATTGATCGATCACTCGAGACATCGAGGGTAAATTAATATAATGAGAATCTCGTCGTGATCTAGACACGGACACGTATGTGAGTGATATGTGATAGAATTGATTAATAGTTAAAACCTGTATAATTGATCGAAGGATACGTACAATTGAGTTAGTGAAACCTAACCCCAACAAATTTATATCTCTGTCAATCTTTTAATCTTTTATCGTTATTTTAGTTAATTACTCTATACAAACAAACAACCTTAAAACATTATACTTGAAATTATACTAATTATTGAACGGCTTAGATATCGCACCAGTCCCTGTGGATATGATAAAAACTATACTTACTTTTGTACTTTAACAAAATGGCGCCGTTGACGGGGACCAGGGTTAGATGTAATTGATTCTATGAGTATGTGTTAACTTTGATTATGATTATATATGGTTTTAGTTATTCATCAATTTTGGTGGTTGTTCTTGATTACCTTGTTAAATGTTAGAATTTGAAATGTCATAGACATATGCTTTTTGAATTCAATATTTAGAACAATCATCTATTAATTTCTAAAACTCTAGACATAGATTTTAGATTTAATACTCACTTAAATATCAAGTTTTAAAACTATTGTGTTGATTAAACTGTCCGAGACATCAGTGTTTGACCAATACAATATAGCGGTTATATAGATCGATCACTCGAGACATCGAGGGTTAATTAATATAACGAGATTCTCGTCGTGATCTGGACACGGACACGTATGTGAGTGATATGTGATAGAATTGATTAATAGTTAAAACCTGTATAATTCATCGAAGGATACGTACAATTGAGTTAGTGAAACCTAACCCCAACAAATTTATCTCTCTGTCAATCTTTTAATCTTTTATCGTTATTTTAGTTAATTACTCTATACAAACAAACAACCTTAAAACATTATACTTGAAATTATACTAATTGTTGAACGGCTTAGATATCGCACCAGTCCCTGTGGATATGATAAAAACTATACTTACTTTTGTACTTTAACAAATGGCGCCGTTGCCGGGGACCAGGGTTAGATGTAATTGATTCTATGAGTATGTGTTAACTTTGATTATGATTATATATGGTTTTAGTTATTCATCAGTTTTGGCGGTTGTTCTTGATTATCTTGTTAAATGTTAGAATTTGAAATGTCATAGACATATGCTTTTTGAATTCAATATTTAGAACAATCATCTATTAATTTCTAAACCTCTAGACATAGATTTTAGATTTAATACTCACTTAAATATCAAGTTTTAAAACTATTGTGTTGATTAAATTGTCCGAGACATCGGAGTTTGAGCAATACAATATAGTTGTTATATTGATCGATCACTCGAGACATCGAGGGTAAATTAATATAATGAGAATCTCGTCTTGATCTGGACACGGACACGTATGTGAGTGATATGTGATAGAATTGATTAATAGTTAAAACCTGTATAATTGATCGAAGGATACGTACAATTGAGTTAGTGAAACCTAACCCCAACAAATTTATATCTCTGTCAATCTTTTAATCTTTTATCGTTATTTTAGTTAATTACGCTATACAAACAAACAACCTTAAAACATTATACTTGAAATTATACTAATTATTGAACGGCTTAGATATCGCACCAGTCCCTGTGGATATGATAAAAACTATACTTACTTTTGTACTTTAACAAAATGGCGCCGTTGACGGGGACCAGGGTTAGATGTAATTGATTCTATGAGTATGTGTTAACTTTGATTATGATTATATATGGTTTTAGTTATTCATAATTTTTGGTGGTTGTTCTTGATTACCTTGTTAAATGTTAGAATTTGAAATGTCATAGACATATGCTTTTTGAATTCAATATTTAGAACAATCATCTATTAATTTCTAAAACTCTAGACATAGATTTTAGATTTAATACTCACTTAAATATCAAGTTTTAAAACTATTGTGTTGATTAAATTGTCCGAGACATCGGAGTTTGAGCAATACAATATAGCTGTTATATTGATCGATCACTCGAGACATCGAGGGTAAATTAATATAATGAGAATCTCGTCGTGATCTGGACACGGACACGTATGTGAGTGATATGTGATAGAATTGATTAATAGTTAAAACCTGTATAATTGATCGAAGGATACGTACAATTGAGTTAGTGAAACCTAACCCCAACAAATTTATATCTCTGTCAATCTTTTAATCTTTTATCGTTATTTTAGTTAATTACTCTATACAAACAAACAACCTTAAAACATTATACTTGAAATTATACTAATTATTGAACGGCTTAGATATCGCACCAGTCCCTGTGGATATGATAAAAACTATACTTACTTTTGTACTTTAACAAAATGGCGCCGTTGACGGGGACCAGGGTTAGATGTAATTGATTCTATGAGTATGTGTTAACTTTGATTATGATTATATATGGTTTTAGTTATTCATCAATTTTGGTGGTTGTTCTTGATTACCTTGTTAAATGTTAGAATTTGAAATGTCATAGACATATGCTTTTTGAATTCAATATTTAGAACAATCATCTATTAATTTCTAAAACTCTAGACATAGATTTTAGATTTAATACTCACTTAAATATCAAGTTTTAAAACTATTGTGTTGATTAAATTGTCCGAGACATCAGTGTTTGACCAATACAATATAGCGGTTATATAGATCGATCACTCGAGACATCGAGGGTTAATTAATATAACGAGATTCTCGTCGTGATCTGGACACGGACACGTATGTGAGTGATATGTGATAGAATTGATTAATAGTTAAAACCTGTATAATTCATCGAAGGATACGTACAATTGAGTTAGTGAAACCTAACCCCAACAAATTTATCTCTCTGTCAATCTTTTAATCTTTTATCGTTATTTTAGTTAATTACTCTATACAAACAAACAACCTTGAAACATTATACTTGAAATTATACTAATTGTTGAACGGCTTAGATATCGCACCAGTCCTTGTGGATATGATAAAAACTATACTTACTTTTGTACTTTAACAAAATGGCGCCGTTGACGGGGACCAGGGTTAGATGTAATTGATTCTATGAGTATGTGTTAACTTTGATTATGATTATATATGGTTTTAGTTATTCATCAATTTTGGTGGTTGTTCTTGATTATCTTGTTAAATGTTAGAATTTGAAATGTCATAGACATATGCTTTTTGAATTCAATATTTAGAACAATCATCTATTAATTTCTAAATCTCTAGACATAGATTTTAGATTTAATACTCACTTAAATATCAAGTTTTAAAACTATTGTGTTGATTAAATTGTCCGAGACATCAGTGTTTGAGCAATACAATATAGCGGTTATATAGATCTATCACTCGAGACATCGAGGGTTAATTAATATAACGAGATTCTCGTCGTGATCTGGATACGGACACGTATGTGAGTGATATGTGTAAGAATTGATTAATAGTTAAAACCTGTATAATTGATCGAAGGATACGTACAATTGAGTTAGTGAAACCTAACCCCAACAAATTTATCTCTCTGTCAATCTTTTAATCTTTTATCGTTATTTTAGTTAATTACTCTATACAAACAAACAACCTTAAAACATTATACTTGAAATTATACTAATTGTTGAACGGCTTAGATATCGCACCAGTCCCTATGGATATGATAAAAACTATACTTACTTTTGTACTTTAACAAAATGGCGCCGTTGTCGGGGACCAGGGTTAGATGTAATTGATTCTATGAGTATGTGTTAACTTTGATTATGATTATATATGGTTTTAGTTATTCATCAGTTTTGGCGGTTGTTCTTGATTATCTTGTTAAATGTTAGAATTTGAAATGTCATAGACATATGCTTTTTGAATTCAATATTTAGAACAATCATCTATTAATTTCTAAACCTCTAGACATAGATTTTAGATTTAATACTCACTTAAATATCAAGTTTTAAAACTATTGTGTTGATTAAATTGTCCGAGACATCGGTGTTTGAGCAATACAATATAGCGGTTATATAGATCGATCACTCGAGACATCGAGGGTTAATTAATATAACGAGATTCTCGTCGTGATCTGGACACGGACACGTATGTGAGTGATATGTGATAGAATTGATTAATAGTTAAAACCTGTATAATTGATCGAAGGATACGTACAATTGAGTTAGTGAAACCTAACCCCAACAAATTTATCTCTCTGTCAATCTTTTAATCTTTTATCGTTATTTTAGTTAATTACTCTATACAAACAAACAACCTTAAAACATTATACTTGAAATTATACTAATTGTTGAACGGATTAGATATCGCACCAGTCCCTGTGGATATGATAAAAACTATACTTACTTTTGTACTTTAACAAAATGGCGCCGTTGCCGGGGACCAGGGTTAGATGTAATTGATTCTATGAGTATGTGTTAACTTTGATTATGATTATATATGGTTTTAGTTATTCATCAATTTTGGTGGTTGTTCTTGATTATCTTGTTAAATGTTAGAATTTGAAATGTCATAGACATATGCTTTTTGAATTCAATATTTAGAACAATCATCTATTAATTTCTAAAACTCTAGACATAGATTTTAAATTTAATACTCACTTAAATATCAAGTTTTAAAACTATTGTGTTGATTAAATTGTCCGAGACATCGGTGTTTGACCAATACAATATAGCGGTTATATAGATCGATCACTCGAGACATCGAGGGTTAATTAATATAACGAGATTCTCGTCGTGATCTGGACACGGACACGTATGTGAGTGATATGTGATAGAATTGATTAATAGTTAAAACCTGTATAATTCATCGAAGGATACGTACAATTGAGTTAGTGAAACCTAACCCCAACAAATTTATCTCTCTGTCAATCTTTTAATCTTTTATCGTTATTTTAGTTAATTACTCTATACAAACAAACAACCTTAAAACATTATACTTGAAATTATACTAATTGTTGAACGGCTTAGATATCGCACCAGTCCCTGTGGATATGATAAAAACTATACTTACTTTTGTACTTTAACAAAATGGCGCCGTTGACGGGGACCAGGGTTAGATGTAATTGATTCTATGAGTATGTGTTAACTTTGATTATGATTATATATGGTTTTAGTTATTCATCAATTTTGGTGGTTGTTCTTGATTATCTTGTTAAATGTTAGAATTTGAAATGTCATAGACATATGCTTTTTGAATTCAATATTTAGAACAATCATCTATTAATTTCTAAATCTCTAGACGTAGATTTTAGATTTAATACTCACTTAAATATCAAGTTTTAAAACTATTGTGTTGATTAAATTGTCCGAGACATCAGTGTTTGAGCAATACAATATAGCGGTTATATAGATCTATCACTCGAGACATCGAGGGTTAATTAATATAACGAGATTCTCGTCGTGATCTGGATACGGACACGTATGTGAGTGATATGTGTAAGAATTGATTAATAGTTAAAACCTGTATAATTGATCGAAGGATACGTACAATTGAGTTAGTGAAACCTAACCCCAACAAATTTATCTCTCTGTCAATCTTTTAATCTTTTATCGTTATTTTAGTTAATTACTCTATACAAACAAACAACCTTAAAACATTATACTTGAAATTATACTAATTGTTGAACGGCTTAGATATCGCACCAGTCCCTGTGGATATGATAAAAACTATACTTACTTTTGTACTTTAACAAAATGGCGCCGTTGTCGGGGACCAGGGTTAGATGTAATTGATTCTATGAGTATGTGTTAACTTTGATTATGATTATATATGGTTTTAGTTATTCATCAGTTTTGGCGGTTGTTCTTGATTATCTTGTTAAATGTTAGAATTTGAAATGTCATAGACATATGCTTTTTGAATTCAATATTTAGAACAATCATCTATTAATTTCTAAACCTCTAGACATAGATTTTAGATTTAATACTCACTTAAATATCAAGTTTTAAAACTATTGTGTTGATTAAATTGTCCGAGACATCGGTGTTTGAGCAATACAATATAGCGGTTATATAGATCGATCACTCGAGACATCGAGGGTTAATTAATATAACGAGATTCTCGTCGTGATCTGGACACGGACACGTATGTGAGTGATATGTGATAGAATTGATTAATAGTTAAAACCTGTATAATTGATCGAAGGATACGTACAATTGAGTTAGTGAAACCTAACCCCAACAAATTTATCTCTCTGTCAATCTTTTAATCTTTTATCGTTATTTTAGTTAATTACTCTATACAAACAAACAACCTTAAAACATTATACTTGAAATTATACTAATTGTTGAACGGCTTAGATATCGCACCAGTCCCTGTGGATATGATAAAAACTATACTTACTTTTGTACTTTAACAAAATGGCGCCGTTGCCGGGGACCAGGGTTAGATGTAATTGATTCTATGAGTATGTGTTAACTTTGATTATGATTATATATGGTTTTAGTTATTCATCAATTTTGGTGGTTGTTCTTGATTATCTTGTTAAATGTTAGAATTTGAAATGTCATAGACATATGCTTTTTGAATTCAATATTTAGAACAATCATCTATTAATCTCTAAACCTCTAGACATAGATTTTAGATTTAATACTCACTTAAATATCAAGTTTTAAAACTATTGTGTTGATTAAATTGTTCGAGACATCGGTGTTTGAGCAATACAATATAGCGGTTATATAGATCGATCACTCGAGACATCGAGGGTTAATTAATATAACGAGATTCTCGTCGTGATCTGGACACGGACACGTATGTGAGTGATATGTGATAGAATTGATTAATAGTTAAAACCTGTATAATTCATCGAAGGATACGTACAATTGAGTTAGTGAAACCTAACCCCAACAAATTTATCTCTCTGTCAATCTTTTAATCTTTTATCGTTATTTTAGTTAATTACTCTATACAAACAAACAACCTTAAAACATTATACTTGAAATTATACTAATTGTTGAACGGCTTAGATATCGCACCAGTCCTTGTGGATATGATAAAAACTATACTTACTTTTGTACTTTAACAAAATGGCGCCGTTGACGGGGACCAGGGTTAGATGTAATTGATTCTATGAGTATGTGTTAACTTTGATTATGATTATATATGGTTTTAGTTATTCATCAATTTTGGTGGTTGTTCTTGATTATCTTGTTAAATGTTAGAATTTGAAATGTCATAGACATATGCTTTTTGAATTCAATATTTAGAACAATCATCTATTAATTTCTAAATCTCTAGACATAGATTTTAGATTTAATACTCACTTAAATATCAAGTTTTAAAACTATTGTGTTGATTAAATTGTCCGAGACATCAGTGTTTGAGCAATACAATATAGCGGTTATATAGATCTATCACTCGAGACATCGAGGGTTAATTAATATAACGAGATTCTCGTCGTGATCTGGATACGGACACGTATGTGAGTGATATGTGTAAGAATTGATTAATAGTTAAAACCTGTATAATTGATCGAAGGATACGTACAATTGAGTTAGTGAAACCTAACCCCAACAAATTTATCTCTCTGTCAATCTTTTAATCTTTTATCGTTATTTTAGTTAATTACTCTATACAAACAAACAACCTTAAAACATTATACTTGAAATTATACTAATTGTTGAACGGCTTAGATATCGCACTAGTCCCTATGGATATGATAAAAACTATACTTACTTTTGTACTTTAACAAAATGGCGCCGTTGTCGGGGACCAGGGTTAGATGTAATTGATTCTATGAGTATGTGTTAACTTTGATTATGATTATATATGGTTTTAGTTATTCATCAGTTTTGGCGGTTGTTCTTGATTATCTTGTTAAATGTTAGAATTTGAAATGTCATAGACATATGCTTTTTGAATTCAATATTTAGAACAATCATCTATTAATTTCTAAACCTCTAGACATAGATTTTAGATTTAATACTCACTTAAATATCAAGTTTTAAAACTATTGTGTTGATTAAATTGTCCGAGACATCGGTGTTTGAGCAATACAATATAGCGGTTATATAGATCGATCACTCGAGACATCGAGGGTTAATTAATATAACGAGATTCTCGTCGTGATCTGGACACGGACACGTATGTGAGTGATATGTGATAGAATTGATTAATAGTTAAAACCTGTATAATTGATCGAAGGATACGTACAATTGAGTTAGTGAAACCTAACCCCAACAAATTTATCTCTCTGTCAATCTTTTAATCTTTTATCGTTATTTTAGTTAATTACTCTATACAAACAAACAACCTTAAAACATTATACTTGAAATTATACTAATTGTTGAACGGATTAGATATCGCACCAGTCCCTGTGGATATGATAAAAACTATACTTACTTTTGTACTTTAACAAAATGGCGCCGTTGCCGGGGACCAGGGTTAGATGTAATTGATTCTATGAGTATGTGTTAACTTTGATTATGATTATATATGGTTTTAGTTATTCATCAATTTTGGTGGTTGTTCTTGATTATCTTGTTAAATGTTAGAATTTGAAATGTCATAGACATATGCTTTTTGAATTCAATATTTAGAACAATCATCTATTAATTTCTAAAACTCTAGACATAGATTTTAAATTTAATACTCACTTAAATATCAAGTTTTAAAACTATTGTGTTGATTAAATTGTCCGAGACATCGGTGTTTGACCAATACAATATAGCGGTTATATAGATCGATCACTCGAGACATCGAGGGTTAATTAATATAACGAGATTCTCGTCGTGATCTGGACACGGACACGTATGTGAGTGATATGTGATAGAATTGATTAATAGTTAAAACCTGTATAATTCATCGAAGGATACGTACAATTGAGTTAGTGAAACCTAACCCCAACAAATTTATCTCTCTGTCAATCTTTTAATCTTTTATCGTTATTTTAGTTAATTACTCTATACAAACAAACAACCTTAAAACATTATACTTGAAATTATACTAATTGTTGAACGGCTTAGATATCGCACCAGTCCCTGTGGATATGATAAAAACTATACTTACTTTTGTACTTTAACAAAATGGCGCCGTTGACGGGGACCAGGGTTAGATGTAATTGATTCTATGAGTATGTGTTAACTTTGATTATGATTATATATGGTTTTAGTTATTCATCAATTTTGGTGGTTGTTCTTGATTATCTTGTTAAATGTTAGAATTTGAAATGTCATAGACATATGCTTTTTGAATTCAATATTTAGAACAATCATCTATTAATTTCTAAATCTCTAGACATAGATTTTAGATTTAATACTCACTTAAATATCAAGTTTTAAAACTATTGTGTTGATTAAATTGTCCGAGACATCAGTGTTTGAGCAATACAATATAGCGGTTATATAGATCTATCACTCGAGACATCGAGGGTTAATTAATATAACGAGATTCTCGTCGTGATCTGGACACGGACACGTATGTGAGTGATATGTGATAGAATTGATTAATAGTTAAAACCTGTATAATTCATCGAAGGATACGTACAATTGAGTTAGTGAAACCTAACCCCAACAAATTTATCTCTCTGTCAATCTTTTAATCTTTTATCGTTATTTTAGTTAATTACTCTATACAAACAAACAACCTTAAAACATTATACTTGAAATTATACTAATTGTTGAACGGCTTAGATATCGCACCAGTCCCTGTGGATATGATAAAAACTATACTTACTTTTGTACTTTAACAAAATGGCGCCGTTGTCGGGGACCAGGGTTAGATGTAATTGATTCTATGAGTATGTGTTAACTTTGATTATGATTATATATGGTTTTAGTTATTCATCAGTTTTGGCGGTTGTTCTTGATTATCTTGTTAAATGTTAGAATTTGAAATGTCATAGACATATGCTTTTTGAATTCAATATTTAGAACAATCATCTATTAATTTCTAAACCTCTAGACATAGATTTTAGATTTAATACTCACTTAAATATCAAGTTTTAAAACTATTGTGTTGATTAAATTGTCCGAGACATCGGTGTTTGAGCAATACAATATAGCGGTTATATAGATCGATCACTCGAGACATCGAGGGTTAATTAATATAACGAGATTCTCGTCGTGGTCTGGACACGGACACGTATGTGAGTGATATGTGATAGAATTGATTAATAGTTAAAACCTGTATAATTGATCGAAGGATACGTACAATTAAGTTAGTGAAACCTAACCCCAACAAATTTATCTCTCTGTCAATCTTTTAATCTTTTATCGTTATTTTAGTTAATTACTCTATACAAACAAACAACCTTAAAACATTATACTTGAAATTATACTAATTGTTGAACGGCTTAGATATCGCACCAGTCCCTGTGGATATGATAAAAACTATACTTACTTTTGTACTTTAACAAAATGGCGCCGTTGCCGGGGACCAGGGTTAGATGTAATTGATTCTATGAGTATGTGTTAACTTTGATTATGATTATATATGGTTTTAGTTATTCATCAATTTTGGTGGTTGTTCTTGATTATCTTGTTAAATGTTAGAATTTGAAATGTCATAGACATATGCTTTTTGAATTCAATATTTAGAACAATCATCTATTAATTTCTAAACCTCTAGACATAGATTTTAGATTTAATACTCACTTAAATATCAAGTTTTAAAACTATTGTGTTTATTAAATTGTTCGAGACATCGGTGTTTGAGCAATACAATATAGCGGTTATATAGATCGATCACTCGAGACATCGAGGGTTAATTAATATAACGAGATTCTCGTCGTGATCTGGACACGGACACGTATGTGAGTGATATGTGATAGAATTGATTAATAGTTAAAACCTGTATAATTCATCGAAGGATACGTACAATTGAGTTAGTGAAACCTAACCCCAACAAATTTATCTCTCTGTCAATCTTTTAATCTTTTATCGTTATTTTAGTTAATTACTCTATACAAACAAACAACCTTAAAACATTATACTTGAAATTATACTAATTGTTGAACGGCTTAGATATCGCACCAGTCCCTGTGGATATGATAAAAACTATACTTACTTTTGTACTTTAACAAAATGGCGCCGTTGTCGGGGACCAGGGTTAGATGTAATTGATTCTATGAGTATGTGTTAACTTTGATTATGATTATATATGGTTTTAGTTATTCATCAGTTTTGGCGGTTGTTCTTGATTATCTTGTTAAATGTTAGAATTTGAAATGTCATAGACATATGCTTTTTGAATTCAATATTTAGAACAATCATCTATTAATTTCTAAACCTCTAGACATAGATTTTAGATTTAATACTCACTTAAATATCAAGTTTTAAAACTATTGTGTTGATTAAATTGTCCGAGACATCGGTGTTTGAGCAATACAATATAGCGGTTATATAGATCGATCACTCGAGACATCGAGGGTTAATTAATATAACGAGATTCTCGTCGTGATCGGGACACGGACACGTATGTGAGTGATATGTGATAGAATTGATTAATAGTTAAAACCTGTATAATTGATCGAAGGATACGTACAATTGAGTTAGTGAAACCTAACCCCAACAAATTTATCTCTCTGTCAATCTTTTAATCTTTTATCGTTATTTTAGTTAATTACTCTATACAAACAAACAACCTTAAAACATTATACTTGAAATTATACTAATTGTTGAACGGCTTAGATATCGCACCAGTCCCTGTGGATATGATAAAAACTATACTTACTTTTGTACTTTAACAAAATGGCGCCGTTGCCGGGGACCAGGGTTAGATGTAATTGATTCTATGAGTATGTGTTAACTTTGATTATGATTATATATGGTTTTAGTTATTCATCAATTTTGGTGGTTGTTCTTGATTATCTTGTTAAATGTTAGAATTTGAAATGTCATAGACATATGCTTTTTGAATTCAATATTTAGAACAATCATCTATTAATTTCTAAAACTCTAGACATAGATTTTAGATTTAATACTCACTTAAATATCAAGTTTTAAAACTATTGTGTTGATTAAATTGTCCGAGACATCGGTGTTTGAGCAATACAATATAGCGGTTATATAGATCGATCACTCGAGACATCGAGGGTTAATTAATATAACGAGATTCTCGTCGTGATCGGGACACGGACACGTATGTGAGTGATATGTGTAAGAATTGATTAATAGTTAAAACCTGTATAATTGATCGAAGGATACGTACAATTGAGTTAGTGAAACCTAACCCCAACAAATTTATCTCTCTCTTAATCTTTTAATCTTTTATTGTTATTTTAGTTAATTACTCTATACAAACAAACAACCTTAAAACATTATACTTGAAATTATACTAATTGTTGAACGGCTTAGATATCGCACCAGTCCCTGTGGATATGATAAAAACTATACTTACTTTTGTACTTTAACAAAATGGCGCCGTTGTCGGGGACCAGGGTTAGATGTAATTGATTCTATGAGTATGTGTTAACTTTGATTATGATTATATATGGTTTTAGTTATTCATCAGTTTTGGCGGTTGTTCTTGATTATCTTGTTAAATGTTAGAATTTGAAATGTCATAGACATATGCTTTTTGAATTCAATATTTAGAACAATCATCTATTAATTTCTAAACCTCTAGACATAGATTTTAGATTTAATACTCACTTAAATATCAAGTTTTAAAACTATTGTGTTGATTAAATTGTCCGAGACATCGGTGTTTGAGCAATACAATATAGCGGTTATATAGATCGATCACTCGAGACATCGAGGGTTAATTAATATAACGAGATTCTCGTCGTGATCGGGACACGGACACGTATGTGAGTGATATGTGATAGAATTGATTAATACTTAAAACCTGTATAATTGATCGAAGGATACGTACAATTGAGTTAGTGAAACCTAACCCCAACAAATTTATCTCTCTGTCAATCTTTTAATCTTTTATCGTTATTTTAGTTAATTACTCTATACAAACAAACAACCTTAAAACATTATACTTGAAATTATACTAATTGTTGAACGGCTTAGATATCGCACCAGTCCCTGTGGATATGATAAAAACTATACTTACTTTTGTACTTTAACAAAATGGCGCCGTTGACGGGGACCAGGGTTAGATGTAATTGATTCTATGAGTATGTGTTAACTTTGATTATGATTATATATGGTTTTATTTATTCATCAATTTTGGTGGTTGTTCTTGATTATCTTGTTAAATGTTAGAATTTGAAATGTCATAGACATATGCTTTTTGAATTCAATATTTAGAACAATCATCTATTAATTTCTAAAACTCTAGACATAGATTTTAGATTTAATACTCACTTAAATATCAAGTTTTAAAACTATTGTGTTGATTAAATTGTCCGAGACATCGGAGTTTGAGCAATACAATATAGCTGTTATATTGATCGATCACTCGAGACATCGAGGGTTAATTAATATAACGAGAATCTCGTCGTGATCTGGACACGGACACGTATGTGAGTGATATGTGATAGAATTGATTAATAGTTAAAACCTGTATAATTGATCGAAGGATACGTACAATTGAGTTAGTGAAACCTAACCCCAACAAATTTATATCTCTGTCAATCTTTTAATCTTTTATCGTTATTTTAGTTAATTACTCTATACAAACAAACAACCTTAAAACATTATACTTGAAATTATACTAATTGTTGAACGGCTTAGATATCGCACCAGTCCCTGTGGATATGATAAAAACTATACTTACTTTTGTACTTTAACAAAATGGCGCCGTTGTCGGGGACCAGGGTTAGATGTAATTGATTCTATGAGTATGTGTTAACTTTGATTATGATTATATATGGTTTTAGTTATTCATCAGTTTTGGCGGTTGTTCTTGATTATCTTGTTAAATGTTAGAATTTGAAATGTCATAGACATATGCTTTTTGAATTCAATATTTAGAACAATCATCTATTAATTTCTAAACCTCTAGACATAGATTTTAGATTTAATACTCACTTAAATATCAAGTTTTAAAACTATTGTGTTGATTAAATTGTCCGAGACATCGGTGTTTGAGCAATACAATATAGCGGTTATATAGATTGATCACTCGAGACATCGAGGGTTAATTAATATAACGAGATTCTCGTCGTGATCGGGACACGGACACGTATGTGAGTGATATGTGATAGAATTGATTAATAGTTAAAACCTTTATAATTGATCGAAGGATACGTACAATTGAGTTAGTGAAACCTAACCCCAACAAATTTATCTCTCTGTCAATCTTTTAATCTTTTATCGTTATTTTAGTTAATTACTCTATACAAACAAACAACCTTAAAACATTATACTTGAAATTATACTAATTGTTGAACGGCTTAGATATCGCACCAGTCCCTGTGGATATGATAAAAACTATACTTACTTTTGTACTTTAACAAAATGGCGCCGTTGTCGGGGACCAGGGTTAGATGTAATTGATTCTATGAGTATGTGTTAACTTTGATTATGATTATATATGGTTTTAGTTATTCATCAGTTTTGGCGGTTGTTCTTGATTATCTTGTTAAATGTTAGAATTTGAAATGTCATAGACATATGCTTTTTGAATTCAATATTTAAAACAATCATCTATTAATTTCTAAACCTCTAGACATAGATTTTAGATTTAATACTCACTTAAATATCAAGTTTTAAAACTATTGTGTTGATTAAATTGTCCGAGATATCGGTGTTTGAGCAATACAATATAGCGGTTATATAGATCGATCACTCGAGACATCGAGGGTTAATTAATATAACGAGATTCTCGTCGTGATCGGGACACGGACACGTATGTGAGTGATATGTGATAGAATTGATTAATAGTTAAAACCTGTATAATTGATCGAAGGATACGTACAATTGAGTTAGTGAAACCTAACCCCAACAAATTTATCTCTTTGTCAATCTTTTAATCTTTTATCGTTATTTAAGTTAATTACTCTATACAAACAAACAACCTTAAAACATTATACTTGAAATTATACTAATTGTTGAACGGCTTAGATATCGCACCAGTCCCTGTGAATATGATAAAAACTATACTTACTTTTGTACTTTAACAAAATGGCGCCGTTGCCGGGGACCAGGGTTAGATGTAATTGATTCTATGAGTATGTGTTAACTTTGATTATGATTATATGTGGTTTTAGTTATTCATCAGTTTTGGCGGTTGTTCTTGATTATCTTGTTAAATGTTAGAATTTGAAATGTCATAGACATATCCTTTTTGAATTCAATATTTAGAACAATCATCTATTAATTTCTAAACCTCTAGACATAGATTTTAGATTTAATACTCACTTAAATATCAAGTTTTAAAACTATTGTGTTGATTAAATTGTCCGAGATATCGGTGTTTGAGCAATACAATATAGCGGTTATATAGATCGATCACTCGAGACATCGAGGGTTAATTAATATAACGAGATTCTCGTCGTGATCTGGACACGGACACGTATGTGAGTGATATGTGATAGAATTGATTAATAGTTAAAACCTGTAAAATTGATCGAAGGATACGTACAATTGAGTTAGTGAAACCTAACCCCAACAAATTTATCTCTCTGTCAATCTTTTAATCTTTTATCGTTATTTTAGTTAATTACTCTAAACAAACAAACAACCTTAAAACATTATACTTGAAATTATATTAATTGTTGAACGGCTTAGATATCGTACCAGTCTCTGTGGATACGATAAAAACTATACTTACTTTTGTACTTTAACAAAATGGCGCCGTTGCCGGGGACCAGGGTTGGATGTAATTGATTCTATGAGTATGTGTTAACTTTGATTATGATTATATATGGTTTTAGTTATTCATCAGTTTTGGCGGTTGTTCTTGATTATCTTGTTAAATGTTAGAATTTGAAATGTCATAGACATATGCTTTTTGAATTCAATATTTAGAACAATCATCTATTAATTTCTAAAACTCTAGACATAGATTTTAGATTTAATACTCACTTAAATATCAAGTTTTAAAACTATTGTGTTGATTAAATTGTCCGAGACATCGGTGTTTGAGCAATACAATATAGCGGTTATATAGATCGATCACTCGAGACATCGAGGGGTAATTAATATAACGAGATTCTCGTCCTGATCTGGACACGGACACGTATGTGAGTGATATGTGATAGAATTGATTAATAGTTAAAACCTGTAAAATTGATCGAAGGATACGTACAATTGAGTTAGTAAAACCTAACCCCAACAAATTTATCTCTCTGTCAATCTTTTAATCTTTTATCGTTATTTTAGTTAATTACTCTATACAAACAAACAACCTTAAAACATTATACTTGAAATTATACTAATTGTTGAACGGCTTAGATATCGCACCAGTCCCTGTGGATATGATAAAAACTATACTTACTTTTGTACTTTAACAAAATGGCGCCGTTGCCGGGGACCAGGGTTAGATGTAATTGATTCTATGAGTATGTGTTAACTTTGATTATGATTATATATGGTTTTAGTTATTCATCAGTTTTGGCGGTTGTTCTTGATTATCTTGTTAAATGTTAGAAATTGAAATGTCATAGACATATGCTTTTTGAATTCAATATTTAGAACAATCATCTATTAATTTCTAAAACTCTAGACATAGATTTTAGATTTAATACTCACTTAAATATCAAGTTTTAAAACTATTGTGTTGATTAAATTGTCCGAGACATCAGTGTTTGAGCAATACAATATAGCGGTTATATAGATCGATCACTCGAGACATCGAGGGGTAATTAATATAACGAGATTCTCGTCGTGATCTGGACATGGACACGTATGTGAGTGATATGTGATAGAATTGATTAATAGTTAAAACCTGTAAAATTGATCGAAGGATACGTACAATTGAGTTAGTAAAACCTAACCCCAACAAATTTATCTCTCTGTCAATCTGTTAATCTTTTATCGTTATTTTAGTTAATTACTCTATACAAACAAAACACCTTAAAACATTATACTTGAAATTATACTAATTGTTGAACGGCTTAGATATCGCACCAGTCCCTGTGGATATGATAAAAACTATACTTACTTTTGTACTTTAACAAAATGGCGCCGTTGCCGGGGACCAGGGTTAGATGTAATTGATTCTATGAGTATGTGTTAACTTTGATTATGGTGGTTGTTCTTGATTATCTTGTTAAATGTTAGAATTTGAAATGTCATAGACATATGCTTTTTGAATTCAATATTTAGAACAATCATCTATTAATTAATAAAACTCTAGACATAGATTTTAGATTTAATACTCACTTAAATATCAAGTTTTAAAACTATTGTGTTGATTAAATTTTCCGAGACATCGGTGTTTGAGCAATACAATATAGCGGTTATATAGATCGATCACTCGAGACATCGAGGGGTAATTAATATAACGAGATTCTCGTCGTGATCTGGACATGGACACGTATGTGAGTGATATGTGATAGAATTGATTAATAGTTAAAACCTGTAAAATTGATCGAAGGATACGTACAATTGAGTTAGTGAAACCTAACCCCAACAAATTTATCTCTCTGTCAATCTTTTAATCTTTTATCGTTATTTTAGTTAATTACTCTATACAAACAAACAACCTTAAAACATTATACTTGAAATTATACTAATTGTTGAACGGCTTAGATATCGCACCAGTCCCTGTGGATATGATAAAAACTATACTTACTTTTGTACTTTAACAAAATGGCGCCGTTGTCGGGGACCAGGGTTAGATGTAATTGATTCTATGAGTATGTGTTAACTTTGATTATGATTATATATGGTTTTAGTTATTCATCAATTTTAGTGGTTGTTCTTGATTATCTTGTTAAATGTTAGAATTTGAAATGTCATAGACATATGCTTTTTGAATTCAATATTTAGAACAATTATCTATTAATTAATAAAACTCTAGACATAGATTTTAGATTTAATACTCACTTAAATATCAAGTTTTAAAACTATTGTGTTGATTAAATTGTCCGAGACATCGGTGTTTGAGCAATACAATATAGCGGTTATATAGATCGATCACTCGAGACATCGAGGGGTAATTAATATAACGAGATTCTCGTCATGATCTGGACATGGACACGTATGTGAGTGATATGTGATAGAATTGATTAATAGTTAAAACCTGTATAATTGATCGAAGGATACGTACAATTGAGTTAGTGAAACCTAACCCCAACAAATTTATCTCTCTGTCAATCTTTTAATCTTTTTTCGTTATTTTAGTTAATTACTCTATACAAACAAACAACCTTAAAACATTATACTTGAAATTATATTAATTGTTGAACGGCTTAGATATCGCACCAGTCTCTGTGGAAACGATAAAAACTATACTTACTTTTGTACTTTAACAAAATGGCGCCGTTGCCGGGGACCAGCGTTAGATGTAATTGATTCTATGAGTATGTGTTAACTTTGATTATGATTATATATGGTTTTAGTTATTCATCAGTTTTGGCGGTTGTTCTTGATTATCTTGTTAAATGTTAGAATTTGAAATGTCATAGACATATGCTTTTTGAATTCAATATTTAGAACAATCATCTATTAATTAATAAAACTCTAGACATAGATTTTAGATTTAATACTCACTTAAATATCAAGTTTTAAAACTATTGTGTTGATTAAATTGTCCGAGACATCGGTGTTTGAGCAATACAATATAGCGGTTATATAGATCGATCACTCGAGACATCGAGGGGTAATTAATATAACGAGATTCTCGTCATGATCTGGACATGGACACGTATGTGAGTGATATGTGATAGAATTGATTAATAGTTAAAACCTGTATAATTGATCGAAGGATACGTACAATTGAGTTAGTGAAACCTAACCCCAACAAATTTATCTCTCTGTCAATCTTTTAATCTTTTTTCGTTATTTTAGTTAATTACTCTATACAAACAAACAACCTTAAAACATTATACTTGAAATTATATTAATTGTTGAACGGCTTAGATATCGCACCAGTCTCTGTGGATACGATAAAAACTATACTTACTTTTGTACTTTAACAAAATGGCGCCGTTGCCGGGGACCAGGGTTAGATGTAATTGATTCTATGAGTATGTGTTAACTTTGATTATGATTATATATGGTTTTAGTTATTCATCAGTTTTGGCGGTTGTTCTTGATTATCTTGTTAAATGTTAGAATTTGAAATGTCATAGACATATGCTTTTTGAATTCAATATTTAGAACAATCATCTATTAATTAATAAAACTCTAGACATAGATTTTAGATTTAATACTCACTTAAATATCAAGTTTTAAAACTATTGTGTTGATTAAATTGTCCGAGACATCGGTGTTTGAGCAATACAATATAGCGGTTATATAGATCGATCACTCGAGACATCGAGGGGTAATTAATATAACGAGATTCTCGTCATGATCTGGACATGGACACGTATGTGAGTGATATGTGATAGAATTGATTAATAGTTAAAACCTGTATAATTGATCGAAGGATACGTACAATTGAGTTAGTGAAACCTAACCCCAACAAATTTATCTCTCTGTCAATCTTTTAATCTTTTTTCGTTATTTTAGTTAATTACTCTATACAAACAAACAACCTTAAAACATTATACTTGAAATTATATTAATTGTTGAACGGCTTAGATATCGCACCAGTCTCTGTGGATACGATAAAAACTATACTTACTTTTGTACTTTAACAAAATGGCGCCGTTGCCGGGGACCAGCGTTAGATGTAATTGATTCTATGAGTATGTGTTAACTTTGATTATGATTATATATGGTTTTAGTTATTCATCAGTTTTGGCGGTTGTTCTTGATTATCTTGTTAAATGTTAGAATTTGAAATGTCATAGACATATGCTTTTTGAATTCAATATTTAGAACAATCATCTATTAATTTCTAAAACTCTAGACATAGATTTTAGATTTAATACTCACTTAAATATCAAGTTTTAAAACTATTGTGTTGATTAAATTGTCCGAGACATCGGTGTTTGAGCAATACAATATAGCGGTTATATAGATCGATCACTCGAGACATCGAGGGTTAATTAATATAACGAGATTCTCGTCGTGATCTGGACACGGACACGTATGTGAGTGATATGTGATAGAATTGATTAATAGTTAAAACCTGTAAAATTGATCGAAGGATACGTACAATTGAGTTAGTGAAACCTAACCCCAACAAATTTATCTCTCTGTCAATCTTTTAATCTTTTATCGTTATTTTAGTTAATTACTCTATACAAACAAACAACCTTAAAACATTATACTTGAAATTATACTAATTGTTGAATGGCTTAGATATCGCACCAGTGCCTGTGGATATGATAAAAACTATACTTACTTTTGTACTTTAACAAAATGGCGCCGTTGCCGGGGACCAGGGTTAGATGTAATTGATTCTATGAGTATGTGTTAACTTTGATTATGATTATATATGGTTTTAGTTATTCATCAATTTTAGTGGTTGTTCTTGATTATCTTGTTAAATGTTAGAATTTGAAATGTCATAGACATATGCTTTTTGAATTCAATATTTAGAACAATCATCTATTAATTTATAAAACTCTAGACATAGATTTTAGATTTAATACTCATTTAAATATCAAGTTTTAAAACTATTGTGTTGATTAAATTGTCCGAGACATCGGTGTTTGAGCAATACAATATAACGGTTATATAGATCGATCACTCGAGACATCGAGGGGTAATTAATATAACGAGATTCTCGTCGTGATCTGGACAGGGACACGTATGTGTGTGATATGTGATAGAATTGATTAATAGTTAAAACCTGTATAATTGATCGAAGGATACGTACAATTGAGTTAGTGAAACCTAACCCCAACAAATTTATCTCTCTGTCAATCTTTTAATCTTTTCTCGTTATTTTAGTTAATTACTCTATACAAACAAACAACCTTAAAACATTATACTTGAAATTATATTAATTGTTGAACGGCTTAGATATCGCACCAGTCTCTGTGGATACGATAAAAACTATACTTACTTTTGTACTTTAACAAAATGGCGCCGTTGCCGGGGACCAGGGTTAGATGTAATTGATTCTATGAGTATGTGTTAACTTTGATTATGATTATATATGGTTTTAGTTATTCATCAATTTTAGTGGTTGTTCTTGATTATCTTGTTAAATGTTAGAATTTGAAATGTCATAGACATATGCTTTTTGAATTCAATATTTAGAACAATCATCTATTAATTTCTAAAACTCTAGACATAGATTTTAGATTTAATACTCACTTAAATATCAAGTTTTAAAACTATTGTGTTGATTAAATTGTCCGAGACATATGTGTTTGAGCAATACAATATAGCGGTTATATAGATCGATCACTCGAGACATCGAGGGGTAATTTATATAACGAGATTCTCGTCGTGATCTGGACACGGACACGTATGTGAGTGATATGTGATAGAATTGATTAATAGTTAAAACCTGTATAATTGATCGAAGGATACGTACAATTGAGTTAGTGAAACCTAACCCCAACAAATTTATATCTCTGTCAATCTTTTAATCTTTTATCGTTATTTTAGTTAATTACTCTATACAAACAAACAACCTTAAAACATTATACTTGAAATTATACTAATTGTTGAACGGCTTAGATATCGCACCAGTCCCTGTGGATATGATAAAAACTATACTTACTTTTGTACTTTAACAAAATGGCGCCGTTGCCGGGGACCAGGGTTAGATGTAATTGATTCTATGAGTATGTGTTAACTTTGATTATGATTATATATGGTTTTAGTTATTCATCAGTTTTGGCGGTTGTTCTTGATTATCTTGTTAAATGTTAGAATTTGAAATGTCATAGACATATGCTTTTTGAATTCAATATTTAGAACAATCATCTATTAATTTCTAAAACTCTAGACATAGATTTTAGATTTAATACTCACTTAAATATCAAGTTTTAAATTGTCCGAGACATCGGTGTTTGAGTAATACAACATAGCGGTTATATAGATCGATCACTCGAGACATCGAGGGGTAATTAATATACCGAGATTCTCGTCGTGATCTGGACACGGACACGTATGTGAGTGATATGTGATAGAATTGATTAATAGTTAAAACCTGTATAATTGATCGAAGGATACATACAATTGAGTTAGTGAAACCTAACCCCAACAAATTTATCTCTCTGTCAATCTTTTAATCTTTTTTCGTTATTTTAGTTAATTACTCTATACAAACAAACAACCTTAAAACATTACACTTGAAATTATATTAATTGTTGAACGGCTTAGATATCGCACCAGTCTCTGTGGATACGATAAAAACTATACTTACTTTTGTACTTTAACAAAATGGCGCCGTTGCCGGGGACCAGGGTTAGATGTAATTGATTCTATGAGTATGTGTTAACTTTGATTATGATTATATATGGTTTTAGTTATTCATCAGTTTTGGCGGTTGTTCTTGATTATCTTGTTAAATGTTAGAATTTGAAATGTCATAGACATATGCTTTTTGAATTCAATATTTAGAACAATCATCTATTAATTTCTAAAACTCTAGACATAGATTTTAGATTTAATACTCACTTAAATATCAAGTTTTAAAACTATTGTGTTGATTAAATTGTCCGAGACATCGGTGTTTGAGCAATACAATATAGCGGTTATATAGATCGATCACTCGAAACATCGAGGGTTAATTAATATAACGAGATTCTCGTCGTGATCTGGACACGGACAAGTATGTGAGTGATATGTGATAGAATTGATTAATACTTAAAACCTGTAAAATTGATCGAAGGATAAGTACAATTGAGTTAGTGAAACCTAACCCCAACAAATTTATCTCTCTGTCAATCTTTTAATCTTTTTTCGTTATTTTAGTTAATTACTCTATACAAACAAACAACCTTAAAACATTATACTTGAAATTATATTAATTGTTGAACGGCTTAGATATCGCACCAGTCTCTGTGGATACGATAAAAACTATACTTACTTTTGTACTTTAACAAAATGGCGCCGTTGCCGGGGACCAGGGTTAGATGTAATTGATTCTATGAGTATGTGTTAACTTTGATTATGATTATATATGGTTTTAGTTATTCATCAATTTTAGTGGTTGTTCTTGATTATCTTGTTAAATGTTAGAATTTGAAATGTCATAGACATATGCTTTTTGAATTCAATATTTAGAACAATCATCTATTAATTTCTAAAACTCTAGACATAGATTTTAGATTTAATACTCACTTAAATATCAAGTTTTAAAACTATTGTGTTGATTAAATTGTCCGAGACATCGGTGTTTGAGCAATACAATATAGCGGTTATATAGATCGATCACTCGAGACATCGAGGGGTAATTAATATAACGAGATTCTCGTCGTGATCTGGACACGGACACGTATGTGAGTGATATGTGATAGAATTGATTAATAGTTAAAACCTGTATAATTGATCGAAGGATACGTACAATTGAGTTAGTGAAACCTAACCCCAACAAATTTATATCTCTGTCAATCTTTTAATCTTTTATCGTTATTTTAGTTAATTACTCTATACAAACAAACAACCTTAAAACATTATACTTGAAATTATACTAATTGTTGAACGGCTTAGATATCGCACCAGTCCCTGTGGATATGATAAAAACTATACTTACTTTTGTACTTTAACAAAATGGCGCCGTTGCCGGGGACCAGGGTTAGATGTAATTGATTCTATGAGTATGTGTTAACTTTGATTATGATTATATATGGTTTTAGTTATTCATCAGTTTTGGCGGTTGTTCTTGATTATCTTGTTAAATGTTAGAATTTGAAATGTCATAGACATATGCATTTTGAATTCAATATTTAGAACAATCATCTATTAATTTCTAAAACTCTAGACATAGATTTTAGATTTAATACTCACTTAAATATCAAGTTTTAAATTGTCTGAGACATCGGTGTTTGAGCAATACAATATAGAGGTTATATAGATCGATCACTCGAGACATCGAGGGGTAATTAATATAACGAGATTCTCGTCCTGATCTGGACATGGACACGTATGTGAGTGATATGTGATAGGATTGATTAATAGTTAAAACCTGTATAATTGATCGAAGGATACGTACAATTGAGTTAGTGAAACCTAACCCCAACAAATTTATCTCTCTGTCAATCTTTTAATCTTTTTTCGTTATTTTAGTTAATTACTCTATACAAACAAACAACCTTAAAACATTATACTTGAAATTATATTAATTGTTGAACGGCTTAGATATCGCACCAGTCTCTGTGGATACGATAAAAACTATACTTACTTTTGTACTTTAACAAAATGGCGCCGTTGCCGGGGACCAGGGTTAGATGTAATTGATTCTATGAGTATGTGTTAACTTTGATTATGATTATATATGGTTTTAGTTATTCATCAGTTTTAGTGGTTGTTCTTGATTATCTTGTTAAATGTTAGAATTTGAAATGTCATAGACATATGCTTTTTGAATTCAATATTTAGAACAATCATCTATTAATTTCTAAAACTCTAGACATAGATTTTAGATTTAATACTCACTTAAATATCAAGTTTTAAAACTATTGTGTTGATTAAATTGTCCGAGACATCGGTGTTTGAGCAATACAATATAGCGGTTATATAGATCGATCACTCGAGACATCGAGGGGTAATTAATATAACGAGATTCTCGTCCTGATCTGGACACGGACACGTATGTGAGTGATATGTGATAGGATTGATTAATAGTTAAAACCTGTATAATTGATCGAAGGATACGTACAATTGAGTTAGTGAAACCTAACCCCAACAAATTTATCTCTCTGTCAATCTTTTAATCTTTTTTCGTTATTTTAGTTAATTACTCTATACAAACAAACAACCTTAAAACATTATACTTGAAATTATATTAATTGTTGAACGGCTTAGATATCGCACCAGTCTCTGTGGATACGATAAAAACTATACTTACTTTTGTACTTTAACAAAATGGCGCCGTTGCCGGGGACCAGGGTTAGATGTAATTGATTCTATGAGTATGTGTTAACTTTGATTATGATTATATATGGTTTTAGTTATTCATCAATTTTAGTGGTTGTTCTTGATTATCTTGTTAAATGTTAGAATTTGAAATGTCATAGACATATGCTTTTTGAATTCAATATTTAGAACAATCATCTATTAATTTCTAAAACTCTAGACATAGATTTTAGATTTAATACTCACTTAAATATCAAGTTTTAAAACTATTGTGTTGATTAAATTGTCCGAGACATCGGTGTTTGAGCAATACAATATAGCGGTTATATAGATCGATCACTCGAGACATCGAGGGGTAATTAATATAACGAGATTCTCGTCGTGATCTGGACACGGACACGTATGTGAGTGACATGTGATAGAATTGATTAATAGTTAAAACCTGTATAATTGATCGAAGGATACGTACAATTGAGTTAGTGAAACCTAACCCCAACAAATTTATCTCTCTGTCAATCTTTTAATCTTTTTTCGTTATTTTAGTTAATTACTCTATACAAACAAACAACCTTAAAACATTATACTTGAAATTATATTAATTGTTGAACGGCTTAGATATCGCACCAGTCTCTGTGGATACGATAAAAACTATACTTACTTTTGTACTTTAACAAAATGGCGCCGTTGCCGGGGACCAGGGTTAGATGTAATTGATTCTATGAGTATGTGTTAACTTTGATTATGATTATATATGGTTTTAGTTATTCATCAGTTTTGGCGGTTGTTCTTGATTATCTTGTTAAATGTTAGAATTTGAAATGTCATAGACATATGCATTTTGAATTCAATATTTAGAACAATCATCTATTAATTTCTAAAACTCTAGACATAGATTTTAGATTTAATACTCACTTAAATATCAAGTTTTAAATTGTCTGAGACATCGGTGTTTGAGCAATACAATATAGCGGTTATATAGATCGATCACTCGAGACATCGAGGGGTAATTAATATACCGAGATTCTCGTCGTGATCTGGACACGGACACGTATGTGAGTGATATGTGATAGAATTGATTAATAGTTAAAACCTGTATAATTGATCGAAGGATTCGTACAATTGAGTTAGTGAAACCTAACCCCAACAAATTTATCTCTCTGTCAATCTTTTAATCTTTTTTCGTTATTTTAGTTAATTACTCTATACAAACAAACAACCTTAAAACATTACACTTGAAATTATATTAATTGTTGAACGGCTTAGATGTCGCACCAGTCTCTGTGGATACGATAAAAACTATACTTACTTTTGTACTTTAACAAAATGGCGCCGTTGCCGGGGACCAGGGTTAGATGTAATTGATTCTATGAGTATGTGTTAACTTTGATTATGATTATATATGGTTTTAGTTATTCATCAGTTTTGGCGGTTGTTCTTGATTATCTTGTTAAATGTTAGAATTTGAAATGTCATAGACATATGCTTTTTGAATTCAATATTTAGAACAATCATCTATTAATTTCTAAAACTCTAGACATAGATTTTAGATTTAATACTCACTTAAATATCAAGTTTTAAAACTATTGTGTTGATTAAATTGTCCGAGACATCGGTGTTTGAGCAATACAATATAGCGGTTATATAGATCGATCACTCGAGACATCGAGGGGTAATTAATATAACGAGATTCTCGTCGTGATCTGGACACGGACACGTATGTGAGTGACATGTGATAGAATTGATTAATAGTTAAAACCTGTATAATTGATCGAAGGATACGTACAATTGAGTTAGTGAAACCTAACCCCAACAAATTTATCTCTCTGTCAATCTTTTAATCTTTTTTCGTTATTTTAGTTAATTACTCTATACAAACAAACAACCTTAAAACATTATACTTGAAATTATATTAATTGTTGAACGGCTTAGATATCGCACCAGTCTCTGTGGATACGATAAAAACTATACTTACTTTTGTACTTTAACAAAATGGCGCCGTTGCCGGGGACCAGGGTTAGATGTAATTGATTCTATGAGTATGTGTTAACTTTGATTATGATTATATATGGTTTTAGTTATTCATCAGTTTTGGCGGTTGTTCTTGATTATCTTGTTAAATGTTAGAATTTGAAATGTCATAGACATATGCTTTTTGAATTCAATATTTAGAACAATCATCTATTAATTTCTAAAACGCTAGACATAGATTTTAGATTTAATACTCACTTAAATATCAAGTTTTAAAACTATTGTGTTGATTAAATTGTCTGAGACATCGGTGTTTGAGCAATACAATATAGCGGTTATATAGATCGATCACTCGAGACATCGAGGGGTAATTAATATAACGAGATTCTCGTCGTGATCTGGACACGGACACGTATGTGAGTGATATGTGATAGAATTGATTAATAGTTAAAACCTGTATAATTGATCGAAGGATACGTACATTTGAGTTAGTGAAACCTAACCCCAACAAATTTATCTCTCTGTCAATCTTTTAATCTTTTTTCGTTATTTTAGTTAATTACTCTATACAAACAAACAACCTTAAAACATTATACTTGAAATTATATTAATTGTTGAACGGCTTAGATATCGCACCAGTCTCTGTGGATACGATAAAAACTATACTTACTTTTGTACTTTAACAAAATGGCGCCGTTGCCGGGGACCAGGGTTAGATGTAATTGATTCTATGAGTATGTGTTAACTTTGATTATGATTATATATGGTTTTAGTTATTCATCAGTTTTAGTGGTTGTTCTTGATTATCTTGTTAAATGTTAGAATTTGAAATGTCATAGACATATGCTTTTTGAATTCAATATTTAGAACAATCATCTATTAATTTCTAAAACTCTAGACATAGATTTTAGATTTAATACTCACTTAAATATCAAGTTTTAAAACTATTGTGTTGATTAAATTGTCCGAGACATCGGTGTTTGAGCAATACAATATAGCGGTTATATAGATCGATCACTCGAGACATCGAGGGGCAATTAATATAACGAGATTCTCGTCGTGATCTGGACACGGACAAGTATGTGAGTGATATGTGATAGAATTGATTAATACTTAAAACCTGTAAAATTGATCGAAGGATAAGTACAATTGAGTTAGTGAAACCTAACCCCAACAAATTTATCTCTCTGTCAATCTTTTAATCTTTTTTCGTTATTTTAGTTAATTACTCTATACAAACAAACAACCTTAAAACATTATACTTGAAATTATATTAATTGTTGAACGGCTTAGATATCGCACCAGGCTCTGTGGATACGATAAAAACTATACTTACTTTTGTACTTTAACAAAATGGCGCCGTTGCCGGGGACCAGGGTTAGATGTAATTGATTCTATGAGTATGTGTTAACTTTGATTATGATTATATATGGTTTTAGTTATTCATCAATTTTAGTGGTTGTTCTTGATTATCTTGTTAAATGTTAGAATTTGAAATGTCATAGACATATGCTTTTTGAATTCAATATTTAGAACAATCATCTATTAATTTCTAAAACTCTAGACATAGATTTTAGATTTAATACTCACTTAAATATCAAGTTTTAAAACTATTGTGTTGATTAAATTGTCCGAGACATCGGTGTTTGAGCAATACAATATAGCGGTTATATAGATCGATCACTCGAGACATCGAGGGGTAATTAATATAACGAGATTCTCGTCCTGATCTGGACACGGACACGTATGTGAGTGATATGTGATAGAATTGATTAATAGTTAAAACCTGTATAATTGATCGAAGGATACGTACAATTGAGTTAGTGAAACCTAACCCCAACAAATTTATCTCTCTGTCAATCTTTTAATCTTTTTTCGTTATTTTAGTTAATTACTCTATACAAACAAACAACCTTAAAACATTATACTTGAAATTATATTAATTGTTGAACGGCTTAGATATCGCACCAGGCTCTGTGGATACGATAAAAACTATACTTACTTTTGTACTTTAACAAAATGGCGCCGTTGCCGGGGACCAGGGTTAGATGTAATTGATTCTATGAGTATGTGTTAACTTTGATTATGATTATATATGGTTTTAGTTATTCATCAATTTTAGTGGTTGTTCTTGATTATCTTGTTAAATGTTAGAATTTGAAATGTCATAGACATATGCTTTTTGAATTCAATATTTAGAACAATCATCTATTAATTTCTAAAACTCTAGACATAGATTTTAGATTTAATACTCACTTAAATATCAAGTTTTAAAACTATTGTGTTGATTAAATTGTCCGAGACATCGGTGTTTGAGCAATACAATATAGCGGTTATATAGATCGATCACTCGAGACATCGAGGGGTAATTAATATAACGAGATTCTCGTCCTGATCTGGACACGGACACGTATGTGAGTGATATGTGATAGAATTGATTAATAGTTAAAACCTGTATAATTGATCGAAGGATACGTACAATTGAGTTAGTGAAACCTAACCCCAACAAATTTATCTCTCTGTCAATCTTTTAATCTTTTTTCGTTATTTTAGTTAATTACTCTATACAAACAAACAACCTTAAAACATTATACTTGAAATTATATTAATTGTTGAACGGCTTAGATATCGCACCAGGCTCTGTGGATACGATAAAAACTATACTTACTTTTGTACTTTAACAAAATGGCGCCGTTGCCGGGGACCAGGGTTAGATGTAATTGATTCTATGAGTATGTGTTAACTTTGATTATGATTATATATGGTTTTAGTTATTCATCAGTTTTAGTGGTTGTTCTTGATTATCTTGTTAAATGTTAGAATTTGAAATGTCATAGACATATGCTTTTTGAATTCAATATTTAGAACAATCATCTATTAAATTCTAAAACTCTAGACATAGATTTTAGATTTAATACTCACTTAAATATCAAGTTTTAAAACTATTGTGTTGATTAAATTGTCCGAGACATCGGTGTTTGAGCAATACAATATAGCGGTTATATAGATCGATCACTCGAGACATCGAGGGGCAATTAATATAACGAGATTCTCGTCGTGATCTGGACACGGACACGTATGTGAGTGATATGTGATAGAATTGATTAATAGTTAAAACCTGTAAAATTGATCGAAGGATACGTACAATTGAGTTAGTGAAACCTAACCCCAACAAATTTATATCTCTGTCAATCTTTTAATCTTTTATCGTTATTTTAGTTAATTACTCTATACAAACAAACAACCTTAAAACATTATACTTGAAATTATACTAATTGTTGAACGGCTTAGATATCGCACCAGTCTCTGTGGATACGATAAAAACTATACTTACTTTTGTACTTTAACAAAATGGCGCCGTTGCCGGGGACCAGGGTTAGATGTAATTGATTCTATGAGTATGTGTTAACTTTGATTATGATTATATATGGTTTTAGTTATTCATCAGTTTTAGTGGTTGTTCTTGATTATCTTGTTAAATGTTAGAATTTGAAATGTCATAGACATATGCTTTTTGAATTCAATATTTAGAACAATCATCTATTAATTTCTAAAACTCTAGACATAGATTTTAGATTTAATACTCACTTAAATATCAAGTTTTAAAACTATTGTGTTGATTAAATTGTCCGAGACATCGGTGTTTGAGCAATACAATATAGCGGTTATATAGATCGATCACTCGAGACATCGAGGGGTAATTAATATAACGAGATTCTCGTCGTGATCTGGACACGGACACGTATGTGAGTGACATGTGATAGAATTGATTAATAGTTAAAACCTGTATAATTGATCGAAGGATACGTACAATTGAGTTAGTGAAACCTAACCCCAACAAATTTATCTCTCTGTCAATCTTTTAATCTTTTTTCGTTATTTTAGTTAATTACTCTATACAAACAAACAACCTTAAAACATTATACTTGAAATTATATTAATTGTTGAACGGCTTAGATATCGCACCAGTCTCTGTGGATACGATAAAAACTATACTTACTTTTGTACTTTAACAAAATGGCGCCGTTGCCGAGGACCAGGGTTAGATGTAATTGATTCTATGAGTATGTGTTAACTTTGATTATGATTATATATGGTTTTAGTTATTCATCAGTTTTGGCGGTTGTTCTTGATTATCTTGTTAAATGTTAGAATTTGAAATGTCATAGACATATGCTTTTTGAATTCAATATTTAGAACAATCATCTATTAATTTCTAAAACTCTAGACATAGATTTTAGATTTAATACTCACTTAAATATCAAGTTTTAAAACTATTGTGTTGATTAAATTGTCTGAGACATCGGTGTTTGAGCAATACAATATAGCGGTTATATAGATCGATCACTCGAGACATCGAGGGGTAATTAATATAACGAGATTCTCGTCGTGATCTGGACACGGACACGTATGTGAGTGATATGTGATAGAATTGATTAATAGTTAAAACCTGTATAATTGATCGAAGGATACGTACAATTGAGTTAGTGAAACCTAACCCCAACAAATTTATCTCTCTGTCAATCTTTTAATCTTTTTTCGTTATTTTAGTTAATTACTCTATACAAACAAACAACCTTAAAACATTATACTTGAAATTATATTAATTGTTGAACGGCTTAGATATCGCACCAGTCTCTGTGGATACGATAAAAACTATACTTACTTTTGTACTTTAACAAAATGGCGCCGTTGCCGGGGACCAGGGTTAGATGTAATTGATTCTATGAGTATGTGTTAACTTTGATTATGATTATATATGGTTTTAGTTATTCATCAGTTTTAGTGGTTGTTCTTGATTATCTTGTTAAATGTTAGAATTTGAAATGTCATAGACATATGCTTTTTGAATTCAATATTTAGAACAATCATCTATTAAATTCTAAAACTCTAGACATAGATTTTAGATTTAATACTCACTTAAATATCAAGTTTTAAAACTATTGTGTTGATTAAATTGTCCGAGACATCGGTGTTTGAGCAATACAATATAGCGGTTATATAGATCGATCACTCGAGACATCGAGGGGCAATTAATATAACGAGATTCTCGTCGTGATCTGGACACGGACACGTATGTGAGTGATATGTGATAGAATTGATTAATAGTTAAAACCTGTAAAATTGATCGAAGGATACGTACAATTGAGTTAGTGAAACCTAACCCCAACAAATTTATATCTCTGTCAATCTTTTAATCTTTTATCGTTATTTTAGTTAATTACTCTATACAAACAAACAACCTTAAAACATTATACTTGAAATTATACTAATTGTTGAACGGCTTAGATATCGCACCAGTCCCTGTGGATACGATAAAAACTATACTTACTTTTGTACTTTAACAAAATGGCGCCGTTGCCGGGGACCAGGGTTAGATGTAATTGATTCTATGAGTATGTGTTAACTTTGATTATGATTATATATGGTTTTAGTTATTCATCAATTTTAGTGGTTGTTCTTGATTATCTTGTTAAATGTTAGAATTTGAAATGTCATAGACATATGCTTTTTGAATTCAATATTTAGAACAATCATCTATTAATTTCTAAAACTCTAGACATAGATTTTAGATTTAATACTCACTTAAATATCAAGTTTTAAAACTATTGTGTTGATTAAATATTCCGAGACATCGGTGTTTGAGCAATACAATATAGCGGTTATATAGATCGATCACTCGAGACATCGAGGGGTAATTAATATAACGAGATTCTCGTCGTGATCTGGACACGGACACGTATGTGAGTGATATGTGATAGAATTGATTAATAGTTAAAACCTGTATAATTGATCGAAGGATACGTACAATTGAGTTAGTGAAACCTAACCCCAACAAATTTATCTCTCTGTCAATCTTTTAATCTTTTTTCGTTATTTTAGTTAATTACTCTATACAAACAAACAACCTTAAAACATTATACTTGAAATTATATTAATTGTTGAACGGCTTAGATATCGCACCAGTCTCTGTGGATACGATAAAAACTATACTTACTTTTGTACTTTAACAAAATGGCGCCGTTGCCGGGGACCAGGGTTAGATGTAATTGATTCTATGAGTATGTGTTAACTTTGATTATGATTATATATGGTTTTAGTTATTCATCAATTTTAGTGGTTGTTCTTGATTATCTTGTTAAATGTTAGAATTTGAAATGTCATAGACATATGCTTTTTGAATTCAATATTTAGAACAATCATCTATTAATTTCTAAAACTCTAGACATAGATTTTAGATTTAATACTCACTTAAATATCAAGTTTTAAAACTATTGTGTTGATTAAATATTCCGAGACATCGGTGTTTGAGCAATACAATATAGCGGTTATATAGATCGATCACTCGAGACATCGAGGGGTAATTAATATAACGAGATTCTCGTCGTGATCTGGACACGGACACGTATGTGAGTGATATGTGATAGAATTGATTAATAGTTAAAACCTGTATAATTGATCGAAGGATACGTACAATTGAGTTAGTGAAACCTAACCCCAACAAATTTATCTCTCTGTCAATCTTTTAATCTTTTTTCGTTATTTTAGTTAATTACTCTATACAAACAAACAACCTTAAAACATTATACTTGAAATTATATTAATTGTTGAACGGCTTAGATATCGCACCAGTCTCTGTGGATACGATAAAAACTATACTTACTTTTGTACTTTAACAAAATGGCGCCGTTGCCGGGGACCAGGGTTAGATGTAATTGATTCTATGAGTATGTGTTAACTTTGATTATGATTATATATGGTTTTAGTTATTCATCAATTTTAGTGGTTGTTCTTGATTATCTTGTTAAATGTTAGAATTTGAAATGTCATAGACATATGCTTTTTGAATTCAATATTTAGAACAATCATCTATTAATTTCTAAAACTCTAGACATAGATTTTAGATTTAATACTCACTTAAATATCAAGTTTTAAAACTATTGTGTTGATTAAATTGTCCGAGACATCGGTGTTTGAGCAATACAATATAGCGGTTATATAGATCGATCACTCGAGACATCGAGGGTTAATTAATATAACGAGATTCTCGTCGTGATCTGGACACGGACACGTATGTGAGTGATATGTGATAGAATTGATTAATAGTTAAAACCTGTAAAATTGATCGAAGGATACGTAGAATTGAGTTAGTAAAACCTAACCCCAACAAATTTATCTCTCTGTCAATCTTTTAATCTTTTATCGTTATTTTAGTTAATTACTCTATACAAACAAACAACCTTAAAACATTATACTTGAAATTATACTAATTGTTGAACGGCTTAGATATCGCACCAGTCCCTGTGGATATGATAAAAACTATACTTACTTTTGTACTTTAACAAAATGGCGCCGTTGCCGGGGACCAGGGTTAGATGTAATTGATTCTATGAGTATGTGTTAACTTTGATTATGATTATATATGGTTTTAGTTATTCATCAATTTTGGCGGTTGTTCTTGATTATCTTGTTAAATGTTAGAATTTGAAATGTCATAGACATATGCTTTTTGAATTCAATATTTAGAACAATCATCTATTAATTTCTAAAACTCTAGACATAGATTTTAGATTTAATACTCACTTAAATATCAAGTTTTAAAACTATTGTGTTGATTAAATTGTCCGAGACATCGGTGTTTGAGCAATACAATATAGCGGTTATATAGATCGATCACTCGAGACATCGAGGGGTAATTAATATAACGAGATTCTCGTCGTGATCTGGACACGGACACGTATGTGAGTGATATGTGATAGAATTGATTAATAGTTAAAACCTGTATAATTGATCGAAGGATACGTACAATTGAGTTAGTGAAACCTAACCCCAACAAATTTATCTCTCTGTCAATCTTTTAATCTTTTTTCGTTATTTTAGTTAATTACTCTATACAAACAAACAACCTTAAAACATTATACTTGAAATTATATTAATTGTTGAACGGCTTAGATATCGCACCAGTCTCTGTGGATACGATAAAAACTATACTTACTTTTGTACTTTAACAAAATGGCGCCGTTGCCGGGGACCAGGGTTAGATGTAATTGATTCTATGAGTATGTGTTAACTTTGATTATGATTATATATGGTTTTAGTTATTCATCAGTTTTGGCGGTTGTTCTTGATTATCTTGTTAAATGTTAGAATTTGAAATGTCATAGACATATGCTTTTTGAATTCAATATTTAGAACAATCATCTATTAATTTCTAAAACTCTAGACATAGATTTTAGATTTAATACTCACTTAAATATCAAGTTTTAAAACTATTGTGTTGATTAAATTGTCCGAGACATCGGTGTTTGAGCAATACAATATAGCGGTTATATAGATCGATCACTCGAGACATCGAGGGTTAATTAATATAACGAGATTCTCGTCGTGATCTGGACACGGACACGTATGTGAGTGATATGTGATAGAATTGATTAATAGTTAAAACCTGTAAAATTGATCGAAGGATACGTAGAATTGAGTTAGTAAAACCTAACCCCAACAAATTTATCTCTCTGTCAATCTTTTAATCTTTTATCGTTATTTTAGTTAATTACTCTATACAAACAAACAACCTTAAAACATTATACTTGAAATTATACTAATTGTTGAACGGCTTAGATATCGCACCAGTCCCTGTGGATATGATAAAAACTATACTTACTTTTGTACTTTAACAAAATGGCGCCGTTGCCGGGGACCAGGGTTAGATGTAATTGATTCTATGAGTATGTGTTAACTTTGATTATGATTATATATGGTTTTAGTTATTCATCAATTTTGGCGGTTGTTCTTGATTATCTTGTTAAATGTTAGAATTTGAAATGTCATAGACATATGCTTTTTGAATTCAATATTTAGAACAATCATCTATTAATTTCTAAAACTCTAGACATAGATTTTAGATTTAATACTCACTTAAATATCAAGTTTTAAAACTATTGTGTTGATTAAATTGTCCGAGACATCGGTGTTTGAGCAATACAATATAGCGGTTATATAGATCGATCACTCGAGACATCGAGGGGTAATTAATATAACGAGATTCTCGTCGTGATCTGGACACGGACACGTATGTGAGTGATATGTGATAGAATTGATTAATAGTTAAAACCTGTATAATTGATCGAAGGATACGTACAATTGAGTTAGTGAAACCTAACCCCAACAAATTTATCTCTCTGTCAATCTTTTAATCTTTTTTCGTTATTTTAGTTAATTACTCTAGACAAACAAACAACCTTAAAACATTATACTTGAAATTATATTAATTGTTGAACGGCTTAGATATCGCACCAGTCTCTGTGGATACGATAAAAACTATACTTACTTTTGTACTTTAACAAAATGGCGCCGTTGCCGGGGACCAGGGTTAGATGTAATTGATTCTATGAGTATGTGTTAACTTTGATTATGATTATATATGGTTTTAGTTATTCATCAGTTTTGGCGGTTGTTCTTGATTATCTTGTTAAATGTTAGAATTTGAAATGTCATAGACATATGCTTTTTGAATTCAATATTTAGAACAATCATCTATTAATTTCTAAAACTCTAGACATAGATTTTAGATTTAATACTCACTTAAATATCAAGTTTTAAAACTATTGTGTTGATTAAATTGTCCGAGACATCGGTGTTTGAGCAATACAATATAGCGGTTATATAGATCGATCACTCGAGACATCGAGGGTTAATTAATATAACGAGATTCTCGTCGTGATCTGGACACGGACACGTATGTGAGTGATATGTGATAGAATTGATTAATAGTTAAAACCTGTAAAATTGATCGAAGGATACGTAGAATTGAGTTAGTAAAACCTAACCCCAACAAATTTATCTCTCTGTCAATCTTTTAATCTTTTATCGTTATTTTAGTTAATTACTCTATACAAACAAACAACCTTAAAACATTATACTTGAAATTATACTAATTGTTGAACGGCTTAGATATCGCACCAGTCCCTGTGGATATGATAAAAACTATACTTACTTTTGTACTTTAACAAAATGGCGCCGTTGCCGGGGACCAAAGTTAGATGTAATTGATTCTATGAGTATGTGTTAACTTTGATTATGATTATATATGGTTTTAGTTATTCATCAATTTTGGCGGTTGTTCTTGATTATCTTGTTAAATGTTAGAATTTGAAATGTCATAGACATATGCTTTTTGAATTCAATATTTAGAACAATCATCTATTAATTTCTAAAACTCTAGACATAGATTTTAGATTTAATACTCACTTAAATATCAAGTTTTAAAACTATTGTGTTGATTAAATTGTCCGAGACATCGGTGTTTGAGCAATACAATATAGCGGTTATATAGATCGATCACTCGAGACATCGAGGGGTAATTAATATAACGAGATTCTCGTCGTGATCTGGACACGGACACGTATGTGATTGATATGTGATAGAATTGATTAATAGTTAAAACCTGTATAATTGATCGAAGGATACGTACAATTGAGTTAGTGAAACCTAACCCCAACAAATTTATCTCTCTGTCAATCTTTTAATCTTTTTTCGTTATTTTAGTTAATTACTCTATACAAACAAACAACCTTAAAACATTATACTTGAAATTATATTAATTGTTGAACGGCTTAGATATCGCACCAGTCTCTGTGGATACGATAAAAACTATACTTACTTTTGTACTTTAACAAAATGGCGCCGTTGCCGGGGACCAGGGTTAGATGTAATTGATTCTATGAGTATGTGTTAACTTTGATTGTGATTATATATGGTTTTAGATATTCATCAATTTTGGTGGTTGTTCTTGATTATCTTGTGAAATGTTAGAATTTGAAATGTCATAGACATATGCTTTTTGAATTCAATATTTAGAACATTCATCTAATAATTGCTAAAACTCTAGACATAGATTTTAGATTTAATACTCACTTAAATATCAAGTTTTAAAACTATTGTGTTGATTAATTTGTCCGAGACATCGGTGTTTGAGCAATACAATATAGCGGTTATATAGATCGATCACTCGAGACATCGAGGGGTAATTAATATAACGAGATTCTCGTCGTGATCTGGACACGGACACGTATGTGAGTGATATGTGATAGAATTGATTAATAGTTAAAACCTGTATAATTGATCGAAGGATACGTACAATTGAGTTAGTGAAACCTAACCCCAACAAATTTATCTCTCTATCAATCTTTTAATCTTTTTTCGTTATTTTAGTTAATTACTCTATACAAACAAACAACCTTAAAACATTATACTTGAAATTATATTAATTGTTGAACGGCTTAGATATCGCACCAGTCTCTGTGGATACGATAAAAACTATACTTACTTTTGTACTTTAACAAAATGGCGCCGTTGCCGGGGACCAGGGTTAGATGTAATTGATTCTATGAGTATGTGTTAACTTTGATTGTGATTATATATGGTTTTAGTTATTCATCAATTTTGGTGGTTGTTCTTGATTATCTTGTGAAATGTCATAGACATATGCTTTTTGAATTCAATATTTAGAACATTCATCTAATAATTGCTAAAACTCTAGACATAGATTTTAGATTTAATACTCACTTAAATATCAAGTTTTAAAACTATTGTGTTGATTAAATTGTCCGAGACATCGGTGTTTGAGCAATACAATATAGCGGTTATATAGATCGATCACTCGAGACATCGAGGGGTAATTAATATAACGAGATTCTCGTCGTGATCTGGACACGGACACGTATGTGAGTGATATGAGATAGAATTGATTAATAGTTAAAACCTGTATAATTGATCGAAGGATACGTACAATTGAGTTAGTGAAACCTAACCCCAACAAATTTATATCTCTGTCAATCTTTTAATCTTTTATCGTTATTTTAGTTAATTACTCTATACAAACAAACAACCTTAAAACATTATACTTGAAATTATACTAATTCTTGAACGGCTTAGATATCGCACCAGTCCCTGTGGATATGATAAAAACTATACTTACTTTTGTACTTTAACAAAATGGCGCCGTTGCCGGGGACCAGGGTTAGATGTAATTGATTCTATGAGTATGTGTTAACTTTGATTATGATTATATATGGTTTTAGTTATTCATCAGTTTTGGCGGTTATTCTTGATTATCTTGTTAAATGTTAGAATTTGAAATGTCATAGACATATGCTTTTTGAATTCAATATTTAGAACAATCATCTATTAATTTCTAAAACTCTAGACATAGATTTTAGATTTAATACTCACTTAAATATCAAGTTTTAAAACTATTGTGTTGATTAAATTGTCCGAGACATCGGTGTTTGAGCAATACAATATAGCGGTTATATAGATCGATCACTCGAGACATCGAGGGGTAATTAATATAACGAGATTCTCGTCGTGATCTGGACACGGACACGTATGTGAGTGATATGTGATAGAATTGATTAATAGTTAAAACCTGTATAATTGATCGAAGGATACGTACATTTGAGTTAGTGAAACCTAACCCCAACAAATTTATATCTCTGTCAATCTTTTAATCTTTTATCGTTATTTTAGTTAATTACTCTATACAAACAAACAACCTTAAAACATTATACTTGAAATTATATTAATTGTTGAACGGCTTAGATATCGCACCAGTCTCTGTGGATACGATAAAAACTATACTTACTTTTGTACTTTAACAAAATGGCGCCGTTGCCGGGGACCAGGGTTAGATGTAATTGATTCTATGAGTATGTGTTAACTTTGATTATGATTATATATGGTTTTAGTTATTCATCAGTTTTGGCGGTTGTTCTTGATTATCTTGTTAAATGTTAGAATTTGAAATGTCATAGACATATGCTTTTTGAATTCAATATTTAGAACAATCATCTATTAATTTCTAAAACTCTAGACATAGATTTTAGATTTAATACTCACTTAAATATCAAGTTTTAAAACTATTGTGTTGATTAAATTGTCCGAGACATCGGTGTTTGAGCAATACAATATAGCGGTTATATAGATCGATCACTCGAGACATCGAGGGTTAATTAATATAACGAGATTCTCGTCGTGATCTGGACACGGACACGTATGTGAGTGATATGTGATAGAATTGATTAATACTTAAAACCTGTAAAATTGATCGAAGGATACGTACAATTGAGTTAGTGAAACCTAACCCCAACAAATTTATCTCTCTGTCAATCTTTTAATCTTTTATCGTTATTTTAGTTAATTACTCTATACAAACAAACAACCTTAAAACATTATACTAGAAATTATACTAATTGTTGAACGGCTTAGATATCGCACCAGTTCCTGTGGATATGATAAAAACTATACTTACTTTTGTACTTTAACAAAATGGCGCCGTTGCCGGGGACCAGGGTTAGATGTAATTGATTCTATGAGTATGTGTTAACTTTGATTATGATTATATATGGTTTTAGTTATTCATCGATTTTGGTGGTTGTTCTTGATTATCTTGTTAAATGTTAGAATTTGAAATGTCATAGACATATGCTTTTTGAATTCAATATTTAGAACAATCATCTATTAATTTCTAAAACTCTAGACATAGGTTTTAGATTTAATACTCACTTAAATATCAAGTTTTAAAACTATTGTGTTGATTAAATTGTCCGAGACATCGGAGTTTGAGCAATACAATATAGCTGTTATATAGATCGATCACTCGAGACATCGAGGGTTAATTAATATAACGAGAATCTCGTCGTGATCTGGACACGGACACATATGTGAGTGATATGTGATAGAATTGATTAATAGTTAAAACCTGTATAATTGATCGAAGGATACGTACAATTGAGTTAGTGAAACCTAACCCCAACAAATTTATCTCTGTGTCAATCTCTTAATCTTTTATCGTTATTTTAGTTAATTACTCTATACAAACAAACAACCTTAAAACATTATACTTGAAATTATATTAATTGTTGAACGGCTTAGATATCGCACCAGTCCCTGTGGATATGATAAAAACTATACTTACTTTTGTACTTTAACAAAATGGCGCCGTTGCCGGGGACCAGGGTTAGATGTAATTGATTCTATGAGTATGTGTTAACTTTGATTATGATTATATATGGTTTTAGTTATTCATCAATTTTGGTGGTTGTTCTTGATTATCTTGTTAAATGTTAGAATTTGAAATGTCATAGACATATGCTTTTTGAATTCAATATTTAGAACAATCATCTATTAATTTCTAAAACTCTAGCATAGATTTTAGATTTAATACTCACTTAAATATCAAGTTTTAAAACTATTGTGTTGATTAAATTGTCCGAGACATCGGAGTTTGAGCAATACAATATAGCTGTTATATTGATCGATCACTCGAGACATCGAGGGTTAATTAATATAACGAGAATCTCGTCGTGATCTGGACACAGACACATATGTGAGTGATATGTGATAGAATTGATTAATAGTTAAAACCTGTATAATTGATCGAAGGATACGTACAATTGAGTTAGTGAAACCTAACCCCAACAAATTTATCTCTCTGTCAATCTTTTAATCTTTTTTCGTTATTTTAGTTAATTACTCTATACAAACAAACAACCTTAAAACATTATACTTGAAATTATATTAATTGTTGAACGGCTTAGATATCGCACCAGTCCCTGTGGATACGATAAAAACTATACTTACTTTTGTACTTTAACAAAATGGCGCCGTTGCCGGGGACCAGGGTTAGATGTAATTGATTCTATGAGTATGTGTTAACTTTGATTATGATTATATATGGTTTTAGTTATTCATCAATTTTGGTGGTTGTTCTTGATTATCTTGTTAAATGTTAGAATTTGAAATGTCATAGACATATGCTTTTTGAATTCAATATTTAGAACAATCATCTATTAATTTCTAAAACTCTAGCATAGATTTTAGATTTAATACTCACTTAAATATCAAGTTTTAAAACTATTGTGTTGATTAAATTGTCCGAGACATCGGAGTTTGAGCAATACAATATAGCTGTTATATTGATCGATCACTCGAGACATCGAGGGTTAATTAATATAACGAGAATCTCGTCGTGATCTGGACACAGACACATATGTGAGTGATATGTGATAGAATTGATTAATAGTTAAAACCTGTATAATTGATCGAAGGATACGTACAATTGAGTTAGTGAAACCTAACCCCAACAAATTTATCTCTCTGTCAATCTTTTAATCTTTTTTCGTTATTTTAGTTAATTACTCTATACAAACAAACAACCTTAAAACATTATACTTGAAATTATATTAATTGTTGAACGGCTTAGATATCGCACCAGTCCCTGTGGATACGATAAAAACTATACTTACTTTTGTACTTTAACAAAATGGCGCCGTTGCCGGGGACCAGGGTTAGATGTAATTGATTCTATGAGTATGTGTTAACTTTGATTATGATTATATATGGTTTTAGTTATTCATCAATTTTGGTGGTTGTTCTTGATTATCTTGTTAAATGTTAGAATTTGAAATGTCATAGACATATGCTTTTTGAATTCAATATTTAGAACAATCATCTATTAATTTCTAAAAATCTAGACATAGATTTTAGATTTAATACTCACTTAAATATCAAGTTTTAAAACTATTGTGTTGATTAAATTGTCCGAGACATCGGTGTTTGAGCAATACAATATAGCGGTTATATAGATCGATCACACGAGACATCGAAAGGTTAATTAATATAACGAGATTCTCGTCGTGATCTGGACACGGACACGTATGTGAGTGATATGTGATAGAATTGATTAATAGTTAAAACCTGTATAATTGATCGAAGGATACGTACAATTGAGTTAGTGAAACCTTACCCCAACAAATTTATCTCTGTGTCAATCTTTTAATCTTTTATCGTTATTTTAGTTAATTACTCTATACAAACAAACAACCTTAAAACATTATACTTGAAATTATATTAATTGTTGAACGGCTTAGATATCGCACCAGTCCCTGTGGATACGATAAAAACTATACTTACTTTTGTACTTTAACAAAATGGCGCCGTTGCAGGGGACCAGGGTTAGATGTAATTGATTCTATGAGTATGTGTTAACTTTGATTATGATTATATATGGTTTTAGTTATTCATCAATTTTGGTGGTTGTTCTTGATTATCTTGGTAAATGTTAGAATTTGAAATGTCATAGACATATGCTTTTTGAATTCAATATTTAGAACAATCATCTATTAATTTCTAAAAATCTAGACATAGATTTTAGATTTAATACTCACTTAAATATCAAGTTTTAAAACTATTGTGTTGATTAAATTGTCCAAGACATCGGTGTTTGAGCAATACAATATAGCGGTTATATAGATCGATCACACGAGACATCGAAAGGTTAATTAATATAACGAGATTCTCGTCGTGATCTGGACACGGACACGTATGTGAGTGATATGTGATAGAATTGATTAATAGTTAAAACCTGTATAATTGATCGAAGGATACGTACAATTGAGTTAGTGAAACCTAACCCCAACAAATTTATCTCTGTGTCAATCTTTTAATCTTTTATCGTTATTTTAGTTAATTACTCTATACAAACAAACAACCTTAAAACATTATACTTGAAATTATATTAATTGTTGAACGGCTTAGATATCGCACCAGTCCCTGTGGATACGATAAAAACTATACTTACTTTTGTACTTTAACAAAATGGCGCCGTTGCCGGGGACCAGGGTTAGATGTAATTGATTCTATGAGTATGTGTTAACTTTGATTATGATTATATATGGTTTTAGTTATTCATCAATTTTGGTGGTTGTTCTTGATTATCTTGTTAAATGTTAGAATTTGAAATGTCATAGACATATGCTTTTTGAATTCAATATTTAGAACAATCATCTATTAATTTCTAAAAATCTAGACATAGATTTTAGATTTAATACTCACTTAAATATCAAGTTTTAAAACTATTGTGTTGATTAAATTGTCCGAGACATCGGTGTTTGAGCAATACAATATAGCGGTTATATAGATCGATCACACGAGACATCGAAAGGTTAATTAATATAACGAGATTCTCGTCGTGATCTGGACACGGACACGTATGTGAGTGATATGTGATAGAATTGATTAATAGTTAAAACCTGTATAATTGATCGAAGGATACGTACAATTGAGTTAGTGAAACCTTACCCCAACAAATTTATCTCTGTGTCAATCTTTTAATCTTTTATCGTTATTTTAGTTAATTACTCTATACAAACAAACAACCTTAAAACATTATACTTGAAATTATATTAATTGTTGAACGGCTTAGATATCGCACCAGTCCCTGTGGATACGATAAAAACTATACTTACTTTTGTACTTTAACAAAATGGCGCTGTTGCAGGGGACCAGGGTTAGATGTAATTGATTCTATGAGTATGTGTTAACTTTTATTATGATTATATATGGTTTTAGTTATTCATCAATTTTGGTGGTTGTTCTTGATTATCTTGGTAAATGTTAGAATTTGAAATGTCATAGACATATGCTTTTTGAATTCAATATTTAGAACAATCATCTATTAATTTCTAAAAATCTAGACATAGATTTTAGATTTAATACTCACTTAAATATCAAGTTTTAAAACTATTGTGTTGATTAAATTGTCCAAGACATCGGTGTTTGAGCAATACAATATAGCGGTTATATAGATCGATCACACGAGACATCGAAAGGTTAATTAATATAACGAGATTCTCGTCGTGATCTGGACACGGACACGTATGTGAGTGATATGTGATAGAATTGATTAATAGTTAAAACCTGTATAATTGATCGAAGGATACGTACAATTGAGTTAGTGAAACCTAACCCCAACAAATTTATCTCTGTGTCAATCTTTTAATCTTTTATCGTTATTTTAGTTAATTACTCTATACAAACAAACAACCTTAAAACATTATACTTGAAATTATATTAATTGTTGAACGGCTTAGATATCGCACCAGTCCCTGTGGATACGATAAAAACTATACTTACTTTTGTACTTTAACAAAATGGCGCCGTTGCCGGGGACCAGGGTTAGATGTAATTGATTCTATGAGTATGTGTTAACTTTGATTATGATTATATATGGTTTTAGTTATTCATCAATTTTGGTGGTTGTTCTTGATTATCTTGTTAAATGTTAGAATTTGAAATGTCATAGACATATGCTTTTTGAATTCAATATTTAGAACAATCATCTATTAATTTCTAAAAATCTAGACATAGATTTTAGATTTAATACTCACTTAAATATCAAGTTTTAAAACTATTGTGTTGATTAAATTGTCCGAGACATCGGTGTTTGAGCAATACAATATAGCGGTTATATAGATCGATCACACGAGACATCGAAAGGTTAATTAATATAACGAGATTCTCGTCGTGATCTGGACACGGACACGTATGTGAGTGATATGTGATAGAATTGATTAATAGTTAAAACCTGTATAATTGATCGAAGGATACGTACAATTGAGTTAGTGAAACCTTACCCCAACAAATTTATCTCTGTGTCAATCTTTTAATCTTTTATCGTTATTTTAGTTAATTACTCTATACAAACAAACAACCTTAAAACATTATACTTGAAATTATATTAATTGTTGAACGGCTTAGATATCGCACCAGTCCCTGTGGATACGATAAAAACTATACTTACTTTTGTACTTTAACAAAATGGCGCCGTTGCAGGGGACCAGGGTTAGATGTAATTGATTCTATGAGTATGTGTTAACTTTGATTATGATTATATATGGTTTTAGTTATTCATCAATTTTGGTGGTTGTTCTTGATTATCTTGGTAAATGTTAGAATTTGAAATGTCATAGACATATGCTTTTTGAATTCAATATTTAGAACAATCATCTATTAATTTCTAAAAATCTAGACATAGATTTTAGATTTAATACTCACTTAAATATCAAGTTTTAAAACTATTGTGTTGATTAAATTGTCCAAGACATCGGTGTTTGAGCAATACAATATAGCGGTTATATAGATCGATCACACGAGACATCGAAAGGTTAATTAATATCACGAGATTCTCGTCGTGATCTGGACACGGACACGTATGTGAGTGATATGTGATAGAATTGATTAATAGTTAAAACCTGTATAATTGATCGAAGGATACGTACAATTGAGTTAGTGAAACCTAACCCCAACAAATTTATCTCTGTGTCAATCTTTTAATCTTTTATCGTTATTTTAGTTAATTACTCTATACAAATAAACAACCTTAAAACATTATACTTGAAATTATATTAATTGTTGAACGGCTTAGATATCGCACCAGTCCCTGTGGATACGATAAAAACTATACTTACTTTTGTACTTCAACAAAATGGCGCCGTTGCAGGGGACCAGGGTTAGATGTAATTGATTCTATGAGTATGTGTTAACTTTGATTATGATTATATATGGTTTTAGTTATTCATCAATTTTGGTGGTTGTTCTTGATTATCTTGGTAAATGTTAGAATTTGAAATGTCATAGACATATGCTTTTTGAATTCAATATTTAGAACAATCATCTATTAATTTCTAAAAATCTAGACATAGATTTTAGATTTAATACTCACTTAAATATCAAGTTTTAAAACTATTGTGTTGATTAAATTGTCCAAGACATCGGTGTTTGAGCAATACAATATAGCGGTTATATAGATCGATCACACGAGACATCGAAAGGTTAATTAATATAACGAGATTCTCGTCGTGATCTGGACACGGACACGTATGTGAGTGATATGTGATAGAATTGATTAATAGTTAAAACCTGTATAATTGATCGAAGGATACGTACAATTGAGTTAGTGAAACCTAACCCCAACAAATTTATCTCTGTGTCAATCTTTTAATCTTTTATCGTTATTTTAGTTAATTACTCTATACAAACAAACAACCTTAAAACATTATACTTGAAATTATATTAATTGTTGAACGGCTTAGATATCGCACCAGTCCCTGTGGATACGATAAAAACTATACTTACTTTTGTACTTTAACAAAATGGCGCCGTTGCCGGGGACCAGGGTTAGATGTAATTGATTCTATGAGTATGTGTTAACTTTGATTATGATTATATATGGTTTTAGTTATTCATCAATTTTGGTGGTTGTTCTTGATTATCTTGTTAAATGTTAGAATTTGAAATGTCATAGACATATGCTTTTTGAATTCAATATTTAGAACAATCATCTATTAATTTCTAAAACTCTAGACAAAGATTTTAGATTTAATACTCACTTAAATATCAAGTTTTAAAACTATTGTGTTGATTAAATTGTCCGAGACATCGGTGTTTGAGCAATACAATATAGCGGTTATATAGATCGATCACTCGAGACATCGAGGGTTAATTAATATAACGAGATTCTCGTCGTGATCTGGACACGGACACGTATGTGAGTGATATGTGATAGAATTGATTAATAGTTAAAACCTGTATAATTGATCGAAGGATACGTACAATTGAGTTAGTGAAACCTTACCCCAACAAATTTATCTCTGTGTCAATCTTTTAATCTTTTATCGTTATTTTAGTTAATTACTCTATACAAACAAACAACCTTAAAACATTATACTTGAAATTATATTAATTGTTGAACGGCTTAGATATCGCACCAGTCCCTGTGGATACGATAAAAACTATACTTACTTTTGTACTTTAACAAAATGGCGCTGTTGCCGGGGACCAGGGTTAGATGTAATTGATTCTATGAGTATGTGTTAACTTTGATTATGATTATATATGGTTTTAGTTATTCATCAATTTTGGTGGTTGTTCTTGATTATCTTGTTAAATGTTAGAATTTGAAATGTCATAGACATATGCTTTTTGAATTCAATATTTAGAACATTCATCTATTAATTTCTAAAACTCTAGACAAAGATTTTAGATTTAATACTCACTTAAATATCAAGTTTTAAAACTATTGTGTTGATTAAATTGTCCGAGACATCGGTGTTTGAGCAATACAATATAGCGGTTATATAGATCGATCACTCGAGACATCGAGGGTTAATTAATATAACGAGATTCTCGTCGTGATCTGGACACGGACACGTATGTGAGTGATATGTGATAGAATTGATTAATAGTTAAAACCTGTATAATTGATCGAAGGATACGTACAATTGAGTTAGTGAAACCTTACCCCAACAAATTTATCTCTGTGTCAATCTTTTAATCTTTTATCGTTATTTTAGTTAATTACTCTATACAAACAAACAACCTTAAAACATTATACTTGAAATTATATTAATTGTTGAACGGCTTAGATATCGCACCAGTCCCTGTAGATACGATAAAAACTATACTTACTTTTGTACTTTAACAAAATGGCGCCGTTGCCGGGGACCAGGATTAGATGTAATTGATTCTATGAGTATGTGTTAACTTTGATTATGATTATATATGGTTTTAGTTATTCATCAATTTTGGCGGTTGTTCTTGATTATCTTGTTAAATGTTAGAATTTGAAATGTCATAGACATATGCTTTTTGAATTCAATATTTAGAACAATCATCTATTAATTTCTAAAACTCTAGACAAAGATTTTAGATTTAATACTCACTTAAATATCAAGTTTTAAAACTATTGTGTTGATTAAATTGTCCGAGACATCGGTGTTTGAGCAATACAATATAGCGGTTATATAGATCGATCACTCGAGACATCGAGGGTTAATTAATATAACGAGATTCTCGTCGTGATCTGGACACGGACACGTATGTGAGTGATATGTGATAGAATTGATTAATAGTTAAAACCTGTATAATTGATCGAAGGATACGTACAATTGAGTTAGTGAAACCTTACCCCAACAAATTTATCTCTGTGTCAATCTTTTAATCTTTTATCGTTATTTTAGTTAATTACTCTATACAAACAAACAACCTTAAAACATTATACTTGAAATTATATTAATTGTTGAACGGCTTAGATATCGCACCAGTCCCTGTGGATACGATAAAAACTATACTTACTTTTGTACTTTAACAAAATGGCGCCGTTGCCGGGGACCAGGGTTAGATGTAATTGATTCTATGAGTATGTGTTAACTTTGATTATGATTATATATGGTTTTAGTTATTCATCAATTTTGGTGGTTGTTCTTGATTATCTTGTTAAATGTTAGAATTTGAAATGTCATAGACATATGCTTTTTGAATTCAATATTTAGAACAATCATCTATTAATTTCTAAAACTCTAGACAAAGATTTTAGATTTAATACTCACTTAAATATCAAGTTTTAAAACTATTGTGTTGATTAAATTGTCCGAGACATCGGTGTTTGAGCAATACAATATAGCGGTTATATAGATCGATCACTCGAGACATCGAGGGTTAATTAATATAACGAGATTCTCGTCGTGATCTGGACACGGACACGTATGTGAGTGATATGTGATAGAATTGATTAATAGTTAAAACCTGTATAATTGATCGAAGGATACGTACAATTGAGTTAGTGAAACCTTACCCCAACAAATTTATCTCTGTGTCAATCTTTTAATCTTTTATCGTTATTTTAGTTAATTACTCTATACAAACAAACAACCTTAAAACATTATACTTGAAATTATATTAATTGTTGAACGGCTTAGATATCGCACCAGTCCCTGTGGATACGATAAAAACTATACTTACTTTTGTACTTTAACAAAATGGCGCTGTTGCCGGGGACCAGGGTTAGATGTAATTGATTCTATGAGTATGTGTTAACTTTGATTATGATTATATATGGTTTTAGTTATTCATCAATTTTGGTGGTTGTTCTTGATTATCTTGTTAAATGTTAGAATTTGAAATGTCATAGACATATGCTTTTTGAATTCAATATTTAGAACAATCATCTATTAATTTCTAAAACTCTAGACAAAGATTTTAGATTTAATACTCACTTAAATATCAAGTTTTAAAACTATTGTGTTGATTAAATTGTCCGAGACATCGGTGTTTGAGCAATACAATATAGCGGTTATATAGATCGATCACTCGAGACATCGAGGGTTAATTAATATAACGAGATTCTCGTCGTGATCTGGACACGGACACGTATGTGAGTGATATGTGATAGAATTGATTAATAGTTAAAACCTGTATAATTGATCGAAGGATACGTACAATTGAGTTAGTGAAACCTTACCCCAACAAATTTATCTCTGTGTCAATCTTTTAATCTTTTATCGTTATTTTAGTTAATTACTCTATAAAAACAAACAACCTTAAAACATTATACTTGAAATTATATTAATTGTTGAACGGCTTAGATATCGCACCAGTCCCTGTGGATACGATAAAAACTATACTTACTTTTGTACTTTAACAAAATGGCGCCGTTGCCGGGGACCAGGGTTAGATGTAATTGATTCTATGAGTATGTGTTAACTTTGATTATGATTATATATGGTTTTAGTTATTCATCAATTTTGGTGGTTGTTCTTGATTATCTTGTTAAATGTTAGAATTTGAAATGTCATAGACATATGCTTTTTGAATTCAATATTTAGAACAATCATCTATTAATTTCTAAAAATCTAGACATAGATTTTAGATTTAATACTCACTTAAATATCAAGTTTTAAAACTATTGTGTTGATTAAATTGTCCGAGACATCGGTGTTTGAGCAATACAATATAGCGGTTATATAGATCGATCACACGAGACATCGAAAGGTTAATTAATATAACGAGATTCTCGTCGTGATCTGGACACGGACACGTATGTGAGTGATATGTGATAGAATTGATTAATAGTTAAAACCTGTATAATTGATCGAAGGATACGTACAATTGAGTTAGTGAAACCTAACCCCAACAAATTTATCTCTGTGTCAATCTTTTAATCTTTTATCGTTATTTTAGTTAATTACTCTATACAAACAAACAACCTTAAAACATTATACTTGAAATTATATTAATTGTTGAACGGCTTAGATATCGCACCAGTCTCTGTGGATACGATAAAAACTATACTTACTTTTGTACTTTAACAAAATGGCGCCGTTGCTGGGGACCAGGGTTAGATGTAATTGATTCTATGAGTATGTGTTAACTTTGATTATGATTATATATGGTTTTAGTTATTCATCAATTTTGGTGGTTGTTCTTGATTATCTTGTTAAATGTTAGAATTTGAAATGTCATAGACATATGCTTTTTGAATTCAATATTTAGAACAATCATCTATTAATTTCTAAAAATCTAGACATAGATTTTAGATTTAATACTCACTTAAATATCAAGTTTTAAAATTATTGTGTTGATGAAATTGTCCGAGACATCGGTGTTTGAGCAATACAATATAGCGGTTATATAGATCGATCACACGAGACATCGAAAGGTTAATTAATATAACGAGATTCTCGTCGTGATCTGGACACGGACACGTATGTGAGTGATATGTGATAGAATTGATTAATAGTTAAAACCTGTATAATTGATCGAAGGATACGTACAATTGAGTTAGTGAAACCTAACCCCAACAAATTTATCTCTGTGTCAATCTTTTAATCTTTTATCGTTATTTTAGTTAATTACTCTATACAAACAAACAACCTTAAAACATTATACTTGAAATTATATTAATTGTTGAACGGCTTAGATATCGCACCAGTCCCTGTGGATACGATAAAAACTATACTTACTTTTGTACTTTAACAAAATGGCGCCGTTGCTGGGGACCAGGGTTAGATGTAATTGATTCTATGAGTATGTGTTAACTTTGATTATGATTATATATGGTTTTAGTTATTCATCAATTTTGGCGGTTGTTCTTGATTATCTTGTTAAATGTTAGAATTTGAAATGTCATAGACATATGCTTTTTGAATTCAATATTTAGAACAATCATCTATTAATTTCTAAAAATCTAGACATAGATTTTAGATTTAATACTCACTTAAATATCAAGTTTTAAAACTATTGTGTTGATTAAATTGTCCGAGACATCGGTGTTTGAGCAATACAATATAGCGGTTATATAGATCGATCACTCGAGACATCGAGGGTTAATTAATATAACGAGATTCTCGTCGTGATCTGGACACGGACACGTATGTGAGTGATATGTGATAGAATTGATTAATAGTTAAAACCTGTATAATTGATCGAAGGATACGTACAATTGAGTTAGTGAAACCTTACCCCAACAAATTTATCTCTGTGTCAATCTTTTAATCTTTTATCGTTATTTTAGTTAATTACTCTATACAAACAAACAACCTTAAAACATTATACTTGAAATTATATTAATTGTTGAACGGCTTAGATATCGCACCAGTCCCTGTGGATACGATAAAAACTATACTTACTTTTGTACTTTAACAAAATGGCGCCGTTGCCGGGGACCAGGGTTAGATGTAATTGATTCTATGAGTATGTGTTAACTTTGATTATGATTATATATGGTTTTAGTTATTCATCAATTTTGGTGGTTGTTCTTGATTATCTTGTTAAATGTTAGAATTTGAAATGTCATAGACATATGCTTTTTGAATTCAATATTTAGAACAATCATCTATTAATTTCTAAAACTCTAGACAAAGATTTTAGATTTAATACTCACTTAAATATCAAGTTTTAAAACTATTGTGTTGATTAAATTGTCCGAGACATCGGTGTTTGAGCAATACAATATAGCGGTTATATAGATCGATCACTCGAGACATCGAGGGTTAATTAATATAACGAGATTCTCGTCGTGATCTGGACACGGACACGTATGTGAGTGATATGTGATAGAATTGATTAATAGTTAAAACCTGTATAATTGATCGAAGGATACGTACAATTGAGTTAGTGAAACCTTACCCCAACAAATTTATCTCTGTGTCAATCTTTTAATCTTTTATCGTTATTTTAGTTAATTACTCTATACAAACAAACAACCTTAAAACATTATACTTGAAATTATATTAATTGTTGAACGGCTTAGATATCGCACCAGTCCCTGTGGATACGATAAAAACTATACTTACTTTTGTACTTTAACAAAATGGCGCTGTTGCCGGGGACCAGGGTTAGATGTAATTGATTCTATGAGTATGTGTTAACTTTGATTATGATTATATATGGTTTTAGTTATTCATCAATTTTGGTGGTTGTTCTTGATTATCTTGTTAAATGTTAGAATTTGAAATGTCATAGACATATGCTTTTTGAATTCAATATTTAGAACAATCATCTATTAATTTCTAAACCTCTAGACAAAGATTTTAGATTTAATACTCACTTAAATATCAAGTTTTAAAACTATTGTGTTGATTAAATTGTCCGAGACATCGGTGTTTGAGCAATACAATATAGCGGTTATATAGATCGATCACTCGAGACATCGAGGGTTAATTAATATAACGAGATTCTCGTCGTGATCTGGACACGGACACGTATGTGAGTGATATGTGATAGAATTGATTAATAGTTAAAACCTGTATAATTGATCGAAGGATACGTACAATTGAGTTAGTGAAACCTTACCCCAACAAATTTATCTCTGTGTCAATCTTTTAATCTTTTATCGTTATTTTAGTTAATTACTCTATACAAACAAACAACCTTAAAACATTATACTTGAAATTATATTAATTGTTGAACGGCTTAGATATCGCACCAGTCCCTGTGGATACGATAAAAACTATACTTACTTTTGTTCTTTAACAAAATGGCGCCGTTGCCGGGGACCAGGGTTAGATGTAATTGATTCTATGAGTATGTGTTAACTTTGATTATGATTATATATGGTTTTAGTTATTCATCAATTTTGGTGGTTGTTCTTGATTATCTTGTTAAATGTTAGAATTTGAAATGTCATAGACATATGCTTTTTGAATTCAATATTTAGAACAATCATCTATTAATTTCTAAAAATCTAGACATAGATTTTAGATTTAATACTCACTTAAATATCAAGTTTTAAAACTATTGTGTTGATTAAATTGTCCGAGACATCGGTGTTTGAGCAATACAATATAGCGGTTATATAGATCGATCACACGAGACATCGAAAGGTTAATTAATATAACGAGATTCTCGTCGTGATCTGGACACGGACACGTATGTGAGTGATATGTGATAGAATTGATTAATAGTTAAAACCTGTATAATTGATCGAAGGATACGTACAATTGAGTTAGTGAAACCTAACCCCAACAAATTTATCTCTATGTCAATCTTTTAATCTTTTATCGTTATTTTAGTTAATTACTCTATACAAACAAACAACCTTAAAACATTATACTTGAAATTATATTAATTGTTGAACGGCTTAGATATCGCACCAGTCCCTGTGGATACGATAAAAACTATACTTACTTTTGTACTTTAACAAAATGGCGCTGTTGCCGGGGACCAGGGTTAGATGTAATTGATTCTATGAGTATGTGTTAACTTTGATTATGATTATATATGGTTTTAGTTATTCATCAATTTTGGTGGTTGTTCTTGATTATCTTGTTAAATGTTAGAATTTGAAATGTCATAGACATATGCTTTTTGAATTCAATATTTAGAACAATCATCTATTAATTTCTAAAACTCTAGACAAAGATTTTAGATTTAATACTCACTTAAATATCAAGTTTTAAAACTATTGTGTTGATTAAATTGTCCGAGACATCGGTGTTTGAGCAATACAATATAGCGGTTATATAGATCGATCACTCGAGACATCGAGGGTTAATTAATATAACGAGATTCTCGTCGTGATTTGGACACGGACACGTATGTGAGTGATATGTGATAGAATTGATTAATAGTTAAAACCTGTATAATTGATCGAAGGATACGTGCAATTGAGTTAGTGAAACCTTACCCCAACAAATTTATCTCTGTGTCAATCTTTTAATCTTTTATCGTTATTTTAGTTAATTACTCTATACAAACAAACAACCTTAAAACATTATACTTGAAATTATATTAATTGTTGAACGGCTTAGATATCGCACCAGTCCCTGTGGATACGATAAAAACTATACTTACTTTTGTACTTTAACAAAATGGCGCTGTTGCCGGGGACCAGGGTTAGATGTAATTGATTCTATGAGTATGTGTTAACTTTGATTATGATTATATATGGTTTTAGTTATTCATCAATTTTGGTGGTTGTTCTTGATTATCTTGTTAAATGTTAGAATTTGAAATGTCATAGACATATGCTTTTTGAATTCAATATTTAGAACAATCATCTATTAATTTCTAAACCTCTAGACAAAGATTTTAGATTTAATACTCACTTAAATATCAAGTTTTAAAACTATTGTGTTGATTAAATTGTCCGAGACATCGGTGTTTGAGCAATACAATATAGCGGTTATATAGATCGATCACTCGAGACATCGAGGGTTAATTAATATAACGAGATTCTCGTCGTGATCTGGACACGGACACGTATGTGAGTGATATGTGATAGAATTGATTAATAGTTAAAACCTGTATAATTGATCGAAGGATACGTACAATTGAGTTAGTGAAACCTTACCCCAACAAATTTATCTCTGTGTCAATCTTTTAATCTTTTATCGTTATTTTAGTTAATTACTCTATACAAACAAACAACCTTAAAACATTATACTTGAAATTATATTAATTGTTGAACGGCTTAGATATCGCACCAGTCCCTGTGGATACGATAAAAACTATACTTACTTTTGTACTTTAACAAAATGGCGCCGTTGCCGGGGACCAGGATTAGATGTAATTGATTCTATGAGTATGTGTTAACTTTGATTATGATTATATATGGTTTTAGTTATTCATCAATTTTGGTGGTTGTTCTTGATTATCTTGTTAAATGTTAGAATTTGAAATGTCATAGACATATGCTTTTTGAATTCAATATTTAGAACAATCATCTATTAATTTCTAAAAATCTAGACATAGATTTTAGATTTAATACTCACTTAAATATCAAGTTTTAAAACTATTGTGTTGATTAAATTGTCCGAGACATCGGTGTTTGAGCAATACAATATAGCGGTTATATAGATCGATCACACGAGACATCGAAAGGTTAATTAATATAACGAGATTCTCGTCGTGATCTGGACACGGACACGTATGTGAGTGATATGTGATAGAATTGATTAATAGTTAAAACCTGTATAATTGATCGAAGGATACGTACAATTGAGTTAGTGAAACCTAACCCCAACAAATTTATCTCTGTGTCAATCTTTTAATCTTTTATCGTTATTTTAGTTAATTACTCTATACAAACAAACAACCTTAAAACATTATACTTGAAATTATATTAATTGTTGAACGGCTTAGATATCGCACCAGTCTCTGTGGATACGATAAAAACTATACTTACTTTTGTACTTTAACAAAATGGCGCCGTTGCTGGGGACCAGGGTTAGATGTAATTGATTCTATGAGTATGTGTTAACTTTGATTATGATTATATATGGTTTTAGTTATTCATCAATTTTGGTGGTTGTTCTTGATTATCTTGTTAAATGTTAGAATTTGAAATGTCATAGACATATGCTTTTTGAATTCAATATTTAGAACAATCATCTATTAATTTCTAAAAATCTAGACATAGATTTTAGATTTAATACTCACTTAAATATCAAGTTTTAAAATTATTGTGTTGATTAAATTGTCCGAGACATCGGTGTTTGAGCAATACAATATAGCGGTTATATAGATCGATCACACGAGACATCGAAAGGTTAATTAATATAACGAGATTCTCGTCGTGATTTGGACACGGACACGTATGTGAGTGATATGTGATAGAATTGATTAATAGTTAAAACCTGTATAATTGATCGAAGGATACGTACAATTGAGTTAGTGAAACCTAACCCCAACAAATTTATCTCTGTGTCAATCTTTTAATCTTTTATCGTTATTTTAGTTAATTACTCTATACAAACAAACAACCTTAAAACATTATACTTGAAATTATATTAATTGTTGAACGGCTTAGATATCGCACCAGTCCCTGTGGATACGATAAAAACTATACTTACTTTTGTACTTTAACAAAATGGCGCTGTTGCCGGGGACCAGGGTTAGATGTAATTGATTCTATGAGTATGTGTTAACTTTGATTATGATTATATATGGTTTTAGTTATTAATCAATTTTGGTGGTTGTTCTTGATTATCTTGTTAAATGTTAGAATTTGAAATGTCATAGACATATGCTTTTTGAATTCAATATTTAGAACAATCATCTATTAATTTCTAAAACTCTAGACAAAGATTTTAGATTTAATACTCACTTAAATATCAAGTTTTAAAACTATTGTGTTGATTAAATTGTCCGAGACATCGGTGTTTGAGCAATACAATATAGCGGTTATATAGATCGATCACTCGAGACATCGAGGGTTAATTAATATAACGAGATTCTCGTCGTGATCTGGACACGGACACGTATGTGAGTGATATGTGATAGAATTGATTAATAGTTAAAACCTGTATAATTGATCGAAGGATACGTACAATTGAGTTAGTGAAACCTAACCCCAACAAATTTATCTCTATGTCAATCTTTTAATCTTTTATCGTTATTTTAGTTAATTACTCTATACAAACAAACAACCTTAAAACATTATACTTGAAATTATATTAATTGTTGAACGGCTTAGATATCGCACCAGTCCCTGTGGATACGATAAAAACTATACTTACTTTTGTACTTTAACAAAATGGCGCTGTTGCCGGGGACCAGGGTTAGATGTAATTGATTCTATGAGTATGTGTTAACTTTGATTATGATTATATATGGTTTTAGTTATTCATCAATTTTGGTGGTTGTTCTTGATTATCTTGTTAAATGTTAGAATTTGAAATGTCATAGACATATGCTTTTTGAATTCAATATTTAGAACAATCATCTATTAATTTCTAAAACTCTAGACAAAGATTTTAGATTTAATACTCACTTAAATATCAAGTTTTAAAACTATTGTGTTGATTAAATTGTCCGAGACATCGGTGTTTGAGCAATACAATATAGCGGTTATATAGATCGATCACTCGAGACATCGAGGGTTAATTAATATAACGAGATTCTCGTCGTGATCTGGACACGGACACGTATGTGAGTGATATGTGATAGAATTGATTAATAGTTAAAACCTGTATAATTGATCGAAGGATACGTACAATTGAGTTAGTGAAACCTTACCCCAACAAATTTATCTCTGTGTCAATCTTTTAATCTTTTATCGTTATTTTAGTTAATTACTCTATACAAACAAACAACCTTAAAACATTATACTTGAAATTATATTAATTGTTGAACGGCTTAGATATCGCACCAGTCCCTGTGGATACGATAAAAACTATACTTACTTTTGTACTTTAACAAAATGGCGCTGTTGCCGGGGACCAGGGTTAGATGTAATTGATTCTATGAGTATGTGTTAACTTTGATTATGATTATATATGGTTTTAGTTATTCATCAATTTTGGTGGTTGTTCTTGATTATCTTGTTAAATGTTAGAATTTGAAATGTCATAGACATATGCTTTTTGAATTCAATATTTAGAACAATCATCTATTAATTTCTAAAACTCTAGACAAAGATTTTAGATTTAATACTCACTTAAATATCAAGTTTTAAAACTATTGTGTTGATTAAATTGTCCGAGACATCGGTGTTTGAGCAATACAATATAGCGGTTATATAGATCGATCACTCGAGACATCGAGGATTAATTAATATAACGAGATTCTCGTCGTGATCTGGACACGGACACGTATGTGAGTGATATGTGATAGAATTGATTAATAGTTAAAACCTGTATAATTGATCGAAGGATACGTACAATTGAGTTAGTGAAACCTTACCCCAACAAATTTATCTCTGTGTCCATCTTTTAATCTTTTATCGTTATTTTAGTTAATTACTCTATACAAACAAACAACCTTAAAACATTATACTTGAAATTATATTAATTGTTGAACGGCTTAGATATCGCACCAGTCTCTGTGGATACGATAAAAACTATACTTACTTTTGTACTTTAACAAAATGGCGCCGTTGCCGGGGACCAGGGTTAGATGTAATTGATTCTATGAGTATGTGTTAACTTTGATTATGATTATATATGGTTTTAGTTATTCATCAATTTTGGTGGTTGTTCTTGATTATCTTGTTAAATGTTAGAATTTGAAATGTCATAGACATATGCTTTTTGAATTCAATATTTAGAACAATCATCTATTAATTTCTAAAAATCTAGACATAGATTTTAGATTTAATACTCACTTAAATATCAAGTTTTAAAACTATTGTGTTGATTAAATTGTCCGAGACATCGGTGTTTGAGCAATACAATATAGCGGTTATATAGATCGATCACTCGAGACATCGAGGGTTAATTAATATAACGAGATTCTCGTCGTGATCTGGACACGGACACGTATGTGAGTGATATGTGATAGAATTGATTAATAGTTAAAACCTGTATAATTGATCGAAGGATACGTACAATTGAGTTAGTGAAACCTTACCCCAACAAATTTATCTCTGTGTCAATCTTTTAATCTTTTATCGTTATTTTAGTTAATTACTCTATACAAACAAACAACCTTAAAACATTATACTTGAAATTATATTAATTGTTGAACGGCTTAGATATCGCACCAGTCCCTGTGGATACGATAAAAACTATACTTACTTTTGTACTTTAACAAAATGGCGCTGTTGCCGGGGACCAGGGTTAGATGTAATTGATTCTATGAGTATGTGTTAACTTTGATTATGATTATATATGGTTTTAGTTATTCATCAATTTTGGCGGTTGTTCTTGATTATCTTGTTAAATGTTAGAATTTGAAATGTCATAGACATATGCTTTTTGAATTCAATATTTAGAACAATCATCTATTAATTTCTAAAACTCTAGACAAAGATTTTAGATTTAATACTCACTTAAATATCAAGTTTTAAAACTATTGTGTTGATTAAATTGTCCGAGACATCGGTGTTTGAGCAATACAATATAGCGGTTATATAGATCGATCACTCGAGACATCGAGGGTTAATTAATATAACGAGATTCTCGTCGTGATCTGGACACGGACACGTATGTGAGTGATATGTGATAGAATTGATTAATAGTTAAAACCTGTATAATTGATCGAAGGATACGTACAATTGAGTTAGTGAAACCTTACCCCAACAAATTTATCTCTGTGTCAATCTTTTAATCTTTTATCGTTATTTTAGTTAATTACTCTATACAAACAAACAACCTTAAAACATTATACTTGAAATTATATTAATTGTTTAACGGCTTAGATATCGCACCAGTCCCTGTGGATACGATAAAAACTAAACTTACTTTTGTACTTTAACAAAATGGCGCCGTTGCCGGGGACCAGGGTTAGATGTAATTGATTCTATGAGTATGTGTTAACTTTGATTATGATTATATATGGTTTTAGTTATTCATCAATTTTGGTGGTTGTTCTTGATTATCTTGTTAAATGTTAGAATTTGAAATGTCATAGACATATGCTTTTTGAATTCAATATTTAGAACAATCATCTATTAATTTCTTAAAATCTAGACATAGATTTTAGATTTAATACTCACTTAAATATCAAGTTTTAAAACTATTGTGTTGATTAAATTGTCCGAGACATCGGTGTTTGAGCAATACAATATAGCGGTTATATAGATCGATCACACGAGACATCGAAAGGTTAATTAATATAACGAGATTCTCGTCGTGATCTGGACACGGACACGTATGTGAGTGATATGTGATAGAATTGATTAATAGTTAAAACCTGTATAATTGATCGAAGGATACGTACAATTGAGTTAGTGAAACCTAACCCCAACAAATTTATCTCTATGTCAATCTTTTAATCTTTTATCGTTATTTTAGTTAATTACTCTATACAAACAAACAACCTTAAAACATTATACTTGAAATTATATTAATTGTTGAACGGCTTAGATATCGCACCAGTCCCTGTGGATACGATAAAAACTATACTTACTTTTGTACTTTAACAAAATGGCGCTGTTGCCGGGGACCAGGGTTAGATGTAATTGATTCTATGAGTATGTGTTAACTTTGATTATGATTATATATGGTTTTAGTTATTCATCAATTTTGGTGGTTGTTCTTGATTATCTTGTTAAATGTTAGAATTTGAAATGTCATAGACATATGCTTTTTGAATTCAATATTTAGAACAATCATCTATTAATTTCTAAAACTCTAGACAAAGATTTTAGATTTAATACTCACTTAAATATCAAGTTTTAAAACTATTGTGTTGATTAAATTGTCCGAGACATCGGTGTTTGAGCAATACAATATAGCGGTTATATAGATCGATCACTCGAGACATCGAGGGTTAATTAATATAACGAGATTCTCGTCGTGATCTGGACACGGACACGTATGTGAGTGATATGTGATAGAATTGATTAATAGTTAAAACCTGTATAATTGATCGAAGGATACGTACAATTGAGTTAGTGAAACCTTACCCCAACAAATTTATCTCTGTGTCAATCTTTTAATCTTTTATCGTTATTTTAGTTAATTACTCTATACAAACAAACAACCTTAAAACATTATACTTGAAATTATATTAATTGTTGAACGGCTTAGATATCGCACCAGTCCCTGTGGATACGATAAAAACTATACTTACTTTTGTACTTTAACAAAATGGCGCTGTTGCCGGGGACCAGGGTTAGATGTAATTGATTCTATGAGTATGTGTTAACTTTGATTATGATTATATATGGTTTTAGTTATTCATCAATTTTGGTGGTTGTTCTTGATTATCTTGTTAAATGTTAGAATTTGAAATGTCATAGACATATGCTTTTTGAATTCAATATTTAGAACAATCATCTATTAATTTCTAAAACTCTAGACAAAGATTTTAGATTTAATACTCACTTAAATATCAAGTTTTAAAACTATTGTGTTGATTAAATTGTCCGAGACATCGGTGTTTGAGCAATACAATATAGCGGTTATATAGATCGATCACTCGAGACATCGAGGATTAATTAATATAACGAGATTCTCGTCGTGATCTGGACACGGACACGTATGTGAGTGATATGTGATAGAATTGATTAATAGTTAAAACCTGTATAATTGATCGAAGGATACGTACAATTGAGTTAGTGAAACCTTACCCCAACAAATTTATCTCTGTGTCCATCTTTTAATCTTTTATCGTTATTTTAGTTAATTACTCTATACAAACAAACAACCTTAAAACATTATACTTGAAATTATATTAATTGTTGAACGGCTTAGATATCGCACCAGTCCCTGTGGATACGATAAAAACTATACTTACTTTTGTACTTTAACAAAATGGCGCCGTTGCCGGGGACCAGGGTTAGATGTAATTGATTCTATGAGTATGTGTTAACTTTGATTATGATTATATATGGTTTTAGTTATTCATCAATTTTGGTGGTTGTTCTTGATTATCTTGTTAAATGTTAGAATTTGAAATGTCATAGACATATGCTTTTTGAATTCAATATTTAGAACAATCATCTATTAATTTCTAAAAATCTAGACATAGATTTTAGATTTAATACTCACTTAAATATCAAGTTTTAATACTATTGTGTTGATTAAATTGTCCGAGACATCGGTGTTTGAGCAATACAATATAGCGGTTATATAGATCGATCACTCGAGACATCGAGGGTTAATTAATATAACGAGATTCTCGTCGTGATCTGGACACGGACACGTATGTGAGTGATATGTGATAGAATTGATTAATAGTTAAAACCTGTATAATTGATCGAAGGATACGTACAATTGAGTTAGTGAAACCTTACCCCAACAAATTTATCTCTGTGTCAATCTTTTAATCTTTTATCGTTATTTTAGTTAATTACTCTATACAAACAAACAACCTTAAAACATTATACTTGAAATTATATTAATTGTTGAACGGCTTAGATATCGCACCAGTCCCTGTGGATACGATAAAAACTATACTTACTTTTGTACTTTAACAAAATGGCGCTGTTGCCGGGGACCAGGGTTAGATGTAATTGATTCTATGAGTATGTGTTAACTTTGATTATGATTATATATGGTTTTAGTTATTCATCAATTTTGGCGGTTGTTCTTGATTATCTTGTTAAATGTTAGAATTTGAAATGTCATAGACATATGCTTTTTGAATTCAATATTTAGAACAATCATCTATTAATTTCTAAAACTCTAGACAAAGATTTTAGATTTAATACTCACTTAAATATCAAGTTTTAAAACTATTGTGTTGATTAAATTGTCCGAGACATCGGTGTTTGAGCAATACAATATAGCGGTTATATAGATCGATCACTCGAGACATCGAGGGTTAATTAATATAACGAGATTCTCGTCGTGATCTGGACACGGACACGTATGTGAGTGATATGTGATAGAATTGATTAATAGTTAAAACCTGTATAATTGATCGAAGGATACGTACAATTGAGTTAGTGAAACCTTACCCCAACAAATTTATCTCTGTGTCAATCTTTTAATCTTTTATCGTTATTTTAGTTAATTACTCTATACAAACAAACAACCTTAAAACATTATACTTGAAATTATATTAATTGTTTAACGGCTTAGATATCGCACCAGTCCCTGTGGATACGATAAAAACTAAACTTACTTTTGTACTTTAACAAAATGGCGCCGTTGCCGGGGACCAGGGTTAGATGTAATTGATTCTATGAGTATGTGTTAACTTTGATTATGATTATATATGGTTTTAGTTATTCATCAATTTTGGTGGTTGTTCTTGATTATCTTGTTAAATGTTAGAATTTGAAATGTCATAGACATATGCTTTTTGAATTCAATATTTAGAACAATCATCTATTAATTTCTAAAAATCTAGACATAGATTTTAGATTTAATACTCACTTAAATATCAAGTTTTAAAACTATTGTGTTGATTAAATTGTCCGAGACATCGGTGTTTGAGCAATACAATATAGCGGTTATATAGATCGATCACACGAGACATCGAAAGGTTAATTAATATAACGAGATTCTCGTCGTGATCTGGACACGGACACGTATGTGAGTGATATGTGATAGAATTGACTAATAGTTAAAACCTGTATAATTGATCGAAGGATACGTACAATTGAGTTAGTGAAACCTAACCCCAACAAATTTATCTCTGTGTCAATCTTTTAATCTTTTATCGTTATTTTAGTTAATTACTCTATACAAACAAACAACCTTAAAACATTATACTTGAAATTATATTAATTGTTGAACGGCTTAGATATCGCACCAGTCTCTGTGGATACGATAAAAACTATACTTACTTTTGTACTTTAACAAAATGGCGCCGTTGCCGGGGACCAGGGTTAGATGTAATTGATTCTATGAGTATGTGTTAACTTTGATTATGATTATATATGGTTTTAGTTATTCATCAATTTTGGTGGTTGTTCTTGATTATCTTGTTAAATGTTAGAATTTGAAATGTCATAGACATATGCTTTTTGAATTCAATATTTAGAACAATCATCTATTAATTTCTAAAAATCTAGACATAGATTTTAGATTTAATACTCACTTAAATATCAAGTTTTAAAACTATTGTGTTGATTAAATTGTCCGAGACATCGGTGTTTGAGCAATACAATATAGCGGTTATATAGATCGATCACACGAGACATCGAAAGGTTAATTAATATAACGAGATTCTCGTCGTGATCTGGACACGGACACGTATGTGAGTGATATGTGATAGAATTGACTAATAGTTAAAACCTGTATAATTGATCGAAGGATACGTACAATTGAGTTAGTGAAACCTAACCCCAACAAATTTATCTCTGTGTCAATCTTTTAATCTTTTATCGTTATTTTAGTTAATTACTCTATACAAACAAACAACCTTAAAACATTATACTTGAAATTATATTAATTGTTGAACGGCTTAGATATCGCACCAGTCTCTGTGGATACGATAAAAACTATACTTACTTTTGTACTTTAACAAAATGGCGCCGTTGCTGGGGACCAGGGTTAGATGTAATTGATTCTATGAGTATGTGTTAACTTTGATTATGATTATATATGGTTTTAGTTATTCATCAATTTTGGTGGTTGTTCTTGATTATCTTGTTAAATGTTAGAATTTGAAATGTCATAGACATATGCTTTTTGAATTCAATATTTAGAACAATCATCTATTAAATTCTAAAACTCTAGATATAGATTTTAGATTTAATACTCACTTAAATATCAAGTTTTAAAACTATTGTGTTGATTAAATTGTCCGAGACATCGGAGTTTGAGCAATACAATATAGCTGTTATATTGATCGATGACTCGAGACATCGAGGGTTAATTAATATAACGAGATTCTCGTTGTGATCTGGACACGGACACGTATGTGAGTGATATGTGATAGAATTGATTAATAGTTAAAACCTGTATAATTGATCGAAGGATACGTACAATTGAGTTAGTGAAACCTTACCCCAACAAATTTATCTCTGTGTCCATCTTTTAATCTTTTATCGTTATTTTAGTTAATTACTCTATACAAACAAACAACCTTAAAACATTATACTTGAAATTATATTAATTGTTGAACGGCTTAGATATCGCACCAGTCCCTGTGGATACGATAAAAACTATACTTACTTTTGTACTTTAACAAAATGGCGCCGTTGCCGGGGACCAGGGTTAGATGTAATTGATTCTATGAGTATGTGTTAACTTTGATTATGATTATATATGGTTTTAGTTATTCATCAATTTTGGTGGTTGTTCTTGATTATCTTGTTAAATGTTAGAATTTGAAATGTCATAGACATATGCTTTTTGAATTCAATATTTAGAACAATCATCTATTAATTTCTAAAAATCTAGACATAGATTTTAGATTTAATACTCACTTAAATATCAAGTTTTAATACTATTGTGTTGATTAAATTGTCCGAGACATCGGTGTTTGAGCAATACAATATAGCGGTTATATAGATCGATCACTCGAGACATCGAGGGTTAATTAATATAACGAGATTCTCGTCGTGATCTGGACACGGACACGTATGTGAGTGATATGTGATAGAATTGATTAATAGTTAAAACCTGTATAATTGATCGAAGGATACGTACAATTGAGTTAGTGAAACCTTACCCCAACAAATTTATCTCTGTGTCAATCTTTTAATCTTTTATCGTTATTTTAGTTAATTACTCTATACAAACAAACAACCTTAAAACATTATACTTGAAATTATATTAATTGTTGAACGGCTTAGATATCGCACCAGTCCCTGTGGATACGATAAAAACTATACTTACTTTTGTACTTTAACAAAATGGCGCTGTTGCCGGGGACCAGGGTTAGATGTAATTGATTCTATGAGTATGTGTTAACTTTGATTATGATTATATATGGTTTTAGTTATTCATCAATTTTGGCGGTTGTTCTTGATTATCTTGTTAAATGTTAGAATTTGAAATGTCATAGACATATGCTTTTTGAATTCAATATTTAGAACAATCATCTATTAATTTCTAAAACTCTAGACAAAGATTTTAGATTTAATACTCACTTAAATATCAAGTTTTAAAACTATTGTGTTGATTAAATTGTCCGAGACATCGGTGTTTGAGCAATACAATATAGCGGTTATATAGATCGATCACTCGAGACATCGAGGGTTAATTAATATAACGAGATTCTCGTCGTGATCTGGACACGGACACGTATGTGAGTGATATGTGATAGAATTGATTAATAGTTAAAACCTGTATAATTGATCGAAGGATACGTACAATTGAGTTAGTGAAACCTTACCCCAACAAATTTATCTCTGTGTCAATCTTTTAATCTTTTATCGTTATTTTAGTTAATTACTCTATACAAACAAACAACCTTAAAACATTATACTTGAAATTATATTAATTGTTTAACGGCTTAGATATCGCACCAGTCCCTGTGGATACGATAAAAACTAAACTTACTTTTGTACTTTAACAAAATGGCGCCGTTGCCGGGGACCAGGGTTAGATGTAATTGATTCTATGAGTATGTGTTAACTTTGATTATGATTATATATGGTTTTAGTTATTCATCAATTTTGGTGGTTGTTCTTGATTATCTTGTTAAATGTTAGAATTTGAAATGTCATAGACATATGCTTTTTGAATTCAATATTTAGAACAATCATCTATTAATTTCTAAAAATCTAGACATAGATTTTAGATTTAATACTCACTTAAATATCAAGTTTTAAAACTATTGTGTTGATTAAATTGTCCGAGACATCGGTGTTTGAGCAATACAATATAGCGGTTATATAGATCGATCACACGAGACATCGAAAGGTTAATTAATATAACGAGATTCTCGTCGTGATCTGGACACGGACACGTATGTGAGTGATATGTGATAGAATTGACTAATAGTTAAAACCTGTATAATTGATCGAAGGATACGTACAATTGAGTTAGTGAAACCTAACCCCAACAAATTTATCTCTGTGTCAATCTTTTAATCTTTTATCGTTATTTTAGTTAATTACTCTATACAAACAAACAACCTTAAAACATTATACTTGAAATTATATTAATTGTTGAACGGCTTAGATATCGCACCAGTCTCTGTGGATACGATAAAAACTATACTTACTTTTGTACTTTAACAAAATGGCGCCGTTGCTGGGGACCAGGGTTAGATGTAATTGATTCTATGAGTATGTGTTAACTTTGATTATGATTATATATGGTTTTAGTTATTCATCAATTTTGGTGGTTGTTCTTGATTATCTTGTTAAATGTTAGAATTTGAAATGTCATAGACATATGCTTTTTGAATTCAATATTTAGAACAATCATCTATTAAATTCTAAAACTCTAGATATAGATTTTAGATTTAATACTCACTTAAATATCAAGTTTTAAAACTATTGTGTTGATTAAATTGTCCGAGACATCGGAGTTTGAGCAATACAATATAGCTGTTATATTGATCGATGACTCGAGACATCGAGGGTTAATTAATATAACGAGATTCTCGTTGTGATCTGGACACGGACACGTATGTGAGTGATATGTGATAGAATTGATTAATAGTTAAAACCTGTATAATTGATCGAAGGATACGTACAATTGAGTTAGTGAAACCTTACCCCAACAAATTTATCTCTGTGTCCATCTTTTAATCTTTTATCGTTATTTTAGTTAATTACTCTATACAAACAAACAACCTTAAAACATTATACTTGAAATTATATTAATTGTTGAACGGCTTAGATATCGCACCAGTCCCTGTGGATACGATAAAAACTATACTTACTTTTGTACTTTAACAAAATGGCGCCGTTGCCGGGGACCAGGGTTAGATGTAATTGATTCTATGAGTATGTGTTAACTTTGATTATGATTATATATGGTTTTAGTTATTCATCAATTTTGGTGGTTGTTCTTGATTATCTTGTTAAATGTTAGAATTTGAAATGTCATAGACATATGCTTTTTGAATTCAATATTTAGAACAATCATCTATTAATTTCTAAAAATCTAGACATAGATTTTAGATTTAATACTCACTTAAATATCAAGTTTTAATACTATTGTGTTGATTAAATTGTCCGAGACATCGGTGTTTGAGCAATACAATATAGCGGTTATATAGATCGATCACTCGAGACATCGAGGGTTAATTAATATAACGAGATTCTCGTCGTGATCTGGACACGGACACGTATGTGAGTGATATGTGATAGAATTGATTAATAGTTAAAACCTGTATAATTGATCGAAGGATACGTACAATTGAGTTAGTGAAACCTTACCCCAACAAATTTATCTCTGTGTCAATCTTTTAATCTTTTATCGTTATTTTAGTTAATTACTCTATACAAACAAACAACCTTAAAACATTATACTTGAAATTATATTAATTGTTGAACGGCTTAGATATCGCACCAGTCCTTGTGGATACGATAAAAACTATACTTACTTTTGTACTTTAACAAAATGGCGCTGTTGCCGGGGACCAGGGTTAGATGTAATTGATTCTATGAGTATGTGTTAACTTTGATTATGATTATATATGGTTTTAGTTATTCATCAATTTTGGCGGTTGTTCTTGATTATCTTGTTAAATGTTAGAATTTGAAATGTCATAGACATATGCTTTTTGAATTCAATATTTAGAACAATCATCTATTAATTTCTAAAACTCTAGACAAAGATTTTAGATTTAATACTCACTTAAATATCAAGTTTTAAAACTATTGTGTTGATTAAATTGTCCGAGACATCGGTGTTTGAGCAATACAATATAGCGGTTATATAGATCGATCACTCGAGACATCGAGGGTTAATTAATATAACGAGATTCTCGTCGTGATCTGGACACGGACACGTATGTGAGTGATATGTGATAGAATTGATTAATAGTTAAAACCTGTATAATTGATCGAAGGATACGTACAATTGAGTTAGTGAAACCTTACCCCAACAAATTTATCTCTGTGTCAATCTTTTAATCTTTTATCGTTATTTTAGTTAATTACTCTATACAAACAAACAACCTTAAAACATTATACTTGAAATTATATTAATTGTTTAACGGCTTAGATATCGCACCAGTCCCTGTGGATACGATAAAAACTAAACTTACTTTTGTACTTTAACAAAATGGCGCCGTTGCCGGGGACCAGGGTTAGATGTAATTGATTCTATGAGTATGTGTTAACTTTGATTATGATTATATATGGTTTTAGTTATTCATCAATTTTGGTGGTTGTTCTTGATTATCTTGTTAAATGTTAGAATTTGAAATGTCATAGACATATGCTTTTTGAATTCAATATTTAGAACAATCATCTATTAATTTCTAAAAATCTAGACATAGATTTTAGATTTAATACTCACTTAAATATCAAGTTTTAAAACTATTGTGTTGATTAAATTGTCCGAGACATCGGTGTTTGAGCAATACAATATAGCGGTTATATAGATCGATCACACGAGACATCGAAAGGTTAATTAATATAACGAGATTCTCGTCGTGATCTGGACACGGACACGTATGTGAGTGATATGTGATAGAATTGACTAATAGTTAAAACCTGTATAATTGATCGAAGGATACGTACAATTGAGTTAGTGAAACCTAACCCCAACAAATTTATCTCTGTGTCAATCTTTTAATCTTTTATCGTTATTTTAGTTAATTACTCTATACAAACAAACAACCTTAAAACATTATACTTGAAATTATATTAATTGTTGAACGGCTTAGATATCGCACCAGTCTCTGTGGATACGATAAAAACTATACTTACTTTTGTACTTTAACAAAATGGCGCCGTTGCTGGGGACCAGGGTTAGATGTAATTGATTCTATGAGTATGTGTTAACTTTGATTATGATTATATATGGTTTTAGTTATTCATCAATTTTGGTGGTTGTTCTTGATTATCTTGTTAAATGTTAGAATTTGAAATGTCATAGACATATGCTTTTTGAATTCAATATTTAGAACAATCATCTATTAAATTCTAAAACTCTAGATATAGATTTTAGATTTAATACTCACTTAAATATCAAGTTTTAAAACTATTGTGTTGATTAAATTGTCCGAGACATCGGAGTTTGAGCAATACAATATAGCTGTTATATTGATCGATGACTCGAGACATCGAGGGTTAATTAATATAACGAGATTCTCGTTGTGATCTGGACACGGACACGTATGTGAGTGATATGTGATAGAATTGATTAATAGTTAAAACCTGTATAATTGATCGAAGGATACGTACAATTGAGTTAGTTAAACCTAACCCCAACAAATTTATATCTCTGTCAATCTTTTAATCTTTTATCGTTATTTTAGTTAATTACTCTATACAAACAAACAACCTTAAAACATTATACTTGAAATTATATTAATTGTTGAACGGCTTAGATATCGCACCAGTCCCTGTGGATACGATAAAAACTATACTTACTTTTGTACTTTAACAAAATGGCGCCGTTGCCGGGGACCAGGGTTAGATGTAATTGATTCTATGAGTATGTGTTAACTTTGATTATGATTATATATGGTTTTAGTTATTCATCAATTTTGGTGGTTGTTCTTGATTATCTTGTTAAATGTTAGAATTTGAAATGTCATAGACATATGCTTTTTGAATTCAATATTTAGAACAATCATCTATTAATTTCAAAAAATCTAGACATAGATTTTAGATTTAATACTCACTTTAATATCAAGTTTTAAAACTATTGTGTTGATTGAATTGTCCGAGACATCGGAGTTTGAGCAATACAATATAGCTGTTATATTGATCGATCACTCGAGACATCGAGGGTTAATTAATATAACAAGATTCTCGTCGTGATCTGGACACGGGCACGTATGTGAGTGATATGTGATAGAATTGATTAATAGTTAAAACCTGTATAATTGATCGAAGGATACGTACAAATTAGTTAGTGAAACCTAACCCCAACAAATTTATCTCTCTGTCAATCTTTTAATCTTTTATCGTTATTTTAGTTAATTACTCTATACAAACAAACAACCTTAAAACATTACACTTGAAATTATATTAATTGTTGAACGGCTTAGATATCGCACCAGTCCCTGTGGATACGATAAAAACTATACTTACTTTTGTACTTTAACAAAATGGCGCCGTTGCCGGGGACCAGGGTTAGATGTAATTGATTCTATGAGTATGTGTTAACTTTGATTATGATTATATATGGTTTTAGTTATTCATCAATTTTGGTGGTTGTTCTTTATTATCTTGTTAAATGTTAGAATTTGAAATGTTATAGACATATGCTTTTTAAATTCAATATTTAGAACAATCATCTATTAGTTTCTAAAACTCTAGACATAGATTTTAGATTTAATACTAACTTAAATATCAAGTTTTAAAACTATTGTGTTGATTAAATTGTCCGAGACATCGGAGTTTGAGCAATACAATATAGCAGTTATATTGATCGATCACTCGAGACATCGAGGGTTAATTAATATAACGAGATTCTCGTCGTGATCTGGACACGGACACGTATGTGAGTGATATGTGATAGAATTGATTAATAGTTAAAACCTGTATAATTGATCGAAGGATACGTACAATTGAGTTAGTGAAACCTAACCCCAACAAATTTATCTCTCTGTCAATCTTTTAATCTTTTATCTTTATTTTAGTTAATTACTCTATACAAACAAACAACCTTAAAACATTATACTTGAAATTATATTAATTGTTGAACGGCTTAGATATCGCACCAGTCCCTGTGGATACGATAAAAACTATACTTACTTTTGTACTTTAACAAAATGGCGCCGTTGCCGGGAACCAGGGTTAGATGTAATTGATTCTATGAGTATGTGTTAACTTTGATTATGATTATATATGGTTTTAGTTATTCATCAATTTTGGTGGTTGTTCTTTATTATCTTGTTAAATGTTAGAATTTGAAATGTCATAGACATATGCTTTTTGAATTCAATATTTAGAACAATCATCTATTAATTTCTAAAACTCTAGACATAGATTTTAGATTTAATACTAACTTAAATATCAAGTTTTAAAACTATTGTGTTGATTAAATTGTCCGAGACATCGGAGTTTGAGCAATACAATATAGCAGTTATATTGATCGATCACTCGAGACATCGAGGGTTAATTAATATAACGAGATTCTCGTCGTGATCTGGACACGAACACGTATGTGAGTGATATGTGATAGAATTGATTAATAGTTAAAACCTGTATAATTGATTGAAGGATACGTACAATTGAGTTAGTGAAACCTAACCCCAACAAATTTATCTCTCTGTCAATCTTTTAATCTTTTATCGTTATTTTAGTTAATTACTCTATACAAACAAACAACCTTAAAACATTATACTTGAAATTATATTAATTGTTGAACGGCTTAGATATCGCACCAGTCTCTGTGGATACGATAAAAACTATACTTACTTTTGTACTTTAACAAAATGGCGCCGTTGCCGGGGACCAGGGTTAGATGTAATTGATTCTATGAGTATGTGTTAACTTTGATTATGATTATATATGGTTTTAGTTATTCATCAATTTTGGTGGTTGTTCTTGATTATCTTGTTAAATGTTAGAATTTGAAATGTCATAGACATATGCTTTTTGAATTCAATATTTAGAACAATCATCTATTAATTTCAAAAAATCTAGACATAGATTTTAGATTTAATACTCACTTAAATATCAAGTTTTAAAACTATTGTAATGATTGAATTTTCCGAGACATCGGAGTTTGAGCAATACAATATAGCTGTTATATTGATCGATCACTCGAGACATCGAGGGTTAATTAATATAACGAGATTCTCGTCGTGATCTGGACACGGGCACGTATGTGAGTGATATGTGATAGAATTGATTAATAGTTAAAACCTGTATAATTGATCGAAGGATACGTACAATTGAGTTAGTGAAACCTAACCCCAACAAATTTATCTCTCTGTCAATCTTTTAATCTTTTATCGTTATTTTAGTTAATTACTCTATACAAACAAACAACCTTAAAACATTATACTTAAAATTATATTAATTGTTGAACGGCTTAGATATCGCACCAGTCTCTGTGGATACATAAAAACTATACTTACTTTTGTACTTTAACAAAATGGCGCCGTTGCCGGGGACCAGGGTTAGATGTAATTGATTCTATGAGTATGTGTTAACTTTGATTATGATTATATATGGTTTTAGTTATTCATCAATTTTGGTGGTTGTTCTTGATTATCTTGTTAAATGTTAGAATTTGAAATGTCATAGACATATGCTTTTTGAATTCAATATTTAGAACAATCATCTATTAATTTCAAAAAATCTAGACATAGATTTTAGATTTAATACTCACTTAAATATCAAGTTTTAAAACTATTGTGTTGATTGAATTGTCCGAGACATCGGAGTTTGAGCAATACAATATAGCTGTTATATTGATCGATCACTCGAGACATCGAGGGTTAATTAATATAACGAGATTCTCGTCGTGATCTGGACACGGGCACGTATGTGAGTGATATGTGATAGAATTGATTAATAGTTAAAACCTGTATAATTGATCGAAGGATACATACAATTGAGTTAGTGAAACCTAACCCCAACAAATTTATCTCTCTGTCAATCTTTTAATCTTTTATCGTTATTTTAGTTAATTACTCTATACAAACAAACAACCTTAAAACATTATACTTGAAATTATATAAATTGTTGAACGGCTTAGATATCGCACCAGTCCCTGTGGATACAATAAAAACTATACTTACTTTTGTACTTTAACAAAATGGCGCCGTTGCCGGGGACCAGGGTTAGATGTAATTGATTCTATGAGTATGTGTTAACTTTGATTATGATTATATATGGTTTTAGTTATTCATCAATTTTGGTGGTTGTTCTTGATTATCTTGTTAAATGTTAGAATTTGAAATGTCATAGACATATGCTTTTTGAATTCAATATTTAGAACAATCATCTATTAATTTCAAAAAATCTAGACATAGATTTTAGATTTAATTCTCACTTAAATATCAAGTTTTAAAACTATTGTGTTGATTGAATTGTCCGAGACATCGGAGTTTGAGCAATACAATATAGCTGTTATATTGATCGATCACTCGAGACATCGAGGGTTAATTAATATAACGAGATTCTCGTCGTGATCTGGACACGGGCACGTATGTGAGTGATATGTGATAGAATTGATTAATAGTTAAAACCTGTATAATTGATCGAAGGATACGTACAATTGAGTTAGTGAAACCTAACCCCAACAAATTTATCTCTGTGTCAATCTTTTAATCTTTTGTCGTTATTTTAGTTAATTACTCTATACAAACAAACAACCTTAAAACATTACACTTGAAATTATATTAATTGTTGAACGGCTTAGATATCGCACCAGTCATTGTGGATACGAAAAAACTATACTTACTTTTGTACTTTAACAAAATGGCGCCGTTGCCGGGGACCAGGGTTAGATGTAATTGGTTCTATGAGTATGTGTTAACTTTGATTATGATTATATATGGTTTTAGTTATTCATCAATTTGGGTGGTTGTTCTTGATTATCTTGTTAAATGTTAGAATTTGAAATGTTATAGACATATGCTTTTTAAATTCAATATTTAGAACAATCATCTATTAGTTTCTAAAACTCTAGACATAGATTTTAGATTTAATACTCACTTAAATATCAAGTTTTAAAACTATTGTGTTGATTAAATTGTCCGAGACATCGGAGTTTGAGCAATACAATATAGCTGTTATATTGATCGATGACTCGAGACATCGAGGGTTAATTAATATAACGAGATTCTCGTTGTGATCTGGACACGGACACGTATGTGAGTGATATGTGATAGAATTGATTAATAGTTAAAACCTGTATAATTGATCGAAGGATACGTACAATTGAGTTAGTTAAACCTAACCCCAACAAATTTATATCTCTGTCAATCTTTTAATCTTTTATCGTTATTTTAGTTAATTACTCTATACAAACAAACAACCTTAAAACATTATACTTGAAATTATATTAATTGTTGAACGGCTTAGATATCGCACCAGTCCCTGTGGATACGATAAAAACTATACTTACTTTTGTACTTTAACAAAATGGCGCCGTTGCCGGGGACCAGGGTTAGATGTAATTGATTCTATGAGTATGTGTTAACTTTGATTATGATTATATATGGTTTTAGTTATTCATCAATTTTGGTGGTTGTTCTTGATTATCTTGTTAAATGTTAGAATTTGAAATGTCATAGACATATGCTTTTTGAATTCAATATTTAGAACAATCATCTATTAATTTCAAAAAATCTAGACATAGATTTTAGATTTAATACTCACTTTAATATCAAGTTTTAAAACTATTGTGTTGATTGAATTGTCCGAGACATCGGAGTTTGAGCAATACAATATAGCTGTTATATTGATCGATCACTCGAGACATCGAGGGTTAATTAATATAACAAGATTCTCGTCGTGATCTGGACACGGGCACGTATGTGAGTGATATGTGATAGAATTGATTAATAGTTAAAACCTGTATAATTGATCGAAGGATACGTACAAATTAGTTAGTGAAACCTAACCCCAACAAATTTATCTCTCTGTCAATCTTTTAATCTTTTATCGTTATTTTAGTTAATTACTCTATACAAACAAACAACCTTAAAACATTACACTTGAAATTATATTAATTGTTGAACGGCTTAGATATCGCACCAGTCTCTGTGGATACATAAAAACTATACTTACTTTTGTACTTTAACAAAATGGCGCCGTTGCCGGGGACCAGGGTTAGATGTAATTGATTCTATGAGTATGTGTTAACTTTGATTATGATTATATATGGTTTTAGTTATTCATCAATTTTGGTGGTTGTTCTTGATTATCTTGTTAAATGTTAGAATTTGAAATGTCATAGACATATGCTTTTTGAATTCAATATTTAGAACAATCATCTATTAATTTCTAAAACTCTAGACATATATTTTAGATTTAATACTCACTTAAATATCAAGTTTTAAAACTATTGTGTTGATTAAATTGTCCGAGACATCGGAGTTTGAGCAATACAATATAGCAGTTATATTGATCGATCACTCGAGACATCGAGGGTTAATTAATATAACGAGATTCTCGTCGTGATCTGGACACGAACACGTATGTGAGTGATATGTGATAGAATTGATTAATAGCTAAAACCTGTATAATTGATCGAAGGATACGTACAATTGAGTTAGTGAAACCTAACCCCAACAAATTTATCTCTCTGTCAATCTTTTAATCTTTTATCGTTATTTTAGTTAATTACTCTATACAAACAAACAACCTTAAAACATTATACTTGAAATTATATTAATTGTTGAACGGCTTAGATATCGCACCAGTCATTGTGGATACGAAAAAACTATACTTACTTTTGTACTTTAACAAAATGGCGCCGTTGCCGGGGACCAGGGTTAGATGTAATTGGTTCTATGAGTATGTGTTAACTTTGATTATGATTATATATGGTTTTAGTTATTCATCAATTTGGGTGGTTGTTCTTGATTATCTTGTTAAATGTTAGAATTTGAAATGTTATAGACATATGATTTTTAAATTCAATATTTAGAACAATCATCTATTAGTTTCTAAAACTCTAGACATAGATTTTAGATTTAATACTCACTTTAATATCAAGTTTTAAAACTATTGTGTTGATTAAATTGTCCGAGACATCGGAGTTTGAGCAATACAATATAGCTGTTATATTGATCGATCACTCGAGACATCGAGGGTTAATTAATATAATGAGATTCTCGTCGTGATCTGGACACGAACACGTATGTGAGTGATATGTGATAGAATTGATTAATAGTCAAAACCTGTATAATTGATCAAAGGATACGTACAATTGAGTTAGTGAAACCTAACCCCAACAAATTTATCTCTCTGTCAATCTTTTAATCTTTTATCGTTATTTTAGTTAATTACTCTATACAAACAAACAACCTTAAAACATTATACTTAAAATTATATTAATTGTTGAACGGCTTAGATATCGAACCAGTCTCTGTGGATACATAAAAACTATACTTACTTTTGTACTTTAACAAAATGGCGCCGTTGCCGGGGACCAGGGTTAGATGTAATTGATTCTATGAGTATGTGTTAACTTTGATTATGATTATATATGGTTTTAGTTATTGATCAATTTTGGTGGTTGTTCTTGATTATCTTGTTAAATGTTAGAATTTGAAATGTCATAGACATATGCTTTTTGAATTCAATATTTAGAACAATCATCTATTAATTTCTAAAACTCTAGACATATATTTTAGATTTAATACTAACTTAAATATCAAGTTTTAAAACTATTGTGTTGATTAAATTGTCCGAGACATCGGAGTTTGAGCAATACAATATAGCAGTTATATTGATCGATCACTCGAGACATCGAGGGTTAATTAATATAACGAGATTCTCGTCGTGATCTGGACACGAACACGTATGTGAGTGATATGTGATAGAATTGATTAATAGCTAAAACCTGTATAATTGATCGAAGGATACGTACAATTGAGTTAGTGAAACCTAACCCCAACAAATTTATCTCTCTGTCAATCTTTTAATCTTTTATCGTTATTTTAGTTAATTACTCTATACAAACAAACAACCTTAAAACATTATACTTGAAATTATATTAATTGTTGAACGGCTTAGATATCGCACCAGTCATTGTGGATACGAAAAAACTATACTTACTTTTGTACTTTAACAAAATGGCGCCGTTGCCGGGGACCAGGGTTAGATGTAATTGGTTCTATGAGTATGTGTTAACTTTGATTATGATTATATATGGTTTTAGTTATTCATCAATTTGGGTGGTTGTTCTTGATTATCTTGTTAAATGTTAGAATTTGAAATGTTATAGACATATGATTTTTAAATTCAATATTTAGAACAATCATCTATTAGTTTCTAAAACTCTAGACATAGATTTTAGATTTAATACTCACTTAAATATCAAGTTTTAAAACTATTGTGTTGATTAAATTGTCCGAGACATCGGAGTTTGAGCAATACAATATAGCTGTTATATTGATCGATGACTCGAAACATCGAGGGTTAATTAATATAACGAGATTCTCGTTGTGATCTGGACACGGACACGTATGTGAGTGATATGTGATAGAATTGATTAATAGTTAAAACCTGTATAATTGATCGAAGGATACGTACAATTGAGTTAGTGAAACCTAACCCCAACAAATTTATCTCTCTGTCAATCTTTTAATCTTTTATCGTTATTTTAGTTAATTACTCTATACAAACAAACAACCTTAAAACATTATACTTGAAATTATATTAATTGTTGAACGGCTTAGATATCGCACCAGTCCCTGTGGATACGATAAAAACTATACTTACTTTTGTACTTTAACAAAATGGCGCCGTTGCCGGGGACCAGGGTTAGATGTAATTGATTCTATGAGTATGTGTTAACTTTGATTATGATTATATATGGTTTTAGTTATTCATCAATTTTGGTGGTTGTTCTTGATTATCTTGTTAAATGTTAGAATTTGAAATGTCATAGACATATGGTTTTTGAATTCAATATTTAGAACAATCATCTATTAATTTCAAAAAATCTAGACATAGATTTTAGATTTAATACTCACTTAAATATGAAGTTTTAAAACTATTGTGTTGATTGAATTGTCCGAGACATCGGAGTTTGAGCAATACAATATAGCTATTATATTGATCGATCACTCGAGACATCGAGGGTTAATTAATATAACGAGATTCTCGTCGTGATCTGGACACGGGCACGTATGTGAGTGATATGTGATAGAATTGATTAATAGTTAAAACCTGTATAATTGATCAAAGGATACGTACAATTGAGTTAGTGAAACCTAACCCCAACAAATTTATCTCTGTGTCAATCTTTTAATCTTTTATCGTTATTTTAGTTAATTACTCTATACAAACAAACAACCTTAAAACATTACACTTGAAATTATATTAATTGTTGAACGGCTTAGATATCGCACCAGTCATTGTGGATACGAAAAAACTATACTTACTTTTGTACTTTAACAAAATGGCGCCGTTGCCGGGGACCAGGGTTAGATGTAATTGGTTCTATGAGTATGTGTTAACTTTGATTATGATTATATATGGTTTTAGTTATTCATCAATTTGGGTGGTTGTTCTTGATTATCTTGTTAAATGTTAGAATTTGAAATGTTATAGACATATGCTTTTTAAATTCAATATTTAGAACAATCATCTATTAGTTTCTAAAACTCTAGACATAGATTTTAGATTTAATACTCACTTAAATATCAAGTTTTAAAACTATTGTGTTGATTAAATTGTCCGAGACATCGGAGTTTGAGCAATACAATATAGCTGTTATATTGATCGATGACTCGAGACATCGAGGGTTAATTAATATAACGAGATTCTCGTCGTGATCTGGACACGGACACGTATGTGAGTGATATGTGATAGAATTGATTAATAGTTAAAACCTATATAATTGATCGAAGGATACGTACAATTGAGTTAGTGAAACCTAACCCCAACAAATTTATATCTCTGTCAATCTTTTAATCTTTTATCGTTATTTTAGTTAATTACTCTATACAAACAAACAACCTTAAAACATTATACTTGAAATTATATTAATTGTTGAACGGTTTAGATATCGCACCAGTCCCTGTGGATACGATAAAAACTATACTTACTTTTGTACTTTAACAAAATGGCGCCGTTGCCGGGGACCAGGGTTAGATGTAATTGATTCTATGAGTATGTGTTAACTTTGATTATGATTATATATGGTTTTAGTTATTCATCAATTTTGGTGGTTGTTCTTGATTATCTTGTTAAATGTTAGAATTTGAAATGTCATAGACATATGCTTTTTGAATTCAATATTTAGAACAATCATCTATTAATTTCTAAAACTCTAGACATAGATTTTAGATTTAATACTCACTTAAATATCAAGTTTTAAAACTATTGTGTTGATTAAATTGTCCGAGACTTCGGAGTTTGAGCAATACAATATAGCTGTTATATTGATCGATCACTCAAGACATCGAGGGTTAATTAATATAACGAGATTCTCGTCGTGATCTGGACACGAACACGTAAGTGAGTGATATGTGATAGAATTGATTAATAGTCAAAACCTGTATAATTGATCGAAGGATACGTACAATTGAGTTAGTGAAACCTAACCCCAACAAATTTATCTCTGTGTCAATCTTTTAATCTTTTATCGTTATTTTAGTTAATTACTCTATACAAACAAACAACCTTAAAACATTACACTTGAAATTATATTAATTGTTGAACGGCTTAGATATCGCACCAGTCATTGTGGATACGAAAAAACTATACTTACTTTTGTACTTTAACAAAATGGCGCCGTTGCCGGGGACCAGGGTTAGATGTAATTGGTTCTATGAGTATGTATTAACTTTGATTATGATTATATATGGTTTTAGTTATTCATCAATTTTGGTGGTTGTTCTTCATTATCTTGTTAAATGTTAGAATTTGTAATGTCATTGACATATGCTTTTTGAATTCAATATTTAGAACAATCATCTATTAATTTCTAAAACTCTAGACATAGATTTTAGATTTAATACTCACTTAAATATCAAGTTTTAAAACTAGTGTGTTGATTGAATTGTCCGAGACATCGGAGTTTGAGCAATACAATATAGCTGTTATATTGATCGATCACTCGAGACATCGAGGGTTAATTAATATAACGAGATTCTCGTCGTGATCTGGACACGGGCACGTATGTGAGTGATATGTGATAGAATTGATTAATAGTTAAAACCTGTATAATTGATCGAAGGATACGTACAATTGAGTTAGTGAAACCTAACCCCAACAAATTTATCTCTCTGTCATTCTTTTAATCTTTTATCGTTATTTTAGTTAATTACTCTATACAAACAAACAACCTTAAAACATTATACTTGAAATTATATTAATTGTTGAACGGCTTAGATATCGCACCAGTCATTGTGGATACGAAAAAACTATACTTACTTTTGTACTTTAACAAAATGGCGCCGTTGCTGGGGACCAGGGTTAGATGTAATTGATTCTATGAGTATGTGTTAACTTTGATTATGATTATATATGGTTTTAGTTATTCATCAATTTTGGTGGTTGTTCTTGATTATCTTGTTAAATGTTAGAATTTGAAATGTCATAGACATATGCTTTTTGAATTCAATATTTAGAACAATCATCTATTAGTTTCTAAAACTCTAGACATATATTTTAGATTTAATACTAACTTAAATATCAAGTTTTAAAACTATTGTGTTGATTAAATTGTCCGAGACATCGGAGTTTGAGCAATACAATATAGCAGTTATATTGATCGATCACTCGAGACATCGAGGGTTAATTAATATAACGAGATTCTCGTCGTGATCTGGACACGAACACGTATGTGAGTGATATGTGATAGAATTGATTAATAGCTAAAACCTGTATAATTGATCGAAGGATACGTACAATTGAGTTAGTGAAACCTAACCCCAACAAATTTATCTCTCTGTCAATCTTTTAATCTTTTATCGTTATTTTAGTTAATTACTCTATACAAACAAACAACCTTAAAACATTATACTTGAAATTATATTAATTGTTGAACGGCTTAGATATCGCACCAGTCATTGTGGATACGAAAAAACTATACTTACTTTTGTACTTTAACAAAATGGCGCCGTTGCCGGGGACCAGGGTTAGATGTAATTGGTTCTATGAGTATGTGTTAACTTTGATTATGATTATATATGGTTTTAGTTATTCATCAATTTGGGTGGTTGTTCTTGATTATCTTGTTAAATGTTAGAATTTGAAATGTTATAGACATATGATTTTTAAATTCAATATTTAGAACAATCATCTATTAGTTTCTAAAACTCTAGACATAGATTTTAGATTTAATACTCACTTAAATATCAAGTTTTAAAACTATTGTGTTGATTAAATTGTCCGAGACATCGGAGTTTGAGCAATACAATATAGCTGTTATATTGATCGATGACTCGAAACATCGAGGGTTAATTAATATAACGAGATTCTCGTTGTGATCTGGACACGGACACGTATGTGAGTGATATGTGATAGAATTGATTAATAGTTAAAACCTGTATAATTGATCGAAGGATACGTACAATTGAGTTAGTGAAACCTAACCCCAACAAATTTATCTCTCTGTCAATCTTTTAATCTTTTATCGTTATTTTAGTTAATTACTCTATACAAACAAACAACCTTAAAACATTATACTTGAAATTATATTAATTGTTGAACGGCTTCGATATCGCACAAGTCCCTGTGGATACGATAAAAACTATACTTACTTTTGTACTTTAACAAAATGGCGCCGTTGCCGGGGACCAGGGTTAGATGTAATTGATTCTATGAGTATGTGTTAACTTTGATTATGATTATATATGGTTTTAGTTATTCATCAATTTTGGTGGTTGTTCTTGATTATCTTGTTAAATGTTAGAATTTGAAATGTCATAGACATATGGTTTTTGAATTCAATATTTAGAACAATCATCTATTAATTTCAAAAAATCTAGACATAGATTTTAGATTTAATACTCACTTAAATATGAAGTTTTAAAACTATTGTGTTGATTGAATTGTCCGAGACATCGGAGTTTGAGCAATACAATATAGCTATTATATTGATCGATCACTCGAGACATCGAGGGTTAATTAATATAACGAGATTCTCGTCGTGATCTGGACACGGGCACGTATGTGAGTGATATGTGATAGAATTGATTAATAGTTAAAACCTGTATAATTGATCAAAGGATACGTACAATTGAGTTAGTGAAACCTAACCCCAACAAATTTATCTCTGTGTCAATCTTTTAATCTTTTATCGTTATTTTAGTTAATTACTCTATACAAACAAACAACCTTAAAACATTATACTTGAAATTATATTAATTGTTGAACGGCTTAGATATCGCACCAGTCATTGTGGATACGAAAAAACTATACTTACTTTTGTACTTTAACAAAATGGCGCCGTTGCCGGGGACCAGGGTTAGATGTAATTGGTTCTATGAGTATGTGTTAACTTTGATTATGATTATATATGGTTTTAGTTATTCATCAATTTGGGTGGTTGTTCTTGATTATCTTGTTAAATGTTAGAATTTGAAATGTTATAGACATATGCTTTTTAAATTCAATATTTAGAACAATCATCTATTAGTTTCTAAAACTCTAGACATAGATTTTAGATTTAATACTCACTTAAATATCAAGTTTTAAAACTATTGTGTTGATTAAATTGTCCGAGACATCGGAGTTTGAGCAATACAATATAGCTGTTATATTGATCGATGACTCGAGACATCGAGGGTTAATTAATATAACGAGATTCTCGTCGTGATCTGGACACGGACACGTATGTGAGTGATATGTGATAGAATTGATTAATAGTTAAAACCTGTATAATTGATCGAAGGATACGTACAATTGAGTTAGTGAAACCTAACCCCAACAAATTTATATCTCTGTCAATCTTTTAATCTTTTATCGTTATTTTAGTTAATTACTCTATACAAACAAACAACCTTAAAACATTATACTTGAAATTATATTAATTGTTGAACGGTTTAGATATCGCACCAGTCCCTGTGGATACGATAAAAACTATACTTACTTTTGTACTTTAACAAAATGGCGCCGTTGCCGGGGACCAGGGTTAGATGTAATTGATTCTATGAGTATGTGTTAACTTTGATTATGATTATATATGGTTTTAGTTATTCATCAATTTTGGTGGTTGTTCTTGATTATCTTGTTAAATGTTAGAATTTGAAATGTCATAGACATATGCTTTTTGAATTCAATATTTAGAACAATCATCTATTAATTTCTAAAACTCTAGACATAGATTTTAGATTTAATACTCACTTAAATATCAAGTTTTATAACTATTGTGTTGATTAAATTGTCCGAGACTTCGGAGTTTGAGCAATACAATAAAGCAGTTATATTGATCGATCACTCGAGACATCGAGGGTTAATTAATATAACGAGATTCTCGTCGTGATCTGGACACGAACACGTATGTGAGTGATATGTGATAGAATTGATTAATAGTCAAAACCTGTATAATTGATCGAAGGATACGTACAATTGAGTTAGTGAAACCTAACCCCAAAAAATTTATCTCTGTGTCAATCTTTTAATCTTTTATCGTTATTTTAGTTAATTACTCTATACAAACAAACAACCTTAAAACATTATACTTGAAATTATATTAATTGTTGAACGGCTTAGATATCGCACCAATCATTGTGGATACGAAAAAACTATACTTACTTTTGTACTTTAACAAAATGGCGCCGTTGCCGGGGACCAGGGTTAGATGTAATTGGTTCTATGAGTATGTGTTAACTTTGATTATGATTATATATGGTTTTAGTTATTCATCAATTTGGGTGGTTGTTCTTGATTATCTTGTTAAATGTTAGAATTTGAAATGTTATAGACATATGCTTTTTAAATTCAATATTTAGAACAATCATCTATTAGTTTCTAAAACTCTAGACATAGATTTTAGATTTAATACTTACTTAAATATCAAGTTTTAAAACTATTGTGTTGATCAAATTGTCCGAGACATCGGAGTTTGAGCAATACAATATGGCAGTTATATTGATCGATCACTCGAGACATCGAGGGTTAATTAATATAACGAGATTCTCGTCGTGATCTGGACACGGACACGTATGTGAGTGATATGTGATAGAATTGATTAATAGTTAAAACCTGTATAATTGATCGAAGGATACGTACAATTGAGTTAGTGAAACCTAACCCCAAAAAATTTATCTCTGTGTCAATCTTTTAATCTTTTATCGTTATTTTAGTTAATTACTCTATACAAACAAACAACCTTGAAACATTATACTTGAAATTATATTAATTGTTGAACGGTTTAGATATCGCACCAGTCTCTGTGGATACGATAAAAACTATACTTACTTTTGTACTTTAACAAAATGGCGCCGTTGCCTGGGACCAGGGTTAGATGTAATTGATTCTATGAGTATGTGTTAACTTTGATTATGATTATATATGGTTTTAGTTATTCATCAATTTTGGTGGTTGTTCTTGATTATCTTGTTAAATGTTAGAATTTGAAATGTCATAGACATATCCTTTTTGAATTCAATATTTAGAACAATCATCTATTATTTTTTAAAACTCTAGACATAGATTTTAGATTTAGTACTCACTTAAATATCAAGTTTTAAAATTATTGTGTTGATTAAATTGTCCGAGACATCGGAGTTTGAGCAATACAATATAGCTGTTATATTGATCGATCACTCGAGACATCGAGGGTTAATTAGTATAACGAGATTCTCGTCGTGATCTGGACTTGTATGTGAGTGATATGTGATAGAATTGATTAATAGTTAAAACATGTATAATTGATCGAAGGATACGTACAATTGAGTTAGTGAAACCTAACCCCAACAAATTTATCTCTCTGTCAATCTTTTAATCTTTTATCGTTATTTTAGTTAATTACTCTATACAAACAAACAACCTTAAAACATTATACTTAAAATTATATTAATTGTTGAACGGCTTAGATATCGCACCAGTCTCTGTGGATACATAAAAACTATACTTACTTTTGTACTTTAACAAAATGGCGCCGTTGCCGGGGACCAGGGTTAGATGTAATTGATTCTATGAGTATGTGTTAACTTTGATTATGATTATATATGGTTTTAGTTATTCATCAATTTTGGTGGTTGTTCTTGATTATCTTGTTAAATGTTAGAATTTGAAATGTCATAGACATATGCTTTTTGAATTCAATATTTAGAACAATCATCAATTAATTTCTAAAACTCTAGACATAGATTTTAGATTTAATACTCACTTAAATATCAAGTTTTAAAACTATTGTGTTGATATAATTGTCCGAGAAATCGGAGTTTGAGCAATACAATATAGCTGTTATATTGATCGATCACTCGAGACATGGAGGGTTAATTAATATAACGAGATTCTCGTCGTGATCTGGACACGGGCACGTATGTGAGTGATATGTGATAGAATTGATTAATAGTTAAAACCTGTATAATTGATCGAAGGATACGTACAATTGAGTTAGTGAAACCTAACCCCAACAAATTTATCTCTCTGTCATTCTTTTAATCTTTTATCGTTATTTTAGTTAATTACTCTATACAAATAAACAACGTTAAAACATTATACTTGAAATTATATTAATTGTTGAACGGCTTAGATATCGCACCAGTCATTGTGGATACGAAAAAACTATACTTACTTTTGTACTTTAACAAAATGGCGCCGTTGCCGGGGACCAGGGTTAGATGTAATTGGTTCTATGAGTATGTGTTAACTTTGATTATGATTATATATGGTTTTAGTTATTCATCAATTTGGGTGGTTGTTCTTGATTATCTTGTTAAATGTTAGAATTTGAAATGTTATAGACATATGCTTTTTAAATTCAATATTTAGAACAATCATCTATTAGTTTCTAAAACTCTAGACATAGATTTTAGATTTAATACTCACTTAAATATCAAGTTTTAAAACTATTGTGTTGATTAAATTGTCCGAGACATCGGAGTTTGAGCAATACAATATAGCTGTTATATTGATCGATCACTCGAGACATCGAGGGTTAATTAATATAACGAGATTCTCGTCGTGATCTGGACACGGACACGTATGTGAGTGATATGTGATAGAATTGATTAATAGTTAAAACCTGTATAATTGATCGAAGGATACGTACAATTGAGTTAGTGAAACCTAACCCCAACAAATTTATCTCTCTGTCAATCTTTTAATCTTTTATCGTTATTTTAGTTAATTACTCTATACAAACAAACAACCTTGAAACATTATACTTGAAATTATATTAATTGTTGAACGGTTTAGATATCGCACCAGTCTCTGTGGATACGATAAAAACTATACTTACTTTTGTACTTTAACAAAATGGCGCCGTTGCCGGGGACCAGGGTTAGATGTAATTGATTCTATGAGTATGTGTTAACTTTGATTATGATTATATATGGTTTTAGTTATTCATCAATTTTGGTGGTTGTTCTTGATTATCTTGTTAAATGTTAGAATTTGAAATGTCATAGACATATGCTTTTTGAATTCAATATTTAGAACAATCATCAATTAATTTCTAAAACTCTAGACATAGATTTTAGATTTAATACTCACTTAAATATCAAGTTTTAAAACTATTGTGTTGATTAAATTGTCCGAGACATCGGAGTTTGAGCAATACAATATAGCTGTTATATTGATCGATCACTCGAGACATCGAGGGTTAATTAATATAACGAGATTCTCGTCGTGATCTGGACACGGACACGTATGTGAGTGATATGTGATAGAATTGATTAATAGTTAAAACCTGTATAATTGATCGAAGGATACGTACAATTGAGTTAGTGAAACCTAACCCCAACAAATTTATCTCTCTGTCAATCTTTTAATCTTTTATCGTTATTTTAGTTAATTACTCTATACAAACAAACAACCTTGAAACATTATACTTGAAATTATATTAATTGTTGAACGGTTTAGATATCGCACCAGTCTCTGTGGATACGATAAAAACTATACTTACTTTTGTACTTTAACAAAATGGCGCCGTTGCCGGGGACCAGGGTTAGATGTAATTGATTCTATGAGTATGTGTTAACTTTGATTATGATTATATATGGTTTTAGTTATTCATCAATTTTGGTGGTTGTTCTTGATTATCTTGTTAAATGTTAGAATTTGAAATGTCATAGACATATGCTTTTTGAATTCAATATTTAGAACAATCATCAATTAATTTCTAAAACTCTAGACATAGATTTTAGATTTAATACTCACTTAAATATCAAGTTTTAAAACTATTGTGTTGATATAATTGTCCGAGAAATCGGAGTTTGAGCAATACAATATAGCTGTTATATTGATCGATCACTCGAGACATGGAGGGTTAATTAATATAACGAGATTCTCGTCGTGATCTGGACACGGGCACGTATGTGAGTGATATGTGATAGAATTGATTAATAGTTAAAACCTGTATAATTGATCGAAGGATACGTACAATTGAGTTAGTGAAACCTAACCCCAACAAATTTATCTCTCTGTCATTCTTTTAATCTTTTATCGTTATTTTAGTTAATTACTCTATACAAACAAACAACCTTGAAACATTATACTTGAAATTATATTAATTGTTGAACGGTTTAGATATCGCACCAGTCTCTGTGGATACGATAAAAACTATACTTACTTTTGTACTTTAACAAAATGGCGCCGTTGCCGGGGACCAGGGTTAGATGTAATTGGTTCTATGAGTATGTGTTAACTTTGATTATGATTATATATGGTTTTAGTTATTCATCAATTTGGGTGGTTGTTCTTGATTATCTTGTTAAATGTTAGAATTTGAAATGTTATAGACATATGCTTTTTAAATTCAATATTTAGAACAATCATCTATTAGTTTCTAAAACTCTAGACATAGATTTTAGATTTAATACTCACTTAAATATCAAGTTTTAAAACTATTGTGTTGATTAAATTGTCCGAGACATCGGAGTTTGAGCAATACAATATAGCTGTTATATTGATCGATCACTCGAGACATCGAGGGTTAATTAATATAACGAGATTCTCGTCGTGATCTGGACACGGACACGTATGTGAGTGATATGTGATAGAATTGATTAATAGTTAAAACCTGTATAATTGATCGAAGGATACGTACAATTGAGTTAGTGAAACCTAACCCCAACAAATTTATCTCTCTGTCAATCTTTTAATCTTTTATCGTTATTTTAGTTAATTACTCTATACAAACAAACAACCTTGAAACATTATACTTGAAATTATATTAATTGTTGAACGGTTTAGATATCGCACCAGTCTCTGTGGATACGATAAAAACTATACTTACTTTTGTACTTTAACAAAATGGCGCCGTTGCCGGGGACCAGGGTTAGATGTAATTGATTCTATGAGTATGTGTTAACTTTGATTATGATTATATATGGTTTTAGTTATTCATCAATTTTGGTGGTTGTTCTTGATTATCTTGTTAAATGTTAGAATTTGAAATGTCATAGACATATGCTTTTTGAATTCAATATTTAGAACAATCATCAATTAATTTCTAAAACTCTAGACATAGATTTTAGATTTAATACTCACTTAAATATCAAGTTTTAAAACTATTGTGTTGATTAAATTGTCCGAGACATCGGAGTTTGAGCAATACAATATAGCTGTTATATTGATCGATCACTCGAGACATCGAGGGTTAATTAATATAACGAGATTCTCGTCGTGATCTGGACACGGACACGTATGTGAGTGATATGTGATAGAATTGATTAATAGTTAAAACCTGTATAATTGATCGAAGGATACGTACAATTGAGTTAGTGAAACCTAACCCCAACAAATTTATCTCTCTGTCAATCTTTTAATCTTTTATCGTTATTTTAGTTAATTACTCTATACAAACAAACAACCTTGAAACATTATACTTGAAATTATATTAATTGTTGAACGGTTTAGATATCGCACCAGTCTCTGTGGATACGATAAAAACTATACTTACTTTTGTACTTTAACAAAATGGCGCCGTTGCCGGGGACCAGGGTTAGATGTAATTGATTCTATGAGTATGTGTTAACTTTGATTATGATTATATATGGTTTTAGTTATTCATCAATTTTGGTGGTTGTTCTTGATTATCTTGTTAAATGTTAGAATTTGAAATGTCATAGACATATGCTTTTTGAATTCAATATTTAGAACAATCATCAATTAATTTCTAAAACTCTAGACATAGATTTTAGATTTAATACTCACTTAAATATCAAGTTTTAAAACTATTGTGTTGATTAAATTGTCCGAGACATCGGAGTTTGAGCAATACAATATAGCTGTTATATTGATCGATCACTCGAGACATCGAGGGTTAATTAATATAACGAGATTCTCGTCGTGATCTGGACACGGACACGTATGTGAGTGATATGTGATAGAATTGATTAATAGTTAAAACCTGTATAATTGATCGAAGGATACGTACAATTGAGTTAGTGAAACCTAACCCCAACAAATTTATCTCTCTGTCAATCTTTTAATCTTTTATCGTTATTTTAGTTAATTACTCTATACAAACAAACAACCTTGAAACATTATACTTGAAATTATATTAATTGTTGAACGGTTTAGATATCGCACCAGTCTCTGTGGATACGATAAAAACTATACTTACTTTTGTACTTTAACAAAATGGCGCCGTTGCCGGGGACCAGGGTTAGATGTAATTGATTCTATGAGTATGTGTTAACTTTGATTATGATTATATATGGTTTTAGTTATTCATCAATTTTGGTGGTTGTTCTTGATTATCTTGTTAAATGTTAGAATTTGAAATGTCATAGACATATGCTTTTTGAATTCAATATTTAGAACAATCATCAATTAATTTCTAAAACTCTAGACATAGATTTTAGATTTAATACTCACTTAAATATCAAGTTTTAAAACTATTGTGTTGATATAATTGTCCGAGAAATCGGAGTTTGAGCAATACAATATAGCTGTTATATTGATCGATCACTCGAGACATGGAGGGTTAATTAATATAACGAGATTCTCGTCGTGATCTGGACACGGGCACGTATGTGAGTGATATGTGATAGAATTGATTAATAGTTAAAACCTGTATAATTGATCGAAGGATACGTACAATTGAGTTAGTGAAACCTAACCCCAACAAATTTATCTCTCTGTCATTCTTTTAATCTTTTATCGTTATTTTAGTTAATTACTCTATACAAATAAACAACCTTAAAACATTATACTTGAAATTATATTAATTGTTGAACGGCTTAGATATCGCACCAGTCATTGTGGATACGAAAAAACTATACTTACTTTTGTACTTTAACAAAATGGCGCCGTTGCCGGGGACCAGGGTTAGATGTAATTGGTTCTATGAGTATGTGTTAACTTTGATTATGATTATATATGGTTTTAGTTATTCATCAATTTGGGTGGTTGTTCTTGATTATCTTGTTAAATGTTAGAATTTGAAATGTTATAGACATATGCTTTTTAAATTCAATATTTAGAACAATCATCTATTAGTTTCTAAAACTCTAGACATAGATTTTAGATTTAATACTCACTTAAATATCAAGTTTTAAAACTATTGTGTTGATTAAATTGTCCGAGACATCGGAGTTTGAGCAATACAATATAGCAGTTATATTGATCGATCACTCGAGACATCGAGGGTTAATTAATATAACGAGATTCTCGTCGTGATCTGGACACGGACACGTATGTGAGTGATATGTGATAGAATTGATTAATAGTTAAAACCTGTATAATTGATCGAAGGATACGTACAATTGAGTTAGTGAAACCTAACCCCAACAAATTTATCTCTCTGTCAATCTTTTAATCTTTTATCGTTATTTTAGTTAATTACTCTATACAAACAAACAACCTTGAAACATTATACTTGAAATTATATTAATTGTTGAACGGTTTAGATATCGCACCAGTCTCTGTGGATACGATAAAAACTATACTTACTTTTGTACTTTAACAAAATGGCGCCGTTGCCGGGGACCAGGGTTAGATGTAATTGATTCTATGAGTATGTGTTAACTTTGATTATGATTATATATGGTTTTAGTTATTCATCAATTTTGGTGGTTGTTCTTGATTATCTTGTTAAATGTTAGAATTTGAAATGTCATAGACATATGCTTTTTGAATTCAATATTTAGAACAATCATCTATTAATTTCTAAAACTCTAGACATAGATTTTAGATTTAATACTCACTTAAATATCAAGTTTTAAAACTATTGTGTTGATTAAATTGTCCGAGACTTCGGAGTTTGAGCAATACAATAAAGCAGTTATATTGATCGATCACTCGAGACATCGAGGGTTAATTAGTATAACGAGATTCTCGTCGTGATCTGGACACGTATGTGAGTGATATGTGATAGAATTGATTAATAGTTAAAACCTGTATAATTGATCGAAGGATACGTACAATTGAGTTAGTGAAACCTAACCCCAACAAATTTATCTCTCTGTCAATCTTTTAATCTTTTATCGTTATTTTAGTTAATTACTCTATACAAACAAACAACCTTAAAACATTATACTTAAAATTATATTAATTTTTGAACGGCTTAGATATCGCACCAGTCTCTGTGGATACATAAAAACTATACTTACTTTTGTACTTTAACAAAATGGCGCCGTTGCCGGGGACCAGGGTTAGATGTAATTGATTCTATGAGTATGTGTTAACTTTGATTATGATTATATATGGTTTTAGTTATTCATCAATTTTGGTGGTTGTTCTTGATTATCTTGTTAAATGTTAGAATTTGAAATGTCATAGACATATGCTTTTTGAATTCAATATTTAGAACAATCATCAATTAATTTCTAAAACTCTAGACATAGATTTTAGATTTAATACTCACTTAAATATCAAGTTTTAAAACTATTGTGTTGATATAATTGTCCGAGACATCGGAGTTTGAGCAATACAATATAGCAGTTATATTGATCGATCACTCGAGACATCGAGGGTTAATTAATATAACGAGATTCTCGTCGTGATCTGGACACGGGCACGTATGTGAGTGATATGTGATAGAATTGATTAATAGTTAAAACTTGTATAATTGATCGAAGGATACGTACAATTAAGTTAGTGAAACCTAACCCCAACAAATTTATCTCTCTGTCATTCTTTTAATCTTTTATCGTTATTTTAGTTAATTACTCTATACAAACAAACAACCTTAAAACATTATACTTGAAATTATATTAATTGTTGAACGGCTTAGATATCGCACCAGTCATTGTGGATACGAAAAAACTATGCTTACTTTTGTACTTTAACAAAATGGCGCCGTTGCCGGGGACCAGGGTTAGATGTAATTGGTTCTATGAGTATGTGTTAACTTTGATTATGATTATATATGGTTTTAGTTATTCATCAATTTGGGTGGTTGTTCTTGATTATCTTGTTAAATGTTAGAATTTGAAATGTTATAGACATATGCTTTTTAAATTCAATATTTAGAACAATCATCTATTAGTTTCTAAAACTCTAGACATAGATTTTAGATTTAATACTCACTTAAATATCAAGTTTTAAAACTATTGTGTTGATTAAATTGTCCGAGACATCGGAGTTTGAGCAATACAATATAGCAGTTATATTGATCGATCACTCGAGACATCGAGGGTTAATTAATATAACGAGATTCTCGTTGTGATCTGGACACGGACACGTATGTGAGTGATATGTGATAGAATTGATTAATAGTTAAAACCTGTATAATTGATCGAAGGATACGTACAATTGAGTTAGTGAAACCTAACCCCAACAAATTTATCTCTCTGTCAATCTTTTAATCTTTTATCGTTATTTTAGTTAATTACTCTATACAAACAAACAACCTTGAAACATTATACTTGAAATTATATTAATTGTTGAACGGTTTAGATATCGCACCAGTCTCTGTGGATACGATAAAAACTATACTTACTTTTGTACTTTAACAAAATGGCGCCGTTGCCGGGGACCAGGGTTAGATGTAATTGATTCTATGAGTATGTGTTAACTTTGATTATGATTATATATGGTTTTAGTTATTCATCAATTTTGGTGGTTGTTCTTGATTATCTTGTTAAATGTTAGAATTTGAAATGTCATAGACATATCCTTTTTGAATTCAATATTTAGAACAATCATCTATTATTTTTTAAAACTCTAGACATAGATTTTAGATTTAATACTCACTTAAATATCAAGTTTTAAAACTATTGTGTTGATATAATTGTCCGAGACATCGGAGTTTGAGCAATACAATATAGCTGTTATATTGATCGATCACTCGAGACATCGAGGGTTAATTAATATAACGAGATTCTCGTCGTGATCTGGACACGGGCACGTATGTGAGTGATATGTGATAGAATTGATTAATAGTTAAAACCTGTATAATTGATCGAAGGATACGTACAATTAAGTTAGTGAAACCTAACCCCAACAAATTTATCTCTCTGTCATTCTTTTAATCTTTTATCGTTATTTTAGTTAATTACTCTATACAAACAAACAACCTTAAAACATTATACTTGAAATTATATTAATTGTTGAACGGCTTAGATATCGCACCAGTCATTGTGGATACGAAAAAACTATGCTTACGTTTGTACTTTAACAAAATGGCGCCGTTGCCGGGGACCAGGGTTAGATGTAATTGGTTCTATGAGTATGTGTTAACTTTGATTATGATTATATATGGTTTTAGTTATTCATCAATTTGGGTGGTTGTTCTTGATTATCTTGTTAAATGTTAGAATTTGAAATGTTATAGACATATGCTTTTTAAATTCAATATTTAGAACAATCATCTATTAGTTTCTAAAACTCTAGACATAGATTTTAGATTTAATACTCACTTAAATATCAAGTTTTAAAACTATTGTGTTGATTAAATTGTCCGAGACATCGGAGTTTGAGCAATACAATATAGCAGTTATATTGATCGATCACTCGAGACATCGAGGGTTAATTAATATAACGAGATTCTCGTTGTGATCTGGACACGGACACGTATGTGAGTGATATGTGATAAAATTGATTAATAGTTAAAACCTGTATAATTGATCGAAGGATACGTACAATTGAGTTAGTGAAACCTAACCCCAACAAATTTATCTCTCTGTCAATCTTTTAATCTTTTATCGTTATTTTAGTTAATTACTCTATACAAACAAACAACCTTGAAACATTATACTTGAAATTATATTAATTGTTGAACGGTTTAGATATCGCACCAGTCTCTGTGGATACGATAAAAACTATACTTACTTTTGTACTTTAACAAAATGGCGCCGTTGCCGGGGACCAGGGTTAGATGTAATTGATTCTATGAGTATGTGTTAACTTTGATTATGATTATATATGGTTTTAGTTATTCATCAATTTTGGTGGTTGTTCTTGATTATCTTGTTAAATGTTAGAATTTGAAATGTCATAGACATATGCTTTTTGAATTCAATATTTAGAACAATCATCAATTAATTTCTAAAACTCTAGACATAGATTTTAGATTTAATACTCACTTAAATATCAAGTTTTAAAATTATTGTGTTAATTAAATTGTCTGAGACATCGGAGTTTGAGCAATACAATATAGCTGTTATATTGACCGATCACTCGAGACATCGAGGGTTAATTAATATAACGAGATTCTCGTCGTGATCTGGACACGTATGTGAGTGATATGTGATAGAATTGATTAATAGTTAAAACCTGTATAATTGATCGAAGGATAAGTACAATTGAGTTAGTGAAACCTAACCCCAACAAATTTATCTCTCTGTCAATCTTTTAATCTTTTATCGTTATTTTAGTTAATTACTCTATACAAACAAACAACCTTAAAACATTATACTTAAAATTATATTAATTGTTGAACGGCTTAGATATCGTACCAGTCTCTGTGGATACATAAAAACTATACTTACTTTTGTACTTTAACAAAATGGCGCCGTTGCCGGGGACCAGGGTTAGATGTAATTGATTCTATGAGTATGTGTTAACTTTGATTATGATTATATATGGTTTTAGTTATTCATCAATTTTGGTGGTTGTTCTTGATTATCTTGTTAAATGTTAGAATTTTTAAATGTCATAGACATATGCTTTTTGAATTCAATATTTAGAACAATCATCTATTAATTTCTAAAACTCTAGACATAGATTTTAGATTTAATACTCACTTAAATATCAAGTTTTAAAACTATTGTGTTGATATAATTGTCCGAGACATCGGAGTTTGAGCAATACAATATAGCTGTTATATTGATCGATCACTCGAGACATCGTGGGTTAATTAATATAACGAGATTCTCGTCGTGATCTGGACACGGGCAAGTATGTGAGTGATATGTGATAGAATTGATTAATAGTTAAAACCTGTATAATTGATCGAAGGATACGTACAATTGAGTTAGTGAAACCTAACCCCAACAAATTTATCTCTCTGTCAATCTTTTAATCTTTTATCGTTATTTTAGTTAATTACTCTATACAAACAAACAACCTTAAAACATTATACTTAAAATTATATTAATTTTTGAACGGCTTAGATATCGCACCAGTCTCTGTGGATACATAAAAACTATACTTACTTTTGTACTTTAACAAAATGGCGCCGTTGCCGGGGACCAGGGTTAGATGTAATTGATTCTATGAGTATGTGTTAACTTTGATTATGATTATATATGGTTTTAGTTATTCATCAATTTTGGTGGTTGTTCTTGATTATCTTGTTAAATGTTAGAATTTGAAATGTCATAGACATATGCTTTTTGAATTCAATATTTAGAACAATCATCAATTAATTTCTAAAACTCTAGACATAGATTTTAGATTTAATACTCACTTAAATATCAAGTTTTAAAATTATTGTGTTAATTAAATTGTCTGAGACATCGGAGTTTGAGCAATACAATATAGCTGTTATATTGACCGATCACTCGAGACATCGAGGGTTAATTAATATAACGAGATTCTCGTCGTGATCTGGACACGTATGTGAGTGATATGTGATAGAATTGATTAATAGTTAAAACCTGTATAATTGATCGAAGGATAAGTACAATTGAGTTAGTGAAACCTAACCCCAACAAATTTATCTCTCTGTCAATCTTTTAATCTTTTATCGTTATTTTAGTTAATTACTCTATACAAACAAACAACCTTAAAACATTATACTTAAAATTATATTAATTGTTGAACGGCTTAGATATCGCACCAGTCCCTGTGGATACGATAAAAACTATACTTACTTTTGTACTTTAACAAAATGGCGCCGTTGCCGGGGACCAGGGTTAGATGTAATTGATTCTATGAGTATGTGTTAACTTTGATTATGATTATATATGGTTTTAGTTATTCATCAATTTTGGTGGTTGTTCTTGATTATCTTGTTAAATGTTAGAATTTGAAATGTCATAGACATATGCTTTTTGAATTCAATATTTAGAACCATCATCTATTATTTTTTAAAACTCTAGACATAGATTTTAGATTTAATACTCACTTAAATATCAAGTTTTAAAATTATTGTGTTGATTAAATTGTCTGAGACATCGGAGTTTGAGCAATACAATATAGCTGTTATATTGACCGATCACTCGAGACATCGAGGGTTAATTAATATAACGAGATTCTCGTCGTGATCTGGACACGTATGTGAGTGATATGTGATAGAATTGATTAATAGTTAAAACCTGTATAATTGATCGAAGGATAAGTACAATTGAGTTAGTGAAACCTAACCCCAACAAATTTATCTCTCTGTCAATCTTTTAATCTTTTATCGTTATTTTAGTTAATTACTCTATACAAACAAACAACCTTAAAACATTATACTTAAAATTATATTAATTGTTGAACGGCTTAGATATCGTACCAGTCTCTGTGGATACATAAAAACTATACTTACTTTTGTACTTTAACAAAATGGCGCCGTTGCCGGGGACCAGGGTTAGATGTAATTGATTCTATGAGTATGTGTTAACTTTGATTATGATTATATATGGTTTTAGTTATTCATCAATTTTGGTGGTTGTTCTTGATTATCTTGTTAAATGTTAGAATTTTTAAATGTCATAGACATATGCTTTTTGAATTCAATATTTAGAACAATCATCTATTAATTTCTAAAACTCTAGACATAGATTTTAGATTTAATACTCACTTAAATATCAAGTTTTAAAACTATTGTGTTGATATAATTGTCCGAGACATCGGAGTTTGAGCAATACAATATAGCTGTTATATTGATCGATCACTCGAGACATCGTGGGTTAATTAATATAACGAGATTCTCGTCGTGATCTGGACACGGGCAAGTATGTGAGTGATATGTGATAGAATTGATTAATAGTTAAAACCTGTATAATTGATCGAAGGATACGTACAATTGAGTTAGTGAAACCTAACCCCAACAAATTTATCTCTCTGTCAATCTTTTAATCTTTTATCGTTATTTTAGTTAATTACTCTATACAAACAAACAACCTTAAAACATTATACTTAAAATTATATTAATTTTTGAACGGCTTAGATATCGCACCAGTCTCTGTGGATACATAAAAACTATACTTACTTTTGTACTTTAACAAAATGGCGCCGTTGCCGGGGACCAGGGTTAGATGTAATTGATTCTATGAGTATGTGTTAACTTTGATTATGATTATATATGGTTTTAGTTATTCATCAATTTTGGTGGTTGTTCTTGATTATCTTGTTAAATGTTAGAATTTGAAATGTCATAGACATATGCTTTTTGAATTCAATATTTAGAACAATCATCAATTAATTTCTAAAACTCTAGACATAGATTTTAGATTTAATACTCACTTAAATATCAAGTTTTAAAATTATTGTGTTAATTAAATTGTCTGAGACATCGGAGTTTGAGCAATACAATATAGCTGTTATATTGACCGATCACTCGAGACATCGAGGGTTAATTAATATAACGAGATTCTCGTCGTGATCTGGACACGTATGTGAGTGATATGTGATAGAATTGATTAATAGTTAAAACCTGTATAATTGATCGAAGGATAAGTACAATTGAGTTAGTGAAACCTAACCCCAACAAATTTATCTCTCTGTCAATCTTTTAATCTTTTATCGTTATTTTAGTTAATTACTCTATACAAACAAACAACCTTAAAACATTATACTTAAAATTATATTAATTGTTGAACGGCTTAGATATCGCACCAGTCCCTGTGGATACGATAAAAACTATACTTACTTTTGTACTTTAACAAAATGGCGCCGTTGCCGGGGACCAGGGTTAGATGTAATTGATTCTATGAGTATGTGTTAACTTTGATTATGATTATATATGGTTTTAGTTATTCATCAATTTTGGTGGTTGTTCTTGATTATCTTGTTAAATGTTAGAATTTGAAATGTCATAGACATATGCTTTTTGAATTCAATATTTAGAACCATCATCTATTATTTTTTAAAACTCTAGACATAGATTTTAGATTTAATACTCACTTAAATATCAAGTTTTAAAATTATTGTGTTGATTAAATTGTCTGAGACATCGGAGTTTGAGCAATACAATATAGCTGTTATATTGACCGATCACTCGAGACATCGAGGGTTAATTAATATAACGAGATTCTCGTCGTGATCTGGACACGTATGTGAGTGATATGTGATAGAATTGATTAATAGTTAAAACCTGTATAATTGATCGAAGGATAAGTACAATTGAGTTAGTGAAACCTAACCCCAACAAATTTATGTCTCTGTCAATCTTTTAATCTTTTATCGTTATTTTAGTTAATTACTCTATACAAACAAACAACCTTAAAACATTATACTTAAAATTATATTAATTGTTGAACGGCTTAGATATCGCACCAGTCCCTGTGGATACGATAAAAACTATACTTACTTTTGTACTTTAACAAAATGGCGCCGTTGCCGGGGACCAGGGTTAGATGTAATTGATTCTATGAGTATGTGTTAACTTTGATTATGATTATATATGGTTTTAGTTATTCATCAATTTTGGTGGTTGTTCTTGATTATCTTGTTAAATGTTAGAATTTGAAATGTCATAGACATATGCTTTTTGAATTCAATATTTAGAACAATCATCAATTAATTTCTAAAACTCTAGACATAGATTTTAGATTTAATACTCACTTAAATATCAAGTTTTAAAATTAATGTGTTAATTAAATTGTCTGAGACATCGGAGTTTGAGCAATACAATATAGCTGTTATATTGACCGATCACTCGAGACATCGAGGGTTAATTAATATAACGAGATTCTCGTCATGATCTGGACACGTATGTGAGTGATATGTGATAGAATTGATTAATAGTTAAAACCTGTATAATTGATCGAAGGATAAGTACAATTGAGTTAGTGAAACTTAACCCCAACAAATTTATCTCTCTGTCAATCTTTTAATCTTTTATCGTTATTTTAGTTAATTACTCTATACAAACAAACAACCTTAAAACATTATACTTAAAATTATATTAATTGTTGAACGGCTTAGATATCGTACCAGTATCTGTGGATACATAAAAACTATACTTACTTTTGTACTTTAACAAAATGGCGCCGTTGCCGGGGACCAGGGTTAGATGTAATTGATTCTATGAGTATGTGTTAACTTTGATTATGATTATATATGGTTTTAATTATTCATCAATTTTGGTGGTTGTTCTTGATTATCTTGTTAAATGTTAGAATTTGAAATGTCATAGACATATGCTTTTTGAATTCAATATTTAGAACAATCATCAATTAATTTCTAAAACTCTAGACATAGATTTTAGATTTAATACTCACTTAAATATCAAGTTTTAAAATTATTGTGTTAATTAAATTGTCTGAGACATCGGAGTTTGAGCAATACAATATAGCTGTTATATTGACCGATCACTCGAGACATCGAGGGTTAATTAATATAACGAGATTCTCGTCGTGATCTGGACACGTATGTGAGTGATATGTGATAGAATTGATTAATAGTTAAAACCTGTATAATTGATCGAAGGATAAGTACAATTGAGTTAGTGAAACCTAACCCCAACAAATTTATCTCTCTGTCAATCTTTTAATCTTTTATCGTTATTTTAGTTAATTACTCTATACAAACAAACAACCTTAAAACATTATACTTAAAATTATATTAATTGTTGAACGGCTTAGATATCGTACCAGTCTCTGTGGATACATAAAAACTATACTTACTTTTGTACTTTAACAAAATGGTGCCGTTGCCGGGGACCAGGGTTAGATGTAATTGATTCTATGAGTATGTGTTAACTTTGATTATGATTATATATGGTTTTAGTTATTCATCAATTTTGGTGGTTGTTCTTGATTATCTTGTTAAATGTTAGAATTTGAAATGTCATAGACATATGCTTTTTGAATTCAATATTTAGAACAATCATCAATTAATTTCTAAAACTCTAGACATAGATTTTAGATTTAATACTCACTTAAATATCAAGTTTTAAAACTATTGTGTTGATATAATTGTCCGAGACATCGGAGTTTGAGCAATACAATATAGCTGTTATATTGATCGATCACTCGAGACATCGAGGGTTAATTAATATAACGAGATTCTCGTCGTGATCTGGACACGGGCAAGTATGTGAGTGATATGTGATAGAATTGATTAATAGTTAAAACCTGTATAATTGATCGAAGGATACGTACAATTGAGTTAGTGAAACCTAACCCCAACAAATTTATCTCTCTGTCAATCTTTTAATCTTTTATCGTTATTTTAGTTAATTACTCTATACAAACAAACAACCTTAAAACATTATACTTAAAATTATATTAATTTTTGAACGGCTTAGATATCGCACCAGTCTCTGTGGATACATAAAAACTATACTTACTTTTGTACTTTAACAAAATGGCGCCGTTGCCGGGGACCAGGGTTAGATGTAATTGATTCTATGAGTATGTGTTAACTTTGATTATGATTATATATGGTTTTAGTTATTCATCAATTTTGGTGGTTGTTCTTGATTATCTTGTTAAATGTTAGAATTTGAAATGTCATAGACATATGCTTTTTGAATTCAATATTTAGAACAATCATCAATTAATTTCTAAAACTCTAGACATAGATTTTAGATTTAATACTCACTTAAATATCAAGTTTTAAAATTATTGTGTTAATTAAATTGTCTGAGACATCGGAGTTTGAGCAATACAATATAGCTGTTATATTGACCGATCACTCGAGACATCGAGGGTTAATTAATATAACGAGATTCTCGTCGTGATCTGGACACGTATGTGAGTGATATGTGATAGAATTGATTAATAGTTAAAACCTGTATAATTGATCGAAGGATAAGTACAATTGAGTTAGTGAAACCTAACCCCAACAAATTTATCTCTCTGTCAATCTTTTAATCTTTTATCGTTATTTTAGTTAATTACTCTATACAAACAAACAACCTTAAAACATTATACTTGAAATTATATTAATTGTTGAACGGCTTAGATATCGCACCAGTCTCTGTAGATACATAAAAACTATACTTACTTTTGTACTTTAACAAAATGGCGCCGTTGCCGGGGACCAGGGTTAGATGTAATCGATTCTATGAGTATGTGTTAACTTTGATTATGATTATATATGGTTTTAGTTATTCATTAATTTTGGTGGTTGTTCTTGATTATCTTGTTAAATGTTAAAATTTGAAATGTCATAGACATATGCTTTTTGAATTCAATATTTAGAACAATCATCTATTAATTTCTAAAATTCTAGACATAGATTTTAGATTTAATACTCACTTTAATATCAAGTTTTAAAACTATTGTGTTGATTAAATTGTCCGAGACTTCGGAGTTTGAGCAATACAATATAGCAGTTATATTGATCGATCACTCGAGACATCGAGGGTTAATTAATATAACGAGATTCTCGTCGTGATCTGGACACGAACACGTATGTGAGTGATATGTGATAGAATTGATTAATAGTTAAAACCTGTATAATTGATCGAAGGATACGTACAATTGAGTTAGTGAAACCTAACCCCAACAAATTTATCTCTCTGTCAATCTTTTAATCTTTTATCGGTATTTTAGTTAATTACTCTATACAAACAAACAACCTTAAAACATTATACTTGAAATTATATTAATTGTTGAACGGCTTAGATATCGCACAAGTCCCTGTGGATACGATAAAAACTATACTTACTTTTGTACTTTAACAAAATGGCGCCGTTGCCGGGGACCAGGGTTAGATGTAATTGATTCTATGAGTATGTGTTAACTTTGATTATGATTATATATGGTTTTAGTTATTCATCAATTTTGGTGGTTGTTCTTGATTATCTTGTTAAATGTTAGAATTTGAAATGTCATAGACATATGCTTTTTGAATTCAATATTTAGAACAATCATCTATTATTTTTTAAAACTCTAGACATAGATTTTAGATTTAGTACTCACTTAAATATCAAGTTTTAAAATTATTGTGTTGATTAAATTGTCCGAGACATCGGAGTTTGAGCAATACAATATAGCTGTTATATTGATCGATCACTCGAGACATCGAGGGTTAATTAATATAACGAGATTCTCGTCGTGATCTGGACACGAACACGTATGTGAGTGATATGTGATAGAATTGATTAATAGTCAAAACCTGTATATTGATCGAAGGATACGTACAATTGAGTTAGTGAAACCTAACCCCAACAAATTTATCTCTCTGTCAATCTTTTAATCTTTTATCGTTATTTTAGTTAATTACTCTATACAAACAAACAACCTTAAAACATTATACTTGAAATTATATTAATTGTTGAACGGCTTAGATATCGCACCAGTCTCTGTGGATACATAAAAACTATACTTACTTTTGTACTTTAACAAAATGGCGCCGTTGCCGGGGACCAGGGTTAGATGTAATCGATTCTATGAGTATGTGTTAACTTTGATTATGATTATATATGGTTTTAGTTATTCATTAATTTTGGTGGTTGTTCTTGATTATCTTGTTAAATGTTAGAATTTGAAATGTCATAGACATATGCTTTTTGAATTCAATATTTAGAACAATCATCTATTAATTTCTAAAATTCTAGACATAGATTTTAGATTTAATACTCACTTTAATATCAAGTTTTAAAACTATTGTGTTGATTAAATTGTCTGAGACTTCGGAGTTTGAGCAATACAATATAGCAGTTATATTGATCGATCACTCGAGACATCGAGGGTTAATTAATATAACGAGATTCTCGTCGTGATCTGGACACGAACACGTATGTGAGTGATATGTGATAGAATTGATTAATAGTCAAAACCTGTATAATTGATCGAAGGATACGTACAATTGAGTTAGTGAAACCTAACCCCAACAAATTTATCTCTCTGTCAATCTTTTAATCTTTTATCGTTATTTTAGTTAATTACTCTATACAAACAAACAACCTTAAAACATTATACTTGAAATTATATTAATTGTTGAACGGCTTAGATATCGCACCAGTCTCTGTGGATACATAAAAACTATACTTACTTTTGTACTTTAACAAAATGGCGCCGTTGCCGGGGACCAGGGTTAGATGTAATCGATTTTATGAGTATGTGTTAACTTTGATTATGATTATATATGGTTTTAGTTATTCATTAATTTTGGTGGTTGTTCTTGATTATCTTGTTAAATGTTAGAATTTGAAATGTCATAGACATATGCTTTTTGAATTCAATATTTAGAACAATCATCTATTAATTTCTAAAACTCTAGACATAGATTTTAGATTTAATACTCACTTAAATATCAAGTTTTAAAACTATTGTGTTGATTAAATTGTCCGAGACATCGGAGTTTGAGCAATACAATATAGCTGTTATATTGATCGATCACTCGAGACATCGAGGGTTAATTAATATAACGAGATTCTCGTCGTGATCTGGACACGGACACATATGTGAGTGATATGTGATAGAATTGATTAATAGTTAAAACCTGTATAATTGATCGAAGGATACGTACAATTGAGTTAGTAAAACCTAACCCCAACAAATTTATCTCTGTGTCAATCTTTTAATCTTTTATCGTTATTTTAGTTAATTACTCTATACAAACAAACAACCTTAAAACATTATACTTGAAATTATATTAATTGTTGAACGGCTTAGATATCGCACAAGTCCTTGTGGATACGATAAAAACTATACTTACTTTTGTACTTTAACAAAATGGCGCCGTTGCCGGGGACCAGGGTTAGATGTAATTGATTCTATGAGTATGTGTTAACTTTGATTATGATTATATATGGTTTTAGTTATTCATCAATTTTGGTGGTTGTTCTTGATTATCTTGTTAAATGTTAGAATTTGAAATGTCATAGACATATGCTTTTTGAATTCAATATTTAGAACAATCATCTATTATTTTTTAAAACTCTAGACATAGATTTTAGATTTAGTACTCACTGAAATATCAAGTTTTAAAATTATTGTGTTGATTAAATTGTCCGAGACATCGGAGTTTGAGCAATACAATATAGCAGTTATATTGATCGATCACTCGAGACATCGAGGGTTAATTAGTATAACGAGATTCTCGTCGTGATCTGGACACGTATGTGAGTGATATGTGATAGAATTGATTAATAGTTAAAACCTGTATAATTGATCGAAGGATACGTACAATTGAGTTAGTGAAACCTAACCCCAACAAATTTATCTCTTTGTCAATCTTTTAATCTTTTATCGTTATTTTAGTTAATTATTTTATACAAACAAACAACCTTAAAACATTATACTTCAATTTATATTAATTTTTGAACGGCTTAGATATCGCACCAGTCTCTGTGGATACATAAAAACTATACTTACTTTTGTACTTTAACAAAATGGCGCCGTTGCCGGGGACCAGGGTTAGATGTAATTGATTCTATGAGTATGTGTTAACTTTGATTATGATTATATATGGTTTTAGTTATTCATCAATTTTGGTGGTTGTTCTTGATTATCTTGTTAAATGTTAGAATTTGAAATGTCATAGACATATGCTTTTTGAATTCAATATTTAGAACAATCATCAATTAATTTCTAAAACTCTAGACATAGATTTTAGATTTAATACTCACTTAAATATCAAGTTTTAAAACTATTGTGTTGATATAATTGTCCGAGACATCGGAGTTTGAGCAATACAATATAGCTGTTATATTGATCGATCACTCGAGACATCGAGGGTTAATTAGTATAACGAGATTCTCGTCGTGATCTGGACACGGGCAAGTATGTGAGTGATATGTGATAGAATTGATTAATAGTTAAAACCTGTATAATTGATCGAAGGATACGTACAATTGAGTTAGTGAAACCTAACCCCAACAAGTTTATCTCTCTGTAAATCTTTTAATCTTTTATCGTTATTTTAGTTAATTACTCTATACAAACAAACAACCTTAAAACATTATACTTAAAATTATATTAATTGTTGAACGGCTTAGATATCGCACCAGTCTCTGTGGATACATAAAAACTATACTTACTTTTGTACTTTAACAAAATGGCGCCGTTGCCGGGGATCAGGGTTAGATGTAATTGATTCTATGAGTATGTGTTAACTTTGATTATGATTATATATGGTTTTAGTTATTCATCAATTTTGGTGGTTGTTCTTGATTATCTTGTTAAATGTTAGAATTTGAAATGTCATAGACATATGCTTTTTGAATTCAATATTTAGAACAATCATCAATTAATTTCTAAAACTCTAGACATAGATTTTAGATTTAATACTCACTTAAATATCAAGTTTTAAAACTATTGTGTTGATTAAATTGTCCGAGACTTCGGAGTTTGAGCAATACAATATAGCAGTTATATTGATCGATCACTCGAGACATCGAGGGTTAATTAATATAATGAGATTCTCGTCGTGATCTGGACACGGACACGTATGTGAGTGATATGTGATAGAATTGATTAATAGTTAAAACCTGTATAATTGATCGAAGGATACGTACAATTGAGTTAGTGAAACCTAACCCCAACAAATTTATATCTCTATCAATCTTTTAATCTTTTATCGTTATTTTAGTTAATTACTCTATACAAACAAACAACCTTAAAACATTATACTTGAAATTATATTAATTGTTGAACGGTTTAGATATCGCACCAGTCTCTGTGGATACGATAAAAACTATACTTACTTTTGTACTTTTACAAAATGGCACCGTTGCCGGGGACCAGGGTTAGATGTAATTGACTCTATGAGTATGTGTTAACTTTGATTATGATTATATATGGTTTTAGTTATTCATCAATTTTGGTGGTTGTTCTTGATTATCTTGTTAAATGTTAGAATTTGAAATGTCATAGACATATGCTTTTTGAATTCAATATTTAGAACCATCATCTATTATTTTTTAAAACTCTAGACATAGATTTTAGATTTAATACTCACTTAAATATCAAGTTTTAAAATTATTGTGTTGATTAAATTGTCTGAGACATCGGAGTTTGAGCAATACAATATAGCTGTTATATTGATCGATCACTCGAGACATCGAGGGTTAATTAATATAACGAGATTCTCGTCGTGATCTGGACACGTATGTGAGTGATATGTGATAGAATTGATTAATAGTTAAAACCTGTATAATTGATCGAAGGATACGTACAATTGAGTTAGTGAAACCTAACCCCAACAAATTTATATCTCTGTCAATCTTTTATCGTTATTTTAGTTAATTACTCTATACAAACAAACAACCTTAAAACATTATACTTGAAATTATATTAATTGTTGAACGGTTTAGATATCGCACCAGTCTCTGTGGATACGATAAAAACTATACTTACTTTTGTACTTTAACAAAATGGCACCGTTGTCGGGGACCAGGGTTAGATGTAATTGACTCTATGAGTATGTGTTAACTTTGATTATGATTATATATGGTTTTAGTTATTCATCAATTTTGGTGGTTGTTCTTGATTATCTTGTTAAATGTTAGAATTTGAAATGTCATAGACATATGCTTTTTGAATTCAATATTTAGAACCATCATCTATTATTTTTTAAAACTCTAGACATAGATTTTAGATTTAATACTCACTTAAATATCAAGTTTTAAAATTATTGTGTTGATTAAATTGTCCGAGACATCGGAGTTTGAGCAATACAATATAGCTGTTATATTGATCGATCACTCGAGACATCGAGGGTTAATTAATATAACGATATTCTCGTCGTGATCTGGACACGTATGTGAGTGATATGTGATAGAATTGATTAATAGTTAAAACCTGTATAATTGATCGAAGGATACGTACAATTGAGTTAGTGAAACCTAACCCCAACAAATTTATATCTCTGTCAATCTTTTAATCTTTTATTGTTATTTTAGTTAATTACTCTATACAAACAAACAACCTTAAAACATTATACTTGAAATTATATTAATTGTTGAACGATTTAGATATCGCACCAGTCTCTGTGGATACGATAAAAACTATACTTACTTTTGTACTTTAACAAAATGGCACCGTTGCCGGGGACCAGGGTTAGATGTAATTGACTCTATGAGTATGTGTTAACTTTGATTATGATTATATATGGTTTTAGTTATTCATCAATTTTGGTGGTTGTTCTTGATTATCTTGTTAAATGTTAGAATTTGAAATGTCATAGACATATGCTTTTTGAATTCAATATTTAGAACCATCATCTATTATTTTTTAAAACTCTAGACATAGATTTTAGATTTAATACTCACTTAAATATCAAGTTTTAAAATTATTGTGTTGATTAAATTGTCTGAGACATCGGAGTTTGAGCAATACAATATAGCTGTTATATTGACCGATCACTCGAGACATCGAGGGTTAATTAATATAACGAGATTCTCGTCGTGATCTGGACACGTATGTGAGTGATATGTGATAGAATTGATTAATAGTTAAAACCTGTATAATTGATCGAAGGATAAGTACAATTGAGTTAGTGAAACCTAACCCCAACAAATTTATCTCTCTGTCAATCTTTTAATCTTTTATCGTTATTTTAGTTAATTACTCTATACAAACAAACAACCTTAAAACATTATACTTAAAATTATATTAATTGTTGAACGGCTTAGATATCGTACCAGTCTCTGTGGATACATAAAAACTATACTTACTTTTGTACTTTAACAAAATGGCGCCGTTGCCGGGGACCAGGGTTAGATGTAATTGATTCTATGAGTATGTGTTAACTTTGATTATGATTATATATGGTTTTAGTTATTCATCAATTTTGGTGGTTGTTCTTGATTATCTTGTTAAATGTTAGAATTTTTAAATGTCATAGACATATGCTTTTTGAATTCAATATTTAGAACAATCATCTATTAGTTTCTAAAACTCTAGACATAGATTTTAGATTTAATACTCACTTTAATATCATGTTTTAAAACTATTGTGTTGATTAAATTGTCCGAGACTTCGGAGTTTGAGCAATACAATATAGCAGTTATATTGATCGATCACTCGAGACATCGAGGGTTAATTAATATAACGAGATTCTCGTCGTGATCTGGACACGGACACGTATGTGAGTGATATGTGATAGAATTGATTAATAGTTAAAACCTGTATAATTGATCGAAGGATACGTACAATTGAGTTAGTGAAACCTAACCCCAACAAATTTATATCTCTGTCAATCTTTTAATCTTTTATCGTTATTTTAGTTAATTACTCTATACAAACAAACAACCTTAAAACATTATACTTGAAATTATATTAATTGTTGAACGGTTTAGATATCGCACCAGTCTCTGTGGATACGATAAAAACTATACTTACTTTTGTACTTTAACAAAATGGCACCGTTGCCGGGGACCAGGGTTAGATGTAATTGACTCTATGAGTATGTGTTAACTTTGATTATGATTATATATGGTTTTAGTTATTCATCAATTTTGGTGGTTGTTCTTGATTATCTTGTTAAATGTTAGAATTTGAAATGTCATAGACATATGCTTTTTGAATTCAATATTTAGAACCATCATCTATTATTTTTTAAAACTCTAGACATAGATTTTAGATTTAATACTCACTTAAATATCAAGTTTTAAAATTATTGTGTTGATTAAATTGTCCGAGACATCGGAGTTTGAGCAATACAATCTAGCTGTTATATTGATCGATCACTCGAGACATCGAGGGTTAATTAATATAACGAGATTCTCGTCGTGATCTGGACACGTATGTGAGTGATATGTGATAGAATTGATTAATAGTTAAAACCTGTATAATTGATCGAAGGATACGTACAATTGAGTTAGTGAAACCTAACCCCAACAAATTTATCTCTCTGTCAATCTTTTAATCTTTTATCGTTATTTTAGTTAATTACTCTATACAAACAAACAACCTTAAAACATTATACTTAAAATTATATTAATTGTTGAACGGCTTAGATATCGTACCAGTCTCTGTGGATACATAAAAACTATACTTACTTTTGTACTTTAACAAAATGGCGCCGTTGCCGGGGACCAGGGTTAGATGTAATTGATTCTATTAGTATGTGTTAACTTTGATTATGATTATATATGGTTTTAGTTATTCATCAATTTTGGTGGTTGTTCTTGATTATCTTGTTAAATGTTAGAATTTTTAAATGTCATAGACATATGCTTTTTGAATTCAATATTTAGAACAATCATCTATTAATTTCTAAAACTCTAGACATAGATTTTAGATTTAATACTCACTTTAATATCAAGTTTTAAAACTATTGTGTTGATTAAATTGTCCGAGACTTCGGAGTTTGAGCAATACAATATAGCAGTTATATTGATCGATCACTCGAGACATCGAGGGTTAATTAATATAACGAGATTCTCGTCGTGATCTGGACACGAACACGTATGTGAGTGATATGTGATAGAATTGATTAATAGTCAAAACCTGTATATTGATCGAAGGATACGTACAATTGAGTTAGTGAAACCTAACCCCAACAAATTTATCTCTCTGTCAATCTTTTAATCTTTTTTCGTTATTTTAGTTAATTACTCTATACAAACAAACCACCTTAAAACATTATACTTGAAATTATATTAATTGTTGAACGGCTTAGATATCGCACCAGTCTCTGTGGATACATAAAAACTATACTTACTTTTGTACTTTAACAAAATGGCGCCGTTGCCGGGGACCAGGGTTAGATGTAATTGATTCTATGAGTATGTGTTAACTTTGATTATGATTATATATGGTTTTAGTTATTCATTAATTTTGGTGGTTGTTCTTGATTATCTTGTTAAATGTTAGAATTTGAAATGTCATAGACATATGCTTTTTGAATTCAATATTTAGAACCATCATCTATTATTTTTTAAAACTCTAGACATAGATTTTAGATTTAATACTCACTTAAATATCAAGTTTTAAAATTATTGTGTTGATTAAATTGTCCGAGACATCGGAGTTTGAGCAATACAATATAGCTGTTATATTGATCGATCACTCGAGACATCGAGGGTTAATTAATATAACGAGATTCTCGTCGTGATCTGGACACGTATGTGAGTGATATGTGATAGAATTGATTAATAGTTAAAACCTGTATAATTGATCGAAGGATACGTACAATTGAGTTAGTGAAACCTAACCCCAACAAATTTATCTCTCTATCAATCTTTTAATCTTTTATCGTTATTTTAGTTAATTACTCTATACAAACAAACAACCTTAAAACATTATACTTAAAATTATATTAATTGTTGAACGGCTTAGATATCGTACCAGTCTCTGTGGATACATAAAAACTATACTTACTTTTGTACTTTAACAAAATGGCGCCGTTGCCGGGGACCAGGGTTAGATGTAATTGATTCTATTAGTATGTGTTAACTTTGATTATGATTATATATGGTTTTAGTTATTCATCAATTTTGGTGGTTGTTCTTGATTATCTTGTTAAATGTTAGAATTTGAAATGTCATAGACATATGCTTTTTGAATTCAATATTTAGAACAATCATCTATTAATTTCTAAAACTCTAGACATAGATTTTAGATTTAATACTCACTTTAATATCAAGTTTTAAAACTATTGTGTTGATTAAATTGTCCGAGACTTCGGAGTTTGAGCAATACAATATAGCAGTTATATTGATCGATCACTCGAAACATCGAGGGTTAATTAATATAATGAGATTCTCGTCGTGATCTGGACACGAACACGTATGTGAGTGATATGTGATAGAATTGATTAATAGTCAAAACCTGTATATTGATCGAAGGATACGTACAATTGAGTTAGTGAAACCTAACCCAAACAAATTTATCTCTCTGTCAATCTTTTAATCTTTTATCGTTATTTTAGTTAATTACTCTATACAAACAAACAACCTTAAAACATTATACTTGAAATTATATTAATTGTTGAACGGCTTAGATATCGCACCAGTCTCTGTGGATACATAAAAACTATACTTACTTTTGTACTTTAACAAAATGGCGCCGTTGCCGGGGACCAGGGTTAGATGTAATTGATTCTATGAGTATGTGTTAACTTTGATTATGATTATATATGGTTTTAGTTATTCATTAATTTTGGTGGTTGTTCTTGATTATCTTGTTAAATGTTAGAATTTGAAATGTCATAGACATATGCTTTTTGAATTCAATATTTAGAACAATCATCTATTAATTTCTAAAATTCTAGACATAGATTTTAGATTTAATACTCACTTTAATATCAAGTTTTAAAACTATTGTGTTGATTAAATTGTCCGAGACTTCGGAGTTTGAGCAATACAATATAGCAGTTATATTGATCGATCACTCGAGACATCGAGGGTTAATTAATATAACGAGATTCTCGTCGTGATCTGGACACGAACACGTATGTGAGTGATATGTGATAGAATTGATTAATAGTCAAAACCTGTATAATTGATCGAAGGATACGTACAATTGAGTTAGTGAAACCTAACCCCAACAAATTTATCTCTCTGTCAATCTTTTAATCTTTTATCGTTATTTTAGTTAATTACTCTATACAAACAAACAACCTTAAAACATTATACTTGAAATTATATTAATTGTTGAACGGCTTCGATATCGCACAAGTCCCTGTGGATACGATAAAAACTATACTTACTTTTGTACTTTAACAAAATGGCGCCGTTGCCGGGGACCAGGGTTAGATGTAATTGATTCTATGAGTATGTGTTAACTTTGATTATGATTATATATGGTTTTAGTTATTCATCAATTTTGGTGGTTGTTCTTGATTATCTTGTTAAATGTTAGAATTTGAAATGTCATAGACATATGCTTTTTGAATTCAATATTTAGAACCATCATCTATTATTTTTTAAAACTCTAGACATAGATTTTAGATTTAATACTCACTTAAATATCAAGTTTTAAAATTATTGTGTTGATTAAATTGTCCGAGACATCGGAGTTTGAGCAATACAATATAGCTGTTATATTGATCGATCACTCGAGACATCGAGGGTTAATTAATATAACGAGATTCTCGTCGTGATCTGGACACGTATGTGAGTGATATGTGATAGAATTGATTAATAGTTAAAACCTGTATAATTGATCGAAGGATACGTACAATTGAGTTAGTGAAACCTAACCCCAACAAATTTATCTCTCTGTCAATCTTTTAATCTTTTATCGTTATTTTAGTTAATTACTCTATACAAACAAACAACCTTAAAACATTATACTTAAAATTATATTAATTGTTGAACGGCTTAGATATCGTACCAGTCTCTGTGGATACATAAAAACTATACTTACTTTTGTACTTTAACAAAATGGCGCCGTTGCCGGGGACCAGGGTTAGATGTAATTGATTCTATTAGTATGTGTTAACTTTGATTATGATTATATATGGTTTTAGTTATTCATCAATTTTGGTGGTTGTTCTTGATTATCTTGTTAAATGTTAGAATTTTTAAATGTCATAGACATATGCTTTTTGAATTCAATATTTAGAACAATCATCTATTAATTTCTAAAACTCTAGACATAGATTTTAGATTTAATACTCACTTTAATATCAAGTTTTAAAACTATTGTGTTGATTAAATTGTCCGAGACTTCGGAGTTTGAGCAATACAATATAGCAGTTATATTGATCGATCACTCGAGACATCGAGGGTTAATTAATATAACGAGATTCTCGTCGTGATCTGGACACGAACACGTATGTGAGTGATATGTGATAGAATTGATTAATAGTCAAAACCTGTATATTGATCGAAGGATACGTACAATTGAGTTAGTGAAACCTAACCCCAACAAATTTATCTCTCTGTCAATCTTTTAATCTTTTATCGTTATTTTAGTTAATTACTCTATACAAACAAACAACCTTAAAACATTATACTTGAAATTATATTAATTGTTGAACGGCTTAGATATCGCACCAGTCTCTGTGGATACATAAAAACTATACTTACTTTTGTACTTTAACAAAATGGCGCCGTTGCCGGGGACCAGGGTTAGATGTAATTGATTCTATGAGTATGTGTTAACTTTGATTATGATTATATATGGTTTTAGTTATTCATTACTTTTGGTGGTTGTTCTTGATTATCTTGTTAAATGTTAGAATTTGAAATGTCATAGACATATGCTTTTTGAATTCAATATTTAGAACCATCATCTATTATTTTTTAAAACTCTAGACATAGATTTTAGATTTAATACTCACTTAAATATCAAGTTTTAAAATTATTGTGTTGATTAAATTGTCCGAGACATCGGAGTTTGAGCAATACAATATAGCTGTTATATTGATTGATCACTCGAGACATCGAGGGTTAATTAATATAACGAGATTCTCGTCGTGATCTGGACACGAACACGTATGTGAGTGATATGTGATAGAATTGATTAATAGTCAAAACCTGTATATTGATCGAAGGATACGTACAATTGAGTTAGTGAAACCTAACCCCAACAAATTTATCTCTCTGTCAATCTTTTAATCTTTTATCGTTATTTTAGTTAATTACTCTATACAAACAAACAACCTTAAAACATTATACTTGAAATTATATTAATTGTTGAATGGCTTAGATATCGCACTAGTCTCTGTGGATACATAAAAACTATACTTACTTTTGTACTTTAACAAAATGGCGCCGTTGCCGGGGACCAGGGTTAGATGTAATTGATTCTATGAGTATGTGTTAACTTTGATTATGATTATATATGGTTTTAGTTATTCATTAATTTTGGTGGTTGTTCTTGATTATCTTGTTAAATGTTAGAATTTGAAATGTCATAGACATATGCTTTTTGAATTCAATATTTAGAACCATCATCTATTATTTTTTAAAACTCTAGACATAGATTTTAGATTTAATACTCACTTAAATATCAAGTTTTAAAATTATTGTGTTGATTAAATTGTCCGAGACATCGGAGTTTGAGCAATACAATATAGCTGTTATATTGATCGATCACTCGAGACATCGAGGGTTAATTAATATAACGAGATTCTCGTCGTGATCTGGACACGTATGTGAGTGATATGTGATAGAATTGATTAATAGTTAAAACCTGTATAATTGATCGAAGGATACGTACAATTGAGTTAGTGAAACCTAACCCCAACAAATTTATCTCTCTGTCAATCTTTTAATCTTTTATCATTATTTTAGTTAATTACTCTATACAAACAAACAACCTTAAAACATTATACTTGAAATTATATTAATTATTGAACGGCTTAGATATCGCACCAGTCTCTGTGGATACGATAAAAACTATACTTACTTTTGTACTTTGACAAAATGGCGCCGTTGCCGGGGACCAGGGTTAGATGTAATTGATTCTATGAGTATGTGTTAACTTTGATTATGATTATATATGGTTTTAGTTATTCATCAATTTTGGTGGTTGTTCTTGATTATCTTGTTAAATGTTAGAATTTTTAAATGTCATAGACATATGCTTTTTGAATTCAATATTTAGAACAATCATCTATTAATTTCTAAAACTCTAGACATAGATTTTAGATTTAATACTCACTTTAATATCAAGTTTTAAAACTATTGTGTTGATTAAATTGTCCGAGACTTCGGAGTTTGAGCAATACAATATAGCAGTTATATTGATCGATCACTCGAGACATCGAGGGTTAATTAATATAACGAGATTCTCGTCGTGATCTGGACACGAACACGTATGTGAGTGATATGTGATAGAATTGATTAATAGTCAAAACCTGTATATTGATCGAAGGATACGTACAATTGAGTTAGTGAAACCTAACCCCAACAAATTTATCTCTCTGTCAATCTTTTAATCTTTTATCGTTATTTTAGTTAATTACTCTATACAAACAAACAACCTTAAAACATTATACTTGAAATTATATTAATTGTTGAACGGCTTAGATATCGCACCAGTCTCTGTGGATACATAAAAACTATACTTACTTTTGTACTTTAACAAAATGGCGCCGTTGCCGGGGACCAGGGTTAGATGTAATTGATTCTATGAGTATGTGTTAACTTTGATTATGATTATATATGGTTTTAGTTATTCATTACTTTTGGTGGTTGTTCTTGATTATCTTGTTAAATGTTAGAATTTGAAATGTCATAGACATATGCTTTTTGAATTCAATATTTAGAACCATCATCTATTATTTTTTAAAACTCTAGACATAGATTTTAGATTTAATACTCACTTAAATATCAAGTTTTAAAATTATTGTGTTGATTAAATTGTCCGAGACATCGGAGTTTGAGCAATACAGTATAGCTGTTATATTGATCGATCACTCGAGACATCGAGGGTTAATTAATATAACGAGATTCTCGTCGTGATCTGGACACGAACACGTATGTGAGTGATATGTGATAGAATTGATTAATAGTCAAAACCTGTATATTGATCGAAGGATACGTACAATTGAGTTAGTGAAACCTAACCCCAACAAATTTATCTCTCGGTCAATCTTTTAATCTTTTATCGTTATTTTAGTTAATTACTCTATACAAACAAACAACCTTAAAACATTATACTTGAAATTATATTAATTGTTGAATGGCTTAGATATCGCACTAGTCTCTGTGGATACATAAAAACTATACTTACTTTTGTACTTTAACAAAATGGCGCCGTTGCCGGGGACCAGGGTTAGATGTAATTGATTCTATGAGTATGTGTTAACTTTGATTATGATTATATATGGTTTTAGTTATTCATTAATTTTGGTGGTTGTTCTTGATTATCTTGTTAAATGTTAGAATTTGAAATGTCATAGACATATGCTTTTTGAATTCAATATTTAGAACCATCATCTATTATTTTTTAAAACTCTAGACATAGATTTTAGATTTAATACTCACTTAAATATCAAGTTTTAAAATTATTGTGTTGATTAAATTGTCCGAGACATCGGAGTTTGAGCAATACAATATAGCTGTTATATTGATCGATCACTCGAGACATCGAGGGTTAATTAATATAACGAGATTCTCGTCGTGATCTGGACACGTATGTGAGTGATATGTGATAGAATTGATTAATAGTTAAAACCTGTATAATTGATCGAAGGATACGTACAATTGAGTTAGTGAAACCTAACCCCAACAAATTTATCTCTCTGTCAATCTTTTAATCTTTTATCATTATTTTAGTTAATTACTCTATACAAACAAACAACCTTAAAACATTATACTTGAAATTATATTAATTATTGAACGGCTTAGATATCGCACCAGTCTCTGTGGATACGATAAAAACTATACTTACTTTTGTACTTTGACAAAATGGCGCCGTTGCCGGGGACCAGGGTTAGATGTAATTGATTCTATGAGTATGTGTTAACTTTGATTATGATTATATATGGTTTTAGTTATTCATCAATTTTGGTGGTTGTTCTTGATTATCTTGTTAAATGTTAGAATTTTTAAATGTCATAGACATATGCTTTTTGAATTCAATATTTAGAACAATCATCTATTAGTTTCTAAAACTCTAGACATAGATTTTAGATTTAATACTCACTTTAATATCATGTTTTAAAACTATTGTGTTGATTAAATTGTCCGAGACTTCGGAGTTTGAGCAATACAATATAGCAGTTATATTGATCGATCACTCGAGACATCGAGGGTTAATTAATATAACGAGATTCTCGTCGTGATCTGGACACGGACACGTATGTGAGTGATATGTGATAGAATTGATTAATAGTTAAAACCTGTATAATTGATCGAAGGATACGTACAATTGAGTTAGTGAAACCTAACCCCAACAAATTTATATCTCTGTCAATCTTTTAATCTTTTATCGTTATTTTAGTTAATTACTCTATACAAACAAACAACCTTAAAACATTATACTTGAAATTATATTAATTGTTGAACGGTTTAGATATCGCACCAGTCTCTGTGGATACGATAAAAACTATACTTACTTTTGTACTTTAACAAAATGGCACCGTTGCCGGGGACCAGGGTTAGATGTAATTGACTCTATGAGTATGTGTTAACTTTGATTATGATTATATATGGTTTTAGTTATTCATCAATTTTGGTGGTTGTTCTTGATTATCTTGTTAAATGTTAGAATTTGAAATGTCATAGACATATGCTTTTTGAATTCAATATTTAGAACCATCATCTATTATTTTTTAAAACTCTAGACATAGATTTTAGATTTAATACTCACTTAAATATCAAGTTTTAAAATTATTGTGTTGATTAAATTGTCCGAGACATCGGAGTTTGAGCAATACAATCTAGCTGTTATATTGATCGATCACTCGAGACATCGAGGGTTAATTAATATAACGAGATTCTCGTCGTGATCTGGACACGAACACGTATGTGAGTGATATGTGATAGAATTGATTAATAGTTAAAACCTGTATAATTGATCGAAGGATACGTACAATTGAGTTAGTGAAACCTAACCCCAACAAATTTATCTCTCTGTCAATCTTTTAATCTTTTATCGTTATTTTAGTTAATTACTCTATACAAACAAACAACCTTAAAACATTATACTTAAAATTATATTAATTGTTGAACGGCTTAGATATCGTACCAGTCTCTGTGGATACATAAAAACTATACTTACTTTTGTACTTTAACAAAATGGCGCCGTTGCCGGGGACCAGGGTTAGATGTAATTGATTCTATTAGTATGTGTTAACTTTGATTATGATTATATATGGTTTTAGTTATTCATCAATTTTGGTGGTTGTTCTTGATTATCTTGTTAAATGTTAGAATTTTTAAATGTCATAGACATATGCTTTTTGAATTCAATATTTAGAACAATCATCTATTAATTTCTAAAACTCTAGACATAGATTTTAGATTTAATACTCACTTTAATATCAAGTTTTAAAACTATTGTGTTGATTAAATTGTCCGAGACTTCGGAGTTTGAGCAATACAATATAGCAGTTATATTGATCGATCACTCGAGACATCGAGGGTTAATTAATATAACGAGATTCTCGTCGTGATCTGGACACGAACACGTATGTGAGTGATATGTGATAGAATTGATTAATAGTCAAAACCTGTATATTGATCGAAGGATACGTACAATTGAGTTAGTGAAACCTAACCCCAACAAATTTATCTCTCGGTCAATCTTTTAATCTTTTATCGTTATTTTAGTTAATTACTCTATACAAACAAACAACCTTAAAACATTATACTTGAAATTATATTAATTGTTGAATGGCTTAGATATCGCACTAGTCTCTGTGGATACATAAAAACTATACTTACTTTTGTACTTTAACAAAATGGCGCCGTTGCCGGGGACCAGGGTTAGATGTAATTGATTCTATGAGTATGTGTTAACTTTGATTATGATTATATATGGTTTTAGTTATTCATTAATTTTGGTGGTTGTTCTTGATTATCTTGTTAAATGTTAGAATTTGAAATGTCATAGACATATGCTTTTTGAATTCAATATTTAGAACCATCATCTATTATTTTTTAAAACTCTAGACATAGATTTTAGATTTAATACTCACTTAAATATCAAGTTTTAAAATTATTGTGTTGATTAAATTGTCCGAGACATCGGAGTTTGAGCAATACAATATAGCTGTTATATTGATCGATCACTCGAGACATCGAGGGTTAATTAATATAACGAGATTCTCGTCGTGATCTGGACACGTATGTGAGTGATATGTGATAGAATTGATTAATAGTTAAAACCTGTATAATTGATCGAAGGATACGTACAATTGAGTTAGTGAAACCTAACCCCAACAAATTTATCTCTCTGTCAATCTTTTAATCTTTTATCATTATTTTAGTTAATTACTCTATACAAACAAACAACCTTAAAACATTATACTTGAAATTATATTAATTATTGAACGGCTTAGATATCGCACCAGTCTCTGTGGATACGATAAAAACTATACTTACTTTTGTACTTTGACAAAATGGCGCCGTTGCCGGGGACCAGGGTTAGATGTAATTGATTCTATGAGTATGTGTTAACTTTGATTATGATTATATATGGTTTTAGTTATTCATCAATTTTGGTGGTTGTTCTTGATTATCTTGTTAAATGTTAGAATTTTTAAATGTCATAGACATATGCTTTTTGAATTCAATATTTAGAACAATCATCTATTAGTTTCTAAAACTCTAGACATAGATTTTAGATTTAATACTCACTTTAATATCATGTTTTAAAACTATTGTGTTGATTAAATTGTCCGAGACTTCGGAGTTTGAGCAATACAATATAGCAGTTATATTGATCGATCACTCGAGACATCGAGGGTTAATTAATATAACGAGATTCTCGTCGTGATCTGGACACGGACACGTATGTGAGTGATATGTGATAGAATTGATTAATAGTTAAAACCTGTATAATTGATCGAAGGATACGTACAATTGAGTTAGTGAAACCTAACCCCAACAAATTTATATCTCTGTCAATCTTTTAATCTTTTATCGTTATTTTAGTTAATTACTCTATACAAACAAACAACCTTAAAACATTATACTTGAAATTATATTAATTGTTGAACGGTTTAGATATCGCACCAGTCTCTGTGGATACGATAAAAACTATACTTACTTTTGTACTTTAACAAAATGGCACCGTTGCCGGGGACCAGGGTTAGATGTAATTGACTCTATGAGTATGTGTTAACTTTGATTATGATTATATATGGTTTTAGTTATTCATCAATTTTGGTGGTTGTTCTTGATTATCTTGTTAAATGTTAGAATTTGAAATGTCATAGACATATGCTTTTTGAATTCAATATTTAGAACCATCATCTATTATTTTTTAAAACTCTAGACATAGATTTTAGATTTAATACTCACTTAAATATCAAGTTTTAAAATTATTGTGTTGATTAAATTGTCCGAGACATCGGAGTTTGAGCAATACAATCTAGCTGTTATATTGATCGATCACTCGAGACATCGAGGGTTAATTAATATAACGAGATTCTCGTCGTGATCTGGACACGAACACGTATGTGAGTGATATGTGATAGAATTGATTAATAGTTAAAACCTGTATAATTGATCGAAGGATACGTACAATTGAGTTAGTGAAACCTAACCCCAACAAATTTATCTCTCTGTCAATCTTTTAATCTTTTATCGTTATTTTAGTTAATTACTCTATACAAACAAACAACCTTAAAACATTATACTTAAAATTATATTAATTGTTGAACGGCTTAGATATCGTACCAGTCTCTGTGGATACATAAAAACTATACTTACTTTTGTACTTTAACAAAATGGCGCCGTTGCCGGGGACCAGGGTTAGATGTAATTGATTCTATTAGTATGTGTTAACTTTGATTATGATTATATATGGTTTTAGTTATTCATCAATTTTGGTGGTTGTTCTTGATTATCTTGTTAAATGTTAGAATTTTTAAATGTCATAGACATATGCTTTTTGAATTCAATATTTAGAACAATCATCTATTAATTTCTAAAACTCTAGACATAGATTTTAGATTTAATACTCACTTTAATATCAAGTTTTAAAACTATTGTGTTGATTAAATTGTCCGAGACTTCGGAGTTTGAGCAATACAATATAGCAGTTATATTGATCGATCACTCGAGACATCGAGGGTTAATTAATATAACGAGATTCTCGTCGTGATCTGGACACGAACACGTATGTGAGTGATATGTGATAGAATTGATTAATAGTCAAAACCTGTATATTGATCGAAGGATACGTACAATTGAGTTAGTGAAACCTAACCCCAACAAATTTATCTCTCTGTCAATCTTTTAATCTTTTTTCGTTATTTTAGTTAATTACTCTATACAAACAAACCACCTTAAAACATTATACTTGAAATTATATTAATTGTTGAACGGCTTAGATATCGCACCAGTCTCTGTGGATACATAAAAACTATACTTACTTTTGTACTTTAACAAAATGGCGCCGTTGCCGGGGACCAGGGTTAGATGTAATTGATTCTATGAGTATGTGTTAACTTTGATTATGATTATATATGGTTTTAGTTATTCATTAATTTTGGTGGTTGTTCTTGATTATCTTGTTAAATGTTAGAATTTGAAATGTCATAGACATATGCTTTTTGAATTCAATATTTAGAACCATCATCTATTATTTTTTAAAACTCTAGACATAGATTTTAGATTTAATACTCACTTAAATATCAAGTTTTAAAATTATTGTGTTGATTAAATTGTCCGAGACATCGGAGTTTGAGCAATACAATATAGCTGTTATATTGATCGATCACTCGAGACATCGAGGGTTAATTAATATAACGAGATTCTCGTCGTGATCTGGACACGTATGTGAGTGATATGTGATAGAATTGATTAATAGTTAAAACCTGTATAATTGATCGAAGGATACGTACAATTGAGTTAGTGAAACCTAACCCCAACAAATTTATCTCTCTATCAATCTTTTAATCTTTTATCGTTATTTTAGTTAATTACTCTATACAAACAAACAACCTTAAAACATTATACTTAAAATTATATTAATTGTTGAACGGCTTAGATATCGTACCAGTCTCTGTGGATACATAAAAACTATACTTACTTTTGTACTTTAACAAAATGGCGCCGTTGCCGGGGACCAGGGTTAGATGTAATTGATTCTATTAGTATGTGTTAACTTTGATTATGATTATATATGGTTTTAGTTATTCATCAATTTTGGTGGTTGTTCTTGATTATCTTGTTAAATGTTAGAATTTGAAATGTCATAGACATATGCTTTTTGAATTCAATGTTTAGAACAATCATCTATTAATTTCTAAAACTCTAGACATAGATTTTAGATTTAATACTCACTTTAATATCAAGTTTTAAAACTATTGTGTTGATTAAATTGTCCGAGACTTCGGAGTTTGAGCAATACAATATAGCAGTTATATTGATCGATCACTCGAAACATCGAGGGTTAATTAATATAATGAGATTCTCGTCGTGATCTGGACACGAACACGTATGTGAGTGATATGTGATAGAATTGATTAATAGTCAAAACCTGTATATTGATCGAAGGATACGTACAATTGAGTTAGTGAAACCTAACCCAAACAAATTTATCTCTCTGTCAATCTTTTAATCTTTTATCGTTATTTTAGTTAATTACTCTATACAAACAAACAACCTTAAAACATTATACTTGAAATTATATTAATTGTTGAACGGCTTAGATATCGCACCAGTCTCTGTGGATACATAAAAACTATACTTACTTTTGTACTTTAACAAAATGGCGCCGTTGCCGGGGACCAGGGTTAGATGTAATTGATTCTATGAGTATGTGTTAACTTTGATTATGATTATATATGGTTTTAGTTATTCATTAATTTTGGTGGTTGTTCTTGATTATCTTGTTAAATGTTAGAATTTGAAATGTCATAGACATATGCTTTTTGAATTCAATATTTAGAACAATCATCTATTAATTTCTAAAATTCTAGACATAGATTTTAGATTTAATACTCACTTTAATATCAAGTTTTAAAACTATTGTGTTGATTAAATTGTCCGAGACTTCGGAGTTTGAGCAATACAATATAGCAGTTATATTGATCGATCACTCGAGACATCGAGGGTTAATTAATATAACGAGATTCTCGTCGTGATCTGGACACGAACACGTATGTGAGTGATATGTGATAGAATTGATTAATAGTCAAAACCTGTATAATTGATCGAAGGATACGTACAATTGAGTTAGTGAAACCTAACCCCAACAAATTTATCTCTCTGTCAATCTTTTAATCTTTTATCGTTATTTTAGTTAATTACTCTATACAAACAAACAACCTTAAAACATTATACTTGAAATTATATTAATTGTTGAACGGCTTCGATATCGCACAAGTCCCTGTGGATACGATAAAAACTATACTTACTTTTGTACTTTAACAAAATGGCGCCGTTGCCGGGGACCAGGGTTAGATGTAATTGATTCTATGAGTATGTGTTAACTTTGATTATGATTATATATGGTTTTAGTTATTCATCAATTTTGGTGGTTGTTCTTGATTATCTTGTTAAATGTTAGAATTTGAAATGTCATAGACATATGCTTTTTGAATTCAATATTTAGAACAATAATCTATTAATTTCTAAAACTCTAGACATAGATTTTAGATTTAATACTCACTTTAATATCAAGTTTTAAAACTATTGTGTTGATTGAATTGTCCGAGACATCGGAGTTTGAGCAATACAATATAGCTGTTATATTGATCGATCACTCGAGACATCGAGGGTTAATTAATATAACGAGATTCTCGTCGTGATCTGGACACGTATGTGAGTGATATGTGATAGAATTGATTAATAGTTAAAACCTGTATAATTGATCGAAGGATACGTACAATTGAGTTAGTGAAACCTAACCCCAACAAATTTATATCTCTGTCAATCTTTTAATCTTTTATCGTTATTTTAGTTAATTACTCTATACAAACAAACAACCTTAAAACATTATACTTAAAATTATATTAATTGTTGAACGGCTTAGATATCGCACCAGTCTCTGTGGATACAAAAAAACTATACTTACTTTTGTACTTTAACAAAATGGCGCCGTTGCCGGGGACCAGGGTTAGATGTAATTGATTCTATGAGTATGTGTTAACTTTGATTATGATTATATATGGTTTTAGTTATTCATCAATTTTGGTGGTTGTTCTTGATTATCTTGTTAAATGTTAGAATTTGAAATGTCATAGACATATGCTTTTTGAATTCAATATTTAGAACCATCATCTATTATTTTTTAAAACTCTAGACATAGATTTTAGATTTAATACTCACTTAAATATCAAGTTTTAAAATTATTGTGTTGATTAAATTGTCCGAGACATCGGAGTTTGAGCAATACAATATAGCTGTTATATTGATCGATCACTCGAGACATCGAGGGTTAATTAATATAACGAGATTCTCGTCGTGATCTGGACACGTATGTGAGTGATATGTGATAGAATTGATTAATAGTTAAAACCTGTATAATTGATCGAAGGATACGTACAATTGAGTTAGTGAAACCTAACCCCAACAAATTTATCTCTCTGTCAATCTTTTAATCTTTTATCGTTATTTTAGTTAATTACTCTATACAAACAAACAACCTTAAAACATTATACTTAAAATTATATTAATTGTTGAACGGCTTAGATATCGTACCAGTCTCTGTGGATACATAAAAACTATACTTACTTTTGTACTTTAACAAAATGGCGCCGTTGCCGGGGACCAGGGTTAGATGTAATTGATTCTATTAGTATGTGTTAACTTTGATTATGATTATATATGGTTTTAGTTATTCATCAATTTTGGTGGTTGTTCTTGATTATCTTGTTAAATGTTAGAATTTTTAAATGTCATAGACATATGCTTTTTGAATTCAATATTTAGAACAATCATCTATTAATTTCTAAAACTCTAGACATAGATTTTAGATTTAATACTCACTTTAATATCAAGTTTTAAAACTATTGTGTTGATTAAATTGTCCGAGACTTCGGAGTTTGAGCAATACAATATAGCAGTTATATTGATCGATCACTCGAGACATCGAGGGTTAATTAATATAACGAGATTCTCGTCGTGATCTGGACACGAACACGTATGTGAGTGATATGTGATAGAATTGATTAATAGTCAAAACCTGTATATTGATCGAAGGATACGTACAATTGAGTTAGTGAAACCTAACCCCAACAAATTTATCTCTCTGTCAATCTTTTAATCTTTTATCGTTATTTTAGTTAATTACTCTATACAAACAAACAACCTTAAAACATTATACTTGAAATTATATTAATTGTTGAACGGCTTAGATATCGCACCAGTCTCTGTGGATACATAAAAACTATACTTACTTTTGTACTTTAACAAAATGGCGCCGTTGCCGGGGACCAGGGTTAGATGTAATTGATTCTATGAGTATGTGTTAACTTTGATTATGATTATATATGGTTTTAGTTATTCATCAATTTTGGTGGTTGTTCTTGATTATCTTGTTAAATGTTAGAATTTGAAATGTCATAGACATATGCTTTTTGAATTCAATATTTAGAACAATCATCTATTAATTTCTAAAACTCTAGACATAGATTTTAGATTTAATACTCACTTTAATATCAAGTTTTAAAATTATTGTGTTGATTAAATTGTCCGAGACATCGGAGTTTGAGCAATACAATATAGCTGTTATATTGATCGATGACTCGAGACATCGAGGGTTAATTAATATAACGAGATTCTCGTCGTGATCTGGACACGAACACGTATGTGAGTGATATGTGATAGAATTGATTAATAGTCAAAACCTGTATATTGATCGAAGGATACGTACAATTGAGTTAGTGAAACCTAACCCCAACAAATTTATCTCTCTGTCAATCTTTTAATCTTTTATCGTTATTTTAGTTAATTACTCTATACAAACAAACAACCTTAAAACATTATACTTGAAATTATATTAATTGTTGAATGGCTTAGATATCGCACCAGTCTCTGTGGATACATAAAAACTATACTTACTTTTGTACTTTAACAAAATGGCGCCGTTGCCGGGGACCAGGGTTAGATGTAATTGATTCTATGAGTATGTGTTAACTTTGATTATGATTATATATGGTTTTAGTTATTCATTACTTTTGGTGGTTGTTCTTGATTATCTTGTTAAATGTTAGAATTTGAAATGTCATAGACATATGCTTTTTGAATTCAATATTTAGAACCATCATCTATTATTTTTTAAAACTCTAGACATAGATTTTAGATTTAATACTCACTTAAATATCAAGTTTTAAAATTATTGTGTTGATTAAATTGTCCGAGACATCGGAGTTTGAGCAATACAATATAGCTGTTATATTGATCGATCACTCGAGACATCGAGGGTTAATTAATATAACGAGATTCTCGTCGTGATCTGGACACGAACACGTATGTGAGTGATATGTGATAGAATTGATTAATAGTCAAAACCTGTATATTGATCGAAGGATACGTACAATTGAGTTAGTGAAACCTAACCCCAACAAATTTATCTCTCTGTCAATCTTTTAATCTTTTATCGTTATTTTAGTTAATTACTCTATACAAACAAACAACCTTAAAACATTATACTTGAAATTATATTAATTGTTGAATGGCTTAGGTATCGCACCAGTCTCTGTGGATACATAAAAACTATACTTACTTTTGTACTTTAACAAAATGGCGCCGTTGCCGGGGACCAGGGTTAGATGTAATTGATTCTATGAGTATGTGTTAACTTTGATTATGATTATATATGGTTTTAGTTATTCATTAATTTTGGTGGTTGTTCTTGATTATCTTGTTAAATGTTAGAATTTGAAATGTCATAGACATATGCTTTTTGAATTCAATATTTAGAACCATCATCTATTATTTTTTAAAACTCTAGACATAGATTTTAGATTTAATACTCACTTAAATATCAAGTTTTAAAATTATTGTGTTGATTAAATTGTCCGAGACATCGGAGTTTGAGCAATACAATATAGCTGTTATATTGATCGATCACTTGAGACATCGAGGGTTAATTAATATAATGAGATTCTCGTCGTGATCTGGACACGTATGTGAGTGATATGTGATAGAATTGATTAATAGTTAAAACCTGTATAATTGATCGAAGGATACATACAATTGAGTTAGTGAAACCTAACCCCAACAAATTTATCTCTCTGTCAATCTTTTAATCTTTTATCATTATTTTAGTTAATTACTCTATACAAACAAACAACCTTAAAACATTATACTTGAAATTATATTAATTATTGAACGGCTTAGATATCGCACCAGTCTCTGTGGATACGATAAAAACTATACTTACTTTTGTACTTTGACAAAATGGCGCCGTTGCCGGGGACCAGGGTTAGATGTAATTGATTCTATGAGTATGTGTTAACTTTGATTATGATTATATATGGTTTTAGTTATTCATCAATTTTGGTGGTTGTTCTTGATTATCTTGTTAAATGTTAGAATTTGAAATGTCATAGACATATGCTTTTTGAATTCAATATTTAGAACCATCATCTATTATTTTTTAAAACTCTAGACATAGATTTTAGATTTAATACTCACTTAAATATCAAGTTTTAAAATTATTGTGTTGATTAAATTGTCCGAGACATCGGAGTTTGAGCAATACAATATAGCTGTTATATTGATCGATCAATCGAGACATCGAGGGTTAATTAATATAACGAGATTCTCGTCGTGATTTGGACACGTATGTGAGTGATATGTGATAGAATTGATTAATAGTTAAAACCTGTATAATTGATCGAAGGATACGTACAATTGAGTTAGTGAAACCTAACCCCAACAAATTTATCTCTCTGTCAATCTTTTAATCTTTTATCGTTATTTTAGTTAATTACTCTATACAAACAAACAACCTTAAAACATTATACTTAAAATTATATTAATTGTTGAACGGCTTAGATATCGCACCAGTCTCTGTGGATACATAAAAACTATACTTACTTTTGTACTTTAACAAAATGGCGCAGTTGCCGGGGACCAGGGTTAGATGTAATTGATTCTATGAGTATGTGTTAACTTTGATTATGATTATATATGGTTTTAGTTATTCATCAATTTTGGTGGTTGTTCTTGATTATCTTGTTAAATGTTAGAATTTGAAATGTCATAGACATATGCTTTTTGAATTCAATATTTAGAACAATCATCTATTAATTTCTAAAACTCTAGACATAGATTTTAGAGTTAATACTTACTTTAATATCAAGTTTTAAAACTATTGTGTTGATTAAATTGTCCGAGACTTCGGAGTTTGAGCAATACAATATAGCAGTTATATTGATCGATCACTTGAGACATCGAGGGTTAATTAATATAATGAGATTCTCGTCGTGATCTGGACACGGACACGTATGTGAGTGATATGTGATAGAATTGATTAATAGTTAAAACCTGTATAATTGATCGAAGGATACGTACAATTGAGTTAGTGAAACCTAACCCCAACAAATTTATATCTCTGTCAATCTTTTAATCTTTTATCGTTATTTTAGTTAATTACTCTATACAAACAAACAACCTTAAAACATTATACTTGAAATTATATTAATTGTTGAACGGTTTATATATCGCACCAATCTCTGTGGATACGATAAAAACTATACTTACTTTTGTACTTTAACAAAATGGCGCCGTTGCCGGCGACCAGGGTTAGATGTAATTGATTCTATGAGTATGTGTTAACTTTGATTATGATTATATATGGTTTTAGTTATTCATCAACTTTGGTGGTTGTTCTTGATTATCTTGTTAAATGTTAGAATTTGAAATGTCATAGACATATGCTTTTTGAATTCAATATTTAGAACAATCATCTATTAATTTCTAAAACTCTAGACATAGATTTTAGATTTAATACTCACTTAAATATCAAGTTTTAAAACTATTGTGTTGATTGAATTGTCCGAGACATCGGAGTTTGAGCAATACAATATAGCTGTTATATTGATCGATCACTCGAGACATCGAGGGTTAATTAATATAACGAGATTCTCGTCGTGATCTGGACACGTATGTGAGTGATATGTGATAGAATTGATTAATAGTTAAAACCTGTATAATTGATCGAAGGATACGTACAATTGAGTTAGTGAAACCTAACCCCAACAAATTTATATCTCTGTCAATCTTTTAATCTTTTATCGTTATTTTAGTTAATTACTCTATACAAACAAACAACCTTAAAACATTATACTTGAAATTATATTAATTGTTGAACGGTTTATATATCGCACCAGTCTCTGTGGATACGATAAAAACTATACTTACTTTTGTACTTTAACAAAATGGCGCAGTTGCCGGGGACCAGGGTTAGATGTAATTGATTCTATGAGTATGTGTTAACTTTGATTATGATTATATATGGTTTTAGTTATTCATCAATTTTGGTGGTTGTTCTTGATTATCTTGTTAAATGTTAGAATTTGAAATGTCATAGACATATGCTTTTTGAATTCAATATTTAGAACAATCATCTATTAATTTCTAAAACTCTAGACATAGATTTTAGATTTAATACTCACTTTAATATCAAGTTTTAAAACTATTGTGTTGATTAAATTGTCCGAGACTTCGGAGTTTGAGCAATACAATATAGCAGTTATATTGATCGATCACTTGAGACATCGAGGGTTAATTAATATAATGAGATTCTCGTCGTGATCTGGACACGGACACGTATGTGAGTGATATGTGATAGAATTGATTAATAGTTAAAACCTGTATAATTGATCGAAGGATACGTACAATTGAGTTAGTGAAACCTAACCCCAACAAATTTATCTCTCTGTCAATCTTTTAATCTTTTATCGTTATTTTAGTTAATTACTCTATACAAACAAACAATCTTAAAACATTATACTTAAAATTATATTAATTGTTGAACGGCTTAGATATCGCACCAGTCTCTGTGGATACATAAAAACTATACTTACTTTTGTACTTTAACAAAATGGCGCAGTTGCCGGGGACCAGGGTTAGATGTAATTGATTCTATGAGTATGTGTTAACTTTGATTATGATTATATATGGTTTTAGTTATTCATCAATTTTGGTGGTTGTTCTTGATTATCTTGTTAAATGTTAGAATTTGAAATGTCATAGACATATGCTTTTTGAATTCAATATTTAGAACAATCATCTATTAATTTCTAAAACTCTAGACATAGATTTTAGATTTAATACTCACTTTAATATCAAGTTTTAAAACTATTGTGTTGATTAAATTGTCCGAGACTTCGGAGTTTGAGCAATACAATATAGCAGTTATATTGATTGATCACTTGAGACATCGAGGGTTAATTAATATAATGAGATTCTCGTCGTGATCTGGACACGGACACGTATGTGAGTGATATGTGATAGAATTGATTAATAGTTAAAACCTGTATAATTGATCGAAGGATACGTACAATTGAGTTAGTGAAACCTAACCCCAACAAATTTATCTCTCTGTCAATCTTTTAATCTTTTATCGTTATTTTAGTTAATTACTCTATACAAACAAACAATCTTAAAACATTATACTTAAAATTATATTAATTGTTGAACGGCTTAGATATCGCACCAGTCTCTGTGGATACATAAAAACTATACTTACTTTTGTACTTTAACAAAATGGCGCAGTTGCCGGGGACCAGGGTTAGATGTAATTGATTCTATGAGTATGTGTTAACTTTGATTATGATTATATATGGTTTTAGTTATTCATCAATTTTGGTGGTTGTTCTTGATTATCTTGTTAAATGTTAGAATTTGAAATGTCATAGACATATGCTTTTTGAATTCAATATTTAGAACAATCATCTATTAATTTCTAAAACTCTAGACATAGATTTTAGATTTAATACTCACTTTAATATCAAGTTTTAAAACTATTGTGTTGATTAAATTGTCCGAGACTTCGGAGTTTGAGCAATACAATATAGCAGTTATATTGATCGATCACTTGAGACATCGAGGGTTAATTAATATAATGAGATTCTCGTCGTGATCTGGACACGGACACGTATGTGAGTGATATGTGATAGAATTGATTAATAGTTAAAACCTGTATAATTGATCGAAGGATACGTACAATTGAGTTAGTGAAACCTAACCCCAACAAATTTATCTCTCTGTCAATCTTTTAATCTTTTATCGTTATTTTAGTTAATTACTCTATACAAACAAACAATCTTAAAACATTATACTTAAAATTATATTAATTGTTGAACGGCTTAGATATCGCACCAGTCTCTGTGGATACATAAAAACTATACTTACTTTTGTACTTTAACAAAATGGCGCAGTTGCCGGGGACCAGGGTTAGATGTAATTGATTCTATGAGTATGTGTTAACTTTGATTATGATTATATATGGTTTTAGTTATTCATCAATTTTGGTGGTTGTTCTTGATTATCTTGTTAAATGTTAGAATTTGAAATGTCATAGACATATGCTTTTTGAATTCAATATTTAGAACAATCATCTATTAATTTCTAAAACTCTAGACATAGATTTTAGATTTAATACTCACTTTAATATCAAGTTTTAAAACTATTGTGTTGATTAAATTGTCCGAGACTACGGAGTTTGAGCAATACAATATAGGAGTTATATTGATTGATCACTTGAGACATTGAGGGTTAATTAATATAATGAGATTCTCGTCGTGATCTGGACACGGACACGTATGTGAGTGATATGTGATAGAATTGATTAATAGTTAAAACCTGTATAATTGATCGAAGGATACGTACAATTGAGTTAGTGAAACCTAACCCCAACAAATTTATCTCTCTGTCAATCTTTTAATCTTTTATCGTTATTTTAGTTAATTACTCTATACAAACAAACAATCTTAAAACATTATACTTAAAATTATATTAATTGTTGAACGGCTTAGATATCGCACCAGTCTCTGTGGATACATAAAAACTATACTTACTTTTGTACTTTAACAAAATGGCGCAGTTGCCGGGGACCAGGGTTAGATGTAATTGATTCTATGAGTATGTGTTAACTTTGATTATGATTATATATGGTTTTAGTTATTCATCAATTTTGGTGGTTGTTCTTGATTATCTTGTTAAATGTTAGAATTTGAAATGTCATAGACATATGCTTTTTGAATTCAATATTTAGAACAATCATCTATTAATTTCTAAAACTCTAGACATAGATTTTAGATTTAATACTCACTTTAATATCAAGTTTTAAAACTATTGTGTTGATTAAATTGTCCGAGACTTCGGAGTTTGAGCAATACAATATAGCAGTTATATTGATCGATCACTTGAGACATCGAGGGTTAATTAATATAATGAGATTCTCGTCGTGATCTGGACACGGACACGTATGTGAGTGATATGTGATAGAATTGATTAATAGTTAAAACCTGTATAATTGATCGAAGGATACGTACAATTGAGTTAGTGAAACCTAACCCCAACAAATTTATCTCTCTGTCAATCTTTTAATCTTTTATCGTTATTTTAGTTAATTACTCTATACAAACAAACAATCTTAAAACATTATACTTAAAATTATATTAATTGTTGAACGGCTTAGATATCGCACCAGTCTCTGTGGATACATAAAAACTATACTTACTTTTGTACTTTAACAAAATGGCGCAGTTGCCGGGGACCAGGGTTAGATGTAATTGATTCTATGAGTATGTGTTAACTTTGATTATGATTATATATGGTTTTAGTTATTCATCAATTTTGGTGGTTGTTCTTGATTATCTTGTTAAATGTTAGAATTTGAAATGTCATAGACATATGCTTTTTGAATTCAATATTTAGAACAATCATCTATTAATTTCTAAAACTCTAGACATAGATTTTAGATTTAATACTCACTTTAATATCAAGTTTTAAAACTATTGTGTTGATTAAATTGTCCGAGACTTCGGAGTTTGAGCAATACAATATAGCAGTTATATTGATCGATCACTTGAGACATCGAGGGTTAATTAATATAATGAGATTCTCGTCGTGATCTGGACACGGACACGTATGTGAGTGATATGTGATAGAATTGATTAATAGTTAAAACCTGTATAATTGATCGAAGGATACGTACAATTGAGTTAGTGAAACCTAACCCCAACAAATTTATCTCTCTGTCAATCTTTTAATCTTTTATCGTTATTTTAGTTAATTACTCTATACAAACAAACAATCTTAAAACATTATACTTAAAATTATATTAATTGTTGAACGGCTTAGATATCGCACCAGTCTCTGTGGATACATAAAAACTATACTTACTTTTGTACTTTAACAAAATGGCGCAGTTGCCGGGGACCAGGGTTAGATGTAATTGATTCTATGAGTATGTGTTAACTTTGATTATGATTATATATGGTTTTAGTTATTCATCAATTTTGGTGGTTGTTCTTGATTATCTTGTTAAATGTTAGAATTTGAAATGTCATAGACATATGCTTTTTGAATTCAATATTTAGAACAATCATCTATTAATTTCTAAAACTCTAGACATAGATTTTAGATTTAATACTCACTTTAATATCAAGTTTTAAAACTATTGTGTTGATTAAATTGTCCGAGACTTCGGAGTTTGAGCAATACAATATAGTAGTTATATTGATTGATCACTTGAGACATTGAGGGTTAATTAATATAATGAGATTCTCGTCGTGATCTGGACACGGACACGTATGTGAGTGATATGTGATAGAATTGATTAATAGTTAAAACCTGTATAATTGATCGAAGGATACGTACAATTGAGTTAGTGAAACCTAACCCCAACAAATTTATATCTCTGTCAATCTTTTAATCTTTTATCGTTATTTTAGTTAATTACTCTATACAAACAAACAACCTTAAAACATTATACTTGAAATTATATTAATTGTTGAACAGTTTATATATCGCACCAGTCTCTGTGGATACGATAAAAACTATACTTACTTTTGTACTTTAACAAAATGGCGCAGTTGCCGGGGACCAGGGTTAGATGTAATTGATTCTATGAGTATGTGTTAACTTTGATTATGATTATATATGGTTTTAGTTATTCATCAATTTTGGTGGTTGTTCTTGATTATCTTGTTAAATGTTAGAATTTGAAATGTCATAGACATATGCTTTTTGAATTCAATATTTAGAACAATCATCTATTAATTTCTAAAACTCTAGACATAGATTTTAGATTTAATACTCACTTTAATATCATGTTTTAAAACTATTGTGTTGATTAAATTGTCCGAGACTTCGGAGTTTGAGCAATACAATATAGCAGTTATATTGATCGATCACTTGAGACATCGAGGGTTAATTAATATAATGAGATTCTCGTCGTGATCTGGACACGGACACGTATGTGAGTGATATGTGATAGAATTGATTAATAGTTAAAACCTGTATAATTGATCGAAGGATACGTACAATTGAGTTAGTGAAACCTAACCCCAACAAATTTATCTCTCTGTCAATCTTTTAATCTTTTATCGTTATTTTAGTTAATTACTCTATACAAACAAACAATCTTAAAACATTATACTTAAAATTATATTAATTGTTGAACGGCTTAGATATCGCACCAGTCTCTGTGGATACATAAAAACTATACTTACTTTTGTACTTTAACAAAATGGCGCAGTTGCCGGGGACCAGGGTTAGATGTAATTGATTCTATGAGTATGTGTTAACTTTGATTATGATTATATATGGTTTTAGTTATTCATCAATTTTGGTGGTTGTTCTTGATTATCTTGTTAAATGTTAGAATTTGAAATGTCATAGACATATGCTTTTTGAATTCAATATTTAGAACAATCATCTATTAATTTCTAAAACTCTAGACATAGATTTTAGATTTAATACTCACTTTAATATCAAGTTTTAAAACTATTGTGTTGATTAAATTGTCCGAGACTTCGGAGTTTGAGCAATACAATATAGCAGTTATATTAATTGATCACTTGAGACATCGAGGGTTAATTAATATAATGAGATTCTCGTCGTGATCTGGACACGGACACGATTGTGAGTGATATGTGATAGAATTGATTAATAGTTAAAACCTGTATAATTGATCGAAGGATACGTACAATTTAGTTAGTGAAACCTAACCCCAACAAATTTATATCTCTGTCAATCTTTTAATCTTTTATCGTTATTTTAGTTAATTACTCTATACAAACAAACAACCTTAAAACATTATACTTGAAATTATATTAATTGTTGAACGGTTTATATATCGCACCAGTCTCTGTGGATACGATAAAAACTATACTTACTTTTGTACTTTAACAAAATGGCGCAGTTGCCGGGGACCAGGGTTAGATGTAATTGATTCTATGAGTATGTGTTAACTTTGATTATGATTATATATGGTTTTAGTTATTCATCAATTTTGGTGGTTGTTCTTGATTATCTTGTTAAATGTTAGAATTTGAAATGTCATAGACATATGCTTTTTGAATTCAATATTTAGAACAATCATCTATTAATTTCTAAAACTCTAGACATAGATTTTAGATTTAATACTCACTTTAATATCAAGTTTTAAAACTATTGTGTTGATTAAATTGTCCGAGACTTCGGAGTTTGAGCAATACAATATAGCAGTTATATTGATCGATCACTTGAGACATCGAGGGTTAATTAATATAATGAGATTCTCGTCGTGATCTGGACACGGACACGTATGTGAGTGATATGTGATAGAATTGATTAATAGTTAAAACCTGTATAATTGATCGAAGGATACGTACAATTGAGTTAGTGAAACCTAACCCCAACAAATTTATCTCTCTGTCAATCTTTTAATCTTTTATCGTTATTTTAGTTAATTACTCTATACAAACAAACAACCTTAAAACATTATACTTAAAATTATATTAATTGTTGAACGGCTTAGATATCGCACCAGTCTCTGTGGATACATAAAAACTATACTTACTTTTGTACTTTAACAAAATGGCGCAGTTGCCGGGGACCAGGGTTAGATGTAATTGATTCTATGAGTATGTGTTAACTTTGATTATGATTATATATGGTTTTAGTTATTCATCAATTTTGGTGGTTGTTCTTGATTATCTTGTTAAATGTTAGAATTTGAAATGTCATAGACATGTGCTTTTTGAATTCAATATTTAGAACAATCATCTATTAATTTCTAAAACTCTAGACATAGATTTTAGATTTAATACTCACTTTAATATCAAGTTTTAAAACTATTGTGTTGATTAAATTGTCCGAGACTTCGGAGTTTGAGCAATACAATATAGCAGTTATATTAATTGATCACTTGAGACATCGAGGGTTAATTAATATAATGAGATTCTCGTCGTGATCTGGACACGGACACGTATGTGAGTGATATGTGATAGAATTGATTAATAGTTAAAACCTGTATAATTGATCGAAGGATACGTACAATTGAGTTAGTGAAACCTAACCCCAACAAATTTATATCTCTGTCAATCTTTTAATCTTTTATCGTTATTTTAGTTAATTACTCTATACAAACAAACAACCTTAAAACATTATACTTGAAATTATATTAATTGTTGAACGGTTTATATATCGCACCTGTCTCTGTGGATACGATAAAAACTATACTTACTTTTGTACTTTAACAAAATGGCGCCGTTGCCGGGGACCAGGGTTAGATATAATTGATTCTATGAGTATGTGTTAACTTTGATTATGATTATATATGGTTTTAGTTATTCATCAACTTTGGTGGTTGTTCTTGATTATCTTGTTAAATGTTAGAATTTGAAATGTCATAGACATATGCTTTTTGAATTCAATATTTAGAACAATCATCTATTAATTTCTAAAACTCTAGACATAGATTTTAGATTTAATACTCACTTAAATATCAAGTTTTAAAACTATTGTGTTGATTGAATTGTCCGAGACATCGGAGTTTGAGCAATACAATATAGCTGTTATATTGATCGATCACTCGAGACATCGAGGGTTAATTAATATAACGAGATTCTCGTCGTGATCTGGACACGTATGTGAGTGATATGTGATAGAATTGATTAATAGTTAAAACCTGTATAATTGATCGAACGATACGTACAATTGAGTTAGTGAAACCTAACCCCAACAAATTTATCTTTGTGTCAATCTTTTAATCTTTTATCGTTATTTTAGTTAATTACTCTATTAAAACAAACAACCTTAAAACATTATACTTGAAATTACATTAAATTTTGAATGGCTTAAATATCGCACCAGTCTCTGTGGATACGATAAAAACTATACTTACTTTTGTACTTTAACAAAATGGCGCCGTTGCCGGGGACCAGGGTTAGTTGTAATTGATTCTATGAGTATGTGTTAACTTTGATTATGATTATATATGGTTTTAGTTATTCATCAATTTTGGTGGTTGTTCTTGATTATCTTGTTAAATGTTAGAATTTGAAATGTCATAGACATATGCTTTTTGAATTCAATATTTAGAACAATCATCTATTAATTTCTAAAACTCTAGACATAGATTTTAGATTTAATACTCACTTTAATATCAAGTTTTAAAACTATTGTGTTGATTAAATTGTCCGAGACTTCGGAGTTTGAACAATACAATATAGCAGTTATATTGATCGATCACTTGAGACATCGAGGGTTAATTAATATAATGAGATTCTCGTCGTGATCTGGACACGGACACGTATGTGAGTGATATGTGATAGAATTGATTAATAGTTAAAACCTGTATAATTGATCGAAGGATACGTACAATTGAGTTAGTGAAACCTAACCCCAACAAATTTATCTCTCTGTCAATCTTTTAATCTTTTATCGTTATTTTAGTTAATTACTCTATACAAACAAACAACCTTAAAACATTATACTTAAAATTATATTAATTGTTGAACGGCTTAGATATCGCACCAGTCTCTGTGGATACATAAAAACTATACTTACTTTTGTACTTTAACAAAATGGCGCAGTTGCCGGGGACCAGGGTTAGATGTAATTGATTCTATGAGTATGTGTTAACTTTGATTATGATTATATATGGTTTTAGTTATTCATCAATTTTGGTGGTTGTTCTTGATTATCTTGTTAAATGTTAGAATTTGAAATGTCATAGACATATGCTTTTTGAATTCAATATTTAGAACAATCATCTATTAATTTCTAAAACTCTAGACATAGATTTTAGATTTAATACTCACTTTAATATCAAGTTTTAAAACTATTGTGTTGATTAAATTGTCCGAGACTTCGGAGTTTGAGCAATACAATATAGCAGTTATATTGATCGATCACTTGAGACATCGAGGGTTAATTAATATAATGAGATTCTCGTCGTGATCTGGACACGGACACGTATGTGAGTGATATGTGATAGAATTGATTAATAGTTAAAACCTGTATAATTGATCGAAGGATACGTACAATTGAGTTAGTGAAACCTAACCCCAACAAATTTATCTCTCTGTCAATCTTTTAATCTTTTATCGTTATTTTAGTTAATTACTCTATACAAACAAACAACCTTAAAACATTATACTTAAAATTATATTAATTGTTGAACGGCTTAGATATCGTACCAGTCTCTGTGGATACATAAAAACTATACTTACTTTTGTACTTTAACAAAATGGCGCCGTTGCCGGGGACCAGGGTTAGATGTAATTGATTCTATGAGTATGTGTTAACTTTGATTATGATTATATATGGTTTTAATTATTCATCAATTTTGGTGGTTGTTCTTGATTATCTTGTTAAATGTTAGAATTTGAAATGTCATAGACATATGCTTTTTGAATTCAATATTTAGAACAATCATCTATTAATTTCTAAAACTCTAGACATAGATTTTAGATTTAATACTCACTTTAATATCAAGTTTTAAAACTATTGTGTTGATTAAATTGTCCGAGACTTCGGAGTTTGAGCAATACAATATAGCAGTTATATTGATCGATCACTCGAGACATCGAGGGTTAATTAATATAATGAGATTCTCGTCGTGATCTGGACACGAACACGTATGTGAGTGATATGTGATAGAATTGATTAATAGTCAAAACCTGTATAATTGATCGAAGGATACGTACAATTGAGTTAGTGAAACCTAACCCCAACAAGTTTATCTCTCTGTCAATCTTTTAATCTTTTATCGTTATTTTAGTTAATTACTCTATACAAACAAACAACCTTAAAACATTATACTTAAAATTATATTAATTGTTGAACGGCTTAGATATCGCACCAGTCTCTGTGGATACATAAAAACTATACTTACTTTTGTACTTTAACAAAATGGCGCAGTTGCCGGGGACCAGGGTTAGATGTAATTGATTCTATGAGTATGTGTTAACTTTGATTATGATTATATATGGTTTTAGTTATTCATCAATTTTGGTGGTTGTTCTTGATTATCTTGTTAAATGTTAGAATTTGAAATGTCATAGACATATGCTTTTTGAATTCAATATTTAGAACAATCATCTATTAATTTCTAAAACTCTAGACATAGATTTTAGATTTAATACTCACTTAAATATCAAGTTTTAAAACTATTGTGTTGATTGAATTGTCCGAGACATCGGAGTTTGAGCAATACAATATAGCTGTTATATTGATCGATCACTCGAGACATCGAGGGTTAATTAATATAACGAGATTCTCGTCGTGATCTGGACACGTATGTGAGTGATATGTGATAGAATTGATTAATAGTTAAAACCTGTATAATTGATCGAAGGATACGTACAATTGAGTTAGTGAAACCTAACCCCAACAAATTTATCTTTGTGTCAATCTTTTAATCTTTTATCGTTATTTTAGTTAATTACTCTATTAAAACAAACAACCTTAAAACATTATACTTGAAATTACATTAAATTTTGAATGGCTTAAATATCGCACCAGTCTCTGTGGATACGATAAAAACTATACTTACTTTTGTACTTTAACAAAATGGCGCCGTTGCCGGGGACCAGGGTTAGTTGTAATTGATTCTATGAGTATGTGTTAACTTTGATTATGATTATATATGGTTTTAGTTATTCATCAATTTTGGTGGTTGTTCTTGATTATCTTGTTAAATGTTAGAATTTGAAATGTCATAGACATATGCTTTTTGAATTCAATATTTAGAACAATCATCTATTAATTTCTAAAACTCTAGACATAGATTTTAGATTTAATACTCACTTTAATATCAAGTTTTAAAACTATTGTGTTGATTAAATTGTCCGAGACTTCGGAGTTTGAGCAATACAATATAGCAGTTATATTGATCGATCACTTGAGACATCGAGGGTTAATTAATATAATGAGATTCTCGTCGTGATCTGGACACGGACACGTATGTGAGTGATATGTGATAGAATTGATTAATAGTTAAAACCTGTATAATTGATCGAAGGATACGTACAATTGAGTTAGTGAAACCTAACCCCAACAAATTTATCTCTCTGTCAATCTTTTAATCTTTTATCGTTATTTTAGTTAATTACTCTATACAAACAAACAACCTTAAAACATTATACTTAAAATTATATTAATTGTTGAACGGCTTAGATATCGTACCAGTCTCTGTGGATACATAAAAACTATACTTACTTTTGTACTTTAACAAAATGGCGCCGTTGCCGGGGACCAGGGTTAGATGTAATTGATTCTATGAGTATGTGTTAACTTTGATTATGATTATATATGGTTTTAATTATTCATCAATTTTGGTGGTTGTTCTTGATTATCTTGTTAAATGTTAGAATTTGAAATGTCATAGACATATGCTTTTTGAATTCAATATTTAGAACAATCATCTATTAATTTCTAAAACTCTAGACATAGATTTTAGATTTAATACTCACTTTAATATCAAGTTTTAAAACTATTGTGTTGATTAAATTGTCCGAGACTTCGGAGTTTGAGCAATACAATATAGCAGTTATATTGATCGATCACTCGAGACATCGAGGGTTAATTAATATAATGAGATTCTCGTCGTGATCTGGACACGAACACGTATGTGAGTGATATGTGATAGAATTGATTAATAGTCAAAACCTGTATAATTGATCGAAGGATACGTACAATTGAGTTAGTGAAACCTAACCCCAACAAATTTATCTCTCTGTCAATCTTTTAATCTTTTATCGTTATTTTAGTTAATTACTCTATACAAACAAACAACCTTAAAACATTATACTTAAAATTATATTAATTGTTGAACGGCTTAGATATCGCACCAGTCTCTGTGGATACATAAAAACTATACTTACTTTTGTACTTTAACAAAATGGCGCCGTTGCCGGGGACCAGGGTTAGATGTAATTGATTCTATGAGTATGTGTTAACTTTGATTATGATTATATATGGTTTTAGTTATTCATCAATTTTGGTGGTTGTTCTTGATTATCTTGTTAAATGTTAGAATTTGAAATGTCATAGACATATGCTTTTTGAATTCAATATTTAGAACAATCATCTATTAATTTCTAAAACTCTAGACATAGATTTTAGATTTAATACTCACTTTAATATCAAGTTTTAAAACTATTGTGTTGATTAAATTGTCCGAGACTTCGGAGTTTGAGCAATACAATATAGCAGTTATATTGATCGATCACTCGAGACATCGAGGGTTAATTAATATAACGAGATTCTCGTCGTGATCTGGACACGAACACGTATGTGAGTGATATGTGATAGAATTGATTAATAGTCAAAACCTGTATAATTGATCGAAGGATACGTACAATTGAGTTAGTGAAACCTAACCCCAACAAATTTATCTCTCTGTCAATCTTTTAATCTTTTATCGTTATTTTAGTTAATTACTCTATACAAACAAACAACCTTAAAACATTATACTTGAAATTATATTAATTGTTGAACGGCTTAGATATCGCACCAGTCCCTCTGGATACGATAAAAACTATACTTACTTTTGTACTTTAACAAAATGGCGCCGTTGCCGGGGACCAGGGTTAGATGTAATTGATTCTATGAGTATGTGTTAACTTTGATTATGATTATATATGGTTTTAATTATTCATCAATTTTGGTGCTTGTTCTTGATTATCTTGTTAAATGATAGAATTTGAAATGTCATAGACATATGCTTTTTGAATTCAATATTTAGAACAATCATATAATAGTTTCTAAAACTCTAGACATAGATTTTAGATTTAATACTCACTTAAATATCAAGTTTTAAAACTATTGTGTTGATTAAATTGTCCGAGACATCGGAGTTTGAGCAATACAATATAGCTGTTATATTGATCAATCACTCGAGACATCGAGGGTTAATTAATATAACGAGATTCTCGTCGTGATCTGGACACGTATGTGAGTGATATGTGATAGAATTGATTAATAGTTAAAACCTGTTTAATTGGTCGAAGGATACGTACAATTGAGTTAGTGAAACCTAACCCCAACAAATTTATCTCTTTGTCAATCTTTTAATCTTTTATCGTTATTTTAGTTAATTACTCTATACAAACAAACATCCTTAAAACATTATACTTGAGATTATATTAATTGTTGAACGGCTTAGATATCGCACCAGTCCCTGTGGATACGATAAAAACTATACTTACTTTTGTACTTTAACAAAATGGCGCCGATGCCGGGGACCAGGGTTAGATGTAATTGATTCTATGAGTATGTGTTAACTTTGATTATGATTATATATGGTTTTAATTATTCATCAATTTTGGTGCTTGTTCTTGTTTATCTTGTTAAATGATAGAATTTGAAATGTCATAGACATATGCTTTTTGAATTCAATATTTAGAACAATCATATATTAGTTTCTAAAACTCTAGACATAGATTTTAGATTTAATACTCACTTAAATATCAAGTTTTAAAACTATTGTGTTGATTAAATTGTCCGAGACATCGGAGTTTGAGCAATACAATATAGCTGTTATATTGATCGATCACTCGAGACATCGAGGGTTAATTAATATAACGAGATTCTCGTCGTGATCTGGACACGTATGTGAGTGATATGTGATAGAATTGATTAATAGTTAAACCCTGTATAATTGATCGAAGGATACGTACAATTGAGTTAGTGAAACCTAACCCCAACAAATTTATCTCTTTGTCAATCTTTTAATCTTTTATCGTTATTTTAGTTAATTACTCTATACAAACAAACATCCTTAAAACATTATACTTGAGATTATATTAATTGTTGAACGGCTTAGATATCGCACCAGTCTCTGTGGATACGATAAAAACTATACTTACTTTGGTACTTTAACAAAATGGCACTGTTACCAGGGACCAGGGTTAGATGTAATTGATTCTATGAGTATGTGTTAACTTTGATTATGATTATATATGGTTTTAGTTATTCATCAATTTTGGTGGTTGTTCTTGATTATCTTGTTAAATGTTAGAATTTGAAATGTCATAGACATATGCTTTTTGAATTCAATATTTAGAACAATCATCTATTAATTTCTAAAACTCTAGACATAGATTTTAGATTTAATACTCACTTAAATATCAAGTTTTAAAACTATTGTGTTGATTAAATTGTCCGAGACATCGGAGTTTGAGCAATACAATATAGCTGTTATATTGATCGATCACTCGAGACATCGAGGGTTAATTAATAAAACGAGATTCTCGTCGTGATCTGGACACGGACACGTATGTGAGTGATATGTGATAGAATTGATTAATAGTTAAAACCTGTATAATTGATCGAAGGATACGTACAATTGAGTTAGTGAAACCTAACCCCAACAAATTTATCTCTCTGTCAATCTTTTAATCTTTTGTCGTTATTTTAGTTAATTACTCTATACAAACAAACAACCTTAAAACATTATACTTGAAATTATATTAATTGTTGAACGGCTTAGATATCGCACCAGTCTCTGTGGATACGATAAAAACTATACTTACTTTTGTACTTTGACAAAATGGCGCCGTTGCCGGGGACCAGGGTTAGATGTAATTGATTCTATGAGTATGTGTTAACTTTGATTATGATTATATATGGTTTTAGTTATTCATCAATTTTGGTGGTTGTTCTTGATTATCTTGTTAAATGTTAGAATTTGAAATGTCATAGACATATGCTTTTTGAATTCAATATTTAGAACAATCATCTATTAATTTCTAAAACTCTAGACATAGATTTTAGATTTAATACTCACTTAAATATCAAGTTTTAAAACTATTGTGTTGATTAAATTGTCCGAGACATCGGAGTTTGAGCAATACAATATAGCTGTTATATTGATCGATCACTCGAGACATCGAGGGTTAATTAATATAACGAGATTCTCGTCGTGATCTGGACACGGACACGTATGTGAGTGATATGTGATAGAATGGATTAATAGTTAAAACCTGTATAATTGATTGAAGGATACGTACAATTGAGTTAGTGAAACCTAACCCCAACAAATTTATCTCTGTGTCAATCTTTTAATCTTTTATCGTTATTTTAGTTAATTACTCTATACAAACAAACAACCTTAAAAAATTATACTTGAAATTATATTAATTGTTGAACGGCTTAGATATCACACCAGTCCTTGTGGATATGATAAAAACTATACTTACTTTTGTACTTTAACAAAATGGCGCCGTTGCCGGGGACCAGGGTTAGATGTAATTGATTCTATGAGTATGTGTTAACTTTGATTATGATTATATATGGTTTTAGTTATTCATCAATTTTGGTGGTTGTTCTTGATTATCTTGTTAAATGTTAGAATTTGAAATGTCATAGACATATGCTTTTTGAATTCAATATTTAGAACAATCATCTATTAATTTCTAAAACTCTAGACATAGATTTTAGATTTAATACTCACTTAAATATCAAGTTTTAAAACTATTGTGTTGATTAAATTGTCCGAGACATCGGAGTTTGAGCAATACAATATAGCTGTTATATTGATCGATCACTCGAGACATCGAGGGTTAATTAATATAACGAGATTCTCGTCGTGATCTGGACACGTATGTGAGTGATATGTGATAGAATTGATTAATAGTTAAACCCTGTATAATTGATCGAAGGATACGTACAATTGAGTTAGTGAAACCTAACCCCAACAAATTTATCTCTTTGTCAATCTTTTAATCTTTTATCGTTATTTTAGTTAATTACTCTATACAAACAAACATCCTTAAAACATTATACTTGAGATTATATTAATTGTTGAACGGCTTAGATATCGCACCAGTCTCTGTGGATACGATAAAAACTATACTTACTTTGGTACTTTAACAAAATGGCACTGTTACCAGGGACCAGGGTTAGATGTAATTGATTCTATGAGTATGTGTTAACTTTGATTATGATTATATATGGTTTTAGTTATTCATCAATTTTGGTGGTTGTTCTTGATTATCTTGTTAAATGTTAGAATTTGAAATGTCATAGACATATGCTTTTTGAATTCAATATTTAGAACAATCATCTATTAATTTCTAAAACTCTAGACATAGATTTTAGATTTAATACTCACTTAAATATCAAGTTTTAAAACTATTGTGTTGATTAAATTGTCCGAGACATCGGAGTTTGAGCAATACAATATAGCTGTTATATTGATCGATCACTCGAGACATCGAGGGTTAATTAATAAAACGAGATTCTCGTCGTGATCTGGACACGGACACGTATGTGAGTGATATGTGATAGAATTGATTAATAGTTAAAACCTGTATAATTGATCGAAGGATACGTACAATTGAGTTAGTGAAACCTAACCCCAACAAATTTATCTCTCTGTCAATCTTTTAATCTTTTATCATTATTTTAGTTAATTACTCTATACAAACAAACAACCTTAAAACATTATACTTGAAATTATATTAATTATTGAACGGCTTAGATATCGCACCAGTCTCTGTGGATACGATAAAAACTATACTTACTTTTGTACTTTGACAAAATGGCGCCGTTGCCGGGGACCAGGGTTAGATGTAATTGATTCTATGAGTATGTGTTAACTTTGATTATGATTATATATGGTTTTAGTTATTCATCAATTTTGGTGGTTGTTCTTGATTATCTTGTTAAATGTTAGAATTTGAAATGTCATAGACATATGCTTTTTGAATTCAATATTTAGAACAATCATCTATTAATTTCTAAAACTCTAGACATAGATTTTATATTTAATACTCACTTAAATATCAAGTTTTAAAACTATTGTGTTATTAAATTGTCCGAGACATCGGAGTTTGAGCAATACAATATAGCTGGTATATTGATCGACCACTCGAGACATCGAGGGTTAATTAATATAACGAGATTATCGTCGTGATCTGGACACGGACACGTATGTGAGTGATATGTGATAGAATTGATTAATAGTTAAAACATGTATAATTGATTGAAGCATACGTACAATTGAGTTAGTGAAACCTAACCCCAACAAATTTATCTCTGTGTCAATCTTTTAATCTTTTATTGTTATTTTAGTTAATTACTCTATACAAACAAACAACCTTAAAACATTATACTTGAAATTATATTAATTGTTGAACGGCTTAGATATCACACCAGTCCCTGTGGATATGATAAAAACTATACTTACTTTTGTACTTTAACAAAATGGCGCCGTTGCCGGGGACCAGGGTTAGATGTAATTGATTCTATGAGTATGTGTTAACTTTGATTATGATTATATATGGTTTTAATTATTCATCAATTTTGGTGGTTGTTCTTGATTATCTTGTTAAATGTTAGAATTTGAAATGTCATAGACATATGCTTTTTGAATTCAATATTTAGAACAATCATCTATTAATTTCTAAAACTCTAGACATAGATTTTAGATTTAATACTCACTTAGATATCAAGTTTTAAAACTATTGTGTTGATTAAATTGTCCGAGACATCGGAGTTTGAGCAATACAATATAGCTGTTATAATGATCGATCACTCGAGACATCGAGGGTTAATTAATATAACGAGATTCTCGTCGTGATCTGGACACGGACTCGTATGTGAGTGATATGTGATAGAATTGATTAATAGTTAAAACCTGTATAATTGATTGAAGGATACGTACAATTGAGTTAGTGAAACCTAACCCCAACAAATTTATCTCTGTGTCAATCTTTTAATCTTTTATCGTTATTTTAGTTAATTACTCTATACAAACAAACAACCTTAAAACATTATACTTGAAATTATATTAATTGTTGAACGGCTTAGATATCGCACCAGTCCCTGTGGATATGATAAAAACTATACTTACTTTTGTACTTTAACAAAATGGCGCCGTTGCCGGGGACCAGGGTTAGATGTAATTGATTCTATGAGTATGTGTTAACTTTGATTATGATTATATATTGTTTTAGTTATTCATCAATTTTGGTGGTTGTTCTTGATTATCTTGTTAAATGTTAGAATTTGAAATATCATAGACATATGCTTTTTGAATTCAATATTTAGGACAATCATCTATTAATTTCTAAAACTCTAGACAGAGATTTTAGATTTAATACTCACTTAAATATCAAGTTTTAAAACTATTGTGTTGATTAAATTGTTCTGAGACATCGGAGTTTGAGCAATACAATATAGCTGTTATATTGATCGATCACTCGAGACATCGAGGGTTAATTAATATAACGAGATTCTCGTCGTGATCTGGACACGGACACGTATGTGAGTGATATGTGATAGAATTGATTAATAGTTAAAACCTGTTTAATTGATCGAAGGATACGTACAATTGAGTTAGTGAAACCTAACCCCAACAAATTTATCTCTTTGTCAATCTTTTAATCTTTTATCGTTATTTTAGTTAATTACTCTATACAAACAAACAACCTTAAAACATTATACTTGAGATTATATTAATTGTTGAACGGCTTAGATATCGCACCACTCTCTGTGGATACGATAAAAACTATACTTACTTTGGTACTTTAACAAAATGGCGCCGATGCCGGGGACCAGGGTTTGATGTAATTGATTCTATGAGTATGTGTTAACTTTGATTATGATTATATATGGTTTTAGTTATTCATCAATTTTGGTGGTTGTTCTTGATTATCTTGTTAAATGTTAGAATTTGAAATGTCATAGACATATGCTTTTTGAATTCAATATTTAGAACAATCATCTATTATTTTTTAAAACTCTAGACATAGATTTTAGATTTAATACTCACTTAAATATCAAGTTTTAAAACTATTGTGTTGATTAAATTGTCCGAGACATCGGAGTTTGAGCAATACAATATAGCTGTTATATTGATCGATCACTCGAGACATCGAGGGTTAATTAATATAACGAGATTCTCGTCGTGATCTGGACACGGACACGTATGTGATTGATATGTGATAGAATTGATTAATAGTTAAAACCTGTATAATTGATCGAAGGATACATACAATTGAGTTAGTGAAACCTAACCCCAACAAATTTATCTCTCTGTCAATCTTTTAATCTTTTATCGTTATTTTAGTTAATTACTCTATACAAACAAACAACCTTAAAACATTATACTTGAAATTATATTAATTGTTGAATGGCATAGATATCGCACCAGTCCCTGTGGATATGATAAAAACTATACTTACTTTTGTACTTTAACAAAATGGCGCCGTTGCTGGGGACCAGGGTTAGATGTAATTGATTCTATGAGTATGTGTTAACTTTGATTATGATTATATATGGCTTTAGTTATTCATCAATTTTGGTGGTTGTTCTTGATTATCTTGTTAAATGTTTGAATTTGAAATGTCATAGACATATGCTTTTTGAATTCAATATTTAAAACAATCATCTATTAATTTCTAAAACTCTAGACATAGATTTTAGATTTAATACTCAGTTAAATATCAAGTTTTAAAACTATTGTGTTGATTAAATTGTCCGAGACATCGGAGTTTGAGCAATACAATATAGCTGTTATATTGATCGATCACTCGAGACATCGAGGGTTAATTAATATAACGAGATTCTCGTCGTGATCTGGACACGGACACGTATGTGAGTGATATGTGATAGAATGGATTAATAGTTAAAACCTGTATAATTGATTGAAGGATACGTACAATTGAGTTAGTGAAACCTAACCCCAACAAATTTATCTCTGTGTCAATCTTTTAATCTTTTATCGTTATTTTAGTTAATTACTCTATACAAACAAACAACCTTAAAACATTATACTTGAAATTATATTAATTGTTGAACGGCTTAGATATCACACCAGTCCCTGTGGATATGATAAAAACTATACTTACTTTTGTACTTTAACAAAATGGCGCCGTTGCCGGGGACCAGGGTTAGATGTAATTGATTCTATGAGTATGTGTTAACTTTGATTATGATTATATATGGTTTTAGTTATTCATCAATTTTGGTGGTTGTTCTTGATTATCTTGTTAAATGTTAGAATTTGAAATGTCATAGACATATGCTTTTTTAATTCAATATTTAGAACAATCATCTATTAATTTCTAAAACTCTAGGCATAGATTTTAGATTTAATACTCACTTAAATATCAAGTTTTAAAACTATTGTGTTGATTAAATTGTCCGAGACATCGGAGTTTGAGCAATACAATATAGCTGTTATATTGATCGATCACTCGAGACATCAAGGGTTAATTAATATAACGAGATTCTCGTCGTGATCTGGACACGTATGTGAGTGATATGTGATAGAATTGATTAATAGTTAAAACCTGTATAATTGATCGAAGGATACGTACAATTGAGTTAGTGAAACCTAACCCCAACAAATTTATCTCTCTGTCAATCTTTTAATCTTTTATCGTTATTTTAGTTAATTACTTTATACAAACAAACAACCTTAAAACATTATACTTAAAATTATATTAATTGTTGAACGGCTTAGATATCGCACCAGTCTCTATGGATACATAAAAACTATACTTACTTTTGTACTTTAACAAAATGGCGCCGTTGCCGGGGACCAGGGTTAGATGTAATTGATTTTATGAGTATGTGTTAACTTTGATTATGATTATATATGATTTTAGTTATTCATCAATTTTGGTGGTTGTTCTTGATTATTTTGTTAAATGTTAGAATTTGAAATGTCATAGACATATGCTTTTTGAATTCAATATTTAGAACAATCATCTATTAATTTCTAAAACTCTAGACATAGATTTTAGATTTAATACTCACTTACATATCAAGTTTTAAAACTATTGTGTTGATTAAATTGTCCGAGACATCGGAGTTTCAGCAATACAATATAGCTGTTATATTGATCGATCACTCGAAACATCGAGGGTTAATTAATATAACGAGATTCTCGTCGTGATCTGGACACGGACACGTATGTGAGTGATATGTGATAGAATTGATTAATAGTTAAAACCTGTATAATTGATTGAAGGATACGTACAATTGAGTTAGTGAAACCTAACCCCAACAAATTTATCTTTGTGTCAATCTTTTAATCTTTTATCGTTATTTTAGTTAATTACTCTATACAAACAAACAACCTTAAAACATTATACTTGAAATTATATTAATTGTTGAATGGCATAGATATCGCACCAGACCCTGTGGATATGATAAAAACTATACTTACTTTTGTACTTTAACAAAATGGTGCCGTTGACGGGGACCAGGGTTAGATGTAATTGATTCTATGAGTATGTGTTAACTTTGATTATGATTATATATGGTTTTAGTTATTCATCAATTTTGGTGGTTGTTCTTGATTATCCTATTAAATGTTAGAATTTGAAATGTCATAGACATATGCTTTTTGAATTCAATATTTAGAACAATCATGTATTAATTTCTAAAACTCTAGACATAGATTTTAGATTTAATACTCACTTAAATATCAAGTTTTAAAACTATTGTGTTATTAAATTGTCCGAGACATCGGAGTTTCAGCAATACAATATAGCTGGTATATTGATCGACCACTCGAGACATCGAGGGTTAATTAATATAACGAGATTATCGTCGTGATCTGGACACGGACACGTATGTGAGTGATATGTGATAGAATTAATTAATAGTTAAAACATGTATAATTGATTGAAGCATACGTACAATTGAGTTAGTGAAACCTAACCCCAACAAATTTATCTCTGTGTCAATCTTTTAATCTTTTATTGTTATTTTAGTTAATTACTCTATGCAAACAAACAACCTTAAAACATTATACTTGAAATTATATTAATTGTTGAATGGCATAGATATCGCACCAGTCCCTGTGGATATGATAAAAACTATACTTACTTTTGTACTTTAACAAAATGGCGCCGTTGACGGGGACCAGGGTTAGATGTAATTGATTCTATGAGTATGTGTTAACTTTGATTATGATTATATATGGTTTTAGTTATTCATCAATTTTGGTGGTTGTTCTTGATTATCCTATTAAATGTTAGAATTTGAAATGTCATAGACATATGCTTTTTGAATTCAATATTTAGAACAATCATGTATTAATTTCTAAAACTCTAGACATAGATTTTAGATTTAATACTCACTTAAATATCAAGTTTTAAAACTATTGTGTTATTAAATTGTCCGAGACATCGGAGTTTCAGCAATACAATATAGCTGGTATATTGATCGACCACTCGAGACATCGAGGGTTAATTAATATAACGAGATTATCGTCGTGATCTGGACACGGACACGTATGTGAGTGATATGTGATAGAATTAATTAATAGTTAAAACATGTATAATTGATTGAAGCATACGTACAATTGAGTTAGTGAAACCTAACCCCAACAAATTTATCTCTGTGTCAATCTTTTAATCTTTTATTGTTATTTTAGTTAATTACTCTATGCAAACAAACAACCTTAAAACATTATACTTGAAATTATATTAATTGTTGAACGGCTTAGATATCACACCAGTCTCTGTGGATACGATCAAAACTATACTTACTTTGGTACTTTAACAAAATGGCGCCGTTGCCGGGGACCAGGGTTAGATGTAATTGATTCTATGAGTATGTGTTAACTTTGATTATGATTATATATGGTTTTAGTTATTCATCAATTTTGGTGGTTGTTCTTGATTATCTTGTTAAATGTTAGAATTTGAAATGTCATAGACATATGCTTTTTGAATTCAATATTTAGAACAATCATCTATTAATTTCTAAAACTCTAGACATAGATTTTAGATTTAATACTCACTTAAATATCAAGTTTTAAAACTATTGTGTTATTAAATTGTCCGAGACATCGGAGTTTGAGCAATACAATATAGCTGGTATATTGATCGACCACTCGAGACATCGAGGGTTAATTAATATAACGAGATTATCGTCGTGATCTGGACACGGACACGTATGTGAGTGATATGTGATAGAATTGATTAATAGTTAAAACATGTATAATTGATTGAAGCATACGTACAATTGAGTTAGTGAAACCTAACCCCAACAAATTTATCTCTCTGTCAATCTTTTAATCTTTTATTGTTATTTTAGTTAATTACTCTATGCAAACAAACAACCTTAAAACATTATACTTGAAATTATATTAATTGTTGAACGGCTTAGATATCACACCAGTCCTTGTGGATATGATAAAAACTATACTTACTTTTGTACTTTAACAAAATGGCGCCGTTGCCGGGGACCAGGGTTAGATGTAATTGATTCTATGAGTATGTGTTAACTTTGATTATGATTATATATGGTTTTAGTTATTCATCAATTTTGGTGGTTGTTCTTGATTATCTTGTTAAATGTTAGAATTTGAAATGTCATAGACATATGCTTTTTGAATTCAATATTTAGAACAATCATCTATTAATTTCTAAAACTCTAGACATAGATTTTAGATTTAATACTCACTTAAATATCAAGTTTTAAAACTATTGTGTTATTAAATTGTCCGAGACATCGGAGTTTGAGCAATACAATATAGCTGGTATATTGATCGACCACTCGAGACATCGAGGGTTAATTAATATAACGAGATTATCGTCGTGATCTGGACACGGACACGTATGTGAGTGATATGTGATAGAATTGATTAATAGTTAAAACATGTATAATTGATTGAAGCATACGTACAATTGAGTTAGTGAAACCTAACCCCAACAAATTTATCTCTCTGTCAATCTTTTAATCTTTTATTGTTATTTTAGTTAATTACTCTATGCAAACAAACAACCTTAAAACATTATACTTGAAATTATATTAATTGTTGAACGGCTTAGATATCACACCAGTCCTTGTGGATATGATAAAAACTATACTTACTTTTGTACTTTAACAAAATGGCGCCGTTGCCGGGGACCAGGGTTAGATGTAATTGATTCTATGAGTATGTGTTAACTTTGATTATGATTATATATGGTTTTAGTTATTCATCAATTTTGGTGGTTGTTCTTGATTATCTTGTTAAATGTTAGAATTTGAAATGACATAGACATATGCTTTTTGAATTCAATATTTAGAACAATCATCTATTAATTTCTAAAACTCTAGACATAGATTTTAGATTTAATACTCACTTAAATATCAAGTTTTAAAACTATTGTGTTATTAAATTGTCCGAGACATCGGAGTTTGAGCAATACAATATAGCTGGTATATTGATCGACCACTCGAGACATCGAGGGTTAATTAATATAACGAGATTATCGTCGTGATCTGGACACGGACACGTATGTGAGTGATATGTGATAGAATTGATTAATAGTTAAAACATGTATAATTGATTGAAGCATACGTACAATTGAGTTAGTGAAACCTAACCCCAACAAATTTATCTCTCTGTCAATCTTTTAATCTTTTATTGTTATTTTAGTTAATTACTCTATGCAAACAAACAACCTTAAAACATTATACTTGAAATTATATTAATTGTTGAACGGCTTAGATATCACACCAGTCTCTGTGGATACGATCAAAACTATACTTACTTTGGTACTTTAACAAAATGGCGCCGTTGCCGGGGACCAGGGTTAGATGTAATTGATTCTATGAGTATGTGTTAACTTTGATTATGATTATATATGGTTTTAGTTATTCATCAATTTTGGTGGTTGTTCTTGATTATCTTGTTAAATGTTAGAATTTGAAATGTCATAGACATATGCTTTTTGAATTCAATATTTAGAACAATCATCTATTAATTTCTAAAACTCTAGACATAGATTTTAGATTTAATACTCACTTAAATATCAAGTTTTAAAACTATTGTGTTATTAAATTGTCCGAGACATCGGAGTTTGAGCAATACAATATAGCTGGTATATTGATCGACCACTCGAGACATCGAGGGTTAATTAATATAACGAGATTATCGTCGTGATCTGGACACGGACACGTATGTGAGTGATATGTGATAGAATTGATTAATAGTTAAAACATGTATAATTGATTGAAGCATACGTACAATTGAGTTAGTGAAACCTAACCCCAACAAATTTATCTCTCTGTCAATCTTTTAATCTTTTATTGTTATTTTAGTTAATTACTCTATGCAAACAAACAACCTTAAAACATTATACTTGAAATTATATTAATTGTTGAACGGCTTAGATATCACACCAGTCCTTGTGGATATGATAAAAACTATACTTACTTTTGTACTTTAACAAAATGGCGCCGTTGCCGGGGACCAGGGTTAGATGTAATTGATTCTATGAGTATGTGTTAACTTTGATTATGATTATATATGGTTTTAGTTATTCATCAATTTTGGTGGTTGTTCTTGATTATCTTGTTAAATGTTAGAATTTGAAATGACATAGACATATGCTTTTTGAATTCAATATTTAGAACAATCATCTATTAATTTCTAAAACTCTAGACATAGATTTTAGATTTAATACTCACTTAAATATCAAGTTTTAAAACTATTGTGTTATTAAATTGTCCGAGACATCGGAGTTTGAGCAATACAATATAGCTGGTATATTGATCGACCACTCGAGACATCGAGGGTTAATTAATATAACGAGATTATCGTCGTGATCTGGACACGGACACGTATGTGAGTGATATGTGATAGAATTAATTAATAGTTAAAACATGTATAATTGATTGAAGCATACGTACAATTGAGTTAGTGAAACCTAACCCCAACAAATTTATCTCTGTGTCAATCTTTTAATCTTTTATTGTTATTTTAGTTAATTACTCTATGCAAACAAACAACCTTAAAACATTATACTTGAAATTATATTAATTGTTGAACGGCTTAGATATCACACCAGTCCCTGTGGATATGATAAAAACTATACTTACTTTTGTACTTTAACAAAATGGCGCCGTTGCCGGGGACCAGGGTTAGATGTAATTGATTCTATGAGTATGTGTTAACTTTGATTATGATTATATATGGTTTTAGTTATTCATCAATTTTGGTGGTTGTTCTTGATTATCTTGTTAAATGTTAGAATTTGAAATGTCATAGACATATGCTTTTTGAATTCAATATTTAGAACAATCATCTATTAATTTCTAAAACTCTAGACATAGATTTTAGATTTAATACTCACTTAAATATCAAGTTTTAAAACTATTGTGTTATTAAATTGTCCGAGACATCGGAGTTTGAGCAATACAATATAGCTGGTATATTGATCGACCACTCGAGACATCGAGGGTTAATTAATATAACGAGATTATCGTCGTGATCTGGACACGGACACGTATGTGAGTGATATGTGATAGAATTGATTAATAGTTAAAACATGTATAATTGATTGAAGCATAAGTACAATTGAGTTAGTGAAACCTAACCCCAACAAATTTATCTCTCTGTCAATCTTTTAATCTTTTATTGTTATTTTAGTTAATTACTCTATGCAAACAAACAACCTTAAAACATTATACTTGAAATTATATTAATTGTTGAATGGCATAGATATCGCACCAGTCCCTGTGGATATGATAAAAACTATACTTACTTTTGTACTTTAACAAAATGGCGCCGTTGACGGGGACCAGGGTTAGATGTAATTGATTCTATGAGTATGTGTTAACTTTGATTATGATTATATATGGTTTTAGTTATTCATCAATTTTGGTGGTTGTTCTTGATTATCCTATTAAATGTTAGAATTTGAAATGTCATAGACATATGCTTTTTGAATTCAATATTTAGAACAATCATGTATTAATTTCTAAAACTCTAGACATAGATTTTAGATTTAATACTCACTTAAATATCAAGTTTTAAAACTATTGTGTTATTAAATTGTCCGAGACATCGGAGTTTCAGCAATACAATATAGCTGGTATATTGATCGACCACTCGAGACATCGAGGGTTAATTAATATAACGAGATTATCGTCGTGATCTGGACACGGACACGTATGTGAGTGATATGTGATAGAATTAATTAATAGTTAAAACATGTATAATTGATTGAAGCATACGTACAATTGAGTTAGTGAAACCTAACCCCAACAAATTTATCTCTGTGTCAATCTTTTAATCTTTTATTGTTATTTTAGTTAATTACTCTATGCAAACAAACAACCTTAAAACATTATACTTGAAATTATATTAATTGTTGAACGGCTTAGATATCACACCAGTCTCTGTGGATACGATCAAAACTATACTTACTTTTGTACTTTAACAAAATGGCGCCGTTGCCGGGGACCAGGGTTAGATGTAATTGATTCTATGAGTATGTGTTAACTTTGATTATGATTATATATGGTTTTAGTTATTCATCAATTTTGGTGGTTGTTCTTGATTATCTTGTTAAATGTTAGAATTTGAAATGTCATAGACATATGCTTTTTGAATTCAATATTTAGAACAATCATCTATTAATTTCTAAAACTCTAGACATAGATTTTAGATTTAATACTCACTTAAATATCAAGTTTTAAAACTATTGTGTTATTAAATTGTCCGAGACATCGGAGTTTCAGCAATACAATATAGCTGGTATATTGATCGACCACTCGAGACATCGAGGGTTAATTAATATAACGAGATTATCGTCGTGATCTGGACACGGACACGTATGTGAGTGATATGTGATAGAATTAATTAATAGTTAAAACATGTATAATTGATTGAAGCATACGTACAATTGAGTTAGTGAAACCTAACCCCAACAAATTTATCTCTGTGTCAATCTTTTAATCTTTTATTGTTATTTTAGTTAATTACTCTATGCAAACAAACAACCTTAAAACATTATACTTGAAATTATATTAATTGTTGAACGGCTTAGATATCACACCAGTCTCTGTGGATACGATCAAAACTATACTTACTTTGGTACTTTAACAAAATGGCGCCGTTGCCGGGGACCAGGGTTAGATGTAATTGATTCTATGAGTATGTGTTAACTTTGATTATGATTATATATGGTTTTAGTTATTCATCAATTTTGGTGGTTGTTCTTGATTATCTTGTTAAATGTTAGAATTTGAAATGTCATAGACATATGCTTTTTGAATTCAATATTTAGAACAATCATCTATTAATTTCTAAAACTCTAGACATAGATTTTAGATTTAATACTCACTTAAATATCAAGTTTTAAAACTATTGTGTTATTAAATTGTCCGAGACATCGGAGTTTGAGCAATACAATATAGCTGGTATATTGATCGACCACTCGAGACATCGAGGGTTAATTAATATAACGAGATTATTGTCGTGATCTGGACACGGACACGTATGTGAGTGATATGTGATAGAATTGATTAATAGTTAAAACATGTATAATTGATTGAAGCATACATACAATTGAGTTAGTGAAACCTAACCCCAACAAATTTATCTCTCTGTCAATCTTTTAATCTTTTATTGTTATTTTAGTTAATTACTCTATGCAAACAAACAACCTTAAAACATTATACTTGAAATTATATTAATTGTTGAACGGCTTAGATATCACACCAGTCTCTGTGGATACGATCAAAACTATACTTACTTTGGTACCTTAACAAAATGGCGCCGTTGCCGGGGACCAGGGTTAGATGTAATTGATTCTATGAGTATGTGTTAACTTTGATTATGATTATATATGGTTTTAGTTATTCATCAATTTTGGTGGTTGTTCTTGATTATCTTGTTAAATGTTAGAATTTGAAATGTCATAGACATATGCTTTTTGAATTCAATATTTAGAACAATCATCTATTAATTTCTAAAACTCTAGACATAGATTTTAGATTTAATACTCACTTAAATATCAAGTTTTAAAACTATTGTGTTATTAAATTGTCCGAGACATCGGAGTTTGAGCAATACAATATAGCTGGTATATTGATCGACCACTCGAGACATCGAGGGTTAATTAATATAACGAGATTATCGTCGTGATCTGGACACGGACACGTATGTGAGTGATATGTGATAGAATTGATTAATAGTTAAAACATGTATAATTCATTGAAGCATACGTACAATTGAGTTAGTGAAACCTAACCCCAACAAATTTATCTCTCTGTCAATCTTTTAATCTTTTATTGTTATTTTAGTTAATTACTCTATGCAAACAAACAACCTTAAAACATTATACTTGAAATTATATTAATTGTTGAACGGCTTAGATATCACACCAGTCCCTGTGGATATGATAAAAACTATACTTACTTTTGTACTTTAACAAAATGGCGCCGTTGCCGGGGACCAGGGTTAGATGTAATTGATTCTATGAGTATGTGTTAACTTTGATTATGATTATATATGGTTTTAGTTATTCATCAATTTTGGTGGTTGTTCTTGATTATCTTGTTAAATGTTAGAATTTGAAATGTCATAGACATATGCTTTTTGAATTCAATATTTAGAACAATCATCTATTAATTTCTAAAACTCTAGACATAGATTTTAGATTTAATACTCACTTAAATATCAAGTTTTAAAACTATTGTGTTGATTAAATTGTCCGAGACATCGGAGTTTGAGCAATACAATATAGCTGTTATAATGATCGATCACTCGAGACATCGAGGGTTAATTAATATAACGAGATTCTCGTCGTGATCTGGACACGGACACGTATGTGATTGATATGTGATAGAATTGAATAATAGTTAAAACCTGTATAATTGATCGAAGGATACATACAATTGAGTTAGTGAAACCTAACCCCAACAAATTTATCTCTCTGTCAATCTTTTAATCTTTTATCGTTATTTTAGTTAATTACTCTATACAAACAAACAACCTTAAAATATTATAATTGAAATTATATTAATTGTTGAACGGCATAGATATCGCACCAGTCTCTGTGGATACGATAAAAACTATACTTACTTTTGTACTTTGACAAAATGGCGCCGTTGCCGGGGACCAGGGTTAGATGTAATTGATTCTATGAGTATGTGTTAACTTTGATTATGATTATATATGGTTTGAGTTATTCATCAATTTTGGTGGTTGTTCTTGATTATCTTGTTAAATGTTAGAATTTGAAATGTCATAGACATATGCTTTTTGAATTCAATATTTAGATTAATCATCTATTAATTTCTAAAACTCTAGACATAGATTTTAGATTTAATACTCACTTAAATATCAAGTTTTAAAACTATTGTGTTGATTAAATTGTCCGAGACATCGGAGTTTGAGCAATACAATATAGCTGTTATATTGATCGATCACTCGAGACATCGAGGGTTAATTAATATAACGAGATTCTCGTCGTGATCTGGACACGGACACGTATGTGAGTGATATGTGATAGAATGGATTAATAGTTAAAACCTGTATAATTGATTGAAGGATACGTACAATTGAGTTAGTGAAACCTAACCCCAACAAATTTATCTCTGTGTCAATCTTTTAATCTTTTATCGTTATTTTAGTTAATTACTCTATACAAACAAACAACCTTAAAACATTATACTTGAAATTATATTAATTGTTGAACGGCTTAGATATCACACCAGTCCCTGTGGATATGATAAAAACTATACTTACTTTTGTACTTTAACAAAATGGCGCCGTTGCCGGGGACCAGGGTTAGATGTAATTAATTCTATGACTATGTGTTAACTTTGATTATGATTATATATGGTTTTAGTTATTCATCAATTTTGGTGGTTGTTCTTGATTATCTTGTTAAATGTTAGAATTTGAAATGTCATAGACATATGCTTTTTGAATTCAATATTTAGAACAATCATCTATTAATTTCTAAAACTCTAGACATAGATTTTAGATTTAATACTCACTTAAATATCAAGTTTTAAAACTATTGTGTTGATTAAATTGTCCGAGACATCGGAGTTTGAGCAATACAATATAGCTGTTATATTGATCGATCACTCGAGACATCGAGGGTTATTTAATATAACGAGATTCTCGTCGTGATCTGGACACGGACACGTATGTGAGTGATATGTGATAGAATTGATTAATAGTTAAAACCTGTATAATTGATCGAAGGATACGTACAATTGAGTTAGTGAAACCTAACCCCAACAAATTTATCTCTCTGTCAATCTTTTAATCTTTTATCATTATTTTAGTTAATTACTCTATACAAACAAACAACCTTAAAACATTATACTTGAAATTATATTAATTGTTGAACGGCTTAGATATCACACCAGTCTCTGTGGATACGATCAAAACTATACTTACTTTGGTACTTTAACAAAATGGCGCTGTTACCAGGGACCAGGGTTAGATGTAATTGATACTATGAGTATGTGTTAACTTTGATTATGATTATATATGGTTTTAGTTATTCATCAATTTTGGTGGTTGTTCTTGATTATCTTGTTAAATGTTAGAATTTGAAATGTCATAGACATATGCTTTTTGAATTCAATATTTAGAACAATCATCTATTATTTTTTAAAACTCTAGACATAGATTTTAGATTTAATACTCACTTAAATATCAAGTTTTAAAACTATTGTGTTGATTAAATTGTCCGAGACATCGGAGTTTGAGCAATACAATATAGCTGTTATATTGATCGATCACTCGAGACATCGAGGGTTAATTAATATAACGAGATTCTCGTCGTGATCTGGACACGGACACGTATGTGAGTGATATGTGATAGAATTGATTAATAGTTAAAACCTGTTTAATTGATCGAAGGATACGTACAATTGAGTTAGTGAAACCTAACCCCAACAAATTTATCTCTTTGTCAATCTTTTAATCTTTTATCGTTATTTTAGTTAATTACTCTATACAAACAAACAACCTTAAAACATTATACTTGAGATTATATTAATTGTTGAACGGCTTAGATATCGCACCAGTCTCTGTGGATACGATAAAAACTATACTTACTTTTGTACTTTGACAAAATGGCGCCGATGCCGGGGACCAGGGTTTGATGTAATTGATTCTATGAGTATGTGTTAACTTTGATTATGATTATATATGGTTTTAGTTATTCATCAATTTTGGTGGTTGTTCTTGATTATCTTGTTAAATGTTAGAATTTGAAATGTCATAGACATATGCTTTTTGAATTCAATATTTAGAACAATCATCTATTAATTTCTAAAACTCTAGACATAGATTTTAGATTTAATACTCATTTAAATATCAAGTTTTAAAACTATTGTGTTGATTAAATTGTCCGAGACATCGGAGTTTGAGCAATATAATATAGGTGTTATATTGATCGATCACTCGAGACATCGAGGGTTAATTAATATAACGAGATTCTCGTCGTGATCTGGACACGGACACGTATGTGAGTGATATGTGATAGAATGGATTAATAGTTAAAACCTGTATAATTGATTGAAGGATACGTATAATTGAGTTAGTGAAACCTAACCCCAACAAATTTATCTCTGTGTCAATCTTTTAATCTTTTATCGTTATTTTAGTTAATTACTCTATACAAACAAACAACCTTAAAACATTATACTTGAAATTATATTAATTGTTGAACGGCTTAGATATCACACCAGTCTCTGTGGATACGATCAAAACTATACTTACTTTGGTACTTTAACAAAATGGCGCTGTTACCAGGGACCAGGGTTAGATGTAATTGATACTATGAGTATGTGTTAACTTTGATTATGATTATATATGGTTTTAGTTATTCATCAATTTTGGTGGTTGTTCTTGATTATCTTGTTAAATGTTAGAATTTGAAATGTCATAGACATATGCTTTTTGAATTCAATATTTAGAACAATCATCTATTATTTTTTAAAACTCTAGACATAGATTTTAGATTTAATACTCACTTAAATATCAAGTTTTAAAACTATTGTGTTGATTAAATTGTCCGAGACATCGGAGTTTGAGCAATACAATATAGCTGTTATATTGATCGATCACTCGAGACATCGAGGGTTAATTAATATAACGAGATTCTCGTCGTGATCTGGACACGGACACGTATGTGAGTGATATGTGATAGAATTGATTAATAGTTAAAACCTGTTTAATTGATCGAAGGATACGTACAATTGAGTTAGTGAAACCTAACCCCAACAAATTTATCTCTTTGTCAATCTTTTAATCTTTTATCGTTATTTTAGTTAATTACTCTATACAAACAAACAACCTTAAAACATTATACTTGAGATTATATTAATTGTTGAACGGCTTAGATATCGCACCAGTCTCTGTGGATACGATAAAAACTATACTTACTTTTGTACTTTGACAAAATGGCGCCGATGCCGGGGACCAGGGTTTGATGTAATTGATTCTATGAGTATGTGTTAACTTTGATTATGATTATATATGGTTTTAGTTATTCATCAATTTTGGTGGTTGTTCTTGATTATCTTGTTAAATGTTAGAATTTGAAATGTCATAGACATATGCTTTTTGAATTCAATATTTAGAACAATCATCTATTAATTTCTAAAACTCTAGACATAGATTTTAGATTTAATACTCATTTAAATATCAAGTTTTAAAACTATTGTGTTGATTAAATTGTCCGAGACATCGGAGTTTGAGCAATATAATATAGGTGTTATATTGATCGATCACTCGAGACATCGAGGGTTAATTAATATAACGAGATTCTCGTCGTGATCTGGACACGGACACGTATGTGAGTGATATGTGATAGAATGGATTAATAGTTAAAACCTGTATAATTGATTGAAGGATACGTATAATTGAGTTAGTGAAACCTAACCCCAACAAATTTATCTCTGTGTCAATCTTTTAATCTTTTATCGTTATTTTAGTTAATTACTCTATACAAACAAACAACCTTAAAACATTATACTTGAGATTATATTAATTGTTGAACGGCTTAGATATCACACCAGTCCCTGTGGATACGATAAAAACTATACTTACTTTTGTACTTTAACAAAATGGCGCCGATGCCAGGGACCAGGGTTTGATGTAATTGATTCTATGAGTATGTGTTAACTTTGATTATGATTATATATGGTTTTAGTTATTCATCAATTTTGGTGGTTGTTCTTGATTATCTTGTTAAATGTTAGAATTTGAAATGTCATAGACATATGCTTTTTGAGTTCCATATTTAGAACAATCATCTATTAATTTCTAAAACTCTAGACATAGATTTTAGATTTAATACTCACTTAAATATCAAGTTTTAAAACTATTGTGTCGATTAAATTTTTCCGAGACATCGGAGTTTGAGCAATACAATATAGCTGTTATATTGATCGATCACTCGAGACATCGAGGGTTAATTAATATAACGAGATTCTTGTCGTGATCTGGACACTGACACGTATGTGAGTGATATGTGATAGAATTGATTAATAGTTAAAACCTGTATAATTGATCGAAGGATACATACAATTGAGTTAGTGAAACCTAACCCCAACAAATTTATCTCTCTGTCAATCTTTTAATCTTTTATCGTTATTTTAGTTAATTACTCTATACAAACAAACAACCTTAAAACATTATACTTGAAATTATATTAATTGTTGAACGGCTTAGATATCGCACCAGTCTCTGTGGATACGATAAAAACTATACTTACTTTTGTACTTTGACAAAATGGCGCCGTTGCCGGGGACCAGGGTTAGATGTAATTGATTCTATGAGTATGTGTTAACTTTGATTATGATTATATATGGTTTTAGTTATTCATCAATTTTGGTGGTTGTTCTTGATTATCTTGTTAAATGTTAGAATTTGAAATGTCATAGACATATGCTTTTTGAATTCAATATTTAGAACAATCATCTATTAATTTCTAAAACTCTAGACATAGATTTTAGATTTAATACTCATTTAAATATCAAGTTTTAAAACTATTGTGTTGATTAAATTGTCCGAGACATCGGAGTTTGAGCAATACAATATAGCTGTTATATTGATCGATCACTCGAGACATCGAGGATTAATTAATATAACGAGATTCTCGTCGTGATCTGGTCACGGACACGTATGTGAGTGATATGTGATAGAATGGATTAATAGTTAAAACCTGTATAATTGATTGAAGGATACGTATAATTGAGTTAGTGAAACCTAACCCCAACAAATTTATCTCTGTGTCAATCTTTTAATCTTTTATCGTTATTTTAGTTGATTACTCTATACAAACAAACAACCTTAAAACATTATACTTGAAATTATATTAATTGTTGAACGGCTTAGATATCACACCAGTCCCTGTGGATATGATAAAAACTATACTTACTTTTGTACTTTAACAAAATGGCGCCGTTGCCGGGGACCAGGGTTAGATGTAATTGATTCGATGAGTATGTGTTAACTTTGATTATGATTATATATGGTTTTAGTTATTCATCAATTTTGGTGGTTGTTCTTGATTATCTTGTTAAATGTTAGAATTTGAAATGTCATAGACATATGCTTTTTGAATTCAATATTTAGAACAATCATCTATTAATTTCTAAAACTCTAGGCATAGATTTTAGATTTAATACTCACTTAAATATCAAGTTTTAAAACTATTGTGTTGATTAAATTGTCCGAGACATCGGAGTTTGAGCAATACAATATAGCTGTTATATTGATCGATCACTCGAGACATCGAGGGTTAATTAATATAACGAGATTCTCGTCGTGATCTGGACACGTATGTGAGTGATATGTGATAGAATTGATTAATAGTTAAAACCTGTATAATTGATCGAAGGATACGTACAATTGAGTTAGTGAAACCTAACCCCAACAAATTTATCTCTCTGTCAATCTTTTAATCTTTTATCGTTATTTTAGTTAATTACTTTATACAAACAAACAACCTTAAAACATTATACTTAAAATTATATTAATTGTTGAACGGCTTAGATATCGCACCAGTTTCTATGGATACATAAAAACTATACTTACTTTTGTACTTTAACAAAATGGCGCCGTTGCCGGGGACCGGGGTTAGATGTAATTGATTCTATGAGTATGTGTTAACTTTGATTATGATTATATATGATTTTAGTTATTCATCAATTTTGGTGGTTGTTCTTGATTATCTTGTTAAATGTTAGAATTTGAAATGTCATAGACATATGCTTTTTGTATTCAATATTTAGAACAATCATCTATTAATTTCTAAAACTCTAGACATAGATTTTAGATTTAATACTCACTTAAATATCAAGTTTTAAAACTATTGTGTTGATTAAATTGTCCGAGACATCGGAGTTTGAGCAATACAATATAGCTGTTATATTGATCGATCACTCGAAACATCGAGGGTTAATTAATATAACGAGATTCTCGTCGTGATCTGGACACGGACACGTATGTGAGTGATATGTGATAGAATTGATTAATAGTTAAAACCTGTATAATTGATTGAAGGATACGTACAATTGAGTTAGTGAAACCTAACCCCAACAAATTTATCTTTGTGTCAATCTTTTATCGTTATTTTAGTTAATTACTCTATACAAACAAACAACCTTAAAACATTATACTTGAAATTATATTAATTGTTGAATGGCATAGATATCGCACCAGTCCCTGTGGATATGATAAAAACTATACTTACTTTTGTACTTTAACAAAATGGCGCCGTTGCCGGGGACCAGGGTTAGATGTAATTGATTCTATGAGTATGTGTTAACTTTGATTATGATTATATATGGTTTTAGTTATTCATCAATTTTGGTGGTTGTTCTTGATTATCTTGTTAAATGTTAGAATTTGAAATGTCATAGACATATGCTTTTTGAATTCAATATTTAGAACAATCATCTATTAATTTCTAAAACTCTAGGCATAGATTTTAGATTTAATACTCACTTAAATATCAAGTTTTAAAACTATTGTGTTGATTAAATTGTCCGAGACATCGGAGTTTGAGCAATACAATATAGCTGTTATATTGATCGATCACTCGAGACATCGAGGGTTAATTAATATAACGAGATTCTCGTCGTGATCTGGACACGTATGTGAGTGATATGTGATAGAATTGAATAATAGTTAAAACCTGTATAATTGATCGAATGATACGTACAATTGAGTTAGTGAAACCTAACCCCAACAAATTTATCTCTCTGTCAATCTTTTAATCTTTTATCGTTATTTTAGTTAATTACTTTATACAAACAAACAACCTTAAAACATTATACTTAAAATTATATTAATTGTTGAACGGCTTAGATATTGCACCAGTCTCTATGGATACATAAAAACTATACTTACTTTTGTACTTTAACAAAATGGCGCCGTTGCCGGGGACCGGGGTTAGATGTAATTGATTCTATGAGTATGTGTTAACTTTGATTATGATTATATATGATTTTAGTTATTCATCAATTTTGGTGGTTGTTCTTGATTATCTTGTTAAATGTTAGAATTTGAAATGTCATAGACATATGCTTTTTGAATTCAATATTTAGAATAATCATCTATTAATTTCTAAAACTCTAGACATAGATTTTAGATTTAATACTCACTTAAATATCAAGTTTTAAAACTATTGTGTTGATTAAATTGTCCGAGACATCGGAGTTTGAGCAATACAATATAGCTGTTATATTGATCGATCACTCGAAACATCGAGGGTTAATTAATATAACGAGATTCTCGTCGTGATCTGGACACGGACACGTATGTGAGTGATATGTGATAGAATTGATTAATAGTTAAAACCTGTATAATTGATTGAAGGATACGTACAATTGAGTTAGTGAAACCTAACCCCAACAAATTTATCTTTGTGTCAATCTTTTAATCTTTTATCGTTATTTTAGTTAATTACTCTATACAAACAAACAACCTTAAAACATTATACTTGAAATAATATTAATTGTTGAATGGCATAGATATCGCACCAATCCCTGTGGATATGATAAAAACTATACTTACTTTTGTACTTTAACAAAATGGCGCCGTTGACGGGGACCAGGGTTAGATGTAATTGATTCTATGAGTATGTGTTAACTTTGATTATGATTATATATGGTTTTAGTTATTCATCAATTTTGGTGGTTGTTCTTGATTATCCTGTTAAATGTTAGAATTTGAAATGTCATAGACATATGCTTTTTGAATTCAATATTTAGAACAATCATCTATTAATTTCTAAAACTCTAGACATAGATTTTAGATTTAATACTCACTTAAATATCAAGTTTTAAAACTATTGTGTTATTAAATTGTCCGAGACATCGGAGTTTGAGCAATACAATATAGCTGGTATATTGATCGACCACTCGAGACATCGAGGGTTAATTAATATAACGAGATTATCGTCGTGATCTGGACACGGACACGTATGTGAGTGATATGTGATAGAATTGATTAATAGTTAAAACATGTATAATTGATTGAAGCATACGTACAATTGAGTTAGTGAAACCTAACCCCAACAAATTTATCTCTGTGTCAATCTTTTAATCTTTTATTGTTATTTTAGTTAATTACTCTATACAAACAAACAACCTTAAAACATTATACTTGAAATTATATTAATTGTTGAACGGCTTAGATATCACACCAGTCCCTGTGGATATGATAAAAACTATACTTACTTTTGTACTTTAACAAAATGGCGCCGTTGACGGGGACCAGGGTTAGATGTAATTGATTCTATGAGTATGTGTTAACTTTGATTATGATTATATATGGTTTTAGTTATTCATCAATTTTGGTGGTTGTTCTTGATTATCTTGTTAAATGTTAGAATTTGAAATGTCATAGACATATGCTTTTTGAATTCAATATTTAGAACAATCATCTATTAATTTCTAAAACTCTAGACATAGATTTTAGATTTAATACTCACTTAAATATCAAGTTTTAAAACTATTGTGTTGATTAAATTGTCCGAGACATCGGAGTTTGAGCAATACAATATAGCTGTTATATTGATCGATCACTCGAGACATCGAGGGTTAATTAATATAACGAGATTCTCGTCGTGATCTGGACACGTATGTGAGTGATATGTGATAGAATTGATTAATAGTTAAAACCTGTATAATTGATCGAATGATACGTACAATTGAGTTAGTGAAACCTAACCCCAACAAATTTATCTCTCTGTCAATCTTTTAATCTTTTATCGTTATTTTAGTTAATTACTTTATACAAACAAACAACCTTAAAACATTATACTTAAAATTATATTAATTGTTGAACGGCTTAGATATTGCACCAGTCTCTATGGATACATAAAAACTATACTTACTTTTGTACTTTAACAAAATGGCGCCGTTGCCGGGGACCGGGGTTAGATGTAATTGATTCTATGAGTATGTGTTAACTTTGATTATGATTATATATGATTTTAGTTATTCATCAATTTTGGTGGTTGTTCTTGATTATCTTGTTAAATGTTAGAATTTGAAATGTCATAGACATATGCTTTTTGAATTCAATATTTAGAACAATCATCTATTAATTTCTAAAACTCTAGACATAGATTTTAGATTTAATACTCACTTAAATATCAAGTTTTAAAACTATTGTGTTGATTAAATTGTCCGAGACATCGGAGTTTGAGCAATACAATATAGCTGTTATATTGATCGATCACTCGAAACATCGAGGGTTAATTAATATAACGAGATTCTCGTCGTGATCTGGACACGGACACGTATGTGAGTGATATGTGATAGAATTGATTAATAGTTAAAACCTGTATAATTGATTGAAGGATACGTACAATTGAGTTAGTGAAACCTAACCCCAACAAATTTATCTTTGTGTCAATCTTTTAATCTTTTATCGTTATTTTAGTTAATTACTCTATACAAACAAACAACCTTAAAACATTATACTTGAAATTATATTAATTGTTGAATGGCATAGATATCGCACCAATCCCTGTGGATATGATAAAAACTATACTTACTTTTGTACTTTAACAAAATGGCGCCGTTGACGGGGACCAGGGTTAGATGTAATTGATTCTATGAGTATGTGTTAACTTTGATTATGATTATATATGGTTTTAGTTATTCATCAATTTTGGTGGTTGTTCTTGATTATCCTGTTAAATGTTAGAATTTGAAATGTCATAGACATATGCTTTTTGAATTCAATATTTAGAACAATCATCTATTAATTTCTAAAACTCTAGACATAGATTTTAGATTTAATACTCACTTAAATATCAAGTTTTAAAACTATTGTGTTATTAAATTGTCCGAGACATCGGAGTTTGAGCAATACAATATAGCTGGTATATTGATCGACCACTCGAGACATCGAGGGTTAATTAATATAACGAGATTATCGTCGTGATCTGGACACGGACACGTATGTGAGTGATATGTGATAGAATTGATTAATAGTTAAAACATGTATAATTGATTGAAGCATACGTACAATTGAGTTAGTGAAACCTAACCCCAACAAATTTATCTCTGTGTCAATCTTTTAATCTTTTATTGTTATTTTAGTTAATTACTCTATACAAACAAACAACCTTAAAACATTATACTTGAAATTATATTAATTGTTGAACGGCTTAGATATCACACCAGTCCCTGTGGATATGATAAAAACTATACTTACTTTTGTACTTTAACAAAATGGCGCCGTTGACGGGGACCAGGGTTAGATGTAATTGATTCTATGAGTATGTGTTAACTTTGATTATGATTATATATGGTTTTAGTTATTCATCAATTTTGGTGGTTGTTCTTGATTATCTTGTTAAATGTTAGAATTTGAAATGTCATAGACATATGCTTTTTGAATTCAATATTTAGAACAATCATCTATTAATTTCTAAAACTCTAGACATAGATTTTAGATTTAATACTCACTTAAATATCAAGTTTTAAAACTATTGTGTTGATTAAATTGTCCGAGACATCGGAGTTTGAGCAATACAATATAGCTGTTATATTGATCGATCACTCGAGACATCGAGGGTTAATTAATATAACGAGATTCTCGTCGTGATCTGGACACGTATGTGAGTGATATGTGATAGAATTGATTAATAGTTAAAACCTGTATAATTGATCGAATGATACGTACAATTGAGTTAGTGAAACCTAACCCCAACAAATTTATCTCTCTGTCAATCTTTTAATCTTTTATCGTTATTTTAGTTAATTACTTTATACAAACAAACAACCTTAAAACATTATACTTAAAATTATATTAATTGTTGAACGGCTTAGATATTGCACCAGTCTCTATGGATACATAAAAACTATACTTACTTTTGTACTTTAACAAAATGGCGCCGTTGCCGGGGACCGGGGTTAGATGTAATTGATTCTATGAGTATGTGTTAACTTTGATTATGATTATATATGATTTTAGTTATTCATCAATTTTGGTGGTTGTTCTTGATTATCTTGTTAAATGTTAGAATTTGAAATGTCATAGACATATGCTTTTTGAATTCAATATTTAGAACAATCATCTATTAATTTCTAAAACTCTAGACATAGATTTTAGATTTAATACTCACTTAAATATCAAGTTTTAAAACTATTGTGTTGATTAAATTGTCCGAGACATCGGAGTTTGAGCAATACAATATAGCTGTTATATTGATCGATCACTCGAAACATCGAGGGTTAATTAATATAACGAGATTCTCGTCGTGATCTGGACACGGACACGTATGTGAGTGATATGTGATAGAATTGATTAATAGTTAAAACCTGTATAATTGATTGAAGGATACGTACAATTGAGTTAGTGAAACCTAACCCCAACAAATTTATCTTTGTGTCAATCTTTTAATCTTTTATCGTTATTTTAGTTAATTACTCTATACAAACAAACAACCTTAAAACATTATACTTGAAATTATATTAATTGTTGAATGGCATAGATATCGCACCAATCCCTGTGGATATGATAAAAACTATACTTACTTTTGTACTTTAACAAAATGGCGCCGTTGACGGGGACCAGGGTTAGATGTAATTGATTCTATGAGTATGTGTTAACTTTGATTATGATTATATATGGTTTTAGTTATTCATCAATTTTGGTGGTTGTTCTTGATTATCCTGTTAAATGTTAGAATTTGAAATGTCATAGACATATGCTTTTTGAATTCAATATTTAGAACAATCATCTATTAATTTCTAAAACTCTAGACATAGATTTTAGATTTAATACTCACTTAAATATCAAGTTTTAAAACTATTGTGTTATTAAATTGTCCGAGACATCGGAGTTTGAGCAATACAATATAGCTGGTATATTGATCGACCACTCGAGACATCGAGGGTTAATTAATATAACGAGATTATCGTCGTGATCTGGACACGGACACGTATGTGAGTGATATGTGATAGAATTGATTAATAGTTAAAACATGTATAATTGATTGAAGCATACGTACAATTGAGTTAGTGAAACCTAACCCCAACAAATTTATCTCTGTGTCAATCTTTTAATCTTTTATTGTTATTTTAGTTAATTACTCTATACAAACAAACAACCTTAAAACATTATACTTGAAATTATATTAATTGTTGAACGGCTTAGATATCACACTAGTCCCTGTGGATATGATAAAAACTATACTTACTTTTGTACTTTAACAAAATGGCGCCGTTGCCGGGGACCAGGGTTAGATGTAATTGATTCTATGAGTATGTGTTAACTTTGATTATGATTATATATGGTTTTTGTTATTCATCAATTTTGGTGGTTGTTCTTGATTATCTTGTTAAATGTTAGAATTTGAAATGTCATAGACATATGCTTTTTGAATTCAATATTTAGAACAATCATCTATTAATTTCTAAAACTCTAGACATAGATTTTAGATTTAATACTCACTTAAATATCAAGTTTTAAAACTATTGTGTTGATTAAATTGTCCGAGACATCGGAGTTTGAGCAATACAATATAGCTGTTAAATTGATCGATCACTCGAGACATCGAGGGTTAATTAATATAACGAGATTCTCGTCGTGATCTGGACACGGACACGTATGTGAGTGATATGTGATAGAATTGATTAATAGTTAAAACCTGTATAATTGATTGAAGGATACGTACAATTGAGTTAGTGAAACCTAACCCCAACAAATTTATCTTTGTGTCAATCTTTTAATCTTTTATCGTTATTTTAGTTAATTACTCTATACAAACAAACAACCTTAAAACATTATACTTGAAATTATATTAATTGTTGAATGACATAGATATCGCACCAATCCCTGTGGGTATGATAAAAACTATACTTACTTTTGTACTTTAACAAAATGGCGCCGTTGACGGGGACCAGGGTTAGATGTAATTGATTCTATGAGTATGTGTTAACTTTGATTATGATTATATATGGTTTTAGTTATTCATCAATTTTGGTGGTTGTTCTTGATTATCTTGTTAAATGTTAGAATTTGAAATGTCATAGACATATGCTTTTTGAATTCAATATTTAGAACAATCATCTATTAATTTCTAAAACTCTAGACATAGATTTTAGATTTAATACTCACTTAAATATCAAGTTTTAAAACTATTGTGTTATTAAATTGTCCGAGACATCGGAGTTTGAGCAATACAATATAGCTGGTATATTGATCGACCACTCGAGACATCGAGGGTTAATTAATATAACGAGATTATCGTCGTGATCTGGACACGGACACGTATGTGAGTGATATGTGATAGAATTGATTAATAGTTAAAACATGTATAATTGATTGAAGCATACGTACAATTGAGTTAGTGAAACCTAACCCCAACAAATTTATCTCTGTGTCAATCTTTTAATCTTTTATTGTTATTTTAGTTAATTACTCTATACAAACAAACAACCTTAAAACATTATACTTGAAATTATATTAATTGTTGAACGGCTTAGATATCACACCAGTCCCTGTGGATATGATAAAAACTATACTTACTTTTGTACTTTAACAAAATGGCGCCGTTGACGGGGACCAGGGTTAGATGTAATTGATTCTATGAGTATGTGTTAACTTTGATTATGATTATATATGGTTTTAGTTATTCATCAATTTTGGTGGTTGTTCTTGATTATCCTGTTAAATGTTAGAATTTGAAATGTCATAGACATATGCTTTTTGAATTCAATATTTAGAACAATCATCTATTAATTTCTAAAACTCTAGACATAGATTTTAGATTTAATACTCACTTAAATATCAAGTTTTAAAACTATTGTGTTATTAAATTGTCCGAGACATCGGAGTTTGAGCAATACAATATAGCTGGTATATTGATCGACCACTCGAGACATCGAGGGTTAATTAATATAACGAGATTATCGTCGTGATCTGGACACGAACACGTATGTGAGTGATATGTGATAGAATTGATTAATAGTTAAAACATGTATAATTGATTGAAGCATACGTACAATTGAGTTAGTGAAACCTAACCCCAACAAATTTATCTCTGTGTCAATCTTTTAATCTTTTATTGTTATTTTAGTTAATTACTCTATACAAACAAACAACCTTAAAACATTATACTTGAAATTATATTAATTGTTGAACGGCTTAGATATCACACCAGTCCCTGTGGATATGATAAAAACTATACTTACTTTTGTACTTTAACAAAATGGCGCCGTTGACGGGGACCAGGGTTAGATGTAATTGATTCTATGAGTATGTGTTAACTTTGATTATGATTATATATGGTTTTAGTTATTCATCAATTTTGGTGGTTGTTCTTGATTATCTTGTTAAATGTTAGAATTTGAAATGTCATAGACATATGCTTTTTGAATTCAATATTTAGAACAATCATCTATTAATTTCTAAAACTCTAGACATAGATTTTAGATTTAATACTCACTTAAATATCAAGTTTTAAAACTATTGTGTTGATTAAATTGTCCGAGACATCGGAGTTTGAGCAATACAATATAGCTGTTATATTGATCGATCACTCGAGACATCGAGGGTTAATTAATATAACGAGATTCTCGTCGTGATCTGGACACGTATGTGAGTGATATGTGATAGAATTGATTAATAGTTAAAACCTGTATAATTGATCGAATGATACGTACAATTGAGTTAGTGAAACCTAACCCCAACAAATTTATCTCTCTGTCAATCTTTTAATCTTTTATCGTTATTTTAGTTAATTACTTTATACAAACAAACAACCTTAAAACATTATACTTAAAATTATATTAATTGTTGAACGGCTTAGATATTGCACCAGTCTCTATGGATACATAAAAACTATACTTACTTTTGTACTTTAACAAAATGGCGCCGTTGCCGGGGACCGGGGTTAGATGTAATTGATTCTATGAGTATGTGTTAACTTTGATTATGATTATATATGATTTTAGTTATTCATCAATTTTGGTGGTTGTTCTTGATTATCTTGTTAAATGTTAGAATTTGAAATGTCATAGACATATGCTTTTTGAATTCAATATTTAGAACAATCATCTATTAATTTCTAAAACTCTAGACATAGATTTTAGATTTAATACTCACTTAAATATCAAGTTTTAAAACTATTGTGTTGATTAAATTGTCCGAGACATCGGAGTTTGAGCAATACAATATAGCTGTTATATTGATCGATCACTCGAAACATCGAGGGTTAATTAATATAACGAGATTCTCGTCGTGATCTGGACACGGACACGTATGTGAGTGATATGTGATAGAATTGATTAATAGTTAAAACATGTATAATTGATTGAAGCATACGTACAATTGAGTTAGTGAAACCTAACCCCAACAAATTTATCTCTGTGTCAATCTTTTAATCTTTTATTGTTATTTTAGTTAATTACTCTATACAAACAAACAACCTTAAAACATTATACTTGAAATTATATTAATTGTTGAACGGCTTAGATATCACACCAGTCCCTGTGGATATGATAGAAACTATACTTACTTTTGTACTTTAACAAAATGGCGCCGTTGCCGGGGACCAGGGTTAGATGTAATTGATTCTATGAGTATGTGTTAACTTTGATTATGATTATATATGGTTTTTGTTATTCATCAATTTTGGTGGTTGTTCTTGATTATCTTGTTAAATGTTAGAATTTGAAATGTCATAGACATATGCTTTTTGAATTCAATATTTAGAACAATCATCTATTAATTTCTAAAACTCTAGACATAGATTTTAGATTTAATACTCACTTAAATATCAAGTTTTAAAACTATTGTGTTGATTAAATTGTCCGAGACATCGGAGTTTGAGCAATACAATATAGCTGTTAAATTGATCGATCACTCGAGACATCGAGGGTTAATTAATATAACGAGATTCTCGTCGTGATCTGGACACGGACACGTATGTGAGTGATATGTGATAGAATTGATTAATAGTTAAAACCTGTATAATTGATTGAAGGATACGTACAATTGAGTTAGTGAAACCTAACCCCAACAAATTTATCTTTGTGTCAATCTTTTAATCTTTTATCGTTATTTTAGTTAATTACTCTATACAAACAAACAACCTTAAAACATTATACTTGAAATTATATTAATTGTTGAATGACATAGATATCGCACCAATCCCTGTGGGTATGATAAAAACTATACTTACTTTTGTACTTTAACAAAATGGCGCCGTTGACGGGGACCAGGGTTAGATGTAATTGATTCTATGAGTATGTGTTAACTTTGATTATGATTATATATGGTTTTAGTTATTCATCAATTTTGGTGGTTGTTCTTGATTATCTTGTTAAATGTTAGAATTTGAAATGTCATAGACATATGCTTTTTGAATTCAATATTTAGAACAATCATCTATTAATTTCTAAAACTCTAGACATAGATTTTAGATTTAATACTCACTTAAATATCAAGTTTTAAAACTATTGTGTTGATTAAATTGTCCGAGACATCGGAGTTTGAGCAACACAATATAGCTGTTATATTGATCGATCACTCGAAACATCGAGGGTTAATTAATATAACGAGATTCTCGTCGTGATCTGGACACGGACACGTATGTGAGTGATATGTGATAGAATTGATTAATAGTTAAAACCTGTATAATTGATTGAAGGATACGTACAATTGAGTTAGTGAAACCTAACCCCAACAAATTTATCTTTGTGTCAATCTTTTAATCTTTTATCGTTATTTTAGTTAATTACTCTATACAAACAAACAACCTTAAAACATTATACTTGAAATTATATTAATTGTTGAAGGTCATATATATCGCACCAGTCCCTGTGGATATGATAAAAACTATACTTACTTTTGTACTTTAACAAAATGGCGCCGTTGACGGGGACCAGGGTTAGATGTAATTGATTCTATGAGTATGTGTTAACTTTGATTATGATTATATATGGTTTTAGTTATTCATCAATTTTGGTGGTTGTTCTTGATTATCCTGTTAAATGTTAGAATTTGAAATGTCATAGACATATGCTTTTTGAATTCAATATTTAGAACAATCATCTATTAATTTCTAAAACTCTAGACATAGATTTTAGATTTAATACTCACTTAAATATCAAGTTTTAAAACTATTGTGTTATTAAATTGTCCGAGACATAGGAGTTTGAGCAATACAATATAGCTGGTATATTGATCGACCACTCGAGACATCGAGGGTTAATTAATATAACGAGATTATCGTCGTGATCTGGACACGGACACGTATGTGAGTGATATGTGATAGAATTGATTAATAGTTAAAACATGTATAATTGATTGAAGCATACGTACAATTGAGTTAGTGAAACCTAACCCCAACAAATTTATCTCTGTGTCAATCTTTTAATCTTTTATTGTTATTTTAGTTAATTACTCTATACAAACAAACAACCTTAAAACATTATACTTGAAATTATATTAATTGTTGAACGGCTTAGATATCACACCAGTCCCTGTGGATATGATAAAAACTATACTTACTTTTGTACTTTAACAAAATGGCGCCGTTGCCGGGGACCAGGGTTAGATGTAATTGATTCTATGAGTATGTGTTAACTTTGATTATGATTATATATAGTTTTAGTTATTCATCAATTTTGGTGGTTGTTCTTGATTATCTTGTTAAATGTTAGAATTTGAAATGTCATAGACATATGCTTTTTGAATTCAATATTTAGAACAATCATCTATTAATTTCTAAAACTCTAGACATAGATTTTAGATTTAATACTCACTTAAATATCAAGTTTTAAAACTATTGTGTTGATTAAATTGTCCGAGACATCGGAGTTTGAGCAATACAATATAGATGTTAAATTGATCGATCACTCGAGACATCGAGGGTTAATTAATATAACGAGATTCTCGTCGTGATCTGGACACGGACACGTATGTGAGTGATATGTGATAGAATTGATTAATAGTTAAAACCTGTATAATTGATTGAAGGATACGTACAATTGAGTTAGTGAAACCTAACCCCAACAAATTTATCTCTGTATCAATCTTTTAATCTTTTATCGTTATTTTAGTTAATTACTCTATACAAACAAACAACCTTAAAACATTATACTTGAAATTATATTAATTGTTGAAGGTCATATATATCGCACCAGTCCCTGTGGATATGATAAAAACTATACTTACTTTTGTACTTTAACAAAATGGCGCCGTTGACGGGGACCAGGGTTAGATGTAATTGATTCTATGAGTATGTGTTAACTTTGATTATGATTATATATGGTTTTAGTTATTCATCAATTTTGGTGGTTGTTCTTGATTATCCTGTTAAATGTTAGAATTTGAAATGTCATAGACATATGCTTTTTGAATTCAATATTTAGAACAATCATCTATTAATTTCTAAAACTCTAGACATAGATTTTAGATTTAATACTCACTTAAATATCAAGTTTTAAAACTATTGTGTTATTAAATTGTCCGAGACATAGGAGTTTGAGCAATACAATATAGCTGGTATATTGATCGACCACTCGAGACATCGAGGGTTAATTAATATAACGAGATTATCGTCGTGATCTGGACACGGACACGTATGTGAGTGATATGTGATAGAATTGATTAATAGTTAAAACATGTATAATTGATTGAAGCATACGTACAATTGAGTTAGTGAAACCTAACCCCAACAAATTTATCTCTGTGTCAATCTTTTAATCTTTTATTGTTATTTTAGTTAATTACTCTATACAAACAAACAACCTTAAAACATTATACTTGAAATTATATTAATTGTTGAACGGCTTAGATATCACACCAGTCCCTGTGGATATGATAAAAACTATACTTACTTTTGTACTTTAACAAAATGGCGCCGTTGCCGGGGACCAGGGTTAGATGTAATTGATTCTATGAGTATGTGTTAACTTTGATTATGATTATATATGGTTTTAGTTATTCATCAATTTTGGTGGTTGTTCTTGATTATCTTGTTAAATGTTAGAATTTGAAATGTCATAGACATATGCTTTTTGAATTCAATATTTAGAACAATCATCTATTAATTTCTAAAACTCTAGACATAGATTTTAGATTTAATACTCACTTAAATATCAAGTTTTAAAACTATTGTGTTGATTAAATTGTCCGAGACATCGGAGTTTGAGCAACACAATATAGCTGTTATATTGATCGATCACTCGAAACATCGAGGGTTAATTAATATAACGAGATTCTCGTCGTGATCTGGACACGGACACGTATGTGAGTGATATGTGATAGAATTGATTAATAGTTAAAACCTGTATAATTGATTGAAGGATACGTACAATTGAGTTAGTGAAACCTAACCCCAACAAATTTATCTTTGTGTCAATCTTTTAATCTTTTATCGTTATTTTAGTTAATTACTCTATACAAACAAACAACCTTAAAACATTATACTTGAAATTATATTAATTGTTGAAGGTCATATATATCGCACCAGTCCCTGTGGATATGATAAAAACTATACTTACTTTTGTACTTTAACAAAATGGCGCCGTTGATGGGGACCAGGGTTAGATGTAATTGATTCTATGAGTATGTGTTAACTTTGATTATGATTATATATGGTTTTAGTTATTCATCAATTTTGGTGGTTGTTCTTGATTATCCTGTTAAATGTTAGAATTTGAAATGTCATAGACATATGCTTTTTGAATTCAATATTTAGAACAATCATCTATTAATTTCTAAAACTCTAGACATAGATTTTAGATTTAATACTCACTTAAATATCAAGTTTTAAAACTATTGTGTTATTAAATTGTCCGAGACATAGGAGTTTGAGCAATACAATATAGCTGGTATATTGATCGACCACTCGAGACATCGAGGGTTAATTAATATAACGAGATTATCGTCGTGATCTGGACACGGACACGTATGTGAGTGATATGTGATAGAATTGATTAATAGTTAAAACATGTATAATTGATTGAAGCATACGTACAATTGAGTTAGTGAAACCTAACCCCAACAAATTTATCTCTGTGTCAATCTTTTAATCTTTTATTGTTATTTTAGTTAATTACTCTATACAAACAAACAACCTTAAAACATTATACTTGAAATTATATTAATTGTTGAAGGTCATATATATCGCACCAGTCCCTGTGGATATGATAAAAACTATACTTACTTTTGTACTTTAACAAAATGGCGCCGTTGCCGGGGACCAGGGTTAGATGTAATTGATTCTATGAGTATGTGTTAACTTTGATTATGATTATATATAGTTTTAGTTATTCATCAATTTTGGTGGTTGTTCTTGATTATCTTGTTAAATGTTAGAATTTGAAATGTCATAGACATATGCTTTTTGAATTCAATATTTAGAACAATCATCTATTAATTTCTAAAACTCTAGACATAGATTTTAGATTTAATACTCACTTAAATATCAAGTTTTAAAACTATTGTGTTGATTAAATTGTCCGAGACATCGGAGTTTGAGCAATACAATATAGCTGTTAAATTGATCGATCACTCGAGACATCGAGGGTTAATTAATATAACGAGATTCTCGTCGTGATCTGGACACGGACACGTATGTGAGTGATATGTGATAGAATTGATTAATAGTTAAAACCTGTATAATTGATTGAAGGATACGTACAATTGAGTTAGTGAAACCTAACCCCAACAAATTTATCTCTGTGTCAATCTTTTAATCTTTTATCGTTATTTTAGTTAATTACTCTATACAAACAAACAACCTTAAAACATTATACTTGAAATTATATTAATTGTTGAAGGTCATATATATCGCACCAGTCCCTGTGGATATGATAAAAACTATACTTACTTTTGTACTTTAACAAAATGGCGCCGTTGACGGGGACCAGGGTTAGATGTAATTGATTCTATGAGTATGTGTTAACTTTGATTATGATTATATATGGTTTTAGTTATTCATCAATTTTGGTGGTTGTTCTTGATTATCCTGTTAAATGTTAGAATTTGAAATGTCATAGACATATGCTTTTTGAATTCAATATTTAGATCAATCATCTATTAATTTCTAAAACTCTAGACATAGATTTTATATTTAATACTCACTTAAATATCAAGTTTTAAAACTATTGTGTTATTAAATTGTCCGAGACATAGGAGTTTGAGCAATACAATATAGCTGGTATATTGATCGACCACTCGAGACATCGAGGGTTAATTAATATAACGAGATTATCGTCGTGATCTGGACACGGACACGTATGTGAGTGATATGTGATAGAATTGATTAATAGTTAAAACATGTATAATTGATTGAAGCATACGTACAATTGAGTTAGTGAAACCTAACCCCAACAAATTTATCTCTGTGTCAATCTTTTAATCTTTTATTGTTATTTTAGTTAATTACTCTATACAAACAAACAACCTTAAAACATTATACTTGAAATTATATTAATTGTTGAACGGCTTAGATATCACACCAGTCCCTGTGGATATGATAAAAACTATACTTACTTTTGTACTTTAACAAAATGGCGCCGTTGCCGGGGACCAGGGTTAGATGTAATTGATTCTATGAGTATGTGTTAACTTTGATTATGATTATATATGGTTTTAGTTATTCATCAATTTTGGTGGTTGTTCTTGATTATCTTGTTAAATGTTAGAATTTGAAATGTCATAGACATATGCTTTTTGAATTCAATATTTAGAACAATCATCTATTAATTTCTAAAACTCTAGACAAAGATTTTAGATTTAATACTCACTTAAATATCAAGTTTTAAAACTATTGTGTTGATTAAATTGTCCGAGACATCGGAGTTTGAGCAATACAATATAGCTGTTAAATTGATCGATCACTCGAGACATCGAGGGTTAATTAATATAACGAGATTCTCGTCGTGATCTGGACACGGACACGTATGTGAGTGATATGTGATAGAATTGATTAATAGTTAAAACCTGTATAATTGATTGAAGGATACGTACAATTGAGTTAGTGAAACCTAACCCCAACAAATTTATCTCTGTGTCAATCTTTTAATCTTTTATCGTTATTTTAGTTAATTACTCTATACAAACAAACAACCTTAAAACATTATACTTGAAATTATATTAATTGTTGAAGGTCATATATATCGCACCAGTCCCTGTGGATATGATAAAAACTATACTTACTTTTGTACTTTAACAAAATGGCGCCGTTGACGGGGACCAGGGTTAGATGTAATTGATTCTATGAGTATGTGTTAACTTTGATTATGATTATATATGGTTTTAGTTATTCATCAATTTTGGTGGTTGTTCTTGATTATCCTGTTAAATGTTAGAATTTGAAATGTCATAGACATATGCTTTTTGAATTCAATATTTAGAACAATCATCTATTAATTTCTAAAACTCTAGACATAGATTTTAGATTTAATACTCACTTAAATATCAAGTTTTAAAACTATTGTGTTATTAAATTGTCCGAGACATAGGAGTTTGAGCAATACAATATAGCTGGTATATTGATCGACCACTCGAGACATCGAGGGTTAATTAATATAACGAGATTATCGTCGTGATCTGGACACGGACACGTATGTGAGTGATATGTGATAGAATTGATTAATAGTTAAAACATGTATAATTGATTGAAGCATACGTACAATTGAGTTAGTGAAACCTAACCCCAACAAATTTATCTCTGTGTCAATCTTTTAATCTTTTATTGTTATTTTAGTTAATTACTCTATACAAACAAACAACCTTAAAACATTATACTTGAAATTATATTAATTGTTGAACGGCTTAGATATCACACCAGTCCCTGTGGATATGATAAAAACTATACTTACTTTTGTACTTTAACAAAATGGCGCCGTTGCCGGGGACCAGGGATAGATGTAATTGATTCTATGAATATGTGTTAACTTTGATTATGATTATATATGGTTTTAGTTATTCATCAATTTTGGTGGTTGTTCTTGATTATCCTGTTAAATGTTAGAATTTGAAATGTCATAGACATATGCTTTTTGAATTCAATATTTAGAACAATCATCTATTAATTTCTAAAACTCTAGACATAGATTTTAGATTTAATACTCACTTAAATATCAAGTTTTAAAACTATTGTATTGATTAAATTGTCCGAGACATCGGAGTTTGAGCAACACAATATAGCTGTTATATTGATCGATCACTCGAGACATCGAGGGTTAATTAATATAACGAGATTCTCGTTGTGATCTGGACACGGACACGTATGTGAGTGATATGTGATAGAATTGATTAATAGTTAAAACCTGTATAATTGATTGAAGGATACGTACAATTGAGTTAGTGAAACCTAACCCCAACAAATTTATCTTTGTGTCAATCTTTTAATCTTTTATCGTTATTTTAGTTAATTACTCTATACAAACAAACAACCTTAAAACATTATACTTGAAATTATATTAATTGTTGAAGGTCATATATATCGCACCAGTCCCTGTGGATATGATAAAAACTATACTTACTTTTGTACTTTAACAAAATGGCGCCGTTGACGGGGACCAGGGTTAGATGTAATTGATTCTATCAGTATGTGTTAACTTTGATTATGATTATATATGGTTTTAGTTATTCATCAATTTTGGTGGTTGTTCTTGATTATCTTGTTAAATGTTAGAATTTGAAATGTCATAGACATATGCTTTTTGAATTCAATATTTAGAACAATCATCTATTAATTTCTAAAACTCTAGACATAGATTTTAGATTTAATACTCACTTAAATATCAAGTTTTAAAACTATTGTGTTATTAAATTGTCCGAGACATAGGAGTTTGAGCAATACAATATAGCTGGTATATTGATCGACCACTCGAGACATCGAGGGTTAATTAATATAACGAGATTATCGTCGTGATCTGGACACGGACACGTATGTGAGTGATATGTGATAGAATTGATTAATAGTTAAAACATGTATAATTGATTGAAGCATACGTACAATTGAGTTAGTGAAACCTAACCCCAAAAAATTTATCTCTGTGTCAATCTTTTAATCTTTTATTGTTATTTTAGTTAATTACTCTATACAAACAAACAACCTTAAAACATTATACTTGAAATTATATTAATTGTTGAACGGCTTAGATATCACACCAGTCCCTGTGGATATGATAAAAACTATACTTACTTTTGTACTTTAACAAAATGGCGCCGTTGCCGGGGACCAGGTTTAGATGTAATTGATTCTATGAGTATGTGTTAACTTTGATTATGATTATATATGGTTTTAGTTATTCATCAATTTTGGTGGTTGTTCTTGATTATCTTGTTAAATGTTAGAATTTGAAATGTCATAGACATATGCTTTTTGAATTCAATATTTAGAACAATCATCTATTAATTTCTAAAACTCTAGACATAGATTTTAGATTTAATACTCACTTAAATATCAAGTTTTAAAACTATTGTGTTGATTAAATTGTCCGAGACATCGGAGTTTGAGCAATACAATATGGCTGTTAAATTGATCGATCACTCGAGACATCGAGGGTTAATTAATATAACGAGATTCATGTCGTGATCTGGACACGGACACGTATGTGAGTGATATGTGATAGAATTGATTAATAGTTAAAACCTGTATAATTGATTGAAGGATACGTACAATTGAGTTAGTGAAACCTAACCCCAACAAATTTATCTCTGTGTCAATCTTTTAATCTTTTATCGTTATTTTAGTTAATTACTCTATACAAACAAACAACCTTAAAACATTATACTTGAAATTATATTAATTGTTGAACGGCTTAGATATCGCACCAGTCCCTGTGGATATGATAAAAACTATACTTACTTTTGTACTTTAACAAAATGGCGCCGTTGCCGGGGACCAGGGTTAGATGTAATTGATTCTATGAGTATGTATTAACTTGGATTATGATTATATATGGTTTTAGTTATTCATCAATTTTGGTGGTTGTTCTTGATTATCTTGTTAAATGTTAGAATTTGAAATGTCATAGACATATGCTTTTTGAATTCAATATTTAGAACAATCATCTATTAATTTCTAAAACTCTAGACATAGATTTTAGATTTAATACTCACTTAAATATCAAGTTTTAAAACTATTGTGTTGATTAAATTGTCCGAGACATCGGAGTTTGAGCAATACAATATAGCTGTTATATTGATCGACCACTCGAGACATCGAGGGTTAATTAATATAACGAGATTCTCGTCGTGATCTGGACACGGACACGTATGTGAGTGATATGTGATAGAATTGATTAATAGTTAAAACATGTATAATTGATTGAAGCATACGTACAATTGAGTTAGTGAAACCTAACCCCAACAAATTTATCTCTGTGTCAATCTTTTAATCTTTTATTGTTATTTTAGTTAATTACTCTATACAAACAAACAACCTTAAAACATTATACTTGAAATTATATTAATTGTTGAACGGCTTAGATATCACACCAGTCCCTGTGGATATGTTAAAACTATACTTACTTTTGTACTTTAACAAAATGGCGCCGTTGCCGGGGACCAGGGTTAGATGTAATTGATTCTATGAGTATGTGTTAACTTTGATTATGATTATATATGGTTTTATTTATTCATCAATTTTGGTGGTTGTTCTTGATTATCTTGTTAAATGTTAGAATTTGAAATGTCATAGACATATGCTTTTTGAATTCAATATTTAGAACAATCATCTATTAATTTCTAAAACTCTAGACATAGATTTTAGATTTAATACTCACTTAAATATCAAGTTTTAAAACTATTGTGTTGATTAAATTGTCCGAGACATCGGAGTTTGAGCAATACAATATAGCTGTTAAATTGATCGATCACTCGAGACATCGAGGGTTAATTAATATAACAAGATTCTCGTCGTGATCTGGACACGGACACGTATGTGAGTGATATGTGATAGAATTGATTAATAGTTCAAACCTGTATAATTGATTGAAGGATACGTACAATTGAGTTAGTGAAACCTAACCCCAACAAATTTATCTCTGTGTCAATCTTTTAATCTTTTATCGTTATTTTAGTTAATTACTCTATACAAACAAACAACCTTAAAACATTATACTTGAAATTATATTAATTGTTGAACGGCTTAGATATCGCACCAGTCCCTGTGGATATGATAAAAACTATACTTACTTTTGTACTTTAACAAAATGGCGCCGTTGCCGGGGACCAGGGTTAGATGTAATTGATTCTATGAGTATGTGTTAACTTTGATTATGATTATATATGGTTTTAGTTATTCATCAATTTTGGTGGTTGTTCTTGATTATCCTGTTAAATGTTAGAATTTGAAATGTCATAGACATATGCTTTTTGAATTCAATATTTAGAACAATCATCTATTAATTTCTAAAACTCTAGACATAGATTTTAGATTTAATACTCACTTAAATATCAAGTTTTAAAACTATTGTGTTATTAAATTGTCCGAGACATAGGAGTTTGAGCAATACAATATAGCTGGTATATTGATCGACCACTCGAGACATCGAGGGTTAATTAATATAACGAGATTATCGTCGTGATCTGGACACGGACACGTATGTGAGTGATATGTGATAGAATTGATTAATAGTTAAAACATGTATAATTGATTGAAGCATACGTACAATTGAGTTAGTGAAACCTAACCCCAAAAAATTTATCTCTGTGTCAATCTTTTAATCTTTTATTGTTATTTTAGTTAATTACTCTATACAAACAAACAACCTTAAAACATTATACTTGAAATTATATTAATTGTTGAACGGCTTAGATATCACACCAGTCCCTGTGGATATGATAAAAACTATACTTACTTTTGTACTTTAACAAAATGGCGCCGTTGCCGGGGACCAGGTTTAGATGTAATTGATTCTATGAGTATGTGTTAACTTTGATTATGATTATATATGGTTTTAGTTATTCATCAATTTTGGTGGTTGTTCTTGATTATCTTGTTAAATGTTAGAATTTGAAATGTCATAGACATATGCTTTTTGAATTCAATATTTAGAACAATCATCTATTAATTTCTAAAACTCTAGACATAGATTTTAGATTTAATACTCACTTAAATATCAAGTTTTAAAACTATTGTGTTGATTAAATTGTCCGAGACATCGGAGTTTGAGCAATACAATATGGCTGTTAAATTGATCGATCACTCGAGACATCGAGGGTTAATTAATATAACGAGATTCATGTCGTGATCTGGACACGGACACGTATGTGAGTGATATGTGATAGAATTGATTAATAGTTAAAACCTGTATAATTGATTGAAGGATACGTACAATTGAGTTAGTGAAACCTAACCCCAACAAATTTATCTCTGTGTCAATCTTTTAATCTTTTATCGTTATTTTAGTTAATTACTCTATACAAACAAACAACCTTAAAACATTATACTTGAAATTATATTAATTGTTGAACGGCTTAGATATCGCACCAGTCCCTGTGGATATGATAAAAACTATACTTACTTTTGTACTTTAACAAAATGGCGCCGTTGCCGGGGACCAGGGTTAGATGTAATTGATTCTATGAGTATGTATTAACTTGGATTATGATTATATATGGTTTTAGTTATTCATCAATTTTGGTGGTTGTTCTTGATTATCTTGTTAAATGTTAGAATTTGAAATGTCATAGACATATGCTTTTTGAATTCAATATTTAGAACAATCATCTATTAATTTCTAAAACTCTAGACATAGATTTTAGATTTAATACTCACTTAAATATCAAGTTTTAAAACTATTGTGTTGATTAAATTGTCCGAGACATCGGAGTTTGAGCAATACAATATAGCTGTTATATTGATCGACCACTCGAGACATCGAGGGTTAATTAATATAACGAGATTCTCGTCGTGATCTGGACACGGACACGTATGTGAGTGATATGTGATAGAATTGATTAATAGTTAAAACATGTATAATTGATTGAAGCATACGTACAATTGAGTTAGTGAAACCTAACCCCAACAAATTTATCTCTGTGTCAATCTTTTAATCTTTTATTGTTATTTTAGTTAATTACTCTATACAAACAAACAACCTTAAAACATTATACTTGAAATTATATTAATTGTTGAACGGCTTAGATATCACACCAGTCCCTGTGGATATGTTAAAACTATACTTACTTTTGTACTTTAACAAAATGGCGCCGTTGCCGGGGACCAGGGTTAGATGTAATTGATTCTATGAGTATGTGTTAACTTTGATTATGATTATATATGGTTTTATTTATTCATCAATTTTGGTGGTTGTTCTTGATTATCTTGTTAAATGTTAGAATTTGAAATGTCATAGACATATGCTTTTTGAATTCAATATTTAGAACAATCATCTATTAATTTCTAAAACTCTAGACATAGATTTTAGATTTAATACTCACTTAAATATCAAGTTTTAAAACTATTGTGTTGATTAAATTGTCCGAGACATCGGAGTTTGAGCAATACAATATAGCTGTTAAATTGATCGATCACTCGAGACATCGAGGGTTAATTAATATAACAAGATTCTCGTCGTGATCTGGACACGGACACGTATGTGAGTGATATGTGATAGAATTGATTAATAGTTCAAACCTGTATAATTGATTGAAGGATACGTACAATTGAGTTAGTGAAACCTAACCCCAACAAATTTATCTCTGTGTCAATCTTTTAATCTTTTATCGTTATTTTAGTTAATTACTCTATACAAACAAACAACCTTAAAACATTATACTTGAAATTATATTAATTGTTGAACGGCTTAGATATCGCACCAGTCCCTGTGGATATGATAAAAACTATACTTACTTTTGTACTTTAACAAAATGGCGCCGTTGCCGGGGACCAGGGTTAGATGTAATTGATTCTATGAGTATGTGTTAACTTTGATTATGATTATATATGGTTTTAGTTATTCATCAATTTTGGTGGTTGTTCTTGATTATCCTGTTAAATGTTAGAATTTGAAATGTCATAGACATATGCTTTTTGAATTCAATATTTAGAACAATCATCTATTAATTTCTAAAACTCTAGACATAGATTTTAGATTTAATACTCACTTAAATATCAAGTTTTAAAACTATTGTGTTGATTAAATTGTCCGAGACATCGGAGTTTGAGCAATACAATATGGCTGTTAAATTGATCGATCACTCGAGACATCGAGGGTTAATTAATATAACGAGATTCATGTCGTGATCTGGACACGGACACGTATGTGAGTGATATGTGATAGAATTGATTAATAGTTAAAACCTGTATAATTGATTGAAGGATACGTACAATTGAGTTAGTGAAACCTAACCCCAACAAATTTATCTCTGTGTCAATCTTTTAATCTTTTATCGTTATTTTAGTTAATTACTCTATACAAACAAACAACCTTAAAACATTATACTTGAAATTATATTAATTGTTGAACGGCTTAGATATCGCACCAGTCCCTGTGGATATGATAAAAACTATACTTACTTTTGTACTTTAACAAAATGGCGCCGTTGCCGGGGACCAGGGTTAGATGTAATTGATTCTATGAGTATGTATTAACTTTGATTATGATTATATATGGTTTTAGTTATTCATCAATTTTGGTGGTTGTTCTTGATTATCTTGTTAAATGTTAGAATTTGAAATGTCATAGACATATGCTTTTTGAATTCAATATTTAGAACAATCATCTATTAATTTCTAAAACTCTAGACATAGATTTTAGATTTAATACTCACTTAAATATCAAGTTTTAAAACTATTGTGTTGATTAAATTGTCCGAGACATCGGAGTTTGAGCAATACAATATAGCTGTTAAATTGATCGATCACTCGAGACATCGAGGGTTAATTAATATAACAAGATTCTCGTCGTGATCTGGACACGGACACGTATGTGAGTGATATGTGATAGAATTGATTAATAGTTCAAACCTGTATAATTGATTGAAGGATACGTACAATTGAGTTAGTGAAACCTAACCCCAACAAATTTATCTCTGTGTCAATCTTTTAATCTTTTATCGTTATTTTAGTTAATTACTCTATACAAACAAACAACCTTAAAACATTATACTTGAAATTATATTAATTGTTGAACGGCTTAGATATCGCACCAGTCCCTGTGGATATGATAAAAACTATACTTACTTTTGTACTTTAACAAAATGGCGCCGTTGCCGGGGACCAGGGTTAGATGTAATTGATTCTATGAGTATGTGTTAACTTTGATTATGATTATATATGGTTTTAGTTATTCATCAATTTTGGTGGTTGTTCTTGATTATCCTGTTAAATGTTAGAATTTGAAATGTCATAGACATATGCTTTTTGAATTCAATATTTAGAACAATCATCTATTAATTTCTAAAACTCTAGACATAGATTTTAGATTTAATACTCACTTAAATATCAAGTTTTAAAACTATTGTGTTGATTAAATTGTCCGAGACATCGGAGTTTGAGCAATACAATATGGCTGTTAAATTGATCGATCACTCGAGACATCGAGGGTTAATTAATATAACGAGATTCATGTCGTGATCTGGACACGGACACGTATGTGAGTGATATGTGATAGAATTGATTAATAGTTAAAACCTGTATAATTGATTGAAGGATACGTACAATTGAGTTAGTGAAACCTAACCCCAACAAATTTATCTCTGTGTCAATCTTTTAATCTTTTATCGTTATTTTAGTTAATTACTCTATACAAACAAACAACCTTAAAACATTATACTTGAAATTATATTAATTGTTGAACGGCTTAGATATCGCACCAGTCCCTGTGGATATGATAAAAACTATACTTACTTTTGTACTTTAACAAAATGGCGCCGTTGCCGGGGACCAGGGTTAGATGTAATTGATTCTATGAGTATGTATTAACTTTGATTATGATTATATATGGTTTTAGTTATTCATCAATTTTGGTGGTTGTTCTTGATTATCTTGTTAAATGTTAGAATTTGAAATGTCATAGACATATGCTTTTTGAATTCAATATTTAGAACAATCATCTATTAATTTCTAAAACTCTAGACATAGATTTTAGATTTAATACTCACTTAAATATCAAGTTTTAAAACTATTGTGTTGATTAAATTGTCCGAGACATCGGAGTTTGAGCAATACAATATAGCTGTTAAATTGATCGATCACTCGAGACATCGAGGGTTAATTAATATAACAAGATTCTCGTCGTGATCTGGACACGGACACGTATGTGAGTGATATGTGATAGAATTGATTAATAGTTCAAACCTGTATAATTGATTGAAGGATACGTACAATTGAGTTAGTGAAACCTAACCCCAACAAATTTATCTCTGTGTCAATCTTTTAATCTTTTATCGTTATTTTAGTTAATTACTCTATACAAACAAACAACCTTAAAACATTATACTTGAAATTATATTAATTGTTGAACGGCTTAGATATCGCACCAGTCCCTGTGGATATGATAAAAACTATACTTACTTTTGTACTTTAACAAAATGGCGCCGTTGCCGGGGACCAGGGTTAGATGTAATTGATTCTATGAGTATGTGTTAACTTTGATTATGATTATATAGGGTTTTAGTTATTCATCAATTTTGGTGGTTGTTCTTGATTATCTTGTTAAATGTTAGAATTTGAAATGTCATAGACATATGCTTTTTGAATTCAATATTTAGAACAATCATCTATTAATTTCTAAAACTCTAGACATAGATTTTAGATTTAATACTCACTTAAATATCAAGTTTTAAAACTATTGTGTTGATTAAATTGTCCGAGACATCGGAGTTTGAGCAATACAATATAGCTGTTATATTGATCGACCACTCGAGACATCGAGGGTTAATTAATATAACGAGATTCTCGTCGTGATCTGGACACGGACACGTATGTGAGTGATATGTGATAGAATTGATTAATAGTTAAAACCTGTATAATTGATTGAAGGATACGTACAATTGAGTTAGTGAAACCTAACCCCAACAAATTTATCTTTGTGTCAATCTTTTAATCTTTTATCGTTATTTTAGTTAATTACTCTATACAAACAAACAACCTTAAAACATTATACTTGAAATTATATTAATCGTTGAATGGCATAGATATCGCACCAGTCCCTGTGGATATGATAAAAACTATACTTACTTTTGTACTTTAACAAAATGGCGCCGTTGCCGGGGACCAGGGTTAGATGTAATTGATTCTATGAGTATGTGTTAACTTTGATTATGATTATATATGGTATTAGTTATTCATCAATTTTGGTGGTTGTTCTTGATTATCTTGTTAAATGTTAGAATTTGAAATGTCATAGACATATGCTTTTTGAATTCAATATTTAGAACAATCATCTATTAATTTCTAAAACTCTAGCCATAGATTTTAGATTTAATACTCACTTAAATATCAAGTTTTAAAACTATTGTGTTGATTAAATTGTCCGAGACATCGGAGTTTGAGCAATACAATATAGCTGTTAAATTGATCGATCACTCGAGACATCGAGGGTTAATTAATATAACGAGATTCTCGTCGTGATCTGGACACGGACACGTATGTGAGTGATATGTGATAGAATTGATTAATAGTTAAAACCTGTATAATTGATTGAAGGATACGTACAATTGAGTTAGTGAAACCTAACCCCAACAAATTTATCTCTGTGTCAATCTTTTAATCTTTTATCGTTATTTTAGTTAATTACTCTATACAAACAAACAACCTTAAAACATTATACTTGAAATTATATTAATTGTTGAACGGCTTAGATATCGCACCAGTCCCTGTGGATATGATAAAAACTATACTTACTTTTGTACTTTAACAAAATGGCGCCGTTGCCGGGGACCAGGGTTAGATGTAATTGATTCTATGAGTATGTGTTAACTTTGATTATGATTATATATGGTTTTAGTTATTCATCAATTTTGGTGGTTGTTCTTGATTATCTTGTTAAATGTTAGAATTTGAAATGTCATAGACATATGCTTTTTGAATTCAATATTTAGAACAATCATCTATTAATTTCTAAAACTCTAGACATAGATTTTAGATTTAATACTCACTTAAATATCAAGTTTTAAAACTATTGTGTTGATTAAATTGTCCGAGACATCGGAGTTTGAGCAATACAATATAGCTGTTATATTGATCGACCACTCGAGACATCGAGGGTTAATTAATATAACGAGATTCTCGTCGTGATCTGGACACGGACACGTATGTGAGTGATATGTGATAGAATTGATTAATAGTTAAAACCTGTATAATTGATTGAAGGATACGTACAATTGAGTTAGTGAAACCTAACCCCAACAAAATTATCTTTGTGTCAATCTTTTAATCTTTTATCGTTATTTTAGTTAATTACTCTATACAAACAAACAACCTTAAAACATTATACTTGAAATTATATTAATTGTTGAATGGCATAGATATCGCACCAGTCCCTGTGGATATGATAAAAACTATACTTACTTTTGTACTTTAACAAAATGGCGCCGTTGACGGGGACCAGGGTTAGATGTAATTGATTCTATGAGTATGTGTTAACTTTGATTATGATTATATATGGTTTTAGTTATTCATCAATTTTGGTGGTTGTTCTTGATTATCCTGTTAAATGTTAGAATTTGAAATGTCATAGACATATGCTTTTTGAATTCAATATTTAGAACAATCATCTATTAATTTCTAAAACTCTAGACATAGATTTTAGATTTAATACTCACTTAAATATCAAGTTTTAAAACTATTGTGTTATTAAATTGTCCGAGACATAGGAGTTTGAGCAATACAATATAGCTGGTATATTGATCGACCACTCGAGACATCGAGGGTTAATTAATATAACGAGATTATCGTCGTGATCTGGACACGGACACGTATGTGAGTGATATGTGATAGAATTGATTAATAGTTAAAACATGTATAATTGATTGAAGCATACGTACAATTGAGTTAGTGAAACCTAACCCCAACAAATTTATCTCTGTGTCAATCTTTTAATCTTTTATTGTTATTTTAGTTAATTACTCTATACAAACAAACAACCTTAAAACATTATACTTGAAATTATATTAATTGTTGAACGGCTTAGATATCACACCAGTCCCTGTGGATATGATAAAAACTATACTTACTTTTGTACTTTAACAAAATGGCGCCGTTGCCGGGGACCAGGGTTAGATGTAATTGATTCTATGAGTATGTGTTAACTTTGATTATGATTATATATAGTTTTAGTTATTCATCAATTTTGGTGGTTGTTCTTGATTATCTTGTTAAATGTTAGAATTTGAAATGTCATAGACATATGCTTTTTGAATTCAATATTTAGAACAATCATCTATTAATTTCTAAAACTCTAGACATAGATTTTAGATTTAATACTCACTTAAATATCAAGTTTTAAAACTATTGTGTTGATTAAATTGTCCGAGACATCGGAGTTTGAGCAATACAATATAGATGTTAAATTGATCGATCACTCGAGACATCGAGGGTTAATTAATATAACGAGATTCTCGTCGTGATCTGGACACGGACACGTATGTGAGTGATATGTGATAGAATTGATTAATAGTTAAAACCTGTATAATTGATTGAAGGATACGTACAATTGAGTTAGTGAAACCTAACCCCAACAAATTTATCTCTGTGTCAATCTTTTAATCTTTTATCGTTATTTTAGTTAATTACTCTATACAAACAAACAACCTTAAAACATTATACTTGAAATTATATTAATTGTTGAAGGTCATATATATCGCACCAGTCCCTGTGGATATGATAAAAACTATACTTACTTTTGTACTTTAACAAAATGGCGCCGTTGACGGGGACCAGGGTTAGATGTAATTGATTCTATGAGTATGTGTTAACTTTGATTATGATTATATATGGTTTTAGTTATTCATCAATTTTGGTGGTTGTTCTTGATTATCCTGTTAAATGTTAGAATTTGAAATGTCATAGACATATGCTTTTTGAATTCAATATTTAGAACAATCATCTATTAATTTCTAAAACTCTAGACATAGATTTTAGATTTAATACTCACTTAAATATCAAGTTTTAAAACTATTGTGTTATTAAATTGTCCGAGACATAGGAGTTTGAGCAATACAATATAGCTGGTATATTGATCGACCACTCGAGACATCGAGGGTTAATTAATATAACGAGATTATCGTCGTGATCTGGACACGGACACGTATGTGAGTGATATGTGATAGAATTGATTAATAGTTAAAACATGTATAATTGATTGAAGCATACGTACAATTGAGTTAGTGAAACCTAACCCCAACAAATTTATCTCTGTGTCAATCTTTTAATCTTTTATTGTTATTTTAGTTAATTACTCTATACAAACAAACAACCTTAAAACATTATACTTGAAATTATATTAAATGTTGAACGGCTTAGATATCACACCAGTCCCTGTGGATATGATAAAAACTATACTTACTTTTGTACTTTAACAAAATGGCGCCGTTGCCGGGGACCAGGGTTAGATGTAATTGATTCTATGAGTATGTGTTAACTTTGATTATGATTATATATGGTTTTAGTTATTCATCAATTTTGGTGGTTGTTCTTGATTATCTTGTTAAATGTTAGAATTTGAAATGTCATAGACATATGCTTTTTGAATTCAATATTTAGAACAATCATCTATTAATTTCTAAAACTCTAGACATAGATTTTAGATTTAATACTCACTTAAATATCAAGTTTTAAAACTATTGTGTTGATTAAATTGTCCGAGACATCGGAGTTTGAGCAACACAATATAGCTGTTATATTGATCGATCACTCGAAACATCGAGGGTTAATTAATATAACGAGATTCTCGTCGTGATCTGGACACGGACACGTATGTGAGTGATATGTGATAGAATTGATTAATAGTTAAAACCTGTATAATTGATTGAAGGATACGTACAATTGAGTTAGTGAAACCTAACCCCAACAAATTTATCTTTGTGTCAATCTTTTAATCTTTTATCGTTATTTTAGTTAATTACTCTATACAAACAAACAACCTTAAAACATTATACTTGAAATTATATTAATTGTTGAAGGTCATATATATCGCACCAGTCCCTGTGGATATGATAAAAACTATACTTACTTTTGTACTTTAACAAAATGGCGCCGTTGATGGGGACCAGGGTTAGATGTAATTGATTCTATGAGTATGTGTTAACTTTGATTATGATTATATATGGTTTTAGTTATTCATCAATTTTGGTGGTTGTTCTTGATTATCCTGTTAAATGTTAGAATTTGAAATGTCATAGACATATGCTTTTTGAATTCAATATTTAGAACAATCATCTATTAATTTCTAAAACTCTAGACATAGATTTTAGATTTAATACTCACTTAAATATCAAGTTTTAAAACTATTGTGTTATTAAATTGTCCGAGACATAGGAGTTTGAGCAATACAATATAGCTGGTATATTGATCGACCACTCGAGACATCGAGGGTTAATTAATATAACGAGATTATCGTCGTGATCTGGACACGGACACGTATGTGAGTGATATGTGATAGAATTGATTAATAGTTAAAACATGTATAATTGATTGAAGCATACGTACAATTGAGTTAGTGAAACCTAACCCCAACAAATTTATCTCTGTGTCAATCTTTTAATCTTTTATTGTTATTTTAGTTAATTACTCTATACAAACAAACAACCTTAAAACATTATACTTGAAATTATATTAATTGTTGAACGGCTTAGATATCACACCAGTCCCTGTGGATATGATAAAAACTATACTTACTTTTGTACTTTAACAAAATGGCGCCGTTGCCGGGGACCAGGGTTAGATGTAATTGATTCTATGAGTATGTGTTAACTTTGATTATGATTATATATAGTTTTAGTTATTCATCAATTTTGGTGGTTGTTCTTGATTATCTTGTTAAATGTTAGAATTTGAAATGTCATAGACATATGCTTTTTGAATTCAATATTTAGAACAATCATCTATTAATTTCTAAAACTCTAGACATAGATTTTAGATTTAATACTCACTTAAATATCAAGTTTTAAAACTATTGTGTTGATTAAATTGTCCGAGACATCGGAGTTTGAGCAATACAATATAGCTGTTAAATTGATCGATCACTCGAGACATCGAGGGTTAATTAATATAACGAGATTCTCGTCGTGATCTGGACACGGACACGTATGTGAGTGATATGTGATAGAATTGATTAATAGTTAAAACCTGTATAATTGATTGAAGGATACGTACAATTGAGTTAGTGAAACCTAACCCCAACAAATTTATCTCTGTGTCAATCTTTTAATCTTTTATCGTTATTTTAGTTAATTACTCTATACAAACAAACAACCTTAAAACATTATACTTGAAATTATATTAATTGTTGAAGGTCATATATATCGCACCAGTCCCTGTGGATATGATAAAAACTATACTTACTTTTGTACTTTAACAAAATGGCGCCGTTGACGGGGACCAGGGTTAGATGTAATTGATTCTATGAGTATGTGTTAACTTTGATTATGATTATATATGGTTTTAGTTATTCATCAATTTTGGTGGTTGTTCTTGATTATCCTGTTAAATGTTAGAATTTGAAATGTCATAGACATATGCTTTTTGAATTCAATATTTAGATCAATCATCTATTAATTTCTAAAACTCTAGACATAGATTTTATATTTAATACTCACTTAAATATCAAGTTTTAAAACTATTGTGTTATTAAATTGTCCGAGACATAGGAGTTTGAGCAATACAATATAGCTGGTATATTGATCGACCACTCGAGACATCGAGGGTTAATTAATATAACGAGATTATCGTCGTGATCTGGACACGGACACGTATGTGAGTGATATGTGATAGAATTGATTAATAGTTAAAACATGTATAATTGATTGAAGCATACGTACAATTGAGTTAGTGAAACCTAACCCCAACAAATTTATCTCTGTGTCAATCTTTTAATCTTTTATTGTTATTTTATTTAATTACTCTATACAAACAAACAACCTTAAAACATTATACTTGAAATTATATTAATTGTTGAACGGCTTAGATATCACACCAGTCCCTGTGGATATGATAAAAACTATACTTACTTTTGTACTTTAACAAAATGGCGCCGTTGACGGGGACCAGGGTTAGATGTAATTGATTCTATGAGTATGTGTTAACTTTGATTATGATTATATATGGTTTTAGTTATTCATCAATTTTGGTGGTTGTTCTTGATTATCCTGTTAAATGTTAGAATTTGAAATGTCATAGACATATGCTTTTTGAATTCAATATTTAGAACAATCATCTATTAATTTCTAAAACTCTAGACATAGATTTTAGATTTAATACTCACTTAAATATCAAGTTTTAAAACTATTGTGTTATTAAATTGTCCGAGACATAGGAGTTTGAGCAATACAATATAGCTGGTATATTGATCGACCACTCGAGACATCGAGGGTTAATTAATATAACGAGATTATCGTCGTGATCTGGACACGGACACGTATGTGAGTGATATGTGATAGAATTGATTAATAGTTAAAACATGTATAATTGATTGAAGCATACGTACAATTGAGTTAGTGAAACCTAACCCCAACAAATTTATCTCTGTGTCAATCTTTTAATCTTTTATTGTTATTTTAGTTAATTACTCTATACAAACAAACAACCTTAAAACATTATACTTGAAATTATATTAATTGTTGAACGGCTTAGATATCACACCAGTCCCTGTGGATATGATAAAAACTATACTTACTTTTGTACTTTAACAAAATGGCGCCGTTGCCGGGGACCAGGGATAGATGTAATTGATTCTATGAATATGTGTTAACTTTGATTATGATTATATATGGTTTTAGTTATTCATCAATTTTGGTGGTTGTTCTTGATTATCCTGTTAAATGTTAGAATTTGAAATGTCATAGACATATGCTTTTTGAATTCAATATTTAGAACAATCATCTATTAATTTCTAAAACTCTAGACATAGATTTTAGATTTAATACTCACTTAAATATCAAGTTTTAAAACTATTGTATTGATTAAATTGTCCGAGACATCGGAGTTTGAGCAACACAATATAGCTGTTATATTGATCGATCACTCGAGACATCGAGGGTTAATTAATATAACGAGATTCTCGTCGTGATCTGGACACGGACACGTATGTGAGTGATATGTGATAGAATTGATTAATAGTTAAAACCTGTATAATTGATTGAAGGATACGTACAATTGAGTTAGTGAAACCTAACCCCAACAAATTTATCTTTGTGTCAATCTTTTAATCTTTTATCGTTATTTTAGTTAATTACTCTATACAAACAAACAACCTTAAAACATTATACTTGAAATTATATTAATTGTTGAAGGTCATATATATCGCACCAGTCCCTGTGGATATGATAAAAACTATACTTACTTTTGTACTTTAACAAAATGGCGCCGTTGACGGGGACCAGGGTTAGATGTAATTGATTCTATCAGTATGTGTTAACTTTGATTATGATTATATATGGTTTTAGTTATTCATCAATTTTGGTGGTTGTTCTTGATTATCCTGTTAAATGTTAGAATTTGAAATGTCATAGACATATGCTTTTTGAATTCAATATTTAGAACAATCATCTATTAATTTCTAAAACTCTAGACATAGATTTTAGATTTAATACTCACTTAAATATCAAGTTTTAAAACTATTGTGTTATTAAATTGTCCGAGACATAGGAGTTTGAGCAATACAATATAGCTGGTATATTGATCAACCACTCGAGACATCGAGGGTTAATTAATATAACGAGATTATCGTCGTGATCTGGACACGGACACGTATGTGAGTGATATGTGATAGAATTGATTAATAGTTAAAACATGTATAATTGATTGAAGCATACGTACAATTGAGTTAGTGAAACCTAACCCCAAAAAATTTATCTCTGTGTCAATCTTTTAATCTTTTATTGTTATTTTAGTTAATTACTCTATACAAACAAACAACCTTAAAACATTATACTTGAAATTATATTAATTGTTGAACGGCTTAGATATCACACCAGTCCCTGTGGATATGATAAAAACTATACTTACTTTTGTACTTTAACAAAATGGCGCCGTTGCCGGGGACCAGGTTTAGATGTAATTGATTCTATGAGTATGTGTTAACTTTGATTATGATTATATATGGTTTTAGTTATTCATCAATTTTGGTGGTTGTTCTTGATTATCTTGTTAAATGTTAGAATTTGAAATGTCATAGACATATGCTTTTTGAATTCAATATTTAGAACAATCATCTATTAATTTCTAAAACTCTAGACATAGATTTTAGATTTAATACTCACTTAAATATCAAGTTTTAAAACTATTGTGTTGATTAAATTGTCCGAGACATCGGAGTTTGAGCAATACAATATGGCTGTTAAATTGATCGATCACTCGAGACATCGAGGGTTAATTAATATAACGAGATTCATGTCGTGATCTGGACACGGACACGTATGTGAGTGATATGTGATAGAATTGATTAATAGTTAAAACCTGTATAATTGATTGAAGGATACGTACAATTGAGTTAGTGAAACCTAACCCCAACAAATTTATCTCTGTGTCAATCTTTTAATCTTTTATCGTTATTTTAGTTAATTACTCTATACAAACAAACAACCTTAAAACATTATACTTGAAATTATATTAATTGTTGAACGGCTTAGATATCGCACCAGTCCCTGTGGATATGATAAAAACTATACTTACTTTTGTACTTTAACAAAATGGCGCCGTTGCCGGGGACCAGGGTTAGATGTAATTGATTCTATGAGTATGTATTAACTTGGATTATGATTATATATGGTTTTAGTTATTCATCAATTTTGGTGGTTGTTCTTGATTATCTTGTTAAATGTTAGAATTTGAAATGTCATAGACATATGCTTTTTGAATTCAATATTTAGAACAATCATCTATTAATTTCTAAAACTCTAGACATAGATTTTAGATTTAATACTCACTTAAATATCAAGTTTTAAAACTATTGTGTTGATTAAATTGTCCGAGACATCGGAGTTTGAGCAATACAATATAGCTGTTATATTGATCGACCACTCGAGACATCGAGGGTTAATTAATATAACGAGATTCTCGTCGTGATCTGGACACGGACACGTATGTGAGTGATATGTGATAGAATTGATTAATAGTTAAAACATGTATAATTGATTGAAGCATACGTACAATTGAGTTAGTGAAACCTAACCCCAACAAATTTATCTCTGTGTCAATCTTTTAATCTTTTATTGTTATTTTAGTTAATTACTCTATACAAACAAACAACCTTAAAACATTATACTTGAAATTATATTAATTGTTGAACGGCTTAGATATCACACCAGTCCCTGTGGATATGTTAAAACTATACTTACTTTTGTACTTTAACAAAATGGCGCCGTTGCCGGGGACCAGGGTTAGATGTAATTGATTCTATGAGTATGTGTTAACTTTGATTATGATTATATATGGTTTTATTTATTCATCAATTTTGGTGGTTGTTCTTGATTATCTTGTTAAATGTTAGAATTTGAAATGTCATAGACATATGCTTTTTGAATTCAATATTTAGAACAATCATCTATTAATTTCTAAAACTCTAGACATAGATTTTAGATTTAATACTCACTTAAATATCAAGTTTTAAAACTATTGTGTTGATTAAATTGTCCGAGACATCGGAGTTTGAGCAATACAATATAGCTGTTAAATTGATCGATCACTCGAGACATCGAGGGTTAATTAATATAACAAGATTCTCGTCGTGATCTGGACACGGACACGTATGTGAGTGATATGTGATAGAATTGATTAATAGTTCAAACCTGTATAATTGATTGAAGGATACGTACAATTGAGTTAGTGAAACCTAACCCCAACAAATTTATCTCTGTGTCAATCTTTTAATCTTTTATCGTTATTTTAGTTAATTACTCTATACAAACAAACAACCTTAAAACATTATACTTGAAATTATATTAATTGTTGAACGGCTTAGATATCGCACCAGTCCCTGTGGATATGATAAAAACTATACTTACTTTTGTACTTTAACAAAATGGCGCCGTTGCCGGGGACCAGGGTTAGATGTAATTGATTCTATGAGTATGTGTTAACTTTGATTATGATTATATATGGTTTTAGTTATTCATCAATTTTGGTGGTTGTTCTTGATTATCCTGTTAAATGTTAGAATTTGAAATGTCATAGACATATGCTTTTTGAATTCAATATTTAGAACAATCATCTATTAATTTCTAAAACTCTAGACATAGATTTTAGATTTAATACTCACTTAAATATCAAGTTTTAAAACTATTGTGTTGATTAAATTGTCCGAGACATCGGAGTTTGAGCAATACAATATGGCTGTTAAATTGATCGATCACTCGAGACATCGAGGGTTAATTAATATAACGAGATTCATGTCGTGATCTGGACACGGACACGTATGTGAGTGATATGTGATAGAATTGATTAATAGTTAAAACCTGTATAATTGATTGAAGGATACGTACAATTGAGTTAGTGAAACCTAACCCCAACAAATTTATCTCTGTGTCAATCTCTTAATCTTTTATCGTTATTTTAGTTAATTACTCTATACAAACAAACAACCTTAAAACATTATACTTGAAATTATATTAATTGTTGAACGGCTTAGATATCGCACCAGTCCCTGTGGATATGATAAAAACTATACTTACTTTTGTACTTTAACAAAATGGCGCCGTTGCCGGGGACCAGGGTTAGATGTAATTGATTCTATGAGTATGTATTAACTTTGATTATGATTATATATGGTTTTAGTTATTCATCAATTTTGGTGGTTGTTCTTGATTATCTTGTTAAATGTTAGAATTTGAAATGTCATAGACATATGCTTTTTGAATTCAATATTTAGAACAATCATCTATTAATTTCTAAAACTCTAGACATAGATTTTAGATTTAATACTCACTTAAATATCAAGTTTTAAAACTATTGTGTTGATTAAATTGTCCGAGACATCGGAGTTTGAGCAATACAATATAGCTGTTAAATTGATCGATCACTCGAGACATCGAGGGTTAATTAATATAACAAGATTCTCGTCGTGATCTGGACACGGACACGTATGTGAGTGATATGTGATAGAATTGATTAATAGTTAAAACCTGTATAATTGATTGAAGGATACGTACAATTGAGTTAGTGAAACCTAACCCCAACAAATTTATCTCTGTGTCAATCTTTTAATCTTTTATCGTTATTTTAGTTAATTACTCTATACAAACAAACAACCTTAAAACATTATACTTGAAATTATATTAATTGTTGAACGGCTTAGATATCGCACCAGTCCCTGTGGATATGATAAAAACTATACTTACTTTTGTACTTTAACAAAATGGCGCCGTTGCCGGGGACCAGGGTTAGATGTAATTGATTCTATGAGTATGTATTAACTTGGATTATGATTATATATGGTTTTAGTTATTCATCAATTTTGGTGGTTGTTCTTGATTATCTTGTTAAATGTTAGAATTTGAAATGTCATAGACATATGCTTTTTGAATTCAATATTTAGAACAATCATCTATTAATTTCTAAAACTCTAGACATAGATTTTAGATTTAATACTCACTTAAATATCAAGTTTTAAAACTATTGTGTTGATTAAATTGTCCGAGACATCGGAGTTTGAGCAATACAATATAGCTGTTATATTGATCGACCACTCGAGACATCGAGGGTTAATTAATATAACGAGATTCTCGTCGTGATCTGGACACGGACACGTATGTGAGTGATATGTGATAGAATTGATTAATAGTTAAAACATGTATAATTGATTGAAGCATACGTACAATTGAGTTAGTGAAACCTAACCCCAACAAATTTATCTCTGTGTCAATCTTTTAATCTTTTATTGTTATTTTAGTTAATTACTCTATACAAACAAACAACCTTAAAACATTATACTTGAAATTATATTAATTGTTGAACGGCTTAGATATCACACCAGTCCCTGTGGATATGTTAAAACTATACTTACTTTTGTACTTTAACAAAATGGCGCCGTTGCCGGGGACCAGGGTTAGATGTAATTGATTCTATGAGTATGTGTTAACTTTGATTATGATTATATATGGTTTTATTTATTCATCAATTTTGGTGGTTGTTCTTGATTATCTTGTTAAATGTTAGAATTTGAAATGTCATAGACATATGCTTTTTGAATTCAATATTTAGAACAATCATCTATTAATTTCTAAAACTCTAGACATAGATTTTAGATTTAATACTCACTTAAATATCAAGTTTTAAAACTATTGTGTTGATTAAATTGTCCGAGACATCGGAGTTTGAGCAATACAATATAGCTGTTAAATTGATCGATCACTCGAGACATCGAGGGTTAATTAATATAACAAGATTCTCGTCGTGATCTGGACACGGACACGTATGTGAGTGATATGTGATAGAATTGATTAATAGTTCAAACCTGTATAATTGATTGAAGGATACGTACAATTGAGTTAGTGAAACCTAACCCCAACAAATTTATCTCTGTGTCAATCTTTTAATCTTTTATCGTTATTTTAGTTAATTACTCTATACAAACAAACAACCTTAAAACATTATACTTGAAATTATATTAATTGTTGAACGGCTTAGATATCGCACCAGTCCCTGTGGATATGATAAAAACTATACTTACTTTTGTACTTTAACAAAATGGCGCCGTTGCCGGGGACCAGGGTTAGATGTAATTGATTCTATAAGTATGTGTTAACTTTGATTATGATTATATATGGTTTTAGTTATTCATCAATTTTGGTGGTTGTTCTTGATTATCCTGTTAAATGTTAGAATTTGAAATGTCATAGACATATGCTTTTTGAATTCAATATTTAGAACAATCATCTATTAATTTCTAAAACTCTAGACATAGATTTTAGATTTAATACTCACTTAAATATCAAGTTTTAAAACTATTGTGTTGATTAAATTGTCCGAGACATCGGAGTTTGAGCAATACAATATGGCTGTTAAATTGATCGATCACTCGAGACATCGAGGGTTAATTAATATAACGAGATTCATGTCGTGATCTGGACACGGACACGTATGTGAGTGATATGTGATAGAATTGATTAATAGTTAAAACCTGTATAATTGATTGAAGGATACGTACAATTGAGTTAGTGAAACCTAACCCCAACAAATTTATCTCTGTGTCAATCTCTTAATCTTTTATCGTTATTTTAGTTAATTACTCTATACAAACAAACAACCTTAAAACATTATACTTGAAATTATATTAATTGTTGAACGGCTTAGATATCGCACCAGTCCCTGTGGATATGATAAAAACTATACTTACTTTTGTACTTTAACAAAATGGCGCCGTTGCCGGGGACCAGGGTTAGATGTAATTGATTCTATGAGTATGTATTAACTTTGATTATGATTATATATGGTTTTAGTTATTCATCAATTTTGGTGGTTGTTCTTGATTATCTTGTTAAATGTTAGAATTTGAAATGTCATAGACATATGCTTTTTGAATTCAATATTTAGAACAATCATCTATTAATTTCTAAAACTCTAGACATAGATTTTAGATTTAATACTCACTTAAATATCAAGTTTTAAAACTATTGTGTTGATTAAATTGTCCGAGACATCGGAGTTTGAGCAATACAATATAGCTGTTAAATTGATCGATCACTCGAGACATCGAGGGTTAATTAATATAACAAGATTCTCGTCGTGATCTGGACACGGACACGTATGTGAGTGATATGTGATAGAATTGATTAATAGTTCAAACCTGTATAATTGATTGAAGGATACGTACAATTGAGTTAGTGAAACCTAACCCCAACAAATTTATCTCTATGTCAATCTTTTAATCTTTTATCGTTATTTTAGTTAATTACTCTATACAAACAAACAACCTTAAAACATTATACTTGAAATTATATTAATTGTTGAACGGCTTAGATATCGCACCAGTCCCTGTGGATATGATAAAAACTATACTTACTTTTGTACTTTAACAAAATGGCGCCGTTGCCGGGGACCAGGGTTAGATGTAATTGATTCTATGAGTATGTGTTAACTTTGATTATGATTATATAGGGTTTTAGTTATTCATCAATTTTGGTGGTTGTTCTTGATTATCTTGTTAAATGTTAGAATTTGAAATGTCATAGACATATGCTTTTTGAATTCAATATTTAGAACAATCATCTATTAATTTCTAAAACTCTAGACATAGATTTTAGATTTAATACTCACTTAAATATCAAGTTTTAAAACTATTGTGTTGATTAAATTGTCCGAGACATCGGAGTTTGAGCAATACAATATAGCTGTTATATTGATCGACCACTCGAGACATCGAGGGTTAATTAATATAACGAGATTCTCGTCGTGATCTGGACACGGACACGTATGTGAGTGATATGTGATAGAATTGATTAATAGTTAAAACCTGTATAATTGATTGAAGGATACGTACAATTGAGTTAGTGAAACCTAACCCCAACAAATTTATCTTTGTGTCAATCTTTTAATCTTTTATCGTTATTTTAGTTAATTACTCTATACAAACAAACAACCTTAAAACATTATACTTGAAATTATATTAATCGTTGAATGGCATAGATATCGCACCAGTCCCTGTGGATATGATAAAAACTATACTTACTTTTGTACTTTAACAAAATGGCGCCGTTGCCGGGGACCAGGGTTAGATGTAATTGATTCTATGAGTATGTGTTAACTTTGATTATGATTATATATGGTATTAGTTATTCATCAATTTTGGTGGTTGTTCTTGATTATCTTGTTAAATGTTAGAATTTGAAATGTCATAGACATATGCTTTTTGAATTCAATATTTAGAACAATCATCTATTAATTTCTAAAACTCTAGCCATAGATTTTAGATTTAATACTCACTTAAATATCAAGTTTTAAAACTATTGTGTTGATTAAATTGTCCGAGACATCGGAGTTTGAGCAATACAATATAGCTGTTAAATTGATCGATCACTCGAGACATCGAGGGTTAATTAATATAACGAGATTCTCGTCGTGATCTGGACACGGACACGTATGTGAGTGATATGTGATAGAATTGATTAATAGTTAAAACCTGTATAATTGATTGAAGGATACGTACAATTGAGTTAGTGAAACCTAACCCCAACAAATTTATCTCTGTGTCAATCTTTTAATCTTTTATCGTTATTTTAGTTAATTACTCTATACAAACAAACAACCTTAAAACATTATACTTGAAATTATATTAATTGTTGAACGGCTTAGATATCGCACCAGTCCCTGTGGATATGATAAAAACTATACTTACTTTTGTACTTTAACAAAATGGCGCCGTTGCCGGGGACCAGGGTTAGATGTAATTGATTCTATGAGTATGTGTTAACTTTGATTATGATTATATATGGTTTTAGTTATTCATCAATTTTGGTGGTTGTTCTTGATTATCTTGTTAAATGTTAGAATTTGAAATGTCATAGACATATGCTTTTTGAATTCAATATTTAGAACAATCATCTATTAATTTCTAAAACTCTAGACATAGATTTTAGATTTAATACTCACTTAAATATCAAGTTTTAAAACTATTGTGTTGATTAAATTGTCCGAGACATCGGAGTTTGAGCAATACAATATAGCTGTTATATTGATCGACCACTCGAGACATCGAGGGTTAATTAATATAACGAGATTCTCGTCGTGATCTGGACACGGACACGTATGTGAGTGATATGTGATAGAATTGATTAATAGTTAAAACCTGTATAATTGATTGAAGGATACGTACAATTGAGTTAGTGAAACCTAACCCCAACAAAATTATCTTTGTGTCAATCTTTTAATCTTTTATCGTTATTTTAGTTAATTACTCTATACAAACAAACAACCTTAAAACATTATACTTGAAATTATATTAATTGTTGAATGGCATAGATATCGCACCAGTCCCTGTGGATATGATAAAAACTATACTTACTTTTGTACTTTAACAAAATGGCGCCGTTGACGGGGACCAGGGTTAGATGTAATTGATTCTATGAGTATGTGTTAACTTTGATTATGATTATATATGGTTTTAGTTATTCATCAATTTTGGTGGTTGTTCTTGATTATCCTGTTAAATGTTAGAATTTGAAATGTCATAGACATATGCTTTTTGAATTCAATATTTAGAACAATCATCTATTAATTTCTAAAACTCTAGACATAGATTTTAGATTTAATACTCACTTAAATATCAAGTTTTAAAACTATTGTGTTATTAAATTGTCCGAGACATCGGAGTTTGAGCAATACAATATAGCTGGTGTATTGATTGACCACTCGAGACATCGAGGGTTAATTAATATAACGAGATTATCGTCGTGATCTGGACACGGACACGTATGTGAGTGATATGTGATAGAATTGATTAAGAGTTAAAACATGTATAATTGATTGAAGGATACCTACAATTGAGTTAGTGAAACCTAACCCCAACAAAATTATCTTTGTGTCAATCTTTTAATCTTTTATCGTTATTTTAGTTAATTACTCTATACAAACAAACAACCTTAAAACATTATACTTGAAATTATATTAATTGTTGAATGGCATAGATATCGCACCAGTCCCTGTGGATATGATAAAAACTATACTTACTTTTGTACTTTAACAAAATGGCGCCGTTGACGGGGACCAGGGTTAGATGTAATTGATTCTATGAGTATGTGTTAACTTTGATTATGATTATATATGGTTTTAGTTATTCATCAATTTTGGTGGTTGTTCTTGATTATCCTGTTAAATGTTAGAATTTGAAATGTCATAGACATATGCTTTTTGAATTCAATATTTAGAACAATCATCTATTAATTTCTAAAACTCTAGACATAGATTTTAGATTTAATACTCACTTAAATATCAAGTTTTAAAACTATTGTGTTATTAAATTGTCCGAGACATCGGAGTTTGAGCAATACAATATAGCTGGTATATTGATTGACCACTCGAGACATCGAGGGTTAATTAATATAACGAGATTATCGTCGTGATCTGGACACGGACACGTATGTGAGTGATATGTGATAGAATTGATTAAGAGTTAAAACATGTATAATTGATTGAAGGATACGTACAATTGAGTTAGTGAAACCTAACCCCAACAAATTTATCTCTGTGTCAATCTTTTAATCTTTTATCGTTATTTTAGTTAATTACTCTATACAAACAAACAACCTTAAAACATTATACTTGAAATTATATTAATTGTTGAACGGCTTAGATATCGCACCAGTCCCTGTGGATATGATAAAAACTATACTTACTTTTGTACTTTAACAAAATGGCGCCGTTGCCGGGGACCAGGGTTAGATGTAATTGATTCTATGAGTATGTGTTAACTTTGATTATGATTATATATGGTTTTAGTTATTCATCAATTTTGGTGGTTGTTCTTGATTATCTTGTTAAATGTTAGAATTTGAAATGTCATAGACATATGCTTTTTGAATTCAATATTTAGAACAATCATCTATTAATTTCTAAAACTCTAGCCATAGATTTTAGATTTAATACTCACTTAAATATCAAGTTTTAAAACTATTGTGTTGATTAAATTGTCCGAGACATCGGAGTTTGAGCAATACAATATAGCTGTTAAATTGATCGATCACTCGAGACATCGAGGGTTAATTAATATAACGAGATTCTCGTCGTGATCTGGACACGGACACGTATGTGAGTGATATGTGATAGAATTGATTAATAGTTAAAACCTGTATAATTGATTGAAGGATACGTACAATTGAGTTAGTGAAACCTAACCCCAACAAATTTATCTTTGTGTCAATCTTTTAATCTTTTATCGTTATTTTAGTTAATTACTCTATACAAACAAACAACCTTAAAACATTATACTTGAAATTATATTAATTGTTGAATGGCATAGATATCGCACCAGTCCCTGTGGATATGATAAAAACTATACTTACTTTTGTACTTTAACAAAATGGCACCGTTGACGGGGACCAGGGTTAGATGTAATTGATTCTATGAGTATGTGTTAACTTTGATTATGATTATATATGGTTTTAGTTATTCATCAATTTTGGTGGTTGCTCTTGATTATCCTGTTAAATGTTAGAATTTGAAATGTCATAGACATATGCTTTTTGAATTCAATATTTAGAACAATCATCTATTAATTTCTAAAACTCTAGACATAGATTTTAGATTTAATACTCACTTAAATATCAAGTTTTAAAACTATTGTGTTATTAAATTGTCCGAGACATCGGAGTTTGAGCAATACAATATAGCTGGTATATTGATTGACCACTCGAGACATCGAGGGTTAATTAATATAACGAGATTATCGTCGTGATCTGGACACGGACACGTATGTGAGTGATATGTGATAGAATTGATTAAGAGTTAAAACATGTATAATTGATTGAAGCATACGTACAATTGAGTTAGTGAAACCTAACCCCAACAAATTTATCTCTGTGTCAATCTTTTAATCTTTTATTGTTATTTTAGTTAATTACTCTATACAAACAAACAACCTTAAAACATTATACTTGAAATTATATTAATTGTTGAACGGCTTAGATATCACACCAGTCCCTGTGGATATGATAAAAACTATACTTACTTTTGTACTTTAACAAAATGGCGCCGTTGCCGGGGACCAGGGTTAGATGTAATTGATTCTATGAGTATGTGTTAACTTTGATTATGATTATATATAGTTTTAGTTATTCATCAATTTTGGTGGTTGTTCTTGATTATCTTGTTAAATGTTAGAATTTGAAATGTCATAGACATATGCTTTTTGAATTCAATATTTAGAACAATCATCTATTAATTTCTAAAACTCTAGACATAGATTTTAGATTTAATACTCACTTCAAATATCAAGTTTTAAAACTATTGTGTTGATTAAATTGTCCGAGACATCGGAGTTTGAGCAATACAATATAGCTGTTAAATTGATCGATCACTCGAGACATCGAGGGTTAATTAATATAACGAGGTTCTCGTCGTGATCTGGACACGGACACGTATGTGAGTGATATGTGATAGAATTGATTAATAGTTAAAACCTGTATAATTGATTGAAGGATACGTACAATTGAGTTAGTGAAACCTAACCCCAACAAATTTATCTCTGTGTCAATCTTTTAATCTTTTATCGTTATTTTAGTTAATTACTCTATACAAACAAACAACCTTAAAACATTATACTTGAAATTATATTAATTGTTGAACGGCTTAGATATCGCACCAGTCCCTGTGGATATGATAAAAACTATACTTACTTTTGTACTTTAACAAAATGGCGCCGTTGACGGGGACCAGGGTTAGATGTAATTGATTCTATGAGTATGTGTTAACTTTGATTATGATTATATATGGTTTTAGTTATTCATCAATTTTGGTGGTTGTTCTTGATTATCTTGTTAAATGTTAGAATTTGAAATGTCATAGACATATGCTTTTTGAATTCAATATTTAGAACAATCATCTATTAATTTCTAAAACTCTAGACATAGATTTTAGATTTAATACTCACATAAATATCAAGTTTTAAAACTATTGTGTTGATTAAATTGTCCGAGACATCGGAGTTTGAGCAATACAATATAGCTGTTATATTGATCGACCACTCGAGACATCGAGGGTTAATTAATATAACGAGATTCTCGTCGTGATCTGGACACGGACACGTATGTGAGTGATATGTGATAGAATTGATTAATAGTTAAAACCTGTATAATTGATTGAAGGATACGTACAATTGAGTTAGTGAAACCTAACCCCAACAAAATTATCTTTGTGTCAATCTTTTAATCTTTTATCGTTATTTTAGTTAATTACTCTATACAAACAAACAACCTTAAAACATTATACTTGAAATTATATTAATTGTTGAATGGCATAGATATCGCACCAGTCCCTGTGGATATGATAAAAACTATACTTACTTTTGTACTTTAACAAAATGGCGCCGTTGACGGGGACCAGGGTTAGATGTAATTGATTCTATGAGTATGTGTTAACTTTGATTATGATTATATATGGTTTTAGTTATTCATCAATTTTGGTGGTTGTTCTTGATTATCCTGTTAAATGTTAGAATTTGAAATGTCATAGACATATGCTTTTTGAATTCAATATTTAGAACAATCATCTATTAATTTCTAAAACTCTAGACATAGATTTTAGATTTAATACTCACTTAAATATCAAGTTTTAAAACTATTGTGTTGATTAAATTGTCCGAGACATCGGAGTTTGAGCAATACAATATAGCTGGTATATTGATTGACCACTCGAGACATCGAGGGTTAATTAATATAACGAGATTATCGTCGTGATCTGGACACGGACACGTATGTGAGTGATATGTGATAGAATTGATTAAGAGTTAAAACATGTATAATTGATTGAAGCATACGTACAATTGAGTTAGTGAAACCTAACCCCAACAAATTTATCTCTGTGTCAATCTTTTAATCTTTTATTGTTATTTTAGTTAATTACTCTATACAAACAAACAACCTTAAAACATTATACTTGAAATTATATTAATTGTTGAACGGCTTAGATATCACACCAGTCCCTGTGGATATGATAAAAACTATACTTACTTTTGTACTTTAACAAAATGGCGCCGTTGCCGGGGACCAGGGTTAGATGTAATTGATTCTATGAGTATGTGTTAACTTTGATTATGATTATATATGGTTTTAGTTATTCATCAATTTTGGTGGTTGTTCTTGATTATCTTGTTAAATGTTAGAATTTGAAATGTCATAGACATATGCTTTTTGAATTCAATATTTAGAACAATCATCTATTAATTTCTAAAACTCTAGACATAGATTTTAGATTTAATACTCACTTAAATATCAAGTTTTAAAACTATTGTGTTGATTAAATTGTCCGAGACATCGGAGTTTGAGCAATACAATATAGCTGTTATATTGATCGATCACTCGAGACATCGAGGGTTAATTAATAAAACGAGATTCTCGTCGTGATCTGGACACGGACACGTATGTGAGTGATATGTGATAGAATTGATTAAGAGTTAAAACATGTATAATTGATTGAAGCATACGTACAATTGAGTTAGTGAAACCTAACCCCAACAAATTTATCTCTGTGTCAATCTTTTAATCTTTTATTGTTATTTTAGTTAATTACTCTATACAAACAAACAACCTTAAAACATTATACTTGAAATTATATTAATTGTTGAACGGCTTAGATATCACACCAATCCCTGTGGATATGATAAAAACTATACTTACTTTTGTACTTTAACAAAATGGCGCCGTTGCCGGGGACCAGGGTTAGATGTAATTGATTCTATGAGTATGTGTTAACTTTGATTATGATTATATATGGTTTTAGTTATTCATCAATTTTGGTGGTTGTTCTTGATTATCTTGTTAAATGTTAGAATTTGAAATGTCATAGACATATGCTTTTTGAATTCAATATTTAGAACAATCATCTATTAATTTCTAAAACTCTAGACATAGATTTTAGATTTAATACTCACTTAAATATCAAGTTTTAAAACTATTGTGTTGATTAAATTGTCCGAGACATCGGAGTTTGAGCAATACAATATAGCTGTTAAATTGATCGATCACTCGAGACATCGAGGGTTAATTAATATAACGAGATTCTCGTCGTGATCTGGACACGGACACGTATGTGAGTGATATGTGATAGAATTAATTAATAGTTAAAACCTGTATAATTGATTGAAGGATACGTACAATTGAGTTAGTGAAACCTAACCCCAACAAATTTATCTCTGTGTCAATCTTTTAATCTTTTATCGTTATTTTAGTTAATTACTCTATACAAACAAACAACCTTAAAACATTATACTTGAAATTATATTAATTGTTGAACGGCTTAGATATCGCACCAGTCCCTGTGGATATGATAAAAACTATACTTACTTTTGTACTTTAACAAAATGGCGCCGTTGCCGGGGACCAGGGTTAGATGTAATTGATTCTATGAGTATGTGTTAACTTTGATTATGATTATATATGGTTTTAGTTATTCATCAATTTTGGTGGTTGTTCTTGATTATCTTGTTAAATGTTAGAATTTGAAATGTCATAGACATATGCTTTTTGAATTCAATATTTAGAACAATCATCTATTAATTTCTAAAACTCTAGACATAGATTTTAGATTTAATACTCACTTAAATATCAAGTTTTAAAACTATTGTGTTGATTAAATTGTCCGAGACATCGGAGTTTGAGCAATACAATATAGCTGGTGTATTGATTGACCACTCGAGACATCGAGGGTTAATTAATATAACGAGATTATCGTCGTGATCTGGACACGGACACGTATGTGAGTGATATGTGATAGAATTGATTAATAGTTAAAACCTGTATAATTGATTGAAGGATACGTACAATTGAGTTAGTGAAACCTAACCCCAACAAATTTATCTCTGTGTCAATCTTTTAATCTTTTATCGTTATTTTAGTTAATTACTCTATACAAACAAACAACCTTAAAACATTATACTTGAAATTATATTAAATGTTGAATGGCATAGATATCGCACCAGTCCCTGTGGATATGATAAAAACTATACTTACTTTTGTACTTTAACAAAATGGCGCCGTTGACGGGGACCAGGGTTAGATGTAATTGATTCTATGAGTATGTGTTAACTTTGATTATGATTATATATGGTTTTAGTTATTCATCAATTTTGGTGGTTGTTCTTGATTATCCTGTTAAATGTTAGAATTTGAAATGTCATAGACATATGCTTTTTGAATTCAATATTTAGAACAATCATCTATTAATTTCTAAAACTCTAGACATATATTTTAGATTTAATACTCACTTAAATATCAAGTTTTAAAACTATTGTGTTATTAAATTGTCCGAGACATCGAAGTTTGAGCAATACAATATAGCTGGTATATTGATCGACCACTCGAGACATCGAGGGTTAATTAATATAACGAGATTATCGTCGTGATCTGGACACGGACACGTATGTGAGTGATATGTGATAGAATTGATTAATAGTTAAAACATGTATAATTGATTGAAGCATACGTACAATTGAGTTAGTGAAACCTAACCCCAACAAATTTATCTCTGTGTCAATCTTTTAATCTTTTATTGTTATTTTAGTTAATTACTCTATACAAACAAACAACCTTAAAACATTATACTTGAAATTATATTAATTGTTGAACGGCTTAGATATCACACCAATCCCTGTGGATATGATAAAAACTATACTTACTTTTGTACTTTAACAAAATGGCGCCGTTGCCGGGGACTAGGGTTAGATGTAATTGATTCTATGAGTATGTGTTAACTTTGATTATGATTATATATGGTTTTAGTTATTCATCAATTTTGGTGGTTGTTCTTGATTATCTTGTTAAATGTTAGAATTTGAAATGTCATAGACATATGCTTTTTGAATTCAATATTTAGAACAATCATCTATTAATTTCTAAAACTCTAGACATAGATTTTAGATTTAATACTCACTTAAATATCAAGTTTTAAAACTATTGTGTTGATTAAATTGTCCGAGACATCGGAGTTTGAGCAATACAATATAGCTGTTAAATTGATCGATCACTCGAGACATCGAGGGTTAATTAATATAACGAGATTCTCGTCGTGATCTGGACACGGACACGTATGTGAGTGATATGTGATAGAATTAATTAATAGTTAAAACCTGTATAATTGATTGAAGGATACGTACAATTGAGTTAGTGAAACCTAACCCCAACAAATTTATCTCTGTGTCAATCTTTTAATCTTTTATCGTTATTTTAGTTAATTACTCTATACAAACAAACAACCTTAAAACATTATACTTGAAATTATATTAATTGTTGAACGGCTTAGATATCGCACCAGTCCCTGTGGATATGATAAAAACTATACTTACTTTTGTACTTTAACAAAATGGCGCCGTTGCCGGGGACCAGGGTTAGATGTAATTGATTCTATGAGTATGTGTTAACTTTGATTATGATTATATATGGTTTTAGTTATTCATCAATTTTGGTGGTTGTTCTTGATTATCTTGTTAAATGTTAGAATTTGAAATGTCATAGACATATGCTTTTTGAATTCAATATTTAGAACAATCATCTATTAATTTCTAAAACTCTAGACATAGATTTTAGATTTAATACTCACTTAAATATCAAGTTTTAAAACTATTGTGTTGATTAAATTGTCCGAGACATCGGAGTTTGAGCAATACAATATAGCTGGTGTATTGATTGACCACTCGAGACATCGAGGGTTAATTAATATAACGAGATTATCGTCGTGATCTGGACACGGACACGTATGTGAGTGATATGTGATAGAATTGATTAATAGTTAAAACCTGTATAATTGATTGAAGGATACGTACAATTGAGTTAGTGAAACCTAACCCCAACAAATTTATCTCTGTGTCAATCTTTTAATCTTTTATCGTTATTTTAGTTAATTACTCTATACAAACAAACAACCTTAAAACATTATACTTGAAATTATATTAAATGTTGAATGGCATAGATATCGCACCAGTCCCTGTGGATATGATAAAAACTATACTTACTTTTGTACTTTAACAAAATGGCGCCGTTGACGGGGACCAGGGTTAGATGTAATTGATTCTATGAGTATGTGTTAACTTTGATTATGATTATATATGGTTTTAGTTATTCATCAATTTTGGTGGTTGTTCTTGATTATCCTGTTAAATGTTAGAATTTGAAATGTCATAGACATATGCTTTTTGAATTCAATATTTAGAACAATCATCTATTAATTTCTAAAACTCTAGACATATATTTTAGATTTAATACTCACTTAAATATCAAGTTTTAAAACTATTGTGTTATTAAATTGTCCGAGACATCGGAGTTTGAGCAATACAATATAGCTGGTATATTGATCGACCACTCGAGACATCGAGGGTTAATTAATATAACGAGATTATCGTCGTGATCTGGACACGGACACGTATGTGAGTGATATGTGATAGAATTGATTAATAGTTAAAACATGTATAATTGATTGAAGCATTCGTACAATTGAGTTAGTGAAACCTAACCCCAACAAATTTATCTCTGTGTCAATCTTTTAATCTTTTATTATTATTTTAGTTAATTACTCTATACAAACAAACAACCTTAAAACATTATACTTGAAATTATATTAATTGTTGAACGGCTTAGATATCACACCAGTCCCTGTGGATATGATAAAAACTATACTTACTTTTGTACTTTAACAAAATGGCGCTGTTGCCGGGGACCAGGGTTAGATGTAATTGATTCTATGAGTATGTGTTAACTTTGATTATGATTATATATGGTTTTAGTTATTCATCAATTTTGGTGGTTGTTCTTGATTATCTTGTTAAATGTTAGAATTTGAAATGTCATAGACATATGCTTTTTGAATTCAATATTTAGAACAATCATCTATTAATTTCTAAAACTCTAGACATAGATTTTAGATTTAATACTCACTTAAATATCAAGTTTTAAAACTATTGTGTTGATTAAATTTTCCGAGACATCGGAGTTTGAGCAATACAATATAGCTGTTAACTTGATCGATCACTCGAGACATCGAGGGTTAATTAATATAAAGAGATTCTCGTCGTGATCTGGACACGGACATGTATGTGAGTGATATGTGATAGAATTGATTAATAGTTAAAACCTGTATAATTGATTGAAGGATACGTACAATTGAGTTAGTGAAACCTAACCCCAACAAATTTATCTCTGTGTCAATCTTTTAATCTTTTATCGTTATTTTAGTTAATTACTCTATACAAACAAACAACCTTAAAACATTATACTTGAAATTATATTAATTGTTGAACGGCTTAGATATCGCACCAGTCCCTGTGGATATGATAAAAACTATACTTACTTTTGTACTTTAACAAAATGGCGCCGTTGCCGGGGACCAGGGTTAGATGTAATTGATTCTATGAGTATGTGTTAACTTTGATTATGATTATATATGGTTTTAGTTATTCATCAATTTTGGTGGTTGTTCTTGATTATCTTGTTAAATGTTAGAATTTGAAATGTCATAGACATATGCTTTTTGAATTCAATATTTAGAACAATCATCTATTAATTTCTAAAACTCTAGACATAGATTTTAGATTTAATACTCACTTAAATATCAAGTTTTAAAACTATTGTGTTGATTAAATTGTCCGAGACATCGGAGTTTGAGCAATACAATATAGCTGTTATATTGATCGATCACTCGAGACATCGAGGGTTAATTAATATAACGAGATTCTCGTCGTGATCTGGACACGGACACGTATGTGAGTGATATGTGATAGAATTGATTAATAGTTAAAACCTGTATAATTGATTGAAGGATACGTACAATTGAGTTAGTGAAACCTAACCCCAACAAATTTATCTCTGTGTCAATCTTTTAATCTTTTATCGTTATTTTAGTTAATTACTCTATACAAACTAACAACCTTAAAACATTATACTTGAAATTATATTAATTGTTGAACGGCTTAGGTATCGCACCAGTCATTGTGGATACGATAAAAACTATACTTACTTTTGTACTTTAACAAAATGGCGCCGTTGCCGGGGACCAGGGTTAGATGTAATTGATTCTATGAGTATGTGTTAACTTTGATTATGATTATATATGGTTTTAGTTATTTATCAATTTTGGTGGTTGTTCTTGATTATCCTGTTAAATGTTAGAATTTGAAATGTCATAGACATATGCTTTTTGAATTCAATATTTAGAACAATCATCTATTAATTTCTAAAACTATAGACATAGATTTTAGATTTAATACTCACTTAAATATCAAGTTTTAAAACTATTGTGTTATTAAATTGTCCGAGACATCGGAGTTTGAGCAATACAATATAGCTGGTATATTGATCGACCACTCGATACATCGAGGGTTAATTAATATAACGAGATTCTCGTCGTGATCTGGACACGGACACGTATGTGAGTGATATGTGATAGAATTGATTAATAGTTAAAACATGTATAATTGATTGAAGCATACGTACAATTGAGTTAGTGAAACCTAACCCCAACAAATTTATCTCTGTGTCAATCTTTTAATCTTTTATTGTTATTTTAGTTAATTACTCTATACAAACAAACAACCTTAAAACATTATACTTGAAATTATATTAATTGTTGAACGGCTTAGATATCACACCAGTCCCTGTGGATATGATAAAAACTATACTTACTTTTGTACTTTAACAAAATGGCGCCGTTGCCGGGGACCAGGGTTAGATGTAATTGATTCTATGAGTATGTGTTAACTTTGATTATGATTATATATGGTTTTAGTTATTCATCAATTTTGGTGGTTGTTCTTGATTATCTTGTTAAATGTTAGAATTTGAAATGTCATAGACATATGCTTTTTGAATTCAATATTTAGAACAATCATCTATTAATTTCTAAAACTCTAGACATAGATTTTAGATTTAATACTCACTTAAATTTCAAGTTTTAAAACTATTGTGTTGATTAAATTTTCCGAGACATCGGAGTTTGAGCAATACAATATAGCTGTTAAATTGATCGATCACTCGAGACATCGAGGGTTAATTAATATAACGAGATTCTCGTCGTGATCTGGACACGGACATGTATGTGAGTGATATGTGATAGAATTGATTAATAGTTAAAACCTGTATAATTGATTGAAGGATACGTACAATTGAGTTAGTGAAACCTAACCCCAACAAATTTATCTCTGTGTCAATCTTTTAATCTTTTATCGTTATTTTAGTTAATTACTCTATACAAACAAACAACCTTAAAACATTATACTTGAAATTATATTAATTGTTGAACGGCTTAGATATCGCACCAGTCCCTGTGGATATGATAAAAACTATACTTACTTTTGTACTTTAACAAAATGGCGCCGTTGCCGGGGACCAGGGTTAGATGTAATTGATTCTATGAGTATGTGTTAACTTTGATTATGATTATATATGGTATTAGTTATTCATCAATTTTGGTGGTTGTTCTTGATTATCTTGTTATATGTTAGAATTTGAAATGTCATAGACATATGCTTTTTGAATTCAATATTTAGAACAATCATCTATTAATTTCTAAAACTCTAGACATAGATTTTAGATTTAATACTCACTTAAATATCAAGTTTTAAAACTATTGTGTTGATTAAATTGTCCGAGACATCGGAGTTTGAGCAATACAATATAGCTGTTATATTGATCGATCACTCGAGACATCGAGGGTTAATTAATATAACGAGATTCTCGTCGTGATCTGGACACGGACACGTATGTGAGTGATATGTGAAAGAATTGATTAATAGTTAAAACCTGTATAATTGATTGAAGGATACGTACAATTGAGTTAGTGAAACCTAACCCCAACAAATTTATCTCTGTGTCAATCTTTTAATCTTTTATCGTTATTTTAGTTAATTACTCTATACAAACAAACAACCTTAAAACATTATACTTGAAATTATATTAATTGTTGAACGGCTTAGATATCGCACCAGTCCCTGTGGATATGATAAAAACTATACTTACTTTTGTACTTTAACAAAATGGCGCCGTTGCCAGGGACCAGGGTTAGATGTAATTGATTCTATGAGTATGTGTTAACTTTGATTATGATTATATATGGTTTTAGTTATTCATCAATTTTGGTGGTTGTTCTTGATTATCTTGTTAAATGTTAGAATTTGAAATGTCATAGACATATGCTTTTTGAATTCAATATTTAGAACAATAATCTATTAATTTCTAAAACTCTAGACATAGATTTTAGATTTAATACTCACTTAAATATCAAGTTTTAAAACTATTGTGTTGATTAAATTGTCCGAGACATCGGAGTTTGAGCAATACAATATAGCTATTATATTGATCGATCACTCGAGACATCGAGGGTTAATTAATATAACGAGATTCTCGTCGTGATCTGGACACGGACACGTATGTGAGTGATATGTGAAAGAATTGATTAATAGTTAAAACCTGTATAATTGATTGAAGGATACGTACAATTGAGTTAGTGAAACCTAACCCCAACAAATTTATCTCTGTGTTAATCTTTTTATCTTTTATCGTTATTTTAGTTAATTACTCTATACAAACAAACAACCTTAAAACATTATACTTGAAATTATATTAATTGTTGAACGGCTTAGATATGGCACCAGTCCCTGTGGATATGATAAAAACTATACTTACTTTTGTACTTTAACAAAATGGCGCCGTTGCCGGGGACCAGGGTTAGATGTAATTGATTCTATGAGTATGTGTTAACTTTGATTATGATTATATATGGTTTTAGTTATTCATCAATTTTGGTGGTTGTTCTTGATTATCTTGTTAAATTTTAGAATTTGAAATGTCATAGACATATGCTTTTTGAATTCAATATTTAGAACAATCATCTATTAATTTCTCAAACTCTAGACATAGATTTTAGATTTAATACTCACTTAAATATCAAGTTTTAAAACTATTGTGTTGATTAAATTGTCCGAGACATCGGAGTTTGAGCAATACAATATAGCTGTTATATTGATCGATCACTCGAGACATCGAGGGTTAATTAATATAACGAGATTCTCGTCGTGATCTGGACACGGACACGTATGTGAGTGATATGTGATAGAATTGATTAATAGTTAAAACCTGTATAATTGATTGAAGGATACGTACAATTGAGTTAGTGAAACCTAACCCCAACAAATTTATCTCTGTGTCAATCTTTTAATCTTTTATCGTTATTTTAGTTAATTACTCTATACAAACAAACAACCTTAAAACATTATACTTGAAATTATATTAATTGTTGAACGGCTTAGGTATCGCACCAGTCATTGTGGATACGATAAAAACTATACTTACTTTTGTACTTTAACAAAATGGCGCCGTTGCCGGGGACCAGGGTTAGATGTAATTTATTCTATGAGTATGTGTTGACTTTGATTATGATTATATATGGTTTTAGTTATTGATCAATTTTGGTGGTTGTTCTTGATTATCCTGTTAAATGTTAGAATTTGAAATGTCATAGACATATGCTTTTTGAATTCAATATTTAGAACAATCATCTATTAATTTCTAAAACTCTAGACATAGATTTTAGATTTAATACTCACTTAAATATCAAGTTTTAAAACTATTGTGTTGATTAAATTGTCCGAGACATCGGAGTTTGAGCAATACAATATAGCTGTTATATTGATCGATCACTCGAGACATCGAGGGTTAATTAATATAACGAGATTCTCGTCGTGATCTGGACACGGACACGTATGTGAGTGATATGTGAAAGAATTGATTAATAGTTAAAACCTGTATAATTGATTGAAGGATACGTACAATTGAGTTAGTGAAACCTAACCCCAACAAATTTATCTCTGTGTCAATCTTTTAATCTTTTATCGTTATTTTAGTTAATTACTCTATACAAACAAACAACCTTAAAACATTATACTTGAAATTATATTAATTGTTGAACGGCTTAGATATCGCACCAGTCCCTATGGATATGATAAAAACTATACTTACTTTTGTACTTTAACAAAATGGCGCCGTTGCCGGGGACCAGGGTTAGATGTAATTGATTCTATGAGTATGTGTTAACTTTGATTATGATTATATATGGTATTAGTTATTCATCAATTTTGGTGGTTGTTCTTGATTATCTTGTTAAATGTTAGAATTTGAAATGTCATAGACATATGCTTTTTGAATTCAATATTTAGAACAATCATCTATTAATTTCTAAAACTCTAGACATAGATTTTAGATTTAATACTCACTTAAATATCAAGTTTTAAAACTATTGTGTTGATTAAATTGTCCGAGACATCGGAGTTTGAGCAATACAATATAGCTTTTATATTGATCGATCACTCGAGACATCGAGGGTTAATTAATATAACGAGATTCTCGTCGTGATCTGGACACGGACACGTATGTGAGTGATATGTGAAAGAATTGATTAATAGTTAAAACCTGTATAATTGATTGAAGGATACGTAAAATTGAGTTAGTGAAACCTAACCCCAACAAATTTATCTCTGTGTCAATCTTTTAATCTTTTATCGTTATTTTAGTTAATTACTCTATACAAACAAACAACCTTAAAACATTATACTTGAAATTATATTAATTGTTGAACGGCTTAGATATCGCACCAGTCCCTGTGGATATGATAAAAACTATACTTACTTTTGTACTTTAACAAAATGGCGCCGTTGCCGGGGACCAGGGTTAGATGTAATTGATTCTATGAGTATGTGTTAAATTTGATTATGATTATATATGGTTTTAGTTATTCATCAATTTTGGTGGTTGTTCTTGATTATCTTGTTAAATGTTAGAATTTGAAATGTCATAGACATATGCTTTTTGAATTCAATATTTAGAACAATCATCTATTAATTTCTAAAACTCTAGGCATAGATTTTAGATTTAATACACACTTAAATATCAAGTTTTAAAACTATTGTGTTGATTAAATTGTCCGAGACATCGGAGTTTGAGCAATACAATATAGCTGTTATATTGATCGATCACTCGAGACATCGAGGGTTAATTAATATAACGAGATTCTCGTCGTGATCTGGACACGGACACGTATGTGAGTGATATGTGAAAGAATTGATTAATAGTTAAAACCTGTATAATTGATTGAAGGATACGTAAAATTGAGTTAGTGAAACCTAACCCCAACAAATTTATCTCTGTGTCAATCTTTTAATCTTTTATCGTTATTTTAGTTAATTACTCTATACAAACAAACAACCTTAAAACATTATACTTGAAATTATATTAATTGTTGAACGGCTTAGGTATCGCACCAGTCATTGTGGATACGATAAAAACTATACTTACTTTTGTACTTTAACAAAATGGCGCCGTTGCCGGGGACCAGGGTTAGATGTAATTTATTCTATGAGTATGTGTTGACTTTGATTATGATTATATATGGTTTTAGTTATTGATCAATTTTGGTGGTTGTTCTTGATTATCCTGTTAAATGTTAGAATTTGAAATGTCATAGACATATGCTTTTTGAATTCAATATTTAGAACAATCATCTATTAATTTCTAAAACTCTAGACATAGATTTTAGATTTAATACTCACTTAAATATCAAGTTTTAAAACTATTGTGTTGATTAAATTGTCCGAGACATCGGAGTTTGAGCAATACAATATAGCTGTTATATTGATCGATCACTCGAGACATCGAGGGTTAATTAATATAACGAGATTCTCGTCGTGATCTGGACACGGACACGTATGTGAGTGATATGTGAAAGAATTGATTAATAGTTAAAACCTGTATAATTGATTGAAGGATACGTACAATTGAGTTAGTGAAACCTAACCCCAACAAATTTATCTCTGTGTCAATCTTTTAATCTTTTATCGTTATTTTAGTTAATTACTCTATACAAACAAACAACCTTAAAACATTATACTTGAAATTATATTAATTGTTGAACGGCTTAGATATCGCACCAGTCCCTATGGATATGATAAAAACTATACTTACTTTTGTACTTTAACAAAATGGCGCCGTTGCCGGGGACCAGGGTTAGATGTAATTGATTCTATGAGTATGTGTTAACTTTGATTATGATTATATATGGTATTAGTTATTCATCAATTTTGGTGGTTGTTCTTGATTATCTTGTTAAATGTTAGAATTTGAAATGTCATAGACATATGCTTTTTGAATTCAATATTTAGAACAATCATCTATTAATTTCTAAAACTCTAGACATAGATTTTAGATTTAATACTCACTTAAATATCAAGTTTTAAAACTATTGTGTTGATTAAATTGTCCGAGACATCGGAGTTTGAGCAATACAATATAGCTTTTATATTGATCGATCACTCGAGACATCGAGGGTTAATTAATATAACGAGATTCTCGTCGTGATCTGGACACGGACACGTATGTGAGTGATATGTGAAAGAATTGATTAATAGTTAAAACCTGTATAATTGATTGAAGGATACGTAAAATTGAGTTAGTGAAACCTAACCCCAACAAATTTATCTCTGTGTCAATCTTTTAATCTTTTATCGTTATTTTAGTTAATTACTCTATACAAACAAACAACCTTAAAACATTATACTTGAAATTATATTAATTGTTGAACGGCTTAGATATCGCACCAGTCCCTGTGGATATGATAAAAACTATACTTACTTTTGTACTTTAACAAAATGGCGCCGTTGCCGGGGACCAGGGTTAGATGTAATTGATTCTATGAGTATGTGTTAAATTTGATTATGATTATATATGGTTTTAGTTATTCATCAATTTTGGTGGTTGTTCTTGATTATCTTGTTAAATGTTAGAATTTGAAATGTCATAGACATATGCTTTTTGAATTCAATATTTAGAACAATCATCTATTAATTTCTAAAACTCTAGGCATAGATTTTAGATTTAATACACACTTAAATATCAAGTTTTAAAACTATTGTGTTGATTAAATTGTCCGAGACATCGGAGTTTGAGCAATACAATATAGCTGTTATATTGATCGATCACTCGAGACATCGAGGGTTAATTAATATAACGAGATTCTCGTCGTGATCTGGACACGGACACGTATGTGAGTGATATGTGAAAGAATTGATTAATAGTTAAAACCTGTATAATTGATTGAAGGATACGTACAATTGAGTTAGTGAAACCTAACCCCAACAAATTTATCTCTGTGTCAATCTTTTAATCTTTTATCGTTATTTTAGTTAATTACTCTATACAAACAAACAACCTTAAAACATTATACTTGAAATTATATTAATTGTTGAACGGCTTAGATATCGCACCAGTCCCTATGGATATGATAAAAACTATACTTACTTTTGTACTTTAACAAAATGGCGCCGTTGCCGGGGACCAGGGTTAGATGTAATTGATTCTATGAGTATGTGTTAACTTTGATTATGATTATATATGGTATTAGTTATTCATCAATTTTGGTGGTTGTTCTTGATTATCTTGTTAAATGTTAGAATTTGAAATGTCATAGACATATGCTTTTTGAATTCAATATTTAGAACAATCATCTATTAATTTCTAAAACTCTAGACATAGATTTTAGATTTAATACTCACTTAAATATCAAGTTTTAAAACTATTGTGTTGATTAAATTGTCCGAGACATCGGAGTTTGAGCAATACAATATAGCTTTTATATTGATCGATCACTCGAGACATCGAGGGTTAATTAATATAACGAGATTCTCGTCGTGATCTGGACACGGACACGTATGTGAGTGATATGTGAAAGAATTGATTAATAGTTAAAACCTGTATAATTGATTGAAGGATACGTAAAATTGAGTTAGTGAAACCTAACCCCAACAAATTTATCTCTGTGTCAATCTTTTAATCTTTTATCGTTATTTTAGTTAATTACTCTATACAAACAAACAACCTTAAAACATTATACTTGAAATTATATTAATTGTTGAACGGCTTAGATATCGCACCAGTCCCTGTGGATATGATAAAAACTATACTTACTTTTGTACTTTAACAAAATGGCGCCGTTGCCGGGGACCAGGGTTAGATGTAATTGATTCTATGAGTATGTGTTAAATTTGATTATGATTATATATGGTTTTAGTTATTCATCAATTTTGGTGGTTGTTCTTGATTATCTTGTTAAATGTTAGAATTTGAAATGTCATAGACATATGCTTTTTGAATTCAATATTTAGAACAATCATCTATTAATTTCTAAAACTCTAGGCATAGATTTTAGATTTAATACACACTTAAATATCAAGTTTTAAAACTATTGTGTTGATTAAATTGTCCGAGACATCGGAGTTTGAGCAATACAATATAGCTGTTATATTGATCGATCACTCGAGACATCGAGGGTTAATTAATATAACGAGATTCTCGTCGTGATCTGGACACGGACACGTATGTGAGTGATATGTGAAAGAATTGATTAATAGTTAAAACCTGTATAATTGATTGAAGGATACGTAAAATTGAGTTAGTGAAACCTAACCCCAACAAATTTATCTCTGTGTCAATCTTTTAATCTTTTATCGTTATTTTAGTTAATTACTCTATACAAACAAACAACCTTAAAACATTATACTTGAAATTATATTAATTGTTGAACGGCTTAGGTATCGCACCAGTCATTGTGGATACGATAAAAACTATACTTACTTTTGTACTTTAACAAAATGGCGCCGTTGCCGGGGACCAGGGTTAGATGTAATTTATTCTATGAGTATGTGTTGACTTTGATTATGATTATATATGGTTTTAGTTATTGATCAATTTTGGTGGTTGTTCTTGATTATCCTGTTAAATGTTAGAATTTGAAATGTCATAGACATATGCTTTTTGAATTCAATATTTAGAACAATCATCTATTAATTTCTAAAACTCTAGACATAGATTTTAGATTTAATACTCACTTAAATATCAAGTTTTAAAACTATTGTGTTGATTAAATTGTCCGAGACATCGGAGTTTGAGCAATACAATATAGCTGTTATATTGATCGATCACTCGAGACATCGAGGGTTAATTAATATAACGAGATTCTCGTCGTGATCTGGACACGGACACGTATGTGAGTGATATGTGAAAGAATTGATTAATAGTTAAAACCTGTATAATTGATTGAAGGATACGTACAATTGAGTTAGTGAAACCTAACCCCAACAAATTTATCTCTGTGTCAATCTTTTAATCTTTTATCGTTATTTTAGTTAATTACTCTATACAAACAAACAACCTTAAAACATTATACTTGAAATTATATTAATTGTTGAACGGCTTAGATATCGCACCAGTCCCTATGGATATGATAAAAACTATACTTACTTTTGTACTTTAACAAAATGGCGCCGTTGCCGGGGACCAGGGTTAGATGTAATTGATTCTATGAGTATGTGTTAACTTTGATTATGATTATATATGGTATTAGTTATTCATCAATTTTGGTGGTTGTTCTTGATTATCTTGTTAAATGTTAGAATTTGAAATGTCATAGACATATGCTTTTTGAATTCAATATTTAGAACAATCATCTATTAATTTCTAAAACTCTAGACATAGATTTTAGATTTAATACTCACTTAAATATCAAGTTTTAAAACTATTGTGTTGATTAAATTGTCCGAGACATCGGAGTTTGAGCAATACAATATAGCTTTTATATTGATCGATCACTCGAGACATCGAGGGTTAATTAATATAACGAGATTCTCGTCGTGATCTGGACACGGACACGTATGTGAGTGATATGTGAAAGAATTGATTAATAGTTAAAACCTGTATAATTGATTGAAGGATACGTAAAATTGAGTTAGTGAAACCTAACCCCAACAAATTTATCTCTGTGTCAATCTTTTAATCTTTTATCGTTATTTTAGTTAATTACTCTATACAAACAAACAACCTTAAAACATTATACTTGAAATTATATTAATTGTTGAACGGCTTAGATATCGCACCAGTCCCTGTGGATATGATAAAAACTATACTTACTTTTGTACTTTAACAAAATGGCGCCGTTGCCGGGGACCAGGGTTAGATGTAATTGATTCTATGAGTATGTGTTAAATTTGATTATGATTATATATGGTTTTAGTTATTCATCAATTTTGGTGGTTGTTCTTGATTATCTTGTTAAATGTTAGAATTTGAAATGTCATAGACATATGCTTTTTGAATTCAATATTTAGAACAATCATCTATTAATTTCTAAAACTCTAGGCATAGATTTTAGATTTAATACACACTTAAATATCAAGTTTTAAAACTATTGTGTTGATTAAATTGTCCGAGACATCGGAGTTTGAGCAATACAATATAGCTGTTATATTGATCGATCACTCGAGACATCGAGGGTTAATTAATATAACGAGATTCTCGTCGTGATCTGGACACGGACACGTATGTGAGTGATATGTGAAAGAATTGATTAATAGTTAAAACCTGTATAATTGATTGAAGGATACGTACAATTGAGTTACTGAAACCTAACCCCAACAAATTTATCTCTGTGTCAATCTTTTAATCTTTTATCGTTATTTTAGTTAATTACTCTATACAAACAAACAACCTTAAAACATTATACTTGAAATTATATTAATTGTTGAACGGCTTAGATATCGCACCAGTCCCTGTGGATATGATAAAAACTATACTTGGTTAGATGTAATTGATTCTATGAGTATGTGTTAACTTTGATTATGATTATATATGGTTTTAGTTATTCATCAATTTTGGTGGTTGTTCTTGATTATCTTGTTAAATGTTAGAATTTGAAATGTCATAGACATATGCTTTTTGAATTCAATATTTAGAACAATCATCTATTAATTTCTAAAACTCTAGATATAGATTTTAGATTTAATACTCACTTAAATATCAAGTTTTAAAACTATTGTGTTGATTAAATTGTCCGAGACATCGGAGTTTGAGCAATACAATATAGCTGTTAAATTGATCGATCACTCGAGACATCGAGGGTTAATTAATATAACGAGATTCTCGTCGTGATCTGGACACGGACACGTATGTGAGTGATATGTGAAAGAATTGATTAATAGTTAAAACCTGTATAATTGATTGAAGGATACGTACAATTGAGTTACTGAAACCTAACCCCAACAAATTTATCTCTGTGTCAATCTTTTAATCTTTTATCGTTATTTTAGTTAATTACTCTATACAAACAAACAACCTTAAAACATTATACTTGAAATTATATTAATTGTTGAACGGCTTAGATATCGCACCAGTCCCTGTGGATATGATAAAAACTATACTTGGTTAGATGTAATTGATTCTATGAGTATGTGTTAACTTTGATTATGATTATATATGGTTTTAGTTATTCATCAATTTTGGTGGTTGTTCTTGATTATCTTGTTAAATGTTAGAATTTGAAATGTCATAGACATATGCTTTTTGAATTCAATATTTAGAACAATCATCTATTAATTTCTAAAACTCTAGATATAGATTTTAGATTTAATACTCACTTAAATATCAAGTTTTAAAACTATTGTGTTGATTAAATTGTCCGAGACATCGGAGTTTGAGCAATACAATATAGCTGTTATATTGATCGATCACTCGAGACATCGAGGGTTAATTAATATAACGAGATTCTCGTCGTGATCTGGACACGGACACGTATGTGAGTGATATGTGATAGAATTGATTAATAGTTAAAACCTGTATAATTGATTGAAGGATATGTACAATTGAGTTAGTGAAACCTAACCCCAACAAATTTATCTCTGTGTCAATCTTTTAATCTTTTATCGTTATTTTAGTTAATTACTCTATACAAACAAACAACCTTAAAACATTATACTTGAAATTATATTAATTGTTGAACGGCTTAGGTATCGCACCAGTCATTGTGGATACGATAAAAACTATACTTACTTTTGTACTTTAACAAAATGGCGCCGTTGCCGGGGACCAGGGTTAGATGTAATTGATTCTATGAGTATGTGTTAACTTTGATTATGATTATATATGGTTTTAGTTATTTATCAATTTTGGTGGTTGTTCTTGATTATCCTGTTAAATGTTAGAATTTGAAATGTCATAGACATATGCTTTTTGAATTCAATATTTAGAACAATCATCTATTAATTTCTAAAACTCTAGACATAGATTTTAGATTTAATACTGACTTAAATATCAAGTTTTAAAACTATTGTGTTGATTAAATTGTCCGAGACATCGGAGTTTGAGCAATACAATATAGCTGTTATATTGATCGATCACTCGAGACATCGAGGGTTAATTAATATAACGAGATTCTCGTCGTGATCTGGACACGGACACGTATGTGAGTGATATGTGATAGAATTGATTAATAGTTAAAACCTGTATAATTGATTGAAGGATACGTACAATTGAGTTAGTGAAACCTAACCCCAACAAATTTATCTCTGTGTCAATCTTTTAATCTTTTATCGTTATTTTAGTTAATTACTCTATACAAACAAACAACCTTAAAACATTATACTTGAAATTATATTAATTGTTGAACGGCTTAGATATCGCACCAGTCCCATGTGGATATGATAAAAACTATACTTACTTTTGTACTTTAACAAAATGGCGCCGTTGCCGGGGACCAGGGTTAAATGTAATTAATTCTATGAGTATGTGTTAACTTTGATTATGCTTATATATGGTTTTAGTTATTCATCAATTTTGGTGGTTGTTCTTGATTATCCTGTTAAATGTTAGAATTTGAAATGTCATAGACATATGCTTTTTGAATTCAATATTTAGAACAATCATCTATTAATTTCTAAAACTCTAGACAGAGATTTTAGATTTAATACTCACTTAAATATCAAGTTTTAAAACTATTGTGTTGATTAAATTGTCCGAGACATCGGAGTTTGAGCAATACAGTATAGCTGTTATATTGATCGATCACTCGAGACATCGAGGGTTAATTAATATAACGAGATTCACGTCGTGATCTGGACACGGACACGTATGTGAGTGATATGTGATAGAATTGATTAATAGTTAAAACCTGTATAATTGATCGAACGATACGTACAATTGAGTTATTGAAACCTAACCCCAACAAATTTATCTCTCTGTCAATCTTTTAATCTTTTATCGTTATTTTAGTTAATTACTCTATACAAACAAACAACCTTAAAACATTATACTTGAAATTATATTAATTGTTGAACGGCTTAGATATCGCACCAGTCTCTGTGGATACGATAAAAACTATACTTACTTTTGTACTTTAACAAAATAGCGCCGTTGCCGGGGACCAGGGTTAGATGTAATTGATTCTATGAGTATGTGTTAACTTTGATTATGATTATATATGGTTTTAGTTATTCATCAATTTTGGTGGTTGTTCTTGATTATCTTGTTAAATGTTAGTATTTGAAATGTCATAGACATATGCTTTTTGAATTCAATATTTAGAACAATCATCTATTAATTTCTAAAACTCTAGACAGAGATTTTAGATTTAATACTCACTTAAATATCAAGTTTTAAAACTATTGTGTTGATTAAATTGTCCGAGACATCGGAGTTTGAGCAATACAGTATAGCTGTTATATTGATCGATTACTCGAGACATCGAGGGTTAATTAATATAACGAGAATCTCGTCGTGATCTGGACACGGACACGTATGTGAGTGATATGTAATAGAGTTGATTAATAGTTAAAACCTGTATAATTGATCGAAGGATACGTACAATTGAGTTAGTGAAACCTAACCCCAACAAATTTATATCTCTGTCAATCTTTTAATCTTTTTTCGTTATTTTAGTTAATTACTCTATACAAACAAACAACCTTAAAACATTATACTTGAAATTATATTAATTGTTGAACGGCTTAGATATCGCACCAGTCCCTGTGGATATGATAAAAACTATACTTACTTTTGTACTTTAACAAAATGGCGCCGTTGCCGGGGACCAGGGTTAGATGTAATTAATTCTATGAGTATGTGTTAACTTTGATTATGATTATATATGGTTTTAGTTATTCATCAATTTTGGTGGTTGTTCTTGATTATCCTGTTAAATGTTAGAATTTGAAATGTCATAGACATATGCTTTTTGAATTCAATATTTAGAACAATCATCTATTAATTTCTAAAACTCTAGACATAGATTTTAGATTTAATACTCACTTAAATATCTAGTTTTAAAACTATTGTGTTGATTAAATTGTCCGAGACATCGGAGTTTGAGCAATACAATATAGCTGTTATATTGATCGATCACTCGAGACATCGAGGGTTAATTAATATAACAAGATTCTCGTCGTGATCTGGACACGGACACGTATGTGAGTGACATGTGATAGAATTGATTAATAGTTAAAACCTGTATAATTGATCGAAGGATACGTACAATTGAGTTATTGAAACCTAACCCCAACAAATTTATCTCTTTGTCAATCTTTTAATCTTTTATCGTTATTTAGTTAATTACTCTATACAAACAAACAACCTTAAAACATTATACTTGAAATTATATTAATTGTTGAACGGCTTAGATATCACACCAGTCCCTGTGGATATGATAAAAACTATACTTACTTTTGTACTTTTAAAAAATGGCGCCGTTGCCGGGGACCAGGGTTAGATGTAATTGATTCTATGAGTATGTGTTAACTTTGATTATGATTTTATATGGTTTTAGTTATTCATCAATTTTGGTGGTTGTTCTTGATTATCTTGTTAAATGTTAGAATTTGAAATGTCATAGACATATGCTTTTTGAATTCAATATTTAGAACAATCATCTATTAATTTCTAAAACTCTAGACATAGATTTTAGATTTAATACTCACTTAAATATCAAGTTTTAAAACTATTGTATTGATTAAATTGTCCGAGACATCGGAGTTTGAGCAATACAATATAGCTGTTATATTGATCGATCACTCGAGACATCGAGGGTTAATTAATATAATGAGAATCTCGTCGTGATCTGGACACGGACACGTATATGAGTGATATGTGATAGAATTGATTAATAGTTAAAACCTGTATAATTGATCGAAGGATACGTACAATTGAGTTAGTGAAACCTAACCCCAACAAATTTATCTCTCTATCAATCTTTTAATCTTTTATCGTTATTTTAGTTAATTACTCTATACAAACAAACAACCTTAAAACGTTATACTTGAAATTATATTAATTGTTGAACGGCTTAGATATCGCACCAGTCCCTGTGGATATGATAAAAACTATACTTACTTTTGTACTTTAACAAAATGGCGCCGTTGCCGGGGACCAGGGTTAGATGTAATTGATTCTATGAGTATGTGTTAACTTTGATTATGATTATATATGGTTTTAGTTATTCATCAATTTTGGTGGTTGTTCTTGATTATCTTGTTAAATGTTAGTATTTGAAATGTCATAGACATATGCTTTTTGAATTCAATATTTAGAACAATCATCTATTAATTTCTAAAACTCTAGACAGAGATTTTAGATTTAATACTCACTTAAATATCAAGTTTTAAAACTATTGTGTTGATTAAATTGTCCGAGACATCGGAGTTTGAGCAATACAGTATAGCTGTTATATTGATCGATTACTCGAGACATCGAGGGTTAATTAATATAACGAGAATCTCGTCGTGATCTGGACACGGACACTTATGTGAGTGATATGTAATAGAGTTGATTAATAGTTAAAACCTGTATAATTGATCGAAGGATACGTACAATTGAGTTAGTGAAACCTAACCCCAACAAATTTATATCTCTGTCAATCTTTTAATCTTTTATCGTTATTTTAGTTAATTACTCTATACAAACAAACAACCTTAAAACGTTATACTTGAAATTATATTAATTGTTGAACGGCTTAGATATCGCACCAGTCCCTGTGGATATGATAAAAACTATACTTACTTTTGTACTTTAACAAAATGGCGCCGTTGCCGGGGACCAGGGTTAGATGTAATTGATTCTATGAGTATGTGTTAACTTTGATTATGATTATATATGGTTTTAGTTATTCATCAATTTTGGTGGTTGTTCTTGATTATCTTGTTAAATGTTAGTATTTGAAATGTCATAGACATATGCTTTTTGAATTCAATATTTAGAACAATCATCTATTAATTTCTAAAACTCTAGACAGAGATTTTAGATTTAATACTCACTTAAATATCAAGTTTTAAAATTATTGTGTTGATTAAATTGTCCGAGACATCGGAGTTTGAGCAATACAGTATAGCTGTTATATTGATCGATTACTCGAGACATCGAGGGTTAATTAATATAACGAGAATCTCGTCGTGATCTGGACACGGACACGTATGTGAGTGATATGTAATAGAGTTGATTAATAGTTAAAACCTGTATAATTGATCGAAGGATACGTACAATTGAGTTAGTGAAACCTAACCCCAACAAATTTATATCTCTGTCAATCTTTTAATCTTTTTTCGTTATTTTAGTTAATTACTCTATACAAACAAACAACCTTAAAACATTATACTTGAAATTATATTAATTGTTGAACGGCTTAGATATCGCACCAGTCCCTGTGGATATGATAAAAACTATACTTACTTTTGTACTTTAACAAAATGGCGCCGTTGCCGGGGACCAGGGTTAGATGTAATTAATTCTATGAGTATGTGTTAACTTTGATTATGATTATATATGGTTTTAGTTATTCATCAATTTTGGTGGTTGTTCTTGATTATCCTGTTAAATGTTAGAATTTGAAATGTCATAGACATATGCTTTTTGAATTCAATATTTAGAACAATCATCTATTAATTTCTAAAACTCTAGACATAGATTTTAGATTTAATACTCACTTAAATATCTAGTTTTAAAACTATTGTGTTGATTAAATTTTCCGAGACATCGGAGTTTGAGCAATACAATATAGCTGTTATATTGATCGATCACTCGAGACATCGAGGGTTAATTAATATAACAAGATTCTCGTCGTGATCTGGACACGGACACGTATGTGAGTGACATGTGATAGAATTGATTAATAGTTAAAACCTGTATAATTGATCGAAGGATACGTACAATTGAGTTATTGAAACTTAACCCCAACAAATTTATCTCTTTGTCAATCTTTTAATCTTTTATCGTTATTTAGTTAATTACTCTATACAAACAAACAACCTTAAAACATTATACTTGAAATTATATTAATTGTTGAACGGCTTAGATATCACACCAGTCCCTGTGGATATGATAAAAACTATACTTACTTGTGTACTTTTAAAAAATGGCGCCGTTGCCGGGGACCAGGGTTAGATGTAATTGATTCTATGAGTATGTGTTAACTTTGATTATGATTTTATATGGTTTTAGTTATTCATCAATTTTGGTGGTTGTTCTTGATTATCTTGTTAAATGTTAGAATTTGAAATGTCATAGACATATGCTTTTTGAATTCAATATTTAGAACAATCATCTATTAATTTCTAAAACTCTAGACATAGATTTTAGATTTAATACTCACTTAAATATCAAGTTTTAAAACTATTGTATTGATTAAATTGTCCGAGACATCGGAGTTTGAGCAATACAATATAGCTGTTATATTGATCGATCACTCGAGACATCGAGGGTTAATTAATATAATGAGAATCTCGTCGTGATCTGGACACGGACACGTATGTGAGTGATATGTGATAGAATTGATTAATAGTTAAAACCTGTATAATTGATCGAAGGATACGTACAATTGAGTTAGTGAAACCTAACCCCAACAAATTTATCTCTCTATCAATCTTTTAATCTTTTATCGTTATTTTAGTTAATTACTCTATACAAACAAACAACCTTAAAACGTTATACTTGAAATTATATTAATTGTTGAACGGCTTAGATATCGCACCAGTCCCTGTGGATATGATAAAAACTATACTTACTTTTGTACTTTAACAAAATGGCGCCGTTGCCGGGGACCAGGGTTAGATGTAATTGATTCTATGAGTATGTGTTAACTTTGATTATGATTATATATGGTTTTAGTTATTCATCAATTTTGGTGGTTGTTCTTGATTATCTTGTTAAATGTTAGAATTTGAAATGTCATAGACATATGCTTTTTGAATTCAATATTTGGAACAATCATCTATTAATTTCTAAAACTCTAGACATAGATTTTAGATTTAATACTCACTTAAATATCAAGTTTTAAAACTATTGTGTTGATTAAATTGTCCAAGACATCGGAGTTTGAGCAATACAGTATAGCTGTTATATTGATCGATCACTCGAGACATCGAGGGTTAATTAATATAACGAGATTCACGTCGTGATCTGGACACGGACACGTATGTGAGTGATATGTGATAGAATTGATTAATAGTTAAAACCTGTATAATTGATCGAAGGATACGTACAATTGAGTTATTGAAACCTAACCCCAACAAATTTATCTCTCTGTCAATCTTTTAATCTTTTATCGTTATTTTAGTTAATTACTCTATACAAACAAACAACCTTAAAACATTATACTTGAACTTATAATAATTGTTGAACGGCTTAGATATCGCACCAGTCTCTGTGGATACGATAAAAACTATACTTACTTTTGTACTTTAACAAAATAGCGCCGTTGCCGGGGACCAGGGTTAGATGTAATTGATTCTATGAGTATGTGTTAACTTTGATTATGATTATATATGGTTTTAGTTATTCATCAATTTTGGTGGTTGTTCTTGATTATCTTGTTAAATGTTAGTATTTGAAATGTCATAGACATATGCTTTTTGAATTCAATATTTAGAACAATCATCTATTAATTTCTAAAACTCTAGACAGAGATTTTAGATTTAATACTCACTTAAATATCAAGTTTTAAAACTATTGTGTTGATTAAATTGTCCGAGACATCGGAGTTTGAGCAATATAGTATAGCTGTTATATTGATCGATTACTCGAGACATCGAGGGTTAATTAATATAACGAGAATCTCGTCGTGATCTGGACACGGACACGTATGTGAGTGATATGTAATAGAGTTGATTAATAGTTAAAACCTGTATAATTGATCGAAGGATACGTACAATTGAGTTAGTGAAACCTAACCCCAACAAATTTATATCTCTGTCAATCTTTTAATCTTTTTTCGTTATTTTAGTTAATTACTCTATACAAACAAACAACCTTAAAACATTATACTTGAAATTATATTAATTGTTGAACGGCTTAGATATCGCACCAGTCCCTGTGGATATGATAAAAACTATACTTACTTTTGTACTTTAACAAAATGGCGCCGTTGCCGGGGACCAGGGTTAGATGTAATTAATTCTATGAGTATGTGTTAACTTTGATTATGATTATATATGGTTTTAGTTATTCATCAATTTTGGTGGTTGTTCTTGATTATCCTGTTAAATGTTAGAATTTGAAATGTCATAGACATATGCTTTTTGAATTCAATATTTAGAACAATCATCTATTAATTTCTAAAACTCTAGACATAGATTTTAGATTTAATACTCACTTAAATATCAAGTTTTAAAACTATTGTGTTGATTAAATTGTCCGAGACATCGGAGTTTGAGCAATACAATATAGCTGTTATATTGATCGATCACTCGAGACATCGAGGGTTAATTAATATAACGAGATTCTCGTCGTGATCTGGACACGGACACGTATGTGAGTGACATGTGATAGAATTGATTAATAGTTAAAACCTGTATAATTGATCGAAGGATACGTACAATTGAGTTATTGAAACCTAACCCTAACAAATTTATCTCTTTGTCAATCTTTTAATCTTTTATCGTTATTTAGTTAATTACTCTATACAAACAAACAACCTTAAAACATTATACTTGAAATTATATTAATTGTTGAACGGCTTAGATATCACACCAGTCCCTGTGGATATGATAAAAACTATACTTACTTTTGTACTTTTAAAAAATGGCGCCGTTGCCGGGGACCAGGGTTAGATGTAATTGATTCTATGAGTATGTGTTAACTTTGATTATGATTTTATATGGTTTTAGTTATTCATCAATTTTGGTGGTTGTTCTTGATTATCTTGTTAAATGTTAGAATTTGAAATGTCATAGACATATGCTTTTTGAATTCAATATTTAGAACAATCATCTATTAATTTCTAAAACTCTAGACATAGATTTTAGATTTAATACTCACTTAAATATCAAGTTTTAAAACTATTGTATTGATTAAATTGTCCGAGACATCGGAGTTTGAGCAATACAATATAGCTGTTATATTGATCGATCACTCGAGACATCGAGGGTTAATTAATATAATGAGAATCTCGTCGTGATCTGGACACGGACACGTATGTGAGTGATATGTGATAGAATTGATTAATAGTTAAAACCTGTATAATTGATCGAAGGATACGTACAATTGAGTTAGTGAAACCTAACCCCAACAAATTTATCTCTCTATCAATCTTTTAATCTTTTATCGTTATTTTAGTTAATTACTCTATCCAAACAAACAACCTTAAAACGTTATACTTGAAATTATATTAATTGTTGAACGGCTTAGATATCGCACCAGTCCCTGTGGATATGATAAAAACTATACTTACTTTTGTACTTTAACAAAATGGCGCCGTTGCCGGGGACCAGGGTTAGATGTAATTGATTCTATGAGTATGTGTTAACTTTGATTATGATTATATATGGTTTTAGTTATTCATCAATTTTGGTGGTTGTTCTTGATTATCTTGTTAAATGTTAGTATTTGAAATGTCATAGACATATGCTTTTTGAATTCAATATTTAGAACAATCATCTATTAATTTCTAAAACTCTAGACAGAGATTTTAGATTTAATACTCACTTAAATATCAAGTTTTAAAACTATTGTGTTGATTAAATTGTCCGAGACATCGGAGTTTGAGCAATACAGTATAGCTGTTATATTGATCGATTACTCGAGACATCGAGGGTTAATTAATATAACGAGAATCTCGTCGTGATCTGGACACGGACACGTATGTGAGTGATATGTAATAGAGTTGATTAATAGTTAAAACCTGTATAATTGATCGAAGGATACGTACAATTGAGTTAGTGAAACCTAACCCCAACAAATTTATATCTCTGTCAATCTTTTAATCTTTTTTCGTTATTTTAGTTAATTACTCTATACAAACAAACAACCTTAAAACATTATACTTGAAATTATATTAATTGTTGAACGGCTTAGATATCGCACCAGTCCCTGTGGATATGATAAAAACTATACTTACTTTTGTACTTTAACAAAATGGCGCCGTTGCCGGGGACCAGGGTTAGATGTAATTAATTCTATGAGTATGTGTTAACTTTGATTATGATTATATATGGTTTTAGTTATTCATCAATTTTGGTGGTTGTTCTTGATTATCCTGTTAAATGTTAGAATTTGAAATGTCATAGACATATGCTTTTTGAATTCAATATTTAGAACAATCATCTATTAATTTCTAAAACTCTAGACATAGATTTTAGATTTAATACTCACTTAAATATCTAGTTTTAAAACTATTGTGTTGATTAAATTTTCCGAGACATCGGAGTTTGAGCAATACAATATAGCTGTTATATTGATCGATCACTCGAGACATCGAGGGTTAATTAATATAACAAGATTCTCGTCGTGATCTGGACACGGACACGTATGTGAGTGACATGTGATAGAATTGATTAATAGTTAAAACCTGTATAATTGATCGAAGGATACGTACAATTGAGTTATTGAAACTTAACCCCAACAAATTTATCTCTTTGTCAATCTTTTAATCTTTTATCGTTATTTAGTTAATTACTCTATACAAACAAACAACCTTAAAACATTATACTTGAAATTATATTAATTGTTGAACGGCTTAGATATCACACCAGTCCCTGTGGATATGATAAAAACTATACTTACTTTTGTACTTTTAAAAAATGGCGCCGTTGCCGGGGACCAGGGTTAGATGTAATTGATTCTATGAGTATGTGTTAACTTTGATTATGATTTTATATGGTTTTAGTTATTCATCAATTTTGGTGGTTGTTCTTGATTATCTTGTTAAATGTTAGAATTTGAAATGTCATAGACATATGCTTTTTGAATTCAATATTTAGAACAATCATCTATTAATTTCTAAAACTCTAGACATAGATTTTAGATTTAATACTCACTTAAATATCAAGTTTTAAAACTATTGTATTGATTAAATTGTCCGAGACATCGGAGTTTGAGCAATACAATATAGCTGTTATATTGATCGATCACTCGAGACATCGAGGGTTAATTAATATAATGAGAATCTCGTCGTGATCTGGACACGGACACGTATGTGAGTGATATGTGATAGAATTGATTAATAGTTAAAACCTGTATAATTGATCGAAGGATACGTACAATTGAGTTAGTGAAACCTAACCCCAACAAATTTATCTCTCTATCAATCTTTTAATCTTTTATCGTTATTTTAGTTAATTACTCTATACAAACAAACAACCTTAAAACGTTATACTTGAAATTATATTAATTGTTGAACGGCTTAGATATCGCACCAGTCCCTGTGGATATGATAAAAACTATACTTACTTTTGTACTTTAACAAAATGGCGCCGTTGCCGGGGACCAGGGTTAGATGTAATTGATTCTATGAGTATGTGTTAACTTTGATTATGATTATATATGGTTTTAGTTATTCATCAATTTTGGTGGTTGTTCTTGATTATCTTGTTAAATGTTAGAATTTGAAATGTCATAGACATATGCTTTTTGAATTCAATATTTGGAACAATCATCTATTAATTTCTAAAACTCTAGACATAGATTTTAGATTTAATACTCACTTAAATATCAAGTTTTAAAACTATTGTGTTGATTAAATTGTCCAAGACATCGGAGTTTGAGCAATACAGTATAACTGTTATATTGATCGATCACTCGAGACATCGAGGGTTAATTAATATAACGAGATTCACGTCGTGATCTGGACACGGACACGTATGTGAGTGATATGTGATAGAATTGATTAATAGTTAAAACCTGTATAATTGATCGAAGGATACGTACAATTGAGTTATTGAAACCTAACCCCAACAAATTTATCTCTCTGTCAATCTTTTAATCTTTTATCGTTATTTTAGTTAATTACTCTATACAAACAAACAACCTTAAAACATTATACTTGAACTTATATTAATTGTTGAACGGCTTAGATATCGCACCAGTCTCTGTGGATACGATAAAAACTATACTTACTTTTGTACTTTAACAAAATAGCGCCGTTGCCGGGGACCAGGGTTAGATGTAATTGATTCTATGAGTATGTGTTAACTTTGATTATGATTTTATATGGTTTTAGTTATTCATCAATTTTGGTGGTTGTTCTTGATTATCTTGTTAAATGTTAGAATTTGAAATGTCATAGACATATGCTTTTTGAATTCAATATTTAGAACAATCATCTATTAATTTCTAAAACTCTAGACATAGATTTTAGATTTAATACTCACTTAAATATCAAGTTTTAAATTGTCCGAGACATCGGTGTTTGAGCAATACAACATAGCGGTTATATAGATCGATCACTCGAGACATCGAGGGGTAATTAATATACCGAGATTCTCGTCGTGATCTGGACACGGACACGTATGTGAGTGATATGTGATAGAATTGATTAATAGTTAAAACCTGTATAATTGATCGAAGGATACGTACAATTGAGTTATTGAAACCTAACCCTAACAAATTTATCTCTTTGTCAATCTTTTAATCTTTTATCGTTATTTAGTTAATTACTCTATACAAACAAACAACCTTAAAACATTATACTTGAAATTATATTAATTGTTGAACGGCTTAGATATCACACCAGTCCCTGTGGATATGATAAAAACTATACTTACTTTTGTACTTTTAAAAAATGGCGCCGTTGCCGGGGACCAGGGTTAGATGTAATTGATTCTATGAGTATGTGTTAACTTTGATTATGATTATATATGGTTTTAGTTATTCATCAATTTTGGTGGTTGTTCTTGATTATCTTGTTAAATGTTAGAATTTGAAATGTCATAGACATATGCTTTTTGAATTCAATATTTGGAACAATCATCTATTAATTTCTAAAACTCTAGACATAGATTTTAGATTTAATACTCACTTAAATATCAAGTTTTAAAACTATTGTGTTGATTAAATTGTCCAAGACATCGGAGTTTGAGCAATACAGTATAGCTGTTATATTGATCGATCACTCGAGACATCGAGGGTTAATTAATATAACGAGATTCACGTCGTGATCTGGACACGGACACGTATGTGAGTGATATGTGATAGAATTGATTAATAGTTAAAACCTGTATAATTGATCGAAGGATACGTACAATTGAGTTATTGAAACCTAACCCCAACAAATTTATCTCTCTGTCAATCTTTTAATCTTTTATCGTTATTTTAGTTAATTACTCTATACAAACAAACAACCTTAAAACATTATACTTGAACTTATATTAATTGTTGAACGGCTTAGATATCGCACCAGTCTCTGTGGATACGATAAAAACTATACTTACTTTTGTACTTTAACAAAATAGCGCCGTTGCCGGGGACCAGGGTTAGATGTAATTGATTCTATGAGTATGTGTTAACTTTGATTATGATTATATATGGTTTTAGTTATTCATCAATTTTGGTGGTTGTTCTTGATTATCTTGTTAAATGTTAGTATTTGAAATGTCATAGACATATGCTTTTTGAATTCAATATTTAGAACAATCATCTATTAATTTCTAAAACTCTAGACAGAGATTTTAGATTTAATACTCACTTAAATATCAAGTTTTAAAACTATTGTGTTGATTAAATTGTCCGAGACATCGGAGTTTGAGCAATACAGTATAGCTGTTATATTGATCGATTACTCGAGACATCGAGGGTTAATTAATATAACGAGAATCTCGTCGTGATCTGGACACGGACACGTATGTGAGTGATATGTAATAGAGTTGATTAATAGTTAAAACCTGTATAATTGATCGAAGGATACGTACAATTGAGTTAGTGAAACCTAACCCCAACAAATTTATATCTCTGTCAATCTTTTAATCTTTTTTCGTTATTTTAGTTAATTACTCTATACAAACAAACAACCTTAAAACATTATACTTGAAATTATATTAATTGTTGAACGGCTTAGATATCGCACCAGTCCCTGTGGATATGATAAAAACTATACTTACTTTTGTACTTTAACAAAATGGCGCCGTTGCCGGGGACCAGGGTTAGATGTAATTAATTCTATGAGTATGTGTTAACTTTGATTATGATTATATATGGTTTTAGTTATTCATCAATTTTGGTGGTTGTTCTTGATTATCCTGTTAAATGTTAGAATTTGAAATGTCATAGACATATGCTTTTTGAATTCAATATTTAGAACAATCATCTATTAATTTCTAAAACTCTAGACATAGATTTTAGATTTAATACTCACTTAAATATCAAGTTTTAAAACTATTGTGTTGATTAAATTGTCCGAGACATCGGAGTTTGAGCAATACAATATAGCTGTTATATTGATCGATCACTCGAGACATCGAGGGTTAATTAATATAACGAGATTCTCGTCGTGATCTGGACACGGACACGTATGTGAGTGACATGTGATAGAATTGATTAATAGTTAAAACCTGTATAATTGATCGAAGGATACGTACAATTGAGTTATTGAAACCTAACCCTAACAAATTTATCTCTTTGTCAATCTTTTAATCTTTTATCGTTATTTAGTTAATTACTCTATACAAACAAACAACCTTAAAACATTATACTTGAAATTATATTAATTGTTGAACGGCTTAGATATCACACCAGTCCCTGTGGATATGATAAAAACTATACTTACTTTTGTACTTTTAAAAAATGGCGCCGTTGCCGGGGACCAGGGTTAGATGTAATTGATTCTATGAGTATGTGTTAACTTTGATTATGATTTTATATGGTTTTAGTTATTCATCAATTTTGGTGGTTGTTCTTGATTATCTTGTTAAATGTTAGAATTTGAAATGTCATAGACATATGCTTTTTGAATTCAATATTTAGAACAATCATCTATTAATTTCTAAAACTCTAGACATAGATTTTAGATTTAATACTCACTTAAATATCAAGTTTTAAAACTATTGTATTGATTAAATTGTCCGAGACATCGGAGTTTGAGCAATACAATATAGCTGTTATATTGATCGATCACTCGAGACATCGAGGGTTAATTAATATAATGAGAATCTCGTCGTGATCTGGACACGGACACGTATGTGAGTGATATGTGATAGAATTGATTAATAGTTAAAACCTGTATAATTGATCGAAGGATACGTACAATTGAGTTAGTGAAACCTAACCCCAACAAATTTATCTCTCTATCAATCTTTTAATCTTTTATCGTTATTTTAGTTAATTACTCTATACAAACAAACAACCTTAAAACGTTATACTTGAAATTATATTAATTGTTGAACGGCTTAGATATCGCACCAGTCCCTGTGGATATGATAAAAACTATACTTACTTTTGTACTTTAACAAAATGGCGCCGTTGCCGGGGACCAGGGTTAGATGTAATTGATTCTATGAGTATGTGTTAACTTTGATTATGATTATATATGGTTTTAGTTATTCATCAATTTTGGTGGTTGTTCTTGATTATCATGTTAAATGTTAAAATTTGAAATGTTATAGACATATGCTTTTTGAATTCAATATTTAGAACAATCATCTATTAATTTCTAAAACTCTAGACATAGATTTTAGATTTAATACTCACTTAAATATCAAGTTTTAAAACTATTGTGTTATTAAATTGTCCGAGACATCGGAGTTTGAGCAATACAATATAGCTGGTATATTGATCGACCACTCGAGACATCGAGGGTTAATTAATATAACGAGATTATCGTCGTGATCTGGACACGAGCACGTATGTGAGTGATATGTGATAGAATTGATTAATAGTTAAAACATGTATAATTGATTGAAGCATACGTACAATTGAGTTAGTGAAACCTAACCCCAACAAATTTATCTCTGTGTCAATCTTTTAATCTTTTATCGTTATTTTAGTTAATTACTCTATACAAACAAACAACCTTAAAACATTATACTTGAAATTATATTAATTGTTGAACGGCTTAGATATCGCACCAGTCCCTGTGGATATGATAAAAACTATACTTACTTTTGTACTTTAACAAAATGGGGCCGTTGCCGGGGACCAGGGTTAGATGTAATTGATTCTATGAGTATGTGTTAAGTTTGATTATGATTATATATGGTTTTAGTTATTCATCAATTTTGGTGGTTGTTCTTGATTATCATGTTAAATGTTAAAATTTGAAATGTTATAGACATATGCTTTTTGAATTCAATATTTAGAACAATCATCTATTAATTTCTAAAACTCTAGACATAGATTTTAGATTTAATACTCACTTAAATATCAAGTTTTAAAACTATTGTGTTATTAAATTGTCCGAGACATCGGAGTTTGAGCAATACAATATAGTTGTTATATTGATCGATCACTCGAGACATCGAGGGTTAATTAATATAACGAGATTCTCGTCGTGATCTGGACACGGACACGTATGTGAGTGATATGTGATAGAATTGATTAATAGTTAAAACCTGTATAATTGATCGAAGGATACGTACAATTGAGTTATTGAAACCTAACCCCAACAATTTTATCTCTCTGTCAATCTTTTAATCTTTTATAGTTATTTTAGTTAATTACTCTATACAAACAAACAACCTTAAAACATTATACTTGAAATTATACTAATTGTTGAACGGCTTAGATATCGCACCAGTCTCTGTGGATACGATAAAAACTATACTTACTTTTGTACTTTAACAAAATGGCGCCGTTGCCGGGGACCAGGGTTAGATGTAATTGATTCTATGAGTATGTGTTAACTTTGATTATGATTATATATGGTTTTAGTTATTCATCAATTTTGGTGGTTGTTCTTGATTATCCTGTTAAATGTTAGAATTTGAAATGTCATAGACATATGCTTTTTGAATTCAATATTTAGAACAATCATCTATTAATTTCTAAAACTCTAGACATAGATTTTAGATTTAATACTCACTTAAATATCAAGTTTCAAAACTATTGTGTTATTAAATTGTCCGAGACATCGGAGTTTGAGCAATACAATATAGCTGGTATATTGATCGACCACTCGAGACATCGAGGGTTAATTCATATAACGAGATTATCGTCGTGATCTGGACACGGTCACGTATGTGAGTGATATGTGATAGAATTGATTAATAGTTAAAACATGTATAATTGATTGAAGCATACGTACAATTGAGTTAGTGAAACCTAACCCCAACAAATTTATCTCTGTGTCAATCTTTTAATCTTTTATCGTTATTTTAGTTAATTACTCTATACAAACAAACAACCTTAAAACATTATACTTGAAATTATATTAATTGTTGAACGGCTTAGATATCGCACCAGTCCCTGTGGATATGATAAAAACTATACTTACTTTTGTACTTTAACAAAATGGGGCCGTTGCCGGGGACCAGGGTTAGATGTAATTGATTCTATGAGTATGTGTTAACTTTGATTATGATTATATATGGTTTTAGTTATTCATCAATTTTGGTGGTTGTTCTTGATTATCATGTTAAATGTTAAAATTCGAAATGTTATAGACATATGCTTTTTGAATTCAATATTTAGAACAATCATCTATTAATTTCTAAAACTCTAGACATAGATTTTAGATTTAATACTCACTTAAATATCAAGTTTTAAAACTATTGTGTTATTAAATTGTCCGAGACATCGGAGTTTGAGCAATACAATATAGCTGGTATATTGATCGACCACTCGAGACATCGAGGGTTAATTAATATAACGAGATTATCGTCGTGATCTGGACACGGACACGTATGTGAGTGATATGTGATAGAATTGATTAATAGTTAAAACATGTATAATTGATTGAAGCATACGTACAATTGAGTTAGTGAAACCTAACCCCAACAAATTTATCTCTGTGTCAATCTTTTAATCTTTTATCGTTATTTTAGTTAATTACTCTATACAAACAAACAACCTTAAAACATTATACTTGAAATTATATTAATTGTTGAACGGCTTAGATATCGCACCAGTACCTGTGGATATGATAAAAACTATACTTACTTTTGTACTTTAACAAAATGGCGCCGTTGCCGGGGACCAGGGTTAGATGTAATTGATTCTATGAGTATGTGTTAACTTTGATTATGATTATATATGGTTTTAGTTATTCATCAATTTTGGTGGTTGTTCTTGATTATCCTGTTAAATGTTAGAATTTGAAATGTCATAGACATATGCTTTTTGAATTCAATATTTAGAACAATCATCTATTAATTTCTAAAACTCTAGACATAGATTTTAGATTTAATACTCACTTAAATATCAAGTTTTAAAACTATTGTGTTGATTAAATTGTCCGAGACATCGGAGTTTGAGCAATACAATATAGCTGTTATATTGATCGATCACTCGAGACATCGAGGGTTAATTAATATAACGAGATTCTCGTCGTGATCTGGACACGGACACGTATGTGAGTGATATGTGATAGAATTGATTAATAGTTAAAACCTGTATAATTGATCGAAGGATACGTACAATTGAGTTATTGAAACCTAACCCCAACAAATTTATCTCTCTGTCAATCTTTTAATCTTTTATCGTTATTTTAGTTAATTACTCTATACAAACAAACAACCTTAAAACATTATACTTGAAATTATATTAATTGTTGAACGGCTTAGATATCGCACCAGTCTCTGTGGATACGATAAAAACTATACTTACTTTTGTACTTTAACAAAATGGCGCCGTTGCCGGGGACCAGGGTTAGATGTAATTGATTCTATGAGTATGTGTTAACTTTGATTATGATTATATATGGTTTTAGTTATTCATCAATTTTGGTGGTTGTTCTTGATTATCCTGTTAAATGTTAGAATTTGAAATGTCATAGACATATGCTTTTTGAATTCAATATTTAGAACAATCATCTATTAATTTCTAAAACTCTAGACATTGATTTTAGATTTAATACTCACTTAAATATCAAGTTTTAAAACTATTGTGTTATTAAATTGTCCGAGACATCGGAGTTTGAGCAATACAATATAGCTGGTATATTGATCGACCACTCGAGACATCGAGGGTTAATTAATATAACGAGATTATCGTCGTGATCTGGACACGGACACGTATGTGAGTGATATGTGATAGAATTGATTAATAGTTAAAACATGTATAATTGATTGAAGCATACGTACAATTGAGTTAGTGAAACCTAACCCCAACAAATTTATCTCTGTGTCAATCTTTTAATCTTTTATCGTTATTTTAGTTAATTACTCTATACAAACAAACAACCTTAAAACATTATACTTGAAATTATATTAATTGTTGAACGGCTTAGATATCGCACCAGTCCCTGTGGATATGATAAAAACTATACTTACTTTTGTACTTTAACAAAATGGGGCCGTTGCCGGGGACCAGGGTTAGATGTAATTGATTCTATGAGTATGTGTTAACTTTGATTATGATTATATATGGTTTTAGTTATTCATCAATTTTGGTGGTTGTTCTTGATTATCATGTTAAATGTTAAAATTCGAAATGTTATAGACATATGCTTTTTGAATTCAATATTTAGAACAATCATCTATTAATTTCTAAAACTCTAGACATAGATTTTAGATTTAATACTCACTTAAATATCAAGTTTTAAAACTATTGTGTTATTAAATTGTCCGAGACATCGGAGTTTGAGCAATACAATATAGCTGGTATATTGATCGACCACTCGAGACATCGAGGGTTAATTAATATAACGAGATTATCGTCGTGATCTGGACACGGACACGTATGTGAGTGATATGTGATAGAATTGATTAATAGTTAAAACATGTATAATTGATTGAAGCATACGTACAATTGAGTTAGTGAAACCTAACCCCAACAAATTTATCTCTGTGTCAATCTTTTAATCTTTTATCGTTATTTTAGTTAATTACTCTATACAAACAAACAACCTTAAAACATTATACTTGAAATTATATTAATTGTTGAACGGCTTAGATATCGCACCAGTACCTGTGGATATGATAAAAACTATACTTACTTTTGTACTTTAACAAAATGGCGCCGTTGCCGGGGACCAGGGTTAGATGTAATTGATTCTATGAGTATGTGTTAACTTTGATTATGATTATATATGGTTTTAGTTATTCATCAATTTTGGTGGTTGTTCTTGATTATCCTGTTAAATGTTAGAATTTGAAATGTCATAGACATATGCTTTTTGAATTCAATATTTAGAACAATCATCTATTAATTTCTAAAACTCTAGACATAGATTTTAGATTTAATACTCACTTAAATATCAAGTTTTAAAACTATTGTGTTGATTAAATTGTCCGAGACATCGGAGTTTGAGCAATACAATATAGCTGTTATATTGATCGATCACTCGAGACATCGAGGGTTAATTAATATAACGAGATTCTCGTCGTGATCTGGACACGGACACGTATGTGAGTGATATGTGATAGAATTGATTAATAGTTAAAACCTGTATAATTGATCGAAGGATACGTACAATTGAGTTATTGAAACCTAACCCCAACAAATTTATCTCTCTGTCAATCTTTTAATCTTTTATCGTTATTTTAGTTAATTACTCTATACAAACAAACAACCTTAAAACATTATACTTGAAATTATATTAATTGTTGAACGGCTTAGATATCGCACCAGTCTCTGTGGATACGATAAAAACTATACTTACTTTTGTACTTTAACAAAATGGCGCCGTTGCCGGGGACCAGGGTTAGATGTAATTGATTCTATGAGTATGTGTTAACTTTGATTATGATTATATATGGTTTTAGTTATTCATCAATTTTGGTGGTTGTTCTTGATTATCCTGTTAAATGTTAGAATTTGAAATGTCATAGACATATGCTTTTTGAATTCAATATTTAGAACAATCATCTATTAATTTCTAAAACTCTAGACATAGATTTTAGATTTAATACTCACTTAAATATCAAGTTTTAAAACTATTGTGTTATTAAATTGTCCGAGACATCGGAGTTTGAGCAATACAATATAGCTGGTATATTGATCGACCACTCGAGACATCGAGGGTTAATTAATATAACGAGATTATCGTCGTGATCTGGACACGGACACGTATGTGAGTGATATGTGATAGAATTGATTAATAGTTAAAACATGTATAATTGATTGAAGCATACGTACAATTGAGTTAGTGAAACCTAACCCCAACAAATTTATCTCTGTGTCAATCTTTTAATCTTTTATCGTTATTTTAGTTAATTACTCTATACAAACAAACAACCTTAAAACATTATACTTGAAATTATATTAATTGTTGAACGGCTTAGATATCGCACCAGTCCCTGTGGATATGATAAAAACTATACTTACTTTTGTACTTTAACAAAATGGGGCCGTTGCCGGGGACCAGGGTTAGATGTAATTGATTCTATGAGTATGTGTTAACTTTGATTATGATTATATATGGTTTTAGTTATTCATCAATTTTGGTGGTTGTTCTTGATTATCATGTTAAATGTTAAAATTTGAAATGTTATAGACATATGCTTTTTGAATTCAATATTTAGAACAATCATCTATTAATTTCTAAAACTCTAGACATAGATTTTAGATTTAATACTCACTTAAATATCAAGTTTTAAAACTATTGTGTTATTAAATTGTCCGAGACATCGGAGTTTGAGCAATACAATATAGCTGGTATATTGATCGACCACTCGAGACATCGAGGGTTAATTAATATAACGAGATTATCGTCGTGATCTGGACACGGACACGTATGTGAGTGATATGTGATAGAATTGATTAATAGTTAAAACATGTATAATTGATTGAAGCATACGTACAATTGAGTTAGTGAAACCTAACCCCAACAAATTTATCTCTGTGTCAATCTTTTAATCTTTTATCGTTATTTTAGTTAATTACTCTATACAAACAAACAACCTTAAAACATTATACTTGAAATTATATTAATTGTTGAACGGCTTAGATATCGCACCAGTACCTGTGGATATGATAAAAACTATACTTACTTTTGTACTTTAACAAAATGGCGCCGTTGCCGGGGACCAGGGTTAGATGTAATTGATTCTATGAGTATGTGTTAACTTTGATTATGATTATATATGGTTTTAGTTATTCATCAATTTTGGTGGTTGTTCTTGATTATCCTGTTAAATGTTAGAATTTGAAATGTCATAGACATATGCTTTTTGAATTCAATATTTAGAACAATCATCTATTAATTTCTAAAACTCTAGACATAGATTTTAGATTTAATACTCACTTAAATATCAAGTTTTAAAACTATTGTGTTATTAAATTGTCCGAGACATCGGAGTTTGAGCAATACAATATAGCTGGTATATTGATCGACCACTCGAGACATCGAGGGTTAATTAATATAACGAGATTATCGTCGTGATCTGGAGACGGACACGTATGTGAGTGATATGTGATAGAATTGATTAATAGTTAAAACATGTATAATTGATTGAAGCATACGTACAATTGAGTTAGTGAAACCTAACCCCAACAAATTTATCTCTGTGTCAATCTTTTAATCTTTTATCGTTATTTTAGTTAATTACTCTATACAAACAAACAACCTTAAAACATTATACTTGAAATTATATTAATTGTTGAACGGCTTAGATATCGCACCAGTCCCTGTGGATATGATAAAAACTATACTTACTTTTGTACTTTAACAAAATGGGGCCGTTGCCGGGGACCAGGGTTAGATGTAATTGATTCTATGAGTATGTGTTAACTTTGATTATGATTATATATGGTTTTAGTTATTCATCAATTTTGGTGGTTGTTCTTGATTATCATGTTAAATGTTAAAATTTGAAATGTTATAGACATATGCTTTTTGAATTCAATATTTAGAACAATCATCTATTAATTTCTAAAACTCTAGACATAGATTTTAGATTTAATACTCACTTAAATATCAAGTTTTAAAACTATTGTGTTATTAAATTGTCCGAGACATCGGAGTTTGAGCAATACAATATAGCTGGTATATTGATCGACCACTTGAGACATCGAGGGTTAATTAATATAACGAGATTATCGTCGTGATCTGGACACGGACACGTATGTGAGTGATATGTGATAGAATTGATTAATAGTTAAAACATGTATAATTGATTGAAGCATACGTACAATTGAGTTAGTGAAACCTAACCCCAACAAATTTATCTCTGTGTCAATCTTTTAATCTTTTATCGTTATTTTAGTTAATTACTCTATACAAACAAACAACCTTAAAACATTATACTTGAAATTATATTAATTGTTGAACGGCTTAGATATCGCACCAGTACCTGTGGATATGATAAAAACTATACTTACTTTTGTACTTTAACAAAATGGCGCCGTTGCCGGGGACCAGGGTTAGATGTAATTGATTCTATGAGTATGTGTTAACTTTGATTATGATTATATATGGTTTTAGTTATTCATCAATTTTGGTGGTTGTTCTTGATTATCCTGTTAAATGTTAGAATTTGAAATGTCATAGACATATGCTTTTTGAATTCAATATTTAGAACAATCATCTATTAATTTCTAAAACTCTAGACATAGATTTTAGATTTAATACTCACTTAAATATCAAGTTTTAAAACTATTGTGTTATTAAATTGTCCGAGACATCGGAGTTTGAGCAATACAATATAGCTGGTATATTGATCGACCACTCGAGACATCGAGGGTTAATTAATATAACGAGATTATCGTCGTGATCTGGACACGGACACGTATGTGAGTGATATGTGATAGAATTGATTAATAGTTAAAACATGTATAATTGATTGAAGCATACGTACAATTGAGTTAGTGAAACCTAACCCCAACAAATTTATCTCTGTGTCAATCTTTTAATCTTTTATCGTTATTTTAGTTAATTACTCTATACAAACAAACAACCTTAAAACATTATACTTGAAATTATATTAATTGTTGAACGGCTTAGATATCGCACCAGTCCCTGTGGATATGATAAAAACTATACTTACTTTTGTACTTTAACAAAATGGGGCCGTTGCCGGGGACCAGGGTTAGATGTAATTGATTCTATGAGTATGTGTTAACTTTGATTATGATTATATATGGTTTTAGTTATTCATCAATTTTGGTGGTTGTTCTTGATTATCATGTTAAATGTTAAAATTTGAAATGTTATAGACATATGCTTTTTGAATTCAATATTTAGAACAATCATCTATTAATTTCTAAAACTCTAGACATAGATTTTAGATTTAATACTCACTTAAATATCAAGTTTTAAAACTATTGTGTTATTAAATTGTCCGAGACATCGGAGTTTGAGCAATACAATATAGCTGGTATATTGATCGATCACTCGAGACATCGAGGGTTAATTAATATAACGAGATTATCGTCGTGATCTGGACACGGACACGTATGTGAGTGATATGTGATAGAATTGATTAATAGTTAAAACATGTATAATTGATTGAAGCATACGTACAATTGAGTTATTGAAACCTAACCCCAACAAATTTATCTCTCTGTCAATCTTTTAATCTTTTATCGTTATTTTCGTTAATTACTCTATACAAACAAACAACCTTAAAACATTATACTTGAAATTATATTAATTGTTGAACGGCTTAGATATCGCACCAGTACCTGTGGATATGATAAAAACTATACTTACTTTTGTACTTTAACAAAATGGCACCGTTGCCGGGGACCAGGGTTAGATGTAATTGATTCTATGAGTATGTGTTAACTTTGATTATGATTATATATGGTTTTAGTTATTCATCAATTTTGGTGGTTGTTCTTGATTATCCTGTTAAATGTTAGAATTTGAAATGTCATAGACATATGCTTTTTGAATTCAATATTTAGAACAATCATCTATTAATTTCTAAAACTCTAGACATAGATTTTAGATTTAATACTCACTTAAATATCAAGTTTTAAAACTATTGTGTTGATTAAATTGTCCGAGACATCGGAGTTTGAGCAATACAATATAGCTGTTATATTGATCGATCACTCGAGACATCGAGGGTTAATTAATATAACGAGATTCTCGTCGTGATCTGGACACGGACACGTATGTGAGTGATATGTGATAGAATTGATTAATAGTTAAAACCTGTATAATTGATCGAAGGATACGTACAATTGAGTTATTGAAACCTAACCCCAACAAATTTATCTCTCTGTCAATCTTTTAATCTTTTATCGTTATTTTAGTTAATTACTCTATACAAACAAACAACCTTAAAACATTATACTTGAAATTATATTAATTGTTGAACGGCTTAGATATCGCACCAGTCTCTGTGGATACGATAAAAACTATACTTACTTTTGTACTTTAACAAAATGGCGCCGTTGCCGGGGACCAGGGTTAGATGTAATTGATTCTATGAGTATGTGTTAACTTTGATTATGATTATATATGGTTTTAGTTATTCATCAATTTTGGTGGTTGTTCTTGATTATCCTGTTAAATGTTAGAATTTGAAATGTCATAGACATATGCTTTTTGAATTCAATATTTAGAACAATCATCTACTAATTTCTAAAACTCTAGACATAGATTTTAGATTTAATACTCACTTAAATATCAAGTTTTAAAACTATTGTGTTGATTAAATTGTCCGAGACATCGGAGTTTGAGCAATACAATATAGCTGTTATATTGATCGATCAATCGAGACATCGAGGGTTAATTAATATAACGAGATTCTCGTCGTGATCTGGACACGGACACGTATGTGAGTGATATGTGATAGAATTGATTAATAGTTAAAACCTGTATAATTGATCGAAGGATACGTACAATTGAGTTATTGAAACCTAATCGTTATTTTAGTTAATTACTCTATACAAACAAACAACCTTAAAACATTATACATGAAATTATATTAATTGTTGAACGGCTTAGATATCGCACCAGTCCCTGTGGATACGATAAAAACTATACTTACTTTTGTACTTTAACAAAATGGCGCCGTTGCCGGGGACCAGGGTTAGATGTAATTGATTCTATGAGTATGTGTTAACTTTGATTATGATTATATATGGTTTTAGTTATTCATCAATTTTGGTGGTGGTTCTTGATTATCTTGTTAAATGTTAGAATTTGAAATGTCATAGACATATGCTTTTTGAATTCAATATTTAGAACAATCATCTATTAATTTCTAAAACTCTAGACATAGATTTTAGATTTAATACTCACTTAAATATCAAGTTTTAAAACTATTGTATTGATTAAATTGTCCGAGACATCGGAGTTTGAGCAATACAATATAGCTGTTATATTGATCGATCACTCGAGACATCGAGGGTTAATTAATATAACGAGATTCTCGTCGTGATCTGGACACGGACACGTATGTGAGTGATATGTGATAGAATTGATTAATAGTTAAAACCTGTATAATTGATCGAAGGATACGTACAATTGAGTTAGTGAAACCTAACCCCAACAAATTTATCTCTCTGTCAATCTTTTAATCTTTTATCGTTATTTTAGTTAATTACTCTATACAAACAAACAACCTTAAAACATTATACTTGAAATTATATTAATTGTTGAACGGCTTAGATATCGCACCAGTCCCTGTGGATATGATAAAAACTATACTTACTTTTGTACTTTAACAAAAAGGCGCCGTTGCCGGGGACCAGGGTTAGATGTAATTGATTCTATGAGTATGTGTTAACTTTGATTATGATTATATATGGTTTTAGTTATTCATCAATTTTGGTGGTTGTTCTTGATTATCCTGTTAAATGTTAGAATTTGAAATGTCATACACATATGCTTTTTGAATTCAATATTTAGAACAATCATCTATTAATTTCTAAAACTCTAGACATAGATTTTAGATTTAATACTGACTTAAATATCAAGTTTTAAAACTATTGTGTTGATTAAATTGTCCGAGACATCGGAGTTTGAGCAATACAATATAGCTGTTATATTGATCGATCACTCGAGACATCGAGGGTTAATTAATATAACGAGATTCTCGTCGTGATCTGGACACGGACACGTATGTGAGTGATATGTGATAGAATTGATTAATAGGTAAAACCTGTATAATTGATCGAAGGGTACGTACAATTGAGTTATTGAAACCTAACCCCAACAAATTTATCTCTCTGTCAATCTTTTAATCTTTTATCGTTATTTTAGTTAATTACTCTATACAAACAAACAACCTTAAAACATTATACTTGAAATTATATTAATTGTTGAACGGCTTAGATATCGCACCAGTCTCTGTGGATACGATAAAAACTATACTTACTTTTGTACTTTAACAAAATGGCGCCGTTGCCGGGGACCAGGGTTAGATGTAATTGATTCTATGAGTATGTGTTAACTTTGATTATGATTATATATGGTTTTAGTTATTCATCAATTTTGGTGGTTGTTCTTGATTATCCTGTTAAATGTTAGAATTTGAAATGTCATAGACATATGCTTTTTGAATTCAATATTTAGAACAATCATCTACTAATTTCTAAAACTCTAGACATAGATTTTAGATTTAATACTCACTTAAATATCAAGTTTTAAAACTATTGTGTTGATTAAATTGTCCGAGACATCGGAGTTTGAGCAATACAATATAGCTGTTATATTGATCGATCAATCGAGACATCGAGGGTTAATTAATATAACGAGATTCTCGTCGTGATCTGGACACGGACACGTATGTGAGTGATATGTGATAGAATTGATTAATAGTTAAAACCTGTATAATTGATCGAAGGATACGTACAATTGAGTTATTGAAACCTAATCGTTATTTTAGTTAATTACTCTATACAAACAAACAACCTTAAAACATTATACATGAAATTATATTAATTGTTGAACGGCTTAGATATCGCACCAGTCCCTGTGGATACGATAAAAACTATACTTACTTTTGTACTTTAACAAAATGGCGCCGTTGCCGGGGACCAGGGTTAGATGTAATTGATTCTATGAGTATGTGTTAACTTTGATTATGATTATATATGGTTTTAGTTATTCATCAATTTTGGTGGTGGTTCTTGATTATCTTGTTAAATGTTAGAATTTGAAATGTCATAGACATATGCTTTTTGAATTCAATATTTAGAACAATCATCTATTAATTTCTAAAACTCTAGACATAGATTTTAGATTTAATACTCACTTAAATATCAAGTTTTAAAACTATTGTATTGATTAAATTGTCCGAGACATCGGAGTTTGAGCAATACAATATAGCTGTTATATTGATCGATCACTCGAGACATCGAGGGTTAATTAATATAACGAGATTCTCGTCGTGATCTGGACACGGACACGTATGTGAGTGATATGTGATAGAATTGATTAATAGTTAAAACCTGTATAATTGATCGAAGGATACGTACAATTGAGTTAGTGAAACCTAACCCCAACAAATTTATCTCTCTGTCAATCTTTTAATCTTTTATCGTTATTTTAGTTAATTACTCTATACAAACAAACAACCTTAAAACATTATACTTGAAATTATATTAATTGTTGAACGGCTTAGATATCGCACCAGTCCCTGTGGATATGATAAAAACTATACTTACTTTTGTACTTTAACAAAAAGGCGCCGTTGCCGGGGACCAGGGTTAGATGTAATTGATTCTATGAGTATGTGTTAACTTTGATTATGATTATATATGGTTTTAGTTATTCATCAATTTTGGTGGTTGTTCTTGATTATCCTGTTAAATGTTAGAATTTGAAATGTCATACACATATGCTTTTTGAATTCAATATTTAGAACAATCATCTATTAATTTCTAAAACTCTAGACATAGATTTTAGATTTAATACTGACTTAAATATCAAGTTTTAAAACTATTGTGTTGATTAAATTGTCCGAGACATCGGAGTTTGAGCAATACAATATAGCTGTTATATTGATCGATCACTCGAGACATCGAGGGTTAATTAATATAACGAGATTCTCGTCGTGATCTGGACACGGACACGTATGTGAGTGATATGTGATAGAATTGATTAATAGGTAAAACCTGTATAATTGATCGAAGGGTACGTACAATTGAGTTAGTGAAACCTAACCCCAACAAATTTATCTCTCTGTCAATCTTTTAGTCTTTTATCGTTATTTTAGTTAATTACTCTATACAAACAAACAACCTTAAAACATTATACATGAAATTATATTAATTGTTGAACGGCTTAGATATCGCACCAGTCCCTGTGGATATGATAAAAACTATACTTACTTTTGTACTTTAACAAAATGGCGCCGTTGCCGGGGACCAGGGTTAGATGTAATTGATTCTATGAGTATGTGTTAACTTTGATTATGATTATATATGGTTTTAGTTATTCATCAATTTTGGTGGTTGTTCTTGATTATCATGTTAAATGTTAAAATTTGAAATGTTATAGACATATGCTTTTTGAGTTCAATATTTAGAACAATCATCTATTAATTTCTAAAACTCTAGACATAGATTTTAGATTTAATACTCACTTAAATATAAAGTTTTAAAACTATTGTGTTGATTAAATTGTCCGAGACATCGGAGTTTGAGCAATACAATATAGCTGTTATATTGATGGATAACTAGAGACATCGAGGGTTAATTAATATAACGAGATTCTCGTCGTGATCTGGACACGGACACGTATGTGAGTGATATGTGATAGAATTGATTAATAGTTAAAACCTGTATAATTGATCGAAAGATACGTACAATTGAGTTCGTGAAACCTAACCCCAACAAATTTATCTCTCTGTCAATCTTTTAATCTTTTATCGTTATTTTAGTTAATTACTCTATACAAACAAACAACCTTAAAACATTATACTTGAAATTATATTAATTGTTGAACGGCTTAGATATCGCACCAGTCCCTGTGGATATGATAAAAACTATACTTACTTTTGTACTTTAACAAAAAGGCGCCGTTGCCGGGGACCAGGGTTAGATGTAATTGATTCTATGAGTATGTGTTAACTTTGATTATGATTATATATGGTTTTAGTTATTCATCAATTTTGGTGGTTGTTCTTGATTATCCTGTTAAATGTTAGAATTTGAAATGTCATATACATATGCTTTTTGAATTCAATATTTAGAACAATCATCTATTAATTTCTAAAACTCTAGACATAGATTTTAGATTTAATACTCACTTAAATATCAAGTTTTAAAACTATTGTGTTGATTAAATTGTCCGAGACATCGGAGTTTGAGCAATACAATATAGCTGTTATATTGATCGATCACTCGAGACATCGAGGGTTAATTAATATAATGAGAATCTCTTCGTGATCTGGACACGGACACGTATGTGAGTGATATGTGATAGAATTGATTAATAGGTAAAACCTGTATAATTGATCGAAGGGTACGTACAATTGAGTTAGTGAAACCTAACCCCAACAAATTTATCTCTCTGTCAATCTTTTAGTCTTTTATCGTTATTTTAGTTAATTACTCTATACAAACAAACAACCTTAAAACATTATACTTGAAATTATATTAATTGTTGAACGGCTTAGATATCACACCAGTCCCTGTGGATATGATAAAAACTATACTTACTTTTGTACTTTAACAAAATGGCGCCGTTGCTGGGGACCAGGGTTAGTTGTAATTGATTCTATGAGTATGTGTTAACTTTGATTATGATTATATATGGTTTTAGTTATTCATCAATTTTGGTGGTTGTTCTTGATTATCCTGTTAAATGTTAGAATTTGAAATGTCATAGACATATGCTTTTTGAATTCAATATTTAGAACAATCATCTATTAATTTCTAAAACTCTAGATATAGATTTTAGATTTAATACTCACTTAAATATCAAGTTTTAAAACTATTGTGTTGATTAAATTGTCCGAGACATCGGAGTTTGAGCAATACAATATAGCTGTTATATTGATCGATCACTCAAGACATCGAGGGTTAATTAATATAACGAGATTCTCGTCGTGATCTGGACACGGACACGTATGTGAGTGATATGTGATAGAATTGATTAATAGTTAAAACCTGTATAATTGATCGAAGGGTACGCACAATTGAGTTAGTGAAACCTAACCCCAACAAATTTATCTCTCTGTCAATCTTTTAGTCTTTTATCGTTATTTTAGTTAATTACTCTATACAAACAAACAACCTTAAAACATTATACTTGAAATTATATTAATTGTTGAACGGCTTAGATATCGCACCAGTCCCTGTGGATAGGATAAAAACTATACTTACTTTTGTACTTTAACAAAATGGCGCCGTTGCTGGGGACCAGGGTTAGATGTAATTGATTCTATGAGTATGTGTTATCTTTGATTATGATTATATATGGTTTTAGTTATTCATCAATTTTGGTGGTTGTTCTTGATTATCCTGTTAAATGTTAGAATTTGAAATGTCATAGACATATGCTTTTTGAATTCAATATTTAGAACAATCATCTATTAATTTCTAAAACTCTAGACATAGATTTTAGATTTAATACTCACTTAAATATCAAGTTTTAAAACTATTGTGTTGATTAAATTGTCCGAGACATCGGAGTTTGAGCAATACAATATAGATGTTATATTGATCGATCACTCGAGACATCGAGGGTTAATTAATATAATGAGAATCTCGTCGTGATCTGGACACGGACACGTATGTGAGTGATATGTGATAGAATTGATTAATAGTTAAAACCTGTATAATTGATCGAAGGATACGTACAATTGAGTTAGTGAAACCTAAGCCCAACAAATTTATCTCTCTGTCAATCTTTTAATCTTTTATCGTTATTTTAGTTAATTACTCTATATAACAAACAACCTTAAAACATTATACTTGAAATTATATTTATTGTTGAACGGCTTAGATATCGCACCAGTCTCTGCGGATACGATAAAAACTATACTTACTTTTGTACTTTAACAAAATGGTGCCGTTGCCGGGGACCAGGGTTAGATGTAATTGATTCTATGAGTATGTGTTAACTTTGATTATGATTATATATGGTTTTAGTTATTCATCAATTTTGGTGGTTGTTCTTGATTATCCTGTTAAATGTTAGAATTTGAAATGTCATAGACATATGCTTTTTGAATTCAATATTTAGAACAATCATCTAATAGTTTCTAAAACTCTAGACATAGATTTTAGATTTAATACTCACTTAAATATCAAATTTTAAAACTATTGTGTTGATTAAATTGTCGGAGTCATCGGAGTTTGAGCAATACAATATAGCTGTTATATTGATCGATCACTCAAGACATCGAGGCTTAATTAATATAACGAGATTCTCGTCATGATCTGTACACGGACACGTATGTGAGTGATATGTGATAGAATTGATTAATAGTTAAAACCTGTATAATTGATCGAAGGATACGTACAATTGAGTTTGTGAAACCTAACCCCAACAAATTTATCTCTCTGTCAATCTTTTAATCTTTTATCGTTATTTTAGTTAATTACTCTATACAAACAAACAACCTTAAAACATTATACTTGAAATTATATTAATTGTTGAACGACTTAGATATCGCACCAGCCTCTGTGGATACGATAAAAACTATACTTACTTTTGTACTTTAACAAAATGGCGCCGTTGCCGGGGACCAGGGTTAGATGTAATTGATTTTATGAGTATGTGTTAACTTTGATTATGATTATATATGGTTTTAGTTATTCATCAATTTTGGTGGTTGTTCTTGATTATCTTGTTAAATGTTAGAATTTGAAATGTCATAGACATACGCTTTTTGAATTCAATATTTAGAATAATCATCTATTAATTTCTAAAACTCTAGACATAGATTTTAGATTTAATACTCACTTAAATATCAAGTTTTAAAACTATTGTGTTGATTAAATTGTCCAAGACATCGGTGTTTGAGCAATACAATATAGCGGTTATATAGATCGATCACTCGAGACATCGAGGGTTAATTAATATAACGAGATTCTCGTCGTGATCTGGACACGGACACGTATGTGAGTGGTATGTGATAGAATTGATTAATAGTTAAAACCTATATAATTGATCGAAGGATACGTACAATTGAGTTAGTGAAACCTAATCCCAACAAATTTATCTCTCTGTCAATCTTTTAATCTTTTATCGTTATTTTAGTTAATTACTCTATACAAACAAACAACCTTAAAACATTATACTTGAAATTATATTAATTGTTGAACGACTTAGATATCGCACCAGCCTCTGTGGATACGATAAAAACTATACTTACTTTTGTACTTTAACAAAATGGCGCCGTTGCCGGGGACCAGGGTTAGATGTAATTGATTTTATGAGTATGTGTTAACTTTGATTATGATTATATATGGTTTTAGTTATTCATCAATTTTGGTGGTTGTTCTTGATTATCTTGTTAAATGTTAGAATTTGAAATGTCATAGACATATGCTTTTTGAATTCAATATTTAGAACAATCATCTATTAATTTCTAAAACTCTAGACATAGATTTTAGATTTAATACTCACTTAAATATCAAGTTTTAAAACTATTGTGTTGATTAAATTGTCCGAGACATCGGAGTTTGAGCAATACAATATAGCTGTTATATTGATCGATCACTCGAGACATCGAGGGTTAATTAATATAACGAGATTCTCGTCGTGATCTGGACACGGACACGTATGTGAGTGGTATGTGATAGAATTGATTAATAGTTAAAACCTATATAATTGATCGAAGGATACGTACAATTGATTTAGTGAAACCTAATCCCAACAAATTTATCTCTCTGTCAATCTTTTAATCTTTTATCGTTATTTTAGTTAATTACTCTATACAAACAAACAACCTTAAAACATTATACTTGAAATTATATTAATTGTTGAACGACTTAGATATCGCACCAGCCTCTGTGGATACGATAAAAACTATACTTACTTTTGTACTTTAACAAAATGGCGCAGTTGCCGGAGACCAGGGTTAGATGTAATTGATTCTATGAGAATGTGTTAACTTTGATTATGATTATATATGGTTTTAGTTATTCATCAATTTTGGTGGTTGTTCTTGATTATCTTGTTAAATGTTAGAATTTGAAATGTCATAGACATACGCTTTTTGAATTCAATATTTAGAACAATCATCTATTAATTTCTAAAACTCTAGACATAGATTTTAGATTTAATACTCACTTAAATATCAAGTTTTAAAACTATTGTGTTGATTAAATTGTCCAAGACATCGGTGTTTGAGCAATACAATATAGCGGTTATATAGATCGATCACTCGAGACATCGAGGGTTAATTAATATAACGAGATTCTCGTCGTGATCTGGACACGGACACGTATGTGAGTGGTATGTGATAGAATTGATTAATAGTTAAAACCTATATAATTGATCGAAGGATACGTACAATTGAGTTAGTGAAACCTAATCCCAACAAATTTATCTCTCTGTCAATCTTTTAATCTTTTATCGTTATTTTAGTTAATTACTCTATACAAACAAACAACCTTAAAACATTATACTTGAAATTATATTAATTGTTGAACGACTTAGATATCGCACCAGCCTCTGTGGATACGATAAAAACTATACTTACTTTTGTACTTTAACAAAATGGCGCCGTTGCCGGGGACCAGGGTTAGATGTAATTGATTTTATGAGTATGTGTTAACTTTGATTATGATTATATATGGTTTTAGTTATTCATCAATTTTGGTGGTTGTTCTTGATTATCTTGTTAAATGTTAGAATTTGAAATGTCATAGACATATGCTTTTTGAATTCAATATTTAGAACAATCATCTATTAATTTCTAAAACTCTAGACATAGATTTTAGATTTAATACTCACTTAAATATCAAGTTTTAAAACTATTGTGTTGATTAAATTGTCCGAGACATCGGAGTTTGAGCAATACAATATAGCTGTTATATTGATCGATCACTCGAGACATCGAGGGTTAATTAATATAACGAGATTCTCGTCGTGATCTGGACACGGACACGTATGTGAGTGGTATGTGATAGAATTGATTAATAGTTAAAACCTATATAATTGATCGAAGGATACGTACAATTGATTTAGTGAAACCTAATCCCAACAAATTTATCTCTCTGTCAATCTTTTAATCTTTTATCGTTATTTTAGTTAATTACTCTATACAAACAAACAACCTTAAAACATTATACTTGAAATTATATTAATTGTTGAACGACTTAGATATCGCACCAGCCTCTGTGGATACGATAAAAACTATACTTACTTTTGTACTTTAACAAAATGGCGCAGTTGCCGGAGACCAGGGTTAGATGTAATTGATTCTATGAGTATGTGTTAACTTTGATTATGATTATATATGGTTTTAGTTATTCATCAATTTTGGTGGTTGTTCTTGATTATCTTGTTAAATGTTAGAATTTGAAATGTCATAGACATATGCTTTTTGAATTCAATATTTAGAACAATCATCTATTAATTTCTAAAACTCTAGACATAGATTTTAGATTTAATACTCACTTAAATATCAAGTTTTAAAACTATTGTGTTATTAAATTGTCCGAGACATCGGAGTTTGAGCAATACAATATAGCGGTTATATTGATCGATCACTCGAGACATCAAGGGTTAATTAATATAACGAAATTCTCAGCGTGATCTGGACACTGACGGGTATGTGAGTGATATGTGATAGAATTGATTAATAGTTAAAACCTGTATAATTGATCGAAGGATACGTACAATTGAGTTAGTGAAACCTAATCCCAACAAATTTATCTCTCTGTCAATCTTTTAATCTTTTATCGTTATTTTAGTTAATTACTCTATACAGACAAACAACCTTAAAACATTATACTTGAAATTATATTAATTGTTGAACGACTTAGATATCGCACCAGCCTCTGTGGATACGATAAAAACTATACTTACTTTTGTACTTTAACAAAATGGCGCCGTTGCCGGGGACCAGGGTTAGATGTAATTGATTTTATGAGTATGTGTTAACTTTGATTATGATTATATATGGTTTTAGTTATTCATCAATTTTGGTGGTTGTTCTTGATTATCTTGTTAAATGTTAGAATTTGAAATGTCATAGACATATGCTTTTTGAATTCAATATTTAGAACAATCATCTATTAATTTCTAAAACTCTAGACATAGATTTTAGATTTAATAGTCACTTAAATATCAAATTTTAAAACTATTGTGTTGATTAAATTGTCCGAGTCATCGGAGTTTGAGCAATACAATATAGCTGTTATATTGATCGATCACTCGAGACATCGAGGGTTAATTAATATAACGAGATTCTCGTCATGATCTGTACACGGACACGTATGGGAGTGATATGTGATAGAATTGATTAATATTTAAAACCTGTATAATTGATCGAAGGATACGTACAATTGAGTTTGTGAAACCTAACCCCAACAAATTTATCTCTCTGTCAATCTTTTAATCTTTTATCGTTATTTTAGTTAATTACTCTATACAAACAAACAACCTTAAAACATTATACTTGAAATTATATTAATTGTTGAACGACTTAGATATCGCACCAGCCTCTGTGGATACGATAAAAACTATACTTACTTTTGTACTTTAACAAAATGGCGCCGTTGCCGGGGACCAGGGTTAGATGTAATTGATTCTATGAGTATGTGTTAACTTTGATTATGATTATATATGGTTTTAGTTATTCATCAATTTTGGTGGTTGTTCTTGATTATCTTGTTAAATGTTAGAATTTGAAATGTCATAGACATATGCTTTTTGAATTCAAAATTTAGAACAATCATCTATTAATTTCTAAAACTCTAGACATAGATTTTAGATTTAATACTCACTTAAATATCAAGTTTTAAAACTATTGTGTTGATTAAATTGTCCGAGACATCGAAGTTTGAGCAATACAATATAGCTGTTATATTGATCGATCACTCGAGACATCGAGGGTTAATTAATATAACGAGATTCTCGTCGTGATCTGGACACGGACACGTATGTGAGTGATATGTGATAGAATTGATTAATAGTTAAAACCTATATAATTGATCGAAGGATACGTACAATTGATTTAGTGAAACCTAATCCCAACAAATTTATCTCTCTGTCAACCTTTTAATCTTTTATCGTTATTTTAGTTAATTACTCTATACAAACAAACAACCTTAAAACATTATACTTGAAATTATATTAATTGTTGAACGACTTAGATATCGCACCAGCCTCTGTGGATACGATAAAAACTATACTTACTTTTGTACTTTAACAAAATGGCGCCGTTGCCGGAGACCAGGGTTAGATGTAATTGATTCTATGAGTATGTGTTAACTTTGATTATGATTATATATGGTTTTAGTTATTCATCAATTTTGGTGGTTGTTCTTGATTATCTTGTTAAATGTTAGAATTTGAAATGTCATAGACATATGCTTTTTGAATTCAATATTTAGAACAATCATCTATTAATTTCTAAAACTCTAGACATAGATTTTAGATTTAATACTCACTTAAATATCAAGTTTTAAAACTATTGTGTTATTAAATTGTCCGAGACATCGGAGTTTGAGCAATACAATATAGCGGTTATATTGATCGATCACTCGAGACATCAAGGGTTAATTAATATAATGAAATTCTCAGCGTGATCTGGACACTGACGGGTATGTGAGTGATATGTGATAGAATTGATTAATAGTTAAAACCTGTATAATTGATCGAAGGATACGTACAATTGAGTTAGTGAAACCTAATCCCAACAAATTTATCTCTCTGTCAATCTTTTAATCTTTTATCGTTATTTTAGTTAATTACTCTATACAAACAAACAACCTTAAAACATTATACTTGAAATTATATTAATTGTTGAACGACTTAGATATCGCACCAGCCTCTGTGGATACGATAAAAACTATACTTACTTTTGTACTTTAACAAAATGGCGCCGTTGCCGGGGACCAGGGTTAGATGTAATTGATTTTATGAGTATGTGTTAACTTTGATTATGATTATATATGGTTTTAGTTATTCATCAATTTTGGTGGTTGTTCTTGATTATCTTGTTAAATGTTAGAATTTGAAATGTCATAGACATATGCTTTTTGAATTCAATATTTAGAACAATCATCTATTAATTTCTAAAACTCTAGACATAGATTTTAGATTTAATACTCACTTAAATATCAAGTTTTAAAACTATTGTGTTGATTAAATTGTCCGAGACATCGAAGTTTGAGCAATACAATATAGCTGTTATATTGATCGATCACTCGAGACATCGAGGGTTAATTAATATAACGAGATTCTCGTCGTGATCTGGACACGGACACGTATGTGAGTGATATGTGATAGAATTGATTAATAGTTAAAACCTATATAATTGATCGAAGGATACGTACAATTGATTTAGTGAAACCTAATCCCAACAAATTTATCTCTCTGTCAACCTTTTAATCTTTTATCGTTATTTTAGTTAATTACTCTATACAAACAAACAACCTTAAAACATTATACTTGAAATTATATTAATTGTTGAACGACTTAGATATCGCACCAGCCTCTGTGGATACGATAAAAACTATACTTACTTTTGTACTTTAACAAAATGGCGCCGTTGCCGGAGACCAGGGTTAGATGTAATTGATTCTATGAGTATGTGTTAACTTTGATTATGATTATATATGGTTTTAGTTATTCATCAATTTTGGTGGTTGTTCTTGATTATCTTGTTAAATGTTAGAATTTGAAATGTCATAGACATATGCTTTTTGAATTCAATATTTAGAACAATCATCTATTAATTTCTAAAACTCTAGACATAGATTTTAGATTTAATACTCACTTAAATATCAAGTTTTAAAACTATTGTGTTATTAAATTGTCCGAGACATCGGAGTTTGAGCAATACAATATAGCGGTTATATTGATCGATCACTCGAGACATCAAGGGTTAATTAATATAATGAAATTCTCAGCGTGATCTGGACACTGACGGGTATGTGAGTGATATGTGATAGAATTGATTAATAGTTAAAACCTGTATAATTGATCGAAGGATACGTACAATTGAGTTAGTGAAACCTAATCCCAACAAATTTATCTCTCTGTCAATCTTTTAATCTTTTATCGTTATTTTAGTTAATTACTCTATACAAACAAACAACCTTAAAACATTATACTTGAAATTATATTAATTGTTGAACGACTTAGATATCGCACCAGCCTCTGTGGATACGATAAAAACTATACTTACTTTTGTACTTTAACAAAATGGCGCCGTTGCCGGGGACCAGGGTTAGATGTAATTGATTTTATGAGTATGTGTTAACTTTGATTATGATTATATATGGTTTTAGTTATTCATCAATTTTGGTGGTTGTTCTTGATTATCTTGTTAAATGTTAGAATTTGAAATGTCATAGACATATGCTTTTTGAATTCAATATTTAGAACAATCATCTATTAATTTCTAAAACTCTAGACATAGATTTTAGATTTAATACTCACTTAAATATCAAGTTTTAAAACTATTGTGTTGATTAAATTGTCCGAGACATCGGAGTTTGAGCAATACAATATAGCTGTTATATTGATCGATCACTCGAGACATCGAGGGTTAATTAATATAACGAGATTCTCGTCGTGATCTGGACACGGACACGTATGTGAGTGGTATGTGATAGAATTGATTAATAGTTAAAACCTATATAATTGATCGAAGGATACGTACAATTGATTTAGTGAAACCTAATCCCAACAAATTTATCTCTCTGTCAATCTTTTAATCTTTTATCGTTATTTTAGTTAATTACTCTATACAAACAAACAACCTTAAAACATTATACTTGAAATTATATTAATTGTTGAACGACTTAGATATCGCACCAGCCTCTGTGGATACGATAAAAACTATACTTACTTTTGTACTTTAACAAAATGGCGCCGTTGCCGGAGACCAGGGTTAGATGTAATTGATTCTATGAGTATGTGTTAACTTTGATTATGATTATATATGGTTTTAGTTATTCATCAATTTTGGTGGTTGTTCTTGATTATCTTGTTAAATGTTAGAATTTGAAATGTCATAGACATATGCTTTTTGAATTCAATATTTAGAACAATCATCTATTAATTTCTAAAACTCTAGACATAGATTTTAGATTTAATACTCACTTAAATATCAAATTTTAAAACTATTGTGTTGATTAAATTGTCCGAGTCATCGGAGTTTGAGCAATACAATATAGCTGTTATATTGATCGATCACTCGAGACATCGAGGGTTAATTAATATAACGAGATTCTCGTCATGATCTGTACACGGACACGTATGTGAGTGATATGTGATAGAATTGATTAATAGTTAAAACCTGTATAATTGATCGAAGGATACGTACAATTGAGTTAGTGAAACCTAATCCCAACAAATTTATCTCTCTGTCAATCTTTTAATCTTTTATCGTTATTTTAGTTAATTACTCTATACAAACAAACAACCTTAAAACATTATACTTGAAATTATATTAATTGTTGAACGACTTAGATATCGCACCAGCCTCTGTGGATACGATAAAAACTATACTTACTTTTGTACTTTAACAAAATGGCGCCGTTGCCGGGGACCAGGGTTAGATGTAATTGATTTTATGAGTATGTGTTAACTTTGATTATGATTATATATGGTTTTAGTTATTCATCAATTTTGGTGGTTGTTCTTGATTATCTTGTTAAATGTTAGAATTTGAAATGTCATAGACATATGCTTTTTGAATTCAATATTTAGAACAATCATCTATTAATTTCTAAAACTCTAGACATAGATTTTAGATTTAATACTCACTTAAATATCAAGTTTTAAAACTATTGTGTTGATTAAATTGTCCGAGACATCGGAGTTTGAGCAATACAATATAGCTGTTATATTGATCGATCACTCAAGACATCGAGGGTTAAATAATATAACGAGATTCTCGTCGTGATCTGGACACGGACACGTATGTGAGTGGTATGTGATAGAATTGATTAATAGTTAAAACCTATATAATTGATCGAAGGATACGTACAATTGATTTAGTGAAACCTAATCCCAACAAATTTATCTCTCTGTCAATCTTTTAATCTTTTATCGTTATTTTAGTTAATTACTCTATACAAACAAACAACCTTAAAACATTATACTTGAAATTATATTAATTGTTGAACGACTTAGATATCGCACCAGCCTCTGTGGATACGATAAAAACTATACTTACTTTTGTACTTTAACAAAATGGCGCCGTTGCCGGAGACCAGGGTTAGATGTAATTGATTCTATGAGTATGTGTTAACTTTGATTATGATTATATATGGTTTTAGTTATTCATCAATTTTGGTGGTTGTTCTTGATTATCTTGTTAAATGTTAGAATTTGAAATGTCATAGACATATGCTTTTTGAATTCAATATTTAGAACAATCATCTATTAATTTCTAAAACTCTAGACATAGATTTTAGATTTAATACTCACTTAAATATCATGTTTTAAAACTATTGTGTTGATTAAATTGTCGGAGACATCGGAGTTTGAGCAGTACAGTATAGCTGTTATATTGATCGATCACTCGAGACATCGAGGGTTAATTAATATAACGAGATTCTCGTCGTGATCTGGACACGGACAATTATGTGAGTGATATGTGATAGAATTGATTAATAGTTAAAACCTATATAATTGATCGAAGGATACGTACAATTGAGTTAGTGAAACCTAATCCCAACAAATTTATCTCTCTGTCAATCTTTTAATCTTTTATCGTTATTTTAGTTAATTACTCTATACAAACAAACAACCTTAAAACATTATACTTGAAATTATATTAATTGTTGAACGACTTAGATATCGCACCAGCCTCTGTGGATACGATAAAAACTATACTTACTTTTGTACTTTAACAAAATGGCGCCGTTGCCGGAGACCAGGGTTAGATGTAATTGATTCTATGAGTATGTGTTAACTTTGATTATGATTATATATGGTTTTAGTTATTCATCAATTTTGATGGTTGTTCTTGATTATCTTGTTAAATGTTAGAATTTGAAATGTCATAGACATATGCTTTTGAATTCAATATTTAGAACAATCATCTATTAATTTCTAAAACTCTAGACATAGATTTTAGATTTAATACTCACTTAAATATCAAGTTTTAAAACTATTGTGTTGATTAAATTGTCCGAGACATCGGAGTTTGAGCAATACAATATAGCTGTTATATTGATCGATCACTCAAGACATCGAGGGTTAAATAATATAACGAGATTCTCGTCGTGATCTGGACACGGACACGTATGTGAGTGGTATGTGATAGAATTGTTTAATAGTTAAAACCTATATAATTGATCGTAGGATACGTACAATTGATTTAGTGAAACCTAATCCCAACAAATTTATCTCTGTGTCAATCTTTTAATCTTTTATCGTTATTTTAGTTAATTACTCTATACAAACAAACAACCTTAAAACATTATACTTGAAATTATATTAATTGTTGAACGACTTAGATATCGCACCAGCCTCTGTGGATACGATAAAAACTATACTTACTTTTGTACTTTAACAAAATGGCGCCGTTGCCGGAGACCAGGGTTAGATGTAATTGATTCTATGAGTATGTGTTAACTTTGATTATGATTATATATGGTTTTAGTTATTCATCAATTTTGGTGGTTGTTCTTGATTATCTTGTTAAATGTTAGAATTTGAAATGTCATAGACATATGCTTTTTGAATTCAATATTTAGAACAATCATCTATTAATTTCTAAAACTCTAGACATAGATTTTAGATTTAATACTCACTTAAATATCATGTTTTAAAACTATTGTGTTGATTAAATTGTCCGAGACATCGGAGTTTGAGCAGTACAGTATAGCTGTTATATTGATCGATCACTCGAGACATCGAGGGTTAATTAATATAACGAGATTCTCGTCGTGATCTGGACACGGACAATTATGTGAGTGATATGTGATAGAATTGATTAATAGTTAAAACCTATATAATTGATCGAAGGATACGTACAATTGAGTTAGTGAAACCTAATCCCAACAAATTTATCTCTCTGTCAATCTTTTAATCTTTTATCGTTATTTTAGTTAATTACTCTATACAAACAAACAACCTTAAAACATTATACTTGAAATTATATTAATTGTTGAACGACTTAGATATCGCACCAGCCTCTGTGGATACGATAAAAACTATACTTACTTTTGTACTTTAACAAAATGGCGCCGTTGCCGGAGACCAGGGTTAGATGTAATTGATTCTATGAGTATGTGTTAACTTTGATTATGATTATATATGGTTTTAGTTATTCATCAATTTTGATGGTTGTTCTTGATTATCTTGTTAAATGTTAGAATTTGAAATGTCATAGACATATGCTTTTGAATTCAATATTTAGAACAATCATCTATTAATTTCTAAAACTCTAGACATAGATTTTAGATTTAATACTCACTTAAATATCAAGTTTTAAAACTATTGTGTTGATTAAATTGTCCGAGACATCGGAGTTTGAGCAATACAATATAGCTGTTATATTGATCGATCACTCAAGACATCGAGGGTTAAATAATATAACGAGATTCTCGTCGTGATCTGGACACGGACACGTATGTGAGTGGTATGTGATAGAATTGTTTAATAGTTAAAACCTATATAATTGATCGTAGGATACGTACAATTGATTTAGTGAAACCTAATCCCAACAAATTTATCTCTCTGTCAATCTTTTAATCTTTTATCGTTATTTTAGTTAATTACTCTATACAAACAAACAACCTTAAAACATTATACTTGAAATTATATTAATTGTTGAACGACTTAGATATCGCACCAGCCTCTGTGGATACGATAAAAACTATACTTACTTTTGTACTTTAACAAAATGGCGCCGTTGCCGGAGACCAGGGTTAGATGTAATTGATTCTATGAGTATGTGTTAACTTTGATTATGATTATATATGGTTTTAGTTATTCATCAATTTTGGTGGTTGTTCTTGATTATCTTGTTAAATGTTAGAATTTGAAATGTCATAGACATATGCTTTTTGAATTCAATATTTAGAACAATCATCTATTAATTTCTAAAACTCTAGACATAGATTTTAGATTTAATACTCACTTAAATATCATGTTTTAAAACTATTGTGTTGATTAAATTGTCCGAGACATCGGAGTTTGAGCAGTACAGTATAGCTGTTATATTGATCGATCACTCGAGACATCGAGGGTTAATTAATATAACGAGATTCTCGTTGTGATCTGGACACGGACACGTATGTGAGTGATATGTGATAGAATTGATTAATAGTTAAAACCTATATAATTGATCGAAGGATACGTACAATTGAGTTAGTGAAACCTAATCCCAACAAATTTATCTCTCTGTCAATCTTTTAATCTTTTATCGTTATTTTAGTTAATTACTCTATACAAACAAACAACCTTAAAACATTATACTTGAAATTATATTAATTGTTGAACGACTTAGATATCGCACCAGCCTCTGTGGATACGATAAAAACTATACTTACTTTTGTACTTTAACAAAATGGCGCCGTTGCCGGAGACCAGGGTTAGATGTAATTGATTCTATGAGTATGTGTTAACTTTGATTATGATTATATATGGTTTTAGTTATTCATCAATTTTGATGGTTGTTCTTGATTATCTTGTTAAATGTTAGAATTTGAAATGTCATAGACATATGCTTTTGAATTCAATATTTAGAACAATCATCTATTAATTTCTAAAACTCTAGACATAGATTTTAGATTTAATACTCACTTAAATATCAAGTTTTAAAACTATTGTGTTGATTAAATTGTCCGAGACATCGGAGTTTGAGCAATACAATATAGCGGTTATATTGATCGATCACTCGAGACATCAAGGGTTAATTAATATAACGAAATTCTCGTCGTGATCTGGACACGGACACGTATGTGAGTGGTATGTGATAGAATTGATTAATAGTTAAAACCTATATAATTGATCGAAGGATACGTACAATTGATTTAGTGAAACCTAATCCCAACAAATTTATCTCTCTGTCAATCTTTTAATCTTTTATCGTTATTTTAGTTAATTACTCTATACAAACAAACAACCTTAAAACATTATACTTGAAATTATATTAATTGTTGAACGACTTAGATATCGCACCAGCCTCTGTGGATACGATAAAAACTATACTTACTTTTGTACTTTAACAAATGGCGCCGTTGCCGGAGACCAGGGTTAGATGTAATTGATTCTATGAGTATGTGTTAACTTTGATTATGATTATATATGGTTTTAGTTATTCATCAATTTTGGTGGTTGTTCTTGATTATCTTGTTAAATGTTAGAATTTGAAATGTCATAGACATATGCTTTTTGAATTCAATATTTAGAACAATCATCTATTAATTTCTAAAACTCTAGACATAGATTTTAGATTTAATACTCACTTAAATATCAAGTTTTAAAACTATTGTGTTATTAAATTGTCCGAGACATCGGAGTTTGAGCAATACAATATAGCGGTTATATTGATCGATCACTCGAGACATCAAGGGTTAATTAATATAACGAAATTCTCAGCGTGATCTGGACACTGACGGGTTTGTGAGTGATATGTGATAGAATTTATTAATAAATAGAACCTGTATAATTGATCGAAGGATACGTACAATTGAGTTTGTGAAACCTAATCCCAACAAATTTATCTCTCTGTCAATCTTTTAATCTTTTATCGTTATTTTAGTTAATTACTCTATACAAACAAACAACCTTAAAACATTATACTTGAAATTATATTAATTGTTGAACGACTTAGATATCGCACCAGCCTCTGTGGATACGATAAAAACTATACTTACTTTTGTACTTTAACAAAATGGCGCCGTTGCCGGGGACCAGGGTTAGATGTAATTGATTCTATGAGTATGTGTTAACTTTGATTATGATTATATATGGTTTTAGTTATTCATCAATTTTGGTGGTTGTTCTTGATTATCTTGTTAAATGTTAGAATTTGAAATGTCATAGACATATGCTTTTTGAATTCAATATTTAGAACAATCATCTATTAATTTCTAAAACTCTAGACATAGATTTTAGATTTAATACTCACTTAAATATCAAGTTTAAAAACTATTGTGTTGATTAAATTGTCCGAGACATCGGAGTTTGAGCAATACAATATAGCTGTTATATTGATCGATCACTCGAGACATCGAGGGTTAATTAATATAACGAGATTCTCGTCGTGATCAGGACACGGACACGTATGTGAGTGATATGTGATAGAATTGATTAATAGTTAAAACCTATATAATTGATCGAAGGATACGTACAATTGATTTAGTGAAACCTAATCCCAACAAATTTATCTCTCTGTTAATCTTTTAATCTTTTATCGTTATTTTAGTTAATTACTCTATACAAACAAACAACCTTAAAACATTATACTTGAAATTATATTAATTGTTGAACGACTTAGATATCGCACCAGCCTTTGTGGATACGATAAAAACTATACTTACTTTTGTACTTTAACAAAATGGCGCCGTTGCCGGGGACCAGGGTTAGATGTAATTGATTCTATGAGTATGTGTTAACTTTGATTATGATTATATATGGTTTTAGTTATTCATCAATTTTGGTGGTTGTTCTTGATTATCTTGTTAAATGTTAGAATTTGAAATGTCATAGACATATGCTTTTTGAATTCAATATTTAGAACAATCATCTATTAATTTCTAAAACTCTAGACATAGATTTTAGATTTAATACTCACTTAAATATCAAGTTTTCAAACTATTGTGTTGATTAAATTGTCCGAGACATCGGAGTTTGAGTAGTACAATATAGCTGTTATATTGATCGATCACTCGAGACATCGAGGGTTAATTAATATAACGAGATTCTCGTCGTGATCAGGACACGGACACGTATGTGAGTGATATGTGATAGAATTTATTAATAAATAGAACCTGTATAATTGATCGAAGGATACGTACAATTGAGTTTGTGAAACCTAATCCCAACAAATTTATCTCTCTGTCAATCTTTTAATCTTTTATCGTTATTTTAGTTAATTACTCTATACAAACAAACAACCTTAAAACATTATACTTGAAATTATATTAATTGTTGAACGACTTAGATATCGCACCAGCCTCTGTGGATACGATAAAAACTATACTTACTTTTGTACTTTAACAAAATGGCGCCGTTGCCGGGGACCAGGGTTAGATGTAATTGATTCTATGAGTATGTGTTAACTTTGATTATGATTATATATGGTTTTAGTTATTCATCAATTTTGGTGGTTGTTCTTGATTATCTTGTTAAATGTTAGAATTTGAAATGTCATAGACATATGCTTTTTGAATTCAATATTTAGAACAATCATCTATTAATTTCTAAAACTCTAGACATAGATTTTAGATTTAATACTCACTTAAATATCAAGTTTTAAAACTATTGTGTTGATTAAATTGTCCGAGACATCGGAGTTTGAGCAGTACAATATAGCTGTTATATTGATCGATCACTCGAGACATCGAGGGTTAATTAATATAACGAGATTCTCGTCGTGATCTGGACACGGACACGTATGTGAGTGATATGTGATAGAATTGATTAATAGTTAAAACCTATATAATTGATCGAAGGATACGTACAATTGAGTTAGTGAAACCTAATCCCAACAAATTTATCTCTCTGTCAATCTTTTAATCTTTTATCGTTATTTTAGTTAATTACTCTATACAAACAAACAACCTTAAAACATTATACTTGAAATTATATTAATTGTTGAACGACTTAGATATCGCACCAGCCTCTGTGGATACGATAAAAACTATACTTACTTTTGTACTTTAACAAAATGGCGCCGTTGCCGGGGACCAGGGTTAGATGTAATTGATTCTATGAGTATGTGTTAACTTTGATTATGATTATATATGGTTTTAGTTATTCATCAATTTTGGTGGTTGTTCTTGATTATCTTGTTAAATGTTAGAATTTGAAATGTCATAGATATATGCTTTTTGAATTCAATATTTAGAACAATCATCTATTAATTTCTAAAACTCTAGACATAGATTTTAGATTTAATACTCACTTAAATATCAAGTTTTAAAACTATTGTGTTATTAAATTGTCCGAGACATCGGAGTTTGAGCAATACAATATAGCTGTTATATTGATCGATCACTCGAGACATCGAGGGTTAATTAATATAACGAGATTCTCGTCGTGATCAGGACACGGACACGTATGTGAGTGATATGTGATAGAATTGATTAATAGTTAAAACCTATATAATTGATCGAAGGATACGTACAATTGATTTAGTGAAACCTAATCCCAACAAATTTATCTCTCTGTTAATCTTTTAATCTTTTATCGTTATTTTAGTTAATTACTCTATACAAACAAACAACCTTAAAACATTATACTTGAAATTATATTAATTGTTAAACGACTTAGATATCGCACCAGCCTTTGTGGATACGATAAAAACTATACTTACTTTTGTACTTTAACAAAATGGCGCCGTTGCCGGGGACCAGGGTTAGATGTAATTGATTCTATGAGTATGTGTTAACTTTGATTATGATTATATATGGTTTTAGTTATTCATCAATTTTGGTGGTTGTTCTTGATTATCTTGTTAAATGTTAGAATTTGAAATGTCATAGACATATGCTTTTTGAATTCAATATTTAGAACAATCATCTATTAATTTCTAAAACTCTAGACATAGATTTTAGATTTAATACTCACTTAAATATCAAGTTTTCAAACTATTGTGTTGATTAAATTGTCCGAGACATCGGAGTTTGAGTAGTACAATATAGCTGTTATATTGATCGATCACTCGAGACATCGAGGGTTAATTAATATAACGAGATTCTCGTTGTGATCAGGACACGGACACGTATGTGAGTGATATGTGATAGAATTTATTAATAAATAGAACCTGTATAATTGATCGAAGGATACGTACAATTGAGTTTGTGAAACCTAATCCCAACAAATTTATCTCTCTGTCAATCTTTTAATCTTTTATCGTTATTTTAGTTAATTACTCTATACAAACAAACAACCTTAAAACATTATACTTGAAATTATATTAATTGTTGAACGACTTAGATATCGCACCAGCCTCTGTGGATACGATAAAAACTATACTTACTTTTGTACTTTAACAAAATGGCGCCGTTGCCGGGGACCAGGGTTAGATGTAATTGATTCTATGAGTATGTGTTAACTTTGATTATGATTATATATGGTTTTAGTTATTCATCAATTTTGGTGGTTGTTCTTGATTATCTTGTTAAATGTTAGAATTTGAAATGTCATAGACATATGCTTTTTGAATTCAATATTTAGAACAATCATCTATTAATTTCTAAAACTCTAGACATAGATTTTAGATTTAATACTCACTTAAATATCAAGTTTTAAAACTATTGTGTTGATTAAATTGTCCGAGACATCGGAGTTTGAGCAGTACAATATAGCTGTTATATTGATCGATCACTCGAGACATCGAGGGTTAATTAATATAACGAGATTCTCGTCGTGATCTGGACACGGACACGTATGTGAGTGATATGTGATAGAATTGATTAATAGTTAAAACCTATATAATTGATCGAAGGATACGTACAATTGAGTTAGTGAAACCTAATCCCAACAAATTTATCTCTCTGTCAATCTTTTAATCTTTTATCGTTATTTTAGTTAATTACTCTATACAAACAAACAACCTTAAAACATTATACTTGAAATTATATTAATTGTTGAACGACTTAGATATCGCACCAGCCTCTGTGGATACGATAAAAACTATACTTACTTTTGTACTTTAACAAAATGGCGGCGTTGCTGGGGACCAGGGTTAGATGTAATTGATTCTATGAGTATGTGTTAACTTTGATTATGATTATATATGGTTTTAGTTATTCATCAATTTTGGTGGTTGTTCTTGATTATCTTGTTAAATGTTAGAATTTGAAATGTCATAGACATATGCTTTTTGAATTCAATATTTAGAACAATCATCTATTAATTTCTAAAACTCTAGACATAGATTTTAGATTTAATACTCACTTAAATATCAAGTTTTAAAACTATTGTGTTGATTAAATTGTCCGAGAAATCGGTGTTTGAGAAATACAATATAGCGGTTATATAGATCGATCACTCGAGACATCGAGGGTTAATTAATATAACGAGATTCTCGTTGTGATCTGGACACGGACACGTATGTGAGTGATATGTGATAGAATTGATTAATTGTTAAAACCTGTATAATTGATCGAAGGATACGTACAATTGAGTTAGTGAAACCTAACCCCAACAAATTTATCTCTCGATCAATCTATTAATCTTTTATCGTTATTTTAGTTAATTACTCTATACAAACAAACAACCTTAAAACATTATACTTGAAATTATATTAATTGTTGAACGGCTTAGATATCGCACCAGTCCCTGTGGATACGATAAAAACTATACTTACTTTTGTACTTTAACAAAATGGCGCTGTTGCCGGGGACCAGGGTTAGATGTAATTGATTCTATGAGTATGTGTTAACTTTGATTATGATTATATATGGTTTTAATTATTCATCAATTTTTTGTGGTTGTTCTTGATTATCTTGTTAAATGTTAGAATTTGAAATGTCATAGACATATGCTTTTTGAATTCAATATTTTGAACAATCATCTATTAATTTCTAAAACTCTAGACATAAATTTTAGATTTAATACTCACTTAAATATCAAGTTTTAAAACTATTGTGTTGATTAAATTGTCCGAGACATCGGAGTTTGAGCAATACAATATAGCTGTTATATTGATCGATCACTCGAGACATCGAGGGTTAATTAATATAACGAGAATCTCGTCGTGATCTAGACACGGACACGTATGTGAGTGATATGTGATAGAATTGATTAATAGTTAAAACCTGTATAATTGATCGAAGGATACGTACAATTGAGTTAGTGAAACCTAACCCCAACAAATTTATCTCTCTGTCAATCTTTTAATCTTTTATCGTTATTTTAGTTAATTACTCTATACAAACAAACAACCTTAAAACATTATACTTGAAATTATACTAATTGTTGAACGGTTTAGATATCGCACCAGCCTCTGTCGATACGATAAAAACTATACTTACCTTTGTACTTTAACAAAATGGCGCCGTTGCCGGGGACCAGGGTTAGATGTAATTGATTCTATGAGTATGTGTTAACTTTGATTATGATTATATATGGTTTTAGTTATTCATCAATTTTGGTGGTTGTTCTTGATTATCTTGTTAAATGTTAGAATTTGAAATGTCATAGACATATGCTTTTTGAATTCAATATTTAGAACAATCATCTATTAATTTCTAAAACTCTAGACATAGATTTTAGATTTAATACTCACTTAAATATCAAGTTTAAAAACTATTGTGTTGATTAAATTGTCCGAGACATCGGAGTTTGAGCAATACAATATAGCTGTTATATTGATCGATCACTCGAGACATCGAGGGTTAATTAATATAACGAGATTCTCGTCGTGATCAGGACACGGACACGTATGTGAGTGATATGTGATAGAATTGATTAATAGTTAAAACCTATATAATTGATCGAAGGATACGTACAATTGATTTAGTGAAACCTAATCCCAACAAATTTATCTCTCTGTTAATCTTTTAATCTTTTATCGTTATTTTAGTTAATTACTCTATACAAACAAACAACCTTAAAACATTATACTTGAAATTATATTAATTGTTGAACGACTTAGATATCGCACCAGCCTCTGTGGATACGATAAAAACTATACTTACTTTTGTACTTTAACAAAATGGCGCCGTTGCCGGAGACCAGGGTTAGATGTAATTGATTCTATGAGTATGTGTTAACTTTGATTATGATTATATATGGTTTTAGTTATTCATCAATTTTGGTGGTTGTTCTTGATTATCTTGTTAAATGTTAGAATTTGAAATGTCATAGACATATGCTTTTTGAATTCAATATTTAGAACAATCATCTATTAATTTCTAAAACTCTAGACATAGATTTTAGATTTAATACTCACTTAAATATCAAGTTTTAAAACTATTGTGTTGATTAAATTGTCCGAGACATCGGAGTTTGAGCAGTACAATATAGCTGTTATATTGATCGATCACTCGAGACATCGAGGGTTAATTAATATAACGAGATTCTCGTCGTGATCTGGACACGGACACGTATGTGAGTGATATGTGATAGAATTGATTAATAGTTAAAACCTATATAATTGATCGAAGGATACGTACAATTGATTTAGTGAAACCTAATCCCAACAAATTTATCTCTCTGTTAATCTTTTAATCTTTTATCGTTATTTTAGTTAATTACTCTATACAAACAAACAACCTTAAAACATTATACTTGAAATTATATTAATTGTTGAACGACTTAGATATCGCACCAGCCTCTGTGGATACGATAAAAACTATACTTACTTTTGTACTTTAACAAAATGGCGCCGTTGCCGGAGACCAGGGTTAGATGTAATTGATTCTATGAGTATGTGTTAACTTTGATTATGATTATATATGGTTTTAGTTATTCATCAATTTTGGTGGTTGTTCTTGATTATCTTGTTAAATGTTAGAATTTGAAATGTCATAGACATATGCTTTTTGAATTCAATATTTAGAACAATCATCTATTAATTTCTAAAACTCTAGACATAGATTTTAGATTTAATACTCACTTAAATATCAAGTTTTAAAACTATTGTGTTGATTAAATTGTCCGAGACATCGGAGTTTGAGCAGTACAATATAGCTGTTATATTGATCGATCACTCGAGACATCGAGGGTTAATTAATATAACGAGATTCTCGTCGTGATCTGGACACGGACACGTATGTGAGTGATATGTGATAGAATTGAATAATAGTTAAAACCTATATAATTGTTCGAAGGATACGTACAATTGAGTTAGTGAAACCTAATCCCAACAAATTTATCTCTCTGTCAATCTTTTAATCTTTTATCGTTATTTTAGTTAATTACTCTATACAAACAAACAACCTTAAAACATTATACTTGAAATTATATTAATTGTTGAACGACTTAGATATCGCACCAGCCTCTGTGGATACGATAAAAACTATACTTACTTTTGTACTTTAACAAAATGGCGCCGTTGCCGGAGACCAGGGTTAGATGTAATTGATTCTATGAGTATGTGTTAACTTTGATTATGATTATATATGGTTTTAGTTATTCATCAATTTTGGTGGTTGTTCTTGATTATCTTGTTAAATGTTTGAATTTGAAATGTCATAGACATATGCTTTTTGAATTCAATATTTAGAACAATCATCTATTAATTTCTAAAACTCTAGACATAGATTTTAGATTTAATACTCACTTAAATATCAAGTTTAAAAACTATTGTGTTGATTAAATTGTCCGAGACATCGGAGTTTGAGCAATACAATATAGCTGTTATATTGATCGATCACTCGAGACATCGAGGGTTAATTAATATAACGAGATTCTCGTCGTGATCAGGACACGGACACGTATGTGAGTGATATGTGATAGAATTGATTAATAGTTAAAACCTATATAATTGATCGAAGGATACGTACAATTGATTTAGTGAAACCTAATCCCAACAAATTTATCTCTCTGTTAATCTTTTAATCTTTTATCGTTATTTTAGTTAATTACTCTATACAAACAAACAACCTTAAAACATTATACTTGAAATTATATTAATTGTTGAACGACTTAGATATCGCACCAGCCTCTGTGGATACGATAAAAACTATACTTACTTTTGTACTTTAACAAAATGGCGCCGTTGCCGGAGACCAGGGTTAGATGTAATTGATTCTATGAGTATGTGTTAACTTTGATTATGATTATATATGGTTTTAGTTATTCATCAATTTTGGTGGTTGTTCTTGATTATCTTGTTAAATGTTAGAATTTGAAATGTCATAGACATATGCTTTTTGAATTCAATATTTAGAACAATCATCTATTAATTTCTAAAACTCTAGACATAGATTTTAGATTTAATACTCACTTAAATATCAAGTTTTAAAACTATTGTGTTGATTAAATTGTCCGAGACATCGGAGTTTGAGCAGTACAATATAGCTGTTATATTGATCGATCACTCGAGACATCGAGGGTTAATTAATATAACGAGATTCTCGTCGTGATCTGGACACGGACACGTATGTGAGTGATATGTGATAGAATTGATTAATAGTTAAAACCTATATAATTGATCGAAGGATACGTACAATTGATTTAGTGAAACCTAATCCCAACAAATTTATCTCTCTGTTAATCTTTTAATCTTTTATCGTTATTTTAGTTAATTACTCTATACAAACAAACAACCTTAAAACATTATACTTGAAATTATATTAATTGTTGAACGACTTAGATATCGCACCAGCCTCTGTGGATACGATAAAAACTATACTTACTTTTGTACTTTAACAAAATGGCGCCGTTGCCGGAGACCAGGGTTAGATGTAATTGATTCTATGAGTATGTGTTAACTTTGATTATGATTATATATGGTTTTAGTTATTCATCAATTTTGGTGGTTGTTCTTGATTATCTTGTTAAATGTTAGAATTTGAAATGTCATAGACATATGCTTTTTGAATTCAATATTTAGAACAATCATCTATTAATTTCTAAAACTCTAGACATAGATTTTAGATTTAATACTCACTTAAATATCAAGTTTTAAAACTATTGTGTTGATTAAATTGTCCGAGACATCGGAGTTTGAGCAGTACAATATAGCTGTTATATTGATCGATCACTCGAGACATCGAGGGTTAATTAATATAACGAGATTCTCGTCGTGATCTGGACACGGACACGTATGTGAGTGATATGTGATAGAATTGATTAATAGTTAAAACCTATATAATTGATCGAAGGATACGTACAATTGATTTAGTGAAACCTAATCCCAACAAATTTATCTCTCTGTTAATCTTTTAATCTTTTATCGTTATTTTAGTTAATTACTCTATACAAACAAACAACCTTAAAACATTATACTTGAAATTATATTAATTGTTGAACGACTTAGATATCGCACCAGCCTCTGTGGATACGATAAAAACTATACTTACTTTTGTACTTTAACAAAATGGCGCCGTTGCCGGAGACCAGGGTTAGATGTAATTGATTCTATGAGTATGTGTTAACTTTGATTATGATTATATATGGTTTTAGTTATTCATCAATTTTGGTGGTTGTTCTTGATTATCTTGTTAAATGTTAGAATTTGAAATGTCATAGACATATGCTTTTTGAATTCAATATTTAGAACAATCATCTATTAATTTCTAAAACTCTAGACATAGATTTTAGATTTAATACTCACTTAAATATCAAGTTTTAAAACTATTGTGTTATTAAATTGTCCGAGACATCGGAGTTTGAGCAATACAATATAGCGGTTATATTGATCGATCACTCGAGACATCAAGGGTTAATTAATATAACGAAATTCTCAGTGTGATCTGGACACTGACGGGTATGTGAGTGATATGTTATAGAATTGATTAATAGTTAAAACCTGTATACTTGATCGAAGGATACGTACAATTGAGTTAGTGAAACCTAATCCCAACAAATTTATCTCTCTGTCAATCTTTTAATTTTTTATCGTTATTTTAGTTAATTACTCTATACAAACAAACAACCTTAAAACATTATACTTGAAATTATATTAATTGTTGAACGACTTAGATATCGCACCAGCCTCTGTGGATACGATAAAAACTATACTTACTTTTGTACTTTAACAAAATGGCGCCGTTGCCGGGGACCAGGGTTAGATGTAATTGATTCTATGAGTATGTGTTAACTTTGATTATGATTATATATGGTTTTAGTTATTCATCAATTTTGGTGGTTGTTCTTGATTATCTTGTTAAATGTTAGAATTTGAAATGTCATAGATATATGCTTTTTGAATTCAATATTTAGAACAATCATCTATTAATTTCTAAAACTCTAGACATAGATTTTAGATTTAATACTCACTTAAATATCAAGTTTTAAAACTATTGTGTTGATTAAATTGTCCAAGACATCGGTGTTTGAGCAATACAATATAGCGGTTATATTGATCGATCACTCGAGACATCGAGGGTTAATTAATATAATGAGAATCTCGTCGTGATCTAGACACGGACACGTATGTGAGTGATATGTGATAGAATTGATTAATAGTTAAAACATGTATAATTGATCGAAGGATACATACAATTGAGTTAGTGAAACCTAACCCCAACAAATTTATCTCTCTGTCAATCTTTTAATCTTTTATCGTTATTTTAGTTAATTACTCTATACAAACAAACAACCTTAAAACATTATACTTGAAATTATACTAATTGTTGAACGGTTTAGATATCGCACCAGCCTCTGTCGATACGATAAAAACTATACTTACTTTTGTACTTTAACAAAATGGCGCCGTTGCCGGAGACCAGGGTTAGATGTAATTGATTCTATGAGTATGTGTTAACTTTGATTATGATTATATATGGTTTTAGTTATTCATCAATTTTGGTGGTTGTTCTTGATTATCTTGTTAAATGTTAGAATTTGAAATGTCATAGACATATGCTTTTTGAATTCAATATTTAGAACAATCATCTATTAATTTCTAAAACTCTAGACATAGATTTTAGATTTAATACTCACTTAAATATCAAGTTTTAAAACTATTGTGTTGATTAAATTGTCCGAGACATCGGAGTTTGAGCAGTACAATATAGCTGTTATATTGATCGATCACTCGAGACATCGAGGGTTAATTAATATAACGAGATTCTCGTCGTGATCTGGACACGGACACGTATGTGAGTGATATGTGATAGAATTGATTAATAGTTAAAACCTATATAATTGATCGAAGGATACGTACAATTGATTTAGTGAAACCTAATCCCAACAAATTTATCTCTCTGTTAATCTTTTAATCTTTTATCGTTATTTTAGTTAATTACTCTATACAAACAAACAACCTTAAAACATTATACTTGAAATTATATTAATTGTTGAACGACTTAGATATCGCACCAGCCTCTGTGGATACGATAAAAACTATACTTACTTTTGTACTTTAACAAAATGGCGCCGTTGCCGGAGACCAGGGTTAGATGTAATTGATTCTATGAGTATGTGTTAACTTTGATTATGATTATATATGGTTTTAGTTATTCATCAATTTTGGTGGTTGTTCTTGATTATCTTGTTAAATGTTAGAATTTGAAATGTCATAGACATATGCTTTTTGAATTCAATATTTAGAACAATCATCTATTAATTTCTAAAACTCTAGACATAGATTTTAGATTTAATACTCACTTAAATATCAAGTTTTAAAACTATTGTGTTGATTAAATTGTCCGAGACATCGGAGTTTGAGCAGTACAATATAGCTGTTATATTGATCGATCACTCGAGACATCGAGGGTTAATTAATATAACGAGATTCTCGTCGTGATCTGGACACGGACACGTATGTGAGTGATATGTGATAGAATTGAATAATAGTTAAAACCTATATAATTGTTCGAAGGATACGTACAATTGAGTTAGTGAAACCTAATCCCAACAAATTTATCTCTCTGTCAATCTTTTAATCTTTTATCGTTATTTTAGTTAATTACTCTATACAAACAAACAACCTTAAAACATTATACTTGAAATTATATTAATTGTTGAACGACTTAGATATCGCACCAGCCTCTGTGGATACGATAAAAACTATACTTACTTTTGTACTTTAACAAAATGGCGCCGTTGCCGGAGACCAGGGTTAGATGTAATTGATTCTATGAGTATGTGTTAACTTTGATTATGATTATATATGGTTTTAGTTATTCATCAATTTTGGTGGTTGTTCTTGATTATCTTGTTAAATGTTTGAATTTGAAATGTCATAGACATATGCTTTTTGAATTCAATATTTAGAACAATCATCTATTAATTTCTAAAACTCTAGACATAGATTTTAGATTTAATACTCACTTAAATATCAAGTTTAAAAACTATTGTGTTGATTAAATTGTCCGAGACATCGGAGTTTGAGCAATACAATATAGCTGTTATATTGATCGATCACTCGAGACATCGAGGGTTAATTAATATAACGAGATTCTCGTCGTGATCAGGACACGGACACGTATGTGAGTGATATGTGATAGAATTGATTAATAGTTAAAACCTATATAATTGATCGAAGGATACGTACAATTGATTTAGTGAAACCTAATCCCAACAAATTTATCTCTCTGTTAATCTTTTAATCTTTTATCGTTATTTTAGTTAATTACTCTATACAAACAAACAACCTTAAAACATTATACTTGAAATTATATTAATTGTTGAACGACTTAGATATCGCACCAGCCTCTGTGGATACGATAAAAACTATACTTACTTTTGTACTTTAACAAAATGGCGCCGTTGCCGGAGACCAGGGTTAGATGTAATTGATTCTATGAGTATGTGTTAACTTTGATTATGATTATATATGGTTTTAGTTATTCATCAATTTTGGTGGTTGTTCTTGATTATCTTGTTAAATGTTAGAATTTGAAATGTCATAGACATATGCTTTTTGAATTCAATATTTAGAACAATCATCTATTAATTTCTAAAACTCTAGACATAGATTTTAGATTTAATACTCACTTAAATATCAAGTTTTAAAACTATTGTGTTGATTAAATTGTCCGAGACATCGGAGTTTGAGCAGTACAATATAGCTGTTATATTGATCGATCACTCGAGACATCGAGGGTTAATTAATATAACGAGATTCTCGTCGTGATCTGGACACGGACACGTATGTGAGTGATATGTGATAGAATTGATTAATAGTTAAAACCTATATAATTGATCGAAGGATACGTACAATTGATTTAGTGAAACCTAATCCCAACAAATTTATCTCTCTGTTAATCTTTTAATCTTTTATCGTTATTTTAGTTAATTACTCTATACAAACAAACAACCTTAAAACATTATACTTGAAATTATATTAATTGTTGAACGACTTAGATATCGCACCAGCCTCTGTGGATACGATAAAAACTATACTTACTTTTGTACTTTAACAAAATGGCGCCGTTGCCGGAGACCAGGGTTAGATGTAATTGATTCTATGAGTATGTGTTAACTTTGATTATGATTATATATGGTTTTAGTTATTCATCAATTTTGGTGGTTGTTCTTGATTATCTTGTTAAATGTTAGAATTTGAAATGTCATAGACATATGCTTTTTGAATTCAATATTTAGAACAATCATCTATTAATTTCTAAAACTCTAGACATAGATTTTAGATTTAATACTCACTTAAATATCAAGTTTTAAAACTATTGTGTTATTAAATTGTCCGAGACATCGGAGTTTGAGCAATACAATATAGCGGTTATATTGATCGATCACTCGAGACATCAAGGGTTAATTAATATAACGAAATTCTCAGTGTGATCTGGACACTGACGGGTATGTGAGTGATATGTTATAGAATTGATTAATAGTTAAAACCTGTATACTTGATCGAAGGATACGTACAATTGAGTTAGTGAAACCTAATCCCAACAAATTTATCTCTCTGTCAATCTTTTAATTTTTTATCGTTATTTTAGTTAATTACTCTATACAAACAAACAACCTTAAAACATTATACTTGAAATTATATTAATTGTTGAACGACTTAGATATCGCACCAGCCTCTGTGGATACGATAAAAACTATACTTACTTTTGTACTTTAACAAAATGGCGCCGTTGCCGGGGACCAGGGTTAGATGTAATTGATTCTATGAGTATGTGTTAACTTTGATTATGATTATATATGGTTTTAGTTATTCATCAATTTTGGTGGTTGTTCTTGATTATCTTGTTAAATGTTAGAATTTGAAATGTCATAGATATATGCTTTTTGAATTCAATATTTAGAACAATCATCTATTAATTTCTAAAACTCTAGACATAGATTTTAGATTTAATACTCACTTAAATATCAAGTTTTAAAACTATTGTGTTGATTAAATTGTCCAAGACATCGGTGTTTGAGCAATACAATATAGCGGTTATATTGATCGATCACTCGAGACATCGAGGGTTAATTAATATAATGAGAATCTCGTCGTGATCTAGACACGGACACGTATGTGAGTGATATGTGATAGAATTGATTAATAGTTAAAACATGTATAATTGATCGAAGGATACATACAATTGAGTTAGTGAAACCTAACCCCAACAAATTTATCTCTCTGTCAATCTTTTAATCTTTTATCGTTATTTTAGTTAATTACTCTATACAAACAAACAACCTTAAAACATTATACTTGAAATTATACTAATTGTTGAACGGTTTAGATATCGCACCAGCCTCTGTCGATACGATAAAAACTATACTTACCTTTGTACTTTAACAAAATGGCGCCGTTGCCGGGGACCAGGGTTAGATGTAATTGATTCTATGAGTATGTGTTAACTTTGATTATGATTATATATGGTTTTAGTTATTCATCAATTTTGGTGGTTGTTCTTGATTATCTTGTTAAATGTTAGAATTTGAAATGTCATAGACATATGCTTTTTGAATTCAATATTTAGAACAATCATCTATTAATTTCTAAAACTCTAGACATAGATTTTAGATTTAATACTCACTTAAATATCAAGTTTTAAAACTATTGTGTTCTTAAATTGTCCGAGACATCGGAGTTTGAGCAATACAATATAGCGGTTATATTGATCGATCACTCGAGACATCAAGGATTAATTAATATAACGAAATTCTCAGTGTGATCTGGACACTGACGGGTATGTGAGTGATATGTGATAGAATTGATTAATAGTTAAAACCTGTATAATTGATCGAAGGATACGTACAATTGAGTTAGTGAAACCTAATCCCAACAAATTTATCTCTCTGTCAATCTTTTAATCTTTTATCGTTATTTTAGTTAATTACTCTATACAAACAGACAACCTTAAAACATTATACTTGAAATTATATTAATTGTTGAACGACTTAGATATCGCACCAGCCTTTGTGGATACGATAAAAACTATACTTACTTTTGTACTTTAACAAAATGGCGCCGTTGCCGGGGACCAGGGTTTGATGTAATTGATTCTATGAGTATGTGTTAACTTTGATTATGATTATATATGGTTTTAGTTATTCATCAATTTTGGTGGTTGTTCTTGATTATCTTGTTAAATGTTAGAATTTGAAATGTCATAGATATATGCTTTTTGAATTCAATATTTAGAACAATCATCTATTAATTTCTAAAACTCTAGACATAGATTTTAGATTTAATACTCACTTAAATATCAAGTTTTAAAACTATTGTGTTGATTAAATTGTCCAAGACATCGGTGTTTGAGCAATACAATATAGCGGTTATATAGATCGATCACTCGAGACATCGAGGGTTAACTAATATAACGAGATTCTCGTCGTGATCTGGACACGGACACGTATGTGAGTGATATGTGATAGAATTGATTAATAGTTAAAACCTGTATAATTGATCGAAGGATACGTACAATTGAGTTAGTGAAACCTAACCCCAACAAATTTATCTCTCTGTCAATCTTTTAATCTTTTATCGTTATTTTAGTTAATTACTCTATACAAACAAACAACCTTAAAACATTATACTTGAAATTATATTAATTGTTGAACGGCTTAGATATCGCACCAGTCCCTGTGGATACGATAAAAACTATACTTACTTTTGTACTTTAACAAAATGGCGCCGTTGCTGGGGACCAGGGTTAGATGTAATTGATTCTATGAGTATGTGTTAACTTTGATTATGATTATATATGGTTTTAGTTATTCATCAATTTTGGTGGTTGTTCTTGATTATCTTGTTAAATGTTAGAATTTGAAATGTCATAGACATATGCTTTTTGAATTCAATATTTAGAAGAATCATCTATTAATTTCAAAAACTCTAGACATAGATTTTAGATTTAATACTCACTTAAATATCAAGTTTTAAAACTATTGTGTTGATTAAATTGTCCGAGACATCGGAGTTTAAGCAATACAATATAGCGGTTATATTGATCGATCACTCGAGACACCAAGGGTTAATTAATATAACGAAATTCTCAGTGTGATCTGGACACTGACGGGTATGTGAGTGATATGTGATAGAATTGATTAATTGTTAAAACCTGTATAATTGATCGAAGGATACGTACAATTGAGTTAGTGAAACCTAACCCCAACAAATTTATCTCTCGATCAATCTATTAATCTTTTATCGTTATTTTAGTTAATTACTCTATACAAACAAACAACCTTAAAACATTATACTTGAAATTATATTAATTGTTGAACGGCTTAGATATCGCACCAGTCCCTGTGGATACGATAAAAACTATACTTACTTTTGTACTTTAACAAAATGGCGCTTATGCCGGGGACCAGGGTTAGATGTAATTGATTCTATGAGTATGTGTTAACTTTCATTATGATTATATATGGTTTTAGTTATTCATCAATTTTGGTGGTTGTTCTTGATTATCTTGTTAAATGTTAGAATTTGAAATGTCATAGACATATGCTTTTTGAATTCAATATTTAGAACAATCATCTATTAATTTCTAAAACTCTAGACATAGATTTTAGATTTAATACTCACTTAAATATCAAGTTTTAAAACTATTGTGTTATTAAATTGTCCGAGACATCGGAGTTTGAGCAATACAATATAGCGGTTATATTGATCGATCACTCGAGACATCAAGGGTTAATTAATATAACGAAATTCTCAGTGTGATTTGGACACTGACGGGTATGTGAGTGATATGTGATAGAATTGATTAATAGTTAAAACCTGTATAATTGATCGAAGGATACGTACAATTGAGTTAGTGAAACCTAATCCCAACAAATTTATCTCTCTGTCAATCTTTTAATCTTTTATCGTTATTTTAGTTAATTACTCTATACAAACAAACAACCTTAAAACATTATACTTGAAATTATATTAATTGTTGAACGACTTAGATATCGCACCAGCCTCTGTGGATACGATAAAAACTATACTTACTTTTGTACTTTAACAAAATGGCGCCGTTGCCGGGGACCAGGGTTAGATGTAATTGATTCTATGAGTATGTGTTAACTTTGATTATGATTATATATGGTTTTAGTTATTCATCAATTTTGGTGGTTGTTCTTGATTATCTTGTTAAATGTTAGAATTTGAAATGTCATAGATATATGCTTTTTGAATTCAATATTTAGAACAATCATCTATTAATTTCTAAAACTCTAGACATAGATTTTAGATTTAATACTCACTTAAATATCAAGTTTTAAAACTATTGTGTTGATTAAATTGTCCAAGACATCGGTGTTTGAGCAATACAATATAGCGGTTATATTGATCGATCACTCGAGACATCGAGGGTTAATTAATATAACGAGAATCTCGTCGTGATCTAGACACGGACACGTATGTGAGTGATATGTGATAGAATTGATTAATAGTTAAAACCTGTATAATTGATCGAAGGATACGTACAATTGAGTTAGTGAAACCTAACCCCAACAAATTTATCTCTCTGTCAATCTTTTAATCTTTTATCGTTATTTTAGTTAATTACTCTATACAAACAAACAACCTTAAAACATTATACTTGAGATTATACTAATTGTTGAACGGTTTAGATATCGCACCAGACTCTGTCGATACGATAAAAACTATACTTACCTTTGTACTTTAACAAAATGGCGCCGTTGCCGGGGACCAGGGTTAGATGTAATTGATTCTATGAGTATGTGTTAACTTTGATTATGATTATATATGGTTTTAGTTATTCATCAATTTTGGTGGTTGTTCTTGATTATCTTGTTAAATGTTAGAATTTGAAATGTCATAGACATATGCTTTTTGAATTCAATATTTAGAACAATGATCTATTAATTTCTAAAACTCTAGACATAGATTTTAGATTTAATACTCACTTAAATATCAAGTTTTAAAACTATTGTGTTATTAAATTGTCCGAGACATCGGAGTTTGAGCAATACAATATAGCGGTTATATAGATCGATCACTCGAGACATCAAGGGTTAATTAATATAACGAAATTCTCAGTGTGATCTGGACACTGACGGGTATGTGAGTGATATGTGATAGAATTGATTAATAGTTAAAACCTGTATAATTGATCGAAGGATACGTACAATTGAGTTAGTGAAACCTAATCCCAACAAATTTATCTCTCTGTCAATCTTTTAATCTTTTATCGTTATTTTAGTTAATTACTCTATACAAACAAACAACCTTAAAACATTATACTTGAAATTATATTAATTGTTGAACGACTTAGATATCGCACCAGCCTCTGTGGATACGATAAAAACTATACTTACTTTTGTACTTTAACAAAATGGCGCCGTTGCCGGGGACCAGGGTTAGATGTAATTGATTCTATGAGTATGTGTTAACTTTGATTATGATTATATATGGTTTTAGTTATTCATCAATTTTGGTGGTTGTTCTTGATTATCTTGTTAAATGTTAGAATTTGAAATGTCATAGATATATGCTTTTTGAATTCAATATTTAGAACAATCATCTATTAATTTCTAAAACTCTAGACATAGATTTTAGATTTAATACTCACTTAAATATCAAGTTTTAAAACTATTGTGTTGATTAAATTGTCCAAGACATCGGTGTTTGAGCAATACAATATAGCGGTTATATAGATCGATCACTCGAGACATCGAGGGTTAACTAATATAACGAGATTCTCGTCGTGATCTATACACGGACACGTATGTGAGTGATATGTGATAGAATTGATTAATAGTTAAAACCTGTATAATTGATCGAAGGATACGTACAATTGAGTTAGTGAAACCTAACCCCAACAAATTTATCTCTCTGTCAATCTTTTAATCTTTTATCGTTATTTTAGTTAATTACTCTATACAAACAAACAACCTTAAAACATTATACTTGAAATTATATTAATTGTTGAACGGCTTAGATATCGCACCAGTCCCTGTGGATACGATAAAAACTATACTTACTTTTGTACTTTAACAAAATGGCGCCGTTGCCGGGGACCAGGGTTAGATGTAATTGATTCTATGAGTATGTGTTAACTTTGATTATGATTATATATGGTTTTAGTTATTCATCAATTTTGGTGGTTGTTCTTGATTATCTTGTTAAATGTTAGAATTTGAAATGTCATAGACATATGCTTTTTGAATTCAATATTTAGAAGAATCATCTATTAATTTCTAAAACTCTAGACATAGATTTTAGATTTAATACTCACTTAAATATCAAGTTTTAAAACTATTGTGTTGATTAAATTGTCCGAGACATCGGAGTTTAAGCAATACAATATAGCTGTTATATAGATCGATCACTCGAGACATCGAGGGTTAATTAATATAACGAGATTCTCGTCCTGATCTGGACACGGACACGTATGTGAGTGATATGTGATAGAATTGATTAATTGTTAAAACCTGTATAATTGATCGAAGGATACGTACAATTGAGTTAGTGAAACCTAACCCCAACAAATTTATCTCTCTGTCAATCTATTAATCTTTTATCGTTATTTTAGTTAATTACTCTATACAAACAAACAACCTTAAAACATTATACTTGAAATTATTTTAATTGTTGAACGGCTTAGATATCGCACCAGTCCCTGTGGATACGATAAAAACTATACTTACTTTTGTACTTTAACAAAATGGCGCCGTTGCCGGGGACCAGGGTTAGATGTAATTGATTCTATGAGTATGTGTTAACTTTGATTATGATTATATATGGTTTTAGTTATTCATCAATTTTTTGTGGTTGTTCTTGATTATCTTGTTAATTGTTAGAATTTGAAATGTCATAGACATATGCTTTTTCAATTCAATATTTAGAACAATCATCTATTAATTTCTAAAACTCTAGACATAGATTTTAGATTTAAAACTCACTTAAATATCAAGTTTTAAAACTATTGTGTTATTAAATTGTCCGAGACATCGGAGTTTGAGCAATACAATATAGCTGTTATATTGATCGATCACTCGAGACATCAAGGGTTAATTAATATAACGAAATTCTCGTCGTGATCTGGACACTGACGGGTATGTGAGTGATATGTGATAGAATTGATTAATAGTTAAAACCTGTATAATTGATCGAAGGATACGTACAATTGAGTTAGTGAAACCTAACCACAACAAATTTATCTCTCTGTCAATCTTTTAATCTTTTATCGTTATTTTAGTTAATTACTCTATACAAACAAACAACTTTAAAACATTATACTTGAAATTATATTAATTGTTGAACGGCTTAGGTATCGCACCAGTCATCGTGGATACGATAAAAACTATACTTACTTTTGTACTTTAACAAAATGGCGCCGTTGCCGGGGACCAGGGTTAGATGTAATTGATTCTATGAGTATGTGTTAACTTTGATTATGATTATATATGGTTTTAGTTATTCATCAATTTTGGTGGTTGTTCTTGATTATCCTGTTAAATGTTAGAATTTGAAATGTCATAGACATATGCTTTTTGAATTCAATATTTAGAACAATCATCTATTAATTTCTAAAACTCTAGACATAGATTTTAGATTTAATACTCACTTAAATATCAAGTTTTAAAACTATTGTGTTGATTAAATTGTCCGAGACATCGGAGTTTGAGCAATACAATATAGCTGTTATATTGATCGATCACTCGAGACATCGAGGGTTAATTAATATAATGAGAATCTCGTCGTGATCTGGACACGGACACGTATGTGAGTGATATGTGATAGAATTGATTAATAGTTAAAACCTGTATAATTGATCGAAGGATACGTACAATTGAGTTAGTGAAACCTAAGCCCAACAAATTTATCTCTCTGTCAATCTTTTAATATTTTATCGTTATTTTAGTTAATTACTCTATACAAACAAACAACCTTAAAACATTATACTTGAAATTATATTTATTGTTGAACGGCTTAGATATCGCACCAGTCTCTGCGGATACGATAAAAACTATACTTACTTTTGTACTTTAACAAAATGGCGCCGTTGCCGGAGACCAGGGTTAGATGTAATTGATTCTATGAGTATGTGTTAACTTTGATTATGATTATATCTGGTTTTAGTTATTCATCAATTTTGGTGGTTGTTCTTGATTATCCTGTTAAATGTTAGAATTTGAAATGTCATAGATATATGCTTTTTGAATTCAATATTTAGAACAATCATCTATTAATTTCTAAAACTCTAGACATAGATTTTAGATTTAATACTCACTTAAATATCAAGTTTTAAAACTATTGTGTTGATTAAATTGTCCAAGACATCGGTGTTTGAGCAATACAATATAGCGGTTATATAGATCGATCACTCGAGACATCGAGGGTTAATTAATATAACGAGATTCTCGTCGTGATCTGGACAGGACACGTATGTTAGTGATATGTGATAGAATTGATTAATAGTTAAAACCTGTATATTTGATCGAAGGATACGTACAATTTAGTTAGTGAAACCTAATCCCAACAAATTTATCTCTCTGTCAATCTTTTAATCTTTTATCGTTATTTTAGTTAATTACTCTATACAAACAAACAACCTTAAAACATTATACTTGAAATTATATTAATTGTTCAACGACTTAGATATCGCACCAGCCTCTGTGGATACGATAAAAACTATACTTACTTTTGTACTTTAACAAAATGGCGCCGTTGCCGGGGACCAGGGTTAGATGTAATTGATTCTATGAGTATGTGTTAACTTTGATTATGATTATATATGGTTTTAGTTATTCATCAATTTTGGTGGTTGTTCTTGATTATCTTGTTAAATGTTAGAATTTGAAATGTCATAGACATATGCTTTTTGAATTCAATATTTAGAACAATCATCTATTAATTTCTAAAACTCTAGACATAGATTTTAGATTTAATACTCACTTAAATATCAAGTTTTAAAACTATTGTGTTGATTAAATTGTCCGAGACATCGGAGTTTGAGCAATACAATATAGCTGTTATATTGATCGATCACTCGAGACATCGAGGGTTAATTAATATAACGAGATTCTCGTCGTGATCTGGACACGGACACGTATGTGTGTGGTATGTGATAGAATTGATTAATAGTTAAAACCTATATAATTGATCGAAGGATACGTACAATTGATTTAGTGAAACCTAATCCCAACAAATTTATCTCTCTGTCAATCTTTTAATCTTTTATCGTTATTTTAGTTAATTACTCTATACAAACAAACAACCTTAAAACATTATACTTGAAATTATATTAATTGTTGAACGACTTAGATATCGCACCAGCCTCTGTGGATACGATAAAAACTATACTTACTTTTGTACTTTAACAAAATGGCGCCGTTGCCGGAGACCAGGGTTAGATGTAATTGATTCTATGAGTATGTGTTAACTTTGATTGTGATTATATATGGTTTTAGTTATTCATCAATTTTGGTGGTTGTTCTTGATTATCTTGTTAAATGTTAGAATTTGAAATGTCATAGACATATGCTTTTTGAATTCAATATTTAGAACAATCATCTATTAATTTCTAAAACTCTAGACATAGATTTTAGATTTAATACTCACTTAAATATCATGTTTTAAAACTATTGTGTTGATTAAATTGTCCGAGACATCGGAGTTTGAGCAGTACAATATAGCTGTTATATTGATCGATCACTCGAGACATCGAGGGTTAATTAATATAACGAGATTCTCGTCGTGATCTGGACACGGACACGTATGTGAGTGATATGTGATAGAATTGATTAATAGTTAAAACCTATATAATTGATCGAAGGATACGTACAATTGAGTTAGTGAAACCTAATCCCAACAAATTTATCTCTCTGTCAATCTTTTAATCTTTTATCGTTATTTTAGTTAATTACTCTATACAAACAAACAACCTTAAAACATTATACTTGAAATTATATTAATTGTTGAACGACTTAGATATCGCACCAGCCTCTGTGGATACGATAAAAACTATACTTACTTTTGTACTTTAACAAAATGGCGCCGTTGCCGGAGACCAGGGTTAGATGTAATTGATTCTATGAGTATGTGTTAACTTTGATTATGATTATATATGGTTTTAGTTATTCATCAATTTTGATGGTTGTTCTTGATTATCTTGTTAAATGTTAGAATTTGAAATGTCATAGACATATGCTTTTTGAATTCAATATTTAGAACAATCATCTATTAATTTCTAAAACTCTAGACATAGATTTTAGATTTAATACTCACTTAAATATCAAGTTTTAAAACTATTGTGTTATTAAATTGTCCGAGACATCGGAGTTTGAGCAATACAATATAGCGGTTATATTGATCGATCACTCGAGACATCGAGGGTTAATTAATATAACGAGAATCTCGTCGTGATCTAGACACGGACACGTATGTGAGTGATATGTGATAGAATTGATTAATAGTTAAAACCTGTATAATTGATCGAAGGATACGTACAATTGAGTTAGTGAAACCTAACCCCAACAAATTTATCTCTCTGTCAATCTTTTAATCTTTTATCGTTATTTTAGTTAATTACTCTATACAAACAAACAACCTTAAAACATTATACTTGAAATTATACTAATTGTTGAACGGTTTAGATATCGCACCAGCCTCTGTCGATACGATAAAAACTGTACTTACCTTTGTACTTTAACAAAATGGCGCCGTTGCCGGGGACCAGGGTTAGATGTAATTGATTCTATGAGTATGTGTTAACTTTGATTATGATTATATATGGTTTTAGTTATTCATCAATTTTGGTGGTTGTTCTTGATTATCTTGTTAAATGTTAGAATTTGAAATGTCATAGACATATGCTTTTTGAATTCAATATTTAGCACAATCATCTATTAATTTCTAAAACTCTAGACATAGATTTTAGATTTAATACCCACTTAAATATCAAGTTTTAAAACTATTGTGTTATTAAATTGTCCGAGACATCGGAGTTTGAGCAATACAATATAGCGGTTATATTGATCGATCACTCGAGACATCAAGGGTTAATTAATATAACGAAATTCTCAGTGTGATCTGGACACTGACGGGTATGTGAGTGATATGTGATAGAATTGATTAATAGTTAAAACCTGTATAATTGATCGAAGGATACGTACAATTGAGTTAGTGAAACCTAATCCCAACAAATTTATCTCTCTGTCAATCTTTTAATCTTTTATCGTTATTTTAGTTAATTACTCTATACAAACAAACAACCTTAAAACATTATACTTGAAATTATATTAATTGTTGAACGGCTTAGATATCGCACCAGTCCCTGTGGATACGATAAAAACTATACTTACTTTTGTACTTTAACAAAATGGCGCCGTTGCCGGGGACCAGGGTTAGATGTAATTGATTCTATGAGTATGTGTTAACTTTGATTATGATTATATATGGTTTTAGTTATTCATCAATTTTGGTGGTTGTTCTTGATTATCTTGTTAAATGTTAGAATTTGAAATGTCATAGACATATGCTTTTTGAATTCAATATTTAGCACAATCATCTATTAATTTCTAAAACTCTAGACATAGATTTTAGATTTAATACCCACTTAAATATCAAGTTTTAAAACTATTGTGTTATTAAATTGTCCGAGACATCGGAGTTTGAGCAGTACAATATAGCTGTTATATTGATCGATCACTCGAGACATCGAGGGTTAATTAATATAACGAGATTCTCGTCGTGATCTGGACACGGACACGTATGTGAGTGATATGTGATAGAATTGATTAATAGTTAAAACCTATATAATTGATCGAAGGATACGTACAATTGAGTTAGTGAAACCTAATCCCAACAAATTTATCTCTCTGTCAATCATTTAATCTTTTATCGTTATTTTAGTTAATTACTCTATACAAACAAACAACCTTAAAACATTATACTTGAAATTATATTAATTGTTGAACGACTTAGATATCGCACCAGCCTCTGTGGATACGATAAAAACTATACTTACTTTTGTACTTTAACAAAATGGCGCCGTTGCCGGAGACCAGGGTTAGATGTAATTGATTCTATGAGTATGTGTTAACTTTGATTATGATTATATATGGTTTTAGTTATTCATCAATTTTGATGGTTGTTCTTGATTATCTTGTTAAATGTTAGAATTTGAAATGTCATAGACATATGCTTTTTGAATTCAATATTTAGAACAATCATCTATTAATTTCTAAAACTCTAGACATAGATTTTAGATTTAATACTCACTTAAATATCAAGTTTTAAAACTATTGTGTTATTAAATTGTCCGAGACATCGGAGTTTGAGCAATACAATATAGCGGTTATATTGATCGATCACTCGAGACATCAAGGGTTAATTAATATAACGAAATTCTCAGCGTGATCTGGACACTGACGGGTTTGTGAGTGATATGTGATAGAATTTATTAATAAATAGAACCTGTATAATTGATCGAAGGATACGTACAATTGAGTTTGTGAAACCTAATCCCAACAAATTTATCTCTTTGTCAATCTTTTAATCTTTTATCGTTATTTTAGTTAATTACTCTATACAAACAAACAACCTTAAAACATTATACTTGAAATTATATTAATTGTTGAACGACTTAGATATCGCACCAGCCTCTGTGGATATGATAAAAACTATACTTACTTTTGTACTTTAACAAAATGGCGCCGTTGCCGGGGACCAGGGTTAGATGTAATTGATTCTATGAGTATGTGTTAACTTTGATTATGATTATATATGGTTTTAGTTATTCATCAATTTTGGTGGTTGTTCTTGATTATCTTGTTAAATGTTAGAATTTGAAATGTCATAGACATATGCTTTTTGAATTCAATATTTAGAACAATCATCTATTAATTTCTAAAACTCTAGACATAGATTTTAGATTTAATACTCACTTAAATATCAAGTTTAAAAACTATTGTGTTGATTAAATTGTCCGAGACATCGGAGTTTGAGCAATACAATATAGCTGTTATATTGATCGATCACTCGAGACATCGAGGGTTAATTAATATAACGAGAATCTCGTCGTGATCTAGACACGGACACGTATGTGAGTGATATGTGATAGAATTGATTAATAGTTAAAACCTGTATAATTGATCGAAGGATACGTACAATTGAGTTAGTGAAACCTAACCCCAACAAATTTATCTCTCTGTCAATCTTTTAATCTTTTATCGTTATTTTAGTTAATTACTCTATACAAACAAACAACCTTAAAACATTATACTTGAAATTATACTAATTGTTGAACGGTTTAGATATCGCACCAGCCTCTGTCGATACGATAAAAACTGTACTTACCTTTGTACTTTAACAAAATGGCGCCGTTGCCGGGGACCAGGGTTAGATGTAATTGATTCTATGAGTATGTGTTAACTTTGATTATGATTATATATGGTTTTAGTTATTCATCAATTTTGGTGGTTGTTCTTGATTATCTTGTTAAATGTTAGAATTTGAAATGTCATAGACATATGCTTTTTGAATTCAATATTTAGCACAATCATCTATTAATTTCTAAAACTCTAGACATAGATTTTAGATTTAATACCCACTTAAATATCAAGTTTTAAAACTATTGTGTTATTAAATTGTCCGAGACATCGGAGTTTGAGCAATACAATATAGCGGTTATATAGATCGATCACTCGAGACATCGAGGGTTAACTAATATAACGAGATTCTCGTCGTGATCTGGACACGGACACGTATGTGAGTGATATGTGATAGAATTGATTAATAGTTAAAACCTGTATAATTGATCGAAGGATACGTACAATTGAGTTAGTGAAACCTAACCCCAACAAATTTATCTCTCTGTCAATCTTTTAATCTTTTATCGTTATTTTAGTTAATTACTCTATACAAACAAACAACCTTAAAACATTATACTTGAAATTATATTAATTGTTGAACGGCTTAGATATCGCACCAGTCCCTGTGGATACGATAAAAACTATACTTACTTTTGTACTTTAACAAAATGGCGCCGTTGCCGGGGACCAGGGTTAGATGTAATTGATTCTATGAGTATGTGTTAACTTTGATTATGATTATATATGGTTTTAGTTATTCATCAATTTTGGTGGTTGTTCTTGATTATCTTGTTAAATGTTAGAATTTGAAATGTCATAGACATATGCTTTTTGAATTCAATATTTAGAAGAATCATCTATTAATTTCTAAAACTCTAGACATAGATTTTAGATTTAATACTCACTTAAATATCAAGTTTTAAAACTATTGTGTTGATTAAATTGTCCGAGACATCGGAGTTTAAGCAATACAATATAGCTGTTATATAGATCGATCACTCGAGACATCGAGGGTTAAATAATATAACGAGATTCTCGTCGTGATCTGGACACGGACACGTATGTGAGTGATATGTGATAGAATTGATTAATTGTTAAAACCTGTATAATTGATCGAAGGATACGTACAATTGAGTTAGTGAAACCTAACCCCAACAAATTTATCTCTCTGTCAATCTATTAATCTTTTATCGTTATTTTAGTTAATTACTCTATACAAACAAACAACCTTAAAACATTATACTTGAAATTATATTAATTGTTGAACGGCTTAGATATCGCACCAGTCCCTGTGGATACGATAAAAACTATACTTACTTTTGTACTTTAACAAAATGGCGCCGTTGCCGGGGACCAGGGTTAGATGAAATTGATTCTATGAGTATGTGTTAACTTTGATTATGATTATATATGGTTTTAGTTATTCATCAATTTTGGTGGTTGTTCTTGATTATCTTGTTAAATGTTAGAATTTGAAATGTCATAGACATATGCTTTTTGAATTCAATATTTAGAAGAATCATCTATTAATTTCTAAAATTCTAGACATAGATTTTAGATTTAATACTCACTTAAATATCAAGTTTTAAAACTATTGTGTTGATTAAATTGTCCGAGACATCGGAGTTTAAGCAATACAATATAGCTGTTATATAGATCGATCACTCGAGACATCGAGGGTTAAATAATATAACGAGATTCTCGTCGTGATCTGGACACGGACACGTATGTGAGTGATATGTGATAGAATTGATTAATTGTTAAAACCTGTATAATTGATCGAAGGATACGTACAATTGAGTTAGTGAAACCTAACCCCAACAAATTTATCTCTCTGTCAATCTATTAATCTTTTATCGTTATTTTAGTTAATTACTCTATACAAACAAACAACCTTAAAACATTATACTTGAAATTATATTAATTGTTGAACGGCTTAGATATCGCACCAGTCCCTGTGGATACGATAAAAACTATACTTACTTTTGTACTTTAACAAAATGGCGCCGTTGCCGGGGACCAGGGTTAGATGTAATTGATTCTATGAGTATGTGTTAACTTTGATTATGATTATATATGGTTTTAGTTATTCATCAATTTTGGTGGTTGTTCTTGATTATCTTGTTAAATGTTAGAATTTGAAATGTCATAGACATATGCTTTTTGAATTCAATATTTAGAAGAATCATCTATTAATTTCTAAAACTCTAGACATAGATTTTAGATTTAATACTCACTTAAATATCAAGTTTTAAAACTATTGTGTTGATTAAATTGTCCGAGACATCGGAGTTTAAGCAATACAATATAGCTGTTATATAGATCGATCACTCGAGACATCGAGGGTTAAATAATATAACGAGATTCTCGTCGTGATCTGGACACGGACACGTATGTGAGTGATATGTGATAGAATTGATTAATTGTTAAAACCTGTATAATTGATCGAAGGATACGTACAATTGAGTTAGTGAAACCTAACCCCAACAAATTTATCTCTCTGTCAATCTATTAATCTTTTATCGTTATTTTAGTTAATTACTCTATACAAACAAACAACCTTAAAACATTATACTTGAAATTATATTAATTGTTGAACGGCTTAGATATCGCACCAGTCCCTGTGGATACGATAAAAACTATACTTACTTTTGTACTTTAACAAAATGGCGCCGTTGCCGGGGACCAGGGTTAGATGTAATTGATTCTATGAGTATGTGTTAACTTTGATTATGATTATATATGGTTTTAGTTATTCATCAATTTTGGTGGTTGTTCTTGATTATCTTGTTAAATGTTAGAATTTGAAATGTCATAGACATATGCTTTTTGAATTCAATATTTAGAAGAATCATCTATTAATTTCTAAAACTCTAGACATAGATTTTAGATTTAATACTCACTTAAATATCAAGTTTTAAAACTATTGTGTTGATTAAATTGTCCGAGACATCGGAGTTTAAGCAATACAATATAGCTGTTATATAGATCGATCACTCGAGACATCGAGGGTTAAATAATATAACGAGATTCTCGTCGTGATCTGGACACGGACACGTATGTGAGTGATATGTGATAGAATTGATTAATTGTTAAAACCTGTATAATTGATCGAAGGATACGTACAATTGAGTTAGTGAAACCTAACCCCAACAAATTTATCTCTCTGTCAATCTATTAATCTTTTATCGTTATTTTAGTTAATTACTCTATACAAACAAACAACCTTAAAACATTATACTTGAAATTATATTAATTGTTGAACGGCTTAGATATCGCACCAGTCCCTGTGGATACGATAAAAACTATACTTACTTTTGTACTTTAACAAAATGGCGCCGTTGCCGGGGACCAGGGTTAGATGTAATTGATTCTATGAGTATGTGTTAACTTTGATTATGATTATATATGGTTTTAGTTATTCATCAATTTTGGTGGTTGTTCTTGATTATCTTGTTAAATGTTAGAATTTGAAATGTCATAGACATATGCTTTTTGAATTCAATATTTAGAACAATCATCTATTAATTTCTAAAACTCTAGACATAGATTTTAGATTTAAAACTCACTTAAATATCAAGTTTTAAAACTATTGTGTTATTAAATTGTCCGAGACATCGGAGTTTGAGCAATACAATATAGCTGTTATATTGATCGATCACTCCAGACATCAAAGGTTAATTAATATAACGAAATTCTCGTCGTGATCTGGACACTGACGGGTATGTGAGTGATATGTGATAGAATTGATTAATAGTTAAAACCTGTATAATTGATCGAAGGATACGTACAATTGAGTTAGTGAAACCTAACCCCAACAAATTTATCTCTCTGTCAATCTTTTAATCTTTTATCGTTATTTTAGTTAATTACTCTATACAAACAAACAACCTTAAAAAATTATACTTGAAATTATACTAATTGTTGAACGGTTTAGATATCGCACCAGCCTCTGTCGATACGATAAAAACTATACTTACTTTTGTACTTTAACAAAATGGCGCCGTTGCCGGGGACCAGGGTTAGATGTAATTGATTCTATGAGTATGTGTTAACTTTGATTATGATTATATATGGTTTTAGTTATTCATCAATTTTTTGTGGTTGTTCTTGATTATCTTGTTAATTGTTAGAATTTGAAATGTCATAGACATATGCTTTTTCAATTCAATATTTAGAACAATCATCTATTAATTTCTAAAACTCTAGACATAGATTTTAGATTTAAAACTCACTTAAATATCAAGTTTTAAAACTATTGTGTTATTAAATTGTCCGAGACATCGGAGTTTGAGCAATACAATATAGCTGTTATATAGATCGATCACTTGAGACATCGAGGGTTAATTAATATAACGAGATTCTCGTCGTGATCTGGACACGGACACGTATGTGAGTGATATGTGATAGAATTGATTAATTGTTAAAACCTGTATAATTGATCGAAGGATACGTACAATTGAGTTAGTGAAACTTAACCCCAACAAATTTATCTCTCTGTCAATCTATTAATCTTTTATCGTTATTTTAGTTAATTACTCTATACAAACAAACAACCTTAAAACATTATACTTGAAATTATATTAATTGTTGAACGGCTTAGATATCGCACCAGTCCCTGTGGATACGATAAAAACCATACTAACTTTTGTACTTTAAAAAAATGGCGCCGTTGCCGGGGACCAGGGTTAGATGTAATTGATTCTATGAGTATGTGTTAACTTTGATTATGATTATATATGGTTTTAGTTATTCATCAATTTTTTGTGGTTGTTCTTGATTATCTTGTTAATTGTTAGAATTTGAAATGTCATAGACATATGCTTTTTCAATTCAATATTTAGAACAATCATCTATTAATTTCTAAAACTCTAGACATAGATTTTAGATTTAAAACTCACTTAAATATCAAGTTTTAAAACTATTGTGTTATTAAATTGTCCGAGACATCGGAGTTTGAGCAATACAATATAGCTGTTATATAGATCGATCACTCGAGACATCGAGGGTTAAATAATATAACGAGATTCTCGTCGTGATCTGGACACGGACACGTATGTGAGTGATATGTGATAGAATTGATTAATTGTTAAAACCTGTATAATTGATCGAAGGATACGTACAATTGAGTTAGTGAAACCTAACCCCAAAAAATTTATCTCTCTGTCAATCTATTAATCTTTTATCGTTATTTTAGTTAATTACTCTATACAAACAAACAACCTTAAAACATTATACTTGAAATTATATTAATTGTTGAACGGCTTAGATATCGCACCAGTCCCTGTGGATACGATAAAAACTATACTTACTTTTGTACTTTAACAAAATGGCGCCGTTGCCGGGGACCAGGGTTAGATGTAATTGATTCTATGAGTATGTGTTAACTTTGATTATGATTATATATGGTTTTAGTTATTCATCAATTTTGGTGGTTGTTCTTGATTATCTTGTTAAATGTTAGAATTTGAAATGTCATAGACATATGCTTTTTGAATTCAATATTTAGAACAATCATCTATTAATTTCTAAAACTCTAGACATAGATTTTAGATTTAAAACTCACTTAAATATCAAGTTTTAAAACTATTGTGTTATTAAATTGTCCGAGACATTGGAGTTTGAGCAATACAATATAGCTGTTATATTGATCGATCACTCCAGACATCAAAGGTTAATTAATATAACGAAATTCTCGTCGTGATCTGGACACTGACGGGTATGTGAGTGATATGTGATAGAATTGATTAATAGTTAAAACCTGTATAATTGATCGAAGGATACGTACAATTGAGTTAGTGAAACCTAACCCCAACAAATTTATCTCTCTGTCAATCTTTTAATCTTTTATCGTTATTTTAGTTAATTACTCTATACAAACAAACAACCTTAAAAAATTATACTTGAAATTATACTAATTGTTGAACGGTTTAGATATCGCACCAGCCTCTGTCGATACGATAAAAACTATACTTACTTTTGTACTTTAACAAAATGGCGCCGTTGCCGGGGACCAGGGTTAGATGTAATTGATTCTATGAGTATGTGTTAACTTTGATTATGATTATATATGGTTTTAGTTATTCATCAATTTTTTGTGGTTGTTCTTGATTATCTTGTTAATTGTTAGAATTTGAAATGTCATAGACATATGCTTTTTCAATTCAATATTTAGAACAATCATCTATTAATTTCTAAAACTCTAGACATAGATTTTAGATTTAAAACTCACTTAAATATCAAGTTTTAAAACTATTGTGTTATTAAATTGTCCGAGACATCGGAGTTTGAGCAATACAATATAGCTGTTATATAGATCGATCACTTGAGACATCGAGGGTTAATTAATATAACGAGATTCTCGTCGTGATCTGGACACGGACACGTATGTGAGTGATATGTGATAGAATTGATTAATTGTTAAAACCTGTATAATTGATCGAAGGATACGTACAATTGAGTTAGTGAAACTTAACCCCAACAAATTTATCTCTCTGTCAATCTATTAATCTTTTATCGTTATTTTAGTTAATTACTCTATACAAACAAACAACCTTAAAACATTATACTTGAAATTATATTAATTGTTGAACGGCTTAGATATCGCACCAGTCCCTGTGGATACGATAAAAACCATACTAACTTTTGTACTTTAAAAAAATGGCGCCGTTGCCGGGGACCAGGGTTAGATGTAATTGATTCTATGAGTATGTGTTAACTTTGATTATGATTATATATGGTTTTAGTTATTCATCAATTTTTTGTGGTTGTTCTTGATTATCTTGTTAATTGTTAGAATTTGAAATGTCATAGACATATGCTTTTTCAATTCAATATTTAGAACAATCATCTATTAATTTCTAAAACTCTAGACATAGATTTTAGATTTAAAACTCACTTAAATATCAAGTTTTAAAACTATTGTGTTATTAAATTGTCCGAGACATCGGAGTTTGAGCAATACAATATAGCTGTTATATTGATCGATCACTCGAGACATCAAGGGTTAATTAATATAACGAAATTCTCGTCGTGATCTGGACACTGACGGGTATGTGAGTGATATGTGATAGAATTGATTAATAGTTAAAACCTGTATAATTGATCGAAGGATACGTACAATTGAGTTAGTGAAACCTAACCACAACAAATTTATCTCTCTGTCAATCTTTTAATCTTTTATCGTTATTTTAGTTAATTACTCTATACAAACAAACAACTTTAAAACATTATACTTGAAATTATATTAATTGTTGAACGGCTTAGGTATCGCACCAGTCATCGTGGATACGATAAAAACTATACTTACTTTTGTACTTTAACAAAATGGCGCCGTTGCCGGGGACCAGGGTTAGATGTAATTGATTCTATGAGTATGTGTTAACTTTGATTATGATTATATATGGTTTTAGTTATTCATCAATTTTGGTGGTTGTTCTTGATTATCTTGATAAATGTTAGAATTTGAAATGTCATGGACATATGCTTTTTGAATTCAATATTTTGAACAATCATCTATTAATTTCTAAAACTCTAGACATAGATTTTAGATTTAATACTTACTTAAATATCAAGTTTTAAAACTATTGTGTTGATTAAATTGTCCGAGACATCGGTGTTTGAGAAATACAATATAGCGGTTATATAGATCGATCACTCGAGACATCGAGGGTTAATTAATATAACGAGATTCTCGTCGTGATCTGGACACGGACACGTATGTGAGTGATATGTGATAGAATTGATTAATTGTTAAAACCTGTATAATTGATCGAAGGATACGTACAATTGAGTTAGTGAAACCTAACCCCAACAAATTTATCTCTCTATCAATCTATTAATCTTTTATCGTTATTTTAGTTAATTACTCTATACAAACAAACAACCTTAAAACATTATACTTGAAATTATATTAATTGCTGAACGGCTTAGATATCGCACCAGTCCCTGTGGATACGATAAAAACTATACTTACTTTTGTACTTTAACAAAATGGCGCTGTTGCCGGGGACCAGGGTTAGATGTAATTGATTCTATGAGTATGTGTTAACTTTGATTATGATTATATATGGTTTTAGTTATTCATCAATTTTTTGTGGTTGTTCTTGATTATCTTGTTAAATGTTAGAATTTGAAATGTCATAGACATATGCTTTTTGAATTCAATATTTTGAACAATCATCTATTAATTTCTAAAACTCTAGACATAGATTTTAGATTTAATACTCACTTAAATATCAAGTTTTAAAACTATTGTGTTGATTAAATTGTCCGAGACATCGGAGTTTGAGCAATACAATATAGCTGTTATATTGATCGATCACTCGAGACATCGAGGGTTAATTAATATAACGAAATTCTCAGTGTGATTTGGACACTGACGGGTATGTGAGTGATATGTGATAGAATTGATTAATAGTTAAAACCTGTATAATTGATCGAAGGATACGTACAATTGAGTTAGTGAAACCTAACCCCAACAAATTTATCTCTCTGTCAATCTTTTAATCTTTTATCGTTATTTTAGTTAATTACTCTATACAAACAAACAACCTTAAAACATTATACTTGAAATTATACTAATTGTTGAACGGTTTAGATATCGCACCAGCCTTTGTCGATACGATAAAAACTATACTTACTTTTGTACTTTAACAAAATGGCGCCGTTGCCGGGGACCAGGGTTAGATGTAATTGATTCTATGAGTATGTGTTAACTTTGATTATGATTATATATGGTTTTAGTTATTCATCAATTTTGGTGGTTGTTCTTGATTATCTTGTTAAATGTTAGAATTTGAAATGTCATAGACATATGCTTTTTGAATTCAATATTTTGAACAATCATCTATTAATTTCTAAAACTCTAGACATAGATTTTAGATTTAATACTCACTTAAATATCAAGTTTTAAAACTATTGTGTTGATTAAATTGTCCAAGACATCGGTGTTTGAGCAATACAATATAGCTGTTATATTGATCGATCACTCGAGACATCGAGGGTTAATTAATATAACGAGAATCTCGTCGTGATCTAGACACGGACACGTATGTGAGTGATATGTGATAGAATTGATTAATAGTTAAAACCTGTATAATTGATCGAAGGATACGTACAATTGAGTTAGTGAAACCTAACCCCAACAAATTTATCTCTCTTTTAATCTTTTATCGTTATTTTAGTTAATTACTCTATACAAACAAACAACCTTAAAACATTATACTTGAAATTATACTAATTGTTGAACGGTTTAGATATCGCACCAGACTCTGTCGATACGATAAAAACTATACTTACTTTTGTACTTTAACAAAATGGCGCCGTTGCCGGGGACCAGGGTTAGATGTAATTGATTCTATGAGTATGTGTTAACTTTGATTATGATTATATATGGTTTTAGTTATTCATCAATTTTGGTGGTTGTTCTTGATTATCTTGTTAAATGTTAGAATTTGAAATGTCATAGACATATGCTTTTTGAATTCAATATTTAGAACAATCATCTATTAATTTCTAAAACTCTAGACATAGATTTTAGATTTAAAACTCACTTAAATATCAAGTTTTAAAACTATTGTGTTATTAAATTGTCCGAGACATCGGAGTTTGAGCAATACAATATAGCTGTTATATTGATCGATCACTCGAGACATCAAGGGTTAATTAATATAACGAAATTCTCGTCGTGATCTGGACACTGACGGGTATGTGAGTGATATGTGATAGAATTGATTAATAGTTAAAACCTGTATAATTGATCGAAGGATACGTACAATTGAGTTAGTGAAACCTAACCACAACAAATTTATCTCTCTGTCAATCTTTTAATCTTTTATCGTTATTTTAGTTAATTACTCTATACAAACAAACAACTTTAAAACATTATACTTGAAATTATATTAATTGTTGAACGGCTTAGGTATCGCACCAGTCATCGTGGATACGATAAAAACTATACTTACTTTTGTACTTTAACAAAATGGCGCCGTTGCCGGGGACCAGGGTTAGATGTAATTGATTCTATGAGTATGTGTCAACTTTGATTATGATTATATATGGTTTTAGTTATTCATCAATTTTGGTGGTTGTTCTTGATTATCTTGATAAATGTTAGAATTTGAAATGTCATGGACATATGCTTTTTGAATTCAATATTTTGAACAATCATCTATTAATTTCTAAAACTCTAGACATAGATTTTAGATTTAATACTTACTTAAATATCAAGTTTTAAAACTATTGTGTTGATTAAATTGTCCGAGACATCGGTGTTTGAGAAATACAATATAGCGGTTATATAGATCGATCACTCGAGACATCGAGGGTTAATTAATATAACGAGATTCTCGTCGTGATCTGGACACGGACACGTATGTGAGTGATATGTGATAGAATTGATTAATAGTTAAAACCTGTATAATTGATCGAAGGATACGTACAATTGAGTTAGTGAAACCTAACCCCAACAAATTTATCTCTCTGTCAATCTTTTAATCTTTTATCGTTATTTTAGTTAATTACTCTATACAAACAAACAACCTTAAAACATTATACTTGAAATTATACTAATTGTTGAACGGTTTAGATATCGCACCAGACTCTGTGGATACGATAAAAACTATACTTACTTTTGTACTTTAACAAAATGGCGCCGTTGCCGGGGACCAGGGTTAGATGTAATTGATTCTATGAGTATGTGTTAACTTTGATTATGATTATATATGGTTTTAGTTATTCATCAATTTTGGTGGTTGTTCTTGATTATCTTGTTAAATGTTAGAATTTGAAATGTCATAGACATATGCTTTTTGAATTCAATATTTAGAAGAATCATCTATTAATTTCTAAAACTCTAGACATAGATTTTAGATTTAATACTCACTTAAATATCAAGTTTTAAAACTATTGTGTTGATTAAATTGTCCGAGACATCGGAGTTTAAGCAATACAATATAGCTGTTATATAGATCGATCACTCGAGACATCGAGGGTTAAATAATATAACGAGATTCTCGTCGTGATCTGGACACGGACACGTATGTGAGTGATATGTGATAGAATTGATTAATTGTTAAAACCTGTATAATTGATCGAAGGATACGTACAATTGAGTTAGTGAAACCTAACCCCAACAAATTTATCTCTCTGTCAATCTATTAATCTTTTATCGTTATTTTAGTTAATTACTCTATACAAACAAACAACCTTAAAACATTATACTTGAAATTATATTAATTGTTGAACGGCTTAGATATCGCACCAGTCCCTGTGGATACGATAAAAACTATACTTACTTTTGTACTTTAACAAAATGGCGCCGTTGCCGGGGACCAGGGTTAGATGTAATTGATTCTATGAGTATGTGTTAACTTTGATTATGATTATATATGGTTTTAGTTATTCATCAATTTTGGTGGTTGTTCTTGATTATCTTGTTAAATGTTAGAATTTGAAATGTCATAGACATATGCTTTTTGAATTCAATATTTAGAACAATCATCTATTAATTTCTAAAACTCTAGACATAGATTTTAGATTTAAAACTCACTTAAATATCAAGTTTTAAAACTATTGTGTTATTAAATTGTCCGAGACATCGGAGTTTGAGCAATACAATATAGCTGTTATATTGATCGATCACTCCAGACATCAAAGGTTAATTAATATAACGAAATTCTCGTCGTGATCTGGACACTGACGGGTATGTGAGTGATATGTGATAGAATTGATTAATAGTTAAAACCTGTATAATTGATCGAAGGATACGTACAATTGAGTTAGTGAAACCTAACCCCAACAAATTTATCTCTCTGTCAATCTTTTAATCTTTTATCGTTATTTTAGTTAATTACTCTATACAAACAAACAACCTTAAAAAATTATACTTGAAATTATACTAATTGTTGAACGGTTTAGATATCGCACCAGCCTCTGTCGATACGATAAAAACTATACTTACTTTTGTACTTTAACAAAATGGCGCCGTTGCCGGGGACCAGGGTTAGATGTAATTGATTCTATGAGTATGTGTTAACTTTGATTATGATTATATATGGTTTTAGTTATTCATCAATTTTTTGTGGTTGTTCTTGATTATCTTGTTAATTGTTAGAATTTGAAATGTCATAGACATATGCTTTTTCAATTCAATATTTAGAACAATCATCTATTAATTTCTAAAACTCTAGACATAGATTTTAGATTTAAAACTCACTTAAATATCAAGTTTTAAAACTATTGTGTTATTAAATTGTCCGAGACATCGGAGTTTGAGCAATACAATATAGCTGTTATATAGATCGATCACTTGAGACATCGAGGGTTAATTAATATAACGAGATTCTCGTCGTGATCTGGACACGGACACGTATGTGAGTGATATGTGATAGAATTGATTAATTGTTAAAACCTGTATAATTGATCGAAGGATACGTACAATTGAGTTAGTGAAACCTAACCCCAACAAATTTATCTCTCTGTCAATCTATTAATCTTTTATCGTTATTTTAGTTAATTACTCTATACAAACAAACAACCTTAAAACATTATACTTGAAATTATATTAATTGTTGAACGGCTTAGATATCGCACCAGTCCCTGTGGATACGATAAAAACCATACAAACTTTTGTACTTAAAAAAAATGGCGCCGTTGCCGGGGACCAGGGTTAGATGTAATTGATTCTATGAGTATGTGTTAACTTTGATTATGATTATATATGGTTTTAGTTATTCATCAATTTTTTGTGGTTGTTCTTGATTATCTTGTTAATTGTTAGAATTTGAAATGTCATAGACATATGCTTTTTCAATTCAATATTTAGAACAATCATCTATTAATTTCTAAAACTCTAGACATAGATTTTAGATTTAAAACTCACTTAAATATCAAGTTTTAAAACTATTGTGTTATTAAATTGTCCGAGACATCGGAGTTTGAGCAATACAATATAGCTGTTATATTGATCGATCACTCGAGACATCAAGGGTTAATTAATATAACGAAATTCTCGTCGTGATCTGGACACTGACGGGTATGTGAGTGATATGTGATAGAATTGATTAATAGTTAAAACCTGTATAATTGATCGAAGGATACGTACAATTGAGTTAGTGAAACCTAACCACAACAAATTTATCTCTCTGTCAATCTTTTAATCTTTTATCGTTATTTTAGTTAATTACTCTATACAAACAAACAACTTTAAAACATTATACTTGAAATTATATTAATTGTTGAACGGCTTAGGTATCGCACCAGTCATCGTGGATACGATAAAAACTATACTTACTTTTGTACTTTAACAAAATGGCGCCGTTGCCGGGGACCAGGGTTAGATGTAATTGATTCTATGAGTATGTGTTAACTTTGATTATGATTATATATGGTTTTAGTTATTCATCAATTTTGGTGGTTGTTCTTGATTATCTTGATAAATGTTAGAATTTGAAATGTCATGGACATATGCTTTTTGAATTCAATATTTTGAACAATCATCTATTAATTTCTAAAACTCTAGACATAGATTTTAGATTTAATACTTACTTAAATATCAAGTTTTAAAACTATTGTGTTGATTAAATTGTCCGAGACATCGGTGTTTGAGAAATACAATATAGCGGTTATATAGATCGATCACTCGAGACATCGAGGGTTAATTAATATAACGAGATTCTCGTCGTGATCTGGACACGGACACGTATGTGAGTGATATGTGATAGAATTGATTAATTGTTAAAACCTGTATAATTGATCGAAGGATACGTACAATTGAGTTAGTGAAACCTAACCCCAACAAATTTATCTCTCTATCAATCTATTAATCTTTTATCGTTATTTTAGTTAATTACTCTATACAAACAAACAACCTTAAAACATTATACTTGAAATTATATTAATTGCTGAACGGCTTAGATATCGCACCAGTCCCTGTGGATACGATAAAAACTATACTTACTTTTGTACTTTAACAAAATGGCGCTGTTGCCGGGGACCAGGGTTAGATGTAATTGATTCTATGAGTATGTGTTAACTTTGATTATGATTATATATGGTTTTAGTTATTCATCAATTTTTTGTGGTTGTTCTTGATTATCTTGTTAAATGTTAGAATTTGAAATGTCATAGACATATGCTTTTTGAATTCAATATTTTGAACAATCATCTATTAATTTCTAAAACTCTAGACATAGATTTTAGATTTAATACTCACTTAAATATCAAGTTTTAAAACTATTGTGTTGATTAAATTGTCCGAGACATCGGAGTTTGAGCAATACAATATAGCTGTTATATTGATCGATCACTCGAGACATCGAGGGTTAATTAATATAACGAAATTCTCAGTGTGATTTGGACACTGACGGGTATGTGAGTGATATGTGATAGAATTGATTAATAGTTAAAACCTGTATAATTGATCGAAGGATACGTACAATTGAGTTAGTGAAACCTAACCCCAACAAATTTATCTCTCTGTCAATCTTTTAATCTTTTATCGTTATTTTAGTTAATTACTCTATACAAACAAACAACCTTAAAACATTATACTTGAAATTATACTAATTGATGAACGGTTTAGATATCGCACCAGCCTCTGTCGATACGATAAAAACTATACTTACTTTTGTACTTTAACAAAATGGCGCCGTTGCCGGGGACCAGGGTTAGATGTAATTGATTCTATGAGTATGTGTTAACTTTGATTATGATTATATATGGTTTTAGTTATTCATCAATTTTGGTGGTTGTTCTTGATTATCTTGTTAAATGTTAGAATTTGAAATGTCATAGACATATGCTTTTTGAATTCAATATTTTGAACAATCATCTATTAATTTCTAAAACTCTAGACATAGATTTTAGATTTAATACTCACTTAAATATCAAGTTTTAAAACTATTGTGTTGATTAAATTGTCCAAGACATCGGTGTTTGAGCAATACAATATAGCTGTTATATTGATCGATCACTCGAGACATCGAGGGTTAATTAATATAACGAGAATCTCGTCGTGATCTAGACACGGACACGTATGTGAGTGATATGTGATAGAATTGATTAATAGTTAAAACCTGTATAATTGATCGAAGGATACGTACAATTGAGTTAGTGAAACCTAACCCCAACAAATTTATCTCTCTTTTAATCTTTTATCGTTATTTTAGTTAATTACTCTATACAAACAAACAACCTTAAAACATTATACTTGAAATTATACTAATTGTTGAACGGTTTAGATATCGCACCAGACTCTGTCGATACGATAAAAACTATACTTACTTTTGTACTTTAACAAAATGGCGCCGTTGCCGGGGACCAGGGTTAGATGTAATTGATTCTATGAGTATGTGTTAACTTTGATTATGATTATATATGGTTTTAGTTATTCATCAATTTTGGTGGTTGTTCTTGATTATCTTGTTAAATGTTAGAATTTGAAATGTCATAGACATATGCTTTTTGAATTCAATATTTAGAACAATCATCTATTAATTTCTAAAACTCTAGACATAGATTTTAGATTTAAAACTCACTTAAATATCAAGTTTTAAAACTATTGTGTTATTAAATTGTCCGAGACATCGGAGTTTGAGCAATACAATATAGCTGTTATATTGATCGATCACTCGAGACATCAAGGGTTAATTAATATAACGAAATTCTCGTCGTGATCTGGACACTGACGGGTATGTGAGTGATATGTGATAGAATTGATTAATAGTTAAAACCTGTATAATTGATCGAAGGATACGTACAATTGAGTTAGTGAAACCTAACCACAACAAATTTATCTCTCTGTCAATCTTTTAATCTTTTATCGTTATTTTAGTTAATTACTCTATACAAACAAACAACTTTAAAACATTATACTTGAAATTATATTAATTGTTGAACGGCTTAGGTATCGCACCAGTCATCGTGGATACGATAAAAACTATACTTACTTTTGTACTTTAACAAAATGGCGCCGTTGCCGGGGACCAGGGTTAGATGTAATTGATTCTATGAGTATGTGTCAACTTTGATTATGATTATATATGGTTTTAGTTATTCATCAATTTTGGTGGTTGTTCTTGATTATCTTGATAAATGTTAGAATTTGAAATGTCATGGACATATGCTTTTTGAATTCAATATTTTGAACAATCATCTATTAATTTCTAAAACTCTAGACATAGATTTTAGATTTAATACTTACTTAAATATCAAGTTTTAAAACTATTGTGTTGATTAAATTGTCCGAGACATCGGTGTTTGAGAAATACAATATAGCGGTTATATAGATCGATCACTCGAGACATCGAGGGTTAATTAATATAACGAGATTCTCGTCGTGATCTGGACACGGACACGTATGTGAGTGATATGTGATAGAATTGATTAATAGTTAAAACCTGTATAATTGATCGAAGGATACGTACAATTGAGTTAGTGAAACCTAACCCCAACAAATTTATCTCTCTGTCAATCTTTTAATCTTTTATCGTTATTTTAGTTAATTACTCTATACAAACAAACAACCTTAAAACATTATACTTGAAATTATACTAATTGTTGAACGGTTTAGATATCGCACCAGACTCTGTGGATACGATAAAAACTATACTTACTTTTGTACTTTAACAAAATGGCGCCGTTGCCGGGGACCAGGGTTAGATGTAATTGATTCTATGAGTATGTGTTAACTTTGATTATGATTATATATGGTTTTAGTTATTCATCAATTTTGGTGGTTGTTCTTGATTATCTTGTTAAATGTTAGAATTTGAAATGTCATAGACATATGCTTTTTGAATTCAATATTTAGAACAATCATCTATTAATTTCTAAAACTCTAGACATAGATTTTAGATTTAAAACTCACTTAAATATCAAGTTTTAAAACTATTGTGTTATTAAATTGTCCGAGACATCGGAGTTTGAGCAATACAATATAGCTGTTATATTGATCGATCACTCGAGACATCGAGGGTTAATTAATATAACGAAATTCTCGTAGTGATCTGGACACTGACGGGTATGTGAGTGATATGTGATAGAATTGATTAATAGTTAAAACCTGTATAATTGATCGAAGGATACGTACAATTGAGTTAGTGAAACCTAACCACAACAAATTTATCTCTCTGTCAATCTTTTAATCTTTTATCGTTATTTTAGTTAATTACTCTATACAAACAAACAACTTTAAAACATTATACTTGAAACTATATTAATTGTTGAACGGCATAGGTATCGCACCAGTCATCGTGGATACGATAAAAACTATACTTACTTTTGTACTTTAACAAAATGGCGCCGTTGCCGGGGACCAGGGTTAGATGTAATTGATTCTATGAGTATGTGTTAACTTTGATTATGATTATATATGGTTTTAGTTATTCATCAATTTTGGTGGTTGTTCTTGATTATCTTGATAAATGTTAGAATTTGAAATGTCATGGACATATGCTTTTTGAATTCAATATTTTGAACAATCATCTATTAATTTCTAAAACTCTAGACATAGATTTTAGATTTAATACTTACTTAAATATCAAGTTTTAAAACTATTGTGTTGATTAAATTGTCCGAGACATCGGTGTTTGAGAAATACAATATAGCGGTTATATAGATCGATCACTCGAGACATCGAGGGTTAATTAATATAACGAGATTCTCGTCGTGATCTGGACACGGACACGTATGTGAGTGATATGTGATAGAATTGATTAATTGTTAAAACCTGTATAATTGATCGAAGGATACGTACAATTGAGTTAGTGAAACCTAACCCCAACAAATTTATCTCTCTATCAATCTATTAATCTTTTATCGTTATTTTAGTTAATTACTCTATACAAACAAACAACCTTAAAACATTATACTTGAAATTATATTAATTGTTGAACGGCTTAGATATCGCACCAGTCCCTGTGGATACGATAAAAACTATACTTACTTTTGTACTTTAACAAAATGGCGCTGTTGCCGGGGACCAGGGTTAGATGTAATTGATTCTATGAGTATGTGTTAACTTTGATTATGATTATATATGGTTTTAGTTATTCATCAATTTTTTGTGGTTGTTCTTGATTATCTTGTTAAATGTTAGAATTTGAAATGTCATAGACATATGCTTTTTGAATTCAATATTTTGAACAATCATCTATTAATTTCTAAAACTCTAGACATAGATTTTAGATTTAATACTCACTTAAATATCAAGTTTTAAAACTATTGTGTTGATTAAATTGTCCGAGACATCGGAGTTTGAGCAATACAATATAGCTGTTATATTGATCGATCACTCGAGACATCGAGGGTTAATTAATATAACGAGAATCTCGTCGTGATCTAGACACGGACACGTATGTGAGTGATATGTGATAGAATTGATTAATAGTTAAAACCTGTATAATTGATCGAAGGATACGTACAATTGAGTTAGTGAAACCTAACCCCAACAAATTTATCTCTCTTTTAATCTTTTATCGTTATTTTAGTTAATTACTCTATACAAACAAACAACCTTAAAACATTATACTTGAAATTATACTAATTGTTGAACGGTTTAGATATCGCACCAGACTCTGTCGATACGATAAAAACTATACTTACTTTTGTACTTTAACAAAATGGCGCCGTTGCCGGGGACCAGGGTTAGATGTAATTGATTCTATGAGTATGTGTTAACTTTGATTATGATTATATATGGTTTTAGTTATTCATCAATTTTGGTGGTTGTTCTTGATTATCTTGTTAAATGTTAGAATTTGAAATGTCATAGACATATGCTTTTTGAATTCAATATTTAGAACAATCATCTATTAATTTCTAAAACTCTAGACATAGATTTTAGATTTAAAACTCACTTAAATATCAAGTTTTAAAACTATTGTGTTATTAAATTGTCCGAGACATCGGAGTTTGAGCAATACAATATAGCTGTTATATTGATCGATCACTCGAGACATCAAGGGTTAATTAATATAACGAAATTCTCGTCGTGATCTGGACACTGACGGGTATGTGAGTGATATGTGATAGAATTGATTAATAGTTAAAACCTGTATAATTGATCGAAGGATACGTACAATTGAGTTAGTGAAACCTAACCACAACAAATTTATCTCTCTGTCAATCTTTTAATCTTTTATCGTTATTTTAGTTAATTACTCTATACAAACAAACAACTTTAAAACATTATACTTGAAATTATATTAATTGTTGAACGGCTTAGGTATCGCACCAGTCATCGTGGATACGATAAAAACTATACTTACTTTTGTACTTTAACAAAATGGCGCCGTTGCCGGGGACCAGGGTTAGATGTAATTGATTCTATGAGTATGTGTCAACTTTGATTATGATTATATATGGTTTTAGTTATTCATCAATTTTGGTGGTTGTTCTTGATTATCTTGATAAATGTTAGAATTTGAAATGTCATGGACATATGCTTTTTGAATTCAATATTTTGAACAATCATCTATTAATTTCTAAAACTCTAGACATAGATTTTAGATTTAAAACTCACTTAAATATCAAGTTTTAAAACTATTGTGTTATTAAATTGTCCGAGACATCGGAGTTTGAGCAATACAATATAGCTGTTATATTGATCGATCACTCGAGACATCAAGGGTTAATTAATATAACGAAATTCTCGTCGTGATCTGGACACTGACGGGTATGTGAGTGATATGTGATAGAATTGATTAATAGTTAAAACCTGTATAATTGATCGAAGGATACGTACAATTGAGTTAGTGAAACCTAACCACAACAAATTTATCTCTCTGTCAATCTTTTAATCTTTTATCGTTATTTTAGTTAATTACTCTATACAAACAAACAACTTTAAAACATTATACTTGAAATTATATTAATTGTTGAACGGCTTAGGTATCGCACCAGTCATCGTGGATACGATAAAAACTATACTTACTTTTGTACTTTAACAAAATGGCGCCGTTGCCGGGGACCAGGGTTAGATGTAATTGATTCTATGAGTATGTGTCAACTTTGATTATGATTATATATGGTTTTAGTTATTCATCAATTTTGGTGGTTGTTCTTGATTATCTTGATAAATGTTAGAATTTGAAATGTCATGGACATATGCTTTTTGAATTCAATATTTTGAACAATCATCTATTAATTTCTAAAACTCTAGACATAGATTTTAGATTTAATACTTACTTAAATATCAAGTTTTAAAACTATTGTGTTGATTAAATTGTCCGAGACATCGGTGTTTGAGAAATACAATATAGCGGTTATATAGATCGATCACTCGAGACATCGAGGGTTAATTAATATAACGAGATTCTCGTCGTGATCTGGACACGGACACGTATGTGAGTGATATGTGATAGAATTGATTAATAGTTAAAACCTGTATAATTGATCGAAGGATACGTACAATTGAGTTAGTGAAACCTAACCCCAACAAATTTATCTCTCTGTCAATCTTTTAATCTTTTATCGTTATTTTAGTTAATTACTCTATACAAACAAACAACCTTAAAACATTATACTTGAAATTATACTAATTGTTGAACGGTTTAGATATCGCACCAGACTCTGTGGATACGATAAAAACTATACTTACTTTTGTACTTTAACAAAATGGCGCCGTTGCCGGGGACCAGGGTTAGATGTAATTGATTCTATGAGTATGTGTTAACTTTGATTATGATTATATATGGTTTTAGTTATTCATCAATTTTGGTGGTTGTTCTTGATTATCTTGTTAAATGTTAGAATTTGAAATGTCATAGACATATGCTTTTTGAATTCAATATTTAGAACAATCATCTATTAATTTCTAAAACTCTAGACATAGATTTTAGATTTAAAACTCACTTAAATATCAAGTTTTAAAACTATTGTGTTATTAAATTGTCCGAGACATCGGAGTTTGAGCAATACAATATAGCTGTTATATTGATCGATCACTCGAGACATCGAGGGTTAATTAATATAACGAAATTCTCGTAGTGATCTGGACACTGACGGGTATGTGAGTGATATGTGATAGAATTGATTAATAGTTAAAACCTGTATAATTGATCGAAGGATACGTACAATTGAGTTAGTGAAACCTAACCACAACAAATTTATCTCTCTGTCAATCTTTTAATCTTTTATCGTTATTTTAGTTAATTACTCTATACAAACAAACAACTTTAAAACATTATACTTGAAACTATATTAATTGTTGAACGGCTTAGGTATCGCACCAGTCATCGTGGATACGATAAAAACTATACTTACTTTTGTACTTTAACAAAATGGCGCCGTTGCCGGGGACCAGGGTTAGATGTAATTGATTCTATGAGTATGTGTTAACTTTGATTATGATTATATATGGTTTTAGTTATTCATCAATTTTGGTGGTTGTTCTTGATTATCTTGATAAATGTTAGAATTTGAAATGTCATGGACATATGCTTTTTGAATTCAATATTTTGAACAATCATCTATTAATTTCTAAAACTCTAGACATAGATTTTAGATTTAATACTTACTTAAATATCAAGTTTTAAAACTATTGTGTTGATTAAATTGTCCGAGACATCGGTGTTTGAGAAATACAATATAGCGGTTATATAGATCGATCACTCGAGACATCGAGGGTTAATTAATATAACGAGATTCTCGTCGTGATCTGGACACGGACACGTATGTGAGTGATATGTGATAGAATTGATTAATTGTTAAAACCTGTATAATTGATCGAAGGATACGTACAATTGAGTTAGTGAAACCTAACCCCAACAAATTTATCTCTCTGTCAATCTTTTAATCTTTTATCGTTATTTTAGTTAATTACTCTATACAAACAAACAACCTTAAAACATTATACTTGAAATTATACTAATTGTTGAACGGTTTAGATATCGCACCAGACTCTGTGGATACGATAAAAACTATACTTACTTTTGTACTTTAACAAAATGGCGCCGTTGCCGGGGACCAGGGTTAGATGTAATTGATTCTATGAGTATGTGTTAACTTTGATTATGATTATATATGGTTTTAGTTATTCATCAATTTTGGTGGTTGTTCTTGATTATCTTGATAAATGTTAGAATTTGAAATGTCATGGACATATGCTTTTTGAATTCAATATTTTGAACAATCATCTATTAATTTCTAAAACTCTAGACATAGATTTTAGATTTAATACTTACTTAAATATCAAGTTTTAAAACTATTGTGTTGATTAAATTGTCCGAGACATCGGTGTTTGAGAAATACAATATAGCGGTTATATAGATCGATCACTCGAGACATCGAGGGTTAATTAATATAACGAGATTCTCGTCGTGATCTGGACACGGACACGTATGTGAGTGATATGTGATAGAATTGATTAATTGTTAAAACCTGTATAATTGATCGAAGGATACGTACAATTGAGTTAGTGAAACCTAACCCCAACAAATTTATCTCTCTATCAATCTATTAATCTTTTATCGTTATTTTAGTTAATTACTCTATACAAACAAACAACCTTAAAACATTATACTTGAAATTATATTAATTGTTGAACGGCTTAGATATCGCACCAGTCCCTGTGGATACGATAAAATCTATACTTACTTTTGTACTTTAACAAAATGGCGCTGTTGCCGGGGACCAGGGTTAGATGTAATTGATTCTATGAGTATGTGTTAACTTTGATTATGATTATATATGGTTTTAGTTATTCATCAATTTTTTGTGGTTGTTCTTGATTATCTTGTTAAATGTTAGAATTTGAAATGTCATAGACATATGCTTTTTGAATTCAATATTTTGAACAATCATCTATTAATTTCTAAAACTCTAGACATAGATTTTAGATTTAATACTCACTTAAATATCAAGTTTTAAAACTATTGTGTTGATTAAATTGTCCGAGACATCGGAGTTTGAGCAATACAATATAGCTGTTATATTGATCGATCACTCGAGACATCGAGGGTTAATTAATATAACGAGAATCTCGTCGTGATCTAGACACGGACACGTATGTGAGTGATATGTGATAGAATTGATTAATAGTTAAAACCTGTATAATTGATCGAAGGATACGTACAATTGAGTTAGTGAAACCTAACCCCAACAAATTTATCTCTCTGTCAATCTTTTAATCTTTTATCGTTATTTTAGTTAATTACTCTATACAAACAAACAACCTTAAAACATTATACTTGAAATTATACTAATTGTTGAACGGTTTAGATATCGCACCAGACTCTGTCGATACGATAAAAACTATACTTACTTTTGTACTTTAACAAAATGGCGCCGTTGCCGGGGACCAGGGTTAGATGTAATTGATTCTATGAGTATGTGTTAACTTTGATTATGATTATATATGGTTTTAGTTATTCATCAATTTTGGTGGTTGTTCTTGATTATCTTGTTAAATGTTAGAATTTGAAATGTCATAGACATATGCTTTTTGAATTCAATATTTAGAACAATCATCTATTAATTTCTAAAACTCTAGACATAGATTTTAGATTTAAAACTCACTTAAATATCAAGTTTTAAAACTATTGTGTTATTAAATTGTCCGAGACATCGGAGTTTGAGCAATACAATATAGCTGTTATATTGATCGATCACTCGAGACATCAAGGGTTAATTAATATAACGAAATTCTCGTCGTGATCTGGACACTGACGGGTATGTGAGTGATATGTGATAGAATTGATTAATAGTTAAAATCTGTATAATTGATCGAAGGATACGTACAATTGAGTTAGTGAAACCTAACCCCAACAAATTTATCTCTCTGTCTATCTTTTAATCTTTTATCGTTATTTTAGTTAATTACTCTATACAAACAAACAACCTTAAAAAATTATACTTGAAATTATACTAATTGTTGAACGGTTTAGATATCGCACCAGCCTCTGTCGATACGATAAAAACTATACTTACTTTTGTACTTTAACAAAATGGCGCCGTTGCCGGGGACCAGGGTTAGATGTAATTGATTCTATGAGTATGTGTTAACTTTGATTATGATTATATATGGTTTTAGTTATTCATCAATTTTTTGTGGTTGTTCTTGATTATCTTGTTAATTGTTAGAATTTGAAATGTCATAGACATATGCTTTTTCAATTCAATATTTAGAACAATGATCTATTAATTTCTAAAACTCTAGACATAGATTTTAGATTTAAAATTCACTTAAATATCAAGTTTTAAAACTATTGTGTTATTAAATTGTCCGAGACATCGGAGTTTGAGCAATACAATATAGCTGTTATATTGATCGATGACTCGAGACATCAAGGGTTAATTAATATAACGAAATTCTCGTCGTGATCTGGACACGGACACGTATGTGAGTGATATGTGATAGAATTGATTAATAGTTAAAACCTGTATAATTGATCGAAGGATACGTACAATTGAGTTAGTGAAACCTAACCCCAACAAATTTATCTCTCTGTCAATCTTTTAATCTTTTATCGTTATTTTAGTTAATTACTCTATACAAACAAACAACCTTAAAACATTATACTTGAAATTATACTAATTGTTGAACGGTTTAGATATCGCACCAGACTCTGTCGATACGATAAAAACTATACTTACTTTTGTACTTTAACAAAATGGCGCCGTTGCCGGGGACCAGGGTTAGATGTAATTGATTCTATGAGTATGTGTTAACTTTGATTATGATTATATATGGTTTTAGTTATTCATCAATTTTGGTGGTTGTTCTTGATTATCTTGTTAAATGTTAGAATTTGAAATGTCATAGACATATGCTTTTTGAATTCAATATTTAGAACAATCATCTATTAATTTCTAAAACTCTAGACATAGATTTTAGATTTAAAACTCACTTAAATATCAAGTTTTAAAACTATTGTGTTATTAAATTGTCCGAGACATCGGAGTTTGAGCAATACAATATAGCTGTTATATTGATCGAACACTCGAGACATCAAGGGTTAATTAATATAACGAAATTCTCGTCGTGATCTGGACACTGACGGGTATGTGAGTGATATGTGATAGAATTGATTAATAGTTAAAACCTGTATAATTGATCGAAGGATACGTACAATTGAGTTAGTGAAACCTAACCCCAACAAATTTATCTCTCTGTCAATCTTTTAATCTTTTATCGTTATTTTAGTTAATTACTCTATACAAACAAACAACCTTAAAAAATTATACTTGAAATTATATTAATTGTTGAACGGTTTAGATATCGCACCAGCCTCTGTCGATACGATAAAAACTATACTTACTTTTGTACTTTAACAAAATGGCGCCGTTGCCGGGGACCAGGGTTAGATGTAATTGATTCTATGAGTATGTGTTAACTTTGATTATGATTATATATGGTTTTAGTTATTCATCAATTTTTTGTGGTTGTTCTTGATTATCTTGTTAATTGTTAGAATTTGAAATGTCATAGACATATGCTTTTTCAATTCAATATTTAGAACAATCATCTATTAATTTCTAAAACTCTAGACATAGATTTTAGATTTAAAATTCACTTAAATATCAAGTTTTAAAACTATTGTGTTATTAAATTGTCCGAGACATCGGAGTTTGAGCAATACAATATAGCTGTTATATAGATCGATCACTTGAGACATCGAGGGTTAATTAATATAACGAGATTCTCGTCGTGATCTGGACACGGACACGTATGTGAGTGATATGTGATAGAATTGATTAATTGTTAAAACCTGTATAATTGATCGAAGGATACGTACAATTGAGTTAGTGAAACCTAACCCCAACAAATTTATCTCTCTGTCAATCTATTAATCTTTTATCGTTATTTTAGTTAATTACTCTATACAAACAAACAACCTTAAAACATTATACTTGAAATTATATTAATTGTTGAACGGCTTAGATATCGCAGCAGTCCCTGTGGATACGATAAAAACCATACTTACTTTTGTACTTTAACAAAATGGCGCCGTTGCCGGGGACCAGGGTTAGATGTAATTGATTCTATGAGTATGTGTTAACTTTGATTATGATTATATATGGTTTTAGTTATTCATCAATTTTTTGTGGTTGTTCTTGATTATCTTGTTAATTGTTAGAATTTGAAATGTCATAGACATATGCTTTTTCAATTCAATATTTAGAACAATCATCTATTAATTTCTAAAACTCTAGACATAGATTTTAGATTTAAAACTCACTTAAATATCAAGTTTTAAAACTATTGTGTTATTAAATTGTCCGAGACATCGGAGTTTGAGCAATACAATATAGCTGTTATATTGATCGATCACTCGAGACATCAAGGGTTAATTAATATAACGAAATTCTCGTCGTGATCTGGACACTGACGGGTATGTGAGTGATATGTGATAGAATTGATTAATAGTTAAAACCTGTATAATTGATCGAAGGATACGTACAATTGAGTTAGTGAAACCTAACCACAACAAATTTATCTCTCTGTCAATCTTTTAATCTTTTATCGTTATTTTAGTTAATTACTCTATACAAACAAACAACTTTAAAACATTATACTTGAAATTATATTAATTGTTGAACGGCTTAGGTATCGCACCAGTCATCGTGGATACGATAAAAACTATACTTACTTTTGTACTTTAACAAAATGGCGCCGTTGCCGGGGACCAGGGTTAGATGTAATTGATTCTATGAGTATGTGTTAACTTTGATTATGATTATATATGGTTTTAGTTATTCATCAATTTTGGTGGTTGTTCTTGATTATCTTGATAAATGTTAGAATTTGAAATGTCATGGACATATGCTTTTTGAATTCAATATTTTGAACAATCATCTATTAATTTCTAAAACTCTAGACATAGATTTTAGATTTAATACTTACTTAAATATCAAGTTTTAAAACTATTGTGTTGATTAAATTGTCCGAGACATCGGTGTTTGAGAAATACAATATAGCGGTTATATAGATCGATCACTCGAGACATCGAGGGTTAATTAATATAACGAGATTCTCGTCGTGATCTGGACACGGACACGTATGTGAGTGATATGTGATAGAATTGATTAATTGTTAAAACCTGTATAATTGATCGAAGGATACGTACAATTGAGTTAGTGAAACCTAACCCCAACAAATTTATCTCTCTATCAATCTATTAATCTTTTATCGTTATTTTAGTTAATTACTCTATACAAACAAACAACCTTAAAACATTATACTTGAAATTATATTAATTGTTGAACGGCTTAGATATCGCACCAGTTCCTGTGGATACGATAAAAACTATACTTACTTTTGTACTTTAACAAAATGGCGCCGTTGCCGGGGACCAGGGTTAGATGTAATTGATTCTATGAGTATGTGTTAACTTTGATTATGATTATATATGGTTTTAGTTATTCATCAATTTTTTGTGGTTGTTTTTGATTATCTTGTTAAATGTTAGAATTTGAAATGTCATAGACATATGCTTTTTGAATTCAATATTTTGAACAATCATCTATTAATTTCTAAAACTCTAGACATAGATTTTAGATTTAATACTCACTTAAATATCAAGTTTTAAAACTATTGTGTTGATTAAATTGTCCGAGACATCGGAGTTTGAGCAATACAATATAGCTGTTATATTGATCGATCACTCGAGACATCGAGGGTTAATTAATATAACGAGAATCTCGTCGTGATCTAGACACGGACACGTATGTGAGTGATATGTGATAGAATTGATTAATAGTTAAAACCTGTATAATTGATCGAAGGATACGTACAATTGAGTTAGTGAAACCTAACCCCAACAAATTTATCTCTCTGTCAATCTTTTAATCTTTTATCGTTATTTTAGTTAATTACACTATACAAACAAACAACCTTAAAACATTATACTTGAAATTATACTAATTGTTGAACGGTTTAGATATCGCACCAGCCTCTGTCGATACGATAAAAACTATACTTACTTTTGTACTTTAACAAAATGGCGCCGTTGCCGGGGACCAGGGTTAGATGTAATTGATTCTATGAGTATGTGTTAACTTTGATTATGATTATATATGGTTTTAGTTATTCATCAATTTTGGTGGTTGTTCTTGATTATCTTGTTAAATGTTAGAATTTGAAATGTCATAGACATATGCTTTTTGAATTCAATATTTTGAACAATCATCTATTAATTTCTAAAACTCTAGACATAGATTTTAGATTTAATACTCACTTAAATATCAAGTTTTAAAACTATTGTGTTGATTAAATTGTCCGAGACATCGGAGTTTGAGCAATACAATATAGCTGTTATATTGATCGATCACTCGAGACATCGAGGGTTAATTAATATAACGAGAATCTCGTCGTGATCTAGACACGGACACGTATGTGAGTGATATGTGATAGAATTGATTAATAGTTAAAACCTGTATAATTGATCGAAGGATACGTACAATTGAGTTAGTGAAACCTAACCCCAACAAATTTATCTCTCTATCAATCTTTTAATCTTTTATCGTTATTTTAGTTAATTACTCTATACAAACAAACAACCTTAAAACATTATACTTGAAATTATACTAATTGTTGAACGGTTTAGATATCGCACCAGACTCTGTCGATACGATAAAAACTATACTTACTTTTGTACTTTAACAAAATGGCGCCGTTGCCGGGGACCAGGGTTAGATGTAATTGATTCTATGAGTATGTGTTAACTTTGATTATGATTATATATGGTTTTAGTTATTCATCAATTTTGGTGGTTGTTCTTGATTATCTTGTTAAATGTTAGAATTTGAAATGTCATAGACATATGCTTTTTGAATTCAATATTTAGAACAATCATCTATTAATTTCTAAAACTCTAGACATAGATTTTAGATTTAAAACTCACTTAAATATCAAGTTTTAAAACTATTGTGTTATTAAATTGTCCGAGACATCGGAGTTTGAGCAATACAATATAGCTGTTATATTGATCGAACACTCGAGACATCAAGGGTTAATTAATATAACGAAATTCTCGTCGTGATCTGGACACTGACGGGTATGTGAGTGATATGTGATAGAATTGATTAATAGTTAAAACCTGTATAATTGATCGAAGGATACGTACAATTGAGTTAGTGAAACCTAACCCCAACAAATTTATCTCTCTGTCAATCTTTTAATCTTTTATCGTTATTTTAGTTAATTACTCTATACAAACAAACAACCTTAAAAAATTATACTTGAAATTATATTAATTGTTGAACGGTTTAGATATCGCACCAGCCTCTGTCGATACGATAAAAACTATACTTACTTTTGTACTTTAACAAAATGGCGCCGTTGCCGGGGACCAGGGTTAGATGTAATTGATTCTATGAGTATGTGTTAACTTTGATTATGATTATATATGGTTTTAGTTATTCATCAATTTTTTGTGGTTGTTCTTGATTATCTTGTTAATTGTTAGAATTTGAAATGTCATAGACATATGCTTTTTCAATTCAATATTTAGAACAATCATCTATTAATTTCTAAAACTCTAGACATAGATTTTAGATTTAAAATTCACTTAAATATCAAGTTTTAAAACTATTGTGTTATTAAATTGTCCGAGACATCGGAGTTTGAGCAATACAATATAGCTGTTATATAGATCGATCACTTGAGACATCGAGGGTTAATTAATATAACGAGATTCTCGTCGTGATCTGGACACGGACACGTATGTGAGTGATATGTGATAGAATTGATTAATTGTTAAAACCTGTATAATTGATCGAAGGATACGTACAATTGAGTTAGTGAAACCTAACCCCAACAAATTTATCTCTCTGTCAATCTATTAATCTTTTATCGTTATTTTAGTTAATTACTCTATACAAACAAACAACCTTAAAACATTATACTTGAAATTATATTAATTGTTGAACGGCTTAGATATCGCAGCAGTCCCTGTGGATACGATAAAAACCATACTTACTTTTGTACTTTAACAAAATGGCGCCGTTGCCGGGGACCAGGGTTAGATGTAATTGATTCTATGAGTATGTGTTAACTTTGATTATGATTATATATGGTTTTAGTTATTCATCAATTTTTTGTGGTTGTTCTTGATTATCTTGTTAATTGTTAGAATTTGAAATGTCATAGACATATGCTTTTTCAATTCAATATTTAGAACAATCATCTATTAATTTCTAAAACTCTAGACATAGATTTTAGATTTAAAACTCACTTAAATATCAAGTTTTAAAACTATTGTGTTATTAAATTGTCCGAGACATCGGAGTTTGAGCAATACAATATAGCTGTTATATTGATCGATCACTCGAGACATCAAGGGTTAATTAATATAACGAAATTCTCGTCGTGATCTGGACACTGACGGGTATGTGAGTGATATGTGATAGAATTGATTAATAGTTAAAACCTGTATAATTGATCGAAGGATACGTACAATTGAGTTAGTGAAACCTAACCACAACAAATTTATCTCTCTGTCAATCTTTTAATCTTTTATCGTTATTTTAGTTAATTACTCTATACAAACAAACAACTTTAAAACATTATACTTGAAATTATATTAATTGTTGAACGGCTTAGGTATCGCACCAGTCATCGTGGATACGATAAAAACTATACTTACTTTTGTACTTTAACAAAATGGCGCCGTTGCCGGGGACCAGGGTTAGATGTAATTGATTCTATGAGTATGTGTTAACTTTGATTATGATTATATATGGTTTTAGTTATTCATCAATTTTGGTGGTTGTTCTTGATTATCTTGATAAATGTTAGAATTTGAAATGTCATGGACATATGCTTTTTGAATTCAATATTTTGAACAATCATCTATTAATTTCTAAAACTCTAGACATAGATTTTAGATTTAATACTTACTTAAATATCAAGTTTTAAAACTATTGTGTTGATTAAATTGTCCGAGACATCGGTGTTTGAGAAATACAATATAGCGGTTATATAGATCGATCACTCGAGACATCGAGGGTTAATTAATATAACGAGATTCTCGTCGTGATCTGGACACGGACACGTATGTGAGTGATATGTGATAGAATTGATTAATTGTTAAAACCTGTATAATTGATCGAAGGATACGTACAATTGAGTTAGTGAAACCTAACCCCAACAAATTTATCTCTCTATCAATCTATTAATCTTTTATCGTTATTTTAGTTAATTACTCTATACAAACAAACAACCTTAAAACATTATACTTGAAATTATATTAATTGTTGAACGGCTTAGATATCGCACCAGTTCCTGTGGATACGATAAAAACTATACTTACTTTTGTACTTTAACAAAATGGCGCCGTTGCCGGGGACCAGGGTTAGATGTAATTGATTCTATGAGTATGTGTTAACTTTGATTATGATTATATATGGTTTTAGTTATTCATCAATTTTTTGTGGTTGTTTTTGATTATCTTGTTAAATGTTAGAATTTGAAATGTCATAGACATATGCTTTTTGAATTCAATATTTTGAACAATCATCTATTAATTTCTAAAACTCTAGACATAGATTTTAGATTTAATACTCACTTAAATATCAAGTTTTAAAACTATTGTGTTGATTAAATTGTCCGAGACATCGGAGTTTGAGCAATACAATATAGCTGTTATATTGATCGATCACTCGAGACATCGAGGGTTAATTAATATAACGAGAATCTCGTCGTGATCTAGACACGGACACGTATGTGAGTGATATGTGATAGAATTGATTAATAGTTAAAACCTGTATAATTGATCGAAGGATACGTACAATTGAGTTAGTGAAACCTAACCCCAACAAATTTATCTCTCTGTCAATCTTTTAATCTTTTATCGTTATTTTAGTTAATTACACTATACAAACAAACAACCTTAAAACATTATACTTGAAATTATACTAATTGTTGAACGGTTTAGATATCGCACCAGCCTCTGTCGATACGATAAAAACTATACTTACTTTTGTACTTTAACAAAATGGCGCCGTTGCCGGGGACCAGGGTTAGATGTAATTGATTCTATGAGTATGTGTTAACTTTGATTATGATTATATATGGTTTTAGTTATTCATCAATTTTGGTGGTTGTTCTTGATTATCTTGTTAAATGTTAGAATTTGAAATGTCATAGACATATGCTTTTTGAATTCAATATTTTGAACAATCATCTATTAATTTCTAAAACTCTAGACATAGATTTTAGATTTAATACTCACTTAAATATCAAGTTTTAAAACTATTGTGTTGATTAAATTGTCCGAGACATCGGAGTTTGAGCAATACAATATAGCTGTTATATTGATCGATCACTCGAGACATCGAGGGTTAATTAATATAACGAGAATCTCGTCGTGATCTAGACACGGACACGTATGTGAGTGATATGTGATAGAATTGATTAATAGTTAAAACCTGTATAATTGATCGAAGGATACGTACAATTGAGTTAGTGAAACCTAACCCCAACAAATTTATCTCTCTATCAATCTTTTAATCTTTTATCGTTATTTTAGTTAATTACTCTATACAAACAAACAACCTTAAAACATTATACTTGAAATTATACTAATTGTTGAACGGTTTAGATATCGCACCAGACTCTGTCGATACGATAAAAACTATACTTACTTTTGTACTTTAACAAAATGGCGCCGTTGCCGGGGACCAGGGTTAGATGTAATTGATTCTATGAGTATGTGTTAACTTTGATTATGATTATATATGGTTTTAGTTATTCATCAATTTTGGTGGTTGTTCTTGATTATCTTGTTAAATGTTAGAATTTGAAATGTCATAGACATATGCTTTTTGAATTCAATATTTAGAACAATCATCTATTAATTTCTAAAACTCTAGACATAGATTTTAGATTTAAAACTCACTTAAATATCAAGTTTTAAAACTATTGTGTTATTAAATTGTCCGAGACATCGGAGTTTGAGCAATACAATATAGCTGTTATATTGATCGAACACTCGAGACATCAAGGGTTAATTAATATAACGAAATTCTCGTCGTGATCTGGACACTGACGGGTATGTGAGTGATATGTGATAGAATTGATTAATAGTTAAAACCTGTATAATTGATCGAAGGATACGTACAATTGAGTTAGTGAAACCTAACCCCAACAAATTTATCTCTCTGTCTATCTTTTAATCTTTTATCGTTATTTTAGTTAATTACTCTATACAAACAAACAACCTTAAAAAATTATATTTGAAATTATACTAATTGTTGAACGGTTTAGATATCGCACCAGCCTCTGTCGATACGATAAAAACTATACTTACTTTTGTACTTTAACAAAATGGCGCCGTTGCCGGGGACCAGGGTTAGATGTAATTGATTCTATGAGTATGTGTTAACTTTGATTATGATTATATATGGTTTTAGTTATTCATCAATTTTGGTGGTTGTTCTTGATTATCTTGTTAAATGTTAGAATTTGAAATGTCATAGACATATGCTTTTTGAATTCAATATTTTGAACAATCATCTATTAATTTCTAAAACTCTAGACATAGATTTTAGATTTAATACTCTCTTAAATATCAAGTTTTAAAACTATTGTGTTGATTAAATTGTCCGAGACATCGGAGTTTGAGCAATACAATATAGCTGTTATATTGATCGATCACTCGAGACATCGAGGGTTAATTAATATAACGAGAATCTCGTCGTGATCTAGACACGGACACGTATGTGAGTGATATGTGATAGAATTGATTAATAGTTAAAACCTGTATAATTGATCGAAGGATACGTACAATTGAGTTAGTGAAACCTAACCCCAACAAATTTATCTCTCTGTCAATCTTTTAATCTTTTATCGTTATTTTAGTTAATTACTCTATACAAACAAACAACCTTAAAACATTATACTTGAAATTATACTAATTGTTGAACGGTTTAGATATCGCACCAGCCTCTGTCGATACGATAAAAACTATACTTACTTTTGTACTTTAACAAAATGGCGCCGTTGCCGGGGACCAGGGTTAGATGTAATTGATTCTATGAGTATGTGTTAACTTTGATTATGATTATATATGGTTTTAGTTATTCATCAATTTTGGTGGTTGTTCTTGATTATCTTGTTAAATGTTAGAATTTGAAATGTCATAGACATATGCTTTTTGAATTCAATATTTTGAACAATCATCTATTAATTTCTAAAACTCTAGACATAGATTTTAGATTTAATACTCACTTAAATATCAAGTTTTAAAACTATTGTGTTGATTAAATTGTCCGAGACATCGGAGTTTGAGCAATACAATATAGCTGTTATATTGATCGATCACTCGAGACATCGAGGGTTAATTAATATAACGAGAATCTCGTCGTGATCTAGACACGGACACGTATGTGAGTGATATGTGATAGAATTGATTAATTGTTAAAACCTGTATAATTGATCGAAGGATACGTACAATTGAGTTAGTGAAACCTAACCCCAACAAATTTATCTCTCTATCAATCTATTAATCTTTTATCGTTATTTTAGTTAATTACTCTATACAAACAAACAACCTTAAAACATTATACTTGAAATTATATTAATTGTTGAACGGCTTAGATATCGCACCAGTCCCTGTGGATACGATAAAAACTATACTTACTTTTGTACTTTAACAAAATGGCGCTGTTGCCGGGGACCAGGGTTAGATGTAATTGATTCTATGAGTATGTGTTAACTTTGATTATGATTATATATGGTTTTAGTTATTCATCAATTTTTTGTGGTTGTTCTTGATTATCTTGTTAAATGTTAGAATTTGAAATGTCATAGACATATGCTTTTTGAATTCAATATTTTGAACAATCATCTATTAATTTCTAAAACTCTAGACATAGATTTTAGATTTAATACTCACTTAAATATCAAGTTTTAAAACTATTGTGTTGATTAAATTGTCCGAGACATCGGAGTTTGAGCAATACAATATAGCTGTTATATTGATCGATCACTCGAGACATCGAGGGTTAATTAATATAATGAGAATCTCGTCGTGATCTAGACACGGACACGTATGTGAGTGATATGTGATAGAATTGATTAATAGTTAAAACCTGTATAATTGATCGAAGGATACGTACAATTGAGTTAGTGAAACCTAACCCCAACAAATTTATCTCTCTGTCAATCTTTTAATCTTTTATCGTTATTTTAGTTAATTACTCTATACAAACAAACAACCTTAAAACATTATACTTGAAATTATACTAATTGTTGAACGGTTTAGATATCGCACTAGCCTCTGTCGATACGATAAAAACTATACTTACTTTTGTACTTTAACAAAATGGCGCCGTTGCCGGGGACCAGGGTTAGATGTAATTGATTCTATGAGTATGTGTTAACTTTGATTATGATTATATATGGTTTTAGTTATTCATCAATTTTGGTGGTTGTTCTTGATTATCTTGTTAAATGTTAGAATTTGAAATGTCATAGACATATGCTTTTTGAATTCAATATTTTGAACAATCATCTATTAATTTCTAAAACTCTAGACATAGATTTTAGATTTAATACTCACTTAAATATCAAGTTTTAAAACTATTGTGTTGATTAAATTGTCCGAGACATCGGAGTTTGAGCAATACAATATAGCTGTTATATTGATCGATCACTCGAGACATCGAGGGTTAATTAATATAACGAGAATCTCGTCGTGATCTAGACACGGACACGTATGTGAGTGATATGTGATAGAATTGATTAATAGTTAAAACCTGTATAATTGATCGAAGGATACGTACAATTGAGTTAGTGAAACCTAACCCCAACAAATTTATCTCTCTGTCAATCTTTTAATCTTTTATCGTTATTTTAGTTAATTACTCTATACAAACAAACAACCTTAAAACATTATACTTGAAATTATACTAATTGTTGAACGGTTTAGATATCGCACCAGACTCTGTCGATACGATAAAAACTATACTTACTTTTGTACTTTAACAAAATGGCGCCGTTGCCGGGGACCAGGGTTAGATGTAATTGATTCTATGAGTATGTGTTAACTTTGATTATGATTATATATGGTTTTAGTTATTCATCAATTTTGGTGGTTGTTCTTGATTATCTTGTTAAATGTTAGAATTTGAAATGTCATAGACATATGCTTTTTGAATTCAATATTTAGAACAATCATCTATTAATTTCTAAAACTCTAGACATAGATTTTAGATTTAAAACTCACTTAAATATCAAGTTTTAAAACTATTGTGTTATTAAATTGTCCGAGACATCGGAGTTTGAGCAATACAATATAGCTGTTATATTGATCGAACACTCGAGACATCAAGGGTTAATTAATATAACGAAATTCTCGTCGTGATCTGGACACTGACGGGTATGTGAGTGATATGTGATAGAATTGATTAATAGTTAAAACCTGTATAATTGATCGAAGGATACGTACAATTGAGTTAGTGAAACCTAACCCCAACAAATTTATCTCTCTATCAATCTATTAATCTTTTATCGTTATTTTAGTTAATTACTCTATACAAACAAACAACCTTAAAACATTATACTTGAAATTATATTAATTGTTGAACGGCTTAGATATCGCACCAGTCCCTGTGGATACGATAAAAACTATACTTACTTTTGTACTTTAACAAAATGGCGCTGTTGCCGGGGACCAGGGTTAGATGTAATTGATTCTATGAGTATGTGTTAACTTTGATTATGATTATATATGGTTTTAGTTATTCATCAATTTTTGGTGGTTGTTCTTGATTATCTTGTTAAATGTTAGAATTTGAAATGTCATAGACATATGCTTTTTGAATTCAATATTTTGAACAATCATCTATTAATTTCTAAAACTCTAGACATTGATTTTAGATTTAATACTCACTTAAATATCAAGTTTTAAAACTATTGTGTTGATTAAATTGTCCGAGACATCGGAGTTTGAGCAATACAATATAGCTGTTATATTGATCGATCACTCGAGACATCGAGGGTTAATTAATATAACGAGAATCTCATCGTGATCTAGACACGGACACGTATGTGAGTGATATGTGATAGAATTGATTAATAGTTAAAACCTGTATAATTGATCGAAGGATACGTACAATTGAGTTAGTGAAACCTAACCCCAACAAATTTATCTCTCTGTCAATCTTTTAATCTTTTATCGTTATTTTAGTTAATTACTCTATACAAACAAACAACCTTAAAACATTATACTTGAAATTATACTAATTATTGAACGGTTTAGATATCGCACCAGCCTCTGTCGATACGATAAAAACTATACTTACTTTTGTACTTTAACAAAATGGCGCCGTTGCCGGGGACCAGGGTTAGATGTAATTGATTCTATTAGTATGTGTTAACTTTGATTATGATTATATATGGTTTTAGTTATTCATCAATTTTGGTGGTTGTTCTTGATTATCTTGTTAAATGTTAGAATTTGAAATGTCATAGACATATGCTTTTTGAATTCAATATTTTGAACAATCATCTATTAATTTCTAAAACTCTAGACATAGATTTTAGATTTAATACTCACTTAAATATCAAGTTTTAAAACTATTGTGTTGATTAAATTGTCCGAGACATCGGAGTTTGAGCAATACAATATAGCTGTTATATTGATCGATCACTCGAGACATCGAGGGTTAATTAATATAACGAGAATCTCGTCGTGATCTAGACACGGACACGTATGTGAGTGATATGTGATAGAATTGATTAATTGTTAAAACCTGTATAATTGATCGAAGGATACGTACAATTGAGTTAGTGAAACCTAACCCCAACAAATTTATCTCTCTATCAATCTATTAATCTTTTATCGTTATTTTAGTTAATTACTCTATACAAACAAACAACCTTAAAACATTATACTTGAAATTATATTAATTGTTGAACGGCTTAGATATCGCACCAGTCCCTGTGGATACGATAAAAACTATACTTACTTTTGTACTTTAACAAAATGGCGCTGTTGCCGGGGACCAGGGTTAGATGTAATTGATTCTATGAGTATGTGTTAACTTTGATTATGATTATATATGGTTTTAGTTATTCATCAATTTTTTGTTGTTGTTCTTGATTATCTTGTTAAATGTTAGAATTTGAAATGTCATAGACATATGCTTTTTGAATTCAATATTTTGAACAATCATCTATTAATTTCTAAAACTCTAGACATAGATTTTAGATTTAATACTCACTTAAATATCAAGTTTTAAAACTATTGTGTTGATTAAATTGTCCGAGACATCGGAGTTTGAGCAATACAATATAGCTGTTATATTGATCGATCACTCGAGACATCGAGGGTTAATTAATATAATGAGAATCTCGTCGTGATCTAGACACGGACACGTATGTGAGTGATATGTGATAGAATTGATTAATAGTTAAAACCTGTATAATTGATCGAAGGATACGTACAATTGAGTTAGTGAAACCTAACCCCAACAAATTTATCTCTCTGTCAATCTTTTAATCTTTTATCGTTATTTTAGTTAATTACTCTATACAAACAAACAACCTTAAAACATTATACTTGAAATTATACTAATTGTTGAACGGTTTAGATATCGCACCAGCCTCTGTCGATACGATAAAAACTATACTTACTTTTGTACTTTAACAAAATGGCGCCGTTGCCGGGGACCAGGGTTAGATGTAATTGATTCTATGAGTATGTGTTAACTTTGATTATGATTATATATGGTTTTAGTTATTCATCAATTTTGGTGGTTGTTCTTGATTATCTTGTTAAATGTTAGAATTTGAAATGTCATAGACATATGCTTTTTGAATTCAATATTTTGAACAATCATCTATTAATTTCTAAAACTCTAGACATAGATTTTAGATTTAATACTCACTTAAATATCAAGTTTTAAAACTATTGTGTTGATTAAATTGTCCGAGACATCGGAGTTTGAGCAATACAATATAGCTGTTATATTGATCGATCACTCGAGACATCGAGGGTTAATTAATATAACGAGAATCTCGTCGTGATCTAGACACGGACACGTATGTGAGTGATATGTGATAGAATTGATTAATAGTTAAAACCTGTATAATTGATCGAAGGATACGTACAATTGAGTTAGTGAAACCTAACCCCAACAAATTTATCTCTCTGTCAATCTTTTAATCTTTTATCGTTATTTTAGTTAATTACTCTATACAAACAAACAACCTTAAAACATTATACTTGAAATTATACTAATTGTTGAACGGTTTAGATATCGCACCAGACTCTGTCGATACGATAAAAACTATACTTACTTTTGTACTTTAACAAAATGGCGCCGTTGCCGGGGACCATGGTTAGATGTAATTGATTCTATGAGTATGTGTTAACTTTGATTATGATTATATATGGTTTTAGTTATTCATCAATTTTGGTGGTTGTTCTTGATTATCTTGTTAAATGTTAGAATTTGAAATGTCATAGACATATGCTTTTTGAATTCAATATTTAGAACAATCATCTATTAATTTCTAAAACTCTAGACATAGATTTTAGATTTAAAACTCACTTAAATATCAAGTTTTAAAACTATTGTGTTATTAAATTGTCCGAGACATCGGAGTTTGAGCAATACAATATAGCTGTTATATTGATCGAACACTCGAGACATCAAGGGTTAATTAATATAACGAAATTCTCGTCGTGATCTGGACACTGACGGGTATGTGAGTGATATGTGATAGAATTGATTAATAGTTAAAACCTGTATAATTGATTGAAGGATACGTACAATTGAGTTAGTGAAACCTAACCCCAACAAATTTATCTCTCTATCAATCTATTAATCTTTTATCGTTATTTTAGTTAATTACTCTATACAAACAAACAACCTTAAAACATTATACTTGAAATTATATTAATTGTTGAACGGCTTAGATATCGCACCAGTCCCTGTGGATACGATAAAAACTATACTTACTTTTGTACTTTAACAAAATGGCGCTGTTGCCGGGGACCAGGGTTAGATGTAATTGATTCTATGAGTATGTGTTAACTTTGATTATGATTATATATGGTTTTAGTTATTCATCAATTTTTGGTGGTTGTTCTTGATTATCTTGTTAAATGTTAGAATTTGAAATGTCATAGACATATGCTTTTTGAATTCAATATTTTGAACAATCATCTATTAATTTCTAAAACTCTAGACATTGATTTTAGATTTAATACTCACTTAAATATCAAGTTTTAAAACTATTGTGTTGATTAAATTGTCCGAGACATCGGAGTTTGAGCAATATAATATAGCTGTTATATTGATCGATCACTCGAGACATCGAGGGTTAATTAATATAACGAGAATCTCGTCGTGATCTAGACACGGCCACGTATGTGAGTGATATGTGATAGAATTGATTAATAGTTAAAACCTGTATAATTGATCGAAGGATACGTACAATTGAGTTAGTGAAACCTAACCCCAACAAATTTATCTCTCTGTCAATCTTTTAATCTTTTATCGTTATTTTAGTTAATTACTCTATACAAACAAACAACCTTAAAACATTATACTTGAAATTATACTAATTGTTGAACGGTTTAGATATCGCACCAGACTCTGTCGATACGATAAAAACTATACTTACTTTTGTACTTTAACAAAATGGCGCCGTTGCCGGGGACCAGGGTTAGATGTAATTGATTCTATGAGTATGTGTTAACTTTGATTATGATTATATATGGTTTTAGTTATTCATCAATTTTGGTGGTTGTTCTTGATTATCTTGTTAAATGTTAGAATTTGAAATGTCATAGACATATGCTTTTTGAATTCAATATTTAGAACAATCATCTATTAATTTCTAAAACTCTAGACATTGATTTTAGATTTAATACTCACTTAAATATCAAGTTTTAAAACTATTGTGTTGATTAAATTGTCCGAGACATCGGAGTTTGAGCAATATAATATAGCTGTTATATTGATCGATCACTCGAGACATCGAGGGTTAATTAATATAACGAGAATCTCGTCGTGATCTAGACACGGCCACGTATGTGAGTGATATGTGATAGAATTGATTAATAGTTAAAACCTGTATAATTGATCGAAGGATACGTACAATTGAGTTAGTGAAACCTAACCCCAACAAATTTATCTCTCTGTCAATCTTTTAATCTTTTATCGTTATTTTAGTTAATTACTCTATACAAACAAACAACCTTAAAACATTATACTTGAAATTATACTAATTGTTGAACGGTTTAGATATCGCACCAGACTCTGTCGATACGATAAAAACTATACTTACTTTTGTACTTTAACAAAATGGCGCCGTTGCCGGGGACCAGGGTTAGATGTAATTGATTCTATGAGTATGTGTTAACTTTGATTATGATTATATATGGTTTTAGTTATTCATCAATTTTGGTGGTTGTTCTTGATTATCTTGTTAAATGTTAGAATTTGAAATGTCATAGACATATGCTTTTTGAATTCAATATTTAGAACAATCATCTATTAATTTCTAAAACTCTAGACATAGATTTTAGATTTAAAACTCACTTAAATATCAAGTTTTAAAACTATTGTGTTATTAAATTGTCCGAGACATCGGAGTTTGAGCAATACAATATAGCTGTTATATTGATCGATCACTCGAGACATCAAGGGTTAATTAATATAACGAAATTCTCGTCGTGATCTGGACACTGACAGGTATGTGAGTGATATGTGATAGAATTGATTAATAGTTAAAACCTGTATAATTGATCGAAGGATACGTACAATTGAGTTAGTGAAACCTAACCCCAACAAATTTATCTCTCTGTCAATCTTTTAATCTTTTATCGTTATTTTAGTTAATTACTCTATACAAACAAACAACTTTAAAACATTATACTTGAAATTATATTAATTGTTGAACGGCTTAGGTATCGCACCAGTCATCGTGGATACGATAAAAACTATACTTACTTTTGTACTTTAACAAAATGGCGCCGTTGCCGGGGACCAGGGTTAGATGTAATTGATTCTATGAGTATGTGTTAACTTTGATTATGATTATATATGGTTTTAGTTATTCATCAATTTTGGTGGTTGTTCTTGATTATCTTGATAAATGTTAGAATTTGAAATGTCATGGACATATGCTTTTTGAATTCAATATTTTGAACAATCATCTATTAATTTCTAAAACTCTAGACATAGATTTTAGATTTAATACTCACTTAAATATCAAGTTTTAAAACTATTGTGTTGATTAAATTGTCCGAGACATCGGTGTTTGAGAAATACAATATAGCGGTTATATAGATCGATCACTCGAGACATCGAGGGTTAATTAATATAAAGAGATTCTCGTCGTGATCTGGACACCGACACGTATATGAGTGATATGTGATAGAATTGATTAATTGTTAAAACCTGTATAATTGATCGAAGCATACGTACAATTGAGTTAGTGAAACCTAACCCCAACAAATTTATCTCTCTATCAATCTATTAATCTTTTATCGTTATTTTAGTTAATTACTCTATACAAACAAACAACCTTAAAACATTATACTTGAAATTATATTAATTGTTGAACGGCTTAGATATCGCACCAGTCCCTGTGGATACGATAAAAACTATACTTACTTTTGTACTTTAACAAAATGGCGCTGTTGCCGGGGACCAGGGTTAGATGTAATTGATTCTATGAGTATGTGTTAACTTTGATTATGATTATATATGGTTTTAGTTATTCATCAATTTTTTGTGGTTGTTCTTGATTATCTTGTTAAATGTTAGAATTTGAAATGTCATAGACATATGCTTTTTGAATTCAATATTTTGAACAATCATCTATTAATTTCTAAAACTCTAGACATAGATTTTAGATTTAATACTCAGTTAAATATCAAGTTTTAAAACTATTGTGTTGATTAAATTGTCCGAGACATCGGAGTTTGAGCAATACAATATAGCTGTTATATTGATCGATCACTCGAGACATCGAGGGTTAATTAATATAACGAGAATCTCGTCGTGATCTAGACACGGACACGTATGTGAGTGATATGTGATAGAATTGATTAATAGTTAAAACCTGTATAATTGATCGAAGGATACGTACAATTGAGTTAGTGAAACCTAACCCCAACAAATTTATCTCTCTGTCAATCTTTTAATCTTTTATCGTTATTTTAGTTAATTACTCTATACAAACCAACAACCTTAAAACATTATACTTGAAATTATACTAATTGTTGAACGGTTTAGATATCGCACCAGCCTCTGTCGATACGATAAAAACTATACTTACTTTTGTACTTTAACAAAATGGCGCCGTTGCCGGGGACCAGGGTTAGATGTAATTGATTCTATGAGTATGTGTTAACTTTGATTATGATTATATATGGTTTTAGTTATTCATCAATTTTGGTGGTTGTTCTTGATTATCTTTATAAATGTTAGAATTTGAAATGTCATGGACATATGCTTTTTGAATTCAATATTTTGAACAATCATCTATTAATTTCTAAAACTCTAGACATAGATTTTAGATTTAATACTCACTTAAATATCAAGTTTTAAATCTATTGTGTTGATTAAATTGTCCGAGACATCGGTGTTTGAGAAATACAATATAGCGGTTATATAGATCGATCACTCGAGACATCGAGGGTTAATTAATATAACGAGATTCTCGTCGTGATCTGGACACGGACACGTATGTGAGTGATATGTGATAGAATTGATTAATTGTTAAAACCTGTATAATTGATCGAAGCATACGTACAATTGAGTTAGTGAAACCTAACCCCAACAAATTTATCTCTCTATCAATCTATTAATCTTTTATCGTTATTTTAGTTAATTACTCTATACAAACAAACAACCTTAAAACATTATACTTGAAATTATATTAATTGTTGAACGGCTTAGATATCGCACCAGTCCCTGTGGATACGATAAAAACTATACTTACTTTTGTACTTTAACAAAATGGCGCTGTTGCCGGGGACCAGGGTTAGATGTAATTGATTCTATGAGTATGTGTTAACTTTGATTATGATTATATATGGTTTTAGTTATTCATCAATTTTTTGTGGTTGTTCTTGATTATCTTGTTAAATGTTAGAATTTGAAATGTCATAGACATATGCTTTTTGAATTCAATATTTTGAACAATCATCTATTAATTTCTAAAACTCTAGACATAGATTTTAGATTTAATACTCAGTTAAATATCAAGTTTTAAAACTATTGTGTTGATTAAATTGTCCGAGACATCGGAGTTTGAGCAATACAATATAGCTGTTATATTGATCGATCACTCGAGACATCGAGGGTTAATTAATATATCGAGAATCTCGTCGTGATCTAGACACGGACACGTATGTGAGTGATATGTGATAGAATTGATTAATAGTTAAAACCTGTATAATTGATCGAAGGATACGTACAATTGAGTTAGTGAAACCTAACCCCAACAAATTTATCTCTCTGTCAATCTTTTAATCTTTTATCGTTATTTTAGTTAATTACTCTATACAAACAAACAACCTTAAAACATTATACTTGAAATTATACTAATTGTTGAACGGTTTAGATATCGCACCAGCCTCTGTCGATACGATAAAAACTATACTTACTTTTGTACTTTAACAAAATGGCGCCGTTGCCGGGGACCAGGGTTAGATGTAATTGATTCTATGAGTATGTGTTAACTTTGATTATGATTATATATGGTTTTAGTTATTCATCAATTTTGGTGGTTGTTCTTGATTATCTTTATAAATGTTAGAATTTGAAATGTCATGGACATATGCTTTTTGAATTCAATATTTTGAACAATCATCTATTAATTTCTAAAACTCTAGACATAGATTTTAGATTTAATACTCACTTAAATATCAAGTTTTAAAACTATTGTGTTGATTAAATTGTCCGAGACATCGGTGTTTGAGAAATACAATATAGCGGTTATATAGATCGATCACTCGAGACATCGAGGGTTAATTAATATAACGAGATTCTCGTCGTGATCTGGACACGGACACGTATGTGAGTGATATGTGATAGAATTGATTAATTGTTAAAACCTGTATAATTGATCGAAGCATACGTACAATTGAGTTAGTGAAACCTAACCCCAACAAATTTATCTCTCTATCAATCTATTAATCTTTTATCGTTATTTTAGTTAATTACTCTATACAAACAAACAACCTTAAAACATTATACTTGAAATTATATTAATTGTTGAACGGCTTAGATATCGCACCAGTCCCTGTGGATACGATAAAAACTATACTTACTTTTGTACTTTAACAAAATGGCGCTGTTGCCGGGGACCAGGGTTAGATGTAATTGATTCTATGAGTATGTGTTAACTTTGATTATGATTATATATGGTTTTAGTTATTCATCAATTTTTTGTGGTTGTTCTTGATTATCTTGTTAAATGTTAGAATTTGAAATGTCATAGACATATGCTTTTTGAATTCAATATTTTGAACAATCATCTATTAATTTCTAAAACTCTAGACATAGATTTTAGATTTAATACTCAGTTAAATATCAAGTTTTAAAACTATTGTGTTGATTAAATTGTCCGAGACATCGGAGTTTGAGCAATACAATATAGCTTTTATATTGATCGATCACTCGAGACATCGAGGGTTAATTAATATAACGAGAATCTCGTCGTGATCTAGACACGGACACGTATGTGAGTGATATGTGATAGAATTGATTAATAGTTAAAACCTGTATAATTGATCGAAGGATACGTACAATTGAGTTAGTGAAACCTAACCCCAACAAATTTATCTCTCTGTCAATCTTTTATCGTTATTTTAGTTAATTACTCTATACAAACAAACAACCTTAAAACATTATACTTGAAATTATACTAATTGTTGAACGGTTTAGATATCGCACCAGCCTCTGTCGATACGATAAAAACTATACTTACTTTTGTACTTTAACAAAATGGCGCCGTTGCCGGGGACCAGGGTTAGATGTAATTGATTCTATGAGTATGTGTTAACTTTGATTATGATTATATATGGTTTTAGTTATTCATCAATTTTGGTGGTTGTTCTTGATTATCTTTATAAATGTTAGAATTTGAAATGTCATGGACATATGCTTTTTGAATTCAATATTTTGAACAATCATCTATTAATTTCTAAAACTCTAGACATAGATTTTAGATTTAATACTCACTTAAATATCAAGTTTTAAAACTATTGTGTTGATTAAATTGTCCGAGACATCGGTGTTTGAGAAATACAATATAGCGGTTATATAGATCGATCACTCGAGACATCGAGGGTTAATTAATATAACGAGATTCTCGTCGTGATCTGGACACGGACACGTATGTGAGTGATATGTGATAGAATTGATTAATTGTTAAAACCTGTATAATTGATCGAAGCATACGTACAATTGAGTTAGTGAAACCTAACCCCAACAAATTTATCTCTCTATCAATCTATTAATCTTTTATCGTTATTTTAGTTAATTACTCTATACAAACAAACAACCTTAAAACATTATACTTGAAATTATATTAATTGTTGAACGGCTTAGATATCGCACCAGTCCCTGTGGATACGATAAAAACTATACTTACTTTTGTACTTTAACAAAATGGCGCTGTTGCCGGGGACCAGGGTTAGATGTAATTGATTCTATGAGTATGTGTTAACTTTGATTATGATTATATATGGTTTTAGTTATTCATCAATTTTTTGTGGTTGTTCTTGATTATCTTGTTAAATGTTAGAATTTGAAATGTCATAGACATATGCTTTTTGAATTCAATATTTTGAACAATCATCTATTAATTTCTAAAACTCTAGACATAGATTTTAGATTTAATACTCACTTAAATATCAAGTTTTAAAACTATTGTGTTGATTAAATTGTCCGAGACATCGGTGTTTGAGAAATACAATATAGCGGTTATATAGATCGATCACTCGAGACATCGAGGGTTAATTAATATAACGAGATTCTCGTCGTGATCTGGACACGGACACGTATGTGAGTGATATGTGATAGAATTGATTAATTGTTAAAACCTGTATAATTGATCGAAGGATACGTACAATTGAGTTAGTGAAACCTAACCCCAACAAATTTATCTCTCTATCAATCTATTAATCTTTTATCGTTATTTTAGTTAATTACTCTATACAAACAAACAACCTTAAAACATTATACTTGAAATTATATTAATTGTTGAACGGCTTAGATATCGCACCAGTCCCTGTGGATACGATAAAAACTATACTTACTTTTGTACTTTAACAAAATGGCGCTGTTGCCGGGGACCAGGGTTAGATGTAATTGATTCTATGAGTATGTGTTAACTTTGATTATGATTATATATGGTTTTAGTTATTCATCAATTTTTGGTGGTTGTTCTTGATTATCTTGTTAAATGTTAGAATTTGAAATGTCATAGACATATGCTTTTTGAATTCAATATTTTGAACAATCATCTATTAATTTCTAAAACTCTAGACATTGATTTTAGATTTAATACTCACTTAAATATCAAGTTTTAAAACTATTGTGTTGATTAAATTGTCCGAGACATCGGAGTTTGAGCAATACAATATAGCTGTTATATTGATCGATCACTCGAGACATCGAGGGTTAATTAATATAACGAGAATCTCATCGTGATCTAGACACGGACACGTATGTGAGTGATATGTGATAGAATTGATTAATAGTTAAAACCTGTATAATTGATCGAAGGATACGTACAATTGAGTTAGTGAAACCTAACCCCAACAAATTTATCTCTCTGTCAATCTTTTAATCTTTTATCGTTATTTTAGTTAATTACTCTATACAAACAAACAACCTTAAAACATTATACTTGAAATTATACTAATTATTGAACGGTTTAGATATCGCACCAGCCTCTGTCGATACGATAAAAACTATACTTACTTTTGTACTTTAACAAAATGGCGCCGTTGCCGGGGACCAGGGTTAGATGTAATTGATTCTATTAGTATGTGTTAACTTTGATTATGATTATATATGGTTTTAGTTATTCATCAATTTTGGTGGTTGTTCTTGATTATCTTGTTAAATGTTAGAATTTGAAATGTCATAGACATATACTTTTTGAATTCAATATTTAGAACAATCATCTATTAATTTCTAAAACTCTAGACATAGATTTTAGATTTAAGACTCACTTAAATATCAAGTTTTAAAACTATTGTGTTGATTAAATTGTCCGAGACATCGGTGTTTGAGAAATACAATATAGCGGTTATATAGATCGATCACTCGAGACATGGAGGGTTAATTAATATAACGAGATTCTCGTCGTGATCTGGACACGGACACGTATGTGAGTGATATGTGATAGAATTGATTAATAGTTAAAACCTGTATAATTGATCGAAGGATACGTACAATTGAGTTAGTGAAACCTAACCCCAACAAATTTATCTCTCTGTCAATCTTTTAATCTTTTATCGTTATTTTAGTTAATTACTCTATACAAACAAACAACCTTAAAACATTATACTTGAAATTATACTAATTATTGAACGGTTTAGATATCGCACCAGCCTCTGTCGATACGATAAAAACTATACTTACTTTTGTACTTTAACAAAATGGCGCCGTTGCCGGGGACCAGGGTTAGATGTAATTGATTCTATGAGTATGTGTTAACTTTGATTATGATTATATATGGTTTTAGTTATTCATCAATTTTGGTGGTTGTTCTTGATTATCTTGTTAAATGTTAGAATTTGAAATGTCATAGATATATGCTTTTTGAATTCAATATTTAGAACAATCATCTATTAATTTCTAAAACTCTAGACATAGTCTTTAGATTTAATACTCACTTAAATATCAAGTTTTAAAACTATTGTGTTGATTAAGTTGTCCAAGACATCGGTGTTTGAGCAATACAATATAGCGGTTATATAGATCGATCACTCGAGACATTGAGGGTTAATTAATATAACGAGAATCTCGTCGTGATCTGGACACGGACACGTATGTGAGTGATATGTGATAGAATTGATTAATAGTTATAACCTGTATAATTGATCGAAGGATACGTACAATCGAGTTAGTGAAACCTAACCCCAACAAATTTATCTCTCTGTCAATCTTTTAATCTTTTATCGTTATTTTAGTTAATTACTCTATACAAACAAACAACCTTAAAACATTATACTTGAAATTATATTAATTGTTGAACGGCTTAGATATCGCACTAGTCCCTGTGGATACGATAAAAACTATACTTACTTTTGTACTTTAACAAAATGGCGCCGTTGCCGGGGACCAGTGTTAGATGTAATTGATTCTATGAGTATGTGTTAACTTTGATTATGATTATATATGGTTTTAGTTATTCATCAATTTTGGTGGTTGTTCTTGATTATCTTGTTAAATGTTAGAATTTGAAATGTCATAGACATATGCTTTTTGAATTCAATATTTAGAAGAATCATCTATTAATTTCTAAAACTCTAGACATAGATTTTAGATTTAATACTCACTTAAATATCAAGTTTTAAAACTATTGTGTTGATTAAATTGTCCGAGACATCGGAGTTTGAGCAATACAATATAGCTGTTATATAGATCGATCACTCGAGACATCGAGGGTTAATTAATATAACGAGATTCTCGTCGTGATCTGGACACGGAAACGTATGTGAGTGATATGTGATAGAATTGATTAATAGTTAAAACCTGTATAATTGATCGAAGGATACGTACAATTGAGTTAGTGAAACCTAACCCCAACAAATTTATCTCTCTGTCAATCTTTTAATCTTTTATCGTTATTTTAGTTAATTACTCTATACAAACAAACAACCTTAAAACATTATACTTGAAATTATACTAATTATTGAACGGTTTAGATATCGCACCAGCCTCTGTCGATACGATAAAAACTATACTTACTTTTGTACTTTAACAAAATGGCGCCGTTGCCGGGGACCAGGGTTAGATGTAATTGATTCTATGAGTATGTGTTAACTTTGATTATGATTATATATGGTTTTAGTTATTCATCAATTTTGGTGGTTGTTCTTGATTATCTTGTTAAATGTTAGAATTTGAAATGTCATAGATATATGCTTTTTGAATTCAATATTTAGAACAATCATCTATTAATTTCTAAAACTCTAGACATAGTCTTTAGATTTAATACTCACTTAAATATCAAGTTTTAAAACTATTGTGTTGATTAAATTGTCCAAGACATCGGTGTTTGAGCAATACAATATAGCGGTTATATAGATCGATCACTCGAGACATCGAGGGTTAATTAATATAACGAGAATCTCGTCGTGATCTGGACACGGACACGTATGTGAGTGATATGTGATAGAATTGATTAATAGTTATAACCTGTATAATTGATCGAAGGATACGTACAATTGAGTTAGTGAAACCTAACCCCAACAAATTTATCTCTCTGTCAATCTTTTAATCTTTTATCGTTATTTTAGTTAATTACTCTATACAAACAAACAACCTTAAAACATTATACTTGAAATTATATTAATTGTTGAACGGCTTAGATATCGAACCAGTCCCTGTGGATACGATAAAAACTATACTTACTTTTGTACTTTAACAAAATGGCGCCGTTGCCGGGGACCAGGGTTAGATGTAATTGATTCTATGAGTATGTGTTAACTTTGATTATGATTATATATGGTTTTAGTTATTCATCAATTTTGGTGGTTGTTCTTGATTATCTTGTTAAATGTTAGAATTTGAAATGTCATAGACATATGCTTTTTGAATTCAATATTTAGAAGAATCATCTATTAATTTCTAAAACTCTAGACATAGATTTTAGATTTAATACTCACTTAAATATCAAGTTTTAAAACTATTGTGTTGATTAAATTGTCCGAGACATCGGAGTTTGAGCAATACAATATAGCGGTTATATAGATCGATCACTCGAGACATCGAGGGTTAATTAATATAACGAGATTCTCGTCGTGATCTGGACACGGACACGTATGTGAGTGATATGTGATAGAATTGATTAATAGTTATAACCTGTATAATTGATCGAAGGATACGTACAATCGAGTTAGTGAAACCTAACCCCAACAAACTTATCTCTCTGTCAATCTTTTAATCTTTTATCGTTATTTTAGTTAATTACTCTATACAAACAAACAACCTTAAAACATTATACTTGAAATTATATTAATTGTTGAACGGCTTAGATATCGAACCAGTCCCTGTGGATACGATAAAAACTATACTTACTTTTGTACTTTAACAAAATGGCGCCGTTGCCGGGGACCAGGGTTAGATGTAATTGATTCTATGAGTATGTGTTAACTTTGATTATGATTATATATGGTTTTAGTTATTCATCAATTTTGGTGGTTGTTCTTGATTATCTTGTTAAATGTTAGAATTTGAAATGTCATAGATATATGCTTTTTGAATTCAATATTTAGAACAATCATCTATTAATTTCTAAAACTCTAGACATAGTCTTTAGATTTAATACTCACTTAAATATCAAGTTTTAAAACTATTGTGTTGATTAAGTTGTCCAAGACATCGGTGTTTGAGCAATACAATATAGCGGTTATATAGATCGATCACTCGAGACATCGAGGGTTAATTAATATAACGAGAATCTCGTCGTGATCTGGACACGGACACGTATGTGAGTGATATGTGATAGAATTGATTAATAGTTATAACCTGTATAATTGATCGAAGGATACGTACAATTGAGTTAGTGAAACCTAACCCCAACAAATTTATCTCTCTGTCAATCTTTTAATCTTTTATCGTTATTTTAGTTAATTACTCTATACAAACAAACAACCTTAAAACATTATACTTGAAATTATATTAATTGTTGAACGGCTTAGATATCGAACCAGTCCCTGTGGATACGATAAAAACTATACTTACTTTTGTACTTTAACAAAATGGCGCCGTTGCCGGGGACCAGGGTTAGATGTAATTGATTCTATGAGTATGTGTTAACTTTGATTATGATTATATATGGTTTTAGTTATTCATCAATTTTGGTGGTTGTTCTTGATTATCTTGTTAAATGTTAGAATTTGAAATGTCATAGATATATGCTTTTTGAATTCAATATTTAGAACAATCATCTATTAATTTCTAAAACTCTAGACATAGTCTTTAGATTTAATACTCACTTAAATATCAAGTTTTAAAACTATTGTGTTGATTAAGTTGTCCAAGCATCGGTGTTTGAGCAATACAATATAGCGGTTATATAGATCGATCACTCGAGACATCGAGGGTTAATTAATATAACGAGAATCTCGTCGTGATCTGGACACGGACACGTATGTGAGTGATATGTGATAGAATTGATTAATAGTTAAAACCTGTATAATTGATCGAAGGATACGTACAATCGAGTTAGTGAAACCTAACCCCAACAAATTTATCTCTCTGTCAATCTTTTAATCTTTTATCGTTATTTTAGTTAATTACTCTATACAAACAAACAACCTTAAAACATTATACTTGAAATTATATTAATTGTTGAACGGCTTAGATATCGCACTAGTCCCTGTGGATACGATAAAAACTATACTTACTTTTGTACTTTAACAAAATGGCGCCGTTGCCGGGGACCAGGGTTAGATGTAATTGATTCTATGAGTATGTGTTAACTTTGATTATGATTATATATGGTTTTAGTTATTCATCAATTTTGGTGGTTGTTCTTGATTATCTTGTTAAATGTTAGAATTTGAAATGTCATAGACATATGCTTTTTGAATTCAATATTTAGAAGAATCATCTATTAATTTCTAAAACTCTAGACATAGATTTTAGATTTAATACTCACTTAAATATCAAGTTTTAAAACTATTGTGTTGATTAAATTGTCCGAGACATCGGAGTTTGAGCAATACAATATAGCTGTTATATAGATCGATCACTCGAGACATCGAGGGTTAATTAATATAACGAGATTCTCGTCGTGATCTGGACACGGACACGTATGTGAGTGATATGTGATAGAATTGATTAATAGTTAAAACCTGTATAATTGATCGAAGGATACGTACAATTGAGTTAGTGAAACCTAACCCCAACAAATTTATCTCTCTGTCAATCTTTTAATCTTTTATCGTTATTTTAGTTAATTACTCTATACAAACAAACAACCTTAAAACATTATACTTGAAATTATACTAATTATTGAACGGTTTAGATATCGCACCAGCCTCTGTCGATACGATAAAAACTATACTTACTTTTGTACTTTAACAAAATGGCGCCGTTGCCGGGGACCAGGGTTAGATGTAATTGATTCTATGAGTATGTGTTAACTTTGATTATGATTATATATGGTTTTAGTTATTCATCAATTTTGGTGGTTGTTCTTGATTATCTTGTTAAATGTTAGAATTTGAAATGTCATAGATATATGCTTTTTGAATTCAATATTTAGAACAATCATCTATTAATTTCTAAAACTCTAGACATAGTCTTTAGATTTAATACTCACTTAAATATCAAGTTTTAAAACTATTGTGTTGATTAAATTGTCCAAGACATCGGTGTTTGAGCAATACAATATAGCGGTTATATAGATCGATCACTCGAGACATCGAGGGTTAATTAATATAACGAGAATCTCGTCGTGATCTGGACACGGACACGTATGTGAGTGATATGTGATAGAATTGATTAATAGTTATAACCTGTATAATTGATCGAAGGATACGTACAATTGAGTTAGTGAAACCTAACCCCAACAAATTTATCTCTCTGTCAATCTTTTAATCTTTTATCGTTATTTTAGTTAATTACTCTATACAAACAAACAACCTTAAAACATTATACTTGAAATTATATTAATTGTTGAACGGCTTAGATATCGCACTAGTCCCTGTGGATACGATAAAAACTATACTTACTTTTGTACTTTAACAAAATGGCGCCGTTGCCGGGGACCAGTGTTAGATGTAATTGATTCTATGAGTATGTGTTAACTTTGATTATGATTATATATGGTTTTAGTTATTCATCAATTTTGGTGGTTGTTCTTGATTATCTTGTTAAATGTTAGAATTTGAAATGTCATAGACATATGCTTTTTGAATTCAATATTTAGAAGAATCATCTATTAATTTCTAAAACTCTAGACATAGATTTTAGATTTAATACTCACTTAAATATCAAGTTTTAAAACTATTGTGTTGATTAAATTGTCCGAGACATCGGAGTTTGAGCAATACAATATAGCTGTTATATAGATCGATCACTCGAGACATCGAGGGTTAATTAATATAACGAGATTCTCGTCGTGATCTGGACACGGACACGTATGTGAGTGATATGTGATAGAATTGATTAATAGTTAAAACCTGTATAATTGATCGAAGGATACGTACAATTGAGTTAGTGAAACCTAACCCCAACAAATTTATCTCTCTGTCAATCTTTTAATCTTTTATCGTTATTTTAGTTAATTACTCTATACAAACAAACAACCTTAAAACATTATACTTGAAATTATACTAATTATTGAACGGTTTAGATATCGCACCAGCCTCTGTCGATACGATAAAAACTATACTTACTTTTGTACTTTAACAAAATGGCGCCGTTGCCGGGGACCAGGGTTAGATGTAATTGATTCTATGAGTATGTGTTAACTTTGATTATGATTATATATGGTTTTAGTTATTCATCAATTTTGGTGGTTGTTCTTGATTATCTTGTTAAATGTTAGAATTTGAAATGTCATAGATATATGCTTTTTGAATTCAATATTTAGAACAATCATCTATTAATTTCTAAAACTCTAGACATAGTCTTTAGATTTAATACTCACTTAAATATCAAGTTTTAAAACTATTGTGTTGATTAAATTGTCCAAGACATCGGTGTTTGAGCAATACAATATAGCGGTTATATAGATCGATCACTCGAGACATCGAGGGTTAATTAATATAACGAGAATCTCGTCGTGATCTGGACACGGACACGTATGTGAGTGATATGTGATAGAATTGATTAATAGTTATAACCTGTATAATTGATCGAAGGATACGTACAATTGAGTTAGTGAAACCTAACCCCAACAAATTTATCTCTCTGTCAATCTTTTAATCTTTTATCGTTATTTTAGTTAATTACTCTATACAAACAAACAACCTTAAAACATTATACTTGAAATTATATTAATTGTTGAACGGCTTAGATATCGAACCAGTCCCTGTGGATACGATAAAAACTATACTTACTTTTGTACTTTAACAAAATGGCGCCGTTGCCGGGGACCAGGGTTAGATGTAATTGATTCTATGAGTATGTGTTAACTTTGATTATGATTATATATGGTTTTAGTTATTCATCAATTTTGGTGGTTGTTCTTGATTATCTTGTTAAATGTTAGAATTTGAAATGTCATAGACATATGCTTTTTGAATTCAATATTTAGAAGAATCATCTATTAATTTCTAAAACTCTAGACATAGATTTTAGATTTAATACTCACTTAAATATCAAGTTTTAAAACTATTGTGTTGATTAAATTGTCCGAGACATCGGAGTTTGAGCAATACAATATAGCGGTTATATAGATCGATCACTCGAGACATCGAGGGTTAATTAATATAACGAGATTCTCGTCGTGATCTGGACACGGACACGTATGTGAGTGATATGTGATAGAATTGATTAATTGTTAAAACCTGTATAATTGATCGAAGGATATGTACAATTGAGTTAGTGAAACCTAACCCCAACAAATTTATCTCTCTGTCAATCTATTAATCTTTTATCGTTATTTTAGTTAATTACTCTACACAAACAAACAACCTTAAAACATTATACTTGAAATTATACTAATTGTTGAACGGTTTAGATATCGCACCAGCCTCTGTCGATACGATAAAAACTATACTTACTTTTGTACTTTAACAAAATGGCGCCGTTGCCGGGGACCAGGGTTAGATGTAATTGATTCTATGAGTATGTGTTAACTTTGATTATGATTATATATGGTTTTAGTTATTCATCAATTTTGGTGGTTGTTCTTGATTATCTTGTTAAATGTTAGAATTTGAAATGTCATAGATATATGCTTTTTGAATTCAATATTTAGAACAATCATCTATTAATTTCTAAAACTCTAGACATAGTCTTTAGATTTAATACTCACTTAAATATCAAGTTTTAAAACTATTGTGGTTATTAAATTGTCCAACACATCGGTGTTTGAGCAATACAATATAGCGGTTATATAGATCGATCACTCGAGACATCGAGGGTTAATTAATATAACGAGAATCTCGTCGTGATCTGGACACGGACACGTATGTGAGTGATATGTGATAGAATTGATTAATAGTTAAAACCTGTATAATTGATCGAAGGATACGTACAATTGAGTTAGTGAAACCTAACCCCAACAAATTTATCTGTCTGTCAATCTTTTAATCTTTTATCGTTATTTTAGTTAATTACTCTATACAAACAAACAACCTTAAAACATTATACTTGAAATTATATTAATTGTTAAACGGCTGAGATATCGCACCAGTCCCTGTGGATACGATAAAAACTATACTTACTTTTGTACTTTAACAAAATGGCGCCGTTGCCGGGGACCAGGGTTAGATGTAATTGATTCTATGAGTATGTGTTAACTTTGATTATGATTATATATGGTTTTAGTTATTCATCAATTTTGGTGGTTGTTCTTGATTATCTTGTTAAATGTTAGAATTTGAAATGTCATAGACATATGCTTTTTGAATTCAATATTTAGAAGAATCATCTATTAATTTCTAAAACTCTAGACATAGATTTTAGATTTAAAACTCACTTAAATATCAAGTTTTAAAACTATTGTGTTATTAAATTGTCCGAGACATCGGAGTTTGAGCAATACAATATAGCTGTTATATTGATCGATCACTCGAGACATCGAGGGTTAATTAATATAACGAAATTCTCGTCGTGATCTGGACACTGACGGGTATGTGAGTGATATGTGATAGAATTGATTAATAGTTAAAACCTGTATAATTGATCGAAGGATACGTACAATTGAGTTAGTGAAACCTAACCCCAACAAATTTATCTCTCTGTCAATCTTTTAATCTTTTATCGTTATTTTAGTTAATTACTCTATACAAACAAACAACCTTAAAACATTATACTTGAAATTATATTAATTGTTGAACGGCTTAGATATCGCACCAGTCCCTGTGGATACGATAAAAACTATACTTACTTTTGTACTTTAACAAAATGGCGCCGTTGCCGGGGACCAGGGTTAGATGTAATTGATTCTATGAGTATGTGTTAACTTTGATTATGATTATATATGGTTTTAGTTATTCATCAATTTTGGTGGTTGTTCTTGATTATCTTGTTAAATGTTAGAATTTGAAATGTCATAGACATATGCTTTTTGAATTCAATATTTAGAAGAATCATCTATTAATTTCTAAAACTCTAGACATAGATTTTAGATTTAATACTCACTTAAATATCAAGTTTTAAAACTATTGTGTTGATTAAATTGTCCGAGACATCGGAGTTTGAGCAATACAATATAGCTGTTATATAGATCGATCACTCGAGACATCGAGGGTTAATTAATATAACGAGAATCTCGTCGTGATCTGGACACGGACACGTATGTGAGTGATATGTGATAGAATTGATTAATAGTTAAAACCTGTATAATTGATCGAAGGATACGTACAATTGAGTTAGTGAAACCTAACCCCAACAAATTTATCTCTCTGTCAATCTATTAATCTTTTATCGTTATTTTAATTAATTACTCTATACAAACAAACAACCTTAAAACATTATACTTGAAATTATATTAATTGTTGAACGGCTTAGATATCGCACCAGTCCCTGTGGATACGATAAAAACTATACTTACTTTTGTACTTTAACAAAATGGCGCCGTTGCCGGGGACCAGGGTTAGATGTAATTGATTCTATGAGTATGTGTTAACTTTGATTATGATTATATATGGTTTTAGTTATTCATCAATTTTGGTGGTTGTTCTTGATTATCTTGTTAAATGTTAGAATTTGAAATGTCATAGACATATGCTTTTTGAATTCAATATTTAGAAGAATCATCTATTAATTTCTAAAACTCTAGACATAGATTTTAGATTTAATACTCACTTAAATATCAAGTTTTAAAACTATTGTGTTGATTAAATTGTCCGAGACATCGGAGTTTGAGCAATACAATATAGTTGTTATATAGATCGATCACTCGAGACATCGAGGGTTAATTAATATAACGAGATTCTCGTCGTGATCTGGACACGGACACGTATGTGAGTGATATGTGATAGAATTGATTAATTGTTAAAACCTGTATAATTGATCGAAGGATATGTACAATTGAGTTAGTGAAACCTAACCCCAACAAATTTATCTCTCTGTCAATCTTTTAATCTTTTATCGTTATTTTAGTTAATTACTCTATACAAACAAACAACCTTAAAACATTATACTTGAAATTATATTAATTGTTGAACGGCTTAGATATCGCACCAGTCCCTGTGGATACGATAAAAACTATACTTACTTTTGTACTTTAACAAAATGGCGCCGTTGCCGGGGACCAGGGTTAGATGTAATTGATTCTATGAGTATGTGTTAACTTTGATTATGATTATATATGGTTTTAGTTATTCATCAATTTTTTGTGGTTGTTCTTGATTATCTTGTTAATTGTTAGAATTTGAAATGTCATAGACATATGCTTTTTGAATTCAATATTTAGAACAATCATCTATTAATTTCTAAAACTCTAGACATAGATTTTAGATTTAAAACTCACTTAAATATCAAGTTTTAAAACTATTGTGTTATTAAATTGTCCGAGACATCGGAGTTTGCGCAATACAATATAGCTGTTATATTGATCGATCACTCGAGACATCAAGGGTTAATTAATATAACGAGATTCTCGTCGTGATCTGGACACTGACGGGTATGTGAGTGATATGTGATAGAATTGATTAATAGTTAAAACCTGTATAATTGATCGAAGGATACGTACAATTGAGTTAGTGAAACCTAACCCCAACAAATTTATCTCTATGTCAATCTTTTAATCTTTTATCGTTATTTTAGTTAATTACTCTATACAAACAAACAACTTTAAAACATTATACTTAAAATTATATTAATTGTTGAACGGCTTAGATATCGCACCAGTCCCTGTGGATACGATAAAAACTATACTTACTTTTGTACTTTAACAAAATGGCGCCGTTGCCGGGGACCAGGGTTAGATGTAATTGATTCTATGAGTATGTGTTAACTTTGATTATGATTATATATGGTTTTAGTTATTCATCAATTTTTTGTGGTTGTTCTTGATTATCTTGTTAATTGTTAGAATTTGAAATGTCATAGACATATGCTTTTTGAATTCAATATTTAGAACAATCATCTATTAATTTCTAAAACTCTAGACATAGATTTTAGATTTAAAACTCACTTAAATATCAAGTTTTAAAACTATTGTGTTATTAAATTGTCCGAGACATCGGAGTTTGAGCAATACAATATAGCTGTTATATTGATCGATCACTCGAGACATCAAGGGTTAATTAATATAACGAAATTCTCGTCGTGATCTGGACACTGACGGGTATGTGAGTGATATGTGATAGAATTGATTAATAGTTAAAACCTGTATAATTGATCGAAGGATACGTACAATTGAGTTAGTGAAACCTAACCCCAACAAATTTATCTCTCTGTCAATCTTTTAATCTTTTATCGTTATTTTAGTTAATTACTCTATACAAACAAACAACCTTAAAACATTATACTTGAAATTATATTAATTGTTGAACGGCTTAGATATCGCACCAGTCCCTGTGGATACGATAAAAACTATACTTACTTTTGTACTTTAACAAAATGGCGCCGTTGCCGGGGACCAGGGTTAGATGTAATTGATTCTATGAGTATGTGTTAACTTTGATTATGATTATATATGGTTTTAGTTATTCATCAATTTTGGTGGTTGTTCTTGATTATCTTGTTAAATGTTAGAATTTGAAATGTCATAGACATATGCTTTTTGAATTCAATATTTAGAAGAATCATCTATTAATTTCTAAAACTCTAGACATAGATTTTAGATTTAAAACTCACTTAAATATCAAGTTTTAAAACTATTGTGTTATTAAATTGTCCGAGACATCGGAGTTTGAGCAATACAATATAGCTGTTATATTGATCGATCACTCGAGACATCAAGGGTTAATTAATATAACGAAATTCTCGTCGTGATCTGGACACTGACGGGTATGTGAGTGATATGTGATAGAATTGATTAATAGTTAAAACCTGTATAATTGATCGAAGGATACGTACAATTGAGTTAGTGAAACCTAACCCCAACAAATTTATCTCTATGTCAATCTTTTAATCTTTTATCGTTATTTTAGTTAATTACTCTATACAAACAAACAACTTTAAAACATTATACTTGAAATTATATTAATTGTTGAACGGCTTAGGTATCGCACCAGTCATCGTGGATACGATAAAAACTATACTTACTTTTGTACTTTAACAAAATGGCGCCGTTGCCGGGGACCAGGGTTAGTTGTAATTGATTCTATGAGTATGTGTTAACTTTGATTATGATTATATATGGTTTTAGTTATTTATCAATTTTGGTGGTTGTTCTTGATTATCTTGATAAATGTTAGAATTTGAAATGTCATGGACGTATGCTTTTTGAATTCAATATTTAGAAGAATCATCTATTAATTTCTAAAACTCTAGACATAGATTTTAGATTTAATACTCACTTAAATATCAAGTTTTAAAACTATTGTGTTGATTAAATTGTCCGAGACATCGGAGTTTGAGCAATACAATATAGTTGTTATATAGATCGATCACTCGAGACATCAAGGGTTAATTAATATAACGAGATTCTCGTCGTGATCTGGACACTGACGGGTATGTGAGTGATATGTGATAGAATTGATTAATAGTTAAAACCTGTATAATTGATCGAAGGATACGTACAATTGAGTTAGTGAAACCTAACCCCAACAAATTTATCTCTATGTCAATCTTTTAATCTTTTATCGTTATTTTAGTTAATTACTCTATACAAACAAACAACTTTAAAACATTATACTTAAAATTATATTAATTGTTGAACGGCTTAGATATCGCACCAGTCCCTGTGGATACGATAAAAACTATACTTACTTTTGTACTTTAACAAAATGGCGCCGTTGCCGGGGACCAGGGTTAGATGTAATTGATTCTATGAGTATGTGTTAACTTTGATTATGATTATATATGGTTTTAGTTATTCATCAATTTTGGTGGTTGTTCTTGATTATCTTGTTAAATGTTAGAATTTGAAATGTCATAGACATATGCTTTTTGAATTCAATATTTAGAAGAATCATCTATTAATTTCTAAAACTCTAGACATAGATTTTAGATTTAATACTCACTTAAATATCAAGTTTTAAAACTATTGTGTTGATTAAATTGTCCGAGACATCGGAGTTTGAGCAATACAATATAGCTGTTATATAGATCGATCACTCGAGACATCGAGGGTTAATTAATATAACGAGAATCTCGTCGTGATCTGGACACGGACACGTATGTGAGTGATATGTGATAGAATTGATTAATAGTTAAAACCTGTATAATTGATCGAAGGATACGTACAATTGAGTTAGTGAAACCTAACCCCAACAAATTTATCTCTCTGTCAATCTATTAATCTTTTATCGTTATTTTAGTTAATTACTCTATACAAACAAACAACCTTAAAACATTATACTTGAAATTATATTAATTGTTGAACGGCTTAGATATCGCACCAGTCCCTGTGGATACGATAAAAACTATACTTACTTTTGTACTTTAACAAAATGGCGCCGTTGCCGGGGACCAGGGTTAGATGTAATTGATTCTATGAGTATGTGTTAACTTTGATTATGATTATATATGGTTTTAGTTATTCATCAATTTTGGTGGTTGTTCTTGATTATCTTGTTAAATGTTAGAATTTGAAATGTCATAGACATATGCTTTTTGAATTCAATATTTAGAAGAATCATCTATTAATTTCTAAAACTCTAGACATAGATTTTAGATTTAAAACTCACTTAAATATCAAGTTTTAAAACTATTGTGTTATTAAATTGTCCGAGACATCGGAGTTTGAGCAATACAATATAGCTGTTATATTGATCGATCACTCGAGACATCAAGGGTTAATTAATATAACGAAATTCTCGTCGTGATCTGGACACTGACGGGTATGTGAGTGATATGTGATAGAATTGATTAATAGTTAAAACCTGTATAATTGATCGAAGGATACGTACAATTGAGTTAGTGAAACCTAACCCCAACAAATTTATCTCTCTGTCAATCTTTTAATCTTTTATCGTTATTTTAGTTAATTACTCTATACAAACAAACAACCTTAAAACATTATACTTGAAATTATATTAATTGTTGAACGGCTTAGATATCGCACCAGTCCCTGTGGATACGATAAAAACTATACTTACTTTTGTACTTTAACAAAATGGCGCCGTTGCCGGGGACCAGGGTTAGATGTAATTGATTCTATGAGTATGTGTTAACTTTGATTATGATTATATATGGTTTTAGTTATTCATCAATTTTGGTGGTTGTTCTTGATTATCTTGTTAAATGTTAGAATTTGAAATGTCATAGACATATGCTTTTTGAATTCAATATTTAGAAGAATCATCTATTAATTTCTAAAACTCTAGACATAGATTTTAGATTTAAAACTCACTTAAATATCAAGTTTTAAAACTATTGTGTTATTAAATTGTCCGAGACATCGGAGTTTGAGCAATACAATATAGCTGTTATATTGATCGATCACTCGAGACATCAAGGGTTAATTAATATAACGAAATTCTCGTCGTGATCTGGACACTGACGGGTATGTGAGTGATATGTGATAGAATTGATTAATAGTTAAAACCTGTATAATTGATCGAAGGATACGTACAATTGAGTTAGTGAAACCTAACCCCAACAAATTTATCTCTATGTCAATCTTTTAATCTTTTATCGTTATTTTAGTTAATTACTCTATACAAACAAACAACTTTAAAACATTATACTTGAAATTATATTAATTGTTGAACGGCTTAGGTATCGCACCAGTCATCGTGGATACGATAAAAACTATACTTACTTTTGTACTTTAACAAAATGGCGCCGTTGCCGGGGACCAGGGTTAGTTGTAATTGATTCTATGAGTATGTGTTAACTTTGATTATGATTATATATGGTTTTAGTTATTTATCAATTTTGGTGGTTGTTCTTGATTATCTTGATAAATGTTAGAATTTGAAATGTCATGGACGTATGCTTTTTGAATTCAATATTTAGAAGAATCATCTATTAATTTCTAAAACTCTAGACATAGATTTTAGATTTAATACTCACTTAAATATCAAGTTTTAAAACTATTGTGTTGATTAAATTGTCCGAGACATCGGAGTTTGAGCAATACAATATAGTTGTTATATAGATCGATCACTCGAGACATCAAGGGTTAATTAATATAACGAGATTCTCGTCGTGATCTGGACACTGACGGGTATGTGAGTGATATGTGATAGAATTGATTAATAGTTAAAACCTGTATAATTGATCGAAGGATACGTACAATTGAGTTAGTGAAACCTAACCCCAACAAATTTATCTCTATGTCAATCTTTTAATCTTTTATCGTTATTTTAGTTAATTACTCTATACAAACAAACAACTTTAAAACATTATACTTAAAATTATATTAATTGTTGAACGGCTTAGATATCGCACCAGTCCCTGTGGATACGATAAAAACTATACTTACTTTTGTACTTTAACAAAATGGCGCCGTTGCCGGGGACCAGGGTTAGATGTAATTGATTCTATGAGTATGTGTTAACTTTGATTATGATTATATATGGTTTTAGTTATTCATCAATTTTGGTGGTTGTTCTTGATTATCTTGTTAAATGTTAGAATTTGAAATGTCATAGACATATGCTTTTTGAATTCAATATTTAGAAGAATCATCTATTAATTTCTAAAACTCTAGACATAGATTTTAGATTTAATACTCACTTAAATATCAAGTTTTAAAACTATTGTGTTGATTAAATTGTCCGAGACATCGGAGTTTGAGCAATACAATATAGCTGTTATATAGATCGATCACTCGAGACATCGAGGGTTAATTAATATAACGAGAATCTCGTCGTGATCTGGACACGGACACGTATGTGAGTGATATGTGATAGAATTGATTAATAGTTAAAACCTGTATAATTGATCGAAGGATACGTACAATTGAGTTAGTGAAACCTAACCCCAACAAATTTATCTCTCTGTCAATCTATTAATCTTTTATCGTTATTTTAGTTAATTACTCTATACAAACAAACAACCTTAAAACATTATACTTGAAATTATATTAATTGTTGAACGGCTTAGATATCGCACCAGTCCCTGTGGATACGATAAAAACTATACTTACTTTTGTACTTTAACAAAATGGCGCCGTTGCCGGGGACCAGGGTTAGATGTAATTGATTCTATGAGTATGTGTTAACTTTGATTATGATTATATATGGTTTTAGTTATTTATCAATTTTGGTGGTTGTTCTTGATTATCTTGATAAATGTTAGAATTTGAAATGTCATGGACGTATGCTTTTTGAATTCAATATTTAGAAGAATCATCTATTAATTTCTAAAACTCTAGACATAGATTTTAGATTTAATACTCACTTAAATATCAAGTTTTAAAACTATTGTGTTGATTAAATTGTCCGAGACATCGGAGTTTGAGCAATACAATATAGTTGTTATATAGATCGATCACTCGAGACATCAAGGGTTAATTAATATAACGAGATTCTCGTCGTGATCTGGACACTGACGGGTATGTGAGTGATATGTGATAGAATTGATTAATAGTTAAAACCTGTATAATTGATCGAAGGATACGTACAATTGAGTTAGTGAAACCTAACCCCAACAAATTTATCTCTATGTCAATCTTTTAATCTTTTATCGTTATTTTAGTTAATTACTCTATACAAACAAACAACTTTAAAACATTATACTTAAAATTATATTAATTGTTGAACGGCTTAGATATCGCACCAGTCCCTGTGGATACGATAAAAACTATACTTACTTTTGTACTTTAACAAAATGGCGCCGTTGCCGGGGACCAGGGTTAGATGTAATTGATTCTATGAGTATGTGTTAACTTTGATTATGATTATATATGGTTTTAGTTATTCATCAATTTTGGTGGTTGTTCTTGATTATCTTGTTAAATGTTAGAATTTGAAATGTCATAGACATATGCTTTTTGAATTCAATATTTAGAAGAATCATCTATTAATTTCTAAAACTCTAGACATAGATTTTAGATTTAATACTCACTTAAATATCAAGTTTTAAAACTATTGTGTTGATTAAATTGTCCGAGACATCGGAGTTTGAGCAATACAATATAGCTGTTATATAGATCGATCACTCGAGACATCGAGGGTTAATTAATATAACGAGAATCTCGTCGTGATCTGGACACGGACACGTATGTGAGTGATATGTGATAGAATTGATTAATAGTTAAAACCTGTATAATTGATCGAAGGATACGTACAATTGAGTTAGTGAAACCTAACCCCAACAAATTTATCTCTCTGTCAATCTATTAATCTTTTATCGTTATTTTAGTTAATTACTCTATACAAACAAACAACCTTAAAACATTATACTTGAAATTATATTAATTGTTGAACGGCTTAGATATCGCACCAGTCCCTGTGGATACGATAAAAACTATACTTACTTTTGTACTTTAACAAAATGGCGCCGTTGCCGGGGACCAGGGTTAGATGTAATTGATTCTATGAGTATGTGTTAACTTTGATTATGATTATATATGGTTTTAGTTATTCATCAATTTTGGTGGTTGTTCTTGATTATCTTGTTAAATGTTAGAATTTGAAATGTCATAGACATATGCTTTTTGAATTCAATATTTAGAAGAATCATCTATTAATTTCTAAAACTCTAGACATAGATTTTAGATTTAATACTCACTTAAATATCAAGTTTTAAAACTATTGTGTTGATTAAATTGTCCGAGACATCGGAGTTTGAGCAATACAATATAGTTGTTATATAGATCGATCACTCGAGACATCAAGGGTTAATTAATATAACGAGATTCTCGTCGTGATCTGGACACTGACGGGTATGTGAGTGATATGTGATAGAATTGATTAATAGTTAAAACCTGTATAATTGATCGAAGGATACGTACAATTGAGTTAGTGAAACCTAACCCCAACAAATTTATCTCTATGTCAATCTTTTAATCTTTTATCGTTATTTTAGTTAATTACTCTATACAAACAAACAACTTTAAAACATTATACTTAAAATTATATTAATTGTTGAACGGCTTAGATATCGCACCAGTCCCTGTGGATACGATAAAAACTATACTTACTTTTGTACTTTAACAAAATGGCGCCGTTGCCGGGGACCAGGGTTAGATGTAATTGATTCTATGAGTATGTGTTAACTTTGATTATGATTATATATGGTTTTAGTTATTCATCAGTTTTGGCGGTTGTTCTTGATTATCTTGTTAAATGTTAGAATTTGAAATGTCATAGACATATGCTTTTTGAATTCAATATTTAGAAGAATCATCTATTAATTTCTAAAACTCTAGACATAGATTTTAGATTTAATACTCACTTAAATATCAAGTTTTAAAACTATTGTGTTGATTAAATTGTCCGAGACATCGGAGTTTGAGCAATACAATATAGTTGTTATATAGATCGATCACTCGAGACATCAAGGGTTAATTAATATAACGAGATTCTCGTCGTGATCTGGACACGGACACGTATGTGAGTGATATGTGATAGAATTGATTAATTGTTAAAACCTGTATAATTGATCGAAGGATATGTACAATTGAGTTAGTGAAACCTAACCCCAACAAATTTATCTCTCTGTCAATCTATTAATCTTTTATCGTTATTTTAGTTAATTACTCTATACAAACAAACAACCTTAAAACATTATACTTGAAATTATATTAATTGTTGAACGGCTTAGATATCGCACCAGTCCCTGTGGATACGATAAAAACTATACTTACTTTTGTACTTTAACAAAATGGCGCCGTTGCCGGGGACCAGGGTTAGATGTAATTGATTCTATGAGTATGTGTTAACTTTGATTATGATTATATATGGTTTTAGTTATTCATCAATTTTTTGTGGTTGTTCTTGATTATCTTGTTAATTGTTAGAATTTGAAATGTCATAGACATATGCTTTTTGAATTCAATATTTAGAACAATCATCTATTAATTTCTAAAACTCTAGACATAGATTTTAGATTTAAAACTCACTTAAATATCAAGTTTTAAAACTATTGTGTTATTAAATTGTCCGAGACATCGGAGTTTGAGCAATACAATATAGCTGTTATATTGATCGATCACTCGAGACATCAAGGGTTAATTAATATAACGAAATTCTCGTCGTGATCTGGACACTGACGGGTATGTGAGTGATATGTGATAGAATTGATTAATAGTTAAAACCTGTATAATTGATCGAAGGATACGTACAATTGAGTTAGTGAAACCTAACCCCAACAAATTTATCTCTATGTCAATCTTTTAATCTTTTATCGTTATTTTAGTTAATTACTCTATACAAACAAACAACTTTAAAACATTATACTTGAAATTATATTAATTGTTGAACGGCTTAGGTATCGCACCAGTCATCGTGGATACGATAAAAACTATACTTACTTTTGTACTTTAACAAAATGGCGCCGTTGCCGGGGACCAGGGTTAGTTGTAATTGATTCTATGAGTATGTGTTAACTTTGATTATGATTATATATGGTTTTAGTTATTTATCAATTTTGGTGGTTGTTCTTGATTATCTTGATAAATGTTAGAATTTGAAATGTCATGGACGTATGCTTTTTGAATTCAATATTTTGAACAATCATCTATTAATTTCTAAAACTCTAGACATAGATTTTAGATTTAATACTCACTTAAATATCAAGTTTTAAAACTATTGTGTTGATTAAATTGTCCGAGACATCGGTGTTTGAGAAATACAATATAGCGGTTATATATTTCGATCACTCGAGACATCGAGGGTTAATTAATATAACGAGATTCTCGTCATGATCTGGACACAGACACGTATGTGAGTGATATGTGATAGAATTGATTAATTGTTAAAACCTGTATAATTGATCGAAGGATACGTACAATTGAGTTAGTGAAACCTAACCCCAACAAATTTATCTCTCTATCAATCTATTAATCTTTTATCGTTATTTTAGTTAATTACTCTATACAAACAAACAACCTTAAAACATTATACTTGAAATTATATTAATTGTTGAACGGCTTAGATATCGCACCAGTCCCTGTGGATACGATAAAAACTATACTTACTTTTGTACTTTAACAAAATGGCGCTGTTGCCGGGGACCAGGGTTAGATGTAATTGATTCTATGAGTATGTGTTAACTTTGATTATGATTATATATGGTTTTAGTTATTCATCAATTTTTTGTGGTTGTTCTTGATTATCTTGTTAATTGTTAGAATTTGAAATGTCATAGACATATGCTTTTTGAATTCAATATTTAGAAGAATCATCTATTAATTTCTAAAACTCTAGACATAGATTTTAGATTTAATACTCACTTAAATATCAAGTTTTAAAACTATTGTGTTGATTAAATTGTCCGAGACATCGGAGTTTGAGCAATACAATATAGTTGTTATATAGATCGATCACTCGAGACATCGAGGGTTAATTAATATAACGAGATTCTCGTCGTGATCTGGACACGGACACGTATGTGAGTGATATGTGATAGAATTGATTAATTGTTAAAACCTGTATAATTGATCGAAGGATATGTACAATTGAGTTAGTGAAACCTAACCCCAACAAATTTATCTCTCTGTCAATCTATTAATCTTTTATCGTTATTTTAGTTAATTACTCTATACAAACAAACAACCTTAAAACATTATACTTGAAATTATATTAATTGTTGAACGGCTTAGATATCGCACCAGTCCCTGTGGATACGATAAAAACTATACTTACTTTTGTACTTTAACAAAATGGCGCCGTTGCCGGGGACCAAGGTTAGATGTAATTGATTCTATGAGTATGTGTTAACTTTGATTATGATTATATATGGTTTTAGTTATTCATCAATTTTTTGTGGTTGTTCTTGATTATCTTGTTAATTGTTAGAATTTGAAATGTCATAGACATATGCTTTTTGAATTCAATATTTAGAACAATCATCTATTAATTTCTAAAACTCTAGACATAGATTTTAGATTTAAAACTCACTTAAATATCAAGTTTTAAAACTATTGTGTTATTAAATTGTCCGAGACATCGGAGTTTGAGCAATACAATATAGCTGTTATATTGATCGATCACTCGAGACATCAAGGGTTAATTAATATAACGAAATTCTCGTCGTGATCTGGACACTGACGGGTATGTGAGTGATATGTGATAGAATTGATTAATAGTTAAAACCTGTATAATTGATCGAAGGATACGTACAATTGAGTTAGTGAAACCTAACCCCAACAAATTTATCTCTATGTCAATCTTTTAATCTTTTATCGTTATTTTAGTTAATTACTCTATACAAACAAACAACTTTAAAACATTATACTTGAAATTAAATTAATTGTTGAACGGCTTAGGTATCGCACCAGTCATCGTGGATACGATAAAAACTATACTTACTTTTGTACTTTAACAAAATGGCGCCGTTGCCGGGGACCAGGGTTAGATGTAATTGATTCTATGAGTATGTGTTAACTTTGATTATGATTATATATGGTTTTAGTTATTCATCAATTTTGGTGGTTGTTCTTGATTATCTTGATAAATGTTAGAATTTGAAATGTCATGGACGTATGCTTTTTGAATTCAATATTTTGAACAATCATCTATTAATTTCTAAAACTCTAGACATAGATTTTAGATTTAATACTCACTTAAATATCAAGTTTTAAAACTATTGTGTTGATTAAATTGTCCGAGACATCGGTGTTTGAGAAATACAATATAGCGGTTATATAGATCGATCACTCGAGACATCGAGGGTTAATTAATATAACGAGATTCTCGTCATGATCTGGACACGGACACGTATGTGAGTGATATGTGATAGAATTGATTAATTGTTAAAACCTGTATAATTGATCGAAGGATACGTACAATTGAGTTAGTGAAACCTAACCCCAACAAATTTATCTCTCTATCAATCTATTAATCTTTTATCGTTATTTTAGTTAATTACTCTATACAAACAAACAACCTTAAAACATTATACTTGAAATTATATTAATTGTTGAACGGCTTAGATATCGCACCAGTCCCTGTGGATACGATAAAAACTATACTTACTTTTGTACTTTAACAAAATGGCGCTGTTGCCGGGAACCAGGGTTAGATGTAATTGATTCTATGAGTATGTGTTAACTTTGATTATGATTATATATGGTTTTAGTTATTCATCAATTTTTTGTGGTTGTTCTTGATTATCTTGTTAATTGTTAGAATTTGAAATGTCATAGACATATGCTTTTTGAATTCAATATTTAGAAGAATCATCTATTAATTTCTAAAACTCTAGACATAGATTTTAGATTTAATACTCACTTAAATATCAAGTTTTAAAACTATTGTGTTGATTAAATTGTCCGAGACATCGGAGTTTGAGCAATACAATATAGTTGTTATATAGATCGATCACTCGAGACATCGAGGGTTAATTAATATAACGAGATTCTCGTCGTGATCTGGACACGGACACGTATGTGAGTGATATGTGATAGAATTGATTAATTGTTAAAACCTGTATAATTGATCGAAGGATATGTACAATTGAGTTAGTGAAACCTAACCCCAACAAATTTATCTCTCTGTCAATCTATTAATCTTTTATCGTTATTTTAGTTAATTACTCTATACAAACAAACAACCTTAAAACATTATACTTGAAATTATATTAATTGTTGAACGGCTTAGATATCGCACCAGTCCCTGTGGATACGATAAAAACTATACTTACTTTTGTACTTTAACAATATGGCGCCGTTGCCGGGGACCAGGGTTAGATGTAATTGATTCTATGAGTATGTGTTAACTTTGATTATGATTATATATGGTTTTAGTTATTCATCAATTTTTTGTGGTTGTTCTTGATTATCTTGTTAATTGTTAGAATTTGAAATGTCATAGACATATGCTTTTTGAATTCAATATTTAGAACAATCATCTATTAATTTCTAAAACTCTAGACATAGATTTTAGATTTAAAACTCACTTAAATATCAAGTTTTAAAACTATTGTGTTATTAAATTGTCCGAGACATCGGAGTTTGAGCAATACAATATAGCTGTTATATTGATCGATCACTCGAGACATCAAGGGTTAATTAATATAACGAAATTCTCGTCGTGATCTGGACACTGACGGGTATGTGAGTGATATGTGATAGAATTGATTAATAGTTAAAACCTGTATAATTGATCGAAGGATACGTACAATTGAGTTAGTGAAACCTAACCCCAACAAATTTATCTCTATGTCAATCTTTTAATCTTTTATCGTTATTTTAGTTAATTACTCTATACAAACAAACAACTTTAAAACATTATACTTGAAATTAAATTAATTGTTGAACGGCTTAGGTATCGCACCAGTCATCGTGGATACGATAAAAACTATACTTACTTTTGTACTTTAACAAAATGGCGCCGTTGCCGGGGACCAGGGTTAGATGTAATTGATTCTATGAGTATGTGTTAACTTTGATTATGATTATATATGGTTTTAGTTATTCATCAATTTTGGTGGTTGTTCTTGATTATCTTGATAAATGTTAGAATTTGAAATGTCATGGACGTATGCTTTTTGAATTCAATATTTTGAACAATCATCTATTAATTTCTAAAACTCTAGACATAGATTTTAGATTTAATACTCACTTAAATATCAAGTTTTAAAACTATTGTGTTGATTAAATTGTCCGAGACATCGGTGTTTGAGAAATACAATATAGCGGTTATATAGATCGATCACTCGAGACATCGAGGGTTAATTAATATAACGAGATTCTCGTCATGATCTGGACACGGACACGTATGTGAGTGATATGTGATAGAATTGATTAATTGTTAAAACCTGTATAATTGATCGAAGGATACGTACAATTGAGTTAGTGAAACCTAACCCCAACAAATTTATCTCTCTATCAATCTATTAATCTTTTATCGTTATTTTAGTTAATTACTCTATACAAACAAACAACCTTAAAACATTATACTTGAAATTATATTAATTGTTGAACGGCTTAGATATCGCACCAGTCCCTGTGGATACGATAAAAACTATACTTACTTTTGTACTTTAACAAAATGGCGCTGTTGCCGGGGACCAGGGTTAGATGTAATTGATTCTATGAGTATGTGTTAACTTTGATTATGATTATATATGGTTTTAGTTATTCATCAATTTTTTGTGGTTGTTCTTGATTATCTTGTTAATTGTTAGAATTTGAAATGTCATAGACATATGCTTTTTGAATTCAATATTTAGAAGAATCATCTATTAATTTCTAAAACTCTAGACATAGATTTTAGATTTAATACTCACTTAAATATCAAGTTTTAAAACTATTGTGTTGATTAAATTGTCCGAGACATCGGAGTTTGAGCAATACAATATAGTTGTTATATAGATCGATCACTCGAGACATCGAGGGTTAATTAATATAACGAGATTCTCGTCGTGATCTGGACACGGACACGTATGTGAGTGATATGTGATAGAATTGATTAATTGTTAAAACCTGTATAATTGATCGAAGGATATGTACAATTGAGTTAGTGAAACCTAACCCCAACAAATTTATCTCTCTGTCAATCTATTAATCTTTTATCGTTATTTTAGTTAATTACTCTATACAAACAAACAACCTTAAAACATTATACTTGAAATTATATTAATTGTTGAACGGCTTAGATATCGCACCAGTCCCTGTGGATACGATAAAAACTATACTTACTTTTGTACTTTAACAAAATGGCGCCGTTGCCGGGGACCAGGGTTAGATGTAATTGATTCTATGAGTATGTGTTAACTTTGATTATGATTATATATGGTTTTAGTTATTCATCAATTTTTTGTGGTTGTTCTTGATTATCTTGTTAAATGTTAGAATTTGAAATGTCATAGACATATGCTTTTTGAATTCAATATTTAGAACAATCATCTATTAATTTCTAAAACTCTAGACATAGATTTTAGATTTAATACTCACTTAAATATCAAGTTTTAAAACTATTGTGTTGATTAAATTGTCCGAGACATCGGAGTTTGAGCAATACAATATAGCTGTTATATAGATCGATCACTCGAGACATCGAGGGTTAATTAATATAACGAGATTCTCGTCGTGATCTGGACACGGACACGTATGTGAGTGATATGTGATAGAATTGATTAATTGTTAAAACCTGTATAATTGATCGAAGGATATGTACAATTGAGTTAGTGAAACCTAACCCCAACAAATTTATCTCTCTGTCAATCTATTAATCTTTTATCGTTATTTTAGTTAATTACTCTATACAAACAAACAACCTTAAAACATTATACTTGAAATTATATTAATTGTTGAACGGCTTAGATATCGCACCAGTCCCTATGGATACGATAAAAACTATACTTACTTTTGTAATTTAACAAAATGGAGCCGTTGCCGGGGACCAGGGTTAGATGTAATTGATTCTATGAGTATGTGTTAACTTTGATTATGATTATATATGGTTTTAGTTATTCATCAATTTTTTGTGGTTGTTCTTGATTATCTTGTTAAATGTTAGAATTTCAAATGTCATAGACATATGCTTTTTGAATTCAATATTTAGAACAATCATCTATTAATTTCTAAAACTCTAGACATAGATTTTAGATTTAAAACTCACTTAAATATCAAGTTTTAAAACTATTGTGTTATTAAATTGTCCGAGACATCGGAGTTTGAGCAATACAATATAGCTGTTATATTGATCGATCACTCGAGACATCAAGGGTTAATTAATATAACGAGAATCTCGTCGTGATCTAGACACGGACACGTATGTGAGTGATATGTGATAGAATTGATTAATAGTTAAAACCTGTATAATTGATCGAAGGATACGTACAATTGAGTTAGTGAAACCTAACCCCAACAAATTTATCTCTATGTCAATCTTTTAATCTTTTATCGTTATTTTAGTTAATTACTCTATACAAACAAACAACTTTAAAACATTATACTTGAAATTAAATTAATTGTTGAACGGCTTAGGTATCGCACCAGTCATCGTGGATACGATAAAAACTATACTTACTTTTGTACTTTAACAAAATGGCGCCGTTGCCGGGGACCAGGGTTAGATGTAATTGATTCTATGAGTATGTGTTAACTTTGATTATGATTATATATGGTTTTAGTTATTCATCAATTTTGGTGGTTGTTCTTGATTATCTTGATAAATGTTAGAATTTGAAATGTCATGGACGTATGCTTTTTGAATTCAATATTTTGAACAATCATCTATTAATTTCTAAAACTCTAGACATAGATTTTAGATTTAATACTCACTTAAATATCAAGTTTTAAAACTATTGTGTTGATTAAATTGTCCGAGACATCGGTGTTTGAGAAATACAATATAGCGGTTATATAGATCGATCACTCGAGACATCGAGGGTTAATTAATATAACGAGATTCTCGTCATGATCTGGACACGGACACGTATGTGAGTGATATGTGATAGAATTGATTAATTGTTAAAACCTGTATAATTGATCGAAGGATACGTACAATTGAGTTAGTGAAACCTAACCCCAACAAATTTATCTCTCTATCAATCTATTAATCTTTTATCGTTATTTTAGTTAATTACTCTATACAAACAAACAACCTTAAAACATTATACTTGAAATTATATTAATTGTTGAACGGCTTAGATATCGCACCAGTCCCTGTGGATACGATAAAAACTATACTTACTTTTGTACTTTAACAAAATGGCGCTGTTGCCGGGGACCAGGGTTAGATGTAATTGATTCTATGAGTATGTGTTAACTTTGATTATGATTATATATGGTTTTAGTTATTCATCAATTTTTTGTGGTTGTTCTTGATTATCTTGTTAATTGTTAGAATTTGAAATGTCATAGACATATGCTTTTTGAATTCAATATTTAGAAGAATCATCTATTAATTTCTAAAACTCTAGACATAGATTTTAGATTTAATACTCACTTAAATATCAAGTTTTAAAACTATTGTGTTGATTAAATTGTCCGAGACATCGGAGTTTGAGCAATACAATATAGTTGTTATATAGATCGATCACTCGAGACATCGAGGGTTAATTAATATAACGAGATTCTCGTCGTGATCTGGACACGGACACGTATGTGAGTGATATGTGATAGAATTGATTAATTGTTAAAACCTGTATAATTGATCGAAGGATATGTACAATTGAGTTAGTGAAACCTAACCCCAACAAATTTATCTCTCTGTCAATCTATTAATCTTTTATCGTTATTTTAGTTAATTACTCTATACAAACAAACAACCTTAAAACATTATACTTGAAATTATATTAATTGTTGAACGGCTTAGATATCGCACCAGTCCCTGTGGATACGATAAAAACTATACTTACTTTTGTACTTTAACAAAATGGCGCCGTTGCCGGGGACCAGGGTTAGATGTAATTGATTCTATGAGTATGTGTTAACTTTGATTATGATTATATATGGTTTTAGTTATTCATCAATTTTTTGTGGTTGTTCTTGATTATCTTGTTAAATGTTAGAATTTGAAATGTCATAGACATATGCTTTTTGAATTCAATATTTAGAACAATCATCTATTAATTTCTAAAACTCTAGACATAGATTTTAGATTTAATACTCACTTAAATATCAAGTTTTAAAACTATTGTGTTGATTAAATTGTCCGAGACATCGGAGTTTGAGCAATACAATATAGCTGTTATATAGATCGATCACTCGAGACATCGAGGGTTAATTAATATAACGAGATTCTCGTCGTGATCTGGACACGGACACGTATGTGAGTGATATGTGATAGAATTGATTAATTGTTAAAACCTGTATAATTGATCGAAGGATATGTACAATTGAGTTAGTGAAACCTAACCCCAACAAATTTATCTCTCTGTCAATCTATTAATCTTTTATCGTTATTTTAGTTAATTACTCTATACAAACAAACAACCTTAAAACATTATACTTGAAATTATATTAATTGTTGAACGGCTTAGATATCGCACCAGTCCCTATGGATACGATAAAAACTATACTTACTTTTGTAATTTAACAAAATGGAGCCGTTGCCGGGGACCAGGGTTAGATGTAATTGATTCTATGAGTATGTGTTAACTTTGATTATGATTATATATGGTTTTAGTTATTCATCAATTTTTTGTGGTTGTTCTTGATTATCTTGTTAAATGTTAGAATTTCAAATGTCATAGACATATGCTTTTTGAATTCAATATTTAGAACAATCATCTATTAATTTCTAAAACTCTAGACATAGATTTTAGATTTAAAACTCACTTAAATATCAAGTTTTAAAACTATTGTGTTATTAAATTGTCCGAGACATCGGAGTTTGAGCAATACAATATAGCTGTTATATTGATCGATCACTCGAGACATCAAGGGTTAATTAATATAACGAGAATCTCGTCGTGATCTAGACACGGACACGTATGTGAGTGATATGTGATAGAATTGATTAATAGTTAAAACCTGTATAATTGATCGAAGGATACGTACAATTGAGTTAGTGAAACCTAACCCCAACAAATTTATCTCTCTGTCAATCTTTTAATCTTTTATCGTTATTTTAGTTAATTACTCTATACAAACAAACAACTTTAAAACATTATACTTGAAATTAAATTAATTGTTGAACGGCTTAGGTATCGCACCAGTCATCGTGGATACGATAAAAACTATACTTACTTTTGTACTTTAACAAAATGGCGCCGTTGCCGGGGACCAGGGTTAGATGTAATTGATTCTATGAGTATGTGTTAACTTTGATTATGATTATATATGGTTTTAGTTATTCATCAATTTGGTGGTTGTTCTTGATTATCTTGATAAATGTTAGAATTTGAAATGTCATGGACATATGCTTTTTGAATTCAATATTTTGAACAATCATCTATTAATTTCTAAAACTCTAGACATAGATTTTAGATTTAATACTCACTTAAATATCAAGTTTTAAAACTATTGTGTTGATTAAATTGTCCGAGACATCGGTGTTTGAGAAATACAATATAGCGGTTATATAGATCGATCACTCGAGACATCGAGGGTTAATTAATATAACGAGATTCTCGTCATGATCTGGACACGGACACGTATGTGAGTGATATGTGATAGAATTGATTAATTGTTAAAACCTGTATAATTGATCGAAGGATACGTACAATTGAGTTAGTGAAACCTAACCCCAACAAATTTATCTCTCTATCAATCTATTAATCTTTTATCGTTATTTTAGTTAATTACTCTATACAAACAAACAACCTTAAAACATTATACTTGAAATTATATTAATTGTTGAACGGCTTAGATATCGCACCAGTCCCTGTGGATACGATAAAAACTATACTTACTTTTGTACTTTAACAAAATGGCGCTGTTGCCGGGGACCTGGGTTAGATGTAATTGATTCTATGAGTATGTGTTAACTTTGATTATGATTATATATGGTTTTAGTTATTCATCAATTTTTTGTGGTTGTTCTTGATTATCTTGTTAATTGTTAGAATTTGAAATGTCATAGACATATGCTTTTTGAATTCAATATTTAGAAGAATCATCTATTAATTTCTAAAACTCTAGACATAGATTTTAGATTTAATACTCACTTAAATATCAAGTTTTAAAACTATTGTGTTGATTAAATTGTCCGAGACATCGGAGTTTGAGCAATACAATATAGTTGTTATATAGATCGATCACTCGAGACATCGAGGGTTAATTAATATAACGAGATTCTCGTCGTGATCTGGACACGGACACGTATGTGAGTGATATGTGATAGAATTGATTAATTGTTAAAACCTGTATAATTGATCGAAGGATATGTACAATTGAGTTAGTGAAACCTAACCCCAACAAATTTATCTCTCTGTCAATCTATTAATCTTTTATCGTTATTTTAGTTAATTACTCTATACAAACAAACAACCTTAAAACATTATACTTGAAATTATATTAATTGTTGAACGGCTTAGATATCGCACCAGTCCCTGTGGATACGATAAAAACTATACTTACTTTTGTACTTTAACAAAATGGCGCCGTTGCCGGGGACCAGGGTTAGATGTAATTGATTCTATGAGTATGTGTTAACTTTGATTATGATTATATATGGTTTTAGTTATTCATCAATTTTTTGTGGTTGTTCTTGATTATCTTGTTAAATGTTAGAATTTGAAATGTCATAGACATATGCTTTTTGAATTCAATATTTAGAACAATCATCTATTAATTTCTAAAACTCTAGACATAGATTTTAGATTTAATACTCACTTAAATATCAAGTTTTAAAACTATTGTGTTGATTAAATTGTCCGAGACATCGGAGTTTGAGCAATACAATATAGCTGTTATATAGATCGATCACTCGAGACATCGAGGGTTAATTAATATAACGAGATTCTCGTCGTGATCTGGACACGGACACGTATGTGAGTGATATGTGATAGAATTGATTAATTGTTAAAACCTGTATAATTGATCGAAGGATATGTACAATTGAGTTAGTGAAACCTAACCCCAACAAATTTATCTCTCTGTCAATCTATTAATCTTTTATCGTTATTTTAGTTAATTACTCTATACAAACAAACAACCTTAAAACATTATACTTGAAATTATATTAATTGTTGAACGGCTTAGATATCGCACCAGTCCCTATGGATACGATAAAAACTATACTTACTTTTGTAATTTAACAAAATGGAGCCGTTGCCGGGGACCAGGGTTAGATGTAATTGATTCTATGAGTATGTGTTAACTTTGATTATGATTATATATGGTTTTAGTTATTCATCAATTTTTTGTGGTTGTTCTTGATTATCTTGTTAAATGTTAGAATTTCAAATGTCATAGACATATGCTTTTTGAATTCAATATTTAGAACAATCATCTATTAATTTCTAAAACTCTAGACATAGATTTTAGATTTAAAACTCACTTAAATATCAAGTTTTAAAACTATTGTGTTATTAAATTGTCCGAGACATCGGAGTTTGAGCAATACAATATAGCTGTTATATTGATCGATCACTCGAGACATCAAGGGTTAATTAATATAACGAGAATCTCGTCGTGATCTAGACACGGACACGTATGTGAGTGATATGTGATAGAATTGATTAATAGTTAAAACCTGTATAATTGATCGAAGGATACGTACAATTGAGTTAGTGAAACCTAACCCCAACAAATTTATCTCTCTGTCAATCTTTTAATCTTTTATCGTTATTTTAGTTAATTACTCTATACAAACAAACAACTTTAAAACATTATACTTGAAATTAAATTAATTGTTGAACGGCTTAGGTATCGCACCAGTCATCGTGGATACGATAAAAACTATACTTACTTTTGTACTTTAACAAAATGGCGCCGTTGCCGGGGACCAGGGTTAGATGTAATTGATTCTATGAGTATGTGTTAACTTTGATTATGATTATATATGGTTTTAGTTATTCATCAATTTGGTGGTTGTTCTTGATTATCTTGATAAATGTTAGAATTTGAAATGTCATGGACATATGCTTTTTGAATTCAATATTTTGAACAATCATCTATTAATTTCTAAAACTCTAGACATAGATTTTAGATTTAATACTCACTTAAATATCAAGTTTTAAAACTATTGTGTTGATTAAATTGTCCGAGACATCGGTGTTTGAGAAATACAATATAGCGGTTATATAGATCGATCACTCGAGACATCGAGGGTTAATTAATATAACGAGATTCTCGTCATGATCTGGACACGGACACGTATGTGAGTGATATGTGATAGAATTGATTAATTGTTAAAACCTGTATAATTGATCGAAGGATACGTACAATTGAGTTAGTGAAACCTAACCCCAACAAATTTATCTCTCTGTCAATCTATTAATCTTTTATCGTTATTTTAGTTAATTACTCTATACAAACAAACAACCTTAAAACATTATACTTGAAATTATATTAATTGTTGAACGGCTTAGATATCGCACCAGTCCCTGTGGATACGATAAAAACTATACTTACTTTTGTACTTTAACAAAATGGCGCTGTTGCCGGGGACCAGGGTTAGATGTAATTGATTCTATGAGTATGTGTTAACTTTGATTATGATTATATATGGTTTTAGTTATTCATCAATTTTTTGTGGTTGTTCTTGATTATCTTGTTAAATGTTAGAATTTGAAATGTCATAGACATATGCTTTTTGAATTCAATATTTAGAACAATCATCTATTAATTTCTAAAACTCTAGACATAGATTTTAGATTTAATACTCACTTAAATATCAAGTTTTAAAACTATTGTGTTGATTAAATTGTCCGAGACATCGGAGTTTGAGCAATACAATATAGCTGTTATATAGATCGATCACTCGAGACATCGAGGGTTAATTAATATAACGAGATTCTCGTCGTGATCTGGACACGGACACGTATGTGAGTGATATGTGATAGAATTGATTAATTGTTAAAACCTGTATAATTGATCCAACGATACGTACAATTGAGTTAGTGAAACCTAACCCCAACAAATTTATCTCTCTATCAATCTTTTAATCTTTTATCGTTATTTTAGTTAATTACTCTATACAAACAAACAACCTTAAAACATTATACTTGAAATTATATTAATTGTTGAACGGCTTAGATATCGCACCAGTCCCTGTGGATACGATAAAAACTATACTTACTTTTGTACTTTAACAAAATGGCGCTGTTGCCGGGGACCAGGGTTAGATGTAATTGATTCTATGAGTATGTGTTAACTTTGATTATGATTATATATGGTTTTAGTTATTCATCAATTTTTTGTGGTTGTTCTTGATTATCTTGTTAAATGTTAGAATTTGAAATGTCATAGACATATGCTTTTTGAATTCAATATTTAGAACAATCATCTATTAATTTCTAAAACTCTAGACATAGATTTTAGATTTAATACTCACTTAAATATCAAGTTTTAAAACTATTGTGTTGATTAAATTGTCCGAGACATCGGAGTTTGAGCAATACAATATAGCTGTTATATAGATCGATCACTCGAGACATCGAGGGTTAATTAATATAACGAGATTCTCGTCGTGATCTGGACACGGACACGTATGTGAGTGATATGTGATAGAATTGATTAATAGTTAAAACCTGTATAATTGATCGAAGGATACGTACAATTGAGTTAGTGAAACCTAACCCCAACAAATTTATCTCTCTGTCAATCTTTTAATCTTTTATCGTTATTTTAGTTAATTACTCTATACAAACAAACAACCTTAAAACATTATACTTGAAATTATACTAATTGTTGAACGGTTTAGATATCGCACCAGCCTCTGTTGATACGATAAAAACTATACTTACTTTTGTACTTTAACAAAATGGCGCCGTTGCCGGGGACCAGGGTTAGATGTAATTGATTCTATGAGTATGTGTTAACTTTGATTATGATTATATATGGTTTTAGTTATTCATCAATTTTGGTGGTTGTTCTTGATTATCTTGTTAAATGTTAGAATTTGAAATGTCATAGATATATGCTTTTTGAATTCAATATTTAGAACAATCATCTATTAATTTCTAAAACTCTAGACATAGATTTTAGATTTAATACTCACTTAAATATCAAGTTTTAAAACTATTGTGTTGATTAAATTGTCCAAGACATCGGTGTTTGAGCAATACAATATAGCGGTTATATAGATCGATCACTCGAGACATCGAGGGTTAATTAATATAACGAGATTCTCGTCGTCATCTGGACACGGACACGTATGTGAGTGATATGTGATAGAATTGATTAATAGTTAAAACCTGTATAATTGATCGAAGGATACGTACAATTGAGTTAGTGAAACCTAACCCCAACAAATTTATCTCTCTGTCAATCTTTTAATCTTTTATCGTTATTTTAGTTAATTACTCTATACAAACAAACAACCTTAAAACATTATACTTGAAATTATATATTAATTACTCTATACAAACAAACAACCTTAAAACATTATACGATAAAAACTATACTTACTTTTGTACTTTAACAAAATGGCGCTGTTGCCGGGGACCAGGGTTAGATGTAATTGATTCTATGAGTATGTGTTAACTTTGATTATGATTATATATGGTTTTAGTTATTCATCAATTTTTTGTGGTTGTTCTTGATTATCTTGTTAAATGTTAGAATTTGAAATGTCATAGACATATGCTTTTTGAATTCAATATTTAGAACAATCATCTATTAATTTCTAAAACTCTAGACATAGATTTTAGATTTAATACTCACTTAAATATCAAGTTTTAAAACTATTGTGTTGATTAAATTGTCCGAGACATCGGAGTTTGAGCAATACAATATAGCTGTTATATAGATCGATCACTCGAGACATCGAGGGTTAATTAATATAACGAGATTCTCGTCGTGATCTGGACACGGACACGTATGTGAGTGATATGTGATAGAATTGATTAATTGTTAAAACCTGTATAATTGATCGAAGGATACGTACAATTGAGTTAGTGAAACCTAACCCCAACAAATTTATCTCTCTGTCAATTTATTAATCTTTTATCGTTATTTTAGTTAATTACTCTAGACAAACAAACAACCTTAAAACATTATACTTGAAATTATATTAATTGTTGAACGGCTTAGATATCATACCAGTCCCTATGGATACGATAAAAACTATACTTACTTTTGTAATTTAACAAAATGGCGCCGTTGCCGGGGACCAGGGTTAGATGTAATTGATTCTATGAGTATGTGTTAACTTTGATTATGATTATATATGGTTTTAGTTATTCATCAATTTTTTGTGGTTGTTCTTGATTATCTTGTTAAATGTTAGAATTTGAAATGTCATAGACATATGCTTTTTGAATTCAATATTTAGTACAATCATCTATTAATTTCTAAATTTCTAGACATAGATTTTAGATTTAATACTCACTTAAATATCAAGTTTTAAAACTATTGTGTTGATTAAATTGTCCGAGACATCGGAGTTTGAGCAATACAATATAGCCGATATATTGATCGATCACTCGAGACATCGAGGGTTAATTAATATAACGAGAATCTCGTCGTGATCTAAACACGGACACGTATGTGAGTGATATGTGATAGAATTGATTAATAGTTAAAACCTGTATAATTGATCGAAGGATACGTACAATTGAGTTAGTGAAACCTAACCCCAACAAATTTATCTCTCTGTCAATCTTTTAATCTTTTATCGTTATTTTAGTTAATTACTCTATACAAACAAACAACCTTAAAACATTATACTTGAAATTATACTAATTGTTGAACGGTTTAGATATCGCACCAGCCTCTGTCGATACGATAAAAACTATACTTACTTTTGTACTTTAACAAAATGGCGCCGTTGCCGGGGACCAGGGTTAGATGTAATTGATTCTATGAGTATGTGTTAACTTTGATTATGATTATATATGGTTTTAGTTATTCATCAATTTTGGTGGTTGTTCTTGATTATCTTGTTAAATGTTAGAATTTGAAATGTCATAGATATATGCTTTTTGAATTCAATATTTAGAACAATCATCTATTAATTTCTAAAACTCTAGACATAGATTTTAGATTTAATACTCACTTAAATATCAAGTTTTAAAACTATTGTGTTGATTAAATTGTCCGAGACATCAGTGTTTGAGCAATACAATATAGCGGTTATATAGATCTATCACTCGAGACATCGAGGGTTAATTAATATAACGAGATTCTCGTCGTGATCTGGATACGGACACGTATGTGAGTGATATGTGTAAGAATTGATTAATAGTTAAAACCTGTATAATTGATCGAAGGATACGTACAATTGAGTTAGTGAAACCTAACCCCAACAAATTTATCTCTCTGTCAATCTTTTAATCTTTTATCGTTATTTTAGTAAATTACTCTATACAAACAAACAACCTTAAAACATTATACTTGAAATTATACTAATTGTTGAACGGCTTAGATATCGCACCAGTCCCTATGGATATGATAAAAACTATACTTACTTTTGTACTTTAACAAAATGGCGCCGTTGCCGGAGACCAGGGTTAGATGTAATTGATTCTATGAGTATGTGTTAACTTTGATTATGATTATATATGGTTTTAGTTATTCATCAATTTTGGTGGTTGTTCTTGATTATCTTGTTAAATGTTAGAATTTGAAATGTCATAGACATATGCTTTTTGAATTCAATATTTAGAACAATCATCTATTAATTTCTAAAACTCTAGACATAGATTTTAAATTTAATACTCACTTAAATATCAAATTTTAAAACTATTGTGTTGATTAAATTGTCCGAGACATCGGAGTTTGAGCAATACAATATAGCTGTTATATTGATCGATCACTCGAGACATCGAGGGTTAATTAATATAACGAGATTCTCGTCGTGATCTGGACACGGACACGTATGTGAGTGATATGTGATAGAATTGATTAATAGTTAAAACCTGTATAATTGATCGAAGGATACGTACAATTGAGTTAATGAAACCTAACCCCAACAAATTTATATCTCTGTCCATCTTTTAATCTTTTATCGTTATTTTAGTTAATTACTCTATACAAACAAACAACCTTAAAACATTATACTTGAAATTATACTAATTGTTGAACGGCTTAGATATCGCACCAGTCCCTGTGGATATGATAAAAACTATACTTACTTTTGTACTTTAACAAAATGGCGCCGTTGACGGGGACCAGGGTTAGATGTAATTGATTCTATGAGTATGTGTTAACTTTGATTATGATTATATATGGTTTTAGTTATTTATCAATTTTGGTGGTTGTTCTTGATTATCTTGTTAAATGTTAGAATTTGAAATGTCATAGACATATGCTTTTTGAATTCAATATTTAGAACAATCATCTATTAATTTCTAAAACTCTAGACATAGATTTTAGATTTAATACTCACTTAAATATCAAGTTTTAAAACTATTGTGTTGATTAAATTGTCCGAGACATCAGTGTTTGAGCAATACAATATAGCGGTTATATAGATCTATCACTCGAGACATCGAGGGTTAATTAATATAACGAGATTCTCGTCGTGATCTGGATACGGACACGTATGTGAGTGATATGTGTAAGAATTGATTAATAGTTAAAACCTGTATAATTGATCGAAGGATACGTACAATTGAGTTAGTGAAACCTAACCCCAACAAATTTATCTCTCTGTCAATCTTTTAATCTTTTATCGTTATTTTAGTTAATTACTCTATACAAACAAACAACCTTAAAACATTATACTTGAAATTATACTAATTGTTGAACGGCTTAGATATCGCACCAGTCCCTGTGGATATGATAAAAACTATACTTACTTTTGTACTTTAACAAAATGGCGCCGTTGCCGGAGACCAGGGTTAGATGTAATTGATTCTATGAGTATGTGTTAACTTTGATTATGATTATATATGGTTTTAGTTATTCATCAATTTTGGTGGTTGTTCTTGATTATCTTGTTAAATGTTAGAATTTGAAATGTCATAGACATATGCTTTTTGAATTCAATATTTAGAACAATCATCTATTAATTTCTAAAACTCTAGACATAGATTTTAGATTTAATACTCACTTAAATATCAAGTTTTAAAACTATTGTGTTGATTAAATTGTCCGAGACATCGGAGTTTGAGCAATACAATATAGCTGTTATATTGATCGATCACTCGAGACATCGAGGGTAAATTAATATAATGAGAATCTCGTCGTGATCTAGACACGGACACGTATGTGAGTGATATGTGATAGAATTGATTAATAGTTAAAACCTGTATAATTGATCGAAGGATACGTACAATTGAGTTAGTGAAACCTAACCCCAACAAATTTATATCTCTGTCAATCTTTTAATCTTTTATCGTTATTTTAGTTAATTACTCTATACAAACAAACAACCTTAAAACATTATACTTGAAATTATACTAATTATTGAACGGCTTAGATATCGCACCAGTCCCTGTGGATATGATAAAAACTATACTTACTTTTGTACTTTAACAAAATGGCGCCGTTGACGGGGACCAGGGTTAGATGTAATTGATTCTATGAGTATGTGTTAACTTTGATTATGATTATATATGGTTTTAGTTATTCATCAATTTTGGTGGTTGTTCTTGATTACCTTGTTAAATGTTAGAATTTGAAATGTCATAGACATATGCTTTTTGAATTCAATATTTAGAACAATCATCTATTAATTTCTAAAACTCTAGACATAGATTTTAGATTTAATACTCACTTAAATATCAAGTTTTAAAACTATTGTGTTGATTAAACTGTCCGAGACATCAGTGTTTGACCAATACAATATAGCGGTTATATAGATCGATCACTCGAGACATCGAGGGTTAATTAATATAACGAGATTCTCGTCGTGATCTGGACACGGACACGTATGTGAGTGATATGTGATAGAATTGATTAATAGTTAAAACCTGTATAATTCATCGAAGGATACGTACAATTGAGTTAGTGAAACCTAACCCCAACAAATTTATCTCTCTGTCAATCTTTTAATCTTTTATCGTTATTTTAGTTAATTACTCTATACAAACAAACAACCTTAAAACATTATACTTGAAATTATACTAATTGTTGAACGGCTTAGATATCGCACCAGTCCCTGTGGATATGATAAAAACTATACTTACTTTTGTACTTTAACAAATGGCGCCGTTGCCGGGGACCAGGGTTAGATGTAATTGATTCTATGAGTATGTGTTAACTTTGATTATGATTATATATGGTTTTAGTTATTCATCAGTTTTGGCGGTTGTTCTTGATTATCTTGTTAAATGTTAGAATTTGAAATGTCATAGACATATGCTTTTTGAATTCAATATTTAGAACAATCATCTATTAATTTCTAAAACTCTAGACATAGATTTTAGATTTAATACTCACTTAAATATCAAGTTTTAAAACTATTGTGTTGATTAAATTGTCCGAGACATCAGTGTTTGACCAATACAATATAGCGGTTATATAGATCGATCACTCGAGACATCGAGGGTTAATTAATATAACGAGATTCTCGTCGTGATCTGGACACGGACACGTATGTGAGTGATATGTGATAGAATTGATTAATAGTTAAAACCTGTATAATTCATCGAAGGATACGTACAATTGAGTTAGTGAAACCTAACCCCAACAAATTTATCTCTCTGTCAATCTTTTAATCTTTTATCGTTATTTTAGTTAATTACTCTATACAAACAAACAACCTTAAAACATTATACTTGAAATTATACTAATTGTTGAACGGCTTAGATATCGCACCAGTCCTTGTGGATATGATAAAAACTATACTTACTTTTGTACTTTAACAAAATGGCGCCGTTGACGGGGACCAGGGTTAGATGTAATTGATTCTATGAGTATGTGTTAACTTTGATTATGATTATATATGGTTTTAGTTATTCATCAATTTTGGTGGTTGTTCTTGATTATCTTGTTAAATGTTAGAATTTGAAATGTCATAGACATATGCTTTTTGAATTCAATATTTAGAACAATCATCTATTAATTTCTAAATCTCTAGACATAGATTTTAGATTTAATACTCACTTAAATATCAAGTTTTAAAACTATTGTGTTGATTAAATTGTCCGAGACATCAGTGTTTGAGCAATACAATATAGCGGTTATATAGATCTATCACTCGAGACATCGAGGGTTAATTAATATAACGAGATTCTCGTCGTGATCTGGATACGGACACGTATGTGAGTGATATGTGTAAGAATTGATTAATAGTTAAAACCTGTATAATTGATCGAAGGATACGTACAATTGAGTTAGTGAAACCTAACCCCAACAAATTTATCTCTCTGTCAATCTTTTAATCTTTTATCGTTATTTTAGTTAATTACTCTATACAAACAAACAACCTTAAAACATTATACTTGAAATTATACTAATTGTTGAACGGCTTAGATATCGCACCAGTCCCTATGGATATGATAAAAACTATACTTACTTTTGTACTTTAACAAAATGGCGCCGTTGTCGGGGACCAGGGTTAGATGTAATTGATTCTATGAGTATGTGTTAACTTTGATTATGATTATATATGGTTTTAGTTATTCATCAGTTTTGGCGGTTGTTCTTGATTATCTTGTTAAATGTTAGAATTTGAAATGTCATAGACATATGCTTTTTGAATTCAATATTTAGAACAATCATCTATTAATTTCTAAACCTCTAGACATAGATTTTAGATTTAATACTCACTTAAATATCAAGTTTTAAAACTATTGTGTTGATTAAATTGTCCGAGACATCGGTGTTTGAGCAATACAATATAGCGGTTATATAGATCGATCACTCGAGACATCGAGGGTTAATTAATATAACGAGATTCTCGTCGTGATCTGGACACGGACACGTATGTGAGTGATATGTGATAGAATTGATTAATAGTTAAAACCTGTATAATTCATCGAAGGATACGTACAATTGAGTTAGTGAAACCTAACCCCAACAAATTTATCTCTCTGTCAATCTTTTAATCTTTTATCGTTATTTTAGTTAATTACTCTATACAAACAAACAACCTTAAAACATTATACTTGAAATTATACTAATTGTTGAACGGATTAGATATCGCACCAGTCCCTGTGGATATGATAAAAACTATACTTACTTTTGTACTTTAACAAAATGGCGCCGTTGCCGGGGACCAGGGTTAGATGTAATTGATTCTATGAGTATGTGTTAACTTTGATTATGATTATATATGGTTTTAGTTATTCATCAATTTTGGTGGTTGTTCTTGATTATCTTGTTAAATGTTAGAATTTGAAATGTCATAGACATATGCTTTTTGAATTCAATATTTAGAACAATCATCTATTAATTTCTAAAACTCTAGACATAGATTTTAAATTTAATACTCACTTAAATATCAAGTTTTAAAACTATTGTGTTGATTAAATTGTCCGAGACATCGGTGTTTGACCAATACAATATAGCGGTTATATAGATCGATCACTCGAGACATCGAGGGTTAATTAATATAACGAGATTCTCGTCGTGATCTGGACACGGACACGTATGTGAGTGATATGTGATAGAATTGATTAATAGTTAAAACATGTATAATTCATCGAAGGATACGTACAATTGAGTTAGTGAAACCTAACCCCAACAAATTTATCTCTCTGTCAATCTTTTAATCTTTTATCGTTATTTTAGTTAATTACTCTATACAAACAAACAACCTTAAAACATTATACTTGAAATTATACTAATTGTTGAACGGCTTAGATATCGCACCAGTCCCTGTGGATATGATAAAAACTATACTTACTTTTGTACTTTAACAAAATGGCGCCGTTGACGGGGACCAGGGTTAGATGTAATTGATTCTATGAGTATGTGTTAACTTTGATTATGATTATATATGGTTTTAGTTATTCATCAATTTTGGTGGTTGTTCTTGATTATCTTGTTAAATGTTAGAATTTGAAATGTCATAGACATATGCTTTTTGAATTCAATATTTAGAACAATCATCTATTAATTTCTAAATCTCTAGACATAGATTTTAGATTTAATACTCACTTAAATATCAAGTTTTAAAACTATTGTGTTGATTAAATTGTCCGAGACATCAGTGTTTGAGCAATACAATATAGCGGTTATATAGATCTATCACTCGAGACATCGAGGGTTAATTAATATAACGAGATTCTCGTTGTGATCTTGATACGGACACGTATGTGAGTGATATTTTTAAGAATTGATTAATAGTTAAAACCTGTATAATTGATCGAAGGATACGTACAATTGAGTTAGTGAAACCTAACCCCAACAAATTTATCTCTCTGTCAATCTTTTAATCTTTTATCGTTATTTTAGTTAATTACTCTATACAAACAAACAACCTTAAAACATTATACTTGAAATTATACTAATTGTTGAACGGCTTAGATATCGCACCAGTCCCTGTGGATATGATAAAAACTATACTTACTTTTGTACTTTAACAAAATGGCGCCGTTGTTGGGGACCAGGGTTAGATGTAATTGATTCTATGAGTATGTGTTAACTTTGATTATGATTATATATGGTTTTAGTTATTCATCAGTTTTGGCGGTTGTTCTTGATTATCTTGTTAAATGTTAGAATTTGAAATGTCATAGACATATGCTTTTTGAATTCAATATTTAGAACAATCATCTATTAATTTCTAAACCTCTAGACATAGATTTTAGATTTAATACTCACTTAAATATCAAGTTTTAAAACTATTGTGTTGATTAAATTGTCCGAGACATCGGTGTTTGAGCAATACAATATAGCGGTTATATAGATCGATCACTCGAGACATCGAGGGTTAATTAATATAACGAGATTCTCGTCGTGATCTGGACACGGACACGTATGTGAGTGATATGTGATAGAATTGATTAATAGTTAAAACCTGTATAATTGATCGAAGGATACGTACAATTGAGTTAGTGAAACCTAACCCCAACAAATTTATCTCTCTGTCAATCTTTTAATCTTTTATCGTTATTTTAGTTAATTACTCTATACAAACAAACAACCTTAAAACATTATACTTGAAATTATACTAATTGTTGAACGGCTTAGATATCGCACCAGTCCCTGTGGATATGATAAAAACTATACTTACTTTTGTACTTTAACAAAATGGCGCCGTTGCCGGGGACCAGGGTTAGATGTAATTGATTCTATGAGTATGTGTTAACTTTGATTATGATTATATATGGTTTTAGTTATTCATCAATTTTGGTGGTTGTTCTTGATTATCTTGTTAAATGTTAGAATTTGAAATGTCATAGACATATGCTTTTTGAATTCAATATTTAGAACAATCATCTATTAATTTCTAAACCTCTAGACATAGATTTTAGATTTAATACTCACTTAAATATCAAGTTTTAAAACTATTGTGTTGATTAAATTGTTCGAGACATCGGTGTTTGAGCAATACAATATAGCGGTTATATAGATCGATCACTCGAGACATCGAGGGTTAATTAATATAACGAGATTCTCGTCGTGATCTGGACACGGACACGTATGTGAGTGATATGTGATAGAATTGATTAATAGTTAAAACCTGTATAATTCATCGAAGGATACGTACAATTGAGTTAGTGAAACCTAACCCCAACAAATTTATCTCTCTGTCAATCTTTTAATCTTTTATCGTTATTTTAGTTAATTACTCTATACAAACAAACAACCTTAAAACATTATACTTGAAATTATACTAATTGTTGAACGGCTTAGATATCGCACCAGTCCTTGTGGATATGATAAAAACTATACTTACTTTTGTACTTTAACAAAATGGCGCCGTTGACGGGGACCAGGGTTAGATGTAATTGATTCTATGAGTATGTGTTAACTTTGATTATGATTATATATGGTTTTAGTTATTCATCAATTTTGGTGGTTGTTCTTGATTATCTTGTTAAATGTTAGAATTTGAAATGTCATAGACATATGCTTTTTGAATTCAATATTTAGAACAATCATCTATTAATTTCTAAATCTCTAGACATAGATTTTAGATTTAATACTCACTTAAATATCAAGTTTTAAAACTATTGTGTTGATTAAATTGTCCGAGACATCAGTGTTTGAGCAATACAATATAGCGGTTATATAGATCTATCACTCGAGACATCGAGGGTTAATTAATATAACGAGATTCTCGTCGTGATCTGGATACGGACACGTATGTGAGTGATATGTGTAAGAATTGATTAATAGTTAAAACCTGTATAATTGATCGAAGGATACGTACAATTGAGTTAGTGAAACCTAACCCCAACAAATTTATCTCTCTGTCAATCTTTTAATCTTTTATCGTTATTTTAGTTAATTACTCTATACAAACAAACAACCTTAAAACATTATACTTGAAATTATACTAATTGTTGAACGGCTTAGATATCGCACTAGTCCCTATGGATATGATAAAAACTATACTTACTTTTGTACTTTAACAAAATGGCGCCGTTGTCGGGGACCAGGGTTAGATGTAATTGATTCTATGAGTATGTGTTAACTTTGATTATGATTATATATGGTTTTAGTTATTCATCAGTTTTGGCGGTTGTTCTTGATTATCTTGTTAAATGTTAGAATTTGAAATGTCATAGACATATGCTTTTTGAATTCAATATTTAGAACAATCATCTATTAATTTCTAAACCTCTAGACATAGATTTTAGATTTAATACTCACTTAAATATCAAGTTTTAAAACTATTGTGTTGATTAAATTGTCCGAGACATCGGTGTTTGAGCAATACAATATAGCGGTTATATAGATCGATCACTCGAGACATCGAGGGTTAATTAATATAACGAGATTCTCGTCGTGATCTGGACACGGACACGTATGTGAGTGATATGTGATAGAATTGATTAATAGTTAAAACCTGTATAATTGATCGAAGGATACGTACAATTGAGTTAGTGAAACCTAACCCCAACAAATTTATCTCTCTGTCAATCTTTTAATCTTTTATCGTTATTTTAGTTAATTACTCTATACAAACAAACAACCTTAAAACATTATACTTGAAATTATACTAATTGTTGAACGGATTAGATATCGCACCAGTCCCTGTGGATATGATAAAAACTATACTTACTTTTGTACTTTAACAAAATGGCGCCGTTGCCGGGGACCAGGGTTAGATGTAATTGATTCTATGAGTATGTGTTAACTTTGATTATGATTATATATGGTTTTAGTTATTCATCAATTTTGGTGGTTGTTCTTGATTATCTTGTTAAATGTTAGAATTTGAAATGTCATAGACATATGCTTTTTGAATTCAATATTTAGAACAATCATCTATTAATTTCTAAAACTCTAGACATAGATTTTAAATTTAATACTCACTTAAATATCAAGTTTTAAAACTATTGTGTTGATTAAATTGTCCGAGACATCGGTGTTTGACCAATACAATATAGCGGTTATATAGATCGATCACTCGAGACATCGAGGGTTAATTAATATAACGAGATTCTCGTCGTGATCTGGACACGGACACGTATGTGAGTGATATGTGATAGAATTGATTAATAGTTAAAACCTGTATAATTCATCGAAGGATACGTACAATTGAGTTAGTGAAACCTAACCCCAACAAATTTATCTCTCTGTCAATCTTTTAATCTTTTATCGTTATTTTAGTTAATTACTCTATACAAACAAACAACCTTAAAACATTATACTTGAAATTATACTAATTGTTGAACGGCTTAGATATCGCACCAGTCCCTGTGGATATGATAAAAACTATACTTACTTTTGTACTTTAACAAAATGGCGCCGTTGACGGGGACCAGGGTTAGATGTAATTGATTCTATGAGTATGTGTTAACTTTGATTATGATTATATATGGTTTTAGTTATTCATCAATTTTGGTGGTTGTTCTTGATTATCTTGTTAAATGTTAGAATTTGAAATGTCATAGACATATGCTTTTTGAATTCAATATTTAGAACAATCATCTATGAATTTCTAAATCTCTAGACATAGATTTTAGATTTAATACTCACTTAAATATCAAGTTTTAAAACTATTGTGTTGATTAAATTGTCGGGGACATCAGTGTTTGAGCAATACAATATAGCGGTTATATAGATCTATCACTCGAGACATCGAGGGTTAATTAATATAACGAGATTCTCGTCGTGATCTGGATACGGACACGTATGTGAGTGATATGTGTAAGAATTGATTAATAGTTAAAACCTGTATAATTGATCGAAGGATACGTACAATTGAGTTAGTGAAACCTAACCCCAACAAATTTATCTCTCTGTCAATCTTTTAATCTTTTATCGTTATTTTAGTTAATTACTCTATACAAACAAACAACCTTAAAACATTATACTTGAAATTATACTAATTGTTGAACGGCTTAGATATCGCACCAGTCCCTGTGGATATGATAAAAACTATACTTACTTTTGTACTTTAACAAAATGGCGCCGTTGTCGGGGACCAGGGTTAGATGTAATTGATTCTATGAGTATGTGTTAACTTTGATTATGATTATATATGGTTTTAGTTATTCATCAGTTTTGGCGGTTGTTCTTGATTATCTTGTTAAATGTTAGAATTTGAAATGTCATAGACATATGCTTTTTGAATTCAATATTTAGAACAATCATCTATTAATTTCTAAACCTCTAGACATAGATTTTAGATTTAATACTCACTTAAATATCAAGTTTTAAAACTATTGTGTTGATTAAATTGTCCGAGACATCGGTGTTTGAGCAATACAATATAGCGGTTATATAGATCGATCACTCGAGACATCGAGAGTTAATTAATATAACGAGATTCTCGTCGTGATCTGGACACGGACACGTATGTGAGTGATATGTGATAGAATTGATTAATAGTTAAAACCTGTATAATTGATCGAAGGATACGTACAATTGAGTTAGTGAAACCTAACCCCAACAAATTTATCTCTCTGTCAATCTTTTAATCTTTTATCGTTATTTTAGTTAATTACTCTATACAAACAAACAACCTTAAAACATTATACTTGAAATTATACTAATTGTTGAACGGCTTAGATATCGCACCAGTCCCTGTGGATATGATAAAAACTATACTTACTTTTGTACTTTAACAAAATGGCGCCGTTGCCGGGGACCAGGGTTAGATGTAATTGATTCTATGAGTATGTGTTAACTTTGATTATGATTATATATGGTTTTAGTTATTCATCAATTTTGGTGGTTGTTCTTGATTATCTTGTTAAATGTTAGAATTTGAAATGTCATAGACATATGCTTTTTGAATTCAATATTTAGAACAATCATCTATTAATTTCTAAAACTCTAGACATAGATTTTAAATTTAATACTCACTTAAATATCAAGTTTTAAAACTATTGTGTTGATTAAATTGTCCGAGACATCGGTGTTTGACCAATACAATATAGCGGTTATATAGATCGATCACTCGAGACATCGAGGGTTAATTAATATAACGAGATTCTCGTCGTGATCTGGACACGGACACGTATGTGAGTGATATGTGATAGAATTGATTAATAGTTAAAACCTGTATAATTCATCGAAGGATACGTACAATTGAGTTAGTGAAACCTAACCCCAACAAATTTATCTCTCTGTCAATCTTTTAATCTTTTATCGTTATTTTAGTTAATTACTCTATACAAACAAACAACCTTAAAACATTATACTTGAAATTATACTAATTGTTGAACGGCTTAGATATCGCACCTGTCCCTGTGGATATGATAAAAACTATACTTACTTTTGTACTTTAACAAAATGGCGCCGTTGACGGGGACCAGGGTTAGATGTAATTGATTCTATGAGTATGTGTTAACTTTGATTATGATTATATATGGTTTTAGTTATTCATCAATTTTGGTGGTTGTTCTTGATTATCTTGTTAAATGTTAGAAATTGAAATGTCATAGACATATGCTTTTTGAATTCAATATTTAGAACAATCATCTATTAATTTCTAAAACTCTAGACATAGATTTTAGATTTAATACTCACTTAAATATCAAGTTTTAAAACTATTGTGTTGATTAAATTGTCCGAGACATCAGTGTTTGAGCAATACAATATAGCGGTTATATAGATCGATCACTCGAGACATCGAGGGGTAATTAATATAACGAGATTCTCGTCGTGATCTGGACATGGACACGTATGTGAGTGATATGTGATAGAATTGATTAATAGTTAAAACCTGTAAAATTGATCGAAGGATACGTACAATTGAGTTAGTAAAACCTAACCCCAACAAATTTATCTCTCTGTCAATCTTTTAATCTTTTATCGTTATTTTAGTTAATTACTCTATACAAACAAAACACCTTAAAACATTATACTTGAAATTATACTAATTGTTGAACGGCTTAGATATCGCACCAGTCCCTGTGGATATGATAAAAACTATACTTACTTTTGTACTTTAACAAAATGGCGACGTTGCCGGGGACCAGGGTTAGATGTAATTGATTCTATGAGTATGTGTTAACTTTGATTATGATTATATATGGTTTTAGTTATTCATCAATTTTGGTGGTTGTTCTTGATTATCTTGTTAAATGTTAGAATTTGAAATGTCATAGACATATGCTTTTTGAATTCAATATTTAGAACAATCATCTATTAATTTCTAAACCTCTAGACATAGATTTTAGATTTAATACTCACTTAAATATCAAGTTTTAAAACTATTGTGTTGATTAAATTGTTCGAGACATCGGTGTTTGAGCAATACAATATAGCGGTTATATAGATCGATCACTCGAGACATCGAGGGTTAATTAATATAACGAGATTCTCGTCGTGATCTGGACATGGACACGTATGTGAGTGATATGTGATAGAATTGATTAATAGTTAAAACCTGTAAAATTGATCGAAGGATACGTACAATTGAGTTAGTAAAACCTAACCCCAACAAATTTATCTCTCTGTCAATCTTTTAATCTTTTATCGTTATTTTAGTTAATTACTCTATACAAACAAAACACCTTAAAACATTATACTTGAAATTATACTAATTGTTGAACGGCTTAGATATCGCACCAGTCCCTGTGGATATGATAAAAACTATACTTACTTTTGTACTTTAACAAAATGGCGCCGTTGCCGGGGACCAGGGTTAGATGTAATTGATTCTATGAGTATGTGTTAACTTTGATTATGATTATATATGGTTTTAGTTATTCATCAATTTTGGTGGTTGTTCTTGATTATCTTGTTAAATGTTAGAATTTGAAATGTCATAGACATATGCTTTTTGAATTCAATATTTAGAACAATCATCTATTAATTTCTAAACCTCTAGACATAGATTTTAGATTTAATACTCACTTAAATATCAAGTTTTAAAACTATTGTGTTGATTAAATTGTTCGAGACATCGGTGTTTGAGCAATACAATATAGCGGTTATATAGATCGATCACTCGAGACATCGAGGGTTAATTAATATAACGAGATTCTCGTCGTGATCTGGACACGGACACGTATGTGAGTGATATGTGATAGAATTGATTAATAGTTAAAACCTGTATAATTCATCGAAGGATACGTACAATTGAGTTAGTGAAACCTAACCCCAACAAATTTATCTCTCTGTCAATCTTTTAATCTTTTATCGTTATTTTAGTTAATTACTCTATACAAACAAACAACCTTAAAACATTATACTTGAAATTATACTAATTGTTGAACGGCTTAGATATCGCACCAGTCCTTGTGGATATGATAAAAACTATACTTACTTTTGTACTTTAACAAAATGGCGCCGTTGACGGGGACCAGGGTTAGATGTAATTGATTCTATGAGTATGTGTTAACTTTGATTATGATTATATATGGTTTTAGTTATTCATCAATTTCGGTGGTTGTTCTTGATTATCTTGTTAAATGTTAGAATTTGAAATGTCATAGACATATGCTTTTTGAATTCAATATTTAGAACAATCATCTATTAATTTCTAAATCTCTAGACATAGATTTTAGATTTAATACTCACTTAAATATCAAGTTTTAAAACTATTGTGTTGATTAAATTGTCCGAGACATCAGTGTTTGAGCAATACAATATAGCGGTTATATAGATCTATCACTCGAGACATCGAGGGTTAATTAATATAACGAGATTCTCGTCGTGATCTGGATACGGACACGTATGTGAGTGATATGTGTAAGAATTGATTAATAGTTAAAACCTGTATAATTGATCGAAGGATACGTACAATTGAGTTAGTGAAACCTAACCCCAACAAATTTATCTCTCTGTCAATCTTTTAATCTTTTATCGTTATTTTAGTTAATTACTCTATACAAACAAACAACCTTAAAACATTATACTTGAAATTATACTAATTGTTGAACGGCTTAGATATCGCACCAGTCCCTGTGGATATGATAAAAACTATACTTACTTTTGTACTTTAACAAAATGGCGCCGTTGTCGGGGACCAGGGTTAGATGTAATTGATTCTATGAGTATGTGTTAACTTTGATTATGATTATATATGGTTTTAGTTATTCATCAGTTTTGGCGGTTGTTCTTGATTATCTTGTTAAATGTTAGAATTTGAAATGTCATAGACATATGCTTTTTGAATTCAATATTTAGAACAATCATCTATTAATTTCTAAACCTCTAGACATAGATTTTAGATTTAATACTCACTTAAATATCAAGTTTTAAAACTATTGTGTTGATTAAATTGTCCGAGACATCGGTGTTTGAGCAATACAATATAGCGGTTATATAGATCGATCACTCGAGACATCGAGGGTTAATTAATATAACGAGATTCTCGTCGTGATCGGGACACGGACACGTATGTGAGTGATATGTGATAGAATTGATTAATAGTTAAAACCTGTATAATTGATCGAAGGATACGTACAATTGAGTTAGTGAAACCTAACCCCAACAAATTTATCTCTCTGTCAATCTTTTAATCTTTTATCGTTATTTTAGTTAATTACTCTATACAAACAAACAACCTTAAAACATTATACTTGAAATTATACTAATTGTTGAACGGCTTAGATATCGCACCAGTCCCTGTGGATATGATAAAAACTATACTTACTTTTGTACTTTAACAAAATGGCGCCGTTGCCGGGGACCAGGGTTAGATGTAATTGATTCTATGAGTATGTGTTAACTTTGATTATGATTATATATGGTTTTAGTTATTCATCAATTTTGGTGGTTGTTCTTGATTATCTTGTTAAATGTTAGAATTTGAAATGTCATAGACATATGCTTTTTGAATTCAATATTTAGAACAATCATCTATTAATTTCTAAAACTCTAGACATAGATTTTAGATTTAATACTCACTTAAATATCAAGTTTTAAAACTATTGTGTTGATTAAATTGTCCGAGACATCGGTGTTTGAGCAATACAATATAGCGGTTATATAGATCGATCACTCGAGACATCGAGGGTTAATTAATATAACGAGATTCTCGTCGTGATCGGGACACGGACACGTATGTGAGTGATATGTGTAAGAATTGATTAATAGTTAAAACCTGTATAATTGATCGAAGGATACGTACAATTGAGTTAGTGAAACCTAACCCCAACAAATTTATCTCTCTCTTAATCTTTTAATCTTTTATTGTTATTTTAGTTAATTACTCTATACAAACAAACAACCTTAAAACATTATACTTGAAATTATACTAATTGTTGAACGGCTTAGATATCGCACCAGTCCCTGTGGATATGATAAAAACTATACTTACTTTTGTACTTTAACAAAATGGCGCCGTTGTCGGGGACCAGGGTTAGATGTAATTGATTCTATGAGTATGTGTTAACTTTGATTATGATTATATATGGTTTTAGTTATTCATCAGTTTTGGCGGTTGTTCTTGATTATCTTGTTAAATGTTAGAATTTGAAATGTCATAGACATATGCTTTTTGAATTCAATATTTAGAACAATCATCTATTAATTTCTAAACCTCTAGACATAGATTTTAGATTTAATACTCACTTAAATATCAAGTTTTAAAACTATTGTGTTGATTAAATTGTCCGAGACATCGGTGTTTGAGCAATACAATATAGCGGTTATATAGATCGATCACTCGAGACATCGAGGGTTAATTAATATAACGAGATTCTCGTCGTGATCGGGACACGGACACGTATGTGAGTGATATGTGATAGAATTGATTAATACTTAAAACCTGTATAATTGATCGAAGGATACGTACAATTGAGTTAGTGAAACCTAACCCCAACAAATTTATCTCTCTGTCAATCTTTTAATCTTTTATCGTTATTTTAGTTAATTACTCTATACAAACAAACAACCTTAAAACATTATACTTGAAATTATACTAATTGTTGAACGGCTTAGATATCGCACCAGTCCCTGTGGATATGATAAAAACTATACTTACTTTTGTACTTTAACAAAATGGCGCCGTTGACGGGGACCAGGGTTAGATGTAATTGATTCTATGAGTATGTGTTAACTTTGATTATGATTATATATGGTTTTAGTTATTCATCAATTTTGGTGGTTGTTCTTGATTATCTTGTTAAATGTTAGAATTTGAAATGTCATAGACATATGCTTTTTGAATTCAATATTTAGAACAATCATCTATTAATTTCTAAAACTCTAGACATAGATTTTAGATTTAATACTCACTTAAATATCAAGTTTTAAAACTATTGTGTTGATTAAATTGTCCGAGACATCGGAGTTTGAGCAATACAATATAGCTGTTATATTGATCGATCACTCGAGACATCGAGGGTTAATTAATATAACGAGAATCTCGTCGTGATCTGGACACGGACACGTATGTGAGTGATATGTGATAGAATTGATTAATAGTTAAAACCTGTATAATTGATCGAAGGATACGTACAATTGAGTTAGTGAAACCTAACCCCAACAAATTTATATCTCTGTCAATCTTTTAATCTTTTATCGTTATTTTAGTTAATTACTCTATACAAACAAACAACCTTAAAACATTATACTTGAAATTATACTAATTGTTGAACGGCTTAGATATCGCACCAGTCCCTGTGGATATGATAAAAACTATACTTACTTTTGTACTTTAACAAAATGGCGCCGTTGCCGGGGACCAGGGTTAGATGTAATTGATTCTATGAGTATGTGTTAACTTTGATTATGATTATATATGGTTTTAGTTATTCATCAGTTTTGGCGGTTGTTCTTGATTATCTTGTTAAATGTTAGAATTTGAAATGTCATAGACATATGCTTTTTGAATTCAATATTTAGAACAATCATCTATTAATTTCTAAACCTCTAGACATAGATTTTAGATTTAATACTCACTTAAATATCAAGTTTTAAAACTATTGTGTTGATTAAATTGTCCGAGATATCGGTGTTTGAGCAATACCATATAGCGGTTATATAGATCGATCACTCGAGACATCGAGGGTTAATTAATATAACGAGATTCTCGTCGTGATCTGGACACGGACACGTATGTGAGTGATATGTGATAGAATTGATTAATAGTTAAAACCTGTATAATTGATCGAAGGATACGTACAATTGAGTTAGTGAAACCTAACCCCAACAAATTTATCTCTCTGTCAATCTTTTAATCTTTTATCGTTATTTTAGTTAATTACTCTATACAAACAAACAACCTTAAAACATTATACTTGAAATTATACTAATTGTTGAACGGCTTAGATATCGCACCAGTCCCTGTGGATATGATAAAAACTATACTTACTTTTGTACTTTAACAAAATGGCGCCGTTGTCGGGGACCAGGGTTAGATGTAATTGATTCTATGAGTATGTGTTAACTTTGATTATGATTATATATGGTTTTAGTTATTCATCAGTTTTGGCGGTTGTTCTTGATTATCTTGTTAAATGTTAGAATTTGAAATGTCATAGACATATGCTTTTTGAATTCAATATTTAGAACAATCATCTATTAATTTCTAAACCTCTAGACATAGATTTTAGATTTAATACTCACTTAAATATCAAGTTTTAAAACTATTGTGTTGATTAAATTGTCCGAGACATCGGTGTTTGAGCAATACAATATAGCGGTTATATAGATTCATCACTCGAGACATCGAGGGTTAATTAATATAACGAGATTCTCGTCGTGATCGGGACACGGACACGTATGTGAGTGATATGTGATAGAATTGATTAATAGTTAAAACCTGTATAATTGATCGAAGGATACGTACAATTGAGTTAGTGAAACCTAACCCCAACAAATTTATCTCTTTGTCAATCTTTTAATCTTTTATCGTTATTTAAGTTAATTACTCTATACAAACAAACAACCTTAAAACATTATACTTGAAATTATACTAATTGTTGAACGGCTTAGATATCGCACCAGTCCCTGTGAATATGATAAAAACTATACTTACTTTTGTACTTTAACAAAATGGCGCCGTTGCCGGGGACCAGGGTTAGATGTAATTGATTCTATGAGTATGTGTTAACTTTGATTATGATTATATGTGGTTTTAGTTATTCATCAGTTTTGGCGGTTGTTCTTGATTATCTTGTTAAATGTTAGAATTTGAAATGTCATAGACATATGCTTTTTGAATTCAATATTTAGAACAATCATCTATTAATTTCTAAACCTCTAGACATAGATTTTAGATTTAATACTCACTTAAATATCAAGTTTTAAAACTATTGTGTTGATTAAATTGTCCGAGATATCGGTGTTTGAGCAATACAATATAGCGGTTATATAGATCGATCACTCGAGACATCGAGGGTTAATTAATATAACGAGATTCTCGTCGTGATCTGGACACGGACACGTATGTGAGTGATATGTGATAGAATTGATTAATAGTTAAAACCTGTAAAATTGATCGAAGGATACGTACAATTGAGTTAGTGAAACCTAACCCCAACAAATTTATCTCTCTGTCAATCTTTTAATCTTTTATCGTTATTTTAGTTAATTACTCTAAACAAACAAACAACCTTAAAACATTATACTTGAAATTATATTAATTGTTGAACGGCTTAGATATCGCACCAGTCTCTGTGGATACGATAAAAACTATACTTACTTTTGTACTTTAACAAAATGGCGCCGTTGCCGGGGACCAGGGTTGGATGTAATTGATTCTATGAGTATGTGTTAACTTTGATTATGATTATATATGGTTTTAGTTATTCATCAGTTTTGGCGGTTGTTCTTGATTATCTTGTTAAATGTTAGAATTTGAAATGTCATAGACATATGCTTTTTGAATTCAATATTTAGAACAATCATCTATTAATTTCTAAAACTCTAGACATAGATTTTAGATTTAATACTCACTTAAATATCAAGTTTTAAAACTATTGTGTTGATTAAATTGTCCGAGACATCGGTGTTTGAGCAATACAATATAGCGGTTATATAGATCGATCACTCGAGACATCGAGGGGTAATTAATATAACGAGATTCTCGTCCTGATCTGGACACGGACACGTATGTGAGTGATATGTGATAGATTTGATTAATAGTTAAAACCTGTAAAATTGATCGAAGGATACGTACAATTGAGTTAGTAAAACCTAACCCCAACAAATTTATCTCTCTGTCAATCTTTTAATCTTTTATCGTTATTTTAGTTAATTACTCTATACAAACAAACAACCTTAAAACATTATACTTGAAATTATACTAATTGTTGAACGGCTTAGATATCGCACCAGTCCCTGTGGATATGATAAAAACTATACTTACTTTTGTACTTTAACAAAATGGCGCCGTTGCCGGGGACCAGGGTTAGATGTAATTGATTCTATGAGTATGTGTTAACTTTGATTATGATTATATATGGTTTTAGTTATTCATCAGTTTTGGCGGTTGTTCTTGATTATCTTGTTAAATGTTAGAAATTGAAATGTCATAGACATATGCTTTTTGAATTCAATATTTAGAACAATCATCTATTAATTTCTAAAACTCTAGACATAGATTTTAGATTTAATACTCACTTAAATATCAAGTTTTAAAACTATTGTGTTGATTAAATTGTCCGAGACATCAGTGTTTGAGCAATACAATATAGCGGTTATATAGATCGATCACTCGAGACATCGAGGGGTAATTAATATAACGAGATTCTCGTCGTGATCTGGACATGGACACGTATGTGAGTGATATGTGATAGAATTGATTAATAGTTAAAACCTGTAAAATTGATCGAAGGATACGTACAATTGAGTTAGTAAAACCTAACCCCAACAAATTTATCTCTCTGTCAATCTTTTAATCTTTTATCGTTATTTTAGTTAATTACTCTATACAAACAAAACACCTTAAAACATTATACTTGAAATTATACTAATTGTTGAACGGCTTAGATATCGCACCAGTCCCTGTGGATATGATAAAAACTATACTTACTTTTGTACTTTAACAAAATGGCGCCGTTGCCGGGGACCAGGGTTAGATGTAATTGATTCTATGAGTATGTGTTAACTTTGATTATGGTGGTTGTTCTTGATTATCTTGTTAAATGTTAGAATTTGAAATGTCATCGACATATGCTTTTTGAATTCAATATTTAGAACAATCATCTATTAATTAATAAAACTCTAGACATAGATTTTAGATTTAATACTCACTTAAATATCAAGTTTTAAAACTATTGTGTTGATTAAATTTTCCGAGACATCGGTGTTTGAGCAATACAATATAGCGGTTATATAGATCGATCACTCGAGACATCGAGGGGTAATTAATATAACGAGATTCTCGTCGTGATCTGGACATGGACACGTATGTGAGTGATATGTGATAGAATTGATTAATAGTTAAAACCTGTAAAATTGATCGAAGGATACGTACAATGGAGTTAGTAAAACCTAACCCCAACAAATTTATCTCTCTGTCAATCTTTTAATCTTTTATCGTTATTTTAGTTAATTACTCTATACAAACAAACAACCTTAAAACATTATACTTGAAATTATACTAATTGTTGAACGGCTTAGATATCGCACCAGTCCCTGTGGATATGATAAAAACTATACTTACTTTTGTAGTTTAACAAAATGGCGCCGTTGCCGGGGACCAGGGTTAGATGTAATTGATTCTATGAGTATGTGTTAACTTTGATTATGATTATATATGGTTTTAGTTATTCATCAATTTTAGTGGTTGTTCTTGATTATCTTGTTAAATGTTAGAATTTGAAATGTCATAGACATATGCTTTTTGAATTCAATATTTAGAACAATCATCTATTAATTAATAAAACTCTAGACATAGATTTTAGATTTAATACTCACTTAAATATCAAGTTTTAAAACTATTGTGTTGATTAAATTGTCCGAGACATCGGTGTTTGAGCAATACAATATAGCGGTTATATAGATCGATCACTCGAGACATCGAGGGGTAATTAATATAACGAGATTCTCGTCATGATCTGGACATGGACACGTATGTGAGTGATATGTGATAGAATTGATTAATAGTTAAAACCTGTATAATTGATCGAAGGATACGTACAATTGAGTTAGTAAAACCTAACCCCAACAAATTTATCTCTCTGTCAATCTTTTAATCTTTTATCGTTATTTTAGTTAATTACTCTATACAAACAAAACACCTTAAAACATTATACTTGAAATTATACTAATTGTTGAACGGCTTAGATATCGCACCAGTCCCTGTGGATATGATAAAAACTATACTTACTTTTGTACTTTAACAAAATGGCGCCGTTGCCGGGGACCAGGGTTAGATGTAATTGATTCTATGAGTATGTGTTAACTTTGATTATGGTGGTTGTTCTTGATTATCTTGTTAAATGTTAGAATTTGAAATGTCATCGACATATGCTTTTTGAATTCAATATTTAGAACAATCATCTATTAATTAATAAAACTCTAGACATAGATTTTAGATTTAATACTCACTTAAATATCAAGTTTTAAAACTATTGTGTTGATTAAATTTTCCGAGACATCGGTGTTTGAGCAATACAATATAGCGGTTATATAGATCGATCACTCGAGACATCGAGGGGTAATTAATATAACGAGATTCTCGTCGTGATCTGGACATGGACACGTATGTGAGTGATATGTGATAGAATTGATTAATAGTTAAAACCTGTAAAATTGATCGAAGGATACGTACAATGGAGTTAGTAAAACCTAACCCCAACAAATTTATCTCTCTGTCAATCTTTTAATCTTTTATCGTTATTTTAGTTAATTACTCTATACAAACAAACAACCTTAAAACATTATACTTGAAATTATACTAATTGTTGAACGGCTTAGATATCGCACCAGTCCCTGTGGATATGATAAAAACTATACTTACTTTTGTAGTTTAACAAAATGGCGCCGTTGCCGGGGACCAGGGTTAGATGTAATTGATTCTATGAGTATGTGTTAACTTTGATTATGATTATATATGGTTTTAGTTATTCATCAATTTTAGTGGTTGTTCTTGATTATCTTGTTAAATGTTAGAATTTGAAATGTCATAGACATATGCTTTTTGAATTCAATATTTAGAACAATCATCTATTAATTAATAAAACTCTAGACATAGATTTTAGATTTAATACTCACTTAAATATCAAGTTTTAAAACTATTGTGTTGATTAAATTGTCCGAGACATCGGTGTTTGAGCAATACAATATAGCGGTTATATAGATCGATCACTCGAGACATCGAGGGGTAATTAATATAACGAGATTCTCGTCATGATCTGGACATGGACACGTATGTGAGTGATATGTGATAGAATTGATTAATAGTTAAAACCTGTATAATTGATCGAAGGATACGTACAATTGAGTTAGTGAAACCTAACCCCAACAAATTTATCTCTCTGTCAATCTTTTAATCTTTTTTCGTTATTTTAGTTAATTACTCTATACAAACAAACAACCTTAAAACATTATACTTGAAATTATATTAATTGTTGAACGGCTTAGATATCGCACCAGTCTCTGTGGATACGATAAAAACTATACTTACTTTTGTACTTTAACAAAATGGCGCCGTTGCCGGGGACCAGGGTTAGATGTAATTGATTCTATGAGTATGTGTTAACTTTGATTATGATTATATATGGTTTTAGTTATTCATCAATTTTAGTGGTTGTTCTTGATTATCTTGTTAAATGTTAGAATTTGAAATGTCATAGACATATGCTTTTTGAATTCAATATTTAGAACAATCATCTATTAATTAATAAAACTCTAGACATAGATATTAGATTTAATACTCACTTAAATATCAAGTTTTAAAACTATTGTGTTGATTAAATTGTCCGAGACATCGGTGTTTGAGCAATACAATATAGCGGTTATATAGATCGATCACTCGAGACATCGAGGGGTAATTAATATAACGAGATTCTCGTCATGATCTGGACATGGACACGTATGTGAGTGATATGTGATAGAATTGATTAATAGTTAAAACCTGTATAATTGATCGAAGGATACGTACAATTGAGTTAGTGAAACCTAACCCCAACAAATTTATCTCTCTGTCAATCTTTTAATCTTTTTTCGTTATTTTAGTTAATTACTCTATACAAACAAACAACCTTAAAACATTATACTTGAAATTATATTAATTGTTGAACGGCTTAGATATCGCACCAGTCTCTGTGGATACGATAAAAACTATACTTACTTTTGTACTTTAACAAAATGGCGCCGTTGCCGGGGACAAGGGTTAGATGTAATTGATTCTATGAGTATGTGTTAACTTTGATTATGATTATATATGGTTTTAGTTATTCATCAGTTTTGGCGGTTGTTCTTGATTATCTTGTTAAATGTTAGAATTTGAAATGTCATAGACATATGCTTTTTGAATTCAATATTTAGAACAATCATCTATTAATTAATAAAACTCTAGACATAGATTTTAGATTTAATACTCACTTAAATATCAAGTTTTAAAACTATTGTGTTGATTAAATTGTCCGAGACATCGGTGTTTGAGCAATACAATATAGCGGTTATATAGATCGATCACTCGAGACATCGAGGGGTAATTAATATAACGAGATTCTCGTCATGATCTGGACATGGACACCTATGTGAGTGATATGTGATAGAATTGATTAATAGTTAAAACCTGTATAATTGATCGAAGGATACGTACAATTGAGTTAGTGAAACCTAACCCCAACAAATTTATCTCTCTGTCAATCTTTTAATCTTTTTTCGTTATTTTAGTTAATTACTCTATACAAACAAACAACCTTAAAACATTATACTTGAAATTATATTAATTGTTGAACGGCTTAGATATCGCACCAGTCTCTGTGGATACGATAAAAACTATACTTACTTTTGTACTTTAACAAAATGGCGCCGTTGCCGGGGACCAGCGTTAGATGTAATTGATTCTATGAGTATGTGTTAACTTTGATTATGATTATATATGGTTTTAGTTATTCATCAGTTTTGGCGGTTGTTCTTGATTATCTTGTTAAATGTTAGAATTTGAAATGTCATAGACATATGCTTTTTGAATTCAATATTTAGAACAATCATCTATTAATTTCTAAAACTCTAGACATAGATTTTAGATTTAATACTCACTTAAATATCAAGTTTTAAAACTATTGTGTTGATTAAATTGTCCGAGACATCGGTGTTTGAGCAATACAATATAGCGGTTATATAGATCGATCACTCGAGACATCGAGGGTTAATTAATATAACGAGATTCTCGTCGTGATCTGGACACGGACACGTATGTGAGTGATATGTGATAGAATTGATTAATAGTTAAAACCTGTAAAATTGATCGAAGGATACGTACAATTGAGTTAGTGAAACCTAACCCCAACAAATTTATCTCTCTGTCAATCTTTTAATCTTTTATCGTTATTTTAGTTAATTACTCTATACAAACAAACAACCTTAAAACATTATACTTGAAATTATACTAATTGTTGAATGGCTTAGATATCGCACCAGTGCCTGTGGATATGATAAAAACTATACTTACTTTTGTACTTTAACAAAATGGCGCCGTTGCCGGGGACCAGGGTTAGATGTAATAGATTCTATGAGTATGTGTTAACTTTGATTATGATTATATATGGTTTTAGTTATTCATCAATTTTAGTGGTTGTTCTTGATTATCTTGTTAAATGTTAGAATTTGAAATGTCATAGACATATGCTTTTTGAATTCAATATTTAGAACAATCATCTATTAATTTATAAAACTCTAGACATAGATTTTAGATTTAATACTCATTTAAATATCAAGTTTTAAAACTATTGTGTTGATTAAATTGTCCGAGACATCGGTGTTTGAGCAATACAATATAACGGTTATATAGATCGATCACTCGAGACATCGAGGGGTAATTAATATAACGAGATTCTCGTCGTGATCTGGACAGGGACACGTATGTGAGTGATATGTGATAGAATTGATTAATAGTTAAAACCTGTATAATTGATCGAAGGATACGTACAATTGAGTTAGTGAAACCTAACCCCAACAAATTTATCTCTCTGTCAATCTTTTAATCTTTTTTCGTTATTTTAGTTAATTACTCTATACAAACAAACAACCTTAAAACATTATACTTGAAATTATATTAATTGTTGAACGGCTTAGATATCGCACCAGTCTCTGTGGATACGATAAAAACTATACTTACTTTTGTACTTTAACAAAATGGCGCCGTTGCCGGGGACCAGGGTTAGATGTAATTGATTCTATGAGTATGTGTTAACTTTGATTATGATTATATATGGTTTTAGTTATTCATCAATTTTAGTGGTTGTTCTTGATTATCTTGTTAAATGTTAGAATTTGAAATGTCATAGACATATGCTTTTTGAATTCAATATTTAGAACAATCATCTATTAATTTCTAAAACTCTAGACATAGATTTTAGATTTAATACTCACTTAAATATCAAGTTTTAAAACTATTGTGTTGATTAAATTGTCCGAGACATATGTGTTTGAGCAATACAATATAGCGGTTATATAGATCGATCACTCGAGACATCGAGGGGTAATTAATATAACGAGATTCTCGTCGTGATCTGGACACGGACACGTATGTGAGTGATATGTGATAGAATTGATTAATAGTTAAAACCTGTATAATTGATCGAAGGATACGTACAATTGAGTTAGTGAAACCTAACCCCAACAAATTTATATCTCTGTCAATCTTTTAATCTTTTATCGTTATTTTAGTTAATTACTCTATACAAACAAACAACCTTAAAACATTATACTTGAAATTATACTAATTGTTGAACGGCTTAGATATCGCACCAGTCCCTGTGGATATGATAAAAACTATACTTACTTTTGTACTTTAACAAAATGGCGCCGTTGCCGGGGACCAGGGTTAGATGTAATTGATTCTATGAGTATGTGTTAACTTTGATTATGATTATATATGGTTTTAGTTATTCATCAATTTTAGTGGTTGTTCTTGATTATCTTGTTAAATGTTAGAATTTGAAATGTCATAGACATATGCTTTTTGAATTCAATATTTAGAACAATCATCTATTAATTTCTAAAACTCTAGACATAGATTTTAGATTTAATACTCACTTAAATATCAAGTTTTAAATTGTCCGAGACATCGGTGTTTGAGCAATACAACATAGCGGTTATATAGATCGATCACTCGAGACATCGAGGGGTAATTAATATACCGAGATTCTCGTCGTGATCTGGACACGGACACGTATGTGAGTGATATGTGATAGAATTGATTAATAGTTAAAACCTGTATAATTGATCGAAGGATACGTACAATTGAGTTAGTGAAACCTAACCCCAACAAATTTATCTCTCTGTCAATCTTTTAATCTTTTTTCGTTATTTTAGTTAATTACTCTATTCAAACAAACAACCTTAAAACATTACACTTGAAATTATATTAATTGTTGAACGGCTTAGATATCGCACCAGTCTCTGTGGATACGATAAAAACTATACTTACTTTTGTACTTTAACAAAATGGCGCCGTTGCCGGGGACCAGGGTTAGATGTAATTGATTCTATGAGTATGTGTTAACTTTGATTATGATTATATATGGTTTTAGTTATTCATCAATTTTAGTGGTTGTTCTTGATTATCTTGTTAAATGTTAGAATTTGAAATGTCATAGACATATGCTTTTTGAATTCAATATTTAGAACAATCATCTATTAATTTCTAAAACTCTAGACATAGATTTTAGATTTAATACTCACTTAAATATCAAGTTTTAAAACTATTGTGTTGATTAAATTGTCCGAGACATCGGTGTTTGAGCAATACAATATAGCGGTTATATAGATCGATCACTCGAGACATCGAGGGGTAATTAATATAACGAGATTCTCGTCGTGATCTGGACACGGACACGTATGTGAGTGACATGTGATAGAATTGATTAATAGTTAAAACCTGTATAATTGATCGAAGGATACGTACAATTGAGTTAGTGAAACCTAACCCCAACAAATTTATCTCTCTGTCAATCTTTTAATCTTTTTTCGTTATTTTAGTTAATTACTCTATACAAACAAACAACCTTAAAACATTATACTTGAAATTATATTAATTGTTGAACGGCTTAGATATCGCACCAGTCTCTGTGGATACGATAAAAACTATACTTACTTTTGTACTTTAACAAAATGGCGCCGTTGCCGGGGACCAGGGTTAGATGTAATTGATTCTATGAGTATGTGTTAACTTTGATTATGATTATATATGGTTTTAGTTATTCATCAGTTTTGGCGGTTGTTCTTGATTATCTTGTTAAATGTTAGAATTTGAAATGTCATAGACATATGCATTTTGAATTCAATATTTAGAACAATCATCTATTAATTTCTAAAACTCTAGACATAGATTTTAGATTTAATACTCACTTAAATATCAAGTTTTAAATTGTCTGAGACATCGGTGTTTGAGCAATACAATATAGCGGTTATATAGATCGATCACTCGAGACATCGAGGGGTAATTAATATACCGAGATTCTCGTCGTGATCTGGACACGGACACGTATGTGAGTGATATGTGATAGAATTGATTAATAGTTAAAACCTGTATAATTGATCGAAGGATACGTACAATTGAGTTAGTGAAACCTAACCCCAACAAATTTATCTCTCTGTCAATCTTTTAATCTTTTTTCGTTATTTTAGTTAATTACTCTATACAAACAAACAACCTTAAAACATTACACTTGAAATTATATTAATTGTTGAACGGCTTAGATGTCGCACCAGTCTCTGTGGATACGATAAAAACTATACTTACTTTTGTACTTTAACAAAATGGCGCCGTTGCCGGGGACCAGGGTTAGATGTAATTGATTCTATGAGTATGTGTTAACTTTGATTATGATTATATATGGTTTTAGTTATTCATCAGTTTTGGCGGTTGTTCTTGATTATCTTGTTAAATGTTAGAATTTGAAATGTCATAGACATATGCTTTTTGAATTCAATATTTAGAACAATCATCTATTAATTTCTAAAACTCTAGACATAGATTTTAGATTTAATACTCACTTAAATATCAAGTTTTAAAACTATTGTGTTGATTAAATTGTCCGAGACATCGGTGTTTGAGCAATACAATATAGCGGTTATATAGATCGATCACTCGAGACATCGAGGGGTAATTAATATAACGAGATTCTCGTCCTGATCTGGACACGGACACGTATGTGAGTGATATGTGATAGAATTGATTAATAGTTAAAACCTGTATAATTGATCGAAGGATACGTACAATTGAGTTAGTGAAACCTAACCCCAACAAATTTATCTCTCTGTCAATCTTTTAATCTTTTTTCGTTATTTTAGTTAATTACTCTATACAAACAAACAACCTTAAAACATTATACTTGAAATTATATTAATTGTTGAACGGCTTAGATATCGCACCAGTCTCTGTGGATACGATAAAAACTATACTTACTTTTGTACTTTAACAAAATGGCGCCGTTGCCGGGGACCAGGGTTAGATGTAATTGATTCTATAAGTATGTGTTAACTTTGATTATGATTATATATGGTTTTAGTTATTCATCAATTTTAGTGGTTGTTCTTGATTATCTTGTTAAATGTTAGAATTTGAAATGTCATAGACATATGCTTTTTGAATTCAATATTTAGAACAATCATCTATTAATTTCTAAAACTCTAGACATAGATTTTAGATTTAATACTCACTTAAATATCAAGTTTTAAAACTATTGTGTTGATTAAATTGTCCGAGACATCGGTGTTTGAGCAATACAATATAGCGGTTATATAGATCGATCACTCGAGACATCGAGGGGTAATTAATATAACGAGATTCTCGTCGTGATCTGGACACGGACACGTATGTGAGTGACATGTGATAGAATTGATTAATAGTTAAAACCTGTATAATTGATCGAAGGATACGTACAATTGAGTTAGTGAAACCTAACCCCAACAAATTTATCTCTCTGTCAATCTTTTAATCTTTTTTCGTTATTTTAGTTAATTACTCTATACAAACAAACAACCTTAAAACATTATACTTGAAATTATATTAATTGTTGAACGGCTTAGATATCGCACCAGTCTCTGTGGATACGATAAAAACTATACTTACTTTTGTACTTTAACAAAATGGCGCCGTTGCCGGGGACCAGGGTTAGATGTAATTGATTCTATGAGTATGTGTTAACTTTGATTATGATTATATATGGTTTTAGTTATTCATCAGTTTTGGCAGTTGTTCTTGATTATCTTGTTAAATGTTAGAATTTGAAATGTCATAGACATATGCTTTTTGAATTCAATATTTAGAACAATCATCTATTAATTTCTAAAACGCTAGACATAGATTTTAGATTTAATACTCACTTAAATATCAAGTTTTAAAACTATTGTGTTGATTAAATTGTCTGAGACATCGGTGTTTGAGCAATACAATATAGCGGTTATATAGATCGATCACTCGAGACATCGAGGGGTAATTAATATAACGAGATTCTCGTCGTGATCTGGACACGGACACGTATGTGAGTGATATGTGATAGAATTGATTAATAGTTAAAACCTGTATAATTGATCGAAGGATACGTACAATTGAGTTAGTGAAACCTAACCCCAACAAATTTATCTCTCTGTCAATCTTTTAATCTTTTTTCGTTATTTTAGTTAATTACTCTATACAAACAAACAACCTTAAAACATTATACTTGAAATTATATTAATTGTTGAACGGCTTAGATATCGCACCAGTCTCTGTGGATACGATAAAAACTATACTTACTTTTGTACTTTAACAAAATGGCGCCGTTGCCGGGGACCAGGGTTAGATGTAATTGATTCTATGAGTATGTGTTAACTTTGATTATGATTATATATGGTTTTAGTTATTCATCAGTTTTAGTGGTTGTTCTTGATTATCTTGTTAAATGTTAGAATTTGAAATGTCATAGACATATGCTTTTTGAATTCAATATTTAGAACAATCATCTATTAATTTATAAAACTCTAGACATAGATTTTAGATTTAATACTCATTTAAATATCAAGTTTTAAAACTATTGTGTTGATTAAATTGTCCGAGACATCGGTGTTTGAGCAATACAATATAACGGTTATATAGATCGATCACTCGAGACATCGAGGGGTAATTAATATAACGAGATTCTCGTCGTGATCTGGACAGGGACACGTATGTGAGTGATATGTGATAGAATTGATTAATAGTTAAAACCTGTATAATTGATCGAAGGATACGTACAATTGAGTTAGTGAAACCTAACCCCAACAAATTTATCTCTCTGTCAATCTTTTAATCTTTTTTCGTTATTTTAGTTAATTACTCTATACAAACAAACAACCTTAAAACATTATACTTGAAATTATATTAATTGTTGAACGGCTTAGATATCGCACCAGTCTCTGTGGATACGATAAAAACTATACTTACTTTTGTACTTTAACAAAATGGCGCCGTTGCCGGGGACCAGGGTTAGATGTAATTGATTCTATGAGTATGTGTTAACTTTGATTATGATTATATATGGTTTTAGTTATTCATCAATTTTAGTGGTTGTTCTTGATTATCTTGTTAAATGTTAGAATTTGAAATGTCATAGACATATGCTTTTTGAATTCAATATTTAGAACAATCATCTATTAATTTCTAAAACTCTAGACATAGATTTTAGATTTAATACTCACTTAAATATCAAGTTTTAAAACTATTGTGTTGATTAAATTGTCCGAGACATATGTGTTTGAGCAATACAATATAGCGGTTATATAGATCGATCACTCGAGACATCGAGGGGTAATTAATATAACGAGATTCTCGTCGTGATCTGGACACGGACACGTATGTGAGTGATATGTGATAGAATTGATTAATAGTTAAAACCTGTATAATTGATCGAAGGATACGTACAATTGAGTTAGTGAAACCTAACCCCAACAAATTTATATCTCTGTCAATCTTTTAATCTTTTATCGTTATTTTAGTTAATTACTCTATACAAACAAACAACCTTAAAACATTATACTTGAAATTATACTAATTGTTGAACGGCTTAGATATCGCACCAGTCCCTGTGGATATGATAAAAACTATACTTACTTTTGTACTTTAACAAAATGGCGCCGTTGCCGGGGACCAGGGTTAGATGTAATTGATTCTATGAGTATGTGTTAACTTTGATTATGATTATATATGGTTTTAGTTATTCATCAATTTTAGTGGTTGTTCTTGATTATCTTGTTAAATGTTAGAATTTGAAATGTCATAGACATATGCTTTTTGAATTCAATATTTAGAACAATCATCTATTAATTTCTAAAACTCTAGACATAGATTTTAGATTTAATACTCACTTAAATATCAAGTTTTAAATTGTCCGAGACATCGGTGTTTGAGCAATACAACATAGCGGTTATATAGATCGATCACTCGAGACATCGAGGGGTAATTAATATACCGAGATTCTCGTCGTGATCTGGACACGGACACGTATGTGAGTGATATGTGATAGAATTGATTAATAGTTAAAACCTGTATAATTGATCGAAGGATACGTACAATTGAGTTAGTGAAACCTAACCCCAACAAATTTATCTCTCTGTCAATCTTTTAATCTTTTTTCGTTATTTTAGTTAATTACTCTATTCAAACAAACAACCTTAAAACATTACACTTGAAATTATATTAATTGTTGAACGGCTTAGATATCGCACCAGTCTCTGTGGATACGATAAAAACTATACTTACTTTTGTACTTTAACAAAATGGCGCCGTTGCCGGGGACCAGGGTTAGATGTAATTGATTCTATGAGTATGTGTTAACTTTGATTATGATTATATATGGTTTTAGTTATTCATCAATTTTAGTGGTTGTTCTTGATTATCTTGTTAAATGTTAGAATTTGAAATGTCATAGACATATGCTTTTTGAATTCAATATTTAGAACAATCATCTATTAATTTCTAAAACTCTAGACATAGATTTTAGATTTAATACTCACTTAAATATCAAGTTTTAAAACTATTGTGTTGATTAAATTGTCCGAGACATCGGTGTTTGAGCAATACAATATAGCGGTTATATAGATCGATCACTCGAGACATCGAGGGGTAATTAATATAACGAGATTCTCGTCGTGATCTGGACACGGACACGTATGTGAGTGACATGTGATAGAATTGATTAATAGTTAAAACCTGTATAATTGATCGAAGGATACGTACAATTGAGTTAGTGAAACCTAACCCCAACAAATTTATCTCTCTGTCAATCTTTTAATCTTTTTTCGTTATTTTAGTTAATTACTCTATACAAACAAACAACCTTAAAACATTATACTTGAAATTATATTAATTGTTGAACGGCTTAGATATCGCACCAGTCTCTGTGGATACGATAAAAACTATACTTACTTTTGTACTTTAACAAAATGGCGCCGTTGCCGGGGACCAGGGTTAGATGTAATTGATTCTATGAGTATGTGTTAACTTTGATTATGATTATATATGGTTTTAGTTATTCATCAGTTTTGGCGGTTGTTCTTGATTATCTTGTTAAATGTTAGAATTTGAAATGTCATAGACATATGCATTTTGAATTCAATATTTAGAACAATCATCTATTAATTTCTAAAACTCTAGACATAGATTTTAGATTTAATACTCACTTAAATATCAAGTTTTAAATTGTCTGAGACATCGGTGTTTGAGCAATACAATATAGCGGTTATATAGATCGATCACTCGAGACATCGAGGGGTAATTAATATACCGAGATTCTCGTCGTGATCTGGACACGGACACGTATGTGAGTGATATGTGATAGAATTGATTAATAGTTAAAACCTGTATAATTGATCGAAGGATACGTACAATTGAGTTAGTGAAACCTAACCCCAACAAATTTATCTCTCTGTCAATCTTTTAATCTTTTTTCGTTATTTTAGTTAATTACTCTATACAAACAAACAACCTTAAAACATTACACTTGAAATTATATTAATTGTTGAACGGCTTAGATGTCGCACCAGTCTCTGTGGATACGATAAAAACTATACTTACTTTTGTACTTTAACAAAATGGCGCCGTTGCCGGGGACCAGGGTTAGATGTAATTGATTCTATGAGTATGTGTTAACTTTGATTATGATTATATATGGTTTTAGTTATTCATCAGTTTTGGCGGTTGTTCTTGATTATCTTGTTAAATGTTAGAATTTGAAATGTCATAGACATATGCTTTTTGAATTCAATATTTAGAACAATCATCTATTAATTTCTAAAACTCTAGACATAGATTTTAGATTTAATACTCACTTAAATATCAAGTTTTAAAACTATTGTGTTGATTAAATTGTCCGAGACATCGGTGTTTGAGCAATACAATATAGCGGTTATATAGATCGATCACTCGAGACATCGAGGGGTAATTAATATAACGAGATTCTCGTCCTGATCTGGACACGGACACGTATGTGAGTGATATGTGATAGAATTGATTAATAGTTAAAACCTGTATAATTGATCGAAGGATACGTACAATTGAGTTAGTGAAACCTAACCCCAACAAATTTATCTCTCTGTCAATCTTTTAATCTTTTTTCGTTATTTTAGTTAATTACTCTATACAAACAAACAACCTTAAAACATTATACTTGAAATTATATTAATTGTTGAACGGCTTAGATATCGCACCAGTCTCTGTGGATACGATAAAAACTATACTTACTTTTGTACTTTAACAAAATGGCGCCGTTGCCGGGGACCAGGGTTAGATGTAATTGATTCTATAAGTATGTGTTAACTTTGATTATGATTATATATGGTTTTAGTTATTCATCAATTTTAGTGGTTGTTCTTGATTATCTTGTTAAATGTTAGAATTTGAAATGTCATAGACATATGCTTTTTGAATTCAATATTTAGAACAATCATCTATTAATTTCTAAAACTCTAGACATAGATTTTAGATTTAATACTCACTTAAATATCAAGTTTTAAAACTATTGTGTTGATTAAATTGTCCGAGACATCGGTGTTTGAGCAATACAATATAGCGGTTATATAGATCGATCACTCGAGACATCGAGGGGTAATTAATATAACGAGATTCTCGTCGTGATCTGGACACGGACACGTATGTGAGTGACATGTGATAGAATTGATTAATAGTTAAAACCTGTATAATTGATCGAAGGATACGTACAATTGAGTTAGTGAAACCTAACCCCAACAAATTTATCTCTCTGTCAATCTTTTAATCTTTTTTCGTTATTTTAGTTAATTACTCTATACAAACAAACAACCTTAAAACATTATACTTGAAATTATATTAATTGTTGAACGGCTTAGATATCGCACCAGTCTCTGTGGATACGATAAAAACTATACTTACTTTTGTACTTTAACAAAATGGCGCCGTTGCCGGGGACCAGGGTTAGATGTAATTGATTCTATGAGTATGTGTTAACTTTGATTATGATTATATATGGTTTTAGTTATTCATCAGTTTTGGCAGTTGTTCTTGATTATCTTGTTAAATGTTAGAATTTGAAATGTCATAGACATATGCTTTTTGAATTCAATATTTAGAACAATCATCTATTAATTTCTAAAACGCTAGACATAGATTTTAGATTTAATACTCACTTAAATATCAAGTTTTAAAACTATTGTGTTGATTAAATTGTCTGAGACATCGGTGTTTGAGCAATACAATATAGCGGTTATATAGATCGATCACTCGAGACATCGAGGGGTAATTAATATAACGAGATTCTCGTCGTGATCTGGACACGGACACGTATGTGAGTGATATGTGATAGAATTGATTAATAGTTAAAACCTGTATAATTGATCGAAGGATACGTACAATTGAGTTAGTGAAACCTAACCCCAACAAATTTATCTCTCTGTCAATCTTTTAATCTTTTTTCGTTATTTTAGTTAATTACTCTATACAAACAAACAACCTTAAAACATTACACTTGAAATTATATTAATTGTTGAACGGCTTAGATGTCGCACCAGTCTCTGTGGATACGATAAAAACTATACTTACTTTTGTACTTTAACAAAATGGCGCCGTTGCCGGGGACCAGGGTTAGATGTAATTGATTCTATGAGTATGTGTTAACTTTGATTATGATTATATATGGTTTTAGTTATTCATCAATTTTGGTGGTTGTTCTTGATTATCTTGTTAAATGTTAGAATTTGAAATGTTATAGACATATGCTTTTTGAATTCAATATTTAGAACAATCATCTATTAGTTTCTAAAACTCTAGACATAGATTTTAGATTTAATACTCACTTAAATATCAAGTTTTAAAACTATTGTGTTGATTAAATTGTCTGAGACATCGGAGTTTGAGCAATACAATATAGTTGTTATATTGATCGATCACTCGAGACATCGAGGGTTAATTAATATAACGAGATTCTTGTCGTGATCTGGACACGGACACGTATGTGAGTGATATGTGATAGAATTGATTAATAGTTAAAACCTGTATAATTGATCGAAGGATACGTACAATTGAGTTAGTGAAACCTAACCCCAACAAATTTATCTCTGTGTCAATCTTTTAATCTTTTATCATTATTTTAGTTAGTTACTCTATACAAACAAACAACCTTAAAACATTATACTTGAAATTATATTAATTGTTGAACGGCTTAGATATCGCACCAATCATTGTGGATACGATAAAAACTATACTTACTTTTGTACTTTATCAAAATGGCGCCGTTGTTGGGGACCAGGGTTAGATGTAATTGATTCTATGAGTATGTGTTAACTTTGATTATGATTATATATGGTTTTAGTTATTCATCAATTTTGGTGGTTGTTCTTGATTATCTTGTTAAATGTTAGAATTTGAAATGTCATAGACATATGCTTTTTGAATTCAATATTTAGAACAATCATCTATTAGTTTCTAAAACTCTAGACATAGATTTTAGATTTAATACTCACTTAAATATCAAGTTTTAAAACTATTGTGTTGATTAAATTGTCTGAGACATCGGTGTTTGAGCAATACAATATAGCGGTTATATAGATCGATCACTCGAGACATCGAGGGTTAATTAATATAACGAGATTCTCGTCGTGATCTGGACACGGACACGTATGTGAGTGATATGTGATAGAATTGATTAATAGTTAAAACCTGTATAATTGATCGAAGGATAAGTACAATTGAGTTAGTGAAACCTAACCCCAACAAATTTATCTCTGTGTCAATCTTTTAATCTTTTATCGTTATTTTAGTTAGTTACTCTATACAAACGAACAACCTTAAAACATTATACTTGAAATTATATTAATTGTTGTACGGCTTAGATATCGCACCAATCATTGTGGATACGATAAAAACTATACTTACTTTTGTACTTTAACAAAATGGCTCCGTTGCTGGGGACCAGGGTTAGATGTAATTGATTCTATGAGTATGTGTTAACTTTGATTATGATTATATATGGTTTTAGTTATTCATCAATTTTGGTGGTTGTTCTTGATTATCTTGTTAAATGTTAGAATTTGAAATGTTATAGACATATGCTTTTTGAATTCAATATTTAGAACAATCATCTATTAGTTTCTAAAACTCTAGACATAGATTTTAGATTTAATACTCACTTAAATATCAAGTTTTAAAACTATTGTTTTGATTAAATTGTCTGAGACATCGGTGTTTGAGCAATACAATATAGCGGTTATATAGATCGATCACTCGAGACATCGAGGGTTAATTAATATAACGAGATTCTCGTCGTGATCTGGACACGGACACGTATGTGAGTGATATGTGATAGAATTGATTAATAGTTAAAACCTGTATAATTGATCGAAGGATAAGTACAATTGAGTTAGTGAAACCTAACCCCAACAAATTTATCTCTGTGTCAATCTTTTAATCTTTTATCGTTATTTTAGTTAGTTACTCTATACAAACGAACAACGTTAAAACATTATACTTGAAATTATATTAATTGTTGAACGGCTTAGATATCGCACCTATCATTGTGGATACGATAAAAACTATACTTACTTTTGTACTTTATCAAAATGGCGCCGTTGTTGGGGACCAGGGTTAGATGTAATTGATTCTATGAGTATGTGTTAACTTTGATTATGATTATATATGGTTTTAGTTATTCATCAATGTTGGTGGTTGTTCTTGATTATCTTGTTAAATGTTAGAATTTGAAATGTCATAGACATATGCTTTTTGAATTCAATATTTAGAACAATCATCTATTAGTTTCTAAAACTCTAGACATAGATTTTAGATTTAATACTCACTTAAATATCAAGTTTTAAAACTATTGTGTTGATTAAATTGTCTGAGACATCGGTGTTTGAGCAATACAATATAGCGGTTATATAGATCGATCACTCGAGACATCGAGGGTTAATTAATATAACGAGATTCTCGTCGTGATCTGGACACGGACACGTATGTGAGTGATATGTGATAGAATTGATTAATAGTTAAAACCTGTATAATTGATCGAAGGATAAGTACAATTGAGTTAGTGAAACCTAACCCCAACAAATTTATCTCTGTGTCAATCTTTTAATCTTTTATCGTTATTTTAGTTAGTTACTCTATACAAACGAACAACCTTAAAACATTATACTTGAAATTATATTAATTGTTGTACGGCTTAGATATCGCACCAATCATTGTGGATACGATAAAAACTATACTTACTTTTGTACTTTAACAAAATGGCTCCGTTGCTGGGGACCAGGGTTAGATGTAATTGATTCTATGAGTATGTGTTAACTTTGATTATGATTATATATGGTTTTAGTTATTCATCAATTTTGGTGGTTGTTCTTGATTATCTTGTTAAATGTTAGAATTTGAAATGTTATAGACATATGCTTTTTGAATTCAATATTTAGAACAATCATCTATTAGTTTCTAAAACTCTAGACATAGATTTTAGATTTAATACTCACTTAAATATCAAGTTTTAAAACTATTGTGTTGATTAAATTGTCTGAGACATCGGTGTTTGAGCAATACAATATAGCGGTTATATAGATCGATCACTCGAGACATCGAGGGTTAATTAATATAACGAGATTCTCGTCGTGATCTGGACACGGACACGTATGTGAGTGATATGTGATAGAATTGATTAATAGTTAAAACCTGTATAATTGATCGAAGGATAAGTACAATTGAGTTAGTGAAACCTAACCCCAACAAATTTATCTCTGTGTCAATCTTTTAATCTTTTATCGTTATTTTAGTTAGTTACTCTATACAAACGAACAACGTTAAAACATTATACTTGAAATTATATTAATTGTTGAACGGCTTAGATATCGCACCTATCATTGTGGATACGATAAAAACTATACTTACTTTTGTACTTTAACAAAATGGCGCCGTTGCTGGGGACCAGGGTTAGATGTAATTGATTCTATGAGTATGTGTTAACTTTGATTATGATTATATATGGTTTTAGTTATTCATCAATTTTGGTGGTTGTTCTTGATTATCTTGTTAAATGTTAGAATTTGAAATGTCATAGACATATGCTTTTTGAATTCAATATTTAGAACAATCATCTATTAGTTTCTAATACTCTAGACATAGATTTTAGATTTAATACTCACATAAATATCAAGTTTTAAAACTATTGTGTTGATTAAATTGTCCGAGACATCGGAGTTTGAGCAATACAGTATAGCGGTTATATTGATCGATCACTCGAGACATCGAGGGTTAATTAATATAACGAGATTCTCGTCGTGATCTGGACACGGACACGTATGTGAGTGATATGTGATAGAATTGATTAATAGTTAAAACCTGTATAATTGATCGAAGGATAAGTACAATTGAGTTAGTGAAACCTAAGCCCAACAAATTTATCTCTGTGTCAATCTTTTAATCTTTTATCGTTATTTTAGTTAGTTACTCTATACAAACAAACAACCTTAAAACATTATACTTGAAATTATATTAATTGTTGAACGGCTTAGATATCGCACCAGTCATTGTGGATACGATAAAAACTATACTTACTTTTGTACTTTAACAAAACGGCGCCGTTGCTGGGGACCAGGGTTAGATGTAATTGATTCTATGAGTATGTGTTAACTTTGATTATGATTATATATGGTTTTAGTTATTCATCAATTTTGGTGGTTGTTCTTGATTATCTTGTTAAATGTTAGAATTTGAAATGTTATAGACATATGCTTTTTGAATTCAATATTTAGAACAATCATCTATTAGTTTCTAAAACTCTAGACATAGATTTTAGATTTAATACTCACTTAAATATCAAGTTTTAAAACTATTGTGTTGATTAAATTGTCTGAGACATCGGTGTTTGAGCAATACAATATAGCGGTTATATAGATCAATCACTCGAGACATCGAGGGTTAATTAATATAACGAGATTCTCGTCGTGATCTGGACACGGACACGTATGTGAGTGATATGTGATAGAATTGATTAATAGTTAAAACCTGTATAATTGATCGAAGGATAAGTACAATTGAGTTAGTGAAACCTAAGCCCAACAAATTTATCTCTTTGTCAATCTTTTAATCTTTTATCGTTATTTTAGTTAGTTACTCTATACAAACAAACAACCTTAAAACATTATACTTGAAATTATATTAATTGTTGAACGGCTAAGATATCGCACCAGTCCCTGTGGATATGATAAAAATTATACTTACTTTTGTACTTTAACAAAATGGCGCCGTTGCCGGGGACCAGGGTTAGATGTAATTGATTCTATGAGTATGTGTTAACTTTGATTATGATTATATATGGTTTTAGTTATTCATCAATTTTGGTGGTTGTTCTTGATTATCTTGTTAAATGTTAGAATTTGAAATGTTATAGACATATGCTTTTTGAATTCAATATTTAGAACAATCATCTATTAGTTTCTAAAACTCTAGACATAGATTTTAGATTTAATACTCACTTAAATATCAAGTTTTAAAACTATTGTGTTGATTAAATTGTCTGAGACATCGGAGTTTGAGCAATACAATATAGTTGTTATATTGATCGATCACTCGAGACATCGAGGGTTAATTAATATAACGAGATTCTTGTCGTGATCTGGACACGGACACGTATGTGAGTGATATGTGATAGAATTGATTAATAGTTAAAACCTGTATAATTGATCGAAGGATACGTACAATTGAGTTAGTGAAACCTAACCCCAACAAATTTATCTCTGTGTCAATCTTTTAATCTTTTATCATTATTTTAGTTAGTTACTCTATACAAACAAACAACCTTAAAACATTATACTTGAAATTATATTAATTGTTGAACGGCTTAGATATCGCACCAATCATTGTGGATACGATAAAAACTATACTTACTTTTGTACTTTATCAAAATGGCGCCGTTGTTGGGGACCAGGGTTAGATGTAATTGATTCTATGAGTATGTGTTAACTTTGATTATGATTATATATGGTTTTAGTTATTCATCAATTTTGGTGGTTGTTCTTGATTATCTTGTTAAGTGTTAGAATTTGAAATGTCATAGACATATGCTTTTTGAATTCAATATTTAGAACAATCATCTATTAGTTTCTAAAACTCTAGACATAGATTTTAGATTTAATACTCACTTAAATATCAAGTTTTAAAACTATTGTGTTGATTAAATTGTCTGAGACATCGGTGTTTGAGCAATACAATATAGCGGTTATATAGATCGATCACTCGAGACATCGAGGGTTAATTAATATAACGAGATTCTCGTCGTGATCTGGACACGGACACGTATGTGAGTGATATGTGATAGAATTGATTAATAGTTAAAACCTGTATAATTGATCGAAGGATAAGTACAATTGAGTTAGTGAAACCTAACCCCAACAAATTTATCTCTGTGTCAATCTTTTAATCTTTTATCGTTATTTTAGTTAGTTACTCTATACAAACGAACAACCTTAAAACATTATACTTGAAATTATATTAATTGTTGAACGGCTTAGATATCGCACCAATCATTGTGGATACGATAAAAACTATACTTACTTTTGTACTTTATCAAAATTGCGCCGTTGTTGGGGACCAGGGTTAGATGTAATTGATTCTATGAGTATGTGTTAACTTTGATTATGATTATATATGGTTTTAGTTATTCATCAATTTTGGTGGTTGTTCTTGATTATCTTGTTAAGTGTTAGAATTTGAAATGTCATAGAATTCAATATTTAGAACAATCATCTATTAGTTTCTAAAACTCTAGACATAGATTTTAGATTTAATACTCACTTAAATATCAAGTTTTAAAACTATTGTGTTGATTAAATTGTCTGAGACATCGGTGTTTGAGCAATACAATATAGCGGTTATATAGATCGATCACTCGAGACATCGAGGGTTAATTAATATAACGAGATTCTCGTCATGATCTGGACACGGACACGTATGTGAGTGATATGTGATAGAATTGATTAATAGTTAAAACCTGTATAATTGATCGAAGGATAAGTACAATTGAGTTAGTGAAACCTAACCCCAACAAATTTATCTCTGTGTCAATCTTTTAATCTTTTATCGTTATTTTAGTTAGTTACTCTATACAAACGAACAACCTTAAAACATTATACTTGAAATTATATTAATTGTTGAACGGCTTAGATATCGCACCAATCATTGTGGATACGATAAAAACTATACTTACTTTTGTACTTTAACAAAATGGCTCCGTTGCTGGGGACCAGGGTTAGATGTAATTGATTCTATGAGTATGTGTTAACTTTGATTATGATTATATATGGTTTTAGTTATTCATCAATTTTGGTGGTTGTTCTTGATTATCTTGTTAAATGTTAGAATTTGAAATGTTATAGACATATGCTTTTTGAATTCAATATTTAGAACAATCATCTATTAGTTTCTAAAACTCTAGACATAGATTTTAGATTTAATACTCACTTAAATATCAAGTTTTAAAACTATTGTGTTGATTAAATTGTCTGAGACATCGGTGTTTGAGCAATACAATATAGCGGTTATATAGATCGATCACTCGAGACATCGAGGGTTAATTAATATAACGAGATTCTCGTCGTGATCTGGACACGGACACGTATGTGAGTGATATGTGATAGAATTGATTAATAGTTAAAACCTGTATAATTGATCGAAGGATAAGTACAATTGAGTTAGTGAAACCTAACCCCAACAAATTTATCTCTGTGTCAATCTTTTAATCTTTTATCGTTATTTTAGTTAGTTACTCTATACAAACGAACAACCTTAAAACATTATACTTGAAATTATATTAATTGTTGAACGGCTTAGATATCGCACCTATCATTGTGGATACGATAAAAACTATACTTACTTTTGTACTTTAACAAAATCGCGCCGTTGCTGGGGACCAGGGTTAGATGTAATTGATTCTATGAGTATGTGTTAACTTTGATTATGATTATATATGGTTTTAGTTATTCATCAATTTTGGTGGTTGTTCTTGATTATCTTGTTAAATGTTAGAATTTGAAATGTCATAGACATATGCTTTTTGAATTCAATATTTAGAACAATCATCTATTAGTTTCTAATACTCTAGACATAGATTTTAGATTTAATACTCACATAAATATCAAGTTTTAAAACTATTGTGTTGATTAAATTGTCCGAGACATCGGAGTTTGAGCAATTCAGTATAGCGGTTATATTGATCGATCACTCGAGACATCGAGGGTTAATTAATATAACGAGATTCTCGTCGTGATCTGGACACGGACACGTATGTGAGTGATATGTGATAGAATTGATTAATAGTTAAAACCTGTATAATTGATCGAAGGATAAGTACAATTGAGTTAGTGAAACCTAAGCCCAACAAATTTATCTCTGTGTCAATCTTTTAATCTTTTATCGTTATTTTAGTTAGTTACTCTATACAAACAAACAACCTTAAAACATTATACTTGAAATTATATTAATTGTTGAACGGCTTAGATATCGCACCAGTCATTGTGGATACGATAAAAACTATACTTACTTTTGTACTTTAACAAAACGGCGCCGTTGCTGGGGACCAGGGTTAGATGTAATTGATTCTATGAGTATGTGTTAACTTTGATTATGATTATATATGGTTTTAGTTATTCATCAATTTTGGTGGTTGTTCTTGATTATCTTGTTAAATGTTAGAATTTGAAATGTTATAGACATATGCTTTTTGAATTCAATATTTAGAACAATCATCTATTAGTTTCTAAAACTCTAGACATAGATTTTAGATTTAATACTCACTTAAATATCAAGTTTTAAAACTATTGTGTTGATTAAATTGTCTGAGACATCGGTGTTTGAGCAATACAATATAGCGGTTATATAGATCAATCACTCGAGACATCGAGGGTTAATTAATATAACGAGATTCTCGTCGTGATCTGGACACGGACACGTATGTGAGTGATATGTGATAGAATTGATTAATAGTTAAAACCTGTATAATTGATCGAAGGATAAGTACAATTGAGTTAGTGAAACCTAAGCCCAACAAATTTATCTCTTTGTCAATCTTTTAATCTTTTATCGTTATTTTAGTTAGTTACTCTATACAAACAAACAACCTTAAAACATTATACTTGAAATTATATTAATTGTTGAACGGCTAAGATATCGCACCAGTCCCAGTGGATATGATAAAAATTATACTTACTTTTGTACTTTAACAAAATGGCGCCGTTGCCGGGGACCAGGGTTAGATGTAATTGATTCTATGAGTATGTGTTAACTTTGATTATGATTATATATGGTTTTAGTTATTCATCAATTTTGGTGGTTGTTCTTGATTATCTTGTTAAATGTTAGAATTTGAAATGTCATAGACATATGCTTTTTGAATTCAATATTTAGAACAATCATCTATTAGTTTCTAAAACTCTAGACATAGATTTTAGATTTAATACTCACTTAAATATCAAGTTTTAAAACTATTGTGTTGATTAAATTGTCTGAGACATCGGTGTTTGAGCAATACAATATAGCGGTTATATAGATCGATCACTCGAGACATCGAGGGTTAATTAATATAACGAGATTCTCGTCGTGATCTGGACACGGACACGTATGTGAGTGATATGTGATAGAATTGATTAATAGTTAAAACCTGTATAATTGATCGAAGGATAAGTACAATTGAGTTAGTGAAACCTAACCCCAACAAATTTATCTCTGTGTCAATCTTTTAATCTTTTATCGTTATTTTAGTTAGTTACTCTATACAAACGAACAACCTTAAAACATTATACTTGAAATTATATTAATTGTTGAACGGCTTAGATATCGCACCAATCATTGTGGATACGATAAAAACTATACTTACTTTTGTACTTTAACAAAATAGCTCCGTTGCTGGGGACCAGGGTTAGATGTAATTGATTCTATGAGTATGTGTTAACTTTGATTATGATTATATATGGTTTTAGTTATTCATCAATTTTGGTGGTTGTTCTTGATTATCTTGTTAAATGTTAGAATTTGAAATGTTATAGACATATGCTTTTTGAATTCAATATTTAGAACAATCATCTATTAGTTTCTAAAACTCTAGACATAGATTTTAGATTTAATACTCACTTAAATATCAAGTTTTAAAACTATTGTGTTGATTAAATTGTCTGAGACATCGGTGTTTGAGCAATACAATATAGCGGTTATATAGATCGATCACTCGAGACATCGAGGGTTAATTAATATAACGAGATTCTCGTCGTGATCTGGACACGGACACGTATGTGAGTGATATGTGATAGAATTGATTAATAGTTAAAACCTGTATAATTGATCGAAGGATAAGTACAATTGAGTTAGTGAAACCTAACCCCAACAAATTTATCTCTGTGTCAATCTTTTAATCTTTTATCGTTATTTTAGTTAGTTACTCTATACAAACGAACAACCTTAAAACATTATACTTGAAATTATATTAATTGTTGAACGGCTTAGATATCGCACCTATCATTATGGATACGACAAAAACTATACTTACTTTTGTACTTTAACAAAATGGCGCCGTTGCTCGGGACCAGGGTTAGATGTAATTGATTCTATGAGTATGTGTTAACTTTGATTATGATTATATATGGTTTTAGTTATTCATCAATTTTGGTGGTTGTTCTTGATTATCTTGTTAAATGTTAGAATTTGAAATGTCATAGACATATGCTTTTTGAATTCAATATTTAGAACAATCATCTATTAGTTTCTAATACTCTAGACATAGATTTTAGATTTAATACTCACATAAATATCAAGTTTTAAAACTATTGTGTTGATTAAATTGTCCGAGACATCGGAGTTTGAGCAATTCAGTATAGCGGTTATATTGATCGATCACTCGAGACATCGAGGGTTAATTAATATAACGAGATTCTCGTCGTGATCTGGACACGGACACGTATGTGAGTGATATGTGATAGAATTGATTAATAGTTAAAACCTGTATAATTGATCGAAGGATAAGTACAATTGAGTTAGTGAAACCTAAGCCCAACAAATTTATCTCTTTGTCAAACTTTTAATCTTTTATCGTTATTTTAGTTAGTTACTCTATACAAACAAACAACCTTAAAACATTATACTTGAAATTATATTAATTGTTGAACGGCTAAGATATCGCACCAGTCCCTGTGGATATGATAAAAATTATACTTACTTTTGTACTTTAACAAAATGGCGCCGTTGCCGGGGACCAGGGTTAGATGTAATTGATTCTATGAGTATGTGTTAACTTTGATTATGATTATATATGGTTTTAGTTATTCATCAATTTTGGTGGTTGTTCTTGATTATCTTGTTAAATGTTAGAATTTGAAATGTCATAGACATATGCTTTTTGAATTCAATATTTAGAACAATCATCTATTAGTTTCTAAAACTCTAGACATAGATTTTAGATTTAATACTCACTTAAATATCAAGTTTTAAAACTATTGTGTTGATTAAATTGTCTGAGACATCGGTGTTTGAGCAATACAATATAGCGGTTATATAGATCGATCACTCGAGACATCGAGGGTTAATTAATATAACGAGATTCTCGTCGTGATCTGGACACGGACACGTATGTGAGTGATATGTGATAGAATTGATTAATAGTTAAAACCTGTATAATTGATCGAAGGATAAGTACAATTGAGTTAGTGAAACCTAAGCCCAACAAATTTATCTCTGTGTCAATCTTTTAATCTTTTATCGTTATTTTAGTTAGTTACTCTATACAAACAAACAACCTTAAAACATTATACTTGAAATTATATTAATTGTTGAACGGCTTAGATATCGCACCAGTCATTGTGGATACGATAAAAACTATACTTACTTTTGTACTTTAACAAAACGGCGCCGTTGCTGGGGACCAGGGTTAGATGTAATTGATTCTATGAGTATGTGTTAACTTTGATTATGATTATATATGGTTTTAGTTATTCATCAATTTTGGTGGTTGTTCTTGATTATCTTGTTAAATGTTAGAATTTGAAATGTTATAGACATATGCTTTTTGAATTCAATATTTAGAACAATCATCTATTAGTTTCTAAAACTCTAGACATAGATTTTAGATTTAATACTCACTTAAATATCAAGTTTTTAAACTATTGTGTTGATTAAATTGTCTGAGACATCGGTGTTTGAGCAATACAATATAGCGGTTATATAGATCAATCACTCGAGACATCGAGGGTTAATTAATATAACGAGATTCTCGTCGTGATCTGGACACGGACACGTATGTGAGTGATATGTGATAGAATTGATTAATAGTTAAAACCTGTATAATTGATCGAAGGATAAGTACAATTGAGTTAGTGAAACCTAAGCCCAACAAATTTATCTCTTTGTCAATCTTTTAATCTTTTATCGTTATTTTAGTTAGTTACTCTATACAAACAAACAACCTTAAAACATTATACTTGAAATTATATTAATTGTTGAACGGCTAAGATATCGCACCAGTCCCTGTGGATATGATAAAAATTATACTTACTTTTGTACTTTAACAAAATGGCGCCGTTGCCGGGGACCAGGGTTAGATGTAATTGATTCTATGAGTATGTGTTAACTTTGATTATGATTATATATGGTTTTAGTTATTCATCAATTTTGGTGGTTGTTCTTGATTATCTTGTTAAATGTTAGAATTTGAAATGTCATAGACATATGCTTTTTGAATTCAATATTTAGAACAATCATCTATTAGTTTCTAAAACTCTAGACATAGATTTTAGATTTAATACTCACTTAAATATCAAGTTTTAAAACTATTGTGTTGATTAAATTGTCTGAGACATCGGTGTTTGAGCAATACAATATAGCGGTTATATAGATCGATCACTCGAGACATCGAGGGTTAATTAATATAACGAGATTCTCGTCGTGATCTGGACACGGACACGTATGTGAGTGATATGTGATAGAATTGATTAATAGTTAAAACCTGTATAATTGATCGAAGGATAAGTACAATTGAGTTAGTGAAACCTAACCCCAACAAATTTATCTCTGTGTCAATCTTTTAATCTTTTATCGTTATTTTAGTTAGTTACTCTATACAAACGAACAACCTTAAAACATTATACTTGAAATTATATTAATTGTTGAACGGCTTAGATATCGCACCAATCATTGTGGATACGATAAAAACTATACTTACTTTTGTACTTTAACAAAATGGCTCCGTTGCTGGGGACCAGGGTTAGATGTAATTGATTCTATGAGTATGTGTTAACTTTGATTATGATTATATATGGTTTTAGTTATTCATCAATTTTGGTGGTTGTTCTTGATTATCTTGTTAAATGTTAGAATTTGAAATGTTATAGACATATGCTTTTTGAATTCAATATTTAGAACAATCATCTATTAGTTTCTAAAACTCTAGACATAGATTTTAGATTTAATACTCACTTAAATATCAAGTTTTAAAACTATTGTGTTGATTAAATTGTCTGAGACATCGGTGTTTGAGCAATACAATATAGCGGTTATATAGATCAATCACTCGAGACATCGAGGGTTAATTAATATAACGAGATTCTCGTCGTGATCTGGACACGGACACGTATGTGAGTGATATGTGATAGAATTGATTAATAGTTAAAACCTGTATAATTGATCGAAGGATAAGTACAATTGAGTTAGTGAAACCTAAGCCCAACAAATTTATCTCTTTGTCAAACTTTTAATCTTTTATCGTTATTTTAGTTAGTTACTCTATACAAACAAACAACCTTAAAACATTATACTTGAAATTATATTAATTGTTGAACGGCTAAGATATCGCACCAGTCCCTGTGGATATGATAAAAATTATACTTACTTTTGTACTTTAACAAAATGGCGCCGTTGCCGGGGACCAGGGTTAGATGTAATTGATTCTATGAGTATGTGTTAACTTTGATTATGATTATATATGGTTTTAGTTATTCATCAATTTTGGTGGTTGTTCTTGATTATCTTGTTAAATGTTAGAATTTGAAATGTCATAGACATATGCTTTTTGAATTCAATATTTAGAACAATCATCTATTAGTTTCTAAAACTCTAGACATAGATTTTAGATTTAATACTCACTTAAATATCAAGTTTTAAAACTATTGTGTTGATTAAATTGTCTGAGACATCGGTGTTTGAGCAATACAATATAGCGGTTATATAGATCGATCACTCGAGACATCGAGGGTTAATTAATATAACGAGATTCTCGTCGTGATCTGGACACGGACACGTATGTGAGTGATATGTGATAGAATTGATTAATAGTTAAAACCTGTATAATTGATCGAAGGATAAGTACAATTGAGTTAGTGAAACCTAACCCCAACAAATTTATCTCTGTGTCAATCTTTTAATCTTTTATCGTTATTTTAGTTAGTTACTCTATACAAACGAACAACCTTAAAACATTATACTTGAAATTATATTAATTGTTGAACGGCTTAGATATCGCACCAATCATTGTGGATACGATAAAAACTATACTTACTTTTGTACTTTAACAAAATAGCTCCGTTGCTGGGGACCAGGGTTAGATGTAATTGATTCTATGAGTATGTGTTAACTTTGATTATGATTATATATGGTTTTAGTTATTCATCAATTTTGGTGGTTGTTCTTGATTATCTTGTTAAATGTTAGAATTTGAAATGTTATAGACATATGCTTTTTGAATTCAATATTTAGAACAATCATCTATTAGTTTCTAAAACTCTAGACATAGATTTTAGATTTAATACTCACTTAAATATCAAGTTTTAAAACTATTGTGTTGATTAAATTGTCTGAGACATCGGTGTTTGAGCAATACAATATAGCGGTTATATAGATCGATCACTCGAGACATCGAGGGTTAATTAATATAACGAGATTCTCGTCGTGATCTGGACACGGACACGTATGTGAGTGATATGTGATAGAATTGATTAATAGTTAAAACCTGTATAATTGATCGAAGGATAAGTACAATTGAGTTAGTGAAACCTAACCCCAACAAATTTATCTCTGTGTCAATCTTTTAATCTTTTATCGTTATTTTAGTTAGTTACTCTATACAAACGAACAACCTTAAAACATTATACTTGAAATTATATTAATTGTTGAACGGCTTAGATATCGCACCTATCATTATGGATACGATAAAAACTATACTTACTTTTGTACTTTAACAAAATGGCGCCGTTGCTGGGGACCAGGGTTAGATGTAATTGATTCTATGAGTATGTGTTAACTTTGATTATGATTATATATGGTTTTAGTTATTCATCAATTTTGGTGGTTGTTCTTGATTATCTTGTTAAATGTTAGAATTTGAAATGTTATAGACATATGCTTTTTGAATTCAATATTTAGAACAATCATCTATTAGTTTCTAAAACTCTAGACATAGATTTTAGATTTAATACTCACTTAAATATCAAGTTTTAAAACTATTGTGTTGATTAAATTGTCTGAGACATCGGTGTTTGAGCAATACAATATAGCGGTTATATAGATCAATCACTCGAGACATCGAGGGTTAATTAATATAACGAGATTCTCGTCGTGATCTGGACACGGACACGTATGTGAGTGATATGTGATAGAATTGATTAATAGTTAAAACCTGTATAATTGATCGAAGGATAAGTACAATTGAGTTAGTGAAACCTAAGCCCAACAAATTTATCTCTTTGTCAAACTTTTAATCTTTTATCGTTATTTTAGTTAGTTACTCTATACAAACAAACAACCTTAAAACATTATACTTGAAATTATATTAATTGTTGAACGGCTAAGATATCGCACCAGTCCCTGTGGATATGATAAAAATTATACTTACTTTTGTACTTTAACAAAATGGCGCCGTTGCCGGGGACCAGGGTTAGATGTAATTGATTCTATGAGTATGTGTTAACTTTGATTATGATTATATATGGTTTTAGTTATTCATCAATTTTGGTGGTTGTTCTTGATTATCTTGTTAAATGTTAGAATTTGAAATGTCATAGACATATGCTTTTTGAATTCAATATTTAGAACAATCATCTATTAGTTTCTAAAACTCTAGACATAGATTTTAGATTTAATACTCACTTAAATATCAAGTTTTAAAACTATTGTGTTGATTAAATTGTCTGAGACATCGGTGTTTGAGCAATACAATATAGCGGTTATATAGATCGATCACTCGAGACATCGAGGGTTAATTAATATAACGAGATTCTCGTCGTGATCTGGACACGGACACGTATGTGAGTGATATGTGATAGAATTGATTAATAGTTAAAACCTGTATAATTGATCGAAGGATAAGTACAATTGAGTTAGTGAAACCTAACCCCAACAAATTTATCTCTGTGTCAATCTTTTAATCTTTTATCGTTATTTTAGTTAGTTACTCTATACAAACGAACAACCTTAAAACATTATACTTGAAATTATATTAATTGTTGAACGGCTTAGATATCGCACCAATCATTGTGGATACGATAAAAACTATACTTACTTTTGTACTTTAACAAAATAGCTCCGTTGCTGGGGACCAGGGTTAGATGTAATTGATTCTATGAGTATGTGTTAACTTTGATTATGATTATATATGGTTTTAGTTATTCATCAATTTTGGTGGTTGTTCTTGATTATCTTGTTAAATGTTAGAATTTGAAATGTTATAGACATATGCTTTTTGAATTCAATATTTAGAACAATCATCTATTAGTTTCTAAAACTCTAGACATAGATTTTAGATTTAATACTCACTTAAATATCAAGTTTTAAAACTATTGTGTTGATTAAATTGTCTGAGACATCGGTGTTTGAGCAATACAATATAGCGGTTATATAGATCGATCACTCGAGACATCGAGGGTTAATTAATATAACGAGATTCTCGTCGTGATCTGGACACGGACACGTATGTGAGTGATATGTGATAGAATTGATTAATAGTTAAAACCTGTATAATTGATCGAAGGATAAGTACAATTGAGTTAGTGAAACCTAACCCCAACAAATTTATCTCTGTGTCAATCTTTTAATCTTTTATCGTTATTTTAGTTAGTTACTCTATACAAACGAACAACCTTAAAACATTATACTTGAAATTATATTAATTGTTGAACGGCTTAGATATCGCACCTATCATTATGGATACGATAAAAACTATACTTACTTTTGTACTTTAACAAAATGGCGCCGTTGCTGGGGACCAGGGTTAGATGTAATTGATTCTATGAGTATGTGTTAACTTTGATTATGATTATATATGGTTTTAGTTATTCATCAATTTTGGTGGTTGTTCTTGATTATCTTGTTAAATGTTAGAATTTGAAATGTCATAGACATATGCTTTTTGAATTCAATATTTAGAACAATCATCTATTAGTTTCTAATACTCTAGACATAGATTTTAGATTTAATACTCACATAAATATCAAGTTTTAAAACTATTGTGTTGATTAAATTGTCCGAGACATCGGAGTTTGAGCAATTCAGTATAGCGGTTATATTGATCGATCACTCGAGACATCGAGGGTTAATTAATATAACGAGATTCTCGTCGTGATCTGGACACGGACACGTATGTGAGTGATATGTGATAGAATTGATTAATAGTTAAAACCTGTATAATTGATCGAAGGATAAGTACAATTGAGTTAGTGAAACCTAACCCCAACAAATTTATCTCTGTGTCAATCTTTTAATCTTTTATCGTTATTTTAGTTAGTTACTCTATACAAACGAACAACCTTAAAACATTATACTTGAAATTATATTAATTTTTGAACGGCTTAGATATCGCACCTATCATTATGGATACGATAAAAACTATACTTACTTTTGTACTTTAACAAAATGGCGCCGTTGCTGGGGACCAGGGTTAGATGTAATTGATTCTATGAGTATGTGTTAACTTTGATTATGATTATATATGGTTTTAGTTATTCATCAATTTTGGTGGTTGTTCTTGATTATCTTGTTAAATGTTAGAATTTGAAATGTCATAGACATATGCTTTTTGAATTCAATATTTAGAACAATCATCTATTAGTTTCTAATACTCTAGACATAGATTTTAGATTTAATACTCACATAAATATCAAGTTTTAAAACTATTGTGTTGATTAAATTGTCCGAGACATCGGAGTTTGAGCAATTCAGTATAGCGGTTATATTGATCGATCACTCGAGACATCGAGGGTTAATTAATATAACGAGATTCTCGTCGTGATCTGGACACGGACACGTATGTGAGTGATATGTGATAGAATTGATTAATAGTTAAAACCTGTATAATTGATCGAAGGATAAGTACAATTGAGTTAGTGAAACCTAAGCCCAACAAATTTATCTCTGTGTCAATCTTTTAATCTTTTATCGTTATTTTAGTTAGTTACTCTATACAAACAAACAACCTTAAAACATTATACTTGAAATTATATTAATTGTTGAACGGCTTAGATATCGCACCAGTCATTGTGGATACGATAAAAACTATACTTACTTTTGTACTTTAACAAAACGGCGCCGTTGCTGGGGACCAGGGTTAGATGTAATTGATTCTATGAGTATGTGTTAACTTTGATTATGATTATATATGGTTTTAGTTATTCATCAATTTTGGTGGTTGTTCTTGATTATCTTGTTAAATGTTAGAATTTGAAATGTTATAGACATATGCTTTTTGAATTCAATATTTAGAACAATCATCTATTAGTTTCTAAAACTCTAGACATAGATTTTAGATTTAATACTCACTTAAATATCAAGTTTTAAAACTATTGTGTTGATTAAATTGTCTGAGACATCGGTGTTTGAGCAATACAATATAGCGGTTATATAGATCAATCACTCGAGACATCGAGGGTTAATTAATATAACGAGATTCTCGTCGTGATCTGGACACGGACACGTATGTGAGTGATATGTGATAGAATTGATTAATAGTTAAAACCTGTATAATTGATCGAAGGATAAGTACAATTGAGTTAGTGAAACCTAAGCCCAACAAATTTATCTCTTTGTCAATCTTTTAATCTTTTATCGTTATTTTAGTTAGTTACTCTATACAAACAAACAACCTTAAAACATTATACTTGAAATTATATTAATTGTTGAACGGCTAAGATATCGCACCAGTCCCTGTGGATATGATAAAAATTATACTTACTTTTGTACTTTAACAAAATGGCGCCGTTGCCGGGGACCAGGGTTAGATGTAATTGATTCTATGAGTATGTGTTAACTTTGATTATGATTATATATGGTTTTAGTTATTCATCAATTTTGGTGGTTGTTCTTGATTATCTTGTTAAATGTTAGAATTTGAAATGTCATAGACATATGCTTTTTGAATTCAATATTTAGAACAATCATCTATTAGTTTCTAAAACTCTAGACATAGATTTTAGATTTAATACTCACTTAAATATCAAGTTTTAAAACTATTGTGTTGATTAAATTGTCTGAGACATCGGTGTTTGAGCAATACAATATAGCGGTTATATAGATCGATCACTCGAGACATCGAGGGTTAATTAATATAACGAGATTCTCGTCGTGATCTGGACACGGACACGTATGTGAGTGATATGTGATAGAATTGATTAATAGTTAAAACCTGTATAATTGATCGAAGGATAAGTACAATTGAGTTAGTGAAACCTAACCCCAACAAATTTATCTCTGTGTCAATCTTTTAATCTTTTATCGTTATTTTAGTTAGTTACTCTATACAAACGAACAACCTTAAAACATTATACTTGAAATTATATTAATTGTTGAACGGCTTAGATATCGCACCAATCATTGTGGATACGATAAAAACTATACTTACTTTTGTACTTTAACAAAATAGCTCCGTTGCTGGGGACCAGGGTTAGATGTAATTGATTCTATGAGTATGTGTTAACTTTGATTATGATTATATATGGTTTTAGTTATTCATCAATTTTGGTGGTTGTTCTTGATTATCTTGTTAAATGTTAGAATTTGAAATGTTATAGACATATGCTTTTTGAATTCAATATTTAGAACAATCATCTATTAGTTTCTAAAACTCTAGACATAGATTTTAGATTTAATACTCACTTAAATATCAAGTTTTAAAACTATTGTGTTGATTAAATTGTCTGAGACATCGGTGTTTGAGCAATACAATATAGCGGTTATATAGATCGATCACTCGAGACATCGAGGGTTAATTAATATAACGAGATTCTCGTCGTGATCTGGACACGGACACGTATGTGAGTGATATGTGATAGAATTGATTAATAGTTAAAACCTGTATAATTGATCGAAGGATAAGTACAATTGAGTTAGTGAAACCTAACCCCAACAAATTTATCTCTGTGTCAATCTTTTAATCTTTTATCGTTATTTTAGTTAGTTACTCTATACAAACGAACAACCTTAAAACATTATACTTGAAATTATATTAATTGTTGAACGGCTTAGATATCGCACCTATCATTATGGATACGATAAAAACTATACTTACTTTTGTACTTTAACAAAATGGCGCCGTTGCTGGGGACCAGGGTTAGATGTAATTGATTCTATGAGTATGTGTTAACTTTGATTATGATTATATATGGTTTTAGTTATTCATCAATTTTGGTGGTTGTTCTTGATTATCTTGTTAAATGTTAGAATTTGAAATGTCATAGACATATGCTTTTTGAATTCAATATTTAGAACAATCATCTATTAGTTTCTAATACTCTAGACATAGATTTTAGATTTAATACTCACATAAATATCAAGTTTTAAAACTATTGTGTTGATTAAATTGTCCGAGACATCGGAGTTTGAGCAATTCAGTATAGCGGTTATATTGATCGATCACTCGAGACATCGAGGGTTAATTAATATAACGAGATTCTCGTCGTGATCTGGACACGGACACGTATGTGAGTGATATGTGATAGAATTGATTAATAGTTAAAACCTGTATAATTGATCGAAGGATAAGTACAATTGAGTTAGTGAAACCTAAGCCCAACAAATTTATCTCTTTGTCAATCTTTTAATCTTTTATCGTTATTTTAGTTAGTTACTCTATACAAACAAACAACCTTAAAACATTATACTTGAAATTATATTAATTGTTGAACGGCTAAGATATCGCACCAGTCCCTGTGGATATGATAAAAATTATACTTACTTTTGTACTTTAACAAAATGGCGCCGTTGCCGGGGACCAGGGTTAGATGTAATTGATTCTATGAGTATGTGTTAACTTTGATTATGATTATATATGGTTTTAGTTATTCATCAATTTTGGTGGTTGTTCTTGATTATCTTGTTAAATGTTAGAATTTGAAATGTCATAGACATATGCTTTTTGAATTCAATATTTAGAACAATCATCTATTAGTTTCTAAAACTCTAGACATAGATTTTAGATTTAATACTCACTTAAATATCAAGTTTTAAAACTATTGTGTTGATTAAATTGTCTGAGACATCGGTGTTTGAGCAATACAATATAGCGGTTATATAGATCGATCACTCGAGACATCGAGGGTTAATTAATATAACGAGATTCTCGTCGTGATCTGGACACGGACACGTATGTGAGTGATATGTGATAGAATTGATTAATAGTTAAAACCTGTATAATTGATCGAAGGATAAGTACAATTGAGTTAGTGAAACCTAACCCCAACAAATTTATCTCTGTGTCAATCTTTTAATCTTTTATCGTTATTTTAGTTAGTTACTCTATACAAACGAACAACCTTAAAACATTATACTTGAAATTATATTAATTGTTGAACGGCTTAGATATCGCACCAATCATTGTGGATACGATAAAAACTATACTTACTTTTGTACTTTAACAAAATAGTTCCGTTGCTGGGGACCAGGGTTAGATGTAATTGATTCTATGAGTATGTGTTAACTTTGATTATGATTATATATGGTTTTAGTTATTCATCAATTTTGGTGGTTGTTCTTGATTATCTTGTTAAATGTTAGAATTTGAAATGTTATAGACATATGCTTTTTGAATTCAATATTTAGAACAATCATCTATTAGTTTCTAAAACTCTAGACATAGATTTTAGATTTAATACTCACTTAAATATCAAGTTTTAAAACTATTGTGTTGATTAAATTGTCTGAGACATCGGTGTTTGAGCAATACAATATAGCGGTTATATAGATCGATCACTCGAGACATCGAGGGTTAATTAATATAACGAGATTCTCGTCGTGATCTGGACACGGACACGTATGTGAGTGATATGTGATAGAATTGATTAATAGTTAAAACCTGTATAATTGATCGAAGGATAAGTACAATTGAGTTAGTGAAACCTAACCCCAACAAATTTATCTCTGTGTCAATCTTTTAATCTTTTATCGTTATTTTAGTTAGTTACTCTATACAAACGAACAACCTTAAAACATTATACTTGAAATTATATTAATTGTTGAACGGCTTAGATATCGCACCTATCATTATGGATACGATAAAAACTATACTTACTTTTGTACTTTAACAAAATGGCGCCGTTGCTGGGGACCAGGGTTAGATGTAATTGATTCTATGAGTATGTGTTAACTTTGATTATGATTATATATGGTTTTAGTTATTCATCAATTTTGGTGGTTGTTCTTGATTATCTTGTTAAATGTTAGAATTTGAAATGTCATAGACATATGCTTTTTGAATTCAATATTTAGAACAATCATCTATTAGTTTCTAATACTCTAGACATAGATTTTAGATTTAATACTCACATAAATATCAAGTTTTAAAACTATTGTGTTGATTAAATTGTCCGAGACATCGGAGTTTGAGCAATACAGTATAGCGGTTATATTGATCGATCACTCGAGACATCGAGGGTTAATTAATATAACGAGATTCTCGTCGTGATCTGGACACGGACACGTATGTGAGTGATATGTGATAGAATTGATTAATAGTTAAAACCTGTATAATTGATCGAAGGATAAGTACAATTGAGTTAGTGAAACCTAAGCCCAACAAATTTATCTCTGTGTCAATCTTTTAATCTTTTATCGTTATTTTAGTTAGTTACTCTATACAAACAAACAACCTTAAAACATTATACTTGAAATTATATTAATTGTTGAACGGCTTAGATATCGCACCAGTCATTGTGGATACGATAAAAACTATACTTACTTTTGTACTTTAACAAAACGGCGCCGTTGCTGGGGACCAGGGTTAGATGTAATTGATTCTATGAGTATGTGTTAACTTTGATTATGATTATATATGGTTTTAGTTATTCATCAATTTTGGTGGTTGTTCTTGATTATCTTGTTAAATGTTAGAATTTGAAATGTCATAGACATATGCTTTTTGAATTCAATATTTAGAACAATCATCTATTAGTTTCTAATACTCTAGACATAGATTTTAGATTTAATACTCACATAAATATCAAGTTTTAAAACTATTGTGTTGATTAAATTGTCCGAGACATCGGAGTTTGAGCAATTCAGTATAGCGGTTATATTGATCGATCACTCGAGACATCGAGGGTTAATTAATATAACGAGATTCTCGTCGTGATCTGGACACGGACACGTATGTGAGTGATATGTGATAGAATTGATTAATAGTTAAAACCTGTATAATTGATCGAAGGATAAGTACAATTGAGTTAGTGAAACCTAAGCCCAACAAATTTATCTCTGTGTCAATCTTTTAATCTTTTATCGTTATTTTAGTTAGTTACTCTATACAAACAAACAACCTTAAAACATTATACTTGAAATTATATTAATTGTTGAACGGCTTAGATATCGCACCAGTCATTGTGGATACGATAAAAACTATACTTACTTTTGTACTTTAACAAAACGGCGCCGTTGCTGGGGACCAGGGTTAGATGTAATTGATTCTATGAGTATGTGTTAACTTTGATTATGATTATATATGGTTTTAGTTATTCATCAATTTTGGTGGTTGTTCTTGATTATCTTGTTAAATGTTAGAATTTGAAATGTTATAGACATATGCTTTTTGAATTCAATATTTAGAACAATCATCTATTAGTTTCTAAAACTCTAGACATAGATTTTAGATTTAATACTCACTTAAATATCAAGTTTTAAAACTATTGTGTTGATTAAATTGTCTGAGACATCGGTGTTTGAGCAATACAATATAGCGGTTATATAGATCGATCACTCGAGACATCGAGGGTTAATTAATATAACGAGATTCTCGTCGTGATCTGGACACGGACACGTATGTGAGTGATATGTGATAGAATTGATTAATAGTTAAAACCTGTATAATTGATCGAAGGATAAGTACAATTGAGTTAGTGAAACCTAACCCCAACAAATTTATCTCTGTGTCAATCTTTTAATCTTTTATCGTTATTTTAGTTAGTTACTCTATACAAACGAACAACCTTAAAACATTATACTTGAAATTATATTAATTGTTGAACGGCTAAGATATCGCACCAGTCATTGTGGATACGATAAAAACTATACTTACTTTTGTACTTTAACAAAATGGCGCCGTTGCCGGGGACCAGGGTTAGATGTAATTGATTCTATGAGTATGTGTTAACTTTGATTATGATTATATATGGTTTTAGTTATTCATCAATTTTGGTGGTTGTTCTTGATTATCTTGTTAAATGTTAGAATTTGAAATGTCATAGACATATGCTTTTTGAATTCAATATTTAGAACAATCATCTATTAGTTTCTAATACTCTAGACATAGATTTTAGATTTAATACTCACATAAATATCAAGTTTTAAAACTATTGTGTTGATTAAATTGTCCGAGACATCGGAGTTTGAGCAATACAGTATAGCGGTTATATTGATCGATCACTCGAGACATCGAGGGTTAATTAATATAACGAGATTCTCGTCGTGATCTGGACACGGACACGTATGTGAGTGATATGTGATAGAATTGATTAATAGTTAAAACCTGTATAATTGATCGAAGGATAAGTACAATTGAGTTAGTGAAACCTAAGCCCAACAAATTTATCTCTGTGTCAATCTTTTAATCTTTTATCGTTATTTTAGTTAGTTACTCTATACAAACAAACAACCTTAAAACATTATACTTGAAATTATATTAATTGTTGAACGGCTTAGATATCGCACCAGTCATTGTGGATACGATAAAAACTATACTTACTTTTGTACTTTAACAAAACGGCGCCGTTGCTGGGGACCAGGGTTAGATGTAATTGATTCTATGAGTATGTGTTAACTTTGATTATGATTATATATGGTTTTAGTTATTCATCAATTTTGGTGGTTGTTCTTGATTATCTTGTTAAATGTTAGAATTTGAAATGTCATAGACATATGCTTTTTGAATTCAATATTTAGAACAATCATCTATTAGTTTCTAATACTCTAGACATAGATTTTAGATTTAATACTCACATAAATATCAAGTTTTAAAACTATTGTGTTGATTAAATTGTCCGAGACATCGGAGTTTGAGCAATTCAGTATAGCGGTTATATTGATCGATCACTCGAGACATCGAGGGTTAATTAATATAACGAGATTCTCGTCGTGATCTGGACACGGACACGTATGTGAGTGATATGTGATAGAATTGATTAATAGTTAAAACCTGTATAATTGATCGAAGGATAAGTACAATTGAGTTAGTGAAACCTAAGCCCAACAAATTTATCTCTGTGTCAATCTTTTAATCTTTTATCGTTATTTTAGTTAGTTACTCTATACAAACAAACAACCTTAAAACATTATACTTGAAATTATATTAATTGTTGAACGGCTTAGATATCGCACCAGTCATTGTGGATACGATAAAAACTATACTTACTTTTGTACTTTAACAAAACGGCGCCGTTGCTGGGGACCAGGGTTAGATGTAATTGATTCTATGAGTATGTGTTAACTTTGATTATGATTATATATGGTTTTAGTTATTCATCAATTTTGGTGGTTGTTCTTGATTATCTTGTTAAATGTTAGAATTTGAAATGTTATAGACATATGCTTTTTGAATTCAATATTTAGAACAATCATCTATTAGTTTCTAAAACTCTAGACATAGATTTTAGATTTAATACTCACTTAAATATCAAGTTTTAAAACTATTGTGTTGATTAAATTGTCTGAGACATCGGTGTTTGAGCAATACAATATAGCGGTTATATAGATCGATCACTCGAGACATCGAGGGTTAATTAATATAACGAGATTCTCGTCGTGATCTGGACACGGACACGTATGTGAGTGATATGTGATAGAATTGATTAATAGTTAAAACCTGTATAATTGATCGAAGGATAAGTACAATTGAGTTAGTGAAACCTAACCCCAACAAATTTATCTCTGTGTCAATCTTTTAATCTTTTATCGTTATTTTAGTTAGTTACTCTATACAAACGAACAACCTTAAAACATTATACTTGAAATTATATTAATTGTTGAACGGCTAAGATATCGCACCAGTCATTGTGGATACGATAAAAACTATACTTACTTTTGTACTTTAACAAAATGGCGCCGTTGCCGGGGACCAGGGTTAGATGTAATTGATTCTATGAGTATGTGTTAACTTTGATTATGATTATATATGGTTTTAGTTATTCATCAATTTTGGTGGTTGTTCTTGATTATCTTGTTAAATGTTAGAATTTGAAATGTCATAGACATATGCTTTTTGAATTCAATATTTAGAACAATCATCTATTAGTTTCTAAAACTCTAGACATAGATTTTAGATTTAATACTCACTTAAATATCAAGTTTTAAAACTATTGTGTTGATTAAATTGTCTGAGACATCGGTGTTTGAGCAATACAATATAGCGGTTATATAGATCGATCACTCGAGACATCGAGGGTTAATTAATATAACGAGATTCTCGTCGTGATCTGGACACGGACACGTATGTGAGTGATATGTGATAGAATTGATTAATAGTTAAAACCTGTATAATTGATCGAAGGATAAGTACAATTGAGTTAGTGAAACCTAACCCCAACAAATTTATCTCTGTGTCAATCTTTTAATCTTTTATCGTTATTTTAGTTAGTTACTCTATACAAACGAACAACCTTAAAACATTATACTTGAAATTATATTAATTGTTGAACGGCTTAGATATCGCACCAATCATTGTGGATACGATAAAAACTATACTTACTTTTGTACTTTAACAAAATAGCTCCGTTGCTGGGGACCAGGGTTAGATGTAATTGATTCTATGAGTATGTGTTAACTTTGATTATGATTATATATGGTTTTAGTTATTCATCAATTTTGGTGGTTGTTCTTGATTATCTTGTTAAATGTTAGAATTTGAAATGTTATAGACATATGCTTTTTGAATTCAATATTTAGAACAATCATCTATTAGTTTCTAAAACTCTAGACATAGATTTTAGATTTAATACTCACTTAAATATCAAGTTTTAAAACTATTGTGTTGATTAAATTGTCTGAGACATCGGTGTTTGAGCAATACAATATAGCGGTTATATAGATCAATCACTCGAGACATCGAGGGTTAATTAATATAACGAGATTCTCGTCGTGATCTGGACACGGACACGTATGTGAGTGATATGTGATAGAATTGATTAATAGTTAAAACCTGTATAATTGATCGAAGGATAAGTACAATTGAGTTAGTGAAACCTAAGCCCAACAAATTTATCTCTTTGTCAATCTTTTAATCTTTTATCGTTATTTTAGTTAGTTACTCTATACAAACAAACAACCTTAAAACATTATACTTGAAATTATATTAATTGTTGAACGGCTTAGATATCGCACCAATCATTGTGGATACGATAAAAACTATACTTACTTTTGTACTTTAACAAAATAGCTCCGTTGCTGGGGACCAGGGTTAGATGTAATTGATTCTATGAGTATGTGTTAACTTTGATTATGATTATATATGGTTTTAGTTATTCATCAATTTTGGTGGTTGTTCTTGATTATCTTGTTAAATGTTAGAATTTGAAATGTCATAGACATATGCTTTTTGAATTCAATATTTAGAACAATCATCTATTAGTTTCTAATACTCTAGACATAGATTTTAGATTTAATACTCACATAAATATCAAGTTTTAAAACTATTGTGTTGATTAAATTGTCCGAGACATCGGAGTTTGAGCAATTCAGTATAGCGGTTATATTGATCGATCACTCGAGACATCGAGGGTTAATTAATATAACGAGATTCTCGTCGTGATCTGGACACGGACACGTATGTGAGTGATATGTGATAGAATTGATTAATAGTTAAAACCTGTATAATTGATCGAAGGATAAGTACAATTGAGTTAGTGAAACCTAAGCCCAACAAATTTATCTCTGTGTCAATCTTTTAATCTTTTATCGTTATTTTAGTTAGTTACTCTATACAAACAAACAACCTTAAAACATTATACTTGAAATTATATTAATTGTTGAACGGCTTAGATATCGCACCAGTCATTGTGGATACGATAAAAACTATACTTACTTTTGTACTTTAACAAAACGGCGCCGTTGCTGGGGACCAGGGTTAGATGTAATTGATTCTATGAGTATGTGTTAACTTTGATTATGATTATATATGGTTTTAGTTATTCATCAATTTTGGTGGTTGTTCTTGATTATCTTGTTAAATGTTAGAATTTGAAATGTCATAGACATATGCTTTTTGAATTCAATATTTAGAACAATCATCTATTAGTTTCTAATACTCTAGACATAGATTTTAGATTTAATACTCACATAAATATCAAGTTTTAAAACTATTGTGTTGATTAAATTGTCCGAGACATCGGAGTTTGAGCAATTCAGTATAGCGGTTATATTGATCGATCACTCGAGACATCGAGGGTTAATTAATATAACGAGATTCTCGTCGTGATCTGGACACGGACACGTATGTGAGTGATATGTGATAGAATTGATTAATAGTTAAAACCTGTATAATTGATCGAAGGATAAGTACAATTGAGTTAGTGAAACCTAAGCCCAACAAATTTATCTCTGTGTCAATCTTTTAATCTTTTATCGTTATTTTAGTTAGTTACTCTATACAAACAAACAACCTTAAAACATTATACTTGAAATTATATTAATTGTTGAACGGCTTAGATATCGCACCAGTCATTGTGGATACGATAAAAACTATACTTACTTTTGTACTTTAACAAAACGGCGCCGTTGCTGGGGACCAGGGTTAGATGTAATTGATTCTATGAGTATGTGTTAACTTTGATTATGATTATATATGGTTTTAGTTATTCATCAATTTTGGTGGTTGTTCTTGATTATCTTGTTAAATGTTAGAATTTGAAATGTTATAGACATATGCTTTTTGAATTCAATATTTAGAACAATCATCTATTAGTTTCTAAAACTCTAGACATAGATTTTAGATTTAATACTCACTTAAATATCAAGTTTTAAAACTATTGTGTTGATTAAATTGTCTGAGACATCGGTGTTTGAGCAATACAATATAGCGGTTATATAGATCAATCACTCGAGACATCGAGGGTTAATTAATATAACGAGATTCTCGTCGTGATCTGAACACGGACACGTATGTGAGTGATATGTGATAGAATTGATTAATAGTTAAAACCTGTATAATTGATCGAAGGATAAGTACAATTGAGTTAGTGAAACCTAAGCCCAACAAATTTATCTCTTTGTCAATCTTTTAATCTTTTATCGTTATTTTAGTTAGTTACTCTATACAAACAAACAACCTTAAAACATTATACTTGAAATTATATTAATTGTTGAACGGCTAAGATATCGCACCAGTCCCTGTGGATATGATAAAAATTATACTTACTTTTGTACTTTAACAAAATGGCGCCGTTGCCGGGGACCAGGGTTAGATGTAATTGATTCTATGAGTATGTGTTAACTTTGATTATGATTATATATGGTTTTAGTTATTCATCAATTTTGGTGGTTGTTCTTGATTATCTTGTTAAATGTTAGAATTTGAAATGTCATAGACATATGCTTTTTGAATTCAATATTTAGAACAATCATCTATTAGTTTCTAAAACTCTAGACATAGATTTTAGATTTAATACTCACTTAAATATCAAGTTTTAAAACTATTGTGTTGATTAAATTGTCTGAGACATCGGTGTTTGAGCAATACAATATAGCGGTTATATAGATCGATCACTCGAGACATCGAGGGTTAATTAATATAACGAGATTCTCGTCGTGATCTGGACACGGACACGTATGTGAGTGATATGTGATAGAATTGATTAATAGTTAAAACCTGTATAATTGATCGAAGGATAAGTACAATTGAGTTAGTGAAACCTAACCCCAACAAATTTATCTCTGTGTCAATCTTTTAATCTTTTATCGTTATTTTAGTTAGTTACTCTATACAAACGAACAACCTTAAAACATTATACTTGAAATTATATTAATTGTTGAACGGCTTAGATATCGCACCAATCATTGTGGATACGATAAAAACTATACTTACTTTTGTACTTTAACAAAATAGCTCCGTTGCTGGGGACCAGGGTTAGATGTAATTGATTCTATGAGTATGTGTTAACTTTGATTATGATTATATATGGTTTTAGTTATTCATCAATTTTGGTGGTTGTTCTTGATTATCTTGTTAAATGTTAGAATTTGAAATGTTATAGACATATGCTTTTTGAATTCAATATTTAGAACAATCATCTATTAGTTTCTAAAACTCTAGACATAGATTTTAGATTTAATACTCACTTAAATATCAAGTTTTAAAACTATTGTGTTGATTAAATTGTCTGAGACATCGGTGTTTGAGCAATACAATATAGCGGTTATATAGATCAATCACTCGAGACATCGAGGGTTAATTAATATAACGAGATTCTCGTCGTGATCTGGACACGGACACGTATGTGAGTGATATGTGATAGAATTGATTAATAGTTAAAACCTGTATAATTGATCGAAGGATAAGTACAATTGAGTTAGTGAAACCTAAGCCCAACAAATTTATCTCTTTGTCAATCTTTTAATCTTTTATCGTTATTTTAGTTAGTTACTCTATACAAACAAACAACCTTAAAACATTATACTTGAAATTATATTAATTGTTGAACGGCTAAGATATCGCACCAGTCCCTGTGGATATGATAAAAATTATACTTACTTTTGTACTTTAACAAAATGGCGCCGTTGCCGGGGACCAGGGTTAGATGTAATTGATTCTATGAGTATGTGTTAACTTTGATTATGATTATATATGGTTTTAGTTATTCATCAATTTTGGTGGTTGTTCTTGATTATCTTGTTAAATGTTAGAATTTGAAATGTCATAGACATATGCTTTTTGAATTCAATATTTAGAACAATCATCTATTAGTTTCTAAAACTCTAGACATAGATTTTAGATTTAATACTCACTTAAATATCAAGTTTTAAAACTATTGTGTTGATTAAATTGTCTGAGACATCGGTGTTTGAGCAATACAATATAGCGGTTATATAGATCGATCACTCGAGACATCGAGGGTTAATTAATATAACGAGATTCTCGTCGTGATCTGGACACGGACACGTATGTGAGTGATATGTGATAGAATTGATTAATAGTTAAAACCTGTATAATTGATCGAAGGATAAGTACAATTGAGTTAGTGAAACCTAACCCCAACAAATTTATCTCTGTGTCAATCTTTTAATCTTTTATCGTTATTTTAGTTAGTTACTCTATACAAACGAACAACCTTAAAACATTATACTTGAAATTATATTAATTGTTGAACGGCTTAGATATCGCACCAATCATTGTGGATACGATAAAAACTATACTTACTTTTGTACTTTAACAAAATAGCTCCGTTGCTGGGGACCAGGGTTAGATGTAATTGATTCTATGAGTATGTGTTAACTTTGATTATGATTATATATGGTTTTAGTTATTCATCAATTTTGGTGGTTGTTCTTGATTATCTTGTTAAATGTTAGAATTTGAAATGTTATAGACATATGCTTTTTGAATTCAATATTTAGAACAATCATCTATTAGTTTCTAAAACTCTAGACATAGATTTTAGATTTAATACTCACTTAAATATCAAGTTTTAAAACTATTGTGTTGATTAAATTGTCTGAGACATCGGTGTTTGAGCAATACAATATAGCGGTTATATAGATCGATCACTCGAGACATCGAGGGTTAATTAATATAACGAGATTCTCGTCGTGATCTGGACACGGACACGTATGTGAGTGATATGTGATAGAATTGATTAATAGTTAAAACCTGTATAATTGATCGAAGGATAAGTACAATTGAGTTAGTGAAACCTAACCCCAACAAATTTATCTCTGTGTCAATCTTTTAATCTTTTATCGTTATTTTAGTTAGTTACTCTATACAAACGAACAACCTTAAAACATTATACTTGAAATTATATTAATTGTTGAACGGCTTAGATATCGCACCTATCATTATGGATACGATAAAAACTATACTTACTTTTGTACTTTAACAAAATGGCGCCGTTGCTGGGGACCAGGGTTAGATGTAATTGATTCTATGAGTATGTGTTAACTTTGATTATGATTATATATGGTTTTAGTTATTCATCAATTTTGGTGGTTGTTCTTGATTATCTTGTTAAATGTTAGAATTTGAAATGTCATAGACATATGCTTTTTGAATTCAATATTTAGAACAATCATCTATTAGTTTCTAATACTCTAGACATAGATTTTAGATTTAATACTCACATAAATATCAAGTTTTAAAACTATTGTGTTGATTAAATTGTCCGAGACATCGGAGTTTGAGCAATTCAGTATAGCGGTTATATTGATCGATCACTCGAGACATCGAGGGTTAATTAATATAACGAGATTCTCGTCGTGATCTGGACACGGACACGTATGTGAGTGATATGTGATAGAATTGATTAATAGTTAAAACCTGTATAATTGATCGAAGGATAAGTACAATTGAGTTAGTGAAACCTAAGCCCAACAAATTTATCTCTGTGTCAATCTTTTAATCTTTTATCGTTATTTTAGTTAGTTACTCTATACAAACAAACAACCTTAAAACATTATACTTGAAATTATATTAATTGTTGAACGGCTTAGATATCGCACCAGTCATTGTGGATACGATAAAAACTATACTTACTTTTGTACTTTAACAAAACGGCGCCGTTGCTGGGGACCAGGGTTAGATGTAATTGATTCTATGAGTATGTGTTAACTTTGATTATGATTATATATGGTTTTAGTTATTCATCAATTTTGGTGGTTGTTCTTGATTATCTTGTTAAATGTTAGAATTTGAAATGTTATAGACATATGCTTTTTGAATTCAATATTTAGAACAATCATCTATTAGTTTCTAAAACTCTAGACATAGATTTTAGATTTAATACTCACTTAAATATCAAGTTTTAAAACTATTGTGTTGATTAAATTGTCTGAGACATCGGTGTTTGAGCAATACAATATAGCGGTTATATAGATCAATCACTCGAGACATCGAGGGTTAATTAATATAACGAGATTCTCGTCGTGATCTGGACACGGACACGTATGTGAGTGATATGTGATAGAATTGATTAATAGTTAAAACCTGTATAATTGATCGAAGGATAAGTACAATTGAGTTAGTGAAACCTAAGCCCAACAAATTTATCTCTTTGTCAATCTTTTAATCTTTTATCGTTATTTTAGTTAGTTACTCTATACAAACAAACAACCTTAAAACATTATACTTGAAATTATATTAATTGTTGAACGGCTAAGATATCGCACCAGTCCCTGTGGATATGATAAAAATTATACTTACTTTTGTACTTTAACAAAATGGCGCCGTTGCCGGGGACCAGGGTTAGATGTAATTGATTCTATGAGTATGTGTTAACTTTGATTATGATTATATATGGTTTTAGTTATTCATCAATTTTGGTGGTTGTTCTTGATTATCTTGTTAAATGTTAGAATTTGAAATGTCATAGACATATGCTTTTTGAATTCAATATTTAGAACAATCATCTATTAGTTTCTAAAACTCTAGACATAGATTTTAGATTTAATACTCACTTAAATATCAAGTTTTAAAACTATTGTGTTGATTAAATTGTCTGAGACATCGGTGTTTGAGCAATACAATATAGCGGTTATATAGATCGATCACTCGAGACATCGAGGGTTAATTAATATAACGAGATTCTCGTCGTGATCTGGACACGGACACGTATGTGAGTGATATGTGATAGAATTGATTAATAGTTAAAACCTGTATAATTGATCGAAGGATAAGTACAATTGAGTTAGTGAAACCTAACCCCAACAAATTTATCTCTGTGTCAATCTTTTAATCTTTTATCGTTATTTTAGTTAGTTACTCTATACAAACGAACAACCTTAAAACATTATACTTGAAATTATATTAATTGTTGAACGGCTTAGATATCGCACCAATCATTGTGGATACGATAAAAACTATACTTACTTTTGTACTTTAACAAAATAGCTCCGTTGCTGGGGACCAGGGTTAGATGTAATTGATTCTATGAGTATGTGTTAACTTGGATTATGATTATATATGGTTTTAGTTATTCATCAATTTTGGTGGTTGTTCTTGATTATCTTGTTAAATGTTAGAATTTGAAATGTTATAGACATATGCTTTTTGAATTCAATATTTAGAACAATCATCTATTAGTTTCTAAAACTCTAGACATAGATTTTAGATTTAATACTCACTTAAATATCAAGTTTTAAAACTATTGTGTTGATTAAATTGTCTGAGACATCGGTGTTTGAGCAATACAATATAGCGGTTATATAGATCAATCACTCGAGACATCGAGGGTTAATTAATATAACGAGATTCTCGTCGTGATCTGGACACGGACACGTATGTGAGTGATATGTGATAGAATTGATTAATAGTTAAAACCTGTATAATTGATCGAAGGATAAGTACAATTGAGTTAGTGAAACCTAAGCCCAACAAATTTATCTCTTTGTCAATCTTTTAATCTTTTATCGTTATTTTAGTTAGTTACTCTATACAAACAAACAACCTTAAAACATTATACTTGAAATTATATTAATTGTTGAACGGCTAAGATATCGCACCAGTCCCTGTGGATATGATAAAAATTATACTTACTTTTGTACTTTAACAAAATGGCGCCGTTGCCGGGGACCAGGGTTAGATGTAATTGATTCTATGAGTATGTGTTAACTTTGATTATGATTATATATGGTTTTAGTTATTCATCAATTTTGGTGGTTGTTCTTGATTATCTTGTTAAATGTTAGAATTTGAAATGTCATAGACATATGCTTTTTGAATTCAATATTTAGAACAATCATCTATTAGTTTCTAAAACTCTAGACATAGATTTTAGATTTAATACTCACTTAAATATCAAGTTTTAAAACTATTGTGTTGATTAAATTGTCTGAGACATCGGTGTTTGAGCAATACAATATAGCGGTTATATAGATCGATCACTCGAGACATCGAGGGTTAATTAATATAACGAGATTCTCGTCGTGATCTGGACACGGACACGTATGTGAGTGATATGTGATAGAATTGATTAATAGTTAAAACCTGTATAATTGATCGAAGGATAAGTACAATTGAGTTAGTGAAACCTAACCCCAACAAATTTATCTCTGTGTCAATCTTTTAATCTTTTATCGTTATTTTAGTTAGTTACTCTATACAAACGAACAACCTTAAAACATTATACTTGAAATTATATTAATTGTTGAACGGCTTAGATATCGCACCAATCATTGTGGATACGATAAAAACTATACTTACTTTTGTACTTTAACAAAATAGCTCCGTTGCTGGGGACCAGGGTTAGATGTAATTGATTCTATGAGTATGTGTTAACTTTGATTATGATTATATATGGTTTTAGTTATTCATCAATTTTGGTGGTTGTTCTTGATTATCTTGTTAAATGTTAGAATTTGAAATGTTATAGACATATGCTTTTTGAATTCAATATTTAGAACAATCATCTATTAGTTTCTAAAACTCTAGACATAGATTTTAGATTTAATACTCACTTAAATATCAAGTTTTAAAACTATTGTGTTGATTAAATTGTCTGAGACATCGGTGTTTGAGCAATACAATATAGCGGTTATATAGATCGATCACTCGAGACATCGAGGGTTAATTAATATAACGAGATTCTCGTCGTGATCTGGACACGGACACGTATGTGAGTGATATGTGATAGAATTGATTAATAGTTAAAACCTGTATAATTGATCGAAGGATAAGTACAATTGAGTTAGTGAAACCTAACCCCAACAAATTTATCTCTGTGTCAATCTTTTAATCTTTTATCGTTATTTTAGTTAGTTACTCTATACAAACGAACAACCTTAAAACATTATACTTGAAATTATATTAATTGTTGAACGGCTTAGATATCGCACCTATCATTATGGATACGATAAAAACTATACTTACTTTTGTACTTTAACAAAATGGCGCCGTTGCTGGGGACCAGGGTTAGATGTAATTGATTCTATGAGTATGTGTTAACTTTGATTATGATTATATATGGTTTTAGTTATTCATCAATTTTGGTGGTTGTTCTTGATTATCTTGTTAAATGTTAGAATTTGAAATGTCATAGACATATGCTTTTTGAATTCAATATTTAGAACAATCATCTATTAGTTTCTAATACTCTAGACATAGATTTTAGATTTAATACTCACATAAATATCAAGTTTTAAAACTATTGTGTTGATTAAATTGTCCGAGACATCGGAGTTTGAGCAATTCAGTATAGCGGTTATATTGATCGATCACTCGAGACATCGAGGGTTAATTAATATAACGAGATTCTCGTCGTGATCTGGACACGGACACGTATGTGAGTGATATGTGATAGAATTGATTAATAGTTAAAACCTGTATAATTGATCGAAGGATAAGTACAATTGAGTTAGTGAAACCTAAGCCCAACAAATTTATCTCTGTGTCAATCTTTTAATCTTTTATCGTTATTTTAGTTAGTTACTCTATACAAACAAACAACCTTAAAACATTATACTTGAAATTATATTAATTGTTGAACGGCTTAGATATCGCACCAGTCATTGTGGATACGATAAAAACTATACTTACTTTTGTACTTTAACAAAACGGCGCCGTTGCTGGGGACCAGGGTTAGATGTAATTGATTCTATGAGTATGTGTTAACTTTGATTATGATTATATATGGTTTTAGTTATTCATCAATTTTGGTGGTTGTTCTTGATTATCTTGTTAAATGTTAGAATTTGAAATGTTATAGACATATGCTTTTTGAATTCAATATTTAGAACAATCATCTATTAGTTTCTAAAACTCTAGACATAGATTTTAGATTTAATACTCACTTAAATATCAAGTTTTAAAACTATTGTGTTGATTAAATTGTCTGAGACATCGGTGTTTGAGCAATACAATATAGCGGTTATATAGATCAATCACTCGAGACATCGAGGGTTAATTAATATAACGAGATTCTCGTCGTGATCTGGACACGGACACGTATGTGAGTGATATGTGATAGAATTGATTAATAGTTAAAACCTGTATAATTGATCGAAGGATAAGTACAATTGAGTTAGTGAAACCTAAGCCCAACAAATTTATCTCTTTGTCAATCTTTTAATCTTTTATCGTTATTTTAGTTAGTTACTCTATACAAACAAACAACCTTAAAACATTATACTTGAAATTATATTAATTGTTGAACGGCTAAGATATCGCACCAGTCCCTGTGGATATGATAAAAATTATACTTACTTTTGTACTTTAACAAAATGGCGCCGTTGCCGGGGACCAGGGTTAGATGTAATTGATTCTATGAGTATGTGTTAACTTTGATTATGATTATATATGGTTTTAGTTATTCATCAATTTTGGTGGTTGTTCTTGATTATCTTGTTAAATGTTAGAATTTGAAATGTCATAGACATATGCTTTTTGAATTCAATATTTAGAACAATCATCTATTAGTTTCTAAAACTCTAGACATAGATTTTAGATTTAATACTCACTTAAATATCAAGTTTTAAAACTATTGTGTTGATTAAATTGTCTGAGACATCGGTGTTTGAGCAATACAATATAGCGGTTATATAGATCGATCACTCGAGACATCGAGGGTTAATTAATATAACGAGATTCTCGTCGTGATCTGGACACGGACACGTATGTGAGTGATATGTGATAGAATTGATTAATAGTTAAAACCTGTATAATTGATCGAAGGATAAGTACAATTGAGTTAGTGAAACCTAACCCCAACAAATTTATCTCTGTGTCAATCTTTTAATCTTTTATCGTTATTTTAGTTAGTTACTCTATACAAACGAACAACCTTAAAACATTATACTTGAAATTATATTAATTGTTGAACGGCTTAGATATCGCACCAATCATTGTGGATACGATAAAAACTATACTTACTTTTGTACTTTAACAAAATAGCTCCGTTGCTGGGGACCAGGGTTAGATGTAATTGATTCTATGAGTATGTGTTAACTTTGATTATGATTATATATGGTTTTAGTTATTCATCAATTTTGGTGGTTGTTCTTGATTATCTTGTTAAATGTTAGAATTTGAAATGTTATAGACATATGCTTTTTGAATTCAATATTTAGAACAATCATCTATTAGTTTCTAAAACTCTAGACATAGATTTTAGATTTAATACTCACTTAAATATCAAGTTTTAAAACTATTGTGTTGATTAAATTGTCTGAGACATCGGTGTTTGAGCAATACAATATAGCGGTTATATAGATCAATCACTCGAGACATCGAGGGTTAATTAATATAACGAGATTCTCGTCGTGATCTGGACACGGACACGTATGTGAGTGATATGTGATAGAATTGATTAATAGTTAAAACCTGTATAATTGATCGAAGGATAAGTACAATTGAGTTAGTGAAACCTAAGCCCAACAAATTTATCTCTTTGTCAATCTTTTAATCTTTTATCGTTATTTTAGTTAGTTACTCTATACAAACAAACAACCTTAAAACATTATACTTGAAATTATATTAATTGTTGAACGGCTAAGATATCGCACCAGTCCCTGTGGATATGATAAAAATTATACTTACTTTTGTACTTTAACAAAATGGCGCCGTTGCCGGGGACCAGGGTTAGATGTAATTGATTCTATGAGTATGTGTTAACTTTGATTATGATTATATATGGTTTTAGTTATTCATCAATTTTGGTGGTTGTTCTTGATTATCTTGTTAAATGTTAGAATTTGAAATGTCATAGACATATGCTTTTTGAATTCAATATTTAGAACAATCATCTATTAGTTTCTAAAACTCTAGACATAGATTTTTGATTTAATACTCACTTAAATATCAAGTTTTAAAACTATTGTGTTGATTAAATTGTCTGAGACATCGGTGTTTGAGCAATACAATATAGCGGTTATATAGATCGATCACTCGAGACATCGAGGGTTAATTAATATAACGAGATTCTCGTCGTGATCTGGACACGGACACGTATGTGAGTGATATGTGATAGAATTGATTAATAGTTAAAACCTGTATAATTGATCGAAGGATAAGTACAATTGAGTTAGTGAAACCTAACCCCAACAAATTTATCTCTGTGTCAATCTTTTAATCTTTTATCGTTATTTTAGTTAGTTACTCTATACAAACGAACAACCTTAAAACATTATACTTGAAATTATATTAATTGTTGAACGGCTTAGATATCGCACCAATCATTGTGGATACGATAAAAACTATACTTACTTTTGTACTTTAACAAAATAGCTCCGTTGCTGGGGACCAGGGTTAGATGTAATTGATTCTATGAGTATGTGTTAACTTTGATTATGATTATATATGGTTTTAGTTATTCATCAATTTTGGTGGTTGTTCTTGATTATCTTGTTAAATGTTAGAATTTGAAATGTTATAGACATATGCTTTTTGAATTCAATATTTAGAACAATCATCTATTAGTTTCTAAAACTCTAGACATAGATTTTAGATTTAATACTCACTTAAATATCAAGTTTTAAAACTATTGTGTTGATTAAATTGTCTGAGACATCGGTGTTTGAGCAATACAATATAGCGGTTATATAGATCGATCACTCGAGACATCGAGGGTTAATTAATATAACGAGATTCTCGTCGTGATCTGGACACGGACACGTATGTGAGTGATATGTGATAGAATTGATTAATAGTTAAAACCTGTATAATTGATCGAAGGATAAGTACAATTGAGTTAGTGAAACCTAACCCCAACAAATTTATCTCTGTGTCAATCTTTTAATCTTTTATCGTTATTTTAGTTAGTTACTCTATACAAACGAACAACCTTAAAACATTATACTTGAAATTATATTAATTGTTGAACGGCTTAGATATCGCACCTATCATTATGGATACGATAAAAACTATACTTACTTTTGTACTTTAACAAAATGGCGCCGTTGCTGGGGACCAGGGTTAGATGTAATTGATTCTATGAGTATGTGTTAACTTTGATTATGATTATATATGGTTTTAGTTATTCATCAATTTTGGTGGTTGTTCTTGATTATCTTGTTAAATGTTAGAATTTGAAATGTCATAGACATATGCTTTTTGAATTCAATATTTAGAACAATCATCTATTAGTTTCTAATACTCTAGACATAGATTTTAGATTTAATACTCACATAAATATCAAGTTTTAAAACTATTGTGTTGATTAAATTGTCCGAGACATCGGAGTTTGAGCAATTCAGTATAGCGGTTATATTGATCGATCACTCGAGACATCGAGGGTTAATTAATATAACGAGATTCTCGTCGTGATCTGGACACGGACACGTATGTGAGTGATATGTGATAGAATTGATTAATAGTTAAAACCTGTATAATTGATCGAAGGATAAGTACAATTGAGTTAGTGAAACCTAACCCCAACAAATTTATCTCTGTGTCAATCTTTTAATCTTTTATCGTTATTTTAGTTAGTTACTCTATACAAACGAACAACCTTAAAACATTATACTTGAAATTATATTAATTGTTGAACGGCTTAGATATCGCACCTATCATTATGGATACGATAAAAACTATACTTACTTTTGTACTTTAACAAAATGGCGCCGTTGCTGGGGACCAGGGTTAGATGTAATTGATTCTATGAGTATGTGTTAACTTTGATTATGATTATATATGGTTTTAGTTATTCATCAATTTTGGTGGTTGTTCTTGATTATCTTGTTAAATGTTAGAATTTGAAATGTCATAGACATATGCTTTTTGAATTCAATATTTAGAACAATCATCTATTAGTTTCTAATACTCTAGACATAGATTTTAGATTTAATACTCACATAAATATCAAGTTTTAAAACTATTGTGTTGATTAAATTGTCCGAGACATCGGAGTTTGAGCAATTCAGTATAGCGGTTATATTGATCGATCACTCGAGACATCGAGGGTTAATTAATATAACGAGATTCTCGTCGTGATCTGGACACGGACACGTATGTGAGTGATATGTGATAGAATTGATTAATAGTTAAAACCTGTATAATTGATCGAAGGATAAGTACAATTGAGTTAGTGAAACCTAAGCCCAACAAATTTATCTCTGTGTCAATCTTTTAATCTTTTATCGTTATTTTAGTTAGTTACTCTATACAAACAAACAACCTTAAAACATTATACTTGAAATTATATTAATTGTTGAACGGCTTAGATATCGCACCAGTCATTGTGGATACGATAAAAACTATACTTACTTTTGTACTTTAACAAAACGGCGCCGTTGCTGGGGACCAGGGTTAGATGTAATTGATTCTATGAGTATGTGTTAACTTTGATTATGATTATATATGGTTTTAGTTATTCATCAATTTTGGTGGTTGTTCTTGATTATCTTGTTAAATGTTAGAATTTGAAATGTTATAGACATCTGCTTTTTGAATTCAATATTTAGAACAATCATCTATTAGTTTCTAAAACTCTAGACATAGATTTTAGATTTAATACTCACTTAAATATCAAGTTTTAAAACTATTGTGTTGATTAAATTGTCTGAGACATCGGTGTTTGAGCAATACAATATAGCGGTTATATAGATCAATCACTCGAGACATCGAGGGTTAATTAATATAACGAGATTCTCGTCGTGATCTGGACACGGACACGTATGTGAGTGATATGTGATAGAATTGATTAATAGTTAAAACCTGTATAATTGATCGAAGGATAAGTACAATTGAGTTAGTGAAACCTAAGCCCAACAAATTTATCTCTTTGTCAATCTTTTAATCTTTTATCGTTATTTTAGTTAGTTACTCTATACAAACAAACAACCTTAAAACATTATACTTGAAATTATATTAATTGTTGAACGGCTAAGATATCGCACCAGTCCCTGTGGATATGATAAAAATTATACTTACTTTTGTACTTTAACAAAATGGCGCCGTTGCCGGGGACCAGGGTTAGATATAATTGATTCTATGAGTATGTGTTAACTTTGATTATGATTATATATGGTTTTAGTTATTCATCAATTTTGGTGGTTGTTCTTGATTATCTTGTTAAATGTTAGAATTTGAAATGTCATAGACATATGCTTTTTGAATTCAATATTTAGAACAATCATCTATTAGTTTCTAAAACTCTAGACATAGATTTAGATTTAATACTCACTTAAATATCAAGTTTTAAAACTATTGTGTTGATTAAATTGTCTGAGACATCGGTGTTTGAGCAATACAATATAGCGGTTATATAGATCGATCACTCGAGACATCGAGGGTTAATTAATATAACGAGATTCTCGTCGTGATCTGGACACGGACACGTATGTGAGTGATATGTGATAGAATTGATTAATAGTTAAAACCTGTATAATTGATCGAAGGATAAGTACAATTGAGTTAGTGAAACCTAACCCCAACAAATTTATCTCTGTGTCAATCTTTTAATCTTTTATCGTTATTTTAGTTAGTTACTCTATACAAACGAACAACCTTAAAACATTATACTTGAAATTATATTAATTGTTGAACGGCTTAGATATCGCACCAATCATTGTGGATACGATAAAAACTATACTTACTTTTGTACTTTAACAAAATGGCTCCGTTGCTGGGGACCAGGGTTAGATGTAATTGATTCTATGAGTATGTGTTAACTTTGATTATGATTATATATGGTTTTAGTTATTCATCAATTTTGGTGGTTGTTCTTGATTATCTTGTTAAATGTTAGAATTTGAAATGTTATAGACATATGCTTTTTGAATTCAATATTTAGAACAATCATCTATTAGTTTCTAAAACTCTAGACATAGATTTTAGATTTAATACTCACTTAAATATCAAGTTTTAAAACTATTGTGTTGATTAAATTGTCTGAGACATCGGTGTTTGAGCAATACAATATAGCGGTTATATAGATCGATCACTCGAGACATCGAGGGTTAATTAATATAACGAGATTCTCGTCGTGATCTGGACACGGACACGTATGTGAGTGATATGTGATAGAATTGATTAATAGTTAAAACCTGTATAATTGATCGAAGGATAAGTACAATTGAGTTAGTGAAACCTAACCCCAACAAATTTATCTCTGTGTCAATCTTTTAATCTTTTATCGTTATTTTAGTTAGTTACTCTATACAAACGAACAACCTTAAAACATTATACTTGAAATTATATTAATTGTTGAACGGCTTAGATATCGCACCTATCATTGTGGATACGATAAAAACTATACTTACTTTTGTACTTTAACAAAATGGCGCCGTTGCTGGGGACCAGGGTTAGATGTAATTGATTCTATGAGTATGTGTTAACTTTGATTATGATTATATATGGTTTTAGTTATTCATCAATTTTGGTGGTTGTTCTTGATTATCTTGTTAAATGTTAGAATTTGAAATGTCATAGACATATGCTTTTTGAATTCAGTATTTAGAACAATCATCTATTAGTTTCTAATACTCTAGACATAGATTTTAGATTTAATACTCACATAAATATCAAGTTTTAAAACTATTGTGTTGATTAAATTGTCCGAGACATCGGAGTTTGAGCAATACAGTATAGCGGTTATATTGATCGATCACTCGAGACATCGAGGGTTAATTAATATAACGAGATTCTCGTCGTGATCTGGACACGGACACGTATGTGAGTGATATGTGATAGAATTGATTAATAGTTAAAACCTGTATAATTGATCGAAGGATAAGTACAATTGAGTTAGTGAAACCTAAGCCCAACAAATTTATCTCTGTGTCAATCTTTTAATCTTTTATCGTTATTTTAGTTAGTTACTCTATACAAACAAACAACCTTAAAACATTATACTTGAAATTATATTAATTGTTGAACGGCTTAGATATAGCACCAGTCATTGTGGATACGATAAATACTATACTTACTTTTGTACTTTAACAAAACGGCGCCGTTGCTGGGGACCAGGGTTAGATGTAATTGATTCTATGAGTATGTGTTAACTTTGATTATGATTATATATGGTTTTAGTTATTCATCAATTTTGGTGGTTGTTCTTGATTATCTTGTTAAATGTTAGAATTTGAAATGTTATAGACATATGCTTTTTGAATTCAATATTTAGAACAATCATCTATTAGTTTCTAAAACTCTAGACATAGATTTTAGATTTAATACTCACTTAAATATCAAGTTTTAAAACTATTGTGTTGATTAAATTGTCTGAGACATCGGTGTTTGAGCAATACAATATAGCGGTTATATAGATCGATCACTCGAGACATCGAGGGTTAATTAATATAACGAGATTCTCGTCGTGATCTGGACACGGACACGTATGTGAGTGATATGTGATAGAATTGATTAATAGTTAAAACCTGTATAATTGATCGAAGGATAAGTACAATTGAGTTAGTGAAACCTAACCCCAACAAATTTATCTCTGTGTCAATCTTTTAATCTTTTATCGTTATTTTAGTTAGTTACTCTATACAAACGAACAACCTTAAAACATTATACTTGAAATTATATTAATTGTTGAACGGCTTAGATATCGCACCAATCATTGTGGATACGATAAAAACTATACTTACTTTTGTACTTTAACAAAATGGCGCCGTTGCCGGGGACCAGGGTTAGATATAATTGATTCTATGAGTATGTGTTAACTTTGATTATGATTATATATGGTTTTAGTTATTCATCAATTTTGGTGGTTGTTCTTGATTATCTTGTTAAATGTTAGAATTTGAAATGTCATAGACATATGCTTTTTGAATTCAATATTTAGAACAATCATCTATTAGTTTCTAAAACTCTAGACATAGATTTAGATTTAATACTCACTTAAATATCAAGTTTTAAAACTATTGTGTTGATTAAATTGTCTGAGACATCGGTGTTTGAGCAATACAATATAGCGGTTATATAGATCGATCACTCGAGACATCGAGGGTTAATTAATATAACGAGATTCTCGTCGTGATCTGGACACGGACACGTATGTGAGTGATATGTGATAGAATTGATTAATAGTTAAAACCTGTATAATTGATCGAAGGATAAGTACAATTGAGTTAGTGAAACCTAACCCCAACAAATTTATCTCTGTGTCAATCTTTTAATCTTTTATCGTTATTTTAGTTAGTTACTCTATACAAACGAACAACCTTAAAACATTATACTTGAAATTATATTAATTGTTGAACGGCTTAGATATCGCACCAATCATTGTGGATACGATAAAAACTATACTTACTTTTGTACTTTAACAAAATGGCTCCGTTGCTGGGGACCAGGGTTAGATGTAATTGATTCTATGAGTATGTGTTAACTTTGATTATGATTATATATGGTTTTAGTTATTCATCAATTTTGGTGGTTGTTCTTGATTATCTTGTTAAATGTTAGAATTTGAAATGTTATAGACATATGCTTTTTGAATTCAATATTTAGAACAATCATCTATTAGTTTCTAAAACTCTAGACATAGATTTTAGATTTAATACTCACTTAAATATCAAGTTTTAAAACTATTGTGTTGATTAAATTGTCTGAGACATCGGTGTTTGAGCAATACAATATAGCGGTTATATAGATCGATCACTCGAGACATCGAGGGTTAATTAATATAACGAGATTCTCGTCGTGATCTGGACACGGACACGTATGTGAGTGATATGTGATAGAATTGATTAATAGTTAAAACCTGTATAATTGATCGAAGGATAAGTACAATTGAGTTAGTGAAACCTAACCCCAACAAATTTATCTCTGTGTCAATCTTTTAATCTTTTATCGTTATTTTAGTTAGTTACTCTATACAAACGAACAACCTTAAAACATTATACTTGAAATTATATTAATTGTTGAACGTCTTAGATATCGCACCTATCATTGTGGATACGATAAAAACTATACTTACTTTTGTACTTTAACAAAATGGCGCCGTTGCTGGGGACCAGGGTTAGATGTAATTGATTCTATGAGTATGTGTTAACTTTGATTATGATTATATATGGTTTTAGTTATTCATCAATTTTGGTGGTTGTTCTTGATTATCTTGTTAAATGTTAGAATTTGAAATGTCATAGACATATGCTTTTTGAATTCAATATTTAGAACAATCATCTATTAGTTTCTAATACTCTAGACATAGATTTTAGATTTAATACTCACATAAATATCAAGTTTTAAAACTATTGTGTTGATTAAATTGTCCGAGACATCGGAGTTTGAGCAATACAGTATAGCGGTTATATTGATCGATCACTCGAGACATCGAGGGTTAATTAATATAACGAGATTCTCGTCGTGATCTGGACACGGACACGTATGTGAGTGATATGTGATAGAATTGATTAATAGTTAAAACCTGTATAATTGATCGAAGGATAAGTACAATTGAGTTAGTGAAACCTAAGCCCAACAAATTTATCTCTGTGTCAATCTTTTAATCTTTTATCGTTATTTTAGTTAGTTACTCTATACAAACAAACAACCTTAAAACATTATACTTGAAATTATATTAATTGTTGAACGGCTTAGATATAGCACCAGTCATTGTGGATACGATAAATACTATACTTACTTTTGTACTTTAACAAAACGGCGCCGTTGCTGGGGACCAGGGTTAGATGTAATTGATTCTATGAGTATGTGTTAACTTTGATTATGATTATATATGGTTTTAGTTATTCATCAATTTTGGTGGTTGTTCTTGATTATCTTGTTAAATGTTAGAATTTGAAATGTTATAGACATATGCTTTTTGAATTCAATATTTAGAACAATCATCTATTAGTTTCTAAAACTCTAGACATAGATTTTAGATTTAATACTCACTTAAATATCAAGTTTTAAAACTATTGTGTTGATTAAATTGTCTGAGACATCGGTGTTTGAGCAATACAATATAGCGGTTATATAGATCAATCACTCGAGACATCGAGGGTTAATTAATATAACGAAATTCTCGTCGTGATCTGGACACGGACACGTATGTGAGTGATATGTGATAGAATTGATTAATAGTTAAAACCTGTATAATTGATCGAAGGATAAGTACAATTGAGTTAGTGAAACCTAAGCCCAACAAATTTATCTCTTTGTCAATCTTTTAATCTTTTATCGTTATTTTAGTTAGTTACTCTATACAAACAAACAACCTTAAAACATTATACTTGAAATTATATTAATTGTTGAACGGCTTAGATATCGCACCTATCATTGTGGATACGATAAAAACTATACTTACTTTTGTACTTTAACAAAATGGCGCCGTTGCTGGGGACCAGGGTTAGATGTAATTGATTCTATGAGTATGTGTTAACTTTGATTATGATTATATATGGTTTTAGTTATTCATCAATTTTGGTGGTTGTTCTTGATTATCTTGTTAAATGTTAGAATTTGAAATGTCATAGACATATGCTTTTTGAATTCAATATTTAGAACAATCATCTATTAGTTTCTAATACTCTAGACATAGATTTTAGATTTAATACTCACATAAATATCAAGTTTTAAAACTATTGTGTTGATTAAATTGTCCGAGACATCGGAGTTTGAGCAATACAGTATAGCGGTTATATTGATCGATCACTCGAGACATCGAGGGTTAATTAATATAACGAGATTCTCGTCGTGATCTGGACACGGACACGTATGTGAGTGATATGTGATAGAATTGATTAATAGTTAAAACCTGTATAATTGATCGAAGGATAAGTACAATTGAGTTAGTGAAACCTAAGCCCAACAAATTTATCTCTGTGTCAATCTTTTAATCTTTTATCGTTATTTTAGTTAGTTACTCTATACAAACAAACAACCTTAAAACATTATACTTGAAATTATATTAATTGTTGAACGGCTTAGATATAGCACCAGTCATTGTGGATACGATAAAAACTATACTTACTTTTGTACTTTAACAAAACGGCGCCGTTGCTGGGGACCAGGGTTAGATGTAATTGATTCTATGAGTATGTGTTAACTTTGATTATGATTATATATGGTTTTAGTTATTCATCAATTTTGGTGGTTGTTCTTGATTATCTTGTTAAATGTTAGAATTTGAAATGTTATAGACATATGCTTTTTGAATTCAATATTTAGAACAATCATCTATTAGTTTCTAAAACTCTAGACATAGATTTTAGATTTAATACTCACTTAAATATCAAGTTTTAAAACTATTGTGTTGATTAAATTGTCTGAGACATCGGTGTTTGAGCAATACAATATAGCGGTTATATAGATCAATCACTCGAGACATCGAGGGTTAATTAATATAACGAAATTCTCGTCGTGATCTGGACACGGACACGTATGTGAGTGATATGTGATAGAATTGATTAATAGTTAAAACCTGTATAATTGATCGAAGGATAAGTACAATTGAGTTAGTGAAACCTAAGCCCAACAAATTTATCTCTTTGTCAATCTTTTAATCTTTTATCGTTATTTTAGTTAGTTACTCTATACAAACAAACAACCTTAAAACATTATACTTGAAATTATATTAATTGTTGAACGGCTAAGATATCGCACCAGTCCCTGTGGATATGATAAAAATTATACTTACTTTTGTACTTTAACAAAATGGCGCCGTTGCCGGGGACCAGGGTTAGATGTAATTGATTCTATGAGTATGTGTTAACTTTGATTATGATTATATATGGTTTTAGTTATTCATCAATTTTGGTGGTTGTTCTTGATTATCTTGTTAAATGTTAGAATTTGAAATGTCATAGACATATGCTTTTTGAATTCAATATTTAGAACTATCATCTATTAGTTTCTAAAACTCTAGACATAGATTTTAGATTTAATACTCACTTAAATATCAAGTTTTAAAACTATTGTGTTGATTAAATTGTCTGAGACATCGGTGTTTGAGCAATACAATATAGCGGTTATATAGATCGATCACTCGAGACATCGAGGGTTAATTAATATAACGAGATTCTCGTCGTGATCTGGACACGGACACGTATGTGAGTGATATGTGATAGAATTGATTAATAGTTAAAACCTGTATAATTGATCGAAGGATAAGTACAATTGAGTTAGTGAAACCTAACCCCAACAAATTTATCTCTGTGTCAATCTTTTAATCTTTTATCGTTATTTTAGTTAGTTACTCTATACAAACGAACAACCTTAAAACATTATACTTGAAATTATATTAATTGTTGAACGGCTTAGATATCGCACCAATCATTGTGGATACGATAAAAACTATACTTACTTTTGTACTTTAACAAAATGGCGCCGTTGCTGGGGACCAGGGTTAGATGTAATTGATTCTATGAGTATGTGTTAACTTTGATTATGATTATATATGGTTTTAGTTATTCATCAATTTTGGTGGTTGTTCTTGATTATCTTGTTAAATGTTAGAATTTGAAATGTCATAGACATATGCTTTTTGAATTCAATATTTAGAACAATCATCTATTAGTTTCTAAAACTCTAGACATAGATTTTAGATTTAATACTCACATAAATATCAAGTTTTAAAACTATTGTGTTGATTAAATTGTCCGAGACATCGGAGTTTGAGCAATACAGTATAGCGGTTATATTGATCGATCACTCGAGACATCGAGGGTTAATTAATATAACGAGATTCTCGTCGTGATCTGGACACGGACACGTATGTGAGTGATATGTGATAGAATTGATTAATAGTTAAAACCTGTATAATTGATCGAAGGATAAGTACAATTGAGTTAGTGAAACCTAAGCCCAACAAATTTATCTCTGTGTCAATCTTTTAATCTTTTATCGTTATTTTAGTTAGTTACTCTATACAAACAAACAACCTTAAAACATTATACTTGAAATTATATTAATTGTTGAACGGCTTACATATCGCACCAGTCATTGTGGATACGATAAAAACTATACTTACTTTTGTACTTTAACAAAACGGCGCCGTTGCTGGGGACCAGGGTTAGATGTAATTGATTCTATGAGTATGTGTTAACTTTGATTATGATTATATATGGTTTTAGTTATTCATCAATTTTGCTGGTTGTTCTTGATTATCTTGTTAAATGTTAGAATTTGAAATGTTATAGACATATGCTTTTTGAATTCAATATTTAGAACAATCATCTATTAGTTTCTAAAACTCTAGACATAGATTTTAGATTTAATACTCACTTAAATATCAAGTTTTAAAACTATTGTGTTGATTAAATTGTCTGAGACATCGGTGTTTGAGCAATACAATATAGCGGTTATATAGATCGATCACTCGAGACATCGAGGGTTAATTAATATAACGAGATTCTCGTCGTGATCTGGACACGGACACGTATGTGAGTGATATGTGATAGAATTGATTAATAGTTAAAACCTGTATAATTGATCGAAGGATAAGTACAATTGAGTTAGTGAAACCTAACCCCAACAAATTTATCTCTGTGTCAATCTTTTAATCTTTTATCGTTATTTTAGTTAGTTACTCTATACAAACGAACAACCTTAAAACATTATACTTGAAATTATATTAATTGTTGAACGGCTTAGATATCGCACCAATCATTGTGGATACGATAAAAACTATACTTACTTTTGTACTTTAACAAAATGGCGCCGTTGCTGGGGACCAGGGTTAGATGTAATTGATTCTATGAGTATGTGTTAACTTTGATTATGATTATATATGGTTTTAGTTATTCATCAATTTTGGTGGTTGTTCTTGATTATCTTGTTAAATGTTAGAATTTGAAATGTCATAGACATATGCTTTTTGAATTCAATATTTAGAACAATCATCTATTAGTTTCTAAAACTCTAGACATAGATTTTAGATTTAATACTCACATAAATATCAAGTTTTAAAACTATTGTGTTGATTAAATTGTCCGAGACATCGGAGTTTGAGCAATACAGTATAGCGGTTATATTGATCGATCACTCGAGACATCGAGGGTTAATTAATATAACGAGATTCTCGTCGTGATCTGGACACGGACACGTATGTGAGTGATATGTGATAGAATTGATTAATAGTTAAAACCTGTATAATTGATCGAAGGATAAGTACAATTGAGTTAGTGAAACCTAAGCCCAACAAATTTATCTCTGTGTCAATCTTTTAATCTTTTATCGTTATTTTAGTTAGTTACTCTATACAAACAAACAACCTTAAAACATTATACTTGAAATTATATTAATTGTTGAACGGCTTAGATATCGCACCAGTCATTGTGGATACGATAAAAACTATACTTACTTTTGTACTTTAACAAAACGGCGCCGTTGCTGGGGACCAGGGTTAGATGTAATTGATTCTATGAGTATGTGTTAACTTTGATTATGATTATATATGGTTTTAGTTATTCATCAATTTTGGTGGTTGTTCTTGATTATCTTGTTAAATGTTAGAATTTGAAATGTTATAGACATATGCTTTTTGAATTCAATATTTAGAACAATCATCTATTAGTTTCTAAAACTCTAGACATAGATTTTAGATTTAATACTCACTTAAATATCAAGTTTTAAAACTATTGTGTTGATTAAATTGTCTGAGACATCGGTGTTAGAGCAATACAATATAGCGGTTATATAGATCGATCACTCGAGACATCGAGGGTTAATTAATATAACGAGATTCTCGTCGTGATCTGGACACGGACACGTATGTGAGTGATATGTGATAGAATTGATTAATAGTTAAAACCTGTATAATTGATCGAAGGATAAGTACAATTGAGTTAGTGAAACCTAAGCCCAACAAATTTATCTCTGTGTCAATCTTTTAATCTTTTATCGTTATTTTAGTTAGTTACTCTATACAAACAAACAACCTTAAAACATTATACTTGAAATTATATTAATTGTTGAACGGCTTAGATATCGCACCAGTCATTGTGGATACGATAAAAACTATACTTACTTTTGTACTTTAACAAAACGGCGCCGTTGCTGGGGACCAGGGTTAGATGTAATTGATTCTATGAGTATGTGTTAACTTTGATTATGATTATATATGGTTTTAGTTATTCATCAATTTTGGTGGTTGTTCTTGATTATCTTGTTAAATGTTAGAATTTGAAATGTTATAGACATATGCTTTTTGAATTCAATATTTAGAACAATCATCTATTAGTTTCTAAAACTCTAGACATAGATTTTAGATTTAATACTCACTTAAATATCAAGTTTTAAAACTATTGTGTTGATTAAATTGTCTGAGACATCGGTGTTAGAGCAATACAATATAGCGGTTATATAGATCGATCACTCGAGACATCGAGGGTTAATTAATATAACGAGATTCTCGTCGTGATCTGGACACGGACACGTATGTGAGTGATATGTGATAGAATTGATTAATAGTTAAAACCTGTATAATTGATCGAAGGATAAGTACAATTGAGTTAGTGAAACCTAAGCCCAACAAATTTATCTCTGTGTCAATCTTTTAATCTTTTATCGTTATTTTAGTTAGTTACTCTATACAAACAAACAACCTTAAAACATTATACTTGAAATTATATTAATTGTTGAACGGCTAAGATATCGCACCAGTCCCTGTGGATATGATAAAAATTATACTTACTTTTGTACTTTAACAAAATGGCGCCGTTGCCGGGGACCAGGGTTAGATATAATTGATTCTATGAGTATGTGTTAACTTTGATTATGATTATATATGGTTTTAGTTATTCATCAATTTTGGTGGTTGTTCTTGATTATCTTGTTAAATGTTAGAATTTGAAATGTCATAGACATATGCTTTTTGAATTCAATATTTAGAACAATCATCTATTAGTTTCTAAAACTCTAGACATAGATTTTAGATTTAATACTCACTTAAATATCAAGTTTTAAAACTATTGTGTTGATTAAATTGTCTGAGACATCGGTGTTTGAGCAATACAATATAGCGGTTATATAGATCGATCACTCGAGACATCGAGGGTTAATTAATATAACGAGATTCTCGTCGTGATCTGGACACGGACACGTATGTGAGTGATATGTGATAGAATTGATTAATAGTTAAAACCTGTATAATTGATCGAAGGATAAGTACAATTGAGTTAGTGAAACCTAACCCCAACAAATTTATCTCTGTGTCAATCTTTTAATCTTTTATCGTTATTTTAGTTAGTTACTCTATACAAACGAACAACCTTAAAACATTATACTTGAAATTATATTAATTGTTGAACGGCTTAGATATCGCACCAATCATTGTGGATACGATAAAAACTATACTTACTTTTGTACTTTAACAAAATGGCGCCGTTGCTGGGGACCAGGGTTAGATGTAATTGATTCTATGAGTATGTGTTAACTTTGATTATGATTATATATGGTTTTAGTTATTCATCAATTTTGGTGGTTGTTCTTGATTATCTTGTTAAATGTTAGAATTTGAAATGTCATAGACATATGCTTTTTGAATTCAATATTTAGAACAATCATCTATTAGTTTCTAAAACTCTAGACATAGATTTTAGATTTAATACTCACATAAATATCAAGTTTTAAAACTATTGTGTTGATTAAATTGTCCGAGACATCGGAGTTTGAGCAATACAGTATAGCGGTTATATTGATCGATCACTCGAGACATCGAGGGTTAATTAATATAACGAGATTCTCGTCGTGATCTGGACACGGACACGTATGTGAGTGATATGTGATAGAATTGATTAATAGTTAAAACCTGTATAATTGATCGAAGGATAAGTACAATTGAGTTAGTGAAACCTAAGCCCAACAAATTTATCTCTGTGTCAATCTTTTAATCTTTTATCGTTATTTTAGTTAGTTACTCTATACAAACAAACAACCTTAAAACATTATACTTGAAATTATATTAATTGTTGAACGGCTTAGATATCGCACCAGTCATTGTGGATACGATAAAAACTATACTTACTTTTGTACTTTAACAAAACGGCGCCGTTGCTGGGGACCAGGGTTAGATGTAATTGATTCTATGAGTATGTGTTAACTTTGATTATGATTATATATGGTTTTAGTTATTCATCAATTTTGGTGGTTGTTCTTGATTATCTTGTTAAATGTTAGAATTTGAAATGTTATAGACATATGCTTTTTGAATTCAATATTTAGAACAATCATCTATTAGTTTCTAAAACTCTAGACATAGATTTTAGATTTAATACTCACTTAAATATCAAGTTTTAAAACTATTGTGTTGATTAAATTGTCTGAGACATCGGTGTTAGAGCAATACAATATAGCGGTTATATAGATCGATCACTCGAGACATCGAGGGTTAATTAATATAACGAGATTCTCGTCGTGATCTGGACACGGACACGTATGTGAGTGATATGTGATAGAATTGATTAATAGTTAAAACCTGTATAATTGATCGAAGGATAAGTACAATTGAGTTAGTGAAACCTAAGCCCAACAAATTTATCTCTGTGTCAATCTTTTAATCTTTTATCGTTATTTTAGTTAGTTACTCTATACAAACAAACAACCTTAAAACATTATACTTGAAATTATATTAATTGTTGAACGGCTTAGATATCGCACCAGTCATTGTGGATACGATAAAAACTATACTTACTTTTGTACTTTAACAAAACGGCGCCGTTGCTGGGGACCAGGGTTAGATGTAATTGATTCTATGAGTATGTGTTAACTTTGATTATGATTATATATGGTTTTAGTTATTCATCAATTTTGGTGGTTGTTCTTGATTATCTTGTTAAATGTTAGAATTTGAAATGTTATAGACATATGCTTTTTGAATTCAATATTTAGAACAATCATCTATTAGTTTCTAAAACTCTAGACATAGATTTTAGATTTAATACTCACTTAAATATCAAGTTTTAAAACTATTGTGTTGATTAAATTGTCTGAGACATCGGTGTTAGAGCAATACAATATAGCGGTTATATAGATCGATCACTCGAGACATCGAGGGTTAATTAATATAACGAGATTCTCGTCGTGATCTGGACACGGACACGTATGTGAGTGATATGTGATAGAATTGATTAATAGTTAAAACCTGTATAATTGATCGAAGGATAAGTACAATTGAGTTAGTGAAACCTAAGCCCAACAAATTTATCTCTGTGTCAATCTTTTAATCTTTTATCGTTATTTTAGTTAGTTACTCTATACAAACAAACAACCTTAAAACATTATACTTGAAATTATATTAATTGTTGAACGGCTAAGATATCGCACCAGTCCCTGTGGATATGATAAAAATTATACTTACTTTTGTACTTTAACAAAATGGCGCCGTTGCCGGGGACCAGGGTTAGATATAATTGATTCTATGAGTATGTGTTAACTTTGATTATGATTATATATGGTTTTAGTTATTCATCAATTTTGGTGGTTGTTCTTGATTATCTTGTTAAATGTTAGAATTTGAAATGTCATAGACATATGCTTTTTGAATTCAATATTTAGAACAATCATCTATTAGTTTCTAAAACTCTAGACATAGATTTTAGATTTAATACTCACTTAAATATCAAGTTTTAAAACTATTGTGTTGATTAAATTGTCTGAGACATCGGTGTTTGAGCAATACAATATAGCGGTTATATAGATCGATCACTCGAGACATCGAGGGTTAATTAATATAACGAGATTCTCGTCGTGATCTGGACACGGACACGTATGTGAGTGATATGTGATAGAATTGATTAATAGTTAAAACCTGTATAATTGATCGAAGGATAAGTACAATTGAGTTAGTGAAACCTAACCCCAACAAATTTATCTCTGTGTCAATCTTTTAATCTTTTATCGTTATTTTAGTTAGTTACTCTATACAAACGAACAACCTTAAAACATTATACTTGAAATTATATTAATTGTTGAACGGCTTAGATATCGCACCAATCATTGTGGATACGATAAAAACTATACTTACTTTTGTACTTTAACAAAATGGCGCCGTTGCTGGGGACCAGGGTTAGATGTAATTGATTCTATGAGTATGTGTTAACTTTGATTATGATTATATATGGTTTTAGTTATTCATCAATTTTGGTGGTTGTTCTTGATTATCTTGTTAAATGTTAGAATTTGAAATGTCATAGACATATGCTTTTTGAATTCAATATTTAGAACAATCATCTATTAGTTTCTAAAACTCTAGACATAGATTTTAGATTTAATACTCACATAAATATCAAGTTTTAAAACTATTGTGTTGATTAAATTGTCCGAGACATCGGAGTTTGAGCAATACAGTATAGCGGTTATATTGATCGATCACTCGAGACATCGAGGGTTAATTAATATAACGAGATTCTCGTCGTGATCTGGACACGGACACGTATGTGAGTGATATGTGATAGAATTGATTAATAGTTAAAACCTGTATAATTGATCGAAGGATAAGTACAATTGAGTTAGTGAAACCTAAGCCCAACAAATTTATCTCTGTGTCAATCTTTTAATCTTTTATCGTTATTTTAGTTAGTTACTCTATACAAACAAACAACCTTAAAACATTATACTTGAAATTATATTAATTGTTGAACGGCTTAGATATCGCACCAGTCATTGTGGATACGATAAAAACTATACTTACTTTTGTACTTTAACAAAACGGCGCCGTTGCTGGGGACCAGGGTTAGATGTAATTTATTCTATGAGTATGTGTTAACTTTGATTATGATTATATATGGTTTTAGTTATTCATCAATTTTGGTGGTTGTTCTTGATTATCTTGTTAAATGTTAGAATTTGAAATGTTATAGACATATGCTTTTTGAATTCAATATTTAGAACAATCATCTATTAGTTTCTAAAACTCTAGACATAGATTTTAGATTTAATACTCACTTAAATATCAAGTTTTAAAACTATTGTGTTGATTAAATTGTCTGAGACATCGGTGTTTGAGCAATACAATATAGCGGTTATATAGATCAATCACTCGAGACATCGAGGGTTAATTAATATAACGAGATTCTCGTCGTGATCTGGACATGGACACGTATGTGAGTGATATGTGATAGAATTGATTAATAGTTAAAACCTGTATAATTGATCGAAGGATAAGTACAATTGAGTTAGTGAAACCTAAGCCCAACAAATTTATCTCTTTGTCAATCTTTTAATCTTTTATCGTTATTTTAGTTAGTTACTCTATACAAACAAACAACCTTAAAACATTATACTTGAAATTATATTAATTGTTGAACGGCTAAGATATCGCACCAGTCCCTGTGGATATGATAAAAATTATACTTACTTTTGTACTTTAAAAAAATGGCGCCGTTGCCGGGGACCAGGGTTAGATGTAATTGATTCTATGAGTATGTGTTAACTTTGATTATGATTATATATGGTTTTAGTTATTCATCAATTTTGGTGGTTGTTCTTGATTATCTTGTTAAATGTTAGAATTTGAAATGTCATAGACATATGCTTTTTGAATTCAATATTTAGAACAATCATCTATTAATTTCTAAAACTCTAGACATAGATTTTAGATTTAATACTCACTTAAATATCAAGTTTTAAAACTATTGTGTTGATTAAATTGTTTGAGACATCGGTGTTTGAGCAATACAATATAGCGGTTATATAGATCGATCACTCGAGACATCGAGGGTTAATTAATATAACGAGATTCTCGTCATGATCTGGACACGGACACGTATGTGAGTGATATGTGATAGAATTGATTAATAGTTAAAACCTGTATAATTGATCGAAGGATAAGTACAATTGAGTTAGTGAAACCTAAGCCCAACAAATTTATCTCTGTGTCAATCTTTTAATCTTTTATCGTTATTTTAGTTAGTTACTCTATACAAACAAACAACCTTAAAACATTATACTTGAAATTATATTAATTGTTGAACGGCTTAGATATCGCACCAGTGATTGTGGATACGATAAAAACTATACTTACTTTTGTACTTTAACAAAATGGCGCCGTTGCTGGGGACCAGGGTTAGATGTAATTGATTCTATGAGTATGTGTTAACTTTGATTATGATTATATATGGTTTTAGTTATTCATCAATTTTGGTGGTTGTTCTTGATTATCTTGTTAAATGTTAGAATTTGAAATGTCATAGACATATGCTTTTTGAATTCAATATTTAGAACAATCATCTATTAATTTCTAAAACTCTAGACATAGATTTTAGATTTAATACTCACTTAAATATCAAGTTTTAAAACTATTGTGTTGATTAAATTGTCTGAGACATCGGTGTTAGAGCAATACAATATAGCGGTTATATAGATCGATCACTCGAGACATCGAGGGTTAATTAATATAACGAGATTCTCGTCGTGATCTGGACACGGACACGTATGTGAGTGATATGTGATAGAATTGATTAATAGTTAAAACCTGTATAATTGATCGAAGGATAAGTACAATTGAGTTAGTGAAACCTAAGCCCAACAAATTTATCTCTGTGTCAATCTTTTAATCTTTTATCGTTATTTTAGTTAGTTACTCTATACAAACAAACAACCTTAAAACATTATACTTGAAATTATATTAATTGTTGAACGGCTTAGATATCGCACCATTCATTGTGGATACGATAAAAACTATACTTACTTTTGTACTTTAACAAAACGGCGCCGTTGCTGGGGACCAGGGTTAGATGTAATTGATTCTATGAGTATGTGTTAACTTTGATTATGATTATATATGGTTTTAGTTATTCATCAATTTTGGTGGTTGTTCTTGATTATCTTGTTAAATGTTAGAATTTGAAATGTTATAGACATATGCTTTTTGAATTCAATATTTAGAACAATCATCTATTAGTTTCTAAAACTCTAGACATAGATTTTAGATTTAATACTCACTTAAATATCAAGTTTTAAAACTATTGTGTTGATTAAATTGTCTGAGACATCGGTGTTTGAGCAATACAATATAGCGGTTATATAGATCAATCACTCGAGACATCGAGGGTTAATTAATATAACGAGATTCTCGTCGTGATCTGGACATGGACACGTATGTGAGTGATATGTGATAGAATTGATTAATAGTTAAAACCTGTATAATTGATCGAAGGATAAGTACAATTGAGTTAGTGAAACCTAAGCCCAACAAATTTATCTCTTTGTCAATCTTTTAATCTTTTATCGTTATTTTAGTTAGTTACTCTATACAAACAAACAACCTTAAAACATTATACTTGAAATTATATTAATTGTTGAACGGCTAAGATATCGCACCAGTCCCTGTGGATATGATAAAAATTATACTTACTTTTGTACTTTAACAAAATGGCGCCGTTGCCGGGGACCAGGGTTAGATGTAATTGATTCTATGAGTATGTGTTAACTTTGATTATGATTATATATGGTTTTAGTTATTCATCAATTTTGGTGGTTGTTCTTGATTATCTTGTTAAATGTTAGAATTTGAAATGTCATAGACATATGCTTTTTGAATTCAATATTTAGAACAATCATCTATTAATTTCTAAAACTCTAGACATAGATTTTAGATTTAATACTCACTTAAATATCAAGTTTTAAAACTATTGTGTTGATTAAATTGTTTGAGACATCGGTGTTTGAGCAATACAATATAGCGGTTATATAGATCGATCACTCGAGACATCGAGGGTTAATTAATATAACGAGATTCTCGTCATGATCTGGACACGGACACGTATGTGAGTGATATGTGATAGAATTGATTAATAGTTAAAACCTGTATAATTGATCAAAGGATAAGTACAATTGAGTTAGTGAAACCTAAGCCCAACAAATTTATCTCTGTGTCAATCTTTTAATCTTTTATCGTTATTTTAGTTAGTTACTCTATACAAACAAACAACCTTAAAACATTATACTTGAAATTATATTAATTGTTGAACGGCTTAGATATCGCACCAGTGATTGTGGATACGATAAAAACTATACTTACTTTTGTACTTTAACAAAATGGCGCCGTTGCTGGGGACCAGGGTTAGATGTAATTGATTCTATGAGTATGTGTTAACTTTGATTATGATTATATATGGTTTTAGTTATTCATCAATTTTGGTGGTTGTTCTTGATTATCTTGTTAAATGTTAGAATTTGAAATGTCATAGACATATGCTTTTTGAATTCAATATTTAGAACAATCATCTATTAATTTCTAAAACTCTAGACATAGATTTTAGATTTAATACTCACTTAAATATCAAGTTTTAAAACTATTGTGTTGATTAAATTGTCTGAGACATCGGTGTTAGAGCAATACAATATAGCGGTTATATAGATCGATCACTCGAGACATCGAGGGTTAATTAATATAACGAGATTCTCGTCGTGATCTGGACACGGACACGTATGTGAGTGATATGTGATAGAATTGATTAATAGTTAAAACCTGTATAATTGATCGAAGGATAAGTACAATTGAGTTAGTGAAACCTAAGCCCAACAAATTTATCTCTGTGTCAATCTTTTAATCTTTTATCGTTATTTTAGTTAGTTACTCTATACAAACAAACAACCTTAAAACATTATACTTGAAATTATATTAATTGTTGAACGGCTTAGATATCGCACCATTCATTGTGGATACGATAAAAACTATACTTACTTTTGTACTTTAACAAAATGGAGCCGTTGCTGGGGACCAGGGTTAGATGTAATTGATTCTATGAGTATGTGTTAACATTGATTATGATTATATATGGTTTTAGTTATTCATCAATTTTGGTGGTTGTTCTTGATTATCTTGTTAAATGTTAGAATTTGAAATGTTATAGACATATGCTTTTTGAATTCAATATTTAGAACAATCATCTATTAGTTTCTAAAACTCTAGACATAGATTTTAGATTTAATACTCACTTAAATATCAAGTTTTAAAACTATTGTGTTGATTAAATTGTCTGAGACATCGGTGTTTGAGCAATACAATATAGCGGTTATATAGATCGATCACTCGAGACATTGAGGGTTAATTAATATAACGAGATTCTCGTCGTGATCTGGACACGGACACGTATGTGAGTGACATGTGATAGAATTGATTAATAGTTAAAACCTGTATAATTGATCGAAGGATAAGTACAATTGAGTTAGTGAAACCTAACCCCAACAAATTTATCTCTGTGTCAATCTTTTAATCTTTTATCGTTATTTTAGTTAGTTACTCTATACAAACAAACAACCTTAAAACATTATACTTGAAATTATATTAATTGTTGAACGGCTTAGATATCGCACCAATCATTGTGGATACGATAAAAACTATACTTACTTTTGTACTTTAACAAAATGGCGCCGTTGCTGGGGACCAGGGTTAGATGTAATTGATTCTATGAGTATGTGTTAACTTTGATTATGATTATATATGGTTTTAGTTATTCATCAATTTTGGTGGTTGTTCTTGATTATCTTGTTAAATGTTAGAATTTGAAATGTTATAGACATATGCTTTTTGAATTCAATATTTAGAACAATCATCTATTAGTTTCTAAAACTCTAGACATAGATTTTAGATTTAATACTCACTTAAATATCAAGTTTTAAAACTATTGTGTTGATTAAATTGTCTGAGACATCGGTGTTTGAGCAATACAATATAGCGGTTATATAGATCGATCACTCGAGACATTGAGGGTTAATTAATATAACGAGATTCTCGTCGTGATCTGGACACGGACACGTATGTGAGTGACATGTGATAGAATTGATTAATAGTTAAAACCTGTATAATTGATCGAAGGATAAGTACAATTGAGTTAGTGAAACCTAACCCCAACAAATTTATCTCTGTGTCAATCTTTTAATCTTTTATCGTTATTTTAGTTAGTTACTCTATACAAACAAACAACCTTAAAACATTATACTTGAAATTATATTAATTGTTGAACGGCTTAGATATCGCACCAATCATTGTGGATACGATAAAAACTATACTTACTTTTGTACTTTAACAAAATGGCGCCGTTGCTGGGGACCAGGGTTAGATGTAATTGATTCTATGAGTATGTGTTAACTTTGATTATGATTATATATGGTTTTAGTTATTCATCAATTTTGGTGGTTGTTCTTGATTATCTTGTTAAATGTTAGAATTTGAAATGTCATAGACATATGCTTTTTGAATTCAATATTTAGAACAATCATCTATTAGTTTCTAAAACTCTAGACATAGATTTTAGATTTAATACTCACATAAATATCAAGTTTTAAAACTATTGTGTTGATTAAATTGTCCGAGACATCGGAGTTTGAGCAATACAGTATAGCGGTTCTATTGATCGATCACTCGAGACATTGAGGGTTAATTAATATAACGAGATTCTCGTCGTGATCTGGACACGGACACGTATGTGAGTGACATGTGATAGAATTGATTAATAGTTAAAACCTGTATAATTGATCAAAGGATAAGTACAATTGAGTTAGTGAAACCTAAGCCCAACAAATTTATCTCTGTGTCAATCTTTTAATCTTTTATCGTTATTTTAGTTAGTTACTCTATACAAACAAACAACCTTAAAACATTATACTTGAAATTATATTAATTGTTGAACGGCTTAGATATCGCACCAGTGATTGTGGATACGATAAAAACTATACTTACTTTTGTACTTTAACAAAATGGCGCCGTTGCTGGGGACCAGGGTTAGATGTAATTGATTCTATGAGTATGTGTTAACTTTGATTATGATTATATATGGTTTTAGTTATTCATCAATTTTGGTGGTTGTTCTTGATTATCTTGTTAAATGTTAGAATTTGAAATGTCATAGACATATGCTTTTTGAATTCAATATTTAGAACAATCATCTATTAATTTCTAAAACTCTAGACATAGATTTTAGATTTAATACTCACTTAAATATCAAGTTTTAAAACTATTGTGTTGATTAAATTGTCTGAGACATCGGTGTTAGAGCAATACAATATAGCGGTTATATAGATCGATCACTCGAGACATCGAGGGTTAATTAATATAACGAGATTCTCGTCGTGATCTGGACACGGACACGTATGTGAGTGATATGTGATAGAATTGATTAATAGTTAAAACCTGTATAATTGATCGAAGGATAAGTACAATTGAGTTAGTGAAACCTAAGCCCAACAAATTTATCTCTGTGTCAATCTTTTAATCTTTTATCGTTATTTTAGTTAGTTACTCTATACAAACAAACAACCTTAAAACATTATACTTGAAATTATATTAATTGTTGAACGGCTTAGATATCGCACCATTCATTGTGGATACGATAAAAACTATACTTACTTTTGTACTTTAACAAAATGGAGCCGTTGCTGGGGACCAGGGTTAGATGTAATTGATTCTATGAGTATGTGTTAACATTGATTATGATTATATATGGTTTTAGTTATTCATCAATTTTGGTGGTTGTTCTTGATTATCTTGTTAAATGTTAGAATTTGAAATGTTATAGACATATGCTTTTTGAATTCAATATTTAGAACAATCATCTATTAGTTTCTAAAACTCTAGACATAGATTTTAGATTTAATACTCACTTAAATATCAAGTTTTAAAACTATTGTGTTGATTAAATTGTCTGAGACATCGGTGTTTGAGCAATACAATATAGCGGTTATATAGATCGATCACTCGAGACATTGAGGGTTAATTAATATAACGAGATTCTCGTCGTGATCTGGACACGGACACGTATGTGAGTGACATGTGATAGAATTGATTAATAGTTAAAACCTGTATAATTGATCGAAGGATAAGTACAATTGAGTTAGTGAAACCTAACCCCAACAAATTTATCTCTGTGTCAATCTTTTAATCTTTTATCGTTATTTTAGTTAGTTACTCTATACAAACAAACAACCTTAAAACATTATACTTGAAATTATATTAATTGTTGAACGGCTTAGATATCGCACCAATCATTGTGGATACGATAAAAACTATACTTACTTTTGTACTTTAACAAAATGGCGCCGTTGCTGGGGACCAGGGTTAGATGTAATTGATTCTATGAGTATGTGTTAACTTTGATTATGATTATATATGGTTTTAGTTATTCATCAATTTTGGTGGTTGTTCTTGATTATCTTGTTAAATGTTAGAATTTGAAATGTTATAGACATATGCTTTTTGAATTCAATATTTAGAACAATCATCTATTAGTTTCTAAAACTCTAGACATAGATTTTAGATTTAATACTCACTTAAATATCAAGTTTTAAAACTATTGTGTTGATTAAATTGTCTGAGACATCGGTGTTTGAGCAATACAATATAGCGGTTATATAGATCGATCACTCGAGACATTGAGGGTTAATTAATATAACGAGATTCTCGTCGTGATCTGGACACGGACACGTATGTGAGTGACATGTGATAGAATTGATTAATAGTTAAAACCTGTATAATTGATCGAAGGATAAGTACAATTGAGTTAGTGAAACCTAACCCCAACAAATTTATCTCTGTGTCAATCTTTTAATCTTTTATCGTTATTTTAGTTAGTTACTCTATACAAACAAACAACCTTAAAACATTATACTTGAAATTATATTAATTGTTGAACGGCTTAGATATCGCACCAATCATTGTGGATACGATAAAAACTATACTTACTTTTGTACTTTAACAAAATGGCGCCGTTGCTGGGGACCAGGGTTAGATGTAATTGATTCTATGAGTATGTGTTAACTTTGATTATGATTATATATGGTTTTAGTTATTCATCAATTTTGGTGGTTGTTCTTGATTATCTTGTTAAATGTTAGAATTTGAAATGTCATAGACATATGCTTTTTGAATTCAATATTTAGAACAATCATCTATTAGTTTCTAAAACTCTAGACATAGATTTTAGATTTAATACTCACATAAATATCAAGTTTTAAAACTATTGTGTTGATTAAATTGTCCGAGACATCGGAGTTTGAGCAATACAGTATAGCGGTTCTATTGATCGATCACTCGAGACATCGAGGGTTAATTAATATAACGAGATTCTCGTCGTGATCTGGACACGGACACGTATGTGAGTGATATGTGATAGAATTGAATAATAGTTAAAATCTGTATAATTGATCGAAGGATAAGTACAATTGAGTTAGTGAAACCTAACCCCAACAAATTTATCTCTGTGTCAATCTTTTAATCTTTTATCGTTATTTTAGTTAGTTACTCTATACAAACAAACAACCTTAAAACATTATACTTGAAATTATATTAATTGTTGAACGGCTTAGATATCGCACCAATCATTGTGGATACGATAAAAACTATACTTACTTTTGTACTTTAACAAAATGGCGCCGTTGCTGGGGACCAGGGTTAGATGTAATTGATTCTATGAGTATGTGTTAACTTTGATTATGATTATATATGGTTTTAGTTATTCATCAATTTTGGTGGTTGTTCTTGATTATCTTGTTAAATGTTAGAATTTGAAATGTTATAGACATATGCTTTTTGAATTCAATATTGAGAACAATCATCTATTAGTTTCTAAAACTCTAGACATAGATTTTAGATTTAATACTCACTTAAATATCAAGTTTTAAAACTATTGTGTTGATTAAATTGTCTGAGACATCGGAGTTTGAGCAATACAATATAGTTGTTATATTGATCGATCATTCGAGACATCGAGGGTTAATTAATATAACGAGATTCTCGTCGTGATCTGGACACGGACACGTATGTGAGTGATATGTGATAGAATTGATTAATAGTTAAAACCTGTATAATTGATCGAAGGATACGTACAATTAAGTTAGTGAAACCTAAACCCAACAAATTTATCTCTGTGTCAATCTTTTAATGTTTTATCGTTATTTTAGTTAGTTACTCTATACAAACAAACAACCTTAAAACATTATACTTGAAATTATATTAATTGTTGAACGGCTTAGATATCGCACCAGTCATTGTGGATACGACAAAAACTATACTTACTTTTGTACTTTAACAAAATGGCGCCGTTGCTGGGGACCAGGGTTAGATGTAATTGATTCTATGAGTATGTGTTAACTTTGATTATGATTATATATGGTTTTAGTTATTCATCAATTTTGGTGGTTGTTCTTGATTATCTTGTTAAATGTTAGAATTTGAAATGTTATAGACATATGCTTTTTGAATTCAATATTTAGAACAATCATCTATTAGTTTCTAAAACTCTAGACATAGATTTTAGATTTAATACTCACTTAAATATCAAGTTTTAAAACTATTGTGTTGATTAAATTGTCTGAGACATTGGTGTTTGAGCAAAACAATATAGCGGTTATATAGATCGATCACTCGAGACATCGAGGGTTAATTAATATAACGAGATTCTCGTCGTGATCTGGACACGGACACGTATGTGAGTGATATGTGATAGAATTGATTAATAGTTAAAACCTGTATAATTGATCGAAGGATACGTACAATTAAGTTAGTGAAACCTAAACCCAACAAATTTATCTCTGTGTCAATCTTTTAATGTTTTATCGTTATTTTAGTTAGTTACTCTATACAAACAAACAACCTTAAAACATTATACTTGAAATTATATTAATTGTTGAACGGCTTAGATATCGCACCAGTCATTGTGGATACGACAAAAACTATACTTACTTTTGTACTTTAACAAAATGGCGCCGTTGCTGGGGACCAGGGTTAGATGTAATTGATTCTATGAGTATGTGTTAACTTTGATTATGATTATATATGGTTTTAGTTATTCATCAATTTTGGTGGTTGTTCTTGATTATCTTGTTAAATGTTAGAATTTGAAATGTTATAGACATATGCTTTTTGAATTCAATATTTAGAACAATCATCTATTAGTTTCTAAAACTCTAGACATAGATTTTAGATTTAATACTCACTTAAATATCAAGTTTTAAAACTATTGTGTTGATTAAATTGTCTGAGACATTGGTGTTTGAGCAAAACAATATAGCGGTTATATAGATCGATCACTCGAGACATCGAGGGTTAAATAATATAACGAGATTCTCGTCGTGATCTGGACACGGACACGTATGTGAGTGATATGTGATAGAATTGAATAATAGTTAAAATCTGTATAATTGATCGAAGGATACGTACAATTGAGTTAGTGAAACCTTACCCCAACAAATTTATCTCTCTGTCAATCTTTTAATCTTTTATCGTTATTTTAGTTAATTACTCTATACAAACAAACAACCTTAAAACATTATACTTGAAATTATATTAATTGTTGAACGGCTTAGATATCGCACCAGTCCCTGGGGATATGATAAAAATTATACTTACTTTTGTACTTTAACAAAATGGCGCCGTTGCCGAGGACCAGGGTTAGATGTAATTGATTCTATGAGTATGTGTTAACTTTGATTATGATTATATATGGTTTTAGTTATTCATCAATTTTGGTGGTTGTTCTTGATTATCTTGTTAAATGTTAGAATTTGAAATGTCATAGACATATGCTTTTTGAATTCAATATTTAGAACAATCATCTATTAATTTCTAAAACTCTAGACATAGATTTTAGATTTAATACTCACTTAAATATCAAGTTTTAAAACTATTGTGTTGATTAAATTGTCTGAGACAACGGTGTTTGAGCTATACAATATAGTTGTTATATTGATCAATCACTCGAGACATCGAGGGTTAATTAATATAACGAGATTCTCGTCGTGATCTGGACACGGACACGTATGTGAGTGATATGTGATAGAATTGATTAATAGTTAAAACCTGTATAATTGATCGAAGGATAAGTACAATTGAGTTAGTGAAACCTAACCCCAACAAATTTATCTCTGTGTCAATCTTTTAATCTTTTATCGTTATTTTAGTTAGTTACTCTATACAAACAAACAACCTTAAAACATTATACTTGAAATTATATTAATTGTTGAACGGCTTAGATATCGCACCTGTCATTGTGGATACGATAAAAACTATACTTACTTTTGTACTTTAACAAAATTGCGCCGTTGCTGGGGACCAGGGTTAGATGTAATTGATTCTATGAGTATGTGTTAACTTTGATTATGATGATATATGGTTTTAGTTATTCATCAATTTTGGTGGTTGTTCTTGATTATCTTGTTAAATGTTAGAATTTGAAATGTTATAGACATATGCTTTTTGAATTCAATATTTAGAACAATCATCTATTAGTTTCTAAAACTCTAGACATAGATTTTAGATTTAATACTCACTTAAATATCAAGTTTTAAAACTATTGTGTTGATTAAATTGTCTGAGACATCGGAGTTTGAGCTATACAATATAGTTGTTATATTGATCAATCACTCGAGACATCGAGGGTTAATTAATATAACGAGATTCTCGTCGTGATCTGGACACGGCCACGTATGTGAGTGATATGTGATAGAATTGATTAATAGTTAAAACCTGTATAATTGATCGAAGGATAAGTACAATTGAGGTAGTGAAACCTAACCCCAACAAATTTATCTCTGTGTCAATCTTTTAATCTTTTATCGTTATTTTAGTTAGTTACTCTATACAAACAAACAACCTTAAAACATTATACTTGAAATTATATTAATTGTTGAACGGCTTAAATATCGCACCAGTCATTGTGGATACGATAAAAACTATACTTACTTTTGTACTTTAACAAAATGGCGCCGTTGCTGGGGACCAGGGTTAGATGTAATTGATTCTATGAGTATGTGTTAACTTTGATTATGATTATATATGGTTTTAGTTATTCATCAATTTTGGTGGTTGTTCTTGATTATCTTGTTAAATGTTAGAATTTGAAATGTTATAGACATATGCTTTTTGAATTCAATATTGAGAACAATCATCTATTAGTTTCTAAAACTCTAGACATAGATTTTAGATTTAATACTCACTTAAATATCAAGTTTTAAAACTATTGTGTTGATTAAATTGTCTGAGACATCGGAGTTTGAGCAATACAATATAGTTGTTATATTGATCGATCATTCGAGACATCGAGGGTTAATTAATATAACGAGATTCTCGTCGTGATCTGGACACGGACACGTATGTGAGTGATATGTGATAGAATTGATTAATAGTTAAAACCTGTATAATTGACCGAAGGATACGTACAATTAAGTTAGTGAAACCTAAACCCAACAAATTTATCTCTGTGTCAATCTTTTAATGTTTTATCGTTATTTTAGTTAGTTACTCTATACAAACAAACAACCTTAAAACATTATACTGGAAATTATATTAATTGTTGAACGGCTTAGATATCGCACCAGTCATTGTGGATACGACAAAAACTATACTTACTTTTGTACATTAACAAAATGGCGCCGTTGCTGGGGACCAGGGTTAGATGTAATTGATTCTATGAGTATGTGTTAACTTTGATTATGATTATATATGGTTTTAGTTATTCATCAATTTTGGTGGTTGTTCTTGATTATCTTGTTAAATGTTAGAATTTGAAATGTTATAGACATATGCTTTTTGAATTCAATATTTAGAACAATCATCTATTAGTTTCTAAAACTCTAGACATAGATTTTAGATTTAATACTCACTTAAATATCAAGTTTTAAAACTATTGTGTTGATTAAATTGTCTGAGACATTGGTGTTTGAGCAAAACAATATAGCGGTTATATAGATCGATCACTCGAGACATCGAGGGTTAATTAATATAACGAGATTCTCGTCGTGATCTGGACACGGACACGTATGTGAGTGATATGTGATAGAATTGATTAATAGTTAAAACCTGTATAATTGATCGAAGGATACGTACAATTAAGTTAGTGAAACCTAAACCCAACAAATTTATCTCTGTGTCAATCTTTTAATGTTTTATCGTTATTTTAGTTAGTTACTCTATACAAACAAACAACCTTAAAACATTATACTTGAAATTATATTAATTGTTGAACGGCTTAGATATCGCACCAGTCATTGTGGATACGACAAAAACTATACTTACTTTTGTACTTTAACAAAATGGCGCCGTTGCTGGGGACCAGGGTTAGATGTAATTGATTCTATGAGTATGTGTTAACTTTGATTATGATTATATATGGTTTTAGTTATTCATCAATTTTGGTGGTTGTTCTTGATTATCTTGTTAAATGTTAGAATTTGAAATGTTATAGACATATGCTTTTTGAATTCAATATTTAGAACAATCATCTATTAGTTTCTAAAACTCTAGACATAGATTTTAGATTTAATACTCACTTAAATATCAAGTTTTAAAACTATTGTGTTGATTAAATTGTCTGAGACATTGGTGTTTGAGCAAAACAATATAGCGGTTATATAGATCGATCACTCGAGACATCGAGGGTTAATTAATATAACGAGATTCTCGTCGTGATCTGGACACGGACACGTATGTGAGTGATATGTGATAGAATTGAATAATAGTTAAAATCTGTATAATTGATCGAAGGATACGTACAATTGAGTTAGTGAAACCTTACCCCAACAAATTTATCTCTCTGTCAATCTTTTAATCTTTTATCGTTATTTTAGTTAATTACTCTATACAAACAAACAACCTTAAAACATTATACTTGAAATTATATTAATTGTTGAACGGCTTAGATATCGCACCAGTCCCTGGGGATATGATAAAAATTATACTTACTTTTGTACTTTAACAAAATGGCGCCGTTGCCGAGGACCAGGGTTAGATGTAATTGATTCTATGAGTATGTGTTAACTTTGATTATGATTATATATGGTTTTAGTTATTCATCAATTTTGGTGGTTGTTCTTGATTATCTTGTTAAATGTTAGAATTTGAAATGTCATAGACATATGCTTTTTGAATTCAATATTTAGAACAATCATCTATTAATTTCTAAAACTCTAGACATAGATTTTAGATTTAATACTCACTTAAATATCAAGTTTTAAAACTATTGTGTTGATTAAATTGTCTGAGACAACGGTGTTTGAGCTATACAATATAGTTGTTATATTGATCAATCACTCGAGACATCGAGGGTTAATTAATATAACGAGATTCTCGTCGTGATCTGGACACGGACACGTATGTGAGTGATATGTGATAGAATTGATTAATAGTTAAAACCTGTATAATTGATCGAAGGATAAGTACAATTGAGTTAGTGAAACCTAACCCCAACAAATTTATCTCTGTGTCAATCTTTTAATCTTTTATCGTTATTTTAGTTAGTTACTCTATACAAACAAACAACCTTAAAACATTATACTTGAAATTATATTAATTGTTGAACGGCTTAGATATCGCACCTGTCATTGTGGATACGATAAAAACTATACTTACTTTTGTACTTTAACAAAATTGCGCCGTTGCTGGGGACCAGGGTTAGATGTAATTGATTCTATGAGTATGTGTTAACTTTGATTATGATGATATATGGTTTTAGTTATTCATCAATTTTGGTGGTTGTTCTTGATTATCTTGTTAAATGTTAGAATTTGAAATGTTATAGACATATGCTTTTTGAATTCAATATTTAGAACAATCATCTATTAGTTTCTAAAACTCTAGACATAGATTTTAGATTTAATACTCACTTAAATATCAAGTTTTAAAACTATTGTGTTGATTAAATTGTCTGAGACATCGGAGTTTGAGCTATACAATATAGTTGTTATATTGATCAATCACTCGAGACATCGAGGGTTAATTAATATAACGAGATTCTCGTCGTGATCTGGACACGGACACGTATGTGAGTGATATGTGATAGAATTGATTAATAGTTAAAACCTGTATAATTGATCGAAGGATACGTACAATTGAGGTAGTGAAACCTAACCCCAACAAATTTATCTCTGTGTCAATCTTTTAATCTTTTATCGTTATTTTAGTTAGTTACTCTATACAAACAAACAACCTTAAAACATTATACTTGAAATTATATTAATTGTTGAACGGCTTAGATATCGCACCAGTCATTGTGGATACGATAAAAACTATACTTACTTTTGTACTTTAACAAAATGGCGCCGTTGCTGGGGACCAGGGTTAGATGTAATTGATTCTATGAGTATGTGTTAACTTTGATTATGATTATATATGGTTTTAGTTATTCATCAATTTTGGTGGTTGTTCTTGATTATCTTGTTAAATGTTAGAATTTGAAATGTTATAGACATATGCTTTTTGAATTCAATATTGAGAACAATCATCTATTAGTTTCTAAAACTCTAGACATAGATTTTAGATTTAATACTCACTTAAATATCAAGTTTTAAAACTATTGTGTTGATTAAATTGTCTGAGACATCGGAGTTTGAGCAATACAATATAGTTGTTATATTGATCGATAACTCGAGACATCGAGGGTTAATTAATATAACGAGATTCTCGTCGTGATCTGGACACGGACACGTATGTGAGTGATATGTGATAGAATTGATTAATAGTTAAAACCTGTATAATTGATCGAAGGATACGTACAATTAAGTTAGTGAAACCTAAACCCAACAAATTTATCTCTGTGTCAATCTTTTAATGTTTTATCGTTATTTTAGTTAGTTACTCTATACAAACAAACAACCTTAAAACATTATACTTGAAATTATATTAATTGTTGAACGGCTTAGATATCGCACCAGTCATTGTGGATACGACAAAAACTATACTTACTTTTGTACTTTAACAAAATGGCGCCGTTGCTGGGGACCAGGGTTAGATGTAATTGATTCTATGAGTATGTGTTAACTTTGATTATGATTATATATGGTTTTAGTTATTCATCAATTTTGGTGGTTGTTCTTGATTATCTTGTTAAATGTTAGAATTTGAAATGTTATAGACATATGCTTTTTGAATTCAATATTTAGAACAATCATCTATTAGTTTCTAAAACTCTAGACATAGATTTTAGATTTAATACTCACTTAAATATCAAGTTTTAAAACTATTGTGTTGATTAAATTGTCTGAGACATTGGTGTTTGAGCAAAACAATATAGCGGTTATATAGATCGATCACTCGAGACATCGAGGGTTAATTAATATAACGAGATTCTCGTCGTGATCTGGACACGGACACGTATGTGAGTGATATGTGATAGAATTGAATAATAGTTAAAATCTGTATAATTGATCGAAGGATACGTACAATTGAGTTAGTGAAACCTTACCCCAACAAATTTATCTCTCTGTCAATCTTTTAATCTTTTATCGTTATTTTAGTTAATTACTCTATACAAACAAACAACCTTAAAACATTATACTTGAAATTATATTAATTGTTGAACGGCTTAGATATCGCACCAGTCCCTGGGGATATGATAAAAATTATACTTACTTTTGTACTTTAACAAAATGGCGCCGTTGCCGAGGACCAGGGTTAGATGTAATTGATTCTATGAGTATGTGTTAACTTTGATTATGATTATATATGGTTTTAGTTATTCATCAATTTTGGTGGTTGTTCTTGATTATCTTGTTAAATGTTAGAATTTGAAATGTCATAGACATATGCTTTTTGAATTCAATATTTAGAACAATCATCTATTAATTTCTAAAACTCTAGACATAGATTTTAGATTTAATACTCACTTAAATATCAAGTTTTAAAACTATTGTGTTGATTAAATTGTCTGAGACAACGGTGTTTGAGCTATACAATATAGTTGTTATATTGATCAATCACTCGAGACATCGAGGGTTAATTAATATAACGAGATTCTCGTCGTGATCTGGACACGGACACGTATGTGAGTGATATGTGATAGAATTGATTAATAGTTAAAACCTGTATAATTGATCGAAGGATAAGTACAATTGAGTTAGTGAAACCTAACCCCAACAAATTTATCTCTGTGTCAATCTTTTAATCTTTTATCGTTATTTTAGTTAGTTACTCTATACAAACAAACAACCTTAAAACATTATACTTGAAATTATATTAATTGTTGAACGGCTTAGATATCGCACCTGTCATTGTGGATACGATAAAAACTATACTTACTTTTGTACTTTAACAAAATTGCGCCGTTGCTGGGGACCAGGGTTAGATGTAATTGATTCTATGAGTATGTGTTAACTTTGATTATGATGATATATGGTTTTAGTTATTCATCAATTTTGGTGGTTGTTCTTGATTATCTTGTTAAATGTTAGAATTTGAAATGTTATAGACATATGCTTTTTGAATTCAATATTTAGAACAATCATCTATTAGTTTCTAAAACTCTAGACATAGATTTTAGATTTAATACTCACTTAAATATCAAGTTTTAAAACTATTGTGTTGATTAAATTGTCTGAGACATCGGAGTTTGAGCTATACAATATAGTTGTTATATTGATCAATCACTCGAGACATCGAGGGTTAAATAATATAACGAGATTCTCGTCGTGATCTGGACACGGACACGTATGTGAGTGATATGTGATAGAATTGATTAATAGTTAAAACCTGTATAATTGATCGAAGGATACGTACAATTGAGGTAGTGAAACCTAACCCCAACAAATTTATCTCTGTGTCAATCTTTTAATCTTTTATCGTTATTTTAGTTAGTTACTCTATACAAACAAACAACCTTAAAACATTATACTTGAAATTATATTAATTGTTGAACGGCTTAGATATCGCACCAGTCATTGTGGATACGATAAAAACTATACTTACTTTTGTACTTTAACAAAATGGCGCCGTTGCTGGGGACCAGGGTTAGATGTAATTGATTCTATGAGTATGTGTTAACTTTGATTATGATTATATATGGTTTTAGTTATTCATCAATTTTGGTGGTTGTTCTTGATTATCTTGTTAAATGTTAGAATTTGAAATGTTATAGACATATGCTTTTTGAATTCAATATTGAGAACAATCATCTATTAGTTTCTAAAACTCTAGACATAGATTTTAGATTTAATACTCACTTAAATATCAAGTTTTAAAACTATTGTGTTGATTAAATTGTCTGAGACATCGGAGTTTGAGCAATACAATATAGTTGTTATATTGATCGATAACTCGAGACATCGAGGGTTAATTAATATAACGAGATTCTCGTCGTGATCTGGACACGGACACGTATGTGAGTGATATGTGATAGAATTGATTAATAGTTAAAACCTGTATAATTGATCGAAGGATACGTACAATTAAGTTAGTGAAACCTAAACCCAACAAATTTATCTCTGTGTCAATCTTTTAATGTTTTATCGTTATTTTAGTTAGTTACTCTATACAAACAAACAACCTTAAAACATTATACTTGAAATTATATTAATTGTTGAACGGCTTAGATATCGCACCAGTCATTGTGGATACGTCAAAAACTATACTTACTTTAGTACTTTAACAAAATGGCGCCGTTGCTGGGGACCAGGGTTAGATGTAATTGATTCTATGAGTATGTGTTAACTTTGATTATGATTATATATGGTTTTAGTTATTCATCAATTTTGGTGGTTGTTCTTGATTATCTTGTTAAATGTTAGAATTTGAAATGTTATAGACATATGCTTTTTGAATTCAATATTGAGAACAATCATCTATTAGTTTCTAAAACTCTAGACATAGATTTTAGATTTAATACTCACTTAAATATCAAGTTTTAAAACTATTGTGTTGATTAAATTGTCTGAGACATCGGAGTTTGAGCAATACAATATAGTTGTTATATTGATCGATCACTCGAGACATCGAGGGTTAATTAATATAACGAGATTCTCGTCGTGATCTGGACACGGACACGTATGTGAGTGATATGTGATAGAATTGATTAATAGTTAAAACCTGTATAATTGATCGAAGGATACGTACAATTAAGTTAGTGAAACCTAAACCCAACAAATTTATCTCTGTGTCAATCTTTTAATGTTTTATCGTTATTTTAGTTAGTTACTCTATACAAACAAACAACCTTAAAACATTATACTTGAAATTATATTAATTGTTGAACGGCTTAGATATCGCACCAGTCATTGTGGATACGACAAAAACTATACTTACTTTAGTACTTTAACAAAATGGCGCCGTTGCTGGGGACCAGGGTTAGATGTAATTGATTCTATGAGTATGTGTTAACTTTGATTATGATTATATATGGTTTTAGTTATTCATCAATTTTGGTGGTTGTTCTTGATTATCTTGTTAAATGTTAGAATTTGAAATGTTATAGACATATGCTTTTTGAATTCAATATTTAGAACAATCATCTATTAGTTTCTAAAACTCTAGACATAGATTTTAGATTTAATACTCACTTAAATATCAAGTTTTAAAACTATTGTGTTGATTAAATTGTCTGAGACATTGGTGTTTGAGCAAAACAATATAGCGGTTATATAGATCGATCACTCGAGACATCGAGGGTTAATTAATATAACGAGATTCTCGTCGTGATCTGGACACGGACACGTATGTGAGTGATATGTGATAGAATTGAATAATAGTTAAAATCTGTATAATTGATCGAAGGATACGTACAATTGAGTTAGTGAAACCTTACCCCAACAAATTTATCTCTCTGTCAATCTTTTAATCTTTTATCGTTATTTTAGTTAATTACTCTATACAAACAAACAACCTTAAAACATTATACTTGAAATTATATTAATTTTTGAACGGCTTAGATATCGCACCAGTCCCTGGGGATATGATAAAAATTATACTTACTTTTGTACTTTAACAAAATGGCGCCGTTGCCGAGGACAGGGGTTAGATGTAATTGATTCTATGAGTATGTGTTAACTTTGATTATGATTATATATGGTTTTAGTTATTCATCAATTTTGGTGGTTGTTCTTGATTATCTTGTTAAATGTTAGAATTTGAAATGTCATAGACATATGCTTTTTGAATTCAATATTTAGAACAATCATCTATTAATTTCTAAAACTCTAGACATAGATTTTAGATTTAATACTCACTTAAATATCAAGTTTTAAAACTATTGTGTTGATTAAATTGTCTGAGACAACGGTGTTTGAGCTATACAATATAGTTGTTATATTGATCGATCACTCGAGACATCGAGGGTTAATTAATATAACGAGATTCTCGTCGTGATCTGGACACGGACACGTATGTGAGTGATATGTGATAGAATTGATTAATAGTTAAAACCTGTATAATTGATCGAAGGATACGTACAATTAAGTTAGTGAAACCTAAACCCAACAAATTTATCTCTGTGTCAATCTTTTAATGTTTTATCGTTATTTTAGTTAGTTACTCTATACAAACAAACAACCTTAAAACATTATACTTGAAATTATATTAATTGTTGAACGGCTTAGATATCGCACCAGTCATTGTGGATACGACAAAAACTATACTTACTTTAGTACTTTAACAAAATGGCGCCGTTGCTGGGGACCAGGGTTAGATGTAATTGATTCTATGAGTATGTGTTAACTTTGATTATGATTATATATGGTTTTAGTTATTCATCAATTTTGGTGGTTGTTCTTGATTATCTTGTTAAATGTTAGAATTTGAAATGTTATAGACATATGCTTTTTGAATTCAATATTTAGAACAATCATCTATTAGTTTCTAAAACTCTAGACATAGATTTTAGATTTAATACTCACTTAAATATCAAGTTTTAAAACTATTGTGTTGATTAAATTGTCTGAGACATTGGTGTTTGAGCAAAACAATATAGCGGTTATATAGATCGATCACTCGAGACATCGAGGGTTAATTAATATAACGAGATTCTCGTCGTGATCTGGACACGGACACGTATGTGAGTGATATGTGATAGAATTGAATAATAGTTAAAATCTGTATAATTGATCGAAGGATACGTACAATTGAGTTAGTGAAACCTTACCCCAACAAATTTATCTCTCTGTCAATCTTTTAATCTTTTATCGTTATTTTAGTTAATTACTCTATACAAACAAACAACCTTAAAACATTATACTTGAAATTATATTAATTTTTGAACGGCTTAGATATCGCACCAGTCCCTGGGGATATGATAAAAATTATACTTACTTTTGTACTTTAACAAAATGGCGCCGTTGCCGAGGACAGGGGTTAGATGTAATTGATTCTATGAGTATGTGTTAACTTTGATTATGATTATATATGGTTTTAGTTATTCATCAATTTTGGTGGTTGTTCTTGATTATCTTGTTAAATGTTAGAATTTGAAATGTCATAGACATATGCTTTTTGAATTCAATATTTAGAACAATCATCTATTAATTTCTAAAACTCTAGACATAGATTTTAGATTTAATACTCACTTAAATATCAAGTTTTAAAACTATTGTGTTGATTAAATTGTCTGAGACAACGGTGTTTGAGCTATACAATATAGTTGTTATATTGATCAATCACTCGAGACATCGAGGGTTAATTAATATAACGAGATTCTCGTCGTGATCTGGACACGGACACGTATGTGAGTGATATGTGATAGAATTGATTAATAGTTAAAACCTGTATAATTGATCGAAGGATAAGTACAATTGAGTTAGTGAAACCTAACCCCAACAAATTTATCTCTGTGTCAATCTTTTAATCTTTTATCGTTATTTTAGTTAGTTACTCTATACAAACAAACAACCTTAAAACATTATACTTGAAATTATATTAATTGTTGAACGGCTTAGATATCGCACCTGTCATTGTGGATACGATAAAAACTATACTTACTTTTGTACTTTAACAAAATTGCGCCGTTGCTGGGGACCAGGGTTAGATGTAATTGATTCTATGAGTATGTGTTAACTTTGATTATGATGATATATGGTTTTAGTTATTCATCAATTTTGGTGGTTGTTCTTGATTATCTTGTTAAATGTTAGAATTTGAAATGTTATAGACATATGCTTTTTGAATTCAATATTTAGAACAATCATCTATTAGTTTCTAAAACTCTAGACATAGATTTTAGATTTAATACTCACTTAAATATCAAGTTTTAAAACTATTGTGTTGATTAAATTGTCTGAGACATCGGAGTTTGAGCTATACAATATAGTTGTTATATTGATCAATCACTCGAGACATCGAGGGTTAATTAATATAACGAGATTCTCGTCGTGATCTGGACACGGACACGTATGTGAGTGATATGTGATAGAATTGATTAATAGTTAAAACCTGTATAATTGATCGAAGGATACGTACAATTGAGTTAGTGAAACCTAACCCCAACAAATTTATCTCTGTGTCAATCTTTTAATCTTTTATCGTTATTTTAGTTAGTTACTCTATACAAACAAACAACCTTAAAACATTATACTTGAAATTATATTAATTGTTGAACGGTTTAGATATCGCACCAATCGCTGTGGATATGATAAAAACTATACGTTCTTTTGTACTTTAACAAAATGGCGCCGTTGCCGGGGACCAGGGTTAGATGTAATTGATTCTATGAGTATGTGTTAACTTTGATTATGATTATATATGGTTTTAGTTATTCATCAATTTTGGTGGTTGTTCTTGATTATCTTGTTAAATGTTAGAATTTGAAATGTCATAGACATATGCTTTTTGAATTCAATATTTAGAACAATCATCTATTAATTTCAAAAACTCTAGACATAGATTTTAGATTTAATACTCACTTAAATATCAAGTTTTAAAACTATTGTGTTGATTAAATTGTCCGAGACATCGGAGTTTGAGCAATACAATATAGCTGTTATATTGATCGATCACTCGAGACATCGAGGGTTAATTAATATAACGAGATTCTCGTCGTGATCTGGACACGGACACGTATGTGAGTGATATGTGATAGAATTGATTAATAGTTAAAACCTGTATAATTGATCGAAGGATACGTACAATTGAGTTAGTGAAACCTAAGCCCAACAAATTTATCTCTCTGTCAATCTTTTAATCTTTTATCGTTATTTTAGTTAATTACTCTATACAAACAAACAAACTTAAAACATTATACTTGAAATTATACTAATTGTTGAACGGCTTAGATAACGCACCAGTCCCTGTGGATATGATAAAAACTATACTTACTTTTGTACTTTAACAAAATTGCGCCGTTGCCGGGGATCAAGGTTAGATGTAATTGATTCTATGAGTATGTGTTAACTTTGATTATGATTATATATGGTTTTAGTTATTCATCAATTTTGGTGGTTGTTCTTGATTATCTTGTTAAATGTTAGAATTTGAAATGTCATAGACATATGCTTTTTGAATTCAATATTTAGAACAATCATCTATTAGTTTCTAAAACTCTAGACATAGATTTTAGATTTAATACTCACTTAAATATCAAGTTTTAAAACTATTGTGTTGATTAAATTGTACGAGACATCGGAGTTTGAGCAATACAATATAGCTGTTATATTGATCGATCACTCGAAACATCGAGGGTTAATTAATATAACGAGATTCTCGTCGTGATCTGGACACGGACACGTATGTGAGAGATATGTGATAGAATTGAATAATAGTTAAAATCTGTAAAATTGATCGAAGGATACATACAATTGAGTTAGTGAAACGTAACCCCAACTAATTTATCTCTCTGTCAATCTTTTAATCTTTTATCGTTATTTTAGTTAATTACACTATACAAACAAACAACCTTAAAACATTATACTTGAAATTATATTAATTGTTGAACAGCTTAGATATCGCACCAGTCTCTGTGGATACGATAAAAACTATACTTACTTTTGTACTTTAACAAAATGGCGCCGTTGCCGGGGACCAAGGTTAGATGTAATTGATTCTATGAGTATGTGTTAACTTTGATTATGATTATATATGGTTTTAGTTATTCATCAATTTTGGTGGTTGTTCTTGATTATCTTGTTAAATGTTAGAATTTGAAATGTCATAGACATATGCTTTTTGAATTCAATATTTAGAACAATCATCTATTAATTTCTAAAACTCTAGACATAGATTTTAGATTTAATACTCACTTAAATATCAAGTTTTAAAACTATTGTGTTGATTAAATTGTACGAGACATCGGAGTTTGAGCAATACAATATAGCTGTTATATTGATCGATCACTCGAAACATCGAGGGTTAATTAATATAACGAGATTCTCGTCGTGATCTGGACACGGACACGTATGTGAGAGATATGTGATAGAATTGAATAATAGTTAAAATCTGTAAAATTGATCGAAGGATACGTACAATTGAGTTAGTGAAACGTAACCCCAACAAATTTATCTCTCTGTCAATCTTTTAATCTTTTATCGTTATTTTAGTTAATTACACTATACAAACAAACAACCTTAAAACATTATACTTGAAATTATATTAATTGTTGAACAGCTTAGATATCGCACCAGTCTCTGTGGATACGATAAAAACTATACTTACTTTTGTACTTTAACAAAATGGCGCCGTTGCCGGGGACCAAGGTTAGATGTAATTGATTCTATGAGTATGTGTTAACTTTGATTATGATTATATATGGTTTTAGTTATTCATCAATTTTGGTGGTTGTTCTTGATTATCTTGTTAAATGTTAGAATTTGAAATGTGATAGACATATGCTTTTTGAATTCAATATTTAGAACAATCATCTATTAGTTTCTCAAACTCTAGACATAGATTTTAGATTTAATACTCACTTAAATATCAAGTTTTAAAACTATTGTGTTGATTAAATTGTCCGAGACATCGGAGTTTTAGCAATACAATATAGCTGTTATATTGATCGATCACTCGAGACATCGAGGGTTAATTAATATAACGAGATTCTCGTCGTGATCTGGACACGGACACGTATGTGAGTGATATGTGATAGAATTGATTAATAGTTAAAACCTATATAATTGATCGAAGGATACGTACAATTGAGTTAGTGAAACCTAAGCCCAACAAATTTATCTCTCTGTCAATCTTTTAATCTTTCATCGTTATTTTAGTTAATTACTCTATACAAACAAACAAACTTAAAACATTATACTTGAAATTATACTAATTGTTGAACGGCTTAGAGAACGCACCAGTCCCTGTGGATATGATAAAAACTATACTTACATTTGTACTTTAACAAAATTGCGCCGTTGCCGGGGACCAGGGTTGAATGTAATTGATTCTATGAGTATGTGTTAACTTTGATTATGATTATATATGGTTTTAGTTATTCATCAATTTTGGTGGTTGTTCTTGATTATCTTGTTAAATGTTAGAATTTGAAATGTCATAGACATATGCTTTTTGAATTCAATATTTAGATCAATCATCTATTAATTTCTAAAACTCTAGACATAGATTTTAGATTTAATACTCACTTAAATATCAAGTTTAAAAACTATTGTATTGATTAAATTGTCCGAGACATCGGTGTTTGAGCAATACAATATAGCGGTTATATAGATCGATCACTCGAGACATCGAGGGGTAATTAATATAACGAGATTCTCGTCGTGATCTGGACACGGACACATATGTGAGTGATATGTGATAGAATTGATTAATAGTTAAAACCTGTATAATTGATCGAAGGATACGTACAATTGAGTTAGTGAAACCTAACCCCAACAAATTTATCTTTGTGTCAATCTTTTAATCTTTTATCGTTATTTTAGTTAGTTACTCTATACAAACAAACAACCTTAAAACATTATACTTGAAATTATATTAAATGTTGAACGGCTTAGATATCGCACCAGTCATTGTGGATACGATAAAAACTATACTTACTTTTGTACTTTAACAAAATGGCGCCGTTGCTGGGGACCAGGGTTAGATGTAATTGATTCTATGAGTTTGTGTTAACTTTGATTATGATTATATATGGTTTTAGTTATTCATCAATTTTGGTGGTTGTTCTTGATTATCTTGTTAAATGTTAGAATTTGAAATGTTATAGACATATGCTTTTTGAATTCAATATTTAGAACAATCATCTATTAGTTTCTCAAACTCTAGACATAGATTTTAGATTTAATACTCACTTAAATATCAAGTTTTAAAACTATTGTGTTGATTAAATTGTCTGAGACATCGGTGTTTGAGCAATACAATATATCGGTTATATAGATCGATCACTCGAGACATCGAGGGTTAATTAATATAACGAGATTCTCGTCGTGATCTGGACACGGACACGTATGTGAGTGATATGTGATAGAATTGATTAATAGTTAAAACCTGTATAATTGATCGAAGGATACGTACAATTGAGTTAGTGAAACCTAACCCCATCAAATTTATCTCTGTGTCAATCTTTTAATATTTTATCGTTATTTTAGTTAGTTACTCTATACAAACAAACAACCTTAAAACATTATACTTGAAATTATATTAATTGTTGAACAGCTTAGATATCGCACCAATCCCTGTGGATATGATAAAAACTATACGTTCTTTTGTACTTTAACAAACTGGCGCCGTTGCCGGGGACCAGGGTTAGATGTAATTGATTCTATAAGTATGTGTTAACTTTGATTATGATTATATATGGTTTTAGTTATTCATCAATTTTGGTGGTTGTTCTTGATTATCTTGTTAAATGTTAGAATTTGAAATGTTATAGACATATGCTTTTTGAATTCAATATTTAGAACAATCATCTATTAGTTTCTCAAACTCTAGACATAGATTTTAGATTTAATACTCACTTAAATATCAAGTTTTAAAACTATTGTGTTGATTAAATTGTCTGAGACATCGGTGTTTGAGCCATACAATATAGCGGTTATATAGATCGATCACTCGAGACATCGAGGGTTAATTAATATAACGAGATTCTCGTCGTGATCTGGACACGGACACGTATGTGAGTGATATGTGATAGAATTGATTAATAGTTAAAACCTGTATAATTGATCGAAGGATACGTACAATTGAGTTAGTGAAACCTAACCCCATCAAATTTATCTCTGTGTCAATCTTTTAATATTTTATCGTTATTTTAGTTAGTTACTCTATACAAACAAACAACCTTAAAACATTATACTTGAAATTATATTAATTGTTGAACGGCTTAGATATCGCACCAATCCCTGTGGATATGATAAAAACTATACGTTCTTTTGTACTTTAACAAACTGGCGCCGTTGCCGGGGACCAGGGTTAGATGTAATTGATTCTATAAGTATGTGTTAACTTTGATTATGATTATATATGGTTTTAGTTATTCATCAATTTTGGTGGTTGTTCTTGATTATCTTGTTAAATGTTAGAATTTGAAATGTCATAGACATATGCTTTTTTGAATTCAATATTTAGAACAATCATCTATTAATTTCTAAAACTCTAGACATAGATTTTAGATTTAATACTCACTTAAATATCAAGTTTTAAAACTATTGTGTTGATTAAATTGTCTGAGACATCGGTGTTTGAGCAATACAATATTGCGGTTATATAGATCGATCACTCGAGACATCGAGGGTTAATTAATATAATGAGATTCTCGTCGTGATCTGGACACGGACACGTATGTGAGTGATATGTGATAGAATTGATTAATAGTTAAAACCTGTATAATTGATCGAAGGATAAGTACAATTGAGTTAGTGAAACCTAACCCCAACAAATTTATCTCTGTGTCAATCTTTTAATCTTTTATCGTTATTTTAGTTAGTTACACTATACAAACAAACAACCTTAAAACATTATACTTGAAATTATATTAATTGTTGAACGGCTTAGATATCGCACCAGTCATTGTGGATACGATAAAAACTATACGTTCTTTTGTACTTTAACAAACTGGCGCCGTTGCCGGGGACCAGGGTTAGATGTAATTGATTCTATAAGTATGTGTTAACTTTGATTATGATTATATATGGTTTTAGTTATTCATCAATTTTGGTGGTTGTTCTTGATTATCTTGTTAAATGTTAGAATTTGAAATGTCATAGACATATGCTTTTTTGAATTCAATATTTAGAACAATCATCTATTAATTTCTAAAACTCTAGACATAGATTTTAGATTTAATACTCACTTAAATATCAAGTTTTAAAACTATTGTGTTGATTAAATTGTCTGAGACATCGGTGTTTGAGCAATACAATATTGCGGTTATATAGATCGATCACTCGAGACATCGAGGGTTAATTAATATAATGAGATTCTCGTCGTGATCTGGACACGGACACGTATGTGAGTGATATGTGATAGAATTGATTAATAGTTAAAACCTGTATAATTGATCGAAGGATAAGTACAATTGAGTTAGTGAAACCTAACCCCAACAAATTTATCTCTGTGTCAATCTTTTAATCTTTTATCGTTATTTTAGTTAGTTACACTATACAAACAAACAACCTTAAAACATTATACTTGAAATTATATTAATTGTTGAACGGCTTAGATATCGCACCAGTCATTGTGGATACGATAAAAACTATATTTACTTTTGTACTTTAACAAAATGGCGTCGTTGCTGGGGACCAGGGTTAGATGTAATTGATTCTATGAGTATGTGTTAACTTTGATTATGATTATATATGGTTTTAGTTATTCATCAATTTTGGTGGTTGTTCTTGATTATCTTGTTAAATGTTAGAATTTGAAATGTCATAGACATATGCTTTTTGAATTCAATATTTAGAACAATCATCTATTAATTTCTAAAACTCTAGACATAGATTTTAGATTTAATACTCACTTAAATATCAAGTTTTAAAACTATTGTGTTGATTAAATTGTCTGAGACATCGGTGTTTGAGCAATACAATATTGCGGTTATATAGATCGATCACTCGAGACATCGAGGGTTAATTAATATAATGAGATTCTCGTCGTGATCTGAACACGGACACGTATGTGAGTGATATGTGATAGAATTGATTAATAGTTAAAACCTGTATAATTGATCGAAGGATAAGTACAATTGAGTTAGTGAAACCTAACCCCAACAAATTTATCTCTGTGTCAATCTTTTAATCTTTTATCGTTATTTTAGTTAGTTACTCTATACAAACAAACAACCTTAAAACATTATACTTGAAATTATATTAATTGTTGAACGGCTTAGATATCGCACCAGTCATTGTGGATACGATAAAAACTATACTTACTTTTGTACTTTAACAAAATGGCGCCGTTGCCGGGGACCAGGGTTAGATGTAATTGATTCTATGAGTATGTGTTAACTTTGATTATGATTATATATGGTTTTAGTTATTCATCAATTTTGGTGGTTGTTCTTGATTATCTTGTTAAATGTTAGAATTTGAAATGTCATAGACATATGCTTTTTGAATTCAATATTTAGAACAATCATCTATTAGTTTCTCAAACTCTAGACATAGATTTTAGATTTAATACTCACTTAAATATCAAGTTTTAAAACTATTGTGTTGATTAAATTGTCTGAGACATCGGTGTTTGAGCCATACAATATAGCGGTTATATAGATCGATCACTCGAGACATCGAGGGTTAATTAATATAACGAGATTCTCGTCGTGATCTGGACACGGACACGTATGTGAGTGATATGTGATAGAATTGATTAATAGTTAAAACCTGTATAATTGATCGAAGGATACGTACAATTGAGTTAGTGAAACCTAACCCCATCAAATTTATCTCTGTGTCAATCTTTTAATATTTTATCGTTATTTTAGTTAGTTACTCTATACAAACAAACAACCTTAAAACATTATACTTGAAATTATATTAATTGTTGAACGGCTTAGATATCGCACCAATCCCTGTGGATATGATAAAAACTATACGTTCTTTTGTACTTTAACAAACTGGCGCCGTTGCCGGGGACCAGGGTTAGATGTAATTGATTCTATAAGTATGTGTTAACTTTGATTATGATTATATATGGTTTTAGTTATTCATCAATTTTGGTGGTTGTTCTTGATTATCTTGTTAAATGTTAGAATTTGAAATGTCATAGACATATGCTTTTTTGAATTCAATATTTAGAACAATCATCTATTAATTTCTAAAACTCTAGACATAGATTTTAGATTTAATACTCACTTAAATATCAAGTTTTAAAACTATTGTGTTGATTAAATTGTCTGAGACATCGGTGTTTGAGCAATACAATATTGCGGTTATATAGATCGATCACTCGAGACATCGAGGGTTAATTAATATAATGAGATTCTCGTCGTGATCTGGACACGGACACGTATGTGAGTGATATGTGATAGAATTGATTAATAGTTAAAACCTGTATAATTGATCGAAGGATAAGTACAATTGAGTTAGTGAAACCTAACCCCAACAAATTTATCTCTGTGTCAATCTTTTAATCTTTTATCGTTATTTTAGTTAGTTACACTATACAAACAAACAACCTTAAAACATTATACTTGAAATTATATTAATTGTTGAACGGCTTAGATATCGCACCAGTCATTGTGGATACGATAAAAACTATACGTTCTTTTGTACTTTAACAAACTGGCGCCGTTGCCGGGGACCAGGGTTAGATGTAATTGATTCTATAAGTATGTGTTAACTTTGATTATGATTATATATGGTTTTAGTTATTCATCAATTTTGGTGGTTGTTCTTGATTATCTTGTTAAATGTTAGAATTTGAAATGTCATAGACATATGCTTTTTTGAATTCAATATTTAGAACAATCATCTATTAATTTCTAAAACTCTAGACATAGATTTTAGATTTAATACTCACTTAAATATCAAGTTTTAAAACTATTGTGTTGATTAAATTGTCTGAGACATCGGTGTTTGAGCAATACAATATTGCGGTTATATAGATCGATCACTCGAGACATCGAGGGTTAATTAATATAATGAGATTCTCGTCGTGATCTGGACACGGACACGTATGTGAGTGATATGTGATAGAATTGATTAATAGTTAAAACCTGTATAATTGATCGAAGGATAAGTACAATTGAGTTAGTGAAACCTAACCCCAACAAATTTATCTCTGTGTCAATCTTTTAATCTTTTATCGTTATTTTAGTTAGTTACACTATACAAACAAACAACCTTAAAACATTATACTTGAAATTATATTAATTGTTGAACGGCTTAGATATCGCACCAGTCATTGTGGATACGATAAAAACTATATTTACTTTTGTACTTTAACAAAATGGCGTCGTTGCTGGGGACCAGGGTTAGATGTAATTGATTCTATGAGTATGTGTTAACTTTGATTATGATTATATATGGTTTTAGTTATTCATCAATTTTGGTGGTTGTTCTTGATTATCTTGTTAAATGTTAGAATTTGAAATGTCATAGACATATGCTTTTTGAATTCAATATTTAGAACAATCATCTATTAATTTCTAAAACTCTAGACATAGATTTTAGATTTAATACTCACTTAAATATCAAGTTTTAAAACTATTGTGTTGATTAAATTGTCTGAGACATCGGTGTTTGAGCAATACAATATTGCGGTTATATAGATCGATCACTCGAGACATCGAGGGTTAATTAATATAATGAGATTCTCGTCGTGATCTGAACACGGACACGTATGTGAGTGATATGTGATAGAATTGATTAATAGTTAAAACCTGTATAATTGATCGAAGGATAAGTACAATTGAGTTAGTGAAACCTAACCCCAACAAATTTATCTCTGTGTCAATCTTTTAATCTTTTATCGTTATTTTAGTTAGTTACTCTATACAAACAAACAACCTTAAAACATTATACTTGAAATTATATTAATTGTTGAACGGCTTAGATATCGCACCAGTCATTGTGGATACGATAAAAACTATATTTACTTTTGTACTTTAACAAAATGGCGTCGTTGCTGGGGACCAGGGTTAGATGTAATTGATTCTATGAGTATGTGTTAACTTTGATTATGATTATATATGGTTTTAGTTATTCATCAATTTTGGTGGTTGTTCTTGATTATCTTGTTAAATGTTAGAATTTGAAATGTCATAGACATATGCTTTTTGAATTCAATATTTAGAACAATCATCTATTAATTTCTAAAACTCTAGACATAGATTTTAGATTTAATACTCACTTAAATATCAAGTTTTAAAACTATTGTGTTGATTAAATTGTCCGGGACATCGGTGTTTGAGCAATACAATATAGCGGTTATATAGATCGATCACTCGAGACATCGAGGGTTAATTAATATAACGAGATTCTCGTCGTGATCTGGACACGGACACGTATGTGAGTGATATGTGATAGAATTGATTAATAGTTAAAACCTGTATAATTGATCGAAGGATAAGTACAATTGAGTTAGTGAAACCTAACCCCAACAAATTTATCTCTGTGTCAATCTTTTAATCTTTTATCGTTATTTTAGTTAGTTACTCTATACAAACAAACAACCTTAAAACATTATACTTGAAATTATATTAATTGTTGAACGGCTTAGATATCGCACCAGTCATTGTGGATACGATAAAAACTATACTTACTTTTGTACTTTAACAAAATGGCGCCGTTGCCGGGGACCAGGGTTAGATGTAATTGATTCTATGAGTATGTGTTAACTTTGATTATGATTATATATGGTTTTAGTTATTCATCAATTTTGGTGGTTGTTCTTGATTATCTTGTTAAATGTTAGAATTTGAAATGTCATAGACATATGCTTTTTGAATTCAATATTTAGAACAATCATCTATTAGTTTCTCAAACTCTAGACATAGATTTTAGATTTAATACTCACTTAAATATCAAGTTTTAAAACTATTGTGTTGATTAAATTGTCTGAGACATCGGTGTTTGAGCCATACAATATAGCGGTTATATAGATCGATCACTCGAGACATCGAGGGTTAATTAATATAACGAGATTCTCGTCGTGATCTGGACACGGACACGTATGTGAGTGATATGTGATAGAATTGATTAATAGTTAAAACCTGTATAATTGATCGAAGGATACGTACAATTGAGTTAGTGAAACCTAACCCCATCAAATTTATCTCTGTGTCAATCTTTTAATATTTTATCGTTATTTTAGTTAGTTACTCTATACAAACAAACAACCTTAAAACATTATACTTGAAATTATATTAATTGTTGAACGGCTTAGATATCGCACCAATCCCTGTGGATATGATAAAAACTATACGTTCTTTTGTACTTTAACAAACTGGCGCCGTTGCCGGGGACCAGGGTTAGATGTAATTGATTCTATAAGTATGTGTTAACTTTGATTATGATTATATATGGTTTTAGTTATTCATCAATTTTGGTGGTTGTTCTTGATTATCTTGTTAAATGTTAGAATTTGAAATGTCATAGACATATGCTTTTTTGAATTCAATATTTAGAACAATCATCTATTAATTTCTAAAACTCTAGACATAGATTTTAGATTTAATACTCACTTAAATATCAAGTTTTAAAACTATTGTGTTGATTAAATTGTCTGAGACATCGGTGTTTGAGCAATACAATATTGCGGTTATATAGATCGATCACTCGAGACATCGAGGGTTAATTAATATAATGAGATTCTCGTCGTGATCTGGACACGGACACGTATGTGAGTGATATGTGATAGAATTGATTAATAGTTAAAACCTGTATAATTGATCGAAGGATAAGTACAATTGAGTTAGTGAAACCTAACCCCAACAAATTTATCTCTGTGTCAATCTTTTAATCTTTTATCGTTATTTTAGTTAGTTACACTATACAAACAAACAACCTTAAAACATTATACTTGAAATTATATTAATTGTTGAACGGCTTAGATATCGCACCAGTCATTGTGGATACGATAAAAACTATACGTTCTTTTGTACTTTAACAAACTGGCGCCGTTGCCGGGGACCAGGGTTAGATGTAATTGATTCTATAAGTATGTGTTAACTTTGATTATGATTATATATGGTTTTAGTTATTCATCAATTTTGGTGGTTGTTCTTGATTATCTTGTTAAATGTTAGAATTTGAAATGTCATAGACATATGCTTTTTTGAATTCAATATTTAGAACAATCATCTATTAATTTCTAAAACTCTAGACATAGATTTTAGATTTAATACTCACTTAAATATCAAGTTTTAAAACTATTGTGTTGATTAAATTGTCTGAGACATCGGTGTTTGAGCAATACAATATTGCGGTTATATAGATCGATCACTCGAGACATCGAGGGTTAATTAATATAATGAGATTCTCGTCGTGATCTGGACACGGACACGTATGTGAGTGATATGTGATAGAATTGATTAATAGTTAAAACCTGTATAATTGATCGAAGGATAAGTACAATTGAGTTAGTGAAACCTAACCCCAACAAATTTATCTCTGTGTCAATCTTTTAATCTTTTATCGTTATTTTAGTTAGTTACACTATACAAACAAACAACCTTAAAACATTATACTTGAAATTATATTAATTGTTGAACGGCTTAGATATCGCACCAGTCATTGTGGATACGATAAAAACTATATTTACTTTTGTACTTTAACAAAATGGCGTCGTTGCTGGGGACCAGGGTTAGATGTAATTGATTCTATGAGTATGTGTTAACTTTGATTATGATTATATATGGTTTTAGTTATTCATCAATTTTGGTGGTTGTTCTTGATTATCTTGTTAAATGTTAGAATTTGAAATGTCATAGACATATGCTTTTTGAATTCAATATTTAGAACAATCATCTATTAATTTCTAAAACTCTAGACATAGATTTTAGATTTAATACTCACTTAAATATCAAGTTTTAAAACTATTGTGTTGATTAAATTGTCTGAGACATCGGTGTTTGAGCAATACAATATTGCGGTTATATAGATCGATCACTCGAGACATCGAGGGTTAATTAATATAATGAGATTCTCGTCGTGATCTGAACACGGACACGTATGTGAGTGATATGTGATAGAATTGATTAATAGTTAAAACCTGTATAATTGATCGAAGGATAAGTACAATTGAGTTAGTGAAACCTAACCCCAACAAATTTATCTCTGTGTCAATCTTTTAATCTTTTATCGTTATTTTAGTTAGTTACTCTATACAAACAAACAACCTTAAAACATTATACTTGAAATTATATTAATTGTTGAACGGCTTAGATATCGCACCAGTCATTGTGGATACGATAAAAACTATATTTACTTTTGTACTTTAACAAAATGGCGTCGTTGCTGGGGACCAGGGTTAGATGTAATTGATTCTATGAGTATGTGTTAACTTTGATTATGATTATATATGGTTTTAGTTATTCATCAATTTTGGTGGTTGTTCTTGATTATCTTGTTAAATGTTAGAATTTGAAATGTCATAGACATATGCTTTTTGAATTCAATATTTAGAACAATCATCTATTAATTTCTAAAACTCTAGACATAGATTTTAGATTTAATACTCACTTAAATATCAAGTTTTAAAACTATTGTGTTGATTAAATTGTCTGAGACATCGGTGTTTGAGCAATACAATATTGCGGTTATATAGATCGATCACTCGAGACATCGAGGGTTAATTAATATAATGAGATTCTCGTCGTGATCTGGACACGGACACGTATGTGAGTGATATCTGATAGAATTGATTAATAGTTAAAACCTGTATAATTGATCGAAGGATAAGTACAATTAAGTTAGTGAAACCTAACCCCAACAAATTTATCTCTGTGTCAATCTTTTAATCTTTTATCGTTATTTTAGTTAGTTACTCTATACAAACAAACAACCTTAAAACATTATACTTGAAATTATATTAATTGTTGAACGGCTTAGATATCGCACCAGTCATTGTGGATACGATAAAAACTATATTTACTTTTGTACTTTAACAAAATGGCGCCGTTGCCGGGGACCAGGGTTAGATGTAATTGATTCTATGAATATGTGTTAACTTTGATTATGATTATATATGGTTTTAGTTATTCATCAATTTTGGTGGTTGTTCTTGATTATCTTGTTAAATGTTAGAATTTGAAATGTCATAGACATATGCTTTTTGAATTCAATATTTAGAACAATCATCTATTAATTTCTAAAACTCTAGACATAGATTTTAGATTTAATACTCACTTAAATATCAAGTTTTAAAACTATTGTGTTGATTAAATTGTCCGGGACATCGGTGTTTGAGCAATACAATATAGCGGTTATATAGATCGATCACTCGAGACATCGAGGGTTAATTAATATAACGAGATTCTCGTCGTGATCTGGACACGGACACGTATGTGAGTGATATGTGATAGAATTGATTAATAGTTAAAACCTGTATAATTGATCGAAGGATAAGTACAATTGAGTTAGTGAAACCTAACCCCAACAAATTTATCTCTGTGTCAATCTTTTAATCTTTTATCGTTATTTTAGTTAGTTACTCTATACAAACAAACAACCTTAAAACATTATACTTGAAATTATATTAATTGTTGAACGGCTTAGATATCGCACCAGTCATTGTGGATACGATAAAAACTATACTTACTTTTGTACTTTAACAAAATGGCGCCGTTGCCGGGGACCAGGGTTAGATGTAATTGATTCTATGAGTATGTGTTAACTTTGATTATGATTATATATGGTTTTAGTTATTCATCAATTTTGGTGGTTGTTCTTGATTATCTTGTTAAATGTTAGAATTTGAAATGTCATAGACATATGCTTTTTGAATTCAATATTTAGAACAATCATCTATTAATTTCTAAAACTCTAGACATAGATTTTAGATTTAATACTCACTTAAATATCAAGTTTTAAAACTATTGTGTTGATTAAATTGTCCGGGACATCGGTGTTTGAGCAATACAATATAGCGGTTATATAGATCGATCACTCGAGACATCGAGGGTTAATTAATATAACGAGATTCTCGTCGTGATCTGGACACGGACACGTATGTGAGTGATATGTGATAGAATTGATTAATAGTTAAAACCTGTATAATTGATCGAAGGATAAGTACAATTGAGTTAGTGAAACCTAACCCCAACAAATTTATCTCTGTGTCAATCTTTTAATCTTTTATCGTTATTTTAGTTAGTTACTCTATACAAACAAACAACCTTAAAACATTATACTTGAAATTATATTAATTGTTGAACGGCTTAGATATCGCACCAGTCATTGTGGATACGATAAAAACTATACTTACTTTTGTACTTTAACAAAATGGCGCCGTTGCCGGGGACCAGGGTTAGATGTAATTGATTCTATGAGTATGTGTTAACTTTGATTATGATTATATATGGTTTTAGTTATTCATCAATTTTGGTGGTTGTTCTTGATTATCTTGTTAAATGTTAGAATTTGAAATGTCATAGACATATGCTTTTTGAAATCAATATTTAGAACAATCATCTATTAATTTCTAAAACTCTAGACATAGATTTTAGATTTAATACTCACTTAAATATCAAGTTTTAAAACTATTGTGTTGATTAAATTGTCTGAGACATCGGTGTTTGAGCAATACATTATAGCGGTTATATAGATCGATCACTCGAGACATCGAGGGTTAATTAATATAACGAGATTCTCGTCGTGATCTGGACACGGACACGTATGTGAGTGATATGTGATAGAATTGACTAATAGTTAAAACCTGTATAATTGATCGAAGGATAAGTACAATTGAGTTAGTGAAACCTAACCCCAACAAATTTATCTCTGTGTCAATCTTTTAATCTTTTATCGTTATTTTAGTTAGTTACTCTATACAAACAAACAACCTTAAAACATTATACTTGAAATTATATTAATTGTTGAACGGCTTAGATATCGCACCAGTCATTGTGGATACGATAAAAACTATACTTACTTTTGTACTTTAACAAAATGGTGCCGTTGCTGGGGACCAGGGTTAGATGTAATTGATTCTATGAGTATGTGTTAACTTTGATTATGATTATATATGGTTTTAGTTATTCATCAATTTTGGTGGTTGTTCTTGATTATCTTGTTAAATGTTAGAATTTGAAATGTTATAGACATATGCTTTTTGAATTCAATATTTAGAACAATCATCTATTAGTTTCTAAAACTCTAGACATAGATTTTAGATTTAATACTCACTTAAATATCAAGTTTTAAAACTATTGTGTTGATTAAATTGTCTGAGACATCGGAGTTTGAGCAATACAATATAGTTGTTATATTGATCGATCACTCGAGACATCGAGGGTTAATTAATATAACGAGATTCTCGTCGTGATCTGGACACGGACACGTATGTGAGTGATATGTGATAGAATTGATTAATAGTTAAAACCTGTATAATTGATCGAAGGATACGTACAATTGAGTTAGTGAAACCTAACCCCAACAAATTTATCTCTCTGTCAATCTTTTAATCTTTTATCGTTATTTTAGTTAATTACTCTATACAAACAAACAACCTTAAAACATTATACTTGAAATTATACTTATTGTTGAACGGCTTAGATATCGCACCAGTCCCTGTGGATATGATAAAAATTATACTTACTTTTGTACTTTAACAAAATGGCGCCGTTGCCGAGGACCAGGGTTAGATGTAATTGATTCTATGAGTATGTGTTAACTTTGATTATGATTATATATGGTTTTAGTTATTCATCAATTTTGGTGGTTGTTCTTGATTATCTTGTTAAATGTTAGAATTTGAAATGTCATAGACATATTCTTTTTGAATTCAATATTTAGAACAATCATCTATTAATTTCTAAAACTCTAGACATAGATTTTAGATTTAATACTCACTTAAATATCAAGTTTTAAAACTATTGTGTTGATTAAATTGTCTGAGACATCGGTGTTTGAGCAATACAATATAGCGGTTATATAGATCGATCACTCGAGACATCGAGGGTTAATTAATATGACGTGATTCTCGTCGTGATCTGGACACGGACACGTATGTGAGTGATATGTGATAGAATTGATTAATAGTTAAAACCTGTATAATTGATCGAAGGATACGTACAATTGAGTTAGTGAAACCTAACCCCAACAAATTTATCTCTCTGTCAATCTTTTAATCTTTTATCGTTATTTTAGTTAGTTACTCTATACAAACAAACAACCTTAAAACATTATACTTGAAATTATATTAATTGTTGAACGGCTTAGATATCGCACCAGTCATTGTGGATACGATAAAAACTATATTTACTTTTGTACTTTAACAAAATGGCGCCGTTGCCGGGGACCAGGGTTAGATGTAATTGATTCTATGAATATGTGTTAACTTTGATTATGATTATATATGGTTTTAGTTATTCATCAATTTTGGTGGTTGTTCTTGATTATCTTGTTAAATGTTAGAATTTGAAATGTCATAGACATATGCTTTTTGAATTCAATATTTAGAACAATCATCTATTAATTTCTAAAACTCTAGACATAGATTTTAGATTTAATACTCACTTAAATATCAAGTTTTAAAACTATTGTGTTGATTAAATTGTCCGGGACATCGGTGTTTGAGCAATACAATATAGCGGTTATATAGATCGATCACTCGAGACATCGAGGGTTAATTAATATAACGAGATTCTCGTCGTGATCTGGACACGGACACGTATGTGAGTGATATGTGATAGAATTGATTAATAGTTAAAACCTGTATAATTGATCGAAGGATAAGTACAATTGAGTTAGTGAAACCTAACCCCAACAAATTTATCTCTGTGTCAATCTTTTAATCTTTTATCGTTATTTTAGTTAGTTACTCTATACAAACAAACAACCTTAAAACATTATACTTGAAATTATATTAATTGTTGAACGGCTTAGATATCGCACCAGTCATTGTGGATACGATAAAAACTATACTTACTTTTGTACTTTAACAAAATGGCGCCGTTGCCGGGGACCAGGGTTAGATGTAATTGATTCTATGAGTATGTGTTAACTTTGATTATGATTATATATGGTTTTAGTTATTCATCAATTTTGGTGGTTGTTCTTGATTATCTTGTTAAATGTTAGAATTTGAAATGTCATAGACATATGCTTTTTGAAATCAATATTTAGAACAATCATCTATTAATTTCTAAAACTCTAGACATAGATTTTAGATTTAATACTCACTTAAATATCAAGTTTTAAAACTATTGTGTTGATTAAATTGTCTGAGACATCGGTGTTTGAGCAATACATTATAGCGGTTATATAGATCGATCACTCGAGACATCGAGGGTTAATTAATATAACGAGATTCTCGTCGTGATCTGGACACGGACACGTATGTGAGTGATATGTGATAGAATTGACTAATAGTTAAAACCTGTATAATTGATCGAAGGATAAGTACAATTGAGTTAGTGAAACCTAACCCCAACAAATTTATCTCTGTGTCAATCTTTTAATCTTTTATCGTTATTTTAGTTAGTTACTCTATACAAACAAACAACCTTAAAACATTATACTTGAAATTATATTAATTGTTGAACGGCTTAGATATCGCACCAGTCATTGTGGATACGATAAAAACTATACTTACTTTTGTACTTTAACAAAATGGTGCCGTTGCTGGGGACCAGGGTTAGATGTAATTGATTCTATGAGTATGTGTTAACTTTGATTATGATTATATATGGTTTTAGTTATTCATCAATTTTGGTGGTTGTTCTTGATTATCTTGTTAAATGTTAGAATTTGAAATGTTATAGACATATGCTTTTTGAATTCAATATTTAGAACAATCATCTATTAGTTTCTAAAACTCTAGACATAGATTTTAGATTTAATACTCACTTAAATATCAAGTTTTAAAACTATTGTGTTGATTAAATTGTCTGAGACATCGGAGTTTGAGCAATACAATATAGTTGTTATATTGATCGATCACTCGAGACATCGAGGGTTAATTAATATAACGAGATTCTCGTCGTGATCTGGACACGGACACGTATGTGAGTGATATGTGATAGAATTGATTAATAGTTAAAACCTGTACAATTGATCGAAGGATAAGTACAATTGAGTTAGTGAAACCTAAGCCCAACAAATTTATCTCTGTGTCAATCTTTTAATCTTTTATCGTTATTTTAGTTAGTTACTCTATACAAACAAACAACCTTAAAACATTATACTTGAAATTATATTAATTGTTGAACGGCTTAGATATCGCACCAGTCATTGTGGATACGATAAAAACTATACTTACTTTTGTACTTTAACAAAATGGCGCCGTTGCTGGGGACCAGGGTTAGATGTAATTGATTCTATGAGTATGTGTTAACTTTGATTATGATTATATATGGTTTTAGTTATTCATCAATTTTGGTGGTTGTTCTTGATTATCTTGTTAAATGTTAGAATTTGAAATGTTATAGACATATGCTTTTTGAATTCAATATTTAGAACAATCATCTATTAGTTTCTAAAACTCTAGACATAGATTTTAGATTTAATACTCACTTAAATATCAAGTTTTAAAACTATTGTGTTGATTAAATTGTCTGAGACATCGGTGTTTGAGCAATACATTATAGCGGTTATATAGATCGATCACTCGAGACATCGAGGGTTAATTAATATAACGAGATTCTCGTCGTGATCTGGACACGGACACGTATGTGAGTGATATGTGATAGAATTGACTAATAGTTAAAACCTGTATAATTGATCGAAGGATAAGTACAATTGAGTTAGTGAAACCTAACCCCAACAAATTTATCTCTGTGTCAATCTTTTAATCTTTTATCGTTATTTTAGTTAGTTACTCTATACAAACAAACAACCTTAAAACATTATACTTGAAATTATATTAATTGTTGAACGGCTTAGATATCGCACCAGTCATTGTGGATACGATAAAAACTATACTTACTTTTGTACTTTAACAAAATGGTGCCGTTGCTGGGGACCAGGGTTAGATGTAATTGATTCTATGAGTATGTGTTAACTTTGATTATGATTATATATGGTTTTAGTTATTCATCAATTTTGGTGGTTGTTCTTGATTATCTTGTTAAATGTTAGAATTTGAAATGTTATAGACATATGCTTTTTGAATTCAATATTTAGAACAATCATCTATTAGTTTCTAAAACTCTAGACATAGATTTTAGATTTAATACTCACTTAAATATCAAGTTTTAAAACTATTGTGTTGATTAAATTGTCTGAGACATCGGAGTTTGAGCAATACAATATAGTTGTTATATTGATCGATCACTCGAGACATCGAGGGTTAATTAATATAACGAGATTCTCGTCGTGATCTGGACACGGACACGTATGTGAGTGATATGTGATAGAATTGATTAATAGTTAAAACCTGTATAATTGATCGAAAGATACGTACAATTGAGTTAGTGAAACCTAACCCCAACAAATTTATCTCTCTGTCAATCTTTTAATCTTTTATCGTTATTTTAGTTAATTACTCTATACAAACAAACAACCTTAAAACATTATACTTGAAATTATACTTATTGTTGAACGGCTTAGATATCGCACCAGTCCCTGTGGATATGATAAAAATTATACTTACTTTTGTACTTTAACAAAATGGCGCCGTTGCCGAGGACCAGGGTTAGATGTAATTGATTCTATGAGTATGTGTTAACTTTGATTATGATTATATATGGTTTTAGTTATTCATCAATTTTGGTGGTTGTTCTTGATTATCTTGTTAAATGTTAGAATTTGAAATGTCATAGACATATTCTTTTTGAATTCAATATTTAGAACAATCATCTATTAATTTCTAAAACTCTAGACATAGATTTTAGATTTAATACTCACTTAAATATCAAGTTTTAAAACTATTGTGTTGATTAAATTGTCTGAGACATCGGTGTTTGAGCAATACAATATAGCGGTTATATAGATCGATCACTCGAGACATCGAGGGTTAATTAATATGACGAGATTCTCGTCGTGATCTGGACACGGACACGTATGTGAGTGATATGTGATAGAATTGATTAATAGTTAAAACCTGTATAATTGATCGAAGGATACGTACAATTGAGTTAGTGAAACCTAACCCCAACAAATTTATCTCTCTGTCAATCTTTTAATCTTTTATCGTTATTTTAGTTAATTACTCTATACAAACAAACAACCTTAAAACATTATACTTGAAATTATACTAATTGTTGAACGGCTTAGATATCGCACCAGTCCCTGTGGATATGATAAAAATTATACTTACTTTTGTACTTTAACAAAATGGCGCCGTTGCCGAGGACCAGGGTTAGATGTAATTGATTCTATGAGTATGTGTTAACTTTGATTATGATTATATATGGTTTTAGTTATTCATCAATTTTGGTGGTTGTTCTTGATTATCTAGTTAAATGTTAGAATTTGAAATGTCATAGACATATGCTTTTTGAATTCAATATTTAGAACAATCATCTATTAATTTCTAAAACTCTAGACATAGATTTTAGATTTAATACTCACTTAAATATCAAGTTTTAAAACTATTGTGTTGATTAAATTGTCTTAGACATCGGTGTTTGAGCAATACAATATAGTTGTTATATAGATCGATCACTCGAGACATCGAGGGTTAATTAATATAACGAGATTCTCGTCGTGATCTGGACACGGACACGTATGTGAGTGATATGTGATAGAATTGATTAATAGTTAAAACCTGTATAATTGATCGAAGGATACGTACAATTGAGTTAGTGAAACCTAACCCCAACAAATTTATCTCTCTGTCAATCTTTTAATCTTTTATCGTTATTTTCGTTAATTACTCTATACAAACAAACAACCTTAAAACATTATACTTGAAATTATACTAATTGTTGAACGGCTTAGATATCGCACCAGTCCCTGTGGATATGATAAAAACTATACTTACTTTTGTACTTTAACAAAATGGCGCCGTTGCCGAGGACCAGGGTTAGATGTAATTGATTCTATGAGTATGTGTTAACTTTGATTATGATTATATATGGTTTTAGTTATTCATCAATTTTGGTGGTTGTTCTTGATTATCTTGTTAAATGTTAGAATTTGAAATGTCATAGACATATGCTTTTTGAATTCAATATTTAGAACAATCATCTATTAATTTCTAAAACTCTAGACATAGATTTTAGATTTAATACTCACTTAAATATCAAGTTTTAAAACTATTGTGTTGATTAAATTGTCTGAGACATCGGTGTTTGAGCAATACAATATAGCGGTTATATAGATCGATCACTCGAGACATCGAGGGTTAATTAATATAACGATATTCTCGTCGTGATCTGGACACGGACACGTATGTGAGTGATATGTGATAGAATTGATTAATAGTTAACACCTGTATAATTGATCGAAGGATACGTACAATTGAGTTAGTGAAACCTAACCCCAACAAATTTATCTCTCTGTCAATCTTTTAATCTTTTATCGTTATTTTAGTTAGTTACTCTATACAAACAAACAACCTTAAAACATTATACTTGAAATTATACTAATTGTTGAACGGCTTAGATATCGCACCAGTCCCTGTGGATATGATAAAAATTATACTTACTTTTGTACTTTAACAAAATCGCGCCGTTGCCGAGGACCAGGGTTAGATGTAATTGATTCTATGAGTATGTGTTAACTTTGATTATGATTATATATGGTTTTATATATTCATCAATTTTGGTGGTTGTTCTTGATTATCTTGTTAAATGTTAGAATTTGAAATGTCATAGACATATGCTCTTTGAATTCAATATTTAGAACAATCATCTATTAATTTCTAAAACTCTAGACATAGATTTTAGATTTAATACTCACTTAAATATCAAGTTTTAAAACTATTGTGTTGATTAAATTGTCTGAGACATCGGTGTTTGAGCAATACAATATAGCGGTTATATAGATCGATCACTCGAGACATCGAGGGTTAATTAATATAACGACATTCTCGTCGTGATCTGGACACGGACACGTATGTGAGTGATATGTGATAGAATTGATTAATAGTTAAAACCTGTACAATTGATCGAAGGATACGTACAATTGAGTTAGTGAAACCTAACCCCAACAAATTTATCTCTCTGTCAATCTTTTAATCTTTTATCGTTATTTTAGTTAATTACTCTATACAAACAAACAACCTTAAAACATTATACTTGAAATTATACTAATTGTTGAACGGCTTAGATATCGCACCAGTCCCTGTGGATATGATAAAAATTATACTTACTTTTGTACTTTAACAAAATGGCGCCGTTGCCGAGGACCAGGGTTAGATGTAATTGATTCTATGAGTATGTGTTAACTTTGATTATGATTATATATGGTTTTAGTTATTCATCAATTTTGGTGGTTGTTCTTGATTATCTTGTTAAATGTTAGAATTTGAAATGTCATAGACATAAGCTTCTTGAATTCAATATTTAGAACAATCATCTATTAATTTCTAAAACTCTAGACATAGATTTTAGATTTAATACTCACTTAAATAACAAGTTTTAAAACTATTGTGTTGATTAAATTGTCTGAGACATCGGTGTTTGAGCAATACAATATAGCGGTTATATAGATCGATCACTCGAGACATCGAGGGTTAATTAATATAACGAGATTCTCGTCGTGATCTGGACACGGACACGTATGTGAGTGATATGTGATAGAATTGATTAATAGTTAAAACCTGTATAATTGATCGAAGGATACGTACAATTGAGTTAGTGAAACCTAACCCCAACAAATTTATCTCTCTGTCAATCTTTTAATCTTTTATCGTTATTTTAGTTAATTACTCTATACAAACAAACAACCTTAAAACATTATACTTGAAATTATACTAATTGTTGAACGGCTTAGATATCGCACCAGTCCCTGTGGATATGATAAAAATTATACTTACTTTTGTACTTTAACAAAATGGCGCCGTTGCCGAGGACCAGGGTTAGATGTAATTGATTCTATGAGTATGTGTTAACTTTGATTATGATTATATATGGTTTTAGTTATTCATCAATTTTGGTGGTTGTTCTTGATTATCTTGTTAAATGTTAGAATTTGAAATGTCATAGACATAAGCTTCTTGAATTCAATATTTAGAACAATCATCTATTAATTTCTAAAACTCTAGACATAGATTTTAGATTTAATACTCACTTAAATAACAAGTTTTAAAACTATTGTGTTGATTAAATTGTCTGAGACATCGGTGTTTGAGCAATACAATATAGCGGTTATATAGATCGATCACTCGAGACATCGAGGGTTAATTAATATAACGAGATTCTCGTCGTGATCTGGACAAGGACACGTATGTGAGTGATATGTGATAGAATTGATTAATAGTTAAAACCTGTACAATTGATCGAAGGATAAGTACAATTGAGTTAGTGAAACCTAAGCCCAACAAATTTATCTCTGTGTCAATCTTTTAATCTTTTATCGTTATTTTAGTTAGTTACTCTATACAAACAAACAACCTTAAAACATTATACTTGAAATTATATTAATTGTTGAACGGCTTAGATATCGCACCAGTCATTGTGGATACGATAAAAACTATACTTACTTTTGTACTTTAACAAAATGGCGCCGTTGCTGGGGACCAGGGTTAGATGTAATTGATTCTATGAGTATGTGTTAACTTTGATTATGATTATATATGGTTTTAGTTATTCATCAATTTTGGTGGTTGTTCTTGATTATCTTGTTAAATGTTAGAATTTGAAATGTCATAGACATAAGCTTCTTGAATTCAATATTTAGAACAATCATCTATTAATTTCTAAAACTCTAGACATAGATTTTAGATTTAATACTCACTTAAATATCAAGTTTTAAAACTATTGTGTTGATTAAATTGTCTGAGACATCGGTGTTTGAGCAATACAATATAGCGGTTATATAGATCGATCACTCGAGACATCAAGGGTTAATTAATATAACGAGATTCTCGTCGTGATCTGGACACGGACACGTATGTGAGTGATATGTGATAGAATTGATTAATAGTTAAAACCTGTACAATTGATCGAAGGATAAGTACAATTGAGTTAGTGAAACCTAAGCCCAACAAATTTATCTCTGTGTCAATCTTTTAATCTTTTATCGTTATTTTAGTTAATTACTCTATACAAACAAACAACCTTAAAACATTATACTTGAAATTATACTAATTGTTGAACGGCTTAGATATCGCACCAGTCCCTGTGGATATGATAAAAATTATACTTACTTTTGTACTTTAACAAAATGGCGCCGTTGCCGAGGACCAGGGTTAGATGTAATTGATTCTATGAGTATGTGTTAACTTTGATTATGATTATATATGGTTTTAGTTATTCATCAATTTTGGTGGTTGTTCTTGATTATCTTGTTAAATGTTAGAATTTGAAATGTCATAGACATAAGCTTCTTGAATTCAATATTTAGAACAATCATCTATTAATTTCTAAAACTCTAGACATAGATTTTAGATTTAATACTCACTTAAATAACAAGTTTTAAAACTATTGTGTTGATTAAATTGTCTGAGACATCGGTGTTTGAGCAATACAATATAGCGGTTATATAGATCGATCACTCGAGACATCGAGGGTTAATTAATATAACGAGATTCTCGTCGTGATCTGGACAAGGACACGTATGTGAGTGATATGTGATAGAATTGATTAATAGTTAAAACCTGTACAATTGATCGAAGGATAAGTACAATTGAGTTAGTGAAACCTAAGCCCAACAAATTTATCTCTGTGTCAATCTTTTAATCTTTTATCGTTATTTTAGTTAGTTACTCTATACAAACAAACAACCTTAAAACATTATACTTGAAATTATATTAATTGTTGAACGGCTTAGATATCGCACCAGTCATTGTGGATACGATAAAAACTATACTTACTTTTGTACTTTAACAAAATGGCGCCGTTGCTGGGGACCAGGGTTAGATGTAATTGATTCTATGAGTATGTGTTAACTTTGATTATGATTATATATGGTTTTAGTTATTCATCAATTTTGGTGGTTGTTCTTGATTATCTTGTTAAATGTTAGAATTTGAAATGTCATAGACATAAGCTTCTTGAATTCAATATTTAGAACAATCATCTATTAATTTCTAAAACTCTAGACATAGATTTTAGATTTAATACTCACTTAAATATCAAGTTTTAAAACTATTGTGTTGATTAAATTGTCTGAGACATCGGTGTTTGAGCAATACAATATAGCGGTTATATAGATCGATCACTCGAGACATCAAGGGTTAATTAATATAACGAGATTCTCGTCGTGATCTGGACACGGACACGTATGTGAGTGATATGTGATAGAATTGATTAATAGTTAAAACCTGTACAATTGATCGAAGGATAAGTACAATTGAGTTAGTGAAACCTAAGCCCAACAAATTTATCTCTGTGTCAATCTTTTAATCTTTTATCGTTATTTTAGTTAGTTACTCTATACAAACAAACAACCTTAAAACATTATACTTGAAATTATATTAATTGTTGAACGGCTTAGATATCGCACCAGTCATTGTGGATACGATAAAAACTATACTTACTTTTGTACTTTAACAAAATGGCGCCGTTGCTGGGGACCAGGGTTAGATGTAATTGATTCTATGAGTATGTGTTAACTTTGATTATGATTATATATGGTTTTAGTTATTCATCAATTTTGGTGGTTGTTCTTGATTATCTTGTTAAATGTTAGAATTTGAAATGTTATAGACATATGCTTTTTGAATTCAATATTTAGAACAATCATCTATTAGTTTCTAAAACTCTAGACATAGATTTTAGATTTAATACTCACTTAAATATCAAGTTTTAAAACTATTGTGTTGATTAAATTGTCTGAGACATCGGTGTTTGAGCAATACATTATAGCGGTTATATAGATCGATCACTCGAGACATCGAGGGTTAATTAATATAACGAGATTCTCGTCGTGATCTGGACACGGACACGTATGTGAGTGATATGTGATAGAATTGACTAATAGTTAAAACCTGTATAATTGATCGAAGGATAAGTACAATTGAGTTAGTGAAACCTAACCCCAACAAATTTATCTCTGTGTCAATCTTTTAATCTTTTATCGTTATTTTAGTTAGTTACTCTATACAAACAAACAACCTTAAAACATTATACTTGAAATTATATTAATTGTTGAACGGCTTAGATATCGCACCAGTCATTGTGGATACGATAAAAACTATACTTACTTTTGTACTTTAACAAAATGGCGCCGTTGCTGGGGACCAGGGTTAGATGTAATTGATTCTATGAGTATGTGTTAACTTTGATTATGATTATATATGGTTTTAGTTATTCATCAATTTTGGTGGTTGTTCTTGATTATCTTGTTAAATGTTAGAATTTGAAATGTTATAGACATATGCTTTTTGAATTCAATATTTAGAACAATCATCTATTAGTTTCTAAAACTCTAGACATAGATTTTAGATTTAATACTCACTTAAATATCAAGTTTTAAAACTATTGTGTTGATTAAATTGTCTGAGACATCGGAGTTTGAGCAATACAATATAGTTGTTATATTGATCGATCACTCGAGACATCGAGGGTTAATTAATATAACGAGATTCTCGTCGTGATCTGGACACGGACACGTATGTGAGTGATATGTGATAGAATTGATTAATAGTTAAAACCTGTATAATTGATCGAAGGATACGTACAATTGAGTTAGTGAAACCTAACCCCAACAAATTTATCTCTCTGTCAATCTTTTAATCTTTTATCATTATTTTAGTTAATTACTCTATACAAACAAACAACCTTAAAACATTATACTTGAAATTATACTAATTGTTGAACGGCTTAGATATCGCACCAGTCCCTGTGGATATGATAAAAATTATACTTACTTTTGTACTTTAACAAAATGGCGCCGTTGCCGAGGACCAGGGTTAGATGTAATTGATTCTATGAGTATGTGTTAACTTTGATTATGATTATATATGATTTTAGTTATTCATCAATTTTGGTGGTTGTTCTTGATTATCTTGTTAAATGTTAGAATTTGAAATGTTATGGACATATGCTTTTTGAATTCAATATTTAGAACAATCATCTATTAGTTTCTAAAACTCTAGACATAGATTTTAGATTTAATACTCACTTAAATATCAAGTTTTAAAACTATTGTGTTGATTAAATTGTCTGAGACATCGGAGTTTGAGCAATACAATATAGTTGTTATATTGATCGATCACTCGAGACATCGAGGGTTAATTAATATAACGAGATTCTCGTCGTGATCTGGACACGGACACGTATGTGAGTGATATGTGATAGAATTGATTAATAGTTAAAACCTGTATAATTGATCGAAGGATACGTACAATTGAGTTAGTGAAACCTAACCCCAACAAATTTATCTCTCTGTCAATCTTTTAATCTTTTATCATTATTTTAGTTAATTACTCTATACAAACAAACAACCTTAAAACATTATACTTGAAATTATACTAATTGTTGAACGGCTTAGATATCGCACCAGTCCCTGTGGATATGATAAAAATTATACTTACTTTTGTACTTTAACAAAATGGCGCCGTTGCCGAGGACCAGGGTTAGATGTAATTGATTCTATGAGTATGTGTTAACTTTGATTATGATTATATATGATTTTAGTTATTCATCAATTTTGGTGGTTGTTCTTGATTATCTTGTTAAATGTTAGAATTTGAAATGTTATGGACATATGCTTTTTGAATTCAATATTTAGAACAATCATCTATTAGTTTCTAAAACTCTAGACATAGATTTTAGATTTAATACTCACTTAAATATCAAGTTTTAAAACTATTGTGTTGATTAAATTGTCTGAGACATCGGAGTTTGAGCAATACAATATAGTTGTTATATTGATCGATCACTCGAGACATCGAGGGTTAATTAATATAACGAGATTCTCGTCGTGATCTGGACACGGACACGTATGTGAGTGATATGTGATAGAATTGATTAATAGTTAAAACCTGTATAATTGATCGAAGGATACGTACAATTGAGTTAGTGAAACCTAACCCCAACAAATTTATCTCTCTGTCAATCTTTTAATCTTTTATCGTTATTTTAGTTAATTACTCTATACAAACAAACAAACTTAAAACATTATACTTGAAATTATACTAATTGTTGAACGGCTTAGATATCGCACCAGTCCCTGTGGATATGATAAAAACTATACTTACTTTTGTACTTTAACAAAATTGCGCCGTTGCCGGGGACCAGAGTTGAATGTAATTGATTCTATGAGTATGTGTTAACTTTGATTATGATTATATATGGTTTTAGTTATTCATCAATTTTGGTGGTTGTTCTTGATTATCTTGTTAAATGTTAGAATTTGAAATGTTATAGACATATGCTTTTTGAATTCAATATTTAGAACAATCATCTATTAGTTTCTAAAACTCTAGACATAGATTTTAGATTTAATACTCACTTAAATATCAAGTTTTAAAACTATTGTGTTGATTAAATTGTCTGAGACATCGGAGTTTGAGCAATACAATATAGCTGTTATATTGATCGATCACTCGAGACATCGAGGGTTAATTAATATAACGAGATTCTCGTCGTGATCTGAACACGGACACGTATGTGAGTGATATGTGATAGAATTGATTAATAGTTAAAACCTGTATAATTGATCGAAGGATACGTACAATTGAGTTAGTGAAACCTAACCCCAACAAATTTATCTCTGTGTCAATATTTTAATCTTTTATCGTTATTTTAGTTAGTTACTCTATACAAACAAACAACCTTAAAACATTATACTTGAAATTATATTAATTGTTGAACGGCTTAGATATCGCACCAATCACTGTGGATATGATAAAAACTATAGGTTCTTTTGTACTTTAACAAAATGGCGCCGTTGCCGGGGACCAGGGTTAGATGTAATTGATTCTATGAGTATGTGTTAACTTTGATTATGATTATATATGGTTTTAGTTATTCATCAATTTTGGTGGTTGTTCTTGATTATCTAGTTAAATGTTAGAATTTGAAATGTCATAGACATATGCTTTTTGAATTCAATATTTAGAACAATCATCTATTAATTTCTAAAACTCTAGACATAGATTTTAGATTTAATACTCACTTAAATATCAAGTTTTAAAACTATTGTGTTGATTAAATTGTTAAATTGTACGAGACATCGGAGTTTGAGCAATACAATATAGCTGTTATATTGATCGATCACTCGAAACATCGAGGGTTAATTAATATAACGAGATTCTCGTCGTGATCTGGACACGGACACGTATGTGAGTGATATGTGATAGAATTGATTAATAGTTAAAATTTGTATAATTGATCGAAGGATACGTACAATTGAGTTAGTGAAACCTAACCCCAACAAATTTATCTCTCTGTCAATCTTTTAATCTTTTATCGTTATTTTAGTTAATTACTCTATACAAACAAACAACCTTAAAACATTATACTTGAAATTATATTAATGGTTGAACGGCTTAGATATCGCACCAGTCCCTGTGGATATGATAAAAACTATAGGTTCTTTTGTACTTTAACAAAATGGCGCCGTTGCCGGGGACCAGGGTTGAATGTAATTGATTCTATGAGTATGTGTTAACTTTGATTATGATTATATATGGTTTTAGTTATTCATCAATTTTGGTGGTTGTTCTTGATTATCTAGTTAAATGTTAGAATTTGAAATGTCATAGACATATGCTTTTTGAATTCAATATTTAGAACAATCATCTATTAATTTCTAAAACTCTAGACATAGATTTTAGATTTAATACTCACTTAAATATCAAGTTTAAAGACTATTGTGTTGATTAAATTGTCCGAGACATCGGTGTTTGAGCAATACAATATAGAAGTTATATAGATCGATCACTCGAGACATCGAGGGGTAATTAATATAATGAGATTCTCGTCGTGATCTGAACACGGACACGTATGTGAGTGATATGTGATAGAATTGATTAATAGTTAAAACCTGTATAATTGATCGAAGGATACGTACAATTGAGTTAGTGAAACCTAACCCCAACAAATTTATCTCTGTGTCAATATTTTAATCTTTTATCGTTATTTTAGTTAGTTACTCTATACAAACAAACAACCTTAAAACATTATACTTGAAATTATATTAATTGTTGAACGGCTTAGATATCGCACCAATCACTGTGGATATGATAAAAACTATAGGTTCTTTTGTACTTTAACAAAATGGCGCCGTTGCCGGGGACCAGGGTTAGATGTAATTGATTCTATGAGTATGTGTTAACTTTGATTATGATTATATATGGTTTTAGTTATTCATCAATTTTGGTGGTTGTTCTTGATTATCTAGTTAAATGTTAGAATTTGAAATGTCATAGACATATGCTTTTTGAATTCAATATTTAGAACAATCATCTATTAATTTCTAAAACTCTAGACATAGATTTTAGATTTAATACTCACTTAAATATCAAGTTTTAAAACTATTGTGTTGATTAAATTGTTAAATTGTACGAGACATCGGAGTTTGAGCAATACAATATAGCTGTTATATTGATCGATCACTCGAAACATCGAGGGTTAATTAATATAACGAGATTCTCGTCGTGATCTGGACACGGACACGTATGTGAGTGATATGTGATAGAATTGATTAATAGTTAAAATTTGTATAATTGATCGAAGGATACGTACAATTGAGTTAGTGAAACCTAACCCCAACAAATTTATCTCTCTGTCAATCTTTTAATCTTTTATTGTTATTTTAGTTAATTACTCTATACAAACAAACAACCTTAAAACATTATACTTGAAATTATATTAATGGTTGAACGGCTTAGATATCGCACCAGTCCCTGTGGATATGATAAAAACTATAGGTTCTTTTGTACTTTAACAAAATGGCGCCGTTGCCGGGGACCAGGGTTGAATGTAATTGATTCTATGAGTATGTGTTAACTTTGATTATGATTATATATGGTTTTAGTTATTCATCAATTTTGGTGGTTGTTCTTGATTATCTAGTTAAATGTTAGAATTTGAAATGTCATAGACATATGCTTTTTGAATTCAATATTTAGAACAATCATCTATTAATTTCTAAAACTCTAGACATAGATTTTAGATTTAATACTCACTTAAATATCAAGTTTAAAGACTATTGTGTTGATTAAATTGTCCGAGACATCGGTGTTTGAGCAATACAATATAGAAGTTATATAGATCGATCACTCGAGACATCGAGGGGTAATTAATATAATGAGATTCTCGTCGTGATCTGGACACGGACACATATGTGAGTGATATGTGATAGAATTGATTAATAGTTAAAACCTGTATAATTGATCGAAGGATACGTACAATTGAGTTAGTGAAACCTAACCCCAACAAATTTATCTTTGTGTCAATCTTTTAATCTTTTATCGTTATTTTAGTTAGTTACTCTATACAAACAAACAACCTTAAAACATTATACTTGAAATTATATTAATTGTTGAACGGCTTAGATATCGCACCAATCCTTGTGGATATGATAAAAACTATACGTTCTTTTGTACTTTAACAAAATGGCGCCGTTGTCGGGGACCATGGTTAGATGTAATTGATTCTATTAGTATGTGTTAACTTTGATTATGATTATATATGGTTTTAGTTATTCATAAATTTTGGTGGTTGTTCTTGATTATCTTGTTAAATGTTAGAATTTGAAATGTCATAGACATATGCTTTTTGAATTCAATATTTAGAACAATCATCTATTAATTTCTAAAACTCTAGACATAGATTTTAGATTTAATACTCACTTAAATATCAAGTTTTAAAATTATTGTGTTGATTAAATTGTCCGAGACATCGGAGTTTGAGCAATACAATATAGCTGTTATATTGATCGATCACTCGAGACATCAAGGGTTAATTAATATAACGAGATTCTCGTCGTGATCTGGACACGGACACGTATGTGAGTGATATGTGATATAATTGATTAATAGTTAAAACCTGTATAATTGATCGAAGGATACGTACAATTGAGTTAGTGAAACCTAACCCCAACAAATTTATCTCTCTGTCAATTTTTTAATCTTTTATCGTTATTTTAGTTAATTACTCTATACAAACAAACAACCTTAAAACATTATACTTGAAATTTTACTAATTGTTGAACGGCTTAGATATCGCACCAGTCCTTGTGGATATGATAAAAACTATACTTACTTTTGTACTTTAACAAAATGGCGCCGTTGCTGGGGCCAGGGTTAGATGTAATTGATTCTATGAGTATGTGTTAACTTTGATTATGATTATATATGGTTTTAGTTATTCATCAATTTTGGTGGTTGTTCTTGATTATCTTGTTAAATGTTAGAATTTGAAATGTTATAGATATATGCTTTTTGAATTCAATATTTAGAACAATCATCTATTAGTTTCTAAAACTCTAGACATAGATTTTAGATTTAATACTCACTTAAATATCAAGTTTTAAAACTATTGTGTTGATTAAATTGTCCGAGAAATCGGAGTTTGAGCAATACAATATAGCTGTTATATTGATCGATCACTCGAGACATCGAGGGTTAATTAATATAACGAGATTCTCATCGTGATCTGGACACGGACACGTATGTGAGTGATATGTGATAGAATTGATTAATAGTTAAAACCTGTATAATTGATCGAAGGATACGTACAATTGAGTTGGTGAAACCTAACCCCAACAAATTTATCTCTGTGTCAATCTTTTAATCTTTTATCGTTATTTTAGTTAGTTACTCTATACAAACAAACAACCTTAAAACATTATACTTGAAATTATATTAATTGTTGAACGGCTTAGATATCGCACCAATCCCTGTGGATATGATAAAAACTATACGTTCTTTTGTACTTTAACAAAATGGCGCCGTTGTCGGGGACCATGGTTAGATGTAATTGATTCTATTAGTATGTGTTAACTTTGTTTATGATTATATATGGTTTTAGTTATTCATAAATTTTGGTGGTTGTTCTTGATTATCTTGTTAAATGTTAGAATTTGAAATGTCATAGACATATGCTTTTTGAATTCAATATTTAGAACAATCATCTATTAGTTTCTAAAACTCTAGACATAGATTTTAGATTTAATACTCACTTAAATATCAAGTTTTAAAACTATTGTGTTGATTAAATTGTCCGAGAAATCGGAGTTTGAGCAATACAATATAGCTGTTATATTGATCGATCACTCGAGACATCGAGGGTTAATTAATATAACGAGATTCTCATCGTGATCTGGACACGGACACGTATGTGAGTGATATGTGATAGAATTGATTAATAGTTAAAACCTGTATAATTGATCGAAGGATACGTACAATTGAGTTGGTGCAACCTAACCCCAACAAATTTATCTCTGTGTCAATCTTTTAATCTTTTATCGTTATTTTAGTTAGTTACTCTATACAAACAAACAACCTTAAAACATTATACTTGAAATTTTACTAATTGTTGAACGGCTTAGATATCGCACCAGTCCTTGTGGATATGATAAAAACTATACTTACTTTTGTACTTTAACAAAATGGCGCCGTTGCTGGGGCCAGGGTTAGATGTAATTGATTCTATGAGTATGTGTTAACTTTGATTATGATTATATATGGTTTTAGTTATTCATCAATTTTGGTGGTTGTTCTTGATTATCTTGTTAAATGTTAGAATTTGAAATGTTATAGATATATGCTTTTTGAATTCAATATTTAGAACAATCATCTATTAGTTTCTAAAACTCTAGACATAGATTTTAGATTTAATACTCACTTAAATATCAAGTTTTAAAACTATTGTGTTGATTAAATTGTCCGAGAAATCGGAGTTTGAGCAATACAATATAGCTGTTATATTGATCGATCACTCGAGACATCGAGGGTTAATTAATATAACGAGATTCTCATCGTGATCTGGACACGGACACGTATGTGAGTGATATGTGATAGAATTGATTAATAGTTAAAACCTGTATAATTGATCGAAGGATACGTACAATTGAGTTGGTGAAACCTAACCCCAACAAATTTATCTCTGTGTCAATCTTTTAATCTTTTATCGTTATTTTAGTTAGTTACTCTATACAAACAAACAACCTTAAAACATTATACTTGAAATTATATTAATTGTTGAACGGCTTAGATATCGCACCAATCCCTGTGGATATGATAAAAACTATACGTTCTTTTGTACTTTAACAAAATGGCGCCGTTGTCGGGGACCATGGTTAGATGTAATTGATTCTATTAGTATGTGTTAACTTTGTTTATGATTATATATGGTTTTAGTTATTCATAAATTTTGGTGGTTGTTCTTGATTATCTTGTTAAATGTTAGAATTTGAAATGTCATAGACATATGCTTTTTGAATTCAATATTTAGAACAATCATCTATTAATTTCTAAAACTCTAGACATAGATTTTGGATTTAATACTCACTTAAATATCAAGTATTAAAACTATTGTGTTGATTAAATTGTCCGAGACATCGGAGTTTGAGCAATACAATATAGCTGTTATATTGATCGATCACTCGAGACATCAAGGGTTAATTAATATAACGAGATTCTCGTCGTGATCTGGACACGGACACGTATGTGAGTGATATGTGATAGAATTGATTAATAGTTAAAACCTGTATAATTGATCGAAGGATACGTACAATTGAGTTAGTGAAACCTAACCCCAACAAATTTATCTCTGTGTCAATCTTTTAATCTTTTATCGTTATTTTAGTTAGTTACTCTATACAAACAAACAACCTTAAAACATTATACTTGAAATTATATTAATTGTTGAACGGCTTAGATATCGCACCAATCCCTGTGGATATGATAAAAACTATACGTTCTTTTGTACTTTAACAAAATGGCGCCGTTGTCGGGGACCATGGTTAGATGTAATTGATTCTATTAGTATGTTTTAACTTTGATTATGATTATATATGGTTTTAGTTATTCATAAATTTTGGTGGTTGTTCTTGATTATCTTGTTAAATGTTAGAATTTGAAATGTCATAGACATATGCTTTTTGAATTCAAGATTTAGAACAATCATCTATTAATTTCTAAAACTCTAGACAAAGATTTTAGATTTAATACTCACTTAAATATCATGTTTTAAAACTATTGTGTTGATTAAAATGTCCGAGACATCGGTATTTGAGCAATACAATATAGTTGTTATATAGATCGATCACTCGAGACATCGAGGGTTAATTAATATAACGAGATTCTCGTCGTGATCTGGACACGGACACGTATGTGAGTGATATGTGATAGAATTGATTAATAGTTAAAACCTGTATAATTGATCGAAGGATACGTACAATTGAGTTAGTGAAACCTAACCCCAACAAATTTATCTTTGTGTCAATCTTTTAATCTTTTATCGTTATTTTAGTTAGTTACTCTATACAAACAAACAACCTTAAAACATTATACTTGAAATTATATTAATTGTTGAACGGCTTAGATATCGCACCAATCCTTGTGGATATGATAAAAACTATACGTTCTTTTGTACTTTAACAAAATGGCGCCGTTGTCGGGGACCATGGTTAGATGTAATTGATTCTATTAGTATGTGTTAACTTTGATTATGATTATATATGGTTTTAGTTATTCATAAATTTTGGTGGTTGTTCTTGATTATCTTGTTAAATGTTAGAATTTGAAATGTCATAGACATATGCTTTTTGAATTCAATATTTAGAACAATCATCTATTAATTTCTAAAACTCTAGACATAGATTTTAGATTTAATACTCACTTAAATATCAAGTTTTAAAATTATTGTGTTGATTAAATTGTCCGAGACATCGGAGTTTGAGCAATACAATATAGCTGTTATATTGATCGATCACTCGAGACATCAAGGGTTAATTAATATAACGAGATTCTCGTCGTGATCTGGACACGGACACGTATGTGAGTGATATGTGATATAATTGATTAATAGTTAAAACCTGTATAATTGATCGAAGGATACGTACAATTGAGTTAGTGAAACCTAACCCCAACAAATTTATCTCTCTGTCAATTTTTTAATCTTTTATCGTTATTTTAGTTAATTACTCTATACAAACAAACAACCTTAAAACATTATACTTGAAATTTTACTAATTGTTGAACGGCTTAGATATCGCACCAGTCCTTGTGGATATGATAAAAACTATACTTACTTTTGTACTTTAACAAAATGGCGCCGTTGCTGGGGCCAGGGTTAGATGTAATTGATTCTATGAGTATGTGTTAACTTTGATTATGATTATATATGGTTTTAGTTATTCATCAATTTTGGTGGTTGTTCTTGATTATCTTGTTAAATGTTAGAATTTGAAATGTTATAGATATATGCTTTTTGAATTCAATATTTAGAACAATCATCTATTAGTTTCTAAAACTCTAGACATAGATTTTAGATTTAATACTCACTTAAATATCAAGTATTAAAACTATTGTGTTGATTAAATTGTCCGAGACATCGGAGTTTGAGCAATACAATATAGCTGTTATATTGATCGATCACTCGAGACATCGAGGGTTAATTAATATAACGAGATTCTCATCGTGATCTGGACACGGACACGTATGTGAGTGATATGTGATAGAATTGATTAATAGTTAAAACCTGTATAATTGATCGAAGGATACGTACAATTGAGTTGGTGAAACCTAACCCCAACAAATTTATCTCTGTGTCAATCTTTTAATCTTTTATCGTTATTTTAGTTAGTTACTCTATACAAACAAACAACCTTAAAACATTATACTTGAAATTATATTAATTGTTGAACGGCTTAGATATCGCACCAATCCCTGTGGATATGATAAAAACTATACGTTCTTTTGTACTTTAACAAAATGGCGCCGTTGTCGGGGACCATGGTTAGATGTAATTGATTCTATTAGTATGTGTTAACTTTGTTTATGATTATATATGGTTTTAGTTATTCATAAATTTTGGTGGTTGTTCTTGATTATCTTGTTAAATGTTAGAATTTGAAATGTCATAGACATATGCTTTTTGAATTCAATATTTAGAACAATCATCTATTAATTTCTAAAACTCTAGACATAGATTTTGGATTTAATACTCACTTAAATATCAAGTATTAAAACTATTGTGTTGATTAAATTGTCCGAGACATCGGAGTTTGAGCAATACAATATAGCTGTTATATTGATCGATCACTCGAGACATCGAGGGTTAATTAATATAACGAGATTCTCGTCGTGATCTGGACACGGACACGTATGTGAGTGATATGTGATAGAATTGATTAATAGTTAAAACCTGTATAATTGATCGAAGGATACGTACAATTGAGTTAGTGAAACCTAACCCCAACAAATTTATCTCTGTGTCAATCTTTTAATCTTTTATCGTTATTTTAGTTAGTTACTCTATACAAACAAACAACCTTAAAACATTATACTTGAAATTATATTAATTGTTGAACGGCTTAGATATCGCACCAATCCCTGTGGATATGATAAAAACTATACGTTCTTTTGTACTTTAACAAAATGGCGCCGTTGTCGGGGACCATGGTTAGATGTAATTGATTCTATTAGTATGTGTTAACTTTGATTATGATTATATATGGTTTTAGTTATTCATAAATTTTGGTGGTTGTTCTTGATTATCTTGTTAAATGTTAGAATTTGAAATGTCATAGACATATGCTTTTTGAATTCAATATTTAGAACAATCATCTATTAATTTCTAAAACTCTAGACAAAGATTTTAGATTTAATACTCATTTAAATATCATGTTTTAAAACTATTGTGTTGATTAAAATGTCCGAGACATCGGTATTTGAGCAATACAATATAGTTGTTATATAGATCGATCACTCGAGACATCGAGGGTTAATTAATATAACGAGAATCTCGTCGTGATCTGGACACGGACACGTATGTGAGTGATATGTGATAGAATTGATTAATAGTTAAAACCTGTATAATTGATCGAAGGATACGTACAATTGAGTTAGTGAAACCTAACCCCAACAAATTTATCTCTGTGTCAATCTTTTAATCTTTTATCGTTATTTTAGTTAATTACTCTATACAAACAAACAACCTTAAAACATTATACTTGAAATTATACTAATTGTTGAACGGCTTAGATATCGCACCAGTCCTTGTGGATATGATAAAAACTATACTTACTTTTGTACTTTAACAAAATGGCGCCGTTGCTGGGGCCAGGGTTAGATGTAATTGATTCTATGAGTATGTGTTAACTTTGATTATGATTATATATGGTTTTAGTTATTCATCAATTTTGGTGGTTGTTCTTGATTATCTTGTTAAATGTTAGAATTTGAAATGTTATAGATATATGCTTTTTGAATTCAATATTTAGAACAATCATCTATTAGTTTCTAAAACTCTAGACATAGATTTTAGATTTAATACTCACTTAAATATCAAGTTTTAAAACTATTGTGTTGATTAAATTGTCCGAGAAATCGGAGTTTGAGCAATACAATATAGCTGTTATATTGATCGATCACTCGAGACATCGAGGGTTAATTAATATAACGAGATTCTCATCGTGATCTGGACACGGACACGTATGTGAGTGATATGTGATAGAATTGATTAATAGTTAAAACATGTATAATTGATCGAAGGATACGTACAATTGAGTTAGTGAAACCTAACCCCAACAAATTTATCTCTGTGTCAATCTTTTAATCTTTTATCGTTATTTTAGTTAGTTACTCTATACAAACAAACAACCTTAAAACATTATACTTGAAATTATATTAATTGTTGAACGGCTTAGATATCGCACCAATCCCTGTGGATATGACAAAAACTATACGTTCTTTTGTACTTTAACAAAATGGCGCCGTTGTCGGGGACCATGGTTAGATGTAATTGATTCTATTAGTATGTGTTAACTTTGATTATGATTATATATGGTTTTAGTTATTCATAAATTTTGGTTGTTGTTCTTGATTATCTTGTTAAATGTTAGAATTTGAAATGTCATAGACATATGCTTTTTGAATTCAATATTTAGAACAATCATCTATTAATTTCTAAAACTCTAGACATAGATTTTGGATTTAATACTCACTTAAATATCAAGTATTAAAACTATTGTGTTGATTAAATTGTCCGAGACATCGGAGTTTGAGCAATACAATATAGTTGTTATATTGATCGATCACTCGAGACATCGAGGGTTAATTAATATAACGAGATTCTCGTCGTGATCTGGACACGGACACGTATGTGAGTGATATGTGATAGAATTGATTAATAGTTAAAACCTGTATAATTGATCGAAGGATACGTACAATTGAGTTAGTGAAACCTAACCCCAACAAATTTATCTCTGTGTCAATCTTTTAATCTTTTATCGTTATTTTAGTTAGTTACTCTATACAAACAAACAACCTTAAAACATTATACTTGAAATTATATTAATTGTTGAACGGCTTAGATATCGCACCAATCCCTGTGGATATGATAAAAACTATACGTTCTTTTGTACTTTAACAAAATGGCGCCGTTGTCGGGGACCATGGTTAGATGTAATTGATTCTATTAGTATGTGTTAACTTTGATTATGATTATATATGGTTTTAGTTATTCATAAATTTTGGTTGTTGTTCTTGATTATCTTGTTAAATGTTAGAATTTGAAATGTCATAGACATATGCTTTTTGAATTCAATATTTAGAACAATCATCTATTAATTTCTAAAACTCTAGACATAGATTTTGGATTTAATACTCACTTAAATATCAAGTATTAAAACTATTGTGTTGATTAAATTGTCCGAGACATCGGAGTTTGAGCAATACAATATAGTTGTTATATTGATCGATCACTCGAGACATCGAGGGTTAATTAATATAACGAGATTCTCGTCGTGATCTGGACACGGACACGTATGTGAGTGATATGTGATAGAATTGATTAATAGTTAAAACCTGTATAATTGATCGAAGGATACGTACAATTGAGTTAGTGAAACCTAACCCCAACAAATTTATCTCTGTGTCAATCTTTTAATCTTTTATCGTTATTTTAGTTAGTTACTCTATACAAACAAACAACCTTAAAACATTATACTTGAAATTATATTAATTGTTGAACGGCTTAGATATCGCACCAATCCCTGTGGATATGATAAAAACTATACGTTCTTTTGTACTTTAACAAAATGGCGCCGTTGTCGGGGACCATGGTTAGATGTAATTGATTCTATTAGTATGTGTTAACTTTGATTATGATTATATATGGTTTTAGTTATTCATAAATTTTGGTGGTTGTTCTTGATTATCTTGTTAAATGTTAGAATTTGAAATGTCATAGACATATGCTTTTTGAATTCAATATTTAGAACAATCATCTATTAATTTCTAAAACTCTAGACAAAGATTTTAGATTTAATACTCACTTAAATATCATGTTTTAAAACTATTGTGTTGATTAAAATGTCCGAGACATCGGTATTTGAGCAATACAATATAGTTGTTATATAGATCGATCACTCGAGACATCGAGGGTTAATTAATATAACGAGAATCTCGTCGTGATCTGGACACGGACACGTATGTGAGTGATATGTGATAGAATTGATTAATAGTTAAAACCTGTATAATTGATCGAAGGATACGTACAATTGAGTTAGTGAAACCTAACCCCAACAAATTTATCTCTGTGTCAATCTTTTAATCTTTTATCGTTATTTTAGTTAATTACTCTATACAAACAAACAACCTTAAAACATTATACTTGAAATTATACTAATTGTTGAACGGCTTAGATATCGCACCAGTCCTTGTGGATATGATAAAAACTATACTTACTTTTGTACTTTAACAAAATGGCGCCGTTGCTGGGGCCAGGGTTAGATGTAATTGATTCTATGAGTATGTGTTAACTTTGATTATGATTATATATGGTTTTAGTTATTCATCAATTTTGGTGGTTGTTCTTGATTATCTTGTTAAATGTTAGAATTTGAAATGTTATAGATATATGCTTTTTGAATTCAATATTTAGAACAATCATCTATTAGTTTCTAAAACTCTAGACATAGATTTTAGATTTAATACTCACTTAAATATCAAGTATTAAAACTATTGTGTTGATTAAATTGTCCGAGACATCGGAGTTTGAGCAATACAATATAGCTGTTATATTGATCGATCACTCGAGACATCGAGGGTTAATTAATATAACGAGATTCTCATCGTGATCTGGACACGGACACGTATGTGAGTGATATGTGATAGAATTGATTAATAGTTAAAACCTGTATAATTGATCGAAGGATACGTACAATTGAGTTGGTGAAACCTAACCCCAACAAATTTATCTCTGTGTCAATCTTTTAATCTTTTATCGTTATTTTAGTTAGTTACTCTATACAAACAAACAACCTTAAAACATTATACTTGAAATTATATTAATTGTTGAACGGCTTAGATATCGCACCAATCCCTGTGGATATGATAAAAACTATACGTTCTTTTGTACTTTAACAAAATGGCGCCGTTGTCGGGGACCATGGTTAGATGTAATTGATTCTATTAGTATGTGTTAACTTTGATTATGATTATATATGGTTTTAGTTATTCATAAATTTTGGTGGTTGTTCTTGATTATCTTGTTAAATGTTAGAATTTGAAATGTCATAGACATATGCTTTTTGAATTCAATATTTAGAACAATCATCTATTAATTTCTAAAACTCTAGACATAGATTTTGGATTTAATACTCACTTAAATATCAAGTATTAAAACTATTGTGTTGATTAAATTGTCCGAGACATCGAAGTTTGAGCAATACAATATAGCTGTTATATTGATCGATCACTCGAGACATCGAGGGTTAATTAATATAACGAGATTCTCGTCGTGATCTGGACACGGACACGTATGTGAGTGATATGTGATAGAATTGATTAATAGTTAAAACCTGTATAATTGATCGAAGGATACGTACAATTGAGTTAGTGAAACCTAACCCCAACAAATTTATCTCTGTGTCAATCTTTTAATCTTTTATCGTTATTTTAGTTAGTTACTCTATACAAACAAACAACCTTAAAACATTATACTTGAAATTATATTAATTGTTGAACGGCTTAGATATCGCACCAATCCCTGTGGATATGATAAAAACTATACGTTCTTTTGTACTTTAACAAAATGGCGCCGTTGTCGGGGACCATGGTTAGATGTAATTGATTCTATTAGTATGTGTTAACTTTGATTATGATTATATATGGTTTTAGTTATTCATAAATTTTGGTGGTTGTTCTTGATTATCTTGTTAAATGTTAGAATTTGAAATGTCATAGACATATGCTTTTTGAATTCAATATTTAGAACAATCATCTATTAATTTCTAAAACTCTAGACAAAGATTTTAGATTTAATACTCACTTAAATATCATGTTTTAAAACTATTGTGTTGATTAAAATGTCCGAGACATCGGTATTTGAGCAATACAATATAGTTGTTATATAGATCGATCACTCGAGACATCGAGGGTTAATTAATATAACGAGAATCTCGTCGTGATCTGGACACGGACACGTATGTGAGTGATATGTGATAGAATTGATTAATAGTTAAAACCTGTATAATTGATCGAAGAATACGTACAATTGAGTTAGTGAAACCTAACCCCAACAAATTTATCTCTGTGTCAATCTTTTAATCTTTTATCGTTATTTTAGTTAATTACTCTATACAAACAAACAACCTTAAAACATTATACTTGAAATTATACTAATTGTTGAACGGCTTAGATATTGCACCAGTCCTTGTGGATATGATAAAAACTATACTTACTTTTGTACTTTAACAAAATGGCGCCGTTGCTGGGGCCAGGGTTAGATGTAATTGATTCTATGAGTATGTGTTAACTTTGATTATGATTATATATGGTTTTAGTTATTCATCAATTTTGGTGGTTGTTCTTGATTATCTTGTTAAATGTTAGAATTTGAAATGTTATAGATATATGCTTTTTGAATTCAATATTTAGAACAATCATCTATTAGTTTCTAAAACTCTAGACATAGATTTTAGATTTAATACTCACTTAAATATCAAGTTTTAAAACTATTGTGTTGATTAAATTGTCCGAGAAATCGGAGTTTGAGCAATACAATATAGCAGTTATATTGATCGATCACTCGAGACATCGAGGGTTAATTAATATAACGAGATTCTCATCGTGATCTGGACACGGACACGTATGTGAGTGATATGTGATAGAATTGATTAATAGTTAAAACATGTATAATTGATCGAAGGATACGTACAATTGAGTTAGTGAAACCTAACCCCAACAAATTTATCTCTGTGTCAATCTTTTAATCTTTTATCGTTATTTTAGTTAGTTACTCTATACAAACAAACAACCTTAAAACATTATACTTGAAATTATATTAATTGTTGAACGGCTTAGATATCGCACCAATCCCTGTGGATATGATAAAAACTATACGTTCTTTTGTACTTTAACAAAATGGCGCCGTTGTCGGGGACCATGGTTAGATGTAATTGATTCTATTAGTATGTGTTAACTTTGATTATGATTATATATGGTTTTAGTTATTCATAAATTTTGGTGGTTGTTCTTGATTATCTTGTTAAATGTTAGAATTTGAAATGTCATAGACATATGCTTTTTGAATTCAATATTTAGAACAATCATCTATTAATTTCTAAAACTCTAGACATAGATTTTGGATTTAATACTCACTTAAATATCAAGTATTAAAACTATTGTGTTGATTAAATTGTCCGAGACATCGGAGTTTGAGCAATACAATATAGCTGTTATATTGATCGATCACTCGAGACATCGAGGGTTAATTAATATAACGAGATTCTCGTCGTGATCTGGACACGGACACGTATGTGAGTGATATGTGATAGAATTGATTAATAGTTAAAACCTGTATAATTGATCGAAGGATACGTACAATTGAGTTAGTGAAACCTAACCCCAACAAATTTATCTCTGTGTCAATCTTTTAATCTTTTATCATTATTTTAGTTAGTTACTCTATACAAACAAACAACCTTAAAACATTATACTTGAAATTATATTAATTGTTGAACGGCTTAGATATCGCACCAGTCCCTGTGGATATGATAAAAACTATACTTACTTTTGTACTTTAACAAAATGGCGCCGTTGCCGGGGACCAGGGTTAGATGTAATTGATTCTATGAGTATGTGTTAACTTTGATTATGATTATATATGGTTTTAGTTATTCATCAATTTTGGTGGTTGTTCTTGATTATCTTGTTAAATGTTAGAATTTGAAATGTCATAGACATATGCTTTTTGAATTCAATATTTAGAACAATCATCTATTAATTTCTAAAACTCTAGACATAGATTTTGGATTTAATACTCACTTAAATATCAAGTATTAAAACTATTGTGTTGATTAAATTGTCCGAGACATCGGAGTTTGAGCAATACAATATAGCTGTTATATTGATCGATCACTCGAGACATCGAGGGTTAATTAATATAACGAGATTCTCGTCGTGATCTGGACACGGACACGTATGTGAGTGATATGTGATAGAATTGATTAATAGTTAAAACCTGTATAATTGATCGAAGGATACGTACAATTGAGTTAGTGAAACCTAACCCCAACAAATTTATCTCTGTGTCAATCTTTTAATCTTTTATCGTTATTTTAGTTAGTTACTCTATACAAACAAACAACCTTAAAACATTATACTTGAAATTATATTAATTGTTGAACGGCTTAGATATCGCACCAGTCCCTGTGGATATGATAAAAACTATACTTACTTTTGTACTTTAACAAAATGGCGCCGTTGCCGGGGACCAGGGTTAGATGTAATTGATTCTATGAGTATGTGTTAACTTTGATTATGATTATATATGGTTTTAGTTATTCATCAATTTTGGTGGTTGTTCTTGATTATCTTGTTAAATGTTAGAATTTGAAATGTCATAGACATATGCTTTTTGAATTCAATATTTAGAACAATCATCTATTAATTTCTAAAACTCTAGACATAGGTTTTAGATTTAATACTCACTTAAATATCAAGTTTTAAAACTATTGTGTTGATTAAATTGTCCGAGACATCGGAGTTTGAGCAATACAATATAGTTGTTATATTGATCGATCACTCGAGACATCGAGGGTTAATTAATATAACGAGATTCTCGTCGTGATCTGGACACGGACACGTATGTGAGTGATATGTGATAGAATTGATTAATAGTTAAAACCTGTATAATTGATCGAAGGATACGTACAATTGAGTTAGTGAAACCAAACCCCAACAAATTTATCTCTCTGTCAATCTTTTATTGTTATTTTAGTTAATTACTCTATACAAACAAACAACCTTAAAACATTATACTTGAAATTATACTAATTGTTGAACGGCTTAGATATCGCACCAGTCCCTGTGGATATGATAAAAGAACGCATTTTATAGCATTTATTTTGAGCTTTTATAGCGCTTAAAAGCGCTATAGGTGTTGGTGCTATAATAGGTATGATGTCTGTTATAGCGCTTTCACAAGTGCTATAATATGTAGTAAAGCGCTATAGTATAGGTATTTTTGGGCGTTCAAGTGGTGTTTTTATTAAGATTTAATAGCGTTTATCAGAAAGTGCTATTATAGGTCCTGGTTTTTATAGCACCTGCGTCGCAAGCGCTATCATAGGTACTAAATTTCAAAGGATTCTACAGCGCCCGCGTGTGAAGCGCTATTGTAAGTCTGTATTTTTTTAAAGTTTTATAGCTCTTTTTGTAATAACTGCCATTGTAGACCTTTTGATATTTTTTAAATGCAACCTGAAACTTTTTTTTTTCCTTTTTCAATATGAATTAATTTAAAAGAGTAATTGGTTTCTGCAATACACACATGTGGCATTAAGTAGCAGAAAATAATATCAAGTACTTTTTTTTTTTATGTGAACCAATAACAAGTACTTTATATAGAATAAAACTTACTTTGTCAATATAACATGAATAATATATAAAATGCATGTGGAGTACTTAAACATTATTATTCAAGTTGAGTACATCTCTAACCACCAAAACAAACTCTCAATAAGACAACAATCAATATTCAAGATGTTCATATCCACCCAAATTATTGATACAAAATAATAACATCACTACTAATACAAAGGTCTTATATACTCCTTAACCCTAATCAGATAACAACTAACACAAGACAACAAAATTGGTTTACAACAACCTGCAACCAGCTGAGTTTAGATCGAACACTAAAGCAAACTGCTCTTCCATTTTTCAAACCAAGTCAGCACCCCTCTCATGTTTCAGAGAAGTCCCTAAAAATAAAGATTTTCAAAATAACAAAATTAAGCTATTTGAAATTGCACATATAAAGTTAAGCATATACATGATCAAACAAAGCCAAGTCTCCAACATATCATTGTCGGTCTCATATATGCACAAAAGAATCTAACAGCTGCAAGCAATATTCCGAACAATTCACTAAAAAATAATGTAAGAATACAAAAATAAGAAAATCCACAAATAGTTTCAAGTTATCTAGTGACATTCTACTGTGGAGTTAAAAGAGAGGTATTGCTTACCTTTATCTCAATTTGTAAATGAAATCATTGTAATCAGTTTTAATTAACTTCTATCTCATGCACAAAAGTCCAAAAATGATTCCCATCCAAAGTCGTATTAATCAAGTGGTAGCATCAACGTATTTTACAATATAGGAGTACCTTGGATGTACTAATAATTAAAATAACAACATCATGTTAGTACTCAATTGGGAACCTAACTAGGATTAAGACAAAAAAAAAACTTATCTAATATATGTTTTACCAAAATCATGATCTACGAACTTTAAACAAAAAACCAAACACCTTACTAATATCCTATTATAAAAGCACACTTTCGACTTTATTTCAACCGTAGTGTCTTACATTTTTATGCCATCAAGCTTAATTTACCTTTTACAAATTACACTTGCGTTTAGACCCATTGGGTTCATGACTCCCTTGTTGGTTCAATTTTCCCTTTCATATTTTCAAGCCGGAACTCAATCTATACCTGTGCCAAAAGAACAAAAAAAAGAAGCTTCATGAACTTTGTGCAAAGCTTTGAGCCAATTATGCAGCATTAGATAGTTCCTTTAAGACTAACAAATATATGCTAAATTTGCGAATTTAAGCATGCTCTAACTAATTATCTGTTGGCGAATTGACACTAATTAGCTGTAAGAGGCTAGGACTTCCAGATAAAGTTGCGAAAATGCAATCCATATTATGCACTTGTTCCAAAGACTAACTTTTTCAGTTTCGCATAGATAGAACAAAGAGCCAATCTAAATAGCGCAGGTACATTATTATTGAATCGGCAGTGTACCTTTTATTTACTTGGTAATTCTATCACAAGGCATAAATCTTATTGCTCCCATCACTACAAGACAATCACGTCTAAACACAAGACTTCATCCATAACATTCACCAAACAACCCAACTATATTCAAACTACACATGGTACTTACGTAACTTAATGTACCAACATGCTACTAAACATTGAAGTAATAATTGAATATCAATAGCATCTTACAATCAAGACTCAAAATGTATTGCCATCTCTGCAACTCAATCTAACTCTGTCAAAATTTTATTTCACTAAACATAAACATATCATCAAAGCTTAAGGGTCTCTTTACAATACCTTACCTAAATCAGAAGGAGCAACACAAATGTGAACTGTATTTCCTCCACTATCTAATATCACAATAGAATGTCAAAAACCCATATGATAGCTAGCAGCATAGATATCTGGTGTAAATATATATACACTTCAATTTATAAGATCACTAACCTACACTCATGTAAGCTAGAAACATAAGCCAATAAACAGCAACATGGAAGAGAGGAACAATCTTCAAATTTTAGTTCAGCAATCCTGTGTCACATGGGCCATAACAAAGTGCAGAGACTTCTGAAGTTAGATATAAATTTAGCCTATAATTTCTTCAACTGTTAAAAGAACGAAATAAACAACTCACATACCTATGTCCTTTAGACAAATAGTTATTTTTTATTGATCAATAGCTCTCATTGACAAACAATCTTTTTGTACACCTACATACAATTGAATTCAACCAAATTAAATCTCCCCTTCCATAACATCTTATTTGAAAACTGTTATGAGTACCTATTAATGTGAAAACATATGTAATTATGTATTTATCGGATGAGCACTACTTTCCAATATGTTCCATCTACACGATTAAAAAATTTATTGATGTTTCAACATTATGTACACAAGTCAGTATATTTTTCTTGATAAATATTATCAAAGACACTTCAAAAAATCATAATAGATAAATCATTATCAAGAATGAAGAATAATATAGCAGCAAACTCACTGTTAATAAAAAACAAAGATGTTTAACTTCAAGTAACCAAAAAGTATCGTACCCATGTTTTCTAACATACATAGTCATTCTAAACTTGCATTATGAACTTTAATTTCTAACATATACACTTTCTTTTTTTACTAACAGACAAATAATTATGTATCTCTTTTTAATTTAAAAAATGCAAAACAACCAGCATACATTTGTGAGTGATACTTTGTAAGTATTATAACTAGTTAGCAAATTAGACTCACTTGAAAGGAATGAAAAAGATGGATGAATAAAGAAAACTCTATAAATTAAGGAAAGCCCATCAAGTAATACATGAGATTATTTCAAGAAGAACCAAAGCTGAATGTAAGTAAGAACCAAATCCAACAACATCAGTACATAGGAAATCACTTTGTCCAATGTTATCCCGGCAAACCAATTAACATTATAAATCATTCACCCACAAAATAAACTTGTTCCAAACTAATTCATTATTGGTTAATTATCATAAAAAAATGAAATATAACTTATTCCTAACAAACCCAATTGGAATTTAAGCCACCCATTACTTAGTTATCATCAAATTAAATCAAGAAAATGAAAGAGATAGATAAACTGAAGAGAACGAAACCATTGTTGAAAGCACTGAAGTCCCTGTCTCCGCCATCGTGGATGGATTCTTCTTCAAAGATTTCAATACTTCTCAATCATTCCTTTTGCCCATCTTGTCCTCGTCGAAGGTGTCCTTGTGTTTGCGGTGGAAGCTTTACCCTTTCTGGCGGGAACTTTGCCATCGTTTGTCAATCGTCAGTTCAAGCGAATTGAGACGAACCCGTTTTCACTCACCAAGAAGGATGTGAAGTGACGGAGTGATGAAGGTAGAAGGGGGTTCTCAAATTGCTGGAACGATAGATTAGGTAACAACAGTGATGAAAAGAGAGAAATTATTTGAAGATTTAATTTGACAATTGAGATTTGGGAATTTGAATGAAATTAGGGATTTAGGGTAAAGTGTAATTGAGGATGGCTTAGATGAACTCATCCGTTGAGAATAAGGATAAGTTCAATTGAGTTTCTGAGTTTTAAGGGAAGGGTTTCAGATTGGCAAGGGTTTGGAGAAAGTGAATCTCGGTATGAAAGTGTTTCAATCTGGGTATGAGGTGAAGAGAGAGTGTTAGCATATTAATATTTTTTAATTAATTTTGTGACATAGCTAAAATAGCGCTTCTATAAAAGTGATATTATAATGATACCCTTTCATAGCGCTTATGCTGGAACGCTAACATAGCCTCCGTGTTGTCGTGTTTTTTCTTCTGTTGAAATGCTATCATAGCGTTTACTTAAAACGCGTTATAATATGCACCACTTATTATAGCGCCCGACCAAAAAGCGTTATTATAGGCATCAGTGTTTCATTTTTAATAGCTCTTTGCAAAAAAGCGCTATTAAATAGGCGCTATAGTATGTCAAAATTGTAGTAGCTGTTGCTGTATATATGCAGAACATTCGCTCCATCTCGGACGAATTGTCCCTAATCGGCCATCCTGTTGATGACATTGATCTTGTCATCCATGCTCTAAATGGTTTGGATCCATCATTTAGGGAATTCACTGCATCAATTCGGACTCGTGATAATCCAATTTCATTTGACGAACTTTACATCAAACTCATAGATTATGAAATGTATTTGAAGAGGGATGAACTCATGAACAATCACACACCCATCACTGCTAATTATGCCAATCGGGGTCGCTCCAATCATCACAATAGAGGTCGCAACCAGTCCCATCAAAATCAGAATGGTCGACGCCCAAATGTCATATGTCAATTGTGCTCCATAAAATGACACATTGCTCAAAATTGCAGAAAGTTTACATGTACCAGAAAGCAGTCATCTCAACCTGCGGCCTATGCAGCCCAAGCAACGATCCCACCGCCGGAATGACTCTTCGACTCTGGTGCCTCACATCACATTACCAATGATCTAAGCAATCTCTCTCTATATGGTGATTACAATGGTAACGATCATCTCCATGTTGCTAATGGTATGACTCTTCCTATTACACATGTTGGTTCTACAACACTTAATTCATCCAAACCTAACCATAACCTTGCTCTTAATAATGTTCTTTATGCTCCTGGTGTCACACAAAACCTTATATCTGTCTCTCAATTATGCAACACTAATAATGTATCTATTGAATTTTTCCCTTCATTTTTTAAGGTAAAGGATCTGAACACGGGGGTGTGTCTTCTTCAAGGTCCTAATGATTCCAATGTTTACAGGCTACCAACATTCACATCTCCTCGTGCCTACTCTACAACTTTCGCTCCTCAAACTCTGTGTTGGCATAACCGACTTGGTCATCCATCGTATTTAATTTTCCATCACATTCTCAAATCATATAATATCTCCGTCAAAGTTCCTTTCAATAATTGCAACCATTGTATGGCCAATAAGAGCCATAAGTTGCCTTTTAATAAATCTACTATTTCTAGTTCTAGTCCGTTAGAAGTTATTTATTCAGATGTTTGGGGACCTTCCCCTTTTATTTCCCTTGATAACTTCAAATATTATGTTATTTTCATTGACCACTAATAATGGCGGAGAATTTATCAAACTCAAATCATATTTTCAAAACAATGGAATTCAACACTTAACCACTCCACCTCATACCCCAACACATAACGGTCTTTGTGAACGAAAACTTCGTTATTTACTTGAAACCACAAGGTGCTTACTTCATCAAGCATCACTCCCACCTAATTTTTGGTCCTATGCAGCTCAAACAGTCGCATATCTCATTAATCGCCTTCCGACAGCTACATTAAATATGAACTCACCATTTTTCACTCTATTTCAAACTCAGCCTAATTACAATAAACTCCCTTCTTTTGGGTGTCTTTGTTTTCCTTGGCTAAAGCCATACACATCACATAAACTTCAACCACGATATGAACCTTGCATATTTCTTGGTTATAGTGTGTCTCAAAGTGCCTACATATGTTACAATTATAAAACTAATAAATTTTACAATTCTAGACATGTTCAATTTGTTGAAAATATATTTCCATATTCTGAGAAATCATCACAGGAGCATACATCTCTCCCTTACTTAAATTCAAATAATACAAATCTCAAACATTTATTACCTTTGACCATAAACCACCCCATTCAGCCTATGCCTACATTAACTCCTAATTTTTCTCACCAAACCTGTAACCCATCACCTTTGCCACGTACCCAACCCACCCCACCATTATCTCCACCTACATGCTCACATAACCATGAAACTAGTATCTCACCAGAAAATAATATTGAGCCCATAATACCACAAAATGTTAACCATTCCCCCACAAATCAACCAGTGCATAACTCTCCCACAAACCTCACCTCTCCACCTAGGCATACTCCCACAGTTACAAATCCTCCAATTAAACCCAAGCCCAAATTAATACTACCTGATCATCCAATGGAAACAAGAGCTAAACGTGGGATTTTCAAACTCAAACAATCAAACCTCGCCACAAAATACCCGCTACCTCATCCTATTGAACCAACATGTGTATCTCAGGCAGTAAAGTCTAATGAATGGCAACAGGCGATGACTGATGAATTCATGGCTCTTATGTGTAATGGCACATGGACACTTGTTCCCCCATCACCACATTACAATGTCATTGGTAATAAATGGGTGTTTAGATTGAAAAAAAATCCTGATGGTTCTATCTCTCGCTACAAAGCAAGACTTGTCGCTAAAGGGTTTCATCAAAGACCGGGTATTGATTTCAAAGATACATTTAGTCCTGTCATTAAACCTCAAACAATCAAGATTGTCCTTTGCATTGCTCTCTCAAAAGGATGGTCTCTCACACAAATGGACGTGAACAATGCCTTCTTGCACGGAACAATTAGTGAAGATGTCTACATGACTCAACCAGTTGGATTTATCCACTCGACATTTCCAAATTATGTCTGCAAACTAAATAAGGCACTATATGGTCTCAAGCAAGCACCACGAGCTTGGTTTAATGCATTAAAAACATTTCTAATACAATATGGATTTGTTAATGCAAAGAGTGACTCATCCCTGTTCATTTACAACTCTAGTGCTACAACAACCTATTTCTTAGTGTATGTTGATGATCTATTACTATGTGGGAACAATTCTAATTTTCTAGATCAATTCAAACAGGCACTTGCAGATCACTTTTCTCTCAAAGATTTGGGTCAACCAAGCCACTTTCTTGGAGTTGAAATAGTACCAACAAAGACAAGTTTATTCCTTACACAACATCATTATATTAGAGATATTCTTCTTCGAGCAAACATGGGTGATTGCAAACCAGTGTATACTCCCATGGCCACTTCCTTCTCCTCACAACCAAAACCCGACTCCACGTTATGTGACAGTAAGGAATTTCGCAGTATACTTGGTGCCTTACACTACCTCTCAATCACACGACCAGACATAGCATTTCCAGTGAATAAACTAGCCCAATGGATGTAAGCTCCTACTACGACAGATATGCAAGCCTTGAAGAGAGTATTGCGCTATCTCAAATCCACCATCTCCAATGGTATCCATCTCACGAGATCATCAAATGCAAGTCTCACCGGCTTTTGTAATGCAGATTGGGCAGGAGATACAAATGACAGGAAATCAACAGGTGCTTACTTGATTTATTTTGGTCCTAACATTATTTCTTGGTCATGCAAGAAGCAACCCACAGTTGCAAAATCTTCAACTGAAGTTGAATATCGTACTATCGCAACCACTACTCAGGAGTTAATTTGGATTCAAAACTTACTGGAGGAACTTCAAATCCCATTAACTACTCCAACAATATTCTCAGATAACATTGGAGCTACTTATCTATGTGCAAACCCAGTTTTTCACTCTAAAATGAAACATATTGCCATAGATTATCATTTTGTTCGCGACCTTGTCGCTGCTAAGAAGCTTCAAGTCTCACATGTCCCAACAAGTCATCAGCTAGCTGATCTACTCACAAAGCCGTTATCATCTACACGGCATCACTTTCTCAAAGACAAGATTGGAGTTATTGAGGATACCTCCATCTTGAGGGGGCGTATAGGAGTATTAACTAGCTAACAAGTCAATGACTATCTCAATTATGAAAATATCATCTACAATCATTAGCATATCATTGTCATTATTCTGTAATTATTCACCATTACTTACTTGCCAAAAGTGAACATATATATGTATGTTGGCAATATGTGTATTTATACCTCTCATGATAATAGAAACATACTGTATTCATTCTCTTTACAGAACGCAAGTCACTCTAAAGAATACTTATAAACTTGTGCATAGTAGTACTATTGTATTAGTTTTCATATTGAAGTTTCTTCGGGTTATGTTATATGTATTACCCCAATCGACAAGCAAAACCACAGGTCCTTTGAAAAATGGCAATAAAAATTATTATTTAATTAAAAACTTTTTCATAAAATAAATATGTGATGGCAAAAATTTAATCATAATTTATAGAATTAGTTACTTTGGATTAACAAAAAAATTGATTGATGGTTCTAGAATATGAAGCTGATGTTACATAATCAGCTAAGTATTCTAAACTTATTCAATTAAAATTATAGTTTTAGATAAATTGTAGTTTTATAAACTCTATAGAATAAGTTCTAGAATATTTATTTATTAAAATAAATATATTGATATACAAATGACATGTGTTGTTTAACAAAAATTTAATCGTTTTTCTTATAAGCTAAACTTATTCTAGAATCAAAAACTATATTTTACCTAATCCTGAATATCCAATCATAATAATAACACGCCTCAAGATTAATTTATCACTATATTTTACCTAATCCTGAATATCCAAGCTAAACTTATTTATATATGACTATACTGGTATTCATAGAAATATTTTTAATTTATCACAAAACCTATAATTTTAGATACATGTTATCATTAAATTAAAACCTATAATTTTAGATACATGTTTCCAAGAATACACGTAAATGATCATAAATTATATCTAAGTAGAGTTAGAAGTAATATGACTATTTATTTAGGATAATAATTTAATCTTCTATAGGGTTCACCACACAAACAAAATAATTAGTCTATGTTTATTCTTTGGCAATTACTTTGAACAAAGTAATAAAAAGGACCAATGAGAAGCCATGTAAGAAAACACATTTTATTTTGAACAAGCTAATAGCCTTTTCTATTGAAAAGGCTCCCCAAAAATTAGAAGATAAAGATCTGAAGCTTTCCATTCTTTTTGTGATTGTTAAATAATGAATCATGTTAGTAAACGAGGAATCCATGGAGAAGTAGAGAGAAAAATACAAAACTTGGTATTGATGATAATGAGTGGAATTACAATAATGAGAAAGTTGAATACAAATGATTAATGAGGTTTTCTTTATTTTATAGGCAAAGTTGAATATATTCTATCTATTTATAGAGAAAATAGAATTGTATTCAACTTTCTACTCAAACAAAATATATTCTACTCTATTTTCTCTATTTTCATATCATTTAAATTTTGCTTAAAATTGCTCAATTCTTTTTCTCTATAAATAGATTCATGAGGTTTTGCTGTATTTGTGAGAAACTATTGGAAACCACTTTTGATCAACTTCAAGTGAAGATTGTTCGATCAAAGAGCATTAAAGTCAAATTCATCATCTTCTTTCTGTAGTATCCCAATTTTGTCCCACCAAATTAAAAATTTCCAAACAAAATAGTTGATAATTTGTTTAATTTTGTTACTTTTTTTAATTTAGTCATAAAATTCAAAAATATGCATTTGTTTCCAAAATATGTCAAATTATTTAGGGTTTTTATTGTTTGTAACTTTATTTAAAAAAATATCAAAAAAAATATCTTGCTGTGATTGCTTCTTTCAATAAGACATGTTTTTTTTAATCAATTGATAAAAAGTCAACTGTTACTCAAAGTCAAAGTTTAAATTTTGACTTTTTTGTCAACTTTGAACTTCTAAAGTCAAGAATCAAGATAAATGTTTTCGGTTATCAAGTTTGATCATCAAGAATCAAAAAAGTCAAGAAAATATTCAAAAAGTCAAAGATTAAGGATTTGAAATATTTTCTAAATTACAAAACTTCATGCTCAAGGAGGTAACTTTGCATGGTTCTAACTTCGTCCTCAAGTCATGAAAGTTGTCAAACAAGAGCTCTATCTTAAGAACTCATGGCAACTTGCAACGTAGTGTAAATAATCGAAGTCCTAAGTATCATTAAAGTGCTTAAACAGGTGGCCAAAGTTGGTGTTCCATGTTGTTGAAAAATCCTGAAGAAATTTTTCTAAGTGTTGTTTTTCACTGACAACATCGACTTTTCGTGGCTAGTTTTCTACATGATCGAAATTGATTCAGTTCAAGTGTCCAACATCAAAATTGTAGAATGACATGTCCTATTTATCTTGGTATCAAGAGCATGAATTTTTATAGCTTGAGCATCAGCTTTCGAAGAGGCAAAGTGGCCATGTTGAAGCAGATTTATAGTTCCATAATCATGTCAAGTTTCTTGATCAAACCAAATCCAACATTGTGATCAGTGATTACAGGTCTATGTTGCTTGTAAACCTCAACAAAACTGATGTTTTACACAAGCTTTTGGTTCATTACACAAGAGCTTGGAGCATTGTCCAATTTCCATACCATGAATAGCATAAAGTGAACTTGCCAAAATTCAAAAGTGATACTTTTCTCAACTACTTTGCTTTGAGCCTTGTGAATTGATCTTGCTGAGATTTCACTCCATCAAAACACCAGAAGCAATGCATGCAAACTCTGAAAAGCTTCCATTCTTGTTAGACCCCTAGAAATAGACTTTTGATAATATTAATTAATATTCTGCTATTTATTTTTTATCGGTTTTTTTTTTACAGTTTGTTTTAACTTAATTGATGTTGAGATTGTGCCTGCGCGCTAATTTTAGATTTGAATATTTTCTCTATAAATAGCTTCATGAGTTATTTTTGTATGTGTGTGAAACTATTGGAAACACTTTTGATCAACATCAAGTGAGTTTTGTTGGATCAAATAGCATCAAAGTCAAGTTCATCATCTTCTTCCTAATTGCAAATTCTCCAAAGTTGAATATGGGTTCAATTGAAGGGTAATTGTTGAAGTGGAAGATAACGTTCGACACGGATCGCGGTGAATCAGATCGTGTTCGGGTTGGATTGACTTTCAGGAACGTTTCTCATCGGTGATTCAAGGAGGTATTGTCCTTGAAGGTCATCAACGTTGTAGTGAAAGAATCAGCTGGGCAATTTTCACGAGTTTCTTTGTGGAAGAATAGGGTGAATGTTAATTGCCGCAATCGGAGGTTGAAACTATGGTATACGTTGAGGTTCGTGTACAATTTGAAGTGAAGCTACGCAAGAGGTTAAAGAAATAGTTTTTATAGAGTCTTGGTATTGTATTCATTCATAGTTGTGCACCATTGTAAGATTCAAAGGATTTTGAAATAAGAAATCTCAAATCGGTGTTTTTATCGATTTGGGGGGAGACGTACCAGCCGACCGTGAGGACGACACGAAAGCTAGGGAACTCCCTAATCAATCTCTGTATCCTATTATTTCCCTTATCTTTTTAATTGTGTAAATTCATTGATTTTGATACACGTTAAATTTCACGCACACCACGTGTTTAGTGAAATTCAAGTGTGATCGCTTGATTTGCGATTTAGATATTTGCGACTTATAATTTGTTGTATTATCAATTAAAACTTGTTTGAATTATTTACCGAACAAATTATCTTGTAAATCTCGCTTTTTGTTATCAATCGTTTATTGGTGTATACTATATTTTTCTTTGGTCAAGTAGGTGCAAAGTAAACTATCGATCTAGATAGCTTCCGCGCACAATAAATTTTGAAAACTCGTAATTGTTTTTAGACACTTATTCAACCCCCTTCTAAGCGTGAGCCGTGTAATCTAACACTAATAAGGGCATTTCCCTCATAAAAAATATGATACACTCAAACCAGCTCAGAAATCTATATATTGTTTTTAGAAATCAGTTTTCATCTGTCTAATAATGTCCAAGTTTCAATGTTTTTATGTTAGAACATATGTAGCTTCCTTTGTTACTGAATTAATGTTAGGTATCATGCACATCAATGAACTAAATACAAATAATACCGACTGAGAGTGTGTTTGGGAATGAACATTAAAGAGCCCCATGCAACATCAATTCAAATGGTCACTTATCATATACAATTTGTTAGGTATACAATTTGTTTGTATATCGAAACATTAAGATTTACCTTTCCTAGTACCGCGCAAGAGTCACTTATCATATACCAAGTGGGTGCATTATCCGTGGCATCTACTATTATATCGTATCTAGCAAATTCACACCAAAAAAAAAATTAGATTCAACATACTTGAATATGAATAATTTTCATTAACTTGAAAAAAGTTGAAACAACTATTTATATACATAAAAGTAGGGGTAATTCAAGGGGTGTGGTTGAGCGGTTGAGGTTCATCCTCCCTTAACCAAGGGTTGAGGGTTCAACCCTCATTTTGGATATGAAGAAGTTTTAAATCTTTGAGTCAGCTATCCCACCCTTCGAGATGCCTCCAATTTAGCGAGCGATTAGTCATTATGTTCAGCGGTGGATACACCGATCTCGAAAAAAAAAACATAAAAGTAGGGGTATGCAATAGTTCGAACTTCGAACCAACCCAAACCAAACCATATATTATGGTTCATGAACCAAACCGAATTCAATTTTGTTTAAAACCAGAATTTTTTGTAAATAAGATTCAATCCGATTTAAAATCAGTTTAAAACCGATTCATAATAAAAAAAACCGAATTTTGGTTAAACTATTTTTTTTTTGACAAAAAATAATTAAATAAAAAAATATTTTAGTAAGAAATATTAATTAAAAAATACAGTGTTTTTTTAAATAAAAATCACAGTTTTTTTAAAATAAAAAACAGATTTTATTAAATTTAACAAATAGAATTTTAAAATTAAAAATTATATTTATTATTATAAAATTAATAAAATATGGGCGGTTGGTGCTGCCGGCCGCCGGAGCTCCGCCGATCACTGTTGGAAATTTCGGATCGCCGCTGTGAACCACCGCACCGGAGATGGAGCTCCGGAGTTGACCAGGACGTTGACCGGCTGCACCACCACCACAAGATTTTAAATATTTATTAATTATTTACTAAATTCTATTTTTAATTATTTATTAAATTATAGAGTTTTAAGTATAACGAATTAGGGAGGTGTGAACAAAAATATTTTGGACTATAAATATTTGGGCTTACTAAAATGTTTGAGCTTCGTCAAAAAAGAAATTTGAGTTTATCATACACTATTTTATAAAACAAAATTTTGTTTTTGAATAATATATAAATCTATTTTTTAATCAATAATCAATTAATGAGTACGCTTTAAAATAAAATAAAATAAAAAATATATTTCTCGAAATAAATGGATACTTAGTTGATACCCGTTGTTGAATTTTTAAGAATCGGTTCAAATTGCTTTTTTTTAAAATGGGGCACTAGATTACTTTCTTAATTTTGGGTTGGGTTTTAAACAAAGGATCAATTTGGATAGTAATAATTCGTTTATTTGCACACCTTTACATAAGAGGTATAATCTAAATAAGAATGCAATCCTATCATAACTCTAGAAGATTCTAACAAATCATATGATAATAAATATCAATATCTCAACACTCTCCCTCAAGGTGGAGCATATATATTATATTCATCCATCTTGTTACATATATAACTTATCTAAGGACTTCGTAGAGATTTAGTAAAGATATTAGCAAGTTGATCCTTAGAATTGACAAAGGAAGTTCTGATGACTCCGGAGATAATCTTTTCCCTAATGAAATGACAATCAACCTCTATATGCTTTGTCCTTTCATGAAAAACTAGGTTAGAGGAGAGCTGTAAAACTGATTTATCATCACATACAAGTTCCATTTGGCCAACCTCACAAAAATGTAATTCTTGCAATAAATGTTTCAACCACACAAGCTCACATGTAGCATGAGCCATAGCTCGATACTCAGCTTTTGTACTCGAGCGGGAAACAACAATCTGCTTTTTGCTCTTTCATGAGATAAGATATTCACCTACAAAAATGCAATAACCAGAAGTAGACCTCCTATCAATTGGATCTCCTGCCCAATTGGCAATCTGAATGCCCAACAATATTAGAGTGACCGTTATCAGTGAATACAAGTCCTTTTCCAGGCGCTCTTTTGATGTACTTAAGAACTCCAACAACTACATTACAATGACTATCACAAGGTGAGTTAAGGAACTGACTTACGACACTAACTGGAAAAGATATGTCTGGTCTGGTCAGGGTGAGATAATTTAATTTCCCACTAGTCTTCGGCATCTACACGGATCAGAATATGGCTCCCTAGGTCACGAAGCAACTTTACATTAGGATCCATAGGAGTATCGACTGGTTTGCAATCTATAAGACCCGTCTCCTCCAAAATATCAAGGGCATATTTCCTTTGAGAGATAGCAATGCTTGACTTTGATTGAGCCACCTCAACTCAGAGAAAGTAACGTTGAGGACCCAAGTCCTTACTCTGGAAGTTTTGAAAGATGTGTTGTTTAAATGCCTTGATACGTTCATTATCATCATCTATAATCACAATGTCATCAATATAAACCAAAAGATAAATATATTTGTTCGATGAACATTTAACAAAGACTAAATGATCTAATTCGCAACAGGTCATCCCAAATTGTTGAAGAACTTTGCTGAAACGACCAAACCATGCTCGAGGTAATTATTTCAAGCCATATAAGGACTTTTGTAATTTGCATACCAAACTACGCCCCCCTTAGCAACAAACCCAAGAGGTTGCTCCATATAAATCTCCTCATCCAATTCACCATGCAAGAAAGCATTATTGATATCCAACTGGAATAAGGGCCAATGTTTCATGACAGCCATGGCTAAAAATAGTGGAATAGATGACATCTTTGCAATTGGTGAGAAGGTGTCACTGTAATCCTGACTAAAGACCTGAGTATAGCCTTTTGCCACTAACCGAGACTTTAATCAATCAACTTGTCCATCAGGTCCTACTTTGACATTAAACACCCACCGGCAACCAACAACAGATTTTCTAGGAGGAGGTGGAACAAGCTCCCATGTATGGTTAGACTCTAAAGCTATCATTTCATCAATCATGGCTAGTTTCCACCCTGGATGAGATAATGCTTCATGAATTGTCTTAGGAATTGAGACAGATAAAGCAGAAACAAAAGAAACAAAGGTAGGAGACAATCAGTGGTAACTCAAAAAATTGTACATGGGATAAGGATTAGCCGTAGAACTTTTTCCTTTATGAAGAGCAATAGGTAATACAACTTAAGGTTCAGGTGGGACCGCAACAGGAGAAGAGATTGGAACAGTATATGAATCACTAGAATCAGTAGCAATAGTCTTTGGAGATGAATCACTAGAATCAATAGGAGTTGTTTCTGAAGCATCAACATGTCGGTGCTCATAAATAATACCATAGCGGTGGCACTCAGAGTTATTTTGTGACAGTGGAGAATTGTGAGTAGAGATAAATTGCTCAAATAATGGAATAGGTATCACTTCAGAAGTAGTGGCTGAAGCAAAGAATGGTGCATCCTCAAAGAAATGAACAACTGCAGAAACATGAAAATGATGTGTTGATGGAGAGTAACACTAATACCACTTTTGGGTTCTAGAATATCCCAAAAACACACACTTGAAAGCTCGTGCAGACAATTTATCGCGGCCTGGAGAGAGTGTTGGAGTAAGCCCTGAGAGCCAATCTATTTTCATAGTATTTGCTTTAGGACTTTGAATATAAATATGGCATTTCTTTATTATGTTTGTAGGAGTCCAAAATAATGAAGTCCCTAGAACAGATAGTCCGTCTAAAGAAATATTAAGTGTGACTTAATCATGAGATTCTATTAAACATAAGGACATTTTTCTTAAAGTATCTGTAGTCGAGTTTTATGGTGAAATGGGATAACCTTAAAGCATAAAGACTATTATGAAGATAGACTGATGATTGCATCTCATGGATCATAGGATAAGGAGTTATCAAGTCTTGACATAGGTATAATAAATATTAGGAGTAATATTTATACCGGATTGACCCGCTATGAGAGTACTACATAGAATGTTATGCTAAAGTGTCATAAGTTACTCTCATGGTGATAATGGTGTAAACCGCCCTTAGACCAAAAACCACTGTGTACCCTAGATGTGGAGTCAAGTACTTTGTTGCTGATCTAACATTGTCCGTAACTAGATAATCATAAAGGCAGTTTATGGGTACTTCACAAAGCATGCTGAGGGACAGTAGTGACCTAGATGGAATTTGTCAATCCTGCATAACAGGATAAATGTCTTGGTACCAATATTAAACTGGACAAAGATGACACCAAGTATGTTTTGTGTTCAATATAGACATAGAGGCAAAGGGGTAATTATACACGCATATATTATCACAAAGGTTATGTTTTAATCACATGTTAATTTCTCATAATTTGGGTAGCAATGATGTGTTGCTAGATACCGCTCATTGTTTATTATATTTAAATAAAGGATTTAATATAATTGCCAACGTTATGGAAACTTACAAGGGTCACAAACATAAGGACAGTCTAATATTGAGATAATTAAAGGAACACCGTAAGGTATGGTGTATGTGCAATGTGATAAGGGTATCACGGTAATTTAAACGAGCATGAACACAATATGTTATGGTGGGAGGGCGCGCACATGAGTACTACCACTCATGGGGAGCGTGCGCCCTAGCCTTTGTTAGCCCAACAAGAGAAGTCTTGGTGCACAAAACAAGAGTTGTCTTGATGCATAAGACAAGAAATATCTATAAATAGAGACCTCTTGTCATAGCTCAAAACACACCAAAAAGCACAAGAATATTTTAGAGTTGGAAACCCTAAAATAATTTCTCTCTTTAAATATTCTTGCATAGCCTTCATAACAAGGGCAAGCACTCTATTGAAGGTGACTGTTCGTGTGGACTAGTTAGAGGCGTGGGTGATCTTCATCAACGCTCGTGATCATCTTGTTCGTGATTCAAAGGTTCTACTCTACAAGAGGTAAAAACCCTAAAACTCATTCGTAAGGATCAAACTAAGGAAATTTTTTGAATTCCGCTGCTTTTAATTATTACTATTTTCTTTCAGAGAGATCATGAGCGAAACATGTTGAGCCGAATACACGATGTGGGACACCATATAGAGGTCCTTAGGAAACAAAAGTGAGCATGTAATCTCATTACCCAATACTAAGAATGGCATGCGATTTATCAAATAACAAGTCGTGAGAATAACATCACCCCAAAATTTAAGTGGTTCATGTGCATTGATCAACAAGGTTCGAGTTGTATCCACTAAATGACGATGTTTCCTCTCTGTGACACCATTTTGCTATGGTGTATGGGGGCAACTAAACTGATGTATGATACCGTTAGAAGCCATAAAAGAGTTGAATGATGCAAAAAATATTATTTTGCATTGTCACTCTGAAGAATTCGAATTGTTTTCCCAAATTGGTTCTTTATCTCTGAGCAAAACATCTGAAAAGCACCAAATAATTGTGAACGGTCTTTCAATAAAGTGATCCACGTGCATCTAGAAAAATCATCAATGAAGTGACATAATATCTTCATCCCAAATTAGATGACACCCGACTAGGACCCTAAACATTAGAATGAACAATATCAAAGGGAGACATGGATCTTTTGTTGGCACTACTCAGAAATGATGCTCTAACATGTTTGCCAAGTTGACATGAGTCACAATTCAATGATTTCAAATATGAAAGATGAGGAACCAACACCTTTAACTTATCTAAACTTGGATGACCCAAACGACGATGAATGATATCCGGACATGAAGAAACACCACAAATGGTGGATTGATGATGATGAAGGTAATATTAACCATGTGATTTGAATCTTGTTCCAATAGTTTTTCCCGTACTTCGCTCTTGTAATAAGAAAGAGTCAGAACAAAATGTTATGGAACAGTTGAGAGAACGGGTAAGTTTACTAACTGAAATCAAATTAAAAGGTGATTCAGGTACATATAACACATAATTCAACGATAGAGATGGCAAAGGTGAAGTTTGACAATTTAACACATAATTCAGTGTATAATGCAAGAAATGCGTGAAGTAGCAAAGTTTTTCACAAGAAAACGGGGGGGGGGGGGGGGTTTAATTGTGACCCTTTAAAATTGAACTCATGTTGTTAGTAGTATAAGTTGTATGATAAATCAAAGCTTAATTAGAAAGAATTAAGTCAAAACAAAATTAGAGAATGTTGACAGAATGTTCTCTGATCAGTTTATGTTAGATTGCAGAGAACATTCTTAGAATATTCTTCCTGAATATTATTGTGTGTATAAGTGTGTCTGTTTTGCAAAAGTATAATGATAAAGAGAAGAAGTATAACACAAAGAGTTTATATTGTTAATCTTAATTGGGCTAGTCCAGTTTCCCACACCATGTGAGGGTTTCTACTATTCTCTTTTGAACTTAAAACCAAGACCAAAAACTGTCAAGCTATCACAAGCTTATCTTCCACCTTATCACCAAGGTGATCTCTACCTTTCCTACTAAGGTAGTTGGACAACCAATATTTACGTATTCTTGAGCAAGTTATTTCTTATAACAAAGAGTTGTTTGGATCTAAAGCTTAACAACAAACCAAACCAGGTTTATAAAGTATTCTAAGTAACTGTAAAAATCTCTCAGAAAATCACTCAAATGAATTGTTGATCCAAGTATGCAATTGTGAAGATTGGAGTGAAAGAGATCAAAGAAGAGTTTGTGAGATTCTTGTGATTGAAAGACAAGTATGGAATGATTGTTATTGATTCAAAACTCATGCTTTGCTTCTGCTGTATTCCATGCTATTTATACTTTATGAGAGCCTTTGGAATCTTGGAGAATGTGTGAGAAAATCATAGAACAATGAACTAGTCATTACTCACATTTGTCAAGTAAGTTGGAGAATGTTCTGAGAATGTTCTCCAAGAGGAGCGTGTAGATGAGCTGGCAATTGTCCTTTCATAACTTGATGAGCAAGTGTAACCATTGCATTCAAATGTTGTTGTCATATGAGAACAATGCTTTACGGAGAATTATGAGAGAACATTCTCACAGACTGTGTACATTCCCTATGAAGTATCTTCATAGAATAGTGGGAGAATGGTGTGGGGACAGCTTTGCAATGCATCCAAGAAACCAGTTGTGATCTGATCAAGGCATATTAGAAAAGTACTTTGCAAATACAATCTTGATAGATAATAGAGTATAGCCTTTGTTGGAGAAAGGACTATAACTTCATGGAGAATGTTCCTTTAATAAGTCTTTGCAAGTACATGACAACTCATAGTTAGCAAGTTGTTGTCTTCTCCTTATTGGTCTATGTTCATCTCTATCATAATAAATTCAGATATTAATTTATTATGCCTTGAGATCAAAGAACATTCTTTGGCACATGCTCCATGTGATGACTTAAGATAGAAAGTCCCATAAGTTGTTGATCACTTGTCTTGCCATAAAGGAATAAGTTGTTGTACAGATCTTGTGCATAAATACCCATGAAAAGTGCTCTTTTATCTTGTTCATCTATCACTTAAAATAAATAAGTGTTTTCCCTTGAAGAACAATCATGTTGGAGTCCAGAGAATGATAAGTGTCCTTCTCTTAACATTCTCATAGTTGATATCAAATAGTTTACTTTGCACAATGATTTCTATCTTTTTAATATCACTCAAAAGCACTTGTTAGATGACACAATGATCAAAATCATACTTTAAAATATAATTAAGATATTTGTTATCTTTAAAACATCAAATTGAGATTTTGCCTCAACAGTATAGACTTCTGGACGATAAAACAACAAAGGAAACTCCAAAACATGCGTCAACCGTGGGACCCACACATTGAAAGTTGTCCCAACATAACAACTACGAAAACGGGTGGCCGGAAAGCATAGCAACTTCTGTAATAAAAACTTGAATATGAATAATTCTCATTAACTTGAAAAAGGTTGAAACAACTATTTATATACATAAGAGATATAATCTAAATAGGAATGCAATCCTATCATAACTCTAGAAAATTCTAACAAATCATATTAATAAATATCAATATCTCAACAAACAGCAAATAAAATATTTTATTAATAGGTAAGACAAAGTACAATCAACAAAATATGGATAAAGTACAAGAGACCGGTCTTATTATAAATAGGAAACATACTTGCCGGATAAAGTACAAGAGACCGGTTTTATTATAGAAAGGAAACATTCTTGTTGGATAAAGTACAAGAGACCGGTCGTAAACCAAACAATATATCAAATCCACTATATTTCTCACTTATTTCTCTCTTCTCTCACTCTCTCTCACCTATTTCCCTCTTAACAACTTCTCCTCTAAACCAAACACATCCTAAAAAAAGAATAGCTTGTATTAAATTAATTTTTTTTTTGTACAAATTAATGTAAATTTTTTAATACTACATACAATTTAAATAGAAATAAGCATTGCCACTTACTCAAAAAAAAAACAAAACATTGCCATATCATATAATATAAATATTTATATTTTTTATAGGTTGATTACAGAAATTTCAAATTTTTTTTTATCATATTTAGTTTTTTTTTTTTTTTTGGTATGGATTATCAATTTAGTTTCATAAGTGCTAATTTGCATTTTCCTTAATTAAAAATAGAAAAAGTGAAATATGGATATCAAAGGCACATAAAGTAACTATACTCCCTCCGATCCGTCTTAAAATACAAAGGAAAAAATTTATTTTTTTGTCTTAAATTATAAGTGAAAAACTATTTTCAAAGATATTTTTTGCTTATCTATATTCCATAATATAATATAATTTGGTTCTATGTAATGTGTCTAATTTGTGTGTCATATTAAACCTTAATTCAACAAAGGGTTAATAGGTCAATGCCCACTTATAAAATATGCAAATTTTGCAATACCTTTTGTAATTTTTTTTTTGAGAATTACCCCTGTAATATTTGATTTTTTGCAATACCTCATGGACTGAGTCAATTATAATATAACCGCTGCAAAAAAAAACAGCAGTGAAATAAAAAATAGCCGCAAAATATAATTTTAGTGGGTTTTTATAAACCACCGCAAATAAAAACTGCCGCAAAATAAAATTTTAGCTGGAGTTTTAACCGCCGCAAAATATAATTTTAGCGGGGTTTTATTCACTACAAGAAAAACAGCTTTTAGCGTCGGACCAAAGCGGACACTAAAAGGCAAAAAACCGACTCTAACACGGTTTTAGTGTCGGATTAGCGTCGGCGTCGGGTTGAGGCTAAAATGGTCGAAGTTAATCCATAGTGTCGGCTCCAGGCCATCCGACTCTATATTAGAGTCGGCTAAGCCGAGTCAACAGCCGAGTCTTACTAACATTCGACGCTAAAATTTTGAACCATTAAAAGTCAACAAAATATCATAGCCTCGGATTGGCCGACTCTAAAGTAAACAAAAAATAAAGTCAATGAAGTATAGTAGCGGCGGCTAAGCCGACGCTAATAAAATTTGGGAAAAAAAAATAATACCAATTAAAACATCCAGTTGCCCTGTTTTGCACCTAAATACTAAATAAAAAAAATAGTGACATAACATCATTATAACAAACTTGGTAGACAGGAGTTTTAACACAAGATTCAAACTATAAAATCATAGTAATGCGACTAAGCAAAAAGTCAAATGAAAGAGATTCACCAAACATCAAAAAACCAACCATACCACCAACAAGTAAATTGAATAAATTTGCCAAAAGAACACCATAGGCCTTCAACAAAACAATGTATTAACATGTAAGTAATAAAGTAACTATGGTCAAGGATCACTTACACGTAGAATTAGAGGCAATCACCAGAAGAGAACACCTCTCACATAGTGAGTTCATAGAGAGAGAGAGGAAATAAATGCCTTTGGAAAAAATAAATTTCCACAAGCAGAGTAGATAAACTCCCCCTCAAAACATGCGTACAAACATGCGAACATATCATAAGATATTCGCTCCCCCTAAAGATACGCACACACACCATAGGACAGATGTTAGAGCAACTGTCACATCTTCAACGAAACGTATCAGAGCTACGCGAGCTACGTATCAAAGCTTCAGCAAACGAACTAAACGAAACGAACTACTACTCCCCCTTTTTAGCCACAAATTCTGGAAAACATAATCCATGCATACAAAATGCAGAAACAGAACATAGAGTAGTATCCCAGCAGCAGAAGCATTGTCCTTTCCTCTTTCTTCTCCCTGAACTTCCTCCTAGCAGAATCACTTTTCAGATGAAAAGATACATTATCCAAAAGTGCTAGAGGTATAGCCAAAGGTACTTTCATACCCTTGATAGTTTTACGAGACGCTTTTCCAGAAGTGGCAACATCTGTCTCAACAACCTCAAAGTAGGAGGATCTTTTCTCTTGAGATTCTTCTTTCCTGGAGCAGATTGAGGCACAACCTTGCTCCAACCCTTAGGGGGACCATACATGGGCTTATTCCCAGTATCAGCTTTCTTCTTTTTGCCCTCTTAGGCACTTTCAACCACAGAAGGAGTACTTTTGATGGATTTCCTCCTTGTTCTATGAGCAACACCTGTCACAGGAGTTTCCTCCACAGTAATATCTTATGGTTTATCATCTTCTACCAGAACCACATTGTCAGGACTCTCAGCTTGATTGACAACCTTCTGAGTCTCAATATCTTCATCTTGAGGCTTAGGTGAACCTTCCTCATGAACACTCTAAGTATCAGGAGTGTCTTGAACCACAATAGTCTCAACATGGGCTTGTACCAAAGATGCGTGAGCATCTGGCATAGCATCTGTCAACTTATCAGACATAACAACAACAATAGGATTTTCAGTAATACTAACATCTTGTTCAGCACTAGCTTCCTCAGCAGGTTTTTCAACAGAAACATTTTGCTTATCATCCACTAATTCTTCATCTATCCTATGATTATCAGAACCTAGGGTTTCAACAACAGTATCAACAATAACATTACCCTCAACAAGGGTATCTTCAGATTTACTGACAAAAGTGTCAACACTTGGTCCCACAATAGTCGAAACAAACTAATTCTCTTTACAGTAGAGATCATGCATGCTTAAACCGACACTCTGGACATTAGAGGGTTTTGATTTATTACCTTTGGATTTTGAACCCTTAGAAGACGAAGAGACCTTTCTTGAACTCTTCTTCCTTGATATTAGCACCTTAGAGCGTCGTGTGGTTACTCCAGTACTAGAAACAGTGGCAAGCGGTTGAGCATCAGTAATAACCGTCGCTGGATCCACTTGTTCAGTGATAGGATCAGAAACAGAATCGGACAAAAGAGTGAATGATTGATCTTGCATTGTGGGTTTGTCATTCTTTTGCTTCCATTCTTTCTTGATGTTTTTCTTTGTAGACTCAGGTCTTGATGAATAAGTTCCGTCGGGGTAACCATATAGTTCATAACAGAAGGGCCTAATATGTCCCTTTCTTCCACAGTGGTGACATACCCAATCATAGTATCTACCCATCCGTCTAGACTTGTAGTTAGTCATCTGTTGTCTTGCTTGATGTAAGGGCATCTGTCTTGACATAGCTGGATCATAAGTACTAACAGCTGGTACAAATTGTGTCTGATGAGGTACAACTCTGTAGTCAAAGCCTATACCTTTAACATTTCTTGAACTCTGTCCCATCTCTAGAATCTCATCTAATTTGTCAGTACCTCTATTGAGCATCCTCAGTTGCTTGTTCATGTTATCTATCTATGATTTGAGTAAAGCAACTTCATCATTTAGATATGAGTTCACTTGCAGTAGTCTATTATTATCAGCTTCCAGAAGAGCAATGATTCCTTTTTGTTTACACACCTCTTCACTTTTGATAAGTAACTCATTATATACTTCAGGTGATTCTTCATGGGATAGCTCTCCATCAAAAAAATCTATGTCAGATGCACATACTCCTGTTAAAGCAACCACATGTTTGGCAGTGTCGAAATCTTCTTCTGATTCATCTTCCTCACACCAAGAAACATCCATGTTGTCATCAGTTTACAGTTTCCTTTGATTGTTGGCATTCTTATTGATGCTGCGACTGTTGTCTGAAGCATAAGTCTTAGGGCGTCTGTCCATCAATTTCAAGACTTTATTAAATTGTTTTTTCAACAACACAATAGCTTCAGATATGCTTTCATTAGCCTTTATATCACTCTGTTGATCAGTCTCCTCGGCATTAGAGACAAAAGCAATGTTTTTCGTCTTCTTTTCAGATCTCTCATTTGCTGACATCTCAAAAGTTTGTAGAGAACCAACTAATTCATCCATTTTCAGTTCTGAAATGTCCTTGGCTTCCTCTATTGTAGTGACCTTCATGTCAAACTTCTTAGGCAACGACCTAAGCATTTTTCTTACTAGAGTTTCTTCAGATATCTTCTCACCCAAGGCATCAAATTGATTGTCATAATCAAGAATCGTCATGTGAAATTCTTGAATGCTTTCATAATCCTTCATTCTCAAGTTCTCAAACTTACTAGTCAAAAGTTGCAACCTTGAGCTTTTCACCTTAGATGTGCCTTCAGGAACAGTTTGAAGTATCTTACCGGCCTCCTTTGCAATAGTGCATCTCTTGATCAGCTTGAAGATGTACATATATTCTCCATTAAATAGAGCATTCAAGGCTTTTGAATTTGCATTAGCCAATGCCTCCTCCTCTTTGCTCCAATCCTCCTCAGGTTTTAGTGTGGTGGATGCGCCATCTTTATCAGTAATCACCAGATGTTCCCATCCTTTCAACACGGATCTCCATATTTTATGGTCCATGGATTTCAGAAACGTTGTCAAACGAGACTTCCAATTATCATAATTAGAATCACCAACCAGAAGTGGTGGTCTGTTCATAGTTCCTCCTTCCTTCTCCATTCTTGCCAGAAAAACCTCCCTGAAGCTCACCCTAAACAGAACAGGGTGCCTACTCTGATGCCAATTGAAATTCTGTCTACCAGACAAACAAACGCTGTGAACAATGTAAACACAACTGTCCGAGCGCGTGTCTAGCTCAGGACAAATACACAATTATGACGGGAATTAAAAGCAACGGAAAAGTAAATAACACAGTAAGTTTGTTAACCCAGTTCGGCGTAACTTGCCCTAGTCTGGGGATACCAATCCAGGAGTGAACTCACTATAATAGTTCTAGTGCAAGGACCAACGTAGCCGCACTACTTGTCTTCCACCTAGACACTACCTCGTGACAGCCCTACCTAGGAACTCCTAGATATGAGACCCCGTCTTACCTCCTAACCTAAACAACACACTCAGCGTTGCTTTTTCTTTTCTTCACTTGATATGTTTTCTTTGGACAAGAGACACACTCTTCCGACTCAACACTTACTCCGTACCTACAGGCTTAGGAGAAGCACAATTACAACTCTAACAAACACGTCCTTTACATGAATCAGTTACGACGCAAGCAAGGCTCACACACAAATACTAAAAACAAAAACAAAAAGAAGACAAAACCTTAAACACAAGCTTTGAGAACACACACGGTTTATCTTGACTTTTAGGGTCTGTCATTACATATATTTATACTACTAGACTAGCACTGGGTTTGGGCTTCAGACACCTTTGGACGTTTTAAGGTCCAAGTCTTGAATCTTCTAGAACAAGAGATCTTCTTGAAAAATAAATCAATATCACCTTCTAAAATATATCAAGGCTTGACCGTTTTAGACTTCTTCGGAAACACGTGACTTAATCACCAAGTAATGGTTAAAAGAAAAACCAAAGCGAATCTTGTAAAAGATTGCATAAAATAATAAACGCACGCTGGCGCGAGCTGGCTGATCACGTAATGCTGTTCCATATGCTACAACATCTGACCTATCATCAGTGATCATAAGCAACTGACCACACATCTGGCTAATATATGTTTTTGCACAATTGTAGCCAACCTTCAAAAACTCAACAATTATGATCCCTTATTTTTTATTTTTGCAATTTTAGTCCTCATATTTTTAAAATTGAGACATTTAATCAACGACATTATTTTGTCTTCAAAGATGATGTGTCATTCAGTAAATGACGTGACAATCTATATTTTGATTATGTGGCTGCCATATAAGATATTATTACCAACAATACAATTCCGTTGCAAGGAGTACTATAAAAACTTAAGTGTTACGTCATTTAATAAGTTGACACATCATTAAAATTGAAGATGAAATAAAGTGGAGAGCTAAATGTCTCCAATTTTTAAAAACAGAAGGACTAAAATTGTGTAAATAAAAATAGAGAGACCAAAATTATAATTAAACCTTAACAATTTAGAAATTAAAATTTTAAAATGAGTATTCTATCTTTTATCTTTTTCTATATATCAACTATTAAAAATGATTTGTTACCTATATATTGGCATTTTTTATTTATTTTGGTCCCTCTATTTTTTTTTTTTTTGGGACATCCCCTTACTCAACCCATATGTCTCCCAGCTCATACCATTCGAGCTATCCTACGGGGACCCTCTTTTATTAAAATCAGTGTTTTGATATTTTGTATGTGAAAATTTATCGTTTTACCATTTAAAGAGTCAAATCTCATTTTAACAAAAAAAAAAAAGTTAAATCTCATAAATTTTATGACCGTTTTTAAGGGTTTGATATTTATGATAGGTATTCCTCACTTGTGATTCTTAAAGTCTTATATATTTTGTATGTGAAAATTTATCGTTTATTACCATTTGAATTCAAATAGTCAATTTCATTAATTTGATGACCATTTTAGTTATAATTGTAATGATTTTAAAAAATTAAATTTTTAATTGTGAAAATTTATAATTTTACCATTGAAAGAGTCAAATCTCATAAATTTTATGACCTTTTTAAGAGTTTGATATTTTTGATTGGTATTCCTAACTTGTAATTCTAAAAGTTTGATACTTAATACCAAAAAAAAAAGTTTGATATTTTGTATGTAAAAATTTATCGTTTTACCATTTGAATTTGAAGAGTCAATTTCATTAATTTTATGACCATTTTAGTTTAATTGTAATGATTTTATAAAATAATTTTTTTTATATGTATGAGATATTTTGTATGTGGAAATTTATAATTTTACCATTTAAAGAGTCAAATTTTATTTTAACAAAAACAAAAGTTAAATCTCATATATTTTTGACCATTTTTAAGAGTTTGATATTTTTGATAGGTATTCCTAACTTGTGATTTTAAAAGTTTAATATTTTGTATGTGAAAATTTATCGTTTTATCATTTGAATTTGAAGAGTAGTCAATTTCATTAATTTTATGACCATTTTAGTTATAATTGTCATAATTTTTAAAAATTAAATTTTATATGCATGATATTTTGTATTTGAAAATTTATAAGTTTACCATTTTAAGAGTCAAACTTCATAAATGTTATTATGACCAATTTAATTACTATATGTAGTGAATAAATGTTTTTTTATGAAGTTCAACAAAAAATAGATTAATAATATTAGAGAATGATAGAAAAATAAATAACAAAGCAGTAAATGTAAAAATTGATAGGAAGAAGTGGAAAAAAAACCCTATTAATAAGCCCTTGTCTGTTTTCCATTCACCACATCACTCATTCACTCTCATACAACAATGTTGCATAAACCAGTGAGATATTCCACACAGTTAGGTGGCTCCTCCATAACTGTGAGGGACATGTTTAACATTGAAAGCTTGATTATATGAACACAAAGAGAACCCTCCTTTAATAGATGCATCAATCTCCCTCCAAGAGATATAGGAATAGACTCAAAAGCTCCAACAACAAATTCAAATCGCCGAACATAGTCATGAAAGACTCTGAAACTTTATGAAACTGATTGTCATTGAAAACAAGTCATCTCAAGGATGAACTACATGTCATCCTAGTGGGAGGGTTTCAATGACAATTAGTTTCATGAAAATTTCAAGGTCTCTCGTGAAAATGTTCAGCGATTTGGATTTGTTCTTGGAAAGCTCATAGGTTTATCCCTAGATCTCTTGGAATGGTGTGGTTAGAACTTTCATTGGTTCTTGATGGAGATTGTTGTACTTATTTGAAGAGGGGGTGTTGACATAATCAAGCTTTGGTTGTTAATGTTAAGGGAGATGTACATCACAATGAAAAGGGACATGGTTGCTCTTTCAAACATCACCTCTAAACATTAAAAGCTTGATCATATCAACACCTCCACCAAGAGAACCTTCCTTTAATATACGCATCAGTCACGGTAAAGAATCAAAGGAGGATGTGACTACACCCCCTCCAAGAGATCTAGGATAAGACCCAAGAGCTCCAAGAACAAATTCAAACCACCTAATATTTTCATGAGAGATTTTGAAACTGATTGTCATTGAAATCAAGTCATCTTGAGGATGAACTCAATGTCATCATAATTTTCAAGGTCTTCCATGATAATGTTAGATGGTTTGGGTTTATTCTTGAAAAGTCCATAGGTCTACCCCTAGATCTCTTGGAACGGTGTTGTTAGATCCTCCAATGATTTTTTATGGTGTTTGTTGTGCCTATTAAAAGAGGTGTTGACATAATCAAGCTTTTGTTGTTAATATTAATGTTACTGGTGGTGATGGGGAGAGAGACCATGTCCTTAATTTTTTTTTCGATAATGAAAGAGGAGCCGCCCAAGCGTGTGGAATATCTCAATTGTTAGTTCTCCGAGGATTCACTCCCTAGAGTTTGAAGATATAAAAAAGTTGACGCAACATCACATGAATATTTCTTATGTTCTCCATCATCATCAACAAGATTATCACTACAAGGAGAAGAAGATAAAAACCAAGTGATATCGATATTTCTTTGTCTGAAGAATGTGGGAGCGGTTGGAGGTTTTGTGGACACCAAGAGCATTGTCATAGGTTATTTGTACCAAGTGTAATATAAGATTTTGATTTCAAATTAATTAGTATGAAAATATGATAGAATATATCTAGTTGAAATTACTATCATAGAGTGCCTTGATGGCAAAAATATGTATAATTACGTTGAGGGTTATGTATGATAAATTTGAGTGTTTTGTAATTAATAACTAGTCTTTTTATTAATTTAATTGAATGTTGAAGATTTTATTTATTTAGAACTTTCAATGGCATTTTAGTTTCCTACAGATGGAAAGAATTTTGCAAAACCCAGCATGAGGGTATAATGCCAACATCAGGAATGAATGTGAAAGATTTGATAATTCAATGTTAGTTGATCCTCAATAGATCATATAACTATATGAAAATTCAAATTACATTCAAAGAGAGATCATGTAAATCTTTAAGTTTCAAGCTTTTATGCATTAATAAGAAAAGAAATTAAAGTACAATTACAATTCATTTTACATGAAGTACAAAGGGAAAAGTACTAGAAACAAAACAACTTAAATCTAAATTTTAAACAACCTAAAGCATCGTACGTCTTAGATCAGCAGTGTTTGTTTTTAGAAAGTCTCCAATGTTCGCGACATCTTCATGTTTTTGCGTTGGACGCCAGAAGCTACAGCAAGTCCTAAATCTGATAGCAGAATCACCAAACTCAGTATAAACATAAATTTTAGTACTACTACTACTAAATACTAATTGAGCACATGTAAGCTAATTAATAAGTCATTGTATCGTTTAACCTTGGCATTGAAATCAGAATAATCCAAAAGAACATTGGAAAATGTTAAGTCTCTATGAACATTGGAGTGGTCATCAAAATTGAAATAATATGCATCACTCATCATCATTCATCATAGATAATTATAAAACTAGGGATATACATATAGTTCTAGTATATTAGTTAGATTTTACTTTAGCCCTAGATCATAATGATGTTTAATTAGGAGCATCATAATAGAGAAATGAATGAAATTATAGAGGAATGTCAAAGGCCTACTTGTGAACTCTTCTATTATATATCCTTTCCTCTTACGGCAATTGGTGTCGGCATGTGAATATCTAATTCATTATTTCTAGCAAACTAGAGGTTTGTAGCATGAGCGATCGCATGTGCTTCAAGTTGTTGACAAGTAGCATATATTATTATCATAGGCATATGAAACAGTAAAGCATTAGATGGAGAATGATAAAAGAATGAAAGTGGAACACTCTAAAGTCAACGGAATGATAAATTCGCTGTTGATTCGTCATATGAGTAATGAAGAAGCTCTTGATGAAAATCAAGAGACTAGTGATAGGATTAGGTAGTTGGTTAAATATAAGAGAGAATATTTATTATACATGATAACGCAGAAACAAACAGTGAATTTGTAGAAGTTGACGACAGTTACTCCATATCAGAAATTATATAAGCAGAAACAATGTTTGTTCAATGCACACAATTGATAAGTCCACAAAATCATAAACGAACAGAATAGTTAACTAAATAAAGAAACAAATCTAATGCGCAAAATCATTTATTTCATGTAGATTTTTGCAGGGAAAAATTGTTGAAGTTACCCTGCATAAATCTAAGAGTAAATCTAATGGAGCACAAGAAATTGACAATCTGTGAGTCATATATGGGCAAATATGAAAGCTAAGTACCATATTTTGTGATAGCAACAATCTATGTCACTTTGGCAAAGGATTATTCATACATACATACATACATACATACATACATACATAAGACATACTTAAAACACTATAATAATGGCACATGAAATAAAAATGACAAGAAGTAAAATAACAAGAATGAGCAATTGAAAGTAAAACATTATACAATAACAAGATAAAATCACATACAATATTCAATTCAATTAATAAGAAGATAGCAGTTATGTTATGAAGCTGCCACTAGTATTTGACAGTAAAGTAACTCATCTATCTATAAACAATTACACATTGTACAGTAACATGATCATGAATCAAGGTTGACACCACCCTGCTTCTTCAACGGACAGAAAGCTTGAACCTTTTACAGTCACGGTTATTCACATCAAAAATCAGAAATTTTCCGCGAGACATATCCAACAATGCTTGAGCTAGTATAGGGTTTTTTCTTTAATAGCAACGGTCGTCTTCCTTTGTCATACATTTATATTGATATCTCATCTTAAACCTTTATTGGAAGAGGTTATTAATCTTTTCAATTTCTCTAATTGGTTTGCTTACATTCATCATTATTTTTGATACGCTAATTGATGCGCTGATATGTTAGTTAAACAAAGACACAAAATTGCCTTCGAACCAAATTTAGGTTATGATGACTATATATAATGATCTCAATGCTCCACTTTTGTTGGATTGTAATTATTCCATTTCTCATTTAGTTGGAGAGTTATATGCCTCTTTTTATAAAAAGTAAAAAAACTCAAAAAGAGAAAATAGATTATACATTAACAGTATAAATAGTTTTAATCTAATATCCAATGAGCCTTTTATATTCAGCCAAATCGCCGAATTATTTTAGAGTTAATTGTAAGACATATGATAGGTTGATGATTTGTTATTGAATGACATTGTAAAACTATTTTACACCGTTAGTGCATGAATATTTTTTCTATTAATCATTTAGTTCTCAAAGGCAGATGCCTACTTAATTTGGAATTCAATTGTGAAGTAAATAAAATTTGACTAAAATACTTATTGAATGTTAATCGGTCGAGTGGTAATTGACACATAGTTTAGTAAGAAGGATCACGGTTTGATTCTCACAACTGCACTACCACGAAGCTGAAACCATTTGATATCATAATTGACCTCAACCAGATTAAACAAATGATAAAAAAAATAACTAAAGTTATTATACAATCCAAAAATCTAAACTGAATTCTGTTAAACGATTTGTCTTTAAGTGAGTTTCAGTTACAATAAAAGACTAAATTCTTACTTAAAACTAAGTTAAAGGGTCGCAAGAATAACATCGCCAACAAATTTTTATATATTATTTTTTCTCCAAATTCTCATTTTTTTTAAGTAGTAACAAACCGATGTAAAATGTACTAATAAAAAAACCTATGCAAATTCTAAATGTGATTATTTTTACTTGTTTAAAAAGTTCCTAAAACTTAAACAAGCAGCCTCTTGCTCCTTTGGTTAAAACCTTAATTAGTCTTTATGAGACTATTTTACATTAATTTCACTTAAATGGAAGCATAAAGTAGAGATTAGCTTTTTTTTTTTTAAAAATTGCCAGATTTTTTTTTTAAATTAATTTTTTTTTTAAATTTGTTATTTAGGGGCAGTTTTTAGTATAATTTACGGCAGTTTTATTATATTTAGTGGATGTTCTTTTTTATGGCGTCTAAAATTCTCCCTAAATAATAGATGCTATTTTTTTTACTAGATCTATTATTTACCGTCGATTTTTAATATAATTTAACGGTGGTTATAAACCTTCGCTAAATAACTTGTGCACTTTGTATAATAAATTCCTACTTTTCAAGGTTTATTAAACCGCCGCAAATCAAAATTTCCGCTAAATATTATTAAACCGCCGTTAACTATAATATAAACGCCGCAAATAATACTAGAAACCGCCGCTAAATAACAAATCTATAAAAAAAAAATTAATTTTTTTTTTAAAGAATTGAGTTGGCAATTTCCGCTAAAAATTAAAAAAAAAAATTTGAGTTGGCAATTTTTAGTATAATTCGACGGTAAATAATAGATCTATTAAAAAAAGTGCATCGACTATTTAGCGAAAATTTTAGACGCCATAAAACAGAACATCCGCTAAATATAATAAAACTGCCGTAAATTATACTAAAAACCGCCCCCTAAATAACAAAAAATTTTTAAAAAAATTAAATTAAAATTAAAAAAAAAATCTGGCAATTTAAAAAAAAAATAAAAAAAAAGCTGAGTTGGCAATTTTTTTAAGGCTTAAACAATGTTTAGGTCCCTGTAAGTTCGCACTTTTTTTTATATATGTCTCTGTAAGTTTTTTTCTTAAAAATTAGTCTCTGCAATTGCACTTCCTTTTGATTTTGGTCCCTGGCGTCAACTTCCGTCCAAAAAATGCTGACGTGGCTAATGGAGTGACAGGTGGCGTAGATGATGAGGGACTAAATTCAAAAAAAATGATATTACAAGGACCAAATTAAAAAACACAGTATTTGTAAAATTTCACTATGAATAAAATCTCCAAATTAAATAGTTTCCTTGTCCTCTTCATACCTCAACCAAAATTCTATTGTTTTATGTTGAGAGATCTAAAATTTTGGTTGCACTTTAAATAAGTCTTAGATGCTGGTGTTGTTTCTCATATGATAATGTATTCAATTATTTTATTGTGCATATGGTGTTGTCATCGTGTTGCTATGTTTCTATGTAGGTGTGGTGTGAGGAATTGTCTAATAGAATGGGTATTTGTATAGCTTACCTATAGTGGTTAGGGTAATGGCCGTGTGCCACAAGTATATTGTATCTCGTTTGGAGATTTCAAACAAATTTCCTTTAATCAAATGTATGATTTCTTAATTTTATAGCTAGCACATGATATTGTATATCATTTGCAACCCTTCATGGAAAAAGTTAATGTTCATTTATTTGGTTGCATAAAGTGTTTTTCATATGGTTAATCATACATTGCAATTTTAAGAGTTACTACTTTAAATGAGTGATTGCAAATAATGATAATCGTTGGAGTGGAGTTTGTTGATGATGACATTTTTGCATAAAACAATGGAATTTCGGTTGAGGTATGAAGGGGCCAAGTAAACTCTTCAATTTGAAGATTTTATTCATAGTGAAATTTTACAGAGATTGTGTTTTTGAATTTGGTCCCTGTAATATCATTTTTTTTTATTTAGTCCCTCGTCATCTACGCCACCTGTCACTCTGTTAGCCACGTCAGCTTTTTTTGGACGGAAGTTGACGTTAGGGACCAAAATCAAAAGGAAGTGTAATTGCAAGGACTAATTTTTAAGAAAAAAACTTACAAGGATTTATATCAAAAAAGTGCGAACTTACAGGGACCTAAGCATTATTTAAGTCTTTTTTTAAAATAAATGCCATGTGGCCTGCCACGTCACTATTTTGCCAAGTCAACTTTTGTTGACTTTGACCAGGGGTAAAAAGCAGAATCTGATATTACAAGGGATAAAGCAACAAAATAATTTTACAGGGGGTAAAGCTGCTTTTGTGTATATTATAGGGGAGTAAAGGCAATTAACCCTATATATTTAGTTGGCTTACACATATGATTTATCATCAAGTTACCTATTTGTACATCCTGGTAGAATGTAGTTTTTAGTTGTTTTAAATGTACTTAATATACAATTAAGAACATTTTAAGTAGCATAACAACTCAACCCTAAATTGGCTTACAACCGCCCCCTCCTTCCAAAAACCCTAATTTTTTGTCTTTGTTTTTGTTCATCCTCTAGAAAGGGGTGATTTAGGGTAAATTTTGATCGAAAATCACCCCTCTTGATCTTTTATTTAGTTTCTCTTTACTTAAATAATTGGTTTTCACATATTTTTTAGTTTTGTTTGAGTTTTCTTCACTGTGATTTCTTCTTCCGGTGTTATTTTACTCCCGTAGTGTGGAGTTGTTTGATTTCCCGTCTTTGTACGGTGTTTGTATTCCCGTCTTCGTACGGTGTTTGTTTTGTTTCAGGTTTGCAGATTTGCTTCAATCCAAATTCAAAGCAGATTCAATGACTATAGCGTCTTCAACGTTGCAGATTCGGAAGCATGAGTACTCCGAACATTTATATTTTGTCATATCAATTGTAGGCTTTATCATTTGGCCGTTTTATACTATTAACTCGGATGCGGTGAGCTTGTTCGCCGATTTATCCTTTTTAGTTTTTAGCGAATTTGAATATGTTATGATGTCGATTGATGTACTTTACAAATTTGAATGAATGAATATCGTTGTTTTGAGTAAAAAAAAAGTACTTAATATACCAGCAAGTATATGAAATGTGTTAAATACATGGTTTGGAGATATTACAATGTGGACATGAGGCCAATAGTGGATTCATGATCAGAAGTACGTCTTCGACCTTCCTCTATAATTTCATTCATTTCTCTATTAAGATGCCCTTTGTTTTTCTTGTCGTTTAATTTTGATAGAAGGAACTGCATGATTTGGTGGCTACTACTATAAGACATGACTGCAAAAATACTAAGAGAAACTGTTGCTTCCTTTGCCAAAGTCACCTAGATTGGTAATAATGAATGGTTTCACTAGAAAAGTTGCTTTTTTAGCTTTAGTTTTCATTAAGTTTTCCAACCAAAAGGATTCTTGCATAAAATTCATTCTCTAATTAATAATAACCTGCAAATCATATTCTTTTATTTGTTCATAAATTAATTAGCTGATTAGGATATTTATTTGCCTTATCATGGAATTCACTTAGTTGCAAACAGTAAACACTGCTAAGAAGAAGGATGAAGTTCTTGGAGTGAGACTTGGTAGAGAAGTAAACACTGCTATGCATGGATAAGGATGATGAATCGTGCCAAAGAATCGGTGTTTTTCTTTTGTGTTTGTCCAAGCTGATCAAGAACCCTTCTAAGCTATATTCCTCGACATGCTCGGAAAACCGGTTAATTGCTCTCAATAACAAAGTCAGAGAATGAATTTGATGGCATATATTCAATGCAGAGACACAAACCATCATCACCACCAGTCCTTGGTGTAGATTTGGAAAACAAAGGCTATCCATGCTGCATCATGGAAACATGTACATACTAATCATTGTCGAAGATGATTTCTTAACATATGAGGAAACTACTCTGTAATGTATTGTTAGAGAGATTATTCTCTTATTGGGAAAATGTAAAATGAGGAAACTAATCATTTACATATGCATCATGTAATACAAAAACAAGGACTAGAGTTAAACAAATTTATGTTGGGTCTAAACTTGATAAATCACTAAATTTTATAGAGCCTAAAATAAGGAGTACTTAATTTTATATTTTATTTATATTAATTTAATATTTGTTTTGAAAAGTTATTTGTTAAAAGATAAGTATTTTGGTTCAATCCCTCGCAACAGCAATCAAAAGGGGGCTGGAATCACTTGATGTTATAACTGACTCCCAAACCAGATTAAATTGGTGGTGAAAATTAAAAAAAAAATTAGGGTATGTTTGTTACCGATTGAAAAAAATTGATATTTAACAATCGTCTTAATGTATTTTGGTTCCTCTATTTTACAAATTTTGTAATTTTTGTTTTGTACATCGGAAAGATAAATTACCCCCTCCATGTATTAATCCTTGGACCTTCCCCTAGCCAACCTATATGTCACTCTGCTTTTAGTATTTGAGTTATCCTACAATGACACAAAATTCTAAATTATGATCCCTTATCTTTATTTCCACAATTTTAGTCCTCATATTTTTTTAAATTGAGACATTTAGTCATCCACTTCATTTTGTTTTTAAATGAAGTGGATGATGTATATTTTGATTATGTGGCTGCCAGATATTATTAACAACAATTCCGCTGCAAGGGGTATTCATGGGTATGGGTCGACCTACGAACCCGCAAACCCAATCCAATCAAAAAATTATTCGTACCCATTCATTTGCTGGTAGAACCCAACCCATATGTTATTGGTGAAAAATTGTCGTCCCACACCAACATTTAGCCCTTCACCTCTATTAAATATTTCATGTTTACCTTTTTTCCAAAAAAAAAAAATTCCACTTCATTTACTTGTGGAGTTCACCCCCACCAGATTTTTACCTACATATTTTATACGTTTAGTGACAGTTTCGTCTGTCACTATAAGTCAAGTAACTTTAAAATTAAATCATATATCGGACTTTGAGAAAAAAAATTCCAATAAGAAGATACAAACCGGAATACTATGAAAAATATTTCCGGTACTTGTCAAAACAAGCTCTTTGTACACATTTTCGACTTTTAGTGACAGTGTTTTCTGTCACTACACGTAAAAGTTCTTTAAACTCAAATAATAGACCGGACATTCAAAAACGTGTTCCGCTAAGAAGATTTGAACCATAATATATTGATAAAGTGTTATGGTACCTCTCTGAAAGAGTTGTATGTACAGCTTTAACAATTTTGTCCATCATTATATATATCACTAGAAATCATCACGTAGTGGAAAGTTGGGCTTGCAATGTGTGACAACTTATAATTTAAGAAAATACTCCCTCCGTCTTAAATTATAAGGGGAAAAAATCACACTTATTAAGAAAAAGTAAAGCATGAGAATTTGAATTATATTCTTGTGAATTTTCTTTGGAATAAATTACACAGGAAGATGTAAAACTAATTTTCATTGATTAATGTATATTGAAAAAAAAAAATTAAATTCAATTTGCATTTAATTTTATGAGAATAAGGAAAAATTCTTTAAAAATAGTTCTTCCCTTATAATTTAGGACAAAAAAAGTGAAATTTTCCCTTATAATTTAAGATGCAGGGAGTATAGCTTTATAATTTAAAGAGTCAAATCTCATTCTAACAAAAACGAGAGTCAAATCTCATAAATTTTATGACCTTTTTAAGAGTTTGATATTTTTGATTCGTATTACTTACTTGGGATTCTAAAAGTTTGATATTTTGTATGTGAAAATTTATCGTTTTACCATTTTAATTTAAAGAGTCAAATCTCATTAATTTTATAACCATTTCAGTTATAACTGTAATGATTTTAAAAAATAAATTTTTTATATGTTTGATGTTTTGTATGTGAAAACTGAAAATTTATAATTTTACCATTTAAAGAGTCAAAGCTCATAAATGTTATGACTAAATAATTTTTTGAAAGTTGGCAAAAAAAACATTATTTATACACTGATAGAATATTTATTCACATAGATTATTTATAAAACTGATTATCAGTAATCATTGAAATCTTCTCTGAATATGATGTCACGATGAAATTGACATCTCTGTGCTAAGAGGTTTTGTCTCTCACATTATCCTTCATAACTCGTTGTCAGAAACCTTTTAGCACAGAGATGTTAATTAACTTTATGACACCGGCCATCATATCTAGTGGAGGATTTCAATGATAAGAGTTTCAAGGTCTTTCATGACAAACGTTAGGTGGTTTGCGTTTGTTCTTGGAAAGCTCATAGGTGGTTAGATCCTCCTTATTGAAAATAGGTATGGTAAATTTGAGTTTTGGGTAATTAATAACAAGTCTTTTTATTAAATTGAATTGATTAATGTTGAAGATTATTTTTTGTTTAGAATTTTCAATGGAGCCATTTCATTTTAGTTTCATATAGATGGAAAGAATTTTGCAAAACCCAACACAAAAGAATAAACAATATGTCAAAAACTGCTGATTACCAGGATGAAGTATTTATGAAATTTGATGATGAAGTTGAAAAAAATGGAGATGAATATCTATTTGGCATTGATAGGACTTTGCTTTGCTGTTATGGATGTCCTGCTGTTTATTATTCAAGGTGTGTTGGTGTGATGAAGATGTAAATACCTGCGGGGGGATGGTATTTTCCAGAATGCAAAATAAATACGACTGAGTCAACAATTGTACGGGAAACATCTCTTATGGGAGCTGAAGTATTTGGAAATGATTTGCATTGGCAAATTTTCATGGGTGCTTGCGTTCACTTACTTGACAACGTCTCTTTCTTCAAAGATATTCCTATGTGTTTGTGTATTTGAACATACACATGTAAGTGGCTGCAAGTATCAAAGAAAGTTTGTCCATACAAATCATTTCCAAATACTACAGCCCCCCTTAGAGATGTTCCTTGTGCAATTGTTGGCCCAATCGTATTTATTTTGCATTCTGACAATACAATCACTCTTCAGGTATATACATCTTCATTACACCAATACACCTTGAATGATAAACAAAAGGATATCGATCACAACAAAGCAAGGTCCCATCCATGCCACATAGGTGACTATAGTTTTCTTTGTTGTCAACCTCATCCTCAGACACTTCATAGATTCTTCATCCTGGTGATCAGCAGTTTTGGCATATTGTTTATTCCCTTAAACTGTGTTTTGCAAAATTCTTTCCATCTCTAGAAAACTAAAATGGCTCCATTGAAAGTTCTAACAAATAAAATCTTCAACTAGTTATTGACTACACAATACACAAATTTATTATACATATTTTCACCATCAAGCCGCTCTTAGTTTTTGATAGTAAACTGATCTAGATATTCTATCACAATGCTTTTCCTTTGAGTTTGTTCAAGCTGATCAAGAATCCTTCTAAGCTATATATATTCCTCGACAAGATCGGAAAACGGGTAATTGCTCTCAATCAAGAACAAAGTCACAGAATGAATTTGATGGCATATATTCAATGGAAACATGTCTCATGGAAATATTGTCAAAGATGATTTCTTAGCATGAGAAAACTACTCTGTATTGTTAGAGATATTATTTTTTTGTTGGGAAAATGTAAAATGAGGAAACTAGTAATTAATCATTTCTAGAATTCTAGTGCATATGCTTCATGTAAATGAAATGTACATTTGCTAATTCAGCATAATTACAAACATTTTAATTGTACTTTAATTTGTTTTTTCTAATGCATAAAAAGCTTGAATTCACTATCCAAGGCATTCTCGTCACTCAGTTTCCTCTTACAATTGCTACCTTTCTTCCAATAGTATGATATGACTATGAGGATATTTTATATTATGAGGGTGTTTAAGTTTGATGTCAAGTCTCAACACTTTCCCTTTCTATATGTGTTTATTTGAATATGTATTGATAACTACGCCAATAATTAAAAAATAAAAACAAGAATTTTTAAAAAGTAAGTGAGTTATTTTGTTCCTTGTAATACAAAAATAAGGACCAAAATAAAAAAAAAAGATTATTTAGGGTCTAAAATTAATAAATCATTAGATTTGTAGAGCCTAAATAATGAAGTAGTTTTTTTTGTATGGCGGAAAGATCAATTGCTCTCGGGACCGCCTCCTATTCAACTCATATGTCCCTTAACTTGTACCATTTCATCTATACTATGGAAATACAAAATTGGCTATTATTGAAATTCTGGCTACCAGACAGACAAACGCTCTGAACAATGTAAACATAACTGTCCGAGCGCGTGTCTAGCTCAAGACAAATACACAATTATGACGAGAATTAAAAGCAGCGGAAAAGTAAATAACACAGTAAGTTTGTTAACCCAGTTCGGCGCAACATGCCCTAGTCTGGAGATAGGAGTGAACTCACTATAATAGTTCTAGTGCAAGGACCAACGTAGCCGCACTACTTATCTTCCACCTAGACACTACCCCGTGACAGCCCTACCCAGGAACTCCTAGATATGAGACCTCGTCTCACCTCCTAACCTAAACAACACACTCAGCGTTGCTTTTTCTTTTCTTCACTTGATATGTTTTCTTTGGACAAGAGACACACTCTTCCGACTCAACACTTACTCCGTACCTACAGGCTTAGGAGAAGCACAATTACAACTCTAACAAACACGTCCTTTACTTGAATCAGTTACGACGCAAGCAAGGCTCACAAACAAATACTAAAAACAAAAACAAAAAGAAGATTAAACCTTAAACACACGCTTTGAGAACACACACGGTTTAGCTTGACTTTTAGGGTCTGTCATTACATATATTTATACTACTAGAGTAGCAAAGGGTTTGGGCTTCAGACACCTTTGGACGTTGTAAGGTCCAAGTCTTGAATCTTCTAGAACAAGAGATCTTCTTGAAAAATAAATCAATATCACCTTCTAAAATATATCTAGACTTGACCGCCTTAGACTTCTTCAGAAACACGTGACTTAATCACCAAGTAATGGTTAAAAGAAAAACCAAACCGAATCTTGTAAAAGATTGCATAAAATAATAAACGCGCGCTGGCGCGAGCTGGCTGATCACGTAATGCTATTCCATATGCTATAGCATCTGACCTATCATCAGTGATCATAAGCAACTGACCACACATCTGGCTAATATATGTTTTTGCACAATTGTAGCCAACCTTCAAAAACTAAACAATCTCCCCCTTTGGCAAAATTTTGGCTAAAACATTTTAAAGCCAGGTCTTGGAGAGATAAAACCAATTTTCCTTCAACCACCATAGGCATAAGAATCATAATAGATAGTGAGAACATTTTCAGAACGGCTCTATGGTCAAGGATCACTTACACGTAGAATCAGAGGCAATCACCAGAAGTGAACACCTCTCACATAGTGAGTTCATAGAGAGAGAGAGGAAATAAATGCCTTTGGAAAAAATAAATTTCCACAAGTAGAGTAGATAAACTCCCCCTCAAAACATGCGTACAAACATGCGAACATATCATAAGATATTCGCTCCCCCTAAAGATACGCACACACACCATAGGACAGATGTTAGAGCAACTGTCACATCTTCAACGAAACGTATCAGAGCTACGCGAGTTACGTATCAAAGCTTCAGCAAACGAACTAAACGAAACGAACTACTACTCCCCCTTTTTTGCCACAAATTCTGGCAAACATAATCCATGCGTACAAAATGCAGAAACAATCATAGAGTAGTATCCCAGCAGCAGAAGCATTGTCCTTTCCTCTTTCTTCTCCCTGAACTTCCTCCTAGCAGAATCACTTTTCAGATGAAAAGATACATTATCCAAAAGTGCTAGAGGTATAGCCAAAGGTACTTTCATACCCTTGATAGTTTTACGAGACGCTTTGCCAGAAGTGGCAACATCTGTCTCAACAACCTCAAAGTAGGAGGATCTTTTCTCTTGAGATTCTTCTTTCCTATAGCAAATTTAGGCACAGCCTTGCTCCAACCCTTAGGGGGACCATACATGGGCTTTTTCCCAGTATCAGCTTTCTTCTTCTTGCCCTCTTGAGCACTTTCAACCACAGAAGGAGTACTTTTGATGGATTTCCTCTTTGTTCTACGAGCAACACCTGTCACAGGAGTTTCCTCCACAATAATATGTTCTGGTTTATCATCTTCTACCAGAACCACATTGTCAGGACTCTCAGCTTGATTGAAAACCTTCTGAGTCTCAATATCTTCATCTTGAGGCTTGGGTGAACCTTCCTCATGAACACTCTCAGTATCAGGAGTGTCTTGAACCACAATAGTCTCAACATGGGCTTGTACCAAAGATGCGTGAGCATCTGGCATAGCATCTGTCAACTTATCAAACATAACAACAATAGTAGGATTTTCAGCAATACTAACATCTTGTTCAGCACTAGCTTCCTCAGCAGATTTTTCAACAGACACATTTTGCCTATCATCCACTAATTCTTCTTCTATCCTATGATTATAAGAACCTAGGGTTTCAACATCAATATCAACAATAACATTACCCTCAACATGGGTATCTTCAGATTTACTGACACAAGTGTCAACACTTGGTCCCACAACAGTCGAAACAAACTGATTCTCTTTACAGTAGAGATCATGCATGCTTAAACCAACACTCTGGACATTAGAGGGTTTTGATTTATTACCTTTGGATTTTGAACCCTTAGAAGACGAAGAGATCTTTCTTGAACTCTTCTTCCTTGATATTAGCACCTTAGAGCGTCGTGTGGTTACTCTAGTACTAGAAACAGTGGCAAGCGGTTGAGCATCAGTAATAACCGTCGCTGGATCCACTTGTTCAGTGATAGGATCGGAAACAGAATCGGACAAAAGAGTGAATGATTGATCTTGCATTGTGGGTTTGTCATTCTTTTGCTTCCATTCTTTCTTGATGTTTTTCTTTGTAGACTCAGGTCTTGATGAATAAGTTCTGTCGGGTAACCATATAGTTCATAACAGAAGGGCCTAATATGTCCCTTTTTTCCATAGTGGTGACATACCCAATCATAGTATCTACCTATTCGTCTGGACTTATAGTTAGTCCTCTGTTGTCTTGCTTGATGTAAGGATATCTGTCTTGACATAGTTGGATCATAAGTACTAACAGTTGGTACAAATTGTGTCTGATGAGGTACAGCTTTGTAGTCAAAGCCTATACCTTTAACATTTCTTGAACTCTGTCCCATCTCCAGAATCTCATTTAATTTGTTGGTACCTCTATTGAGCATCCTCAGTTGCTTGTTCATGTTATCTATCTTTGATTTGAGTAAAGCAACTTCATCATTTAGATCTGAGTTCACTTGCAGTAGTCTATTATTATCAGCTTCCAGAAGAGCAATGATTCCTTTTTGCTTACACACCTCTTCACTTCTAATAAGTAACTCATTATAGACTTCAGGTGATTCTTCATGGGATAGCTCTCCATCAAAAAAATCTATGTCAGATGCACATACTCCTGTTAAAGCAACCAGATGTTTGGCAGTGTCAGAATCTTCTTCTGATTCATCTTCCTCACACCAAGAAACATTCATGTTGTCATCAATTTAAGGTTTCCTTTGATTGTTGGCATTCCTATTGATGCTACGACTGTTGTTTGAAGCATAAGTCTCAGGGCGTCTGTCCATCAATTTCAAGACTTTATTAAATTCTTTTTTCAACAACAAAATAGCTTTAGATATGCTTTCATTAGCCTCCATATCACTCTGTTGATCAGTCTCCTCGGCATTAAAGACAAAAGCAATGTTTTTCGTCTTCTTTTCAGATCTCTCATTTGCTGACATCTCAAAAGTTTGTAGAGAACCAACTAATTCATCCATTTTTAGTTCTGATATGTCCTTGGCTTCTTCTATTGTAGTGACCTTCATGTCAAACTTCTTAGGCAACGACCTAAGCATTTTTCTTACTAGAGTTTCTTCAGATATCTTCTCACCCAAGGCATCAAATTGATTGTCATAATCAAGAATCGTCATGTGAAATTCTTGAATGCTTTCATAATCCTTCATTCTCAAGTTCTCAAACTTACTAGTCAAAAGTTGCAACCTTGAGCTTTTCACCATAAATGTGCCTTCATGAACAGTTTGAAGTATTTTCCAGGCCTCCTTTGCAATAGTGCATCTCTTGATCAGCTTGAAGATGTGCATATCAACTCCATTAAAGAGAGCATTCAAGGCTTTTGAATTTGCATTAGCCAATGCCTCCTCCTCTTTGCTCCAATCCTCCTCAGGTTTTAGTGTGGTGGTGGCTGCTCCATCTTTATCAGTAATCACCGGATGTTCCCATCCTTTCATTACGGATCTCCATATTTTATGGTCCATGGATTTCAGAAAAGTTGTCATACGAGACTTCAAATTATCATAATTAGAATCACCAACCAGAAGTGGTGGTCTGTTCATAGTTCCTCTTTCCTTGTCCATTCTTGCCAGAAAAACCTCCCTGAAGCTCGCCCTAAACAAAACAGGGTGCCTGCTCTGATGCCAATTGAAATTCTGTCTACCAGACAGACAAACGCTGTGAACAATGTAAACACAACTATCCGAGCGCGTGTCTAGATCAGGACAAATACACAATTATGATGGGAATTAAAAGCAGCGGAAAAGTAAATAACACAGTAAGTTAGTTAACCAAGTTCGGCGTAACTTGCCCTAGTCTGGGGGATACCAATCCAGGAGTGAACTCACTATAATAGTTCTAGTACAAGGACCAACGTAGCTGCACTACTTGTCTTCCACCTAGACACTACCCCGTGACAGCCCTACCTAGGAACTCCTAGATATGAGACCTCGTCTCACCTCCTAACCTAAACAACACACTCAGCGTTGCTTTTTCTTTTCTTCACTTGATATGTTTTCTTTGGACAAGAGACACACTCTTCCGACTCAACACTTACTCCGTACCTACAGGCTTAGGAGAAGCACAATTACAACTCTAACAAACACGTCCTTTACTTGAATCAGTTACGACGCAAGCAAGGCTCACAAACAAATACTATAAACAAAAACAAAAAGAAGATTAAACCTTAAACACACGCTTTGAGAACACACACGGTTTAGCTTGACTTTTAGGGTCTGTCATTACATATATTTATACTACTAGAGTAGCAAAGGGTTTGGGCTTCAGACACCTTTGGACGTTGTAAGGTCCAAGTCTTGAATCTTCTAGAACAAGAGATCTTCTTGAAAAATAAATCAATATCACCTTCTAAAATATATCTAGGCTTGACCGTCTTAGACTTCTTCAGAAACACGTGACTTAATCACCAAGTAATGGTTAAAAGAAAAACCAAAGCGAATCTTGTAAAAGATTGCATAAAATAATCAACGCACCCTAGCACGAGCTGGCTGATCACGTAATGTTGTTCCATATGCTACAACATCTGACCTATCATCACTGATCATAAGCAACTGACCACACATCTGGCTAATATATGTTTTTGCACAATTGTAGCCAACCTTCAAAAACTCAACACTTATGATCCCTTATTTTTTATTTTTGCAATTTTAGTCCTCATATTTTTAAAATTGAGACATTTAATCAACTACATTATTTTGTCTTTAAAGATGATGTGTCATTCAGTAAATGACGTGACAATCTATATTTTGATTATGTGGCTGCCATATAAGATATTATTACCAACAATACAATCATGTCGTTGCAAGGAGTACTATAAAAACTTAAGTGTTACGTCATTTAATAAGTTTACACATCATTAAAATTGAAGATGAAATAAAGTGGAGAGCAAAATGTCTCCAATTTTTAAAAACAGAAGGACTAAAATTCTGTAAATAAAATTAGAGAGACCAAAATTATAGTTAAACCTTAACAATTTAAAAATTAAAATTTTAAAATGAGTATTCTATCTTTTATCTTTTTCTATATATCAACTATTAAAAATGTTTTCTACCTATATATTGGCATTTTTTATTTATTTTGGTCCCTCTTTTTTTTTTTGGTACATTAGAAATATAAATTGCTCCCGCCAGGGATCAAACCCTGGACATCCCCTTACTCAACCCATATGTCTCCCAGCACATACCATTCGAGCTATCCTACGGGGACCCTCTTTTATTAAAATCAGTGTTTTGATATTTTGTATGTGAAAATTTATCGTTTTACCATTTAAAGAGTCAAATCTCATTTTAACAAAAAAAAAATAGTCAAATCTCATTAATTTTATGACCATTTTTAAGGGTTTGATATTTATGATAGGTGATCCTAACTTGTGATTCTTAAAGTCTTATATATTTTGTATGTGAAAATTTATCGTTTAATACCATTTGAATTCGAATAGTCAATTTCATTAATTTGATGACCATTTTAGTTATAATTGTAATGATTTTAAAAAATTAAATTTTTATATGTGAAAATTTATAATTTTACCATTGAAAGAGTCAAATCTCATAAATTTTATGACCTTTTTAAGAGTTTGATATTTTTGATTGGTATTCCTAACTTGTAATTCTAAAAGTTTGATACTTAATACCAAAAAAAAAAGTTGGATATTTTGTATGTAAAAATTTAAAGTTTTACCATTTGAATTTGAAGAGTCGATTTCATTAATTTTATGACCATTTTAGTTTAATTGTAATGATTTTATAAAATAAATTTTTTATATGTATGAGATATTTTGTATGTGGAAATTTATAAAGAGTCAAATTTTATTTTAACAAAAACAAAAGTCAAATCTCATAAATTTTTTACCGTTTTTAAGAGTTTGATATTTTTGATAGGTATTCCTAACTTGTGATTTTAAAAGTTTAATATTTTGTATGTGAAAATTTATCGTTTTATCATTTGAATTTGAAGAGTAGTCAACTTCATTAATTTTATGACCATTTTAGTTATAATTGTCATAATTTTTAAAAATTAAATTTTATATGCATGATATTTTGTATTTGAAAATTTATAAGTTTACCATTTTAAGAGTCAAACTTCATAAATGTTATTATGACCAATTTAATTACTATATGTAGTGGATAAATGTTTTTTTATGAAGTTCAACAAAAAATAGATTACTAATATTAGAGAATGATAGAAAAATAAATAACAAAGTAGTAAATGTAAAAATTGATAGGAAAAAGTGGGAAAAAAAACCCTATTAATAAGCCCTTGTCTGTTTTCCATTCACCTCATCACTCATTCACTCTCATACAACAATGTGGCATAAACAAGTGAGATATTCCACACAGTTGAGTGGCTCCTGCATAACTGTGAGGGACATGTTTAACATTGAAAGCTTGATTATATCAACACCAAGAGAACCCTCCTTTAATAGATGCATCAATCTCCCTCCAAGAGATCTAGGAATAGACTGAAAAGCTCCAACAACAAATTCAAATCGCCGAACATAGTCATGAAAGACTCTGAAACTTTATGAAACTGATTGTCATTGAAAACAAGTCATCTTAAGGATGAACTACATGTCATCCTAGTGGGGAGGGTTTCAATGACAATTAGTTTCATGAAAATTTCAAGGTCTCTCGTGAAAGTGTTCAGCGATTTGGGTTTGTTCTTGGAAAGCTCTTAGGTTTATCCCTAGATCTCTTGGAATGGTGTGGTTAGAACTTTCATTGGTTCTTGATGGAGATTGTTGTACCTATTTGAAGAGGGGTGTTGACATAATCAAGCTTTTGTTGTTATTGTTAAGGGTGATGTACATCACTGTGAAAAGGGACATGGTTGCTCTTTCAAACATCACCACTAAACATTAAAAACTTGATCATATCAACGTAAACAATCAAAGGAGGATGTGACTACACCACCTCCAAGAGATCTAGGATATGACCCAAGAACTCCAAGAACAAATTCAAACCACCTAATATTTTCATGAGAGATTTTAAAACTGATTAACATTGAAATCAAGTCATCTTGAGGATGAACTCAATGTCATCATAATTTTCAAGGTCTTCCATGATAATGTTAGATGGTTTGGGTTTGTTCTTGAAAAGTCCATAGGTCTACCCCTAGATCTCTTGGAACGGTGTTGTTAGATCCTCCAATGATTTTTTATGGTATTTGTTGTGCCTGTTAAAAGAGGTGTTGACATAATCAAGATTTTGTTGTTAATATTAATGTTACTGGTGGTGATGGGGAGAGAGACCATGTCCTTAATTTTTTTTCGATAATGAAAGAGGAGCCGCCCGAGCGTGTGGAATATCTCATTGGTTAGTTCTCTAAGGATTCACTCCCTAGAGTTTGAAGATATAAAAAAGTTGACGCAACATCACATGAATATTTCTTATGTTCTCCATCATCATCAACAAGATTATCACTACAAGGAGAAGAGGATAAAAACCAAGTGATATCGATATTTCTTTGTCTGAAGAATGTGGGAGCGGTTGGAGGTTTTGTGGACACCAAGAGCATTGTCATAGGTTATTTGTACCAAGTGTAATATAAGATTTTGATTTCAAATTAATTAGTATGAAAACATGATAGAATATCTAGTTCAAATTACTATCACAGAGTGCCTTGATGGCAAAAATATGTATAATTACTTTGAGGGTTATGTATGATAAGTTTGAGTGTTTTGTAATTAATAACTAGTCTTTTTATTAATTTAATTGAATGTTGAAGATTTTATTTGTTTAGAACTTTCAATGGCATTTTAGTTTCCTAGAGATGGAAAGAATTTTGCAAAACCCAGCATGAGGGTATAATGCCAACATCAGGAATGAATGTGAAAGATTTGATAATTCAATGTTAGTTGATCCTACTACTAGAAAAAACTCAATCTGGGACGGAATATTCCGTCGCACAACAGTACAAAATTCTATCCCAAATCACATCTGGGACGGTATTTGCGACAAATTTATTTCGTCGTGTTTTCGCTGTCGCAAATTAATTGGCACGGAATATTCGATTCCGTCACGCTATTGGGACGGAAACAGGGACGGAATTTAATTAATTTTTTAGATCATTCATATATTCCGTCCCAAAATCGGCGACAGAATTGATAAATTCCGTCTCGATATTGTGACAGAAGTTTTACATTCCGTCCCAATCTTCATATTTTATTTTTTAAATATTGCGACAGAAATATCATATTCCGTCCCAATATTTGTTTTTTTTTTTAATATTGGGACATATTTAACTGTAATATTTTAACAAATTCAATACTTTTATACGCATCATAGACAGACATATGGTCAATTTTAAAAATTCATACTATACTTCAAATTCATTTATAATAAATCAATTGTTCCATCATAACATCTAAGCATCACCAAATAACAACTTTCAATAAGTTTTATGTTTTACATTTCAAAGTCATTACTATTACTTAGCTGCATTTGTACCATCATTTGCGTTGCTTCCACAAGTAGCATTACCAACATAAGGATCATCTTCATCTAAATTCATCCAAACTAAGTCCATAATATACCCTTTGCAATTTCTTCCTCCAACTGCTTCGATCATTAATGTATCATAATCAATTGGCTTAGGTTGAACTCTCATTATTACCAAACTCAAGAGGTTGAAACTTAACTTGTGAACATAGATTAATAAAGGTATCCTAGAAAGATAAACATGTAATGAAGTTAATTAGAGATTTGGCACACAAAGACACCTTCCAAACAAATAGTACAACAACTCTCTCCAAATAGACACACAACAAATTCCCAAACAGACACACAACAAACTCTTCAAACGGTACAACAACTCTCACTAAAAATTATGCCTAGTTACACAGACACCTTCCTAAATCACTAAAAAAATCAACAGAACAGAAACAACAGAGCATAAAAGAAATAGCAAAAACAAAACAGAAACTGGGAACAAAGCATGAATAAAATATGTGCAAGCCATAAAAGTGCAGAAACAGAAACAAGGGGCAGAATGAGGCCATAAATAACAGCTTATTTAGTGCAATATTTGTAGAAAAACAACAGTATAATCATTTTCATCATCACACTCATGATCAATACTCATGCTGCAAAGCCAGAAATTGCAAGTATATTCATGAATCTTATCATGAATAATCTTACTATGTCAATCTAAAAACTACAACATTTACTATGAGAAGTAACAACAAGATAATCTTAAATACCAATCAAGAATGTCTATGGTTGAGCATGTAGTGATAATAATCTGTCAAAAACACTTGCTATGTTTTTTTTCTACTTTCACAAACCAAGTAAAAAATAAAGGAGCAGAAATCATGATACTCACATATGCATCACTTGATCTCTTATCAACAAAATTTTGTCTCCCCTTCCTAGTGTGACACTTCATGATTACTTCACCCTTGTGTGGAATTCTTCCTAAACTCTTATTCTACAATTGTGTTACACATAAGTATATTATAAGAAAATGAGTTAAGATATTACAATGATTAAAATATATATAACTTACCAATTCAAGTTCATGCTTTAGTTGATTATTTGATCCTTGAGTGTGCAATGAACCACGAATCTCTGAATTACGATTACAAGCTGCCACACATCGTAATTTTAGGAAATCTTCATCTTCCCACCAATGCAAGCAACCTTGTATGAGAAAATAAAAGACACACTCTCAAGTAAATTGTTTTGACAACATAAGTATTAAGCTAAACAAGATAGAAAATACACAAATGATACCAAATCTCATCCATTCACTTTGTGTAATCTAAAGGTTAAAAACAATCACTAAAACAATTAACTTATCATGTATTATGTGATTTGTCTCACAAATCTTTCCCTCAACATTATATTTGATAGTGTTGTTTATTTTAGGTATCATAAAACATAGAGAAATTAATCATAAATACAGAAGTGATAAAACATAGAGAAATTAACAAAATATCATAATAATACTAAAATATGAAACAATTGAAGAGTTAGGTTTGAACACTTACATCAACAATCGTGTTTAACTTGAGCAAATAAGAGAAAAACATGTTTTGCTTCTTGTAGCTTCAAACTAGTGAGACGATAGCTCTTGTGGCTTCAAAACAGTATTGGTCATATAAAAGAAACCAATCAGTTTACAGAAAAGATCAATTTGCAAATAAACTGTTTAAATCAAAACACCACAAAATAAACGAAAAAGGGTAAACGAAAAGAGATGACAAATTTAGTATCAGAGAGCAACTAAGTTGAAGAGACGAGTTGAGAGCAGATTTGCAGAGATGAGTTGTAGAGACGAGTTGACAGCCAGCGATTTGAAGAGAAAATATGAGAATAGAGAGCGATTGGATAATGGCCGGCGACGGGAGGCAACGGTGTTCAGACAACGAAGATTAGACCGACCGCGTTTCTTCATTGTTGTTAGGGTTTCAACTGGTTCTCTATCTCTGAATGAATGAATTTAGGGATTGTGATTGTGTTTATCTAATAAACTTATTTGTTTTATTTCTTTATTTTACCATTCTTTTTATTTACTTATTTTAATTTATAAAGTATAATAAGTAGATTTATTTATCTTTAAGAAAATAAAACAAGTCCTTTTTTTTATATATATTTTTTATGAGCTATAATAAATGATTAGATAATAATACCGTAATAATAATAATATAAAAACCACCAAAAAAAATATAATCATTTTCTAACTAAAAAAAATTATAATAATAATTAAAATTACATATTGTGTCAAAACAAACTAAATTAAAATTACATAAAATATATAATCTATTCAATTGTGACAGAATTTTATTATCAATTTATGTCACCAAAATGGCGCAAGTTTTCCCACCTACATTTTCATTAAATTTTTAACAATAATGTGACGGAAATTTAAAATCTGTCCTAAATTTGTGACAGAAATCTAAATCTGTCTCATTTTGGAGACGGAATATGAACTTCGTCCCAAATAAATAAATGAATTTTAAATAAAATACTTGTGACAGAAATGCGTCGCAAATTCCGTCCCAATTTGAGATTTCAGGGACGGAATTTAATTCCGTCACCAAATTCCGTCCCAGTTTCATTTTTTTCTAGTAGTTAGATCATATAACTATATGAAAATTCAACTTACATTCAAAGAGAGATCATGTAAATCTTTAAGTTTCAAGCTTTTATGCATTAATAAGAAAAGAAATTAAAGTACAATTACAATTCATTGTACATGAAGTACAAAGGGAAAAGTACTAGAAACAAAACAACTTAAATCTAAATTTTAAACAACCTAAAGCATCGTACGTCTTAGATCAGCAGTGTTTGTTTTTAGAAAGTCTCCAAAGTTCGCGACATCTTCATGTTTTTGCATTGGACGCCAGAAGCTACAGCAAGTCCTAAATCTGATAGCAGAATCACCAAACTCAGTATAAACATAAATTTAAGTACTACTACTACTACTAAATACTAATTGAGCACATGTAAGCTAATTAAAATCAGAATAATCCAGAAGAACATTGGAAAATGTTAAGTCTCTATGAACATTGGAGTGGTCATCAAAATTGAAATAATATGCATCACTCATCATCATTCATCATAGATAATTATAAAACTAGGGATATACATATAGTTCTAGTATATTAGTTAGATTTTACTTTAGCCCTAGATCACAATGATGTTTAATTAGGAGCATCATAATAGAGAAATGAATGAAATTATAGAGGAATGTCAAAGGCCTACTTGTGAACTCTTCTATTATATATCCTTTCCTCTTACGGAAATTGATGTCGGCATGTGAATATCTAATTCAGTATTTCTAGCAAACTAGAGGTTTGTAGCATGAGCGATCGCATGTGCTTCAAGTTGTTGACAAGTAGCATATATTATTATCATACGCATATGAAACAGTAAAGCATTAGATGGAGAATGATAAAAGAATGAAAGTGGAACACTCTCTAGTCAACGGAATGATAAATTCGCTGTTGATTCGTCATATGAGTAATGAAGAAGCTCTTGATGAAAATCAAAAGACTAGTGATAGGATTAGGTAGTTGGTTAAATATAAGAGAGAATATTTATTATACATGATAACGCAGAAACAAACAGTGAATTTGTAGAAGTTGACGACAGTTACTCCATATTAGAAATTATATAAGCAGAAACAATGTTTGTTCAATGCACACAACTGACAAGTCCACACTTAACCGTAACGTAAGATGATGGCAAACAGACATACCTTCCATCCATTCCAACGGAATTGTGGTCCAAATTTAGTGCTATTAGGCAAGCGGAATTGTGCAAAAAAAAAATGATGTACCATAAATGTTATGCAATTTCCCATCTTCAAAGTAAGCAAAAAAATCATGAGTTGCAAGGAGTTGATTCTCAAAGACGCAATGCTATGCCGTCAATAACTCATAAACGAACAGAATAGTTAACTAAATAAAGAAACAAATCTAATGCGCAAAATCATTTATTTCATGTAGATTTTTGCAGGGAAAAATTGTTGAAGTTACCATGCATAAATCTAAGAGTAAATCTAATGGAGCACAAGAAATTGACAATCTGTGAGTCATACATGGGCAAATATGAAAGCTAAGTACCATATTTTGTGATAGCAACAATCTATGTCACTTTGGCAAAGGATTATTCATACATACATACATACATACATACATAAGACAGACTTAAAACACTATAATAATGGCACATGAAATAAAAATGACAAGAAGTAAAATAACAAGAATGTGCAATTGAAAGTAAAACATTATACAATAACAAGATAAAATCACATACAATATTCAATTCAATTAATAAGAAGATAGCAATTATGTTATGAAGCTGCCACTAGTATTTGACAGTAAAGTAACTCATCTATCTATAAACATTTACACATTGTACAGTAACATGATCATGAATCAAGGTTGACACTACCCTGCTTCTTCAACGGACAAAAAGCTTGAACCTTTTACAGTCACGATTATTCACATCAAAAATCAGAAATTTTCCGCGAGACATATCCAACAGTGCTTGAGCTAGTATAGGGTTTTTTCTTTAATAGCAACAGTCGTCTTCCTTTGTCATGCATTTATATTGATATCTCATCTTAAACCTTTATTGGAAGAGGTTATTAATCTTTTCAATTTCTCTAATTGGTTTGCTTACATTCATCATTATTTTCAATACGCTAATTGATGCGCTGATATGTTAGTTAAACAAAGACACAAAATTGCCTTCGAACCAAATTTAGGTTATGATGACTATATATAATGATCTCAATGCTCCACTTTTGTTGGATTGTAATTATTCCATTTCTCATTTAGTTGGAGAGTTATATGCCTCTTTTTATAAAAAGTAAAAAAACTCAAAAAGAGAAAATAGATTATACATTAACAGTATAAATAGTTTTAATCTAATATCCAATGAGCCTTTTATATTCAGCCAAATCGCCGAATTATTTTAGAGTTAATTGTCCGACATATGATAGGTTGATGATTTGTTATTGAATGACATTGTAAAACTATTTTACACCGTTAGTGCATGAATATATTTTCTATTAATCATTTAGTTCTCAAAGGAAGATGCCTACCTAATTTGGAATTCAATTGTGAAGTAAATAAAATTTGACTAAAATACTTATTGAATGTTAATTGGTCGAGTGGTAATTGACACATAGTTTAGTAAGAAGGATCACGGTTTGATTCTCACAACTGCACTACCACGAAGCTGAAACCATTTGATATCATAATTCACTACAACAAAATTGACACTTTGCGACTGTCAAAATTGCAGTTTGCGACGGTTGGAACCGTCGCAATGTGACAATTGCGACAGTTAATAAACCGTCGATGATTTCTATGTCGCAACATCACTTTGCGATGGTTCTTAAAACCGTCAGTCCAACAGTCGCAATTGCCTTTGCGACAAGTGAAAACCGTCGCTATATAGTTTTTTTATGGCTCATCAAAAATGAAATTAGTACCTAAGGCTGCGGCATTTATAAAACCGTCGCAAACAATATTTTATTAGAAAAATTTATCCAATTTTTTTTATAAATATTTTGATGGCTTATTAAATAAAAATAAATTGTTAATTAAAACATTCAAATAAGAGTAAAAAAATTAAAATGCACAAATATATAAATATAAATGACTTAGTCTCATTCAATAGTAACATCCATACACTAAACTTAATTAAAACAATAGTCAAAATAACTAAAATGATTTATAGTATTTGCCTAATAAACATACTAATGTTGCTTAATCAAAAACTAAAACATTATAGCCGCTAAACATACAAAACTATTACGTCAAAATCTAAATATTCCCGGTGATCACAAAATAAAAGTAATATAAATCTTGTGCTTCCAAATCTTGAAATTCCTAGTCAACAACTCAACATCTATCGCTCCATCTTGTGCTTCCAAATCTTGAAATTCTTCATCGATATCATCATTATATTCATCTATAAAATAAAAGTAATATAGTCAATAACTAATATGCAAACATTCCCTTGCACAAAATAAATTTCAAACATGGTAAGAAAAATCAAAGATGTAAAATAAGCTGAAGTTCTTATAAGTTATAACTAAAAGTAATGCAAACATAACAATCAAAATAAAACTAAAGCAAATTGGTTGACATGTAAGCTTTTCAAAATATTTCTTTTTATTTTGGTTCACAACCATTATATATTTGCACTTGACAACATTGTAAAAGTAACACATGACTTAAATTACTTACTCTGACGTCCATAATCAGCTACTTGAAATCACACTCTGCTACTTGAAATCAGACTCCAATTGGAAGTCTATGAGATAGTAGCAATCATGCAGTATGCATTTAAGCCACAACACAAGATTTTCAATACACACCATAGCAGAACCACAGTACATCAAATTTTCACAACACATGTCATGGTAGAATCACAATTGACGACAACAAATTAAAATTCAGCTTGTAAAACATACCAATAACACTGAAACTAAACAGATCACTAATCACACATGTATAAACACCTAATGTAAAACAAAATTTGCTCATCAACCATCCCACTTTAAATTGGAACTTACTCAAACATCAAAGGCTACAAAATTTATGCTCCTTTCTCTAAGAAGGCTTACAATCAAGAAAAAGTAATTGGAATATGGAATTCACTAATATGAGAGGCCTACAATCAAGAAAAAGTAGCTTGTCTATGAGAGCGAAAAAAAAATTATATAAGAAATGATCTATACTATTTAAATAACCAAAAGCATTTCTTTCTATACAGGACTTGACAAGAAGGAATGCTAATTTTGTTTGAAACTACATACCTAGATAGAGCCGACACCAATAATTAAATAAAAACTTAAACATCAATGTATATCTCTTCATCTTGTGCTTCCAAATCTTGAAATTCTTCAATGATATCTTCATTAATCATCTACAAAATAAAAGTAATATGTTTAGTAAATAATATGTGCAAACATTCCCTTGTACAAATGAAATGACATCAAAGAACTCAAAACTATACATACATACATACAATTAGTAACATATATAAAACACACCTTATAGTAGAATCCATCATATAATTCTCAATCCAAGCACATATTGAGTCTACTCTTCCTTGATTTCACTTGGTTTATCTTTAAAGTATGTAGGACTACTTGAAGTCATCAAAGTACTGCATAATATAACAACAAAAATTAATGTTTACAACTAGGGTCAAGGGGTAAAAGTAACTTGACACAGGGTCTGCCAAACTAGGGAAAGAAAAAACAAAACTAAACTAAAAAAGAACAAAGAACCAAAGCAAAAACTCTAAGAACCAAAGCAACCCCACTAGAACAAACTCTAACAAACAACATCAACAATTCTATTATTTTAGTGTCAGGGAAATATTTCACAGTAGCAAATTATCTACTAGTATGTTTCTTATCAATACCATGTTTAAGGATGAAGAAATCATAAATCATAACAAGACTAGTGCAACTGCCACCAATAAAATGCTATTATATGGTCGTAAAAACTTCGACCCCGCACCTTAAAAACAAACTGCTTTTAAAACTCAGAAGAGAGAAAAAAATTAGAATGTATCCTTGTTTAGTCTATGAGCTGAAGCTTAACTTCTGTTAGTTAGTCACAGACTAGATAACTTATCTTCTTTCAGTTAGTTACAGCTCAGCAAACAGATTCAGTTAGCTGTGCACAAAAGTAAAAAAAACATAAAATTATTAGTGAGCTCTTTGTCTCTATCTCTCAGACCTCACTACTTACAAACTCTAAGAGTAACCAAATGTTCTTGGCAATGCAAATACTCGAACAATAAATAAATACTACACAAACTTTCAACTAGAATTGTGGCATAGGCCCCAATAAAAACTACTCAAAATAAGCATCAGTTAATAAACCTCATTGAAATATGTACACAAGGTTATAAATCTAGCAAACCTTGTAATTGTACTTCACAAAATTGCTTTTCCTGTCTAACAATCTACTTTGAAATTAACTATCCAAATACAGAATATATGGAAGAACATATAATGATTTCAAAAACTATTGGAACTCAAAACTAAAGAAGAGACTCCTTAATTTTCTTCTCCAACCTCATCATAACACAATGTTACCTTATCAAATCTTTTCTTTTCATTATGCTTCATATTTCAGCCAAACATTCTTTGACATTACAAACCTTGAACAAATTACAAACCTTGTAATTTGAGAAGGTAATAAGAGAAATAATTGCAACAGAGAATATACTTTCGTGAATTGTCAGTACCTTCGTCAATCACAGGAAATATTGTCAAAAGAATTCTCCATAACATGAAAGTTATTTCAAGTCCTAACACAAGTGGATTTTGCTTTTAGGAAGTAATCAAAAAAATTGCTTTCAAGTCCTAACACAAATTAGACAGAACTAAATTAAAACTAATGAGGTTGTAAAAAGTAGCTAAAATTTCAAGACCAGAATCGACGGTACCTTCAGAGATTAATACCTTCGTGAATCGCTGCCACCTTAGAGAATAATTGAACAAGATGCAAAGATTTAGGGTTCATGCAATTCATAAATTTGGGGAGAAGGGTTTGTAAGAAATTTAGGGTTCTTGGAGTATAGAAATTTCTAAACGACAAGAAGATGAATACCTTCGTGAATCTCCGGTTAAGGCGCGTGACGGAGAAGATCAGAGAACGAGAAGAGAAAGGGTTCTTGAATCACCGGTGACGAGAAATGAGGAACTATCGAAGATGGGGAGTGAGAGTACGGTGGCCGACGAGAATGGGGAGAAACGGCCATGGAACGACAATGGAGGAAAAGGGTTGCTGTGAAATCCTTCTTTTGTTTTGAAAGAGGGCTTATGTTTCAGAACTGAAGGGTTGCTTTTATTTTTTGTTTGTTTAAGTAATTTTTTATAATTTAATTAAGGGTTTCAATTTTCACTTAGCGCTAAAATTGAACCATTCATGGTTCTAAGAACAAAATATTGCGACGGTTGTAAGAACTGTCGCATGAACCGTTGCAAATGTCATAAAAAAACATGTTGCGACAGTTATTTTTAAAGGTCGCAATTGAAGTGTCGCAAAGTGACAATTTTGACCAAAGTTAAACAAATGATAAAAATGATAAAAAAAATAACCAGTTATTATACAATCCAAAAATCTAAACTGAATTCTGTTGAACGATTTGTCTTTAAGTGAGTTTCAGTTACAATAAAAGACTAAATTCTTACTTAAAACTAAGTTAAAGGATCGCAAGAATAACATCATCGCCAACAAATTTTTATATATTATTTTTTCTCCAAATTCTCTTTTTTTTTTAAGTAGTAACAAACTGATGTAAAATGTACTAATAAAAAAAACCTATGCAAATTCTAAATGTGATTATTTTTACTTGTTTAAAAAGTTCCTAAAACTTAAACAAGCAGCCTCTTGCTCCTTTGGCTAAAACCTTAATTAGTCTTTATGAGACTATTTTACATTAATTTCACTTAAATGGAAGCATAAAGTAGAGATTAGCATTTTTTTTATAAAAAAAAATAATTTTTTTTAAAAAAATTGCCAGATTTTTTTTTAAATTAATTTTTTTTAAAAATTTGTTATTTAGGGGCGGTTTTTAGTATAATTTACGGCAGTTTTATTATATTTAGTGGATGTTATTTTTTTTGGCGTCTAAAATTCTCCCTAAATAATCGATGCTATTTTTTTTACTAGATCTATTATTTACCATCGATATTTAATATAACTTAACGGTGGTTATAAACCCTCGCTAAATAATTTGTGCACTTTGCATAATAAATTCCTACTTTGCTAGGTTTATTAAACCGCCGCAAAATAAAATTTCCGCTAAATATTATAAAACCGCCGCTAACTATAATATAAACGCCGCAAATTATAGTAGAAACCACCGCTAAATAACAAATCTATAAAAAAAATTAATTATTTTTTAAAAGAATTGAGTTGCCAATTTCCGCTAAAAACTAAAAAATAATAATTTGACTTGGCAATTTTTAGTATAATTCGACGGTAAATAATAGATCTATTAAAAAAAAGTGCATCGACTATTTAGCGAAAATTTTAGACGCCATAAAACAGAACATCCGCTAAATATAATAAAACTGGAGTAAATTATACTAAAACCGCCCCCTAAATAACAAAATTTTTTTAAAAAAATTAAATTAAAATTAAAAAAAAAATATGGCAATTTTTTAAAAAAAAAAAAAAAAAAGCTGAGTTGGCAATTATTTTAAGGCTTAAATAATATTTAGGTCCCTGTAAGTTCGCACTTTTTTATAGAAGTCCCTGTAAGTTTGCACTTTTTTGATATAAATCCTTGTAAGTTTTTTTCATAAAAATTAGTCCCTGCAATTACACTTCCTTTTGATTTTGGTCCCTAACGTCAACTTCCGTCCAAAAAATGCTGACGTGGCTAACAGAGTGACAGGTGGCGTAGATGACGAGGGACTAAATAAAAAAAATGATATTACAGGGACCAAATTCAAAAACACAATCTCTGTAAAATTTCACTATGAATAAAATCTTTAAATTGAAGAGTTTACTTGTCCCCTTCATACCTCAACAGAAATTCCATTGTTTTATGCAAAAATGTCATCATCAACAAACTCCACTCCAACGATTATCATTATTTGCAATCACTCATTTAAAGTAGTAACTCTTAAAATTGCAATGTATGATTAACCATATGAAAAACACTTTATGCAACAAAAATAATGAACATTAACTTTTTCCATGAAGGGTTGCAAATGATATACAATATCATGTGCTAGCTATAAAATTAAGAAATCATACATTTGATTAAAAGAAATTTGTTTGAAATCTCCAAACGATATACAATATACTTGTGGCACACGGCCATTACCCTAACCAATATAGGTAAGCTATACAAATACCCATTCTATTAGACAATTCCTCACACCACACCTATATTGATAAAGTGTTATGGTACCTCTCTGAAAGAGTTGTATGTACAGCTTTAACAATTTTGTCCATCATTATATATATCACTAGAAATCATCACGTAGTGGAAAGTTGGGCTTGCAATGTGTGACAACTTATAATTTAAGAAAATACTCCCTTCGTCTTAAATTATAAGGGGAAAAAATCACACTTATTAAGAAAAAGTAAAGCATTAGAATTTGAATTATATTCTTGTGAATTTTCTTTGGAATAAGTTACACAGGAAGATGTAAAACTAATTTTTATTGATTGTTGTATATTGAAAGAAAAAAAAAATTAAATTAAATTTGCATTTAAGTTTATGAGAATAAAAAAAATTCTTTAAAAATAGTTCTTCCCTTATAATTTAGGACAAAAAAAGTGAAATTTTCCTTTATAATTTAAGATGCAAGGAGTATAGCTTTATAATTTAAAGAGTCAAATCTCATTCTAACAAAAAAAAGAGTCAAATCTCATAAATTTTATGACCTTTTTAAGAGTTTGATATTTTTGATTCGTATTATTAACTTGGGATTCTAAAAGTTTGATATTTTGTATGTGAAAATTTATCGTTTTACCATTTTAATTTAAAGAGTCAAATCTCATTAATTTTATAACCATTTTAGTTATAACTGTAATGATTTTAAAAAATAAATTTTTTATATGTTTTATGTTTTGTATGTGAAAACTAAAAATTTATAATTTTACCATTTAAAGAGTCAAAGCTCATAAATGTTATGACTAAATAATTTTTTGAAAGTTGGAAAAAAAAACATTATTTATACACTGATAGAATATTTATTCACATAGATTATTTATAAAACTGATTATCAGTAATCATTGAATATGATGTCACGATTAAATTGACATCTCTGTGCTAAGAAGTTTTGTCTCTCACATTATCCTTCATAACTTGTTGTCAGAAACCTTTTAGCACAGAGATGTTAATTAACTTTATGACACCGACCATCATATCTAGTGGAGGATTTCAATGATAAGAGTTTCAAGGTCTTTCATGACAAACGTTAGGTGGTTTGCGTTTGTTCTTGGAAAGCTCATAGGTGATTAGATCCTCCTTATTAAAAATAGGTATGGTAAATTTGAGTTTTGTGTAATTAATAACAAGTCTTTTTATTAAATTGAATTGATTAATGTTGAAGATTATTTTTTGTTTAGAATTTTCAATGGAGCCATTTCATTTTAGTTTCATATAGATGGAAAGAATTTTGCAAACCCAACACAAAAGAATAAACAATATGTCAAAAACTGCTGATTACCAGGATGAAGTATTTATGAAATTTCATGATGAGGTTGAAAAAAATGGAGATGAATATCTATTTGGCATTGATAGGACTTTGCTTTGCTGTTATGGATGTCCTGCTGTTTATCATTCAAGGTGTGTTGGTGTGATGAAGATGTATATACCTGCGGGGCGATGGTATTTTCCAGAATGCAAAATAAATACGACTGGGTCAAAAATTGTACGGGAAACATCTCTTATGGGAGCTGAAGTATTTGGAAATGATTTGCATTGGCAAATTTTCATGGGTGCTTGCGATCACTTACTTGACAACGTCTCTTTCTTCAAAGATATTCCTATGTGTTTGTGTATTTGAACATACACATGTAAGTGGCCGCAAGTATCAAAGAAAGTTTGTCCATACAAATCATTTCCAAATACTACAGCCCTCCTTAGAGATGTTCCTTGTGCAATTGTTAGCCCAATCGTATTTATTTTGCATTCTGACAATACAATCACTCTTCAGGTATATACATCTTCATTACACCAATACACCTTGAATGATAAACAGAAGGACATCGATCACAACGAAGCTAGGTCCCATCCATGCCACATAGGTGACTATAGTTTCCATTGTTGTCAACCTCATCCTCAGACACTTCATAGATTCTTCTTCCTAGTGATCAGCAGTTTTGGCAAATTGTTTATTCCCTTAAACTGTGTTTTGCAAAAAAAATTCATCTCTAGGAAACTAAAATGGCGCCATTGAAAGTTCTAACAAATAAAATTTTTAACTAGTTATTAATTAAACAATACACAAATTTATCATACATATTTTCACCATCAAGCCGCTTTTAGTCTTTTGATAGTAAATTGATCTAGATATTCTTTCATAGAATGCTCTTGGTGGCCATAAAACCTCCCACCACTCCCATATTCTATCACAATGCTTTTCCTTTGAGTTTGTTCAAGCTGATCAAGAATCCTTCTAAGCTATAGATATATTCCTCGACAAGATCGGAAAACTGGTAATTGCTCTCAATCAAGAACAAAGTCACAGAATGAATTTGATGGCATACATTCAATGGAAACATGTCTCATGGAAACATTGTCAAAGATGATTGCTTAGCATATATATATGAGGAAACTACATACTTTGTATTGTTAGAGAGATTAAGATTATTCTTTTGTTGGGAAAATGTAAAATGAGGAAACTAGTAATTAATCATTTCTAGAATTATAGTGCATATGCTTCATGTAAATGAAATGTACATTTCCTAATTCAGCATAATTACAAACATTTTAATTGTACTTTTATTTGTTTCTTCTAATGCATAAAAAGCTTGAATTCACTATCCAAGTCATTCTCGTTACTCAGTTACCTCTTACAATTGCTACCTCTCTTCCAATAGTATAACTATGAGGATATTTTATATTATGAAGGTGTTTGGGTTTGATCTCGAGTCTCAACACTTTCCCTTTCGATATGTGTTTATTTGAATATGTATTGATCCCTAAGCCAATAGCTAAAAAAAACCAAGAATTGTTTGAAAAATAAGTGAGTTATTTTAATACAAAAATAAGGACTAAAATTAAAAATAATAATTATTTATGGTCTAAACTTGATAAATCATCATTAGATTTGTAGAGCCTAAAATAAGGAGTTTTTTTGTAAGGTGGAAAGATAAATTGCTCTCGGGACTTATTTCTATCCAATTTATATATATATATATATATATATATATATATATATATATATATATATATATATATATATGTTTTTCAACTTATACCATTTCAGCTATCCTATGAGAATATAAAATTGGCAACAGCGCCGGCCCAACACTACTTGAGGTCTAAAGCAAAATTCAAAATGAGACATATTTTTTAAAATAATTATCAAGAAAAATTATTTGAAATTTATTTTTCGGGGTTTTTGAAATGCAAAATCATTTGTTCAATTATTATAATTAAATTTATTTAACATTTTAAATCGATAATAAAGTCAATCCATTTAATTATTGTTGAGACAATGTTGATCTAAGATAAAATTTTAATACTTTTTGGTTTTGAAAAATTTGTTCTACCGAAGCAACGATTATATGAATCTTAACATTATTCTATAAATAATAGAAACATTTCGAAAAGAATCAAATTTTTTTTTTGGGTTACAAAAGAATGAAGTTTTATAATATAATGAGGTTTGCCAATAGGAGTCTCATCTTCAACTTGTATAATTTTGCAAATAGTTCACAAATTTAAATAGAAATTTATACAAAGTAGTAAAGAAAGAATACAAGCTTGAATAGTTGCAAATTGAAGAATTATTGTACACAAGAATCCAATTTCAATTACTTAAATGAATTGCTTATTGAATTGTAAAGTATAGTTGTAGAGTTGTTTTCTCATATTTATAAAATTAAAAGAAAATTATTGATGAAATTGGAAAATTTGATGAAACCAAAAGTCTAACAAATTAAAAACAATATAGAGATGTATGAAGATGAATATAGAATAGTGAAATGTTTACTCTTAATTGAGTTTTCACAAAACAAAAACAAAGTCTGAACTTGAACTTTTACGAGATTATTATGTTTATTTTTCTTTATGTGAGGTCTTAATTTTTTTTATGAGGCCTACTTCTTTGACTATTATATTATAGGCTGTTGGATTTACTTTTTATTTGGGACATTTTTCTCTTAATAAAAATAAAATTTTGGGGGCCTAAAGCCCTTGCTTGGATAGTTTGACCCTTGAGCCGGCCCTCATTGGCAATTACGATCCTTATTTTTATTTTTGCAATTTTAGTCCTCATATTTTTAAAAATTGAGACATTTAATCAACCACATCATTTTGTCTTCAAAGATGATGTGTCATTCAATAAATTACATGACAATGTATATTTTGATTATGTGGCTGCCATATCAAATATTATAAGCAACAATATAATTCTGCTGCAAGGAATACTAAAAACTTAAGTGTTATGTCATTTAATAAGGTGACACGTCATTAAAATTGAAGATGAAATAAAGTGGAGAACTACATGTCTTCAATTTTTAAAAATAGAAAGACTCAAATTGTGTAAATAAAAATAGAGAAATCAAAATTATAATTAAACCTTAACAATTTAAAAAATAAATAGAGAGACCAAAAATTGTGTAAATAAAAATAGAGAGACCAAAAATATGCTACCTATAGGCATATTTTTTTTTATCTTTTTTCATCTTTTTCTATATATCAACTATTAAAAATGATATGCTACCTATTGGCATACTTTTTTTACATTGGTCCTTCTATTATTAAAGTTAGTGTTTTGATATTTTGTATGTGAAAATTTATCATTTTACCATTTAAAGAGTCAAATCTCATTTTAACAAAAAAAGAGTCAAATTTCATAAATTTTATAACCGTTTTTAAGAGTTTGATAATTATGATAGGTATTCCTTACTTGTGATTCTTAAATTTTGATATTGTGTATGTAAAAATTTTATCGTTATACCATATGAATTTGAATAGTCAAATTTATTAAATTTATGACCATTTTAGTTATAATAGTAATAATTTTAAAAAATTAAATTTTTATATATTTAGTATTTGTAAGTAAAATTTTATAATTTTACCATTGAAAGAGTCAAACCTCATTTTAACAAACAAAAAAAAAGTCAAATCTCATAAATTCTATGACCGTTTTTAAAAGTTTGATATTTTGTATGTGAATATTTGTCGTTTTACCATTTGAATTTGAAGAGTCAATTTCATTAATTTTATGACCATTTTAGTTATAATTGTAATGATTTTAAAAACTAAATTTTTTATATGTTTGATATTTTGTATGTGGAAATTTATAATTTTACCATTTAAAGAGTCAAATCTCATTTTAACAAAAAAAAGAAAGTCAAACCTTATACTCCCTCCGTCCCTTTTCATAAGACCCCGTTTGATAAAATTGCACTATTCATTTACATTGTTTTGACAGTATTTTTTTAATAATATATAGATGCAAATATTAACATATAAAATTTTGTTTGATTTGTTTTGATGAGTACTTTTAAAATATCAAGTTTTTATAATTTTTACTATTAGATAATCAAAGATATTTGTGGTCAAAATTATGCATTGGCGTACGAGCAGTGGTCAAACAAGGTCTTATATTTAAGGACGGAAGGAGTAAATTTTATGACCGTTTTGAAGAGTTTGATATTTCTGATAGGTATTCCAAACTTGTGATTTTAAAAATTTAATATTTTGTATGTGAAAATTTATCGTTTTACCATTTGAATTTGAAGAGTAGTCAATTTCATTAATTTTATGACCATTTTAGTTATAATTGTCATAACTTTTTTTAAAAAATGATATGTTTGATATTTTGTATTTGAAAATTTATAGTTTTACCATTTTAAGAGTCAAACCTCATAAATTTTATGACCAATTTAATTATTATATGTAGTGAAATTTTTTTTTTATGAAGTTCAACAAAAAAATAGATTAATAATATTAGAGAATGATAGAAAAATAAATAACTAAGCAGTAAATGTAAAAATTGAAAGGAAAAAGTGAAAAAAAAAACCCTATTAATAAGCCCTTGTCTGTTTTCCATTCACCTCATCACTCATTCACTCTCATACAACAATGTTGCATGAACCGATGAGATATTCCACACGGTTGAGTGGCTCCTCCATGACTGTGAGGGACATGTTTAACATTGAAAGCTTGATTATATCAACACCAAGAGAACCCTCCTTTAATAGATGCATCAATCTCCCTCCAAGAGATCTAGGAATAGACTCAAAAGCTCCAACAACAAATTCAAATCGTCGAACATAGTCATGAAAGACTCTGAAACTTTATGAAACTGATTGTCATTGAAAACAAGTCATCTTAAGGATGAACTACATGTCATCCTAGTGGGGAGGGTTTCAATGACAATTAGTTTCATGAAAATTTCAAGGTCTCTCGTGAAAGTGTTCAGCGATTTGGGTTTGTTCTAGGAAAGCTCATAGGTTTATTCCTAGATCTCTTGTTGTACCTATTTGAAGAGGGGTGTTGACATAATCAAGCTTTTATTGTTAATGTTAAGGGTGATGTACATCACTGTGAAAAGGGACATGGTTGCTCTTCCAAACATCACCACTAAACATTAAAAACTTGATCATATCAACACCTCCACCAAGAGAACCTTCCTTTAATAGACGCATCAATCACCGTAAAGAATCAAAGGAGGATGTGACTACACCCCCTCCAAGAGATCTAGGATAAGACCCAAGAGCTCCAAGAACAAATTCAAACCACCTAATATTGTCATGAGATATTTTGAAACTGATTGTCATTGAAATCAAGTCATCTTGAGGATGAACTCAATGTCATCATAATTTTCAAGGTCTTCCATGATAATGTTAGATGGTTTGGGTTTGTTCTTGAAAATTCCATAGGTGTACCCCTAATCTCTTGGAACGGTGTTGTTAGATCCTCCAGTGATTTTTTATGGTGTTTGTTGTGCCTATTAAAAGAGGTGTTTTTCAGAAGAGGTGTTGACATAATCAAGCTTTTGTTGTTAATATTAATGTTAGTGGTGGTGATGGGGAGAGAGACCATGTCCTTAATTTTTTTCCGATAATGAAAGAGGAGCCGCCCGAGCGTGTGGAATATCTCATGGGTTAGTTCTCCGAGGATTCACTCCTAGAGTTTGAAGATATAGAAAAAGTTGACGCAACATCACATGAATATTTCTTGTGTTCTCCATCATCATCAACAAGATTATCATTACAAGGAGAAGAGGACAAAAACCAATTAAGTGATATCGATATTTCTTTGTTCGAAGAATGTGGGAGCGGTTGGAGGTTTTGTGGACACCAAGAGCATTGTCATAGGTTATTTATACCAAGTGTAATATAAGATTTTGATTTCAAATTAGTATGAAAATATGATAGAATATCTAGATCAAATTACTATCAAAGAGTGCCTTGATAGCAAAAATGTGTATAATAACTTTGAGGGTTATGTATGATAAATTTGAGTGTTTTGTAATTAATACCTAATTTTTTATTAATTGAATTGAATATAATGTTGAAGATTTTATTTGTTTAGAACTTTCAATGGCATTTTAGTTTCCTAAAGATGGAAAGAATTTTGCAAAACCCAGCATGATGGAATAATCCCAATATCAGGAATAATGAATGTGAAAGATTTTATAATTCAATGTTAGTTGATCCTCAATAGATCATATTAACTATATGAAAATTCAAATTACATTCAAAGAGAGATCATGTAAATCTTTAAGTTTCAAGCATTTATGCATTAGTAAGAAAAGAAATTAAAGTACAATTACAATTCATTTTAGATGAAGCACAAAGGGCAAAGTACTAAAAACAATACAACTTAAATCTAAATTTTAAACAACCTAAAGCATCGTACGTCTTAGATCAGTAGTGTTTGCTTTTCAAGAAAGTCTCCAAAGTTCGCGACATCTCCATGTTTTTGCGTTGGACAGCTTCAAGTTGTTGACAAGTTGCATATATTATTATCATACGCATATGAAACAGTAAGTAAAGCATTAGATGGAGAGAATGATAAAAGAATGGTGCATGAATAAACAATAACAAGTGAAAATCAAAAAGATGGAGAATGACAAAAATGAAAGTGGTGCACTACTCTTGAGTGAATGGAATGATAAATTCGATGTTGATTCGTTATAAGAGCAATGAAAAAGCTTTCGATGAAAATAAAAAGTGACAGAATATATATTGTACATGATAATGCAGAAACAGTTGTAGAAGCTGACAATACTTTCTTGGTAGACAAGAAAGTATATAAGTAGAAACAGTGTTTCTTCTTGAGTAGAATAAACAGAGGGGTTAAATGCACACAATTGACAAGTCCACAATTGCCGAATTTCCATCTCAAAGTAAGCTAAAAAATCATGAGTTGCAAGGAGTTGATTCTCAAAGAGGCAATGCTATGTCGTCGATAACTCATTGACAAACAGAATAATTAACTAAATAAATTAAGAAACAAACCTAGTGTGCAAAATCATTGATTTCATGTAGATTTTTGCAGGGAAAAATTGTTGAAGTTACCTTGCATAAATGCAAAAGTAAATCTAATGGAGCACAAGAAATTGACAATCTGTGTGTCACTGTCACATATGGGCAAATATAAAAGCTAAGTACCATATTTTGTGATATCTCAGCAACATACACTAAAGCTAAGTAGGCAACATTTCTAGTTAAACAATTATTAACAATCTATGTCACTTTGGCAAAGGATCATTCATAGAGATATACATACATAAGGCATAGATTTAAAACAATAATAATGGCACATGAAATTAACAATAACAATAAAAGTGAAATAACAAGAATGATAAATTGAAACAAAAACATCCATCGTAGAATAGTAAGACAAAATGATGTACAAACAATATTCAATTCAATTAATAAGAAGAGCAGTTATGCTATGAAGTTGCCAGTAACTATAGAGTTAGTTTTTGACAGTATAGTAACTCATCTATTGATAAACAATTCGACATTCATTCTTTGACAGTACCATGATCATTATCAAGATTGAAACCACCTTGGTTCTTCATCAGACAGAAAGCTTCAACCTTTTGCAGTCACGAATGTTATTCACATCAAAATCGAGAAACTTTCCGCGAGACATATCAACCAAAATCTGGTTTCAAACATGACATGAATAATGTGGTTTCTTCTGTTGTTTCTTTGCATCATCATCAACATGATTATGATTAGGATCTTCTTGATGGGGACTTGTCCTTGATTGTTTGAGGTTGAATATCGTTAAGGAGGTTGGACTTGTTTCCTTGTTTGAGCATGAATACCCTTCTAACATTATAAGAGACAAACAAACAAACAATTAACCACAAACAAACTAAATGGAACAAACACTTCAAATTAAATACAACCTCCCTTATTATAAGAGACAAAACCACTTTTTAGATTCTTTAAAACAAAAACAAAGATGTATATTTTTTTTGGTAAGGAAGCTAAAGGAAACAAAAAAAAATAAAAAGGAGAAACTATTCACGAGGAAAGTTACCTATTTGTACTTCCTGGTAGAAGCAACTTGGGTGGACATGGATATCAGTGTTGTAGAATGTAGTTTTTAGTTGTTTTAAATGTACTTAATATACCAGCAAGTATATGAAATGTGTTAAATACATGGTTTGGAGATATTACAATGTGGACACGAGGCCAATAGTGGATTCATGATCAGAAGTACGTCTTCGATCTTCCTATATAATTTCATTCATTTCTCTATTAAGATGCCCTTTGTTTTTCTTGTCGTTTAATTTTGATAGAAGGAACTGCATGATTTGGCTACTACTATAAGACATGACTGCAAAAATACTAAGAGAAATTGTTGCTTCCTTTGCCAAAGTCACCTAGATTGGTAATAATGAATGGTTTCACTAGAAAAGTTGCTTCTTTAGCTTTAGTTTTCATTAAGTTTTCCAACCAAAAGGCTTCTTGCATAAAATTCATTCTCTAATTAATAATAACCTGCAAATCAGATTCTTTTATTTGTTCACAAATTAATCAGCTGATTAGGATATTTATTTGCCTAATCATGGAATTCACTTAGTTGCAAACAGTAAACACTGCTAAGAAGAAGGATGAAATTCTTCGAGTGAGACTTGGTAGAGAAGTAAACACTGCTATGCATGGATAAGGATGATGAATCGTGCCAAAGAACCAGTGTTTTTCTTTTTGTTTGTCCAAGCTGATCAAGAACCCTTCTAAGCTATATTCCTTGACATGCTCGGAAAACCGGTTAATTGCTCTCAATAACAAAGTCAGAGAATGAATTTGATGGCATATATTCAACTCAGAGACACAAACCATCATCACCACCAGTCCTTGGTGTAGATTTGGAAAACAAAGGCTATCCATGCTGCATCATGGAAACATGTACATACTAATCATTGTCGAAGATGATTGCTTAACATATGAGGAAACTACTCTATAATGTATTGTTAGAGAGATTATTCTTTTGTTGGGAAAATGTAAAATGAGGAAACTAATCATTTACATATGCATCATGTAATACAAAAACAAGGACTAGAGTTAAACAAAATTTATGTTGGGTCTAAACTTGATAAATCACTAAATTTTATAGAGCCTAAAATAAGGAGTACTTAATTTTATATTTTATTTATATTTACTTAATATCTGTTTTGAAAAGTTATTTGTTAAAAGATAAGTATTTTGGTTCAATCCCTCGCAACAGCAATCAAAAGGGGGCTGGAATCACTTGATGCTATAACTGACTCCCGAACCAGATTAAATTGGTGGTGAAAATTAAAAAAAAAATTAGGGTATGTTTGTTACCGATTGAAAAAAATTGATATTTAACAATGGTCTTAAATGTAATTTTGGTTCCTCTATTTTACAAATTTTGTAATTTTTGTTTTGTACATCGGAAAGATAAATTACTCCCTCCATGTATTAATCCTTAGAGCTCCCCATAGCCAACCCATATGTCACTCTGCTTTTACTATTTGAGTTATCCTACAGGGACACAAAATTCTAAATTATGATCCCTTATCTTTATTTCCACAATTTTAGTCCTCATATTTTTTTAAATTAAGACATTTAGTCATCCACTTCATTTTGTTTTTAAATGAAGTGGATGATGTATATTTTGATTATGTGGCTGCCAGATATTATTAGCAACAATTCCGCTGCAAGGGGTATTCATGGGTATGGGTCGACCTACGAACCCGCAAACCCAATCCAATCAAAAAATTATCCGTACCCATTCATTTGCTGGTAGAACCCAACCCATATGTTATTGGTGAAAAATTGTCGTCCCACACCAACATTTAGCCCTTCACCCCTATTAAATATTTCATGTTTACCTTTTTTCCAAAAAAAAAAATTCCACTTCATTTACTTGTGGAGTTCACCCCCACCAGATTTTTACCTACATATTTTATACGTTTAGTGACAGTTTCATCTGTCACTATAAGTCAAGTAACTTTAAAATTAAGTCATATATCGGACTTTGAGAAAAAAATTTCCAATAAGAAGATACAAACCGGAATACTGTGAAAAATATTTCCGGTACTTGTCAAAACAAGCTCTTTGTACACATTTTCGACTTTTAGTGACAGTGTTTTCTGTCACTACACGTAAAAGTTCTTTAAACTCAAATAATAGACCGGACATTCAAAAACGTGTTCCGCTAAGAAGATTTGAACCATAATATATTGATAAAGTGTTATGGTACCTCTCTGAAAGAGTTGTATGTACAGCTTTAACAATTTTGTCCATCATTATATATATCACTAGAAATCATCACGTAGTGGAAACTTGGGCTTGCAATGTGTGACAACTTATAATTTAAAAAAATACTCCCTCCGTCTTAAATTATAAGGGGAAAAAATCACACTTATTAAGCAAAAGTAAAGCATGAGAATTCGCATTATATTCTTGTGAATTTTCTTTGGAATAAATTACACAGGAAGATGTAAAACTAATTTTTATTGATTAATGTATATTGAAAAAAAAAATTAATTCAATTTGCATTTAATTTTATAAGAATAAGAAAAAATTCTTTAAAAATAGTTCTTCCCTTATAATTTAGGACAAAAAAGTGAAATTTTCCCTTATAATTTAAGATGCAAGGAGTATAGCTTTATAATTTAAAGAGTCAAATCTCATTCTAACAAAAAAAAGAGTCAAATCTCATAAATTTTATGACCTTTTTAAGAGTTTGATATTTTTGATTCGTATTTCTAACTTGGGATTCTAAAAGTTTGATATTTTGTATGTGAAAATTTATCGTTTTACCATTTTAATTTAAAGAGTCAAAACTCATTAATTTTATAACCATTTTAGTTATAATTGTAATGATTTTAAAAAATAAATTTTTTATATGTTTGATGTTTTGTATGTGAAAACTGAAAATTTATAATTTTACCATTTAAAGAGTCAATGCTCATAAATGTTATGACTAAATAATTTTTTGAAAGTTGGCAAAAAAAAACATTATTTATACACTGATAGAATATTTATTCACATAGATTATTTATAAAACTGATTATCAGTAATCATTGAAATCTTCTCTGAATATGATGTCACGATGAAATTGACATCTCTGTGCTAAGAGGTTTTGTGTTTCACATTATCCTTCATAACTCGTTGTCAGAAACCTTTTAGCATAGAGATGTTAATTAACTTTATGACACCGGCCATCATATCTAGTGGAGGATTTCAATGATAAGAGTTTCAAGGTCTTTCATGACAAACGTTAGGTGGTTTGCGTTTGTTCTTGGAAAGCTCATAGGTGGTTAGATCCTCCTTATTGAAAATAGGTATGGTAAATTTGAGTTTTGTGTAATTAATAACAAGTCTTTTTATTAAATTGAATTGATTAATGTTGAAGATTTTTTTTTGTTTAGAATTTTCAATGGAGCCATTTCATTTTAGTTTCATATAGATGGAAAGAATTTTGCAAAATCCAACACAAAAGAATAAACAATATGTCAAAAACTGCTGATTACCAGGATGAATATTTATGAAATTTGATGATGAAGTTGAAAAAAATGGAGATGAATATCTATTTGGCATTGATAGGACTTTGCTTTGTTGTTATGGATGTCCTGCTATTTATCATTCAAGGTGTGTTGGTGTGATGAAGATGTATATACCTGCGGGGTGATGGTATTTTCAAGAATGCAAAATAAATATGACTAGGTCAACAATTGTACGGGAAACATCTCTTATGGGAGCTGAAGTATTTGGAAATGATTTGCATTGGCAAATTTTCATGGGTGCTTGCGATCACTTACTTGACAACGTCTCTTTCTTCAAAGATATTCCTATGTGTTTGTGTATTTGAACATACACATGTAAGTGGTCGCAAGTATCAAAGAAAGTGTGTCCATACAAATCATTTCCAAATACTACAGCCCCCCTTAGAGATGTTCCTTGTGCAATTGTTGGCCCAATCGTATTTATTTTGCATTCTGACAATACAATCACTCTTCAGGTAATTACATCTTCATTACACCAATACACTTTGAATGATAAACAGAAGGACATCGATCACAACAAAGCAAGGTCCCATCCATGCCACATAGGTGACTATAGTTTCCATTGTTGTCAACCTCATCCTCAGACACTTCATAGATTCTTCATCCTGGTGATCAGCAGTTTTGGCATATATTTTTAAATATTTTTAAAAAAGTATATACTTCTTGTGCTTAGCACAGGTGTACAAACTAGTATATCAATATACAGCTACAAACTCATAAGGAGCTTTTTTGTAGGTTTGGAATCAAATACTTATCTAAGTGCCCGTTTGACCCGGCTTATTTTCTACTTTTCAATTTAGCTTAAACGAAATAGAGAAGTATAAAATTGAATTTAACCATATTTGTCTTTAAAAGTATTAAAGAAATAAAGTAAAGAAGTAAAAAATAAAAAGAAGTAGAGTCAAACACAATTTTTTCCTACTTTACTATTTTTAAGGAGAAGAAAAAAAGTAGAAAATAAGTCGGACCAAACGGACACTAAGTTGAGAAGTTCATATGAGTAAGAAGAAGCTAATTCATACTAGGCCTTCTACATCTGTTCACAATGAGATACAGTCACTACTAGTCACAAGAGAATTCATAAATTGAGAATAACACTGAGCAATTAATTCACCTTTTATTTGGCTTCTAATTCCTATTTATCAGCACGTCCAAATTAATTTCCTCAACTAAATTCACCGCACATCAACAGTTTCAGCTCAGAGAAAATTTTAATTTTGTATATTATGCTGTAAAGAAAAAAATGAAGGGAGACTATAAATGTAGTTTATTATATAAAACAAAGCTTACCACTGAAGGTTGCCTCATGAAGATTCTTAGCATTGTAGGAGCGGGTAAACTCTTAGGAATTGCCCCAGTTACATCATAAACTGCCAGAACAAATGAGCACATTAGCACATAAGTCCATATTAGTTAGCACTGCCAATAACGTAATCTCATATTAGTTAAGTCCAATATGAAGTCATATGAATCGATTATTTTGCTATAAGGTGGTTCAAACACATCCAAAAAAAATTAGGTTATTTTGAGTTTTCCATTATATTTTTGATTGAATTCAATTTGAGAACCTGTGGGTTGTTAGTGGGGCCCACATAACATGTGTTTTATTGTCATTGGCTGTTTTGAATGGTTTAGGCTTATAATATAATTTCCCTAACCCACTTCAAAGCATCAAACTACCAAAGCTTCATCTTCTTAAACCTTAGCCACAATGAATTCTCTCCCAAAAACACAAAATTATCACAACCTCTCTTTCACTCACCGCCATTCTCCATTGCCAACATTCTCTCTTCCTTCTCACCAATTTTCTTCTTCTTCTCCCTTATTACTACCTTCCATCAAAGCCTCATCATCCTCACCAAACAACAACAACAACAACCCTTCTCAAAAACCCCAAAACGCCTTTTCCCAATTTCTCCAAACCCTAAACCCCTTTTTCTCACCTCTCTTCGAACCCGCCTATGTCGCTATTGCAGTTCTCGCTTTTTTCTTGTTCCGCTTTCAGCACAATCCCAACACTGCCACATCACCACTTCCACCCCCTCCACCGGCTGAGTCCTCTTCCACCGCCACCGCCACCGCAACCGAAGAGGAACAGATTCAAAATTCCAACGAAGCAGACGCTCTTCGGTCTTTGGTTGAGGAAAATGTTAGAGCGCGCAAACTAGGTGAAGCGATTCACGCTTTGGACCGTTTAATTGAACTCGAACCCGAGGAATTCGATTTGATATTGCTAAAAGCGCATTTGCATAGTCACAATGGTGAACATCAATTGGCTAAGAAAGGGTTTGAACTTTCTTTGCAGCAAGATCCGTTTAACTCGGAAGCATATCGCGGTCTTTTAATGGCCATTTCAGAATTGAAGGAGCCGATAGAGGGTTTTTTGAATAGAGTTGATGAAGTTTTGAAGTTTTTTGAAGAGCAAAAGATGGAATCAGAAGCTAGAGAATTTAAGCTTTTGGTTGCACAGGTGAAGGTGATGGAAGATGATTATTCTGGTGCATTGAAGGTGTATGAAGAAATTGTGAAGGAAGAACCGAGTGATTATAGACCTTATTTGTGTCAGGGTGTTGTGTATACTCTGCTTAGGAACAATGATGAAGCTGAGAAAAAATTTGAGGAGTATAGGAAACTTGTTCCGGAGAATCATCCTTATAAACAATATTTTGAGGATAATACTAAGATTTTATCATCGAAGCTTGCGAAGGGAGGAATTGAAGCAAAGATTTGAGAATCACCATTTACCATCATGTGCTGTTTCTATAGAGGTTTTGTTTTCTTTTTCTCACTAAATTTATGTTAGCACTTCTTGCTTTAAGTTTTGTTAGATGGTTTGGATTGTAATTCGGATGAATGGATAGTGCAAGTTTTTAGTGATAGTTCGAAATTACGATAGTGCAAGTTTTTAGTGGATTTGGATAGTGAGGTTTTTACTTTTTGGAACAGAATTTTATGTATGTTGTAGAATAGAATCGGATCATTAGTCTAATTTAAGGGCATCATGTAAGTAAGTCTCTTCATAATAATGCCAGTTATTTTTCCTTCTCTATGATGAATCTTTGTCCACATTCACAGTGTGAATATACATTTCATCAACCAAAACAACGATATGACAATAGGATAATAATTATAAATACACAATGATTGAAAACTTTTTGCAAAGAAAAATGTGGATTTTGAAGTTATATATTCCTTTGAAAATTAAGTTCATTATTCTGCTTACTGATGCATTGTGGGCAGTTTTGTTGTAGAATGACATACGGGAAACATATAACCTGTAGAAAATGACTAGGATTTACGTTGGAAATTAAATTTGCTATGGAATAAATCTTCTGGTGGTGTTGGAGATATTCCTTATTTTATTAGAATTCCATTTACTGTGAATTCCAAGTTCCAATTATGTTCTTTCATGTTTGCTACTCTATTGATGGTTTTTCTGTCTCACCTTTTGCATGATGGATATGATCATAACCTATCTATTGATGCTTTTACGTATGGGTGTTCAATGTTCATTGAAGTGCACCAGTTCTTGTTTTGATGTTTCCTCTTTTATATAACATTATAGGGTTTAATTTCATGTAAACTAAAGTACAAACTAAGTATTTGATCAAAACAATGGTACAGCTGAAGTCAGGTAACATGTACAAGTATTCACATCACTCATAATGGCACGCCCCGTGTTTATTTTTGGCGAAGTGTTAATATATATTAAAGTTTTCTTGAAATTCATTGGAAGGCTGCCACCCTTCTTAATTTTGGATGTCTTTCAATGGGTTTATTTAGGTTTATCTTATGACATAAGAGCTTTTGTAAGCATTTGAAAGAGCTTATAGAAATAGCATACAGATGCACCATAAGTTGTTTCCAGGTTTTTGTCATACACTCCTCTATATAGCTTACAATAACAGCTTATGCGGAGTTAAAACCCAAAAGCTATAGGTTTTTTTAAAGGTTTTTTATTATGCTGCAAAATAGAATTGAGCACATCATGTCAGTCTTTCCATTGTAATGACAATTACATTTCCTTCTATACTTTAGATCTTGTTTCAATCTTTTGAGAGGTATACGAGTGTGAATACATTCCATCAGCCACGGGGGAAACTTTACTTTAGCATGAGTGTAAATTTTGAAAATGGTTATTCCATTGAAAATTGAATTCTTTATGCAGTATACTTTATTACACTGTGGGTTGGCTTGTTGGAGAGTGAGATACAGGAAACATGTAACTCCCCGGTTTTTATATTCTATTTTTATTAATAATTTACGATTATTTTGTTTTGTTAATTATCTTTTATGTTTGTTTATTTTAAGTTATTTTGTGTATGTGGGTTTTGTTTGAGAGGGAACCCTGCATATAGAATAGAAGCACAAGGTAGTGAGAGACGTTTGAATTTGGTTAGAAGGTTTGAATAGAAGCACAAGGTAGGGAACCCTGCATATAAAATAATTTTCTTACTTTTCAACTGTTAGTTGGATTTAGGTATCATCACTGTTACAGTTATAATTTATGTTTTTGTAGTTGGCTATTAGTAGCTTTTGTTCTATGAGAGTAATCAACCAATTCGTGCAAATTGTGTACAAAGTTCACTTAATTACATGTTTCATTTAAAACTAGTATATCTAATGTGATTAGTAATTACAACTGTGGCCATGACAGACTATGAGGGTTTTAATTGATTAAGGGTAAGAATTTTGAATTGAGAATTTGATTTAAGAGTTTGGGTTTGAGAATTATGAACTTTGAGAATTTTAATTTGAGAATTATTGTTGTCGCGTTGATTTTTGATATGGCAGTTCGAAGATTTTTGATATGGCAGTTCGAAGTGTTTGAGTAGGCTTCTATTTTGTCATCTGTTTCTTAGGGTACAATCAACAGGAACATATGTGTTTTTGAAAGCTAACTCTATCAAAGTTGAATCAGTTTCCAACCATAGATTTCTCCAATTCATCGAATAAGCAAGCTATATAGCTGCACACAATTCAGCTTGACAAGAGGAGGAATTTCCCAAAGGCTCGGCAAAGAAAAAATAAACTCAGAATCATGATTCCTGAAAACGCCGCCACAAAAAGCTATACCTTGATTACAAGCACGATTTGTCTAGTTGTGGAGAGGGGGTTGCCAGATGATTTTCTTAACAACCCCCTCTCCAATATGTGAATGAAACTAAATGCCAATGAATCATAAAATTAAAGGCTATGAGTAGTGGTTTCCATTTTCAGAAGAAGGCTGGAACCACTTGATGTCAGAACTGAGAACTGACCCTCGAATCAGATTAAACTGGTGGTAAAAACTAAAAAAAAAAAATATGAGTAGTGAGTTCTATGTTAATTTCGCAAAAATGTTAATCTTGTTTATCTTTTTTAGTTTCATGTTTACTTTCTTATTTATTATTCCCTTAATTGAAAATGTTTATATTTGTTTTGTGTGGCTGATTTTAATGTTGGAGATCAATTTTTAATTTTTCACTTTACACACTTGTGAATGAAGCTATATAATCTGAAAAAATTTAAGTTTAGTTATGAGGTTGCATAGTAGTTGCATAGACGTATATCTATGCATTGTAGGTTGCATTATTGAATTATTATTTTTTTGTTCTCAAATTGGTGTAACAATTTATAGAAAATTAACAATCTATCATTTCACATTCTTTAATTAATTACTTTATTTAAAACAAGTAATAACTATCATAGGTATTTGATTTATGATTTTTTCTTAGTTAGTATTTTAATTTATGATTTGGTTGAGAGAAAAAAATGTAGACGGATTAAAGTATTAATGAAATATTTAGAGGATTAACAAGGAAAGTTAGTATAATTAAAAAGATTAAAATTTATTATAACCCTTAAACTTTTTATTCTGAATATTTTTTAAAAATTTCAAATTTTTTGTGTCTATCTTTCTCAAAATTGATGGTTTATTTTTTTTGAGAAATGAAGAAGATACTAAGTTCAAACATGTAAGTAATATTTTTGTTGAGTCAAATATCTCATTCTATTGCAAATGAAGCTGACCCGTAAGGATATAACAATGTTACTAAGCTTAAATATTGAATAAAATACCCTAAAAAGTTGAATTAGAAGAAAATAAATTAGTTACCAAAAAAGAAGAAGAAAAAAAATATTACATACATTCCTTAACAAAGACAGTTAATCTTATTTTTCTCAATAATAAAAAAAGTGGCTTGTATTGAATTACTCTTCATGAAAACTTATTTGATAAGAACAAAATAGTTTTTATTTTGTAATAGAATTAAACTTGTTTGTATGTTTAGAGACCATTGATGTAATTTTTATTGCTTAATAGATACTACTATATGTGTATAATCTTATAACTTTTTTCACAATTTTCTTTTCATTTCACGAAACTACATTTTCACGAAAACTGAAGAACATATTTTTCAGCTATTGAATGTGTGAAAGTCTTTAAGCAATCCCACTTTATTTTTTGTTTCATTAAGTTAATCCAGTCAATTCACATATCTAAATATTAAATATGAATTCCCTAAAATTGAATAAGAAGAGAAGAAGTTAGTTACCAAAATAAAATTAAATTACTTACCTTTCTTAACAAAAACATATAATCTTACGGGTAAGAGATAATGATATACGAGTTTGGTAGAGAGAGGTCTAGAGATTGATTCTTGAAAGGAGCAATTTATTTTTTCGATTTAACCAAAATATAATCTTATTTTTCTCAATAATAAAAAAAATGATCATCAATAATATATGTTTTGTTTTTATATTTATTTTGCATGAATAAAAATTTGACAAAATAACCGATGTCCACATTTTAAACCAATTTAACATATAGGATACACTCGAAGTGATCAATTTGTTGTACTACAAGAATTATCAAAGCTTCTGAGAAAAATATTTTTAGAAAATGAACACAAATATTCCCTCATATTGCTACCCATTTTGGCGATATCGATCCACCATCTTGGCGTTCATTCCCAAACACATCTTGATGCAGCTGACAACGAGTTTGTTTGCTCTTCAACAACAACTGGGATTTCTAAAATCTCTCTTCAGGGTGGAGACTTGCTCTTGATACTTCTTCTTCATCATCTCCGATACAAATTTTATCTCTTAACTCTTTCTCAAGACACAATGATCGACGATTTGTGTATCAAAAATATTTTAATGACCGCAAGTGCACAGTCTCGTCGTGTAGTTTTAAAAGATATCGAATCTATAGGGACCAAAAGTTGACCTACCGTATTTTTGTTATTACGGTGTAAATCTAAGGCTAAAGAATGTTTTAGAAGTTTAGGAATTGTTTAAGAATTTAAATTAAAGACTTTTAAATTAATTAAGGAATGGGATATCGATATGTAACTAATTAACCATCGGGGATTCGGCAAATCAACGGCACGCGTAAAAGAATTTATTTTTCAGAAGAACATTTTCGGTTTAAAGGTTTAAACCTCACACTATCGTCTTATTGATAAAAATCATACTTTCTCCACTAGAAGTTTTACTGTTACTTTTCTACCACCTAATTTTGAAAGTATATTTTGAAAACCAATTAGTTCTAATTAATCCTAACGTGGCACTCGCTCGTTCAAAGATTAATATCCAGAAACCACTATCTGATTAAAACCTCAAACTCTCGCTCTATTGATTTTAACCTTAAATAAATTGTTTTAAAATTGAAAGTCAGAATCAGAAAAATAGTTTTAATTATTAACGCGCCGAATCATTACTAAATCCCCTAGAGAGAATTAACGTCACATACCGATATCAAGGTATTTAGCTAGACATGGAGGAAGAAACTACTAAATAAGAACAGTAAACTAAATAAGACATAATAATTAAATAAATAAACAAGCGCATAAAAACCTGAAAAAATTACTGAATAGAAAACTTGAATTGGATGCTTGAAATAGAACCGGTACAGAATTCTTGATGCAAATACATAATTAAGATTGGTAACGGATTCCCGATGTGGAAATACCGTCTTAGTTTATTAAACTAAGAAAGTAAACTGACTGGAAAAGTAAGGAAAAGGACGGAGAAAAAAAGAGAGAGGTTATGTTTTGTGTCTTCCTATTTATAGACAAAAGTATAATGTGATAAGCTTTTACGATCCTCAAAAATAGCAATTTATAAGGCTTGAGTTGGACCGTGTGATAAGGAGGACAAAACGGATCGGACTGATGTCAGCTCCCCACGTACAGGAAAAAGCAGTTTTGAGGAAAATCATAAACCTGTGGCGGGCGCCACAGGCCCATGGCGGGCGCCATGCTTGGCTCATGGGGGCAAATGCCCCTTTGGGCTGAGCTTGCGCGTTTTCTGTGCTTTGCACCCCTTTTTGCTTCAATTTTTGTGCCTTTTGCTCACTTTCCTTCTCCGACCTATTTTATTCAACAAAACTGAAATAGAAACGAATACCGACATAAAAAGAGACAAAAGAAATAAAAACATATAAAATGCAACTAAAAGTTCATGAAAATCAAGCTAAAAATACGACATGATTTCGTGTCATCACACAACACCAAGATAGAATGACAAAGATTCTGGTGATGACCGGAAAATTATCGGTGAAGTCGATTTCTTCTCAATAGAAACAAACAATCATCTTCAGCTTCACATGATCATCAACATGTTAAATCCATTATCATCGGAAAAAAAAATCATTTCAACCGTTGGAAAAACACGTTAATTTATATGCTTCTTAGTTATTATCATTAATCTCTCATAATTAATTGAGTTTTCCTACTTTTTAAATTATTTTTTATAATTCTATAATCAAATTTTGCTTATAAATAATTTATTAATTTTTGCTTCAAATATTATAGAATGGTTTGCAACTTGAAACTTACATTATATCAATTAAACAATTAAAAAAAATATTTAAACATTTTTATTTGTTATTTTGTTGATGATTTAATTTGGTATTAATACAACTCTTTTCCTTTTTTATAGATACTAGTATAACTGACCCGTGCAATGCACGGGTTAATATTTAAATTTATAATATACATTATTAAAATTAAAGTAGATTAGTTGAGATATTAGTTTTTTAATTTAAGTTTTTTTTAAAATTTAAGTTAATTAAAGAAATTTTTGTCAAATAATTTTATTTTTCCAATTACTTGTTAAATTAATTTATATTTCTATTATTTAAATATAAAAATAATATATATTTAAGGATTTTAAAGAAATAAATTAGGGTTGAGAGTGATCTCCCGCTCCCCGTTTCGAACAATATCATATTTCATTTTTAGTCCCCACTGAAATTACAAAAAACATAGGTCGTGTATTAATATATGAGTATAAATATTGATCACCGTGTAAAATATAGAATCAAAAAACATTCATATTAATATGAGTGTAAATATAAGTCATAGTATAAAAAATATGTTTTCTGTATTAGTATGTGTATAAACATTTAAGTTCCTAGAAAAAAAGTCTTTCAATTCGTCTCGTATTAAAACATTCGTAGAAAAAAATTAATTGTGTAAAAATTACAAAAAAAAACCCTATATTTGTACAAATTAATATATATTTGTACCTATAGAAATTATAAAAAAAATATATAGTCATCGTATTAATATATGGGTACAAATATAGATCCTCATAGAAATATATGTTCTCGTAAAATTATAAAAAAAGTCTTCGTATTAGTATATGGTTTTTATTTTTATATATGAAAAATAATATAAATGTAAAGATTTAAAAGGATAAAATACTCTAAAGGGTGTGATCTCTCACTTTCCGTTCTCAACAGTATGATATTTTCTCTCCCGTCTTCGTAGAAATTATAAAAAGAAATATAGACGAACATGTATTGATATATGAATATGAATATAAATATAAGTCTTGTGTAAATTAAAAAAAGAAGGCACTTGTATTAATATATTAGTATAAATATTCAACAACTTGAAATATATGGACCAACTATCTCACCCTTTGAGGTGCCTCCAATCTAACGAATGATTAGTCACTGCGTTCAGCGGTGGATAACTTTGTCTCAATAAAAAAATCATAGTTTGTATCTCATAATAAATTTTGTTCGTGAGAGCTACATAGATGACACACATAAACTTTGGTTCATTATAGATTGTCCCGTGAAATTTTGTTCATGAGAGAGACATCCGTAAATTTATATTATAGAGATAGAGATAAAGATAGAGATTATAGAAATTAATAACTTTTTAAAAATTATGGTTAGTAACAATTAAGTAAAAGAATACATCATAAAGATATATTTTTATTGTGGGTGGGAATTGCCCCATGTTCCTTTTTTTTTTTTTTGTGGTAAGGAACCATGTTACTAAGCTTTTTTTTTTTTGAAACACATGTTACTAAGCTTTTAACTAAATCTATGTAAAATAATCTAAAAATTAGAAAAATGTTGCTGGAGGGAATCGAAGGGAGTATATTTAGCTTGCCTAATTGCTTAAAACTTAAAGCTTTGAAATCTTGACACATAGGCATATGAAGACTTGGTTACTTACCACGTTGGATGATGATCGGGAGAGAGACATCTGTAATTATATTATATAGAGGTAGAGATGTTCTCAATACTTATATAGATCAAATTGAATTATAGAATTATATAGATAAAATTGGTAAAGTACAATTTCAAAAGATATAAGTTTTAGTCAAATCATTTATAAAAGTAGAACAGAAAAATAAATAAAAAAGAATTATTATTACAATGTAGCTACAATTATCGTCTAATTCATCATCAATGAGAGATATAATCACTAGTCTTCACACTAGAATCCACCAACTAAACTTCTTGATTAGCCACTGCTGGGACAGGTACACCCTCTTCTGTTGACACAATCCCTTCACCCTCTTGACCGTGCTGGCACGATATCATAGACTTGCTCACACGTGGCAAAGAAAATGCCCAAACAAATGATAAACACACCTATAACCCTACATTATTATATATTCAATTAGCAAACTAAAAAAATATTTTGAAACATTTGATTATATTCAAAGCTTATTAATTTGATTCTTATGATTATTTTCCAAGAACTAAAACTTCACCCTCAAAGAAGACACCAAATAAAGTCACCAATATCATGTACAGAGACCAAAGATAGATGCAAACACCGTGTCTCTAGTCATGTTACTACTCTTTACAAGTAGTAACCTAGGTCCAGAGTAAAATACACCATATATAAATTTTAAATTATATAAATTAATTTAATTATTATAACGACTTTATAACATTTTTGCATAATTAATACAAAAAAATATATTAAACAATTTCAATAGTCTATTTAATTTTGTAATCTTAATTACAGCATAAACATTACTCTAGGTTGAATCCTAGGTTGAATTTAATTCATCCATGACTCTCATCTAAAAGTTTACTACTTTACTAATTGATCAACATTACTCTATCTGTCTCAAAATAATTGTCACAATTTGACTGTTGACATTTATTTTAATCGCATTTTTTATTACTCATGAAATTTTATTAAATTTTTATCATAATCCCAAAATTGTCCTTTTTTAAAACTTGTTTTCTTCTTCATTCTATTTCTCTGTTTCCATGATTTTTCCATTATTCAAGCAAGTGTCATTGAAGGAAAACCCACTATGTAATATGTTAAACATTGATTGTGCAGAACTTATGTCATGTTCTCAAAACCAGTAAACTAACATGAATCAAAAATTAACAAAAGCCAAAAACCAACATATACACTTGTTTTAAAATTAACACATGAATCAAAAACAAAACACACTCCAAAAGAAAACGATTCGCAAACTGAATTTACCTAACAAACGTAAACTGGGTTTACGTAGTATACACAAACACAATTTGCGCTAGTTTCCAACGTAACTGGGTTTACGTAGTATATGCAAAACAGGAAATGCGAAATCTAGAGAATCATTGATGGAGAAGAAAGAAATCGATGGTGAAGAAACGAACCTGAACGGCAGTTATGGTTAATTGGTGTGCAGAAGATTGATTTGATGTACAGGAACGGCAGTAACGATTTGAACGGCGGTGGTGACGATGTGTATAGGGAGGGGTTTTGGATCGTATTTGGAATTTGTTTTCCTTTTAAGGATATTTTGGTAATTTCAGGGTGTAACTAAAAATTATTGGAGTGTGGGAAGAAAAAATCTTAATATAACTGCAACCTCCTACTCTATATTTTAGTTTTTTCTTCTTTAATACTCCATCCGTCCCAAATTATAAATACTTTTTTAAAAAAGTTTAGTCCATACTATGTGCATTCATTACTTTTTTTTCTACACATACCCCTAATTATTACACTAACTTGCATTGAAATACGAAAAGTCAAATTAAATACACATACAAAAAAAAGACAATTTAGTAAAATCCACACAAAAATTAGACATAATAATTACATTACCAATATTTTTTTTTATAGACAATGTTAGTTGTTAGTAAATAATATATTACAATCTCTTTTGCCAAGATTCGAACCCTGAACCTCCATCAACTCCTTAACCCTTAGCTCAACTAGGTCATCTTAACCAATTGAACTACTCATCCCCCCACTACCAATATTTTTTAATAATCATAATAATAGTCAAAGAGACTTATATAATGAAACAGATGGAGTATGAGATATTATGTTTGCATTCATGCAGAAATGCTTTACTCCACTTTCCATTGTTTCTTTTGAAACAACGATATGATTTTCTATCAAAAAATATTAATATAAGGCAAAATTACATTATTGGTCCTTTATCTTTTTCATTTGTAACAAATTGGTTTTTATCTTTTTTTGGTAACAAATTGGTCCTTTATCTTTTTCATTTGTAACAAATTGATCCTTTATCTTTTTTTTTTGTAACAAATTGGTCTATTATTTTTTTCATTTGTAACAAATTGGTCTTTTATCTTTACTAACATTTGCACCATAGGACCTCTTATTTGTAAAAAATAATATAAGATAAAGGACCAATTTGTTACAAATGAAAAAGATAATGGACCAATTTGTTACAAAAAAAAGATAAAGGACCAATTTGTTACAAATGAAAAAGATAAAGAACCAATTTGTTACAAAAAAAAGATAAAGGACCAATTTATTACAAATGAAAAAGATAAATAATATAATTTTGCCTTAAAAATTTAAAAATTATGTTCACATCATTTTTACATGATTCCAATTGAAGGCCAACTTCACAAATCACAATAACAATGATCATATTATATGGCCGTATGAAATAACACCAGATTTAGTCATGTAGGTGTTTTATGAATAAAATATTTAGGTTTTTAAAATAAAAATTGAAAATTAAATATTTAATTATTTTTAAATATTTAAAACAAAAGATTTATGGGTATTAAGAATATACTTTTTTTTTTTGAGGTGTCAAGAGTCAACATAGTTAAAATATGCAGTGCTGCTATATGCAGCGAATTATTTGTCCCGAAGCTGTCCCGAATAGCATAGGTGGCATATAGTTAGAACGTGGAGCATATGGGTGGGTCTCTTTTTCAACATATAAACAAAATAATAAAAACCACTACAAGTAATTGTATTTGCTGCCGCCAATGTGCTACCTTTACCCGCTAAATTTTAACCTAATGACAAATTAGAGATCCATTATTATTTTCAAGCAGTTATTCATTCCTCTGAGTATTTTTTTATGCATGAAAGTGTGATTGTAAAGAAGAAAAAAAGTTGATTCAAAGAAGGCCAACATCTCAGTAGAAAACTTTATCAAGTAAGTTTACTCTTTCAATAAAATCATTATTCAGGGTTTATCAAATTGTCTTATGCAATGAGTTAAATCTATTTGAAATTCTATTTAAAAGTCCTTGAAATACATTAATGACTATAATGAATACATCGAATGAAATCAATCATGATTTTGAACTTTAATACCAATTAGCCTAGATTTCTATTTAAATCTTAGTCCCCTGTTCTTCATATACCACTTATAGTTTTAGACAACTAACATAAGTTTTTTTTTTTTTTTAATTTATTGCATTAGTGGAAGAAGTAATTGTATCTTCCGAAGCAGAGGAAATAAATGAAGAAAATAATATATGTGATGGTAGTTTAGAAGTAAATACTGTTCACGAAGATGAAAAACCTCATGTTGGAATGATATTTAGCTCTAAAGATGAACTTACAGAGTATTATAAAAGATATGGACAGTCTATAGGTTTTGGAGTTACTAAACTTAGTAGCAAAAAAGGAGATGATGGTAAAATATATTTTACTCTGGCATGTAGTCGTGGAACAAAGTATGTGAGCAAATCAAAGAATCTTTTGAAGCCAAATCCTGTAACAAAATCTCAGTGTAAGGCTAGAATTAATGCACTTATATTAGATGGAACAGTTACTATTTCAAGAGTTGTTCTTGAGCATAATCATGACCTAAGTCCTACGAAAGCACGCTATTTTAGAAGTAGTAAGAATTTGGAGCCTCATTTAAAAAGGAGGTTAGAACTTAATGATAAAGCTGGAATAAATGTAAGCCGAAATTTTCGATCTTTGGTCGTTGAAGCGAATGGATATGAGAATCTGACATTTGGAGAAAAGGATTGTAGAAACTACATCGATAAAGTGAGGAGACTACGGCTTGGGATTGGAGATGCTGATGCGATTCAAACCTATTTTGTGAGAATGCAAAAGCAAAATAGCCAATTCTACTATGTAATAGACATTGATGATGACGGTCATCTGCGAAATGTATTTTGGGCAGATGCGAGATGTAGGGCAGCATATGAGTATTTTGGTAACGTTGTAACATTTGACACTACTTATTTAACAAATAAATATGACATGCCATTTGCCCCTTTTGTTGGAGTAAATCACCATGGCCAATCTGTGTTGTTGGGCTGCGCTTTATTATCGAATGAGGATACAGAGACATTTACTTGGTTATTCAAGACATGGCTAGAGTGCATGCATGGAAATGATCCAGATGCCATAATTACTGATCAAGACAAAGCCATGAAAAATGCAATTAAAGTTGTTTTTCCAAAAGCTCGTCATCGATGGTGTTTGTGGCATATAATGAAAAAGGTTCCAGAAAAATTAGGTAGACACTCTGATTATGAGTCTATCAAAACATTGTTGCATGATGTTGTATATGATTCTTTGAGTAAAAATGATTTTATGGAAAAGTGGGAAAATATGATTGAAGATTTTGATCTTCAGGATAACAAATGGTTGAAGGGATTATTTGATGAAAGAAATCGTTGGGCTCCTGCATATGTGAGAGACACATTTTGGGCAGGAATGTCAACAACACAGAGAAGTGAAAGTATGAACGCATTTTTTGATGGCTATGTAAATTCAAAGACAACATTGAAGCAATTTGTTGAACAATACGATAGTGCATTGAGAGATAAAATTGAAAAGGAAAATTTGGCTGATTTTGGTTCATTCAATACATTGATAGCTTGTATAAGTCATTTTGGCTTTGAGTCTCAATTTCAGAAAGCATTCACTAATGCAAAATTCCAAGAATTTTAAGTGGAAATTGCTTCTATGATTTATTGTCATACTTGCTTTGAGAGATTGGATGGATTGAATTCTATATATTCTGTTATAGAAAGCAAGAAAAAATTGTTCAAAATGATGGACATAATGTTCAAGGTATCCTTCAATGAAAATGACTTTGAGTTACAATGCACGTGTTGTTTATTTCAATTCAAAGGTATTTTATGTAGACACGTCCTATGTGTGCTTAAGCTAACGGGAAAAACGGAGTCATTGCCATCGTATTATATTTTCTCACAGTGGAGGAAGGATATAAGGCGAAGACATACACTTATTAAATGTGGTTTTGATCATTTAGTTGGAAATGTTGAATTGCAAAGAGTTGATAAAGCTTGTAATGCATTTTATGAAGTGGCTTCTATGGTGATAAATACTAATCATGATTTGGTAAAAATGATGAATCGGATAAAGGAAATAAAAATTGAGTTTACCTCTAAAGAAACAGCCCCTGACATTATAGAAGAAGGTGGTTCAGTTAGAAATCAAGTGACTAAAATTCTCGACCCTAAAGTAGCTCGAAGTAAAGGACGTCCTCCTTCAAAAAGGAAATCTTCTAAAGTTGATCAAATTGTGAAGAAACTTGCACGAAAAAGGGTAAAAAAAAAAAGCCAAAAAAGTGGAAACGAACAAGGTCAAAAAGAGGTAATTTTATATTTGTGTACATCTAGAGTTATAATTTTGAACATATCTAATTTTCAAAATTTGATGGCAGAACCTATGTGCATCTAGAGTACAAGAGAGTGTTCAAGTAATTGATGGAATTGGCACACAAGAGAGCATTCAAGTAAGTGAAATTTATTGTTTTTATTATCAATTTATGTTTTAAACAATCAAGGAGACATAACATGCTAATTAGCTAATTATTTATGTTTATGCTTGGTATATATATTTTTAGTGTGAACAAAGTAGTGTTGGATGGAATGGACAAGGTGGTGCAAATAATTTAGCTCCCTTCAATCCAAACTCAATACTTAATGGTGAAGTAAATCAGGTACAATTATAAAAACTAGTGCTTTTTAGTTTTCTGCAACATTTATATTATGGGACCTAACAAGTATATATACTTAATGTTATTTAGGTTCCATTTTATTCTCAAGTCATGAATCATGGTGTTTCCTATTTTGCATTGTTACGGGTACTAGATCTTTACGGTCACAATTATTTTTAATTACCTAGTATGATATAAAGTCATCAATTTTGTCAATGTTTTTTCTTTGTAGGCACAACACCATGTGAATGATCCGTCATCGTCAATAACACGCGAAGAAAGATGAAGGGAATGATTAGTCAGTTTGATATTAGTTAATTAGAAGTAGATCATTGATTTTGAAATATTAACTTCATGCTTTTAGGCTTTAGCATATGATTGATTTTGAACTATTTAGTACCTTTAAATTTATTTGTTATTTGTTGAAGGCAATACATTTCAAATTTTATGAAGAACTATAAATAGTTATATGGCCATTTATCTTTATACTTGTATGCTAATTCTTGAAAGAAGTAGATTTCAAGCTTAAGTGAAGAAACTGGAAAATAATATATCAGTCTAAATTCACTATTGTGCTCCACATGTTTCTCTTTTTTATTGTGTAAACATAATGATGATTCATTGTGAATGTGAGAGAGTAACATTGCAAAAGGAGCTGTGAATTATAATCATCTTGTGTATCAATTTGGACAAGGGTCACAACGAGATTCTTTATAAAATTGAAGAACCACAACCAATTCCTGCACAAATTATTTCTATAATTTGTACATTGGTGTATATAAATTTTGATAAACTAAAGCGTAGAAGTTCAGGAAGCAAAAATTGCACTAACTGTAATGCTACTTTAGGAAGCAAAAATTGCACTACTAATACACAAACACACAAACAATCAGGAAATTCTATCACAGTAATAAAATAGGCTTCATCCCTCTTTGAAGCATTTCATCAAACAGCTTCTCTTCTTGATAAATTTGACTGCAAAATTTCAAACAATCAAATTGACGGCAACCATGGCTTTGACAACAACCATAGCTTATTTTGGAAACGTTATCTCCAAACCCAGATGAACAAAATAACCACTAACGACGGCGACGACGGCCACAACAGACACACAATGAAGATGGAGGAACAGAGACACACACATAAACCATTTCTGTCTCGACAGCTTGATCACTACTTCAACCATTTCTACAAAATCATCACAAGAAAGTAAAGAAGCAAGAAAAGAAGAAGAAGAAGAAAAAAAGCGAAGCAAACAGAGGTAAAAGGAAAAAAACAGCTTCAGGTAAATTTGTTGGGTTTGCGCAGAGAGAGAGACCGAAATTGAAGGAACACGTCATTCGGGAAAATATCGTGAGTGGTATTTTCGCTGTATATAGCATTATTCTAAAATATGTTATTTATCATCTTATTATCTTAATACCCTTTTACCTTGAAAAACCCAAATAACAATAGAATAATTATCATTTTTGAATGGTATTATAAAAAGATGACAAAATGTTGGTCTTCGAAAGGGTTTACATATCTTGTGACGTGGAAATTAAAATGTATAAATGTAAGTATTATTATTGTGAGCTTCAATGTTGCATTTTGCTACTAAGCAATGGGCAAATACATGATACTTCCTCCGACCTTAATTATAAGCAATTTTGTACTTTTTAGGTTCATAGAATAATTAATGTATTCAGCCTTAATTATAAACCAGATACATTAGTTATTTAATGAATCTAAAAAATGGAAAGTTGCTAATAATTAAGGCCGGAGGGAATATGTGTACTATATATGGTCATAAATTACTTGTAGTTGAGGGTGGCAACTGCCCCAAAACAGTACAACCTAGTTCAGTCCCTGCCATTGAATAATATAAAGAATTACAGAATGAGTTTATAATATGCGAGATAGAGATATGATTCATGGACCATGGTAATATTTCGGTGGAAATTGTTCCTTTTATATATCATGCATCATACTAGTAACACCTTAGATTAGATCAAGTAATTTTCCTTATCTATATGTCTCAATTCGTTTGTGATCAATGCAAATATGGTTTGGTTTACTTTTTGTCCCAAAAAACCTGTCCTATATTTTTAAATATTACGTACTATATTTTTCCGTCTTATAAGAAAACTAGACCAAATACAATTTGATTTTTGCTTATATTTAGGATCGAAAAAATATGTATATAGTTTTTTTTCCCTTTTTGCATAAAATATAAACCTAATTTTTTAATGGCATTTTTCCGTCAACTATGCCACTTATTTTAAAACTAGGACAAGTTTTTTTAAAATAATATTACCTATTTTGAACATTAATATGGCATTAAAAAAAAGGGCGCAGTTGACCACTAAATACATATAAATGTTCTTAAAAAAAAAAACTATGTACATACAAATGTATTATTATTTTGACCATTAATATATTTAATTATTAAAAAATTTTAAAAATTAATATTTTAAAAATATTTTGATTAAGACAAATCAAACAACATTTTATATAATAATATTTGTCTTTGATAAATTAATAAAAAATATAATTAAAATTGATTATATAAGGAAGCATAATGTTTATTTCAATATTTTATGTCTTGTGCCTCTTTGCTTTCACTATCTTCTAAAACTAAATTTTTGATTAAATAAGATGAACATGGAAGTTTGATTGTTATGCTATGCCACATGTTGCTTTTGGCAACTTTAATCTCAATGTGTTAGGGACAGAATTATCTTTATTGTTGTTGTGACGTCTATTTCTTTGGATCCATCTAGAGGACACTGAAACCCAACAAAGATCCCCCGACCATAAAAAAGATGAAGCAAAGGAATTGAGCAATGTTGAACAGCCAATTAATGGTGTCCTAAGTCAATCATCTAACCCAAATTTGGGCCCATAATTCGGTAACTACTAATTAACCACTTTTAACTTGTACGAGTAATAATACAATATGTGTGCAATAATTCTCACCCGTAATTTTACAAGTCAAAGACTTGCATCGCAGAATATTAAGGTGAATATAATTTGGTCATGGTATAGCTTGTGACGCAATTACTAAAATTACCAGGCCGAACATATTTGAATTTTCAATGACTTTAATTTAACATAAAATGCAAATTGCAATAATTTACTTGGGTTAGTTTAACGGTGTTGGCTTGAGATGACCCTAGTATGTGTTCTTTACAATGTCTTAGGTTCGATTTTTCCTAGTGCCAATTTCGGTAAGTTAGTTCATACAGAGCCAAAGTTTTGGCTTTTAAAATGGGCTCGTATAAGTGGATGGTAAAATTGAACAAGTCAGTCGGTCTATAGACTGTATACCGAATTTAAAAAAAATGTATATTACATTTAATATGTTTTCCCTCTCCTTTTTCCACTGTCAATAATCAATAAAATTATTTTTATATTTTTTTATGAAACTTAATTCAAAGAAAATAAAAAGTAACAATATTTCAAATTATGATGTTTCGTTTTTCTTAATAAATAATAAATGTTTTTGTTTTGTTTAAAATTTGAGACGGAGGAGTATAATATCACAGAAGTTATTAAAATTATTAAAATTAGCCATCCAATTAGATTGAATGTGATTCCTCATTGCATGAGTGTTACATTTTTTTTTTGTCAAGACTGGAGTATCTACCGTCGAACGCAGTGACTAATTCCTCGCTAGATTGGAGGTACCTCGAAGGATAGGATAGCTGACCCAAGAATTTAAAGCTACTCCATACCCAAGCATGAGCATTACATGATTATGAAGTTATTAATATTAGCCATCCAATTGAATAAATTATAATTTAAAAGAGGAGCAAACATTTTAGACCTCCAATCTCCAACAAGAAATGAATGTGATTTGTCCCATGAGCTTAGCTCAATTGGTTGGACACCGCATTATATATGCAGGGGGCGGGGGTTCGAATCCCGGTCATCCCAATTCTCCACTTTATAAGTAGAATTTCTAGCCGCTAGGCTACTTGACAAAAAAAAATGAATGTGATTTCTCATTGCACATATTACATGCAACTATCAATATTAGCCGTCTGAATAAAATAAATATATAACTGTATCATTTTATTGTGTGAAAAAAAATTAATATTTGTTTTTTTGAAAAGTTAATATTTTTTTTTTTTGAAACAAACATAGAGATATGATATAAATCAGCACACCAGACAAGCACAAGTAGTGCTACATCTAGGACAAAAAAAAGAGATGCAAATTATAAATTGTTGCAAAAACACAACCAAAAATAAAGGTTAAATGCATCTACGAGTCTTTTAAATTTCAGTTTATATCATATAAGCCTTTTAAACTATTTTTGTAACATATATTTTTTTTAAGTTTCAGTTTGTACCATATAGGTCTTTTAAGTTTTTTTGTAACACATAAGTCTTTTAAGTTTTTTTTTTTTGTATAACATGATAAGTATAACTTGAAAGGATCTATGTATTACATTTTTAAAATTTAAAGGACTTATGCGTTACATAAAAAACTTAAAAAAATTATGTTACACAACTTAAAAACCTAAAGGACGTATGTGTTAAAAAAAAACTTAAAAATCATATGCAGTATAAACCAAAAACTTAAAAAATCTATAAATGATTTGGCAAAAACAAAATACAAGAACTACATATACAACATAAATAAGATAATACAACGTAAAACTACGTATAAATTTTACAACACTTCATGATATAATTTAGGCAAAATGCACAACTTTATGATATAAAAAATGCACAACTTTATGAAGGTATCCACAAGAAGAAATACAATTTAGGCAAAATTATTTATGTGGTCTTAAGTAATTTGACCCTTTTTTGGAAAAATCTGACTTATAAACTAACTATGAACATTATATCAATATTTATCTATACCTATAATAACAAACGCAATTTTCTTTGCCCCATAGAATAATTTAAATGATATGAGTTGGGGAAATAAATTATTGAAAAGGAGCAATTTATCTTTTTCACTAGCTTAAAAAAAAGAAAATAATAAACATTGTTCTTAGGTCAATGGTTAAGGAAACAAAAATAGAAAAAAACTCTTGAAATTTGTGTATTCTATTTTTTTAAAGGGTTAAATATGTTTTTAGTCCCTATAAATATCTGACTCTTCTACTTTTAGTCCCTCTAAAAAATTTTCCCACTTTTTGGTCCTCCAAATATTTTCGATCATGATTTTTGGTCCCTACTTTTCACTCAACTATGTGTACGATTCAAATTTTTTAACGAATTTTTGTGATCATGTTTATAATATTATAAAAATTACCCAAATCAAAATTCATAATTTTTTAAGAAATGATGAATTAACTATGAATTTTTAAGCGCAAACACTTCAAAAATTCATATTTAATTCATCACTAATTAAAAAAAAATTAAATTTTGCAAATCAATTCAATTTTTAATATACTAAACATAACTGCAATACATAATTCCAAATTTTAATTAGTATACATGAGTTGACTTAAAAGTAGAGACTAAAATTCATGTTAGAGAATTTTATAAGGACCAAAAAGTGGGGAAAAATTTTAGAGGGACTAAAAGTAGAAGAGTCAGATGTTTATAAGGACTAAAAACATATTTAACCCTTTTTTAGAACAAGAAAACCCAATTTCCAATGCAAACATTACTTTTTTTAGTAAACTAAATTTTGGGGCACTAATTAAAAGACCCTAAAAAAACACAAATTTCTTTATATTTTTCAGACTAGAATACAAACATGTGTAATTGTGTATGCAAAAATGATATTGTTACACGATTGTTTTCACACAACTCACACACTTTACTGTTCATAAATACTCCCATTTTTTAATTAAATAACAAACAAAACCCCACACATGAGCTTTCTCTCTTTCCCTTGAACTCTCTCTCCCCTTGAAACTCTCCGTGCGCAATTCCCTTTCCTCTTCTCACTCCACAACCGATTTCAACACGATCAAACCACCTTCGCCGCCATCTCTCCCTCTCTATTTGCTGTTGTTCATGTACCTCCATCTCAACCACCGTCGACGTCGCAGCATCAAAAACCGCCATCCACTTCTCCCACCACCGCCAAACATCATCGTCGCTGTCTCTGTATCAAACCGCCATCGTCACAGTGAGTCTTTACGCAGATTGAAGGATTGGGTGAGTGATAATGTGCAGAATATGGAGACAGGAAGTATGGATGTAGCATGGTGTGACCTTTGGGCTATAACATGTTATTGTTTGTGGAATTGGAAAAAATAAAGAATTGCATGAGGCGAATTTTGTGCGTCCGAGTATACATGATTATAGGAAAGCTGAGCATATAAATGGAATGGCGTTTCAGCATAGTAGAGTAATGACAAAATTGGATGGAAGCCACCAAAAGAGCACTTTGTGAAACTGAAAGTTGATGGAGCTAGTAACAATGGAGAAAGAGCTCGCTGGTTGTGAAGGAATTATACGGGGCAAACCAAGGGGTTTGAGAGGTTGATTCAGACATAAATGTGGGGAGTTATGTATAAAATATTGGGTAGTTTATGTATAAATTTGGTTAATTTTGATATAGTATGTCAAACATAGATAAAACATTGGCTTCTAATTTGATTTTAACTTTATTTATTTCAAATTGTATCTATATATTTTTCTAGCATATGTGAAAATGGTGAGATGTCTTTAAAATTTGAAGGTAAAATATTTGTGGGGGAGTTAAGTATAAAATATTGGGTAGTTCATGCACAAATTTGGTTAATTTTGATATAGCCTGTGAAACGTAAAAACAACATTGGCTTCTAATTTTATTTTAATTCTATTAGTTGTAAATATCTTGAAGTGTATTCGTATACTATCTTATCATATGTGAAAATGGTGAGATGTCTTTAAATTTTGGGAAAAATATTTGTAGGGAGTTAAGTATAAAATATTGGATAGTTCAAGCAAAAATTTGGTTATATAGTTTGTGAAACGTAAAAAAAACATTCGCTTCTAATTTTATTTTAACTCTATTAGCTGTAAAAATTTAGAAGTGTGTCCATATATTCTCTTAGCATATGTGAAATGGTAAGATGTCTTTAAATTTTGGAAAAAAATATTTGTTGGGAGTTATGTATAAAATATTGGGTAATTTATGCATAAATTTGGTTAATTTTGATATAGTCTGTGAAACGTAATAAAAATATTCGCTTCTAATTTTATTTTAATTCTATTAGTTGTAAAAAATTTGAACTGTGTCCGTATACTATCTTAGCACATGTGAAAATGGTGAGATGTCTTAAAATTTTGAGAAACATATTTGTGGGGAGTTATGTATATAATATTGGGCCATTCATGGTAAAATTTAGTTAATTCTGATAAAGTTTGTCTAACATAGAAAATATATTCCCTTCTTTTCGCTCTAATAAATACGAATTTTATAAAATCGACCGTTGAATTGAACATTTATATCATATATATCTTTCATGCAAAATTTTAAAAAATTGAAAATCATTTGATATGTTATTGAGGCCCATCAAAATTAACGATATCATAAAACTGTTAATGTATAATAGTATATAGGAATCAGACAATACTGAATCAAGACTACTGAAATTTCAAAATATTAAATTATATTATTTTTCTTTAATATAAATTAAAATGTCACTTTTTAATCTAAAATTTTATTTTAATAGATTAAATATGTTTTTAGTACTTCCTATATATTTTTCTAAATTTTAAAAATTGTTTTATTATATCCTTCAACTTTTTAACTTTTTAAACAATATTTTTTTGATATAACTTTTATAATGTGGGAGTCTTTTGTAATAATATGGTTTATTGAAGAACAAATTTGGTTAATTCCTTTACATTATGTGTAACATAAATAAAATCTTTAATTTTACTCTATTTGATTAACAAAATTATAAGTGTGGCTCATTTGCTCTGTTACCATGTAAGTGTAGCTCATCGATTATGTTATCATGGTGTAAATAGTTAGATACTTTTGAATTTTGTTGAAAAACAATTTTGGGAGATCCTTTGTAAAAAAGTGGTTCAAAAAGAACAAGTTTGGTTAATTTAAGATTGTAATCTTTGACTGGAGGTTATATTTTGGTTTGAGTTAATGACTTTAAAATTATATAAATAAAATAAGATTTAAAAAAAGTTAATCCCAAAACCCTAAAACCCTAAACCCTAAAATTCTAACCCCTAAAATAAAATAATTTCATTTAACTAAATATGTCTAAACTGTAACAAAAAAAAAACTAAATATGTCTAAATATGTTGCGCTACATCCTTATGAATTATAATTATATAAATTATATTTATGTTTAATGCAATTAATTTAGTCATTTAGTCCTAAGAGCACAAATAAATAAAATATATAAGTAGCTATAAATACATCACCGTCGGTCCTTTATCTTATTTATTTTTAACACTTTAGTCTAATACATCATCGGTAATTTATCTTATTTATTTGTAACATTTTATCGTTTGTTTATAACAAATTAATCCTTTATCTTTTATAATATACTCCCTCCGTCCCGAAATGTAAGAGAAAAAACAAAAATCACACTTATTAAGAAAAAGTAAAATATAATGATTGAGAGTATGTTTTTTTGAAAAAAGTTGTATGGAAAGATGTAAAAACAATTTTTATTGATTGTTGGTTATAGAAAAGGTAAGAGAGAGGGTAAACTTTTCTTGAAAAGATAAAAATTTGAACTTTTTCTCTTACATTTTAGGACAAAAAAATTGACTATTTTTCTCTTACATTTTAGGACGGAGGGAGTATATATATATATATAGACTACTATGAGAATGGGTATTTATATGAGAATATGAGAATAAATATTAATCATTATATTAAGGATGAGGGAATATGATTAGATTTACTATGAGCCTTTTTTTTTGTTACATTAATTAATGTATAAGAATTACAATTTACTCAATTCTTTTTTTTTTGGTACCTATTTATTATTAAATTAGGATTTTATATTTTTAATTCAATTTTGTCCCTAAACCCTAATCCGAAACTCTAAACCCTAAACTCTAATCTGAAACCCTAAACCGTAAACCCTAAACCCTAACTCGGGTTTTAGGGTTTAGGGTTTATGGTTTGGAGATATGGGTTTAGGGTTTAGAGTTTAGAGTTAGGGTTTTGGATTTAAGTGTTTAGGGTTAGGGTTTATTGTTTTAGGGTTTAGAGAAAATAAAATTGGTTTAGGGTATTGGTTTAGGGTTTAGAGTTTAGGTGTATAGGGTTTAGGGTTTAGTGTTATGGTTTATTTTTTAGGTTTTAAAGTTAGGGACTAGGGTTTCGGGTTTTAGGGTTTAGGGTTTTAGGGTTTAGGGTTTAGGGTTAGGATTAATTGGTTTAGGTTTTAGAGTTTATGGTTTTAGGGTTTACAAAGGTTTAGGGTTTCAGTTTAGGGTTACGGATTAGGGTTAAGGGTTAGGGTTTAAGGATTTGGGGTTTAGGGTTTCAGATTTGGGGTTTAGGGTTTTTGGATTTAGGGTTTATGGTTTTGGTTTTGGTTTATGGTTAGTGTTCAGATTTAGGGCTTAGGGTTTAGGTTTTTTGGTTTAGGGTTTAGGGTTAGAGATAAAATTGAATTAAAATATACAATTCTATTTTAATAATAATTAGGTACAAAAAAAATCTAATCCTAATTCATTAATTAATGTAACAAAAAAAAGGTTTATAGTAAATCTAATCATATTCCCTCATCCTTAATCCAATGATTAATATTTTATCTCGTATTCTCGTATACATAGCCATTCTCATGGTAGTTGCACTCATATATATATATATATATATATATATATATATATATATATATATATAAATTTATTTTTTTATTTTTTATTAAAAATAATTATTCTTTAATCTTTGAAAAAGTTTTTTATTAAAAATAAAATTCATATTATTGAAGATTACTCTTCATCAATGTACCAAAAAAGAAGAACACTCTTCATCTTCATCATATACAAACCCATAAATCAAAATACAAGGAAATAATATTTGCAGGGAGGTAAGTGTAATTTTCTCTAAATTTAATGGTTTATCTGTAAGAAATACACAACAATAATTAACCAACTTTTTTATTAAGTGAACCACTTTTTTACAAACGACTCACTGAAGTTACTTTTATTATTAAGTGAACCACTTTATTACAAACGACTCACCGAAGTTACTTTTCTAAGAATTCAAATAATCTCACTGTTTATATGCATGGTAGAGGAGTGACTGAAGTACGATTCGAATTCTAATTTTTTTTCGGCTAAAACAAGTAAAATTGTATGGTTAATCTATGTTAGACATAGGGCACCATAATTAACCAAATTTCCTCTTCAATGAACCACATATTTAGAAAGGACGCCCACATATCACTATTTAGATAATTGGTTAAAAAGTGAATAGGCAAACACCTTAGTATGTACAGCTACTACAATTAAAATTGTATGGTTTAGCTATGGGTTACAAATAACGCATCATAATTAACAAAAGTTTTGTTGGTCACAATTTGTTCATTGACCCAATTATATTTCCCAACATATCATAAACGGCCACACCCCAATTATATTTCCCAATTCCCTCTAAGTCATCTAAATATCTACAATACCATCCATGTATAGTGGGAGATGATTTTGGAAAGTAAAAATCTGCCAAACCAAGAAGTATGTACAATCGGCAAAAATCGTCAACGTTTTCATCTCTGTCAAAATTACGAAGTTTTACCAATATGCTTTCTTTGGTAATGGCTTCCCTGCCGAACATATTCTTTGTTTGTGACTCCGGGTAAGATTTTAAGTCTATTTTCTGCCCTATAATCCGGAGTCCTAACGCAAAACATACATCTAGCAGAGTAAAGCGTATTAACCTACCCCGACATGAAAACCCCCGCGCCTTACATCCTATCTTTTTACTAACTCTTCTAGTAATGCTCCATATATTTTTAATTTTTTTGGCATCGATATTGGCCATTTAAATGGCGTTGCCTCAATTCTTGACTTTTGAGCTTCAGTCAGCTTCTCATTGATTTCCGAAATTGAACTTGATTTACATTCATGTCGGACACGCACCTTCAAAAAGAAACAACGATTTACAGAGTTACTTAAATTGCAATCATATATCACGTTTGAATCAGAACATATTTATAATGCGAATTAACTATAAATCACCTTTGATATTGCCTCCGAAGTCATATTTTTTCAGCAAAATTCACAACCTATCACGACCCAAACCAAAACATGTCAAAATAAAATACAAGTAAAATTGAATGCTTTATATATGTCAGACATACATTGTCATAATTAACCAAATTTGTTCTTAAGTGAAACACATTTTTACGAATGACCCCCTAACGTTAATTTTTCAAAAATATTCAAATATCATCTCAATATTTAAACATAGAGTAAATGAGTGAATTAGACACACTTCTTGTTTTTTATATGTTCTAATGGTCAAACTTTGTAAAACTTAATATACAAGTGATTTGATTCTAGTTTTATAAGTTTCAAGCCAATTAACCAAAATTAGTCTCCAACGCCCCAGTTATAAGCAACCGACTCCCCACATTTGTCTTAGCCATAATTTACTATTTGTCACTAAGCTATCATCATCTTTCAAACTAGGAAAAATCACTTCTACAATAACTTTTACTTTGTCAACAATTTTAACATAAACTTCCAAATTATTAACCAGGAATACAAGTTAACCAAATATTTGATTAAAGTAATCACGTTTTATCACATTGAGTACCTAACATAGTTTGTTGGATTTTAAGACCTGGTGGTATAAAAGGTTAACATGTTTGTCCTAACAAACATTTTATAAGCACTATTTATACACATTAAACAACTTAATTGGTAACAAAATCCTTATAAGCAATTTATTCAACACCACATGTTCACTACTAAAAAACACTACTGAAAGACTAGGGGTTACTGTACTAAATTAAATTAAGCTTTTACTAACATCAAAGAACAACACTAATGAAAGAAAATGAAGGAAAATAAGCAAAAAGGAAGACGATATATCTATGGTTTATGATGCTTCTTATATAAACACTATCTATCATTATTAACAAGCCTATTATGTAGACTCTAGTAAATTGGATTTGTTCAACTACCAAAAACCAAAAATTGGATCAAATAATATGGTAGAGAAGGCCAACGCTTTTCACAATCAATCTACACTTACCATTTGTGTAATCCATGGAAAAATCATTGTACTACAAAATAAACCACAATCCAACAAATTCATCACACAAACAATAAAATCAAGACAAATTCATTGTAACTGTTACAATTAAACCCTAACTCAAACATGTCGTTGCAACTGTTACAATTAAACCACAATCCAACAAATTCATCATACAATAAACCCTAACAGAAAAAGTAGATCTACCACAAAATTGTACACCAGAATCCACTCCACTTTCATGCTCATTTAACATAAATCACTCCTAATCAGATTTAATCATTAAATCATGATGTAATCCTAAATTAAACCTAAATTATTTAACATTAACAATCAGATAAAAAGAGCAAAACCTGGTTCTCGATTTCGGCGAAGTTTCTCGGTTACGCAAGCGGCGGCCAGAGACAGAGATAAAGGTAGTTATGCTTCACGGCGGCGGTTTCAGTTTCACTTTTGGTAGCTTCTTTCATGCACGGCGGAGGTTTCACTTTGGTAAAAGGAGAAGACGACCACGACCTCGATTCAAAGTGCTGCTGCTTCACGGCGGCGGTTTCAACGTAGAAGGCGACTTGGGTTGGGTGATGCGATTGGATTTGGTAGGTTTTCAATTTCAAAATAGAAGGAAATGGGTAGGGAGGGAGATGAAAGCGGGAGAAAGAGAGAGAGGAAGATAAAGAGAAGAAACTTTTGTACGTGTGAGGAAATTAAAGTTTTATTTTGCAAATTAAAAATAAAGGAAAAATGATGTATTTAGGAAAGTGTGAAGGCGTGTGAAAAATAAGCGTGTGCCAATATCACACCTCTTGTGTATGCTATCCTGTCGTGGTTTATACACAAATCCGTGTATACGGAACAGGGTTGCCTCCCGAAAACAAAACAAATGAGTACGTCAACTTGCAAATCACAACATAATAAACAAACAATAACGCATCTGTGGCTTTGTATTTGTGTGCATGGTGAATGGTGTGTTTAATAAGCAACTTTACTTTCAAAATTTAAAAGATTCTTTCGGCTACATGCTATTTGTAATCTACCAAAATTTTCTTTGTCTTGTTTCTTTATTTTGTTTTTAAATAAATGGGGGGAGAAGATGCCATATGGATGTGGATACTGTTTATTAAAATAGTAATAAATTTTGAATCTAGATTTTAATCACCAATAATAGAAAATTTCATTTTGTCCTTGTCGAATAAACACAATATATTTTGTCCAAATCTCACATAAAAAGCACCCGCCCACTACATATTTAACATGTGTTGATATACGTCACACTTTATAATTACTACATCACAATAATCTTTAAAATTACATAATAATCAAACAAAACACTTTAAAATACAACAAAATTTACATGGTTTTCTAGTTAAAGTGTTTCATCTTGAAACTTCCGATCTATAACCACAATTTATTACACCAATCACGAATGACAAAGATAAAATTACAAAATAATAAGTGACAATATGATTGATATAACAAAAATATTTTAACAAAGATTATGATTTTCATGAAAAGTGAGTCAAGTTGTGTACGGTACATCACTTGTGAATAACATTATAACGTGTTGTGAATTCGACTAAAATAACACACCAATAAACCTTCTAGTGTGTGAGGCAAATAAACTAGCAACCAATAAATGGAATAAAATAATAATGATCAACAAAAGCTAAAACTAGTAAGCAATAAAGAACACAAATGCAAATTTGTTTACCCAGTTCAGTTATAATCAACCTACTCTGGGGGAGAGAGCAGCTCTCCGTTCCACTATCAAACTTGTTCTTGATTACAAAGAGATTCACTCAAAAGAGTTACAAGAAATTAGAGCTTCATCCCTAATTCTACCCTTTTCCCAAATCTCTCCCCGTGACCAAGAGATTTAAATAATAGTGTTTACAAAGATCAAAGAGATGAATTTCCAACCCTAGATAACACCCAAGAATCACCCTCTTGAAATCTAGCTTAATGTTAGAGAAGGAATTTGCAAAACCTAATTTCAATCCTCTTTTCTCTTCTACTGTTGCCGTCGAGTCTGTGAGCAAAAGGAAGGCAATATGTATATTCTGGTGCTTCTAGTGTGCCACGTGACTAGTAACAAAGGCAAGTGAACAAACTAAATGTCACGTGGATGAGTAATAAGGACCCCACCCCACATATACATGTTGCAATACTAGTATTAATTCATCTTCAATAAACCAAGTTTGATATCTATTGGAACAAGATCAAGGCAATAACTAACAAATCTCCACCTTGACTTTATCTTGATGGTGGTGCCAACTTTCCACCAACCACCATGCTGCTCTCTTCCGTCCTTCGATTACTCTTCGAAGTTGATCAAGTCCAAGCAATGCTTGAACTTTGATCTAGGTAATGATTTCGTGAACATATCCGCCGGATTCTCCTCCGATGCAATTTTCTCCACCATGATTTCTTTAGACTCAATCATGTCTCTAACAAAATGCAACCGGATGTCAATGTGTTTTGTCCTCTCATGATACACTTGATGATTCGCCAAATGAATTGCACTTTGGCTATCACAATGTATTTTCACACAACCTTGATTAATCCCCATTTCACCAATCATACCCTTCAACCATATGGCTTCTTTGACCCCTTCAACAAGGGCTATGTATTCCGCTTGAGTTGTTGACAAAGCTACAACGGATTGTTGGTTAGCCTTCCAAGTAACCGCCGTACCAAACAATGTGAACACAAAACCCGATAAGGATTTTCTAGTGTCAACGTTACCCGCATAATCCGCATCCACATATCCTTCCAAAGCATCTCTTCCCGGATCAATCCTCTTGTACCTAAGACCACCCTTCAAGGACCCATTCAGATATCTCAAAACCCACTTCAAAGCTTGCCAATGAACTTGACCCGGATTTGCCATAAACCGACTTACCACACTTATAGCATAGGATAAATCCCGTCTAGTACACACCATACCATACATGATGCTTCCAACCCCACTTGCATAGGGAGTGCTCTCCATCTTCTTCCTCTCATCCTCGGATTGAGGACAATTTTTAATTGACAACTTTGAATGGTGACCAAGTGGTGTATTCACAAACTTAGAATCCGACATTCTAAACCGCTCCACAACTTTCTTCAAATAATCATGTTGAGATAAGAATAATTCACCTTTACTCCGGTCTCTAACGATATCCATACCAAGTATCCTCTTTGCATTTCCAAGATCCTTCATCTCAAATTCATCATTTAATTTTTCCTTGAGCAATTGAATCTCATGCTTATCATAACTTGCCATGAGAATATCATCTACATAAAGAAGGAGGTAGAGAATGACTTTCTCATTCCTCTTCAACATGTACACACAACTATCATAATTGCTTCTCACAAAACCGATTTTCAAGAGAAAATCATCAAACCGACGATACCATTGCCTTGGACTTTGCTTCAACCCATACAAAGATTTTTTCAACAAGCATACTTTTGAACTATCTTCCACAAAACCTTCGGGATTTTTTAGACATACCCCACTACAGTTTTATTTTTCATTTCCAAAGGAGGGGAAAAATTAAAAACCTTTTAAACTGAGAGATTCTAGGTACGGGGGTTAGTTGCACTTGAGGAAGGTATTAGCACCTCAAGCGCCCATGGTACTCCATGGTAACCTCTTATATGTTTTTTAGTGCTTTATGTACATGCTTTAAGAATGGAGGGAGAAATTGTATAGAATAAAAAAGAAAGTGGAATAGTAAAGATTGAGAAATTTTCTTTCAAAAAAGTAAATAAAAGAAAAGAAGTGTAAATGTTTTTTTTTTCTTTGCAAAAAGAAAGTTTTTTTTTGAGAGTAATGTAATTATTGTATTGTAAAGTAAATGTTTAAAAGAAAAGAAATAGTAAGAAAGTATAAGTATTATTATGTAAAAAAGAAGTTAAATGTTTGAAAATGAAAGTGTGTTCGTTTTTTGTGTTTGAAGGGAAAGAAGATTGTAAAGAAAATAAATTGTTGATAATATCATGTTAAAGATGATTATAAGGTGAATTTGTGTTTGTCTTATAAAAAAGATCGTACGTTTGTTTTGAAAAAAGTTTTTGTTTCAAAAAGTCTCGTAATCAATTTGAAATCAATTACGAGTCCTCTCCCTTGGAAATGAAATTTTTTGGCGTTGTGTGTGATGTGTGAGCTAGGAAAGCAATAAAAGCGATAAATAAAGTCCTACGCTATTACAACCCAATTGAATGATTAATATTTACAACCATATCGAATTTGAATAAATAATAATAACAATAAACAATAAATAGATAAAAGGGCGATGCATATAAAATAAAAAAATACAAGTGCAGAAAATAAATATGATGATGAATATGCACATAGGAGGAGAAAAAGGAAAACATCGCAAAATAACATCCTAATTAAGTGGAGTGTGTGAAAGAAATGTGTCATAAGCAACGACATGATAATACATTTTTGGAGGTCACTCACATCAACAAATAATTCTAACATAGGCACACAAGCAACATGCAATTTTATTTATCAAAAGAAAAGTTTTTTTTTTTTATTTATATGAAGAGAATGAATTTAGGCCAAAAAGCCCTTCACTATTAATGCTAATTTAGAGCTCAATGATTTTATAAATTAAAATATTGTCTCTAACATGCATTTTTAAAATGATGCATTGTCCTAATCTAAATGCAATGCATGTATGCATGTAGGAAAATGTGAAGTAAGATTGTAATGTGAAATTGTAGTGTGATGCAAAAATTAGTGTCAATGTCATGTAAAAATGCAAGAAGTGTAGATTGTGATGTAGTAAAAATGTGATGTTGCAAATGCATGTATGCATGTAATAAAATGTGTAATGAATATGTGATATAAAATGTGATGTGATGTAAAATTTTTGTAAAAGGTTATGTGACTAAAAAAAATGCATAATGTGATGTAGTGCAAAAATGTAAGATTTTTAAATGCATGTATGCATGAAAATTTTAATAAAACATGTTATATATTTCATAAAAAAAAGAAACTAAACAAAGACATAATCATGTTAACTTATCATCACAACTAAGCCTTTTTTATTCATAGCACATTTAAGTTTTTTTGCATTTTTTGTTGTTTTTATTTTTTTTTTTAACATTCTAACTAAATAAATAAAAAGTAAAGTCATGATAAACAACATTTTTATTAAATTAAATAGTTAAAGAGAAAAAAGAGTTTTTTGTTTATTCTAGTCAAAGAAAGTCTTTTTTGTTAACTTAGAATTTTCAATTTTTGTACAAACATTTTTGTTCTCTTTTTATATTTTTATTTTTTTGCATTCTAAATGACTAGTTAAAAAAGTGAAGTCAATAAACAAATATTTTTTTTATCTTTTTCATAATAGTAAAAAAAAAAACTAAATTAAAAAGAAAGATAGAGATAGTGCAAATAGCAAGATAGGGAGCGCACACAACAATCAAACGGCCCAAATCCACTCCCTAAGATCCAAAAACGTGTACACCAAAGGGGGACAATCTCAGGCCATCTGATCAAAGATCAGAGGTCATGTATGGGGAGGTGCATGTGATTATGGTGTGCGCGCGCGCGCAGGATTATGGGGAGTGCACAGTTGCACGATCAAAGATCAACATCCATTGGGAAGGGGTGCACGCAGCTTATCATGCGCGTGCACGCATGGTATCAGGAGGGAGTATAAACACATTTTCATCACAAACACATTCATTTTCTCATTTTTTCTTTCTCTTCTACCGTTCTCTCTCTCTCTTATTCTCTCAAAAGCTCTGCTAGGGTTCTTGTTTTGTGAAGAACACGCGGTGGTGTTCATAGCTCCGGCGCGGCGGCCGGCCAACAATGTGGCGGCGCCGCCGCCGGAAAGTCACCAAAACAGAAAAAATCCTACACTAACCCCACCTATTTTCGCCTTCTAAACACGATTCCGGGATCGAAATTTCCTAAAACTCAACCAAACGGCCGGATCGGGTTGTTTATGTTTCGGAAACCCCAACTCTTTTTCAAACGAAATTCACAAACCAAATGAAAGAAGATGCAAATACATGATTTGAACGAAAGAAAAAAAACATACAGTGGTGAAGAGCGTCGTCGGAGACGTGTTGTTGGTCGACGGTGGCGACCGGAAACGCGGCCGGTGGTGTTTTTCTTACTGCTCCTTCCTCCTTTGCACAGCTTCTGCGATCTACTTTTTCTTCTTTCTTTCTCTTCTTTTTTTTTGAATTTCTGTTTGGGTTTGTTTTGTTTGGAGGTTTTTTTTTGGTTTTTCTCTTGCTCGTTTCTGTGGTTGTTCTGTGATTTGTGGTTTTTTCGGTTTCAGTGATTGAAAGAATAGAGAAGGTTAGGTTTTTTTGATTTTGTGAGGTTTGTGAGTTGGTTTTTTTTCTAAAAAAATGGTTCTAAGCTTCTGTAATGCTCTCCAAAACCGCCCCCTTGATTCTGCGAAAATGCTCTGTTAAGTAGAAAGATTTTTAGGGTTTTGGAAATGAAGAGGAAAAGAGCAGAACATGCTTTTGTTATACCAGATTTTGGTTTTGAAATTGTGTCAAAATGGAGAAAGAAGACAAAGCCAGTCGCTTTCATGTTCTGATTTGCAGAAAACACATTGGATCCCTCTTATTTTCAAACTTGTGATACTTTGTTGTTCATGTTCTGTTCGTTTTTCCTTTGCTTTTTCTTTGTTGCAAAAAAGAATTAAGTTTGACCGAAAAGAGGAAAAAGAAAAAAAGAATTAAAACTGTTTTTTTTGGATTTTTGGCTAAGAATGATAATAATAATAATAATAATAATAATAATAATAATAGTAATAGATAATAAAAGATAAAATAATAATAATAATAATAATAATAGTAAAAAAGTAAGAATAACGACGATAATAAATATTAATAACAATGATAAATGATAAGAGAAAAAGATGATAAATAGGTAGATATAAAAGTACGATGACAAAAATGCAATAATGAATGCAAATAATGCGGCCAAAAGGAATGCGATGATTTTTTGTAAAAAGATATATAATATATATACGAAAAAGAGAAAGCGGATTTTAGGTCCAAAATTGGGGTACAACAGCTGCCCCTATTTAAGTTTCTTCACCCGGATAGATGAAGATTAAAATCTTTGTCTAGACGGGATTGAAGATACTTAAATATAAAACGTGCCCCATTTTTGGACTTAAAATCCTCAAACAATGCTTATGATGCAAATGTGAATGTATGAGATGCAGATGATGAATTTTTTTGAATTTCTGTATGAATGCTGTAAAAGACAGACAAAGGAAGAAGACATAGTTAGGACTCCATAGGGGAAGAACATAACATGACCCGACTAGGAAAATAACAAGATGTGCCCCAAGTCTATTGGAAGAACGAACTCCACTGGGGAACAGAGTAAAACACTGGGAGAAATATTACCCATTATCATATAGATGAAAGTATTGTGAGAAGAACATTGTCTACCGCCTTACAAAGAGACGGATTGCAGATAAAAGACAACGTCTACAGAACACAAGAGAATTGTCCACCGCCTTGCAAATAGACGGATTGCATAAAGAAGACAACCTCTACAAAGAACAGGAACATTGTCCACCGCCTTGTAAATAGACGGATTGCATAAAGAAGACAATGATCAGATATTACCGACTACCATACAAATAGTAGCTTAAAGGGCAACATGAGAATAGATGATATTATCTACTATCGAACAAAGACAGCTTAAAGGATAATGAAAAGATGATACATTATCTACTACCATGAAAATGACAGCTTAAAGGACAACGATCAAATATTACCGACTACCACACAAATGATAGCTTAAAGGGCAACATGAGAATAGATGATATTATCTACTATCGAACAAAGACAGCTTAAAGGATAATGAAAAGATGATACATTATCTACTACCATGAAAATGACAGCTTAAAGGACAACGATCAAATATTACCGACTACCACACAAATGATAGCTTAAAGGGCAACATGAGAATAGATGATATTATCTACTATCGAACAAAGATAGCTTAAAGGATAATGAAAAGATGATACATTATCTACTACCATGAAAATGACAGCTTAAAGAACAACGATCAAATATTACCGACTACCACACAAATGATAGCTTAAAGGGCAACATGAGAATAGATGATATTATCTACTATCGAACACCGACAGCTTAAAGGATAATGTGAAAATGTATGACATTATCTACTATCGAACATCGACAGCTTAAAGGATAATGTGAAAAGACGTGACATCATCTACTATCAAGCAAAGATAGCTTAAAGGATAATGTGCGAAGGGGATGCATTATCTACTATCATAAAAATGACAGCTTAAAGGACAATGATCAAATATTACCGACTATCATACAAATGATAGCTTAATGGAAGGTAATATTTTTCTATTAAAGGAAATAACTCTACTGGGCTTCAAAGGAGACACAAGTAAGTTAAACTGTGAAAGTGTATGCATTTGTAGAGAGAAAAGATTTGTATGACCTTTTGTGTAATGTATATTGATAGGATTCACTGGGGATAAAGCCACCCGAGGGATTGCAAAGTGTATCTGGTAAAATACAAGCTTCTTGTGTGGAAACTTGTCACTTGTTGCTTTGAATTGGTGTTCAATCCGGGAACAAACCGGAGGGAAACATTGAAAAAGACTTTGTGTTCAGTTGATGAATAAGTTCAACTGAGATTTTCCTTTCGTTATAGGAAAAACTGAAACAACCATCATCCACAAGAGAGGAGTCTAGTGGGGAATTTTGAAACAGGAGAGATGTACACTTATCTGCCTAAGCTGACACTCTAATTGGAAAGAACAACATGCCCATCCCGACTCCATTTTGTAGACACAGACAAGACAGAAGAGATGGAAATCTGTATAATGATGTAATAAGGTATGAAAGATGCAAATGTTCATGGCACATGTAAATGCTATGTATGAATATATGAAAGTATGTATGAATGTTTGTATGTTATGAATGTATGTGTATATGCATGTATGTGAAACATCTTTTGATGGACAGACAAAGTGACCAAACCGGAGACACAAGCCAACGTCGCATCACTGTTCAGGATATCTCAACAAAGTGTAAATGTCACTGTAGATAAAGCAAGAGAACTCTTCTTGGGGAAGGAAAAACTTCTCTGGGGAATTGACCGTTTTAGCCGAAACGATCTGTATATTGAAACTTGACTGCAGTCAAAACAACTTTGTCAACTTTCATTGGGGATGTACCCTTTTTCTAAGAAGAAGATTGTTTACGTTCTCTTAGAGAAAACATGTTTGTTGTTGATGAAAAACTTGAGAAAATGGAGACGAGTTGCCCCTTGCTCTGGATCCTTGCTTAAGTCTAAGGGTCCTTGAAAGAATTGCTCGAAGAGCGTGACTGGCTGACCTTTTACATCTAGTGTACCTTTTCAGGAATATATGATCTTGACACAGTATGCCGCAAGTCTTTGAATTCTTGAAGGGTATGCTCCTGATTAACTGATATTTGTAGAGTAACCAAATTCTGAACCATTTTCAACCTTGATAAGAAGAATATTTAGCTTGTTTGCCCCCTGATTGGTAGAATCCACAGATAACATGCCCCTGGCTAGGAGCGTCTCAAGTCAGCTTTGCCCCTGATCAGACTATAGCTCAAATTTCTTTGATGTCAAGTATTATTTTGCAAGTAAAATTATTTCTTTTGAAAAGTATTTTTGATAAAATGCATATGTATGTTTTTGAAATTGAATATTTTTTTGTATTTTTGAATGGAAACACATATGGTGTGTACAAAGTTAATTTGTGATTACTCAACAAACAGGATGAGTCAGCCTAACAATAAATTTGTCGAATATATGCTTTCACAGTGAACCTAGCTTCAATTAGGTCTTTTGTATGTTATAACGTGGCTGGGCTCACGGTTTTTTCAAAAAAGGATTGTTAGGCACAAAATTTTATTTGGTCCCACCCGTTCTTCTTGATGTCCTTCATTCCTAAATTCAATTAATTCAACTGATGCACCCAGTCGACAAGAGAATTGTTGACAATGATGTTTGAGGTTGTTACTTTGGTAGAAGCTTTATTGATGTTCTTTTTGTTGAATAGACATTGATGAGATTTCTTGAAGTGACAGTCACTTTTTGTTTAGGAAGTTGTTCCTATTTTTGAATCACTCTTTATTTTGTATGGACTTGTTCTTTTCGAACTTTGAGTTTGTGGTCCATCACGGTGCCCCTCTTTCTTTCTTTTTTATGGGCTTTTTTTTTGAATTCTTTTTTTGATTTCACTCTGTTTTTTTTGTATTTGTATTCTCTCCCTTTTTTTGAACAACTCTTGTAAGATTCTGGTGTATGAATATTGTGACTGCCATATGAATTGTTGTGAGTCTCATCTCTTGACAGCTTCTTCTGTTAGAGGTAAGCATTGTGCTTAAACCTCTTACTTGGTATGACTGAATGAATTGATTCTCTTGTATCAGGATGCATCATCAAATTAATTGAAATACTACCATGCCCCAGGTTAAGAATAAGGGTTCAGAAAAGTAGAAAGAAACACCGACTTCAGGCTCAAAGGGGCTGATTACGGATTATCTCCTTATATCTCCACTGTTTGGGAGGAGAAACAATGCCTTACATCGTCAACTAGGTTTTTCACCATTGAAAAACATATATCAGCAAAAATTAATTATTTATATTCATCATCCTCGCTCCAAGTTTGTAAGTAATAAAACAAGAAATGAGTGAATACGAATGAATTTATTCCAAAAACATGCATGTTTATTATATTAAGAGTACTTGACAAAAGACATAATGTTAAAAGCGAACAAATGCTTGACAAGAAAGAAATAAAAGCCTAGTGATCATAGGGGATGAATTTCCTTGTATCACCGACTTCAACGAGATGAGTGTAGCAAAAGTAACATGAGCAGCAAACCAGATTGCAACAAATCACTTAATGTATCACAAAAACTGGGTTTGCATCCTTGAATGAAAGTTGGTGCCTGTTGGATAGGCTGAGATTAAGTCTGTTGTTGAATCTGATGCCTTTGTTGAGATTGTAAAGGCAAAAACAATTGCTCAAGGAGTGAGATGGTGGTTATTTTGTGCCACCATTAATGAAGTGATCAGGGCATTTTTCTTTTCCAATTCTGCCCAAAGTGCAATGATTTCTTCATGAAGCTGAGTGTTCTCTTGCACAATTGCTTCCATTCTTTTTTGATTAACACGAGCGTTGACTTTCAAGTTGACTTTGGACAAGAGCGTCGGACCACTGAGAGGAAGACACGAAGCTTAGACTTTTTTTTTTTGAAGAAGAAGACCATGAATGCACAATGATGCATGCGAAAGAAAGTTTTGTTTTGATTTTTGATTTTCAAAGGACTTTAGGATATCAATCATAATGGACCTCATTTCATTTTTTTTTTGTTGATCAAAAGATTTTTTCCGAAACAGTGTTCTCTTTTTTCAAAGTCCATGATGATTGTGAAGTTTATATAGAAATTCCTCTAAGTCCTTTGAAAACCAATGGAAAGAGATTTTCATGGATGAATGGATGCATGGATGAATGAGATGTGACGATGCAACAATCACAAACATAGGAAAACATGGTTGGTTAAGATATCATGATGTTGGAGTCGAAAGGTGAACCACCCACATTGTATGAACTATTGGTTTATCTTCTCTTTGTAACACGGGTTCTACAAAGTTCCCAACTTCATCAACTTTCCTTCTTGAATACCAATGTCCACGACTTAACTCACGGCCAAATGAAATATCCAAGGGAAAGTCTCGATTGAGCGTGGTATCGCGGAGTCAACTATTCCAAGACTTTTACTCTCGGCTTTAGCTATCGCACCACACCCTAAAAAAGGCCAAGATGGGTTAAAGGTGACTAAAGGATTCACAACATCTTTGGATACAAGTCATAGCAACAATCTACGCAAAAAATCACGTCGAAAAGAATACTACAAACATGACCCTCAATTGTGCGTGGTTTCATCACATGTGGATATGTGCGGAGTTTTGCCTTCCGCCCACTCACTATGATCCTACCACAATCTATCTCAAGGTAACTCAAGCTCGGGTCAAGCTTATCTCACTCAAAAACCCCTCCACAATATATATATAAAGCATGTAAACATTTAAGCACATAAAAGCACATAAGTTAGGTTCAACCCTCTTAAGGAGAGAATTCCCCAGTGAAGTCGCCATTTTTCTGTTGCGGGATTTTTTAGACATACCCCACTACAGTTTTATTTTTCATTTCCAAAGGAGGGGAAAAATTAAAAACCTTTTAAACTGAGAGATTCTAGGTACGGGGGTTAGTTGCACTTGAGGAAGGTATTAGCACCTCAAGCGCCCATGGTACTCCATGGTAACCTCTTATATGTTTTTTAGTGCTTTATGTACATGCTTTAAGAATGGAGGGAGAAATTGTATAGAATAAAAAAGAAAGTGGAATAGTAAAGATTGAGAAATTTTCTTTCAAAAAAGTAAATAAAAGAAAAGAAGTGTAAATGTTTTTTTTTTCTTTGCAAAAAGAAAGTTTTTTTTTGAGAGTAATGTAATTATTGTATTGTAAAGTAAATGTTTAAAAGAAAAGAAATAGTAAGAAAGTATAAGTATTATTATGTAAAAAAGAAGTTAAATGTTTGAAAATGAAAGTGTGTTCGTTTTTTGTGTTTGAAGGGAAAGAAGATTGTAAAGAAAATAAATTGTTGATAATATCATGTTAAAGATGATTATAAGGTGAATTTGTGTTTGTCTTATAAAAAAGATCGTACGTTTGTTTTGAAAAAAGTTTTTGTTTCAAAAAGTCTCGTAATCAATTTGAAATCAATTACGAGTCCTCTCCCTTGGAAATGAAATTTTTTGGCGTTGTGTGTGATGTGTGAGCTAGGAAAGCAATAAAAGCGATAAATAAAGTCCTACGCTATTACAACCCAATTGAATGATTAATATTTACAACCATATCGAATTTGAATAAATAATAATAACAATAAACAATAAATAGATAAAAGGGCGATGCATATAAAATAAAAAAATACAAGTGCAGAAAATAAATATGATGATGAATATGCACATAGGAGGAGAAAAAGGAAAACATCGCAAAATAACATCCTAATTAAGTGGAGTGTGTGAAAGAAATGTGTCATAAGCAACGACATGATAATACATTTTTGGAGGTCACTCACATCAACAAATAATTCTAACATAGGCACACAAGCAACATGCAATTTTATTTATCAAAAGAAAAGTTTTTTTTTTTTATTTATATGAAGAGAATGAATTTAGGCCAAAAAGCCCTTCACTATTAATGCTAATTTAGAGCTCAATGATTTTATAAATTAAAATATTGTCTCTAACATGCATTTTTAAAATGATGCATTGTCCTAATCTAAATGCAATGCATGTATGCATGTAGGAAAATGTGAAGTAAGATTGTAATGTGAAATTGTAGTGTGATGCAAAAATTAGTGTCAATGTCATGTAAAAATGCAAGAAGTGTAGATTGTGATGTAGTAAAAATGTGATGTTGCAAATGCATGTATGCATGTAATAAAATGTGTAATGAATATGTGATATAAAATGTGATGTGATGTAAAATTTTTGTAAAAGGTTATGTGACTAAAAAAAATGCATAATGTGATGTAGTGCAAAAATGTAAGATTTTTAAATGCATGTATGCATGAAAATTTTAATAAAACATGTTATATATTTCATAAAAAAAAGAAACTAAACAAAGACATAATCATGTTAACTTATCATCACAACTAAGCCTTTTTTATTCATAGCACATTTAAGTTTTTTTGCATTTTTTGTTGTTTTTATTTTTTTTTTTAACATTCTAACTAAATAAATAAAAAGTAAAGTCATGATAAACAACATTTTTATTAAATTAAATAGTTAAAGAGAAAAAAGAGTTTTTTGTTTATTCTAGTCAAAGAAAGTCTTTTTTGTTAACTTAGAATTTTCAATTTTTGTACAAACATTTTTGTTCTCTTTTTATATTTTTATTTTTTTGCATTCTAAATGACTAGTTAAAAAAGTGAAGTCAATAAACAAATATTTTTTTTATCTTTTTCATAATAGTAAAAAAAAAAACTAAATTAAAAAGAAAGATAGAGATAGTGCAAATAGCAAGATAGGGAGCGCACACAACAATCAAACGGCCCAAATCCACTCCCTAAGATCCAAAAACGTGTACACCAAAGGGGGACAATCTCAGGCCATCTGATCAAAGATCAGAGGTCATGTATGGGGAGGTGCATGTGATTATGGTGTGCGCGCGCGCGCAGGATTATGGGGAGTGCACAGTTGCACGATCAAAGATCAACATCCATTGGGAAGGGGTGCACGCAGCTTATCATGCGCGTGCACGCATGGTATCAGGAGGGAGTATAAACACATTTTCATCACAAACACATTCATTTTCTCATTTTTTCTTTCTCTTCTACCGTTCTCTCTCTCTCTTATTCTCTCAAAAGCTCTGCTAGGGTTCTTGTTTTGTGAAGAACACGCGGTGGTGTTCATAGCTCCGGCGCGGCGGCCGGCCAACAATGTGGCGGCGCCGCCGCCGGAAAGTCACCAAAACAGAAAAAATCCTACACTAACCCCACCTATTTTCGCCTTCTAAACACGATTCCGGGATCGAAATTTCCTAAAACTCAACCAAACGGCCGGATCGGGTTGTTTATGTTTCGGAAACCCCAACTCTTTTTCAAACGAAATTCACAAACCAAATGAAAGAAGATGCAAATACATGATTTGAACGAAAGAAAAAAAACATACAGTGGTGAAGAGCGCCGTCGGAGACGTGTTGTTGGTCGACGGTGGCGACCGGAAACGCGGCCGGTGGTGTTTTTCTTACTGCTCCTTCCTCCTCTGCACAGCTTCTGCGATCTACTTTTTCTTCTTTCTTTCTCTTCTTTTTTTTTGAATTTCTGTTTGGGTTTGTTTTGTTTGGAGGTTTTTTTTTGGTTTTTCTCTTGCTCGTTTCTGTGGTTGTTCTGTGATTTGTGGTTTTTTCGGTTTCAGTGATTGAAAGAATAGAGAAGGTTAGGTTTTTTTGATTTTGTGAGGTTTGTGAGTTGGTTTTTTTTCTAAAAAAATGGTTCTAAGCTTCTGTAATGCTCTCCAAAACCGCCCCCTTGATTCTGCGAAAATGCTCTGTTAAGTAGAAAGATTTTTAGGGTTTTGGAAATGAAGAGGAAAAGAGCAGAACATGCTTTTGTTATACCAGATTTTGGTTTTGAAATTGTGTCAAAATGGAGAAAGAAGACAAAGCCAGTCGCTTTCATGTTCTGATTTGCAGAAAACACATTGGATCCCTCTTATTTTCAAACTTGTGATACTTTGTTGTTCATGTTCTGTTCGTTTTTCCTTTGCTTTTTCTTTGTTGCAAAAAAGAATTAAGTTTGACCGAAAAGAGGAAAAAGAAAAAAAGAATTAAAACTGTTTTTTTTGGATTTTTGGCTAAGAATGATAATAATAATAATAATAATAATAATAATAGTAATAGATAATAAAAGATAAAATAATAATAATAATAATAATAATAGTAAAAAAGTAAGAATAACGACGATAATAAATATTAATAACAATGATAAATGATAAGAGAAAAAGATGATAAATAGGTAGATATAAAAGTACGATGACAAAAATGCAATAATGAATGCAAATAATGCGGCCAAAAGGAATGCGATGATTTTTTGTAAAAAGATATATAATATATATACGAAAAAGAGAAAGCGGATTTTAGGTCCAAAATTGGGGTACAACATTAGGTAATGGCACAAGTACCCAAGTATGGTTCTTCTTCAATGAAAGCATTTCATCATTCATTGCCTTCAACCATTCCTTGCCATCAATGCTTTCTAATGCTTCTCTAAAGTTCTTTGGTTCCGAGTCTTGCAATTCTTCAGCCGCATTCAAAGCATAACAGATAAGGTCAGCATGACCGAATCTATTAGGTGGACGAATAACTCTCCTCTCCCTATCTCTAGCTAGCTGATAGTCCGGAGCAGTTATTTCATCACTCCCACTCTCCTCAGGTACTAGAGTCTCAACCTCCTCTACCCTCTCATCAGTGGGAGGCTCCACCTCAAACTGAATTTTTTCAACCCCAGTTTCTGGTCTTTCTTCCGGTTCTTTACACTTCATCCCCATCCGGGTCTCATCAAAAGTAACATCCCGGCTTATAATAAACTTTGATCTCCCAGGTCCCATCATCCACAGCTTGTAACCCTTCACACCCTCAGGATAACCAATGAAAATGCATTTTACCGCTCTAGCATCAAGTTTGTCTTGCTTGATGTGAGCAAATGCCAAAGATCCAAAAACCTTCAAATTAGAGTAGTCAGCCGGCCTACCACTCCAAACCTCCATTGGTGTCTTCAAATCAATTCCTGTTGATGGACATCTGTTGATCAAATAAGCAGCAGTAGTAACTGCTTCTCCCCAGAAACTCTTGGGCAATCCAGCTCCCAACAACATACATCTCACCCGCTCCAACAAAGTCCTATTCATCCTCTCAGCTAGGCCATTTTGTTGCGGTGTGTATGCAACGGTTTTATGCCTCTTTATACCTTTTTTCCTGCAAAACTCATTAAATTGCTCTGAAACAAACTCCAGGCCATTGTCAGTTCTCAACACTTTAAGTTTAGTTCCAGTTTGATTTTCTATCAAGGTATGCCATTCTTTAAACTTCTCAAAAGTATCACTTTTATTTTTAATGATATGCACCCATACCCTCCTAGAATAATCATCAACAATACTTAGAAAATATGAACCTCCACCATGAGTAGAAACCGATGCAGGACCCCAAAGATCCGAGTGGACATACTCAAATAGTCTACTAGATTTATGCACCCCAACCCCAAACTTCACTTTATGTTGCTTGCCTAGGGTACAATTATCACAAAAATCTAGTTTGTTCAATTTTTCCTTTCCTAGCAAACCTTGTTTAGCTAGTTCAACTAAACCTCTTTCACTAACATGACCCAACCTCAAATGCCATAGTTTGGTTATGTCCACATTTTCAACACTAGTTACTAATGCATTAGAAATAACGGTGGAACCCTCTAAAATGTAGAGACCATTCATTTTAGAGCCTTTAGCAATAACTAATGCACCATGAGAAATTCTCATCACACCACGTTCAATTCTAGTGCAATATCCTAGACCATCAAACATGCTTATTGAAATTAAATTTCTCTTAAGTTCGGGAATATACCTCACATCCTTCAAAAGGAAATCACGATCATCAAACATTTTGAGACGAATCGTACCCACACCTTGAACCTTGCACGCCTTATTGTTACCAAGACGGACAACTCCACTTTCTTTAAGTTCCAAGGTCTCAAAGTATTCCTTTCTCGGACACATGTGATAAGAGCAACCCGAGTCCATGACCCAACCCTTCTCCGATTCCCAACTTGTAACCATTAGTGCACCCGCGCTCTCATAACCTTCATCACTAGTGACAATTTGAGCCGACGAACTACCACCACCCTTCCTTTGAGGGCAATCCTTCTTGAAATGTCCCGGTTCATGACAATGATAGCATTTTAGCTTGCCACCACTATCATTCTTCGGCCTAGACTTGGACCTATACTTCTTTCCCTTTCCTTTGCCTTTATGCTCACTTCTACCTCTTGTAGCATTCAAGCCTTCTCCACTATCATCAATTTTCAAGTCTCTCAACTTAGTCATTTCCTTGGTTCTCAAAGCCGATTGAACTTCATCCAAGGTGATAGTGCCTTCTTTGCCATAAAGCAATGCTTCCCTGAAACTCTCGAATGACTTAGGTAAAGCACACAACAAATGAAAAGCTTTGTCCTCATCTTTTAAAACTTCATCAATGTTCGCCAAATCATCAATGATCTTGTTAAACTCCGCAAGTTGTTCCACCACGGACCTATTCTCCACCATACGATAGAGGTAGAGTTGATTCTTGAGGCACCATCTACGAGCTAAGGACTTGGTCATATACATTGACTCAAGTTTCGTCCAAAGCGACGCCGCCGAAGTCTCACCCGCAACCTCTCTCAACACCTTGTCCCCGAGACACAAAACAATAGCACTAACCGCCTTATCATTCATCTCCGTCTTCTGTTCAGCTGAGAGATTTGCTGACATATGTGTTATTCCCTTTAAAGCTTCAAGACACTTTTGTTGAACCAAAACCGCTCTCATTTTCGCCTTCCACAACCCAAAGTCGTTACTCCCGGTGAACTTCTCAATATCCCATTTTGAACTCATTGGTGCTAAGTTAATTCAAAACCCTTTGCCCCACGGTGGGCGCCAATTGTTGTGAATTCGACTAAAATAACACACCAATAAACCTTCTAGTGTGTGAGGCAAATAAACTAGCAACCAATAAATGGAATAAAATAATAATGATCAACAAAAGCTAAAACTAGTAAGCAATAAAGAACACAAATGCAAATTTGTTTACCCAGTTCAGTTATAATCAACCTACTCTGGGGGAGAGAGCAGCTCTCCGTTCCACTATCAAACTTGTTCTTGATTACAAAGAGATTCACTCAAAAGAGTTACAAGAAATTAGAGCTTCATCCCTAATTCTACCCTTTTCCCAAATCTCTCCCCGTGACCAAGAGATTTAAATAATAGTGTTTACAAAGATCAAAGAGATGAATTTCCAACCCTAGATAACACCCAAGAATCACCCTCTTGAAATCTAGCTTAATGTTAGAGAAGGAATTTGCAAAACCTAATTTCAATCCTCTTTTCTCTTCTACTGTTGCCGTCGAGTCTGTGAGCAAAAGGAAGGCAATATGTATATTCTGGTGCTTCTAGTGTGCCACGTGACTAGTAACAAAGGCAAGTGAACAAACTAAATGTCACGTGGATGAGTAATAAGGACCCCACCCCACATATACATGTTGCAATACTAGTATTAATTCATCTTCAATAAACCAAGTTTGATATCTATTGGAACAAGATCAAGGCAATAACTAACATAACGAATAAAAACTTTATAAAATTTATCGTTAGGTTAGATTGAAAGTTTATAATTATATTATGATTTTTTCTATTTTACCCCACTTGATTTGGGGTAGCTACCGTCATATGCATTTTTTTTGTGAACACCTTTATATGTATTATTTTTTATAATATCCTCATGTTTATTTTAACCAATAAAATTATATCATGCGAAATCAAATATTTAAGTCAAAAATATAAATTATATTTTTATCATAAAGTAATATTAACTTTTTTATTTTCTATTGATTATATTTTAAGTGTTCTATTTTATCAATTTATATTATAATTTTGTTGTTCAAAAAATATATATATTTATATTATAATTCATAATTTCAACCTCTCGTGAAGAAAATTTGATCAAAGGAAGAAGAAAATGAAAGAACTCTCGTGATTGGATTGTATGAAGATGAGAAAGAAAGAAATTTGGCGGGAAAAAAATAAAGAAAGAAGGGTTGAAATTATGACCTAGAATATAAATTGATAAATAGAACACTTAAAATATATATATAGTTAATTAAAAATAAAAAGTTAAAATGAATTTATGGTAAAAAATTAATTTATAGTTTTGAATTTTTTTTTACAATTTATATTTCTATTTAAATACTTGAATTCATGACATAATTTGATTAATTAAAAAGTACATGAAAGTATGTAGTGAAAAATAAACACATGAAGGTTTTGTACCAAAAATTTTTTGAAAATTGAAAATTATTTTATGTATTATCGAGATCATCAAGATTAATGATATTCAATAAAAATTCATAAACCATTAATTTTGATGGATCCATACAAATTTTTTAAAAAATTAATAAATTGACAATTTGTACTAAAAGATCATAAAAGTTAAATTTAGGAAGTTGTCACCTTTTTTTTTTTTTGGTCAGGTAGTTTCTTGCCATAAAGATGAATAAATTGGCATATCCGAATTCAAACTCAAATCTCTGCATTTTTGTAAAATATATTTAACCAATTAAACTAAATTCGTATGATAGTTGTCACCGTCTTAAACTACTCTATTAGAGATAAAGTTTTACTCTAACTTAGAAGTTTTCTAACTTTGAAACTTGTGTTTTTATTATATATTCAAAAGATATTCTTACTATTTTAAATTAAAATTTATTTTACGATATTAATAAAATATCTTAAGTCCTAATTATTTCCTTTCTCGCACATATACGTAGTTATATTTTTAAATGTATGTGAAATTCTTAAAAAGACTTTTTTTTTAAGGAAAATTCTTAAAATGCCTTATAATCTGAAACAAATGTAATACAATAAAATCTCTTTAAATGAATACTCGGGAAATTAATAAACTCTTTAAAATAATAAAATTGTTCGGTCCCTACTTGGGTCAGTGGAAAAAATTAAAAAATTTGATAAAATAATAAGATAATAATTTTTCAGGAGATTCCTCTGTAATTTTCGGTCCCAAAAAAGTCATAAATTAATAATATGGCAAACATGTGATATATGTTGTTAATACTCTATCACATTCATGTAATTTATATATGGCAAACTTGCTTAAGAATGCATTGAACTCATTTGTTCATCTTGTTTACATCAAAAGTCAATTTTGATTTCCAATGCATATTACTAAAGTCATTATTGATTTACAAGTCATTAAAAACTCTTTAAATTAATAACTATTAATTTATTGATAAATTAATAACTCTCTAAATTAATAAATTTCTTGGGTTCCGACTCTATTAATTTATAGAGATTTTACTGTATATACTTTTTCTTTTGAAGTAAAATGTAATATACTTTTTTTGGTCGAGACTGGGCATCGACCGCCGAATATAATGATTAATCCCTCGCTAGATTGGAGACACTTCGATAGGTGGGATAGCTGGTTCAAGGATTTAAAGCTGCTCCATACCCAAGATGAGAAACAAACCCTCGACCTTTGGTTAAGGGAGGATGAGCCCCAACCGCTCAACCACACCCCTTAGGTTTTAATATACTTAAATCTCAATGATTAATTCAATTGTTTAAAAATGTTAAAGAATGTCTTTCCTAATTCTTTCATGTATTAGCTCGATCTATATAATTTAACATTATTATAAAATAAAAGTATTATCTCCATCCAAAAATATAAGAGAAAATTGGCTAAACAAATTTGACGTATTTAATCCAAATTTTTAATCAAAAATATTAATTTTTTGTCCATTATTTTTCTCTTATATTTAAGACGGAGGGAGTACATATTTTCTTTGTAACAAAAATAAACAAAAAATAAATCAAATGGAAATTACTCTCCAATACATTACTCTATTCGTCTCAAAGATAGGATAAAATATATAAATACAACTCTCCAATACATTATTCTATTCGTATCAAAATAAGTGTCATATGTGTCAAAATTGTTTGCAAAGATAGGATAAAATATATAAATACAACTCTCCAATACATTACTCTATTCGTCTAAAAATAAGTGTCATACGTGTCAAAATTGTTTGCCCTAAAATAAGTGTCATATACTACCTCCGCACCAAAATATATGTCGTTTTGACCATATTACAAAAATTAAGAAATGTAATCATTGTTGTATGGAAAAGATATATTATAGGTTAATTTACAAAATTATTCTTCATTAATAAGATGTGAAAGATAAATTATAAAATTGAAAGAAGAAAGAGAAATAATTAATTAAGGGTATAAGAGGGAAAATAACATTAAATGTTGGTTTAAACATCTTTTTGGTCCTTGTATGTGTACCAAATTTTGATTTTAGTCCCTGTATGTGATTTTACTCCAAAACAGTCTTTGTATCGACCAAAATTTTTGTTTATGGTCCCTAAAGCAAAAATCTGCAGGAAAATTCTCAAGTTTCCTGCAGATTTTCCTGCGAATTTTCCTGCAGATTTTTGCTTTAGGGACCTGTTTTGGAGTAAAATCACATACAGAGACTAAAATTAAAATTTCGCGTACATACAGGGACTAAAATGGCGTTTAAGCCTTAAATGTTTTATTGGTAATGTAAAACGACATATATTGTGGTACAATTTTTTTTCCTCAAAACAACATATATTTTGGTATCGAGGGAGTTCTATTTATAACATTGGTTTTTTCTATTTTATCCATTAAAACAATTATTAGGTGAGAGAAAAAGTACATTCAAATATCTACTTTTTAATGTCTACTACCAATAAAAAAAAGAGTAATTTAGTAAAAATCATATTATCTCTTTTTCATTTACACACTTTTCTTAAAGTGTATGATTTGGTCAACTGGAACATTTAAAATGAGACGGAGGGAGTATTTATTTTGATTGAAGTCAACAAATAAAATATATGTTCTTTGACTTTTTTTGTTTTTCATATGTTCTTTGACTTTGTTTATCTAGAGTTTTATAAAAAGAGATAGAAGGAGTATTACATTTTTTCCTATTCACTTAGTCAAAATTAATTTCATATAATAAATTCAACATTCAAACTTACCTTATTTTTATTAAAATCTTGAGTTCAACCCAATTAATTTAGTCAAAATTAATTTGATATAATGAATTAAGTCAAAAACAATTATTGTCATAGGAAAATGAAATTTAGAGAAATCATAAAGGACTAAAAGGAGTAGTACTAGTATTTGTGTTGTGTTGTGTTGTAGAAGTAGAAATAGAAAGAAAGAAAGAAAGAAAGGAAGAGTGGGAAGGTGGTGGTATCCTAGAAAGCAGTTACACGTGTGAGGAGGTGGAGACAAGCAAAGCTTCACACGCATCACCCGCCTGCCCGCCCGCCCAGAAAAAGGTTTGTTTGTATTACCATCTCTCGTATATGTCATCACCATTTCGGTACTATTTTGAATGTTCAATTCAAATCAAATCAAATACCAAACAAACCCCACTCTCTCTCTCTCTACCTCTTACCCATACCCACTCTCCTCTTCTCCAATAACAATAACAATAACGGGTCTCCCCATTAATGAGCTCTCTCTCTCTCTCTACATTATTTTCACCACTACTCTCACTACTACAGTTTCTAGTTAGTAGTTACCTCACTCACTCACTAACTCAAATCTCAAATCATTCATTCATACCTTCACTTTTCTTTTTTTCAATCTATCTCATCTTCCTTCCTCGCTTCCGCCTATCACGCTCTCCCACCTTTTTCCCCTTTTCATTATAATAATAATAATAATAATTTCCATTTCGAAAATTACCTCACTATCTTCTTCTTCATCCTACACCTAGCTAGCTATTAGGGTTTTCAACACTCAAATTCTCTCTCTCTCTCTCTCTCTCTCGATCTACATTTCATGATTCCTCCTCCTCTCTATCTCTATGGACAAATTCAAATCTCACAAACTTCATCTTCCTCAAGGTCTCTCTCTCTCTCTCTCTCTCTCTCTGTTATAGGAAATAAGTATTAGGATTAGTCTATTTTAGATATTAGCTTATTTTATGCCATTTTACTCTTTTAACCTTTATGGTGTTGTATTTAAGAAACTTTTATGCTTCATTTGAGAATCAATCAAACATTAATCAAATATTTCTTCTCTCAAAAACTCTCAATCAAAACTATGTTCATATTATCTCATTTGTACCGAATTCTATTCTAGTTCATTAGAATTCCTACTTTGAGACTTGATTCTACCGGTTCGTCCCTAGAATCTATTTTCCTGTCTCAATTGGTATCTAGAGCCTTCAATTCCATGGCTGCAAAATTTAAACCAGTGAAAATTTTGAGTGCTTTGGAAGTTGGAGAAAAGATGGAATTGGGTCTATGTTTCATGTGTGATGAGCCTCTTACTGATGATCATGCATTGAAGCATAAGAGAATCCGATTCAAAGTGATAGAGATTGATGAGGAAATTGATAAGGATTTTTCTCATAAACCATCGACCCCAAATTGCAATATGTTGTCTAACCACATGTGCTTACCTAGAAAGGGTTGTTCATCTGTGAACACCATTGAAGCACCACATCCAGCAGAGCATGAAGAAAAACATGAAAAAGTTCAAGGAATTGATGAAGATTACCAGCGGTCTTCCATTATTCAGTTACAAACCCCAAGCTTAATCTCCTCCACGTTGAACCAGGAGATTTCCATTGATTCAACTCCTCTTATCATCAATCCAGCCAACACAGAGATGGAGAATCTTGACAACTACTCTTCTTTCTTAACTGATTGTAAGGTTGTTCCAATGTCGTCACTCTCTCTGTCGGTTACCACGAAGGAAGATTTCATAACAACTCGATATCAAAGTATTGCTTCTTCTAGGTTGCTACAACATACCTTCCAAGTGTTTGATCAAATGCCCACAAAACATTTGAAACACACACAGTTGGAATGCAAGTTAACTATGGCATCATTTGTGCCATGTACTATGCAACTCACTACATCATACCTAAGCTTTACAAATCTCAAATGTTTTGATCCTGGTGGAATGACTTCTCTCCTGTTTCCAGTTTCTACTTCAGTTCAATTTCCTTCAAGAGTGTCATTTCCAATTTCCACTACCCATAATTCTATGCTTGAGTTCCAGGTAACCATATATCCTACCAACTGTTTGACAAATTGCTTAAATGAATTGAAAAACACAACACAAATGTTTGCAAAATTATTTAAACCCACTTGTTTGGAATGTGTTGCTGACCTATCCAAAGCACATGAGACTTTAAACTCCACATTGAGCTTATGCAAACCAGTCAAAGACATACCCACTAGGAAGTATGAGTCATTAATAGAGCTGAAAGCCTTATCTAATCACTGGATTAGTTCACCGCCACCGGAACCACCTGATGCCGTTGCAACTCTGTTACTCAATCTGTCCCTGTTGCTTGCTGGAACAGGGAGTTTTATAGCAGCCCAATACCACAATATTGTTGCCTATAAGTTGTTTCCCTCTACCCACCAAGTGTTTGCTCAAATAGCTAAGTGTATTTTGAGTGATTCGAATACCACCACCACTGCCGAGTGCACTAACAATGGGCTTGAAAATGTTGATTTTAATTTGTGCAAAGGCACGAATAGGATGCATAATGTGCTAGGTGATGTTCACAAGGCATTTGTAGATTTCTTGCGCTCAAATTGGTGGTTGCAATGTTATTTACAAGAGATGTCTGCTATAAGTGAAAGAAATGGTAATGTTGATTCTCTTAATGGATTTAATACTCTTCTACAACACTCCCAAGAGTTGGTACATGAATTACTTGTTCACACTTTGAACTACTTGAGTGATCTTTTTCATGGTGGTAGTTTTGTTTTGGCAAATATTCACAGTTTTTTTGAAGATAATGCAGGGGTTAGAAGATTTGATTTTGTTTCTAAAGTTGGTGGTAATGATATTGCTTCGCTGCTTTCTTTCTTGCAGCTTCATACATTTCCAATTGACAATTGCTATGAGTTCATTATGATTTCTTATGCTATTAGAAATTTAACATGTTCCGGTATGACAATTGATGATGCATTTAGGAGGTTGAAGCTTTTGTTGACCGTGCATTTTGCTGCTGATTTTGAAGTTTTTGTTGTGGTTAATGCCACAGGAATTAAGCATTTTGTCTATTGGAGAATGAGAAAACCAATTGGAAAAGTTTGCTCACTCATTCTTATTGAAACTTTCAGTAAGTTTACTAAAGAAGAATGTATACTATTTGCCAATTCAATTATCCTTGTCTTCGAGTTATGGAGATTGATGTCCATGTTCAGAATATTTACTTATGAAGAGGATATTTACATTACACTATATATCATAACTAATAAGGAAGATGCTGTAGGAGTGGATGATTGGTCAAAATCCATTGAAGATATCATTTTATTTCATTTTATCATGATGCATAATCATTGCCAATTCTATATTTTGAAGAATACTTTTGTTAAGAGACTAAATACTTTCAAGCTCATCTTTGCTGCTAGGGACATATTGGTTTTAAGAGATTCTAATGAAATTCATGGTGCCACCATCTCTGAGATTGCAATAACTCTAGTGGATTGTGTTTCCTTAGTTTTTTATGAAACTTTGTTGAGTTACAAAATTGAGTTTTCTAATCATCTTACAATAAAATTGATGCTTTTCTTGTTTGTTTTGGTGATCAAAGTTATTGGAGAGTTGGTTGCATATGCACTTGGTTTATTGGTAAACCACATATTGAGCTTACATGTGATTAACCTATCACAAAGCTTCCAGCATTGCTCCTTCCTTAATACATTCTGCTACAATTGTCATCCATCATACAATAACTTGACTAATGGAAAAAGAATGGTGTTTGAAGTTTATAGTCCTCATGCATTAAAGCTAGGCAGAACACTTCCTTATGCTATTATCAGCTCTTTCACAAAGGGATATAAGCCACTCCTTCAATGCATTGCAAGTATGACTATTTGGCATAGGAAAATGATCAACCGAGGACATGTTCTTGTTTCTAAACTTATCCTCAAATGGAGGGATTTTATCGGTTTGAAATTTGCTGTTAATGTTGATCTTGTCGTGGCTATTCTACACAGAAAAATGATCGAAAGGGGAAGTTTTCATGTTCCTTTAGTTTGGCTCAAATGGAACACTTTACCCCCTAAGCATGGTACTTGTGATTGTTCATCCTTGAGGACAAGGATGTTTGAAGGGGAGGGTATTGTTATAGGAAATAAGTATTAGGATTAGTCTATTTTAGATATTAGCTTATTTTATGCCATTTTACTCTTTTAACCTTTATGGTGTTGTATTTAAGAAACTTTTATGCTTCATTTGAGAATCAATCAAACATTAATCAAATATTTCTTCTCTCAAAAACTCTCAATCAAAACTATGTTCATATTATCTCATTTGTACCGAATTCTATTCTAGTTCATTAGAATTCCTACTTTGAGACTTGATTCTACCGGTTCGTCCCTAGAATCTATTTTCCTGTCTCACTCTCTCACCTTCATTTCTTACTTCAATTATCAACCACACTACTTCCTCTTTCTTTCACCTTCACTTTCATAGTAACTGTTTTTTTTTTATATTATTCTGGATATTTTATTGATTTTTTGTTTTTAATTGAATCGCTATTTTTTTATTTTCAATTTTGCAAACCGGTGAATCGCTATTTTTTTAGATTTTATTTCTAATTTCCAAATATTCTTTTATGTTCATCAAGGATTAGTCTCTTGTACAATAATGTAATGTAACTTAAGTATAGTAATGTTTGAATTTTAAACTTAGTATACAAAAAACTAATCACCAGTCAAAATAATAATGATTTTTAGGACCAAATTTTTTTCTGCTTTTTAACTTTTCTAGCTGTGCTTTTTTGCATGATTTTGTTAATTTTCATCATGATTTTTCTTCAATTATCATGTACTTTGATTATAGATTACTCCATGTATGTCTGATCAAACCACAATGGATTCGAGTGTTGTTTTTTCACTTGGGTTGGTCTGGTGGTATTGACTTGGACATGAGAGTTTGCTCTTCTTCGAGGTCTCTTGTTCAATTCTCTCTAGTGCCAATTTAGGTGGGCTAATTTAGCTTTTTCAAACAAAAAAATCTAGTAATTCAGAACAGTATTTATTTACTCATCAATGTTTAATTAATTTTTTTAAGTATCTGTATGTGAATGTTCATTACATGCTAATATTATTGCTGTTTAATTCATTTCAGGGAAAGATCAGGTCAATAAACAGCGGCAACATCTCGATTTATCTCCTGATTTTAATTCTTCCGGTGGTGGGGTTGCAGACAAAGATTCGGTGAGATGGTTTTCCCTTTTTCGTCTTAGTATTTTCACTTTTGGTTATGAATTTATGTTATTATTATTGTTATAATAGTAGTATTCATGAATGCGGAAACTTCATTTCTTAAATCATTGGGCTGTTTTATCATCTATGTCACCCTGTCAGATTTAGAAAAGGTAAAAGTAGAACTAACAATTATGGCAACTGTGCTGAATTTTGCAGTTCTCATTTAAATTTGGGTGGAAATCTTCTAAACAATCGGTTGGAACACCGATTAAAAAGTTATTAGCAGAAGAGATGTCACCAATGACTGAATCCAAGAGAAGATCCCCAGGTGTTATAGCCAGATTGATGGGTCTTGATGGACTTCCGTCACAGCAGCCTACTAATAAGCAGCACAAGGATCTACAGAAGTCAACACCTTCGGAGAAACCTCGAAGCAGAGGAACGGTAAATGAAGGCCGGTCGTCTAGGAGAAGCTCAAGGGATCAGGAAGAATTTAAAGATGTATTTGAGGTCTCAGAGATCCCAAAGGTAGAGAGCGGTAGGTATTCATCTTCAAACTTGAAGGTCAATGAAGATGAGATGTCATTCATTGAGCAAAAGTTCATGGATGCCAAACGCCTTGCGACTTATCAGGATTTTCAGTCTTCAAAGGATTTCCATGATACACTTGAGGTTTTGGACTCTAACAAGGATCTTTTGATAAAGTACTTGAAGCGGCCAGATTCTCTGTTTAAAAAGCATTTGAATGATCTGCAAGATAGCCCTTTCCAATCACATTCTGGTCATGTAGAATCAACCAATATGGAAAACTTTGAACATGATTTCAATTGGAGGTCAGATAGGGAGACAACACAGGTGAATTACAATAGGTTTCATCAAAAGCATCGCAATGGTTATCATGGCCAAGTTGACAAAAGACGCGTGATGCATAATTCACCAAGATCATCAAAGCACCAGTTTAAGGGTAGCCACGAACAAGGTGCTGTCTCAACAAACATTGTTGTCCTAAAACCGAATCTTGGAAAATTGCAGAATGATACCAGAATTGAATCATCACCTTGTTCTCCGCATACTTTTATGTCAGAACATGGGAATCGTGCTGAATTTTCAGATGTCAGATTTAGAGATGCTGAGCTGTATCAAAAAATAAATTTGCCTGACAGTGCCAGGTCTTTTAGGCACAATTCTTTAGAATCTAGAGAGATTGCAAAGGAAGTAACTAGGCAAATGAAAAACAATTTGAGCAATGGTTGCACAATGTCTTCCTCTTCTAGATTTAAAGGATACACTAGAAATGATAGTTCAAGCAGTGTTTCTGGGAATGAATCTTCAGAGGAAATAACAGAAACTGACCCGTTTGACTTAAATAAACGTAGCAGACGGTCACCGCGTTCTAGGGAATCATCTGTGAGTAGAGAGGCAAAGAAGAGATTATCAGAGAGGTGGAAGATGGCACACAAATCTCAAGAGGCGCAAGGCACCAGCAGGAGCAGCACCCTGGCTGATATGCTAGCATTCCCTGGTAAGAGAATGAAGGGTACACGTTTTGACAGCATGGCTAGTGCGGAAGGTTTCTATGATAATTTTACTCACAATGGTGAACCGTCTGAGTGGGTTGAACCACTGGGTATCAGCAGCAAGGATGGCTGGAGGGATGCAAGCATTGGAAGTTTGTCGAGGTCAAAATCTCTGCCTGCTTCGTCTACTGTATTTGGAAATCCTAGAACGTACCTGTGTGCCGAAGCACTTCGCAATGATCGGTATATGGTGCCAAAAGACCTTAAAAGGGAGAGGAGAAGAGCGACAAAGACTCTTGATCATAGACATGGTATGAATTCTAGAAACACAATATCTGGTCACAAGAAGTCTTGGTCTTTGCTTTCATTGAAGCAGGAAGTTAGCGCGTTCTCTCCAGACTCGAATGCAGTTCAAAATAACTTAAAGATCAATCTTGAAGAAGATTCATCAAATCTAGAGGTTCTGGCTCCTGAAACCTTTGACCAGCCCCTTAGAGATACAAGGGCTGTTAATGGTGATATTGCAAATGCAGCAAATGGAAACACAGTTGGGTCTTCTGAACCTTCGTCGGATAAGGTGCATCCTGGATCATCGTCTTGTGTCTTGATAAAAGATGACACAAGTGTTGTTGACAAAGACATTTCAATGCAAGAGGTTTGGTTTCTCCCTTCTAACAATGTTTATTTTGACAATGAGTTATTATTGATATTTCACAAAAGCTATGATCATCTAATTTTGTGAAACAATTTCAAGTCGCAATTTGTGTTGATTTGTCTCTTAACTTTATATTCATCTCATATCACATTGCCAGTTAACCAATTAATTTCTCATAAAGATTGTGAAATTGAAAGAGTCTAATTAGCTGAAAACCATTTGTTTTAATTTACATATGAAGTTGCCAAATCTATGATCTTGTAGAATTCAATATCTAATGGCTTTGTGCTAGGAATTGGGAATGAATATGTGAATCCTTATGCATTTCCTAATATTCATTACTACATGTTTTGCGCATCATTCCTTTCTTATCTTTTGTCTGCTTCTGTCTTACTACTTTCCTATCCTTTGTTCTTTTAAGTTTTATCTTATGATCATATGGTCCTTTCCAGAGATTTTGATTAATTTTTGAACTCAGTGTTAATAAATTATGTAAAGTTTAAAAACATTCAAATGTGTCATAAATTATTAATACAACACGGCACTTTTCATATATTTTAGATTCTACCTTGGATGTATTCATACACTTTTTAAGTTACGAGAGGATAAGTTCTGTTAAGTGTCTTGTTCTGATTTTATATTGTTGTAATATTTCAGGACGTATCAGCTGGCTCTACTGGTGGAATGTCAGTCCTCCCTGAAGCACCTGTACCTGGACTTGAATCTTCATGCTGTAAAGATGCCGATCAGCCCAGTCCAATCTCAGTTCTAGATCCTTCATTTACTGATGATCTGTCATCTTGTTCTGAATGTTTTGGAAGTGTCAGTTCTGACCTACAAGGTAAGGATACTGGTATTTATTTAGATTATTCTTCAATGCTACTTTTGTGTTTAGACATCACCTTATGACTTATGTTTGGATCCATAACTGTTTGCTTTAATCACTGAATCCTCTCTGCCACATGTTTTCTCATTTTTTTCATACCAATAAATAGCAAGAGTTAACTATTGTGTAATATTAGACCCTATTTATTAACATTTGGCTGCCACTTTCTACATTATAGGTTTACAATTTCATGATTGTAGAAAGATTGGCTGAAAAGCAAATTTTTGCGTGTTTTTTTTTTTTTTTTCATTTTTGCTTGTTCACATTCTTGATAGTAATAAATGGAAATATGTAGAAAGTAGAAACGAATTACGATATCCGATCTTAGATTTTTGCTTGGGCAAATTTATTATTTAACCATTGCAAAGTGTGTTTCATGGGGAAGAAAAATCCTGCCAGTGTTCATAACTTAATAATGAACTCAGCAATCTTTGGCCAATCATGTCAATGCCTTTCAGTTTCAGGTCTTAGGATATTTTAAGAATATCATGCTAATCATGTTATATGCGATAGTTGAGATTTAATTTGAATAGTTGTTACTATATTTGTTAGACAAGATAAATGACCAGCACAAATGAATTTGTTGCTCATACTCTTTTCATTTTATTTTTTGGTACAAAAATTGTCGCTTATACTCAACCATCTTCTGCTTAGAATTTTTCATCAATTTCTTTTTGAGCTTTATAACTGAAGATAGAGATGTATCTTTTAACTTTGTCTGTGGTGATTGTGCATCTTTTTTGGTTTCCTTGTTGTAATGAACCTTTCCTGTTGATATAGGGCTTCGAATGCAACTCCAGTTGCTTAAGTTAGAATCTGAAGAACATGCGGAAGGGCCTATGCTAGTTTCAAGTGATGAAGATGGTGGTGAAGCATCTGTTGGAATGTCAAAAGGCAATGCATTATGGAGAACTGAAGATAGCTGGGAGTCTTCTTACATTATTGACGTCTTGTCTGAATCTGCTATCGTCGAGGCTCAAACTAATAACATTTTCGAAGTTTGGCATTCTCTAGAATACCCTGTGAGTCTGTCTGTGTTTGAAGAACTCGAAGAGAGGTACATTGATTGGACTTATTGTTCAAGGTCTGAAAGAAGATTGCTTTTTGACCGCATCAATTCAGGCATTGTCAAGCTTTACGAGCAATCTACTGATGATGCACAACCATGGGTAGGAAATGCATCCATAACTTCTGGTTCAAAAAAGATTAATGGGCTTCAAGATGGTCTTTTCCAGATGCTAGGGAACCAAGGAAAGGTAGAGGATGGTGTCTTGGATTCTCAATGGATGAGATTGAGAGATGACATTGATGTAATAGGCAGAGAAGTTGAGAGCTTGATATTAGATGATTTAGTGGCGGAAATAGTTGGTATCTAGAAATTGTTTTGCGTAGCCCCGAGAAAATAGTGTCCTTAGATGTTTCCTAGTGATGTAAATCAAATAGGGCAGAGTTAATTTCATCTGAAGATGAATAAATGGATAATAATCTTTCTTTTTTTGACAGAATGAATGATGATTTTAATACTCAATATTTATGAGGATATGTGAATTAGTTTACTGAAAATCCTAGCTATGGTAGATGATCCAGCTTTGGATTTTGCAAAGATTGGTACAAATCTAGATTTTGCAAATTTATGATCTTAAACAAAACATAGTTATTGCTATCTTGTATTAGAATTACATTGATTCCAAATCTTTGATGATGAATTGATGATGAATTGATGATAAAGATGAAGAAAGAGTGACAAATCTTCTATCTGAAAGATACAATTTGCTCTTTGAGAAAAAGGTCCAGACTAGAGTTATTGGAGCCCACTTTCCTCCCTTGTAGCCACACGTTGAGGAAAAAAGTGCAAAAGGAAATTCTTGAATTCTATTAAGAGAGAAATAAAAACACAAAAACTACCGCATGAATTTGGTTTAATGTTAGTTTAAGTTTATGAATTAATTTCTGTATTTTTATTTATTTCTTCTCAATTTCTCTTCTATTAAACACACCAAAAGTATTGATTTTTTAATGAAATCCGACCCATTTACATCAAAGTAATTTTTTTTGGTATAGATTTACATCAAAGTAATTGATTTAATATAGTTTAATTAAGTCAGTTCATATAATTTAATAAATCATCATATTACTTTTTTATTTTTGATAAGCTAATCATCATATTACTTAAATTTAAACGAATATTCCAATTAATTAAATTAAGTCCACTTAATTCATACATTCTGGATCCATCCAACTTATTTGAACAATTTAATGGATCACTTCACATTTTAATGTTAGTCCATTGGATAAAATATAAATTATGTTAGTCCATTAAATTAAACTATAACTTATTATTAATTTTTTTTATATAAATAAATAATATTTTTAAAAAGGAAGTATTTAAATTAATTTTAGATTTACAAACAAAAAATTGAAAAAAGGAAACAAAATTGAAGGAAAAAACATAAAATATAGTTTTGGGCTAGTGTACAAAATAAGTAGAAGCCCATTAACAAAAAAAAAATGATTATAAGCTCAACACCATAAAATAATATAATTTATCAATTATTAATTTAATTATAATAATAAAAACGATGGTGGCGGAGGGTGTCTGTCAACGGTGGACCGCCGCGGTCAACGCCCGAGCTCTACTGTCGACCACCACCTGCCACCCTACCTTTCAATTCTTTTTTGACTAAACCTTTCAATTATTAAAATTTATATTATTTAAAAGAATTGTTTTGGGCTCTATGTTAAAAAAATTGTTTGGCCCAATTAAAAAATTAGACTAATTCAATTTTAAATTAAAAGAATTATTTGGGCTCGATATTTTCAGCATTAGTGGTTGGAAAATTACATTTCACGCCACTCACCACTTTGTTGTGCCTTTGGATTTCCACTTTTATCCTTTCACTTTTTGCTATGTATTCGACGAATTTAAAAACAGTTTCCTTCTTTATGGTGAAGAAATCATAGATGAGTTTTGCTTCCATGAAATCAATTGATGGTAAAGAAATGAGTTTTGCTTCCATGGTGAAAAAATCATTGTTTCCCTTCTGTCTACCTAAGTAGCGAACTGATTTTTTCATGAAGTTTTCATTCATGGGGGGGCGTCGAGGTTTGTTGGGTCATGAGAAATAAATCGTTCGCTACTTAGAGTGCAAACTCAGAGGATATTCTCGTCATTTCAGGTGGCATGCGAGAAATGCGCAGGCCGCAGGGGCTCCAAAAGTAATTTTCTAATGGTTGATATAAGGTGCGTTTGTTTTACCTTTAAATAAAATGGATTTTTTTGTGTTATATAATTTTGTGTAAAAAAATTTTACAAATTTTTTTTTTATAAAAGTTTCAAATGAAAATTTGGTTTGAATAGTTATTCTTAAAATGTTATTTTAGATACTTCATCATTTTATCGAAACTTTTTTTGGATATCAAAATTTCAAAAAATCACTTAATTTTGAAGCTATTTCAAATAGATTTTCATAAAAATCATTTTTAAAATACAACTTTTTGAAAAAATTGAGTTTTTGACTATGTTTTGATTTTCAATAATGTGTGTTTATGTTATATGATGTCAAAATTAATGTTTCAATTTAAAAAAAATGAATATAAAAAAACTTGTAATATTTTAAAAAACAATTTTATAAAATCTATTTTTAAAATTGCAAAGAAAAATCTATTTTTTTTAAAGCTCAAACAAACGCACCCATAATTATTTTGTAAGGCCTTTAGGGGGTTTCGAAAAACTTTAGATTCTAAAATTTGATTTTTTTATTTATAATTTTAATTTTTTTTTGTGTAGTCCTAACTGCATTGGCAGGTGTTTACAGAGTTCTTATTGAATCGAATATTTTCAGCATTGAAATAATCCTTTGGTAATAAATAATAATACTAATGCTGAATGTGGTTCTAAATTTTCACCGACAAATATTTAATACTTACTAGCTAACCTTGTTTAGTGAATGAGAGAAATCAATGGAGACACAACAATGACACATAAGTTGGGCAGACAAGAGACAACCCTTTGTTACCTTGACTAACTCTGCCTGCCCAATCCTTTTACTATGGAAATAAATCACCATTCTTCTTCTACAAATATTATCTTTGCTTAAATAAGCTGATACAGGTCTATTTTAATTTCATCAAAGATTTTGAGTTTGATCTCTACTTTGGATATGTAACAACATTAAAAATTTTAAAGAAGAATTTATCGTTCATTTGAGTTTCACAAAACTTAAAGATTAATCTCTACAATTGTGGTTGAAGAATAGTGTGGTGTGAGAAGTATACCAATACCATCTTTAATGTGGAGTCTTAGTTTCATAAAATCTGGTACCAAATACTAATAGGCAATTACAGAGAGAATTAAAGTAGTACCAGTGGAGATGTTCATTCTTGTAAAGCTTTTGTGTAATCGTACGCAATGCGGCATAACAATGCCAATGGCTGGGCAAAAATGGTGCCACACACACCCACACCTTCTCTTGATATATATAGGGTCCGTTTGTTTGAGCTTTAAAAATAAATAGATTTTTTTTTGTATTTTATAAAATAGATTTTATAGAATCGTTTTTTAAAATATTATAAGTTTTTTTATATTTGTTTTTTTTAAATTGAAACATTAATTTTTACATCATATAACATAAACACACATTATTGCAGATCATAACATAGTCAAAATCTCAATTTTTTCAAAAAGTTGTATTTCAAAAATGATTTTTATGAAAATCTATTTGAAATAGCTTCAAATTAAATGATTTTTTTAAATTTTGATATCCAAAAAAAGTTTCGATAAAATGATGAAATATTTAAAATAACATTTTAAGAATAACTACTCAAACCAAATTTTCATTTAAAGCTTTTATAAAAACTTTCTTTGTGTCCTCATGAGCCTAGCTCAATTGGTAAAGGACATTGCACATTTGTGCAGGAACCAGGGTTCGAACCGGTATGCCCATTTATTCACCTTTAAATGGTGAATTTCAAGCCGCTAGGCTACTTGACCAAAAAAAAAAACTTTCTTTGTAAAAATATTTTACATAAAATTATATAACACAAAAAAATCTATTTCTTTTTAAAGCTGAAACAAACAGGCCCATAGACTTATTGATAAATGATATATATAGAGCTTTTCAAATATGTACATTTCTAAAATGTGTTAGTAATTTATAGAATTTTCTTCATTGTTGTTTGGAATAAAGCAATATTATCTTTTGAATTAGAATATATCATGAAAATTTTAGAATTTAGTATTTAGAATATACTTCTCACTCCACACTATATCTTTTGAGATGGAATGTCAATCATATCTAAATAAAATTTCACGACACTATGACTTTGTTTGCGAGTTTGGAAGGGAAGGGAGGGGAGGGCTTTGGAGGGAAGGAAATAGAGAGAAAATTAGAGAAATTTTTTACATTTTTTGAGAAAGTGTTTTTTATAGAGAATGACAAATAAATACTTATGATTAATATATTATAAAATTAAGAATATTATAACAACATTAATTAAATTTGAAGAATTCATATAAACCCTCCAAACTGGGGGGTTTTTGTGTTATGAAGAAAAAATAACCCTCCAAGCTCCTCCCCTCCCAAACTCCTCTATTCCTTCCACTTGTTTCTTCCTTTTTTCAAAACCATTCCCTCCCTTCCCCTTCAAACTCGCAAACAAAGCCTATATATCTCCTCTTACAATAAGTTGATCATTCATATGTTGCGGATAATCCAATTTGAAAGCAATGCAATATTATTGCTTAGTATCCATAGTAGTTCAGATTTACTTAATCAATTTTATACAAATTTAATCTCAACCATTCATTTCTTATTAGATTGCCAAAAACAAATTATTACATAAACATTGTATTACTTTTGGCGCCCTTGCGCATTTCTCGCGTGCCACCCGAAATGACGAAAATATCCCCTAATTTGCACTCTAAGTAGCGAATGGTTTTTTTCTCACGACCCTCTTAACCCTAAACTAACGTTACTATATATCTCAAGTACTATAACAAGAGTTATTAATAGTAGATATTAAACTATATTTTGAGTTGGATGAAAGTCTATGACGAGTTCTTGAGAAGTTATTGTCAACATTGTTGGGTGTCCTCTAATGAATGAATGAGTACAAATTCACTCACTACGCCATTGTTGATCCCATCCCATGTGCAACCTTTATCATGAGTCACTGTCAAGTAACTCGTACCCTGCAACCGGCCCGGCTCTAGCCACATTTTGGATGTTCCTAATTCTAACCATTGACGGATCCAGGAATTTTGAATAGTGGGAGCACCACGTACAAAAATTTGGAAGAATTCATATTTTAAAAATATTAAATGTTTTTTTTTAATTTTTCAATGCAAATAAAAATATCTTTTTCATCCACAAATTCTAGCTCAATTGACAATATCAAATCAATTAATTTTGTCTTTGATTTATCAAAATATCAAATCAGTCTCTAAGCAATTGATTGAAGGATAATTTAGAAATTAAACTGGTATAACTTATGGTAATTCAAAGATGCAATAGATTGAGGGAAAGACTAATTTGATAAAACTTTAACAAATTAAAGAATCTTTTAACTATTTCAATAAATTAAAGAATTGATAGTGAAAATTTAAAGATCAAATACTCCATCCGGTCTTTATTATAAGAAAAAATTTATTTTTTAGATTCATATATATAATGTTTTATATATCTGGACTATATTATGCACTTAAATACATCAAACATTATATGAATTTAGAAAATCAATTTTTTCTTATAATAAGGACCAATGAGAGTACTTATTTACTCTTTGTATGTCTGAAGGTGGTGTGAACTTAAGGCTTTGTTTGCGAGTTTGGAAGGGAGGGGAGGGAGTGGTTTTGAAAAAAGGAAGAAACAAGTGGAAGGAATAGAGGAGTTTGGGAAGGGAGGAGCTTGGAGGGTTATTTTTTCTTCATAACATAAAAACCCCCCAATTTGGTGGAACTCAAAAATTGTATTGGATGGGGGTTTGGAGGGTTTATATGAATTCTTCAAATTTAATTAATGTTGTTATAATATTCTTAATTTTATAATATATTAATCATAAGTATTTATTTGTCATTCTCTATAAAAAACACTTTCTCAAAAAATGTTAAAAATTTCTCTATTTTTTTCTCTATTTCCCAAAGCCCCATCCCTTCCCCTCCAAACTCGCAAACAAAACAAAGCCTAAGAGAAAAATATGTGGTGTGTGTAGGCATATTATCAAAATGTCAATATATTACATAGTACTATACATACTACTAAAAAAATTTCCAAAATTTTGTGAAGGCATATGCCTACACTATCTATAACCTGCATCCGTCCCTGATCCTAACCAACAAAATCCCAAATTTTTTAGCACTAGTTTTCTTTTATCCCTTTCATAAGTATTGAAAATCTTGTGTCACAATTTCATGTGATTATGTTGCAAACAATTTTTTTATAAGTAGAATTCATTTGATTCTGGTAAGTACGGTTAGAATTCTACATTTTTAAGATAGAATGTATTATAATTTAAATTTCACATTACATATTTTATGTAATGTCTCTATCAATTGAGTTGCTCAACTGTCATGGAGATAAAAAAATTCATACATATTTATTTGACTAGAAATAGTCACATTGATTTAACTCCAAAACTTGAGTACACTACTAAAAATTTGTTATTTTCTTGCAGTTTTTCCTTATATTTGAGTTAAAAATCCGCAAGAAACACATTTTCTGCAGATTTATGTAACAATTTACCTCCAATTTAACCGTAAAGCATAATAAGTAGTCTTTTAAAATATATAAAATTTGTTCGTTTAGTCCATATTAGTAAGATGGATTAATCTAATGAATTATCTCTTATATATTTTAAAGATTAAATTGACGAACTGTATACAATTTAGGAATTTTTTTTTTTATTTTTTATAATTGAGGCTATATTAAAGAAATAGTGATACTTTCATACTTAAATTGCAGAATTTATTTTAAGAAATGAAAGACTTGAGCAAACACTTGCACATGGGAATAGGGACATGGCTGAACAAATTTCAAATAGGACAAAAATAAAACTTGGACATGAAACTCGTTTCATTTCTTTCTCTTTGAAGAATGAAGATAAGAGACAACACTAACAGTGTACTACATAGAAGTACTTAAATAATTGACCATTTTTACTGTCACAATTTATATCTATATAGTGCCAAAAACAGTATTATTATTATTATTTTGCTATTTTGTCATGTCACCTCGAAAAATAAAACTCTTGTGACTTGTGGCAGTATGATTTTTAATTTTTGAATTTAAAAAAAAATGCATGCAAATTTCATGATTTTACTCTACCACCTTCTTACTGTTTTCAAACACAGAAATTTTACTAACATCTGCATTTAATTTTTACAATAACTAAATTAAGCATTAAAATTAACATACATCAATGTGAATAAATAAATATTCTACTTTCTTCTGAATTAGATGAATTTTTTGTTTGTTATGCTGGCCAAAATTGTGCATTCTTCACCTTTGATATGCTTTCCAAGACACTAACTGGAGTTACATCTCCAACCACTGTCACCTTCTTTGCAGTAAAATCTATGTTGAACGAGGTAACCCCTGCCCATGCAATCAACAACATTAATAATAACATCTCATATTTCGATTTCACACTGTAACTGCGTGACACATTTATTGATTTTGACAGTTCAATTTAAATGATTTTGTTTAGATGATTTAGTGAAGATGTAATGTGAATCGATTGAACGTGGTTCGATGTCAAAATCAATTGGTGCGTATAAATGCGTGTTTTTTAAATGTTGAGAGTTAGATCCTTACCTTGCATTCTAGAGAGGTGTTTCCTCACCTTCCCTGCACATGCTTTGCAATGTAAAGAAACCCACAGTACTACAACCTGCTTAATCAATAATTACTCAAATAATCACTTATTCAAATTCAACTCACTTCATAAAACTAGTCTTGAAGCATACCATATATATAAATTTAAAAGTGGAATGACTTTAGAAAGAAGTAAATGCATAAAATTCAAATTGTAAAATTCTAAATAAGTGCTATAAAAGAAAATCTTATGAGACATGAACACCAGACAAACATGTCACTAACACATCGACCCATGTAATAATGTGCGAAAATTTAATAATTGAACGTAACCACATGTGTCTGATGTGTATGTCGTCATTGAGATGTGTTAGACAGAGAAAAACTTTTAACCTAAAGTGTCGGTGCTACATAAGAAGAGATAAGAAAACTAAACCTGGTCGGAGGAACCCGATTTCGGAGAAGAAGAGCTAAAGAGTTTAGATATAGGGTTGGATTCATCTTGAGCAACAATTTCAGGCTTTTTATTATCAACCTTAGTTAATGCCAAAACAGGTTCATAATCTGAAGAACCATCTAAAAAAGCTGTGTCACTAAGCAAAGATCTAGTTGAACCATGTGGAGTGATTGAATCAGCAGGTAACTTAATGAATCTCCTTTTCAGAATGGAATCAATTCCCTTAGAAGAAAAACTGTTTTTGACATGTTCATTAACCTTTTCTTCTGATACACTTTTCTTCTTTTCCTCATAAACTTTAGTTCCATTTTTCATGTTCTGTCCAATATTTGGCTTGGAAGAAGAACCAGAAGAAGAGGTTTTTTTCTTAGGATCAATAGGTAGATGAGAAGAAGAAGAACAAGGAGCAGTGAGAGTTTTTGAAGTGCTTCTTCTTGAATCATTGATGATAGGGTTGTGGCGATCAATGACTCTTCCTCCGAGTTGAATGGTATTAGAAGATGAACATGAAGCTTGTTCCATGCTAAGACATATTGCTGTTGAGGCTTGAGAAGCACAGAAAATATCCATTCTTTTCATCTTTTGGATAACAGAAACAATGAATTTGTGGTTCCTAGAGATTCTGTAGCTAGTTAGCACAGAAAGAAAGTGGTGATATAAAGAGAGAAAACTACTAACAAGTAGTACAAATACAAAATAAAAGCTTGGTATGGTAGGTACCTATTGCTTTTAAGTTTCTTTGCTTATAAAATATTTCCACATAATAAATTAATACTTCTGTCTTAATTGGTACTTAGTAGTAGTGCAGGGGTGTTCGGATTGGTTTGGTTCGATTTCTGAAATGAAAACTACAAATCAAATCGAACCGTTTGGTTCTGCAGAAAAATGAACCAAATTCATCCAAAGTCCAAACTAAATGCGGTTTTTGCCGTTTTCAATTTAGACGATTTACCATTTTACTTTTGGATTGGTACGGATGAATATAAATACCCCTAGTTAGTAGTAGCAATCTCTCTCATGTTAGTAGTGCTTTTGCTTTTCTATAAAAACTAATTAGCATTTACAAAAATAAATTGAGTGACAATCTTGAGATTGTTATATTCATTTAAGGAATTTGTTTTCTTAAACACATGTTTTTACATGTAACTAAAGAGATAGACTTTGAATGGTTAATGAATTTCAGTTCAAGATGAATCTTTCTAAAAAAATTGAACTTTAACCACAGCTGAATAATTTTTGGACATATTTTACTTACCTTCAAGCTGAACTCCATATACCATAATCTTTTTCTTAAGAACTAGAAAGTTAAGTCATAAAAAATCATTTTACCTATATACCTGCCTACAATTACATGAAAATTAGAAGAAAATAATTGAGTGTGAGGTATATAAGGTATTGAAAAAGTTTGGAACACTGATTTCATAGTCTAACATTAACATCCTTTGTCACTCGGTTTGTCATGGGGACCTCAACCATAAATAACATACCTAAAATAATATCAACAACTTAAGGTTGTATATGTAGTTGTCAATGGTTTTAGCTTGGCAATAGGAAAAGTGCACGTGCATTAGAAACAAAATGCCATAAAAATGAATCAATGCAAAATTTGACAAGTTTGTAAGGAAAGGGATGAATGTCCTCAATGGCCATATCCTTATATTGATGTCTTGACCGTTTATGATAAAGATATATCAAAATATATAAGGTGATCTTTTATGAGATACAACCAACATTTTTATTGCTTTAAAGAATGAAAATGATGTATAATAAGTACATAAAATTAGTATGTGTTGCAATTTCATAGGTTTTAAACTATCACACTCACTAAAAATGTAGCGGTGGATTTTGAATTAACCTATATAATTAATCTCAGTTATATGTTGTTCAATATCCACTTTTCCCCGCTCCCCCCTCTCCCCTAACTGAAAGTTTTTTCATGCACATGCACCGTAGTTGACACCACAACCACATCATCAACGGAACACGTTGTCTGACCACTGTTTGATACATTGCTCTATCTCGATCATGAGAGGATTTTAAGGGATAATTCTAATTTTTAGGAGTGAGATGATCTACAGACAGGTTTAAATACTCACCAAGCATTTGACAGCAAGCTGTCTAGGAACCGTTTTTTGTTTTTTATAGAACATTGAAAACTTGTGCAGATGAAAACAGAACAACGGCTAGATAATATTTGCGACAGTATTATGTGGTTGGTGAATTAAAAGAATTAACAAACTATAGTTTAGTTTATGAAGAACTAAACATACTCTAAGTTCCTTACCAAAAAAAATAATAAGAACCTTCCCAAAAAAAATGCTCTAAGTTGTTTATTGTGTAATGTAATGTACCCTATTAATTTGAAAAAAAATGTCCACAAGTCCAAGTTTAAACTAACAAAAAATTGCTGAAATTGTTAAGTCGAACGCCATAATCGTGGTTCAAACCCTGACTCTCTCACTTGTGTGTGTGAGTTTATGATGATTTTACCATTTTTTCTATTTCCAAATTTTACTCACCTCCAAACAAACTCTAGATTACTGGGACAATACTTCTCTAAAAACTGAAGGGTTAAAATCAAAATGTCATGTAAGGATCCATGGAATGTGATGCATTTATGGTTTACTTTCTTTGAACACAATTTCTTACCTTCAATGATAACTTTCACTCTCTTTTCTCCCCTTTTTCCCTTATCTATGTACCAGTTTCTCTTCAGATTCAGACCCAAAATATTTTAATTAAGTGCCATAAGCAAGGGGTCCCCCTAGGCCCTATCTGCTGTCCTGAATCAAGATGTTCCCTTCTCTGATCCATCTCATGTTTATTTCAAGAACATTATCCACCAAACACCAAAAAATAAGTTTGAAAATTTTGAATTATTGTTGAGAGGTTTCAGTTCTGGTCATTCATCTTCTGCCAAAAACAAATGATTTTGCACAGAAAAATGAGATTTAATATTTTCTCTCTAACGATAGAGAAATATATTGCGTATCTGTTGCCTTCACGCCTAGTATGTGTTATTCTCAGTCTTACGCTGAGTTCCTTTTGATACTCATGTTTTAAAGACTCCTCCTAGTGAGCTTCATAGTCTCTTTTTTTATGACATATCCGGGGCTTGCATGCCTAAGAATGTTCGTTTAGAGTTGTAATTTTTCTCTTTCTTTGCCCTTTTTTTTTACCAAAAAAAAAAGAGAAATATATTGTGCTTTGTACTCCAACTCTATATTGGCATATGATGATTTATGTAGCAATAACATTATGCCTTAAGGTGCCAATAAGGAAACTAAATATGCTTTCTGACAATTATATTCTGAGATAGTAATTTCTAAAGCTTCAAGAGTGAAAGCAGTAAAGGCACTGATAATGGTACCTGCAAGAATGTTCCTAAAGAGTGATGATGGGCTTGAGTTTCCTTTTCAAATATGGTCCCTGGAGATCAAAGGGATTTGAAGCAGTAAATTTAACCATCCGATCTAAATCTAACGGTGAAATATATGTAATAATAATTTAGTGAAGGTATGATGTGAACTGACCGATCTCAAATCATTGGCTAAGATTTGTTAATGCATGTAAATGCAGGCTTTCATTACTACAGTGGATACGGTCATAAAGCAAAAAGCACCATATAACTTGTAATTAGCTATAATCCAAACTTCCTTATCTTTTAAGATGAAACTCAAAGAGTTCTCACATCAGAAATATTCAAGATTCACAAATTTCTACATATAAGCTTTCATTCTCATGATACCAGAATCCAAATATTGAATATTACAAATTTCATCAATACAATAGGCAAGAGAACTGGTAAAAATAATTTTGTCAAAAATTAACAATTACTCAATTGTATACTAAGCTGGCCAAATGAGTAAAAGGCCGGTAAACACTTCTTACAAAAGCGACGTACTACCAGGACTTTCTATTGATGTAGACCATACAAGAGATTAGGAAAAATGAAGGGGAGACACACTTCTCCCTATACACACAAAGATGGCTACTACACTTATTTCATTCCTTTCCCTTCATCTTCATTCAGAATCCGATTTCGGAAATCACTAACCATAAGAGGCAAACCTTCCCTCAGTGGGACTTTTGGCTCCCAGTTTAGCAGTTCCTTTGCTTTAGTAATATCTGGTTTCCTCATATGTGGATCATCAGCAGTATTTGGTTTGTACTCTATCGTAGCACTTGAATCAATTGTTTCTTTGACAACCTGCATGTTTTTAAAGAGATGACTATAACAGGAAGTTCTTAAAATAAAACAGTATCTTCAAACGCAGTCCATTGTTTAATCCTTTACTGTAGAAGGCACGACTAATATGCTATATGTTTAATCCTATGATTGAAGAATTAATATAGTAATAAATAAGCATGTACATGACATGAGAGGAACCTGATCATAAGAAATGAAAATTAGACTGCAAAATAAGATTAGGTACCTGAGCAAGCTCTAACATGGTAAACTCGCCTGGGTTACCCAGGTTGAAAGGCCCCACATGTTCACCGTCCATCAAAGCTGCCAGCCCATTAACCTGTGAATTGGAAAAGAAATTTAGTTCACCATTGTATAATTACAAAGCTGCACAAGTTCTTCGTTGACAGTAGAGGTCACAAATCATTCTTAGATTTAAACTAATCCAACTCAACAAATAAACGCTCATACTAAATAGTAGTAGAAAACTGCATTCATACAATAGCTTATGTTGAAGTTGTGGGGTTTTAGATAAAAGAAGAGAAAATAATAACCTTTAATATTATTGATAATAACTTGAACGTAGTGACTTGATACAAAAGACTAAATATTAATACTTATAGGGACACATAGACCTAATATTAAATCAAGAACAGATAATAATAATAATAATAATAATAATAATAATAATAATAATAATAATAATAATAATAACTAATTCTAAGAAATAGTATAAGATACTCTAATATAAGTATAAAAGAAGAAGATACTCTAATATACTGTTTCAGCTGTCTCTTTATCCGGTAACAACTCAAAGATGAAAGGAAAATCATCCATTGAAGAGTTTGTTATCCTTACAGCTTTCAATATCCATCTCACAAACACATCTAATCCTGTAATCAAAGAAGTTTTATGGCAGCCGCCACTCTGCAATTGGGTCAAATGCAATAGTGATGGTGCCTCCTTAGGCAACCCAGGGCCTTCTTCATGTGGTGGTTTATTTTCTTAGGTATTTTCTTAGGAGGTATTGCTTACAACTTAGGAAGGTCAAATTCTCTATGGGCTGAGCTGATTGGGGCCATGTATGCAGTGGAAATTGCTTTTCATAATGGTTGGAAGAATTTATGGTTAGAAACTGAGTCTATGTTGGTAGAAACAGCTTTTAAGTCCTCCAAGATCATTCCTTGGCAATTGAGAAATAGACGGGACAATTGCCTCTTGCTTTTAGCTTCTATGAATTTCTTTGTTACACACATTTTTAGAGAAGGGAACTCTTGTGCTGATAAATTTGCTAATCTTTGCCTTTCTATTCTCACTGTTAATTGGTGGAATTTTGTTCCTCCACATATTAGTGACAAACTGACAATTATGTTAGGAAAAAGTTAGGATTGCCTTTCTATAGATTCTGTTAGTTTGCTTTGGAAGGTTTGGTGTTGCCCCCCCTTTTCTTGTACTTCCTTTTTTTTTTCGTAATATATTTATATTATCTTAAAAAAATATATAAAAGGTATTATAAGATATTTTATAACAGCCTAACAGCTTAGTTGAATGACAAGCAAAGATTAATACTCTCATTAATATTATAAACTAATCTTGTTTCTTTTTGGAATGGCATAAACTGATCTTAGTTGAATTACCAGCAAAGATTAATACTCTTAGTTACTCTCTGAAAAACTCATTTCCATCTGAGTGATTTTAAGAGTTCACTCAAGAAAAAGTTCTGATAAGAAAATCAGAGGCTTCACGTGCAATGAGTGTTTTAGAAAAATGTAGTTATATCTTTTAAACTACAGTTTTAAACACCAACTATCTAGACCTTGATTAAGACTTCATATTAATTCTACCAAGCAAGTACCAAACACAAACTTTTGTACATTGATGAGCTTTTAGATCATTGAATGCAATACAGAATTCATAGTATAAATTGAAAGGATTCAATGAGATATGAAGTTTTAAAACATAAAAGTATATTTTCTACATACCAAATCAGAGACATATTGGAAACTTCTTGTTTGCTTCCCATCACCGTATACAGTCAATGGCTGTTTGCGAATAGCCTGCACACACGGAAAAAAAAAACAGCATTAGAATTTAGAACACAAACCTCTCCCGCAGTAGTTTTAACAAAAAACAGAGAAATATGGAAAGGAGCCAAACCTGTGCAACAAAATTGCTAACAACACGCCCATCATCTAAACACATGCGGGGTCCATAGGTGTTAAAAATTCGAGCAATGCGAACCTAAAATCCAGCAAACCAGATCAGTCCCAAAAACATGTGATTTGAAGAATTTATCATAAGTAGTCTAAAATTCATTTATGTTGATTTTGATTTTACATTTTCTCTGTAAAAAGTATTTGCCAAGCATTGAACTTCATTATCAGATATGGGGTGCACGAGAGGAAACAAAATCCGATTCAATTTCAGTCCTGACCGTTTTTTTCCTTATATAATTAACTTTGGGAGATGTCAAGGAGATTGAAAAAAATTTACAATTGTGTATTACTATTATTAAAAAAAAATGATATTATAGCCAACATCACAGTCACAGAACATACAAATCTTCTATTTTATGGAAGAACATACAAGTCTTCTGTTAATAAGTATATACCAAATTCTCATTTGTACTTTAGTAGATATGCAACATCGGCAAATTGAAATATTCCATAACCAAGTCATTCTTTTAAAAATAATTGTTCATTTTTCATGAAAGTTGATGTCATTTCCAGCATGATATAAAATTCAAAATGTCTGATATTCCATATCAAGTTCTATGCAACAAGGGAAAAACAATACAACAATCAATTTAGTAAATTTATTAATAGTAACTTTGTTAATAATTTTTCAGAACAATTTTTGTCACTCTCCATCCACCATCTTATTTCTCTAATAATGGCCCAAAAGTTTGGATAATTGGTTCTGTATAAATGAATTTAGTACAGGATTTCTTTGAAAATATTCAGAAATCCCAATCTTCTCCTTATGTGTACACAGTTTACTATCACTGACTAAACAGTTAAACTGCTCACCAAGTTGATAAGCTCAAAAACTACATTATACTAGCATGTCCTCGCAAACAATCTAAAAATCTAAAGATAATTTAAACAGTTGAATAAAAATCAAGTAGTTAACAAATATTAAGCAAGGCGAAATGGAACATGCATAAACAATCCATGTTTTTAAGTCATATCAAAATGATTACACAAAAAAGTATCCAATCCAAAACAAGACAGGACATTGAGTTAAATAACCTAAACCAGCGCTAATCAATTAAACAGTTGTAATTTGAAAACTACCTCAACGCCAGCACCTCGGTGATAATCCATGGCAAGTGTCTCTGCAGTTCTCTTTCCTTCATCATAACAACTCCTCTCACCTAAAATTTCAACATAACAATCAATCCACTGAAAAACAAACATAATTTCTCAGCTAGGTTTCGGTTAGTAAACACACTCACCAATTGGATTAACATTCCCCCAATAAGTCTCTTTCTGAGGATGCTCCAAAGGATCACCATATACCTCACTAGTACTAGTTAAAAGAAACCTCGCCCCAATTCTCTTCGCAAGCCCCAACATATTAAGCGTACCCATCACATTTGTCTTGTAAAATCATCAATCACATAAAGTCAAGGATCATAAAATCCAATCACAATTCAATATTCCAAACAACCATTAAACAACAACAATAAAACCATTAAATTCCCTAACACCTACACTAACATGTTTGATTACATTCAATTATCTCATTTTCTGAGTTATTATCAATATCAGCGTGTCAGTGATACATGAAAGCATATATATTAACAGAGCTCCCAATCTTCAAAATTCCAAACAACAACATTAAGTGCCCTAACACCTACACCGACACATGTGATTACATTCAATTATCACATTTTCACAATTATTATCAGTATCAACATGTCAGTGTCAATGAAACATGAAACCATAAATTAACAAACAAATTACGAAAAAAGGATATGATTGTCTTGATAGGATTGTACTTATAATGAACAGGCGAAGCCGGACAAGCAAGATGATAGATCTGATCAACCTCCAACAAAATCGGTTCAACAACATCATGACGAATCAACTCAAACCTAGGGTTCCCAAACAAATGCACCAAATTCTCCTTCCTACCAGTAAAAAAATTATCAATAACAATAACATCATTCCCTCTACCAATCAACTTATCAACCAAATGACTCCCAACAAAACCAGCACCACCAGTAACAACCACTCTCAATCTCCGACCACCAATTCCCGCCGGAATACGTCCAATTCTCCCACCACCACCACCACCACCTCCACCACTAACGGAATCATACCGAATCAATCCACCAGATCTGGAAAGAAACGTACGCGCCTCCGGTGGACCGATACGTGAAAGCGTCGGTTGAATGATGAAGAAAGTTGAACCGATCAAAATTCCGACCAATATGAAGAGAAGACGCTGTTCCTTCAAGAGGTAGTTGATCGATCGAGGGAGGGATCGTGTGTGCTTCATTGATTTGGGTGAGTACGGTGGAGTATCGCCTTGTCCTCCGCTACCCATTTCTTCTTCTCTTCTGTGATTTAAGCTGTGTTGCTTGTGTAACTGTTTCATTTTTTTGTTTGCTTTGAAAATTCAAAGGTTAAAAAATTTATATTAAATAGAGAATTTAATAATTTCCTTTTTCTGTTTTTTTGTTTTACATGGAAAATGTTAACTGTGATGAAATGTAAGATGCAACAAACATGAACAAGATGGGTGCAGTTGCGGTGGTTAGTAACAGAAAGCGTGAAATTGAAGATTAATCAGCTTTCCATCATGGATGGATGCTACTTTTTTTCAACGTGTAGTGGCTATAGTTTTTGCTTTTATTAAAATATTAAATTAAATAATAAATATAAATAATAATTAAAATTGGGGTAAGTAATATAATAATAATATTAATAACACTAATATCTTTCTTTTCTCTTTTGTAAAAAAAAAAAATACTAATACCTTTTCGAAGAAAATTGCGATAAATAATACTCCTTCCATATCAAAAAGAAGTGTCGCTTTAGTTCAAAATTTTTGTTTTAAAATAAGTGTCGAATTTTAATTTTTAATACAATATTTTTCAATTCTACCTTCTATTTCTTATTTTATACACTATTTCCAACAAATAAAGGAAAACATAGAGTTAATTTAACAAAAGTACTTACTTTTAACATAATGATTGTATTCTTTAATATACGTGAAAACACTAAAAGCGACATTCATTTTGAAACAGATAGAATAGTGTTTTTGATCAACACTCAACATCATCTACATAATGGTGTTGTTTGCTAAGAATGAGATTGGATATAGTACTGGCAAAAAAAACTACTTATAAATTGTTCATTCAAATTCTTTAATGTTAAAAATATTGATTTTTATTTTAAAAATTATACTTTAGACATCTTAATATACAAGTATCATCCTATCCTATCTTATCCTATGATATGTAAGATAAATAAGAGTAAAATATTTAATTTGTCCAAACACTAAGACTTAAACTAATTTAATTAGAAATGAATGGTGAATTTTATATTGTACTATAAAATTATCGAAATTTGGATTGTGTGCTAATAATTGTTGGATCTCATTAGTAGACAATTGAGATTGACTATTGTAGTAAATTGTGTGAATTCGCTACAGCAATGAATCGAGGTCGAACAAGCGCTCGAGAATCAATTTAACACCATGAATACAAAAGAAAATTTGAAGTGAAGTGGCATGTTCATAAGTCCCATACACAGTTTCTTGTTGAGATAAATGAGAGCGGGTTCAGTTTATACAAATTTCACTACGGAATTTGTCAATATTGGTCAATATTTTTTATTTGTACTATTCTTGTTGTTTCCTCGCTCACTTACAATCATATTTGTTTGTTCAGAATCTACACCTTAGCAAAGTGAGAACAACATTCATTTGTCGATATCCTCTCATACATTCCTCTTAATTTTCACTTGTTGTTGAACTCGAAGTACCATTCACCTCCTCCATTTTCTTTCTTTGTTTTAATTTTTTTTACAACTCTAACAAATTGTTTTTCTCTCATGTTTTGCTCAATCCTTTTTTTGTTTTATAATCCATCTTTTGCATCCTTCTTCACATTGACTTTTATTTCATTCTATTTAGAAGAACAAAAAGTTAGTGATTTACATTTTTTGAGTTTTAGGTATTTTAGATTAGAGTTTGTTATTCCATTTTCCTATTCAAATTGTTTGTTCTTCTATCTCTATTTGCATTTTCCAAACTTGTGGTGATACTTGAGAGATAAACTCCTTCAATCCCTTGATATTATTTTAGTATCATTTAAATTGTTGTGTTGACATGTTGAATATATGATTATGTTAAGGACTTATACTCTTCTTATTTGTGATGAAGGTTTGTAATCTACGGGTGGGTCTGTTTGACAATTCACAAAAATAAACAACTTTTAGCTCATTATGAAGATATTTGTCAATGAAGATTAAGAATGTGATATTTTGATTTTATTATTTACCTTGATGTGTATTCAATTTGGTTTATTTTCTACGGTCGAGTGATTTATAAATTATTACTCCGTTCGTTCCTTTTTAAATGTCACAATTAACCACTGCACATATAAACAATGAATATCTTTAATTATGTATTAAAAAATATTAAAAAAAATTATGTTTGGAAAATATTAATTGAGACAAATTGAATAACATCTCATATACTAATATTTGTTATTATATTAATAAAATATATGATCAAAGTGAGTTATATGAACAGTGCACATGTATCTCAAATGCCGGTTAAAAAGAAAAAGAGGAAGTATTTCACTATTCATTTATGGTTAAATAAAGTTTTTGTTAGGTCCTTTCAAATTAAAATGTTTTTGGTTAGGCCGGTTATCAAGCCCAAAAAGTAAGAATAGTCTCTAAAGTTAAAAACCGGATCGGAATCGTTAATTCTGGCCCAACCCGATTAACGTATATAACACACAGTCCTTGAAATGGTACAATAAATTTCAATTTTAGGGTTTATTCACTTCTTCACTTTCACTTCATAGCTGCGCGTGGATCAGAGAAATGGGTAAGAACTTCGAATTTAGTTTCACCAATGATTTCAATTTGTAACATTTCTTCATCCTTTGATCTGAATTGAATTTGATTTGTGTTGTATTGTAGCGAGAATTAAGGTTTACGAGTTGAGGAACAAAACCAAAGCGGATTTGTTAAACCAGCTGAAGGATCTGAAGGCGGAGCTCGCTTTGCTCCGGGTGGCGAAAGTCACCGGCGGCGCACCTAACAAGCTCTCCAAAATGTATCACTTTATAATCGCTTTTTTGTTTAAGTGATTTTAGTGATTAATGCTGATTATTTCTGCTTATTTCGTAATCGCGTTTTGAAAATGGTGTTTTTGTTTGTTTTGCAGTAAAGTTGTGAGGCTAAATATAGCACAAGTGTTGACAGTGATTTCACAGAAGCAGAAAGCGGCACTTAGAGAGGCTTATAAGAATAAGAAGTATTTGCCACTTGATCTTCGTCCTAAGAAGACCCGTGCTATTCGAAGACGCCTTACCAAACATCAGGTTTCATTTTTCGCTTAATTCATATGTTTCGCCATGTTTCTGATTGATTGCATGTGTTGGTAAATGGAAATGCTGGGGTGTTTGCTAGTAGACTCCAATGTAGATTTAGAGTATATGCTTTTGTTAGTTTTGTAGTTGTTTTTACTAGTTGAAGTTGTGTTAATGGATATACATGGTTGCTTATGGATGCTTCGTACATTTTGCGGTTTAAAATACAAATTGGGCTCTGCTTTGGTAAAACCATTTATTTTGCTGTCTCACCACTTCACAAGCTATATTTGAGAGCTTTTGAAATTAAGCTGAAAATAGCTTAAGAAGATGTCATGACCATAACAGTCTACTAGATGCTTTTGCTAGTAGATAAGCTTGAGTAAACCAATTCAAACAGGCCCTTGATGGTTATATTTTAGATTATAGCGGTTAGGGTTGTAATAGCATTCATTGTAATGTTATGTTGCTATCCTTGATATGTTGGAAAATTAGTCAAATGTGGCAAAATACAACCTTAATTGCATTTGATTTCATTTCAGTCGTTGTGACAACATACATCGAAACCTCATGTTTTGGCCTAGATAGTTAGTTAATCATGGACAGTTTATTTAAAACCTGTGTAGTGGCCTCCCTTTTGGTGTTCCCCATGTAATTTGATTTGATCACTTGTTACTTTTGTGCTTTTGCTTCATCTTACCATTGTCGTGATTGGTGCAGGCTTCATTGAAGACAGAACGAGAGAAGAAGAAGGAGATATACTTTCCACTTAGAAAGTATGCAATCAAAGCTTAGGCAGGGATTGCTTTCTAGTTGCGTTTGTAAACCCCTTATTTGAAATATTGAAACTAAGGTTGCGTAATTTGTTTGTCACTGCTGCTGCATTCCAGTTTTTTGTACTAGTTACTTTTTGAGTTTCCATTATAGTTTCTGTATACAACTATTCTATCTTAAGAATTCCTAAAGCTTATGTTAAAATTAGAGTTGTTTGGAGAATTTCAGATTTGTTTGTGCCACAATTAATTAATGGTGTTATCATTTTATGACATAGTTGAAGACTTGAAGAAGTTGCCGGATGATATAGTTGATGAATGATGGCCTATGTGGCTCTACAATCTTATTTACACATGCCCGGTTCATCAGACTTCATTAGCTCTTGTTACAACCATTTATCTTACTTTCTTCTAACCAAAAAATTAACAACCTCCATCTTTTCACCTTAAATGTTTATAAGCAAAATTAAAATAAAATGTTGCCATAGTGCCATATTATTGAGGAAGTTAAAATCATAGGCATTTTGACTTTCGATCTTGTCCAAATTTAAGTCAAATATGACCAAATAATTTTTTTGTATTGGAGTTGCAAATAAACTCTTGCTTAACCAAGCAGAGAAATGAAGTCATGAAAAAATAAAGATAGAGTCATGTTCTATCACACACTTTAAATATGACGAAGTTGTCATTCATTTCTTAAGAGCATCTTTAGTGGGAGTAAATTAAGTGGTAAATGAAGTTACTTTTTGTGGGTCTAAAGTGATGCGTAGGATTTAAAAAATTTATAGTTGATTTGAGTAGTTTTTACTTTAATGGTCGTTTATAAAAACCAAAGTTTGACCCCACATAATATTATGAAAAGATATAATAATAGTGGTATATAGTTTGCAATTAATGTAGCTAACGATGGCTATATAGTGTGCGTTAGCAATGATTTAGTGCACCCACTGTCCTAGTCAGCTTTGGTGCAATGGTGATAATCTATAATTCAAGTACTTACAAGGAATTTGCATTTAGCCAACCCAGCGTTATTGTTGCTCTAATGTATGTACTCCTTCTGTCTCAAAATATAAGACAATTGATTAATAAAAATTGATGTACCTAGTTAAAAATTTGGCCAAGATATATTAACTTTATTTCACTAACTTTTTTTTATATTTTAATACAGAGTAGTACAAATTAGGGTATAAATTAGATATAGGAGTACAAAATATTGCATATATATGCATGCAACTTTGTGGGGAATTAGCATGCATGTTTTTCGTTTGTTTTACATAAAAATATAATAGAACTGTTTCTACTTTCTAGTGTTCGTCACTCGTGGCATTACGTAACATTAATTTGCAACTTGTGAAACATTAATTATAAGCCATTGCACATGTCATCCTAAGTTGCAACTTGCAAGTGTTTGTTTATATTTGACCCCTTTGGGTTATTATACGTAATTGATATCGTATTCAAATTATGGAAAAAGTGAAGTACTATAAACAATGTGGTCAACACTTATTCTATTGGTTACATGTAAACTCGTTTATATATAAACCTTCAACAAATTTTCCTTTGAAAATTCTATATTTACTTAAGTTTCCAGCTCCAGAAATTAACGGTTAACTATTCTTATTTCATATATAGATTGAAAATTAGCTAAGCAATGACTTTGTTTTTTTATAACAGCTAAGCAATGACTTAATCAAGTATATAGGTGTCAAACCTCGTATCCAATTATTAACATCCATAAAGGAAATCTCATGATACTTTAGGGCCAAGCCAAACAAGTTTTAAAAGTCAAATAATCTCATCATTAAATTAACAAATAATTCAAATTTACTATATATAGCAACGGTCGTATACCATCATTCAAATCTACATCTATATATAATCCTTCAGCATCAACATTTACAATCTAGACATAACACTTTCTCAATATATCAACCTATAATTTTCCATACAAACAAATTCCAAAGAAACCACATAACAGTATTGAACTATAACATCTTTTATTAAAAATGAGATTATTTTTCTTGAATCCTAAAACGCCATTGTTTTCACCATCCTCAACTTCAATTTCATCATCCTCCACCACAACACCTTCCATCAGAAAAGCTATAACACGCATCGAAGAAGCAGAACCACTTATACTAAAATGGAACTCCGAAAGTTCTGATTATGCCAAAGTAACTTCTCTCTTCTACGATGACAGAAACGAAGCCATTCAATACATTCACCGTGTTAACAACCTTCAAAAAGCAATGCATTTGTTACTCAAACTTGATTCATTGTCTCCAAAACTCATCGAAGCACAAAACTTAATGCAAATTGCCATGAATAGGCTCCAGAAAGAGTTCTACCAGATTTTATCCATGAACCAATCCTACTTAGACTCTGAATCCGTCTCAGTTGGATCAACAGCTCACACTTCCATATGTTCATACGAAGATGGAATAATGGAAGATGATGATCATGTTCGCACGGTAGAGAATTGTATCTCTGAAGTCGAACGTGTTTCTTCTGATGTGGTGGATGATTTGAGAATGATTGCTGATTGTATGGTTTCTAACGGTTATGGTAAAGAATGCGTAAAAATTTACACGATGGTGAGAAAATCGATCGTTTATGAAGGTATTTATAAACTCAATGTGGAAGAACGAAGCTTCTCGAAGGTGAATAAGATGGATTGGGAAGTTCTTGAGATGAAAATCAAGAGTTGGTTAGAGGCGGTTAAGATCTCAGTGAAGATACTCTTTGTCGGAGAGAGGAGCCTTTGCGATCGGATTTTCGTTTCCAGATCCTTTAGAGAAGCTTGTTTTTCTGAGATTTCTAGAGACGGAGCTACTTTGCTTTTCCAATTTCCTAAACTTGTTGCCAAAACAAAGAAATCAACGCCAGAGAAGATTTTCCGTTTGCTTGATATGTACGCCACAATCACCATGTTATTGCCGAAGATTGAGTCGACATTCTCGTTCAATTCAACAGATACTGTTAAATCTCAAGCATACAATTCGCAATACCAACTTGTCCAATCTATAAAGAATATTCTTTCAGAACTCGAGTCCTCAATCTTGAAGGATTCTACCAAATCAGCTGCTAATTTTTGCGGAGTTCATTCCTTGACAACGCGAACAATGCAGTACCTAACTAGTCTTGCTGAGTACAGAAATGTGCTTTCTGAAATATTCTTGGACGTTCCCCCTCTGTCAATGTCACCATTTCCGGAATATTACTTATACAGTCCAGAATCATCCAACAACACGCCGGAAACTGCGACCGGATTTTCTGTACAAATGACAAGGCTTATTCTGGTTCTTCTTTGCAAAATTGACGAAAAATCAAAGCAATTGAAGAATGTATCATTGTCTTATCTATTTCTCGCAAACAATTTCCAGCACGTAGTGGACAAGGTCCGTGCATCAAACTTGCAATATGTTCTTGGCGACGATTGGTTGTTGCAGCACATAGCAAAGGTGAAACAGTTTATAGCATACTATGAGAGTAGCATGGGTGGTGTTTACGAAATTCAATCTTGAATTTGAGAAAGCTTATTGTAAACAGAGTGCATTTGTCGTGCTGGAATCAGAATTTATCGCGAGTTGTATAATAATACACACCGGATTACGGCAGGAAATACTAGGGAAAAGAAGGAATATGGCAAGTTTACCCCCGAAGATGTTCAGAATTACCTGGTGAATCTCTTCTGTGGGGGAAGAGCTTAGGCATTAGAGTTAGAGGGCTTAGCGCGAGCTCTTCTAGTAAATACAAAATAGCACGAGTATAACCAAAAATATGGTAGTTTAGTGATTAAACTCACACATTAAATATGGAGAAGTGAAAAATCCGGTCCATGTAGTAATGTCTTGGTAGCTATTAACAGAGCTACACTTACGAACATGATGCCTTTATTCATCATAAATTATTTGTATCTTAAAAACAAATTTAGAGAAAAGCTATAAACGAATATTTACCATCTAAAAATTAATAATTTTTGTTACTTTAGACCTCGGCAGTCAGCATAGTCCCGAAGAACTCCTATTATGCTTTTCAGCTGCACATCTCGTGCTTTTGTATAATGTGACTAATTTATATTAATAAAAATTATCTTTTTCCTTTGCAAAAATCATAGAAGTGAAACAAATTTATTGAAAAACAAAGTATTTACATTACATCTCTCTAAATAAACTTTCCACCTTTGTATCTCAATCTTAAACATTTGATTGATGTTAACAAAATCATAGTACTTTTATTGTAAAGTTTCAGGTTTTGAGAGTATGGTAAGGCCTATAGTAGACCATGCTCAATCCACACTTTTACTTATGTATATAATATATAATATAATTATATATTCACATCAACTAAAAACTAACTTGCTAAGACTAAAATAGACTTAGGTCAAGGAGATCAGTCAGTTCAGTTTACGGCGGCCAGTGAATGCTTACAGCTGCTTTAGCTTCTATTCTTCGCAAACGACTTCATCGGATGGCCTTGCAACAGATTGCCATCCGGTACAATGATGAAGAACTTGCTTTAGATTATCTGTAGGAGGTTCCACAGTCCATGTGAGATAGTGTTCACTTGGATGAAACACCTCAACCTGAACATCCTCTGCCATCAACCCGTGTTGAGCACCATTTAAAAATAAGTCTCCATCAGAAATTATGTGCCCAGTTGCTTCGGCTTCCTTGTCTGCTGCCTGTGAAGATGTCACCAAATCAAATCTGGTTATTTATTCTAATATAAAGCCAGTAGGAATTATTTTCTCACAGTAGTTCATCAGACATGGCATGAAAAGTCGGTAGAAATAATTCTTTCAAAATACATGTGTCTGATTCGGTGCTTCATAGATGGTAAACACTCAAATAACTAAATAAGCAAGATAAACATATTAGCATATCAAGAAAACTATAACGATCCAAATTGCTGATACAAACAAATAAATAGGAAGTGATCAATATCATGGGTAAGCTTTTCCATAATTTGAAGTACTGCGTATTATATAAAGGATCCAATCCAAGCTAAAACATACTTCAAAACTAAACGTAACAGGTAAACAAACCTTCTCATGAAGATACTTGAAAGCAACCTTCTTCTGGCCAGCTTCATAAATATTATGTTGAGAGAATATCTGGTATCAACAAATAATGAAATGATAATTATGGAGATAAATCAAAACCTGTTTTAAAATTCACGCTTAAAACAATATTAATCAATGAACAGATAATCACCTGGGATTCCACACTGGCACAAACAGCGTATATGCCCCAGTTTCTGGTGTAATTGTTGTACAGATGTACTTTTGCAAACCTAACACGAGGATGCCTCTGTCGAGTACTGTCGAAAAAACAGTGGTGTATTGTGACCTTCATGCATCTATCATCAACATGTTTGGGATCTGATCCAATGAGTATTGTTTTGTCATGCTGATGAAAGTGACACCTGCAAACAATGGAGGAAATCAAAACTTCTTCAATAGAAGGCTAAATAAATAGTGCCTAAAAGCAATCCAATTCCAACCCAGACCCCATGCAGTCACGGGATCACACATTCGGAACATTCTAAACCGCCGGGTAAAGATCATACAACTCATGTTCTGACCAGGGTTTTAAAATAAAGGTCCAAAATCACGATTTGGGCCGAAACAACGTATTTTGATGCTGCAGAAACCATAATGCAAGCGCGATTAAGCCAGATTTGGCGGCAATGCAACACAACAGCATTCATTACCACAAACGCTATTTAAAACCCTGGTTCCGTCTTTGTAAATTCGATTCAAAATACTAGGTCAAAAGTGAACGGACAGTCCAAATTGCCTGACCACAAATTTCTTGACTACAGGAAATTCAAATCCAATTCATCTCACCTTGAAATAGTAATATCAGTGCTTCCTCGAGTAATATCAATGAGTCCATCTTCAAAGTCGCTGAGAGTGCAACGATCTATCCATATATGTTTTGAATTAGGTTTGATCTGAATAGCATCAACATCCGGCCCTCTGCCTCCTTCAATCTCTAAATTACAAATGATTACATGTTCACATTCCTTCAGCCTCAAACCCTTTCCGGTCAGCTTAATCCTTTGGCCACGTCCATCAATTGTCTTGTGTGATGACACACTCAAGTAAGACGAAAGATGAATTGTACCCGAAACCTCAAACACAATCCACAAAGGTTCTTTTTTGCGACACGCATCACGCAATGATCCTGGTCCATCATCTACATTCATAACAATCCAACAGATCAATGTTAAATTTAATTTGGTTTGATAAAATCCTCGAGTAAATCAACATTTCAATCCTCAAGGTTGTAATGATCAAACAAATTAGTCCCTCAAATTTCGAAAAAAAATAGCAAATTAGTCCCTTATATCAACGAATGCCAATCAATTAGTCTCCCCAGGGCCCTTACATGCAAATTATCCATCTACTTCACTTTGTTCTGCTCTTTTTTCAAATATTGCTAATCATTTTGGGATGTAATGTGTTTTCGTATGCTAAATAATTTAGTCTCTACATCAAAACATCTCTGCCGCAAACATTGATCAAAACCAATGAAAGACCTGCATATCAACTTGAATAGTCTTTTGCGATAAACATATAGCTTTTAACATTGTGCTACTAAAACTGCTGTAGTTGATGCTATTACCTCTCCTCTAATCGTGTCGGTATTTCTGAGTTTAGCAATTTGATTTCTTACATTAAGTCGTTATTTGTGTCGCACTTAAACTTTGAGGTCATGTTTGTTAGGCGTCAAGCTAATATGACCGTTCACACTCTTTAGCACAGGTGACATATTCTATGACTAGTCGCCGTATCTTTGAGATCATTCCTCGTTGTATTACTACTTAATACTTATCTGATTAATAAAATGAATTAAGTTTCCTATTGTCACAAAAAAACATTGTGATACTAAATTTGGAAAATTGACTAAATTGATTGACGTTGTTCAATTTCAGAGACTAAAAAATTACTATATTTGGAAAATTTGAGAGACTAAATTGCTTACAAATTTCAAGTACTAGTATGAATTCTCATTTACTCTAAAATCATTCCTACATACTATTACTACTAATTTAATTAGTAATAAGATTGATAATGATAAAGTAATAAGAAATTTAAGGAAGAAAAGAATATGCAATAAAAGTAAAGAAACCTAGAAGTGATGTGACATGATAAAGAGAAGCGTGAAGTCCACCACCGGTTGCATGGCGGCCAAAGCCTTCAGCCTGAGCGGCGAGGGAACGGAGAGTGATGTCAGCGTTAGCATAAGGCAAAGAACTCATGTTGTTGTTGGAATTATGAAGGTGAGAGGTGCCACCGTAGTATTTATAAGGAGGAGGAGTAGGAACAGAAAAACGGTGTTTACGATTATGTCCGTGTCCGTTACCCATTTGTGTTGTGTTGTAACTTTCAGTTGTGTCGTGTTGTGTTGGATTGATTTTTGCAACCGAAAGTAAAGTATCATCAAAAAATTTGTGGTAACGAATCTAACTTCAATTGTTATGTTACATTAGTTACAGTAACTAACCGACAGATACTACTGCTCTTACGTTTTGCCATAACGCTATTGCTATTCGTTTTAAACGTAAAAAAAAAATATTATGTTGGCTTGTTAGTTTAGCTCAATTGATTGAACACCGACACTACTGCTCTTCTGTTTTGTCATAATAAAATATGTTGTACTCCATACGTTTCATTTTAATTTTAAGTGTTACAGTTGACCAAATTACACACTTTAAGAAAAATGTGTAAATGAAAGAGAGATAATATGACTATTACAAAAATACCTCATCTTTTTATTGGTAGTAGACATTGAAATACTAAAAAGTAGATCTGAGTGTACTTTTTCTCTTTTTCTCTTACCTAATGATTACTTTAAGGGGTAAAATAGTAAAAATCAATGTTATAAATAATATAGGACATTTATTTTGGGACCAACAATTTTGGCAAGTATGACACTTATTATGAGACAGAGAGAATGTTAGTTTAGATAGCCCTAGGGATGCACATATTGTTATTTTTTTTGGCTTAAATACTCTTTTGGCCCATTAACTATTTTCAAAATTTCACTTTGGTCCATTAACTATTTTTAGCTTCAATTTGGTCCATTAACTTTACTCCGTTAACCAAATTGGTCCAAAACCGTTAAATTTTAACCTTAAATGTATAAGGTAGACCAACACCTTAAATGATCTACCATGGATCTCAGTAATAATAACCGTTTGATCTTTTTCTTGAAGCTCATACCTTTGGATCTTGCAAATCAATGATGTGTAATAATGAACCACCCACACTTAATTTATTTTACTCATCATCAACAACAACAACAACAACAACAACAATCATCATCAGCAGCAACAAACAAACAAATCAAGAACAACAACAACAACATCATCAGCAAATCCAGGAACATCAACAAACATCATCATCAACAACAACATCAACAAGAACGAATTTTACAACAACAAACATCAATAACCACACAACAACAACATCAACATTGTTTCAAATCTCAGAATCATGAAATTTTGAACAAACCAAAAAATGAAAACGCAAAATCGAACACCCAGAATCACGAAATCTTGAACAAACCTCAAAAAGAGAATCGAAAACGAGATCGAGAGAGAGAGGGATCGAAGATCGAGAGAGAACGAGATTGAGAACAAACCGATTTTCACCGCCGTCGATTTCCTTTTAATGGTGGTGGATTGATGTTGTTTCCGAACTGGAGCAAGAGGAACAAAGAATAACAACATAAACACTCTTCTTCTTCTTCTTCTTCAAAAATTCCCAATTTCAACAACCCTTAATTTCAACAAAAATCATCTCTCTCTCTCTCTCTAACTAAGTTTCTTTGATGCTGTTTATGTTTTTGGTTCAATTTTTTCTGTTACTCAATTTTTGGTGGTGATGATGTTGTTGTTGTTGTTTCTTTGATGCTGTCATCTCTCTCTCAAATATGTTGTTGTTCTTTGTTGTTTATGTTATTTCTTTGATGATGTTGTAGTTTAAGTAAGAAGAAAAAGAAGTATTTTGCTGCAAATCCTATGTTATCAAAATCTGGGATTTGGCTAAAAAAAAAAAGGATTTGCTGCAATGATTTTGCAGATAGAGATGAAGATGAAGAAAAGGAAAAAAAAATTACATGCTGGTGGTTCTTTATTAGATATCATAGACTATACAAGATTCAATGGTTTAGATTTTGACAAAATGATCAAACGGTTAAAATTTAAAATTTTAATGAAGTATGTGGTGGACCAATATGTATATTGATTCATCATATGACACCTATTCACAAGTTAACAGTTTTTCAATAAAATTAATGGTTTTGACTAATTTGGTTAACAGAGTAAAATTAATGGACCAAACTGAAGCTAAAAATAGTTAATGGACAAAGTGAAATCTTGAAAATAGTTAATGGACCAAAAGAGTATTTAAGCTTTTATTTTTATAGTGCAAATTATTATTTAAACTTTTATATTAGTGTAATTTATTAATTTTTTTAAAATAAAAATGGAATGAAAGCAATATATATAAAACAAATTAATATATACTTCTGTATAAAAAAACAAACCAAATTAATACTAATATGAACTTATATATTTCACATTTATATCTATATAAAAACATACACAGGGCTAAGGAGGTATAGACCAACTTCTTCCTAAAGTTTGACCTTATGGTCATTGCAAAGCATATAGTGAAAGAAAATTGACGTCTTTTACTGTCTGCTTTAAAAGGGGGACACTGTTAAATAATTTGTTTTAGGTTGTTAAGTACTTTGTAAGTCTTTTTCAGTTTTTTGTTACTAAATAGTAAAGATAACACTTTCATGTCCTTCGGTTATGTTCTTTAGTAATAACACATAGACCAAGTATCCATGTAAAATCCACTATATATATATATACACAAATTTATCTATCACCTATAGTATACAGGTAACATCTCATATCAACCTAATGTCATTTGAAATGTTTGTATTTAGCATAATTGTTTTCTTTATACATTTCAGTAAATCTATTATTATTGGATGTATAATTTGGCGGTTAAAAAACACATCCATATTCACCATATTTAATCCAACACAATAATAAGCATAAGAATTACAACCGAGACAAATATTTCTTATAATTGTTTAAAGCCAGTAAATAAGAACTACAACAAAAGGTTACATGAAGAAACATGAGAGAACACGAGGGAGACAAATTATTCATGAATACTCTAAAGGACGTAAGAACCTAAATTACTTAGTAACAACCATTTCAACACATGCCTATTCGGCACTTTATTCAACAAACTAAGCAATTATCACAGGAGTATTAAAGGGCCCTTGAAGACATAATATTTCAATTATCACAGGATCCATGCACACACGTTTAACCTGGAAGGAACCGTCGGACAATCTGCTTGAAGAAGTATATTTGTCGATTGTGATTAACATTTTCTTACCAATCAAATAGTCAAGTTCAGGCGGATATGATCCACTATTGTCGATCTACATGAAAATCATACCATGAGCAAGTTGATCCAGCTTAATAATAGCAACTAAAAATCAAGGTTACATGAATATAAACATCAATTCTAACCCTTAGATGCAGCAACAAAATGAGCACAAGACTTCTCCATTATCTAGCTCATACATGCGTCAAAAAGCAGGAATGCACATGTTGCCTCACAATCACATACCTCCATGGCTCCATCTTAAATTTGAACCTAAAATATCAATACAAATATTATATCATCCTGCCTGTAAAGTAAACAACACTACAACAAATTAATTTAAGTAACAAATCATGAACTAACTTTTCAATCCAAATTAACATACTTGGGTACAACTTGAAACACATGCTGCATACAACTATTACAATAATATGCACCGGAATCACAAGTAACACTCTTATGGCACTTACATGCTGGATACTGAAGTAGCAAAGTTTATCACAAGAAAGGGGGGGTTTGAATTGTGACCCTTTAAAATTGAACTCAATTTGTTAGTAATAAAAGTTGTATGATAAATCAAACTTGAATTAAAAGAATTAAGTCAAAACAGAATTAGAGAAAGGTGAGAGAATGTTCTCTGATCAATCTATGGAAGAAGGCAGAGAACGTTCAAAGAATATTCTCACAGAATATTGTTGTATGTGAAAGTGTATTGAATCAAAACTGACGTAGAGAATGTTAAGAGAATGTTCTCTGATCAATCTATGAAAGAAGGCAGAGAACGTTCTTTGAATATTCTCACAGAATATTCAAGTGTGTGCAAGTGTATCAGTTTTGCATAAGTAAAAGGATAAGGAGAAGTATAACACAAAGAGTTTATACTGGTTCACCCTTAATTGGGCTAGTCCAGTTTCCCACACCAAGTGAGGGTTTCCACTATTCTTCTTTTTGATCTTAAACCAAGATCAAAACTTTGTCAAGCTATCACAAGCTTATCTTCCACCTTATCACCAAGGTGATCTCTACCTTTTCTCCTAAGGTAGTTGCTCAACAAATAGTCACGTATTCTTGAGCTAGTTCTTTCTTATTACAAAGAGTTGTTTGGATCTGAAGCTTAACAATAAACCAAACCAGGCTTATAAAGCTTTCTAAGTAACTATAAAAATCTCTCTAAAAATCACTCAAATGAATTGCTGATCCAAGTATGCAATTGTGAAGATTGGAGTGAAAGAGATCAAAAAGAGTTTGTGAGATTCTTGTGCTTGAAAGACAAGTATTATATGATCAGTGGTGCTTCAAACTCTTGCTTTGCTCCTGCTGTATTCCATGCTATTTATAGATGTTTGGAGAGCCTTTGGAGTCTTGGAGAATGTGTAGAAAAATCAGAGAACAATGAACTAGCCGTTACTCACAGACTTGGAGTAAGCTGGAGAATGTTCTGAGAATGTTCTCCAAGAGGAGCGTCTTGATGAGCTGGCATTGTACTTTCTTTGCTTGATGAACAAGTGTGACCGTTGTACTTGAAATGTGCTGTCATATGAGAACAATGCTTCAGGGAGAATGATGAAAGAACATTCTCACAGAACTGTGTTGAGAAGCTTCATGGAATAGTGGGAGAATGATGTGGGGACAGCTTTCTATGCAAGCAACCAGCTGTGATCTGATCAAGGTATGTTTGAAAAGTACTTTGCAAGTACAACCTTGATAGATAATAGAGTATAGCCTTTGTTGGAGAAAGGACTTCTACTTTCTTGGAGAAAGATCATTAAATAATCCTTTGCAAGTACATAACAACTCATAGTGAAAGAGTTGTTGTCTTCTCCTCATTGGTCTATGTTCTTCTCTTCCATATTGACTTCATATATTAATTAAATATGCCTTGAGGTCAAAGAACATTCTTTGAACATGCTCCATGTGATATGGCTTAAGAAGGAAAGTCCCATAAGATATTAATCACTTTGACTTGCCATAATGGAGTATGTTGCTGTAGAGATCTTGTGCAATATTCTCATGAAAAGTGTTCCTTTGTCTTGTTCATTTATCACCTAAAACAAATAGGTGCTTTGGCATTGAAGAACAACCACGCTGGAGCCAGAGAATGATGAGAGAATGATGACTAACTTTCTTGTATCATTCTCCAGAGCTGATATTAATTTATTTGCTTTGCACAATGAAACCTATCTTTTTAATATCACTCAAAAGCACTTGTTAGATAACACAATGACCAAAATTATACTTAAAATATAATTAAGATGTTTGTTATCTTTAAAACATCAAATTGGGATTTTGCCTCAACAGATACCACCACTTATTTCCACCACCACTTATACGATATAATAGTTCTATCTATGAATAATACACAATATGATATTAATGTTAACCTTCCTAGTTTCTTTATTGACTTTCGCAGACAGTCGGAGCCATGCTGATTAGAGCAAGGATTCATAGATAGTAATATGAGGAGAGTGTATATCATTTTGCTAACAGTATCCAGAAATTCTTGCAAAGGTTTCTTGATTTTTGGGATATCCAGAAACTTTGACGTGTCCGGTAATATATCCCCCACTTTTCCTACCAGCAAGTACATCCATCAAAGTTGTTTTTCCAGCACCACTGACACCCATTAGTGCAATGAGAACACCTGGTCTAAAAGCTCCACTGAAACCGTTTTAAAGAACCAATTTATCTTCAAGGACACCATGACTTTTCATTCCCTTCAAGTTTAGAACAAGGATTTAATAAAAAATTCATTGAAAAATTAAGAACTGAGAGTGGAATGCTAAAAAAGTTCATCTGAGAATATGTATATTACATGAGGCATGTCTACAGCATGTGACTTCATCAAAAGTTATTGAATGTGGTTCAAAAGGAAGAATCATTGCACTTTTTCTTCCACCATTCTTTTCACTGCTTTGAGATTGCTATGATTTCACAGCCTGATGCTTCTCAATTGCTGCATAAACAGTTTGCAATATTAATTTATAATATTTTAGGCTCATTTTTGTTATAAAATATTCTAATTAATGTAAAAGAACTCACGATTTAAGTAAGTTAGAGCAAGAATGAAACCGAAGTTGAACAATAACGTATATCCTATCAATACCGCGAAACATATCCAATACAAGTACCACTCCGTAAAGAACCCACGGGATTTCAAAACTTCAACTCCTAGCAGATTTGCTGAGTTTGGAAGAACCTTTCAAAAGAAAATATAGTTATTAGACTATATTTATATGATATAGAAAATGTAGATATAGAATAGTGTAGAGCTTACATGTCCCCATGACTTCCCTAGGAACTCATTATTCACTAAGCCATTTTGTGCATACATTATAGGTGATATCAAGAAGACCCATATCCAACCTTTTTTTATTTTATCTGAAACCAACAACCAGAAAAAGTGGGAAAATATGGTTATTCTAAATTCTAAGTTTCTAACAAAAATATATAAGAGAAACATTAACTTTGATTATTTCAATATATGAACTGTAGTACCTCTTGCGAGGGCCATACCACCCATGGCAATGAGAAAGCTCAACATCAATGACACAAGTGTTGTAGCCACTGTCGTTTCTCTACCAGCTGCTCCAAGTAATCAGGATAGTCCAGTTCCCATTTGGTTGATAAGTATGAGAAGAAGGAGTTGTCTAAAGAATCTATAATCATACACATTAGGGATCAAAGTCAAACTAAGTTGAAGAATACTTGACAAGTTTTGCTTAATACATATTGAAAACTTTCTTTTTTACCTTCCAACTTCATTATCATAACCGATGACAAAATAAGTGAGGCATGTCCAAACCACTGCTTTAACAACTGTTATCGGGATTTTAAGGATCCATGAAGGAATACCGTATGCCCAAGAAGGATAGAAGAGGTCTCTTTGCTTGTAAAACACAGGAAGCCTCGTAACTGTCATCGCAAGTTCAGCAAATCCATTAAACATAAGCACCAAATTTCGGAAGAACATTGCACCAGCATAAATGCCCCCGTCAATCACTGTATTGTGGTGCATTTTAGTTCGGAAAAAGGTCATTGTAATGATAGCCACCACAGCAATCTTCAAGAAGAAGAAATTCATTAGTAACAAAGTAGCAAGTACATAGTTTATACATACTTGGCAAAGTTTGAATTTATATAAAAAATAATTGTGCTTCATGAGTAAAAGTTCTCTTGATAAACAAGTTTTGAACAATTCCCACTTTCCAGTTCCATACTTGTTGGTCGCCAAAGCGGCTGGGTGGCTTTTATACTTAGCATGAACTGTTTCCCTTGTTCCAAAGCCCTCAACAGAGCACAGATTGGAAGAACTGTAGCAACTGTCACAACATCAGGCCTAAATCCTTCTTGCTGCATCGAAATTACGGACATCAGTGCTTGCTCGAGTCTGCCAACTGAAGCATAGCTTGACATAAGAGCTGTCCAACAAACATTTCTCTTTGGCGAGTGTAAAAAATACTCCTCACAATACATATCAATCAAAGCAGATTGAATCGGCACTTTCTCCGAATACGATTTTGTCTTCACTACAAAAGCATGAACCTCCTGTCCTAACCTCCTATTACAAACTTCACAGATTACAGGAATAACAATTGTCATTATAACCGATTTTCGATGTATCCCTTCATCCACCATCCATTTCACATACTCCAACACTTTCCTCTGCAACCTATTGTGTGAAAAACCAGAAAGCATAACTCCCCAAACAACAACATCCCTCTCCCTCTCCGGAATTTCTTCAAACACACGGCGGGCAAGCTTAACCTTACCACATTTAAAATACAAATCAATCAAACAAGTTCTGAGAATGTCACTATCAACCAAACCATTCATAATCAAAAGTGCATGAATTTTCAATCCATGATAAAATGCAGCAGTGAAACTCTTGCTAACACTAGAAAAACTATAAACATTCAATTCAACCCCTAATTCCCTCATCTTTGAATAAGTCTTAAGAACATCAATGCATTGTCTTTTCCTACCCCCAAAAACCACAGTCCCTCTTAACAAAGCATTCCAAGGATACACACACTATTCTCACAAGGCAATTCATCAAACAGCTTCAATGCATCTTCCAATGACCCACATGTAAAATGTATTCTTTTGAAGGCCATTGATTCTGATGTGGATATGAACTTGTTTTCCTATTGAGAGTGAATTTGTGCGGATGCAAGCAACATAAATAATTTTTTAATTTACAAAAATAATTGTTTATTTAACATTTTAAAGACCAAATGTACGGGTTATTAAAATTTTACTAGAATATCTTATTTAAACACAAATTTTACTGGGGAGTGGTTATGGTGATAAGTTTTTTCTTTATACTGTGTGTATAAATAATGAAAATTACTTAATGCATTCCCAGATTGTTTAGTACACCTCTTAAATTACTTAGCGCATCTCTCAAATTTCTAGCACGATGCACTAAGCAATCTAGGAGGTGCACTTTTAAGAAATCTAGAATATTATGGCTTTTTTTTTTACAGAAGAATATTATGGCTTATGCACAATAATTTATACCATTTTACAGACACAAATACAACACAAGTATTATACTATTCCTTTATAGACAAAATGTATCTACAAGTCCTTTAAGTTTTTGGTTTCTACCACATAAGTTTTTTAAGTTATTTATTGTAACACATAGGTCTTTTAAGTTTTCAGTTTGTACCACAATGGTCCTTTAAGTTTTTTTTGTAACACATAGGTCCTTTAAGTTTTAAAATTGTAACACATAAGTCCTTTCAAATTATATTCATCATGTGAATTTAAGTAATAAAAGAAATGACTTATGTGTTACACTTACTTTTAAGCAACTTTGACCATTTACACACATATTAATAAAACACTTTTTTACCTTGATTTTATGTAAATTTTTTATCTTAGTTCCTAAAATACTCTTACTATTAAAGTGTCACTATGAGTAACTATTACTCCAACAACTATATATTAAGTAGCAGAATTTATTATATAGGGTGACACATACAACTATTGGTATTCCCATGATAGTTTCTTTTTACGGTGAACTATAATACTACCAATGTGTGCCAAGCAATTTGTAAGACCATCTACAATTGTTTAAACACTCAACACCCACTTTTCTCATTTTTTACGCTCCAAATCATATTTCAACACACATTCAACTTTTATCCTCTCCAATAGTTTTTTCATTCAACACTTTATCCCACCACTTTTTATTCCATATTATTATTTAAATTTAAATTTTGTTTTTATAATTAAATAAAGTTACAAATATCGATTAAAATTAAATTAAAATAATAAACACTTAACAAAAGTTATTTAAATAATTTTTTTGGTTGAAAAATCTATTAGAAGATTTTTGGGTGTTGAAATGATTATTAGGATTCATTTTACTTAAAAAAAAGACTTAAACTTCAAAATTAACACTAATAATATGATTAAACTAGTGAAAAATTCGATTTTTTTTTCTGTGTCCAAATCAAATGAACCAAGTCTCTATTCGTAGAGAAATTTTTTTTACGAATTTTGATAAAAAAATAAAAAAAATAATTTGCAGTAAAATAATTGAGTTTAAAGATAAAAATGTAATAAAAATTCAATAAATCAATCCGTGCATGACAAGTGTCCCACTATATCCTCAAAAGCTTCTTCTCTCTCCACTTGATGTTGCTCCTACACGCCTTCTATGAATTTCAGCCAATCAAAGCTGGTCGCGGGTCCCCCTGTCAGCATTCAACAAGTGATGAGAGTCTTAATCTCTTCTCTCCGCCAACTCACTCTCAACCTCACCCTCGTAACAGATTTTCTAGTTGAAAGTGACATTCAACATAGCATTCAAACACCATTGTTTATGGTCTAAGAGTTGTATAGTAACTGTCAAAATTAAATACCGAAGTTGTGAAAAATTGTGTAAGCATGGGAAGTTAAATGTTCCAACATGTTTATCTCTCTATTATACTAAAAGTTGGACATGCTTTCTACTATTCACAAGCCAAAACCCTAGCACCTTATGTCATGTGTGATGCAAGCATGATGCGTTTTTCTCATGTGGACCAATCAAATTTGGGTGTGTGTCACTTTAGGGCTTATGTGGATTGCTCCTCAACCCTAATTCTTCCTTGGCCAATGGTTGTCCAACCCTAATCTTAGTTGGACAAACCCTAATCCTACTTGGCCAATGGTTGTGTTGCATTTGGTTCGTGTGAGTGCTTTGATGTATGTGTTTGACACATAATTATAATGATAATCAAATATTCTTTTTACTGCACAAGCAAGTGCATTCTTTATGATCCCACCTCCTTCCATCATTTCTTCTTGAGCTATTTCATTGGCCATAATTTTTCATCCAAGCAAGGTGCTTCCACATGGAGATTGTTATGTGATACTCCTTCCTTCCATTATTTCTTTTTAAGCTCTTTCATTGGTCATATTTTTTAATGCAACTAAGGTTGTTCCACATGGACATGGTTACTATTGCTACATCATCTTATTGTGCCTCATTGTTCATTAGTTGCTTCTATTCTCAAGCAAGTATTGGAATAATAAATTGGCCAATGCATGTCATCCACCCTACACATTTCTAGCTTTCTCACACTAAAATTTCACTATATAAGTCCTTTTCCATCAAACACCATCGTACCACAATTTTGCTATGGCCTTCAAAGAACCACCCGTGCTTCTTGATCATACTTTTGGTAATGTTGAAAGTGGCCATCCAATTTGTAATGAATTGAGTGATTTTGTGGATGAGCTATTTGCTTCTATGCAAATCTACCACATGAAATTTGATGCTAACAATGTAAGTTCAATGAAACTATTTGGTATTTGTATATTGTGTTTTTTCTAGTAGAATTTGTGTGTTTGTAATTTGGTTTTTGTTATGTGTATTTTGATACTTAAAATTATTTTATCTTTGGTATTTAGAGTTTATGACTTTTTCTATTTAGAGTTTATGATTTATCTTAAAATTATTTTATTTATGTACCTTGTGGTTTATGGGTTAGAATTTTTTTTACTGGATCCGTATGGTGTTTATCGTTTACTTTTTACTAATTGCATTAGTGATACTTAGAATACTATTCTATTGTGATGTGTAAGTGGTTCACTCATATTGTGTTGCTTTTCTTGACAGTATTTTGAACTAAAGGAAGATCAAGTACCTCTATTATTTATTTTTGATGATATGGAAAAGAAGAAAAAAATGATGGTAAGAAGCAATTACTCCCCCAAGTACCTCTAATTATTATTCAGCAAAAACAGTGTACTCCTATAATAGCATAGAGATAAAAAAAATAAAGTCACGACAACATTTTTAATTAATTCATGCTAATTTATTTTTTATGTTCTTCAACATTTAAATGCATTGATTTAAGCAATTAAATACAATTAAAATAAGATTAAAGCCTAATTAATTTTGTTAGCACTTGCGTGCAAAACAATGTGTATGGCCCTTGAATCCCGGTTCAAGCCTCAAAGGAACAAAACAAAACAAAACATTGTAAAATATAGTGATGTTTTTATCTCTTAAATTAAATAAAACACCGAATGTTTTCGTATCACACTTACTAATACGAAAGAAACACTAATTATATATAAATATCACACTTATTTAATTTTATCTTTAAATTAAATAATTATTTTCAAACTAAATTATAAACACCCTAAATAATTGTTGTGTTTGCATGTGAAATGCAAAAAAGAAAATAAAATAGAAAAAGTCCAACGAAATTTTGGAGAGAGGAAAACAAATGAAATTAGATCAAAATTCAAAAATTAGATGGCTCTCAATGGTTAGTAGTCAATCTTTATAAGACAAACCAAACAAAAAAAAAATAATCGTTGTCAAACCAAATCAATCTAACCAAGCTTAATTGTTATTCACCTTCTTCATGTTCCTATTTTTTTTCTTGCTGTTTTTTTTAAGGATTGTCATGAATAATTTTTTTTAATTTTTGCAGGTAAAGAAGAATGGAAGAAAAAAAACCTCAAGAAAGATGAAATTATGAAAATAGAAAGTAGGAATGAAAAATATATGTTAATATATTTATAGATAGTACTCACAAAAGATTGTGATCATATTTGTTCAATTGTTGGTTACATTAAGGGTAAAATAAAACTAAGTTACATTCTTCTTCATTGTAACGTTATATTTTTCTTATAAAATCTGATTTGAATTTTCAAATATAAACTTTCAAATTGATTTTATTCTTTTCTACATTAAACAATAAAAACAAATATAGTAAAACATCACAAGAGGCATCATTCTAATGCAACACAAAAGTAAAATTTATACATGTAGCTTTAAAAATATTTAGATGAATCAATGAAAAATATTTTGCTGACCAATATTACAACCTTCAAAAGGTAAAAAAAAATTTAAGTCATTTTTGTTAACAAATCAATCATTAAAAATATAAGAGGTCTATATACGTCACATTTTATAAATTGTTTTGATTGAGAATAATCTCCACCAAAATATCTTATCTCATTTAAAAGATTTTAGGAAATAATTTTATATGGAAAATATGTTTTATAAAAGCTATATAAAGAAAATGGTATTAATATAAGGAAAATGAAAACCAACGGTTGTCCAACTCTATTCTTACTTGACCAATATTTTGTATCCATCTCAGATTCTCAATGCATGCACATGCACATGATTAATTGTAGAAACATGCATACCACCTCCTTCCATCATTACAGATATTTCTTACCATCTCATTCCATTATTACTTCTCAATAATCATTACCCAACTCACATGCAACGATCTAACTCATAATTGACATGTGTATGGAAGACATGAGTTCTCACGAGCCTTTATCTAATAGACTTTATCTTGCAACAAACAAAATCTAACAAAATCTTTTTATTCTTTTCCATCACATGATTCAATTATTTTCTTTTGTTCTCTTTCACACCGAAGAAACACATGTCAACCATCTTCAACATGTAATTCTTTCACTAACACTAATAGGAAAACTATTTTTAACATCAGTTGAAAATGACTTTTAACATCAGTTTCTGAACTGATGTAAACGCAGGTGTTGTAGAATGTCCATGACATTTCACATCAGTTTTCCATCTGATGTAAATAGCGTATAAATCACATCAAATGCGTGAATCCACTTATGTGAATTGTAGTTTTTGCATTTATTTTATTTAAAACAATCTATTTTATCACATCAGTTTTTAATATCCATTGAGGTGAAAACTTTATAATCCACATCGGCCATTGACCTGAACTGATGTGGAATCCTTTTTTTCTTTCAAAAAAAATAATTCTTCAATGCTAAAAAAGCTGTTAATTTTCACTATTTTAAGATATGTAGCCAGTAACTTTTTTCCAAAACTTTACTGTCAAACAAACAAAATTCATCACTTATTAGTGTTCAAACTTGAATGAAACATAATTAATAACATTAACAAGAAAATAAGCAACTTACAAATTTAGCTTGTTTTATAAACCATGCACACTCTTAAACAAAACTACATCATAATGGAATTGTTGGCAAATTACAAAGACGAAACAACAAATCAACTCAATTTGATGCAAATTCCGTGAGATGGAAATGAACATTGATTAAATCGGCGTCGAACGTCAATCATACCATTATTGAATAGAGTGGACACCTTAAATCACCAATAATCATCTACAAATTTATACAAGTGCAGAAAATTCAAAAATAGGAAGGTGACAATATTAATTATAGCAAAAACAACATTTCAAATTTCTGTCACTACTTTGGATACTTAATCACCACCAAAATTATAAAACAAATAACACTTAGAATAAGCATTATCAATTAAGGATGTGAAAGATAAGTACTCTTATTGATAATCCTCTACAACGAGAAAACCAACAACAACTAGAAAAGTTTTTAACAATGCTAATTGGTGACATAAAGTGCTCTGCCAAAGCCAAACTTCTCATTACCTATACCCTGCAATAATAATAGTAGTAAGAATTGGGAAAGCTACAAATGGAATAAAAATATATTGTTTTTGTTTGCTTATATGATTAAACGAAACACAAAAAAGTAGCAACAACACACACATAATATAAAGGCATCTAATGACTAATATCATACTAGAATAAGCATTGGACTTTATATTTGGAAACTTTTACCAACATTGCTGCTGTAGCAATTTAAACAATAAGTAGCACTAATCTTCAAATGACGGCAAATAACAATTTTCGGGGTAGTGAAAGCTCCCATTGAAATTTTACATAACGTAAAAAAATGTTACTTTACCTTAAAATCAACAAAAAATGTAGTTAACGATGCATGAAAAATGTATTTCAAATCACATGACAACAAGAAAAAAAGAACTAGTTTCCCTTTTCATTAATCTCTTGGCAGAAAAGTTTGGTGTTCTCATTTGTTATATTATTTTGTGTCTATTGAATTGTTCATAAAATAAACCATAAACCTTCTTCATGTCTAAAATACTAGCCACCCACACACGAACACAAATATTCATAAATATTCATGATTACCTTCTCACGTTGAATAATCATCCAAGTCTTAAAACTGAGTGAGAAGATTGTGATTGTATTGGTCATACAGAGACATATGATAGTCTTGAAAATACTTGATTGCTGCACAATGTTCAACCATATGTTTGAAACAAATCATACAACCAATTGAAGTAAAAGGAAGTAGGAAGTGAAAGAAAAAACACAATTGATTAACAAAGTTTGAGATGATTAATTATACCAGCTCGAAGACTATTGAAATCAAAATGTAAGAGAATCCCAAGTTGAAGCTAGCTATTGTTCCACTCCTTGTAGTGGCATAAGTCTACACATCAACACACTTTATTTTACTAATCACTCCGTTGAAGGACTTGTGTAAAAAATCACTTATTAATCACATTGAGAAATAAGTACTATACACATACATATCAATTTAACACAGTTGTAAAAATCATTGAAACAAATTAAATTAACATAACAAAAAAGACCAAAATATGTTAACAAAATCAGTGTAGGACAAAAAGAAAAGCCTTAAACTGAAGAGAAACTCTAAAGATAAAATGAGTAAAGTATCAACAAATTAAAATGAGAAAAAGGACAAGTTAAAGAGAAAAAGCAAAAAAAGAGAACACAAACCTGTAAACTGCAGAGTACAACCTTGTTGCTAATTAAATATCCATGGATAGTATATAACTTGAGCAACAAACACAAATCAAGCTAAGATGATACATAAGGAAAAATTATATTGATATAAAAAAACGTGACCATCACAAGAAGTGCTAGAGACACCAAGATACATAAGGACAAAATAACCAAAGGCCAAGGAAAAGAGCAAGCCACACCAGAAACTACAGAAACAGAACAGAAAAAAACAAGGTTGCATTCAACAAAACATATCACAACAGGAAAATAATCTAAAAAAGCCACCTAAAGCTCAACAACAACACAAAACAGATCCTGGCCTAAACACTAGCGGAAAAGACAAACGGGGTTCAACCCTCCATTCATATAGAAGACGGTGAGAGTTTTTAGACTGAGCCAACCACCACTTCCACGAAGCCACCTTCACGTCGTTGACCAAATCCGAAATAGTCCCCCTGCCATTTTCAAACAAAATAGAATTTCAATATTTCCATAAAATCCAAACAATAGATTTACATATTATCATCATCATTCCTTTTTGTACTTTCGGATCCCCTGCAAACAACAGACAATTGAATATAGAGAACACATTGTGCAAAAGATCGAACGGGACATTAAGCCAATCAAAGACCTCAATCGACACCATCCTTGCAAATTGACAGTATAGGAACAAATGAGAAGTTGTTTCCATATCTTCTCCACTTAAAGCACATGATTAGTGAAATGTGTACCTTCCTATCCCAAATCATTGTGTCACATATATCATTCTCCTGCAACTTAGAGTCCTTCCAATCCTGAACTTATTAGTTACTTTCATTATTAACAATTTCACATATATACTCATTCTTGATTACAGAGAAAATTCTCCAAATCAAACAAGCTTTTTGAAAATGAAAATGAACTAACCCTTTAAAATCATGATTGTCCGCTTGTTAGTATAAATATAAAACAAATGCTTTGATGAGCAAAGTTAATATTCATAGAAGAAACTAAAACAACAAAGTATTCAAAAAATAACTCAAATATTTCAAGTAATTACCTCCACCCATCAGAGAGTAGAAGCTCAAGCTCCAACAGAGGTGACCCCAAGATTCTCTTTGTTCACGTCTAGGTCTGAAAACAAAGCAAAACGCAAAAAAGAATCGAACAGGAAAACTCAAAAGATAAACGAAAATCAAACACGAAAACGCAGAAATACGAGAACAAATAAGTGTTTATCACAAAAGTATACTAACAATTGATTCAAAGTAAGTGTTTTATGTCATGCTATACAGAGAGAATGAACATACATAGTACACATAAGATAACAAGAACACCAACCGGTCGAAATCAAAATTGTAGAACACGAACACAGAAAAATAACACCAACACGCAGAGCACGAACGAACACGAACACAATCCCAGTGCTTATCTCAATAATCTTGTTCAGACAAAAGCGAATATAATTATAATGTTCATAAAGAAATTGCATAAATTGCATATGATGAAAGGGGACCTGTTGGAAGCTTGACGGTTTGCAGAAATTGCAATGAACACGAACAGGGTACCACGAACAACTACTTAATCGGAAACGAACAGCGTACAATCGATTTGCTTAGTCGAAATCCAACAGGGTACCACAAACAGGGTAATCAGAAAGAACAAGGTACAAACGAACAAACCACGATACTGCTTAGTCAAAATTGAACCAACGTTAGGGCTTCGTCCAAATCAAAATCGAACCAACAATACTACTTAATCGAAGTCGAAATCCATGAGGGGAAGGTTAGGGAAGTTTCACAAACCAAAATTTTCTTCAAAATACGTGAAAGGTTTAGGGCTTTAAGAGGCAAAGAAAGACTTTCTAAATTGAAGGAGTTTTACATCAGTGGAATAAGTGGTCTGATGTACAATCAATTAAAACTAAAGTTTTGAGTATTTACATGTTTGCCACCGTGTTGTTTTTGTTCATCTGGTTTTCAATTAACTGATGTCAAATGCATTGCCCATGTATTTTTCAAATATGATAAATTAAAATCTGATATAAAAACTACTCTTTATTTTTCTTTCATATCAGATATTGTTTTAACTGATGTTAAAACTATTAACCAAAAGTCTTTTTTCTAGTAGTGTAATTTTATATATTTACACGTAAGATAGTTGTATAATTATTTCAATTCTCATACACATTTGCTAAAGAGATAGAGACTAGCATCTTGCTACTATTATAAAACCAATCAAAACACATACAATAACCAATCAAAACACATGCAAATATCTTCTTTTTTTTTTAAAAAAAAACACACATGCAATTATATGTTAATTTACCTATATGATGATTTTGTTTTATGCCTAATTAAATCAAACTATTTTACACAGTAAAATAATAATAGCTGAAAATTATGTGCTTAAATGATCTTAATACTATAAAAAATTAATTCTATTCTCTTCTAATAAAAACGGTAGTATCAATTTTTAGTTTGAGAAGTTTTAAAAACTTTTAATTCCCCATTACAAGTTATTAGTCATAAAAATTTATAATTTACGTGGAGATGACATTTTTAACGCTACTAATAAAAGTTGTAAAATTAGTATTACATTACAAGTTATTATCGATAATTACTAGGAGATGATACTTTTTATCGCTGATAAAATTTGTGCCAAATATATATATGGCGTTCCGTAAATTAGAAGTGAATATTGAATGTTGCACTCAATTAGAAGTGATAAACATTGTTGTCTTAACTTAGTGCTATCTCTAAATTACTTGAATAACTGTGTATAAATTACTTGAATAAGTTTTTACTTGAATAACTTATAAATTTATAAAACAAAATTAAAAGTAGATGATATAGTTTTCTGAGTACAGAGTTCAAAAATCACTATTATAAGTTGTTATTAATAAAAATTTATAATTCATCGGAAAATGACAATAATTTTGTTTTAAAAATTTATAAGTTTTTACTAATAAAATTTTATAATTCATGGGAAGGTGACAATTTTGATCACTAATAAAACTTTTAAAATCACTAAAAAATTATAATTCACGGGAAGATGACAATTTTGATCGCTGATAAGAGTTTTAAAATCGATATTACAAGTTATTGCTGATAAAAGTTTATAATTTACTAGGAGATGACAATTTTTAGCGCTGAATAAAGTTTTAAATGACTATTATAAGTTATTACTTATAAAAAATTATAATTGGCGGAGAAATGACACAACCCTCAATAGTCTCTTAATACAAAATAAATCACTATGATCAAAAATCTTACTCAAGTCTCTAATCTCACTCTATTGATATTTGTCTCTGCCTATTATAACATTGTACCTTTGTGTAGATAGCCAAGTTGCAGTTTCACCATGTTTACCTTCCATGGTACCTTTGTGCATGTCCTGAACATATAATAGTCACAATAACTTGTATAAGACTTGGAGGATGAAGAAAATGAATCTACATTAGAAATTAAAACACACACCACATTCAATACCAATCTATATTAGGAAATACCAAACCAGATTAAAAAAAGATAATCAAATTTAATACCAATCTATATTAAAAAATAAAACACACACCACATTCAAGTTGAGGGAGTGTACGGTTAGCCCATTTAAATGACTTTTCCCTTGTGTTTTCTACATAATATATTTTACCACATATTGAAATTACATATGAAGTCACCGTGACCTCAATGAATATTCTTTTGGTCTCTTCTATATGTACCAAAAAGAGAGACAAACAAATATTACTATTATATGTATAATAATTCATTATAAGATTACTAGTTCTGCAAATTACTAGTTCTGCAAATTATGTAGTAAACCTTCAATAGACGTGAAATAGGCTTCACTGGACATAGCTGTACTGCTCCTAACTTCTATCACAAGCAGCTGCTCCTAATTAACTTTTATCACAAGCAGCAAGAGTGAAAACTCAAGTCACGTGCAAGTATCTGATCAATGATATAAGAAACCAACTCATCTAAGATAAGTATATTAGTTGGAACAGAGAACCGTGTATTTGATCATATTCTATGCTAAATCTTTAAAAACTTATTAGTTATTACAGTTAGCCCTCATTCCTCACCTACAAGAATTCTGATTTATCCCAATACAAATTTCTAGCAAAATTAACAAAAATAAACAATTGTTTACCCCGATACAAATTGTAATGGTAAAATAAGATTAAAAACGAGGCAAAATTAACAAATCAACAATCACAAAGTTAAAAAGCAAAATTAAACTTAAATCTAGGAATCTTATTTTCCTCTAATTTTAATCAACACAAGATCCCAAATGAATAATCTCTGCACTCTTCACCTTCCCATCAAGGATCATGAATTTTACACTCATTCCTTGAGACTCAATCCAACATCACAGAACTGATTACAGTGACTCCAACAAGTACTAGCTAAACAATTCAACCATACACTTTAATTAAACTAAGATACATTAATCTATAGTCTAACTAAGAACTTAAATTTCAGTAAAAAATTTAAAATAAAAAAAATTTATATGCAAATCAAGTCTCATTGATCAGTAATCTAATTATATTTTGCAAATCAACCATAATATAATTTGAGGCGGTTTTGTTTTGTGGCGGTTTAAAACCCTCGCTAAAATTATATTTTGCGGCGGTTTTTTTAAAAATCGGTTTAAAACCCTCGTTAAAACGATTTTTTTGCGGCGGTTGACTTGAGTCAAGGGGGGTAAAACAAAAAATCTTATATTACAGGGGAGTAAAGCAACAAAAATATTTTACAAGGGGGTAAAGCAACTTTGACATATATTACAGGGGGGTAATATGTAATTAACCCTTGTTTATATTACAAACATACAAAACATCTCTATGAAAATGACAATTAATAATTCACATCGCACAATTGACAATTAACAATTCACGTTGCACCAATGACGTTCCGCACCCCGCGCAACGCTCGGGCAGTGTACTAGTTTGTACAAAGGCCAAATGCACCCTAAGGTTCTTTAAGTTTTTAATTTGTACCACATAGGTCCTTTAAGTTTTTTTGTAACACATAGGTCTCTTAAGTTTTAAAAGTGTAACACTTAGGTCCCCCAAGTTAACTTCCGTTACAAAATCATGACGTGTCCGTTAAAAACTATTTGCTGGGCTTGAAACAAAATTAACAAATATGCGGGGTCCACTTAAAAATTAAAAATTAGAAACCATAACTCCCAATATCACAACAACACAAACCCTTCATCACAGACGCCTATGAAGAATTGAAACAAGGGTTTATGGTGAATCAAAATTGGGGAAAAAAATAAGCAATTTAAAACCTAGTGAAGATTGTTAACTTTGGGTTTATTGGTGGTCGAATTTGTACTGATTTCTCCATTCAAGGTTTGTTGTTTATGTTGATTTCCTTCTTTCCTCTTTTCTCTTGGTGGTTGATTTTGTGTTTCCCCATTTTCATGAATTATCCTTATTTTTGTATGCTTTATTCAATGTGATTGTGGTCCACTATTCAATTAATGGAATATAGTATTTTTGGGTCTCTTTTTATTTAGGGTAACAATTTTGTTAAATAACTTTTGTTGTGGCCCTCCTATTGTCGGTAATAGTGTTTAAAATTTGTTTGTTCTGTTTTGCATTTTGCAGGTAGCATGATTGACTTTTTTTTGTTGACTTCCACCATGGTGGACACTTTGATGCAAAAGGCACTTATATTGGAGGAGATGTATCTAAATGAAAGTGTGATGCTTACTTGTGGAGTTATTTAGAACTTCTAGACCTTGTCAAAGAAATGATAATCGGTGAATTGTGGTATGATATTGGAGGAAGGTTGAAGTTGTTGTCAGATGATAATGGAGCTATGGAGATGCAAAAATGGGCTAAATCCAAAGGTAAGGTGCACTTGTATTTAATACACCCTGTAGTACAAGCTGAAACCATTGAATTAATTGAACATGAGCCCCAATTTAATAATGACACTGTGTGAAGAGATAGACGTTGAGGCCCCAAATGATGAGGGTTATTTAAGTGATTTTCGATTTGAAGAATCAGATGATGAATGTAATTTGTATGGTGAGATTACTAAGAAAAACAAAGGTGGGAGACCTAAGAAAAACAAGATTACTAGTACAAAAGGGAAATCGTGTGTTATTTTTGAAAATCAGACAGAAGAGGAGGCTGAATCAAGTGAGGATTTTTCACTCAATGTTGGGGAAAAAAGGAAAAGAACATCAAGGGACTTAGATGAGGACTACAACAACACAGATCTTGATACTGATGAGCATGACTTAGATGATGATAGTAAAGAGCATCAACCTTCATTTGTCATGCCAAAGAAAATGGTTGACTATAAATGGGTATTGGAAACCAAATTTTCAACAAGGTTTGAGTTCAGAGAAGCTATATGCAAATATGTTGTGGTTAATGGTTATGATTTGAAATATATAAAAAAATGATGACAAAAGAGTAAGAGTTCGTTGCACAGAGAATTGTCCTTGGATTGCATCATGTTCAAAAGTGCCGGGTGAGGATGCATGGCAATTGAGGACGTTAAATGATGAACATGATTGTAATAGAGAGTACAGAGTGAAGCGTTTGGATTTAAAATGGTTGGGCAAAAACTTATTCGAAGTGTTAGAGAGAACCCTTCTATTAAGCTTGCTGATATTCAGAGTAAATCTCATGAAAAGTGGGTGGCTGGAGTTAGCAGAATGAAAGCATATAGGGCTAGTAAACATGCTATTGCCTTAGTGGATGGATCTTTCAAAGAGCAGTTTAAGAGGTTGTATGATTATGAAAATGAAATTCTTAGATCAAATCCAAATAGCACAGTGAAGATAAAAGTGCAACCTACTGAACAAGTTGATGAAGGAAGTGAAGAAGGATACGTACAAAGACCATTGTTGCCTAGTTTTCAGAGGATGTACATTTGTCTAGATGGATGTAAACAAAGTTTTTTGAAATGTAGACCATTCATAGGCCTTGACGGATGCTTTCTAAAAGGGTATTATGGTGGTATGATACTTGCTGCTGTTGGTAGAGATCCGAACGACCAAATATCACTTTAGACTATTATAATCAAACAAATTTTCATAAAGACACAAATTACAACCAATAACAAACAAGTAACAACAACAATCTTCAACAAGTACATTGTTGATTTTTCTTGAGCTTCCATCTTCAAAAGCTCTATATCTTTCTTGCCACATTCAAAACATTGAGTCTTCACATCCTCTATGTTAGTGTTTTTGTGTTGGCCTCATTTTTGGCAAAACACAATGTGGAGGACAATGTGCGCATATCATGATGTGTAGAACCATGTGTACACATTATTAAAAGTCCGGAACCTGAACACTTATTTACGCGCCATATCTTTCTTGAAAGATATGTTTTGTTTTTACTTCGCTTGCTTACAGGCTAAGTCGCGCGCGTCCAATGAATCTTCAAGGTTACTTGTTAACCTAATTTTATTTGTAAAAAATATTTTCCAATTATGGGAATATTTTATTTGGTTCAAATTTATATTTCTTGGGTAAGAATTATTACAATGAATTATTTGCTTGAAGCCCAAGACTTGTCTGAAGACCTAGAAGATTCTGAAGACTATATATATGTGAGAAAACTAAACCTAATATTCACGCAAGCCAATATTGAAGATTAGAATTTTAGGGTTTGAGTCTTTTGTTAATTGTTATTTGTGAGCCTTTGCTTGTGTCACCTAGATGCATGCATAAGGACTGAGTTTATTGAGTTGTAATCCGAAGCTTTTAAGCAAGGAATATTGTCAATCACTCAAAGCTTTGAAGTACGAGTGATGTTTATTGTTTTGGGGAGTGTTCTCTAATTCTGTTGATTGTATTTGTTTTGAAGTGGAAGTGAGACGGATTTCTCTTACCTACGGGGTACCTAGGTAGAAGTCTGTTACAAAGTGAGAAGTGCAAACGGGGAGTTTGACTTTGAATTTGTTTTATTTAGTGGATTTCCTTCCTGCCTTGGAAGCCCCCATATTAGGTGTGGTTACACTGAACTGGGTTAACAATTATCTTGTGTTCTTTACTGCTTTTCATTATTTGTTTCCTTGTTACTTATTCTGCAAGTTTGGTTAATGTGTGCACATCTTACCACACATTATTCTGTCTGTTAATTTATTATAAGTAGTACATCCAGAATTTCAATTGGCATCAGAGCAGGCACCCTGCCTGTTTTTGGGTGAGCTCTAGAGAAGATGAATTCTGGGAATACAGACAAAGAAGGAGGATTTGTCACCAGGCCACCTCTGTTGGATGGTACAAACTATGATGGATGGAAACCCAAAATGCTAGCGTTTCTTCAATCTTTAGATAATAAATCATGGAAATCAATACTGAAGAAGTGGGAACCACCCATGATCATGGACAAGGATGGAAAATCTACTGGTATTCCAAAGTCTTCAAAAGACTGGACCAAAGAAGAATATGAACTTGCATATGGAAACAACAAAACATTGAATGCCTTATTCAATGCAGTAGACAAAAACACGTTCAGACTTATCAAGAAGCAAACTGTAGCAAAAGTTGTTTGGGATATGCTAAAGACAAATCAAGAAGGTACATCTAAAGTGAAGATGGCTAAGCTGCAACTTCTAACAACACAATTTGAAAATCTTAAAATGAAAGAAGATGGTAACATATATGATTTTCAAATGGAAGTACTAGATTATGCCAACATGTTTGACTCTCTAGGAGAACCAATAGCTGAAGAAAAATTGTGCAGAAAGATCATCAGATCCCTTCCTAAGAAGTTTGACATGAAAGTCAATGCTATTGAAGAAGCTCAAGACATTTCTAACATGAAGATGGATGAACTCATAGGTTCTCTTCAAACTTTTGAAGGTGCATGCAATGACAGAACTGATAAGAAAACAAAAGGTATTGCTTTTGTTGCAAATGAAGGACTTGAGAAAATTGAAGAGAATGACAGCAATGGTACCTCAGATGAGATAGTTTTCCTTGGTAGACAATTCAACAAAATTTTGAAGAAATTTGGAGGAAAACCAAACCAGAAAATACAAATAGAGGTCAGAAGGTTAAACTCTCCAAGAAGAACAAATGAAGGCAAAGGAGTAAGGTGCTTTGAATGTGATGGACATGGACACATCAGACCAGAATGTCCCACCTTTCTCAAAAGTCAAAAGAAGGGTCTGTCTGCTGCTTGGTCGGATGATGAATCAGAAGATGAAAACAATGGAGGAGAAGCTGCTAAACTTGTCAAGGTCTTAACTGGGATATGTGAAACTCCAGAGCATGATTATTCCAATCGAGTAGTTCCTTATGAAGAACTTGCAGCAAGTTTTAAGAATTTGTGCTATGAGACTGAAAGCACTCACAAAAAACTATATGAAAACGTTCAAACTATTAGTCAAACGATGACTGAGAGGAAAAATCATATATCACAAATATCAAAGTCGAATAAAGGAGTTGTGCAACTTACTTCAAAACTAGAAGACATGAAAAGACAAGTCAGAACGATGAACAATGGTACAGACATGCTAGAAAAGATCCTTGATGAACAACAACTTGGGAAACCTAAAGGAATTGGTTTTGATTATCAAGTTCTGAATAAACAATCCCAGAAAAACAATGCCACAAAGTTTGTCGCAGCAAAGGATATCTATGATCCAACAATGTGGGATACCATGTGGACACAATCTTCTAAAAACATGTATGCACATCCTAAGATCACAACTCAGACTATCACCAAAGTTTGGGTGTGCCATCACTGTGGCAAGAAAGGACACATAAGACCTTTTTGCTTCAAGCTACATGGGTATCCTGGTTATCACACTTCAGAACAGTACTATAATAAATCTGAAACAAAAAGGGAGTGGAAACCAAAGGAGAAATGTGTTGGATTAATTGCATCTTTTAGAGCTTCCTCAAAGGAAGATTGGTACTTTGACAGTGGCTGTTCAAGACACATGACAGGAGTAAAAAAATTCATAACTGACCTAAAGCCTCATTCTACTAGCTATGTTACTTTTGGAGATGGTGCAAAAGGAGAAATTAAAGGAGAAGGAAATCTAGTCACTTGTGGACTACCAAAAATAGAAGATGTGCTGTTAGGAAAAGGATTGACAACAAATCTCATTAGTATCAGCCAACTCTGTGATCAAGGATTCAAGGCTAGTTTCTCCAAAAATGAATGTTTAATCACTGATGATTCAGGAAACATTGTAATGAAAGGATCAAGGTCTAAAGATAACTGCTACATGTGGTCACCTCAGGAAGAGAACAGCCTATCAGCAAGTCTCTTAAGCAAGGTTGAAGAAGTTAAACTATGGCACCAAAAATTAGGTCATCTTCATCTAAGAGGTATGAAGAAGGTAATCTCAAAAGAGGCTGTCAAAGGAATACCAAGACTTGACATTGATGAAGGAAGCATTTGTGGTGATTGTCAGATTGGTAAGCAAACTATGGTATCACATCATAAACTTCAATACCTTGCCACATCAAAAGTTTTAGAACTATTGCACATGGATTTGATGGGACCTATGCAAGTTGAGATCCTGGTGGCAAGAAATATGCTTATGTTGATGTAGATGATTTTTCTAGGTTTACATGGATTAACTTTATTAGAGAAAAATCAGACACCTTTGATGTGTTCAAAGGTTTGTGTACACAACTTCAAAGAGAAAAGGATGAAAAAATCATAAGAATTAGGAGTGATCATGGAAGAGAATTTGAAAACTCAAGGTTTATTGAGTACTGTTCATCTGAAGGGATTAAGCATGAATTCTCAGCTCCAATCACACCACAACAAAATGGTATAGTTGAAAGGAAGAACAAGACCATTCAAGAATCAGCAAGGGTTATAATACATTCCAAGAAACTCCCTCTGAACTTGTGGGCTGAAGCCATGAATATAGCATGCTACATACATAATCGTGTAACTCTCAGTTCAGGCACCACCAACACCTTGTATGAATTGTGGAAAGACAAAAAACCATCAGTCAAACCTTTTCATGTGTTTAGTAGCAAATGTTACATTCTAGCTGACAGAGAACAAAGAAGAAAAATGGATCCTAAAAGTGATGAAGGAATATTTCTGGGATACTCAACAAACAACAGAGCATACAGAGTATTCAACCATAGAACAAACACCGTGATGGAATCCATCAATGTGGTTGTTGATAATATGCCAAGTATACCAGTGGACGATGTGCACTATGATGTGGGCACTTTCTATCAACAGGATCCAGAACCAGCAGAAAATGATAACAATGAACCAACACCTGACCCTGTGACCATACAAGTTGATGATCCTCCTACCAACAAGGCACCATCTATCAGAATTCAAAAAAATCATCCTACTGATCTCATCATTGGTGACCTAAATAAGGGAATAACTACTAGAAGATCAAATGACACCATCTCAAACTCTTGCTTTGTATAGAGGATGGAACCAAAGAATGTGAAAGAAGCTTTAACTGATGAGTTTTGGATAAATGCTATGCAGGAAGAGCTTAGTCAGTTCAGAACAAATGATGTGTAGGACTTGGTTCCTAGACCAAAAGACACAAATGTCATAGGCACAAAATGGGTCTTTAGAAACAAATCTGATGAAAGTGGTATTGTAACCAAAAATAAAGCAAGACTTGTTGCTCAAGGATATACACAAATTGAAGGTGTTGACTTTGATGAAACATTTGCACCTGTTGCAAGGCTTGAGTCAATAAGACTAATGCTTGGAGTAGCCTGTATTCTTAAGTTCAAATTATTTCAAATGGATGTTAAAAGTGCTTTTCTAAATGGCGAGCTACATGAAGAAGTGTATGTTGAGCAACCAAAATGATTCATTGATCACAAGCATCCTGAATATGTATACAAATTAAAGAAAGCTCTATATGGACTAAAGCAAGCTCCAAGAGCCTGGTATGAAAAACTAACTGAATTTCTCACTACTCATGGTTACAGAAAAGGAGGAAATGACAAGACCTTGTTCGTAAGAGAAAGCAGTGGAAACCTAATGATCGCTCAGATCTATGTGGATGATATTGTCTTTGGGGGAATGTGTACACATATGGTACAACATTTTATCAAACAGATGCAATCCCAATTTGAAATGAGTCATGTTGGAGAATTAACATACTTTCTCGGTTTACAAATCAAGCAGATGGAAGATACTATTTTTGTGTCACAAAGCAAATATGCCAAGAGTATTGTCAAAAAGTTTGGATTGGAAACTGTTAGTCACAAGAGAACACCTGCTCCTACACATTTAAAACTCACTAAAGATGAAAAGGGGGTCAGTGTGGATCAAAGTCAGTATAGAAGCATGATAGGCAGTTTGTTGTATCTTACAGCCAGCAGGCCTGACATTACATTTGCTGTAGGTGTATGTGCTAGATATCAAGCTGATCCAAAGGAAAGTCATTTGAATCAGGTTAAAAGAATTATGAAATATGTGAGTGGAACTTCAGACTATGGATTATTGTATTCTCACAGTGAAGACTCAAGACTGCTTGGATACTGTGATGCTGACTGGGCTGGAAGTGCTGATGATAGAAAAAGCACTTCAGGTGGTTGTTTCTTCTTAGGCAATAATCTCATTTCATGGTTCAGCAAGAAGCAAAACAGTGTCTCTTTATCTACTGCTGAAGCTGAATACATTGCAGCAGGAAGTAGCTGCCCTCAAATGATTTGGATGAAACAAATGCTGAAGGAGTACAATGTGAAGCAAGATGTGCTCACATTATATTGTGATAATTTAAGTGCTATAAATATCTCTAAGAATCCTATACAGCACAGCAGGACCAAACATATCGACATTAGACATCATTATATTCGAGATCTGGTTGAAGAGAAACTTGTCTTGCTTGAGCATGTTGCCACAAAAGAACAAATTGCAGATATTTTCACAAAGGCCTTAGATGCAGCTCAGTTTGAGAAATTAAGGGGTAAATTAGGGATTTGCCTAATAGAACAGATGTAACAATTAAATAACAACACGTGTGCAGTGACGAAATTCTAATATCAATATGTGCACGAAGCTTCATTAGTCTGCCTGACCAGATTATGTTTTATGATATGCACTCTTTTGCACTATTTGTGCCTTAATGAATCTTATGGTATGCACTTCTCTTATTATCTACCATGAATTGTTGCTATGCGAATCTGCTAGCTTGTTTGTTCTCTTGCCAATATCTCTCTAATCTTGAAGACCTCCTACATGGTATGTTTTGTTTGGCAAAATTTTATGTCTAAAAAGGGGGAGTAGATGTTAGTTGTTAGTTTGTAGCTCTGATATGTGAGCTGTTTATTCTCTTTTATTCTCTACTACCTGGTTATATCATGAAGATGCTGTTGAAGTAGTAGTAGTTGCTGTTATTATTGCTGGTTGATTGTTACTCATTATGAGTTGTCTGCATGATGTGCATAAATATGTTGGCACAGTGTTTGTCACATTGAAGATGTTTATTGTTGATTGTGAGTTGTTTGCATGATTATGCATGAATGTGTTACTTATGAAGTATGTTCATTGTCTGCATGATCTGAGATATGCATGATTTGAGGGGGAGAAAATCTTTCTCGTGTTTTATGTGAAGCTACTATTGAGGGGGAGTGCCACTTATGTGAAGCTGTTATTTAGGGGGAGTTTTGACTCTCTTATTACCTATTACTTGTTGATTGTGTGCTTGCATGCGAATGTGCTACTTTTAGCATGTCAAGCCCTATGTGTGTTTTTCTAAAACACCTATGTGAGGACTTCTCTATCCTCTCGGTTTCTTGTGTGAGGCCGTCGTTTATCCGCTGCTGTGTGCCTCTGATGTTCATTGTTGAAAGCTTTTTGGTAATCATTTCTATAAGGAATCCACTATGTGAATTGTTGATTATACTCCTTCAAAGTCTCTATTCTCTGATCAATGTGAAGGAGTCTGTCTTTTATATCTCTTTGGCATGTCTATCCGGTTCAAGATTGTTTTAGCCAAAAATTTGCCAAAGGGGGAGATTGTTAGTGTTTTTGTGTTGGCCTCATTTTTGGCAAAACACAATGTGGAGGACAATGTGCGCATATCATGATGTGTAGAACCATGTGTACACATTATTAAAAGTCCGGAACCTGAACACTTATTTACGCGCCATATCTTTCTTGAAAGATATGTTTTGTTTTTACTTCGCTTGCTTACAGGCTAAGTCGCGCGCGTCCAATGAACCTTCAATGTTACTTGTTAACCTAATTTTATTTGTAAAAAATATTTTCCAATCATGGGAATATTTTATTTGGTTCAAATTTATATTTCTTGGGTAAGAATTATTACAAGGAATTATTTGCTTGAAGCCCAAGACTTGTCTGAAGACCTAGAAGATTCTGAAGACTATATATATGTGAGATGACTAAACCTAATATTCACGCAAGCCAATATTGAAGATTAGAATTTTAGGGTTTGAGTCTTTTGTTAATTGTTATTTGTGAGCCTTTGCTTGTGTCACCTAGATGCATGCATAAGGACTGAGTTTATTGAGTTGTAATCCGAAGCTTTTAAGCAAGGAATATTGTCAATCACTCAAAGCTTTGAAGTACGAGTGATGTTTATTGTTTTGGGGAGTGTTCTCTAATTCTGTTGATTGTATTTGTTTTGAAGTGGAAGTGAGACGGGTTTCTCTTACCTACGGGGTACCTAGGTAGAAGTCTATACGGGTAGTTACAAAGTGAGAAGTGCAAACGGGGAGTTTGACTTTGAATTTGTTTTATTTAGTGGATTTCCTTCCTGCCTTGGAAGCCCCCATATTAGGTGTGGTTACACTGAACTGGGTTAACAATTATCTTGTGTTCTTTACTGCTTTTCATTATTTGTTTCCTTGTTACTTATTCTGCAAGTTTGGTTAATCTGTGCACATCTTACCACACATTATTATGTCTGTTAATTTATTATAAGTAGTACATCCAGAATTTCAATTGGCATCAGAGCAGGCACCCTGCCTGTTTTTGGGTGAGCTCTAGAGAAGATGAATTCTGGGAATACAGACAAAGAAGGAGGATTTGTCACCAGGCCACCTCTGTTGGATGGTACAAACTATGATGGATGGAAACCCAAAATGCTAGCGTTTCTTCAATCTTTAGATAATAAATCATGGAAATCAATACTGAAGAAGTAGGAACCACCCATGATCATGGACAAGGATGGAAAATCTACTGGTATTCCAAAGTCTCCAGAAGACAGGACCAAAGAAGAATATGAACTTGCATATGGAAACAACAAAACATTGAATGCCTTATTCAATGCAGTAGACAAAAACAAGTTCAGACTTATCAAGAAGCAAACTGTAGCAAAAGTTGTTTGGGATATGCTAAAGACAAATCAAGAAGGTACATATAAAGTGAAGATGGCTAAGCTGCAACTTCTAACAACACAATTCGAAAATCTTAAAATGAAAGAAGATGGTAACATATATGATTTTCAAATGGAAGTACTAGATTATGCCAACATGTTTGACTCTCTAGGAGAACCAATAGCTGAAGAAAAATTGTGCAGAAAGATCATCAGATCCCTTCCTAAGAAGTTTGACATGAAAGTCACTACTATTGAAGAAGCTCAAGACATTTCTAACATAAAGATGGATGAACTCATAGGTTCTCTTCAAACTTTTGAAGGTGCATGCAATGACAAAACTGATAAGAAAACAAAAGGTATTGCTTTTATTGCAAATGAAGGACTTGAGAAAATTGAAGTGAATGACAGCAATGGTACCTCAGATGAGATAGTTTTCCTTGGTAGACAATTCAACAAAATTTTGAAGAAATTTGGAGGAAAACCAAACCAGAAAATACAAACAGAGGTCAGAAGGTCAAACTCTCCAAGAAGAACAAATGAAGGCAAAGGAGTAAGGTGCTTTGAATGTGATGGACATGGACACATCAGACCAGAATGTCCCACCTTTCTCAAAAGTCAAAAGAAGGGTCTGTCTGCTGCTTGGTCGGATGATGAATCAGAAGATGAAAACAATGGAGGAGAAGCTGCTAAACTTGTCAAGGTCTTAACTGGGATATGTGAAACTCCAGAGCATGATTATTCCAATCGAGTAGTTCCTTATGAAGAACTTGCAGCAAGTTTTAAGAATTTGTGCTATGAGACTGAAAGCACTCATAAAAAACTATATGAAAACGTTCAAACTATTAGTCAAACGATGACTGAGAGGAAAAATCATATATCACAAATATCAAAGTCGAATAAAGGAGTTGTGCAACTTACTTCAAAACTAGAAGACATGAAAAGACAAGTCAGAACGATGAACAATGGTACAGACATGCTAGAAAAGATCCTTGATGAACAACAACTTGGGAAACCTAAAGGAATTGGTTTTGATTATCAAGTTCTGAATAAACAATCCCAGAAAAACAATGCCACAAAGTTTGTCGCAGCAAAGGATATCTATGATCCAACAATGTGGGATACCATGTGGACACAATCTTCTAAAAACATGTATGCACATCCTAAGATCACATCTCAGGCTATCACCAAAGTTTGGGTGTGCCATCACTGTGGCAAGAAAGGACACATAAGACCTTTTTGCTTCAAGCTACATGGGTATCCTGGTTATCACACTTCAGAACAGTACTATAATAAATTTGAAACATAAAGGGAGTGGAAACCAAAGGAGAAATGTGTTGGATTAATTGCATCTTTTAGAGCTTCCTCAAAGGAAGATTGGTACTTTGACAGTGGCTGTTCAAGGCACATGACAGGAGTAAAAAAATTCATAACTGACCTAAAACCTCATTCTACTAGCTATGTTACTTTTGGAGATGGTGCAAAAGGAGAAATTAAATGAGTAGGAAATCTAGTCACTTGTGGACTACCAAAAATAGAAGATGTGCTGTTAGGAAAAGCATTGACAACAAATCTCATTAGTATCAGCCAACTCTGTGATCAAGGATTCAAGGCTAGTTTCTCCAAAAATGAATGTTTAATCACTGATGATTCAGGAAACATTGTAATGAAAGGATCAAGGTCTAAAGATAACTGCTACATGTGGTCACCTCAGGAAGAGAACAGCCTATCAGCAAGTCTCTTAAGCAAGGTTGAAGAAGTTAAACTATGGCACCAAAAATTAGGTCATCTTCATCTAAGAGGTATGAAGAAGGTAACCTCAAAAGAGGCTGTCAAAGGAATACCAAGGCTTGACATTGATGAAGGAAGCATTTGTGGTGATTGTCAGATTGGTAAGCAAACTAAGGTATCACATCCTAAACTTCAATACCTTGCCACATCAAAAGTTTTAGAACTATTGCACATGGATTTGATGGGACCTATGCAAGTTGAGATCCTGGTGGCAAGAAATATGCTTATGTTGTTGTAGATGATTTTTCTAGGTTTACATGGATTAACTTTATTAGAGAAAAATCAGACACCTTTGATGTGTTCAAAGGTTTGTGTACACAACTTCAAAGAGAAAAGGATGAAAAAATCATAAGAATTAGGAGTGATCATGGAAGAGAATTTGAAAACTCAAGGTTTATTGAGTACTGTTCATCTGAAGGGATTAAGCATGAATTCTTAGCTCCAATCACACCACAACAAAATGGTATAGTTGAAAGGAAGAACAGGACCATTCAAGAATCAGCAAGGGTTATGATACATTCCAAGAAACTCCCTCTGAACTTGTGGGCTGAAGCCATGAATACAACATGCTACATACATAATCGTGTAACTCTCAGTTCAGGCACCACCTACACCTTGTATGAATTGTGGAAAGACAAAAAACCATCAGTCAAACACTTTCATGTGTTTGGTAGCAAATGTTACATTTTAGCTGACAGAGAACAGAGAAGAAAAATGGATCCTAAATGTGATGAAGGAATATTTCTGGGATACTCAACAAACAGAAGAGCATACAGAGTATTCAACCATAGAACAAACACCGTGATGGAATCCATCAATGTGGTTGTTGATGATATGCCAAGTATACCAGTGGACGATGTGCACTATGATGTGGGCACTTTCTATCAGCAGGATCCAGAATCAGCAGAAAATGATAACAATGAACCAACACCTGACCCTGTGACCACACAAGTTGATGATCCTCCTACCAACAAGGCACCATCTATCAGAATTCAAAAAAATCATCCTACTGATCTCATCATTGGTGACCTAAATAAGGGAATAACTACTAGAAGATAAAATGACACCATCTCAAACTCTTGATTTGTATCAAGGATGGAACCAAAGAATGTGAAAGAAGCTTTAACTAATTAGTTTTGGATAAATGCTATGCAGGAAGAGCTTAGTTAGTTCAGAACAAATGATGTGTGGGACTTGGTTCCTAGACCAAAAGACACAAATGTCATAGGCACAAAATGGGTCTTTAGAAACAAATCTGATGAAAGTGGTATTGTAACCAAAAATAAAGCAAGACTTGTTGCTCAAGGATATACACAAATTGAAGGTGTTGACTTTGATGAAACATTTGCACCTGTTGCAAGGCTTGAGTCAATAAGACTAATGCTTGGAGTAGCCTGTATTCTTAAGTTCAAATTATTTCAAATGGATGTTAAAAGTGCTTTTCTAAATGGCGAGCTACATGAAGAAGTGTATGTTGAGCAACCAAAAGGATTCATTGATCACAAGCATCCTGAATATGTATACAAATTAAAGAAAGCTTTATATGAACTAAAGCAAGCTCCAAGAGCCTGGTATGAAAAACTAACTGAATTTCTCACTTCTCATGGTTACAAAAAGGGAGGAAATGACAAGACCTTGTTCGTAAGAGAAAGCAGTGGAAACCTAATGATCGCTCAGATCTATGTGGATGATATTGTCTTTGGGGGAATGTGTACACATATGGTACAACATTTTATCAAACAGATGCAATCCCAATTTGAAATGAGTCATGTTGGAGAATTAACATACTTTCTCGGTTTACAAATCAAGCAGAAGGAAGATACTATTTTTGTGTCACAAAGCAAATATGCCAAGAGTATTGTCAAAAAGTTTGGATTGGAAACTGCTAGTCACAAGAGACCACCTGCTCCTACACATTTAAAACTCACTAAAGATGAAAAGGGGGTCAGTGTGGATCAAATTCAGTATAGAAGCATGATAGGCAGTTTGTTGTATCTTACAGCCAGCAGGCCTGACATTACATTTGCTGTAGGTGTATGTGCTAGATATCAAGTTGATCCAAAGGAAAGTCATTTGAATCAGGTTAAAAGAATTCTAAAATATGTGAGTGGAACTTCAGACTATGGATTATTGTATTCTCACAGTGAAGACTCAAGACTGCTTGGATACTGTGATGCTGACTGGGCTGGAAGTGCTGATGATAGAAAAAGCACTTCAGGTGGTTGTTTCTTCTTAGGCAATAATCTCATTTCATGGTTCAGCAAGAAGCAAAACAGTGTCTCTTTATCTACTGCTGAAGCTGAATACATTGCAGCAGGAAGTAGTTGCCCTCAAATGATTTGGATGAAACAAATGCTGAAGGAGTACAATGTGAAGCAAGATGTGCTCACATTATATTGTGATAATTTAAGTGCTATAAATATCTCTAAGAATCCTATACAGCACAGCAGGACCAAACATATCGACATTAGACATCATTATATTCGAGATCTGGTTGAAGAGAAACTTGTCTTGCTTGAGCATGTTGCCACAAAAGAACAAATTGCAGATATTTTCACAAAGGCCTTAGATGCAGCTCAGTTTGAGAAATTAAGGGGTAAATTGGGGATTTGCCTAATAGAACAGATGTAACAATTAAATAACAACACGTGTGCAGTGACGAAATTCTAATATCAACATGTGCACGAAGCTTCATTAGTCTGCCTGACCAGATTATGTTTTATGATATGCACTCTTTTGCACTATTTGTGCCTTAATGAATCTTATGGTATGCACTTCTCTTATTATCTACCATGAATGGTTGCTATGCGAATCTGCTAGCTTGTTTGTTCTCTTGCCAATATCTCTCTAATCTTGAAGACCTCCTACATGGTATGTTCTGTTTGGCAAAATTTTATGTCTAAGAAGGGGGAGTATATGTTAGTTGTTAGTTTGTAGCTCTGATATGTGAGCTGTTTATTCTCTTTTATTCTCTACTACCTGGTTATATCATGAAGATGCTGTTGAAGTAGTAGTAGTTGCTGTTATTATTGCTGGTTGATTGTTACTCATTATGAGTTGTTTGCATGATGTGCATAAATATGTTGGCACAGTGTTTGTCACATTGAAGATGTTTATTGTTGATTGTGAGTTGTTTGCATGATTATGCATGAATGTGTTACTTATGAAGTATGTTCATTGTCTGCATGATCTGAGATATGCATGATTTGAGGGGGAGAAAATCTTTCTCGTGTTTTATGTGAAGCTACTATTGAGGGGGAGTGCCACTTATGTGAAGCTGTTATTTAGGGGGAGTTTTGACTCTCTTATTACCTATTACTTGTTGATTGTGTGCTTGCATGCGAATGTGCTACTTTTAGCATGTCAAGCCCTATGTGTGTTTTTCTAAAACACCTATGTGAGGACTTCTCTATCCTCTCGGTTTCTTGTGTGAGGCCGTCGTTTATCCGCTGCTGTGTGCCTCTGATGTTCATTGTTGAAAGCTTTTTGGTAATCATTTCTATAAGGAATCCACTATGTGAATTGTTGATTATACTCCTTCAAAGTCTCTATTCTCTTATCAATATGAAGGAGTCTGTCTTTTATATCTCTTTGGCATGTCTATCCGGTTCAAGATTGTTTTAGCCAAAAATTTGCCAAAGGGGGAGATTGTTACTGTTTTTGTGTTGGCCTCATTTTTGGCAAAACACAATGTGGAGGACAATGTGCGCATATCATGATGTGTAGAACCATGTGTACACATTATTAAAAGTCCGGAACCTGAACACTTATTTACGCACCATATCTTTCTTGAAAGATATGTTTTGTTTTTACTTCGCTTGCTTACAGGCTAAGTCGCGCGCGTCCAATGAACCTTCAAGGTTACTTGTTAACCTAATTTTATTTGTAAAAAATATTTTCCAATCATGGGAATATTTTATTTGGTTCAAATTTATATTTCTTGGGTAAGAATTATTACAAGGAATTATTTGCTTGAAGCCCAAGACTTGTCTGAAGACCTAGAAGATTCTGAAGACTATATATATGTGAGAAGACTAAACCTAATATTCACGCAAGCCAATATTGAAGATTAGAATTTTAGGGTTTGAGTCTTTTGTTAATTGTTATTTGTGAGCCTTTGCTTGTGTCACCTAGATGCATGCATAAGGACTGAGTTTATTGAGTTGTAATCCGAAGCTTTTAAGCAAGGAATATTGTCAATCACTCAAAGCTTTGAAGTACGAGTGATGTTTATTGTTTTGGGGAGTGTTCTCTAATTCTGTTGATTGTATTTGTTTTGAAGTGGAAGTGAGACGGGTTTCTCTTACCTACGGGGTACCTAGGTAGAAGTCTATACGGGTAGTTACAAAGTGAGAAGTGCAAACGGGGAGTTTGACTTTGAATTTGTTTTATTTAGTGGATTTCCTTCCTGCCTTGGAAGCCCCCATATTAGGTGTGGTTACACTGAACTGGGTTAACAATTATCTTGTGTTCTTTACTGCTTTTCATTATTTGTTTCCTTGTTACTTATTCTGCAAGTTTGGTTAATGTGTGCACATCTTACCACACATTATTCTGTCTGTTAATTTATTATAAGTAGTACGTCCAAAATTTCACTCTACAACACATGTCTGTGATTCAGTCTCACACAACTTGAAAAATTTGCATCCAGCTTCAACATCATTAGGCTACATTTAAGATACAAGTGTTTTAGCCACAGATAACAATTATTGTCATTCATATGATATGATTTAGAGATTATGACTATGACTTACATTCCAATCTCGACAACCCCAAAATTTTCTTCCTCTATTTGGCCCCATTTTTGATATTGTGCGAATCACATATTTAAATCGACACCAACAATCTGGAACCACTTCACCATCACGATTACGACTTGAATTGAATGACCCAGCCACTTGGAAACGCGAATCCGAAGTATGGGAGCGAAAAGAAGCCATGGATTATGACTTGTAAGTTTTCAATGTGGGAATTAATGGAGTTAGGTTTTTCAATTTGGGAATATATGATGGTAGTAGTAAAGAAGGTAATAATATACCCCACCTGTCAAAGGTTACGATTTGTTTCCAACCCATTCAAGTCATAAAATATTTTTTAACGGAACGTAATGTTTTTGTAACGGAAGTTAATTTGGGGGACCTAAGTGTTACACTTTTAAAACTTAAGGGACCTATGTGTTACAAAAAAACTTAAAGGACCTATGTGGTACAAATTAAAAACTTAAAGGACCTTAGAATGCATTTGGCCTTGTACAAATGAATAAATGTATATGTAAGGGTACTTTTGGAAAACAAATATTAATTAGAGTTGAATTTGTTGACTTTTGTTTATATTTTAGGCCAAATTTTTTTTGATGTTTTTTTGTTTATAAATAAGGCAGGAGGGAATATGTGTTACAAAAAAACTTGGACTTATATGATCCAAATCTAAAACTTAAAAAAGAACTATGTGGTATAAACCAACAAGTTAAAGACCTATAAATGCATTTGGCCTCATTTATCTCTTATTTATAAATGTTGTTAGGTTAGCAACAACTTAACCCTACTTTTTCCCTCCTAAACTATAACATTAATTACTCTCAACTACAAATAATACTAATTCTCATTTCTTAATTTTTTCCACTTCTTATTAGTAAAAAAAATAAAAATCCACTTCTCATGGAACAAAAAAAACATGTTATTTTGTCTTCACTTTCTCAACATTTTTCCGTTCACTTATCAACATTTTCTACGATAAAAATAACAACTTTTTCTTCACCGTTCTCTCTCACGATGTTTTCCCTTCTCAACATTTCTACTAATACTATTTTTTTAATTAATGTTTTTTTTACCTTTTAGATTTTTTAAGGATATGTTTTATTTTTGACCTTGCAATCAATCATTTTGAAAAAGTTAGTATCTCAAGGTTTATCCTTTTTGAAATAGACTAACATTCCATTAACTAATAATAGAAATTTACTTTAAGGATATGTTTCGATATTGATGATAGTTGTGAAATGCTTAATATTCTCTTTAAATGTGATTTCATTGTTGCTATAATTGTTCGTCTATGATTTTTTCTATTTTCCTTTTTTTTTCACGAGTATTGAGTGGTTTCTTATTTTTGAGAGTTTTGTGTATATGTTATTTCATTTTAAGTTTTGCAAAAGTTGGTGAATACAATATATCAAAACTGAACTTTCGCACTATCACTTGAAAACTGAAATAAAGTTTTATTTAAATAGTCTAGAGTTTGTTTTAAATTTTAATAGACTCATATGCATTCGAATGATCAAAAGTATGTTTTTGTATCAAAAGTAACTTTATGAGAATAGTTAAAGATATTAAATAACCGACAATAGTGTTGTAATTCTAATGTGCTCGAGAAGTTTTTCAAAATTGTCGAAAATTAATTAATATTGAATGCATGTGTCTTACATTTTATCGTTTAATTTTATATTTTCAAAATTAATATTATTATATTTGTCTTACCATTTTTATTATAAAATCTTATAATTTTTTTATTAAAAATCTCACAACTTTTTAATATTATATATTTTTTTTATGAAATAATTTTTTGTTAAACCTAATGGCTAATATAACCCGCGCGATGCGCGGGAGAGAGCGGGAGAGAGCCTAGTACTACTACATCTTTTTTCATTTGTTTTTTTATTGAAATGAAATTTGAAAGCCAAAAAATATACTAACTACTCTTCTCTTTCTCCCTCTCGTGTAACTTAACCAAAAAATCCTCGCTCCCTCCTCCATACTCACACTCACACAACACCACCTCTCTATATCTCTCTGCAAACCTCTTCTAAGTCCAGCACCACTCGCTTGCCGCCGCTGGACTAACCTACTTTCTGTGTTGTGAGTTACTCAATTCTTCAAATGCATTTTGCAGCTTGCCGTCTCCGTAACAGCAGCCGGTAATTCATTGATTCTATTGCATTTCTAGTTTCAAATCTCCAAACCTAATTGTTTGTTTGAATTAATTAAATGATAAAATTAAGGTTAGGTTAAATGAGCATGAAAATCATCTATGAACATGATGATTTGGGGTTAATTAGGTTTTTTGCTATTTCGGTAGATTACGGTCATCGCGATGTGAATTAATCACAATATCTGTTAGGATATATAGTAATGAATGGCTAATAAGAGTTGTTAAAGTAGTTGAGGGTTGTTATAGGAGTTAGTTAGTTAGTTAGTTGGTTACTCCTTCTGTTTCAAAATGAGCGTCGTTTTAGTTAAAAAGATTTGTTTCAAAATGAAGGTTAATTTATTATTTCTTTTAACATAATGATTGCATTTCTTAATATGTGTGCAAACACCTGAAACGACACACATTTTGAAACGGAGGGAGTAGTTAGTTAGCTGAGGTTGTTATAGGACTATATGTGTATAAACCAAGGGGATGTTCTGTCTTGAACGAGCTCTTAGCCATGGGAAAAATCTGCAGCATAAAACACAGGTGAATAAAACCTAATTTTGGAATGAAAGTAGAAATGAAAATGATTGAGGAACGATAAGTGTTGAAATATGAAAGGTACTAATGAAAAAGAGAGATTGCTTACCAGATGAGAGAGAAGAAGAAGTTACAGAAATTGTGTTTAGAGATCGGAGACGAAATGAGAAACTTTCTTTTTTAGTAGAGAAAATGCATTTGATTTGAGTAACAGTGTCTCTATTAACGACATCGTTTCGTTCATGACTCTTAAATAATAATTTTTTTTACTAAGGTAAAAATAGTAAATAATAGTTTTTTTTAAGGTAAAAAAAATATTAACAATAAAAATTAAATAGTACTAATTTTCATGAATTTCAATATCACATTAAATTAAATAGTACTAGTTTTTAGTACTATTTTTTTTTGGTAAGGTAAAAATTAGTACTATTTAATTTAATGTGATATTGAAATTCATGAAAATTAATGATACTGTATTCAATAAAAAGTTTAAAAATTGACTGTATAAAGAGAAAAATGATGATTTTTTACAATTTTAGGAGGATTTTTAATATTTCCTCTACAAAAACAAAAAAAAACGTAGCTATTGTCCCCTTGTAGTATCATAAACCAGAAGTCGGAGGTGCGCTGATCTCAACTCATTTCCCCGGAAAACGTTGTCGGTGTTCATTAGGGGTGTGCATGGTTTCAAAACCACCCCAAACCAAACCAAATTAATGGTTTATGAACCAAACCATAACCATTTCATCTTAACACCGTTTTTTTAACAAAACCAATTCGGTTTGGTTTCAAATTGGTTATGAACTGGTTTTAAACCGGTTTATAACAAAAAATCAGTTGTTTGTTTAAACTGGTTCTAAACCAGTTTTCAACCTTAAAAAAAATAATCGATTATAGCATAAGTTAAAAAATCAGGTAAACAAAAGTTGAAGACTCGCAAAACCAATTATTGGAATTAGCTTAAAAAAGCACTAACTAGTTTCCAGAAAGAGAGAGTATGAAGTCATTTTTCATCATCTAGAATAAAATCATTCTTGCGCTTGCAATTAGCTTCCAGATTTTTTTTCACTCTATACCGGGTTGTCGCGGCCGGTTTTGCAGTAAGGGACTGTTTTTAAAAACCTTGCTCAATGTTAAATGGTTGGAACATATAATGCTTTGATTGGGAACTTTGTGTTGTACTTGAATGAATTTGTAGCTTCTAAGTGCTGAAATAATGCTGGTGGTATAGGTTATAGGCTTATTCTTTTCAATTTTAACAAGCCAAGACAAAAGGCTTTTTATGGGTTGAAATCTGTATGTTATTTGAAGTTTTTTTACATACCTGAGCTGACACTTTTTGTCATTCAAGTGAGTTAGAACTTAGAAGAGTGCTTCTACATTCACAAATCATATCGTAATAATAAAAACAAACAAATCTAGCAAAAACATCAAGGCTAATTGACTCTAATCATCATCATGGAAGATGATCATATACTTTCTAGTTGACTCTAATCATCATCTCTATATGACATTCTTTCTGTTTATTTTGTTCCAAATCGGTTTTTATGTCTTTTTCAACTTCTTTTCATTTTAAATTCTTGCATTTCTAATTCAGTCTTTATGTATGACCTATTACAGATAAAGACACGGCTACCACCATCTAAATTCACAAGGCAACATTTTTCCTTTTCACCACTTTGTTGTTTAATTGGTTGGTGGCCCCTCAGAGGTAAACAAACTGACACTGTTTTGTGTACTGTATATGTATTGTTTTTTATTTGATAAATTGCATTGCAAAATTAATATACCACACTTTTTTTTACCTTTAGTACCAGACTAGCAGGATTTTATTTTAATTTTTTATTGTAGATCAGACGATAATAATATGATAGGGTTTCCTTACTGTATTTAGTACTGCAATTTTTCTGTCAAAAAGAAATCTAGTACAGCAATTTTCAAAATAAAATATTACATAATGTTGAATTACTACATTTTAAAAAGAAAATTGAGGTACTTTTACTTTACAATTACATATATAATATTATAAACAATTATAAGTATCAAATTTTATTCTACACATATTTCTTATAATTTTAATCTTTTTGAAAATTGTTTTCTTTTCTACTCTTAAATATTTACACTAATTTGAATACTCGAGGAAATTTCATTTTCCTTCAACTTGCCTGTAAGCAAGATTTTTATTTCTATCATATAATACTCCTCCTCTTTGTGCTGGAAGCTTAGTTTTGAGTGTCTCTCTTTCTTGTTCTTCAGAGTTTCATCACAGTGGGGAGAAAGAGAGAATGAACAAAGGTGGACCAGGCGGCGGTGGGCCCACTGCAGCAGCGGCAGCAGCTGCTGCTCAAAAGCAAAAGATGTTGTTGCAGAGAGTGGAAGGTGATATTGCCAACATCGTCGACAATTTCAGCCACCTCGTCAGTGTTTCCAAGGTATGTATTTACCTTCATTTTCTGTAATTGCCATTTTGATTGTGTCTTCAAGTCGAAGCAAGTATGAACACTGAGATGCCTTATGAATATGGTTATTGGTATATAATTCATCGAAAATTTAATTAGTATGGAGATTTTGTTTTTGTTTGTACATATTGAGTCCCATTTTGATGCCATGTGGATTTCGTTTATTTGATAAGTGATGATCCATGTACTGTATAATTATATCTGGCACAATGGTGTTGATGATATCCAATTATCCTGGAATTTATTTCGTGGTGGATGCGTCTGTTTTAAAAATTGGGAATTTTGTTTCTATCCAAACCCAATGATGGTTTTTGAACAGTGAGAATTTTGAGTGCCATTTAATAATAATGTTTTGCTATCTGCTTGATTTTCTTGTGAGTGTACTAATAAATGCAACTATGTAATTATTTATAAAAGCAAGTTATACATTGTCCTTGAAGGAATATGGGATTAGTCTATGCTTTGAATTGTATGTGACACGGAGGAGATGCTGAATAAAATAAGGGGTAAGAAAGGAGTGAGAGACGATTACACTAAGGATGAGTGGTTGATTTGTCTTGTAGAGTCAGTTATGCTGAAAAAAGAATATAATGTGTTTGTTCACTGTTCTCATTAGTTAAGAGGCAGCTAAAGGAACAGCAAAAGATATCATGATGAAGGAATCACCTATACAATAATCAAGTTAGGATCCTCTCCATTCCTGAAAAGAAATGGCAAATGATATTTGGAGAGATATAGACACAAAAAGTAGGTAGTGGGTTCCACCACTAAATAGGTCCCACCATCATTAAATATTTTTTAAAAAAATTTAAACTCGTTTGTGTCTACATCTCTTCAAATGGTGTTTGCCATTTCTTTTGAGAAATGGAGTGGATCATAACTCGCAATAATCTATTTTAAAATAACTTGGGAGATGCCATCTGCATTGAGGTCTTGACTCTTGAGGGTGTGTGTTATGTGGTGATTTAGTATTTTCAGATGTCCGCCACTTGCTTACACAGGTATAACAAAAGGTTAGGACTTAGGATGAGATTTTAGGATAAAGATAAACTTGGTCTATTGAGAATGCCAATATCAGATTTATTATTTGAGTTGGCTTTATCTTGGAAAAAGAAAATAGTGTTTGTTTCTTCAACATTCTCAAGTTTATGATCCATAAATGGCCGTGAGTGCAAGAGTCTGAGTTGTTTGTCATCGTGTCTCTTATCTTGTGTTCAGGGATTAATCATAAATAAACAATTTATGTCTTAAACTTATTGCTTATCCCATTATGTCCTTAGTGTTTATAACTCCAAGAAAATGGTGTATGTAGTCTTCTGATTGACAAGTTCTTTCTTCTTGTCAAACACAACTAGTTGTTTAGATTGCCATACACGCCGAAACTTATGTGCATAATGTTCTGTTGTTACTTGTTAACTTCATGCAAGCTTGCAATGTTGCAGGTAAATGATCCACCTGTTAGAAATTCACAGGAAGCTTTTATGATGGAGATGCGTGCTGCTAGGATGGTAAGACCACAATTCTGTTACTTCTTAAGCTTCTTTCCGAGTATTATTTTTATGGATTTGGTGCATTGAAGTTCTAAGTGTTACTATGGATTGGAGAGAAACTTGTGTGTCAGTACTCTGTACCTTGCTACCTATAGGAGTGGTGTATTGTGTCTGATATAACTGGACTTGTCAATATTTTAGAAAGTGCGTTTTAAGCATCACTTATTCGATATAGTTAAATAATAATCGCATTTCTCCGTTGTTCTGGTTGGTTCATTTTTTTGAAAGGGAAGGTAGAAAAAATCCCACCCGATATTAAATGTCACATTCTCGCTCTCCTCCCCTCCCCTCTTTCAACAACATATAATTAAAATCCCCCCCTCCCTTCTAATAAATGCACTCCTCTCCTCTCCGTCAAACCAAACAGGCCCCAACCAGGCAAGCACTATTGAGATATGTTCTTTTTGCTCATATTTTGATATTGATGAATGATACAGGTCCAAGCAGCTGATTCTCTTCTTAAATTGGTGTCGGAGCTGAAGCAAACTGCAATATTTTCCGGATTTGCTTCCCTTAATGACCATGTAGAACAAAGAAGGGTTGAGTTTAACCAACTGGCAGAAAAAACAGACCACACATTATCTAGGATTGGAGAGGAAGCTGCCGCTAGCTTGAAAGAACTTGAATCCTATTATTCTTCTTCTGCGCAAAAGACTATTCAAGAGACACAACCATAGTTGAGAATCTATAGCAATGCCGCTTGCACATCTCACTTGATGTAAGATATCTTTAGTTTATAAGTAGATTGCATTCTTTTGTTTTGTGATAGTGAATCTTGACACAATGGTTAGAGACAGTTGTTTGTGTGACTAGGAGATTGTAGGTTTGTGGAATCAAACTCTTGCATATAATTTGCAATGAGATTGACCCTTATTTGTTTTGTTTTAAAAATATCTTTAATTTCTTTATTTGGGTGACTTAGATTCATCATTAGGATTTGTTATTAATGCAAAATAGCCTCTAACATTCTGGATGCTTGGAATATTGGATGTAGTTATGCCATGTGGGATATAGTGTTAATTTGGAAGGGGAGAAAATTGTTTTGCACTTATTGAAAGGATCATCAATTTTGTTTTTGAGAAAAAAATATCTTCCTATTTCAATGTTGTCAATTACAAAGATTTGAGGGATTATTAAAAGATGTTACACATAACCAAACGATTTGGTTTGTAAAAAAGAGACTTAATCATACATGTGTTTCATTTGAAAGTATTTGTCCTTAGATTTTGGAATTTTACTTTGTTCATGTATATATCTTTTCTATTTTATGTGAAAATTTTATGCTAGCTTCAGTTTACATTTTTGTAATTTGGAATTAATCATAAAAATTGTTCTGTTCCAACCTCAAGTACGCTACACCGCGTTTCAAAGTATTATCTGCTTTAAGCCGTGTGTGAGCTCTCATGAATTTGTCTTTTGTAAAAGGCGCTTTGTTTGGTTGAGAAGTATGAGTGTTATATATAAACTATCATTTGCTTCGATTTCTAAGGAGTGAGACATTTTGGATATACTGAAACAAAAATATTACAGTTATTGGAAGTGAGTACCATTTTAATTATTGATATTTCAAGGCATTGAATGCATTTTTTTTTACTAAAGGCATTGAATGCATTACTTCTTTGTTTTGTGGTGAAAAAAAATACTATTTCTCTGTTTTAATTTGAGTTGAGAGCTACATAAACTATGCTTAAACCCCATTTTTTCTTATACTTTTTCTCCATGGTGGCACCTAACGTCCATGATATTTACCTGTTGAAGACCGTTGTTAGGCCTATTACCGGTTGGTCAAGTTAGATATACTAAATGGCTTTTACATCATCTCATGGTTCCTCTATTTAATGATTCACTATAATTGGGGAACATCAACCACCATCTTACTATTTCTTAACACATCATGTTGCCCTAGCTTTTAAACAACCACCATCAACTACCTTCATGTGAAATTTATTTTCTGGTAGTGGTTCAACTTGTCCATAATTTTACATTAACATTAATGTCTTATGTGTTCTTATTAATGTACTATAAGGGTTATGTTAACGTGTGCCCTAAAGGTATATGTTAAGGATTCTACTAATACAAATTATATTTTAAAAGTTATATCTTTTTAACTTAAAAATAAATGAAATGTACAATTTCCAATACATGTTTTCTATCTTTAGTATACTAACATGTGCATCAAGGACACATGATAATATTTTCCAAAATATAATATCGAAATACCGTACTTTTGGGTATATGATTTTAGTCATAGTTCTTCAATCACTCTATAATGGACATGTTATATTTTATCATGTTATATTTTATCTCATTGATTCTATTGCATTTCTAGTTTCAAATCTCCAAACCTAATTGTTTGTTTGAATTGATTAAATGATAAAATTAAGGTTAGGTTAAATGAGCATGAAAGTCATCTATGAACATGATGATTTGGGGTTAATTACTTAATTAGGTTATTGTGATCTCCACTCCAAGCACTTAGATACTCACTCAATCGAGCAAATTAGAAAAAGGAGGACTTCAGTGGTGTAACATTGTTTTCAAGAGTTCTGTACTTTTGTCTATATGGATAAGCATGTTTTTGGTTGCTGATCAGTTTACTGAACCCAAACTTTTGTTAATCAGTAAATTTTAATTTGTTCTTTGGTGATCAATACGTTTTTGTTTCCTTTACTGTAACCATTTCATCTGTTTATTGGCTTTAAATATTTTGTATAAAACCTTTATCAACATGTTTAAATGCTTCAAGATATAACAACATTAAACAAATGAATCTTATGATGTTTGGCAATCTCCATTTTAATTTAGAATCATCTGGTCTTCTGACTTGGTTCATTGATTAGGTTATGTTGGACCACATGATGCCTCTAATGGATAAAAAACTGCCCCTATGTAACTGCCGGCGGTTACTCCTACGGTTGCCAAAACCGCAGCCGAATAACCTCAATTTTCAACTACTGGAAAACCGCTGCAGCTTTCCTGTTTTTTTGTAGTGAAACGTGGTTATCTGTTGTATGGTTCACCAGGAACAAGAAAATCTAGTCTTATCTATACTAAAATACTTGAAATTTGATGTGTATGATTTGCTTTTGAGCTATGTTGGTTCTAACTTAGGCCTCACTACAACCTTGAGGCAGACATCTAACCGATCAATCATTGTTATCGAAGACATTGACTGCAACAAAGAAGTGCTCGTTCGATCAAAAATCTGCTGATATGGATTCAGCAGCTTACTTAGGGACTAGGGTATGTTGTTTTACTCCCTCTGATTCTCATATTATTAATGGGATTTAGAGTAGTGTATGAGATTTTTTACAATAAGAGTAGTGTATGTATGAGATGAGATGTTACATAAGAAATTGATGAATTTGGTGAACCAGTGTTAATTTGGTAATAATATTAGGAGACTTGCGGAACTAGTATAAAAGGTAAAGACTAAGTCCCTTACTTAAGCATTTCTCTCATCACTCTCTATCACCATACTTTGTTCCAAGGCTTGCGTGCCATGGTTTAGAGGCTTCTAACCACAAAAAACTCCAACACCATACTTTCTCCATTTTGTATTTCCTCTCCAAACAAAGGATTGAAATTTAGATTTACTCAAATCAAAGATTGGATAATCAGCTTATGAGTATATATTATGAACAATTAAGGTAAAGGATTCATCTCTCCCAATTTCCTTTCTAATTACTTTGATTAGATTCTGATTTTTCTCTATTTTATGGTAATTGAGCGTTGGCAATGTGAGTTTATAGTATCTAAGAAGCTATGGGTTAATTTTGGAGTGTTGAAGAAAATTATGCATAATTCGTTTTTGGAGGTGTCCTTACTCAGACGGTAATAACTCTCACCCTGTTACTCAGATTTAAATGATTCTTGATTTTCTGAAATCTAGACGAAATTCCCTTTGATTTGGCTACTAATTTGACATATTTTGGATTTATAATGATGTCAGACACTGTATATGAAGTTGGCAATCTTAAGTAGAAAAATGTAGAAATTCCGCACACGGGTTTAATGACTTTGGACTACACTAGAGCGTAAAGATGCGGAATCGGCGTGTATGAAATAGTTACGGTGAGTTCCTTAGATAGAACCCACTCTTTGGAATCAATGTATGATTCTTAGTAAAATTAAGGACTTATGTTAGATTATGGTAATAGGTTAGTTCCCCTTGTTAGTTGATGCTTGAGAACTAAATAATGATGGGAATATGTTTGGAATTGAAAAATGTTTTGATTTTCTTGTTGAACTGAAAAATGCAGCAAAATATAATTTTCTCAGTGTCAATCAATTGACAAATCCTATGAATTGATTGGCCAATTGATTGACAGTACATTATGGTCCCGTCATTTGTAGGATCATTCCTTGATTCTCAAGCTTGATATTAACATCCAAAACATGATAAAACATAGTTTGGTGTTATGTTTCTAGGTACTTTAGATGTATATTTCATTCATCGATATTGACGCAATTATTTCATTCATTTGTCTACACAACCCGTGTCTGCAACATTTGTCAACAAGATCTGCCGTCGTATTAAGGTTCTTCAATTTCTCATATTAAGGTTAAATTTTTGTACTTTAGAGCACCATATTTGTGTTAGATATTGTCATTTGGCTGGTTCAATTTCTGTGTTATTGTGTAAAGTTTAGAATTATTCCTCCTCATGTGCTCTTGTTTTTGTTGATAATGACAAAAAAAACCATAATTCTGCTACTTATATTGATTCAAAAATCAAAACATGTAATAACAATTTGTCAAGATTTTCTTTTCAAAAGATCATGAAACTAAAATAGAATAAACTTATGATATTATTAACTGCTTTTTATTGTAATAATTGCATTTTATTAATTTTTATACTGAAAATAAACTAGAATGTGTTGCAGTTTCACATCTTAAACATTGTATATTAAATGTGAGCATATCATAAATATGTGTCTGCTAGAAACATGTTGTTCTCTAATGACAAATAAGCTATGGTATTTTGAAAAGATTAATTCAGGCTATTAGAGTGCTAACAATGCCCATATTCATTATTACTTAATAATAATGTACCATACAATTGCCCTGTTGATCCAATACAAGTTATTTAGGATTACGAATTGATTTACTGGTTTAAAGACCACTAATACCAACTTTAGCTTAAATCAATTTTATAAGTCTAACACTTTAATTAACTAGAAACTTATCTTTTGGTCTGCCTTTATAAATATGTGGTCTTCAACTGCTTATTATAGGCAATAGGCCTGCTATAAGATAGTGGACTGCAATGATCGTTTAAATTTATTTCTTGGGAAGTTGTTAGTTTTACTTGTTACATCTCCAATTCAATTTTTATAAGTGTTTAAAGATCTTCCGCAGAGAACTCTTTCTCAAGTAGGATCTTTGTAAACTCTTACAAGCCAAAGTTGATATTAGTGGTCCTTAAACTTCAAACCAGTAAATCACTTCCTAATCCTAGAATAATCATTTGAAATTTTAGAATGCATCAATCATCAATCATAATAATAAAAACACTTATATATGTTCCTACTTATGTCTTTGTAACTGTGAGGTAATGTTTGTATTGGTATTGGGAAGTAATGGACACTTTAAAATTGAAATTGTAGAGAATAAAGGATACATTGAAAGAGACATGATTATTTTGCATAAAGCAATATTCTGAAAGAGACATGATTATTGAGCCATCTTTTTTGCTTGCTTGCCTATTGTTTCTGATGATTTTTGCTTAAGATAAGTTAAAACACTGATTTTTGTTTATATGTTAAAACACTGATATACAATAGAGTTTTTTAATCCAATTATGTAGGACATATCTTATTTTGATAAAGAAAATGTTGGTACCTTGACAGGCAGGCTCACTGCAGATTGTCAATGGGTTTCGCACGTTATAGAAAATTTTCTTCAGTTGATATTATGCTACACTTTGCAGGTCTAAATTTCGTATTAGTTTTCTGGTTAAATTTTAATGTATTATTTTTCCGTGCATTACCTGTTCTTTTGTTTGAATGATATCTAAGGAACATGAGCAATAATTAATGTTTCTGTGATTTCTGTAAGTGGTGCTGTTTGCAATTCTTTGAATTTGAATGAAGAAGATCAAATGAGCTGTCAAGATTTAGATCTCAACAAAGCTTCCTTCCTACTTAGAGTATGTGAAACCTGTTTCCTTAGTTGTGTATATTGTAAAGTTTATTTACCTAGTCTAACACAATTTACCTAAAATCAGTAAACTTCATATACAGTTGTTATTGGTAAGGTGGTTATAAAATCATAGATGATCACTTCTGACCTGAGCCATACTCATAAAGCATTAATTCCTCAAGACTCAAATTAAATTATGACTACCATGAACCATTATGTTTAGTATTTTTATGTTTAACACCTATCATATACTTTATGAAGTTTAACAAGGAAATTATCTTCAGTTGATATTACGCTACACTTTGTTGGTAACTTATGCAAGATCCTGTCGCCGGTCAATATCTCTCGTCATTCCAAGAAGAGGTATGAGATAATATTACTTTTGTATTGCATTGTTTGTGCTAGTGTTGATGCTTCATGGATTTAGTTTGTTGGGATGGTCAATTAAGCTTGAGTTTGTCTCCTATTGTTGATTTTCCTGTGCAGATTCTGCTGAATTTGTGGCTGCAATTCAGCAGACAGTTGATATTGTGAACTAGTTTGCTTAAGTTTGGTTTGTTTTATTTTCTAATCTAGTTCGGTATTAAGGCTGATTATCTTTTGCTAATCTAGTTTAGTATCGATGTGCCATTTTATTTTTTAGTATTGGTTGTTTTACCAATGTACCTTACCAGAAAAAAGGTTTATTTCGTCAGGTGACACTACAAGGACAGGATTAACATGAGTATGGTATTATCTTTTTGTTAGTATCTATGATTTGCCTTCAATATAATTGTTTCTATTTTATTTTATTATTAAAAGGCCAAATTGTAATGGTTGGAAGGTTTATACGACGGCGATGAGCATGTGCGGTTGCCGGTTGGAAAGCTTGCTTTGGAATTTGGGGCTGGTTTTATAGAATTGGATCTCAAGGTCCAACAGCACTCCCCTAAGTTGAATTAAGTGGTAAAGTACAATATTCAAATGAGAATTTGGTAAATTTTTATGGATTCATTTTCTTCATTCCTCTAAGTCTTAGACGTGTTAATACTAAGAGTTTGATCTTGATCTTGATCTTTTTCTTGAGAGAATCAAGAGCCTAAATTTTTTATTTGTTTTGCTGCATTTTTTGATGTAAAGGTTTATTTGTAGAACATTGGCTAATGAAGACATCAAATTATGTACTGTAATACATGTGTGTTGATTCGTTGGGTTGTTGTAGCTTTGAATTTTAGATTTGAGCTATAAATTATAAATAGAATTTTTTTTCCATTTAGAATTTAGCTATAAATTAAGAGCAAAATTTTGTTCTGGGAGCTATAAATTTTGTTACATAGTATGTTTGATGTTTTAGCTCAACAAAATTTTGAGTTTAGAAGAAAAATTGAAGCTTCTTTTTAAACTTGTGACTTTTGAATTTTTTTTTTGGTTACATAAGAGAAAAAGAAAAACAAAAGAGGCTAATCTCTAATAAACACTACACCCCTAGCATCGGCCAAGAGCAGTTCACGTAACTCCCGGGGAGGGGTAGCCAGTTTCACTAAATTGGTGGTTGACGCCGCGCCCATCTTAGCTAGCACATCAGCACATGCGTTGCCTTCACGGAGTGTATGATTGAGCTCAATATCCCAATCATGCTCAAGCAACTTCTGAATACAATGAATCTCATTGGCATAACGATGGTGAACCGAGACTCCATCTCGAATTAACTTCACAGCTTGCAATGAGTCTGAAAAGCAAACCACTTTACGGTAGCCATTATCCCAACACAATTGTAAACCCTGTAGAATAGCAACAATTTCAGCGTAAAGAATGCTTTTGATAATTGCTACACCATAAAATCCCCAAATAAAACCTCCATCGTTATTACGAAGCAGGCCTCCGTAACCTGCTGTGTTTGCCGAGCCGAACAGGCTTCCATCTACATTGAGGCAGACCGATCCAGGTGCAGGCCGTAACCACCCAACCATCCTTGGATTATCCGCCGGAGAGGAGGTAGAGGTACAATTACCAAAGGCAGCAGCACACGAGCTAATTAAAGATTGGATTTTGGTCACACTAGAGTACACACTAGCCTTGTGGTTCTCAAAAACAAGGGCATTTCTATCACACCATACTGTCCACAAGATAATGAAGATAGTGTTCCCATAAACCTTGCTATATTTCTTGCACCACTCAAAAACCCCCACTCCCTCAGTAGTACCGGGAATGTGAGCAAGTCCACAAGCTCTCCAAACATTAGTCGCGTCAGAACACGAAAATAGACAATGATCAATGCTCTCAATAGCTACTAAGCAACGGGGACAAATATTGGAGCTACAAACATGTATGTGATGAAGAATCTCCCTAGTTGGGATAGAATGGTGGAGCAATTGCCACACAAAAAATTGAATATTCGCCGGGATTTTCAATTTCCAAATCCATTGCCAATTAAGATTTTCATCAACCGGAGCCGGATTTTCACACAAAAAGTTGTGACTTTTGAATTGTATGTTTGTTATGAATATTGTTATACTTCCTAATATATATTTTAAATATTTAAGATTTTTGCGGCAGTAACCGCAGCTATACTTAACTTTGTTGATAAAATTTGCACATAAATAAAATAACCGCATCTAAAGGACACAGCCAACACTGCCGCAAAACGACCTCCCCAACTCCTCAAACTTCAGTGCTCGGAGAACCGCCGGAAAATGCATATAGTGGTGGTTGAAACCACCGCCGCTAGATTCCAGTTTCCTTGTAGTGTTTCTTTTTTAATTTGATATACATACATTCAGTTTAATCTGTGACATTTTTTTAATACATTGTTTGATGGTGTAAATTTGATTTACACAATTGGTAGTGAATTTTTTTTTGGGTTTTTACCACCAGTTTAATTTGGTTTAGACGTCAGTTCTTCCATATTTGTTTGGACTAGTAATTCTATTTTTTGGACTAGTAATTCTATTTTAGCATATCGTATATATTTGTTTGGATTTCAGTTTAATTCTATTTTCATACATTCAATATATTTGTTTTTCAATTTATTTTATGGCATATCGAATATTTCAATATATTTTCATAGTGTATGTAACTAGATGTTACTTCATATTGTAAACATCTGCATACTATTATTGAAAATTAAAATAAATTGAAACAATAAGCACGAGTTTTAGTAACTGTGTGGAATTAATTTGTATCATATGAAATTTTCTTTGTAGATTTCAAAGTTGATATTACAATGAGTTTTTTTCTTTTTTTGACAAAGATATTACAATGAGTTAGAAGGTGAAAGCATTATTTTAATATTTTGGTGAGAATAGAATTATTGTATCGTTGTGGAAGCATTATTTATGTTATTTTAATATTGTTACGAATAATATCGAGTGAAAGCCAGTAGACTTATATTTCCTTACAAAACACACACCTAAAAGAGTTACTTGACAACGTAACTCTTTCAAAGTAAATATGCTAGATGAGCCTAGCCAATATCTATTAGTAGATATTCAATAAGTTTTTATTTGTTATATTTTCAACTCTTAAATTCAAAATGTTTTTAATAATAACTAATTCAAAATTTATTTTTAAATTGCATTGAACTTCTGTTTTTCAATGATATATTTAAATCGAGTTTTAAGTTTTCAAATTCTTTTTGAGAGCATGAAATATAAAATATTTTATTTTTAAAAGGGTTAAATATATTTTTAGTCCCTATAAACATCTGACTCTTCCACTTTTAGTCCCTTTAAATTTTTTTTCCACTTTTTGGTCCTCAAAATATTTCCGATCATGATTTTCGGTCCCTTCTTTTCACCTAACTATGTGTACGATTCAAATTTTTTAACGAGGTTTTGTGATCATGTTTATAATATTATAAAAATTACTCAAACCAAAATTCATAATTTTTTAACAAATGATGAATTAACTATGAATTTTTAAGCGCAAACACTTCAAAAATTCATATTTAATTCATCACTAATTAAAAAAATTCAAATTTTGCCAATCAATTCAATTTTTAATATACTAAACATTACTGCAATATATAACTCCAAATTTTAATTAATATACATGAGTTGACTTAAAAGTAGGGACTAAAATTTATGTTAGAGAATTTTGTAGAGATCAAAAAGTGGAAAAAAAATTTAGAGGGACTAAAAGTAGAAGAGTCGGATGTTTATAAGGATTAAAAACATATTTAACCCTTTTTAAAATAATCGACAGAAATATATAAAGCAAAAAATTTGATTATCTTGTGGATCAAACTGACTTCATGATTCAGGAGGAGACAAAATTATATAAAGCAAAAAATTACCAAGTCTTATGAAAATAAAATACAAATCACACGAATAATATTGAGTGAAAGCGAGAATAATATTGAGCGAAAGCGAGTAGACTTATATTTCCATACAAAACACACCCCTGAAAAGAGTTATTACTTGACAACGCAGATGATAGATGAACCCTGCCAATATCTATTGAATAGTTGGAATGTTGGATACAGCTTTGTTCAACAAAGGTTTTGATGTATAAATTAGATCTTGACATCAAAATCATGTTTCCTTCATAAAATTTACTCACTATATGCTTACATGCCATGAAACGTTCAATTTGCAATGTCCAACATTCAATTTTTAGAGTTTCCTTCCATTCTAGTCCCTACTGTCCTCAAAAGGGTAAATGACTCAACAAACTTTAGGGTCAACAATCGGTCAGCAAGGGTGTATCAAGACAACACTCCTATGAACCCAACAAGGTTGTTCTATATTGCAACTCAAATTTGCTTCTTTATAACAACTGTTGTACTTCATCTTTTCCACATATGCGTTGGAGCTCGCGTGCTGCAGCCAAAAAGGATTCTGTATAGGAGGAAGGAAGACACAAGGTAAGGAGGAAAAAATATGTACTCACAATCACATACAGCATCTTGGTTCAACAAAAGATAGATGTCATACAAATACACAACTAAGGTCTTGATTGGATTGACTTATTTGATTTTATCTACTAATAATATAAGCATACATAGGCATTTGCAAGACTGTTTGGTTATGAAAACAGCTTATGACATGTATACAAGTCATTTTCATATGTTTTTTATAACCTCTCTAGGATAGCTTATGAAAACAGCCTATAGCTTATATGAGAATATAATTTGACTTTATTGTATCGTTTACTATATAAATAGCTTATAGATAAGCATTTATATGATAAATGTGTATGTTATAAGCACTTAATTAAGTTGATTATCCAAACATGGTCTAAGTACTGAACAAGATATATTATTACCTTTCCAAATGCGGAAGGATTTCTGATTGATAGGTGAACCAGTTATTGTCTGAATAACCTCAAATAACATATTCTGTGAAGTGCTCCTGAGCTCTTGTACCACTCCATATATGGTTTTCCCATTCTCAAAGTAAATATGATTGTTTGGGTGCTTTGTCTTGCAACCAGCATGACGTTCAAACTCGTATGCGTTAATAACCTGAAGAAATGCAATATTAGAAACAGCAAGTTGGCTTCAAAAGGATTCTCCTCTATCATGACTAATCAAACTTGCCTTAGAAAAACTACACGAAGGACAGCTGCACAAATACCCAGCACCTTTTATAACAGCTCGAAGTTCCTTCTATCAAGCATAGGAAGAACCAGACATGTGATCAAAGATAAGCTACTGTGAAAGATGAACTCATCACGAATACTAAATTTTACCTCCCGTGACCATGCCTTATACTTTACAGAGACACCATCCAGCATACCGGTAGATAGCAAACTTCTGACGTTTGAAGGAAAGTTATTTGAAGTAGCTTTTTTAGACATTTTCATCTGCTCTTTTGTCTTGGGAACAATTTCAGATGCAGATATCGGATCTGTACTTGGAAGTCCAGAGCTTGATCTAATCAACTCTTTTTCATTCACAACTTGTAACATATGTGACAATTGTGAAGGTGCTCGGCCCATAAATAGTCCATAGTTGGAAACAAATAAGTCAGACGGAGTTGCATCATCATCGTCACAGCCACCAAAGGATATGATAGTGCTCTCTCCTTTATTATAAGAATGAGAAACAAAGGGCATGTCATTTCCCCTGTGATGGTAACTGTGACCCATTGATATGGTGCCATCATCAACCTTACTGAATAAGTGGTTACTAAACATAGAACTGTCATGGGCCTTGTTGTAAACTTGAGCAATAGACATCACATTACTATCTACATTATTGTATCCTTGACACATTGACATTGGATTACAAATATCTTTGTATGTTGGAGAAATAGATAAGTCACAACCTCCCTTGTTATAAGATTGACTCGTTGACATTAAATTGTTATCGGTCCTGTCAAAAGCACGATCCACCAATATTACATTGTCATCCCCTTTGTTATATGTGAGACTCATTGATATGGAATCTTTGCCTTCCTTGAATGCATGAGGATCTGACACAGTATTGCTAATGCCCCCATCATAAGAATTATTCGTCAAAACAAACATGAAATCTTCGGACTCCGTCACCTCATTAACTTCGACTTTCCTAATTCCATCTTGATTAAATGTTGGTTGAGAATCTTCTGAAGTAGTCGACTTGGATAAACCAAAAGAGGAATCACACCCAAGAGGATCCAGGATATCCTTTCTTTCCACACTCAACTTATTATCTATGTTAAGGGGGCAAATGTTTGCGTCTTCAAAATTGATTGACGGAGCACCTGGTTCAAATAGTTGTGCAGTAAAAAGGCCGGTCAAAGAATTTCCCCACGACGGAATATTGGAGTTGAGCATTCCTGATGATAAACAGTTCGGAGCCTCTACCGCTTGTTTCTTATTGGGAAACAGATCAACTTCAAGGCCATCCATGAACCACGGATTAGATCGCTTTGACTCTAATCTAGAAGAATTATGATAAGTCGTTTCATCACTGTCCTTCAAATTCACAGAAGTCTTTCCCATCGAAAATGGTTGACTGTGGAACGACTGTTAAAAAAAATTGTTTAAAAAGATTCACTGTAGAAATAAGTTTTAGGATAGAGAAAAGTGGTGACACTAAATCAGAGCTACATAAGAAATAAGCTTTAGGAGGATACTTGTTAGTTACTACCAATGAATGGGGAAAAATGGTCTGCTCAGAAACACTAAGGCCATTCAAAATCATGAAACTATGCATCACATTTTCCATAGAACTTTTAGGGTATGACCTACAGAAGTATGGTTTTGAAAGATAACATGATAGATTTTAGAATACATACCCTATAAAATGTGATTTTTTTGGTACATCGAAAATATAAATTGCACCCGTCAGCGATCAAACCCTGGACCTCCCCCTACCAAACTCATATGTCCCCAGCTCTTACGATTTGAGCTATCTTACGGGAACCCTATAAAATGTAATTGAAATGTTATAGGATAATTTTTCATTATCTAGCTATTTTTTAAAAATCTAAAAACTAATAGCCCAAATGTATTTTTTTTCTTTTTTCTTTCAAGTTATCACATCACATTTAAAACAATGGGAAACACTTGAATCACAAATATTAAAAAGTTTAAACACCACAAAATAAATGTTAATTTAAAGATTTATAACATAACATAAAGTGGCATGCAATTGAATGAGATTATTAAAGAAACATACCATTTCCTTTCTCAGCGGCAAATTCGATCTGCCATAAGAACCAATTCAAAACAAAGATCAATTTACATCAAATGGAAGATTGAAGTATCAACGATCGTGCGTGCAAAGATCTCTAGCGCCGGTAATCAATCCATTTTTGAGTTGAGCCTTTTGTGTTTCTCGGAATGGTGCCCCGCACGATTGTTGTCTAAGACGTCATCTTGTACGTACACGTGGCATGATCCACTTCTCTCATAAATAAATGTCAAGTTCTGTGTGAGTTCGAAACCGCTATGTTAAACTCATATTTTCTCTTTTTTATTATATTTTTTAATTAGTTTAATATGATTGAAATTATTTATATTTTGGCAGAGAGAATAACAAGTTAATGGAAAATGATACTTCCTTTGGTCTCAAATGTAAGTAAGTTTTGGTCAAAGAAAGTTGATGTATCTGGTTATAAAATTTGGTCCAAATACATCAATTTTGTTTGACCAAAATTTGCTTACATTTAAGACTTGAGTAGTAACTTAGTGTCTTAGGGTTTGGGGCAATGATTAAGAAATACAAATTTAATAAAAGTATTAAAATTTTTGTAATTAAAGTCATAAAATTATTAAAAAAATGGTGTTTTTAATGAAAATTTACCACTTTTGTTACTTTAACTAAATGACTAATGTTCTTAGACACTTGTTAACAAGACTTTAAGTTAATTTATAGTCGGAATTTGTGACTAATAATTTATATTTTAATTTATAATAGACAAATTATTTGATTGAATTTAAGGGTGTGTTTGGTACTACGAAAAGTAGGAAGATAAGATATCTTGAAGATGAAAAGTTTTTAGAAAAATGTGTTTCCGATCTTTTTAAATGTAGAGAGGAAAGATTGTTTTTAGTGGGATAATATATATTTATACAATGACATAACTTACATTTCTTGTTTCTATAAGGTTATTTTTGTCAATTACCAACTATATTATTTTCTTTTCTCTAACTTTTTTTTATACCAAACAACCAACAAATCCTTTCACTTTTTATTTACTTTCAATTGACATAGAAAATGTCCTGTTCCACCTACACTATGTTATGAAGTATTGTCCGCTTTTAACCGGGTGTAAGCCTTCACATATTTGACTTTTATAAAATGTATCTCGTTGGATTGAGGTGTGTGTGTTGTATATAAGTTAACCTTAATCTCAAATCCCAAGCAACGTGAGACTTTTTGGATGTACCGAAACTGTTGCCCCAAGTCGAGGCTAAGGGGTTAAAGACATGTAACGGTTGTACCCATCTTCTAGTGCCAATTTTTCGTCCCACCCTCAAGTGTGTTACACTGTGTTATGAGGTATTGTCCATTTTAAGCTGCGTGTGAGCCTTCACGGATTTATCATTTATAAAAATACATGCGATTTGCTTTAGTTGATTTTTAAAAATCCAAACTAAATCAATACGGTTTTGATTAGATCGGTTGTAGTAACCAAACTATCATTTATAGAGATACCCTATCATCGTTTTCTTCTCCAATCACACTGAAATTCTTATTCTCATTCCTAAATCTCACAGAGCGAGTCACAAAGTAACCCTTTTATACTCTCTTTGAAGCCCAACTATTCATAGAGAAACAATTCCATCGTCTTCTTGAAACCAAATCACATAGAGTTAACACAACCTTGTTGCGCGCATCTCGTGATTTCGCCTCTCTCTTTTTCTTTGAGGAGGTATCTTTAGAACTTAATGATTTTATTGACATTTGGAATATTTGATTTTAAAATTGAAGTGGTAAGTAGTAACCAATGCAAACATACCTCATATATATAATTGTACTTCTCAACTACACTCTACATTCTACATGTATGCTCATGTTTCAGGAATATTTATTATTATATTTGTGACTTGTTCATTTATTTTTGTCTCACCGTACTCACTATTTATTAAAATTATCATGTATCGCTCACATACGTGTTATTTTCCAGATCATGACGAGAGTCCCATTAATATCTATTAATCTCTAATGTCTTGGGTGATTAATTAATACAACGGCTTTACCGTGTTGTTTACACTCCAATGTCTTAGATGAATACACAACACAATAACATTAAGTTTCGATAATCTATGTGAATATTAAACTCAAATTTATGTCTAGAGTTTAGAGTTTAATAGATATTAATTCAAATTTAAAGATAAACCATGTAAATCAAAGATAACATCCAATTTTGATAAATAAACTATAATTTACTAGCGGGCCGGACAATCCCGTGCCCGGTTTGTTAACTTATATTAAAGATTATTTTAAGTTTTTCATAGATTTATTTTTTATGAATAGAGATGTTAAATTAAATGTAAGAAATTACTAAGTGAAAATGTGGATATTTCATTAGATGAATTATCTTGCATTATTGAAAATAACTGTATCATGTGGTTTTTCAAATTACATAAAAGTGGTTGTCTTTAAAAAATTGTCATCTTTGAAGCCTAAAATAGGTACAATGAAATATATTCGGTTTAAAAATTCCTATTTCTTTTATATATTATATATTGTTATAGATGTAGAGTAAAATATGGAGGATTAAACGAATAATAAACAATTAATGTATGTCAATCCATTTTCTTTGCATCTTCTGAGAATATTTGAGGATGTTCTGTGGGATAATATTGAATGTCTATAATATTTGAAAAAGAAAAAGGAGGATTTTAAAATAATAAAATAAAAATCAAGAGAAAGAGAGAAATAATCATAATTGAAAGAAGAATAATAAAAGTGTATTGGTATTATGCTGTTTTATCTTGAAAAAAAAAATGATTTTGCAAAATATGGGCATATGGATGAGTGAAAACAAAATATTGCAATTAACTAATGAAGAATTCATACCAATATTGATGCACATACTTTTTTGTGTACCGGTACTTCCAAATTTCAATATCGGGCATCTTCTTGTGCTTATGAATCTTGTCAATCTTTTGGCTTATTAATTATTTTTTCTCCTTTCAATTTTGATACATCTACGTGGTCATTGAAGATGAATGAATAAGCAATTACATTTCAATGTGTTTAGTAATTAATTAATTGCAATTAATGGCAAATTTGACAATCTAAAAAATACATACCAAAAAGGTTTGCTTGACTATATTTGCATGTGAGTGGTGTCAATTGTTTAAAGGTTTGTTTGGAAATATGATTCGCCAGATTCGGTACAAACGATGCAAGTGGTTGTACATTAGTTTGTATTTTTATATATTTGCATAGTGAGAGAGGGGGTTAAAGAGAAACAATGGTGTGCAGTGCAATTGCATTTTCAATTTTCTTTCAATTATGTTAGGGTGTTATTTGAATTTTGAAGTGAAAGTTGAGGGTAATTATGAAAAGGAAAAAGTCATCCCAAACAATTGATTTTAAAAATATAACATTAAAATGATGATGTAGACAAAAAGTCAGCTTTTTATTGGTTAAATCTTTTATTGTACCGGTACATTATGTTTTAACAAAAGAACCATAAAATTTCCCTTGATGATGTATTCCCTTTATATATTGTAAAGATACAATATATTGATCATCAAGAACAAATACTCATAACATAGCTGCATCTTTTTTTTTAAGCTCGATATCCGGCCTATGGACCGACTAATCTAAGGGGACCAATCCCACCGTCCACTTACGGGGACCCCATTTAAAGCCAGAATTTTTACTCTGTATGGACTAGCCCACCAAAATTGACACCAGTTGGAATCGAACTTGAGACATTGTAAGGAGCAAACTTCAAGAACCCAAGCCAACACCACTAAACCAACTCAAATGGGTTTAACATAGCTGCATTTAATCCCAACAATTTTTTTTTAACAACACATGGTGAGCTTACAAAGATGATGAAAAAAGAAGTGAATGAACATCACCCTTGATGTCTCAAAGATGTGTGCATTCACCTTCAAAATCCCTTTGAAAATCAAGCTCCCACGTTTCTCTCTCTCTCTCTGTTTTGATCTCAAAAAGTGTTTTGGAATAAATGGGTTTTAATTTTCTGCAACTTGTGGCTATTTATATAAAATCTAAAAAAGGGTCCCGCTTAGCGACGAAACTAATCGCTTAGCCATAGAGATTTCTTCACCTTGAAGTATTTGTCAAGTCACCAATCAGCCTTGAAACTGCCTTGATCACTTGAAACTCACTTAGCCACCAGATAGCAGGCAAACTTTGAAGCTTCTGACTTGCTTTGCTTGAGCCTCGCTTAGCCACCAAGTAGCGAGCCAACTCTGGGAGCTTTTGACTTGCTTAGCTTGAGCCACACTTAGCCTCCATGCAGCCACTTGATCATTTTTCACTTCAAATTCCATTAAATCCAAAATTACTTACAAAAAATGTTTAAATTAAATAGAAATTAAATAACTAAAATGACAAAACAAATATTTACACATTGTTGAATTTTTTATATGAACTTACTTATTAAATAAGTCGATAAATATTTAAAATGTATAAGTAAAATCATTGCATTTTAGCACTTATCAATATTTTGCTCACTAAATACACTGTAACTTATGATGTTATTTAGTCATGAGTGCATGTGCAACCAAAACTTATGTTGCGGAAGATATTAAATCCTTTGGCACGTATGAAAGTCTACTACATTAATCACCTAGCTTTTTTATGTGAAAGATATCTTAATTTACTTCGAAAAGTTGCGTAAAAGATGACTTTGGCTTTCACTGCCATTAACTGTTGTTGTAGGTTCAAATATTTTGTTGTGAATAATCAACTAAATGAGAACATGAATCTTTCAAGTTGATAGGTCCTTGGTTCATGCTTTAAAATTTTATATTAAACATTTTCTACTTTGTAGTTATATCATGTGTTTGGTTTCTGAACGGTGAATTGTATTTAATGTGATTTCTATTTTTGAATTTGTTAGCTGATTGTGTTTACTGTTTATACATACGATCATATGTAAGGTGCTGATGAAAGAAATGAGATCTCAATAGGCTATGTCATTGTCAAGGTGCATATTAATTTTATTTTTTTGTTTAACATATGATTTTATAAATGTAAATTGAAGTGGCTTATAATTTGTTAATTTGCAGGCAGAAGGATTTCTTGCATTAGAAAGGCTTGGTCATTCGTTTAATAGAACTATTAATTCCTTTACTAGAATCATTAATTTGGTCATTCGTGATTAATATTATTTTTCTTAAATTAACCCTTTGTTTGGTCATGCAAAGAGTTTAAATTATATATAGTGTAAGGATTGATGACAACAAGTGATCGAATGGAATGGAGTGGAGTAGATCATTCCATCCAATACGATCATTACTCCAATTTTTCATTCCCCTTAATTTGGGGTCTATGTATGATGAAATAGTTAAAGAATACTTTAATTTTATAATTACAATTTTATCCCTGTCTTTATAATTTGGTTTCTTCGCTTGCTCTTATACTTTTTCCTTCTCCGTCATGCTTGTTTCTTTACTTCTTCAACAAGGTAAAGGATCAATCAATCTTCTTTGATCATTTCAGGGACAGACAGCCAAAAACTGTTGTTGGTTCGGTGCTTTATTACTATAATAATATTTCTTATGCTTTAATATATAAATGTGTTTAGTTCTACGGTGTGTTGTTAGTCTTTGTTGAAAATTGAAGATGATTTTATTTTTTTTTATTTTCAATTGATGGCCAATGTAGATTTTAGATTTAAATGTGATTGTTGAATTATATAGTTGGTCTATTTAAAACGTTTGCGATGACATAATTAAATTTTATTTTTAATTACGTTGTTTCTTCATTGAATTTAATTTATATGCACTGACAGTGTAAAATTATTTTACACGTGCATCCAATTAAATCACGCCATGTAAGCATTTATGGAGATTTTTTAAGAACTAACCTATAAAAGTGGCAATTTCTTGTGTTTTGATTGGATGTATGTGTAAAAAAAGTTTACACCGTCAGTGCATAACAATTAAACTCTTTGGTAAAAATTTTTTGATACATCAATAAATTAAACAACAAAAAAAAACTAAACTACAACAACGAAATCCTTAAGCAATAAAGTTTTAATCTCTAAGAAATGATTATCAAGAATAACATTACTTATATTAGTATTATGTGCTCCAAACTTTGCAATTCAATCTGCAACCAAATTTACTTCACGAGAAACTCGCTAAAGCCTACAATTCCAATTATGCATCATCAAATTCATGATATCACAGAGTATTCCAATTATGTTTCTAATTTGAAAGTAAAAAGAACCGTTATATTCTGTTCCCTAATTTCTTCTTTTCTTTTTTTATTATTATTTGGTAACCGTGAGAGGGTGATGGGGGGAAAATTGAAATGAAAAAAGCTTTAATATATTGTTTATTGTTATAGATTTGGTAACCATGTGGAGGTGATGGTGGGTATATTTGGAATGGAAAAAGCCAGCCCAAAACCCTTTATCCTCTTTATATATTGTTATAGATTTTGTAATCGTGTGAAGGTGATGGAGGGTAAATTTGGAATGGAAAAAACTTTTATATATTGTTTATTGTTATAGATTTGGAATGGGAAATGTCACTCCAAAACCTCTATCCCCTTTATACATTGTTACATATTACATTCATTATTGATCAAAAAATATATATGAAATTGATCAAAAAAAAAAAAAGATTACATTTATTAGATCCGTCTCCTGAGATGTCACTTGATTGAGAACCATCTCTTCAACTTTTTGAAACTCAGTTCGAGACCTGGCAGCAAGAGAGTACACTCATTAGCTCAATATAAAAAGTTTTGTTTTGCAAATAAGTACATTTGTTGCATTATCTAACATAATTCATATTTGATTTTCAGTTACCACAACTAAATTAAAACAACAAATCTCTATTCATCAAGTATTAGATTTTGTGTCATGAGTTTTATATATTAATTTATCAAATATTCAATATAATTTTTTAATAATACATTCTCTTATTTTATGTGTAGTTTTTTAAATGTGAGGAACTCATTTATCAAAGGATGTACAAAGAATTGATAAGAATTTTTACAAGGTATAATTCTTATAAAGTAATAAATTATATGTGGCTTTATAACAATATCCAAATATATATTTGTGGTAATTGTAACCAAAATTTGAAATAATGATCATATGGTGTAAGATGAATCATAAAAGAAAACACAATAGTTTAAATTCTTATCATTTACATTAAGTGATTCAAAAGTTGGATTTGCAATAAATAATTACAATGAATTAAAGAATAAAATATCTACATAAACTATACTAAATTGGAGTTTATCACTCTGACTTCCCATTAATTGCTCCTATCCCAAATTTGGAGAAAACCAACCCTGTGCAGTTCAAAATAACTTTACAAACTTTCTTTGAAAATAAGCTTGTAATACTATCTATCCTATACAACTATCCAACTACTAACATGACCAAATGCTGGCAGTTTGAAGTACTTGCATCTTGCTTCAAAACTGAATAGGACAGTGTCAGTCGAAATTTTCAGACTAGTCTTTTGTTCACCGAATTTCCCAGTGAACAGACAGTTTGCCTGATATGGAGTCAGTTTATGAGTCTGGTTCTGCAACTAAATGCATTATTTCTTCTTTCTGCAATCTGTTAAAAAGACACAGTTTAAATATATGAGTAAGTGTAACATAACATAACTATGGACATACTTTGACACTAACATGGAAGAATGTTCTGCATTATAACCTAACTAGTAACTAGATTATAACCTGAATTCCATATGAAGAAGATTCCCCAGTATTCACATTGACTGCTTTGATCAGGTGCGGCTTTGATGACTTTGATTCTTCTCCCTGAAAAATCAGTATAGTTGAAATTATTTCTTTATTTATTTTAAACAGAAGGTAGAAGTGAAAGTGAAGGAATGTTACCTAAACCATCTCTACTTCAGGTTGCGCGTCCTGTGGGTTATTGACATTTCTTCTTTTTTTACCCCATAGAACAAGCCAAAGGCCCACACAAATAACTATTGCCCCTATCACCCTGCAATATTATTATACACACAATTAGTTAAGTAAATTATTTTTTTGAAATTTTTATTAAAATCAAATATTAATGTTTAAAGTTACCTCCAAAGCGACAGCTTCTCACGCATAAAATAGGTACCAACACTAGCAACTACTATTAAACAGAGGGGGTTGAAAGACGATAGGAATACTGGACCTTTTGCTTCGGTCACTACTTCTTGCAAAAGGTTACCTATCACAGAGCACCCAATAGCCTATAATTTTTTAAATGAAGTGATGAATTAGTTAATTATTAAAATGACATTAGTAATAGGTTGTATAAAACTTAAAAATACATTAATAGTTTCAATAGTTTGGTTAGATGAACTTACCCCATAACTGGTAGCAAGAAACAACACATCCGATCGAAAGACCCTGCTCCAACCACTGTAATAAACTCTATCGGTTGCAAATATAGCGACTAGTAGAGATCCGATACTCCCGAAAAATGTCGTCATTGCCAAAAGAGGGAGTTTCGGATAATTGGCAAGTGTGTTGAACTAGAAGAAGAAACAAAAAACAAAGTTTGTCTTGTGTTAGTACCAAATCAAAATAATCAATAAAAAGTCTTAAATATATGATAATTAATAACAAGGTGTAAAATTAATTTTGAATGGTTGATTTAAGAAAATTAATTTAGATGATGAGTAAATTAAATATAAAAATTGTAGGCGAGAACAATTAAAAATATCAAATCAACTATATATTTTTTAAATCAGCTTTATTGCAGGTGACTTTTTAGATCATAAACCCTATTAAAATATAGGTTCATTTGATGGGTATAAATACCACTAACCTTTCATGTAATGAATATTTAATCTAATTCGTGAGTCGTGGGGTTCCATTGCAGGATTAAAAAATGGGTCAAGCTGTAGGATGTTAGCAAGTCGACCAGTCGACTGTTGCTATCAAAGAGCAATTTGGAAAATTTGTTGATGTTTTGGAACCTGTACAGTACCGCGATGTGGCTGACAAAGCATCTGATGCCTTTTATAGGCTCACCAACACCAACACAAGGGAACAAATCCAATCATATGTTTTTGATGGTATGTGCACTAATTTTTTCTTAGTTGTTATCCAAGTAGTGTTTTAGTTTTGAATTTAATTTATACGCAAATGAAATGTCGGTGTAAAATTGTTTCACACATACATTTGATGATGAATCGTCACATCATTGGATGCATGTCTGAATATATACTAACAATGTATAGAAATTAAACTCTTTTGTTTTCTGATATTGTGCTATACCATAATTGATAACTTAGCACCTTGCTTTGATAAAAGCTTATGGTATTTTTCTGTTAATTCAGTTATAGGGGCCAGTGTGCCAATGTTGGAACTGGATGCAGCCTTTGAGCAGAAAAATTATATAGCAAAGTTCGTTGAACAGGAGCTTGAGAAGGTGTTTATTCTTTTTATTCTAAAATTGCGCTTTTGCTTCTCTTTTGCTTGTTACTTATAAAATGTTTCTTCGTAGATCATTATAGTTTGTAATCATCCTCATTAACAAGTTAATTTAACCTTACTGTTTTAGGCGATGTTAATGTACTGATATGAGATAGTCCAGACTCTCATTGTTGATATTTAGGAAACTTTGAGTAGTCTGACCAGGGAACTTGACGGGGTCTTTGATGGTTCGTGTTTTGTGACTGTGTTTTGTGACTGTGACTGTGGGTAGGATAATTCCATCGAACTTATAGATGGTACAAGATTTTGATTAAGTTGTGTCTTTTATTTATGTATTATTTCTATTTTTATGTTGTTATGTCTATCTATCTTTAGTATGTTTATTTATTTCAATTGTTATGATTAATTTGGGATTGAAAATACATGCCACTGTTCGGATCTTTTCTCTGTGTGAGTGTGTTTTATTCTTATTCTTAAGTTATAATAACTGTGATTTACATATGTGTATGTATGTAGCTACGAAACACAAATATGGATACGGGACACAACACAGATCGTAACACGTTGACACGTATAAAATTTAAAAAAAATGATATAATTCAATGTAATTGTAAGTATATCAGTGTCATGTCAGTGTTGGGCTTGACGCATGTTCGACATAGAGACACATCTATAACAATCTATTACATAAAAATTTTCCGTGCAAGATCGCACGGTTGACACACTAGTTTAAACACAAACAAGTTCTTTATAATATTAAAAAATGAGATAGAATAACTTACTTCTAGAACTCTACTACACGCGGCAAGTATGCTACTAGCAAATATGAACACCGGTCCATGAAACCGAGAACCACCTTGAGGACTATTGCTAGTGGCTCCACCATTAGCCAATGTTATAACCGTGGCACCCAAAACCAGAATCAGTGTGCCCAACACCTTTGCTTGGTGTTGTCTCGACCTAAGGTTTATAGTTTCGGTCCTAAGCACAATCAGAAGAATTAGTAAGTTAAAGAGGTGATAGATAAAATAATTTGTTGAAAAAATATTGTTTGTATTTAAGTTTACAATAAAGACAACTAATCACAATGCATCAAAGCCTCTAAGTAGACCTTAAGCTCTTCTAAATGTTAAGAAAATATCTACAATATTTTGTTTTATAATAATCTAATCAGCCCCCTAAAAAGATTAATTAATGAAACTCAAACTACATTATTTATTTATGACACGAGTCAAGTTGAAGTTGAAAGAGTTAACTTTAAATTTTAATTTTTTTTTATATTACAACTAATACGAATTTGAAAATGTGTGTTAATAAATAAATAAAAAGTGAAAATTTAAATTGAAAATTACCTAAAAATATAGGCCAAAACAAAGGTCATGGCCGGGATGAAATTGCTAATGGCCGGGATGAAATTGCTAATGGCCGTTGCATACGTTGCTGAGGTATGCTCCATGCCCAAAAAGTAGAAATCCTGGTCAGCAACGCTATTCATTAACAAAATAAATATAATGTTAGTAAAACTGTGTACCCATTAATCAGTAATGCTATATGTTTAATAATAAGTTAAACTTACTCTAGTAGACCCTTTATAAATATTCTGAAAAGTATTGCCCAGCTCATCGGGGGTAGATTTCTATTAAATTGAGAGAAAAAACAATACAAAATAAAAGTTAAGAGTTAAGATAATTGAAAACACAATACACTCTTTAGCAAAAAATGAATTACGAGTATATTATACCTATCAAAGATATATCTGCCCAGGCAAAAAACTGCAGCAACGAAGAATGCAGCTATAGTTTTATATGCCACAAAGATATAACTTCCTAGGCCTTCGACCAATGCTGCGTCGGCAAGAAGATTCATGATACCATTTAACAATTGCAGAACCAAGGCAGCTCCATATGGCATGAATGGTCTCGCACATTGCCATATTTTTTGGAGGGGCTGTAAATTCTCCACAACTGTATACAAAAAAAAAATCCTTTAATCTAAGGAACACACCAGATATCATAAACCTTAAATCTAAGTTACAACTATAAACCTTTCGTAGAACTTCACTACTTTTCCTTAGCTAACATCATAAACATGTACAATATCAATATCATACAGATTTGGTTCGTAATTTTCTCTAGTCAAGGTAGCTAACATCATAACCTCTTATGCAATCCAATGACATAAAACCCGTATGCAGAATTTCTGCATCAGACTTCCAACTTTAATCACTGATTCCGAACTCATTATAAATCCAAAATATGCCAAATTAGTAACCAAATCATAGGGAATTTCGTCTAGATTCCAGAAAATCAAAAATCGTTTAAATCTGAGTTACAGGCTGGGAGTTATTAGCGTCTGAGTACGGATAGCTTATGAAAACTGCTTATGACATATTCATAAGTTGTGTATGATAGCTTATGAATACGTCTTATATACCTTGGGCCTATTTGGATTGGCTTATTTAAGCTTATATAATGATATAAGGATTTGTGAGGTTGTGTAGAAGAGCTTTTTAAAATAGCTTACGACATGTTCATAAGCTATTTTCGGCTTATTTCCGTTAGCTCTTCAGGATATCTTATAAAAACAGTTTGACTTTATTATATCTTTTGTTAAAGAAACAACTTATACATATGCACTTAATTTATAAGTGCTAATGTTATAAACACTTAATTAAGTTGCTTATCCAACCACTTCAAAAAAGATAATTAATTTTTGGTTGAATTTTTCAGGTATATTATTAAAGAGGCATATTGAATTTTTCAATAGCTTATGACATATTCCCTTGGATTTAAACGAATTATGCAGAATTTACTTCAACACTCCAAAATAAACCCATAGCTTCTTAGGTACTATAAACTCATATGTAAACCTCACTCACTCTCATACAAAAGGGGGCAATAATCAGAATCTAACTAAGAAAATGGAAAGGGGAAAAATTCTAGGATTGAAAAGGAATAAGGTAGTGAATCTCTTACCAAGCTTTACCCTTTCCTCCAAATTTTGCTCCTAAGGAGGAGAGCAATGGTTCAGCCAGAGGGAAGAAAAATGAATTGTGGGGCTTGTCTAATAGGTATATGATCTTGTGAGGAAGGCAAAAGTGTAGTTGCATCATGTTGGATTTAGCTTTGAATTTGGTAGGTTAGTATGGAAGGGTTTGTTATGGCGTGAAGAGAGAAAATAAGGAGAAGATGAAAGTGACCCAACATTCCCAAGCGTTTGTTATGGTTTACTATTTATTAGTAAAATTATTAACTCTTATTCAATCATGCCACTATACCAAAAACAATTCAATCATGCCATTCCTTTTACTATTTTTGCTAAAAACTCTATAAATTGGTATTGCTCATTAACTTAGAAACTAATTTAAGACCCGCGCGAATATAATATTACAACTATAAACTATATACTCTCTCTGGTCTTAAATATAAGAAAAAATTTACATTTTAGATACAATTGAGAATTTAATGTAGTTGGTCTATAATATGGACTACATACAATAGATTCTCAATGAATTCATATATTTAAGAATGGAGGTAGGATCATATAAGCTATCAGATTTTAAATACACATCATATAATCTTATTTTTAAAATGTATTTTATTGTTAGTGTACTTACTATGATCAGCGGCGGCAGCAGGACCAGGCGCAAGAGGATCAGGACCCGCAGCACCCGCAACAAGATTAGGATCAACAACAGCAACAGGAGAACCACCACCAGCATGAGAAAGAGAAGAATCAGCAGAACTCGAATCATTATCATCTTCCACTATTTCATTATGGGAAGAGGAAGCCACATCCACTGTACGGAAGAAAAAAAAATATGATTAGTAAAATATGATATGATCACACATAGTTTTAAAAATTCCCCCTCTTTTTTTAGCAAAATCATACATATATAATATAATAAAATAAAAGTAGTTTTTTGACAAGTTTGTCATTTGTCGACTAATAAGAGTGCTTGCTATTTTAAAAGTTGCTATTAGTAGCAATATTTCTTTAATTATTTTTAATTTAATTTTTTAATTTTTTAATTATTTAATTTAGTAAAAAAATAGTTTGGAATGTAATGCTATTAGTAGCAATATTTCAGTATTTCTCTCATCAATGTTTAACTATTCCAACTACCCATGTTATGTTGGGACTCCAATAGTTGCCATCAATTTCTCACTCCAATTTTTGTTTCTCTATAAAACAAATTTGATTTCCAAATGCTATTTTACTTTCCAATTTTTTAAACCTATGTTTATATTTTCCTCTTTTTTATTCTTCGTTACTACTCTAGTTTCATATATATAAGCAAATTTACAAAAAATTTAAAAAAAATTCTAAATGCATGAAAGTCAAATATACTTTCTAATTTTAACCCTACTTTTGGTCTTGAAAACCGTTATAAATATGGAAATGTGTAAAAAGTAAGGATATATTTGTAAAAATTACATTGATTGTAATGATTAGATGTTACTTTTGCTTATATTTAAGACTTTCAAATTTTTTGTTTTGTTGCTTATATATGAGACCGGAGTGAGCACTTTACAAAGCCCCACTTGATCTATTTTAATACACATATCTCATTCTTTTATTTTCTTAAGATCAGTAACCATAATAATTTGTTTAAGAAAAAGTTCTTGAATTACATCTGCTGCTCAACAATTTAAGACTAGGTTTGTTTGATCTTACAGTTTTTTTGTTTATCCATTATTTCAGGATAATTTTGAGGGAGATAACTATAAAACTCAATTGCACTAAAGGTGACCGTTCAAGTTCACAAGTTCTTATATATATTTTTCTATCTATAGGTATCTATAGGTAAGGGTTTCAAATACATTCTATTTAGGTTCCTTTAATTTGTTCATGATTATACATTTATACTTCTTACATCATGTTTTACTTTGTGCAAGATATTGATTGATGCTCATGAGACTGAGGAAATATGTATCGCATTTAACAATAATAGTTTTGCCCTGAGATTGATTGTTGTTCATTTATTTAAATTTTGTGTGTTGGTTGAATTATTATTTATACATTTTTTGTGTAAAATTTTCAGCTTTAAATACTTTGCCTTTTACATGTTCGATCAAATGCCTCATTGGATTTCATTTCTCTTTTGGATTACAAATTGTGTTTTTATTGAAAAGTCTTTGTTTTTTACTTTGAAAGGAATAATGTGGATGGCTCGACGCTAGAGAATTTTATGGCATATTTCTTGATTTACATTGTGGCTTACCATGTAGATTACACAAAACATACTTATGTAGATTATGTTATTTGCTCATTTTTCAATCAAGTTATTTTTCTATTCTTCTCTTTAGATTAGTCACTTATGCTTTTGGATGCTGTAAAATTGATTTTGCGCTATTGATATACATTATTTTCCAGTTGAGTATATTTTATTGTAGGTTTCGGGACTTGGTTGTTTTTTATGTTTTGTGTATTTTCTACATATAATTTAGGCAATGGGAGGTTCTTTGTGGATTTATTATGAAAAGTAAAAGTATCATTTTCTGATAAAGTTTTAAGATTAGCCACAATTGTTGTTGTTGGAGTGGGCTGGCTTGGGTTGATGGTATATCTACACATGTTGGTAACATGGAAAGTTGTTCATAAGGTTTGTTATTTTAAATTTTTGGTTTGATTACATTAGGATTAGTATCATATTATTAAAACTAACACATTCAATGCATGTATTATATACATGATGATAAAGGATTAAATAGTTCACATAACTGTCCTTTGTTTTTCTCAGATTGGAACCATCAAACTAGCTAATTTATGTTGTAATTACAGGTGATATTTTCTGATATGGAGCAGCTGTATTAGTAACTTGGATGGAATTGGATAACTCTGAAGAGTATGACCAAGATGCATGAATTGACTTATTGGCAGGTAATGCAGTTTTTGTGCAGTGACATGGAAATTTTTAGCTCTGGTATGTTGTTGTTTTGCTGTCAAACCATGTAATATTTCATGGCCACTTTCCCTATTGTTCAGGTCCAGTCTTTTGGTATTGTGTTTTACTTTTACTTTTCTCTTCTACACTTTCCCTATTCTAAGGCTGTTGAACCCTTTGGTTGGTTTACATTGACCATAGAGTTTTGTCTAGCAGAGCATTAAATAATCGGAAAACAAATTTCATTCAGGGGTGTTCGTATGATACAGAAGCGTTTTGTGCGTTTCATATAGTTAGTAGTACACTATTTTTGGGTGTTTCAGGTTGGCCTTAGCTTGGCATTGGGTTTGAAGACTGTTATCAGCTTCATGTTTTAAATATTGACGTATTGTTTTCTATTTCACAACCAAATTTCACCATTCAATTTATTGTGGGATCTTTGATATAAGTATAGTAGGTTTAGTTTTATTGTGGGATCTTTGTTCTAATTATTAATGAAGTTCTTTCTGTTTTTAACCTTTCCCCTGTACCTATTGCTTTACCCCCCTGTAAAATTTGAACAAAGCAAAAATAATAGGATAATTCATTTCTTTATTAAAAGTTTTGTGACTAATGTACAAGTTTTACGAGTCATTATATTTATTATTCTTTTTGATTGGTTCAGTTAAATCCGTGTATGTTGTTTTATTTTAGGTATGTGGAGAAGCTCAATCCAATATCAAAACTGAATTTCTCAATAACACTTCAAAACTCAGTTAAAGTTTAGGAGTTGAAATGATCATGGGAGTTTGTTGCCCTTCTCCCTCTTTTTGACCCTCCTCACCATGATAGCGCAGATGTTTCTCTCTGAAAATTAAGTCTAGACATATGCATGAATAAAGTGAATTTGTAATTAGTGACAGATACTAACTCTACATACTTGCCCTTGGGTCGATTGTATATCTACACATGTTGGTAACATGGAAAGTTGTTCATAAGGTTTGTTACTTCAAATATTAAGTTTGATTGCATTAGGATTAGTGCCAGATTTTAAAGATTTTTGTTGTTCTGTTTGGATTAAGATCTTTCATTGTCTTTGTTGATCTATTGAGATTGCTATTTATGTCTTGGACCAAGGATGTGTGACTTTGTCACAATTATAATTTAGTGATGAAAATTTCTCTTAATAAATCATGAAGGTGATTTCCATTAAATATATTGAGAGGAATACCAGCAGAGGATGCAAATCAAATAGAACCAAGAAACAAATTATATAATGTATTTATCACTATTTGGTTTTTGGAAATTGTATCTTTGGATCTCGTTCTCTTGATTTAACTTATAGGAAAAGAATAGTATATTGCTAAGCATTTGTACTACTATCTTTTTTAGAAAAATAGTGAATAATAAGTCTTCTAACATAATGACTTATGGTGAATTTATATTGCTAAAGTTTATATATGACATTCGTCAAAGTCTAGTACTTACTAAAATTAGCACCAGCAGCAGCAGAAGAACCAGCACCAAGAGAATCAGCAGCAAGAAGATTATCACCAGCAGAAGCAGAAGGACCAGCACCAAGAGAAGGACCAGCTGTAGGAGGAGGAAAATATGATTAGTAAAATATGATATGATCACACACAATAGTTTTGAAATTTCCCTCTCTTTTTGTAGCAAATGGGGTTTTATTTTACATGAAGAAACAAACAAACAAACAATATAGAGAAATGTGACCCAATACAAGTTGGCCCAGTTGAATACAAACAAAACAGCTTAAAGAAATCTGTCAACATTCAGAGTATATGTTTTGAAAGCTTGGCAAGAAAAACTAGCGCCACAAAACTAGTGTATATTATGTTAATTTTCAAATTTCAAATTCTCTCAAAATCTTTCTTTTTATTTTTAATCTCTCTCCCTTCCCTCTTGGTATTTTGGTGCATTGAAATTAATTGTTGTTGTTGTTGTTGTTGTTACAGGTGAGGGTTGAAGCTCTTATTGCAATTGATAATGTCCTTTGATACGGAAAAGTTGTAAATATCTAGGTAAATAAATTCTTTCATCTGTTTCTTTATACCCGTCGATACACATGCTTTTCTCCACTCAATCCTTTGTTTTTATAATTTTTGTGAAAGTGAGCACTCACCAGGTGTTTGAGGAAATGTCTCAGTTGAAGAACCAATTGGCTTTATGGTATTATTTTTGTGCTTTTATATGAAATCATATTTGCACATTTCATTATATGTATTAAGTAGGATTCTTCTTGCTTTAGGAAATTATTAATTAGATTTTGTACTTTGCACACAACAATGGCAAGCTAAGCTGCCAACAAAAAACTAGGTCCTCTAAACCTACAATCCAGACCAAAACTCCAATTCTATCTCTGAACCAAAACACACTGCCAACACTTAAATATATCTTTTGCTCATTTCTTGTCTTTTCATTTAATCTGCAACCATTGTGGTGTCAGTCTATCATTGAATTCCTTCTGTTTGAGATGAATATAATCATATATCATTACTTGAACTCATACTTTCTTATTTAGTGTGTGAGATAGCATCAAAATATCACTGGTTGAACAAATTTTGAAGTTAGACAGATATAGATTTTATAACACTGATAGATGACTTTCAGGTTTAGTCGTTTAGTATTTTCTTTGTTTTCCCATTTTAAGTTTATTGTTAATTTAAGTGTATTATACTCCTCATATCTTATCCCTTTCTCTTTTTTGTAATGTTTGATGGTTTTAAAGATTTGAATAACTGTTGTTATATTTGAATTACTTGAATTGACTCATATCGTATCTGATTTTTTTTATACTGATGCATTGAATAAATTGTTGGTGTAGGTGAGGGTTGAAGCTCCTATTGTAATGAAAAAGTTGCAAATCTCTTTGGTAAATAATCATTTCATGTGTTCCTCTATTTTCATTTTTTGTTTGCTGCAATATGAACTTTAATTCTATGTCGCATTTTTGTTGCTGCTTGTTTGAGTGAAGCTTATTTTGTTTACTATGTCGCATTTCTTTGATTTTTCATAGAATTGTCAATTACTTAGTGTGTTCATTATGACCTATATAGAATGAATGAACAAAATAAGGGTCAGAATCAAAGCAATGGATGATTTATACTCTGTGTTCATTACTTTATGATTCATTGTTCACAATGGCCGATTTTTGCTTATTGTGGTTGCTAAAAGATATGAATGGTAAATGATAAAGTTCATGGTGTTGAAAAATGTTGTGATTGAGTATTACGAGATCATTAATATGCCTTTCCAATGGGTACTTTTCAATGAGAATGGTCTGACTATTAGATATATCATGATTCATAACTCAATTTAAGGCCATTTTCATGCCTTTCTTCAATAGTTTGTGTGTCTTTAACTTTACTGTGTTGTGTTTTCATGTCTTATTTGAAAGTCTCGTGTATTTAAAGCTTTGAGCATTTTCTCTCACATACTGGCTTCCATGGCTTCTTATTACTTCCAATTTAGTTTGTTATGCTGATCCTTTGTACTATTCACTGTTAGTGTAACTTCACTGTGTGTATATTATTTTCTTGATGTTGCTATCTTTAATTGCAGACTTCATGTAATTGGAGTTTTGTCTAGAAATAATTGATGGATGATGAATTGATTATAATAAAGATGGATAAATGCATGCTCTCCATCAAAGAGTGGGCACAACATCTTTATGAAAAGGTACTCCTTCTATATTCAGTTATTGACCGTACTCGAATGAAAACTTGAAAAATTATTAGTCAATGACTTATGTTTTAAATATATTAGAGTTCTCGGAGCAAAATGTGGTAGAAATATGATGTGTATTGGTTGACAAAAACACTCTTTTGAAGTTGAATTCTGCTACAACTAATCTATAAATGGTTGTTACTATACATGTATCATTTTGTTAGTGAAAGACATTAATAATGAGTTCATTGTTGACTTAGGTGCAATGCTATTAGCATTGTTTTGGTGTAATTTTTTTATGATTTAAGTGTCAAATATAACATTTTGTTCAACATTGTCATTATAATGTTGAACACTTTTGTCATAGCATTTCATAAATTACTCCCATTTTAGTTAATTAATTGATCAATACTTTAGCATTAGTGTTTTTAGAACCATATTTTGACTGTTTTTACGTTCAAAATTTGTTGCAGAAGGTTAAATCACAATTTTTTTAATATATCAGGAAAGGCTTTGGAGCTAGAAAGGAGCAGACTTGGTCCTAAAAGAAGATGCTATTTTTCTTTGCATAAAAGATGAGTAACTTCAACTAAAGAAAAGGGTATTTAATTATGAAGTATTTCATTTTTACTTAACATATAAGTGTCGAATACTTACTAGCATCAACCGCATCAGCTGCATGTTCGACATCTGCATGTCCGACATCTAGTGGATAAATTAATTGTCCTCCCCCCTCTACATTCTCCGCTGTGGAAAAAAAAATTAATTAATTAGTTGTATTTTTATTAATTAATAAAGTAGTCAAAATTGTTTAACTTTACTTCATCACTATAATGATTTCATAGTTGTTTTTTCTATGACGAACACATAGGAGCGTTCATGTACTCTTACGAGCAATTTTATTTCATACTTTACACAATATACTTTTAATTATGAAGTATTTCATTTTTACTTAACATATAAGTGTTGAATACTTACTAGCATCAACCGCATCAGCTGCATGTTCGACATCTGCATGTCCGACATCTAGTGGATCAATTAATTGTCCTCCCCCCTCCGCATTCTCAGCTGTGGAAGAAAAAATTAATTAATTAGTTGTATTTTTATTAATTAATAAAGTAGTCAAAATTGTTTAACTTTACTTCATCATTATAATGATTTCATAGTTGTTTTTTCTATGTCAAACACATAGGAGCGTTCATGTACTCTTACGAGCAATTTTATTTCATACTTTACACAATATACTTTTAATTATGAAGTATTTCATTTTTACTTAACATATAAGTGTTGAATACTTACTAGCATCAACCGCATCAGCTGCATGTTCGACATCTGCATGTCCGACATCTAGTGGATCAATTAATTGTCCTCCCCCCTCCGCATTCTCAGCTGTGGAAGAAAAAATTAATTAATTAGTTGTATTTTTATTAATTAATAAAGTAGTCAAAATTGTTTAACTTTACTTCATCATTATAATGATTTCATAGTTGTTTTTTCTATGTCAAACACATAGGAGCGTTCATGTACTCTTACAAACAATTTTATTTCATACTTTACACAATATACTTTTAATATAATTTATCATTATATATTTCTACAATTGTCATGAATAAAATTCCATAAGTTTAGTTGCATCAAACAAAACCCAATATTTTAAATTTAAATGATATAAAAATTTAATTTTTTTCTCACCACTGCAAATGACAGGATCAGCAAGACTGGGATGATTATCTTCTACCACTCCTGTTTCATTAGTGGAAGATTGAGCCTCAACTACCCCCACCACTGTGCAGAAGAAAAAATATGATTAGTAAAATATGATATGATCACATACAAAAGATTTGAAATTGTAGCAAATGGGGTTTTATATGAAGAAACAAACACAAAATATAGAGAAATGTGGCCCAATACAAGTTGGCCCAGTTGAATACAAACTAAACAGTTTAAAGAAATCTGTCACAATTCAGAGTAATATGTTTTGAAAGCTTGGCAAGAAAAACCAGCGCATCTTATGGCTTTTTTTCATCCTATCAACCAAATAGTGTCTAAGTGATGTGATTAAATTATTTAAAGAGTGATAATTCAAATCTTTAACCTAGCTATCATCTATAGCTAGGTAAAAATTGCGGCGATTTGTGAATTCGACGAACATTTTGTGGCATGAATGCCCAATTCAGAAACTTGTTAGTTAGAAACTACTTCAACAAAAAGGCTGTGTCATTTGGATAACTGGTCTCGGTGGTCTAAATCTGACAATGAATATTTGATAATTGATATATATGCTTATGAAAAATAACAAAATGCACAAACGTCCTAGATTATGTATTTGTCTCTCCAACAGAAGCACTTTAAGATTGGACACATACTTCTATCATTTTTCAATCAGATGATTTCTTTATATGGATTATGTTTCTGCATTATAGAACCCTAAATTACAATGTTGTAATGTAACGTTCTTTTGTTGGTCTTCCTTCATACTGAGATCCATGGTTTTAAATTGCGGTTGCGGCCGTGGATGCGGTAGCGGTTGCAGTCATTGCGATTGCGGTCAATGTGGTTGCTGCGACGAGCATTGCGGTCGTTGCGGCGTGAAATAATTTTATATTCGCACAAAACATAGAATTCACCAACTTATATAATTATTGTAATTTCTTATGTACCTAGTTTTGTATAAATTTTAATTCATTTTTAGAGTATTGTATATATTTATGAAGAAATATAGATTTAACTCTAATAAACCAAACATTATACATTCTAAATTGTGAGATTCTCTATGAATATGAAATAGATGCTTTATTTTTTTGTTTTTTTTTTCTTATTTTCTGAAAAAGAACGATGAATAAGGACTATTATGGTTTGTTGCGGTCCCGTTGCGGTCAAAATGCGGTTGCGTTGCAGTTTTGATGCGGCATCAGCTGTGATTTTAGTTCACACCGCAATTGCGGTCTGATGCGGTTGCGCTGCGCTCCGCATCCGCAATATTGCGGCCGCATCACGTGATGCGGTCCGCAATTTAAAACCTTGCTGAGATCCATACTTTTTTCTCTCAAGCTCCTTTTACAATCAATGACCTATATTTTAGTTGCACTTATTCATGTGATTTTGTTTGATGAGGTTAAAAACACAAGCATCAGAGCTGTTTTCACTTTTGATCAAAGATTCGTTGGATTTTAAGTTCTTTTTGCTCAAGATTAAATTGATTAGTGTCTTGATTATGCCTTATCCTTTGACCTCCTGAATCCTGATTATGTTTTAAGCTGGTTTGATATGATAAATTTCATTATTCTTCAAATTGGGATTATGTTCAATTCATTCGCCTAGTAGCTCTATAAATAAACCACTCCTTTGTACATTTTACTTATTCTTTTATCAATGTATATTCATTCAATATGAAATACTTACTAGGCTCAGCTGCATTCGATGAAGATTGTGGTTGTTGTGGATCAGTTACTCCTTCCTCCATACAATCTCCGCTGGAAGAAAAAAAGTAATTAATTAGCTGTTGTATTTTTATTGATTAATAAGATATTTGTTGGATATGGTACCTCATAGATAAAATTCATTGTCATATCATATATTAATATTCATTTACATTTAAAAAATTCATATTTTAAATCAATTTTACCGAAGAATGACCAACTACCTTACCAGACGACTGAGCAACATTTCTCGAAGACGAATTTCCATTAACGGAAAACGGTTCCAAACTGTCAGCTTTCTTAAACCTAGGAAGACCTGATGTTCTTCCATACATTCTCTTCAAACTAACTGAGCTCCCTTAACTATGAGCTCATAAACAACTTGCATCACAATGCAAATCTTAATAACATGCTATTAAACTCTCTTTAGTCTTTACACAAACCCAATTAGGGTTTCAAAACACTAATTCTTTGAGAAGCGTCGAGTGTTCACATGATTTATTCTAAATTTTTACTTCTCAAGCTTCTCTTAAAAAAGAGAAGTATTAAACACTAATAAGATTTTGAATATTTTTTAAAATTTAGAATTATATCCATTTTAATCCCTCACAAATTTCTTACTGAAAAATAAAATCCAAAATATTCCTTGTGACTCTAAAATTTATATTTGGGAGTTTGGAAACAAATGCACGTTTTGGTAAAGCAACAAATATTTGCTTCTCATTTTCATGGCAATATTGCTCTAAACGTGGAAAAAATAATCTAAACCAAACACACACAAAATATTATAAAGTGTAAAGAAAGAACATAGTACAATGAAGAGAAGAAGGGAAAATACGTACCAGTGCCAGATCCATCATCATGAGGACTTCCATCAGTGGTGGAAGGTGGTGGTGTTGGTGGTGGTGGAGATGGTGAAGTGGTGGTGGTGGTGGGGGTAGAAGGTGGTGGTGGTGGTGTTGAAATGATGGTGTGGGATGGAGAACTTGGAGAGGAAGCCATATTAAATAGAAAGAGAAGATCGTGAATTGGTGCTTGGTGCTTCCGCCGGTTGTTGTTGTTGTTGTTGTCGTGAATGCTGTGTTGTGTTGTGTGTGGCTAGTAAGAGAAAGAGAAAGAGTGTACGTAAGCTAGTAACAATGGAGGAAAGTATGAGTGCTTAGAGAAAGAGTGAAAGAAAATGGATAAAGAATTTGTATTTAATTTATGACACTTTCATTAATTGAATGTCCTTTCAAAGTATTTTTCATCGTAATATACTGTATCTATATTCATGATTTATAATGTTAGTGTTGTTATTTAAATTACAGCCAATTTATAATGTTACTGTTGTAGACTAATATTTTTTATTATGAGTTGTACTCAAGTCTCACATATAAACACCAAAAAAGTAACGTATTTAGACTATAATATAGACCAAATACCTTACTTTTAATTTTCAATAAGTTTAAAAAGTTAATTTTATTTATATATAAGATCAGAGGATTAGTTTAGTAAAAAATAAAAAGATCGGAGGAGTACTTAGGAAATTTTATACAAACATTATAGTTTTTACTCTTGTAAAATAGTTTAACGGTTAGATTCATACACTTTAAATGTAAAGGAAATAAAAGTTTCAAAATTTATATTTTATAAATAAAGTCTTACAATTACTGATTAAATTACACTTATAAAATAATTAATACATAGATAAAATGACAAAATTATTAAAAATTTATATGTATAAAATAGATTGACCAAACAACTTAATAATTTTGATAGTTTATACTAATTAAACTCAGACTTGTTAAATTTTAATTTTTGTAATAATCAAATATGCTACTTCTCTTGTGGTAGAATAGAGAGAATAAAAATGAATCAAAGTTTATATTAGCATGCAAAAGTCATGCATTGTGGGAGTAGTACTGAAATTAGTTAGTGCTTTCATCAGGGTACCAAAGCACGTGGCACATGGTGGTAGGGAGTACTATTCAAATTTGTTTGGTGAAATTAAATTTTGCACCCTGTATGGACACTTGGACAGACCTCTCAACTTTTTGACTTTATTTATTTTTTGTTCCTCTTGTCACAATCAAGATCTACTTCTTTCGGTATAACCTTATGTTTCGTTTGGTTGGAAGGAAAGAAAGTAAGAAGGAAGAAAAATACGAAATTCGAGAGATGTATTTGGATTATAAAATAGTCCAAATACATGCATTGGTTTCCGTGTTTTCCTTCCTTCCTACTTTCTTTCCTTCCAACCAGGGTTTGGTTGGAAGGAAAGAAAGTAGGAAGGAAGGAAAACACGGAATTCGAAGGATGTATTTGGATTATAAAATAGTCTAAATACATGCATTGGTTTCCGTGTTTTCCTTATTTCCTACTTTCCTTCCTTCCAACCAAACGGACCACTAGTATTGAAAAACGAGACTACATTTTGTTGATCCTTGTGTGTTTGATTTCAATTTTTAAGAGAATTAGAATTGATTCTAATTAATTTATTTTATTTTTTTAAGAATTGTAGTTTATGTTTTTTTAAAATTAATTCTTACACTTAGAGATGTCAATTTGTATTTAGTAATAAATTATCCATGAAAAATTATATATACAGGGATATAAAGTCTCGTATTCTTAAACTTAGAGTGACTAAGACACAAATTTTAGAATTTTAAGGTGTATAATAATTAAATATATATATATATATATATATATATATATGCTACTCTAGTCTAGTTAGAATAGAGAGAATAACTCTCATAAAAAAGAATAAAATTTTCTAAAAATTGAAATAAAGTTCAATATAGTGTCAGCTAGCACGTCCTACTAGTACCCTATATGGACACTTGGACAGGCTCCTTACTTTTTGACTTTATCTATTTTTGGTTATTATCTCCTCTTCTTTCATAGCAGAAAATTGAACTTTCCACCCCAACAGTTAACCCCCCACCCCTACATTTTTATTGAACTGATAGTTTTACCCTCATATAAATACTAAAAACAGTTGAAAAAATTCACTTTTCATTTTTTATTAAACATTGTTCCGGTTTGGAGAAAGAGAGCGAGTGGAGAAAAGTAAGAAAATTACACACCGGAACGCATTTCAAAGTGTTCCGGTTTTGTTGTTTATACCGGAACAATTAAAACATGTTCCGGGATGCATATCGATATACACCGGAACATCGTTGTAAGCGTTCCAGGATGAGTTTGTTTTTAAACGCGATACCGGAACCGATCCAATGTGTTCCGGGATACTTTTGATCAACGAAAGCGATACCGGAACGGATCTAAAGTGTTCCGGGATGGTTTTGATACCGGAATAGAAACTAAGTGTTCCGAGATCCATACCGGAACGCGTTAAACAGTGTTCCGGTGTGTTTTTGTTTTATTAATAAATTTATTTATTTATTTATTTATTTTTTCTACAGTGGTCCGCAGTAGAGGACGCGATGGGAGAATTATTTCAAGAAATCGTGGACGAGACGAACCTATCCGGGGTTACGGGCAGTATGAGGAGGAGGAGCAACATTATGAGGAGCAGCACCCTGAGCAGCAGCCTGTGGCATTAGAGCAGCCTCCTCCAGTAGTAGAGCATCAGCCACATTTGCAATGGGGTGGAGGACCGGTTGATACGAGTCTTCTCACCAAATATCACGAGCATGTTGCTCGTTATCTTTGGTTTGGTGAGGTAATTAATTTATTTTTATATAAACTTTAAATAAATAGTTTAAAATATTTTTTTTTTACTAGAGTTTAAATTATAACACTAAAAAACTTAATTTGTATAATATATTATTTTAACAGTTTTAATTTATATAATATATTATTTTTTAAATAAATTTTACATACATTATTAAAAATGTAATTATTGTGATTATTTCATGCGTGTGAATTTGTATAGCTGTATATATTTAGGTATTTCACATATATTAATAGAAATTAATTTTTTTAATTAATACAGGAGCGGCCAGGAAATAAAAAGGAGTTAAAAATAACTTCTATGGGAAAGAAGCTTATGGGATGGATACCAACACTACATCCCCCAGTGATTAAAGGTTGGGTAGATGGATCAGGATTGGCTCCACTTGAGAAGACTAATTTGAAGATGGTTGATCCCCACCTTATATCTGCATTTGTGGAGAGGTGGCACCCGGAAACGTCGTCATTTCACATGCCATGGGGTGAAATGACGATCACACTTGATGATGTGCGTTGTTTGCTTCATCTTTCAGTTCGAGGCGATTTTTATAATCGACCTCCACCAGTAACAGAAGAAGGAGCTACTACACTTGCAGTGGAGTTGTTGGGGGTGACATACGCACAAGCTAAAATGGAGACTAGAAAGCAACGAGGTGGATATTACAGCCAAGAGTGGTTACATTCAGTATATCAGACACAGATTATGGGTGGTAGATCTGACTGTGCTGCTAGGGCGTATATGTTGTTGTTGGTTGGGTGCACCATTTTTGCTGACAAGAGTTTCACGCGTGTAGACGCGAAGTATCTACCGCTCTTTAGAGTTTTGGGTACATGCAATAGATTTTGTTGGGGCGTAGCTGCTTTGGTGACTTTATATGATAGTTTAGCAGATGCCTCATTGTATGTCACGAAGCAGCTTGCAGGGTATCCTTCACTTTTACAAGTAATTAACTAACTTTTTATGTTATTAATTTATTTGGTTTAGGTTTATGTTATTTAATTAACTTTTAATTTTATTTGTTTTATTCACGATATCTTTTTTTTTGTATCAATGTTGGATACATGAGTATTTTCCAACTATTGGTATGCGTGCCTTGTCTGGGATTAACTGTGAAGATTTAAATGCACCTGCTCCTCGTGCTGCGCGGTGGAAGTACAAACAAGGGGATAAAAAGCTTGATGAGCTACGAAGTATTATTGATGATCTGACTCCTGATGATGTTATATGGCGTCCTTTTGAAGGTCATCGGAATATCATTCCGTTTGATACTATTTGTTTGTACAGTGGATGCTTGCGTTGGTGTGGCACTACTGTTCCTCACTTGCCTGAGAGGTGTATTAGACAGTTTGGATACATACAGTATATACCACCAACGCCACCAGTTGTTGCCACTGCTGATGTCGACAGTGATTGGATTGCTTATCATTCCAGCGTGGATCGGATCCTTGAGACGGCGCAGATTGCGAGGTATGCATGGGAGGTTGCACCAGATTACATGTCATGGTATTATCAGGTATCTCATCCTAGACTTTGTCGTCCTGTTGATGGACCACATGGACCACCTCCAATTCCAGACTAGGAGCCACCTTTAGCTCCAGAGTTGCAGCCAGCACATCAGCATGATGCACATGATGTGCCAATTCATGATGCACAGGAGGTGCCCGTTCATGATGCACGTGAGAGATTGGCTGCGATTGCTTCTGCGATAGAGCAGGGACTAGATGTTTGTGGTGCTAGTAGAGATGAGGCACAGTTTGTATCTTTTTTTAGGGCACTCGATTTGTCTCGTGGTGCAGATTTACACTAGTGCTCAAATAAAGAACATTATCCATACCAAAAAAATAAAGAACATTATAAAAAGTGCTCAAATAATATCAAAACTCAAAATTTCTATCTTATGACCACACCAGGTAAAACTGTAATTTAGTTGTAACCAAGACTGAAAACGTCCAGCATATGCTGACTTCCAAGATTCTGCTTCTTGTGAACGAAACTTATTCCAATCAGATGTAAGTTTGGGCAACGGGAATCCTAGTTTCATGTTTACCTGGAAAAAAAAAGTTATAATTGGTTGATATAAACTAATTAAATATTAAAAATTAAAATACACTTAAAATTAATATTTACCTGAACCCAATGATTTCCATCAACAAATCCAATGCAAAAGAACCTTGCCAAAGAGGAATGTGATGTCATCATGGGACAGAAAGTCGTGCTAGGTTTTCCCAATGTAACTAAGATGACATTATACCGATTTGCTACAAGATAACCCATGGCAGGTATGGTGAACCAACCAGCTGGATTCAATAAAGAATCTCTGACAACTTTTAGACTTTCTCCAAATAATTTCTCATATAAACTAATATTATTTCTCAGCTCATTATCCAACTCTCGACGAACTATGGGCCAACCCTCCACTGTGTATCCAAGTAATGATGCAATTGCTCTAAACCCACAATTTCCATCTGGCTCAACATCGACAATGTCAACAATATATGGATGAATAGACTTAGGAAATTGTTCCAAATATTTTTTACTTGATTGCTTATGAGATGGTTGTTTTTGAGATGGTTGTTTATGAGATGAAGATAGTTGAGATGGTTGTTTCTGAGATGAAGATGGTTGAGTTAGTTGTGTTTCAGATGGTTGAGATTGTTGTGTACACACCCTTTTCGACGATCCTTGGGAATCTTCATATTCTTTGTCGACATGCTCAAAGTATGAAGGATCACGATACACATCATAACCTTTTGGTGCTTTGCTTTTACCTTTCTTCACTCCTCCTTTAGTTTTTATTTTTTCAGGCGGTGCACACATGGAACTTGTAGCTGGATAAGCAAGTTCACACACTTTACTTTTTAATGCTCGTTTTCCAATAATATCAAGCGATTGAAATCGAATCCACAGTGCATCTAATGCTTGAGTTATGTCTAATTCGTATCCATCTTCTGTGGCATCATCCATAGGACCTTCCATGGTTAATTTCTTCCAGTGGACATGAATAGAATCCAACGGTATCGGCACACCTGTAAGTTTATACCCACTCAATTCACAAGCACAAGGTAACCCACATGTTGATCTCAATGTGCAACCACATATATCCTTATTTGTTTGGACATATTCACATCTCTTCAACTCTTTTACAATATGTGTCATAGCGGCTCTAGACACAAATCCTCTCAAATTTTGAAAAAATGGACCGTTGTGCATGCGATCAGTATAATAAAAACTTTTTTGAAATGAAGCTCTAATATTACCTATTCGTAATATTATGTTGTCATTCATGGCATCCCAGCACTTGCACAAGTCACCTTTGCTATTTTCCAACATTTGTTTTAATTTCCAATGTTCAGACTCAACCCTAAATCCAAGAGTAAATCATATAAAGTTAATCAACAAAATACAATGTTATAAAAAAAATAAAAAAAACAATGTTTTTCTATAAATATTGTAAATTTTACCTATTAGTCGTCATGTTTCCCAGATGCATCAATTGATTGACCCATGCTTCAACAAATCTTTTTTTGTGAGGATTCAACCATGTAACTTTCACATAATCAACAAAAGTGCTCCATTCAACACATGCTTGCTCAAACTCGTTTAACCGCTCCTGATATTTCACTTCATCACGACTCCACACAAGTTTTCGCCACAATTCCATGACCGCATCAACCATATCGCTTGGTAGATTCTTCTTGCAGTGGGAATTAACATTTTTTTCTATATGAAAACGACAAAGCATATTCACAGTATGCGGAAATACAACTTCAATCGCATTCATCAAAGCAATATCCCTGTCAGTCAAAATTACTTTTGGAAATAAGTCTTCCTTAATAAACAATCCTTTAAGTTTCTCTAATGCCCAACGACAATTATCCTCCTTCTCTTGTTCCATATAAGCAAAACCAACAGAAAATGTCAACTCAGTTGACGTCAGACCAACAATTTCAAGAAGTGGATGTCTGTATTAATAAAATTATGCAGAAATGTGTAAAGAGTTATGAAATTCTCTCCCAAAAAAATTTGAAATTTTTTATCAAAACATGAATTTTTAACCACAAAAGTATAAAAATTCATAATTAATTTTTGTTTTATTAAAAATTAAACAAATATTTGGAGAGATTATTATAATTTTACAAAATTTTCTACAAAATTTTATTCAAAAAAATGAATTATACATGTGAGTTTACTTGCAAGGAAAGAGGGACCAAAAGTGAAGATGAAAATTTTTATAGTGACTAAAAGTCGAAGAAATTTTTTAGAAGGACTAAAATTAAAATTTAATATAATTATGAAGAATAAAAACATATTTAACCCATTTCGCTAATTCCACTTTTATAACCAACAATTCAATTTTAGAATTTTGATGTGTAAATGGTATTAACTATTAGGCTTAATTATACATTTGGTCCCAAACGTTTATTTTAGGTTTCAATTTGGTCCCAAACGTTTTAAAAGTTTCAAAAAAGTCCCAAACGTTTAGACCGTTTTCATTAGTTAGTCCTCTCCGTTAATTTTTTTTTAATACCGTTTAAGAAATACAGGTGGCAAACGGGGATTGGCTTAATCAGATAAATAACTTATTTATTTTTTTTACCATCGTATTGTACTGTAACTCATACAAAAAAAAACGTATTGTACTGTAACAAAATAGAAGAGAAGCAAATTGGGGAAAAATTCAAAATTAGGGTTCGTGAGTGGGAGAGAAAAACGACTGAGCGAAATCACGTGACAGCGACCGGTCCAAAATCGACGACGGCGGTGACCGTAATAGGCACAGTCAATGACGGTAATAGGCACGGAGGGACGGTCAAAGGCGGCGATAGCAACATTAGGTACGTTTTTGTTCCTGTTCATTTGTTCCTGTTTGATTTTCGATTCTGTTGTTTGATTCTGTTGTTTCTGTCGTTTTCAACATCTGTTTGATTTATGATTTTCGTTTTCATAAGATTCTGTTGTTTACATGTTATTCTTTATCCATTGATAGCTTATATAGAATTGGTTTTTTGTCTGTCATAGGTAATGGATAATAATTTTGATTGTGTACTTCATTATGGAGGGAGTTTTAGTGATAAGAAAATGTTGAAGTATGTGAGAACAACAACTGAATGCCACTGTGACCCTGATAGATGGTCATATTGGGAGCTTTTAAGTACTTTAGAAGACAAAGGTGTCAAATCTACTGACATAATAGGTATGTCGTATAATGACCCAAAAGAGCTATTGGGTCTAGGGCTTAGAGAGATTAAGGATGATAAAGGTGCATCTGACATGGTTGAAATAGCCAAAATCCATGGGAAGGTTCACGTGTTTGTTGATATGGTGCATCAGGAGGAAATTGTGGACAATGGTGTTGTTTGTTTAGACAATGATTTTCTTGGTGATAGTGGGAGTGAAGATAGTGCTAAAGATGTCATGTTTGAGGACTCTGAGGAAGAAAATGATGAGTATGATTATTTTGAAGAAGAAAGTGCACCACCACCGCCACCTCCAACCCAACCACAAACCCAACCACCTACCGAACCATCAACCCAACTAATTAATGTGGTTGATCTTGTTCAGAAGAATGTTGACATAACTAGTATTGTGGAAGTTAAGGAGAAGAAGAAAAAAGGCAGACCGAAGAAGGATTTAGGCAAACAGATAGTACCTGAGTATTATAGTGAAGATTCTTCTGATGGTTCTTTGTATGATGAGAGAGATGGATCCAATGAAATGCGGCAGATTAGGGAGATTAGAGGGCTGAGTGATGATGAGTATAGTAGTGAGGTTCTTGAGAGTGACGGTGTAAGTGATGAAGATGATGATGCGGTGTCTAAAAGCAAGCTTCCTACCTTTGAAATGCCCAAAAAAATGTTTGATTATAAATGGGAGGTTGGTACTTATTTTGTTTCAAAGCAAGCATTTAGAGAAGCAATAATAACGTATGCTGTACACTCAGGCAGAAAATTGAAAATTGTTAAGAATGACAAGATAAGAATGAGGGTTAAATGTGTTGATAATTGTCGGTGGGAAGCATATTGTACTAAATTACGTGATGAAGATACATGGCAGTTGATGAAGATATATGACATACATGATTGTGCTAGGGATGATAGACTTAATTTACTTAACTCAGATTGGTTGAGTAACAAACTGCTTTCAACAGTGAGAGAAAACCCAAATATTAAGTTAACTGATATACAAGATAAAACTCAGAAGAAATGGAATGTTACCATTACAAAAAGTATGGCTTATAGATCTAGGGAGAAAGCTATAGATTTAGTAGATGGTTCCTTCAGAGAACAATATACTAGATTATATGATTATGGTCATGAGTTGTTGAGATCAAATCCTGGTTCCACTGTAAAGATTACAACTCAAGCTTGTGTTCCAACTGAAGAAGATTTGCAGTCACCTGAAAGACCTTTATGTCCTTATTTTCAAAGAATGTATGTGTGCTTTAATGGTTGTAAAGAGAGTTTTCTCCGATGTAGGCCTATCATTGGTTTGGATGGGTGCTTTTTAAAGGGATACTATGGGGGACAAATATTAGCAGCCATAGGTCGGGATCCTAATGAGCAGATGCTTCCAATAGCATTTGCTGTGGTTGAAGGCGAAACAAAAGAATCCAGGAAGTGGTTCTTGGAATTGCTCATCAATGATTTAGGTGGAACAAGTTGTTGCAGTACTTATACTTTTATAAGTGACCAACAAAAGGTACATATAATTATTTTACATTATAATTGTTATTTTACATTATTTTGTTAATGTCAATATGGACAGAAACCAATATAGACAGAAACCAATATAGACAGAAACCAATATAATTAGTTTACATTATTTTGTTAATTGCAGTACTTATACTAATTGCTTTGTTACATTAGGGTTTGTTACCAGCAATTGATGAGTTGTTGCCTGGTGTTGATCAGAGATTTTGTGTTAGACATTTATACAACAACTTTAGAAAAAAATTCCCCGGTAAGAATCTTAAGGTGCTTATGTGGAAAGCTGCGAAGGCTACCTATCCAAAGGCTTGGATGAGGCAAATGAAGGAAATCAAGAAGGTCAATAATGAGGCATACAACTACTTACTCGCCATATCACCTAGGTTTTGGAGCAGGTCACATTTTAAACCCGGGCCCAAGTGTGACACATTGTTGAACAACATGTCAGAAGCGTTTAACTCTGTCATTCTTGGTGCGAGACAGAAACCAATAGTTACAATGATGGAGGAGATAAGAGTTTATCTTATGGAAAGATGGCGAAGAAATAGAGAGAAAATTGCAAAATATGAAGAAAGCATACTACCTAAGATTAAGAAGAGGATTGCAAGAGATGCTGCATACACTAATCGATGGCAAGCAATGTATATCATTAAATTTCACTCATTTTATGTGTACTTATTTTCATTAGACTGATATTTAACTTTGTTTTTTTTTTTACTTTTTCAGACAATCTGGTGTGCTTATATTTGAGGTAAAGCACATAAATTTGATTGGAGACAAATATGTTGTCAATTTGGAAACAAGAGAGTGTAGTTGTAGAAGATGGATGTTAACAGGACTGCCATGTACTCATGCAATTGCTTGCATAAAAAAAAAGGGACTGAACACAGATGATTTCATACCAGCATACTATAGAAAGGAGGCATATGAGGCATGCTATCACCATTTGATTTATCCGGCAAATGGGCAAAACATTTGGCCAACTACTTGTTACCATGATTTGCAACCACCACCAATCCGAAGACAACCTGGAAGGCCCAAAAAGAAAAGAAATAGAGAGGAAGGTGAAATACTTAGGGCACCTGGACAACTGAACCAAAAGGGTCAGAAGCAAAGATGCACAAGTTGTAACCAACAAGGTCACAACAAGAAAACATGCAAGTTACCTCCACCTCCTCCACCTGCTACTGCACCTGCATCAGTCACTACTCAGGCTGCTTCTGCATCAGTCAATACTGTGATTGCATCTGCATCAGTCAATGTCAATACTCAGGTTGCTTCTGCATCAATCAATACGGTGATTGCATCTGCATCAGTCACTGCTCAGGTTGCTTCTGCTTCTACATCTGCATCAGTTATTGCCACAAGAAAGTCACCAAGAAAGAGGCCAGAAACTGCACCAGCACCTGCTACTCAATCTGCAATGACCAGAACAAAGTTACCAGTCAAGAGAAAGATGTCAGAAGCATCAACACGACCAACTCCTTCCACAAGAAAGACACCAAAGGCACCACCACCTAAGGCACCAGCAAAGGCACCACCACCTAAGGCACCAGCAAAGGCATTTAAACCACCAAGAAGTGAACCAAAGGCACCACCAAAACCTTGGATTTAATTCATAGTGTGATATTCAGTTAGCCCTTTATTTTGTTATATAATGTCTTTATTTTGCAAACTTGTTAAGCTATGGCAACTTATGTAACTGCTTCTTGTCTGATTGATGATATTTTGTGTTTGGACATGTTAAATGCCAACTTTTGATGTAATTGCTTCATGAAGCAGGTTATTATGTAATGATTCCATTTAGGGTATCTTGAAACCTTATTAATCACATATATTATGAGTTATTTAAGCAATGGTTAATATATCTTATTATGAATCATATATATTTGACATCAACAAATGCTGATGCTGTATTATTTTTAGTCGCTATATTATGAGTTATTTGCACAAACACTACCACTAAGGGAAAATAAAACAATACAATTTTGTCAACTTGCACAAACAATACAAACACTGCCACTGTCACAATTATACCCCCTATCTTAGCCAAAGTGCCAAAGTGCCAATTGCTGTGGAATACAAAAGTCAGAAACATAGAAACAAACCAAAAGAAATATGACAATATTTGCCGGCATCAACTTATACTAAACTTTTAGAAACAGACCATTACAAGCTTTTAATCAACATTACAGTGTCAACAAATTTGAGGCAAGAACTTATACTAAAATTAAAGAGCCTAAACTTAAACATTCCATCAGTCAACTAAATTGAAACATTACATTGCCATCAAAATTACAATGAAGCATAAACAAACAAAACATCCGAAAGAGACAAGTTTCAACATTCTTTTTGTACTCGAAATTTCTTCCTTCATCTTGTTAATCTTCTTCTTTTGCCTTGCAATTTTCATATTTTTTTCCATTAACTTGAAATCATCTTCTTTCATCTTTAACTTCTTTTCGTCAAGCAACATTTCAATTTCTTCGATCTTCGAATCAAAATCAATGTTTGTCTCTTTCTCATCCTTACAATTAACTTCTTCATTATCAAACCAATCAAAGTAGTTACACCCAACATCATGAGGTCCCTGCATTTATATATGAATACAAAGAATGAGAAAAAATAAAAAATAAAAAAATTGTAGAAATTGAATGAGCAATTAACAATTACCTTAAAGTTCCTGCATCCCCAAAATTTTCGCCCATAATTTGCAGGAGTCTTTGCAGTTCGAAGAACACAGAATTTTGAACATCTACAAGTGGGAGTACATATAATAGATCGACCTCCAACATAGAACTGATGTGAATTGGAAGAAGCATGAAAACGACGACTAGGTCTTGTCCCAACACTGTTTGAAGAGTTGTTACCCGCCATTGATTGATTGAGATCTCGAATTTGGGAAGAAGAAGAAGAAGAAACCCTAATTTGTGTTCTTCCCCAATTTGATTTTTCTTGTTTGTTATTCAAAGTTCACGTTTAAGAAAAAGAAGAGGACATTGACTAAACCAATCCCGTTTGCCACCTGTATTTCTTAAACGGTGTTAAAAAAAATTAACGGAGAGGACTAACTAATGAAAACGGGCTAAACGTTTGGGACTTTTTTGAAACTTTTAAAACGTTTGGGACCAAATTGAAACCTAAAATAAACGTTTGGGACCAAATTTATAATTAAGCCTAACTATTACTACCACATTTGAAATTAGTAAATACTTAGCTTGTAGTTGTAGATATAATTTCAAACAAAAATTTGAAATAACTTTTTTTTGTACATATAAATTTGAAATTGAATATTTGTGCCAATTTTTTTATTTATTGAATACTAGTATAAATTTGTCCATATTAAAAAAAGTAAAATTTGATTGTGTAAAAAATTAACAATATAAAACGTTTTATTATCAAATTAATCATTTGTATTGAGTCAAACAGAAGAAAAAAAATTATTTGCAAATGACATTACCAGCCAATAATTAAAATTCAATTACTCCCTCCGTCCCAAAATGTAAACAAATTTGACTTTTTAGATACATTTGATTATTGATGTATCTAACTCATATTATGGACCAAATACATTAATAGTCAAATGTACCTAAAAAGTCAAATTTGCTTACATTTTGGGACGGAGAGAGTATTTTCTTACAAAAAACAAAATTTTGATTTTTGAAATAATTAACATTAACACATTCTGATCAAATAATTATCAAAGCTAGTCTACATAGTAGTACTATAGTAGTAAGAAGGTGAATACGTAATTGATTCGTGTTTTGATTCGATTTGATGAACTTTTTTGATTTGTTTTTTGGGTTTCGTAGGACAAGACAGCCAATGATATCAAGTGGGACATGAGTTCTGCGTTTTGGTAGGACAGCTAATAAGATGTCAAAGTTCAGCTTTTATGTAACAGTTTTTCTGCTTTTTGTCCTTACATGTGGGGTCTAAGTAATTGACCCCATTTTGAACATTCTACAACAATATTTTAGATTTAGATCTTGTTAACATGTGCCATAAGGGCACATTTTAAGGATACTCGAAATAATAACTTTGTCTTGAAATTAACAATGTTTGACTTTTTTAAAATATGAAATGCACAAATTACTATGCTAAATTTCTTTAATTAGTATAATAACAAGTGCCCCAAGGGCACATGTTAACATTTCCTTTTAGATTTTAATCTACTATCAATATAAAAATAAAAAATGTAATTATCTATATTATTACATTCTTATCCTTCTTTGAAAAAAAAATATTTAAGTTGTTTAAAAGTAAAATAGTCAATTGAATACTTTACTTTTTATTATTTTTTATTTTATATATTCTCTTTCTTATTTTTTTAATTTTTTATTATTTTCTCTTTCTACTATTAATCTCTCTCTTATTATTTTATTATTTTTCATTCTCCCTCTAACTTTTCAATTTTCTTATTAATATATTTTCTTTTTCAACTTTTTTTTTATTTTTTGTTTTTATATTTAAAATTTATATCATCTCTCTTTTAATCTAATTTAATACAAAATTTCATTTTCTCTTTTTCATAAATATATTTTACATCTTTATATTTATTATCTACTTAGTATTTTTACTCTTATTGAAGAATATCCAACATTTTATTGAGATTTATTTTAATAACATACTATTGTTGTGATTCTCACTTAGTCTTAACTCGGAGATCTCTTGATTTGAATTTATAAAATTGTGCATTTGTCGATATTAATTATAAATAAAAATACGGTACACATATTCGTCATAGATAAATAAATAAATAAAAATGTGATAAATGTTTATCTTCCATTAATGTATACAAATTACATGATAATTTTTTGTCACTAAAAAATAATGATTTAGTTCAAATGTGTTATATATATAACAGGGGACAATATTTAAACACTTTTTCACATACTAAATAAATAAATATTTCATAGAGAAAGTCCTTTTGTTTTTTATTCCCATTTTATTGGGAAAATCTTAGAATTTGTAAAAATGTTAAATAATCATGCACTTAGTTTTAGTCTCATAGGTAATGCATATTAAATTTTTTATTATATCGACTTTCTACTTTCTCATATTAGTATATTTTTTATGCATTTCATTCTGGTGTATATAAAATCTACAACGGGCATAGTGGTAATATATGACTGTGTTTTGCATATAAAACAGTATACTAATGTTGATATTTTTTAAAAAATATAATAATGTGTTTTTTAAATTTTATTATATTGACTTTCTCATATTAGTACATATTTTTAAGCATCTCAAACCAGTACTTATAATATTGATTTCGCAAACATAAGTAAATAAAATATGCAACGGGCACGTTGTTAATATTTAATTTTTTTTTACTTATTAATTAATTTAATAGAAAAATTATGGTTATTTTAATAATTTTCATTTACTATCATTAAATATTTTACAATATTATCAATATAATTTACTTTTATATATATAATTACGGTAATATTATGCAACCCGTACGAATGTACGGGTCTTCTACTAGTTTTAAAATGTGGCACAAGCTTCTCTAATTTCACGTGAGACAATACCTTTATTTATACTATATTTTAAAGGAAAATGATAAACATTGCCCTTAGGGCAATGGTTAAAGAAGCGAAAATAATAAAGAAACTCTCGAAATTTGTGAATTCTACTTTTTAAAACATTAAAACACAACTTTCTATACAAACATTATCCTTTTTGATAACCTTAAGGGAACTAGTTAACAAGACCATATTTTAAATTGTGGCACAAACTTCTCTATTTTCAAGTGAGACATGCAAATAATTTTATTTATGTAACACGTGAGACGGTAGTGGGATATTGATTTTGTGTGGCCGCTGTATTTTAAGGTTTATTTATGTTTGGTTTTAGGTTAGGTTACTCACTTCGTTTTTTATTTTTTTTGGTATTGATATAGTCACTTCGTTTTATAATATAAAAAAAGTGTAATTTTTTTATTTTAATCTTAAAATATAAGATAAAAAATTTAAATATTTAACTTTTTAAAAAAAGCTTACTATCTCTCTTATTTTTTTTATAACCAACTATCAATAAAAAGTTTTTTTTCTTCAAAAAAACATATTTTCAATCATTATATTTTATTTTTTCTTAATAAACGTGATTTTTGTTTCTCTTCTTAAAATCACGGCGATTCACTTGATTTTACATAAATTATAAAATGTACTCTTACTGGTTTTAAATATAAAAAAAATTAATTTTAAAATTCATTGAGAATCTAATGTATTTAATTTAAAATATAGACCAAATACATTTAATTTTCAATAAATCTAAAAAATAATTTATTTTTTATTTATACTTAAGACCAAATGAATAGTTTTTAGAAAATTATGATGGATCATAATGATTTTGACATATCCATTAAATTTTTATATGTGACTAAGTAAACGTACGATAAGTTAAACTACAATTATATATTTTACATTTTATGTATAAAATGAGCTAAAGTCTATTTTTAGGAAGCTGTTTTACAAGTTACTAAGCAATACACTTTTTCATGAATATTAGCTTTATGATTGGACAACTAATAAAATAAGTTTGAAAACCGAACACTGAATATTAAAAATATGAGACATTCTTAGACCATGTACATTAGTTTGTAAAATTCAACACTCACTTTTCTACTTTTTACACTCCACATCATTATTCAACACACATTCAATTTTTACTCTTCTCAATAGTTTTTTCATTCAACATCTTACCCCACCACTTTCTCTACCCCACCACTTTTTATTTTACATTCTAATTTAAATTTCAAGTTTTGTTTTTAGGATTAAATAAAATTACAATTATCGATTAACATTAAATTAAAATAAACGAACACTTAACAAAAAAATTTAAATATTTTTTTTTATTTTCTTAACATCGAATGCAGTACATCACACAAATAACGTAATTAATACGGTACAAATTAACTTAAATTAAATACAACACACAAGTAACATAATTAACACGATGCAAAATAACTTAAAATGCACTACAACACACAAATAACATAATTAGTCGACATAAATCATCTTCATTCAAAATTAACACTAATAATATGATTAAGAGAGTAAAAAATTCGGATTTTTTTCTGTGTCTAAATGAAATGAACCAAGTCTCTATTTATAGAGAATTTTTTTTTACGAATTTTGGTGAAAAAATAAAAAAATAAAAAATTAATTTGCAGTGAAATAATTGAGTTTAAAGATAAGGAAACAATTGAAATCTGGTTGACCAATCAAGACCTGCCACGCGTCCCACCTAATCTTCTTTCAGTTCTCTCTCCGCGTCCCCCCTGCCCGCACGCGCGCTGTCGGCGATTGTGCCGCACGCGCGCGTTTTCAACGAATGGAATTGTTACACGTGGAGGCTGGAGTCAGAGTCACATTGTTGATTCTGATCAACACTTCACCTTCTTTTTGCACTGTTCATCTGCCATTTTTCTGCAAAAACAGTGATTCAACACCCAAAAAACCCTCCAATGTACATGGTCTTACATGTGACAAGAAATTATATTTGTTCACAATAACAAAATAAAAATGTAATATGAGACATTCTTACATGTGACAAGAAATTATATTTGGTCACAATTATATGACCCTTGTTTATATTGCTGTGTGGTTATGGAATGGTTGTTTTGCTTGACTACTGAAATTAGGTGATACATAAATAAAGAGTTGAGAATGAGTCGTTATACTTTATATATAAAATATTTTTATATATAAATTATATTATAAGACATAGTTATGGTCTTATGGAATATGGTTAGTGTCTTGCATAGCATAGGTACTCTCAGAAATTAATTATTATTTTTTCTAAGTTTTGAGAAAATAAATTAATAAGAATAAAACTATCTAATTTAGATTAGATCAAATAAGTTTAAATATTTGTTCTTTTAATAAAGTTTTATGAAAATAAATTAATGAAGGACAAATATATATCTTGTGCACACAAGAATTTAGTGGAAGTAATAATAAAATCAAAACTGGTGTTATATGTGGATGACATATTAATTATCAAAACAATTTTTCTTATACATGTGAGACATAGTTAAGGAAATGACTCTCGATGAAATACTTAGGCAAGAACTCTTAAAGGGTTAGGAATAGCCTATGTATTTAGACGAGGATTCATAAAGAGTTAGGAATAGCCTATGTACATATATTAGTGAAGTGTTGAGACACTTAATGTGTGAAATTATTGCGTGTCACATGATTGATTTACTCTAAAGCACAATATCACATTGAAGGAAAATTGTAACAATAAAAACAGCGGAAATCAAAAATTTTCCTTTAGAGATCCTTACGAAAGGGCATGATCATGTGTTTAGGGTTTTACCTCTTGAAGAGTAGAACCCTTTGAAGCACGAAAAAGACGATCACGGACGTTTAAGGATGAACAACAACGTCTCTAGCTAGTCCACACGAACAGTTTTCCTTCACTCGAAGTGCTAGCTTATGAATGAAGAACTTTGTGAGAGAGAGAAGTAGAGAAATAATTTTAGGATTCAAGTAACCCTAAAATTCTTATGAGTTTCTCTTGTGTATTTAGCTCTTGCACAAGACCTCTATTTATATAGTTTATTGTCTTGCTTTCCAAGACAAACACTTGTCTTGTTCACAAAGACAAATAGAAGCAAAAGCCCAATAAGCTAAGTCTAGGGCGCGCGCCCCATGAATCTTGCTACTCGTGTGTGCGCGCGCCCACCATACCTTATGGTGCACCGCTTATCATTAATTTGTGATACCTTATCACATTATATATATTTCTCTAAAGTGCACCGTACCTTACGGTGTTCTCAATTCTCACATTACAATGTCCTTATGTGTGTGACCCTGTAGGTTTCCGTAACGTTGATAATAATATTAAATCATCTATTTAATATTATAAACAGTGAGAGGTATCTAGCAACACTTCACTACTATCCATGTCACGAAATGTTTATGTGATCTTAACAAAATATTATGTGATAATATTAGTTGTCAAGTTTAATATTGGGCCCATAGACATTTATCCTGTTGTGTAGGGTTGGCAAATTTCATCTAGGTCACTATTGTCCCTCAGCATGCTTTGTGAAGTACCCATCTACTGCTTTTATGATTATCCAGTTACGGACAATATTAGATCAGTGATAAAGCACTTGACTCTAAATCTAGGGTCCATAGTGGTTTCAGGTCGAAGGGTGGGTTACACCATTATCACCATGAGAGTAACTTATGACACATTACATAACATTCCATTTAGTACTCTCATAGCAGGTCAATCCAGTATAAATATTACTCCTAATATATGTCAAGACTTGATAACTTCTTATCTCATGATCCATGAGATGCGATCATCAATCTATCTTCATAATAGTCTTTATGCTTTAAGGTTATCCCTCTTCACCTTAAAGCTCGACTACGGATACTTTAAGAATAATGTCCTTATGTTTAATAGAATCTCATGATTAAGTCACACTTAATATTTCTTTAAATAGACTATCTATTCTAGGGACTTTATTATTTTGGACTCTTACCAACATAACAAAGAAATGCCATATTTACATTCAGACTCTTAAAGCAAATACTATGAAAATAGATTGGCTCTTAGGGCTTACTCCAACAATCTCCCACTAGCACTAAGGCCAATAAGGTATTCTCTAACACCTATAGACCTTAGTATGCCCATCACGCTTCAACTGCGCAAGATGCTTTGTTAGTGGATAAAAAACTATTTCCTATGTTGGTATCTTACGTATATTCCAACGTTCTATTTCGATCTCTATCGAAATATAGAAGTGTCTAAGTATATTCATGAATCGTCGGTGAGATCTATTCTCAAGTGTTCTTGCAAAACTAAACCATTACCATCATTAATTTGATTAATGTGACTTGCAACACCGAAAACATAGCTTTAGCTCAATCATGAGCCAAACGATCCAATCTTAAATACATAACCTATGCAACTGAAATAACTATACTATGAAGCTTATCTTATAGCTTTCACTGCTTATATTCAGGCATGATAAACAATACATTGGTATGGAAACTTCCTTATAATGATCCTTTCCACTCATATCTATTACAAGAGATAGTCCTTAGTTCCTTTAGGGATACTCTTGAAGGTAAGTTAGTGTCAAACACTAATTTAAATTTTGGTACTTACTGATTGTGTTACAATCACATGGTGTTGTTGAGGAAAATCCTAATTTGATGTTTTAATTATGACAAACATCTTTAATTATATTTTAAGAGAATTCTGATCTCTTTGTGATCTAACAAGTGCTTTTGAGTGATTAAAATAAGACAGCAACAAAAGCTTATCATTTAAATATCATTATCTTTTATTATGTTGAAACTGGAACTTTATGAGAATGGTCTAAGAACATTCTCATGTTTGGCAAGTTTGCGCGTGCAACAAGCAATTCAACTTGAGCACTTATTTATGGCTTCTGATCACAAGACAAATATGAACTTTATGCAAGAGAATTTTAATGCACAAGATCTCAACAGTGCATAAGTCATTTTAGGCAAGAAGCTAATAGTGACAAGAGAAGCTTTCTCTTTTAGTCATGTTTAAGGAATTAAACATGAATTTAATATTCAATGTCACAAGGAGCCTTTTGCTAGAACATTGCAAGCTGTCACTAGTTAAGGACATTTTATGGACCAATAAGCTTTAGACAACATACTCTTTACTATGAGTTGTGTTGTACTTGCAAGGACAATTTTTATATTTTATCCTATGTCCTTTTCCTACATCTATGGAGGCTATGTGTACTTTGGATTGTACACCTTTGATAGAAATGGGATAAGAAGACCAGCTGGCTCTCAAACATTCTCCCATGATCTCCTGATGTGCTAACTTGCCCAGCAACAAAACGTCTTCCTTTCTATGAAGACTTTCATCAGCAAATGATGTAGAGAACGATGTAAGAGCATTCTCATTTCTGGACAGCTTTTTGCACATTCTTTGATATATTTCTTCTAGTTGTCTACAGGTGTTTGTATTTGAATTTAAACAGCTATCTTGCAACGTATAGCCTTGTGGAACAAGCAACCAACACACTCCTAATTTCAAGAGATTTAAATCTCACTCTCCATATCTCGAACGTGAAGAACATGCTGAGAACGTTCTGGCAGATATGTTATCTTTCATCAAGTACAATGAGCTGTTATCTTATGGACTCAAAGACCTTCTTAAGAAATACAAAATGAATGAAGCAAAAATCATGACTACTCCCATGCACCCATCAACAAGCTTAGAGAAAGATGAAGGTGGAAAAGATGTTTCTGAGAAAGAATATAGAGGAATGATTGGTTCACTTCTCTATTTAACTGCTAGTAGACCAGACATTGTATTCTCAGTTGGTCTATGGGCAAGATTTCAAACATCTCCAAAAGAATCACATTTAACAGCTGTCAAAAGAATTTTTAGATATTTGGTTGGAACACCAAATGTTGGCTTGTGGTACAAGAAAGGATCACATTTTGAACTAAAAACATATTGTGATGCTGACTATGCTGGAGATAAACTGGAAAGAAAAAGCACAAGTGGGGCATGTCAATTTCTTGGTGAAGCTCTTGTTAGTTGGTGTTGTAGAAAGCAAAATACCATTGCACTATCAACAACAGAAGCAGAATATGTGTCTGCAGCAAATTGTTGTTCTCAAGTAATATGAATCAAAAACCAACTTGAAGACTTCTCACTAAGGTACACAAGTATTAAAATTCTTTGTGATAATACTAGTGCAATTAATTTATCTAAGAACCCCATACAACATTCAAGATCAAAACATATTGAAATCAAACATCATTTCATATGTGATCATGTGAGTAGAAAAAATGTTGAATTAATTTTTGTTGATACTGAAAATCAATTAGCTGACATTTTTACAAAACCTTTAGTTGAGGATCGTTTTAATTTTATCAAAGAAAAATTACATATCATTCAAAATCCTAACTGAAACTCTTCTATAGAATGATCTTAGAATGATCCATGTTTTCTTGTCTGAATGTTTTATCATGAATAAATTTTTTGGCTCCAAAAATTATTTGTCTTATTGCTTTTAAATATAGTTAGGTTAGAACTAAACTCCCCAACTTCTCCCTTAGCTTGGCTTACGTGCTCACCTTATGTCATCATTAGCTAGGATTAATTATTTTATTTTGTCTAGGTTGTACACTAATCACTATTCACAAAGTACACATACTCTATCTCTTACCTCTCTTCCCAAGTCTTTTTTTCTCTTCATATTCCGTTCTCTCTCTCAAACGAACAAACCATCCATCCTTCTCATCCTCTCATTTTTCCTTTCTGCAAAAAATGCAAGAACCAAAATGGTGGCAAACAAAGCCCTTCGCACAAACTCACCGTCGCCATCACCTTCTCGTTCATCATCACCACCACCGCCACCATCACCTCCATTGCTTCTCAAATGGATTGATGACATTCCTAACTCTGAAACTGAAAACCTAACACCAACTGAAAATGTCACTCATCAATCGTTTGATGAAACAGGAACCGTTAATCCTTGATCCGTTACAAACTTCCTTTGATGAAGTTCCCAATCCTATAACTGAACCCTCTCAAACGGTTAATGAATAAATCAACTTTGCTCAAACACAAACCGCTCCTTTGGTTGATGAAGAAATTAACCTAACTCAGACCAACCATGTTGAAGAGGAAGAAATCAACTTGACCCAGACTCAAACTACCCTTTTAGTTGAAGAAGAAATCAACATCCCACAAACACAAACCACTGTTGACGTCACATCTCCCATTCTAACCATTGTGGTTCCAAGTGTTGCTGACACTCCTCCCGTCATGGTAAAATCAAGGAAAACAAAATCGATTGATCTTTCTAAAGTTAGAAGATCAAATCGTATTTTCTGTGGTTTGGGAACAGGAAGAAAAACCTCCATTGATGAAACCATCTACACAATCGATGACTCTGATTCTGAGAACACTCTCTCAGAAGACAAGACTGTTCAACCATCCACCAAGTCTGAACCAACTCCAAAGTCTAAACCCACCAAAATCGCTTCCACAACAAAATCAAATCCATCATCCTCTGTAAAAGAAACTGCTGATGAGAAGAAGAAAAGAAAGGGAAAAGATTTGCTCAAAAACATGGTTCCTAAGAACATGTTCATCATAATTCCTCTGGTCATTCCTGAGAAACAAGAAGAGTTTGACACTTATTGGAAAGTCAAGCCAGTCACTCCTGGAATGGTTTACCAATTTGAAAGTCTGTACAATGCTGGAATGAATTTATACAAGTATACCGACCCTCCCTCTCCAATGGATTGATTTTTTCAGAACCAAAGATATGATGATACTCTATCATTTGACCAAGGGTATCAAGCTTAATCTCCCATTTGTCATTGTTCAAAACATGATCAAGACTGCTCTATCAAGGAACACCAGAATTGCTATTCCATATGGCATGATTTTAACCAAGTTCTTTAGGAAAAACCAAGTGGATTTCAAGCGTGAAGTCTCTGACAACTACTGTCAAACTTACATTGCTAAGAACATCAGTCACATGAAGAAGGAAACAAATGAAGAAGGAACTGCTGGAGGAAAAAGGAAAAGAGATGATTTTGAAAAAGGGAATTGGAGTGAAATTCTGCATGCTATGTTAGCACACTCTCAGAACATTCTGAAACCTGAAGGTCAAGCCAATGTTACTGAAGGCACTCAATCTGATACCATTTCATCATCACTCAACACTTCACTCCATTTTGACTCCACCCCTAGTGCTCCTCTTGTTCCAAATGAACAAAGAGCTGGTAAGTCCCTTCAAGACCTAGTCTCTGTCATGCCTTTTACCACAACCTTTTCACCCATTATGCACTCATCACAAAGCTCTCAATTTGACTCTGATTTTGTCAAAAGATTTTTTAATTCAAGTCCAAGTTATCCAAAAATACCCACTGCTATTTTCACCACCAGTATTGTCCCATCCATTCCAAGCTCATTTGGAACTTTGAACTCTTTTTGTTCATCTTCTCAAGAAATTGTTGCTGCTGCTGTTGGAAAAGACTATTCTGAGATTGATCCAAGACCAGCAAAAAGGTCTAAACTTGAGAAGCAATCATCAAAGACCAGAAAGAATTTATGATCGACGATTTGTGTATCAAAAATATTTTTAATAACTGCAAGTGCACAGTTTCGTCGTTGAGTTTTAAGGATATCGAACCACAGAGACCAACAGTCGAGCTACCGTATTTCTGTCGTTACGTTGTAAATCTAAGGCGAATGATTTACGTTTTAGGATTGTTTCGAAATTTAAAAAGAAAGTTTAAATAAATTAAAGCGGGACATCGATATGTAACTAATTAACCATCGGGGATTTAATAAATTAGTGGCGCGCAAAAAGGATTTATCTTTCAGAAGGACTTTCTTAATTTAAAGGTTTAAACCTCACACTCTCGTTGTATTGATAAAAACCATACTAACTAGACTAGGAGTTTTACTGTCACTTTTCTACCACCTTAGTTTCGAAAGTATATTTTGAAAATCAATTAATCCTAATTAATTCTAACGTGGCTCTCGCTCGTTCAAGAATTAATATCTAGTTTCTACTATCCGGTTAAAATCTCAAACTCTCGCTCTATTGATTTTAACCTTAATTACTTTATTTTACTCTCGTTCAAAAGTATAGGAGTTTTACAATTAGAAACCAGAATCAGAAAAATAGTTTATGTGCGCGCGCTACATCATCATTAAATCCCCTTCGGAGAATTAGGTTACATACCGATGTCTAGGAATTTAGCTAGACAAGTTAAAGAAAGTAAACAAACAAAAACAGTAAATTAAATAATGCATAAATAAATAATTAAATAAAGACATAAACAAAACCTGGAAAGAATTGCTGAATAAACTTGCTGGAATTAAAGGAAATAAAATTCTTGACAAGGAACTGAAAACGGATCTGAAATCGAATTCCCGGTGTGGAAATACCGATACAGTTTACAAAGCGGGAAATATAAACTGACTGAAATAAAGGAAATAAAAGACGTGGAAAAATCTGAATTTGAGCTTCCTATTTATAGAGGAATTTTGACTTCCACGATCCTCCAAAGTAGGAGAGGATAAGCTCACTTTTTGATGTCATCCAGTAACCATACGATTAGGAACCGAACTGATCAGACGCGTGCTTTTCCCCCATGTTTCGTGAAATTCAGTTTCAATTGGATCTGAATTGGTGGCGGGCGCCACCAGCCCAATTTTGTTGGGTTTTGCTGATTTGCTCGTTTGCACCCCCTTTTTGCTCCGTTTTTGGCCCTTTTTGCTCAATTCTCTTTTCCGGCCCATTTTATTCGACATTACTGAAAAGGAAACAAATACCCGCATAAAAAGACATAGATGAAATGAAAACATATGCAAATGCAACTAAAGTTCACCTAAACTAAGCTAAAAATACGATATGATTTCGTGTCATCAAATTCCCCCACACTTGAACCATTGCTTGTCCTCAAGCATGAAAGAATAGTGAATTGCACAGTGCAAGTAAAGACACATGACACGATCATCCTACTCATACGTGGCTGCCGGCTAAGCCATGAAAATCAAATAACAGTACAGATAACAAAAACACCGTAATGACACACTAGACTCCCATTATATGAAAACAGACCTGAAGCATTTCCTTTTGACTCTACCTCTCACCTAAGTTTCATTTGCCCCATTCATTCTAGCGCAATCACATTAAGCCCGTTATCTCGTACATGCCCATGGTAGGAAACCTGTTAGTGATTATGATCATTATATAGCGAGGGGTGCTGATAACATAAGTTTGGTAACCCCTATTTTCTTTTACTCACTTCGCAGTTGCGGGGGATCGGATCGTAACCCGCCCTACCAAGTTCAGAATCAGACACCTCTGAACCAACTACTAATGAGTTTCTATACTATGGTATTTTTTTTCTTTTCACATGTTTCAACATTTGTTGAATTTTTTCATCAATTATTTCAAAGAATCAACCAATAGTATCCATGACATTTGTTTTCAAGATCATTCACTTATATTCATCGGTTTCCCACTTAGTTTGTGCCTTGAGATGGTGTCGACTGCTAGATAAACTACTAAGGGTTCATTAAAACTCAAATTCAAAGTTTTGTCAAAATTGGTACTCAAATCAGTTTTACACACTTCCGGGAATCTAAGGTGTCAAAACGGTATTGATTTTATCTAACCATTACCTAAATCTCACAAAATAGCCTAGATAGTGCAAACAACCTATATACTTTCAAACAATCAAAATCAAGCATCAAGACTCAACACTTTTGCTTTTCACAAGAAAAATTTTGGTATGGCTCAAGGAATGGGAAAAATCAGACAATAACAAAATCAACACGCAAAAACTACTCAATCGAAGTGAACTATCCTAATTTTTTTTTTATTATGCATGCATAAAGTAAAAAGAAAGCGATAAAGCTTCCTCCCCCACACTTAAATTGAGCATTGTCCCCAATGCGACGACTAAAGGTAGAGAAGGAAGGAAAAAACCTGTGTGATCAAACTACTGGTGGCCTGGGCCGCGTCTCCTCGTGCGCCTCTCCTGCTGTGGAGGAACGACACCTAACTGCTGGAAATAGTAATCATACTCGTCCATGCGGAGGGTCATACCTGCCATGCTATCAATTAAGCCACGCTGGTCAACCTGGTACTGCTGCATCATCATCATCATCTCAGTCTGCCTGGTCTGGATGTCCTGAACATGCTGGTCTCGCTGGGCATCTAATATAGAGCGCTGCCTCATCTTAGACAGAATAGTATCAAGTGTAGCAGTCTCGCGCTCATGGCCAGCTCCGGATGAAGTACCTGCAAAATATCCAGAAGAAGTGTGTGTGGTATGTGCATCATCTCCCGGACCCTCACGCCCTTCCTCCTCATCCTCGTCACTCTCGCCCTCATCAACAACTGCATTTTGGTTCATGGGTACAGGTGGGCCGCCAATGTCAGGGAGGAAGCAGAAATTGGCTGGATCGCGCACATTTATGCGCGCTGGGTCAGGGAGGATGATGTCGGGGCAAGCTTTGTTATCTATCATGAGAATAAATCTACCATCGGCCCTTTGTTTGAAAGTCAATGGTACGGGGATCTAGTGGTATTAGAGTTGAAAGTTTTTCCTCATGGTTTAGCATGCGCGCTAAAGTTGTGATAAGCCCCCCAAAAACAATTACCCCTTTGGACTTAACCATAGAAAACATATGGTACATTATGAGCCGGGCAAGGTTAACCTTTTCTTTTGAAATAACAGTGAACAACAAGTAAAGCTCTTTCTCGTTTACCTTGTTAGAGCTAGCGCGCCCAAAAATAGTACAAGCCAAAATTTGGCGAAAATAGCGAATGGCGGGGTTTTGAATCAATGATGCTCGGTTACCCTCAAAGCTATTTGTTTCTTTCCCGATCATCCCCCACCAAAAGGTGCGCGCGACCTCTAGCCACCCCACATGTGTGGGTAACTCATCTTTCACTCCCTCACCGTGTGGAAAATGCCACATCTCGGCAATTTCATCGAAACTAAAATTATAATCAGTGTTAAACAAACGAAACTTTACATGCTCGGGAGTGGGGTTTAGTTCTAGAGAGCTAAGAAATTCGGCGGTAAGTTGCACATAAACCGGATCCTTAAAAGAAAGCAAGTAGTCTAGTTTGAATAGCCTAAGTAAGTAGTTCACACTATCATGCAATCCTAGAGTTTCCATACAAGAATCGCCGGCATACCTTGTTGCTTCGAACTCTTTACGGAGGAGGAACCGGTAAAGCTTTGATTGACCCGCATTTTGGAAATGTATCTCATATTGCTCTTGATTTGCCATGATCTTAACTTGCAAAACTCAAAGAAAATGGAAGGAAAGAAAGCCTCTGTGATATGTGAAATATGGTGTGAAGTGAATGTAGGAGTAACATGAGCTTTTATAATGGAAAAGGTAGTAATGACTTAGTGTTGTGTAGTTGGAAAATTGAATGATGAAATGATGGCACGTTGAAGCACAGAGAGAATCAATTCCTTTCCAAGCCTTCAAAGACAAAAATCATTAAAAACAAGCTTACTGTAACACGTTTTCTGTCAAAATTTGCCAAAATCATGCAAATTCATTCTGTAGCGGGCGCCACCAATGTCATGGCGGGCGCCACAAGGCCAAATGTCCCAGAATCTTGGACATTTTCGTCCTGTAGCGTGTTGTTGTTCCTTTGATCAGTACCTGGACCTGTCTAAAGAAAATTGCACAGCTTGCACACAGTTGAGATTAGTTTTAACAGGACAAAATTTGCACAAGATGGAATTCCTATCACAGAGCATGCATTCACAAGAAAAATTCATATTGGCACACAAGAGTATTATAAAGCAAACGGTCTCTCACAGGAGTTTTTATTAATTCATAAACTAGAACAAATTAAATTAGTTATTGCTAATTTTCTGGAAATCAAATTAAACTATTAATAAAGAAAGTTCCCTAGGATTTATTATTCGAAGGCAAGTAAAAGAAAATCCTAGGTGTGCGGTAAACGCATCGGGACGGTCCTAGCCACTATGATGGTGTACTACTTCATTCACGACGAAGCCTAGCTCATCCCAAATATTCTCCACTTGCGAGGCGGATGTGTTCAAGAAAGCATAGAATTCCGCGCGCAAGTTAGTTAGCTTGGCTTCCATTGCATTAGCCTTAGCTTGCAATGCCTCAAACATGGCGACAGTCACTGTTGGTGGCCCCACTAGGGCAGCAGCAGAAATAGGAGTAGAAGCAGGATACTCACTTGGATCAGACTCAGGCTCAGAGAGATTCATGTCAAGGTTTTCATAGGCTTGAGGTGAAGGAGGAGGTGTAGAGGGTGTACAGTCTGGTTCTTCCAAGTCATAAAGCCAGTTGTTTCTGTCATGCAAGCTGGTTTTCTGGTTAGGCAGGGTGAAATGGGGCAGGACTTTGGAATTGATGAGGAGGTCAAACCGGTCAGGTCCTAGGTTTCCTATAAGGCCACGGTTGAAACAGAAGTTTATGTCCATGAGTCGGATTCCTCCCAAAGGTTGGAGTTGGTTAAGTTGGACTCTCAAGCCTATAGCATCTGCAATCATAGTCACCAATCCGCCAACTAGGATGGGTCCTAGGCACGCGAGGGCTATCTTATACATGTTCTTCATTATAAAGGTAGCCCCATTGACAGGGCGGGATTGTGAAGCACATAACATGATAAAGAGCTCCTCACGGAACACAGAGGTGTTATTTTCCGCCTTACCAAAAAGGGTGTGGGCTAGGATTTTGTGGAAGTACCGGAAGGCTGGATTGTGTATGTTTTCAGAACGCATGTTTTCATAATTAGCATGGCCCTCTCCTGAGATTCTTCCCCAGAAATAGTCTAGTTCACGGTAAGGGAACATGCTCTCTTCAACAGATGTGAAAGTGTTGGGGTCACTCGGGAAACCTAGCAGGTTAGCCATCTCTAGATTGTTGAAGGTATAGTCCATGTTAAACATTCTGAAATTTATTAGGCCACTTCTGAATCCTTTTCCGATCTCAGGGTGATAGGAGAAAGAGCTTAGGAACTCAAGAGTTAGGTTACGGAAAGAGCTGAACCGCCTCCCCAGGGGGAAACTGGACCAACCAATCTGATTAAGCAAGAACATCACACTTTCTCGAATTCCTAGCTTTTCCATGGTGCGGCTGTCAGGATAGATGGATAGGTGCATATCTCTCTGAGCATGAATTTCATAGTCTTTGACCTGTCCTACTCCTCTGAACTCGATATCATTATTCTCAACTCGATTCATCGTGAAAAAGAGAAAGGTATCTAAATAAATAGAATTGAAAAACATATACCAAAAATATGAGTGAGAAATAAGATATATAATAGTACCGCTTAATTTCTTTTAAAACATAACATTCCAGAAAAACAAGCAAAAATTAATAAAGACAAAAGTTAGTAACAATTAAAGCAAAAATAAACCTACATGTGGGTTGCCTCCCACCAAGCGCTTTGTTTAGTGTCGGTTAGCTCGACAGTTTAGTGTTCTTATTGCACTTTAGGTTTCCTAGGCCACTTATCAAGTGCTCTCACATACCCCTCACTTTTTCTCTTTTTTCTCCTATAGGGCGTTTCAGCTTCCTTGCCCTTTTCTATTATTTTGCGTTTTGGGAGAAAAGGAGATTTATTAATCTGAGGTGGGGGTTTTGGTTCAATTTCAAGTGTCCTTCTTTCTTTAGTCTTAGGGCTTTCACTCGCCTCTCCGAATGTTACCCTAATCCTTTTCGTATTGACACCTTCCTCAAATTCTCTTTCCCCTAATTTCCTCCTTATAGTTGCGCCCTCATCCCCATGTGTGTTAATTTCTACATTCTTTTCCTTTTCACATGATTGGGGAGTTGGGTCCACTCTAGCCTCTACTATCTCTTGGGGAACAAGGATTGGTGGGTTGTAGGGAGCAGGGAAAACATGCAGTGTTCCCTTCTCTACCTCTTCTACTACCTAACTAGGGAGGAGTATCGGTGATGCTTCTTCGATCTCCACTCTTTCCTCGCTGAAACTCTCAACAACAATATCATCCTCACTAGATCTCTCAATCTCGCTTTCATTAATGTTTGCTACAACATTTTCTTGTCTCTCGTGAGAGGGTTCTATGGTTGACCGGGAGAACTGGGAGATTAGTGTCTCCATCGACTCTTGGGGAGTCGCTGTTGAGTTAACCATAGCGTCGAGCATCTTTTGGGTTTCGAGATTGCTTAGTCTAAGCTGTTCATTTATGAGGTCTTGTTTCCTCATCATTTCTCTAACTCGGTGCTCTCGACTAGCATTAGCTGAAGCTTCCATAAACTCATTATATACCGCTAATAGGCTAGGACTAACAGATTCTTCTGGATTGAGGTGTTGAGGATAGTAATTGTATTGAGAGTTAGTGTATTGTCCCTCAAAGTATGGGGACGGTTGAGGCTGGTAGTTATATGGGAAGTTATGGTTAGGGTAGTTGAAATTTTGAGGATAGTCATTATAAAAGAAGTTAGGGTTATACATTTAGATTAAGCGCGAAGGAATTTCCCTAATTTTTTCAAAAATTAAAAATTTTAAAAAATTTAAAATGCCTTAGTCTCTACGGTGCGTATAAAAAATTTAAAATGCCTTTTACAAAAACTTGATCGACGATTTGTGTATCAAAAATATTTTTAATAACTGCAAGTGCACAGTTTCGTCGTTGAGTTTTAAAAGATATCGAACCACAGAGACCAACAGTCGAGCTACCGTATTTCTGTTGTTACGTTGTAAATCTAAGGCGGATGATTTACGTTTTAGGATTGTTTCGAAATTTAAAAAGAAAGTTTAAATAAATTAAAGCGGGACATCAGTATGTAACTAATTAACCATCGGGGATTTAATAAATTAGTGGCGCGCAAAAAGGATTTATCTTTCAGAAGAACTTTCTTAATTTAAAGGTTTAAACCTCACACTCTCGTTTTATTGATAAAAACCATACTAACTAGACTAGGAGTTTTACTGTCACTTTTCTACCACCTTAGTTTCGAAAGTATATTTTGAAAATCAATTAATCCTAATTAATTCTAACGTGGCTCTCGCTCGTTCAAGAATTAATATCTAGTTTCTACTATCCGGTTAAAATCTCAAACTCTCGCTCTATTGATTTTAACCTTAATTACTTTATTTTACTCTCGTTCAAAAGTATAGGAGTTTTACAATTAGAAACCAGAATCAGAAAAATAGTTTATGTGCGCGCGCTACATCATCATTAAATCCCCTTCGGAGAATTAGGTTACATACCGATGTCTAGGAATTTAGCTAGACAAGTTAAAGAAAGTAAACAAACAAAAACAGTAAATTAAATAATGCATAAATAAATAATTAAATAAAGACATAAACAAAACCTGGAAAGAATTGCTGAATAAACTTGCTGGAATTAAAGGAAATAAAATTCTTGACAAGGAACTGAAAACGGATCTGAAATCGGATTCCCGGTGTGGAAGTACCGATACAGTTAACAAAGCGGGAAATATAAATTGACTGAAATAAAGGAAATAAAAGACGTGGAAAAATCTGAATTTGAGCTTCCTATTTATAGAGGAATTTTGACTTCCATGATCCTCAAAAGTAGGAGAGGATAAGCTCACTTTTTGATGTCATCCAGTAACCATATGATTAGGAACCGAACTGATCAGACGCGTGCTTTTCCCCCACGTTTCGTTAAATTCAGTTTCAATTGGATCTGAATTGGTGGCGGGCGCCGTGTAACTAGTGGCGGGCGCCACCAGCCCAATTTTGTTGGGTTTTGCTGATTTGCTCGTTTGCACCCCCTTTTTGCTCCGTTTTTGGCCCTTTTTGCTCAATTCTCTTTTCCGGCCCATTTTATTCGACATTACTGAAAAGGAAACAAATACCCACATAAAAAGACATAAATGAAATGAAAACATATGCAAATGCAACTAAAGTTCACCTAAACTAAGCTAAAAATACGATATGATTTCGTGTCATCAATTTACACAAGCTGTTTGAAGGCTTAACCATTAAGAATACAATGATGATGTTTATGATGCTGGAATCTCAAGTTATGAGAGAATGGTTTACCAAAACTCTTTGTCCTCACTTTGGAATTAATCCACCACCACAAACCCTGTGCCACACATTGATGCTTTTCCTCAGCATGATGCTTCCACTTCCTCTGATGAATTGAGTCCCACTGAACTAGTTCAAGTTAATCCACCCACTGAACCAGTCAATGATCCTGCAACTCATGAGTAGTTGCTTATGTTGAAAGATTCCACCCTACCCTTTTTAGATATTGACAAAAGGGGAAGAATGAATTAGGAAAATAAGGTGGAGTTAGTTTTAAGTAAGTGTGCTAATATTAGGGGGAATTAGTTTTAAGTAAGTGTGCTAATATTTGCTTTAATCTGTCTGTTTAGAGATTAATATGTGCTAATAAAAGAACTTCTCTTATTATGTATTTTATTTTCTAAACTAGGGACTTATGAACTTTGAATCTGTTTTGTCTTTAATCTCTGTTCTGGAAATGCTTGTATCACTCTTTGTTTAAGAGTTTTGAATGATTAAAGTACTATGTTTGATTCAGATTTGCATATGATCTTATTTTCCCATTCTTGCATCTTTAAGATTTTATCACTTTTGATAATGAATGCTCAAATTGAGGGGGAGCTTATTTAAATTAATCACATGTATCATTACTCTTTTTGATTAATCAGAATCTCATCTAAAATCTAATTCAAGAAGTTTGTCATCATCAAAAAAGGGGAGATTGTTGAGGCAAAATCCTAATTTGATGTTTTAATTATGACAAACATCTTTAATTATATTTTAAGAGAATTTTGATCTTTTGTGATCTAACAAGTGCTTTTGAGTGATTAAAATAAGACAGGAACAAAAGCTTATCATTTAAATATCACTATCTTTTATTATATTGAAACTGACACTTTATGAGAATGGTCTGAGAACATTCTCATGTCTGGCAAGTCTGCGCGTGAAACAAGCAGTTCAACATGAGCACTTATTTATGGCTTCTGATCACAAGACAAATATGAACTTTATGCAAGAGAATTTTAATGCACAAGATCTCAACAGTGCATAAGTCATTTTAGGCATGAAGCTAATAGTGACATGAGAAGCTTTCTCTTTTAGTCATGTTTGAGGAATAAAACATAAATTTAATATTCAATGTCACAAGGAGCCTTTTTCTAGAACATTGCAAGCTGTCACTAGTTGAGGACATTTTATGGACCAATAAGCTTTAGACAACATACTCTTTACTATGAGTTGTGTTGTACTTGCAAGGACAATTTTAATATTTTATCCTATGTCCTTTTCCTACATCTATGGAGGCAATGTGTACTTTGGATTGTACACCTTTGATAGAAATGGGATAAGAAGACCAGCTGGCTCTCAAACACTCTCAAACATTCTCCCATGATCTCCTAATGTGCTAACTTGCCCATCAAGAAAACGTCTTCCTTTCTATGAAGACTTTCATTAGCAAATGATTTAGAGAACGATGTAAGAGCGTTCTCATTTCTGGATAGCTTTTTGCACATTCTTTGATATATTTCTTCTAGTTGTCTACAGGTGTTTGTATTTGAATTTAAACAGCTATCTTGCAACGTATAGCCTTGTGGAACAAGCAACCAACATACTCCTGATTTTAAGAGATTTAAATCTCACTCTCCATATCCCGAACGTGAAGAAGATGCTGAGAACGTTCTAGCAGATTTGTTATCTTTCATCAAGTACAATGAGTTGTTATCTTATGGACTCAAACGGCTAGTTTTTGGCTCCTCTGAAACAATTTGATGACCAAGGGATGAAGCTTTCACACCAAATATAAATAGCACTCTTGTGAGCCTTTGAAGAGCAAGAGTTTTCAATACAATCAATCATCTCTCTACTTGTCTTTATCACACAAGTTTTCTAAAGCTCTTCTTTGATCACTTTCACTCTCAGATCTCATCAACATATACTTGGATCAGTATATATTTAGAGTGAACTAAGTGTTTTTGTAACTTAAGCTTCTCAACGTAGTTGAGTTTATTTGTAAGCTTGTGATCCAACAAACTCTTTGTAAACAAAAAAGAAAGCTCAAGTCAATACGTAACTATTGATTGAGTGTTTAGGTGTTGTATTCTTTCAACCTGAAGGGTTGGAATAGATTTAAGCTTGGAGGGATTAAAGGCTATTGATCTTGGTCTAGATCAAGGAGGTTTTGTGTATTTAAGATCGGCAGTATCTCAAGATCTTAGTGGATTAATCTCACGGAGAGTGAGGACTGGACTAGCCCTACATTGGGGTGAACCAGGATAAATTGCTTGTGTTATTCTCTCTTTACTTATCTGTGTTTAACACAAAGCACTACACACACACACACTTCACTTTTACTTTTAGTTTTATATACTAATCTGATTGATCTCAAATCAATCTCTGCTGTTTGTTTTGAAGTGAAATTTTAATAGGTGATTAACTCAGATTGCATTTGCTGAACAAAATGCTCTACCATCTGGTCAGACATTCCTCCAAAGACAATATCATCAACATATATTTGTGCAATCATGAGCTTACCTCTCACATCTTTCACAAAGAGTGTCTTGTCATTACCACCCTTTCTGTAACCATTATTCACCAAGAACTCAGTTAGCCTCTCATACGAAGCTCTGGGAGCTTGCTTTAAACCATACAATGCTTTCTTTAACTTGTAAACATGATCTGGAAAGGCTGGATCAACAAATCCCTTGGGCTGTTCAACATAGACCACTTCATTCAAGTAACCATTCAGAAATGCACTCTTGACATCCATTTGATACAGCTTAAATTTGAGTATACATGCAATCCCAAGCAGTAGCCTAATAGCTTCTAGTCTAGCTATTGGAGCAAATGTTTCACCAAAATCAACTCCTTCAATTTGAGCATAACCCTGAGCCACTAGTCTAGCTTTGTTTCTGGTGATAGTTCCATTCTCATCTGACTTATTCTTGTATACCCATTTAGTTCCTATGATATTTGCATTATTTGGCCTAGGAACTAGATCCCATACATCACTTCTCTTGAACTGAGTTAGCTCTTCTTGCATAGCATTTATCCAGAACTCATCAGTCAGAGCCTCCTTGACATTCTTGGGTTCAAAGTTGGAAATGAAACAGGAATTGGATACCTCATTATTTCTTCTTCTTATTGTGATGCCCTGATTAGGATTACCAATGACTTGATCAATAGGATGATACTTCTGAACTCTGGTAGATGGCCCTTTGTTATTGGCTAAATCTTCAGAACTGATCACTCCTGAGTCTACTTCATTGACAATATCATCTTTTGTCTCCTCTTGTAGACCACATGCTTGGTCAAATGTACTGTCATCTGGTGCAGCATCTGTACCTTTATCATCTATCACAACATTTATGGATTCCATCATGGTATTAGTTCTAGAGTTGAATACTCTATAGGCTCTGCTGTTAGTTGAATAACCTAAGAATATCCCCTCATCACTTTTAGCATCCATCTTCCTCCTTGGTTCTCTGTCAGCTAAGATATAACATTTACTTCCAAAGACATGAAAGTGTTTCACAGTTGGTTTTCTATCTTTCCATAGCTCATACAGAGTTGTAGATGTTCCCTTTCTCAGTGTAACTCTGTTATGGATATAGCAGGCTGTATTCATAGCTTCAGCCCAGGAATAGAAAGGTAACTTCTTAGCATATATCATAACCCTAGCTGATTCTTGTAATGTCCTATTCTTCCTCTCTACTATTCCATTCTGTTGAGGAGTAATAGCTGCAGAAAACTCATGAAATATCCCTTCAGCAGTGCAAAATTCAGAGAACTTACTGTTTTCAAACTCTTTGCCATGATCACTTCTGATCCTAGTTATACCACATTCTTTCTCTCTTTGTAGTTTTAGGCAAAGATCCTTGAATTTCTCAAAAGTGTCAGATTTCTCTTTGATGAAGTCAATCCAAGTATATCTAGAGTAATCATCTACCATGACAAAAGCATACTTCTTTCCACCTAAGCTTTCAACTTGCATAGGCCCCATTAAGTCCTTATGCAATAACTCAAGTACTCTGGATGTGGTCATATGTTGCAGCTTCTGGTGAGGCATCTTTGTCTGTTTGCCTATCTGACATTCTCCACATATGCTTCTTTCTTGAATCTGAAGTCTTGGTAAACCTCTAATGGCTCCTTCAGCAATAGCTTTCTTCATGCTTTTGAGATTTAGGTGTCCAAGCTTTTGATGCCACAGTTTCACATCATCTTCTTTAGTTATTAGACAAGTAGATAACTCAGCTTTGTTTTGAGAGACCCATAGATAACAGTTATCCTTTGACCTTTCTCCTTTCATCAGTAGATCACCTTTACTATTAGTAACTAGACATTCATCCTTTGTAAAGTTGACCTTCAGACCTTTGTCACATAGTTGACTAATGCTAATTAGATTAGCAGTCAGTCCTTTCACATGAAGTACTTTGTCAATTTTAGGCAACCCTTCAGTTATCAGAGTTCCTATTCCTTTAATCTCTCCTTTGGCTCCATCACCAAAAGTCACAAAGCTGGTAGCATATGGCAAGACATCTGTCAAGTAGTCTCTATTTCCAGTCATATGTCTTGAACATCCACTATCAAAGTACTAATCACTCCTAGATGATGCTCTTAGAGATGTATGAGCAATTTGAGCAATTTCCACACCTTCAGGTTCAGCTTGGTCAGGATCCACAATATTTCTTTTCTGCTTCCATTCTTTCTTCACAGTTGATTCAGTTTTTGATGGAGCAGCTTTGTCAGGATATCCATACAGTTTGAAGTAATAGGGCCTAATGTGTCCCTTCTTCCCACAATGATAGCACACCCAACCAGAATATCTTTTCTTTGACTTGGTCTTGTATCTGCTTTTCTGTTGTCTCACCTGATGCTGGGGCATCTGTCTTGGCATAGTTGGATCATAGGTAGTAGTAGCTGGAACAAACTTCATCACAGATGCAGGTTTCTGATGACGTAGTGAATGATAGTTGAAACCAATACCCTTGGAATCTTTTGAACTCTGTCCTATCTCTAGGATTTCTTCTAACTTCTCAGTTCCTGTATTCAGCATCCTCACCTCTTTGTTCATGTTATCCATCTTGGATTTGTATAGCTCCACTTCACCAGCTAGTCTTGAATTTGCTTCCAGAAGTTTGATTTTCTCAGCCTGTAGTGAAGTGATGGTCTTCCTCTGCTTTAACACAGTGTTGCCAACTTCTACACTTTTGAGCCATAAACCCTTGTACCAATCAACCAGTTCATCATAAGTCATTTTACCATCGTGTGAATCTGCATCAGATGCACATACTCCAGTTAAAGCAGTTACATGATTGGCAGATTCAGATTCTTCTTCAGAGTCATCTTCATCTGACCATGAGACATTCATCCCTTTCTTTTGCTTTCTAAGATAAGTGTCACACTCAGTTCTGATGTGACCATAACCTTCACACTCATGGCATTGAACACCTTTGCCTTGACTTGGCTTCTCATCTGTTTTTGGTTTCCTCTGATTGTTGGCATTCCTATTAATGCTGTGACTGTTGTCTAGAGCATGTGTCTTGGCTTGTCTGTCAAACCTTTTGAAAGCTTTATTAAATTTCTTACCCAATATCACAATAGTCTCAGATAGACTATCATCAGCCTCCATATCACTGTCCTCAGATTTAGAGGCAAAAGCAATACTCTTTGTCTTCTTTTCTGATCTTTCATTTGCAGCCATTTCAAATGTTTGTAAAGACCCCACTAGTTCATCCATTTCTCAATTCTGAGATGTCCTTGGCTTCTTCTATAGCAGTAACCTTCATGTCAAATTTCTTAGGTAGAGACCTAAGCATTTTCTTTACCAGGTTTTCTTCAGAAATATTTTCTCCCAAGGCATTAAATTGATTATCAAACTCGAGTATTCTCATGTGGAATTCTTGAATGCTTTCATCATCCTTCATCTTCAAGTTCTCAAACTTGCTAGTCAAAAGTTGCAGCCTTGAGCTCCTTACTTTTGAGTTACCCTCATGAACAGTTTGGAGTTTCTTCCATGCTTCCTTAGACATAGTACATTTTTTTATCAGTTTGAAAATGTGCGCATCAACTCCATTGGTTAAGGCATTTAGAGCCCTTGAATTTGCATTGGCCCATGCTTCTTCATCCTTGCTCCATTCGTCCTCAGGTTTCAGCTTAGTGACAGTCTCTCCTTCCTTACCAGTAGTAACCACATGAGGTTCCCATCCTACAACCACAGCTCTCCATGTTTTGTGATCCATGGATTTCAAAAACGTAGTCATTTTAGACTTCCAGTCATCATAGTTAGCATCACCAATCAACAGTGGTGGTCTATTCATGAGTCCTCCTTCTTTGTCCATCTTAGCCAGAAATATCTTCCATGGAGCTCACCCAATCAGGCAGGGTGCCTGCTCTGATACCAATTGAAATTCTGGCAACCAGACAGACAATGCTGTGCACAATGTTAGCACTAGTGTCCGAGCATTTGTCACACAATAATAAAATAACTTAGCGTAGCAAAGTAAAATAAGCGTGACTGAAAGGTAAAGAACACAATGAGTTTGTTAACCCAGTTCGGCGCAACTGCCCTAGTCTGGGGGATACCAATCCAGGAATGAACCCACTATAATAGCTCTAGTGAAATACACCAATGTAGCCTTACTACTTGGTTATGCACCTAGACCCTATCCCGTGCTGCTCTACCTAGGAACTCCTAGATATGAGACCCCGTCTCAATTCCTACCAAACAATACAACCAGCACTGTTATCAATTGTTCTTTTGGTTGAAGAGTCACACTCTAAAGACACAACTAACTCCGTACTTCACAGCTTAGGAGTAGTACACAATTACAACTCAAAAACACAGAGTACTTGACATGAATCAACAGATACACGCAAGACTCACAGCTAACAAGAAAACCTAATACTCACGCTTTAGTACACACACGGTTTTCAACACACACCAACCTTAGGGTTTGTCTTCATACATATATAGTACTCAGCAAGCACGGGTTTGGGCTTCAAAACATAGCTTGGACGTTGTCAGGTCCAGCTAACAATTCTTCATGAGGAAGTATATTATTTCCAAAGATATATAAAGATTTTTATGGAAATACACAAAGGCCTGTAACCTTGTTACAGCTCAGCAAACCTGCGCGTCTTGATCAGCACGCTAGGTTAAATATAAAACTCCATAGAATCTCCATAAGATCTTCAACAGAAATATAGCGCGTGTTGACGCGCAACAATCAGGTCACACAATGTTGTGCCACTTGCATTCAGCATTTGTCTCAGCATTTGGCTAGTAGTTGTTTTTGCAAAATGTAGCCAACATACAAAAACCCAACAATTTTAATCATCAATGTTAGTGAAGTAAAATAAACTGTAATATATCAAGTATGTTTAGTGGTCGACATACGTCTCATGTATATTGTTCAAATAGCTTATGTGCCATTTTATTAACATATCAAATATTTGTACTAAACAACAATGCTCTTGATATATATTTCAAGGTCCAAATCTTATTTAGCTCTTATCACAACTGTTATAGATTATCCTATCAAGATTATGGAACCCTGATCCATTACTTGACTTGGAGAAATATTATAGAAGACTTTGCTTAAATGATAGGACAATCGCTTGTCTTATTATTTAAAACTACATGTCTTGTCAATACAAGATATGTGATTAATACTTCTATTACTAGATGGAATTCAATAAAAATTAATACGTTCCATCTCAAACTTGATTTTAAGTCATGGCATAAGCTCTCATTGTTTGTGAAACAATTTTCATTCTAGACATAAGCTCTCATTGTCAATGAAACAATTTTCATTCTAGACATAAGTTGACTTAAAATTATAGTCAATGTTCTAATTCCTTAAGCATCTTTATTTTCAAAAAATTGAGATCCAACATCTTTGTATCATATACCTTTGATGTAGAAATGGAAACTTTGACTTTCTATAACAATATGTATAATAATGAAGTCTTACTTCATTCTTTGACTCTTTAAAGAACTATTTACGGCTTACTCATTTCAATCAATGATCTAATCATTTTGAAATAGTCGTTCTCCTTTAGCAACTATTATTGTTCTATTCAATAATGAAAGGAATATAAATCTTATTTATATTATATCTCAAATCTTTGATAGTGTAAATTATTTCTGATTCAATTTAACAATTTCCGGTAGATATAGAAAAATAAATTTGTCTATATCTATCCTTTATAATTTGTTGGATTGAACCTATGACCAACTCTTTGATCTATTGAGAAATTTATCATACTTTGAAGTTCTTTCAAAAAGATCTTGCTTGATTTTAAATGATCACATCATTCATTCTCCAAAAGTATGATATATTCTATATCTAGACGTCAACTTGATACTTCTTACAAGTATTCTTTTCCAATATAGTTATACTAGTTTGTTAGAGTATAGTTCAAGATCTTATAGTTCTTCTTGTATTTGAGAACAATTCTCATTTGTGTACCAATTCAGAAGCTGTTTTCTGAAATCCTTGTCCTTCATAAGGACAACCTAATTTGTATTGTATTTTAATTTCAAAGATATGTAAGATATTTGTATTATAATTAAATCTTCTAATAAGGACTTTTATTAAAATGATTCCACTATTTTACTCAAAACAAATGACCCTCATCATTTGATTCGGAAAATCCCGTTGGAAGATTTTCTAGTAGATCGAGATCCATATTTCACTTTGTTCTAAGTCCGCGGTGGGCGGATTACACAAAACTCAGTTATTTAGGTAGGAACTTCTTCCAATTGCATCTCATACAATTCTCGAATATTTCAGTTGGGTGAATAACTCTTTATTCTAATTCATCATATGAATCATTCCCAACTCTTGCTTCTAAACTCATATAATCTTTATTATATTTGTTTAGTCAAGTTTGACCCAATTTTAGAAGTTGGATATTACAATTTTCCCATCGCATCATACCTATATAGACAATGTACTTCGCGGTAGGCGAACCTACATTTATTCGATATTAGTCTTGATGAGTTCTAAAATTTTTGAAAACATAAAAATTAATATTTACATATTTTACTAGTAAAGAAAATGCACCTCGCGGTGGGTGAAACCTACATCTTCTTTATTAGTCTCTTATGTGTACTTGAGGGATTTTTAATTAGTTTGATCTCAGCGGCTTATTTATCATATAAATTGCTCTCACATGCATCATCACACATAAACATGCATCAACATACATTCAACATACAATACAAAATGATATGATTATGGCCTCCTAACGCAAGTGTTCTCTCAAGCCAATGAGAGAACCCTAAACTAGCCTAACGACGATCTACTTCTCCAAGCATGATCTTCAAGGCTTTCCTCTTTTGTTCCTATGTGATTCTATTATAATGTTACATCAAAGAATACTCATTTTACATACGAGGGAGTAAGATGAGAAGAGAAGTTACATCAAGAGATTAGAGAGAGGCACGACACGCAGGTCGAATTTAAAATCCCAAATTAAAAACAAAAGAGTAAACTAAGGCCATAACCAATCATTACAAGACAATAATAACAAACATGCGTTATTATCATCTTTGGTTCAAGTTGGATTACTTAAAATTAAATTTTTGAAATTGATCACGTTGTGCAAATCAGGCGAAATCGTGTCACGATGACTATCATCGTATCACGATTCAGTCAAGTTCAATATTGACTGTAGGATTGACAACAAGGCATAAACTGTGTCATCCTAGTAAAGTTCAATATTGGGCCCATAGACATTTATCTTGTTATGTAGGATTGGCAAATTCTAGCTAGGTACTGTCCCTCAGCATGCTTTGTGAAGTACCCATCTATTGACTTTATGATTAATCAGTTACGGACAATGTTGGATCAATGATAAAGCACTTGACTCTACATCTAGGGTCCATAGTAGTTTCAGGTCGAAGGGTGGGTTACGTCATTATCACCATGAGAGTAACTTATGACACATTACATAACATTCCATGTAGTACTCTCATAGCGGGTCAATCCAGTATAAATATTACTCCCAATATTTATACCTATGTCAAGACTTGATAGCTCGTTATCCCATGATCCATGAGATGCGATCATCAGTCTATCTTCATAATAGTGCTTATTCTTTAAGGTTATCCCTCTTCACCTGAAAGCTCGACTACGGATACTTTAAGAATAATGTCCCTATGTTTAATACAATCTCATGAATAAGTCACACTTAATATTTCTTTAAACAGACTATCTATTCTAGGGACTTTATTATTTTGGACTCTTACAAACATAACAAAGAAATGCCATATTTATATTCAAACTCCTAAAGCAAATACTATGAAAATAGATTGGCTCTTAGGGCACTCCAACACATATCTCATTGGTTGAGAAAATGGCACGTGAAAATAATCCACATGCTTTGGAAGATAAGATTAATCATGAACATCATGATATGTACTAAATCTAATACACCACATGATTATAAGACAATCAGTTAAGTACCTAAATTGAAATTAGTGTGTGACACTAACTGACCTTCAAGAATATCCCTAAAGACCTTAAGGAACTAAGGAATTTTTCTTGAGATAAATAGGCATGGGAAGGATCATTGTATGGAAGTTATAATGATAGCTAGTTTCCATACCAATGTATTGTATATCATGCTTGAATATAAGAATTGAAAGCTATGAAGATAAGCTTTATTGTATGTTTATTTCAGTTTTAAAAGTTAAAGTAGTTAAGATTGGATCGTTTAGGTCAAGGTTGAGCAAAAACTATGTTTCCGGTGTTGCAAGTCACATTAATCACATTAGTGATGGTAATGGTTTAATCTTGCAAGAACACTTGAGACTAGATCTCAACGACGATTCATGAATATACTTAGACACTTCAATATTTCGATAGATCGAAATAGAACGAAGATACGTAAGATACCAACATAGGAAGTTGTTCCTTATCCATTTACAAAGCCTCTTGCGAAGTTGAAGCGTGATGGGCATACAAGGTCTATAGATATTAGAGAATACTTGATTGGTCTTGGTGCTAGTGGGAGATTGTTGGAGTATGTCCTAAGAGCCAATCTAATTTCATAGTTGTTGTACCACAATTTTGGACCTACAAATCCAATTCTCATTTTCATGCATAATAAAATATATAGTTCATTTTATATATTTTTATTCATCCTTTTTCATGCATTTTTATTATTTTCTCGGATTTTAAATTACATTTTCATGGTCATTTTCTACAAAAAAAAATATATATAATTTTAATTTCATAAAATCATTTTCCATGCATTTTTATTATTTCATTTTTTATTTTTGCAAACATTTTTAATTTTTAAAATCAATTTTATCCACTTTTATCTTAATTTTCTTTTAATTAGCGCAAAAGGTTAAAAATGTTCACAAAAGATAGTTTTTAACGTTTTAATCCAATTTCATATTTTATTCTCACATATTTCAAAATGTCAAAAAAAAAATTTTACATTTATTTACATTTTTATTGCATTCTATGCCATTTTTCATTTTAATCTATTTCATTTTCATTTCACCTCAAAGTTTACTCAAAATAGCAAAAAAGAATAATCAACATTAACCAATGGTATTCTTTCAAAAATAACTAAATAAATCTCACCAATTTTCATTTCACATCATAAGTCATTTTATTTTTTCAAAAATAAATAAAAAAATCTCACCAATTTTGTCCTTTTACCATTTCAACCCTTTTTTCATGATAAACCAAAATTACCCCTTACCTTAATTTCCCCCCATTATAAATAGACCTCAATCATTTATGATAAGGGACTTCTTTCATTCACAAAAAAAAACCAGAAAAACTTTATTCTCTCAAATTTCTAAAAATCAAAACAAAAACCAAAAATAAAAAAAATACAAAAAAAAAATAAAAAAAATAAAGAACTGATTCATTCCTTGAAGCCTTTTTTCCAGAAACCATTTACTTCTTCCTCTCGTCCGTTCCGTCCTCCATCATCCATTCTTCTTCATCCAAATTTCTTCAATCAAAAAACATAATAACAACTTCATCACACCTATCAAATCCTGCAAATCAAGAAACAAATTCGAACCAGCAAGGTAGACACTGCTCCGACGATTTCTTAACTTGTTTTAATGATTCGAGTGGTTTGATACTAGCAATCATTCATATTATCTGTTACATGATTTAGTTTTTGTCAATCTGAATTCGAATCTATTTACTTCAACTATTTCTTCCTCTTCACCTCCCATCAACGATTCCAATAAGTCTTCCACTTTTTCTTCCTTTTGAATATTCATGAGTCTCTTATTTTTTTTCCTCTCAAATTTGTTATTTTACTTTACACTTGAAAATTTTAACAACATCCACAGAAATTCCAAATTCCGGCGACTCAAAAACCTTCGAAAATCAACGATCCAAAACTCAATCTATAATAATTCGACCCTCCTGAATCCAAATCCGGTGTCCAAATCGCAAAAAAACCACCGGAAAGCCACCAAACCGGCGTTGGAAGTAACGGCCAAAACCAAAAACTATGATTCGTTCAAATCACGCACAATCAAAGGTAAAGAACAGTTGATTTATGCTTCTGGGATAATTCTGAACTATTTGCCATCGTTATTTCACATCAACCGTCACTGGAATCGCGTTTTGAAAGTTTGGATCCCTTTCTTGTTTGCTTCGATTTGTTCGCTATAGGTGTTATCTGTTAACATTAATTATGGATTCATGATCCTTGCTGAATTATGCGTGAAATGGTATAGTTTTTTGTTTATTTTGGTGACCGTACGCAATACCGGTAGCGCGCCGGCCACCCCCTCCTTTCCGTTCGCGATCTTCTGTCTCTGTTCTGTTGGGGAAGAAGAAGGGGGAGTGGCTTTGCCACGTGGTAGCACGCGATTGGCTGGAAGCCTTCTCACACGCGCCCCCCTGCTGGGCCTATGGGTCGGTCTGACCCATTTGGACTTGAACCCGACCCGCTTCGTCCATTTGTGGGCAGATTTGGGCCTAAACCCATTTTGGGCCTTTTTTCTCATTCTTTTTTTTTTTTATTTTTTCTGATACACCCCCGCTTTAATGTTTAAATTATTTATCGCACGATGAATTTATTTATCGTTTGATAAATAAATTTAATGTACGTTAAATGGGTTTATCGTTCGATAAATTTATTTATTGTTCGATAAATTTATTTAATATTCGTTGAATTTATTTATCATTCGATGAATTTATTTATCGCTCGATAAATTCTTTTAATGTTCGTTCAATGCTTGTGCTATGACCTCATGTTTATTTCGCACTAGTTTAATTGATGATTAGCGTATTTAATTATTTATACCGTTGTATTATATTATTTGCCCTCATATTCATACGCATTTGCTTATTCACCTGATATTCTTCTTTCTCTCTAAATCTCTCTGGACTTGGTTTATTTTCGTTTCTCTTTCTAAATAAAAATTAAAACGTTGATTTTTTAATAAAAGTGGAAAAGAGGGAGTGTGACGTACGTCCCGCTCGGCTCGGATAGTACAATCTGTGACGTACGTCCCGGAAGGTGGACTATCCCCGCTTTAATTGAAAAGTCATTAGTTGATTAATTAAAGTGAAAAAGAGGGAGTGTGACGTACGTCCCGCTCGGCTCGAATAAGACAGTCTATGACGTACAGCTCAGATGGTGGTTTATTCTCGCTTTAATTAATTAACTCTAAAAACTGAATGAAAAAGAGGGAGTGTGACGTACGTCCCGCTCGGCTCGGATAGGACAGTCTGTGACGTACAACTCAAATGGTACCCTATTCTCATTCACTAAATAATCTCAAAAACTCTAAAAAATACTTAACTCACTTCAATCTCTTTTTCTGCCTTTGTGCAATTAAATCTTTTTCAACTCAAGTCTTTTTTTCACTCTTTTTCTTAAGAGGACGATGTTTTATCCATTCCTCTGATACTGATAAACGCTTAACTCTCAGCTGAGCTTACAAGCAAACTGTCGTATCAGTGGAATGCGACATAAACGTTGTTCATTAAAAATAACCAACAAACAAAACTTTTTTTCAGGAAGAACTACGTGAGCTTTGACTTCCTCATTGTACTTGGGGGACACGTAGATCGTAAATCTCGTCAAGCCAAATAATAAAAAACTCTTTCTTTGTTTCTGTTTTGTTCAATATGCGGTAATTTATTTTTTATGCGGTTTATTCTGTTTATGCAAACCAAATTCCTCAAATGGTTCCTGTTGAGTACAACGGATATGAGGGGGTGTTAACGTCTTCCCCTCATGTAACCAACTCTCGAACCCAACTCTTAAAGGTTTTATCATTATTTTCCTTTCCCCTCACAGGATAAATAAAATATGGTAGCGGCTTCATTGCAATATTATTTTGTCCTTGCGCCGGGTGTTACACCACTCATCTTATTTATAGACTTTAAGTCTTCTAGGTTTTTTTTTTACTAAAGAACCATTATTATATGTAACCAATTTTTTTTTTATATTTGAATGTATATCTACAAAAATTAAACAAACTTTCCTTTAAAAAGAAAAAATTGTTTAAAATAACATACTTTAGTTTTTCAAATATACCAAAAAAAAAAACCACTTCCATGTATTTTTTTATATATATTTTTTTATGGTCAAGACCGGGGTATCCACGGCCAAACGCAGTGACTAATCCCTCGCTAGATTGGAGACACCTCAAAGGGTGAGATAGCTTTATTTTATTTATATTTAAGTATATATTATATTAAAAATAAAAACTAACTTAAAATAAAATATTTAAATTATTCGAGTAATATTATGTTTAAGAGTATAAAATTTTGAATATTATTAAAATTGATGAGGACCAATTAAATTATAACTTGTTAGCAATAATTTTTTTAATATATATTATTACTATTTTTTTAGTTAGCTTTTTTTAATCCTAAACTTATATTTTTTTGACTAAAATCCTAAACTTATATAAATTTTGTTTGTTTTGGTAAGACTCATATAAATCAGTTTAAAAAAATAAAACTTTTTATTTGTCAAAAAAGGAAGATAAATAAAACTAAAACCCAATAACTAAATAACTAGCAAAATATGGTATTATTGGTGATTTAATTGGTATTTAATTAAATAACAGAACAACACTGAAATGCAAAGGCAAAACAAAAATAGAACAAAAACGCAAAGGCAAAGAAAAAATAGAACAACACTGAAACGCGTCCTCAACAGTGTAATGATCAGCAAAATCGATCAACAAACCGACCACGGCCGTCCTCAACAGCGGTAGTAGCAACGATAATTATTCCGACCACCGCCGTTCCTCTATCACTAGCTCCTCCTCATTCCCCAACACAGGTTTCATAGCTCTATCTTCCTCTCTCTATCTCTCTGATTACACTCTATGTTAACTTGATTATGATGATTGTCAATGATAATAATTTGTTAAGATGTTAATTTCTTGGATTCTTTACAAATTGATTTTAGGGTTTTTCAGTTTAGTGGTTTAATTTCTTGGATTATTTTTAAGTTTAATTGTTAGGGTTTTGACAGTGTTATAGTTCTCTTCCCTGTCAGAGGCTGCACAGTTTCAATATAATTTATAATATGAGCTATTTGATTTAATGGGACTTGTGTAAAAGGTGTTGAAACTTTCGAGTGACTCGTTTGGCTAAAATATAGGGTATATAATCAAAGTTTTGGACTAAATAGGGAGTTAAATTCATATAGAAATTATGTCAGGTTGAGAAACCTGTTTGCATATAGAGTTAAATTCATATGTCCGCTCCGCTCCCCAAATTCTTTCCTTTTTAGCCTAAGCATGATTTTTTGCAATCAAGTTTAAGTTTCTGATTAAGGCATTGAGTTTATCATTCACTTAATTATTTTCAACTGATTATGGCATAGAGTTTATAATCATTTACGGCGTAGAGTTTCTCTTACGAATTCAGATTTAGTCATTGAGATTTATTCAAATGATGTTGTGAACACTTGTCACTAGGCATTAGTTTGTTACTTTGTATTTGGTGCTTTGTATAAGACCAAACTTGCCACTGTTTTTGAATTGTACACATCCATGTCATGTGTTGTGCTGAATTACTAGCAAATAGATATTGATGTATGAAGATTGCCATGATCATGTGTACAACATTATCATAGCAAATAGATATTTGATCACATGTACAACATTATTTTCAGGTATGGCAAGAAAAAGAATATTACAGCTTGCAGCTGATCCCACGCCGGCTGCGAATGAACCCATAAATACTGCTCCCACACCGACTGAAGGCCCTACACCACCTACGAACCAACTTGTGCCACCTCCACATCCTGAACTTGACAATATTGATGCATCTACACTTGCTCAACAATCCAGCGAACAAGTCAAAGAAAAAGTCCGAGAAATATTGGACAATTGATGTAAGAGGTACGTATCTGTTCATTGTTAAGTACTCTTGAGTTGTGCTATAAATGAACTGTTTATCCATAACCTTTACTACCACTTTAAATATGTAGAATTAGCACTGCACATAAAAATTGGAATCATATCCAAATTGTATAAGTCAGATTTGATCGTAGGTTACAAAATAAAATTAACTGAAGCTTAATAAGGAGTACTTTAGTAAAACTCTCAAATTTGGAGTTTTGAATTTGAAGCACCATTTATAAATTTAAAAACCGAGTTGGTTGTGAAGTAGCATGAATCAGTTTAGCTTAAATTAGGCCATATGAAGCCTATGGATCTTTTCTCAATATTATTTAACAACTTGGCACTGAATTTAGGAAGTAAACTCCACACCAAGTTGAATAATAAGCCATGTGTGAAAGACTACTCCTTGTAATTTTTCCCTTCTAATATATAATTCTTATTTTAGGTATTGATCAATTTACTTATTTGGGTTTTATTTGGGTTTTGAAGCCATGTTTTGATGTCAATGAAAGTTTCCAAAAAGACTATATAATTGATGTTATTGGAAGGAGGTGGAGAGACAATCGTAAGGTTGCATATGATCGCTTTTACGATTCATCACGAAGTTGGGAAGAAAGTCATAAATCATGCCCAAAAGGATGTAATACGGAACAATGGGCTCTTTTTTTACTTATAGATTGAAGCCTGAGACTCAGGTAAAAGTATATAGATTATGGAAAATGTTGAGTACTCACACAACATTTATTCTATAATATTTAACTATTTTATCCATCTGTGGTTATAAAATTATTAGGAGAAAGCAGCTAAAAATGCTGCTAATCGTGCAAAGTAAACAATCCCACACACTCTTGGGACAATGACTATGGCACGACTCAAACATCGATTGGTAAAATAACTTATGCTTTCAAATTCAATCAACATTAAATGATTATTTCTTTATTTTTTTACTTACTTGAGTATCAATTTTAGGAGACGGGAGATCAGCGACAATATACAAGAGGTAACATGTTTGGCATCTCACACAAGAGCAATGATGGGACATTTATAAATGAGGAAGCACAAAAAAAAAGTGTAAGCATTTTTCCAAGTTAGACAACTACGTAGACTAATATTTAACATCTTAAACATCTGAAAGTATTCCTAATTAACTAGCCGATAGAGAAAGAAGAGGAAAAGTGAATAAAGTTTTAATTTTTGTCAGATTTGTTGTGATAGTGTGTGAGCATGTGTATTTAACTAGCTGGCATAACTCTTCTAACAAATAACTATACACCAGCTACTAAAATGGATCATACATGCCTTTAGTAAGAAGCACGTGAAGATGTGGTGTACTAAAACAAACTAAATGTAGATTATTGAGCAAGAAAATAAGTTGCAATTCCATGTCTCTAAATGTTAACCTTTATTCATATGTCTTTATTGTGATGAGGTTACTGTGGATATAATCTAAATGATCTAGCATTAGTTGCAAAGCCATTTTAACAATAGTTTCTCTAAACAATATTATTCTCATATACCTTATACCAAAAGTTAAAGATGTCGTCCAAATTAGGGCAATATTAGTTACTTTTATAATGGAAAAATTGTTGGAGGGAATTCAGGCCCAGTATCAAAACAACACCTTATGGTACAAAATCTATAACATTTGGGGAAGATAGAGAATAAAAAAATATGATTCTCAACAGTTAGGAAATGCATTTTCACATTTGAAAGTATTCCTAATTAACTAGCTGATAATGTTTTTGTTTTCAGCTTTAATTTGTTTTTTACGGGTCTGTTTTGGTGGTCTTGTTCCCACCTTCTGTTTCGGTGGTCAATTTTAGCTTTGCTTGTACTTCATACTTTGGTGGAGCAACTTCTTTAGTTGATTCTTCTGCATTGATTCTAACTTGTTGAATATATTTACTATTATACAGGAGGAATTAGAAAAACAATGTCAAGCAAATTCTACTATAAATGATGATGGATACTTTGAAGTTTTTGGAAAAGAACATTCAGGAAATGTTCGAGGCATAGGGTATGGTCATGTCCCATCTCAATACTTTGGAAGTTCATCAAGAGCTCCAACATCATCTAGTGGTGGTAACAATTGCACTACGAGAGAGGAGTTGGATGCAAATAATGCGAAAATTAGAGCTTTGGAGGAACAAGTTCCTATTGTTGACGCAACAATTTGCTTTATATTCTAGAGGCAATCAGGTAATCAATTCAAAACATAATGACACAGTGATTTATAAAACTATTATATAATTATATTTATGACCATATATGGTCTTGTGAGATATGATTTTATATACTTGTGATGATGGCTGATCTTGTGATATAGGTGATAATCTTTTTTTTAATACTCATTTTTTTATGGGTTTAAACTTCAGGTTTCAGACACGAATGCTCCCACAAGAGGAAGACCTTCTTTTTCAGCTAGTCATGAAACACTGAATTAGGGTGGTTATTGAGTACATTAGTAGATTGATTGATCACTTCAGTATATTTTGAAATACATTGATATGTTTTGAAGGATGTTTTAGATGTGATCGATTTGAAGGATATGTTTTGATATTATAATATTTTACTTTAGGTTGAATTGTTTTATATTTGAAGTGATTAGGGAAACATTAATATTTTGAAGCATTTGGATTATGTAAATTTTGTTATTATGTTTACTTTATTATTATTTTTGAATGTAAAAATAAAATCCAAACAAAAAAAATTGCGGCAAACCAAAAAAAAAATTGTGGGAAATCAAAAACAGAATTTAAGGGAAACAAAAGAAAAGATTACCAATAAATTGTGGGAAATTTTAAAAAAAATTGTGGGAAACCAATAAAAAAATATATGGAAAACAAAAAAAAAGATTGTTAATAAATTGGGGGAAATATGCAGAAAAAAAATTGTGGGAAACCAAAAGAGAAAAAAAATTCAAAAAAAAAAGAGGGAAACGAAAATAGCGGCGGTTAAAACCGTCGCAAAAGTTGTAGGTAAAATTGCAACGCAATGTCCACTAACGGCGGTATGCACAGATAAACTTGCAACCCAAAGACAAATAGCGGCAGTTTGTAACCGCCGCAAAACATCAGTAAACCGTTGCTGATTGACTTAGCGGCGGTTATACCAACGGTTGCCCATAACTGCCGCTAATTGACTTAGCGACGCCTCTTTCTAAGACGCTTTTCCAATTGTCGCTGAATGCATTTCGCGGCGGTTCAAACCGCCGCTGTTTGCAAAACAACCGCCGCCGCTTGCCAGATTTGTTGTAGTCAGAGGTGTCAAAACAGGCGGCCCGGCCCATTTCGGCCCGGATGGGCAGCGGGTTTTATCGGGCCGGGCTAAAAAGTCCAGGAAAAATATAAGTTAAAAATTTAGTGCCCGAGCCCGGCCCTTTGCGGGCTAGCAGATGTTAATTTAGCTAAAAATTTAACAGCCCTAACCCGGTATTTTTTCGGGCTTGGCGGCCCGGCCCATTTTGACGGTTCTAGTTGTAGTGTGTGCGTGTGAAGATGTTTGAAAGACCATACATATACTGATTTAAATACTACCTTGGGCTAAAATGAAAAGAACGGTAACATAAATTTGAGAGATTAAGGTGGAATAATTTTCAATGAATAGTGTCAAATAAATAATGATAAATGGAGTTTATGTGTATTTAAGTTAGTCAACAATTCTGGTTATTGCTCAATTAATAAAAATTCAAATGATTATTATTTTCATTGTTAAAACAATGACAATCCACTCTCATTATGTGACTTATCCAAAATTTACGTGGTACTGGTCAGGAAATATAAAAGAGTTTGTCTTAATTCATAAGCACCAAAAATAACATTTAGTTATGAAATTTATTTAGCTAATTAACAATTCATAATCTAACATATATACTAGCAAACATGCCAATTGGTCACTTCCCGTTCTTAAATATTATGTCTAACTTTTTATTTTATTTTATTTTTAAGAGGCTCTAAATAAATTAATTAAGGAAAATAAAATGAATAACAAATCAAGGTCTTAAAATTAATTAAAAAAACCCGTTAAAAAAAAATTAATTAAAAATTTGGGATGTTACATTATTATCCCCTTAAAATAGTTTCGTCCCCGAAACCAAAAATTAGTAAAAAGATTAAGATAGAGTTTACAAAGAGAACTTAAATAAAATAATATGACTATAAATTAAAATAATGAATTTGATTTTCAGAAACTTCTAAATTAAATCAATTAGATAAATAATAAAAATAGATTATAAATTAATTAGTTAAATAAATTAACATAGAGATTCTAATTAAATAAATAAATAAATAAATAAAATGAGGGTGTTACAATACTAACCCCTTAAAAGAAAGTTTCGTCCTCGAAATTAAGGATATGATTCTCTCACAAATAAAATCATAAGTAAATAATTAAAGTCGCTCTCTAACAGATGAATTCAAAATATTCTAAAATGTAAATAGATAAATATTCATTTATATATAAAAATAAAATTTGCGGGTCTTACAATATACCCACCATAAATATAGTTTCGCCCTCGAAACTGGAAGATTGAAAAGACCACTGTATAAAGTTTATAAAAACAACTTGATTCAAATCATTCGATCAAATTCATTGAAATCTATATCTATATATCTATATATATATATATATATATATATATATATATAATAAGCCAGAACTTTTTCAAGTCTCTCTCCTCACCAGAACTCTCCTCTCATGCATTCTCTCTTGTGGTGCATTTGACAATTAATACTATTACTTTTTTTTTGACATTGATTACACTGATATCATTTAAAAAAAATCTGTGAATTATTTATTATTCCTATTATTTGTACTCATGACATTGATATAATAATCATGACAAAAACAAAAAGAATAATAAATAATCATAAAAACATATAAAAAATGAAATGAATACTAATTCTATATATATATATATATATATATATAGATATAGATTCGCCCTCGAAACTGGAAGATTGAAAAAACCACTGTATAAAGTTTATAAAAACAACTTGATTCAAATCATTCGATCAAATTCATTGAAATCTATATCTATATATCTATGAATATACCCACCATAAATATAGTTTCGCCCTCGAAACTGGAAGATTGAAAATACCACTGTATAAAGTTTATAAAAACTACTTGATTCAAATCATTCGATCAAATTCATTGAAATCTATATCTATATATCTATATATATATATATATATATATATATATATATATATATAATAAGCCAGAACTTTTTCAAGTCTCTCTCCTCACCAGAATTCTCCTCTCATGCATTCTCTCTTGTGGTGCATTTGACAATTAATATTATTACTTTTTTTTTGACATTGATTACACTGATATCATTTAAAAAAAATCTGTGAATTATTTATTATTCCTATTATTTGTACTCATGACATTGATATAATAATCATGACAAAAACAAAAAGAATCAAGAATAATAAATAATCATAAAAACATACCAAAAATGAAATGAATACTAATTCTATGAATTTCACATAGGTTTTTTTTTTGCACGTATTTCACATAAAAATTCTAAATAAATCTGTAAGATTTCTTTTTCTTATAGGCTTATAGTTATAACTGCACAATTGTACGTATTTATTATTTCATAAAGATATGATTCATTTACTTATATAGCACCAATTATTTTTCTATATAAACAATTTTGGAGTGAACATTATTTCATGCATCACACAATTTCTTACGTTTTCTATTTTACTTCTTTTCTATAAATTCCTATTTGTTTTTTGTTATTTGTCATACCATACAATATATAATTTCTCATTTTGATCTCTGATTGATTTTTTTTCCTTCATAATATATACATATAGGTTAAACATGTCCGCCAATACATATTCCATACAAAAACTAGCTTCGTGAAAGGTATGTGCCATGAATTTGGTTTTGTGTGATTGTTTTTTTTTATTGAATAAGTGTGTAACTTTGTATATGATTGAATTCTCTTCTAGGTTAGATTGAGTTATAAATCGTGCATTATTCATGTGACTCATTTGAATATTTTGATCCATGTAGATGTTTGGTGAATTACAGAAACTCATTCATATATACTAGCCCAAGACACAAAAATATGTACAAGTAAATATGTTAATATATAATCATATATAAAAAAAAGGAATGAAACTCAAAAAAGTGAATATGACAGTTTTATTATAGTTGTGCTTAAAACCCGTGACGACATCTGTGGGGCCATTAACAAGTTTAGGGCGACTGAATGCAAAAACAAAATCGTCGTCGTCGCCGCCTTGACCTGTGAATTTCATCCGTTCAGCTATCAACCTAGTTTCTTTTGCACAGACACTTTTCATGACTGGTGGACCAATCACTATAAAGCCACTGCTATCGACAAGGATACATTTTTGCAACGACTAACAGAAGCTTTTTCTACCATGCAGAACAAAATTTCGAAAACTAAAGGTACGCATCTTAAACAAGTGAAAGCTTTCTAGTCATTTTTTGAGGTAGTATATAATCCTGGGAACCTTAGATATACTGTTTATGAAGCTGGTTGATCTCTGCGTTTAAAGTACAAAGAAAAACTTCATAAATTGAAAATCCCTCCATACATCCGGGAGCGTTATGAATACACTCTTAGGCATGATTTAATCAAATTTCCTCCACTCCCGACTTCAGAGTTGGGGCTGGCTTTTTCATTAAAACCTCACCCTTGGTTTTGGTATGGCGATTATAATTCTTTAAAGAAAGAGACTCGACCAGTTTCGCAAAGAGTCACTGTCGCGAAGGGTTCACAGGATGACTATCCTGCGTGGACACGTCACTTTCGACCTGTTGTGTCGACCGTGAAACCCATCCCAGAAGGTGATACTTGATTTTGTTTTAACAATTTGCAGCGACATTTCACTTTCAATCGTAAATTTGACATTTTTCTGCGTTTGTTGCGACAGCAATTTGTCTGACTCCTGCTCCCGCCAAGCCTACTGCGTCGAAACAAGACAGTGGTGCCTCTATCGCCACAACAGCTCCTTCTGCTCCACCATCAATTCTGACCCAAGGCGAAGGTCCTTCGTCTAAGGTAATGCTAACCTCTCGCCATTTCCTCATTGATTTTGAATGGTACCATGTTACTTTGGATGTCATGAAACTAACTCCAAACTATGTATTTCCAGGTCGGCAAAAGCAAAAAGAAACCCTTAAGACCAGCCCATGGCCACAAGCCAAAGAAGCCAAAGAAAACTGCTCCACCTCCACTTGAGAGCGAGCATGACGAGAGCTCCTCGACGGAGAAAGAAGAAGAAGATGAGGATGTAAGTGTCAACCATTTCTTCACAATTTTTTATTTTATTCAACTAACTTTTGACTCATTTATTTTCTTTGTGCAGTCTGACAGTGTTCCTATTAGTCGTCATATCACTATCAAGACTGCTCCATTGACTAAACCACCATCAGCTCCAGCGACGAAATCCAAAGTTCCTTCTTCTCCGCCGGAGATTGAAGTTCTTGATGATTCTTCCGAAGGTCATTCGTCGTCACCTATCGATGGCTCGACACGAAACCCTTCTGCTGAGAAGAAGAAAAGAAAACGGTCACCTTCTTCTTCTTCCATTGACCTCGATGCTGAACCCCTTTCTCCGGTGCAAGAAGAACCTGGCGCCCCTGACACTTCTGCTGCCAAGAAGAAGAAAAAGAAGAAGAAGAAGAAGAAAGTGAAACACCACTCTCACCAATCCCATCACAAAGAGAGCACCAATTCGTGTGCTGCGACCGGCAAGGTAACTTGTTCGACTTCAAAGATTCGAATACTCGTATATTTTCAATTTCATTCCTTGCTTACTCTATCCATTTGTCTCTACAGGCTACTACTTTCCCGGAAGACTCCAGCATCAAATACACTACTCCGGAGCCTTCGTCACAGCATGGTTCAGCTAGCTTGCCATCCATCGAACAACCCATTACTGCGACTGTTAATGACCAAAATCCAGTCGACAAACCAGCTACTGAAACTGCTCCAAATGCGCCACCATTTTTGGCCCAAGACCAACTCATTGCTGACATGGTCGCAGAGATGACCACCAATGTCTCCATGGAGGTTAACGATCCGTCACCAACGACTGCCAACAAAGATGAAACCCCTGGTTTAGCCGAACAAGAGCAACTATCAGTCCCACACTTGGAAACTATGGATAACCATCCTGTTGGCGCGACTGCTCAAAATTCTACTCCCTCCATAAATCTCAATATTGCCACTTATGATGAACAACTTGAAGATGCTGATACTCAACTTGCTCAAGCAACCATTGGTACGACTGCAAGCTCCCTTCCATCAACTGGAATTGCTACTCAGGACTCCCAGCCCGACATTCGACACCAAGAAACTGTCGAGGAAACAGCGTAGAGGGGAATTGGGCTTGATGCTCGGATACTCCCTGACGCAGAATTTGTGATGACCTCTCCTGAACACAGTAGAGAACCCAACTATACTTGGGATAAAATGGATGAGAACGACTTTATGGCACTGAAGGAAAAAGACCCCGTGAAGGCCCTTAAGCTCTTGACCCAGCATGAAGAATTGCCACCTTCTCCCGACGTGACTGGTCCAGTGTCGCTTAATGCTGATCATCCTCATTCTCCTTCTCCATGATTGGTGGGAGTGGAGGGAAGATCCTTTCCTTGGATGGCCTTCGACTACGCTCAGCTTGTCGAATGATAACAGGCTGCGCGTTTTGTCGAATCACCACAGCAGGATTCGAACTCTGTTGAGTTCCAGGATTAGCATTCATCCTAGCAGCCTTTTCTTGTCGCTGGTGGCGACGCCATTGTGACCTGGTCATGGGATTCTTTCCCTTGTAGTTGTTAATATAACCAAATTTGTTTGGGCCATTTGGCGCCTTAGATTTAGTGAACTTCTTCTCATCCTTAAGTGGCCTATGGCCATATCCAGCATACTGCCCCCCAGCATGCACCCACTCTCCCACAGGTGCGAGCACATTTGGGACATACGTTTTCTTTTTCTGCCAATGGCTTGTTGGGCAACCGCGAGGACTTGCCCCTCTCTTGACAGCTTGGTTAGGCTTGTTGTCAGCCCAAGTTCCCTTCCTATAGGGCCTGTATCGCTGGAGGCTCTTTGTAGCCTCTTTGTCGAATACAACACTACACCTGGGGCACATCATAACTTCGGAGTTCCCCAGCTTGCAGCGATTGAGGAAATCAACCAATTCCTCTTCAGCAGTTGGAAACACCTCTTGCATCTTCTCTGAATACTCAACTTCTAAGATTTCTTTCATTCTCTCTGAACTCTCAATAGATTCGACCACGCCTTTGGCCTTCGCAAGCTCAACAGTCTCGACCATAGTCTCTGTCTTAGAGCTTTCGACAACCTCTACCATATTGATATTCATCATTTGTATGGCTCCGACAATTTTCGCTTCGACCATATTAACCATCACTAGTTCTGCATACATGGCCTCCTCGACTTGCAGCGGGTTAACATCCACTTGCATAGGAGGCTTTTTTTTTCCAGCAAACTTCAGCCGTCCTTCATTCAAAGCTTTCTGAACTTGATCCCTGAAAACCACACATTAAGAAGTTTTATGACCCAAATAATGATGAAATTTGCAAAAACCTTTTTTCTTTCTTTGTTCTATTGGCGGAGTTTTTAACCCCTTTGGCACTATTATTTGGCCATCAGCAACTAACAAATCAAAGATCTCATCACATTTAGACACATCAAACGTATAAGTCTTAGCAATAAATCTATCGTTTTTAGGCTCGACAGGATTCTTGCCATTTGAAGGTTTTAATAATTTGCAAACATATGGTGGCCAAGGTTTAATTTCAGCCAAATTAATTTCAGTCTCTTCGACAAAATCGCTTGTGTTGTCGTATTCATGATCACTATCATTTGTTTCGACATATGCAATTTACTCTTTTTTATGAAACTTAGTATTTCTGGATTTTTCCGCTTTGAGTTGTTCGACTTGGCGCACTCTATCTGCAAGCTGCGCCATGTCGCGCAAATATTGCGTGTCGAGTTTTTTCCTAATTGAGTAGTCTAGGCCTCCAGCGGCCATCTCGACTAACTCGTGCTCAGGCACTTGGGTAAAACATCTAGCCTTAAGCAACCTGAACCTACTTAGGTAATCGTCAATGGACTCCGACATTTTACGTTTTACACTAGCCAATTCTTTGAGACTAATCTTCGACTGACCTATATAAAACTGTTCATGAAACAAACGCTCTAGTTGGGCCCAATTAAACATTGAATTTGGGGCGAAAGTCGTATACCAGGTAAAAGCATTTTTATTTAACGAATTTGGGAAAAATTTCATTCTTAAATTTTCATTATTCGCTATGTCACCCGCTTCTGTGAGGTACCTGGCTATGTGCTCGACTGTGGATTCAGTCGTATCCCCAACAAACTTAGTGAATTTTGGGGTTTTCCAGCCCCTTGGCATTTCAGTTTGCAATACATACTCAGATAATGGAGAGACAAAGTTTGACCTTCGTGGTCAACATTAAGGCCATTTTGAGCAAGTATCGTCTCGACTAACGTTGCTAAGTTATTCTGACCAAAGTTTTCTTGTTGGGCGTTTCGCAACACCTCGTCAGCGTTTTGATTCCTCCCAACTAACACGACTTCTGGCTCGACCTCCTGATGTATGTGTCGCTCCAACATACGAGGTGCAATGTTTTGCCTGTGAAGCTGGTTTACTCCATTTTCAGCAACTTGCTCAGCCATTTTCCTATTTGGCGGCACCTGGGGAATTGGCTGAATTGGTGCTTGGGGCCCGCCAAAAAAGTCAGCAATGCGACCCATCTGTGTCGCTAGAGCTTGGTAACTCTGGTTAGTGTTTTCGATCATGGGATTAAGTACAGTCCCCATTTGTGTGGTGAGCAAGTTAACCATTTCATGGTTGCTCTCATCCATTTGCTGTCGCATTGACATCAACGCATATGTGGTTAAAGTTGGGGGGTTAACTCGACTTTGCGCATTTGGAGCACTAACCGTCGCGACACTAGAATATGTCGTAGGGTGAGAAAAATAGCCAGACATCATGGATGTTGGCATTCCATAGGGGTAAATTCCGTTTGGGTTAAAAAACGGTAGCTGATAACCAGCGAAGTCACACGCGCTTTGACTGTGTTGCACGTTTACCCCACTCGCATCCAATGCAAGTTGAGAAACGGTTGCAAAACTCTCAACCGTTGAAGTAACCGCAGTTGAACTAGATGATGGGATCGTGGATCCTATTATCGTGGGGATAGCGATGGGGCGCGTGACCCCAGTCACTTCAGAAACCATTTCTGGTTCCCCCCTTTCAGGGCTACTCTCAACACTTGGATTGTTATTGTTATTGTTGTTATTATTGTTGTTATTACTAGGTGGCCTTCCTCTCGCCATTTAAACGGTTTTGACAAATTTAAGAATTCTTTTTTTTTTTGAAACAAAACAGTTTAAACAAAACAGAGAATGTGATAGAACTATGACAACAAAACTACAACAGATTCTGAATTTTAAAAGAAAGCACAAACAGGTCCCACTGGGCGTGCCAATTTGTTCACTGGGAAATTTGGTGAGCAAAAGACTAGTTTGAAAAGCAAGTGAGATCAACTAGTGAAATCTCGAACATGTTTGTGCGTAGTTTGTAAAGTTATTTCCCAAAGTTTTATAAAAAGAAAGTACCTTAATTTGTTGACAATGCGAAGAACACAAGGTTCAATTCACGAATATTAACAAAAAGATGTGTTGCAGCAAGTTTAAAAGTTGACAGAAAAGTTAAGACTTGTAGAAAAGACAATAAATTGCATAAAAGTTGTAAAGATTACAAGAAAAAATGAAAATGGTGGGAAAATGGCATACATTGATCCCTTGTGATTCCGTTTCTCAAGCGTTAGGTACTTTGGAATTCTGCAGGATTTTTGTACGACTAATTCTCCACCTGAAACCTGATTACAAGTTTTCTATTTATAATAGTCTAACCCTAGCAGTTACAAATTTGAAACAAACACAATTACAACGCGTGTCCCACGTTTTTGCCCCACTACTTGTTAACTGCTTCCTGCATAATTTAATCCTTCACTACGACACTTCTATTTGCAACATTAACTTCTTTTAATTGCTTCGACACTCTTTCTTCCTTTCTTCTGCTTTAGCTTGGCTTTGTCGCATTCCTCCAACCATCTCTCTGTGTTGGTAGCAGTGACAACTCTTTCTTTCAACGCTGATTCACGCGACAATTCCTCTTTCTTTTATTTAGTCATTTTAACCTTAGAAACTTTTATGCTAAAAACCATTCTGTCGCGACTGCTTCATCACTGATTCTTCCTCTTTAGTCGCGATACTTTTAGTCGAAAATATCGACTAACACACACATAAGAAAATAGATTATATTGAAATAACTTTTAGAGACGGTAAGCAACAAAATACAATAATATAGTAAAAACTACACATAGAATACAATAAAATTGGTATAGTAATTTTTTTTTCAAACAATTGCAAACAAATTCTTTGGACTTATATCAGGATCAAAATCATCTTTAATTTTCAAATTACTAAAAAAAACCATCCTTCACAATTAAAAATAAATAAAATACTTACAGTAGCAACATAAAAAAAATAAAAAATATGGACTTCTTTTTAGTATATCAATAAAATTAATTTCGTATTTGATTAACTCAAATCACAAAAACAATTATTCAAGAAAGGAATCATTTGTTTATCTACCCAATTTCAAACTAAATAAATTTAACTCATTTCAATACCCTTTCTAAAAATTAGAAATCCAAGAAATGAATGATGTAGCTAAAGATAACAAAAATAAATAAATAAAAGATAGGAAAAATTAGTAAATCAAATACAAAAAGCAAACAAAAATATTAATGTCAACCAAAACCAAAAAAATAAAATCAAACAACAATAAATTAAATCACCTTAACTACCTCTATATTAAAAACTCCAACTTTAAAGTAAAATATTCAATTTTAAAATCAAATAACATTTGTTTCGGAAAACTTTCCTGATTACGAAGAAATGATAATAATAATAGTAACTACAAAGCCGTAGAATGATTATAATATATTAATATCGTAAAAATCATTTATAAACAAATAAATCCCAATCAAAATCTGTTCTTATTTTTCCTTCTATTTTAATAAGAAATCCAAAATTTTTTTCTAATTCACAAAATATGATTAGCACATAATTTTTTTTTCTTAAACTCAAGAAATCACTCTAAATTATTTCAAACAAATTAATTTTTTTTGTTTTGGATAAATTAAGAGCATCCAAAACAAGTCAATTAAATTCATAATAAAGTTCTTGAAGCTAAGTCAAAAATAGTTCACGCTCTTCCACTGAAACGAATCAATCTTATATTGTTATAACAAAGGATAAATCAATACAACAATGATAACCTGCTTTACAAATCAACTGAAATGGGGAATTTGGAAAGCTCGTAACGACTGCATTTTTCAACAAAAGATTTTCGACGTGGTACATGTTCTGGACCAAATAAAACTTCAAGTTTGGTGGTGGCTTAAGGCAAAGAGTCCTTCCGCTTTTTATGACTTTCATTTATGGTACACAAATCCTTTGGTGTGTTTAGGTTGCCCAATTGTGTAATCTGTTTTACTTCTATGCCCTCTATTTTTGGGGCTTGTTGTATTTTCTGGACTGACACTAGATGAAGCACGCCTTGTGCTAGTCTAGTTTGTTATTTAATAAAATTCTCTTTGACTGTTTCAAACAAAAAAACAAATCAACTGAAATATTGGATTTTATATACATTTTAATTTATTTATTTTTTATAAAAGAAATGACCCTTTTATTTAGGCAACTATTTTGGTTTTTCAAAAATAAATAAACGTTTATACCTTCTAGTTATCAAAATACACAATTTTTATAAAAAAAATAATGATATAAAATCAAAACGCACACGGTGTCAAAAAATCAAAACACATTATTGATATTACCACTGCCATATTCCTAATATCATAAAAATTATTTTCTTCATTAAGAGTGATTGAATAACACAACTTTTAAGTGAAAGTCCACAAAAGTTATCTAATAGAAATTAATGAATGAAATAGTTTCAAGCAATTAATAATCACATTGAGAAATTAACATCCACAAACAACAAAGTCAACCACAAATATCACACATTAATGAAAACATATGTCATAAGAGATCGTCCCACCCCAAAAGATATTTGTTCAAGGATTATTGCTCTGATACTATATTGTAACTTCCTAATTTTTAGTCCAAAATATAACATTAAGTAGTATTTCAAAATTAATCGGAAATGGTAAAAAAAATGTTCTATTTCTCATTTTATAAATATTAGAAAAATATGATTGGAAAACGACCATACTAACGGAATCAACACTTCACTATATTTTTTAGAACCTTATTAATTTATATATTTAAATGGAATGAGTGTATTTGGATTAAAAATAAAATCACTATATATCGTAACTATTTATTTTTAAAAAAATATTAAATCATTTCATTGAATCAAAACTTATTCGAATTTAAAATAATAAATAAAATTTATCATTCAATAATTAAATTTAACAACAAACCTAGCAATAGAATATATGTCTTTATATATATATATATATATATCTAAAGATATTTGACAAAGCAAATAAAATACTCAAAATATCTCAATAATTGTTTATTACAAAAATTGTTTAATAATACAAAACCCCTTTTACTTCCCCGCGATGCGTAAAGTCCAATACAAGAATATCATTCATCTTCAAGCTTTGTACCTGTTGGTGCTAAGGGTCAGTAATCTTTCCCATCGCCCATATCAAGAATATCAAACATAAAATATATAAGCATAAAATAATGTACAAATAAGAGCACACAAACACTAATTTCAAAAGATGTAGATGCATTCTTCTATTCTAAATGATCCGGATATAATCACCCATACCAATGGAAAAATCAAGTACCCCCTTACACAGAAGGCTGGAGCACACCACAAGAATCCAAGTACCCCTTACGCCAAAGGTTGGAGTACACCACATTCAAAAATGCATATTTTCATGCCATGTCCACATACAACACCATCACAATAAACCAAAGATAATCATATAACATATAACCACAATACATAGGAATCAAAACAAACATGGCCATCATCAAGGTTTTAAAATTAATTAAAAATATGGGATGTTACATTATTACCCCCTTAAAATAGTTTCGTCCCCGAAACCAAAAATTAGTAAAAAGATTAAGATAGAGTTTACAAAGAGAACTTAAATAAAATAATATGACTATAAATTAAAATAATGAATTTGATTGTCAGAAACTTCTAAATTAAATCAATTAGATAAATAATAAAAATAGATTATAAATTAATTAGTTAAATAAATTAACATAGAGATTCTAATTAAATAAATAAATAAAATGAGGGTGTTACATTGTGCGTTAGGGCATAACATTCAAGCTGTCGGTCAGTCGATAGTCTGTTGACTTCCAAATGTTGTGCGTCAAGGCATAACATTCCAGTTGTAGGTCAGTCGATAGTCTGTTGATTTTCAAATGTTGTGCGTCAGGGCATAACATTCCAGCTGTCGGTCAGTCGATACTCTATTGATTTTCAAATGTTGTGCGTCAGGGCATAATATTCCAGCTGTCGGTTAGTCGATAGTCTGTTGATTTTCAAATATTGTGTGTTAGTGCATAACATCTTTCCTATTGGTCAGTCGATATTTTATGATATTTAAATGTTGTGTGTCAGTGCATAACAGCCTTACTATCAGTCGGATGATAGCTGATCCTTTTTAAATGTTGTGCGTTAGGGTACAACATTCTTGCTGTCGGTCAGACGATAGTTGATAACATCTTTCCCCAGTGTTTGGTTATGTTCCCTAGTAGAGTTCGTTTCCCAATGAACTCAGAGTATATCTTTCTGCTTTCTCAGTTGAGCCATGTTTTGATCTTCCCTTTTGGAGTCTAAACTGTGTTCTTCCTTTGTTTGTCTTTTATAACATTCATACTAATAAAAAAAAACAAACAACATCATCCGTATTTTTGCATTCACACTTGGATCATGAGTATTGTCAAAGGGTTTTAGGTCCAAAAATAGTGCATATCTTATATTTAAGTCTCTTCAACTTCTTAAGGACAAAAAATTCAATTTTCATCTCTCCAGTTGAAGAAACTTAAATAGGGGCAGCTGTTGTCCCCCAATTCTGGACCTACACATCCAATTCTCATTTTCATGCATAATAAAATATAATATACAAAAATATATAGTTCATTTTATACATTTTTATTCATCCTTTTTCATGCATTTTTATTATTTTCTCGTATTTTAAATTACATTTTCATGGTCATTTTCTACAAATATATATATATATATATATATATATATAATTTTAATTTCATAAAATCATTTTCCATGCATTTTTATTATTTAATTTTTTATTTTTGCAAACATTTTTAATTTTTAAAATCAATTTTATCCACTTTTATCTTAATTTTCTTTTAATTAGCGCAAAAGGTTAAAAATGTTCACAAAAAATAGTTTTTATCGTTTTAATCCAATTTAGTATTTTATTGTCACATATTTCAAAATGTCAAAAAAAACTATTTACATTTATTTAACATTTTTATTGCATTCTATGGCATTTTTCATTTTTATCTATTTCATTTTCATTTCGCCTTAAAGTTTACTCAAAATAGCAAAAAAGTATAATCAACATTGACCAATGGTATTCTGCCACCTCATCACACTCACATCATAAGTCATTTTCTTTTTTTCAAAAATAAATAAAAAAATCTCACCAATTTTGTCCCTTTACCATTTTCACCCTTTTTTCATGATAAACCAAAATTACCCCTTACCCTAATTTCCCCCCATTATAAATAAACCTCAATCATTTATGCTAAGGGACTTCTCTCATTCACAAAAAAAACCAGAATCACTTTATTCTCTCAAATTTCCAAAAATCAAAACAAAAACCAAAAATCAAAAAACATAAAAAAAATAAAAAAATGAAGAACTGATTCATTCCTTGAAGCCTTTTTTCCAGAAACCCTTTTCTTCTTCCTCTCGTCCGATCCGTCCTCCATCATCCATTTTTCTTCATCCAAATTTCTTTGAATCAAAAAACATAATAAAAACTTCATCACACCTATCAAATCCTGCAAATCAAAAAACGTATTCAAACCGGCAAGGTAGACATTGCTCCGACGATTTCTTAACTTGTTTTAATGATTCGAGTAGTTTGATACTCGCAATCATTCATACTATCTGTTACATGATTTAGTTTTTGTCGATCTGGATTCGAATCTATTTAATTCGTTCGGTTTGATTTTGCCATTTATTTTTTGTTTTTTTTTTTACTTTGAAATTCCGACGGATGTTGGCTTCGAACTGAGTTCTCTGGGCTTCATCTGTGAATTGCGTTTACGAATTCAGAATCAGTGAGATGGAACGATGAAGATCGAGTATTCGTTTGTGATTGTTGGCTTTGAATTGATGATTTTCAATAATCCTTGAGATTCCCATGGTTTTTCTTCCGTTCTTGCTTCTGTGTTTTCTGTTGTTTCTCTTTGATGAAGAACATGACTTATAATATAGACCCTCGTTTTTTAATTTTATTTTCAACCACTTGATCTGATGAAGCACATCAGGGACGTCAGTGTTCTTGTGAATCATAACTGTCTGATCTGGGTTAGATCTGATTAGACGGCGATGATTGATTCCAACTGATGGATCCACGCGCGCGCGTCACACACACATAGACACACACAATTGTTGTACCCCAATTTTGGACCCATAAAATCCAATTCGCATTTTTTTCATACATCAAAAATACAAAAAAATATATATATTTTATTATAAATGTTTCAACTTTATTTTTCATACATACTTTTTTATATTTCTCATATTCTCATTGAAATTCCTGGCACTCAGTAGTAAGATGTTTTAGCAATTGCTACAGCGTCTACTAACAACACATGCAATAACAAAGGCGATAAAGAACATAAACGTAAATAACACAAGTGTTTGTTGACCCAGTTCGGCGCAACTTGCCCTAGTTTGGGGGATACCAATCCAGGAGGAATCCACTAATATAGCCCTAGTTCAAATACACCAGTAAACGACCCGTTTACTACTTCTCACCTAGCAACCACCTTGTGCAACTCAACCTAGGAACTCCTAGGTCAAAGGCGCCCCGCCTTACTCCCTTACTAACAACACGCACACAGTGTTGTTTACAAACAAACAAACAACTTATGATGGTGAGAACACACTCAGACAAAGGATTAACTCCGTACTGTTTATGCTGATTTTTGGTAAACAACCGCTAGTTTTGCAATGCTTGAGAGACCAACTAGAGAATCTCAGAACATGTTTGTGCATTTGTGGTTTATGTTTGAAAATAGCAATGTTCATTAACGCAAATGAACAAGTTTGTTTGTAAAAAGTAAATGAAATGAAAAATAAATGACTTGAATGACAAGAAAAGTAAAAATACTCAAAATGAGTACGTATTTGACAAGAAAAAGAAAATGATTCAATGAATTAAAATGCAAGTAATGTAAATGAAAGCAGTAAATTGCATAAAAAGATAAATTGCATTGAATTAATAAGAAGTGATCACAAGATCATACAATGTTTCCTCTTGTATTCCTTTCGCTCGAACGCTTGGGTACTCATAATTTGTAAGGATTTTTAGTATGTGAATTTGTGATAGGAATTACATCAAATGAACTAGTATTTATAGATAAAATCTAAGGCTATCTAATAACGACTAAATAACATCCATTTGACAAGTGTCTTGCCACCTAATCTTCATCCTTGAATGTCAATAGTTGCCACATTTGAATGAAGAGTTGCAATGGTTTGAATTTTGAATCTTCAGAAATGTTGATAAATTACCAAGTTACATAAGGTCTTCGAGTTCGAGTGATTTAATAGATACTCGAAGTGTTGATGACTCGAATCAAATCTTGATTTGCCTCTTGGACTTGTGAATGCTTCCCATCTTCCCATCTTCTGAAATTCATGAATATTTTCTTATAACAATGTTCTTTTTGCTTAAATGCATTACCTTTGACCTTCATATGAAATTAAATGATATGGAAATATTAGTTTCCATGATTGAAGGTTTATTGATTGCATTCAAAGAACATTTAGTGCATATTTTGACTTAACCAAAATATGGGCTAACACGTACCTAAAGGCTTAAGAGTAATCTCACAAATAACACAAACACACAGCCTATGTCCTTAGCATGTATCAAGATGATACAAGAAAAGACTCACAAGTTCACTAGGGAAAAAATAGACAACACACGCTTTAGTGAACACAATAAAATTCCCACAACCCTAATTAGGTTTTACACAAGTATATATAGAGTCTTCAGCGCAACTTGACTTGTTCACCAAGAATAGGAGTCTTCAAAAATATATCCAATAAAAATAAACCAAATCCTAAAATATAGGAATTATATTTAGAATTAAATCTTCACATAAGAGATAACTTGTGACCCAAGGCGCGCTCTGTTATGCCAGCTATGCATGATAAAACATATTTTTAAAACAAATCTTCTCAAGACATATTTCAAAAAAAAAAACGTGCGCGTGCCAAATAGCTTCAGGGCTCAACTTACTCAGATGCTTCAGCATGTCCTAGAGCATGTGACAAAATGGGTTTTTGCAAAATTATAGCCAACATACAAAAACGCCAACAATCTCCCCCTTTGGCAAATTTTGGCCAAAACACTTTTTGATCTGCATGCATAAAAAAATAATTCTTCAAATCAACTTCAACATATAACTTCAGAAGAATAGGACAGTACTTGAACGCATTGGCTAACCATGTATCAGAGGCATGCACAGCGGATATGAAAACAACTAGCCTCAAAGAATATGATCAGAGAGACTTAATCTCACATAGTGGATTCCAGAAAAACAACAACTTCAAAAAACATCAACAAACTTGAAGGAATAGGAAAATTAAATTCCTCCCCCTTAATTCATGCAATCAACAATACAAAGAATAGGAAAAATAAATTCCTCCCCCTTAATGCATACAATCAACAATACTCCCCCTCAATGGTAGGTAGATAGGAGTAAATCCACACATACATACTACTACATACTACACTCTCCCTTTCTTCATGCATTGCTAAAAATGATAAATAAAGAATATACCACAGAAATCAGTAGCAAGCAATAAACTTCAACTTCAGTAGCAGTAGTGCATCAATACTAATAATACTCCCCTTTTTTAGCCAAATAATTTGACAAAAGGAAAAGAACATCATATGGTCAGAACACATAAGCAAGGAATAGAACCACATAGTACTTATTACAGACCAGATAGCACACATAGGTGCATAGAGAATCCAGGGCTTCACCCATAAAACAAAACATCAGAAAACAAATAAGAAAATGGAGTATTAAAACTCAACACTTCCTTCAGATTCCTCCACCACTAATGCTTCATCATGAGCAGTCAGCTCTTCAGCTTCTAAATTTTGAATCACACGATCCACCAAGAACTTCTTGTCATCCAGTGCCTTATTCACAACCTTGAGATCAGCAATCATCTTTCAACATTATACTCTTTCAGCATTTGTTTCATCCAAACCATTTGAGTATAGCTACTTCCAGCTGCAATTTATTCAGCTTAAGTAGTGGATAAGGAGACATTGTTTTGCTTCTTGCTAAACCATGAGATAAGATTATTCACCAAGAAGAAGCAACCACCAGAGTACTTTTTCTATCATCAGCACTTACAGGCTAGGTAGCATCACAATAACCAATCAGCCTTGAATCTTCACTGTGAGTATACCTCTTGAAGAGATCCTTACAAATCGTGATGGTTTAAGCAGCGGAATATAAAAAATTTCCTTAAGAGATCCTTACGAATGAGCATGATCATGTGTTTAAGGTTTACCTCTTGAAGAGAAAAAACCTTTGATTCACGAACGGAGGATGATCACGAGCGTTGATGACGATGAACAACGCCTCTATCTAGTCCACACGAACAACTACCTCCAAGAGAGTGCTAGCTCCTTTGTATGAAGGCTTATATGAATAGAGAGAGAGGAATATAATTTTTGCAACTCTTGCAACTCTAAAATTCACAAGAGTTTCTTTCTTGTGTAACTCTTGTATTTTTATAATGTTTCTTGTTATTTCTTACTAGTGTATAAAACTCTAGTACAAGGGTTATATTTATAGAACTCCTTGTCTTGTGCTCCAAGACAAATATTTGTCTTAGGCAACAAGTAAAACAAAAGTCCATTAAACAAACCTATTGGTGCGCGCCCTACATGTATTATGTGCTCATGCGCGCGCACGCCCACCATACCTTATGGTGTGCTTTATTTGTTTAATTACCGTGATACCCTTATCACATTCCATATTCCTCTTGGGTACACCGTACCTTACGGTGTCCCTCAATTATCTCAATCTCATATTAGATTGTCCTTATGTGTGTGACCATGTAGGTTTCCGTAACGTTGGCAATTATATTAAATCACATATTTAATATAAAAAAGATTGAGCGGTATCTAGCAACACATCAATGCTACCCAAGTTACGAGAAATTAACATGTGATCTAAACAAAACCTTTTGTGATAATATATGCGTGTACAATTACCCCTTTGCCCCTATGTCTATATTGAACACAAGGCATACTTGGTGTCATCGTTGTCCAGTTCAATATTGGTACCAAGACATTTATCCTGTTATGAAGGATTGGCAAATTTCATATAGGTCACTACTGTCCTTCAGCATGCTTTGTGAAGTACCCATAAACTGCCTTTATGATTATCCAGTTACGGACAACGTTAGATCAACAACAAAGTGCTTGACTCCACATCTAGGGTACATAGTGGTTTCAGGTCTAAAGGCGGGTTACACCATTATCACCATGAGAGTAACTGATGACACTTTAGCATAACATTCTATGTAGTACTCTCATAGCGGGTCAATCCGGTATGAATATTACTCCTAATATTTATTATACCTATGTCAAGACTTGATAACTTCTTATCCTATGATCCATGAGATGCGATCATCAGTCTATCTTCATAATAGTCTTTATGCTTTAAGGTTATCCCATTTCACCATAAAGCTCGACTACGGATACTTTAAGAATAGTGTCCTTATGTTTAATAGAATATCATGATTAAGTCACACTTAATATTTCTTTAAACGGACTATCTATTCTAGGGACTTCATTATTTTGGACTCCTACAAACATAATAAAGAAATGCCACATTTATATTCAAAGTCCTAAAGCAAGTACTATTGTTGCGGGGATTTTGGGATTTCCACCACTACATTGATCTTTCATTGCTCAGGGGTAAGTTACGCCTAGGGAAGGTATTAGCATCCTAAACGCCTATAGTATCCTATAGTAACCTCTAATTTATTGCTCTTTTACTTGTTTTTATGTGCTAAGAAATGGGAGAGAAGTGGTAAGAATTCGAGAGAGAGAGATTGTATAGAAAGAAATGTGTGTGCATGTGGAGATTTAGATGAGAAGAGAAAGTTATGACATAAATGTTAAGTGTTTGAAAAATCAACCTAAGTCTAAACGTGCGACTAATTGGGTTTTGGACTAAGAGAATTTTGTATTAGGAGGGAGAAGATGTTTTTGTTATTTTCCTATTTTTTTCTAAAGAAATTACTAGTCGTACCTCTTTGGAAATGAAAGTTCGCGCTTAGTTTGGTTTTTTAGCATTTGACGGAAAGCGATAAAAATAAATTGCATGCATTGTAATTTCCACATCCACTTTGGTATTACATTTTTGCCTAATTACATTCTAAGGTATTTGCGAGAATTTAAACATGAATGATGCAACATTTGAATGATATGCAAAAGACATAAAAGAAATTACAAGTCTGACGGAATAAAATAAACTAACTAAACTAAACTAAAAAAATCCTAAAGTTCAAGTTCTACTACTATTTTTTTAGGTCCGTCTCAATTAAACTAAGGTTGATTTTAAGTTCCAAAGTCACAAATTAAGCACAGGTAACAATATGCAAATAATATGATAACAAAAAATAAAATGCAAGGAACATAATGCATAAAATAAATTGCACAAAGTAAAGGGAACAATAATAATAAAAATGAAGAAGAGAATAAATCAATGAGCAAAAAAAAACTGAACTAAGAAATAATAAAACTGGAAAAAGAGGGGGTGTGAATAAGAAATGGTTTGTTAGGCCCAAGTTCATGGCCCATTTTACTGTCTGAACTAGTCCGGTTCGGTTCAGGCCCCTTAGATTGGACCAAACCGAACTGGTCTATTCACTGTTGCGGGTTTTTAGGAAAGCAAGAGATTATCGTCATTTAAAGTTTCACTTTTTAAGTATTACCATAAGCACGCTAAACCATTTCTTTTGTGAAGAAAATGATTGAATTCTTGCTAATGTTTATATAAACGTTTAAAATTTGAAACTAAAGATGAAGAAAATCTTATGTGTTTTTGAGAAGCCGAAGATGGCAAAGAGAATTGTGGTGGTTTGTGTCTTTTAGTTATGAACAATTTAAAGTTTGATTAGAGTGTGTTAGAAAAACAGAGAGAAGATTTTGAGAAGTCTGGAAACTCAACCATGACAAAGAAATCTGGAAACACACCACAAAAATCCTCATCTACAAATTTGTCTCCTTCTCGCTCTTCTAGATCGAAAGCTATGGAGGAGAAGAATGTTCTCAACACTGAAGCAAAACCGATCTCAACTCCATATGCCTCAATTTCTAAGAAAGTAAAGTCAGCCTACGTCGCAGCGAAGTCAAAATCAAGGAAGAAGACAAAAAAACCTACTCCTAAGAGGAAGGCTCACTCAATGGCTAGCTTGTACTTATCTGATCCTACCGAGCAAGAGAAAAACGAAGGTCAGGACAAGCCGATTTCACAAGACCATACTACATACAGATCTGTTGAGCCAGTGGAAGACGAAACACCTCTACCTGCTTCTGACATTGGTAAAGTTGTTCCTAATTCTGAAACTGTTGAAACTAGTGCTCCTGTTTCTAATGAACCTGTTGTTGATGGTGTTTCACCAAAAATCCAATTTGTGGTTGATGCACTCACATCTCTAAAATCCTCTGTTCCTGAGCCCAATGTGGCGCCTGATGTTGGCACATCTCTGGCGCAACATAAGCCTACTACCGAAAAAGAAAAGCCTAGTGAAAACGAGCATACTGAATATGAACCGGCTCATGAGGTTGAAAACTCTTTAGATGCTGAAGATGTTGACAACACTAAGAAAGCATCTGATGATGCACATGTTGAAAAATCTGCTGAAGATGAAGGTTTTGATGATGTTTGATGAAACCACTATGAACACTACTGAGAAAACAAATTATTCCTCCTCAACAAGCTCAAGTTTAGAAAAATCTGAGAACTTTAAGGTTTTTGCAAGGACACCAGTCTCTACTCCCAGCATTAAGGGAAGATTGTGACAGAGAAATGTTACTCAAGCTTAAACTTTAAAACCCACTCTTGGTGTCAAGTCTACTCTTGCTAAGAAAGTAGCTCCAAAACCTACTCCATCCATTTCCAAGGGAAAAAAGAAGACAACTATGGCAGGTCCACCTAGAAGTTTGAGCAAGGTTGAAATTCCCACCACTGGGAAAGGGAATAGAGGTCAGAAAAGAAAAGCTCAAGCTAGTGACTCTAAGTCAAAATTTAATGTGAATGAAGATGTGCACACATCTTCCCCAACATCGGTCCCTACTAAGAAATCCAAGAAAACTGATGATGTCCCTGATGTAGAGATAGACAATGCCTATTTCCATAAACTTGAAAATGCTCAGAGGTGGAAATATGTATATCACAGAAGAATTGCTTTGGAACAGGAACTGGGTGAAAGAATGTTGAAGAACAAGGAGGTTATGGACCTAATTGCGAAAGCTAGACCGCTGAAGATAATTGCTGGTCTAGAAAACTGCTATGAGCAACATGTGAAGGAATTTTTGGTTAATATTCCCAATGAGTGTGATAACCCTTTAAGCAAAGAACACCACAAGGTGTGTGTTAGGGGTAAATGTGTGGAATTTTCTCCTACTATTAAAAATAAGTTTCTAAGAAGAGATGTGAATCCTCAAGCAGAGCTGGAAGTCACTGATAATGAGGTCTTCCAGGAATTGACAGGCAACAAAGTCAAGGTGTAGCCAAAGAATGACAAACTTTCAGCCACCAAGCTCACAACAAAATATGGCACATTAAATAGGATTGATGCTGCAAATTGGGTTCCCACTCACCACTATTTCAATGTAGCTACTGGACTGGGTAAATTTATCTATGCTATAGGCAAAGCAATTCCTTTTGACTTTGATAATTATATTTTTCTGCAAACTATCAAGCATGCAAAGAATCCCACTGTTGTGAAAATGCCTATTGCTTTCCTACTTTATTATGATGCTCCATTATGTTGGGACAGTATCCTACCTTGAAGAGGGATGGTGACTTTACTATGAAGAGGGGTAGCAAGTTGAAAGTTATCCTTCAGACTCCTGGCAAGCATTGGATGAAACGAAACACATGCTTGAGATGGTTATTGCTGCATTGGAGAAGGAAGAAGATTGTGAGGATGTGGCTGACAAGGGTGAGCAAGCTGACAAAGAGATTGATGAATCTGTTGCTAGTTCTGAGGAAGAGGAAGATGAAGATAAGGAAGGTGACGAGGATTCAGTGGAGGAAAGTCCATCTGCCTGACCCTATTTTGATGATGTGTAATTTTTTTTGATGTATTCTCCATTTTTTTTCTTTTGGGCACTTGCCCTGGATATTATTCAGCACTATAATGTGCCTATGGTCTGTAATCTCTGAATATTCTGCACTCTATTGCACTATTTGTGCCCTATGTGTTAGACTACGGCTATACGCTTAGAAGGAGGGGGGGGGGGGGTGAATAAGCGTTCTGAAATTTTTTTTACGATTTTTCGAATTAATAAAAAGTATGCGCGGAAACTACCTAGATCGGTAGTCTACTTTGCACCTTTCGACCGAAGAAAGTGTAGCAAATGAAGGAAAATAACGTTATTTTAAGCAGCAGAATTCAAAAATTTTCCTTGTGTTGATGCTTATGAATGAGCATGATATGTGTTTTAGGATTGTTACCTTTTGAAGAGTAGAACCCTTTGAATCATGAACGAGTAGAGATCACGAGCATTGATGGAGATTACCGACGCCTCTAACTAGTCCACACGAACAGTCACCTTCAATAGAGTGCTAGCCCTCGCGTATGAAGGCTATGCAACAATATTGAGAGAGGATTATTTTAGGGTTTTCCAACTCTAAAATATTCTTGTGCTTTTCTTGTATGTCTTGAGCTATGACAAGAGGTCTCTATTTATAGATATTTCTTGTCTTATGCACCAAGACAACTCTTTTCTTGGGCAAAGCCCAATAAGAGTCAAGCTAGGGCGCAGGCTATATCATGAGTGGTAAGCTCATGTGCGCGCCCTCCCACCATACACTATGGTGTACTTACTCGTTTAATTATCGTGATACCCCTATCACTTTGCACATACACCGTACCTTACGGTGTTCCTTTAATTATCTATATATTAGACTGTCTTTATGTGTGTGACCCTTGTAGGTTTCCATAAGGTTGGTAATTATATTAATATAATAAACAATGAGTGGTATCTAGCAACACATAATTGCTACCCAAGTTATGAGAAATTAACATGTGATCAAAACATAACCTTTGTGATAATATACGCGTGTATAATTACACCTTTGCCCCTTATGTCTATATTGAACACAAAGCATACTTAGTGTCATCTTTGTCTAGTTTAATATTGGGCCCATGACATTTATCTTGTTATGCAGAATTGGCAAATTTCATCTCAGTTAGTATTGTCCCTCAGCATGATTTGTGAAGTACCCATCAACTGCCTTTATGGTTATCCTGTTACGAACAACGTTAGATCAGCAACAAAGCACTTGACTCCACATCTAGGGTACAAAGTGGTTTCAGGTCTAAGGGCGGTTTACACCATTATGACCATGAGAGTAACTTATTACACTTTGCATAACTTTGCATGTAGTACTCTCATAGCGGGTCATTCCGGTATAACTATTACTCTTAATCTTTTATAAAGACTTGATAACTCCTTATCCTATGATCCACGAGATGCGATCATCAGTTTATCTTCATAGTAGTCTTTATGCTTTAAGGTTATCCCTTTTCACTTTAAACCTCGACTACATATACTTTAAGAATATTGTTCTTATGTTTAATGTAATCTCATGATTAAGTCATACTTAATATTAAACGGACTTTCTATTCTAGGGACTTCATTAATATTTTGGACTTTACAAATATAATAAAGAAAACGTCTTTGATCATTAATAAAAGAAACAATATATTATTAATAAATTATAGAATACAAGTACTAAGTCTATTGGCCTCTAGGGCTTACACCAACAATCTCCCACTAGCACTAGAGCCAATCCGGCATTCCCTTAATGCCCATAGGCCTAGTGTGTCTATCATGCTTCGACTGCGCAAGAGGCTTTGTTAGTGGGTCAACAATATTGTCTAGTGTAGGTACTTTGCATATTTTCACATCTCCTCTATCTATTATCTCTCGAATGAGATGATATCGCCTAAGTATGTGTTTGGATCGTTGGTGAGATCTAGGTTCCTTAGCTTCTGCAATTGCACCATTGTTATCATAGTACAGGCTAATGGGATCAACAATGCTAGGAACTACTTCAAGCTCAGTTATGAACTTCTTGTTCCAAACAACTTCCTTTGCAGCACTTGAGGCAGCAATATACTCGGCTTCGGTTGTAGAATCAACAACTGTCTCTTGCTTAGAACTCTTCGAGCTTACAGCGCCACCATTTAGGCAAAACACAAAACCAGATTGCGATCTAAAGTTGTTGAGTCCTTTGGTATTGGCTGCATTTTTGGTGTGATAAACCTTGTTGCAGGATGTGCGATATAATGCTTCAAACATTGTATCATCTCACTGGAAGTGTTCGCGCGCTTTTTATATTTATGGAATATCCGTTTCTCTCTCATGGCGCATTTAATGCATCAGATTCTCGTTAAGTATATTTTTATAAAGAATCCTCATGAAGTATATTTCTGCAGAAGATCTCTTTTAATTATTATGGAGTAATTGGTTGGGCTAAACACAACAAGCCCAAGTTACTTGTGAATCAAGAATGTTCTACAAGTGTATTTAAAGGACGAGTTAAACCTAATCCTTGTAAGAGTTGTTCACGCTGTTTTGTGTTGTTGTCCAGGATTTTAGGTTTTGCGTGTGTGTTTATTTGTGAGCCTTTCTTGTGTCTCATTGATGTAAGTTTAGGACTGTGTTTTTGTGTAACGTAATGTTTGTAATCCTTTCCTAAGCTTTGAAGTACGAAGTTAGGATTGTGTGTGGCTATAACACTCTAAGCCTTTAGGTACGAGTGTGTAGTGTTTAGGAGTGTGTCTCTAAGAAAATCATTATATATGTGTATCTGAAATCCTTGTTGTCTGTAAGGTTGCAAGGGAGAGAGATGGGATCTCTGATCTAAGAGTTCCTAGGTTGAAGAGTCATTGGTCGTGTCTAGGTGATAAGTTGTAAACGGGGTGTTTGCTGATAACTTAGAACTAGGACCATCATAGTGATATTCCTTCCTAGATTGGTATCCCCCAATTTAGGTTGCCTTTGTGCGCTGAACTGGGTTAACAAATATTGTGTCCACTTTATTTGTTTTGTTTTATTTACTTTGCATTATTACGTGTTACATCGTATCACACACTGTGCTTAGTGTGCCAGGAATTTCAATTGGCATCAGAACAAGAACCCTGCCTGTTCTTAGGGTGAGATTCAGGACCTAAAATCTCTGGAATCATGGATAAGGATGGAGGATACATGAACATGACACATTTGCTCAATGGATCCAGCAACTATGATTCTTGGAAATCTAGAATGACCTCATTTTTGAAATCTATTGATAGAAAAGTTTGGAAGGCTGTTTTGACTGGATGGGATCAACCTACCCTTACTATCAAGGAAGGTACCTCAACGGGTGTGCTAAAACCTGAAGTAGAATGGACTCCAGGTGAGGAAGTTGCAGCTCAATATAATAACAAGGCCGTTTATGCTCTGTTTAATGGAGTGGACACCAACGTTTTCAAGCTTATTAAAAATTGTGTGTCAGATAAAGAAGCGTGGGAGATATTGAAAACCTGTTATGAAGGCACTACTAGTAAAGATGTCAAAGATTCAACATCTCACATCCAAGTTTGAATCCCTGAGAATGAAAGATGAAGAGAGTATCCAAAAGTTTCAACTAAGTCTTCTAGACATTGCAAACTCTTTTGAAGCCTTGGGTGAAAAGATAACTTATGAGAAATTATCAAGAAAACTTCTTAGATCTCTTCCCAAGAGGTTTGATATGAAGGTTACAACTATTGAGGAAGCGCATGATGACATCTCCACCATGAAAATGGATGAACTTGTTGGATCTCTCCAAACTTTTGAAAATGTCCTATACGATCGAGGGGACAAAAAGAAGAAGAGCACTGCATTTGTTTCAAATACTAACGATAGTAATGGTCATAGTGAGGATGAAGGTGAAGAAAGCATAGCATATGCTATTGCCATGCTTGGTAGACAGTTCAACAAAGTGCTGAAAAAAGTTGATCGTAGGAATCGACAGAATGGAGAGAGCATGAGATTCGACATCAACAAGGAACCAAACAGTGCGAAGAAAACCAAACGTGAAGAAGATAATGGTAAAAGCAAGGGCGTTCAATGTCATGAGTGTGAAGGATATGGATACATAAGGTCAGAATGTGGAACTTATCAGAAAAGACAAAAGAAAAGGTTAACTATTTCTTGGTCAGGAGAAGAGTCAGAGGAAGAGAATGAATCAGCCAGACACGTGACTGCCTTAACCGGAACCTGTATCTCAAATTGTGACTCAGATGAAGATGGTGATGTATCTAATGAGGAACTTGCTTGCACCTACAAAGAGTTACTCACTAGATATGAAGAATTGTGTAGAATTTTTGAGAAGTAGAAGAAAATCATTAACAGATTCCAGGCTGAAGTGAATATACAGGTTGAGAAGAACTCAAAAGCTCAGGATGAAGTCACCCAAGTCAATACCCAAATGAATGACTTAAGGAAACGTGTGAGTCAGCTGAACTCAGGGACAAATATTCTTGAAGAAATTCTGGAGAATATACCAAATGGTAAGGCAAGGTCAATCGGGTACAACTACTCAAGTCTGAATCAGTATTAACAGGACTGTGAAACCAAGTTTACTTCCGCTGAAGATGTATTTGACCCATACACTGAAAAAATGATGTTGAAGCATCATACTCAACACTCTAAAGTGTACCTAGTTCCAAAATTTGTTCTTGACCCAAAACCTCATGATCGCCAAAGAACAAAGAATCAGAGGAGATGTCGTAGGTGGGTGTGCCATCGCTGTGGTAGACGAGGACACATTAGACCTTTTTGCTACAGATTGCATGGGTATCGTGACCAGAAATCAAAATCAAATGTGGTGCAGGAAAATGGAGCTACTAAGAAGGAATGGAAGCCTAAAGCTGAAAATGTTAGGTTAATTGCAATCACATCTCTAAGAGCTTCCTCCAGTGAAGATTAGTATTTTTATAGTGGATGCTCTAGGCACATGACTGGTGTAGAGAAGTATCTTATAAATATGAAACCATACAAGCCCAGCTTTGTAACTTTTGGAGATGGTGCAAAAGAAAAGATATTAGGAATTGGTGATTTGATCAATCATGGATTACCCTGTTGTACCCCAATTTTAGACCCATAAAATCCAATTTGCATTTTCATACATCAAGAATACAAAAAAATATATACATTTTATTACATATGTTTTAATCTTGTTTTTTATATATATTTTTATATTTCTCATATTTTCACTATCTTTTCATAATTGCATCTTTCTTCAAATATTTTTGTTTTTTAGCTTATCTTTTAAAATTGTTCGTTAATTAGCGTAAAAGCTCAAAAATATCAAAAAAATAGTGTTTTTCTAATTTTACGTTCTTTTTATATTTCATTTCCATATATTCCAAAAAATATGAAAAAAATTAATTATTTTTTATTTCACTTCTACACATTTTATTTTATTTTATTACCATTTTTACATTTTATTTTAAAAATATGCCAAGAAGAGGAAAGAGTAGAGCACAAGTTGCTCTATCTCTATGACTCACCATTTTATCTCATTCTTTTCTCTTTATCATTTTGCCAAATAAATCAAAAATACCATTTTCCACCTCAAGGGAATCTTTCCAACATAGACCAATACATTTGTGCCACATCACCTTTCCACCATCATAAATCCTTTTACCAATTAAAAAATAAAATACAAAATATCCCTTCATTTTGTCATTTACCAAATTATCCTACCATTATTTAATTATTACATTAATACCATTAACCCTAATTTTTCCCTATAAAAGAAACATCACACTCATATACTCACACCTACACACCATTCATATACCAACTCGCAAAAAAATTCACTCTCTCTACCTCACCAATCAAAGCAAAAAAAAAAAAACAAAAAAACAAAAAAAACAAAAAGAATGAAAAAGGATGGAACGAATACAACACAATAAGGAATTACACATTTTCCTTCAAACAAAATCCTTCACCCCCTTTTCTAATTCAATCCAAATCAACACCAAACCACTTCAAATCAAAAATCATCATCAAATCAACGCAAATACACACAACTACAATACGGAATCGCAAACGACAACGCCAGAAACAGATTCAAATCACCAAACCGAACCACTTTCTTACTCAAAATTGAGGTACTAATTTTGAACGATTTATACCTCATTTTCGAACGATTCTTGGCCCATTGAACTTGCAAATATGTAAGGAAACTGATTCATGTATCAGTTTTCATCAATTTCGCACACATATCATTTTATTTTTTTCTAGATCTAATTTTCGTTCGCACTTATCTTTAAATCGAGAACTCGTTTTTAAAAACTAAGTATATTTTTGGAATTTATGCGACGAGTACTATAAAAATCATTACCCATTTATTTGATTTGGTAAAAATTTGATGAACCTCATTTTGATGGTTTGAAGCTTAAGTTGTTCTTCAATGGTGTTTTTTTGTACGTTTCTGGTTTTAGAGAGATGATAGACGATGACATGAACTGTAGATCTGCTACTTTAATTCCCGTCCGTTCGATCCTTTTTTTTTTAATCTGAAGCGTTATATCTGTTTGATTTCTGGCTGTCTAATTGGTTATGATCTGATCATCTGATGATAACGCACGGGTGCACTGTGATCTTCGGTGAGTGAAGAGCACTAGATCTGGAGACCGGTTCAGGATCACCTTGGGTCAACCAAACCGAACCGGCTCAAATCTGGTCCGGTTTTCTGTTACTTTTTTATTTTATTTTATGAGAGTTGGGCCTGGGCTCTGTTTCCTTCCTGTTCTTTCTGTTTACTGCCTATATATCCCATATTACTGATGCACCCCCCCTTTTAATTTTTATATATATGCATCTCACGTTGTTTTTTATATATGCATTTTTTTATTTACTTTTATTTTGCTTCTTCATTTTTTTTTAGTTTAGTTTATAATCTTTTTTTTTAGTCATTTATTTTATGTTGTTAAATTTCTTGCATTTTATTTCATGTCATTGTTATTGCATATGGTTTGTTATACTTGAATGGTGACTTTTGGACTAAAACTAACCCTAAGCTTAATGGAGACGGTCCAAAGTTTAGGTTAAAAAATAAAATAAAATAATATAGTATAATTTAGAGTAAGTTAGTATTTTATTATTTTTGCTCCGTCTATTATTATTATGTAATTGCATTGCATTCAAATGTTGCATTCATTCATTTTTAAAATTTCCGCAAGAACTTAGAATGTATTTAGGTGAAAAATGTAACCCCAAAGAGGATGTAGAAATTGCATTGCATGCATTTTATTTTTATCGCTTTCCGTCAACGCTAAAAAAAACGAACTAAAAACGAACTTTCATTTCCGAAGAGGCGCGTTAGAATAATCTCATAGAAAAATAGAAAATAACAAAAACATCTCCTTTCTCTAAATAAAAATTCTTTAGTGCATAAAACCAAATTAGTCGCACGTTTATATTTAGGTTTACTTTTTCAAAACAATTTAAATTATGCAACAACTTTCTCTTCTCAATCCAATCTCCACTTGCACACACAATTCTTTCTATACTATTTCTCCATCAAAATTCTTACAATTTCTCTCTCATTTCTTACACATATTAAAACAAGTAAAAAGCAATAAATTAGATGTTACTATAGGATACTATAGGCGTTTAGGATGCTAATACCTTCCCTTGACGTAACTAACCCCCGAACTTAGAATCTCTCTTTTTGAAAGGTTTTCGATACTTTCCCCTCTTTGAAAATGAAAGATCAACTGTAGTGGGGTATGTCTAAAAAAACCCGCAACAGAAAAATGGTGACTTCACTGGGGATCCTCCTTAAGAGGGTTAAGACCACTTAGTTTATTGCTTTCCTAAATGCTTACTTGTTTACATCTTTTATATGTTATGGGGGGTACATGAGTTGAGATAAGCTTGCCCCGAGCTTGAGTGCACCATGAGATAGGTGTGGTATAATCATAGTGGATGGGCGAGAGTTCAGTTTTGCACATCACCACATGTGATATAGCCACGCACGATCGAGGGTCATGTTGTAGTATTCTGTTCGACGTGACTTTACGTAGTCGTTGCTATGACATGTGCCTGCCGATGATCGTGGACCTAGAATCACCTTTAACCCAACTTGGCCTTTTTTAGGATGTGGTGCGATGTCTAAGCCGAGATTCTTGGATTAGTTGTTCCGCGATACCACGCTCAAACGAGATTTTTTCCTTGGGTATTTTATTTGGCCGCGAGTTCAGTCGTGGACATTGGTATTCAAAGGGAGAGTTGATGACGTTGGGAACGCTTTAGAACCCATGTTACGAAAAGAAGAAAACCAATAGTTCATACATTGTGGGTGGTTTACCTTGTGACTCCAACTTCATGTTATCCAAACCAACCATGTTTGCTTATGTTTGTGATTGTTGCATCATTACATCCCATTCATCCATTCATACATGGAAATCTCCTTTCATTGGTTTTCAAAGGACTTAGAGGAATCTCTTTACAAACTTCACAATCGTCATGGACCTTGAAAGAAAAAGAAATATGCTTTGAAAATAAAAAGAAAATTCTTTTGATCATTCACAAACAAAAAATAAGGTCCTTCATGATTGATATCCTAAAATTCCTTTGAAAATCAAAATCAAAACAAAAAAAAACTTTCTTGCTCATGCATCATTTTGCATTCATGGTCTTTTTCAAAAAAAAATCTAAACTTCATGTCTTTCTCTAAGTGGTCCAAAGTCAACTTGCAAGTGAACCGCTCGTATTAATCAAGAGAAAAGAATGGAAACAATTGAACAAGAGAACCTTCGTCTCCGTGAAGAAGTTGCTACACTCCAGTCGACTGTGGATAGGTTGACTACTATGATGGATACTTTGTTGAATGCACAAAACCAGGCACCTCTGCCTCCTCTTCCTTCTCAAGCTTTGACAAGTACTGTTTTAGAGACTTTTAATTTCAATGAGAGCTTTCATCCCAATATTTTTGGTATCCGGATTCCTACTTTGACAGTTCCTCAAGTTACTGTGCTTGTCACGTTACCTATAATGACTGTTCCGGTTCCTGTGGTTCACACTACACTACTCAAGAATGAACCTGTCGGACATGCTGAAAATGTTGAGGCACATCTTGTGAACAAGATTTGTTTGGAAAGAGTGCTCATGAGCTTTGTCTAGTTCCGAATGTCAGGATTCCGCCTAAGTTCAAAGTACCTGAGTTTGAAAAATATAAGGGGAATTCTTGTCCTCAATTGCATCTTGTGATGTATGCTAGAAATATGTGTGCTTTGACAAAAGATGATCAGCTGTTAATCCATTTCTTCCAAGACAGTATAACCGGTGTTGCATTAAAATGGTACATGAGTCTAAATAAAGCCCATATCAAAACTTTCAGTGACCTGTGTGAGGCTTTCAACCGCCAATACAAGTTCAATGTTGACATGGCACCAGATCGAGATCATCTTCGAGCCATGGCTCAGAAGGACAAGGAAACTTTCAAGGAATATGCTCAAAGATGGTGGGGGGTTGCTGCTCAGATTAGTCCACCTCTAGAGGAAAAGGAAATTGCTAAAATTTTCTTGAAAACTCTTGATATTTTCTACTATGATAAAATGGTTGCCAATGCATTTTGTGATTTTGCTGACATGGTAGACACAAGCATGCGCATTGAGGAAGCTCTCCGAGAAGGACGCTTAACAGAAGACATTGTCTTTTCTAGTGATACACAAGAGTTTGGTTCAGGTTTTGACATGAGGAAAGAACAAGAGTTGAGTATGTTGGCTCATGGGAAGCTAAAGAAAAACAAACAACATCATGTCGTTGTTATTAATTCTACTCCAAAGGGGACGCCTCAGTATGACCTGATCCCTATGTTATATGCATATTTGTTTCCAATTTTGATTGTGAGAGATCTGATTCAGACTAGAGCAACGCCTCAGGTACCTACAAAATTACCATATTCGTACAAACTTGAGCTGTCTTGTGCTTTCCATCAAGGGGCACGACCATGATACTGAACAATGTTTTGCTTTGAAGTCTGAAGTGCAAAAGTAGATTGAGACTAACAAATTTTCTTTCGAGGACGTAGACCCAGCTCTATTATGCATAGATATAGTTTGACATCATTGGGTCGTTGTTGACGTTACCTCTGCTACTCTTTTATCCAGTTAAAGTCGGTGATACAAGGAAGCTCATCCCTATAATCGCTAGGCTTTTTATTTCTTTTATTAAGTACTTTTAATATAATAAACATGCATGTTTTTGAAATAATCCATTCATATTCACTCTTTTCTTGTTTTATTACTTACAAACTTAGAGCGAGGATGACGAAAATAAATAACTGATTTTTGCTGATATATGCTTTCAATGGTGAAAAACCTAGTTAAAGATCTAAGACATCGTTTCAATTCCCAAACAGTGAAGATATAAGGAGATAATCCGTAATCAACCCCTTTGAGCCTGAAGTCGGTGTTTCTTTTTTTTTTTTTTTCTCTGAACACTTAAATTCAACGTGGGACAAGGTAGTATTTCAATTAATTTGGTGACGCATCTTGATACAAGAGAATCAATTCATTTGGTCATACCAAGTAAGAGGCACAATGCTTACCTCAAACAGAAGAAGCTGTCGAGAGATGAGACTCATAACAATTTATATGGCAGTTACAATATTAATACACCAAGATCTTACAAGGATTGTTAAAAAAAAAACAGAGAGAATACAAAAAAAAGAGAGTACAAAAAAAAGAGAGTATAAAAAAAAAAGAGTGAATACAAAAAAATGCCCACATAAAAAAGAGAAAAAAGAGGGGCATCCCGATGGGCCATAAATTCAAAGTTCAAAAAGAACTAGTTCATACAAATAAAGGAGTGGTTTCAACAATTGGGAACAAATTTCCTAACAAAAAAAAGTGACTGCAAATTCAAGAATCTCATCAAAGTTTGTTCAAAAGAACATCAAGGAAGCTTCAACCAAAGCGTCAACTTCAAACATCATTGTCATAAAAGATCCTCTTGTCGACTGAGTGCATCAGTTGAGTCAATTGAACTTAGGAATGAAGGACATCAAGAAGAATGGGTTCACTGTGAGCCCAGCCACGTTATAACATACAAAAGACCTAATTGAAACTAGGTTCACTGTGAAAGCATATTTGGCAAATTTATTGTTATACTGACTCCTCCTGTTTGATTAATCAGTAATAACCTTTTGTACACATCATATGTGCTTTCATTCAAAAAATACAAAAAATATTCAATTTCAAAAACTCGCATGTGCATTATTTTCAAAAATACTTTCAAAAAAAATTATTTTACTTGCAAATTAATACTTGACATCAAAAAAATTTAAACAATGGTCTGATCTTGGGTAAAACTGAGTTGAAAATCTGAAAAAACGGCTTAGGCAAAAATGAGCATCCCGGTGGATTGAAAACCTGAAAAGGCGGTCCAAGCAAAAATTAGGAACACAAAAAATATACCAAAAAAGAAAAAAGAAAACAAAAACACACAAAAGAAAGAGGCATAATGACTGTAGTAAGCTAAATGTGAAAGGTTAACTAGTTACATTCTTCGAGCGATTTCTTTCAAGGATTTCTTATATTCAAGCAAAAATCAAAAGCAAGGGGCAAGTCCTCTTCATCCTCTCATGTTTATTCATCAACACCAAGCATATTTTCTACCATAAAGTGTCAACAATCATCTCAAGAAAAGGGTACATCCCCAATAAGGGTTGGCAACGATGCTTTGAGTACAATCAAGTTGAATACAGATCTCTTTGGTTAGAGCGGTCGTTTTTCCAGAGAAGTTGTTCTTTCCCCAAAAGGAGTTCTCTTACTTCATCTATAGCAACATTTACACCTTGTTGAGATTGATCGAGTGTTTAAGTTGTAACGCGATGTTGGCTTGCTTCCAGTATTGGTCGTTCTGTCTGTTTTGTCAGCAAATATACACAACATACATACATACATTCATACATACATACATACGTACATACATACACACACACATACATACACACACACACACACACAACATACATACATACATACATACATACATACATACATACATACATACACACATACATACATACATACATACATACATACATACATACAAAGCATTTACATGTGCTATAAACATTTACATCATTCTTACATTGTTTCATCATATACAGATTTCAGTCTCTTTGTCTTGTTTGTGTATACAAACAGAGTCGGGTTTGGCGTATCACTCTCTCCCCAATTAGAGTGTTAGTTTAAGCAGAAAAGTGTATATCTCTTTTTGCAAAATTCCCCACTAGACTCTTCTCTTGTGGAGGACGGTTGTTTCAATTTTCCTACAACAAAAGGAAAATCCAGTTGAATTTATTCTTCAATTGTATACAAAATCTTGCTTTACAGTTTCCCTCCGGTTTGTTCCTGGATTGAATATCAATACATATTCAAACTAGTGGCAATCTCGTCATCTGAGAAGCTTGTGCACATTCATACAAGTGGCAATCTCGTAAACTGAGAAGCTTGTACACATTAAACAAGTGGCAATCTCGTAATCTAAGAAGCTTGTACACATTTAACAAGTCACAATCTCGTAATCTGAGAAGCTTGTACACATTCACAAGTCGCAATCTCGTAATCTGAGAAGCTTGTACACATTTAACAAGTCGCAATCTCGTAATTTGAGAAGCTGTTGAGCGTGATTTGAACAATGTGCAAGTATACACAGTCAATCAGTAGCAAGTAATAAGTAAAAATAGAGTGTCGAACCCACAGGGAATAGCTATTGGATATGCATACCAAGTTCATTCAAAGTGTTAAGCTCATTGTTAAAGTAACAAAACATGATTGGTTTTTAATGCAATAAATTAAATGACAAGAATATAAAATGATGGTGTGAAAAACAAAGGTAAAGGTGTAGCTGGAACTATGATCCATCTAATACGTATGAATGAAAGCTAGTGAATGATAACTACTGGCATGTCATCTGTGAGCAAGCTTGCCTTGTGGTGTATGTCTACATCGTTAGACTTTGTCGAGGTTCACTTTTAATCCCATTTTAGTTCAGAAAACACTTGCTTGGTTGATATCTCACTAAGGCCATAATACCTCTAGCATCAGTATTAAGTAGAGATTACGTGTTCGCTCTCAATTAACCTTATTAACTTTAAGTTTCCATTGAAATGCTAGATGTCTCTACACATGCAACTTATATTTATTCCTAAGTTGATCAGTCCTAAGAACAAATGTATTTTCATATAAACATAAAGTTAAAGATGACAAGATAATAACCATTCATTCACATAAAAGCTTCATTCAATATATTAAACTTCACATAATTTCAAGCTACAAAGAGTTTAGCTCAGATTGAGCATGGAAACCACAACAAAAATAACAAGTAAAGTAGTGATACCCATTACAAAGCAATAAATACTCCTACAGACACTATCGTGCCTCTCATTATCTCCAGTCGTGTCTTCAGAAGCTAGAACGGCGCTGCCTCCTCTCCTCTTCTCAAATTCCTCTTTCTAGGGTTTTCCAAGCCTCCAACAAATGATTTAGGGTTGTCTATTTATAGGCAAATCCTTCTTGGCTTTGGTGCAACCTGAAATGTTGTCATAAGGCCCAAGGAATAAAGGATATTCCTTTTGCAAGGACCTCAAATCATAGTACAATCATTTGTGATGCTGACAGCTGGCAAGCCAGCCGTCATCCTTATCCTCCAAGAGATGCCTTTCACAATGTTGTACTACAAACCCTTATTTTGTCTGCTTGTGGAGCTTGACTTGTTGACTTGTACGGATCAAAATTTCTTGACAGTAGATGCCTTTGATGAGGATCCAAAACCAGATAATACGCCTTGACATAAATTACCTCTTAACTAACTCTTTTTCACTAAAATTACATAATTATTCCTATTACATAATTCTAGACTCAAAAACTAAATAAACTCATGAAAATGAATTAAAACATGGTTTGATCACCATATTGGCAGGAAATAACTCATGAATAAAGGCCTAAATTCCCCACTTTTAGTGAGTCATCAGAAGCTTGTACACATTCACAAGTCGCAATCTCGTAATCTGAGAAGCTTGTACGCATCAAACAAGTAGCAATCTCGTCATCTGAGAAGCTTGTACACATTAAAACAAGCCGCAATCTCGTCATCTGAGAAGCTTGTACACATTTAAAAAGTGGCAATCTCGTAATCTGAGAAGCTTGTACACCATTAGTTATGTTCTCAACACAACAAGTGACAATCTATTTATCCAAGACGCTGGTGTTTTACCAAATACATTTATAATTCCTCAAGTGGTTTCATCCCCAGTGAATTATCAAGATACATCTCACAAAAGATTACACAAGTCTTTTCTCTCTACAGATACATCATACAAATCTGTTTCTATACAAATACATACACTCTTACAGTTTAAACTACTTGTCATTGTTGTCGGAACATACGACGGTAAGTAATATTTTCCCTAGTTTTTTACTTTGTTCCCCAGTGGAGTTTGTCCCCAAATGGACTCAGTATGCTCCTTGTAGCTTTCTTTTCCCAGCCGAGTCATGAATGCTCTTCCCTTGTGGAGTTATATTCATCATTTTCCTTTGTCTATCTTTCATAACATTTCATACAAAATTCAAAAAAAAAAAAAAAAGTCAGCTTTTTGCATACACATCTGCATCATAAGTATTGCTAGAGGATTTTAGGTTCAAAATGGTGCACGTTTTATATTTAAGTCTCTTCAATTCCGTCTAAACAAAAATTTTCATTTTTATTTCTCCGGTTGAAGAAACTTAAATAGGGGTAGCTGTTGTACCCCAATTTTGGACCCATAAAATCCAATTTGCATTTTCATACATGAAGAATACAAAAAAATATATACATTTTATTACATATGTTTTAATCTTCTTTTTCATACATATTTTTATATTTCTCATATTTTCACTATCTTTTCATAATTGCATCTTTCTTCAAATATTTTTGTTTTTTAGCTTATCTTTTAAAATTGTTCGTTAATTAGAGTAAAAGCTCAAAAATATCAAAAAAATAGTGTTTTTCTAATTTTACATTCATTTTATATTTCATTTCCATATATTCCAAAAAATATGAAAAAAATTAATTATTTTTTATTTCACTTCTACACATTTGATTTTATTTTATTACCATTTTTACATTTTATTTTAAAAATATGTCAAGAAGAGGAGAGAGTAGAGCACAAGTTGCTCTATCTCTATGACTCACTATTTTATCTCATTGTTATATCTTTATCATTTTGCCAAATAAATCAAATTTACAATTTTCCACCTCAAGGGAATCTTTCAAACATAGACCAATACATTTGTGCCACATCACCTTTCCACCATCATAAATCCTTTTACCAATTAAAAAATAAAATACAAAATATCCCTTCATTTTGTCATTTACCAAATTATCCTACCATTATTTAATTATTACATCAATACCATTAACCCTAATTTTTCCTTATAAAAGAAACATCACACTCATACACTCACACCTACACACCATTCATTTACCAACTCCCAAAAAAATTCACTCTCTCTACCTCACCAATCAAAGCAAAAAAAACAAAAAGAATGAAAAAGGATGGAACGAACACAACACAGTAAGGAATAACACATTTTCCTTCAAACAAAATCCTTCACCCCCTTTTCTAATTCAATCCAAATCAACCCCAAACCACTTCAAATAAAAAATCATCATCAAATCAACGCAAATACATACAACTACAATACTGAATCGCAAACGACAACGCCAGAAACAAATTCAAACCACCAAACCGAACCATTTTCTTACTCAAAATTGAGGTACTAATTTTGAACGATTTATACCTCATTTTTGAACGATTCTTGGCCCATTGAACTTGCGAGTATGTAAGGAAACTGATTCATGTATCAGTTTTCATCAATTTCGCACACATATCATTTTTGTTTTTTCTAGATCTAATTTTCGTTCGCACTTTTCTTTAAATCGAGAACTCATTTTTAAAAACTAAGTATATTTTTGGAATTTTTGCGACGAGTACTATAAAAATCATTACCCATTTATTTGATTTGGTAAAAATTTGATGAACCTCAGTTTGATGGTTTGAAGCTTAAGTTGTTCTTCAATGGTGTTTTTTTGTACGTTTCTGGTTTTAGAGAGATGATAGACCATGACATGAACTGTAGATCTGCTACTTTAATTCCCGTTCGTTCGATCCTTTTTTTAAAATCTGAAGCGTTATATCTGTTTGATTTCTGCCTGTCTAATTGGTTATGATCTGATCATATGATGATAACGCACGGGTGCACTGTGAACTTCGGTGAGTGCAGGGCACTAGATCTGGAGACCGGTTCAGGATCACCCTGGGTCAACCGAACCGAACCGGCTCAGATCTGGTCCGGTTTTCTATTACTTTTTTATTTTATTTTATGCGAGTTGGGCCTGGGCTCTGTTTCCTATCTGTTCTTTCTGTTTACTGCCTATATATACCATATTTGAAATTCCTGGCAGTCAGTAGTAAGATGCTTTAGCAATCGCTACAGCATCCACGCACAAAACAAATAGCATAAAACAGTAAAGGACATAAATGTAAATAACACAAGTGTTTGTTAACCCAGTTCGGCGCAACTGCCCTAGTCTGGGGGATACCAATCCAAGAAGGAATCCACTAAAATAGCCCTAGTTTAAAGACATCTGTAAACGCCCTGTTTACGTCTACTCTCCTAGCAACTACCAATGACAACTCAACCTAGGAACTCCTAGATCAAAGGCGTCCCGCCTTACTTCCTCTCAGTTTGAAGACTTCCGCGCAAACAACCTCTGGTTTACTGATCTTCGCACTGGCATTAAGTTTAATACATAAATACTTAGATGAGAACACTCTCAAACATAGAAACAAACTCCGTACCTAAAGGCTTAGGAGCAATCTCACAATTAACAATACAAACACCCTACGTCCATAACATGTATCAACGTGACACAGGAAAGGCTCACAAGTTCACTACTTAACATATAAAACAACGCACGCTTTAGTGAACACAAGAAACAACCGACTCCGTATTTCACAGTTTAAGAGTGGTACACAAGAACAACCAACTCCGTACTTCACAGTTTAAGAGTGGTACACAAACAACTCCATACTTAAAAGCTTAGGAGTACACACGTTAAAGCACAAGGCTTTAACCACGAAACCCTGAAACCCTAAAGACACCTTTTTGTAAATAATGGCTTCGCTCCTTTAGAATCCAGCTGGTCCAAAAGAAATCTTGCACATATATTTTAGAACCATATAATATGTTTCCATAAAGGATAAACATATTTTATGAAACAATCAGGGCAAACCGCCACCTCCTGAAAGTTCTACACACAGCTTGGCTTGTTCCTAAAGAATAGGAGTCTTCAGAAATATATCCAATAAAAATAAACCAATTCCTAAAATATAGGAGTTATATGTTAGAATTAAATCTTCACACAAGAGATGACTTGTGACACAAGGCGCGCTCTGTCGTGCCAGCTATGCTTGGTAAATATATTTTTAAAACAAATCTTTTCAAGATATCTTCCAAGAAAATAAAAACGCGCACGCGCCTAAGCTTCAGGGCTCAACATACACAGATGCTTCAGCATGTCCTAGAGCATCTGGTCCAACATCTGGCTAGTTAGTGTTTTAGCAAAAATGATGCCAATACAAAAACACCAACAATCTCCCCCTTTGGCAAATTTTTGGCTAAAACAATCTTGGGCCATATGTGAAAGCCAGAGAGATATACATAGCACACTCCTTCTAATCAATCAAAACATAGCAACTTTGAAGGAGAACAAGCAACATCTTCACATAGTAGATTTCCAATAAAAGTGCTAAAAAATAAGCTTGGACACACAAACATCAGAGGCATACAGCAGCGGATGACAGAAAATAGCATCGCACATAAACATTAGAGAAAATACACTTCATCACAAACAGTGCTTCACACAAAACTGAATGCTTCAATATCTGATATAACATTATCAAGCAAGCATAAGAATAACACTCTCCTTCAACATCAGCACTCCCCCTGAGAACAATACCTCAGGCATATCATAAAGAAACAGCTCTCCCCCTAAATACATGGCAGAGCAACATAAACTACTCCATATCGCAGAGTAACATTAACTACTCCATATCACCATATAGAAAGATGTGTCAACATCAAGTAGAACCTCAAGCATAACAGCCAATATCAGCTAACTTCTCCCCCTTTTTAGCCACAAATATTGCCAAACTTCATATGAGAATTTGAAATAGACATATACCAGAGTAGCATAAACATCCAAAGAACACAAGAAAAGGAAACACAAAGGAAACATTCTAATAAATCTGCTCTGCAATTTCACATTGCACCATAGAACACTTGCGACAATATTATAGCGTCTCCATTTATCAGCATACTAAGATAAACACAACTGCATAATCCAACACAAGGCATTCCTACTCCATGTATGATGTTGCAGCATCAACAAGCACATCATAACAAGTAACAACTAACAAGATCATGAAGTAATTACTACTACTCCCTCTTTTTATATATGCATTTTTTTATTTACTTTTATTTTGTTTGTTCATTTTATTTTTTTTAGTTTAGTTTATAATCTTTTGTTTTAGTCATTTATTTTATGTTGTTCAATTTCTTGCATTTTATTCAAATGTTGCATTCATTCATGTTTAAAATTTCCACAAGAACTTAGAATGTATTTAGGTGAAAAATGTAACCCCAAAGAGGATGTAGAAATTGCATTGCATGCATTTTATTTTTATCGCTTTCCGTCAACGCTAAGAAAAACAAACTAAAAATGAACTTTCATTTCCGAAGAGGCGCGTCAGAATAATCTCATAGAAAAAATAGAAAATAACAAAAACATCTCCTTTGTCTAAATAAAAGTTCTTTAGTGCATAAAACCAAATTAGTCGCACGTTTAGATTTAGGTTTACTTTTTCAAAACAATTTAAATTATGCAACAACTTTCTCTTCTCAATTCAATCTCCACTTGCACACACAATTCTTTCTATACGATTTCTCCCTCAAAATTCTTACAATTTCTCTCTCATTTCTTACACATATAAAAACAAGTAAAAAGCAATAAATTAGAGGTTACTATAGGATACTATAGGCGTTTAGGATGCTAATACCTTCCCTAGGCGTAACTAACCCCCAAACTTAGAATCTCTCTTTTTAAAAGGTTTTCGATACTTTCCCCTCTTTGGAAATGAAAGATCAACTGTAGTGGGGTATGTCTAAAAAAACCCGCAACATACCCAACTTGGACAATGTACTTTTGGTTAAAGGGATCACAACTAATCTAATTAGTATAAGCAAACTGTGTGATAAAGGATTGAAAGTAAATTTTACAAAGTCTGAATGCCTTGTCAATAATGAAGAAGGACAGTTGCTGATGAAAGGAACCAGATCTAAAGATAACTGTTACCTATGGTTGTCTCAAGAAGAAGCTCATACATCCACCTGTCTTATCACCACAGAAGATGAAGTACAATTGTGGCACCAAAAACTAGGTCATCTCAATCTTAAAGGGATGAAGAAAGCAATGTCAGTTGAAACTATTAGGGGATTGCCCAGCTTAAAGACCATTGAAGGCAATGTGTGTGGTAGATGCCAAATTGGCAAGCAAATCAGAATGTCACATCCAATGTTGGAGCATCATACAACTTCCAAGGTTCTTGAGTTACTTCACATGGATCTCATGGGACCCATGCAAGTTGAAAACTTGGGAGGCAAAAGGTATGCTTTTATGGTTGTAGACGACTACTCTAAATACACATGGGTGAATTTCATTAGAGAAAAGTCAGATATTTTTTATGTCTTCAAGGAACCGTGTATTCAAATTCAAAGGGAGAAAGGAAGTAATGTGGTAAGAATAAGAAGTGACCATGGAAGATAGTTTGAGAATGCCAAGTTTATTGATTTCTGCTCTATTGAAGGGATCAAGCATGAATACTCATGGCCTATCACTCCACAACAGAATGGTGTAGTTGAAAGGAAAAATAGAAATATCTAAGAGTCAACTAAAGTCATGCTTCATGCCAAAAACATTCCTTATCATTTTTGGGCTGAAGCCATGAACACTGCATGCTACATACACAATAGAGTGAGTCTGATAAAAGGTACTTCCTCCACTTTATACAAATTGTGGAAAGATAGAAAGCCAACTGTCAAACACTTTCATGTTTATGGAAGTAAGTGCTACCTTCTAGCTGATAGAGAGTCAAGGAGCTTGACTCTAAAAGTGATGAGAGAATTTTCCTTGGGTACTCTACAAACAGTAGAGCCTACAGGGTCTACAACTCAAAGACTCAAGTTGTGATGGAATCTATAAATGTTGTTGTAAAAGAAGAAAAAGAAAAATTTATAATAGCTCAAATCTATGTTGATGACATTGTGTTTGGTGGAATGTCGAATATGATGGTCCAACACTTTGTCAAACGAATGCAATCACAATCTGAAATGAGCCTTGTTGGAGAATTGACGTATTTTCTTGGGCTTCAGATTAAACAAATGGAGGACACCATCTTCATATCTCAAAGCAAGTATACAAGAAACATAGTCAAGAAGTTTGGAATTCAAAATGCTACACACAAGAGAACACCAGCACCTACTCATTTAAAACTCACCAAGGATGAAAAGGGAATAAGTGTTGATCAAAGTCTCTATAGAAACATGATTGGTAGCTTACTATACTTGACTTCAAGTAGACCTGACATCCCTTATGGATATTGTGATTCTGATTGGGCTGGGAGTGCAGATGATAGAAAGAGTACCTCAGGAAGATGTCTCTTTCTAGGCAAAAACTTAATTTCTTGGTTCGACAAAAAGCAAAATTTGTGGCATTATCTACAGCAGAAGCAGAGTACATAGCTGCTAGGAGTAGCTGCTCACAACTTGTTTGGATGAAGCAAATGCTGACAAAATACGATGTTGAACAAGATGTTCTAACATTGTACTGTGACAACATGAGTGCCATAAATATTTCAAAAAATCTTGTTCAGCATAGCAAGACCAAACATATTGACATTCGTCATCACTTTATTAGAGATCTTGTTGAAAACAAAATTGTAACTCTGGAGCATGTGGGCACAAAAGAACAAGTTGCAGATATTTTCACTAAGGCACTTGATGCTGTACAATTTGAGAAGTTAAGGGGCGAGTTAGGAATTTGCCTCTATGAGGAATTAAAACAATTACAGTTAAGTGTGTTGTGGCGTGCAAGAGCTATTTTTGTTTCTCTTCATCAAGTGCTGCACGTTGATCAAGCCAATCATGGCCTTAACCACCATACAAAAATGCCACTATTAATGGTTGGTTACTTTTATTTCAAATCTGTTCCAAACATCACTTCCCCTTCTAAGAGGACGACATCAAAAAGGAAGAAAACTAGTGTTGATGTACCTGATGAAGATGTTGAAGAGGATGCTCCAAGCATCATGCCTTCTAAACGAAGAGTTGTTGGGAGATTTATTCCACAAAATGTCCCTGATGTGCCAATAGATAATGTATCCTTCCATTTCATTGAAAGTGCTGCAAAGTGGAAGTATGTGTATGCAAGAAGACTTGGTCTCGAAAGAGAGCTATCTGATGAAACCTTGACTTGGAAAGAGGTAATTGATTTAATTAACAAAGCTGGTTTGATGAAAACTACTAGTGGGTTAGGAAACTGTTATGAAAAATTGGTTAAAGAATTTATTGTTAATATTGATGAGGATTGTGACAACCCACTTAGTAAGGAATATCAGAAGGTCTATGTTAGGAATCAATGTGTGGAGTTCTCTCCAACTATAATCAACAAGTTTCTTGGAAGGAAGGAGAATGGTTATTCTAAGGTAGAAGTCACCAACAATGAAGTGTGTAAGATCATTACTGCCAATCAAGTCAAGGTGTGGCCTTCAAAAGGTAATGTCCCTTCATGTATGCTTTATGTTAAGTATGCTGTGCTGAATAGAATAGGTACTATCAACTAGGTTCCCACTACCCACTCTTCTAATATAGCGATTGGACTGGCAAGAATGATTTACTCTATAGGGACTGGGACTGAAACTGACTATGGTGCTTGAAATTCTGGCTACCAGACAGACACAGGCTGTGAATAATGTTAGCACAAGTGTTCGAGCATTTGTCACACAATAATAATAAAACGCAGCGTAGCAAAGTAAAATAAGCGTGACAGAATGATAAATAACACAGTGTGTTTGTTAACCCAGTTCGGCGCAACTGCCCTAGTCTGGAAGATACCAATCCAGGAAGGAATCCACTAAAATAGCCCTAGTTCAAAGTTATCAACTTATCATCTAGCAACTACCAATGACAACTCAACCTAGGAACTCCTAGATCAAAGGCGCCCCGCCTTACTTCCTCTCAGTTTGAAGACTTCCACGCAAACAACTTCTGGTTCACTGATCTTCGCACTGGCATTAAGTTCAATACACAAATACTTTTGTTGGAGGTACACTCCTATAAAACTACACACTCGTACATAAAGGCGTAGAGTGTTGTAAAACCACAATACCTACTCCGTACTTCACAACTTGGGAGAGGAACACAAACAACTCCATACTTAAAAGCTTAGGAGTGCACACGTTAAAGCACAAGGCTTTAACCACGAAACCCTAAAACCCTAAAGACTACATTTTGTAAATATTGGCTTCGCTACTCTATAGGTTTTACATCCTTGAATATATAGCTTTAGCAAGAACGTGTTTTGCAAGCAACATGGGCTTCAGATACCTTTGGACGTTGTGAGGTCCAAGTCTTGAATCTTCTAAAAAAAGAATATTGTTTCCAAAAATATATCTATATTAATTATGGAAATATATTAAGGCATGACAGCCTTTTACACCTCATCAACTAAGCGCGTCTTGATCAGCACGCTAGGTTAAACATAAACTTCAAGCGAATCTTTAGAAGATCTTGTTCAAAAATATAGCACGCGTTGGCGCGCAACACACATATCACATAATGTTGTTCCACATGCTACAACATTTGTCTTAGCATTTGGCTAGTAGTTGTTTTTGCAAATGTAGCCAACATACAAAAACCCAACAATCTCCCCCTTTGGCAATATTTTGGCTAAAACAATCTAGAGCCAGTTCTTGGAGAGATACACAGAAATTCCTTCACTTCCACACATCAGATAAAAAATCAGATATACGTGCTCCCCCTCAATACATGCATTTACAATCCACAAGTCCTCCCCCTCAAAACATGCATGCATATATTAAAAACATACCTACTACAGTATGACATATGTTAGAGCATTTGTTAGAGCTTCATGCATATATAATAACACAGCAACTGCCAGACCAGAAAATTTCTTCCCTTGATCTCACCCTTTTAAAACCAGAACAAGTAGAGTGACCTGCTCTGATACCAATTGAAATTCTGGTTACCAGACAGACACATGCTGTGAATAATGTTAGCACAAGTGTCCGAGCATTTGTCACACAATAATAATAAAACGCAGTGTAGCAAAGTAAAATAAGCATGACAGAATGATAAATAACATAGTGTGTTTGTTAACCCAATTCGGCGCAACTGCCTTAGTCTGGAAGATACCAATCCAGGAAGGAATCCACTAAAATAGCCCTAGTTCAAAGTTATCAACTTATCACCTAGCAACTACCAATGACAACTCAACCTAGGAACTCCTAGATCAAAGGTGCCCCGCCTTACTTCCTCTCAGTTTGAAGACTTCCACGCAAACAACCTCTGGTTCACTGATCTTCACACTGGCATTAAGTTCAATACACAAATAATTTTGTTGGAGGCACACTCCTATAAAACTACACACTCGTACCTAAAGGCTTAGAGTGTTGTAAAACCACAATACCTACTCCGTACTTCACAGCTTAGGAGAGGAACACAAACAACTCCATACTTAAAAGCTTAGGAGTGCACACGTTAAAGCACAAGGCTTTAACCACAAAACCCTAAAATCCTAAAGACTACATTTTGTAAATATTGGCTTCACTACTCTTTAGGTTTTACATCCTTGAATATATACCTTCAGCAAGAACGTGTTTTGCAAGCAACATGGGCTTCAGACACCTTTGGACGTTGTGAGGTCCAAGTCTTGAATCTTCTAAAAAAAGAATATTGTTTCCAAAAATATATCAATATTAATTATGGAAATACATCAAGGCATGACAACCTTTTACACCTCATCAACCAAGCGCGTCTTGATCAGCACGCTAGGTTAAACATAAACTTCAAGCGAATCTTCAGAAGATCTTGTTCAAAAATATAGCACGCGTTGGCGCGCAACACACAGATCACATAATGTTGTTCCACATGCTACAACATTTGTCTCAGCATTTGGCTAGTAGTTGTTTTTGCAAAATGTAGCCAACATACAAAAACCTAACAGTGCTTATATATTTGAGCAAACAATGGCTCATGGAAAATCTTGGGCTGTTCAAATGCCCATTGCCTTCCCAACACTTATTTATGGTGTTATTCTTTCCCAACATCCTACCATATTGACTGTTGCTGATGAACCTCTTAAGAGAAAACCTCCTATTTCTCTTCATTCTAAATTATTTGAGGGAGCTCATGCTGCTGACATAGCAGGGCCGTCTCAGAGGATGTATGTTCCTGTGCAAGAACCTACTCCTACCATGAATAGAAAAGCTATGATAACTTCCATGGAAGCTGCTGTTAGAGCTCTAGATGTGCAGAAGAAAGAGCTTGAAAAGGTTATTGCTGCTCTAAAGCAAGAAGAAGCTGAGGAAGAAGGTATTGCTGTTGGAGGTGTGAATGCTGATGTTGCTGCTGATGATGAATATGATGGTGCTATAGAGGAGCTGGAAGTGACTGAATCTAGCACTTCTTTTTAATTGATATTCTGATGTATTGCATGAATTCTATTCTGATGTTGCTCCTGGTCTGTAATAAGCTCATGAACCTCTAATCTCTCTGTTACCGTTAATTTGTCAAATTTGTGGCAAAAAGGGGGAGTAAAACTTCGTATATGTCTCTTGATATGTTCTGATGACATGATGATATGATCCTTTTAGTCTGATGATTAATTTATCTGCACTGCTCTGGTTATGGTATGATAGTAAAGTAGTTTAGATGGAGTATGTAGACTCGTTGTTATGTGTGCTCTGATATATACATGTATTTAGGAGAGCTGATTTATGTTCTGCAGGGGGAGATGTTGAATATGATGTTCCAACACCCTATGCATATATGCAGGGGAAGATGTTGTGTGAAAGGTTGAAGCCTTCTATTCAACATCCTATCAATGTTTATGTTTTTAACCATTTAAGGGGAAGTAGTTATCTTATGTTCCGTTGTTGCATGTCTCTCTGATAATCTTAGAAGATACATCCTATCTGTTTATACTATTCTTGAAGGATGGCTGCTACTGATCTTTATGCGTATATGTGTTTATGTTGAGAAAAAGAAATTTTGTTGAAGTACCTAATTTTGCTGAAGTATCTGTTTAAGTGGGCATATGGATGGTCATCATTTGTTTTGGCCAAAAATTTGCCAAAGGGGGAGTTTGTTGAGTCCTTTGGTATTGGGTGCATTTTTGGGGTGATAAACCTTGTTGCAGGATGTACGATATAATGTTTCAAACATTGTATCATCTCACTGGAAGTGTTCGCGCACTTTTTATATTTATGGAATATCCGTTTCTTTCTCATGGCACATTTAATGCATCAGATTCTCGTCAAGTATATTTTTATGAAGAATCTCCATGAAGTATATTTATGCAGAAGATCTCTTTTAATTATTATGGAGTAATTGGTTGGGCTAAACACAACAAGCCCAAGTTATTTGTGAATCAAGAATGTTCTACTAGTGTATTTAAAGGAGGAGCTAAACCTAATCCTTGTAAGAGTTGTTCACGCTGTTTTGTGTTGTTGTCTAGGATTCTAGGTCTTGCGTATGTGTTTATTTGTGAGCCTTTCTTGTGTCTCATTGATGCAAGTTTAGGACTGTGTTTTTGTATAACGTAATGTTTGTAATTCTCTCCTAAACTTTGAAGTACGGAGTTAGGATTGTGTGTGGTTATAACACTCTAAGACTTTAGGTACGAGTGTGTAGTGTTTAGGAGTGTGTCTCCAAGAAAATATTTATATCTGTGTATCTTAAATCCTTGCCGTCTGTAAGGTTGTAAGGGAGAGAGATGGGATCTCTGATCTAGGAGTTCCTAGGTTGAAGAGTCATTGGTCGTGCCTAGGTGATAAGTTGTAAACGGGGCGTTTGCTGATAACTTAGGACTAGGACCATCATAGTGATATTCCTTCTTGGATTGGTATCCCCCAGATTAGGTTGCCTTTGTACGCTGAACTGGGTTAACAAATACTGTGTCTCCTTTATTTGTTTTGTTTTATTTACTTTGCATTATTACATGTTACGTCTGACAAAGTGTTTAGCACATCGTATAACACATTGTGCTTAGTGTGCCAGGAATTTCAAAAGTCATCCTTGTCGGTTTGGAAACTAGCATCGATGTACCCTACAACCGTAAGTTCTTCCTCACCTCCATATACCATGAATGTTTCCTTAGTTCTTCTCAATTACTTAAGGATATTCTTGACAGCTATCCAATGAGCTTCACCGGGATCAGATTGGTACCTACTCGTTGTGCTTAAAGCATACGAGACATCTGGTCGAGTACATAATAGATCCGATTGATGATGCATACAGAATCTCATTCATGCGTTCCCTTTCTTCTTTAGACGAAGGGGATTGTATCTTCGAAAGACATATTCCATGTTGCGTAGGTATGAATCCTTTCTTGGAATCATGCATACTAAAGCGTCTTAACACTTTATCTATATATGTACTCTAACTTAGGCCAAGCAGTTTTCGTGATCTATCTCTATAGATTCCTATTCCTAATATATAGGCTGCTTCACCAAGATCTTTCATAGAAAAGCATTTTCCTAACCAAGTCTTTACTTGTTGTAAAGTAGGGACATCGTTTCCAATTAGTTATATGTCATCTACATATAACACTAGGAAAACGATCATGCTCCCTCTAACCTTCTTGTAGACACAAGGTTCATCTTCATTTTTAATGAATCCATATTTTGTTACAGTTTCATCAAAACGAATATTCCAACTTCTAGAAGCTTGCTTCAATCCATAGATTGTTCACTATAACTTGCATATCTTATGATCTTCATTTGGTATGTCAAACCCTTCAAGTTGTGTCATGTACACATCCTCAAGGAGATTTCCATTAAGGAAAGCAGTTTTGACATCCATTTGCCATATTTCATAATCGTGATATGCAGCGATAACAAGTAAAATCCGAACAGATTTAAGCATTGCAACTGGTGAAAAGTTTTCATCATAGTCAACGCCATGAATTTGTTTATATCCTTTAGCCAGTCTTGCTTTATAAGTATGTACTTTACCATCCATGTCAGTCTTCTTTTTGAAGACCCACTTGCATCCTATAAGACGAATTCCTACAAGAGGTTCTACCAAGTTCCAATTATGGCTTCTAGCCAATTCTCAGATATCATGGCTTCTAGCCACTTCTCAGATTCAGGACCAATTATGGCCTCTAGGTAGGTTACAGGCTCATCTTGATCCATGAGTAATACGTCACCTTGTTCAGTTATGAGATACCTATACCCTCTCAGGTTCGTAACGTATCCTGGTTGACCTACGCTGGACTGGTTCTACTTGTGCAGGTTGTTCGTCCACAACATCTTGTGGTTGCTGCTCATGTTCTGCCATGGTTTCTCCAAGATTCTGTGGTTCTTGAATTTTTTGTCAAAATCCACATTCCTCCCACTGATTCCTTTGGAAATAAATTCTTTCTCCAAGAAGAGTCTAGTTCGAGCGACAAACACTTTGCCCTCGGAAGGATTATAAAAGTAGTATCCTCTAGTTTCTTTAGGATATCCTACAAATAGGCATTTTTCAGATTTGGGTTCAAGCTTAGTCGTAATTTTTCGCTTTACATAGAATTCACAACCCCAAACTTTCATGAAAGACAAATGTTGCTTTTTTCCACTCCATATCTCATATGGTGTCTTTTCAACCCTTTTGGATGGAACGTGGTTAAGTGTATAAGTTGTTGTCAATAGGGCATCTCCCCAAAAGAAGTTTGGAAGATCCGCATGACTCATCATGGATCGCACCATGTCTAACAAGGTTCGATTTCTTCTCTCAGATACACCATTCCATTGTGGTGTTCCGGGAGGAGTTAGTTGTGATACTATACCACATTCTTTTAGATGGTCATTAAATTCTAGGCTTAAATATTCACCACCTCGATCTGATCGAAGATTTATAATATTCTTACCTAATTGGTTTTGCAGTTCATTCTTAAATTCTTTGAACTTTTCAAAAGATTCAGATTTGTGTTTCATTAGAAACACATATCCATATCTACTGAAATCATCAGTAAATGTTATGAAGTATGAAAAACCACCTCTAGCATGTATGTTCAATGGTCCACACACATTAGTATGTATGAGTGCCAAAAGATCATGAGCCCTTTCACCTTTTCCTGTGAATGGCGTCTTTGTCATCTTTCCAATGAAACAAGATCTACATGTATCATGTGATTCAAAATCAAATGAGTCCAAAAGTCCATCTTTGTGGAGTTTGGATATGCGTTTCTCATTTATATGGCCTAAGCGACAATGCCAAATGTAATTTGGATTCAACTCATTAGGTTTCATCCTTTTAGTATTAATGTTATAGATTGGCATTTCAAGTTCAAGGACATAAAGTCCATTATTCATTTGAGCACTAGCATAGAATATATCATTTAAATAAATAGAGCAACAATTATTCTTTATTATAAATGAAAAACCAAACTTGTCCAAACAAGAAACGGAAATAATATTCCTGCTAATGGCAGGTACATAATAGCAGTTCTCGAACTGAATTATTAAACCACTAGGTAAAGCTAAACTATAAGTCGCTACAGCTAAAGCAGCAACTTTTGCTCCATTGCCAACTCGTAGGTCCACTTCACCTTTTGCCAACTTTCTACTCTCCTTGAGTTCCTGCTCATTAGTACAAATGTGAGAACCACAACCAGTATCTAATACCCATGATGTAGAAGTAGATATGTTAATTTCTATAACAAAAATACCTGAAGTTGAAGGAGTTATTCCTTTCTTCTTATCTTCTAAGTACTTTGGGCAATTTCTCTTCTAATGCATGGTAGCTAACATGAGGCAAGCAACCTCATGAGCATCTTCAACATGCTTCTTGTAAGCTTCCTTTTCAGGCCTAGGAGCATTGTTAGCAGGCTCCTCCTCAGGAACTAGTTCCTCTAAGGCATACAACTTATTTTCATGTTTGAGGACAATCCTCAGATTACGGTGTCAATCAAGAAAATTTGAACCATTCAATTTCTCTTTATTAAGGATTTACCGCAAAATGTTGTTTGATGACATGGTTATCTACATAAAGAATGTGAAAATATAAGTATCATTATTACATATTCAATTATGTCTTTAATTAAATACGCTCTCACTATTTTAGTCAACACAAATGACCCTCATCATTTGATTCGGAAAATCCCGTTGGAAGATTTTCTAGTGGGTCAAGATCCATATTTCACTTTGTCCTAAGTCCGCGGTGGGAGGATTACACAAGACATTGTTATTTAGGTAGGAACTCCTTCCAATTGCATTTCATGCAATTCTTGAATATTTTCGTTGGGTGATAACTCCTTATTCAAATTCATCATATGAATTATTCCCAACACTTGCTTCTAAACTCACATAATTTTATTATATTTGTTTAGTTAAGTTTGACCCAATTTTAGAAGTTGGATATAACCATTATCCCATCGCATCATACCTATATAGACAATGTACTTCGCGGTAGGTGAACCCACATTATTCGATACTAGTCTTGATGAGTTCTAAATTTGGAAAGCAAAAACTTAATATTTTATGTTGAGGGAATTTTACTTTAGTTTGATCTCACCGGCTTGTTTAACATACAAAACGCTCTCACATTCATCAATATACATACAACAATATACAATATAAAAATGATATGATTATGGCCTTCTAACGCAAGTGTCCTCTCAAGCCATTGAGGGAACCCTAAACTAGCCTAACGATGATCTACTTCTCCAAGCATGATCTTCAAGGCTTTCCTCTTTTGTTCCTATGTAATTCTATTCTAATGTTACATCAAAGAGTACTTGTTTTACGTACGAGGGAGTAAGATGAGAAGAGAAGTTACATCAAGAAATTTAGAGAGAGGCACGACACGCAGGTCGTATTTAAAATCCCAAATCTAAACAAAGGAATAAACTAAAGCCATAACCAATTATCACAAAACAATAATAATGAGCACACTTCATTATTATCATTGATTTAAGTTGTTAATTAAAATTAAAATTTTAAAAACTGATCACGTTGTGCACATCAGGTAAAATCGTGTCACGATGACTGTCATTGTGTCACGATGGTGCTGTTTTCAGAAAACATAACCTTTATGTCTTGATCATCGTGTCACGATGACTATCATCGTGTCACATTTTTTTTCCAGCACCAGCACGTAAAATTTTTTCAGAATTACGCTGTTTTGTCTATGACTAAATCGTGTCATGATTTCACAAATCGTGTTAGGATTTCGGCGAATTCTGAAGTGAATTTTCGGCATAACACAACCCTTGTTTTGTCTTGAACCCTAATGCAACCACTTCCTTCCATCAAAATTCACCATTAACGAATATCAGCTTGATTCATCACCACATCAATGTTTCACCAATTGAAGGTTCCGAAACAATTAATGTGGATCGTTCAATACCAACAAGGACTACGTGATTTTGACGGATGAAATCTAGTATATCAAATATACTTTACTTGCATCATGTTCCCTTGTATCACATACAAGACTTGATCAATTAAAATTTAATTCTTCAATTTTATCTTGTTTAGGTTTTAATCAACTTAAAACATAACGTCAACAAACATCATAATCATGGTTTCGTAAGTGGCTCTGATACCACTGAAGGAAAATAGTGTTATTTTAAGCAGCGGAATTCAAAAAATTTCCTTGTGTTGATCCTTACGAATGAGCATGATATGTGTTTTAGGATTGTTACCTTTTGAAGAGTAGAACACTTTGAATCATGAACGAGTAGAGATCACGAGCATTGATGGAGATCACCGACGCCTCTAACTAGTCCACACGAACAGTCACCTTCAATAGAGTGCTAGCCCTTGACTATGAAGCCTATGCAAGAATATTGAGAGAGGATTATTTTAGGGTTTTCCAACTCTAAAATATTCTCGTGCTTTTCTTGTGTGTCTTGAGCTATGACAAGAGGTCTCTATTTATAGATATTTCTTGTCTTATTCACCATGACAACTCTTATCTTGGGCAAAGGCTAACAAGAGTCAAGCTAGGGCGCGGGCTATATCATGAGTGGTAAGCTCATGTGCGCGCCCTCCCACCATACACTATGGTGTACTTACTCGTTTAATTATCGTTATACCCCTATCACTTTGCACATACACCGTACCTTACGGTGTTCCTTTAATTATCTCAATATTAGATTGTCATTATGTATGTGAACCTTGTAGGTTTCCATAAGGTTGGCAATTATATTAAATCCTCTATTTAATATAATAAACAATGAGCGGTATCTAGCACAACATCATTGCTACCCAAGTTATGAGAAATTAACATGTGATCAAAACATAACATTTGTGATAATATACGCGTGTATAATTACCCCTTTGCCCCTTATGTCTATATTGAATACAAAGCATACTTAGTGTCACCTTTGTCCAGTTTAATATTGGGCCCATGACATTTATCCTGTTATGCAGGATTGACAAATTTCATCTAGGTCAGTACTGTCCTTCAGCATGTTTTGTGAAGTATCCATAACCTGCCTTTATGGTTATCCTGTTACGGACAACGTTAGATCAGCAACAAAGCACTTGACTCCACATCTAGGGTACAAAGTGGTTTTAGGTCTAAGGGCGGTTTACACCATTATAACCATGAGAGTAACTTATGACACTTTGCATAACTTTGCATGTAGTACTCTCATAGCGGGTCAATCTGGTATAACTATTACTCTTAATCTTTTATACCTATGTCAAGACTTGATAACTCCTTATCCTATGATCCACAAGATGCGATAAACATACTATCTTCATAGTAGTATTTATGCTTTAATGTTATCCCTTTTCACTTTAAAGCTCGACTACGGATACTTTAAGAATAGTGTCCTTATGTTTAATGTAATCTCATGATTAAGTCATACTTAATATTAAAAGGACTTTCTATTCTAGGGACTTCATTAATATTTTGGACTTTACAAATATAATAAAGAAAACGTCTTTGATTATTAATAAAAGAAACAATATATTATTAATAAATTATTTGATACAAGTACTAAATCTATTGGCCTCTAGGGATTACACCAACAGCAAAAAGCCAAGTGTAATGACAATGATAAACCGATTGCAAAATTGACGTTTTGAGACAAATAATCAAATACAAATATATTGTTTTTAACTTTGGAAAATGTTCACAAGTAGTTATATGGTGTCTAGTCGCTATTGCAAGCCAATTCTTAAATACTTGAATTTTAGCGAACACTTGGCGTGCGCTAGAACTCAAGTTTTACACAATTCACAATAAAACAAAATTTAACGAGTAAGGGATAGAAAAAGACAAACAGAGATGATATGGGAGTTCCCTGGCGTTCGTGTCGTCCTCGTGGCTGGCCGGTACGTCTGCCCCTAACTTATCAAACGGACAAAATGAGATTTTTCACTATGTTCTCGAAAATACAACATTGCACAATTCTCCAAGAATACAATACACGAATATAAAAGACTCGATCTTCCTATATCCGTCGTAGCTTTAATGAACGAATGTGCTAACCTTAATCAATAACGTCTTCTACCTCTGATTCCAACGATTGATCCTCACACCTATTCTTGACCCAAGAAACCTTGTGACAATCGTCCAACTTATTACCTCGTTGTATTGCATTGATCCTTCAAGCAAGCACGCTTGAATCCTTGATGAGAAATCAATCCTTCAAAACAATTCAACCGATCGCAATTCTGATTCATCTCGAATTGCACCGAACGTTATCTTCCAATTGCATTAAGAACCTTTGATTGAACCCATATTCAATCTTGTGTTGATTGAGAATTAAAAGAAGATGATGAACTTGTCTTGAATGAAAGTTTAGGCACAATTTAACTGATATGTATCGATACACACACTGATATGTATCGATAAAAGTCTTTGACAACGTATCTGTATCGATACAACTTCGAATATGTATCGATACATACACCAGAAAAACTCATCAGAAATAAGACTGATATGTATCGATACAAACCTTTATGTTTCGATATAAATAGTTCTCTCTTGTTCCAAGAGAGACTTATGTGTATCGATACATGCAAGCATGTTTCGATACACAGAAGCTCTTCTGGCTCCTTTGAGAACAATTTGTATCGATACATCAAAGCTATGTATCGATACAAAAACATGAAAATCAGTCTGAACAAAATACCTGTAATTTGGTTTTTCAAAATTTAGAAAATATTTTTCACTGTCAACTCAATTATAGTGTTACCAAAATGTATTCAATTCTATTTCCTAGTGTTTTGACAATTATTAAAACATGGAGGGGAACTGGTGCATTTACATTCTTCCCTTTTTTGATAATTGTTAAAACTATTGCATAAGTTTGCTAAGGCTACCTAAAATGCAATTACAAATAGCTATATGTTACAGACGCAAACATCAACAAAGCTAACCATTAGCAAAGCTCCCCCTGAGTTGATGCCGATTTGCGTATGAAGATCGAAACGGATGCGGATTCAAAAAACAAACTCATAGCTTTTATCCTTAGCTTATGCTTGCAATTCTTCTCTCCCCCTTTGACAATATCAAAAAGAAGACAAGAAGATACACGTGAGAATTATCGAATATTCAAGAAATTTTGAAAGTATAGTCATATCGTGCACTTACATTTGTCGAAATGCACATTATGATAAAAATCCAGATCAAATAAATAAGCAAAACATGCCAAAAAGTATTCTAATGACGAATACCCAAAATCATGACAACCATGACATGTAGAACAACACGCCCAACCAATAAAAATGATTATTAAAACATCGACATTATAAAGCATTTAAACATATCTTACGGACAAATAATTAACACTGCATCATGCATAAGCCATTATACATAAAAAAAATCCAATAACCAATTTGAGATATTAAAGTCATAGAGTTACAACAAACAAAAAGATGTTCAAAAAAAAATGACTCTATACAAACATGTATGTATGAAACATATATATTTACCAAGGTACAAATATTATGAATGTGACCAAAACATATCAAAGCAAAAATTCACATTTTTAATCAAGGTACCAAGACAAAGCATTTACATTCATTATGCATAACTTGTCGCAACATGATAAACAAACAAGCAAGCATGTCAACAAATATGTCATTTTGTTGTGATTTTTGTCAAATCCCCATTTTAAGCAAATGTGTCCAAAAAGAACTATCAATATCTTTAAGCAAAATTTTTGGAAATGGAGGATTGGACCAATATCGCATCTGACAACATATTAAATTTTGAATATATGTATATGGACAAGGAACCACAAGAACATATAAATGCAAAGTAAAGGATATGAATAAGGTTTGAGATAAGAGTACTCCCTTTGAAGTATCAAGTATAGGAATTGATCAAGTTCCATAACCTCTTAAGTGTTGAGTTGAAGCTTTTCTCATTCCTTTATGCCTTTGTTTGTCTTGAACGCCATTGTTGTCGGTGTCTCTTGTCAATGGTTCAAGACGCTTTCCTATAACTTTAAACATTTGAAAGAGGTCCCCAATCTTCATTGGGTCCTATGTGGTTAGTGACACAACTATTGGTGGCTTTAGGAATCCATTGCATTTTGCCTTTAGGTACCAAAATTTTTCTAGCTTGGCACTTAGCAATGGAATGACCTTTATCACAACAATATTAACAAACAACATTGGAATGATCCTCGTGACTCAAAAATTTTCTTTTGGGATTCATTTTCTTTTTAACGAATTTGTTATTTTTAGAGGGCCAAATTCTAGGCTTGTTTAAAATCTTTGGGACATCCACAAAAGTAATTTTTGGTACAAGGGATTCATCTAATTTGGCTTGAAGGGTTTTCACCTCTCCTTTCCAAATACAACAAGCATCACAATCATTGCTAGATGACATATGAGCCTTGTCTTATTTGGCTTGAAGGTTTTTTAGTTCTCCTTGCCAAATACAACAAGAATCGCAATCATTCTTTGTTGACTTATTTTCAAAATCATCTTTTGAATTAACCATGGTAAGTTTCAATGCCTCTAATTCATCTTGATATTTTTCAATTTGTGACTCTAGGAGAGAAATCACTTTCTTCCTCTTAGCCAATTTCTTAAATGCATTAGCGGTTTCACCATATAGTTTTTCAAAAGCGGTTGAAGTTCATCATATGAGGGATTATCATTAGAGATAAAACTAGAATCACTTACTTGACGTTTGTGATGTTTCTTGCCTTTACTAAGTGAACCATTCATGAGTACCACATGAGCGCGTTCTTCATCCTCTTCACTTCAGCTCTTAGACCTAGATCCATCTTCGCTTGCACTATCCCAAGAAACATAAGCTCTTTGACCCTTGTTATTTTTCTCGGAGGATTTTCCCTTTCGTTTGTTATAGAATGGACATTCCGGTTTAAAGTGTCCGGATTTGCCACATTCATAACACTTTTCATTAGGCTTGCTCTTCTTGTTCTTTATGTTAACTATATCATCCCTTGATTGCCTTCGTGACTTGTGACCATGTTTCTTCGAAAACTTGATGTCATGTCTTTTTGCATACTTGTAAAATCTTCGAACAAAAACATCCATTTCATGGTAATCCCACTCTTCATCACTTGAACTATTACCATATTGCTTTTTACCTTTGGATTTGGAACATGAAGCTTTTAGAGCAATTGACTTCATTTCTTTCTCTTTTTCTTTCTCGGTATGCTTCTCATTTTTCAATCCTTTCTCATGCTTCTCTAGAGCCATGAGCACATGTTTGTGCTCCTCAAGCTTTCCAAAAAGCGTTGTTAAGCTCAATTGTGTAAGATCATTCGCCTCCTTGATAGCGGTAACTTTGGGCTGCCAAATCCTAGACAAACATCTTAAAATTTTATTATAGAAACTCCGTTTGCAATAGGACTTCCAAGACCATGTAATTTATTTGTGATTTTAATGAACCTTTGTTGCCTATCCGCAATGGATTCACCATTACACATATGAAATATTTCAAACTGTTGTGTCAAAGTGTTTATTTTCGATTGCTTGACTTCATTAGTACCCTCAATGTGAGTAACTAATGTATTCCACATCTCTTTAGCCGAACTACAATGTGAAACGCGATAAAATTTGTCAATCCCCAAAGAGGAGATTAAAATGTTTTGCGCTTTCGCATCACAGTTCACTTTCTTTTTATCATCGTCATTCCATTGTGCCATAGACTTCTTTGTGACCACGCCATGTTGATCGGTATTTGTCGGAACAAATGGACCGTTCTCTAGGTGTTCCACACTTCACCATTAAAAGAATTGATGTGAAATCTCATGCTACTCTTCAAATAGGCGAAATTTTCACCTTTGAATATCAGTTCTCTATTATGAGCCCCCACAGGTGCAAAAGCCACTCAATTTTGTATAAAAATTGAACCGGGATCGTGATACCACTTGTTCGACTACGGTTATACCCTTAGAGGGGGGGGGGGGGGTGAATAAGCGTTCCAAAAACAATTAACGATTTTTTGGATTGATAAAAAGTATGAGCGGAAGACACCTAGATCGGTAGTCTACTTTGCACCTTTCGACCAAAGAAAGTGGAGCAAAAGCCGAGTGTAATGACAATGATAAACCGATTGCAAAATTGACGTTTTGAGACAAGTAATCAAATACAAATATATTGTTTTTAACTTTGGAAAATGTTCACAAGTAATTATATGGTGTCTAGATGCAATTGCAAGCCAAGTCTCAAATACTTGAATTTTAGCGAACACTTGGCGTGTGCTAGAATTCAAGTTTTATACGATTCACAATAAAACAAAATTTAACGATTAAGGGATAGAAAAAGACAAACAGAGATGATCTGGGAATTCCCTGGCGTTCATGTCGTCCTCGTGGTCGGCCGGTACGTCTCCCCTCAACTTATCAAATGGACAAGTTGAGATTTTTCACTATGTTCTCAAAAATACAACAATGCACAATTCACCAAGAATACAATACACGAATATAAAAGACTCGATTTTCCTATATCTGTCGTAGCTTCAATGAACGAATGTGCAAACCTCAACCAATAACAACTTCTACCTCCAATTCCAACGATTGATCCTCACACCTATTCTTGACCCAAGGAGCCTTGTGACAATCATCCAGCTGATTACCTCGTCGTATTGTGATGATCCTTCAAACAAGCACGCTTGAATCCTTGATAAGAAACCAATCCTCCAAAACAATTCAACCCGATCGCAATTCTGATTCACAGCGAATTGCACCGAACGTTATCTTCCAATTGAACTAAGAACCTTTGATTGAACCCATATTAAATCTTGTGTTGATTGAGAATTGAAAGAAGATGATGAACTTGTCTTGAATGCAATTTGATCCAAAACTTCTCCAAAATTCTGATCAAAAAGTGTTTTCCAAATGTTTCTCATGTTTACAATTAAACCCCACATAGCTATTTATAGAGAAAATACAATGTAGTAAAATTAGGCACAATTTAACTGATATGTATCGATACAAGTACTAATATGTATCGATACAAGTCGCTAACAACGTATATGTATCGATACAACTTCGAATATGTATCGATACATACACCAGAAAAACTCAAAAATAAGACTGATATGTATCGAAACAAAGCTTTATGTTTTGATACAAAAAGTTCTCTCTACTTCCAAGAGAGATTGATGTGTATCGATACATGCAAGCATGTTTCGATACACATAAGCTCTTCTGGCTCCTTTGAGAACAATTTGTATCGATACAACAAAGCTATGTATCGATACAAAAACGTGAAAATCAGTCTGAACAAATTTCAGAACATTTGTATCGATACAAAAAAGGATGCATCGATACAAAATACCAGTAATTTGATTTTTCAAATTTTAGAAAATATTTTTTCCTGTCAAGTCAATTATAGTGTTACCAAAATGTATTCTATTCCATGTTCTAGTGTTTTGACAATTATTAAAACATGGAAAGGAACTGGTACATTTACAGTATATACTTGTATTGATACAAACGCGTTGACAACACAAAATTTGAAATTTGGCTGATATGTATCGATACATATTTAATGTGTATCGATGCATAAGAGGTTCTTTAATTTGGTTTAAAGAGAGCCTTATATTTATCGAAACATACCAACATGTATCGATACATGATGATCTTTCTGGTTCAAGGAGAGACTAATGCATATCGATACATGCAAGCATGTTTCGATACACAAGAGCTCCTCTGTCTCCTTGAGATCAGTTTTGTATCAATACAAGTATTGTCTGTATCGATACAAAACTGTGTTTTTCAGCCAGAAGAAATTTTAAACCACTTATATTGATCCAGTTGAAGATGTATCAATCCAAATGATCTCTAATATGATTTTTCAAAGTTTTAAGAGGTTTTTCGCTGTCAATGCAAGTTTAATTCTCTCAAAATGTATTCTACTCTATTTTCATGTGTTTTGACAATTATTTAAATATGGAGGCGAACTACTGCACTTACACACTATAGTCTTTCAACTCTCTCAAGTCTTCAAGTGTTATCATTAAGGCTTCTTCATGACCTATGAGCAATTATTCCAATTCCTCTTTTTCCTGTATTTCAAGTCTCATGCACTTCTCATATTCTTCCACCATTTTGTCGAGGTCTTCCTTCATACCCTTATGCTTTTTCCGCAATCTTTCTCTAACTTTTACAGATTCTTTCCAATCCCCTTTCCACATGTTTCATCTGTCGATGGCTTTGTTCCACCATCGGTTGCGCACTATGAAGCCCCAATACTCCAAAATTGATCAAGTATCGTGTCAGATACCGTATCTACTACCGATACGCATTAGATACTTCCCGATACTTCATTATACGTATCGGGAAAGTATCCAATGATTAAATTTTATTTTTTAAATAAAAAAAGCCGACACTTTTGTGATACTTGTCAGATACTTCTCGATACGTATCAGAGAAGTATCCAATGTTTATATTTTATCCATTTTTTGAAAAGAAATAATATGGATCCAAAAGGGCTAATGATTTGGTTAATGTGCATACAAATTTTCAACTTTTGTCAAAGAAAAATGAAGAATATATGAAAGAAGCGACAAAATTATAGGACATTAGTGAATATGCGCATGACTCGCTTTTTGGATAGTATTTAAGATATATAATTTACTTGTTTTGATAATTTTAGTAATGTGAATGTTTCTTTATTATCAATTTTAGTTATGTTTTATATAATTTACATTTATATATTTAATTTTTTATTGAAGTATCCTAACTATATCGTATCTTAAATTTTAAAATTTTCTCGTATTGCCGTATTTGTATCGTATCATATCTGTATCATATCAAGTATCCGGGCTTCATAGGTTGCGCACTTTGAGCGCTTCGTTTGCACTTCGTACACCATCTTTCATATTATTCTTTTCATCTTCGTTTTAATGCCCTTTCCACATGTATTTGCACTTCATTTGCACTTCTTTTCATAGCCTCTTGTTACTTCCTTCAATTATTTGGTCTTTTTGAATATTTTCCCACCTCAATTCTCTATTTTCCTTAGAGGTTTTCTCTAGCTTGGTTTGCAACTCTTCTTTAAATTTTTTAAGTTTTAGGACAATTGCTTTGAGCTCTTCAACTTCTTCGGCTTAGATGGGAATAGACTCGGGTGACTCTTGATTAGTTGGAGATTTAAGGAGAAATAGCAACTTGATTTCATGAACTCTATTTTTTACCCATTCTCTATAGAGCTCTCTGGCAATGCAATTATGGTGTCTCAACTCACTTTTTTCCTTTCTATGGATCCTATCCCAAGCTCTGCTTATCCTTCGCAACATACCGGGATTATTTGCACCCATATCATGCAGAACAAACTTTCCAATACCTTGTCGTCGGGTTTATGCGATATGGGGATGCCCAGTTGTCTAATTGCCAAAGTCAGGTTATAGTTGATACAACCTTTGGATTCTGCGAGCGGTACATTCTAAAAAGTCTCCACAACTGAAAATCATCCCTTCCACATTATTTTCTAGCAAGCCCCAAGGAATTGAATTTTCGGTTAAGGATACTATTCTTTGGGGCCAATCACAATTGTCTTGGTCTTCAATGAAAGAACGTCTATGGGGCATATGAGACATGAACCAATTATACAACAAAGGAATGCAACACAAGATCATTCAACTCTTTTTTTCATGTCACGAATGGAGTGAGTAATATACATTTGCTAAGAGTGTAGGGATGAGGTTCTTCTTACCAACCTTAAAAGCCAAGAATATCTCCATAGTAGAATAATCTATGAAATCATCAAAGTTTGGGAATAGAACAATCCTATATATGTGCCAACACATTCCTGAAATTTTCCCATTCGTGTGTCTTTTCAAAGTCTTTGGCTTTTTGCTCCAGGTATTGTCTTGTAAACCCTTATAGTTTTTCTTTTCCCTTCTCTTTCACATTTTGTTTAAAATCTCTAACATCTTTGTTCAAAGCTTTTGCTACGGCTTTAAGATTTTGTTTTTCTCCGAAACTTATATAATGTCCTGGTGTCAAAGTACAACCCAAAATCTGCCCAAATTCTTCCAAGGTTAGAGCTAATTGGAAATCTTGAAAAGTTAAGATATATACGGAGGATCGTAAAATTGGGCTAAGGTTGTGACCACATTTGGTTGCACATTGACAAACAAAAGGTCAAGAATGTTCCCATATTTAGTAACAAAAGCATCTCGCTTGATTGTTGTATTCAATTTGTTTCTCAAATCTCGTAGAGTTTTTAATTTCGGTAGTTTGACCCTTAGTGAAAGATTATGTCTTATTTCTAATCCCAATATGAGAGAGAAGAAAAAAAGTGTGAAAATGTGAAACAGGGAGAGAGAGAATTGTATTGTGAAAAGAGAAGAAGAAAAGTGAGTATTGTAATGTGAACCTATATTCTCTGGTTTCTTGTAAATCAGTATCGTGACAAGTTTTAGCCCAAATGATAGAAGAATACATTACATTAATTAGGGTGGTTGAACTCAGTGTCGATGCCCAAACTCTAGGTCAAGGGGTGCAAACGTTTAACTTGTTTTTATATTGACGTTTCAAACTTAAAATTATTAGATATTTGAACAACATTTATTCTTTTATATTTAATCAACATGTTGTTTTATATCTATACATCATTTATTATCATATCGCTTATTTATCACGCCTATCATACCAATATCGATCTTTTATCACTTTTGATCTCAAGCCGTATACACCCATATTGATATACATCTAATATTTTTCTAAAATTAAATTAATAATTATAATCTCTCATGCACGCACGCACGCTCACACACATACCACACACACACACAATGAATAATTGAAAGAGATTTGATCATCAGAGTATGCCCTATATGTAAAAAATAAATAGCTAAAATATTAAAATGAGAAATGATTATTAAAATTAAAGTGCAGTAAATAATATCATGTCCCATTTAAAAAAGTCTTTCAACTCTCTCAAGTCTTCACTTGCTGTCATTAAGGCTTCTTCATGACCTATGAGCAATTATTCCAATTCCTCTTTTTCCTGTATTTCTAGTCTCATGCAATTCTCATATTCTTCCATTTTGTCAAGGCCTTGCTTCATACCCTTAAGCTTTTTCTGCAATCTTTCTCTATCTTTTACAGATTCTTTCCAATGCCCTTTCCACATGTTTTCTCTAGCTTGGTTTGCAACTCTTCTTTATATTTTGTAAGTTTTAGGACAATTGCTTTGAGGTCCTCAACTTCTTCGGCATAGATGGGAATTTACTCTTGTGACTCTTGATGAGTTGGAGATTTAAGGAGAAATAGTCCCTTGATTTCGTGAACTTTATTTTTTACCCATTCTCTATAGGGCTCTCTGGCAATGCAATTATGGCGTCTGAACTCACTTTTTTTTCCTTTCTATGGATCCTATCCCAAGCTCCTCTTATCCTTCACAACATACTAGAATTATTTGCACCCATATCATGCAGAACAAACTTTCTAATAACTTGTCGTCGGGTTTATGCGATATGGGGATGCCAAGTTGTCTCATTGCCAAAGCGAAGTTATAGTTGATACAACCTTTGGATCCTACGAGAGGTACATTCGGAAAGTCTCCACAACTGAAAATCTTCCCTTCGACATTATTTTCTAGCAAGCACCAAGGAATTGAATTTTCGGTTAAGGATATTATTCTTTGGGGCCAATCACAATTGTCTTGGTCTTTAATGAAAGAATTTTTCTTGGGCATATGAGACATGAACCAATTATACAACAAAGAAATGCAACACAAGATCACCCCACTCTTTTTTTCATATCACGAATGGAGTGAGTAATATACATATGCTAAGAGTGTAGGGATGAGGTTCTTCTTACCAACCTCAAAAGCCAAGAATATCTCCATAGTAGAATAATCTATGAAATCATCAAAGTTTGGGAATAGAACAATCCTATATATGTGCCAACACATTCCTGAAATTTTCCCATTCGTGTGTCTTTTCAAAGTCTTCGGCTTTTTGCTCCAGGTATTGTCTTGTAAACCCTTCAAGTTTTTCTTTTCCCTTCTCTTTCACATTTTGTCTAAAATCTCTAATATCTATGTTCAAAGCTTTTGCTACGACTTTAAGATTTTGTTTTTCTCCGAAACTTATATAATGTCCTAGTGTCAAAGTACAACCCAAAATCTGCCCAAATTCTTCCAGGGTTGGAGCTAATTGGAAATCTTGAAAAGTAAACATCTATACGGAGGATCGTAAAATTTGGCTAAGGTTGTGACCACATTTGGTTGCACACTGACAAACAAAAGGTCAAGAATGTTCCCATATTTAGTAACAAAAGCATCTCGCTTGATTGTTGTATTCAATTTGTTTCTCAAATCTCGTAGAGTTTTTAATTCCGGTAATTTGACCCTTAGTGGAAGAGTATTTCTTCTTTCTGAACCCATTAGGAGAGAGAAGAAAAAAAGTGAGAGAATGTTTAACAGAGAGAGAGAATTGTAATGTGAAGAGAGAAAAAGAAAAGTGAGTATTGTAATGTGAACCTATATTCTCTGATTTCTTTTAAATCTGTATCGTGACAACTTTTAGCCCAAATAATAGAATAATACATTAATTAATTAATTAGGGTGGGTGAACTAAGTGCCGATGCCTGGACCCTAGGTCAAGGGGTGCAGATGTTTAACTTTTTTTTATAATGACGTTTCAAACTTAAAATTATTAGATATGTGAACAACATTTATTCTTTTATATTTATTCAACATGTTATTTTATATCTAACATCATTTATTATCATATCACTTATTTATCACGTCTATCATACCAATATCGATCTTTAATCACTTTCTGTCTCAATCCGTATACACTCATATTGATATACACCTAATATTTTTCTAAAATTTAATTATTAATTATAATCTCTCATGCACGCACGCACACTCCACACTCCACACCCTCACACACAATGAATAATTGAAAGAGATTTGATCAGAGTATGCCCTAATGTAAAAAATAAATAAATAAATTATTAAAATGAGAAATGATTATTAAAATTATAGTGTAGTAAATAATATCATGTCCCATTTAAAATAGGACCAACGCGAAGCATGATACCTATCCTACATCAAAATGGCCTCAAGCATGCCTTCAACACTCCAGAATAGGCAAGTCAATGCAATAATCGAGAGATGTGCTGGGTAAGTATCTAGAACATATCTCTAGAAAATGAAAAGAGTTGTGTTAATACCAAATAAAATCAAAATAACAAATAAAAAAATTTAACCTTTTTTAATTGTTTAATTAATATAATGTAGTTGTTCCCAGGTAAAATTAATTTTGAAAAGGTAGATTTTAGAAAATTTATTTCGATTACATGTAAACTCAATATAAAATAATTTAGTAAAAATAACTTTATTTCTTACAAAAAGGAATGTAACCATTTTTTTTGACTAAAAAATTGAATTTAAACATGATTACAATTTTTTTAGTACCCATGATTACAATCTTTTATCTTGTATACTATTCAACATTCAACAATAATACAAAATAACTTACGCTCAAGATTGCGGAACTAGCTGTGCCTAACCATGATAATAGGATGAACACCGGACCCCACGGTCAGTGGCTGCCATGACTATGGCTATAGGCTCTAGCTACCCCATGTAGTATAGGGCCTTTAACCAATGTTATCACCATAGCACGCGCAAGGGTTACTATTGTGCCTATCACCTTTTTTTTGACTTGCTCTATCAGTGATATTTATAGTTTCCAATCTAAAAAGGAAAAAAAAACATCAAAGTACCCTTTATATTAGATTAGTTTAAAATGCGGACATCGGTTATTTTGTCTATAACGTGTGTATTGCTAATATAAATATTTATGGTTTTATGTGGGTGTGATTTAACAATACACGAAGAATTTACTATTCATTCATCATGCATGTTTCAATAAAAACAAAAAGGTGAAAAGATAAGTTGAAAATTACCTAAATATACAAGCGAAGGAAAAGACAAGGGTAGGAACCATGTTGGATAAAGCCGCTGCAAAGGCCGGCGTTGTCAATTTTATCCCAACAAAGTAAAAGTTTTGATCGAGTACATTCCTGTTCATTGTTAAAATTAAATATTAAAATTGGTAAACTAAAAACAGATTCCGTAAAATAATAAAATAATATGTTTATATAATTTGCAATAAATAATAAAATAAACTTTACATTATTGAATCACTTGACTATAAAAACAAAACATATTCCATAAATATAAAAACAAAACATATACATTATTGAATATCATATTAAGTTTGAACTAAATGGCCCTTAAACTTTAAGAGTCTTAAACAAATTCTAACTATTTAATGCTAAAATAGTTCCTAAATTATTGAATATTAAAATCGACATTTTAAATGTACAGTGGAAATATATATTTATCTATTATTTATTTTCGATAAATGTGGAAAAAAAAATTAGAAACAATTAATCACTTGACTCAATGCACGAAAAAATTACTATATATCCTTAACTACCCATAGTATGTAACAAAGCTATATTAAAAATGGGAGAGAAAATTTACTATACTTTTCCAAATAATATGCCACCAATAAAAGTGGGATAGATGTGAGTCCATTGCGATAGACAACAAAGACATAATTTCTTATGCCTTTGTTTATCGCAACCTTCATCAAAAGATTCATGGCTGCAAACATGATCTGTATGGCTATTATACCTAGATACTGTATAAACTTCTGAAAAATAGTTGGATGTTGTGAAGGTTGGTTTTGGAGCACATGTTGTTGAAGGACTATATTTGTAAATAAATAAAAAAAAATTAAATTGCTAAGATTCCAAAATATGAGAATTGGTGGTGGCATATAGGACACGTAGAAGTACAAATTGTTCTTATTTTATATTCAACATTTTTACGTAACAAAAAAAAAAGAACAATTTACTTACCATCAACAACGTTTCCGTCTTGAACCTCCACAACTTCAATTTCAAGTACCCCCGCTAGTGGTGCCCCCTCTAAATGTGATGAGTGAGAGTATATTTTTTGTGGTGGCGGCGAGTGATGAGATGGCTGTAAATGAGAGTGAGATGAGTGAGAGTGTAGCTCTGGCGGCGGCGGCGAGTGATGAGATGATAGTGAATGAGGTGGTGAGTGAGAGTTCGATGGTGAGCGAGATGGTGGTTGTATTGACTGCGAGTGAGATTGTGAGTGAGGTGGTGAGTTAGAGTGATAAGTTGAGTTGGAGGGTGGTGGTGGTGGTGGTGTTGAGGGAGAGGATGGTGGTGGTGGTAGTGGTGCTGGTGGCGGCGGTGAGTGGGAGGATGGTGGTGGTGGTGTAGAGGATGAAGATTCCATATTGTACTCCTTATAAGTGGCTTGTAGCGGTGAGTGAGAGGTTATTCATACCAACCTTAACAGCCAAGAATATCTCCACAATAGATAAATTTATGAAATCATCAAAGTTTGGGAATAGAACAATCCAATATAAGTTACAACACACTCCGGAAATTTTCCCATGTCCTGGTAGTTTGACCCTTAGTGGAAGAGTATGTCTTCTTTCTAATCCCATTTGGAGAGAGAAGAAGAAAAGTGAGAGAATGTGAAATAGAGAGAGAAAATTGTAATGTAAAGGGAGAAGAAAAAAAGTGATTATTGTAATGTGAACCTATATTCTCTGGTTTCAACGAAATCAATATCGTGACAAGTTTTAGCCCAAATGATAGAAGCATACATTACATTAATTAGGGTGGGTGAACTCAGTGGCGATGCCCGGACCCTAGGTCAAGGGATGTAGACGTTTAATTTTTTTTATAATGACGTTTAAAATTTAAAATTATTAGATATTTGAACAACATTTATTTTTTTATATTTATTCAACATGTCATTTTATAGCTATACATCTTTTATTATAATTGCTTATTTATCACGCCTATCATACCAATATCAATCTTTTACCACATTCTCTCTCAAGCCGTATACACTCATATTGATATACATCTAATATTTTTATAAAATTTAAATAATAATTATAATCTCTCACGCACGCACGCTCACGCACGCACGCGCACACACACACCACACACACACACAATGAATACTTGAAAGAGATTTGATCAATGTATGCCCTATATGTAAAAAGTAAATAAATAAATTATTAAAATGAGAAATGCTTATTAAAATTAGAGTGTAGTAAATAATATCATGTCCCATTTAAAATAGTCTTTCAACTCTCTCAAGTCTTCACGTGCTGTCATTAAGGCTTCTTCATGACCTATGAGCAATTATTCCAATTCCTCTTTTTCCTGTATTATTAGTCTCATTCAATTATCGTATTCTTCCACCATTTTGTCGAGGCCTTGCTTCATACCCTTAAGCTTTTTTTTGCAGTCTTTCTCTAACTTTTATAAATTCTTTCCAATTCTCATACCCTAACGCACGCATGCGCACCCACCACACACACACACACGATGAATAATTGAAAGAGGTTTGAGTTAGAGTGTACTTAAAAAATTGGTTTAGTTCGACATTTTGAAAGGAAAAAAATTTAACTAATAAAAAAAATTGTCAAAAATAAAATAAAATTGTCATTTGTAATTGATAAATTTGAATCAAATCGAAACAAAAATTGAGCATTATTTAAATTTTAAAACAAACACAACATATAAATTACAAAATTTATACCTTAAGTATGCGGCTATGATAAATAAGAGAGCTAGCACCTAGTCTCTAGCCCGTTAGTTGGAATTGGAGCCGCGTACGTATGGGAATGTTCAGGATTGCTCGCCTCTGACATTTCAGAGATAATTCTGTGACACTTTTATTTATTCAGATACATCTATTACTAAACGATGTTTATTTATGTGTATGTATGTATGATCAATCCTAGATTAGTCAAGTTAGACTAGAAGCCATTAGATTCACAGAGTGAGGGGCACAAGAGATAGGTGGAACTCACTTAGATAAGTAGTCTCATCCAACGCGTATTTACTCTTTTCAGATAAGCAGGTTAAGATGAGCACGTTAAGGGTTATGCTGCAGTTGGAAGATGAACAATCAGTTTTCATGTTCAGCATTAGTTTAGATGTTAATTTTTGTTTTAGATTCAAAAGAGTTGTACTATTGTGCCCATGTTCTGGATTTATTTCCTTCCGTTGCATTGTATCAGACAGTTATTACATAAAGTATTTATGTAAGTATTGTGTGAACTGTTGTAATCTTATTGTATTATTGATGTATCCGGATCTGAATGAGAATATTCATCTAGAATCCTAGGCAATTCTAGTGTGGGTGTTACATTTGGTATTAGAGGAGGTCGGTTCAAACCGGACCTTGCCAGGGGTCATTAGTAGTCAATTTAAATCACCGATGATTCGGATTTTCGATGATTATTCTAAGTGTTATGACTTATTAGGTCTGATCAACCTAATATTGTTTATGACAGTTAGTATATCATGTCGAAAAGCCGAAGAGGAAGATCTCTTCATGCCGCTGCTCTAGAATAAGATTCGAATATGAATATAATAGATCAGATGTTGCGTTGGCAACAACAATTCCAATTTCACCAAGCCGAACAACATTGTGGAATGATGTTGACCCTTCCCCCACATGTTGATCCACAAAGACTGGCGTGTTAGTATGTATGTTCAGCCATTAGGGAATCCAATCAACGTCCTTCTTCGGAGTTTAGTGTGGAGAGATATCAAGCCACAAAAAGTAGGTAAGAGAAACAATCATACTCTAATGACGAAAATGTCAATTAGTAAGAATTGCAGATACCGCATTATGGAAAATGCATGGTACGTAGAAGATTATCTTATGGGTATAAGAAGACAAGTCATCCCTTTTAGAATATTCGTTTAAGTCGAAGAAAAAAAAATGTAAAGCAGAAGTTACCACCATTGGAGAGTTAGTAACCAAGATTAGATTTCCAGTAAGTAATATCTCATATTACAAGTGTAGTAGTTTTCCTTCACCAAATTCTTTAGCTATTTATGTGTGTTTAATAAATTCACTATGATAATTCAACCATTAGTTATCCCAGTGTTAGACCTCATAGCTACATATGATTGGTACACGAATAGCTTAAGTGATGGAAAAATCTTAAGATATTGTTATTCAAGAACCTCACTTACATTCATATTCAGGTACCTTCACTAGTCAGAAGATCTAATGAAACTTGAATTTCAAACTTGTTTGTGACCTCCGTATGGGACGTCCAAATGATTATCCATTGCTATTGCAATAAGAAATCTGTGTTCATATCAGAAACTTATCATCACTCAGATGCAAAGATCAATCATAGTAATTTTTCACTCGTTAGTGAATTCTTCGATGTTATTCCAAAAGATATCCTTTTAGTTGTTTCTTAAGAGAAGTTGAAGTATTCCGTAGATTCAGTTCCAGGACTAGAACTTGTGTTTGTGGCACTGTATGAGAGTGAGACGTTGTTAGTCAAAATCAGAGAGTTAAAAACTTTGTTAGAATAATCGTTCCAGAATTCTTCGTTTCATCCCATTGTGACACCTCGAAGTGTACCTGTTCTATTGACCAAAAAGTAAGATGGCGTTGTAAGATTATGCGTCGACATTAATATACCTAGTAAGTTAACCTCAATATAAGTAACCACTTTCTGAAATCGATAACCCCTTGGAGCTGACTATCATCAAATTCGGATCAAACCTAATGTGTCCAAAATTGCATTCAGAATTGAATGGGGACACTGTGAATTTCTTCTCAAGCCATTCGATATAACCAATGATCCTTCCATATTTATGGATCTCATGATGATAATTCGTCAGTATTACTTAGACCAGTCACTATCTTTTATCAACGGCATCTCGATCCACTCTAACTTTTCTATGTAAATATATGGAACCTCTGGGAGTCGTTTCAAATAGTCTCAGAGAAAACAACGGTATGCAAGATTCATTAAGCGATCTAAGTATCTAGTAATATTATAGCTTCATTTCTTAGAGCTTAAGTTTAACCCTACATTAGAAACTTTAGTAAACTATAAGTGTATTAGTTGGACTGTTAAGACTATCCTGCTGTATTACATGAAGTAGCAGAGTAGAGTGAAATTCGGATATTGTTGAGCCATGACACATAAGATTATAACCTAGCGAGTATTTAAAACATTAGAATTAATAGAACCTTTGGACCACTAGGCCAGATACCAATTGATGCGAAGTAAGTGAAGGAATATATGTAACTTTGCTACAACGAATATGAGAGATAGATGAACATAATATGGGAAGCCATTAGAATACAATGAGGCATAAAAACATCAGAGAATGAGAAGTAAAATAAGAATACACGGCAAGTTAGACATAGTAGGAGTAACATTGAACTATAACTTAAGCGCGAATGTGCAATGAGGATGTTATATGCCCTAGGAAAATTTCAAGGAGTGTAATTAAGAACTAGAAGAGCAATAGCAGTCAGCACGTAGAAATAAAGAATAGTATTTAAGAAGAATGTTGAGCGCTAGCAATCAGAGTGCGCAACGAGACAAATAAATGGAATATAAGTACCACGATGATCAATAATAGAAGTGAATGACGGTAGTGTAAGCGAAATTAAGCGAGCTCAACCCCAACTCTGTGAACTAGTATAGGAAGAATGTAGATGCGTAGAAGGAAGATTAAGACATCCCTCTAGAATTTGGCATCTAAAGAGAGTGTGAAGAGTTATATATTGGATATTGCAAAGAAATATTCATTAAAAAATGTGAATTCTCGTGAAACCTAAGACGCGGATAGAATGAAGTTGTAGACTAGCATAGATAGAGAAACCAACCCCATGATGGTCATACGAAACACTTTAAAAGAATAAATGTAAGATACCGGGATGTCGGAATCGATGAAGAAGTAAGAATTCAAATTGGGGACGAGATTGAGAAACCAATAGTGTGTGAAATAACATGTTGAGCGACACTTTTTTCTTTTTCTTTTTTCTTTTTGAAATATATGTAGAACATATAGCAAACTAGATATATTTCATCATAAGGAAAGATATACATAACTTTTTTATCCCATCAAAATAGGATATTATAAGATCTCAGTGAGGATAGCTTGAACCTCGACATTAGTTGACCAACTATATAAAATATTAAGTACTCGCGAAAACAAGAAAAACCTTGACTTGGGAAGTTGAATACAAAGAGTCGCTAGGCGGATAACTAGGGTAAGAGTAGAATTTTCCAATTTCGAGGACGAAATTAAATTAAGGGGGGTAGATTGTAACAACCTAATTTTCTTAAAATAATTAAGTTAATTAGTTGTTCCAACATTTAAATCAATGGTACATAAAGCATGACAATCAATGGTACATAAAGTATGAGTAAGTAATTCATGTGAGTTAGTGGGGACCACATGTGTACTAATAAAGCATGACAATCAATGGTACATAAAGGCATGAGATTAGTTTTGCTTACATTTTCCTCTCACTCTCACCAAACTAAACTTTCTCACTTCCTATCCCTTCTCACACGCGTATCCCTTCCACTCAACTCCCATGGCCAAAAATTGATTTCCTCCATTGGAGCATAAATGAATGAAATTCTTGTAGTATTATCTTGCTTGAATCCACAAAAGATAAATATTGATTTAAATTTTCCCCTTCCTTGCCTAAATTGGTTGAAACCCTCTCCCACAACCCTAAGCCCCAAATTCATTCTCTATACATCAGTGCCCTGCATGTATGAGAATGCTTTCATTTGAAGAGGCTTTGAGAACAAATCTGAAGCTAGAGAAATTGGTGATTTAGAGTTGAAGCTTGAAGGTTTAATAGAGTTTAGGAAGTTGGAAAAGAAAGATTTTGGAAGATAAAGATAGTTTTGAAGATTTATTGGAGTTTAAAGTTGTGTGAATCAATTTGAATAAGGTAAGAGGTTCCTTTACATTATCTTTTTCTCAACCCTAAGTATTTGACCTTTTTCAATTAGATGCTGATTGTACTGTATTTTTGTGAGATTGAGGGTTGGAAAGTGAGTTATTAGCAGCCCAGAAGTTAAGGGAGTGAACATTTCAAGTATTGGAAGATTTATGCAAAATTCGTAATTGGATATGTAGTCACTCAGAAGGTAATAACTTTCGCCCTGTAGCTCCAAATTAAACGATTCTTGATTTTCTGGAATCTAGAAAAAGTTCCCTTCAAAGTTGGACATCTGATGCTGAATTATGCAGAAAATTCTAACTGCGAATTTGATGAAGTTTTGATGCTTAAAAGCTTAAGGATGTGGTTTTGAAGCGCAAAGACGTTACGGTGAGTTCCTTAGTTAGAACCCACCTTGGGTAGATTGTTTTCGACCAATGTCTGTGCATTTTCGTAATGTTCAGGTATTAGTTGTTAGATTAGAAAACTAGAGAAAACTAAGTTACCTTCCCTCATGAATCAAAGTATGATTCTAATGTATAAGTAGAAATTAGGGATTTATGAACTAGAGATGATAGAATGTTAATTAATTGATGCATGAGAGCTAAAATGATGGTGGATAAATGTTAAGAAATGATAATTTTTATGAAATTTTGCTTTGAAGTGAAAAATGCAGTTGAAACTTGGTTTTTCGTCTATGATTAATTCCCATCAAGTGTAACATTATTTCTTGGTCCTCAAGCTTGATATTAACACTAATTTTCATGATAAAACATATTTTAAGAACTCCATGATCCCTTAGCCTGATGAAAGCCTCATAGATTGAGACTTAATTGTTAGACTACGTGGCTACGCTTAGAGGGGGGTGAATAAGTGTCTGAAATAAAACAAACGATTTTTTCGAATTTCAAAGAAGAGTGCACGGAAGCTACCTAGATCGGTAGTCTACTTTGCACCTTCGACCAAAGGGAAAGTAATATAGCCTTAATAGTGAAACAATGATAATTCGAATGCAATTACAAACGCTTCGAAACCAAGCAAATTGTGTCAAATTAATGTTTAGTTTGAAAACCTTTTACACACACACACACAATTTATGGTTTGTAAAATACTATTGTAAACAAAGTATCAAAACTATACTTTTGTCGAACACTTGGCGTGCACGGCAAAACTAAGTTTACAATTCCCAATAAATCGGAAAGTAAGAGAGTTAAGGGTAAGAGAATCCAAACGAGAATGATCATGAAGTTCCCAACATTCGTGTCGTCCTCGCGGTCGGCTGGTACGTCTCCCCCCAACTTATCAAACGGATAAGTTGAGATTTTCATTAGTTCTTCGAAAATCTTTACAAATGCACAATTCCACAAATAATACAATACGTGAATGATACAGACTCAATCAACTATCTTCAACGTAGCTTCAATTGTGAATTGCGCGACCTCATACCAATCTTGGCTTCAACCTCTGATTCCAACAATTGATCCTCACACCTATCTTAAACCAAGATCCTTGTGACGATTGTCCTGCCGATTCGTTCACCAAATTGTGTTGATCATTCAATCTTGAACCCGGATGAGAAACCCTAACCTTCAAGAACAAATCAACCCGATCGTAATTCTGATTCACCATGAATTACACCAAACGTTAACTTCCAAATCCTCTAAGAAACCTTAAATGAATCCATATTCAATTTCAATTTGATGGAGATTTGAAAGAAGATGATGATCTTGTCTTGAATGCACTTTGATCCAAAAATACTCAGCAATTCTGATCAAATGAGTGTTTTCCAACTGTTTCTCATTATTACAACAATTATTCATATAGCTATTTATAGAAAAAATAGAATTGAGTAGATTTAGGCACAATTCAACATAAGTGTATCGATACATCCATCAGTGTGTATCGATACAAGTAATTGAAAGCGTTCATAAAATTGATGTTTTGCGTGAATGTATCGATAAAACCATGATTATGTATCGATACATACACCAGTAAAATCAGTTTCTTGACTGATATGTATCGAAACACACATGTATGTTTCGATACACAAAGCTCTCTCTGGTTTCAAGAGAGTCTACCAAGTCCCTAGTCGAATCATTGGTATTAGGGTCGGCTATGTATAAATGATTTAATTACCGGGTCCTTAGTCCAATCCTTGTTATTAGGGTCGGCTATGTATAAATGATTTAATTACCGAGTCCCTAGTCCAATCCTTGTTATTAGGGCCGGCTATGTATAAATGACCGAGTCTAGTCCATTTAGTGGTATTAGAGCCGGGTAGCTATGATAAATAAAAGAGCTAGCACCGAGTCTCTAGCCCATTAGTTGGTATTGGAGCCGGGTACGTATGGGAATGTTCGTGATTGCTCGCCTCGGACATTTCATAAAATGTTTTGAGATAATTGTGACACTTTTATTTATTCAGATACATCTATTACTAAACGATGTTTATGTATGTGTATGTATGTATGATCAATCCTAGATTAGTCAAGTTAGACAATTAGTCCTACCCAACGCGTAATTACTCTTTTGGATAAGCATATTAAGATGAGCACGTTAAGGGTTATGTTGCAGTTGGAAGATGAAGAATCAGTTTTCATGTTCAGCATTAGTTTATATGTTAATTTTTGTTTTAGATTCAAAAGAGTTGTACTGATTTGCCCATCTTCTGGATTTATTTCCTTCTCTTGCATTGTATCAGACAGTTATTACATGAAGTATTTATGTAAGTATTGTGTGAACTGTTGTAATCTTATTGTATTATTGATGTATCCGGATCTGAATGAGAATATTCATCTAGAATCTTAGGCAATTCTAGTATGGGTGTTACAACATTTTACAGAGCATTTATATCGATCCAAATGAAAGTGTATCGATACAAATGACCTGTAAACTAATTTTTCAGAGTTTAAAAAGCTTTTTGGCTGTGAAGTCAAGTATAATGTTACCAAAATGTATTCTACTCTATTTTCTAGTGTTTTGAGAATTATTAAAACATGGAGGGGAACTGGTGCATTTACATTCTCCCCCTTTTTGATAATTGTCAAAACCAATTGCTTAAGCTAACTAAGCCTATCTAATATGAAATATAATATGATATTAATGTCTCACTTGTATAAGGAAAATATTTTTGATCATTAATATGTCATCCACATATTATATCAGATTTAATATTATTACTCCCACTAAATCCTTGTGTGCACAAGATTTATATTTGTCCTTCATTAATTTGTTTTCTTTCAAAAGGAACAAATATTTAAACATATTCAATCTAATCAAAATTCGATAGGTTTGTCCTTAGTAATTTGTTTTCTTTAAAACCTCATAAAAGGAACAAATAATAATTAATTTCCGAGAACTCTATCTAATCAAAATTAGATAGCTACAAGTTGTATACCTTTCAAGCATCCTTTTAGATCGACAACCCTACGTATATGTCTAGTACATATATATGTGGTCGTTCCAATTAAGGAATGCAGCTGGAACGTTGAACATTGACATACAACATTAGGATATCAATAAACTATCGACTGACCGATAGGAAAGATGTTATGCACTGACACACAACATTTAGATATCAATAAACTATCGACTGACCGATAGGAAGGACGTTATGCACTGACACACAACATTTATATCAACAGACTATCGACTGGCCGACAGTTGGAATGACGTACACCGACATACGACCGTTTGAAAATCATTTACTATCGACTGACCGACAGGAATGATGTTATGCACTGACACACAACATTTAAATCAAACAGACTATCGACTGACTGACAGCTGGAACGTTGAACACTAACATACAACATTAGGATATCAATAAACTATCGACTGACCAATAGGAAAGATGTTATGCACTGACACACAACATTTAGATATCAATAAACTATCGACTGACCAATAAGAAAGATGTTATGCACTGATACACAACATTTAAATCAACAGACTATCGACTGACCGACAGCTGGATTGTTGTACACTAACATACAACATTTTGATATCAATAAACTATTGACTGACCGATAGGAAAGATGTTATGCACTAACACACAACATTTATATCTACAGACTATCGACTGACCGACAGCTGGATTGTTGTACACTTACATACAACATTTTGAAAATCAACAGACTATCGACTGACCGACAGCTGGATTGTTGTACACTGACATACAACATTTCGATATCAATAAACTATCGATTGACTGATAAGAAAGATGTTATGCACTGACACACAACATTTAAATCAACTATCATCCGACTGACAGTGATGTGAAAAAGGTAACACCAACCACTTGGGGAGAAAACAACTCCACGGAGTACTTCCGAAAGTAACATAGGTAGGTTGAACTATATGAAACCTGTATGTTTTTTGTGTAAACAGAAATGATTTGTATGATCGTTACTATATATATTTGTAGAAAGAAACGACTTGTGTAATCTTTTGACGTATGTATCTTGATATGATTCACTGGGGATGAAACCACTTGAGGAAATGTACAATGTATTTGGTAAAATACAAGCTTATTGTGTGGATAGCTTGTCACTTGTTGAATTGATGTCCAATCCGGGATCAAACCGGAGGGAGACTATAAACAAGACCTTGTGTTCAGTTGATGAATGAATCCAACTGGGAACTTCCTTTTGTTGTAGGAAAACTGAAACAACCATCTTCCACAAGAGAGGAATCTAGTGGGGAGTTTTTGAAACAAGAGATGTACACTTATCTGCCTAAACTGACACTCTAATTGGAAAGAACAACATGCCCATCCCGACTCTATTTTGTAGACAAAGACAAGACAAAAGAGAAAAAAGTTTGTATGTGATGTAACAATGTATGAATGATGTAAATGTTTATGGCACATGTAAATGTTGTGCCTGAATGTATGAATGTATGTATGTATGTATGTATGTATGTATGTTGAGCATCAATTGTTGGACAAACACGGTGACCAAACCTGAGCACAAGCCAACGTCGCATTGTAGCTCAAAGTATCTCAACAAGGTGTATATGTTGTTGTAGATGAAGCAAGAGAACTCCTTTTGGGGAAGGAACAACTTCTCTGGGGAAATGACCGTTTTAACCGAACGATTTGTATAGAAACTTGATTGTACTCATAACAACAATCTCAACTTTCATTGGGGATGTACCCTTTACTCGGAAGAAACCCCATATCAGTCAATATGAATCAAAGTTTTGTTGAATGTAGAGTTATTGTAAGGAACTCGCTGAGATGTGTCCATTTCAATGGTGTATGAAAAACATTTCAAAGTAAGCCAAGTGAGAACATCCCCCCCTTTTTTTTTTCGAGAAACAACCTCGTATCGCACTTTAGAGTTCAACTTCTCTTGAGATAATTGTTGATATTCTCTTAGAGAAAAACATGTCTGTTGTTGATGGATAACTTGAGAGAATAAAGACAACTTTGCCCCTTGCTTTAGATTCTCGTATCAGTCTGATAAATCCTTGAAGAAATTGCTCAAAGAGCGTGACTGGTTGACCTTTCACATTAGTCATTGCATCTGTTAACTGCAGCAGTGTGCACTGAGAGTAGAAACTCTTCTCTGTTCATGATAATAACGACCACAATCTTGTCATTGTTTCACAATATGTAACTATCAAGAAGATATGATGTTGACATAGTTTGCCCCAAGTGCTTGAAACCTCGAAGGGTATGCCCCTGACAAACTGATGTTTGTGTGGTAACCAAATCTTGAACATTTTCAACCTTGATAAGCAGAATGTCCACTTATTTGCCTCTGATTGGCAGAACCCATATGTAATTTTCCCTTGGCTAGGAGCGTCTCAAATCAGTTTTGCCCTTGATCAGACCATAGTTCAAATTTCTCTGATGTCAAACATTGATTTTTAAGTAAAATTATTTCTTTTGAAAAGTATTTTTGATATAATGCACATGTAAGTTTTGAAACTGAATATTTTTTTGTATTTATATTTATTTTTTTTTGAATAGAGACATATATGATATGTACAAAAGATAATTGTGATGACTCAACAAACAGGAGGAGTCAGCTTAACAATAAAATCGCCGAATATGCTTTTATAGTGAATCCTAGCTTCAATTAGGTCTTTCGAAGATTATAAATGTGGCTAAAATTCATGTAAGTCGAGCCAAAAACATATATAAATTTTTGTTATCAAATTCCCCCATGCTTGAACATTGTTTGTCCTTAAGTATAAAGGATGGTAACTCTTTTAAGCACAAGTTTGAAACAGAACACGACAACTATAATCATACGTGGTTTCCGGCTAGGTATGAAAATCAAGTAACTGACATCAAAACCAAGGGTACTGTAGTAACACAAAACCAAACATTGTGGTCAAAGACTTCCATCATATGAAGACAAATCTGAAGTATTTTATTGTAACTCTAACTTTTGTTTAAGTTTTATTCACCCTTTTCATTCAAGTGCAATCACATTAAGCTCGTTATCTTGAACACGCTCATGGTAGAAAATTTGTTAGTGATTATGATCATATATCGAGGGGTGCTGATAACAAAAGTTTAGTAAACCCTTTTTTCTCTTCCAAATGTAGTTGTGGGGGATCAGATCGTAACCCGCCATACCAAATTCAGGGTTAATTACATTTTACCCCCTATAAAATTGACAAAAATTGCTTTACCCCCCGGTAAATTTTTTTTATTGCTTTACTCCCCTGTAATATGAGATTTTGTGTTTTACCCCCCTTGACTCAAGTCAACCATAATATAATTTGAGGCCGTTTTGTTTTGCGGCGGTTTAAAACTCTCGCTAAAATTATATTTTGCGGCAGTTTTTTTTCGCGGCGGTTTTAAACCCTCGCTAAAATGATTTTTTTGCGATGGTTGACTTGAGTCAAGGGGGTAAAACACAAAATCTGATATTACAGGGGGGTAAAGCAACAAAAATATTTTACAGGGGGTAAAGCAGTTTTGGTCTATTTTACAAGGGGGTAATAGATAATTAACCCAAAGATTTATATCAAGAAGCTGAGAGAATTTGATAACCATGAAAACATATGCAAGAGTGGCTCGACTTAGCATGAACTGTTTTTGTTTTATTTTTGCAACATTGAAAGGAAGTGAAACAATGCCTTACATCATCAACTAGAATTTTTACCAGTGAAAGCATATATCAACAAAAAATCAGTTATTTGTTTTTCATCATCCTCACTCCAAGTTTGTAAGTGATGAAACAAGAAATAGAATGAACACAAGTGGATGGATTTCAAAAACATGCGTGTTTATTATATTAAAAGTACTTGATGAAAGACCTAATTTTAAAAACAAATGAATGCTTGACAAGAAAAAGATAAAAGCCTAGCGATTATAGGGATAAGTTCCTAGCATCACCGATTTCAACTGGATAAAGAGTAGCAGAAATAACGCCAACATTAACTCAATGCAATCAAATCATTCCATGTGTCACAAAACTGGATGAACCCTCTTTAAAATCATCTTCAGTCACAACATTGGTTTTTGGTGGGGTAAATTGAACCAATTCATCATTGTAGAAGGTATCTCTGATGGACTTGATCACGTCACCTGGCTTAACAGTTGTGGAAAATGCAGAGAAGTCAAAATTTTCAAAATACTTGTTTTTTGGCAGAGCCGCAACATGCCCCCAACCTGTAGGCAACCTGTTCTGTATCACTTTTTCTGCATCCTTCAAGGAAGTCATGGGTGCTTCCCCCTTTTTGGTGCTCTTGTCATCAGATGATGTCTCGTAATTTGGTAATGAATTAGCTTGCACATTAGGATTGGCATTTTTGAATTTCAAGACACCGGTCTTTATCAACCTTTTAACCTCATTCCTCAAACCATAGCAATGTTCAACATCATGGCCTAGTGATCCCGAGTGGTAGATGCAAGAAAGATCAGATCTATACCATGAAGGTAATTTGTCAGGTACTGGCAAAGGTGGTTTAAGCTGAACATAGTTCATTTCAATCAAAGCTGGTAGCAAATCTGCATACAACATAGGAATCGGATCATACTGAGGTGCCCTCTTCTGAACAGCACGAGTTACAGCAGCAATACGATGTTGTTGTTGCTGGTTCCTCTTTGGCCTCCCATGAGGCGCCATATTTATTTTTTGTTCTTTCTTCATTACAAAGTTCAACCCAAGCTTACTTGTATCATTGGACAAAATAGTCTTTCTTGTCAAACGTCCTCCTCGGAGACCTTCCTCAATGCACATACCTGTGTCTACCATGTCGGCGAAATCACGAGGTGTACAAGCAACCATTTTGTCAAAGCAACCATTTCTTTTTCTTCTAGAGGTGGGCTAATCTGAATTGCAACCCCCTTCCATCTTTGAGCATATTCCTCGAAAGTTTCCTTGTCTTTCTGAGCCATGGCTCGAAGCTGATCTCTATTTGGTGCCATATCAACATTATACTTATACTGGCGAACGAAAGCCGCGCCTAAGTAATCGAAAATTTTAATATTGGTACTATCCAAACCCATGTACCATTTCAAAGCAGCACCAGTCAGGCTATCTTGGACTAAATGATCTAGTAGTTGATCATCTTTTGTTAGAGCATACATTTTTCTAGCATACATCGCAAGATGCAACTGAGGATAAGAATTCCCCTTAAACTTTTCAAACTTGGGCACTTTGAAATTAGGCGGAATCTTGACATTCGGCACTAAACACAGCTCATGAGCATTCTTCCCAAACAAGTCTTTCCCACAGAGAGTTTTGATGTCATGCACTTTATCAAAGTGATCCTTGAAGTCATCCACATGATATGCCCTAACACATTGAGCTTGTCCAACATTATAAACAGGTCCATCATCTTGCGGTGTAGTGTGAACCACAGGAGCTGTAACAGTTAAAAATGGTGATGTGACAGGCAAAGTAACTTGAGGAACTGTCAAAGTAGGAATCTGATTACAAGAAACATTGGGATGAAAGCTCCCATTGAAATTATAAGTCTCTAACACAGTACTTGTCAAAGCCTGAGAAGGTAGAGGTGGCAGAGGTGCCTGATTCTATGCATTCAACAAAGTTTCCATCATAGTAGTCAACCTATTCACAGTTGACTGGAGTGTAGCAACTTCTTCACAGAGACGAAGTTTCTCTTGTTCAATTGTTTCCATTCTTTTCTCTAGATTAACACGAGCGTTGCACTTGCAAGTTGACTTTGGACAAGAACGTCGGACCACTAAGAGAAAGACATGAAGCTTAGATTTTTTGAAGAAGACCATAAATGATGCATGAGAAAGAAAGTTTATTTTTTTCTTTGATTTTCAAAGGACTTTAGGATATCAATCATAAAAGACCTTATTTTTTATTTGTTAATGATCAAAAGAATTTTTTTCTTTTTTCTTTTCAAAGCAATCTTTTTCACAAGGTCCATGATGATTGTGAGGATTATAAAAAAAATTCTCTAAGTCCTTTGAAAATCAATGAAAAGAGACTTTTATGTATGAATGGATGTATGAGATGTGATGATGCAACAAGCACAAACATAAGCAAACATGGTTGGTTGAGATATTGTGATGTTGGAGTCAAAAGGTAAGATCCACCCACAATGTATGAACTATTGGTTTTCTAAGAAATTCCCAAGGTCATCAACTTTTTTATTGAATACCATGTGCTCATAACTACTCATGGCCCATTGAAATATCCAAAGAAAAAATCTCGTTTGGGCGTAGTATCGCGGAACAACCAAAGCCAAAACTACTCGTGACTTTAGCCATCGCGCTGCATCCTACAAACCCAAGATGGGTTAAATGTATCTAAAAGGTCCTTGAGCTTCTCGGGATCCACAAAAGATGGTGTCGCCAACACAACTACTTGCGCTAACTATTCCACCTCTCATAAACCCTCCACCCAAGCGTAGCCATATCACTTGTGTTTATGCACAAACTACTCTATACATAACCGCTATGATTTCACCACAAATCCTATCCTATTTGTTCTCTCAAGCAGAGGTATTGTGCTTGTCTCACCTCTCATGAAACCCATGACATAATAAGTAAATCATTTAAGCATTTAGGAAAGCAATAAACTAGGTGGGCTTAACCTTCTTAAGGAGGATCCCCAGTGAAGTCGCCATTTGGGATTTCCACCACTACAATGATCTTTCATTTCCAAAGAGGGGAAAGTATCAAAAACCGTTTTAAAGAAATTCTAAGTTCGGGGGTTAGTTACACCTAGGGAAGGTATTAGCATCCTAAGCGCCTATAGTATCCTATAGTAACCTCTAGTCTATTGCTTTTTACTTATTTTTAATGTGAAGAAATGAGAGAGAAGTAGTAAGAAATAGAAGGAGAAATAGTATAGATAGAATTGTGTGTGCAAGTGGAGATTGGATAGAGAAGAGAAGGTTAAAACAAAATTTAAAGTATTTTGAAAAGTAAACTTAAATCTAATCGTGCGACTAATTTCGGTTTGTTGGACTAAAGAAATTTTATTTGAGAGAGAGAAGATGTTGTTTGCTTTCTATTATTTTTTCTAAGGAATTACTAATCGTCCCCCTTTGGAAATTCGCGTTCGTTTGTTTTTAGCGTTTGACGGAAAGCGGTAAAAAAGTAAAATGCATGCAATGCAATTTCTACATCCTCAAGGGGTTACATTTGGCCTAATTACATTCTAACAACTTTGCAAAAATTTAAACATGAATGAATGCAACAATTGAATGCAATGCACAATAAACTATACTAAGTTAAATTACAAATCCTACCAAATGTAAATAAAACAACTAACTAAGCTAAACTATATTTTTTAGGTTTTAACACTAGTTTTTTTTTAGGTCCGTTTCAATTAAGCTAAGGTTAAATTTATTCTAAAGTCACACTTGATGACACGAAGTCATATCGTATTTTTACCTTAGTTTAGGTGAACTTTAGTTGCATTTGCATATGTTTTTATTTCATTTATGTCTTTTTATGCGGGTATTTGTTTTGTTTTCAGTATTGTCTAATAAAATAGGTCGGAGAAGAGAATTGAGCAAAAAGGGCCGAAAATGCAGCAAAAAGGGGGTGCAAAGCACGAATTCGCGCAGCCCACCAAAGGAGCCCAGCAGAAAGGGGCATTTGCCCCCATCAGAAGCTCGTGGCGGGCGCCACAGAAGTGGTGGCAGGCGCCACCTACCCAAATCCAATTGGAACCGTTTTTTGCGAGACGTGGGGAGAAAGCACGCGTTTGATCTGTTTTGTTCCTAATCGTATGGCTATTAGATGACATCAAAAGTGAGCTTATCCTCTCCTAATTTGGAGGATCGTAGAAGTCAAAAATCCTCTATAAATAGAAGACTCAATTCCAGATCTCCACACGCCTTATTTTCCTTTATTTCAGTCAGTTTTATTTTCCCGCTTTGTAAACTGTATCGGTATTTCCACACCGGGAATCCGATTTCAGATCCGTTTTCACTTTCCTGTCAAGAATATTATTTCCTTTAATTCCAGCAAGTTTAATTCCAGTTTCCAGCAGATTTTATTTCCAGGTTTTTATGCGCTTATTTATTTATTTAATTATTATGTCTTGTTTTATTTACTGTTTTTATTTATTTAATTCCTTTACCATGTCTAGCTAAATTCCTAGATATCGGTATGTAATTTAATTCTCCGAAGGGGATTTAATGATGATGTAGCGCGCGTACTTATTAAACTATTTTTCTGATTCAAATTCCTAATTTAATTCAAAGCTTTTGAACGAGAGTAAAATAAAGCAACTAAGGTTAAAATCAATAGAGCGAGAGTTTGAGGTTTTAACTAGATAGTAGGAATTTGATATTAACCTTTGAACGAGCGAGAGCCACGTTAGGATTAATTAGAACTAATTGATTTTCAAAATATACTTTCGAAGCTAAGGTGGTAGAAAAGTGACAGTAAAACTCCTAGCTTAGAAAGTATGGTTTTAATCAACAAAACGAGAGTGTGAGGTTTAAACCTTTAAGTTGAGAAAGCTCTTCTGAAAAGTAAACACTTATCCGCGCACTATTAATTTATTAAATCCCCGAAGGTTAATTAGTTGCATACCGATATCCGCTTTAATTAATTTAAATCTTTAATTTAAATTCTTCTTCTTAACTCAAAACAATCTTAAGACTAAACCCATCGCCTTAGATTTACAACGTAACGGCAGAATTACGGTAGGTCAACTATTGGTCTCTGTGGTTCGATATCTTTTAAAACTCAACGACGAAACTGTGCACTTGTAGTTATAAATATTTATTGATACACAAACCGTCGATCAAGTTTTTGGCGCCGTTGCCGGGGACCAATTTAGTCGATATCGTAACTCCGTCGTTACACAGTAGAGACTAAGGCAATTTTAAATTTTAAATTTAATTTTTGAAAACAAAAAACAATTTTAGGATTAAGTCCTTCGAGCTTAATTTAATGTATAACTCAAATCCTTTTTATAATGACTATCCTCAAAATTTCAACTACCCCAATCATAACTTCTATAACTACCAGCCTCAACCGTCCCCGTACTTCGAGGGACAATACCCTAACTCTCAGTACAACTACTATCCCCAACATTTCGAGGAACCGGAAGAGTCCGTGAGTCCTAGCTTATTAGCAGTATTTAACGAATTTATGGAAACCTCCGCTAATGCTAGGCGAGAGCAAAGATTTAGTGAGATGATGAGAGAACAAAACCTCGTAAATGAAAGGATTAGACTAAACAATCTTGAAACCCTGAAGATGCTCAACACTATGGTTAACTCAACAGCGACTCCCCAAGAGTCAATGGAGACGCGAACCTCCCAGTTCACCCAGTCAGCCATAGAACCCTTTCACGAGAGACAAGTGAACGTTGAAGCAAACATTAATGAAAGCGAGATTGAGACGTCTAGTAAAGACGACAAAGTAGTCGAGAGTTGTGGCGAGGAAAGAGTGGAGATCGAAGAAACATCACCGGTACCCCTCCCTAGAGAGGTAGTCGAAGAGCTAGAGAAGGAAGCACTGTGTGTCTTCCCTGCTCCCTGTACCCCACCAATCCTTGTTCCCCAAAGGTCAGTAGAGGCTAGAGTAGACCCTAAAACCCAAACATGTGGAAAGAAAAAAATTATAAAAATCAACACACATGAGGATAAGGGCGAAAATAAAAAGAGAAAATTGAGGGAGGAAAATTTTAAGGGAGTCATTAGTACAAAGAGGATGAGGGTAACACTCAAAGAGGCGAGTAAAAATACTAAGTTGAAAGAAAGAAGGACAATTGAAATTGAGCCAAAACCCCCGCCTCAAACTAGAAAACATTCTTTCTCCCTAGAGCATAAAAAAATAATAATAATAATAGAAGAGGGCAAGGGAGTTGAGACGCCCTATAGGAGGAAAAGGAGGAAAAGCGAGGGGTATGTGAGAGCACTTGATAAGTGGCCTTGGAAACCTAGGGCTATACAAGTGCATTGAGGACACTAAACTGTCGAGCTAACCAACACTAAACAAAGCGCTTAGTGGGAGGCAACCCACATGTAAGTTTATTTTTGCTTTAAACTATTACTAACATTTATCTTTATTAGTTGTTGTTTGTTTTTCTGGAATATTTTGTTTTAAAAGAAATTAAGCAGTACTATTATATCTTATTTCTCACTCATATTTTTGGTATATGTTTTTCAATTCTATTTTTTTTAGATACCTTTCTTTTTCACGATGAATCGAGTTGAGAATAATGATATCGAGTTCAGAGGAGTAGGACAGGTCAAAGATTATGAAGTTCATGCTCAGAGAGATATGCACCTATCCATCTATTCTGACAGCCGCACTATGGAAAAGCTAGGAATTCGAGAAAGTGTGATGTTCTTGCTTAATCAGGTTGGTTGGTCCAGCTTTCCCTTGGGGAGGCGGTTCAGCTCTTACCGCAACCTAACTCTTGAGTTCCTAAGGTCTTTCTCCTATCACCTTGAGATCGGAAAAGGATTCAAAAGTGGCCTGATAAATTTCAGAATGTTTAACATGGACTACACCTTCAACAATCTAGAGATGGCCAACTTGCTAGGTTTCCCGAGTGACCCCAACACTTTCACATCTGTTGAAGAGAGCATGTTCCCTTACCGTGAATTGGACTATTTCTGGGGAAGAATCTCAGGAGAGGGCCATGCTGATTATGAAAACATGCGTTCTGAAAATATACACAATCCAGCCTTCCGGTACTTCCACAAAATCCTAGCCCACACCCTTTTTGGAAAGGCAGAAAACAACACTTCTGTGTCCCGTGAGGAGCTCTTTATCATGTTATGTGCTTCACAATCCCGCCCTGTCAATGGGGCTACCTTTATAATGAAGAACATGTATAAGATAGCCCTCGAGTGCCTAGGACCCATCCTAGTTGGCGGATTGGTGACTATGATTGCAGATGCTATAGGCTTGAGAGTCCAACTTAACCAACTCCAACCTTTGGGAGGAATCCGACTCATGGACATAAACTTATGTTTCAACCGTGGCCTTATAGGAAACCTAGGACCTGACCGGTTTGACCTCCTCATCAATTCCAAAGTCCTGCCCCATTTCACCCTGCCTAACCAGAAAACCAGCGTGCATGACAGAAACAATTGGCTTTATGACTTGGAAGAACCAGACTATACACCCTCTACACCTCCTCCTTCACCTCAAGCCTATGATAACATTGACATGAATCTCTCTGAGTCTGATCCAAGCGAGTCTCCTGCTTCTACTCCTGCTGCTTCTACTCCTGAAGTTTCAACTCCTATTCATGCTGCTGCTGCCCCAGAGGGGCCACCGACCGTGACTGTCGCCATGTTTGAGGCATTGCAAGCTAAGGCTAATGCAATGGAAGCCGAGCTAACTAACTTGCGCGCGGAATTCTATGCTTTCTTGAACACATCCGCCTCGCAAGTGGAGAATATTTGGGATGAGCTAGGCTTCGTCGTGAATGAAGTAGTACACCATCATAGTGGCTAGGACCGTCCCGATGCGTTTACCGCACGCCTAGGATTTTCTTTTACTTGCTTTCGAATAATAAATCCTAGGGAACTTTCTTTATTAGTAGTTTAATTTGATTTCCAGAAAATTAGCAATAACTAATTTAATTTGTTCTAGTTTATGAATTAATAAAAACTCCTGTGAGAGACCGTTTGCTTTACGATACTCTTGTGTGCCAATATGAATTTTCTTGTGAATGAATGCTCTATGTTAGGAACTTCATCTTGTGCAAATTTTGACCTGTTTAAACTAGTTTCAACTGAGTGCAAGCTGTGCAATTTTCTTTAGACAGGTACAGGTATTGATCAAAGGAACAACAACACGCTACAGGACGAAAATGTCAAGTATTCTGGGCAAAATTGGCCAGCAGGCAGCCGCCGTGATATTGGTGGCGCGCGCCACAGAATGAATTTGCATGATTTTGGCAAATTTTGACAGAAAACGTGTTACAGTAAGCTTGTTTTTAATGATTTTTGTCTTTGAAGGCTTGGAAAGGAATTGATTCTCTCTGTGTTTCAACGTGCCATCATTTCATCATTCAATTTTCCAACTACACAACACTAAGTCATTACTACCTTTTCCATTATAAAAACTCATGTTACTACTCAATTCATTTCACACCATTTCACATATCACAGAGGCTTTCTTTCTTCCATTTTCTTTGAGTTTTGCAAGTTAAGATCATGGAAAATCAAGAGCAATATGAGATACATTTCCAAAATGCGGGTCAATCAAAGCTTTACCAGTTCCTCCTCCGTAAAGAGTACGAAAAAACAAGGTATGCCGACGATTCTTGTATGGAAACTCTAGGATTGCATGATAGTGTGAACTACTTACTTAGGCTATTCAAATTAGACTACTTGCTTTCTTTTAAGGATCCGGTTTATGTACAACTTACCGCCGAATTTCTTAGCTCTTTAGAACTAAACCCCACTCCCGAGCGTGTAAAGTTTCGTTTGTTTAACAAAGATTATAATTTTAGTTTCGATGAAATGGCCGAGATGTGGCATTTTCCACACGGTGAGGGAGTGAAGGACGAGCTACCCACACAAGTGGGGTGGCTCGAGGCCGCGCGCACCTTTTGGTGGGGGATGACCGGGAAAGAAACAAATAGCTTTGAGGGTAACCGAGCGTCATTGATTCAAAACCCCGCAATTCGCTATTTTCGCCAACTTTTAGCTTGTACTATTTTTGGGCGCGCCAACTCAAACAAAGTGAACGAAAAAGAGCTTTACTTGTTGTTCACTATTATTTCAAGAGAAAAAGTTAACCTTGCCCGGCTCATAATGTACCATATGTTTTCTATGGTTAAATCCAAAGGGGTGATTGTTTTTGGGGGGCTTATCACAACCTTAGCACGCATGCTAAGCCATGAGGAAAAACTTTCAACTCTAATCCCACTAGAGCCCCGTACCATTGACATGTATATGGTACGAAGCATGAAACTTGTCAAACAAAGGGCCGATGGTAGATTTATTCTCATGATAGATAATAGAGCTTGCCCCGATGTCATCCTCCCTGACCCAGCATGCATAAATGTGCGCGATCCAGCCAACTTCCGCTTCCTCCCTGACGTGGGCGGTCCACCTGCACCCATGAACCAAAATGCAGTTGTTGATGAGGGAGAGAGTGACGCGCCTGAGGAGGAAGAGCGCGAGGGTCCGGGAGATGATGCACACACCACACACACTTCTTCTGGCTATTTTGCAGGTACTTCATCCGGAGCCGGCCATGAGCGCGGGACTGCCACGCTTGATACTATTTTGTCTGAGATGAGGCAGCGCTCCATATTAGATGCCCAGAGAGACCAGCATGTTCAGGACATCCAGACTCGACAGACTGAGATGATGATGATGCAGCAGTACCAGGTTGACCAACGTGGTTTGATTGATAGCATGGCAGGTATGACTTTGCGCATGGATGAGTTTGATGACTATTTCCAACAGTTAGGCGCGGTTCCTCCAGTAGTTTGATCCCACAGGTTTTATTCTTCCTTTTCTACCTTTAGTCGTTGCATTGGGGACAATGCTCGATTTAAGTGTGGGGGAGGAAGCTTTATCGCTTTCTTTTTACTTTCAGTCATTCAATTTTTGCATGCATAATAAAACATTAGGATAGTTCACTTGGATTGAGTAGTTTTTGCGTGTTGATTTTGTTATTGTCTTATTTTCCCATTTCTTGAGCCATACCAAAAATTTTTTTGTGAAAAGCAAAAGTGTTGAGTTTTGATGTTTGATACTGATCGTTCGAAAGTATATAGGTTGTTTGCACTATCTAGGCTATTTTGTGAGATTTAGGTAACGGTTGGATAAAATCAATACCGTTTTGACACCTTAGATTCCCGGAAGTGTGTAAAGCTGATTTGAGTACTAACTTTGACAAAGCTTTGAATTTGAGTTTTAATGAACCCTTAGTAGTTTATTCAGCAGTCGGCACCATCTCAAGGCACAAACTAAGTGGGAAACCGACGAATATAAGTGAATGATCTTGAAGATAAATGTCATGAATACTATTGGTTGATTCTTTGAAATAATTGACGAAAAATTCAACAAATGTTGAAACATGTGAAAAGAAAAAAATACCATAGTATAGAAACTCATTAGTAGTTGGTTCAGAGGTGTCTGATTCTGAACTTGGTAGGGCGGGTTACGATCCGATCCCCCGCAACTGCGAAGTGGGTAAAGCAAATAGGGGTTACCAAACTTATGTTATCAGCACCCCCCGCTATATAATGATCATAATCACTAACAGGTTTCCCACCATGGGCGTGTACGAGATAACGGGTTTAATGTGATTGCGCTAGAATGAAAAGGGCAAATGAAATTTAGGTGAGAAGTAGAGTCAAAAGGAAATGCTTCAGGTTTGTTTTCATATAATGGGAGTCTAGTGTGTCATTACGGTGTTTTTGTTATTTGTACTGTTATTTGATATTCATGGTTTAGCCGGCAACCATGTATGAGTAAGATGATCGTGTCATGTGTTTTTACTTGTACTTTGCAATTCACTATTCTTATATGCTTGAGGACAAGCAATGGTTCAAGTGTGGGGGAATTTGATGACACGAAATCATATCGTATTTTTAGCTTAGTTTAGGTGAACTTTAGTTGCATTTGCATATGTTTTTATTTCATTTATGTCTTTTTATGCGGGTATTTGTTTTGTTTTCAGTATTGTCTAATAAAATAGGTCGGAGAAGAGAATTGAGCAAAAAGGGCCGAAAACGCAGCAAAAAGGGGGTGGAAAGCACAAATTCGCGCAGCCCACCAAAGGAGCCCAGCAGAAAGGGGCATTTGCCCCCATCAGAAGCTCGTGGCGGGCGCCATAGAAGTGGTGGCGGGCGCCACCAACCCAAATCCAATTGGAACCGTTTTTTGCGAGACGTGGGGAGAAAGCACGCGTCTGATCAGTTTTGTTCCTAATCGTACGGCTATTGGATGACATCAAAAGTGAGCTTATCCTCTCCTAATTTGGAGGATCGTAGAAGTCAAATTCCAGATCTCCACACGCCTTATTTTCCTTTATTTCAGTCAGTTTTATTTTCCCGCTTTGTAAACTGCATCGGTATTTCCACACCGGGAATCCGATTTCAGATCCGTTTTCACTTTCCTGTCAAGAATATTATTTCCTTTAATTCCAGCAAGTTTAATTCCAGTTTCCAGCAGATTTTATTTCCAGGTTTTTATGCGCTTATTTATTTATTTAATTATTATGTCTTGTTTAATTTACTGTTTTTATTTATTTAATTCCTTTACCATGTCTAGCTAAATTCCTAGATATCGGTATGTAATTTAATTCTCCGAAGGGGATTTAATGAAGATGTAGCGCGCGTACTTATTAAACTATTTTTCTGATTCAAATTCCTAATTTAATTCAAAGCTTTTGAACGAGAGTAAAATAAAGCAACTAAGGTTAAAATCAATAGAGCGAGAGTTTGAGGTTTTAACTAGATAGTAGGAATTTGATATTAATCTTTGAACGAGCGTGAGCCACGTTAGGATTAATTAGAACTAATTGATTTTCAAAATATACTTTCGAAGCTAAGGTGGTAGAAAAGTGACAGTAAAACTCCTTGCTTAGAAAGTATGGGTTTTATCAACAAAACGAGAGTGTGAGGTTTAAACCTTTAAGTTGAGAAAGCTCTTCTGAAAAGTAAACACTTATCCGCGCACTATTAATTTATTAAATCCCCGAAGGTTAATTAGTTGCATACCGATATCCGCTTTAATTAATTTAAATCTTTAATTTAAATTCTTCTTCTTAACTCAAAACAATCTTAAAACTAAACCCATCGCCTTAGATTTACAACGTAACGGCAGAATCACGGTAGGTCAACTATTGGTCTCTGTGGTTCGATATCTTTTAAAACTCAACGACGAAACTGTGCACTTGTAGTTATAAATATTTATTGATACACAAATCGTCGATCAACACTTCAAGAATTATAAACAGTGACAAGAAATAAAAATGCAAAAAAGTATAAAATAATAAGCTAAAAAGAAAAAGTACTAACATGAATTAATTATATACAAAAAAAAAACTGAGTAATGAATAATCTAAGCAAATTAAAGAACTAAAATGCTGAACTGGAAAAAAAAAAGAAAAGAAAAGAAAAAACGTGAAGAAAAAATACTAGTGTAAATGGACCTGAACCCGGTTTATTATATGAACCGGCCGGTTCGGTTCAGATCCCTTAGGTTGGACCAGACTGAACCGGTCTTATCAAGTGTGTGTGTGTGTGTGTGTGTGTGAGTGTGAGTGTGTGTGTGTGTGTGTGTGCACCATAGTTGAACCAGTTTTCCTCATTGGATCTAGATCAAACAGACCTGATCTGATCACTGAATCAACAAACCAGCCCAAGGGTTAAGGACTAATGGTTGTGATTTGTTTTGATAAGTGAGGGTGTATAATAGAGGTCTTTTTTCCATCAAAAGCCAGAAAACTCATAAATGAAGAACTAAAACAGAAGAAACGCAGGAAGCCATTAACGAGTATGAAGGTCTGAATCAAAACTCAAATCTCCACTTCATAATCAAAATTTATAAACGAATAACCGATTCTCCTTGTCTCATCCCGCTGATCTCAAATCCACAAATGGATTTTACAAATGAGGTCTAGGAGACTCGAATCGGTTTCGAATCTGACGGTATCAAAACAGTTTCAAATGAATTCAAAATAGAAATAAGCAGAAATCAAAGTATGTAATATATCAGGTGTTCGATTGCGAGTTCAGAGACAGTAAGAATAATGCAAACAAAATTTAAAAAAAAACGAAAACAGCATAAATGATTTTAAAGAAGCAACAAACGAAAGTTAAAACAAACAAAGATTCAGAGAAAAGGGAAAAAAGGAAAAAAATGGAATAGATCTGAACATGAACTGTTGGTGTTTTTGTATTCGCATCATTTTTGCTAAAACACTAACTAGCCAGATGTTGGACCAGATGCTCTAGGACATGCTGAAGCATCTGAGTATGTTGAGCCCTGAAACTTAGGCGCGTGCGCGTTTTTATTTTCTTGGAAGATATCTTGAAAAGATTTGTTTTAAAAATATATTTACCAAGTATAGCTGACACAACAGAGCGCGCCTTGTGTCACAAGTCATCTCTTGTGTGGAGATTTAATTCTAAAATATAACTCCTATATTTTAGGAATTGGTTTATTTTTATTGGATATATTTTTGAAGACTCCTATTCTTTAGGAACAAGCCAAGCTGTGTGTAGAACTTTCAGGAGGTGGCGGTTTGCCCTGATTGTTTCATAAAATATGTTTATCCTTTATGGAAACATATTATATGGTTCTAAAATATATTTGCAAGATTTCTTTTTGGACCAGCTGGATTCTAAAGCCCATGTATCTTGTCCAACACGTTCTCACTGATTATATATATTGGAAGATGCAAAACCTAAAAGGTGCGAAGCCAATATTTACAAGATGTAGTCTTTAGGGTTTTAGGGTTTCGTGGTTAAAGCCTTGTGCTTTAACGTGTGCACTCCTAAGCTTTTAAGTATGGAGTTGTTTGTGTACCACTCTTAAACTGTGAAGTACGGAGTTGGTTGTTCTTGTGTACCACTCTTAAACTATGAAGTACAGAGTTGGTTGTTTTGGAGTTCATTAAAGTGTGCGTTGTTTTATATGTTAAGTAGTGAACTTGTGAGCCTTTCCTGTGTTACGTTGATACATGATAAGGACGTAGGTTGTTTGTATTGTTAATTGTGAGATTGCTCTTAAGCCTTTAGGTACGAAGTTAATTCTATGTTTGAGAGTGTTCTCGTTTCAGTGTTTATGTATTGAACTTAATGCCAGTGCGAAGATCAGTGAACCAGAGGTTGTTTGCGTGGAAGTCTTCAAACTGAGAGGAAGTGAGCAGAGGTTCTCATATCTAGGAGTTCCTAGGTAGAAGTCTAAACGGGTAGTTAGGAAGTGAGAAGTGCAAACGAGGAGTTTGACTTTGAATTCATTTTACTTAGTGGATTTCCTTCCTGGATTGGTATCCCCCAGACTAGGGAAGTTGCGCCGAACTGGGTTAACAAACACTTGTGTTATTTATGTTTATGTCCTTTAAAATTTTTATGTTATCTGTTATGTGCGTAGATGCTGTAGCAATTGCTAAAGCATCTTACTACTGATTGCCAGGAATTTCAATTGGTATCGGAGCAGGTCACTCTACCTGTTCTGGTTTTAAAAGAGTGAGATCAAGGGGAAAGTATTTTCTGGCAATATGGACAAGGAAGGAGGATTGGTTAATAGGACATATTTTGTGGACACTGAGGAAAGTATTTCATATTCAATTCTTGGAAGAGAATTCAAGAACATGTTAATAAGATTTGGAAGGAATCAAAGGTCCAATGTCAAGAAATATGCCATGTTGAATGTTGAAGCATCTGTTAAAACTCAGCTCAATTCACTCAAGAAAACCAATCATGAGCGTGATGCTGCACGAGATGTTGGAACATCCTTGGATCAATCTGGACAAAATGCTGAAATTGTCCAAGATATATTAGATGATGAGGTTAATGACAATGCCATATGCAAGACCATCACTAGTAATCAGGTCAAAGTTTGGCCAAAGAAGGGCAAGTTGTCATCTAATAAGCTCACGGTGAAATATGCAATTTTGAACAGGAATGGAGCTATCAACTTGATGTTCACTTCTCACAGTTTTGACATAGCTACAGGTCTGGACAAGTCTCTTTATATTGTTGGTAGTAAGACCTCCTATGACTGTGACACTTATGTTCTTGATCAAACCGTAAAGTATGTTAAGTGTTTGAATGTGAAGATGCTAATAGAATTTCCCACGCTGCTCTGTGATATTATTCCTGATCAGCATCTTGATATTTTGATCGGCTCTGATGTTGCCAGTAAGAGGGAATCTCCTCTCAAGTTGCACTGTAGAATATATGAAGGGACACATGTCTCAGATAATGCTGTAACATCTGATCAGAAAACTTATGTAATGGGCTCTTTGAAAGTTGAAAGTCTTGGAAAGAGAAAGAATGAAAATGTGTTTGTAAGGATCATAAGTGACCGTGGGAAGAAATTTAAAGATGTCAAGTTCTCTGATTTCTGCTCCTCTGGAATAATTACTTTCGGTTACTCTATCTATAACATAGCGTACAAAGTCTTTAATTCCATAATCAATGCTATGATAGAATCCATATATGTAGAAGATTTGGATAAAAAGGGTATTGATTCTCCTATTGAGATAGTACAAGAATCTCAAACCCTAGGATTAGATGATTCTAATGATGTTGTTGTTGATGGTGGTGCTACCACAAAGACCACATTGAATGTTGTGCTAGAGACAACACAAGAAGATGATCCAACTGCTATTGCCTCTGAAGAGGCTGAGTATCATGAACGGATGCTAGAGCATTTGATGTCTCAGACACTGCAAAGAATGCAGATGATGTTGTGTCTGGTGATACTGTTGAAGTCTCTCAGAATGATGAGAGCATGAACACTGCTGAAGTGGAAGTGGATGATCACACTCTGTCTGATCACCAAACAGGTTCACAGAACAAGGAACCTGAAGTTGAGATTTTGTCAGCTGTGGGCAAAATGGTGGAGAAGGCTCCTAGACCTAGCATTGCTGGGAGGTTAAGGAATAGATCTAAAAGAGAACCTACACCACCACCAATGTCAACAAAGAAATCCAAAGATGCTGATGGATTGAAGCCAGTGAGGTATGGCCCTGGCAGAACAAAGAGCAAACACATTCCAAATGTTGAGCCTAAGAAGAAGGCTCTGAAGTGAAAGCATGAGTCATCTGATGACAGTGACTTTGTTGTTGAAGAAGATGTTGTAGAGGATGTTGGCACATCTGACAAGCTAGTTGATACAGGGAAGAAAAGAGCTAAGTGTGTATCATCTGTTCCTCTAGACAATGTGCCTTTTCACCATGAGGAAGGTGCCTCTAGATGGAAGTTTATTTGTGAAAGAAGGGTAGCTGTTGAGAGGAATCTACACCCTGATTTGTTAACTATTCAAGAGCTCAATGAATACCTAAGCAGGAGTGCTGAAGAGGTAGCTGAGTTGGAGGTAACTCAGAATCAGATCTGCAAAACCCTCATAGGTGATCTGGTCAAGGAGTGGCCTATGAAGAGCAATTTGTCTGCTGCTAAGTTATCTACAAAGTATGCTATTCTAAACAAGATTGTAGCTGCTAATTGGGTGCCAAGTACCCATTCTAATGATGTGTCCAGAGGATTGAGCAAGTTCATCTATGCTATAGGTACAAAATCTGTTTTTAACTTTGGTGATTTTATCTATTATCAAACTATAGCTCATAGGAAGACCAATGCAACAAAAATTCCTATTGCTTTTCCGAATTTGCTCTGTGATATCATACTGCAACAATTTCATGAGCTCTGTTTTCCTACTTATGAGGCTGCTAAGAGAGAGTCAGACATTACTTTAGACTCTAGGTTTTTGGAAAAATTACATGCTGCAGATATTGCCCTAAGATCTGCCAAAGGCAAATCTGCTATGCTCAGCAGACAGCAGATGATTGCTGATCTCAAGATTGTGAGTAAAGTTATGGATGACAAGAAATTCTTGGTGGATAGTGTTATTTAAACTCTAGAAACTGAAGAGTTGATTTCTCATGATGACAGGGGTGATGATTTGGTGGTGGAAGACTCTAAGGATACTACAGACTCTTCATCTTATGTGTTAAGCCCTGGTTTTTCTATGCATCTGCTTGTGCACTTGGTTGTAATATGCACCATGTGGTTATGTTCCTCTAACCATGTCTCCTGCTTATATGTTCATGAAGTGAAATGGAGTATTATTAGTTGTGCTACTAAAGTTGAAGTTTGAAGTTTATTATTCTGATACCATATCAGTAGTTAGTAGTCTGGTTTCTTGAAGGTTGAAGATTATTCATTTGAAGTTTATTGCATGTATGCCTGCTATGATTTCTGTGATTGCTATGTTTTCTGCTATAGCTATCTGCCATGAAGACAGAGGGAGTGAAGTATGCTTTGTTTTATCCCTTACCTGTTTAACTCCTATCTACCTGTTGATTATCTGAAGGGGAATATTATGTGTAGTATATGTCTCTTGTCTATCTATCTATGAGTGGAGTGATTCTGCTTATTTTGAGGGGGAGTATATGCATCTTGTGTGATGATGCATGTTGTGTGATGATGACTAAGTAGAATTAGTTTCTACTACATTTTGCTGATTGCATGAGTTAAGGGGGAGGAATTTATTTTTCCTAGTCCTTAAACTTGATTTGTCTTGAAGCTTCTGTTTTCATCTGGGAATCCACTGTGAGAGGTTAATTCTCTCTATTCATACTCTATGAGGCTAATTGTTCTTGTATCCGCTGTGCATGCCTCTGATATAGTGTTGGCCAAAGCATTCAAGTAATGTCCTATCTTTTTAGTTGTGTATTGATGTTGATTTGAAGATTATTCTATTATGCATGTTGGTCAAAATTGACTGTTGTCTAAGATTCTGGTGTTGAAATTTCTTCTGGATAATATTGATATGTATGATTCTTCCAGAATCTTCATTAGTCTTGTCATTTAAACTGTTGTTAACTCTACAATAGTATGTGAATGATTGCATGATGGATGACTAATTTCTAGAGCATCGGTATAACTTTGATAATTGAAGAATGGTGCTGGTAATGAATGGTGTTGGTAATGAATGACTATGCTCTGAAAAACTTCTATTGTCATCACATGGTTCAAATTGAATGAGGTTCAAGATACTACTCCTGACAACGTTTTGCCTAAAGTTTTGGTCTATGAAGTGCAAGTATACATGAGAAGTAGTAAGTCCTTATGCTTATCTGCTGATCTAGCATATTGAGGGACTTTATGCTAACATGGTAATATATTTGATGATACTTTACTGGTACTGGTTTGATTGATGATCATGCTACGAAGAGTGATTCTCCACTTATTCTGCACCACAAGCTATTCAGCGAGAATCATGCTTCAGACATTGTTGGAACATCTAAGAAAGTTGCAGCTGGACATATGTCAAGAAAGGATATGATAGCTGGGTTGAAAGAAACCTGCAAAGCTTTGGAACTTGAAGAAACTTATGTTGTTGCTAATCATGAGACAATTACACAATGGAGTATCTAAGATGACATGGTGTTCTTTGTAAGGTATTTCATTTTCACGTTGCATGTTGTTGCTGTATGAGAAGATTGGTTGAAAATGAATATTCTGATGAGAGGAAGAATTTTATATTGAAAGAGATCTCTACAATATTTCACTATGAAGCAAGTATGATCAAATGAAAGAAGGGTCACAATCATAGCAATATGGGCAACTTGTACATGATCCTTTACAATGCACACTGTTTTAGGAGAAGCTGGTTTTCATATCTACATCATTATTCTCCATCTTCTAATCATTATTATTTTCTCAACAACAAGAAATTCGTCTACTACTGTAGTACGCAAGGTTCTAAGAATGAAAGGAGGTTCACACTCTATGATAGATGTGCCTATCATTGACTATGTAGAATCATAACTCTGCACTTTATGCATTATCCATACTCTTCTCAATGCTATGATATCTTCTGGTTCTTAGCTATGTGAAAATGCTAGTCTTTTACCTCTGAGATGTTCTGGTATGACGTGCTATTTTTTTTATATAAAAAAAGGGAGTAGTAGTAATTACTTCATGATCTTGTTAGTTGTTACTTGTTATGATGTTAGTTGCATGATGTGCTTGCTGATGCTGCAGCATGTTACATGGAGTAGGAATGTATTATGTTGGATTGTGCAGTTGTGGTTATCTGAGTATGCTGATAAATGGAGATACTATGATCTGGTCGCAAGTGTTCTATGGTGCAATGTGAAATTGCAAAGCAGGTTTATGAGCATGTTTTCTTATTGTTTTCTCGTCTTGTGCTCCTTGGATGTTTATGCTACTCTTGTATATGCCTATTTCAAATTCTCATATGAAGTTTGGCAATATTTGTGGCTAAAAAGGGGGAGAAGTTAGTTGATATTGACTGATATGCCTAACGTTCTATTTGATGTTGATACATCTTTCTATATGGTGATATGGAGTAGTTTATGTTGCTCTGTCATGTATTTAGGGGGAGAGTTGTTTCTTTATGATATGCATGAGGTATTGTTCTCAGGGGGAGTGCTGATGTTGAAGGAGAGTGTTATGCTTATGCTTTCATTATAATGCTATATCAGATGTTGAAGCTTATCTTTAAGCACTTTTATTGGAAATCTACTATGTGAAGATGTTGCTTGTTCTCCTTCAAAGTTGCTATGTTTTGATTGATTAGAAGGAGTGTGCTATGTATATCTCTCTGGCATTCACATATGGCCTAAGATTGTTTTAGCCAAAAATTTACCAAAGGGGGAGATTGTTGGTGTTTTTGTATTGGCATCATTTTTGCTAAAACACTAACTAGCCAGATGTTGGACCAGATGCTCTAGGACATACTGAAGCATCTGAGTATGTTGAGCCCTGAAGCTTAGGCGCGTGCGCGTTTTTATTTTCTTGGAAGATATCTTGAAAAGATTTGTTTTAAAAATATATTTACCAAGTATAGCTGGCACGACAGAGCGCGCCTTGTGTCACAAGTCATCTCTTGTGTGGAGATTTAATTCTAAAATATAACTCCTATATTTTAGGAATTGGTTTATTTTTATTGGATATATTTTTGAAGACTCCTATTCTTTAAGAACAAGCCAAGCTGTGTGTAGAACTTTCAGGAGGTGGCGGTTTGCCCTGATTGTTTCATAAAATATTTTTATCCTTTATGGAAACATATTATATGGTTCTAAAATATATTTGCAAGATTTCTTTTTGGACCAGCTAGATTCTAAAGCCCATGTATCTTGTCCAACACGTTCTCACTGATTATATATATTGGAAGATGCAAAACCTAAAAGGTGCGAAGCCAATATTTACAAGATGTAGTCTTTAGGGTTTTAGGGTTTCGTGGTTAAAGCCTTGTGCTTTAATGTGTGCACTCCTAAGCTTTTAAGTATGGAGTTGTTTGTGTACCACTCTTAAACTGTGAAGTACGGAGTTGGTTGTTCTTGTGTACCACTCTTAAACTATGAAGTACGGAGTTGGTTGTTTTGGAGTTCATTAAAGTGTGCGTTGTTTTATATGTTAAGTAGTGAACTTGTGAGCCTTTCCTGTGTCACGTTGATACATGATAAGGACATAGGCTGTTTGTATTGTTAATTGTGAGATTGCTCTTAAGCCTTTAGGTACAGAGTTAATTCTATGTTTGAGAGTGTTCTCGTTTCAGTGTTTATGTATTGAACTTAATGCCAGTGCGAAGATCAGTGAACCAGAGGTTGTTTGCGTGGAAGTCTTCAAACTGAGAGGAAGTGAGCAGAGGTTCTCATATCTAGGAGTTCTTAGGTAGAAGTCTAAACGGGTAGTTAGGAAGTGAGAAGTGCAAACGAGGAGTTTGACTTTGAATTCGTTTTACTTAGTGGATTTCCTTCCTGGATTGGTATCCCCCAAACTAGGGTAGTTGCGCCGAACTAGGTTAACAAACACTTGTGTTATTTATGTTTATGTCCTTTAAAAAATTTATGTTATCTATTCTGTGCGTAGATGCTGTAGAAATTGCTAAATCATCTTACTACTGATTGCCAGGAATTTCATGAACCAACAGATCCGAATAAACGTACAAATTTATGTCCAATAATCAATTTATATGAACGATTACGAGTATGGTTTAACTCGAATCGTGTGTAGCATGAATCGAAATCATTCCCGAACAACAAATACCTTCTTAATGCCAGTGCGAAGATCAGTGAACTAGAGGTTGTTTACGTGGAAGTCTTCAAACTGAGAGGAAGTAAGGCGGGGCGCCTTTGATCTAGGAGTTCCTAGGTTGAGTTGTCATTGGTAGTTGCTAGGTGATAAGTTGATAACTTTGAACTAGGGCTATTTTAGTGGATTCTTTCCTGGATTGGTACCCCCCAGACTAGGGCAGTTGCGCCGAACTGGGTTAACAAACTCACTGTGTTCTTTATTATTCTGTCACGCTTAATTTACTTTGCTACGCTGCGTTTTATTATTATTGTGTGACAAGTGCTCGGACAAGTGCTCTAACATTGTGCATAGCATTTGTCTGTCTGGTTGCTAGAATTTCATTCTGAATGGATGATCAAAAGGAAGGAAACGACGATGGCAGTCAAACCAAGTAGGCTTTCCACCATACTCTAACCCAAAAGCTTTTGTATCAGTCATGCAAATAGGACATGCTAATCTACCATGTGTCCCCCATCCAGACAGCATACCATAAGCAGGGAAATCATTAATGGTCCACATCAAAGCTGCTCTCATATGAAAAATTCGTTTCCGACTGATGTCATATGTTACAACACCGTTCCACAGTCGATTCAAATCATCAATCAAAGGTTGTGCTCGGACAAGTGCTCTAACATTGTGCACAGCATTTGTCTGTCTGGTTGCCAGAATTTCATTCTGAATGGATGATCAAAAGGAAGGAAACGACGATGGCTGTCAAACCAAGTAGGCTTTCCACCATACTCTAACCCAAAAGCTTTTGTATCAGTCATGCAAATAGGACATGCTAATCTACCATGTGTCCCCCATCCAGACAGCATACCATAAGCAGGGAAATCATTAATGGTCCACATCAAAGCTGCTCTCATATGAAAATTTCATTTCCGACTGATGTCATATGTTACAACACCGTTCCACAGTCGCTTCAAATCATCAATCAAAGGTTGTAAGTAGATATCAATTCCGACTGTTGGACTGGATGGACCTGGTATTACAACAGCTAAAAACATGTAAGGCTTTGACATGCACATGTCAAGTGGAAGATTGTAAGGGGTAACAATGATAGGCAAACACGAATATGGAGTGGCAGATACTTGAGTGTATGGAATAAATCCATCAGAGCATAACCCTAGCCGCACATTATGTGGATCAGATGCAAACTCAGGATTAACTTCATCAAAGTGCTTCCATGCCAAACCATCAGACGGATGTCGCAACTCTCCTGAATTTTTTCTTCTTTCATAATTTTCTAGGTGCCACGACATTTTCTTTGCAGTTTGCAATGATGCAAACATCCTTTGCAAACGTGGTATTATAGGAAGGTAAAACATTGCTTTTCCTGGAACTGGCTTTCGCCGACTAGAACGTGAATTTTTTGTCGAACAATATCTTGGTTCATGACAGAACTTACATTCAAGTAATCCACCATCATTCACACCAAATTCGTTGTTATAGAACAACATACACCCATTAACACAACAATCAATTCTATTCACTCCTAATCCTAGCTTTGCCACCAATTGTTTTGCTGCATAATAACTTTGTGGCATATCAGTAGGATTTCTGGCAGTCTGCAACATCAATCTGTTCATCATATCCATCGCCAATTCTGGAACTAAATATTGAGATTTCAAACCCAAAAGTCCAACACACACTGTCAACTTCGAGTGTTCCGCCCCTTCGTACAATGGTGTATTTGTTTCTTTCAACAGACAAAAAAATCTTTGGGCTTCTTCGTTTGGAAGTTCATCTCCATCGCATTCATCATCAGATTCGTTATTCACAGCATGAAGACCGAATGCATTCGTTATCATATCATTCATCTCGTTGAACGGATAATGCTGATAATTTTGTTCGACCAATTGCGTTGCAGCACTGCTTGAAGCACCTCGATCCACTGCTGGAAAATTAAAGTTGGTAGGGTCCGAGACAAACGATTCACCATGACTCGACCAAACATAATAATTTGGTTGGAATCCTTTAGTGTACAAATGAAACCTTATTTCATCTTCACTTCCAAAACGTCTACATTGACAAACTGCACATGGACATCTAATTCCCCCTTCACTCATGACAATAGGTCTCCGTTTCACAGCGTCGATAAATAACTCAACCCCTAATTTAAAAAAATCTCTAACTTGACCTCTCTTTCCAGGATCATGTCTATTATACATCCAACTACGATCCATGATTTTGAGCTGAAAATTAAATAAACGTATAAATATTTTAAATTTCTATCCTAAATAATTTAATAATATTTTAAACATTGTAAACGTAAAATTAAATATATACTTTCAACGTAACATTATATATTTTAAATTTCTATCCTAAATAATTAAATAATTTAATAATTTAAACACTATTTTTTTTTGGTATAATAATTTAAACACTATGAACGTAAAATTAAATATGTCACACTTTAAAAATTATTTACATTAAATTAATTTTTTTTATATATACTTGATGTTAAAATAAATATATACTTTAAACGTAAAATTTTATTTTTTTAAAAAAAAAATACATACTTGATGTTAAATTAACTATAATTAGTTTTCTTAATTTTAATTTTTAGTATAATTAAATTTTTTTTTCTACAAAAATTAATTATAATCTTTGTTTTAATTTTAATTTTTATTATAACTAAATTTTTTTTCCCGAAAATTAAAATATAAATTCCGGAAATTAAAGTTTAATTTTTGTGTATATTAAAGATAATTAAAGTTATAATTTTTCTACCAAAAGAAATAAAGTTAAAGTTTTTTTTTGATTAAAATTAAAAATTAAAGTTTTAATTTTATGTTTTTCTTAAGTTATAATTGGTCCAAAAATATCAAAGTATATGGAATAATTAATTATAAAACATAATCAATATAAAATCACTAATATTAATTAATACATAACAATATATAAATAATGTGTAAAAAAACAGTATATAAACAAAAAAAAACAAATTAAATTTATCAAAAAATAAAAGAACACTTTATAAAAAAAAACAGTATATATACAAGAGTATAAAATAAAATAGTGTTAAAAACAGTATATATTTATTTTATTATAAAAGAAATATACTGTTTTTTTTATTATAAAAAAAAGAACACTTTATTATAAAAAACAGTATATAAAATAAAAGAACACTTTATAAAAAAAAAACAGTATATATTTATTTTATTATAAAATAAAACAGTGTATTTATATGAGTATAAAAAAATAGTGTATAAAAAAAAACAGTATATAAAAATAATGTAAATTGCACGACTTACTTGATGGCCGAGAAGAGGTAGATTTGAAGCTTTATTACCACACCACAACGATCAAGTCAACATCAACAAAATAATCTAAAACAAAAATAATAATAACAAATATTAGTATTAATAACTTATTATTTAATAAAATAATAAACAAAATTATTACAAATGATAAACACTTACAAAAACTTGAAGAAACTAAATGAAGGTTTGAAGGAGATTATTTACATGATGGAGGTATGACGGGCGAATTTTTTGGTAAGATAGAAATTTGGTTGAGAGAATTGGTATGGGAAGAGTTAGAGAGAAGTTTGAGAGAGAAGTAAAATTTAGAAATGAGTTTGATGTTGTGAAAATTTGAAGGAAGGAGAAATATATAGAGGGATATGTGACCGTTGAATATTAAATCGGACGTGCAGTTCCAGACGGTCTAAGCCGTTCAGAATTTTCAATGTGAATTTTTGAAAAACGATGCATTTTGGGACGGTCTAAGCCGTCCAGATGTGAACCTTAATTTTTTCGAATTCTGTATTCAATTTAGGACGGTCCTGGCCGTCCAGAACGTGCAACAGTAAAAAGCGTACGCAATTTGGGACGGCTTAGCCCGTCCGCAATGTTAATATATTTATATTTTTAACGGCTAATTTATTGGGACGGCTATAGTATCTTTTGGGACGACTTAGACCGTCCTTAACTTTTGGGACGGCTCTGACCGTCCAGAACTAATTTTCACCTTCGTACAAAAATACAGTAATTCTTGTAGTGTAATGAATTTATTTGACCAATTTTCGGATTTAATGACATTTTGATACCTTCTCATTTTGATACCTTCGGATTTAACTTGAGGCGTGCAAATAAGCTTTGGAAATATAAGCCAGAGAGTTACAACGTTTATGTTGAAACCAACAGCCAATTCGGAGCGCAAAGCAATCAAAACTACATGTCATTGTTCCAGACTTTTTGCTTATAATCCAAAACCAGGTTAAACTTATATTTTTCGACCCGAGGCTCTTAAACCCCGTTTCATTTGCTTATTTAAACAAAGTTTTTACCACAGAACAGGGAGATGCTGTAATTAACAAAATTCTAAACCATAGAGCAGCCACTTGCAATGGTGAACTAATCTCTCTTTCGATTCGTTGGTGACAGAAACTCATTTGTATGTTCTTGAGGTTAGGTGCTTAATAAGAATTTCCTTCATTTATCTATTTCTGTTTTATATCAGTTTTACATTCTTTTAATACTCTATGCATGAATTCATTGGTGCTTAATCCATTCGAGTTTGTGTTTTAAAGTTATTCGAATCAATTCAACGCTTGTTTAAGTTTAATCGAATAGGAAACTAATATGAACTATAGCGCTTAGTAATAAGGATGGCCAGTTATGTTATGATGTCAATCGTGTTCAGTGACGTTTGTTCATCATCTACGGTTGGTTGAACGCATTCTTTGCTTAATTGAATGAACTCACACGAATTTGATTTCCGCTTGTTTATTAGTCAGTTTTGTAACCAGCCGTCAATACATATTGAATGAATATATTTCAGAACCTATGATAGACATGATAAACGGTGTTTACCTGAACCAATGGATTGATTGTCTTTTATTAATTGAAATACAACTCCCTTTCTACTGTTTTTCTTGCAAACCGAAACCCCCCATTTAAAATTTTAATCATTCTACTAATTTGATTGTCGATATTTTGCTATCCATGCTTCTTGTTTTGGCTTGTTGTTCTACATGCCATTTTGGTCATGGTTTATGGTTATTTATCATTTAAATATATTTTGCATATCTTGCGTATTTATTATGTATAAGCATTTTCATCATAAAATGCATTTCGACAAATGTAAGTGCATGATATGACCATTTGAAATCTTCTTTGACTATTCGATACTTCTCATATGTATATTCTTGTCTTCTTTTTTATATTGTCAAAGGGGGAGAGAAAAATGCAAGCATAAGCTAAGGATAAAGCTAAAGAGTTTTGAATATCGGTTCGACCCTTCAAGCGCAAAATGGCATCAACTCAGGAGGAGCATTGCTAGTGGTTAGCTTTGTGTCATACCCCAATTTTAGACCTAAACTCCAATAGTTTTTCTCATTTTAAAAAAATATCTTGTTGTGTTTGCTTCTTTCGGTAAAACATGTTTTTTTGAATCAATTGATAAAAAGTCAATTGTTAGCCAAAATCAAAGTTTGACTTTTGACTTTTTTTTGTCAACTTTGAACTTCTAAAGTCAAGAATCAAGAAAAATATGTTAGGTTATCAAGTTTGATCATCAAGAATCAAGAAAGTCAAGGAAATGTTCAAAAAAAGTCAAAGATTAAGGATTTGAAATATTTTCTAAGTTACAAAACTTCATGTTCAAGGAGGTAACTTTGCATGATTATAACTTCCTCCTGAAGTCACTAAAATTTTCAAACAAGAGCTCTATCTCAAGACCTCATGGCAAATTGTAATTTAGTGCAAAGATTCGAAGTCAGAATGATCAATAAAGTTCTTAAACCGATGGGCAAAGTTGATGTTCCAAGTTGTTGAAAAATTCTGATAAGAAATTTTTTTTAAGTGTTTCTTCTCAGATACAACATTGATTTTTGGTGGCCAATTTTCTATATGATCTAAGTCGATTCAGTTCAAGTGTCCAACATCAAAGTTGTAGAATGCCATGCCCGCGTTCCATTGGTACCAATATCATGGGTTTAGGTTGCTCAAGCATGATGTTATAAATTTCAAAGAAGCCATGGTAGAGCTGACTTTGGGGTCATATTTGTTGGAACATAAGTGGTTCTGACAACTACTCACTTAAGTTTTGATAAAACAAAGTATTAATGAGCAATAGGGTATTTTAATATTTGATCTAAAGTGTGCAGGAACTCAAGTTAAAATTAACGTTGCACAGCTTGGAATCTTTGGTGACGTTATTAGAAGCATTAATGCAAGCTCTGATGATCTATCAGAAGGATTGATCATTAGAAATTCTCAGTCATCAGAAACAAACAACACAGAAGCTGTATTGGAAATACAGGTTCTGATAATCAGTCTTCTACTGGAAGCTTCATCAAATAGAAATCACATGTATAACTTATGGTTTGATGAAGAGATCACATGTTCAACTTAAGGATTAACAACGGTCAAATTCAAATGAGTGAACGAAAATCAAAGCACGTTTAACCTATCATCTTGGGAAGATATTGATAGCTTTAGTCACTTTCCCATTACCTCATTTGGACATGCAAACTCTTAACCTGCAAAAGGGAGTCAAAGGTTTCCTCTTTGAGCTTAAGCCCATGTGATCACCTAGGAATTACTCCAGCGGACCAAATGACTTGAACACGGTCATGTATTTCAAACGTCTCCATCATGTCATATCAAAGGAGACCTCGTACATAAAGTCAAGTGTGGATTACAACTTGCAAAACTGATTATACTCACAAGAAAGCAAATAGAGCTTCTGATAACTATCTAGATTTGCAATATTCACTTATTCTCATAGGATTCTAAGTGTTTAGTTCTTGTGTCTGTGTTGTGATTTTTCCTTGGGTACTTGATCTTGTTTAAGTATCTCAAGACACCAATAACCACCATATATTTGATTTAAGTTGTGTTAGGAAGTCTCTTCCTAGAGAGCTTGAGCATAGGAAGTCTCTTACTAGTGTGTTTGAGCAAAGTGTAATCTGTGTGATTATAGTGAACTCCCTTGGAAGTGCAAGGGGTTTGGACTACTCTCAACTTGTGAGAGGAAACAGTATAAAATTGTTTGTGTCTACTCTCTCTCTTACGTTTTATTGTGTTTGTCCGCTGCACGTTATGATAAGTTTGGAAGAACTAAGAAGAAGTTTTCAAAAACTCCTAAAACACAATTCAACCCCCTCCCCCCCCCCCCCCCCCCTTCTTGTGTTTTTCGTACCATCAATATTACAAGTCGTTTTTGTTGATCCAAACAAGGAGGGACCTCAAAATCTAACCTTCACACCTTTTATTTTCAAGTGTTTTATTGAAAATAGAATTTCAAGTACATAAGATCCAATCTACTTAGAATCTATATCAGATGCAGCTGACCCATCTGATTCTAAGGATTCCTCTGGAGAAACATATATCTCTAAGCACCTCACATAATCAAGATTTGGGACATCCGAGTCTGATGAAGATGATAAGTCTTCATAATCTTTAGGATCATATGTCCTTGGAATGTTTGCATAATCAAGATTCACATCATCTGAATCTGATGAAATGCAGATGGTGATTGGCGCTCTTGGTCTTGTCTTTGATCGTGTTCTGTAACCCCTTCTAAGTGGAGTAGTAGAAAAACTTTCACTATTTCCCTTGCCACGAGTTGGCTTGTTAACTGGTGATTCCTACTTCTTCACCTCCTTTGTTGGAGTTTTTCCCTTGATGTTTCTTTTATCTTAATCCATTTTTCTTTTCAATGAAAAATGTGGAAGTATTGAGACAAATGAAATGGAAATACACTCCTTTTATAGAGTTCATATTTCACGTCAGTCACAGGTTTCTACGAATGTAATTAATTACATGGGTGTAACCACTTTTTGACTTGACTAACCTTTTGAAACTCTCGCTTTGACTCATATTTACTACGTTTGAACTATGTTTTTAATGAAACAGAAAGTATGGTCTAACGTGTTTTCCAACTCTTCTCATCTTTTCAATAAAATGTTTTAGTTGATGACAAAAGAGGGAGTAAGAGAAATTAATTTGAATATGCACTACAACAAATCTGACATCAAGATATGTGTATGTCTAGTTCAAATATCAAGTAGCTAACAGATTAGATACATCCACGATACTAAATACTGAAAAGTTCATATGTTTTTTAATCATTAAGTATTGCAATTTGCATTTTTTCACCATAGCAATTCCTAGATAAATTAGATAAATATGAATACACCGTGTCAAGAGAATTAACTCAAATGTAGTAAATTTAGGTAGTAATTGAATCTTCTAGGAGAGCCAATTGGTTCTTGATTGTGTCAAACACCTTCTACACAGTTTATGGTTCCTGCACAAATGTCCATTCTTGTTATATAATCTTAAATGTCACAAGTTATAGATAACCATGCTTATTATAACAGTTCGGAAGGATGACAAAGCATAAAAAATTAAAGCACTTCATGCTAATAGCAGACAATACCATTAGGGATTTTATCCTCGTATTTAATGTAAAAACTAATTTCAATAGACTACTAAAGAGAAAAAGGAAGTACAACATGAGGTGTGGTAAGAATTCCTCCCAAACATATAAGATCAATGGCCTATTTGTTTGTGGTTTCTAAAATTTAATTAAATGTGGGGACAAGCAATGATTTTAATTATGCCAAGATTTTTGAGTAAAAGAAAATACAAAAGAGTCTTGCTAACCAATGCACCCCATGCAATGGTTAAGGAACCCATAAGTGGTAAATTTTACATTGAAACAAACACAAGTAACACTTTGAAAAAGTTTAATACACAAGTTCCAAGACAATTTTTACTATTTTTAGTATTTTAATTAGTGCAAGGGGTGCAATGTTCAAGGGTCTTGCTAACCAATGCACCCCATGCAATGGTTAAGGAACCCATAAGTGGTAAATTTTACATTGAAACAAACACAAGTAACACTTTGAAAAAGTTTAATACATAAGTTCCAAGACAATTTTTACTATTTTTAGTATTTTAATTAGTGCAAGGAAAAATAATGTTTTGGTGCTTTCTCAGAAGCTAAAAGTATTATCTTCCAAAGTAAATTGTATCATATAATCATTGTTTTTCTAAGCTTTAAACAAAGACAGCCTAAATAGTTTGTTAATAAAACAACAAAATCTCTCCTTTCTCGTTGTGGAAAATAGAAAAATTCCTCAATAAAATCACAGAGCACTGTTCCAAAGTTCAACTCCAAACTCAGGGGACACCGGACATGCTCTGCATCAACAAAAGTTCTAAAAACTATGGCAAGGGAAAGATTCAGGGACTGTGAAGTATTTCTTTTTAAGTTTGCTAACTAGGAACACATTTTAGGAGGTGTAGGAACATGCAGCATATTATTATTATGTTAATCATATCTTCCAAACTATGTTGGCACCCTAGACAGAAACAATCAATCATCATATATTAAAACGTATGCTAAAACTAAAACCTCTTAGGTTTCAGTCCCTATAAACTTATAAGAGGACTTACCGATTTGACAGGTTAATTAAGCTAAAAGAGATAACCTACAATTTTAAACCAGCTCATGTATTTTAAATATTCCAGAAGCTTTCTCATTTAAATTCTCCATAAACACCTACCTATAAGCTTCTAAGCACTAAAATCTACAAACTTGTTTCAGTTAGAAAATTCCTAGAAACTAAACCAAATTAGGCCCTAGTTGGTGAATCTATTTAGACAATTGTGAAACCCTACTAATCTAAATATCAAAACTAAAGGGGAAATAGATTACTTGCAATGAAGATACTCCTGTCTGAGACGCTCAAGCTCTGATATAAGAACAGGAATCTGCTGCACATTAGCATGAACCTTCTGGATCTCTTAACTCAAATGTTGATCTTTCGACATAAAACACCACGAGTAGCAGCCAACCTCTGATTCTCATAACCAACCTCTGCATAAAGATGATAATTAATACGAGAATGGTAAAATTAGGGTTTGTTGAGATGAATTGGAAAGGTTGAAATTGAGAAATTGAATTGATGAAAGAAGTGAAATTGAGGTTGTGAATGGATGAACGACGACGAACGTTTCATATCAAAAGAGGTGACGAGATTTGAAATTTGACGTGATTAAGGTTCAGGTGATTTGGAAGAGATAGCGAGATCGTGAGAGGGGTCACGGGCTTTGAAATTTCCAATCGAGGTTCATCCGATTTGGGAGTGAGAGGTGTGATGGTTGTGATTATCGGCGGTTATAGCAAAACCGCCGCTATCCAACCGCCGTTGTTTTCTTTTTTTTCTTGTAGTGATGGGACGTAAATGCACTTAATCTAAAAGGTTAAATATGTTTGTGATCCTTATAAAGTTACAAAATTTTGTTTTTAGTCTCTATAAAAAAAAGTGGCATGTTTTGGTCCCTACAATAATTTTATCAATGCAATTTTAGTCCCTACTAATTTTCAAAATTTTGAAAATTGTTTAATCATCATTAAACTTATAAATTTTTAAATAATATTTTTACAACCATGTTTAGAATACTATAAAAAGTTTCTTAAAAAAAAGTTAGAATTTTTTAAAATGAAAATAATTAAATATGATCTTTTTCAAATTTTAATAGTTAAGGATAAAAGTAACCAAAATTTCGATTTACAAATCAAATTTTTAAGTTCTTTTTTTGCCAAGGGACTTTTTACAATGTTCTAAACATATCCACGAAAAAATCATTAAAAAATACAAATTGGTTTAACAATAGGGACTAAAAGTACATGCATAATAATTTTATAGGGACCAAGAAGTGGCGAAAAAGTTTAGAGGGACTAAAAGTAGAAAGTTCACTGTTTATAGGGACTAAAAATATATTTAACCCTAATCTAAAACTGTCAACATTTACATTTAAGTTTATGTCTTATGCAAACTTATGGTTTTAATATGGGAAATATATGTTAAAATTGAAAGAACTTTTACATATGATGATTTAAAGAAAAAGTGCAATTTTTCTTTACATATATCAGACTTAGGGGGAGAGCTTGCAAAACTCCTCCTCCAAAAGTCAAATATGTAAAAATTAATTGAAAATTAAAATATGTTCTTAGACTAAATTTAATTAATCAGTGTTCAATTCAGGGGGAGTGTGCAAAACTTGTAAACCTGTTTTGAAACATGATAAATTAATTCAACAACCATTGTAAATTAATACTTAGTTTGTCATCATCAAAAAGGGGGAGATTATTGGAACAAAAGTGGTTCTGAAAATTACTCATTTAAGATTTGATGATAAACAAAGTATTAATGAACAATAGGACATTTTAATATTTGATCTAAGTGTGCAGGAACTTAAGTTAATATATATATATATGCACCAAATACTTAGAGGTTCTGATGACCTGACCAGACGCTTCAAAGAAAGTTCTGATGATCTATCAAAAGGAATGATCATCAGAAGCATACAACACAGAAGTTGTACTGGGAATAGATGTTCTGATAATCAGTTTCATGCTGGAAGCTTCTTTAAGAAGGATCACATGTCTTACTTAAGGTTTGGCAACAGTCAAATTCAAATGAGAGAAGGAAAATCAAAGCATGTTAATCTTATCATCTTGGGAAGATAGTGGTTACATTAGTCACTTTCTCTTTACCTCATTTGGACACAAAGGCTCATAACCACAAAAGGAAGTCAATAGTTTACCTCTTTAGCTTAATCACATGTGACCACCTAGGAATTGCTTCAGTTGGCCTAATCAATTGACAATGGTCAAATAATCTCAACATCTTTATCTTGTTATATATATAGCGACCTAGTATTTAAAGTCAAGTGTCAATTACAACTAGCTTCTGATAATCTTTATAGTTTTTCTTATTCACTTATTATTCGTCTAGAATTTTAAGTGTTAGTTCTTGTGTTTGTGTTGTAATTTTCCTTGAGCATTTGATTTATATCAAGTGCTCAAAGGTTCTCAAACTCTATCTAGTTTTATCTAAGTGTAAGAAGTCTTTTGCTAGTGAGCTTGAGCAGACGATGAAGTCTCTTAATATTGCGTTTGAGCATTTGTAATATGTGTGATTATAGTGAACTCCCTTGGAAGTGCAAGGGGACTGAACTACTCTCAACTTGTGAGAGATACCGGTATAAATTGTTTGTGTCCGTTCTCTTCTCTCTATCCTTTTACATTGTGTTATCCGCTGCGATATCTGATAATAAGTTTGAAAGAACTTAGAAGAACTTTCAAAAATACCTAAAACACAATTCAACCCCTCTTCTTGTGTTTCACACTTTCAATTATGATAAAAGTCAAGAGATCGCTTCTAAGTTAAAGTTATATAGTTTAATTAATGTGGCCTTTATTAAATATAGACAAAACTTATATGATTTACAAATACACGTGATGTATAGGAGTTTTTAACTTAAAATATTCTTATAACTATAACATGTTATATAGAGATAATAAACATGACAAACTAACACAACTAGAAAATAAAATATGTCTATTTTTCTTAATTACCAAGGCATTTCAATTCTATGATGATGTCTTCAGTTGCAATCCCAAAACATAACATCCAATTCATATAAAAGTCTCACAAGCTCAAGGCCATGTAACCCCAAATAAATTTAAACGCAACACATTTTCAGACAATATATTTGTAAATAAATGTAAATAAGTTAAAACAATAATCTATTTGGTGTTAATTGGAGCTTGTAAAACAATAATATTCATTAGCTAGATGCTTATTAATAGTGGAAATATTGATGGACAGTGCCTATTAATTTACAAACCAATAAATAATCTAATCTAAATGATTATCCCTGATGATGAAACCGTGTAAACGAGGATTAACAATACAACACAATACAACCATTCACCATTAATCTTCCATCTTCACTCTTCTGCGGCTTGCCCATTGTCACCTCTAGCATTCCCCCATAGAACGCAAAATAGGCCCAATGAGATGACAATTGCGCCAATCAATCTATAGTATTACATATTCAATTTGTTAAATAAAAAATTCTTTTGAAAATATTAATAAATTTAAATTTTAAAAGTTGCCTAACTTTTATAATTACCTTCCAAGGAAGAGCACCTCGTGAAGAAAGATAACATCTATCAAAGTAACCAGTATCATGCATGTTGGAGTGAATGCTGATGCAAAAACTGGTCCCTTAACTTTGGACACTATTAGTCTCAAGAAGAAAGCAATCCCTGAGCAGAATATGCCCTATATGTACAAAAAAAAAATAATTATTAAAATGAGAAATAATTATTAAAATTAGAATGTAGTAACACGATATATTATAAATCATATTATTTGAGTAACCTTACCGCATAGAGTGCAGTAAATAATAGCATGTCCCATTTAAAGTAGGACCAAATCGAAGTCTGAAACCTATCCTCCACAAAAATGGCCACTAACATGCCTTCAACACTCCCGAATAGGCATGTCAATGCAGTAATAGAGAGAGGTGCTGGGTAAGTATCAAGAATATGTATCTAGAAAACGAATAGAGTTGTGTTAATACCAAATAAAATCAAAATAACAAATAAAAAAATTTAACATTTTTTTAATTGTTTGGTTCATATAATGTAGTTGTTCCAAGGTAAAATAAATTTTGAAATGGTAAATTTTAGAAAATTTATTTCGATTACAAGTAAATTAAATATAAAATAATTTAGTAAAATTAACTTTATTTCTCACAAAAAGGAATTTAAACATTTTTTTCACTAAAAAAATGAATTTAAATATGATTACAATTTTTTATCTTTTATACTATTCAACAACAATATAAGATAACTTACGCTCAAGATTGCGGAACTAGCTGTGCATAAACATGATAATAGGATGAACACTGCACCCCATGGTCCATGGCTGCCTTGACTATGGCTATTGGCTCTAACTACCCCATGTAGTATAGGGCCTTTAACCAATGTCATCACCAAAGCACCCGCAAGGGTTACTATTGTGCCAATTACCTTTTTTTGACTTGCTCTATTAGTAATATTTATAGTTTCCAATCTAAACACGAAAAAAAAAAAACAAGTTTAATTGTGTTTTATAAAGTAAAGTGGTAATAACATTAACATAAATACATATTTTTTTTGGTACATCGGAAATAACATAAATACATATAGAAGAATATATATATATATATATATATATATATATATAGTATGATATATTTTTAATTAATTTAATTTTGGGAAGAAAAAAATTATTACCTTAAAATAATTGCATAGTAAAATATAAAAATTCATGCGTGAACAAATCGTGAGACAAGAAAACAAGAGTGAATTGATCGTACAATTCAATTTTTCAAATTCACATAACCATATCCACTATCAACTAACATTGTATTAAGCAACATTTTATAGTTCACACAATAATAATACTAACAATTTAATTTGTAAGACTAGTAATTTTACAGTTCAATACTTTTTTGTTATATATCTAAACATATGATGTTTATATTATTTTTATTAGACAAAGATAGTGTGTGCGCACACACACTTATGTTGAAAATAATGTTAAAGGGGTTCAAAATCTAGTGGAAGGTATTTGAAGGAGTTAAAGGGGGTTCAATAAAAAAAGTGAAAAGATAAGTTGAAAATTACCTAAATATACAAGCTAAGACAAAGACAAGGGTAGGAACCATGTTGCTCAAAGCCGCTGCAAAGGCCGGCGTTGTCAATTTCATGCCAGCAAAGTAAAAGTTTTGATCGAGTACATTCCTGTTCATTGTCAATTTAAATATTAAAATTGCTAAATTCAATAAATATTCCATAAAGTAATAAAATAATATGTTGATATAATTTATACTAAATAATAAAATAAACTTACCCTATCAAACTCAAAACTCCTAATTTCAAAATTAACTTCATAGTCATTGTTGGCCTTACATTCCTGTTAAATAGAAAGAAACCATAATGTTTAAGTCTTCAAATTTTAATTCATGCAAAATAAATATAAAAACAATCAATTTAAATTTGAACCAAACAGCTCTAAACTTTAAGAGTCTAAAACAAATTCTAACTTTTTAACGCCAATATAATTCCTAAATTATTAAATATTAAAATCTACATTTTTAATGCATAATAGAAATATACATTTATCTATTCTTTATTTTAGACAAATGTGCAAAAAATATTTAGAAATAATGGAATCACTCAACAAAATGCATGAAAATAATACTATGATCGGTAAAATAAATAATTCAAATATTAAAAATACATTACTTCATTAATCCTTGTAAAAAAACAAAATATTACGCATATATGCTTAACAACTCTATAGTAACAAAAGCTATATTAATAATGGGAGAGAAAATTTTACTATACCTTTCCAAATAATATCCCACCAATAAAAGTGGGATAGATGCGAATCCATTGCGATAGACAACAAAGACATAATTGCTTATGCCTTTGTCTATCGCAGCCTTCATCAAAAGATTCATAGCAGCAAAAATGAATTGTATGGCTATTACAGCTAGATATGGCATAAATTTTTGAAGAATAGTTGGATGTTGTGGAGGTTCATTTTGGAGCACATTTTGTTGATGGACCATACCTGTAAATAAAAATAATAAAATAAAATTAAAATACTAAAATTTCAAAATCTGAGAATTGGTGGTATATTTATGTGAAGAAACACAATAGTAAAAAAAAAGAGTGAAATCCTTATTAATCTTAACATATTAAAACAAAATATTTATTAACCAAATTAAACCATGTTATTATCCCGCCTACAGGCCCTACACAATACACAAATACACATTGCCACCCACTCATCAAATCTTCGGCTCCCCTTCTATGTTTTTTTTTTCTTTCTTTTTATATTATCAAGTATTGTTGTATGTTTCCCCTTTAATTTCAACTTTATGTAGTAATTGTTTTCATTTTCCAAATATTTTTTTTGACATATTTTCAAAACATTTAAAACTTATGTTTCCTCAAAAGAAAAAGTTAATTACCAATTTTCTAACAAAATTGTTTTTACTACAAACTGTAGTCATGGGTGAAAGAACTAATATAAAATAAGAACAGTTTTTTTACCATTATTATTTCCTTCTTCACCCGCCTCTTCCCTGTTTCCTTCTTGGTGACGAAATGGAGAAAGATGAGATATGGAATTCATTCAAATAAATATGAAAATAAGTACTTCAAAAAAGTTTAAAAAAAATAATTAGAAACTTGGTGGTCTGCTTCCTCCTATAATATACTCCATCAGCAATAAATAAAAGCATGTTTCAAAGAGCAAAACTTGGAGTAATAAATAAAAGCATGTGTAAAACAAACTAAAACAATACATAAATGTTGACGTGTTGTTATGAAATAACTGCGTCAAAGAGCAAAACGTGGTACAAAGTATATTATTGAGGGCGTGCAATAGAGCAATAATCATATAAATTAGGTGTAATTAATGTTGTTAAACTCTCAATTTAAATCGTAAACTCGTTTGATTTTACGAGTTCAGGTATAAAAAACGAGATGACTCAGGGATAAACTCGAATTTTGGTAAACTTGTGTAAAAATTAATTTCGAACGAGTTAATTCATAATAAAATCGGTTAAATCAGGTTAAATCGAGGTCAAATCGAGTTAATTTAATTTGATTTTATCCAATTTTTAATAAATAAACACTTCTTTTTTTAGTTTGTTTTAATTTTAATTTTTTAGTAACTTCATAAACTTATTAAACTCTTTTTAAGTTAATGTTTTTTTATGATTTGGTGTGATAATTTAAGGTGATTGATTATAAATTTATATGCATTACACTTTATTATGATATATTGTTATATTTTTTGTTTTATAATCAGGTTGAAATTTGGAATTATTGATGCATTTATAGTATCTATACTATTATTATTTAGGACCTATTTTTCAAAAGAAATTGTACACATGACATTTTTATATGGATTCTCTCCCATATTATTTTACCAACGCAGTGACTAGTCCCTCACTAGATTGGAGACACCTCGATGGGTGGGATAGCTGACCCAAAGATTTAAAGCTCCTCCAGGTGAGGATCGAACCCTCTACCCTTGGTTAAGGGAGGATGAGCCCCAACCGCTCAACGACACCCCTTGGGTTTAATGTTTTTGCTTAATTGATTGTTATTACTCTTTTTATTTTTTGGTCAAGTAGCTTAATCCAACCAATTGAGCTAAACTCATGGGACTGATTGTTATTACTCTAATAAAGATATTGATTTTTTTTTCTACCAAAAAAAAATATTGATTTTTGGAAAAAAAATGAATTTTAATAACAATGATTCATTTTCTTTTTACCAAAACAAAGATTCTTTTTTATAATAACAATAAAATTGATTATTTGCTTCAACAATAAAAACATATTTAAAGGGATGATATAGTAAGATTTTATAAGGATTATAACAATATATTCTTTGAGAAAAATTAATAGTCTTTTGGAACAAGAAATCCTTATATAATTGTTTTGTCATTTTAATAAATGTTAAAAAATATTTTTTTGTCCAAAAAAAATGATACAATGTATTTTTAAAAAATGATTTAACAAAAAATGAAATATAACCTAAAAAAATATTAATTTTTAATAATTTATTTTTTTGACATAATAATATATATTTTAAAACATACAGGATTTGTAAACTATATATGAATTATTAATAGATTTTAGGTTAAATCATATACAAAAAATCATAAAGACTACGGTTCAAATTTGTTTTTTACAAAAAAATCATAATGACACATGGTATTCCAAATTGTTTATTCCAAAACGAAACGTAATATTAATTTTTTATTTTCGTCTTCTTTATAAAAGTTAACATTTCTTATTTGTAGTAACAATAAATCATTATCAATTGCCAACTAATAGTAGTATTTTATATTTATTTTTTTGTCAATATATTTTAATTTGATAATTACTATTAAATGATATTTCGATTTTCATCATACTATTATAAAAAGTGACTATTTGATTGTAGTTCCACTCAACAACTCTCTCTCTTCAGCAATATATTTGTTTGATCAATTTCAAGGGTATGAAATGTAGCAAAATCACATGGGGTGAAATTAAAGGAAGGTAGCATTTTATAGGAGCGACGTATATAAGATCATGTTAGCTTTGTAGCCAATAAATTATAATTATTAAACACAGCATTTATTCAAAAGTTTTTTTTTTCTTTTTTAATCTCTTTACCTTTTTATGTGTGAATTATTAAGTCAAAGGTTTATTGATTTTGTTCTGCTCTTCTTCTTTTTTTCAAATTGAAAGAGGCCAAAAGATCCAAAAGAAAATTATTCTGGGATTAAAGGGAAAATAGATACTCTCATGCCATCCGCAACAACTAAAGACTAAACCTCAATTATTGATAGAAGAATTGTGGTGGAAGGATTGTGTTTGTGATAAAATTTAAGCTATTTACGTGTTATTATTTTTATGTAAAATACCCGTAAAAATATTTATATGTAAATTTATATTCGATAAAAGTAATCAAAATTATTGCTTCTATTTTTGTTGGCCAAGCACTTTCATATTTTTGTTCGTAATATTTGTTAATATTTGTTGTAATAGACCTATCTTTGAATTATTTTTTTATTTATATTCATAGCAATTGTGAAATTTGATTCATTATCTTTGAATTATTTTAAGCGACAAAATGGGAAAATATTCATTCTCCAACAAAATAGGTGTTTTGTTAAACAATCTTACCAATTTTTGGATTATACGAATAACAAATATTTTCCACTAAAATAATTTTCATTTCTTAACATATTGCCTTAAATTTTTATCTAACCGGATATTTTTAAATCACTCATGTACAAAATAAAATAACACGTTGTTTTTTATATATTTTACATATAGTTTTATTTCATGTTTCAAAAAATATATATATAATTTTTATTTTGACAATATATATGTATAATTTATTTTATTATTACTTACAATTGTACTAATTCCTTACCAACAAAAACTTAAACAATTGTATTAAAAAATTTTAAATAAAGAACAAAACTTAAAAAAGGGTATCATATTCGAAAAAGTAAAAAAAATATTTACCAATGAAAGAGTAACATTTTCTTAAACTTATATCGCTCAATTAATTAATTTGATATGCAAAATCACTCCATAAATATGTGTGTTTTTAGTTCCTAAGATTATATATCAAACATTTTTTTCTCAAAAATTAATACATTTTAATATATCTGTAGTAATTAATTAGAAAACAATAATAAATAATAGAGTAATACTAGTGATAAATTTAAAAGGAATAAAGATAACATTGTATTTTGTCAAAGGGAAAAAATTTAAAATTTGTGTAAAATAACTATGTTATATTTTCATGGACATTTTTTTTTTGTATTTTAATTGATTTTTTTTCTGATCAAATAGATTATAGATATATATATATAAAGGGCGACAACTACGAAGATTAATCATTAGATTAAGGATGAGGGAGTATGATTAGATTTACTATGACTTTTTTTTTTACATTAATTAATGGATTAAGATTAGAATTGACTCAATTTTTTTTCGGTACCTATTTATTATTAGATTAGGATTGTATACTTTAATTCAATTTTATCCCAAACCCCTAAATCCTTAACCGTAAACTCGAAACCCTAAACCCGAAACCCTAAAACCCTAAACTCTAAACCCGAAACTCTAAACCCGAAACCCTAACCAATACCCTAAACAAATTTCCTTTTCTCTAAACCCTAAAACTCTAAACCCTAAACCCGTAACCTTAAAACCCGAGTTAGGGTTTAGGCCTAAACCCGAAACTCTAAACCCTAAATCCTAATCTAATAGGCACCAAAATAAAATAAAAAATAAAAAAGAATTTAATCCTAATCTATTAATTAATGTTTTTTTAATAATAAAAAAAAGACTCATAATAATCTAATCATACTCCCTCATCCTTAATCTAAAGGTTAATATTCAATCTCATATAAATAGTAATTCTCATAGTAGTATATATATATATATATGGGGATTGCTAACTACGACCCATGTGGGTCAACGTTAGCAAGTATGACCCATATGAATTACTCCGCGCGCCCCTCATTGCTTTGAGCCCCCGCCTTCGACCCCCCACCACAAGATGTGCTTGAACAAGCCAGTAAAGTTTACATCAATGAACATCTTCCAAATCAAACTGATGACGACCAAATCTCACACACAACGGAACCCCATCCATCTAGGGATCCAACTAGAACAAAGCATCCTTCCCATGCCCAACTTATCTCACCACACCCTCTGAAAACCAACCTCCCCCAAACCTAACAACCCCGTCCTTAATCTTCACTATCTCCCTAAGTTTCACCTTTGTCATTACTGATAAATATAATACCATGGAGGAACCAACTTTGGACGATCAACTGGGGGTCCATTCATTACTACAAGCTATCCCTTCGATCTCCAAACCAAAGATTCATTCAATTCAGGTGTGTGTTGCAAAGAGCTCAATTGAATTTGCTAAAACAAGGATATCGTAAACAAGGATTGGATTTTTACACTATAAAAACGTTGAAACAAGGATATCCTAAACATGTTTTTTCATTTAACTCTTCACTTGTTCTTGTATACTCCCTCCGGTCTCGAATATAAGAAACAAAAAAAAAATTGTTGGTCTCAAATATAAGAAAAAGTTACTACAATGATTATTTTTTTTATCATTATTCCAATTTTACCCTTTATTAAACTTATCTAACTTTTCCAATTAATGCTCATAAACGGATAATAACTAAAATATGTTCATAAACGGCTAACAACTTAATCTTAAAAATAAGTAACTATTAGTAATAAATATTAATTATTTAATTTAATTAAAAACAAAAGTTAAGGGTAAATTTGGAAATACAATAATTTCCTTAATATGTGTGTTTTTTTTTTTTGTTTCTTATATTCGAGACCGGAGGGAGTATATCTCTTAGTCTTACTAGTTCTCCTGTAATTTCACATCATGGTGGTATTTGGCAAGTAAATATGCAAGTGAGCGAACTATCCGACCATTAGCGAGGTCTCCGACAAGCCTGACTTTAATTTCATAATCCAATTTTCCTATCTCTCTTTCAAATGTATAAACATTTGACAACGCCTAACAAGTTTGAAAAGGCACTGAAGTATTTGTAGAATGCATTAGCATTACCATCCATTTCACATTCATTTACCATTCAATTCATTTTAAATGCATTAGCGTGTACAAGCAATTGATGAAGATTGAAAAAGAAATTTCAACAGTTTGTATGCACTTGTTGTAACAAAATTTAAATACAATAAATAAGCTTGAATGAAATCATCTTCTTGTCAGGTGTAAATAACAGATGAAGAGAAATCATTATTGGAACAATAAGGCATTTTAATATTTGACCTAAGTGTGCAGGAACTTAAGTTAAAATATATATATGCACCAAAAACTTAGATGTTCTGATGACTTGACCAAACGCTTCAATGCAAGTTCCGACACTACAAGAAATTTGACATATAGCCACGGCAAAATTCTGTTGGTAAAGGTCTAAAAACCGTTGGTATAGGCCAAAAAACCTATACCGACTGTAGTTTGGCTCCGTGTACTTTAACTATGTTGTACCTACGGAAATTTCCGTGACAATAGCCTATAGCTATGGCCTTTTCAGCCGTTGGATAAAATCTAAGAGCTATACCCACGGACCTTAACAATTATTGTAAATCATTTTACCCAGGCATTTGTCTGTTGCTATAGGTTTGTACAATTTTTTTTTTTTTACAATTTCTTTTACAGATTGTACATACTTTAATAATAATAATAATAATAATAATAATAATATGTTTTTTTTGTACACATCCAGTCATCTATAGTTATAAAAAAGAATTTCAATTATATTAAAAAACTAATAAGTGTTACAAACATCTCAATCCAACAAAGGACATTAAAACACCAACAACTTCATCCAGCTAAATCACAACCATTGTTTACTTCGAATCCATCCCAAAATTACAACTTTAACAAACTAGCAACAACTTACATTGTTTACAACCATTGTTTACTTCGAATCCATCCCAAATTTACAACTTTAACAAACTAGCAACAACTTACATTGTTTACTTCTAATCTTTCTCTTCAATCTTCGTTGGTGTTTGGATTTAGAGAATCCATTGAGTCGGAGGCACTAGAAGCATCCTTGCAAGGCATATGACTTTGTATCTCTTGTACTAATTGAGATGTTACAACCTCATTATCATGTTTGTTTAGTTCTTCCTGAAACATCAAAAAATAGATAAAACAAACAAATAATAAAAACTTGCATCCGATCATAGCACTAATTGCAAAATATCATAAATATTGACACTAATATTGACACATAGATACAAGACCTGCAGTAAACAACAGGTTAATAGTTCCTCCCTTGCTTCTGCAAAGTGAAACTAACATTGCATTTCCTATTCTCATATCAACATTTCCCTTCATAGCAACTAAGAAAAGTCATGAAATGAGTCTCAAAATTAGGCTTATGTTAAAATGTAATAGCAACTATACATAACAGATAACTAGGACTAATAAAGAATACCTCACTCCAATCTAGTTCTCAGATTCCAAATCAAATAAACCATAGTTTTCATACATATGAAATCAACTTAAATGAATTCTTGCAGTCAAGTGCAACTTATTCATTTAAACACGAGAAGAAAATATGTTCCATAAGCATGCATATAATATATACACCTCAAAGTTGTAATTTAAACAAAGGAAAATTAATAATTTAGAGGTAGGGATATGCAATTCCACATAATCAACAAAGTTGAATTTTATTTGATTTTGCTAGGAAGCTTTCAATAACAATGAAATTCTACTAGAACTGAAACACGAATAGGAAAAAATCACATGATATACTAGTTCCTAGTTAATTGAAACTTGATAACTCAAAGGTAATGCTATTTATCTAGAACGTTGATAAGTCGAGATATTTTGAAAAAGAAATGTTACTGTCATTTTGAACAGCAACACAATGCATCTATATCATATGCTATGTCATATGCCATCTTTCAAAATAATTACTAAGACAACCAACCCATCCTCTTAAATAGTGTACTTTAGAATCATAAAACTATTGACAAACATATAGACTGAAAAGGACCACCAAATCCCTAAACTGATATGATATACCTGGAGAAATTTAGAACTGAATACCTGAGAAAGAAATGATCGTCTCCCGTCCGGGTGCTTTGATATTAAAAAGAAAAAAAATTGAGTCATCTCCCGCCCGAGTTCTTGGATTCAAACGTCCGCGTGCTTGAACCAAAATAAACAAGGTTGTCTCCCGTCCGGGTGCTTGAACTCTAAAGAGAAATTGATCTTCTCCCGACCGGGTGCTTGAATAATCATAAAAAAGAAAACTGAATTCTCTCACATCCATGTTCTTGAACCAAAGTTGATCGTTTCCCATATGGGTGAGTTGATCCTTGATTGTCAGTGAAGACTGAACTTTTCTTTGATTGCCAGTGAGGACTGGACATTAGTGATTGACAGCGATGACTGAATCTATGATCGCCAACGAAGGTTGGACTTTCTTTTATTGCCAGTGAAGACTGGACTTTTGAGATGAACAATGAAGACTGAATTTCCTTTGATTGCCAGTGAAGACTGGACTAAGATAATAGTGAAGACTGTGTTTTCTGGGTATTCAGTGAAGACTGAACTTTTCTGATATTCGGTGAGGACCGAGCTGACATAACACTGAAGGTTGTACTTTAGTTTTCAGTGATGACTGAACTGTCTTGATTTTAAGTGAAGACTGATGTTTGTATTGGAGTATTTTGCTTGAATTTGAGGTATCTTTGAAGGAAGAAACTCACTAGAGAAAAAGTCAAATATTCTGCCATTACTATGAAAAAAACTTTGCACGACAACTACTTGACAACTATTCTGCTGAGAAACATGGTTCATCAATTAACTTGTTGGAGATGCAGTGTGCTAATCTTCATTGAGGATATGGTTCAGAAACCAACTTGTTGAGGTAAGGTGTATCAACTTTATTGAGGATGCAGTATGCTGACGAGCTTACTAGGTAATGACTTATTGATTTATTCACTTGGGATGCTGTGCATAAGTCTACTTTACTGGGAAAACTAGTTTAACAACCAACTTGCTGAAGATGCGGTGTTCCAACCGACTTACTAGAGATAACCATCTGAACCAAAACACTTGAGAAAGGATCTATCAAATTCTCTGTCTGAGAATATGGTACACACACCGTTTTGGTGAGGACGATGCTTTATTGATCAATTCACTGGGGAAAAGATTCATCAACCCTTCTTGTTGAGAAAATACGGTTCATTAATCATCTTACTGGATAATTAGGTACAACGACCTTTTTCACTGAATAAGAGATCCAAGTTCGCAACCTGTTAAAACGACATTTAAAATTTAATTGAATCTTTGAGAGATTTGGTTTGTAAATTAATTTGAGGAGATTTGGTTTATTTTTGTGCTTGATTTGCTCTTATTTTATGTTTTAGTGTCTTTCTCCCTTGCTTGCTCTTCAAGACTCAAGATTTGGTTCTCTTTTATTTTAATTCACTTATTTTTTATGTTTTTGGGTTAATTCTATTTTCTTTATATAAAAGTCTATATATTTCTTCTTCTTTTTATATATATGCTTTATTTTTATAGTTTTTGGACAAACAAAAAAGTGATAATAAATATTAATAATAATAATAATAAAACTAAATAGAAAGAGTTTCTTGTTTGAAAAATAAATTACAAAAAGTTAAAATGATTAATGAGATAAAAAAAATGTACCAAGTGGGGCTTGAATCCATAACCTTGTGCTATTGTTCTTCTCACTACCATCTCAACTAACTTGCTATATTGAAAAGTAAATTACCCAAAAATATATATACAAAATCAAGAGGGCAAAATTTGGGGTATGACAGATACCATACATTTGCTTGTGATCGTTTTTGAAGTAAATAAACATAAAAATAGTGTTTCAATTGTTTGGTTCAATACATTTTATTGGCAGTCTCTTTATCATACTCATTCGAGGCTATACTACACTTTGCTTTAGTCGAAGGTGCAATAGACTACAAATCTAGGTGTCTTTCGGCTTACTTTTGATAAAATCCGAAAAATCGTTAATTGGATTTTAGACGCTTATTCCCCCCCCCCCCCTAAGCGTTAGAGCCGTAGTCTTACATCTCGCAATGACATCACAACCTCACAAAGGTATTTATAGAGAAAATAGAATTGAGCAATTTTAGGCAAAATTTAACTGATATGTATCGATCCAAATATTGGTTTGTATCGATACAAATGCGTTCACAGCTAAAATTCTAAAATTTGACTGATATGTATTGATACATATATGGTTTGTATCGATACATAACAGGTTCTCTGGTGTAATGAGAGCCTGGTTGTATCGAATTATACCAGTATGTATCGAAACATATTGATCTCTCTGGTTCAAGGAGAGACTGATATGTATCGATACATGCAAGCATATTTCGATACATAAGAGCTCTTCTGTCTCCTTGAGATTGATTTTGTATCAATACAAATAATGTCTGTACCGATACAAATGCGTATTTTTCAGCTAAACAAAATTTCAAACCATTTGTATTGATCCAATGAAGTATGTATTAATCCAAATGACCTGTAATTTGATTTTTCATAGTTTTAAAAGGTTTTTCGCTGTCAATGCAAGTTTAATTCGCCCAAAATATATTCTACTCTATTTTCATGTGTTTTGACAATTATTAAAACATGGAGGAGAACTGGTGCACTTACACCATACACTCCTCAACATAATGGTCTGGCTGAAAGAAGAAACAGAAGCATTCTAGATATGGCTAGAAACATGGTGAAGCAAAAACAATTGCCTCATAAGTTTTGGAGTGAAGCTGTGTTCAGTTGTGTACATCCTGAATAGATGTCAAACCAAGAAGATAAAGCATACAGTTCCTGATGAGGTATGGACAAGAAACAAGCTAAGTGTGGCTCATTTGAAGGTGTTTGGCTCATTGTGTTATCCTTCTAGAAGGAAGAAACTAGATGACAAAGTAGATATGTGTTTGGCTCATTGTTGGTTATCATATAACTGGTGCTTATAGACTTTATAATCCTACTTCAGATAAAGTAGAGATTAGTAGAGATGTGAAGTTCCTAGAGAATGAAAATTGGGACTGGAAGAAGAAATCCATATCTAAAACTACTAATGAAGTTGATTTAGATGATGGATTGGATAACAATGAGACTATGACATTTGTTAATCCAGTTCAAGGTACTAATAATCAAGCAAATGATGAAAGCTCAAATGAGGAACCACAACCACAGTTGAGATCTAGATCTCAGAGAACAATTCAAATGCCAAGAAGATTAGAAGAATGTGAGATAGTCTCAAACAATAAAGTGAAGAATGAGAATGAAGTTTTTCACTATGCTATTCTTGCAGACACTGATCCTTTATGTGAAACAGGTTTATGCAGTTGGCTGTGTGAGCAGGTTTATGATTAAACCACTAAAGAATCATCTACTGTTAGCAAAAAGGATACTTAGGTACATTAATGGTACCATTCACTTTGGTGTCCTATTTCCATTTGTGAAGGATAATGGAAAATTGGAGCTATTAGGCTTCTCAGATGCTGACTGGTGTGGTGACTAGGTAGATAGGAGGACCAAAAGTGGTTATTTGTTCAAGTTTCAAGCTGCACCAGTGTCATGGTGTTCAAAGAAGCAAAGTGTCATAGCTCTGTCTAGTTGTGAAGCTGAGTATGTGGTAGAATCATTTGCAGCATGCCAAGTGAATTGGCTTCAATCACTTCTTAATGAAATGAAGATTGTGGAAGGGATGATTGTGGTGTTGTATATTGACAACAAATCAGCAATCAATCTGGCTAAGAACCCAGTCATCAGTCATGGGAAAAGCAAACACATTGAAACCATGTTTCTCTTCATTAGAGACCAAGTCACTAAAGGTAAATTGTGTTTGGAGTATTGTGCTACAAATGATCAACAAGCTGGTATTTTAACCAAAGCAGCGAAAAAGGATTAAATTCTCAAGCTCAGAAGGGAGCTTAGAGTAGTAAACTTTGACAGCTTGAATTAAGAAGGAATATTGGTTCTCATGTAATTCAAGTTGTTACATCAGAAGTTGTTCGGTGAGAACCACCTTAATCAGAACAGTTGGGTCAGAAGCTGCTATATCAGAAGCTGGTAGTATATTAGAAGCGAGTACATCAGAAGCAGTTCTGTGAGAAGCTGCAGTATGAGAAGCTCGTACAATTTTTTTTCTTACTCTGTTTTGATCCTTTTAAGGTTGTTAGTTCCAACTGTTTGGCAGTTATGCCGGCTGGAATAAGTTGGTTAGTTGTTAATTGTAGTTAGCTTTTTCTAGGAAGTTAGCTACATTCATTCACCTATAAATAGGTGTAATATGATCATTGTAAACAACAACTTTTTCTCATATAGATTTTTCAATAATAATTTTGTTCATTCATTTTCTCTAAGTTCAGTTTCTTTTTTTTTTTTTTAGTTGTTCTTTGTTGAGAAGTTTTCCCCAACAAAAAATACTTATAAAGAATATACAAACTATATTTTTAGGTTTAGAATATTCTTTTAGGTACAGTTATGGTAATATATTATTATTAATTTTTATTATAATGGTAATACATTATTAGGTTTAGAGTATTCTCTCATGTATAGTTAATGATTGATATATTTTAAAGGCAAATTAGTTCCTATATATCTTTATAGGCTTAAATACACTTTTGGTTCCTTAACTTATTTTTTAATTTTGTTTTGGTCCCTTAACTATTAAAAGTTTCGTTTTGGTCCTTTAATTTATTTTTTGGTTTCGTTTTGGTCCCTTAACTATTAAGAGTTTCATTTTGGTCCCTTAACTTACTTTTTGGTTTCGATTTGGTCCCTTAACTCTTTCTACGTCAACTACTTTGGTCTTCATTTCAAGGGACCAAAACAAAACCAAGAAAATAATTAAAGGACCAAAACGAAACCAAGAAAATAGTTAAGGGACCAAAATGAAACTTTTAATAATTAAGGGACCAAAATGAAACCAAAAAATAAGTTAAGGGACCAAAACGAAACTTTTAATAGTTAAGGGACCAAAACGAAACCAAAAATTAAATTAAGGGACCAAAAATGTATTTAAGCCATCTTTATAGTTGAGCATTGATAACCAAAGGACAGAAAGATAATATGTAAGTTTAAATTTGTGAATGTCACATAATTAAGTTTTTATTCGGTGAGATAAAACTTTGTTTTGGAAGAAATTTTTGAGAGATACTGTATAAGATATCACCTACCTTTAAATCTATATGGTGAGATACTGAGATATGTAATTGATTCGATAGTTTTGATGTTTAAATTGAAAGTTTCATTTTTTATTGATTTATTTAATAAGTTTTTGAGTTTTATTGTGAATGTCTTATTCTTATTTGTGGTTGAGAAATTTTAAGATTTTCACCTTTTCTCAATTTTTGTCCCCATATTTGTTTTATCCCTCAATAGATTGAATATGATGACGATGGTGCAATATATAGCTTCAAGAAATAAGTATAAAAAAAGCCTCTCGTAATTTTCTCAATTTTTTTATAAATTAATATAAATTGGTTGAAACCCTCATAATTCTTCACAAAATTACATAGTCAATTTATGTTTCTTTAGGAACCATTAGATTTAAAGAAAATTGAGGGTGAAGATTTAGATTTAAGTATTTAACTTATTCTTGGAGGAAATATATCGTTCCTAATAATAATAATAAAAAAAATAATTGGAATAGTAATATGAATAAAAAAAACATAAAAATACAAAGATCGGTAAAAACGCAATTGCATTATTGTTATATTGCTCGATCATGTAGTCACTATTGCGTCTACTCTGATCACCGCAAAAGAAAGATAAAAATTTTAACCCAATAATTCATAACATTGTAAAAAAGTTAGTTAAAACAAATGCTCCACAATTGAATCAAAAGTTGATGTTCTATTTTGCTATTCCCTTTGATGGTTAATAATTCTAGGATACCTATCGTCTTCACAACATATAACTGCAAAATCAAAAAGAAAAAAATTATTAATAAATTAATCTCTTATCAATCATCAACTAAAAGACAAAAATAATGAGAAAATAACATGAACAACAATGTAAAAGTAAATACAATATAATAATGATTTTTGAGCAAAATATAATATATAATAATGATAGTATTTGAAGAAATTGAAGAAGGGAATATTTAAAAAAAATGACAATGGCATTGAGTTTTTTTTTTTCTAAACAAACAATGGCATTATATTGAGTTTATATAGTGGGTTATTTGAAATCATTGTTGAGATTTTTTTTTTACAGGAAAGTAATAATGACGGATTAATTTGTACCAAAAAAATAAATAAATAATTACTACGTACTGATTAATGAAAATTATATCTATTGATCATTTGAATGATTCACTATTAACTTAATATTTTATATCCATATTTTTGTTACATAATTCAATGAGGGTATAAATATTCTAGAACCAATATAAAAGTTGACTCTATTTTATTTTTTGTTTGTGATTTGATTTTTTATTTACTATATATTAAAATCAAATAAAATAATATTATATTTATTTTGGTTATATATTATTCATCACTAACTTTTTTAAGAGAAAAATACAACCAATAAAAATTCAAAATAAGAAGAGTTTATAAAAAAAAAATCAAATAATGGTTGATTCAATTAATTATTTTTGGTTATTTTGGTATGGAAGCTAATAAATTAATTATTTTTGGTTTGTGACAGTGGATTTGATATTCCATATATCAAATTGAATTTGATGTGTATATAGATTTATTAAATACATAATAATTATTGTCCAAAAAAAAATACAAACAAAAAAATTCAAAAGATATGATAGCTTGTATGATACCAACTCGATCAAGTAGTACAAAGTCGGAAAAAAATATATTTTGTTGGTGATTTTCAATGATAACACTGTTATTAATGAAAATTATATCTATTGATCATTTGAATGATTCACTATTAACTTAATATTTTATATCCATATTTTTGTTACATAATTCAATGAGGATATAAATATTTTAGAACCAATCAAATAAAAGTTGACTCTATTTTATTTTTTTGTTTGTGATTTGATTTTTTATTTACTATATATTAAAATCAAATAAAACAATATTATATTTATTTTGGTTATATATTATTCACTAACTTTTTTGAGAGAAAAATAAAACCAATAAAAATTCAAAATAAGAAGAGCTTATAAAAAAAATCAAATAATGGTTGATTCAATTAATTATTTTTGGTTTGTGACAGTGGATTTGATATTCCATATATCAAATTGAATTTGATGTGTATATAGATTTATAAAATACAAATAATTATTGTCAAAAAAAAAATACAAACAAAAAAAATCAAAAGATACGATAGCTTTTATGATATCAACAAGATCAAGTAGTACAAAGTCGGAAAAAAAAATATTTTGTTGGTAATTTTCAATGATAACACTGTTACAAAAAAAAAATAGAATCTCACACTATTTCTATTTTGATAAATATTTTTCACTAAGAAAAGAATTTTTGGTATTTTGAATGATAGCAATTTAACAAAAAAAAGTGAATGATAATAATTATTATCTCTGTCCCAAATTATAAGATTCATTTTGACCACTGCACGTTCGTCAATGCACAATTTTGATCATTAATATCTTTAATTGTGCATTAGTAAAAAATTATAAAAATTTGATATCTTGAAAATACTCATCAAGACAAATCAAACGAGATCTTATATGCTAATATTTACATCTATAAATTATGAAATAAATTACGGTCAAATCAAGATACATGAATAATGTTATTTAGTCAAAATGAGTCTTATATATTGGGATGGAGATAGTAATTTTGAATTGTATCAATTAAAGTCAAACAAAGGAGAAAATAGAATGCACGAGAAGCAAGCATTTAGAGGAGATAGATTTTAAAATAATTATGGCTTATCTATTATCTATATAAAGAGCATACACTCTTTTGGTGTGACCTATTTTGTTTCTTATTTTACCCTCAACTTCTAATTTTTTTAATAACAAGCAAAATTGAAGGCAAACTCCCTTTAAAAAACCACCTTTAATTAAATTTCAAAAACAACACACATAATTTCTTTTTCCTAACATTTACATCATAAAAAATACATATCACATAAAAACGGGCATAGGAACGTGCCTATTTGGCACGCTAGTTATATATAAAATAAAGATGTCACGCGTACAAATTATTTTATAAAATCAGTGCCAATTAATAATAATATAGATAGATTTATTTATTTACATTCAATATTTCTTTATAATTACTATAGTAACATCACTAAATGATTTTAGTCAAAAAATCACTAAATGATTATTTTTAATTGTGAAACAAAACAAAAAATGTCTCCATTCATTCGACCCCTACAGTATATATATAACAACAAATTGTTCAAAAGTTTCAATATCATACTATCTGTTAACCAATTAAGAAAAAAAATGGTTACAATATCTAAATTTATGCTATTAGTTTCTATGTTTCTAACAATTCTTGTTGCATTGCAATTCAAGGAGAGTAAAGGCTGGTTATTTACCAAAGTAACCGTGAATATTGTTAACAACTTAACCGATTATCAGATTGGTGTTTATTGTAAAGACAAAAATCATGATTTTGGATTTCAAACACTAAACGTTGGTGATAGTTACACTTTTAAATTTTTCCAATCACTTATCTTTGGAAATACCTTGTATTTTTGTCATTTTAATTGGATCAATGGAGATTACTACTTCGACATTTTTGTTCAAAAACGAGATGACGATTGCGCAAAGAATTGTAACTGGGTAGTGAATGAATCGGGACCGTGCAAAATTAAAGACTCTACGGATATAGATTGCTTTGTTTGGAATCCTAAAGTTGTTACATGAAAAATTGAGTGTGGTTTGTAACGCCTCGTTTTTTTATATTATATTTTTATTTGTAATTTAATATTATTTTATTTTATAAATTATTTTTTATGTTTGTGCTATTTAAGTTATTTTGTGCATGTGGATTTTGGGTTGAGAGTTAGTAAATAAATAAGTAAAATAAATGAAATTAGAGTTTAGAAAATAAGGGAATAAGAGAGATTGAATATTTGAGAGTATGAATAATAATTGAGAAATATGATATAATGGACGAAGTTATAATAGAATATATGTATATTTTAATTTTACCTCAAAAAAAAAAGTATATTTTAATTTAGTGTAGAAAAAAATAGATGATAAAATAAATAGTAGGTTGTATGAGAATTGTTAGGAAAAAAATTAGAGCAAAATAATTGAGAAGAGAAAATAAATCATTATAAGAAAAACAAATAGAAGCGGACTTGGATATGGGTTGTGGGTAAGACATATGAGAAAAGAAAATAAGAGTCATATTTTGGTTGGCTTAGTTAGTTATAAGAAAAAGAAACTGGCCTAAACTTAAATCTTGCAGGTAAAATGAAAGAAAGAAATTCAGAAAATTGGGAAGTTGAGAAAGAGAGAGCAACCTTTGTTTCATAGGAGAGGAAGAGAAATTTTTTGCAGCTTAGGATCAAAACAGAATTCAGAAACCCTAAGGTGAGGGATTAGTTTAAGATTTATGTATTGGTTGTTGCAATAAAATTATATATATTAATTTTATTTTCTTCCTTTTTGATCCTTTATTTGGTGCACCGTTCATGAGGTACACGAAATAGAGAGTATATGAATTTTATGTATTGTTAAGATTCATGATATCAGAGTAAAATGAGAGAAGAGTATCAGAAAGTTTGTATTGAAATTGCAGAGTGAATACAAATAAAAGTGTTAAGTTCAAATAAGTGCACATATCATCTTATATACTAACTAGTTAATGGGCTTATACTAACTAAGTAATGAACCTAACTTTCTATATTTCAACAGCCTCCCGCAAGCTGGAAGGTGTTTACAACACTTCTAGCTTGGGATGAGCAATACAAAGTAAAAAAATTACAACGAAAGTAAAATGAAGAAAAATATCCAGATTGGTAGCAGTTGAGGCGCGTGGCTCCTAGAAGTCTTCGACCAAATTTTGGGCCCCTTCAATCTTCTTCCAGCATCTCCACAATATTCACCCCAAAAAGAAACTCAAGAAACTCCACTTTTGGAGTAATCATCCAAATGCCAAAGAAAGCAATAAAAGCTTAACCAACAAGCAGAAACCACAACTCAAGGTTTAACCACTTAATAGAAGCTACAAAGCTTAACCACCATAAGGCAGAAGCAAAACAAGAAATGTCGGAAGGTCTGACGGCTACGAAGTGAAGCAACAATACTCAAGTTGTGCTTTAGGTAATTAGCACATCAAAGGACCAACAAATCAATGAGAAGACGATCAAGTAGCATGGTTGATGGCTAGAGAGTGAAGCATCAATACCAATGTTGTGCTCAAGATGAAATAGCACATCAAAAAAACCAGCTAGTCAATCAACAAAGCAAGCAAATACAACCTGTACATAACAAAGAAAAGAACAGTAGCAAGTCCAAAAGTTCTTCAAACAAGACTAAATTGCAACACTTGTAGGAAGCAGGTTGCACTTGTAAGAAGCAAACTCCAACAAACCTAAAGTAACTCAAAATGAACCAAGTGTGCATGTGAAACTCGAAGCAGGGAAGTTCCAAACTAAATCCTTCATTATATCATTATCTCCATTCAATCAACATTTCCATCTATTGTAACCAATCTCAGCCCAAAATTATTCTTCAACCTTCACACAAGAATAGGACCATGTGCAACTTTGGCCAAAGAGCAAAATCTGAATAGGACATTGTATTGCTTGTTCACAAAATTGAACAAGTACCAAACTCAAGCAACTTGTGACTATCTAGAGCAGTTTTAATCAAAAACTTCTGAGTTGCTCAAATAGAACTCTCCTACCTTCTCTAACACCAAAACTTCAAATAATGCATCAAGAATCAAATGAACTACCACAAGTAAATGGCAAAAGGAACAATCCAAAACCAGTCGGCCAAAATTGATTGTGGCTTTTGGGAAGAGAACACCAATTATTAACCAATCAAATCCCATTAGCATCATCTTCAAAAACATATTTTCACAAGCATCTTATGAGCATTATATTGCCTCACACTCATCAGAACAATATACGCAGAAAAATAGCATCTCAAAACAAATAATAAACTCTTGTAAATCCAAACAACTTAAAAACTCATTTTCACCAAATTCAACAATCAATTTATCTTCAGAAAGTAAGCAATTGCAGTACTGAAATGATTACCAAAAACACTGCGGCGACGATGTCGAAAGTTACGGTGATGAAGATTCCTAAACAGAGCATCAACTATGAACAGAAGCAAGAACTCAAACTTGACAAATCTGAACCAGAGAAAACACCAAATATGAATTGAATATTCATCTTCAAAGAGAACGCAGCAGTATCGACAGATCAACAATTCTCTACACCAAATTACATAAGCAAATCGTTGATTCTCCAAAACGTTCAGAATAGCAACACAAATTTGTGACTCTGTCACCATCAAGAACCAACAATAGATGAAAGGTAAATCATAAAGTGAAACTCGAAACGAATCGAGATCGAAATTGAATGACGATGATTCCGATCAAGTGAAGAAAAATCATAGAGAAACAGAATCCAGATGATATGAGATCGGAAGCGAAAATGGAAATAAACTGAAATTAAATCAAAATGAAGTCTCAAACCCTAAAATTTGGGCAAAAGAACGAATTAAAATTGCAATTAAAACGGAATCGTAATTGAACACGGAACAAGAATCAACTTGAAGAATTAATTGGAATCACAAAATTCAGAAAACCGCATCCAAAAGGGAAAAGAGAAAAGAAATCATCGAAAACTGAAAAAAATGAATCAAGATTGAACCAATTTCTGAAAGGAATTAAGAACCATAGGCAGAGAAGAAGATCTAAATGGAAAAATGAAAAATGAGAATGAAAGGAGAAACAAATCCGAGAGTTGAATTTTCTCGGGAAAATCGCAGCGGAATTTGTGGTTCAAGGAGGAATCCATGGCTCTGATACATTCATGATATCAGAGTAAAATGAGAGAAGAGTATCAGAAAGTTTGTATTGAAATTGGTAGAGTGAATACAAATAAAAGTGTTAAGTTCAAATAAGTGCACATATCATCTTATATACTAACTAGTTAATAGGCTTATACTAACTAAGTAATAGACCTAACTTTTTATATTTCAACATGTATTAATTGTGATGATTAGTGCATGGTACAATTATAATCGGAATAGGGATGCCTTAGCAGCGTTCTCTCTCTCTTTTTTCTTTTTTTTGATAATACAATTGTCATGCATGGTAGAATAGAATGCTTAGTAGTTTCAACTTGCTTATGTGTCAACTATTAATCACATGACTTGGAGTGGATGCTTAACATTTAATTGAGTTTCACATAACTATATTTACAATAAATTTGAGAAGCTATTTAAGAGAGAATAATCTGTGAAATTGAAGTAGATGTATGTAGTAGTAATTAACTAAAGCGATGGAAAAGATTAAAGTATATAATTGAGTAGAAATATGATTAGTTAATTTACTTGCAGGTTGTGTGGTTGCGGGGTGGAAGGCTTGTTGTTTTGGTGTTGGGTGATTTCCTGATATTAGTTTGTGTGCACTTTTGTTAAGTAGTAGTTGTTGGAAAAGGATATGCTTCTCATTGATCAATTCTCATTGTACACACTTGTCATATATATAGGAAAATTTTCCCTTCCACCCCTACATTTAACTCTTCATCCCTACAAAAATTTCAATATCTCCATTTTATCCCTTTTATTATTTTACTTCACCCCTACATTTAATCAAAGTTACAAACCGAAATGCATTTACAATAAGTTCCGAACTTTTAGCCATGGTTGAACCGTAACTAAATTGAAAAATTTCTAGAACAATAGGCAATGTTTTCCGGTAACAATATTGCATCGTTGAACAATTGAAAAAATCTCCTGGAAAACATTTAAACCGTGGCTAAAAGCAAAATCTGAAAAAACAATTGCACAACAACACACAATACCAATTGCTCCTTTTCCTTGTTCAATCTAAATCCAAACACAGAAACTCTTAAACTCAACTCACCCTTCAATCAAAGCCACATGCACATACTCTTTCTCTTATTTAAATCCAAACTCTTCTCTTCTCCCCCACTCACTCGATCACTATAAGAGAGAAATAAAAAATACTCACAAACTCTCTTCTTCCCTTGAAACCAAAAACTCACATACTCCTCTTATTTAAATTTAAACTCGCTATATTTCACAACAAAATGATGTCGGAGATGCGACAAAACAACATTTAGATGAAGAACTGGAAAATTGATGGGTTATATTTTTTGGTATATACCACTGATGTCATTTTGATTTTGTATTGCGGAATTTGGTGGGATTTATATTTATATGAAGAAGCTTTGGAGATTGGAGAATATAACAAATATATTATTCATTGTTCTCATTCTCTTCCTCTCATTATTATTCATGGTACAATGCTCTATTTATAGAGCTACAAAAAATATATTTTTAGATCATATCGATCTTAAATAACAAACAAATCCTAGATATTCTAAACAAAAATATAAATCTTAGATCTAATATTAATTTATTTTAAATATAAATCTAAACTATATTTTAATCTAAAACTTCAAAAGATATTTAGGCATTATTCTATACACTCCTCCTTGACTGAATATCTTTTTGTTGTACTCAATCTCAAATTTGAGTTAAAAATTGTTTTGTTGTTCTTCACTCCTCCTCGACTGAATATCTGTGTGCATCCAATCTAAGATTTATGTTGATTGTTGTTGTTGTTGTTGTTGTTGTTCTTGTTCTTCTTTTTGTTATTGTTGTTGTTGTTGTTGTTGTTGTTGTTTGTTTGTTTGTTTGTTGTTGTTGTTGTTCATCCACATTCTTTACGAATGAGTATGTTTTTGTAACAGTAGGTTGTTAGCCATGGAGGATGTTATGCTTACATCTTTATGTATTAAACATAAAGACGTGTCTTGTGGTTTTGTAACAGTAGGTTGTCAACCATGGAGGATGTTATGCTTACATCTTCATGTATTAAACATAAAGATGTGTCTTGTGGTTATGTGACAGTTAGGTTGTCAGCCATAGTGACAGTTAGGGTGTCAGCCATATATATTGTTATTCTCTACATCTTCATATGATACTTGAGCTTGTTTCATGTATTGGTTATGGCTATGGGTTATGTAATACATGAGCATCTCAAATGTAACACAAGAATAATATAGGTTATAGGTTATGGTTATGGTTATGATTTTTGGTTATGTTATGGTTTTTGGTTATGGTTATGATTTCATGGTTCCTTCTTCTTCTTCTTCTTCTTCTTCTTCTTCTTCTTCTTCTTCTTCTTCTTCTTCTTCTTCTTCTTCTTCTTCTTCTTCCATCTTCACAGGTCTGAACCTTAGCGCTCTGATACCACTCTGATGAGTTATATTTTTTGGTATATACCACTGATGTGATTTTGATTTTGTATTGCGGAATTTGGTGGGATTTATATTTATATGAAGAAGCTTTGGAGATTAGAGAATATAACAAATATATTATTCATTGTTCTCATGTCTTCCTCTCATTATTATTCATGGTATAATGCTCTATTTATAGAGCTACAAAAAATATATTTTTAGATCATATCGATCTTAAATAACAAACAAATCCTAGATATTCTAAACAAAAATATAAATCTTAGATCTAATATTAATTTATTTTAAATATAAATCTAAACTATATTTTAATCTAAAACTTCAAAAGATATTTAGGCATTATTCTCAACAAAAATAACGTGGCATTTGCAGCAATTTATAGTGGATAAAAAAAAGAGGATAGAACTAGAGTAAAAGGAGAAAGGAGGCAGAAAAGATTGTTCATTTTTTATGTAAATTGGTGTTGGGGTCTAAGATGTTTTTTTTTCTCCTTCTAAACAAAAGTTGGTTTATTGAAAAATTCTAGAAATTGTTTGCAATTGTTCTATGAGGCAAAATTGTTACCGGAAAAGTTACCAAGTGTTCCGAAAATTGTTACCGGAAAATTTACCAAAGTGTTTCGAAAACTTGGAACTCATGGGGTGAGTGAAATAATCAAAGGGGTAAAATGGGAATATCGAGTTATTTGTAGAGGTGAAGGGTTACATGTAGGGGTGGAAGGAAAAAATTTCTATATATAAGCAATATACACAATATTGGGCTTATTTGCCAAACCCCAAATACAATCCCAAAAGCCTTATCCTAACAAATGCTCCCCTAAACTAAGCATTACTTAAGATGACTTAGTTTAAATAAAAGAGCAATTACACATGACAAAAGAAAGTGAATGAAAAACTGGTGCGAAAATTGATCCAGAAGAGTTTGAAATCAACACAAGTGTCATTCAAAAGGGAGTTAATGGCGTGGGGGCTGTTCTGAGTCATCATCAGGGGCTGAGTTTAATTACTTGGCTATTTTAATCATTTTCATCAATTAAGACAAATAAAATTCAGCCATCTAAAAGCTTATCTAGAGTGGTTACAAAAGGAGCATAAAAGGGACATTCAAAGCCTTAAATGGCGTGTGACTAGTTATGGAGAAGGAGTTACAATAGCTGATTTCATAAATGTCATTGTTATTCCTAGTTTAATTGCATTTTATGTTGCATTTTTATTTGTGAGTTAATTAGGCTGTGCATTTTCGGCCATATAAGGATTTATGCTGATCATTTTGAATCATTCAATAAAACAAGAACAATTTCAGTCAAATTAGAATTTGTGTCTACATTTTCACCTGATTATTTGCAAGCGTCACCTTGAAAATAGTCCGATTAGCTCAATTGGTGTTGAGTGCTAATCTCTTTGTTAAGCTATTGGTGTAGTTTAACATTGCCTATCTCTTGCTGTTTTCACTAAAACAAAAGAAACAAATACCCAAAACACTTAATAGAATTCGACTAATAAGGGTGGTACCTAGTACCTTCGTTATTGGTTGTTTGCTTCTGCTATCCTTACGAATTAAAGCACTCTAATTCGTATCAGTAGTGATACCATAGCACGGCTCTGATTCCTTGTTACGTGACAACAATGGATTTCGACAGCGATGATTTCATGGACAGATTGCGTGAAGCCTTAAGGAACGTCTATTTGAGAGATGAACGACGGAGGCCTAGAAGGGGTGAACCACGTTCAAACGTGGATGAGTTCAAAATCACCGAACTACCTGAATTCAATGGTAGTGCAGACCCGGAGGTTTATTTAGAATGGGAGCACAAGATTGATAGAATGTTTGACTTCAAGGATCTTGATGATGAGAAGCGTTGCAAATATGTTATTCTGAAACTTGGCAAAAGTGAATCGTTGTGGTATGAGGGATTGAAGGCTAGAAGAACACGAGATGGGAAGGAGAAAATCCACTCTTAAAAGTCCTTGAAGAGGAAGTTGCGCAAAAGATATGTACCATCAAACCACCGACTGAATTTGTATAAGAAGAATGCAGATTTGGTGCAAGGCAAAATGAGTGTCACTGAGTACATTGATGAGTTTGAGAACCTATGCCTAATGGGTGAAGTGGAGGAAAATGTGAAGGTGCGAAAAACACAAGAAGGGGGGGTCGAATTGTGTTTTAGGTAGTTTTTAAAACTTCTTCTAAGTTCTTTCGAACTTATCAGAATGAGCAGCGGATAAACACAATAACAAGTGAAAGATAAAGAGAGACAAGACACAAGCAATTTTATACTGGTTCCTCTCACAAGTTGAGAGTAGTCCAGTCCCCTTGCACTTCCAAGGGAGTTCACTATAATCACACAAATTACACAATTGCTCCAACACACTAGTAAGAGACTTCCTATGCTCAAGCTCACTAGCAAGAGACTTCCTATGCTCAAGCTCACTAGCAAGAGACTTCCTATGCTCAAGCTCACTAGCAAGAAGAGCTTGTATCTCCAAATGAGGTAATTGGAAAATGACTAATGCTAACATTATCTTCCCAAGATGATAGACTAAACGTGCTTTGATTTTTCTTCACACATTTGAATATGACCGTTGTTAATCCTTAAGCTTAACATGTGATCTTTTCATCAATTCATAGGTCAGTCATGTGATTTCTTTTGATGAAGCTTACAGCGAACAACCGATTATCAGAACTTGTACTTCCAATACAGCTTCTGATAAGCTCAGTGATGAATGTCTTTGATGACTATTTGTTTCTGATGATCTTTCCTTCTAATAGATCATCAGAACTCCTGTTGATGCTTCTGATAAGGTCATCAGAGACTCTAAGCTGTGCGACATTAATCTTAACCTTAGTTCCTGCACACTTAGATTAAATTATTAGAGTACCCTATTGCTTGTTAATACTTTGTTATCATCAAAACTTAAACGAGTAGTTGTCAGAACCATTTTTGTTCCAACAAAATGAAGAGCAAAGAATGAGTCGTTTCCTTCGTGGGCTGAATAAGAACATAGCCTTTGCTGTTGAGCTATGTAATTACACGGATTTCAACACTTTGTGCACCTTGTGCTTGAAGATTGAAAATCAAAACAAGAGTAGATATAATGCTGGGAGTTCAAGTGGTTGGTCCAAGGGAGTTGTGTCGGGTAGGGCAAGTCCAGCCCCTAACACTAAACCAATGGTGAATCAGCAAAAACAAAGTGAGCCTACTTCTAAACAACCCATTGCCACGGCCAAGGAGACTAACCTGTCAAAGGTTAGGTGTTTTAAGTGTCAAGGCTTTGGACACTTTTCTAGAGCTTGTCCTAATCAACAAGTTGTGACCCTCCGAGAAGCAATTAGCATGCGTGATGTGTTGGTTAAGGAAGAGGAAGAATCTGGTGGTTCATTTGGTGACAATATTGAAGGTGATGGAGATGAAATTGTTGAAGATGATTGATGACACGAAATCATATCGTATTTTTAGCTTAATTTATGTGAACTTTAGTTGCATTTTCATATGTTTTTATTTCTTTATCTGCTTTTATGTTGGTATTTGTTTTGTTTTCAGTTTTGTCTAATAAAATAGGTCGGAGAAGAGAAATGAGCAAAAAGGGCAAAAAACGCAGCAAAAAGGGGGGTGCAAAGCGCAAATTCACGCAGCCCACAAAGGAGCCTAGCAGAAAAGGGCATTTGCCCCCAGAAAGCTCGTGGCGGGCGCCACCAAACCCAAATCTAGCAAAACCAATTTTGTGAGACGTGGGGAAGCGGCAAACGTCTGATACGAATTTTGTTCCTAATCGTACGACAATTGGATAATCTTAAAGGAAGCATATCTCTTCCTATTTTGATGGATCATACGAGCAAACTTTCCCTATAAATAGAAGCTCAAAACTCAGATTTTATACGCCTTATTTTCTTTACTTTTCAGTCAGTTTTAGTTTCTTGTTACAGTAACTGTAACGGTATTTCCACATCGGGAATCCGTTTTCAGTTCTGTTTTCACTTTCCTGTCAAGAATTCTGTACCGATTATTTCAGTCAAGTTTATTCAGCATTTATTTCCAGGTTTTTTTATGTCTTTATTTAATTATTTATTTATGCTTTATTTAATTTTCTGTTTTTATTTATTTAATTCCTTTATCATGTCTAGCTAAATTCCTTTATCATGTCGATCAAGTTTTTGGCGCCGTTGCCGGGGACCAATCTAGTCGATCTCGTAACTCCGTTGTTACACTGTAGAGACTAAGGCATATTTAATTTTTAATAAAAAAAAAAAAGAGAGAGATTTGTTTTAAATTTCGAAAAGAAAAAAAAAATCAGAACTTTTAACTTTCGAAAAAATTTTAAAATTTTAAAATTGAAAGAAATTTAGGATAAGTCCCTTGCGCTTAACTTGATGTATAATCTAAATTACCTTTATAATGACTATCCCCAAAATACTTGGTACCCTAACCCAAATTTTCTCCATAATTACCAACCTCAAACCTCCCCGTATTATGAAGGACAACACTTTAATTCTCCCTACAACTTTCACTCTCAGCATTTCGAGGAACCGGAAGAATCTGTGAGTCCAAGCCTTTTAGCGGTATTTGATGAATTTATGGAAACCTCCGCTAATGCTAGGCTAGAGCGAACATTCAGAAGATTTATGGAATCACAAACCCTCGTAAACGAGCAAATTAATGAAAACCTAAGGAAATTGAATGATATGGTCAACTCTGCTGCGTCCCACTCTAAATTGTTGGAGACTCAAATCTCCCAGCTCGCACAATCAACCTTTGGAATCTCCCAAGAGAGACATGTAGATGTTGTAGCAAACATCAGTGAAACTGAGATTGAAATTCCTAAGGAGAATGAGAACGAGGTCGTCGAGGATTTAGGTGAGGAAAAAGTTGAGATTGAGAAAACTTTACCGAAACCACTCCAAAGAGAGGTTGTCGAAGAGGTAGAAAAGGAACCACTTTGTGTTTTTCCTTCTACCTATAACCCACTGATCCTTATTCCCCAAGGGTTAGTAGAGGCTAGAGTAGACCCTAAACCCCAAACATGTGGAAAGAAAAAAATTATAAAAATCAACACACATGGGGTTGAGGGCGATAAAACAAAGAGAAAATTTAGGGAAAGAAAGTTTAAGGGAGTCATTAGTGCAAAGAGGATGAGGGTAACACTCAAAGAGGCGAGTGAAGATACTAAGTCAAAAGAAAGAAGGACAGCTGAAATTGAACCAAAACCCCCGCCTCAAGCTAAAAAACATCCTTTTCCCCTAAAGCATAAAATAATAGAAAAGGGCGAGAAAGCTGAACCGCCCTATAGGAGAAACAAGAGAAAAAGCGAGGGGTATGTGAGAGCACTTGATAAGTGGCCTTGGAAACCTAAAGCTATACAAGGTAAGGGGATTGAGGTAGATAGAGCTAAAATCCAAGTCATAGAAAATCTACCACCTCCAAAGTCTGTACGAGAAGTCCGAAGCTTTCTAGGACACGCCGGTTTCTATCGGCGATTCATTAAGGACTTCTCCAAGATCACCAAGCCCTTAACCGGGCTGTTAATGAAAGATGCCGAGTTCATATTTGATGATGAATGCTTGAAAGCGTTCAAACAGTTAAAGGCAGCTCTCATTTCCGCACCCATCATGCAGCCACCCGATTGGAGTCTACCATTTGAGATCATGTGTGACGCTAGTGACTATGCAATAGGCGTAGTCTTAGGTCAAAGGAAAGACAAGAAACTTCATGCTATCTACTATTCTAGTAGGACCTTAGACCCCGCGCAAATGAACTACGCCACCATAAAAAAAGAACTCCTGGCTGTTGTATTTGCAGTCGACAAATTCCGTTCTTACCTAATAGGGGCCAAAATCATTGTCTACACTGACCATGCTGCAATTAGGTACCTAGTGAACAAAAAGGATGCCAAACCAAGGCTCGTAAGATGGATCCTGCTCCTTCAAGAATTTGATATAGAGATCCAGGATAAGAAAGGAATCGACAACACAGTTGCGGACCACTTGTCAAGAATGGAGGGAATGGTGCCTGAAAAGGTGCCCATAAATGACGATTTCCCGTATGAGAGGCTTGTAGCCCTTATGGAAAGTGTCACCTCCGAGTGCCCCTTAATCGATAGCAACATTGAAGTTGTCAATTCTGTCTGCATGAGGGACTCATTGCCATGGTATGCTGATTTTGTCAACTACCTAGCGGCGAGAGTTCTTCCGCCTGATCTGACCTACCAACAAAAGAAGAAGTTTTTCAGTGATCTGAAACATTACTATTGGGATGATCCTCTCCTTTTCAAGAGAGGAGCCGATGGAGTCTTCCGTCGATGTGTCCCCGAGGATGAGGCGCAAAACATTATTTCCCATTGCCATTCTGCGCCATATGGGGGACATGCAAGTACTTCCAAGACTTGCGCTAAGATTTTGCAAGCCGGCCTTTATTGGCCCACTCTTTGGAAAGATGTCCACACTGCCATCCGGAGTTGTGATCAGTGCCAGCGCACTGGTAGCATCTCCAGGCGCGATGAGATGCCTCAGCAAGGCATCCTTGAAGTGGAAGTGTTTGATGTATGGGGGATCGACTTCATGGGACCATTCCCATCTTCCTTAGGTAACAGATACATACTTGTGGCTGTAGATTTTGTGTCCAAATGAATCGAGGCCGTTGTCTCTCCAACTAATGATGCCCGAGTAGTGATTAAACTTTTCAAGAACCATATCTTCCCTAGGTTCGGTGTGCCGAGACTTGTCATCAGCGATGGTGGCTCCCATTTTATCTCTAGGATCTTTGAAAGGCTACTATCTAAGTATGGGGTCCGACACCGTGTAGCAACTCCCTATCACCCATAAACAAGTGGGCAAGTGGAGGTCTCCAATAGGGAGATCAAGCAAATTTTAGAAAAAACAGTTGCAACCTCTAGGAAGGACTGGTCCTTAAAGCTAAATGAGGCACTGTGGGCATATAGGACGGGGTACAAGACCCCAATTGGGACCACTCCCTTCAAGCTTGTTTATGGCAAATCATGCCATCTACCGGTGGAATTAGAGCACAAAGCTTATTGGGCTATCAAAGCCCTCAATTTCAATTACACCACCGCTGGTAGGAAAAGGATATTGGATATCCATGAGTTAGAAGAGCTTAGGTTAGATGCTTATGATAATGCTAGAATCTATAAGGAAAGAACTAAAAAATGGCATGACAAGCGTCTATCTAGGAGAGAGTTTAGAGTAGGAGAGCTAGTACTTCTTTTTAATTCAAGACTTAAACTCTTTCCCGGAAAACTTCGCTCAAAGTGGTCAGGCCCCTTTACAATTTCTAAGACATATCCTCATGGGGCGATTGAGATAAAAAGTAACTCCGGTGATACATTCACAGTTAATGGACAGCGATTGAAACATTACAATCTTAAGGATAGTGACCCTACTTTTGCAAACTTTAACCTATCCGCCCTGTCCGCTAACGTGAATTGAATTCACCTTCTTTGAAGTCGAGCTCACCGACTTTAAACAAAGCGCTTGGTGGGAGGCAACCCAATGATTTTGAGTCTAATATTTTTTCTTTTTAGTCCATTTGATGTTGCAGGTAAGAGAAAGCACGCTTGACGACTTCATAGTTGTGAAAGCTCTTGGCTATTCAGGTTCTATTCTTCCAATTTCACCTTTAGTCGTTGCATTGAGGACAATGCTCGATTTAAGTGTGGGGGAGGAAGCTTTATCGCTTTCCTTTTTACTTCCAGTCATTTAGTCTGCATGCATAATAACACATTAGGATAGTTCACTTGAGTTGAGTAGTTTTTGCGTGTTGGTTTTGTTATTGTCTGATTTTTCCCATTTCTTGAGCCATACCAAAATTTTCTTGTGAAAAGCAAAAGTGTTGACTCTTGATGCTTGATATTGGTTGTTTGAAAGTATATAGGTTGCTTACACTATCTAGGCTATTTTGTGAAATTCAGGTAACGGTTGGATAAAATCAATACCGTTTTGACACCTTAGATTCCCAGAAGTGTGAAAAGTTGATGTGAGTACTAACTTTGACAAAGCTTTGAATTTGAGTTTTAATGAACCCTTAGTAGTTTATCTAGCTGTCGGCACCATCTCAAGGCACAAACTAAGTGGGAAACCGATGAATATAAGTGAATGATCTTGAAAATAAATGTCATGAATACTATTGGTTGATTCTTTGAAATAATTGATGAAAAATTCAACAAATGTTGAAACATGTGAAAAGAAAAAAATACCATAGTATAAAAACTCATTAGTAGTTGGTTCAGAGGTGTCTGATTCTGAACTTGGTAGGGCGGGTTACAATCCGATCCCCCGCAACTGCGAAGTGGGTAAAGCAAATAGGGGTTACCAAACTTATGTTATCAGCACCCTTCGCTATATAATGATCATAATCACTAACAGGTTTCCTACCATGGGCGTGTACGGGATAACGGGCTTAATGTGATTGCGCTAGAATGAAAAGGGCAAATGAAACTTAGGTGAGAAGTACAGTCAAAAGGAAATGCTTCAGGTCTGTTTTCATATAATGGGAGTCCAGTGTGTCATTACGGTGTTTTTGTTATTTGCACTGTTATTTGATTTTCATGGCTTAGCCGACAACCACGTATGAGTAGGATGATCGTGTCATGTGTTTTTACTTGTGCTATGCAATTCACTATTCTTTCATGCTTGAGGACAAGCAATGGTTCAAGTGTGGGGGAATTTGATGACACGAAATCATATCGTATTTTTAGCTTAATTTATGTGAACTTTAGTTGCATTTTCATATGTTTTTATTTCTTTTATCTGCTTTTATGTTGGTATTTGTTTTGTTTTCAGTTTTGTCTAATAAAATAGGTCGGAGAAGAGAATTGAGCAAAAAGGGCCAAAAACGCAGCAAAAAGGGGGTGCAAAGCGCAAATTCACGCAGCCCACAAAGGAGCCCAGCAGAAAGGGGCATTTGCCCCCAGAAAGCTCGTGGCGGGCGCCACCAAACCCAAATCCAGCAAAACCAATTTTGCGAGACGTGGGGAAGCGGCAAACGTCTGATACGAATTTTGTTCCTAATCGTACGACAATTGGATAATCTCAAAGGAAGCATATCTCTTCCTATTTTGATGGATCGTACGAGCAAACTTCCCCTATAAATAGAAGCTCAAAACTTAGATTTTATACGCCTTATTTTCTTTACTTTTCAGTCAGTTTTAGTTTCTTGTTACAGTAACTGTAACGGTATTTCCACATCGGGAATCCGTTTTCAGTTCTGTTTTCACTTTCCTGTCAAGAATTCTGTACCGATTATTTCAGTCAAGTTTATTCAGCATTTATTTCCAGGTTTTTTTATGTCTTTATTTAATTATTTATTTATGCTTTATTTAATTTTCTGTTTTTATTTATTTAATTCCTTTATCATGTCTAGCTAAATTCCTAGATATCGGTATGTAATTTAATTCTCCGAAGGGGATTTAATGATGAATTAGCGCGCGCACATAAACTATTTTTCTGATTCTGGTTTCTAATTGTAAAACTCCTATACTTTTGAACGAGAGTAAAATAAAGTAATTAAGGTTAAAATCAATAGAGCGAGAGTTTGAGATTTTAACTGGATAGTAGAAACTAGATATTAATTCTTGAACGAGCGAGAGCCACGTTAGAATTAATTAGGACTAATTGATTTTCAAAATATAGTTTCGAAACTAAGGTGGTAGAAAAGTGACAGTAAAACTCCTAGTCTAGAAAGTATGGTTTTTATCAACAAAACGAGAGTGTGAGGTTTAAACCTTTAAATTGAGAAAGTTCTTCTGAAAAAGAAACCCTTTTAGCGCGCTATTAATTTATTAAATTCCCGATGGTTAATTAGTTACATACCGATATCCCGTCTTTTAATTAATTTAAATTCATCTTTTAAATCTCTTTTAATTTCAAAACAATTCTAAACCATAAATCATTAGCCTTAGATTTACACCGTAACGACAGAAATACGGTAGGTCGACTGTTGGTCCCTGTGGATTCGATATCTTTTAAAACTACACGACGAGACTGTGCACTTGCGGTCAAGAAAATATTTTTGATACACAAATCGTCGATCAATGATGATGATAAAGTAGAAGTATATGGACCTCCCTGTTAGCCCATATTTTGGTTAAGTCAAAATATGCACTAAATGTTCTTTGAATGCAATTAATAAACCTTCAATCATGGAAACTAATATTTCCATATCATTTAATTTCATATGAAGGTCAAAGGTAATGCATTTAAGCAAAAAGAACATTGTCATAAGAAAATATTCATGAATTTCAGAAGATGAGAAGCATTCACAAGTCCAAGAAGCAAATTAAGACTTGGTTCGAGTTATAGGCATTTCGAGTAACCATCAGAATCACTCGAACTCGAAGACCTTTTGTAACTTGGTAATTTATCAACATTTCTAAAGCTTCAAAATTTAAACCATTGCAACTCTTCATTCAAGTGTGGCAACTATTGGCATTCAAGAATGAAGAATAGGTGGCAAGACGCATATCAAATGGATATTTTATAGTCGTTTAGATCGTTATAGGATTTATCTATAAATACTAGTTCATTTGATGTAATTTCTATCACAAATTCACATACTAAAAATCCTTACAAATTCTGAGTACCCAAGCGTTCGAGCGAAAGGAATACAAGAGGAAATAATGTATGATCTTGTGATCAATTTCTTTTAATTCAATGCAATTTACTATTTCATGCAATTTACTTGTTTTCATTTACATTCTTTGCATTTTATTTCATTGAATCATTTACTTTTTCTTGTCAAATACGTACTCATTTTGAGTATTTTTATATTTCTTGTCAATCAAGTCATTTATTTTTCATTTACTTTACTTTGTCAAACAAACTTGTTCATTTGTGTTAATGAACATTGTTATTGTCAAACATAAACAATGAATGCACAAAACATGTTCCGAGATTCTCTAGTTGGTCTTTCAAGCATTGCAAACTAGCGGTTGTTTACCAAAAAACAGCGTAAACAAATTGGCACGCCCAGTGGGACTGGTTTTGTGTGTTTTTTAGTTTATTTATTTGTTTCAAAAATTTTCTGAAAAGTGATTTTAGTGCATTTACATCGCATTCATTTCCATAAAACTTTTTAGAAAATCATATAATCATTTGTTGTTTAGTGTATGCATTTGAGAAGTGGTAGAATAAAACAAGAAATGGCTAGACCTAGAGTCACAAATGCTAATAATAACAACAATAATAATAATAATGAGAACGTTGATCCAGACATCGAACAGGAATTCGAGGATGGGCAACCAGTAGTAGTAGTTGGTGCATCCAACGCAATGTCTGGCCCACATCCTGATTCTAGTTCCACAGAAACTGTACAAGAAATTCCTGTATCAATACCCATGGGGTCAACAAACCCCTCAAGGGGTACAAATGCATCAACTACATTGTTGGAGCAATCGTCAACTACCCCTGCCATAGTTTCCCCTCAAGTAGGAACTGGCAACCCATATACTGGGGCATCATTTGATTTTAGAAGTCAAACTGGACCTCTCTATTATTCGAGTAGGTCTTACCCTTATGGAATGCCAACATCTGTGATGCAGAATGTGTACACACACCCTTCTACATTTTCTGATTCCATGACGGTTAGATTCCCATATAATATGGGGCAGACTTCTAATAATAACCGTAATAGAGGAAGTTTACCAACACTCACTACAGATTCTATGTTAGCCATGAGGCAACAAATGGATGAGAGTAATCATCAAATGGTGAACTTACTCACAACACAAATGGGTACAGTAATTAACCCATTAATTCGAGATACTAACAATAGTTACCAGGCATTAGCCACCCAAATGGGTAGAATAGCAGATTTCTTTGGTGGCTCCCAAATGCCTAGACAACCACTTCAACAATTACAGGCCACAAAGCCTGAACCAGTTGCAGAGGCTCGAAATGAAATACAGCAGAGGCCACAACCAGTGCCTCGAGCAATCGAACAGCTTGTGCAAAGAAATGTTGAACCTGAAATGGTGTTAGTTAATCGAAATCAAAATGCTGATGAAGTACTAAGGAATGTTCAGCATAATGATTTTGGGCAAAATAACTTAGCTAATTTAGTGGAAGCAATTCTTGCCCAAAATGGTCTAAATGTTGGTTTACATAGACCAAATTTCGTATCACCTTTAACTGAGTTTGTGTTGCAAACAGAAATACCTAGGGGCATAAAGACCCCCAAATTTACTAAGTTTGCTAGTGATACAACAGAGTCCACTGTAGAACATATTACGAGGTATTTAACAGAGGCTGGAGACATAGCGAATAATGAGAATTTAAAAATGAAATATTTCCCTAATTTTATAACCAAGAATGCTTTTACTTGGTTTACAACATTGCCTCCACATTCTGTGTTTACATGGACACAATTAGAAAGGCTTTTTTATGAACAATTCTACATGGGTCAAACTAAAATTAGCCTTAAAGAATTAGCAAGTATGAGGCGTAAAACACCAGAGTTAGTTGATGATTATCTCAATAGGTTTAGGCTTCTCAAAGCAAGATGATTTACTCAAGTCCCTGAACATGAGTTTGTTGAAATGGCTGCTGGTGGCCTTGATTATTTGATTCGAAAGAAACTAGATACCCAACACCTTAGGGACATGGCCCAACTTGCTGATAGAGTTAGACAAGTTGAAAGGCTTAAAAGTGAAAAAGCTAAAAATTCTAAGTTCCATAAATCGAAAGAGAAAGTAGCCTATGTAGGACATTATGAGAGTGATAATGACTATGAGGCAGAATATGAGGAGGTTGTGGAAAATGAAATAGATTTGGCTGAATTAAAGTCAGGGCCTCCCTATACTTGTAAGTTATTAAAACCCTCGAATGGAAAAAATCCTATTGAACCCAAAAATGATAAATATGTTGCAAAAACCTACACATTTGATGTTACTAAATGTGATGAAATTTTTGATTTATTGGTCACTGATGGCCAAATAATTGTTCAAAAAGGTTTGAAAATTCCTGCTTTAGAACAAAGAAAGAAAAGAGGTTATTGCAAATTCCATAACTTTTTGGGTCATAAAACTTCTCAATGTGTTGTTTTCAGGGATCTAGTACAAAAAGCATTGAATGAGGGAAGGCTGAAATTTGATAAAAAATCCAAACCACCAATAAAGGTAGATGTTGATCCTCTCCAAGTGGCTGAAACGTCTTACGTTGAGCCATTCGAGTGCTTAATGGTGGATGCCATGGAAGCTTCTCCAGTTCGAGCTGTAACTGAGAAGGAGTATGAAGAGAAACTTCAGAAACTATACCCTCAGGCTAAATAGGAATTGATTGACTTTCTGAATAGGTGCAAGTTAAGCAACACAGAACTCATGCTATGCCCTCGTTGCAGTGTTGTGTGTGATAAAGAGGCTACTGCAGGCCTTAAAAATGTTATGCAATATGTGGATAACAAAAATAAATGGTCTACTGCTGGACCAAACAAAGGAAGCTATGTGAAGCAAGGCCCTTCCATCCATGATAGGTTGGGAAAGAGGCAAACATACGTTCCTTCCAACAGGATCCCAGTCAATCAATGGTCTTCTGGCCAACACCAAGCTTTCCAAAAGAGGAAGATGGAGATTGGGAGCTCGAGTCGTTCTGTTTCGAGCAAAACTGCTGAAGTCAAGAGGTTTACTTATAATAACAATTATAAGGGAAAAAACCCTATGACTCGAACACAATGGCGTAGGGATTAACGCCAAAAGAAGTTAGAAAGAGAGATGGCCCTAGCTGGGGGCCAATCTCAACAAGTTGCCCATGTTGGGGGCAACACAAACAAAGTTGCCCATGCTGGGGGCAATACAAACAAAGTTACCCATGCTGGGGGCAACAAAACTAATGCTGGGAATAATAAACAGAGTGTTCCCAATAAGGCTGAAAAAGCCTTAGTTGCTGATCAGGGCTCTTCCTCAAAGAGGCCCATCAAAGAAAGAATATTACTTCCTGAGGATAACATGGAAGATGATATGGTAGATGAAGACCTGCTCGAATCTGGATCTGAACCAGATTTTGATGTATTGGTTAATGTGGTGTCTATATTGCCACGTGAATATGATATCAGGTCCACCTCTGATCCTGAGGAGGAATTTGAAGAACCTGATATAGATGAATGCACCCCTGTTTGTTTCTATGTGATGACAAATGGGTGCATTGAACAAAGGCAGGCTGCCTTCGAGTGGCCTCATGAAGGTATGAGAAACCACCTAAAGCCTTTATACATCAAGGCTAAAGTTGGTGGTGTTGGTGTAAACAAAGTCTTAGTGGATGGGGGTGTTGCTGTTAACCTAATGCCTCATTTCATGCTGAGAAAATTGGGAATGTATGATACTGATATGCATTCTCACAACATTGTTCCCTCAAATTATGAGGGAAAAAGTGGCAAATCTTTAGGTGCCATTCAAATGGATGTTGCTGTGGGTAGCACCATTAGGCCAACATTATTTATAGTTGTGCCTTCGAGGGTGAGTTTCAACTTGCTTTTAGGCAGGGAATGGATCCATGGGGTTGGTGTTGTTCCCTCCACTCTCCACCAAAGATTAATACTTTGGAGGGAGGACAAAATAGTGGAAAATATTGAGGCTGATCAAAGTTTCTCTATGTGTGAGGTTGACCACATAACTAGGCAAACTTTTGATAAAAACTTAGCCTCTATTGCCCCATGTGGTGAACGAGATGATGGCTTTCGAGGAGCCAATAATAACAATGTTTACCATTCTGTGAGACTCCATCCCACACAGGGATTCTGTTGGGAGAGGGAAGAAATTGAAGATTTCCCTCCTGAAGATGGAATGATGCCACCATCTAGGTGGGATGATGAATATCCCAACAATGACTGAGCCCTCCTCTTGGGCCAGAATAACGGCATATATTGCCGAGAAAAAGATCGAAACGGCCTTAGAGGCTGTACTCGAACAAAATATGGTTGAAAAAACCATTGAAGAAAATAATGGTAAATTATTGCCAATTGAGCAAAGGTTGGATTGTATTTATGATGATGAACCCTTAGGATTTGAAATAGATCCATTAAGTTTAAATCCAAAAATGCAAGCCCAAGATCCTTTGCAAGAAATTAATATTGGAGATGGCCCAATAAAAAGGCCAACATATATCAGTACCAATATTGATTTCGAGTTAAAGAAAAAACTGGTTAATCTACTCAAAGAATTTAAAGATTGTTTTGCCTGGGACTATAATGTAATGCCAGGATTGAGTAGAGAATTGGTGGAACATAGGCTACCACTCAAGCCAGGAAAAAAGCCAATCAAGCAGTTACCAAGGAGATTCAACCCAGAGATCCTATCAAAGATCAAAAGTGAGATTGAAAGGTTGTTGAGGAGCAAATTCATTTGAACTGTTGGGTTTTTGTATGTTGGCTACATTTTGCAAAAACAACTACTAGTCAATGCTGAGACAAATGTTGTAGCAAGTGGAACAGCATTGTGTGGCCTGATTGTTGCGCGCCAACACGCGCTATATTTCTGTGCAAGATCTTCTGGAGATTCTATGAAGTTTTATATTTAACCTAGCGTGCTGATCAAGACGCGTAGGTTGAAAGAGCTGTAAAAGGTTGTCTTGCCTTGGTGTATTTCCATAATTAATATTGATATATTTTTGGAAACAATATTCTTGCTCATGAAGAATTGTTAGCTAGACCTGACAACGTCCAAGCTGTGTTTTGAAGCCCAAACCATTGACTGCTCAGTATTATATATATGTAAACACAAACCCTAGTTTTGTGTGTGGAAAACCGTGTGTGTACTAAAGCGTGTGTCTTAAGGTTTAGGTTTTCTTGTTAGTTGTGAGTATTGCTTGTATCTCCTTGATTCAAGTCAAGTACTCTGTGTTTGAGTTGTAATGGTGTACTGCTCCTAAGCTTTGAAGTACGGAGTTAGTTGTGTTTTTAGAGTGTGTCTTTTATTCAAACTAAAGAAACAAGTGTGTGCTTAACAGTGTTGTCTGTACTGTTAGTAGGGATTGAGATGGGGTCTCATACCTAGGAGTTCCTAGGTAGAGCAGCCATTGGTAGGGTCGTGGTGCAAAGACAAGTAGTGAGTCTACGTTGTGCTTTTCACTAGAACTATTATAGTGGAGTTCATTCCTGGAATGGTATCCCTCAGACTAGGGCAATTTGCGCCGAACTGGGTTAACAAACTCACTGTGTTCTTTATTATTTTGTCACGCGTATTTTACTTTGTTACGCTGTGTTTTATTATTATTGTGTGACAAGTGCTCGGACAAGTGCTCTAACATTGTGCACAACATTTGTCTGTCTGGTTGCCAGAATTTCAATTGGCATCAGAGCAGGCACCCTGCCTAGTTGGGTGAGCTCCAGGGAAGATATTTCTGGCTAAGATGGACAAAGAAGGAGGACTAATGAATATACCACCACTTTTGGTTGGTGATGCTAACTATGATGACTGGAAGTCTAAAATGACTACGTTTTTGAAATCCATGGATCACAAAACATGGAGAGCTGTTGTTATAGGATGGGAACATCCTGTAGTTACTACTGGTAAGGAAGGGGAGACTACCACTAAGCTGAAACCTGAGGAGAAATGGAGCAAGGATGAAGAAGCATTAGCCAATGCAAATTCAAGGGCTCTAAATGCCTTAATCAATGGAGTTGATGTGCATATTTTCAAATTGATAAAAAAATGTATTATTGCAAAGGATGCATGGAAGATACTCCAAACTGTTCATGAGGGTACCTCAAAGGTGAAAAGCTCAAGGCTGCAACTATTGACCAGTAAGTTTGAGAACTTGAAGATGAAGGATGATGAAAGCATTGAAGACTTTCACATGAGAATACTTGATTTTGATAATCAATTTGATGCTTTGGGAGAAAATATTTCTGAAGAAAATCTGGTAAAAATGCTTAGGTCACTACCTAAAAAGTTTGACATGCAGGTTACTGCCATACAGGAAGCCAAGGACATCTCAGAATTGAAAATGGGTGAACTAGTGGGGTCTTTACAAACGTTTGAAATGTCTGCAAATGAGAGATCTGAAAAGAAGACAAAGAGTATTGCCTTTGCCTCTAAATCTGAGGAGAGTGATATGGAGGCTGATGATAGTCTATCTGAAACTATTGTGATGTTGGGTAAGAAATTTAATAAAGCTTTCAAACGGTTTGACAGACATGTCAAGACACATGCTCCAGACAACGGTCACAGCTTAAATAAGAATGTCAACAATCTGAAGAAATCAACAACAGATGACAAGACAAGTCTAGGGAAAGGAGTTCAATGCCATGAATGTGAAGGTTATGGTCGTATCAGGACTGAATGTGGAACGTATCTTAAGAAGCAAAAGAAAGGGATGACCGTCTCTTGGTCAGATGAAGATGAGTCTAACTGGAGTATGTACATCTGATGTTGAATCACACGATGGTGAAATGACTTATGATGAATTGGTTGATTGTTATAAGGGATTATGGCTCAAAAGCGTAGAAGTTGGTAACACTGTGATAAGGCAAAAGAAGACCATTGTTGTACTACAAGCTGAGAAAAACAAACTTCTGGAAGAAAATTCAAGACTGGATGGTGATATTACTCTATACAAATCCAAGATTGACAACATGAACAAGCAATCGAGGATGCTGAATACAGGTACTGATATGCTAGAAGAAATCCTAGAGGTAGGACAGAAGTCTAATGATACGAGAGGTATTGGTTTCAACCACAATTCACTATTTCATCAAAAAATTGTGCCTGTAAAGAAGTTTGTTTCTTCTGTTAGTACCTATAATCCAACTATGTCAAGACAGATGTTTCAGCATCCGGTGAGACAACAGACAACCAGAAACTATATCAAATCAAAGAAAAGATATTTTGGTTGGGTTTGTTATCACTGTGGAAGAAAGGGACACATCATACCTTACTGTTTCAAATTAAATGGGTACCCTGATAAAACTCATTCATCAAAAGCTGAACCTATTATGAAGAATGTCAAGCAAGAATGGAAGCATAAGAGTAATACTGGTGATCCTAAACAAGCAGAACTTGAAGGCGTGGAGATTGCTCAAATTGCTCATACCTCACTAAGAGCATCATCTAGTAGTGATTGGTATTTTGATAGTGGATGTTCAAGACATATGACTGGAAATAGAGATTACTCGACAGATGTCTTTCCATATGCTACAAGCTTTGTGACTTTTGGTGATGGAGCCAAAGGGGAGATTAAAGGTATAGGGTCATTGATTAGTGAAGGGCTACCTAAACTTGACAAGGTCCTTCATGTAAAAGGGTTGACTGCTAATCTAATAAGCATTAGTCAATTATGTGACAAGGGTCTAAAAGTCAACTTCACAAAGAATGAATGCTTAGTTACTGATAGCAAAGGTAATCTACTGATGAAGGGAGAAAGATCAAAGGATAACTGTTATTTATGGGTCTCTCAAGACAAAGCTAAGTTGTCTACTTGTCTAATAACCAAAGACTATGGCACCAAAAGCTCGGACATCTAAATCTCAAAAGTATGAAGAAAGCTATTGCTGAAGGAGCCATCAGGGGTTTACCAAGACTTCAGATTCAAGAAGGAAGTATATGTGGAGAATGTCAAATAGGAAAATAGACAAAGATGCCGCACCAGAAGCTGCAACATCTGACCACATCCAGAGTGCTTGAATTGTTGCATATGGACTTAATGGGACCTATACAATTTGAGAGCCTAGGTGGTAAGAAGTATGCATTTATCATGGTAGATGATTTTTCTAGATATACATGGATTGACTTCATCAGGGAGAAATCTGACACTTTTGAAAAATTTAAGGATCTTTGTTTAAAACTTCAAAGAGAAAAGGAATGTGGTATTGCTAGAATCAGAAGTGATCATGGGAAGGAGTTTGAAAATAGTAAATTATCTGAGTTTTGCACGGCTGAAGGAATATTCCATGAATTCTCTGCTCCTATTACTCCTCAACAAAATGGAATAGTAGAGAGAAAGAATAGAACATTACAAGAATCTGCCAGAGTGATGTTACATGCCAAGAAGTTACCATTCCACTTCTGGGCTGAGGCTATGAATACAGCCTGCTATATACATAACAGAGTAACTTTGAGAAAAGGAACATCTACAACTCTGTATGAGCTATGGAAGGATAGAAAGCCCACTGTGAAATACTTTCATGTGTTTGGGAGTAAATGTTACATCTTAGCTGACAAAGAACCAAGAAGGAAGATGGATGCTAAAAGTGATGAAGGCATATTCCTAGATTATTCAACTAATAGCAGAGCCTACAGAGTATTCAACTCCAAAACTAATACCATGATGGAATCAATAAATGTTGTGATTGATGATAAGGGTAATGATGCTGCACCAGAAGATAGTACATTTGGCACAGCATCTGACTTGCAAGAAGAGACAAAAGATGAAGTTGTCAATGAGGAAGATGGTGAAGTAATAAGTTCTGAAAATACAGTTAATAACAAAGGGCCATCTATCAGAGTTCAGAAGAATCACCCAATAGATCAAGTCATCGGTAATCCTAATCAAGGAATCACAACAAGAAGGAAAAATAATGAGGTATCAAATTCTTGTTTTATTTCCAGCTTTGAACCCAAGAATGTTAAAGAGGCTCTGACTGACGAATTCTGGATAAATGTCATGCAAGAAGAACTAACTCGGTTCAAGAGAAGTGATGCGTGGGATCTAGTTCCTAGACCAGACAATGCAAATATCATAGGTACAAAATGGGTTTACAAGAATAAGTCAGATGAAAATGGTACTATCACTAGAAACAAAGCTAGATTGGTTGCTCAAGGTTATGCTCAGATTGAAGGAGTTGATTTTGGTGAAACTTTTGCCCCTGTAGCTAGGCTAGAAGCTATTAGACTATTACTTAGAATTGCATGTATTCTCAAATTCAAGCTGTATCAAATGGATGTCAAGAGTGCATTTCTGAATGGTTATTTGAATGAAGTAGTCTATGTGGAACAGCCCAAAGGCTTCATTGATCCAGCCTTTCCAAATCATGTTTACAAGTTAAAGAAAGCTTTATATGGATTGAAGCAAGCTCCTAGAGCTTGGTATGAAAGGCTAACTGAGTTCTTGGTGAACAATGGCTACAGGAAGGGAGGTAATGACAAGACACTTTTTGTGAAAGATGAGAGAGGAAAGCTTATGATTGCACAAATATATGTCGATGATATAGTCTTTGGAGGAATGTCTGACCAGATGGTACAACATTTTGTTCAGCAAATGCAATCTGAGTTTGAAATGAGTCTTGTTGGTGAGCTGAACTTCTTTCTAGGTCTCCAAGTAAAACAAAAGGAAGATACTATATTTATATCTCAAAGTAAGTATGCCAAGAATATGGTCAAGAAATTTGGTATGGAGAATGCTGCCACCAAAAGAACTCCTGCTCCCACACATATCAAATTATCTAAAGATGACAAGGGAGAAAATGTAGATCAAAGTTTGTACAGAAGTATGATAGGAAGTCTTCTCTATCTGACTGCTAGTAGACCTGACATCACATTTGCTGTTGGAGTATGTGCTAGGTACCAAGCTGAACCAAAGATTAGCCATCTTGAGTATTTTTATATTTCTTGTCAATCAAGTCATTTATTTTTCTTTTACTTTACTTTGTCAAACAAACTTGTTCATTTGCGTTAATGAACATTGTTATTTTCAAACATAAACAATGAATGCACAAAACATGTTCCGAGATTTTCTAGTTGGTCTCTCAAGCATTGCAAACTAGCGGTTGTTTACCAAAAAACAGCGTAAACACTCCCATATATGATACTTTGATGCTCAGAACTTTGCAAGTCAAGGCTTTACCCATGGAAGGATATCAAAGGAATCAAATCTTCTACACTAAGTGTCAAGTGAAGGATAAGTGGTGTAGTGTCATTGTGGATGGAGGTAGTTGTACCAATGCAGCTTCAACTGAAATGGTGTCTAAATTAGGATTGCTCACAGCAAAACATCCTAAGCCTTATGCACTACATTGGCTGGACAATGGGAGTAGCATAAATGTTACAAGGCAGACGCGTATGGGATTGACCATGGGGTCTTATGTTGATGAGATCTTGTGTGATGTGGTGCATATGGATGCAAGTCACATACTTTTGGGACGCCCTTGGCAATTTGATAGGGATGTGACGCATAGAGGAAGGTCCAATGAGCATGAATTGAACTTCAATGGCAAGAGGATTGTATTGAAACCAATGGCATCAAATGAAGTCCGTTCCATGATTACAAAAAGAGGTAAAAAGCCGAGCCTCACTATGTTTGCTACTGAAAATGAAGTGAAGGATGCTATTGATAATGGTGAATTAGTCTACATGTTGGATGCAAAGAATGCTAAACAAGATAATGTAGAGACTCCTCTTAAACAACAATTGGAGGTTGTCTTGGGTGAGTATGAAGATGTGTTTCCAAGTAAACTACCAATTGGTTTGCCACCTATCCGTGGGATTGAGCATCAAATTGATCTAATTCTGGGAGCTCCATTACTAAACAAGGCTGCCTATAGATGTAATCCAGAGGAGACAAAGGAGTTGCAACGGCAAATTGAAGAATTGATAAGCATGGGTTATGTGCGTGAATCAATGAGCCCATGTGCTGTCCCGGCATTGTTGGTTCCTAAGAAAGATGGTTCATGGAGAATGTGTATTGATAGTAGGGCGGTGAACAACATAACCATCAAATATCGTTTTCCCATTCCAAGACTAGATGATATGCTTGATGAGTTACATGGGTCGGTTATCTTCTCAAAAATCGATCTAAGGAGTGGATATCACCAAATCAGAATGCGCGAAGGTGATGAATGGAAGACGGCATTCAAGACTAAGCATGGTCTATATGAATGGCTAGTTATGCCGTTTGGGCTCACAAATGCACCTAGCACCTTTATGAGGCTCATGAACGAAGTACTCAAGCCCTTTTTGGGTAAGTTTGTTGTTGTTTATCTTGATGACATATTGGTGTATAGCAAGTCTATTGAGGAGCATTTCACTCATTTGAAACAAATCTTTGAGACCCTAAGAGCACAAAAACTCTATGGGAAGAAGGAAAAATGTGATTTCTTGGTTGAAAGTGTGGTGTTTCTTGGATATGTGGTGTCTAAAGATGGAGTATCAATTGATCAAACAAAGGTGGATGCTATCAAGACTTGGTCGAGCCCTACAACAGTTTCGGAGGTGAGATCTTTCCTTGGTCTTGCATCATTTTATCGGCGCTTTATCCAGAATTTTAGCACTATAGCGAGTCCCATGACCGAATGTTTGAAGAAGGGTGCGTTTGTGTGGAATGAGCAAGCACAAAAGGCTTTTGAATTGATTAGGTTAAAGCTTTGTGAAGCTCCTGTTTTAGCTTTACCCGACTTCACTCAACCATTTGAAGTTGAATGTGATGCTAGTGGAGTTGGCATTGGGGCTGTTTTGATACAAAACAAAAGGCCTATAGCTTATTTCTCGGAGATACTAGGAGGAGCCAGATTGAACTATTGCACCTATGACAAAGAGTTCTATGCCATTGTGAGAGCTCTTGATTATTGGAGTCATTATTTGCGTTCTAATCACTTTATACTGCATTCAGATCATGAGTCTTTGAAGTATATCAATGGGCAACAAGGATGGTAAGAGTAATGTGGTGGATGATGCACTTTCAAGGAGGTATGCTTTAATTTCAATTCTTGAAACTCGCTTACTTGGTTTTGAGACTTTGAAAGATTATTATAAAGAGGATGTGGATTTTGGTGAAATATACTCTAATTGTGAAAAGGAGCATTTGGAAAGTACATAGTGCAGGATGGATTTTTGTTCAAGGAGAATCGGCTTTGCATCCCCAAGCATTCAATTCGTGAGTTACTAGTTCGTGAAGCTCATGGTGGAGGTTTGGCTGGTCATTTTGGCATTACAAAGACCTTGGAGATTTTAAAAGAACACTTTCATTGGCCAAAGATGTTAGGAGATGTGCAGAAAGTCATTAGCAAGTGTGTTACTTGTCATATGGCAAAGAGTTCTTTCAAACCAGAGGCATATACTCCATTACCAACACCTAGTGGTCCTTGGATGGATGTGAGCATAGATTTCATTGTGGCTTTGCCCCATACAACAGCGAGGTAAAGATGCTATTATGGTTGTTGTTGATAGATTTTCAAAGATGGTACACTTTGTAGCTTGTCACAAAACAGATGATGCTAGTAATGTTGTTGATTTGTACTTTCGTTGAGATTGTACGTTTACATGGAGTTCCTAAAACTATTGTTTTCGATCGTGATTCAAAGTTTTTGAGTTATTTTTGGAACACATTATGGAGGAAATTGGGTACTAAGTTGCTGTTTAGTACTTCTCATCACCCTCAAACCGATGGACAAACCAAGGTGACTAATAGAACTCTTGGTACTTTGCTGCGTGGTTTGGTTAGTAAGACTCAAAAGGATTGGGACTTGAAGCTAGCTCATGCTGAATTTGCCTACAGCCGGTCCCCTACATATGCTACTAATCATTCTCCTTTCGAAGTTGTTTATGGTGTGAATCCTTACTTGCCATTGGATTTGATAACTATGCCAAAAGAGGAATTAGTTCATCCAGATGCCGAGGCCAAACTCAAATCAATGATCAAGCTACATGAGCAAGTGCAAGAAAGAATCAAGGCGGTAAATGAAGTCTACAAGCAAAGGTCCAAGAATAAGAAGCCTAAATTGTTCAAAGAATGTGATCTTGTGTGGGTCCATTTGAGAAAAGAAAGATTCCCAAGCAAGAGAAAGAATAAGCTCATGGCTAGAGCTGATGGTCCTTTCAAAGTTATATCAAAGATCAATGACAATGCATACAAGATTGAGTTGCCCGGAGAATATGGAGTACATGCTACTTTCAATGTTGGAGATCTCTCACCATATTTAGATGATGACGGTATTCAAGAATTGAGGTCAATTCCTTTCAAAGGGGGAGGGGATGGTGCGAAAATTGATCCAGAAGAGTTTGAAATCAACACAAGTGCCATTCAAAAGGGAGTTAATGGCGTGAGGGCTGTTCTGAGTCATCATCAGGGGCTGAGTTTAATTACTTGGCTATTTTAATCATTTTAATCAATTAAGACAAATAAAATTCAGCCATCTAAAAGCCTATCCATAGTGGTTACAAAAGGAGCATAAAAGGGACATTTAAAGCCTTAAATGGCGTGTGACTAGTTATGGAGAAGGAGTTACAATAGTTGATTTCATAAATGTCATTGTTATTGCTAGTTTAATTGCATTTTTATTTGTGTGTTAATTAGGCTGTGCATTTTCGGCCATATAAGGATGTATGCTGATCATTTTGAATCATTCAATAAAACAAGAACAATTTCAGTCAAATTAGAATTTGTGTCTACATTTTCACCTGATTATTTGCAAGCGTCGCCTTGAAAATAGTTTGATTAGCTCAATTGGTGTTGAGTGCTAGTCTCTTTGTTAAGCTATTGGTGTAGTTTAACATTGTCTATCCCTTGCTGTTTTCACTAAAACAAAAGAAACAAATACCCAAAACACTTAATAGAATTCGACTAATAAGGGTGGTACCTAGTACCTTCGTTATTGGTTGTTTGCTTCCGCTATCCTTACGAATTAAAGCACTCTAATTCGTATCAAAAACTAATAACTTGCACTGCAAGCAAGATAGTAAAACAGCTGAAAAACACAGAAAAACTAGAAGTTATTTGAGAAGAGGTATCAGAGAAATAGCAGTCACTCAATGTCCTTCAAGTGACACATTCCAAGTAGTTCTCTGAGTTTGTAGAAGCCTTCAAGCTTAAGTGGCTTTGTCATGATATCAACAACTTGATCCTTTATGCTGCAATATTCCATAGTCACAGTTCCATCCTTAGTTAGATCCCTTAAGAAGTGATACCTCACATCAATATGCTTGCATCTCCCATGCATTATAGGAATCTTGGTGAGTTTTATAGATGAACTTTTATCACATAGCAGTTTTGTTTCACCATTTTGTGCTTCCCCTAACTAATGAAGTATCTTTCTCAACCATACTCCTTGACATGCACATGATGGTGCTGCAACATATTCTGCCTCTGTGCTTGATAAGGTCACAATGGCTTGCTTTTTGGATGACCATGAGATTGAGCTTCCTGCAAACTTGAACACATAACCACTAGTACTTTTTCTGTCATCACAGTCCCCAGCATAATCAGAGTCAGTGTATCCTATTAGTTGTGTGATCTTCAATCCCTTGTATGCAATGCCATAGTTAGTTGTCCCTTTTAGATACCTTAGTATTCTTTTAGCAGCTGCCATGTGAATCTCAGTAGGCCTTTCCATGTATCTAGCAATCAGACACACTGAGTAAGCCAGGTCAGGTCTAGTAGCTAGCAAATACATGAGGCATCCAACCAATTGCCTAAACTCAGTGACTTGTACAGCTTTTCCTTTCTCATCCTTGACCAATTTTGTACCAGGCACAATTGGGCTGCAAACCTTATTGCAATTCTCCATTCCAAGCCTGAGTAGAATGTTCTCCACATATTTTTGCTGATAGATGGATATGTCACCAGTATCCATCTGTTTGACTTCTACTCCAAGAAAGTACCTCATTTTGCCCAAATCAGTAATTGCAAACTTGCTTTGCATAGATGATCAAAAATTCTCAAACATGTTTTCATCACTACCAGTATATATCAAGTCATCTACATATAGACTCACTATCAATATTTTCATATTTGCACTTTGTTTGACAAAAAGTGTATGTTCATGAGGGCATTTGTTAAACTTTTCTTGAGCAAAGTGAGTTTCTATTTTACTGTACCATGCCCTAGGGGCTTGTATTAGCCCATACAGTGCCTTCTTCAACTTGTAAACCTTTGTAATGTCTTTATCTTCATAGCCTTTAGATTGATCTATTTACACATTCTCAACTAGCTCACCATGCAAGAAAGCACTTTTTACATCAAGTTGGTACACCTTCCATCCCTTGTTAGCAACTAAGGCAATATAGTTCTTATTGTGTCCCATCTAGCCACTAGTGCAAAAACTTCCTTATAGTCAACACCATATTGTTGACTGTATCCTTTGGCCACCAATCTAGCTTTGTGTTTTTGGATTTTGCCCTCTTCATTATACTTGGTCTTATATATCCACTTGACTCCTATTTTTCTGCTTCCATTGGGTAATTCTAATAACTCTCATGTGTCATTGTTTCGAATGGATTCCATTTCTTGATCCATAGCTTTTCTCCAAACACTGTATTTTGCAGCTTCTTCATATGTGTCTAGATCATCAGTAGCACTATACACAGCTAGATTGTTGAGTTCATTATCTTCTAAATTTTCCATGTCAGTTACATAGTCATTATGCCAACCAGGTACTTTTCTGGCTCTAGGAGTTGGTTGTTGATCATGAACAACTGGTGATTGATCAATTACTGCAGGTGCATTGACTGGTTGTTCTTCATCTTCACTTGTTGATTCTTCAACAAATGTATCATCACTAGTTGGTTGGTCATCATCCTCATCTTCAATTGTTACTTCTTCAATGGCATTTATGTCAGTGATTTTCTGTGGTTGATCACAGTTCCATTCCCATCCTCTTGTCTCATTAAATACCACATCTCTGCTTACAATTATCTTCTTGTTTAAAGGATCATATAGTTTGTAATCCTTTGACTATTCACTAACACTTAGGTGTATGCATTTGATTCCTTTGTCATCTAGTTTCTTTCTCTGTGTATATGCAACATGAGCATAAGCCAAGCAACCAAACACTCTAAAGTAATACACAGTAGGTTTCCTTCCACACCAAGCTTCCTGAGGTGTCATATCTTTCACAGAGTGAGTTGGACTTCTGTTCATCACATGATTGGCCCAAATAACTGCTTCTGGCCATAATTTCTTTGGAACCTGTTTGCCACTTAGCATACTTCTAACCATGTTCATTAGTGTTTTGTTCTTCCTTTCAAATACTCCATTCTGTTGTGGAATGTAAGTTGCTGTCATTTGTCTCTTAATTCCATGTTCACTACAGTATTTATTGAAAGCATGTGATGTATACTCACTCCCTCTATCAGTTCTCAAGCACTGAATTTGGCAATTAGATTCATTTTCTACTAAACATTTAAATTTCTTAAATGTATCAAGTGCATTATTCTTTTCTACTAATGGATATAGCCATGTCTTTCTACTATAATCATCAGTAAAGGTAATGAAGTACTTGTTGCCACCATTAGATGTGGGATTAATTGGACCACATATGTCAGAATGAACCAATTGCAATTGTTCAGTTGCTCTCCAATTTGCTATTTTTGGAATTGATTCTCTGTGGTGCTTGCCAATGATACAATCTGCACAAGTGTCAGTTGAATCTTGCAATGCTGGCAATCCATTCACCATTTCCTTTTTGTTTAGTTTAGTTTAATTTTCAGTTTCTGTTATTTGTTGATTTTGATTTAGCGTTTTTCGAACTTAATTTTTTGCTTGATGAATTATGAAGTTGTTGAACTTCGAATTGGATCGATGAGTTTGAAAATTGTTAGTGATTTAATTTTCGTTTAGTTTAATTTTCAGTTTCTGTTATTTGTTGATTTTGATTTAGCTTTTCTTTCGAACTTAATTTTTTGCTTGATGAATGAATTATGAAGTTGTTGAACTTCACATTGGATCGATTGGTTTACTAATTGTTAGTCATTAATCTATAATATAATTTACATGAGTTTAATTTTCATTTTCTGTTATTTGTTGATTTTGATTTAGCTTTTTTTCGAATTTAATTTTTTTCTTGATGAATGATTATGAAGTTTGTTGAATGAAGTTGTTGAACTTCGAATTGGATCGATTAGTTTAGGTTTTTTATCAGTTTCTGTTATTTGTTGATTTTGATTTATATTTTTTGGAACTTAATTTTTGCTTATTTTAGTTGCTTAAAGAATCAGAAGCTATAGCCCTTTATTTTGTTATTAAAAGTAGTTATTTGTGGCAGCTGTTATGTAATTAGAAGCAGTTGTAATGAATGAAAGAAAGGCTAATGTTGTTTTAATGCATGAAATTGTGTAACATCAGAACCGTTCAATATCAAATGAACGGCTGAGATTTTTTTTTCCGAAAGGAGACTGAGATTTAATATTGTGTGAAGTTGCGTGAAAAAATTACAATAGAGAATCTATTGTGCTTTCTTGAGCCTAATTATTTAAATTTGCAATTGTTTTTCTTTTAATCTTAATGTCCCTAATATGATAAAGTTAAATAAAACAGGTAGTTTACTATATTTTATGTAAAACAAATAAAATTTATTAAAGTGTTCTTACTGATATTTTTAAAATAAATAAATGATATATTGAAAAATATATTGAATTTTGTCTGCAGTACTAATGAAACTCTTGAGCTCATGAATGTTCACCGTAAAAAAATACTAATATTAAGTAAATGTGACAATTTGTGTATCCCTTAAAATTTGGGGATATTTACCTCCAACCACTACAAAAAAATTTAAACGACATAATAGGGCTATAAGAGCCTCGGGCCAAAGAACACAAGTTTGACCCAATTTTGGATTATTATTAAAAAGTCTGGAACATAAATGCAGTTGTATGACTCCTTTGCGCTCCGCATTAGATTTTGGCCTCAACATGAAAGTTGTAGATATTTTGATTATCTTTCCAACGCATATTCACACGCTTCAATTGAATACTCGTAGCTCAGGTTATGATCTGCACAGTTAGAAGGTGTCAATATGTCATTAAATCTAAAATTAGTCAAATAAATTCATTAAGTCTCAATTGTGACCCAAAACTTAGAAACATAATAAAAACTTAGTATTATAGAAAAGACTACTAAATTATAATACTATAAAATATGTGTCTAAATTTTACACACTACAATATTTAGTATTTACTTTTATAAAATCTATTTTATCATTAAAATCAACTCAATTTCTTCAAAAATGTAACATAACTTTTTAAGGTTAAATATGATTTTTAGTGTAGGACAGGGGTAGAAAAGTCAATGTACTAAGAAGGAGTGTTGAGTGTTGCCCTAGAGACCAAATGTCGCACTTTGTACACGAGGACTTTTTATTTCACCTAATGATTGCTTTAAGGGATAAAATAAGAAAAATCAATGTTGTAAATAATATATGACATTTATTTTGGGACAAATAATTTTGGCAAGTAGGACACTTATTTTGGGACGGAGGGAATACTTTTTTTTTTATATATAATTAAGTTTAGGAGTCACAAAAACATACATGACATGACAATTTTTAAGGTAAACTAATCTTTTATACATCACTGGGATTTGGTGCAGTTATTGCGTGACGCAGTAATGCATCTGGACCGTCCGTTCACGATCCGATGGATTGATTTTTAATGGTTACTTTTCTAGTATTTAATCTGAGCCGTCCGATCATAAATGGATGACCGAGATGCGAAACAACGTGAAAATGCGTGTTTTCTGTACAATAGTGAATCCAAATCCACATGATGGTGGTATGTAACGTGTTGATAAATAACTAACTAAACTATTGAGGATTGTCTTGAAAATAGGTAAAAAAATTTATCGTAATCACAATAAGTCGGTAGAATCAAGAAAAAGTACAACCCTAATTGCAATTTGCAAGTAGAATCAACACCAAAAATTTAGTGACTCAAAAACAAAAATTCTCACAATACAAAAAAAACTTTCAAATTGATCAAACTTCAAACGTTAATCGATTTAGTGATGATTGACGCTGAACTTGGTAGGGATGACTATGATTCGATTCTCCAAAACTGTGTTTCAGAAGAGATTAAAACCATTTGATGTCAAAACTCGCCCCAAATTCTTGACTATTAAAGTCTCCTTCCTTTAGGAACTAGGCGTGAAAACAAAAAAAAATCTTTATTTTAGTAAATTGGTGGGTGCAAATATCATTTTAACTTCATTCCCCATCTACTTTCGGTTCAGCCCAAACAAACCATTCTCTGCCTCTTTCTTTGAAAACGTTTCAGCAGCATCACTGTAATCAAAACCCTAACTTTTTCCAATCTCAAATCACCATTTTCAGCCATGGTAGTACTCTATACCTAAATCATCTCGTCATTATCTTCTAATGGAATTAAATTCGATTCTGATTCTTACGTTTCTCGGTTTGATTTTGATTTTGATCGTTTTTTTTTCTTTCAGGTTCTTCAAAATGATATTGATTTGTTGAATCCACCTGCTGAACTCGAGAAGAGGAAGCACAAACTCAAACGACTTGTTCCATCTCCTAATTCCTTCTTCATGGTAACTTTTTTTCAATAATTTTCTTGATTAGTGTTATAGGCTGTTTGTTTTAGGTTGATTTTTGTAATCTGATTTTTGATTTTTTGTTTGTGTATTTAGGATGTCAAATGCCAAGGTTGCTTCAACATGTAAGTCCTATCAAAATCCATTTTGGAGTAGTAATTTGATTTGTTTTACATTTTTCTGATGAAATTGAACTTGATTATGATTATATAATATTGTAGGTTTAAATATGATTTTAAGGGTTTCATTTATGATTTTAGTTCCTTTTGAAATTGACATTTTAGATCAACCCAATATTGTTTTTAGTTAAGCTGGAAACAACCTTTTAAGGTTAAGTATGATTTTTAGGGGTTTACATTAGTGAGGATTGTAGTTCATATAAAATATAAAATTGGCATCTGAGCTCAACACAATATTGCAACGCAACAATTTTTTAGGGTTAATATGATTTTTAGGGTTTTCATTAATGAGGATTTTAGTTCCTTCAAAATTGACATTTTAGCTCAACCCAATATTGCTAGACTGAAACAACCTTTTAGGTTTTCATTAACAAGGATTTTAGTTCCTTTAGATTTGACATTTTAGCTCAACCCAGTATTGCTAGACTTTAAAGATTCGCCCGTTTGTACATGGACCTCACAGAGTTTTGGTAGTGCTTACCACATAGTCTATAGCCAATTTATTTTTATGACATTTTCACTTAGTTCTTGTATCCACTTTTTAGTCCTCTTTTAGGGACTAAGAGTAAGAGCATGTAGTTTTGTTATTTTGTAGGGGCTGAAACAAACAGTGAGACTGCTAAAAACAAGTTAATTTAACTAGTTCTTTCGTCATAGCTACTCAATAGTATCTTGTTATTTGAATTGAACGTTGAAACTTTGTTTTTTTAATTAATAAATGATTATGAAACAATTTGTTATAGTACCTTTTTTATTCAAATGGGCTATTCTTAATGGTTGAATTTTTTTTGATGCAGAACAACTGTGTTCAGTCACTCCCAAACTGTTGTGGTTTGTGGTAATTGTCAAACTGTGTTGTGCCAACCCACTGGTGGTAAAGCAAGATTAACAGAGGGATGTTCTTTCAGAAGGAAGGGAGATTAATGTGATGGAGCTATTTTTTTTGTCTTTTTTGAGTATGGTCTGAAGAAATATTGTGGTATTTAATTTGAAAATGTCTCTAGATTTTAAATAGTATTTGAATTTCTGAATGGAACTTGGTTGTCATGTGTCTATGCATTTGTTATTCTCTTCAAGTTGAAAGGATTTTTATATTTTGACATTGTTATATCTCATTAGCTATAATTTATATCTAGCAATTTATTTTATTTGTTGCATGCATTTGTTTGATTTTGCGGCTTAGTTTGTTGGAGCCTCTTCTAATCTTGCATGTGTGAATGCTAATGGTTGTTATATTCTTAATTAGTGATATAGTATTTGTTTTTCCCATTAGCAACCTGTTGCATAAATCCTCTGCAATGTGCAAATCACTATGGGTTACAAGTTCTAAGAGGAACTCTTATGGGTTCTCTATTATGTGAGAGTTGAGTATGTATGCACAAAGGAGTTTGGATACAAATACAACATGGATTATTAGTGCCTTTGAGTTGTCATCTTAATGTAGGTGTGTATTTGACTAAGATTATGTACGAGGAATCAAAATTTTCAAGTCTTATTTGAGAATTAATTGAACACCATACTATTTTTGTTCATGTAGTGTTTGGTTTATGTTTTTGTGCTTGTTGTGGTGTTGTGTTCTTTCTTTTTATTGTTACTCATGTTGGTGCTATTGGTTAATCTGTCCTTTCAGTGATGGTTTGTATCTCTTGATCTACAATGTGCGCCTAACGCCGAGCGCTTCCCTCTTGAGTTAGGGGTGGCGTGGTATTTCCACGAGATAGGGTATTCTTTGTGGCACACTTTTAGTGTGTAGGCGCAAATCAATTCACTTTTAGTGAAGGGCTTCTTGGCCGCTTTCCTGCTGTAGCCATTAGCAGGTTGAGCTAAAGATTTTCCCTACATGTCTTTACCTTATTCTTTAACAAATTGAGGTGAACGTATTAGATGTTATTACATAGGAAACTATTATTAATCATTATGTTATTTATAGGCACATAATATTAGCTATTAATTTGACTATTGTGATTTCGTACTTTAATTCAACAGAGTTACATTTCTAAGTAGATATATTCTGATGTTTATTTGTTTTTGCCAAATTTTGTAAGCTGTTTGATTCTTTCTTTCAACCATGATCTTTAAACAATGCAAATTTTATTTTTGGTACTTTTTGTAAACTTTTTAATTATCTTTTAGTCTTGAGGCAAAAGTGATGGTGTTTTTACTGACATGCTTGGTGGATGATTTGGTTCATACTTTTTGAGTTAGATTTTATCTCCACTAGTTTGTGTGAATCAAATAAGATATGTTTGTAAAATCCTTTACCATTTTAAGAAACAATTAGTTTGAAGTTCTGAAAATAGGTCTAAATATAGCTTGAGATGGTATATTTTTGGAGGCAAATATTTGCTGTGTACTTTTATTTCTTTCCATTATCCATAGTACAGTCCACTACCATTTTCTGTTTTTTTTTTTTTTTTGGCATTTTTGAGAAACCAATCTACCTATAAAATCGAGTTTTAAGTATTGCTTCTCTATGAGCTTATCGGCATGGCCTTGTGAGCTTACATCTGTTGTTTGAGATATTTAACTTTATATGCAGTAGTTGCTGTTGTTTGAACTTCAAACATTCTATTTATTTAATTTTAAGGGTGAAATTATAGTCATTAGGTTATATTTTACCAAAATAAAATGAAATAATAGCAGGTTGTCCTTAGATATTTGGGCTGTAATATGCTGATTTTCCATTGTCGTATTTAAGGATATGTAAATGAAAGGGAGAAAGAAAAGAAGATGAAAGACACCTAACATCACTGTTTTAAAAACTCAACTAAATTTGTGAGACATAAAGTTATGGTTTAATTGTTTTAAACATCTTTAATTGAGAAGATATTATGTTTTAACTCCATTAATAACTGAACAATTCAGTGTTTGATTTTTAAGATACTATGGATTATGTTTTACATTTGTTAAACTTTTTCTCCAACCCTCTGATGTTGTAACAATGATAAAACAAGACATCAAAATGCACTAAGCCTTTTTTATAAAAGGCACATGAATTCAACGTTTTGGTCCTAGATACTATTTGCTCTGCTACATCAATTTTACTAACTACAAATGTAAATTCTTGACTAATATAGGATCAAATACAAATGTTGTAAGATAATGCAAAATGACTATATTACTTCCCTTAGTTAAGCACAAATACTTTAAAAACTTATATTTAATTCATCCTTTTATTAAAATTTTGCAAATCAATTCAACTTTTAATGTGCCGAACATAACTTCTAAAAAATTAATCAAAATTTTAAGGGATATACCTGAGTTGACTTAAAAGTAAAGATTAAAAAGTGTCTAAATTAGTGATACATGAGTTGACTTTTAATGTGCCGAACATAACTTCTGAGAATGAATTGAACCACATGTTGTATCTAATCTTAGTTTCTACAAGAATGATAATGGGTGCGTTTGTTCTGGATTTTTTCCGGAAAAAAACTATTTTTTTTTTTAAATCACTTTTTTCATTTTTGATGTGCTTATTTTAGATTTTCATAAAAATTATTTTGTTAGAAAAATCATTTTTGAATCTAAAATGAAAAGTTATTTTCAACTGATTTTTTCAAAATCAATTTTTTTGAAAGCAAGGACCATATGTTTGTTCTCAAAAATGATTTTTATAACTGTAAACAAACAGAAAACAACTTTAAATATTTTTTAAAATCTCTACAAAATAAATCTATTTTTATAAAATAGATATTTTTAAAAAAATCTATTTTATTTTAATTTCAAACACCCAATATGTGTTTCGTGTTTTCAAAATTGCATATGTTATCAAGTTTTGTTTTTGATAGGAAACAACACCATTCATTAGATAAGATCATAAGATAAACTGAAAGTATACAATGTGTTCGGATATTTTTCATCCACAATTAAACCGACCATAATTTTGACATCAATATAAATTTTGAGAAATTAGAAACCAGTAGAGCATTATCAAACCAATAATGAAAGTTTAGTTGAGGAATAACATTCTTTAAACATATCCAATTATGAATCAGTGCTTTGGTGTTTGTTGAGTGGATTTTAGTAGCCACTATTACATAATCGCTCAAAACACTGTTCTTTAAACATAAGAACAACACAAGAAAATAACCATAACGGATACACAAACAAAAATCTCATATTTTTTCTCCTGAAGTATTCGGGAGGTTGTTTTTCATGTCAAGAAAACTCTTAGGAAATATGTTGGTGTAATTTTTTTTTATTTTTTTCGCTACAAGTTTAATCTTTTTTGAGATGATGGCAGTTCGGGGTCTTGCCAGAACTTTTGCTGACCGGGGGTTTTTGTGTTCTTGTTTTGGTTTTAGGTTCTGGTTGTGCGGTGGATTGTAGTTTGCGGCGGGTTTTTAATGGCTCTATGGTGGTGTCGCATATGTGGTTTTTGTTGTGCCGGTGGTTGGGGTTTGGATGGTATTGAGGGTTACTGTTTTGGTGTGGCGCTAGTGATGCGTGGTGGTGGTGACGGTGAAGACGGTTTTGGTGGTGCGAATATATTTTAGTGTAGCCTGTTTGTGGTGTTGATGTGGTGGTCTTGGCCTATTCATGGTGTGATTGATGTCGTATGTGTGTTTGGTTCTTTTTGATTCTTTAATTGTTTTCAATTTTTTGAGATTTGCAGGACTATTTTTGATTCTTTGATGATTTCAAAATCTGTTGAGATTTGCAGGTTTTATTGTATTTGGGTGACCTCTATCGTGTCAATGTTGACTGTTAAGAGGAGGTTTGTGAGCTGAGACTTATCTATCTATGTTCTCATTCTACGGTTGCCCTTTTAACTTTTGACCCGAGAAGTTGTCTTTGAATTCTTATGGGCAGATCACTTTTTATTTGAGATCGGGAGTTAGTGTCTAGGGACATATTTTGGGTCAGGTTGATGTATCTCTGGTGGTCTGGAAGTTGAAGAATATCTTTCTAAGAATGAGTTTAGAAGTAGACCTCTTATTAGGTAGTGTGAATTTTGATATTTTCATTGATGTTCCGCTTATATACGACACATTTGTTTTGTAGCTTCTCTTTTACTGGTCTATATTCGTCTTGTGCAGAGACCTGATCTTAATAATAATATATTGGTTGTTCAAAAAAAATAATAAAGTCAAGACCTGAACTTCTTGTTTCAGAAGGCGAATCTATCAAACTTAATCAACCATTAACGAGTAATCCTAATGTGGGTGGATTTGGTCAGGGGATGCAGAAATAGTGCTTCGAGACCCGTTACATGTCCAAAGTCTCTTGTTCTTCTTGGCATCTATTATTTTGGCACAAATCTTTTTGGTTCTTAAAAAGAAACAATTTGAGAAGGTTCAATTGACTGAAATGAATTTTTAGATATCTGGATTTATCAACATATTAAGCTAGTAAAAAGAACTTCATTTTTTGGTTTTCACCGTCAATTTAATCTGGTTCGGGGTTAGTTATGGCATCAAGTGATTTCAGTCTCCTCCTAATCGTAATTACGGGGAATCAAACTGTGTTCCTCCATACCAAATTCAGCACCAACCACCACTAAACCAACTAACGATTGATAAAAAAACTCTATTTTTGTATACACAAAATAGAAAATAGAAATTTAAACTTCAATTATAAACATTTGATCTAATAAATTTTGCATTTTCTGCTCGTTAATCTTTTCTAATAAAAGTAATATTATACTATACTCTCGCTTTAAATTTTTTAACTTTCATCTTATCTTATCTAATTTAATTAAACAATAGAGTCGGTGAGTCACACATAGGGATGGCAAAAGCACCCATACCCGCGGGTTCCGCCCGAACCCGAACCCGAACCCGAACCCGAGTTGACTGAGTTTGAGTTCGGGTGACACCCGATATTTCGGGTTCGGATTTGGGTAGTGTCAAATCCACACCCGAAACCACACCCGTTATATATTAAATTATATAATTATCTCTCTTACATTAGCATATTGTAGACTATTTTAACATTATACACTTTTTTTCATCCTTATTTTAATGTTGAAAATAATGTTAGCATGTTGTAGAGCGTAATTTCGTTGAATTTTCCGTATATTTTTTACTTTTGTTAATGTAAGTTCGGGTTTGAGTGCTATTTTTCCACCCGAAAGCCCCTTTAGCTTCGGGTTTAGATTTACCCGATTTTTTTGATTCGGGTTTGGGTAGTGCCAAACTCACACCCAACTCTACCCGTTGCCATCCCTAGTCACACAAATAACAATCATCTGTTTTTTTTTTTTTGTACATAATGATCATCGTGTTTAATTTACCGCTTAAATATTTTACCAGTGAAACAAAATCAAAATTTTACTTGGTTGGATAGAATGTGAATAGCACGTGTAGCTTATAAACAAGTCAAATAGAAGACAACACCAAAAACAACGACTCTATCACTCACTCGCGTGTTTCTTGTATTTTCCATGTAGCGGCACCCAACACAATAGAATAGAGTCACACCACAATCAAAGAAAAGAATATCTACAGTATCACACTTCTAGAGTTCTATAATATCTAAAATCATTTCTTAGATCCGAACTTCACAATTCATCAATCATCGTCACCATGGTTGCAACAACCGTCGACGATTCCTGCGCCACGCAACTAATCGACGGTGATGGAGGTTTCAACGTCACCGGTCTCGATAATTTCATCAAAACTTCACATATGTCTTCCTGTGGTCTTTCTGATTTTTGATTGTGGTGGTTCAGTTTAATTTTCAGTTTCTAATATTTGTTGATTTTGATTTTAGATTATTTGGAACTTAATTTTTGCTTGATGTATGGTTATGAAGTTGTTGAACGGTTATGAAGTTGTTGGACTTCGAATTGGATCGATTAGTTTACTAATTGTTAGTGATTAATCTATAATATAAATATATAATTACATATGAGTTTAATTTTCAGTTTCTGTTATATGTTGATTCTGATTTAGCTTTTTTTTCGAACTTAATTTTTTGCTTGATGAGTGATTATGAAGTTGTTGAACTTGGAGTTGGATCGATTAGTTTACTAATTGTTAGGTTTTTTATTTGATTGAGTTTTGAAGTGACTAGTGGTGGTTCGGTTTAATTTTCAGTTTCTGGTATTTGTTGATTTAGATTTAGCTTTTTTTAAACTTAATTTTTGTTCAAAAGCTTCCTGAATTTCTTTTTCCATGTGAAGCTTTCAAAGCTTGATCTTCTTATATAATACTAGTATAAGTTACTTATAAAAATATAAATTGTTTGATTATGATATAAGTTTTTTTTTTTAAATTATGTAAATAATAATTAAATTTAAATGTACATATTTTTTTAATAAAATTAAAAGTATATTTGTTAACTTATTTTTAAATGTGTAAATAATATTTTGGAAAAACATTTGGTGTCCAACTTACATTGTTGGATACAGTACTCTATAGAAAAAATTTAGGAACATGCGTATCTACCACTTGTCTCACATATAATTCACATTGTATTTCTTTGTATTAATTTTAATAATAATATAAAAATTATCATATTTTGATTAGTTAGAGTTTTTTGTACAATAATTCCTATGAATATAATTTATTTGATAAGAGTCGAGATGTCCCAATCAGAGTTTGAAATCAAGATACTCTGCCTAATTATTTTAAGAGGTAAATTTTTTACCACTAAACTACTTGACAGAAATAAAAAATAAAATTCATGCACAATATTTAATTTCTAGAATTAATTTTATTTTTATCTTGTCTATTTATTTTAACACTTTAACCATATAAAATGAATATTAGGTTAACTGAAATCTATATATATTTTTTCATCGATAATTCAACTGATAAAAAAATTTCACAGTGATATTTTAAATAACAAAGAAGAAGAAGAAAAACTTTATTGATTAAAGAGATTTTAACTCAATTACTTGATTTTAACTCCCTAAGTTTCACAATTGTTTGTTTTAGTCACCTAAATTTCAATTGTTCTATTTTGACCATCAAGTTTACCCATTTTGCATTTCCTAGTTTTGTTGACTTTTTTTAATTAAAATTATTTATGTGGTATTTTTAAAAAATATGCTTTTAAATTTGTTTGTACGCCGTGTGTTTTCTTATAACTTTTTTAATGTGTGTACCCCATGTGTTTCTAAATGGTATCTTGAATGTGTGTGTATCCCGTGTGTTTTCTTATAAATTTTTAAGAAAAAAATAATTATATTGAATGGTATATTGACTGTGTGTCTATCCCGTGTGATTTTCCATAGAGGTTTTGCGTTGGTAATTCAATTATTTGATTTAAACTCCCTAAATTTCATAATTATTCAAATTTAGTAACCTAAATTTCAATTGTTCAATTTTGGCCCTCAAGTTTACCACGTTTTGTATTTCCTAGCCCCGTTGTCTTTTTTAAAATAACAATTACTAATGTGGTATTTTAAATAAATTATGTTTTTAAGTGTGTTTGTATCTCGTGTGTTTTTTTATAATTTTTTGAATGTGTGTGTACTCCGTGTGTTTCTAAATGATATCTTGAATGAGTGTGTAACACGTGTGTTTTCCTATAAAAATTTAAAAAAATAATAATTATATTGAATGGTATCTTGAATTTGTTTGTATCCTATGTGATTTTCCACAAAGATTTTACATCGCTAATTCAATTATTTGATTTTAATGAACTCCCTAAGTTTCACAATTGTTTGATTCTAGTCATCTAAATTTCAATTGTTCGATTTTGGCCCTCAAGTTTATCCCATTTTGCATTTCCTAGTCCCGTTGACTTTTTTAATTAACAAGTAACTAATTTGGTATTTTAAATAAAATATGCTTTTAAATTTGTTTGTACCCCGTGTGTTTTCTTATAATTTTTTAATGTGTGTGCCCTGTGTGTTTCTAAATGGTATGTTGAATGTGTGTGTCTCATCCCATGTGATTTTCCATAGAAATTTTGCATCGCTAATTAAATTTATTTGATTTGAACGAACTCCCTAGGTTTCACAATTGTTTAATTTTAATCACCTAAATTTCAATTGTTCGATTTTAGCCCTCAAGTTTACCCCATTTTGCATTTCCTAGTCCCATTTTAATTAAAAATCACTTATGTGGTATTTTAAATAAAATATGCTTTTAAATTTGTTTGTACCCCGTGTGTTTTCTTATAATTTTTTATGTGTATGCCTCGTGTGTTTCTAAATAGGATCTTGAATGTGTGTGTATCACTTGTGATCTTTTATAAAATTTTTAAGAAAATAATTAATTCTATTGAATGGTATATTGACTGTGTGTCTATCCCGTGTGATTTTCCACAGAAGTTTTGTATTGATAATTCAATTATTTGATTTTAACTCCCTAAATTTCACAGTTGCTCAATTTTAGTAACCTAAACTTCATTTGTTCAATTTTGGCCCTCAAGTTTACAATGTTTTGTATTTCCTAGCCCCGTTGTATTTTTTTTTTAAATAAAAACTACTAATGTGATATTTTAAATGAAATATGTTTTTAAGTGTGTTTGTATCCCGTGTGTTTTATTATAATTTTTTGATTGCGTGTTTCCTGTGTGTTACTAAATGGTACCTTGAATGGTGTATCCCATGTGTTTTCTTATAAATTTTTTAAGTAAAAATAATTATATTGAATGGTATCTTAATGTGTGTGTATCTCGTATGATTTTTCACAGAGATATTGCATTGATAATTCATTTCCTTGATTTTAACTCACAAAATTTCACAATTGCTCGATTTTAATAACCTAAATTTCATAATTGCTTAATTTGTGTGGATAACTAATGAAAGTTGACTCAATTGGTAAAAATTGATTGATTTGGATCAAAAAATTTAGCCTAAATTTTTTTAGGAAGTTATTATTTATTTAAACTTGATCATAATAATATTAATTATTTTTCTTTTATATTATGTGCATTATAGAGTATTAAAAATAAATCTTTTTACAAATTACAGTAAAATCTCTTTAAATTAATATTCGATAAATTAATAAACTCTTTAAAATAATAAAGTTGTCCGGTCCCAACTTGAGTCAATGAAAAAAATTGAAAAATTCGATAAAATAATAAGATAATAATTTTTCGGGAGATCCCTTTGTAATTTTTGATCCCAAGAAAATCATAAATTAATAATATGGCAAACCTGTGAGATATGGTGTTAATACTCTATCACATTCATGTAGTTTATATATGGCAAACTTGCTTAAGAATACATTCTGTTAGCCAATTGTGTGATTCTGGTTACTCAATTACGTTTTCTTCCACTCATTGTCATGTGCAGGATCCACGATCTGGGAAGCTGATTGGGACTGGTCGTCGACACGGGGGACTTTATGTTTTGGATGAGCTCAGAATTCCAGATATTGCAGCCTCAACTTCAAATTCTATTGTTGACTTATCATCTTTTTGTTTGAATTTATCATCTTCTATTTTTTATTTGTGGCATTCTCATCTTGGTCATGTTTCTGCGTCTAGATTAAAATATTTAGCCTCCACCGGAGCTTTAGGAAAATTGAAAATTAGTGATATTTCTGATTGTTGTGGTTGTAAACTTGCTAAATTTTCTGCTTTGCCGTTTAATAAAAGTGTTTCTCTGTCTAATGCACCTTTTGATTTAGTTCATTCTGATGTGTGGGGTCCATCTCCGGTTCTTACCAAAGGTGGATCTAGATATTATGTTTCTTTCATTGATGATTATTCTCGTTATTGTTGGGTTTATCTTATGAAAAAACGTTTTGAGTTTTTTGGTATTTATCTTATGTTTCGTGCTATGGTTAAAACCCAACATAATGTTGTTATAAAGTGTTTTCGTTCTGATTTAGGTGGTGAATATACTTCTAATCAGTTCTCTGAGTTACTTGCTTATGATGGTACTATTCAACAGAGTTCTTGTACTGATACTCCTCAGCAAAATGGCATTGCTGAAATGAAACATCGTCATATTGTTGAAACAGCTCGTTCTCTTTTGTTGTCTGCCTCTGTTCCATGTGAGTTTTGGGGTGAAACAATTCTCATATTTGTTCATGCTATTAATTGAATTCCTTCATCCATCACTTCAGGTTTGTCTCCCTTCGAAAAATTGTATGGTGTCACTCCTGATTATACTTCTTTGAAGGTATTTGGTTCTACTTGTTTTGTTCTTCTTCCAAATGTAGAGTGTAATAAATTGTCTCCTCGTTCAACAATATGTGTTTTTCTTGGTTATGGGGATGGTCAAAAGGGTTATCGTTGTTATGATCCTTTAAGGAAAAAATTGTATGTTTCTCGCCATGTTGTTTTTCTTGAGCACATACCATTTTACTCTATTTCCTCTGATTCTGATAATCCTAGCAGGTCTGAGTTAATTAATATTGACCCTTTTTGTCCTAATGATGATATTTGCATTGATTGTAATGTTGAGAACTGCAGGGATGATACTACGGCTACTCCAGACACAAATGTCCCCATGGCTATCCCACAGTCTCCTATGATTGTTGATCCTACTCCACCTCCACCTCCGCCTCCACCTCCTCCTCCTCGTTATCCTTCTCGTGATCGTAAGTCTACTCAATTGCCAGATTTTGTTTATTCCACTTACTCTTCTTCTTTTTCTTCTTTTCTCACCTCTATTCACAGTTTGTGTGAGCCATCTTCCTATATGGAAGCTATTCTTGATCCTCTTTGGCAGTAGGCTTTGGGAGAGGAACTTGCTGCTCTGCACAAGACGAACACTTGGGACATTGTACCTCTTCCACCAGGAAAGCGTGCTATTGGGTCTCGTTGGGTATACAAGATTAAAACCAAATCTGATGGGTCTGTTGAGCGTTACAAAGCCCGTCTTGTGGCTAAAGGATACTCTCAACAATATGGTATGGATTATGAAGAAACGTTTGCTCCTGTGGCAAAGATGACTACTACTTGTACCCTTATTGCTGTTGCATCTATTCGTCAGTGGCATATTTCACAAATGGATGTTAAAAATGCTTTCTTAAATGGTGATCTTCAAGAAGTTTATATGGTACCTCCACAAGGTGTTTCTCATAATCAAGGGGAAGTGTGTAAGTTGAAGAAGGCTTTATACGGTCTGAAACAGGCTCCACGAGCTTGGTTTGAGAAGTTTGCCACTGTCATTACATCTCTTGGGTTCTGCTGCAGTGAACATGATTCTGCTTTGTTTGTTAGGAACACTTCTCATGGTCGTATTATACTCTCATTATATGTTGATGATATGATTATTACAGGTGATGATGTTGATGGGATTAATGACTTGAAATTACAGTTAGCCAAGCAATTTGAAATGAAGGACTTAGGTACTCTTCGCTACTTCTTGGGGATTGAAATTGCGTATTCTCCTAAAGGTTGTCTTCTTTCTCAGCCCAAGTACATTGCCAACATTCTTGAACAGGCTCGTCTCTCAGATACTAAGGTAGCATACACTCCTCTCGAGTTGAATGTGAAATACTCTCAGTCAGATGGTGTTCCATTATCAGATCCTACTTTGTACCGTACTTTGGTTGGTAGCCTGGTGTATCTTACAATTACTAGGCCTAATATTGCTTATGATGTTCATGTTGTCAGTCAATTTGTTGTCTCTCCCACCACAGTTCATTGGGCAGCAGTTCTTCGTATTCTTCGTTATCTTCGGGGATCTCAATTTCAGAGTCTTCTCTTTCCCTCATCGTCCTCATTGGAATTACGTGCTTATTCTGATGCTGATTGAGCTAGTAATCCTACAGATCGTAAGTCCACTACAGGTTTTTGTATCTTTCTTGGAGACTCTCTTATCTCTTGGAAAAGTAAGAAACAAGATATTGTCTCTCGCTCCTCTACAGAAGCTGAGTATCGTGCTATGGCATCCACTACCACTGAGATTATTTGGTTGCGTTGGCTTCTATCTGATATGGGCATCTCCCTCCCTAAACCAACTCCAATGTATTGTGATAACAAGAGTGCTTTTCAAATTTGTCATAACTCGGTCTTCCACGAACGCACTAAGCACATTGAGATAGATTGTCATCTTACTCGTCATCATCTTCAGCATGGAACAATCAGTCTACCGTTTATCTCCTCATCTTTGCAGATTGCTGATTTGTTCACAAAGATGCACTCCATAAAACGTTTTCGTTTTTTAGTTGACAAACTCTCGATGCTCTCTGCTGATGCATCATGAGTTTGAGGGGAGATGTTAGATAGTATAGTTATCATTAAGGGTATTTTAGTCTTTTCCATTCTCTAGTATATATTTCTATTGTAAGACTATGCATTTACGCTTTGGCTTATCATGTTTATGAAACCCTAGTCTTCATGGGTTCTTCTCTTATTCCTCTTCAAATGTTCTTGTCAGATTATCTATGTTAACAGATTCTACTTCCAATGGTTTTGTAAATGGCTTTTCATGCATGATTGTGGAAGAATGAATAATGATAGTGGTATGATGATGGAACGAGTGAGAAGAGAGGAAGAGAGTAATGTTTCTGATGGTGAGAAAAATGAATTGAAATGAGAAGAGAATAAGGGCCTGTTTGGTGCGCCGGATTGATAAGAGACAAGATATGATAAGAAAATAGAAAATGATACGATAAAATAGGGACATGATAAATATTAACTTGTCATGTATTTGGTGTACAAATGATAAAAAATAAGTTAGCATTAATTTTTCCTATCACTTGTTTGATGCACACTTCATATTGACATCATAAGATATATATTATATTTAAGTAATCAAATTATCCGTAAAGAATAAATATGTTATTAAAAAAATATATATTTAATTGAGTTTTTTCATTGATTAATTGATATTAATTAAAAAAAGTACTCATAATTAACTAATTTCATATAATTGTGGAAAGATGAGAATGAATAATGTATTGGATAATTATGCTATCAAATTGGTAACCTAGCTTAAATTATGGATTAAAATAACAAAGAGTCAATGAGATATGATTAACAATATGTTTAATTTATCATATCATATTGGTGCACCAAACAACATATTTAAATAGGATACGATAATTTTAACATATCCCGTCTCTCTATACTGCGCACCAAACGGGCCCTAAGGGTATTGGCTTAAGTGTTAATGGGTTGGGTTAACAAGAGTAAATTGGGTTTCACCCATTAAGGGTTTGTTTATTTTTTTTTTGACAAAAATAAAAAGTATTCATTCATTCAAATAGATAGATTACATCAGATAGTATTGCAAATTCAACACCGCTAAAAACATAAAAGGATGAATCTGCGAACAATCTCATAGCATCCAAGTTAATAGCATGAAACAACTTACTTTTATTTATTTAATAACTCTATATTGTATCAATTCTCAGGTAAATATAACTATAATCAGTATTAATTCTAATAATTTAAATTGGGTTGTTACAAACCCTCTCATTTCTCATTTCTCATTATAATAAGTCCTCTCTCATTTTTTATTATAATAAGTCCTCTGAATTGATACATCATATATATATATATATATATATATATATTTCCTTCGTCCCAAATTATAAGATCCCTTTTAAAAAAAATTTAGTCTTAAAATATAAGCCCCTTTGAAAATTACTAGATGCATTTATTATTTTTTTCCTACACATACTCCTAATTATTACTAATAACTTGCATTGGAATACAAAAAACAAAATTTCTACATATACAAACAAATGACAATTTGGTGAAATTTACACACAAATTAATTACACTATGTAAGACCCGTAATATTAACAAGTGCTAGAACGAGAGTCAATAACTTTATGTGTCTTTCATTATATATTTTTCGAGCTAAAGAGCAAAAATTTATTCGGAATAAAAATTTATTCGAAAGTTTATTAATTGTTTTAATTAAATTGTTTACGGTAGAAATTTTCTGTTTCCGTAAAATTTATTTGTATGCAAGACACGGCTCGTTTAAGAACAAGCATAGAGACTGAGTGAGATGCGTTGACAAGACCATAAAATATCTAGATATTTACAAGAAGAAACTTGGTTACCAAGATTTGAATGGAGGGCTAAGATTTAAACCACATGTCTTGCCTTTTAGATCCAATGGTTACGAATTAAATGAGACCTCTATAAGTAGCAAAGCCATGAACCATTTAGCTTCTTTTCTTCTTGGATTCGTAAGCTCTCTCCCACCTTTCTTTTCTTAATTTTTTTTTCTAAGTCTTGAAAGAACACAAAAAACCTTCACTTTAAGACAAATCTAGAATGAATTAGAAGGAAAGTTTGGAACCAAAGTTGATTCTCTCTCCATGGTGGTGCTTGTGAACTAAGTTTTATGGTAAGAAAAATCATCTCCCTCTTTTGGTCTCTAGGCTGAAATGGACGATGAACTAGGAAGCTCTATTTTGTTTTCTTGTTTCCTTAATGTTATAGATCCATGTTTGTTAGTACTAGATCTAAAAGAAAAATTGGCTTTTAGAATAGTTTGATAAATGATTTAATTTTTGATGACTTTATTCAATTGAGTTGATTTACTTGAAATTGAAACTAGCACTAGTTGTTTTATGGGTGTAATTTTTGAAAGAAATCATATTAAAGCAAAAGTCTCAAATTTGGTGATTGATTATGAAGTTAGGATTTTAGAAAAAGTTGTGAAGTGTGAAATTAAATCAAATTGAGTTTGTTTTTAAGTAATTAGTAATGGTATAAGTATTTTAACTATGTTTGATTTTTGAAAACAATGAATTGGAGAAGATTTTGATTCTGCCCGAATTTCTTGAGGGTATTTTCGTCCTTTTAAAATTTAAATATTGACCTAAAAAGTGAATCATTAGATCCGCCTTTTTAAAACAATGTAAATGGATATATGGTTTGCGACGATCAGACAAATAATGATTGAGTTGTGGCTGTTTCAAGTTTGTAACTATATATCGTCGTATTTGGATTTAAAATATAGTAGATGATAGAGATTATTTTCTATGAAAAGAGAAAAATATTTAGAAAGCGATTTGTAAAGTGAAATGGAAATTCTTTTGTCGAGGATGTATATTTTCAGAGTTGGCCGAAATGGCCATTAATTTAGTAGCTTGAACTTGTTCTGTTTTATAAAGAAATGAGTAAGTTGTTCGAAAGGGTATTCTTGCTTTTGGAAAAGCTTTAAAATAGTTTCAATTTAATTGGCGGCGTTTTGGATAAAACTATTTATTAAATTTATAATATTCTTAAGAGTTGCTTTGAAAATGTTTTGATCCTAGTTAGCTGTGAGAGAACAATCCTAGGTCTTGATCCATTAGTAGCTGAGCTAGGACTATTTGAGTGGTCAATTAGAATGTGGTATTAACTTAGAAAAGTTATGTGTTTTAAACGTTAAGAGTATTAGCCGATTTGGGAACTTCGTGAAGAGAGAGGTGGATGTTGCTCTCGTAGCGTAAGTGAACGTGTTGGAAGCTTGCTAAGGTAGGGGTACATTCTAACGATTTCATATACCTCGAAATATCGAGTGCTTTATATGCATGTGTAATTGTTGCTTGAATATGTCTATTTGCTTTATGTGTTGAAAGATGATTTATGAGCATGTTGTTGTGTGATGTATTCTCGTGACGAGAACTTGTTGAGAACATGCGACATGTTGGGGATGTTGTTGTGAATTTTATATATGTTGTTCCCTGTGTTGTCACACATTTTGATCAAACAACATGTTAAGCAAGATGTCTTGACATCTTGCCAACAGAGGACTGTGACATGTTGCTTCAGCAGAAGCATACCAGATTAGAAATTCAAATCACTTGAATTAGCCGTCCAGATCCTCAGATTTCAGTTTGTTAATTACTTAGAGATGAAGTAATAAATCTTCAACGTCCCAGTTGAAGTATATCTCTTTAGTAAGTTTGTTATGGCGCGTTTTTGTTTTTGAAGATTTAAAATATTTATCCAAACAAATATTGTTTGTTACAAGATCAACCAAACAAATAACAAATCAGAAAGTTATTTGTTTGCGCGCGTCAGGAAGTATTTTTGGAAGACCTTGAAGAAGTTAACAAAAACAAATATTTTATCTTGTAGAAGATAAAAGATTTATTCTCAACAAACTTTAACAAACTTTCCTATTCTTTAGCTAAACTCTATCTGAGTTTGTAAGCTATAAATAGACACTCAAGCATTGAAGCAAAGTATGACTCAAGATTATAGTTTAAGCCCCAAGCTTTATTGAGTCCTTTTTCATTGTTGTTGTTGTCGTTGTCGTTGTCGTTGTCGTTGAGGTTTATGTGATGTTTCTGCACGAGTTCAACGAGCTTAAAGTCGTTCCTCCAATTGGGTTAATTGGTTGAGGGAGAGTCACATATTTAGGGGGAGTCCTAAATAATTTCATTCGGGTAGTTTAGTGAGAGGCATTGAATAGGAGCTATTCAACTAAGACCTAGAGACTAGGAACTACGGTATAGTGAAGGTTACTCTCCTGGATTGGTATCCCCCAGATTAGGTGTTTTGACACTGAACTGGATAAACAATTACTTGTGTTCATTTATTGCTTTATGCACTTTATTATTCATATACAGTCACAAGCATAACGTTGAGCAGGTTGTCGAAGCACTCTGCTTAACAACTTGCCTATAGGGGACCTAGAATTTCAATTGGCATCAGAGCAGGCACCCTGCCTGTTTAGGGTGAGCTCCTGGGAACTAAATTCTATTCCCCATAGATATTGACAAAGATGGAGGTTCTTGCAACAAACCACCATTGTTGAATGGTGATAATTATGATTATTGGAAGGGTAAGATGATCGTCTTCCTAAAATCACTTGGAAGAAGCACTTGGACCTCAGTTAGAAAGGATGGACACCACCTACTGTAGCCACCAAAGAAGGCACATCTACTCAAGAACTCAAGGATGAAGATTCTTGGACCAAGGAAGAGATAGAAGCAGCTGAAGCTAATGACAAAGCCTTGAATGCCATATTCAATGGTGTTGACAGACATGTGTACAAACAAATTAATGCATGTCTTGTTGCTAAAGAGGTGTGGACTATGCTGCAAAATACTTATGAAGGAACATCTAAGGTTAAGGTATCCAAACTTCAACTCATTAACAATAAATTTGATACTATGAAGATGGGAGAAGATGAGACAATCTATGAGTTTTATTCAAAAATCTTAGATCTTACAAACTCATATTTCATCCTAGGAGAAAGGATACCTACTGAGAAAATAGCAAGGAAAATACTCAGATCTCTACCTAAGAGGTTTGAAATGAAAGTAACTGCTATTGAAGAAGCTCAGGACATTAGTACAATCAGCTTAGATGAATTACTTGGCTCACTACAAACCTTTGAGATGGGTTTGATTGATAAATCTAAGAAAAAGAACAAAAGTATTGCTTTTGTATCAAACACTGAAGAGAACAAAGATCAAACTACCAAGGATATCAATGATAGCGTGTTGGAAGCTGTCAACTTAATTAGTAGACAGTTTGGTAAATCATTCAAAAGGTTTGACAGAAAACCTAGACAAAATGTCAGAGACAACTCATCTGACAAACTGACTGACAAGCCTAAGGGAAGTAATTCTCAGAGAAGATCAACTAATGAGGACAAGCCAAGAAGGAATGAAAAGTGTCATGAATGTGATGGTTATGGACACTATAGAGCAGAATGTCCCAACTATTTAAAAAATCAGAAGAAAAGCATGAATGTTTCATGGTCAGATGATGACACAGATAGTGAGAGTAGTGATGATGAGACTGCAAACAGAGTCATTGCTTTCTCATGTAAACTAATTAATGATGACAGCAATGAAGAAGACATGACTGATGAAGAATTGGCAGAAACTTACAAGCTTCTATATACAAAATATCATGAAGCTCTACCAATAATTGAAGAACAAAAGACAACCATATGTGACCTGTTAACTAAGAAAGAAAAGCTAACAAATATTGTCTCTCTCTTATCTGAAGAAAACCTCTTGCTAAAATCACAAATAGAAGGTATGTCAAAATCCATTAAGATGTTAAACAATGGATCAGATGCACTAGATCAAATCCTTGAGTCTGGGATATCCAACAAGAATTTAAATGGCTTAGGTTTTGTTAAGTCCAAACAAGTAAAATCCCTAAAGCCAACTTTTGTGAAAGCAAGCAACACTGTTGTCAAAAACAGTCAACCTGATGACAAATGTCAAGCAAAGTATCTAAGACAATATGCAAAAACATCAAACCAGAGAAACTAGGCTGTAGATGTCATTATTGTGGAGTATACGGTCATATCAGACCATTCTGTTATAAGCTATATGGCTATCCGTATAACAGAAGACCTAGGGCAAAGAAAGATCATCATGCCACCACACCAACTCTAAAGGTGTGGAAACCCAAAACTAAAGTTGTGAGTTTAGTTGCCCATACATCCCTCAACAGTACTTCAAGAAATAACTAGTACTTTGATAGTGGCTGTTCCAGACACATGTTAGGAGAAGAAAACCGGTTGACAGAAATCAAATTATCAAAAGAAGACGAGTATGTGACCTTTGGTAATGGAGTCAAAGGAAAGATTAGAGGCACAGGGAAACTTGTATGCCCAGAGTCACCTAGCTTAGAAAATGTTTTACTTGTTGAGAACTTAACAACAAATTTGATTAGCATAAGTTAGTTATGCGATCAAGGAATGAGGGTAAATTTCAACAAAAAGGAATGTACTGTAACTGACAAAGCTCAGTCACTCATCATGAAGGGATTCAGATCAAGAGATAACAATTATTTGTGGATCTCTCATGCTCTTGAGGAATCAAAACCTGATCATCTTCAATTCAAAGAAGTCAAGCAGGAAAATGGCATGAAAACTTCCTTGGATGATTATCAAGCTAAAAGCATATATGAAGGACAAACTGAAGGTCACTCTGATCATATCTCTTCTACTAACATAAATAAGTTGAAGAAAGCTTCCTGTGAATTAAAGCAAGTCTCTAAGGCATGGTATGAAGGAATCAACCGAGTTCTTCTCAGTAGTGAAAGTAAAAGTGAAAATGATAAAACACTGATTGGCAAACTGATTATTGCTCAAATTTATATGAATAACAACATGCTTAGAAGAATGTCAGACAAAATGATGAAGCAATTTGTCAAAAAGATGAAACCTGCAAAAGAATACACATACTTCCTTGAGTTATTAATGAAAGACAGCATACTTGTCACACAAAGTGAGTTTGGTCAAAGCATTGTGAAGAAATTTGGATTGAAGGAAATCACTCCAACTACAATGAACTGTGAGAACTTCTATACACTTGCTTGGGAAGGAAGTACAGATGACGGAATGAGAACTGCAGAAGCGGAGTTCATTGGTAGGAGCTATAGTCAGCAACTATGGAAAGGATATGATGTCAAGCCAAATGTTATAAAAATATGTCATAACAACTTGAGTGGGATAAATGTGTCAAAAGTCACAGTACAACATTGTGGAACTAAGCACATTAGACATCACTTCAAAAAATTAATAGACGATAAAGATGTGAATTTAGAGAAACAGACAGAAGATACCAAATCTCTTGATGAAAATCAAATGGAAAAATTAAGAAGAGGGCTTGGTGTATATCTACATAATGACAAATAGCAATTAAAGGGACGATGTACAATACAGAGACACTTCATTGACATATACATTGCACACCAACACAGTCCACTATCCCTCATCATTACATTTCTCTTTCCAAAATCCACAACATTGCAACTCTTGGCTAAACTCTCTGTCTTCACTCAGAATTTTCTCTTGGCAAAATTGCTCAATCGACTCATACAAAAACGCCGCAAAAACATCATGTCTTTAGAATCAGGCAACAAGAACACCAAGAATGCCGCTCACACTCCAGTTAAAAACTCTCATGAGGAGAAATTTCTTGGGATCAAACCTAACGAAACAAAGATACCTGAAGATGAAGTTTTAGAAGTTGTGCCGTTACGCATGCAAAGATCAGAAAATGTGCCAAAGAAGAAAAGAACTCAGAAACTCTTCCCAAAGAAGCGTACTAATAAAGTAAGTACTCCTAAACCTACTTCAAGTCTAATGAAGGAAAAGGAAATTGATTGGGTAGCAATCAACACAAGAACAATAAACCCTAACATGTCGTCAACAGAAGAAACCAGTGAAAATGTGAACTTCACCATAGAAGAACACATCGCAGAAACAATAGGGTTAACAAAATTCCCCTTCATGTTCAAAAGCCATCCAAAACCCTCTCATTTTACTCCAACAAGCTGCTTGGCTATGGTAGAATATGATCCTCTGTTTGCAAAAACCCAACTTTGTTTGAATCAAGAAACGTCTCAAACTGATCAAGAAAAGCAAACAGAAAAGCAACATGGCTCAACAAATGAAAAAGATAAGTTGACTGGACTTCACCATTCCAGAACCCACAACCATTCCTGTCACTATCACTGAAGAAAGTGAAGATGAAGAACCACTCTCCAGAAGAATCACTAGAAAAAGAAAGAATATTGATAACCAGGAAAGGGCTACTACTGTACAAACCAGCAAAAGTAACTCTATGGCTAGCAGGGTTATAAACAAAAGAAGAAAAAATACTAGTCCTGAAAAGAAGACATCACCAACCAAGAAAGACATCATAGGAAGGAAAGAAAAGCAGGAACTCACAAAAAGAGGAAACTACAAGTTATTACATCTGACTCTGAGACAGAGCAAGATGTGGAGCAACTTCCTCTCAACAAAGTGCCAACATCTGGACAACATATCAAAGGAAAGAAAATTCCTAAGAATGTTCCTGAAGTGTCCACGGATAACATCTCTTTTCACTCACCAGCAAATGCATTTAAATGGAAATATGTGGTGCAGAGAAGAATGGCACAGGAGAAAGATCTTAGTCCAGAAGCTCTGAAATATGAAGAGATCACATCACTACTAGAAACTGCAGGACTGATGAAAACAATCACTAATATTGGAAGCTGTTTTCCAAAGCTGGTTCAAGAATTTATTGTCAATCTATCCCCTGAATGTGATATCCCTGGATCTACAGAATACAACAAAGTTCATGTGAGAGGAAAAAGCATCAAGTTCTCTCCAATAGTCATAAACAAGTATCTAGAAAGAAAAACGAAATTCTCAGCTGAAGAAACTGTCAAAATTGACCAAATTACTCAAGAAATAACTAGAGGACAGGTGAAGCACTGGCCCAAAAGAAAATCACTTGCAAGCTCCTATTTGACTGTGAAATATGCAATCTTGAATAGAATTGCGACAAGTAACTGGACCCCAACAAGCCACAAGTCGAATATATCTGCATCCATAGCTAGGCTAATTTTTCTGATAGGAACCAAGAGCAACATAGATTTTGGGAGCAACGTGTTTGAACAAACAATGAAGCATGCTACTACATATGCAATACAGCTACCCATAGCATACCCCTATCTTATCTCTGGTATCATTCTCCAACAGCACCCCACAATCCTCACTAAGAATGATAAAGAAAGCAACACATCTTCACCCATGCACTTCAACTACAAACTATTTGAAGGGAAGCATGTCAGAGACATTATGCCTCAACATTCCTCAGATGCTACAACCTCCACATCTAAGGCTCAGCCATCTACCAGCAGAAAAGAGGTAATAGCTCAACTGATAAAAAGCTGTGCTGCCTTAGATGAAACCATCAGATCAACCACTCTAGAAAGAAAGAAGCTAGGGGATCTACTACTGTCTCTACAAACACAAGAAGCTGTTGAGGAGAACAATGATGGTTCAGAAGAGGAAAAGGATGAAGAAGAAGAGGAAGAAAAGGATGACAACAACTCTGAAGAAGATACAGAAGCAGACTAAGCTCAGCATAGTTGGTACTCCTGGTTCTATTTTGTGGCATCTTTGTCAAAATTACGTCAAACAGGGGGAGTACTTATTATTTTTTGTCTGCTGCTACTGTATTTTTTTTATTTTACTACTAGTACACTGTTCTTTGGTCTGTAATATTTTGTGGCATCACTATATGCCAAGCACACTTATGGCCTCATGCGCCAGGTACTTTTATAATCACACTATGTGATTAATTTTGTCTATGTCTTACTCTTTATTGTTATCCTTGGGTACTTTATTTGGACCAAAGGATTTAGCAGCTGCAGCCCACTCTGAGGCTTTTACAAATGCTTAAGTGCATTAGTTAACCAACTACCTAATTTGGTATGTTTGGAAAATCAACATTGAAGACCTATTTCTAAGTAGCCTAATTTGGCTCATCACAGAAGACATTTTTTTTGCAGCAAGACAAATAATGTTGTTTGACAAAATTTGACAAAGGGGGAGATTGTTGTTCCCTGTGTTGTCACACATTTTGATCAAACAACATGTTAAGCAAGATGTCTTGACATCTTGCCAACAGAGGACTGTGACATGTTGCTTCAGCAGAAGCATACCAGATCAGAAATTCAAATCACTTGAATTAGCCGTCACAGATCCTCAGATTTCAGTTTGTTAATTACTTAGAGATGAAGTAATAAATCTTCAACGTCCCAGTTGAAGTATATCTCTTTAGTAAGTTTGTTATGGCGCGTTTTTGTTTTTGAAGATTTAAAATATTTATCCAAACAAATATTGTTTGTTACAAGATCAACCAAACAAATAACAAATCAAAAAGTTATTTGTTTGTGCGCGCCAGGAAGTATTTTGGGAAGACCTTGAAGAAGTTAACAAAAACAAATATTTATCTTGTAGAAGATAAAAGATTTATTCTCAACAAACTTCAACAAACTTTCCTATTCTTTAGCTAAACTCTATCTGAGTTTGAAAACTATAAATAGACACTCAAGCATTGAAGCAAAGTATGACTCAAGATTATAGTTTAAGCCCCAAGCTTTATTGAGTCCTTTTTCATTGTTGTTGTTGTCGTTGTCGTTGAGGTTTATGTGATGTTTCTGCACGAGTTCAACGAGCTTAAAGTCGTTCCTCCAATTGGGTTAATTGGTTGAGGGAGAGTCACATATTTAGGGGGAGTCCTAAATAATTTCATTCGGGTAGTTTAGTGAGAGGCATTGAATAGGAGCTATTCAACTAAGACCTAGAGACTAGGAACTACGGTATAGTGAAGGTTACTCTCCTGGATTGATATCCCCCAGATTAGGTGTTTTGACACTGAACTGGGTAAACAATTACTTGTGTTTGTTTATTGCTTTCTGCACTTTATTATTCATATACAATCACAAGCATAACGCTGAGCAGGTTGTCGAAGCACTCTGCTTAACAACTTGCCTACAGGAGACCTAGAATTTCAATATATATAGATAATATGAAATGTTGATGCATATACTTGATAGAATAATCTACTTGACATTGCCGGTGCAAAGGGCTGTGTGGCAATATATATTTGAGTCGTGTCGGTGTAGAGGACTGCGTGACACTGCCGGCGCAGAGGACTGTGTGGCAATATAGGTCTGAGTCGTGTCGGCGCAGTGGACTGAGTGACACTGCCTGTGCAGAGGACTGTGTGGCAATATATGTTTGAGTCGTGTTGGTGCAGAGGACTGCGTGACACTGCCGGCGCAGAGGATTATGTTGCAATATATGTTTGAGTTGTGTCGGCGCAGTGGACTGTGTGACACTGCCGGCGAAGAGAACTATAATGCAATATATGTTTGAGTCGTGTCGGCGCAGAGGACTGTGTGGCACTATTAATAGGGGTTGGGCATACGACTCTCTGCGGAGAGGTTAAATTCTGAATTCATGCATATGACGATCCAGTGGTTGGCTTCACATTTCATATAGGCTAATTGTGCATTTGAATACTATTGTTTGTGATTGAAAGATTATTCGTGCATTGGATTTCTATGATGTGTAATTCATATGATTAAATGTTTAAATGATGCCATGTATTGTGTATCTTGCGCTGCGTATTTGTCGTTATATGTTATTTTTAATTGGTGACCCTTTACGAGCATTTTTAGGTCTTCACTTGTACCGCGTTGAGAACCGGCGAGGCTTGAAGCTGTCTATGCGTCTTCGTCACCCAATCATCTTCTGTTAGAGTTTAAAGTCAGCTTAGGGGTAGTAGTTTTAAGAGTCTCTTTGCTCTTAATATTTCTTTCCGTTGCTTTTATATTGTGAAAGTGTATTATGATATATTTTGAAATAAATGATATCGCTATGTTTGTTTATAAATAGTGTTTGGTGTTATTTGTTAAACTTTTCTTTGTGAAAATACTTTATAAAAGTGGCATTGCATCTCGATCGCTATTTTAAAAAGTGTGTACTCTGATTTAATTTAAGGGCGATCGCGAATGTTTCTTTTCAAAAGCTTTGTTTATTTTTTTTAAAAAAAGACCCACTTTTGGGCTATGAAAATCGGGGTGTTACATTGTGGTATATGAGTTGGGTGTCCTAAGCTGATCAAGAGTCGGGTTTAGTAGAAGTAAGCGCTTGAGTCCTTACGAATTATGTGGGTAATTGTCTTGATAATACCATGATATATGCTTAGGTTTTGATTTTTTTATTAATTGAAACAATGTCCATGATAGTACATTAATGAGTAGAATAGTTAAAAACCCTAGAGCATTGGTCGATGTTGGTCGAAGAGTGTCTTCGAATTCCTTAGACTCCGTAGTCTAGAGAGGACGAGCTTGAAGTAGTTAAGGACTATAAGAGATTCTCAGAAGTAATATAATGGAAATGGCGGTTGCATTGGTTGTTGTCACTCGGCGGAGCTGAGTGTGGACGAGTGGGCGTCAATTGATAAAGGGTTGCAAATAACGACTTGATAAGCGTGATTCCTTGAGAGAAGTTTTAGAGGTTGTATGGTTATTTTGGGATGACACTGGACGGAGTGTTTAACTTCAGTGAGGATGCAAGCATTATGGAATAGTGGAGCAGACGAAGTTGTCGATTGAAATTAAATTCAAAGTTTAGATGATAACTCGGGCTACACGTGTTGGAATTAAAAGGTATGGCGCGTTAAGAGCGAGCGGACCTATTGATATTTGACGACGATGATGCGAATGTTCGATACCTTAAGGGTTAAAGTTAAGTTGTGCGAGATATATTTATTCGAAAATAAGATTTTTAAGGATGAATCTCGTGATGATTGTAGGTAAGAGGCCAAATATCACACTGATAAGTGTAAAATTATACGTAGTTCGGTAGTTAGTTTGTTTAGAGGTCAATGTGAGATGAAACTATAGATAATGGATCGATTGGATAAGTGTGGATTTGGAGAGCTGTTTGGATAAAGACGAGGAGTTCAACCTTGGAAAGTAAGTTGTATGTCGAGGATAAGTGATATTAAATGTGTATAGTATTGAACTACCTAGAAAAATATAGCAGGTGTAAATTAGAATGGCTAGCTATTGGAAAGTAAACCCTAAAAAATGGAAATATATGGAGTGGTTTGAAAGGATTAATCAAGAGTTTGATAGAGACCCTGTGTTGAATTACATTTAGGAAAACAATTTTGATCTACCAAGATGGTTGATGGAACAAATAACACCTTGAATTTATGGAATGATATAAGTAAACGTAAGCAGGTTTTAAGTGATTCAAGTAATGGACGAGAATTTTAGATTTTTACTAGAGATGTTGTACAAAGAGTAGAAAAGAGTTTGTTATTAAGAGTACTAAGGCAATACGAGTTGATAGTTGGAACGACTTTTTGTTGAATATTAATATGTAATGGAGGAATTTAAATGGTGTAGTAATTATTTGGAGTTCTTGAAGATTAGATTCAAGAGTTTGATTTGCGTATCGAACGTAATAAGGATGAAATTAAAGCGAAGGTTATATTTTGGTAGTTTTTCTTGAGAAGTCGAGCATTAAGATTTGAGATAAGTGCTCAGTGGCTATATGGACTGAGTAAGTTAGTCGTTGAGATGAGGTGTTAAGAATAAGTGATGGAAAAGCACATGAAAATGTGACTTATGACAATTGAGGGTACGCAAATGAGATTACCTTACACATGATTTGGAAAATTATGTTTGTGCGAGCGTATTAGATTCAAAAGTACCACTTGAATGGATGTCATGGAGGTGTGTGCGTGTTATGTGCCAAAAATGGTAGTCAACGAGGGGAAGCATTTTTATTTAAGGCACGCGAGAGTAAGCTAAGTATTAATTTGGAAATAATGTGGATGCATAACAGATTGATTTTTTTTGGAAATTGAGATTTGGATAAAGAAAGTCTGAGAGAAATAGATGGAATAAGTTGGCGAGGGTTGAGGAAAATAAGGAGATTAGATCACCAACCGGATGTTGGGATGATATTATTAAGACTGTGAGTAGAACGAGATTTAAAAGTGAAAGTTGACAATTCAACGCAATTATGAGAGTCTGAGTAATAGGTGTTGGACGATTGGGTCTCGTTGACAAGATCGAAGTAGTGAGAATGCAAGGAAACATGTAGAAAACATCGAATGAATTGTTGTACCATTGTACCTCGAATGACTTGAGCACAAGTGGAAGAGAGAATTATTAAAGTTAGGTAAAGATGGTCTAAGCCACCATCATGATTGTCGGCTATCTATTGACAAATTGAGGAACTGATCACCATTAATCTCTTGTTAATAATAGACGGAATTGTGTTGACTGAAATCGACTAGTTTTGCCGCTTTGGTATTGTGCAGATAGTTTGGTGTATTTAATTCTAACATTAGTGTATTTTTTTTTTGACCATCTAACATTGGTGTATTTGTCATTGGTAAAATTAGATATTTTTACTGAGATTATGGCAACGCGCTATTTTAATATATAAAAAAATGGCACAATGATGTTATAAACTTTAAATGAGTTTAGAAACATTTTTGTCTTGTCGAAATGTTGAAAATATTTTTCTAGGGATTTTTGAGAAAACGAGCAAGATATACCCGCTATTTGAAAATTTTATTGTTTCCGATTTTTGTAAAAATTTAAACAGAGACTCTATATATCGATTGCGATGAAAATTTGATTTCATTATATTTTTTTCGAGCTAAAGAGCAAAAATTTATTCAGAATAAAAATTTATTCGAAAGTTTGCGAATGGTTTTAATTAAATTGTTTACGGTAGAAATTTTTTGTTTTCGTAAAATTTATTTGTATGTGAGATGCGGCTCGTTTAAGAACGAGCATAGAGACTGAGTGAGATGAGTTGACAAGACCACAAATGAAACAATTGACATATTTTATATAATATATAATAATTAAAAATAAATAGATAAAGTAATAAATATTGTTTTATTTTTTCCAGTGGATAAAAACCCACTTACTTTTTCTCACATTTTCTAGAATTCACCTCCCAACATCGTTTTCTCTCTCCCGTACATTTCCTTCACATACCCATTTTCATTCTTATTCTTCTATTCTACCATTTCTCATCACCCACCTTACTTCCTTTAATTTTTCATCAAATTCTCTTCAACCCATTGTGAATATAGCTTGGAAAAAGACATGGAATGAGAAGTAAAGTTATTCATTCATGAGGATTTTACTCTTTTGTGTTTTGAGGTAAAATTTTATGATTATGGAATTTAGAGATGTTATCTAACTTTGAGAAGTAGTAGAAACTAGCATAGATAGTATAATCTTAGATTTTCATGGGTCTCTTTAAACCCTAAGTATAGAAAATTTGGGGGTTTTGTTCAACTCATTTATCTAATGTTAGTTTGGCCTGAATTGAGTTTTCTGAAGTGTTAAAGTTATTGCATAATGTTCAGATTCGGTGGAAACTGCTCCACTGGTCATTCCGGAAGACTTTGCTAGAAAAAGGATTTGACTTTTCATAGTTGTGAGTAGCTAATTTACCTTGTGCCAAGTTTTCTAAGTTACAATTATTTTATGGGAAAAACTAATTGTATTTTTTTTAGAAAGTCTTGTTTCATTCAAAATTATTTTATTTGCTTTTAAATAATAAAAATAGATTTTACCGTTCGCTGCAACGAAGAGACAATGCAGCCTATGAGTGACGTGCTCATAGTAAAAATAGTGATGGTTACCGTTTGCTGCAACGAAGAGACAATGCAGCCTATGAGTAATGTGCTCATAGTAAAAATATGGTTTCCGTTTGCTGCAACGAAGAGATAATGCAGCCTACGTGCAAAGTGCCCGTAGTTTCATAGTAATCATAAGAAAAGAATCAGAAAAGCCGTTCGCCACAACGAAGAGAAAATGTGGTCTATGTGCACATAGTGAAATGTAGAGATTGTGATAAGCTTAAGTCAGAAAATGTGTAATACTTATTTTTAAAAAAAGTCTCAAGTTTACAAAAGTGTTTTTATATAAAACCCATTTTTGGTTATTAAAAGTGGATTTTATTTTGTATAATATATTTTTCTACTCGTCATCTTTTTGTTCGTGCGAATGATTGTTTCTCCTTTCCGGCCACTTGGTATTTTATGCTCTCACTGAGTCTATGTAACTCACCCCTCTCTCTTTTCTATTTTTTTCAGATTTACAGCTTGTTGAATAGGCCTCTCTCTCGATCTTGGAAACGTCTTAAAGTGTTTGCTCTCTCGATCTCTGGCTCTATTTTGTTTTCTTGTTTCCTTAATGTTATAGATCCATGTTTGTTAGTACTAGATCTAAAAGAAAAATTGGCTTTTAGAATAGTTTGATAAATGATTTAATTTTTGATGACTTTATTCAATTGAGTTGATTTACTTGAAATTGAAACTAGCACTAGTTGTTTTATGGGTGTAATTTTTGAAAGAAATCATATTAAAGCAAAAGTCTCAAATTTGGTGATTGATTATGAAGTTAGGATTTTAGAAAAAGTTGTGAAGTGTGAAATTAAATCAAATTGAGTTTGTTTTTAAGTAATTAGTAATGGTATAAGTATTTTAACTATGTTTGATTTTTGAAAACAATGAATTGGAGAAGATTTTGATTCTGCCCGAATTTCTTGAGGGTATTTTCGTCCTTTTAAAATTTAAATATTGTCCTAAAAAGTGAATCATTACACTATGCCAAAAAAAGCTTTAGAAAGCGCTTATTTTGGCTTTAGGCAGCGCTTATTGCGCGCTGTCTATTCTGGTGCTGCCTTTTGTATAGACAACGCTTAAAAATTAAGCAAAAGCGCTGCCTAAAATCACCCTTAGGCAGCGCTTTTTTCGCAAAAGCGCTAGCTTATGTACTTTTAGAAAGCGCTTTCTTTCAATAAGCGTTATCTAATGATACCTTTAGAAAGCGCTTCCTTTCAATAAGCGCTATCTTATGGTAATTTTAGAAAGCGCTTATTTTCAATAAGCGCTATCTTATGGTACCTTTAGAAAACGCTTCCTTTCAATAAGTGCTATCTTATGGAACCATTAGAAAGCGCTTCTTTTCAATAAGTGCTATCTTATGGTATCTTTAGAAAGCACTTCCTTACAATAAGCGCTACCTTAGGATACCTATAGAAAGCGCTTCCTATCAAAAAGCGCTACCTTATGGTACCTTTAGAAAGCGCTTCCTATCAACAAGCGCTATGTTATGGTACCTTTAGAAAGCGCTTCTTTCTAATAAGTGCTATCTTATGGTACTTGTAGAAAGCGCTTCTTTCCAATAAGCGCTATCTTATAGTACCTTTAAAAAGCGCTTGCTTTCAATAAGCGCTATCTTATGTGACCTTTAGAAAGCGCTTTTACCTCATAAGTGCTAGCTTACGTAGCATTTAGAAAGCGCTTCTATCTCATAAGTGTTAGCTTAGGTGCGCTTCCGACTAATAAGCGCTATCTTATGTTGGCTTTAGGCGGCGTTTCTAGTTCATAAGCTCTATCTTAGGTTACCTTTAAGTGCTTTTTTAGATAGTCTTTAGTCAGCACATTTTATTTGTAAATGTTGTCGTTCGTTACATTTCAATAGCACTTTTTTACTAAAAATTAAGTATTATATTATTTTATGTTATTATATATGAAATTTTAATGCAAATATATATATTAAATATAAATAAAATATAAGCTAGATAAAATTTGCAGAAAATTAATAATACCAATTCTAATACTATGTACCTAAAAAGAAATTGTAATACTATAAAAATTTCATATCCAAATCATACGTTCGTAAAATTGTTCATAAAATTGATCCATGACTATATTATATTACAGATGAAAGAGTGTGCATCTACCATGTCTTTTTCCTCTTCTTCCATTCATAGTGTATATATACAAAAAACAAAAAAAGATGACATTCTATTTAAATGGCACTTTTCAGTCAGCAGTCTGAAATTCAAAAAGGGAAGAATGTAACTAAGTGAAGCACTCTAAAGCCGCCTCCCATCTTACATTAATTTAATCTGCACCGGACATAATGCATAGATAAGTAGATGGCAAACAGATGATAACAAGAAAATACAAAAAACGTAACAAATGGATGAAGTCATGCCCATAAATTTAAACAACTCATGCATTACAAAAAGCAACTCATGCATTCAGATGAATTATTATTCGGAATAAATATGAGGTCATTCCCATAAATTTAAACAATGTATATCATAAAAGAAAATAAATGATAAAATAAACTACAATATACTTTTTTTTGAATCGGCAAAATATTATTAAACACGCAAACTCCGAACAAGATGTCCACGGGTTGCAAAGGGATCCAAAAGGATCAAATGTTACAGCAAACAAGCGGGAAACAAAATAAACCAAACAAACCATAACCACCCCACCCTCCCCACCATACAAATACACGCCCAGAATCAAAACCAAAAGAAAAGACCTACTAAAAAACACCAAGCAAAGGAACATAATAACATTAACAACATGATAACTCCTCACAACTAAAGTATACTATAAAAACGAACATTAAGTATAAAATTAACCTTAAATTAAAATTTACATGTATAGATATTATACACACATACATACATACATACATACATACAATATAATTAGTAACATAAAACACACCTGAAGTCAGCCGTCATATGATTTTCAATCCAAGCACGTACTTACTCCACTCATCCATGATTTCAGTTAGTTTATCTTCAGAGTATGTAGGACACTTGAAGTCATCAAAGTACTGCATAATATAACAAAAACAAATTAATGTTTACAACCAGGTAGGATTCCATTGAGAAAGTTGCTATTTATGTAGTATTAGTTATTACTAGCAATGTCAGTATAATATGCTGAATTTATACGTATTTACACTGATTTTATTGTTAAATTTGTACTAATTAATAATGGTTTAGCTAATAGTTACTATCAATTTTCATATGCCTGTGCCTATTAAAGTAAACTATTATCAGATGGATTGGGTCACTTCACCTTCTCTTGCCCATGTCTCAACTAGGATATAAACTTAAAATCACAATGTATAGAATGAAGGTTTCAATATTGTCTGAGCAATCTAACTTGCAAGAATCAGCCTATGTTGTTTATCAGATGATCATGATTCGTGAGAATTTATCATTAAACTGGAGGGTCATTTAATTTGTTTGGATTTTCAAACATTAGGCTGCTAAACAGAAAAGTTCTCTTGATAAGTCTATATATACATCTTTTTATATTTAATTTATTGTTTGAGATGAAGCCTACTTCTATCTGGAATGGAAACTGGCAGGGAAAGATATTCTTGAGATGGTTGTAGACTGCACATAGGACTAGGACTTGTAGTTTTCCATATTATTTTTGTGTAGGGATACGTTTGGGGAAAAAGTCATTAACATTTAAGTAAGAAAAACATGTAGAAGAAGCTATTCTTAGCAAGAACAATGAACATGTAACCTGAACAAAAAAGCTTCTAATGTACAAGAAAACTAAGCAATCAGTTACCAAACATTCATGAAGATTATTATGGACCTAGACGACATAGATCTAGACACCATTAGTTTTTAAGTCCACTAGTTTTTTTTCATTCTATTTTTCTTTGTTAATTTATTCTTAATTTAGTAACAAACATGATGCTTATTCCTTACTTCATATTTTGTCTCAAAAACTTCTTATTACTATGCAGAAAGGTAAGACTAGCATAACATACTAACACATATATAGTATAAAATATACTTACCTAATTAAGCATCATGAAAGAAATTTAATCATAGTATATAAATCATAGTATTAATTAGTATTTGGAATGTTTTTACTTTGATGCAGGAAATGTAAAGAATATGAAACTTGTTACCACTTCAATTTCTACAACACAACAATAAAAGTCCCAACACAAACTATTCTAAATAGGGATCTACCCTCCAATCTACTGTCTTATATATCAGTCTTTCCCAAAACAAAATATATTTTTAAAAATACAAGAAGGTTGCTTATTTATCATACTGTTTGATATAACATATTGTTGCTTAAATGGCATATCAGTATCAGTATTATATATAAAAATGGGTCTTATATCAGTCTGATATATAAAAAATGGCATATCAACAGTATTTTTAAAGGGTCTTATATCAGTCTTTACACAAACAAGTAAACAAAGGGTCAAACAAACTTGATATATCATTTTTTTTATTTTGAAATGTCAAATATATTATTTAAATCCTCAAAGCACAAGAAGTACTCTAAGGATGAAGAAGTAATATAGGGATGTAGCCAAAAGAGAAAAACCAGCTACAAAGCAAAACAGAAAAACCAGTAACAAGGCAAAACAAATAAACCAGATGTAAAACAAAACAAGTTACACTTTAGAACTACCAGCTATCAATTCATAAAAAAGGGATCGAGCAGCCAAAACCGACCAACACAGAGGCACACATCTAAAATACTAGTAAAAGTACAGTATGAAATCAAGAACACAAAATCAACTTATTTCACCTAAACTATTCTAAATGAAACCTAATCTACTTCTTCAGGAATGCTTTGAAGTGCAGGTCTCCAAGACCTTTGAAGTGATTTAACAAACTATCAAAAGCCTAATGATTAAACTGTAATCAGAGAGAGAGAGAGCTAGTTGTGAAACCTGTGTTGAGGAGGAGCTACGGCGGTGACAGAGGAACGGCGGTGGGCGGCGGTCGTCGTACGTTCGCGTGAAGAGAAATTGGGTTCTTTGATATCGTGGGTTCAACGTTCTGCGTTCTGTGTTCAGCACAACCGTTAAATTGAAACGGTGTTCTGCATAATCTGTTCTGTTTTACTTTTTTTTCTTTCTATTTGTGTGAAAATCTCTATTTTCTTTTATAAAAAAACCAATAAAATTTTTATCTTTTTAAAAAGATGTACATCCAAAATTATTAGTATCAAAAATCATATGATGTATGCGTCAAAAAAAAAAGTCATATGATGGAACAACTTTTTATTTTTAAAACAAAGTTTGTTTGTTGATATACATTCACATTTAAACAAAATTTGTTACATATATGATAATGGTTTTTTTATGTTAAAAAAAAAAAAAAAAAAAAAAGATAATGGTTCTTTAGTAAATAAAAAAGTGTATTATGAAGAGTTAAAAATCTATAAATAAGATGAGTGAAAATTGTTAAAAATTTCAAGTGCAAAGTAAAATAACAAATTTGAGAGAAAACAAATAAAAGAAATCTCGCCAGCAAAATATAACAATGAAACCAATAGATATAACAATGGGTAAGTTAAGGAACTACAATAAATCGAAATAAAAAATTTAAGGAATCAACTATCGAATTTATTAATATTTGTTGTTTTAATGAATTTAAAAAATAAAAATCAAAAGGCAGCGCTTGTTAGGAAAAAGCGCTGCCATATGTTAGACCCTTAGGCAGCGCTTTCTTCAACATTTGGCGTTTTTTCTTTTAATATTCCACATTAATTGCACGTGACAGTAATCATGAACATAACCGTCAACGCAGTTTCCCACTTCCGTCACGTTTGCACTTTCACAGCTATCATGGCACACGTGGCAACTGTGGAAGTTGAAAGAAATTGCGAATTTCTTTTTCATTTATTTTTATTCAGCAAAACGAACCCTATAAATAGGATTAGGTCATATTTTGCTCATTTTTTCTGCAAACTTACTCAGCTCACTCTTCCTCTTCTCCATTCCAACCTGCCTCTCTCACTTTCGTTCTCCAAATCTTCTTAACCATTTTACAATCTGCTTTGTTAATTACAACACTGAACTAGTATTTGATATTATTGAGCAAATTCTAGATCTATTCAAATTATCAGATCTGTAAACGAATCAATCCAAAAACCAACATTTTCAAAACTGTTCGTTCTTTGAAAACGTTTCAATGGCTGAAAATCAAGAACAAGCACAGGTTCCTTTTGCTGGAAAATGGAGTCAAACTATTTTAAGACCTCACCATATTGAAGTAGTTCCAGAACCACATGGAACGGAAGAAGAACAATCACGCTGGGAAGACGAACTGGTCATCCCTTTCTCTGTTGATTTTGATGTGTTTGCATTTGGAGACCCTTTTCCAGAAGAGGCAACTCAACTATCTCGAGTAAGTGAATTTTTCCCTATTAAAAAGACCTGTGAACCTAAACTCTTTCTCACTGATCCATTCAATTTCACCTTCATTCGAAAGCCTCATAATATGTGGAGATCTGCACCACATTGTAAAAATCCAACTTATGTTAAGTGGTTAGATCGAATCGAGAAAACGTGGGGATCATACTGGACAAACTTAGGAATTTTTGACATAATTCAACTGTCCAGATATGGCCCTCCTTATAAACAAGAGATGCTCGCAGCTGCACTCATGTTTTATGAGAGAAGTACTCACACATTCCATTTTCCTTGTGGAATGATGACTCCCACATTGCTGGATGTAGCTGCTATTACTGGCCTAAGGCCAATTGGGGAGACGTTCGATCCCTCGAAGTCCAGCAAGAACGATTACTTCACTCTCAAAGAAAAAACTTTCTACAAGTTTATTCAGGAACATCATGATGAGGGTGAAGTCTCTGCTGAAGAGCATGTGGCCTTCCTTACTCTTTGGCTATCACACTTTGTCTTCTGCTCGAAGTCATTACAGGTAGCCCAAATGTACATTCCTTTAGCAATCCAAATTCATGAAGGTGCTCCCATTGCACTTGGACGCTTATTGCTAGGTGTACTCTATGAATCTATGGGGGAATTTTGTGATAATTTAAAGAAAACACAAAATGGAGCACCCTTTCCAGTATCAGGCCCCTTATGGTTACTTCAACTTTGGCTTAACGCCACTTTTACTCGAGAGATGGGATTAACAGTCCCTCCTCAGTTTCAAACAATGGTAAATCAGCGTTCGATTGAAGGTGTTAGATTGGCTGTATTAGCCCCCAACTCGAATGAAACTGATCCTCAGGAACTCTTCATCAAGTACATGAAGATTTTCTTACACTTCTCCCATTTTCAACCACGTCACGCTCCATTTGTAACAAGATTGGTAGGACCTGCATGGCTGTAGGACGAGTTCCCTGCCTCGAATCCTGACAACGCTTATGAAGTCAACGAATTATGGCAACACTATCTACATCCTACCATTCTCTCCTGCAGAATTGGTAGCAAATCGAACCATCTTGTGTTGGTAGGTTACCAACCAAACCTTGTGTCTAGGCAATTTGGACTATCACAAACTCTTCCCAAATGTCTATTCAAAAGAGAAAAGCATATGGTAGATGGTTCAGAGGTTTCAAAACAAATGTTTACCAAATATCTGAATGTTGCTGCCAATCTTGCATATAATGTGAACCCAATTGAGTTCAACTTCTCCTTTTATTGCACTGAGAAGTATTATGACTGGTGGACACAACATTATACTGTAAATTTGGCTAACAATATCACCACTACCATTGCCAGACTTGAAGGTGGCTTTCTCCTCGAACAATTTGAAGATTTGCAAGCCCAGCTCAAAAATAAAGGTAAGTATTGAAGCATTAATCCTTTATCTTATTTTTTACTTGAAAACAAATGTTTAACATAAATTTTCCAATACTTAGGAAAAAATGTAGTGGATGAATCGAGTAAACCAACTGCTCGAGTAAAGCCAAAGAGCACTGGAGGTATTCATTTTGAAGATGATGAAGACAGAAGAAGACATGAAGAAAGGACCAAGACAAACAATGACAAGGTATGCGTTCATATTAATCTTCTGGCTTTCGAATGCTTTACACGAACTCCTTTTTATATTTTTTTCTTTGAACTTTTATTAGATTCGAAGAGAAAAACATACATGTGTAAAACCTCCAAGGGAACCTAAACTCCCACGCGTTGTGGTGTTAGAGGATGAAGTTAGTTACTCGAATACTTGTTAAACATTTTTAACTAACTTTTATCTATGTTCTTTTCTCACAATCTTTGATTCTATAGGAAGACGAACCAGAGAGGCCATTAAAAAGAAAACACAAGACAACCACCACAACTGAGAGTGGTGAGAGGACAACTGATCAACCTGCTGCAGACCCCAATCTCTCTAAATCCAAGAAGCACAAGAAGGTCATGGAGAAAAAGAAAGTTAGCTCCTCGAACACAACGCTGGCTAGTGAAGATCCTCGGCATCTCGAACAAACAGCGAAGGGTGAGGACAAGAAGAAAAAGAAGCACAAGAAGCACAAAGACAAATCTTCTAGATCCTCCTAATCAGATCCTTCCATCGGTACAACACACATGGATTCTGATTTTACCCAGCCTGAAGCACAAGATGCAGATGTTAGGGGAAATTCCCCATTTCAAACAGAGCCAATTGTTCAAACTACTGCACATGAGGTATGTATTTTATTGGTTCGAATTATCTTATTCGAATGAATTCTATACTTAACCAATTTTGACTCTTTTGTTTTCAGCAAGAAATTCCTATCCTAGAAGAACATGATAATAATCCTCCTCTTGGAAGGATTGAAGAAACTTCTGAAAATATTCAGGTATGCCATAATGTTGGCTCATATTATATTCGAATGAGAATCATATATAGCCTATTTTTCTAACTTAATTCATTTCTGCCAGGCTAAGAATATTTTAGAAGAAACTATGAGCCAAAACAAGCCTCTAAGTCCCACCAAAGAGACAAATGATGAAATGTTCAACAAGTCTCCATCTCCAGTGTTGCAAAACATTCCTGCCCAAGAAAATATCCCTGTCTATGAGGAGCACGCTGATGGGAGAAATGCTGAAGCTCTCTGTGGTGACAAAGAAACTCATGAATCTGAAACAAATAGAGTATGTACCTCTCGAATGGTTTTTTAACTTAATTCGAACAACCAACTGTCAATTTCTGATTTCACTCAATTTGTTTCTTTTAGCATGATGTTGTTCAAGGTGAACATGTGAAAGAGAAAACTAATAGCCCTACTCCTGTGGAGAAATTCATATGGGCAAAATATGGCAAAGTAATTTTACTTAGCCTAATTTTGTTTCCTACATTTAGTATTGAAACATATTTCTTCATGTAGCAACTTTAACTTATTGCCATTTCAACTTATGTTTTCAGGAAAAGTCATCTTCTCCACCAGCCTCTACTCGAACTGTTGCTGGTCCTATTTTTGTGGATCCAAGCCAACAACACCATGCAGTAGAAGAAGAAATTCCACACACTTGGGGGTGGACGGGCGTTGAATATCTTGGTGGATATAAAATGCCAGTTCAGACTAAATTGCCAACTCCTACCCCAAGTATAGGTTCGAGTGACTCTGATGAAGAAGAAGAAGAGGAATCCATTGAGGAAGGAGAGGATGTAGATGGGGATGAGGATGACACCATTATCAGGGAAGCTACAACTGGTGGTCCAGAAATTCTGTCAGTTTCTTCTACTTCAAAGCTTTCTGCAAGTCTTGGGGTTCCAGAAGAAACCTTCTTGGATATGCAAAAGACTAACCCAGCAGCAGCACTTGATCTCCTCCTCCAATCAAGATCACAATCCCAGTCCTCGAGTGAAAAAACTGATGGGGTTTCCTATCCTTCCAGTGCAAAAATCAATGCCAATGTCAAGCAAGACTCCTTACTTCTGAAGTTAAAAATTGAGTATGGCTTGCAAAATGTACTGGTTGCACTCGAGGAAAATCCTACAAAGGTCTTCGAATACTTAGGATTTTTAGCCAAGTTACACAATCCTCTCACTGATCCTCTCACATTTTGCAAAGTAATCCAGCTTGAAGGCGTGATTGATCAATATGCCAAAGTAGTGCAAAAAGAAAGAGAGCTTGATGCCAGGTTGAATGCTCAAAAACATACACAGGCAGGCTTATTGGCCAAAGCTCAAGAGGCACAGCTCGAAGTGGCCATGATTCGAAGAGAAGCTGCTGCAGTTCAGACACCAAGACTTGTAACTTGTAAAAATAACATTGCTGCCTGGGAAGCCAACATTGCTGATCTTCAAAGACAAATCGAGGATTATCAGCTCAATTTTGACAATGCCCTTATTTTATGTCTGAAACAATTTTCTTTTTGGAATTATGGTTGTAATTTTGACAATGCCCTTTTTGTGGCAAATTTATTCTATTTTGCTATTTCTTTTATTTGTTCTAAGTTTTTATTCTGCGCTAATATTCAATTCGAGCAAAGCTGGTTTATATTTTTTCAAATATTTACCATTTATTCCCAACACATGTTTTTCAGGACTTAGCTCCTCAATTTCATAAGCACCATTGGAAAAAACTTGAACAATTTTAAATGGACCTTCCCAATGAGGTGACCATTTACCTAAAACTCTATCTTTTTTATCCATAGGCAAAATAACTTTCCAAACAAAATCTCCTAAGTTAAAAGCTTTTGACTTAACCTTTTTATTGTAGGTTTTGGCAACTCTATCTTTTTGCCTAGTTATGTATTCTAAAGCTAGTAACCTTTCTTCATCTAAATCAACCAATTCATCTAACATCATTTCCCAATATTGATCATGTGGTATCTCCATCTGCCTCTGTATTCGAAATGATTGCATATTAATTTCAACAGGCAAGACAACATCATGACCAATATGTTAATCGAAATGGTGTAGTATTAGTTGATTCTCTAGGAGAATTTCTACATGCCCATAAAACTTGATCTAAAGTTTTATGTCAATTTCTTGGCTTTTGAGCAATGTGTTTTTTGATCAGATTAATGAGAATTTTATTTGCTGCTTCAACTTGACCATTTGCTTGAGCATAATATGGTGTTGAAGTAAGCAACTTAAATCCAGTTTCATTGGCAAATTCTTGCATTTTTCTACCAGTGAAAATTGAACCTTGATCAGTGGTAATTGTTTCTGGAATACCTTATCTATAAATAATATAATTTTGAATGAAATTAATTACTGCTTCTTGATCTACATTAGGTAATGGTATTGCTTCAATCCATTTAGTAAAGTAATCAATACCAACTAGAATATAACGCTGGTTTTTTGATGAAGCAGGTTTAATTTCACCAATTAAATCCAAAGCCCATCCTCGAAATGGCCATGGTTTTATTATAGAATGTAATTCACTTGCAGGGACATGTTGAATTCCTGCATGTATTTGGCATTCTTGACAACCTTTAGCAAATTCTATGCAATTTTTTAACATAGAAGGCCAATATAAACCTTGTCTAAATAATAACCACTTCATTTTGTGGCCTGCTTGGTGAGCACCACAAACTCCACTATGTACATCAGAAATTGAAATAAAGGCTTCAGATTCACTAAGACATTTTAGTAAAACACCTTCAGTTGTCTTTTTAAACAACTCATTTCCAATAATTACATAGCTTAAAGCCCTGTATTTGACCTTTCTATCTACCTGTCCAACAGAGTTTTGTAAATATTCTACTATTGGTTTTCTCCAATCACCATCTACCAAGTTATCAATGGTAAAAATGTCAGCACATTCATACTCTTCTTTGTTCGAGTAACTATCAACACTTTGTGGTGATTCTGCCCCCACATGTTTTGCCATTGATAATTCTGAGGCTAATGGTTCATGAAAAACTAATTTTTCTTTAATCTCAATCAATTTATTCAAGTTTTCTGGAGAAACTTTATAACCTGAAGCTATTTGAGCCAAGTCATTAGCTTCTTGATTCTGTAGTCTAGGAATATGTTCAAATTCTACAGACTCGAATCGATCCAGTAAGGTATTAGCAATCACAAAATACTTAGCCAAATGTTCTTTAATACATTTGTATTCTTTTGTCAATTGCTTGATCACCAATTCTGAATCACCTCGAATGACAATGTTTTTTGCCCCCAAGTCTATTAAAAGTGCAAGACCTGCAATTAAGGCTTCATATTCTGCCTCATTATTGGAACAAAAACCATTGATTTTATATTTAAACTTAGTTGGAATTTGTATTGGAGATATTATTAAAATCCCAATTCCGGTTCCATGCTTATGTTTGGAACCATCGAAATACAAAATCCAAGGCTGTGTTTCCACATAACTTAGTGGCATTTCAATCACTGAATGATCAACAAGAAAATCTGCCACTATTTGACCTTTTTTATCTCTTAAAGGTTTATATGTTAGTGAGTATTCAGTTAGAGCTAGAGCCCATTTCAATTCTACTATGTAAAATAGGTTTCAGAAGCATATGTTTAATAACATCGAAATGAGAATAGACATAAACTTCAATAGGCTTTATATAATGCTTAAGTTTGATACAAGAGAAATATAAACACAAACATAGTTTTTCTATAGCACTATATCTAGTTTCAGCATCATTTAATACTCTACTTAAATAATATATAGCTTTTTCAACACCATCTTCATCTTCTTGGGCAAGCATGCTACCAATAGTTGAATCAGATGCTGAAATATACAACTTCATTGCTTTGTTTCGAATGGGAGGCATCAGCGTTGGTGGATTAGCCAAATAAGATTTGATGTCTTCAAACGCTTTTTGTTGATCTTGCCCCCAATGAAATTGATCACCTTTTTATTTTCTAAGTAGTGGAGAGAAGGGATGAGCTTTCCCACTTAGATTCGAAATGAATCTTCTCAAAAAGTTGATCTTTCCCAATAGGGATTGAAGCTGTTTCTTTGTTTTTGGAGGCTGAGTTTCCATAATAGCCTTCATTTTATTTTGATTGATTTTTATGCCTTTCTTATGCACCACAAAACCAAGGAAATCCCCTGCATGTACACCAAAAGCACACTTTAGTGGATTCATTTTCAATCCACATTTTCTCATTCTTTCGAATGATTTTCTAAGATGACTTAAATGATCATCACTAGAAGAGGATTTCACAACAATATCATCAATGTATACTTGCATAAAGGCATCAATAAAGTCATGAAAAATCAAATTCATTGCTCTTTGATATGTGGCACCAGCATTTTTTAGACCAAATGGTATAACAACCCATTCATAAGTCCCTAATGCCCCAGGGCATCTAAACGCTGTTTTAGACATCTTCTTCAGCAATGAAAATTTGGTTATAACCAGAATAACCATCAAGCATGCGCAGGTACTCGAACCCTGCTGCTGAATCAACTAGCATTTCTACTACTGGCATTGGATATTCATCTTTAGGTGTTGCGTTATTTAAATCTCTAAAATCTATGCATACCCTAAGACTACCATTTTTCTTAATAACAGGCACAATATTTGCTAGCCATTCAACATACCTTGTCGTTCGAATGAATTTGCTTTTCAGCAGTCTTTCAATCTCACTTTTGATCTTTGACAGGATCTCTGGGTTGAATCTCCTTGGTAACTGCTTGATTGACTTCTTTCCTGGCTTGAGTGGTAGTCTATGTTCCACCAATTCTCTACTCAATCCTGGCATTTCATTATAGTCCCAGGCAAAACAATCTTTATATTCTTTGAGTAGATTAACCAGTTTCTGCTTTAACTCGAAATCAATATTGGTACTTATATATGTTGGCCTTTTTATGGGGCCATCTCCAATATCAATTTCTTGCAAAGGGTCTTGGGCTTGCATTTTTGGATTCGAACTCAATGGGTCTTTTTCAAAACCTAAGGGTTCATCATCATAGATGCAATCCAACCTTTGCTCAATTGGCAATAGTTTGCCATTATTTTCATCAATGGTTTCTTCAACCATATTCAGTTCGAGTGCGACCTCTAAAGCCGTTTCAAGCTTTTTCTCGGCAACATATGTCGTTATCTTGGCCCATGCAGAGGGCTCAGACATTGCTTGACTCTTCATCATCATCCCAACTAGATGGTGGGATTACTCCATCTTCAGGAGGAAAATCTTCAACTATTTCCCTTTCCCAACAGAATCCATGTGTTGGATGGAGTTTTATGGAATGATACACATTATTACTGGTGGCTCATCGAAAGCCACTATCTCTCTCCCTACAAGGAGAAATTGAAGCTAAGTTTTTATCAAAAGTTTTCTTAGTAATGTGATCGACCTCACACATATAAAAACTTTGATCAGCTTCAATGTTTTCAACTATTTTATCTTCTCTCCAAAGTATTAACCTTTGGTGAAGGGTGGAGGGTACAGCACCCACTCCATGAATCCACTCCCTTCCTAGAAGCAAGTTGAAACTAGCTTTTGATGGCACAACTATGAATAAAGTTGGCCTAATGGTGCTGCCTACAGCAACATCCATTTGAATGGCACCCATAGATTTGCCACTTTTTCCCTCATAATTAGAGAGAACAATGTTGTGAGAATGCATATCAGTATCATACATTCCCAACTTCCTCAGCATGAAATGGGGCATTAGATTAACTGCAGCACCCCCATCCACTAAGACTTTATTCACACCCACACCACCAACTTTAGCCTTGATGTATAAAGGCTTCAGGTGGTTTCTCATTCCCTAGTGAGGCCATTCGAATGAGGCCTTCTGTTGTTCTATGCATCCATTATTCATTACATAGAAACACACAGGGGTGTAATCATTTAGGTCAGGCTCTTCAAATTCCTCTTCAGGATCAGAGGTTGACCTAAGGTCGTATTCACGTGGCAATATAGATACCACATTGACCAATACATCAAAATCTGGTTCAGATCCAGACTCGAGTAGATCCTCATCTACTATATCATCTTCCATATTATCATCAGGAAGTGATATTCTTTCTTTAACATGCCTCTTCGAGGAAGAGCCTTGATCAGCAATTAAGGCTTTTTCAGCCTTGTTGGGAATTTGTTTATTATTCCCAGAATTAGCTTTGTTGCCCCCAGCATGAGCAACTTTGTTCTTGTTATCCCCAGCATGGATAACTTTGTTTGTGTTGCCCCCAGCATGGGCACCTTTGTTAGAATTGCCCCTAGTTTGGGCAATTGGATTAGACTTGCCCCCAGCTAGGGCCATCTCTCTTTCTAACTTCTTTTGGCGTTGATACCTACGCCATTGTGTTCGAGTCATTGGGTTCTTTCCCTTATAATTGTTATTATAAGAGAACCTCTTGGCTTCAGCATTGTTGCTCGAAGCAGAATGACTCGAGTTTCCGATCTCCAACTTCCTTTTTTGGAAGGCTTGGTGTTGGCCAGATGACCATTGATTGATTAGGATCATATTGGAAGGAACATATGTTTGCCTCTTCCCCAACCTGTCATGGATGGAAGGGCCTTGCTTCACATAGTTTCCTTTGTTTGGTCTAGCACTAGACCATTTGTTTTTGTTATCCACATAGGGCATAACATTCTTAAGGCCTGCAGTAGCCTCTTTGTCACACACAGCACTGCAACGAGGGCATAGCATGACTTCAGTATTGCTTAATTTGCACCTATTCAGAAAGTCAATCAATTCCTCTTCAGCCTGAGGATAGACCTTCTGAATCTTCTCTTCGTATTCCTTCTCAATTACAGCTCGAACTGGAGAAGCTTCCATGGCATCCACCATCAGGCACTCGAATGGCTCAACATAAGATTTTTCTGCCACTTGAAGAGGATCAGTATCCACCTTCATTGGAGGCTTGGATTTTTCATCAAATTTCAGCCTTCCCTCACCTAATGCCTTCTGAACAAGATCCCTGAAAACAACACATTGAGAAGTTTTATGACCCAGAAAATTATGAAATTTGCAATAACCTCTTTTCTTTCTTTGTTCTAATGCAGAAACTTTTAATCCTTTTTGAACAACTATTTGGCCATCAGCAACCAATAAATCAAAAATTTCATCACATTTAGTAACATCAAATGTGTAGGTTTTTGCAACATACTTATCATTTTTAGGTTCAACTGGATTTTTTCCATTCGAGGGTTTTAACAACTTACAAGTATAAGGAGGCCCTGACTTTAATTCAGCCAAATCTATTTCATTTTCCTCAACCTCTTCATATTCTAACTCGAAGTCATTATCACTCTCATAATGTCCAACATAGGCTATTTTTTCCTTTGATTTATGAAACTTAGAATTTCTAGCCCTTTCACTTTTAAGCCTCTCAACTTGTCTAACTCTGTCAGCAAGTTGGGCCATGTCCCTAAGATGTTGAGTATCCAATTTCTTTTGAATTGAATAGTCAAGGCCACCAGCAGCCATTTCTACTAACTCATGTTCAGGGACTTGAGTAAAGCATCTTGCTTTAAGAAGCCTAAACCTATTGAGATAGTCATCAACAGACTCTGGTGTTTTGCGCCTCACACTTGCTAACTCTTTGAGGCTAATCTTAGTTTGACCCATGTAAAATTGTTCATGGAAAAGTCTTTCCAATTGGGTCCATGTATACACAGAATGGGGAGGCAATGTTGTGAACCAAGTAAAAGCATTCTTGGTTAAAGAATTTGGAAAATATTTCATCCTTAAATTCTCATTATTTGCTATGTCCCCAGCCTCTGTTAGATACCTAGCAATGTGCTCAATTGTGGACTCAGTGGTGTCACCAGCAAACTTAGTAAATTTTGGGGTTTTCATACCCCTGGGTATTTCTGTTTGCAACACAAATTCAGTTAAGGGTGACACAAAATTTGGCCTATGTAGGCCCACATTAAGACCATTTTGGGCAAGAATTGCCTCTACTAAATTGGTTAAGTTATTTTGCCCATAATCATTTTGTTGGGCATTTCTCAAAACCTCATCAGCATTTTGGTTTCGATTAACTAATACCACTCCAGGTTCAATATTCCTTTGCACAGGCTGTTCTATTACTCGAGGAACTGGTTGTGGCCTCTGCAGTATTTCATTTCGAGCCTCTGCAACTGGTTCAGGCTTTGGGGCCTGTATTTGTTGGAATGGTTGCCTAGGCATTTGAGGGCCACCAAAGAAATCAGCAGAAATCAGCTATTCTACCCATTTGGGTGGCCAATGCTTGGTAACTATTGTTAGTATCTCGAATTAATGGGTTAATTACTGTACCCATTTGTGTTGTGAGTAAGTTCACCATTTGATGATTACTCTCATCCATTTTTTGCCTTATAGCCAACATGGAATCTGTAGTAAAGGTTGGTGCACTTCCTCTAGTACGGTTATTATTAGATGTTTGTCCCCCATGGAGTGGGGATCGAACCGTAGCATTATCAGAGTATGTAGATTGATGTGTGTACAAACCCTGCATGAGTGAAGTTGGCATCCCATAGGGATTTGGCCTATTCGAATGATACAATGGCCCTGATTGACTTCTAAAGTCAAATGCTGGCCCTGAACTGCCATTACCAGTTCCTACCTCGGAGGAAATTATGGCAGGGGCTGTTGAAGACTGCTCCAACAATGTAGTTGATGCATTCGAATTCCCTGAAGGGTTGGTAGACCCTGTAGGTATTAACACAGAAATTTCTTGTGCAGTTCCTGTGGAATTCGAAGCCTGACTTAAGCCAGTCATTGCCCTAGATGTGCCAAACTCTATTGATGGTTGGCTGTCATCGAAGTCATGATCATCGTGTTGATCATTATGGTCATCATCATCATCATCATCATCATCATCATCATCATCATCATCATCATCATCATCATCATCATCATCATCATTATTATTACTACTACTACTACTACTACTACTACTACTACTACTACTAGCACTTGTTGCTCTGGCTCTCACCATTTCTGGTTTTATTCTACCACTTCTTAAACGCATGCACTAAACAACAATAAATTATGCAAACTTTTCCAGAAAAATTTTATGCAAGATGCAATGCTCATGCACTAATGATACTTTTTTCAGAAAAATTTGAAATAAACTATTAAACTAAAACACACAAAACCAGTCCCACCGGGCGTGCCAATTTGTTTACACTGATTTTTGGTAAACAACCGCTAGTTTGCAATGCTTGAGAGACCAACTAGAGAATCTCGGAACATGTTTTGTGCATTCATTGTTTAAGTTTGAAAATAACAATGTTCATTAACGCAAATGAACAAGTTTGTTTGACAAAGTAAAGTAAATGAAAAATAAATGACTTGATTGACAAGAAATATAAAAATACTCAAAATGAGTACGTTTTGACAAGAAAAAGTAAATGATTCAATGAATTAAAATGCAGAAATTGTAAATGAAAGCATGTAAATTGCATAAGAAATGTAAATTGCATTGAATTAATAAACATTGATCACAAGAACATACATTGTTTTCCTTGTATACTCGTTTCTCTCGAACGCTGGGTACTTTGAGTGTTTAAGGGATTTTGAGTATGTGAATTTGTGATAGAAATTACATCAAATGAACTAGTATTTATAGATAAATTCTACAACTATCTATTAACGACTAACTAACATCCATTTGACAGATGTCCCGCCATCTGATCTTCATTCCAAAATGCCACAAGTTGCCACTTTTGAATGAAACGTTGCAATGGTTTGAATTTTGAATCTTCAGAAATGTTGAAAAATGTACTAAGTCCTAAACATCATTCGAGTTCGAATGATCCTTAGCACCTACTCGAATGGTGAACAACTCGAACCACATCTTGACTTATCTTCTAGACTGGTGAATATTTTCCATCTTCTGAAATTCTTGAATATTCCCTAATGAGAATATTATTAAATATATTACTTTTAACCTTTATTTTATCATTTAATGACTCGGAAACATTAATTTCTACAGTTAAAAGGCTCTAGTAATTATATTCAAAGAATAATTATGGCATATTTTGACTTAACCAAAATATGGGCTAACACACGTGAAGGAATAGAAGAAGAGGATTCAACTTGAATCTCTTGTGTTTGTGCTGCAGGAATAGAAGAAGAAGAAGATGGTTCTACTTTAATTTCTGTTAGTGTGTCTACTTTAATTTCTGGAGTGATTTCAACAAGTTCAGTTTCTCTTTGTGGTGATGGTGGTGGTGAAAAAGACACATGGTTAGGGAGAAAGAAAAGTAGACAAGGAATGAAGATGTTTTTTGATCAGTTTTGTAGATTTGGGTTACAAAAATGGAGAATCCTTTTTACCTTGCGTCCTCTTTACTCCTATACTAAATCCTTTTTGCTGCAGCACTAAGGACATCAGGGATCATAATAGAAGGAAGCTTTTAAAATTAAATGTAACATATGTGTTGGGCGTTGCAAACTGAAAGTTTCATGCCATGTAAGCACATATATAGTGAGTGAATTTTATGAACGAAACATGATTTTGATGTCAAATAAAAAATAAGAAATTGAATAATTGTGATATAAAAATGATTGATCCTAATGGAGTTATGTACAACATACAAAGTCTTGTGATAGAGAAAACTATAATGACTTTAATTTGAATTGAAAAGACCTTATAATAAGTAAATAAGTTTTTAGAGGCTTAAGACCTCTTTGATTGTCGAAACCGGTATGCCCAAAAATATGTTTAAGAGAAATTTTTTAACATTACTTAGGAAAAAAGTTTTTAAACTACATAGTTTCATGTATTAACTTTTTTTTCAAAGCATGCACGCACGCACGAACGCACGAAGACACAAACATTTGGCGACCATATTAAATTGAAGGTTTATTCATTTTAAATCTGTAAAATTGAAAATAGTTTTTTCAAACCGTTTTTAGAAATAAACCTTCAAATTTTAAAAAACTATAACACAATTTTTATAAAAACTAAACCAAATATTATATATCGTGTAGGAAAAAAGTTTTTTAATTGTATATCGTTTCATATATTAATATAATTTTTTTTCAATACATGCCCACACATACAAACATTTGGTGACCATATTAAATTGTTGGTTTATTCAATTTAAATATACAAAGAGAAATATATTGATCATTTTACAAATTATGTGTATGACCAAGATGCTTCTCTCCTATAACAACATGCGGATTCCAAAGAAAGCAATCTATTGAGTCACTTTTAATCTTACATGGTCATGATTCATCTTTTATAACCCAGTCACATTCAATTTTACAATTTTCATCACGTTTTTGAATTTAAATGTCAAAGTATTGAAGTTTATTACTCCAACTAATACCACAAAAATATAAACAGGTTCCTCTAAGAAAGGTAGGAAGAAAATTGAAAGTGGAAAATTTACCGAAGTTTAGCAATTGAGACCATAGTTTGATTGATGCTGAACTTTGTAGGAGTGGACATAGTTCGGTTCTCCGCAACTATGATCAGAAGGAGCTGAAACTACTCGGTAACAAAATTGACCCCTGAACCAGATTAAATTGGTGGTGAAAAAAATAAAACAACAAATATGCTCAAAGACTCAAGGGGAGGAGAATATTTGAGTAGAAAATATGCATGCTACTTAGCCCTTCTCTAAGTTCTACTCTCTCCCCTCCTTATCTAATATTTTTGCTTTTACATTTATTGTATTATTGTATTAGTTTACTTTAAATTTATATGTTCATTTAATTTAAACATTATCAGAGGGAAACTAATACTGACTTTTAATATTGGTTTTTCAGTGTATGGTATTTTAAGAAAAAATTTGTACTATAATGTTGAAATATTCTATAAAACATTGTGTGCCACATTTCAAAATCCAACAAGTTATTAGAGAAATTCAAAATTGGCCAATTAGCTAGGTCCACATGTAGGAATAAACTAAAACACCACATAGCTTTCTGACATTACTAGTAAAATACCGTGCATTCGGGTCGCGTAATATTAACGTAATTATATAAAAATGAATTATATTAGGAATGTTTACAATATTTGGATCGCTATAATAAGGCTCTTTGTTTATGATTTACTAGTAAAAGACCGTGCATTCGGGTCACGTAATTTTAACGTAATTATATAAAAATGAATTATATGATAGTTCAATGACAAATTTGCATCCTTTTTGTAGACATTTTTCCAGCTTTTGCAGTTGAACTAAACCAAGGCAAATCAAAATAACCAGTGAACATTTTATTAGAGGTATGTCAACTATTTTGATGATATTATGAGCCAATGATGTCTTGAATTACCCTAGTGGGTCATTGAATTTAAATCATAATTTTATGTTTTTGATTTCAAATGCAACACTAATTTTGTGCTTGTTATTTACTTGATGATACTGCAATTTGCTGCAAATGAATAACATAGTTTTATGTATATTGAACCGTTATTTGCTTGAATTGAAGAACATAGTCATATGCAAATTATTTTGTAATTATATTAATGAATTTGAAGGTACTGTGGAATCAGTAAATCTAACAGTGCTAGAATGAGCGAATTTGATAGTGTAGAAATAGACTATACACTTGGATCGTGTCTTTATATAAATTGATGGGTTTCAATATGTGAAATAAGAATAATGGGAAGAAAAATTATATTATTATTGATGAAAGAGTAACTATGGTACAATGGTAATTCACAACTACAGGGGAATTTGTTTGTCTGTGTGCTATATCCTCATATTTCCCGTAGCTAACTGTGTTTGTTCCTGATTTCTTATTTAATAAGATGTTAATATTGAGTATATTTTCTTAATTTTTTCAGACTTCTTGAAAACATGAGAGGTGTTGGCTTGGTTTGGAAAAAGTCAGAGTAGTGCTTATGATAATTTTAATCTGATTGTTTTGGTGTTATGAAGTACTCAGCTTTCAAGAAATCGTCTACTTGGAGCATATTGTTCAGGTTGTACGCATATATATAGTAAACCAATTATGTTCTGTTGATTGTTATCTTGAGGATCATATATAGGATCTTTGTATTAACATAAGTTTGTTTTGGCGGTGATGTACGTACGCAATTTGAATATTTGAATATTGTTAAGTTTCAGCCGACGTCTTGTATATTATACATGTTATATTGGAAAAGTATTTTTTATTATCTATAAAGAACTTGATATTATTTGTTAGTTTTTAATGTCACTACTTAAATTTCAAAGTAAGCTACAGGTTAATTGAAAGAAAAAAAAATCTTCGGGGGTTATTCCAAAAAAAAGCTTTAGGCTAGGCTGTATTGAAAAAAACACAAATATTTATGATAGCTCTTTTTCAATAAGAGCTATAGAAAGTGCTGAGAAAGCGCTATAACTATAGGGTTTTTAATAGCGCTTTAGGTGCGGGCGCTATCGTCTATGAAACTTTTAATAGCGATTTTTCTGAAAAGTGCTATAAATTTATGTTAAAAGACGCACTTTTAGGCTAGCAAACAACACTACTATAGCGCTTTTTTAGTACAATAGTGCTTTTAATGTTAGACTACGGCAATACGCTTAGAGAGGGGGTGAATAAGCGTCTAAAATCCAACACACATACAAGTTTTTTGGATTTTATTGAAATAAGCGTGCGGAAGACTTCCTAGATCGGTAGCTATTGCACCTTCGAACAAAGCGAAGTGTAGTATAAGCCTTGGATGATTATGATAAAAAGTTCGCTTACAAAACGTTTCGAATCAAGCAGTTTTTATGTTTAATTGTTTCAAAAACAATCACAAGTAATTATATGGTGTTTAAAACCTATTGCAAACAAAGTATCTAAAACTTGAATTTCGTCGAACACGTTGCGTGCGCTAGAATTCAAGTTTCACACAATACACAATTAAACAAAATTAAAGGAGTTAAGGATAGAAAGAACAGAGATGATCAGGGAGTTCCCAGCTTTCGTTTCGTCCTCACGGCCGGCCGGTACGTCTCCCCCAAACTCGACAAACGGATAAGTTGAGATTTTCACTATAATCTTCGAAAAAGTTACAAATGCACAATTCACATTAATACAATACACGAATGATAAAGAATCGATCTCCTATCTTGAATTGATCCTTGAAGCAAGCGATTGCTTCTTGAATCCTTGATGAGAAACCAATCCTTCAAAACAATTCAACCCAATCGCAGCTCTGATTCACCGCGAATTGCACCGAACGTTATCTTCCAATTGCACTAAGAACCTTTGGTTGAACCCATATTTGACCTTGAGTTGATTGAGGATTGAAAGAAGATGATAAACTTGTCTTGAATGCACTTTGATCCAAAATATCACACAATTCTTATCAAAGGGTGTTTTTCCAAATGTTTCTCATTTTTACAACAAAACCCCTTGTAGCTATTTATAGACAAAATAGAATGGAGTAAATTTAGGCACAATTTAACAGACTTGTATCGATACAAAGATTAGTGTGTATCGATACAAGTAACTGACAGCGTTCAAAAAAATTGAAGTTTTGTGTGTATGTATCGATACAACCACGATTATGTATCGATACATACACCAGTAAAAATAGAGTCTTGAGTGATATGTAACGAAACAAGCATATATGTTTTGATACACAAAGTTCTCTCTAGTTTCAAGAGAGTCTACATGTGTATCGATACAAAATACCTAAAAAATGATTTTTCAAAGTTTACAAAATAATTTTCGCTGTCAAGTCAATTGTAATTGATACCAAAATGTATTCTATTGTATTTTCAATTGTTTTGACAATTCTTAAAACATGGAGGGGAACTGGTGCATTTACATTCTTCTCCTTTTTTATAATTGTCAAAACTATTGCATAAGCTAACTAAGCCTACCTAAAACTCCAAGCTACACGTTACAGACGCAAACAACAACAAGGTTAACCACTAGCGATGCTCCCCCTGAGTTGATGTCATTTTGCGTATGAAGGGTTGAACCGGATTCAAAAACTCAAAGCTTTATCCTTTGCTTATGCTTGCAATTCTTCTCTCCCCCTTTGACAATATCAAAAAGAAGAAAAGAATACACACGTGAGAAGTATCGAATTCGAAGAAAATTTGAAATTATAGGTCATATGATGCACTTACATTTGTCGAAATGCACTATATGATAAAAATACCTGATCAAATAATTAAGCAAAATATGCCAAAATGTATTCTAATGACGAATAAATCAAATCATGACAAAACATGGCATGTAAAACAACAGGCTAAACCAATAAACATGATTATCAAAACATTGATATTATAAGCATTAAAACACATCCTACGGACGAATAATAAACAAATCATCATGCATAAGCCATTTTACATAAAAATAATCCATACAAACAATTTGAGATATTAAAGTCATAGAGTTACAACAAACAAAAAGATGTTCGAAAAAAATCTTTATGACTCTTATAAAACATGTATGTATGAAACACATATATTCACCAAGGTACAAACATTATTATGGGTCTGGCCAAAACTTATCAAAACAAAAAAATTCACATTTTCAATCAAAGTACCAAGACAAAGCATTTACATCTATTATGCATAACTAGTCACAACATGATACACAAACATATACAAACAAGAATGTCAACTAATATTTTGTCAAAAAAAAAAAGAATGTCAACTAATATGTCATTTCATTTTGATCATTATCAAATCTCCATTTTAAGCAAATGTGTCCAAAAAGAATTATCAATATCTTTTAAGCAAAATTTTTGGAAATGGAGGATTGGACAAATATTGCAACAAACAACATATTAATTTTTGAATATAAGTATATGAACAAGGAACCACACAAACATATAAATGCAAAGTAAAGGATAGGAATAAATTTTGATATCATGATACTGTGTGTAGCATAATGTGCATGAAGATGTGGGCACATTATTGATGCACTATGAAGTGTGAATTGTTTGCATGATCTGAGGATAAAGCATGTATGCATGATTTGAAGGGGAGAAAATATTTCTCTTGTTAATTTTATATGAAGCTGATGTTGAGGGGGAGTGTTACTTGAACCCTGTCTGATTATGTGCTTACATGCATACGTGCTACTCTAGGTATGTCAAGCTTTATATGTGTGTTTTCTGAAACACTTATGTGAGGATATCTCTATCCTCTGATCTATTTGTGTGAGGTTGTTTGTTGTCCGCTGTTGTGTGCCTCTGATGTTCATTGTTGAAAGCTTATTTGGTAAGCATTTCTATAAGGAGTCCACTATGTGAATTGTTGATTGTTATCCTTCAAGGTTTTATTTGTTATTGAATATGAAGGAGTGTGTTATCTGTATCTCTCTAACGTATTTATATGGTCCAAGATTGTTTTCGCCAAAAATTTGCCAAAAGGGGAGATTGTTGGTGTTTTTGTGTTGGCTTCATTTTTGGTAAAACATAATGTGGAAGAAGATGTGCAGGATAATGTGGGTACATCTTGAGGACGCACGCTTATTTTTGAGCGAGATCTTTCTAAAATATTTGGTTCGGTTTTGTTGGCGTTTTTGTATGTTGGCTATAATTTTGCAAAAACTCATTTTGTCACATGCTCTAGGACATGCTGAAGCATATGAGTATGTTGAGCCCTAAAGCTGTTTGGCGCGTGCGCGTTTTTATTTTTGAAATATATCTTGAAAAGATTTGTTTTAAAAATATATTTTATCATGCATAGCTGGCATAACAGAGCGCGCCTTGGGTCACAAGTTATCTCTTATGTGAAGATTTAATTCTAAAATATAATTCCTATATTTTAGGATTTGGTTTATTTTTATTGGATATATTTCTGAAGACTCCTATTCTTGAGGAACAAGCCAAGCAACGCTGAAGACTCTATATATACTTGTGTAAAACTTAATTAGGGTTGTGGGAATTTTATTGTGTTCACTAAAACGTGTGTTGTTCTTATTTTTCCTAGTTAACTTGTGAGTCTTTTCTTGAATCACCTTGATACATGCTAAGGACATAGGTTGTGTGTTTGTGTTATTTGTGAGATTACTCTTAAGCCTTTAGGTACGGATTTAATCCTTTGTCTGAGTGTGTTCTCACCATCATAAGTTGTTTGTTTGTTTGTGAACAACACTGTGTGCGTGTTGTTAGTAAGGGAGTAAGACGGGGCGCCTTTGATCTTGGAGTTCCTAGGTTGAGTTGCACGGGTAGTTGCTAGGTGAGAAGGCGTAAACGGGGCGTTTACTGAGGTCTTTGAACTAGGGCTATTTTAGTGGATTCCTTCTTGGATTGGTATCCCCCTGTAATACCCTAATTTCGCACTTTTTTTTAATAAATATTTTATTTTTAAAATTGTTTCTTATTTTTATAGGAAACGCCCAAAAATAGTTTCAAAAATTTATTTTGACGCCCTTCGGTAATTTTGCTCAAAATCATAAAAATATATTCCGTTTCATTTTCATTAGTGTATATTTATTTATCGTAGTTTAATCATTAAAAGTATCTCATCCATGAACCAATTACATTGTGCCACCTCATCACCTTTTACTAATTATTCTCTTAATCACAAAACTACACATTATTACACTAATGCCATTTACCCTAATCTACTACTATATATATTATTTTAATCTCAATCAATCATTGGAGACACACTTCCTAATAAAGATGGGTGGTGGTGCTTTCCTTTTCCTCTCCGTCCGCTGCAATTGTTGTTGTTTTTGTGAAGAAGATGAAGGTAGACGCCACGTGGCGCGCTGTGAGTGGCTGGGTGCCTTACTCACGCGCGCCCCCCACTTGCTGTGCGCGCCCCCCTACGCGGTTCAATAACTGAACCGGTTTGAACCGGTTAAAGTCAGTTTGGACGATGTTTTGGGTTTTGGGCTGTTTTTTTTCTTCTCTCTTGGGCCTGGACCATTTTTTTTTTTTGCTGATTTTTGTTGATTATTTTCTGCACACTTATTCTCAGGTTTGAACCCCCTTATCAACGATGAATTTATTTATCAACGGTAAATTTATTTATCATTCGTTAAATTTATTTATCCTTCGAAAAATCTATTTATCATTCGATAAATTTATTTATCGTTCATACGATGCTATTTATTGTTATCTAGTTATTTAACTATCTAATTTTGAATTGTGATCTGTCTGGACTTGGTTTCTTTTCGTTTCTCTTTCTAAATAAAATTTAAAACGTTGATTTCTCAATTAAAGTGGAAAAGAGGGAGTGTGACGTACTTCCCGCTCGGCTCGGATGGTACAATCTGTGACGTACGTCCCGGATTGTGGACTATCCCCGCATTAATTGAGAAGTCATCAGTTGATTAATTAAAGTGAAAAGGAGAGAGTGTGACGTACGTCCCGCTTGGCTCGAATAAGATAGTCTGTGACGTACGTCCCGCTGCAATTGTTGTTGTTTTTGTGAAGAAGATGAAGGTAGACGCCACGTGGCGCATTGTGAGTGGCTGGGTGCCTTACTCACGCGCGCCCCCCACTTGCTGTGCACGCCCCCCTACGCGGTTCAATAACTGAACCGGTTTGAACCGGTTTGAACCGGTTTAAGTCAGTTTGGACCATGTTTTGGGCTGTTTTTTTTCTTCTCTCTTGGGCCTGGACCATTTTTTTTTTTTGCTGATTTTGATTATTTTCTGCACACTTATTCTTAGGTTTGCACCCCTTATCAACGATGAATTTATTTATCAACGGTAAATTTATTTATCATTCGTTAAATTTATTTATCCTTCGATAAATCTATTTATCCTTCGATAAATTTATTTATCGTTCGTACGATGCTATTATTGTTATCTAGTTATTTAACTATCTAATTTTGAATTGTGATCTGTCTGGACTTGGTTTCTTTTCGTTTCTCTTTCTAAATAAAATTTAAAACGTTGATTTCTCAATTAAAGTGGAAAAGAGGGAGTGTGACGTACTTCCCGCTCGGCTCGGATGGTACAATCTGTGACGTACGTCCCGGATTGTGGACTATCCCCGCTTTAATTGAGAAGTCATCAGTTGATTAATTAAAGTGAAAAGGAGGGAGTGTGACGTACGTCCCGCTCGGCTCAAATAGGATAGTCTGTGACGTACGGCTCAGATGGTGGCCTATTATTGCTTTAATTAATTAACTCTAATAACTAGATGAAAAAGAGGGAGTGTGACGTACGTCCCGCTCAGCTCGGATAGGACAGTCTGTGAGGTACAACTCAGATGGTGTCTTATTCTCATTCACTGAATAATCTCAAAAATGTTCTAAAAAATATTCAACTCACTTCAATCTCTTTTTTCTGCCTTTGCGCAATTAAATCTTTTTCAACTCAAATCTTTTTCAAAACGCTTAAGCTTCAGTCGAGCATACAAGCAAACTGTCGTGTCAGTGGAATGCGACATAAACGTTGTTCATTAAAAACAACCAACAAACAAACTTTTTTTTTCAGGAAGAACAACGTGAGCTTTCATTGTTTCTGTTTTGTTCAATATGCGGTGAATTAACCACATAAAAAAAGTACATTACCGCATATTAAACTAAGAAAAGGAAAAAAGAGTTTTTTTATTATTTGGCTTGACGAGATAACGATCTCGCTCCTACGTATCCCCCAAGTACAATGAGGAAGTCAAAGCTCACGTAGTTCTTCCTGAAAAAAAGGTTGTTTGTTGGTTGTTTTTAATGAACAACGTTTATGTCGCATTCCACTGATACGACAGTTTGCTTGTATGCTCGACTGAGGCTTAAGCGTTTGTCCGTATCAGGGGAATGGATAAAACATCGTTCTTTTAAGAAAAGAAGTGAAAAAAAGATTTTAGTTAAAAAAGACTGCGCAAAGGCAGGAAAAACAGTTGTGTGAGTTGATTGTCTTTTAGGATTTTTTGAGAGATTATTCAGTGAATGAGAATAGCCCTAAGTCGCGAGCCATGCGGCAGGTACCGGACTACTCAGGAAACGAAAGTCATGAGTCAGACGCTCCCCGTTTCATTCAATAGATATTTAGAATATTTTCAGAGTTTTCAAGTTCAGGCCAGAAAAGAAAAAGAAAAAGAATATAGAAGAAGAGAGAAATGAAAATATATGAATGCATATGACATATAAATGATGATGCTAAGTAACTAAAAATTCAAAGGATATAGGCATATAAACGAGTAATCATGTATCAGACAGAAGAGAAATAAGTCAACAAGATATTACATGTATTTAGCACAACTCAGTCAAATGAGAAAAGTCAACTGAAGAAAGTCAACATAAAAAGTCAACAAAAAAAGAGTCAACGGAAAAGGTCAAAGTGAAACTGAGACAGAACGAGTCATGCATCAAGCTCTGCCTCATGGTTTTTGAATGATCTATATTTCAAGTTTAAATGTTTTGAATTAAAAATAAATTAGTCAAAGTCATGCGTCAGAGACTATTTATTTTTAATACATTTTTCAATTCTAAGTTTCAAGTCAAAAGCTCGGAATTAAAAATAAATTAGCCAAAGTCATGCGTCAGAGACTATTTATTTTTAATCCATTTTTCAAATCTAAGCTTCAAACTAAAGTTACGAATTAAAAATAAATTAGCCAAAGTCATGCGTCAGAGACTATTTTATTTTTAATCTATTTTTATTTTCAAAATCAAGTCAATTGAATTTAACAAAAATAAATAATTAAAACAGTAGGGGTGTAAATAGTAATAAGGAGGTGCAATCAGAAATAAATAAAAAACAGAAAAAAAACAGAACTGGGCCCAAAAAGGGATAGGCCCAAGTCCACTAACCAAACCGGTCCGGGTATGAGTCGGTTCAACCCAACCCGGTCCAGTAAACCAAAAAACCAAACAAACAAAAAAAACGCAGGGGGCCGCGCGAAGAAGGATGGGGGGCGCGCGTGAGAAATGACTTCAGCCACTCACACCGCGCCACGTGTCTCCCACCTTCTTCTTCCCCAAAATTCAGAAAACAGCACGCACGCGGGGGAGGGCGGCCGGCGCCATTGCCGGTGTCCATAAAGCTCCAACGTTCACCAAAATTAACAAATTTATATACCAAATTGATCGAAATTTCACAAGGATCATGAATATATGATTATAATCCTCAATCAACAAACAAAATAAGCACCAACGAGTTCGAAAGTTTAGATCTAATTTTTTTAGAAATGGTTTTCAACAGAGAAAATCACGATTCTACCAATACAAAGTTGTTCAGAGGAACCTCAAGATCATGAATCTACCGTCCTTTACCTTCGTTTGCGCTTTAGGTGACCGGAATCGGAGTTTGTTCGTCGGCCGTGACTTCCGATGCTAGTTTAATGGCTTTCCGGTGGTTTTTTCGTGATTTGGACACCGGATTTGGATTCCTCGAGGTCCAAATAGTATAGATCAAGTGTTTGATCTTTAATTTTCGAAAATTTTTGAGATGGTGGTTGGTGGTGGTTCTCCGCCGGAAAAAGAATTCCGGCGCGGTGGTTTTTGTATCTATGGTGGTTCTGATCTTTTTGGAGTTTGTGCTCAAATTGATTCTGATTTTTTAATTGTATTTATAGCAATAGATTAGGGTGAATGGAATTAGTGTAATAATAGGTAATTTTGAGATTAAGGGATAATTAGTGGAAAATGGTAATGAAAAATGATTATGGGGTGAAAATGATGATGTTGCACATTGTAATTGGTTGATGAAAAATATATTTGTGACGATGAAAATGCGACGAATAAAAATTAAGCGAATGAAAATAAAATGGAATATATATATATATTTTTTATGATTTTAAACAAAATTAGCGAATGGCGTGAAAACATTATTTTTTTTAACTATTTTTGGGCGTTTCTTAAAAAATAAGAAACAATTTTAAAAATAAAACATTTATTCAAAAAAAATGCAAAATTAGGGTATTACAACCCAAATGGGTGGAAAGCTAGATAAGGTCCTTGAGATGTTGGCTGGTTTGAATGTGCAACCAAGGGTGGTTGAAGTCCCTACGCCTGCAGTTGTGATTTCTCAAAGGAACATCCCCGCCGGTCATGATTGGCCGCCATTTGGTTTGCCCGAAGGTTATGTTCCACAAGGGTATGTGCCCCTGAGTTTTGTTCTACCTGTGGAAACTCCAAACAGAGTTAATGCTGTTCAACAAAGGGATGATCTGTCGCAAGAAATGTTTGATGATCCTAGAAATGCTTATCAGGTTCCTGAATTTCATGGGCCTAGATTTGCTTATCAAGGAAATGTGCCTCCAGTTGATGAACCAATGTTTGATTTTGCTCCTCAGATGGAAGAAGCAAAAAAGAAATTCCAAGCTCTAGAGGAAAGGTTGAATCTGGTTGAGACCGGTAATGATCTGTTGGATTTTACGAAGATGTACTTGATTTCTGACTTGGTGCTTCCACCAAAATTTAAGGTGCCTGACTTTGAGAAATACAAGGTTTGAGTTGCCCAAAGAATCATCTGGTTATGTACCTTAGAAAAATGGCTTCTTATGTCAGTGATGACAAGTTGTTGATATATTGCTTTCAAGACAGTCTTGCTGATGTGCCTCTTAACTGGTACATGCAACTTGAAGGAAGTAACATCCACTCATGGAGAGATTTGGCTAATGCTTTCCTAAAACAGTACCAATACAATATGGATATGGCTCCGAGTCGTGCTCAACTTTAGAATATGACTCAAAATGAGGGAGAATCCTTCAAGGTCTATGCAAAAAGGTAGAGAGCATTGGCTTCTCAAGTACGTCCACCACTCCTAGAGACTGAGCTTGTGGACATGTTCGCCAATACTCTTGAAGGGGCATACTTTGAAAGGATGATTGGTAGTGTTTCCGCTAACTTCTCTGATTTGGTTCGAATTGGGGAAAGAGTTGAAATGGGGATCAAGAGTGGCAAGATTCAGCTCACTGCTAGTTCTCAAAATAGTACAAGGAAGCCAGCTAGTAGTTTCAAAGAAAATGAAGAGGGACAGACTAGTGTTGTCACTTCCGAAAATGACAAAGCTCCACCGGCGATGCCTGTATAGTTTCCTTACTTCCCATATCCTTACTTGGCTGCTACTCAACATCAGCAATTTCCTGGATATCCATATCAAATGCAAATGAATCATGTGCCTCAACAAACTCAGAAGGAACGACCGGCTCAGCAACAACCCAAAAAGGTCCTTGATCCGATTCCAATGTCGTACAGTCAACATCTTCCTTATCTGGTACAAAGTGGAATGGAAACTGCTGGGGCCATGAAACCCAAAACTGCACCATTTCCAACTTGGTATGATGCCAATGCCAAATGTGGGTATCATGTAGGAACTGAAGGACATTCTGAAGGAAAATAGGGATAGTAAAAGCAGCGGAATTCAAAATTTTCCTTTAATGATCCTTACGAATGGACATGATTATGTGTTTAGGGTTTTACCTCTTGAAGAATATAACCCTTTGAATCACGAACAAGATGATCACAAACGTTGAAGGATGAACAGCAACGTCTCTAGCTAGTCCACACGAACAACTTTCCTTCACTCCAAGTGCTAGCTTATGAATGAGGGACTTTGTGAGAGAGAGAAGTAGAGAAATAATTTTAGCCCTAAAATTCTTATGAATTTCTCTTGTATATCTTTGCTCTTGCACAAGACCTCTATTTATAGAGTCTAGTGTCTTGCTCACAGAGACAAACACTTGTTTTGTCCAACAAGACAAGGAGAAGCAAAAAGCCCACTAAGCTTGCCCTAGGGCGCGCGCCCCATGAGTCTTGCTACTCATGTGTGTGCGCGCCCACCATACCTTATGGTGCACCGCTTATTATTAATTTGTGATACCTTATCACAATATATATTTATTTCTCTAAATTGCACCGTACCTTACGGTGTTCTCAATTCTCACACTATACTGTCCTTATGTGTGTGACCCTGTAGGTTTCCGTAACGTTGATAATAATATTAAATCATCTATTTAATATTATCAACAATGAGAGGTATCTAGCAACATTTCATTGTTATTCAAGTCACGAAATGTTTATGTGATCTTAACAAAACATTCAGTGATAATATTAACTGTGTACAATTACCCATTTGCCCTTATGTCTATATTGAACACAAGGCATAGACTGTGTCATCCTTTTCCAGTTCAATATTGGGCCCATAGACATTTATCCTGTTATGTAGGATTGGCAAATTCCATCTAGATCACTCATGTCCCTCAGCATGCTTTGTGAAGTACCCATCTACTGCCTTTATGATTATCCAGTTACGAACAATGTTAGATCAGTGATAAAGCACTTGACTCTACATCTAGGGTCCATAGTGGTTTCAGGTCGAAGGGTGGGTTACACCATTATCACCATGAGAGTAACTTATGACACATTACATAACATTCCATGTAGTACTCTCATAGCGGGTCAATCCAGTATAAATATTACTCCTAATATTTATACCTATGTCAAGACTTGATAACTCCTTATCCCATGATCCATGAGATGCGATCATCAGCCTATCTTCATAATAGTCTTTATGCTTTAAGGTTATCCCACTTAACCTTAAAGCTCGACTACGGATACTTTAAGAATAGTGTCTTTATGTTTAATAGAATCTCATGATTAAGTCACACTTAATATTTCTTTAAACGGACTATCTATTCTAGGGACTTTATTATTCCTTTTGGACTTTTACAAACATAATAAAGAAATGCCATATTTATATTCAAACTTCTAAAGCAAATACTGTGAAAATATATTGGCTCTTAGGGCTTACGCCAACAATCTCCCACTAGCACTAAGGCCAATCAAGTATTCTCTAATACCTATAGACCTTAGTATGCCCATCACGCTTCAGCTGCGCTAGAGGCTTTGTAAGTGGATAAAGAACTACTTCCTATATATGTTGGTATCTTACGTATCTTCCAACGTTTTATTTCGATCTCTATCGAAATATAGAAGTGTCTGTGTATATTCATGAATCGTTGGTGAGATCTATTCGCAAGTGTTCTTGCAAGATTGAACCATTACCATCATTAATGTGATTAATGAGACTTGCAACACCGGAAACATAGCTTTAGCTCAATCATGAGCCAAACGATCCAATCTTAAACATTCAACCTATGTTACTGAAACAAACATACTACGAAGCTTATCTTATAGCTTTCAATGCTTATATTTAAGCATGATATACAAAACATTGGTATGGAACCATCCATCATTATAACTTCTTTATAATGATCATTTCCACTCCTACCTATTTCAAGAAAAAGGTCCTTAGTTCCTTTAAGGTCCTTAAGGGATATTCTTGAAGGTCCTTTAGTGTCAAACACTAATTTCAAATTTTGGTACAACTGATTGTGTTACAAGCATATGGTGTATCTGATATGGTACATATTATAATGTGCATGATTAATCCTATCTTCCAAAGCATATGGATTATTCTTATATGCCTTATTCTCACCTAATGAGACATGATTTTGTCTTTTAGACAAAATGAATCTTTTGACACATGCAATAAATTCACACATTAAGTGTCTCAACACTTCGCTAATACATGTACATAGGCTATTCCTAACTCCTTAGGAATCCTCATCTAAATGCATAGGCTATTCCTAACTCTTTAGGAATTCTTGCCTAAGTATTTCATCAAGAGTCATTTCCTTAACCATGTCTTACATGTATAAGGAAAATGTTGTTGATGATTAATATGTCATTCACATATAACACCAGATTTAATTTTATTACTCCCACTAAATCCTTGCATTAGATATATATATTTGTCCTTTATAAATTTGTTTTCATAAAACTTTCAAAAGGAACAAATATTTAAACTTATTTAATCTAATCAAAATTAGATAGGTTTGTCCTTATTAATTTGTTTTCTCAAACTTCATAAAAATGAGCAATTAATAACTAATTTCTGATAACTCTATCTAATCAAAATTAGATAGCTACAAGTTGTATACCCTTTTCTAGCATCCTTTGGATCAACAAAACCCTACATATACGTCTAGTATATTTATATGAGGTCATTCCAATTAAGGAATACAACTTTGTTATCCATCCACCAAAACATGTAGTACAACATTTAGTAAAACAATCAAACAGATCTTAAATTTTAATATTAATTACATTTAGGGTTTCATCATAATTTGCATTATGATTTTGCGTGAAACCTTTAATGATTAATCAAATCTTAAAAGGTATTCTCAATACCATCCATATCAATATTCAACAAGAATACTCACTTTCATCGTATGAGTCTTACTCATCTTGATGACATAACCATTATTTACATAAGGTTAGTGTATATGGTTTCTATTTAAGATTTTATGGCATTTAGCCACTTCTCAGAAATTAGACCATCTTACGACCTTTTAGAAAGTCAAAGACTCATCTTCCATGAGAATCATATCACATTGTTGAGTCATGATAAAATCATACTTTTTGTCCATGTGATATGTTAGACTTATCCAATATTTTGTGCAATTCAAATTATTGGTCCTTCAACATCCTTGAGGAACCAATTTATGTTCCCATTCCAATAAATATGTTTTGTAGTACTTGAATTTATTCAGGTTCTATATCACTCCCACTGTTTCTCTTAGAGACACACTCCCACTAGAGGAATGATTCAAACCTTGCAACAAAACTACTTTTGTCTTTTAGAGTGATATAAGATAAGCATCCCTAAGAATACTTCCACATATTTATTCATTTAATTTGGATTTAAATTTATCTAATAAATTTCTGATCCACAATTTTCATAAAGGCAAATTTGGTGCTCTTACCCCATATCGCATATGGTGTCTTTATGATGATCTTAAAAGGGAACCAGTTGTGGGTAAAGATTAACTATAAGAAGAGAGACTTTAAGAGTCAATGATGTATCTTAAATCAAATCATGTCAAACATGAAACGGTAAATTAGTTATTTTACACCTTAATTAAGTATATACTGATATGACTCATTCATATGACTTAAATACATTTATTAAGTTCTATTTTCTTCATTGTTGTACTTTCTTTGACAATTCAAAGATTTCCAATTTTGTGTCACACACATATCCATATTTAACGATTTTAATCATCAATGTAAATGAAGTAAAATAAACTTAATATATCAAGAATGTTTAGTGGTCGTCATACATCTCATGTATATTGTTCAAATAGGTCATGGGTCATCTACACCTTTTCATTACTAACTGTACTAAACAATAAAACTCTTGATATATGTGCAAGGTCCAAATCTTATTTGGTTCTTGTCATAGCTGTTATAGAATAATCTTATCAAGATCATGGAACCCTATAGTCCATTACTTGACCTTGAGCAACAGTATAGAAAACTTTGTTTAAATGATAGGACAATTTCTTGTCTTATTTGAAACTACAATTTATATCTTGTCAATACAAGGTATGTAATCAATACTTCTATTATTATATGGAATTCAATAACAATTATTGTGTTCCATTTAAAACTCGATTTTAAGTCATGGCATAAGCTCTCATTGTCAATGAAACAATTTTTCATTCTAGACATAAGTTTTCGTAGTTAATGAAATAATTTTTCATTCTAGACATTAGTTGACTTAAAATTATAGTCAATGTTCTAATTCTTTAAGCATCTCTATTTTCGTAAAATTCAGATTCAATCATCTTTGTATCATATACCTATGTAGAGATAGAAACTTTGACTTTCTATAACAATATGTATAATATTGAAGTCTTACTTCATTCCCTTTAGTTTGACTCTTCCAAGAACTATTTACGGCATTTTGTTTCAATCAATGGTCTAACCATTTTAAAATAGCCGTTCTTCTTTGGCAACCATTTTTATTCTATTCAATTCAAATAAATTCTCATTTTAATATCTCAAATTTATATAGCACAAATAAATTCTCATTCAATTCAACAAATTTCGGTAGATATAGAAATTCATAAATTTATCTATATCTATCCATTGTAATTTGTTTAGATTGAACCTATGACCAACTCCTTGATCTATTGAGAAATCCATCATACTTTGAAGTTCTTTCAAAAAGATTTTTCTGTAAATGATCACATCATTCATTGTTTAAAAGTAAGAAGTATTTTATATCTAGATGTCAACTTGATACTTCTAACAAGCATCCTTCTCCAATCTAGTTATAGTAGGTTGTTAGAATTTAGTTCAAGCTCTTATAGTACTTCTTGTATTTGAGAACCATTCTCATTTGTGTACCAATTCAGAAACTATTTTCTGAAATTCTTGTCCTTCATAAAGACAACATAATTTGTATTGTATTTAATTTCAAATATATGTAAGATATTTATATTATGATAAATTCTTTTAATAAGGACTTTTATTAAAAGGCTTCCACTATTTTACTCAAAACAAATGACCCTCATCATTTGATTCGGAAAATTCCGTTGGAAGATTTTCTAGTGGATCAAGATCCATATTTCACTTTGTCTTAAGTCCGCGGTGGGCGGATTACACAAGACTTAGTTATTTAGGTAGGAACTCCTTCCAATTGCATCTCATACAATTCTCGAATATTTCAGTTGAGTGAATCATTCCCAACTCTTGCTTCTAAACTCATATAATCTTATTATATTTTATTAGTTAAGTTTGACCCAATTTTAGAAGTTGGATATTACAATTATCCCATCGCATCATACCCATATAGACAATGTACTTCGCGGTAGGCGAACCCACATTATTCGATACCGGTCTTGATGAGTTCTAAAATTTTGGAAAGCAAAAACTTAATATTCACATATTTTATTATTAAAGAGAATGTACTCCGCGGTGGGCGAACCTACATTTTCTTTATTAATCTCTTATGTGTCTCTTGAGGGATTTTAATTAGTTATGATCTCACCGGCTTGTTTAACATATTAAACGCTCTCACATGCATCAACATACATACATACATACATACATACATACATACATACATACATACATACATACAATAATATAGAATGATATGATTATGGCCTCCTAACGCAAGTGTCCTCTCAAGCCAATGAGAGAACCCTAAACTAGCCTAACGATGATCTACTTCTCCAAGCATCATCTTCATGGTTGTTCTCCTTTGTTCCTATGTAATTCTATTATAATGTTACTATAAAGAATACTCGTTTTACATACGAGGGAGTAAGATGAGAAGAGAAATTACATCAAGAAATTTAGAGAGAGGCACGACACGCAGGCCGAATTTAATTTTGCCAAATTAAAACAAAAGAGCAATCTAAGGCCATAATCAATCATTATAAAAAAATAATAACAAACACACTTTATTATTATCGTTGGTTCAAGTTGGATTACTTAAAATTAAATTTCGAAAATTGATCACGTTGTGCACATCAGGCAAAATCGTGTCACGATGACCATCATCGTGTCATGGTTCAACAGTTCAGAAAACAGAATTTTTCTGTCCTGGCCATCGTGTCACGATGACTCTCATTGTGTCACGATGGTGCACTTTCAGGACCTTTCTTTCCTGGCCATCAAGTCACGATGGCTTCCATCGTGTCACGATGGTCCATCGTGTAACGATGACTTTCATCGTGTCACGATGGTGCTGTTTCAGACCCTTTCTGTTTTGGCCATCGTGTCACGATGACTCTCATCGTGTCACGATTTCCGGTGATTCTAAAGCAGTTTTTTAGCATAACACAACCCTTGTGTTGTCTTGAACCCTAATGCAACAACTTTCTTCCATCAAAATTCACCATGAACGAATATCAGTTTGATTCATCACCACATCAATGTTTCACCAATTGAAGGTTCCGAAACAATTAACGTGAATCGTTCATACCAACAACGACTACGTGAATTTCAACGGATGAAATCTAGTATATCAAATATACTTTATTTGCATCACGTTCCCTTGTATCTCATACAAGACTTTAATCAATTAAAATTTAATTCCTCAATTTTATCTTGTTTAGGTTTTAATCACATTAAAACATAATTCACACAAACATCATAATCATGGTTTCGTAAGTGGCTCTGATACCACTGAAGGAAAATAGGGATAGTAAAAGCAGCGGAATTCAAAATTTTCCTTTAATGATCCTTACGAATGGACATGATTATGTGTTTAGGGTTTTACCTCTTGAAGAATATAACCCTTTAAATCACGAACAAGATGATCAGGAACGTTGAAGGAGGAACAACAACGTCTCTAGCTAGTCCACACGAACAGCTTTCCTTCACTCCAAGTGCTAGCTTATGAATGAGGGACTTTGTGAGAGAGAGAAGTAGAGAAATAATTTTAGGATTCAAGTAACCCTAAAATTCTTATGAATTTCTCTTGTATATCTTTGCTCTTGCACAAGACCTCTATTTATAGAGTCTAGTGTCTTGCTCACAGAGACAAACACTTGTTTTGTCCAACAAGACAAGGAGAAGCAAAAAGCCCACTAAGCTTGCCCTAGGGCGCGCGCCCCATGAGTCTTGCTACTCATGTGTGTGCGCGCCCACCATACCTTATGGTGCACCGCTTATTATTAATTTGTGATACCTTATCACAATATATATTTATTTCTCTAAATTGCACCGTACCTTACGGTGTTCTCAATTCTCACACTATACTGTCCTTATGTGTGTGACCCTGTAGGTTTCCGTAACGTTGGTAATAATATTAAATCATCTATTTAATATTATAAACAGTGAGAGGTATCTAGCAACACTTCATTGTTATCCAAGTCACGAAATGTTTATGTGATCTTAACAAAACATTCAGTGATAATATTAGCTGTGTACAATTACCCCTTTGCCCTTATGTCTATATTGAACACAAGGCATAGACTGTGTCATCCTTGTCCAATTCAATATTGGGCCCATAGACATTTATCCTGTTATGTAGGATTGGAAAATTCCATCCAGGTCACTCATGTCCCTCACATTGCTTTGTGAAGTACCCATCTACTGCCTTTATGATTATTCAGTTACCGACAATGTTAGATCAGTGATAAAGCACTTGACTCTACATCTAGGGTCCATAGTGGTTTCAGGTCGAAGGGTGGGTTACACCATTATCACCATGAGAGTAACTTATGACACATTACATAACATTCCATGTAGTACTCTCATAGCGGGTCAATCCAGTATAAATATTACTCCTAATATTTATACCTATGTCAAGACTTGATAACTCTTTATCCCATGATCCATGAGATAATAGTCTTTATGCTTTAAGGTTATCTTCTTAATAGTCCTTATGCTTTAAGGTTATCCCACTTCACCTTAAAGCTCGACTACGGATACTTTAAGAATAGTGTCCTTATGTTTAATAGAATCTCATGATTAAGTCACACTTAATATTTCTTTAAACGGACTATCTATTCTAGGGACTTTATTATTCCTTTTGGACTTTTACAAACATAATAAAGAAATGCCATATTTATATTCAAACTCCTAAAGAAAATACTGTGAAAATAGATTAGCTTTTAGGGCTTACTCCAACACATTCCACTGACGACTGCAAAGCTTTTAAGTACAAGGTGCAAGAACTTCTTGATAAGCAATTATTGTCCTTCGAGGAAGGTGGGCCGGTTATGAAAGATAAACAGTAAGTGGGGCATTTAGCAGGTTTCTCCAGTATGGGTTTCAATTGAGGACCAGATTGTCATCACAAAGGATGAAGAGAATAATGGAAATAGTCAAGATATGGTGCACCTTTGTTTTTCAAACACACTATTTGCAAACTAGAAGGCTGTTGGAATTTCTGAAATCACTTTACTTTTAAAGTAGTTTTGTCGTTTTCAAATTATGCTTGTAATGAACACTTTGTTTGAATAGTTTAATTATCAATGAATAAAAAGTACTTTTGTGTGCAATTTCTGTCTTATTTATTCTTTCTTTTTCAAGTTTTAAAAAGATAATAATAAAATGGCAATAACTTCTTGCATATCATAAAACACTTTTGCATTCAACCAAATTCAAAAAACGAAAAAAATTAAAAAAAAATCATTCAGAAGTGAATCCATTGAATCATAGTAGTGCCATAATTCCTCATGGTTTCGGGTTGCAAACTTTGTCGAAGAGTTAGTCTGATTGTTGGATCAACAGCATAAAATGCTTGAACTTCATCGGTGACAAGTGGATGTGATCGATCTGGGAACTGAAGAAGAAAGAGGTCAAATTGGGCGCCTCCCCGCAACATGATATGAAAGAGAAAGTTGGTCCTGTTGCTTCGAGAGCAAAGAATGACTCAAATTCATCAAGAATCAGTGGATGTGATCGATCTGGTGATTGATGAAAAAGAAAAAAGTCAGACATCTAAGGTTGTGAAGGAAAACCACAGTCACTACCTAAGGGGCAGCTTCTGTTACAAGGTCATACCCTTCGGTTGAAAAATGATGGGGCAAAATGTTAAGCGTGCCTTGATCATCACATATGTTCTCAAGAGATCGAACTGTCAATGTCAAGGGCCATTTGGCATTTTTCTAGAACTTGCATTAATCCTCTGCTGATTAATTGGTTCAGACCTATGCGCATTGAGGCACTTTTCTTGGTACCAAGAGCCTTTCAAACCACCCTTATGAATGTTATTATCCTTTGCTTAACCAACTTTGAGCCAAAAAAAAATATCCTTTTGTTTTGGTGACAAACCACATTACAAGCCTATAGACCAAAAGATTACATCTGTTTACCCCCCTTGGAGTTAGGTAGAAGCTGTAATACTTTTGTCTTTAGCAACAATCAAAATCAATGTTGATCATAGAACTACCAATATCAAAAGTTTTAGGTAGTACACAAAGAAAGCTATCACATAAAAAAAAAATAGAAAAAAGAGACGAGACTCATCAGAAATTTCAAAAGAAATTATGTCTCTACAAAAAAAAAATGAAAAAGATAACCAAAATGAAAGCCAAAAGAGCAATAGGAAGGAACCAATACATGAATATTAGGTTTCCTCACAAAAGAAGACTTTTCTCGTACAATTTCATCAAAAGTACCCGAGATAAAAAGTTGCATAATATAAAATGGAAGAGTAGTGGATGCCTAACTCCAAAAACAAGCCTACTTTCTCCAAAAATAACCCACCTTTACCTAAGCCAAGCTACAACCCTCAAAAACCTCGAAAATGTGCATGAGTTTGAACTTTGATTAGTCGCTTAGAGTTCTTGCAAGCCTATGGAAAAATGTCAAGTGAACATGACCACTTCGGTATACTACTCAAGAACCAGCAACATTATGAGTTTGGTAGTTACTCCGAAAGCACCAAAAGATGAAGAAGACATACAAGGACAAACACGAGATGTCTCCTTCGCACTTCACAGATACATAACCACAGTTCACACTTCAACAGGGGCAACCCACTTCTCCCTAAGTTTATAACATGAAAGCAGTGCTCCCAATGGAAATTGAGATTCCTTCATTAAGAGTCTCGACAGAATCCAAGTCTGAAGAAGCAAAATGGTTTCTATCCAACTTGACCAGCTCAACTTCATTGAAGAAAAGAGAATGACAACCTTGTGTCATGGTCAGGTGTATCAACAAAGAGTCAATGGGGCATTTGACAAGAAAGTTCGTCCAAGACAGTTTAAGAAAGACATAAGACTGCAATACTTGACTCTACATGAAAGTGAAACTTCAAACAGAAGAGATCGACTCAGTCTTCTTTCTCCAAAGCAAGGTCTTGTAAAGTCGAGATCATGAAGAAAGATAGCATCGTTATGATTCAGTGGAATTCATTTATTTTAATTGCCATTATCTTAGCTTCAATTTGCAATTACCTCTTCAAGGGATTTTGCATCCAGTTGAAAAATTCCGCACTTTTGCGCAGTTAATAAATTCTAATTTTCATTCATCTGTTTGTTAGCTTGCTTTTACATTCTAATTGTGTGCATTAGTGCTACTTATTTTTGACAAATAAAGCATCTAAACATTGTGAATAAAAAAACATTTGAAAATAGCAATCTGTTTTGAAATTAAATGTGTTTGGAAGGAAACCAATGGCGTATAGTAAGGTGCCCCTGTCCTAAATACACAAGATCATGGCATTCTCTTGATTCCATCAGATAAAGATAGCTGTTGTTTCTCTTCGGAAGCCTTTTTGAACACCTATATCGCAACAAAAGGTTGCAAGGGTCCTCATCTCAACAATGACAGAGTTACTCAAATCCCCGGTGCCGGGAAATTCAAACTCTCTTTAACAGAAACTCAAAAAGTCATGCATTCATGCATACAAATCCATGCATTCATCCATGCAAATTCATGCATTGGTACAAACCCAAAAAAAAAGGATCACACAAACTTCTGCATATGATCAGATATTTCATCTGCATTAGTTTTGCATTTAGGTATCAGATATACATAATCATGCATTCATGAAACACAAGTTTGAAATGTTGTTTTAACAGGTTGCGAACTTGGATCTCTTATTCAATGAAAAAGGTTGATGTACCTAATTCTCAAGTAAAATGGTTAATGAACTGTATTTTCTCAACAAGAAGGGTTGATGAATCTTTTCCCAAGTGAATTGGTCAACAAAGCATCATCCCCACCAGAACGGTCCGTGCACCACATTCTCAGACAAAAAATTTGATAGATCCTTTCTCAAGTGTTTTGGTTGAGATGGTTATCTCTAGTAAGTCGGTTAGAACACCGCATCTTCAGCAATTCGGTTGTTAAACTGGTTCCCCCAAGAAAGTTGACCTATGCACAACATCCTCAGTGAATGGATCGATAAGTCATTACCCAGCAAGCCGGTCAGCATGCCGCATCCTCAATAAAGTAAGTACACTGTACCTCAGCAAGTTGGTTTTCAAACCATATCCCCAATAAAGTCGGCATACCGCCTCTCCAACAAGTTAATTGATGGACCATGTTCCTCAGCAAGACAATTATCAAGCAGTTCTTTCAAAGTTTTGCCACAGTAATGGCATAATATTTGACTTTTTCTCCCAGTGAGTTTCTTCCTTCAAAGATACCTCAAATTCAAGCAAAATACTCCAATACAAACATTAGTCTTTACTAAAAATCAAGACAGTTTAGTCGTCACTGAAAATTAAAGTACAACCTTCAGTGCTATCTCAACTCGGTCCTCACCGAATATCAGAAAAGTCCAGTCTTCACTGAATACCCAGAAGGACACAGTCTTCACTGTTATCTTATTTCAGTCTTCACTGAAAATCAAAAACAAGACAGTCTTCACTGTTATCTTAGTTCATTCTTCACTAAAAGAAGAAAGAAAGTCAAGTCTTCACTAGATGTTATGGAGAGTTCAGTCTTCACTGTCCGTCTCAGAAGTTCAGTCTTTACTGAAAATCAGAAGAGAAAAAAACAATACAGTCTTCACTGTCATCTTAGTTCAGTCTTCACTGAAAATCATGGAGAGTACAGTCTTCACTGTTATCTTAGTTCAGTCTTCACTGAAAGTTAGAAAGAAAGTTTAGTCTTCATTGTATGTTATAGAGGGTTCAGTCTTCACTGTCCGTCTCAGAAGTTCAGTCTTCACTGGAAATCATCTTAGTTCAGTCTTCACTGAAAATTATGGAGAGTACAGTCTTCACTGTTATCTAAGTTCAATCTTCGCTGAAAGTTAGAAAGAAAGTACAGTCTTCGCTGTCACCTCAATTCAGTCTTCGCTGAAAATTAAGAAAAGTTCAGTCTTCACTGAATACTTGAAAAAAGTACAGTCTTCGCTGTCATCTCAATTTAGTCTTTGTTGAAAAACAGAGAAGTTCAGTCTTCACTGAAAGTCAAAAGAAAGTTCGCCGAAAATCAAGAAAACTCTAGTATTCACTTGCAAACAAAAGGAATTCAGTCTTCATCGTTCATCTCAAAAAATCCAGTCTTCACTAGCAATCAAAGGAAGTCTTGCCTTCTTTAACAATCATTGATTCAGTCATCGTTGTCAATCACTAAAGTACAGTCTTCATTGGCAATCGAAGAAAAGTTCAGTCTTCACTGGCTATCGACGATTTGTGTATCAAAAATATTTTCTTGACCGCAAGTGCATAGTCTCGTCGTGTAGTTTTAAAAGATATCGAATCCACAGGGACCAATAGTCGACCTACCGTATTTCTGTCGTTACGGTGTAAATCTAAGGCTAATGATTTATGGTTTAGAATTGTTTTGAAATTAAAAGAGATTTAAAAGATGAATTTAAATTAATTAAAAGACGGGATATCGGTATGTAACTTAATTAACCTCCGGGAATTTAATAAATTAATAGCGCACAAAAAAGGGTTTATTTTTCAGAAGAACTTTCTCAATTTAAAGGTTTAAACCTCACACTCTCGTTTTGTTGATAAAACCATACTTTCTAAGCTAGGAGTTTTACTGTCACTTTTCTACCACCTTAGCTTCGAAAGTATATTTTGAAAATCAATTAGTTCTAATTAATCCTAACGTGGCTCTCGCTCGTTCAAAGATCAATATCAAATTCCTACTATCTAGTTAAAACCTCAAACTCTCGCTCTATTGATTTTAACCTTAGTTGCTTTATTTTACTCTCGTTCAAAAGCTTTGAATTAAATTAGGAATTCGAATCAGAAAAATAGTATGTGTGTGCGCGCTACATCATCATTAAATCCCCTTCGAAGAATTAAATTACATACCGATATCTAAGAATTTAGCTAGACATGGTAAAGGAAATAAACAAACAAAAACAGAAAATTAAATAAGGCATAATAAATAAATAATTAAATAAATGCATAAAAAACCTGGAAATAGAAATTGCTGGAAACTGGAATTAAAGTTTCTGGAATTAAAGGAAATAATATTCTTGACAGGAAAGTGAAAACGGAATTGAAATCGGACTTTCGATGTGGAAGTACCGAGACAGTTTACAAAGCAGGAAATATAAACTGACTGAAAAGTAAAGAAAATAATGTGTGCGGAGAACTGAATTCGATCCGGTATTTATAGAGGGATTTTTCTGGTTACGATCCAGCAAATTAGGAAGTGATAAGCTCATTTTAGATTCTATCCAATAGCCACACGATCAGGAACCGAAACGTATCGGACGCGTGCTTGCTCCCCACGTTGCGCAGAATTATGTTTCACTTGTTTTGGGCTTGGTGGCGCCCGCCACCACTTCTGTGGCGCCCACCACGAACTTCTGATGGGGGAAAATGCCCCTTTCTGCTGGGCTCCTTTGTGGGCTGCGCGAATTTGTGTTTTGCACCCCCCTTTTTGCTGCGTTTTCGGCCCTTTTTGCTCAATTCTCTTCTCCGACCTATTTTATTAGACAATACTGAAAACAAAACAAATACCAACATAAAAACAAACAAAAGAAATAAAAACATATGAAAATGCACCTAAAGTTCACATAAATTAAGCTAAAAATACGATATGATTTCGTGTCATCAAATTCCCCCACACTTGAACCATTGCTTGTCCCCAAGCATGAAAGAATAGTGAATTGCATAGCACAAGTAAAAACACATGACACGATCATCCTACTCATACGTGGTTGCCGGCTAAGCCATGAAAATCAGATAACAGTACAAATAACAAGAACACCATAATGACACACTAGACTCCCATTATATGAAAACAGACCTGAAGCATTTCCTTTTGACTCTACTTCTCACCTAAGTTTTGTTTACCCTTTTCATTCTAGCGCAATCACATTAAGCCCGTTATCTCGTACACGCCCATGGCAGGAAACCTGTTAGTGATTATGACCATTATACAGCGAGGGGTGCTGATAACATGAGTTTGGTAATCCCTATCTGCTTTACCCACTTCGCAGCTGCGGGGGATCGGATCGTAACCCGCCCTACCAAGTTAAGAATCAGACACCTCTGAACCAACTACTAATGAGTTTCTATACTATGGTATTTTTTTCCTTTCACATGTTTCAACATTTGTTGAATTTTCATCATTTTTTTCAAAGAATCATCCAATAGTATTCATAAACATTTATATTCAAGATCATTCACTTATATTCGTCGGTTTCCCACTTAGTTTGTGCCTTGAGATGGTGCCGACTGCTGAATAAACTACTAAGGGTTCATTAAAACTCGAGTTCAAAACTTTGTCAAAATTAGTACTCAAATCAGTTTTACACACTTCTGGGAATCTAAGGTGTTAAAACGGTATTCATTTTATCCAACCGTTACCTAAATTTCACAAAATAGCCTAGATAGTGCAAACAACCTATATACTTTCAAATAACCAATATCAAGCATCAAAACTCAACACTTTTGCTTTTCACAAGAAAATTTTGGTATGGCTCAAGAAATGGGAAAAATCAGACAATAACAAAACCAACACGCAAAAACTACTCAATTCAAGTAAACTATCCTAATGTTTTATTATGCATGCAGACTAAATGACTGGAAGTAAAAAGGAAAGCGATAAAGCTTCCTCCCCCACACTTAAATCGAGCATTGTCCCCAATGCGACGACTAAAAAGAGAGGTTGGAAGAATAGAACCTGAATAGCCAAGAGCTTTCACAACTATGAAGTCGTCAAGCGTGCTTTCTCTTTATTACCTGCAACATCAAATGGACTAAAAAGAAAAAATATTAGACTCAAAATCAGTGGGTTGCCTCCCACCAAGCGCTTTGTTTAAAGTCGGTGAGCTCGACTTCAAAGAAGGTGAATTCAATTCACGTTAGCGGACAGGGCGGATAGGTTAAAATTTGCAAAATTAGGGTCGCTATCCTTAAGATTGTAATGTTTCAACCGCTGTCCATTAACTGTGAATGTATCACCGGAGTTACTTTTTATCTCAATCGCCCCATGAGGATATGTCTTAGAAATAGTAAAGGGGCCTGACCACTTTGAGCGAAGTTTTCCGGGAAAGAGTTTAAGTCTTGAATTAAAAAGAAGTACTAGCTCTCCTACTCTAAACTCTCTCCTAGATAGACGCTTGTCATGCCATATTTTAGTTCTTTCCTTATAGATTCTAGCATTCTCATAAGCATCTAACCTAAGCTCTTCTAACTCATGGATATCCAATATCCTTTTCCTACCGGCGGTGGTGCAATTGAAATTGAGGGCTTTGATAGCCCAATAAGCTTTGTGCTCTAATTTCACCGGTAGATGGCATGATTTGCCATAAACAAGCTTGAAGGGAGTGGTCCCAATTGGGGTCTTGTACGCCGTCCTATATGCCCACAGTGCCTCATTTAGCTTTAAGGACCAGTCCTTCCTAGAGGTTGCAACTGTTTTTTCTAAGATTTGCTTGATCTCCCTATTGGAGACCTCCACTTGCCCACTTGTTTGTGGGTGATAGGGAGTTGCTACACGGTGTCGGACCCCATATTTAGATAGTAGCCTCTCAAAGATCCTAGAGATAAAATGGGAGCCACCATCGCTGATGACTAGTCTCGGCACACCGAACCTAGGGAAGATTTGGTTCTTAAAAAGTCTAATCACGACTTTGGCGTCATTAGTTGGAGAGGCAACGACCTCGATCCATTTGGACACATAATCTACAACCACAAGTATGTATCTGTTACCTAAAGAAGATGGGAATGGTCCCATGAAGTCGATCCCCCATACATCAAACACTTCCACTTCAAGGATGCCTTGCTGAGGCATCTCATCGCGCTTGGAGATGCTACCAGTGCGCTGGCACTGATCACAACTCCGGATGGCAGTGTGGACATCTTTCCAAAGAGTGGGCCAATAAAGGCCGGCTTGCAAAATCTTAGCGCAAGTCTTGGAAGTACTTGCATGTCCCCCATATGGCGTAGAATGGCAATGGGAAATAATGTTTTGCGCCTCATCCTCGGGGACACATCGACGGAAGACTCCATCGGCTCCTCTCTTGAAAAGGAGAGGATCATCCCAATAGTAATGTTTCAGATCACTGAAGAACTTCTTCTTTTGCTGGTAAGTTAAATCTGGCGGAAGGACTCTTGTTGCTAAGTAATTAACAAAGTCAGCGTACCAAGGCAGTGAGTCTCTTATGCAGACAGAGTTGACGACTTCGATGTCGTCATGAGTTAATGGGCACTCGGAGTTGACACTCTCCATAAGGGCTACAAGCCTCTCATATGGGAAATCGTCATTTATGGGTACCTTTTCAGGCACCATTCCCTCCATTCTTGACAAGTGGTCCGTAACTGTGTTGTCAATTCCTTTCTTATCCTGGATCTCTATATCAAATTCTTGAAGGAACAGGATCCATATTAGGAGCCTTGGTTTGGCATCCTTTTTGTTCACAAGGTACCTAATGGCCGCATGGTCGGTATAGACAATGATTTTGGCCCCTATGAGGTAAGAACGGAATTTATCTATTGCAAACACAATAGCCAGGAGTTCTTTTTCAGTGGTGGCGTAGTTCATTTGCCCGGGGTCTAAGGTCCTACTAGCATATTAGATAGCATGAAGCTTCTTGTCTTTCCTTTGACCTAAGACTGCGCCTATTGCATAGTCACTAGCGTCACACATGATCTCAAATGGCAAACTCCAATCAGGTGGCTGCATTATGGGTGCGAAAATGAGAGCTTCCTTTAACTGGTTGAACGCTTTCAAGCATTCATCATCAAATATGAACTCGGCATCTTTCATTAACAGCCCGGTTAAGGGCTTGGTGATCTTGGAGAAGTCCTTAATGAATCGCCGATAGAAACCGGCGTGACCTAGAAAACTGCGGACCTCTCGCACAGACTTTGGGGGAGGTAGATTTTCTATTACTTGGATCTTAGCTCGATCCACCTCAATCCCCTTGTTGGACACTATATGTCCAAGAACAATCCCTTGACGAACCATGAAATGGCACTTTTCCCAGTTTAGTACAAGATTGACTTTTTCACATCTTTCAAGCACCTTTTCTAGGTTTGTCAAGCATCCTTCAAAACTTTGCCCACACACGGAGAAATCATCCATGCAGACTTCCATGATATCATTGATGTAATCGGCGAAAATTGCTTGCATACATCGTTGGAAAGTTGCAGGGGCATTGCACAATTCAAATGGCATTCGCCGGTAGGCAAACGTGCCAAAAGGATAGGTGAAGGTTGTTTTCTCTTGGTCATCGGGATGAATAAGAATCTGGTAGAATCCCGAGTAACCATCTAAATAGCAGAAGTATGAATGTTTTGCCAAGCGCTCAAGCATTTGATCAATGAAGGGCAAAGGGAAATGATCCTTGCGCGTGGCCGTGTTAAGCTTCCTATAATCAATGCACATTCTACTTCCGGTCACAACTCTTTGGGCAATGGACTCGCCTTTCTCGTTAGTGACTACAGTAACCCCTCCTTTCTTGGGTACGACATGTACGGGACTGACCCATTTACTGTCGGAGATAGGGTATATGATTCCTGCATCTAGAAGTTTTTCAACTTCCTTTTTGACTACTTCAGTGAGAATGGGGTTTATCCTTCTTTATGGTTCTCGAGAGGTTTTGCAATCTTCCTCAAGCAAGATGCGGTGCATACAAAGAGAGGGACTTATCCCTTTTAGATCAGAAATGTGATATCCTAAAGCAGCTAGATACTTTCTTAGGACTGTCAGTAACTTGTCAGTTTCTGACTTTCCTAAATCTGCGCACACAATCACAGGGCGCTTAAGCTCTTGATCAAGGAATTCATACCTTAGGGTTTCAGGTAGAGGTTTGAGTTCTAAAGAGGATTGGTCGGGAGAAGGCGTCGGGCTCGGTGTAATTTCAAAGCATTCACCAAGCTCGTCATCCTGATCCTCGAGAGTTGGAGTTGGAGAAGATCTTAGGATTTCAGAGTATGTAGTTGGATCATTCTCCATCTCTTTTCTGTATTCGTCAATGACGTCTAACAGGTAGCAAGTATCATCTATGGCTGGTGCGTTAAGAAATTGAGTCAAAATAAATTCAACTTTTTCCTCTCCCACTTCAAAAGTGAGTTTCCCTTTCTTTACATCAATGATCGCACCAGCTGTAGCTAGGAATGGTCTTCCTAAGATGATTGGGGTGTTAGAGTCTTCCTTTATGTCCATGATTATGAAGTCAGTTGGTATGAAGAATTGACCTATACGCACAGGGACGTTTTCTAGAATACCTAGAGGCATCTTGACAGAACGATCCACGAATTGAATAGACATCCAAGTTGGTCTCAACTCTCCTAACTTCAATCTATCGCATATGGTCATGGGCATGAGACTAATGCTGGCACCTAAATCGCATAGGGCCCTATCTATAACAAACTTTCCAATGACACAGGGTATAGAGAAGCTTCCTGGGTCTTTGAGTTTAGGTGGCATTTTGTTTTGGAGGATGGCGCTACACTCGGCAGTGAGCATGACAGTTTCACAGTCCTCGATCTTCTTCTTGTTGGTTCAGATCTCCTTCAGAAATTTAGCATATGCGGACATTTGAGTGATGGCTTCAGTGAATGGGATAGTTATATTTAACTGTTTAAGAAGCTCCGCGAATTTCTTGAATTGCCCCATGCTTTTGGTCTTCTCAAGCCTTTGAGGGTAAGGAATGGGAGGTTTGTAAGGCGGCGGAGGTACATAAGGTTTCTCTTTTTCTTTAGGCTCCGCGTCATCGCCTTCTTTTTCTTTAGTTTCACTCTCTTTCTCGACTGGTACATCAAGCCTTTGTTGCATGGGCGGCCTCTCAGTTCTAGGATCATTTGGTTCATCATACTGTGTTCCACTTCGCAGCGTCACAGCGTTCACATGAGCCTTGGGGTTAAGCTGAGGTTGGCCAGGAAACGTGCCAGCAGGAGCAGACGTGGATGCTTGTTGTTGTGCTACTTGTGCAACCTGAGTTTCTAGCATCCTGTTATGGGTGGTTAGAACATCCACTTTGTTGTTCAACTGCTCAAACATCTTGGTGAAGTGCATATTTTGATTCTTAAGACTTTCGTTTGTTTGCAGTTGGGATGCCATGAAAGTTTCAAACATGACATCAAGACTAGACTTTCCGGGGTTACTTGGATTTGGCGTGGGAGCCTTTTGAAAACCCGGCGGACCAAAGGGTGGTTCTTGTCTAGGTGCACACAATGCATTGTTGCTCTTGTATGAGAGGTAGGGACTGCTCTTCCAAGCTGAGTTGTAGTTGTTGGAGTATGGGCCTCCTTGGGCGTAGTTTACTTGGTCGGAGGGAATTCCGGCCAAGAGTTGGCATTCGGCTATGACATGCCCAGGATCGCCACATATTTCACAGCTGGAGGTTGTTGCTGCTACGGTAGCAGCAGGAGCTTTGAGTAAGCTATCTATCTTCTGAGTGAGAGCATCAACCTTAACATTGACGTGGTCAAGGCTGCTTATCTCATACATTCCTCCTTTAGCTTGAGGTTTTTCTACAGGGGATCTTTCGCTTCCCCACTGGTAGTGATTTTGAGCCATACTCTCGATGAGTTGGTAGGCTTGATTGTAAGGCTTGTCCATGAGGGCGCCGCCCGCGGCAGCGTCTATTGTCATCCTTGTATTGTACAGGAGACCATTGTAGAAGGTGTGAATGATCAACCACTCTTCTAGACCGTGATGTGGACATAACCTCAACATGTCCTTGAACCTCTCCCATGCTTCGTAGAGAGATTCATTGTCTTTCTGCTTGAATCCATTGATTTGGGCTCTTAGCATAGCAGTCTTGCTAGAGGGGAAATACCTAGCCAAAAAGACTTTCTTCAACTCTTCCCATGTAGTGACATAGTTAGAAGGTAGAGACTAGAGCCAAGCACGGGCTCGATCTCTAAGAGAGAATGGGAAAAGTCGAACCCTAATTGCATAGGGACTGACGCTATTAGCTTTCACTGTATCGGCGTATTGCAGGAAGACGAAAAGGTGAAGATTAGGGTCATTCGCAGGGCTACCCGAGAATTGATTCTGCTGAACAGCTGAAAGCAGAGAAGGTTTAAGCTCGAAATTGTTTGCCTCTATCGCAGGGGCAACAATGCTGTTATGTGGTTCAGCATCAGTAGGAGTAGCGTAGTAGTTCAGGGGGCGGTTTTGCGGTCCTACCTCCATCTCTAGTTCTTCTTCAGATTCTGAATCTGTCTCGGGAAAGAGGATCTGATTTTGGGGAACTATGTATCTTTCCCTAAATGCTTCAATTCGGCGTCGTACACTAAGTAGACGCTCGGGGTTGTCAATTGGTTGTTCTAATTCTTCGCCTTGTGAGCGCGTACTTGGCATACAATTGACAAACCAAAAAGGGTAATTTTTTTTGTATTTTTTTAGTTTTTGATTTTTTTTTAACAAGAATTAAAAATTGCCTTAGTCTCTACGATGTAACAACGGAGTTACGATATCGACTAAATTGGTCCCCGGCAACGGCGCCAAAAACTCGATCGACGATTTGTGTATCAAAAATATTTTCTTGACCACAAGTGCACAGTCTCGTCGTGTAGTTTTAAAAGATATCGAATCCACAGGGACCAACAGTCGAACTACCGTATTTCTGTCGTTACGGTGTAAATCTAAGGCTAATGATTTATGGTTTAGAATTGTTTTGAAATTAAAAGAGATTTAAAAGAGGAATTTAAATTCATTAAAAGACGGGATATCGGTATGTAACTTAATTAACCTCCGGGAATTTAATAAATTAAAAGCGCGCAAAAAAGGGTTTATTTTTCAAAAGAACTTTCTCAATTTAAAGGTTTAAACCTCACACTCTCGTTTTGTTGATAAAAACCATACTTTCTAAGCTAGGAGTTTTACTGTCACTTTTCTACCACCTTAGCTTCGAAAGTATATTTTGAAAATCAATTAGTTCTAATTAATCCTAACGTGGCTCTCACTCGTTCAAAGATCAATATCAAATTCCTACTATCTAGTTAAAACCTCAAACTCTCGCTCTATTGATTTTAACCTTAGTTGCTTTATTTTACTCTAGTTCAAAAGCTTTGAATTAAATTAGGAATTCGAATCAGAAAAATAGTATGTGTGTGCGCGCTACATCATCATTAAATCCCCTTCGGAGAATTAAATTACATACCGATATCTAAGAATTTAGCTAGACATGGTAAAGGAAATAAACAAACAAAAACAGAAAATTAAATAAGGCATAATAAATAAATAATTAAATAAATGCATAAAAAACCTGGAAATAGAAATTGCTGGAAACTGGAATTAAAGTTGCTGGAATTAAAGGAAATAATATTCTTGACAGGAAAGTGAAAACGGAATTGAAATCGGACTTCCGATGTGGAAGTACCGAGACAGTTTACAAAGCAGGAAATATAAACTGACTGAAAAGTAAAGAAAATAATGCGTGCGGAGAACTGAATTCGATCCGGTATTTATAGAGGGATTTTTCTGGTTACGATCCAGCAAATTAGGAAGTGATAAGCTCATTTTAGATTCTATCCAATAGCCACACGATCAGGAACTGAAACGTATCGAACGCGTGCTTGCTCCCCACGTTGCGCAGAATTATGTTTCACTGGTTTTGGGCTTGGTGGCGCCCGCCACCACTTCTGTGGCGCCCGCCACGATCTTCTGATGGGGGCAAATGCCCCTTTCTGCTGGGCTCCTTTGTGGGCTGCGCGAATTTGTGCTTTGCACCCCCCTTTTGCTGCGTTTTCGGCCCTTTTTGCTCAATTCTCTTCTCCGACCTATTTTATTAGACAATACTGAAAACAAAACAAATACCAACATAAAAACAAACAAAAGAAATAAAAACATATGAAAATGCACCTAAAGTTCACATAAATTAAGCTAAAAATACGATATGATTTTGTGTCATCAACACTTATTCTCAGGTTTGCACCCCTTATCAACGATGAATTTATTTATCAACGGTAAATTTATTTATCATTCGTTATATTTATTTATCCTTCGATAAATCTATTTATCCTTCGATAAATTTATTTATCGTTCGTACGATGCTATTTATTGTTATCTAGTTATTTAACTATCTAATTTTGAATTGTGATCTGTCTGAACTTGGTTTCTTTTCGTTTCTCTTTCTAAATAAAATTTAAAACGTTGATTTCTCAATTAAAGTTGAAAAGAGGGAGTATGACGTACGTCCCGGATGGTGGACTATCCCAGCTTTAATCGAAAAGTCATCAGTTGATTAATTAAAGTGAAAAGGAGGGAGTGTGACGTACGTCCCGCTCGGCTCGAATAGGACAGTCTGTGACGTACGGCTCAGATGGTGGCCTATTCTAGCTTTAATTAATTAACTCTAATAACTGGATGAAAAAGAGGGAGTGTGACGTACGTCCCGCTCGGCTCGGATAAGACAATTTGTGACGTACAGCTCAGATGGTGTCTTATTCTCATTCACTGAATAATCTCAAAAATGTTCTAAAAATATTCAACCCACTTCAATCTCTTTTTTCTGCCTTTGCGCAATTAAATCTTTTTCAACTCAAATCTTTTTCACTGCTTTTCTTAAAAGAGCGACGTTTTATCCATTTCCCTGATATAGACAAAACGCTTAAGCCTCAGTCGAGCAAACAAGCAAACTGTCGTGTTAGTGGAATACGACATAAACGTTGTTCATTAAAAACAACCAACAAACAAACTTTTTTTCAGGAAGAACTACGTGAGATTTGACTTCCTCATTGTACTTGGGGGATACGTAGGAGCGAGATCGTAATCTCGTTAAGCCAAATAATAAAAAATTCTTTCTTTATTTCTGTTTTGTTCAATATGCGGTAATTTATTTTTTATGCGGTTTATTCTGTTTATGTAAACCAAATTCCTCAAATGGTTCCCGTTGAGTACAACGGATATGAGGGGGTGTTAACGTCTTCCCCTCATGCAAACCAAAAGATTTGATATGAAGGTATGTGCAATAGAGGAAGCACAAGACATTGGTGATATGAAAGTTGATGAGCTGATTGGCTCCCTACAAACTTTTGAGTTGAAAATCAATGAGAGGGTAGATAAGAAAAATAAAATTATTGCTTTTGCCTCGAACATTGATGAAGATGATGTGGAGAGCTCCATAGATACTGATGAAGGCTTATCAAATGTTGTGGTAATGCTTGGAAAACAGTTTAACAAGGTTCTGAAATCTATGGACAGAAGACCCAAATCAAAATTTGCTGGAGGAAATGCTAGAACATCTGCTCAGGTTAAATCATATGAATCCAACAGAAACATTGTCTTTCAAAAGAGCCCAAGGACTGATGATAAACCTGTTCAAAGCAAAGGTTTTCAGTGTCATGAATGTGAAGGGTATGGTCACATTAGAACTGAATGTGGAACATATCTGAAGAGACAAAAGAAAGGTATGACTGCAACTTGGTCAGATGAAGACACCTCTGAGGAAGAAGTTGAGACTGAGACTGCAAAGCACATCACTGCCATGACAAGAATATGTCTATCTGATGGAGAATCATGTGATGAAGATTTGTCCTATGACATGTTAGCATCTTCCTATAAGGAACTATGTATTAAAAGTGCAGAAGTGTTCAGAATTAATGAGCAACAAAAGGAGACCATATCCCAGCTCCAGGGTGAAAATGAAAAATACTTATCAACTATCTTTGATCTTCAAGAAGAAGTGACCGTGCTGAATTCACAAATCAGAGAGCAAAGGAAATTTGTTTCTATGATGACTAATGGTACTGAGAAATTAGATGATATTCTGACTAAACAAATCTCAGGTAGGCCAAAAGGTGTTGGGTTTAACTATGAGAAGTTTAACAAGAAGAAGAAGTATATTCAGAATACTATGTATCCATCTCTCAAAGAAACATTTTCAACAAGGCCAAGTCAGTTGCTTCAGCAATCTGTGCAGCATCTAGGAGTAAAAGAAAAATCTCAACCATGGATGTGTCACTACTGTGGGAGAAAAGGTCATATAAAACCTTATTGTTTCTTGCTTCATGGATCTCCCAGTAAGGTACAGAAAGCAAAGTCCAGAAAGTCTGTCAAGAAAGAATGGAAACCTAGAGAGAAGCTTGTTTCACTCATTGCTCACACATCTCTAAAAGCAACAACTAGGGAAGATTGGTACTTTGACAGTGGCTGCTCCAGGCACATGACTGGAATTGAGAATTGTCTAGTTGATCTTAAGTCTTACTCAACAAGCTTTGTCACTTTTGGTGCTGGTTCTAAAGGTGAAATTAAGGGGATAGGAAACTTGGATAGAAAGGGTCTACCTAAACTTACAAAAGTCTTGTTTGTGAAATGTTTGACAGCTAATCTAATCAGTATCAGTCAGTTATTTGATCAAGGGTTGATGGTTAACTTTACAAAAGCTGAATGTCTAGTCACTAATCAAGAAGGAGAAGTCATAATGAAAGGTGTGAGGTCAAAGGACAATTGTTACTTATGGGAACCACAAGAGGAAGTTGGCGTGTCAACTTGCTTGTTTACTAAGGAAGACGAAGTGAATTTATGGCACCAAAAGTTAGGTCATTTAAACCTAAGGAGTATAAAGAATGCCATAGTTGAAGAAGATATTAGAGGACTGCCCAAACTCAGAATTGAAGAAGGAAACATATGTGGTGAATGTCAGATTGGGAAACAAACAAAGAAGCCTCACCATCAGGTACAACATCTGACAACTTCCAGAATACTTGAGCTATTACACATGGATTTGATGGGGCCTATGCAAGTTGAAAGCTTAGGTGGTAAAAGATACGCATTTGTAATGCTTGATGACTTCTCAAGGTACACCTGGGTCAAATTCATTAGAGAGAAAACTAACACTTTTGATGTCTTCAAGGAATTATGTGTTCAACTACAAAGAGAAAAGGATAGTACAGTCTTGAAGATAAGAAGTGATCATGGGAAGGAGTTTGAGAATTCCAAGTTCTCTGAGTTCTGTACAGCTGGAGGGATAGTACATGAGTTCTCTTCACCAATTACACCACAACAAAACGGTGTGGTTGAGAGAAAGAATAGAACTTTGCAAGAGTCAACTAGAGTAATGCTACATGTCAAAAATCTTCCATATCATTTTTGGGCAGAAGCTATGAATACTGTTTGTTATATACACAATAGTGTCACTCTGAGAACTGGCACAAAAGTTACCTTATATGAGTTGTGGAAGAATAAGAAACCAATTGTCAAGTTCTTCCATGTCTTTGGAAGCAAATGTTATATCCTAGCTGATAGGGAACAACGAAGGAAATTGGACTCCAAGAGTGATGAAGGCATATTCTTAGGATACTCTACCAACAGCAGAGCATATAGAGTGTTCAACTCCAGAACTAAAGTCATGATGGAATCCTTTAATGTTGTTGTAGATGATTCTAGTGAAGATAAGAGGTCTGATGCTTTAGCAATATCTATAGCATCTGATCAGCAGGAAGAGATATTTGAGACTGAAAAGGAAGATGTTGAATTTGGAACAAATGGTACTGAACCTAACAAGGGCCCATCTACAAGAGTTCAGAAAAATCATCCAAAAGAGCTTATCATTGAAGATCTTAACCAAGACATTGTTACAAGAAGAACCAGAGATGTGGTGTCTAATTCATGTTTTGTCTCGAAAATTGAACCCAAGAATGTCAAGGAAGCTCTTACTGATGAATTCTGGATTAATGCCATGCAGGAAGAACTTTATCAGTTCAAGAGAAATGAAGTGTGGGACCTTGTGCCTAGACCTAAAGGTGTGAATGTAATTGGTACAAAATGGGTCTACAAGAACAAATCTGATGAGAATGGGACCATAACTAGAAACAAGGCTAGACTGGTGGCTCAAGGCTATACTCAGATTGAAGGGATAGACTTTAATGAGACATTTGCTCCTGTAGCACGTCTTGAATCCATAAGACTTCTCTTAAGGATTGCATGTATATTGAAGTTCAAGCTATTTCAAATTGATGTGAAAAGTACCTTTCTCAATGGGTACTTGAATGAAGAAGTCTATGTTGAACAGCCTAAGGGTTTTGTTGATCCTAACTTTCCAGATCATGTCTACAGATTGAAAAAGACTTTGTATGGTCTAAAGCAAGCTCCTAGGGCTTGGTATGAGAGGTTGACTGAATTTCTTGTTACTCATGGGTACAAAAAGGGTGGCAATGAAAAGACTCTGTTTGTGAGAGAAGAGAAAGGTAAAGTGATGATAGCACAAGTTTATGTGGGTGATATAGTCTTTGGTGGAATGTCTGATCAGATTGTCTAGTAATTCATACAACATATGCAGTCTGAATTTGAGATGAGTTTAGTTGGTGAACTAACTTTCTTTCTTGGCCTCCAAGTCAAACAAATGGAGAATACTATATTTGTATCTCAAAGTAAGTATGCAAGAAATATTGTGAAAAAGTTTGGTATGGAGAATGCTAGCACCAAAAGAACACCAGCAGCAACACATTTGAAGCTTACCAAAGATGAAAAAGGGATCAGTGTTGACCAAAGTCTTTATAGGAGTATGATTGGAAGCCTATTGTATCTCACAGCCAGCAGACCTGATATTACTTTTGCTGTAGGAGTATGTGCAAGATATCAAGCTAAACCTAAGATGAGTCACCTCACAAAAGTCAAAAGATTAGTAGGCTATTGTGATGCAGGTTGAGCAGGAAGTGAGGATGATAGGAAAAGCACTTCAGGAGCATGTTTCTTTCTAGGAAATAATCTCATATCTTGGTTTAGTAAGAAACAGAATTGTATGTCTCGATCAACTGCAGAAGCAGAATATATTGCAACTGGTAGTAGTTGTTCTCAACTAGTATGGATGAAGCAAATGTTGAAGGAGTACAATGTGGTACAAAATGCTACGACATTATACTGTGACAACTTGAGTGCAATTAAAATCTCCAAAAATCCTATTCAACATAGTAGAACTAAACATATTGATATAAGGCACCATTTCATTAGAGATCTTGTTGAAGAGAAGATTGTCACACTTGAACATGTCGCAACAAATGAACAACTTGCTGATATTTTCACAAAGGCGTTAGATGCAACACAATTTGAAAGGTTGAGGGGCAAATTGGGAATTTACCTATTTGAAAATCAATAGTAGTTAGTTTTCAAAAGGCGTGCAACTGTTTCTCCCTCCTATCAAATTAGGGTGCACGCTATTCAAGGAGCGGTTTTCTTTTTTATTATCTCTTTTTGCCGTAATCATTGCCTCTCTTTTCAAAACACTCAACCGATTGCATCATCATCGTTTTCGTTCGCACAAGAGACTTCTTGCATTCCTCATCGCTACTCTCTCAAAACAATCATGTCTACTCCTGTTTCTTCACCGATCAGAGAAAGCTCTCCAAATTCACCACCGCAAGAAGAACCTGCAACTATGATTGCTGTCGCAAAACCTATATCTGTTGTCGCTCCCAACACTACCGCAAAATCAAAGAAAGACAAATCGAAGAAGAAGAAGTCGGTAAGTGTTCTTCCCTCTGAATTTGTGAAATCAAAAGGGAAATAGAAGAAGTCTAAGTCTAAATCTAGATCTAGTAAATCTCATACTATGCAAGAACTGTATCTTGAAGATTTAGGTGAAAACAATGTTGAATCTTCTACTAAAGAAGTACAAGAAACTCAAACCCTAAGTTTAGAAGATTCTGATAATGTTGTTGTTGATGGTGGTGCTACCACAAAGACCACAGAGAATGTTGTGCTGGAGACAACACAGGAAGATGATGCAATTACTGTTGCCTCTGAAAAGGCTGAGTATCATGAAGGTACTAACCTTCCTGAAAATGTTAATGCTGTAACAGATGCTAGAGCATCTGATGTCTCAAACACTGCAAAGAATGCAGATGATGTTGTGTCTTGTGATATTGTTGAAGTCTCTCAAAATGATGAGAGCATGAAGACTGCTGAAGTGGAAATAGAGGATCACACTCTGTCTGATCACCAAACAGGTTCACATAACAAGGAACCTGATGTTGAGATTTTGTCAACTGTGGACAAAATCGTGGAGAAGGCTCCTGGACCTAGCATTGCTGGGAGGTTAAGGAGTAGATCTAAAAGAGAACCTACACCACCACCAAAGTTAACCAAGAAATCCAAAGATATTGATGGGTTGAAGCCAGTGAGATATGGCCCTGGCAAAACAAAGAGCAAGCATATCCCAAATACTGAGCCTAAGAAGAAGGCTTTGAAAAGAAAGCATGAGTCATCTGATGACAGTGATTTTGTGGTTGAAGGGGATGTTGTAGAAGCTGCTGGCACATCTGACAAGCCAATTGATACAGGGAAGAAAAGAGCTAAGAGTGTTCCATCTGTTCCTATAGACAGTGTGTCGTTTCATCATGAGGAAGGTGCCTCTAGATGGAAGTTTATTTGTGAAAGAAGGGTAGTTGTTGAAAGGAACCTACATCATGATCTGTTGAATCTTCAAGAGCTCATGAAGGTTATTGAAGCAGCTGGTTTAGTGAAGACTGAGAAAGGTTTGGGTAAATGATTGGTCAAGCTGGTCAGAGAATTCATTGTGAACATAGGGACTGACTGTGATGATCCTATGAGTCCTGAATACAGGCAGGTTTTTGTGCGTGGCAAATGTGTTAAATTTTCACTTGCAGTGATCAATGAATACCTTGGCAGGAGTATTGAAGATGTACCTGAGTTGGAGGTAACTCAGAATCAGATCTGCAAAACCCTTACAGGTGATCTGGTTAAGGAGTGGCCTATGAAGAGCAACTTTTCTGCTGCTAAGCTTTCTACTAAGTATGCTATACTGAACAAGATTGCAGTTGCTAATTGGGTCCAACTACACATTCTAATAATGTCTCCAAAAGGTTGAGCAAGTTCATATATGCTATAGGTACAAAATCTGTTTTTAACTTTGGTGATTTTATCTTTTATCAAACTATAGCTCATAGGAAGAACAATGCTACAAAAATTCCTATTACTTTTCCCACTTTGATCTGTGATATCATTCTGCAACAATATCCTGAGCTATGTTTCACTACTGATGAGGCTGTTAAAAGAGAGTCAGAAATTACTTTAGACTCTTGGTTTTTGGAAAAATCACATGCTGCAGATATTGCTCTAGCACCTGCCAAAGGTAAATCTGCTATGCTCAGCATACAGCAGATGATTGTTGATCTCAAGGTTGTGAGTAAGGCTCTGGATGACAAGAAGTTTTTGGTGGATCGTGTGATTCAGACTTTGGAAGCTGAAGAGATAGCTGTTCATGATGAAGCGTTAGTGGTGGAGGATTCTGAAGGAAGTGCTGATTTTTAATGATCCATTTTCTTGTTTTTTTTCTGATGTTTTGATTTATGGGTGAAGCCCTGGATTCTCTATGCACCTATGTGTTCTATCTGGTCTGTAATAAGTACTATGTGGTTCTATTCCTTGCTTATGTGTTCTAACAATATGATGTTCTTTTCCTTTTGTCAAATTATTTGGCTAAAAAGGGGGAGTATTATTAGTGTTGAAGCACTACTGCTACTGAAGTTGAAGTTTATTGCTTGCTACTGATTTCTATGATATATTCATTATTTATCTGATGTATAGCAATGCATGAAGAGAGGGGGAGTGTAGTATGTATGTGTGGTATTTACTCTTATCTTTTTACTCCTATCTACCTATCATTGAGGGGGAGTATATCTGAAGAGGGAGTATTGTTGGTTGCATGTATTAAGGGGGAGGTATCTGAAGAGGGAGTATTGTTGGTTGCATGTATTAAGGGGGAGGAGTTTATTTTTCCTATTCCTTATGTTGTTAATTGCATAAATTAAGGGGGAGGAATTTATTTTTCCTATTCCTTAAAGTCTGTTGATGCTTTTTGAAGCTGTTGTTATTTTCTGGAATCCACTATGAGAGATTAAATCTCTCTGATCATACTCTTTGAGGCTAGTTGTTTCATATCCGCTGTGCATGCCTCTGATACATGGTTAGCCAATTTGTTCAAGTAATGTCCTATTCTTCTAAAGTTATATATTGAAGTTGTTTTGAAGAATTATTTTTTTATGCATGCTGATCAAAAGTGTTTTAGCCAAAATTTGCAAAAAGGGGGAGATTGTTGGCGTTTTTGTATGTTGCCTATAATTTTGCAAAAACCCATTTTGTCACATGCTCTAGGACATGCTAAAGCATCTGAGTATGTTGAGCCCTGAAGCTGTTTGGCGCGTGCGCGTTTATATTTTTGAAATATATCTTGAAAAGATTTGTTTTAAAAATATATTTTATCATGCATAGCTGGCATAACACAGCGCACCTTGGGTCACAAGTTATCTCTTATGTGAACTTGTGAGTATTTTCTTGTATCACCTTGATACATGCTAAAGACATAGGCTGTGTGTTTGTGATATTTGTGAGATTACTCTTAAGCCTTTAGGTACGGAGTTAATCCTTTGTCTGAGTGTATTCTCACCATCATAAGTTGTTTGTTTGTTTGTGAATATCATAAGTTGTTTTTTGTTAGTAAGGGAGTAAGGCGGGGCCCCTTTGATCTAGGAGTTCCTAGGTTGAGTTGCACGGGTAGTTGCTAGGTGAGAAGGTGTAAACGGGGCATTTACTAAGGTCTTTGAACTAGGGCTATTTTAGTGGATTCCTTCCTGGATTGGAATCCCCCAGACTAGTGCAAGTTGCGCCGAATTGGGTCAACAAACACTTGTGTTATTTATGTTTCTGTTCTTCATTGCTTTTATTATTATCTGTGTTGTGAGTAGACGCTGTAGCAATTGCGAAAGCATCCTACTACTGAGTGCCAGGAATTTCAGGTTTTATCTTCATTAATTGTGCACCAAGTCTCGCCTTTTTATCTAGAACCTTCAGGAAGTGACGTTTGGCCCTGATTGCTTTGAAAAATATGTTTCCTTATTTTCTCTATTTATGGAAACATATTATATGGTTCAAAAATATATTTGCTAGGTTTCTTTTGGACCAGCTGTACTTTGAAGCCCATGTTGCTTGCAAAACACGTTCTTGCTGAAGTTATATATTCAAGGATGTAAAACCTAAAGACTACCGAAGCCATTATTTACAAAAAAAAGTCTATTAGAGTTTTAGGGTTTCTTTGTTAAGCTTTGTGTTTTATCTGTATACCTCTCTGGTTGCTGCCATTGATTATTAAATCACAGAGAATGTTTGTTTTATTGAGTTGTGAAGACTAAACCCAAAGATCATTCAAGCCGTCATTGAATAATAGAGTTTTAGGGTTTGAGTCTTTGTTGTCTTTGTTATTTGTGAGCCTTTGCTTGTGTCACCTTGATGCTTGCGTAAGGACTGAGTTATTGAGTTGTAATCCAAAACTTTTAAGCAAGGAATATTTGTTACTACTCTAAGCTTTGAAGTACGAGTAGTATATTATTATTTGAAGAGTGTTTTCTACCTTTGATTGATTTTGTTATACATAACACTTGTCTGTGTTTAGAGATAGGAAGTGAGATGGGTTTCTCTTACCTATGGGGTACCTAGGTAGAAATAAAGCACGGGTAATTAGTGAGTTTCTAAGTTGCAAACCGAGGAGTAAGCCATATAACTTAGGAATAACGTTACACTAGTGGATTTCCTTCCTGGCTTGGTATGCCCCCGAATTAGGACGTTGGGCCGAACTGGGTTAACAATTCTCTTGTGTTATTTACTGTTTTTATTATTTATTAGTTTATTACTTGTATTGCACGTCTGGTTAATGTGCGCACATTATACCGCACATCTTTCTTGAGTATACCAGAAATTTCACATTATATTAAATATTTCATTATTTTATATGCAAAACACAGTTATATGTTACCCCTGTGCCCGTTGTGCTTCTTATGTACCAGAATGAGATGCATAAAATATGTATCACACCCGTTGTGAAATTTATGTAATTATATTAACGAATATTTCAAAAAGGTCATTAGCACTGTTAAATTTAAATTGAAAGTAAATTCTAAAATATAGGGACTTAATTGATAGTAAGTGAGTAAACATATGAACCGATTTGAAAGTTTAATAAAATCATGAATCTTTTTAAAATATTTCCATTCACGATAAAATTTGAAGGTGGATAATTGTCGTCGAGAATAAAGAAACGTCATGATTAATAAGCTCAGCCAAATAATACCAAACAGAGCAAATAATTATTTATTTTTGGATGAACAGTACCGCGGAAGTGAATAGTGCCGCAGATGAACAGTGCCGCCCACAAAATCAGTTGTCGTGACTGAATTGTAAACACTACGGCGGCTAGGGTTTTACGGAAGCGAGACTCCCAAAATCGGGAGCTCTCAATACCATGTAGAAAATAATAATTGAATGCTATTATATTTTATTCTTCAGCCTCAGGCTCGTTTAAATAGAGAGTACAAGATTATTTCTCTCCTTAATTTTAAGAGAAAAATATTACAAAGAAAAATATAACTAAATAATAAAAGTATCTAGAATCTACTAGAAATAATAAAAAGTGACTAAATATTTTCCAACAAATTTATTAGAGGTATGTCAACAACTCAACTTTTTTTTGATAGGCAGATTATGAGGCAATGATTTGTCTTCAATTATAGCCCCTATAGTGGGTATTGAATTTAAATCATAAATTTAAGTTTTTGACTTCAAATGCAACACTACTTATGTGTTTGTTATTTACTTGATGATACTGTTATTTGCTGCAATTGAATATCAGTTAGTTGTCTAATTTGTTCTTGATTTCTTATTTAATAAGATATTTCTTATTTAATAAGATATTAATATTTAATGTATATTCTTAATTTTTTAGAGACTTCTGTAAAACATAAGAGGTGTTGGCTTGGTTTAGAAAACGGTAGAGGAGTAGTGCTTAGGTTTATTTTAATCCGATTGTTTTGGTGTTATGAAGTACTTATAATAAACTTTCAAGATATGGTCTACTCATAATAAGATCTGATTGTTTTGTTGTAATTATTCTTATCCGATCAAGGTCATAATACATTTGTATTTATTAGCATAAACTTGTTTTGGTGGTGAGAGATCGATGTACGTACTGAATATGAATATTGTGAAGTTTTAGCCGACATCTTCATTATTATAATGTTATGTTGGAAAAGTATTTATTACCTACATGATATTATTTGCTAGTTTTTAATATCACTATTTAAATTTTAAAGTAAGGTACAAGTATCAATTGGTAAAAAAAAACTTTCACGTTGTATTCAAAAATTGATCAAAAAAAAAAAACTTCAAGTTGTAATGTTAAAAAATCACAATATTTATAATAGCACTTTTTCAAAAAGCGCTATAGAAAGTGCTAAATAGCGTTATAAAGGTAAGCCTTTAATAGCTCTTTAGACGTGGGCGCTATCAATGCCTTTTTGTAGTAGTGTGTATTAATTTAAATATAAATATAGGTCATGTACAAATTACAAAAAAAGTAAAATATTATTAATATGTGTAAAAACATTGATCTCGAAGAAATCATCAAAAAAGTTAAGTCCCTGTATTAATATGAGTATAAATACAGACATGCAAAATCATCAAAAAATAAACAATTTTATTAATATATGCGTAAAAAAAATAAAGTCAAAAAAATCACAAAAAAAAATTGGGTCCCCATATTAATATAAAAATAAATATAGATCTCGTAGAAATTATTAAAAAAATAGACAATCTTATTAATATGAATAAAAAAATAGATCTCCAAGAAATAATAAAAAAAACTTAGGTAAATGAGTATAAATACATTTCATGTAAAAATTATTAAAAATTAGATAATTTTATTAATATAAGCGTAGAAAATTATGTTTAGTAGAAATTACCAAAAAAAATATGTATTGTATTTGTTAGAAATAAACTATACTAGAGATACTAGAAATAGAGAATAGAGATATAGAGAGGATGAGAACTTTGTATTTATCTCTACATTGGGATAATTTTACACTATGGCAAGAGCCCCTTATATAGGATACAAGAGAAGAAGTTAAAGAAGTAAAGCATTTCTATCCACTCAAAAGTGGGAAGTATAGTGGAATAAGAAATGATGGGATGGACATCCACCATTATATATTTATTCATAACACTCCCCTTTGGATGTCCATCGAGGATATGCCTCGTTAAAACCTTACTAGGAAAAACCCGGTGGGAAAAACCCTAATAAAGGAAAAAGAGTACAACATCCTTTTGTGTGCGAACTGCCTCGTTAAAAACCTTTCCAGGAAAACCCAGTGGGAAAAAACCATGGAAAAGGGAAAAAGAGTGCAGTTTTTCTCCCCCTGTTTGAAGCACCTCTTAAAAATATGAACGTCGACATTAATCAATATGCTTCATGATATGTCCTCATTTCAATAGAACTTTGCAATCATCATTGTCTTCAAGACCTCTTCTTTCTATTGTTGGTATTTGAACTCAATATGTAGAAGTGAGAATTATTGAGTGAGATTCAGATCATGATATGCCTCAATATCGCCATATGTATATAATCACGTACTTCAGAATTGCCTTATTTTGGATCAGAAAAATCTCATATCTGCATGGTTAATTTGACGAATATATATTCATAAAATAATTGCTTTAACTCTATCGTGAAAACATATATTTCACATTATTCTAATGCATTTTGGTTGGTGATAAATCCTAACTCACTAATAAGAATAAAATAATATTAGCATGTCAATCAATATGACATTTAAGTAAATGCGTGCAAATTTAAAGTCTTCAAGACCGAGATATTTGATATTTTCTTGACACTAACATCATGTATTCAATAGATATAGTTTGTCAAGATTCAATTAACTAGTTGATCGATCTGCAGAAATATTTATCTTAAGATATTTCTCTATATCTTTAGTCTATTTAGAATTTTTAATAGAAGATCCTTCAGGGACCTTCATATAATTATCATGTCTATGAAATAACCCTTAACCATATTGTAACAACATTTATCATGTGAAAATTGAGCTCTCCATTGTGCTACAAGGCATCTTACGTACCAAAATAATACGTGTATCCTTGAGCAACAAGTCGTGCTTTTTATTTCACTATTTCATCATTCTCATTTGTACATAGTTATAATTTCACACCTTTTAGGTGTCTGGACTACAGATCCACAAACATTTTGGCCAATTCTCACTTTATCTACATTTTTTAGTAGATTTTAGTTCATGATCCTCACCGTCATTTATAAAAAATAGCGCTATATTATATTTAAAAACATCGTCAACGTTGAATTTCTTGCGGTTCCAATGTATTCTATTTATGACATAATTTGTCGAAATCTCTATATTTTCATAAATTTCAGGTACCTGATAAGTTCTTCTGGAACTTAAAAATCATTTATGTCAAATACTCTTTTCATATCCTCACGTGGGTCATCTTTCTTTTTAGCTCCTTTTCTTAATTGAGGATTTTTATCTTTGGAACCGACTTGCCAACCACACTTCAGGGTGGTTAAGATTCATTTGCATTTTTGAATGGAGCGTTAGCAGTTGATAATATATTTCATAGACTTTGCAAATGATTTATCTTTCGAATATATAGTTCAAATTACTGAATATGAGGATCAAGATGAGACAATAATAATAATTCAATTCAAGTGATTCATTTGAACTTCTAGTTCAAATTTTCAGTTGCTTCTTCTCTCCCCCTAATATTGGGAAAACTAATTCATCACTTGATAATCAGCCTTCTGGGCTACAAACAAGTCTCTAATTTTTAACTCAATATACTTTATAATATATGGAAATTCATATCAAATATATTTTCCCAATATTCTTCAATAGTCCATATTCTTCAATAATTCATCTTAGTGCCTTATATTGGAGCAATTGGAACATACCAACACAACCAAAAATACTTATACGAAAAATATTAGGTTATGAACCTAAACTTAACTGAATTGCAAATTAAGGGGAGGACTTCCATATAGTAATTTATTGGCTTGATGCGAAGTAAAAACTCATTTTAAATGATCGCATGTTCCCAAAGTAGAATTTTGAAGTAACCATTTCATTAGTATCAATCATGTATTTAACTTTAGACGTCTAAAGAATGGATCTTCAGGTCCATTTTTGTTTAATTAGCATATGCTGCAAGATATTCATTATCAACATATGATACTTATCAAATACTTTCTGAAAATATTGAGAATGAACTCTTCATAAAACAATTTCACAAAATTCCGGTTGTGAGTTGTTTAACCATTTAGTTATTTCATCAATTAACGTTTTAAAATATCTAAATGGTAATTGGTGTACAAATAACACCTTATATACATTCTCAAATTGTGAGAAACTCAAATTTTCAATTCATTTGGGAACTAATAATATAAATTATTGGATTGAAGAACTTCTGGTTCTTCAAAACATTGTCAATATATATCATATTTCGCATCATAATAGATCTGGGATGACCCAACCGGTCTTGCCAAAGATAAACTTATATTAATATGATTTGTAAACTTCTAGTTTACAATAATGTGTGCTTCAATTGCACTAGTATATTCTCAAAGTGAACTTTGTTCTCCTTATATATATATTAGCTCTTCTAGAGCTTTCAATAATTTGGTTATAGTATCAAAAACAATTATAAACAATTGTTGCAGAGAATATATAAATTAAATCAGTTATATTTATAAAGTTTCATGTATATCATAATAATTATCAAACTCTATGTCCGAAAACAAAGAAACCAAACAATTTTCAATATGAGCAAATAATATTGAAAACAATTTTTTCCTTTTATGCAACTATATAATTAGTCACAAGAAAATAAATAAATAAATGCACAACTGACCTCCAATAGTCTGACATTCATCATAATTTTTGCAATCATTCTGGGATATATTTGATACTAATTCTTCATGATCTATTTGATTTTTGCAATCCTTCTGAGATTTATTTGATATTAATTAAAAACTTTAAACTTCGTTGAGCTATCCTTCAGGGATGCTTATATATATCAAACTTTTAGTTCTTCAAGAACTTTATAACACTTTTTTTTTAGATCTCCATAAATGATTTGTTACGCAATCCTTCAAGGATGCTTGGTATATATTAAATTTCTTAGTCTCGAAAAACAATGTCTCAAATCTTCTGAAATTCTTCTGATTATCAATCTTTAAGTGATTAACCCTTTTGAACTCTTCTGGAATTCACATAAAATAATGTTGAGTTCTTCAAGAACTACCCTTTTGAATTCAGGAATTCACATAGAATAATACGAATTATTCAACATTTGCATGTAAACCAAATTTTCAATATGCTGATATCAATATCATCTCAAACATACTATCAGGTTCAAAATAACACAACATGCCACGACCAATAATTTCTCAAAAGCAAAACATAGACAAATCTAAAATTTAGTATCAACAAGAATAAATCAATGTCTCTATTTCGATCATAACTAAGAAATGATATAGTTAAATTTGTTCAAAATTATTTGTTCATTTTCAAATTTCCAAACAAATAAGTGCTTCATAAGATTGTATTAATTTTCAAAATACATCAATCATCAAAATAGCAATTTTAAAACAAGCTGTCAATTTCCAGCATGATTAAAATATCTTTCAAGCTCAAACATGTAAGGTTTACATTAATCGTCATAATCAAAATAAAGCTAAATAACAAATGCATGGTATCAAAGAAATCTGAAGAAAACCAGTTTGAATTAACCATAAGCTATTGAAATTTACCACAAGCAAAAGAACAACATTATAATAATTATAATCACTCCTTTCCAATTCCATAAACCCACAAACTATATACTTTACTTTTCCTCTCTTAACTGAAACGCTCCTTCCTTGTATTAAAATTTTAGATTTAGATTGGATTAAGCAAATAACATTCCACTGAATATCTTGCTTGAAATTAAAGCATCTCACACCACAAAAATTCAGACATAGAAATGTTAAGAAGTGATGTCAATTATATACACAAAAGATCATATGCTCACAAAGATTATAGGTCTCAATTATATTATTATCATTTTTAATATAAATTCAATAAAATCACAAATTCAATATAACATTTAAGACTTGTGAGGTTTAAAGGTTAAATTAAATATTTACCTTGCCTTTGTGGATAATTTCAATGGAAGTATAATGTAAAACTTACAAAGATGTTGATCACATGCTCTCTATCTCAACTTTCATATGGTTGTCCGAAAGACTACTTGTTGAATCCATTGTCTCATCAGCAACCGCCGATCGATTAAGTTTTAATCGACAATAGCATAAAATAAAATAAAAATGATTAAACAAATCACAAGAGAATAAATAATAGTGATACTTGAATTAATTTGGGTTATTTGCTGCAAAGAAGATAAGCTAATATATATATTGTAACAAACACTAAACAAAAACCTATGTTAAACATATAAAGGTTCATCATACTATGTATAAAGCTAATCTATATAGAGACTTACTCTTTTCTATTTTAATCGTTAATTTTTTTTTTCATCATACTATGTATAAAGCTTCGCAATAAAGGTTCACACATATCATACAAATAAGCCTTTTATATAATAATTCCATAAAAAAAGGTTAACATATGCTTTTTATCTTTTCACAGAGATAGTAATAAGAACTTCCGCAATTGAATTGAAAACAAACCACAGTAGTGTCACATCTCATACAAACACAAATCTTTATCTAATGCAAGACCATTATATTATGTCGAAAACTACAAGCAAGAAGATTTTATAAATAAGTAGATCGACTTTATTAGCTTAATTTATATGTAAGAAGATTTTGTGCAAGATGACAAAAGAAATTACACAAACAAGCATACAATTCATTACAAGTAATATCAAGAATAAAGATGAACCAATATTACCTCAAGTTGTGTTGTTAAGAGCTTCGTGTTGATAACGTGTTAGAAATAAACTATACTAGAGATATTAGAAATAGAGAATAGAGATATAGAGAGGATGAGAACTTTGTATTTATCTCTACATTGGGATAATTTTACACTATGGCAAGAGCCCCTTATATAGGATACAAGAGAAGAAGTTAAAGAAGTAAAGCATTTACTATCCACTCAAAAGTAGGAAGTATAGTGGAATAAGAAATGATGGGATGGACATCCACTATTATATATTTATTCATAACAGTATTAATATAAATATAGGCTCCATACAAATTATATAAAAAAAGGTTCTCGTATTAATATAAATATAAATATAGGCTCGTAAAAGTTATCAAAAAAAAGTTAAATCTCCGGGTTAATTGAGTTTAAATACAAACCCCCCCTAAAATAATTTAGAAAACAACTTTATTAATAAGTGTAAAAAAACAAGTCCCGTAAATATCACAAAATTAAATTAGGTCCCGCGGAAATCATAAATATAAAATAAAAAAGGTTCTCGTATTAATATGAATACAAATATATCAATCATTAATTGATTTAGTTGTGATTAACGCTGAATTTGATAGGGAGAGTAACAGTTAGATCCGCCGCAATTGCGATCAGGAAAGCCTAAAACCATTTGATCTTAGAACTGACATCCGAACCAGATTAAACTGATAGTGTAAAAATCAAAACAATATAAATAAGAGTATATAATGGGCTCATAAATTATCAAAAAATAGACAATTATATATTTTTTTGAATCTATTAAATTAATAGTTTTTGTATATAATTAGCATGTAAAGACACACATTACCCTTAATATGAAAACGTGTCAGAAATTTAACAAAGGTAAGAATCATGGTATTAGATTATCTTATATAATAAGATAAGATTATCATACTTTAACTTTAGAGAGTTTGACAAAAAAATAAAGTGTGTAATTCTAAATTTTTAAACACTACTTTCTCCTCCGTCTCAAAATAATAACTTTTTTAGATTTTTTTTTCTATCTCAAAATAATTGTTACTTTAAAATATTAATGCAACATTTATTATCTTTTTTCATTATTATATTCTTACTATTTTAATTTTTTCTAACTTAACTATTCCACTAACTACTATTAATAAGGATATTTTGATAAATTAAACTAATTTTGTCATCAATATGATTGATCATTTTCTTAAAACTCATATAAAAACCTTTAAAAACTACTATTATTTTGAGACAGAGACACTGAGGAATAACAAAAATAAATACCGGTAGGTAAATAGGCGAACAAAAAAGGGCACGGTAGTAGTCACCTTTTTCCTTGTGAGTTGTGTCATATAAATGCAATTGACATCTGATCTATTTATGAGCTCTGTGATGGTTAGATAAAATTATCACATGCTCTCTTTAAAAAATTATGAGTTACTGTAACTTACAAAATCATCCTTCATATGTGAAAAATAAATTTAGAATTGAAAGAACAAAGAGTAAATAGTTAATAATATAGCATGAAAAAAAGAATTAAATATTTAATTGGTAATATAAAATGACATATATTTTGGTACAATTTTGTTTTTAAAATGATATACATTTTGATACCGAGAAAATGTTACGGTAAATATGTTAGAATTAAATGATTTATCATAATTTTTTAAAATTTATAGTTTGTAATTTCTGCAAATTAACTGATGACCGTGATATCAATAAAAAACGGACACTATGTCTTGCATGAAAAAATTAAAATTGAAGAACTGTTTTCTCTCTCTTAATTTCATTAGTCCTCCAAATACAACGCAATCGATAACAGCTAGAAAATTGATTTGTAAGTATAAGACTACCCACAATGGTTTCAACATCATTCCTCCTCTCAACACCACTTTTTACATTCCACATCATCTCTCAACACACACTCAACTCTTAACCTCTTTAATGGTTTTTTTTTCATTCAACACTCTACCCTACCACTTTCTCTACCCCACCACTTTTTGTTTCATATTCTTATTTAAATTTAAATTTTCGTTTTTATGATTAAATAAAATTACAATTATCGATTAAAATTAAATTAAAATAATAAACACTTAACAAAATTTATTTAAATTTTTTTTTCTTAACTTAAAATGTAATACATCACACAAATCCACTAATTAGTACAATACAAATTAACTTAAAATTTAATACAAATTTTGGGTTGGTGCTCTTAAATATTGTTGCCCATACAATGTTATGATTCTATTATAGAAGTTACATAAGCACTCCAATGATGTTGTTTCACCTATTTTTATGTACTCATCTATTGCATCTGCTGCCATGACATTTTCATTTCCCATTGACATATAACCATGAAATGGTGGTGCTTGAGAAGAATTTTCCATCATAGATCCATGATATGAATTAAAGGGTGGACCATATAGATTATGGAAATTTGGTTGATAACCAATATTATGAATGTTTTGAGGATGTTGGTTGTAAAAATGACTTGGATTTTGAGAAGTGTTTGGATTTTGAGAAGTGTTGGGATTTTGAGAAGTGTTTGGATTTTGAGAAGTGTTGAGATTTTGATTGAAAGATCTATTAGGATTCATTTTACTAAAAAAAACACACTTAAACTTCAAAATTAACACTAATAAACACTAATAATATGATTAAAGTAGTAAAAAATCCGATTTTTTTTGTGTCCAAATCAAATGAATCAAGTCTCTATTTATAGAGAAAAAAAAATTACGAATTTTGGTGAAAAAATAAAAAATTAATTTGCAATGAAATAATTGAGATAAAAGATAAGGATAAAATTAAAATTGCGCGGACCAATAGAGACGTGACACGCATCCCACTAATATCAATCAGCAAATTCTCTCTCCGCTCTCTCTGCTACACACGCGCCTTGTCTGCGCGTGTTGCGCACGCGTCGGATTTCAACGAATCCGCGCGCGCCGCGTGGCCTGGCATGTGCGGATTAATTGGTGATGACTCTCCTCATCTTCTCTCTCCAGGAATCTTTCACATTCTATTATTTTAATGTTTTTTTGCCTCTAAACACTTGGTCTCAACACCCCATTGTGGGTGGTCATTGTGGGTGGTCTAAGAGTTCTAACTTAAATTTTTTCACTTTTTTACACTTTCTAATTTTCTAAACATATAACAAAATTAAATACCGGTTTCCAATAGTCGAACAACAAGGTAAAAGGTGTAGTAGTATTCACCTATTTCCTTGTGTGGCATAAATGCAACTGATAAAACATTTATGAGCTATGTGATGGGTAGATACATTAACAACATAAATAAATACTCCTCAAATTGCAACAACGTATAGGCAGTTCAAAGCAAAGCAAAGCAAAAACATTGTGGAATTTTCTCAAAATCTTAATTCATTTTCCATTTGGTCAATGTTCCTTCAATTTCAAACTCTTTTTATACCCTATAATCCATTTCTTTGGTGAAAGACTTCATCTACCTCTCTCCCTCTCCTTCTCCCTCTCCTTTTCCTTCATCTATCCCTCTATAAAATCTCTCTTCCTTTTCATATTATATATTCTATATATATGGACAAAGGGTGGGGATTTGCTCTTCTTCAACAACATCTGTGATTTCTTTGATTAATTAATGAGGTAACAACATAAAATTTCTATTGTAATATTAAAGACAATTATTTATGTTATTTAATTTAATTTTTTGTTGATATGTGTATGATCCCTCTTAATATATATGTTTTCTTTTTCCTCACTTTATCTTCTTCAATCTCTTCCCATTATGTGAAAAAATGTTTAGATGCTCTTACTTTTTTAATTTTATTTAGGGTGCATTTGTTTAAGTTTTATAAAAAGTGATTGTTTAGGAACTCTTATTTTATCTGAAATCCAAGATGGAAAAATGTTTATATTTTATTATTTTGATAATTTTGTTAACCAAGATGGAATTCGAAACAAATATGTTGGTAGCACAATAGATGATATCAAGAATAATTGTGTCTTTTTACATAGTGAATTAGGTTTAGTCATGTTGGGAGAGAAGGTAACGGAGCGGTCTATCTCTTGATCAAATTCACTCTTAATAATTTTGATATATGGCTAGAAAATACTCCTAGTGTTATTGAGGAACAAGTTTGTATTAACAATATTCAACAATAATATTCTCTTTTTATGTAAAAAAATAAATAAATAGGCGTGTTAATATTATATGATATGATTGAATATTTAGGATTAGGAGAAAAATTAAGAGGGAAATATTTCAAAATTTATGATTAATGGTTGCTTAATAAATAAATTAAATAATAAATTTATATAATAATAGAAGATATTATATGTGTAGTTCGGGATTTAATTTTGATTTAACTTGAATTTAATGAGTTTTTTTGTTTGTGCTTAGGCGGAAACGAGATAAACATAGTATTGAGACGAGACCAATTAAAGGTGGCAGACACCATATTTCTTGTATTTGTGCCATGGTGATGAGACTGGTTAAAAGTCTTCTCTTAATTGGGAGAGCTCCAGTCATAGTCATCCTAGTGGTTCTAATACAATACTTAGATTAGGACTTATTTAATATCATGTATGTCCTCCGCTTGTTTCAATATGATCCAGATAAATAAATTATTTTATCTCATTGTTCAATATAAAAAATTATTGCGCTAGTACAAAATGGCCAAGAGGGGGAGATATCGTGCCAGTACAAGACGGTCAAGAGGTGGTCAAGAGGTGGAGTTGTGCCATTAGTGGCTAATCTATAAGAAGCTTAGATATCTTTTATTGTAATTTCTCTCTTTCAGTATAAAATTGTTGTGTTTTACTTTTTACTCCCTTCGTCCTTTATTATAAGCTCGTATGATTATTTTCACACACACACATATATATATATATATATATATATATATATATATAGATTTATTAAGAAAAGTTGATAGTATTTATATGTACATTTAATTTGATTTAATTTTTCATATTGTAATGCATGTTAGTGGTATAAGTTGGGATATGTGTTTCGTCAAAAAAAAGAGTAAGGATATGTGTAAAAAGAAATAATAAACACCGTTATTTGTAGAAGACTTATATTTATGGACTATATTGTTTTTTTGAAAGAGACCGTTTAATTAGACGAGGGAGAGTAATACTTCTTTTCATTTTATATGCCCAAGCAAAATTAAAAAACTAGTTGTGAATAACTAACACTTTAAAACATATCAGAAATTAAATATACAAGAAAATTTTCTGAATGGAATGGAAATTTTATTATCATTAGATCAAATATTAAAATGGAACGAAGTGAAACTGTGATAGAAGACAAAAGTTATTGCTAAATTGTGAAAGGAGTGGAAAGCATTTTGGTCTGAATTTTCTTTTAAATTAGTCTTTCACCCGCACGATGCTCGGGTCTTTTAGCATGTGGTATGTAATACAATTAAATATCATTTGAAAATTTAAGCAAAAGTTATTAACTCTTCACACAAACAAAACTACGCAACACAACTCCACACAAAGCTACATCAAGCCACATCTGGAGTTGGTTAGTGTAGAATTAGAAATCACTTAGTTTTAATCCGAAAAAAAGAAAGAAATCACTTAGTTTATTCATGCTTCTATAGAAAGAAAATCAGATTGTATTTAATTTATTAAAAACACATGTAATTAATTAATTAATTTCTATTGGATGTTCAAGACATCTAATCTAATTATATAGACAATATCATTAAATTAGTAGATATATTCTCTAAGAAATCATGTCATTTAAACGTGCAAGCCTACTATTTTGCTTCTGAGTAGCAACATTTAAATTTTTGTTGTAGTGAAGCATGTTATTGTTACCTTGTTGCTGTGTTGCACACTTGTTTATTGAGCAACACGCCTATCTATTGAGCTGCACATATAATTATATTAATATAATATAAAGTGGCTGCATAATCATATGATAGAAGATAAGCTGCACACACCTTCAACAGTCTGCACTACATGTACACTTGTGCTAAATTTTAATCAGATACTACCAAATTTAAAAGCCATCGTAATTCAATCTTTGAGAGATTTTTTTGCAATATATTTTTTTTCTAAATCAAAAGGAAAAATTTGTAAAAATGAAGTTCAATAACACATTCAAATTAAGAAACAACATTTTAATAATTTGTAAAAATAAGTAATTATCATTAAAATAGAATGAAAATAACTTGTATTTCAATGATAAGTTAAACTTCTTCACAAACCAATTGGGCTTATTTAATCATTGTCAACAACATCTTAACTTATACCTATGGAAAAAACACAAAAAAAATAATAAGTAATTTAACATCACTTCGAATAAAATAGAATCAACCCAAATTTTTTATTATTTTGAAACTTGTAAAAGATAATACAAATAAAAATAAAACATATTAATAACATTTAATTAACAAAGGAAGATCTTATCAAAAAAAAAAAAATTAACAAAGGAAGATGTTAATAGGTTGAGTACCATTGTCATAAGTTGAAATCAGTAGATGGAGATGTGAAGCTAGAACTAAAACATGTTAAAATTTAATTGAAACCAACATGGGCTAGATTGTTTGTTGGGCTAAACATGTTTGGATCAATAGTAATTAGGGTTAGGTTATAATTAGGGTTAATTAGGAGACTTAACAACTTTTAGATATATTAAAATTAAGATAAGATAAAATTACATTTTGACTTAACCATTCAACTAATTCAATTTAACACCTCACAACTGCCGTTAAAAAAAAAAAACACCTCACAACTACCAACCTTCCCAGAGAACAATCCTCCCAACCACAACTTAACTCAAACATTATATTGTTAAAATATTATTATTGGATCATATTTTGAGAAGAGGAAAAAACCCAAAATCAAAAGAACCAAATCCCCCAAAATCAAATACTCCTTCTGTCCCAAAATAAATGTCACATTTGTCAAAATTGTGTGTCACAAAATAATTGTCACATGTTATTTATAACATTGTTTTTACCTATTTTACTCTTATTACTTTATAGTGTAATGATTAAAAAAAGTCAATAAAGTAACTAAAAATTCTACTTTTTAGTATTCCAATTTCAACTACCATTAAAAAGTGGAAGTATTTCTGTAAAAGTATTATTGTCTTTCTTTTATTTACATATTTTTCTTAAATTGTGTGAAGTGGTCAATTACAACACTTAAATTAGGACGGAGGGAGTAGAGAAGTTCAAAGGAGAGAGAGTGTGGGAGTGACAAAAGAAATCAGAAACTAATGAAAAGAAAGAGAGGGAAAGAAAAGTTTTCGATAAACAAAATGAAAAAAAGGTGATGGAATATATCAATAGATTAGGTTGATCCAAATCCAACTCAATTATTATTAGAATGTTTTAGCGAGCTTGGCTTTTCAAGAGTTCGTCCTAGTCTGGTGGATTAATGGGCTTATCCGACTTAATTTTTTTTTAATTTATTTGATTTTATTTTAAGTGATTTTGATATAATAGTTATTCATAATTGATAATTTTATTGGGATATAATTGTGTACATATGTAAATAATTTTTATTAAAGTTGTAGGTAAATATAATTACGGAAGTGCTATCAATGAAAAGTAACTTTTCTCCGTTTGTTTTGCTTTTCAGATGGAAAACGAGAATTGGACATCAAAATATGTGTGAGCAATTTTTGTTTTATAGTTTTTAAAACAGAACAATTAAAACAGTTTTTAGAATTGCTAATTGAAAAGTGATTCATCAAACAAATTTGTAGTTTGTAAAGTTTTTAAAATTGAAAAACTATTTTTAAAAAGCATTTGAAACAAGCCCTAATTAAGTGATATAACTTTTGTGCATAGTATTCATTCTTCTTTGCAAAAATATACTCCTAAGCTAGTTCACAATCTCATATCCCTCTGTCACTCTAGACTTTTATAAATAGTACAAAGCAGTGATGCACGGGTACTCCGTTTTAGGGAGAGTACCGGTACCGGGTACGTACCGGGTACCGGTAAGCACCCGGTACTCAGTTGGTACGCACCGATGCCGCACCAATTATTTATTTTATTTTTTTGGTCTTGGTACTCTTCGGGTACTTACCGATACTCGAACGGCTACTAAAATTTTTTTAAAAATAGGTTTTTTTTTTGTTTTTATATTTTTTTAAAAAAAAATTTTGTCCAAAAAAATCTTTTGTTTGTTTATAAAAATATTATTAACATAGAACCGCAAGAAAACTAAGAAAACGGTAAAAAAAAAAGTAATAATTATAATGAATGAGCAACAAGAATGTGGATATTGGTGGAGATGAATTGAATCTATTTGATGGAGTTGATGTTTTTGAAGTTGCTAATATTTCTCTCAATGAACCTGAACTAGAGGCTGCTCTTTTAAATGATGATGATTGGGGAAATATTGAGATTCAGTTTAGACTCGATGAATAACAATATTTTTAAAATGTTTTTTTTGTTATTGCTTATAATTTGACTCATTTTGAGCAAAATATTTTTTAATTTGATATGATTGTTTTGATGTTTTTGAACAATTTTAATTACTTTTAAAGTGTGTTGTTTTTTAATGTTTAATTATGTGTTTTAGTAGTATATTTTTATTATTTTATTTATATAATTGTAAATTAAAAAAATATTTATATCAATGTACCCGTACCCTAGTTTTTTTGAAAATGTCGTACCCCGTATCAGTACCAGGTACCGGTACCGTACCCGTACCATGGCAAGTTACAAAGTTATCACATCATCCATATGAAAAGATGAATCTTAGCTAGTACAGTTTACTGGTATTTCAATTTTCATATAGCTTCAAAGTTAATAAATTTTTTGCACTAATTTTGTATTCTCCGCTGGTTTTGTTACTGGTTTCAAAAATGGTTTTACTATAACAAGGAGACTAATTGGTTCAAAGCTGACATAAACTATTATAAATATTAGGTATTTTCAATTCAAAGTCATGATGATAATTTTCTCTATTGTATTTCTATATAATTCCACTACCATCAATAACTTCTGTCACAATTAAGCCATTTCTACTTTTATCAATTATCACTCATGGGAAAGTGGCATTTGACCTGTGATAGCAGGTCATAACTGGTTCTTTTTTAGCTTTTCTTTTTCTTCTTTTTTTTCTTTGTTTGAATATAGATTTATTATAAGGTTTTTATTTAATGTCATTCATAAAATAGTAAGATAATTTAGTAAGAAAATTAACATCAATAATTTTTCTGGCCAAAAATTTACTATTTTAATTAAAATTAATTATAAACCTGTAACAAAAAAATTACAAAACATTTTTTATTTATTTGGGCAATCATATGTTGAAGAAAAATTCTTTTAGTATATGTTTTAATGACAACAAACCTTATAAAATAAATGTCAGATAATGACAATAGTAGCATCACAAGCTTCATGAAGAATTCTAAAGAATATTGTTTGAATCATAAGAAGAATTCATTGAATTTTTAAGAAAGAAAAATGAGCTTCATGGTTAATGGTCTTCCTCATCATCATAATGTCTACATCAAGTCTTAAGTTTACAAAGAAGAATATGAGGTTCATAGTTGAAAACATCTTGACGACAACATGATAGAATAAAAAAGATACACACTTTTGGTGGACCTATTTTTTTTCTTCCAAAATGACATTACATAATTGTCTTTTTTCCTACTATTACCCTTTCTTTATTTCACCAACTTCCCTATTTAAATTTTAAAAGGATACTACCAAAAAAGAAAAAAGGAAGCGGTTATAATACAAAAAAAAATGCATGAACGTGCGGGTATCTTCACTTTTTCTTTATTTTCTACAATCCATACCTTATCATGTTAACAAAAATGGTGCATATCTTCTCCCAGTGACGGATCCAGAAATTTTATATTGTGGTGGCAATAAAATTAAACACCAAATGAAAAAGTCTATAATTTAAAATAATTCAATAGGTCGTTTGCTTCTCTTGTATGGATGAAAGTGAAGGTGACATTGTGAATTGATAATTTGATATATATATATATGTCATGAGCAAAGAGAGGGGGAACTAATAGAAAATTTTATGTTATTAATGGTTTATATTAGTTTAGAAGATATAATCCATATAAAGAAGAAAAAATTGATGCTAATACAAGTTATACTTTTAGATTATACTTCCTTGGTATTAAAACATATGTTGTTTTGATTATATTACACAAATTAAAAAAAGTAATTAATGTTATATGGAAAAAATAAATTATAAGTTATTTTATAAAATTATCTTTCATTAATAGTATGAGAAAAATAAATTTTAGAATTGATAAAAGAAAGAGAAATAAATAGTTAAAAGGTATTTTCTTGTGTACCCCCACAAAATTTGGGGGTATTTACCCCCAACGACTTAATATTTTTAAACCGATTTTAATTTTTGTAAAATAAACCGTTGGATTAAAAGTTTATATCATATAGATCATTTGTGTAAAATTTTAGACAAATCTAAAATCATTTGATATGTTATTTAGACGCATCAAAATTAACAATTTTAGTGATTTCTTAAATACCGTTAATTTTTATGTGTCTCAATAGCATATCAAATTATTTTAGATTTGTCTGAAATTTTATACAAATGATCTATATGATATAAATTTTCAATCCAACGGTGTATTTTATAAAAAAATGTATCGCTCAAAACTTTTTGTATCAGATGGGGGTAAATACCCCCAAATCTTGTGAGGGTACACAAGTTGGCACCTAGTTAAAATTATAATAGAAAAAATAGTATTAAATATTTTTCAATGTAAGGTGATTTATATTTAGAATTATTAGTTAAACATATGTGATAGTACTATAGATTGAAATAGCATGACTTTTGAAAAAAATTGAAATAGCATGCATATATGTTACAGTTTAGCAAGTTTAGTTTAGCAGGGGATTTACATGTTGGATGGGGTAGTTGGTATAACACAATACTAACTCATCACATTATCATTTGAAAATTTAAGTGTAGGCACATGCCCCCAGATCCCTTGTAGTGGATCCGTCCCTATCTTCTCCTAAAAAAGTTTGGGAGAAAAAAATTGAGATAGAACGGCCCTATAAGGTATAAGTTTTGTATAATGTTACATATGTTTTTTTTTAGTTTTATGATTTTTATATCATTTTCGTGGTGAATAGGTGATAAGTGGCAAAAAGTGATATATATATATATATATATATATATATAAACAAGGAAAAGTACAAGAAACCTTGTTTAGAACATGTTCACATTACATGACAAAACTATAACCAAAATATAAAACAACTTACCAATATGCATGTAATTGTATTTTTAATTTAAATGTTCTATATATATATATATATATATATATATATATATATTAGGCATTTATTAACTTATTTTGTAAGATATTCATGTTAAAAGTCCAACTTATGTAAAGATTCGTTTTAATTAGAAAATTAGTCATTTATACTATTTCTATCTAATTCCAACACTTTTTGTAAGTAATTTTGGATTAAATGAATTTTGGAGTGAAAAGTGAAAATTTAAATTGTAAGTTGGTGGCTAAGCGAGCTCAAAGCCAGGTCAAAGCGAGGTAAAATAGAAAGTACAGAAATCTAGCTGTCATCGTAGATAAGCGAGGTCAAAGCGAGAAGGCTGGCTAAGCGAGAAGAGACTAGCTAAGCGAGGCAAGATAGTTTGAGAAAATGTCAGAAGCTGATGTGGCAAGTACTTAATGGTGTAGAAAGGTGATTTGGCTAAGCGAGCCATTCTTTGCTAAGCGAGCCCTGTTTTCCTAATTAGTATAAATTACTTTTATTAAATCAGATTTTTTGAGAATAACTCATCTCTCCCAAGATCCAAACACCATAAAAACACATAGAGAGAGAGAGAGAGACCAGGAGAAAGACTCAAGGGGATTTGTAGGTGGATACACAACAATAGTTGAGGAATCATCATTGTAATGTTTGTTCATCTCTTTTCTTCTTAATTAATCTATGTAAAGCTCTCATGAATATGGGTAACTAATTTCTCTTTTGTTGGGATTAGATGTAAATTACTTTATTAGTATGTGTTTCTATTGATCATGGTGTTATATATGGTTTTAGTTGTCTCTCAATCTTGATGTTATCTTTGTTATCTTTGTTTTAATCTTTGATTTGAATTGTTATAGGGATATTCTCTTTAAATCTTGAAATAGGATAATATCTATTATAATGTCTAAACTCTATGAATAGATTTGAGATTAATATTCACTCAAAGTGCCAGAACATAATGCTATTATATCCATTAAGCACCCGAGGGATCGGATTTTGATAGATATAATTGATTTCTCGACGTTATCTGGGGACGGAAACGTACTAGTGAGAAAAGTGAAGACAAGCATGAATCCTCAAATGGAGGAGGAGGGAAACAGAAGACCAATGGAAAGATGAAGCCAATGGATAAAAGCAAGATCAAGTGTTACAATTGTAACAAATATGGTCACTATGCAAATGAATGCAAGAATCCAAAGAAGAAGAAAAACCAAGTCAGTGAAGAAGCAAATGTTGGAGAAGATCACTCAAGCATAGAAAAAGATGTGAGTTTCATGGTTACCATCACTGAAGAAATTAAATTAATGAGTCCATGAAATGGTATTTTGATATTGGGTTTTCAAATTACATGACTTGCAACAAAATCACCATGACTGATTTTGATAATTGTGTCAATACCAAGATCAAATCGGCTGATAGCAACTCCATCAAAGTAAAAGGAATGAGGAATGTTGTTATTCAGAAAAAGAATGGCAAGAAGATAGTAATTGAGAAAGTCATATATGTGCCTGGCATGAAGTGTAACATTATAAGTGTAGCTCAGTTATTAGAAAAGGGATTCAAAGTTGTACTAGAAGATGAAGCCCTGAGACTCTATGATTCAAAGAAGAATTTGATCATCAAGTCAGCACAAAGCAAAAATAGAATTTTCAAGACTCAATTCAAAGCCATTAAAGTAGAATATCTCTCTACAACTACAAAAAGCAAGGAATGAGTTATGGCACAAAAGGTATGGCCATTTGAATTTCAAAATCTTGTCCCAGCTTAATTCAAAGAATATGGTTATTGGATTGCCTAGCATCATAACTCCAGTTGATGCTTGTACTACTTGTTTGTTGAGAAAACATCAAAGAGCTTCTTTCAAAAACAACTTACATATGAGGTCTAAGGAACTGTTGAATGTTGTTCATTGAGATATTTGTGGACCCATTGATGTGTTATCAACTAGTGGAAACAAATATTTCATCACTTTTGTTGATGATATCTCAAGAATGATATGGTTATATCAAATTATGGTAAAGAATGAAGCTTTTGAAGTGTTCAAACTATTCAAAGCCTTAGTTGAGAAGCAAAGTGGTAAGTCACTAAAGGTGTTGAGAACAAATGGTGGAGGTGAGTATACATCAAAAGAGTTTGAGAATTTTTGCAACGATGATGGCATAATTCACAAAAATATTGCACCATACACTCCTCAACATCATGACATTGCTGAAAGAAGAAACAAAAGCATTCTAGACATGGCTAGAAACATGGTGAAACAAAAATAATTGCCTCACAAGTGTTAGGGTGAAGTTATGTTTACAGCTGTATACATCCTCAATAAATGTTCGACCAAAAAGATAAAGGATAGAGTTCCTGATGAGGTATGGACAGGAAATAACCCAAGTGTGGCTTATTTGAAAGTGTTTGGATCATTGTTTCATAAACACGTTCATGATGCAAGAAGAAAGAAGCTAGATGACAAGAGTGAGCCTATGATAATTGTCGGTTATCATAGAATTGGTGCTTATAGACTCTATAATCTCATCTCAGATGAATTGGAGATTAGTATAGATGTGAAAGTTTTAGAGAATGAAAACTAGAACTGGAAACATAAATCCATATGTAAAAACACTTGTAAAGTTTATTTAAATGATGGATTTGATAACAATGGTACTGTGACATTTGTTAATTCAGTTCAAGGTACTGATAATCAAGCAAATGGTAAAAGTTCAAATGAAGAGCCACAACCACAACAGAGACATAGATCTCAGAGAACAAGTCAAATGCCAAGAAGATTAGAAGAATGTAAAATAGTCTCAAATAATGCAGTGAACAATAAAGGTGAAGTTGTTCACTATGCTATGCTTGCAGACACTAAGCCTTTAGATGTTGGCAATGCACTAAAGAGGAAATGTGGATGGATGCAATGATTTATGAGTCAAAATCAACAGAAAAGAACAACACATGGGACTTATGCACATTACCTTATGATAAGAAAGCAATATGGTGTGAAATGGGTCTACAAAGTGAAGCAAAATCTTGAAGGCAAAGTCATAAAGCACAAGACAAGGCTAGTTGCAAAGGGATTTCTACAGAAGCAAGGATTAAACTATGATGAAGTTTTATCTCTAGTTGTAAGGCACACGACTGTAAGGTTAGTAATTGCTCTAGCTTGTAGCAAGAAAATGCCTTTATTCCATTTAGATGTGAAATCTGCATTTTTAAATGGACCACTAGAGGAAGATGTATATGTGAAACAACCACCAGGATTTGAGCTAAAAGGAAAAGAAGACAAGATACTAAAATTGAATAAAGCCTTGAATGGGCTGAAGCAAGCTCCTAAAGCATGGAACAAGAGAATTAACCAATTCTTTGTTGAGCAAGGCTTCAGAAAATGTAGTGTAGAATATGGTGTGCATGTGAAACATAGTGATGACAAACATATCCTGATCATATCTTTGTATGTGGATGACCTATTGGTGACTGGTAGCTCATCAATAAAGATTGACAAGTTTAAATCATAAATGAAGTGTGAGTTTGAAATGACTAATCTAAGAAAGTTGACATATTTCCTATGAATGAAGTTGTTAGAAACTCTTAAGGGACTGATATTGCATCAAGCCAAATATTCTACTGAGATATTGAAGAAATTTGATATGCTTGATTACAATTCATCAATCACACCTGTAGATTCAAGAGTCAAAGCTGAAGAAACTATGACTGGTGATGATGTGGATCCAACAAATTTCAGATAACTGATTGGATCAGTGAGGTATCTATGTCAAACAAGGCTAGATATTAGTTATGCAAAGGGTTATGTGAGCAAGTTTATGAGCAAACCACTAAAGACTCACCTATTGTTAGCCAAAAGGATACTCAAGTACATTAATGGCACCATTCACTTTGGTGTTCTATTTTCATTTGTAAAGGATAATGACAAATTGGAGCTAAATAGACTTCTCATATGCTGACTAGTGTGGTGAAAAGATAGATAGGAGGAGCACAAAAAAGCAAAGTTTCATAGTACTCTTCAAATGTGAAGTTGAGTATGTGGCAGGATCCTTTGCCGCTTCCCAAGCAAATTGGCTTCAATCACTTCTTAATGAAATGAAGATTGTGGAAGGGATGACTGTGGTGTTGTACATTGACAACAAATCAGCAATCAACTTGGCTAAGAATGCAGTCAATCATGGCAAAAGCAAACACATTGAAACTAGATTTCATTTCATTAGAGACCAAGTCACTAAAGGAAAATTGTGTTTGAAAGTATTATGCTACAAATGATCAACAAGTTGATATCCTAACCAAAGCAATGAAAAGCGATCAATTTCTCAAGCTTAGAAGGGAGCTTAGAGTGGTTAATTTTGACAGCTTGAATTAAGGAGGAGTATTGGTTCTGATGTTTAATACAAGTTGTTGCATCAGAAGCAGATGCACGAGAAGCTGTTGCACAAGATGCTGCTATAACAGAAGCTACTGTTGCATCAGAAGCTGGTGTATCAAAAGCTACTGCATCAGAAGCTGTTATGTGAGAAGTTGTATGTAGTATTAGAATCAGTAACATCAGAAGCTAGTGCAGTTTTTTAAGTTTTTCTGGTATTGTATTTTTTGTTTCTTTTAAGGTTGTTAGTTTCTATTATTTGGTAGTTATGTAAGCTGAAATTAATTAACAGTTAGTTAGCTTATTTTTAGGAAGTAGTTACAATCAATTCACCTATAAATGAGTATTATGTGATCATTGTAAATATAACAATCAATTTCAATAAATTTTTTCAATTAATTCATTCAATTCAAAATCTTTTCTTTCAGTTTATATATTCTCTCTTATTTCTTTGTTTGTTGTTATTTTTGATGAGTTTTCCTCAATAATATATAGTCTAATGTCATGTACTTGTAATTTTTAAATGATGCCTTTTTAAAGTCATTGGTTCTGTCCCGTGAGTGTAGCTCAGTTGGTAGGACATTGCATTTTATATGCAGGGGATCGGGGTTTGAACCCTGGTCATCCCACTTATCCATATTATTGGTGGGTTTTCTAGCCGCTAGACTACTTGACCAAAAAAAAAAAAGTCATTGGTTCTAAAGTGACAAATTGATAAGAATTAATTTCCACAAAACATCTTATCTATTTACATGCACTTATGATATTTAACTAATGTCCAAAATAACTGAAAACTAAAAAGTAGATTTTCTTTAAGTAATTTCTACATAAACATTTTTCATCTTTACAGCTAAGTATATACTCCCTTCGTCCCTTTTTATAAGACCTTTTTTTATAAAATTGCACTATTCACTTATTTTGGTTCGACCGTATTTTTTTAATAATACATAGATGTAAATATTAGCATATAAGATCTTGTTTGATTTGTTTTGATGAGTATTTTCAAAATATTAAAATTTTATAATTTTTACTATTAGTCAATAAAAAATATTAGTGGTCAAAGTTGTGCATTGACGTACGTGCAGTGGTCAAAAAGGGTCTTATAATTAGGGACGGAGGGAGTACGATATATGTAATTTAAAAAGGTTTCGATGAGATAACACATATTTTTTTAACTTAATCAAGATTCTACGTAGGGGTGTATATGGATGCGCGTTGACCCGCAAATACGCGCACCCAATCCAACTCAATCTAAAAGTTACTCGAACCCATTTACTCCTAGGTTAAACCCAATCTTATCTATTGAACCCATAAGTTATTAGTTTGAATATCGGATTTAGTGTTTTGAACACGTAGACTCAGTGAACCTAACCCGCTGACGTGATATTATAAATATTTATTATTTTATTTTTAATAAAAACTCTTTGTAACTTCAAAATGTCCGTCTGAATTTTTTTTATTCCCAAAAATTCCTCATTCAAACTTTCCGATTTCATTCCTTAATATCTTCATGCTCTTTTACGTACTATAACTTGTTTAATTTGCTACCGAAATTCTTTTATTTAATTTGATACTACTGCTTGGAATGTAATAGATGTGTTTTATCGAATTATTATTGTTTATGGATGAACTTTATTTGAAGTTAAAATAGTACTACATGTTTCATCCAAATTACATGTTACTAAATTATGTCACAATTGTGTTGAATTGAGTTATAGGTTTATTAGAATATTTTAAAACTTGTATTTTTTTATCAACAAAATATTTCATAATGTATGACAACCCGCAAATCCATCCCACTCCAACTCAACCCAAAAATAACCGGGTTGGTTTGGTTTGGGTCTAACCATAAAAATACGGGTTTAATGATGAATCCAACCCAATGTATATTGATCGGGTTGAGTAACGGATTGGGTCAAAATCTTACCCAATCCAACTCATATACGTCCCTAATAATCCAATTTTGTTCGATATCTAATTAGGACATGTAGTAATGTTAAAAAAATATCATTCATTTGAGTTTCAAAAACTTAAAAGATATAATAGTGTTCACGCATCAATTATCTAACGTGTTGTTAAATTGCAAGCAAATAATGTCAAAAGTACCATTCATTTGGGATTTTCCCTTTTAATGAAATTAATTAGAGTTTGTGAATTTTAAGTCACATGCTTAAATCCTATTTTAATTTTTGGTTACCTTTTAAATTGCTTTTGCCAAAATTTACAAGTTTACACGTAAAAGAAAATTCCCAAAAGAAGAACTATGAAAACACTGTTAATTTAACCTACGTCATGACTCATGATGAAAGAATCGTAATGGTTTATGGTTGGTGAAAGCAACATCTTAAAACCCAATTCCTTATAGTAGAGAGTTTTTGTAATTTCAATTCAAATCCATGAGAAAATAAAATATAAAATCAGAATTAAATGCAACTACTTTTCTTTGCTCAAAATAGACACGTGGAAGTTGCACAACTCCAGATGGAATGTCCATTAGTAATTAAAATAGATAATAATAATTGACATTACAATAATAACCACAATAATCATTTGTAAATCATCTTCGTATTGTCCAAGTTCATAGAGTTTTAATTCTAATGTCAAAATTATTGAATAGTGATTGCCTCAAAATTAAGTTCAATTTTCACTTGTAGTAGTTTGCTTAGTGGGTAAAACAGCCTCTTCAGTAATTGGATTTGATGTGTTCTTGTAATCTTTGCTCTTACCCCACACAACAAGGTACAAGCCCAAACAAATGATAAATGCACCTATTGCCCTGCAATATTATAAATATAATTAATTTATTTTTATCAATTAAATATTTATTTTTTTGGTAATTTGATTAATTCCATATGTATTAATTGATTTTTATGATTACCTTCCTAGAAACATTTGCTCTGCAAGAAAGAAGTATCCCATGATAGCAACAATCACCATACATAAAGGATTAAATGTTGTGACAAAAACGGGACCTCTAGTTTTCATCACAAATCCTTGCAAATAATAACCTAGGCCTGAGCAGAATATACCCTGTATATGAATACTTATTAAACTTAAATTAGTTTTATTATAAAATTCAATGAATTTTGAAATAGTTTGCATAGCTCTAAAAAATGGATAGATCAAATATAATAAATTTATTAGTCTTTACCTCCATTATTTTATAAGAAACAATTTATTTTTTAGATTTATTTTCAGTAATTTGATTGAATAACCTTACCTTATACATTTAATAAAAATCATTACCGTATAAACAATAGACAACAATTCCATATCCCATTTTATGGACCAAACTGAGGGACGACTCCATTCCATAACTGAAGCCACTGCTGCACCTTCAATTGTGCCCAATAGACATATCCACGAGGAAAGTGAGAGTGGCGCAGGGTATGTTTGAAGAGTAACAGCCTAAGAAAGATATAAAAATGTCAGTGTATGTTTGGTGAAAAATATTATTGATTTTAGAAAATTAATTTAAACATGCATATAATTTTTTATCGTCTTAAACAATCAATCAAATTAATATAGATGAGTACTAAAATATAAGTCGTTTTGACCATAATACGCAAATTAAGAAATGTAATCATTGTTGTATGGAAAAAAGAAATTATGAGTTAGTTTAAAAAATTGTTCTTCATTAATGGTACGGAAAAGATAAATTGAAGAAGTAAAAGAAGAGAGAGTAAGAAATAATTAAGGGTATAATAAGAAAAATAACATTAAATGCTTCATTGGTAATGTAAAACGACTTATATTTTAGTACAAATTTTTTTTTCAAAACGGCTTATATTTTAATAACTTACTTGGAGGATAAAAAAACCCGCATAACTAAAGCATGCAATAGTAATCAACACGAATCCAAGTAATGTATGTTGATTACTTGTACCCCCACTATGATTGATGTGGCTATTGCCACCAAATGTTCCAAAAAGTATTGGGCCTTTAACTAATGTCATCACCATAGCACCAGCAACCGTTGCTATCGTTCCCAATATCTTTGCTTGACTTCGTATACTTTTTATTTTTATTTTCTCAAACCTAAGTGCAAAAAAAAAAAAAAAAAAAAAAATGAGTTGTGTTATTTGAACGTTAAAATGTATATATCAAATTTGATATCAAAATTTTGATGTCATAATGTCATATTTGATAACAAATTTAATAATTAACAAATATTTTTTTTTGGTCGAGACCGGGGTATCCACCGCCGAACGCAGTGACCTCTCGCTAGATTGGAGGCACCTCGAAGGGTGGGATAACTGGCCCAATGATTTAAAGCTGCTCCATACTCAAGGTGAGGATCGAACCCTCGACCCTTGGTTAAGGAAGGATGAGCAACATGCCGCTCAACCACACCCCTTGGGTTTAATAATTAACAAATATAGTAACACATATCTTTTCCACTTAAATTAAAAATGTAAATATTGAGAATTGTTTCACATGATCGAGATTCTAGTATACAAGTGATAAAGCTAACAAATAATTTTCAGTTTTGCTTAATCAACTTTGACAAACAAAGTAATTATGCTAATCATTTTTGTGTCTTATTCTTATAAGTGTTAGATGGCAAAAGATACCTGAAACTTTAAATATATTAGAGTGCGTGTGCGGATATGATCTACATATCTCTTTTGTCCATTTAGTATGTAAATTTCACGGTGAAACTCTTTGATCACTAAAAACAATTAATCATTTATATCTAAGGAGTGCTGAATTCATTTACTCTTACAAAAATAACTATGGTGATAACTAAAAAGCTAATGACAAAATTTAATTTCATATAATAATATAGTTTATATTCAGTAACACATCACTGTTTTTCAATGTAAAATAATTTACACATATTTTTTAAATTCAAGCAATTAATTCGGTAGTTACCTAAGTATTGAAGCTAATATAAAGGTAATAGCAGGAACCATATTGCTCATGGCAGCTGCAAAAGTTGCTGTTGTATATTTCATTCCCAAAAAGAATAAATTTTGATCAATAACTGGCCTGTCGATGACAAATTTAATTTAATAATCATCAAAATTAAGTGAAAATGTTATTGATTAATCAACAAGATATATAATGGTTTTAATTAAAAATATGTAATTAGATAAGTACTCTAGTAAACTGAGCACCGCTATCTTGATGAAGATTGAAATTGTCATTTTCGGCCTTACTTTCCTGTTAAATAAAAAAGAAAATATATATAGTGTAAGTAAGTATATATATACTTCAATATTTTATTCAATCAAAAATACAAAAATAAAACTAAATATTTTAAATAAACTTTAGTTGAAAAAAACATAGCTTCTCATTTGAAAAAAAATAAAATTGTAGCAAATGTATAAAAACTTAATTAATAAGTGATTATTTTACTTTAAAGAGTGAGTATTTTTTCAAAAATAAAAATTGAATCAAAACAAACTTTTTTAAATAGAGGGGAAGAGAGGATTATACTTGTCAAAATAGAGTGCAAAAGGAGTTATGATAATGAATGCAACTGCATGACGATATACAACAAAAACATAGTTGCTCATTCCTTTATTTAATGCAGCCTTTGATAAAACATCCATAACTGCATATCCTAACTGCAAAGACAACACAGCAATGAATGGTGTTGCCTTTTCTAACCAAGTTTGTGCTTGATGGTTGTCCATCAACTTGTTCTATAGTAGTTATAGAGTTTCAACTACCTTAAATATTTGTCAACACAAGAATGAATGAAATAACATAATGTACGAGGGTTATATTTATATTGGAGGGTGACGTCAAATTCTAGTATTTGTTGTTAGTATAAACAAAAAAATAAAATTATAGTAGTATATATGTGTTATGTGCATGTGCTATCAAAATTACTCATTTTGTGTTTGATGTTTATTTAATTTGATAAAATTCAAATAATTCTATTTTTAAATTATTATCAGTGTCATCGATATGTTACTACTCCCTCTAAGCCAAATTATAAGCACCATTTCAAAAAAGTATAGTCTCAAAATATAAATCCATTTACAAATTATTAGGTGTATTTATTACTTTTTTCCTACGCATATTCCTAATTATTACTACTAACTTGTACTCCCTCCGTCCCTAATTATAAAACCCTTTTTGACCATAGCACGTACGCCAATGTACAATTTTGATCGCTAATATTATTAATTATCTAGTAGTAAAAATTATAAAAATTTGATATTTTGAAAATACTCATCAAAACAAATCAAACAAGATTATATAAGCTAATATTTACATCTATATATTATTAAAAAAATATGGTCAAAACATGATAGATGAATAGTAAAATTTAGTCAAAAGGGGTCTTATATTAAAGGACGGAGGGAGTATTTGAATACAAAAAGTCAAATTTTTACACATACAAACAAAGGACAATTTGGTAAAATTTATACACAAGTTATACACAATAATTATATTATCAATTTATTAATAAGGGTGATATTAATCAAGTGTGCTTATATAATAGGATCGAGAGAGTATTTTATTCGATATATATATATGTTCGTGTTATTTCTTTTGAGAGTTCAAATATTAATTTGTCATGGAGTTTAATGACTCTTTTCATTAAACCTAATCTATGTTGATAGTATTATTTGTAGGGACGGACTTAAGTTGGAAACACTGTGGACAAGGGACAAGGGTTCTCTCATCACTTCAATATATTCTGTTTTGTTTGATATATCTTGTGTACGTGTCATGTTATTCATGTAGTATATTGACCTTTATAGAAGATTAAAAGGCTTATGTGCCCCTCTTTTCTAGCACCACGTATGATTTTGTATTTAAGTCCCAATCATTGTATATGCTTGTATTAAAAATTGACATGGTATGTTTTCAATTACTACTAATGTTTTACAATTGGCTCAATTTTATTTTTGAATACTAATATAATTATAAGTAAATGTTGCTCCCGTCCATCAAGTAAACCCTAATATTATAATCGTCTTTTCTTGTTCATCCACTGAAGAAGGGTGATTTAAGGTCAATTTCGATAAAAAAACACTCCTTTTGATCGTTTTTTTAGTTTTTTTTACTCTCTTTTTGACAAATAGTTTCTTTTTACTTAAATAAAAGAATTTCACATATTTTTAAGTTTTGTTTAAGTTTTCTTCATCGTGATTTCTTCTTTCGGTGTTGTTTTACTCCAGTATTGTGGAATTGTTTGTTTGAGTCTTTGTATGGTGTTTGATTTAATTTTCCGTTTTTGTACGGTGTTTATTTTTCCGTTTTCGTATGGTGTTTGATTTTCTCGTCTTCGTATGGTGTTTGTTTAGTTTTCAGGTTTGCAGATTTGCTTCAATCCAACTTCAGAGCAGATTTAATGACTTTAACGTCTTCAATGTTGCAGATTCGGAAGCATGAGTATTCCGAACATTTATGTTTTGTTATATCAATTGTAGGCTTTATCATTTGGCCGTTTTATGCTATTAACTCGGATGCGGTGAACTTGTTCATCGATTTATCCTTTTTAATTTTTAGCGAGTTTGAATATGTTATGATGTTGATTGATGTATTTTACAAATTTGCATTAATGAATGGATATCGTTATTTTTAGCAAAAAAAGAAGTTAATTTTGCTTTCACTATATCAAAATTATAGATCCGTCTCTAATTATTTGACAAATAGTTTGATTGCTTTTTGTGTTGGACAGAAATTACCAGCAATTCTCTTATATTTAATACTCCACAACTTAGAAAAAAATGATTAATTTTGTTAATTTAAATAATAAAAACGAATTCCCTTTACTAAAATACTCTTATTAATATACATAATGAATGGATTAGTTAGGTGAGATTAGATACAATAAATAAAGGAATTAGTATTAGTGGAAGAATAAAAAGGGATTTTCTAATGTCCGAGTACATTTGTTCTTTAAATGATAAAAATTTAATTATTTTTTATAAATTAAAATTGTTATTTATTGCCCATTACATTTTAGAGATCATAATTTCATAAAAAAAATCATAGTTTGATTTTTTATAAATATTATACTAATTTTTTTATATTTTTTCTTAAAAAAATTCAACTCTCACTATTATGAATAATAATAAAAATTCAAAAAAAAATCAATTTTTTTTTTTACAATTTGGATGAATGATATTTAATTATTATAATATTTTAAAAGATAAATTTTTTATTTTAAAATATACTCATTTTCTATATTCATTTTTCTATTATTTTAAAATATATTGTATCGGTACAATAAAATTTGTATATTGTAGCATAAAATTAGCGGAATAAAAACATTGCAAAAAAAGAACATAATGACTGAGACATGGAAATATTACAAATAGGACGCGTTTATACTGAGACCGAGGTAGTAGTGTAGTACCGATAGTAACTTAAATTTGAAGACTTCTGATTAATTTGTCTATGGTTTTTGCATTTTGTACGTAAAATTAAGCTTTACAATGATTGGCTGTCTTTTGGTGCTTCCCATAAGATAAGAGAAAATGCAATACTAAAAAAGTGATTTAAAATGAAAGTGGAAGTTGATATTTTTGAAATTCAAGGATTGAAATGAATGATTAATTAAAAGGTACTATAGTCTAGTATATCTCTATAGTAGAAGGCGACATATGAAGGATGCATGATTACCAATAAGTATTCTTCATATATATCTTTGTTATTTTTAGTTTTGCTTTTCCATTATTACTTAATTAAAGTTTGTGTGTGAGACAATTGTTTCTCAATTATCGCAAGCATTCAAAACCACACTATAGTATATGCAATTGGTGGTTGATTAAAGTTTTGCTATTGAAAGAAAAAGTTTTTGTTCGTGTATGCTTTTTGTATGTGCAAGCACTTGAATGACCAAATGGATACTCCACCTCCACAGCATGCAAATTGGAACGTCATTCATTCATTGAGCATTTAGTTTTACATGGATAGATACTCATATGAACTGTCACATATAAAAAGAAGACTGAAAATAATATAAGCTTTTTAGGTCCTATTACTCTTTTAAGTGTGTCTATCATCTTTCCCATAAATAGAAAAAAATAGAGCAAAATTAAACTCATTATATATTCGTCTTTATGAACAAGTTTATGAATTGTTTAGTATAACCGATGTTTCTTATTATAAGAGACAAATATACTTTTAAATAGATTAAAAATTTAATATACCTGACTTATATAGATTATAGTCTAAATACATCTATTTTTTAATGACTTTAAAAAGCATATGTATTATTATATTTTGTCAAACACAACATATGTCTAATTAACGCATTGTTAAACATTTAAAAATGGTGATGTGACATGTTTTAAATAACATGATATATTTTTTGATGATGGAAAAAAAATCAACATCGATGTATTGTAAGAAAAATCTTTTAATCGTTATGTTTAAAACATGTCATATCATGTTATATATCAAATATTTTGATGGAGGAATTAAAACGGTCAACTTTTAAAATATGATCATCAATTTTGCAAAATGATAAAAACAGAGGAACTAAAATTGAAATTAAACCTGAAAATTATCATTTAGGTGGAACTAATTGTTTCTGGGCCAGATCTTGTCTAAAATGTTGATCCCAAGTGAGGCTCAAAGGGGCAAACTAAATTTGGTGACTAGGAATATGTGTGGGATGGCAATAGCAATATATAAGTTAAACAATTAATATGATGTGCCTCTTTTAGCTAGCTAGGGAAAAAAATTGTATCTACTCATAATGGAAAATTGAATTTTTATAGACTTATAGTTATGGGAGAATTTTGGGTCTATAATTTTTTGATCAGTTAAGTAATTTGTAACCTTATACAGTTATAGTAGTAGATAGAAAATGTGAAATTATAGAAGAAAGTAGAGAATTTTTGTAGTAGAAGATTTCAAATCCATGAAAAGAAAGAAAGAAAGAAAGAAAGAAAGAAAGAAAAATCAGAAATAAATGCAACTACTTTCCTTTGATCAAGACACACATGTGGAAGTTGCAAGATGGAGCTCTCCAATGTCCCATAATAATTAAAATTGAAAATTGACATTACAATAATAATAATAATAATAATAATAATAATAATAATGTCAAAACTCCTTAATAGTGATGCCTCAAATTAATTTTCACTTGTAGTTTGCTTAGTGGGTAAAACAGGCTCTTCAATAATTGGATTTGATGTGTTATTGTAATCTTTGCTTTTCCCCCACACAACAAGGTACAAGCCCAAACAAATGATAAATGCACCTACCACCCTGCAATATTACCATATTTAATAATTAGATTTTTGATTTTTGATCAATTAAATATTCTTTTTAGTATTTGGATTAGTTACACATATATAGTACTTCATCCACCCTAAAAATAAAGAAAAACTGATCAACAGAAATTAATGTATTTACTGTAAAGTTATAAAACCAAATATATTAATTTTTGTTGATTCAATTTTGCTTGTATTTTGATACAGATGAAGTACTTGATTTTTATGTTTACCTTCCAAAAAAAACTTGCTCTGCAAGAAGGAAGTATCCCATGATAGCAACAATCACCATATTTAAAGGACTAAATGCTGTGACAAAAACTGGACCTCTGATTTTCATCACTATTCCTTGTAAATAATAACCTAGGCCTGAGCAGAATATGCCCTGTAAATGAATATTTTTCAAAATTAAATTAGGTTAATTACAGAAATGAGATTTGAATTAGTTTGCATGGTTGTGTAAAAGGAATTGCATGAATAACTAGATCCTAATTTAATCAAAAAAAAAAAAAAAACCAAATCCAAATTAAATATAATAACTAATTTATTTAACATTAATTTGTGTCATTGTTGGCTTAGTGACTCTTCTTCAACAACTTATATGGAGGCAAACGTGTAATCCTTATCTATTATGAGTATAGTGGGTATATTTTGATAATAAAAATTAATTCAAACTAGTATTTGGTTATAATTTATCATTTATCTTATAAAAGTTTAAAGAATATTATATTGTCTGTGTGAATATCTTTAGACGAGCATCCAATGAAAATCCACTATTTTAACATGTTAGTTCACTACTCTTATACTTAATCTTAATATATGGTATGAAGTGACAAAGTAAAGAGTTTCTATGAATGTCAATATATATAATTTATATGGCTGGTGTTAGGAGTTTTACATTGAATATATTAAATAAAGTATTCAATATGGTACTTAAGTTATGAGGCATTATTTTTTTTTAATGAATTAGTTTTTTGAGTTAAACTCTATTTGTGTGTTTAAATTTTAACAATTAATGTTTTCGTTGAGAGACGAAAAAAAATACCTATATATGGATTAAAACACTCCACAAAATGTTGATAGGTGACTGAAGTCGCCAAATAAAAAATGTCAGTATCGATTGAGTGAAAACTAAACCTATTTATATAAACGTCAATTCTTAAATGAAATGCAATGTAAGAGTACGTCTCAGAATGAGTACATGAAAGTGCTCAATGTGATATACCTAAGTCATAAGGTTTTTCTTCCACTATTATTTTAACTTGTCTTTTGAATTATGTTTTTCTCAAATACTTAAATCCAAACAACTAACACTGAAGTGGTGCAAAGCGCCCTAAAGTGTTAGGACTCCATTTTGGGGGGTTCACAAAAAAAATTATATGGTAGTAGGTCTCTGAACTCTGAAAAAACAACAAGAATGACTAAAAGTATTAAATATAAACAAATTTCAATATTATTTTAATCAATCTTTGGTAGGGAAACCTTAAGTGGCTAAGTCCATGTTTGATAAAACTAAAATAAAATGAATAAAAAAAGCTGACATATGTTTCGAACATAAACGTGTGTATTTTCTCCTTTTCCTCCCGCTACCAGAAGGAAACATTGTTTAAGTAGTTCAAAGAAGAGATTTTGTTAGAAAGATGATTATTCTTTTTTATGTTTATTACTACCTCCGTCCTAAAACTATTATCTTTACGGATATCAATACATAATTTGAATCATTAATTTCTTTAATTTTCTTTAATGAAAAATTATAAAAATTTAATATTATAAAAATATTCATTGAGACGAATCAAACAAGATCTTATTTGCTAATATTTGTCTTTATACATTAATAAAAAAATGCGGTCAAAATAAATTTTAAAATTCAACAGAAACAAAAGTTTTGAGACGGAGGAAGTAATGTTATTTACAATTCAAAAGGGTGTTATTATTTTTAATTTTTTTTTTTGTGTCTTTTTATTAAAGAGTTCAATTTCAACATTCAGTGTTGGATACCTCCAAATTGTTGGGGCAACTTTGCTAAAAAAAATTGGTCAAACAATCTAGTGAATATAATTCATGTTTTAAAAATGAATAAGGGAGTGATAGAAAGTTGAAATTAGATTATGGTTAATTTTTTTCTTCAAACATAGGACTTGAATTGCATGTAGTTGGAATGTAATTGATTAATTAAATTATTTTTTATCTCTAAGGAGGTTGACTTTATATTAATAGTTAGACTTTTATTTGAGCTGTTTGGCTATTTTTTTCTTCTTAGATTATTATCCAATTAGTGTCTATATATATTATCTTCGTCTCAAATTATAAGAGAAAAAATATCATTTTTTATCTTAAATTTAAATTATAAAGAAAAATTCTTTTTTAAGAATGATTTTTACTTATTCTCATGAAATTAAATGTAAATTGCATTTAATTTTCTTTCTCTTTTATTTTCTCAATAAACAGCGTAACAACCAATCAAAATAACTTTTGCATCTTTTCATGCACATTATTTCATGACAACCTCCACAAAACTACTCTTCAAATTCTCATGATTTGTTTATTCTAATAAGTGTGACTTTTTTTTTTATTTTTCTTTATAATTTTGATGGAGGGAGTATGTTGGTACTAGGAAGAAAAGAAAGCGAGAAGAAAAAATAACATGAAATATGATAAATGAATTTAGATTAAGATTTAATCCAAATTCATTCATTGAATGTCATATTTTTATTTATTGTCAATTTCTTCAACCAAACAGATCTAATGAAATGAATCAAATGTTTGTATTACCTTATTAACTTTAAATGTCCATCCTTTATTATTGTCTTTATTTTTTCTAGTCAAGTACATATATTGTAGCTTGTATCAATGGACATACCAAAGTTTGAATTTCGATCTCTTTATATTTCATATATAATGTCTGAAATTTTCTCAATCGCCCCCCCATTATTCTCTTTTCCCCCCTAACTACGTTTTTGCCTTTAGAGGGTTTTGGGGGGTATAGGTACCAATTCGGGATCTAGATCCCAAACTATAATTCAGAATCTACGTCCCGAAGTGGTGCTTGGGTTTTGGGGGTACAGGCACCAGTTCGGGATCTAAAACCCGAACTAGTGCTTGGGTTCTGGGGTATAGGCACCACTTCGGGTTTTAGATTCCGAACTGGTGCCTGTACCCCCAAATCCTAGGCACCACTTTGGGATATAGATCACGAACTAGTGCCTGTATCCCCCAAAACCCAAGCACCACTTTGGGGCGTAGATTCCGAACTATAGTTCGGGATCTATCTCCCGAATTAAAGGGTAATTTAGAGTTTTAGGGGGGTTATAGAGAATTATGGGGGGGCAAAAGAGAAATTTTCGTAATGTCCTATCAGAATTGTTAAGTAAATAAAGATAATTTTATATACAAAATTCAAAATGAGTGTTATATATTAACTAAATTAACTATATATATATATATATATATATATATATATATATATATATATAATTTCTTATATTAATTCTTAAATGCCAATTTATTATTATTTATTTTTTTGTGATATGATTTCATCCATTAAATGTAGCTAGTAATTGAAAGTCTCTTCAATTTAAATTAGTTGAAAGTAGTCACAATACCACCCCCAATTTATTTACCTTTTATTTGTTGAAAAACCATATATTTCACAGAAAAAATTGAGAAAACTCTTTTATTTCCAGCAATAGGTAACTATAGGATTCTAAACGAATTCCATTTGTATATTCTTTTGTATCACGATTCTAACTTTTATTTAGCTTTATGTTTGAGACTACGATCCTCTCCATTTTTAAAAGTAATATAAAATTTCATTCTGAAAAAGATAGATACAATATTACTTTTAAAAAATAGAGAAAATATTAATCCGCTTGCTCGACGTATCAACATGTTTAATCCGGGGATAGGGGTGAAAAGAAAAGTTGTTCCAACTATAAACATCTTCTATATAATTTAGGTAGTTTGATTGCATAACTTTCCCATATAAATTTAGTAAAAAAAGAAATTAAAGAGTTGAACTTACCGTATAAACAGTAGACAATAATCTCATATCCCATTTTATAGACCAAATTGAGGGACGACCCCATTCCATAATCAAAGCCACTACTGCACCTTCAAGTGTGCCCAATAGGCATATCCATGAGGAAAGTGAGAGTGGTGCAGGGTAAGATTGAAGGGTAATAGCCTAGAAAATATACAAAATTGTGTTAGTAATAAGTTTAAAAATTATAAAATAAAAATCATTTCATTTGTATAGTGTAATTTGTTTTTAGCTAAAACTATTTTTTAGCAAAAAAATTAACATAAATTATATTAAATGTAGTCCTTTCTATAAATTATGTTTTTCCTTTTTGCCTTGTGTTTTGGATTGTGGCCTTGTAATATCTTTTGGGCGGAGTACTACTTGTACTTCTTCCCCGTTCTTATTTTGTATATATATTTCGCCGTTTCAAAAAAAAAAAAATCATTTGTTGTTGAAATTTTTGAATATATATATATATACATAACACAATAAAATTCATTTAAAAAAATCTCAAACAAATAGGCCATAATAACTCACTTGGAGATTAAAAAAACACGCCCAACTAAAACATCCTATGGTGATCAACACAGATCCAAGTATTGTATGTTGATTACTTGTTGTACCCCCACTTTGATGGATATGGCTATTGCCTCCAAATGTCTCAACAAGTATGGGGCCTTTAACTAATGTCATCACCATGGCACCTGCAACAGTTGATATTGTTCCCAACACTTTTGCTTGGCTTCGTATACTTTTTATCTTTATTTTCTCAAGTCTGTACAAACAAACAAATATTATTGTTATCAGCAAAATATAAATAGTTTAAGATAGAATAATAAAGAACATACATTTAGAGTAAGAATAAATTTTGTTTTGTACGATATTTGATAGAGAAAATGTTATTTTGGTGTTTTAGATAACTTGTACGGAGGACAAAAGGTTGTCATTTGGTTGAGTGGAAGATAAGAATATATGTATTTCAATGGTCTCGATCTTGACCCATATTTGTCATGTCAAAAGAACATTTTTAAAATCAAACGTAATAGAGTTGAAATTGTCATGTCCGGTCTTTTACTTTTTAGCAGATTAAACGAACATAAACATCATATTTGTTATCCAAATATCATTTTTTTAAGATAATTTATAAATTTGTATAATGCATAGTAATTCACTAGTTTCCTTTAATTTCTCCAATTTTTTAAAAAATTATAATATAACAAGTAATTAATAAAAATAGAAAAGCATTATCTTTTCTAATAAAAAAACCTTTTTTGGGATTTTTTTTCAAGACGTGATTCAAGTATAAAGTTTTTTGCATATAAATCATAAGTTCCTTTCCTTAAAGTTTAGTCCATGAATCAAACGTTAGTTGGTTCATTGATGATTGACGTTAAATTTTGTAGAAGATTGGAACCACTTAATACTAGAATTTGACCCGATCTATGGACTTTTAGGATCCTTTTTCCCTAGGAATTAGAAGCTGCGTGAAAACCAATTTTTTTTGCTTAAACATCATTTTTGTTTCTATATGTACGCGGAATTTTAGTTTTAGTCTCTGTATCGATTTTTATTTTAAATAAATCATGAATCAATCAAATTTTTTGCTTTTGAACACTAAAACAAAAATCCGCAGGAAAGTTTGCAAGTTTTCTGTAGATTTCCTATGAATTTTCCTGCGGATTTTTGCTTTAGAGACTAAACTAAAAAAATTTGGTTGATTCAGAAACTTATTTAAAATAAAACATGATACAGGGATTAAAACCAAACTTTCACATACATACAAAGACGAAAATGATGTTTAAGCTTTTTTTTTTATCCATGAGAAACAAGACCAATGAATTAGTTTTACATATAGGGCTTCTAAACATGAAATACTTGGTCATGTGGTGCACAATGGTCATGTGGTGCACAATTTACAAGTGATCATATATATATAATATACATAATACGAATTTTACAAAATTTACTGTTGTATTGAAAATTTATATCATATAAATCATCTATAAAATGCTTTAAAGAAATTGAAAATTATTTAACATATTATTGATATCAACAAGATTAACAATTTAATTAAAAGTTTTTATTGAGTACCATTAATCTTTTTTTTTTATAATGTACCATTAATCTTGAGAGTTATCACTAACACATCATGATGATTTTCAATTTGTTTAAAAATAATTATCGATATCTATATGATAAATAAAATTTGGGTAAATAGGTTATTACCCATCTGTAAAATATACAAATTTTTCAATACCCCCTGTTATTTTTTTTTTTTTGAGAATTATCCCCTGTAATTTTATTTTGAGAAATCTCTCCTGTAATGTTTGAATTTTTACCTCACTGAACTTTATCAACCATAGTAAAATCCCCACTCAAATTGTATTTTGCGACGGTTTTGTTTTTTGCAGGGGGGTGTTGCAAAATTTGAATATTTTACAGGGGGTATTAGCCTATTTACCCATAAAATTTCAATTCAACGATAAAATTAGTATTAATTATATTGTTATTTATGACTTATTCACCATGTACCACTTGACGCAAGTCATGTTATGAATTCTTAAATATCCAACTTACATTATATGGACTAGGGTATCCTTTAAGTAAAATTCTAATTTACTTTAATATAAATTTGGATAAATTGTAATTTTGGCCTCTGAAGTTTTCTAATTGTGCCATTTTGACCCCATGTGTTTCAAATAAGCGATTTTGGCCCTTTTTTCAAGTTTTTTAATTGTGCGATTTTAGCCCTTCAAATTTCTAAATGCATTTTTGGCCTCCAAGTTTTATAATTGTGTAATTGACTCCAAATTTGCCACATTTTGCAGTTTAGGACCCCTTGACTATTTTGACAAAAAAATTGCTTACATAAAATTTTGTAGCACATGTCTTAATTCTACCTGACAACTTAAAAAGTTTAATTTTTAAATAAAAAATATAAATAAGGTCATGTGAGTCTTCTTAATCTTTTATCTCTCTTTTTCTAATTTAATTTGATAAAATTTTAGATTTTTTTTTTACTAATAAAATTTTAGATCTAATTGCTATATTAAACCTTTTATCTCTTTTTTTATCAGAGAAAAATATTGAGACCTTTTATTATTGTTTATTAAGACAAATTATTGTTTTAATCAAAAAAGAAATAATACTTACGTGAGTTTCTTTCTATTTATTTAAGAAAAAACACTTTTTAAGTTGTCCAATAGAATTAAAACATGTTAAAATATTTCACGTCTGCAAATTTTAAATTAAAATAGTTAAGGAGGTTTTGAAATGCAAAATTGGGCAAACTCAAAGGGCTAAAAATTGCTCATTTAAAATATGAAGGTCAAAATTGCACCATTAGAAAATTTGAGATAGAGACCGTAATCAATCAATTAAAACACGAGAGTCTAAAATTTCACAATTAAAAAACTTGGGGTCAAAACTGAAACTTAACTTATAAGTTAATATGAAAATATCACATAACATTGAAGTTTACCTAAAAGAACGCCAGTATGCAACTAAACTTTGAGGTGCTAGAATGTTCACCAATAGTTTACAAATCGTGCATATATTCTTTTAATTCAAACAATGAATGCTTAGTTACCTAAGAATTGAAGCTAATATAAAGGTAATAGCCGGAAGAATATTGCTCATGGCAGCTGCAAAGGTTGCTGTTGTATATTTCATTCCCAAAAAATACAAATTCTGATCAATAACTGGCCTGTTTGATGACAAATTAAGTGTAAATGTGATTGATGATTCAATAAAATATATGTGTTTAATCAACAAAATGTAATCAAAATTAAAAATGTAATTAAATGATTACTCTAGCAAACTGAGCGCCGCTATCTTGATGAAGATTGAAATTGTCATTTTTGGTCTTAGTTTCCTGTTAAACACAAAGGAAAAATATAATGCAAGTATATACATTTCAATTTTTTATTCACAGAGAATATAAAAAATAAAAATAAAACATATAATAAATAAACTCTAGTTCGGAAAAGTTCTTAAAAGAGTTTACAAGAGAATTGTTTGTCATTTGAATTGGATTTTTTTAATGAAATTGTAACAAATATATAAAATTTAAATCAATAATCAGATTCTAAATACACAAAGAAGGGGAAAGAGATATATACTTATCAAAATAGAGTGCAAAAGGAGTTATGATAATGAATGCAACTGCATGACGATATACAACAAAAACATAGTTGCTCATTCCTTTGTTTAATGCAGCCTTTGATAAAACATCCATAACTGCATATCCTAACTGCAAAGACAACACAGCAATGAATGGTGTTGCCTTTTCCAACCAACTTTCTGTTTGCTGTTTCTCCATCATCTTGTTTAGAGCTTCCACCACTTTAAATATTTGTCTCTTCACACAAGAATGAATGAAATGGCATAATGTACAAGGCTCATATTTATATTGGAGGGTGACGTCAAATTCTAGTACTCCCTCTGTTTAGAAATAATTGACACAGTTAATTAGTTCAGAGGTTTGTCAATGGATGATTTTTATCGTTAATAACTTTAATTGTTTACTATTAAAAATTACAAAATTTGTTTATTTTAAAAGTATTTGTCAAGACAAATCAAACAACATTTTATAATAGGACTGTCAGTTGCAGAATCATAAAAAAAATTGTTTGGATATGCCACTAAAAAAATCTTAATATAATAATTAAATATGAAAATTAAATTACATGTAATAGTATAAGTTGTAAATAACATTAATACTTCATTTACCATTAAAAAAAAATTAATACTTCATTTAACAATACCAACTTTTGTTCACCCAAAAAAAAAAAATAACTTTTAAATTTTTTTGGTTAGGTAGTTTAGCGGCTAAAATTTCATCCCTTAAAAAAGAATAAGTGGATGAACCATAATTCAAACCTCGATCCCTACATTTTACATATATTATCCTTATAAATTGAGATACGCTCACAAAGACTACCAACTTTTAAACTTATGATTCTTAACTTATATTTAAGGTAAAAAAACCTATTTGATAGTCATATATTATTTTAAATAAACTTATAGTTTATTATACTAGGTTATAGTAATTTATTTTGATAAGCTAATTTTATTAACTTATAAATTTTTATTTTTTATTCTAATTTTACCTCTATTATCTTGAAAATCTTAATTATTATTGAAAGTTTTTTTTGTATCATTTCATATTTATATGCTAGTTCAATTGTTAATTTTATTCAATATATATTAAAATTCTATCAACTATATCTTATTTTTTTAATAAATTAATGTTAAAGTTGATTATTGTAAACTTAAGTTTCATATTTTAAAATAATACTCTATACACACGAAGTGACTTAAAATCATCAATAATAAACTAAAAACTAATATTTGTGCTAATACATATAAAATATAAAGTAAAATCATTAGTAATCTACTTGAATTAATATACTACATATAAAAAAAAATTGATTGGGGTGGGAGTGGGTCGTGCCCGCTCAGCCCACCCCTGATTCTGCCGCTATTGCTTGTGCTATCAAAATTACTCTTTTTGTGTTTGATATTCATGTAATAAAATATAATTAATTCATTTTTAAAATTATTATTATTATTAGTATGATGTGTTGGTATTTTGTTTAATATATTAATTATTCATTATGTTGTGGGAGTCTAACAACTCTTTCCACTAGACCTGATCTTTGTTGGTATTTTTGTGTTATATTATTGTATTGTATTTGACAAATAGTTTGATCACTTTTTTGTAGGATAGAAATTACTAGAGTATTTTATTTTATATTTAGTACTCCATTGTCTTATGTAAGATATAAGTGTTTCATTTGAGTTTTGCACACATTTTAATTAAAAAATGATATGCTATATTGCTTTTAATAATAAAAAAAATTATTTATTAAAATATTCTTATTAATTAATAGTAGTGGGTGGAATGGTTAAGTGAGTTAAAATATAATAAAGGGTTAATATGATTTTATCCTGTAATGTGACGAAGTTTGATTTACGGCCATGCAAAAAAATAATATTGATTACCTTTGTATTGTGAAGATTCTACCAATTGTTTTAATTATGATGACTTTTTTTAGATATGATAGACAAAAATCATCTGCCACGTCAGCAAAAGTTCATTGTCATGTCAATAAAAAATCAACTTAACGAGGTAAATGAAGGAATCTTTACATTACAGAGGATAATAAAAAGATTGCAAGAGAGCAAACTAAAATTCGCCTACATTAATGTAGAGAAAAAATCAATTAACCTTACCAAAAAACAATTAACTTATAATAAATAAGAATATATTAGTGGAAATATTACATTAATATTATAAAGGACCAAATACTTTGAATTTTGAGATATGAAAATATTGCAAAATTAAGGAACATTACTTGGTAAGTTAATTTTAAAGGCTTTAATTAAATTTGTTATGGTTTTTGCATTTTGCACGTAAAAATAATTTTTACAACGATTGGCTGTCTTTTGGTGCTTCCCAAAAGATGAGAAAATGCAATACAAAGTGATTTCAGACGAAAGTGCAAGTTGAGATTTTTGAAATTCAAAGATTGAAATGAATGATTAAAAGGTAGTCTAATATCCCCATATAGCTATTCGATGGTGACATATGAAAGATGATTAGCAAAAAGTGTTCATCATATCTTGTTATTATTAGTTTTGCTTTTCCATTTTACTAACTACATTTAAAGTTTGTGTGTGAGACCTTGGGTTCTTTCTTCTTTTTTAAATAATTGAGACAATGGTTTCTCAAAGTATATCGTAAGCATCATAACTACTATAGTATATGCAATTGGTGGTTGATTAAAGTTTTTGTTCTCTCTTTGTGTATGCTTTGTATATGCAAGCAAGCACACTTGAATGACCCAATTGGATACTCCACCTCCACAGCATGGAACCTTTGCGCATTTAATTTTAGATGGATATATCGCATAGTGGAATATTATAGATCTCTTAAATCTTAATTCAAACTATTGTCATGCATGTATATTGTTTGATTTGTTTCGGACCGGATTAAAACTCAATCCAACTAATGAAGGTCTAATTCATCATAAATGATTAAAATGGGCATCTCCAATGGTAAAATTCTAATCTCCAATGGTGATACTATTATGCAACTCATACATTACTAATAAGTGGTCCCTACAATGCCATATACTCCCCCCGTCCCTAATTATAAGACCCCTTTTGACCACAGCACGTACGCCAATGTACAATTTTGATCGCTAATATTTTTAATTATCTAGCAGTAAAAATTATAAAAATTTGATATTTTGAAAATACTCATCAAAACAAATCAAACAAGATTCTATAAGCTAATATTTACATCTATATATTATTAGAAAAATACGGTCAAAACATGATAGATGAATAGTAAAATTTAGTCAAAAGGGGTCTTATATTAAGAGACGGAGGGAGTAATATTTACCAAACTCATACATGTTTTGCTCCAATGGTACAAAATTATGAAACTATTAAGCAATGATAATGTTTTTATATAAATGGAAGCAATTTAATTGATGGTACGGTACTTTAGATAAGACACTTGAATCATGTTTTCGATACTCATAATGTCACATCAACATTGCTCCAATGGTAAAAAAAAATATGATACCCATTATTAGCATATGATACTCCTTTAGGTACTTCTATTGGAGATGCTCATTTGTGCCAACTCAATATTATGATACTCATGTAATTTTTACTCCAATGGATAATTTCAACTCTTAATGTGTTTAACTCACAAATATCATTTATCTCTTTTCCATAATTAATACATTATCCTATTTTTACACTTTTAAAGGTACGAAATTAATGATGAAACTCATTAGTGAGATATCTTAAATAAGCAACTTTCGCTAAATCTATGATACCCAAAATTTATGTGGCATGCCAAGTCAATATTTTACTATTAAGAAACCTATATGATACTCCCACTAAAGATGCTCTAATCATTAAGGCTGATGATACTCCCTCCTCCACGGACAAATGACCATTATTGTATTATTCTACGACGTGCATAAGTAGTGAAGTCATCATCTCCATACAAATGTCATGAGAATTGTCTGCCCCAATGGCGGAGCCAGAAATGTTAGAGAGTCCGGACAAATTTTTAATCATAAATTCACATGTCACATAATATATAAATAGTAATAAATCAAAATAAAGAAAGTGTCATTTTGTCAACATAAGTACAATTTAAATTAAAAAAGATGAAACGTAACATTGTGTTTGATTCAATAGGAGTTTATGTTGCTTGAATCCTTTCATATTGGACACTTTCATTCTAATTACTAAATTCCACAATTTGTTCTTTCTAATTACTTAAATTGTCGATCAGTCGATATTTGGCTATTGTTGTTGAATTCTGTCGTGCGTAACAAAGTGGAAGAGAAACAATTGCTCGCGTGCTTCTACGGTTTTGCCGTTTCTAATTTAGCTTTTGTGGCATAGTCACGCGGTTCGCAACTCACTCCGGTACGTGGTCGGGTACACAGTTCGCAGCTCTGAAAGAATTTGGTGGCCGGGGGTATACATAGTCGGTATGTTGTATAAGTTCGTGGTACATTCAAATATAAATATTCAGTACGTTATGAATAAAAAACCTACTATTAATTTTACAAAAAAATAAAATAGATAATGAAAAATAGTTAAAAAAACTTATATAAAAAAATAGTAATAAAAAAACTCTTCAGGCTCTATTTCATTTTCAATAAAATAAAGAAGCATCCTTTTTAATAAAGCAAAAAAATAAATAAAATTATTTTTTTTTGGAAGTTGGTCACTTACCTTGATTTGCCTGTGATGCCTTCTTTTGTTTTGCCCTTTTTTTTTTGTTTTTTCAACTAAAAAAAAATTCTATTGGGCTGAGCCCGAGCTATAGCCCTGCCAGCCTTGATGCTCTCTCCGTCTATGGTCTACCCCCTCAAGATTTGGAGATATTTACCCCCCAACCACTATAAAAAAAATTAACCGATATAAATTTTTATAAAATACACCGTTGGATTAAAAGTTTATATCATATAGATTATTTGTGTAAAATTTAAGACAAATCTAAAATCATTTGATATGTTATTAAGACGCATCAAAATTAACAGTGTCTATGATTTCTTAAACACTGTTAATCTTTGTTGGGTTTTTGTATGTTGGCTACATTTTGCAAAAACAACTACTAGCCAAATGCTGAGACAAATGCTGTAGCAAGTGGAACAGCATTATGTGACCTGATTGTTGCGCGCCAGCACGCGCTATATTTCTGTGCAAGATCTTTTGGAGATTCTATGAAGTTTTATATTTAACCTAGTGTGCTGATCAAGACGCGTAGGTTGAATGAGTTGTTACAGGCTGTCTTGCCTTGGTGTATTTCCATAATTAATATTGATATATTTTTGGAAACAATATTCTTGCTCATGAAGAATTGTTAGCTGGACCTGACAACGTCCAAGCTGTGTTTTGAAGCCCAAACCATTGACTGCTCAGTATTATATATATGTAAACACAAACCCTAGTTTTGTGTGTGGAAAACCGTGTGTGTACTAAAGCGTGTGTCTTAAGGTTTTAGGTTTTCTTGTTAGTTGTGAGTCTTGATTGTATCTTCCTGATTCAAGTCAAGTACTCTGTGTTTGAGTTGTAATGGTGTACTGCTCCTAAGCTTTTAAGTACGGAGTTTAGTTGTGTCTTTAGAGTGTGACTCTCATCCAAACAAACAAACAAGTGTGTGTTTAACAGTGCTGTCTGTACTGTTAGTGAGAATTGAGACGGGGTCTCATACCTAGGAGTTCCTAGGTAGAGCAGCCATTGGTAGGGTCGTGGTGCAAAGACAAGTAGTGAGTCTACGTTGTGCTTTTCACTAGAACTATAATAATGGAGTTCATTCCTGGATTGGTATCCCCAGACTAGGGCAAGTTGCGCCGAACTGGGTTAACAAACTCACTGTGTTCTTTATTATTCTGTCACGCTTATTTTACTTTGCTACGCTACGTTATATTATTATTGTGTGACAAGTGCTCGGACAAGTGCTCTAACGTTGTGCACAGCATTTGTCTGTCTGGTTGCCAGAATTTCAATTGGCATCAGAGCAGGCACCCTGCCTGATTGGGTGAGCTCTAGGGAAGATATTTCTGGCTAAGATGGACAACGTAGGAGGACAGATGAATAGACCACCACTCTTGGTTGGTGAGGCTAACTATGACAATTGGAAGTCTAAAATGACTACCTTCTTGAAATCCATGGATCACAAAACATGGAAAGCTGTTATTAAAGGATGGGAACATCCTGTAGTTACTACTGGTAAGGAAGGGGAGACTACCAGTACGCTTAAACCTGAGGAGGAATGGAGCAAGGAGGAAGAAGCATTAGCCAATGCAAATTCAAGGGCTCTAAATGCTTTAATCAATGGAGTTGATGCGCATATTTTCAAATTGATAAAAAAATGTACTATTGCAAAGGATGCATGGAAGATACTCCAAACTGTTCATGAGGGTACCTCAAAGGTGAAAAGCTCAAGGCTGCAACTCTTGACTAGTAAGTTTGAGAAATTGAGAATGAAGGATTATGAAAGCATTCAAGAGTTTCACACGACAATTCTTGATTATGACAATCAATTTGATGCCTTGGGTGAGAAGATATCTGAAGAAACTCTAGTAAGAAAAATGCTTAGGTCCCTGCCTAAGAAGTTTTACATGAAGGTCACTGCAATAGAGGAAGCCAAGGACATTTCGGAATTGAAAATGGATGAATTAGTTGGTTCTCTACAAACTTTTGAGATGTCAGCAAATGGAGGATCTGAAAAGAAGACGAAAAACATTGCTTTTGTCTCTAATGCCGAGGAGACTGATCGACAGAGTGATATGGAGGCTGATGAGAGCATCTCTGAATCTATTGCGTTGTTAAGAAAACAATTTAATAAAGTCTTGAAATTGATGGACAGACGCCCTGACAACAGTCGCAGCATTAATAGGAATGCCAACAATCAAAGGAAACAGCAGACTAATGAAGATGAATCAGAAGAAGATTCTGAAACTACTAATCATGTGATTTGTTTAACTAGAGTATGTACATCTGATGTTGAATCACACGATGGTGAAATGACTTATGATGAATTAGTTGATTGTTATAAGGGATTATGGCTTAAAAGTGTAGAAGTCGGTAACACAGTGATAAGGCAAAAGAAGACCATTGCTATATTGCAAGCTGAGAAAAACAAACTCCTGGAAGAAAATTCAAGACTAGATGGTGATGTTACTCTATATAAATCCAAGATTGACAACATGAACAAGCAATTGAGGATGCTGAATACAGGAACTGATAAGCTAGAAGAAATCCTAGAGTTAGGACAAAATTCTAATGATACTAAAGGTATTGGGTTCAACTACAGTTCACTATATCATCAAAAATTTGTGCCTGTAAAGAATTTTGTTCCTTCTGGTAGTACTTATGATCCAACTATGCCAAGACAGATGCCCCAGCATCCGGTGAGACAACAGACAACCAGAAACAATACCAAATCAAAGAAAAGATATTCTGGTTGGGTATGTTACCACTGTGGAAGAAAGGGACACATTAGACCTTACTGCTTCAAATTGTATGGGTATCCTGACAAAACTCACTCATCAAAAACTGAGCCTATTATGAAGAACATCAAGAAAGAGTGGAAGCAAAAGAATGACAAATCCACAATGCAAGATCAATCATCCACTCCTCCGTTCAATTCTGTTTCCGATCCTATCACTCAACAAGTGAATCCAGCGACGGTTATTACTGATGCTCAATCGCTTGCCACTGTTTCTAGTACCGGAGTAACCACACAGCACTCTAAGGTGCTAGTATCAAGGAAGAAAAGTTCAAGAAAAGTCTCTCTGTCCTCTAAGGGTTCAAAATCAAAAGGTAATAAATCAAAACTCTCTAATGTTCAGCGTGCTGGATTAAGCATGCATGATCTCTACTGTAAAGAGAATCTGTTTGTTTCGACTGTTGTGGAACCAAGTGCTGACACTTCTGTCAGTAAATCTGAGGATATCCCCGGTGAGGGTAATGTTATTGTTGATACTACTGAAACCCTAGGTACTGATAATCCTAAGGTAGATGACTGTGTAGAGGATATTAAGCCAAATTCCTCTATTGAAAAATTTGTTGATCATGAGAAAACTGGTGGCTTTGTTGCTGAACAAGATGTTAGTGTTGCTGAGAAATCAGCTGATTTTACTGATAAGCAGACAGATGCTATGCCAGATGCTCACGCATCTTTGGCACAAGCCAATGTTGAGACCATTGTGGTCCCAAACACTCCTGCGGCTGAAAGTGTTCATGAAGAAGGTTCCCCTGAGCCTCAGTCTGAAGAATTTGAAACTCAGCAAGCTGTGAGTCCTGATAATGTGTTACAAAATAATGTGGTTCTGGTAGAAGATGATGGATCAGAAGATATGTCTGTGGAGGAAACTCTCCTGTGACAGGTGTTGCTCATAGGACAAGGATCAAATCCATGAAAAGTACACCTGCTGTGAGTGAAAGTGCCCAAGAGCTTGTTGATGTGTTGGAGTATGCTAGGTTGATGAAGACTGTGAAGAATCTGGGTCACTGTTATGACAAGCTGGTGTGTAAACTTCTCTCCTCAAGTTATTAATAACTATCTTGGAAGATCGGTTGAAGACATTCCTGAGTTGGAAGTGACCGATGACACCATCTGCAAGACTATCACAAGTAACAAGCTTAGACACTGGCCTGGACATTTGTCCTCTGCAAAACTGTCTCCACTTTATGTTGCCTTGAACAAAATTGCTGCTAATAACTGGTCCCCCACTACTCACTCTAATTCTGTTGCAACTGGCTTAGCTAAGCTTATCTATGCAGTTGGTACTAAATCTGCATTTGATTTTGGTTCTTACATTTATCATCAATTTTTGGAGCAAGCTAAATCTTTTGCTGTTAAGTTTCCCATTCCCTTTCCAACTCTGGTGTGTGGTGTTATTCTGCAACAACACCCTGATATTTTGGTTAGCACAGATGAGCCTGTTAGGAGGCCTAGTCCTCTTGGTTTGGATTGCAGGTTGATTTCCCAGCCACGAGCTGATGATTTGGCTGGCACTTCTGTCCAGTCATCTGGTTGTATGAGTAAGCAGGCTATGATTGCTGAGCTTATAGAGGTTAGCTTGGATCTGGGTGCTAAGAAGCTGAAAGTTGACAGGGTTATAGCTGCCTTGAAAGCTGAGGTTGCAGCTGAGGGTGAGGCTCCTGCACAAGACCATGACAGGGAAGAAGAAGGAGGAAATGGTAATGCTTCTGCTGCTGGTGATACTGAGGAAGTGTTTGTTGCCTCTGATGAAACTGCCTCTTTATGATGTTTGTAATTTTTTTCTTTTATTCATGCACCTGAGTGTGCTCCATGGTCTGTAATAACTATATTTGTGGTCTCTCTATGTGCCTCTATGACTCTGTGACCTATGTGAACTGATGTGCTACTCTATGATTTCTCTTCTGCAATATCTGATTTCTCTATGTTTGTCAGAATTTGTGGCTAAAAAGGGGGAGTAGAATAGATGTTAGAAATTATTTTTCTTATGACTGAAGATGCTCTGACACATGCTCTAGCAGTTGTTATGTTATTATTATGCATGAAGACGCTTGGACAGATGCTCTGACATTTGTTTCATTGAAGTAAGTATGTTATGTTATATGTCTGCATGTTTTGAGGGGGAGCACTTATGGTATGAGGATGTGCATGATTTGAGGGGGAGAGCTTATATCTGATTATCTCCTCTATGTTGTGGAATTAACTATTCAAGAGTATGTTTTCATCTCTCTATATGAACCCACTATATATATGTTCCGTTTATCTGGCTATTTCTGTGAGGCTAGGCGTATTATGAGTATTGATGATGAATGCCTCTGATACTATTTACAAGTTATCCTTATTCAAAGAGTTCCCTTGGAAGTAGTTTCGTTATATGCCATGATCGTTTTAGTTGATATGTGAATACGTGTGCGGATGTGGACTAAAGAAATTCTGTGTATCTCTCCAAGAGCTGGCTATATATTGTTTTAGCCAAAATTTTGCCAAAGGGGGAGATTGTTGGGTTTTTTTATGTTGGCTACATTTTGCAAAAACAACTACTAGCCAAATGCTGAGACAAATGCTGTAGCAAGTGGAACAGCATTGTCTGACCTGATTGTTGCGCGCCAGCACGCGCTATATTTCTGTGCAAGATCTTCTGGAGATTCTATGAAGTTTTATATTTAACCTAGCGTGCTGATCAAGACGCGTAGGTTGAATGAGTTGTTACAGGCTGTCTTGCCTTGGTATATTTCCATAATTAATATTGATATATTTTTGGAAACAATATTCTTGCTCATGAAGAATTGTTAGCTGGACCTGACAACGTCCAAGCTGTGTTTTGAAGCCCAAACCATTGACTGCTCAGTATTATATATATGTAAACACAAACCCTAGTTTTGTGTGTGGAAAACCGTGTGTGTACTAAAGCGTGTGTCTTAAGGTTTTAGGTTTTCTTGTTAGTTGTGAGTCTTGATTGTATCTTCCTGATTCAAGTCAAGTACTCTGTGTTTGAGTTGTAATGGTGTACTGCTCCTAAGCTTTTAAGTACGGAGTTTAGTTGTGTCTTTAGAGTGTGACTCTCATCCAAACAAACAAACAAGTGTGTGTTTAACAGTGCTGTCTGTACTGTTAGTGAGAATTGAGACGGGGTCTCATACCTAGGAGTTCCTAGGTAGAGCAGCCATTGGTAGGGTCGTGGTGCAAAGACAAGTAGTGAGTCTACGTTGTGCTTTTCACTAGAACTATAATAGTGGAGTTCATTCCTGGATTGGTATCCCCAGACTAGGGCAAGTTGCGCCGAACTGGGTTAACAAACTCACTGTGTTCTTTATTATTCTGTCACGCTTATTTTACTTTGCTACGCTACGTTATATTATTATTGTGTGACAAGTGCTCGGACAAGTGCTCTAACGTTGTGCACAGCATTTGTGTGTCTGGTTGCCAGAATTTCAATCTTTATGTGTCTCAATAACATATCAAATAATTTTAGATTTGTCTAAAATTTTACACAAATGATCTATATGGTATAAACTTTCAATCCAACGATGTATTTTATAAAAAATTATATTACTTAAAATTTTTTGTAGTAGTTGGGGGTAAATAGTAAATACTCCCAAATCTTGAGGGGTACAAAAGTTGTCACACACACACACACACACACACACATATATATATATTCATTAACTCTAGCTTTTAAGGTACACATTATTCATCAAATTAGTTCATGGTTTGATTTTCAGCAACTGTGTTTGGAAGTGTACTGAAATCATTTAAATGTCAGAACTTGCTCTGAACTTTAGACTACAAAGGGTGAAAGCCAAAAAAAAAAAAAAACTAACTCAAGTGCAAGAGTGCTAACTATTTTTACATGTATATCTTGCCTTGCAACCGTTTCGAAATCTATCCATAGCTCACAAACTCCCACACAATTCTACCGTAGTTGTCTCGTTTTGCTCGTTCAAAACATATATATATATATATAAATAAAGTGAATTGTCTTTTTAAAAAGAAACTAAATATAATATAAGCTATTATAAATTCACTAATTATAAATTAATCTGTTATAAATTAATTTATCAGTATCTATTACATTTTGTCAATTAGAGCATATGTTTAATAACAAATTGTTATAAGAAAAAACTAAGTCAACATGTTTTGCACGATATTGGTCAAGGCCCGCGTGAAGATGAGGATTGGGCACAAGACTACGAGGATTATGAGGAAGACTTTGGCCCAATGTCAAGGGAGAGATCGAAGAGACCTAAAGCTAGGTCCAATTTGACAAACAACTTTCACATGACCTAATAGGATAAGATTGCCAACTTGCCATAGGATCCTACGGATATAATTCCTTTTGATAGACAGTTGTATTGTCCTTTCTTTACCGTTGTATTTTGTTGGACCATTGGTCAGTTGTCCCTTATCTTTATTCTGTTATATGTAGTTCTTTAAAGGAATGGAATAACGCAAGTAATGAATTAAGAAAACCTAAGGTCTTATCCACTTACAAAGTATCTTTATTGCTTTCGGTGCTTTCAATTATTTGTATTTATTTTTTCACCTTTCATTGGTGCTTTCATTTGTTTGCCATGGTCTCTCCTTCCACTCAACCAACATTGACATACCTCCTAAACTCCTTACAACTCATCATCGCTACACAAAATGATTTTCGTTAAGATCTCACCACTATGAACATGGAGATTAATCAACTTTGAACCTGTATTCCTCCTTCGGGGTTCACACTGCCGCCGCTAGATCCACCACAACCGCCAGGTTTTTCTTCCACCTCCATCAAACTTAAGATCTCCAGATTTGATGGATCTGAGGCAATAGGTTGGGTTTTTAAAATCAACCATTTTTTTGATTTCCATCGTACTCCAGAAGATTAGAGACTAAACATTGCTTCCTTCTATATGAAACGTGATGTTTTACATTGGTATCAGTGGATGCACCGTAACGTTTCTCTCCAATCATGGCAGGCGTTTCTACATGCCTTGAACTTCGTTTTACACCATCCTAGAACGAAGATTCCAATGGAGCTCTTTTTAAGTTATTGCTTGGAATCTTTTGAAGCTCTCGCCAACCGCATAACAATTAAAGTCATAGTATGTGAACTTTGACACACATCTGTTAGACTACGTGGCTACGCTTTCAAAGTGGCGTAAACAAGCGTTCCGAAAATACAACACACGACTTTTCGGATTTTAAACGAGTGAGCGGAAGCTACCTAGATCGGTAGTCTATTTGCACCTCGACCAAAGGAAAGGTAGTATAGCCAAGATGATATAACGATGATAATTCGAATACAACAACAAATATTCGAATTCAAGCAATTGTCAAATATAGTTTATCTTTTAAAATCGTTCACTCACACAATTTGTTGTATGGAATTGTCTTATAGCAAACAAAGTATTCAAACGGTAATTTTGTCAAACACTTGGCGTGTATGACAAAATCGCGTTTGTGAATTAACAACAAATCGTAAAGTAAAGAGATAAGGGATTAGAGAATGACACACGTAGATGATCAGGGAGTTCCCTAGGTTTCGCGTCGTCCTCGCTATGGGCCGGTACGTCTCCCCCCAACTTATCAAACGGATAAGTTGAGACTTTTATTCGAAAATCTTTATATGAATGCACAAGTACACAATTGCTACAATATGTAAAGATATAGACTCTATCTAATGATTTTCACCATAGCTCCAACTTGTGATTGTGCAACCTCAATCCAATCTTGATTTCAATTACCATTTCCAACAATCAAACCCTCACACCTATCTTGAACCAAGAACTTTGTGATGATTGTCCGGATAATTCCCTCGTCAAATTGTATTGATCAATCCAAGCAACACTTGAATCCGGATGAGAAACTCTATACCTTCAAGACCCAATCAACTCGGATGTAATTCTGATTCACCACAAACTTACCCCGAACGTTATCCTCTAAGAAAGATCAATTGAACCCATATTCAACTTCAATTTGATAGAGATTTGGAAGGAAGATGATGATTGTTCTTGAATGCTCTTTGATGCAAAATACTCAGCAATCTTGATCAAAGGAATGTTTACCAATAGTTTCTCACACTTACAACAATAACTCATAAAGCTATTTATAGAGAAAATAGAATTGAGCAAATTTAGGCACAATTTAACAGACTTGTATCGATACATCCATTACTGTGTATCGATACAAGTAACTTAACAGCGTTGGAAAACTGAAGTTTTGTGTACATGTATCGATACAACCACGTGTTTGTATCGATACATACACCAGTAAAAACAGAGTTGGACTGATATGTTTCGAAACACAAAAGTATGTTTCGAAACACAAGGCTCTTACTGGTTTCCAGAGAGTCTTCATGTGTTTCAAAACATACAAATGTGTTTCGAAACACAAAGGCTCATCTGGACTCCAGTGAGAAAAATTTGTATCGATACAAAGCTGCTATGTATCGATACAAATGCGTGGTAATCAGCCTGAATAAGTTTCAGGACATTTGTATCGATACAGGTATATATGTATCGATACAAAACACCTAAAAATTGGTTTTTCAAAGTTTCAAAAAATGTTTTTGCTGTCAAGTCAATTTCAATTGTTACCTAAACATATTCTACTCTATTTTCATGTGTTTTGACAATTATTAAAACTCGGAGGGGAACTGGTGCATTTACAACATCCATAAAGATTCAAAATTAATTTCAGCTATACGTACTAATCAATAACTCTAATTTGTTTTATCAAAAAAAAAACTTTAATTTGTCTCATTTACTCAACAACAACAAAACTTTAACTTTTCGCATAGAATGATAAAATGGTTAGTTAGAAAAATAAATAAATGGATTTTCATCTCTAACTGCATCACAAAATTTATAGATTTTTGTCGCTTTATCTTAAATCAATATTAAGATTCTTTAACATCAATTTCAGGACGGTGCAACTTTTTTTATTTGATAAGCAATAACGGTGTAACTTGAACCGTTCAATATGAAATTAATGACGAGTATGATTTAGATCCAAAATCAAGATGTCAAAATTAATAGAAATCGATCCCTCTTGTAGCCAGCATTAACATGTTAAGTAGGTAAAAATTACCTACAAAAATTCTTACATGATAATCAAAACAAAGTAAACCCAAATGTTTAACATTAAAACATAAAATGATTGGATTTTTAAAATCACACCTTTATCTATTAGAAATAAAAAAATTTAAAAAGTGCACCTTCCTGTGTTCCTTAAGCATTTGATAAGATTCAAAAATTCTGAAGCAATATGTGCACTTATGCACTTGATCTCCATTTGCATCATCGTCAATGTTACGACCAACTTCTTCACCATAGTATTTCTCCCCAATTTGTTGCCATTCTTTCCCACAGATAATAAACATTGTTTCCGCGGCTTCTATATCAACATCATCATACACTAGTCTACATTGCGCATTCTCTTCTATTTCTTCAGCCACATCAAATTGTCTACGTTTCCGCTTAGATCTATTTCCAGTTGGGTTTTTTGGATAAAAATCAAACACATTGTTCCTATCGTCGATCCCTCTTGTAGCCAGCATTAACATGTTAAGTAGGTAAAAATTACCTACAAAAATTCTTACATGATAATCAAAACAAAGTAAACCCAAATGTTTAACATTAAAACATAAAATGATTGGATTTTTAAAATCACACCTTTATCTATTAGAAATAAAAAAATTTAAAAAGTGCACCTTCCTGTGTTCCTTAAGCACTTGATAAGATTCAAAAATTCTGAAGCAATATGTGCACTTATGCACTTGATCTCCATTTGCATCATCGTCAATGTTACGACCAACTTCTTCACCATAGTATTTCTCCCCAATTTGTTGCCATTCTTTCCCACAGATAATAAACATTGTTTCCGCGGCTTCTATATCAACATCATCATACACTAGTCTACATTGCGCATTCTCTTCTATTTCTTCAGCCACATCAAATTGTCTACGTTTCCGCTTAGATCTATTTCCAGTTGGGTTTTTTGGATAAAAATCAAACACATTGTTCCTATCGTCGATCCCTCTTGTAGCCAGCATTAACATGTTAAGTAGGTAAAAATTACCTACAAAAATTCTTACATGATAATCAAAACAAAGTAAACCCAAATGTTTAACATTAAAACATAAAATGATTGGATTTTTAAAATCACACCTTTATCTATTAGAAATAAAAAAATTTAAAAAGTGCACCTTCCTGTGTTCCTTAAGCACTTGATAAGATTCAAAAATTCTGAAGCAATATGTGCACTTATGCACTTGATCTCCATTTGCATCATCGTCAATGTTACGACCAACTTCTTCACCATAGTATTTCTCCCCAATTTGTTGCCATTCTTTCCCACAGATAATAAACATTGTTTCCGCGGCTTCTATATCAACATCATCATACACTAGTCTACATTGCGCATTCTCTTCTATTTCTTCAGCCACATCAAATTGTCTACGTTTCCGCTTAGATCTATTTCCAGTTGGGTTTTTTGGATAAAAATCAAACACATTGTTCCTATCGTCGATCCCTCTTGTAGCCAGCATTAACATGTTAAGTAGGTAAAAATTACCTACAAAAATTCTTACATGATAATCAAAACAAAGTAAACCCAAATGTTTAACATTAAAACATAAAATGATTGGATTTTTAAAATCACACCTTTATCTATTAGAAATAAAAAAATTTAAAAAGTGCACCTTCCTGTGTTCCTTAAGCACTTGATAAGATTCAAAAATTCTGAAGCAATATGTGCACTTATGCACTTGATCTCCATTTGCATCATCGTCAATGTTACGACCAACTTCTTCACCATAGTATTTCTCCCCAATTTGTTGCCATTCTTTCCCACAGATAATAAACATTGTTTCCGCGGCTTCTATATCAACATCATCATACACTAGTCTACATTGCGCATTCTCTTCTATTTCTTCAGCCACATCAAATTGTCTACGTTTCCGCTTAGATCTATTTCCAGTTGGGTATTTTGGATAAAAATCAAACACATTGTTCCTATCGTCGATCCCTCTTGTAGCCAGCATTAACATGTTAAGTAGGTAAAAATTACCTACAAAAATTCTTACATGATAATCAAAACAAAGTAAACCCAAATGTTTAACATTAAAACATAAAATGATTGGATTTTTAAAATCACACCTTTATCTATTAGAAATAAAAAAATTTAAAAAGTGCACCTTCCTGTGTTCCTTAAGCACTTGATAAGATTCAAAAATTCTGAAGCAATATGTGCACTTATGCACTTGATCTCCATTTGCATCATCGTCAATGTTACGACCAACTTCTTCACCATAGTATTTCTCCCCAATTTGTTGCCATTCTTTCCCACAGATAATAAACATTGTTTCCGCGGCTTCTATATCAACATCATCATACACTAGTCTACATTGCGCATTCTCTTCTATTTCTTCAGCCACATCAAATTGTCTACGTTTCCGCTTAGATCTTTTTCCAGTTGGGTTTTTTGGATAAAAATCAAACACATTGTTCCTACCGAAGTTCCTTTTCAAAGATTGAAGATTATTTCTTGGATGTTTGGGTGACTTAGTTGAGTATTCAAGTCCTTGGATATTGATTGGAGCTTTTGGAGGGATTGGAAGTTTGGCTAAATGTGATTTCATGTGACCTCCCAAAGCTTTCCCGTTAGAAAATGACTTGTTACAAATAAGACATGGTCTACCATTGTTCTCCATAGTTGGACAAAACCCTAACTTCCTACCACTCGTTTTTTCTTTCTTTTGTGAAGTGATTGTAAAATTTTAGATCTTTAAAAAGATAAAATAAATCTTTTGCATTCGATACAACTGAATGTAGACTGTTAGATTAAAAAATGTGCATTCTTTGACCAAAAGGAAAAAATAATCAATTTTTAAAAAACGAAAAACTCAAAATTGGTATTGCGTTATTACTTTAACATATAAATGTTTCCTTCCTTAACAAAATTTAACATTTACCAATTGACCATATTATTATATAGGGAATTTTTTCATTAAATATTTGAAGGATTATATTATATTATGCATTTACATAATTTTTTTTTCTCTACATAGTACAATGTTAATTATTACTAGTACTTATTCATTATATTTTTTTTTTCAATATGCATCTCCTTTTTTTTTTGTTATCATGTTATTAGTACAAAATTTCTACTACTGTTTAGATATGAATAATCTCCATCTTTCCGACGTATCAAAAAAAGATATAACTAATCTCCCTACCAAGTGATCAAGGACATTATAAAATATTTTACATAATCATAGACATGGTGCGGATTAGTTTCGACATCAAGTGGTTCGGGGAATCAAATCATGGTTCTTCCTATCAAATCTAGCGTCAATTACCGTTAGACCAACTAATATTTGATAAATTCTTTATATTTTATTTTACTTTATAGTAGTTGTTATTTTCAGACATAGTTATAGAAATCTTCAACTAATTCAAGCAAAATTATAATTACAACTTATTCCTTAAATGTAATTTTCGTTTTTTGACAAAATTCCTTAAATGTAATTATAACTAGTTTTATTTGTGTCAAAAAACTAGTTTATTGGAAAGGGAACACAAACCGGTTTCTCAAAGTTGTTGAAGGACCATTGGTTTATGTTGCACAAGTTCAAGATAATGTCAAACATATCACATATGGCTAAAAAGTATGATTTTACCATGACTCAACAATGTGATATGATTCTCATGGAAGATGAGTCTCTGACTTTCTAAAAGGGTCGTAAGACGGTCCAAATTCTGAGAGGTGGATAAATGCAATGAAATCTTATACATAATCCATATACACTAACTTTATGTAGATAATGGTTATGTCATCAAGATGAATAAGAGACATAATATGAAAGTGAGTATTCTTGTTGAATACTGTTATGAATGGTATTGGGAATACCTTTTTAAGATTTGATTGATCATTAAAGGTTTCATGCAAAATCATAATGCAAATTATGATGAGACCCTAAATGTGATCATACAACTTAAAACCTGTTTGATTGGTTTTACTAAATATTGTACTACATGTTTTAGTAGATGGATAACAAAGTTGCATTCCTTAATTGGAATGACCACATATATATGTACTAGACTTATAGAGTTTTGTTGATCCAAAGGGTGCTAGAAAGGTATATGTTGAGTTTTGAAGATTGGCTACATTTTGCGAAAACATATATTAGCCAGATGTTTGGTCAGACGCTGTAGCATTTGGAACATCATTATGTGACCGGTACTTTTCACGCCAGCTAGCGCTTTATTTTTATATGCAATCTTTTACAAGATTCACTTGAAGTTTTATTTTAACCTACCTTGTTGACCAAGGCGCGTGTTTATGATGAAGTGGTAAAGGCAGTCATGACTTGATATATTTCAAAAGGTGATATTGTTATATTTTGGAAAAGTATTTCTTGTTCTAGAAGATTCTTTAGCTGGACCTGACAACATCCAAGAGCTGTATGAAGCCCAAAATAGTAGTATAAATATGTGTAATGGAAAATTCTAAATGGGAGCTAAAACCGTGTGTGTTATCAAAGCGTGTGTTTAAGGTTTTAGTGTTTTGTTCTTTATTTGTGAGCCTTGCTTGTATCTTCCTGATTCAAGCTAAGGACTGTGTTTGTTGGAGTTGTAATTGTGAACTTCTCCTAAGCCTTTAGGTACAGAGTAAGTTTGTGTCATAAGAGTGTGTCTTTTGTCCTTGTGAACTTGTGAATTGATCACAACGTTGTATGTGTTGTTGGTTGGAGTTGAGACGGGGTTTCATATCTAGGAGTTCCTAGGTAGGGCTGTCACGGGGTAGGGTCTAGGGGCAAGACAAGTAGTGTGGCTACGTTGGTTGTTTCACTAGAACTATTATTGTGTATTCACTCCTAGATTGATATCCCGCAGACTATGGCAGTTGTGCCGAACGGGTTAACAAACTTAGTGTGTTATTTACTTTTCCGCTGCGTTTAGTTCATGTTATATTTGGTTTTAAGTTCTGAGCAAGACACGTGCTCAGACAGTTGTGCCAACATTGTTCAAAGTGTTTTTCTGTGTGGTCGCCATAATTTTAGTATACAACTTGTAGCTATCTAATTTTGATTAGATCGAGTTCTCAGAAATTTAGTTATTATTTGTTCCTTTTATGAAGTTTTGAGAAAACAAAATTAATAAGGACAAACCTATCTAATTTTGATTAGATTGAATAAGTTTAAATATTTGTTCCTTTTGGAAGTTTTATAGAAAACAAATTGATAAATTAAAGGACACATATATATCTTGTGAACACAAGGATTTAGTGAGAGTAATATAATTAAATCTGGTGTTATATGTGGATGACATATTAATCATCAAAAACATTTTCTTTATACATGTAAGACATGGTTAAGGAAATAACTCTTGATGAAATACTTAGGCAAGAAGTTCTAAAGAGTTAGGAATAACCTATGCATTTAGGCGAGAATTCCTATGGAGTTATGAATTGCCTATGTACATATATTAGCGAAGTGTTGAGACACTTAATGTGTAAAATTATTGCGTGTCATATGATTGATTTTGTCTAAAGGACAATATCATATCTCACTGGATGAGAAAAGGGCACGTGAAAATAATCCATATGCTTTGGAAGATAGGATTAATAATTCACATCATAATATGTACAGAATCTGATACACCATGTGATTGTAACACAATTAGTAAGTACCAAAATTGAAATTAGTAATTGACACTAACTAACCTTCAAGAATATCCCTAAGGACCTTAAAGGAACTAAGGACTATTTCTTGAAATAGGTAGGAATGGAAGAATCATCATAAGGAAGTTATAATGATAGAAGTTTCCATATCGATGTATTGTATATCATGTTTGAATATAAACATTAAAAGCTATAAGATAAGCTTTATAGTAGATGGGTACTTCACAAAGCATGATGAAGGATAGTAGTGACCTAGATGAAATTTGTCAATCCTACAAAACCGGATAAATGTCTATGGGCCCAATATTGAACTTGACAAGGATAGATACCTATCACTGTTTATAATATTAAACAGATGATTTAATATTATTGCCAACGTTACGAAAACCTACATGGTCACACACATAAGGATAGTATAGTGTGAAATTGAGAACACTATAAAGTATGGTGCACTTGAGAGAAATATGCAATGTGATAAGGTATTACAAATAAATGAGAAGTGGTACACTATAAGATATGGTGGGCGCGCGAGCACATGAGTATTAAGACTCATGGAGCGCGCGCCACCTTGATTTGCTTAATGGGCTTTTTCCCCAAGACAAGTGGTTGTCTTGGTGCATAAGACAAGGGCTCTATAAATAGAACCCTTGTGCTAAAGCGCCACACATATGAGAAACTCATAAGAATTTTAGGGTGATTTGAATCCTAAAATTATTTCTCTAATTCTCTCTCTTACAAAAGTTCTTCATTCATAAGCTAGCACTTGGATTGAAGGAAAAAGTTGTTCGTGTGGACTAGCTAGAGGCGTTGCTGATCATCCTTCAACGCTCGTGATCACTTCTTGTTCGTGATCTAAAGAGTTCTACTCTACAAGGGTAAAACCCTAAACACATTATCATGCTCTTTCGTAAGGATCTCTAAAGGAAATTTTTTTAATTCCGCTGCCTAAACTATGTCAATTTTCCTTCAGTGGTATCAAAGCCACTTACGAAACAATGATTATGATGTTTGTTTATATCATGTTTTAATTTGATTAAAACTTTAAACAAGATAAAATTGAGGAATTAAATTTTAAATTGATCAAGTCATATATGTGATATAAGTCAACAAGATGCAAATAAAGTGTATTTGATATACTAGATTTCATTTGTTAAAATCACGTAGTCGTTATTGGTATTGAATGATCCATGTCATATTGTTTCAGAACCTACGTTTGTATTGTGAAACATTGATGTGGTGATGAATCAAACTGATATTCGTTCATGGTGACTTTTGACGGCACAAAATTGTTGCATTAGGGTTCAAGACAACACAAGGGTTGTGTTGTCCATAAAAATTGCTCCAAAATTCGCAGAAATCGTGACACGATTTTCTGACAGTAAGTTTCTGTTTTTCTAAGCTCCAAAATCGTGACACGATATGTGAAATCGTTGTAAGTGCATCAATTCCCCTCCATGTTTTAATAATTGTCAAAACACATGAAAATAGAGTAGAATATATTTTGGTCGAATTAAACTTGCATTGACAGTGAAAAACGTTTTTAAAACTATGAAAAATCAAGTTACAAGTCATTTGGATCGATACATTCTCCATTGAATTGATACAAATGGTTTGAAATTTGGTTTGGCTGAAAAACACGCGTTTGTATCGATACGAGTATTTCCTGTATCGATACAAAACTGATCTCCAAGGGACAGAGGAGCTATTATGTATCGAAACATGCTTGCATGTATCGATACATATCAGCCTCTCCTTGAACAAGAGATATCATTATGTTCCGATACATCTGGTATGTTTCGATACATATCAGGCTCTCATTAAACTAGAATAGGGTGAGGTTTAATTACCGCAATCAGAGGTTGAATATACGTTGAGGTTCGTGCGCAAATTGATGTGAAGCTACGCAAGTGGTTAAAGATTTAGTATTTCTAGGATCTTGATATTGTATTCGTTCATATTTGTGCACTATTGTAAAGATTCAAAGGGATTTTAAATAAAAATCTCAAATCGGTGTTTTTATCGATTTGGGGGGAGACGTACCATATCAATTTGTATTGTATTCAATTTCCCTTATCTTTTAATTTTGTATATTAATTGATTTTGCTACACATTGAATTTCACGCACACCAAGTGTTTGTTGAAATTCAATTGTGATGACTTGATTTGCGAATTAGAAACTTGTGACCTATAACTTGTTGTATTAACGTGTAAAACTTTTTTGAATTGTTTACCGTAGAATTTTTTTAAAAATAGCTTGCTTTTGATTATCATTCGTTTGTTGGTGTATAATATATTTTCCTTTAGTAAAGTAGACTACCGATCTAGGTGGCTTCCGTGCACTATAAATTTTTAAGACTCGTAATTGTTTTTGGATTTCTTATTCAACCCCCCCCCCCCCCCCCCTTTTTAAGCGATAGCCGTGTAGTCTAACAATCGTGACACAATTTGGTCACAATAAGTAAGGCACAATTTGTGGAAAAAATTCTATGCTGTCACAATTTTAGCTTATGACACTATTTTTGGTGATATACACAATATGATCACTTTCAGAAATTTGATTTTAATTAACAAGATTTAAACCAATGATGATATTAAAGTATGTTTACTATTATTATCTTGTTATGGCCTTAGTTTACTCTTTTGTTTTATTTTGGGATTTTAAAATACGACATGTGTGTCGTGTCTTTCTTATAATCTCCTGATGTAACTTCTCTTCCCATCTTACTCCCTCGTATGTAAAACGAGTATTCTTTAAAGTAATATTACAATACGAATTACATAGGAACAAAGGAGGATAGCCTTGAAGATCATGCTTGGTGAAGTAGATTGTTGTTAGGGTAGTCTAGGTTCTCTCATTAGCTTAAGAGAACACATGCGTTAGGAGGCCATAGCTGTATCATATTTTGTATGTTGTTGAATGTATGTTGATGCATGTGAGAGACGTTTATATGATAAATAAGCCGGTGAGATCAAACTAATTAAAAACCCCTCAAGAAACACATAAGAGATTAATAAAGAAGATGTAGGTTTCGCCAAAGTGTGGTGCATTTTTTTTACTAATAAAATATGTGAATATTAAGTTTATGCTTTCCAATTTTTAGAACTCATCAAGACTAGTATTAGAATATGTATGTTTCAGCAAAGCGAAGTGCATATTTCTACATTAGTAAAGTGTGATGGGATAATTGTAATATCCAATTTCTAAAACATGGGTGAAACTTAAGTAAACAATTGTATATAATAAGATTATATAAGTTTAGAAACATGAGTGGGAATGATTCATATGATGAATTAGAATAAGGAGTTATTCACCCAACTAAGATATTCGTGAACTGTATGAGATGAAATTGGAAGAAGTTCCTACCTAAATAACTGAGTTTTGTGTAATCCGCCAAAGCGAACTTAGAACAAAGTGAAATATGGAAAATGATACTATACTCTAAAGAGCAACCTAAAACTAGATTGGAAAAGGATACTTGTCAGAAGTGTCAAGTTGACATTTAGATATAAAATATATCATACTTTTAAAGAATGAATGATGTGATCATTAATCTCAAGCAAGAGCTTTGTGAAAGAACTTCAAAGTATGATAGTTTTATCATTTGACCAAAGAGTTGGTCATAGGTTCATTCTAAAAAATTATCATCCTTATAGTCAAATTTATGAATTTCTATATCTACCGGAAAATATTAAATTGAATGAGAAATAATATGCACTATCAAAGATTTGAGACATAATATAAATAAGATTTATATTTCTCTCATTATTGAATAGAACAATAATGGTTGCCAGTGGGGAAAGATTACTTCAAAATGATTAGATCATTGGTTGAAATGAGAAAGCCGTCAATAGTTCTTGGAAGAGTCAAGTATAAGGATGAAGTAAGACTTCAATCTGTACATCGTGTTATAGAAAGTCAAATTTTCTAGTTTAGGATCAATGGTATATGATACGAGATGTTAGATCTTAATTTTTCGAAAATAGAGATACTTAAAGAATTAAAACATTGACTGTCATTTTAAGTCAACCCATATCAAGAATGAAAATTGTATCATTTATAATGAGAGCTTATGCAGTGACTTCAAATTGAATTTGAAATGGAACACAATAATTGTTATTGAATTTCATCTAGTAATAGAAGTATTAATTATATCTTGTATTGACAAGATATGAATTGTAGCTTTGAATGATAAGACAAGTAATGTTGATGAGATTATCTATAACAGTTGTGATAAGATCCAAATAACATTTGTACCTTGAAATATATAAGAGCATTGTTGTTTAGTACAAATATTTGATGTGTCAATAAAATGGCACATGATCTATTTGAACAATATACGTTAGATGTATGTCGACCACTAAACATACTTGATATATTACAGTTTATTTTACTTCATTAAACATTGATGATTAAAATCATTAGATGTTGATATGTGTGTGACACAAACTAGTAAATCTTTGAATTTGTCAAAGAGTTGAAACAATGAAGAAAATAGAACTCGAAAAAAGTATTTAGGTCATATGAATCAGGCATATTAGTAAATACTTAATTGAGGAGTATAATAAATATTTTTTCATATCATGTTTGACATGATTTAAGATAGTTTAATTATATACAGTATCGACACATAAAATCTCTTTACTTATAGTTAATCTTCAACCACAATTAGTTTCTCTTTTAACATGATCATAAAGACACCATATGCGATATGGAGGTAAGAACACCAAATTTGTCTTTATGTGAGTTTTGATTATAAATCTATTAGATAAATTTAAATCCAAATTAAATGAATAAATATGTGGAAGTATTCTAAGGGATACTTGTCTTATATCACTCTAAAGGATAAAAGTTATTTTGTTGCTAGGTTTGACGCATTCCTCTAGTGGGAGTGTATCTCTAAAAGCGACAATGGGAGTGATATAGAACTTGAATAAATTCAAGTACCATGAAACATATTTATTGGAAAGGGAACACAAACTGGTTCCTCAAGGTTATTGAAGGACCATCGGTTTAAGTTGCACAAATCGAAGAAAAAGTCAAACATATCACATATGGCTAAAAATATGATTTTATCATGACTCAACAATGTGATATGATTCTCATGGAAGATGAGTCTCTGACTTTCTAAAAGGGTCATAAGACGGTCCAAATTCCGAGAAGTGGCTAAATGCCATGAAATCTTATACATAATCCATATACACTAACTTTATGTAGATAATGGTTATGTCATTAAGATGAGTAAAACTCATACAATGAAAGTGAATATTCTTGTTGAATACTGATATGAATGGTATTAAGAATACATTTCTTAGATTTGATTGATCATTAAAGGTTTCATGCAAAATCATAATGCAAATTATGATGAGACCCTAAATGTGATCATACAACTTAAAACATGTTTGATTGCTTTTACTAATATTGTACTACTTGTTTTAGTAGATGGATAACAAAGTTACATTTCTTAATTGGAATGACCTCATATATATGTACTAGACATATAGACTTTAGTTGATTCAAGGACAAATATATATCTTGTGCACACAAGGACATATATAGACTTTAAATCTGGTATTATATGTGGATGACATATTAATCATCAAATACATTTTCCTTATACATGTAAGACATGTTTAAGGAAATAACTCTTGATGAAATACTTAGGCAAGAATTCCTAAAGAGTTAAGAATAGCCTATGCATTTAGGCGAGGATTCCTAAGGAGCTAGGAATTGCCTATGTACATATATTAGCAAAGTGTTGAGACACTTAATGTGTAAAATTATTGTGTGTCATATGATTGATTTTGTCTAAAGGACAATATCATATCTCATTGGATGAGAAAAGGGCACGTGAAAATAATCCATATGCTTAGGAAGATAGGATTAATCATGCACATCATAATATGTATAGAATATAATACACCATGTGATTGTAACACAATCAGTAAGTACCAAAATTGAAAATAGTATTTGACACTAACTAACCTTCAAGAATATACCTAAGGACCTTAAAGGAACTAAGGACTATTTCTTGAAATAGTTAGGAATGGAAGGATCATCATAAGGAAGTTATAATGATAGAAGTTTCCATACCGATGAATTGTACATCATGTTTGAATATAAATATTGAAAGCTATAAGATAAGCTTCATATTTTGTTTATTTCAGTTATAGAAGTTAAATAACTAAGATTAGATCGTTTAGCTAATGGTTGAGCTAAAACTATGTTTTAGTGTTGCTAGTCACATTAAACACATTAGTATGGTAATGGCTTAATCTTGCAAAACAATTAAGAATAAATCTTATTGACAATTCATATATACATACTTCTATATTTATATAGAGATCGAATAGAATGTTGGAAGATACATAAAATACTAACATAAGAATAGTTCCTTATCCCTTAACAAAATCTCTTGCGCAGTTGAAGCATGATGGGCATACTAAGTGTATAGGTATTAAGAGTATACCTGATTGGCTTTAGTGCTAATGGGAGATTGTTGGAGTAAGCACTAAGAGTCAATCTATTTTCATAGTATTTGCTTTAGGAGTTTGAATATAAATATGACATTTCTTTATTATATTTGTAAGAGTCCAAAATAATGAAGTCCCTAGAATAGATTGTCTGTTTGAAGAAATATTAAGTGTGACTTAATCATGAGATTCTATTAAACATAAGGACACTATTCTTAAAGTATCCGTAGTCGAACTTTAAGGTGAAGAGGGATAACCTTAAAGCATAAAGACTAGATGTAATTTTTCAATCCTACATAACAGGATAAATGTCTATGGGCCCAATATTGAACTTGAAAAGGATGACACAGTCTATGCCTTGTATTCAATATAGACATAAGGGCAAAAAGGTAATTGTACATGAATAATATTATCACAAAATATTTTGTTGAGATCAAATAAACATTTCGTGACTTAGGTAGCAGTGACGTGTTGCTTGATATTTATCACTGTTTAAAATATTAAATAGATGATTTAATATTATTAGCAATGATTAGAAAACCTACAGGGTTACACACATAAGGACAATATAGTGTGAGATTGAGAACATCGTAAGGCACGGTGCACTTGAGAGAAGAATGCAATGTAATAAGGTATCACAAATAAATGATAAGTGGTACACCATAAGATATAATGGGCGCGCGAGCACGTGAGTATTAAGACTCATGGGGCGCGCCCCCTTGTTTTGCTTAATGGGCTTTTTGCCCAAGACAAGTGGTTGTCCTTGTGCACAAGACAAGAGGCTCTGTAAATAGAACCCTTGTGCTAAAGCTCCACACACAAGAGAAACTCATAAGAACTTTAGGGTTACTTGAATCCTAATATTATTCCTCAAATTCTCTCTCTTACAAAAGTTCTTCATTCATAAGCTATCACTTGGATTGAAGGAAAAAGTTGTTCGCGTCGACTAGCTAGAGGCGTTGCTGATCATCCTTCGACGCTCGTGATCTCTTCATGTTCTTGATTCAAACGGTTCTACTCTACAAGAGGTAAAACTCTGAACACATGATCATGTCATTTCGTAAGTGAAATTCTAGATCCCTAGTGGGAATATTGTTAAGCAAGATGCTTCAACAACTTGCTCAGCTTTATGTTACGACAGTATAACAGTAAAAATAATGCAGAAAGAAAATAAAGAACACAAGTAATTGTTTACTCAGTTCACTGTCAAAACACCTAATCTGGGGGATACCAATCCAAGAGAATATAATTACCTTCACTATACCGTAGTTTCTAGTCTCTAGCTCTTATTTGAATAGCCCTTATTCAAAACCTCTCACTAAAACTACCAGAATGAAATTATTTAGGACTTCCCTTAAATATGTGACTCTCCCTAACCAATTAATCAAACTGGAGGTTTGTGAGATTAACTCAATGCAACAGTGCAACAATTGCACGAAAACAACAACCACAAGAAACAAAGAACACAGACTCAATAAAAACTTCTAAGAACTATAACTATAATCTTGAGTCGTACTTTACTTCAATGTTTGGACCTCTATTTATAGTTTGTGAACTGAGATAGAACCAAACTAAATAATAGGAAAGTTTGTTGAAGTTTGTTGAGAATAAATCTTTTATCTTCAAAAGATAAAATATTTATTTTTATAATTTCTTCAAGCTATTCCAAAAATCGTGGGGCGCCAAAATAATCTTCTGATTTATTATTTGTTTGGTTGAGCTGATAAACTTGTAACAAACTTTTTTTGTTTGGAATATTTAATTTTAAATCTTCTTTAAACAAAAAAATGCGCCAAAACAAACTTACTTAATGGATATACTTCAACTATATTGAATATTGGTAATCTTAATGAATCTCAAATAACATATCAAATGATTGTAATAATAATAAAAAAACATATTAAATGATTCTTTATTTTAAAAAAATTTAACATAAATTATCATATGATATAAATTTTAAATTCTAACTATAAAAATTTGATAAGTACTCGCGTTTCATTATTAGATCATTCCAAGTACTCACTTTGGCCACAAATATAAACAAATTTGACTTTTTTGATATATTTGACTATTGATGTATCTGACCCATATTATAGACCAGATACATCTGTTGTCAAATGTACAAAAAAGTCAAATTTACTTATGTTTATAGCTAGAAAATACTACCTCCGTTCCTTTTTACTTGTCGTTTTAGAAAAAAAGACCAAAATAGGAGGGGTATATTTTTGCACATTATTTTCCTAGTATGCCCTTTTTTTAAATATATCATATTTTTAATCCACTAATAAATTTCTTTTTTTCACAAACATTATCTATTTTCAAAAAAATTGTAACATTCTTTATTTAAAAACAAACAAAATTTGTATACAATGAAAAAGATTTAATTGTTTCAACAAAAACAATTATACAAAATTTAGTCAATAAAATTAAATAAAAAGGAGGATATAATAGGCAATATATAACGTAAATTGCTAAAACGACAAGTAAAAAGGAACAAATATTTTTTTCAAAACGACAAGTAAAAAGAAACGGAGGTAGTATATATTAACCTTAATAAAAGAAAACACTCATTGTTAGAACCTGATAATTTGACAAGTGCTCGCGTTTAATGTTTATGTTTATAGCGCCCCTAACCGAAGAAGCTAGGAGCATGATTCCACATTCCAAGTATAGTTCACAAACCTTACTCAATTGCTCCATAATAATTCCAAAGCCGTTTCCAAAAATTAATAAATAAATCCAACATATATGTGTATAATATGTGCATTTATAAACGATTTATAAGAAAATATGTAAAATTAAATTAAGTACATATCACAACATTCATAAATTAATTGAATGACGGTAAATATTATTCACCCTTAATTAAAAAGGTGATTAATAAATTATTTCATTCAAAAACTGAACTTGTATCAGTTAAACGATCGAGTTCTAAAAACTCGAGACATTAATTACTTACCAAACCAACTTTATATCTTATTGAATACAATATAATTTATCTCAAGTGGTTAAAGTTGGGGAGACATATGGATTGGTTAGAGGGAGGTTCAGTGTTCAAATCTTGGGGAAACAATTTATTTTTTCAATGTAAATAAAAAAAGAATACCATATAATTCCTTGTCATTTTAAAGTTGTGATAGTGATATGGTCTTTTTCTTGTATTTTTTGTGGTTTGAAAAATATTGGTGCAAATGAGCTTTAGCTTTAGTGTTTTGGTCTATTTGATTTGAATACATCAGTCGTGCTTTCTGTATCAGCAGACACAGCCTAATTAAGTAAAGTTCATGAGTTGTGACTTTCATTGTTATCCCATTAAATCAAATAAATGATAAAGAGATCATATTCCATAGATAGATCATTTTCTTACTTACGAGTCAAACCAATCTCTTCATCTTGGCTTGACTAGCCTTTTGTTTTAAAAGCTCAATAATGCATCACCAATGAATTTTTTTTTGCTACGTACAAAATTCACAAATAATTATTGAAAATTTATACATATAAAATGAAGGGAATAAGGTTTGAATCAAGATCATAGACATCCAATCTAACAATGTTTTTTATTATAGTAATTAATACATGATAATCATGTATACTATGAATTATTTTAGTATAAAAAATTCCTTTCTTTTTAACAAATAGGGTATATATATAATTATTTATCCTTGCAAAATTAGCGTGGTTTGTTTTAACCCTGCCTTATTTGTTTTTTAAAATTCACCCTTGTAATATGAAGATTCTCTCATTTTGCCTTCTAGCCGTACAACTGGCATATGACTATACTATTTTGAGAACGTGGTAAGACATTACAGGATCCGAGGTTCAAATTCTAATATACCCACTTATTTGAAGGTGAAATTATTGCCACTATCCCACCTAACAAAAAAGTACTATTGGTTAATTGATATAAATGGACTTTTGTGTAATTAGAAATGGGCTGTGAGTTGAATGATCAATTAATGAAAATTAAACCTTCCACCACTACACTTTAACCCCTCACCTCTACAATCTATTTCATATTTCAATTTTACCTTTTTTTATTTAAATTTTTTTTTCACACTTTAGAGCTCACCCCTACATGAATTCTATTATCTATAAATTTTTGTTTTTATTGACCAATTTTATTTATCACTATAGTATTTTAATTAAACTTAACATATATTTGACTTATTGTGACAGACAACAGTGTCACTAAAAGTCAAAATATGTACATAGAGCTAATTTTGACGGAAACTGGAATAGTTTTTGAAAGTATTCCGGTGTAAGTATTCTTACCGGAACAATTATTTGAAAATTCCGGTGTTTACACTTAAACTTTCAAGAAATACCACTTGTAGTGACAGACATGACTGTCACTAAACACCAGATTTACGACTTTTAGTGACAGTTTTGTCTTTCACTACAAGTTGTATTTCTTGTAATTTTAAGTGTAAACACTGAATTTTCAAATACTTGTTCCGGTATGAAAACATATACCAGATTACTTCAAAAAAAATGTTCCGGTTTTCGTCGAAATTAGTTCTACGTACATATTTTGACTTTTAGTGACACTGTTGTCTGTCACTATAAGTCTAATATATGTTAAGTTTAACGAAAATACTATAGTGATAAATAAAATTGGTCAATAAAAATAAAAATTTGATGATAATAGAATTCATGTAGGGGTGAACTCCAAAGTGTGAAAAAAATTTAAATTAAAAAGGGTAAAATTGGAATATTAAATAGATTGTAGGCGTGAGGGGTTAAGTGTAGGGGTGAAAGGTTTAATTTTCTCAATTAATATGTAATGGCCAATCAAATTTTATATGCTTGATCATTTAATTATTTAATCGTTATTGATTTCACTCTTTTTTTTTAGTTCTGGTTCTTAAGAAAAGAGGTCCGACTAGTTCAAAGTTTTGAGCGGATTTTGACATCAAGTTGGTTTTAATTTCCTCCAAAATGAAGTTGTTGGGAATCAAGTCTTAATCGTTCCTATCAAATTCAGCACCAATCAGTATTTTGACCAACTAACATTTAACACCGATCTGACTAATTTGTTCCTAAAAGAATTTATTTATTTGGATGAAGGATAATAAGCGTTTGAACACAACAAAGGGGAGAACCACCTAAAATATCATAACAAAAATATTTTTTCCTAACCTTTAACCACCACTAAGACGTCACCCCGACTTGATCGAAAAGTTGTTCTATAAAAATCTTCACATATTTAAATAACCGATTGTTTCTTTTATTCCAAATAACTCAATAGCATACCGTCCGCATTAGCTAAAAATCAAGACGAATATCATTGCAAAAAGTTGTTCTATAGAATTTGTGTCGCTTTGTTCTTATTAAAACGACGTGGTTAGGATTTGTTGCATGCTATCAAATGGGCGCATGAACTACAAGTAGAGGGAGTAGACTTTATCTTGGATTCGAAAAAAATAGTTGATTATTTTCACATAGGCTAAAATGATGTTATTGAGTTTGGTGTTGTTTTGACATAATGTAAGCTTGAAAACTCTCATGTCAAGTTTGATTGGGAGACAACCAATTGAGGCAGCTCATGCGCTTACGAGGGTGGTCACATCTTTAACTAACTCCAATAATTTTATTATTTATCTATCTATATATCTATCTATACTATATGCAATTAGCAATAGAATTATAATGATCATATTAAATTCAAAATCATTCTTACGTCATCTATCTATTTATCTATCTATATCTATACTACATACAATTAACAATAGAATTATAATGATCATATTAAATGTAAAATCATTCTTATGTCATTATCATACGTCAATTGCCACGTGGCACTTTATCACCAACCCATCTTTACATGTTTTTTTTGGCACGTCATCATATTTAGATAAAGTTTAATTTTTTTTTTTAGATAAAGTTTAATAAAACCTGTTATTTTGAGTAGCCTATTTTACAATGAATCTATACTACATACAATTAGCAATAGAATTATAATGATCATATTAAATGTAAAATCATTCTTTTGTCATTATCATATGTCAATTGCCACGTGGCACTTTATCACCAACCCACCTTTACATTTTTTTTTTGCCATGTCATCATATTTAGATAAAGTTTAATTTTTTTTTAGATAAAGTTTAATAATACTTATTATTTTGAGTAGTCGATTTTACAATGAATGGTCTAATAATACAATTCAATATTTTGGCCTAAAAATTATTTTTTTTATCATACGAATAAAATATTGAGAAAATGTCAATCACATGTTTTTTATTTATTTTTATTTAATACATATAAAATTTTAAAAATATGTACTAAAATGAAAATAATAAAAGCATAATTTATTAAAGGTCTTTTCGATAAAAAAATATTTTAATCACATTTTTCTTTTGAGAATAATCACTTTTTTTTTTACCGATGGGTTTTGTTCATCAACTTTTTTGAATGTCTTAAAATTCAAATTACTCCCATATTAGCGTCATTTAAACAAAAATATGTTGTTGCCAAAACAAAAAATATGTGGTATAGAATAAAAAAAAGTTCTAAAGACATATGTTAAGGATTTCAAAAATAGTAATTATGTATTGGAAAAAACAATATATTAACTTATAAAAAGTTGAATGTACGATTTTCAAGATAAAATTTCTATATTAATTTTTTAGCATGTGCCTTAAAGGCACATTTTACTCAAAACAAACATTCTCCAAAAAAAAAGTGGTGTAACCGTGTAATTTTTTTTTTATATCAGAAAGATAAATTTTGCTCCCACTAAGAATTGAAACATGAATCTCCTTCTACCTAATTCATATTTCATTTAACTCTTACTGCTTAAATTTCTTTCTTACGCAAGTAACCATGTAAATTTTGAAAAATCAATTAAGACACATTTTTTATCATTTAAATCATATATTGATGAAAAAGAAATAACATTAAAAATATTAAATGATTACCATTTATAACAAATTGTAGTATTATGTAAGTATCTCAATATTTTCCTATATTAAGGCATGTCGGTCTGTAGAAATTTTACAACATTCACCAAATGATTTTAAAAAAAGAGCAAATGTTAACATTTTCCTTAAAAAAATGAAACTATTAATAATTTAATTTTATATAACAATCATATAAATTACTACTGTTTTAAGTTGATGTTAATACTTTTTTTTCTTCTTGATAATGAATTGTATCCATAAACTTCATATAACTTGATTATCATACATTATTTTTCCAACAAGTGAATTCAAATATGCTTAATTTGATTATTATTGATATATGATCACAAAAAATAAAAATAGTAAGACATTTAGACCATTTTTTATAGAGTTAAATATGTTTTTGGTCTTTATAAAGTTACAAAATTTTGTTTTTAGTCCCTATAAAAAAATGTCATGTTTTGGTCCCTAGAAAATTTTTATCCATGCAATTTAGTCCCTGCAATTTTTAAAAATTCAAAAAATTATTTAATAATCATTAAAATTTTAATTTTATTTTTCATATATGTTTAGAATACTATAAAAAGTTTCTTAACAAAAATTTAGAATTTCTTAAAATGAAAATAATTAATATGATTTTTTTAAATTTTAAAAGTTAAAGATAAATAACAAAAATCTCGATTTAGAAATTGAATTTTTAAGTTCTTTTTTTTCGAGAAACTTTTTACAATGTTTTAAACATGTCTACAAAAAAATAATTCGAAAATACACAGTTTATCCAAATAACGGCTAGTCCAATGGATTTTAGTGAAACTCTGATACCATGTTAGATGACCGATTATCTTAGAAGTTTAAGCTGATAAAAAATATCATTGTACATAAAAGTTGAATAAGTGTAGAAGTATAAGGTGAAAGAAAGAGAAAATGATGTACTACAATGTTGAAAGTTGAAAAAGTAAATGTTGAAAATTTTTACCATCGTACACAGTCTTAGGATGTCAAAAAAAGCATATGTCCCTTTAACCGAATTCCCATCAAAAGGATCCAAATTTATGTTAGCCTGCAAAACAATGTTAGTCACCATATCACTGCAACACTCAGCCTCCTCCACTAGTACAAAAATACCTTATAGAAAAAGGTTTAAGTCAGTTGAACTTGCCACCTGACTTAACAAGTCACGCAGTGGCAAATCCGTAAATATTTGCAACTTTGTTAGGTCAGGTGCACTCAAAACTGACTTAACAAAGATTAAATAAAAAATATAAAATTTGTATAAAATTGCTTAAGTCATGTATATTGGTTATCTGACTTAAGAAACGTATTTGTTAAGTCAGGTATTAGTCGACTGACCTAAGAAGTATTAATTATATTTAACAAATTAAATTTCAAATGTGTCCTTAGTAGGATTCGAACCCGGTACCTTTTTTTGAAAATTTAATTAAATTTTTTATGTCGGGTATATTGAACAACTGACTTAAGAAAATTATTTGTTAAGTCAAGTATCCCACACCTGACCTAAGAAGTATTAATTATATTTAACAAATTAAATTTCAAATGTGTCCTTAATAAGATTCGAACCCAATACCTTTTTTGAAAATTTAATTAAATTTCTTAAGTCGGGTATATTGAACAACTGACTTAAGAAATTTATTTGTTAAGTCAAGTATCCCACACCTGACTTAAGAAGTATTAATTATATTTAACAAATTAAATTTCAAATGTGTTCTTAGTAAGATTCGAACCTGATACCTTTTTTGAAAATTAAATTAAATTTCTTAAGTCGGGTATATTGAACAGCTGACTTACGAAATTTATTTGTTAAGTCAAGTATCTCACACCTGACCTAAGAAGTATTAATTATATTTAACAAATTAAATATCAAATGTGTCCTTAGTAGGATTCAAACTCGATACCTTTTTTTGAAAATTTAATTAAATTTCTTAAGTAGGTTATATTGAACAACTGACTTAAGAAATTTATTTATTAAGTCAGGTATCCCTCATCCGACCTAAGAAGTACTACCTCCGTTCCTTTTTATTTGTCGTTTTAGAAAAAAAAGACCAAAATAGGAGGGTGTATTTTTGCACTTTATTTTCCTATTATACTCTTTTTTAAATATATCATATTTTTAATCCACCAATAATTTCCTATTTTTTCACAAATATTATCTATTCCTAAAAAATTGTAACAAACTTTATTTAAAAACAAACAAAATTTGTATACAATAAAAAGATTATATGTTTCAACACAAAAAATTATACAAAATTTAATCAATAAAATAAAATAGGAAAGAGGGTATAATAGGCAAAATATAACCTATATTGCCAAAACGACAAGTAAAAAGGAACAAATATTTTTTTATAAACGACAAGTAAAAAGGAACGGAGGTAGTATATTGTTTCTCTATTTTATTTATTTGATATACTTTATTTAATATATAACATAGGGTATAGAGTCGTATGATATATATATTATACTAGTATAACTAACCCGTACAAATGTACGGGTTAAAATTTAAAATTATATTAATTAATATATATAATTAATGTTAAAGTAGATTAGTTTAAATATTAATTTTTGTAATTTAATTTAATTTTTTATATCTTATTTTTAATTAATGAATTTTTTGTCATATAATTTATGTTTTTCTAATTACTTATGAAATTGATTTAATATTTATATTATTTAATTATATATTTAGGGATTTTAAATGGATAGAACATGGTGGAGAATGATATTCCACTCCCCGTTCTCAATAGTATGGTATTTTCTTTTTGTCCCCATAATAATTATAAAAATAATAGGATTTGTTTTAATATATAAGTATAAATATTGTCTTGTATAAATTACCAAATAAAAATACACTCATATTAACATGAGTGTAAATATAATTCATAGCTGGAGAATGATCTCCCACTTTTCGTTCTCAACAATGTGATATTTTTTCTCCCATCTCCGTAGCAATTTAAAAAAATATAGGACCTTGTTTTGATATGTGAATATAAAGTCTCATTTTTTAAATAAAAAAATAAGCTCTTGCATTAATATATGATTATTAATATTGATCCCGTGTAAATTATAAAGACATGCATTGATATTAATATAAGTGTAAATATAAGTAATGATAAAAATTACAAAAAATGGGTTTATTCTATTAATATAGGAATAAAAATATGTTCTTAATAAAATACAAATAAAACATAAATAATAAGTATGATTTATATTTGATACAACTTAGTAATAAAAAAATGATCGATAGAAATGAGTTAAGTTTTGCATGTAAATAAAAGTTAAAAATTAAATTAATAAAATATACTTTTATTTGAGAAATTATGAATTTTTTTATCATAATAATATTTATGTAATAGTATATATTAATTCATACAACTTTATTTTTAAAAAATAGATACATATAATTGTTTGGGTACTTATATTTATATAATAGTATTTCAACATTTGAATCAATTAATTTTTTTATGATATATCATTAGTTACGATGATTAAGAAAAAATTTATGGAAACGTTATTAAGAAAAAATTTCTTTAAAAGTATTAATCTTAAAAAATTATTGTTATTTGTTAGAAATTGACTTGATTTACTTATCTTTATCCAAAAATTTTGTTTGTTTTTGTCTATAAATGACTATTAATCTTAGTTATATAGAATATGTGTTTCAAAAGTATCTTTTAAAAAATGTCTCATAATTAAAAATGTGTCATGAGTGAAAATAAAAAAATGATACATTAAGGAATTCTAAAAAATAAAATAAAATAAATTGTAGCATAATTATAAAAGTGTCATGAGCGGGAATCGAAGAGTGGTACATCAAGGAACTCTAAAAAGTAAAATAAAATGTTTCATAATTGAAAAATGTCTTGAGTGGGAATCGAAGAGTGATACATTAAGGAAGAATTTGTTTGTTATGTAGATAGTCTCATAGTTTGCCACATAGGTATATGGGTACTTGATAGCTTGCCACATAGGATTACGACCAGGAGAGAGACATCCGTAAATATATTATATTATATAGAGATGTTTATTGTTTCTCTATTCTATTTTTTTTATTATAAAAGGATTTCTTTTTTTCATATGATATATATTGTTTTGATATACTTTCGAACGAGTCGTATGTTTTCGTAGGATATAGAGTCGTAACATTAAGCATTTATCTTATATGATATATATTATCTTGTAACAATAAATATATAAAAATAATTAGTCAAAAAAATATATATAAATAAAAAAATATAGAAAACACTTAGGAAAAAAAAGAAGAGATTTTTTGTTCAAAAAATAAAATATGTGTGTACTTATCTTCTTTCTCAAAACACAGAACGCAAAACACAACAAAACGCATAAAACCTTCATCTTCTCCCGCGACAGAAGTTCAATCTGATCGCATAAAATATGATACGCAAAACACAAAGTTCAATCGACAGAAAATGTTCTCTTCTCTCGCGATCTAAAAACACAGAACGCTTCACATCTAAAAACGCAAAACATAACTTTTCTCGACAAAGTTCTCATAGAAAACGCAAAACGCTTCTTTTGTCGACAAACTTCGATCTGAAAACGGAGTACCCAAGCAACATTCTCTCGCTGCAACAAAGTTCAAACCGGAGTAATTTTTTAACACTTACTTTTAATTTTTGGTTGTTGTGATATTTCAATTTCTCGTTTCTAGTTGCAATTTATGTTGTTGTTGCTGTGGATATTTATGTTATTCTAGTTGTTCTATAGTGATGAAAGTTGTTGATTTGTGAGATAGGTAATTATAGTAACCAACTAAACCAAAGTCTGAATGTGTAGAGTACGAGAAAGAAATTAAAGTTTTTGATTTGTTGATTTGATATAATTGAATAGATTGGAACATTAGATTACATAAGTGTATAGTACGAGAAAGAAATTAAATATTTATTTTTCTTAGAAGTAGTTATGGATCGTAGTAGGATGAAAGCTTATCGTTTAAGTGCTGAGTACGAGAGAGGAATTGAAGATTTTTTTCAATATGCTTGTGAAAAATTTCCTATTAATAAGGGAAAGTTGTATTGTCCTTGCGTTAGTAGTTAGAAATAATTAATTTAACACATTAAATTTATGTTTTACTTTGTAGTCATCATTGGAAATTGCTCATCATTAGTCCTAAGAAGCTTGAAGTAACTTTTTTATGTTCATTGGGAAAGAAGGTCAGATGAGAAAATCTATGAAATAGTTGAAATGTAAGTATTCAACATGAACTTTATGATATGTTTTATGATAGAAGTATATAATGAATATTTCTTTATTGTAGAGCTTCGGGAGGTTATAATAAGTTACAAGGTTTGAGAAAGCAGAAGAAAGTAGAATGGTTATATCCGATCGTAAGTTGTTAACTTAATATTTTAATGAATGATTAATTGATATATATTCTATAACAATTTTTGAATAATATTTACTGACATCCACATATGATCATATTCAATTTTAGAGTCAAAAGCAACAAGTTAGTTATGAATGTGGCTATTATGTAATGATTCACATGTTAAACATTGTTTCCGCTAGTATTGTTGGTTCATGGACCAAGTAAGTACTAGAAATTTTGTATCAAAGTTGCATCAATTAATTAATACTATTATCTATCTAATTTATGTAAACATTTATTTATTCAGATATATCGGGATTCAAATCCATTTAATAAGGATGAAGTTAAAAATATTCAAGAACGATGTGCAAAGATGATTTTGGAACGTGTTGAAGCAAGTCCGAATATATGATCTTTTGTAGTCTTTAAGGTTTTTTGTTTTGATTGTCTCTTGAAAAGTACTTAGTTATTGCTTCATATTAGTAGTTAATTACTCTTATTTATGCTCTTTTGATAAGACAAACATTTATCTAAGTGTAACAAATCTTACCCTACGTGGTTGTTTATCTACTTTGACCACAATGTTATGTTTTAATTTGGTATGATATTATTTTTACTTCTATGGTTTTATTTGAAATTTAGGTGAGATATGGAACATATGATGTTGCATTATATTTATGGTTATGAACTGATGTCGGTTGCAGTAAATTCAGCACATAAATGTGCAGGAAAAAATGTGATATTATAAATAGAGAAAAAAAAACTGCCCAAGAATAAAATAAAAAAAAACAACGTCTTAGGTCGGTTAAACATATCCGACTTAAAAAACAATCTTCTTAAGTCAGTTGCACATGCCGCAGGTTGTTCTGAAAACTAAAGTTTCTTAAGTCGCATATAATTTACATGACCTAACAACTATTTCTTAAGTCAGGTCAAAATCCGACTTAACATGTCAAAACTTGTTATGTCAGAAATTGTTAAGTCACGCGCGGAACTGACTTAAAAAGTCACTTTTAAATGACTTAACAAGCATTTTCTTAAGTCAAGTCAAATCCGACTTAACATGTCAAAACTTGTTATGTCAGGAATTATTAAGTCATTCGCAGAACTGACTTAAAAAGTCATTTTTAACCGACTTAACAAGCGTTTTTTGTACTAGAGCTCCCCCTCCAAAGCAAATAGTCGTCTACTCCATAATTAGCTACTAGAACCTTATACCAAAAACCAATCCTATTCACAAAAAGCCTCCAACATTATTTATCCAATATCAAACTCCTAACCCCCAATAGTAACAATGGTAATTATTATCATGATTTGAATTCATTAATTGTCAAAATAAAATGATTTGAAATTAATTATATTAAAATAAAGATCATTGAAAAAATAAAAAAAATTATTCTAATCATAGAAGAAAATATTAATTTAAATTAAACTTTGACATATATAATATTTTGAAATATATTATATTTAATAGAAGAAAAAACTCAAATATTATTTTTAATGATAGCCAAATAAATTTGTTTATCTTCTATCATTTCTGTGTGTAATTTTATTTAAGTTTAATAGGTATTTGTCCCTTGTAACATAATGAATTTGGGTTTACTCTCCATAATATTTTTTATTACCCCTTCGTAATATGAAGATTTCATCGTTTACCCACCCTTAGTGGACATTTAGACTTTTTTTTTTTGACGAAGTGGACATCTAGACTTGGAATCTTCATATCTTTCTAAATAAATGGAGAAAAAAAATTATTATTAATTAAAATAACACTAATAACTATTTTACAAGATATCTCATTAAATTTGAACTCGATTTCTCATGCAAGATCAACTCCTTACCATTATTTTAAAAGATAGAGTGCAAAATAGCATATAACAACAAAGATATTTTAACTACGTTTTTTTAGACGTAAAGATATTTTAAGTTAACTATGTTTTTTTTTATGTTTTGACGCAAATATTTTAACTATGTTGACATCTCAAATACTACCACATTTAATGATTCAATGCGACTAACACCTAGATGATTTGAATTAATATTTTCTACACTTATTTTAACTCGTTGAATTATTTTCTACACTTATTTTAACTCGTTGAATTAATATTAACGAACTAAAGTCAAACAACTCATAAATAGGCAAGTTACACCCCTATGAATAATGTTCAAAATAATTGAATTCAACTGATTATACAGATTGATGAGTTAAAAATAGTATTTTAAGAAGTATGAAGAACGAGTCAAAAAAAAAAGAAGTATGAAGAATGACAGGCTATTGAAAATGAAAACCTCAGACTTTGAGTCAGTTAGTTTCTGCAAGTCTTTGTTTGATGTCCCGAGCTATTGAAAAGAAAACCTCATCCACATTCATATTAGTTTTTGCACTCTGCATAAGCAAAATCTCGGCATTATAATAAACAGCACAGCGATTTTTGAATGCTTTGCCAACAAGAGAAATAAGTGCAGCTTACACGGTAATAAGCTGCTCAAAAAGAAAAGGGAGGGGAAAGTATCGAAAACTTTTTGTGAGAGATTCTAGGTACGATGGTTAATTGCGCAAAAGGAAGGTGTATGCAACTTAAGCGCTCATGGTACTCCATGGTAACCTCTTGAAATGCTTTTTGTGCTTTAAATGTGTGCTTTAAGAATAGGGGAGAAGATGTAAGAAGTGAGAGAGAAGATGTATGAAGAAGAAGTAATAGAAATGTGTTGTATGTTTTTTATGAAAGCAATAGATTGATGTCATTTTAAGTCTCACTTTTTAAGTGTCAATATAAACACGCTAAACCATACTTTATCACAATTGGGAGATGTACGACCCAAAATCAACTTCGGGGACACTCTTCCCCAACAACGACAAACATGATTTAGGTCTTGCTAATGTTTATAAGGACAGTTAAAATTTGAGACAAATAATGATAAAGATCTAATGATAGCTTAAAGTAGTAAAGGTAAACAAACTTGTCATGAAAGTAAAAGGAGGAAGTAGTATAAGTTGTTTATGTTTATAAAATGACTTGTTGTTGAGAAGAAGTTGTAAATAAAATGTTTGTGAAAGAAATATAATTGTTGTGTGTAAGAGGAAAAGGAAGTTTAAAGAGTAAAAAGTGAAATTATAAAATGGTGTTGCGACTAAATGGACCTACGCTTTTTTTATTCACCTTTTCAAATATCGCGTTTTTGGGTAGGAAAGAAATTTTGTCGCGAGAAACCTCATAACCAATTGAAATTTGATTACAAGCTCTCTCGCTTGGAAATGAGTTTATGGCTTTGTGTGTGTAGTGTAAGCTAGGAAAGCGATGAAAACAATAAGTAAAGTTCTACGCTATTACAACCCAATTGAATAATTAATATTTACAACCATATCGAATTGAGCGAATAAATAATAAATAATATAAATAAATAAATGCAATGCATAAAGGTATAAATAAAATGCAAGTGCAGAAAATAAACATGATGCACATAATAAAAAAAAACATGGCAACATATAGTATCATAATTAAAAGTGAAGTGTGTGTGAAATGAGATGGAGGTAAAAAACTGTTGGTAGAACTTAGTCACAACAAAGCAAGCATGAATACAAGCACACAAACCACTCATGAAAGGCCAAGAAACAAATATTATCAAGAAGCAAAAAAAATAAAATAAAGAAAAGCATGTGATATGTGAGATTATCATAAATGTGCATTTTATTATTTTTTTAGTGTCATACTTAAGTGTAAGTGCATCTATACTCAAATCAAGAACATGTATCATCAAGAAACAAAACAAACTTCAACAAGAGCATGCATATTTTAAAATTGGCTTAAACATCATTTTAGTCCCAGTATGTATCTAGAATTTTGGTTTTAGTCCATATATCGATTTTTGTTCTAAATAAGTCTTTGAATCAACTAATTTTTTTACTTTTGGTCCCTAAAGCTAAAATTTGCAGGAAAATTTGCAAGTTTCCTACAGATTTTCCTACAAATTTTCCTGCAGATTTTCGTTTTAAGGACTAAAATAAAAAAATTTGGTTGATTTAGGGACTTATTTAAAACAAAAATCGATACAGGGACTAAAACCAAAATTTCGCGTACATACAGAGACTAAAATTATGTTTGAGCCTTTAAAATTTTAGTAAAGAGAGAAAGAAAAAGACAATTAACAAGCATAAAAGGGAGAATGAATTTAGGCAAAAAATGGTCCTTAACTTTTAATGCTAAATGTTAGAGCGCAATGATTTTAATAAATAAAAATATTGTCTCTAACGCGCATTTTTAACGATGAAATGTTCTAACCTAAATGCATGTATGCATGTAAAAATGTGAGTGGAACATGTTATGTGAAATTGTAATGTGATGTAGAAGTGGTGTAGAATGTCATGTAACATGCAAAATGTAGAAATGTGATGTAGTGTAAAAAATGTAGAATGTGAAATGCTAAGTGTAAAGAAAAAGTAGTGAAATGTAGTGTGAAATTGTAAAGTGAAATGTAAAAAATGTAGTGTAGAAAATGTTGTGGAATGTGATGTAAAATATAATATAGAGGTGTAAAAAATATAGCATGTAAAATCTAACTAAAAAATGCAGAAAAACAAATGAGCATGAGCATGAATATGTATGTATGTAATTATATGATAAGCTAAAAAAACAAGTGATAACAAAGCATTTAGTTAGGAAGCATAAAAAAAATAAAGTGAACATCAAACATTATTATAGAAAAAAACAAATCACGCTTATTATCCAAAAAGACATTAATAAAGCACCTAGAAATTAAAATTTAGAACTCATGAGAGATCCTTAAATATTAGTGTAAAAGTTTGAGCTCAATAAGTTCAAAATAAGCTATTGTCTCAAATAAGCACTTATTGAATAAGCTAATACTAACAAATAATAAAAATAAGCAATTAATGTAAAATAAAATTAAAGTTTAAATCTCAAAAGAGATCCTTAAATATTAGTGTAAAAATTTGGACTAAATAAGCTTAGATAAGCTATTGTCCCAAATAAGCACTTATTGTAATAAGCTAAAAATGCAATAAAGAAAATGAAACTGTAGTAAAAATGGGGTGTGAACTTGTAAAACAGAAAAATTAAATAAAACTAAACAGATTCAGCCCAAAAACTAATTAAACCGGACCGGGTCGGTTAAACCATGGGTTAACCATGACCCGGTCAACAACATTGACCAGAATAAAAAAACAAAAAAAAACGTGAGCCAATAGAGGCACGACACGTGGCAATGTGTTTCTTCTTCCTCATGAAACAACAAACAGAACGTGAAACAAATGGCTATGTATGAAGCTTCAAATTTCAAACACCACAAAATCCAAACAAACACCAAATCAAGCAAATGAATATATTTTTTCATTGTATTTTTCACATAAATCATGAATATGCAATTAGTTTTCACAAGAGAGCACTATATTTTAAAATAAGAAACTTCAAAGTTCAAACCCAAAAAATGAAAAATGAGATTCATGCAAAATTAAGAGAAAGTGCTTAAAGGAAAGCATAATACACTATGTCGAAAAACTTACCTCAAGTTTGCTCAAAAAGTGTCTTGGATTGGATGCTTTGTAACTCGATTCCCTTGCGTCTTGGTGTTGTTCCTTTCTACTGAAATGTTGTGGAAGCCATTTGAACCAGTGAAACCAAGCTTTGATCGAGATTTGATGAGATTGAAATTTCAAAAATCCTCCAAAAAGTGATTGTCGCGCCTTGAAAATCACCCGAGCGTTTAGGACACTCGGAATGACACAGAGTCGCCACCAAATTTTATTTGTTAAGGAAAATATTGATAAAACCTTAAAAATAATGGAAAGATGATCATCGCAACCATTTCCAGGTTCGGGAGTTGATTATGCAAGGGGAAGGTACTAGCACCCCTCACATCCGTTGTACTCAACGGGAACCTCCTAATTAATTCTAGGGTTTAAGACTTTTAGAGTTTGTTTACATGTTTTTGAATTATTGAATTTATTTACAAGTGAGGAGAAAAATTAGGTTTTTTATTATTATGCTTGACAAGATGTAGAATCTTGCTCCTACGTATCCTCCGGTGCGATGAGGAATTCAAAGCTACGTAGTTCTGGGTACACATTGTTTGTTGGTGTTTTTTAGAGAACAATGTGTTAATCGAATTCTAGTGGTTAAACTCAACTTGTATGCTCGCACGATGGAGGCTTAAGTTTCGTTTGTATCACGTTTGAATTGATTGTATACATGTTCGTTTTATGAAAAAGATTTTTATTTGATTTTTAAAAAGTTAGCCCGAAGGCGAAAAATTAGTTTGATTTATTGAACGTTTTTTTAATAGTGGAAGACGACTAAAAGTCGGACAAGGTGTGCACTAAGCCCCCAATTAGCCGAGAAGCGAACGGATGTGCATCCGCCTCCTCTTTTTTAATCCACCTAATATATTTTGTTAAAATTAAAATATATTACACTTTAATTAAACAATTAAACTTGAATTGGTTGAGATAGATTAAATGAATTGAGTGTATTATATACATTAAATAAGTTACATGAGTTAAAGTAAATTAACCAAAGTGGTTGACAGGAAATAGGGTGGTAACCGTAACATGATTTATTTATTGGCCAAACATGATGGACACATGGCACATGGTATTTTAATTATCAAATAAATAAACAAGTAGCAAGCAAATATAAACAAGCACAATATCTAATGCAAACGAGAGAGAGTAAAGAGGAAAACCAGTTTGAGGGACGGCGTGATCGAACACTGCGGCAGCAATGATGTTGTTGTTGTATATACAAAGGTGATGATGATAGAATTGTTTTGGTAGTCTTGAGAATTTGTTGTGAAGAATTTTTTGTTGTTTGTTTCTTTGTGAAAACAAGCTCCTATGTATGGTGTTAGAATTAGGGGTTTAAAATGGTGAATGAATCTTTGATAGATTTGCTTTGAAAATTAATATGGACAAATTTTGCTTATTTTTATGATTGATTTGTCTTATTTTATGTTTTAGTGTTAATTCACTTGCTTGCTCTCCAAGACCAAAGATTTGGTTATCTTTTATTTTAATTCACTTATTTTTTATGTTTTTGTGTTAATTCTATTTTCTTTCCATACAAGTCTATATATTTTTCTTCTTTTTATATATATGCTCTATTTTTTATAATTTTGGACAAACAAAAAAGGATGATAAATATTACCAAAAATAAATAGAAAAAGTTTCTTGTTAGAAAAAATAAGTAAAAAAGGTTAGGGATAAAAATAAAAGTACCAAGTTGGGCTAGAACACATGACCATGTGCTAGTAATATTTCCAAATGCTCTTCTCACTGCCATCTCAACTAACTTGCTATTTTGAAAAGTAAATTGACCAAAAAATATATGTACCAGAATGGGAGGGTAAAATTTGGGGTATGACAGCTGCCCCTATTTAAATATCTTTTAACTCGTTAAAAGACAGTTAAATATTAGAAGACCCCAAAATTTTGCCATCCAAGAGTTTTTCATTGTCACCTTGAAAGGTGCATCTATCCAAAAGTTCTCCGTTGTCACCTTGACAGGTGCATCTCTCCGAAAGTTTTCCATTTGTCACCTTGAAAGGTGCGTCTATCCAAAAGTTTTCCATCTGTCACCTCGAAAGGTGCGCCTATCCAAAAGTTTTCCATTTGTCACCTTGAAAGGTGCGTCTATCCAAAAGTTCTCCATTTGTCACCTTGAAAGGTGCATCTATCCGAAAGATCTCCATTGTCACCTTGAAAGGTGCATCTATCCGAATTGTCACCTCGAGAGGTGCTTCTATCCAGTTGTCACCTCGAGAGGTGCTTCTATCTAGTTGTCACCCCGAAAGGTGCTTCTATCTAGTTGTCACCCCGAAAGGTGCTTCTATCCAGTTGTCACCTCGAAAGGTGCTTCTATCCCATTGTCACATCAAAAGGTGCTTCTATCCATTTGTCACGTCGAAAGGTGCTTCTATCCATTTGTCACCTCGAAAGGTGCTTCAACTAAAGATAGGCAATTCCCCTTAGGGTGCCTAAACTAAAAGATAACCAATGCCCCGTAGGGTGATTAGACTAAGAAGAAGTCCTTGCGAGGTGCTTCAACTAGACGATAGGCATTGTCCCGAAGGGTGTCTTACTAAAGGTAACCATTGCCCCTAAAGGTTGGTATGATCGATTTCCTGCCGCGGACTCATGGCCTGATTTGCTGGGGATACGGGATACCCGTTTGGTCTTATGCATGAAGTTAGTCCCTAAGGAATTTTAAATTTTACCCTATTGTACATGTGTGAGAATGTATGCAATGCATGATTGATGCATGGGATGAAATGCTGGGGAAGCCTGAGCTTGAATTTGCCACTGAAGATTGGACTTTTGATTTGCTGATTAACATTAAGATTTTAGAATTTTGCCGCGTAAGATCGGGCTTGGAATTGCCAGTGAAGACTGGACTTTTGGATTGGAGAATCTTAATTATGCTATGAGCGCATTGTTATGCATGAAATGAAATGCGTTATTGATGCATGCCAATGATAAGTGGGCTCTTGCATGAATGTGTTATGCGAATCTTGGTTTTCTTTTGACGGGAAAGGCCAAGTAGGCTTTTGAAAGGCCAGTGAGGATTGACCTTTGGGGACCAAGGGGAATCAATGTTCTTGGATAACCGATTGAGGTTGGATAAAAGATTGAGTTTTGGGGTTGCCAAAGGATTTTGGATTTTGGTGAATTGATTTGGAGTTTTTGAGTGGTACTACAAATTAATCACATGGATGCCAGTGCATGCTTTGATGCTAGATGGATGCGAACATGAATAATGCTTGAATATGCTTTGAAGGTGTATGAAAGTTCCCTTGTGGTGGGCAATTGAATGGTTTAAGTCTTGAAAATGTTTTACAACAAAGTTTTTTGTTTAAAGGTTACATGAGTTTTGCTAGCATGGTCTCCCGACACCCATTTTGAACTTGACAGTTGTTGATGTCTGACATGATTCGCTTGAACGACTTGAAAGTACGGAGAGGGATGGCCCCTACAATAACTTGTCTTGCCCCATTTTCTTCTTTCCAGGCGTAATGCTTTTGACTGCATTGGAGTCCTATGAGCAGAAGTTATTTTCCTCCCATGGTGGCGATAATCGAGGATTTTCCACAGGATGACCCTTCGATGGGAAGTACTACTTTCAATGTTGAGTACTAGTGCAAAGGAAGTTGCTTGAAAAGGAACTTGGATCCATCCAGGTCTGATATGACCTTGCTGCGAACTGCCCCATTATTTAAATTCTCGAGGGGTATGCCCACCAACTAGCCGACGGTTTAGAGACACTACCCCAGGCTGCCCAATTCTTGAACACTTTTTAACCTCGATTAGCAGGAACTTGGATGTCCTGCCCCTTGATTATGGGGAATTTGCCACTGATTGGTAGGCCCCTTAGATGTCTTGCCCCTAATTAGGAGCGCCTTGATTCAGTTCTTCTTTGATCGAACCGTTTGCTGAATTAACCAGATGCCGAGTATTGACTTGCAAGTAAAATCATTCCTTTTTACAAGTATTTCTAACACAATTCACATGCGAGTTTTTGAAATTAAATATTTTTTGGAAGCACACATGGTATGTCAAAAGATGATTGTTGATCACACAACAAACAGGATGAGTCAGCTTAACAATAACTTTGCCGAATATGCTTTCACGGTGAACCTAGCTTCAATTGAGAATTGTAACATGCAACTAAAATTCATGTAAATCAAGCCAAAAAATGATATAATTTTGTGTTGTCAAATTCCCCCGTACTTGAGCTTTAGCTTGTCCTCGAGCATAAAAATGGTAACTCTTTTTAGCACATGGTAACTCTAATCATACGTGGTTACCGGTTAGATATGAAAATCAAGTAATAGATATCATATACCAAGAGTACCGTAGTAACACAAAACCACTCATTGCGGTCAAAGATTCCCATCATATGAAGACAAATCTGAAGTATTTTATTGCGACTCTAACTTTTTCTTAAATTTTATTTACCCTTTTCATTCAAGCGCAATCACATTAAGCCCGTTATCTTGCACACGTACATGGTAGAAAAATCTGTTAGTGATTATGATCATATGTCGAGGGGTGCTGATAACAAAAGTTTGGCAAACCCCTTTTTCTCCCCCAAATGCAGTTGTGGGGGATCGGATCGTAACCCGCCCTACCAAGTTCAGAATCAGACACCTCTGAACCAACTACTAAAAGGGCTTATTTACCATGGTTTACTTTGTATGTTCAACGACTGTTGAATTAAAAGACCGAGTGATGGTCATCTAACTCAATAAGTGCATTACCATTTTTTAAAATCAACCAAAGTATGTATACTTTCATTTCTGGATCATTCACTTATGTTCATTGATTCCCCACTTAGTTTGTGCTTAAGATGGTGCCGACTAATAAGATAAACTACTAAGGGTTATTTTAGAATTTAAGTTCAAGTCTTTGTCAACATTAGTACTCAAATTAATCTTACATATTTCCGGGTGTCTAAGGTGTTAAGACGGTACCGATTTTATTGAATTATTATTAGACCTCCACAATGTAGCCTAAAGTGCCAAAACAACCTATATACTTTTAAAGTGTCATGTCAAGTATCAAACCAAAAATGCTTGTTTTCCTTAAAAATTTGATATATCTCAAGAACTAGGAGAATCAGACAACAACGAAAATATAAGCAAGAATGACTGAACTTAGCATTAACTAATTTTTGCATATTTTTTGATTTTGAAAGGAAGTGAAAAAATGCCCTACATCATCAACCAGGTTTTTCCTTTTACCATTGAAAGCATGTATCAACAAAAATCAGTTATTTATTTTCATCATCCTCGCTCCAAGTTTGTAAGTAATAAAACAGGAAAGGAGTGAGCACGAATGAATTCAAAAACATGCATGTTTATTATATTAAGAGTACTTAACAAAATACATAATGTTAAAAGCAAACAACTGCATCAATCAAATTGCGACAAACTACTCCACGGGTTACGAAGCTGGTGAAACGTTTCCGAGATCATCTCCAACAACAACATTAGCTTCGGGCGGAGGAGAATGATTGAACCCGATATCATGGAGAGGGTCTCCGATTGGTTTGATCCCTAGTCTTGATTTAACACTTCTAACAGATGGAGAAAGACCCAACACTTCTCTATGTTTGTTTCCTGACAAAGTCACAATACGTCCACATTCTGCGGACGAGCCATCTTGTGCTTCCTTTTGTGCATTCTTCAACGGAGACAAAGAGGCCATATCCTTCTTAGTATTCTTGTCTTCAGATGGTGTCTCATGTTTTGGCAATGGGTTAACTTGCACGATCGAACTTAGATCCTTGAAAGAAAACTTGTTGGTATCAATCAACCTTTGTATTTCAGCCTTAAAAACCAAACAATGCTCAATGTCGTGACCAAGTGCCCCTTGATGGAAAGCACACGATATATTACGTTTGTGCCACGATGGCAAATTTGAGGGTACTCGGGCCAATGCCTTAGTTTGAACCAAATTGTTTTCAATCAAAATAGGAAGCAAATCTGCATACGTCATAGGGATTGGATCAAACCTAGGTCCTCTTTTTGGAGCAAATTTCCGTTTGTTAGGCCGTTGCGGAACCTGTTGGAGAGGTTGTTGTTGAGGCGGTGGTTGAGACTGTAGTTGAGACTGCTGCCTTTGTTGGGATTGGAAAGGCAAAAACAGTTGCTCAAGGAGGAGATGATGGTTATTTTGCACCGCCATAAATGAAGCTATCAAGGCCTCTTTCTTCTCCAATTCTGCCCGAAGTGTGAAGACTTCTTCCCGAAGCTGAGTGTTTTCTTGCACAACTGCTTCCATCCTCTTCTTCCTTTTGATTAACACGAGTGTTGCTCCTGCGAGTCGTCGAGAGTGTCGAGATACCTGCTGGCGGTATTATAGTTCAAGGATGGCGAGGAGGGAAAACATATGAATGATTTGTCGTGAGTATGAAAGTGTATGTATGAATGCGTATGAATGCAAGTTGAAGAAAATTTTCTTTATTTCATAGGGAATTTCAAACGTTTATCGTAAGCATTGAAAAGTAAGAGAAACAGACTTTTATTTATTTCATCATAACCTAAACAGACTCCATTTATTTCATCAGAAGGACTAAATGTAAAAGGTAAATAACACCAAATTTAAAGAATTGTATGGCGGGCTGCTCTCAAGCTAGCTCAAAACATGACTCCCCAATATGTGTGTCGTAGGGTTTCAATGTTGCATCGGTTTTCTTATACCTTTATGTCATGTCTTGAACCACTTTGTTTGCAAATGTAGTCAGCTTGGAGAAGTTAGCCTTCCACTCTGCACCCTCTACTTCACTTTGTTCGCTGCGATTGCTCAGATAGTCAACTTCGCCCTCTAAGAATTCTTTGTCTTTCTTCAAAGATATTGCTTGACTTTTCAGATCTTCGTATTTCCAGACCAGGTCTTCATACTTCTTGCCCATTTTTTCCAAGTTTGCATACTCATCCCGTAACTCTTTATAGCTATCGCTCATATCCCTTAAAAAGCTTAACTCGATTTCGCAGGATTCATGCTCTTTTTTCAAAGCCTCATGCTCTTGTTTCTCGCGTAAGGCCATAGTTTGCGATTCCTCCAGATCTCGAATGAGTCCTTCAACCTGTTCTGTGTGTGCTTTCTCCATCTCGCAGTTCCTTTTGAGTTCTTCTTCACATCTCTGAAGCCAATAGCTAGACTGACCCTTGACGTTCTTCAGCAAGTTGTTTTGCTTTCTAGCCTTTTTAGCGACTTTTCGTAGAGCTGCACCCATTCTCTTTCTTTCTTTCTTTCCAGCTTTGATCAAACCCCAAGTCTCCCATAGTGAACGCTCTTGTGTGTCACTAATCATTTTAAATGTGACTCGGTCATAGGAAGCTTTACGAAACTCAAATTGGAGGGTCTCTTTTCTTCTTCGAGTCGATCGAGAGTTGTCTTCAGGTCATTGAATTCCTCGATAGAAATAATGACCAATTCTGGCGAACCGGGCGGAGTAGGAGGGTTGAAAGAGAACTTGTTTTCTTCTTCCCGCTTTTTGACCTGCTGAGTGTAGGGCTCCTTGGTCGTCTTCCTCTTCTTTTTTGACTCATCTTGGTTTTTATGTGGTTCCTCCCATGCACGGAGGATTCTTCCGAGCATGTCGGGATCATTGGCGCCCATATCATGCAGTACAAATCCTTCAAGGGCTTCGTTATCAGGCTCTTCACTTATCGGGTAACCTAACTGTTTCAAGGCTAGCATTGGATTATAGTTGATGCAACCCCTTGAGCCTATGAGAGGTACATTGGGGAAGTCCCCGCAATTGATGATTACCCCTTCTCCGTTGAATTTTCTGACATGCCATAAGATGGAGCCCTCAGTAAGCGACATCATTTTCCGAGACCAATCCTGGCCACTCATGGAACCGATTGAGGAGACATCCTTGAATAAGTGGGAGGTGAACCATGCGTATAACATAGGAAGGCAACAAAGCAACAACCCTTTTTTCTTCTTATGTCGAGTGTGAAGGGCATAGTAAACATCGGCCAAAAGAGCCGACACGTAATCTTCTCCCCTGACTTTTGCGGCCCAAAATACACTGATGGCGGCAGAGTCGATGAAATTTTCCTGATTAGGGAATAAGACCAACCCAAAGATGAGCAAAGTTAAAACATCCCTTGAGGATTCATAACAATGGGATTCGTCAAGCTCCTTTGTCAATTTTTCCAGGCAGTGTCTTTCTACCCCATGAATACTCCCGTTCGCTTTGTATTTGAAATGCGGAGCTAGTTCATGCACAGGCACCATTAAAGCCTGGGCCAACTCTTCAATGGCCGGGACTTTTCCAATTCCTTGGTAAGGACCATTGTTCTTTTCGGGAGAGCCCGACATTTGTTTGAATTCTTCCAAAGTAGGAGCTAGTTGGAAGTCTTGGAAAGTGAAGCACCTCAGAGGCGGATCATAGTACGAGGCGAGAACTGTGATAGCCTCCAATTGAACAGGGACATACAATAGTGAAGGAAAATAGAGATAGTAAAAGCAGCGGAATTCAAAAAAATTCCTTTAATGATCCTTACGAATGGGCATGATTATGTGTTTTAGGGTTTTTACCTCTTGAAGAATATAACCCTTGTATCACGAACAAGATGATCACAAGCGTTGATGGAAATCACCGACGCCTCTAACTAGTCCACACGAACAGTCACCTTTTATGTTTGAAGGCTATGCAAGAATATTGAGAGAGAGGATTATTTTAGGGTTCTCCAACTCTAAAATATTCTTATGCTTTTTGTTGTGTTTTGAGCAATGACAAGAGGTCTCTATTTATAGATATTCCTTGTCTTGGGCATCAAGACAACTCTTGTCATGAGCACAAAAATATCTCTTGTCACAAAATTAAAATATATATTTTTGTCACACAAAAATATAACTATATCTTGTCACAAAATAAAATATATTTTTGTCACACAAAAATATAACTATATCTTGTCACAAAATAAAATATATTTTGTCACACAAAAATATAACTTTATCTTGTCACAAAATAAAATATATTTTGTCACAAAATATATATCTTGTTGGGCAAATCCCAACAAGACACAAAGGCTAGGGCGCGCGCTCCTCATGAGTGATAGTACTCATGTGTGCACCCTCCCACCATATCCTATGGTGTTCTTCGCTCAAGTAAATTACCGTGATACCCTTATCACTTTGCATATCCACCGTACCTTACGGTGTTCCTTTAATTATCTCAATATTATACTGTCCTTATGTGTGTGACCCTTGTAGGTTTCCATAACGTTGGCAATTATATTAAATCCTTTATTTAATATAATAAACAATGAGTTGTATCTAGCAACACATCATTGCTACCCAAGTTATGAGAAATTAACATGTGTTCAAAACATAACCTTTCGTGATAATATATGCGTGTACAGTTACCCCTTTGCCCCTTATGTCTATATTGAACACAAAGCATACTTGGTGTCATCTTTGTCTAGTTCAATATTGGGCCCATGACATTTATCCTGTTATGCAGGATTGGCAAATTCCATCTAGGTCACTACTGTCCCTCAGCATGCTTTGTGAAGTACCCATTAACTGCCTTTATGGTTGTCCTGTTACGCACAACGTTAGATCAGCAACAAAGCACTTGACTCCACATCTAGGGTACAAAGTGGTTTCAGGTCTAAGGGCGGTTTACACCATTATCACCATGAGAGTAACTTATGACACTTTGCATAACTTTGCATGTAGTACTCTCATAGCGGGTCAATCCAGTATAACTTGTTACTCTTAATCTTTTATACCTATGTCAAGACTTGATAACTCCTTATCCTATGATCCATGAGATGCGATCATCAGTCTATCTTCATAATAGTCTTTATGCTTTAAGGTTATCCCTTTTCACCTTAAAGCTCGACTACGGATACTTTAAGAATAGCGTCCTTATGTTTAATGTAATCTCATGATCAAGTCACACTTAATATTAAACGGACTTTCTATTCTAGGGACTTCATTAATATTTTGGACGTTACAAACATAATAAAGAAAATGCCTTAATTATATTTAAACTCCTAAAGTAAATACTATCAAAATAGATTGGCTCTTAGGGCTTACTCCAACAATCTCCCACTAGCACTAAGGCCAATCAAGTATTCTCTAATACCTATAGACCTTAGTATGCCCATCACGCTTCAACTGCGCTAGAGGTTTGGTTAGTGGATAAGGAACTATTTCCTAGGTTGGTATCTTACGTATCTTCCAACGTTCTATTTTGATCTCTATCGAAATATAGAAGTGTCTAAGTATATTCATGAATCATCGGTGAGATCTATTCTCCATTGTTTCGCAAGATTTAAACCATTATTATCACTAATGTGATTAATGTGACTTGCAACATCGGAAACATAGTATTAGCTCGATCATGAGCTAAACGATCCAATCTTAAACACTTTAACTTCTAAAACTGAAACAAACATACTATGAAGCTTATCTTTATAGCTTTCAGTGCTTACATTCAAGCATGATATACAATACATTGGTATGGAAACTAGCCATCATTATAACTTCCTTATAATGATCTTTCCATGCCTACTTATTTCAAGAAATAGTCCTTAGTTCCTTTAAGGTCTTTAAGTGTGTTCTTGAAAGTTAGTTAGTGTCACACACTTATTTCAATTTAGGTACTTAACTGATTGTCTTACAATCATGTGGTGTATCAGATTTAGTACATATCATGATGTTGATGATTAATCCCATCTTCCAAAGTATATAGATTATTTTCACGTGCCGTTTTCTCATCCAATGAGATATGATATTGTGCTTTAGACAAAATCAATCATGTGACACGCAATAACTTCACACATTAAGTGTCTCAACATTTCGCTAATATGTATATAGGCTATTCCTAACTTATTAGGAATTTTTCACTTAAATACATAAGTTGTTCCTAACTCTTTAGGAATTCTTGCCTAAGTATTTCATCAAGAGTTATTTCCTTAACCATGTCTTACATGTATAAGGAAAAATGTTTTTGATGATGAATATGTCATCCACATATAACACCAGTTTTAATTTTATTATTACTCCCACTAAATCCTTGTGTGCACAAGATTTATATTCGTCCTTCATTAATTCGTTTTCATAAAACTTTATTAAAAGGAACAAATATTTTAAACTTATTCAATCTAATCAAAATTAGATAGGTTTTTCCTTATTAATTTGTTTTCTCAAAACTTCATAAAAGGAATAACTAATAATTAAATTTCTGAGAACTCCATCTAATCAAAATTAGATAGCTACAAGTTGTATACCTTTTCTAGCATCCTTTGGATCAAAAAAACCATACATATATGTCTAGTACATATATATGAGGTCATTCCGATTAAGGAATGCAACTTAGTTATCCATCCATCAAAACATGTAGTACAACATTTAGTAAAACAATCAAACAGATCTTAAGTTTTACTATTAATTACTTTTAGGGTTTCATCATAATTTGCATTATAATTTTGCGTGAAACCTTTAATGATCAATCAAATCTTAAAAGATATTCTCAATATCATCCATATCAATATTCAATAAGAATAATCACTTTCATCGTATGAGTCTTACTCATCTTGATGACATAACCATTATCTACATAAGGTTAGTGTATATGGTTTCTATTTTAAGATTTCATGGCATTTAGCCACTTCTCAGAATTTAGACCGTCTTACGACCTTTTAGAAAGTCAAAGCTTCATCTATCATGAAAACCATATCACCTTGCTGAGTCATAATCCAATTAGACTCTTTATCCATGTAATATGTTAGACTTATCTAAGGTTTTGTGCAACTCAAATCAATGGTCCTTCAACAAACTTGAGGAACCGGTTTGTGTTCCCATTCCAATAAATATGTATTATAGTACTTGAATAATTCAAGTTATATATCACTCCCACTGTCTCTCTTAGAGACACACTTCCACTAGAGGAATGATTCAAACCTAGCCACAAAACAACTTTTGTCTTTTAGAGTGATATAAGATAAGTATCCCTAAGAATACTTTCACATATTTATTCATTTAATTTGGATTTAAATTTATCTAATAAATTTCCGATCCAAAATTTCATAAAGGCAAACTTGGTGCTCTTACCCCATATCGCATATGGTGTCTTTATGATCATCTTAAAAGGGGAACCAATTGTGGGTAAAGATTAACTATAAGAAGAAAGATTTTAAGAGTCAATGATGTATTTAAACTATCTTAAATCAAATCATGTCAAACATGAAGCAATAAATTAGTTATTTTACACCTTAATTAAGTATTTACTGATATGACTTATTCATGTGATTTAAATACTTTTATTGAGTTCTATTTTCTTCATTGTTTAAATTCTTTGACAATTTCAAAGATTTCTAATTTGTGTCACACACATATCCATATTTAATGATTTTAATCATCAATGATTACGAAGCAAAATAAACTCAATTTATCAAACAAATATGTTTAGTGGTCAATATACATCTCATGCATATTGCTCAATTGATCATGGGTCGTTTTATTGACACATCAAATATTTGTACTTAACAATAGAAATCTTGATATATATACAAGATCCAAATCTTATTTGGCTCTTGTCATAATTGTTATAGACTAGTCTTGTCAAGATCATGGAACCCTAGTCCATTACTTGACTTGGAGCAATATTATAGAAGACTTTGCTTAAATGATAGGACAATCGTTTGTCTTATTATTTTAAACTACAATTCATATCTTGTCATTATAAGATATTATTAATACTTCTATCATTATATGGAATTCAATAACAATTATTGTGTCCATTTAAAAATTCAATTTTAAGTCATATCAAGATCATGGAACCCTAGTCCATTACTTGACCTTGAGCAATAGTAGATTTTAAATGATAGGACAATTGATTGCCTTATTATTGAAAATTACAATTTATCTCTTGTCAATACAAGACATCTAATTAATACTTCTATTACTAGATGGAATTCAATAACAATTATTGTGCTTCATCATAGCATAAGCTTTCATTGTCAATGAAACATTTTTCATTCTAGACATATGTTGACTTAATCTTTATAGTCAATGTTCTAATTCTTTAAACATCTTTATTTTCGTAAAATTGAGATTCAACATCTTTGTATCATATACCTTTGTAGAAATAGAAACTTTGACTTTCTATAACAATATGTATAATATTGAAGTCTTACATCATTCCCTTTATTTTGACTCTTCCAAGAACTATTTACGGCATTCTTGTTTCAATCAATGGTCTAACCATTTTAAAATAGCCGTTCTGCTTTGGCAACCAGTTTTGTTCTATTCAAATAAGAGAAATATAAATCTTATTTATATTATATCTCAAATTTAATAGCGCAAATAAATTCTCATTTAACTCAACAAATTTCGATAGACATAGATATTCATAATTTTGTCTATACCTGTAATTTGTTAGATTGAACTTATGACCAACTCTTTGATCTATTGAGAATTCTATCATACTTTAAAATTTCTTTTTAAAAGGATCTTGCTTTAAATGATCACATCATTCATTGTTTAAAATATGAAGTATTTTAGGTTGAGCCACAGCTTGGGCAACAGCATGAAGTGCAGCAGCAATCGCAGCATCGTTACGTCTACCTCTACCGACCATCTTAGCAAAATTCTACAACAAGAAACAACAGATAAGCAACAAAAATGACACAAATTAGTCATCACGCGACACGACAGACTCTTCTAATTGGCCGCCGGACAGACCGACCTGCTCTGATACCAATTGTAACACCCCGTTTCCCAAAATAAATAAATAAATAAATTGCAACTGAAATAATAAATCAGAGTAACATCAAAAACGGAGTATTACGCTACTATTTCATTCAAGTAATAAATAAGAAAATTTCTATTTATTTAAATCAATCCTGTCAACAGTATTCCCTGAAATCGCAGCGGAAATATAACAATATTTATTCAACAATTGTTCTATCAAAGTTTGGCAATAAGGTCTCAACATGATTCATAGTAGTAATTAAAATCAACATAATTGTTTTTCAGCATAAAATCCTAAAACTAATACGTAACAAGGAAAATCCAATAATCAAAGCCCGCCCCGTTACATATCAGAGCACCTAGACACGTGAGGAGTCCACTCACATCAAAACCATTTTTCTATGTTGCCATCCCTTGGTTCAGCACGGAGGAGCTTCTCATGGCCGAGCTCTTCTAATTCTTTTCCACATTGTCTTTGTTTTATGTGATTTTTCCTTTTGTGCTTTTAGTTTTTTAGACTAAATTTTTCTCCAATTTTGCTCCTTGTTGTTGTTGTTGTTGCTGTTGTTAGATTGGAGAGGATTCGAGCTATGTATAATCAGGAAATGCAAATAATTGAGTCTCCGGGCTCACCTAGATCTCCTTCATCTTCTGAGTCTGACATAGAGGAAGGAGATGGACCACAAAGAGACGATTGGGCTCATGAAGAGGTCCTTAGTTCCACCTCCAAATATTCTAACTGCCATTTAGTTTTAAATTGTCTCCCGAAAATGGTTCATCCTGAACATCGTGGCCTTTTCGATATCAAACCATGCTATGCGGGAGAAGCGGTTTATGACTCTCCCTCGGAGGGAGAGTATGATTTCTATACTTACATGTATTATTGTGTTTTTGTAAAATTGGGAGTTCGGTTACCTTTTACTAACTTCCAATGTGAGATTCTACGCACCCTTGATGTTGCACCCACACAATTACATCCTAATTGTTGGGCCTTCATTATAGCTGTAACACCCCGTTTCCCAAAATAATTAAATAAATAAATTGCAACTGAAATAATAAATCAGAGTAACATCAAAAACGGAGTATTACGCTACTATTTCATTCAAGTAATAAATAAGAAAAATTCTATTTATTTAAATCAATCCTGTCAACAGTATTCCCTGAAATCGCAGCGGAAATATAACAATATTTATTCAACAATTGTTCTATCAAAGTTTGGCAATAAGGTCTCAACGTGATTCATAGTAGTAATTAAAATCAACATAATTGTTTTTCAACATAAAATCCTAAAACTAATACGTAACAAGGAAAATCCAATAATCAAAGCCCTCCCCTTTACGTATCAGAGCACCTAGACACGTGAGGAGTCCACTCACATCAACAGCTAGTCCTGGAAATCAGCGCTTGCCCACAAGGCGGCAATTTCAACAGAAGGGGTGAGATCACAATTCAATAATTAAAAGCATAATAAATCATGAAACAAATAAATCAACTTAACAACATAATCATCATCTCATCAATAATTCATAATTCATTATTCAAGAAAATCATAAAAATTGGCTTTAAACTTCATCATCTTATCCTTCATTAAATTCTTCTTCTCATCTCATGACACGACTCAACTCGACTCAACAAATGCAACGACATGACTCGACTCGACTATGCAAGACTCTTATGCATGTGGTACCACACAGAGCATCAAGCCCCCAACTTCCAATGCCTTAATTTGGCTACAGGGCATCAAGCCCCCATCTTAAAAACGGAGCATCAAGCCCCCATCTTAGAATACGGAGCATCAGGCCCCCAACGTCCAATATGCGACACGACGACTAACAACAACTTTACATCAACATCTCAATGCCAAAACTAGGCCAACGTGGTTTACAACATAGACAACAATGTCTTACGACTCGATAACCTTGACGTTGACAAGGACTTCTCTCCACAATATTCTTAATTCGTCACATACCTTCAAAAATTCATATAAAATTATTCACAAGGTATTTTTGTGTCAAACCAACGCCAATAGAAATACAATTCAACTATCTACAACTTTCGTATTTACAACTAAGGCCAATTCTGTACCGATCAATACCAGTTCTTATTTAAAATTCGGGTACAGAGGCTGAAACTTCACTGTGACCTACGTGTAGTAATTCGACGATAACTTAAGTTCTAAAACCAGTTTTGAAGTGAAACCAACGCCATTGGAAATCTAACACAATTATCTACAACTTTCATGTTTACACCAAAACCCAGTTCAAAACGGAAAACGTGTGAAAATGCGCAAGACTATGAAACAGGAGATGCTGTCCTGTGCCGCTCTCGGGAAGGGTGACATTTTCTACCCAAAAAGGCAAAAACTTTGTTTTAACTCCGATTTTCACCAAACTTGGCCCTATATTTCACTCTTACATAACCTAACTTAATACGACACAAAACACAGCAATTCAACTCCAGTTCATGCTCAATTCATTAGCTTTATTCGTCAACAATTATTCTTTTTACCAACAACCCTATTCTTTCTAAACTCTATCATTCTCAACAATTCCAACACCAATCATTATAGAATAATCAAGCATCATTTCATACATTAAAAATTAACAGTAACAACACAATTCATCAGTTTTCATGGGAATTCACAAATTAAACCCTAAACTCAATTCTACCCATTTTCTCATGAACCACTAATTAAACATGAAGAATTAAGCCCTTAATTAGAGAAGTGAAACCCCACCCTTACCTGGTTTGATTGAATTACAAAGGTCCTAGCTCCTCTTGCCTCTTTTCTCTTGCTCTTGGTTTTTTTTTTCTTTCCCTTTTTCTCAAACTTCTCTGTTTTCACGTGAAACTGATTTTTCTTTTCTCTGACTATCCTTTTCTTAACCTCCTTCATTCTAATTAATTTTAATTAATTCCCACTAATTCCTTTATTTCCTCTTAATTACACCTCAGCCCCCTTAATTCTAAAATATTCTAATTCCTATCTTATTCTTACTAACTATTAATAAAACCATTTAATTAAATAAACAAATCACATAATCACATAAATCAATTAAATAGGACTCTAAACTCTACCAAACATAAAATAAACGGGCATTACAATAGCATTTGAGATTCTTTGTGGTGGGTTAGGTCTTCCTCTCTCTGCTTACTCTATTTTTTCTTTTTTTCCAGCTAAGAAATGTAAACCATATTTTTGGATTTATATGAGCAATCGAAACAAGGCTAGTCTCATCTCACCATTTACACCCTCTTGGAAAGACTTCAAATGCGATTTTATTCGTGTATCTCCTAGTTCGTCCTCCCCACTATGGATAAAAGAATCGGGATTTGCTATATTTCCCTTTTACTGGTTCCAAAAACGAAACACCAAACCCAAACTCTGTAAAATGCACCAGTTCCCCTCCATGTTTTAATAATTGTCAAACCACTTGAAAATAGAGTAGAATACATTTTGGTAACATTATAATTGACTTGATAGTGAAAAATATTTTTTAAACTTTGAAAAACCAAATTACAAATATTTTGTATTGATACATACTTCTTTGTATCGATACAAATGTTCTGAAATTTGTTCAGACTGATTTTCACAAATTTGTATCGATACATAGCATTGTTGTATCGATACAAATTATTCTCAAAGGAGTCAGAGGAGTCTCTGTGTATCGAAACATGCTTGCATGTATCGATACACATCAGTCTCTCTTGAAACCAGAGAGAACAATTTGTATCGAAACATAAAGCCATGTTTCGATACATATCAATCAAGATTTCTGTTTTTACTGGTGTATGTATCGATACATAATCGTGGTTGTATCGATACATACATACAAAACTTCAATTTTTATACGTTGTCGGGGACTTGTATCGATACATATCAACACTTGTATCGATACATATCAATTAAATTGTGCCTAAATTTACTCCATTCTATTTTCTCTATAAATAGCTACATGGGGTTTTGTTGTAACAATGAGAAATATTTGGAAAACACTTTTTGATCAGAATTTTTGAGAAATTTTGGATCAAATTGCATTCAGGACAAGTTCATCATCTTCTTTCAATTCTCAATCAACACAAGGTTGAATATGGGTTCAATCAAGGGTTCTTAGTGCAATTGGAAGATAACGTTCGGTGCAATTCGCGGTGAATTAGAATTGCGATGGTGTAGTGTTAGTTGATTCCTTAGAAGAATTTCTACATGCCCATAAAACTTGATCTAAAGTTTTATGCCAATTTCTCGGCTTTTGAGCATTGTGTTTTTTAATCAAATTAATGATTATTTTGTTTGCTGCTTCAACTTGACCATTTACTTGAGCATAATATGGTGTTGAAGTGAGCAATTTAAAACCAGTTTCACTAGCTAACTCTTGCATTTTCCTTCCAGTGAAGACTGATCCTTGGTCAGTGGTGATTGTTTCTGGAATACCATATCTATCAATGATATGATTTTGAATAAAATTAATCACTGCCTCTTGATCTACATTAGACAAAGGTATTGCTTCAATCCATTTTGTAAAATAATCAATACCAACCAAAATATAGCGTTGATTCTTAGATGAAGCAGGTTTAATTTCACCAATTAAATCCAAAGCCCAACCTCTAAATGGCCATGGTTTGATTATAGAATGTAATTCACTTGTGGGGACATGTTGTATTCCTGCATGCTTTTGGCATTCTTGACAACCTTTGGCATAATCTATGCAATTTTTTAACATAGAAGGTCAATACACATCTTGTCTAAACAATAAGCACTTCATTTTGTGGTCTGCTTGATGAGCACCACAAACTCCACTATGTACATCAGAAATGGCTATATAAGCTTCATGGTCATTAAGACATTTTAACATAACACCTTCAGTTGTTTTTTTAAAAAGCTCATTTCCAATAATTACATAGCTTAAGGCTCTATATTTGATCTTTCGATCAAATTGACCCACAGGATTTTGTAAATATTCCACTATTGGTTTTCTCTAGTCACCATATAACAAGTTATCAGTGGTAAAAATGTCAACACTTTCATGATCTTCTATGTTCGAGTTGCTATCAGCACTATGTGGTGAATCTGCCCCCACATGTTTTGCCATTGATAACTCTGAGGCTAATGGCTCATGAAAAACCAATTTTTCTTTGATCTCAATTAACATATTTAAATTTTTTGGAGATACTTTATAACCAGAAGCTATTTGGGCCAAGTCATTGGCTTCTTGATTTTGAAGTCTAGGAATATGCTTGAATTCCATAGACTCGAATCGATCCAGTAAAGCACTTGCAATCACAAAAAACTTAGCCAAATGTTCTTTAATACACTTGTATTCTTTTGTCAATTGCTTAATTACCAATTCTGAATCACCTCTAATTATAATATTTTTTGCCCCCAAGTCTTGTATTAGTGCAAGACTTTCTATTAAGGCTTCATATTCTGCCTCATTATTGGAACAAAAACCATTAATTTTGTATTTAAACTTAGTTGGAATTTGTATCGGAGAAATTATTAAAATTTCAATTCCAGTTCCATGTTTATGTTTGGAACCATCGAAATACAAAATCCAAGGCTGAGTATTCACATAACTTAGTGGCATTTCATTTACTGGGGGCAAAAACACAGTTGCCCATGTTGGGGGCAACCATATCAATGCTGGTAACAATACACAAGTTGTTCCAAATAAGGCTGAGGAAGCCTTAGTGATTGACCAAGGCTCTTCCTCTAAGAGGCCTGTCAAGGAGAGAATATCACTTCCTGAAAATAATATGGGAGATGATATGGAGGATGAAGACTTACTCGAATCTAGCTCTAAACCAGATTTTGATGTATTGGTCAATGTGGTGTTGGTGTAAACAAAGTCTTGGTAGATGGGGGTGTTGTAGTGAACCTCATGCCCATATTTCATGCTAAGAAAGTTGGGGATGTATGATATTGATATGCATTCTCACAATATTGTTCTCTCTAACTATGAGGGAAAGAGTGGCAAATCTCTTGGTGTCATTCAAATGGATGTTGCTGTAGGCAACACCATTAGGCCAACTTTATTTATAGTTGTGTCTTCAAGGGCTAGTTTTAACTTGTTGTTGGGTAGAGAGTGGATTCATGGGGTAGGTGTTGTACCCTCAACCCTTCACCAAAGGTTAATACTTTGGAGGGACGATCATATAGTTGAAAACATTGAGGCTGATCAAAGCTTTTATATGTGTGAGGTTGACCATATAACTAAGCAGACTTTTGATAAGAACTTAGCCTCAATTGCCCCATGTGGTGATACAGATGATGGCTTTTGAGGAGCCACAAGTGAAAATGTCTATCACTCTGTAAGACTCCATCCCACACAAGGTTTTTGTTGGGAGGGGGAAGAAATTGATGATTTCCCTCCTGAAGATGGAGTAATTCTACCATCTAGGTAGGATGATGATTACCCCATCAATGACTAAGCCCTCAGCTTGGGCTAAAATTATGGCATACGTTGCTGAGAAAAAGATTGAAACGCCCTTAGAGGCTACACTCGAACAAAATATGGTTGATGAAACCATTAATGAAAACAATGGAAAATTATTGCTAATTGAGCAAAGGTTGGATTGCATATATGATGATGAACCTTTGGGGTTTGAAAAAGATCTGTTAAATTCAAACCCAAAGATGCAAGCTCAAGATCATTTGCAAGAAATTGATATTGGTGATGGCCTCATAAAAAGGCCATCATATATTAGCAGTAATATTGATTTTGAGTTAAAAATTAAATTGGTTAATCTACTCAAAGAATTCAAAGATTACTTTGCCTGGGACTATAATGAAATGCCAGGATTGAGTAAAGAAATAGTGGAACATAGACTACCACTCAAGCCAGGGAAGAAGTCAATCAAGCAATTGCCAAGGAGATTCAACTCAGGGATCCTCTCAAAGATGAAAAGTGAGATTGAAAGATTGCTGAAAAGCAAATTCATTCGACCTACAAGGTATGTTGAATGGTTAGCAAATATTGTGCATGTTATTAAGAAAAATGGTAGCCTTAGGGTATACATAGATTTTAGAGATTTAAATAATGCTACACCTAAAGATGAATACCCAATGCCAGTAGCAGAAATGCTAATTGATTCAGCAGCAGGGTTCGAGTATCTGAGCATGTTAGATGGTTACTCTGGCTATAATCAAATTTTCATTGCTGAAGAAGATGTGGCTAAAACAGCATTTAGATGCCCTGGGGAATTAGGGACTTATGAAAGGGTTGTTATGTCATTTGGTCTAAAAAATGCTGGTGCCACATATCAAAGAGCAATGAATCTTATTTTTCATGACTTTATTGATGCCTTTATGCAAGTATACATTGATGATATTGTTGTGAAATCCTCTTCTAGTGATGATCATTTGAATCATCTTAGAAAATCATTCAAAAGAATGAAGAAATGTGGATTAAAAATGAATCCACTAAAATGTGCTTTTGGTTTACATGTAGGGGAATTCCTTGGTTTTGTGGTGCATAAAAAGGGCATAAAAATAAATCAGAATAAGACAAAGGCAATTATGGAGACTCAGCCTCCAAGAACAAATAAACAACTTCAATCTCTGTTGGGAAAGATCAACTTTTTGAGAAGATTCATTTCGAATCTAAGTGGAAAAGCTCATCCATTTTCTCCACTACTTAGAAAACAAAAAGGTGATCAATTTCATTAGGGGCAAGATCAACAAAAAGCGTTTGAAGATATTAAGAGTTATTTGGCTCATCCACCAACGATAATGCCTCCTATTCGAAACAAGAGTATGAAGTTGTATATATCAGCATCTAATTCAACAATTGGTAGCATGCTTGCCCAAGAAGATGAAGATGGTGTTGAAAAAGCAATATATTATTTAAGTAGTGTGCTAAATGATGCTGAAACTAGATATAGTGCTATAGAAAAACTCTGCCTTTGTTTATATTTCTCATGTATTAAACTTAAGCATTATATAGAGCCTATTGAAGTTTATGTCTATTCTCATTTTGATGTTATTAAAAATATGCTTTCAAAACCTATTTTGCATAGTATAATTGGTAAATGGGCTTTAGCCTTAACTGAATATTCACTAACATACAAACCTTTAAGAGATAAAAAAGGACAAATAGTCGCAGATTTTCTTGTTGATCATTCAGTAAATTAAATGCCACTAAGTTATGTGAATACTCAGCCTTGGATTTTGTATTTCGATGGTTCCAAACATAAACATGGACATGGAATTAGAATTTTAATAATTTCTCCAATACAAATTCCAACTAAGTTTAAATACAAAATTAATGGTTTTTGTTCCAATAATGAGGCAGAATATGAAGCCTTAATAGCAGGTCTTGCACTATTACTAGACTTGGAGGCAAAAAACATTATAATTAGAGGTGATTTAGAATTGGTAATTAAGCAATTGACAAAAGAATACAAGTGTATTAAAGAACATTTGGCTAAGTATTTTGTGATTGCAAGTGCTTTACTGGATCGATTCGAGTCTGTGGAATTCAAGCATATTCCTAGACTTCAAAATCAAGAAGTCAATGACTTGGCCCAAATAGCTTCTGGTTATAAAGTATCTCCAGAAAATTTAAATAAGATAATTGAGATCAAAGAAAAATTGGTTTTCCATGAGCCATTAGCCTCAGAGTTATCAATGGCAAAACATGTGGGGGCAGATTCACCACATAGTGCTGATAGCAACTCGAACATAGAAGATCATGAAAGTGTTGACATTTTTACCATTGATAACTTGTTATATGGTGACGGGAGAAAACCAATAGTGAAATATTTACAAAATCCTATGGGTCAATTTGATCGAAAGATCAAATATAGAGCCTTAAGCTATGTAATTATTGGAAATGAGTTTTTTAAAAAAACAACTGAAGGTGTTATGTTAAAATGTCTTAATGACCATGAAGCTTTTATAGTCATTTCTGATGTACATAGTGGAGTTTGTGGTGCTTATCAAGCAGGCTACAAAATGAAGTGGTTATTGTGTAGACAAGGTGTGTATTGGCCTTCTATGTTAAAAAATTGCATAGATTATATATGCCAATGGTTGTCAAGAATGCCAAAAGTGTAACACCCCAATTTTTAGAATTATTCATTTTATTAAAATTGAGTTAGTTCTTAGATATTTTTTCTTTATTATTAATGTCTTCTTTGATGTGTTTGTGTGATTATGTTATTGTTGTGACATGTTAATTAATTAATTAATTAATTATTTGGAATTTACAGTAGAATGATTGAGATGGTAAGAATATAATTATTTAATTAATGAGAAGGTTTTATTAAATTAAGAAAAGAGAAGAGAGGTGTATTTGAAGTAAAACTTGAAGTGGGGGGGTGTGAATTAGAAATCTGTCTAATTTTAGTTTAAAAAGAGATAAAACAACAATAGTAGATTTTTTAGGAAAATAAATTTGGGAAACAAATCAGCTGAAGATATATATTACTTTTATGATTAAAAAAAAATACATATTAATCTTCTATAAATATATTAGTTTAAAACTAAAATAGGGGAGCTTTGCACCATCTCTATGATTTTCTGAAAGTTAGAATTCAAGAACATAGCTTTATTCTTTCTTCATTGTTTTATTATTCTTGTGTTTGTTATTTGAAGAACGATATTGGTTTGAATCATGTTTTGTTTTGAATTCATACTTGCTATTGATGGTATTGATATATGTGTACGGTTTATGTCATGGGAACCTTGTAAATTCATGAGCTATGAATTTGTGGATTGTTTTGAGTTTTGAAAACTTCAATTGATTTAACAATTCAATGAATTGGGTTTGTTTTCTTTTAGTGTTTGTAGTGGTCATAAACACTATATGGTAGTCTCTAGACTTCTAAGAAACTAATTTAGAAACTTTTCCTTGAAGGTTAAGAATCAACCGTGGCTTTATTTAAGGATTTTGGTATGAACATGTTTTTTATTTTTAAATACGATTCGATCGCATATTTTCAAAAATAATATCGGGCATCGATCCAAAGTTATATTTTTTCTTCTTTTTTTCTTGGATTGAACATGTGAATAAAAAGAAGTTAGTTTTATCTTTTGTTTGTATTCTTTGATTAAGTTGTTTTTGTTCTTATTCTTAGAGATGTTGAAAAAGTACAATTAAATAATCAAGAAACTTAAAAGTTTAATTTTTATGAATTGATAATATGACGGGATAGTAGAGATTAATTGTAGAGTTGTAGAGATGGAATAGGGACTCAAATGTTCATCTCTACGTTAGAAACATGATTATAAGCAGTGTGTATGTGCCGTATTAAATTAAGTTATTGGAAAAGTTAAAATTTTAGATTTGTAGTTTAAAAATCCGCAGTCAGCTTTAGTAGTTTAGATAAATCAGTTGTTTTCACCATTAAGACGTCCGAACTGGAAGTTGTGTTAAACACCAAAGTTGTAGCTATTTTCCTTAGCTTTCCAACGCCTACTCGCACGCATCGGTTGGACAACCGTAGCCAAAGTTATGGCCTGCACAGCGAACAGGACCAAACTTTTTATAAAATTCTGGAATGAAACGTAATTATTTGAATCCTTTGCGCTCTGAATTGGCTTCTGAGGTCAACATAAAACTTGTATCATTTTTTATTAGCTTTCTAACGAATATTTTTGGGTCTCAATTGAATAATCACAGCTCAAGTTATGATCTGTTCATTGAAGATGTGTTTAATTGACGTGTTTGGTTAATGAGTTTTAGGTAATTCTCTTCATAATAAATTTAGTGAGTAAATAGAAAGGAATTATTTTGAAAATAAAATGAAGTTAGCATTAACTAATTAACAGGTTGTGAAGCGTTAGAGAATATAGCCGAGGGAGGTTCTGGATTAATTAACTCAATCGCTTAATTCTTAGGATAATGAATTTTCAACGAGTTCTTATTAGGGTAGTTAACTGAAGTGCTAGTAATTGTTATGTATTGGTGTGGTTATAAGTCATTGTCATTGATGTCGAAATAGGCCGTCTTTTATTTGTTTAAGCTGTTGATTTTAAATGTTTGTTGGTGTTGCTTAAGTTGTTGTTCGTTGATAATAATTGTTGTTGTCTTGTTTGAACAATGACGTTGACTAAGTATGTGCATTCATGTGTTTAATGAAGTTGAGTTAATGATGTTCAAATGATGTTGAAAAGAGGTTGATGACTATTGTTGTTGGTTTTATGTTCTTAATTATTGATGCTTGGAATTAAGCCGCTGTTAAAGATGATGTATAATTATTAGTAACGATGTTGAACTATGCTATTATTGAGATGTTACGTTGAATGATGTTGTTAATTATAAACATGATCATGTATTGTGTATTTAATGATGTTGAAATGATGATGCAATGATGTAGCAACCAAGTATAAATTATGTAACTATTATATTATAAATGATGTAGCTATTATATATATAAATGAAGTAGAAATGATGTAGCAATGATGTAGCAATGAAGTAGCCCTTGGTACCATAGGGAGTCTATAATAAATATCTACTATATATATTGTGTGAGTATGTCTGACTTATTGTTGTGGTTTATTAATGTTTGATTGTAAGTGCACGCGCGGTCATCCGCTATGGTGATATTTTCTTTGATATTTGTTTTGCTATCTCTTCTTGCTATTGTACTTCGGTTATCATTTGATGTTTTGTGCTCACCTTTACATTCCTCCTCTGGCTTGGCCCTACGGTGTGTAACCGTAGTTTTCAGGTAGAAGTCCAAGCTTAGTTTACGGTGTTCGAGATGACATTATGAGTTGCGTTACATTTTTGTTTGAGTCTTTTGGAGTCGCTCTGGATATAAGACTTGGGGGAATTTCACTTATTATTTTTGGAATTATAATCTTTAAAATCTTTGGAACCTTGTTGAAGCATTTATGAAAGTTTTAGAAAATTGTGATCTTTTCATACTTAATTATATTTTTAGATTTTGTTGGAAATATATTTTTATTTTGAAATTAATTAGGCTGCATGTTTAAATTACTCTAGTAATTAGATTTAATTTGGAAAAGAATGTGACACCCTTATGTCTCTATTTTACAATATTGATAAAATAAGCTAAGATAATAGTTTGGAAATTAGGGTGTTACAAAAAGCATATTAAACCTGCTTCATCAAAGAATCAACACTATATTTTGGTTGGTATTGATTATTTTACAAAATGGATTGAAGCAATACCTTTGTCTAATGTAGATCAAGAGGTAGTGATTAATTTTATTCAAAATCATATCATTGATAGATATGGTATTCCAGAAACAATCACGACTGACCAAGGATCAGTCTTCACTGGAAGGAAAATGCAAGAGTTAGCTAGTGAAACTGGTTTTAAATTGCTCACTTCAACACCATATTATGCTCAAGTAAATGGTCAAGTTGAAGCAGCAAACAAAATAATCATTAATTTGATTAAAAAACACATTGCTCAAAAGCCAAGAAATTGGCATAAAACTTTAGATCAAGTTTTATGGGCATGTAGAAATTCTCCTAAGGTATCAACTAACACTACACCATTTTGATTAACATATGGTCATGATGATGTTCTACCTGTTGTAATCAATATGCAATCGTTTCGAGTGCAAAGACAGATGGAAATTCCAATTGACCAATATTGGGAATTAATGTTGGATGAATTAGTTGATTTAGATGAAGAAAGGTTACAAGCTTTAAAATATTTGACTAGGCAAAAAGAAAGAGTTGTCAAAGCCTATAACAAAAGGATTAAGTCAAAAGCTTTTAACTTTGGAGATTTAGTGTCGAAAGTCATTTTGCCTATGGATAAAAAAGATAGAGTTTTAGGCAAATAGTCCCCTCATTGGGAAGGCCCATTCAAAATTGTACAAGTTTTTTCCAATGGTGCTTATGAAATTGAGGAGCTAAGTCCTTAAAAATATGTTTTGGGAATAAATGGTAAATATTTGAAAAAATATAAACCAGCGTTGCTCGAAGTAAATATAAGCATGGAATAAAACTTTGAATAAATAAACGAATGTGGCAAATAAAAGATAAATTGTCAGGCATTGTCAAATTATAACGTCTTTATAATAATATTTTTGACGTTGTTCTTTTTTTTTACGGTAGATATATCATATTAAAGAATTATATTATTTATTAGGGGTCTACTTTTAATTTTTGCCTTGGGCCTAAAAAAAGTCGGGACAGGCGCTGTCAACAGCAACCACTGAACGTGTCAGTTGAGAAATGAAAATTATAAAAACAAGGCTACATAACAATATGGGAGACGATTTTCTCAAAAGCTCCATAATTGTTTATATTGATTATTAAAGACGACATTATTGGAAAAATCACCTCAGATATGATAATATGAAATATTCTAGCTTATAAGATGATTGTTTACATAATTACATTGAAAGATAAATTAGTGCAAGTATCAGTTCATATCTTATAGTTGATGATTTCAAAGAACTCGATACATGTAAAATATCGTTTTAAAATATGTAGTATAATTTTTTTATAATCAACTTTTATATGCTATATAATTTTTTTAGGCTCCGCAATTGGTTAGGCTGGCGGTACATGGTGTAGACCAAAGTGGGCTGCAGCCCCTCTACCTCTTACAATTTTTTTATATTAGTAATATTATATATACTATATATGTATTATTCTTTTTCTTAGAAACTATATATATACATATACATATTATTATATATCGGACCTTTTGTTAAAAATAGCTTTTTAATTATATCAAGTATAAAAATAGAAGTGGTAATAATAATAACAATAATAAGATAAAATAAATAAAAATAGTCTTTCATAATATGTCCACTATTGGTAAATTATGTCAAAAATTCGTAGAGACAAATAAATTAAATGAGTATCTATTGAACGTGTTTTTTCAGCAACCACTGAAAAATTAGTGTCTTTTCAAAAATCAAACTTTACTGTGTCAACAGCAACCACTGAACGTATTTTTTCAGCGATAAAAATTATAAAAACAAGACTATGTAACAAGAAGAGAGATGATTTTAAATTGAAGATTAGATTACTCCATAATTGTTTATATTGAAGATGAGATTGCTCAAAAATTTGCTTTTGGTATGATAATTGACGAATTTGACAATATGAAATGACAATGAGTAAAAACAAATGAATCATTCGCCCACCTGAAAAAAAAAATTTGGTTCCGCGTTAGGCTCATACACCTTGAATGTGAAGAAATGAGAAATTCATGGAACCGTAATTTACTACAAATAATGTTATTTGAAGAGGATATTTTGATTTGCATATAGTATCGCATTTTTAAAATTTCTGTTAAAAACGATTTTCATGATAGTTACCCACCAACTAGAAAAGAGTTTATTCAAGAATTTTGCATTTTATTTTACAAGTCTTAATAAGCTCCTTTCCATTTCCAGTATGGCAGCAAATAACGATACGATACCCGAATATGGTATGTCGGTAGGTCCACCGCTAACTTCACATTGCTAACGTTACTTCTTCTCATCTTGGTTAAGTTTATATTATATAAATAGTATTAATTAATTAATTAAGTAATGCTTACAATTTGGTAAGTCACATAAGACACGTTCAATCTTTTTGTGCATAGTAGGAAAATAAACAATACTATTAGGAAAAAATAACTACAGTATATGACCCCAAAAAAAGATGATGACAAATGTGAGTAATACAACGAAGTTGAGAAAGACAACCTTGAAAAGTCATGTAAATTGACCTGGTCTCTTAATCTGTTTCTTAATTAATTTCAAGTTTTGTATATCTAGCCTCGTTTTCTCTTTTAATTTTATTTTAAGTTTGGCAAAGGAAAATTCAAAACGTATTTTGCATGATATAATAAATTATGAATGCTTTGCTTAATAAAAGAATTGAAACAGTGTCGATGGAATGCAACAAATGGAAATTAGTTAGGTTAGGAGGTAGTTGCAGGGTATGAAAATGAGATGCCAGCATCTAGTCACCGTTGATAGTTGATACATATATATTGTTTTTCTTAATTAATAATAATAATAATAATAATAATAATAATAATAATAATAATTAACAAGAACCCAAATCAACTCATTTCACTCATCATGAATTTGAGAATTAGTATAAGAAAACAACGTCCTTGTTATTATGTGAGCCGAATTGTTGTTTGTCACTCAATAAAACAAATTTAAAGTTTGGGTACAAAGAAAGTGAAGTTTTACGAGAAATCAAAATAGCTCCTAATTTAGATATAGTTCTAATCAGTGCCGGTACTTAGACCCTAGTCGAAATGGTGCAAATTACATATATATGTTTTATAACCTGTTTGCTATGCGGCTTGAGGTGGTGCTGGGAAGTGGCATGACCAATGCCGGTTAAAGACTAAATGAGGCCTAAAGCGAAATGTTAAAATGAGGCCTAATTTTTTTTAAAAAAAAGTTATTCAAAATTAATTTTTTAGGTTTTTCGGACGCAAAATAATTTATTAAAATATCATAATTAATTTCACCTAACATTTCTTTTTAAATCAATCATAATAAAGCCAATATATTTAGCATTTGTTGAAAGGTAAGATTTTATTAATTTTAGTTTTGAAAAATTTCGTTTCACTAAAGCAATAGATACATGAGTTGTTAACATTATTCTATAAACAATAAAAGTTGTTGAAACATTGTTCATATAATGAAGTATGTCAATATAGGCGTTTCATCTTCAACTTATATGATTTCTCATAAAATTTGCGATTATGAAAATAAGTCATTGTGTTTTAAAGAATCCTTATAGGTTAAGATAAGATCCTTTTAAATTTTCAATTTCTAATGACATTAATTTCTTGACATAAAATAGAAATTCAAAACATCTTAATATATTTTAAATTGTTCAAATTTACTTTTAAATGAAGTAATTGTTTGATATATATGTAAAAAATAACGATTGTTTTAAGAGATTTTACGACTTCATTGCAAGCATTCTCGTCAAATTGAATTTTCACATTACAAAGAGTCTTAAACTGAGTTACTCATAATTGAGTTTTTAGAATATAATAAAAAAGTCTCAGTTTTTCTTTTAATAACTAAGTTTAACTTTTTATGTGAAAAGGAAAATGAATTGAGTTGTATTTTTGCTAAGGCTTTAGTTTTTTTTTTAGGAGGCCTTTTTTTTTTACCATAAGTTATTGATCTGACTATTTATTGGGGTCTTTTTCTTTTAATAAAAAATTTATTTTTTTGAGGGCCTAAAGCTCTTGTTTGAGTTGCTTGACCCTTGAACCGGCACTGGGCATGACGGTGGTAGGCACGGTGGTTGATGGTGGAGGAATAATAAAGAAAGTGTTTAACTGTTTGTACGTGTATTTGGCTTGATGTTATGTTAGAGAGCATTCATGATGCGTTTGTTTTAGCTTTTTTTATTTTCAAAACAAATGTAGAAGTTACACATTTAAAAAACCTAAGGAACCTAAATGTAGAAGTTACACATTTAAAAAATAAATTTAGAACTTTCTAAAAAATAATTTATAATTCTTTTCAAAACAAAACCATGATGTTTTTTTTAATGCTTAAACAAACCCACCACTAATTTTATAGAAAATTTGGAAGGAAAAAAATGGAGTAATGAAAAGTATTTCAAGTTTTTGAGCAAGTGGTGCAACTTAAAAAAAATTAGACGGTACAAATTAAAATGCAAAATATTGAAGTATATCAATGGTGAAAATTTGAAAATGCAAGGGGTGTAGGTGCAGCCCCTTGACTTGCATATAGCATTGCCATCGCCCCTTGTTCTAACATAGTAACATTATTGGAAATGAAATCAACTACTTACTTACAATTATATTCAATAGACACCACTCTATATTTCGAGTGTCAAGCCAAATTATTGAATATCAAAATATATATAAAATATTAAAAAAAATATATATATATATATATATATATTAAAATTAAGTATTATTTTATGCGTGATTATATTATTTTTTTTGAAGCAGCTAAATGAATTTATTAATCATACTAAATTAGCACAAGGTGTGCTTAGTCTAGGAAAAGTAATACAACAGTTCAATCATGCTGAGAAATACAACAAAACCAAAAAACCTGCTAAGAACAACCTATAGGCCAACTGAGCAGGGACGGATCCAAGTAGAAGGTAGTGTAGGCACTTGCCTGCACAAAATTTTGAGGATTTTTTATTTATTATGTATAGTAAGTACTAAGTATTATAGTTTATGTTAACATTTTGACATGCCCACACATACCATAATGTTTCTTGGGTCTTTTTAACATGTGCCTCTAAAACACATTCAATCTTTTAAGCCAAATTTTTTATATTAAGTATATAAAATTTTTATATTTTAGCAGATCAAACACATTCTTAGTCTCTGTTAATTAATTGCATTCTTGAATTACCATAAGTTCGAACCTGTCATTACATTAGACTTAACAATTTTGGCATTTTTGTCAGTTGAGTTAGAATTTGTGGACGAAAAAATATACTTTTATTTTCATTGAAAATTAAGAAAATTCATTCGATATTTCCAAAATATGAATTCTCACAAATTTCTCTATGTGATGCCCCCACTAGTCAAAATTTCTGAATCTGTCACTGCAATCGAGGCAGGCCATAGAATTAGTGTACCATAAATTAAAATTAACAACCAAATAACTGAATTTTGCCTTTAACCTTTGTGTGATTATACTAATAGAAAGAAAGTTGAGTTAGATTTTGTAGACATTAAAATTTTCCTAGACATATTAAAATTTTGTAGACATATTAAAATTTTCCATATATAAGCTTCATAAGGAAGAAGGATTTATCCATAAAACGAGACTGAATGGAACACATACACTTGCACTTGATCCGCACCTCTGTCGGCGAATATCCATTTGGTGTTATTTAACACAAAAGAAAAAAACTACTCCTTCCGTACTAAAATATAAATCGTTTTGACTATATTACACAAATTAAAAAATATAAAAATGTAATCATTGTTGTATAGAAAAGATAAATTATTTGTTAGTTTACAAAATTGTTCTTCATTAATGGTATGAAAAAAATAAATTAAAGAAGTAAAAGAAGAAAGAGTAATAAATAGTTAAAGGTATAAAAAGAAAAAAATCATTAAATTCTTCATTGGTAATGTAAAACAACTTATATTTTAGTACAATTTTTTTTTCCAAGACTACCTATATTTTGGTACGGAAGTAGTAACTGTCTGTAGTATCCGATGCAACGTAACGACAGAGCGTTGGTTGAGGTGTTCAAATTGCACGCACGACCATTAGGAATGCCGTCTCCGTCAACTCTCTGTGGGTCCTCACCCTATACCCAATCATCCACAGCTGCACTGCAACACACGCACCTTTTATTCCCTTATTACCGGCATATGCGGATAAGATATGCTGCTGATTCATGGCTGAGTAAGAATAGTTAATTAATCCATTCTGCTGGTACAACATTAATTTCTAGAGTAACTAACATTTATCACCCTCATTAAGTATACATGGTTTATCAACGGATAACTATAATTTTGAAGGAATCCCAAAAAAAAAAAATATTAGGCACGAAAGTTTTAATCTCTATCTTCTCACTACATAAAAAATAGATATTCCATTGTGAAAAGATTGTCATATTAAGTACTTAAAATTAATGTAATTTATGGTTTTTATAGTATATATATTGAAAACTACAATGATTATACAAAAGTGAATAATTATTTGATTAAATTATCCGTATTAACTATTATTCATTTTTTTACACGTAGATAAAATGACAAACTATTAAAAATTCACTAACATAAAATAAAAAGATCGAAGTTTAAATTCATATTAACTAATTTTTTAAATAATTTTTTTTATTACAAATTCATATTAACATAAAAATTCACTAATATAAAATGAAAATATCAAAGTGAAAATTATCAACAAAAAAAATATAGAATCAAAAATTGAGAAGGTCAATTATTTTGGGAAAACTTTTTAAAAAAAATGTCAATTATTTTGGGAAAACATTTTTAAAAAAATGTCAATTATTTTAATACAGAGTAGTTTAGTGGTTAGAATTTAACATTTTAATTTCAAAGGTGAGTTCAAATTATGTTAGCAACAATTTTAAAATGGTATTAATGCCAATTAATTATTGATTAATAATTTTTTTCTCTTTCCCCCAATTTTGTTTTACAAAATAATATGTATTCTCTACTATACTAAATGTAAATTATAAGTAATAAGTAATACGTAATACACGTAATTCTTAGAGGTAGTGTACATATGGTACAATTTTTGTTGGTAAATCAAATGTATCTTTCGCACATAAATTTAGAGACTAATCTTAAAGATAATGAGATTTATATAAAGAATTAATTTCTCCCAAGAAATATTTTGAATTTTACCTTTTTTTTTACTCAATTTTCAGTTATACATATGCATGGTACAATTTGAAAATAAATAAGTAATATTGCATCCAAAATAAAAAAATAATATTCATTTTGGAGAAATAAGTAATAACACAAATTATGGAGAAATATAAATTAAAGAAAGAAAATAACCCTTTTACCAACCAAATTAATCTCTTATAAATTAATTTATTTTTATGTATCTATAATTTTTTCTACATATATAATTCATAAATACAAAATAAAAATATTTTTATTTTGACCACACAAACAAAATAAGGATATAAAATTTTCTTAATAATAATAATAATAATAATAAAAGATAGCGTGGTAGTGATACCAATGAAGGTAAGAAAATTGGTAGATTATTTGATTCCATAGGATAGAATATATGCTCTTTTTAATTAATTAATTTTCCCTTAAATATCAAAACAGAGCGGGAAGGGAAGAGAACGCGTCGCTTACACCTCACATCACATTTTCCCATTTCCACCTCTACTTAAGCATCCTCTTTTTCTTCTTCCTTCCTTGCACATTCCTCAAGCAACAACAACAACAACACTTTCCCCCATTTTCTCTCGAGATCTGTGCTTTTTCTCTCTTCATTCTTCTCAACTTTCGGTGTGTTTCCATTTTCTCTTTTACGTCACCGTTTCGTTAGGGTTTTACTTTTCAATGTTCTTCGATACTCCTAAATCACACGCAACAGCATCTTCTTTTACTTTTTTTTATTATTTTTTTATTAATTTTTTTATGATATAGTAGCAGTAATTGCTGCTTGTTTGATTATGTTTTTCTTTTGTTGAAGCACCGTTTTTCATAGGTCAAAGCGTTTTTTACTGATTTTTTGTTTTGTAAACGTTAGGATTATTATATTTTTGTGCAATCGAATATTTCAGATCTATGGTTGTTTTGAGTTTTTTTTTCTACTGTTTTTTGATTTTGTGATGCTTAAATTGTAACTGTTGATGTTCAGGTTTTTGTTATGCAAATGGCTTCTGAATCGGAAATTTTGACAGTGGTGGTTTGTTTCAGTTCATAGTTTAAATTTCTCTATTCAACGTTTTTGTGTTGATTTTATTTGGTTTCTGAAGGGTCTTTCTGAGGTACCACCAATTGCAGTTACTGAAATCGCGATGGATTTTAATTTTGTAAGTCGTAATTGCAATGTAACAATCGTTCATGTTGTTGTGACTTGTGATGGTGTTTTTGTGTGATTAGGGGCAACATGTTGAACTATGTGTTTTTATTAATATTAGATTTATTTTAATTTTAATTAGTTTAAGGTCAAATTTGAGTATTTGTTTTATACAAATGTTGGTGAAATTATGTCTCAAGTATAATTGAGTGTGTTCATTTGCATTGTTTGGTTGTGTATTTCATTCCTTTTAGCAAAAAAAAAAAGGAATTGATTATGATTATGATTATGATTATGATTGTTTATTTTTTTCAGGCTGAAGAAATGGCTCCACCAATTGAGACCCCAAACAAGGTTCCTACCTCGAATTATACCTCACCACCGCCTCTTAATGAGAGGATTCTTTCATCCTTGACTAGGAGATCTGTTGCTGCACACCCATGGCATGATCTTGAGATAGGTAAACAATTAATTGAAACGATGGCGACATGTTATTGTTTGATCACAATGTGTTGATACTTTGTTTTCCTTACTTGTTTTGTAATGCTTTATGCTAACTGTCTTTTCCCAACAATGTAGGTCCTGAAGCTCCAAAGATCTTCAACTGTGTAAGCATGATGGAAACCAATTTACAATGAATTGTTGATATTCTTAAGAAATATGCATTTTTGAAAACAATGTTTTGAAGTTTTACTAAATTTTATAAAATATTCAGTCCATTTTTCAAATGTGTTTTTCGGAAACTTCCATAATGTCTTTTCTAATATTTATAATAAAGTGGAAAAGTATTAGATTTTTTATATTAGGTCCGACTCATCTTTACAAAACCAGTTTTTAAGGTGAGGGGTGTCATTCGTTTTTAATTCATTTAAGGCCTCATTGCTATTCTATCTGATCTTAAGTTTTTCTCAACAAACATCAACAAGTAAACAGGCCCTTAGTTGATGACAACTTGCCACCTGCTTTTCATGCTTGAAAATTAACAGATAATTAAGTAATTCATGGAGATTTTGTCTATCGATGATCATTAGTTCTGATTTTGTTTTCATCCTTGCAATTCTAGTTGGGCACTTGTATAAGTATTATAAGAAATGGCTCTCCTGTTATATTGCTGACCTGGAAGGCCGTGTTTATTACCCGGACACAAATCGTACTTTATTGTATTTGTTTTTAAAAAAATTCCTCTCTTCTCTTTACATCAGAATGGTCTGTCTAAGCTTTTTCATAATTCTAATGTAATTTTTTTCAATTACAACATGATCTTAGACTTGTTTATGTTTTGAGCTTGAATTGTTATTTTCTTCATCCTACTTCAATTAAGATCTTCATGAGAAATCTGATTTGAATACTTCATTTGTGAAATGTTGATGAATTTTTAGGTGGTTGAAATTGGGAAAGGAAACAAGGTGAAATATGAACTTGACAAAAAAACTGGACTTATCAAGGTGATTTATGTTATATATATCTCTTTTTGTCCTTTGTTGTACTTGTTTCCCACTTTCCCTTGGTCATCGCTGATCATGTTTGTATGTGCAGGTTGACCGTGTTCTTTACTCATCAGTTGTGTACCCTCACAACTATGGGTTTATCCCCCGCACTATTTGCGAGGATGGTGACCCCATTGATGTCTTAGTTATTATGCAGGTACTTGTTTTCTAGCTCATATTGGCCAATTCCCCTTGCAAATTAACTAGTGTGATAATTTCAGATGAATATCAAATTTGCACAACATATTTATGCAATCCTGTTCTCAAATTTGGAATCTGTTATTAGTTATTATGCATTTTGCCTGGTTATTATTCATTGTATTCCAAAGGGAAACCTGCGTGTATTGAAAAAAAATACGAAGTTAATCTATGATCTAGCCACGTTAATATGAAAATGGAACTATATCAATATTTTGTACAAGAGTTCTTGTGTTTTTTCAAAAATGAGTTGTATAATAGTAGTCAACTTCATAAATTTGAAAAGTAAACATGTTGAGCCTTATCTTTGCTACCGAGCTCTGACCAATGTACTCACAATCCTAATTTTTAGCTGGCTCATGGTGATCAAAATGTGCAAATGTGAGTAAATTTTAAAATACAGCTACTCTAACACGATTTCACAACATTCGAAAAGATGATTAAGTAATATGCTAACTTTATCAAGTAATAAGTTGACTTTATCAAGTAATAAGTTGACTTCATCAAGTAATAAGTTGATGTAATCCTCTATTACGCTATTTGATGCATCTTTACTGCTCTGGGATGCTAATTCTTACTTGTGCTTAAACAGGAGCCAGTTCTTCCAGGTTGCTTTCTTCGGGCCAAAGCTATTGGGCTCATGCCTATGATTGATCAGGTGTGTGAAAGACATTCCATTTGGCAGATGGCAATAACTTCTCTTTTGATTGTTATTGATCAACCACTAATTATTGTGAAATTCAGGGTGAGAAAGATGACAAGATAATTGCTGTCTGTGCTGATGATCCTGAGTATAGGCACTACAATGACATCAAGGAGCTCCCTCCACATCGTTTAGCTGAAATCCGTCGTTTCTTTGAAGATTGTATCCTTCCGAAAATTTCAAATGCTGTTATTTTTATTTCTCAATATCTCTACTAGACTAACTACACTGAAATACATGAAATATATATAATACCTTTTTTTTATTTATAATAATTTTCCTTAATAAAAGGAATTAGACAAGAAGAATGAGAACAAGGAAGTTGCAGTAAACGACTTTCTTCCTTCCTCATCTGCCTTTGAAGCGATCGAGCATTCCATGTAAGTAACAATGATCTGACTCATACATACTATACTAATCATTTTCAGTTTTCAGACAGATAATTGTGACATTGATTGGTTTAAAAAATGTCTATTTTCTTCAAGTCCCCCAATTTTGACGCCGTTTCCTATTTCATATACTCTGTTAAACATATAGTATTCCGGGATTTCAGTTTTCATATCCTTTTTAACGCATACTCAAGGGTAACACAGAGTTTATAATCTTTTCTTTTTTTGGTTGTGAAGGACCTTGTATGCGGACTACGTTGTGGAGAGCTTGAGGCGGTAGTGTTGATCCAACATATGGGATTTTGTTTGGTGTTGAAGATATGTTTTGAAGGATGCCATTTTATAAATATGATTACGACGAAAAAAATGATTTGTACCGTAATCCTATATACTATATAGCATGTACATTTGTCTCACTACTGACAAAACATGCATATTTCACACATGTGTTTAACTTTTTTAAATTTTGATTGTTAAAATGATATATTCGTTTATTAATATATTCGTTTATTAATATAAGTATCTGTTTAATAGTATTCATTTATCATGCAATGATGTCATTAGTTAGCAGGGTGCACATCTATACCGATTTAAAATCCACCTTTTTTATTAATAAAATAAGATGTTAGGTCATTGGTTCACTTATCCTAATTTTAGATATAAAATGGAAAGGAGTTGTATAATAAAATAAAATGAATATGGAACTAACTTTCAAAATTGAATATAAGTAAATCCACAAACAAAATATTTACAAGACAATTACCTACTCAATTTTTAACTAAGGCTGATATAAAAGACACTCAATCGTAGTTTTGAAAGAGGAATAAAATGCCTATCTTCTTGGGGTACAATCAGCTTTCTACCAATGTTCCACAAAAACTCATTTACCATTTGAGTATAATATTTTGGTTACTTGTTAAGTGTTTTTATTTGTCTATGTGAGTATATATTCATCTATAAAAGTAATGTATGGATTGTAATAAATCAAACGGTAAAATTTGATATTATATCACGTAAAACATTAGAATTTCAATTTTTGTGTTCTGTAAAATAACTTAAGTGGTATAAGCGGAGGATAATGGGTTGAGTAGGAGGATATATGGATCAATTTTTAAAGAGAGCAATTTATCTTTCCGATTTACTAAAAAATTTCAATTTTTGTTTCAACTCAAAAAGAATATCCACTTTTCTCAATAATTATGAGTGGTTTTCGTATACTCGAAATTCACAAATATTTCAAACATTCCATCAAAATGTTTATCAATTAATTCGGAAAATGAAGACATGATTGATAAAAAGAAGATGAAAGATTTTGATTTTTTGTTTTTTTGAAAGATTGAGTTTTAGATTTGAAACAATCAACTATATTATTATAGCTTGGGCACTTTCTAAATATCTTTTTGTTACTAAAAAATTTAAAGATAACTTTCTAAATATTTTTTTTGTTACTAAAAATAAAAGCTATATATTTGTAAAACAAAATAAAATATATTTAATGTTTGTTTAGCGTAATAAAAAATATCTTTTAAAAATATTATAAAAAATATACGCTCTCCATATTAATCAAATAAAATAAAAAAAACATACCAAAACAAAAATATTAATCAAATAAAATCTACATGCTCTCTAAAAATAAATAAAAAATCTGTAACGAAGAAAAGAAATACTCACTAAAAAAATAACTAAAATAATAAGTAGCCGTTAAAAAATGATTTTGGGCTGACCTGATTTGATATTGAAAACCTAATCGTATCACCGAATCAAGTGTTGTATATATAACTGAACTAAGTGAAGTTCTAACACAGTTCTAACACAGTTCCTTCGTTACTTATTACAATTGCAACTCGCTCACTCGCGCTTTATATTCCTTTTTCTGCAACAAGAAATTTGATTCCTTTTTATTCTTCATTCTAAATTTCGATTCACATGGCTCAGGTTTCGACACTCTTGTGCGAAGTTGTACAAAAGGAACAGAACTTTAACTCTCGTTGCGGTTCCTTGCCCAACACGCATCATGCTCTGCAACAAGATTTTCAACAAGAAAACAATTCTGTTTCCCCCATTCGCGCTGTGCCCATCCGACAATACAAACCACCTGATAGTGTGTGTCTCCACTTTTCAGTGGGGTCTCCTCGTTGCCGCTCTTGTTCCGAAACCACCGATGATCATCCTCAACCATTCAAGAAACGAAAACCTAACCGCCAACAGAAAACTAACAAGAAGGCGCGCGTTAATGATGTTGTTGGACTTGGAAAGGAACTCCCTTTCACTGAAAACCCAACCTCTCTCTGTCTCCATCTTTTACTTGGTTCCACCTCCTGCTCACCAACATGCTGCCGCAATGATGATCAGATTCAGACCAACAAAAGGAAACGTGTTGAGCAAGAAAATAATACGAAAACAAAGAATGCTGATATTAATGATCAATGGGAGATCAAGAAGGTCCTGAAAGGAAGTGATTTTAGTGGAAATTTGAGTAGGCTTTTGTTGAGTAGCGATTTGGCTATGGATTTTGTGATTCCAGTGTTGGGTGTTGGTGCTGTTGAAGCTGCTCAACAGAAAGATGGAGTCCAAGTTCAAGTATGGGATGTTGACAAACAATCTCTTCATTCTTTGGTTTTCAAGATATGGCCTTCCGCTCAATGCCATGTCTTCACCAAGTCATGGAATAAAGATTTTGTTGTTCGAAGGGAGTTAAGGCAAGGGGATAAAGTTGGCCTTCATTGGGATCGTGTTAAGAATCGATTTGATTTCTCGGTTCTCAGTAGGTCTAATTAGTTTGAAATATAGTTTGTGTTTTCTGAGATCACTGAGATGCATCAGGTCCTTCATTCATTATTATCTAAGTAGGTGGTATATTGTATGTATGATTTAACAAATGAGTATCACCTTTGGTTTCACTTGTTTTCCTTTATGTATTGGATGCATTTTTGTTCAAATATACAAACTTCTTAAATTCATATACCAATAAGCTGCAAATGTTAATGTGATGAGCATATTATTGTATATATTACTGTGAAGTGGATCATCTGTTAATGCAGAACATGATTACATGATCAATCCATGAATGTAAAGTAACGACCAAATAATATGCTTTTCCTAAATACTGTAGTAGAGTAAGCATATTAGTTGCAAATATTTTTTCACATGTTAAAAAATAAAAAACCAAATTCCAATTGAATGAGTCGAACTAAAAATTTTCATTGCTAGGCTCTTCATAAAAAAGGAAAACAAAATCTAGCTAAAAATTATCCTTTAATGTATTATGTTTTATAATATTTTTAATGTTAGTGGTTTTTAATAATCACTCAATTTCTCCGATCCTTACTATTATGAATCTCACTGATAATCTTGTGTTTGATCCTGTGATAACAAAAATTGATTTGAATGAATTGATTCTATAAAGTACAAAGTTTACTTTCATATTTTCTTATTTTTCAAAACCTTTCATCCAAACATACTCCAAACTTTGTTAAAAAAAATTACTCCAACTCAATTTCAGAGAGAAACACATTCTTGTTACCAGGAGACTATCGGTGGAGAAATAAATGAAAAGGATCTGTCATCTTAGTTATGTAGTTTTTGCGACAGATTATAGCTTCCATAGTCTCTCTATCCAGCCATAATTGATATTGCTAAGTAATGTGATTTGTAAAACCATGCTTGTTCAGCTGGAATATACAAAATGGTTGTGTCAAGATAATAAATACATGTTGAAAGTTCATGATATGGCTTTGAGATTAAAAGTCAAATGAAATTATAGAAGAGCGAATATGTTATAATACTTGCATATAAATGATAGGTGACAATATAATTTAAGAACAGTTTGGAATTGTATTTTGTTGAGAAAATAAAGCCACATTCATTGCAATATTCTTTTCCAACTAGAAGCAAAAATAGAAAATGAAGGTTGTGTGTGTGATACATCGCAGAGTTGCCCTGAATTGCAGGCTGGTCGACTAGATGCCACAATTCAGGTTGTTGAAACGGGGCTATCAATTCCGTGCCATGAATCATAAGTATTACAGAATAGGTAGTCCATACGGAATCAAATTCCAGCGTATTCTCATTAAAAATCTTGACTGGAGTCAGGACTTGTTTGTTTCTTTTGTATCAACATGTCTCCAAGGGTTGAGAGCTTTTCTGACTGCCTGAGCTTCTGGGGAATTCTCCCATGCGCGCTTTTCTGACTCGAAAACAGTTACTTTGTTATCTGCATAATGCAAGATTAAAATTAAAATTTAGTAAAGCTAAATCCTTTGATGAAGAGAAAATCTGGGAGAATATAAGCATCCTCTTAACATGCAAAACATCAAGTTAATTGGGCAAGGTTATAAACTCTAACGACGCTTTCACTATTTCATGGGAATCTATTTTCCCAACCTTTCCCTACCACGCGAATGTGAAAATTAAAATTTTCTCATGGAAAACTGTAATATCCAACAAATATAGAGGATCATAGTGAAGAAGGAGAGTTACTTGCAGAGCAAGTAACAGATACATGAACTAAAGATCACCATTGTTAATATGCATCACATGTAGCTTAGCAAGGCAAATAGAAGTTAGTTACTAGCAGCTTATTAGTTAGTTACAACAGCTGTCATAAATGTGTATATAAACAGAAGCTTGCACTTGTAACATTCATCTTTCTCATTTGTACAATTTATCATACAAGAGTTTGATCATTTTCTTTCACTTTCATCATGAATATTCTTAGTTTGTTAGCTTCCGTTGCCATCTTCAAGATGGTATCAGAGCTATTTTGGCTCTGATCTTCACCCTAACCGTTTCTTATCTTCGCCATAACCGAGGTTTAGGAGAAATATATAGGTTCTGGTTGTATATTTTGAGAGGCAGGACTTAGGGGTCAGTTTGAGTAGTTAGTTGTTATTTCTGTTAGTCTTATCTGTTATGGTCAATCTATAAATGGATTCCCCTGTGTCAAGATTAGGCATCTCGAATATTTATTGGGTTGTTGGTTAGTCTTTTCAGTTTCGAGGAGTGCGCAATGAAGAGCACGGTGAGCACCTTGGAAAAATTGGCCAGCGGACAAGAGAAATTTCTGACTAAGTTGAAGGCTGATTACAACAATGATTATTATTAAATAAGATCTTCAACAATAAAACTCAATCTGGAAGTTGAAATCAAAATTGAATACAAAATTGTAAAATTCAAGACTAATTCTAACAGAACTTAGATAGCTTAAAATAATAATTGAGGTTTGAACCAAAACTAAAATCACAACTATGAGTAATTCAATTTTAAAGTTTTAACATTCAAAAGAATTTTGAAATAATTACTGCCAGCTCTCAGTATTTACAATGAATGAATGAAATTATGAATCAATCAAAGAATGCAAAAGCCACATTTACCTAATGAACAAAACATATAGTTAAAGAACAGTGCAAAAAAAATCCGAGTAACAAGTTTTAGAACACTGCATGCATGCGGTTAAAGCAAAGGCAGAGTTGAGTTGAGAAATAAAATTGAAGCTGAACCGAACCAGATTCTTTGGTTTGATGAACCGGGTTTCGTATTTTGAAGCTAAATCTATTTCAACCAAACTGCTTCTGTGCGAACCGGTTAGTAGAAAAATGGTGGTTTTTGTTTAGCATAGGATGATCTATAAAATTGGACATTATTTTGACAACAAAATTTCAACTTTATATGATATGATTAAGTAAACGGAACCTAACGAGTCAAATCAAACTATTCGTGAACTTTAAACGAGCTGAATTTGAATTGTAAAAAGAGTTCATATCAAATTCAAACCGAGTTTTGAGCTGAATTCTTATCAATTCGAATCATTTTTACCCAAATAAAAAATTCTCCAACCCCGCGAGCTTGAGTCACTTAGCAAGGACATTGCCCAACGACAAAAAAAATATAATTTAAAGATTACTTTCTAAAGAATTTTTTTAGAAAAAGCTATTTAATAATTTTTTTTGTTACAGCTATTTAATGTTTGTTTAGCATAATCAAATATTTCTTTTAAAAATTTTATAAAAATTATGGGTGCGTTTGTTTGAGCTTTAAAAAAATAGTTTTTTCTTTGTATTTTTGAAAATAGATTTTATAGAATCGTTTTCTAAAATATTTTACAAGTTATTTTATATTCGTTTTTTTTAAATTGAAACATTAATTTTGACATCATATAATATAAACACACATTACTGAAGATCAAAACATAGTCAAAATCACATTTTTTTCAAAAAGTTGTATTTCAAAAATGATTTTTATGAAAATCTATTTGAAATAGCTTCAAAATTAAGTGATTTTTTGAAATTTTGATATCCAAAAAAAGTTTCACTAAAATGATAAAATATCTAAAATAACATTTTAAGAATAACTATTCAAACCAAATTTTCATTTGAAACTTTTATAAAAAATTTCTTTATAAATTTGTTTTACACGAAATTATATAACACAAAAAAATCTATTTTATTTAAAGCTAAAACAAACACACCCTATAAAAAGCGTACCTTCAAAGGCATGATTGCTGCGATCAGGAGCTGCTTAACATAATTGAGAACAGGAGATCAGAAGATTTGGTGATGCTCTCCATAAAAAAACTACTCCGTATTAATTAGTTTGAATTTTTTATAAACTAATCAAATAAAATCTATATGCTCCCTATTAAAAAAATAAAATAATCTGTAACCAAGAAAAAGAAAAAAATAGTAATCACTAAAAAAATAAATAAAAAATAAGTAGCCGTTAAGAAAAGATTTTGGGCCTGATTTGGATATTGAAAACCTAATCATATCACCGAATCAAGTCAAGTGTATATATAAACACAGTTCCTTACTTACTACAATTGCAACTCACCAGAAATTTGATTCCTTTTTCTTCTTCATTCTGAATTTCGGTTCACATGGCTCAGGTTTCTACACTCTTGTGCGATGTTGTACAAAAGGAACAAAACCACAATTCTCGTTGCGGTTCCTTGCCCAACACGCATCATGCTCTGCAACAAGATTTTCTACAAAAACAACAACCCACAACACCAACGTTGTTTCCTTTCTTGTCCTCCTCATTCTCAGAAAAAGAGAAACCACAAGAAAACAATTCTGTTTCCCCCATTCGTGCTGTGCCCATCCGACAATACAAACCACCTGATAGTTTGTGTCTCCACTTATCAGTAGGTTCTCCTCGTTGCCGCTCTTGTTCCGAAACCACCGATGATCATCCTCAACCATTCAAGAAACGAAAACCTAACCGCCAACAGCAATCCGGTCATAACAAGAAGGCACACGTTAATGATGTTGTTGGACTTGGAAAGGAATTCCCTTTCACTGAAAACCCAACCTCTCTTTGTCTCCATCTTTTACTCGGTTCCACCTCCTGCTCACCAACATGCTTCCGCGATGATGATCAGATTCAGACCAACAAAAGGAAACGTGTTGAACAAGAAAACAATACTAAAACAAAGAATGCTGATATTAATGATCACTGGGAGATCAAGAAGGTCCTGAAAGGAAGTGATGTTAGTGGCAATTTGAGTAGGCTTTTGTTGAGTAGCGATTTGGCTATGGATTTTGTGATTCCAGTGTTGGGTGTTGGTGCTGTTGAAGCTGCTCAACAGAAAGATGGAGTCCAAGTTCAAGTATGGGATGTTGACAAACAATCTCTCCATTCTCTGGTTTTCAAGATATGGCCTTCGGCACAGTCCCACGTCTTCACCAAGACATGGAATAAAGATTTTGTTCTTCGAAGGGAGTTGAGGCAAGGGGATAAAGTTGGCCTTCACTGGGATCAAATTAACCGACGATTTGATTTTTCGGTTCTTAATAGGTTTAATTAATTAGTTTATAAGTATTATTAGTTAGAGCTGGATTCATCATTGACTTTTGTTATGTGCAACATATAGTTTGTGTTTTTTGAGATGCATCAGGTCCTTCATTCATTATTGTATGTATGATTTAACAATTGAGAATGACCTTCGGTTTCACATAAACCCCTTATGTATTGGATGCATTTTTGTTCAAATATACAAACCTCTTAAATTCATATAGGAATAAACTGCAAATGTTATTGTGATGAGATTTTAGCCACTTAAAATTATTGTATTACTGTGAAGTGGGTCATCTGTTAATGCATGGCAAGATTACATCAATCCGTGAATGTAAAGTAAGCATATTAGTTGCAAATATTATTTCACATGTTAAAAAATAAAAAACCAAATTCCAATTGAATGAGTCAAACTAAAATTTTTCATTGCTAGGCTCTCAATAAAAAAGGAAAACAAAATCAAGTTAAAATTTATCCTTTCATATATTGTGTTACATAGGTTCCAAATTATATTTACAAATCTTATCATCCCTTTTCAGAGATCTACAATAGATCACTTTATTTTGAGTAATTAAATGGATCTCATATGTATACATCAACTGTTTTTAATGTTAGTAGTTTTAGTTTTGACTTTTGACAGAAGATGTTAGTAGTTCTTAATATTCCCTCAATTTCTCCAACCCATCCTATTATTTATATTTTTACTAAATGGGTCTCACTGTTAGTTTTGTGTTTGATTCTAGGATAACAAAAATTGGTTTTGAATGAATTGATTCTATAAAGTACAAAGTTTACTTTCATATTTTCTTATTTTTCAAAACCTTTTATCCAAACATACTCCAAATTTTGTTCAAAATTTTTTTTACTCCAACTCAAATTCAGAGAGAATCGAACCCGAGACCTCGAGGAGGAGCACACTCCCAAGTCCCAAGTCAATATCACCAAGCCAACCCGAGTGGATTTTTTGCAACGAATTCTAGCTTCCATTGTCTTTCTATCCAGCCGCAATAGATACTGCTATGTAATGTGATTTGTAAAGTCATCATTCTTCAGCTGGAATATACAAAATGGTTGTGTCATGAAGATAATAAATACTAGTATATGGTGATGAAGATGACAGCCATTGACTACATGGTGAAAGTTCATGATATTGCTATGAGATTAAAAGTCAATTGAAATTATAGAAGAGTGAATATGTTATAATACTTGCATAGCAGAGATAAATGATGGGTAACTATAATTTAAGAACAGTTTGGAATTGTATTTTGTTGAGAAAATAATGCCACATTCATTGCCATATTCATCTTGTATCATACTACCAAGAAAATTATTAACACTTCTATGAGACTGAAATTAAACAAAACCAAAATTCAAAGCCAACTAGAAGCAAAAATTTAAAATGAAGGTTGTGTGTGTGATACATCGCAGAGTTGCCCAGAATTGCAGGCTGGTTGACTAGATGCCACAATACAGGTTGTTGTAACGGGGCTATCGGTTCCGTGACATGAATCATAAGTATTACAGAATAGAGATAATCCATACGCAATCAATTTCCAGCGTATTCTCATTAAAAATCTTGACTGGAGTCAGGACTTGTTTGTTTCTTTTGCATCAACATGTCTCCAAGGGTTGAGAGCTTCTCTGACTGCCTGAGCTTCTGGGGAATTCTCCCAGGCGCGCTTTTCTGACTCCAAAACAGTTACTTTGTCATCTGTATAATGCAGAATCAAAATTCAAATTTAGTAAAGCTAAATCCTTTGATGAAGACAAAATCTGAGAGAATATAAGCACCCTCTTCATATGCAAAATATCAAGTTAATTGGGCAATTTGACCAAAATAAATTATGTAAAACAGGGGACTGTTTAAATTTATGTATATTCATTTGAAAATAACTTTTCAGGAGTATAATGAACAGGATTCTTCCGTATATTTTTTTTAAAATAATTTGGCTAACATTTGTAGTTCCTAAGAATAATTTAGTAATGTGGAGTTTGGAGCCAGTATCAGGAATTCCAAAAATAAATTTTGTTAATAAAATCCAATACCCACTTCACAGGAATCTATTTTCCCAACCTTTCCCTTGGGCATAAAACCATGGGAATGAAGTTATTTTTTTCTCATGGAAAACCATCCAACAATAATTTCTTAACCAACATAGGAATACATAGTTGGTTAGACAAGATATTATCGGCTTACTGCACCTAGTGAAAAGGGTCTTAAGAGTTTATAACAGAAGAAGTTTAGGAAAAATATATATAAGCTCTGGTCCTATATTTAGAGAGGCAGGAGTTAGGGGTCGGTTAGAGTAGTTAGGTTGTTATTTCTGTTAGTCTTGTCTGTTATGGTCAATCTATAAATAGATTCCTCTGTTTCTAGATTAGGCATCTCGAATATTCATTGAGTTGTTTGTTAGTCTTTTCTGTTTCGATGAGTGGCGCAATGGAGAACCAGGTGACCACCTTGGAAAAATTGGCCAGCAAACAAGAGAAGTTGCTGACTAAGTTGAAGGCTGACGTGGATGACATCAAAGAAAGTTATCCGAATATTCACAAAAAAAAAATACTTTGACTTCAAGAAGACGGCACCATCAGAAGGTGGAGAAAATTCAATCAACAGAGTAAATAAACCTGACGAGGAAGACTAGGACCAGCATAAATCTGATGAAATCAGCGAGAAATTCCGATGCTCGTGGTTGAAACCGGTGAAATTACCCACCTTTGAGGAAACAATCCCTTGGATTGGGTGGCAAGGGCCGAAAGATTATTCGAAGTGCAACATGTCGAAACCTCAAAAAGACTGTGCTTAGCCTTGATCAGAATGGAGGGGAATGCGGTGCACCGGTTCCAATTTTGGCACCAAACATCTAAGAGTGCTTCTTGGGAGGAGTTTGTGACAGCACTGTTGCGACGATAGGAGGAGACAGACGTGGAACTGTGTACAAGAGGCTCGCAGCGATACGACATAAGAGGAAAGTGGAAGATTATATCCAAGATTTCGAACTCTTAGTGTCTGAAGCAACTCTGATGCCAGAAGAGCAACTGATAGGGTACTTCTGTTCAGGATTGCACCAAAATATTCGTAATCAGATATGTCCTTATGATCCACAAAGTTTGATTCAAGCCATAATGATGGTGTTCAACGTGCAAGAAGCTTTAAGAGAAACATGCTTAATAGGATGGTCTACAGTCTACACATCAAAATTCAAGTTCTGGGTTTCATTATCAAGGAGGAGGAGGAGGTATTGTGGTGCATGTTGCTGCTTCTGGGGAATCCAACAGCATGCCAATTGGAGGAAGTCGTTTTGGGATCAATGATAGCAGAGAAAATGTGCAAAATTCAGAGACTAAACCAAGAGACACAACAAATTCTGATTCAAAAAACAGGAGTACGCTCTATCTCCCTTACCTATAGCATCTGAAACGAAGAGAGGAGGGAAGGTGTGTTCGTTGTGGCTTGGCTTCTGGTCCAGGCCATCGTTGTCGAGAGAAGAATTTAACAGTAATCATATTGGCTGAGAATGAGAAAAATCATAAAAAAATGAAGCAAAGGAAGATGCAGAGGAAATGATGGAACCAGAATGCAAGTGGATGGACCTGTACATGTTTTAAGCAGGAGGATTGACTCGACCACACATGATGGACAATCTATAAATAGTTTCCCTGTTTATACTTTATAGTTTAGACATCTTCAATATTTGTCGAGTTGTTGACCGGTTTATCCGATGTGAGGGGAGAATAACTCCTTTGTGTAATCATTTCTTTTGTTATCAATAAATTTAGGGTCGAATAATTCCCTTTCTACTTGTGGCGGTTCAAAGCATCCTAACATAGTCTCTACCGACTACCTATATTTCACGGGAGAGTGTTTAGATGACTTGAAACAAACTAGTTGTATTATGGGGACGATAATATTTCCCCAACCCTTTTTCCATTGAAAGACTGTGATACTATACAGAACTCAAAACTCACTACATTAAGTGGTGGTTGTAGTAATGGTAACAGTATATTTTACTTCAGATAGTAATTAATCTAGTAACCAGAACCACTATTCTGCTATGCAGTACAACCTAACAGTTCATACTTCATACCATATCAAACAATAATTTGAAATTAAAATAGATTTTTAAAGAATAAGAAAGGAAATTTCTCACACAGAAGCCAGTTTTGACCATGAAAAATTCCATAGAAGCTCCAACCAAAGCGGACGCAACCCCAATCTTCACATACCAATCGAGAAACTTCATTTTCAACTGGATAAAATTGCAACAATGATTATTATTAAATAAGATTTCCACAATAAAACTCAATCTGGACGTTGAAATCAAAATTTGAATGCATAATTGTAAAATCCAAAACTAATTCTAATAGAACTCTAGATAGCTTACAATAATAATTGAGGAATCACAACGTATATCACTAATTCAATTTCAAATTTTATCATCCACAAGCATTTGAAATATTTACTGCCAACTCATTATGTACAAAGAATGCAACAGGTTTTAGAAAATTATATAGTTAAAGTACAGACAGAAAAATCCGAGCAACAGGTTTTAGAAATTAGAACACTTGCATCTGGTTAAAGCATAGGCACAGTTGAGTTCAGAAATAAAATTGAAGCTGAACCGAACCAGGTTCTTTGGTTTGGTGAACCGGGTTTCGTATTTTGAATCTAAATCTATTTCAACCAAACTGCTTCTATGCGAACAGGGTAGAGATAGAAACGAAAGAGAGGAGAATTTGAGAATAGTTATTACCTAACAAACAATGGCAATTCGCTGATCGAAGAAGTTTGTGTTACAGAAAACCAAGATGTTTTGTTGGTTGATTTAATGTTTACCCATGGGGAAATGCACAACTCCTGAAACACAACTCCTGCTCCCTCTTCTCCTTCCACCACCACCAAACATCACCTCTTCCAAACATTATCAACCACCGGCCACCGTGAGCTTTCTTTCTATCTTTCTTTGGTTCAATTCAATTTTTGTTCCGAACTAAACCATATCGCTTATTTTCAATTAGTTTTGTTTGTTGGTTTAATTGATTTTTTGTGAACCACTTACACCCCTACCATAGCATTAAAAAATAAGCTCCCTTACCCAAATATCTCAACCTTAACAATCCATTCCGAGATTACTCACTAACAAAATATGACAAGCGAACTTTACAATCCTAATCAACATAAACATGATTGAAATTCAATGAAAGAAATTCAATCCTAATCTCTAAACATAAACATGAGAAACTTAACAAACGCAAGGGAAAGTAAGTACCTGTCAACAACTTAGATTGAAATGAATTTGCAAACAATCAAACAAGAGAAAAACAATAGAGGGAGATATGGGTGGAGGAGCATTAAGCTTAGCGGTGGCAACAACAGTGAATGAGAGATGTAACTACAAGAACAATGCGCACAAGAGAGAGAGAGAGAGAGAGAGAGAGAGGACGGCGATAGAGGTTTCTTTCTTTAGGGTTGCAATGATGTTCGGTGGTGGGAGGGAGAAGAGGAAAAGAAACATGGTGCGGGAGAATGAGTTTCAGGGGAGAGAGAGAGAGAGAGAGAGAGAGAGAGAGAGAGAGAGAGAAGAGAGAAAGCTTCGCTTTGTTTTTTTCGAAACATCAAAACACTTACTTGATGTTACAAATATTAAAGCATCGGAACAAAAATGTTTATAAGAACAAATTTCCCTTTTCCATATGTACACCAAATTGTTGACTTAGAAAACTTATTCCAAATCAATACAAACTTATAATTTTTCATGTCTCGTCCTTTCTTTAAGAACACTTTTACATCTCATCTTGGTTTCTATCTCACTTTCTACTTCCCATCTCTCACTTTATTTCCATTCTATTTCTATGTCTCTCTTCCATACTTATCACACTTGTTTAAAACACTCTAAAATTAAATAGTCCATTTTCAACAGACAAAAATAACCACACATCATGCTAGTCAAAATTAGTAGTTTTTACTAAAAAAATTGATAATTTCAAAACTATAATAATATATCTCTTCTACAATCTCATGAGCAATAAATACCAATCCCTTATGTCAACTACATCATCATTTTCATTCAACTAATTGAAAACATAAAGTAAAAAGAAATTTATACCCTAAATAATTTAACCCTAATTCAATTTTTAAGAATGCATACCTTAAAAATGTGATTGATGGATAAAGAAGATGAGGAAGAGTGAGGGAGGCGAAGACGGTGGCAGGTGACAACGGGGGAAACTTTTCAGGCAGGCGGCGACAGTGGCGGTGGTTGGGGGAGAGAGGACGGCGACAGTGGTTTGATGATTGTTGTTGAGATGTTTGATGGTGATGGTGAGAAGAAGAGAAAAAGAACAAATGGTAAAGGAAAACCAATACGTGAAATGTTATGAATACGACACGATACTAATACCATACGTTATCTATACGGGTAATACTTTTATTTTTGTATGTTTTTTAATACAATACGGCCGCCATTAGTTGTTTAAAAATTAGAGAGCTTCTATGGTACACTAATTCAAGTGTACCAGTACATAATGTTGTAAGTTAATAAATTAACGATTATTTTTATAAATTAAAAACACTATTAATTAATTATTATATTTTAGATATAATAATAGTACAAAAAAAAATACAATTTTATTGTTTATAATGATTACATCAATATTTTAACATTTTTTCAATAAAAAATTGAATATTCACTATTATGAAGAATAAAAATTCAAAAAATATCAAAATTTATATTTTTGACAATTTTGATTAATGATATTTGATTATTATAATTTTTTTAATGATAGAAAAATAATTTCTCTTAAAAAAAATATTCATTCTATTTATTAACTTGATACTCATGTACCGGTACATTAGAAATTGTCTAATGTACCATAAAACTTGCCTAAAAATTAAAGAGAAATGTTAATAATACACTCTTTAACATACTTTTTCAACACATTTCAATTAAAATTTGCCACATCACTCCACTTCTCCTTTTATTTTAATTCTTTTTTTTATTAATAAATAAATGAATAAGGAAAAGGGGTGATGTGGCAAATTTTAATTAGAGTGTGTTAAAAAAGTGTGTTAAAATTAAATACATAAATGTACAATATATAAACCTAACTAAAATCGATAATGATAATCAATTAATGTTTAAATTAGTCAAAATGAAAAAATAATTGACAATTACATATTTTAAAGGTAAACTATCCATTTATGACGGTAAATTTGAGTAACCTTTCCTTCACAATCTTTGAAGGTACCACGAACAACCTGAACCTCGTCGTTTTTGCAGACAATCATTGAACAAATAGTGTATTTAGATCGGAGTTCGCCATAAAGAGGTGCGCTTATAAGAACACAACGAAGACATAACGACGCCGTGAAATTAACCTTGCGGCTAACTGACACTCGTGGATTGAACTTCATTTTCACTTTCTCTTCGAAATTGCAGTAGCTACTACTATTGAAGGATTTGATTGAGAAGATAACTTAATTCACAAACATGCATAGAAAATTAAATATTCCACATAAAAACCAAATGATGAAATTAAATATTAAATATATGAAATAACAAATGGAGAAGCAATTTAAAATCTTTGAAGATTTTTGAATTGAGAGTTTGGTCTAACTCAATATTATAAACAGTTTGTAAAGTTGCCCTCACTTATAAATATATATTCAATCTATTTTACAACTGATGTAAAAACTTCTTTTTCATTAGGAGATTGTGTCATTGTCAAAGATGGTTGTATTATGGAGAAAGAAATGCAGTAATCTCTACTATATATAAAGGGAATATTTTTGTTTTGGTGTAGCCTTTTTTCATAATTCCCAGAAAGCCGTTAATTTCTATAACTTCTATCTTAATAATTTCTATACATTTTAATTTTCATCAAACCATTAATCTTTTTTAAAACGTATTTTTCATCAAGGGAGTCTCTACAGTACACTTGAATAATTCAAGTGTACCGGTATATGACATCGTAAGTTAATAAATTAACGATTATTTTTATGAATTAAAAACATTATTAGTTTATTATTGTATTTTAGATATAATAATAGCACAATAAAAAATACAATTTCATTGTTTATAATGATTACACTAATATTTTAATATTTTTTAATAAAAAATTGAATATTGACTATTATGAAGAATAAAATTTTTGAAAATATCAAAATTTATATTTTTGACAACTTTAGTTAATGATATTTAATTATTATATTGGTTTTAATGATAGAAAAATAATTTCTTTTAAAAATATATTCATTTTATTTATTAATTTAATAATCATGTACCGGTACATTATAAATTGTCTAATGTACCATAAAATTTGTCTTTCATCAAATCGTACCACACAGATGGGCACGGAATAGTGGAGATAAAATGAAAAAGAAGAACAATGTTGTTGGAGGGAAATAACTTGTACAAATGATTATATAAAGAAAATAAAGACGAGTGAAGTCGTAAAAAAATTGTGCCATTTGCCATTAAATAGGTTGTATCTTTGATAATGTAAGCTAACTTCAGAAAGTTCATTTATTTGTTAAAAATATTCATAAATTACATACTTGCAACATATAACTTCAATATACTTTGAAAGTTGACAGAACATTTGTACGTAATATATAGAGATTAGAGTCTGAATGAATTTGTCAATCTGATACATTTATTTATTTATCTTTAAAAGATAACATTTTAACTACTAAATGTCTAAATTATTTGGAAAAAAAAGTATAACATCAAGACTGAAACGTGCCCAATTTGATCTCCACCGAATAGACGAAAACAGTAAATCTCACCCGTTAATTGACCAAACTAAATCAACGAAGAACAATACTCTCACGTCACCGATCCGCACCAAACCCAATCCACCAATCAAAACCAATCTCTCATCCCTATATATTCAATCTCTTCTTCATTCCTCCGCCATTCAATTCATTCACCAACAACAACACACGCAATCTCTCACTCAATTCTCTCGATTCCCATCAATGGCTCCCGCAAAAGCGGAGAAGAAACCCGCAGAGAAAAAACCAGCGGAGAAAGCACCGGCAGAGAAAAAACCAAAAGCCGAGAAGAAAATCTCGAAAGACGGAGCAACCGACAAGAAGAAAAAGCGCGTGAAGAAAAGCGTTGAAACGTACAAGATTTACATCTTCAAGGTTCTGAAACAGGTTCATCCTGATATAGGTATTTCAAGCAAAGCTATGGGAATAATGAACAGTTTCATCAACGATATCTTCGAGAAATTGGCTCAAGAAGCTTCCAGATTGGCGAGGTATAACAAGAAACCGACGATTACATCTCGTGAGATTCAAACGGCGGTGCGTTTGGTTCTTCCTGGTGAATTGGCTAAACATGCTGTTTCTGAAGGAACTAAGGCTGTTACCAAATTTACTAGCTCTTGAATTAGATCATTTCTAGGTTTTTTTTTATTTTTAAATTGTATTTTTTGGATCTAGAATTTTATATTGAGTTTTCTGATGTAGATTTTATGTGGCTTATGAACAGCTTTAATTTAAGCTCTTCGTTTGAAAAATAATCTGAGTTTTGGTTTCGATTATGTGATTCCTTATGGAAATGATCCTTTATTTTCAATGTTTTTGCGATGCGATTAATCTATTTTGATTAAACATTGGAGTATCAATTTTTTTTTATTTCCAATGTTGTTAGTTTAGAAGCTTGGACAAATTAGGCTTGGATAATCTGAGTTTTGGAGGCGGTGTTGGTATTGCTTAAACCTGCCCCGTCCCGTTGCCATGCCGGGATAATTCTTTAATTAATCTCAAACCTTGTTTTAATTTTGGTTTGTTTCAAAAACCGGTTTGAAAGCTGTTTTCTAATAGTGTGTTTGATTCTAGAGAAATTGAAAAGAGAAAAAAAGAAACAATGCACAAAATTTATAGATAGTGTAAAATCAGGTTTAAGAGTTGGTTTCTAACTTAATTTCTCTCCAACAAAACAAAGTGTAAAATTTGTTTTATGAGGTAGTTATAAAACCTAAATTGGTATCAAACTGATTCACAAAATCATAAATCTGTTGTTTTTTCCGTTTCGTTAAGAATTAATCACAATTTGAATGAGACTTTTTATATTAGACTCTTTTGTGTGTGTAAATTTCTTTTATTTATTTATATGTATATGATTTATTTTTATGCAAAAAAAATATAACTTATTCTTTTATTTTTTAATTAGATTATATTTTAAAATATAAGAGGGCAAAACCCATTATCTAAAACCTATATAATTAAATAGGTTAACCAAGTTTTGTACCCATATTTTTTCTTACACGGCTTACACCATTTGTCTCTACACCGTTTATTTTTAATTGTTCATTAGCACCACAATATGCAGAAGCTAAAACAAAATTGGGCAAATTTAGAAGCACTCCCTCTTAGTTTGGTTCTTGGTAACTTAGAAGAACGCATAGATCATGTTCGATTTGGTGCCGTGTGCAAAAATTGGCAATCAATTGCAAAGCTTAACCATCAAAATAATCAATTCAAGACCAATACACTACCCATGTTAGTGACACCCTTGGAAGTGTTTTGGACACAACCAAATATGAAGACATGGTGGTTGTTTAGCATTCCTAACAAGAAATACTACCCTTTCCCCCAAGTTCATCAATTGCGTCTTGATAATCCTGAACTTAGGCTTTGTGGTTCTAGCCATGGTTGGTTGGCATTGGCATTATTAGATTGTACCATAGCTCTAGTGAATCTTTTTAAGGATATACCTAGCTTTTTTCTCCCACCCCTTAACTTGGTTTACAAGGTAACTTCGTTTGCTGACCCTATAAAAAGTCCAGATGATTATATAATTGTAGCAATTTTCGACAAGATAGGTTATTATGAAAATACTGGTAAGATTGCTTTCATTAGAAGAGGCCAAACACGCTGGACTTGTTTAGATTCATCAGATTCTTGGTACGATGTTGTATTTTATAAAGGTCTACTGTTTGCTGTCACTATGTTTAGCAAAATTGTATCCTTCAACTTTGGTTGTTCAAATGATCATTTGGGTAAAATGACCATAACTTCCAATGTTGTTTTAGGAGAAAGTCTTGAACAATATTGTTATTTGGAGCACAAATATCTTGTGATATCGTTAAAGGAAGAGCTATGGATGGTAACAAAGGAATCTAGTTTCTGCCATGTTTTCAAATTGCAACTAGATGTCAAAAGTAAAAAGCTTGAACAAATGTTTGAGCTTAAGTGTTTGGGAGATAACATTTTATTTCTAGGAGCTGGTGATTCAACTTCCGTGTCGGCGTCATATTTCTCCAAATCTTTGCAAAGAAATTCAATTTACTTTGCCAATCTGAATATCTATAATATGAAGAGTGAAAAAACGACTTTTATTTCTCTTACACAATGGGACAGCAGTAATTTTTGGATTCTTCCAAATTTTCGATGGAATTGATGTGTTCAACTTTTTTATTTTTATGATAGTAGATTCAACTTTTTGCATTATATTTAATTAATCGTGTTTTTTTCGGTTTTTCGGTTAGTTGGTAACTTGTGTTCCTAATATTTATGAGATCTAATTGCAGTTTTATGTGTGAAATCTGATCTTGAGGTTTTGCTTGAATTGATTCAGCTACTTTGGTTTAATATATTCATGGAATTGTTGCAGTGCCATAAATTGTCAAGCACTGCTACTACTGTGTTTCAAGTTTTGGATTAATGCATCATACATCAGCAACAAGCTAATTGAGTGTCTCCCTTATTGTGTTTTACTAAATGAATATTGATCTCATAGAGGCCTAATTCAATGGATTTTGTATTGATTTACTGGAAGTGTGGAAATTTTCTTTAGGCTCTTGAGTCTTAGTTGTAATTTTCATATGATAAATGTTGAGAATAATTGTAATTCAAACTCAGATCAGTAATATTTGTTACATTTTCCGCAAAAATATGGTTTATCTTATTATGTTTGTCTCTTCTGAAATAATTGTGTTCGAGTGTCTCTTCTAATATTTATAAAACTAGCAGGATACCCGTGCGCGGACGGCACGGCGTTGCCGCACCGTATTAGGTTTTAATTTTAATTAAATTAGTAATTTTCATAAATAATAGTAGTATAAATTAATTCAACCAATAAAATAGGATCTCATGTTTATATGCAATTGTACTTGTACGGGTGTCGCGCGGGGAGCTCCATTGTAGGAGACCCGTGCGGGTGAATAGATTTATAAGTGTAACAAAAGAGAAAATATAAGTAATCGCAAAAATTACCTAAAAAATCAAACTTTATTATTAATATATGAATATAAATATAGATCTCATATTAATATATGCGTAAAAAAATAGAACTCGAAGAAATCATCAAAAAAGTTAGGTCCCCGTAATAATATATAAGTATAAATATGATTTCATAAAAATTACCATTAAATAGAAAATTTTATTAATTTATATCTATAAAAACATAGATCCAAATGAACCATAAAAAAAGTTAGGTCCCGTAATTGCATATGAGTATATCTATAGACTTCATAAAAATTATCAAAAATTAGACAATGTTATTAATATATCTATAGATATAAATTTAGGTCCCCGTAATAAAGTAATTTTATTAATAACATCCATGTAATAAACTACTTGATAGACAATTTTATTAATATATGCGTCGAAAAATAGATGTTGAAGAAATCATCAAAAAAGTTAGGTCTCTTAATAATATGAGTATAAATATAGATTTCGTAAAAATTACTAAAAAGTAGACAATTTTATTAATATATGTGTATAAACATAGATCAGAGAAACCATTAAAAAAGTTAGGTCCCCGTAATAGTATGTGAGCATAAACATAGAGCTGTAAAAATTATCAAAAAATAGACAATTTTATTAATATATGCTTAAAAAAATAGATCTAGAGAAACCATCAAAAAATTTAGGTCTTCGTAATAATATATGAGTATAACTATAGATTTCGTAAAATTTAGCAAAAAAATAAAAATATTTATAAATACATATGTATAAAAACATAGATCAAAAGTAACCATTAAAAAAGTTAGGTCCCGTAATTGTATATGAATATAACTATAGACTTCATTAAAATTATAAAAAAAAAAAAGATAATTTTATTAATTGGTTTAATTGTGGTGCACAGGTGTAATCCCACTTTACAAAATCATCCAATAACATTTTGCCACACCATCTATTTAAATATGTGATTTAATTTAATTTAATTTAATTTAATTAAAATTTATCTTAAATTAATTCTAAACAACACCAAGTTCTATTGGTTCTCCAGTGTTGATGGAGGGTTACATCTTTCTCTTTCTCTGCATCCATACTTGATCATTTCTACAGTTTTGGTCAAAAAATCAATAACAACTTAAATTTCTAAGTAATGTAATTTGAGATTGAGAGAGAGGGGAAATATTATTAAAACGAAATTACTTTACGGTGGTGTTGTTTTCGTCAACCACAAAAATTACTGGAAGTTTTCGCCAAAATTATGAATGCTTTATACTTGTCGAAGAGATCATACAACCAACCACACCTTCAATTACTTGATAATTTCTTTAATTCGAAGACTTGTGTACATTAAAAGATTCTATTATAATTTCACATATCCAAAAGCATATGCAATGAGTGTGATCGAAGAACGGAGAAACAATGCAAATATGGAAAGAAGAATAAGTGTGATCGAAGAACTGAGAGACAATGCAATGAGTTTGCAGGAGTCGGTTACCCAGAATGATGGGAACGTGACGACTAAAACAGAATTATTAATATAAGAGTATAAATATAAGAGTATAAATATAGCAGAAATGATATTTAGACAAAAATATCAAACAAAAATACAATAAAAGTATGTATTGTTCATTTATACAATTTTTTTCCTATTTTTTTATTCTTTTTGGTTACCAACAAAGGTGCACGTGAGTTTCTGCTTCTCTCTCTTTTTTGTTTCTCACTCTCTGTCTTCTCCCTCACACCACCAAAACTTGAGTTTCTTCTAACCCTTTTCCATTCTTCTTCTCCTTCACAGTTCACACCACCAAAACTTGCATCTCTTCCAATCAATTCCGCCGCCATCAACAACTTGCATCTTTTTCTCCTTCAACCGCTGCCGCCGTATTCTCCTTCGTCTTCTCATTCCACCACCAAGCAACTTCGCCGCCGTCAAAACCGTCGCCATGCACGAAATCAACTTCGCCGCCTGCAAAACCCAATAACTTCGCCGCCGTGAAACCGAGACCCAGGTTTTTCTCTTTTTCTATGATTTAAATCTGATTGTTAAAGTAATCTATCATGATTTAGTGATTAAATCTGATTAGGATTAATTTAGGTTAAATGAGCATGAAAGTGGACTGTTGGATTTTGTGGTAGAATTGATTTTATTGTTAGGGTTTATTGGATGATTAATTTGTTGGATTGTTGTTTATTTTGTGGTACAATGAATTTATTTGGATTACACAATTGGTAATTGTAAGTGTAACAGTTGCAGTGATATGTTTGGATTACATTGGAGTTGTGTAGGTTGATTGTGAAAAGTGTTGGCCTTTTTTCTACCACTATTTGATCCAGATTTACATAGCATCTTTCACTAGTGTTTTTTAGTAGTGTACATGTAGTATATATTCATGTTATTATAATGTGAAAGATGTTGCAAATTGAAACACTACAATGTTAATTAAAGAATTTCCTCTATTTTGAAGCTTAACATTAAATCAGCATCTAGTGCTTATTACTAATTAATTAATCAAACATTTCTTGTAGAATGCAACATGAGAATCAAATTAAGTAATTGGGAGGGATTCAAGCTCATTTTGTAATCATGATATATAAGAAAAAGTAAAAACACTCTTCCAAAAAGATTTGGTTATAAAGTATAAGCCAATAATTGAGCTAGTTGGAAGGACACTAATTGGTTAGTGCTGACATAAGACTATGGATTGTTATCCTTGTTATATAACACAAGTGGGAATGTAAGACAATATAATATGGAGCTAGTTCTGAAATGTTTAGTAAAATGAGACAAGACTAGAGGCAATACAATAGTAGTTAATTTATTGTAGGATGAGAGTTACAGTGTTGTTATTAGTCTCTATTTGTCAGTCGTGTTAAAGATTTTTTATAGAAACTCTTCCGTTATACTTTTAAGTACACTACACTACATTTTGAGGTATTTTCCGTTTTGGACCGCATATTGATTGAGAAGTGTGACTGTTGTATATAAACTACTTTTAATCTCAAAAATGTGTACTAGAGCTGAGCCTCAAATAAAGGCCATTAGCTTAAAATATTAATTACACTTAAACTCAAGAGAGCATTATTAAACTTCTTGAATTTGAACCCTCTTCTTCTCGACAAAGTTGAATCATGTGACTACATGTACTATTTTGTTTCGGGTTACTTGCAAGTACTTCAATGTTTAAGTCAATATAAAAATGAGTCAATATAAGAATGCTGCATTGTGATGTAAGATAACATACAAACAAGTAAGGATAAACGATTACAAGTAACGGTGTTTCTTTGTATTGTTATAATTTTGATTGCATCAAATAGTTACTTGTGAATTTTTCTATTATAGGTTAAATAAGTTGCATTATAAGCTAATTTAATCATATGCTTATATATGGAAATTCATTTGCACTTCATGATGTAAGAAACAAACATACAAGTAAGATGAAATTAACAAGACCATTGAACATATGTATACAGTCTATCAACTAGTTTGAGCAGATGCTTATATAATTCACTGAACTCTTAAGTACTTCTAAGTCACTCTTAAACTTTGTTAACTGAATTTTGCTTATCTATTATATTAACTCTTCTTGTTGGTGATGTTTCTTAAAGCTTATGGTATACGACTATTATATGACATTTGTATATTTTAAGGTTGCCAAAGTGGAGTGAGATCTTTGTATGTGGCTGCTTATTTGGCTGAAGTCCATTTCTGTCAACTTGAGTACACTTTTCTTATAGTAGTTCTTGTCTTATTAGTTGTACTTATATAGTTATAGCTTGGTCTTGGCATCTTCAATTCTTCAAAATAAGTAACTGAGCAGTTTGGTTTTCCTATTAGTGGTTGGTCTTGTCATTTTGATTTATGTAACTACTATGTTCATATAATCTGATACTAAATTGATACCTTATCATGTTGGTTAGGATTTTAGATGACATGTAAGGAATTATATGAACTTATTTTAATTGAAAAGTGGATTTAACACATCTGGATTTCAAAATCTGAATGTGTTCAAAATTCTAAGATATGGAGGATTAAATATCTGAATCCAAATTTAAAATTCTGAGGATTTATCCGGATTTAATATCAACACTGATTTTTGTTTTGTTTCAGCTTGTTGGCATAAGCTCAGTGCTTGTAGCATCCAAATTAGCTTGAATTTGTTCGTTCTGCATATTTGTTGGATTTATTTGTTGGTTCTGCATATTTCTTGTTGATTTCGGACTTTACAAGAGCAAAGAGGAGGAGATCTTTAGAATCAAGCTTATCTTTTACTTCCCAAAGTACATGATCAGAGAGGACATGGTCAGGGAGGAGATCTTCGAGATCAAACTTATCTTTTACTTCCCAAAGTACATGATCAAAGAGGACATGGTCGGGGAGGAGATCTCGAATGTAAAAAGATTACATTTATGTGTTATCTTTTACTTGTAATGTAGTTTTTCTGCCTAATACTATATTTCAAAATGTAATTAAAGGAAAAGAAAACAAGAAATGGGTAAAGAATTTTTTTGAAACCAAGCCACCAACTAGAAGTTAGTTACACTCATGATAAGTTGTTATGAGAATTAGTTAGAGAGCTTGTACTCTATATATACTAGGATCACACTTTGTAATAGTTTAGCTTGTAATAACATGACTGATCAATGAATCAAATGTTCTCTCAACTCTAAGATTTCAATATGGCTAACCAAAATAGTTCATCAACTCCTCAATTATATGAACGTAACTCCCCACATCTTTAATGACAACAATTAAAATGAATTTTACTGTTTTTTCACGCGTGACACTTTACATTCGCCACATTTTGATTGTTTAAAGGTGCTAAAGTTAAAAAAAAGAAGTTAAAGGAGAATGATTTTTTAAATTTTGGGAGATTTTGCGACAGTTAACCAAATTAGTTCATCAACGCCCCAGATATATGAACATGACTCCCCACATTTGTAATGACAATAATTTCAATGAATTTTACTCTTTTTTCACGTGTGATACTTTACATGGGGCACACTTCTTATTGTTTGATGGTGTTAAAGTTAAAACAAAGTTAAAGTTAGTGCTTTTTTAAATTTTAAAAGATTTTACACCAGTTAACCAAATTAGTTCATCAACGACCCACATATATGAACTCGACTCCCCACATTTGTAGTAAGAATAATTTAAATGAATTTTACTCTTTCTTCATCTTCTTATTCTTCTTCATCTTCTTCGCCATTCCTATCAATATTCAAACAATATCTAACCATGCAAATCATTAATTGGCTGAAGAAACTTTGCAAATTATAATGTGATTGAAGCATTGTGTACGCTGTTTTTTGGTAAACAACCGCTAGTTTGTAATGCTTAAAAGACCAACTAGAGAATCTTGGAACATGTTTTGTGTATTCATTGTTTAAGTTTGAAAATAGCAATGTTCATTAACGCAAATGAACAAGTTTGTTTGTAAAAAGTAAATGAAATGAAAATGAATAACTTAAATGACAAGAAAAGTAAAAATACTCAAAATGAGTACGTTTGACAAGAAAAAATAAATGATTCAATGAAATAAAATGCAAAGAATGTAAATGAAAACAATAAATTGCATGAAATATTAAATTGCATTGAATTAAAAGAGAGTGATCACAAGATCATACATTGTTTCCTTGTATACTCGTTTCTCTCGAACGCTGGGTACTTTGAGTGTTTAAGGGATTTTCAGTATGAGTAATTTGTGATATGGTTTACAACAAATGAACTAGTATTTAAAGATAAATTCTAAGTCTATCTACTAACGACTATATAACAACTATTTGACAAGTGTCTTGCCATATAATCTTCATTCCTGAATGCCAAAAGTTGTCAGACTTGAATGAAACGTTGCAATGGTTTGAAATTTGAATCTTAAGAAATGCTGAAAATATGATAAGTCCTCAAGTATTCTTCGAATTCGAATGATCCTTGATAACTACTCGAATGGTGGGTGACTCAAACCAAAACTTAATTTGCTCCTTGGACTTGTAAATATTTCCCATCTTCTAAGATTCTTGAATATTCCCTATAGAGAATATTATTTATATTTAAATATATTACTATTAACCTTTATTATATTATTAATGACTTGGAAACATTAATTTCCATAATTAAAAGGTCCAGTAATTATATTCAAAGAATATTTAGGGCATATTTTGACTTAACCAAAATATGGGCTAACAAGCATATGAATTGGTTAACACAATGTATTTATATAGAAAAAAATCATTCAGTGAGACCCATGTACAATGTCATGCGTGAAAAAATAGTAAAATTTGGTGAAATCGTTGCAAAGACACCAGTGGGGAGTTGTGTGGCAATAACTGGGGAGTTGAAGACCAAATTTGGTTAAATAGTTTAAACTAGTAAAAATTACTCGTATATTAACTTTTACTTTGTTTTAACTTTAGTACTTGAAAAAAGAATCATTCGGTGAGATCCATGTACAATGTCATGCGTGAAAAAATAGTAAAATTTGGTGAAATTGTTGCAAAGACACTGGTGGAGAGTCATGTGGAAATAATTGGAGAGTTGGAGACAAAATTTGGTTAAATAGTTTAAACTAGTAAAAATCACTCGTATATTAACTTTTACTTTGTTTTAACTTTAGTACCTGAAAAAAAATCATTCGGTGAGACCCATGTACAATGTCATGCGTGAAAAAATAGTAAAATTTGGTGAAATCGTTGCAAAGACACTGGTGGGGAGTCATGTGAAAATAACTGGGGAGTTGGAGACAAATTTTGGTTAAATAGTTTAAACTAGTAAAAATCACTCGTATATTAACTTTTACTGTTTTGACTTTAGTACCTGAAAAAAAATCATTCAGTGAGACTCATGTAAAATGTCATGCGTGAAAAAGTAGTAAAATTTGGTGAAATCTTTGCAAAAACACCGGTGGGGAGTCGTGTGGCAATAATTGGGGAGTTGGAGACCAAGTTTGGTTAAATAGTTTAAAATTAGAAAAAATCACTCGTATATTAACTTTTACTGTTTTAACTTTAGTACCTGAAAAAAATCATTCGGTGAGATCCATGTACAATGTCATGCGTGAAAAAATAGTAAAATTTGGTGAAATTGTTGCAAAGAAACTAGTGGGGAGTCATGTGGAAATAATTGGAGAGTTGGAGACAAAATTTGGTTAAATAGTTTAAACTAGTAAAAATCACTCGTATATTAACTTTTACTTTGTTTTAACTTTAGTACCTGAAAAAAAATCATTCGGTGAGACCCATGTACAATGTCATGCGTGAAAAAATAGTAAAATTTGGTGAAATCGTTGCAAAGACACTGGTGGGGAGTCATGTGAAAATAACTGGGGAGTTGGAGACAAATTTTGGTTAAATAGTTTAAACTAGTAAAAATCACTCGTATATTAACTTTTACTGTTTTGACTTTAGTACCTGAAAAAAAAATCATTCAGTGAGACTCATGTAAAATGTCATGCGTGAAAAAATAGTAAAATTTGGTGAAATCTTTGCAAAAACACCGGTGGGGAGTCGTGTGGCAATAATTGGGGAGTTGGAGACCAAGTTTGGTTAAATAGTTTAAAATTAGTAAAAATCACTCGTATATTAACTTTTATTGTTTTAACTTTAGTACCTGAAAAAAAAATCATTCAGTGAGACTCATGTACAATGTCATGTGTGAAAAAATAGTAAAATTTGGTGAAATCGTTGCAAAGACACTGGTGGGGAGTCATGTGGAAATAACTGGGAAGTTGGAGACAAAGTTTGGTTAAATAGTTTAAACTAGTAAAGCCAATGGACAATGGGTTATCTTCCACTTAGTGCAAGCCAATGGTTTTGACAGGTTTTTGGACAAATGAACTGTGATTACCATTATCAATATTCCATATCTTGTCTTTTGGAGTAGCTAAACAGTAATGAAATTGTGCAACAAATCCTCAATTTACAGGGGCACAATGAAGATTCAAAGCTCCAAGTCTACTATGTTAGGTAAGAATCAAAATGCAAATGTCATTACATGAGCTTAATATAATATTCAAAGACATTTTCCTCCATTCCATTCCTCTCTTATCTTAACCTTATTTGGACTTGGCCAGACTGACCAGTCATAACACATGAGCTACCAATCATATTTCCTTCAAAAGGTTGCAAATATATATGTATTGGTTAATGATACAACAATAACAGTATAATACAAAGTCTTAACAACCAAATCTGCTTTTAGGCAATTTTAACAACCAGTGGCAACAATAGGAAAGAAAACGAGACCTAAAAAACGAAAAAGAAATATATGGTTATTCTCCTATACTTCGAAACATGAAAATTGAAATATCATCTTGAAACTTGAGCTGTGGTGTCTATTTGTTGGGACTTGGGAGTTTAGAAACAGATACAGTGAAACACTTCACACAAAATTCACGGAATTGGCTATGAATTGTTGGTATTAAACGCCTTAATACATAGAATAACACCTGAGGTAAATGAAGCAAGAATGATCGAGACTCCCTGCCTGGAATGCCAAAATTCATACCATGTCAAGGGTCCGGTCACCTGAACCAAAACCTTCTTAAATTGTTCATTCAAGTCATCTAGTGAACCAGTGTTGTCTTTTACTATATCAGCTTTACTATTTTTAACATCCAGCGGCATCTGAGCATTAACCCTGTTCCGACCATCCTCCTCACTAGACTTGTCTCTCGTCAAGAGTCTTTGAATTTGTGTGTCAGGATCAACCCACACAACAATAATGGGCTTTGTGAACTTGTCTATCTTGGCCTCAAATAACAACGGTATATCAATCAGTGCTCTTGCCACTTGCTATTCCACCAGTCAGTCCTACAATTCTCATTCTTTCTATCAATCAATCACTGCACCCTTGCAACTTGTCAGCTATTAATTCTGAGGTTTTATTTTCACTTACCCTGGTGAGAGCAGTAATGGTCACAAAAACATTACATACTTCAACATGTACACGTATAGATAAATCAAATAAGTATGCAAATTTAAGGATACTGCAAATGTCTTTGAACAACAACAGATAATTTTAGGCATTTTAAGTAACAGCAACAACAACTAACAATTAAGAAGAGTATCACAAAATCCCCAATTGTTCCCTTGACAATGATTTTGAAACACAAAGATATTACTCATAGTCATAAATCCCCAATTATTCCATTGACAATTTAGGTTTAGTACAATTCAACTAAACCTAAACATAAACATAAATCTATTTCAAGAAGTAAAATACTACATAAAACAAACCCTTAGTCCAAACCCATTACAGTAAAAAGATTACACATACAATCAATTTCAGATCACACAAACAGATCAAACCCTAGAAAGCAAATCTGAAATAAACGAAAATTAAATCAAACCTGAATGCATAAATTGCTTCCCACTCCTTCGATGAGATGCTCCTTTAGATGGTGTTTTTCTTCATCAATTACTTTCTCCTTTTCAAACGAGCGGTGGTGATGATGAGAGCGGTGGTGTTGAACGGAGAAGAGGTTTGCAGAGAGAGAGGGGGAGATGATCAGTGGTGATGATGAGAGCGAGTGGTTGACTGGTGTTGAACGGAATTGACGAGAGACGAGAGAGAGAGCATGCGTGTTGTGTGAGTATGGAGGGAGAGAGTGTGGGATTGGTGAGAAGAGAGAGAGCACGGTGTGTAGGTGAGTAAGGAGGGAGAGAGAGTGTGACTTTTAACAAAAATGAAAAAATATGTATAAGTGAACAGTGCATATTTTTGTTGTATTTTTGTTAGATAAAGTTGTCTAAATATCATTTCTGTAAATATAGAGCCGTAAAAGTTATCATAAGTAGACTATATTATTAATGAGAAATGCTAGAAACACACTATTTAACACACTTTTTTAACACACTCCAATTAAAATTTGTCACATCAGTCCTTTTCTTTATTCATTTATTTATTAATAAAAAAAGAATTAAAATAAAAGGAGAAGTGGGGTGATGTGGCATATTTTAATTAGAGTGTGTTGAAAAAGTGTGTTCTTAACATTTCTCATTATTCATATATGCGTCAAAAAATAGATGTTGAAGAAATCATAAAAGAGGTTAGGTCCCCGTAATAATATATGAATATAAATATATATTTTATAATAATTACCAAAAAATAAACAATTTTATTAATATATGCGTAAAAACATAGATCCAAATGAACCATAAAAAAAGTTAGGTCCCCGTAATTCTATATGAATTAAATACAGACGTAAAAATTACTACCTCCATTCCTTTTTACTTGTCGTTTTAGGAAAAATATTTGTTCTTTTTTACTTGTTGTTTTAGCAATTTAGGTTATATTTTGCATATTATACCCTCATTCCTATTTTATTTTATTGACTAAATTTTGTATTTTTTTTTGTTGAAATAATATAATTGTTTTATTGTATTTAATTTTTTTTTACTAAACTTCTTCATATAATCTTTTTTTATTTTTGTTTAGTTCCTATTTTTTTGTTTTGTGCATGTTTATTGAAAATCTTGTTACACAATATTAAGAAACTCAAAATGACTGCAACTTGAAAATATGAGAATTGTTTCAACACCAAGATTTGAAGTCATATATGAGAAGTTCTAAATTTTGTGAACTTATTAATGTTTTGGGAAACCTTGAAGTATCTCTTGTTTTTTTTAATTTTGACGATGAAGTATCTCTTATTTAAGCACTAGTTTCTTGTAACAATTTTTTTGCTTGATTTTAAATAAAGTTTGTTACGATTTTTTTGGAAATTGATAATAATTGAAAAAAAAAGTAGAAATTTATTGGTGGATTAAAAATATGATATATATTTTTAAAAAGGACATAATAGGAAAATAAGGTGGACAAGTAGCCCCTCCTATTTTCGTCTTTTTTTCTAAAACGACAAGTAAAAAGGAACGGAGGTAGTATCAAAAAATAGACAATTTTATTTATATATGCGTCAAAAATAGATCTTGAAGAAATCATCAAAAAAGTTAGGTCCCCGTAATAATATGAGTTTAAATATAAATTTCGTAAAAATTACCAAAAAGTAGACAATTTTATTAATATATGCGTATAAAGATAGATCCCGATAAACCATAAAAAAGGTTAGGTCCCCGTAATAATTTATAGTATAAATAGAGACGTAAAAGTTATCAAAAAATAAACAATTTTATTAATATATGAGTCAAAAAATAGATCTTGAAGAAAACATCAAAAAAGTTAGATCCCTGTAATAATATATGAGTATAAATATAGATTTCGTTAAAATTATCAAAAAAATAAAATAGATAATTTTATTACTATATGCATAAAAACATAGATCTAGAAAAACCATCAAAAAAGTTAATTAAGTCTCATTAATTGTTTTGGAGTATATATAAATATAGAATTCGTAAAAATTACCAAAATAAATAGATAATTTTATTAATATATGCATCAAAAAATAGATCTTGAAGAAATCATCAAAAATGTTAGGTCCACGTAATAATATATGACTATAAATGTAAATTCCTTAAAAATTACTAAAAAATAGACAATGTTATTAATATATGCGTATGTTGAGAAACCATCAAAAAAGTTAAGCTCCTGTAATAATATATAAATATAAATATAGAACAGTAAAAATTAGAAAAAATAGACAATTTTATTAATATAAGCGTCACAAAATAGATCTTGAAGTAATCAAAAAAAAGATGGGTCCATGTAATAATATATGACTATAAATATAAATTTCGTAAAAATAATTAAAAAATAGAAAATTTTATTAATATATGCATGAAAATATAGATCCGGAGAAACCATCCAAAAAGTTAGGTCCTCGTAATTGTTTATGAGTATAAATATAGACTTCGTAAAAAATTTCAAAAAATAGACCATTTTATTAATATATGCGTCAAAAAAATAGATCTTGAAGAAATCATAAAAAAAAGTTAGGTCTCCTAATAATATATGAGTATAAATATAGATTTCATAAAAATTACTAAAAAGTAGACAATTTTATTAATATATGCGTATAAACATAGATCAGAGAAATCATTAAAAAAAGTTTGGTCCCCGTAATAATGTATGAGCATAAACATATAGAGCTGTAAAAATTATCAAAAAATAGACAATTTTATTAATATATGCTTTTAAAAATAGATCTAGAGAAACCTTCAAAAAAGTTAGGTCTTCGTAATAATATATGAGTATAGCTATAGATTTCTTAAAAATTAGCAAAAAATAGAAAATTTTATAATTATATATGTATAAAAACATAGATCAAAAAGAACCATAAAAAAAGTTAGGTCCCCGTAATTGTATATGAGTATAACTATCGACTTCATTAAAATTATCAAAAAAAAGATAATTTTATTAATATATGCCTCAAAAAATAGATAGGTCCCTGTAATAATTTGAGTATAAGTAAAGAATTCGTAAAAATTACCAAAAATTAGATAACTTTATTAATATATGCGCAATAACATAGATACGAAAGAAACCATCAAAAAGTCAATTCCCCGTGATAATATAAGAGTATAAATATAGAGCCGTAAAAGTTATCATAAGTAGACTATATTATTAATATATGCGTCAAAAAATAGATGTTGAAGAAATCATAAAAGAGGTTATGTCCCCGTAATAATATGAGTTTAAATATATATTTCGTAAAAATGATCAAAAAGTAGAAAATTTTATTAATATATGCGTATAAACATAGATACCGATAAACCATAATAAAGGTTAGGTCCCCGTAATAATTTAGAGTATAAATAGAGACGTAAAAGTTATAAAAAAAAATAAACAATTTTATTAATATATGAGTCGAAAAATAGATCTTGAAGAAAACATAAAAAAAGTTAGGTCCTTGTAATAATATATGAGTATAAATATAGATTTTGTTAAAATTATCAAAAAATAAAATAGACAATTTTATTACTATATGCATAAAAACATAGATCTAGAGAAACCATCAAAAAAGTTTATTAAGTCTCATTAATTGTTTAGGAGTATAAATATGCAATTCGTAAAAATTATAGAAAATAGATAATTTTATTAATATATGTATAAAAAAATTGATCTTGAAGAAATCATAAAAAAAAGTTAGGTCCCCGTAATGGTATATGAGTATAAATTTAGACTTCTTATAATATATGAGTATAAATATTTGTTAATACATGCATAAAAACATGGATCCCGAAAATACATTAAAAAGTTAGGTCCCCGTATAAATGTATGAGTATAATTATAGAATTCATAAAAATCACTAAAAAAGTAGATAATTTTATTAATATATGCATAAAAAAATAGATCTTAAAGAATGTATAAATGTATGTGTATAATTATTATAGAATTCGTAAAAATTACTAAAAAATAGATAATTTTATTAATATATGTATCAAAAAATAGATCTTAAAGAAATGATTAAAAAAGTTAGGTCCCCGTAATAATATATGAGTATAAATATAGCTTTCGTAGATAGTTACCAAAAAGTAGACAATTTTATTAAAGCTTAAATACACTTTTGGTTCTTCTATTTTGATATTTTTAAACTTTTAGTCCCTCTATTTGTAAAATCAAGTTTTTGGTCCCCTTATTTAAAAAGTCAACATAATTTTCTTCATACTTTATATATAATACAATAAGAAATAATTCTATAAAACAAAAATTAAATATGAAAAATAAAACAAAAATTAAGAATGTGCTGAATCCTATTTATTCTTTTTTTTTTTTGATATTCAATCCTATTTGTTCTAAAAAGAAAGAATGTGTCGGAAAAAAAGATTATTTTCAGATCAAACTTAGTTCTAAATTGATAACTTAGTTCTTCATCCATCCTCCTTCTCCATTAATGCCAAAATTCATCAACACCAAATCTAACTTGCTCACTGATCTGATTTTTATGATGCAACAAAATCTTAGTATCAGATTAATGTTGACGAAGATTCTAAATTGAAAACTGAATTGATTTTTTAGATTTAGTGCCACATCATTACATGCCAATTTAGCGCCACATCATTAATGAGGTTGCCATATAATTAAAATTGAAGGGGATCAAAAAATTATGTTGACTTTTTAAATAAAGGACCAAAAAATTGGTTTTAAAAATAGGGGGATTAAAAGTTTAAAAATATCAAAATAGTCTTTTGTTAATATATGCCTATAAACATAGAACTTGAGAAATCATAAAAAAAAGTTAGGTTCCCGTAATATGTTTATAAAAAAATAGACAATTTTACTAATATATGTATAAAAACATAGATGCGTAGAAACCATAAAAAAAATTAGGTCATTGTAATTGTATATGAGTATAAATATAGACTTCGTAAAAATTAATAAAAAATTGACAATTTTATTAATATACGCGAATAAAAATATAGATCCAGAGTAACCATCATAAAAGTTAGGTCTCCGTAGTTGTATATGAGTATAAATATACGCTTCATAAAAATTATATGCACATGTGGACAGACACGTGGACATTTGGAAACTTATACACGTGGACAAAATTGACTGAAATGACTAAATTGAAACTTAAAATAAATGTTTGGGACCAAATTGATACCTAAAATAAACATTTGAGACCAAATGTGTAATTAAGCATATATATATATATATATATACAGGGGTTTGCTAACTTCCTCCCATGTGGGAGGAAGCAAGCATCCTCTCATTATATATTTACTAAAAACTCAATTTCATATATGCAAATCTAAGGTTAGTTTTGTAATTTACATTTTATTTAATTAAAAACAAAAAAAAACACCAAAAATCAAACTACTGATCCCGTGAAAACCAAAAAAAGAAACCCATTGATCTTGTTGCTCTCTCTGCTACCCATCACCATTGTCATTATCCTCTTCGTTCCTCTGCTCTCACACAGAAACACTCTAATTACATGAAATTGTAGTTGTTTCTCTTCTCACTCTATGACTTTCTAGTTGTTTGGGTTCTTAATTTGTATAATTACTCTACTAATTTCAATTGGGTTCCTAATCGAGCGTGAATTTTACTACAAACATTTTGATTTTGAATTGAAAATCGATGGATGAAAATCGAAAATTGAAGAAGCAAATTGGGACTTTTCAATTTTAGGAATTTTGAATTTGGGCTTTTCAATTGAAGAAGCTAATTGAAGAAGCGAATTTTTTATTTTGGCTTTTCAATTGAAGAAGTGATAAAATATGAAGAAACAAATGAAGAATAGAATTCAGTGACAGTGATGATGATGATTTATGTAAAGCTAAGTGTGGTTCAATTCTGGAAAAAAAATTAAATAATATTATAATGGAAAATTACTTAATTATCCAATAATAGTTTAAACTATATTAAAGAGAGAAGAGTGGTTTTTTTAGTAAAAAACAAGTGGGAGGAGGGTTGCTAACTTCCTCCCACATATTTTTAGGTGAGAGGATGTTAGCAGCCCCCATATATATATATATATATATATATATATATATATATATATATATATATATATGTTGTTGATAATAGATAAATGTTGTAAATTAATAGAATGACTTATTAAAATTTTAATTTTCTGATAAATTGAAATGGAAAATTACATTGAAAGAAGTAATATGTATTGGATTATGATGTATAATTCAAGCTGTTGCGCGTTTTTTTTATTTTTTCTAGTTTATCTTATTTGTTTTTATTTAAGATTGTTAGTTACCTAGATTTTAGGAAGTAGATAGAATTAATTAATTACCTAGATTTTAGGAAGTTGTTACATTCACTTTACCTATAAATAGGTGTTATGTGATCATTGTAAATACAATCACTTTTCAATAATAAGTTCATTCAATATTTTTCTTCTAGTTCATTCTCTTCTTATTCTTTGTTTAGTTGTTCTTTGTTGAGGAGTTTTCCCCAACAAAGTGGTATCTAGAGCTTATACGATCCAAAGGATCAATTCTTGATCTTTCTTGAATCCAAGAAAGACTCTTTGTGGTTGCAGTGACTCAACCATGGCTGGTACTAACAATATCCATGTGAATTTGCCGGTTCTTGAAGGATCCAAGAACTGGTACATATGGGTGAAGCAAATGAAGGTTGTATTCAATTTTCATGAGGTGTGTGATCAAGTTACAACTACGGTTGCTCAATTACCAGCAAATCCGATTGAAGAACAAAGAACAACGTTCAGACTTTCAAAGAAGAACGACACCAAAGGCCTATACCTCATTCATTAGTGTGTGTGAATCCAATAGTGCTAGAGAAGATTGTAGATGAAGAAACTGCAAAAGGAGCATGAGATACACTTCAGAAGATTTATGGTGGTGATGCAAAGGTAAAGAAGGTGAAATTGCAAGGGTTGAAGAGACAATATGAACTCCTTCATATGAAGGACGATGAGAAGATTGCAGACTACTTCACAAGATTAGTGACACTCACTAATCAAATGAAGAGTTGTGGGGGAACAATTGATGAACAAGAACAGGTTGAAAAAGTACTCAGAACTTTAACCACAAGTGTCAAACACATTGTGGTGATCATTGAAGAAACTAAAGATCTGAGTGAAATCAGAATTGAAGATCTGCAGAGCACTCTTGAAGCACACGGAGAAAGATCATGTAACATCCCATATTTTGAATTGATTTATTTTAAGACCTTGGTTTGTTATCCTTTTCATTTTCTTAACTATTTTATCTAGACGCTTGTATTTAAGGACGGGAAGTGACCAATTGACATGTTTGCTAGTAATGTTAGATTATGAATTGTTAATTAGCTAAATTATTTTTCATAACTAAAATGTTATAATTGGTGCTTATGAAATAAGACATACTATTTGAATTTTGTGGTCATGTACCACGTGAATTTTGGAACAAGTCATATACTGAGAGTGGATTGGCATTGTTTTGACAATGAGAGAGTTAATAATTTGAATCTCTATTAATTGGGCAATAACCAAAATAGTTGACTAGCTTTAATACCCATAAACTCCATTTAACATGATTCATTTGGACATTCATTGAAAATTATCCCCTTGTTTTTCGGTTAGAATTCACACCAGACCATAATTGATACAAATCACAAAATTTAATTGATTTAGTTGGGTAAATCAATTCTCAAAACTACTATCAAATCCCATTCAGTAAACATGGCCTATTTTCAAACCCACACAATCCCATTTTCTCCTACCACATTCACGCCTCCTCATCATACTTTGTGTCTCCCACTTATTTGCTAGCTGTTACAAGTATCAAAAGTGATATCAAATCCATCTCACTCTAATCTCTAAATTTATTGTCACATTTCAATTCATTTTCGCAAATGGTACTAGTATATAAATAAGTATATGTACTGTTTCCAAGCATCATACACATTCGCACACCCAAGTCCAGTAAAGACATTTCATCGTGTCACTCCAATACCCCTTATCAAGTTCTCCTTCTCTTAAGTTCTCGAGTACCAGGGGAGTTTAAACTACCCTTCGTGAAAACAACGCGTGGAGTTTTAAAGATTTTTGCGTTAGAGTAGGAAAGCGTATCAGGTAAGGGCAGTTTCCTCCATACAAGTTATTTTGCATAAATTTAGTAGCGTTTAATATTTGTATGATGATGGCCATGTTTGTCTTGATTCCCATGTATTGTGATTTTATGATATGTGATTATCTATGGATTATTGTGATGGTGTTGTATATGGACATGGCATGAACATATGCATTTTGATGTGGTGTACTCCAGCCTTTGGCGTAAGGGGGTACTTGGATTCTTGTGGTGTGCTCCAGCATTGTGCGTAAGGGGGTACTTGATTTTCCCATTGGTATGGGTGATTATATCCGGATCATTTTGAATAGAAGCATGCATCTACTTATTTTGAAATTAGTGTTTGTGTGCTTTTATTTGTACATTATCTTATGCTTCTATATTTTATGTTTGATATTCTTGATATGGGTGATGGGAAAGATTACTGACCCTTACCAACAAACAGGTACAAAGGTCGCAGATGATTCTTATTCTTGTATTGGACTTTACGCGACGCGGGGAATTAAAAGGGGTTTTGTATTATTAAACAATTTTTGTAATAAACAATTATAGGGATATTTCTAGTCTTTTATGTAATTTATCGACCATGTTTAGATTGGTGGAAACGGATTTTTCTTCCACTAGATTTGTTCTTAAATTTTTATTATTAATTAATACATTTTATTTATTATTTTAATTCTAATAAGTTTTGATTTAATGAAATGCCTTAATATTTTTATAAATAAATAGTTACGATACAAAGTGATTTTATTTTCAATGCAAATGCACTCATTCCATATAAATACATAAATTAATAAGGTTTTGAAAAATATAATGAAGTGTTGATTCCGTAAGTATGGTCTTTTCCAATCATATTTTTCTAGTATTTTTACAATGAGAAATAGAGAATTATTTTAACCAATTTTCGACTAAATTTTATATAGTATTTAAAGTAATATTTTGAGCAAAAAAATTAGGACGTTACAGATCATGTCAAAGAAGATGAACAAGCTCTCTTTGCAAAATTCAAGAAGTGGCAGAAAAAGAAAGATTTCAAGAAAACCAGTGAGAAAAGTGAAGACGAGCCTGAATCCTCAAATGGAGGAAAAGGGAAACAAAAGATCAATGGAAAGAAGAAGTCCATTGATAAGAGCAAGATCAAATGTTACAATTGTAACAAATATGGTCACTATGCAAATGAATGCAAGAATCCAAAGAAGAAGAATGACCAAGTTAGTGAAGAAGCAAATGTTGCAGAAGATTACTCAAGCACAGACGAAGATGTGAGTTTCATGGTTACCTTGACTGAAGAAAGTAATGATTCCATGGAATGGTATTTTGATACTGGCTGTTCAAATCACATGACTGGTAACAAAAGCATCATGACTGATTTTGATAATTGTATCAATACCAAGATAAAATTGGCTGATAGCAACTCCATCAAAGCAGAAGGTATGTGGAATGTTGTTATTCAGAGAAAGAATGGAAAGAAGACGGTAATTGAAAAAGTCCTATATGTGCCTGGCATGAAGTGTAACTTAATGAGTGTAGGTCAGTTACTAGAAAAGGGATTCAAAGTCGTGCTAGAAGATGCAACCCTGAGGCTCTATGATTCAAAGAAGAATCTGATCCTCAAGTCAGCACAAAGCAAAAATAGGATCTTCAAGACTCAATTCAAAGCCATTGAAGCAGAATGTCTCTCTACAACTACAGAAAGCAAGGATAGTGAGTTATGGCACAAAAGGTATGACCATTTGAATTTCAAAAGTTTGTCTCAACTTAATTCAAAGAATATGGTTTTTGGATTGCCTAGAGTCATAACTCTAGTAGATGCTTGTACTACATGTTTGTTGGGTAAACATCCAAGAGCTTCTTTCAAAAATAGTTTACCTATGAGGTCTAAGGAACTGTTGAATGTGGTTCATTCAGATATTTGTGGACCAATTGATGTGTTATCAACTGGTGGAAACAAATACTTCATCACTTTTTTTGATGAATTCTCAAGAATGATATGGTTATATCATATTAAGGCAAAAAGTGAAGCTTTTGAAGTGTTCAAAAGATTCAAAGCCTTAGTTGAGAAGCAAAGTGACAAGTAACTGAATGTGTTGAGAACAAATGGTGGAGGCGAGTATGCATCAAAAGAGTTTGAGAATTATTGCAAGAATGAAGGCATAATTCATGAAGTTACTGCACCATACACTCCTCAACATAATGGTCTTGTTGAAAGAAGAAACAGAAGCATTCTAGACATGGCTAGAAGCATGGTGAAGCAAAAACAGTTGCCTCGCAAATTCTGGGGTGAAGCTGTGTCTACAGCTGTATACATCCTAAATAGATGTCCAACGAAGAAGATAAAGGATAAAGTTCCTGATGAGGTATGGACAAGAAACAAGCCAAGTGTGGCTCGTCTGAAAGTGTTTGGCTCATTGTGTTATAAACACATTCCTGATGTTAGAATGAAGAAACTAGATGACAAGAGTGAGCCTATGATATTTGTTGGTTATCATAGAACTAGTGCTTATAGGCTTTATAATCCTACTTCAGATAAAGTAGAGATTAGTAGAGATGTGAAGTTCCTAGAGAATGAAAACTGGGACTAGAAGCAAAAATCCATATCTAAAAACACTTGTGAAATTGATTTAGACGATGGATTGGATAACAATGAGACTGCGACATTTGTTAATCCAGTCCAAGGCACTGATAATCAAGCAAATGATGAAAGTTCAGATGAAGAGCCACAACCACAATTGAGACCTAGATCTCAGAGAACAATACAAATGCCAAGAAGATTGGAAGAATGTGAGATAGTCTCAAACAATGCAGTGAATTAATGAAGGTGAAGTTGTTCAGTATGCTATGCTTACAGGCAATAAGCCTTTAGATGCTGGCAATGCACTAAAGAGCAAAGTGTGGATGGATGCAATGATTGATGAGGGTGAAATAATTCAACCAGCTATGTTAGATGAACCTGAGCCAGTAAGCTTAGAACAAGCTATGAAGGAAAAGCATTTGAAAAGTGCTATGAAAGAGGAATTGCAATCCATTGAGAAGAATGACATCTGGAAATTTATTGACTTGCCAATCAAAGAAAAGAAAATAGATGTCAAGTCTGATTTTATGAATGAATCTCTAGAAGAGTTGATGGTTGTGTCACAACCACCTATTTTTGAAATTATAAGTAAAGAAGAAAAAGTTGATGCAACAATGTTGAGACAAATGGTCGGAACATTGTGCAACAACAAGCTAGATATTTGCTATGCAGTGAGATTTATTAGCAAATATAACAATGATCCTAGAAAGTCTCACATGAATGCTGCTAAGAAGATACTCAGGTATGACAAAGGCTCTATGAAGTTAGCCTTATTGCTTCCTACTGGTATGAGGTATGAGTATGCAGAATTATTGAGGTTTTCTGATTCTGATTGGGGTGAAACCAAGACTGATAGAAGAAACACTTATGGTTGTATGAAGAAATACAATATAATGATGGTTCAATTGCTTGGTGCTCCAACAATCAGCAAGTTGATATCATGACTAAAGTTGTGAAGATGGGTCAGTTTCTCAAGCTTAGAAAGGAGCTTGGAGTTGTTAGTTTTGACAGCTTGAATTAAGGAGGAGTATTGGATTATGATGTATAATTCAAGCTGTTGCGCGTTTTTATTTTTATTTTTTCTAGTTTATCTTATTTGTTTTTATTTAAGATTGTTAGTTACCTAGATTTTAGGAAGTAGATAGAATTAATTAGTTACCTAGATTTTAGGAAGTTGTTACATTCACTTTACCTATAAATAGGTGTTATGTGATCATTGTAAATACAATCACTTTTGAATATTCTTTTTCAATAATAAGTTCATTCAATATTTTTTTTCTAGTTTATTCTCTTTTTATTCTTTGTTTAGTTGTTCTTTGTTGAGGAATTTTCTCCAACAATATGGTGTATTAGGTAGAATAGATAATCATAAAGTTGAAAATAAGACTTTTTGATAAAGTTGTTTTGATAAAGCTGTTTTAATTAAAATAATAGTTTTTCATCATATTGTAGAGCTAGCTATAGCTAAGCTACTATATGTATCCATCTATTTGTCACTCTTACAATTTTGGACAGATTGATAAGATCAAGAAGCAATTGAAGTAAGATGAGATGTAGTTGATAGTGGACATATAGTTGAATTACAAAGTTATGGAGTAACTTTGAGTTGAAATATATTTGAATAAATAAGATTCAAATTTAGTATTTGCATGAACCATGAAGTGTAGTTTGATTTATTAATTTGACAATTTTATAAAAAGAATTCACAATTGATATATACAAGGATGAACTACAAAGTGAACACGATATCAAAATAATGCCATGGTATTTAATCACTATTAATATATGCATCAAAAAATAGAACTTGAGCGTCAAAAAAAAAAATAGAACTTGAAGAAATCATCAAAAATTTGGGTCCTCGTAATAATATATGACTATAAATATAGATTTCTTAAAAATTATCAAAAAAATAGAAAATTTTAGTAATATATCCATAAAAACATAGATCCGGATAAACCATAAAAAAAGTTAGGACATCGTAATTGTATATGAGTATTAATATAGACTTCGTAAAAAATATTAAAAGATAGATAATTTTAATAATATATGCGTAAAAAAATAGATTTGGAAGAAATCAGCAAAAAAGTTCGTTCCTTTTGATAATTTATGAGCATAAATATAGACTTTATAAAAATTACCAAAAAATATATGATTTTATTAATATATATGCGTAAAAACATAGATCACAAAGAAACCATCAAAAAGTCAGTTCACCGTAATAATATAATAGTATTAGTATATAACCTGAAAAATTATCAAAATATAGACAATTTTATTAATATATACTATTTCATACGTTTCAAATATAATCGATAGTTGTCCATCCAAAATATTAACTTTTAATATATTACATGATATATTTTTCATCAAACTTATTTTTTGAAATTTTTTTACATGAAATTTATTATTTTAATGTATCTTTATATTATAAATCTTTAACAAAAAATTTACAATTTGGATATTCAAAAACTCATCCAAAATAAACCGCACTAAATCAGATCATATTGGATCGGATTTTTTTAATTAGCCATTCAAAAACCGTACCAAACCGCAACTAATTTTATCTTTGGATCAGATGAATTTTTGCTTTAAAACCGATCTAAACCAAACCGCGAGCACCCCCATTTAATATAGAGAGTATAATTTTATTAAAAAAAATATATAACTCCTATATCCAAACCAAAATCATACAATTGTACTCCCCAATAGTCCAATTTATATGAGTTGTAACCAAAACAAAGTACTACTCCCAATTTCATATCACGTGCAACACAAAATCATGTTTATTTCAAGAAAAATTCCACAAAATCATGTTTCAAATTTACATTTTTTAGTTTTCTTAATATGTGTGATTTTTTTATTTTCTCTTATATTTTGGGACGGTGGGAGTATTATTATATGGTACTCCCTCCGTCCTATAATATAAGAAAAAAAACAAAAATCACACTTATTAAGAAAATTTAAAATATAATGATTAGAAGTATGTTTTTTTTTAAAAAAAAAATTGTATAGAAAGATGTAAAAATAATTTTTATTGGTTGTTGGTTATAGAAAAAGTAAAAGAGAGTAAACTTTTCTTGAAAAGATAAATGTTTAGACTTTTCCTCATATATTCTGAGACAAAAAAATTGAGTTTTTCTCTCTTATATTGTGGGACGGGAGGAGTATAATTTAAGGTGAAACAGAAGATTTATTTAATGAATGCTTTAGTTTTTGTAAGTGTTATGCATTAGACTAAAGCTCAATATACTAGCAAAGATTCAATTCACCTTAAAGATACAAATTGACACGATAATACTGTTCATTTTGTCAAAAAAAAATACTGTTCTTATCTGTTTCGGACCGGACTAAAGTACAATCCATATTACAAAGCCCCAATTATTCTCCACAAAGACAAATTGGCATAAAGTATAATTCATCTCCATCGAAACTTGTGGTACTCCTACCCGTAATGGATCTGATGACTCATAATAATATTGAGGCGGCGTGCTCTCATTGGTGGGATCACCACCATCACGAAAGGACACTCTCATAGTCATTTGTCCTGTATATACTCTTAAACCCTAAATCTCGAGGTACACACACACTCTTATCCATCATTTAACACTTTCTTTCGACCAATACTGACTTTAGCGTCGGAGTTCTATGTGTTTTGCATGTATCGCTCCCTCCCTCCCCCAATCAACAAGGCCGGTACAAGAAGCCATCACAAATCATCCACCAAGATCCCACCTTTTCCAGCGGAGCTATCCCGAACGGAACATTATCCATCGATGCTTATGGTGCATTCGGCTGCAGCAAGATAATGACTCTATTGTACTATTGGCGACATGACATGGTAGTGGAATCTTCACTCTCATGCAAGGGATACTCCCATTTCGTACAATCTTTTCCTCGAGTAAATATAAACTTGAGCGTCAGAGTGTTAACTCTTTTTTGTATGTACCTCCCACTTTGAGACCAATATCGGAGCTTCATCACCACTCACAAACACAAGTCGATCCTACTAGAGCTGTCCAATTATGCCCATTTAGAGCAGTAAGGGTACAAATGGCAAAATATATTGTACCTTGGTTTTTAAAAGAACCAAAATTTTAAAAGAAAACTAAAAAGTTAAAAGGACCAAAAATTTGAAAAGGAGGGAGAAATATAAACTAAATATATCAATCATTTAATGAATTTAAAAAATAAAACTCCACTCCACTTGCATGTTTTTTTGGATATATAGATAATAATATGGCAAAACTATCATAAATTCATACACACACACACACAATGGAGAGATCAGAATCGAACCCTGGTTATGAACATTCTGCCTAATAATTTCAACATTTTTTATCAATTGAACTATGACTTTTAGACAAATTTCAATTATATTAAGGACTAAAGGGAGTACAATATTATATACATTATATTTTTAAAAACTCATTGTATTATGATAGACAATATTCTTATAATAAAAATGATATTGCTATTTTTTTTTATAGACATGTGAGATTGATTGTCAAATCAATAATTAAAAAAAATGTAATCGTTGACCGTGAAAATAAATTTTACAGATAGAAATTTAATTAAAACCTAAATTAAAATTGTAATTGTTGACTGTGAAATAAATTTGTAAGTGTTGATCTTTAATTATTTATTTTGGGGTTTAATGGCGCACATGAAAAAAAATATTCTGAGTCAGCGCTCTTAAATGCAATAATTAAAAAAAAACTATTATAAATACTACAATATTGTTAGCCTCTTCCTCATAACAAAAAATGGTGAACAACAACATAGGGTATACAACCTCTAACACCACCGCCACCACCACTACCAACAACAACAAAAATTGGATGATGCCGCCACTCTCCCATAGGCCTATTGGTAGACCCTTGGGATCTCAGAACAACCTCAACCCATGTGTCATAATCAACAAAAATATGGATGGTCCCATCGAAAAAATTGTCATTGAGATCCCTGTGGGAGAAGACATCGTGGAGGCATTAATCAACTTGGCTCAGCATCATCAATCCATCATTACTGTTTTGGAGGGTTCTAGTTTTGTCACTGACGTTACACTTATCAACCCGGTATCCCATGCCCCTACTGTTTTCATTGAAGGACCGATACATATGCTATCTCTATCTGGAACATACCTTAACAACAATTGTGGTACAGTTCCTCCACGGTTCACCACTAATCCTTCATATTCCTCTTTTTCCATATGCCTTTCTGAAGGTACTGGACACATGTTTGGTGGAATTGTTGGAAGGACAACTAAGGCTGCTGGTGTTGTTTTGATTACCGCCACTCTTTTGAAGAAACCCCAATTTTACAGAATGGTCAACTTCAATGGAAAAATTAATGAAATTGAAGAGCGTGTTAAACCTGAATCCAACAAAAATGTCACTAATGTGTCAAACTTTGAAGCAGTGGGTTCTTGATCAACTCAACTGATTTGAATGTCAGTGGAACCACACTCCACTCGCACTAATAATTTTTAGTTAGCAAAACACTCTAAAGTGTTTTCATTTTGTTGCTTTCTGAGTATTTTTAATGTTTGAATAAATTGAAATTAATTTCTTGTTATGTCTTATTTAAAGTGAGATTAATTATTAAAAAAATTCTCTTTCAGTTTAATATGTCTTAATCATGCTATTTAACTACCTCTTTTTTTTGTATGATTTTTTTTGGTATGTCAGCTTTCCTACCAAATATTTTAAAGTTTCTTTCATAGTGTTCAATTATTTATACGACAATTGATCGAGCTCTTAAATTTATAAACCCATGCATAGACCATAAGGGTGACAAAAATATTTAATTTTAATAATAATTTTTTACAGTGTTGATGTTCGAGATGTTGTTTAAATTAATTTTGAGACTTATAGAATAGAGTGGTGGCAAAAATATTAGAGTCGGATAAGCCAACACTAAGTTTCCCCCAGAACAGAACGGTTATAGCCTAGTTGGCATTTAACCAACGCAACTCTGACACTAGGTCTTATCACCTATACTGCTCTTCTCAAGTCGGTGATTCAGTAGAGGATTATATATATAAACAGATTAAGATTTGCTACTGTAGAAAAGCATACAATTTTGAATCGCAACTATTAATAATGGATTTAATTTGTATGCACAGACAGTGTAAAATAATTTTATACTGTCAATCAATGACAACCATGTATTCCGCCACGTCACCTGACTATACCCCACTTTCTTCATGACATGGAAGATTGGAGGTTTCTTATTGGATGACCGTGTAAAATTATTTTACATCGTCAGTGTATATCAATTAATCTCATTAATAATAGATCAGACGGTTCAAATTAATGTAGTTTAAAAATTGCAAAAAATGATTTTGACCACACATTTTAGATCGGACACCCATAATTAAAAACAATGTGTATTTCCACTGCAGCAAATACTTTTTGAAAAAAAAAACACTTTTTTTTGCTAAAAAAAAACACTTATAATGTGGGGAAAAATGAGAGTGATCTGTGTGACACACTTTTTCTTGCATTTGTCAATAGTTTAACAATTAGATATTTTATTTTGTTGCATAGACTACTTTTACCCATTGATCAATTCCAACAATCTCTCAAGAGAACTTTGCTCCCATACAAAGAAAGCCCTCCTCCACCTAAAACGCCAAATCCACCTCTCACCCACTCACTCCCCCATCTCTTGAATAACACACGAAGATTGGAGAGAACATCTAAAAAGCCTCGGAAAGCTCTCACACAAAGGCACATCACCAATCCAATGATCCGACCAAAAACTTGTACGCCACCGTTCCCCACTTTCTTAACAAAGAGATTTCGAGTCCAATCTCCCACCACACCCTTCTCAACGCCCAACCCAACAATATCCTTCCACCATAAAGAGCAAGAAGATATCCTTCCAAGAGCCAAGTTTTTACGATCGACCTCCCCATATTTAATTAGCCTTCAAGACCAAATGTCAAAGCCCATCTGGTCACTATTATAAGCAAAACTATTATAAGAAAAAGTTTGAAGGTGCGAAAAACACAAGAAGGGGGGGTTGAATTGTGTTTTAGGTAGTTTTTAAAACTTCTTCTAAGTTCTTTCGAACTTATCAGAATGAGCAGCGGATAAACACAATAACAAGTGAAAGATAAAGAGAGACGAGACACAAGCAATTTTATACTGGTTCCTCTCACAAGTTGAGAGTAGTCCATTCCCCTTGCACTTCCAAGGGAGTTCACTATAATCATACAGATTACACAATTGCTCCAACACACTAGTAAGAGACTTCCTATGCTCAGGCTCATTAGCAAGAGACTTCCTAAGCTCAAGCTCACTAGCAAGAGACTTCCTAAACTTAAACAAGAGTTAAAGTAGTTTTGGTGTCTTGAAGTACTTGACAATAATCAAGTATTCAAGATAAAATTACAACACAGTTCACAAGAACTAACACACTTAGAATCCTAAGAGAATAAGTGAATAATGCAAATCTAGATAACTATCAGAAGCTCTGTTTGCTTTTTCTTGTGAGTCTAATCAGTTTTTACAAGTTGTAATTCACACTTGACTTCATGTATGGGGTCTCATTATATATAACATGATGTAGACATTTGAAATACATGACCGTTGTCAAGTCATTTGGTCCGCTGGAGTAGTTCCTAGGTGATCACATGTGCTTAAGCTCAATGAGGAAACCTTTGACTTCCTTTTGCAGGTTAAGAGCTTGTATGTCCAAATGAGGTAATTGGAAAATGACTAATGCTATCATTATCTTCCCAAGATGATAGACTAAACGTGCTTTGATTTTCCTTCACACATTTGAATATGACCGTTGTTAATCCTTAAGCTTAACATGTGATCTTTTCATCAATCCATAGGTCAGTCATGTGATTTCTTTTGATGAAGCTTCCAGCGAACGACTTTATCAGAACCTGTATTTCCAATACAGCTTCTGATAAACTCAGTGATGAATGTCTTTGATGACTATTTGTTTCTAATGATCTTTCCTTCTGATAGATCATCAGAACTCCTGTTGATGCTTCTGATAAACTCATCAGAGACTCTAAGCTATGCAACATTAATCTTAACCATAGTTCCTGCACACTTAGATTAAATTATTAGAGTACCCTATTACTTATTAATACTTTGTTATCATCAAAACTTAAACGAGTAGTTGTCAGAACCATTTTTGTTCCAACAAAGTTAACAACTTCAAACTAATTAATATTATTATTCTTAATATAATTTTATTTAATTTTACCTTTTTTATTGCACTTATTTCACTTTTACAAAAACATGTGATTTCTAAAAAAATCAAAAGGGCAATATAGTAAACTTAACTATGTTTTACACTAAATCAAACAAATTAACTGAATTTCTTAAATACCGCATAAACGGATTTTTTGCTTAAATATGTGATCGGAAGGGTAAAGGACAACTAAAAAATGTGAAAAATCTTGTTTTGCCCAAAAAATGATTATGTGTAAAATTATGAAGAAGGGGTAAAGGAGAACTTTCATATGTATCTTGTTTATATATATATATATGATTCTCTCTATTTCAAAATTATTCTCCACATTCTTAGCAAAATAAAGAATACTCAATATTAGTTTATCCTATATTTTGAAGAGTTTAATTTTGGTGCACAGACTGTGTAAACCCACTTTACACAATCATCCAATAACATTTTGCCACATCATCCACTTTAAAATATGTGATTTTTATTTAAAAATAATCTTAAATTAATTCTAAATACCACCCCTTTCTATTAGGTTCTTTCAACAGAGGGATACATCAATCTCTGCATCCTTAATAGATGATTTCTGCAATCAAAGTTTCTACAGTGTTCTGGTTGGCCCGTTTATGTGTTCTAGGCTATTGATTTTTCTGTTAGTTTTGGTTTTCGTTTAAAGTGAAAAGCAATAGCATGGTTCATATGATGAGGAGATCTGATCTCGAGTGGTGATTCCAAAGGAGTTGGTAGTTATGGGTTACGGCGATGACGACGAGGATGATGAAGAAGGTGATGCAATTCGGAAGAAGAAAAAAGAAGCACCGTAGAAAATTTGTTTTGGAGAGAGGTTGATACTTAGTGCCCGTTTGGCCGGGCTTATTTTCTACTTTTTTTCTTCTCCTTAAAAATAGTAAAGTAGGAAAAAAATGTGTTTGATTCTACTTTTTTTTATTTTTGAATTCTTTAGTTTATTTCTGTAATACTTTTAAAGAGAAATATGGCTAAAGTCAATTTTATACTTCTCTATTTCGTTTAAGCTAAATAGAAAAGTAGAAAATAAGCCCGGCCAAACGGGCACTTAATCAATTTACAAAAGCTAAGAATCAAATTGATAGAGTCAAAAGCATAAAGCTTCTTATTTCATCTTCTTTATCATCACCAATATCATCGTCATCAACAATAGTATCATTAATTTTTCAAAAAAACAAAACAATAGTATCATTAATTTAGGATCATAGGAAGAAGGCAAACCATAACACTAATTGTGGTTTTTTTGATGTTTGGTTTTGCTATTTGGAATGACAGAGACCGTGCAGAGGTGGAGAGTAGGGGAAGTTGGAAATTTGATTGAAGAAGTGAGGAAGAATTGTTGAATTTCTCTACAGATTGGCTTGTTTATGAGTTACGGAGTCGGTTACTGAAAATCAAGGGAACATGATGAAGAAATGCTGCATGATGCACGATACCAAAAAATAATTAATAAAATTAAATCACATACTTTAAAGTGGATGATGTGACAAATTGTTATTGGATGATTGTGCAAAATGGGTTTGCACAGTCTGTGCACCAAAATTAAACTAACTCTATTTTGAATTCATCTTGAAGAATATGTTTATTTCGCTAATTCTACAATCTCCATCAAGTAATCACGAACATGGTCGGCCAATGAATGGATGAAAAACTTGTCAACATATAATGTAAATTAGAAAAAATCCACTCTTTAATTTCATGAGAAAATAACTGAATAATTTATCTGAGAAACCATTTGAATCCAAATAACTGAAGAAAAATATATGATTCCTATTTAAAATAAGCTAGTATATGAACCCGTGCCGAGTACGGAAAAAAATTCTATTTAAAAAATACTACTAACATTTAATATTGATATTGATATTTACATAGCTAACAAATAATAAAGGAAAATGTTCTGGCTCACTTTAAGTCATACATCGCTTGGAACTCGAGGCTAATGGTAGTTTATATACAACAAGTCACACTCCTCAAACCACCGAGGCGCCCGCGGATAAATGAGTGTATGTTCTGACCCGACCTCCAAGTCCACATCTCCGAGAGATTGTCCGCTTTGGGATTTTACCCGTCACGGTTTTGTCCTTCTCCTTTGTAGAAAAGGCGCCTCGGTGGTTTGAGGAGTGTGGCTTGTTGTATATAAACTACCATTAGTCTCGAGTTCCAAGCGATGTAGGACTTAAAGTGAGCCAGAACAGAAAATTTCTTGGAAGGAAGTGAAGAAATTATAAAAATAGTTTGGATTAATTGGGATACTATTTGTTCCAAAAAGGAGAATGGTGTGTTGGAAATGTGGTGAAGAAATGAATTTAATTTGACATTACTTTGCAAATAATGTTGAAGGACGAGGGTTGAAAATAGCGGTTTGTGTGATATCGTGTTTTAGTATCGAGATATGGGGAGGTATGAGGTAGTATAGTAGAGGGTGGTCGGTTAAATTCATTCTTGTGGAATAATTAATTCTTATTAAAAGTTGAGTTGGTGTAAGATTAGGTCAGCGGTTTGATGAATATTTTTTTTGTATACAATTAAAATAAAAAGAGAAATAAATCAACAAAAATATATATTTTAATTTTAATAAACCCTCATCAAATCATATATGCATAGATTTAATCATATACTACCTCCGTCTTTAAATAGTATTTTTTTTTAATAATATATAGATGTAAATATTACTCCCTCCGATCTTTATTATAAGAAGAAATTTACTTTTTAGATACATAGAATGTTTGATGTATCTAGACTATTAAATGAGCTAGATACATCAAACATTCTATGTATCTAAAAAACAAATTTCTTCTTATAATAAGGACCGGAGGAAGTAGTATATAAGATATTGTTTGATATTTTTTATATTTTTTACTGCTAGATAATTAAATATATTAATAATTAAAATTGTACATTGTCTTACGATCAAACAAAATCTTATATTTAGGGATAAATGTAATATTTTAGTAGTTCAACTACTACCTCCGTCTCAATATATAAGATTCATTTTGACTAAATGACAGTATTCATGTATCTTGCTCTGACCATATTTTTTTTTCATAATTTATAGATGTAAATATTAGCATATAAGATCTTGTTTGATTCGTTTTGATGAGTATTTTCAAGATATCAATTTTTATAATTTTTACTAATGCACAAAATAAAGATATTAGTGATCAAAATTGTACATTGGCGAATGTGCAGTGTTCAAAATGAATATTATAATTTAGGACGGGTAGTATATTTTTAGTTTTTTTCTATAAAAGAATAACTTATCTTCTTTTTTTTTTTAAAAAAAAAAAACAACTTATCTTTTACCCTATTATTAGTACTAGTGTCCAAATATTTATAAAGTCAAACAAAATCATCACAATCTGTCAAAACAAAAAAAAAAAAAACAGAAACGTGTACGTTCCAAATTCGTTCTTACACAGCGAAGTTTCCGATTCCCTCCATTCTATATATAAACAAATCTTTCCCTTTTTTTCCTCCTTAATTAATCCAATTTCGCTCGCTAATCACCGCCATAACACAATTAATCTCACATCACATGGATTAATTAATCCTCAATTAACACAAAATCATCGATTCCAATTCAATTCAATTCTTCACTCTCAGATCTATTCGTATGTTCTTCGATCTTCGATCGGTTACGATCGAACAAAGGCGTTTCGATTTTTGTTCTATCATTGCTTTTGTAACAATTAGGGTTCCGACGAGTATAGAATGATGTCATCAATCTTCTTTTTACGTCATTTAGTTCTGTTTCACGGTGGTTCTTCTTTTCATCGTCTTAAGCATCTTGAAAAAAGTGATCGGCGTGGTAATCTTAGTTAACCTTACGCTTTTTTTGTGTTTTCTTCTTCGATTTCGTTTCGTTTTCTTCTTTTTCGGAATATTTTGCTTCTGGTTTTGTGAATTTCGATTCGCTTTGATCTTGCGGAGGAATTTCGTTGACGAATTTGAGGCTTTTGGTATTGCGTTGACTTCCTGTTTTGGGAATTTTGCTATTTGAATCTGCAAACGTCGTTGTTTAAGGTGATTTTTTTATTTTCTTATCAATCAATTATGTTAAATATGATGATTTAGGCGCTTAATTTTTGAATTGTGAATTTCATGAAATATGCTGATTAATTCTTTTTTGATCTTAAATTTGCTTAATGTTTAATTAAGATATGTTTTATTTGTTAACCTTTACATTGGCCTTGTAAATTTCATATAAGTCTAATCATATTTTATTATCTTTGTGAGAACATAAATTAGTTTTAAGCTATGAAGCACGAAGACTTCTCGGAATAGACGCCTGTCCGAGACTGACATGACACCGACATTTACGTTTACATTGAAATATATCATTTTTTAAAAATTATTTGTGTTGACGTGTTAGTGTCTGTGTCGCGTCTGTGTTCGTGCTTCATAGGTTTTAAGACATAATATTGTGATATAGGTTATTTGTTTAAAACTTAATTGCATAGATCAATTTTTATATAATTAACAATTCTAAATATAAATAGGGACTTGCCTGATAAAATAGAAACATTCACACATTTGCATTTTAATTATAATTTCATATGATTATTTTGTGACATACTGGTATAATTGCATACTCACAGTTAAAGCACCTAATCATCATATTAGTACCATCCTTAGCTGAAATCATTACCTGTGGGACATTTAATTTTGATCAGGAAGTCGTCACATCACTTTATTTTTTGAATAAAAGTCTTAGCATGTTGGTTAGATCCATCATCAATCACCTTCGAGACAATGATTCTATCAATTTTACTACTAGTGTCATGTCATTGCTATTTCGTTTATTGATTATAGACTTAAGACTTTCTATTGTTCATCGCGAACTCTTTGAATCAGCTTCTTTTACTAATGCATTTCTTCATATGACTACTTCGATGATGATTATATGACAATGCAAATAATTGTGCTTTGCGAAAACACTATCATGATATTATTTTCTTCTTAGTTTCGGATTGCTCTCTAATCATAAAGCACAACTTACCTAAACTAATCATGAAATATGTCTGGATTGTTTAACTTGTTACTGCTTGTTTATGGAATTTAGTTCATGTTTTTATTACTCATCTAATATTTTGTTTTGGGATTTGTTGCTTGTGTTGTAGTGTTATCTTATACCTTTGATGGACATCCTCTTTCCTGTTAATGTTGGGGATGATGATATCATAAGTAAACTTGAAATTACTTTTGTTGGGTCCTTACTTATACAAGATAATCAGGAGTTAGAACATGTATCTGATGAGGATGATCTTGGTAACTGTCATGCGGGAGAGGGAAACACATGTGGTGGTTTTGAACAACAAGAAACCTCACTAAAAGTGAAGATCTTGAAAGAGTGTTCAACCCTTTCATATCCTGATACAGTGTTACCTTCAAGCTCTTCTGATGATGAGGAGGCTGAATCATCATTGACAGAGTCACTCTCTAAGCAATCTCCACATCAAAGTTATTCATGCTCGGCATCTAAGCCAGTAAGTTCTAAAAGCTATAATTTCTGTTTGTTATTTGTCCATAATAAAAACCCGAGCAAGTTACTATGCAAGATTGTTTTTATTTGAAGGAGGAAACATAGAAAAATACATAACATCATGCATTTAACTTATGTCCTAGAGATGCATAGTTTTGGTCGAGAATAATTGGCAGCTGTTTTTCTTAGCATTTGATATCATTTGCTTAATTGGTTTTTGTTTTCTCTGTATTGCACCACAGGCACCTACAAAACTTGTATCTGCCATGAAGGGTAGCCGTGAGAAACACGGGGGATCACAAATCAAATTGACTGTTAAATGGGCCCCTGATGTGTATGATCCGGTACCAACTTTATCTTCACATACTGTGAGAATCAAGAAACCACATAAATCCAGGATCAAGAAGAGTGATAAGAAATATGTTAAGAAAGGTCAGAAGGGCAACTATTCTAAAGGGAGTAGCGGCAAAGATAAGAAGCAGTATCGCTATAAGTGGCCGGAATCTTGTGGCAAAGGATTTGATGCTTCAATGGAATTAAATAATCTTGATGTTGTTGGCCATCATGATTCATACCATGAAATTAGCAACCCAAAACTACCGGCTAAAGAAAATCCTTGTCATGTCGGAGAAGCGCTGAGGAACATCCTTGATTTTGTCTCCTATATCAAGACTGCATAAATTACCAGTTCGATTTTGTATCATATCATATACTATCAAGGCTTCATAAATAATTAATTTCCTATTATGTTTGTGCGATGAAGAGTATTTTGTTTCGCGGTTCAAAATTGTTTAGCGCTATTATCTCTTGGAATTAAGAACATACAATGTAGTGCTGGAAGCAGCCTGTACTATATTCTTTTTGTATTAAATAATGTGTGGCAACTTTTTTTGGATTATTTCTGAGCTTATAATGAACTGTACTTGAAAGTCAAGTGTTTTGATCTGTCGTTTTGTCCTTTCTCATTGCCAACTTTGTTTGCTATCTTCCTTCCCTTTTATCTAGCTCAAACACTTGCTTGAGTGGTCTCTTGATCCATTCATAAGAGGTCGATGATCACTAGTGTACTGTTGAGATTAGATTACTAAGGGAGGTTTATCATTTCTTGTGTGAAGATGTTAAAAATGTGGAGATTTGGAATTTTATGGTTCCTTTGAAGTTCGAATATATATATGTACCTTTAATGTGTATAGGAGGATATGGTAAAGTAAAAGTAGAAATTTTATTTAATTATTCAAACCCATTGGTAGTTTGGACTTTGGAGTGAGACTTTAAGCGGTAAGAGTTGTTGGCTGTCTTTTTAGGAAGTATTGAGCATTTGAATATTTTCCAATGACTAGTGAATGAATATAGAAATGATTTTGGAAAAGTTAGCTGTAATTTTGTTCTCCAACATTTAGACAATTTGAAAAACAAGAAAGCTTAGTGTTTTAATCAAGAAGGATTGGCGATGGCAGATTAGTTGCGTTTGGTCGTTAATTGGTATCAATATATCATCAAAATGTAGTATGACAAGTCTTATTTGGTACAATATCTTTTTGTATATGTAGTATGACGAGTCTTATTTGGTACAAAATCTTTAGTTGGCTTGGAGTATTTTTGCCATTACCGGGGGATTTAACTATGTTACTGGTGAGTTATTGTTTTTTCAATAAGGACAAAAAGTTAATTAAGGGGTTGTTGTTGATCTGGCATACGGTCATGTGATTAGTTTGGAAGGCTAGAAATGATCTTGTGTTTTTAAGTATTCAACCGAATGCGGTTGAAGTTGTGGACTCCATAAAAAGAACATCTTGGCAATGACTTTTGGCAAAAAAGACCGGCTCTTCTTGCCTTTATTATGAGTGGGTTGTGAATCCTATTGATTGTATTCATAGATAGGATTGGAGCAATTATATGTATTTGTTGGCGGGGCTTTTGTTTTTTGTAGTTCCGTTTTCTTTTTGTGGTAGTAGTACCACTTGTACTTACCCCCATTTTGTTGGGTTTAATACTTCTTGTACTTTAACCCTCTATAATAATATATTTTGCCATTAAAAAAAAAATATATATCAACAAAATCATATGCTTCAGTGGGACTTTTTAGTGTAAAAGTTTGTGTTTTGTCGGCTGCTACTTATATATAGGCATTGTTTCTTTTAATAAATTTTTCAAAAGAGAAATAAACTGGGATATAGCCATTTTTTAAGCAAAATCTAACATTGTTTTGAAAAAAATAAAACAATTTTAATTTTTAAAAAATATTGGTGAAAACAAAGTCAAGAATAAAGTAATAGGGGCAGTCAGGGAAAGGAACAACAAACAGTATGCAAAATCGATTTACCTTTACGATGGAAGCTACTATTTTTCTTTTCTAGTTGATTCACTTGCATTGATTTGCTAAAAAGAAAACCAAATACTACAATTTTAGAAGAGTTAGATCCCTTATGATATAACCATTGCGCTTCCAATCGGTTTCACCCTGGAACCATACAGAAATGGATTAGATGCAGGCAAGATCGGTGCAATCAGCTTACCATCCGCTCAAGATCGGATGGTTCAGCTCTTCATACAGTTTTTTATTTAATATAAAATTCTGAGGTTAAAATCTAGGCCAAATCATTGACTACGTGACTGCATGTTTTCTCTGAGTGGACATAAACTTGATCCCAGAACCAAACATAATCTTCATCTGGTTATGTTGTGTACTCTGCATTTATTTTGACATAATCATAACTTAAATCACAGCCCCATGCTTGTCCATGTCCTGGTCCATTGCCTGTTGGTAGGAGAAGGATATGTCAAATAATAAACATGATAATAGTAGGAGGGGAAAATAGAAATTCACACCCCAGGTTTATAAATTCTAGTCGGTTCAAAAAGGAGGTGGACACCAGTGAACTGTGGGTTACAGGCTTACCAATTGATATCTGAATTCTAACTGTACCATGAGTCTCACCGGCCTTTCTCAGATAACTACTAGCCGCCCCCCTGCCACGGTTCACAAACGCTATAACTTATAATATATAGATAAACAAACAATAACATTAGGGATGAAATGAAAAGCGTGTTAAACATTTTTTACACTATTTCTCTATCTAGCACACAGTATAGGTGCAAGAATTGGTTAAATCTAAGCTCTATGGATAGTTAGACTTGCATAAAATTTTCATTAGAATGTACCATATATTTAGCCGAATCTCCGGCAGAAGCATCAAAATAAATAGTTAATAGCAATTAAAATACAATTTTAAACAACATTTTTTATGTTGACATGTAAAAAAAGGAAACAGACTATGTTGTTTGCTTAAAATGGAAATAGATAGCTGAAATTTTTGAATAATATAACATGATAACAACTCTTGTTACATATGTTAATATGTTATCTATGTTACATGGAAAAACATAAGTTCTCAACCTTTTCATTTTTTGGACAACTAATAATTTGATTAAGCAATTGATGTTTTAAACAGTTTCGTTTATGCAATTTTTCTTGCCCTCGGATTTTATTCTCGTTCTACACCTTATTGTATTGATTCTTTGATCTCTAATGAAATGCTATAAGATCGAAGAAAGTAAATAGTTTACTTTATGCAATAGTAATGGTAAAGTGATATTCTTCCACAGCATCAGAAGTTGCACTTGTACTGACTGGCATTTATGGCAAGTATTTCGCTAGTGTCTAGGCTTGTTAAGGATTTACTTATTTTATAAATGCATGTAAACTAACAAAAAAACATAACTCTTACCGGTCAAACGATTGTGGCTCCCCACCATCCATTAGTAAAGTATCACCCAATTCCACCCTAAGTAAGTTTTGGTTGAAAGAAACCCCCGAGTAACCAGCTGCGGCAGCAATGCGTCCCCAATTGGGGTCTCTACCATATACAGCAGCCTAATGATCATTATGTTAGAAGATAGGACTTATCCTGATTCAAATAATAAAAAATTATTCCGTTTAACTATCATGCCTTTACAAGCGAAGATGATGCAACTGAACGAGCAACTTTTGCAGCTTCAGCCTCACTGTTTGCACCAGTCACACTGACCTACAAAGTGAAGATAGAATTTGGTTATAAAATATAATATAAAGAACGATTAGACCACATTTTCACTAATCAACATTAACAAAAACCACAAAATCCAGTTACATAGCAACCTAATAGTAGAGGAATATACACAATATAACTGTTACCGGGATTCGTTTATATTTTTTTAACCCCCCCTCCACACACACACACACACACACACAGTGGCGGAGGGAGCATAAGGGTTGGCAGGGCTAATGCTCGGGCTCGGCCCAAAAATTTTAGTATTTTAGGGGTTAATTTAGGGTAAAACTGATATTTTTAGGGATTAATTAAGGGCAAAATTGAGGTTTTTTGGTTCAAAGCTCAGATTTTTCACCGCAAAATATTTTTTTTGGTGTTTTAGGAGTTAATTTAGAGTAAAACTGAGATTCGTAGGAATTAATTTAGGGCAAAACTGAGATTTTTTATTTCAAAATTGAAAATTTTCATTACAAAACTGAAATTTTTGTTTAAATTTAAATTTTTGCCCGGGCTTTATAAGTTGCCTAGCTAAAATGTAAAAACAGTTAAAATGAAAATAAAAGGTGGAGAAAGATGAGCGATATTAATATTTAAAACTAATTTGATTTAACATATGCGATTAAGCCCTGTGTTTATATTAGTTATTAATTAACAAAAATCAGAATATATAAGGAATATTTAAAAGAAGTGCAAGATGAAAACAATATCTAGTTCTCTTTTAGATATTTTCATTCATGATTCATGCCCAAGGAGCATGTCAGATTACTATTACAGGTATACAAGAACACAATAGCACGAATCAACTTCATAGCTATCCTCAATGCATAAAAGTATAACACAAACCTCAATGAGGCATGTTGCCCCCTCTCCATCCCAAGCTATAGATTTGGCAAGACCTTGCATTACCTGGAAAGGACATGTAAATTAAAATTTTGAATTTATTGAAAGAAGAGCACTTCTTAATGATGAATTCCATGTCTGAAGGAAATCACAGGACAAGATCTAAGGAAAGAGAGCATGACAAAAAGGAAATCTCAAGCATCTTTTATTAATTTTTTGCAAAGAAGGGAGGAGTTAAACATAATGCTACCAATTCTGCATACTAACCGCAAAACCATACCCTAATAAACAAACACCAGTGGGGTGCAGGTGAGGTACTTATTATTTTTATTTTATTCTTTTGCTAATCCACCGTATGAGATACTTCATTATTAAATAAAAAAAAGAAAGTACTGGGGATTATGCATATGTCACCTCCTGAACATTACATAATATTTAATCCAAAATGGGACTACAACACTGCCTCGTGCCTCCAGTATAATGGTTATAGTACTTCATTTATTAGTTTTACAAGAACTACTAAACTTCTAACAAGAGCTGAAGCATATCACTTATTTAATTCAACGGTAAGGAATGAATAAGAGAGGACAAAATAGTGTCAGAATTGAACAAAGTCACCCTTACCGCGTCTAGGCATGCCTGAAGTTGAATTGCCTCATCAGTGTCTAGAGAAGAAATGCTGCTTAACCCAGACAGCCCACTAGCCAAAGCAATAACAGTATCATTAGTACTTGTATCTCCATCTACCTGAAGCAAGATGATGCAAAATCAATGTAAGAATCAATCATAATAAAAAGTATAACAAGCAAGATCAAGAACTTTTTGAAAAAGAAAACAAGGCAACACCTTGCACAAAAGAATGGAAGTAAATTTTCTAAATACTCTTTTCACATACAATACTATAATTTCAACCATGAAACTACCACAAGATGTTTTTACACTTCAATTAAGAGAGAAAACAGAATATAAATTATAAGTAAATTATTGTATAGCACCACTATGTTGGCATCAGAATTTGCAGTCTCCAGAAAAGAATGAAAATAACATACAGTTATCTGGTTGAAGCTTCGATTAACAGCAACCTGAACCATCTTTCTCCAAACGTCACTGTTTACCCCAGCATCAGTTGTTATTACCTAGCACAGGTTTAGTTAGTGGAATGGAAATAAAAATTCACACACACAAACACACACACACACACACATATATATATATATATATATTTGAAACATGAAAGCATCAAGTAAGACATACCCCAAGCATGGTAGCCATATTTGGGTGGATCATTCCAGAACCTTTTGCCATTCCCCCAACTCTGACCTTTGTTCTTCCAACCTAACCAACACCCAACAATAATAAGAGTTAGACAATCTCTCTTTTTTTTTCAAAATAGAACCATGCATAAAAGGCTTATTTAATTTCCAAAACTATGGAAGCTGTCATACATATCAAAGATATTTCAATGGCAATTAATTCAACTAGCTTCCCTCACCTTTTGTTTTGAAAACATCAATGACCTGTGCAGGTCATATTGAATTGAAGCATCCAATTAAAATTTGAGGTGAAGTGGAGTAGAGGACTATTGCATAAAATGATAAAATTTTCTAAGACAATCCAATTACAACTTGTTGATTAGTTTTTCCAAACATTACATAACCATTGGGTTTCTGTGCCTGTTCATATCAACAACCCATACAAGTGAACTGAAAACATTGTGTTTTATTATTTATCAACTGGACTAAATCTACCCATTCATATAAAATGTGTGTTTTAATATGTATTCTTCCTCATAAACCATATATGTGTTAGTTGTACGAACATGAAACCAGCAAGAAAAGTAGGAACAAGTAATACCAAAGACTCGATTGCCACACTCTTGCTAACAAGATCTGTTGTTGTGATTGCCACTGCTGCAGAATCTGCCCTGTATGCAGACAAATAAGCTTTAAACATTAAAGAAGAAATAAATGAACAAAGTAGACACGAGCTTTGGTAGGAGCTTAACATTTTTCAATAAATAAGAAACTAAACTGGTGAAAATAATGCTTGGACAAAAAGCTTCAGATACAATGGTCATTGAATAACCACAAAAAAATGATTTTCTTCATATGATTGCATCTCATTTCACTTATAAAAAATGAAAGTAAAATTAATTCATAAATGCAAGAATTACCCCTCATCTGAAGAAGATAGTGAATTCACTAGTAAGGGAAGTGAGTTTAAAAGTGCCCCCTGAAATCGAAACGACAATTATATAACTTTTAAAAAGACAGTAGTTAAACAATTAAACTTGTTTAATTATTTTTCAAGTGCCTTGTCCAGAATCTTGTGAATATTACAGAATGTAATCATAGAGGACACAAGCAGATATGATATAAAACTCAAAGAACATAATCTCTGCATATACCTTCTTTATCCTTTGACCAATTACACCAGTGGATTCAACTAATATTTGTTCTGCCTTCACAGCCAGTAGCTGAAATTATGAACATTTTCTATATAAAGACTGCACAAAACATTTCAACATGGAGCACTATAAGGATTCAGGAAGATCGGTTAAACATAATAAAATAATGCATACCTTTGCAAGGCTTTCCACACATTCTATCGTATCACGGTAACCTGCTTCACCCTGGAGATATGGAAGGACTCAATAATCACTAAAATATTTACTTAATTTCAGCCAAAGAAATTATCTAAATTATTGTCAGACATTCCTCAAACTAAAGCAACTATAGTAAAACTAGTAAACTACACTTCAGTAGACTATATGCCGATTATTACTCAAGGCCCGCATACACGTGAAATATAAAGAGATTCAGTGGCCTACCGTAGCTGCATTTGCTTGACCAGCATTAATTAACACAGCACGTGCCTGACAAATTGAAAAAAATGATTTATCAGAAGGCAAATCAAGCAATCCATTAAGTAGAAGCCTGGTTCTATCTTGATAAAAAAGCAAGGAACACAAAAACTCTCTTACAGTGGTTGAAATGTCTAGTGTACTTTTGCAGTATAACACAGGAGCAGCAGCAACCACATTAGTTGTGAATGAACCTGAAAGAAATCAGGTCACATAAAGTTCTTGCAAAACCCAAATTTAAAACTGAGATAAACACAAAGATGGAAGCTAACCAGCAGATGTGGCATCAACATCACATGTGACAAGAGCAAGATCAGGCTTTTCTCCTACAGCACGCAACCCTCCATATATTCCCACAGCTTTGAAACCCTCTGCAGCAGTAACTCCTCCTGGAATCTGACAAGTTCGAAATCAAACATTTAGACACTAAAAAACGGAGCTGAATATTTTTCACTTCAATTAACAAATTCAAATAAGATGTCGTATCAGTATATAAGTGAAAGTGATATGAAATGTTAGAGCTGTGTTCTCTGTAGTCAATATTATCCACTATAGCAGCATTGCTCAGTGTAGCAGGCCATAGGCTCTATGAGAAACCCCCTTGCGTTGCATTTTTTAGGGGTGGTGGCTACAATGAAGCACATGTAAAAGCCCCGCTATTTCCTTATTTATACTCATCTCCTCTGGTTTTGTATTTGGACTTTTTGGTCATTTCAAACCCAAAATTTACTTGCATTTTTCGTATTGGGTCCGAATATTAGTAACAATGAACTTTGATTATTAACTATCCACAGGTCTTTAATTTTGTGTTTTCTTCTATTTATGAACTTTTATATGTATATGGTACCATGGAATTAGTAATTTCTTGTATTATTTCCCAAGACTAATCTATGCTTGGCCAACAGGTAAATTAAATTTGGCCACAAACTATTCTATCACCCGGGATCAAACTTGGGTTAGGGTAGCGGCAAAATTTGTCTCTTTCATTGAAGCGCATTAACCACTTGCATCATTTGCTCTGGCTGTCAAAGTCTGTTATAATTAGTTAGAGTCAGACAATTGACAGTTATGTCTGTTAGCTTTTATTTTTTATTTTTTTTGGTACATCGACTAAATGGCAAACGATTGGAAACTCACACAGAGCCTGGTCATAGACGTCCAGCCTAACAATTTCAACATTTTATTTAACTCTATAAATACAATACAACCACTAAAATTTTGTCGAAAATTTATTTGACTTCCTAACTAACTTGATTTGGATTCTAAATGACAATATAAATAAAGACAGTAAGAAAAGAAGAAGGAATTAGAAAATGACCTGCTTCCAAGGTCCTTCAGGAAGGAAAATGGGAGCAGCAGGAATGTAAGTTGAAGGTTGATTCTCCTTAGTAGTGGATACAGCGCGAATCTTGAAATTGCGCGAAGCAAACATCTGAAAAAGGAAGATAAAGTGAAAATGTGAGGAAATTGCATTGCACGCAGTGAAGTGAAGTGAAAAATAAATAAAGAAATAAATATACCTTTGAATTTGAGGGGGAAGTTGTTGAGAAGTGAAAATGGAGAGAAAGGTGGTGAGGAATTGTACACGAGTAGTACATTATGTGAAGTGTGTGCGTTTTCTAGGGTTTGAATTTGAGAAATGAAAAACGCGATCAAAGAGTGAAGTGAGAAGTGTGTGATACAGAGAGAGAAGAATAATAAGAATCTAGTTTTAACTTTTAACCCCCCAAAAAAGGTGTACCAATGACGACGGTGACTATTCTTTCATCACCCGTGAGTGACCAAGCACGACTATATGAACTTTGAATGGGGCACCACAGTTAGCGGCGGCGTGTTCCCGGAGGCGGCGGCGTGGATTTTCTTATTCTACCATTTTCCACATAAATTATGGGGACAATATTGATTATAGATTAGAAACGTAAATTTTTTAAAATGAATTTTAAAAGTTCATTCTAGCTTTTTGTTATTACTAAGTTTTGTGGAGATTAGTGAATAATCTTTCGTTGAATTGTTGAATTGTAGACACGTCAAAGAATTAATCTAAAGATTTAAAGAATTTGTTTGATAAGTTCGTTTGTAAAATATTAGACATATTTGGTAAAATGTTTTGAACATTAATTTTTAGTATATTTTACTAATTTATTTTTCAGACGCTATTTCAGATAGCCTTTATGAGTTGGCTTAAATATATTTTACTGACTTATCACTTGAATTTTAGTATCCATATTTTAAAATGATTTCAAATTGACTATGTACTTTCATTTTACTTTCAAAAAGATCATTGTCCTATTTTATGATGACAAATCATTTTATGATGATTTGGTAATGATGAGTCCAAAGACCTTTTTGAAAGTAACACTACAAAAAAACATAGCATTTTCAACGAAGTTTTTCCTTATAAAATGACCAAATTTCATCACAAATGTACATTTGAGAGGACATTTGCGAGGAAACCTGTCATTGAAAATTCAATGACTCTTCCCATTACATTTGCCACCAAAATTCTTTCCAAATGGTGTCAAATGTTTGTAAGGACATTTGCAAGAAAATTTCCTCGCAAATGTACATTTGCAAGGAAAGTTCCTTCCAAATGTATTAATTTATTTTTATTTTTAAAAATAATAAATTAGCAACAAATTAAAATTAAATTGTTTTTTGTAAAAGGAAAAATTAATTTTAATAAAAATTTGAATTTGGCGGTAAATTTTTTTTTGGAAAATTGAAAAAAAATATTGTGAGAAAGAATGGAATTCGAATTTTGGGTAAAAATATTGTGGGAAAATATGAAATTCAAATTTTCGTTAAAATTTGAATTTTGCACCAAAATTGATTTCAAATTTCACAAAAAAAAAAACCATTTGCGCGGAAATTTTCTCCCAAATGTAAAAAAAAACAAATTTGTGTAGGAAACATTTGCGAGGAAAGTTCCTTGCAAATGTCAAAAAAAAAACTTGTAAAAAATTCATTAAAAAAACATTTAACTGGTAAAATTTGGGCCAAAATTTTTCAAATTGTTTTAAAAAATTTAATTTTGCATCCAAAATGTGAATTTGAGAGTTTTTGAAAAGATTTAAATGATAAATTAAAAATAATGTTGAATGAAATGATAAATAAAAATAAAAGATGAAGAAAGTGTTAGAGATGATGTTAAAAGAATGAAATGATAAATAAAAATAAAAGATTAATTTTAAGGAGTGGGGGATTTCAATTTTTTTTGTTAATTTTTTAATTTAGAGTAATAAATAATAATACTAATAATTAGTAATTAGTCATTTTTCCTATTGTCAAAAAAAATTAGTCATTTTTCCTAACTATCTCTTAAAATATAACAAGTTTTTTAAAGTATAAATTTTTATATAAACTATAATTACATTATTAACCAACAATTAAATAAATTACACAAGTTAAAGTACTAACCTTGAATAATTAGGGATGGCAGAGAGTAGGGTCGGGCGCGGGTTTGGCACTACCCGATCTCGAACCCAAAGGGGCTTTCGGGTGGCAAAATAGCGCCCAAACCCGCTGGGTTCGGGTTTTTTCCACCCGAATCCGAACTTACATTAACAAAAGTAATTTTTTTTTGAAAAATTCAACTAAATTACGGTCTACAACATGCTAACATTGTTTTCAACATTAAAATAAGGATAAAAATAGTCTACAACGTTAAAATAGTCTACAATATGCTAATGTATGAGAGATAATTATATAATTTAACATATAATGGGTGTAGTTTCGGGTGTGGGTTTGACACTACCCAAACCCGAACCCGGAATATCGGGTGTCACCCTAACACAAACCCAATCGACTCGGATTTTACTCGTTGACTCGGGTTCGGATTCAGACGGGGCCTGCGGGTTTGGGTGCTTTTGTCATCCCTATGAATAATATGATGATGGGATGAGAAAAAGCTCCAAAAAACCAACAAAAACCAACAAAAACCAACAACAACAACAACCGTAAATAATAAAATAAAAAATTTGGTCAAAAATAATATATAATCACAAAGATTTAAATAATATATAAAAAAAATGTCAGAAATAAATTCATGAAACTAACCTCAATTAATAATAAGATGAACAAATAGAAGAAGCTAGATAAATATAATTTGGGTTAAATTAGATATAAAGATTTTTGAATGAAAGAAATTTTTTGAGAGAAAGATGAAAAATGATAATGTGATTTTCGGAATATGCGTGTGTGGAATAAGGGAGAGGAATGGTATTTATAGAAGAATCATAATTAGAAGGGTTAATAGGTATATACCCCTGTAAAGTATATGATTTTTGCAATATCTCGTGTAATGTTTGATTTTTTGCAATACCACCTGAACATAGTCAACCATAATATAACCCCCACAAAACAGAATCCCAGCTAAAAACTACCGCAAAATATAATTTTAGCGGGGGTTTTAAATCGCCACAAATAAAAAACCCCCGCAAAATATAATGGTTGAAAAAGTCCAGGGGGTATTGCAAAAATTCAAATATTACAAGAGGATATTGCAAAAATTATGTACTTTACAGGGGATATATACCTATTAACCCTAATTAGAATGAATGAATGTGAAGAATGGTGTTTATTGGAGGAAGAGGGGGGAGGGAGCCTACAAGTCGTTGCACAACGTTCAAATTTTTCATTGTGGGCCTATACATTTGCGAGGAAAAAAGAAATGTTTTCGTTGTAAATGGTTTGCTCATTGTTAAGCCCAAAACGCGTGTGAAAACACGCTAACGTTCTTTTTTTTTGTGGGCCCCATACATTTGCGATGAAGCTTCGTTGGAAATGTTGCAACGTTCAAAAAGTTGTGGACCCCACGGACATTTGCGACGAAGGTGTTCGTTGGAAATGTATTTTTATTCAATAAGACTTGACCCACTACATTTGCGACCAAATTTCCTTGGAAATGTCTTGCATTTGTGAGGAACCAAATTTCCTTGGAAATGTTTGGCTGAAGATCGATCATTTTGATTTTGGGTTGGAAGACTTCAAAGTAACCCAACAATATGCAATTGAAAATATGTGCACGTGGTTCATTGGATGCGAAACCTTTTGGCCAAAATTTGCTTTGCATCTTACAATACAATCGTAGATGACATCAAATTTGAGGATATTTTGAGATTTTAGGGGGGTCCAAGAGCATGTTGGGGGACTAAAATTTTTTCTTTCATCACATGCTATTCTAGTCAATCAACTAGTAATATAAGATAGTAAGATCCCACCAAAATTACTGAACTGTCCTAATGTCATTTTTTTATCAGTGTTTCTTTCTATTGTTTTTTATGGGCATTCTTGGTATTAATTGGCTACTTTTCATATAGACCTCCTCAGCTCCTCTAATTTCGATTTCCGCATATCCCTTCCTCATCCAAATTACTTTTTGATTCATGTAAATTCTCACAATGGAGTATTGTTGGTAATTACTGTCAATAACTTTAATTCAAAAAAGATTCTCTTTCTTTTCTACATTTTTCTTCTCTCTCTCTCTCTCTCTCTCTCTCCTCTTTTTCTTTTTTCTTCAGCGTCACTTTCTTCTTCCTCTCTTCTTTTCTTCCTTTTTTTCTTTTTTCTTCTCCTTCTCCTCACCTATATGATCCAAACCATTTTCTAGACAAAGAAAGAAAGAGCACGAGGAAGAAGAAGATCCGCCGGAGAAGAAGATTACACGGGAAGAAGAAAAGCTACACGGGTTATAAATTTTGATTTCTTTTTTGTTTAATAGTTTTAGTAGAAATGAAGTGTTGATGTGGTTTTATAGAGATTTGCATGTGATTTCGTAATTTTATATTTATGTTGATTTAGGGTTTTGTGAGTTTTTGAATTGTTGGATTTGTTAGTGTTTGTTTGTTTTCTTAGAAGAAATGAAGTAACAATGAAGTGTTTGTTGTGTTTCAATAGATATTTGTTGGTGATTTTGTAATGAGTATGTGTTGATTTAACCTATGTTGGATCTATTATAGTGTAGTATTATTAATGCACATGATGTGTTTGATAAAATGTTGTTGAGGAATCTCATTTCATTTTCCATGTTTTTTTAGTATACAAGTATCTAAAAAATCTAAGTTACAATATTGTTTTCTTTCAAACTATATGTCCAAAGACAAAACTAGGAAAGGGGAAACGGAAAAAGGAACAAGATTGATCTCATGAAATGTGAGATTTTGGACTGAAAATTTAAATTTATGTGTTTGATTTAAATGGGTTCTTGTCCTATTTTTTTCTCTCCATTTTATTGTCTTTAACGCTATCAATGATGAGTTAGTAACATATCTATTTGTTTTAACTTTTTCCAGAGAGCTTCTATTTTCGAAGACTCAGGTAATGACATTTCTTTCTCACAACATCATTATGTATCCTTCAAGTGTGCTTTTTCACTCTAAAACACATTTTTTGGAGTTTTTTTCGAATCTGACTTTCTAACATCATTGTTGTATGCTTAATGTGTGTTTTCACGCTAAAATGCTTTTTTGGTAGTTTGTTCTGATGCAAAACATAGTTTCTTTTTTCAAATTTGACTTAAAACATCATTGTTGTATGCTTAAAGTGCGTTTTCACGCTAAAACTCATTTTTAGTACTACCTCCGTTCCTTTTTACTTGTCGTTTTAGCAATTTAAGTTAGATTTTGCCTATTATATCATCCTTCCTATTTTATTTTATTGACTGAATTTTGTATAATTATTTTTTGTTGAAATACTCATAATCATGATGCGTCTTTTGAACCCTACCCTTGTCCCCTCATCGTGTTGGCATCAATTCTATAAAGGTTATGAATATCCGTAAAGATAAATTCATTATGGACTTTATAGGTTTGTTTACGATATTAATTTATATTGGAGTCTAAGTAAGATGCTCTGTTTTACATGTCTGTTTCTAGATAGTATCTTCTATCTTACACTTGATCCTTCATTGGATCCACAGGTTTGACCGAGAGGTTTGAACTTTTCGTCTGTAGTTGGGAACTAGGCAATGCATTCTCCGAATTGACTGATTCTAAAGACCAGGTAAGCTTGCAAAGTTTCTAAACTTTTTGCATTCATACATCATAGATTGTATGGGTTTAATTGACCACAAACTAAAAAAATGATGTGTTTGTCAAGAAGTGATTATGATTGTTAATTTTTCATATTGTTTTTCTAGGTTCAAGTTCTCTAGCTTACGGTCAATTCTCATGGAGATTGAATAATGGAGATAACCATCTTAAGACTTAAGGTAACCATTGAGATCAAATCAAATCATTGAGGTAACTAATTTTTTGGAGTGTGGTCTCACTTTCACATTAATAAGCATTGTTAGAATAATCAGCACATGAGACTTGACGTCAAACGGGCTCCCCTTACCTTTCAGTCACTTCTATGATAGTATGATGTTTTTGGTATATAAGGTTCCATATAAATCTACGAGTTCGTCATGTTTTTTGCTGCCTTTTGATCACTTAAGGTCCGATTGTTTCATGTTGCATAGCCAACAAAAATACTTTGTGATATTTGATATTTTGCTTGGCAAGAGACTATGTTAGAAGAGTGCTGACAGGAGTTGTAGTGTAGGGACTATAATAATAAGTTTATATGAAATTTTCACACTAACCAGTACCTGTGTTTGTCAATTTTCGCTCAACTGTTAAACTTAAAAAGAAAGTCATTAGTATGAAACATTTCGTTTACCTCACCTACAATCCGCCTTCGGGCAAAGGCACTAAGGCAATGCATAGCCAACAAAAATACTTTCTCTTGTGATATTTGATATTTTCAATTAATTGGCTCTTTCATGTATAAGATTATTAATGAAAGCAACATCTTCCTCTGCACCTGTGATTGATGAAAGCAACATCACAAACTTCAGTCCTCAAATCTCATCCCATATTATTTCTAATACTCCCTCCTCCTTTCATCTCATTATCTTCAAGTTTCAGCCCCCCCCACCCTTTTCTCTGAGCACTCAACCACTGTGCCACCACTTAATAATAATTTTTCATTTATTCGATCATTATTCTCTATCACTTCCTCTGCCGTGGTCTCTTTCACCTCTTTGCTTTTTTTGTTCATTATGAGGGGAATCCTAAAATATAAGTGCGTACACCATAATAATAAAATATAATTTTCAAATAATTCTATAAAAAATTTTTTGTGTAAATAAAAAGTAATAACTGTCCTAAACAATAATAATAAAATATAACTTTCAAATAATTAAGGTGATAAGTATACATGACATATTTACCTAAAAAAAAGTATACATGGCATATTTCGTAAAGAAAAGTATACATGGCATATTTTTATTAATATTAAATACGAGGAAATAGTTGTTTGTGGTGACAAATTAAAATTTATTATTTACACAGGATTAGTCAAGACATTGTACTAATGTTTCTCATTGATGCATAAAATAACAAGTTATTACTTTGATAAAAGTTCATGTGAGTAAATGAGAAGTAAGAATATGACAAATTTATTGAAAATATTTATGGAAAACCAGTATGTATTAACTACTTATAATGTAATATATTTATGATTTACTCTTTAACCTAATATCATTTCTAAATCAATTGACCCTGAACTTTTATATAATCTAATTATCGCAAATATATTTTCATTCTGTTAATTATATCAAACGTCTTTAAAACTTATTTATCTTGTGAAGGTCTAGGGTTCGAATCCTGACAAAGGAGAAAAAATTGACAATATACTAACAATACACTAACAACTACTACCTCCGTTCCTTTTTACTTGTCGTTTTAGAAAATAATATTTGTTTCTTTTTACTTGTCGTTTTAGCAATTTAGGTTATATTTTGCCTATTATATCCTCCTTATTTTATTTTATTAACTAAATTTTGTATAACTGTTTTTGTTGAAACAATAAAATCTTTTTTATTGAATACAAATTTTGTTTGTTTTTAAATAAAATTTGATACAATTTTTTTGAAAATAGATAATGTTTGTGAAAAAGAAGGAATTTTTATTGGTGGATTAAAAATATGATATATTTAAAAAAAGGGCATACTAGGAAAATAAGGTGCAAAAATATACCCCTCCTATTTTGGTCTTTTTTTGTAAAACGACAAGTAAAAAGAAACGGGGGTAGTAACATTTATCTATAAAAAACGTCTTTAAAAAAAACTTATTTATCTTTTGTTTTGAAACAATTATTTTCTTACAAACTCTATTGTATCATGTAGTGTTGGATCAATTTTTTCTGCATTTAGAATTATTTCTTAAATATTAATTCCAAAGCCTTTAAAATTCATTATCAGCAATTAAAAGAAGTTAGCACAGGTATGTTACTAGTTGTCCATAAAGTTACATAAGGTCAGTTCTGTTACAAATCATGGGCAATTTGTTTTGTAGCTATTTTAGTAGCATGGCTAATTAGAATTTTGAATATGACCATTGGAGTAATATCCGATAGGATTGAAAAATACGGGTGTTTCAGGTGAGTAAAATGCCCAATAGCTTGTGTAATTTACAAAAAGAGGAGGCCGCCAAGTGACTTAAACAGGAACGGAACCCACTTCAGTTATCTCAAATTTTGTAGCATAGTTATTGGCAAGAGAACTCATGATGTTGAATATTTGATCTCAAATTTTGTAGCATAGTTATTGGCAAGAGAACTCATGATGTTGAATATTTGAACTAGAAAGTATCACGAAAAAATTGCAGATGACTAATCCCAACTTAGTTGACGACTCAATCGTTATATAAATTGTTATATAAATAGCACCCACCAGTTGCAATTTCACAACTTAGTATGAGAAACGTATGTGCCTCTGGTATGTCATATATATTTCTCAATACTAAATTGAATGCTGTATGATTAATTGGCTTTTAGCATATAAAAGTCAACTAAGCGAAAGAATATGCAAGAATCAAACAAATATTTGAATTGCAGAAAACTTGTAATGAAAATGAAATACTTCTGTTCAGAGATACGCTGCGAGAAATTACACATTGGCATAACTCTTACAATGCTATAAACAAACAATATATCACTTGCTTAGGAGTTCGCACTTGAGGCGGTCAAGAAAATAAGTAATTTGCTTTAAACATACACAACCAACAGTATTTTGCTATAATTCCTCATTAGTTGAAGTTTCAAAAAGAGCCAATAATCATGGACGTCAATTCAACACACGAGGATACAATATTAATAAAAAAAAATCAAAAGAGTAAAATTCTATAGCGGACATGCATGCTGATAAAAAAAAAATGGTGAGCATGCTCTCTCTCAAATCCTCTACTTCTATCATTTTAGGCCACGTTCCCCACATTTTCCAAGCTTACTCTTTTATCCTACATTGTACAAGGCTGTCACAGCCACCCATACTCAAAATATTTATAAAAAAAATAGGAAAAGGAAAAACAATAGAGCAAGAACATAAAAGTAATGTTACAGTGAAGAAAATGCCAAAAAAAACGAAAAATGAACAGATAACCAAAATTTAGTTACAACACCAGATAAAGCATCATCACCAGATAAAGCATCATTCTGTCGCAAGCTGCACAGTCTTCTCCAGCACTGATGTTTTGTTGAAGAGGGTGAGCTGCACCTCTTTAAGATGTTTGGATAACTGGCCAAAACAATAAAATTGTAAGTGTTTATGTTTGCAACAGTTTCTTTAAATTCTGAACCCATGTCAGCATAACAATTTTCTTGGCATGCTATGTCAGAAAATATAACGAAATAAAATAAACAAGTCATGTTGTTCTTCCTTCATTGCTTCCAAAATAAACCCCATTTACGATAAAGTGATTTATAGTCCTAACCATTAACCAATGCAAGGAAAACCATGGTTTTTATTTTAACCTAGTCGGTATCTGTATTTGCGGTCAGGACACGAGAAATTGAAGGCTGACATAATTCCAATTATAGCATCAATTGATTTGAAAGTTTGGGTTCTTAGCAGGGCTCGAGATATCTCTAAACCATCTAGTTAACCAGTAAAATGTAGAAAATGAAATTTACCTGATCTTCACTCATCTTGTGAAAGCCTAATTTCTTAGTCCAAATTGACTCTGCATTTCCTGCAGCAGGGAGCACCAGCTTTTCTACATTTAGAGAAGACAACAACCTCTCTATGCAAGAGAACAGCACTTGAAAATAACCCTAAAATGGAAAATTAGATATTAATAAAGCTTGTCCTTGGTAAAAATCTATCATTTTTGGAAGATGTAAACAGTGTGTCATTCGTGAATTACAATTAATAGCTTACTTTTCCTTGATGCTCTCTACTTGTAGCAACCAGGGGAAGCTCAGCAATGTTGCAGCCAAAAATCCTAAGAAGCCCAGCAGATACTACGATAGAACTGCAAAGCATGATACACACAAAGTCAGTTTGACCAAAATCAATAACTATCAGGAAAATAAGAAAGCGGAGAAAGCCACATACTTCACAATTAAAACAATGCAATACATTCCCCCGAATTCTTGGCCAGAAATATTTCTTCTGCAAAAAGTTCAAAATACATTATAACATATTAGAAAATATGGAATAAAGAAGAAAATGGCAATAGTTAGCAACATCCATCAAAAAATCATTCACAACCTCTTGTTGAAAAATGCATCATCATATGTGACTCATTTACCAAAAAGACACTACTGAGACTTGTATTAAAAAATATACTTTGCTAACAGAATAAAATTTCAAGGAAATAAATTCTTCAGAATGACAGATAGATAGATAGATAAAAGGTGCAAATTAATTCACTCTAAGACATGTTCTACTTCTGATACAAAGGTAGGTTAGAGAGAGAGCCTATCAAATAGGTTTTACATGACAAATGATTATGTAGGGGAGAGGGGGTGCATATGCATCATATTTATCATAATTCATGTCAGCTCAAGATATGACGTTGGCAATATATAATCCTATATTAAGTAATGTAAGACTGTTAATAATTCAGGGTACAATAAATAATCACTTACAATAAAAAATAATCACTTCAAAACCGGAAATACAAGAAAATAAGGCTGTGTCAAGCAACATTAGAATAAATTTTAGTTGCTTACCCATAGACCATAACAGGAATCAGGTCACGACCAGATATTGCAACAATGGGATCAAAACACTCCTGCCAAAGCATTAACAGAGTATATTCAAAATGTGGTAAAAAAATAAAGATCAAAACACTCTTGTCATTGCATTTTCAAAAAATATATATTTCACAACAGTTTAAACTTAAAAGGCTTGGCCAAAAACTAATCCCAATAGAACCCCCCCATCCCAGTAACCCCAAAAAAGGAAAACTCAATAGTTGTTGCAAAGCCGCCTTAACTATGGTCTCTTTGGGCTTCCTTCAATGCGTGTAACGGGATTGCATGTTGATCCCACATTGGATGGCTCTCATTTTGCAAATTGATTTTGTCAAATTGAGTTAGTTTGTAAGCCCAAACTATATGATATTAATATATCCCAAGTCCATTGTTGGACCACCAGCATTGTGCATGCTCCAGACCTAATACCCTATGTGTGAAAGGTGTGTCGAAAGGCCACCTTATGTTAAATAGAGGTAGTTTTGTAAGGGAATTACTAATCAGAGTGAAATTTTGTAAATAATATCTTAAATTAAGATGAGCAACATTGAAGCCGTAGATACTCACTCGAAAAATTGCAGCAGCTCGTGAAAGTAATGGTAAATGCTCGGGATAACGACTCTTTCCACTTAAAACTCTCCATTGAATATCATTCATGCTTCCGTAAGTACATAACCCCCTCTCCTCGTGCTTCCTGATTATTAGTTCACACAAGGAAGATGGAATAGTATCTGCTCCAGCAGAAACTGAATTTTGTAGAGCCACATATATTCGATTACAGTCATCGCAACAAAACCACTTATCCTTTGGAAGCTCCTGTAGTAAGAATAATACGTTATGATAAAAAATGAAAAAGAAAACACAAGTATTTTCTTCAACGCTCGGTACTTACTTCCAATTCACATAGCCCAATGTCTCGCAAGCAACCAACATGATACTCCTTCTCACACTGGACAACAACCAAAATATAATTATAGTTTGACAAAAGAAAAAAATAGTTAAATACCGTTTTTTGTCATGTAATAAACATACCTGATCACAAATTATTACTGTTCGGTCATCAAATTTATCAACACTGAAATCATTTTCCCTGTAGACCAAGAAAAAAAATTATACATAAATATGTACAAAAATAAAGCTTAATGTTGGTTGCAAAAAGTTATTATAACAGGTCAAAGTGCCATTACAATTCCCAAAATTACACATTGGTGGAAGCAGACAAAATTAATATGTACATATATTCATCAATAGTCCCAAGAAATAAAAATAAAATGTAAATGACGTTTTGAAATTCAATGGTTTATCGCCACAAATTTTCATTAGTCTTACCACAAAAATATGTTTCATGACATGCATTGCAATGAACTCTTAGCATTATATGTTACTATTGCATTGATCTCTTAGCATTATATGTTACTGAACCCTTGATCTCATGACACACGGCATAATCCATTACCATAAGCTTAATTGTAAGTAAATTTGTACATTCTTCCCCTAAGGAAAGGAAACTACTGCACCCCCATAAAGTTGCCAAAAGGTGATTGACTTATAAACAAACAATCAAATCGCCTACCTGCAAACAACGCATCCACCCATTTCATATTCTGGTTCTTTATCAACCCGCGTCAACCGAATCATGATTGGCCTCACACCTCTTCCATCACGAGTAATATCTTTACAATTTAGACAACGCCAACCACTATCTGGTACACTGTGTAATCCCAAGCAGGCTGTGGACGAAACAGAAAACATCATAATATTATAATATCTTGTTGCCGGTATCAACAAAATAGGGAGGTAAGTACTATGATATGCAAGCTTTACAAGGTATGAAACAAACTACATCTGTCATATTCTAATGATGCATCGGATAACAGAAGATTTTATTAAGTGGTATAAAGAAAACGTGGGAAACTGATACTATTGGAATATAAGAAAATAGTAGTATTTAATAATAACTTGATATTACGATATGTCGATATCTTATAATCGATGTTAACTTTAATTGATAAGAAAAAAATAAAATAAAAACAATATCAGCAAATAAACAATATTTTAAAATTTAAAAGGTAATTCATCCACCTGCATGGAAGGCCCTAGGACATCCGTTGCAAAGAATCAAATCTCCTCCATCTCCACATACTGCACACATATCGTCACTATCTCCCGTAGTAAGGTTTTGACCATTTGCCAAGGAGAGAGCTATATCATGAAGTGTCAATCCATTGGACGCATATATGTGGCGGTAACTGCAAAAGAAAAAAAAATCATTTTGAGATGAAGAGAAATAGAAAAGTCAATTTAGTAATTTAACAGTCTACTCACGGTTGACGTCTAGCAGCCATTCCAGCATGGGCTTCAAACTGTGAAGGGCTTATCTGTTTACCCATGAACAAAAATCATAAAGCTTATCTTAGTATTCACAGTTGTATAAAAAATAAGGTAGTTGTATGCCAATAGGTATATGACCATACCTCTACTTCACAACAACCACAGACTATTCCATTTCCTTGTTTGTAACCTCCGAGTAATTTCTGAAAAGTAAATCAGTTGACTCACATGTTAAAAAAAATTAAAATAATGTACAGATCAATCCATAAACATAAAATATTGAGAGAATATCAAGACACCTGTCCTTTGACATAGTAAGCCAACTCAGCACCGTCTGGTAGGCCATTAGGCATAAAAAGTAATCTGTGCAAATCATTGTCCCTGAAAAAGCAAAATCCAATTCAAATTTCAAAATACATTAGCTATGATATTTCCATTCACATGGAGATGATAGTGAGAAATAGAAAAACAGCATAACAATCCTTAACTGGATAAAACATAAAACAAACAAAACAAAAGGTACCTTTTCTTAGTACAACCATCAACGCTTCTCTTCTGCATTATACCTGAGTTGTAATTGCATGTGCTTGGCCTGCACAAAAAGGTCTATTGTGAATATACAAGGAGGAAAAGTCTACAATTTAGTTGAACGGATAACTTCTCTACATATGTAGACTACCCAAGCACATGCTCAACAATCAAGTAACAAGTATTAGTAATTAAAACAAGAAGGAGAACACACTTCTTCACCACTCGTTTCCACTCATCAGTTGTCTGGTTCACATACATTTGCTGCTCAAAATGATTTCGCGCACGTGAAGATGAGAAGTAGCTCGCACTTTCTATAGATTGACTGGAACATACAAATAAAATACATAAGAAGTCTGGTAAACTCTTTTTCATTTAATTTAATAGCTAAATTATGTTAATGTAAGTGAATAGTTTTTAAAATATAACATTTGACAGAATAAGACTTAAACTAGAGTTTTCTGAAATGCTAAAACCAAAAGCACAAAACTAAGTTGTTGGCACCCGTTGATATAATACCACAGCAAAACCCCAGTGACAATTAAATTGCTTCTCCCTTAACAAAACCTATATGTTCAGACTTCAGAATTATGAAAAATTCCTTCAAAAGCAAATTATTCTGGAAGTTGGGCTTTACGCTCAAAGCACAAGCCGATGATCCATTTCATATGATTTAGTGAATAAGCTAAATCACAGAAACAGCCTCAGGTATAACTCTTTCCTAGGGGGGTCCACAGAACAGAGCAATCACTATATGGTTAAATTTCAACATGTTGACATTTTGCCAGGAAGTTCTGTTACTATTTAAAAAATATTGATAGCAAAAACAAAGAAGTTACAGGATTTACAAGTTGAATTAGTTTTACAAGTTAAAGTTATAGGATTTTTGATAAACAAGAAGAGATGAGATATAATCTACTGAAATTATGGTTTCATACAAGCGAATAAGCCGTAGCCACTAACCCTTATATATCTTAATCCTAGGCTCCTAATCATAATTAAATAAGCAAACTAATCATAATGCTTACAAATTTTTTAACCCAAATTAAATTAGAAAACAAATCATGAAATATAACAAAAAAAGAAACAGTACTAAGACATAGTTCAATACATTATTATATATTATTCGCTAAAATACAACCAATTATATGAAATATTTACCGATTATTCTACTACCCTCACCAAGGTATAAATCTCACTAAGCATTAAGCTTGTTAGTTGTTACAAAACATGACTGGAAAGGCAGACGATGTAGCCGTATGAGAACTAAAACTAAGGCAGATGAGATTGAATTGATTATTAATAGTAATTTCCTAGCAAAAGGAACTAAGACTAACAAAATATGGAAGCTTTAAATTTAAACCAAGGTAGATACCTAAATAAATTTCTAAAAAATGAATAAGATTGAAATTTAGACTGGTGTGCATCACTGCGAAGGAAATTTTACTGGAGCATGACTTGGCCCATCAGTGATATAGAAGAAATTATCATTGATATGAATATATTAATCATAATTAGTCTATACTTCGTCCATCTCATAATAAGTGTTACACTGAGATATAGTTTGTCGTTTTAGAATATCAAGGAAACATTAATCACCTTTTTTAACTAGTACCCTTCCTTAATGTATCTAAGTCCACCTACTGACACCACTAACTACTTTATCAATAAGGGTACTTCAGTTAAGGTCATTTTATCATGGAAATTACTATACTCAAAGATTTTCTTAATAAGTGTGCATAACCTTAAACAAAACTTAAATAATGAGGCCAAACTGAATCTGAATCTGAATCTGCAATAATTGGGTCCAAACTGAATTTGGGTAGCAGAGGTCAAACATCATTCAGTTTAAGGTACAGCCTAAATATTATGAGATTTTATTTTTGGGTTTACTTCTGGTTTACCTGTTGTTTGAATGACGCATGCCAGAAAACTTTGTACTGTAGTTTTTATGAGTTGGTACCTTCCTGTTACTTTGTAGGAGACTTTCTGCAGAATCCATGGGAAAAATATAAACATATATAAGAAAAATCCAGGTCCAAAAGCAAAGCAAAAGAAACACCTCTTACTATTGATAAGTAGTCTGCATCCAAATGACTAATATGTCTACCAATACAAGTTGCGGCAAACAACATGCACGCGTTACTCTATGTTTTATATTTCTATTCCGTCCCATTTGTGGATGCTGTGCAATAATAATAGTCAGATATAAAACCATTCATAAGCTTTGACCTAGCAACTTAAGCTTTAACAACAGTTAGTGATTGACAACAATACCGCTCCTAGTTGATAGACCAGATGACTATCATGATTGAGTGTGTTTTATTCAAGCTTTACTTATAAATAAAATAAAATAAAAAATATATCACTTATATTTTGATAAAACAAATTTTTTTTAAAAATTAGAATGTTTGTATCAAGTTTAAACTTGCAAAAAAACCCAAATTTATAATTATTTTGAGAAGCTACTCAAATTAATCAAATAAATATAGAATCAGATGGCTAAAAGATAAAAACCAACATAGAAGATGAAAAACGTGAGGTTAGAAACTCAAGTCAAAGGCCAGTGTAGATTCTATAGAAGATGAAAAACCAACATCGGACTGGGAATATCTAAAAGATAAAATGACTATGTAGGGATGTAAAGAAGGAATCTGTGGACAATTTCAAAGACAAGTGATGTTAGAAACTCAAGTGTAGATTATATACGGCACTGCGTTGAAGAAATGCAGGACACTAGATAGAGAGTAGGAGAACAATCTGGTGCAATAAAACTCTTATTATACAAGGTCCAAAGAAGGATCAGACCCACTATGGGTTTATTAGCATTGCAGGTAGTTTTGTTACCTTACATTTACAAGAGGCTTAGTCCACAACAACCCAGCCTTATCCCACTATATATATATATATATATATATATATATATATATATATATATATATATATATAGATATAGATAAAACAATAACTGGTTCTAATTTAGTATTAAGATAGTTGAACATTAGTTTCGAATCAAGACTTCATTAAAATGTTATATAGCTTTTCAAGACTACAAATAACTTTGCCGGACAAAAATCTAAACCACATAAATTAAAATATTTACCCAGCACACATTCCCCTCTTTTTATAGACATTTGATTTGACCAACATGAACCTAAAACATATAGGCTCCATAATGCAATTATAAACCAGAGAAATAATTTTCACCTTTCCAAATCTGGAAGGATTCCTCGTTGATAGATGAACCGGCCACATTCTTTATAATCTCATCTGGCATGCTGTTTGGAGCAGTTTTTATTTCATGTATGATGCTATAAATTGGTTTTCCATTTTCTAAGAATATGTGATTATTTGGATGTCTAGTCTTAGCACCAGCATGCTTCTCGAACTCATAGGCACTGAGCACCTAAGAAAACATTGACATTAACTATCTGGTAAATACAGAGCAAAGTGACCAATAAAGGCGATAAATAATCTTAATCTTACTCTAGAGTAACTGCACATTGAACAGCCGCACAAATATCCACCACCACCAATAAGCCCTTCGAGCTCAACCTGACAACAATTTCAAAATATAAGAAACATAGCAGAATTGTATAAAAAACAGACTACGAAAATGCATGCTTTACCTTTAAGGGATTGTAAATATATTTCACTGCAGCTCCATCAAGGATACCAGTTGATAACAGCTTTTTGACATTTGTGGGGAAGGAGTTAGGGACAACTTTCTTTGACATTTTCAATTCCATATTGCCAGAATACAACTCCGAATCTTCATAAGGAGCATATCCCATGCTATATGAGCTCTCTAAAAGGCCACTATTAGAATCATCCTTTGCCAAATATTCATCATCCCCATGATAGCCATAGCCATACCCATTGCCGTCAGAATAGCTAGCAGGTGTTTGATAATCATTATCATAGTCCTCCTTCTTTTTACTGAATTTAAAAGTAATCTTTCTAATACCAGTTGAACTAGCATGCTTTGGGATTTCCATCACAACACGGGACATCACTGCATCGTTGCTATCAGTGCTTTTATCATTCAGAGAAGTATCATTGTTATTATAATTATCATTGACATTATTCCGATCACCGGCTTCATCACTCAGGGTATCATGAGAACTAGAATTTTCCAAACAAATAGACGTAAGTTCACCACACTCTGCATGGTTAACATTTTCCGATTCTGTGGGTTGGCTACTTATATCATGAAAAGTCAGTGCATGCTCTGTTGCAGAAACATTTGGATTCGTAACTTCAGACCGCACTTCATCGTTTGAAACTTCTTTCGCTTGTTTTTTATTCGGAGAAACATTTGCCTCAGCATCAGCAACGCATTGGTTATAGTCACGCTTCAGTTCCGTCTTCGATTCCTCAATTTTTTCCGTTCTTCCATCTTCCAATGCTGGCACACAAACCACTTCTTCTTCCATCAAAATCAAAAAACAGAGCCTCTGAGAATTAAAACCACACAATAACTACCAGAAAATCAAAATCACCGTACAGCATCCACGAATAAATCAATGCCAAAGCGAAACTTCAATTTTCATAAAAATTCACTCAAGATTCGTATCCAATCAACGCCTGAACATAAAATCCATAATTAGAAACAATTTTCAATCAATTATAAGCAACAATAATCAAACAATAAAAAAAACAAATTCCGATATAAAAGTTTGAATCGAAAATAACCGCTTAACCGTTTAATTGAATCAAATTTTACAGAAAAGAAAAACAGATTATAACAAATCTACACCAATGAAAAAAAATCGAAAAAAAAAAATAAAAAAAAATCGCAAAAATCAAATTCAAACGAGTTGAATCCGTAAAATTGAAAGAAAATTGAAACAGAACCTCAAAGAGATAAGAATCGAGTAATTGAGTAACAGATCTGAGAGTGTAGTGAAGGAAATTGGGAACAGAGGAGTTTTAGGGTTTGGATTTGGGACGAAAGGTAAAGAGAGAAAAGTGAGAGAGTGCGGGAAGAAAGAAAGAAAGTGAAGGGAAAAGCTTGGTTCGTGGTTGAGATTTAAACTTTTATATGGAAAAAAATAATGAAAAGAAGAGAACGAAGAGGCGATGAGTATTGTTAGAAAAAAAAAGAAGGGTTAATGAGTAAATAAATTAAAATTGGAGTGTGATGATAAAATTGTTGTCACGAATCACGAACTTTTGGAAGGGACGAGAAGAGAGATGGATAAAGAGGTGGGGCCCAATGAAAATTTGGGCTTATAGTGTTTTGCGACGTGGCAGGAATTGTGGGATCTAACGGCCGTCTTCGTCAGCCGTTTTTTTTTTGTGATGAAGTGTCTTGCAAGTTAACACGTGTAAGGAGTTGTAGTTAAGTAACCTAGGAAAAATAAGTTATTTTTGGATCGGGTAACTATAATATGGATTGGTTTCACTTCCTGTTTGGGTAATGGGCTTGTCGTATGTGGCCCAAGATGAATAAATAAATGTCTGAAAAATAATTTTGAGAATTTCTTTTCGTTATTTCTCTAGTAATTAAATTCAAAAATATCTTGCTTGCAATTTAAAGTCCGAGTGTGCAAAAGTCTTAATATATTTTTAACATTGTTGTTCGAATTTTAAAGTTCGAACAAACCTCGATAAATATTATATAATTTGAATTGCTTTGAACCAAGACTAATGCATAAATCACAATAGATGATGATTGTATCTGATCATAAAAATGAAGGCTCGCTGAAGGTGGACACTTTGTTTAATTACTGATGATTGAAATGAGGGGTGTATTTGCAAGACACTTTGACGCTGAAGTAAGCAAATGCGTGATGTGAGAGATAATTTGGGGGCTATATATGACCCTCTGCACAAGAGGACTATATATATAACCCAGCGCTAAGCCAGAGTTGCTAGACTTAGCAAGATTGTCGTGTACTAATCTAGTAACTGCAATATAAGGGATGATGTGGTCGAGGATATCCACACGTCATATCTTGAAGTGAGTCTTTAAGCAATAGGTGTAAATGCATAAGTTCCCCTCCATGTTTTAATAATTGTCAAAACACCAGTGAAAAATATTTTGCAAACTTTGAAAAACCAATATTTGGGTATTATGTATTGATACATACATACTTGTATCGATACAAATGTCATGAAACTTGTTCAGGTTGATTTCCACGTATTTGTATCGTTACACAACACTTTTTTATCGATACAAATTGTTCTCAAAAGAGTCAAAAGAGCCTCTGTGTGTCAAAACATGCTTGCATGTATCAATACACATTTAGACTCTCCTAAAATCAGAGAGAACCTTATGCATCGAAACATGTCTGCTTGTTTCAATACATATTAGTCAAGATTCTGATTTTACTGGTGTATGTATCGATACAAAATCGTGGTTGTATCGATACATACATACATACATACAAAACTTCAATTTTTGTACGCTGTCACGGACTTGTATCGATACATACTAATACTTGTATTGATACACTTTTGTTAAATTGTGCCTAAATCTACTCCATTATATTTTCTCTATAAATAGCTACATGGGGTTTTATTGTAATCATGAGAAACTTTTGGAAAACACTTTTTGATCAGAATTGCTGAGATATTTTGGATCAAATTGCATTCAAGACAAGTTCATCATCTTCTTTCAATTCTCCATCAATTTGAGATTGAATATGGGTTCAATCAAGGGTTCTTAGAGCAATTGGAAGATAACATTTGGTGCAATTCGCGGTGAATCAGAATTACGATCGGGTTGAATTGTTTTGAAGGATTGGTTTCTCATCACGAATTCAAGAGGTGTTGCTTGCTTGAAGGATCAACTCAATAAGGCGAGATAATCGGCTGAACGTTGTCAAAAGGTTCTTGGGATCAAGATAGGTGTGAGGATCAATCGTTGGAATCAGAGGTAGAAGCCGTGATTGTGTTGAGGGTGCATAACTCACATTGAAGCTACGACGTATATAGGATATCGAGTCTTTATCATTCGTATATTGTATTCTTGTGAATTGTGCATTTATATTTTCGAAGAAATTAGTGAAAATCTCAACTTGTCCATTTGATAAGTTGAGGGGAGACGTAGCGGCTGATCGACAATTTTTGATACACAAATCGTCGATCAAGTTTTTGGCGCCGTTGTCGGGGACCAATTTAGTCGATATCGTAACTCCGTTGTTACACCGTAGAGACTAAGGCATTTTTTTTTAATAAAAGATTTAGAAAAAAAAATCCAAAAATAAAAAAACAAAAAAAAAATGGGTGACCATCCGCAAAACCGTCCACTTAAGTTCTATGTTATTCCTTCACAAGAACCTCATAATAGCATTATTGCCCCTGTTATTGTGGCAAATAGTTTTGAGCTTAAACCTTCATTGTTATCTGTCGTTCAACAGAATCAATTTTCTGGTAGTCCTAATGACGACCCTAATCTACATTTGTCAATATTTTTGCAATACGCAGACACTGTGAAAGCAAATGGTGCCAGTCCCGAAGTAATTAGGCTTCGTCTTTTCCCTTTCTCTTTAAGAGATAGAGCTAGGGCTTGGCTCCACTCTTTACCTTCCAACTCTGTCACTATGTGGAATGAGTTGAAGAAAGTCTTCTTAGCAAGATACTTCCCACCTAGCAAAACTTTTATGCTAAGAGCTCAAATGAATGGGTTTAAACAAAATTATAATGAACCTTTTTTCGAAACATGGGAAAGATACAAGGACATGATAAGACTCTGTCCACAGCACGGCCTAGAAGACTGGTTAGTTATCCACACCTTTTATAATGGTCTCTTGTATAACACAAGAATGACAATAGACGCTGCAGCTGGTGGTACACTGATGGATAAATCTTACACTAAGGCCTATAACCTTATAGAAAACATGGCTCAAAACCATTATCTGTGGGGAAGCTCAAGAACACCTTTAGAGCAACCTCTTGCGAAAGGAGGTATGCAGAAGATAGGTGAACTTGACCATGTCAAAGCACAAGTGGATGCTCTGACTCAAAGGTTAGAGAGCTTAACCAAATTACCTGCAGCTACTGTGGCTACAACGGTTTTAAACTGTGAATTATGCGGAACTCTAGGACATGCTACCCCTGAATGTCAACTTTTGGTAGGTGTTTTCCCAGACAAAGTAAAATATTCTCAAGGAAACCCTTACACCTATGACCTAGATTGGCAGAACAATTCCTACATTCCACCAGGATTTCAACAAGGAGCCCCTACTGCTCCTTATGCCCCTACTAAGTCAAACCTAGAACTTATGATGGAAAACTTTATCCTAGCTCAAACTCAGCATAATAGTCAAACAAATGAAGTGATTAACCGTTTGGCTAACAAAGTTGATCTTATGGCCACCCATAACAAAATGCTTGAAACTCAGATATCTCAAGTGGCCCAACAACTAGCGTCTACTAGTGCCCCAACAGCCATATTTTCTGGCCAACCTCAGTCTAATCCTAAAGCACATGTGAACGCTGTGACACTGTGAAGTGGAACACATTACGATGAACCGAGTGATCCTAGGACAGAGAGGCCAGCCATGCAACAAAAGCTTGGTGAACTAGTTGAGAAAGAGAGTCAACCTAAAGAGAAAGAAGGAAATGACGTTGAGGCTAAAGAAAAAGAGAAACCTTATGTGCCTTCGCCACCTTATAAACCACTCATTCCTTATCCTCAAAGGTTTGAAAAGACCAAAAGCAAGGAGGAATTCAAGAAATTCGTGGAGCTTCTGAAAAAATTAAATATAACAATACCCTTTTACAGAAGCTATCACCCAAATGCCTTCATATGCTAAATTTCTCAAAGAAATCTTATCTATTAAGTAAAAAGATTGAGGATGATGAAACCGTTATGCTTACTGCCGAGTGTAGCGCAATTCTTCAAAATAATATGCCTCCTAAATTGGAAGACCCAAGAAGTTTTTCCATACCTTGTGTAATTGGAAAGTATGTCATATACAGGGCCCTATGCGACTTAGGTGCCAGCATAAGTCTAATGCCCTTGACAATATGCGAGAGACTTAAGTTAGGAGAGTTGAGACCTACTAGAATGTCTTTACAATTCGCTGATCGTTCTGTCAAATACCCCTAAGGTATACTAGAAAACGTGTTGGTGCGTGTAGGTCAATTCTTTATCCCAACTGATTTTATAGTCATGGACATAAGGGAGGATTCTAATACACCTATCATCTTAGGAAGACCATTCTTAGCTACTGCTGGTGCATTAATAGATGTAAAGAAAGGTAAGCTCACTTTTGAAGTGGGTGAAGAAAAGGTCGAATTTACTTTAACGCAATTCATGAAAGCACCAGCTACGGATGACACTTGTTATCTGCTAGACGTCATTGACGAATGAAGAAAAGAAATGGAGATGGAACAAACCAATTATGAAGTTCTAAAACCTCATACCCCTCCAACTCTTAAAGATGATAATGACAGTCTAGGTGAAACTTTAGAAATTGCACCAGAACCTCCTCCTCACAAGCCTCCAAAGTTTATCGAGATGTTGAAAAAGCTTAATATTGACATACCTTTCATTGAGGCTATAACCCAAATACCTTCATATGCAAAGTTTTTAAAGGAAAATTTGTCAAACAAAAGGATGCTCGAAGACATTGAGAAAGTGGAATGCTATGCAATCTATGAAAATCATTTCGCCCTACAACTTGAGGACCCTGGAAAATTTAATATTCCTCGCGTTATTGGGATAGTTGAAATAAATGTCGATTAAACCCCCTTCAAAAGAGTCCCTCCCGACAAACTAAAACCCCATCTAGATCAAAATATCTTTTTAGATAAGTCACCCCGGTCTATTTCCAAGAAAAAGAAAGTAAAAAAGAAAACACCAATGAGATGGTTCGACATGTTCCAATGGAAACCTCGGGATATTGGGCACAAATTTAAGAATGTGAGTCTGAAAGAAGCGCTAGATTGATTTAACAGATTCGGAAGTCGAGCTAACCGACTTTAAACAAAGCGCTACGTGGGAGGCAACCCACTTGTTTTTATCTGATGTTTCCTTTTTAGTTTGTTTAAATTTTGCAGCAAATAAAGAGGTAGCACGCGCGATAAATGGCGGTTTTGCAAAGCTTGGATACCCAAGTTCTTTCTTCTTTTCCTACATTGAGTCGTTGCATTGAGGACAATGCTCGATTTAAGTGTGGGGGAGGAAGTTTCTACTGCCTTATCTCTCTATTTTTGCTATCTCATTTCCATGCATTATAAACCCTAGGATAGTTCATGATTGAGTTGAGCTGATTGTGCATATTCTTTTTGTTTTGTCTGATTTTCCCATTCTTGAGCTATATCAAAAAAATTTGTGAAAAGCAAGCATTGTGGTCTGATATGTGACTTGGCACTTTAAGAGTATATAGGTTGTTTTGCACATTTTAGGCTATTTTGTGAAAGTTTAGTAATGGTTCAATAACATCAGTACCATTTTAACACCCTAGACCCCCAAGAGTATGTAAGATTAATTTGAGTATTAGTTTTGACAAAGTCTTGAACTTAAGTATCAAAGTAACCTGTAGTAGTTTATTTTAGCAGTCGGCACCATCTCAAGGCACAAACTAAGTGGGAAACCGACGAATATAAGTGAATGATCTAATTTATGTATGCTATTGGTTGATTCTGAGAATAATTGATAAAATTCAACAAATGTTGATACATGCGAAAGGAAAAAATACCAAAGCAAAGAAAAACTCATTAGTAGTTGGTTCAGAGGTGTCTGATTCTGAACTTGGTAGGGCGGGTTACGGTCCGATCCCCCGCAGCTGCGAAATGGGTACAGCAAATAGGGGTTACCAAACTTATGTTATCAGCACCCCTCACTATATGATGATCATAATCACTAACAGGTTTCTCACCATGGGCGTGTACGAGATAACGGGCTTAATGTGATTGCGCTAGAATGAAAAGGGGAAACGAAACTTAGGTGAGAGATAGAGTCAAAAGGAAATGCTTCAAATTTGTTTTCATGTGATGGGAGTTTCTGACCGATAAAATCGGTTTTGTGTCATTACGGTGTTTATGGTATTGGTATTATCATTTGATTTTCACACTTTAGCCGGCAACCACGTATGAGTAGAGTGATCGTGTCATGTGTTTTACCTATGCTATGCAATTCACTATCTTTATTGCTTGAGGACAAGCAAAAGTTCAAGTGTGGGGGTATTTGATGACACGAAATCATATCGTATTTTTAGCTTAATTTACATGAACTTTAGTTGCATTTTCATTTGATTTTATTTCTTTTTATGTTGGTATTTGTTTTGTTTTCAGTTTTATCGAATAAAATAGGTCAGAGAAGAGAATTGAGCAAAAAGTGTAAAAAACGGAGCAAAAAGGGGGTGCAAAGCGCAAATTCATGCAGCCCACAAAGAAGCTCAGCAGAAAGGGGCAAATGCCCCCATCAGCCTTGTGGCGGGCGCCACCAAGCTCAAATCCAGCAAAACTGATATTTGCGTGACGTGGGGATCTGGCAAACTGTCTGATGCGCTTCTGTTTCCTTATCGTAAGGCAATTGGATAAACAGAAGGAAGCCTATCTTTTCCTAATTTTTGGGATCGTACGAAGGCAAAAATCCCCTATAAATAGATGACTCAAAATAAGATCTAAACACGCCCTTTCTTTTGTTTATTTCAGTCAGTTTATATTTCCAGTTCAATAAACTGTGACGGTATTTCCACACCGGAAATCCGTTACGAATTCTGTTTACATATTCCTGTCAAGAATTTTATTCCGATTAATTCCAGCAGCTTTAATTCAAGTTTTTCCAGAATTTTTGTTTCCAGGTTTTTATGCGCTTATTTATTTGTTTATTTATTATGTCCAATTTAATTTACTGTTTTAGTTTATTTATTTCTTTCTTCATGTCCAGCTAGATTAATTGATATCGGTATGTAATCTTAATTTATCGTAGGGATTTAATAATGATTCGGCGCGTAATTTATTAAACTATTTTTCTGATTCGGGTTTCTAATCTTTAAACTCCTAAGCTTTTGAACGAAAGTAAAATAAAGCGATTAAGGTTAAAATCAATAGAGCGAGAGTTTGAGGTTTTAACTAGATAGTAGGAACTTGATATTAATTCTTGAACGAGTGAGAGCCACGTTATAATTAATTAGAAATAATTGATTTTCAAAATATACTTTCGAAACTAAGGTGGTAGAAAAGTGACAGTAAAACTCCTAGTCTAGAAAGTATGGTCTTTATCAATAAAACGAGAGTGTGAGGTTTAGACTTTTAAAGTCCTTCTGAAAAATAAATCCTTTTTCGCGCGTCGTTAATTTACCGAATCCCCGAAGGTTAATTAGTTACATACTGATATCCCGCTTTTAATTAATTTAAAATCTTTAATTTAATTTAAATTCTAAACAATTCTAAAAACCAAAAAAATATTAGCCTTAGATTTACACTGTGACAACAGAATACGGTATCAAAAATATTTTATGACCGCAAGTGCACAGTCTCGTCGTTGAGTTTTAAAAGATATCGAATCCCCTTTTTGCTCCGTTTTTTACACTTTTTGCTCAATTCTCTTCTCCGACCTATTTTATTCGATAAAACTGAAAACAAAACAAATACCAACATAAAAAGATATAAAAGAAATAAAATCAAATGAAAATGCAACTAAAGTTCATGTAAATTAAGGTAAAAATGCGATATGATTTCGTGTCATCACCGGCCGACCGCGAGGACGACACGAATGCTGGGAACTCCCTGATCATATCTATTTGTCTTTTCTATCCTTTACTCCCTTCAATTTCGTTTAATTGTAATTAAATTGTGAAACTTGAATTCTAGCGCACGTTACGTGTTCGACGAAATTCAAGTTTTGAGACTTTTGCTTGCAATAGCGATTAAATACCATATAATAAAGTGTGTGAATATTTTTCAAAGCTATTATTAAAATTGAATTGGATTACTTGTCTCGAAACGTTAATTTTGCAATCGTCTTATCATTATCACTATTAAGGTTATACTTCGCTTCCTTTGGTCGAAACGTGCAAAGTAGACTACCGATCTAGGTAGCTTCCGCGCATTCTTTTAATTATCCTAAAAATTATTAGTTTTATTTCGGGACGCTTATTCACCCCCCCCCCCCTCTAAACGTTAACCAAGTAGTCTAACAATAGGTGCACGAGCCTATCCCTTAGTTTTAATATGTCAAGCACATCCATTGCACGATACATGTCTGGAACGTGCACGATTAAAGTGGAAGGGTGCTCCCAATTACTAAGTGCACGTGTTCGGCGTGTGGCATGTACGTGGGGAAGCATCATATGTTTTGGATAAATTGTGGATACCGGAGCTCTTGCTCGTTGGGCCGAACATGTACTTTTGGCTTATACTCAATTTGGAACAGATAAATTTCTCGATAACATAAGTAAGAAAGATAGTTCATAGAAACTAAGATCAACAACAACATTTGACGACTTCATATTCTTCCTTCTCGGGTTCAACCATGCACACTGCGCTTTATTTAAATGTCTGATGACGAACCAAACTTGGACTAATATCTTGAGCATATCTCAATAGGGTTACGTCTAACTGGACCAGTGCTCCTGTATTATGTATTAGCATGTGTAAACGACAATTATTTTGAGACAAAAGTAGTAAATATTATTTTTATTTAATCTTATTGAAATAAAAAAAAATTATTGAAAATATAGATGATTGTTTTATTTTCTTAAAACAATCATTAGGTGAGAGAAAAAGTACACTAAAATATATACTTTTTAGTATTACAATGTATACTACTAATAAAAAGAGAGGTAATTTAGTAAAAATCATTTTCTCTCTTTCATTCACACGCTTTTTAAAAAGTGTGTGATTTGGTTAACTGCGACATTTAAAATGAAACGGGGGAGTAGGTAGGAAGAGTTTTAGCTATTTTAACCAAGTTTAGAAAATGAAAGTTATTATGTGTATCACAGTGTATGGCTCTAGGTTATTGGAATCTCTTGATGCCGTTTTTGTGACGCGCAAAACCGAAGCCGATAGATTCATTCAATTCAAGCCAAACAACCGTTTAAAATTAAAAAAGCAGCGTTTGGGAGAATCACTTTTCACACGCATTGTTGGACAGGTGGCACCGCTTATTCTCCCATAATTACACCCCCATTCCCAATTTCACATTCCATTATTTCTCTATAAATAAATTAAATAAATAAAATTTTCAATTCCTCCAACCCAACCCAACCCAACCAAAACCATATTATCAACATTTTATTTTCCCTTCATTCCTTTATCGCACCATATAGAACCATTTCATATCAAGTTTCAAGCAAAAAAAAAAATGGTTAGTTTTTTCTCTGCGTTTTTTTTTCTTTGTTGTTCTTCGTAACTGTGAATTTTCGCTAATAATCAACTTAATTTCAGTTCCAAACCAAAACCGATGACTGATTCAGAGTTTTGATAGAAATTTCTCGGAAATATTTGTTCATCGGGTTATCTAGTTGTTTTCTGAACCGTTTTTGGAAGTTACTGATTCTGTTTTTGTGGAGTTTGATTTGATTTTGTGGTCGATTTGATGATCAACACTGATTTGGATTTTCTTGTTTTTTTACTGATAGATCTGATTTTGGTATTGATATGAGTGTTTAATCTGCTTTTGCATGATTGTGTAGCGATTAGTTTCATAGAATCATTGGATTGTTTGGTTGATTAGAAGAGCTTATTCGCCGCCACTGTGTTTAATTGAACAACTTGATTTTGCTGTTGTGAATTTGTGATAGTGAATAGGGTTTGTTTAATTTTTGAAAGAAATGGATTCACTGCAGTTACTTTCCGGACCGTTGATGAAAATTGGATTAATTTGTTAAATTTACAATGTGAACCGTCCAATTTATATCGAATGGCTTGGATTAGTTGACTGCAGGGACTGTTGGAATTTGTGAGTACATATAATCTGTGCTTGATTGATGATTGAACACTAATAGTAAACTCAATGTTGATATAGGAAGATCTTAGCCATGTGATTTTGATCAGTAATTTATGATGTTTTATTTATTTACCGCACTTTAAACTTGGACCGTCTGATAAAATTTTCTCCAACTGTAGGGAATCCCGGTCTGTTGATAAGTGTAGTTGACTTCATCTATTGAAATATGACTTGCCTTTTATTGTCGATTGATCATGTTATTTGATTGATAATGCGAGATAATGTATTGTAATTTGTAATGGGGTTGTTGATTTGCTTAATTATGGCGTTGCAAGTGTGTATTGTAATACTTTTTTGTGTTAGTTACCAACTGCTTGTTGATGTATTTGAAACTTTACAGGCGAATGCAGCATCAGGTATGGCCGTGAATGATGAGTGCAAGTTAAAGTTTATGGAGCTCAAGTCGAAGAGGACTTACCGGTATATCATTTATAAGATTGAGGAGAAGCAGAAGCAAGTTGTTGTGGACAAGCTTGGTGAGCCTGCAACGGGTTATGATGATTTCACTGCCAGTCTTCCTGCTGACGAGTGTCGGTATGCTGTTTATGATTTTGATTTTGTCACCGAGGAGAATTGTCAGAAAAGCAGAATTTTCTTCATAGCTTGGTAATCTCATCTTTTTTGCTCTTGAAGCAACAGTTAACTTTAAAGTTTTGATACTCCACTTTTTAAGATTGATTTTAATCTAAGTGTATTATATTGTTGCTTTTGTTTGAAGGTGCCCTGATACTTCTAGGGTAAGGAGCAAGATGATTTATGCCAGCTCCAAAGATAGGTTCAAGAGGGAGCTTGATGGCATTCAAATTGAGTTGCAAGCAACTGATCCTACTGAGATGGGTCTTGATGTGTTCCAAAGTCGTGCCAATTAAACTGTTCTGATTGAACTAGGATTCTCATGTGGAATTTGTCAATATTTTGTCTAATGGTCAACTTGGTTAATTATAGACTTGAATATCCATGTTTTGACATGAACTATTTGCACCTTAAGCTTTTATTGTTCCTATGATATGGTTTGTGACACATACAATCTGTGTTTGTGTCATTTTAATTTTTAGTCCTGTGCTTACTAATTAATTAATTTTGTAACTGTTTCTGTGTCATTGGACATATTACAAATATTTGCGATAAGATTGGCCGAAATATTTTCTTGAAGGATGATCTGGTTGTAATAGTTAAGACTAATGATAATCGAATTACACCTTTTTGAGAGAATACTACAGTAATTAAAGAACTTGAAGTACTAGAAAATAGTACATTTCTGTAGTAAGTTACACTAATAAATAGTAAGAAATAGGTGAAGGGGAAAACATATGGATGATCAATAAACATGGTCTCTAATATAACACAACTTACACAAGGAGAGCTGATAAACTAAGATATCAAGACACAATTGGTTGTTCAAATTCTGATATAAGAATGGCTCCAATTATTGACCCGAACTTGGGTAGCATATTCCACCAGAGTATAAACTAAGTTAGCCATAACGAGAGGAGGAGTTGGTTTTGTAAATACATATCCATAAGTGCAGAGGCACTCAAGCATTAAAATAGGTATACTTACTTTATCCAGCTTTGTGGGAGAAAAGTTAGTATTAAACAAAGGGTCATGGTACCTCTAGCTTTTTCATTGAAATGAAGCTTTACAAAATCTAATTATGCTTACATTAGACTATTATTTTTTTAAACATAGGGTCATGCTTATGTATTTCAATTATTTTTTTTGTACTGTAGCTATAGTAGCTATAATTTCGGTTATAACCTAAACTGTAGAAACAGTAACATAATATATTTTTTTATTTAAAGAAATGCATTCATTGTTGATAGGCACCCTTGGTTTCTACGGGTATAAAAAAAAAGTTTCCACAAGTATAGAGAGTTTTAGAGAGAGTCAAAGTAATTAATCTGAGTTCTTATAATCTTTCTTCAATCTCAATACAATATAATGTAAAATCTTCATGATTGCTAACACATTCAGCAATCAATCCTTGACACAGTTAAATCTCAAATTCTTTGATGTAATTTCTGATATAATAGTAGCATTTAAAGAGGAGTAAACTACCAAATATGTTTCAGACTTAGACTTCGTAAAACACTCAAAAATATCATTGACTTTACAAATATTTCAAATGTCAGTGACTTTGTTAAATTTTACTCATATTAGTTCTTCAAAGAATATCTTAGAGACTAAATTAAGAATAAGTGGATAAAGTTAATGACCAAATTGATAGTAAGTTGGTAAATATAAAGATTTAATTGATAGTAAGTAGTTAAAGATAGGGACAAATTTAAAAGTTTAATAGTCAGAGGCCTTTTTGAAATATTCGTAAATTCATATACCTAAGGTTGTTTGGTTGTTGTGATTCTATTTCTCTCCAACCAAACAACCCCTTAAGGTGTGATGCATTGGTTACCCCTTAAATGTCTCACAAAGTCAAAAACTAATTTGGTGGTTTATTCCGGTCATGCCATTAAAAAGGTGTAATCACAAAATGGTGTGCAAGTGCAATGTTCATTGATTTCCTTGCATTGCTTTAGTAGATGGATAAAACATAGATACACAATATTTTTCATCACTGAACAGATCCAAAAATAATACTCGGCTAGTATTTTGTGATATCCAACACTTGAGCATCGATTGAAATAAGTTAATGACAGTTTTGATATATTTTAAGTGATATACAAAACATTAGAAAGTGAACATCAGTTTTGATATACAATACATGCAAGGAAACAAATGCATGGTTCATTGCATATTTGCACAGCATGTAGGGGTGAAAGTGGATCGGACAAAACCAATGAAACCGGCGATCCAAACCGAAAAAAATTCAAATGTTTTTGGTTCGGCTCAAAAACCGAACCGAACTGAGCTAAACCAAACACATTTGGTTCGGTTCTCGGATTTCATTTTTGAAAACCGATGAACCGGTGAACCGAACCGGAGAAAAATCATATAATACTTCATTCTTTTAATTATACCATCGTTCATGCTTCACATCATAACATCTTTCATTTATTCATTAAGTAAGCTATTGACTGTCAATTTTATCAATTTTGGATAAATTTAGTATGATTGTAAGTCCTCTAAATTTACTTTGATAAATTTAATATTCAAATGCTATCATATTTCATATACATACTAGTTAACTTATAGCATATGACTTAAAATTTCATGGAAACAGAGAGTATATATATAACAGTAGTTCAATTCTTCAATAATGTATTATATGCCCTCTGAACATAATTATTTCAGTCAACAAGCTAGTGATAACTTAGTTGAGATTTGTAAGAATATGAGGCTGAACTTATAAAAACAACTTATTTTGTTTATGTTATTATTGTAAGTCATTTGAAAAATAGAGCTTAAAAATATCTTTTGAAAAAATAATAGCAGATATTATATCGGAAAAACAAAATTTTACGAACCGAGTATAGTATCCGATCCAAACCGATCCAATCCGACTAATTCGGATTGGATTCATTTTTGAAAACCGAACCTAACCGACCTAAACCGAACCAATTGAAACTTCATTGGTTCGGACATCGGATTCACTCGAAACCGATCCAAACCGGTCCAATTACACCCCTAAGAGCATGTATGCTAGTCACATGATACAGACCAAGCATGACTCAAGCATCATTAAAATTTAAAATTATACATAAATATGTACAAAAACAAAGCTTAATGTTGGTTGCAAAAAGTTATTATAACAGGTTAAAGTGCCATTACATTTCCCAAAATTACACATTGGTGGAAGAAGACAAAAAATTAATATGTACATATATTCATCAATAGTCCCAAGTAATAAAAATAAAAATGTAAATGCCATTTTGAAATTCAATGGTTTATCGCCACAAATTTTCATTAGTCTTACCACAAAAATATGTTTCATGACATAGATTGCATTGAACTCTTAGCATTATATGTTACTATTGCATTGAACTCTTAGCATTATATGTTACTGAACCCTTGATCTCATGACACAGCATAATCCATTACCATAAGCTTAATTGTAAGTAAATTTGTACATTCTTCCCCTAAGGAAACTACTGCAGCCCCATAAAGTTGCCAAAAGGTGATTGACTTATAAACAAACAATCAAATCGCCTACCTGCAAACAACGCATCCACCCATTTCATATTCTGGTTCTTTATCAACCCGCGTCAACCGAATCATGATTGGCCTCACACCTCTTCCATCACGAGTAATATCTTTACAATTTAGACAACGCCAACCACTATCCGGTACACTGTGTAATCCCAAGCAGGCTGTAGACCAAACAGAAAATATCATAATATTATAATATCTTGTTGCCGGTATCAACAAAATAGGGAGGTAAGAGACTATGATATGCAAGCTTTACAAGGTATGAAACAAACTACATCTGTCATATTCTAATGATGCATCGGATAACAGAAGATTTTATTAAGTGGTATAAAGAAAACATGGGAAACTGATACTATTGGAATATAAGAAAATAGTAGTATTTTATAATAACTTGATATTACGATATCTTATAATCGATGTTAACTTTAATTGATAAGAAAAAAATAAAATAAAAACAATATCAGCAAATAAACAATATTTTAAAATTTAAAAGGTAATTCATCCACCTGCATGGAAGGTCCTAGGACATCCGTTGCAAAGAATCAAATCTCCTCCATCTCCACATACTGCACACATATCGTCACTATCTCCCGTAGTAAGGTTTTGACTATTTGCCAATGAGAGAGCTATATCATGAAGTGTCAAACCATTGGATGCATATATGTGGCGGTAACTGCAAAAGAAAAAAAAATCATTTTGAGATGAAGAGAAATAGAAAAGTCAATTTAGTAATTTTAACAGTCTACTCACGGTTGACGTCTAGCAGCCATTCCAGCATGGGCTTCAAACTGTGAAGGGCTTATCTGTTTACCCATGAACAAAAATCATAAAGCTTATCTTAGCATTCACACTTGTATATAAAATAAGGTAGTTGTATGCCAATAGGTATATGACCATACCTCTACTTCACAACAACCATAGACTATTCCATTTCCTTGTTTGTAACCTCCCCGAGTAATTTCTGAAAAGTAAATCAGTTCATACATGTTTAAAAAAATTATAATTAAAATAATGTACAGATCAATCCATGAACACAAAATATTGAGAGAATATCAAGACACCTGTCCTTTGACATAGTAAGCCAACTCAGCACCGTCTGGTAGGCCATTAGGCATAAAAAGTAATCTGTGCAAATCATTGTCCCTGAAAAAGCAAAATCCAATTCAAATTTCAAAATACATTAGCTATGATATTTCCATTCACATGGAGATGATAGTGAGAGATAGAAAAACAGCATAACAATCCTTAACTGGATAAAACATAAAACAAACAAAACAAAAGGTACCTTTTCTTAGTACAACCATCAACACTTCTCTTCTGCATTATACCTGACACTAGTACAAAAAATAGTTTTAACATCAGATAAAAATGACTTTTCACATCAGCTTTGCAACTGATGTAAACGCAGGTGTTGTTGTAAGTCCAATGCTTTTCACAACAGTTTTATAACTGATGTTAAAAATGAATATATCACATCAGTCCTGAGTTCGACTGATGTCAAAACCTTTTTTTTTAAATAAAAAAATTTGCTTTTTTTTTTTAGCTGTTTTTATAGGCTAAAGTTTATTGATAAAACAAAAACTAGATTAAAAACAAACAAATTTCATCACTTATAAGTAAAAACTCTAGTGCACTAAAAAATATATTTGGAAAGGATTAGACACAAAAATAAAAGATAAAGAAAGAATTTAGGAATTGCATTGAAACATAGTACTAACAACATAAGGCATAAGTGCATTGAATTGAAACAAATGTAACATTTGTGATTACTAGAACAAGGTATCTACAATTTTGAACCTATGAAGAAGGTATCTGCTAGTATTGAATATTAATTGACCTTTTTTCATCCAAAATTTACCTATGAAGAAGGTATTGTTTTTTCTATAAAGAGATTGGTTTCTACATTGTTCTTAAATCTGCTATTGATGTAGCGGCAAGTCCTTCGAGCAGATTGATAATATGACCGATATCATCCAAATAGTATTTAGCCCTGCTTGGTTTAAAACCAATAGTGCATGTAAAAACTTGTGATATGGTTGATAAAGCTAAATTAGCAATGCTTCAAACATATCTTCATCTGATCTCACATCTCCTATGCATAACAAAAAATATGGTGAATTCCCTTCATTCCTCATTGTTGAAATAAGCTCTTCCGCCACTTTACCTTTGCTCACACCCTGCATCTCACAAAAATACAGCAACCATTACAACAACAAAAAAAGTTAATTTTGATACACTGTCACATATATATGATGAGAGGCAAATGATTTTGATGATATTACTATTACATACCAAACAAGGCTTTAGATAAAACACAAACCAGATGCGTGGAATCTTAGCCCTATGTGGTACAAGCATGTGGTACATTTCCCTTAATATGTTGTTGAATTAGTCTTATTAGCAAAAAAATCTCAAGATTGTAATGTTTAATGCTCACCATAGACAAAGAGCTACCGTATTAAGAATTCGGTCAAACAAAGTATTACCTATTATCAATTAGGTTCTCCTCCCTCAAGCTAGTGATTACAGTTTTGTTCCATAACTATGCAAACCTTGCAACTTACTTCTCTTTATAGAATGTGACCTGAAACACAACCAGTTCTCCAAGAATTAAATATATGTTGACAAAGGAAGTATTTATTATGTTAGATAGCATATTTAACATCTCTTTATCATGTAGATAACAATATATAGCTAGGAATTAGCAATAGAATTATACAAATTAAGTTACATGATTCCTACTGTGATTATAAATACAAATATATCTAAAAGAAGCATAATACCACAAGTATTTGTTTAAGTCATGGTAGTTTCTCCACTGAGTATGCTTTGCTTCTCATGATTTACTCCTTATCAGGTCCTGCAATACGATAAATAGTTCGATACTTCGATAGAGTAAACAAAAAGCCGTCCAATGTTAAAAGTGCACTAAAACAAATTTTTTTTCAGATCATAAAAATCAGATGCACACCTTGGCTATTGGAAGTAAACTGAAACAGTTCTTCAAATCATAAGCAGACCTTGGTTATTGTATCAATCAAAAGGCCTCATTTTATCACAGCAGGCAGGCTTTACAAGTTCACCTTGCCGGAGAACTAACATTCCATATTCGAGACCAATAAACAACCAAAATTAGCTAATGCTCGACACACTGATTAGCTTACAATAAGAATGTTAAACCACCACCTCCCAATGACCAATCCGTCTCAATAAAGAGACGAATCTTCGTCACTAAAGCCCTACCAAACACACCCCACAACTTCGCCATATAAAACAGTACACAGAGCCAAACACTTGACTAAACCACTTTTTATGAACTCTCCATCGCATCCACAAATAACACCCACACAGACAGTTATCCACAAATAACATCCCTACCCTTTCCAACTTGGATATATTCATGATGAGTAATATTTCCACGTCTTAGTGTCGAGTTAAATCCTGAATAAGAAAAGGCATGTGATGCAGAGTAATAGTTATCCAATATCACTGCTGAAAATATATATCAAGAATATTACCTGCAAATATACATTAAGAGTTGTCAAAAGCATGTGATATTATGTGACGAACTTCATGTTTTACTACGAGACTATAATATAAGTAGCATGTATAACATTGCTTGATTCAGTTAATACATATTCACATCTTTAAAAAAAATTCATATTCTCTCTTTTCTCAAATTCATTAGGATATAACAAAAAAAATCTATGAAAATTTTTAAGTTACCGTGATCCGTAATCAGAGTAGACAAAGAGTTGAACTTCTCCTTGAATGTATGTATGGCATCAGACCACTTCCTGACATGACTAATAATGATGCCCGAACAACCTCGGTCAAATCCTCGATGTTAGAAGCCTGCTGAGCTACCTGATGGAGCCCATTTTCCTGTTCATAGACAAAATAAACCAAATTGCAGAAATGAGAGGCAGAAGGAATGTCCATTATAAAGCATGACCAACCTATTCTCATTTACATTTGTCTCACACAAATAAGGTTATACATTTGGCAAAGAAAATAAAAAAGACGTGCCTTGAAAAAATACAACATATCATCCTATTTCTCAAAGAATGAATGTTTACCTATTCCAAAAAATAGTTGTGTTCAGGGATAAGCAATGCAAGCCATGATCATTATGCCCATTCATGTGAATAACACCCGTCTTCAACAAGGCCTCCTTAGCACATATCAAACGACAAAGATCTTTTGATAAAGCAACCTAGTGAAATGTAAAAATATCAGCTTCAACAAATAAATAAATAAATAGGACACTGCTATTTGCTAGATATGTATGTGCATTCATCATGTGGACATATGCTTTACAGCCTAAACAAGCATAACCTGAAAAGTAATGTAGTAATGTACCATTCCATAAGCTTGACGAAATCCAGAAGGCAAATGCATAATAGTCCTTTGCCATTAGGTAGGTAGTAATGTAGTATTGGGTTAGAAATCTCGTAGTATCAATGTCAAATTCAAATTTTCAAACAAGATATGATTCACATACAAACAGTTGCTTCAAAGTAAAATTCACCCACAAAAGCATACTAACAGAGAATTATAACCAACATAGTGTTTTTCACATAAACAATTAATTTGCCAAATAAGTGTTTTATGTCATGCTAGACATAGAGAATGAACATACAGTGTACAAAGAAGATAACAAGAACACAAACCTACTATACAAAATCGAAATTGCAGAACACAAAGCAGAAAAAGAACACGAACATGCAGAATACGAACCAACACGAACACAACGCTCGCAGTCCTTGTGCTTACTCAATGATCCTATTCAGACAGAAGCAAATATAAGTATAATAATGTTGATAATGAGATAACTCAGAACACGAAGTCGATGATGAACGTACCTGTCGCAGCGATTGCAGTTTGCAGCCAAGACAAAACACAAAATCAAACAGGGTACAAGTGAACAAACAACGAAGAAAATCAAATTATTTAATCGAACACGAAGTTTCTTCAAAATCAAACTATTTGCAACTTACAGCCAAGACAAAACACAAAGTCTCTTCAAAATCAAACACGAACAAAGTTGAACAAACAAGTGAACCAACAAGAAGAACGAACAGGGTACAAGTGAAATCGAATTCGAAAACAAACAGGGTACACAAATCGAACTCGAACCAAAGTTAGGGAAAATCAAAGTCTGAAGTCGAACCAATGTTTAGGGGAAAATCAAAGTCGAAATCAAACCAACGAACAAGCTTAATATTTGTAGAAATCGATTAGGGGAAAAGGTTAGGGAAATTTCACGAGAGCTTTTAGTCGAAATCGATTGAGTGAAAAGGATTGGGGCTTTACGTTAACAAGGGAGAGAGGGAAATAGTATAAATCTCACTAAGCATTAAGCTTGTTAGTTGTTACATACAAAACACTCAAAATGGAAAATAGAATATGGGCTTTACAAAACATGACTGGAAAGGCAGATGATGTAGCCGTATGAGAACTAAAACTAAGGCAGATGTGAATTGATTATTAATGGTAATTTCCTAGCAAAAGGAACTAAGACTTCTAGAATTCCACCCAAAACAAAATATGGAAGCTTTAAATTTAAACCATGGTAGATACCTATATAAATTTCTAAGAAATGAATGAGATTGAAATTTAGACTGGTGTGCATCACTGCGAAGGAAATTTTACTGGAGCATGACTTGGCTCATCAATGATATAGAAGAAATTATCATTGATATGAAGATATTAATCATAATTAGTCTATACTTTGTCCATCTCATAATAAGTGTTACATTGAGATATAGTTTGTCGTTTTAGAATATCAAGGAAACATTAATCACCTTTTTTTAACTAGTACCCTTCCTTAATGTATCTAAGTCCACCTACTGACACCACTAACTACTTTATCAATAAGGGTACTTCAGTTAAGGTCATTTTATCATGGAAATTACTATACTCAAAGATTTTCTTAATAAGTGTGCTTAACCTTCAACAAAACTTAAATAATGAGGCCAAACTGAATCTGAATCTGCAATAATTGGGTCCGAACTGAATTTGGGCAGCAGAGGTCAAACATCATTCAGTTTAAGGTACAGCCTAAATATTATGAGATTTTATTTTTGGGTTTACTTCTTGTTTACCTGTTGTTTGAATGACGCATGCCAGAAAACTTTGTACTGTAGTTTTTATGAGTTGGTACCTATCTGTTGCTTTGTAGGAGACTTTCTGCAGAATCCATGGGAAAAATATAAACATATATAAGAAAAATCCAGGTCCAAAAGCAAAGCAAAAGAAACACCTCTTACTATTGATAAGTAGTCTGCATCCAACTGACTAATATGTCTACCAATACAAGTTGCGGCAAACAACATGCACGAGTTACTCTATGTTTTATACTTCTATTCCGTCCCATTTGTGGATGCTGTGCAATAATAATAGTCAGATATAAAACCATTCATAAGCTTTGGCCTAGCAACTTAAGGTTTAGGAACAGTTAGTGATTGACAACAATACCGCTCCTAGTTGATAGACCAGATGACTATCATGATTGAGTGTGTTTATTCAAGCTTTTTTTATAAATAAAATATATATCACTTATATTTTGACAAAACAATTTTTTTTAAAAAATTAGAATGTTTGTATTAAGTTTAAACTTGCAAAAAACCCCAAATTTATAATTATTTTGAGAAGCTACTCAAATTAATCAAATAAATATTGAAGCAGATGGCTAAAAGATAAAAACCAACATAGAAGATGAAAAACGCAAGTGAGGTTAGAAACTCAAGTCAAAGGCCAGTGTAGATTCTATAGAACATGAAAAACCAACATCGAACTGGGAATATCTAAAAGATAAAATGACTATGTAGGGATGTAAAGAAGGAATCTGTGGACAATTTCAAAGACAAGTGATGTTAGAAACTAAAGTGTAGATTATATACGGCACTGCGTTGAAGAAATGCAGGACACTAGATAGAGAGTAGGAAAACAATCTGGTGCAATAAAACTCTTATTATACAAGGTCCAAAGAAGGATCAGACCCACTATGGGTTTATTAGCATTGCAGGGAGTTTTGTTACCTTACATTTACAAGAGGCTTAGTCCACAACAACCCAGCCTTATCCCACATATATATATATATATATATATATATATATATATATATATATATATATATATATATATATATATATATATATATATATATATAGATAAAACAATAACTGGTTCTAATTTAGTATTGAGATAGTTGAACATTAGTTTCGAATCAAGACTTCATTAAAATGTTATATAGCTTTTCAAGACTACAAATAACTTTGCCGGACAAAAATCTAAACCACATAAATTAAAATATTTACCCAGCACACATTCCCCTCTTTTTTAAGACATTTGACTTGACCAACATGAACCTAAAACATATAGGCTTCATAATGCAATTATAAACCAGAGAAATAATTTTCACCTTTCCAAATCTGGAAGGATTCCTCGTTGATAGATGAACCAGCCACATTCTTTATAATCTCATCTGGCATGCTGTTTGGAGCAGTTTTTATTTCGTGTATGATGCTATAAATTGGTTTCCCATTTTCTAAAAATATGTGATTATTTGGATGTCTAGTCTTAGCACCAGCATGCTTCTCAAACTCATAGGCACTGAGCACCTAAGAAAACATTGACATTAACTATCTGGTAAATACAGAGCAAAATGTCCAATAATAGCGATAAATAAATCATGTATCTTAATCTTACTCTAGAGTAACTGCACATTGAACAGCCACACAAATATCCACCACCACCAATAAGCCCTTCGAGCTCAACCTGATAACAATTTCAAAATATAAGAAACATAGCAGAACTGTATAAAATACAGACTACGAAAATGCATGCTTTACCTTTAAGGGATTGTAAATATATTTCACTGCAGCTCCATCAAGGATACCAGTTGATAACAGCATGACTCAAGCATGACTCAAGCATCATTAAAATTTAAAGTGAATGAACAGTTTTCATATATATTTAAAATCATCTATGAAGAAAATTTTCATAAAAAAAAGTCATCTATTAAGAAAATTTTCATACAACTACAAGTTACACGTTCTCATTTTCCCTTAAACAGGAAACATTGAGCCTAAAGGAGCAACAAGAACAGCCAGCAGAAGGTCACTGGTGCTGAAATGTATCGACTCCAAGTCTGTAATTTAGCCTTGAGCCTAGATTTTGAATCCACCATATTCCTCGGCATCTATGTAACGCAGTGCTTGCCAATTACACTCTATAAGATATCACAAAGTGCAGTTACAACTTACAACTTAAAAGTTACAACAAAGTTGTCATCACTCTCGATCAATGTCTACGGGGCTTTTGTCTATCCAAGATACCACCAAGATTGGCCAAGGCATCATTAAATTTACGGATCTTGAGGAAACCTCTGATCATAGAAATTTCCCTTTCTGACATTTTCGCTTTCTCCATCACCATATTGATCAGTTTAATGAGAGTGTCCTCCATTGATAAAGAACAAAGCCCTTCCGCCAAAAAACCAAAAGAAGAGGACTCTGGCAATATTCCTTTCTCCAACATCTCAACTGTAAAATCAACAGCCTCTTGTATTGGTCCTCCACCGTTACACAGGCCACGGAAAACAATCTTGTATGTTACAAAATCCGGCGGATCACCCTTTTCCATCATTTCTCTGAAAAGCCTCATGCCTTCTTTTGTTCTCTTCCTTCTGAATAATGCTTGAATCACAGGGTTATAAGCATGTGGAGTCAAGACAATACCTTTCATCTGGACCGATCGAAGAAGCTTACTCGCAATGTCTACTCTACCAGTTTTACATAGTCCCCCAATAAGCGTACCATAGATAAAAATATCCGGTTCGCACCCATTTGAAGTCATAGTTTGCACAATATCAGTTGCTTTCTCAATATCTTTAACTCTGCAGAAATAATTAAGCAATGAATTATAAGTGAACTTGTCAGGCTTTAATCCTTCCATTATCATCTGCTCCATAAGTTGAGAAGCTTCTTCGACTCTATCGCTTTTACAAAGACCATCAATAAGAGTGTTATATGTTACCGAACTTCTAGACACCCCCAGAAGTTCCATCTGATCAAAGATCTCTTCAGCATCTTCAACCCTTCTGCTTTTACACAAACCATCAATCAAAGTGTTGTACACCACCACATTCCTAGCACAGCCACTCAACTCCATTTCTTTCAACAGCATCAATGCTTCTTTAAGTTTCCTTTCAGAACATAAACTATCAATCAATATACTGTACGTGAACTCATCAGGTTGACATGATTTCTTCATCTCCTCGAACAGCTCCATCGCAATATCTCGGTTCTTACTCAAGCAGAGACCCTTTATCAAAGTATTGAACGTACAAACATCCGGAAACAACCCTTTACTAACAAGAATTCGGGCAAGGTCAGTGGCAGCTTCCATTTCATTCTCCTTACACAAAGCGTTAATCAGTGTATTGTAAGTTACCGTATTTGGAGCACAATCTCTGAGAATCATCTGTTGCAAAATTTCCATTGCCTTATCAAATTCACCTATGTTACACATTCCAGATATCAATGAGTTATATGTATACACATCAGGATCAAACCCTTTCTCAATCATTAAATCCACAGTATCCAAAGCATCATTAACATTTCCAATTCTACAAAACCCATTCACCAAAGAATTAAAAGTAACATGATCGGCATAAAACCCTTCCTCAGAAACCTCATTAACAAATCTACGAGCTTCCTCAACACGACCTTCTTTGCAAAAACCATTAACCAAAACATTAACAGAAACATTTGTTAACAAACAACCATACCCCAACATCTGTTTTTTAATCTTCAAAGCACCATTCAAGTCACCTTGTTCAATAAAACCCTGCATCAAAGTGGTGAAAGTTTTCTCATCAGGATTCAACCCATGATGATTCACCATATCCTCAAACATCAAAATTGCAGGCTTTAATTGATGTGCTTTACACAAAGCCTTAATCAAAACATTAAAAGTCGAAACATCAAGAGCAATACCCTCACAAACCATCTTTGAATGCAACAATTCAACAAGTTTAAGCTTATTATTCTCAACAAGAGCATTCAAAGCAAGATTGTAAAACCCTAATTCATTTTCCAAGATATTAAGCACTTGCTCAATATCTTGAAAATTGGTTAAACTTTGAATGAGAGCAACGAAAGCAACATCGTTCGGGATGAAACCGGAAGATTTCATTTGTTTGATAAGGGTTTTGATGGAATCAAAGGAAGAGGTTTGAGTAAGTTGAAGAAGGGTTTCATTGTAATTGGGAGAGAGAGGGGGGTGTGTTGTGGAGGAAGTGGTGGTGCAAAGAGTAAGAAATTTTTTGAAGTTTGAATTGGAAGAGATAGAGAAAGAGAAGGGTGAAGATATTGTTAGGGTTGGTGAATGGTGGTGTGGGTTTAAGGTGAGAGGGAATGGGTGGGTGTGAAGTGGAGAAAGTGTCATTGAGGCAGTATTACAAACATGTAACATGCGTGAGGAATGAGGAGTGTGATTGGAAAGTTGAGTGGCGGAGTATGGTGGTTTGCCGGTGAAGTTGGAGAAGCAGAGTGTGTGTGTGATAGTTCTACTGAAGTAGTGCGGCTTTGGATGAGGATAAAGAAAGTGAGTTTTTGTGTTTTTTAAGAAGTGGATAAAATGCGTTTATACAAAATAAAGAGCTACTTGTGCATTTTCTTTGTTGTTGCAAAAGGCACCCATAGTTCAGGTTTGATGTATGTAGAAAATTTGGTAAGAGAAAGAACTCTCACAGGTTTCCAATGAAATTAATCATAATAATTCAGAAAAATAAAAAATCGAGATCAGACTGCAGTCCTTCTAACCCAAGAGACGTGGTTGAGTGGTTGGGGTTCATCCTCCCTTAACTAAGGGTCGAGGGTTTGATCTTCACCTTAGATATGGAGCAGCTTTAAATCTTTGAGCCAACTATCTTACCCTTCGAGGTGTCTCCAATCTAGAAGATTAATCATTGCATCCGGTAGTGGATACCCCAGTCTCGACCAAAAAACAAAAAGATTGTTGTCCTTCTTATCTAATCTATCGTTAATTATCACTAACCAACTAACATTTAACAGGTACTTTTGCATTTTATTTTTGGTCAGACCTCTTTAAATTTGCTTAAAGCATACTAGAACCATCAATATATTTATGTACCAAAAAAAAAGAACCATCAATATATTTTTGTATTTATTTGAATTTTGTTATGAAATGAGGAGAGCAAGAGAATAGATAAAGAATATAATCAAGTCTTACAATATATTTATTTTTTTATTGGGAAAAAAATACTAGTGAAAAAAAAAGAGTACAATATTCTTTTATAATATGTTTATTTCTCCCTTTATCCAAACAATTATTTCTGAGACGACAGAGACTAATCTTTTGTATTAATTAATCGAAGATTTTATTTGGAAGTAACTTTGTGAAGAGGTCTGCGAGATTATCACACGAACAAATTTGTTGAATGTTGATTTAACCATTCTTCTGAAGATTACGAGTTAAAAGGAATTTTGGAGAAATATGTTTTGTTCTGTCTCCTATAATAAAACTCTCTTTTAACTGAGCAATGCATGCAGTATTATCTTCATAAATGATTGTTGCATTCATGTTTACGGAAGATAAACAACAATTTTTTTGTATTTGTTGAATCAATGACCGCAAGTGAAACAAACAAACAAAACAAAACATGAGTGGAAAAAAAATACTCACAAAAAGAAAAGTGAAAAATGTAGGATTAAATACGTTTTTTGAATGATTTTTTCATATGTATGTTTAGAACGTCATAAAAGTTCCTTTAGAAAAAATGAGCTTAAAATTTGATTTATAGGTCATGATTTTCGTTACTTTTTACTTGAAATTTTGTAATTTAGGAAATTTCATATTTAATTCATATCATGTTAAAAAAATTCTAAATTTTAATAAATAAATTTTATATGATGTTTTAAACATGACAATATAAAAAATCATTCAAATTTTTAAGAATTAAATTACAATTAAACAAACATAGTTTTAATAAAAATTAAATAATGACAAATTTATAGGGATTGGAAATTTAATAAAAATTAAATAATGACGAAATTTAAAAAATCCCTAATTTATAAAGACAAAAATTATATTTAACTCCTCATCAAAAAAAATATAAAAAATATTTAACGCAAAACATATCAATGACCTTTTTTTTTTTTTGACAAATCAATGACCATTTTGTTAATCTCTCATTCTCTTTCATTTCCTCTTAACAAAGAAAAATCCCCAAAATCCCCAAAATATATCCCTCATTTCCTCTTGACCAAGTCTACACCTAATAATTGAAAAATAAAAAACAAGGAAAATTATAATAACCTCCCATTGTTATATCCTTATTAGTTTTCTATAATGATAATCTTCTCTACTAAAACATTGAATAACCTACCATTGATATAATTAACCTCTTCTCAAACCATTGTTATCTTACCATTAAATATCCTAACATTATTGACCAATTTTGAGCAAGTATGATGTGCAAAAATTGCAATGGAAAAGGTTGGTTAGTATGTGAGTTTTGCAAAGGCCAAAAGACTAACGTCCCCTCAACTCTATGCATAACTTACAGCTCCCCCCATTTTCTCACTTGCAGTCTGCAGATACCTCCTTTGCCGTCTAATTTATCTTAAAAACGTTAAATACATTAGACTAATATTGCCTTATATATTAAGATAAAAAATTGTGTTGCTGATCATAAATGGAATGATATTAAGAACTCTTTTTTTCCATGCAATTCTTTAATTTTTTGATGCAAATGGGATGATAATCATTTTGTATGCACCGTGTTCACATGGGAATGAGATGTTTGTGGCATTTTTATGGAGACTATTCTTCAATTGAAAACTAATAATATTAGGATTAAAATAAATCAAAAAATTTGAGAAGAGGTTATAATAATGGTAGGATATTCAATACTTCAGTAGAGAAGATCATCATCATAGAAAACTGATAAGGATATAACAATGGGAGGTTATTATAATTTTCCTTGTTTTTTTTTTTTTTCAATTATTAGGTGTTGACTTGGTCAAAATTGGTTTTTGCAAAATGGGCTAAATATAAAAGGCCATAAGTGCTATTTTGAAATATAGGGGCCAAAATCGCAAGTTTTTGAAATACAGGGGGCCAAAATCGAAACTTCCTTGTAACCAATCCAACCCGAAAGATCTGATTCACCGTGATCTCGGACGTAATCTCCCAATCGAATTAGAACACCTTTGTTGGACCCACTTAAAGAGTAATCAACTTCGAGGTAATTGAGAATTGAGAGAAAATGATGAACTTTATCACAATACCCACTTTGACCAAAAATACTCACTCAGTTTTGATCAAAAAGTGTTTTCTAATAGTTTCTCACACTTACAAAAAGACCCCATGATGCTATTTATAAGGGAAAATAGAATGAAGTAAATTTAGGCAAAATTAATTGATATGTATCGATACATAGCAGGTGTGTATCGATACATATTAATGACAACTTAAAAAAATTAATGTTAACTAATATGTGTATTGATACAAATCAGTGTGTATCAATACATAAGAGTTTCTCTGGTTAATGAGGACCTGATATGTATCGATACATACACCCATGTATCGATACACAATGATCTCTCTGTTTCATATAGTGATTGATGTGTATCGATACTTATAAGCATGTATCGATACACATAAGCTCATCTGTCCCATTGAGATTAGTTTTGTATCGATACAAATAATACCTGTATCGATACAAAAACGTGTTTTCAGTATGAAAATATTTCAGACCATTTGAATCGATCCATATTGCATGTGTATCGATCCAAATAATCTGTAACTTGATTTTTCAAAGTTTAAAAGTCTTTTTTCGCTGTCGAGTCATATATAATGATGCAAAAATGTATTATACTCTATTTTCATGTGTTTTGACAATTATTAAAACACAGAGGGGAAGTGGTGCATTTACAATCCTAATCCTCCACTGAGACCTATCGTTTAGGGAACGGAGGGAGCTTATCACATTGCAAATTTCAACTATAAATAGGACTAGAATGGAATTAGCTCTGGTCCTGCTTTTTACTCCACTTTTACTTAGTTATTTTTAGGCAGTTTTCCAGTAAATAAAAAGTAGTAGTTTTTCCACATCGAGAAACTACCACGCATTTAAACTCAGTCTATAAATTCAGAATTCTCTACCGCTCATTTCAAGCAGTTTATAAATTCAAGATTATTCAGTTTCAATTTCTTTATCAGGTTTTTATGCATTTAATTTGTAATTTATTTATTATGTTTAATTTAATTTTTAGTTTTAGTTTATTTATTTCTCTGTCGATGTCTGGCTAAATTTAGTGATATCGGTATGTAAATTTAATTCACCGAAAGAGATTCAGTACTGATTTGACGCGTAATTTCATAAACTATTTTTCTGATTCTAATTTCTAATTTTAGAACTTTTAGGTTTTTGAATGAGAGTAAAACAAAGCAATTAAGGTTAGAATCAATAGAGCGAGAGTTTGAGATTTTGACCGGATAGTAGAACTAGATATTAATTTTTAAACCAGCGACAACATCTTTAAAGTTAATTAGAATTGGTTTTCAAAAAAAGCTTTCAAAATTGGATTGTATGAAAGTGATAATAAAACATCTGATCTAGAAAGTATAGTACTGAAGTAGCAAAGCAAAGTTTCACAAGAAGGGGGGTGGGGGGGGGGGGGGGGGGGGGTTTGAATTGTGACCTTTTGAAAATTAAGCTTACAAAACAAAACAATTTAGTAAGTTTAAAAACAGTTTTGTCAAAGAGAGATAGAACGTTCTGAGATTGTTCTCGTTAGTGCAGACAATTTATATTAAACAAACAATATAAGTGTATGGTGTGTGTGCAATTGTAAAGGAGTAAAAAGAGGAAGAATAACACACAACAATTTATCCTGGTTCACCCAAATGTTGGGCTAGTCCAGTCCGCACTCATGTGAGATTTATCACTAGTATGAATGAGATACTACCGATCTCTCAATACATTTCTTCTTCTTCTATGATCTAGACCAAGATCAATTCTTTTCTGCCTCTAGTCAGTCATGACTATCCAAGGCTTACCTCTAGTCAAACCTGACTATCCAAGGTACTCTCAATCAATAGTTACGTATTGACTTGAGGATTTCTTTCTTTTACAAGAAGGGTTTGTTTCTGGATCTAAGCTTATACAATGACTCAAACCAGAGATTGATAGGCTTATGTAAACAACTCAATACACTCTAAATATGTGATCCAAAGATTGATAGCAAAGTTGGAGTGTAGAGTAAACAAAAACAGAGATTTGATTGCTTGTGAACTAAACTGGATGTATGCAAACTTGTAACTAAACTTGTTGCTCTTTAAGTGCACCATGGAGTGCTATTTATAGATGCCAAATACGCTCCTGATGCTTAGTCATCATGTAAGTATGTTTAAGAGCCGTTGCATCCTTCATATGACATCTAATAGAGAGTTTGCTGCATGATTCAAATATGTGAGAACGTTCTGCAAACACTCTCCCAGTTTCTTCATTTCACCAAATAAAGGTGATGAGCTGTAAACAGTTATAGCAGGATGTATGAAGCTTGTTCTTCAAGTATATACGTTGTAGTAGCCGTTGTGCATCAAATAAAAGTACATTGAACAGCTGGATATTCATTTTGAATGTTCAAGTACAAAACTGCCTAAGTGAGAGATCGTTCTGGCAACGTTCTCCCCTTTCTGGGCTAATGCAAGAATTCATGAGTGGGATTTAATTGCTTGATCATAAACAGCTGTAGTGGAGCGTCTGATGTAGTTGAGACTAATGTAGGTAGTTGTTCATGTTGTCCTTTGCAAGTACAAACCTTCTTGTCTTATATGAGAGAAGCATTGGAGAATGTTTATTTGAAGTACATGTGCAAGTACAATGCCAACTAGTAGTTCAGTTACTTGCTGCTGCATTGTGATTGGTCTATTAAACACCATCAGATCCAAAAACCAGTAGAAATACTAGTTCACACATGCTTGTCTCCATTGTGCATTTATTACTTTCCTTAAACATGTCATACAAGGAATGTTCTTCATGCACATGATCTTGATTGGCCTTGAATGACTTATCCACTATTGAAATACTGATTTAAAGTCCAATGATAAAGTGGAGTAATGTCTTGTAGCCTGATGAAACATTATTAAGTGCTTGTGACAAGAATCACTTTTAAAACTTGTGCTGACTGTTACTCAGAGAGCGTTCTCTGATCATTCTCCGCAGTAGTGTTCATTTATTTCACAAAGAGTGATGATTGATCATGATATTGCAATTTGATCTAGCTTATTTATATCACTCAAAAGCACATGTTAGATCACAAAATGATCAGAATATAAATGAAAATATAATTGAAGATGTTTGTTATCTTTAAAACATCGTTTAAGGATTTTGCTTCAACAAGTACGTCTTAATCAATAAAACGAGAGTGTGAGGTCTAGACTTTTGAATCAATAACATCTTCTGAAAAATATTACTTTTTCCGCACCATTGATTTGGCGAATCCCTGAAGGTTAATTAATTACATACCGATACCCTACTTTATAATTTATTTAAAAATCTTTAATTGAAATGTTTAAATACTTCTAAAAACCCCAACATTATAAATTAGACTTAGATTTAGAGTGTAACATTAATCACGGTAGGTCGACTATTGATCTTTGTAGATCGATAACTTTTTATACTATAATTGATATTTCTGTGCACTTGCGACCTATCATTGTCAAATAGAATTCTAAAAGTGAATATATAGATCATGAAGAAGGAAGACTATGCAAAACTTGAAATTTTAAGTAAAAAAAATTGATGCAGAAGGAACCAGTTTCCAAAAGAGAAATAGATGGATCTCAACACCAATAAGCAGATTTAGGTGCTTATTGGTGTTGAGATCCATCTAAGCATACTTGATATGTCCTCACTTGATATGTCCTCATATATATATATATATATATATATATATATATATATATATATATATATTCAAAATAGTTTTCAAAAACAAAAAACAAAAACTCAATCAAACAAACCCTTAGTTTGATATTTTTGCTTTCTTACTTTTTAGAAAATTTTGATGAAATTTTAGAAAGATGTTGAGCTAAAACATGTAGATTTGACTGGAATTTCCCCATTTGTGGGACTGAGAGTTGGTGATTTTACTGTGGGACGGGAAACTCTCAAAGCTGCTTCAAACAAAATGGCCAAACATGAACAAGCGAGTTGTGACAACCAACATGTTTTTATACCTTTTGCGTTTGACACTTTTGATTTTCTAGCACCAAAGGCTATAGATCTTTTGAAAAGAGTCAAAAGAGTCATGCATAGTAATATTGTGTCACCTAGGTCTATGAATGTAGTTTTTCAAAAATTGAGTTTTGCTATACAAAAAGGTTTAGCGGCGTAGCTTATTGCCGGTCTACATTTTATTCATGTGTAATAATCTAGTACAAAAAACGCTTGTTAAGTCGGTTAAAAATAACTTTTTAAGTCAGTTCCGCGTGCGACTTAACAATTCTTGACATAACAAGTTTTGACATGTTAAGTCGGATTTGACCTGACTTAAGAAAATGCTTGTTAAGTCATTTAAAAGTGACTTTTTAAGTCAGTTCCGCGCGTGACTTAACAATTCCCGACATAACAAGTTTTGACATGTTAAGTCAAATTTTGACCTGACTTAAGAAATAGTTGTTAGGTCTTGTAAATTCTATGCGACTTAAGAAGCTTTAGTTTTCAGAACAACCTGCGGCACGTGCAACTGACTTAAGAAGATTGTTTTTTAAGTCGGATATGTTTAACCGACCTAAGACGTTGTTGTTGTTTTTTTTTATTCCCGGGCAATTTTTTTTCTCTATTTATAATGTCACATTTTTTTCTGTATATTTATGTGCTGAATTTACTGCAACCGACATCAGTTCATAACCATAAATATAATGCAACATCATATGTTCCATATCTCACCTAAATTTCAAATAAAACCATAGAAGTAAAAAAATAATATCATACCAAATTAAAACATAACATTGTGATCAAAGTAGATTAAAAACCACGTAGGGTAAGATTTGTTACACTTAGATAAATGTTTCTCTTATCAAAAGAGCATAAATAAGAGTAATTAACTACTTATATGAAACAATAACTAAGTATTTGTCAAGATACAATGAAAACAAGAAACCTTAAAGACCACAAAAGATCATATATCCAAACTTGTTTCAACACGTTCTAAAATCATCTTTGCTCAGCGTTCTTGAAAATTTTTAACTTCATCCTTACTAAATGGATTTGAGTCCCAATATATCTGAATAAATAAATGCTTACATAAATTAGATAGATAATAGTATCAATTAATTGATGCAACTTTGATACAAAATTTCTAGTACTTACTTGGGTCCATGAACCAACAATACTAGCGGAAACAATGTTTAACATGTGACTCATTACATAAAAGCCGCACTCATAACTAACTTGTTGCTTTTGACTCTAAAATTGAATATGATCATTTATGGACGTCAATAAATATTATTAAAAAATTGTTATAGAATATATATCAATTAATCATTCATTTAAATATTAAGGTAACAACTTATGATCGGATATAACCATTCTACTTTCTTCTGCTTTCTCACACCTTGTAACTTATTATAACCTCCCAAAGCTCTACAATAAAGAAATATTCATTATATATTTCTATCATAAAACATATCATAAAGTTCATGTTGAATACTTACATTTCAACAATTTCATAGATTTTCTTATCTGACCTTCTTTCCCAATGAACATAAAAAAGTTACTTCAAGCTTCTTAGGACTAATGATGAGCAATTGCCAATGATGACTACAAAGTAAAACATAAATTTAATGTGTTAAATTAATTATTTCTAACTACTAATGCAAGAACAATACAACTTTCCATTATTATTAGGAAGTTTTTCACAAGCATATTGAAAAAAATCTTCAATTCCTCTCTCGTACTCAGCACTTAAACGATAAGCTTTCATCCAACTACGATCCATAACTACTTCTAAGAAAAATAAATCTTTAATTTATTTCTCGTACTATGCACTTATTATGTAATCTAATGTTCCAATCTATTCAAATATATCAAATCAACAACTTTAATTTCTTTGTTTTAGTTGATTACTATTATTACCTATTTCACAAATCAACAACTTTCATCACTATAGAACAACTAGAATAACAAAATATCCACAGCAACAACAACATAAATTGCAACTAGAAACAAGAAATTGAAATATCACAACAAAAAAAAATTAAAAGTAAGTGTTACAAAATTACTCCGGTTTGAACTTTGTTGCAGCGATAGAATGTTGCTTGGGTACTCCGTTTTCAGATCAAAGTTTGACGATAAGAGAAGCGTTTTGCATTTTCTGTGAGAACTTTGTCGAGAAGAGTTATGTTTTGCGTTTTTAGATGTGAAGCGTTCCGCGTTTTTAGATCGCGAGAGAAGAGAAGGTTTTATGTCGATTGAACTTTGTGTTTTGCGTATCAGATTTTATGCGTATCAGATTGAACTTCTGTCGCGGGAGAAGATGAAGGTTTTATGCGTTTTGTTGTGTTTTGCGTTCTGTGTTTTGAGAAAGAAGATAAGTACGCACAAATTTTATTTTTTGAACAAAAAACCTCTTTTTTTTTCCTAAGTGTTTTATATATATTTTTTTTGACTAATTATTTATATATTTTTATTGTTACAAGATACTACCTCCGTTGCTTTTTACTTGTCGTTTAGAAAGAAAAAAAGTCCAAAATAGGAGAGTGTATTTTTGTACCTTATTTTCCTATTATTCCTTTTTTTAAATATATATCTTATTTTTAATCCACCAATAATTTCATACTTTTTCACAAACATTATCTATTCTTAAAAAATTGTAACAAACTTTATTTAAAAACAAACAAAATTTGTATACAATAAAAAGATTATATTGTTTCAACAAAAAAAATTATACAAAATTTAGTCAATAAAATAAAATAAAATAGGAAAGAAGGTATAATAGGCAAAATATAACCTAAATTGCCAAAACGACAAGTAAAAAAAAACAAATATTTTTTCTAAAACGACAAGTAAAAAGAAACGGAGGTAGTAATATATATCATATAAGATAAATGTGTAATGTTACGACTCTATATCCTACGAAAACATACGACGCGTTCGAAAGTATATCAAAACACTATATATCATATGAAAAAAAGAAATCCTTATATAATAAAAAAAAAATAGAATAAAGAAACAATAAACATATAATATATATCATACGACAATACATCCTATGATATATATTAAATAAAGTATATCAAATAAATAAAATAGAGAAACAATATATCATATAAGGATTTTTTTTTTTATATATAGACGAAATGTTAAAGTCATCATAAATTTACACACACAAATGACACCTAAAAAAACTCTCACGCGCAACATAGAATGATCGGGTTTGAACTCGATTTATGGACGTCTGACCTAACAATTTCTACATATTTTGCCAATTGAGTTAGAACTTCTGATCAACTTTTAAAGCATTTAATTTTACTAATATTATTTTATTTTTTTAAATTATAATAAGTTTATATTATTGTTTCTCTATTTTATTTATTTAAATTAAAAATGAAGTTCCACACATTGCAGCTATAAGCATGAGACAGAGACATGTATAACGCCCATTCGTCTAATTTCGTAGCATTTAATGTCGTACCATTTTGCATTGCTCATCATATAATTTACTCAATATTTTTTTTAAAAGGTATGGGGTTCAAAAAATTCTGGCTCTTTGTCTTGTAAACTTATAATTCTCTAGATGTTGCACACCTTGTGCCTCTCTAGTATGTTAATATAATTTTTTAGCCGCTTCAAAAAAAAAACACATTGAAATTTAATTTGTTAAATATAAATAATACTTCTTAGGTCAGGTGAGGGATACCTGACTTAACAAATAAATTTCTTAAGTCAGTTGTTCAATATACCCGACTTAAGAAATTTAATTAAATTTTCAAAAAAAGGTATCGAGTTCGAATCCTACTAAGGACACATTTGAAATTTAATTTGTTAAATATAATTAATACTTCTTAGGTCAGGTGTGGGATACTTGACTTAACAAATAAATTTCTTAAGTCAGTTGTTCAATATACCCGACTTCAGAAATTTAATTTAATTTTCAAAAAAGGTATCGGGTTTGAATCTTACTAAGGACACATTTGAAATTTAATTTGTTAAATATAATTAATACTTCTTAGGTCAGGTGTGAGATACTTGACTTAACAAATAAATTTCTTAAGTCAGTTGTTCAATATACCCGACTTAAGAAATTTAATTAAATTTTCGAAAAAAAGTATCGGGTTCGAATCTTACTAAGGACACATTTGAAATTTAATTTGTTAAATATAATTAATACTTCTTAGGTCAGGTGTGGGATACTTGACTTAACAAATAAATTTCTTAAGTCAGTTGTTCAATATACCCGACATAAACAATTTAATTAAATTTTCAAAAAAAGGTATCGGGTTCGAATCCTACTAAGGACACATTTGAAATTTAATTTGTTAAATATAATTAATACTTCTTAGGTCAGGCGATTGATACCTGACTTAACAAATACGTTCTTAAGTCAGATAACCAATATACACGACTTAAGCAATTTTATACGAATTTTATATTTTTTATTTAATCTTTGTTAAGTCAGTTTTGAGTGCACCTGACCTAACAAAGTTGCAAATATTTATGGATTTGTCATCGCGTGACTTATTAAGTCAGGTGGCAAGTCCAATTGACTTAAACCTTTTTCTATAAAGGTATTTTTGTACTAGTGATGAATGGTAAAAAAAAATTGTTTAATTAAATTCAAGTTTTTTGAATTCAACTTCAATATCAACTTAGTTTATGCATACTTGGACAGGAACATTTGTTAGATACTTCGGTATTAAAATATAAATCGTTTTGAGAAAAAACTTTGTATTAAATTATTAGTCACATTAAATTACTAGTGAAACTTTTAATAGTTAGTGCTGTTTTTTTATGATACTCTTAATTATTTGTTTCTCTGTTTTTCTTTTAATTCTACAATTTATCTTTATGAAAGATGATTTTATAAATTAATCCATAATTACATTTTTTGGTTTACAACTTACTATTTTGTACACAGGGAGTAATTTATAATAAATCTTTTGGTTTTCTTAAAATAAGGGACAAAGTATTATTTACTATTTTATACATATTGTCTTGTACTTTGACCACAATTTATTATTAATCATATTAAAAACTTAGCCTCTTTGTATTGTCCTTATGTTCTTTTCCTATATATATTGTTTATTGACAAGCTTCCGCCTTCCATGCACAATAATTATAAGTGGTGCATGGTCCACAAGTTATTTATAACACTATTATGAATATAAATTTTACAAAATTATTGTTTGATTGAAATTTTACATCATATTATCCGTGCAAAATTTTAAAAATTAAAAATTATTTAATATGTTATTGAGATCCATTTAAATTAACGATATTCTATAAAAATTCATAAACGATTAATTTTAATGAGTGTCAATAACAATTTAATAGAAAGAACATGATATCAAAAAGACAAAAAAACTTAATATATAGAAAGAACAAATCAGATCCGTCATAGTTGACTAGAGGTTCATGAGGGCCAGTTTTTTTTATTTTATTAGCCATCAAATTTAATTCGCAATACTTTGGAGTTTGGAATGTAGATATGGAGTAATTATTTCAAGGAAGGAGGATATTTATTATTAGTATTTAAAAATGTTTATCTCTATATTTGTTCTACTTTTTGGCCCTACTTTTTACTTTATACACTTCAAAAAAATTTAAAAATATAGAAAAATATTTGACAACAAACTTTTGAGGTGAAAACGTTGTTTTTCTTGTTAAAAAAAACATTGGTTTTTTGAATGAATCAAATAATCAATGCTTCCTTCCTAGTTGTCGAGTTTAATAATTAGTGATGTGGTTGTTAAGAAATTGGGTCCTAAAATATATATTAAACACTTCAAGAGCTGTTGAGTGTTGAGTCGTACTCCAATTTTCTGTGCATAAGACCTGCCTACAGTTATCTCATTTCTACACTCAACTCTCACCACAAAACCCAACAACTCCAAACTAAATAAAGTAGCTTTCATTACATTACAATTTACAACAAACTCTTAAGGGTTAATAGGAGTTTATGTTTTGATATATCCTCTGTAATATTTTTTTTTTATAATGTAAAATTTCATTGTTTATTCTATAAGTGGATATTTTGTGGAGGTGATTTTGAGAAAAAGTTATAATATAAGTGATTATATTGAGGACCATCAAGTTTGATTTAAAAAATGAACTATTTTTATTATTATGATAGAATAGAAGGATAAAAAATGCAATTATATATAATAACTATCACATTGCATAAAATATAAACTAAAATGTTCAATTTAAAAAATTAATAATTATATATATTTTATGCAATGTGACCGTTATTATAAAACAAAATGAATAAATGATATGGAATTAAATTTAAATAAATAAGCTTATATATAAAAAAGAAAATGTCCCATGAGCTTAGTTCAATTGGTTGGACATTGCATTATATATGCAGGGGACTGGAGTTCGAACCCCGGTCATCCCACTTCTCCACTTTAAAAGTAAAATTTCTAGGCTACTTGACCAAAAAAAAAAAAAAACTCCATCAAATATTTACTAGTTTCTTTTTGACAAATTTACTAGTTATTTTTACAATAATATTTAGTAGTTTTAATTTTTTAGTACGTGTAAATAATCTTGAAAACATATTAAAAAAATAATTGGCAGAATATTAGTATTTATCTTACTTTCATCTATATATATATAGACAAGGCATAAAACTCGTCCTCAAAACAAACGACCATCTGTAGACACACACATTGCCTTCCCCACAAATCACCTCAGGACACTATGGCCTCTATCTATCATGTGCGTACGTTGTCACTTGGCCTTATCAAAAGTAGTTGTATGAACGAAGTATATCAAATATCAATACTAGGAATTTTGATACAATGATAATTATGTTTCGCTTGGCCCATTTTTTTTCTTTTAAGAGTAAAAGTTTTTTTTTTTTTTTGACGCAAGAGTAAAAGTTATTTTAACTAAGTTTTTTTTTTAATATATTTTGTACTTATCTTTTATATAGTTTTTTACTGTACAAAAAATACAATGTCAAAAAATAAAAAATAAATAAAAAGAAAGTATTAAATTATCTATTTACGTACATATCTTCACCTATTGAGTATTTTATTTTCCATATAAAAAAGAGTTATATGGCACTAAAGGGAATCAAATCTAAAACTTTGTGAAAAACACACTTCAAGTAGATCAACATTTGAAATTAAACCTGCATATTATTAATCAAGTGTTTCAATTGTTTGTTGAATTCGATTAACTATGTCAGTGACTGTTGTATCTGTAGAAAGATGTTTTTCGAAGTTCAAATAATTATCAAATCACTTGAAACTATCAATGTCTCAAGATAAAGGTCGAATGATCTAGCTTTGTATTGACATAGTTTAATTTTTAGTTTTTAGTACTTGTGCATCAAGTTGTTACATAGTTTATTTTGTATGCTTCAAGTTGTTATATCTATTCTTTGGCGTAATATCATGTAATTTATTTATTTTACTTGTATTGAGTATGAAAAAGAAAATGCACATGTTCCCTCCCGACTTTAAAAAATTGTCAAAACATGAAAAAACAATATAGAATACATTTTGGCAAAGTTAAATATGATTTGGTAACAACAAAGTTTTATAAAACTTGAAAAATCAGTTTTAGGTCATTTTGATCGATACATAAGGTATATGGATTGATACATATGGTTTCAAAACAACTGGACTCCACTGAGACCATCATGTATCGATACACATAATATGTGGATTGATACATATGTACCACAACAGAAAAAAATTATTTCAAAGAGACTCATCTATATCGATACACACTAGTATGTATCGATACACATAAGTCTCAAATGGTTCTAGAGAGACTCATCTGTATAGATAAACACTTAATTGTATCGATACATATCAGTCCCCAATTTTTACGGAGAGTTATGGATCAATATATATCAGACAAAACTTAATTTTTCTACTATCATTAAAATATGTATCGATACACATTCTGCTATGTATCGATACACTGCTTTTTAATTTGCCAAAATTTTACTCTATTTTCAATTTTCATATAAATAACAACTTGAGTCATATTTGTAAAGTGTGAAAAGCAAATGAAAAAGAGAATTTTGATCTAAATTGAAGGAACTTAGGATCAGAGGATTTATTTCTTTCATTTTCATCCAATCTTCAATCTCCAATCTTACTACTCTTTTTATGGGTCCAAAGAGGGGTATCTTCTGATTGTGTGATAACGTCTATGGTAGACCGTGTTTGATCGGTCTTTTGAGTTAAATTGAAGGCAAGGGTTTCTCATCAAGAATTGAAGGTATCAATTACTTGAGGCTTCACACGTGGCGGAAAATCAGTCGGATAATCATTTGCAAGGGTTCTTTGTGTTAAAGAACGGGTGTTGTTTGGATTATCGCAATCAGAGGCTCGAATCAAGGTTCATGTGGAGGTTTCGCGGCAAGGTTGTTGAGTTCAACGTCGAGAGTGAAGAGTTATTCTTGGTACTTGAGTTTTGTAATTCAATTGAACGCTTGTGCATATTGTAAATTCAATGTTTTCTATAAAAGGCTCAATTCTGATTTCCGTGGAATTGGGGGAGACGTACCAGCCAAAGCGAGGACGAAGAAAGCTAGGGAACTCCCATATCACGTCTTGTTTGTCGCTTCTATCCTTATCTCCTTTATTGTTCTTTATAATTCGATTAATTTTATCGTGTGAAATTTCATCGATCATATCACACACAAAGTGTTCGATCAAATTTCCCAATCAAAACTTTGTGTGTGATATACATAGAATTGACTGTATAACTTGTTGAAAAAGTTTTCAAAACATTAAAACTTGGTTATCTTGTGTTGATTGATCATACCACACTTGTTTAAGTTTCAATTTATCGTAATTGGTTCAAGGGTGTAATACAACTTTTTTGATTAGGTCAAATTGGGTGCATTGTAGACTACAATCAGTGGGCTTCCGTGCGCTTAATTTTTTAAAACCGCTGTTTGGATTTTGGATCACTTATTCAACCCCCTTCTAAGTGAGTAGTCATGTAGTCTTACAGAGTATAATCTCAAGATTTTCAAGAGAGGTGACATCTCTTAATTAGTTTAGGTTTCAAGCGAGGTGATATACTCATATCCCATTGTTTGTGTTAAGAGTTCTCGATTGAGTAGGTTTTAAGCTATTTTAAAAAGGCTTATACATCATTTTGGTCTCTTTATGTATGCTGAATTTTGATTTTAGTACTTGTATTGATTTTTATTCGAAATAATTCCTTGAATCAATCAATTTTTTTGCTTTTGGTCCCTAAAGCTAAAATCTGCAGGAAATTTTGCAAGTTTCCTGTAGATTTTCCTATGAATTTTCTTGCGGATTTTTGCTTTAGGGACTAAAATCTAAAAGTTTGGTTGATTTAGGCTTATTTAAAACAAAATTCAATACAGAGATTAAAACCAAAATTCTGCGTACATACAAAATTAAAAAGATGTTTAAGCCTTTTAAAAATTTTGGTTTATTGAAAAATTTCAAGGTGCCTTCCTTAGGGATTGTAGTAGGCCCTAGTCAGTTCTCTATCCCTTTCATCTTTTTATTTCTTTTGCAATTTATATTTCCGCACTTTTAATTGTTATTTTCTATTTTATTTATATTTTGTCTCTTAATTTATTTAAATTTATTTTCAAGCACTTTATTTCATTTAGCTAAATTTTTTAAGTGTTTATTTTTAATTGTAATTTGAATACACAATTCACCTTTCTCTTGTATGTGTTGGAGTCACTTGTTCAAGATAACTAAAATTGATAACAATAAGTTTAGAGATATCAAAGTTCGAAGAAAATTTTTAGAAGGACTAAAATAAATGTTGATATATTTAGTGACTATAAATATATTTAACCTTTTGTTTTGACAAAAATAAAATGATATTCATTTATTTAAATTGGTAGAATACATAAAAAAAAATACATTCAACATCGCCAAAAGCATAAAAGATGAATCTGGAAACAAACTCACAACTAAAAAAAAAAGATCATGCGAAGAAAGGAAAAGGAAGGAAACCTGAAACTGAAACCTTTTCCTATTCTATCTTATTCTATCTGACTAAGGTCTAAGGATTAAGGAATGAAGGAGCAAATTGCAGTCACGGAAATCAAACCCACCAGTCTACAACCTTTTTTTCCTATTCTTTCTAATTGGTAATTTCCCATTCTTTCCACCCGACCTTAATTTCTTCTTGTTCTTCTTTAATTCTTTATAGTTTGTTCATTGTTCATATTGGATTTGTTGTTTGATATAGATCAATAGATGTTTCATAACAAAATCATAGTGCATACTATTACTAAATAAGCATTTGATTGATGTTTGGTTTGGAGCACCGAATGAATTTATTGTTGAAATTGATGTTTCATATTCATACTATTCCTAAATAAGGATTTGTTGTTATTTTTGGTTGAAATACATTTTTGGTCCTCTGATTATTTTTAAGCTTTCACTTTAATTCTTTAACTATTTTTCGCTTAGAATTGGTCATTTAACTTTTCTTCCATTAGTCAACTTGGTCCATTATGTTAATTTTTAACCCCAAAATTATAAGGTAGACCAACATTGTATGTGGTCCACCAAATACCTCATTTAATTTTGAAACTTTAACCATTTGATATTTTTTTAATAAAAAGAGCCATCAGATTTTGTTAGTCTATTATATCAAATCATGAACCACCAATACCTAATACTATTTTATTTTTCAGAAAATACAATTGCTTCATCATCTTCATCACTAAATTTATCATCAAATTCAAAAAATAAAATTTCAACATAAAAAAAACTATGAACTCATTAAGAACCTTAACCAACATCAATATTTCATCACCCTCCATCACTTGAACCCAAATTCTTCATAATCTTCTTTATGCTCCTCCCCAAAACCAGAATAATTCCCTTCACCTCTCTCAAATCTCACACCACCCTAAACCCAAAATCAAATAGCAAGATCTTCACTCTAACTTAAATCAAACCATGGATGTAATAACAAACAAAGAAAAGAAATAAATGGAAACATTGGAGTGGGGAAAACACGTTAGCAAAATCCATGGTCTCATCCCAAAAAAAATTCTCCAACGCAATTGACGTTGTGTAAGTTCAGATCTGGTGATATTGATGGAGTTTGATGATGGAATGATGAAGATGGCAAAGAGATTGAGAAAGAAGATGAAGAAAATGCAAGCAAAGAGTTTTGATTTTCTGGATTTTATGAATTTTTTAGGTTTAATGATGAATTTAGTGATGAAGATGATGAAGAAATTCACAATTTCTTGGTTAAATAGAAGTTAACGTTTTGTTAGAAAAATCTAACGGAAAGGACCAAATTGACTAACGGAAGAAAAGTTAAAGGACCATTTCGGAGAAAAAATAGTTAAAGGACCAAAGTAAAACTTTGAAAATAATTAGAGGACCAAAAGTGTATTTAAGCCTTATTGTTTTAGGATAAAAGATTTTGTTGATATTTATTTCTAGAGTTTTTTTTTTTTTGCAAAATTTATTTCTAGAGTTATATTTCTATTGAGTGTTGGCTTAATCTTGATGGTAATTTTATTTATTGTGTATATGTTGATTTTATTTACTAATTCTCTCTTAATTTTTTATTTATCCGTTCAACTTCGACGCGGTGGAATTGATCTATGTCTTCTAAATGCGGCGGAATTGATCAAGAACAACGTGAAGTTTCAAGTTCTAAATTTGTTTTCGTTTTTCCTCTATGCCTCCTAAATTGATACAATGTAAAGACTTGATTGAAGAATTTGCTTCAAAAAATGCTAGGAGGGAGACTTTTTTTAAGTCTCTAAAATGTATTTTGATATAATTGATCAGAATATGATATTTTGCTTATGATAGTTATTATAGAGATAAATGACTAATTTGAAGTTATTGATACTATTTAAAATTTATAATAGATGATGTTCTTTTAAAATATATATTATATTTTTAGGTGCAATTTTTTTCTTAGGGGTCCATTTTAATCATTTGCCTTGAACCTCTAAAATGTCAGGACCGACACTGATTGGCTTGTCTTTTTATGTAAAAAGACAAGGCTTAAACTTTTAAAAAAACCTATTTAATTAAATAAGTCAGACTTAGACTCCTTAAAAAGCTTACAAAACTTATCGGTCCGACCTGTTTATATATATATATATATATATATATATATATAACTTTAAATATACTTTTCCTTTTGCATTTTAAGTTTCTAACTTTTAACTACCACATTCTGGCATATATTATAGCGACTCCTTTGATTCTTCTTTGGAAAAGATAATATTACATAATATGTATAAATACTCTTAGGTTGCAAAGTCAATGTAATGGTAAATTAACATTATGATTTAAAAATAGGCAAAGTAATATATAACGGTTTATTTAAGTTCGCATTATAATAGACAAAATAAACTATTTAAAGGTCTCAATGTGAATATTGTCAACAAAAAAAACTCAATGTGAAATAGACTTTTAAATAGACTTATAAACCAAATCAAGCTTTTAAAAAGGTCAGACTACTACGCTTAAAAGTAGTATTAACCTTAGAAGCCACCTTAAAGTAAAATTTAAGCCATTGATAAGATCTAATGTTAAAATTTAAATGGTCCACTAGTGAGAGACTTAATAGCTCCCTCACCTTAGAAGCCACCTTAAAGTTATATTAAATTAATTGAACCGCTAATTTTACCAAACACTTTATTTAGCTTATCAACTATCAGACATCAATCATAAACGATCAGCTATATATAAACTATCAGTCATAAATCATCAGTCATCAACTATAAACTAATTTATCAACTATCCACTATTTTTTGCCAAACATACCTTTATAATATAAGACAAAGTAATACTAAATAGATCAACCTTTTACTTGAATTGAGATTTAAATAATGTAGATTTTGTGCCATGAGTATATCAAATTTTCTTTTGCATTTAATTTTTGTATATATAATCATCCATATTTTAATATATAGATCATATTTACTAATAAGTGGACAGATACTCAAGCTTATTAGGAGAGCTGAGAGTTAAACAAACTTAACAAATCAAATGCCCTTTGGTCTTAACCCATCGGTGCGGGTACAATTCACACTCAGTTGGAGATGTTGTGTATATATTTATATATATTCTTTGAAGATATGATTCCATTTAATTGTTAAAACATGAAAGAAAATTAAATGTCTCATACACAAAAGAAATCCATAATACAATGCAAATCATAGATATATTAATTAGTATATATATTTTTCTCATAGGACTTAATTATGAGTTGTGCGGGTATCTTAAGAACAATGGATTTTAATTAATACATTATACATAATAATAATAATATATGTGATGAGTGATATCCAAGACAAAGGGTTCTGCCTCTATAAGGAGAATTAATCAAGCTTTTGAAATTGAATTGATCAACTTGTTGCTAAAATCCCAAAGTTTTCTTCCTAAGAGTCCATTTGATGCAAATGCACTTGGTTGAAACTCATTACAATCCAAAAAATACTTCCCAGTTACCCCTTTCAAGCTTGGATGCAGAGCAACATAGCATGTTGTTGCAGCTCCCTGCATTTTCAAAATTAACAAAAAATAAAATACAATTAATTACTAGTACATCTTAAACACTCTCAAATATAACATTTTTAATCAAACAAATCAATGTTTTAAATAGCGATCATGGTAAGAATTAAATAGCGATTATGGTCAACTGCAGCTAAACACGACCATCATTTTTTGCAATCACAAAAAAAATTGTGGTGTTTTAGGTTGCGGACCTTTATTTAAAACTTTGTAGAATAAGAAGGAGGTGAAATAAATACCTGTGGAACATTTTTCCATATGTAAAACGTAAACATCTTCAAGAAATCTGCTTGAAAAATTACATTGTGTTAGACTTAGACTAATTTTACCTCGAATCATTTTTATAAGATATATTAATAAATAAAAAATTGATATGTTGGTTCATGATAACTCATATGTCTCATATAAAAACAAACTAATAAATATAGAAAAGAACATGTAACTGTTTTGTTTTTTGTTTAGTCTTGTTATTTATAGTTCTACACATGTTTGATTGAGAATAATTGACATACTCATGAGTAAGGAAGAGTGCCTCATAAGAGGAGTCATTATTACTCCTGGGTGCACTGAGTTGGCTGTGATGTTGACACCTTCTTCCTGTCAATAAAACAAAAATCTTATTCACCACCAAAAAATAAAAATAACACCACCAAAATTTAATGCAAAAAATAAGATATCTTCTGTATGTAATTATAAAGATTAATTTTTCGAGTTTTGTGAGATTTAAATAGGTGATAAATTCTCCTTTTAAGAGTTTTTATTTATTCCTTGATTTTTATTGGAAGGGGGTTTTAGTAATTCAGAAATCGAGAAGAATTCATATCAAATGGTTCTGATCTCTTTTCAAACATAGTTGTAGAGATCAAATTATAATCCTCCTATTTTTTTTAAAGTTGTTGCATACATGCATAAGTAAGAGATGAAATCCAAAATATTAATTAAACCAAAAGAAACACTTATCATCTCATCTAATTGTAGTAAATTTTAATGCACAAATTAAATTTGGATACCTCTAAGAAAAAAATCTTATATACGATCTATCAATTAGGCTTATTAATATATAGTCACATGGAAAAGTCAAAACAAAGCGTATAAGCACAGAAGATTGAACAGTTGAAATTGAATGAATTCCTTTTAGGTATGGCCCCAAAACATAGTAGATACTATCTCATGAGTCATGACAACTAACCGTGATTATTATTCCTGTACTCCAGTAAACTATGTGTACTCTATAAGACTATACAAATATAGTTGTATCTATACAAAATTAATTTTTTAGGAGATATTTTTGTGTCACATAAAAACAAGATAATACCAATACTAGTTTAGGCTCACCTTCAAGCGACGAGAAAGCTCATTTGAATGTAATATATTGGCTAACTTGGATTGTCCGTAAGCTTTCTTGTCGGAGTAACTGAAAAATTACGAAAATATTGAAGAAAAAAAACATTGTAAAAGTATTCAAATCAATATTCCGCTATCAGCTAATTTATCAGTTAATTTCTATTTTTTTATTTATAAAATAGAGCATAAGTAGTCACGAGCATTAAAGTGTAATGATTAAAACGCATACCCAATTTGATCGTTGATGTTATCCAATCGAATGCCTTCTTCATAAGTGTAAGTGTGAGCAATTGATGAAAGATTTATGATTCTTCCCTCAATTCCAGTTGATTTTGCAGTTTGTTTCATTTTGTCAAGTAGAAGGTTTGTCAAAAGAAAATGACCTGAAAAAAACACATCAAATAGATTACACAAAAGTCAATTATGAATTGTGATGCTTATATATGCATAATTGTTGAGACACAAAATACCAAGATGATTTGTTGCAAACTGCATCTCAATTCCATCTTGTGATAGTTGAAAGGGGCAGAACATCACTCCAGCATTGTTTCTGAAAACAAAAAGCCGATCGCGTTATAATTAGGACGTTTCTATATCGTATTTGTCCATGATGTATTAGCTCAGTGTTAAAAATATGATACTAGTAATTTATAGTTCTATTCATATTTGCTTAACTAAGAATAATAATTTTTCTTTCTCAAAAATTGATCGAGGATGATCAACATACATTAAAATGTTGAGAGGAAGCTGAAGAGCGAGGAAATTTTCCACAAATGATCTAACAGACTTTACTGAACAAAGGTCGAGCTTCATTGTGTCCACTCGAGCGGATTCATTGTCTTCTAGTATAATTTGCTTCGCTTCCTTTGCAGATTCGAGGTTTCTTGCAGCGATGATGACATGTGCCTTTCGAAGGGCCAGGACTCGCGCCGTCTCCAACCCTATACCACTTGCTCCTCCTGTACATGTGTTTAGTATAGTAGAATCAATTTATATTTTAGGTGAAGTTACAATATCATAATCATGGCATGTCAACAAAATATACTTATTAGTTAGTTGTTAACTCATTTTCTAAGTTGTGTAACCTCTTGATGTAAACACCACTCATTATCAAATATCAATACAATTTCTATTTTAGTCAACAAAAAAGATCTATATAATTATTACATTTTTCCTATATTCATGACTTCCTCTAGTATTGTAAATTGTAATAAAAGGATGGTATATATTAAAATACACAAGCTTGTGACCCTGTTTTGTTTCTTGATTTTTTGGGATTATTTACATATCGCTAATTGCAATTTATAAGAACGGATAAATTAGACTTTGTAACTAATACGTTTGCTCACGATATAAACAAAAATTGATAAAAAAATTTTAACGAAAATTGGATTAAAGTTCTTGTTTGTTGTTTAAGAATATCCAATCTCTGGTTAGATTGAAGACACCTCAAAAAAAGGGGGACAACTAGCCTATAATTTGAGGTGAGAATCGAAACTTCATCCCTTTGTTAAAAGAAAATGAACTTCTCAATCACTCAATCACATCTTTGAGTTAAAAAAATTGGTTAAATATATCAATAATTTGTTATTCTATTCTATATTTACATATTTTGATTTTTTAATTTTATAAAACATGATTTAAATCTCATCTGAAAGATATCATTAATATTATTAGATGACAAACTTGTAACTTGTGTAACCTTAAGATTTGGGGTAAATTACAAAAAATTTAAGCGATATATTTTTTTTATAAAATACATTGTTGGATTGAAAATTTATATCATATAGATCATTTGTGTAAAATTTCAGACAAATCTAAAATGATTTGATATGTTATTGAGACACATAAAGATCAACGGTGTTTAAGAAATCACAGAAACTGTTAATTTTGATGCGTCTTAATAACATATCAAATGATTTTAGATTTGTCTGAAATTTTACACAAATGATCTATATGATATAAACTTTTAATCCAACGATATATTTTATAAAGATTTATGTCGGTTACATTTTTTTAAGTGGTTGGGAGTAAATATACCTCTAAATTTGAGGGGTAGACAAGAAAAAACCATTATTATTAAACCAAAAAAAATCTCTTCATTAATCAATTTTAAAAAGAAAAGAAGAATATAATTTTTTTTATAAGCAAAGAAGAATATAATTTAGACTTATATAAGAATTTCATATAGATAAAAAAAAACTAAAGGACAAAAGACAAAGTCAAAGATTGATGAGTAACACAAAATTAGAAACCGCCGAACATGGTGTACCCCAAAACAAAAAAGGAAAAGAAATGACAAAGGGTGTTTACAATACCCGAAAACAAATCCTTAAAGAAGCCAAAAACATGAAAAAAAAATCTAAGTGTCAGAAATATATATATCACCATCATTCTTAAGGCTTAAAAATGTTGAAGAAAAAACAAGATAGATGAGATAAATATTCTCATGACACATTCCTGTGTAACCAATTAGATTGCACAAAAAAAGAACAAATTAACCTGTGATAATTATAGTAAGGTTGCTAGCATCAATTCCTTCGGTAACTTGTTCAGCGGTTGTAGATGATCCAAATCCGCTAGGTCCGGCCATCCCCGTGACCAATGAGAAAATACCCACCATTTTGATTTTCTTAAGATATCACACAATTCAAGAAAATAAAAAAAATTATTTGTGTTGATTGAAAGTAATAACTTTGATGAATATATATTCAAATGAACTAGTAGTACTAGTAGTTTGATGTGTATATATGCATGTTGGAAAAATATATATAAAGAGCTATGTATTTATATATACAAAAAAAGGTAAGATAAGATGTGAGGATTGTTGAATAAGAGGGGAAGATAGATGAGAAATGAGGAAAGTATAGTATGAGGCTAGGAAGGAAGAAATATTGGGTTAATTAATTAATGAATTTGTGAAGAAGCTAGGAAGAAAACTCAAAAAGCATGAATGGTTTGGGAGGTAGCAGCTAGGTAATGAATCCTCTTTTTATTTATACATAAGATTGATGGGGTGTATTAAATTCTCACCGGTGAAGTGATGTTAATAACCTCAACGACCAATCTACTCAACTAGTACTTGTAATATTATTTACTTATTTAGTATATACTCTCCTTCTCCTTCTAAGTGCCATGAACCTTGTTTTTTTGCAACTAGTGTACAAATTGAAGGGATGGACACCACGTGAATCAACCTTTCTATCTTCTACGTATCTCACTACATTTGTAATGATCACACTTTTGGGAATGTTACCACCTCATTAGATCTTTTACATATATAAATAAATTTTTTCTTAAAAAGAACATATATATATATATATATATATATATATATATATATATATATATATATATTGAGAGAAAGTTAACAAGTCTTCTCCCACATGTTTTACTCGCGCACCACCCATATATATGAGAGGTGCGCGAGAAATAAGATGGATGGGAGGTGCACGAGAAATAGGGGTGAATGGGAGGCGCGCGAGAAATATATAGGGGGTGTGGGAGTAAATCATGTGGGAGGAGACTTGCTAACTTCCTCTCTCATGGGAGGAAGTTAGCAAATCCCATATATATATATATATATATATATATATATATATATATATATGGTTCAGTTGATAAATACATCATATTATATTTGCAGAAATTTAAATTTGATTTTGAGATTCTTTATTTATTCATATTAAGAGGTGGATTTTCAACCACTAGACTACTTAATCCAAAAAAAATCTTCTTTAAAAAAATTGCACCTATATGCTCCATCTCATAATAATTCTGATGTTTATTTTAGAGATATTGATTGATTTTTTTTTGTTTGCAATTGTATGTATATATAGTGTCGGTCTCGACTATTTGGAGGTCCAAGGCGGAAAAAAAAATGGACCCCTAAGAAGAAAAAAAATTCTATAAAAGAAACATTATATATTTACCGTCAAAAATAAAGAGAATTATATATTAAAATATATTAAGTAACAAAAATAACATCAAAATTAATTGTTTAATGATTATTATTTAATGCTAATTTAATTTATTAATGTGGTTTTGAGTTTTTTTTTTGACTAAAAAATAATATACGTTCATTTCAATAATTGATAGAATACATCAGTTACAAATACAAGTTCAACATCGCTAAAAATGAAAAGGATGAATTTGCGAACAAACTCACAGCATCCATTAAAGTTAATAGCATATAACGGCAAAATGCCTACAAATTATATGATAAAATTAAAGTCACCGGAATGTCCAAACATCCGGATCTGCAAGTTAATACCAAATCATTGATTGCATGTGTAATAAGTAGGAATTAAAGTTCAAACTCAGGTACTTATTTTTTTTAGAAGAAAAATGTAAATATATGCAAGATAATTACACTTGAATAAATGGTAAGCTGGCAACAAGCTGCGCCACTACCTCTTTTTGGATTGCAAAACCAATCATTTTAAAAACTACATCTTGAGACATACAAATTGTCATTATTATTTTTTTGTCAGGTAGTCTAGTGGTTAGAAATTCACCCCTCAAAGGTGAATAAGTGGGCATACCGGGTTCGAACCCCGGTCCCTGCACTTCTGTGCAATATGTCCAACCAATTGAGCTAAGCTTACGGGACACATTGTCATTATTTTAGATAAATCGTAATTATTTTTTTCTTTTAGATAACATCATTAAATTGTCATTATTATTGTTTTTAATTTATATATGAAATTGAAATAATCAACTTGTTAGTAACTGTGTGAGAGGGACAAATACTTAGACATACAAATTAATGGGTAGAAAACTAAAAATAGATAATAATTTATAATTAATCTAGTTTTGTTAAGTAAAAAAAAAAAAGAATTTAATCTAGTTTTGTAAGTGGTTTATATGCATTGGGTGAGTTGTGTGTTGCTTGAGAGTTGAGGCTCATGGGTATTTATATGAAGAATCGTGCATGACTTGTTTGAGGGTGGTGATTCCATTACGTGTGTATATTGTAGAATAATATGATGAGGGATTATTTTTCCGCTATGGGAGAGTGCGTCGTAAAATTCAGTGAACCACAATAGTACTTTTGTGAATCGTCCATGGACCTTGTCATGTATTGGGTCTTGGATATAGTGGACTTTAGTCTAGTCCGGAACATGTAAATAAATAATAAATATAATGTATCAACATATATTGAAGTCTAATTCATGCATCTATTTTACAACCTCTATGAATTTCTTTGTTACTCACATTTATAGAGAGAAAAATAATTGTGCTAATACAATGACAAATATTTGGTTATTCTTGCATCATTCTTCTACTTTCTCTTGGTGGTCTTATTTGCCCCAACAGATAAAGATAAATTTTACTAAAAATAGACTTGGGTTACCTAGTTATAGATTTTGTTAGTTTTAATTTCTTTGATGGTTTGGTTCATGCCTCCCTCATTTTTGTATTTTCTTTTTCTTGATACACTCTTTTGAGGCTTGCTTTCTTAGCAAGCTCCCTTTGTTTAAAAAAAAGCATGATAAGAGATTTGGAGCTTTATAATTTTTTTGGATTAATATCCATTTGACCCCGTAAAATATGGAAAATCTAATTTTAGTCTCTATTAAAAAAAGTTTGGATTTTGTCCTTGTAACTTTATATTCTACATTTTTGGTCCCCTACTTAGGCCCCGTTTGACTTGGGTTATTTTTTACTTTTTTAATTTTTAAAAATGAAATAGAGAAGTATAAAATTGAATTTAGTCATATTTCTTTTTAAAATTATTAGAGAAATAAAGTAAAAAATACAGAGAAGTGGAGTCAAACACAATTTTTTCATTTTTTACTATTTTTAAGGAGAAGAAAAAAAAGTAGAAAATAAGCGGGGCCAAACTCAACTTTATACTACATCATCAGAATATGCACACTAGTACACGTGGCATGTTGACTATAATATTTTATTATTTTCTCACTTAAATTATTTTCCACGTGGATTTTTTTACATAAAAATATAATTTGTTTTTTGGAACTTTTTTTTTTTGAAATATCAAAAAATATAAATTTTAAACAAAAATAAAAATAGAAAACATTATTAGATAGAAACATTTCAGTCTCCTTTTTTTCATTCTCTCCTTCACTGTTCAGTTTCATCGTTTCCATGAAATCGTGAAAGAGAAAATGGAAACCATAAAATTGAATGGTGAAAGAGAGAATCAAAAAAGAAAGAGAATATAATGTTAGTTTTTATATGATGTTCTTTTCTATTTTATTAAAATTAGTATTTTTTGTTATTCAAAAAAAAAATATCCACATGGAAAACAAATTAAATATAAAATTTGTACCTGACCAAAAAAAAGAAAGAAACCTGATACACAAAAATATATATAAATTGTTGAGTCAGACATGTACATATTCTACTGATATAGGATAAGTGAAAGATAAAATATAAAAAAAATATGAAATTTTATTGACGAAATCCAAATTTTTTAAAAAAAATAAGGATCGAAATTGGATGTTTTATATTTTACAGAGATCTAAAGGGAATTAACCCTCCTTATTTTTTTTTGGATAACTTGGAACCGTATAACTAGTGATTAATTAAATCTTCTATTTTTGACCTATATGTACAGAAAAAAAATTATTGAAAGAATAATATTATTTTTTATTAGTTGAGAGAAGAAATTTACCTATGCTACAACCGCCTACATGATAACCAAAAGATAAAAAAACAAAAAAGTAACTTGTAAAAAAAAAACAAAACAAAAAAGTAAATAAATTAATCACAACTAAGACCGTTTACAAGGATGACACCTTTTTTAGATTTAACTTAAATTAGTGCACGATTACGTTGAAAAGATAAATTACACTCGTTAAAAATTGAATGAAAAGATAAATTATTTTCATTAAAAATTTATGGTAAATGATAAACATTGTCTTTAGGCAATGGTTAAGGAAACAAAAATAGTAAAATTTTTTTCAAAATTCGTGTTTTTTACTTTTCTAAAACAGTGAAACACAATTTCCAATGCAACTATTTTTTTTTTTGGTAACCTTAACTAGTGCCCTTGGGACACTAGTTAACAAGACCCTTTATGTCATTAAACTTTTATCATTTGAGCTATCCTACAAAGACAAACAATATTTATTTATGGAAAATGATAACTAGTGCTCTTAGGACAATGGTTAAGAAACACAAATATAGTAAAAGTACATTGAAATTTGTGCGGTCAAAGTAATAAAAATACATAAAATGTTATTCTCAATGCAAACTTACCATTTTTATTAACTTAATTAGTGCCTTTAGAGCACTAGATAACAAGACTCTATATTTATTGATAAAAAACAATTATTTATCATTGGAAAATGAGCCATTCCTAGTAAATGAGACATCCGGCCGTTAGATCTTCTCATATTTATCCAGAAAAAGAAAGAAATAAAGGATCAGTTAGATTAGATCTATAAAACATTAAAACAACAAAAGATCAGTTGGCAATACATATAAATAAAGTTAGATCATTGAGGATGCATGATTCCTTAAAATGCGGAGTCTTTTCTTTCAAACTTTTTTTCCTCTTGTTTTATATTTATTTTATTGGATTATATTCATGTCTTAAAATAGTTAAATATAGAGTTGTTAAAAATGAGCTGGTCCATTAACCTACAGATTTTTTTATGTCAAAAACAAAATTAACCTACAGATTCATTTGAGAAAGATTTCAAAATAATTAATTAACCTAAATACATTTAGATTTTTTTAGACCAAAGCTCATTCGAATTGTATGAAATCAGGTTGGACTAGTGCGTCGGACTTCAGACAATACATTATCAATTGTTTTAGTCATTTTTATAAAAATAATATCAATAAAAACATAAAAACTTATCTAATTGAAAAATTATTATAAAAAAGTAGTTAAATGTCTAAGTTTAGTAAAACGACTTATACTTATCTGAAATTTTAATAAAATTAAATTTGTAATTTATTAATATAATTCAATTGTTTTACCGGATTCAAACTATAATTTAATTGATGTTTGGTGCTGATGTAAAATTTGTTTACATATGCATATATTCATATCTCAATAAAATTAATAATTATGAGAAACTAACATATCAAAGTGACATAAAAAAAAATTTAAAAACAAAAGAAGAAAAAAAAAAGGTTCGGGCAAGCCCGCAAGGCCCATATATGGAGCCGACTTACTAAATAGTTGTTCCTATTTTGAAAACAAAGGAAGAATTTGTTGGTTTTAAACTAGGAGGATTACTGGATTGAAATTTTGAGAGATTTTAAAAGACTTTTTTATGATAAAAAAATCTTGTGTTATTCAATTAAAACTTTCATAAAATATAAGCAAATCTTGTTAAAAACATTCAAGACTTTTATAAAAATGTCTCTCAAAATCTCAGAAAATCAATATAATCCCACGAAATCTTTTAAAATCTTCAAGACATTTTTTTTATCAAAATAATCCCACAAAATCTCAATCCAATAACCCCTAGATATATTACAAACAAAGTGAGATTTTATTTTAAAACATATTTGTTCCTATTTTTAACTTATATATTTTTCTATAAATAGTTGTTGTTTATTCATAGAAAAATTGGAGGGAGAGAGAGAGAGAGCCATGTAGTGCTAAAGGTTGAGGAAATTGGATTAAGACTTGCCACACTATAAAGGCTAGGGTTTTGAACAAAATTGCTCTTGGTATAATCTCAGGGGTTTGGGCGAATTATCCTTGGTTCAATTTGCATACACTAGATTAAATTGAGTCTCTTGGTCACATGAAGAGATTAAGGATTATGGTAAAATTAGGATTGAAGGCTAATTCTTGTAACTCTATTGAAAAATCTTTGTGTAACGACTCTTTGATTATAGTGGAATGGAGGGACTGCTCTCTCTCCCAGAGTAGGTTGATTTTGAACGAACTAGGTAAACAAAGATTGTGTCTTTTTTTGCTTTCTCTATTCTCTCTTGCTTGTGTTTTAGATTATCTTTATCATCTCTATACTCTTCGATTTTGTTGCGTGATTACTTTGTTCTACACATCAAATTTCTTATTGGTGTGATTTTATTCAACAAATTCACAACAATTGGCGTCCACCGTAGGGCAAGGATCAAATCGTGAATCAAGTACCATGAGTTTCAAAGTTTGATATTGATAAGTTTACCGGTAGTAACGACTTCGGGTTGTGGAAGGTAAAGATGAGGGAGGTCTCAGTCCAAGACAATTGTGTTGAATCCTTGAAGAGAGAAGTAGCAACGAAGAAGGTCAGCCTAGAGAAGCGGTGGTAATAATACTCAACATCTAGCCTAGACAAGCGGTGCTAAGAATACTCGGGTTACTCTGAAACAACAACTTTATTATGAGGATGCAAAGGCGCTGGTGGGGTTAAGTTGGGAATTAGAGGAGAGTAGAGTCATGGACTTTGGAGGCTCCTATCACATGTGTACAAAGAATGGATACTTTGAGACATGAGAGCTAGTTGAAGGTGGAGTCGTTCACCTTGGGGACGGAAGGCTTGAAAGATTCAAGGTAATCCATACACAAAAATCCAGTGTGCCGCGCGCGTGTGAGATCGCCTACGTGGCGCAATCTCATGCGCTTGATCATATAAAAAAACATCGGACGGTTGTGATATGTTAAGATCAGAAAAGAAGGAACACACATGGACCTCCTTCTTTCATTGCAAACAGAAATGGTTATCACCATGAAAAACCATCGAATCTTAATAAAAGTGCAGAATCTCAAACATGTAACAAAAAAATCAAGAAAAAATACTCGATCTTTATCGTTTTATTTCGATAAGTTTGAATCCGGACTTGGTTTTCACAATAGAGGTCTAGAGAAAACCAGATCAAAACAAAACGTATCAGAGAAACACAAATACGCAAGTCAAACTAGTTTTAGCAAAAATTGATTCATGAACGAGCTCTCACACCTGGGGGTGTAAGCGGATCGGTTAAAACCGATCAAACCGATGATCCAATTCAATCCAAACCGGAAAAAAAAAGATTGTTTTGGTTCAGATCAAAAACCGAACCAAACCGACCTTAACCGAAGTAGTTTGGATCAGTTCTCGAATTTCAGATTTGCAATCCGAATAACCGATGAACTGAACCGACCACTAACAATAGTCCATTAGGCTCAATTTGAACCAACTTTATACATCCACAAGCCAAATTCTAAATTACAAACACGGCAAGGTAAACTTGTATTTTGTATTTCAAAACTATGGTATTGTTTATTTGGTTTATGTTATTATTGTAAGTTGTTTGAAAAATAGAGTTTAAACATATCGTTTGAAAAAATAATAGCATATACTATACCGGAAAAACAAATGTTGCAAACCAAGTTTAGTATCCGATCCAAATCGACCACTTCGGTTCATATTTAATTTTGAAAATCGAATCAAACCGACCTAAACCAAACCAATTAAAAGTTCATTTGTTGAGACATTGGATTTACTCCAAATCGGTCCAATTACACCCCAACTCACACCTCAATACGATCATAGAGCATCAATAAATAAGTATGAGTTCGATTTAACAACCATGATTTTCTTTTGAACGATGTGTGGCATGTTCCTGAACTTTGATGCAAAGATAGTTGGTTCTACTATTGGTCATGCTTTTGTTACTAGTGGTGATTATCATGATGTGGTTAAGTAGTTGGACTACAGGTGGTCTTGTTAGTGACATGAGTTTAGTTGAACCAGTGAACAAAGTTTACTAGGTGTTGGAATTAAACTGTAATTGTTGGAGACTAAACATGGCTTGAAGTATGTTTCAGAGGAAGTTAGAGAGGTCTTGCTTATTATAAGATAGAGAAGATGGTAGAAATACTTTGGTGGAATCTCAATTTCATGTGGAGTCTTCCAATAAAGGGAGAGCATCTACATTAGCTCTTGGCTATCTAATTGGAGATAACGAGGAGAGTGGAAGTGTTGAACCAAAGGGGTGTGGTCATGGGGTCCTTGTGGGTAACGTTTAAATTGTGGCTGAAAAAGTGCAAGACCTTGAGAGGATCTTCAGGGAGGTAAGGCAATTGAAAGCAACCATGATCAAACTATGGAACTTGTTACACTATTGAAGTAAGTTGGAAGCAAGTGCAGGTTGATGTTGCAGCTTGAGGAACCACCTAAAATTCTAAGGTTGGTTTGGTGCCAAGTAATACTTCGAGAGAACGGAAGGCATTCTGGGGGTCAAAGGGTGGTGGAGCTTGTATGACTATTCTAAAATACCGAGGATAATTGAAGACATGTGTTTCATCAGGAGGACGAAAAACTACAATCCGGGGGCTGAAGAGGGTATGGTGTAGCTTGATGGGCTATCCCAAAAATCCAAGGATATATAGTGAAGACTAAGCGTTTCTTCGGGAGTACAAAAAAGTAGACTCCGGGGGCCAAAGAGGAGGTGGTGAAACTTGTGGGGCTACCTGAAATCCTATAGTGGTTGGAGGCAAGATCTTCATGAAGGCTGAAGGCATTCCAATGGATGAAGAGGACGAAGTACATCTTGTGAGACTACATTGGATAGTTAGATGCAAGAGGGGTTGGAGAGAGCAACATTGTGGTTGATGGTTAAATTTGGCATCACCACTAGTTTGAAGTCAAAATGGAGAATTGTGAAGATTGACTTTAAAATCAAGGAACAAAGATTATGTTCGTTTTTTAAACTGGATATGTTTGAAAACAAAGGAAGATTTTTTTTAGTTTTAAAGTAGATATATTTCAAACAAAGTCAGATTCTATTTTATTTTAAAACACATTTGTTCATATTTTTAACTGATATATTTTTCTAAAATAGTGGTTGTTTCTTCATGAAAGACTAGAGAGAGTGGGAGCCATGTAGCCCTACAGGTTGAGGAAATTAGAATTGGGATTTTCCACACCACAAAGGCTGAAAATTGCTCTTGGTATAATCGTAGGGTTCTGGGCGAATTATCCTTGGTTCACCTTGAGTACACTTGATTAAATTGAGTCTCTTAGTCACGGGAAGAGATTTGGGATTAGGGTGTAATTAAGATTGAAGGCTAATTCTTGTAACTACATTGGAAACTTTTTGTGTAATGACTTTTTGATTATAGTAGAACGAATGATCTTCTCTCCCCCCTAGAGTAGGTTGATTTGACCGAACTGTATAAACAAAAATTGTGTCATTTTTTTTGTTATTTCTCTATTCTCTATTGCTTGTGTTTTGGATTATTTTTATCATCTTTATACTCTTCAATTTTGGTTGTTTGATAACTTTGCTCCACACATCAAATTTGTTATTGGTGTGATTTTATTCAACAAATTCACAACAACTAATAATGAGGCCGAATCAATTCAACTTATTTATACAATCTAGCCTATTAGACCTGGACAAGCTAAGTCGGGCCGGTCTATTTAACAGCTTTAGTTGAAAGTAGAATTAATTTCGTCCATAAGAAATTTTGATTTGACAAATTAATTAGTTAAGTTTATTATGTATAACTATTTATTTATTTCTTATTATGAAAAATTGTTACTTAGCTTATCACTCAAGCAATAACTTATCTTAACACTCATTCCCTACATCAGTCAACTCTTATTATCTATTTTTAATTTTCATATATCAAAACATTCAAATTCTCTATACTTTCAAATTTCCCTCTTTTCGTATTTTCCCTATCCTTATTAATTAAGTACTGCCACCTAATTACAAATAAAAAATTGTATATGATAATGTGGCTGGGAAGTGATGATGTTCCTTTTCAGTCTGTCTGGAAGCACTTTCTTATGTTTGGTGATCTAGCACAAGGGAAAGGTAAAGCTAAGTACCGCCACATTATCTAGTTAGCTACAACATGGAGTATTTGGCGATTGAGGAATCATGTTATCTTTCGAGGAGAAAGTGCGAATGTGGAATCTTTGGTAAAAATCATTGTGTATATTTCTTAGTTTTGGTTAATAGGTCGGATAGGACTTTTTAGTTCAATGCTTTACTCTGATTGGTGTAACGATCCTCTTGCTTGCTTTATTCAGTTGTAATGGGTTTTGTCCCTTGAATTATAAGGGTTGAGTACCCCTTATACTCCTTATAATTCAATCTTTGTTTTTAAAAAAAAAACCAGCCGTCCTTTAAAATTGCACTTGAAAGATTTATTTTCAACGGAAAATTGTATTAAATATAGAGAGAAATAAGTATAAGAAATACTTGACCAAGAATTGTAGGATAGTACATTACTCAACCCAAATTTCAAAAAGCACTTGAAAGAATTAACTAGCGTGTGTAAATACGAGTATCTAACACAAAATTTTTATAGAAGAGTTCCATAAATTGGTATAGGTGTAACTATATATGTTTTGGGTTTTTTTTTTTTTTACAAAATATATATGTTTTGGCTTATTTACTATTATTAGGTGTAGTATTATGGGAACAGTTATGGTGCATAAACAATGTTTATGCACCATGCATAAACCAAGTCCATTAAGCATAAGCCCAACATAACTGCTAGTCCACAAAATTCCAGCAACGCACGAAAATCCAGCCCACGAAAATTCAGCATCACACGAATTCAGCAACACACGAAAATTCCCTTCACGACTGCTTCCTCCATCGAAATCCCTTCCTCCATCGAATTCCCTTCCTCCATCGCCATAATCTTCATCAGCTCACCCAAAATCATTATCATCACCGAAATTTTGCATTTGTAGAGTGTTCCATTCAACTTCCGAAGCCATAATATTCTGATTTTCAATCTTCTTCGTTTTAGACTGTTACTGTGGAATTCATTGTGAAGCACGGTAAAACTGAAAAGGATATTCACAATTTGAGATAAGAAATTGAGGTACGTAATTCGTTAATTCGTTCATCAATCGTAGTGTTTTCTATTCGATTTTGTTTATTCTCTGTGTTATCGATTCTTATGTGATAGAGAAATTTAGGTTGATTTGTTATTTGAAGTTTTGATACTGATTGTGATGCAATAGTTAGGGTTTCTGTTATTATTATTGAAACCATTAGTATAGTTTAATGGTTTTGCTAGTCTTCTATATGAAACCAAAATAATTATCTAATGGTTTCAAGCAATAAAACATCAAATTTGATAAACATTTTAAACCATTATGTATAAACTAATTAACAAATGCAAATCAATTCTAGTGATTAGGATACTTCTAGCGATTTATGTTATAGTCTTAAATTAAATCTATATGAATTCTAGTGATAAGGATAATTTATAATGAAAAGTGATCTTTATCAATTCATTAGTTTGAGTGAAAATTGCTTTTGAGTAGGCAAGAACCATAGAAATAGTGGGAGGGTTCCTATCACATTACAAAGGAAATTTAGAATCAATTCCAAGTCACTGTGGAAGCTACATACAGGAGCTTTCAACTTAGAATCAATTTTAATGGTAGTCAATTTTTAACATAGGAAACTGACATCTACCTACAGGAGCTTTTGGTTATGTTTGGTTGTATTTACTTTAAAACCAAGTTTGATATAAAATTTAATGTAAGTTTCTCTACCTAAAGCAAAAACAACTTTTTACAACTTACTTCAAGTCAAAGTTTGATGGCAAAATCAATTTTCATTTACAAAGTAACCAAATATCTATATTTTTACTCAAATTGCATTGATGATAGTTAAAATAATGAATGCATAGAAACTAGTAAAATGATCTACTTTGACTTAAAAAGTTATGTTTTATACAAGCCTCAAGTACTTCCAAGAAGCTCTTTTAGAATAATCCCTTTTGGAGTTTAGAAAAGGTGTTAAGATAATTCTTTTTTTTATTTTATGTTATAGAATAGCTCTTAGATATATAGAATAGCCTCAAACTGAGTGTAGTAAAAGTTCTTTGCAAAGGATTATTACCAGGTAATGACCAAAAACTAAGTATGTTGATGTTATTGTGACAGGAACAATGTCTCAGTATATTCTTATATTTGGATCATTATAGTAATGGTTTACCACTTGTTTGTACTATGTATGCTTCAAGTGAATGTTACTTTGGTGTTACTTCAAGTGAGTGAGTGATACTTTGCTTCAAGTGAGTATATTCCTATTCGACCGAGAAGATGTTGAGCTGGCAGAAAACTACCAATCAGAACTTCTAGCTGATGGAGCATTGTTATCCAAATGGGTGATTCAAGACTGCATTCCTTCATCGCTTCACGGAGTTATTCATGAAAGGCTCCTCGCTATGTACATTTTGCGCTGGCCGTGGAACCAAAGCCGAGAAACAATTATTTGAAATGAAGCTTGTAGGTAAAGAAGCTGATGGAGGTCTCTACGACATTGTACTAGCCATTTGTGCTTCGCAGAAAGAGTCCGCAGCCACAGCAAGGCTAATGACACAGTTGGAAGTTGCGAGGTCACCGCAGCAAAAACTGTGATGAAAATGCTTGAATTAGGATTCAATCCTGAGTATTTAGATAGAGTTTCTGTTTCGCAAGGTTTAAGGAAAAGGATTCGGCTTCATGGAAATGTATATACTTATATCAAGCTTTTTAAGTCACTTTGTGAAGCAAATCTTATAGGACTTTGTCTTGTGTATTTGTATAATAGAAAATATAAGCTTTGGGTTGTGAAAATGGTTTAAGAAAATGTAATTGAAAAAATGTTGCCAATTTTAAACCTTTAGTTTTGGAGGCATAGTTGTGTATGTATGTATTATTTATAATTAGAGCACTGATATTGTTGGTGGTTACTTGCAGAGATTTCTATAGTTGTTAATGTCAAATATACCAATTATAGTTCTAGTGACAGAGCAATGTTTATAATGAGTATGTATAATAGAGTTACAAATATCTAAATACAATCTCTTCAGTTTTAGTCCCTCTTAAAGATATTGTTTAGATCCGTCACTTTCAAAATTGGCAACAGTAAATGATTTTCGTTAAATGATTTTAAATAATGATTATGACTGAAACTATAATATAAATCTTTGAAACCATTAATATTGTTAAATGGTTTCAAGATGATATACAGTGAAACCATTAGTATGGTCTAATTGTTTCGATACCCTAAAATAGTAAAATTGATCTTTGAAACCGTTAATATTGTTAAATGGTTTCAAGATGTTATACAGTGAAACCATTAGTACGGTCTAATGGTTTCGATACCCAAAAATAGTAAAATAGATCTTTGAAAACATTAATATTGTTAAATGGTTTCACGATGTTATATACTGAAACCATTAGTATGGTCTAATAGTTTCGATATCCAAAAATAGTAAAAAAATTGAGTCAAATATTGATACAAGATGTTATGATTTCTAATAAAATAAAAGAAGACATAAATTATTATTATTAAATGGTTTTAAATAATGACTATGACTGAAACTATAATATAAATCTTTGAAACCATTAATATTGTTAAATGGTTTCAATATGTTATACAGTGAAACCATTAGTATGGTCTAATGGTTTCGATACCCAAAAATAGTAAAATAGATCTTTGAAACCATTAATATTGTTAAATGGTTTCACGATGTTATACACTAAAACCAGTAGTATGGTCTAATGGTTTCGGTACCCAAAATAGTAAAATAGATCTTTGAAATCATTAATATTGTTAAATGATTTCACGATGTTATACACTGAAACCATTGGTATGGTCTAATGGTTTCGATACCCAAAAATAGTAAAAAAATTGAGTCAAATATTGATACAAGATGTTATGATTTCTAATAAAATAAAAGAAGACTGAAATTATTATTATTAAATGGTTTTAAATAATGACTATGACTGAAACTATAATATAAATCTTTGAAATCATTAATATTCTTAAATGGTTTCAATATGTTATACAGTGAAACCATTAGTATGGTCTAATGGTTTCGATACCCAAAAATAGTAAAATAGATCTTTGAAACCATTAATATTGTTAAATGGTTTCACGATGTTATACACTAAAACCAGTAGTATGGTCTAATGGTTTCGGTACCCAAAATAGTAAAATTGATCTTTGAAGTCATTAATATTGTTAAATGGTTTCACGATGTTATACACTGAAACCATTAGTATGGTCTAATGGTTTCGATACCCAAAAATAGTAAAAAAATTGAGTCAAATATTGATACAAGATGTTATGATTTCTAATAAAATAAAAGAAGACTGAAATTATTATTATTAAATGGTTTTAAATAATGACTATGACTGAAACTATAATATAAATCTTTGAAACCATTAATATTGTTAAATGGTTTCAATATGTTATACAGTGAAACCATTAGTATGGTCTAATGGTTTCGGTACCCAAAAATAGTAAAATAGATCTTTGAAACCATTAATATTGTTAAATGGTTTCACGATGTTATACACTAAAACCAGTAGTATGGTCTAATGGTTTACACTGAAACCATTAGTATAGTCTAATGGTTTCGATACCCAAAAATAGTAAAAAAATTGAGTCAAATATTGATACAAGATGTTATGATTTCTAATAAAATAAAAAAAGACTGAAATTATTATTATTAAATGGTTTTAAATAATGACTATGACTGAAACTATAATATAAATCTTTGAAACCATTAATATTGTTAAATGGTTTCAATATGTTATACAGTGAAACCATTAGTATGGTCTAATGGTTTCGGTACCCAAAAATAGTAAAATAGATCTTTGAAACCATTAATATTGTTAAATGGTTTCACGATGTTATACACTAAAACCAGTAGTATGGTCTAATGGTTTACACTGAAACCATTAGTATAGTCTAATAGTTTCGATATCCAAAAATAGTAAAAAAAATTGAGTCAAATATTGATACAAGATGTTATGATTTCTTATAAAATAAAAGAAGACTGAAATTATTATTATTAAATGGTTTTAAATAATGACTATGACTGAAACTATAATATAAATCTTTGAAACCATTAATATTGTTAAATAGATCTTTGAAACCATTATTATTGTTAAATAATTTCAAGATGTTATACAGTGAAACCATTAATATTAAAGATGATGAACTTAAAGAAACTTTATTTGCCATGATCTATTGAAATGCTCCTTGACTTAATGATTTTTTTGTTGGATTCTTTTAAAATGGTTGGAAGTATATGGCTCAGATTTTGTATGAATTTGCTAGATTAGCTAGATTAGTATGATGTAATTTAGTGTAAATCATCAAGGTAATTTGCACTGACATTTGACTCATTCCTAAGATAAATAAACTTGAGTTTGTCAATCAGTTTTGCTTGATATCTCTTTTTAATGTCTCTTATCAGATTATTACAATTTACAAAGAATATGACGAATAGATTGAAAACTATCACTGCGAAGATGAAGTCTTCATTCCAAACAATTTTTGTCCCGAGGATGAATTTATATGAGAATAGACATTGCTCAAAGAGATGTAGCACAGTGTGGCCAAGATTAGAAGGAAGACATATGATTGATTCAATAATAACTCATTTTGGAGTATAAACATGAAGAGACAACAAAACAATGATTACATTAATAAAATTAGTTGAAATAAAACAAAATCCTAATATTACAACATTGACTAATCTATAAAAAAAACTTATAATCATTTTCACTATAATTTTAAAAACAATGTGGTGTTCCATGCCTCAGAAAGTGCTTCTGTGGAACCACAAAATATAAGTTTCAATGAGTTGTTAAACCTAGAAAATAGTCTTTTTACATACTCTTTTACCTCAACTTTTATGTTATCACTAGCAATCAACAAAGGGGCATCATCATCCTCGGTTATCATATACTCAAGTTGTTCTTGTGCTGAAGATTTCAAATCATTCATCGCCGGTGGAGGCGGCGATGTAGCAAAGCGGATGGCCAAGAGAAATATGTTTCTGACAGCTAACTGGTTGACGGGTTGAATCTAGCAAGGATAGGCTCTGCTTGTATTCCCATTTGAGGTACAATTTTTAATATCTCCTCCTCTTCACTCTCTTCCCATGTCATTACTTCCAAGTAAATCACAAGTAACAATTTTCGGGCATCCAAGCTCAACAACCACTTGGAGAATGCCAAGAGCATTTCTAACACCATGCCACAGAATTTCAACCGAACCATCAACGACAGTGTAGGGAAGTCGAATAAAATTTACATGGTAATCAAAATCAGATTCTTGGCAATTAACATCAACATAGTTGCACGAACCTAGAATTTAACATGTTGGCCATTTCTCTGACAAAGTATTGATGAGTGATAGTACAACCAATCATCTCGACCTTCCTGTCATCTCGACCTTCTTGTGTCCATAGCCTCACCACAGCATCACTAGTTGATTGGTCACCAATTACACAGATAACCTTCTCTTCTTAGTTTGTCCTTAATTATAGAGGATAAATAATGTAATTACTAACTATTAGTTATCCACTCTATTTTCTACCAAACAACAAAGACATGATATGAATGAGCATATATATACAATAATCCTAATTATGAACTATAAAATTTAAAAAGCACAATAAACTCGTAATAATGTTATTAACTACAAATTGATGAAAGATGGAAAAGCAAACTTACAGTAACTTCCATTGAAATCAAGAGGACTATGAATCAAGTTTGCTACACATCATAGAACCTAAAATTACAAAACAATAAGATTAGGGTTTGAAAGATTAGAGAAAAAGGTGAAAACTACATGAGTGATGAGAAAGATAAAATTGTTTGGATCTTGCGGAAGAACAGGTTCGTTTCGTTTCAATTTTTAATTTGGGTTTTAGGGTTTAATAACAACAAATCCTTCAATCGTTTCGTTTAACAGGTTCGTCAATCCTTCAAAGAGTTTCACAGTAACAACAAAATCTGGGTTCAAATTGGGAGAGAAGAACAGGTTCTGAGTGAAAGAGAAGAAAGCTTCGTCGGAGAAGAGGCTTCGTCGGAGAAGAAGAATTCGTCGACAGAGAGGAAGAATTCGTCAGAGAAGAATTCGTCAAAAAAGGTTTCTGGGTTCGACGACAAAGAGATGAATTATTCTTGTGAGAGTGTGAGGCTTGAGATCATTACACGTGTAAACAAAATCCAATGGTTTTAGATTCTTTATGCACCATGCATAAGGAAAATCCTTATGTATAATAACTTATGCCGCAAAACAGGGTACGAGCAGGTTAAGAAAAAAAAAATTGTAAATTAGAGTCGGCTGTGAGTAGAGTCAGACTTTTACTCCGCTTCACCGACTAGTATAGAGTAGGATAACTGTTAACCTACTGTTTAGCTTCGAGCATTTTAGCCTCAACCACAACACCTACGCTAATTGACTGTTATGTCGGTTTTGGCCCTTCAGAGTCAGCTGACACTAAAAACAATTTTTTTAGTTGAGACTATACACTTATAAAAAAAAATTGTCAGGTAGATTAGTGGCTAAAGTGTGTACTAGAGTTTGAATCATGATCCCTGCACATAACGTATGATGTTCTTACCAATTGAGTTATTCTCACGAAGACATACATTAATAATTTATTAAAAAGTTAAATAAGTTTTTGGTCTCTATAAATATTTAAATTTTGAGTTTTAGGCCCTCAAAACATTTTTAGCACTTTTCAATCCTCTAAATATTTTCTGAAAAGACTTTTGGTATTTGCCTTTTACTCAACTATGTGTATTATTCATATTTTTTTAATGAATTTGTGTATTCACATTTATAATATTATAAAATCCTCCCACACAAAAATTCATAGTTTTTTAACACAAATGATGTAGATATGAATTTTCAAATACAAAAAATTTATATTTAATTCACCCCTTATTAAAATAAATTACAAATTAATTCAATTTTTAATACTTCATGACTCCAACAAAAATCAAAATTTTAAGGAATACACATCAGTTGATTTAAAAGTAGAGATCAATTTATGGACGAAAATATGCCAAATTTTTTTGATGCACTAAAATTTAAATTTCAAATAATTATATAGATAAAAAAAACATATTTAATTAAGTATTTTTTTTGTCAAGTAGCCTAGTGACTTGAATTTCAAGTCTAAAGGTGAATAAACGGGCGTACTAGAGTTCGAACATTGAACATAATGTACGATGTTCTTACCAACTGAGTTAAGCTCACCAGGACAACATATTCAAGTCTTTTTCTCATAATGAGATAATTTTTTGACAAAATATGTACCATCACTTTTAAAAATTTACATGCAAAATATTTATTTACAAACCAAGTGATTGATCTAATTAAGTGTTCCAAAAAAACAACCGAGTTTAATCCTCTCTTTGTATCAAGGAATCAAGGTAGACCTCTCCTTAGAGATTTTTTGTTTCCTTCATATAAAATTGTTTGTTTATTATTGTTATGAGTATAGAACGAGCTCTAAACAATTTTGATTGAAAATTACAAAATTTTCTTCCTTGTAACAGTATCTGATAAAATGACATTTGATAATATTATACTATATATTTCTTCCTTGTACTAGTAAATGATAAATGACATTTTTTTTTGTCGAGACCGGGGTATCCACCGCCGAACGCAGTGATTATTTCCTCGCTAGATTAGAGGCACCTCGAAGGGTGGAATAGCTGGCCCAAGGATTTAAAGTTGCTTCATACCCAAGGTAAGGATCGAACCCTCGACCCTTGGTTAAGGGAAATAACATTTCATAATACTATACTAATAAATAAAAAATATGAAAAAGAAAAGGAAAGGTAACCATACAAAGCCCCTCGAAATGCAGATGGGTTTTTTGGCTACAAAATGCAACAACCAGACAAGCACTTGTGCTGTGAATCCACCTACTACTAGGTGATTATGACTCATAACTAAACTAATAGATGATAGATGATATTGTTTTGGATTGCATTGCTTTACTCATATTCAATTTACACACAGAGAGGCCTAAAATTTATAACATGTTTTGTTGGTTTCTAATTTTTGTTTTACATAGATGAATTAACAAAGTTATTAGAAACCCACACAAATAAAGTGGAGGAATAGAAATCGAATTCTTGTCATGAATATCTAAATTAATAATTTCAATATTTTTTATTTGTTGAGTTAGGAATTCCTGAACGTTTATTTCGAATTTTATAATTTTTAATAAATTAAAACAAAATATATATTGATAAATTTAGGCGCATAAATATAGCACTAATCCCGCCTAATTGCATGCTGGTCAAATTTTCTTACCCTTGGATATTCCTTTTATTTCTTTTTAATCTTCTTACCCTTGACAAGTTTTCTTTTCAACGATACTACTGATAAATATTTTGCGAATGAAGACCCTTCATTTTCCTCTTTTTCAACTCCAATAATAAAACCTTAATAGCACGCCTAAACCTCAATTTGGTGGATTTTCTTTCTACTTCTTTAATTTTTGACAAAACCTTACACTTTTTTATTCTCAATTTATTTTTTTATTTTTTTTGTTTTCACTCTCTGATTCTTAGGGGAAGGGGGCCCTAGTAGTCCAGAGTTCGGCCACGAGATAGGTAAAGTTTGGCCAAAAATTTGTTCTACTTAGGAATCGGACCCAGATTTTTCCGAAATCCGTCCTTTGGTGAATCTCATTAACCACTTGAGCCCAATAATTTAATTTTTTTATTCTCAATTTAATCACCTTTGTTTCTCAATCCTAATCTCCAGCACCTCTTCTCTTTATTAAATGCTACATAATAATTAAAAGTATGTTATTATATTTTTTTGAAAAAAGTTGCATGGAAAGATGTAAAAATAATTTGTATTGTTTATTGGTTATTATGAAAAAGATAAGAGAAAGAGAGAGTAATTTTTTTTTGAACAGATAAATGTTTGTGTTTTTCCTCTTATATTTTGGTACCAAAAAAATTCCCCTTATATTTTAAGACATAAGGAATACAAGGATATACAAATATTCTTATGCACGCAAGCCACAAATATATCAAAGAGTAGATTCAAACCCTCAATCTCAAGGAGGAGTCTCCACAACATAAATGCTAAAAGAATCAAAAGAAAAACTAAAATTAACTTCTTTTTTTTATAAGCAAAGAGATATATTATAAGGGAGTACAAGGACAAGGAATACTCAATCTCTTACAATGCAAAACAACATTACAAGCTTCAAAAACAAGCCAAAGAATTAACCAGATTCCCAAAACTAGAAAAATGTTCCCAACCTTCCAGACTTGGTGATAAGCAGTGGCCTATCCAATTATAAACATCATCCCACACTCTAGTAACAAAGGAACATTGAAAGAAGATATGGGTGCAATCTTACTAACCATAAAACAAAAAATACAAGGTAAATCAGAGGGGTGGAGTGTGATACCTCTATGATGATGGGCAACCCTTGTTGGCAATTTTTCAAGTAATAACCTCCATCCAAAAAAACTTATTTTAGAAGAAACATCATTCTTCCGGAGCTTCTCAACAATCCCCAGAACATTTAGATCCAAGTCATTAACTGAACGAGATCCAAGAAACATTTTCTAACAAGATTTTACAAAGAAGAGTCCAGTCCAACAAAATCTGGAATCCACCTCCATCTATAACAATACATGGTTGAATAAAAAAGCCTTCTAATAGGCTCTGAAGGTTTATAAGTTGTTGCTACTCACAGCCTATCAGATCTCCCTCGCCAATGCTAAGACCACGTTTGATGCTCACCTCTCCACGTCAACCTATCAAAAATCATCGCATCTTGAAAAGCTTCTTTGAGAAACAGTTTAGGAAATAAGACACAAAAATGAATATTTCCGAACCATTTGCACTTCCAAAAACCTTTGTTATTGCCATATCCCACACAAAACCTCACATTCGATATGAACCCCTAACCGATCAGCAACTCTATTTACAAAAAAGAATCAAAAAATTTATTTTATAAGAAAATTTTACTTGCATATGTATTTAGCAGCAGGCGACCTAGAACCCTATGCTTTTTCATGAAGTTATTTTTTGGTATTTGTAGCTTTTATATTCTTGATTTTACGATGGTTTGTAGAGTTGCTTATATTTGTATCTTTAAGTTTCTACATGTTAAATTTGTGAACTTAAAGACAATGATATTGTGAGAACTTCCATATGTAAAAATCATGTTCACAAGTCTTTCATTTGGTTTAAACATCTTTAATATCTTCAATACATAATCTTTTTTAATATCTTCTTCAAACCATATTCATCATTTCAGCTTGACCACATTTTCTTTAAGCTTTCTTTCATAGATTCAATTATTTTTCTTTCAATATTAACGTTCATTCAACATCTTCTTCAAATATTCAGTCATAATCTTTTTCCAAAATATTATTTTAACATTCAAATATTTATTTTTTTATCACATATTATATCTTTTTCTTAAAATTAGGTTTTTTATTCTTTAACTATTCTTTCTTACATCTCAAAAATTTATTACATATTTAAATCAAAATTTGAATTTTTGGCGCAAATTTTAAATTTTCACAAAATTTTAAATTATTGGCGCAATTTCAATTTTTTCCACAATTTCAAATTTATAACTTTAATATTTGGCGCAAATTTTAAAGTTTTTAGCCAAAATTTTAAAAAAAATTGTCTCAAAATTCATTTGGCTCAATTTGTTTTTTTTTATAATTATTTTTTTAAAATTAAAAATTAATGAATATTTGTTTTGGAGAGTATATTATTTTTGTAGGCCGAACGTCCATGATCGGGGTTCGATCGCCAGTCACTCCACTCAGTGTTTGAATTTATGACGGTGTTGTCATCTTATCTATGTACCCAATTTTTTTAAATTATTTTTGGGTTTTGTTTTTAAATTTATTTCAAACATTTCCAAAGAAAATTTCATCGGAAACATATTAAGGTCCATGTAACATCATCTGGAAAATCATTGTCAGCGCAGAGGCATTTCCTAAGATATTTTCTCGGAAATGTTCTGACACGAATTTCCTCTAAATAGCATGAAAAACTTCCACCAAATATGTCGTCGAAAATGTGCGTTTCCAACAAATTTCCTCTTGTAGTGAAGGTCAATGATAGGGGCGATGATGGTGACAAGAAAGTTGGTGAAGAAACATCTGCTACTCTTATGCTTATGAGTATGGATGGTGCTAAGGATGAAACAACTACGAATCTCATGCTTTTACCCCACAAACCTCGTGTTGTTCGACTATTCACAAACATGATGGCGGAAATCGACCAACAATATCACAAATACGTGAAGCAGAGAAAGAGTGGTGCAAGCCCAAGGAAAGGTGACGCGAAGAAAATCAAGACAAAAAGCAGCCACTACGTACCGCGCGTGATCACCACAAATGATTTTGAGGCGGGACCCAGCGGCACAAAGAAGGTGGCACTGCCGCCACCGCCTTGGAGAGAGAATAATGAGGTGTTGGTAAGAAGATCGCTAAGACTTTAAGTGATGGCACCGCCGGAGACTTCGGTGAGGATGCTAAGAAAATCACCCCAGATTGCTTCTCATACAGACAGGAGGAGAGCTCGGACATGTCGGAGAAGGCGACTTAGAACTCTGTGTTGTTTCATGAATTAATTGATGAGTATTTAATTAGTGTCTATTTAATTAATTTTCGTTGATTGATTTAATTAATCAATTTATTTTGACGAATTTAATTAATTTATTATATTAATACAACAAAGGACTTTCTACCCTCCAGTCCTATCTAGAAACGGAGGTCATGGAGGGGTTGTCGTATTGGGAAACAGAGATCATGAAGGGGTCTGCATGCGCCTTTCAGTCATTTTTATTTATTTTACTTGGAGATCGCCGCGAATTGCTTCTCATGCATTTAGGAGGAGAGCCCAGACACGTCGTAATAGGCGACTTAGAACCCTGTGCTTTTTCATGAAATCATTGATTGGTATTTGTATTTTCAATATTTACCATATTTTCTTTAAGCTTTCTTTCATACATTCAAATTTTTTTCTTTCAACACTACTAACATTCATTCAACATCTTCTTCAAATATAAATGTATATTATTTCAAAGGAGGGATCTGTTGACTCCAGGAGTAACTCTGAAATGTTTTTTTTTATAATTTGGTCAAAGTCAAACAATTATAATCTTGACATCATTTTTTACTTTTATTTTTTTAAAAAAATTCTGTCAACTGAGTGTTTTTTCTTATAATTTGTTTTTTTTTTAATTTATTTTTTTATAGATTTGTTATTTAGCGGTAATTTTTAGTATAATTTGCTGCGGTTATACAATAGTAAGCAATGATTTTATTAATATAAAGAATACAAAATATTATTTGTATCTATTTAATACAAATAATATTGCAAAATGTATTTAATATAAATAGTATTGCGGCAGTTATATTATAATTAGCCACGGTTTTATTATATTTAATAGATGTTCTATTTTGGGCGGTTTAAAACCTTTGATAAATAGTTTGTGCACTTTGCACTTCTTCTTGCTCTCCGGTTTACGTTGGCTTAGAAAATTAAAAAAAATTGGAAAAATGAAGATAACGTTCGTTATCCCATCAGTGGCGTAGCAGAGCTAGACTATAAATTAAGGGAGGACCGCTAAAATATTAATCCAATATGTAAAATAAATTACGAAAAAAAAGCAATATTGAGGGTGTGTGTCTTTTTTTTTTCAAAGATATTTTTCATCAAGTTATTAAATATTTAGCTATATTTTTAAATTCAATATTTGTGAAAATTCATGTTTGATTATTAATATTAAAAAATTTCTTTTACAGGAAAATAAAAGATGTTAATAACCCTCACAAATCAAAAATTTAATAAAAACCACCGTTAAATTATACAAAAAAACAACGCAAAATAATAAATCTATTAAAAAAAGTGCACAAACTATTTAAGAAAAACCGCTATAAAACATAACTTCCGCAAAATATAATAAAATCATCGTTTACTATGGTATAACTGCTACAAATTATAGTAAAAACTACCGCTAAATAACAAATCTATAAAAAAGAATTATAAAAAAAAAGATGACTTGGCAATTTTTTCTGAAAAAAAAATGTGATGTGGCACTCCGTGTCGATTCTACTTAGTCATATTTATTTGACTTTGATTAAAGGGATAAAACGTATCAAATGGAGTGTTACAAAAGGGTAAAACAACTAATATTTTTGACAGCTAAAACAACTTTAATTAACCTTTGTTTTTATGTCTCTTTGCATTATAAAATATTCTTTTTTGGTAAGGGCATTATAAAATATCCAGTTGCTTATAAAAAAAAAAAAATTCAGTTAAAATTACAATAAATAATTGCACAAAAAAAAAATTAAAATAAATAAGACTTATATGCAAAAATAAGGCAAAATTATATTATTGGTCCTTCATCTTTTTCATTTGTAACAAATTAGTCCTTTATCTTTTTTTTGTAACAATGGGTCCATTATCTTTTTCATTTGTAACAAATTGGTCCTTTATCTTTACTAACATTTGCACCATAGAATCTCTTATTTGTAAAAAATAATATAAGATAAAGGACCAATTTGTTATAAATGAAAAAGATAAATGATCAATTTGTTAGCAAAAAAAAAATAAAGGATTAATGGTATAATTTTGCCCAAAAATAAAACGTAAAAACTTTACAACCGTCCGATTTGAATGAATGTCCAAATCCATTGTATCGAAAATATTTAACTAATCTACACACTTTATACTACTTCCTCCGACTCCTCATACCACACCACCGTGTCACTCATCATTTTCATCCTTCCTTTCTTATTTACTCCCGATCATCCATGGCGGCATCACGGCGGCTCCGGGAGCTGCAATCCCAACCAGGAAACAAGATCTGCGTTGATTGCTCTCAGAAGAATCCACAGTGGGCATCAGTCTCCTACGGCATCTTCATGTGTCTTGAATGCTCCGGCAAGCACCGTGGCCTCGGCGTTCACATCTCCTTCGTCCGATCCGTCACCATGGATGCATGGTCCGAAATTCAAATCAAAAAAATGGAAGCTGGTGGTAACGACAATCTCAACAACTTTCTCCAACGCTATTCAATTCCTAAGGAAACTGATATCGTTACGAAGTATAACACCAACGCCGCTTCCGTTTACCGTGATAGGATCCAGGCTATGGCAGAAGGTCGTCCATGGCGCGATCCGCCTGTTGTTAAAGAGAATTTAGGTTCCAAGGGAAGGCCGCCGTTGTCACAGACTCGTCGGGGTAACGATTCCGGATGGGATGATTGGGATAGAGAAGGAAATTCTGTTGATGTGAGGAGTAAGTCGACGGGGGATTTTAGAAGCTTGAACGGCGGCGGTGCGCCGGTGAAATCAAGGTCGTCGGAGGATATTTACACGCGGTCGCAGTTGGAGGCATCTGCGGCGAATAAGGAGGGATTCTTCGCGAATAAGATGGCGGAGAATGAGGCGAGACCGGAAGGACTTCCGCCTTCGCAGGGTGGGAAGTATGTTGGGTTTGGATCCAGTCCTGCGCCTTCACAAAAGAGTAACCCGCAAAACGACTATTTTTCTGTCGTTTCGCAGGTAACTGAAATGTTTTAGTGTGTTTGGCTGAGTTATGAATTGATTAATGGCTTGTTTGTTTATTTATTGAATTGAATTGTATTATTTCAGGGTATTGGTAAGTTGTCACTGGTTGCTGCTTCTGCTGCTAATGTTGTTCAGGCTAGCACTAAAGATATCACTTCTAAGGTATCTTGATCAATTTTGTTCATTGGATGAGATTATTGTTGTTAATGTATAAAAATGAATTTTGATGATGAAAATGTGTATTTGTTTCATGGAATGCATCTACAATGTATAGTTCAATCTGTCAAGTAGCTGCTATAGTGGTAGAATTTGAATAAAAACAACCTTTGTCCATGATTTGCGATATGTTGGTCAGTGCTGTCAAATAGTGATTGTAGCACTATAGAATATTAACATAGCAGAATTCAAACAAATGCTATTTTCTGTGATTTGCGATTGGCAATACTGGTTTACTGTGGTGTATGTGTATCTTCATTGCAGTCACTCTTTTATCTCTTTGTCTACTAAAAATAAATAAAAATGAAAGAAGAAATGAAACACCTGTGAATGGGCTGGAATTTGTGGGAATTGGAAATGTTAATTGGGAATATTAAAAATTGGGCTGGAATTTTGAAATGCGGTTATGAGCATAGTGTGTGTGGGATAGAGGAAAGATGTTGAATGTGGTCAATAGAAAGGAAAGTGTCCAATGCAATTGAAATAAAAGCATAAAGAATTTTACAAATCTCTCTACACTAGTTTCTTTCTTTTTTTCATTTTTTGGCAAATTGATACTGATATATTAGTAAAAGAAAAAGTCCCTTCGCGATTACCTCTGGCATATCAGTGTAAGTCTGTTTATGTTGTTATCCCCAATAAAAGGGCACTATGTCCTTGTGTCATATAAATATGATCCCAGAGTATGGAAAGTAAATTTTAATTCACTTGTCTGTGTACCTTTCACATGGACCTTACCATCGATGTATTTGTTGTTACAAAGTTGGTTGGATTAAACATTAAGAGGTTTATTCCCACCCTGTAACTAAGGTGCATCTGCTGATAGCTGTAGCATATGCCAGTGTGTTTATCAACTGTAGTGATGATGGTAGTTTTGTACTTTGTTAGTCACACATGTGCCATATGGAGATTTGTGTGTTGTAGAAAGAAGCACATTTGATTGGTTCTTTCCTTTCATTAAGATGTGGAAAAGGCCAATTATTTTCTTTTCACGGTATTTTTCTTATTCCATGTTTTCTTTGCCTAAGTAAACAATTTTGTTCTATATTTCAGGTCAAGGAAGGTGGTTATGATCAAAAGGTCAATGAAACGGTCACTGTTGTCACTCAAAAGACATCAGAAATTGGTCAAAAGACATGGGGTATAATGAAAGGGGTTATGGCTTTGGCTTCACAGAAAGTTGAGGAGTACACTAAAGAAAACTCAAATTCGACTACTAATAACTGGCAACGAAATGAAAATGATAGAAATGGCTACTATCAGGATTTCAATCAAGAGAACAAAGGAAGTAATGTTTCTACTGGAAGAGAACAGTCTTCATCAGGGCAATTGAAAACTCATAGCTCAAACTCTTGGGATGATTGGGGCCACAAGGATAGTTGGAAGGAAGAAGCAACTAAAGGATCAACTCCTTATTCATCTGGTGGGCAGTCTGGTAGTCACAATCCAAGCTCTTGGGATGATTGGGACCATAAAGATTCTAGGAAGGAAGAACCAGCTAAAGGCTCGGCTCCCCACAATAATGATGCTGGTTGGGCTGGCTGGGATAATGCCAAAGATGATGGATTCGATAACTTTTATGAAGGTGCATCTAATAATAAAGCTGTTGGACATAATGGAAAATCAGATGACGCTTGGACGGGGGGTGGTTTTCTCTAAGGTTTGTAGATCACACAATACTTCTTTTGTAGGATTTCACATTTTATTACCGTCGTACACCTAAACATTTATGACAGAAGAATATTATCATTTACTGAAATAGATTTTTAAAACACATCCCAGTCTTATATGTCAAACTTGTGGATAACAATTAATCTCTACTCTTTTTGTAAATAACATGATTTTTCCCAATCCCTTGATTTGGTCTCTACTCCCTACATGATCACTGAATGTCTAATGCATGCTACTTCTATTTGTCTGTTGTGGGAAGGGAGGACAGGGTATGGGTGGTGGTGTAGTGAGGAGGGGGAAAGGACGGAGAGGATGGGCTGTGTGAAAGGACTCATTGTCTTGGAATTTGTCATGTTATAATGTTTTAGGAGTAGATCTTCTCATTTCTCACTTTAATGTGACCTTGTCATCATATTAATCCCTGATATATTTATTATATAATCAAATTAACGGTCTAGAATCATCTTCTAAGTGTAGGGAATGCTTCTAGCTTGGAGAGGAAGGTAGGTGACACATTGTAAACAAGGGGCTGTATTAGTTTGAGATAAAAAAAAGAACAGAATGTTGAAGGGAAATGGAATTAAAAATTTATAACTATAAATGGTTGAGAAACTTTAATATGTCATGGTCATATTATTCAGACATGAGAAGATTCATTCCTTTATGTTTTGTTTAGTGTATGTTATGTTCTACCTCTGATTTGAAAAATAAAATCACTTCTTATACTTCTTGGACCAGGTTTGATCCATCCTTATTTATTACCAGTCTTGAGATTGTTCCATTGGTGACCAAGATTGCTTCAGCATTCAGACTGATGACATGCAGGCAAAGCCGTGGTTCCCCTAAAACCATTATGCACGGTAAAGGATTGTCAACTGTAACTTATTAGTGCGTTTTACACTTTTAAACTCAAACCATATGTGCAGGAAGAAAGATTTTTTTGAGGTTAGCATATTTTCAACAAGTTAATCTCTAGTCTGTAAATTTTTCCCTTGTAACATTTTGGAAACTTGGTTGGAAAGATAGTTCTACATTTACAAGTGTTGAAAGAAAGGGATAATTGCCCAAATCTTAATTCTTGAGAGCAGCATTACCTGCTATGTGATGAAACAGTACTATGACAGGAAAATTTCAGAATTGTTTTGAATGTGTTGCCTCTTAATTTGATTGTGTGTGTATGGTTTATTGCCTTGATATTGAATATGTGGTTCTTCCTTTGTCGTGTGGTAGTTCTTCTGTCGTCATGTGGTAGTTCTTCCTTCGTTGTGTTTCTCATAGGTTGCGATTATTATTTGCATCAAATAGTTTCTCATTGTTTCATTCAACACAGTCTAATAGTTGGCACCGAGGCCATGTGAGTAAGTAAGTACTTCTATGCGTGAATCGCTTAGATTCATACCTATTGTAATCCTCTTAACTTTAGACTACACTTAAATATTTCAATTGAATACTCACATTGTCAAGGATAAATTCACCTACATGCAAGACTTCTAACTCATTAATAGTTCTAAGGTAAAATCATGAACCTTTGTAGCTATACTAGTACAATTTGCCTTAGAATCGATTATCATAACTCACTCATTTCATACGTAGATCACATAAAGTATGACTTATTCGTTAACGATGAAGTACTAATCTGCCTTAGAATAGATTATCATAACTTGATCATTTCGAAGGTGCAACTTTTCTTCTTAATGTGAAAGAAAGTATACTTAACCAAAGAGAAGTACTTAGGTGTACCTTTTCTTCCTAATGTGAAAGAAAGTACCGATGGAAGGTCACAGACAGAGAGGATGCAAGAACATAGTAATGGAAAGTCACATTAGGAAAGAAAAAAAAAACCTTTTTATTCTTTAAAAAAGCCTAGCCTTTTTATGATAAAGGGCATTTTTGTTTGAAATTTTAAAAAAGTGATTTTTTCTTTGTATTTTTTTTTTTTTTTGACCAAGTGATTTTTTCTTTGTATTTTGAAAATTAATTTTTATGATAACTTTAATTGTATTTTCTGATATAAATTATTTCCTCGTAGAAACTTTAATTTTTTTTTTTTTTTTTGAAGTAAAACTTTAATTTTTTTTGTATTTACTGTTTTAGGAATATTAATTGTATCTGCTAATTTTATTGATATGATTAATTTTATTTAATTTACTTTAATTATTTTTTTTAATGAAATAAATTCAGTTTTTGGTGAAAATAGCCAAATTTGAATGCTACAGTATAAGATCAACAAAGGAGTCAATCCAACAAAAAATAAATTAAATGATAGTTAAATTTCAATGGACTCTATTACATATAGTAGTGGTATTCATTTAACAATAAAAATAAACGTCTTTTATGTAAGCATTTTAAAACTCTAAATAGATCAAATTTAATTACAATAAAATCAATAGTTTATGAATCTTGAAACTGTCAATATAATGTTGAAAGTATCAAAGAAGAGCCTTGAAAATTCTGGAAAAGAGAAAAAACTTGGATCAGACAAATCACATTCAAGTTTTGAAAGAAATTAACAGCAAAAATTAACTAACCAGTAGTATTGAAAAGAATAAAGGATGAATTCATGAACAAATGTGGTGGACTTACCAATTGAGAAGAGAAAAAGACCAAATGAAGCATATGTATAAAAATTCACCCTCCAACATCTGCAAGGAGAAATAAGCCATCAATATAGGTATATAACAAAGAAATAAAATGGCTTTAGCCAACAATTTCTCTAAACATTAAACAATAATATTCTTAAACAAGTTTAACCTTAACAACATCAAATACAAATCAAGCAAAAATATAAGTATGGAAGAGAAGAGTAAGAAAGGTACTTACCTACCTTAAAGTATCAATGCCTAGACTTACTCTTGCAGAAGCGAAAACCAGCTAAGAGAGCTATATGATCCGAGGACCATCGAGGTGAAGGAAGTGCAGTGTCCTTCCTCAAAATTTCCTCATCCAATAACTCCAATAATGAATCCACAACCAATGAATCCGCTGAAACCAAAAACCCATATAACTTCATAAAAAATCACCAATAAGTCAAATTTATAACAAAAATGCAACATGGCAAGATAGCTCACAAGTGTAAAATATGTAGTCTAGAGTGCCAACAAAATCTCTAGTGACGCTTGTGAATAAAGGTTCATTTGTTTTGCCATCCAGTCTCCTTTTATGCTTCTCAAATGGAAGACCTACTGTTCTTGCAAAAGACGAGTATGCACTGGCCTACAATTTGAGGTCACATACAACAAAATAATAACTAGAATGGGTAAAAACACATTTTAAATAAGCCATAACTTTAAGGGATGCACTTCAATGAATATATTACCAGTGGCAACTGATGAACCAAATTGCTATGAGGGCGTAAAATATTAAGCGGGTCAACTGTTAAATCAGGATGTGATGGGTCTACCTTCCCCATTGCAAGAAGTGAATGAGGAGCACTGCAATAAAATTCAGAATAACCTTTATATAAACAAATAAATAACCCTGGCAAAATAAAATGAAACATGTTGAGAAACAATTCATCATACCTTCCTGGAACGGAATTAAAATCTCCACAAACCAACATTGGAATGTCTGCTCTTGTAGCTATTTTTTCCAACCCTTTTAAGAAAGTATGCACCTAAAGGAAGGGGATAAACTTACTTACAAAATTGACTGTAAAGAATGAACAAACCAAAGAAAGTACGTACCTGCCACAGTTTGACATCTTTTAAACTTTGGTGGACATGCACATGTGTATTTGCCTAAGTCCAAACAAGTAATAAACAAGTTAATAGCAGAAATAGGGTAACTATAAAATACTGCATCTTTATCAGATATTTGGCAATGGCCACTCTAATCAACATCTTTTTGCGACAAATACTGCAAATACAATCTGGTACTGGGGAACAAAAAACAAAAGCAAAAATGCTAACTATAAAATATATATCATAGACCATTAAGACATGAACAAGAATGACTGTAAATAATAGCAGCATAAAAGAGCTTACCACACAAAGAAGTTGTCTTTTCCCGAGATTATCAATTGGTTGGTTGTTAACTTGTATTTCTAGAATCGTTATTAGCCCAACGTTATCCTAAGAATACAATGAAATTTTGGTAAGCAACAGTCACAAGACTATCATTTTAGCCCAGAAAAGCAGAACTGAAATGTAATTTTTCAGGGGGAAAGCCACCTTGACTAGTCGATTCAAGGCAGTTTTCTTCTGAGTGGTTGAAATCATAGCACTTGTTAAAAACTGAGCAGCCTTATTGAACTCAACCTGCATGCAAGCACACATGATTCTAATGCCTATGCAAATGGAGCTCAACTAATTGTAAATAAAAATCAATTCCTAACCTCATATTTTTTCACATGGGAAAATCTGTCTCTGCGGTAAAATGTCGCACAACCATCAATTGAGTTGCCACTGGATACCTGTAAACCCACAATAAACATGTTAACATAAATTAAAAACTAGGAGCACAAGGGACCAGAGTATTGCAATAACCTCAGTTGTTTTTCTCTTGAAAAGACCATTATAGCCATGTTTGTCCAATTCATGAGCAAAAAATTCCTCATAATGGTTATTTTGAACCTGGGGAAAAAAGGTGGTCTGTTATGTACATAAGCAATTATCTTCTACATAATTTACATAAGTGATTGGATTATGAACTTATAGGTCATAAGAAAATAAAGGATTCTAACTCAAACACCCGTCTCCCATCAAAAAAGAAAAGAAAAAAGAGTCATGTGCATGCAAGCTATAGTAATGTTCATTGTTATTTATGCAATCCAATAATTATAGAAATAAGTTGCCAGTGGCAGATATTTGGCACAGCCAATTCCATAATCAAGTGTTCATCAAACAAACAGGAATTGAACTAAAGATAATAAAAAATTGTGAAATAAATAAACATATTAATTCAATGCCAAACTCATAGAGAAGTTACGAGTTATTAGATCAAGTTTTTCAACCACCATAATCATAACCAAGAACAAGTTAATGTACCTCTTGAAGGCAAATAATATCTGCACAGTAACCAACAATTTCCCGTAACAAATTTTGCCTGCGATATGGCCAAGAAAGTGCCCATGGAGGGCAGTAATTATACAGATATTTTGAGGCACATGTCTCAGACAATACATTGTATGACATAACAGTAAAAGTTCCCAAAGATGTAATACGCCTATCTAGATCTAAATGTCCTGTCCCATCAACACGTATCACTCGGTGCAGAACAGCCGGAATAGGTGAAGGAGCAGTTATGACTTGATTAGTTAGTAAAGTGTTAACTTGTCCCACGCGTAACTTTGTCACTGCATCAACTACCGAACATTCAAACTTAAGGACATGACCGATGTCATCAGCAGTCGGGGTATAAGTCTTAGATCGTCCAACTTCGAACCAAGTCTCACTGCCATTTTTTATAGATGTTGGATACATAGGAGCTGCACATCCATTCGTCAAGCTAGCACTTGATGCAGAGGAAGATACAGAACTATTAAAGCGCCCAAATACCCCATCCTCCTTATTTCCATTTTCACTATGTACACGATACCTGCCACAAATGAGGGTCAAAGGATGTAGTGTCAAATAGAACCTAATCCCACTAATAGTTATAATGATGTATTGCAACGCCTTAAAAACATATAAAATACATAACATAAAATTGAAGTAACCAACTTATACAATGCACAGGTATGTATTCATCAGTATTCTACTATGCCCCATTCAAAAATAAACATTCTACAATACCCTAACCCCTAAATATGCAACTAAAACGGTACGATCAGAAAATATTTTTAATATCAATGAAAAATCCCCTTATTCTTGTCCTTCTTCACTATGCTTACGGCGATGGAAAATTGACACTAATCTCTCTCGCCGCTGGTTTTAGCTATGGCCTTCTCTCTCACTATTCAGCTCTATACTATTTCACCTAATACAGTGAATCATTTTTCTATTTGTTTGATTTGGTTTCTCACTAAGTTGACTGAGTTTGTCCACCACTCATTCTAACCACCGAGTGATAGAGACAAACAAAGTGTGTGTGTTTCTAATACGTAATTAAGTTAAAATAAGTATAAAAAAAGCGTTTCGTGAAAATCTATTCGCTACATATAACATTGCTATAACATAAATAGCGATCTACAAAGCACGGACACCGACATCAGACATGACACAAACACGTAATAATGTGAAAAATGACATTATTTAATGTAATTATAATTGTCCGTGTCCATACCAACACCGACACATATCCAACACCAGGAAACGATTAATCCACGTGGTGCCCGTCTTCATAGTAACGATCCATAAACCAAAAATGAACCAAAAAACAAGTAAACTACCATGTGCCCTAATTTAAACCTAATAGCAAAACTACATACACAGACTTCAATAACACCTATTGCAACTTCAATATGAATAAACCACATAAAGAACACAAAATTGAAGCAAAAGAAAAAATATATTATAAAAAAAAGAACTCACCACTTATAGCTCAAGAAATGGCCATCTAAAGGAGAAGTTTCAAGAACATCATTGGTGGTAACATTGTTATCAAGACGGCGAAGGAGAACATAAGGAGTAAGTTCCCAACCAACAATGGGAATATCAGAAGGAAGGCGCATACACAACACGGTAAGCATGCTTGAGTAATAAATTAATGGAAAATATAAATAGTGCCCCCAACGAGTTAATGAGGGTTTTGTTGTTGGTGGTGGCAGTCTCCCGGACCCTGAGTAGTCAGGGGTGCAAATAATTTAAAATTTGATCGTGAGATAAGTAAAATTTAAATTTTTTAAACATTCATACCAGAACCATTGAAAATTGTTCCGGTTTGTTAAAAACATACGGATAGTGTAAACATATATACTAGACCGTGTTGAAAACTATTCTGGTATCATACTGTTTGTAGAACTAGGACCTTCAATGATAACTAGAGAAGAGCTCTTTAAAATCTCCATTACTTTATGATAAACAAGTATTTAAGGCCTTAAATTTGTGTTCAGTGGAAGGTAAGAAACACAGAGTCAAGCTCATATTTGGTTAACAATTAGGAGTCATACAGTGATAAATCATAATATGTGTAGGAACGCATTAAGGAAAAAAAATTATACAATACAAACTAAAGTATTCCGGCAACAATTTATTGAAAAAATAATATATATCGGAATAACTTTTAACATAGTCCGGAATACATATTTACACTATATTTTTCTTGTCAAAAGAAGAGAATAAGTTGGTTGGACACAAACAAGTTATATAAATAAGCAACCGACTATTTGTCTCGTTAAACCGGTTGTTAAGTGGTGGTAGTTGTGTTTGAGAGATTTAATTTCACAGAGAAGTTTAGAGAAAGGTTGAAAGTAAAAAATGAGACTTTAGTGAATAATAATTTGAACTTTTGAGTGAGTGGTGCAAAAATAAAAAAATCAGGAGATGCAAAATGCAAAAAAATACAAATATTAGTTCAAAAATTAAAATTCCGGGGAGTGCACCTGCACCCCCTCACCCATGAAGGGCTACGCCCCTGGGTGGTGGTGTTTAACAAGGTAATCAGAATCAGATCGGTTATTGAACCAGCGTGTTTACTGGTTAAGGTAGGGGAATACATGGATCGGTTTTGGTTGGGTTTGGCCAAAACCAAAACCCAAACTACATAGGGTACTTCGGATTGGGTCTAGTAAAATAATCACTCGTTACAACATTAGGTCGGGTTGGGTAAATCCACTAATTTTCGAGTTGGATTAGGTTGGGTCGTAGGTTACCCAATTATTATTTTTTTAATATTAAATATCTAAATAAATAATTATCATATTTTTTCATTAAAATAATTCTCATTGTATTTTTTTGAAAAATAGTGTAACTTTATTTCACTATTAAAAGTATTGCAATGAATTATCATATTTATTTATAAAAAATATTCAATCTTTTTATTTATTTTTAAAATAGTGCGATGAATTATCATATTTGTTTATAAAAATTATTCAATCTTTTTATTTTCTTAAAAAAATAGTATAACTTATTTTTACTACAAAAATATTTAACGATCAAATGACAAAAATCTTTAGTAGTTTCATAAAAAAAATTTCAAAAATCATAACACTAGTGGGTTGGTGGGTATTTTGGGTTGGGTTCAGTTTTATCTGGAACCCGATTATTTTTTTTATGGATTTTTCACTTTTGAGATCCTTATCCACTCAATTGCCGGAACCAACCCATTTTTTTAGGTTGAATTGGGTGGATTTGATCGGGTTGACCGGATTTGCCCAGTCAATGTACATCCCTAGGTTAAGGTTCGATAGGTCCGATCAAAGTGCAATCGGGTCGGACTGTTTTTAATTAATTATATATTTTTATAATATGTAAAATAATATTAACCAAAAAAATTACATTAATATCTTTTTTTGATGAAATTAAATTTATAATTTTATAATATTAAAATATCATAATACTATTACAGGGCCAGTCCCGACACACGTGTGGGGCGTGCGACAAGGCCTCAAAATTTTAACAAACTTTTAGGGTCTCAAAATGATAAAGTCCTATAATAATAGTTTTTTTTATTGACATTAGTCCTATAATAATAGTTATATATTTTTAATGTTCGTAAAAATATCATATATGCTTCAATTAAAATATCTTATCACTATCAAAGGGCCGGCCCCGACACACGTGTGGGGTGTGCGATGTTACAAGGGTTCAAAAGTTTGTGGTCTCAAAATGATAAAGTCCTATAATAATAGTTATGTATTTTACAATTTTTAATGTTCGTAAAAATATCATATATGCTTCAATATTTTAGTGTTAGTGTTTTGAAAAAAAAAAAATTATAAGATAGAGGTCACATTACAAAATATATTTTGTTTTAAAAAAAAATTGTATCAAAACATATGTAACTTTATATTACCAATAAAAAATTTAATATTTTTTTTTCTATTATATTCTTAACTAATTGTTTCTCTTTAATCTTTCAATTCTACAATTTATTTTTTACATATTATTAGTAAAGGACAATTTTATAAACTAACTCCTAATTTTTCTTTTTCATATTACATTAATTATATTTCTTAATCTATGCAATATAATCAAAATGACTATATTTTAATACGGAGGTATACATTCTACCTTGTTTGAAATATGAATATATGATCATTACATCATACCAATTGTTTGTTTTTTTGAAACGACTAATAATAATATATATATATAGATATGAAACTCAAGAGGCTAGAGAAGCACAAGGTGTGCAACTATTAGCGATAGAGTAAAGAGATACAATAAAAAGTTCAGCGAACACACAAAAATCAATGACGATCAAAAGACATACAACCACAAGGCACCAAAAAGACACCAGGAATCCTACTCACCCCGCCAGCCAAGGCAAAGCAAAGGGTTAATATACCAGCAACTAAAAAGTACATTAAAGTCTTTGTGGCGGACTTTAAGCCACCACCACACCTGTAACTTTATTTGATCAAGAACCTGCTGTGGATCCGTAAGGTTGTTGCGAAAAATACTATCATTCCTACATTTCCAAATCTGCCACACGATAGCTAGCCACATAACCTGGAAAATGTGATTAGGTTTGACAGCACGAAATTGGAGGCCCTGGAACTGTTGGGCATGATCCACTGCCGCCGTTGATAAAACTCCTTCGATGCCTAACCATGAAAGAACACCAGACCACACCTTTTGAGAGAATGTGCAAACAAAAAACAAATGAGAAAGTGTTTCAACATCAGGACATCCAGAGCCACAAAAATGAGAACCATGTGCAATAACCCCCCGGCGGAGAAGATTATCTCTCGTCGGAAGTCTATTAAGGAATAACCGCCATGCAAATACTGAGACTTTCAAAGGAACAAATTTATGCCACGACAAGTCACGAACAAGAACCGAAACACCATCGGGAGCATCCTGGCGGGTCAGAGCAAGATAAGCCTCTTTGACTGTATAAGAATCTGAAGTAGCACTAAGCCATCTCCACCTGTCAGGAACAACCGGCTGCAATACAATGTTAAGTAAAAGATTACAACATTCCACCAATAACTCTTCTTCCCATACAAACAAATTTCTCCGCCACACCCACCCGCCCCCACCGACTCCCCAGCCCCGTCTGTATAACTCACCTACTGATATTAGAGGCTCCATGAAAAGTCCCGCCAAACGCGGAAATCTCTGACGCAACACCACACCCTCCCCTAACCACGGGTCATCCCAAAACAAAGTATCCTCCCCATCTCCCACTCGGCGTGACAAACAAGAATTAAACCATTCTGCTGACCCTGGTAAGGTACCCTCCCGGAGAGCCACTACATCCTTCCACCACAAAGATGCCATGCGCCCACCATCCTTAACTTCACCCCGAACAACCCCATACCTATGTGATGGAGAATTATATGAAAGTATCTAGATGATATCATACTCAAGAATATTAAGGAAGCTTCTAGATATATACTAAAATAAGATGAAATTAGATACTATGAATATCTTATCTTTTCTAGGTCCTTCTAGTCATTTGAACTTTTCTAGATTTTTCTATTATGTAATGTGAAGCCCTACAAGACTAGTATAAATAGGGTTCATCACTAAACAATTGTAATCAATCAATAATGAAGCAATGAAGCAATAAACAATTAACAATTTCTCTCTTGAGAAATTAGAGTGTTCTCTTAATTTTTTCACCTATCCCTGGTCCCTGAGCCAGATTTGGCATCAGAGCAGGTTATGATACCTCGGAGTTGAGTTTGAGCGAAGAAATCAACGGAAAGTGAGTTACAAGTGAGCAAGGAGTTGCTTTCTCAAAACTTCACTTTGCGGCTATTTGTTCGCAGGTTACGACCCCTTGGAGTTGAGTTTGAGTGAGAGAATCAACGGAAAGTTTGAGTTATCTTGAGGTGTTGTTAGTGCAAGAGAGTTGCCACCCTCAAAACTCTACTTTACGACCATTCTTTTGCAAAACTCATCGGAGTTGAGTTTGAGTGATAAAATCAACGGAAAGCTTGAGTTATTTTTGAGGTGTTTGTGGTGCAAGGAAGCTGCCACCCTCGAAACTCTACTTTGCGGCCATTTTTTCACAAAACTAACACCGCCATTGTGTACCAAGTAAATGCATCGAAGACGCCAACAACGTAACAAGTTAGAATTGGAAGATTTGAGGATACAAATTCAACAGTTTCAGAAAACAGTAACAATAATGCTTAAAAGGTCGAACTACCTGGAACATACGGTGTTTCTGCAACTTTCAATGTCAAATATCTTTCACCATACTTTGGCAATGAAGAAGATTTTAGACTCGAGGACGAGTCTTCTCCAACCCGGGGAGAATGATGGAGAATTATATGGAAGTATCTAGATGATATCATACTCAAGAATATTAAGGAAGCTTCTAGATATATACTAAAATAAGATGAAATTAGATACTATGAATATCTTATCTTTTCTAGGTCCTTCTAGTCATTTGAACTTTTCTAGATTTTTCTATTATGTAATGTGAAGCCCTACAAGACTAGTATAAATAGGGTTCATCACTAAACAATTGTAATCAATCAATAATGAAGCAATGAAGCAATAAACAATTAACAATTTCTCTCTTGAGAAATTAGAGTGTTCTCTTAATTTTTTCACCTATCCCTGGTCCCTGAGCCACTATGTGCTAGGACTCGACGCCATAATCCATTAACCTCTGTTTTCACCCTCCAACACCATTTACCAAGTAAAGCCATATTAAACTCCCTCACTCTCCGAACCCCCAAACCTCCTTGACTACGAGCTAGACAAATTTTGTCCCAATGAATCCAATGAATTTTTCGAGCCTCCCCTTCCCCACCCCACAAAAAAGATTTAGAAAAATATTCAATGGTAGAGATGATACCTGAGGGAGCCTTGAAAAAAGAAAGAAAATAAACCGGGATTGACGACAAAGAAGCTTTGAGTAGAATCAGACGACCACCCATGGATAGATTCCGACGATTCCAAACAGACAAACGAGCTTTAATTTTCTCAACAACAGATTTCCAAAAAGAGTGTCTCCTAGGATTGCCACCGATGGGAAGACCAAGATAAATAAACGGAGTGGTTCCAACCCGACACTGTAAGATATTTGTTGCCTCCGTCAACCAAGCTGGCTCAATATTAACCCCTGCCAACATACTTTTGTGGAAATTAACCCGGAGCCCAGACATCATTTCGAAAAGAAGGAGAGTAGCTTTGATAGCATGAACATTCTCCCAACTTTTCACTCCAAACAAAAGGGTATCGTCAGAAAACTGTAAATGGGAGATGTGGAAGAGATTATCTGCCCCAACAGGGAAACCAGAGTAAAGACCCGCTTGAACCGATGTTGACATCATCACACTAAGCCCTTCAGCCACAATCAGAAAAAGAAACGGAGACAGCGGATCCCCCTGACGGAGTCCCCTTTCAAAAGCAAATTCATCAGTTGGACACCCATTTACCAAAACAGAGGCTGACGCTGTACTAATGCACTCAGAGATCCAACGCCTCCATTGGATTGGAAAATTCATTTTAGACATGACGGAGAGCAAAAAATTCCAATCCACCGAGTCATAAGCCTTCTCAAAATCCACTTTAAACATGATGAGTTCTTTCTTGGATTTTTTGGCTATATCAACTAATTCATTTGCAATCAAAATGCCATCCAAGATCTGTCTCCCTTTAACAAAAGTTGATTGAAATTCAGATATCACACTTCCAATCACCGCGCTCAAACGGTTAGCTAGCAGCTTTGCAAGGACTTTGTAAATGCTATTGATGAGAGAAATTGGGCGATAGTCAGATAAACGCGTAGGAGCAGATACTTTAGGAATCAATACTATAAAAGTACAGTTCAGTCCTCTCACCAGCCGACCCACATTATGAAATTCTTCAAAAAATTGGATCAAATCGCCCTTCAAATTCGACCAAAATTCCTTGAGAAAGCCGCTGTGTACCCCATCCGGACCTGGACTTTTGTAACTGCCGCAGTCTCAAACAGCTTGTTTAATTTCATCTTCACCAAACGGAGCAATTAGTTGATCGGCCTCCAAAGTACTCAAAGACCGAAAATTCAAATCACCAATTTCCGGCTTAAACCGCCTAGCTGACTTAAAGTGGGAAGAGAAATCATACCAATTGTTTGTTATTTAGTTTTTCCTTTAAAGAGTCGCTAAAAGAGTGTCTTTGGAATGTAAAATTCATACACGGGACAATTATATGACTCACCAATCAATTAGTTTAAAAAAATATATTTCTAAATAAGTACGAGAATAACTATAATACACTAATTTTTGTAAAAAAAAAAAATTATAATATACTAATTAATAATTATAAATAGCGAAAATATATAATTATAATTTACTATAATGACAAGAACATTTATAATACACCAGTTACCAATCAATTACTCCCTCTGTACCACTATATATGTTTTTGGAAAAAAAAGTTTGTACCACAATATATATCGTGTTAGAGTACCAATGTAGGATTAGTTTTAATCTTCCTAAGTTAGTCATGTATTTATACTCTTTTTACCAACAAAAGTCACTACTCTCTCTCAAACTTTATTATTTTTCCTTATATCAAAAAAAAAAAAAAGAAAGGATAAAAGAAGAAAAACATGTAAAATTTTTACAAAATTCATAGAAATTACAAATTTCTTAATATACGTAAAAATGTTATAACAACATATATTTTGGTACGGATGAAATATTTTAAAAAAACCATCGACATAATAACAAGAACATTTAGTTAAAAAAAAATTTAAAAAAAAAACCATCGACATAATGACAAGAACATTTATAATACACCAGCTATAAGTGAGGATAATTATAATATCAAATATAATTTTTTAACACTTGAAAATTTTAACATTTTTTTTAAAATTAATCACTAAACAAGTCGTCCTTATATACAATTCAAACAAGTGACATATTTGTTTCTCAGTAATCAAATTAGTTGAACTTAGTGTTTTTTATATAATCTAAATAAAAATAAGATTAATAAAATGAATTTAATTTATATACAATATTACTAATTTGAAATTATTATAAAAACCATACAGTACAGTTGTTTGTGATTAAATTATTAATTAAAATTAGTGTTTTTTAATATAAAAAAATTATAAAACGCTACCAAAAAATTTCGCATTTCAATTTTATTCAAGTTTTTCTACAAACAAAGTCACTTAATATTATTAATTTCATATTTTATTTCTAAGTCTTCTTTGGGGAAAAAAAAAATCTATCGCACGGGTACTTGCCTTTAGATACTTTTTTTTTTTTGACGGATTGCCTTTAGATACTTGAGAACACAAAATATGACAGTCATTTCTGTCTATTCCAAAATTGTATTTAAACATGCATTTAGTATAAACTAGTTTTGAAAATCACAGCTTTTAAATCATTTTTGCAAGATGCAATCTACTTCCGCATTTGCGTGAACAGCTCAGGTGGTTTATTACCTCCAGCATTACTAAAAGCAGAAAAACCACCACTTCCTTGGCTGCTAAATGCTCCAAATCCACCACCAGAACCAGCTCCTCCAAAACCACCACTAGAGGGAGCACCAAATCCACCACCAAAACCAGCTCCTCCAAAACCACCACCAGCTGGAGCAGCACTGCCAAATCCACCACCAGCGGGAGCAGCACCGGCAAACCCAGAAAACCCACTACCAGTGGATGTAACGCTTGCAAACCCTCCACCTGTGGTGGATGCTACGGCAGCAAACCCTCCTCCACCTGCTGATGTTCTACCAGCAAACCCTCCAACAGCAGCATTTGAAAATCCACCGGTATTATTACTGGCAGCAAATCCACTACCAAAACCAGGGGGAGATGCAAATCCACTGCCAAGTTGCCTTGATTGTCCAAAACTACCAAGAACTGATCCGAGAACTTGCTGTCCTTGTCCAACTTGTGCCGGTTGTCCAAATGCATTTGGAGCTTGTGCAGGAACAGCTGCCCCAACACCAAAACCACCAGAAAATGCACCTGAATTTGTCGACTGAGTTGGTGCAGATGATTGGGAACTTGGGAATGTAAAAGATGCTGGTCGAAATAACTCTCCACTGGGAACTGATAATGTATTTGTAGAGCTGGAAAAACTTGTTACTACATTATTAAATGAACCTCCAAATGGATTTGATTTAGGAACTGATGGGTTAGGGGTTGAACCAATCCCAAACCCGCCAAGGTTGCCCAAACTAAGTTCTGTTGAGTTACTTGTCTCAGGAGCTTCTTCCTCCATCTCATCCTCCTGAGAAATTCCAACATCCAAACCCCCGTTTTTCCCACTTGAAACATTAGCAGAAGTAAGAAAAGAAGATGAAATTTGCAGAGGTGCATCTGAAGGCCGTTCGGATTGAGAAACTGAGACAACGTTGATATCAGAACTTGTTGTATTGCCAGAAGGCTGTTCATTAGTAGGACTGAAGTTTATTGAAGATCCAAGCTTCGATTCAGATTCACAATTTAGAGGTTCATTTAGCTGACTGACTACTTCGGTAGCAGCATCTGAATTAGTCTTTAAATTCGGAACAGCAGCTGGTTGAATCTCGGATTTGGGCAACTCCAAGGTTGAGTTCAAGGACGGAGGATTAGGTGATGGGGACAATGTTTGTTTAGGGACCGGGTTAGAAAAGTCAAGAAAACCTGTTGCTGAAGATGTTGGCATGTGATTAGAGTTTACACCGACGTTTGAACTAGTCATCGTATTGCTTAATGTCACTGACACTGCCGCTGGAGACACTGATATAGATGAGACAGATGATGATGCTGAAGAAACCGATGGTGTTTTACTAGGCGTTAACAGAGATTCAAGAGAATCACTAGATTTGGGGACTGCTGGAATATTATTTTCAGGCCAGCTTTTATTAAAATTGAACTCAGCAACTTTTCCAACCATGTTTGAAGTGGCAGAAGTAGAGGACGAGTGTGACTCTGAGGATGGAATGTTTTTTTTCCAAGATTCAGGAGTAAATGCACCTGAAAGTTTGTCTCCCATTGTTAAGCTTGTAGCCGCAGTCATTTTACTGTTTGTAATGGGCATTTCACTCGATTTAAACAGAGATAAAGGTGTTTCTGTAGTTGAACAGGTAGAGAATGAGAACTTTTGAGGCATTTCCGTGAATGAAAAAGGCTTGCTTTCACTATTTGAACTTGTATCAAATTTTTGAACATTCAATTTTTCAGCGGCCAAATCTCTTGTTTCGGTGGAATGACCATGCACAATTGCAGGTGATAATTGGAATGCAGGACGTTGGGGAACTGCAGAAATATTACTTCTTTGCACAACACGAGACTTGGGATCTGAAACTTGAGTGTGTGCTTTGAGGTTGCCATCATATATAGCCTTTGAGTGTCCTTGCACATCTTTATGTGCAAGATGGGAATCCAGAAAGCTTGCTGCAAGTATATTATTAATTAATTAATAAATAAAGAGTGTCAGACATTATAAATCAGATGTTTGAATCAGGACAACAATTAATTTCAGTTCATTTCAGAAGCAGGGAGGACACCTGAGGGAATTCTGGCATCCATTTGATGAGGAGAGGATTCCACTGGCATGGAAGTTTTGATTTTTTCTTTTGAAAATGATGATTCTTTCCACTTTGGTTTCTGAAGGTCTTGCAGCAGCATCCTTTTGATGATAGTTTTAGGAGGTTCAGAACAGGTCCAACTCTGCACCAAAGTTGTTTAAATATATAATAACTATCAGAACTACACAGTACAAATGATGCCGTAAGAGATCTCTCCCAAAAAGTTGAATTTGATAATGTAATATAGGCCTATCCACTGATTACGATACCAACAGAAACAGATAAATAATGGAACAGAAAAAAATGCAGAAATAAGGAATAACAATTGAAGTGTATACACTCTGCCTCTCTAATTTAGACCCCACCAATTTACTTCAGATCTCGATTATGCCTCTCCACAATTCACATACCAATCATTACACAATTTTCCTCTGATGGCTTGCTAGTAGCTGCCACATTCTCAACTTGTTACACTCTACTACCACTATTTCCTCCTTACCAAGCTTTTAAAGTCAGAGCTTTAAATAACACTAACCCTTATTTATACTAATACTCGACTCATGCTCATTGAATGAGCAAGCAAATCATGATATATAAACAGATAAGAAAATCAAAACTAATATTTTCCTTGAGTCCCTCTCCTTTCAAGCTAAAAGCTTACCAAGCATTAAGCTTGACACAAATAAAGTCTTAAAAGGAAAACATAAAATGTGCTCCACAGAGTATGGCTAGAAAGGTAATTCATGGATACTGGAAATGCTGGAGAAATAAGCACTGTTGGAAATACAACTCAACAAGATGGACGAAACAAGCAATGCTAGAGTAGCTTGTAAGTAACAAATACCTGGTCAAGTGAGTCTCTCCTTCTCCTAGCCGTTTCTGGTTCGCAACTTTTCATAGCACAGGCTTGTATTCTTTTGGATTTATCTTTATTACTAGTCAAATCAGAAAACAAGAGCTTCTTACTAGAAGGAGTTTTCATAAAAGCTTTCGTGTCTGGAGAGCCAAAAGAACCATCATAGGGAATTCCTATTGTTTCAAAGAGCTCCTTCACATTCTTTCGTTCCTCAGATGGGGAGCTCAAACTCAATGTAGCCATTTGTTTTGAAAGATATTCAGAGAGATTCTCTGCAGCTACAAGTTGTGACCTGATTGCATTCTGTAAACTATGCAATGACTGAACGTGTCTGCAAATAAATCAAAGACACTAGTAAAACATTAAAAAATTCAAAAAGCTGGAATCTAATGCATATCTAGACGACACATCTCCATATCTGATCCATTGTATTTTGTACGTATCAAGAAATTAATTCTTGCCAAAATAAGAGAGCAAGAGACTCCATTAGGCTGACCTACTTAAGTAAATATGAATATGTTTTAATTAGTATTATTATTTTATTAAATATTAGACTTTATACTTAATATTAAATTTTAATTTTGCTAACATTTTTCAGTAATTTTAAGTTTATTAGTCTATATTAATTTTTCACATATTTAAACGTATTACTATAAATTACAATTAAAATATGATATCATATATAGTTAGATTCTCTAAAATGTCATGTTAAACATAGGTCCAATTACTTTATTAAATGTATTTATATGAAATAGGCCTTTAAGTTGCTAATAGACTACATCAGACTTTCAAAGGCCAAGCTTAGGCCTTGAATTGTCTTACCAGGCATGGATTAGTTGTAAACCCTAGCTCGACCCAGCCTATTCTAACCCAAATGCATGAATAACTTGATTTAGAGTAAAAATCGAAATAAGGAATGGTCTCTTAACATACTAGCATTGGCCTCTTAACCCAAATGCACAATATTAGCTTCGAATGGTAAGGCAAAATAATAGATTATTTTAATATTATTAAATAAAAATATACCAAAGAATTGTAAAAGAGAAAAATCGTTAAGGAACAAATGGCAACCTAATGTCTATTCTTATTGACTTGTTTATGTAAATGATTTGCACTATTAAAGTCTCATATCAGATGTGAGATGACTTGAACATGGGTTTATAAGTAGAGGGAATCCTCACCTTACAAACCGATTTTGTAGGGTCGATTTAGGCCCAACTGTCAATTTTAAGATGGTATCATAGCCTCTCTAAAATCTGTTGAGCCACCTACTATCACATTTCTGCCATCGGGCCACCCAACATTTATATCCACGCACCAAACCCAATAGTGCTGGGCTTGAGAGTGTGTGTTAGTTCCACATCTGATGTGAGATGGGATGAACATAGGCTTATAAGTAGAGGCAAGCCTCACTTATAATAGTGCTGGGCTTGAGATTTGTAGTCTCCAAGATTTGTTGGCCCACCTACTATCAGGTTTCCACTGTCGGGCCACCCATCATTTATATCCATCCACCAACCCAAGTTTGGCGTGAGGGTGAGTTAAGAGCACCACATCGGATGTGAGATGGCTTAAACATGAGTTTATAAGTAGAGGAAATCCTCATCTTACAAGTAAGATATACTGTTAGTTTATTATTATTATTATTATTATTATTATTTTATAATAGTAGTTATGGAAGTTATTGTGTAAGTAGTTATTAAGGTAGTTATGTATTGTGTGTGAATAAAGGGAAACTGTAAGTTGTTGCAAACCATTCAGAATTATTCAATAACATGTCTTAGGATTTGGGCAGAGAGAGGGTTTCATCTCTTTTATAGGGATCATTATCTGTAATTGTCCTTTTTTATTTTAATCAATAATACATTTTCAATTTCTTTTAAATTTGGGTCTCTATCATATACCAAGGCAAACAAGCCAATTGACCTAGATGAAATCAACATCTCTACAATTCAAATTACAAGAACTGCATTAAGTGGATTGATCATTAGATATATTAATTGGAAAAGCCACGACCAAGTTAACCCTACCTTGAAGGTCCATATCTATTTTGAGAAGCTACACGACCAATGTGATGACCACCAAATTGATTGAATTTGTTCAGTTCAAGAGCATTGAAATGTCTCTCCAATTCAACTAACTGATAAGTTAAATCCTGAAATAATGATTGAGATAATGAGTTCAACCACAGGCCAAAGAAATATTTTGTTGGCAAATTAATCCACATACCTGATTCAAACTAAATATATGCTTTCTCTTTAGCTCTAGTTCTGAATTCAACTTTTGCCTATTCCATAGGTCCCAATATCGGCTATCACAAGCTTGCTTATATATGTCTTCCATGTATACTTTTCTTGCCACAACTGATATTAAACCAGATAATCATTTAGGTCAATCGAAGAAAACCTTATTCGTTAATTTGACCAGAAAAGGAAGATTTTACGTAATTAAAACTAGCACATCGGAGACTCGTTATAGGAAATGTGATTATTTGCATAAAAAAGAAAGTTGATTACTTTCTTTTGTGCAATAAAAAAAATACAGGAGGCTAAAAAATTTGTAATATTTTGAGCTGCATCACACTGAAACTGAACCGTTTCAATTGAGTGTCTAAAAAATATTATATAACTGAATACAAATCATACAAAAACCTCCGGTCCCATGATAGAACTTGCGAATTTGGAAGCTATAGCACTTTCTTTGCGATTAACACGGTCCAATAGTTTGAAAATGTAGCTGCCAACTACCTCCATATATATATGGGATGTATCAAGTGAGAGGAATGTCTTGTGAAATATGAGAGGAATAAATAATGACCATTATGATTTAGATTAAATGTCTCACAAAATTAACTGCACTTAATTTTCTTTTCTCTTTTCATAGCTCTCCTTCCTCGATATCGAGATAACCTTTTTTTCCTTCGTTGTTCGGAAACATCTTGAAATGGATTTGGTTATTTCAATATACTATATGAATTTAAGACCCCCTTATTTTATTAACTCTAGATCTGGCCGCTAAAATTTACTTTGAAGTCAGAAACTAGAAAGCCATGGCTTTTTCAACTCCAGATCTCAGCCTTATTTGTTATGAAAGAAAACTATGTCAATTGTTGGTAATTGCATGTGAATGAGAGAACAAATGAGGAATTCAGATGTTAGTTGGTAATTGCATATTACAAATTGAAACTTGTCGATTAAAAGGAAAAAAATGATTCACCAAAAATCAATTAGATTTGTCAACATTCAAAAAGTTAAGAACTAATAATGAATCTGACAATAAAAACCGTTCTCACACATATATAAACTTGCCTATAAAGGAACATCTATTACCTTGTATTGTCTTGTTAAGAAGATAATGAACCTCCTCAAGATGTTGATCCACTTGGCACTGCAAAGTGAAGCGGGCAAAGTTTGAATATTATATAATAATGTTGATATTGATAATAACAAAAACTCCATTAGAACAAAAACAGAACAAAAAAAATGAAATTTAAATAAAATAAGCATTTTAATACACAAATAAAAGGCAGAACTAGAAACATCAATCACTTGTAAACTATAATCAAATAATGGAATATGAAACTTCCAGTATACTCTAGATAAACATCAATACTACGAGGCCAAAGGGAAGAGGTTGGGGTTTTACTATTTCAGATTGACTTGCAATTGGTTGGTTTTCATGGTTATGGGCTTTGCACATCCCACTTTCCTTGTAGACAAAGAGAACCGTAGGATTATTGTGGTAGGCAAATTTGCAGCAGTTATTATGGATGTCCCATTATTATTTGGAAAGATCTTTTTCCAGGAATATGATGACCAGAATGTTTTAGTGTTTGGGTGCTAACATAGCTGTCTTGGGAAATTTCAAATTCAGAATTTGGAAACTGGAAGGAACTATGAAGATTAGTAGCACACTAATTTGGCAAAGACATATGCATCAATGTCGAAATGTGGTCTCTTAAATCTTAATGATCTAGTAAAGCTGTTTGTAGCTCTGTTGAAAATGCATCAGTAGGAAAAGAGATCAATCCTTCCGATAGCTGAGGAGGTTGGGGGAAATAAGGAGTTATATCATCAAGCTGAAAAAGTCAAAATGCTGATTTATCAACCTGCTATAAAAGGAAGGTTGAATGCCTCTGCTGGGACCTTAGGAGATGCTATGATTGCTCGCGGAGATGAGGATTTTGATTATGGTGGAACTTACATAGTGGTTATGGTTTCTGGTCAATTGAACACTGAATTGGGATAAGGTGGATGTTTGGGGGAAAGCATTGTTAGAAACATGCCCCAAATCACGAGTATAGACAAGGTAAAATAAAGATGGGCCCAATGGGTCCCACCGGGGTGAAGGATGAATAAACTTAACAGTTCACCTAGATCCACTGCTTGAAGTCGCTGGCTCCAACATTGTCAATTTGTGCTACCAATTCACAACCAAAACTGACACCACAGCACGGGTATTGGAATGACCACGAAAACCAGTAAAATATCAATTAGAAATCTTAGAATTGATCTGGTAACTGGACATTTTGTATCTGTTAAGATTAAGTTAAGAGTCCCACATTGGATGAGATAAGGGGCCTCAACATGGATTTATACTCCCTCCGTTCGTTTTTAAGTGTCATTTTAAGGTTGTTTGCACATACCAATGAAGCTATTAATTTTGTCACGTTTCAATATACCATCTCAAAATAATAGTCTTTTAAGGTTTCTGCACGATTTCTAAGGAAATGATTAATTGTGTTGATGTTAATGATAAAATTGGTATCATTTACTAAAACACCCTTATTAATTGTAGTTAGTGGAGTAGTTAAATAGATGAAATTTAATAAATAATAAATAAGGGTATAGTGATGAAAAAAAATAATAAATGTTGCATTTATATTCTAAAGTGACAATTATTTTGAGACAAATAAAAAATGTTAAAGAGACAATTATTTTGAGACGGAGGGAGTATAATGTCTTTTACCTATAATACCTTTGGCTATTTATTATCTCATTTCACTTTTTTTTTTCTATCTGCAATGAATAGTTAAGGCTAATTTTAACAAAACAGTAACTAATACCACTTTATAATTTGAAAACGACAATTAAAAAGAAACAAAAAGAATTAAAAAAAAAAACGACAGAAGGGTGTTCAAAGGGAGTAAGTAGAGGCAGTCATCACTTTACAAACCGGTTTTGTAAAGTTCAGTTACGTCCAACACAAAATTCTAAAATGGTATCAGAGCTTATCCAAGATCCGTTGGGCCACCTGCTCTCAGGTCACCGCTATCGGGCCACTCGAATCACGCTCTAGAAGTTTAGTGCTAGGCGTGAGAGGGAGTGTTGAGAGTCCCAGCTTGGATGCAATAAGGCCTGAACATGGGTTTATAAGTAAAGACAATCCTCACCTTACAAGACGGTTTTGAAAGATTGAGTTAGGTCCAACTAAAAATTCTAAGAGAATCAATTGGCAATAGAATACAATATAAGATTCAGAAAGTTGTATTTACGAATTCTCATTACAGAAAATGAATTGCTACATAATGCAGAAGATACACCCAGTGTACACTGGTAATGAGGCTAACTAACTGTGCCAGCTAATCATAACAGAACTGAAATATAGAGTACACTCAGTTGCAGACTAACTATATTGTGATCGAGAAATATAATCTCTCATCCCAAAGACTTGACAATTTTCTAAATGCCTTACATTAATCACATCATTGTATAACAGAAAGAGGGGGGAGGGGACTATTCCAAACGGCAAAAGGTTATCTTGTGGCAAGATCCAGAAAGATGCTTTCATTGGTGGAGTACTATTCCTAATTTTTTGGTGTTTATTTCTTTAGCATTGAATCAGGTTTACCTAATTATAGGTTCGAAAGTTTTTCCTTGAATTTTGGTTTATGTCCCTCTTGTTTCCGTCCTTGTACTAATTTTCTTGTTATTAATAAATTTATTGGTGTACTGCAAATCATTGGTGGTAGTTGAGGTGTCAACATAGCTGAGATGTCAAATATCATATTGATACTTTAGTATACAAATTTTGGTTAAAAGAATAACTCTATTATATCTAACTAGTGTAAGAGAAAAGTGATATGCATCTAGATTAGAATCATAACAACTACTAGAATAAATCATCAAAGAAGAGAGTGAAATAAATGCCCACAACTGTGAATAGATAGATTCAAGCTCCAAAGTTTTAACAAGCCCATGAAATGACAGTGTCAAACAGGAAAAGAAACATTACCGTCCCAATTTTGCATTTTTTAGATAGAGAGTCCAGGTTTTGCTCCACTTCTTCAATTGAACTTTGCAGTGACCTAGTGCAAGCATCTCTAAAGCCTCCAGCCTCTTCTATTGACTTCAAAAGCAGATCCAATTCTTTGGTCATCTCATTAATCTACAAGAGAGGCAAAAATGATAATACCATAAGAATATAAAAACGGGATACAAGGGTCTTTGTCATCTTACTTTGTAGATTTTTATTTATCTAATACATAATAATCTGTTTAATAACTACGGAAGAATTTAACAGCAGAGAATAAAATTACAGAACAGAATGATGAAGACTTCTCCTTACAGGAGAAAAGACAAGATAAATAACAAATCAATATATCTTCATCAATAGTGCCCCATTATGGGAAAATTATCTACCATCAATTATATGTTAAAACCATTAAAGATATCCAGAAATAATACATTGCCAAACTGCTTTGACAAATCAGAACTTGAAATTGCAGCCTTGGATGAATTTACATGCTGCTCATCAGAAGGATGAAATTTTTGTATAGATGACTTTCCAGTTGTAGAATTTCCATGTAATGACAAATGTGCACTTTCTGCTCCTATGGAAGGTAGTTGTCCACCACTCTGAACTGGCCTGCCAGCAGAGTAGATGCGAGGGGATTCAACATTAGCATCCTTTACAAAAAAAGGCTTCCCACCAATGCTACCAGAAATGTTTGCAGCATGAGCATTTGTAGCACCCACAGTATAATTTTTATTTTGATGATCAGTACCAATAATATTTCTTGAACCAGCAACTGAAGACACATTAGAGTTTTTTGGGAATGAAAATGTTCCACGAGGCAATAGATGATTAGCTCTCTCTGAGTCTTGTGAACTATTTGTATTCTGGAACTCCTTCGTCCTCTCAGTATTATCTTGAACTTTTTTATAACTTGACAAACCAGGAGCAGCAGAGTGACGGTTTACTGTAAAAGAACCAATACTTGTTTCAAGTGCTGCATTCTTTTGACCTAGATTGTTCGATTGTTCGCTTGGAGAATGTGAAATTTGACTATCATTAACTTGCTTCACATCTACACCTGGAACTATTTGCAGCACATCAGAATTCAAGGACTGCACATTTGTTGCTGATCCCACTTCAGGGTACTTGGTACGAATTAGTGAAGGCTTCATTTCTTCAGCAAAAGGCTTGGACAACAGATTCTCACTAACCTTTTGCTTCAAATTCTCACTAACCTCAACATCCTGCACATAATTTTTTTTAAAGAACTGTAATTAGCATGAAGGATCAAACAAACAGTATTCAGTAGACTAACTCTTTCCCTTTTCATATCTGTTGGAAAATATAATATTTAGTCTCTTTTTATTATTTCTAGTAGATTCTAGATTTTTTTATTATTGAGTTATATTTTCTTTTGTAATATTTTTCTCCATAAATTAAGGAGAGAATTAATCTTATACTCTCTATTTAAACCAGCATGAGGCTGAGGAATAAAGTATCAAAGCATTCACATTTTTTTTCTAATAATATCCAAAACATACCTGATCCAATTCTTGTTCCCTTTTCTGCAATTCATGAGAAAAAGTGGAGCGTATATCAACAGGTAGCTCTACAGAAGCATCTTCCTCGTCATGCTCAGCAGAATCAACCGCAGCTGAAACTTTACTTACTGCAGGACTGAAGACAAAAACTACTCAACCTTTGAAGTTTAAAACATTTTAAGCACATTGAGAATATTTTAGTGGCTTTTAGAGTAGATTTCTCTATTCCTTTCTCCCCCAGTACACCATGGACAAAAAGGGAATTCCATGTCTCTTGCTTTTTGCCTTTTCCCCAATCTTGTGTCTCTCTTTCAATCATCTCTCCATCACAACACTGTGAAAGAACCGTGATTTGCCTACATGGGACCAAAACTTGCTCCCATCCACCTATGAAACCCACCGCCGAAACATTCAACCGAAACCACACCTCATATGCGACCACATTACCCAGACTGCAGGGTAGCAGTTGTAAAAACAGGTGTGAGCATGGGTCTGGAAGTTCATCACTTCATCTTTCCCTTCTTTTATTCTACGGTTTTTTTCAGAAATCTCATCACCATCTTGGTTTACAAGACCAAAGTCTCCCGTCTGATTTTCTTTTCTTTCATACCATTTTTCAAATTTCATTATCTAACTATTTTTTCAAGAAACACATTTTTACTTGGAACTACTTTTAGCATTTTTTTATATCACTCATCATGTTCAAATTTTGAAGATCTTGTTGAATGTTATTTGTGGCTTTGATCCAAAATCTCTTTTTGCACTTCTGATTTCTAGCGGGTATCTTGGTGTTGAGTATAGTGGGATTTACACGCTAACAATGGTATATGATGTTGTCAAATGACCGATTATCCCAAAAGCTTAAGCTGTTAGGAAATGCCACTTCAATGGTTTTATATTATTTCTAACACGCCCCTCACGCAAGAGCCCGTTGGGCTTGAAGCGTGGATAATGCATAGGTCCACCTACCATATGCTTAAAATTCCACTTTTTAATTAGAAAGTGAGGGGAGCGGGAATCGAACTCTAGACCACTTAGTCATAGAGGCTCTGATACCATGTCAAATGACCGATTATCCCAAAAGCTTAAGCTGTTAGGAAATGCCACTTCAATGGTTTTATATTATTTCTAACAGATGTTTACACTTTAATCACGTCCCCTTCTTATATAATGAGTGGTTATGTGGGGTGGTCATTGGCGTGACCAGCTGATGGCAGTAGGCCATAAGAGAAACAAAGAAAGGCAGGGGAGGAGGTGAGAAAGAATAGAAATGAGCGATTTTACACTTATTATTCAGGACCCTAGATGAATTCAAAATTAAAAAAGTGATGCATAGATACACCATGTTAAACGTTGCCTTGAACCTCAGAGGCCACTTTTATTGCCAAAATGCATCTTACTTTTTTATCTTTATCCAACAGAATCGATCATATATTGTTCATGGAATGAAAGAACAATAGTAAAAAACTTCATTTATTCAACAAAAAAAAATAGTTAAAAGCTTCAAAAATTTACCTGGCAACATGGAACAAAACAAGTTTTCCATCCAGTGTAAGACACATAAGAACACAATAAGGTGAGAGCTCAGTTTCTTCCTCCATTGCACCAACTTTAACTCCAACTTTTTGATATATTGAAACTTTATCAATACATAGCCCCAAGACATGATTATCATCATCATTTTCTGAAAAAGAAGCATGTAAGCAAAGTTTTGTCAAATAAAAACTCAATCTAAGATATAGGTCAAGAAAAGTTTATGAAGCTACTGAGTTAGGTCAAGAAAGAGTTAATAAGTATTAGGTTCTATAAACATGCATGTAAGCACACCGTGAATTGAAAGGAGGAGAAAGGGAGAGACAGAAAAGTTGAAACTTCAGGTCTAAAGTAGCAATTGAAGAATCTAAAAGCAAGACCACTGGTAAAGTGAGTAAATCAATGGTTGACATTTTAACAACCTATGCTTTATTAAACATGTGCACATAATATAAACCATTAATTTGTTCATAAGCAGTTGATATTACTCACTTTATTATTCTCTAAAGTGAGTTGTTCACTTTATTGTCCCTGTTGTTCATAAGCGGTTGATATTACTCACTTTATTATTCTCTAAAGTGAGTTGTTCACTTTATTGTCCCTGTTGTTATAGCCTAGCCGTGGTTTGTGTATGTTTATTTGAGTATGTGTTGGCTACTAGGCCATTAGCAAAAAATGAAGACTTTAGAGGAGTCGGATTCAAAGCACGTGATCTTTTGAAGTGGGTTTCCCAGACAAAAGAGGAGAGGATTTTGGCACTTTTTGTTCCATTACATAAATTTCTTATTTTATATATTATAAAAAATAAAATAAAAAAATAAACTCATGAAAACACATGTACCTTGAAGTTCAATTTTCGGAATCCACTTTAATCGGTCAATTTGAAGTTTATTAACAATTGCAGATTCACTCTTATCATCATCTTGTGACCAACCAAGCAAGCAAATGTGGTCATCTGTATTCTTTATGTTGGCATTGATCACAAGTTGGCTGTAGTTAGTAAAACAATTAGCCATTAATTTGTGTTCGAAATTTTATCTCATGAAGAAATAAACTAAACAAAACTCTTGGAAGATAAAGAATGATGCTGATAACAGGTAGACATGTATAAAACATGCAGACAGTTAAAAAAAGTGAAAGCCAACTTTTCCAATATATCTAAATATGCTTAAAGTCTTAAACGATTGGTCCGCAAAGAATGTCACTTCCAATGCAACTTTAATTGCTTATTTTCCAATTGTACACTTATTTATATTGCATCACTTCCAAGTTATTATACTCCACTTTTGCATTTATGATAATAGAAATACACCAATAGTTAATATGGGTAATTGAGTAAAATCATCATTTTCTTTCATTTATCTTATTTTCTTAATTTCTGTGAAATGGTCAAATACGATATACATTGTGGGACAGAGGGATTATCAAATTAAATAGACGCTTAAAATAAAAAATATAATAGCCAACTTTACAGCATAAAAACCTTTAAACAAGGAAGATGTAATGACATGTAAAGAGAAAAAAATAGGCCAAGAAACAGTGAATAAGGAGACAAGATTAGAACTTCAGAACATGAAAAGGAAAATATTTACCATTGTTCTAAATAAGCTAGTGAAAGGTAGGGGCCACTTCCAGGGGATACAATATCATCAACCAGATTTGGGTAATTATCATAGAATGATTGGACAACTAATTCAGAACAATCCTGCAAGAGAAATACAAATTTAAAGTTTAATGCTACATGAGAATAAACAACTGCAAATTTCTTTGACTACCCAGCATTTTAACTCCTGCATTCTATAAACACAGTTGTTACTTGTTAGGAATCATGTAAATAAGTAGTAGAACAGTGCAAATAAAGTAAATGAGTAGCATCAATATTTATTTTTGTTTTAAGATTCAGTATATCTGTGTACTCTATATGATAGCTGCTTTGCATAAGACATGCAGATTTTCTAATTTCCTGTCTTTTTCTCTTTCTATTTCTTCAGACAGATAGAGACGAGGAATTGACTGAGACAAAGAAAAGATGAAGGTCTGATGATAGGTTCAACTGGTTGCCTACAGATGGGGAAATTATCTTCATCAAGCTTTGTGTGTGGAGATCTTGTACTGTGAGTAGGTAAAATGATGATGGCAGAAATGTGTTTAATGCGGTCTCGTGCACCAGAGAAGTGTTTAACGGTGTCTCGTGCACCAGAGAAGGAGGAGGTAAGGTGGCGGGTTAACAGAATTGGCCATTGGAATCAGAAGGCTCCCAGTACCATGTTTGATTAAAAGAGATGAGAAATTCATTCTATGTATTGATAACTGTTTCTGATTGTGTTACAATGGTGAGGCTCCTATATATATATATATATATATATATATATATATAAAATTAAAGAAAGATACATGATGTTATAATTATAATTATGTTTTGAAAAGTATATACAAGTTTTATTGTGTGTGTCTGTGTGCACGTAAAATCATTACAATGATTTTGTCAAACATTCAGTTTCAATTCGAGAGCATAATATGGTTGTTATTTTGGCTTTTTAAGATCTCATTAAACGGTGAGGTGTAGATATGGGAAGGATATTCGTTCTTAACTAAGCATCTGCATATATTTTGCACTTACATCAGAAATTTCACCAAGCTTGCTGCTAATAACTTGGATAAGGTAATTTTCCTCCTGGCCATCTTCAGTAAGTTGAAAGCATCCAATTATAATGGCATCAGGTCGAACACACTTGACAGAATCAACTGGTACAATTATTCAAGACCTAGATTAGATGTAATGCACGACATATAAACAATTTTATGTGGTCATTCTAAACTATGTTAACAGTCCCCGATAAAGGAGAGGAACGGCTGACCCGAAAACTAGGACTGCTGGATAGTGGGGTGTGGGATGCCCGCTATTCTATTCATATTTATTTATTTATTAAATAATCATACAAATAATGATAATAAAAACCATTCTTTTAATAATTAAAATTGTAAATAGTTTTTTAGAGAACTAAATATATACGTTGAGGGTCCCACATCGGATGTGAGATGGCCAGAAGAAATGTTCATAAATGGGGGCAATATTCACCTTACATACCGGTTTTGTAGGGATGAGTTAGACCCATCCCAAATTCTAATTTGGTATTAGAGCCTCTCTAAGATCCATTGAGCCACTTGCTATCAAGTTTCCTCTATCGGGTCACCCACCGTTTATATCAACGCACTAAACCCAATAGTGTTGCGCGTGAGGGGGTGTGTTAAGAGTTCCACATTGGATGTGAGATGGCCTAAAGATATGTTTATAAGTGGGGGCAATCCTCACCTTACAAGCCCGTTTTGTAGGGGTGAGTTAGGCCCAACCCAAATTCTAAGAACAATTATGTTACTATTATAAATAATTAAATATATGACTTACCATCCTTTTGAGTTCAATTACACAGCTATTTCTCGTTGTGGTTGCAAGTAGGGAAACTAAATTTTGGTTTCAATTTTAAAAAGGAATTGGGCAAGATGAAAATTACTTTTGTTAAATTGTTATTTACTTTTCATTTTGATAGCTTTGCCAAACCATGCTTTTGATTGAACCATGGACCCAAAAGAGTGTGTAGCAAATCACTCTCCCAGAAAAAATTTCTCTCACTTTCTTCTACTCTTTCTTTCTCACAGATCACTGAGCTTCATTACTATGATTCTATATCATTGTGGTTGCAAATGGTGACACTAAATTTTGTTTTCAAGGTTAATGTGAATCAAACAAGAATGAAGTTACTTATTTCATTAACTCCACTTTCATTATGATAGCTTTGACAAAGCATCCTTTTAATTGATCATTGGCCTAAAAGGGCATTTAACAAATCTATGAATAGGAAGAACTTAAAAAGTTGAAGTGCAATATAATTTGTATGTGCGCACACACATAAACTAAATAGAAAACTGGAAAAGAAAAGTTGCATACCTTTTACACTGACATTTGCCTCAGAATCGACAATCCAAGAGCTGAATGGTAGTGAAATTGAAACCCTTTCTTCAAACTTAGTGGATAAAATGCTCAGAACATTTTTTTTTGCCACGGCAATTAATGTCCCTTTTACGCACCAATCAACTTCACAAAGAAGCATATTAAAATAAGTAAAAAAGAATGCCAAATTTAAAATTTATTGAACAAAACACATGATTGGAATATTCAAATGCACAGCAAACACCCAATACCCTTACCCTATTCAGATATGAGGTGACTGAGAATTCAAAGGGAGGGAGGAAGAAAGAGAGAAGCATCTTGACAGTGTATAGTCAATATCATAAGCAAAGCACCTCCCAACCACAATGATGCGAAACATAAATGATAAATGATAATAATAATTAAAATAATGACAGGCACCTTACAATGCACTGAATCGTAATTCAAATTTTAACATATGTCAATCGTTACCATTTGACCATTCAAATTAATAAACATCAAACATACTATACATATTGAATATTGATCATGAAGCATGAACATATTCAACTGGTGAGTGAAAAACAGAAGAATAAAGCATACCAGCGTCAACATTGTCCGTCACATGTTTAAGAGGACAACCACTCCCACCATGAAATAGTTGCCCGGTATTTGAAAGAACGATATAAGAATTATCTGATCTTGTTGTCCATCGCATGTCCTTGACAAAGGTCGAATCATTAAGTGAACAAGAAAAGGATTGCTTCACTTCCTGGGAAATGTAATACAACAAAAATATTAATGTCATGTGTCCTTGCCACTGGTCAAATCAATGAGAGAACTGGAAAAAGATTTTATTCAGTTACTAAACACTGATAACACAATATAAATAGGTTTGTTGAAGTTGTGGGGTTTTCGATAAAAGGGGGAGTGCAATAAGAACTTCGAATATTATTGGTAATAACTTGATCCTGACTTTATACCAAAGACTAAACACTGATCCCTATTTATAGGGATACATAGAATCAACCCTAAATAAATAGGGAAATCAAAAACTAATAAATAATAATAATAATAATAATAATAACAGTAACACTGAGATTGAAAACTGATCCTAGCTTGTTACAAATAAACAATGCAATGCTCCACAAATAAATAAATGAAAAGGATAGAAAAGAAACTAAAGGATGCAGGTAAAGTCGGAAAAAATTGCCACAAAGATAGTCCAGGAAGAAAGCTGGAATGGTCACAACTCTGATGTGCAAAATTGATGGCAAGTAATCAAACAAAGCAAGGTTGGGCTTTCTCAAAACCCGCATTTTGGAAGCTTCAAACCGATAATATCAGAGACCCAAAATATTTGACTTGAAAAGAAGTCTGAAAACTGCCTATGTGACAAAGACGAAGCCCGTGCATCTGGGACAAAGATGGGACTGATGCATCTAGGACAAACGTTGAGCCAAGTGCATCCGGGAGGAAGATGGGGCCAGTGCATCTGGGATGAAAGCTAGGGCCAGAGCATCAGTGACGAAAACAGGATTCGAAAACAGCAGCCAAGACACATTATTCAGAAAATGCGTAGAAAACAAAGTTGCAGCAACCGAAGAACATCTTCCTTGTTAATTAATTGATGACGCATAATATGAAACATGGCATTTCACTGCATCATCACTTAGCAGAACCGTTTTAAGTGCAATGATTAAAAATTGGCCACCTTCAAACAAAAACAGGCGGAAGAACTAAACCCAAATTAAACTCGAACTAAACAGAAATGTAGCTTATTTAAATTTGATTGGACTAAAAAACATATTCAAAGCATACATACAACTATTATAAGTTTATTTGAAACAAAACATTCCAAGTATGCAAAGTTCAATTTCAATAGAGATATCATGCATTGCATACAAACAATGCCAAAAAAATTGGTGCTGCTTTGCAACATTTCATGACAACCTATATCCAAACATCATATAAAAAGCACCCAGTTTAAGTTCATTTGGATTCCAGAGAGTGAGAAACGATTAATATAAAATTGGAAAGCGTACACAATATGCTCAAAAGTTGAAATACAGAATTTGAAGTCTAAAAAATATTTCCATTTCATAATTGTTCTTACTCCAAACTCCCAAGGATACACAGTACAATAACTAATGATAGGAAAACATGAAGAAACCCCAAAACACGAATGTGAAATGTAGTCTAATGGTCAGGTAGTCTAGCGGCTAGAATTCCACCTTTTAAAGATAAATAAGTGAGCATACCAAAGTTCGAACCTCAGTCCCTACTTATTGTATGCAATATCCCTACCAACTGAGCTAAGCTCACCAGGACCGAATGTGTTTACTAAATTACTCGTAAACGACATTGTTAATAAAATTAAAACCTAACCTTATTGAGAAAGCTATCAACAGAGTAAAAGCGTATATCACCACCAACGGAAGCAGCAAGCGTTGAATTATCAGTAGAAAGAGCTAAAATCCGAACCCTACCGATACTAACATCAACAAGACGCAACTCTTGAACCGAAGAGACACTTCCTTTAGCAGAATCAATTAAGTCTTTCGTCTTAACAACATAAAAACCTAAAAAAACAAACACAAAATAACTTAAACATAATAAAATAATCTAGAACTTAAAATGAAAAGCGCGTTAGTGTTAAGTTTAAGTTAACCTGAAGAATGAGCAACGAAAGTGAGACGAAAGCGTTGAGAGATTAAAAGAGGTTGTGAAGGTGGAATTCGGAGATCGAAATTGGAATCGTTGGAGTTTAATGGAAGAGGTTTTCCGATTTTGACGAAGAAATGATCGAGAGATGAAACTATGTCTCCTTCGAGTTCTTCGATCTTGACGACACTCATGGCGGTGCAGTGGAGAGAAGAAGGGTGAAAATTGTGATGTAACCGTTTTTGAAGTGTTGAGAATGCAGAAAGGTTGAAAGATGAAGTTGCAGCAAAAGTTGGAATTGATAGAGGGGAGTGAGTGAATGAGTAGATGATTTTTGAGTTTTGATGGAGAAGAGGTTTGTTTTGGCGTTTGAGAGAAGAGAGGGAGAATATTAAAAAAGAAAATTAATAACCTAGCTAGGGGTATGTATGTTTGAGAAAATCAAAAATTGGATTAAAAAAGTGAACCTGACGTGAATCGAACACGCAACCTTCTGATCTGGAGTCAGACGCGCTACCATTGCGCCACAGATCCATGTGATGGTAAGAGTGTTTTTAAAACTTTAATATAGCTTAGATCATGTTTGTCCTAATTGTCCTTGTTTGGAAAGTTTGTCTTTAGTTGTTAAATGTGTATTTGTTAGCTAAATTTGGTTGGTTAATCTTTTTAATGTGTTCCAATTCTTCTATTCTTTTCTTAGTAAGGGAAGGGATACAGGTTTTTTGTTAATTTTATACATTACTATGTGGATAATTTAGAAGGTTATGGATGATTTGATACAAAAATTCCCCCTTGAATTTGTGTACTGCTAGTCAAATTTTATCTTTTTAAATTGTAAAATTCCCTCTTGAATTTGTGCGCTGCTAGTCAAATTGCTTCCTAATTCAGTTAGTAAGGGATATTGCGTGTAATTTGTAAGAATCAAAGTTCGATTAAAATACTTTACCCAACAAAAATAGTTTTAATAAGCCATACTCCAAGGGTCCGTTTGGATTGATGGTATAGAATGGAGCGGAATGGAATGGAACGGAACGGAACGAAATGGAATACATATTCCATTCCATTGTTTGGATAGTGAACGGAATGTAATGTGTTATAATTTTTTTATTCCAATTATACCCTTTATTTTATAGATAGGAATGTTTAGTCAAAAAAAAGTCTTATAAAATATAAAATTGAGGGTAAAATTGTAAAACTATAATTATTGTGTATCATTTCATCCTTATCACCCCATATACCACTTCATTCCATTCCGTTCATATTTTATAAAACCAAACAACGGAATATAGCTTCATCCCACCCCATTCCATCTCATTCTATCTCATTCCATCAATCCAAACGGACCCCAAATGGGTTTTGGGAAACCACCGGCTTTTATGGGAAAGTGTTTTGAAAACCAGTTTTGATTTAAATAAACTGATTTGTAAACCCTTTATACCAGGAACAACGGGTTTAAAATTGGTAAGATTTGGATATTATAAACATAGGGTCTTCAATGCTCAAAATGTACAACTGTATGCACAATTTGCAGCCTGAATCGAATGAACTATGTCAAAATGTCAAGTTGGTCCTCATATTTAACCATTTACAATGAATTAAATCTCTATATTTTACACATTACTATTAATTTGATCATTAACTTTATTCAATTATTTTCAATTTAGTTCCATGCATTTTTTGGAATGATTGATATGAGTAAAATTTAACAAAATCATGAAACTTTTTGAAATATTCTTAAAGTTAGAGACCAAGTGCCTTACAAAATCGGATACCAATTTGGTGGTTTAGTGACGTCTTTGTCAAAGAACTAAAATATGAAGCCTAGGAACTGAATAACCAAACACGATAAAAAAATCTGGTTGAAAAAAAATACAAATCAATAAGTTTTGAAGAAGTGTTGTAGCAAGAGTTCAAAGGGTTGAAGTAGTTAACTATAATTGTGAATACGCAAACCAAATAATGATCAACAAATACAAGCCATTTCTTTTCACAATCAAAACATACACTGTGATGGGTAAATTTTAACAGTTTTTAGACATATGCTTCTCAACAGGACATCTCTTATTATTCACTAACAAAGTCATTGTTTTTATATTGCAACAACATGCAAGCAGACAAGTTAATAAGTTATATGCTAAAAACTTCGTACCAAAAAAATAAGTTATATGCTAAAACATGTTATATGTAATGTAGATAGAGATAAATTACTGAGAGAAAAGTAATTAAAGGAGAGAACCTAAGTTCAGAAATCTCAAAGTGGAAAAAAAAATAGCAACCGTATTTTATTTATAAAAAACGAAAAATATAATAGTAATCACAAGAATAGAAAAGTGATTTCATTTGAAATGTCATCTTCAAATTTAGATTAATATGATATGATTTCACTTCGAAACCTTTGTAGCAAAGCCTATCTTCAAACTTTTTAATTTACCGTGTCTTTATAATATTAATAGAATTTTTTAATATTGTAATTTAGGTATCCTAAAATCAATTCAAATTAAACTACACATTTAATTGGATAAGATCATATTTTTTAAATGAATTGTCTAAACTGAACTAAACTGCATGTAATTTTATCATTCGAATGGATATTTTTGCCTCAAAATCAATCCAAACCACACCACAAACATCCCTACATCCAGTTATAATAACTCTGAGTTGTTAACTGTCACTAGGAGTGAGTTGGCAGTGACATATCTAACACCTTGAATAAGATTGCAAACTATATACTACTATTTAACCTCTAAATTTGATCAAGACATTCCATATACATCTAAGCTAAGTATTTTCTCTCTTGTAACCAAAAAATATCTAAGCTAAGTACCTACAGATTTGATACTATGATCGGACAACACTCGAGAACCAAAACATAAGCGAGATATACACCCAGAATGCTCCAAAATTCTCAAACTGTTGTTATATGTAGGTGCATGTCTCCAATCAGAACTTCAAAACCTAATTAAAAACAATGAATCATTAGTATATTCAACTTCAATGTTATGAAACATCAGTAAAATTGTTGATCACCAAACAAACTTCATAGCTGAGTTAAATAGGGATGGCAACGGGTAGGGTCGGGTACGGGTTTGACACTATCCAAATCCGTACCCGAAACGGGCACCCGAACCCGAACCCGAACCCAAAAGCCTATCCGGGTGTCAAACTCCCACCCGTGCCCGCACCCGGTGGATTCGGGTTTTTTCACCCGAACCCGAAACCCGAAGCTAGAAAAGAGAAAAATGTAGCAAATTCAACGAAACTAAAAAATTACGGTGTTAAACATTAAAATTAACGTCTACAACATTGCAACATATATTTCACCTAAAATACGGTGTTAAACTTTATATATATTTAGGGGTAATTTTGTAATTATATATATAAACGGGTGGGGGTTCGGGTTTCGGGTGTGGATATTGATCTATCCAAACCCGAACCCGAAATATCGGGTGGCGCCCGAACCCGAACCCGAAATCCAGTCAACTCGGTTTTTACCCGTTGACTCGGGTTCGGGTTCGGACGGAGTCCGCGGGTACGGATCCTTTTGCCATCCCTAGAGTTAAACAGTTAAAAGATAAGTCATATAATAAAAGGTAATTGAAAATTAATAAGATAAGAAATAAATCAAATTGGTATGGTTTGAATGTACTCAAAAAGGAGATGGCAATTCGAAATAAAAGTCATACAAAAAGCCATTGAAATCTAGCTCAATAGATAGGTTTATGAATTTTGAACTCATAAAGCTGATGCAAAAATAAATTGTAATATCAATCATAACAGAGATGTGTTTCAGAACCATAGAGGTAGCACACAGACCTGGAACCCAAATGCCAAGATACAAACTCCTTATAAGAAGTTAATTTATTTATTTTCAATTCATGTGTAACAACAATATTCCAATGTTTGTTTGTCAAAAAAAAAAATATATTCCAATGTGTTGTTAGAATGCTTTATATTTCTGAGAGATAAAAAAGTCAAAGTTTAGAGGAAGAGCTTGCTAAACAGTAAACTTTGTAACTTGCTCACTGCTTTATATTACTTTCAAACAGAATAATAAGAAAATAGCTTTCTCCATGTTTCAAAAATAATTGAAAAGATTAAAAATAAACCCTTGAACAGTATTTTTGAAACACCTGATGCACCCATCAATTCTTCTCTTCTCAACTTTGCTGATCAATCTTTATTCTAGTTAGAATAGTTCTCTTGTTTATTCAATTCTACCCAATTTTGGGAATTATTTCCATAAACCAATAGAAAGGATACCGAAACCACAAAAATTGGATAAACAATGCGAAAAGAAAATAAAGACAAAGATGGGTTCATTGATGGGTGAACTAAAACATTTAAACCAAAATACATTGATGTGGGCAGTGGATTCAAAAACGGAGAAACAGGCTTGGCTTGATTAAGATTAGATATTTAATTGATAAAAACAATTACAATTCTAACTTTGGATTTGGATCTGTTAACTTGATCACGAGCCTGCATGTTTCAAAATAACTGACTTGTGCAAAGTATCATTTCAAAATTAGAAGATCTATTCCAAAGATTAAACGATCCAGCCGGTGGGTTAGACTCCTATGTCTCCAGCTCGGACATTTCCCAGTAAATAATTACTATTACCAATAAGCAATAACAATAACAATGCTGATCAAATAGTAAAAAAAATCTAAAGAAACCGGCGGTGATCTCCTTCACAAATAACATAAAGAAACATTCTGAATAAGTTGGGCCAATCTTATACTTTTCTAGAACCTCAATTGGGTGTTTATTAGTGAGAACTATTTAGGTTAGTTGGCCTGAGATAATTAGACGAAAAAAGGAAATGCCATTCCACGGCACAAGTTCTAATCAGATTTAACGGGAAAATGTACCTGCCGAATGATGGTGAATTGCCTCTAAGAGGTGATATGAAAGACGAGCCTTCCTGAATTTCAATTATTTCACGGTCCTGGTGGTAACACGTAAAAAGCAGTTAAGAGATTTTAGTTGATAAATCTTCACCCTTAATCCTATTCCACCTCAAAGAGAAAAACAATCCTATATATGATGTGGGTGTGTAGGATGTCTATCAATGGAAACCAAGAAAAATCTACACTATCAAATGAAGATATAACATACCCCATTAAAAATAGGTATTTGATTGCGCCAAAACTCCAAGGGAGGTAGAAGTAACCTACCTGCAGCATAACCCAAACATAAAGATTATAGTGCAAAGTAAATGGCTTTTCAAATTACTGTATAAAGAATGCTAACAATAGAATTGGGTGAGAAGTGTTGGATAACATGAATGAGGTTGCATGAAAAATTAAACAGAGTGTATATTTTATCCATTGCCAAATAAGGTTTTACTTCATAAATTAACAATGATTGAAAAATTTACCAGATCTAGATTTTTTGAGACTTGAGGACACCGGAGAAACTGTGGATAATCTCTGTTTACTTCCCTTGTTCAATTGAACTACATCACTTCCTTGTGGAGATTTTCCAGAAGATGCGGTTTTAACAACTTTTCTCTTAGGCCTGCCTACTTCTCTTTCAACTGACACCCTTTTTTTCTTATAACACCCCTCAGTTTTTGCTGAAGGAGTTTTTGAAATTCTGGATCTGTATTTATTAGTGACTTGCACAGACAATGTGTTTACTACTCCCTTTTGTGACTGAATGGGTGTTGATAGAGTTTCCGGTCCTCCATCACTCTTCTCCAAAACTGCTGAGGCAGAGATTTGGTCTTTATCTGGAAGTGTTGCAGGACTTTCAATAGCAGGTTGCTTCTTCTGGTAGAGTTTAACATTATGCAACCGGGCACTACGTCTATTTGCAGCACAACCATGAACAACATTGACCTCACCCGTCTTAATTGACATATCATGTTCATTTTCAAGGAATGCCTTATTACAATCTCCTGTGGTCTTATCCGGTGATACCAAAGTAGGAAAAGACTGTTCCCCAGCTGCAACAACATTTAAAGTATTAAGATATAGAGATTATAGGTATAGGAAATGATATAACATTAAGTAAATAAACATACAAATGAATTATTTACAAACATATCAATATTTACCATCAGATGATATTTCTGGAAGTTTTCCTGATACATTATCAGGAACAGCAGTATCCAAATTACAATTTCCCATGGCCTTTAAGGTACTCTGCTCTTTCTCTGGATGCTTGAGAGGATCTCCGGATGAAGGCTGCAGCTTATGGCAGACTTTAACATTAAGCAACCGGCTACTACGTCTATTCCCGCCACTATCATGAACAACATTAATGTCATTCATCTTAATTGACATATCTTGTTCATCTTCAAGGAATGACTTATTGCAATCTTCCATGGCCTTTTCCGGTGTTACCAAAGACACAGGGAAATTTTTTTCCACAGCTACAATAATAATTAAGATACCAAGATATAAAAACTGTAGATATAGGAAATGATAAAACATTAAACAAATAAGACATGAATAAACATACATACGAATCATTTACAAACATATCAAAATATTTACCATTAGATGATATTTCTGGAAGTTTTGCAGATACATTATCAGGAACAGCAGTATCCAAATCACAATTTTCCACAGCCTTTAAGATAGAGTTCTGCTCTTTCTCTGGATCCTTGAGAGGATCTCCAGACGTAGGCTGCTGCTTCTGGCAGACTTCAACATTATGCAATCGGCTAATACGTCTATTCCCGCCACTACCATGAACAACATTTATGTCACTGATCTTAATTGACACATCTTGTTCATCTTCAAGGAATGACTTGTTGCAAGCTTCCATGGCCTTTCCCGGTGTTAACAAAGACGTAGGGAAAAAATTATCCGGGGCTGCAATAACAATTAACAAACCAAGATAATAAGATATAGAGACTGTAAGTATAGGAAATGATAAAACATTAAACAAATAAGACATGAATAAACATACATAAGAATCATTTACAGACAAGTCTAAACATTTACCATCAAAAAATATTTCTGGAAGATTTGCTGATACATTATCAGGAACAGCAGTATCCGTATTACAATTTTCCATGGCCGTCAAGGTAGAGATCGGTACTTCATCTGGACACTTGAGAGGACTTCTAGATGCATGCTGCTGTTTCTGCTTCTTCCGCTGACATGCATTAATATTATGCAACCTAGTACTACGTCTCTTGCCACCACTACCACAAGCAGCACCTAACCCACTTATAGTCCCCTTTGGGACTTTGCATTCATCTCCAAGGAATGGTGTCTTACAATTTTTTGTGGCCTCTTCAGGCAATATCAACGAAGTAGGAATGTTTTTTTTCTTGCCTGCTACAACAAATCAACAATTAAAACAACCACTCAACAATTAAATTGAAAAAGAAAAAAAAAAACTATAAGACATAGACACAAATAAATCATTCACAGCAATCACCAAAAATTTTACCGTCAGCCGATATTTCATCAAAATCTACAGGTACATTATCCATAACAACATTAACCGAATCAGCACAAGCTTCTGCTTCTTCTCTGAAGCAACCTAGGGCACAGCTTTCCCAGTTTTGAGGAAAGCCAAAGTAAAAACTCTTGAAAATCTGACCATAAAGTATAAAAAAATTCATCAAAGGTAGCACTCAAACACAACATCATCAATCAAACGAAAAACAAAACACCCTTATTAACAAAATCTTCCAACGACAATTATGACAACAAACAAACGAACCTGAGAAGTAAAACCATTTTCCAAGGTACGTTGCTCATTGATGAAACCCCTAAGTACAACATATATACCATCAGCAGTCTCAAGGGAAAACTCATCAAATCTTTTGATAATCGGAGCAGAATTAAACAAGCGAACGGCTTCTTCCCTAAATAAAAAACATTAAATATGTGTTTATTATTATAACATAACATTATACTAATTTATAAACGATTATCATTAATGAGAACCCTAAAAGGAGAACTTACTTTCTCGAAGAGACTCCGGAGATGGCTAAACGGTTTCCTTGGAAGTCGTTTTGAGATATAACGAGCCACCAATCGTATAGAGTAACCTAGGGATTGAAATTGAAATTGAAAAAGAAAAAGGAACGAAGTGAGAAGAAGAAGAATAAGAAAAGAAGAAGAAGGAGGAATGAAGAGGAAAGTGAGTAACCTAACTAACCGTTTTTTGGAAACAAGAAAATGTGGGAATGGCATTAGAAGTAGCTGGAGTTGGAATGGAATCAGCCATTGAAGTTGCACAGCACAGCACAACAAGTAAGAAACTAACTGACTTTATAGGGCGGGAATGGCACCGTGTGATTGCTTTAATTCCAGAAATTGTCAGAGGAGTGTGATAATACAGTCACTGTGAGTCGACGACGGCGTGAGGGAGAATGGAGACTTGTAGGACGACGACGGTGGGTTGCAACTTGCAAATGGCAGCAAAACCAGGCAACTCAACGGCTTTGAGAGAGATGGCTCGTTTTTTTTTTTCTTTTTCTTTTTGATACAAAATGGCACGTCTTTTTTTTTGTTTGGAATGCACTAGTTACTGATTAATGGTCTGTTTGGTAAAAAATAGCAAAAAATAGCGGATAGCTTATAAAGTTATAAGTTAGTTTATAGCAAATGAATTTATAGTTGATAGCTTATAAACTAATTGGTTGAATTTATAGTGTTTGGTAAATTAGTGATTGAAGTGATTTATTGATATGAAATGACATAAAAAATATATATATATAATTAATATTTAATTATTTTTAAGTAAGATGATAAGGGTATAGTTGGTAGAAAAAGTAATAAGCTAAAAGCTATCAGCTAATAAGCTACTTGAATTAGTTTATCAAAATAAGCTAAAAGCTGGTCAAAATAAGCTATAAACTCATGTGGAAAAAAAGGTTACCAAACAGGGCTTATTTTTCATAATGAGCTTATAAGCTATAAGCTCATTTTTTGGTGTTGCCAAACAGACTCTAAATTACATTTTCGTATGTGTCCCATGAGCTCAGCTCAATTGGTTGGACATATTGCACGAAAGTGTCGGGATCCAGATTCGAACCGGGGTACGCCAACTTATTCACCTTTGAGGGGTGAATTTCTAGCCACTATACTACCTGACAAAAAAAATATACATTTTCGTATGTATGTACGCGTTTTTTTATTGTGGTTTCTGTATTTATTTTTTAGGAATATATATGTTAAAATTATTTTAATTTTAGTTTCTAAGACAAAACTAAAATTCGTAAAAAAAAATTAATGAAAAAACCTTCGGATTTAAAATCCACAAGAAAATTCAAATGAAAAATTTATAGATTTTAATTTTAGTGACTAAAACTAAAAAATTTTAAAATACAAAAATGAATTCCCATTTACTCTTAACTTGATTATTTTAAGTAGAATTTTTAAAAGGTTCACAATTTAAATACTTGTTAAAACATTGTTACTTCAAATTGAGCAGGCAATTTAGTATTGGCATGTCAACCATGTATTCCTCAAGGTTGATAGAACTATGTTTCTCACTTAGTAACGGACGTGTTCAACATGTTAGAGATAGCAGACATACTCACATCGTCGTCAGCTTCAACGCGTAGAATTGGGTCATAACTTAAGTTTAGATTGTATGTTGACCCTCATCCAATAATGGATATGTTCATCACGTTAAGCATAATAGACGTAACCGACACATAAGAGACTAAGGGTGCGTTTGATTCGCAAATTAGTAAGTACTGGACAGAACAATACAGGACAGAACAAGACAGTACAGGACAAAATAAGATGGTACAGGACAGGACAAAATTGTATCGAAGAAATATAGGGAGATAATTTTTTCATATTTGAAATTAAAAAGGGTATTTTCGTATTTTTTGTAGTTGTACTGTTGACAAAAAGTTGTCTTGTGGTTTCGTGAAGAACAAAAATTCCTGATTTTGTGTTGTCCCTTGCTACCTATTTTGTCCAGTCCCATAACCAGTTTTTACATCAAACAGAGTACAAAAAGTTGTCCTGTCCAGTACTCTGTTTTTTAGCAGATCAAACGCACCCTAAATAAAACTTCAATATGAAGGATCTGAACCGCTTAAAACGGGATATAAGCAATATCTACCAAACGAAAAGAAGTCAAAAACCATAACCAATTTTTACATCAAACAGAGTACAAAAAATTGTCCTGTCCAGTACTCTGTTTTTTAGCAGATCAAACACACCCTAAATAAAACTTCAATATGAAGGATCTGAACCGCTTAAAACGGGATATAAGCAATATCTACCAAACGAAAAGAAGTCAAAAATTCAGTCCGACACCCATACAAAGAAAAGGGTTCCACCACCACATATGAGAGTTAATAAGCATTATTAGTTTACAACCACACCCATATGAATGTAATTTTACTTTATCGAACATCTGATAAATGAAACTTTCTTTAGCCTTAAAAATTCTATTGTACCGTAAAAAAACTTTACAGTTTTAAACTTATATTTTCACAATTACTCCCTCTGTTCCATAATATTATGACTTAGTTAATCATTTCACACACTTTAAGAAAAAATGTGTAAATGAAAGAAGAAAAATATGATTTTTATTAAAATACTATTTTTATTGGTAGTAGATATTAGAATATCAAATAATAGATTTTTGAGTATTTTTTTCTCACTAATAACTGTTATAAGAGGGTAAAATAAGAAAATCAATGTTATAAATAGTAAATGTAAATTATATTGGGACAAAATATTTTGATAAATAGATCAATTATTTTGGAATAGAGGGTGTAATATATATAACAGCTTATAAAGAGATCTTTGTAAAACAATAATATCTTGTAGCAAAATAAGAAATTAAGACAATAATATTGAGTAGAAATTTACCACAAACTTGCTATATAATTTTTATATTGACAAAAAACACATGCATAGAAATCTAAATATATAATAGTGATTTTTATATCACTACAAGCGATTCTTTTCTATTATCCAAAAAAAAAGGTGATTTTTCCCCTATAAAACTCATCTTCAAAAAAGTAAAAAAGTCATTTAATTTAATCTTACCAATCACTGTTCACATTGCTCATATAGGAGGATATGTTTTTTTTGGTAACCCATAAATGAAAAAAAAGTCATTTAATTTAATGCCACATAAAGAGGAGAAGGAAAAAGTTGTTAATAGAAAACGATATCCACTTGTGAAAAAGAAAAGAGAAAAAAAAACATGATCTCAAATCTCAATCAAACACATCAATAACAATAGCCGACTCAAACTCTATTTGATTCTCATCCATCTGGCTGTATAAATAAATTCTCACCACACATTGAGACCAATCTAACTATAACTATAGTCAACATAATTACTTGCTTCTTCTATGTTTTCCTCAAATAAAGTCCTTCATCGCCGCGTATTTTATTTTTTTCCTATTATAAGGTATAACAAGATAGACTCAACTGAAACGGAACATGTTTTTTACTTTATTATAACAGGAATTATTCCTTAGTCACGTAATAGGATAAGCAAAAAATATCTTCTTTCTGTTAATAAGTCAACATATCAATTTGAACCCATGTGCACAATCACCACCATGCTGAAATTTTAAAAAAAATAAAAAAAAGCTTATCTTGTACAAGAGTGTGTGTTCAACTTTCGTTGCTAACGTCAAGATATTATTTTATTGACTATTGACCGCTGAGATTTGAAGTTTGTTCTGACTCTGGTGAACTATCACAAAATAAAATACATAGTAGTTAATAGGGAGTTGATTCATAAACTACAAGAGCGCGAGTTCAACTTTCGTTGCTAACATGAAAACTTCATTAGTGAATAATATGTAGCACTTCTATCAGCACCTTCTGAGATTTCTGAGATTTGAAGTTTGTTCTGACTCTGGTGAACTATCGGATCACAAAAGAAAAAAAAAGATATAATATGGTTAACTTAGTTCTTCAAACTTACTCAATACTAGATAATGAATATTGACTTTGTCCTTTTGGTGATATTCCACGATATTCTACAAAGTAGGGTATAGTGAATTGAAATTTTCGTTAGAAAAAGTGTGGACATTATCTTGCATCCATGACTTTTCACTGTTAGAATCCACCACTAATCCCATGACACGAGGAATAAAGTGTTGCAACTAAATAGGAGAAGTTTCTTTGATACTGTACTACTAGTGAAAGCTAACTCTATTATTGAATCTTGCTATCATTGCAATTTGCAAATGCTGCTTATAGTGTCAAGAAACTAATAATATTTGGGAGGAGAAATCAACCACTAGTATGTGAATATATCTAAAGTGCGTATTGAATAACAAGACAGTATAACCGATAAAACAGAAAAATCAGTTAAGTGGTTGAGGTTATCATTCAATTCTTCTTCTATTTCAGTAATAAAATATTCCAAATGTATGATATCATTGATTGATATGATAATTCCCTTATAAATGATAAATACTTATAATCAAAGGCTTGAAGATGCCCTGGAACAATAAAAAGAACCAGGGAAATGAGTGAGCTAAACTATAACTGCTACATACAAACGCAAGACAACATTTGTATTATAAATAATAACACTGCATGGTACAAGTTAGAAAAACTATGATAAATTACCAAACTAGCAGCATCTCTAACAATATTTCATAATGGTCTATTCTCAAGTCAACATAAGATCATTTCCTCCCAGATGAGAGCGTAGGCAAACACGGACTTCATGCTCTTCTGGCCCAACACGATGTTTTAGCACCATGATTTCTAGCACTGATCCTGGCTCATCATAGTATGCTTCCAGATTGGCATCTTCAGGAATTCTGGTTGAAAGAGAAATTTCCCGGACAAACTCTCCAGGGGGGCAGTGCTCTGAGGATGCATCTGTAAGCTTGAATGTCCTATCACGTCTCTTGATGAAAGGCTTTCGAGATGTGCTCATACAAGAAACCTTGATGATACCATGGGTCAGAGTGTTCCTCCACGAAACTTTCACACTTGCAAGGTCTACAAAGGGCAGACTGATAATAATCAAGTAACCTTGCTCATCCTCGTAGATGGTTTTTGCAGCAGTAACCGGTCCGTAAACATTCTTTATCACGCCGCTGAATTCATTTAACCAGTGAGGTTCACTTGGATGCATTTCTATATCTTGGATCCGATCAGATGGAGGATTAACAGCAAGGTAACATTCTTCTTCATTTCCGTTTACATGTCCGTTTACATGTCCGTTCCCATTTCCATGAGGGGAAAAATCTTTCCTCTTTTTACCGTTGGCAGAAGATAGGTCCAACAAATCACCGTTGGTGTGGTTAGACAACAGAGGAGTTGACAAATTCAGTCCAGATCCATTAAGAAGCTTCTTTGGGTGTCCATTTGCAGCACTCTTGATAGAAGGAAGAGGTCTCTCAAGCTCAAAGTCTGTGTTGGGAAGATTTCTCCATGAACCGAAATCACTTGCTTCAGTTGGGACTGTAAAATTCAAATCTCGGCCAGTAAGTTCAATCCACCTTTTCCGATCATCCTCATCGAGATTCATCAGATTGGGTGAAGGAAAAACCTCAATACCATGAACACACTGAGGGTTTGAAAGTCCTCTATAATGCTTCCTTTGCATCCGGTGGGATCGAACAAAACCTTTGTCAACACTAAAAGGAAAGGGACGCTCCCCTTGGCGAGAATGGCCATTCATGTAACTCCTCAGCTGCATCTTACCCAAAGCATTTTCAGGCCTCTCCTTGAAAACCCACATGTACATATTTTCCATGTCATGTTGAACCATGAAAACATCCAGATTAAGATCAGATTTCACAAAACCTGAAATCCCATTACTGTCTCTAACAATCTTGGCCTTAGATTTATCATTCAATGCGGGCTTAAAGTAAAAACTAAAGAAAAACCAAGCACCCCATATGCTATCAAATCGCTTAGCACATTTCCGTCCAACTTTGGGCAGAGCGAGAAAAGTCTCGGTCTCATACCCTTGAGTACCAAGACCAACATCCAAAATATCACAAGGGTCAGAAATCCATGATTGCGGAGGGGGACTACGTTCGGCAGAAAGAGGCAAATTAATATCAGGCGGACGAGAAAGTATAATTTGACGATTCATCTCCAAGTCCAAATCCTCATGAGAAGATGCACTTGAATCCATAGACAATAGCGTAGAAGGGTGATGATTCTCCATGGACGAAGTAGCAAAACAGAAATCGCCAATGCTACCTCATCATAATCTTGTTGATGAGTTTTATTGCTGATTGATTGATACACAATAGTATTTCCATCCCAAAAACAATTCAACAAAACATCAACCTTAAAAACACCTTCATCATCTTATCTTATCAATCCCCACTATATCTCCCTTCCATCAAACCCCTATATTTATCAATTCAATTTGAGACAAAAAAAAAAAAACATAAAAAAATTCAACAAATCCAAATTATTTAAATCAATTTTTGTTCTTCTATTTTCTCAATAAATAAATAAATTAATTAATACATACAGTAGTCATAAACAATAAGCATAAAAATATGTATGGATGCATATAACAGTGTTATAGTATCTGATATCTCTTAAATCTAATTTTTTTATATGAATGAAATGAATGAAAGAGAGATAGAGATCTTGAAGGAGAATTTAATACCTTTTAGGATAAGCATCAGAAAATCGTGAAGAACAAGAACCTCGATAACCAAAGATGATGCGCCTCATATTATCATCGACAACCATGTTTTCTCTCTAAGAATGTTAATTTTTTACATGGAAAACCCTAATTTTGGTGGTGTTGTTGTTGTTCTTATGAGAAGAGTTTTATTTTATTTTAGTAATAATAATAATAATACGTAATGTAATGTATAATAATAAGGAAGGAAGGAGGAAAAAAGAAGAGGAGTGGAGAGAGAAAGAAGAAACGTAAATGAGGATGTGATTATAAGGAGAGGTTCGTGAGATGAAGCCTTCACTGGATAACACCATCTTTTGGACCACACCGTTTGTTTACAGTGACGGTGCATTTTCGTATGTCTACTTCATCATCATAATCATAATCATAATCATCATCGTATTCGTATGGTACTATTAATTACGACTACTAGTCTTCAATTTTCATTTCTCTTCTTCATTCACCAATTAAATCCCATGACATAGTAACTCATATGACACATAGAGTTTATTTGATCTGCAAAATGAAAGTATTGGACATGACAGAATTGAAAAGAATAAAGCAGTGAACAAATATTTATAGTGTTAAATAAATTTTGTCTTGTATATGTTTGATGAAAAAATGTTATTTTGGTGATTTATAAAAGTTGTGCAAAAGACAAAAAGTTGTACGTTCAGTGGGACAAGAAAATCTGGTTTTATCCAGTCTCTTGACCACTAGTTTGTCCAGTCCCAATGACAATTTTCAAATCAAACGCAAAAGTTGTCTTGTCTAATCCTCTGTTTTTTAACAGATCAAACGCACTCATAAATGATATGTTTCGTAAGAATTTTTTCAATGTTAGTTTATACTAGTTTATTTTATTGATTTTTAATTTATTTTTCAGATATTGTTTGAGATAGTGTTTTAGTTTGTATTTCATTAGTCTATAATTACAAGTACTCAGAGTCTGTTTGGTGCGCCGGATTGAAAAGAGACAAGATATGATAAGAAAATAGAAAATGATATAATAAAATAGAGACATGAAAAAATATTATTTTGTCATGTGTTTGATGTACACATGATAAAAAATAAGTTAACATTATTTTTTTTAATCACGTGTTTGATGCACATTTCATATTGACATAATAAGGTATATATTATATTTATATAATCAAATTATCCTTAAAGAATAAATGTGTTATAAAAAAATGCATATATTTAATTGAGTTTTTTATTGATTAATTGATATTAATTAAAAAATACTCATAATTAACTAATTTCATATAATTGTAGAGAGATGAGAATGAATTGTGTGTTGGATAATTATGCTATCAAATTGGTAACCTAGCTTAAAATAAAAATTAAAACAACAAAGAGTCAATGAGATATGATTAACAATATGTTTAATTCATCATATCATGTTGGTGCACCAAACAACATATTTAAATAGGATACGATAATTTTATCATATTTCGTCTCTCTATCCTGCACACCAAACGGGGCCTTTAAGAAAAAGTTTATTTCTTAAATATAAGTCTATTTACAAATTATTAAGTGCATTTATTACTTTTTCTCTACACATGTGACATGCCCATAGTTATTTATTTATTTTATTGAAAATAACTATTACTTTTAACTTGCATTAGAATACAAAAAGTCAAATTTTTACACATACAAACAAATAACAATTGAGTTAAATTCACACAGAAACTAAATTCAATAATTACACTAACAAATTTTCATAATATGTGTGAAATAAGTCAGAGAGACTTATTTATGAGATGGAGGGAATAGTAACTTAAAGCTTATCATCTTCTTCTTTTTTTCCACTTTTACCCATATATAACATTACTCTTATATTGCAATAATTGATTTAAATTATTAAATTTTAAAAATTTTAAATATTAACTTGATATAGTATTAGTGTTAGTTTAGTCCGATTTTATTTTAGCTTTACTTCTTTTTAAGTCATAAGTAGAAACAAATATATATTTTATGCAACTCTTGTTAAAAAAAAGTGGTTTAATAATATTAATAAAGAAAATATATTAATGAAAAAAGTGGCGTAATAAAAATCAAAATACACTATGTAAAAAGAAAATAAGTATAAAGTACAAAAGGTTTGTTTGGAAAAAAAATAGCGGATAACTTATAAGTTAGCTTATAGCTGATAGATGATAAGTTAGCTGGTATAATTTGTAGTGTTTGGTAAAATTAAGAGTTGAAGTGACTTATTGATATGAAATGACATAAAAAATATATATAATTAATATTTAATTATTTTACGTAAGATGATTGGGGTAAAGTTAAAAAAAAAAGTAATAAGTTAAAATCTATAAGCTAATAAACTAATTGAATTAGCTTATCAAAATAAGCTAAAAGTTAGTCAAAATAAGTTTTAACTCTTGTGAAGAAAAAGTTACAAACAACATTTTATGTTTGCTTGAACGCCAAGTAGCATTATATTTTCAGACCATTGTTCATGTCATCAATTATGTTTTGGGGACCCTATATTTAGTTTTAAAATATATTGCGTATTTGTTTTGCAATTATATTTTCAGCTTGAATATTTTTATGATCAAGCTCAAGTTTTTCAAGTATTATTTTAAGGAAGGCACAAAATCTTGAAGATCAATGAAATCATCTATCAGATAAAGGATATTAGGTTTTGTTTGTTTATTGTTATTTCTTAGCCACTCTTGTATTGTCTTAATACTAGAGTTGAATGTGTTTAGTTGAGTTGTAACTTGTGTTTCACTTTAATAAAATGAATATATTTAATAATTGTTAAGAGATATAAGATAAGATTTTATTAATTCATGTTCCAATATGTAGAGATTCAAATGTTATAGATATTTGAATTCTTGAGAAATTATAAAATTGTAGTCCCATTTTTATAATATTTTTTTAGAGGCCTTTATATTTTACTTCGGAGTTTTTTAGAGACTTTTTTTTTCTTAGTAATTTCTTTTTTCAGAGACCTAAAATCTTTACTTGGGTTGTCTAATCCTTCTGCCGACCCTGAAAATTGATAATATTCTTCTTATTCACAGGTAACAACACTAAAAAGATGTTGTTTCAAGAAGAAATCAACATTTTGTCAAAAAAGAAAAATAAGAAGAACAAAAAAGTTTGCTGATTTAACATATTTTAAATGGTGTAACATATAATTTAATGATATTGAATGATCAAAATCATAATAATAAAAAGAAATTTAATTTTATACATTGACAATACAATATTTTTTACACATACATCCAGTCAAACTATGTCATTTTTTTTAAAAGCAAATATATTATTACTAATAAATAGGTCTCTGCACAAGATAAACAAAGACTCATAAAAGATAAACTACAAAACAAATGCGTCGTATTTAAGCAGAACACCAATGAAAAATACCAAAACAAACACCACCTAAAGAGGTCTAATTCTAATCTCATTCTTAGAAAGACACTCTCAACTTTCAAACCATCGAAGAAGAAATCAATTCAACCTAAAAATGTGCCACTAGACGCTAACTCTTGACCTCGAATCAAAATTGATTAGCCCATCAGAATCCAAAAGGCAGCTGTGTGAGCCAAAAATTAATGGAGCAACGATAGAATGAAAACATAGGCAGATAAGTCTCAACTCGTAGTCCGCATTCAATACCGACGCAGATAGGTCAACCAGATACAAAGAAATCTGCAAATGTCAACAGATTTAGAAACTATCAGAGACTCAAAAAAGAGTTTTGCAAATCTTAATCTTAACAGATTTAAAAATCTTAACAGATTTAAAAGTAGTTAGGTAATCAAGTATGTAGAAAATTAATCACACGCGACATTAACCATACCGGCCTCGACAGCACCAAATCCAAACACCACCGACATCTCACTACCACAACACCCCCTCATCAGCTTCACCCACCACCACCACCCTTTCTCAACACAAACGACCACCACCACCAACATCGCCGGAGCAAACGAAACACTATTATCAAACTGTCACCAGAGTAAAACAAACCACTACCAAAATGTCGCCGGAGCAACGAACACCTCTAACACCAACAAACTCATACCACTACCAAACCAACACCCAAACAGAGCGTACTAGACCCCTGACCAACCAGAAAATGGCAGAGAACCACAAAAACAACAACGCGAGATTCATCGCCGGAATTTCTGCCTGAGCAGCCACCGAAGCCGGAGTGCCGCCACAAGCCCACCAACACCACACAACGAGACCACCACAACCACCACACCACGAACAAAAGTTTTTCAGTAAGAGAAAACCAGATCTGCCGCCACACTACAGGAAATATATATATAACGTCGCCAGAGACCAGAGTAGAAGGTAAAGTGGGGCAGAGGGCCACTTACCACTCATCGCACCACCACCACCACTACTATAGATCTACATCTTTGAAGAAAAAATTTGGATTACGGGAGAAGAGAAGTACGACGCGGATTTGGTTTTCTTGGAGAGAGAAGAGATCATTTAGTTGTTGGAGAGAGAGGTTTTTTAAAGTTTAGTTGTTAATCAAACTATATCATGTAGATATTTTTGAAGATATTTTAGGAACTCACTTATAAAAGTGACATTATGATGTGATTTGATTGAATGCATATGTAAAAAAATTACACCATAAGTGCATACCAAATAAACTCTTAAAAAATTTAGTTTTAATTTATAAAAAATATTTATTTTTGTATTAAAGTGTATTAATTTGACCAAAATTATAATTTTCTTTTGACACAGACCAAAATTATAATTAAAATATTAAACCTTTGTTTTTTTTACTATGATATTGATATGAAATTTTCACTGCCGTTTATAATGATTAATCTTCGTCAAATAATCTATTGTGAGGTATTCTTTCCTCCCAATCCAATCCTTTTCATGCGTACGAAGCATGAGTTATGAATCGAACTCCGACCACACACTTAAGGATAAAACTCTTATTATTTATACTAATTCATGTTGATAAACCTTTATTTATTTAATTGAAATTATTTATTTATGTATTTATGAAACACACCTATATGATGCATACGAGGTACTTTAACTCCTTTAACTGAACGGCGTTATATTTTTTCCAACACCTTTTTTTTATATAAACTTTTCCCTGCACTTTTGTTGCAAAGGAAAACAGAATTTTTTATGGTATAATTTAAATTCATTATTATGACGCAAAAGTAAAACTAAAAAAAGTAGAATGTGTTTCCTACCGGTTGATGGCATTCTTCTTTTCATGGTGGGATGGGCTATATATATCTATTGCATCACGATGGAAAGTAGAATTACTTTTCTTAATCATATATCATCCGTGTAACTGTCTTTTAGTTTACAGAACTCTTTCAGACAGTCAAATACTAATGTGACAGAGACTCAAAGAGAGTCCTACAAATCTCAACAAATTTGAAAACGGTGTAACTGCATGTATTAATTTTTCAAATTAAATAGAAGGCCACAAAAAGAAAAGAAACTAACACTACTATATTTTAAGATTGAATTAAAACTTAAACTTCTCATTATAAACCCAACAAAAAACATTCCATATCATCTCATCTATCTACCTTGCATAAAGTTGAATTATTTTATTAGCAAGGAACCTTGCATGTTGATTCCTTATATTTCTGGGTTTATTAATATTATAAGATAAGATATAAGATGTATGCGTTTCATAAAATCAATACACATTTATCATATTATATAATTCAATAATTGTCACTTTTTCCCTTTTCATCCTCCAACTAAACAAAGCTAACTCCCTTGTCAAAAAAATAAAAAACAAAGTTAATTTATATCATATTATAATTTGTCACAGTGTAAAGTGAGACATATAACTATAATTAGGCTTTAGCAAAAAATAAAAATATAATTCAGTTATTATGTCTAAAGAAAGTGTTCCTCACATTACATCAATGATAATGGCTGCATGGCCCATTAGATGATAAAGCCCATTAAATATTAAATCAACAGTTAAAAAAAGAAAACTTCTTTTCAATAAGAAATACTCTTTGAGTTCGTTACTTAAGCGGTGAATGGTATTTTCCACCCTTATAAAGGGAAATTTTATAAAAAAAACACTGTTCATATTGTATAGCTTAAAGTAACGAACACCCTCTAAGTGTAGAAAACTAATTAGTTTGCACTTTAATTAGTGAACTTATCAAGATTTAACCACTGTTAAAGAACATATTTTCATTGACACTAGAGTAGTTGTGATATTGTATCGACTAATCACATACACAATATAGTTCTATAAATTAAAATATTGTATAATTGCATTTATAGGCATGATATCTTGATTTGTTCTATGATTATCCAATATTATTGACCAATCACACTTAGGGTTGATGGATATTAACATACTACTTGGAAGTGGATCACCTCCATCGGCAACATCTGTTAGGGGATTTTGTGTGAAGAGACAAATAAAAAGTAAAAGTAAAGAGGTAACGATGAAAGAAAAAAATAATAAAAAAGAAATTACATAACACTTAAAATAGATATATTGAGAGGACTAAAATTAGTTCAATTATATTAATATAGTGTGATACAAATGATAGATATTTGAGCTGTTTAATCATTTGATCACGTATTTCAATTTTTAGTAATATGAAAAAATATTTGTTGAAAAATATCAACCCTTTAATTGTTGTAAAAACAATTGAACACAAAGATACCTCTGTCTTACTAAAAAATATAAAAAGTAGTTCAAATATTTTTTAATTACTTACATGTCATTCATTAATATAGTTGGATTGTGCCATACTCCTATCATTAAAGAAATTACACTCATCAAATTTAAGTTCAAATATATGAGTGAAGGCCAAAATTGGTAGATTTTGATATATGGATTATTTTATTGAGTGGATTAAAATAGGGAATTAAAACTATAATTAAACTTTTTTTTTAATTATTGATTGAAATCTAAATTATTAATTACAATTTTTTTTATCAAATATTGTAGTATTGATTAAATATTTATTTCTCGAAGTAAAGAAATAAAAACTTAAATTTAAATTTTGATCAACACATATAAAAACGATATATTTATCAGCTAAGTTATATTCACGACAAAAGACATCCAAATAACATATAAATTGTGACTTTCTCCTTTTATAAAAAAAAAAGAAAAAAAGAAAATCCAACTTCAAGTCGCCACCCGAGAAAGTTTATATTATATATAATTGTAATCATATTTTATTGATTTTTTTTGTTGACGCAATTGTATTCAAAATCTAAAATACATAACAGTATACACGACATCAAGCAAAGATATGAGAGAGAACAAGTGGCGTCTTGTTAGGAAGAACACTTTGTAGCTTATGGTATCATTTATATGTGATGAAAATCGCAGGAGGGAAGAAACAAAGCACTATGATATAAGACCATTTTATAATGTAATTATTGAGAGGGGGGGATGCAACCAGATCTTGGAAATTTTATTTTAATCATCCACTTATATAGGAAAGCGAATATCAATGTTATTAAAAAAAACTTGTGTGTACATGAAAAGTTCAATATTTTATTTGTTTCGGACACGCGGCGTGTGAAATTAGATATGAATGTATCAGTTATCACCTATTACTATATTAGACACTTCTTTATTTTTTTTACTACTCTTGTTCCTTTTTACTTGTGGTTTTAACAACTTAAGTTATATTTTGCCTATTATACCCTCATTCCTATTTTATTTTATTGACTAAATTTTGTATTTTTTTTGTTGAAACAATATAATTGTTTTATTGTATTTAATTTTTTTTTACTAAACTTCTTCATATAATCTTTTTTTTTTTTGTTCCTATTTTTTTGTTTCGTGCAAGTTTATTGAAAATCTTGTTACACAATATTAAGAAACTCAAAATGACTGCAACTTGAAAATATGAGAATTGTTTCAACACCAAGATTTGAAGCCATATATGAGAAGTTCTAAATTTTGTGAACTTATTAATGTTTTGGGAAACCTTGAAGTATCTCTTGTTTTTTTTTTTTAATTTTGACGATGAAGTATCTCTTATTTAAGCACTAGTTTCTTGTAACAATTTTTTTGCTTGATTTTAAATAAAGTTTGTTACGATTTTTTTGGAAATTGATAATAATTGAAAAAAAAAAGTAGAAAATTATTGGTGGATTAAAAATATGATATATGTTTTTAAAAAGGGCATAATAGGAAAATAAGGTGGACAAATAACCCCTCCTATTTTCGTCTTTTTTTTCTAAAACGACAAGTAAAAAGAAACGGAGGTAGTAGTTTTTATTTTGAGATTAGTCATTTGCTAACCATCCGTTTACTGTTTATTAGAAATAAACCCGCGTGTTGCGCGGATTCGATTATATTATTAATTAAAATATTTATATAAATAAAAATTAATAATTATGATAAATATAATTACATGGTTAAAAGAAAAATATTTTTATTTATTCCTTTTATTTATTTATTCCTTTTAAACATAAATAATTATTGTTTATTAGAAAGTTCATATGTTTATAAACCGAATAATTCACTGATGTGCTCTGTTAGAGGCAATATGTCACAGACCTCTGGTGACAAGATGTCACAACATCTTGCTTAACATGTTGTTTGATCAAAATACATGACAACAAAGGAACGACACTTTTAAACTTTGAAAAATCAGTTTCAGGTCATTTGAATCGATACACAGGGTATTTGGATCGATACATAGTGTTTCAAGACAATTTGTATCGATACACATGATATATGTATCGACACATATTAGACCTTTTTGAAACAAAAAGCTTTATATGTATCGATACACATTAGTATGTATCGATACATATCAGGCCGTTCTGAAACAGAGAGCCTTATATGTATCGATACACATTTAATATGTATCGATACATATTAGTCAAAACTTAAAAAATTTATGTTGTCATTAAATATGCATCCATACATACTGATATATATCAATTAATGTCTTCTATGTATCAATACATATTAGTTAAGTTTTACCTAAATCTACTCCATTCTATTTTCCCTTATAAATAACATCATGGGGTCTTTTTGTAAGTGTGAGAAACTATTGGAAAATAACTTTTAATCAAAATTGAGTGAGTATTTTGGATCAAAGTGGGTATTGTGATAAAGTTCATCATCTTCTCCCAATTCTCAATTACCTCAAAGTGGGTCCAACAAAGGAGTTCTAGTTCGATTGAGAGATAACGTCGAGGTGGATCGCGGTAAATCAGATCTTTTGGGTTTGATTGATTACAAGGAAGTTTCTCATATGTATTCAAGAAGGTATCATTCTTGAAGGTTCAACATGTCAACGAGGTAATCAGCCAGATAATCGTCACAAGGTTCTTGATTGAAGAAAGGGTGAGGATCTATTTATCGCAATCGGAGGTAGAAGTTGAGGATTGCGTTGGTAATCGCACAAGATCGCTAAAGCTACGACGAGTGAGGAAAGATCGAGTCTTTGTAATACCTCGTGTACTGAATTCTGTGATTTGTGCATTGTGTAAATTCAAAGAGATTTTTAATAAAATCTCAATCTCATATTTTTTACGGGATTGGGGGGAGACGTACATGCTGACCGCGAGGACGACATGAAAGTAAGGGCACTCTCATATCAATGTGTTTGCGTTTTCTCTTCCCTTAAACTTTTTCAATTTTGTAATTATTCGTTTATTTGTATCAATTGGATTTTGACGCACGGAAAGTGTTTGATCAAAATTCCAATTGATTGCTTCGTTTGTGATAATAGTAATTTGGACCATATAACTTGTTGAATAAAGTTTTTCAAATTACGTAAACGTATTTTTTTGATAATTGATCATTAAGCATCGATTAATTTTTTTTTCTATCATCATACGTACATCGGTGTATACTCATTCTCCTTTGATCAAATAGGTGCAAAGTAAACTACTGATCCGGTGGACTTTCGCGTGCTAAATAATTTTTGAAAATCGTAATTGATTATCAGATCACTTATTCAACCCCACTTCTAAGTGATAAGCCTAATAGTCTAACAAAAAGAAATTAGAGAAGTCTAGACGTAGCTGAAGTCGAGACAATGGGATTGTTAGAGGTACTTAAATGGTTGCGAATATCATATAAAGAAGTGCAAATAGCCATTGAAATGGATTGCTTACAAGTTGTGCAGGCTATACGATCAAGGCAAATAAACAACTTTGAATTTGGGACCATTATAGATTTATGTGATTATGTCGTAGCTTATTAAATGTCAATATTAATTGGAAGGTCAGTTATGTTAGGAGACAAGCTAATTGGGTAGCCCATGACTTAGCTCAGACAACTCGTTTTTTTTCTAGTCCCCGTTGTTTTAATTTGTGTCCACCTTGTATTGAACCTATTATTATGAATGAAATGCATTGAATTTGATTACGTAAAAAAAGAAAAGAATATATAGTCAAAGTAAGATATATGAATTGTGTATGCGTATCTTAAGTTTTATATTGAGAGGATTGTATAAATTATAACTAATTACCTTATATTAGTGCAATCAAGAGTTTTTTATGTTCTTTTTTTGTCTGTTGTTCTGACTCTTTACACTGTGTCAACCTCATCAAAGGTCTACAATTTGATATAAAAGAATTGCTCTCGTAAACCAATGCTTATCTATATCACACTCTTAGAGAAGGGAACCAATGTGTAGATTTCTTCGCCAAACTTGGAACTTATTTAGCTTCTAAATTCTTGACTAAAAATAACGCAATGGAAACTTTCTTCCTTCATGATTTTTTTTTTATGCGGCTTTTTTTTTTGACAGTATGCGGCTTTATTACTTGATAAATATTAACAATTTTTAATACGTTTTTTTCAGTATTCTTTTTTGGATTTAAGTTTAGTGTTTTGGGGGTTAGGATTGTGAATTTAAGAGTTTACACTTTTTTTTAGGTTTTTATTAACTAATAACTACTACGTAATAAATATTATTTCTTTTTTTGTAATATTTTAAATTTTTTTGAGAATATGTTAATTTTTTTATTAGGATTTTAAAAATATTTGAACATTAGATGATTGCGGACGGTATTTTTTTTAACTAGTTTGTAGTAAGTGTGTTATTGATTTGAGATTACTCTTCTTTATATAAAATTTCTTTTTGTTTCATAATTTATATTATTTTTTATATATCAAAAAGATAAATTACTTCCGTCATGAATTAATTCTAAGACTTCCTTCTACATATGTCATTCAACTCTTACCATTTGAATTATTCTTTTTTTGGTATGGCCATTTGAACTATTCTACAGGACACATTAATTTTCTTTTGATTAGTTAAATTTATTTGATTTAAGAAGCAAAAAGCAAGATAAATACATGTGTAGTTTATATGTACAACTATACAAGCACAACCCATCCTTGCCAAAGTCAAGAAAGATTGGCCAAAACGGCCTTTGAGCTCTTATTAAAGGCAATTTATATTTTTTTTAGAAGACAAGGCAATTTATAAGACAAATCATATTCACAATATATATATAAATGTAGGAGAAACTAATTCTTTGACATTTTTATACTAGCTGGATTTTAATTCTTCTATTATAAAAAATCAGAGACTAATTTACCTTATGTATAAAAATGTTAGGTGGATATAACTTTTTATCATGACAAAATTATACTTTGAAAAAAATTATAAAGGACCAAATTAATTCTTCATTTTAATATACATATGAGCCTATGAGAGGTATATGAGTGTGACTCACATAAAAATTCAAACGCGGTGTCTGACTAAATAGAGATAAGAAAAAAAAAATTATGATGTGAGGAAAATAAAAGTACAATGATATATTTTATTTGACAAGAAAAAAAAGTATAAGGATATGTTTTTTTTTTTTTTACAGAGTATAAGGATATGTTAACGGGAAAAATAATATATTGTCACCTATTAGAGGTACAATGCAATCTAATCCAGGTCAACAACACCTGCCAAAAATACGTCCTAAAAATATGGCCAATTAATACGGCCTTTGATCTCCCATAAAAGGCAACTTACTCCTTGCATTTTCAAATTTTGGTGTTTTAGTATTGTTTAGATTAGACCAAAACTTATTTTCGTAGTGAATTAGGTCACCTCCCGCCACTAGTTTAAAGTCGAACCATAACACAGACACATTTTAGGGTATGTTTGATATGCACAATTGTATCATTAAAATTTCTCATTTTACGACACTCTTTAACTTGATTGTTAGAATATCCAACACTTTTGAGAGTTGTCGTTTGACGGTCCATCATCAATGACTTTTGTAGTTACTTCAAGCCAGAGATCTTTGAACAAAATGATCAATGCCTTTGTCCAATGATCCATCATCAATGACTATTGTTGTCGCACCTGACAACGCCTTAAGGAGGACCCGCGGTTCGATTTCCGCAACTGCGTTTGAGAGGTGGCTGAAACGATTTAATATCAGAACTTGTCCCAAACTTTAAATTATTAAGACTCATTTCCTTTAAAAATCAGAAGGTGAAAGTTAAGAACAAAAAAAAAGAGAAATTGCTTTTCAAAAAAAAAAAACGGATAGAAATTTATATTGGTACACTTGTTAAATTATTTTGTAAAAAAAGTCAATTTGATTCTACTTTCATTACGTACTAATGTTAGTACAATGTTGAATACTCAATAAAACAATGTTGAATGGAATATACTTTTTCCGTTCCAATTTTTTTAAAAAAATTAATCAAATAAAGTCAAAATTTAGTTTAAAATTTTAATAAAATATATCAATATTCATTAATTATTTTTCATTTATATTTTAGAACGAATAAAATATTCTCAAAACTTATCAAATAAATAAGAGAAAAATCATTTGATGCCACATAATGATGGGGGAAGTTGTTGACAAATCATCTAAATTAGACACATGAATGTAACAATTGCCGACTCTAACTCTATTTAATTCTGATCCATCTGGCTGTATAAATTTCCACCACACAAATGAGACCAATATAGTCAACATAATTACTTGCTTCTTCTTCTTTGATACTCAAATAAGTCCTTCATCGCCGCATATTTTTTTCTTTTTTTTTTCCTATGAAAAGGTGTAACATAGGAACATGTTTTTTACTTTATTATAACAGGAATTATTCCTAGTCACGTAATGGGATAAGCAAAAAATATCTTATGTTAAAAAGTCAACATATCAATTTTGAAACCATATGCACAATTACCACATTGTGGAAATAAAAAGAATAAAAAAAACCCATCAACATGTGGTTTTTTTGAGTAAAAAGTGCTTATAGCATTTCTTTAATCAAAATGTGTTTTATACAATGAGGTATGTCAACCAAAATTTGGAGACTAAATAAATATGTAGCCGCCTTAACTAAACTATGAGCAACCTCATTTGCTGCTGCTAGTTTATTCATACTCTTCTGCTGCTGGTGTGAAAATCTCATGGACAAATAACCTGTACCACTTTAGTCCGCATTATTTGATGTTTGATGTTTGTTCTAACTCCGGTGAGACATCAAAACCCAACTCATCCGAACTTTAATTTTCACATAAAAAAAACTATAGTTACTTGTTCTTCAAACTTAATAAACAGAAAAATGTGGACTTTATCTTGCATCGACATGACTTTACTGTTAGAACCCACAACTAATTACAAAATGAATGACAATAAATAAGATGTATCTAAGTACAAATTGAATAGCTAGACAGTATAACTGGTAAAACAGAAAAATTCAGCGGTTGAGGTTATCAATCAATTCTTCTATTTCAGTAATAAAATATTCCAGATGTATGATATGAATTATGATAAATGCTTACAATAAAAAAAAAGAACCAGGGCAATGATTGAGCTAAACTATGATAAAGCACCAAAACTAACAGCATCCCTAACAATATTTCATAATGGTCTATCTCAAGTCAACATAAGATCATTCCCTCCCCGATGGGAGCGAAGGCAAACACGGACTTCATGCTCTTCTGGTCCAACACGGTGTTTTGGCACCATGATCTCTAGCACTGACCCTGTTTCATCATAACATGCTTCCAGATTGGCATCTTCAGGAATTCTAGTTGAAAGAGAAATTTCACGAACAAACTCTCCAGGAGGGCAGTGCTCGGAAGATGCATCTGTAAGCTTGAATGTCCTATCGCGTCTCTTGATAAAAGGTATTCTAGATGTGCTCATACAAGAAACCTTGATGATACCATGAGTCAGAGTGTTCCTCCATGAAACTTTCACACTTGTAAGGTCGATAAAGGGCAGACTGATGATAATCAAGTAACCTTGTTCATCCTCATAGATAGTCTTTGCAGCTGTAACCGGTCCATAAACATTCTTTATCACGCCGCTGAAGTCATTCAACCAGTGAGGTTCACTTGGGTGCATTTCTATATCTTGGATCCGATCAGATGGAGTATTAACAGCAAGGTAACATTCTTCTTCGTTTACATTTACATTTCCATTTCCATGAGGGAAAAAGTCTTTCCTCTTTTTGCCGTTGGCAGAAGATAGGTTCAACAAATCACCGTTGGTGTGGTTAGACAGAGGAGTTGACAAATTCAGTCCAGATCCATTGAGAAGCTTCTTTGGGTGTCCATTTGCAGCACTCTTGATAGAAGGAAGAGGCCTCTCAAGCTCAAAGTCTGTGTTGGGAAGATTTCTCCATGAACCGAAATCGCTTGCTTCAGTTGGGACTGTGAAATTCAAATCTCGGCCAGTAAGTTCAATCCACCTTTTCCGATCATCCTCATCAAGATTCATCAGATTGGGTGAAGGAAAAACCTCAATGCCATGCACACACTGAGGGTTTGAAAGTCCTCTATAATGCTTCCTTTGCATCCGGTGGGATCGAACAAAACCTTTGTCAACACTAAAAGGAAACGGGTGCTCCCCTTGGCGAGAATGGCCATTCATGTAACTCCTCAGCTGCATCTTACCCAAAGCATTTTCAGGCCTCTCCTTGAAAACCCACATGTACATATTTTCCATGTCATGTTGAACCATAAAAACATCGAGATTGAGATCAGATTTCTCAAAACCTGAAATGCCATTGCTATCCCTGACAATCTTGGCCTTAGATTTATCATTCAACGCGGGCTTAAAATAAAAACTAAAGAAAAACCAAGCACCCCATATGCTATCAACACGCTTGGCACATTTCCTTCCAACTTTAGACAAAGTGAGAAAAGTCTCAGTTTCATACCCTTGAGTACCAAGACCAACATCCAAAATATCACAGGGGTCAGAAATCCATGATTGCGGAGGGGGACTACGTTCGGCAGAAAGAGGCAAATTAATATCAGGCGGACGAGAAAGTATAATTTGACGATTCATCTCCAAGTCCAAATCCTCATGAGAAGATGCACTTGAATCCATAGACAATAGCGTAGAAGGGTGATGATTCTCCATTTCCAAAGAAACAAAACAGAAATCGCCAATGCTACCTCGTCATCTTGTTGATAAGTTTTATTGCTGATTGATACAATATTTTCACCCCAAAATCAATTCAACAAAACAACAACCTTATAAACACCTTCATCATCATATCAATCCCTAGTACCTATTATATCACCCTTCAATCAAACCCCTATATTTATCAATTCAATTTCAAAACAAAACAAAAAACAAAACAAAACAAAAAAAAAATCAACAAATCCAAACTATTGAAATTAATGTGTTTTCTTCTATTATCTCTATAAATTAATAACAAAACTATATGAATAAAAACCCTCCAAAATCAAGGGGAAAAAAGTGAAACTGAATCAAATCCATAAAACAAAAACGAAAACGAGAGTCTCTGAAAGAGAGATAGATCTTCAAGGATAATTTATTACCTTTTAGGATAAGCATCAGAGAATCGAGAAGAACAGGAACATCGATAACCAACGACGATGCGTCTCATATTATCATCGACGTTTCGTTTCTACGAGATTGTTAATTTTTACCTTAATTTTGTTTTTCCCAAATGAAAACCCTAATTTTGTTGTTGTTGTTTTGATAAGAAAAATCTGAAATGAACAGTTATTTTTTTTTTGGTGAGGAAAAGAAGTGTGGAGAGAGAAAGAAGATGCGTAAGAGAGCGCGTGATATAAGGAAATGATTAAGTGTGCTCGTTCTAGGTGCACTCTATCGTTAACAACCGTTCGTTTAAAATTAGATGGTTTGGATTTCAATTTAACTATGATTTCAATTCATTGTTCATCACATTATACTGTATATACCAATACCAATATCATTGTTTTTTTTTTTGAAGAAGCTAATTTAAATCACCTAAATTAACACGGGAGATAATCAAACATGAAATCTTGAAAAAAAACACATTCTCAAATGAATTATAACAATATCAATGTTATTATTCAACATAAAGAAATCTCTCAACATGAAATAATGAAACTGAATTATTTCATGTAAACTATTGGTACTTGTTAATTTGATTTCAATTCGTCGAAATATTATGTAAAAATATCAATTAGTTTTTTTTTTTGAAGCGGCTAAGAAAATTATATTAACATACTAGAGAAGCACAAGGTGTGCGACATCTAGAGAATAAAAGTTTACAAAACAAAGTGCCCCAAGAAAACATCACAAGATACAAAAAAATCTAAAAACCATAGTGACACTTCCACACAAAGAAAAATATAAAAAAAATCTCTCAAAATAAAACAAAGCCTTGATAAATATCCACCAACATCATCTCATGAATTTAACTCAACTGGTTGAATATCACATTATATAGGCTTAAACATACTTTTGGTCCTGCACAAAATTTTGGTTTTGTGATTTTATTCTAAAATAGTCCATGTATCAACCAATTTTTTTTGTCATTGGTCCATAATGACGTGGCATAGAAATGAAGACCGACATGATAAATTATGGAGAGGGACCAAAAATAAAATTACATTACAGGGACTAAATCCAAAAACTTGAAACATTGAGAGAAATATAAAAACCTAAATCCCCAATTTAATTTTATTCTCTCATTTCACGCACTAACCGAAAATTTCTTTCTCTCTTCTCACCAATCTGTTTTGTTCTTGGCTAAATTACTGTTTTGATCCCTTAATTAAATTTTTGGTTTTATTTTAAAATTTTTTGATCCCTTAATCTGTTTTGGTTCCTTTACTATATTTTTGTTGTCAAGTTAGTCCCTTTAAATTTTGTTTAAATAAGAATCTATGGATCATGTAGGTCTATTATATGTTATCATTTATTTCTACTTTTTTGTCGTATCACGTTGGTATTTTTATGTTTTTCAGTTAGTTGTCCCGGAAGCAGCTAAAAAGTACACATTGAACAAATCGAAGAAAATTGGATAAAAAAGACACGAAAGGCACGCGAAAAGACAGTCGGGCCCACACCACACGCGCAGCGTGGGACCCAGCATTGCCTCTCGCGCTCGTTGGACCCTGCACGCGCCTGCGAGTGCCCTCCCCGCGTCCGCTGAAGCCCCCTCCTTTCCCTTCGTGCGCGACACATCGTCCCTCCCAGCGGACGCGTGTCCCTCCGCGCCTGCAAGATTGCAAGATTGATCGTGTGGCTTTCATGCCATAGGAGTTTAAACCCACATCGCCCACTTTTCAACCTTTTGTAGTCTCCAACTAGTATAAATAGGTCCTCATATTTTCATTTCAAAACACACTGCAATTACCGCTCCTTTGAGTGATTGAGAGATAAACTTAAGACTTTTGTTTTTCGTTTTGTATAATCTCAATTTTGTAATTGTTTTAGATGTTGTCCGGTGTCTGTACTAGAAGTCTTTCCTTTTTATTTATTCTGGTTCTTTTTATTTATTTTTGTTTTGTCTTTATTTTTATTTATTGCTTTTTTTTTATTTTGTCTTTATTTTTAGGGCACCGGTTAACAAAACCCTTATTAGTTTATTATGTTTAATTTAATTTATGTCCATTTATTTATGCCTTTAGTTTTAGTTTTAGTTTTAATTATGTCTAGCTAATTTAATATTGCTAGGATGTAGGATTAGGAGCCAATAGGGCTCGGTAGTTAGTTTGTGCGATCGCTTTTAATGGGGTTTCCTTAATCGGTTTTTAATTATACATTTCCATTATTCGTCACGAGAGTGAAGAGTTATTTAAGGTGTAGGCCAAATTAGCGAAAAATGCGGTTTATACTAGATAGTAAAAACTGATACACTAATTCTAAACACTGCGAGAACTATTTATGATTAGTGAGATTATATTGTTCTCCAAAGAGCACTTATACAAATAGGTGAAATGAGCGAGAACCGGTATTTATTTATATGAGTGTAATACTAGTTGAATTAGCGAGAGCTGTGATTAGTGTTTTTAAAATAATATCATCCTTTGAAAACTATATTTTTTATCCAAGCACAAGTTAATTACTAAGCCCTGTTGAGCGACTAAGATTACATCATAGTAATTTCCTTTTTTAATTAATTAAATCTTAATTTTAATTTCTAATTTTATTTTAAAACGTGATAACCAATCTCAAATTAATCACTAGCCTTAGATATACAACGTAGCAACAAAATACGGTACTCACATTGGTCTCTTGGGTTCGATATCTTTTAAAACTACTCGACACGACTGTGCACTTCTAGTCAATCGATCACACCAATCAAACACCAAATTTTGTTTTCTTTTTCTTCATCTTCTTCATTGCTTTGTTCTTCATCTTTAACATTAACCACATTTCAATTAAAAAAAAACCAGAAACCAAAACCCCTTTCCTGGACATTTGGTCAGTCCAAAGCAGTTTCCCCCGAAGTCAATTGTTTAGATGGAGACTAAATGTTGACTTGAATTTGCGCTCCTCCGTTAAGAGTTTTCCTGCAAGTTTAATCCAACAATAATAGATGAAAGAAAAGAAAAAGTTTAGAAAGCTAAACGTACCGTTTGGAGTATTGTACTCTATTTATATGCCCCCAGGTACATCATCCATCTTCGCTTGGCGGTGTGGTGCTTTGTTCCGCTATGAGGATGTCGGGTTTGTTGTCGGATCCCTTTGTTGGTTGCAATCATTTAGAATATGTAAAGTTTTCAAAACGTCTTGTCTTCCGTTGGATGTTTGACAGTTGTTGGTTTTGAAACGTCGTTGTTGCATTTAAATTGGGCCCTTGTCCCATTTATTGCGCGTTACTGCACATGTGTCGCCAGCTATTAAATAGGGCACTCAAGTGTTGCATCATTTCGAGGCGATATCTGGACAGTTGATTCGAATTTTTCGAATTCTTTCAATTTGGTCCGTTGAAAGTGGCTCCAACGGTTTATAAATACCCGTTGGTTATTTCACTTGTTTCTTTTCTCATTCTTTGTTCTTGAATCCTTATTTCTTCAACTCCGGCGATATCGTTGATTCAAGTTCTTCAAACTAGTAATCACTACTTTCGTTTCAAAGGATCTTCATCGTTTTTAGAGGTACATCTTCTTTTCCTTTGACTCTTATATATCGTTTATTTTTCTTGTTCGTATCATTATGGCCAATACAGGAAACATGATAATTTCGAGTGAGGATAATGGAGTAACATATGAACAAGCACGTTGCAACGAGCGTGACACTTTTGTTTTGAACATTAGAAATATAGAATTCCTTTTTCCCAGAGATGTAGAAGATATTATGACTGATGGTTTAACTTATTCTTATATTGATGAGGGGAGTAGTGAAGAACTGGTAGTGATTAGATTTAGCCACCCTAGGCAATTGGTTAAATTGACTAATTGAGCTAAGGGTTAAGGAGCTGGCGGATGTCCAGAGTTCGAAGTCTGACAAAGGAGAAAAAAATTGACAATATACTAACATTACACTAACAACTAACATTGCCTATCAAAAAAAAAATTCATCCAACCCATCCACTTTATTTTAAAATTCGAATAGATCATTTATTTATTATTATAAAGATCTAATGGATCATTGTTTATTATTATTTATCAAAAATTCAGTTTATTTTAAAAACTCAAAATTAAAATAAAAGGAGTGTTAAAAATGAAAGTTTGAATGAGTAAAATTGTTTTCCCTTGGCTCAAAACAAAAACTTGATATGTAACCAATGCCGAAATCAATTTTATTTATCTCCTCTTTTTTTTTCTTTTTTTTTCTTTTAAATAAAAATTGAGTGGGAAAGTATCAAATCAATATTTGTTAAAAAACAATTTCAATTTTTAGTGATATTAATTTTTTTTTGTACAAATTTTTAATGATATTAACTTGAAGATGTATTTTGTTATTATGAATTAGAATATGACTATTTTTTTTATATTATTGATGTTATTTATATTTTAAATAAAAAATATTCTTTTTCAAAAATTAAATTTTTTGAATAAAAAATACACCTTTAAAGGGTCTCTTTATATAATTCGTTTGGGGCCTCTAACGTACAGGGCTGACACTGGGAACTGCTAACATCCTCCCACCTAAAATTATGTGGGAAGAAGTTAGCAAACATCATCCCACATATTTTACTTCCACATGAGAGGAAATTAGCAGCCCACTATATCTATATCTATATCTATATCTATATCTATATCTATATAATATACTATTTATGAATCCACTATAAAAAAACTATTTTAAGAAATCTTTAAATGCTCTTCTCACATTCAACGAGTATTTATTACGTTCATAGTCACTACTTTATAAGGCTCATTAATGTGATTTTTTTTTAATTTTAATTGTGAAAATAATTTATGTAAAATCATATTTTAAATCATATTCATAAGTCTTTATTTTTAAAAGTTATATTTTTCAAACAACAAAAAAAATAATTTACCATGACACCATAGCCATTTAGGCAAATAAATATAAAATTTACCAGGACAGTCCTTATCTCACGTTGACATTTATCTCCCAAAACCAGTATTTACATACTACCAGTCCTTTTAAAAATATAAAATTATTTTAACAATATAAAATAAAAAATTTATTACGTGAAACAATATATTTTATAATACTATATTAATTTATTAGTTTAGAATTTTTTTTTATTTTTTTATTTTTCACCTATATAAAAATAAAAGAATTCTAATTCTAATTTTCATATTCAAATTATTATTTCTATAATTCAAATAATTTTTAAAAACAAATAATTTATTATTTTATGTCTAAAATATTTTAAGTTGAAGCCTTTTAAAAATATACAAATTATTTTAACAACATAAAAAGAAATAAATTGGTGTATAATTTTAAAAAAAATTCATCACGTGAAATAACATATTTAAATTTAATACTATTTTAACTTAGTTTAGAATTTTTGAATTTCTTATTTTTCTATTCAAAATAAATATAAAAAATAATAATAAAAGCCACTAATATTCTCAATTAACAAAAAGCATATTCCATTATTCCTTTATTATTGAGAATAAAAATCAAAATACACATAATAAAATTTGGTCATATGAATGCTATTAATTACAAATATTTTTTTCATTTTTAATTGATTGTGTATTTTTTATTATAAATATTGTTTTTTCCTTCCACCATCTTCCATCACGGCATTTCAATATGCTTTTAACATTTTTGCTATTTCTACTCTTTTCTAATTTCTAATTCATATTTGTAGTGATATTTGCTTTTCTTTTATATTTTATTTTATTTTTGCAGGTATGTGATAGTAACTAAAACTATGGAGATAAGATTTTTATATAAGAACACTTTTAGGTGTATCACGGGATCGAAAATAATAATTATTGATGAATGATTTATTTTGGTAGAAATTGATGAATGATTTTGTAATGAAATACTTTCTATGCACGTCTTTGTTAGCAAAATATTAATATTTATATCTATATATTAATTCGAAAAGTAGTTATGAGAAGATGAACTCTTAAATCTCACTATAATATATTGTTTAATGCATGTACTTTAAACTAGACAACGTTTGTTGTCAAATATTAATTAAGAAAATAATTTATGCGACATGTTTTATAATAATAAGTTATTGAGAGACAATTCACAATGTAGTAGAATATTCACCAAGTTGAAGGTATTTTGAAAGTATATAATTTGTGCCTATTATAATTTCAAATTTTGAATGAATACAACTGAGAAAATCGAACAATTGAGTATATAATTTGAGTATACAACTGAGTATATAATTTGTGCTTATTAATAATTTCAAATTTTGAAAATATAAATCGAACAATTGAAATTTAAGTTACTAAAATCCAGCAATTGTAAAATTTAGGGAGTTAAAATCAAGTAATTGAATTATCTATGCAAAACCTCTAAGAAAAATCACACGGGAACACACGCACATTCAAAAAATTATAAGAAAACACAAGGGGTACAAACAAATTTAAAAACATATTTTATTTAAAATACCATAAGTAATTTTTATTTTAAAAAAGTCAACGTGGCTAGGAAATGCAAAACGTGATAAACTTGAAGGCCAAAATCGAACAATTGAAATTTAGGTTACAAAAATCGAGCAAATGTGAAATTTAGGGAGTTAAAATCAAGTAAATGAATCATCTATGCAAAACCTCTCTGGAAAATCACACGGGCACACAAACGCATTCAAAAAATTATAAGAAAAAACACGGGGTAAAAACAAATTTAAAATATATTTTATTTAAAATATAATAAGTAATTTTTATTTTAAAAAGTCAACGAGACTAGAAAATGCAAAACATGATAAACTTGAAGGCCAAAATCGAACAATTGAAATTTAGGTTACAAAAATCAAGCAATTGTGAAATTTAGAGAGTTAAAATCAAGTAATTGAATTATCTAAGCAAAACTTCTGTGGAAAATCACACGGGGATACACACAGTCAAGATACCATTCAATATAATTTTTATTTTCTTAAATTTTTTATAAGAAAACACATGAGATACATACGCATTCAAGATACCATATAGAAAGACACGAGGTACACACACATTCAAAAAATTATAAGAAAACACATGGTGTACAAACACATTTTAAAACATATTATTTAAATACTATAAGTAGTTTTTATTTTAAAAAAGTCAACGGGGATAAGAAATACAAAATGTGATAAACTTGAAGGCCAAAATCGAACAATTGAAATTTAGGGAGTTAAAATCAAGTAATTGGATTATCTATGCAAAAGCTCTCTGGAAAATCACACGGCGATACACATAGTCAAGATACAATTCAATATAATTTTTATTTTCTTAAAAAATTTATAAAAAAACACACGGGATAGATACACATTCGAGATACCATTTAGAAACACACGGTGCGCACGTATTCAAAAAATTATAAAAAAATACACGAGGTACAAACACATTTAAAAACATATGATGATGTCTCGACTCTTACGAACTAAATTATATTCTTAAGGATTATTGCTTAAAAAATTCAAACTAATCAAAATATCATGATTTTTATATTATTATTAAAATTAATACAAAGAAATACACAATATGAATTATATGTGAGACAAGTGGTAGATACGCAGGTTCCTAAATTTTCTCTATAGAATATGGTATCCAACTAAGTTGGACACCAAATTTCAAAATATTATTTACACATTTAAAAATAAGTTAACAAATATACTTTTAAATTTATTATAAAAATATGTACATTTAAATTTAATTATTATTTAAATAATTTTTTAAAAAAACTTATATCATAATCAAACAATTTATATTTTTATAAGTAAAAACTAATCGGTGCTTTTGCACGGGTAACTCATACTAGTAAATATATATATATATATATATATATATATATATATATATATATATATATATATAAAAATAATATAATACTATAACACAACAGATTCTAATATCTGGTACAATGTGCTTGTTAATTGACAGCTAAAAGACTCTGCAATAGCATTGAATTACATTTACTTTTTACTCAACCACCCAACTACATCTTCTCCTTTTTAAAAGGAGAACCCTCTCGTTGTTATAGTATACTTTTGAGTGTAAAAAAGTGAGAGAAATTTTTTTAAGAGAGAAATATGAGTAAGTGGTGTATTTTTGTGGTTTTGGCTCTTACTGTTGTTGCAACGAATGCAAGAAATGTGCCAGCTGGAGAAGGTGGTTTGAAGGATGAGAAGAATTACATGGGTGGGGTGGGTGGTTTTGGAGGAATTGGTAACAATGGTCTTCCTTTTGGAGGTGTAGGCATCGGCGGTGCTGGTGATGCTGGTAATGGACTCCCTGGACTTGGTGGATTCGGTGGACTTGGTGGTGGTGGTGGTGGAGGACTCGGTGGATTAGGCGGTACTGGTGGACTTGGAGGACTAGGCGGACTTGGTGGTGGTGGTGCTGGTGGACTTGGTGGATTCCCCGGACTCCCCGGTGGAGGTGGATTTGGAGGTGCTGGTGCTGGTACTGGTGGTGTATTTCCTCAACCTTGAGCTACAAGTTAATTACTAGGGAGTGTGCTTAATTTTCTTATGAAAATAAAAAGTTTATGTTGAGTTTGGTTGTTATCACAATGTTTAATTTTAGCGTTTTATTATTAAGATTAGGTTTTTCACGTAGAGAAAGAGTGTTAGCTAGTATTAGTTTGATTTCTAATGATGTGTTGTTCTTTCTAATATGTAAGGGATATTACATTTCACCTGAAAGTTTATTTATTATTTAAAGTTGAAAACTTAAGCATATGAAATATTATATATTGTTAGTTATAATGTGCATGCATTCCTCTAGAACTCTCGTCCCTATTTTATTTTTGTTTAACAGCAAAATGATTATGTATTTTTTCGTTTATCATTTCCTTTGAAAAAACAAATGAAAGTTTGAAGTTCAAATACGAGCCTTTTATTTATATTTAAATATAATATAAGTAACTTGCCTCATATGAAGCATGCATCCAAATCACCAGAATATTTAGGAGCAACATTAATCTTCAATTTAGTCAATTATAGGTTTATGTTTACAATTATATAAGTAATATAGTAAGTAATAATTCTATTTTCGCTTCAAAAAATGTAACAAGTAATAAGTAATAATGACAAAAAAAGCTAAAGTAGTATGGTCTAATTGACGCATGATTTGCTATGGTTACTCTTTAATTTTTTGGTTAAAATTGGGATTACACATAGTATAGTCTAATGACGCATATGATTTGCTAAGATGTTTTGTTTATTTAGAAGAAAAAAAAGTGTTTTGTTGTTAACTCTCCCATTTTTTTGGAAAGAAATTAGACTCTAACAATTCAAAATCCAACTGAGTGAAATAAAGTCCGATCAAAAAATGTATTTTTCATGAATCAAATTTTGAAAGAGAAATCCACATATTCTTGTTCATTAGATAAATTGCAAAATTATTAGGTTGGGTGTGTATGGTCGGAATTTGAAGTACCGAAAAAGTAAAGATTTGGACAAAGAAAAAATTATTTGCTTTAATTTTTATTTGGTCAGTTTCGCTTTAATTTTTATTTGGTCAGATTCGCTTTAATTTAATAGTTACATATATTCTCTTTTTTTTTTCTTCACTAAATATTTACATATATTCTTGTTAAAACAAAATAAAATCCTTTTTTTTTGTTTCTACCAAAAAAAATATATCCCTTTTTTGGTAACAAGAACAAAATAAAATCTTGTTCAACAATGTAAGTAAACTTTATTTTAAATAAATTAATTGGATGAAGAGATTTCAAATAAAATGGTCCCCTTTAGTAATTTTTTTTTTCTGATTCACTTAATTTTTCAGCTGACATCATAGTTTTACTCTGTACGTTAATTTGAAACATTTATTTGCTCACTATCTTAATTGCATGGAAGCATAAAAGTCTAATAGTCACTGATTTGTTTATAGGTGCAATGTTTGATTTTTTGGTAAGGTTATAGGTGTTTGATTAAGAAAACATTATTTTTGAATACATGTGATCAAAATAATTAAACACATTTTAATAGGTTAAAGTCCTCTTATAGCTTTTGCTTTTCTAAGCAAAAATATACTATTAATGTTCATTAAATAGTTGATATATTTGGTCACTGCGTCCAAATATTTTTTTATATATTTGATCTATATATTAAGTCAAATACAGCAGTTATTTAATGAATCTCAAAAATATATATTTTATTTATAAATATGACTTGAGAAAGTATAAGATTAATTATTATTATTTTGTGGTCAAATAATTTAGTGGCTAATAAATCACTTTTTAAAGGTGAATACGTAGGTGTACCAAGTTCGGATCTTAATCCATACACTTTTGTGCAATATGTCCAATCAATTGAGTTAAGCAGTCTATGCTCATGAAACTAAGATTAATTATTACTAGTACGTGTAAATACACATTAGATCACCAACATTGCAATTTTGATTATTTTTCTGCAGCTACCAAACTGTCACAAAGTTATTCCTTTATTTTTATGAGTTATTTTGAAATTAAAGAGGAAACTCTTATTTATCTAATTTATTAGATGAATGGAGGAATAAAATTTTGGTGTAACAAAATAGCTAAATATACTAAACGTTAGTTGATTTAGTGGTAATTGATGATGTATTTGATAAGAAAGATTAAAATTACCTGATGTCAAAATTTGTTCTGAACTCTGAACTATTAAGATCTCTTCCCCTAAAAATCAGAAGATGAGAATAAAAAATAAAGCTAATTATACCATTTTTATAAAAGAATAAAATATATACGCGAGCTAGTAAATAAAAATTGATATATATATATATAATTTATATTATAGAGTGTAGACAATTTTTCTCATATTTTTTAACCAATTTATACATCTTTTATCACTTATACGTGTGAAAAGAAGTGGAGAAGTAGTACTGTTCTTGTGAGGATGAGCATCAAAGTTATTAATTAATAGGCTTGGTAAAGGTTTGAATATTGAACAGTCGAACTTCTCAGCTAACTATATATCCTTGTATGGCATTGTCATTTATATTATCCAACTAGCAACTTAAAATAAAAGCTACTTTTAGTAGTACAAGTCACATTGCAATTGATTTGAATGAAATGAGAACCATACATTGGTCAACTCAATAGTGTAAATAGCCAATGAACTATCACCTGCTTTCTGTTTCATATATAGGTACGTTCTTCATTTGTCTCAAAATTGTACAACAAATTAAATGTGAAAATGCATAAAAAAATGAATCTCTTCTATCTATATACCTGTATTGTATACTTGATTAAAGATTGTCGAGGAGTACTTGTATGTTTGGTAATATTACGATAAATATATATTAAAATTACGATAATCAATGTGATTTTTTTAAAATTTACAATTTATAATTTCTGCAAATTAAAGTGAATTACCATGATACCAAAAATAAGTTATATATATTGCATGAACCAACTAAATTTGAAGATATGTTCTCCTTTTCCTTTCTTTCCATTTCATTCAGTCCTCTAAATACTACACAATCCATAGCCCCAAGAAAATTGATCTGTGTGTAAGTATCAACGTTTTAACTTAAAATTTTTCACCTTTTTACACTTTTTATTTTATCAAATAATCTAGTGATTAGAATTTCACTTTTAAAAAATAAATATATAAATATATCCAAAATTCAAATTAAATCCTAATATTTATACATTACGTATAAATGTTTTATCAATTAAATTGAACTAAGTTACATACACTCTTCTACACACTTAAATAAGTGATTCTAATTTTCTAAACACATAACAACAATAAATACCGGTTTCAAATAGGCGAACAAAAAGGGTAAGGCATTCACCTGTTTACTTGTGTGGCATAAATGCAACTGACATATGATACATTTATGAGCTATTGGTGAGTAGATAACATTAACAACATAAATAAATACAATTGTACTAAAGCTATAGGCGGTTAGTCAAAAAAAAAAAAAAAAGAAGATATAGGCGGTTCAAACAATTCCCCTCAAATTGCAACAATATATGCAAAGCAACAAATAAAAATAATGTAGCAAACATAACAAATTAATGCGCACAAAAGACACCGATAATATTTTAACATGAAAAACTATTTAAAGATAAATACTATACCATCTCAAAATATAAGTAAAAGTGAGTAAAAAAATTTACTACCTCCGTTTCTTTTTACTTGTCGTTTTAGAAAAAAAAAAACCAAAATAGAAAGGGTATATTTTTGCATCTTATTTTCCTAATATGTCCTCTTTTAAAATATATCATATTTTTAATCCACCAATAAATTCCTTATTTTTCACAAACATTATCTATTTTCAAAAAAATTATAACAAACTTTATTTAAAAACAAACAAAATTTGTATACAATAAAAAATATTTTATTGTTTCAACAAAAACAATTATACAAAATTTAGTCAATAAAATAAAATAAGAAGGAGGATATAATAAGCAAAATATAACCTAAATTGCTAAAACAACAAGTAAAAAGGAACAAATATTTTTTTTCTAAAACGACAAGTAAAAAGGAACAGAGGTAGTAATATATTTAATTAAAAATTTGGATTAAATACATTCAATTTTGTTGACCAATTTTTACTTATACTTTGGGACGGAAAGAGTACCTTAATAAAGGGTGAAAACATATGTTTGTGGTTGTCAATATCAAACAAATAGTTTTTTTTGGGTATTTTCTTGTGTACCCCACAAAATTTAGGGGTATTTACCCCCAACGACTTAAATTTTTTTAAATTGATATAAATTTTTGTAAAATAAACTGTTGGATTAAAAATTTATATCATATAGATCATTTGGGTAAAATTTTAGATAAATCTAAAATCATTTGATATGTTATTTAGACGCATCAAAATTAATAATTTTTGTGATTTTTTAAACACCGTTAATCTTTATGTGTCTCAATAGCATATCAAATGATTTTAGATTTGTCCAAAATTTTACACAAATGATCTATATGATATAAACTTTCAATCCAACGATGTATTTTATAAAAAAAATGTATCGCTCAAAACTTTTTGTAGTAAATGGGGGTAAATACCCCCAAATTTTATGAGGGTACACAAGTTGGCACCTGTTTTTTATCAAATAATTTATCCATAATTAAAAATGATTAAGTAGAATGTCTGAAGTTTAAACATCAACCTCTGTATATTGATGTCTTTTATGACAAAACAATCACATAATTGATCGATTCTTGGCAATCCTAGATATATTTTTCCAAACAACACACAAATCAATATACAAAAACATTGCAGATATATAAAAAAATATAATACTATATAGAATTCGTAAAGTCATGATCAACTTATTATATGTAAGCATAGCTCAACTAATTTATTAAAATAAAATCATATTAAAGCAATATCAAGTGAATTCCACAAGACTATGTTTCAATAAGAATTACTAAATGTTAGTTGATGTAATGTTGATTGATGTTGTTTTTGATAAGGAGAATCATGCGCAGTTCGGTTCTCCGCAATCATACTTAATTGGGAGGAGATTTTAACTACTTGATATAAGAGCTTACATCAAACTGGATTAGTTAATCAATAATATGAATATTGGTGGTGAAAAAAATTAATGTTGGGCTCTGCTACAAGAAGAGGCGCTTGATAAGAGTGTCTAAAAGTGTTCTAATTTGTTGTTTTTTGTGAATTTCAATTTTAGAAATTACACATATTTTGTATGAATGTTCTGATTCGTTAACTTTTACGAATTCTAATTTTACAAACCGGAATACCTATAAAAAATAATTTGATTTGTTAATTTTTATGAAATTCAATTTTTGATATTATACACTGAATAAAAGCCAAAAAGTATCTAAGACCTACTTATAATTTCAATTTGTATTAATTTTTTGAGTTTAAGTTAATTGGTATTTCTATGTCTAGCTCAACTGACATAAAATGTTGAAATTGTTAGGTTAAATGTCTATGACCAGGGTTTCTTGGTTCCACAATTTCATGTATGTGACTTTCTAATGACTTCATATTTCATCCAAAAAAAAGTTAATTGGTATTTTTGGTGCCCTAATTAACTTTTTTTTTGTAATAAATTTGAAACACTAGTTTTTTTTTGACAAAAAATTTGAAACACTAATTAAAGAGACAACAAAACTATATTTAATACTGCTTCAAAAACAAAACATAATCAATAGAAGGTCTATAAGCCTAAAAGAAAGATTATAACACAATCAAACTCCATTCAAATCAGCTATATTTTTAAAAACATTAACTTCTCGTGTTCGAAAAAAAATTACAATATTCATAATTGGGTCACGACAAGGTTTGATCCTCACCTTGGGTATGGAGCAGCTTTAAATCCTTGGGTCAGCTATCTCACCCTTTGAAGTGCCTCTAATATAGTGAGGGAATAATCACTGCGTTCGGCGGTGGATATACCCCGGTCTCGACAAAAAAAAAAAATCGGGTCACGACACAATCAATTGTTTTTTGTTTTTAATTATATAAAATACAAATTACAAATACAACTTATAATTAAAAGTGATTTGCATATATGAAATTGAGTTTTTAGTAAATAGATAGTGGGGGAGTAGACTTGCTAACTTATTTCCATGTGTTTTTATGTGAGAGTATGTTAGTGGTCTCATATACATATATATAAAGGTTTGCTAATTTCCTCCAACCTAAAAACATTTGAGAGGAAGTTAACAAGCTTACACCTGCTATAAATATACCAAAAACCCAATTTTTTATACAAAATATGTTTAAAACAAAAGGATAAATTTGTAAATTGCTTTTAATTCTTGATTTTCTATTTATTTTAAAATTCTAATTTTAAACAAAATTAAGCCAACGTTATTTTTTGATCCATAAATTAAGCCAACGTTTTTCTTTTGACAGAAAATTAATCAAAGACTAATGTTTCAACCTTTGTTCTTTTAATATGTTTGGAAACTCAATGTTTTTGTTGCTTTAAAATCCATTATCTGCTTAATTTATCCACCATACGTAACCACATAATTTTGCTCTTTTAACCAAATACCATTCCACTCAAGGTACAATGTCAAGTTTCTTTTCTCCAAATTATTAATAATCCACTGTAACCACATGTTTTTTATATAATAGCACACACTAAATTCCACCTACTACTACTACTATTATTATTATTATTATTATTATTATTATTATTATTATTATTATAAGAACACACACTTTATTAGCTGAATACGCATTAATAGAGATAAAGTAGAATACAACGATATATTTGTATGAATACTGTATTGAGCTTCTAGTTAGTGAGTCTCTTCCTGAGCTGAGCTGTCATAAGTATTAGTCAAAGGGATTCCACTATATATATAGAAGTCTCACTCTATGTAAAAGTCAAGTTTGTAATGAATAAATCAGATCAATGAATATTGTTCTCTCTCTGGTTTTTCAATATGGTATCAAAGAGCCTCAATGGTTCGTAACCGTTTCGTAACCGATTCGTAACCGCTTCCGCCATTTTTCTTCTTCTTCGAGCTTTATCAAGCTTCTTCCATGGAGATCTCTGGAACTGTATCACCGACTGAAGCTACTTCTTCTGCAATTCCAATCATTGCGTTACCTAATACCACGAAGGATTCATCTAGATCTGGCCTAACACATTCTCTCACACTGAAACTCGATGAGAAGAACTTTCTGTTATGGAGTCAGCAGGTGAATGCAATGATTCTTGTTCACGATCTACATCAATTTGTGGTTAATCCACAAATTCCGTTACAGTTCAGTTCAATTGAAGATCAAGCTGCTAACAAGGTCTCTGCAGCTTATCGGCAATGGCTGATTCAAGATCAAACGCTCTTCACGTGGTTGCTTTCCACGCTATCTGACAGTGTTCTACCGCGAGTTCTTGATTGCAAGCATGCGTTCCAGGTTTGGGATAAGATTCACAAGTATTTTAATTCTGTTCTCAAATCTCGTGCTCGTCAACTTCGATCGGAACTCAAAAGTACTAAGAAAGCTTCACGATCTATCAATGAATACTTACTTCGCATCAAATCGATTGTTAATTCACTTGTTGGTGGTGGTGATATTGTATCTGAAACTGATAAAGTGGATGCAATTCTTGAAGGATTACCTGAAGAATTGAATCCCTTTGTCATGATGCTGTACAGTCGATTTGAGTCACCAAAGGTTGACGATGTTGAAGCTTTGCTTCTCCTGCAGGAAGCACAGTTTGAGAAATTTCGCCAAGAACACTCTACTCCTAGTGTTTCAGCTCATGTTGCTCAAACTCGACCAGCTATGGAGGCTAATGCCACTTCCAGTGACGCTAAGCAAATTGGAACTGAGCACTACAATGCTGGTAGAGGTCGAGGCCGTGGCAAATGGAAAGGCAAAGGTCGTGGTCGGGGTCGTGATTCATCGCAAGGTTCCAATCAAGATAAGTGTCAAATCTCCTCTAAGCCCAATCATGATGCCATCAATGGCTGGTACAGGTATCATCCTACCCATGCTATGAGTAATGCACATAGAGGATTTGCTGCTGGTAACCCTAGACCTCAGACCTTTATTCCTTATATTCGTCCTACTGCTAATCTTGCTATGCCTGCCTATAATTCATCTCCTCATTTTGCTGATAATTTCTCTGCGGCTTTATGGTATCCTGATTCTGGAGCCTCTCATCACCTCACTCACAATCCCAATTATTTGACTCAGAGTTTTCCCTATAATGGTAATGAACAAGTCATGATGGGAAATGGTCAAGGTGTGTCCATTACTTCCTCAGGTCAATCTAGTTTTTATTCCAATTGCCAACCTAATGTCAAATTAACTCTAAAAGATTTATTACATGTTCCTCACATTTCAAAGAATCTATTGTCTATTAGTAAGTTTGCTCAAGATAACAATGTTATCTTTGAATTTCATCCTTACAAGTGCTTTGTCAAATCTCAGGAATCTAAACAGGTCCTGCTTGAAGGAAATGTAGGCGTTGATGGCCTTTACCAGTTCAAGCCCTTTCAGTTTCTATCTCCTTCACATGGAACTCTTAAGCCTGTTTCTACTATTTCCAGTCAATTTCCTGTAGTTAATAAGCCTATCAGTTGTAATAGTACTATTTTCAACTCTGATAGTGATTTCCATAAGTGGCATTTAAGACTAGGTCATGCTCACTTCAATGCTATTCAACATGTATTACAATTGTGTAATGTTTCAGTTTCCAATAAATACTCAAACCAGTCATGCACATTTTGTTGCATAGGCAAGTCTCACAAATTGCATGCTCCTAGTTCCACTACTGTTTATAAAGCACCATTTGAAGTTGTGCATTGTGATCTGTGGGGTCCTGCACCCTTTATTTCCTACTTTGGTTATAATTACTACATCACCTTTGTTGACACTTATACCAAGTATACTTGGATTTATTTTCTAAAAGCTAAATCAGATGCCTTACAAGCCTTTAAACAGTTTCATGCCTTGATTCAAAATCAATTTAACCATAAAATAAAGGCTTTGCAATCTGATTGGGGAGGAGAGTTTAGAACTTTCACTAATTTACTCAATGAGATGGGTGTTATCCATAGGTTAACTTGTCCACACACCTCACATCAAAATGGGACTGTTGAACGAAAACACAGACAAATAGTGGATATAGGATTGACTATGTTGTCTCATGCATCTATGCCACTAAAATATTGGGATCATTGTTTTACACAAGTAGTTTGCCTTATTAACAAATTACCTACTACTGGTCTATCTCATTTTCAATCTCCTCATCATGCTCTCTTTCACAAACACCCTGATTATTCTCTTCTTAAAGTGTTTGGCTGCCTATGTTTTCCTCATCTTAGACCGTATAATCAGCATAAGTTTCAGCACAAGTCAAGTCCATGTGTTTATCTTGGATTGTCACCTCAACACAAAGGTCACAAGTGTCTAGACAGTCATGGTAGAGTTTACATATCCAAGGATGTCATCTTTCATGAGCTTAAGTTTCCTTACGGTCAATTATTTGCTTCTGATAAATCATGCACTGATTTATCCTCCAGTTATTCATCTGTCATACCTTTACCACTCCCTATGAGCCCTATTGAAACATCTAATCACTCCTCAGCCAACACTTTATCCAATGACTCTTCAACAACAAATACAAACTCTAAGTTACCTAGTCCCATACCTTCCCCTTGCTCATCTTTCCCTATTGGTTCTTCTACTGCTCCACACACTAGGTCACCTGTTCCTACTTTACATGCAGTAGCTCCCACTATACCTAATATACCAGTCATATCTGATCACAATAATCACCCTATGGTCACAAGAGGGAAAACTGGTAATCTTAAACCTAAAGTGTTTTTGGCTGCCATGGAGCCCAAAATAGTGAAAGGTGCTCTATCTGATCCTAGGTGGTTAACAACTATGCAAGCTGAATACAAGGCTCTAATGGACAATCACACATGGTCCTTGGTGCCTCTACCACCCCACAGAAAGGCTATTGGTTGTAAATGGATTTTCAGGGTTAAAGAAAATCCAGATGGCACTATGAACAAGTTCTAAGCTAGATTAGTTGCAAAAGGATTTTCACAAACTACTGGTTTTGACTTTACTGAGACATTTTCACCTGTCATCAAGCCCATTACAATCAAGATTATACTTACTCTTGCAGTTACCTATCATTGGTCCATCCAACAAATTGATATCAACAATGCCTTCTTAAGTGGAGATTTGCACGAAGAAGTGTATATGACACAACCAGCAGGTTTTGAATCATCTGACAAGTCTCTCGTTTGTAAATTACATAAGTCATTGTATGGACTAAAACAAGCTCCTCGTGCTTGGTATGACAAACTTACTGCTGCACTCATTAGTCTTGGATTCACCAAGAGCAAGTGTGATCCTACTCTTTTGGTTCATCATCAAAATGGAACTTGTACTTATGTCCTTGTCTATGTGGATGACATTTTGATCACAGGTTCAGCTCCTCAATTAATTAAGGATCTTATTCACAAGTTGAATCTACACTTTGCTCTCAAACAACTTGGTAACTTGGATTATTTCTTGGGCATTGAAGTTCACCATCTCAAATCAGGTGCTTTGCTTCTTAATCAAGCTAAATATGTTAGAGACTTATTATGCAAGACCAACATGGATGAGTCAAAGCCTATTGGCTCACCTATGGTTAGTAGTTGCCGACTCAGCAGGTTTGGCACTGACTCTGTTAGTGATCCCACACTCTATAGGTCCACAGTTGGAGCTTTGCAATATGTTACTCTCACTAGGCCAGACATTGCTTTCAGTGTTAACAAGGTTTGTCAGTTCATGGCAAATCCTCTTGAGTCTCATTGGAAAGCTGTCAAGCGAATTCTCAGATATCTTCAAGGTACTCTTCATTATGGCCTTTGCTTGTTTCCTGCCATCTCTGGCCCTCCTTTTTCCTTACGAGCATATAGTGATGCTGACTGGGCCACTGACCAAGATGATAGAAGGTCTGTGTCTGGTTCTTGCATTTATTTTGGCCCAAATCTGGTGTCTTGGAGCTCAAAGAAACAACAATTAGTTGCTAGGTCCAGCACTGAGGCTGAGTATAGGAGCATGGCTCATACTACAGCTGATTTATTGTGGATTCAATCACTCTTGCAGGAATTACATGTTCCCTTTCACACTCCAACTCTTCTTTGTGATAATTTGAGTGCAGTTTCACTATCTCATAACCCCATCCTCCACTCTAGAACAAAACATATCGAGTTGGATCTTCATTTTGTTCGAGAGAAGGTTTTGGCCAAGCAACTACATGTTCTTCATGTCCCAGCTGCAGATCAATTGGCTGATCCTCTCACAAAGCCGTTATCTCCATCCAATTATGGTGTGATTCGAACCAAACTCAAGGTGTTTCCTTGTCATGATCCTCCTTGATTTTGTAAGGGGGGTAATAGAGATAAAGTAGAATACAATGATATATTTGTATGAATACTGTATTGAGCTTCTAGTTAGTGAGTCTCTTGCTGAGCTGTCATAAGTATTAGTCAAATGGATTCCACTATATATATAGAAGTCTCACTCTATGTAAAAGTCAAGTTTGTAATGAATAAATCAGATCAATGAATATTGTTCTCTCTCTGGTTTTTCAATACGCATAAATAAAAAACTCCATCAAAGTAAAAAAGGTTAGGAAGATAATGTAATTGAAATTAAAAAATGGTAAGAGTACTGATAATGTAAGAAGCTACATACAAATAAACAATTGTACCCAAAAAAGATCCCTATAAAAAGTGTAACAGAGAAAAACAGAAATCCTATGAAAATAAAAAAACAATTAGTGATATTATTGGTTTAAAAATAAAATTACAAAACGGTGTTGTTTTTTTTATTAAATATATAGTGGGAGAAGCTTGCTAACTTCCTCCCACATGTTTTTTGGTGGGAGGAAGTTAGGGGTCATCTTTATGAAATTGATAAATTATGAATTTGATTTTAATTGTAACACATAAATTATGTAATTGGGGGTTAGTGTTTGTATTTATTGAACTCTTAAAATCTAAATTTGAATTGAAATGGAAGGTAGTGAAAAATGAATAAGTTTTGTGAGGCTTTGATTAGAATTGGGAATTTATTTGTTCACAATGTGTTAGTGTTTCAATTTGAGATATTATTCAAAGTTATTCAAATTTAATGTGTCATACTGTGAATTACTTACTTCATCAATTTTTCTACGAAACTCCTGCAGTTGAGTAATGGATGGCAATATGGACATGGTTCTCAACATGATCAGAATGGAGATGGTGTGAATGATTTTTTGATGGGTTTGGCCTTGATGCTAGCTTGCTTGTTGAGGAAAGGGTGGAGTATTCACACAAGAATGAAGTAATTAATATTCTATCTTCAATTTGAGATAATAGATAAGTTGTATTATATTTAATCATTTTATTTTATAGAACGATAGTATCTTTGAATATTATAGTTACAATTCAAAAAATCAATTTGAATTTAATAATGTCAAAAAAATTTAGTTACAATTCAAGGTTGTTCAATATTATAAAGTAAAGATTAGAATTTCATTTATCGTTTTGACTGATTCAATTATAGTTAGAAAAAGGATAACTATAACTAATTTACATTTAGCAAAATTATGTTAGTGTTAATGACTTTGAATACATAATTTTGGCACATTGGTAAATAATCACTTTATTGCACAAGGTTTACTCATGTAGTTAGATGTTAACTAAAGTTTAATATGAGTTTGTAACAGGTCATATGATACGGAACATGTTGATTTAAGATGAAGGCAAAAAAATGTATGCAAATATTGCAGCGTAGGTATGTTTCAGTTTATACATCATCAAATTTAATATGCACAATTGTTATGTAGAGCAGCTTATGTATGTATAGAAATGAATATGTATAGAGTTGATGAATTGTGTATGTATGCAACACACACACACACACACACACACACACACACGAGCCAACATCAAATTACATCTAATTTAACCAAACACAAGCAAAATGGAGAATAATAGATAAGGTCCTCCTAAATATAAGAGAAGATTTAGGTTTTAGATCCATTTAGAATCTAATGTATTTGGTGTGCAATATGACCTACATACATTAACTTCTCAATGATTCGTTATATTAAAAAATTTCTTATATTTGGGACCAGACCGGATTAAGTATTATAGAAGTTATCTGAAACACAACAAAAAACCCAACATAATCAAACATAGAACAATAGTCCAGATTTTAAACAACACATTCCTCTTCCATAACTGAAGCTACCAACGATTTGAACTGCTTGGCACAACAAAAAAGGCAACATAATCCAACATCCAACAGAGAAACATAATTCAGACTTTGACCAATGCATTCACATGTAACTTCCAATGGTTTCCATTCTTTCACACAAATTTTGTCTTCAATAAATTGTTATCTGATAGAGCTAGGTACAGGGCAAGTTTCATTCTTGTGGTAGTCACCACCTGAAGTCAATAAGGCATAAAATGTTATAAAACATTTAGGAATCTTTGGAACATAGTTATAGAGAACGTGTTTATTACATAGTGAGAGTGAACTTACAGTAATGTATTCATAATCACATCGATTCACACCCTCTATCATCCATTTGGCGACCCACACTCCACAATCATTGATGTGGTCAATTAGTAAGTAGTTTAGTTCACATTAATAGATGATTCCAATAAAGATGAAAATTTAAATAAGGTTGAGAATAATTACGAATTAGGTCTCTGATGTGGGAGCCATCTTGGTTGCACTAAATTGAAGTTTGTTGGTAAATAATGATAAATATTTGGTAGGAGTTCAGCATATGACGGGTGTATGAGAATTGCCTCAAGGAATATACCCTGGCACAATAGTAGATGTAAAATATGAATTTGAATAACATAACAATATAGATGATTTTATTGGCCAAGTTATAAATAACATGCATACTAGTTTCAAAACAGCATGACGGCTAGCATAATGTCTCTCTTCACAATGCAGTGAATCAAGCCAAACAGTCTTTCTTTCAACTGAGTTTATTGGCCAAACCCTAGAATTAGGTGGCATGAAGTTTTTCTGATATATTGCCCTGACTTTATCAACTGAGTTTGGCTGGTTTAGCACATATTGCTAAACAAAAAAAAAAACTTTAAGTCAATAGCTAGGTAACACTTTATGAATGTAATGTAATATTTGGAGTGTTAGTGTTAATCACCGCAAACTCGGTTGGCAAATACCAAACAGACTTTGAAGTTCCCTTTCATTCCATCAACCATTTATTTCTAGCAACAACTAAGTTTAGAATCTGTATAGTCACAAGTAAATGCTATTAAATCAAAATGTTACATTAATACTAAAGGTTATTGAATGTGATCATATAAACATGACCTCTTGGTCTACAGGCCCCGTAGGCATCAAAGTCATCAGTGTTTATCTGTTCCCATAAAGACCTGATGTAGTTTTAATCAGCACCTCATCACATATATATATACGAACAAAGAAATTAGTAAGTAGTTATTTGATACAGTCAGGTATAACAAAACTGAATTAGTAGTTGTTAATACTTACTTCAGAAATTACAAAACTATGACAATCCTCATATCCAATTGAGCTCAATAGATGATAGTTAAGGTAGAAGTCATTGTCATCGTCTTCATCTGTTTGACAAAACAAATTCTTTCTGACCATATTGCTAGCTGATTCAATAACCAATCCAGTCCTCTGGATTTTGGGTGGGGCTGATGTTGATTCCACTAGCTTTGACACAGTATATTTGTGCAGTTTGTGTTTTCTTTCTATTCACGGAATTGACTTACCCAGCTTTGTAAGATTAACTTTTTGCGTTGATGTCGTGGAGTCGTGGTAGTGGTCTAAGGACTTGTGTAAGTATACACAGTCAATAGTAGCAAGTAATAAGTAAATAGTGATACGATCCTACAGGGAATAATTTATGGGTTATGCATTCAAAGTTCATTCAAAGTGTTTTAGTCTATTGTAATGGTAACAAAACATGATTGGTTATTAATGCAATAAATTAAATAACAGTTATATAAAGTGATGGTTGAAAACAGAGATAAAAGGGTAGCTGAAATCACGATCCATTTAATACATGAACGAAGCATAGTGAATGATAACTACTGTCATGTCATCTGTGAGCAAGCTTGCCTTGTGGTGTATGTCTACAACGTTAGATATTAAAACGGGGTATGTGGTTATTGTCCATGTCTGGGTTACCGTAATCCTTTTAGAGTTCAGAAACGCACTTGTTTGTTTGGTATCTCACTAAGGCCCTTAACTTATCCATAAGAAAAGGTAGGGATTACATGTGTGCTCCCACTTAACCTTATTAACATTATTATTTCCATTAACATGCTAGATGTCTCTACACATGCAACTTGTATTTAAATCTAAGTTGATCAGTCAAAGAAATAAATGTATTTTCATAAAAACATAAAGTTAAAGATGACACAATAACAATTATTCATTCACATAAATACTTCATTCATTATATTAAACTTCACATAATTTCAACTACAAAAGAGTTTAGCTCAGATTGAGCATGGAAACAACAACAATAATAACAAGTAAAGTAGTGATACCCATTACAAAGCAATAGATACTCCTATAGACACTGTCGTGCCTCTCGTTATCACCGGTCGTCTCTTCGGAAGCTGGAACGGCGCTGCCTCTCTTCTTCGTCTTTAGATCCTCTCTTTAGGGTTTTCAAGCACACCAACAAATGATTTAGGGTTGTGTATTTATAGGCATATCCTTCTTGGATCGGGTGCAACCTTAAATGATGACATTTGACCCAAGGAATAAAGAATATTCCTTTTGCAAGGACCACTAATTATAGTACAATCATTTCTGATGCTGATATCTGGTAAGCCAGCCGTCATCCTTATCCTTTAAAGATGCAATTTACAATGTTGTACTACAAACCCTTATTTTGTCTGCTTGTGGCGCTTGACTTGTTGGCTTGTACGGATGAGAATGTCTTGACATTAATTACTAGTAGATGCCTTTTTGATGACGATCCAAAACTAGATAATACGCCTTGACATAAATTGCCTCTAAACTAACTCTTTTTCACTAAAATTACATAACTATTCCTATTACATAATTCTAGACTCAAAAACTAATAAAACTAATGAAAGTGAATTAAAACATGGTTTGATCACCATATTGGCAGGAAATAACTCATGAATAAATGCCTATATTCCGCCCTTTTAGTGAGTAATTAATCAATTCGTACTTAGGGGTGGACAAATTTTCCGACCCGATCCGAAACCGTAGAAACCGATTTAGAAAATGAGTGTTGGGTGGTAATGGGTCGGGTCACGGGTTAACCGGGTGAAAAAAAGTGGGTTTCAAGGGGTTTAAATGGACGGGCTCGGATTAGAATTTTAGGTCCATAGGAACCCACTACCGACCGTATGTTTAATACATTAGTCCTATATATTATTAAAATGTTTCAGTACCTCTCTATTTTCTTCCTCAATTTGCTGGTTAGTGACTATTGGGCTTATGGCTTGGATCAGAGTGGAAGCCCAATTGACAACATATTCATACGAATTAGGGTTTGTTTCTTCTTCTCACATATATATAGAACATTTATCATTCTTGAAACCCTAAGCTAGTAAGTTTCTGCACCGCTGCAGAAAGAAAGAGAACTAGAGTAGGAGTTTACACAATTGTTGTGCCATCGACTACCTCACCTGTTTCGTTCGATCTCTTTCATTGTGAGTCTTCATCTATTCATCTTCTTCATTGTGTCTCAATTCTTCTCTCATTCTTTGATTCCTCTTTTTTTTTGTTGGCAGGTTTAGTTCAACATAAGTTTGAGGTTGATTCTTAAAAAGGTATGTGTTTGAATTTACTATTTTAGTTATGATTTTTAGTTTTTATTTTCTTAATTAATAAAATATAATATTATTTGTATCTTGTTCCAAAAAACAATTAGATGAACTTGCTTGATATCTCTTTCTTGAACATAGTAATGATTGTTACTTTTACGGTGTTTGATATTTTTTTAGAAAATATACTTATTTTTATATTTGTTGTAATTTGATACAATGAAAGTATGCATATCTTTCTTATAGCGACAGACCTGTAATTGTATTTACTAACTCATTGGTCATTAGAGATTGTTGTGCTTTCTGTTCGAAAGGGATTTCAGGAAATGCCTTATTTTAAGAAGATTGTAGATTTAAAATGATGTATTGTAATTAATAAAATACAATATTGTTTGTATCTTGTACCAGTTGCTTTTTATGTGTTTTTTCATCCATTTTGAACAATTTTAATTGAAGTTTTCATTGCTTATATGCTTTCATTTCATGTATTGTGCCTTATCTCATACATATATTAATTTCGTGATGATTAACCTCATGTTGTTTAACTTGTAGTTTATTTCTTTTAGCTATATCTTTTTTTTCAGTAATGGAGAATATTAGTGACAATTTGTCTTCTGCGTTAACACCTGAAAGTGTTGAAGTTGCTCTTGCTCAAACTATAGAGCAAGTTACTACTCAAGTGACTACTCAAGTAACTGCTACTGAAGCCACTATCACTACTAAAGCCGTTGTTGTTGGGATTCCTCCTCTTGGAAAAAGAGGAAACCAAATGCTAATGGTCCTAGGAGATCATCTCCTGCTTGGGACCACTTTATTAAGTTGCCTAATGAAGTAGTACCTACTACAGCATGCAGACACTACCATAGAAGGTATTTATGTGATCCAAAAACCCATGGAACTTATAACATGCTTGCTCACACAAAAACTTGTTTTAAGAATCCCCAAAATGATCCTAGACAATCAGCCCTCATGTTTGCTAGTGGGGAGGGTGGTGCTTTGGTTGCTGCAAGCCAAAGATTTAATACAGCAGCTTGTAGGAAGGCAATAGCCTTTTTTGTAATTCTAGATGAACATGCATTTAGGTTAGTCGAAGGTGAAGGTTTTAAGCTTTTATGTAAGCAATTACAACCTTTGTTAACTATTCCATCAAGGAGAACTGTGGCTAGAGATTGTTTCCAACTATTTTTTGATGCAAAGTTGAGATTGAAAGAGTATTTCAAATCAAACTGTTGTAGGGTAGCTTTAACCACTGATTGTTGGACATCTGTTCAAAACCTTAGCTACATGACCCTCACTGCACACTTCATTAACAATGACTGGAAGTATGAAAAAAGAATTCTTAGTTTTTGTTTAGTTCCCAATCATAAGGGTGACACAATTGGTAGGAAAATTGAAGAGATTTTAAGGGAGTGGGGAATAAGGAATGTGTCCACAATAACCGTGGACAATGCATCATCTAATGATGTGGCTGTTGCTTATTTGAAGAAAAGAATTAGGAACATGGGTGGTTTAATGGGTGATGGGTCTTTCTTTCATCGTCGTTGTTGTGCCCACATTCTAAACCTTGTAGTGGGTGATGGTTTAAAACAAAATGAGCTCTCCATGTCCTCTGTTAGAAATGTTGTTCGGTTTGTTGGGTCTTCCTCACAAAGAGGAACTAAGTTCAAAGAATGTATTGAGTTTGCTAGAACTAGTTCTAGGAAGCTACTTTGTCTTGATGTCCTAACTAGGTGGAATTCAGCCTATCTAATGCTAGAGGCTGCTGAAAAAATCCGAATTGCCTTTGAGAAATTGGAAGGTGAAGATTCAAGTTATTTGGACTTTTTTGGGGAAGCTGGCCCTCCTAGTGTTAATGATTGGGAGAATGTTAGGTGTTTTATAAGTTTTCTAAAAAATTTCTATGATGCTACCAAGGAGTTTTCCTCGTCACAAGAAGTATCATTGCATAAGTCTTTTCACCAACTAGCTGCTGTTCACTGTGAGTTAAAGAGATCAGCCATGAACTTGAACTCAATTTTAGCCTCAATGGGATTTGAGATGAAGCAAAAATATGACAAGTATTGGGGCAAAATTGAAAACATCAATAAGCTTCTTTACTTTGGTGTGATTCTTTTCCCTCGATACAAGTTCAGCTATGTGGAGTGGTGTTTTAATGACATGTATGGAGACCAACCTACTTTTTTTGTTGATTTGATTGCTGCAATCCAAACTGAGTTGTCTAAACTCTTCAATTGGTATAAGGATGGCCATGACCAACAACTTAATTCTGGTCAGCCACTTGCTTGTCCATTTGAGCCTAATTCTGTTAGTGAAAATGTGGTTTCAACTGTAGTTCCATCTCATTTAGCAAGGGCTGAAGCTTTTAAACAACATCTTAAGCAAAAAGAATCCGTAGTTAAAAAAAAATGAGCTTGAGAGGTACATAGATGAGGAACGTGTAGATGATGATTTCAACTTTGACATTCTTGTTTGGTGGAAACAAAATTCTTGCTGCTATCCCGTTTGTCTACTATGGTGAGGGATGTGTTAGCTACACCAGTTTCAACAGTTGCTTCTGAAAGCGCTTTCAGTACCGGTGGGAGAGTTTTAGACACATATAGAAGCTCTTTGAGCCCACAGATGGCTGAAGCATTAGTTTGTGCTCAAAACTGGTTGAAGCCCACTCTAAGTCAGTTCAAAGACCTGAACATTAATGAAGAATATGAGCTTTCTAACACTGTTGTATCAGGTATATGAAACTATTTATTTTGCATTTTTATGACAATTTTATATTGCTTCCATTATGTTTTATATGACTTTATTTTGTTTCAATTCTATATAGAATTTGAAAGGCTTTCTACTAGTGGATCAGCACCAATTGGTACTAGAGCAACAGCTACACTAGGGGAAGCATCATCTTCTCAATCACAGCCAATGAGCTGTGATTAAAAATACTAGTGTTAGTGATTTTTCATTTGTTTAATATGCTGTCAGTTTATGGATTATCTCTGTCTGTTTATGTTATTTATATTATGTTAGTTGTTATATTCTTGTCAATGGGCTGTGATTAAAAAATTAGTGTTAGTGATTTTTCGTTTGTTTAATATACTGTCAGTTTATGGATTATCAATGCTGTTTTTGTTATTTATATTAACTTAGTTGTTATATTCATGTCAATGGGCTGTGATTAAAAAAATAGTGTTAGTGATTTTTCATTTGTTTAATATACTGTCAGTTTATGGATTATCAATGTTGTTTATGTTATGTACATTAAGTTAGTTGTTATATTTATTTTCAAGTTAATCTTTTTTTGAGTCATTAATGATGATAATGACTAGCTGCTTTGTGCACTTTTGGAGAATCTACTTCATTTTGGAATTAAATATGTAGAATATATCCATTATCCACAACAACTCATTTTTGGATCCAAACAACTTGCTTATTGGACTGTTGGAGTATGGTAATATGAACATTTTATAGGTAAATTTAAACATATATAATTTTTTTGTTAATTTTAATACACTTTGGTAGTTGTGATTGTCTGTTTGATTAATAATAATCTATTTGAAATATATAATGAAGTCTACAAGAAGGAGGTGGAAGTGAAGTTGAGGGCTGAAACTTAAGCTTGTGGAGGTGAAGTTGAAGAATAGTTTACTGCATATCATGGTGTGTGCATCTAATATTCATTACATTTTTTAATAGCGTCAAATATAAAAACATGATTTACTGTCTTATTTATTGTATGAATGGCCATGGATGGGAACCTCCAAATTGTTTTGTGAGATAATTTCGTGCTTTTACTGCTGTCTTCATGGTTTGGTTCCTAGATACTGTGTTGTTTTAAGTGATTGGCACATGCTGCTATGCTGTTGTGTTAATCCTTATTGCGTTACTCTACTCTTGTGTTTGTCTCTAATTTTGTTTATTAATATATGTAGATAATTCTGATGTGATGTGGTGATGAATTGTTGATGATGTAAAATCCTTAAGTCATGGAGAGGATGGATTACTATGCGGCTATCTGCTGCTAATGACGTTAATTTTATTGAGCTTGTTGTGGATTGGATTAAATATCAATTGGATATGTAACTTAGTTGAAGTAGGTTCATATTTTAATTTCAAAGCTTCAAGCAAAGCAGCTTTTAATATGTAATATAATATGTAATATGTTGATGCCTTGTCATCACATGGATGATGTAGAAACTGTACTTAAATAGGGCTGAACAGATCGTGAACCATTAAATGGTGTTTTAGGCTTTTCTAAGCCAGCTTAATTACATCGAAGAATCATGAATGTGATTCATTAATTTAGGATTTTCATAGTAAATTAGTCTTATTTCATTATTTCATTACAAATAAAAGTTGAAATTTTTTTATGGATCAAAATCCAGAACGGTAAATGGTTGTCTAAAACCGAATTAACCCAACCACTTTATCCGATCAAACCGCTAAACCAAAATCCGAACAAACCGAAATGTAACTTGGGTGAAATTGGGTTTTACTTTCTCATCCGTGGGTTTGTTCGATTTTAGATTTTTGAGCCCGAAACCACCCATAACCGATCGTTGACCACCCCTAGTCGTACTCTTGTGAGTTGACAGCTTCATCTAACGGTTCAGTAGTAGATTGGCGACTATCCAAACAATTAAAGAAATCAGTTGTAAGTTTTAGCTTGTAGTGTTTATGACAAAATCAGTAAGCTTGGACACCAACACAAATTTGAAACACTAATCAACACAACAGAAAATAAATGTAACAAGGTAAGTTGGAGCTTGTAGTGTCTATGACAGAATAAAGTTAAATATGCTATATAAGGGTTGAAAAATGTTAAATCTTACAATGATAAGAAAATAATGTATTGTTTATCTTCTTAGATTTTATAAGTATAAGTTTAAGCTTAGATTTTATAGAATACTTTAGTTAAGAAAATAAAGTTAAACCTAATATGAATTTAGATATGAACTTAGATTATAAATGAAGTTAAACCTAATATGAACTTAGATTATAAATAAATTTAAACTTAATATGAACTTAGATATGAACTTAGATTATAAATAAAGTTAAACTTGATATGAACTTAGAATGATGAACTTATAGATCTAATATATATACTTTTTAGGAGAATTATATTACCTGGAAACCTCAAAAATGTCAACTTTCATGGTTGCATTGTATTTTTTCTTAACCTCCATAGAATGTGTTGTGGTGTTCGAAGTCAATTCACTACAAGAAGTTTTTGCATTTCCTACCAACATTTGAGAGGAAATCTGGTTCGTCACAAATGCAAAACATTTGCGAGGAAATTTCCTCGCAAATGTAGTGGGACCCAGCGAATAAAATTGATTCTGTGAGATTCCTGACGCGCCTGACATCAATTAACATTTGCGAGGAAATATTTTGAATTTTCGTCGCAAATGTGTTGACCGTTTGCGCGTGAGCAACACACGCTCTGCAACACTGCACATGATTCCTGACACGAACAGGAAATGACATTTGCGAGGAAAGTTTTTGGATTTTCGTCGCAAATGTTCGGGCCCACAGAAATCCGAACATTGTGCAACGGATCTATATATCAGCTATATATATATATACATATTTCACATTCCACACTTCACATTCCGAAAATTACTTCCAATTACACTTCATTCTCCTATAAATTTTCTTTCATTCAAAAACCTCTTTATATAATTTCACACAAATTATTGTGTTTGAATGCTTCTCTATTTTCATCTCATTCTTAGCAAAGGTTAGTTATCATGAAGAAAGTTTTGATATTTATTTATATATATATATATTATCTAAATCATTATATTGTGATTATACAATTTTTTTGACATAAATTTTTGATTTTATTTTTTAAGGTTGTTGTTGTTGTTTGGTTGTTGTTTCTATTTTGGAGTTTTTCTCTTCTTATCATCGATCATATTATTTGAGGTTAGTAATTTATTTTTAATTGCTGGTTAATAATGTTATTATTCTTTATATAAAAATTTGTACTTTTCAAATCATGTTATATTTTAAGAGATAGTTAAGAAAAATGACAAATTATAAATTATTAACATTATTATTATTTATTAATTTAAATTAAAAAATTAATTAAAACAATTCAAATCTAATACCTACTGTATGTTTCCAAATTCAAAGCCCCACCCTTGAAAAAAAAAATAGTACGGCGCCCCCCACCCATAATTAATTAATTATAATTTATTTTATTATTGTTTTTTATTTTAATTAAGTATTTTATTTAGGTAGTTATGTTAATTAGTTTGGTTTTTAAAAAAATTATTTAATAAAATTAAACTCCCCCATCCCTTAAAATTTGTTTGTTACGGCTCCCCACCCTTATTTTTTTTTAAAATTTAAATTAAGTACATTATTATGTTTGAGTAAATAATTAGTTTTGTATAAATTTATATAGTTAAATATAATAATGTTAGTCTTTTAAAAATATAAGTTTAAATAATGTTAATTAATATTATAAAATATAAGTTTAATAATATGTATTAATTAACTTGTTTTGTAAAAAAAAATTAGTTAGTAAAAATAAACTTGTTATAATAGAAATTTTTTGTATAATTATTTTAATATTTAATTATATTTTTTAGGGTGATATAACTTGTTATTGCACAAGTTATATATATTGTTGTTGGATCGTTTCGGTGGAGATTATTTGATCGTCGTTGTACATTTCGACGTATATTTTAGGTTAATTTATTTAATTTTGTTTAAATAAATAACAAAAAAAGTATTTATTTAGTTTATTATTTTATTTGTAGTAAAAATATGTTATTATTTCCTACTAGAAATTAATAAATTAATAAAAAAAATGCAATTAAGAAACAAAAGTGGCGCACCACCACCACTGTGTTTCCAATTCAATTAACTCCCCCCACCCCTTAAAAAAAATTTGACCGCCCCCCCACCCCATATTAAGTAGTAAAATTTATTTTATTATTGTTCTTTTTATTTTAATTAAGTACATTTAAATTTTTATAGTTTAGTTAGTAAAAATTAGATAGAAAAAATTATTGTAACAAAACTATTTAGTAAAAATAATATTGTAGAAAAAACTAGTTTGTAAAAAAAAGAGAAAAAGTAAATCGTAAGAAAATTAATTAGTAAAATTAATTAGTTAGTAAAAATTAATTAAATATGGTATTTACTTATAATCTTTAATTTCATCTTTTAGGGTGATTGTTTGTTGTGCTGATTGTTGGATCAGTGTCTTCTCCTTCTTCTAAACTCACCGACATACACTACAAGAAAAAAGGTATTTTACAGCGACAAATGTCGTTGAGAAAAATTCAAAGTTGTTAGGAAAAGTGTTTTTTGCAGCGAAAAAAGTGTCGCTGCATGTCGTTGGCATAAGTGCTGTTGCAAAAAGTTTTGCAGCAACATTTAATGTCGCTGCCTAAACTAATGTTTTTACAACAATAATTATTGTTGCCTTATGATGCATCATAGTGAGTATAGTCATTGCAAGTAAAATGTTTTTGCCAACAACTAAAGTTGTTGTATTAAGTTATTTTTTTGCCAACGATATAAATTGTTGTTATATTGTTTATAATATCAACAAATAAATTATTGTTTCCAATAACTAATATCATTTATTATATTTATTTTGTTAAAAAAAATAAATACAAATTAATATAACATTAACAAATATAAAATTTCATAATTATCTCTCTTAACATAAAAAATTAATAAATTACAAACAATCTTGTTCTCATAAAAATGAAAAACAAAAAAAATTACATAGTTGACAAACAAAATTGTTACTATAGCCAACAATAATATTAATTCTTGTGTAGTTGTTCTTTGAATCTTTCTTTGTGATATAGTTGAAACAATCATACTTAACCTGCAATTTAACACAAAACAAAGATATTTTAGGTTAATATGTCACTATCTAATCTATTATGAAAAAGAACAACAAAAGAGAAATCAAACAAAACCTAAATAACTTCAATCCAAATCAAACAAAATGAAGATAGAAAAAAAGGAAAAATGTTTAAACTACCTAAAATCACATCAATTTGGCTCCCTTCTCCTCCATCGCTAATAAACAATTCAAATTTATTTCACCAAACTAATGCATGAGACTTTTGTTGGATTTTTCTCCATTTCTTGAAATGAAAAGGTTCTTGCTTTGTTGGCTTATATGTATTTGAAGAATTTGAAAGTCATAAATCTGAATTATGGATTTGTGGTGCCATAACTAAATAGAATATAGATGACAACACATATTAAATCATTTAGTAAATATTTGTAACACAATTATGTATGCGTGCATGTGTAAAATTCTCTTTTAAAAAAAGAAACAACTAAAGACTCAACATGAGAAATTTTGATTAAAGGGAGCTAGATTTCACTAAAAACCTACTAATTGTCAAACCAATATAGCAAATCCATCTAGATCAAATCGAACACAACTAAAAATCAAATAAAAAAAACCAACATACAGCCCCGAGAACCACACCTTGACAGAAGATAAAAATTCCCAACGCAAACAAATCGAAGGGCCACATACCGCCAACACTGAAAACAACAATCTACAAAACCTGGCCAAAAAAATCATAATCAAATGCAGAAGCAAGTGCGTCACAACAACACTAAACCAGAAGCAAATGTAGAAACAAAGATCCGAGCATATCCTGCACTCCTTACTCATATTGAAATCATTTACTTCAAGTAGAACAATCAAATATACCATAGGTATTGCTCAAATATGTTTCTATAGTGTAAAATTTGTTCTAAGATTTCATGGACAAATTTTACCAAGGAAATCAAGATCAAATTAGTGTACAATTGAAAATTAGTAGTTGTGTTCTAAATTCTAAGTTCCTATGATTGAGAGAAACATATTGTAAATCTAAAATCACCAAATCACTAAAAATTGAAAATTTACTCGTTCCCAATAAACCCAATTGAAATTAACCATAACATTTTTAGTTAGATCAATAAATGAAGAAAATGAAAGAGATAGAGAGAAAGAATTGTGATGGTATACCATTACTGAAAGTCACTATCTTTGTTGTTTCTCTACCACAATCTTGCCGTCACAATTACACGATTCTTCTTCTTGACTATCTCGCCACTCCTGTCACTTTCTCTCTGCCGCCACAAGATCTTTTGCCATCAGAATTTCGTGAGGTTTCACCGTCGCGTCTTGAGGTTGCACCAAAATTCAGTTTTGTATACATCTCAGGACATAAGCAAAAAATCAAAAAAAAAATGGGAAAGCTATAAATTAATAAGTAGAAGAAACAGAATTAGGAAAACAAAATATCTGGATTCATTAGATGACGAGAATGAACGATATGCGCGACAACGATTCATCACCGGTTCAACGACGGGAATGAACGACACAGTGGTTCGGCGGCGAGATGAAGTGAGAAGAGAGATGACGAGGTGAATTGAAATCTCAGGGATGTAAACTGTTTTTTGTACGAAGGGATGAAGAAAACGGTTCCTTGATTTTCTAGAAACGGTTCCATGGTTTCTCTTTGTTTTAGCAACCGTTGTTTATTCTTTTTTCAGATGAGAGTTGACATCAAAAAAAAAAAAAGGTGAGGGTTTTAAAAAAAAAATAGGGTTGCAATATGTCTTCTTTTTTTTTCGAAAACATTTTTTTTTTTTAAAGGTTTGGAATATATTTTTGATCTTGGTCAAACTATATTTTTTAATTCCTTTAAAAAAAATTTTTTTGACTAAAAAAAATAATTTTGTTTATAAATAAAAATTATATTTTTGTCACTACAAAATCTTGGTCACATTATATTTTTTAATCCCTTTAAAAAATATAATATTGTCTCTAAAATTTTTTTTATTGTTTTCAGAGACTATATAACTTCTTTTTTTCATGATTTATTTGAAAAAAAAATGAAATAAGAAAATTACCAATGATAGAAAAAACGACTTTTTTCCCATAATTTATTTGAATGAAAAAGTGGAAAAAATATCAATGATAGAAAAGAAAAACTACATTTTTCTTAACTTATCTATGATATAAGAAAAATCTAATTAAAATGTTATTTGCTCTTAATAAAAAATTTAAAATAATACTCGGGGCAATTTTTTCATAATAAAAAAAAAAATAATCATTATATACAAGACAAGTTGTTGAATGAATTTGTCAAAAAAAAAAAGAATGACTTTTTTCCCATAATTTATTTGAATGAAAAAAGGGAAAAAAATATCAATGATAGAAAAGAAAAACTACATTTTTCTTAACTTATCTATTTTTTTTTTGGTATATTTTCTTAACTTATCTATGATATAAGAAAAATATGTGTCGTAGAAAAATCTAATTAAAATGTCATTTGCTCTTAATAAATATTTTAAAATAATACACGGGGCAAATTTTTCCTAATAAAAATTTAAAATAATCATTATACACAAGACAAGTTGTTGAATGAATTTGTCAAAACAAAGTTGTTGAATGAAAAAATAAATCATAATACAACCGATAAGAAAAATATATTTTCAACCCACTTCAGTTGCCCTGATGGTATTTTAGCTTGGGACATGGGAGTGTGCTTCACCTTGAGGTCCCGAGTTCGATTCTCTTCAGTGTCAATTTAAATTAAATGAGTTAGTTTAGCTTCTTCAGAAACAAAAATTTAAAAAAATATTTTCCATCCTTAATTTGTCATATATACTGTTGAGTTGAACTCAATTGGTAGGGACATCTCATTTTATATGCAAAATCATGTATTCGAATTTTGGACACCACTCGTATTCACCTTAAAAATGAAATTTATAGTCACTAAGCTATACTAGACAAAGAAAAAGTATAAGACAATTTTTGTTGATAAAAATACAAATTGAAATAAATTATTCACATCGACCAAATACCCGTGCGAAGGCACGGGTATTTTACTAGTAAGCATATAAAAAGCTATATCATAAACAGCGATAAAATAGTATTGTTGGGGTAAGCCACTTTTTGCAACAATAAAAATACTGTTGAGAAAAATTATAACTTATTACAATGACTTATATTAGTCGTTGCTATATGCATGTTATTGCCAACAAATTACGTGTTGCTGCAAAAAAGTCGCTGCTAAATTTCTGATTTCTAGTAGTGATAATTATCTGAGATTAGTATATCTTATTTATTTTAATTAGTTATTAATTAGTAATATATGTTAATTTATGTGTTAGTTTGTTTTGACTAAAAAAATATTAATTAGTTAGTAAAAATAATGTGAAAAAATAAATGTAAGAAAACTATATATAGAAGTTAGTAAAAATAATGTTATTCGTTAAAAATATTGTTAGTTTTTAAATGTATCGTTAGTATAAATATTTATATTTAATTAATATTTTAGTTTATAAAAAGATATTTTATAATTTATGAAAACAATTTTATAAAAAGATTGGACACCAACACAAATTTGAAACACTAATCAACACAACAGAAAATAAATGTAACAAGGTAAGTTGGAGCTTGTAGTGTCTATGACAGAATAAACTTAAATATGCTATATAAGGGTTGAAAAATGTTAAATCTTACAATGATAAGAAAATAATGTATTGTTTATCTTCTTAGATTTTACAAGTATAAGTTTAAGCTTAGATTTTATAGAATACTTTAGTTAAGAAAATAAAGTTAAACCTAATATGAATTTAGATATGAACTTAGATTATAAATAAAGTTAAACCTAATATGAACTTAGATTATAAATAAATTTAAACCTAGTATGAACTTAGATATGAACTTAGATTATAAATAAAATTAAACTTGATATGAACTTAGAATGATGAACTTATAGATCTAATATATATACTTTTTAGGAGAATTATATTACCTGGAAACCTCAAAAATGTCAACTTTCATGGTTGCATTGTATTTTTTCTTAACCTCCATAGAATGTGTTGTGGTGTTCGAAGTCAATTCACTACAAGAAATTTTTGCATTTCCTACCAACATTTGAGAGGAAATCTGGTTCGTCACAAATGCAAAACATTTGCGAGGAAATTTCCTCGCAAATGTAGTGGGACCCAGCGAATAAAATTGATTCTGTGAGATTCCTGACGCGCCTGACATCAATTAACATTTGCGAGGAAATATTTTGAATTTTCGTCGCAAATGTGTTGACCGTTTGCGCGTGAGCAACACGCGCTCTGCAACACTGCGCATGATTCCTGACACGAACAGGAAATGACATTTGCGAGGAAAGTTTTTGGATTTTCGTCGCAAATGTTCGGGCCCACTGAAATCCGAACATTGTGCAACGGATCTATATATCAGCTATATATATATACACATTTCACATTCCGAAAATTACTTCCAATTGCACTTCATTCTCCTATAAATTTTCTGTCATTCAAAAACCTCTTTATATAATTTCACACAAATTATTGTGTTTGATTGCTTCTCTATTTTCATCTCATTCTTAGCAAAGGTTAGTTATCATGAAGAAAGTTTTGATATTTATTTATATATATATATATATATTATCTAAATCATTATATTGTGATTATACAATTTTTTTGACATAAATTTTTTATTTTATTTTTTAAGGTTGTTGTTGTTGTTTGGTTGTTGTTTCTATTTTGGAGTTTTTCTCTTCTTATCATCGATCATATTATTTGAGGTTAGTAATTTATTTTTAATTGTTGGTTAATAATATTATTATTCTTTATATAAAAAATTTTACTTTTCAAAACATGTTATATTTTAAGAGATAGTTAAGAAAAATGACAAATTATAAATTATTAGCATTATTATTATTTATTAATTTAAATTAAAAAATTAATTAAAAAAATTCAAATCTAATACCTACTGTATGTTTCCAAATTCAAAGCCCCACCCTTGAAAAAAAAAATAGTACGGCGCCCCCCACCCATAATTAATTAATTATAATTTATTTTATTATTGTTTTTTATTTTAATTAAGTATTTTATTTAGGTAGTTATGTTAATTAGTTTGGTTTTTAACAAAATTATTTAATAAAATTAAACTCCCCCATCCCTTAAAATTTGTTTGTTACGGCTCCCCACCCATATTCTTTTTTTAAATTTAAATTAAGTACATTATTATGTTTGAGTAAATAATTAGTTTTGTATAAATTTATATAGTTAAATATAATAATGTTAGTCTTTTAAAAATATAAGTTTAAATAATGTTAATTAATATTATAAAATATAAGTTTAATAATATGTATTAATTAACTTGTTTTGTAAAACAAAATTAGTTAGTAAAAATAAACTTGTTATAATAGAAAATTTTTGTATAATTATTTTAATATTTAATTATATTTTTTAGGGTGATATAACTTGTTATTGCATAAGTTATATATATTGTTGTTGGATTGTTTCGGTGGAGATTATTTGATCATCGTTGTACATTTCGACGTATATTTCAGGTTAGTTTATTTAATTTTGTTTAAATAAATAACAAAAAGAGAATTTATTTAGTTTATTATTTTATTTATAGTAAAATATGTTTTTATTTCCTACTAGAAATTAATAAAAAAATTGCAATTAGGAATCAAAAGTGGCGCACCACCACCACTGTGTTTCCAATTCAATTAACTCCCCCCACCCCTTAAAAAAATTTTGACCGCCCCCCCACCCCATATTAAGTAGTAAAATTTATTTTATATTGTTCTTTTTATTTTAATTAAGTACATTTAAATTTTTATAGTTTAGTTAGTAAAAATTAGATAGAAAAAATTATTGTAACAAAACTAGTTGGTAATAATAATATTGTAGAAAAAACTAGTTAGTAAAAATAATATTGTAGAAAAAACTAGTTTGTAAAAATAAGAGAAAAAGTAAATCGTAAGAAAATTAATTAGTAAAAATAGTTAGTTAGTAAAAATTAATTAAATATGGTATTTTCTTATAATCTTTAATTTCATCTTTTAGGGTGATTGTTTGTTGTGCTGATTGTTGGATCAGTGTCTTCTCCTTCTTCTAAACTCACCGACATAATTATCTGAGATTAGTATATCTTATTTATTTTAATTAGTTATTAATTAGTAATATATGTTAATTTATTTGTTAGTTTGTTTTGACTAAAAAAATATTAATTAGTGATTAAAAATAACGTTAGTTTTTAATAAATGTATTGTATGTAATTTAAATTTAATATATCGTAAATTTGACTAAGAAAATTAGTTAGTAAAAATAATGTGAAAAAATAAATGTAAGAAAACTATATATAGAAGTTAGTAAAAATAATGTTATTCGTTAAAAATATTGTTAGTTTTTAAATGTATTGTTAGTATAAATATTTATATTTAATTAATATTTTAGTTTATAAAAAGATATTTTATAATTTATGAAAACAATTTTATAAAAAGATAGTGCTATAAATATATGTTAGTAAAAATATTTAGTTAATCGTTAATTTAGTTTAATGTATTAATTAATGGATAAAATATTGAACCTGATTAATTTTTATTATTGGAAATAACTCTAGCTAGATGGATCAAATTAGATCTCAACGAAGTTGGATGTACAATAGAAAATATCCGGGTATGAGGTTGATTAAAGCGAAATTTAAGGAAGGAGTTGAACAATTTATTAAGTATACGATGTCACTAGAAGATTTTAGGACGGAAGGAGGGATAAGATGTCCGTGTATCAAATGTTTGTGTACATTGATTAAGAGTCCAGAAGATGTCACGGCTCATTTAAGAAAAAATGGATTTATGAATGACTATTACGTGTGGAGACATCACGGTGAAGAAGAGCCGGCGGAGGCTTCGGGCAGTGAAGCGCATGCGGAGTGTGAAAACTTTGATAGGATGGAAGATATGGTTGGCGACGCTCTTGGGGTAAATCGGTCGTATGAAGGAAGCGGCGAAGAGGAAATAATCCCGAACCAAAAAGCGCTGAAGTTTTATGCAATGATGGAAGAAGTGAACCGACCGTTGTATGAAGGGTCTTCTGAGTCAAAGTTATCGGTGTGCGTGAGCCTTTTAGCCACCAAGTCAAATTGGAATGTACCTGATGATTGCTTGGAGTTCATGAACAAGCTGGTGTTGAGAGTGTCGCATGTACCAGAAAATTTGCCAGCTAGTTATTATGAAGCGAAGAAGTTGGTGTCGAAGTTGGGATTGCAAGTTAAGAAGATCGACTGTTGCGTTAATGGGTGCATGTTGTTCTACGACAACGAGTTCGGTACGAATGACGGTGATTTGGAGGAGTGTAAATTTTGCAGTGCACCGAGGTATCAGGTCCGCAGCGGTGATGTGCATCGTAAACAGAAACGGGTGTCGGTTAAGTCAATGTTTTATCTGCCATTAATACTGAGGTTGCAGAGATTGTTTGCATCGTTGGAAACTGCGAGCAAAATGACATGGCATCATGACAACGCAACAAATTCAAATGAGATGCGGCATCCATGTGACGGGTTGGCTTGGAAACATTTTGATCAAACGTATCCTGATTTTGCGCATGATCCACGTAATGTAAGACTTGGATTGTGCTCTGATGGTTTTACCCCTTATATCCAAGCGTCTGCATCGCCGTATTCTTGTTGGCCAATTATTGTCACTCCGTGTAATCTTCCTCCTGAGATGTGCATGACGAAACCATACATGTTCTTGAGTTGTATTGTCCCGGGACCGTCGAATCCAACCGATGGCATTGATGTATACTTACAGCCGTTAATAGATGATTTGAAGAGGCTTTGGAATGGTGAATTGACGTATGATATTGCAAAGAAGGAGAATTTCAAAATGAGAGCTGCTTTGATGTGGACCATTAATGACTTTCCTGCATATGACATGTTGTCTGGTTGGTCGACTCATATTGTAACTATTTATCTTTAGTAATGAATTTTAAATCCAATTGAAATTTTTATTATCATATTGTAACTATTTATCTTTAATTAGAAATGAATTATAAATCCAATTGGAACTTTTATTATCATAGTGTCTATTAATCTTTTGTCATGAATTGTTTAATTTTAATTAAATTGTTTTACTCATTTATTTAATCTTGTTAATTTTATTCAAACTTTTGACATTATTTTATGCAGGGATGGCAGATCAAAATAATCAGGAGAAAGGTTCGAGAAAGGGAAAGAAGCCGACAAAATATGTAAAAAAGATCGCTCGAAGTATGATACCGAGTTTTCTGTCGTCTCGTCAGAATCAAGGAGTTTCTATCCGAGAACCCACTTTTGCGGCACCTACTCCACCTACAGCCCCACGGAGGAACTCTGTTGATGTTCCGAGATCTTCTCATCCAGCACCTTTGCCGACTGTTGATGTGCACTCTAGACCGACTCCACGAAGGTCTTCGGTTGATGTTCCGAGGTCTTCGTATCCAACACCCTCACCAACATATAGACCTGATTTTAGCTTCTTGGATGATATTCCTGAGGCTGGCTTATCGAATATGCCTTTTCTTCATACTGGTGATGCCAATGATGATTTATTATTAGGTTTTATGGCATATACACCTAATGAAGCTTTCACCCAACAACAACAACAACAACAACAACAACAACCACATCAGGATGGTTCGTCGTCGTCACAATCACAAGGCTCACAGGAGCAACAACGACCAGTGGATTTCAGACCACCACGGCGTCGCTTCACTGAAGGAGTTCGAGTATTGGGTGATAAAAGGGTCATATACCCTCAGGGCGATGGGTAAGTATATTTTTATTTTATTTTTAATTTCTTTAAAATGTACAATTTAATTAAAAGATTAATGTTTATTATGTGTAGTTTGGAGCCATCTAAAGATGCAGCCAAAGCGGTAGCTTGTGTTGTCAAACTTGCCCTCAAACACTTTGCCCCCAGCTTCAAAAAGTTAGTTGAGAATGATTTGGTATTAAGGAAGAAACTTTTTGATGAATTTAAGGTAAACACAAATATTTCCATGTTTACATATATAATAATTAAATTTAAGATTTAAATGTTTATTATATGTAATTAATAATTAAATTTTTTTATTTCAGAGATACTGTACCTGGGAGCCTTACCATGAAGAAATGGTCAAGGAAAACTGGATTAAAGCATATGGTACCCGATTCTTGCAGAAACTTTACACCGAAAAAAAGCGCTACCTAGATCGTCCAGACCAATATCGTCCAGAATTTATCGGAGAGGATGTCTGGGACAGATTTGTAGAGCATTGGACAAAAGATGAGGCTTATCTAAAAAGGTGTGAAGTCAACAAGAGAAATAGGGCTAATGCCAAGGGTACTAACTTGCACATTGGAGGATGTGTCAGCTTTTCTACTCATGCTCGATACTTGGTATAAACATATATATTTTTTATTTTTTTTAATATATTGAATTATATATTTAAATATTAATCAATATTTTGTGAAAAATTAGGAAAGCACTCTCGAGAGAGAACCTTTCGTCACTGAGGTCTACAGACAAACTCACATCAGCAGAACGAGAGACGGTGCTTGGGTTCATCCAATATCTCAACAACTTTCGGTAAATTTATAATTTGATATAAATTTTAGATTTATTTTCAAACATTTTTATTCATTCGCTAATTTTTTCTCACAATTTTTTTTTATGTGTGTATATATATAGGCGGAGAATGATCGCTTAGTTGATATCTATTTGTCTCAACATCCTGAGTATGACTCCTACAGTCATTTACCACCTGAAGTTCAGCATCATCTCTGGAGAGAGGCTACCGTAGCACTCGGACTTCAAGGAAGAGAACATAGGTTCCCTGGTCTAGGGAGGTTGGCTGTTAGCTTTCATCAAGGAACCAACCTATATCATGTTCCTGGTCCTGACGATTGCCCTTAGCCAAGGATGTCTGAGTCAGAAATGTGGCAAAAATTTCAGGAGGAGTTGCAGAGAAGGGATAGAGACTCAAAGATTGCAACAGCAATATGAGGAAGAAAGAGCCGAATGATTAAGATGGCAGGAAGAAATGATGCAACATATACGTAACTCAAACAATCCTGCGACACAAAGACCATCGACGTCATATTTCCCTGCTCCAAGTTTTGAAGGCGCCGAATTGGAAGAGTCTGATCCGGAAGAAGGGTATTATGAAGAGGAATCAGATCCGGAGGAATGAAGAATAATGATATTTTATGTTATGTAACAGTGTAAAAAAAATTGAATTACGATAATTTAACTTTAATTACGATAATTTTCTGCATAGAGAAACTAACTTTATGTATATATAGACGCAAAAATTAAAATTTTTAATTTCATCGTAAACTGATAGAGGGAAAACCAAACTTTTTGAAAATTACATTAGTACGGTCAAAAAATTGGAAATTCGAATTTTCGGTAAAAATTTATTGCGGGAAAAATTGAAATTATAATTTTCGGTAAAATTTATTGCGGGAAAAATTGAAATTCGAAATTTTGATTTATTAAGCAAAAATAATTATTAAAATTTGCTGAAGACATTTGAGAGGAAATTTCCTCTCAAACGTTTTCTAACTGATATGCGCGTGGGACCCTTTACATTCTAATTAAAATCTTTTTTTCAAAACACTATCTACTAAACATCTTCATCATTTCAACAACATCTCTCACATTAACACTTTCATGAACAACATTTATATTTTCTTTTCAATATCTCTAACACTTTCTTCATCTTTTCAACAACATCTCCAACACATTCATATCTAACATTTTCAACATCTTTTCAACTTTTATTTTTATTTATCATTTTATTTTTTCAACATCATTTCTAACAACTTTTCCATCTATTATTTTTATCATTTCATTCAATTATTTTTTTTATAATATATATCATATATATTTCTTTTCCAAAAATATAAATATCAATTTTTTAATCCAATTAAAATATTTTAAAACATATTTTAATAAATTAAATAGGAATTTATGATATTTTTTATTATTTTGGCGAATTTTTTTTTTTTGACATTTGCGAGGAAATTTCCTCGCAAATGTTTTCTGTTTAATTTTTTTTATTATTATTCACATTTGTGAGGAAATTTCCTCGCAAATGTCTCCAGCGAAAATTTTGGCGCAAAATTCAAATTTCAGTTTTCCCGCAATAAATTTTGACGAAAATTCAAATTTCACTTTTTCCCGCAATAAATTTTTAACGAAAATTCGAATTTCATTTTTTCCCGCAAATTTTTTTTGCAATTTTCTAAATTTTTTTTTAATTATTATTTTTACAAATTATAATTATTTTAATTATAATTGAATTAAAGTCTGATTTATTTTTTTAAAAAAAAAATTAATTTAATACATTTGCGAGGAAATTTCCTCGCAAATTTATGTGCAGACATGTGACATCAATGTCCCCCACGTGAATGCGCGTGAGTGTCAGATTTGACATTTGCGAGGAAATTTCCTCGCAAATGTCCTGCAGAATGGTGTGACACCGTTTGCGAGGAAATTTCCTCGCAAATGTCGTCCGAACAACCTTTAATTTACCAACGACTGCTTTCCTCACAAATGTACATTTGTGACAAAATTTGGTGCATTTGTGAGGAAAATTTTCGTGGGAAATGGAGGAAATTCTTGTAGTGATTTCTTAATCTTGGTCTTTGATTCCTTTGTTTCAGGGTTGCTTGTCTTTGTTTTATTGCGATTGCTTCTCCTTGGTGATTCGGGTCTTCTCATTTTGTGTCCTTGCTTGATATGCTTTAGAAAGTGTTATGGAAGTATGGGGAGTTTGGAGTAGCTTAATGGTTTTGGAAGTTGATGGAAAGCTTAACTTGTGCAACTTGTGTAGGAACAATTGTCTAAGGGTAAAGGTAATGGGGTGGGGGGGGGGGGGGGGGGGGGGACAAAGATTTTTGGTGATTTGTACTTGCTTGATTTTAGAAGTGATTTGGTAGGTTTTGACGGTTTGGAGTGGTTAAAAAGGCTATGGATGTTGATGTGAGGTTAATCTTGTGAAGGACTAATAGTATGTGATAGTACTCATCATTAATAAAAAACTAATCTAAGGGCATGTATTAGCGTGAAGTAAGACAGTTTTGTGTGCTCAATGTCATGTGAGTTCATGTTGACAATTACTCAATGTATATTACCGTTTTTTGATTATGGACCATTAAATACTAAGTGAAAGTTTAATTGTTTCTTGTGTATTAGCGTTTTTGTCTTTGGACCATTATATAGTAGTAATTGACAGCCTATTAAAAAAAACATTTTCTCCGTAATTGACAATTTAATTGTTTTTTGTGTTTTAGGCTGTTATTTAAAAAGTAATGAACAAGTTAATACATAATTTCAAGTTAAAAGTAAACTAATCCTTCCATGGATAATTCCTTTCACTCATTAGCAATATGAAATGGTTTGTGACAGGGACGGATCCAGAACTCTTAAATTGGTGTGGTTGAAAAAAAATTCACAAATTTATGGATTAAAAAAAATCGTATTTTGCAAATTATTCGAATAACAAAAACTAAAGAATTAACATAAATTTAATACACGTTAAAATGTAACCGGTACAATTTAATTTTTATAAATTTATCTATAACAACCATCATTATTATTTATCTCTTGTGGTGTAAGGACATTAATAAACTTGCAAACATAACAACTTTATATCAAAAATTAAGCTAAAAGCCAAAATAAGCATAGGCAGGAATCAAACCCATGCCATGCAGGTTATTAAACATGCACGCCTTGCCATTGAACCAATTGCATTTTTCTGATTAATGTTGACAGTTAACTGTTTTTTATATTTGCCTAAACGTCGGTCCGCCCTTGGACTTTGAGGTTATTAGATCCAACTATTGTAGTTACTTTTCCTGATCAAGGTCAATTGACAATTTAAGAAGTAATGAACAAGTAATTAACCATTAAAAATAAAAGTGTTGTAAAAGGTTTTGAAAAGCACCATCCCGTCAACAAATCCAGTTATTATCCACCGCGCCATGTTCTTTTTATGTAAACTACTGTGAATACCCATGCTAGTTCCGTAAGAAGTTTTAAGTTTAATACGTATTATTTTTTATTAAAATTTTAAACATGTATTTTTTTATTAAAAATTTAATTTATATTAAAACATAGAAAATTTTATATTATGTTTAAAGAAAACTTTTAATTTCAACCATCATTCCACACATAATACACTAAAATAAAGAAAACTTTTAAATTAAGTTTAAACTATTAGCAAATATTTAGAAGGTTTGAATTCCCCCATAAAAACAAAAAATGGATGCATAGATTGAAAATGTAACATCAAACTTGGAAATATATGTGCACTTATTACTAATAGAAAAAAAGGTGATGAATTAGAATACTTTGAAATATAATTTGTAATTAATTATAAGGCCCTAATTATAATTATATTAAACACAAAATATAAGTTTTTACCCAATAGTGCCAAAACAGTAGTAGAAAGAGTGGATAACTTGCATTACAAGTTATCGATTGTCATTGAGTCGCGCATTTTACCGCACCCATTAATTTACAAAACATTACCAAATTAAGATCCTACTTAGTCTAGAAAAAAGTCTTAACCAGTTAATTACAAAAAGGTCAGGCTACCATCAAACACATATACATACCAAGTAGGGAACTTAGCTTGAGTGACAGGCTCCTTTGGAATTATCTAGAAGTACTTTTGTCCAAAGTATTTGAACAAAATTTGGTGGTGCTCTGTGAATCCATAGTGTTCACGCAAGAACATTCAACCGCTAGTGATTCTGGGCACTAGATGAGGATGAATTACTTCCAACTCCACTTCGTGATTCAGACCTTGGGCATCAACTAAATGCCAAACGGCTCCTGCCTTGTCCTTGACCTCATTGTAGAAATGAGGCTCAATCTCTCCCATATCCTACACATTCATTTAACATTAAAACAGAGTCTTTTTGTTTATCAGCTTTACTAACATTCTGCAGTTATTAATTTGGTTAACATAACACTTTGATAAAAAGATGAACCAAATCTAGTTGCCAAAATATTTATCCAAAAGCATATATTGGGAAAATTTTGTTCTTTCTTTTTCTTATTCATAATTTTGCTCCGATTTTAACACTAAATAACCAAATCAGGGCAAACATGGCACATGCAAAGGCAACCTTGTTTTTTGCAAACAAAGTTCGGACGCAACAACAATTTATGACACAACACTAACTTAGTTTATAAAACACTTATCCAATCACAAATACAACATACGTTATTCAATACTCTGCTCCGATTTTAACAACAAACAACGAAAACAGGGCAAACATGGCACATGAAAAGGGAAGATTAATCAAAAGCACCAAATGTAAAACAAATGAACAGTTAATCTGACATGTCCTAAAGCATGTATCGTCAAGAACATGTTCGTTGCTTTAGCGAAAATACCTTCTCCACCAATCGATCCCATGATTTCTTGGCGATTTCTCAAGTACAGAAGGTGGAAGAAATGACTTTGATGAGTGAAACACTGTGGTAAGATGAATATGAAAGAGCTTTTGATATAACCCTACCTTTCAACCAAATCTCATTAATAATTCTCGGGAAGTGTTTTAATTGAAGATGGGTAATGATTCGTATTAAGTGTTCATAAACCAGTGTGATGGGATGTATAAGCAATTAATCCCCTTTGCATGAATCGTTTTGCATAGAATATGAACAATTAACCATTATTTCAAAAAATAACTGTCAAAATCAGGTACCCTTTGCGCGCAATTGCACAACTATTAAATTTAGATTGTAATTATAAATCTTTTTTTTATAGCAAAATATATAATATTATTGAATTTTAATTTTCTTTATACCCTTATTTTTTGGAGGCCTGGGGACGTAGTCTTGCTTGCCCGGCCTCAGCTACGGCCCTGGTCTTGGCACAACTAACTTCGAACTCCAAACTTCATAAAAATATCACAAGACACTAAACCCGAAATGATGTCTATAGACACTAACTCCGAACCCAAAAAAAAATATTGCTTCTTTAATCAACCAGAGATTTGTAATTATAATTTTTTTTTTTAATTTTAGCAATTTAAATTTAAAAGTTAACCTTACATTTTTTAATTTATATTTTTTGAACAAGTCAAAAATGATATATATATATAGGGAACATCTACGGTACACTTAGTTTTTAAAATGGTAAATAAATACTTATTTTTAAAAATGAAAAAATTATATTGACTATTATATTTTATATAACATAATTTCATAAGAAAAATCACATTCTCAAACATTATACTATTTTTTTAATATTTTTTTATATAAAAATTCAATATTCACTTTTATGAATAATAAAAATTCAAAAATAATAAAAAAAATCAAAATTTATTTTTTTGACAATTTTAATGAATGATATTTACTTATTATAATATTTCAAATAATACTCATTTTTCTATTATTTTAAACCTATTGTACCAGTACAATAGAATTTGTCTATTATACCATAAAATTTGACATATATATATATATATATATATATATATATATATATATATATATATATATATATATGTAAAACGATAACCGAGTACAAATGAACCCATGAGCACAAACAATAAAAAAAATTAATTAAAACTACGAGCCAAACATGAAGTCAAATACTCAAACTACGAGTCAAATACCCAAACACAAATGAACCCATAAGCTTGGACATATGGTGTAAAGTGGGCAAATGGCATCAGTGGATCATGGAGTGTACCGCCGCGAAACTTATCCAAGACCTAACCAGCGTCCACAGAGAACCAAACACCCCACAAGTGAAGAAAAGTTGTTGAGCTGACTCAGTACTATTAAAATTAAAAAATCTTTGTTAGAATTAAATATTTTTTATAAATTATTAAAATTACAATTGATATCTAGTACCGATTTACAATATTAATTCACTATAATGATGTAATAGATATGAGATTAAGAGACTAGGTCGAAGGTAAGTGATGCCACAATTTCAAGAGTTCCCTAAACCCTTAACCACAAACCCTAACCCTAAACCCTAAATCATAAACCCTAAACCCTAAACCTTAAACCATATACGTTAAACACTAAAACGGATTAAAAGACGTAGATGATAAGTTAATACACCTAACATTAATAAAACTTTAAAAAAATGAAAATTAATAAAAATAAAAGTAATTATAAGGAGATTAAATTTATTTAATATTACTAAGAGTATTAATGAAAAAAAATAGCACTATTGTTTTTTTTTTGGTACAAACTATTGATATTTTTTATTCCCTCTTGATTTTTTCTTTGTTGCTTTTTCTCTTTTATTAATTTTTATGAATAGATTAGTTAAATCTAAAAAATTCACCTTGTATTTAACAGTTTTTTTTATTATATTCACATAATTTTTTTTTTGGTCGAGACCGGGGTATCCACCGCCGAACGCAGTGACTAATCCCTCGCTAGATTGGAGGCACCTCGAAGGGTGGGATAGCTGGCCCAAGAATTTTAAGCTGCTCCATACCCAAGGTGAGGATCGAACCCTCGACCCTTGGTTAAGGAAGGATGAGCCCCATGCCGCTCAACCACACCCCTTGGGTTATATTCACATAAGTTAATACACCTAACATTTAATACTTAAAAAAAATTGAAAATTAATAAAAATAAGAGTAATGAAGGAGATTAAATTTATTTAATAATACTAAGAGTACAATTGCCAAATGCGAAAATAGATTTACTACATCAACTTCATAACAAAATTAAATAACTAGTACATCATAACAATATTAAAAACTAATCTAAAGTTTTTTTCCACTTTATCATTATTGGTCGATTTGTCTGATTCCACCATAGCGCGAAACTCCTCCAGAAATTCACGAAGCTCGTTGTTTAATCTTTCAAATGTCTCTATAGTCTCCTCGAAAGTCATATGATTTGGTGGGTTCACCGGTGGATCGGTGCTGTCAGAATTGCGGTTGAGACACCACCTTTAGAGCTTTCCATTTTCTTTGACAAAGTTAGAGAACAATATAAAATGAATGAAATATTTATCTGTTAAATAGAGATGATAAGACTAATAAATAATTAGAGCTTTCCAACCACATTTTTCAAACTCATAAAGGTGATAAGACTCAACTGTAGCAGCAATATTGGAAGTTGTTTTTTTTACGGCAATATTCTCTTCACCTGCCACACATGACAGGTTTCATAAATATTGGAAGTGGAAATGATTTGCTCCATTGGCTACGCGAACGCGAACAATTTTCTCACCCTCTGATCAAATCTGGCGGTTGATATTTAATAAGGTACAAACTATTGATTAAGAACTTCACCGTATGATTAAAATTCTGTGTGGTTGATATTTTATCGAAAGTAACTACATTACACGGTTTTAAAAAAACTTTCACATATTATATATATATAATTGTTATATTGTTTTTTTGTAATTTCACTATGAAAAGCATATATTAATTCACTACAAGAAAACTAGCAAATAGTGGCGGTTTTTTTAAGGGATACCGGCGGTTATGAACTACCACAAGATGATTTTCTGGCGGTTTCCACAGTGCTTCTATATTGTCTGGCGGAAGCACATATAGCGGCGGTTTTTGTAACCGCCAGATAAACTGCCGCTGCATTTTAGCGGCGGTTTCATATCCTTTAGCGGCGGTTGTTTTTTTTTTGGATTTTCTCAGTGCAAAATAGCGGCGATTTTGGACCGCCGCAAAACTTTTAAAATTTTAAAAAACAGGGGCGGTGTAAAACCGCCGCAAAACCACAAAATTTAAAAAAATAATAATAATTAACCATACAACAGCTTGCTCTCATATCAACACACATTATTTTACCAATCACTTCTCCAAAGGACTACATATATTAAGAATCATGACAATATTCATAACAACAAACAAACATACAATACAAAAATCACAAGTTTAAAAAGAAACTTCAGTTTTTCTTCTAAACTTTACAAAAAAAAATTGTTGAGATAAAACATTAAACATATTAAATAAGTCCATATAAAATAATAAACAACAAATTAAATAAACTACTCCAAAAATGATTTCAAGGAAATTTAGCTCAACCATATTTAATAGCAAGAGGCAACAATAGTTCACTTTGATGCAAGTTTCTCTTCATTGCAGTAAGTTGTCTACAAGAATTGTTTCTGTCCATGATGCATGTATGTAATAGTGACTCAATCCACCTTTGAGAAGGGATCCCTTTAACAGCTGTGTGTGTATGTCAACACTAATAGAAATCAACACTCATTGCACAGAGAATAATATATGCACCAATTGCACCAATAGAAAATAGTACTTTTCTATCAATTTAGATCAAAAACAATTATGAAATCAAAGTTTAAGTGAATTTTGCACTAACCATGTCAAGGGTCTAAGTCTTAGGCACATAAATTGGAAGAGCAACAAGTTTAAATTTGACAGGGCATACATTATTTCCAACAACTTCAGCCTTCCGCATTACCTCCTGCAAAACCAAAAAATTATTAAAGGATAATTCTTTAGAAAATAAGCCACCGTCTTATCTACTACCTCTTCAAAGTTCAAACTTTAGATGGGTAAAATTACTCATTTTAATTACTCTAATTTTTCGAATTTAGTATTTGAAACCAAGGACAATAATACAAATATGAAATATACTACAACTTGGTTCCGCCAAGACACCTTAATAGAGAGATAAGAGGTCCATTCTATTTGTTTCTTCAGATAGTTTCAACATCCATCCTGATAATTTCATCTTCTGAATCCAAGTCTAAGCCACAGACTAATTTTTCTTGAATAAAAGCAAATAAGCTTCTTTGGTCATTTTTATTAATATCTACATGAATAAACTAAGACATTGGGCTGCAATGTAATCTGCTACTGTAAACGACCGGTAAAGGGCCAAACTTGCGCGAGTATCATATGTTAATTTTACACCTTTCCTATGAAAGAAAAGATGGAAACAACCACAAATTTCTCACTAAAACTTCCAGTCAAGTTAAGGATGAGAAGGACACCTTTTAACAAAAAAACCAAAGTTCCTTGTTTAAAACAGACAACAAAATGAAATTACCAACACTTAAGTTTCAACACACTCAAACATACATGCCTCGGACAAAGAAAGCAGAAACCTCAAACATACCTGTCTTCATAATCAGAATTCAGTGAACACACGCATTCATAGCCAATGGAAACAAGATGGGCAGTTCGCATCTCCAAAATTTCTGGTATAACTTCTTTCACCTTCAAATATAAGAGATATGTGAAATACTTAGACTTGTTTGAATCCATCATGCTAAACGAAAAAATAAAGTTCAGACAATCATGCAGTGCATAGAATTACAATGAACTTACTTCGCAACCACATGTGCCTTTGACAGCAGATTAAGAGCATCCTCACATTTATCAGAGACTTCAGTTGAATGGACATTATTAAACCACTTCACAAGGAAAAAATATATTGTTTAGAAAAAGTTCATTGAAATAGCTAACATTCAAGGAAAATACTAGTTAATCTTTTTCAAAGAAGATTATTTGCAAAAGTTTCAAGGATAGAAAATTCAACACAACATACATCATTGAACAAAGTTAATTACTGTAAAATCATCGATTGAATAACAAGAAAAATTTCAGAAATAGAATTCTAAAATAAGTACTGTCACCAACTCAAGGCTTTACATGTTGGTAGTAGGCTGTCAAATGCTAACCTTCGAATGAAAGTAATGAAAGGCTTCTAACCAAAATCTACATCTAATCGGTATATGATATATACAAAAACTGATTCAAAGCTTGCAAACAGCAAGCTAAAAGACATATTCAACTCAGAAGAGATTGAACAATAGCAGAGACACTTAAAAATAGATACAAACAATAATAGGTAGCAACTTCAAAAAAACAGAATTGAACTCGGTGTGTATCTTTGGTAGAGAAATTTAACCTGAATAAGTTGGTCTAGTATTCCAATCAGATGTAGTCGACCTTGATCTTCCCAAAGCAATCAATTTATGTTAAGCTGCAGCATAATCAAAATTCAGTATGCAAAAATTCATTAATGAAATAGACAAGAAAAATCTAAATCTTAACTACATTTGAATACATCTCATTTATTCGTTAACGAATTTCGACAATGTGTTTTCCATTAGCAGTGTTAGCTTCTGTGTCCGCTGGTGAAGATGATCCATTGCTGTATTGCTCTTCAAAACCTACGAGAGGATCAATATACAACTGGAAAGAAGGCACCCTACACAAACATATCCAAGCATGGATTAGTTTCTCGAATGTTAATATAGTTATTTATCTGTTCTTAATAGGTTATTATGTATTATTATTGGGTGGTGGCTATCTTTCTTGTAGTGATCTTTATTTTCCAAAACAAATATAGATATTGAGAGACTAACAACATGCTTATCTGCTTGACTTCACAATTTCGCCATCTATTGTTGTTTCCTCATAAAAAGTGCTGCCTGCAAAGAAAAATGTTACATACTATCAAGCAAGGTTTTTATACAAGATATTATATTTCAACATATATATTTAAGCTCATTGGGCCTTAACTAGCATTCCATTGATGTTCCTGTAGCAGCAAGTAGTTGTTGTTATTCCTTCATTCGCAAAGAAACCCGCGTCAACATTGCATTTTCAACCACCCTGTGCGAGGCTGGCGGCTGCTCCCACTGTTCATAATTCCAAAGCTGCATTTGCAACTTATGTCTTAAATTTTTTCTAAGTTTTGCACAAGAAATAAGCTACCATCACTAAAATAGGATGCACAAGAAAAGATTGATACTTGGAATAGTGAAGTAGATTATTGGAATAGAAATAAGCTACCATCAATCTCATTATGATTTAATGGTAGCTTATTTCTTTTCTGTTCTCAGCCCATTATGATTATTGGAATTGAAACTTTTCTGTTCTCAACCCAAATGTGATGGTAGCTTATTTCTTAGTGAAGTATCAATCTTTTCTGTTTCCATCCTATAATTTAATGGTAGCTTATTTCTTTTCTGTTCTCAACCCATTATGATTATTGGAATAGTGATGGTAGCTTATTTCTTTTCAATTCATAATTTTACTAATCTTTCTAGCAATAGAAGATTCATATAATGTAAAAGTTGCTTATCAATTTTTATTACAATTATCAATCTCACTTAACACAATTCTTCACAACAATCAGTGGAAACAATAAACCAAAACATATAACAAAACAATAAATAAATTTCAAATACCTAATTCCCTAATTCTATAACCAAATAACCAATACAGATTTTTGCAATCAATTTCTAGAACCTTCAATTTTTGAAATGTAACAACAATAGAACATAGATTTTTGCAAAGAGGACAAAATATGAAGAAATCATACCTTATCAGATGAAAGAGATAACACAGATTTTTGTGAACCAATTTAGGTGAAGAACGAGGAGAATGAATGGTGAGAATGAAGGAGAACCGGTTCAATCAAGAAGGAGAACGAACAGGAGGATTTCCGCCGTTCAATCAAAATCGAAATTTCCGAACACGAATAGGAGGATTCAGTCGCGAGAAGATTCAGTCGAAATTGCAGAAGGCGAAATCGAATTTGCACAGGAACGACGGAAAGAAGGGTTTCTGCGAACGCAATCGAAATTGCAGAGAGGAACGACGAAATCCTCCTGTTCGAATTTGCCACAAACCGGAAAACTTATTATTATTTTTCTGTATTATCGGCGGTTTTAGGAAAACCGCCACAAAAGATGTGCCGCTATTTGCCAGATTTTTTGTAGTGATTTTTCTTTTTTTTTTTTAAAGTAGTAACATTAATTACTAGATTAGGGGTGTGTTAAATAAGATGATGGGAGAATAAGAAATGACTAGAATAAGTGTGGTATTAAAGGAGTACTGATTTTTAGGTTAATGAGTGATACAACTTTTATGTGTATAATAACTTAATTTGGATTTGATTATACAAGTATTCAAAAATTATTATTGAATTAAATTATTACTTCAATATTTTCAAAATAATATATGATAAAATAGTCACTTTATGGAATGCAAGTGATAAAATAATAAGGTACGTTTTTTTTCATATTTATAATTTTCAAATATATTTCTTGTCAGAAAAAAATAATTTCAAATATATTATTTTTTTATGTCGAGACTGGGGTATCCACCGTCGAACGCAGTGACTAATCTCTCGCTAGATTGGAGGCACCTCGATGGGTGGGATAGCTGGCCTAACGATTTAAAGCTGCTCCATACCCAAGGTGAGAATCGAACCCTCGACCCTTTGTTAAGGGAGGATGAACCCCAACCGCTCAACCACACCCTTTGGGTTATTTCAAATATATTATTGAATATAGTTTATTATTACAATTAAAAAAAGTCATGGAAAAGTTAAATTGGTTTTTTTGATTAATGTTAAATTGAAGATAATAACATAATCACTTAAAAGTAGTCCTATACCAAAAAAATAATAATCACTTAAAATTAGTCCAAGACAAACAAAACATAAACACTTACAAAACATCAAACATAATATATTTTTGATCCAAATACAAATATAAACAAGATAATCACACATTATAGGGCAATTGAGATGAAACCCTAAAACACAACTCCAGTTTAATTCAGAAAAGAAGAAGAACCACCAAACAAACCCAATCTCTCAAAATCTAACGACGATCCTTGCGCCGTATTACCCTAACAATTATGTAGTTTTTGAGAGTTGTCACCCCAAAGCGTAAGAGATCGCCTTTGTTTGGTTTGTGGTCATTGAGATACTTGTACCATCCATTGCCAAGGTACCTCTCAAATTTCCCTCTGTTTGGATTAGTAATATCGCAGGGGTACTCGTGGAGTTTGTCTACAGATTGCAGAGTTACTTGTTTCCTCTGATAAATCCTTGCTTTTTTAACCATCTTAACGGGTATAAGCTGTACAAGTAAAATATAATTGAAACTTAATTAGTCTAAAATTTGTTGTAACAATAACATTGAAACAGAGTTTTTGAATAAAAATTGACGAAAATTAGCAAGGCTTGTTTTTTTTTCTTCATATTAGCGATAGCCTTTGTAGCAACAACATTCCATCCCCACACATCCTGAAACTCATCGCGAAGCTCATCAACATCTTCTTTTAATTTGACTTCTGCAACGACATTTGCCCCTCTTCTCCTTTGTTGAGATGATGATGCCATTGTTAGGGAAATGGAAGAGTTTTTAAAATTGAAATGGTCAGAGTGATGGAAAAGGAGAGTATAAGTGTGTGGTTGAATGGATAGTTATTACTACTCATTTATTTTTGACTAAATTACTACTCATTTATGTCACTACTTTTCTTCATTTTTATAATTTCAAATAAAATAAATTTTTAATTGCGTTTTTAAAAATATCTAAAACCTTAAAAACATTTTATAAAATATTATATAAAATGCAATTTTGCTAATTCAAAGGTAAATGATATACCAATTTCATAAATTCGCTAAAAATTGCTGGTGTAGAACATTATTTGTGGGGAATATCAATTTGTATTAGATAACGAATTATTTGTGGGGATTATTTGCACGAATTATCGAGGTTTTGGAATTTTTTTTCTGTGGGGATGGGTATGGAGGGAGAAATTATTAACTAATATATTAAAATTGTAAATTATATGTTACAATTATATATTACTTATAAATTATTAAAATTACAACTGATATCTAGTACCGATTTAGAACATTAATGACTAATAAAAAAGATTTTGCTAATAAAATTATGTTCACAAATGATTAATATTTTTTTTTTGACACTAATTAATATTTCTTATGTGTAGGAAAGTTGGTTAAACATGGTTTAATTTTGTTTTTTTTTGGTAAATGGCTAACAATGATTAATTAATATAAGATATTAACAATAGATCTATTTTTTTTCTTTTGACTAAACACTAGATGTCACACATCATAACACATAAGTTTAAATCTAATATTAAAGTGTTAATATAATTAAATCTAATATTTTGTAAGTACAATACATAAGTTTAGTCAAACAAAATGAAGAAGATAAATTTTATTTAATTAATATAAAAAGAGTACACACATCATAACTCATAATACCAAAGGCCTACTACATCATATCTTAATTGGAAAACTACTCTAAGGTTTAGGTTTGTTGTCAAATATTTTGGCCATGGGTGATTTCTCCGCCTCCAGCATAGCGCGGAAATCCTCAAAAAATTCACGAAGTTGGTTGTTGATCCTTTCAAATGCCTCTAAATCAATCTCGACAGTAACAAGCTGTTGCGGGGATTTTGAGATTTCCACCACTACATTGATCTTTCATTTCCAAAGAGAGGAAAGTATCGAAAACCTTTTAAAAAGAAATTCTAAGTTCGGGGGTTAGTTACACCTAGGGAAAGTATTAGCATCCTAAGCGCGTATAGTATCCTATAGTAACCTCTAATTTATTGCTTTTTTTACTTATTTTTATATGTGAAGAAATGGGAGAGAAGTGGTAAGAAATAGAGGGAGAAATAGTATAGAAAGATTTTTGTGTGTGCAAGTGGAGTTTGGATAGAGAAAAGAAAGTTATGACATAAAAATAAATTTGATTTAAACCTAAATTAATCGTGCGACTAATTTGGACTAAAGAATTTTTATTTAGAGAAAGGAGAAGATGTTGTTTTCTATTTTTTCTAAGGAATTACTAGTCGTACCTCTTTGGAAATGAAAGTTCGCATTTAGTTCGGTTTTTTAGCGTTGACGGAAAGCGATAAAAATAAAATGCATGCAATGCAATTTCTACATCCACTTTGGGGTTACATTCGGCCTAAATGTATGCAAGATGTTGACTTTCCTTTTTTTGAGTTTTGTACAAACGTTATAAAAGACAAACAGTTGAGATTCCACAGAGGAAGATCAAAACCTGGCCCGATTGGGAAAACAACAACATATACCCTGAATTCTATTGAGGACGAACTCTACTGGGGAACTTAAACAAACACTGGGGAAAGGTGTTACTGATTATCGTCTGACCAACATCAAGAATGTTGTATACTAACACACAACATTTACAAAATACCAACTATCGACTGACCGACAATAGGAATGGTGTACACTGACATACGACCATTTGAAAGTCAACAAACTATCGACTACCGACAGTTGTAATGTTGGCACTGACACACAACATTTTCAAAATATCAACTGTCGACTGACCGACAGTAAGAATGGTGTACATTGACATACGACCATTTGAAAATCATTTACTATTGACTGACCAACAGTAAAGAATGTTGGCACTAACACTCAACATTTATATATGATCAACTATCGACTGACCGACAGTAAGAATGGTGTATACTGACATACAGCAATTTAAATCAACAACTTATCGACTGACCGATAGAAAAGATGTTATGCAGTGACACACAACATTATTAAATTATCAACTATCGACTAACCGACAATAAAAATGGTGTATACTGACATACAACCATTTAAGAAAACAACAGACTATCGACTAACCAACAGCTGAAATGTTGGCACTGACACACAACATTTATATATCAACAGACTATCGACTGACCGATAGTAATGTATCTCAACACACTTTAAGGTGTACTTCAGAAAAGTAGCACAAGTAAACTGAACTATATGAGACTTGTATGATCTTTTGTGTAATGTTTGTAAAACTCACTGGGGATAAAACCACCTGATGAAATGTATAAGTGTATCTTGTGAAATACAAGCTTCTTGTGTGGATAGCTTGTCACTCGTTGTTTTGAATTGGGGTTCAATTCGAGAACAAACCGGAGGGGAACTGTAAAGCAAGACTCTGTGTTTAGTTGAAGAATAAATTCAACTGGGAATTTTCTTTTTGTAGGGAAAACTGAAACAACTTCCACAAGAGAGGAGTCTAGTGGGGAATTTTTTTTGAAACAAGAGATGTACGCTTATCTGCCTAAATTGACACTCTAATTGAAAGAACAACATGCCCATCCCGACTCTATTTTGTAGACACAAACAAGACAAAAAAAATGTATATGATGTAACGATGTATGAGTGATGTAAATGCATACAGTACATGTAAATACTATGTATGAATGTTATGTATGAATGTATGAAAATGTATGTATGTATGTATGTATATATGTATATATATATATATATATATATATATATATATATATATATATATATATATATATATATATATACTATGAATATTTATTGAACATTGATTGTTGGATGAACAAGGTGACCAAACCGGAAACACAAGCCAACATCGCATGACAATTCGAAGTATCTCAACCAAGTGTATATGTTACTGTAGATGAAGCAAGAAAACTCCTCTTGGGGAAAGGAACAATTTCTCTAGGGAAATGAGTGTTTTAAACAAATGATCTGTATTCAAACTTGATATACTCAAAACAACACTGTCGACTATTCTTGGGGATGTACCTTTTTCTCAAACAATATGCCCCTTGTTATAATTAAACTTGCATATCAGAATTAACCACAATTGGAGTAGCTGTGGATATCCCTTCTTTTTGTATCGTGTTCAGAGTAAAGAAACATCGCTATTTTTAATCAAAAGCGCATCAATTTGTTTGTTTTATCAAATTATTATTTATTTTTGAAATGTGTCTTTTTTTCTCATTTTAAATATAATCACCAAAACATAAAGAAATTTTCCAAGAATAAAACAAGAATTTCAAACAATGAGACAGGCTCAAAATTATGTATAAGAATGGTAATCTGCCAATGGTGAGATTCCATGGATCATTACAAAGTGAGAATTGGTAATTAATATGGAAAGGGTACATTGAACACATTGAATATATTCTCCCTAACAACTTTTGAATTCCACTGTGTCTTCAACTTCCAAGTGCAGATGATTCTAATCATGAACTTCTTCTATAACCATCACATGTCCCAAGTGATTGAACTCGAGTGAATGCCCCAAGTGATTGAACTCAAGTGAATGCAGTTATTGTTTGCAGCTTCGACAACACCATTCATCTTAGGTCTGTAAGGAGAAGAATTATGATGCTCAATCTTGAATTCATCACATAGTTCCTTCATCATTTTGTTGTTCAAATTCGATCCATTATCAGTAATGATCCTATTTGGGATACCGTATCTGCATATAATCTAATTCTTGATAAATCTGACAACCACTTGTTTTGTAACATTGGCATAAGAAGCCGCTTCAACCTACTTGGTAAAATAGTCAATAGCCACTAGAATGAAACGATGACCATTTGAAGCTTTCGGCTCAATCATTCCAATCATATCAATGCCCCACATGGAAAAGGGCCACAGAGAAGACATTACATTCACCAGAGTAGGTGGTACATGTATCTTGTCAGCATATATCTGACACTTGTGACACTTCCTCACATATCTGCAACAATCAGATTCCATTTTCATCTAGTAATAACCAGCTCTCAACATCTTTTTATCCATAGCATGCCCATTGGCATGAGTACCAAAAGAACCTTCATGCACTTCATACATCAATTGATCAGCTTCGGGCTTATCCACACATCAAAGTAAGACCATGTCAAAATTTCTCTTGTACATAATATCACCATTCAAAAAGAAACTGCCAGACAATCTCTTTGAAGTTCTCCTATCCTTTTTAGATGCCCCAGGCGGGTAATCTTGGTGTTGTAGAAAATTCTTGATATCGTAATACCAAGGTTTGCCATCAATTGTTTCTTTAACTGCGAACACATAAGCAGACCTTTCAAGTCGTGTAATATTAACAAGAGGCAGGTCAATCTCTTTATTCACTTGGTACATGGAGGAAAAGGTAGCCAAAGCATCTGCCATCTGATTCTCATCACGGGGAGTGTGATGCAACTCTAATTTGTTAAAGAAAGTCAACAAACGTCTTGCATAATCTCGATATGGAATCATGCCAGGGTGGCGAGTCTCCCATTCTCCTTTGATCTGATTAACCACAAGAGCTGAATCTCCATAAATGTCAAGAATTTTAATTCTCAAATTAATGGCTTCTTCAATACCTAGAATACAAGCTTCATATTCTGCTGTGTTATTTGTACAATCAAAAAGCAACCTGGCTGTGAATGGGATATGACTACCCATGGGAGTAATAAGGACATCACCAATTCCATTGCCATAAGCATTGACAGCTCCATCAAAAACCAAACCCCATATGGATTCAGGATCAGGGCCTTCTCCGAACAATGGTTCATCACAATATTTCATCTTCAAATACATGACATCTTCATCAGGAAAGTCAAACTTGAGAGACTGGTAATCATCAATTGGCTGGTGTGCCAAATAATCTGCAAGAACACTCCCTTTGATGGCTTTCTGAGTACGGTATTCAATGTCATATTCAGATAACAACATTTGCCAACGTGCAATTCTCCTTGTCAAGGCGGGTTTCTCAAAGATATACTTGATTGGATCCATTTTAGATATCAACCAAGTAGTATGATTAATCATGTACTGTATGAGACGTTTGGCAGCCCAAGCTAAGGCACAACAAGTCTTCTCAAGCATGGAGTAATGAGACTCACAATCTGTGAACTTCTTACTCAAGTAATAAATAGCATGTTCTTTCTTACCAGTTTCATCTTGTTGTCCAAGTACGCAGCCCATAGAATCATCTAACACAGTGAGATACATAATCAACGGTCTTCCTTCAACAGGAGGAACCAAAATAGGAGGTTCTAACAAATACTCTTTGATACTATCAAAAGCTTTCTGGAAATCTTCTGTCCACACTATTGTTTGATCTTTATTAGACTTGGCAATCATAACATCAACATAAACCTCAATTTCCTTGTGCATCATATCATGAAACAAAGTAGTCATTGCTCTCTTATATGTGGCACCAGCATTTTTCAAACCAAATAGCATAACTTTGTAACAGAAAGTTCCCGATGGTGTGATGAAAGAAGTCTTCTCTCGATCTTCTAGAGCCATCCGTATCTGATTGTAGCTAGAGAAACCATCCATAAAGGAGAAGACCTTAAACTTTGCGGTATTATCAACTAGCATGTCAATGAGGCAAAGGGAAATCATCCTTTGGACTGGCCTTGTTCAGATCTATATAATCAACACACATTCTGACCTTGCCATCCTTTTTCGGAACCAGTACTATATTAGCTAACCACTGAGGGTATTCATATGTAATTAGAAAACCCGCATCAATCTGCTTCTGAACTTCTTCTTTAATTTTGATTGCCATATCATGATGTGTTCTTCTCAACTTCTTCTTGACTGACGGACATTCAGGTTTCAACGGCAAGTGATGTTCCACAATATTGGTATCCAACCCTGTCATGTCTTGATAAGACCAAGCAAACACCTCCATGTATTCTTTGAGGAGTTCTTTTAATCTCTCTTTGACACTGGCTTCTAACAATGCACCAATCTTGACTTCTTTCTTGTCTTCCTCAACACCAAGGTTAATTACTTCAATAGGCTCTTCATGAGGCTGAATGGCTCTTTCCTCGCTCAAGTAATCGGGTAATCTCATCAGGAATATCATCCTCATCCTCCTATTCGGCTTCAAACACGAGGAATTCAAAGTTGGGAGAGGGCATAGATTCATTGTGTTCAATGGGTTTATCAACAATCAATCTACAAATATGATTTATGCTTGATTTAGAAATATGTGAAAAGATTTAAGCATTTATGCAGATTTTTTTGAAAAGAGATATATTTTTATGTTTTTTGTGTTACCATATTCCAGAAAAAGGTAAAAGCAAGAAAAAACTAAATGCACAATAGAGTGGACATCAAAATATCCTTTATTTATTTATTGATGATTTCATTAAAACAAAAGCCCGACAAGTGTTCATCTTTCGCCTTGGGTAGAGCGAAAGGAATACTTATTTTCAAACATAGGCCCTAAAAACGCATACTTTTATCTTGGGCAGAATGAAAGATTTTGATAAAAACGATGATGGATCATTTCTCAAAGTGAGAGATAACAGACGGAACATCCACGACACTCCAATTATAGCAAGTTCCTCCATGCACCACCAAACCAATGTCCTCCTCGGGCTTCTCCTTATCCACATCATTAACATCTGAAAAAGTCGGATAAATGAAACCAGCACTCTTAAACGTATCCTTAATAGACTTATCAACTTTGCCAAATATAGGAGCCTTACCATTCGAAACAAAACCTAAACCCTCTCGGTTCTTGTTTTCTGGCAACTCTATCAATTTTCCCCAGCCTGTGGTGGATTCATGCAACAACACCTGTCGTGCATCTTGCAAAGAAGCCATACAAACACTTTCTTTCTTAGCACTTGTCCCTTCATCAATGGATAATCCTTGAAATTGGGTCCCATCAGCAATACCAACACCAATACTTATATACGATGACAACTGACTTACCAAATAGGCTTGTTCACCTCCTACAGTAATAATCTTGCCATTCTTTTCAAACTTCAGCTTTTGGTGTAAAGTTGAAGTCACAGCACCAGCTTCATGGATCCAAGGGCGACCCAATAAGCAACTGTACGCCGCATTGACATCCATCACTTGAAAAGTAATCTGAAAAGTATGTGGCCCAATAGTGATTGGTAAGTCAATCTCCCCCATCACCATCTTTCTCGACCCATCGAAAGCTTTAACAACCATCCCACTTCGCCTCATCGGGGCGCTTTTGTAGCTTAACTGATCAAGGGTAGCTTTCGGCATCACATTCAAAGAGGAACCCGTATCAATGAGCACATTAGATAGAGCATCATGCCGAAAATTCACAGAGATATGAAGGGCAAGCAGGTCTTCATCACTGAAGCTTAAACTGTTACAAGCAGTGATATTTCCCACAATGCCGCCAAAACGATCAATAGTCACATCATGATCTACATAAGCTTGTTCTAGCACTTTCATCAAAGCATCTCTATGTGTTTCAAAGTTCAATAGAAGTTATGAGATAGAAATCTTAGCCGGTGTTTGTATCAGCTGATCAAGCACTTTGTATTCACTCTTCTTAATCAATTTCAAAACCTCTTCAACATCACAAGCAACACTAGTTTTATCAGACGGATCTGAATTCTTGTTACTCTCAACACTTGCCTCAGGGTTACGTACCACCAAAGGTTCATTCACAGGAGGAATCACTTTCTTCAAAGTAATTGGTGGCAACACACGGCTAGTCCTCATTATCTTACTCGAACCCACAACATTTGCAATAGAAGACAAATCAGGAATTGGAACCTCTTCATTGCCTTTCATCATAGGCTTGGTACTTGAACGGGACCGCCTTATAAGACTCAAAAGGTACAGAACCCGGTAAGCAAATTACCAGGGGCTCATCAACACATTCTTGACTATTTTAAGGCATCTCAATATATCCAGCATCAATGAACTCTGGAATAATCATAAAGGCCTCATCATCACTACTATCAAACTCAAACTCACTATCAGATTCTTCATCCTCTTTTCTCTTGTAAGAAATAACCAACTCTCTTCTGTTCAGCAAGGTTTGCAGATCATCCTTCACTTTCTGGCACCCCCTTGGATTTCTTGGACAAATCATACAAGCAACATGATTATGTTGAAAGTAAGACAACTTGCACAAACCAACATGAATCTGAACCAGTGATTCCTTGTTTGGCGAACATTGAATACTCGGTAATGACCTGAATCAACTTGTACCATGTTGATATTAGTAGCTCCATGAGGTGGTAGTGGGTTTGCCTGCACATTCAGGTTGGTGTCTTTGAATTTCAGGGATCCATTCCTGATCAACCTTTGTACCTCATTCTTCAAACCATAAAAGTTCTCAATATCATGACCAGGCGCTCTAGAATGATAGGCACAAGTAAGATCAGACATGTACCAATATGGCAATTTCTCGGGCACAGGTAGCGGTGGCCTGAGTTGAACATACTTTCTTTCAAGCAAAGCAGGCAATAAATCAGCATATCTCATTGGAATTGGATCGTATCGGGGAGGTCCCTGCGTACGATTATAATTACCTTGAGGTGGGTTTTGTGGCCTTTGTTGATAGCCAGTGTTCACAGGTGATGCAATAGCAGCGACGCGCTGTTGCTGTGGATGATAATTCTTTCTATGCCCATCATGAGCGACCATACTCACTTCTTGCTCTTTCTTCTTACCAAAACCAGCACCATATCTTTTACCATTACCAGACCCTGAAGCATCTTTTATCGAACGACCCTCTTTAATTCCTTCTTCGACTCGGGTCCCCGTTTCCACTACATCAGTGAAACCAAGGAGATTACTTGCAATCATCTTATCATAGAAAAAGGGCTCAAGAGTTTTCAGAAATATTCTTGTCATCTCTTTTTCTTCCATAGGCGGATTGACTTGGGCAGCCAGTCCACGCCATCTTTGAGCATACTCCTTGAAACTTTCACGTTCCCTTTGGGATAAGGAACGAATTTCATGCCTATCGGGTGCCAAATCAGAATTGTACTTGTATTGGTGCCAAATCAGTGAAGAACTTAATCTTCTCACGGTCCAAGCTCATATACCATTTCAGAGCAGCAATAGTCAGGCTGTCCTAAAAGAAATGAATCAGCAGTTTGTCATTGTTGGTCTTGGCCGACATCTTCCTTGCGTACATAATCAAGTGACTTTGGGGGCAAGAATCCCCTTTATACTTCTCAAAATCAGGTGTTTTGAACTTCGGAGGTACCTGAACATTGGGAACTAAACACAATTCATGGGCACTCTTCCCAAACAGGTCTTTTCCGCGAAGAGCACGGATCTCTTGCTGCATTTCTTCAAATTGGTCCTGAATATCACCTCTAGGGCTCAAAGGCACCACATTCTCCCCTGGACCGGTATAATACACAGGTTCTGTCTCATTTTGAAGTGCGTTCATAGTGGCAGGAGCAATAGTCATTGCAGGAGGCGGGATATCAGTTGTCATCTGAGGAACAGTGATAGCATGAAATTGAGCATGGGAAACAAACGGCTGATCATTGTCGAAATTAGCGGGCATGCCCCAAGGATAGATCATAGAGGTAATCGGCATTGGATTGCTAACCAGACCCTGAGGGGCAGAAACCTGGACATTCTCAGGTATCAGAACATTCAAAGCTTGCACTAGAGAAGGCGGGGGTAGAGGCCTTGCAAGAGTAAGAGCTTCCACCATGGAAGTAAGCTTGGTGAGTGCATCCTGAAGAGTAGTAACATGTTCATGAAGTTGAGCATTTTCCTCTTCCATAATTCTCTTCCTATTAGCCCGGGTATAGTAGATTCGCGTTGGCTTGTATCGGATGCGACGGGCCAGGATGTGAAAGAACGAAAGACTCAGAATCCTTGAAAAAAAACCGGAATATGAATGCAGATGATGCATGATATGTTATCCAAAGAAGACGTGAAGATTGTGTTATTTTTTTGTACCTTCATCCTCAAAGGACCTCAAAGCGCAGTATTGTCATAAATTAGGGAGTTTAATTCATTAATATAAAGAGACGAAATACAATAAACTTAAGCACACATAATACTGAAAAGAAAATTACAAAAGAGAAAACGAAAAAGAAAAAAAACATGAAAAAGACACATTACAACCACCGAAACATTTAAACATTACATGGACTGACACAAACTGAATAATAAAAACACTGGTCCCTTTCTTCATACTTGATCTTCTAGCCACTTTGTTTTTGTCTCTTGAACTCTTCAACTTCATCGGTCAATAAAGGAGGTCTATATTATAGTCCATGTTCTTCAGCAAGCAAAAAATGCAGAAACGAGGTAAGCCAAAAGAACGAAAACAGTTTGAAAATCTTAGATCTAAACCAAAATCATCAATACTGAACCAAAATCGACGCATGAATACTCGATTTGCATCGTTTCGTTCCACTGATCATGAATCCTTGATTCGGTTTCACAGTGGAACTCTGTGAAACTCAAACCGTCATCGTACCCGACGCGTTTTAAGTTTAAAAAACCGAAAACAAGAACGAACATAATAAACAGGAATCAAAGCGAAAATTACAGAAATTAAAGTATGTGACAATTTGTATGTTCGATTGCGAGTACTATGAGCCTCAAATAGTTGCAAATCGAGTCCAAAATTGTTCAAATCCTTGGATCCGAAAACGAAGTTGAGAACGGTTTAAACGTGAATCATGCGACAGAACTATGAATTTCCAGTGTAATATGGTTTTGAATCCGTTGTAATACCTTTGAAATGAAACCGGTTTGATGTTCTTGACTGAAGAGTTACGGATCAGTTGAAGGAGAGAAGAAGAAAAGAGTTTGAAAAAATATAGAAAAAAGCTTTTTCTGGAAAAAAAAAAGAACGTGAGGTTCAAAGTTTTTTGTTTATCTTTTCTTTTTTTTTTATTTGGTGATTTAGGAGAAATGAATGAAAAAACAGATTAGGGTTTTCTTTTTTGTGTGAAAATACCTCTCTCTCTCATCAATTAATGCACCTATTTATAGAGTATAGATTAGGGTTGAGGGTAAGAAAAAGTGTAAGAAAAAATGTGAATAATTTCTTAACAAATTAAAATATGTGAAAAAAAACTAAACACAATAATAAACATATTTTTGACGTTTTTTGACCTTTTATGTTAATTAACAGAAAATTAAGATAAAAAATAAAAAAAATTGATTTAAAATTATAAACGTTTGTAGAAATTAAAAATGAAATAACATCAAAGCATAAAAATAATTTTATAAGAAAATTTAATTATATGCATATTTTTTTATAAAAATAACTATAAAAAGTAAAAAATAATAATACTAATAATAATAGAAATGCATAAAAAGATAAAAAAACATATAAACCATAACATATCTATATTTTTATATTATTTATTTTATTTATGCATGAGAATGTAATTTGGATTTGTTATGTCCAAAATTGGGGTATAACACAAGCCTTCCTTGAATACCCGATGGAGCGCCGCCGTCTGCATCGCCTTTTTGGTTGGAAACACTGTCGTTACTGTTATCCATATTTTTTTAACAAATGAGTAGAAAACAATATGATAGAATTGAACGAAAATATCTTTAAAAGAGAGATGAATCAGTCTTCACTGTTGAGTAATGTTGGAAATTAATTTTGGAAGTGGATACATCAAATTTCAAAACGCGTTTTTGCAAAAAACGACAATATTTTGCAGGCATTTGAAGTTGTTTCGGCTGTCAAATTCTTCCTTTAACTGCCATATTCCATGCACCCATTAATCACGCAGTGACTACACGATTCCCCCAACCACTTCCCATCATTATTACAGCAAATAAACCCTAACACGATTCCCTCAACCAGATTCTGTTTCACACAAACCGGCCAAATAGAAATATTCAATGCGTTAATGCTTTTAAATAATTCATTGTCCCGCACCGTACGATTGAATTTTGTTTAATTATTTACAAACACGTGTGACATATTTATTAACTATCTATTATTAGTAACCGTGTGATCAAAATTATGTGTTTACATCACATAGTTGAACCAATGTTTAATTTTCTTTTCTTTTTTTCTTTTTTTTACTAAAGATAGATTCAATTTAATTTTCATTTTCTTTGTTTTGCTACAAAATGGCTTTAATATTTCCATATTATTTTTTCGTCAGAATTCATGAAAATATGAAATATTTAAGATAAAATATGCAGGTTAATTATAATATGTTTACTGATTTTAAATAAATCAACTTATATTTATTTCGTTTTCATTAATTGTGGTCTTACAATAAGATGATTTAAATAACTTGGTTATTGTTTATTAGGTTTATTTTTTCTAATTTAAAAAATTAATGACAAAATTTAAAATCCTTGGCCCTTCGTTTGTTTAAAAATATATTACTTGGTTTATTTTGTTTATTAGGTTTTATTTTTTATTACAAATGTAGGACACATCTAATAAATTATCGTCAAAATTCTGTAACTCATTCTTTTGTTGGACTAGTTACTTGGTTTTAAACGGTCGAATTGATAGAATTTGGATACTTCAGTCATTTTATGCATTTTCAGTCACATTCCACTGCCCATTCACATGAACTAGGTTTTCTTGTGAATGTATTATTACCACGCATCGTACCACACATCTGAGATCCGATTGTCAAAATTCTAAAAACCATTCGTTTGTTGGACCAGTTACTTGGTTTTGAACGGTCGAATTGATAGAATTTGGACACTTCAGTCATTTTATGCATTTTCAGTCACATTCCACTGCCCATTCACATGAACTAGGTTTACCTGTGAGACTATTATTACCATGCATCGTACCACACATCTGAGATCCGATTGTCAAAATTCTAAAAACCATTCGTTAGTTGGACCAGTTACTTGGTTTCGAACGGTCGGATTGATAGAATTTCGAACCTTCAGTAATTTTATGCATTTTCAGTCACATTCCACTGCCCATTCACATGAACTAGGTTTACCTGTGAGACTATTATTACCTTCGTACCACACATCTGAGATCCGATTGTTAAAATTCAAAAAACCATTCATTTGTTGGACCAGTTACAAAGGAGCTATAAATCTAACCTACGACTTATAATATACCACTCAAACCCGACCCTCACCACTATATCAAATCTAGTGGCTTACACATGTAGGTGTATAAAATTGTATCTATAAATATAGATAATATAATATTTGTGTCTATACTCTATATGACTTAAGGCCCAAGTGAAGACAAAACCGTAATTCTTCTCTATAAAAACATATCTACCTGCCGCATCAAATTTCATGTTAGATTTTTTACTCCATTTAGTATATGTTCTGCAGTTTAATCCTTTGTATTTTTCTAATCAAGGAAATCATAGCTGAGGTTGAGGGTGCATGGAATCTCTCTCTTCCTTCATCTATCTCCACTGTGTTTCCTTGATTACAGAAATTTATTGGATCATATAATATAATTTTTTATTTGCATCTTGTCTTTTATTAAGTGTTTTAATCAGATTATGTCTTTTTTCTTTTACTTGTAAGAGTAGTCTTACCTTTCTCTAGTTTTTAATGTTCTCGTACCTTGAAGGGAAACATTAGTGCCAAAATATTTTTTAAGGATTTTGCACATGACGTCATGTACATATTCATAATGCAATTGAAAATAATAAGTGAAATATGTACCAAAAAAATAAAAAAATAATAATAAGTGAACCTTAAACCTTAAACCCCCTAAAACCATAAACCCCAAAACTGATAACCCTAAACCCCCTAAAACCCTAAACCCTTTAAAACCCTAACTCCCAAAGCTGATAAACATAAATACCCCAAAACCACAAACCATAAAGTAATACCAAAGGCTTTTTATTTCACAAACAACAAAAGCGCGAAACTACAACTCTCACGTTTTCCTACCTCGATACGACAATACCCACTTTTCCTCTCTCATATCGGAGACTGTTCACAATTGATCTCGATTCACAAAGTCATGGCTTCATCTTCAAGGTTAGATGTAATCTTTGTATCTGTGTTAGTAATCGCTCCATTTCTTTATATTTTTCATCGATTTCATATGCAATTTTTAACAAATGTCTTAATCAAACCCTAATTTCATTATGAAGATTTTCTGGTATTTTTATAGTTTAGACTTATAGTTTTGATATAACAATTGTATTGTATGGTTTAGGGTTAATTTTCCAATTAGCGTTCTTAGTCAAAATTGAGTTGTGTATTAGGGATTTTGGGATATACACTCTGAAATTCGTTCCATTGGAGTGTAGCAGACGACTGAATTGCATGTTTTGTTTCATGTATTTGATATCTTCACTTGAACAATTAGATCAAAAGTTATCTATTTTCATCCACCAAATAACAAAACTTATGTACTTAGATTAGTTGTTGAATGCATTGTTGTATTTGATATCACAATTATGACATTGTTTTAAGGCCCCTTGTTTTAAGTAATGATGTTGTTTATTTTGTGTATTCAGACTCCCAAGTTTCGAAACATGGATCCATCCTAATCTGGTAATAATTTTATGTTCAATAAATGTATCTAAGTTTTGTGTGTTTTTAAACAAAACATCTTCTAACACCATGAACTATTTGTTATTAGGAACATATCAACATGCCTGACCAATTTGTTGAGCATTGGAAGGTAGATTTGATTAAACACAGTTATGCCTACATCCGGAAAGAACAAAGAAGTATCCGGGTTAAATTATAGTTGGCGAAGAACAACAATTTCATAATTGATGGAAAAGCTGTGTCCAAAATGTTTAACCTCACAAAGCCAACAAAAGTACAGCTTGACTATATGATGGAAAACAATCATTTTCGACTGACCACATTCCAAGACTACGCAGCTCTTTTCGCCAATATATGCTTGATTTTAAGAAGAAACCAATACAGGAGGTAAGAATTTGTATTATTTTGTTTATTTTGATTTCATAGAGTACAAATTGTATTGATATGTAAGAAATTGTTGGCATAAACTAATGCTTACCATCCGATCGTCATATAGGGACCATGTCTCAACTACAAGATGATGATGTCAAAGTTTGAAACTTGGATTGATCCAAAACTGGTAAATATTATTACCATCATCCTATTTAAGCTACTTACATAATATGTATTATATTAATAGTATCAGATCATGTTGCCAAAGGATTTTACTGACCAATGGAGAGATCGTATCCAAACTAATGGTGTTGGTTATGTTTATAAAGGACGGAAACGAGCAAATGTTGTTTTCAGAATTACTAAATTTTTGGATTTGCTGACCAATGGAATGAGAGTCGCTAATTTTTTTCGTTTTGTCATGTCTACAAAAGTTGAACTTAAGTACCATATGAAAAAAGAAGGTTTTACATTGAAAGTCTTGCCAAATCATATAAACCAATCCATTCCTCCGAACCGAATGATCCTTCCACAACACCAGGACATGGAAACAGATGCACCACAGGTTCAATAATTCATTATTTTAGTTTTCATTGTTATATGCCTTTTGATTCTAAGTACATCAGTCAGGAAGAAGGTTTACACTGAATGATACTTTGTTAATATCTTTACACAGGCAACAAACATGAATGTTGATGACCAAGTTCCAGTTTATACTTGGTACACCGTTAGTTACGGTATACTTGCATGATCCAATGGTTATTATTTTAACAAAAATATAAGGGACTAACTTGATTAATGAAAATGTAGTTAAGGGACTTAAATGAAACTTTAATTAGTTAAGGGACCGAAATGAAACCAACAATTTAGTTAAGGGACCAAAAGAGTAATTAAGCCTTAATTATTCCTTGTTATAACTTTTGTGTTCCTTTCTATCAAACATAGTAATAATATTTTGTCTCCTAATTCTCAAACACCCCCTAAGTTCATTATGTTAGTTTATCGTCTTATCGAATTATTAATTGCTACAACATCTTTAACTACTTATCTGATATTGGTTTAATTTTTTTGATGTTAACAATATAGCATATCCCAAATCACATTTCCAGAGAAGTAATTGGTGACATGAATGAAATCATGTTGATTTCTTCAAATCAAGATTGGCAGGGTAGAGTTGATATTGGAACTTCCAAGAGATCTATAGAATTTGGAGGTCATGAAAAACACTTAGGTGAAGGCTGGTACGATTACATCAAACGTGTCAAGCCTAATCCTGGTGATTTGGTTGAGTTCAAAATCAGTGTACCACCTCATGGGCTATCAGTCTTACTCAAACACCGCGGACAAGTTTAATGGTTGTATTAATCAGTGTCACTCTTGAACAATTTTACGCATCTCTGGTCTATTTCTTTTGTATTAATCTTGAACAATATTATGTATAAATCTGCTCATCTAATTATGTACTCTTGTTGAAACATTATATTTCTTTTCATATCCTCTTGTTCAATGGGGCTCATTTTATTCAACCGTTTAATGGAATTTGTATTTCACCCTCGTATAAGCAAAAATATTTTTTTTTAGAAATACATATATTTTGTATTATTTAAAAATACATAATACTCCTTCAAAGGGTTTTTTTATTTAACTTTAAATCATTATCGTAGTTCGAATTTATAAATTTGTCATTAAAAATATGATTATAACATATCCCAAAATTGGATTTGCTACATTTATAAAATACACAGTTTTGTACACCACCTTGGATCCGACGGTATAGATGAATGATATTCAAATCAAACTGTCTACATTGTTCCTAATTTAAAATCGTTGGCAACTATCTCAACCGTAAAAAAATAATTTCTACCACTACTTTTGATCGGACGGTCTTTCTCCATATCCAGTTCTACATTAAAAATAGGACTAGAGGATGACTTTCTATTTCGTTCATGTTTCCCTCCTTCGACGTCCTCCTTTTCACATTCAAAACCAGATCTACTCAACAATGTATTCTTCGTCTGTTTCAACCTCCTTGCCGTCCCAGATCCCACGATGCGATTGCTCTAAACTAATGAGGATGTACATCTCCTAATATCCAGACAACCCTAATAGATGATTTTGGAAATGTCCAACCTAGGCAGTGAGTCTCTTTGAATGTTTGTTTTATATGACCCGGAATCTGATGTTGTTGTTTGTCGTTGTTTTTAATATTAACAAATTCAAAGCTAAAATTTAACCTAAACTTTTGTTCCATATTGTTTACTATTTTTATGTTTTAGTCAACAACAGCGCCTAGTTGTCTCTTGCTTATATGGGATGACGAAATCGAAGGTCAACCTTCGTATGTTCGTAATACTAAACCCAAAAGATCGTTGCCGGAATCAAGCGTTGCTGCAAGGCAGACGGAGAAAAAATGTTGTGGCTGCTGCTCAGATCTTTTGAAAGAAATCAGTGGAATAGTTAAGGAGCTTCAAAGCATGAAAGAGGAGAAGATGAAGATGAAACTGCAAAATGAAAGAAAAACATCCAAGCTGTTTAAAAATCTAGGCTTAAACATCCTTTTGATCCCTATATGTACATCAAATTTTGTTTTTAGTCCTTGTATGTGATTTTATTCCAAAATAGTCCCTGTGTTGACCAAATTTTTTGTTTTTGGTCCCTAAAATTAAAATCCGCAGGAAAATTCTCAAGTTTCCTGGAGATTTTCCAACGAATTTTCCTGTAGATTTTTGCTTTAGGGACCATAAGCAAAAAGTTTGGTCGATACGAGACTATTTTGGAATAAAATCACATACAGGGACTAAAACCAATATTTCGCGTATATACAAGGACTAAAATGACGTTTAAGCCAAAAATCTATTATGTTTTTCATGGTTTATTGTGGTTGTGATTGCATATTTTATGATGTATAATTGAATTCCTAATTCTCAAATGCATTTTCAAAAGGCATAAAATGTTGTGAAAGGAAGGAGGTGAACGGATTTATACTTTTGACTAAATGTATCTTACCTTGTATTTATGATATTGAAAGAACCTTAATATTGGAACTTGGTATTTATTTATTTGGTTGTCAAATATATTTTTGATAAAAGTTAATGGACAGGAATAAAGCATTAAGTATATGAATTGAAGGATATAAATACTAATAATGTATTACAATACTTGTGATTACACAAAATAGCAACTATATCTATATTTGATATATAGATGAAAATCAATAATAATTAGCTCACATGTGGTCTGTTGGTTAGAGGTTAATACTTCAACTTGAGGTCATTGGTTCGAAACTGGTAAAGGAATGATAAGATGAATATTCCAAAATGAAGTATTTTAAAATACCTCCTTCAAAAAAAAAGATGAAATCAATAATCAAAAATAGATTAATTATTGATTAAATTACCAATCACCAAAAAATGCATTGTTATAAAATTTCGGTGATGGTTGGAGAGAAATGGTGAACAACAAAGTCATTGGCTCATTGCTATTAACAACAAAAAGGATGAAATCCATTTTTTGTTAAATAGTTGATGATACCAAGTGACTTTTAAAATGAGACAGAATAGTCTCAAAATAATGTTGATTCGATTATACATAACATTCTTAGTTTGACCACATTGTAGCATCGTCGAATACGATAACATTCTTATTAGATAGTATTACTAATCAACGATAAGAATGTTATGAATAACCGACGATGATCCATGTGACCTTTATATAGCACAACTTATGAATGGAAGTAGAGTTACTGCTATGAAAAAAGGTCTAATAAGGAATTTTGAGAAAGAAAAGAAACACTTATATCATATATTGGTTCTATGGTAGTTGTCTCGGTATGTATTTATAGTTGGCTTGTTTACTCCTATCTTGGCTTGTTGTGCTTCACGGTCCAATAGTTTTGTTGTTCCTTTTTTAAAGAATATATTGAGATTCTCTATTATTTGTTTGTTTGTGGCAGCATTGAAATGCATGTGCAGGATGATACATGCACGCCTTAAAAGCAAACATGAATAAGGCATCAATAAGGCAAGTTGCAGGTTGATACATGCACGCCTAAAAAGCAAACATAAATAAGGAATAATAAGTCTTGTGTCTTGTAATATAAAGTTTGCATAATGTGTTAAAATATTGTGCATATTGTCCAGGAAAGTGAGATTATCACCAGCATAACAATAGTTGATTAGAAATAACTATATAAGTTCTTAACATAAAAAAAGTCACTATAATTGCTAAGACTGAAATACTACATAAATATTTTGCTCATTCAACAATCAACACTAACAAGACAAACAATTATGCAGACAAAACAGACGGGGAACTACTCAACCGCTACAACGCGTGCACAATTACTAACATCAGTTGAGTTAATCTCCTTAACACAGCAATATCCGGAACAACATTAAATCTCAATCTTTATCCTTCAATTATACAAAACAAAAACATTTTTCAAATAACATTTAATACTAAAAACTCATGACTTTCCACCAGCATCTTTCATCATTCCTCGTAGGACACCATACAATGAATATGAACTTTCACCATATGGCATTGACATTCCATATATCGGGTACATGGGTTGAACCGCATACATCGGAGGAATGTGTGTAGGAGTCAAACCCATATACGGTGTAGTTGAAACATCATGGTGCCGATTTTGCGGTGGGTCTGCACTTTTCTTTTGCACACTGATTTCACCATTCGAACCTTTTCTTTTATTTTTATTGGTCTGATCATAAAAATCAATTATTAATTTAATACACATAACACGGTGTAAGAAATAAAAAACAAGGTACAAAGGTATATTTTTTCATGCACATATCAATATCTTATCTACCTTATCAACTATATACGCCGAATCCAATTCAACATTTGGTTCATCAGTAGCATCTGTTGTACGCTGCAAATTATACAATACCAATTATTATGTTTAATAAATGAATAAAATACTGAGTCTGACAGAGTTAGATAATGAGTTTTTGAAATTACCTAACAACTCCTTGCATTATGAGTCGTACTCTTGCATTTTGAACAATGCCTCACAACTTTTGCATCATTCTTCTTTTTCTTTGAAGCGCCTTTACTCTTCACCGACAATGGATCACCCACGTCTGATTGTTGTTTCCCATAATGGTCATCAGTAGACAAATGCTTTTTTCATAAATTCAATATGTCTTCCATTATTTCCCCATAAACACCATCCTTTTTAGAAGCATCTTTGCAGAAATTAGTGAACACAGAACAATATGGACCAAAACAAGCAAGCTCAATCATGGTGGAATCACCCGATCCACTAGAATCTGAGTTCAAATATTCCAGTTTGACATCCTTGGTCCATCGCGACAAAACCAAGCTTCTAGGAATGACAAAAACATGTTCTTCCTTCAAGACATAAAAGATATGAGAACATGGAAGGCCACGAGAATCAAATAACCTACATGAACATTGAAAATTTGTACCATCATACTCAACTTCTCTTTCATGATCTGGGTAACCAAATCTTGTCAATGTGTAAAACTTTGTACCCCCAACTTTATATTTCTCCTTAACAATCAATGAACTTGACCTCGTAATTTGATCTTTAACATCTTTGAAAATCTCTGCTGTAAAAATTTTAGCAGCATCACCCTCGATCCCCTTCAGCCCAGTTGTCAGCACAGGCTCTGAAAACTTTGATTTAAAATCAAAAACCAGCTCATTGTTTCTATACACTGTCATAGCCTGATAAAAAATTTGTGCATAAATTCAAATATGCAACCTTTCTTCCTGACATAACTCTTTATTATTGCATTAATAGCTTCACATTGAGACGTTGTTCTTAAAAGTCCAAAAAACCTATCACGCAGATATGCAGCTGCCCACATTTCCTTCGTCGAATATGTTTGGAGAACCCAAGGATGTGCTGCAAGTCCGTTTTCTGTAACCAGCTCTGACCAGAATTCTTCAAATCGCTCCGTTGTAAAATTTGAGTACATTGTTGTTTTAAAGCCTTCCGAAAATTCTAAATTCTTTACATTGTCATTTGCATTCTTATTCAAATGTCAGGCACATAACCGATGTGTTGCATCGGGAAACACAAAATTTATAGCATCCTTCATAGAAAGATCTCCATCCGTCACCATTGCACTTGGGTGTTTACCTTCCATGCACTCTAAAAAAGTCTTCAACAACCACCTATACGTCTCTTTCAATTCATCATATACGATAGCAGCACCAAAAATAACTATCTGCGAGTGGTGGTTACAACCTGAAAATATAACCAATGGGTAGTTGTATTTGTTCTTCTTGTATGTTGCGTCAAATGCAAGCACATCATCAAAACAAAAATAGTAAGATCTACTACTCCCATCAGCCCAAAAAAGAGAATGCAATCGTCTATCACTACTATTGACAGTATATTTAGCATAAAGCATGGGATCAGTAGATGACTTTACATAGAGATAATTTAGAGCTGCAGCAACATCACCATCTTTAATATTGCGACACATTTTTTTATCGAAATAATTGTACAAATCTTTCTTTGTAAAGCCAACACCCTCATATCCACCCTTCTGAGCAACCTTGTACCCCATTATATGACATGTTTTAATTCCACGAGATTGAAGAGCATCAATCTGAGCTTTATCTGATGCAGATATTTTTCGATAAACAAGGTGGAAGTGAACATACCTAGATGGGGTTAATTCATCGTTATGACACTCTTCAAAAACTGACATTTCATATCTATTCTTGTTGGCATTGTAGTGCACACGAAGCCTAGCCAGACAATTGGTACGGGTCAAACGTCTGTGATCTCTTTTCTTATCTACCCTACCTATGTGTTTAATCTCTCTAAAACTTTGTTTGCTGCATACAAACTGCTTCATTGATACTATTTTGTTACCTTCGGACCCTTTTCTCATCCTAACATCACTCTTCCTAATGGAAAAACCTTTACAATTACCATACTGATAATAAAATTCATATGCTTCTTCGCCTACAACTCCGTTATCAGCATCATCGGTTTTATCAGCTTCATCAACATCATTATCAGTGGACTGAACATCATTGTCTTCAACGGATGCATCACTGTCATCCTCACCATCATTCAGTTCAAAATTAGATGTATCATTATCACTATTAGTGGGATGAACATCAAAATAATCGTCGTACTTTTCCATATTAAACATGGGACAACAACATAAAATATGGAGTTAACACAACAAATCTCAAAATCACTCACAAATCTCAACAAATTCCCAATTACAAAACAACTTTAACACCACCAACTGTGTTTTAGATAACAAACATCATCGTGTATTTACCTTACGAAATGTGTTTGAGATTTTTGGTCGTGTGCTGTAGAAATGTTGAATGAACCGATTGAATGAAATCAAATCAAAGACACGTTCTTCTGCAGTTTCGGAACGCCAACTCCAACAAATGAACACGAAATTAAGGTTTTAGGTTTCAATTTGGGATAGAGGACGAAGAAACGCCAACGAATGAACACGAAATTAGGGTTTGAAGGTTTCAATTTGGGATAGAGGACGAAGAATAGTAATAGTGTGATTTTGATTCTATTTTTTGAGTAATCATTTTTGTTTTTTTTTTAATTGATGATTTTAAAATAATAATTAAATATTGGGGTGATTTTGCTCAGTTTTAATATATAAGGGACTTAGTTGCAATATACACAAAAAGAGAGGATGGTATGGAGGGTTGACTCCTAGGTGGCACTGACCGAGTCAACCATGCTTCCTTATTGGTCCATTTCGTCCACGTGTTCGACTTAACCAAAGAAGTCGATTGCCCGACTGCACAATAGAATTAACCTTTTAAAATGGGTACTTTTCATGGTGAAATGTTAACGGGTCAATTCTGAATATATATATATATATGTCAACTAAAATAAAATTTATCTTTGATCGTTTCTTTTGCCGCCCTATCGATTTCTCGTGTTCCCGTATTTTTACTCATCCGCTACTTAAGTGGCGGATCAGTAAAAATGAGAAATATGAGAAAAAACTTACGTCCGCTACTTAAGTAACGGATGGTGTGTTTGAGAAACTGATAGAACGATAAAAGAAACTCTCTGTATCTTAATCTTTATACTTTATCATACAAAATGCAATTTTCAAAGGTTAAGATGCACTTAATTATTACTAGTATTTAAAAAAAAAAAACTTTATGTTTGTAATTCACCATTAAAACAACCCAATATGAACCAACCAGTCCACCACCCAATATTTATTTATTTATGATAAGCCTCAAGATATGCTAATTTTATTTGGAGGCTTGGTTTGCTGGAAAAAAAGTGGGGAAGAAATTTGGCAGGATCTAGATTGGTCTATTAATTTTCTTAATTTATATTTCTAGATGCAAACTACTGGGCTAAAGATGAAGCAACGTTTGAAGGTGATTATCCAAATAATTAATTAGTTTATAATTTTATTTTCTGTCAATGTGATTATTTGATTCTTTATATATAAAAAATTCTTTTTTTTAATGTAAATTTCTTAGTTTCAACGGGTTTTTAAAACTAAACTTCAAGATCGTCTTATTTGCATTTCATATTTTTTTCAAGTTACTCAGTTTTATTGTTGTTTATAAGTGATTTTTTTTATTGATGCATAAAAACTAGAGATATTGAGTTATTAGGAAAATGGAGTGTTAATGAATATAGACACAACTGTGGTTGAACCTGAAAACTAAAGCTAGTAGGAGTTTTTTGGTACATCAAAAATATAAATTATTCTTGTTAAGGATTGAATCCTAGACTTTCCATGTATTATTCAACTCATATGTTCCTCATTTCTTAATTCTTACCACTTTAACTATTTTTAAGCTAGTCGTAGTTTGAGTGAGAATGATTATGATCACAAAATACTAAATTGGCAAGCGTTAAAGGACAGTTAAAAAAAAACAAAATTAAAAGTATTGTACCAAATTTTTTATGAAAAGTGTAACAAAATAAACATAAATCCTGAGAAAATAAAAAAAGTTTGTGATATTATTGATTTGAAATTCAAATTATCTTTTATATAAAGTAGTTTAAAAAAAGAAAATATGGGTATTTTAGTAAAAAAATAAGTGGTTGTAGACTTGTTAACTTACTTTCAGATAATTTTAGGTGGGTGTAAGTTAAGAGCTATATATATATATATATATAATGTTTGTTAACTTCGATCTGTGGGTCAAAGTTAGAAATGTTTGAACCACATATAATTATTTAGTGTGCCCTCAGTTACTCACATGCCCCCACATGCGCGCCCCCACCACCCAATAATTACATGTGTGTCAACATTGCTAACTTCGACCCACCCACATGGTCAAAGGTAACGGCCCCTATATATATATATATATATATATATATATATATATATATATATTGTTAACTTCGACCGTAGGTCCAAGTTAGCAATGTATGACCCACATGTAATTACTTAGCATCCCTCATTCCAACTACTCATATGCCCCACATGCGCCCCTCCACAGTTCACCCACATGTAACTTTGACCACGTGGGTTAAGTTTAGCAAGTATGACCCACATGTAATTACAAAGGGGTGTATGTGGGAGCTTAATTATAAGTAATTGGAGAGTGCGCGAAGACAATGGGGGGTGCCATAAGTAATTACATGTGCGTCATACATTGCTTAGCAATTCGTTATATATATATATACACACACACACACACACGATTATTGGGTAGTACAAATTTCTTGACAAATTGAATTGTGCAATTTTGGATGCCTGCACTTAATTTTAGTGATTTAAGAAAAGCACTACTCATTATCATCAGATTGATGTCCGAATTGATATGTTTAGAAACTAGCATACTTGGAATATATACACACACATACATTTGATGTTGTCAAGTCCAACAATTGAGTTAAATAACAGGTCTTTAAAACAAGCTTATTCACTTATTAGAGCTATTTGAAATTGTTTTTTTTTTGAAAGAGTGCTATTTAAAATTGTTGTTCAGGATGCAAGGTGCAGCTATCTAGAGCTTTATTAGGGAGCCAACCTTTCAAGACCTTTGCTGAAAACAAGCTTTATTCATTAATTAGTGCTATTGAAACAAAATTGATTGAAGCATCTGCTGAAAACGTGTAAGTATACCAATACGTTAATTCATGGTTGAAGCAATAAATTGCTTATTTAACAATGTTCATATCATGATAGTTCTTATACATATCTATTATTTTAATTAAATTTTGCTTCAACTTAGATTGGATACTAAGGTTATTTGGAATTCGGTTTTTGCAGTGACTCTCGTAAAGGAGAAAAAATGTTATATGAAGGTGAAAATTGCAATATAGAATTTTAGATAGAGTGATTAGCTTTAAGTGAAACACTTGTAACAATAGGACCCACCTCAACACCCAATGTTTTGAATCCCCTTTTGTCAATAAATACTTGAGAGCTGCATGATCTGTAAAAACAATAACCTTGGATCCAATTAGATAAGGTCGAAATTTTTCCAATGCAAAGATTAAGTCGTGGAATAATTAAATTGATTTTCATTCAAAACCTTCCTTGCATAATATATTGCATGGAATTTCTCCTTGAATCATTCCTCTAAATTGAAAGTTAATACAAATTTTCAGGAAGCTATCATTGAACGTGGGTGGGATGAATTGGATGATATGATGTTCACTGATGCAAACAAAACAATTGCGTTGGAGTTCTATGCCAACGCCCTCTTTAGAGGAAAAAAGTTCAAGTCGTATGTCACGGGAAAAAAGTTCAAGACGTTGTGATGTTGTTCGAAGGCGTGAGGAGTGTAAAAATTGTTTAGAGGAAGAGTTTGGGGAGATGATGAATCATTTGTGTAGAGAGGGTACTAAGTGGGAGGATGAAAGGATGTTATTGAAAACAAGTTTCAAGCAAGTACCTAAGGTGTGGGCTTCTTTTGTGGTACAAACTATGGAGGGCACATCCAGTGCTGCTGATATACCTTTGAAAAGGCTTCACACTATTGTTGCAATACTATATGGAGCCCTAGTGGATGTTGGTGCATTGATAGCCAACAACATTTGGGAGTTTGTTTTTGTGGTTCATAGGGCGATCCCTCGAAGTAGCTTTATAAATGTGGCAGTGTGAAACAGAGGGGTGTAGTGCCTATGTTAATGATGTTGACACTCTAATTATGCAGCAAATCACTGATAAAGTTATGAACTATTTTGTGAAAGAACATGAAACATATGTGCACAGGTTGATTAGAGAGGACGAAGGAGAAGAGCAGCCCCAGCCTGAGCGTTCCGTACGCTTAAAAACGATCCAACTATACCGCTTGAATAGGCGAATTTGCGATAGATACTCTGCATAACTACTTCTATTGACTTCCAACTATAAACACATCCACATTGTTCGTTTTTCATCCAAATATTACAAAGAGTGAGAACTTATCATTTAAGTGCAACTCTATCCAAACACGAATTCTGCGAAAATCCCATGTTCAACCGTTCACTTCAAAAATTCGCACGGAATTCATATCTATATCAAATCTCACAAGGATGATACGCAAACGACCATATTTCAGTTAACTATCTATTCCAAAAAGAATTTCTAGAAAAGGAGTTACGAGGAGGGAGATCTTACTATTTAAGTGCAGGTCACTCTAAAACAATTTCTGCATAAAAACTATGTTGCACCCTTCACTTTAAAAATTTGCACAAGCCTCATTTCTTCTCCAAAAGTCACAAAATCAGTGTCCAAACGACAAGCATTAAGTCATATTTTTATTGAAACAAACCCCACTAAAATCGGAATTATAAAGAGAGAGATCTTACCATTTTAGCGCAGCCTTGTTCCTAAATACGAGTTTCACTTAAAATCTTTCAATGGCTCCAAACTCTTATTCTTCCTTCAATTCATGTTCCCAAACAGAACCCAACACTTCAGCTCTATGAATTACTCACATGAAACCTCAATTTCTTCATTCTTGAGTAGATCCTTATTGGGGTTTTTGAGGAAGGGAAGGGTTTCAGCCAAGAGAGGGAAAAAGGGAAAAATGGAACTTTTGTGATTCCAATTCTCATAAGAATTGTAATTTTGGAATTGCATGTTGATTTTGAACATGATTGAACAAGAAACTTAAGATTCAAAGGCAAGGGTTTGTGTTTGAATCGTGAGAGAGAAGAGGGGAGAATGAGAGTGTGTTGTTCTGATTATGCAGAAAAGCAAAAGAAAGGATATGGCTTAGTCTTTGTCACTTATTAACTTTATTATGTGTGGTTTCCACTTCATTTCAATTGGTTTCTTTTTCGTCTATTATTTATCTACTACTCTCTCTTATTCATCCATAAAATAGGGCTAATAATTAACTTAATTAATTTAAGAAAAGTGGGTTGTTACAATCTACCCCTCCTAAATTAATTTCGTCCTCGAAATTGGAAACTTCACTTCGACTAAAGATTCTTTTTCATCAGTTGGGGATAGTTTCTTAACACTCGTGACTTCCATTTCCCACATCGCTACTCCATGTGATGGTTCATCAAATCCAAATTTCATTCGCTATATAATCGTTCAACTACTCTTCGCATTCAACTTTCTTAATCATATATGATCTACTCGTTCCTATAAATAATTATCTTGATTCATTATTATAGTTGATCCACGTAGAAGGGTAAGACTCGAACTTAGTGCTATTTTATCTAATTTTATTGGAATAAAATGGATTTAGCACAACTTCATTAGGTTTGAGGTATTTAATTGATGTTCCACAATATTGGTATTATCGAAGATAACACCAATTTACTTATTACTTCGTCTACTCAGCTTATTTTTCAAGGTAAGGTTTCTCCGAACAGTGCCTAGTCCTTAAATCTCTACCGATTAGTCCATTCTGCACTACTTAAATCACCTTACTAACAAACCTTCGTTAATTTCTCGGGTCTAGTTCGCAAAACTACTATCAAATTTTCATAATTCTTTACATCTTTAAGTCTCATTACATGAGACACTACATTAAAAATAAACCCTTGTTTATCGTGTGGCTGCGACTTTGATCTCTAACACTATACGCCTTACTAACGACTCTCGTCTCACATTACTTAATTATAGGTTCTTGACTTCATCGAATCCTTCTTCTAGTTACTACTGTAAGGTCGTTACACTCCTGCTCTAATCATAGCTTAACTAGTGTTCTTAGATCCAATTAACATACTCGATGAGTTTACTAGCTACATCCTTACTCCAGTATATAAATCTCTTTGTTCTTTCACTCTTTGTAGCAAGATTACCTTTAACTCATTTAACACGTTGATTCTAAGATGGTTGTTATAGTTTGGTTCACTAGATTCTCTGTTGGACATACTGTTGAGTTTTGAAGATTGGCTACATTTTGCAAAAACATATATTAGCCAGATGTTTGGTCAAATGTTGTAGCATATGGAACAACATTAAGTGATCAGTAGTTTCGCGCCAACTAGCGCTTTATTTTTATATGCAATCTTTTACAAGATTCGCTTGAAGTTTTATTTTAACCTAGCTTGCTGATCAAGGCGCGTTTTTCTGATGAAGTGTTAAAGGCGGTCATGCCTTGATATATTTCCAAAGGTGATATTGTTATATTTTGGAAAAGTATTTCTTGTTCTAGAAGATTCTTTAGCTGGACCTGATAACGTCCAAGAGCTGTATGAAGCCCAAACTCATGCTATAAATAAGTGTAATAAAAAACCCTAAAAGTTAGCTAAAATCGTGTGTTGTCAAAGCGTGTGTTTAAGGTTTTAGTGTTTTGTTCTTTATTTGTTGGTTGGAGTTGAGACGGGGTCTCATATCTAGGAGTTCCTAGGTAGGGCTGTCACGGGGTAGAGTCTACGTGCAAGACAATTAGTGTGGCTACGTTGTTCGTTTCACTAGAACTATTATAGTCAGTTCACTCTTGGATTGGTATCCCCCAGACTAGGGCAGTTGCGCCGAACTGGGTTAACAAACTTACTGTGTTATTTACTTTTCCGCTACATTTAGTTTATGCTATAATTGTTTTTTAAGTTATGAGCTATACACGCGCTCGGACAGTTGTGCCGACATTGTTCACAGCGTTTTTCTGTCTGGTCGCCAGAATTTCACATACAACTTCCTTCTTATCTCGATACTTGTCTGTATTTACCCTTATTTAACTCACTTCATTTAGTCTGGTATCCGGCCTGGTCTGCTAGAGTGTTAATAATTGATTCCTTACATAGGGGTTCAGGTTTCTGCTGGTACCGACTCATTCCTACATTATGTGGTTCTTGCTATTCTCTACAGGCTTTGAAACTAGCATCATTACTATGGTTCCTCACAAGTTGTCTGTTGTAGTTAATCATGCTCAAACTTATTATTTTCTTGTTTACTACTAGGAAGTACTAAGGTTGGTTTACAATTTTCTTACTGTTAGTTTATACTTTGAAGAAATGGGTATGAATACTTACTTTTGGTCCTTAAGCTTCTACGGGAAACAAGCTAACCGAATTGGAATGTGAGGAGTAGTTGGTCATCCTATGCGAGGATGGAAACTTGATGTCCAATAAGAAAACTTTGATATGTTCATTGATAGATGGACAAATAGATGGGTTAACTTCGGAGAATTGATAGTTCTACTAGTCTTAAAAACATTGGAGAATTGATATGCTTAAGTGAGGGCTAGAAGTTCACGAGGAATTTCTTATGGGTTCGCCACGCGACTAAGTTATTGAGGTAATGTTCATTTGTAGAAATTTTGGGTAGAGAGACTTTCAACGTAGTTGATGTATCTTGTACTCCTTTCATTTTATCTTTAGTCCTACTCAGAGTTACATGTACATGTCCTACTTTGTTCTTCTACAGATTTTACGTTGTTTGCCTATTTGTTGAACTTCCAATGTCGACAATGTACCATTGTGGTACGAGCCATTCATCGTCCATTATACTTCTAATGGAGAATTAATTCCAACATCATCTTTGATGCACAGTTTTCGCTCATCCTTCCATTTCTTAATTTTACCATTTCCTACACTCAGTGTAGCTTCATTACTTCTAATGTCTCCTATGCTTAGCCTCTACTTCCTATATCGTTCTTAAGAGTACCATACTCCACTCAGTTAGTCTTACATCCTTCCTAGCTGAGATCACTCCTGTGAAAATGACTTTCTTCGTCAATTCCCCAAAATTTTGCTTACTACTAATTTCGACACTTTATGCTTTGAACTTATTAAATCTGAGCATTAATTAACCATCCAGTCAACGCTGACTTCTATAATAATCACCTTCGTCTGCACAACACTTGAATTAATACTACTTACCAGCGTTGTGTCAGTTCTCGACACTTCATCATTCAAGTCTGGTGACTTCCATTCACCTCTTCCATCTGACTTCTTACTTTTAAGTGTCCTTACCGTCCAAACTTTCTGGTCCTCTTCAATCCTGAGTCATAATATTTTGTCTACCGTGCACAATATGTAGTTGATCACACTCAATATGTGACGATTTCATAATAAATAACTAATACTCTAAAGGGTCCATTATGTTTCAATTTTAATGACCCTTGGCATAGTACGGTGTGAACCAACTAGCTCTGATACCAATTATAACGCCCCAAATTGATTGACTAGTATATCGAATGAAGCATACATAATTGAATCCAGATACATTTAAAATTACAGAAAAAAGAACTCAAATACAATGTACAACCATTACTTATTTCAAGCATTCTCAAATACACAGCGGAAAGTTGAATTCTTGTACAAAAACTCATGAAATAACTAAACTAAACAATACAAGAAACTATAATATCAAATATCTCTTTCACCATAGTTCAATCAATAGCTCGATCCATTGCTTAACTTGTTCTTTGGAAAAAAAATAGAGGGAGTTGGGTGAGACTACTTGTCTCGTGAGTTCCACCTATCTTAGAATGTTAGTGTTAGACTACTTGGCTAACGCTTAGAGGGGGGTGAATAAGCATCCCGAAATAAAACAAACGATTTTTCAGATTAAATAAAACGAATGCGCGGAAGCTACCTAGATCGGTAGTCTACTTTGCACCTTTCGACCAAAGGAAGCAAAAATAGCCTTAATAGTGATAATGATAAGATGATCGCAAATTTAACGTTTCGAGGCAAGCAAATTTCGATTCAATTTTATTAATACTTTTGAAAAAATTATCACACACACTATTCTATGGTTTCTACTCTCTATTGCAATCAAAGTCACGAAACTTGAATTTCGTCAACCACGTGGCGTGCGCTTGAATTCAAATTTCACAATCCACAATTAAACGAAATTTAAACGAGTTAAGGGATAGAAAAGACAAACAGAGATGATCAGGGAGTTCCCTGCGTTCGTGTCGTCCTCGCGGTCGGCCGGTACGTCTCCCCCCAACTTATCAAACGAACAAGTTGAGATTTTTCACTATTTCTTCAAAAATACTATAATGCACAATTCACAAGAATACAATACACGAACGATAAAGACTCGATCTCCTATCTTCGTTGTAGCTTCAATGCGAACTATGCAACCCTCAACACAATCTTGCTTCTACCTCTGATTCCAACGGTTGATCCTCACACCTATCTTGATCCCCAAGAACTTTGTGACAATCGTCCAGTCGATCACCTCACCAAATTGCGTTGATCCTTCAAGCAAGTTATACTTCTTGAATCCGGATGAGAAACCGATCTTTCAAACAATTCAACCCGATCGCAATTCTGATTCACCGCGAATTGCACCGAACGTTATCTTCGAAATCCTCTACGAAACCTTGATTGATCCCATACTCAATCTCAAATTGATGGAGAATAGAAAGAAGATGATGAACTTGTCTTGAATGCAATTTGATCAAAAATATCTCAGCAATTTTGATCAAAAAGTGTTTTCCAAAAGTTTCTCATGATTACAACAAATTCCCATGTAGCTATTTATAGAGAAAATATAATGGAGTAGATTTAGGCACAATTAAACAGAAGTGTATCAATACATGTATCAGTGTGTATCGATACAAGTCCCTGACAGTGTACAAAATTGAAGTTTTGTATGTATGTATCGATACACACACGAGTTTTTATCGATACATACACTAGTAAAATCAGAGTCTTGACTGATATGTATCGAAACATAGCTTTTATGTTTTGATACAAAATGTTCTCTCTGGCTTCAAGAGAGACTGATGTGTATCAATACATGCAAGCATGTTTCGATACACAGAGGCTCTTCTGACTCCTTTGGGAACAATTTGTATCGATACAAAAGTGCTATGTATCGATACAAATACGTGAATATCAACCTGAACAAGCTTCAGGACATTTGTATCGATAGAAGTATGCATCGATACAAAATACCCAAAAATTGGTTTTTCAAAGTTTACAAAATATTTTTCGCTGTCAAGTCAATTTCAATTGATGCCAAAATTTATTCTACTCTATTTTCATGTGTTTTGACAATTTTTAAAACATGAAGGGGAATTGGTGCATTTATATTTAGCATTTTCTACGTGAAGCTACGTTCTGCGTTTAGTACTAACCCTGTTCATATAATTCTTCACTAATTGAGTACGAGGGGAAACTATCTACTCAATTAGTGACATAGGGAAAACTATGTTTCCTAACATCTTTCATAACATTTCTTAGGATTGATCACCTCATATCATATAACATATTATTTTCATTTCATATCATAAGGTTATTGAACACACAACAAAATTATCTTGGTGAATTTTACGGAATGACAAAAGGTGAGTGTCTTGAGTCATTTCCCATCGCATTAGGTACGGAGCAATTTTAAATCTTTGGACCAGATATCCCACCCTTTGAGGTGTCTCCAATCTAACAATGGGGAATAGTGACCGCGTTCGGCGGTGGATATTCTAGTCTCAACAAAAAAAAACTGATTATTTAATTAAAAAAAATTAAAATAATATTTTTATAGCTAACATACTGTTTACATATTTATGTGATTTTGTTTTTTTTACAACTTCAATGATTATTTTATACATCGACAAATTGGTAAAACCATTAAAAAAAAAATTGGTAAGAAAATCATTAAAAATTGGCACAAACAAAATTAGATTATCGATTTTTGAATTCCAATTATAGACGTTCAACCTAATAATTTTAGCATTTTTATCAATTGAGTTAGAATTTTTAATGTAATTATTTTTAATAATTAATGTGATTTTTATAATTAGAAACATATTAATCTTGTTACCATAATTAGAGATTAACCAAAAAAATTAAACACTAAATTGGGTCATGAGAAAAAAATTTCCACTTGCATTATTTTCTCCACTTCTGTTACGTGCCAAAAAAAAATTCTCCACTTATGTTTCATCGTTTAATTTCCATTCCCTTCCAAACCAGGTTTATCGGAACCATGGTTGATTCAACCACTGCCAAATTAACCCTTCGCCGCCACAATACCATAATAGCGATAACATCCAACAAACTTTCTCCACCGGCAATAAAAACACCAATACGTACTTCAAGCTTAGATTTTGAGCTTCATCCACTCAAATCTCCTTTCACTTCATACACATCTCTCAAAGACATGCTTTCTTCTCCCGTTAATTCTCTAACCGCATCATCTACCGCCATCAACTCCGGCAACGAGATCTCAATCCGCAATCACCTCGTTAAGCAAGCTGCTCGGGCTTATCTCCAACCCACGTGCTCTGCTTCGGTCAGAAACTCCTCCGCCCCTAACTTCCTACGCCAAATTTTCCATCGTCGTCACTCCTTCAGCAAATCACAAGCCAATTGTTTATGTTCATTTGTTTCGGGTTTTATCCGATTTTTTTATCGGATACTCCATTGTTTCAGTGGTCAAGTAAGAACATAACACTACCCTACCTTTCATAATGGACCCTTATTTTATTAGTCATTTGCTTGAAAATTTCTCTTCCGGCACTCTTTTATCTCCCGAAAATTATGTTTTTGGCCATACAAATAAAGTTTGAAACATGTTTTACTAAAATTTGGTTTTTTACTATAAAAAATAATATTTGAACTGCAGAAAATTTGAAAATCAAATTTTTCTACCTGAGAAAAAATATAATTTTCAAGAATAAAAGAGTGTTAGGGGAGGAGAATTTTTTCATTTGCTTTTAGATTCACTTCAATAAAAATGTTGAACAACATTTATCATGTTTCTCAATTTTTATTTTTCTTTTCATTTACCAATTGCATGGAGTTTGTATAGTTTTTTCTTTTGTTTATGCCTGTCAATTGTTGTGCCATCAAAATCAATAAGAAAAATGATGTTTGTATATAAAAAATGTGTATGTTGTTGGAGCATCTCTAATGATTTTTTAAAATAACATATGATGAGTTTTATATAGCCTAAAAAGTGATAAATTATTCCTACAATGCGACGTTATATTTATGTATTCTTTCGGCATAATACTTATTTAGGAGCTACTCAAGCTTAGTGGACTGGTTGAGCTATTTTTTTATTCTACTTTTATTTTGAGATGTATCTAAAGTATAAAATAGATGAATATAGCAATGAGTGTCAATTTTTTTATACATATCAAGGGAATTATAATTTTATCTCAAGTCACAATTGAAATTTGTTCAAAACAAAACAATCATCTGCAGCACAATGTTACGTTAAAATTTACAAGTAAAAAGCAACAACAATGGTCAATGGTTTTCCGTTGCTAGGCTTAATTTGAGTATGTATATCAGTATATGTAAAAAAATGTTACAGTTCAACATAAAGTGGGTTTAATGGGCTTCCAAATTGGGCTAGATCATATTGTACTGATGTTGGTTAGTTGGACTTTGTACAGGTTCTTACGTGTTCTTGCGGCCCACAACATTTTGCTAGAAATCAAACAAAGTTGCTCTTATTTCAGGCAATTGTGGGGCACCAGGAACAGGACCCTTTGCATCCTTTTTCTGCAACATAATATTATCTTTAGTAGCAATAGTTGTAACAATGATTTAAACATTAAAAATGATGACAAACAATGATTTAAAATGTATGGTCAAATGTATGTAACTACTATGCTTGTATTGTGATAGTGACCTCATATTAATAGCTTTTGTTTGACATAACTCACTAGTAAGATGTTTTTGTAAGAAGTTATACTATCATTATAATGTTTTAATAGAGATTAAAAACTTTTTCTTATAATGTCCACATCATCATAATACTTGCATATGAGTTACTATAGCTTCCCTTTATATATATATAAGATAAAATTATATGAAGAGGTGGAAATTCCAACATAGAATTTTAGATAGATTAATTAGCTTAAATGGCCTACTCACTTGTAACAAATTTTTTAATATTGTCATATTATTCTTCCACTCGATGCATTCAAGGCATTCACACTACTCTCCACCTTCAAGTCTTTAAACCTTGTCAATTCTTTGGTCCTCAAAGCCAATTAGACTTCATCTACGGTGAAGTGCCCTCTGTAAATGCACCAGTTCCCCTCCGTGTTTTAATAATTGTCAAAACACATGAAAATAAAGTATAATACATTTTGGCATTATTATATATGACTTGACAGCGAAAAAGACTTTTAAAGTTTGAAAAATCAAGTTACAGGTCATTTGGATTGATACACATGCAATATGGATTGATACAAATGGTCTAAAACATATTTAGACTAAAAACTCGTTTTTGTATCGATACAAGTGTCATTTGTATCGATACATAGCTGATCTCCATGGGACAAAGAAGCTTGTGTGTATCGATACATGTTTATATGTATCGATACACATCAGTCTCAATTTGAAACAGAGAGATCATTATGTATCAATACATGCATGTATGTATCGATACATATCAGGTCCTCATTAACCAGAGAACCTCTTATGTATCGATACACACATACTTGTATCAAAACACATATTAGTTAACTTCACAAAATTTAAGTTGTTATTAATATCGATACACGCCTGCTATGTATCGTCAGTATCGATATATATCAGTTAATTTTGCCTAAATCTACTCCATTCTATTTTCCCTTATAAATAGCATCATGTGGTCTTTTTGTAAGTGTGAGAAAATATTAGAAAACAGCTTTTGATCAGAATTAAGTGAGATTTTGGATCAAAGTGGGTATTGTGGTCAAGTTCTTCATATTCCCTCAATTCTCTATTACCTCCAAGTTGATTACTCTTTAAGTGGGTCCAATAAAGGGGTTCTAGTTCGATTGGAAGATAGTGTTCGAGGTGGATCGCGGTGAATCAGATCTTCCGGGTGGAATAGGTTACAAGAAAGTTTCTCATCGGTATTCAAGGAAGTATCGTTTTGAAGGTCCAACACTTCGACGAAGGAATCATCCGAATAATAGTCACAAGGTTTCGTATTATCATAATCGGAGGTTCAGGTCAATGATAGTATTGGTGATTTCGCAATTTTACTGAAGCTACGACGAGTGAGGAAAAATCGAGTCTTTGTAATATCTCGTGTACTAAAATCTATGAAACTTGTGCCTTGTGTAATTCAAAGAGATTTTCAATAAAAATCTCAATTTCGTGTTTTTAACGGGATTGGGAGGAGATGTATGTGCTGACCGCGAGGACAACACAAAAGCAAGGGAACTCCCATATCAATTTGTTTGCGTTCTCTCTTCCCTTAACTCTTTCAATTTTGCAATTATTCAATTGATTGTATCAATTGGAATATGACGCACGTCAAGTGTTCGATCAAATTCCAATTGTTTGCTTTGTTTGTGATACGTGTAATTTGGACCATATATCAGTTATCAAGATAATATGGACAACCTAAAGAAAACGGAAAAGAGTCTTCTATTGGTGCAGGTGTTGATACTATGGACATCCTAAAGAATAATGACGCTGATGCTTCGTGATCAATTATCAAGATTATACGTTATGTGATTTGAAAAATGTTACGTTATTCAACAAGTTATATGGTCCAAATTACTATTATCACAATCAAAGAATTTAATTGGGATTTTGATTCAATAAAGTTATACAACAAGTTATATAATAAGTTATTATATGGTCCAAATTACGTTATTATCAACAAGTTATATGGCCCAAATTACTATGATTCAATAAAAATCCAATTGATACAAATAAATGAATAATTGCAAAATTGAAAAAGTTTAAGGGAAGAGAAAACGCAAACATATTGATATGGGAGTTCCCTTGCTTTCGTGTGGTCCTCGCGGTCGGCAGGTACGTCACCCCCAATCCCGTCAAAAATACGAGATTTGGTTTTATGAAAAAAAATATTTTTGAGTTTACACAATGCACAAATCACAAATTCAGTACACGAGGTATTACAAAGACTCGATCTTTCCTCAGTAGGTGTAGCTTCAGCGATCTTGTGCGATAACCAACGCAATCCTCAACTTCTACCTCTGATTGCGATAAATCGATTCTCATCCGTTATTCAATCAAGAACCCTGTGACGATTATCCGGCTGAGTACCTCGTTGACACGTTGAACCTCTTAAAGAACGATACCTTCTTGAATACCAATGAAAAACTTCATTATAACAACAAATTCAACCCGAAAGATCTCAATCGAACTAGAACCCCTTTGTTGGACCCATTTAAAGAGTAATCAACTTCGAGGTAATTGAGAATTGGGAGAAGATGATGAACTTGATCACAATACCCACTTTGATCCAAAATACTCACTCAATTTTGATCAAAGGTTGTTTTCCAATATTTTCTCACACTTACAAAAAGACCCCATGGTGCTATTTATAAGGGAAAATAAAATGGAGTACATTTAGGCAAAATTAACTAATATGTATCGATACATAGCAGGTGTGTATCGATACATATTAATGACAGCTTAAATTTTTTAATGTTGACTGATATGTGTATCGATACAAGTCAGTGTGGATCGATACCTAACATGTTCTTTGGTTAATGAGGACCTGATATGTATCGATACATACATACATGTATTGATACATAATGATGTCACTGTTTCAGATTGTGATTGATGTGTATCGATACAAATAATACATGCATCGATACAAAAACGTGTTTTCGGTCTGAAAATATTTCAGACCGTAAAGTGAAGATTTTCAAAGTTTAAAAGTCTTTTTCAATCCATATTGCATGTGTATCAATCCAAATGACCCGTAAAGTGATTTTTCAAAGTTTAAAAGTCTTTTTCGTTGTCATGTCATATATAATGATGTCAAAATGTATTCTACTCTATTTTCATGTGTTTTGACAATTATTTAAACATGGAGGGGAACAGGTGCATTTACATTCTCCCAATTATTGATAATTGTCAAAACTTATTGCATAAACTACCTAAGCCTACCTAAATGCAATAAATAGCAACCATGTTACAGACGCAAACATCAAAGCTAACCACTAGCAATGCTCCCCCTGAGTTGATGCCAATTTGCGCTTGAACGGTCGAACGATATTCAAAAACTCTTTAGCTTTATCTTTAGCTTATGCATGCATTATTCTCTCCCCCTTTCACAATATCAAAAAGAAGACAAGAACACATATATGAGAAGTATCGAAATTCAAAGAAATTTAAAAATTGTCATATTGTGCACTTACATTTGTCGAAATGCACTTTATGACAAACAACCATATCAATTAAATAACGCAAGATATGCAAAATGAATTCAAATGATGAATAACCATAAAATTTGGGGAAGTGTTTGGGTGATTCCTTTTACCTTTTGAATTCAACAATGCTTATGGAGTTGATTTCTCATTGCATGTTGAATTTATGGTAGAAAAAGTGTGATTGTAGTTGAAGGGATAAGTTGGTGGTGGTGTTAGCACGTGAATGAAGAAGAGAGTAACACTTGAAGTTTCATAAAGATGGTGTTTGTGAAAAAGAAAGAAATAGGGCGTGTAAGGAAGATGCAAGGGCATTAGTGATTTATTAATCTAACTTGTTTTCACTTCTTGCCTTATATAGAGTCGTAACATGCACTCATGTATCTTTACCACTTCATCCTTAAACTTATTTATTTTATTTCAACACACTTCCAATACAACTTTCCTAATTCTTCAATAAATCCTACTTTATCTTTTAGTTGGAGTCTCTAATTAACACTAGTATTATTAATTAGAGTAGAGTTGTTACACTTCAGTTATGTGGATCTCAAAATAGTAAACCAAACACTCTTCCTCTTTCTCCTCTAACCCTAGTTGTCACCACTTTTCTTATTATTCTTGATCTACTAAAGAGGGATGATTTAGGGTCGATCTTGATCTAAAATCATCCCTCCAATAAGTCTGTTTTACACATATATTTAGTTTCTTTTTAGATTTCGTTGTCCTAGCACAACTTTGTTTGTTTCTATTTCCCGTCTTAGTGCAGTGTATTTTGTTTTCCCGTCTTGGTGCGGTGTTCATTTGTTTCATGTTGAAGATTAGTTTCGATCTAGTGCAAATTGTTGAGGAAAAATCTCAATTTGATGTTTTAAAGATAACAAACATCTTAATTATATTTTAAAGTATAATTTTGGTCATTGTGTTATCTTAATTATATTTTAAAGTGCTTTTGATTGATATTAAAAAGATAAGAACCATTGTGCAAATTAGTCACTTTGATATCAGCTATGAGAATGATACAAGAAAGACAATCATCATTCTCTCATCATTATCTGGACTCCAACGTGTTTGCTCTTCAAAGGAAAAACACTTATTTATGCACAAGATCTTTACAGTAACTTATTCCTTTATGGCAAACAAGTGATCAATATTGTTGTTCCTTTGTTGTCATGCATTTTGATCAAACAACATGTTGAGCAAGATGTCGTGACATCTTGCCACCAGAGGTCTGTGACATGTTGCCTCTGGCAGAGCACATTAACTGAACTTATTCAAATATGCGATTTTCCTTCACAGACCTTGAGGAATTGTTTGTTATTAACTTACAGATGAAGAAACAAATATTCGGACGTGATTAGTTTGAGTATATCTCTTAAGTTCTATTGTTTGGCGCAATTTTGTTTGAAAAGATTGAAAACAAATATTTCAAACAAAAAGATAAGTTTGTTACATTAATCTCAGAAGATTGACAGCAGTTAGTTACTTCCAGAAGAAGGAATATATTCAAACTTTATTTGTTTGAATATATTTGTTGAAGATTTATTTTGTTGAAGATTATTTGTTTGGAAAAAGATTGAGTTTCAATATTCCAAACAAATATATTTTTGTTGATGTGCTTAGTTCAACCAAACAAATAATAACTCAGAAGATTTTTTGTTTGCGCGCCATAAGATATTTTTGGAATAGCTTGAAGAAGATTCAAAAATAAATATTTTATCTTTTGAAGATAAAAGATTTAATTTCAACAAACTTTCCTATTATTTGGCTTGGCCTCTATCTCATATCAAATATTATAAATAGAGGTTCAAGCTCCACAACAAAATTCACCGATTTACAGAGATTAAATCTAGAAGCTCTTAGAGTTTTAAATCGAGTCATTTGTTTGTTTTTGTTCGTTGTCGTTGTCGTTGTGGTTAATGTGTTGTTTCTGCACGAGCTCAACGAGCTTAAAGTAGTTCCTCCAATTGGGTTAATTGGTTGAGGGAGAGTCACAAATTTAGGGGGAGTCCTAAATAATTTCATTCGGGTAGTTGTAGTGAGACTTTGAATAGGGGTTATTCAATTAAGACCTAGAGACTAGAAACTAGTGAGAGGCTTTGAATAGGGGTTATTCAAATAAGACCTAGAGACTAGGAACTACGGTATAGTGAAGGTAATTCTCCTGGATTGGTATCCCCCAGATTAGGTGTTTGGACACTGAACTGGGTAAACAATTACTTGTGTTCTTTATTTGCTTTCTGCACTTTATAATTGTTATATTGTCGTGGCATAAAGCTGAGCAAGTAATCGAAGCATCTTGCTTAACAACTTGTCCACAAGGGGCCTAGAATTTCAAATATCTTATGGGACTTTCTATCTTAAGCCATATCACATGGAACATGCGCAAAGAATGTTCTTTGACCACAAAGCATAATAAATTAATATTTGAAGTTATTATGATAGAGATGAACATAGACCAATAAGGAGACTACAACAACTTTCTAACTATGAGTTGTCATGTACTTGCAAAGACTTATTTAATGAAAATTCTCCAACAAAGTGGTAGTCTATCACCATCAAAGGACTACACTATATTTTATCAAGGTTGTACTTGAAAGGTACTCTTCTAATAGCCCTTGATCAAATCACAGCTGGTTACTTGGAAGCAAAACTGTCCCCACACCATTCTCCCACTACTCCATGAAGACTCTTCATAGAGAACGTACACAGTCTGTGAGAATGTTCTCTACTGGAAACATTGTTCTCATATGACAGCAGAATTTAAATGCTACGGTCACACTTGCTCCTCAAGTAATGAAAGGACTGTTGGCGTTTTTATGTTGGCTATAATTTTGCAAAAACCCATTTTGTCACATGCTCTAGGACATGCTGAAGCATCTGAGTATGTTAAGCCCTGAAACTGTTTGGACGCGCGCGTTTTTATTTTTGAAATATATCTTAGAAAGATTTGTTTTAAAAACATATTTTATCATGCATAGCTGGCATAACAGAACGCGCCTTGGTTCACAAGTTATCTCTTATGTGAAGATTTAATTCTAAAATATAATTCCAATATTTTAGGATTTGGTTTATTTTTATTGGATATATTTTTGAAGACTCCTTTTCTTAAGGAACAAGTCAAGCTGCGCTGAAGACTCTATATATACTTGTGTAAAACCTAATTAGGAGTTGTGGGAATTTTATTGTGTTCACTAAAGCGTGTGTCGTCTTTATTTTTCCTCGTGAACTTGTGAGTCTTTTCTTGTATCACTTTGATACATGCTAAGGACATAGGCTGTGTGTCTTGTGTTATTTGTGTGATTTCTCTTAAGCCTTTAGGTACGGAGTTGATTGTTTTGTCTGAATGTGTTCTCACCATCATAAGTTGTTTGTTTGATTGTAAACAACATTGTGTTCGTGTTGTTAGTAAGGAGTAAGGCGGGGCGCCTTTGACCTAGGAGTTCCTAGGTTGAGTTGCACAAGGTGGTTGCTAGCTTAGGAGCAGTAAACGGGTCGTTTACTGGTGTCTTTGAACTAGGGCTATATTAGTGGGTTCCTCCTGGATTGGTATCCCCTAGACTAGGGCAAGTTGCGCCGAACTGGGTCAACAAACACTTGTGTTATTTATGTTTATGTTCATTATCGCTTTTATCATTGTCTGTGTTGCGAGTAGACGCTATAGCAATTGCTAAAGCACCTTACTACTGAGTGCCAGGAATTTCAATTGGCATCAGAGCAGGCATCCCGCTTGTTTGGGTGAGCTCCAGGGAACTATTTCTGGCATAATGGATAAAGGAGGAGGAATGGTGAACAGACCACCCCTGCTGAATGACTCTAACTATGATATTTGGAAGTCTCGCATGACGGCTTTCTTAAAATCACTAGATGGCAGGGCTTGGAAGGCTGTACTCAAAGGACGGGACCATCCTAAAGTGAAAGACGCTAATAATGTTGATACTGATGAACTCAAACCTGAAGAAGAGTGGACCACGGCTGAAGACACTGCAACAGTTGGAAATTCCAAAGCTCTAAACGCCTTGTTTAATGGAGTGAATCCAAACATGTTTAGACTGATCAATCAATGTACTGTTGCCAAGGATGCTTGGAATATCTTGAAAACTGCTCATGAAGGTACTCAGAGGGTAAAGAAGTCAAAACTCCAAATTCTAACAACTCAGCTTGAGAATCTTAAGATGAAGGAAGAAGAAAGTGTTCGGGACTTTCATATGAATGTTCTAGAATATGTTAATTCATTTGAATCCTTGGGAGAAAAGATATTTGATGAAAAACTAGTAGGCAAGATCCTAAGGTCTTTACCCAAAAGATTTGATATGAAAGTGTGTGCAATAGAGGAAGCACAAGACATTAGTGATATGAAAGTTGATGAGCTGATTAGCTCCCTTCAAACTTTTGAGTTGAAAATCAATGAGAGGCTAGATAAGAAAAATAAAAGTATAGCTCTTGCCTCGAACATTGATGAAGATGATGTGGAGAGTTCCATAGATACTGATGAAGGCTTATCAAATGATGTGGTAATGCTTGGAAAACAGTTTAACAAGGTTCTGAAATCTATGGACAGAAGACCTAGATCAAAATTTGCTGGAGGAAATGCTAGAACATCTGCACAGGGTAAATCATATGAATCCAATAGAAACACTGCCTTTCAAAAGAGCCCAAGAACTGATGATAAACCTGTTCAAAGCAAAGGTGTTTAGTGCCATGAATGTGAAGGGTATGGTCACATTAGAACTGAATGTGCAACATATCTGAAGAGACAGAAGAAAGGCATGACTGCAACTTGGTCAGATGAAGACACCTCCGAGGAAGAAGTTGAGACTGAATCTACAAAGACATCACTACACTAACAGGAATATGTCTATCTGATGAAAGATCATGCGTTGAAGATTTGGCCTATGATGCATTAGCAGCCTCTTATAAGGAACTGTGTATCAAAAGGGCAGAAGAGTTCAGAGTTAATGAGCAACAGAAGGAGATCATATCCCAGTTACAGGGTGAAAAAGAAAAATACTTATCAACTATCTTTGATCTCCAAGAAGAAGTGACTGTGTTGAATTCACAAATCAGAGAGGAAAGGAAATTTGTCTCTATGATGACTAATGGTACTGAGAAATTAGATGATATTCTGACTCAACAAATCTCAGGTAGGCCAAAAAGTGTTGGATTTAACTATGAGAAGTTTAACAAGAAGAACAAGTATATTCAGAATACTATGTACCCACCTCTCAAAGAAACATTTTCAACAAGGCCAAGTCAGTCGCTTTAGCAATCTGTGCAGCATCTGTAAGTAAAAGAAAAATCTCAACCATGGATATGTCACTACTGTGGGAGAAAAGGTCATATAAAAGTCCAGCAAGGTCATATAAAAGAAAAATCTCAACCATGGATATGTCACTACTGTGGAAGAAAAATCTCAACCATGGATATGTTCTTCTTGCTTCATGGATCACCAAGTAAGCTGCAGCAAGCAAAGTCCAGAAAGTCTGTCAAGAAAGAATAGAAACCTAGAAAAAAGCTTGTTTCACTCATTGCTCACACATCTCTAAAAGCAACATCTAGGGAAGATTGGTACTTTGACAGTGGCTGCTCCAGGCACATGACTGGAATTGAGAACTTTCTGGTTGATATTAAGTCCTATTCAACAAGCTTTGTCACTTTTGGTGATGGATCTAAAGGTGAAATCAAGGGGATAGGAAACATGGAAAGAAAGAGTCTACCTAAACTTACAAAAGTCTTGTTTGTGAAAGGTTTGACAGCCAATCTAATCAATATCAGTCAGCTGTGTGATCAAGGGTTGTTGGTTAACTTTACAAAAGCTGAATGTCTAGTCACTAATCAAGAAGGAGAAGTTATAATGAAAGGTGTAAGGTCAAAGGATAATTGTTACTTATGGGAACCACAAGAGGAAGTTGGCTTGTCAACTTGCTTGCTTACTAAGGAATATGAAGTAACATTATGGCACCAAAAGTTAGGTCATCTGAACCTAAGGAGTATAAAGAATGCCATAGCTGAGGAAGCAATCAGAGGTCTACCCAAGCTCAAAATTGAAGAAGGGAACATATGTGGTGAGTGTCAGGTTGGGAAACAAACAAAGAAGCCTCATCATCAGGTACAGCATCTGACAATTTCCAGAATACTTGAACTATTACACATGGATTTGATGGGTCCTATGCAAGTTGAAAGCTTAGGTGGTAAAAGATATGCTTTTGTAATGGTTGATGACTTCTCAAGGTACACCTGGATCAAATTCATTAGAGAGAAATCTTATATTTTTGATGTCTTCAAGGAGTTATGTGTTCAAATACAAAGAGAAAATGATAGTACGGTCTTGAAGATAAGAAGTGATCATGGGAAGGAGTTTGAGAATTTCAAGTTCTCTGAGTTCTGTACAGCTGAAGGGATAGCACATGAGTTCTCCTCACTAATTACACCACAACAAAATTGTGTGGTTGAGAGAAAGAATAGAACTTCGCAAGAGTCAGCTAGAGTAATGCTACATGCCAAAAATCTTCCATATCATTTTTGGGCAGAAGCTATGAATACTGCTTGTTATATACACAATAGAGTCACTCTGAGAACTGGCACAAGAGTTACCTTATATGAGCTGTGGAAGAATAAGAAACCAACTGTCAAGTACTTCCATGTCTTTGGAAGCAAATGCTATATCCTAGCTGATAGGGAACAACGAAGGAAATTGGACTCTAAGAGTGATCTAGAACTAAAGTCATGATGGAATCTTTCAATGTAGTTGTAGATGACTCCAGTGAAGATAAGAGGTCTGATGCTCTAGCAATATCTATAGCATCGGATCAACAGGAAGAGGTATTAGAAACTGAAAAGGAAGATGTTGACTCTGGATCAAGTAGTACTGAACCCAACAAAGGTCCATCTACAAGAGTTCAGAAGAATCATCCAAAAGAGCTTATCATTGGAGATCTTAACCAAGGCATTGTTACAAGAAGAACAAGAGATGCAGTGTCTAATTCATGTTTTGTTTCAAAGATTAAACCCAAGAATGTCAAGGAAGCTCTTACTGATTAATTATGGATTAATGCCATGCAAGAAGAACTTGAACAATTCAAGAGGAATGATGTATGGGATCTTGTGCCTAGACCTAAAGATGTGAATGTAATTGGTACAAAATGGGTTTTCAAGAACAAATCTGATGAGAGTGGGAACATAACTAGAAACAAGGCTAGACTGGTGGCTCAAGGCTATGCTCAGATTGAAGGGATAGACTTTGATGAGACTTTTGCTCCTGTAGCACGTCTTGAATCCATAAGACTTCTCTTAGGGGTTGCGTGTATATTGAAGTTCAAACTATTTCAAATGGATGTGAAAAGTGTCTTCCTCAATGGGTACTTGAATGAAGAAGTCTATGTTGAACAACCTAAGGGTTTTGTTGATCCTAGCTTTCCAGATCATGTCTACAGATTGAAAAAGGCCTTGTATGGTCTAAAGCAAGCTCCTAGGGTTTGGTATGAAAGGTTGACTGAATTTCTTGTTACTCATGGGTACAGAAAGGGTGGCAATGACAAGACTCTGTTTGTGAGAGAAGAGAAAGATAAAGTGATGATAGCCCAAGTTTATGTGGATGATATAGTCTTTGGTGGAATGTCTGATCAGATGGTCCAGCAATTTGTGCAACATATGCAGTTAGAATTTGAGATGAGTCTAGTTGGTGAACTAACTTTCTTTCTTGGCCTCCAAGTCAAACAAATGGAGGATACTATATTTGTGTCTCAAAGTAAGTATGCAAGAAATATTGTGAAAAAGTTTGGTATGGAGAGTGCTAGCACCAAAAGAACACCAGCAACAACACATTTGAAGCTTACCAAAGATGAGAAAGGGATCAGTGTTGATCAAAGTCTTTATAGAAGTATGATTGGAAGCCTATTGTATCTCACAGCAAGCAGACCTAATATTACTTTTGCTGTAGGAGTATGTGCAAGATATCAAGCTGAACCTAAGATGAGTCACCTCACAGAAGTCAAAAGAATTTTAAAGTATGTGAATGGGACATGTGACTATGGAATCTTGTATTGTCATAGTGATAATACTATGTTAGTAGGCTTTTGTGATGCTTATTGGGCAGGAAGTGCAGATGATAGGAAAAGCACTTCAGGAGCATGTTTCTTCCTAGGAAATAATCTCATATCTTGGTTTAGTAAGAAACAAAATTATGTGTCTCTATCAACTGCAGAAGCAGAATATATTGCAGCTGGTAGTAGTTGTTCTCAACTAGTGTGGATGAAGCAAATGTTGAAGGAGTACAATGTGGTACAAAATGCTATGACATTATACTGTGACAACTTGAGTGCCATAAACATCTCTAAAAATCCTATTCAACATAGTAGGACTAAACATATTGATATAAGGCACCATTTTATTAGAGATCTTGTTGAAGAGAAGATTGTCACACTTGAGCATGTAGCAAAAAATGAACAACATGCTGATATTTTTACAAAGGCATTAGATGCAACACAATTTGAGAAGTTGAGGGGCAAATTGGGAATTCGCCTAATTGAAAATCAATAGCAGTTATTTTTTTAAAAGGCGTGCAACTGTTTCTCCCTCCTATCAAGTTAGGGCGCACGCTATTTAAGGAACGATTTTCCTTTTTTTATTAATCCTCTTTGCCGTAATCATTGCTATTTTTCTCAAGAACTCAATCACTCCCTCTTCATCATCATTGTTTTCGTTCGCACAGAAACCTTCATCTCTCAGACTTCTCGCATTCTTTCATCGCTACTATCTCAAAACCATCATGTCTACTCCTATTTCTTCATCACCGGTCAGAGAAAATTCACCAACCTCACCACCACCTGAAGAACATGCAACGATGATTGCTGTTGCAAAACCTATAACTGTTGTCGCTCCCGACACTACCACAAAATCAAAGAAAGAAAAATCAAAGAAGAAGAAGAAGTTGGTAAGTGTTCTTTCCCCTGAATCTGTGAAATTAAAAGGGAAGAAGAAGAAGAAATCTAAGTCTAAATCTCGATCTAGCAAATCTCATACCATGCAAGAATTGTATCTTGATGATCTAGATGAAAAGAATGTTGAGTCCTCTAATAGGGTAGTTCAAGAGTCTCAAACCCTAGGATTAGATGATTCTGTTGATGTTGTTGATGGTGGTGCTACCACTAAGACCACAGATAATGTTGTGCTGGAGACAACTCAGGAAGATGATAAAACTGCTGTTGCCTCTGAAAAGGCCGCATATCATGAAGGTACTAACCTTCCTGAAAAGGTTGATGCTGTAATAGATGCTAGAGCATCTGATGTCCCAAACACTACAAAGAATGCGGATGAAACTGTGTCTGGTGATGCTATTGAGGTCTCTCAGAATGATGAGAGCATGAAGACTGCTGAAGTGGAAATAGAGGACCACACTCTGTCTGATCCCCAAACAGGTTCACAGAACAAGGAACCTGATGTTGAGATTTTGTCATATGTGGACAAAATGGTGGAGAAGACTCCTAGACCTAGCATTGCTAGAAGAGAACCTACACCACCACCAAAGTCAACCAAGAAATCCAAAGATGCAGATGGTTTGAAGCCAGTGAGGTATGGCCCTGGCAGAACAAAGAGCAAACACATTCCTACTACTGAGCCTAAGAAAAAGGCTTTGAAGAGAAAACATGAGTCATCTGATGACAGTGACTTTGTGGTTGAAGAGAATGCTGTAGAGGATGCTGGCACATCTGACAAGCCAGTTGATACAGGGAAGAAAAGAGCTAAGAGTGTTTCATCTGTTCCTCTTGACAATGTGTCATTTCATCATGAGGAAGGTGCCTCTAGATGGAAATTTATCTGTGAGAGAAGGGTAGCTGTGGAAAGGTACTTGCATCAGGATCTGTTGAATCTTCCAGAGCTCATGGAAGTAACTGAAGCAGCTGGTTTAGTGAAGACTGTGAAAGGCCTTGGTAAATGCTATATCAAGTTAGTCAGAGAATTCATTATGAACATAGGAACTGATTGTGATGATCCTATGAGTCCTGAGTATAGGCAGGTTTATGTGTGTGGCAAATGTGTCAAATTTTCACCTGCTATAATCAATGAATATCTAAGCAGGAGTGTTGAAGATGTTGCTGAGTTGGAGGTAACTCAGAATCATATATGCAAAAACCCTCACAGGTGATCTGGTCAAGGAGTGGCCTATGAAGAGCAACTTGTCTGCTGCTAAGCTATCCACTAAATATGCTATACTGAACAAGATTGCAGCTGCCAATTGGATGCCAACTACCCATTCTAATGATGTGTCCAGAGGGTTGAGCAAGTTCATCTATGCTATAGGTACAAAATCTGTTTTTAACTTTGGTGATTTTATCTTTTATCAAACTATAGCTCATAGGAAGACAAATGCTACAAAAATTCCTATTGCTTTTCCCACTTTGATCTGTGATATCATTCTGCAACAATATCCTGAGCTGTGTTTCCCTACTAATGAGGCTGCTAAGAGAGAGTCAGACATTACTTTAGACTCTAGGTTTTTGGAAAAATCACATGCTGCAGATATTGCTCTAGCATCTAGCAAAGGCAAATCTGCTATGCTCAGTAGACAACAGATGATTGCTGATCTCAAGGTTGTGAGTAAGGCTTTGGATGACAAGAAGTTTTTGGTGGATCGTGTGATTCAGACTTTGGAAGCTGAAGAGCTGGCTGCTCATGATGAAGAGCTAGTTGTGGAAGATTCTGAAGGAAGTGTTGATTTTTAATAATCCATTTTAAGGGTGAAGCCCTGGATTATCTATGCACCTATGTGTGCTATTTGGTCTGTAATAAGTACTATGTGGTTCTTTTCCGTACTTATATGTTCTGACAATATGATGTTCTTTTCCTTTTGTCAAATTATTTGGCTAAAAAAGGGGAGTATTATTAGTGTTGATGCACTACTGCTACTGAAGTGAAGTTTATTGCTAGCTACTAATTTCTATGATATGCTGATTATTTATCTGATGCTTAGCAATGCATGAAGACAGGGGAGTGTAGTATGTAGTAGCATGTATGTGTGAAATTTACTTTTCCATTGAAGATGAGTATTGTTGATTGTATGCATTAAGAGGAGAAATTTATTTTTCCTAATCCTGATTGCATGAATTCAGGGGGAGGAATTTATTTTTTCTAATCCTTAAAATTTGTTGATGCTTTTTGAAGCTGATTGTTTTTCTCTGCAATCCACTGAGAGAGATCAAGTCTCTCTGATCATACTCTTTGAGGCTAGTTGTTTTCATATCCGTTGTGCATGCCTCTGATACATGGTTAGCCTGTGCTTTCAAGTAATGTCCTATTCTTCTGAAGTTATATTTTGAAGTTGATTTGAAGAATTATATTTTATGCATGCTGACCAAAAGTGTTTTAGCCAAAATTTGCCAAAGGTAGAGATTGTTGGTGTTTTTGTATGTTGGCTATAATTTTGCAAAAACCCATTTTGTCACATGCTCTAGGACATGCTGAAGCATCTGAGTATGTTAAGCCCTGAAGCTGTTTGGACGCGCGCGTTTTTATTTTTGAAATATATCTTGGAAAGATTTGTTTTAAAAATATATTTTATCATGCATAGCTGGCATAACAGAACGCGTCTTGGTTCATAAGTTATCTCTTATGTGAAGATTTAATTCTAAAATATAATTCCGATATTTTAGGATTTGGTTTATTTTTATTGGATATATTTTTGAAAACTCCTTTTCTTAAGGAACAAGTCAAGCTGCGCTGAAGACTCTATATATACTTGTGTAAAACCTAATTAGGAGTTGTGGGAATTTTATTGTGTTCACTAAAGCGTGTGTCGTCTTTATTTTTCCTAGTGAACTTGTGAGTCTTTTCTTGTATCACTTTGATACATGCTAAGGACATAGGCTGTGTGTCTTGTGTTATTTGTGTGATTACTCTTAAGCCTTTAGGTACAGAGTTGATTGTTTTTTCTGAGTGTGTTCTCACCATCATAAGTTGTTTGTTTGATTGTGAACAACACTGTGTTCGTGTTGTTAATAAGGCGGGGCGCCTTTGACCTAGGAGTTCCTAGGTTGAGTTGCACAAGGTGGTTGCTAGGTTAGGAGCAGTAAACGGGTCGTTTACTGGTGTCTTGGAACTAGGGCTATATTAGTGGATTCCTCCTGGATTGGTATCCCCCAGACTAGGGCAAGTTGCGCCGAACTAGGTCAACAAACACTTTTGTTATTTACGTTTCTGTTCTTTATCGCTTTTATCATTGTCTGTGTTGCGAGTAGACGTTGTAGCAATTGCTAAAGCATCTCACTACTGAGTGCCAGGAATTTCAAGGACAATGCCAGAACATTCCCAGTTTACTTCACAAATGGAAATAACAGCTAGTTTATTGTTCTATGCTTTTATCATGCTTTCTCCAAGACTTCAAAGGCTCTCCTCAACTATAAATAGCATGATATATAGCAGAAGCAAAGAAAGAGTTTTCAAGCAACATCAATCATACCATACTTGTCTTTCAAGCACAAGAATCTCACAAACTCTTCTTTGATCTCTTTCACTCCAATCTTCCCAATTGCATACTTGAATCAGCAATTCTATTGAGTGATTTTAAAAGAGATTTTACAGTAACTTAGAAAGCTTTATAAACCTGATTTTATTTGTTGTTAAACTTTAGATCCAAACAACTCTTTGTAATAAGAAAGAATTTGCTCAAGAATACGTAACTATTGGTTGAGCAACTACCTTAGAAGGAAAGGTAGAGATCATCTTGGTAATAAGGTGGAAGATAAGCTTGTATAGCTTGACTGAATATTTGGTCTTGGTTTAGGATCAAAAGAGAGTAGTGGAAACCCTCACTTGGTGTGGGAAACTGGACTAGCGCAATTAGGGGTGAACCAGTATAAACTCATTGTGTTATACTTTTTCTCTTTATCCTTATACTCTTGCAAAACAGACACACTTACACACACAACAATATTCTGAAAGAGTATTCTAAGAATGTTCTCTGCAATCTAACATAGACTGATTAGAGAATATTCTCTCAACAATCTCTATTATCTGTTTTGATTTAATTCACTCCTTTAAGTTTTGATTTATCATATAACTTATACTACTAACGAATTGAGTTAATTTTTAAAGGTTCACAATTCAAACTCCCATTTCTTGTGAAAAACTTTGCTACTTCACAAATCCAATCAATGATTTTGGCGTCATCAATGATACAGATCTGAATGCTTGGATATTCCAGACACTTCAAAACAGTCATATTTGTAAGCATATGTAATTTGTCATTTTATGCTATTAACACGGATGCTGTGAGTTTGTTCCTAGTTTCATCCCTTTTATTTTGGCGATATTATATTTGTATTACTTCGATTTACTCCATCAATTTGAATGAATGAATGTCGTTTATATTGAATCAATAAAAAAAGTTATGTGGATCACACTTATTTGGTCAAGAAGTTCGAGTTGGTTTTTATGTGACTTGGTTGACTTGTAATTGGTGTATTTGGAAGGAAAGAAATGACAAATTTGTTTATTCCAAAGCAGCGACGAGTGAACAAGTGAGTGAAAAAGTTAAGCTTCTTCTTTGGTGGTTGCTTTAAAGCTCAATTTATTTTTTGATTATCACTATTAAAGGTACTAATCCTTTAATATGTTTAACCTATGTGACAAAATGATTTTTTTTTTTGACAAAAATCAAAGGGTATTTATTCACTCAAATTGGTAGAACATTCAATATTGCTAAAAATGTTAAGAATGAATCTGCAAACAAACTCACAACATCCAAGTTAATAGCATACAGCGGTCAAATATCTACTTCAAATAATATGATAAAACTAAAGTCAATGAAATATCCATATCTCCGGATCTACAACGTTGATGCCCAAATCATTGATTGAATATGTAATTGACCGACATCGATCTTCCAAATACAATCAAATAAACACAGCAATAATACAGGAAATCACAAAAAAACGTCGCTCAAGACGATGAACAACAAAACGTCGCACAAGACGACGAATAACACGACGCCACACTTGGACGACGAAATCACAAAAAAACACAAGAAAACTTGATATATGTGAAAAATCACTTATATATATATATTAAAAGAGAAGAAAAAACAAACGTCGAGGGGGTGATTCTAGGCTAAAAATAACTTAAAACCATCCCTTCTTCAATAAACAGGGGAAAAAAGAACTCGGAAACAAGTGAGAATTTTTTCTCCAAACAAAAACTAGGCCCGACTCACCTATATGTCAAAATGATGTAATCTCTGTTTTTCATTATTTTGTTGTTGTTTATGGAGTTCTTTAACATTTTGATTGATTAAATGTGATAGAATGGAATGACAAGATAAAAATTAATAAGTGTTTCATTGTTTTGATTTTAAAAATAACCGTGAAATGAAAAAAAAAATCATTATATATCAATACTTTTCATCAATTTTGTTCTGTTTCAATTTGAGAAGTACAAGATGAAATGAAAAAATTTCAAACAATAAATAGAAAATTTATTTCATTATGCTCAATTTCGTCCACTCTAATAGTTCATTTCATTATATTTTATCAATCCAAACAGAGATTTAAAGACGTGTTGGGGAAAAGAGGTTTTAGGGGAAAACGAGATTTAAACCCTTCATAAACGCAGGATCGAACAGTGGTGCTTCATACCATGTCCAATGTCAATCACAACCGTATCGACTAACATTTGGTTGTTTTACATTTTTTATTTATTTATGTTGTAATTAATTGAGTTTTACTCCTCCGTCTCATAATAGGTGTCTCCTTTGAATTTTTCTTTTGTCTCAAATTATTTATATCTTTTTTTTTTGTCAGAAATTATTTGCATCTTTAGAATATCAAGATAGCATTTAATACTCTTTTTCTAACAAACTATCCTTATTTATTACTTTCCAATTTATCAAATTACTGTGCTAACTATCATTAATAAGAGTAATTTAGTAAATAATTTATTTTAGTATTAAAATTGATAAAATTAATCATTTTTTTGAAAAGTAGGAAAAACTCAATCAAAGTATCAAACACATATTGTAAAACGGAGGGAATAATATATTTTATTCTCATTTATATAAAAAAAATAAAAACTTAATTTTTTTTTTGACAAAAAATTAAAAACTTAAGTAACTTAAAAAAGGAAGAGTGGGGTTCCAAAAAAAAGTGTGCAAAGCAAAAGGTTCCAATTTCGAACCCTCGAGCGTGCGAAAGACTTCACCTTCCTTCTTCAATTCCCAAATCGACGATGGGTCAAGGAACTCCCGGCGGCATGAACCGACAAGGTCATCCAGGTGATCGGAAACAAGACGGCAGCGACAAAAAAGAGAAGAAATTCGAACCTGCAGCACCACCGGCACGCGTAGGTCGAAAGCAACGGAAACAAAAGGGTCCAGATGCCGCATCTCGTTTACCGATTGTAACTCCTGTTTCGAAGTGCAAACTGCGCCTCTTAAAACTCGAGCGTGTCAAGGATTATCTGTTAATGGAGGAAGAGTTTGTAGCGTATCAGGAACGACTGAAACCTCAGGAAGAGAAAGCGGAAGAGGATAGATCTAAGGTTGATGATCTTCGTGGTTCGCCTATGAGTGTTGGGAACCTTGAAGAATTGATTGATGAGAATCATGCTATTGTTTCGTCTTCGGTTGGGCCTGAGTATTATGTTGGAATCTTGTCTTTTGTTGATAAGGATCAGTTAGAGCCTGGTTGTGCTATTTTGATGCATAATAAGGTATTTGCCTCATTGTTGAAATTATTATTAATCATGTGAGAAATTTTAATTATGAATCTAGGGTTTTAGATTTTAATTTAGAAGATGTGTTTTTGAAGGGATGGTGGCTTAGTATTAGTAATTAGTATTGGGTTTTTATAATTGTGATGGATTAGATGCTAATTAAGAAAGATGATAAGTTCTATAATGATGATTTTTATTATAACGGCGTGTTCGGATTGATTTAATGACAAATACTTGTTAGACTTTTTGAGAGAGTTTATGGAAACAACTTATAACATGTCCATAAGCTGTTTGCAACTTATTTTCATAAATTGTCCGGGATAGCTTACAAAATAGATTATAGTTTTTATGGAAACAATTATACTTTATTTTATCTCTTGTTATTGAAAGTGCATATACATATGCACTTATATGATAAGCGCTTATGCTATAAGCACTTATTTAAGCTATGTATTTAAACAAGGCTGTCTCCTTTTGACTCGTGAGTTATGTTTGATGCAGCTAAAGTATGGGAGTGTTAAGAATTGAGAGTGGAGTTATAACTCAATCATTAGCCTTCTTTAACTCACAATTTCGAACCTTGTATAAAACTAGAGTGAGTTTAGGCATTTGAGTAATTTTCTGTTTAATGTAGACTGGGAACGGGAGTTGGGGAGAACTGTCTAGTTATCTACACATCGTATGAACAAAGAAGCTTCCATATCCTTTGATGGAGATATGTGCTTAACTGGATACTGCATTGTAATTGGTTTAGGTTTAGGATCTGAAATCTGGAAAGAAAATTAGGAAAAGTTGCAGTTGAAATATATTTTATAGAATTAGCCAATTAGGTAGCTCTTTTTATTGTTCGTACAATTTTATCTGAGATGATATAATGATTATGATTTGTTTTCTACCAGGTTCTTTCGGTTGTCGGCCTTCTGCAAGATGAAGTCGATCCAATGGTCTCTGTCATGAAGGTTGAGAAGGCTCCTTTGGAATCTTATGCTGACATCGGTGGTTTAGATGCGCAGATACAGGAAATTAAAGAGGCAGTTGAGCTGCCCCTGACACATCCTGAATTATATGAAGATATCGGTATCAAGCCTCCTAAGGGAGTCATATTATATGGAGAGCCTGGAACTGGAAAGACCTTGCTTGCAAAGGTTTGCATCTATCTTTGTTTCATATATTGGTCAGTGTGAACCTCCTTATTATCAGTCAATTGTCACTGTTCGCTTTGCTTAATTTGTTCAATAATGAATCAATGCTGTGGAAAAAGAATGTTTATATCTAATACTCGTGGACAAAATAGATTTCTGTGACTATCAAACGCGTACAGTTTTGAACGACTCTTTTTGCATGGTTTATAATGGTTACTTTCAGGGATTCTAGTTATTTTTATTTGTCTGTTGCTACAGGTACTTGAGGAGGGATTTTTGTAAGAACAATAATTTTTCATATTTAGCTTTAAAATAATCTATGTGCAATAGGAAATGGTTTCTGTATGTTAAGATGAAAGTCTCTCGATGTGTGTTTGGGTGGGTTTGAATTCCTTAATGCACTGTTTCAGGGTGGTTTAATTGCATATATACTGGTGAGCGGTGACATGTTGCAATGTAGTTTTATCTATTGCAAGTGTGCATGTGTTTAAAAATGAAAAAAAAAAAACTGTTTGTTTGCTCTTCGTCTGACCATGGTTTTGCCGCAGACACGTTGTTGTATTAGTAAGAAACAACTTATCCGGATAAAAAGCAGCTGATATATGTTGCAATGTAGTTTTTATTGCTTGTAATGTATTGCACAAACACATGCACTATCTGTTAGGTCTAAGACATGCCTCTTGTTCCTGCAGGCTGTGGCAAACTCAACCTCAGCAACATTCTTGCGTGTAGTTGGCAGTGAATTGATACAAAAATACTTGGGAGATGGTCCAAAACTTGTGAGGGAACTTTTCAGAGTTGCAGATGATCTTTCTCCTTCTATTGTTTTCATTGATGAAATTGATGCCGTCGGTACAAAGAGGTAAGCTATTGAACCCGCAACATTAAGATTCATATAGGTGTATGTGCGTGTGTGTAGAGGAGTGAGGCTTTGCATCATTTCCATGGTCTCTTTGAGGTTTCTCTTTAAATTCATGAGCTTAATTGTTATTATTCTTTACAGGTATGATGCTCACTCAGGTGGAGAACGTGAAATTCAAAGGACTATGTTAGAGTTGCTGAACCAGCTAGATGGTTTTGATTCAAGAGGAGATGTAAAAGTGATTCTGGCTACCAACAGAATCGAAAGTCTTGACCCAGCTTTGCTACGACCTGGTCGTATTGACAGGAAGATTGAATTTCCTCTTCCTGATATCAAAACAAGGAGACGAATTTTCCAGGTAGACATGACTACTGTTTTGAATCCAAATGTTGTTTCTGTTGATTTCCATGTGGTATCTTAAATATCCATATTCTGTTTGATCATGCGACTGAGTTACTTTATGCTTTGAAATTCAGATACACACATCAAGGATGACATTAGCTGATGATGTCAACTTGGAAGAATTCGTTATGACCAAGGATGAATTCTCTGGAGCTGATATAAAGGCAATATGTACTGAAGCTGGCTTACTTGCTCTCCGTGAACGCCGAATGAAGGTTAGGAATTTATTAACATCTCTATTTTGCTAAACAATATAATAATGCTGTTTGTAAATTGCAACTATTAATTTTCTGCTAGTTTTGACATGCTAATTTCATACGACCCAATATATGCTTAGATAAAAAAAACAGGTTGATTTCTCCAAGTTTAAACATTCAAAAGTTTGGCAACCCACCTACTGCTAGAAAAATTCAGTAGGAAAATAGAAAACAACATATTCTTAAGAAATAAAGACAGAAAAACAGTTTCATAGTTTTTTCCACCTTTCCATCCACTCAAACAACCAAAACATGATACTAGTGTTCCTAGTATTTTCGTACAAGAACAGTGTTCTAGTAAAAGAAATCTGTTGGTTTGGTCTTTTATTATTCAGGCGGGAGAAATGTGCAAGTAAAAGATAAGTAGTCTACACTAATTAAATCAATTCAGTAAGTTATTTTAAATTAAAAATAAATCATGTAAGTGCGCCTGGTGCCTCTTTAAAGCACTAAACCTGCTTTCATTCATTTGCATTATCATACTTTCCTGTGAGGAATGACCCAATTGGGAGGATTAAACTGTGTCAGAATAAAGTGTTGGTTCAATTCCAGTGAGTGATCCTTCACTATTATATCCAAAATGTTGGTCTAGGTGAGCCTGAAGCTGTCTTGACTTTAAAATGGGACAACATAGCCTCCCCAAAACATTTTCTAACCAAATACTTTCATTTGTAACTTGATTATATATTCAATTCAAAACTGTGAATTGTTGAATATTGAAAATTGTGAATAGAGTAGCAACTATATTGTAGAGGGGAAACCCTTGGAAGAGAGATTTCTCTCCTATTTTATTAATAAAAAGTGTTATTCTCAGGAATCCGGTTTTTGGGTTTTTAACAATTTGTCTGTTTTATCTTTTTGTCTGTGCCACATTATTTATATTTTGATCTCCCAATATATGATATCTTATTATTACTTTTATATATTGTTCAGGTCACTCATCCTGATTTTAAGAAGGCAAAGGATAAAGTGATGTTTAAGAAGAAAGAAGGAGTGCCAGAAGGACTTTATATGTGAAATATCACACCCTCTATTATCCGCAGTCTTCTTTCGTTTTATTTGATCTTATATGGTCTACTTTTGCAAACAAATGTCAATTCGATTGTATTATGCAGTTGAACTTTATCCATGTGGTTCCTCAAGTAAAGTCAGTTGTGGGAGAATTTGAATGTCAACTATGATTTATTGTAGTTCCACATACTGTCTTTTAAATTTCACTGAATTTGGAATTTGTTTAATATCCTATTAAGGTTTCTTAGATGCTCATGAATTTAGTTCATACCTATGCTCTGCTCATGATAAATTGCACTACCTGTTATTGAAATTGCTATTTAACAAAATTAATTCCTATAACTGTATTCCCTAAACTTTACCAGGTTCTTAGACCATGGTAGCAAATCCAAATCCCCCTAGTGGTTTCCTATAAGTACTCCTAGTGGTTTCATGTACGTTGGTTGGACGGGTTTCTGCTTCGCTGCGATTACAGTGAAGATTGAGTCAGACCTGTCTTCATTTCGAAGGATTTGTCGTCCTAACCCAAGTTAAAGATTACTTATTTTGTAGTTCATATCTCTTAACAATTCCGATGTACTCGTTAAGTGTAGGTAGGGAAAAAGAAAGTTAAGACTAAGTGTAAAACAGTCGTTATTATAAGAAACCAATAAATATCCTAATTATTTGAATGGGTGACATTTACAAGATAAAGTCTTGTAAGTAAGACATTCCGCACGTTCTTTGGAACACTATTTAAGATATGGGTCTCATTGCTACCAGTTCTATTCCACATATACAGCTAAACAACAGGCTAACTTGCACTTGTGGAAATGCGCCTTGCCTTGTGTAGTTTCATTTTTGTCTTCTTCTTTACCCAGAAAACCAACCTGAGTGTGTGAACCAAACCAATAACCAAAAGCAATATTCCCCAAGCAACAACAAGAGGGTAAGCCATGCTAAAAACTTGTTGAATAATATGATAAGGAGTAACCAAACCCTGCGCAAACACGTACGTGAGTGCCATGAATGTGACTGCCACTGTCATAGCGACGGTCAAGACCCACATCATGACCTTATTCTTAAGGGGGAATCCACTAATAAGTAGCAGCACAACACCAAGAGAGGAAAAGAAAGAAATGGTGTTGTATGTCATGAACTTTATGAACTCATGTGGCCAAGCATAAGCTAAAACTGCAGTGCCTGCTTCACATACGCCATAAGTAGTGCAGTTAAGTCCACCGGTATGTGTATTTTCTTGCCAAACACCACCTGGTGGACTTATTGTTGATTGAAAAGTCATTGTGGCAATTACAGTTGCCACCAACATCAATGTTCCCCTTGTTTCTTCTATCCAATTACCCTGGAATTTTAGATACTTGGACCACAAGTTTTCCCACATTTTCCTTCTTTCATTTGGATGTTCTTGGTTAGATTGATTTGGTTGTTCATGATTAGCTAAACTTGGTGATATTGGATGTTGCGACGTGGAATTCATATATGCTGACCTTAGAATCCCGGCTTCAGTCAATATTTCTTCAATTTTAAAGCTTATAAAATCTCTTGGACAGGGCTCTAACGTCTCCGAAGTTGTGAAAATTGACCTGTTCAAAGCAATTGTTGCTGTTCTTATTTCTGGCTGTAAAAGTAAGTATTTTATGGTCTGCAAAAGTAACAAATTTATTGAAAACCCAATCACTAACCCAATTTGAAAGATGAATTTGATTCTAATTTTAGTACCTTAATTTGTTTGAGCCTAACTGCTATGTGAAGAATTGTATTCCCTTCTTTATCTTTTGCAAGTAACAACTGTTGGTCTCCTCTCACTGATGGCAATAAGAACTTCAATGCTTCCAAATGATTATACCAAACACACAAGTGCAAAATCGAACCATCATCATTCATAACTCGAATCGAATCTGGTCTAGCATTAACCAACTCCTTAATTGCTCCTACGCGTCCTCTTTTCGCAGCTAAGTGCAAAGGAATCATGTCATCTTTGTCAAAAATAAAACAAACATCTTGGTTTGCTAACAAAAGAGCTTTCACTACCTCAGTGTGTCCTTCAGCTGAGGCTAGATGAAGAGGACAACGTCCTTTTGAGTCCACTTCATTGGCGAAACATGGTTTGTGTTTTAGAAGAATTTCACAAAATTCTAAGTGTCCAAGAAGAGAGGAAATATGTAATGGAGTTTCACTAAAGGGTGAGATTGAAACTTTGTGCAAAATTAGAGGGTTGTTTTGGATGAGTGTGTTTAAGGTAGTAGCACAACCGTTTAAGGATGCATTGTAGAGTGTTTTTATTGTGTCATCCTCTAGAATTGTAGTAGTAGTAGTAGTATTAAACTCCATAGTTTGGAATGGAAAACAAAACAAGGAGTATATGATGGTATTAAATTTTTATGGATATTTGGATTCAATCAGAGAGTTTGTGTAGGGAAAAAGAAACAAAGTCAGAAAAAGTAGACAAGTAAACAAAATTGGTTGAGTAGAAGTTGGAAGCACGGAAATCTAACTTAACATGACTTGTTGGCTTTGTAGATGTCAATGGTCCTTTTAAAACATATGACTTTGGTGGACTCCTTTACATATGACTTTGGTGTAGTCGTTCTAAGACATTTTTTGGTGACATGTTGTCAAAGTCTCATGTTCATATAAGGGCAGGGTTAAGAGTAAGGCAACTCAAGCAAAAGTTTTAAGTCTCCAAAAAATAGAAAATATTATTAAGAAAAATAGGCCTTTCATAAGGCATAAGTTCATTAAGAAAATGCCTCCGAAAAAAGTATAAAGACTTTTTAGAGAAAAATAAGTTATAAAAATAATACAACAGTTTTATAATTCCTAAAGAAATATTAGATAAAAATTGTTGCAGATCATAAAAAAATATACCAAAAAAAATATCATTTTAGAGGTGATTTTAGACTTCATATATTATTGAGCCGGCACAAGGCCACCTTTGTGGCTAATAGGGTGCCATATTCAAGTTATAGTCAAATTTGATATAGACTTTATGTGCATTTGATATCCCATCTTGAGTGAGACATTGCTAGCGGAATTCAACCTAGAGTCATTTTTTGGCATTGGTCCACCATGACAATTATACTTCACATGCTCAAACTTTTCTCATTTCCAATATCTCAATCATTTTCATAGTTTTTCTTTTCATAAGACTCTCCTTTAGTTACCAACATTGAATTTGATGAAGTGTTATCCCCATTTTTTAATCTTTTTATTCAGAAATGATTTTGTTACCAACTTTTTCAAAGCTCAAAGTTTTGATCCCATATATAAAAATATGTTTGACATATTCACATGAAGATGGAAGAGAATCATACTATTTGATAAATCCATAGGACAACAATCACAACATATTTAAGAACCATATGTTTTTGTTCATAAAAAAAATAAAAAGATGTCATACCATATGATTTTTAGCGGCTATACCTTTGAGAGCACTTCGGTGATCATATATTCTTATATGTGACCAATGTAATGAAGATGATTATTATCACTTAGAGTTTGAGTTTGTTTGGTAAAAAATAGGGGATAAATTATAAGTTAGCTTAAAGCGGATGAACTTATAGTTGATATCTGATAAGCTAGCTGATAGTTTATAGTTGATAAGCTAACTAAATGAATTTGTAGTGTTTAGTAAAATTAGAGGTTAGAGTGACTTCTTGATATGAAATGACATAAAAAAATATATTTAATTTATATTTAATTATTTTTAAGTAAGATGATAGGGGTAAAGTTGGAAGAAAAAATAATAAGCTAAAAGCTGGTCAAAATAAAATATTAAGCTCATATGAAAAAAAAGGTTACTAAACAGGGCTCTATTTTTTCGCTCTATTTTTTCATAATGAGCTTATAAGCTACAAGTTCATTTTAGGGTGTTGCCAAACAGACCCTTATTATTTCATTCACGTAAGCGCCGCAAAGAGCGGGAAGGACTGATTTAGTTTAGTTGTGTGTTTAATGTAAAACATTAGGCTAATGAGGACGAGAAGTGGTGTAACATCCAAGACTTACAAAGGAGGGGAGTAGTCGCTGCATACAAAACATTAAAATGAGCAGCTCTTGACAGGAGAGAATCCGAGGGAGGATGTCACTGTCCTCTAATGTAATTGGAGAGAACCTTGTCCCTAAATTATTATTTTTTTGACAAATTAGCTATATTTTTCAAATTGACTATTGTGACCAACACGTCATCACTTTAAATGAACACATCATCGATCAACTTGAGTAAATATAAGTCAATGATACAAGAAACACATTTTTCTAATGTTCTAAATATACGGGTGTGTTTATGATCCCTTCTTCGGTAATTTTGGAGATCGAACGAATGATTAATAGTTTTTGGTGGGGTGGCGGTGATAATAATAACGGAATAAAGTGGCTTGCATGAGATAGAATGACACATCCAAAGAGCTTAGGTGGGATGGGCTTTCGTGATTTTGTTGCGTTTAATAAAGCCATGCTAGCCAAACAAGGATGGCGAATTTTAAAATATCCCAATTCTTTGGTGGCGAAAATGTTTAAAGCAAGATATTTTCCTCACTCATCTTTCCTTGATGCTTGCCTTGGCCACAATCCGAGCTTTTCTTGGAGGAGCTTGTGGAGCTCTAGAGAGGTGTTGTTGAAGGGATGTAGGTGGGTTATTGGAGATGGTAGTATGGTGAGAGTGATGAAAGATCCTTGGTTGAGAGATGGTGAGGGGTTTTGGTTACATTCACCGCAAACAGAGGTAGTTTATAATTTACATGTTAAAAATCTCATGCATAATAGGGAAAAGAGTTGGGATAGGAATAAAGTTATGAGTTTGTTCACACCAGAAGTGGCTGCGAATATTTTATCTATACCTCTTTTTGTGTCTGTTTTAGAGGATAAACTTGTTTGGAAGGGAGACAAAAACGGTGAGTACACGATGAGGTCGGGGTATCGGCATATAATGGAGGATAAGTGGAAACGTATTAACACGGGGGCTGCTCGTGCTTGGGATAAATTGTGGAGCATCAATGCTCCTCCTAAGAGTCGGCACTTGTTATGGAGACTTTGTAGAGAGTGTATACCTACTCGTTCTCGCTTAGCCCACTACCATGTTAATTGTCCTGTCAATTGTCCCCTTTGTAACAACGATATGGAAGATGATTTTCATATCTTTTTCACTTGTACTCATGCTTGTTGATTAATGTGCTGATGACATATGATAAGGTAGTGGGAATTAACTAGAATAAGTGAAGAGTTGCATATGTTAATTGTCATATATGTTAGTGGAAGCACTTAATGTTTAGTGGAGTGATTAATAATGAATTAAGTTGGTGACTCTTGACAAATTGTAATGATCACTGCTTATGCTATATATTCATGTGTATGAGTAGCAAATGATATGAAAAAAAATATAAGAATATTCACTCCACAATACTTTCTCTTATTCATAAATTATGCTAAGTTATGCAGCAATATAATTTATCACATACTACTCTCTTCATAGAGTGTGTTAGTGTCAATTATCACCTCTAGAATACCACCAACAGAGTGGTATCAGAGCTGCAGATCCTTGCAGCGAAAATGGCCACCACAAACAACGCTTCCACAGTTTATAACAATGTTAAAGTTCCTTTGTTTGAGGGAGAGAATTATGATTTTTGGGCTGTTAAAATGGAGACTCTATTCACCTCTTTGGATGTCTTGGAGTTCGTCCAAAAGGGGTATGAAGAACCAGCACCTACAACAAGTGAAAAGGCAGCAGAATCAACCAAACCAGCTGAAGAGTTGAAGCAGAAAAAGATCACAGATGCTGGAGTTCTCGGGATGATTCAAAGAGGAGTCTCTGATGACTCACTATTTGTGTGTTATTTAGGCCTTTATTCATGAATTATTTCTTGCCAATATGGTGATCAAACCATGTTTTAATCCAATTTCATAAGTTTTATTTACTTTTGAGTCTAGAATTATGTATTAGGAATAATTATTTAATTTTGATGAAAAAGAGTTAGTTTAGAGGCAATTTATGTCAAGTCATGTTATTTGGTTCTGGATCGTCATCCAAGGCATCTACTGATAATGACTGTCAAGACATCATGTTCCGTACAAGTCAACACAAGTCAAGCATTGCTAGAAGACAAAACCTGGGAACGTGCTAGAACATAGTGGAAGGCATCTTTGGAGGATAAGGATGAAATGGCTGGCTTGCCAGCTGTCAGCATCACAATGATTGTACTATGATTAAGTGGTCCTTGCAAATGGAATATGCTTTATTCCTTGGGCCTAGTAGTCACAATTAAGGTTGCACCCGATCCAAGAAGGATTGTCCTATAAATACACAACCCTAAACCTAAAAATGCATGCATGGAAACTTAAAGAAGAGATTTGAGAAGAAGAAGAGCTGCTGCGCCGTTTCAGCTACTCAGTTGCAGGAGGCGACCGGTGATAACGAGAGGCACGACAGTGTCTGTAGAAGTATCTATTGCATTGTAATGGGTATCACTACTTTACTTGTTGTTATTGTTGTTGTTTCTATGCTCACTCTGAGCTAAACTCTTTGTAGTTGAGATTATGTGAAGTTTAATATAATGAATGAAGTATTTATGTGAATGAATGATTGTTCTTGTGTCATTTTTAACTTTATGTTTTTATGAAAATACATTTATTTCTTTGACTGATCAACTTAGACTTAAATACAAGTTGCATGTGTAGAGACATCTAGCATGTTAATGGAAATAATAAGGTTAATAAGGTTAAGTGGGAGCAAACATGTAAACCCTACCTTTTCTTATGGATAAGTTAAGGGCCTTAGTGGGAAACCAAACAAGCAAGTGCGTTTCTGAACTCTAATGGGATTAATAGTGACCTCGACAGAGCCAGTCCATTATACCCCGTTTTAATATCTAACGTTGTAGACATACACCACAAGGCAAGCTTGCTCACAGATGACACGACAGTAGTTATCATTCACTATGTTTCGTTCATGCATTAAATGGATCTTAATCTCAACTACCCTTTTAATCTTGTTTTCAATCATCACTTTATATAACTGTTATTTTATTTATTGTGTTAAGAATCAACTATGTTTTGTTACCATTACAATAGACTAAACACTTTACTTGAACTTGGAATGTATAACTCATAGACTATTCCTTGTGGGTTCGACACACTCTTTACTTATTACTTGCTATAGTGGACTGCGTATACTTGCGTATCACATTTCACACCAACCAAGTTTTTGGCGCCGTTGCCGGGGAATAGCGTAGTTTTAAGTTCCATTTTCATTTACTGTAGTTTTAGCTTATTGTTGTTATTTGATCTTTTCTGTCAAGTGGTTTATCTACAGGGTGCGTTGACATTGCATGCGTAGATTACTTACACCAGAGTACAGACCAGATCCTGAGATAGAAAGAACATTCAGAATTCGTAGGAAGAATACAAGAGGCAATCAGAGGCAAGACACTGGTGTTGGTTTGGTTTTTGAAGACACAAGTGAACAAATTCAATTTTCTGGCTCTAGTTCAGAAGAAGAAGTAACCATGGCTGATCCTGAAGAACACCCAGCTGCAAGAGGGCAGAACCCTCCTGTTGAACCTCAAAATCTTGACATTATTGGTATTGCCAATGATAGAGGGAGGAGCATAAGAGATTATGCAGTGTTTGATCATAATTCTATGAACACTGGCATAGTTAGAGAGGAGATTACCACTGCTGCGTTCGAGTTCAAGCCTATGATGTTCCAAATGTTGCAAACTATTGGACAATTTAGTGGAGTTGCTATTGATGATCCTCACTTGCACCTTAGACAATTCTTGGAGGTTGCGAGTAACTTTAAAATTCCTGGAATTACTGATGACGCTTTCAAGTTGAGACTCTTTCCTTACTCATTAAGGGATAGAGCAAAGAGTTGGCTTAACTCTCTAGAGCCTAATTCCATTACCACTTGGAATACTCTAGCAGAGAAGTTTTTAGCCAAATACTTTCCTCCTGTCAAGAATGCAAAAATGAGGAATCAAATCACTTCATTCAGACAAGGAGAAGATGAGACTTTGTTTGATGCATGGGAGAGATTCAAAGAGATGCTGAGACAATGTCCACACCATTGTATTCCTGTGTGTATCCAACTTGAGACATTCTATAATGGGTTGGTACCTGCTTCAAGGAATATGCTAGATGCATCTGCTGGTGGATCCCTATTGTCAAAGTCTTATACTGATGGTTTTGAACTGATTGAGAGCATTACTGCTAACACATATCAGTGGCCAACTGTGAGGGCTAACCCTCAACCAACTAAGAAGGCTGCTGGTATGCATGAAGTCAGTGAAACTACTGCACTAGCTGCTCAGATAGCTTCTATGCATACCATGTTGAAAAATTTGCTTACTGCTCCAGAGAAGCCTGCTACTGAGACTGCTAAAGCATTGACTAGTGGAGCTGAAGCTTCATGTGTGTATTGTGTTGGTTCTCATTTGTTTGAAGACTGTCCTGCAAATCCTGCAAGTGTAAACTATGTGGCTAGGAACAACAACCCATATAGAAACACCTACAATCCTAATTGGAAGAACCATCCAAATTTTTCTTGGTCTAACAATCAACAGAAGGCAACACCTCCAGTTGCCAACACTAATCAACTGGAAGGTATTTTGAAAGCATTTATGCAAGAGACCAAGAGTTTTGCTGCTGAGACAAAAAATCAAATTACTGCCCAAGGGGTTAGTATAAAGAATTTGGAGACTCAAATGGGGCAGATTGATACTGCCTTAACTTCAAGAGCTAGTGGTTCACTTCCAAGTACCACTGAATCACCTGCTTCTACTTCAAAAGATAAAGGGAAAGAAACTTGCAAAGTTATTTCATTAAGAAGTGGAACAGAGTATGAAGGCCCCAAGATGCCTGAACTGGCTTCAGAAGGCAAGACACAAGTTGCCTCTGCACCTGTGAATGACGATATTCAACAGGCAAGCCAGAAGTTACCTATTGAAGTTATAACCAAACAGAAGACTGAAGTACCACAGAAGGAGACGAGGCCTGATAAGACTATAGCTGACATTGATATGACATTACCTCCAGATCCTTGTCCTATTGATATTCAGAAGCTAATGAATGAGAGACCACCTCCTCCATTTCCTCAAAGGCTGAGAAAAGCTAAAGAGGTACAACAGTACAACAAGTTCATTGAGATGATGAAGCAACTGCATATCAACATACCACTCATTGAGGCAATTCAGCAGATGCCTAATTACTCAAAGTTCATGAAGGATGTACTAACAAAGAGGAAGAGGATTGGTGAGTTCGAGACTGTGGCACTTACACAAGAGTGTAGCCAAATGGTTCAGGGTAAGTTACCACCAAAATTGAAAGATCCTGGTATCTTTACTATACCCTGCACCATTGGAGATGTACATGTAGGTCAAGCTCTATGTGACCTAGGAGCAAGCATCAATCTGATGCCCTTATCTGTTTTCAACAAATTGGGTATTGGTGCTGCTAGACCAACAACCATTACTCTTCAACTAGCTGACAGAAGCATATGCTACCCACAAGGGAAGATTGAAGATGTGCTGGTTAGGGTTGACAAATTTGTCTTCCCTGCTGATTTTATCATTATGGATTTCACTGCTGATGAAGATACTCCCATACTTTTGGGAAGACCATTCCTTGCTACTGGAAGAACATTGATTGATGTAGAGAAAGGAGAAGTAACCATGAGAGTTAACAACCAAGAAGTCAAGTTCAACATTCTCAATGCTATGAAGTTTCCTACTGAGAAGTTAGAGGTTGTATCACAACTGCAAAGTTGGGATTCTCTGGTACACAAGCATTTCATGAAAGATTCTGATCATTTGAAGAAGATTCCTTTTTCTCATGAAGACAAGGAATTGGTAGATGATGAAGTTACAAAGGAAAAGTCCATTATCAATAGGGCTGGAAGATATGAAGTATTAGAAATACCACCTGATGCTAAGAAGGAGAACATTCCTTCAGTTTTAAAGCCACCTGCTTTAGAATTAAAACAATTACCTTCACATTTGAAGTATGCATTTCTGGAGACAAGTCAGCAGTTGCCTGTTATCATTTCTGCTGATTTGACTGTTAAACAAGAAGAGAGCCTAATATTGTTGCTGAGAAGATACAAGAGAGCCATAGCTTGGCAAATGGCTGATATTAAGGGTATAAGTCCCACTGTTTGTATGCACAGAATCTTACTTGAAGAAAATTCCAAGAACAGTGTGGAATGTCAAAGAAGGCTGAACCCCATTATGAAAGAGGTAGTGAAGAAGGAGATAATCAAATGGTTAGATGCTGGTATTGTTTATCCTATCTCTGATAGTGTGTGGGTTAGTCCTGTTCAATGTGTTCCTAAGAAGGGAGGCATGACAGTAGTTGCCAATGAGAAGAATGAGTTAGTCCCCACCAGAGCTGTAATAGGGTGGAGGATATGTATGGACTATAGAAAGCTTAACAAAGCCACAAGGAAAGATCATTTTCCTCTGCCATTCATTGATCAGATGTTGGATAGATTGGCAGGCAAGGAGTTCTATTGTTTCCTTGATGGATATTCTGGATATAATCAGATAGCTATAGCTCCTGAAGATCAAGAGAAGATTACTTTAACATGTCCCTATGGTACCTTTGCCTTTAGGAGGATGCCATTTGGATTGTGTAATGCCCCTGCTACTTTTCAGAGATGTATGATGGCATTATTCTCTGATTTGATTGAATCTGCTATGGAAGTATTCATGGATGATTTTTCTGTCTTTAGAGAGTCATTTCAAGGATGCTTAGATAACTTGGAATTGGTTTTGACAAGATGTGAAGAGAGTAATCTGGTGCTGAACTGGGAGAAATGTCACTTCATGGTAAAATAAGGAATTGTGTTGGGTCATAGGATTTCTAAGAAAGGATTAGAAGTGGATAAAGCTAAAGTGGAAGTGATTGAGAAGTTGCCTCCACCAACAAATGTTAAAGGAGTCAGAAGTTTTCTAGGACATGCTGGATTCTATAGAAGGTTTATCAAGGATTTCTCTAAGATTACAAAGCCTTTATGTCAACTGCTACAGCATGATGTGCCATTTCAATTTTCTGAGGAATGTCACAAGGCCTTTGAAACATTGAAGACTGCTCTGATCACAACACCTGTGATTGTAGCTCCTGACTGGACAAAACCATTTGAACTAATGTGTGATGCTAGTGATTTTGCTATTGGAGCTGTGTTGGGTCAGAGGCATGACAAAGCTTTCCATTCTATCTACTACGCCAGCAGAACATTGACAGAAACTCAGCTGAACTACACTACTACAGAGAAGGAGTTATTGGCAGTTGTGTATGCCTTTGACAAATTCAGATCATATCTTGTTGGTACAAAGGTGGTGGTGTACACAGATCATTCAGCTATCAAGTACCTACTTACAAAGAAGGATGCTAAACCAAGGCTTATCAGATGGGTATTGCTGCTGCAAGAATTTGATCTAGAGATTAGAGACAAGAAGGGTGTTGAAAATCAGGTTGCTGATCATCTGTCTAGACTACCTGAAGAAGTGCAAAGACATGACAGGTATGTAATTAAAGAGCAATTTCCTGATGAACAACTTTTAATGATAACTAATGATAAGACACCTTGGTATGCTGACATTGTAAATTATCTGGTTGGAAAGCACTTACCCCCTGATTTTAATTTTCAACAAAAAAAAAGATTTTTGTCTCAAATGAAACATTATTTTTGGGATGAACCCTTCTTATACAAAAAGTGTGCTGACCAAATAATGAGAAGATGTGTAGCAGAAGAAGAGGCAAGACAGATCTTATCACATTGCCATGCTTCACCTTATGGTGGACATTTTGCAAGTGTGAGAACTGCTGCCAAAGTTCTTCAGTGTGGCTATTATTGGCCATCATTGTTTAAAGATGCTTATAATTTTGTGAAACAATGTGATAGATGTCAGAGAACTGGAAATGTGTCTAATAGACAAGAGATGCCTCTTACAAACATATTAGAAATTGAATTATTTGATGTTTGGGGTATTGATTTTATGGGACCATTTCCTCAATCCTTTGGTAATCTATACATCTTAGTTGCTGTAGACTATGTGTCTAAATGGGTGGAGGCAATTGCTAGTCCCACCAATGATGCTAGAGTGGTAACCAACTTTTTAAAGAAAAACATCTTCACTAGATTTGGCACTCCAAGAGCAATCATCAGTGATGAAGGCTCACATTTTTGTAACAAAATTTTTGAGGAGTTGCTGGCCAAATATGGTGTAAGACATAGAGTTGCCACTGCTTATCATCCACAGACAAGTGGGCAAGCAGAGTTATCAAACAGAGAGATCAAAAGAATTTTAGAAAAAATTGGTTAATCCATCAAGGAAAGACTGGTCTAAACTGTTAGATGATGCTCTGTGGGCCTACAGAACTGCTTTTAAAACACCTTTGGGAATGTCCCCATTCAGATTAGTTTTTGGAAAGGCTTGCCACTTACCAATAGAGCTTCAATGCAAAGCCTTTTGGGCTACTAAAAAACTTAATTTTGATTTTAAAGCTTCTGGTAAGGCAAGACTTTTGCAACTATCTGAGTTGGAGGAACATAGGATGTTTTCTTATGAAAATGATGAAATGTACAAGGAAAAAACTAAAGCCTGGCATGACAAAAAGATACAAAAGAGAGAGTTGGTAGAAGGTCAAAATGTTTTACTCTACAACTCTAGGCTTAAGTTATTTCCTGGTAAATTGAAATCAAGATGGTCAGGACCATTTAAACTTTTGAAAATTTATCCTTATGGTGCTGTTGACCTTCTTGATGAGACAACTGGTAAAGAATTTAAAGTAAATGGTCAGAGAGTTAAAAGCTATTGGGGTGATGACTCAAGGAAGAGAGTCACCACCACCCTTGATGATTCTTAATCGTGATTTTACAAGTCAGGCTGAGGACTTTCTGAAACCAAGCGCTTGCTGGGAGGCAACCCAGCATTCTAATAAATTTTTGTTGTTTTTAGTTTTGTTAATTTCAGGTAATGTGTGAAAATAGATTGCTGTTGGGAGGCAAGGCACTAGTTACCTCTAGTTGCCTTTGTCTAGTTGGCTGAGTGATGACAGATTCAGTGACTAGCACCATTCTTAAGCTCTATGCCAACCAGATGAACCAAAGAAGAAGATTGAAGTAAATGTGGACTTAACTAAGTCCTGAGGAAGAGGCATGCCAGAGGTTATCAACAGGAAGCTGGAATGATGAGCCAGTAATTATCAGAAGTTACCACGTGGCATTTGGCAGACAAAGTGATATCACGCGCTGAACTAACTGTTACATTGATTTAGCGTGTAAACCGGTTTTCCAACGGTTAAACCCACATCATCCGCCATCATTCATCATTATCTCAACGTCCATAAAACTTTTCCATATCTTTTCCATCAATATCCGTACAAAAAATATAACCACCCATTACCTTCTATATAAACCAACCCTTATCACTCATAAAACCCCTTTACACCGCAAATTTCTTAACCTACTATTCTCTATACTTTCTGCAAACAAGTTCTACATACCCTTACCTTTCAAAACACCCCATCGTTTCATCAATCCTTATCACGCAATCATGTCAACTGGAAAGAGGCAAGTGATAACTGCTGCCATGTCTGAAGATGAAGAAGATTATGATGTCTTTGTGAATAGCGAAGCTGCTGAACGCTATGAAGTTTTCAACTCCAAGCAAATCCATACTGAACGTGGATTCATATTCAACGCTGATTTTGAGCGTTTGGAGATTAGAGAAGACCTTGAGATGATCATCCATTCTCTCAAGTGGCAGAAGTTTGTTGCACATCCCTCAAGTTACAACACTCAACTGGTGAAAGAGTTTTACTCTAATCTTACCAACATTCACCAAAAGAGAAGAGAAGTTATGGTGAGAGGCAAAGCAATCCTCTACTCAGAGGCGAACATCAACTGGTTGTATGGCATTGACGTATCAGAGGATGCCCATTCTGCTACCCTCGAATCCATGGATGAAGAACGATTGGAAGAGATCATGCGGAGTCTCACTATTCCTAGAACTGAATGGAATCTAGGAGTAGGTGAGAATGAGAAGACTGTTCAGCGGATGAACCTGAAGCCTGTACCAAAGGTTTGGTACCAATTTCTGAAGCACAACATCATCCCAACAACTCACAATGACACTGTGAGTAAAACAAGACTAGTACTGCTGCACTGCATCATTGAAAAGCAGCCAATCAACATTGGGAGGATCATATCTGATGAGATCCAAAAGTGTTCAACTAGGGAAGGTATGCTATACTTCCCCTGTCTCATCACTGCGCTGTGCAAGAAGAATGTGGTTCCCCATAGACAGGGAGATGAAGTGAAGAAGCCTGTGGCTGGTTTTGATGCCAAGGTTATTAATGTGCTGATCAAAGGAAACACAGGGAGAAAGGCAAGCCAACAGTTGCCTGCTGCTAAACCTAGCACACCTGGTGCTAGTGTTTCTGGAGAAAAAGACCTGCTATCCGAATTGCGAAGGGATATGCAGAGGTTTTGGAAGTGGAGTGCTGACATGCATGCATGGTACATTAGCAACTTGTCTACCCATTTCCCAAACTTTGAATTCATGAGGGCACCTGCTTTTCCAATGGACATCTTGGGTGAGTTCAATCCGGACTTGCCTAAAGAAAAGGAAACCACTGATGTGTCTGAGAGCTCCAGCTAGCAGCAGAAGAAGAAAAAGAAAAAGTTAAGAAAGGCAACTGTTGAGAAGGTGATTGTGGAAGAAGCTGAAGAAGTTGTAGAAGAAGAAAAGAAGAAAGAAAAGAAGAAAAAGAAGAAGAGTCGCAAGAAGAAGAAGCTACCAGCTGAGGTGGTAGTGGAAGATAAGGAGGCCCCTGTAGAATCAACGAAGAAAACTCCTGCCTCACCACCAATTGGTGAGAACCAGGATGTAGCTTTGGAAAATGAGGAAGATGAACACTATGAGAGGGCTGATAGTGACTACATTGAGGGTGAGGCAACTTTTGACCTAAATGAGAATGTGATCAACTGGTCAGAGGAGAAGAAGAGTGAAGAAGAGGAAGGAAGCAATGAGTCAGATAGACAAGACCCTGAAAACCCAGAGGAAAGTACTGGCACGCCTTTGAAGGGTGCAGATGCTGCAAAGCATACCCCTTTGCAGGAGGGTACTCTGGGAGTGGAGACTGTGCATGAGCCTGATAATGCACCTCCACAGATTAATTTGGCTATGACGGATAAGGCTGCATCTAAGGAGATGGATCAGATCTTGACCATTCCTACTGCAAAAAGAAAGAGAACAACAAAGAAGAAAGATACACCACAGGCAACCATTGACAAGCCTGAGGAAGCTGTTCCTGAGCCAAATCAACCATCAAAAGAGGAGACTGACGAAGAAGAAAGAAACAGAGAGAGGGAAGCAAAATCAAAGAAAGAAGCTGACTCTGCTCTGAGGAGAAGCAAGAGGTTCAAGACCTAATGGTATGTCTTGACACACTTTGCCTGTAGGATCGAGTCTAGTTTAAGTTTTTATTTTCTGTTTTCTGTTTTTAAAAACTTTTTGTTGAGTCAGTCTTTACCTCTCCTTAGTGTCAACAGTGAGGTCACTGTTTAGTTTAAGTTTGGGGGAGGGGTAACATCAAATAAAAACTTTTGAAAATGTTTTAAAATAGTTCGCTTTTAAGGTGTTCTTGTAAGCATTTTATTGACATGCCAAAACAGAGGTTAGAGTTTTTAGATGTATGACCATAGGTTTGTTTAGAAATTTTTGGAAATTCTTATGTTTGATGCTTGATTTGATGATCTTTGCACTTTAATGCACACTGTTGAATACTGTCAAACTTAAGAGTGGCTAGATAACTCTTTGAAATACACATTCTCTACTCTAAGTTCTCTAAAAATGAATATAATGGAGAGTATAATTAGAACCAAGTTTGGGGGAAAGGACTAGAGTATTGAATTGGTGATCATTGCTACAATAATTCCTAATAGGAGGCTGTTGGTTAGCTAAAAAAAAATAAAAATGAATGAATAAGTCTCTGTGAGACAAGTGAGTAGGGTGCTTTACTCTTATTAGCAGGTTAGACCTATTACAAGTAGGATCTACTCAGTGAAAAGATGGAGTATCCCCAAAACTAATGTATATATAATTGATAATGAAAAAGCAACCCAGCAGTTCTCCTTGGCTATAATCAAAATGCTTTGGTCACTCTTGAAAAGAAATAGTCCCCCTCTTTGCTGAAATTCTAAGTAAATTCAAAATTATAGCTTAGCCTTTAGAATGAGTAGTTTTAGAGTGGGATGTAGTCATTAATCTGGTTGGCAGTACTAAACAGTTCACACACACACGCATGGTCATCATTGATGGTTGACTTCATGAGAATTGTGCCAATTTTTGAAAACTTTCCTAGGGTCTGAGTCTTTTTACTTAAATGTGCTGTTTACATGTCAATATTGTGAGTAGTTGAACACAATTTTTGCTTTCTACCATTACCTGAGGACATGCAATGATTCAAGTTTGGGGGTGTGATGACTCACTATTTGTGTGTTATATAGGCCTTTATTCATGAATTATTTCTTGCCAATATGGTGATCAAACTATGTTTTAATCCAATTTCATTAGTTTTATTTACTTTTGAGTCTAGAATTATGTATTAGGAATAATTATGTAATTTTGATGAAAAAGAGTTAGTTTAGAGGCAATTTATGTCAAGGCATGTTATTTGGTTCTGGATCGTCATCAAAGGCATCTACTGATAATGACTGTCAAGACATCATGTTCCGTACAAGTCAACACAAGTCAAGCATTGCTAGAAGACAAAACCTGGGAACGTGCTAGAACATAGTGGAAGGCATCTTTGGAGGATAAGGATGAAATGGCTGGCTTGCCAGCTGTCAGCATCACAATGATTGTACTATGATTAAGTGGTCCTTGCAAATGGAATATGCTTTATTCCTTGGGCCTAGTAGTCACAATTAAGGTTGCACCCGATCCAAGAAGGATTGTCCTATAAATACACAACCCTAAACCTAAAAATGCATGCTTGGAAACTTAAAGAAGAGATTTGAGAAGAAGAAGAGCTGCTGCGCCATTTCAGCTACTCAGTTGCAGGAGGCGACCGGTGATAACGAGAGACACGATAGTGTTTGTAGGAGTATCTATTGCATTGTAATGGGTATCACTACTTTACTTGTTGTTATTGTTGTTGTTTCTATGCTCACTCTGAGCTAAACTCTTTGTAGTTGAGATTATGTGAAGTTTAATATAATGAATGAAGTATTTATGTGAATGAATGATTGTTCTTGTGTCATTTTTAACTTTATGTTTTTATGAAAATACATTTATTTCTTTGACTGATCAACTTAGATTTAAATACAAGTTGCATGTGTAGAGACATCTAGCATGTTAATGGAAATAATAAGGTTAATAAGGTTAAGTGGGAGCAGACATGTAAACCCTACCTTTTCTTATGGATAAGTTAAGGGCCTTAGTGGGAAACCAAACAAGCAAGTGCGTTTCTGAACTCTAATGGGATTAATAGTGACCTCGACAGAGCCAGTCCATTATACCCCGTTTTAATATCTAACGTTGTAGACATACACCACAAGGCAAGCTTGCTCACAGATGACACGACAGTAGTTATCATTCACTATGCTTCGTTCATGCATTAAATGGATCTTAATCTCAACTACCCTTTTAATCTTGTTTTCAATCATCACTTTATATAACTGTTATTTTATTTATTGTGTTAAGAATCAACTATGTTTTGTTACCATTACAATAGACTAAACACTTTACTTGAACTTGGAATGTATAACTCATAGACTATTCCCTGTGGGTTCGACACACTCTTTACTTATTACTTGCTACAGTGGACTGCGTATACTTGCGTATCACATTTCACACCAACCAGTCTCTCTGTCCATTTTCCCAAGGATTATGAGAGCAAAAACATCAAAGGAAGCGTGGAGTATTTTACAACAAGAGTTTGAGGGAGACTCAAAGGTGAGAACTGTGAAACTTCAATCTCTTAAGAGAGATTATGAAAATGAAAAAATGAAGGAGAATGAGAGTTTGAATGAATACTTCAATCGACTCTCTGAATTAGTGAATCAAATGAAGTCAAATGGAGATACAATAGAAGATCGCAGAATTGTTGATAAAATTCTGATCAGCTTGACAGAAAAATTTGATCCTATGGTGGCTGTTATAGAAGAAACCAAGGACCTATCAACTATGACTGTTCAAGGGTTGATGGGGTCTTTGAGATCCTTTGAGCAAAGGTTGTTACGGCGTGGTGAAAAATCAGTTGAGAGTGCCTTTCAATCTAAACTCAACATTCAGCCCAACAATGGTGAAAATAAGCCCCCAACACAAAACAAAGGTGAGTCTTCTAGAGGTAGCAGATTTGGAAGAGGCCGAGGTAGAGGAAGAAACTCACGAGGAAGAGGAAGAGGCACGAATGGCGGACGATGGCATGAAGGAGCATCAAATAAATGGTGCGGAATTTGTAACAGTAACACTCATGAAGAGAAGGTTTGCTGGAACAAGGGAAAACCACAATGTTACAATTGCAAGAAATTCGGGCACATTCAAAAAGATTGTCGGTTTGGAAATCAACAACATGCTTCTTTTGCAGAATGTGAAAACGATGAAGGTAATTTGTTCTTTGCTTATCAAAAAGCATCTCAAGAAGATAAAAATGTTTGGTATTTAGACAGAGGTTGTAGTAATCATATGACCGGAAAGAAAGAAGCTTTTATCAACATTGATTCTTCATTTAGCTCAAAAGTTAAACTGGGCAATGGAGAACTTGTTGAGGTAAAAGGAAAAGGAAGCATCGGAGTTACAACGAAGCAAGGAAGAAGAGTCATTCATGACACCCTTTATGTGCCAGAGTTAGATGAGAACTTGCTGAGCGTTGGACAGCTTTTGGAGCATGGTTATTCTATAAATTTTGAGAATGGAGAGTGCAAAATTTTTGATTCAAAAGGAAGAAATGTTGCTGCTGTAAAAATGACAAGTAACAGAAGCTTTCCACTTTCTCTTAATTATGAGAAAAATTTCAGTATGATAGTTAGAGAAGATAATGAATCTTGTTTGTGGCACAAGAGGCTTGGACACTTGAACTACAATGGTCTCAAGTTGCTTTACCAAAAGAAGATGGTGTATGGGCTGCCAACAATTGAAGAAAAATCTGGTGTGTGTGAAGGATGTATGTTTGGCAAACACCACCGCCAACCATTTCCAAAGGAAGGAGCATGGAGAGCCAAACAAGTGTTGGAGCTTGTACATACAGATGTGTGCGGTCCTATGAATACTTTGTCTCATGCTAAAAATAGGTACTTCATCTTGTTTATTGATGATTTTACACGTATGACATGAGTATATTTTATGAGACAAAAATCTGAAGTTTTTGTAATTTTTAAGAAGTTTAAAGCTTTTGTTGAGAAACAAAGTGGCATGTTTATAAAAATGTTGAGAAGTGACAGGGGGAAAGAGTACACCTCAAATGAATTTCACAAGTTCTGTGAAGATGAAGGTGTTGGAAGACAACTCACTGTTGGATATACACCTCAACAAAATGGTGTGTCCGAGAGAAAGAACCAAACTGTGATGGAGATGGCGAAGTCTATGTTGTTTGAGAAAGGTTTGCCTAAAACCTTTTGGCCCGAGGCTGTAAATACTGCTGTGTATTTGTTGAATAGATGTCCAACAAAGGCTGTATGGAATAAGACTCCATTTGAAGCTTGGAGTGGAAGAAGACCTTCAGTGAACCATCTTAAAGTCTTTGGGTGTGTTTGCTATGCTCAAATTCCAAAACAAAAGAGGACAAAGCTGGAAGAAACAAGTGAGAAATGTGTCTTTATTGGCTATAGTTCCATGTCAAAGGGCTATAGACTTTACAACTTGAAGACAAACAAGGTGATCATTATCCGTGATGTTGTATTTGATGAGAAGGCTTCTTGGAATTGGGAAGAAGACAAATTGGAGCAGAAAACAGTCCCTGCAATTTTATTACAACAAAATTCAGCAGCTGGAAATGAGCAACCAGCCCCATGTAGTCCGAGTTCTTCATCCTCTCCAAGTTCACCAAGTTCAAGTTTATCATCTCCTAGCTCAACTCCAATAAAATTGAAGGATTTGAGTGATATTTATGCAAGGTGCAACTATTGTGTTGTGGAACCAGAAAATTTTGATGAAGCAATCAAAGAAGATGTCTGGAGGAAGGCGATGCAAGAAGAAATAGATGCAATTGAGAAGAACAAAACATGGCAGCTAGTTGAAAAGCCAAATGATAAAGAAGCTATTGGAGTAAAGTGGGTGTACAAATTGAAGCATAATCCAGATGGTTCAATCCAAAGAGCCAAGGCTAGATTAGTTGTCAAAGGCTATGCACAACAGCCTGGAATTGACTATAGTGAGACTTTTGCTCCGGTTGCACGTTTGGACACAGTGAGAACAATCATTGCGTTAGCAGCTCAAAAGGGTTGGAATTTGTTTCAACTTGATGTGAAGTCAGCCTTCTTGAATGGAGAATTAAAAGAAGAGGTGTATGTGCAACAACCTCAAGGCTTTGTGAATAAAGGCCAAGAAGAAAAAGTTTACAGGTTGCAGAAAGCACTCTATGGGTTGAAACAAGCCCCTAGAGCGTGGTATAGTGAAATTGATAGCTACTTCATTCAGCAAGGATTTCAAAGAAGTCAAAGTGAGCCTACCTTGTATGTTAAGCATCAAGGTAAAGATGATATTCTTCTTGTTGCCCTTTATGTTGATGATTTGGTGTATACCGGTAACAACGAGAAAATGGTCGAAAACTTTAAAAGAGAAATGTTGAAAAAATATGAGATGAGTGATCTTGGCTTGCTGCATCATTTTCTTGGTATTGAGGTTTACCAAGATGAATTTGGAGTTTTTATTTGTCAAAAGAGGTATGCTGAAAATATTTTGAAGAAGTTTGGCATGTATGGCTGCAAACCTGTTGATATTCCTTTAGTGGTGAATGAAAAATTAAGGAAGGAAGATGGTGGAAGATTAGTAGATGCAAACATGTATAGAAGTTTGGTTGGAAGCTTGTTTTATCTTACAGCTTCAAGGCCTGATTTAATGTTTGCTGCTAGTTTACTCTCAAGATTCATGAGTAAACCAAGTCATCTACATCTAGGGGCAGCAAAAAGAGTTCTAAGGTATGTCATGGGAACCATGGAGTATGGAATCAAATTTGAGAAGGATTCTATACTTGAAGTTAAAGGCTATTGTGATAGTGATTGGGCCGGAAGTATTGATGATATGAAGAGCACTTCAGGTTATGTTTTCAACCTTGGTTCAGGTGTGATCTCTTGGTGCTCAAAGAAGCAAGATACGGTAGCACAATCTTCGGCTGAAGCTGAGTACTTAGCAGCTGGTTTGGCTACACAACAATCACTTTGGTTGAGAAGAATATTAGAAGACATTGGAGAGAAGCAAGAGGGAAGTCTTCAGCTTCATTGTGACAACAAATCAGCAATTGCAATGGCAAAGAATCCAGTTTTTCATAGCCGGACCAGACACATTAACATAAAGCATCACTTCATTCGAAATGTGATTGAAGAAGGAGATGTGCAGCTGATTTTCTGCAGTTCACAGGAGCAGCTTGCGGACATTTTTACTAAAGCACTACCAAGAGGAAGATTTCAGCAACTTAGAGAAGCAATGGGAGTTAAAGAGCAGCACATTAAGGGGGAGTATGTTGATTAATGTGCTGATGACATATGATAAGGTAGTGGGAATTAACTAAAATAAGTGAAGAGTTGCATATGTTAATTGTCATATATGTTAGTGGAAGCACTTAGTGTTTAGTGGAGTGATTAATAATGAATTAAGTTGGTGACTCTTGACAAATTGTAATGATCACTGCTTATGCTATATATTCATGTGTATGAGTAGCAAATGATATGAAAAAAAATATAAGAATATTCACTCCACAATACTTTCTCTTATTCATAAATTATGCTAAGTTATGCGGCAATATAATTTATCACATACTACTCTCTTCATAGAGTGTGTTAGTGTCAATTATCACCTCTAGAATACCACCAACAATGCTAGAGAATGTTGGGCAGCAGCTGGCCTTGCCCATGTTGTCCAACTCAGGTTGCAAATTTTTAACAATGCTTCGGATATAATTTTTAATATATGCAGCCAGGAAGATACTAATGTGGCAGGGCGTGTTGCACTTCTCTTGTGGACCATATGGCAGAACCGCAACGACATGGTATGGAATGATCATAATGCCTCGCCGGGTGCAGTGGGACAGCAGGTTATTAATACATGGCAAGCTTGGAATATCGCATAGGAACAGCGGCACAATCGCACTGCACAAAGACAGCAATTGCCCGCCAACACCACATGGAAAAAGCCGCCTTTAGGTTGGTTAAAATGCAACATTCATGCAGGATTTTGTTATAACATCAGAGTTACCACGACAGCAGCATGCCTTCGGAACAGCGACGGTGCTCTAATATGTGCTCAAACCAAAAGATACAATGCTCGGATGTAAATACTAGAAGGAGAAGGCATGGCACTTCTTGATGCGGAAAATTTGGCACAAAGACAAAGTTTAATTATGTTGTTTTTGAAAGTGATTCACACACCCTTGTTACATCATTGGCATCACATAATGGTCATGTTGGCACTTGGCAATTCTGAGTTTTGTACTATCATTACTAGGATTAGAGAAATTTTAGCTTGTTTACCAAACTATGAGGTTAAGTTTGTTAGGAGATAAGCGAACATAGCCGCTCACACCTTAACTCGGGTGACCATTTCGTGGTCTTGTCACCGTTTCTTTGAGTTTACTCCTTCTTGTATTGCTACTTTGATTGATAATGAAATGATTTAAGTTTGTTGGTTTCAAATATAACATATTATTTTTAAAAATCATTAAAAAATACACATTAAATTAACAATAAGACTAATAATTTACCATAGGATATTACTAAAATATCCCTTGTGTCTAAAATTAAAAATTACTCATAATTATAATTATATTCCTTTTCTTTTTGACAAAATTTATAATTATATTCCTAAAATCCTTATGTCTGAAAAAAGAAAAGAAAAACCCTTTTCCCTCTCTGTTCGCGTACCACTACCAGACCACACTTCTCCCTTCTTTGAAAATTGAAACGGCGACGACGCCACGCACACCGGCAGCGACTCCGACGGAAAGTTCCAAGCACTTCTTCTCCGACGACGCCTCTGTTTTCTAGAAAGGCAAGACAATCTCTCTGTGTTCACTGTTCTTAAAAAAATTGTTTATTCTTAACGTTGAAAGATAGATTGTAATAATATTGTTTTTAATGATTTAATTGTTGATCTTTGAAATGTTGATTTTTGGGTTCAGTTAAAGTTTAATGGGTCCTAAGCAATGTCAAATCTGCCTCAAAGCTCAGTCCAAGTATAAATGCCCTAAATGTTACTTACTTTAGTGAGTAAAACCCATACTCTTCTTCCTCATAGTTTTTTTTTTGGTTACAATTATTTGATGTTTTTTTTCTTCTTGTAGTTGCTCTCTGCCCTGTTTCAAGAAACACAAAGGTATGTGATGACTGATGATTTGTTATGCCCTTTAACACATGTTCTCCTCTTGTTATTTGTTTGCTTATTATATGTTTGATGTTATGCGAGCGAAAAGGTTAATGCCCTATGAAGTACAGACACAGACACGTACACGGGCACTGACACATCGACACATATAATTTTTTTTTTTAGAAAATGATATATTTCAATGTAAACGTAAGTGTCGGTGTTGGACACCGGGACACGCCTATTCTGAGAAGTGTTATCGCGGGAATGTCATATATTTAATCCCTTTGTGCTGCTTGAGAGCACAAAATGTTTGCATAATTTGTTTACTGCTGACTTTTACTTGGCCATACACTTCAAAATCAAGAGCAGTGTTGTCAAAGTAGCATCTATATCCTATCGGAATTTTAACAAATGGTTATTGTTTTGTGAAATGCTATTTAATACAAAGAGTTGTTGAATAGTGGCTATATTAGCGCTTTAGTGTAGATTATAGAAAAAATTGAACAAACCACTATTTTCTGTGATTTGCAACTGACAACAATGATCGGTAGATAATTAATAGTATTAGCATGTTAATTTAGCAACCACAATTTGCACTTTGGAGCTACGATTCCATAAGCCTTTAACCATGACTTTTGTCAGAATTTCCTACTTAGTACTTGATTTGATCCGTCTTATTTCAATGTTGCAGAACTTCCATGTGTCAACCTGACATCTTCAGAAGCCAAAACAAGTAAGAATTTTATTCACCTCCATAACTACTGTAGGCAGGTAATCTTCAAAAGGATGATTTTTCCTTGTCATTCTCCTCCATGGAGGATATTAGAATTAGTAGTTTTTAATGTTATTGATGGATGCTTATCATTACATAATACCATTAAACACAATTTTGTTTGCCCCTATCTGGCTTACCATTTTCTATGATGGTAAGTTAAGGTCATTCTTATGCTATGAAGCTCGTGCTTTCCATTAGGTTTAGATAAGGAATGTATAAAAGTCTATAATAGTTAAGCTCGTGCTTTCCATTATGTTGTATTTACAAGATACGCCTCCATCATAATTTGTAGGTATTCTTCCTTGTAGTTTCAAGTTATTATTTTAATTTTTTTTTCTTTTCTGAAAACACTCAAACTTGAAGAAAATACACTTAGCAGTCAAAATGAAGCAATCAACAATGTTTTAAGAATGAGTTAAATGTAATATACTGATCAATTAATTTTAGGCACATCAGTGATCTGATATTATATTTCTTTACTGTTCAACAGCTGTTTTAGAATCAGTTGTAGAAAAGCCATCGATTGTTGATAATGCTGTTTTGGAAGCACTTGTACAAAAGCCATTAGTTGTTGATAAAGAAGGCGAAATGTTGCAACAATCCCAACTGGAAGCTATAGGTACTTCATGTCTGTATAAAGAATATGAGAATGTCCTAGATGCAGGACAGGATGACAGTAATGAAATTTCACAATTAAAACCATAGTTGATTAATATTTTTTTTAAGCGAGATTGTATTTTTGTGCAGCTTCATCCAGTGAGATTCGTGATGCTTTGAATGAAAAGGCCCTTCAAGAACTAATTTTCCGTATTGATTGTTCCCCAAATGCAGAGAATGTACGACAGAGAAGTCTATCTTCATTCTCATTTATTGAATCACTATCTCTTCTAAAATTATTTTCATCTTTTTCATGTGTTGGGTACTCTGTTGCAGCGATAAAAAAATATTTATTTATTACTAGTTTACTCAATAGAAGTTATACCAAATTTCCTTTTAAATTTGTGTTCCCTGGTTAGGAACTTGATAAAGCTATGGCGGAGGAGGCATTTTGCATGTTCACAGACAAGGTAATGTTATCTGCCGACTCTCATTGAATTTTATTGGGTTGTATAACATTTAGATAAACTCGATTATCCTAAGCGTTCCTTTTGTTCTCATTACATTCCAGATTTTATCAACTATCAACCCCTAAATGCAACTATGCAACACTAATTGCTGAAAGAAGAATCTGAGGAAGAGAGTCAGGTCAGATATGAAACAAATAGCAGATATGCCTAAATTATTGCTGTTTTTGGTACATCAGTTTGTCCTTTTTCGTTTGTACAGCTTTACCCTGTTATTCAGCGTTTGTATTTTCATTGAGCTTATGTTTTGTTATAAAATTGATTTCTATATAATATAATCCCCAAACCTGTAACTGTTTCCTTTTGCTTCCTTGATTATAATATACTGAAATTCTCATTTTAACCATACAAATAGTCATGGTATCTATCTGTGCTAATAATGAACAAATGATAAATGCACCAACTTTGTTGTTCAATTATTAGACATGGCGAAAAAGATAAAGTAAGAGGGGATGCAATAATTTAAACATGAAAATCAATAGTTGAGTGTGACCCATGAACTTTCAACTCTTACATCACTTCTGATTTTCCAACTTAATAAAACACCCCCTTTGATTTTCTTTACTATGCTTTGTGACTTAATTGAATGAAGTTTTAATTTTTGAATGAAGTTTTAATTTTTACTTTCATTTCCTACCACGTAGACATTGTGTTGCACTCAAATTCTTCTTGGTCTGAATTTAGTTTTTGTCAACAATATTCACCATTCAAAAGCACATGGGAAGAACCTACAAAGTACTAACCTTACCCCAATTCGTTTCTTGTTAATGGAAAGGACATTAATTTGATTTTTTAGAGAAAAAATTATGACTCAGACGATTGGTCATCTACATAAGTAGTAAAATAGACATGTAGATATTTGTTCTTCTTCATCTACAATAATTTAGAAAAACAACAGTGTTAACATTTCTTCTGCCCTATTGGTTACATAATGAAATAATGACATTGTAATCTGCCTCTTTTTTTGTTTGAGTATTTCTTGTACTTGCATTGGTAAAATTCTTCTTGCTTATCAAAAACATAAATCATTTTGAAATTTAAAGAACCAATTTGAAAAAAGAAGATAAAAGACAAATGCAAAACAATAAATTAAGTTGAGGGACCAACCACATTCTTCTGGATTAATTTTGTCATGTTATTATTTAATGGAACCAACCACATTTTTTGTAATTGGTTGAGATTTATGCGGATCTTAAATCCTCCATATTTTGCATGATGTAGTATCGGTATGTCCCCATAGGATAGCTCAAGTGGTAAGAGTTGGGGGACATGGGTTGAGTAGGGGAAAAGTCCAGGGTTTCAAATTTTGGTGAGAGCATTTATCTTTCCGATGTACCAAAAAAAAAAGTAGTATTGGTATTACTATGACTTTGAATCATGCTAACATGATTTTAGGAAACAAGTTGTATCTAAACGTGAAATTTTCGCATTGAATAAAAAAAAATTAATTTTTTAAAAAGTTTAATCCACAAGTTTTAACTTTTAAGAAAATATTTCTACATTTAGTTTGTTTTTTCATTTAGTTATTTTCTTTTGACTAAATTCATTTGGTTATTTCCTTAATTGTGTAATATTCTGATTCTGATTATGCATCTGGTACTTAGATATTATGCGATTTTAATTAATAGTTTAATAATAAAAACCCAAAATTTTCAAAGTAATGATTATAACTGATTTCGAAAATGGATTTGATTTTTCAGGTTTAAAATTTAATACCTAATGTAGTTATTATCTCAAACAAAGTGCCTCTGAAATAAAATTGAACATTTTGGGTTGATCAACAAAAAATAGTTCCCATGACAAAGAATCTGCTGGGTGCAAAAGGAAGGGAACAATAATACTAGGAGAGCTTTATAAATAATAATAATAATAATACTAATAATGATAATAATAGGGCAACAATAATTTTTACATGTTAGCTGTATAGATTAGCTTGCTACTAAGATCTGCTAAAATGTTAGTTCTCGCACATTACACCATCATGGCAACTGCAATGATATCTAGATGCCTGATAATCTAACCTGCAGTGTACACAAATCCATTGTTAATGATAGTTGTCCTTTTGAGCAATATCACTAAATATGATTAGTACTTGTCGTGTTAGTATATCAAAAGCAAGATTAGGCCAACTGGATTTGAAAATAAATAGCAGGTTTCTTTTATTTAGTAACATAAGAAAACAGTAAAATAAAATTAATATCAGAAAGCCTCACGGCGATTTACCTGACTGATGCTTTTCTAGATTATCTTGGCTCCCACTGGTACCTGACCTGTTGACATTTTGCTGGTTCATTGCCTGATTCCATATTTGCACAAGGACCCCATAGATGTTACTATCTTTGTGTCATTTAAAAAGAAGACACTACTTTGACCATAAATAAGAATAAAGTAAGACAACTACTACTAAACAAATATATTAAGTAATAGGAGGAAATGTGACTAGTCACCCACTTTACATAAAACTCTTAAAAGGTAAATAAGTGGGCGTATCAGGGTTTGAACTCCGGTCTCTGCACATTACTTGTGATGTCCTTACCAACTGAGTTAAGTTCACGGTGACAAGTACTATTCCTTTTATATGAGGAAATGTGATTAGTTTCCGTATTAATTATTATGCACCCAAGATGAAATTCAGATCACAGGAATCAAAAGAAAACCTCAAATACTGTCAAAAAATCATAAATAACATTAAGCAAACAGTATTTACCTGCATTAATTGCTGCACTTGGTGGGGACCGAGGAATTGGTGGTAAGGATCAGTGAAGTTTGGGTTTGGGATGCGTGATTGATTTGGGGGAAGAGTACCAAGGGAGTTAAGGTGGTTATCTGATTGATTTTCACCTTGCATTCTGGTTAAATCAGGTGCGGCAGGAACGTGGGGCATATGGAAAGGTGGCATACCGAACCTCGGTCCATATTGAGCAGCTACTGTTGCTGCTGCTGGTAAAGAAGAACCACCTAACATATTGGGAAATGGCATCACTGGTCTGTTCATTCCCATTTCCATCCCCAAGCTCATTCCCATCCCCATTCCCATGGTCGGCATATACGGCTGGATTCCGGGAAACATCATAGGTACCATGCCACATCCCATGGACATCATCTGCATAAAGAAATTTCACTGTTTATTGTCACAAATGTAGTACATGACCAAGTCATATGTAGATGTAAGATAATACAAATGGTATAGCAAGTAACATGCGAGTTACAAAGAGTGATAGTTACTAAACTAATATCCTTAAATAAATAGTACTCCTACTACTAGTAATACATAATCTTTGGCTCTGACTATATCACCCTGCCTTTTGCATTTAAAGCATGTGCTGTTTCCTGAATTGAAAACTTGTCTTTCCTTTTTTTGGTTCTCAATGTCTGATATCATTTCCTCCTAAAACTTTTTTGAAGGTCAAAGGCATTTATAATGATGGGTGGGTGCAGATAAACTGACCAAAATCAAATAGATTGCATGTTCATGTTTGACCACTGGTACTTCATGCTTTGTTTGAAAAATATATTGTTTACATAAGAATGAAAGGATTGTGTTGTTTGAGGTGAGGATGAGCAAAATCAAGTAGATTGCTTATTGTTACACCGTTTACACCTCCACCAGAAGTTGATGCATGACTTGACTTGGATACAAAATATTTGGTAGATTCATTTTAGCTCTGGTTTTAAACTTTTGTTTTTGATATCTGCTATGGTTTTAAAATTATTTACACATAACAAACCAACAAGATTTTATAATACTAACATATCATTTATATTATCTTTTACCAATATTACTTTTATTTATTAAAGTAGTTTCAAGTACATACAAGGGTATTTATCTGCACTGAAAATTCATAAGTAATCGTTTTATTAAAAAAAAATATACTATGTACATATCAAATGAGACGCATAATATCAGACGGAGAGTAATTAATATTGTATTCAAGTTTGAAAAAATTATTCTAATTCTAATGACAATTACAAAACAATGGAAAGACTATGTTTACATGAAAAATAGCTGTAATAATTTTTTTTTGACAAAAGAGCTGTAATAATTTAAAGTGAGGATAAGTAAACTTTTAAAGAACACATTTGTAAATTAGGTAAGCAGAATTAAAGACTTAACCTGCACTTGTAGCTGCAATGACTTCAAGTATTCGATTGCTTCATCCAACATTGAAGCTTTATCAGACTATCAAATTCATAAAATGAATCAAAATTAGAAACAACTATAGATGAACTCAGAAGTAAAATCCATCATACAGTCTTAATGAAAACAAAAATAATAGTGAAAAATTTATCCAAAAAAATAAATAAATAGTGAAAGTTATTTGGTGTTTGCCTTGTTGCACCGCGGTATAAGTTCTTGCAAAGCTTTCATCTTTTCGTTGATCCTATCTCGACGCTTCTGCACACATAGTTCAATATGCAAACATTCAGATTAAGAAAAATAACATGAAATTATGGACTCAATTAAAGTAATGTATGCTCATACCCTCTCTGAGAGATTATGAACCTCTGCAGCACGGGATCTCTTTGTAGATGTAGATCCACGGACTTGTTTTTTTGCTTCCCGGTATTCAAAATCATTATCCTTTAGCAGTAAAACAGATAGAGATAAGAATATTATACAAATTGAAACAAGTAAAAATGCAAAGAGACAATACACTTTTTTTTGGGTCCGATATCCTAGTAGCTGGAAATTCACCTTTTAAAAGTGAATAAATTGGCGTACCAGAGTTCGAACACCAATCCTTACACATAATGCGCGATATTTTTACCAACTGAACTGAGTTCACGATGACTATTTTGTTGACACTTTACTTCATGGTTGCATGTACGGTGTATTATTAAGGAAAATGGTATTTATAGCGGCTAGGAAAAAAATCTTTTCCCCATTAATTTAACTTGCATAAATGTATTTTAACAAGAATTGACCTTTTTAGATATTTATTTAATTGAATGATGAAGATAAAGATAAGTTATACAAACACAAATGAATATAAGAGGTACTTCAACTCTAAATACGAGATTTAATAATAAAAAATGGATAGTAACTCAAATATCGTTCTCAAACTCATCCATTATGATAGGGCCTAGAGGTGTAAGCTGTTTAGACAAAACTGATCAAACAAGAAAACTAAATTAATCAAGATTTAACTGATTTAATTTAGTTTGGATAAAAAACTTGAACTGAATTGAAGAAATAGACTTTGTTCGGTTCAATTCTCGGTTTTCAATTTTAAGACCGAACCAAATCTCTTACTAATTATTTTAGCTAGGGCATATCCCACCAAAGTCCAATTATACGCTTACAATGTCACTCAGAGTAACACAAACCTAAAACCTCTCTTCAATTCTTCTTATAAATATAATTTTTGTCTTGTTCATTTTTGTTCAATTCTTCTCTATGTTCATCTTATATTTTAAATTTCTGAAGTTTTGATTCTGCACTTTTTTTTTTAAAATTGGCAAAAATTATTTATGAGCAGTATCTCATTACAAAATGTGAAAGAACTTGCTAGAAAACACACAAAAATGACGTAGAAACTCCCTAAAACCACTGAAGAGATGACATAGAGAAAAAGGAAAAAGAAACAAGCCCAGAACAACAAACCAAAAACTTGCCCGATCAATAGCAAGTTTTGGTTACTTGGTCAAGAATTGTGCCCAACTTAAAATCAAATTCGAGTTATTCCAAACAATTCGTTCTAAAGAAGTTCATTAACCATTTAAATCCCATGTTTCTGATTTATTTAAGTAGCTCTTTATTTACTTTATTTGAATTTATTTCAATAATATAATTTAAAGGGTCATTTTTTATTTTATTTGAAATGATAGAATTTGAACATGTATATAATTAAAATATTACTAATTTTTTTATATAGTATTTTGAGACAAGCTAGTAATAAACAACATAGCTAAACAAATTTAATTTAGTTCAATCGTACTTTTTTTTAACAGAAAGTTCAATCTTACTTTTAAAAAATAGTAGTCCATCCGTCTCACAATAAGGACTATCACTTTTGAATATTTTTGTTTTAAATTATTTATTTCTATAGAATATTAAAAGAAGATTTATTCTTTACCAAAAAAAGAAAAATTATTGTATTATTTTAGTCAAAAAAGAATTCATTTGTATTATTAAAAATAACAAAACTAATTACTATATTTTCTTAGGATACTAAAAAAGAAACACCTTGTGAGAGAGAAAGAGTTCTAAATTTTGTTTTGAAGTGAACTAATCAGCATACCTAAATTCAAATCCAGATTCGTACACATAAGGTACGGTGTCTTTATTAATTTAACTAAGTTTATAACTAGAATCATACCCTTAAATTATACTCCCTCCCTCTAATTCTATATATAAGAAAAAATTTACTTTTAAATTTATTATAGAATTGAATCATTTAGACTATATTTTTGTCTAAATAAATCAATTTTAAAATGAATTTGAAAAAACAAAAGTTTCTTAATATATTACCTCCGTCTCAATATATAAGACATATTTTGACTAAATAACACTATTCATTTATCTTGTTTTGACCATTTTTTTTACATAATTTATAGATGTAAATATTAACATATAAGATCTTGTTTGATTTGTTTTGACGAGTATTTTTAAAATATCAAATTTTATAATTTTTACTAATACACAATTAAAGAGTAATCAAAATTGTGCATTGACGAATATATAGGGGTCAAAATGAGTCTTATATTTCTAAATAAAGGTACTACCTTTGATCCTATATATAAGAAACATTTAAAAATTTTAGATATTCATTAAAATGAGTCTTATATGAGTCTAATTTTACTTTATGATTTATGAGTCTTATATTTTAGCATTAAAGGTACTACCTCTGAATTTAAATAGTATTATTGTCTAAGTACATCTATTTTACAATGAATCTAAAAAGTCAAAAATTCTTATATATAGAACCAGAGGAAGTAGTATAAGATTGGAGGAAGTAGTGTTGTACCATTTTTTAACCTAAAATTAGTTGAAACCCAACCATTTTGATCTATTTTATGAAGGAAATAAAAAACAGGTTGATTACATCAGCAGGCCATACATCAGCAGCCTCCAGCTCCAACCATGCAGAACATGATTAACAAGTTTTGAATCATGATCTTTACACGTGGCATATTTCTGTTCAACCGCACAAAAAGCTTACTATGTCCGAAAAAAATTGGATTCAGAATTGAATTTTGATAGATCGACGCTGAATTTAATGCAAATTGCAATATTCACACAAACCAACGTGACTCCTCAGCGCACGATAGCCAAGACCATCACATAGAGAAAAGGAAAAAAGCGGCGTAATAACGGTAAAAAGTAGTTAATTCTACTTACCTCGCTCTGAAACTCAGATTCATCCGGTTCATGATCTTTCCTTTTCCGGTTCAACTCCGGTTTTCTTTGACCCGGTTCGCCACTCCCGCTTGAACAGTCCGGCGATGAAGTAACCGTCATATCCATCGTCGTCGTCTCCTTTCCGCCGTTCGTAGTTTCCGCCGATAATCTCGAAGCAGCATACGTCTTTGCCGTCACGATCGGCGTATCACATGAATCCACCACCGTTGATTCCTTCCCCGCCGCAATCATCGAACTCGAAGAAGCACCTGGTTCGCTTCTCACATTATTCACAAAATGCGCGAAATTATGCTTCCTATGCACCAACTGTTCCGGCTTCTTCACCGGATGAATCGGAGGACGAGAAGCCGCCGCAACCGCCGGTCTCGTTTGCTGAAGAATCTCCGGCTGACGAACCGTTGCTTGTATAACAGCGCCGTTTTTCTCACCGACTGACGGATGAAAAAGCGTGTCTGCGCTGAAATCGTGACGGTTGAAAGGAGGATCTTCATTCATCGATGAATCGAAAAGCCACGACGCCATTTCGTCTTCTTGCATGAACAAGTGTTGATTAATATTGTTGAAATTCTCTGCATCAGAGGAGGATCGAGTCTCTTTATGATAAGGAATCACGCGATTGCCGGTGTTGTTGTTTGTTGCCGGTGATGGCGGTTTTCTAAATTGGCGGTGGTTTTGGCTTTGCATCACAACTTGACCGTTTTACCATAACAGTTCCATGATCTCATCATCTTGTTGCCTGTTAATTACAATTTTCCTTATTTAGATTCATTCACTCAATCAATATTTTTTTAACGGTAAATATATTATTAATAAAATCAAATCTCGAAGATAAATGAATAACTCCTTTGAAATCATAAATTAAAAAAAGAGAGATAAATGAATAATTACGTTGAAGGTTTCTTTGAGAAAGGTATAGAATAATCTTCATCGTCGTTGATATGAATATCGAAATCTGGAACACAGTGATTCATTTTGCTTATCTTGTGAAGTTGAACTGAACTGAAAGTTAAGAGAAGATTAAATAAATAAGTAATGAAATTATGAAATAATTGTAAATAATGAAAGAAGCAAATTAACAACCGACAACTTACTATTGAAGCTAGTTAGCTGATCCAGAACATAATAAGAAAAAAGTTAATTTGTGTGGAGCTTAATTTTTGTTGCTTGATTTTTCAGCTATTTCAATGAATTGACTTATTTGTAGCTTATGATATGATATGTATATATGTTTATGAATCAAAATTAGTTAATAATAGCAAACTATGGTTGATTTGATTTTTGTGTGAATTGAGATGGGGTGTGAAATGAAAAGTTAAAGAGAATAGAGCAAAGAGAGATAAGGTGAGTCACCGAATAATGAATGAATGAATGTGAAGCTAGTGCTAAAAATTGCAATTGCTAAAGGACAATTTTACAGTTTTATATTTTATTTTATTTTATATTTTATATGTTTTAATTCTACTTCTACCTTAATGTTTCCGTAAAAAGATATAGTCAATGCTCTTGCAATGTGCTAAAAGTAACAGTCAATAATTAGTCGTACTAGAACTATTTTCTTTACTCATATAAAATTATTGTAGTACTGTATACTTAATACTTAACGTTGACATCAATCATGATTAAACAGGATTTAGGACTAGATTCCTTTTAAAATTAAATTAAGGCTGTTAATAGTACTAGTAGTATCTTTTTATTTATCGTCTTTTAAAATGGTTCTTCCTGTCCATGTAATCAGGTGAGTGTTTTTTCTAATGCTTTGTTCGAATGTTCGATTTCATAAATGCATTAGATTACTGTTTGAAGTGATCAGGTGGTCCTAGTTAATAAAAGAACCATAGCTAAATATTTAAGTCTCAATTTATTGATTCATTTTTAACACTCATTTGATTTTTAACACTCATTTGATAAATACAAATTTCACCTGTTATAAAAAAAACTACCACCGGTATCAGACTAGTGGGCCGACTATTCGGATTCGGAGCGAGTTCTGACATTAAGTGGTTTCAATCTTGTCTCAAGCACAGTTGTGGGGTGACTAATCCTTAAACATTTGATAAATATTTGTTGTTTTTGAATTATATCATTTTTACATATTTGGTGTAAGTTTTGGCATCAAGTGATTCCATCCTCCCAAATGTTGTTGCGAGGATCAAACCGTGTGGTACTCCTTACAAAAATCAACGTCAATCACTACTAAACCTACTAATATTAGGTAACATTTGATAAATATTTTGTTTAAATATAAATTCCTTGATATGATGCCGATAAACTATGCGCAAAAAATAATTTATAAGGACTAAACTTAGAAGATCTACATTTGATAGAGATTATAAAAACATATGTAATCTAATTTTTTATATGATATAATTTATTTTTCAGTTATAAATTATGCTATTTATTGAAAATAGCTCACTATTAATTGTACATACTATTTATTTATTTTTGTATTTTAAATACATATTATTTAGTCTGCGTTTAACTCAATATGATAGGTACTTACCAAAAAACTCAATATGGTAGGGACACTTCACGTAATATGCATAAACTAAGGTTCAAATCGTCATATGTGCACCTATTCATATGAAATTCTAACTACTAGACTATTTAACCAAAAGAATACATATTTATCCATTCTGTTTTTTTTTTGTACAACATATTTATCCATTCTATTAGAGGCTCGTTACATAGATCTAGTAAGTTTAATTTTGTAATCATCACTCTAGTTTATTATTGGTAATCTTAAAGGACACTAGTTAACAAGACCCTTTTTATATTGGTTCACTGTAGTTTGTTTAGTCTACCCCTGCCATAGTGATTTTGCTTCTTTTTTTACAAGTATTACTTAACCCATTATAACCTCTCTAATTACAATCATCAGAGTTTCTCATTCCTAGTTCTACTCTGGATTTCGACAAAGCACCTGACTTGACTAATTCCTTTGTCATCCACATACCTTGCTTAACCAAGCATGTTGAATCTCCTATAAAGTTCCCGACTTAGATACATTCGAATTTATCTTCTCATACTCTATGAGGTCTCAAAGTATAAGGAATATTATCTACACACGAAACAAACATTATTTTGTTATCATCAAAATCATAATAGATTACTGTTCTACAACTAACTTTGGTTCAACATGTAATACTTCATTCAATCTCAAATATAACCAACTAAAGAAAAAATTCTATGATGATGTTAAATACGTTTTAAATTAATAAGTGAGCATCTCTATTTGGGTCCACCACACACAACTTAGCATTATTAATGATCGGCATGTTGAAGAAGAAAAGTCATGAGACATTTGTGTTGCAAAAAGTTATAGAAAAGACATGAACAGACTACCAGTCTATTTCAAGTTATTGGACGTTTGTGTTGTAAAACGTATGATAATAGTAATTTCATAATGATGAATGCCTTTACAACAAACACAACATTATCAATTGTTTCGTTTCAACAAGTGATTGTAACTTATGCCAAACTAAACTCAGCCATAGCTTTTTCAACCATATTTCTTATTTGTTGGAGTAGTACTAATAGAAAATAGTTATTTTTTTATCAGGTAGTTTAGTGGTTAGAATTTCACCCTTTAAAATTAAATAAGTGAACGTAGCAAGGTTTGGACTCCACTCTGTACACATTACGTGCAATATTTCTACCAACTAAGTTAAACTCAAAGAACAAGAAACAATTAATTATTACAGTATGTACGGAAATGATTGCATGATAAAATTTAAAAAATTATGTCATATCATACAATTTTAATTTTAATAGGGTCATACTAGAGTCACTAATTAAGAAAACTAACATTTTCTATATTTTAAGAAGATAGATAACACAAATTCTAAAATCATTAGGCTCTTTAACTAGGGTCTCTAAGATCTCTACATTATTGAATTATGTTCCTTTCTCTCATAAGAACCATATTATTAGTACAGAGTATCTATAAGATTTACATGTGATAAGCTTCTGCGATGGAATTTGTCTGATCTGATGTCATAAAAACTACATATGATAAACATCATGAGTATTGACACTAACATTAAAAGAAATAAGGTTCCATCAATCTATCCGAAGGTTTAAATGTTAAGAGAAGAAAAGAGAGTTTTTATCCTCCCACAAAGCATGTGTAGCTACTATGAAGAAAAATAACCCAATTTTAAGGGGTGTATACCAATACTCTCTTTGGTTAGATTCCAATCAATTCATGCATGCAAACCTAAACTAAAAAAATTAGCCCAATGTTCTAAACTATATAACAACAGTCGAAAAATCAACAACTTCATCACAAAATCTCAAATTGTGCATTACAGATTCAATGATCGTCAATAGTCTTCAACCTACAAGGCTACAATGCATTCTTTTCCAAATAAAAGAACATATCCTACTGGCCCAAGCCATTTCTAAGACAACTCAAAATCATGATTATCATCTCCTTTCCACATCTATATGATAACTATAAAATTATAAGCACTAAATTTACCATCAACTTAAGGGAGCCAATTAGCAAAATCCGCTTCTTCACTGACTATAAGAGGCTTAGTGAGAATTTTGGAACATATATCTGACGAAAATAACTTACCATAAGACCTCTTTTCCAATTATCATAAAGAGCATACAAAGAGATTGAAAATTTCACCCAACCCATGACAGTACGCAGACTCAAAATTCCAAATCCAAGAATTCAATTATCTTTCCGAAATCTAGTATCAGTACCAATTTTTACAACCCATATTGTCAAACATGATTCATAGGACGCCAAATATGGGAGCAATTAGAAGTCCAACAATAGGAAACACATGAGGTCTACAAACATAAGAATAAATGTAGAGCTAAATTTGGCATATTTTTCTTTTGCTTTTTTTTATAAGAAAGAATAGAAACTATAACCTTTACCAAATCCTCACCATATAATTCAATAATGTTGACTCAATGTAAATTACAATTTTGGCACCGTACTCCACCACCAACACTCTGCAAATCTGGCATTCATCCTCAGGGAAAAGGGAAGAGAAAAAAAAATAATATAACACAGGTAAGAAATGAAGCAACCAAAGCCCACCAAAATTTTTCATGCACACAATGTACAAAATACACAACAATGAATAAGAATATATTTAAAACCCACAAATATACTTCCCAGTGAACCTGCTAATCATTAGCCGCATCAATTGATTTTCCAGTCCTTGCATGTGAGATTCGGTTTGCGTAAATGGTAACCAACTTCAACTGTGTGCTGCTAAGCCCTTCCAAATATGGCAAGAATGCTTTCCCAAGCATGATATAAATATCGACTAGACAGAAAACAACAGTCTGTTCCATCCACCATTAACATAAAAATTAGAATAATAAAAGAGTCCAATTACATAAAAGGAGAAAAAAGATATACAATAAACATTCCAACAATTATAAAGATAGACACAATATGACACTTCTCATTCAAAGAAAATAATTTCAGACAAAGTTGGTCACATTAATCATCCTTGTGTACAACTTGACGTTCAAATATTTGAACCTAATAGCGGAACAATTGTTCCCAGTATCATGTCAACTACCCATATATTTCTCTCAAAAAAACTAACCATATATTCCGCATGCTAAATTAGGCAACATTACCAGAATAAACGAAGGTGGTAGAGATAACAAGCAAAGGTGCTTGTGGAATAAAAGGTACCAATTGGTTGGGGCAAAAGCGCAATGGGTTGGTTGGGGGCTTGGGGCCATAGTGACAGTTGCAATGATGGGTATGTGGAAAGGTTGGGGAGCTGTAGTGACAGTGAGAAGTGGGGTAGGTACTGGTGGCCATCATTGCAATGGTTGCAAAATATGCCACAAGTAAGATTGGCATTTGAAATCCCTATTATAACTAATTTTCGCACAAAAAATGGTTGCAAAACCATACACCCCTACTACCCCTACTCTACAGTTAGATGAATTTGTCATAATTAGAAACAAAATACCACTTCACAATGTTCTCGGACTACAGAAATATTTTACCACTTAATCTTTTTTAAATGTATTAAGTGGAGGACCATTAAGTAATGGATGTAAGCAAAAGACCTCAAGTACCTTACGGATATCCGCACTCTGGTTTCCAAAAGCTTCAAACAGTGCAGGCAGAAATGAGGGTAACTGAGCCATCAGTTCCTCCTGAGAAAGCCGCCCCACAATCTGGAGGGAATAATATTCAGTTAAACAAGAATATGTTTAAGAAAATTTATATATGCACTAAAATGTGTATCTTTGTACGTGGTATGGATACAAAATGATACAAATTAGTTGATGAGGAAGTGCTGGGAATATGCACATGTAAAATACAAAATAGTTGTTGCTGATTGTTGTGATACTGTTAGGACATACAATATAGGATTATAAGAATAGTTGACAGCCAGTTAATATAAGTTAGTTAGTTAGTTAGTTAGTTTGTCAGGTGATTGTTAAGAGTTGTTATTTTTGTTATTCTAGGAAAATCTTTAAATAACCCTCAATTGATGGAGGGAAAGAATAGCTATTAGAATAATTGAGTTTTGGGACTTGTTAATTCAGTATGAAAGGATACTGCTCCTTTGTAAACCTTTTGTATCTTCTTTTTCAATCTCTCTCTACATAAATAAGAAATCCTTCATTTGTTTACAATCTATATTCATTTTAACATGTGTTTACACTGTTATTCTAGGAATTCTTTCTTCCTCAATGAAAGGATCCTAATATATTCATTCCTAGTTGTTAGCCCTTATAGGTTTAGCATCGCATTCCAACAGCATTGACTGTGCCGATAATAAATATACACATGTAGACTGATTAGTCACACGATTTAACAAAATTAAATAGAAGCAAACTAAAAACATTTATGCAATTTACCTTGGTCAAGCAATTTATGCATGTGACTAAAGTTTTTTCGTCCTCGGTAACCAGTAGAGGTATAATAACCTGAAAATTTGGAAGTTAATAATACAAACTTTTACTCTTTCTTTCAATTATACATTTTTAATGAAGCAAAGAGGGCCAGAAGGTAGAAAAATTAAGAAATGCATACACTTAAACATCTGAATGGATCATTCTGAGACAAAACAATTGTCAGGCAGTGCTCCGCTTCATTTGAGACCTTAAGAAAGATGAAAACTCAGAGACTTAGAAAGAAAAAAAGCATGTACAAGACAAACTAGAAGAACAGGATTAAGTTAAATCAGTTACCTTGGGAACAATATCCTTTGTAACATTAAGCAGCTTTTCAATTACAATCTCAACTGAATTTTCCATGGCATCTTTCTGGAAACAACAAACACAAAGATAAAACAATCTCTTACCATATATGCCCAGAAAAGGAAAAATACGTGCAATTGCAAGTACAGAAATGTGCAAAAGCATACTCTGAAGAAGAAATAAATGGCACAAGAGGAGTGAGAACCTGGTTTTTAAGCATTTCAACTATCAACGAAAGAGCAAGCTCTCTGATTGAGGAATCTGAATCATCCAGCACCTCAAGCACAACAGTCAAAATCTGATTGAAGTACTGCAATTACACCATGAAACATACATCAAACCAAGAAGAGAAATCCAAATATATTGGTGAGTCTTGCTTTAATATAATGCATGCAGAACTTCTTTACTTATTGATCAGACAACTCGCAGAAATATAAAAATCAGAAAAACCCACTATTATATGCCACTAGAAATTTCTTTTTAGAGAAGGTGTCTGAAAACTAAAGATAAATAGCATTACATAATTTTAATATTATTATCAAATCAAAAACATCAGTATGACAATATAAACCGACATTTGTGGGACAAAAAGGAGAGAGGGACTCATCAAATCAAATCCAACATACCTGAATCCAAAGAGAATGATCATTTACTAAAGAAGCTTCAATTAACTGTAGAAGTGCAGTCTGCTTGCTTGAAATACTGCTTCCATCACCCCCACTGCATATCTACACAAACAAATGCAATATATTTAGTCGTGAGAAAATCCAATATAAACTATTAAAATAAACTTAAACATTGATGGTTTCTAAACATATAGGTCAAATAAAGTCTCTGCTGAAAGGGTTGAAATTAAAGTGGGCCTAATTTCTATATATTTCTGCTGTTTTATGTTCTTAGAGGATACTTCACCCTCCTGCATAATCTAATTGTCTCTCTTTGTAAGAAATTTTTGTTATTCAAAAAATAAAAAATCAAAGATCTAATTCATGCAATAGTATTTGAATAACTCACCATATGAAGAATTTGAGGAATGCTGAGTACTGAGTTTGTCATGTTGTTGACCGTCACATCTTCAGCTGAGTGATGATTATGGTTCAATTCAGAGGGATCTTCAAAGCCTTCGGAAATGTTTAAATGTTCTACTGACATAAGACCATTAACATCCACATCAGATGATAGACCTTCAAAGTTCGTGCTACTATCCACATATCCAAGTTGACCAGTTTGAAAGCCAAAGTTTTGATCCATTGAATTGACGGTGTAAGAAAGATCTTTGGATTTTGAACTAACAATGCCACTATCACAATCAGTCCGAAGATTCTGATACAAATGTTCCTCAGTTTCATCGGAAGATGGTTGGCCAAGACTGGCTTTAATCAGGTTTGAATCTTGGGAACTCCATTTCATGCCACCATCACTATCTAGAGAACAACCAGAATACCTCCCAATGTATTGAGCTTTCCTAGACAAACCAGCAAATCCCTCTTCAGAGGATGTTCCTACATTATCAGATGGATCATACGAAGACTTATTACGCCGCTCTTTCTTGTTCTGCAGATAGTTCATTAAGTCTACTTCAATGCGAGGGGTGCGCTGTTTAAGGGCTCGTCTCAAAGAATTTTGGTCATCAACTGACAAACTAAGAATGAAATTCAAAACTGCAGATGAATCAAAGTGAGAGTATACTGATATAATACATGTAATAGCTGCTTCTTTAAGTTTTGTGTTTTTATCGTGAACCAGTGGGGCTAACTTGGCAAGCCACAATTTTAGGATGCCGATATTAGCAGCGCCTTCTGGATTCATCGCATGCTTGTTAAAGGAACCGATTGCAAACTCAATAACAGCCAATTTAGCCTTTGGAGACCTTTGTTCATCGAGAGAACGTAACAATGCGGGCAAGAGGGAATCTATACTGTATGTTTTACCAACAGCCTCCAAAGTCGTAGAGCATGCTTGCCTAACAAGCTCTTTGGGGTCAATTAAACGAGAAAAAACATGGGGTAACATTCGTTCCATGTAACCCTCAAAGGCCTTTCGGCATGTACGAATAACATCTGCAAGTGTGGAGAGAGCCGCCTGTGCGACTTTATGATGGGGGTCATCTAAGTGTTGAAAAAATAACTTCATTACCTTCTCAAAATTCTGGACAACTTCTTGAATTCCCTTTTGACCTTGCTCCAATAACGAGTGAAGGTAATTAAAGGCAGAAACCCTGGCAGACCAGTCAGAACCGGAACTAAGTCCTTCACTCAAAGCTTCGTGAAGAGATGCCGGTCCATCCGCACAATTTGACATCTCTCCGATAGATATTTGACTATCATCAAGACTCCTTCTCCTGCCAGCTGACACACGTGCAGTTACGTTTTTTCTCAGTAGTGGCCTCTGAAAATTGGGCACATAACTATTCTGTGAATCCCTATAGTTTCCATCTCTATTAAGGGCATCCATATACTGCCTATCCACATTGGGGTTCATATATCGCCTAGTCTCCCGGGTATAACTATTTTCATCAACAGAACTTCTCCCTTGTAACTTTTCAGTAGCCCGTTTACTTGTGTATGATGAAAAATCTGATGAAGGCTCAATACCAACATTGCTATTATATGATAACTTGCCAGAATCTTTGGAAGCTTGAATTTGGGTGATTATATCAGCCAAACCCAAACCACCGTTCCGGCTACTACCTCTATTGACACTCAAACCAGATGATTCTGTTGTTAAAGGAGTGGTCAGATGATTTGAGGCTGAAACAGCGGCAGGGAATGGGGGATCACGAGATGAGGGAGGGTCAACTCCTGCACTAGGGGAAATAAGAGATAAACTTAGCCGCTCACAGAAAGTTTTAAAACAATAACACTAACATCATCAATCATTGAACTACAACAAGCATTAATAGTGAGATAGATATAAAATATCTAACAGATTAACTTATTTGGTACCTAGATCCAAACTTGAAGACCGCAGAGCAGATGAATTATGCTTATTTGACAAATCCAAACCTCTAAGCATGCTCTCAATAGCAGTGACCTTTTGTTTGCTTGCATGCAGTACACTTTCTAAACTACGTTCTGTACCTTTACCAAGTGGCTTAGCTTGTGAAAGAAGAACACCGGAGGAGATAGAAGTCCCTGATGATAAACTAGAACTTCTGTCCATTGCAATAATAGCTGAAGTTCCATAACCAGTTAGATTAGAAGGAGTTGAAGCCTGGCTAATTGATGGCATCGATGCACTTCTATCACGAATGGAAGGTGATGCATGTCGCCGATGTTTGCCTCCATCCTCTTCATTTATTAACTGTGCATCATATTCACTTCAAAAGATGCCTTATGCAACAAAATAAAAGAAGAAAGACAGATTCAAATAAACACATACCCTTTGAATAGAAGGGTCAAAGGATGAAAATAGGCGACGGGAACGCTCTGGCCAAGTTTTTGCATACATTCTGTAGCACATCCTTGCAGTCGACCGCACCTATCAAGTTTCACATTGCAATCATTTTCATGCACACATTCCTTGGTACTAACAATATGGCAAAATATGAAAAATGCCATGTCAACATCCCACCTAATATGCTGACAAGCATCTGTTTTAAACCAATAAAACCTTATATAGATGAAAAGAATAAGGTATGCTAGTGAAAAAGTTAAAGATCACATGTTAAAATATAAAACAAACTACATAATGCAAGAGAACATCTAACCGAGAACATTACACACTGAAACAGTAATAAAATAATTATATCATTTGGGCATTTTTTCCTCATAGATAAATAATTAATAGAGTTTGCATATGAAATAATGAATTAATAGACGTAGGCAAATCAGATTATTGAAGTTACAATTCCTGAATCCATAATAAACAAGATGGCAAAGAAGTGGTGAGTTTTCACAAAACACAACTCCCACTTGATGAAACAGATAAAAATTATGTCATTCGGACCCATTTCAATCAAAGTTAAAAACATGAATAGAACTTGCGCATCAAATGATGAATTAATAAATGTATGAAAGTCAGATGATTTAATGCAAGCCACTTGAGTCCATAAGGAATGTGATGGCAAAGGAGTGGTCAGATTATATATATAAAGCATTTTTACTTTGCATGTGCACATGTTCGCATGTTTTTTCAATATTATTAATACTTGATGAATAATATCTCCTTTCTCCCTCCCTCCTGCGCTCTCTTGCTTATGGAGAGAGATATTAAATTTAACTGATAAACAAAAAATCACAATAATTTTTACTTATATAATTGCAAATTAAAACTGCAGAGGTAATAAAAATCGACTAGCTATTTAGGAAAGTTGAGCTCAACAACACTTCAATGAGTCAAATTCATCCATAACTAACTTTGTGCCAAACAGACTAGCAATGTCTTTTTCAATGTAAACAACTTAACTATTTGCAAGAAACCCATCGTCTATTTTATTTCTGAGTATCTTGACAATTGCTAACAAAGCTCTGTAGTTGCTCTAGAGACCGGAAGCATCAAAACGAATAAATTTATCAATCAAGTGATAACTTTTTGACTTTTATGCTTCTACTATTTTTTGACAAATATACTTGTTTACAGTAGCTAAATATATATTATATGGGTATTTAAATATAAAATATACTTAGTTATGCAAAATTAATTAGTTTTCTGGGTAGCCAAGGCTACACCTCTTCTACAAGAGTTTTTTCATGCAGAGTTTCAGAATTTTAATTATTCCTTACCACACACGTATGCAAAATAAGACACAGCGAACCAATGAATAACTTTGACTATGGCTTTTCACAATTTCAGCATAAATAACGCATGTCCTGACATTATACATTTCATGAGAACAAAAAAGTAAATACAAGGAGTCACTTTTGTTTCCTACAACTTCAGCTACAATGCAACTGCATTGTGTGATGGAAAAAGAACAAAGCAATAAAGAGTTAGTCAACATTGAAGTATAATAGTGATGCGCAATCTATATGTATCAAAAATCAAATAGCCTACTAAGCTACCTCGCTCATTGCATCTGAAACACAACACCGTATCATATCCTCGTATAAATCTGCTGATCGCTGTATTTCTGGTGCATCAGGCCAATGTTCTAGTATCAAAAGAGCATAATCACAACACCTACAAAACAAATTGTTTTAATTAAAACCAAAATTTTGCATATCTATCCTCAAGATTAGATGATTCATATTTCATACCTTGCACGAAGTATTGCACTGCGATCATTTTTTGCACAATCAACTATCCGAGGAAGCACACGAGCAACTTTGCAGTTGCGTAGCATCTGGAAAATAGAGGACAAAGGTGAAAATACAATGTTGCAACAGTATAAAATAGTAGTAACATAGAAAATCAAAAAGCATAAGTAATTACCGTTTTTATGCAGCTATCTGCAGACTCTGCAATTACAAGCACAGTAATCACAACCAGCTTCAAAAGGACCTGATTATCAGATCAGGTATTAATTACAATTGCAAAATTTTCAAGTTTAAATACATAATATACATAGATAAATAGTTGAACTTACTGGTATGAACGTTTCAGCACATGCTTCAAAATCGCCCAAGAGGTCTTTCGACAAAAAGCATAATAGATGACATGCCTAGAACAAAAAAAGTGAATACCAAACAGAACACAATCATGGACTAGTAATGATATTCCAATCTAAGCAAAACTAAAAACTACTCAAACAACAGAATAAGAAACAAAACAGTCTCCCTCATGAAAGGATTTTTACTTCAATAATATCTCAAACATTCCCCCTCCATGAAATAGAACTTTGGGCTTGAAGCTTGCATAAGTTACAAGCCCATTTCAGTTGTGTTTAGTTTCAATTGTTATTTGTTAGTAACAAGATTATAGGGATGGCAAAGACCGAATTCTAGAGCACTTGGTCACAGCCTCTCATACAATGTAGTAACTGAACAAACTAGGCCTAAGATTTCTCAAAGGAAGTATGTGCAAGTCATTATTTCATGGCTAAACAATGAATATTCGCAAATTGCCTAAAACAGGATCGCAGAACAGAAGGCTATACTTGCAATTCGACAAAGTACTGTTTTGAAGTACAATATCTTAATTAAATAGAAGATATTGTCAGAGCACCTGCTTCACAATGGTAGACCTACGATCAGACAGTTGCGTGCTTAAAGGTCCGACAAGCTGTTTTAGGATTCCAAAAAAACATGGATAATCAGCAGCTCCTGAAAAGCATCATACTCATAAGATGTTGGTCATTCATGCCACAAACAACAGATGAAGTTGTATTTAATTTTAACATCTCAGTGAAAATTGCAATAAAGAATTTAAAAAATAAAAACCACTAAAGCAGACATTTCAAAAAAATAAAACAAAGTAGAAAACTCATAAAATGTTTGTCTTTGATCAGTTATTAATTTAAAATGCAACTAACGTTGAACTTGAAATCACATCTTTATACAAATAGAATCCAAAAACTGCACCAAACGTTAGTTGGTTCAGTGGTAATTGGCACTAAACTTGGTATGGAGGACTGCGGTTCGATCCCCAGCAACTGCGTTCGGGAGGGGGCTGGGACCACTTGATGCCAGAACTGACCCCCGAATAAAAAACTAAACCAAATACATCTAAGAAAACCATAGGCATCCTTCACATCAACCTCGTATTAAAGATATCCTTACAATGACAAATGTTCTTACCCATCCATTTAAACTAAAATAAAGAGTGCTTAAGATTGGATTTGAACATATAAAATCTGAGCATACAAAAAATACACCTGAAAAATGAAAAGAAGATGGAAAACACCAACCTCCCAAAACAAGACCTTCGATTCTCTGCAGGGCAGCAATTCGTATTGACCAGTCCTTTTCTGGTACAAGGGTAGATGCAATCTTCTCAATTTCCCTGATGAATTCCTTCTCTGAATACACCTTGATAGGTTCTATGCCTTTCTCAGTGACATCACCTTCTCCTGCTCATATTTAACAAGTAACGAAATACATATTTGTAAGGAACCAAAATACATAGAAAATCTGGCTAACAAGAGAACCATAATTGTAGATAATATATTTGTCTAACCAGACACAGAATCACAACATTACACAATGTGGGCAAAACTTCAAATATATAAAACAAGTATATTTGTAAAAAAATAGTAGAAGCATAAAAGTCAAAAAGTTATCACTTGATTGATAAATTTATTCGTTTTGATGCTTCCGGTCTCTAGAGCAACTACAGAGCTTTGTAAGCAATTGTCAAGACACTCAGAAATAAAATAGACGAGGGGTTTCTTGCAAATAGTTAAGTTGTTTACATTGAAAAAGACATTGCTAGTCTGTTTGGCACAAAGTTAGTTATGGATGAATTTGACTCATTGAAGTGTTGTTGAGCTCAACTTTCCTAAATAGCTAGTAAATTCTTATTACCTTTGTGCAGTTTCAATTTGCAGTTATATAAGTAAAAATCATAAGTGTAGATAACATATTTGTCTAACTAGACACAGAGTCACAAACATTATACAATGTGGGGAAAACTTCAAATGTATGACTTTGGGTGTTACTTATACATTTTAATTATATCCCTTTATTCTTCTTGAATCATTTTAATTCCACTACCAAAATCATTTGGATTTAAAAAAATACACATTTTTTGCTCTTGAATCAAATGTAAATTTTTCATTTAAGTTTCAAATAAAATATTCAGTATTTGATAAGTAAAATCAAACAAATCACCGTGTAATACCCATGCAAGCTAAAATACCCCAAAATTACAATAATTGGTAACCATATAACAAGACATTAACCATCATACTTACTGTTAATTGGTATTTGGTATAGCATCCATATCTTAAAAAGTTAAAATTCTAGCTGTCTCAGCATAATACAAAATTTTGTTTAATGGTATCCCTTAGGATCAATTTTCAACCATAGCATATCTTAAACTATCTCTAAGGATTATTTCCATATTTCTTACTTTATTATTATTATTATTATTATTATTATTATTATTATTATTATTATTATTATTATTATTATTATTATTATTATTATTATTATTTGTTTCTTGATTTTCCTATTTATTTAGGATTGAGTCTATGTATCCCTATATAGGGCTTAATGTTTAGCCTTTTGTATCAAGTCAATCTCAAGCATATTTCCCTATAATTATATTTCTTATTATTATTTTCTCTCCTTTTATCCAAAATCCCACAACTTCATCAGTATCAAACAAAGCATGTGAAACTAATTTAAAGTGAACCCAAAATTACTGATGATAATTATGCCCACCTTGATTCTTTGACCACAAAACTTACCAATATGTTTCAGGATTGTGCATGAAACTATTACTACTGTCACAATTATTGTTGCACTTACTTATTTACACAGATTAAGAAGGACTACAAATGAAATAATGAGAATCAAAATTTACCAAATTAACCTTTTCAATTTTTGGTGTATTCGCTATTATCATAAATGCAAAGTGGAAGTCTTTTAAGAAAGAACTTGGCAGTGATGCATATAGCCATATAGTATTAATAAGGGGTATAATTGGAAAAAGTGATTAATATTACATTGAAAGTGACATTCGTTTTGGGTCTCTCTCTTTTTTCAAATGTGACTATTACTATGGGACAGAGAGAGTAATAATTAACAACAAATAATAAGGCTAGATGGCAATCACAATGACAGGCCGCAGAAAGAAAGAGATGGGAAATATATGAATAAAATATGAATTAAAATAGAAACATTTGGAATCCATAAATTGCAAATATTCTAACCTCCAAAACGAGATGTCTCCTTTGATGAATTTTTAGCCTTGGGACTACTTTTCTTGGAATTATTTTCTCCAGGGATATTATAGCCACTAGAAATACCATTTGAAGACTGAACTTTTGGTTGAATCCCCTCTAGCCTAGCATTAATATATTTCACCTGAAATCATTGGCATGCAATGCATAATGAACAAAAAACGCACAGTAGTAAATGTGAAAATTTAAATGAACCGTCAAATGTCCAAACTACAGTGAAATGCATATGAAAATTAATAAAATATTACTAAACAATAGTTAAATCAATTTTTTGCTTAATGTTTACCAAAGAAGAAGGGAGGTTGTGGCGCTGAAGTTCATCGCGAAATTGAGATCCAGCTTGTGCAAACATTTCCTGTAAAAAAAGGAAATTATAAAATATCCATCTTACTTTTAAATCTTCAAAACACTGTCCTCAACTATGCATCTATCATTTTTCAATCAGCCTACCTTTTTCCTATTGCATTATGATATCAATTATTCATTGGGGAAAAAAGGTTGATCCAATTAAACATAAACATGCAAAACTGAATAAGTAGGAGTAAAACATAACTTATTTTCCAAGAACTACATTACATCAATTCTTAAATTTAAAGCCAAGCCAAGTTTTACTAGACAACTTTCAAGAAAATCAGCTTTGTCTGTAAAATATAGTCTAGCATCAACACATGGAGTGAATCTGAATTCAAAACGGTGATACTGCCTAAGCCTCAACTAGAGTCTACAGCCACCTCCATTTTCCCATTCCTCAATATTCATATACAATTTTGTTTAAAGATATTATCAGACACATCAGCATAAATGCGTTTATAATCATAAAATTAAGCTAAAAACTACACAGAATTTTAGCAATCCATTCTTCTTTATTTGGCTAAGAAAATTATTGATATGGCACTAATCCTTTAACAATGTATGCAGTACTTAGCCAGCTCAAACTTCAAATAATATACGATGAGATAAGCCATGCTTACCTCAATGCACAAAATCGCTGCTTCCTTGACAGCAGGGTTATGATCACTCAGCAATTGCAAAGTCTGTTATGGATCAGTTTCTGAAGAGTTAGATCATGTTCAAAAACGATATATACTGTTTGTCTTTAAAAGTCAACAAACATACTGGAGGAAGAATAGCCCGTTGAAGGGGCAGTTCAGTAGATGAAAATAGACCAATTGCAGATGTCACTGTTCGCGCAAACTCCTCTCTAACTCTCCAGTTTTTGCATGTCCAAGCAAAAGACCCGGCTCTTTCAACAATTATTGTAGGAGATGAAACCTGCAATAATAATAATAGAATTTAAAAATGAAAGGAAGTTGAATGGTACACAGAAAATATTTTAAGACTGCAAACAAACAGGACCAAGAGGACACAGTCACACTGGGATGAGGAATGCCATTGTAAAGATCTTCAGACATTTATGATGATTCTATTCTATGTGTGCTGGATGGATTCATGGATGCCAAAAATACAAACAGAAACGTCATAAGTGAACTGAAGCATTTTATTGTAAGGAAATGCAGAGAATGGTATTCCAAAAGAATTTAAAAACAAAAGGATGTTGAAGGGTGCCCAAAAAGTATTTTAAAACTGCAAACAAACAGGCCCAAGAGGACACAGTCACACAGGGATGAGGATTGCCACTGTAAAGAACTTCAGGCATTTATGATGATTCTATTCTATGTGTGCTGGAAGGATTCATGGATGCCAAAACTACACACAGAATTATCATAAGTGAATTGAAGCAATTTACTGTTAGGAAATGCAGAGAATGGTATTCCAAAAGAAACTTTCAGCATAGAATAAGGCATGATAATCAAATTCAGAATTTACAAACATCTGCCATGAAAAACTCAATTTATTTAGTGCTAAATCACATCCTAAATCTAATAAAGTATAAACCTATCACGTTCATACATCATTTTAGAAAAAAGGATACTTTTCCTATAAAATTTTATCGATAGGTACATAATATATGGAGAGCACAGCAATAAGTCTCAGTGTGTGTGTGTGTGTGTGTGTGTGTGTGTCTATGTGTGTGTGTGTGTCTATATATATATATAGGGGATGTATCAAATGAGAGGAGTTGTTATAGTGAGAGGTGAGAGGAATAAATAATATCCCTTAGATTAATATTCGTCCTCTATATATATATATATATATGATTAATATTCGTTATTATAAAAAATAATAACTACCAGCAGATCATTGAAATTCACTCTAACTACATAACTGCGAGCAGATCATTAAAACATTCCACTAAAGTAATCATGTGGCCTATTTCATGCTATCCCACAACTCTTCAGCTACTCGCTCAAATCACATTTTTGTTATTTTCACTCCCAGATCCACCTCCACCGACCACCATTTACTCATCTCACGCTCTCTCAGTCCATCGCCCACCTTCCATTATGCAGTTTCAACAATACACGAGAACAAATTATTTCTACATCATCATTTTTTGTTTGGGTCTGTTTCTCCTCAATTTCTTTATTTATTCTCTTTTCTTGTCTTGTCTATTTTTTTGTGTGGATTTAGGGTGTGATATGTTATTACACTGATATTTATTTCAATGAAGATTTTTACCAAAAGAAATTCGCAAGCACCGCACCAGATTTTATTTGCAGAGAAACATTATTTACTTATTGTAATAACCTCCCCATCTTCTCCCCCTCTACAATAATTTACACAAATATTTTATAAGAAATAGTTAATTAATGTTGAATTAAAAAAAAAAAAAGAGAGAGAGAGAGAATTGAGGTATTAAATCAAACACTGGACTGAGTATTGATATCGGCGACGGTGATGGCTGTTGAAAAGACGAAACGCACGAGTAGCTAAATAGTTGTGGGAGATAACATGAAATAGGCTACATGGTTATTTTAGTGGAATGTTTTAATCTCATCCATTTATTTTGATCCAATCCAATGGTTTATAACAATTCCTCTCACTCTCACATAAAAGACCCTTTCTCACTAGACTAGATATGCTCCCTATATATATATACTAGATAATAGTCACAGAGAAATAAAAGGAAATAATAGATTTGTTTAGAATCTCCTAGAAATAACAAACTAAGAAACTAAATATTTTCCAACATATACCCTATACTTTTCAAGGAACGATGCATCGCATCAGATGCTCATCATAGATTCTAACCATGTAACGGCCAGCAAGCCTGAAAATGATTTGGCGTGGCTAATAAATTAAATGATCGAGTATTCTTGATTTGATTTTAAGATCTTTGGTTAATTCAACCTACTAGAATCTCATGATAAAGTTTTAAATATCACAGCATTGCACTTAAACGACACTGAAACAGAATATCATGGGGCATGGGCAATGGTCTATTGTGATATGATTTAGAACTAGAAAGCCTTTTAAGAGTCAAGTAGTCAACAAACAACCACTTCTGGCTAACTTCGTATATCCAAACAATCATCATCGATCATCACTCATCAGATTTTTCATTCGCCAAAAACATATGACATCTTGGCTAGGATTGGTTATAAAACTCAAACCGTCCACGAGAAAAGCAAAAGAAACCATCAATCCTAGAAGAATGAAACTATGAAAGGTTCACTTATACTAATTGCTATGATTAAAATACCACCAAGCTTTCTCTTGGTACATTCAAAGTTATATTCCTGATCTAACTTTTCTAAATTCCAACCATCAACTACCTTTATCAGTTTTTCGTACTCATCACTCAAACACTTACTTTTCACTTTCCAAATTCCAACCATCAACTACCTAGTATTCTGAATCTAACATTCACTTAATTTCTCTACAACACTGATAATAAATATTACTAGTAATTACTCCCTCCGTTCCTTTTTAACTGTCACATTTGACCACTGCACATATGCCAATGCATATTTTTGACGACTAATATCTTTAATTATGTATTATGAAAAAATATAAAAAAATATATATATTTGAAAAATACTCATCGAGACAAATTGAATAGCATCTTACTAATATATGCTAATATTTGCTATTATATATTGATAGAAATATATTGTCAAAGTAAGATATATGACGTATCTCAAACGACAGTTATTTAGAAATGGAGGGAGTAATAACTAACACTAACGAGTTTCGCATCCGCAATTAATTCATTAAATCACAGATAGATAGATGGATTGGATAGAATGCAAATGAATGTACCTCCATGAGAGTGAGCAAGAGCCTTCTAGCAGCATCACGAACAGGCTGTTTAGCATCACCTAACCGATCAACGACAGCAGGAACAAGCGAGTTGAAGTGGAGCTTAAAATGATCGCCGGAGAGAACCGCGGCGGAAGCCAAAGCTTGAAGCGCACCTTGAGAGACCCTAAAACTACTATCCTTCAAGAGATCCAAGCAACAATCGACAAGAGAAGTAACTTCGGTTGAACTGAGACTCTTTCTAGAAGCTTCTAGAACTTGATGGAGTCGCTCCACTCCTGCCATACGTTCTTTAGCGTCCTTGGCGCGTGCAAGTTCAAGTGCTTCCTCCATTGCGGCGAGGTTGGATCTGGTTCGCGGTGGTTCAGATCTGGTTCAATTTTTCCACGATTCAGCACCGCATGGAATTGGAAACCGTAGCGAAATTGAGAAATCGAAAATGCAGATTCAAATTCAAATGCAAATGAGTTAGGGTGCTAAATTTAGAGAGAGTGAAGTGAAGTGTAGAGAGAGAGAGAGAGAGAGAATAGAATGTAGTAGTAGAAAGAAAAGTGGGAGAATCGAATGAGTGGGAGAGATGAAGGAAGCGGAGGAGAAAAGAAAAGAAAGTGGTTTGAAAACAGTGTTTATGAGGTGGCGGTGGTTGGAAAATTAACCATCCATTTTGTTCTAGAGAAATTTTATGGTGCTCTTGTTAAAACATAATGCACTGATACAATAGAAAATTTAATCAATCAAAAATTGCATTTTGTTCGCATCATTCTTTTTATATTATACTAGTGGAACTTCTGTGCCCGTTTGTGTGATATCAACGTACCCGTTTGTGTGATACATATTTTTTATTATTTTATATTTAAATTTGATTTTTTTTTGTTGATGATTTCTTCAAACTTGATTGTTATGAGAATAATTTGAAATTTGAAATTCAAATTTGGTTGTTATGAGAATAATTTGAAATTTGAAATTTGAAATTAAGGGTAAAATAGGAATAAAAATAGGTCATACCAAAATAGTGTATCCTCTTTATATAGGTATAGATTTTAAAAGTTAACTTTTGTCACATATAAAATATTATCCAACATGTCAAGTAACTATTGGTCAGTATATTTTATTATACTGATACATGATGATTTAGCAATTGTACCGTAGAATCTCCCTTCTTTCTAAGTGGAACTATTAACAACATACTACCTCCTTACCAAAATGAGAATAAGTCATTTTATTAATACTAGCAGCTGTGCCCGTTTGTGTGATACATATGTTGAAGATGATTATAAATTTTTGGTTTGATGAAAACAAAAATGTATAAAAATTATTGAGATTAAAGTTATAGAAGTTATAGTTTTAAAAACACAATCAAGGGCATTTTAGAAAATATGAAAAAAGGTTACACCAAAAAAAGTTTTCCCTTATATAGTATAGATTATATAAATTAAGAAATGTAATGTATTTTGTAAAAAATAAAAAAATGTAATGTATAAAGAAAAGAAATTATAAATTAGTTTACGAAATTGTCTTTCATTAATAGTGTGGAAAAGATAAATTGAAGAAATAAAATAAAAAAAAAGTAATAAATAGATAAGAGTATAATAAAAAGGGTCTTGTTAACTAGTGTCCCATGCCCTTGGGGCACTAGTTAAGGTTACCAAAAAAGGTAATGTTTGTTTGGAAATTGTGTTTTAATGTTTTAAAAAGTAGAATTCACAAATTTCGAAAGTTTTTTTTTACTATTTTTGCTTCCTTAATCATTACCTTAAGGACAATGTTTATCATTTTCCTAATAAAAATAATAATATTAAATATTTTATTGATATTGTAAAATGACTTATATTTTTTGGTACAAATTTTTTGGCTTAAATAATGTTTAGGTCCCTGTAAGTTTACATTTTTTTATTTAAGTCCCTGTAAGTTTTTTTCTTTCAAATTAGTCTCCGTCATTTCACTTCCTTTTGATTTTCGTCCCTGATGTCAAGTGTCGTTCCAAACATGCTGACGTGGATAACGGAGTGACAGGTGACGTTGTTGATGTGTTAAGTGAAGGTTAAATGAGGGACTAAATCCAAAAAACAGTAATATTACAGTGATAAAATCCTACAACACAACATGTGTAAAATTCACCATCATCCCCTCATTCACATCAATCTCCATCTTCTCATTACTCTCAGGATCTTCCACAAATGGTTGATACAAGTGATAGATCAAACACTACATTTTTGATCTCTCTCAATCTGTTCGGTGCTTTGCGCTTTCAGAGCTTAATCTTGTAATTTGTAAGATGTTTATTTCGGTTTGGTGGTTAGGATGGGTCTTAACAATTGTATTAGTTCATTGTTTCATTACGACCTTGCTTTGAGAGGTTTAGAAATAATTAAACATAGTATGGCCAATTCAATTTGCTTCTTGCATAATCTTGCAGATTATTTGAATTTGCTTTGGATTTAATTTTCAGAGACAATAGACAACGCTTGCATAGAAGACACTTGAAAAACGTCCCCTATTCTTTCAGGCAGCGCTTTTTCCAATTTTGGCAACATTTTTCAAAAGTTTCTAAGACAAAAAATGTTGTAGTGAAAACTGAAAATTAAATCATTTGCAAAAGATAACAAAGTAACTGGTTCATTATCTGATGGAGATTGATGTGAATTAGGAGATGGAGATGAATTATATTCGTTAAGAGCTTGAGAGTAATGAAGAGATGGAGATTGATGTGAATGAGGAGATAAAGGTGAATTTTACACATGTTGCATTTTTGGATTTGGTCCCTGTAATATCACTGTTTTTTTGATTTAGTTCCTCATTTAACCTTCACTTAACACATCAGCAATGTCAACTGTCACTCTGTTAGCCACGTCAGCATGTTTGGAACGGCACTTGAAAGAAAAAACTTACAGGGACTTAAATAAAAAAAATGCAAACTTACAAGGACCTAAGCATTATTTAAGTCAATTTTTTTCTCAAAGTGATTTATATATTAATACGGGGGTGTATTCTTTTCTTATATTATATAGATATAGATATAGATTAAGATTAATTAAATGTGATTTTCATTATTATTTGTATTAATTTGAGGTGTTTCAACTGTGTAGACCTTCGCCCTAAATATATAAGGCTTGATTTGACTAAATTATAATATTCATCTATCTTATTATGACGGTATTTTTTTAATAATATATAGATGTAATTATTAATATATAAGATCTTGTTTGATTCGCTTTAATGAGTATTTTCAAAATATTAATTTTTTATAATTTAGTACTCCCTCTATTCCTATTTATAGAACCGATTTTGACAAAACACGCGTATTAAGAAAGTTGATTTTAGTATTAAATTGATTGACAAAATATATTTATCCTTAATAATGAGGTAGAAAAACAATAAGTAGGATGGTGGAATAATATACCAAATTTGAAAATATAATTAATATTATTGAAAATTACAAATGAATGATTGATAATAATTTTTTATTAGAACTGCAAACAATTTAATGATTGATCATCACATCTAAGAATAATTTAACTTAAGGGGTGTGGTTGAGTAGTTAGAGTTTATCATCCCTTAACCAAGGGTCGAGGGTTCGATCCTCACCTTGGGTATGTAGCCGCTTTAAATCATTGAGCCAGCTATCCCACTCTTTGAGGTTCCTCCAATCTAGCGAGAGATTAGTCACTGCGTTCGACGGTGGATACTCCGGTCTCGATAAAAAAAAACATTTAAGAATAATTTTTAATTTGATTAAAATAAAATAAAAAATCAATCGTGTTTGAGTATGACATTAAATTGTTGGTTATCAGTATTACTACCTCTGTTCCTTTTTACTTGTCGTTTTAGAAAGAGAAAAAATAAAATAGGAGAGTGTATTTTTGCACCTTATTTCCTATTATACCCATTTATATATATATATATATATATATATATATATATATATATATATATATATATATAATATTTTTAATCCACCGATAATTTCCTACTTTTTCACAAACATTATTTATTCCTAAAAAATTGTAACAAACTTCATTTAAAAACAAACAAAATTTGTATACAATAAAAAGATTATATTGTTTCAACAAAAAAAATTATACAAAATTGAGTCAATAAAATAAAATAGGAAAGAGGGTATAATAGGCAAAATATAATCTAAATTGCCAAAACGACAAGTAAAAAGAAACAAATATTTTTTCTAAAACGACAAATAAAAAAGAATGGAGGTAGTACTTTTTTACGTTAATCATACATTAAAATTAAACTCTTATTTTAATTTTTTTTTTAATACAGATGAATTAATAACGAAACTTAAATATACACAAATTAAAATCAATAAAGAAAAAACCAACAAACTGTGATTTTTTTTAAGCATAGATCAAACAATTGAGAATTTCCTCACTAGGAAGTAGGGCTTTTCATACAAGGAAAGACACAAGAGAGTTATCTACTATTAACATAATAAATTCAATAGCTGAGTAAATTATAATTTTGTCCCTCATTTTGAAATTTCAATTTTGTCAAATAAACTATAAATTGAGGATAGAAGTGGAATATTTGAGTAAAAAGCTCCAAATTGATCCTCATAAAGTAAAAGCTTCAAATGTCTAATGTATCTTTGGGTAAATTTTCGGTTGTAGAACAGTTGTAGTTTACATGTTGTTGATCAAATTAGGGACTGAATGGTAATTTGTTGAGAAAGAAAGTAGCATACTGATTCCAACTACCCACTTTCGCGCTACACTGCCCGAGGTTTGAAAATAAGGCATTGATGTGATCATACTCTGCTTCATACACAAAAATCTACAGGGATATTCATTGGAAAAGTTGATAACAAAAAATAGATCAAACATTAGGAGGTTGGTTTACTTTTCATTCATCAACATTTGTCTTCTTCTTTCTGTCCTTGCCATATCAAATTGGAGAAATTCATCTTCTTCAACAGTGGCTTTGTTGTTCTGGTAATATTTCTTTTCTTATTAGTGTGATTTTGTTTATTTTGCTTTCATTTTCGTCGTGATTTGTGAATGAATATGTTTTTTACAACTGTTATTAGTTTTAGATTTGTTAATGTTTTTAGTTTTTGTGTTGTGTTCTTCGTTTGTAGGAGAAAAACAAAATGGGGAACAATGAAAAATTTGTGTATGTAAGAAAAAAAATGGAAAGTGATAAATCTGAGGTTGTCAAAAGAAGGACGGACCCTGAACAAACTAAGGATGTAAATAGAAGAATGGAAACTGACCAATGTGAAGTTGTTAAAGATAAAGTGGAAACTGAAAAAGGTGAGGTTGTTGAAAAAAATCTAGAAACTCAGAAATTAGAAGTTGTCAAAAGGAAAATGTCCATTAAATTTGATGCTGTCCAGGACATCAATAAGAAAAAAGAAATCTGGAAACTTGGTGTGAAGATCGAAGATATGTGGTTGGGTTACATGGGAGATAAGGAAGATAATATTGGTCTTTTGATTAAAGATGTCAAGGTATGAAAAATAAGCTCAGTTAATGTTTAAATGTATATGATTTTATTAAATAGATACAAGTTATCTGATGTGTTGTTTTGGATTTCTTTGAAGGGAGACAAAATACAAGTGAGTATTACTGCTGATGAAATTCCTAAATGGAAATCAGAGCTTAAGGAAGGCAATGTATATTATATGCGTAATTTTAGAGTTGGAGATAATGATTACACTTATAAAATGGTTGATCATAAGTTCAAGCTAAGTTTTGTTGGAGCAACAAGGGTTGATCAATGGGATATTCCAGAATTGGCAAAGTTACCAATTGTTTACAAATTTAAAGACTTTGGTGAAGTTAAAGCTGAGAATTTTTGTTCAGATTTATTAGTTGGTATAAATTGTTTTGAATTTATGTATTGATGACAAAAAAAATTTGGTTAATTCCAGTTTTCAATATAATGTTCATTTTATAATGGTTGTACATGTTATTGGCATTGTCAATAGCATTGGCAAGTGTATGACTCCATCTGCAACAAGGAAAGGGAATGTCAGTTTCACTCTAAAGGATCTAAGGTATTTATGTTTGTTTGTTCAAATTATGAACTGATTTATATATTAGATTTATGACTTAATACGGTTCATATGAGAATGTTGATGAAATGTTATATGCGACCTAGGAATAATGTAATGGATTGTACTCTAAGTACTCAATTCCTAGAATTTTACAACAGTAGGAATAACTCTGGTCCTGTTGTTCTGATTCTAAAACATGTTCGTGTGAAGGAAGCACAAGGTATATTAACATAGGTTCAAAATGTTTATCAAATCTTTGTGTTATTATTTCGTTTTTTAAAGCTTAAGAGGTTTTTTAAAGTTTAACATAGGTTAAATATGTTCTGTATTAGGTCAATATCCATTACAGTTTTGCAATGTTTGGAGTGGTTCGTAATTGTTGTTTGATGAAGATATACCAGATATTAAAGCTATGAAATCCAGGAAATCTTTGTCTCACTTGCATTGGTGTTGTAAACATATGATTATACTAATATTTGATCAACATACATTCCTTCATTGTATTAGCTTGCCAACATATGACAATTATATAAGTCCAACTCCACAAAATAGCCAATTTTCAGGATCTTCTCAATATTACTCTCAATATTCTGGTGCTTCTTAATACAATTCAGAGGCGAGTTTCATGAAAAATGCACCAATACTGAGTTTGGCGCAGATGAAAAAACTTAAAGAGGTATTGCTTGAATGTAAACACATTCCTGTTTAGTTATATAAGTTTTTAAAGGGAAATCTGAATAACAATGAGTTATAATGTTGCAGGATACTTTTTTTGTAACAGTTGTGACAACTTCACATATTAAAGTTTCAAAGACAGGATGATATTTGGTATCATGCAAAGATTGCACTAAAAAGATTGCAGGAAAAGGACCACCTTATATATGCGAGGATAACCACAAGATATATGAACCTGTGATTAGGTACTAATTCTTATATACATATTTGATTTACTACACAAACTTGAAAATACGATTGATTGAATTTGTATTCAACACTGACTTAGGTATAAGTTGGATGTTGAAGTTTATGATGGTCAAGAAACTGCCAAGTTTATTTTCTGGGATGGCCCGTGTACTCAATTGATTGGAATGCCAACTTATGAACTGGTGAAGCAGATGAAAGAGGTAGTAATATTTGCGTTGGCATATTTTTATTATAAATTAATATTTTTTATCTTTGATCATTGAATTTGATATATATAGCTTAGAAAAGTAATCTTCCTCTTATGTGCTAGATTGGTATCGATGTTCCATTTGAGTATCGTGATATTCTGGGGGAAATGATGAATAGGACTTTTGCAATTCGTCTAAAATGGCAATGGTCCTTTAAGAATGGATCTGTGTTGCAAGTCAGGGACAATAAAGAATTGGTAGATTCTATTCGACAACAATTACCAAGTTCTGAGGTAATTTTCTTGAACTTACTACTTGGATAATTTGCTAACTGAAAATGCTTTACCATAGTCTTATTTAGATAATGTCTTTACATTCAATCTTCATTCAATGTACTTGAACATTCTGTGGATAAGGGAAAATCTAAACTTGCAATTCTTGATGTTGAGAACTCTCAGGTAATTAACAAAATTACATATAAATTGATATCTATTTGCATCAAGAGTTTCAGGAATAATTGTTGACTACATTGCTCTCTGTACAAAGGTTTCCTCCTAGAACAATGTTGACAATCTTGAGACCCTTGATGAATACATCATCTTAATAGTAAGAGCATTTTTTGCCTAATGACCATGCTATGATGTATATATACAATTAAGATCAGTTGCTAACCATTTGTTGATAATGTTGCAGTCAAATTTAAGTGCTGCTGGAGAAAATGATACGGGGTGTGGTGTATCCGCCCAAAAAACTCCTACTAAAATATCTGCAAAAGAACAAGTTGTAGAAGATATCTTGGTGGTGAATTATCATCAACTAAGGTTTTGAAGTATATTAAGAAGGAGAATTTATCAACATAATTTAGATAATTATAGTTTAATGATATCTAAATTTTACAATGGATTTGTGCCTCATTCACATGTTCTCACATGTTATTTTGCTATGGTTTTGTAATATTTTGTTTATGATACTTATTATAAGTATGTACACCTACAAACTATTGAACAATGACAAGTGGTGGTCTATGTGTTAATCTATTATTTAATCCGTGTTTCAACTTTTGAACATAATTAAAAACATAAAGGTAGTTAATTTGCATGGATATTAGTTATTCCTACTAAGTTTAGATGAGAAATATAGTTGGTGAAGTTTCATAAATGACTTTACATTTACTTTTGACTACACTATTCAGAATAAGGCGTTCAATTCCCTGTGGTTCAGTTGCACTTGCACTAATGTGTTTTGTTGTCATCCATTTTGGTTCATTCAACCCAACACATATCTACCTGAATTAATGATACTTGACGAATTTATGAAAACTCAACTACTTCCATATTTGGTCAAACATGTTTCCTTTTATATATTGCATTAGACTCATTCATATTACACGCACAAAAATGGAACTAGATCAAGCACTTTTGGATCTATCACCACCAGGTTGCTTCACCACTATTTTAATTCCAAACAAGGTAAGTAGGAATAACTACTTTATAATATATATATCATATAGATACTTTTGTAGTAATTTAAACTGTAACTTTACATGTATATGTAATCTATATTGAGTTTGGTTTCAAACATATATAATTATTTTGTTAAGCTATTATCTGAACTAAGCTACTCTAAATTTTGTGTAATTCATTAAAGCCATATGGAGAAATTCCAGAAAGGTTCTAAGTTGAGTTTGACAAGATGTTGCATGTTGAGTGGCATCTTTGGGATCACATGGTAATGCTCATACCGTTCACTTTGATAAGGATAAATTAGTTCCAGTTTTGACACATGGATGGGCAGAAATGTTGAACCATTATCATGTGCAGCAACCAAAAGCAATTGAGTTCAACTATTATGGTGGTGGATTCTTTCGCATAAGGATTGGAAGTGTACTTAATGTTAGTGAACAATATCCTTCTTTCCATTCACACTCTACAAAAAATGATTTGACCACGTATTTTGATATCACTCTTACTAATTACACAACTGTAGGTTCACAACTGGTATGTATTTGGTTGTTTAATTTGTTTAAATTTAATATCTTATTAAAATGGTTATGATGATTTGTTCTTCATTTGCTAAAGGGATTGCCAAATGACATTGGAGACTATATTAGAGGAAATAGGTTGAACAATTTGATGCTGCTAAATGAAGATCTTCAGTTTGTGCAATGTGAAGTTTTGTGCAGAGGACCACCAAGGCGCACAAACAAAATTGGGAGGGGATGGAGGCACTTTTGTCAGAAGTTTGGATATCACCCCGGTGACACACTAAAATTTAAGTTTGGTACCAATTTGTTTGCCAATTTGGTCCATGTTAGGAAGATCTAAATAGGAGTAGATGATGGACTTCATCTTAATGTTTTTGTTGTTTTGTTCAAGAACATCCATGTGTCTATTTAATTAAGTCAAAATAAGCTTTGTGAGAATCTTGACTTTTTCACATGTGTGTGTGGTTTATGTTGTGTTTTATTATGGGTCATACTATGTTTTGCTGTTTAGGATTATTCTGATGGTATGGATGTAAGAACCTATTTAAGTTTAATTTAGTTGAAGTTTTCATCATTAACTATTAATATTAATATTTAGTTGCCAATTGTTATTAATATTTGATGTTTTATTTCTATCTAAATAATCAAGACTGGAGCTTCTTCTCATTTATTTAATTTCAAATGATAAAATTCTCTATGTTTTCAAATAAGACAACTTGCAATTCTATAATTTGTGTTCCCAATATGAAGACTTTTGTTACATATTGATTTGATACTGTTGTACCTCAATTTTGGACCTAAAATCCAATTTGCATTCTTACATATCAAAAATATACAAAAATATGTGTTTTATTATATGTGTTTTGATCTTCCTTTTTCATGCATTTTTTATATTTTTATTCTCATATTTTTCATTATTTCTTTACAATTATATTTTCTATAAAAAAATAGTGTTAATTTATTTCATACAAAAATGACACCATTTCACGCATACTTTTAATTTTACGTGTAATTTTTGTTTTTCGTCCATTTTGTTCCTTTTAGTTTATTTTGTTTAAATTTTCTTTTAATTAGCGTTAAAGGTTAAAAATGTCCAAAAAATAGTTTTTTTTATTGTTTTAGTCTTATTTCGTAGTTTATTCTCATACTCCAAAATATCAAAAATATTTACATTTTATCACATTTTATTTCAATTTACTTACTCTTTTACATTTCTATCACAAAGTTTGCCAAAAATAGAAAACATATTCTTCTATCCATTTTTTCCATCACATTTTCCTTTTAAAAACAGAAACCAATCACATTATTCCATCTCACCATCTCTACTCATAATCATTTTTATTTATTTTTTATTTACTATTTTCACATTATTACACAAATACCACTCACCCTAATTCTACCCTATAAATACAATCTCACATTCACTCATCAAACCCTAGAGAGAAAAATCATATACCCTAGAGAGACCTAACCCTAGCCACCACTCATCTCTCAATACCAAAAAATCAAAAAAAAAATTAGATCAAAAGGAAAAAGAGGAGGAAGGAAAAAAGAGTAGAACAAAGAACAACAACAACAATCTCATCACCTTCATTACTCAAAATCATCATCAATCCATTCTCCACTCACCCAAATACCATTCCAATCACAAAACCATATAAAACACAACAACAATCATCAACAAACACCATCATAAACATCATTTTCGTATTCCCTCAAAACCCATTTTTTTCCAACTTCATAAATTCATCAAAACTCATAAATTTTCATCAAATCAACTTCTAATCATTCCTATAGTATCAAAAAAAGTTTAGAACAAGATTTACACCACAAATCACCATTAAAACCATTCAAAACACTCAAACCCGAATTTACTTTTGGTGAGGGTTTTGAAAATTTCATTTCACTCAAACTTGATAAAAGCTCGGTTTTATTGGTTCAAATGGCTTCCACAACATCTCAGTAGAAGGGAACAACACCAAGACGCAAAGGAATCGAGTTACAAAGCATCAAATCCGAGCAACTTTTTGAGCAAACTTAAGGTAACCATTTCGAACTTTATAGGCCACTATTTTGCATGATTTTTGTTTCTGTGAACTCATGACATGGTTTATTATCTTTTCCTTTAAGTACCTTTTGTTAATCATGTGTGAAATGCATTTTTCATTTTTTGGTTTCAAACTTTGTGCCATCGTATTTTGAAATATGTTGCTCTGTTGTGAAAACTAATTGCATATTTGAAATCTACACGAAAAACACTATAAAAAGCACTACTCATTTATCCGATTTGGTGAAAAATTGAGAGAGTTATGCACAAATCCGTCACCCCTGTTTATGTTCAAAAATGGCGACCGAGTCGCACTGAGCCAACTCGGCCGAGTTCGGCTGGTTTGAAGAAGACAAACGCGACGCCACGTGGCGCGCGCGTACTGGTCTCTTTCGTTCCCTGCTTTTCACACCCCCCTCTTTGCTGTTTACACTGCTTTTTTTTGTTTGTTCTGGAATGGTAACTGGGCCTCGCGGCCCAGACTAGTTTTTGGCTTTTATTTCTTTTTTATGCTGTTTTTTTGTTGTTTTAGTTTTTATTTTTTATTTTCCTAGTTTATTCAATAAGTGCTTATTTGAGATAATAGATTATTTTGAGCTTATTTGAGCTCAAACTTTTACACTAATATTTAAAGATCTCTCATGAACTCTAAATTTTAATTTCTAGGTGCTTTATTAATGTTTTTTTTTGCATAATAAGCTTGATTGGCCTTTTCATAATAATGTTTCATGTTCACTTTATTATTTTTATGCTTCCATACTAAATGTCTTTTGCATTTGCATATGCTTTATTATTATTATTATTATTATTATTATTATTATTATTATTATTTGTTTTTTAGCTTATCATATAGTTGCATACCTACATATTCATGGACATTTACTTTATGCATTTAGGGTCATTCATTTTTTTGACTTTCATACTATGATATCTGTTACTTCATTTCATTCTCACATGTTAGATTTTTTATTTAGTACTTTTTCTTTTGAATTATATGTTAACTTAGTTTATTATTCACTATCATGATTTTATGTGCTTTATGAACATGTTTATGTCTTGGTCCTATGCTCTCATCACATTAAACTTCACACTACTTTTTTCACACTTAACATTTACACTACATTTTATATTACATGACACTTAACAATACACTTTCTACACTACATTTTTTACATTTCACTTTACAATTTCACACTACATTTCACTACTTTTTCTTTACACTTAACATTTCACACTCTACATTTTTTTCACTACATCACATCCTATATTATTACATGTTACATGACATTTTTACACTATTTTTCACATCACATCATACATTTTCACATTACATGCCCTATTACACTTTTTACACTCTACACTTTCACTACATTACACTACATTTCACATTACATGACACTTCACATTACATTTTTTACACTCTACATTTTTACACTACACTTTGCACTACATTTAACATCTCTATATGATCACAATCTACATTTTTCCATTTTACATGACATTGACATTAGTTTTTACATTACACTACAATTTCACATTACAACTTCACTTTACATTTTTTACATGCATACATGCATACATGCATCTTAGGTTAGGACCTTGCATCATTCGAAAAATGCACGTTGGAGACAATATCTTATATTGTAGATCATTGAGCTCTAACACTTGCAATAAAAGTTAAGGGCCATTTTCGGCCTAAATTCATGCATTCATACTTTGGTTTTTGTTTCTTTTCTTTTGCTTGTCCCTTCTTGATTAAATTTGTGTTGTTTCATGATATAATATAATTATTATGAATCATAATTGCTTCTTGAATGTTTTCTTTACATGCCATTTTTTTTTCTCTTTGCTTTGTTTCTATGGTTACATGAGTGTTCTATGTATTTGTGTCTACATTTGCTTTATTGTGACCAAGCATAAAAACTCTTTCTCTACCTCCGTCTCATTTTTCACACACATCTCACTCTTTAGTTTAAAATACTACTCCTCTTTATTTGGTCTTTTAGGTGCATCCTATTCTCATATCTAATTTTCGCACTTGCATTTTATTTTACTTTATAGCTTTTATGCATTGCATCTATTTATTTATATCGTTTATTATTTATTCGCTCAAATTCGATATGGTTGTAAATATTAATTATTCAATTGGGTTGTAATAGCATAGGACTTTATTTATTGCTTTTTATTGCTTTCTTAGTTTACACTACACACACCAAGCCATAAAAATCATTTCCAAGCGAAAGAGCTTGTAATCATATTTCAATTGATTATGAGATCTCTCGCGACAAAATCTCTTTCCTACCCAAAACGCGATATTTAAAAAGGTGTAAAAAAAAAAAGCGCGTAGGTCCATTTAGTCGCAACGCCATTTTATCTTACAATGCTTAATCTTTTTCTTACACATCAACAATTACTTTTTTCTCTTACAAGTTATTTCATAGCTTCTTTACTTAACAACAACATTTTACAAACACAACATTTACACTACTCTTTTCTTTTCTAACAAAAATTTGAATTTTTCTCTATCTTTACTCTTTTAAATAAAATCATTAGACTTTTATCATTCTTAATTTCAAGTTTTAAATATTCATATAAACATTGCAAGAATTCAATCGTTCTCTTTACAAAAGGGAACGGTTTAGTGTGTTTATATTGAATATTTAAAGAATGAAATTTAAAATGACACTAGTCTTTTCTTTTTCTTTCTTCTATACAACTTCTCCCTCCATTCTTAAAGCATGTTTAGATAAGCACAAAAAGCATTTCGAGAGGTTACCATGGAGTACCATGGGCGCTTAAGGTGCATACACCTTCCTTTTGCGCAACTAACCCCCGTACCTAGAATCTCCCACAAAAGGTTTTCGATACTTTCCCCTCCCTTGGAAATGAAAGAATCAACTGTAGTGGGGTATGTCTCAAAAAACCCGCGACAGATACATTTAAAAAAGTTGGACATGCAATGACATGAATAGTGTAGTACTGAGAAGACTAAATGGTTTCATACATGTGAAGCTTAGGCAATGATGATTTAGTAAGTAATAATTTATTTTAAATCAAAGATGTGAAGTTCAATCAAAATTTTCCACCAAAAATAAATTGAGTTCCCTCCATAACCTAATAATCTTTTTAGTCACAAAATATCATCAAATGAGGTTTTGTGTGTTTCTTCCAAAAAGAAAATAATTACCATGAAATAATTTAACAAAATCAAAATGTCAAACATTAAACCATATCAACAATGAAGATCATCAAAACACCAACTCATCTATACACATAATCTATAGTGGAAATGTAAGTTAAATTCTTGAGTTCATTCAACTTTATATCATTAAATCTTCTTTAAGTTGTTATCAATGTTACGTTTCATCTATACACATTATCGATAGTGGAAATGTAAGTTAAACTCTTGAGTTCATTCAACTTTATATCATTAAATCTTCTTTAAGTTGTTATCAATGTTACATTTTGAGTATGCCTTATTTTATTCTTGATATAAAGACTACTTGCTGAAGGGAATATGTTCATTGTTATATCTAATAAATCTAAGCAATTGACTAATATATGATATTGAGCTTTTTTAGCATTAAAAATTAGATATAATGATGATTATCTGTCTTGAGCTTATTGTTTTTCAGTTAATGTTATTAATATAATCATGGAGAATGAAATTCAAACAAAAAAATTGGAAACCACAAATGCTAGAAGGATCAGAAAATTAATTCTTCAACACAAGAGAAGAAGAAGATTGATGAGAGCAAATTCTATGAACTCAAAGTATTCACATGTCCACACTCCAGAAATTTGTTCAACAAGTAGACAATCTAGACCTCTCGGTGATATAACATCATCAATACTAAATCAACAAAGCAATTATAAAAACTCTACATCAACTTATGTTTCACTTAAAAATACTTTAAGCAGACTTCTTCAAAGTAAGAGTCATGTCAACATACATTCTTTGAAGGTCAATTTGGCAGAAAAGTTTGATGCAGTTGATAGAAGTAACAAAGGTGAAACTTCAAATGAGAGAAATTGTGGTACTAAGAGATTACAATCAGAGATTGCAAATCTCAGAAGTTGCACATTTAGACCAATCAGATTCATCTTTTGACAGTGAAGATGAAAATTACAACAGTGAAGAATGTAGCTCTAGCTCTGATAGTGATGATGGTCAAAATGATGAAGATATTCCTACTCTACAAGGTTGTATTATTTTTTGTTGAAATAACTATTGTAAATTCAATATGTAGAATTTAACTACTGTCTATTTGTTGTCCGGATATAGATTATTCTGATATTGGTGATCCACAATGAGAGTGTGAATATTGTGGAGTTCAAATGTGGTATCAAGAAAGACGTGACAAAGGGAGGAATACATGTCAACCAAAGTTTCAAATGTGTTGCAGCAATGAGAAAGTTCAATTACCATTATTGACTGAACCACTTGAATATCTTAGACATTTATTGTATGATCATAATGCAGAAGATAGCAAAAATTTACAAGTTGAACACTAGAATGTACAATGCAATGTTTGCTTTCACTTCACCAGGCATGAAATTTGATAAAACATTAAGTGGTGGTCGTGGTCCTCCAGTTTTAAGGTTACAAGGTCAACCTTGCCACAGAATCGGTAGTTTGTTGCCAAAAGCAGGAGAACAACCAAAATTTGCACAACTTTATAGCTTCTATTATTATCTTTGTTAATTAACCAACTATTCCCAAAAGTTTTTAAGCATCAACATCTTTTAATAGTTCCTTAATCCATATAAAAAGGATAATTGATTAACCTTCTAAAGTTCTACCTACTCTCGGCATATATCCATTGTCATCATATGTATTTAAACGAATCACCTAATTGTCTTTATAATTAGACTTTCTTCTACTTCATATGCTAATAAACAAATTTTGAAGGAAAACACAAAATTTGAAGGAAAACACAAAGAAACAAAAACACAGAAACAATCCAAAATTTTAAACAGAGATCAGACAACACAAGCTTAATGGACCTATTTTCCAAAGATTCCCGATAGACTCGACCAGCTTTGATACCATTATTGTAACACCCCACTTTTCAAATTCCGAAAAGTGGAGCGTCACAGTTCTCTACCCAAAATAAATTCTTATAGAATAAAAGGAAATAGAATTATGTGATTTATTTTAAATATCTTTTTGAAGAAAATTGTAAGTAGGAAGTGTACTCAAATATAAGTATTATTTTTCTCTTTTGGAAAATTTTCAAAATTCAAATTATATAAATTAAAAGTAAGCCCATAAATAATATGCATCACTTATATAAAATAATCATTAAATAATTTTGCTCAAAGAACATAAAATATTTTTATAGCACAAAAGCATCTTACAATAATTCAATTTGAAATAATAAAAAGAGATAATTTCCATCAAAGCCTCTAACCCTAACCCACAACGATGACGAGCTGGTCAAACACTAAAAATGTGTCATCTAGAGAGTACTCCGATGACGTCATTCAACCCTCGAATCTCAAAGACATCTTTCTCTTCAGACTCCAATAAATTAAAAAAAATCACTAATCAACACAACGTTCTTTCTATTATTGTCTATCACAATGTCTTTCCTTTTCCCTTTGAGCTTGAACTTAAGTTCCACGGTATCCTGCACTAACTGTTGTAAGGGGTGAATTACTCGTACACAAGTTACCATCGTGATGATGTCACAAGGCTACACATAATATTATACATTTACGTACATGCATATTTATTTAACTAGTATATATGAATACCTTAGAATCTAATCACGTATTTAAATCAAATAGCATCAAGTAATCAAATAGTCACGTGTAAGCAATTAGTCACAAGTATTAATTACACAAACATGAGATCAACTTCACAAATCAACAATTAGTCAAAAACAAAGGTAAACACTTTATCAAATATATCAATCACCAAATATACCAACCATTAAAATTTAGTCATTAAAACCAATCGTATTTCTTCACTCAAAGTTAGTATTCCAACTTCGTTAGTACTATCTTTCTTGAACCTACTCCATGGAGACATCTATTATGAGCCTAAGGCCGTTTCTACTACCATAACATGATTGTTTGCAATCAGCATGTATCAAATATGCCTCAATCATTCTGGCTCAAGCGCTACACCTTATTATAGATAGTCCTGCACAGTCAGCTTTCACCATGTCGGGTTGCATGATTTCCTCCAGTCAGAGTTGCTATCAATGACTATTGGTAGGAGTTCAAAACGTCAGTGATCCCAGTAGGTCTGTAGGCGACCCAGCCGAACCTATCCTTAGTCTTACATACTTTACAGTACTGTAAGAAACATCCTGTTTTGCTCTTCACCAACTCAAGGTGATTAGTTATATTATTCCTCAACTTAAAGTGTCTTTGTTAACATTCAGTCTAACAAATTAATCCTCAAGAATTATAATTCAACTTATGAGAGATCACCTCAAATTTTCATTATAATCCACTCAAGCATATCGACATATTTATTTCTCTTTAATATAAACAAACAAACTAAAGACATAGCAAAAGGTTTATTCACATATATAATCAAAGTAAATCAATCACTTATCATTTTGCATATAAAATTACTAATACCAAGTACACAATTTCCCTAATTATAACTAATAATATATATACAATTACCACATTTCTTGCGCTCATCGAAACTTATTATTAGTAATTCCCCTTACCTCAAAGCAAAATATTCCTCCAAGAGACAAAGTGGATATGATAAAAAATAAACTTGTCCGCATCGAACTTGAGGATGGTAATCGCCTTCTTCCTAAAGTCTACATTGAACCAAAAGTTTTTCAAGATTTGTGCACACCGTGGAACGATGCTATTGTCATCAAACTATTGGGAAAGAATCTCAATTACATCACCATGAAAGAACGTCTCAAAAAAATATGGAAATTACAAGGCGGCTTCGAAATCATGGATAATGACAATGGCTTTTACATGGTGAAATTTGACAACGCTGCTGACCAAGAAAAAGTCATCACCGATGGCCCATGGATGATATTTGATCACTGCCTTACTGTCTCCCATTGGTCTCCAGAGTTCGCTTCACCAAATGCAAAGGTGGAACGTACAATTGTCTGGGTACGATTTTCAGGGTTAAACTTAGTCTATTATGACAAAAGTTTTCTCTTAGCCATGTGTAACACCCGGCGCAAATAATACAAATATGCAATGATAGTTATGCAATGGAAAAATGTAAAAATGAAGCCGTCACCATATTTTATTTATTCGATGAGGGGAAAGGAAAATAATGATAAAACCTTTGAAAAATTGGGTTCGGGAGTTGGTTACATGAGGGGAAGGCGTTAACATAATAGATAAATTACCGCACACTGAACAAAACAGAAACAAAAAAGATTTTTTATTAATCGGCTTGACGAGATGAAAATCCAGCTCCCACGTATTCCCCATGTGCAATGAGAAATTCAAAGCTCACGTAGTTCTTCCTAAAAAAAAGTTTTGGTTTGTTGGTTGCTTTTAATGGACAACATTTACGTCGCATTCCATTGATACGACAGTTTGCTTGTATGCTCAAATGAGGCTTAAACGTTTGTCGGTATCAGGGGAATGGATAAAACATTGTCTTTATAAGAAAAGAAGAGATAACAATTTGATAATTTAAGAAAAGAAATTAACTACGCAAAGGCAGAAAAAGTAATTGTGGGTTGTGTGTCTGTTAGTACTTTTCTGAGAGATTGCTTAGTGAATGTGGATAACCTCGATGTCACAAGTCATCCGTCAAGGACGAGGTTATCCAAGCAGAGACAAGTCATTCGTCAAGCCCAACCTTTTTCATTCAGTTTATTATCGAATTAATTAAAAAGCGAGAACAAGTGGAAACAAGTCATCCGTCAAGCTCCCTCTCATCCTTACTTTTTAATTAATAAGTGTTTTAGTTTTTTAGAACATGAATAAACTAAATGTCGCTAGTCATCCGTCAAGGACATAGTTTATTCTTATTCTATTATTTAGCAAAAGGTTTTCACAAGCTCAGATCAAAGAAATAAAAAGAAAAAGAGAAGGTAGAGAATGATAGAAATGCATATGAATGCATATGAATGACAGATAAAGATGATGCTAAGCAATTATAATAGTGCAAAATTAAATCATATCAACGAGAATTTAATTGACAAATAACAGATGATCAAATATTTAAATCGAGTAAGTTAAAAAAAAGAATAAAATCGAATGGAAGCTAGTCATCTGTCAAGCTCCTTTCTCATTTCTCTTTTTTATAAAACAAGTAAAATTCTAAAATAACGATAAATTAACCGCTAGTCATCCATCAAGGGTTATGCTATCGTTATTTTAGTCATTTGTAAAATTCTTTCAACTTTGAAATATCACACAACAAAAGTTAAAATTGCAGCAACAAAAATTGACTGAAAAACAGCCTAATGGGCCTGAGCCCAGTTTCAGATTTAACACAGGGGGGTGCGTTCAGCACTTTAGGGGGTGCATGCACTAATAAAAAAAATACACAAAAAACAGAATCCAAATGGGCCCTAAATATGATCTTCATACAAAAACGGACCGGGGTCAGATGGGTTAACCCGACCCGGTCACATAACCCGGTTCAGAAAAGACAAAAAACAACAAAAACGTGTCAGCCAATCGCAGGCTGACACGCGTCTCTCCCCTTCTTCTTCCTCATGACCGAGTTACTGACTCAGCAACCCAGTGAGCTTCCATTGAAGCTAGCGAGTCAATGACTCGGCCCAATATCAATAAACACATATCATAGCCAAATCGTGCAATCGATTAGTCGATTTAGTTCGGTTTTAAAGGGTAATTATAGATTCGACGCCATTTCTTTGAAATAAAGGTTAAAACAAAACGAAAATCGGACGCAAAGATTCGGATCTAACACAACGGAAAAACCAGAATAAAGAAAAGAAACACAAACAACCAACGATTCGAATCGGATTTAGGCGTAAACTACAGATTAGTATCAAGTTTTTTTCAAAACGAAACATCAATGGAATCGAACAGAAAACAAACGAAAAACAGATCCAAGCAAATATAGAATCAGAAACGAACGAAAATATACAAACCAACATCAAATCCAAACGAAAACATGTACAAATCAAAATCAACCAAATGGAAAATAAATACAGATTAAATCCAGTAACAAATATATGCTAAAATGATGATGAATCTGCACAAAATCTGTGCGAAATGTGTTCGAAACGAATCGAAACCCCACCTTCTTTGATTTCGTAATCCGAGGCTTCGGATTTGTACGAATTGGAGCCGTTTCTTGAGCTTTTGAGGCGCGAACAGAGAAGGAATGGACAAAGGAGGACGATGATGATGCTTTGCTTCAAATGTATTTCATGATTTTGTGTTGATTTTGGTGAATTTTGAGATTTCTGGTGTTAGGGTTTGAGTGAAGAAAAACGAAGAAAAATGAAGGAGAAGTGAGGAGCGGCTGAGAGAGAAAAGAGAAAGATGTGAACAGTGAACCCAAACCTAGGGTTGGTAAGAACCTCCCTCTATTTATACTACTGACCTAATTTTGGGGTTATTTTGTAATAAAAAGGTTTTTGTGGGTAAAAAACGTGAAACAGGATAAAGTGGGGTAAAACTGATTATTTTTAAAAGATAAAATGTGAAGGAGATGAAGTGGCATTATTTGATTGGCTAAACAAAAAAATGCAAATAAATCTAATACATTTGTAAGAAAAAGCAAATAAAATAAAAAGTGGAAATAAAGCCTAAAATTCAATAAAAATAGATAAAAACTAATTTTAATATTTTTATTTATAAATGAAAGAAGATAACTTGCATTAACTGAAAAACTAAAAGAAAATAAATAAAAATGCGAGCAATATTGATTTTCTAAGATTCTTCTTGCTATTTCTTATAAAATAAGAAATTGTTTTCAAAATGAAATATATATTTTAAAAAGGTGCAAAATTAAGGTGTTACACCATGGCCTCAGCTATCGGTCGACCTATAAAGGTAGATATTAACACGCCGAAAGTTGAACGAGGTAGGTTCGCAAGAGTTTGTGTTGAAGTGGACCTTACTGTGCCAGTCGTGGGGAAAATTTGGGTGAATGGACACTGGTACAAAGTTCAGTATGAAGGCATACACATCATATGCACTAAATGTGGTTGTTATGGTCATCTGGGGAGGAATTGCCCTCTTGCCACCCCCGTGCCTAAAGAGACAGTTCCTATGCACCCGGCTCCCAGCTCTGCCTCGCCTCCCCCTAATCCTCAAGCCAACCAATCAAACCTCACTCAACCACAAAGAAATATTGTTAATACCAATGAAGTTCCTATGGAAGCAGATAGAGAGAGAAATAATACCAATGTAGTTCCCAGGGAAGCAGATAAAGAGAGAACTATTAACAATATTGAGGAGAATAAGGAACTTCATGGGGATTGGCTCCTTGTCACTAGGCGCAAGAAACAACCAAATAAACCTACCTTGCGAGGCTCAAAAACTGTCACTAACGACAAAAGTAATAAATTTAATGCTCTGTCCAATCTGGCTGACCAACCAAATTACAGCACCACTACCCAAAAGCTACCACCCAGACCACATGCTACAAACATAGCGCGCCCCAACAAAGGTAATGCTGACCCAAAACGCCGCCGTCGTGATGACGATGATAACAACCATATGACACCTACCTCCCGCTCTCCTATCAACCCAACAACAAAAACTCCCAATACTCACAACAAACATGTTCTATCTACCCCACTTCAACCAAAAGAAACCCCACACCTTGTGTTCGATCCAAAGAACTTAGACTCTTTCAACCAAAAGTCAACTACATTCATGAACCCCAACTTTGACCAAGTGGCCGTTGTACAACATACAAATGACCCTCCTGACGCTAATATCTCTCCTCACGAAATCCACCCAAATGAAAACAAGAATGACCTTGAAATTTGTGAAGAAATCCATGTTCACAGTGATCATAATGAAGAAAACATGGTCACTTAGGCCAGTCTTTTCCTTTGTCTTTCTCTTTGTTTGTTTTGTTATGGAAGCTCTCAATGATATCTCAATCCTCTCTTGGAATATCAGAGGGGCTAACAATAATAATTCAAAACGACATCTAAGGGAAATTATTAGAAAGTATCATCCAACTTTCCTTGCTGTTCTAGAAACTCATGTTCCTTACTCTAAATTGTCCTCCTTTTGGACAAACAACGGCTACACACCGACTCACGTTATTGAAGCCAATGGTCACTCTGGAGGTATTTGGCTCCTAAGAAATTCTAACTCTCCTATTACTACTACTGTCATGGGCATTAATCCGTACTCCATTACTTTCATGCTAACTCATGGCAATGCCTCCACTACATGTACTTGCGTATACGCCAGCCCAAACCTGACACTGCGCACCAACTTTTGGAACTACCTAATAGACCTTAGTCTTACTATTGTTGGCCCTTGGATGCTTATTGGTGACTTTAACGAGACTCTCCTCCCTAGCGATCAACGCGGGGGCATCTTTCAACATGCTAGAGCTGCTATCTTTGCTAACTTCATGGACCAATGTAACCTTCTAGACCTCACAACCACTTGAGGACGTTTTACTTGGCACCGAAATCACAATGGCCTCCGCATTCTCTCTAAGAAACTTGATAGAGGTTTAGCAAATGTAGAATGGCGTTTGGCTTTTCCCAAGGCTTTTGTAGAAGTTATTTACAGACTCCACTCTGATCATAATCCTTTACTCCTTCGTTTTGGTGGTCTTCCCTTTGCCAGAGGACCAAGACCCTTTCGATTTGAGGCCGCCTGGATTGATCACACAGACTACTCTGCTTTGGTTGAAAGAGCTTGGACATCCTCCAACCACAATCTTACCACTGCATTAAACAATGTCCAACAAGAATCTATCATTTTCAATCAAGAGGTTTTCAGAAACATCTTCAAACGCAAACGACACATCGAGAGCAGACTCAAAGGGGTTCAAAATTATTTAGAAAAGGTTGACTCCTCTCGCCATACCCTTCTTGAGCGCGACCTTCAACAGGAATACAACCATATCCTTTTTCAAGAAGAAATGCATTGGTACAAAAAATCTAGAGAAAAATGGGTCAAATTCGGTGACAAAAACAACGCTTTTTTCCACACTCAAACCGTCATAAGAAGGAAGCGAAACCGTGTTCATAGACTCCAACTCCCCAACGGTACATGGACATCTGACAGTTTTGTTCTTCAAAGCGAGGCACAACTGTATTATAAGAACTTCTTAGGCGGCAATCAGCCCAACCACGACCCCTCCTTCTATAATGGCTTACACCCAATCATAGATGAAGATGGCAAAAATTCTTTACTTACACCGGTCACTAAAGATGAGGTATTTGCAGCCCTTAAATCCATGAAGCCTTACAAGGCACCGGGTCCAGACGGCTTTCAATGCATTTTCTTCAAACAATATTGGCACATTGTGGGAGATGACATCTTCAATCTGGTCAAAACAGCCTTCCTTACAGGTTATTTTGATCCTGTCATCTCTGAAACCTTGATATCTCTCATCCCCAAAGTTGAACCACCCACCACTTTTAAAGAATTTAGACCTATCAATCTGTGCAACATTGTCTATAAAATCATCACAAAAGTCTTGGTTCTCCGCCTCAGGCCAATCCTAGACTCTATTATTGGACCCTACCAAAGCAGCTATCTGCCAGGGAGAGGCACCTCTGATAATGCGATTGTTCTACAAGAAATCATCCACTTTATGAGGAAGACTAAAAAGAAGAAAGGTTATGTAGCCTTCAAACTCGACCTTGAAGAAGCTTTTGATAATGTTAATTGGGACTTCCTTAAATCATGCCTCCATGATTTTGGCTTTCCAGACATAATAACTAAGCTTATCATGTATTGTGTTACCTCCTCAAATTTTTCTTTGCTATGGAACGGCAACAAAATGCCCCCTTTCAAGCCTTCCCATGGTCTCAGACAAAGAGATCCGTTATCCCTTTATTTATTCATATTATGTATGGAAAAGTTGTCTATCGCCATCAATAATGCAGTTCATCAGGGCACCTGGGCCCCCATCCACATATCTGTCAATGGACCCCGATTATCACACCTCCTATTTGCAGATGATGTTCTCCTATTCACCACAGCCAAAAACTCTCAATTACGAGTAATTACTGACCTCCTTACCCATTTCGGTCGCGCTTCAGGTTTGAAGATCAACTTGTCAATATCTCGAGCCTTTTACTCCGCAGGTATCCCTCAGACTAAGATCAATAAACTTACGTCCATCATAGGTATCCAGAGCACCACATCCCTAGAAAAGTATTTAGGCTTCCCAATCCTCCAAGGGAGAACCAAAAGAAGCGATTTCCATTTCATTATCGACAAGATGCAATCACGGCTTGCTTCTTGGAAAAACAAGCTGCTAAACAAACCAGGTCACTTGACGCTAGCTTCTTCTGTCCTCACTTCAATCCCCTCCTACTACATGCAAATTGCTTGGTTCCCTCAAAGCATCTGCGAAAGCATAGATCAAACCACTCACAACTTTATTTGGAGGGACTCCAACAACAAAGGTATCCACTTAGTGGGATGGAATAAAATATCCTGTCCTAAACAACTTGGTGGTTTGGGTGTCTGACCAGCTCGAGATGCAAATATCTCACTATTGGGAAAACTGGTCTGGGATATGATGCAATCTTCGAGTAAGCTTTGGGTTGACCTCCTCTCTAGCAAATATACTACAGAAGGACAAAATCTCCTCCTCTCCAATAACCCCTAGTTGCTCACCAACTTGGTCTTCTATTATTAGGGCAAAAAACGTCCTTAAAGACGGATTTTTGTGGCGTGCAGGTTCGGGATCCTCCTCCTTTTGGTTCACTCCTTGGACCGATTTCGGTCGTCTTAGTTCTCTTGTCCCCTATGTGGATATACATGATCTGGAACTTTCGGTAAAAGATGTGCTCTCTACAGGAAACCCGCATACTCGTTGTCTCTACACCCAGCTCCCTCCGTTGATTTCTGAAGTCATTGACAACACCAACCTCAGGTTCAACGACTCTATCAAAGACGCCTTCATTTGGGCCAACAACAAAAATGGCACTTACACTACTAAAAGTGGCTATAATTGGCTACTCTCTCGGAGGGATCCGGTACCGCCTGATAACCCTCTACACACCTGGTCTTGGATATGGGAGCTTTAACTCCCCGAAAAGATCAAATTCTTCTTTTGGTTGGCTTTTCACAACTCCACGCCAACCCTCTCTTTACTCAACCACCGCAAGATGAGTCCTTCAGCCACCTGCACTCGATGTGGCCTTCAAGATGAAACTTTTCTTCATTGCATTCGGGACTGCGAGTACTCCCATTGCATTTGGAATCACTTTGGTTTCAATAATCTGGATTTCTTCTCAAACATGGATACATATGATTGGCTGAAGCAGAATACCACAGGCGCACACGCTCTCACTTTCTCGGCCGCTGTTTGGTGGTCTTGGAGACACCGAAATTTGATGTGTTTGAACAATGAGACTTGGTCCTTAAGTCGACTCTCCTTCAACATTCAAGCTATGGTAGAAACTTTTAGAAATTGCTTCTCTCCCACTTCTAACGACGAGTTAGTAGATAGACATACCAGGTGGAACAATAATAACTATTCTTGTACCATTCTAAATGTGGACGGAAGTTGCCTCGGTACTCCTGTTCGAGCTGGATTTGGCGGCATCATTAGAAACACCTTCGGTCATTATCTTGCAGGCTTCTCAGGCTTCATTCAAGGATCATCTGACATTTTGCTCGCGGAGCTGACTGCTATCCTTAGGGGCCTCTTCCTGGCCAGAGACAGAAATATTAATGATTTTGTCTGCTACTCCGACTCTTTACTCTGTGTTAACCTCATCAAAGGTCCACAAGTTAAGTATCATATCTATGCTGCGTTGATCTAGGATATCAAGGAGTTGCTCTCCCAAACCAATGGCAGATTTTTTCGCTAAACTTGGAGCATCATCAGATGCCGACCTCGTGACTCATACATCTCCTCTAGAAGGCCTTCGTGAACTTCTTAGGAATGACGCAATGGGAACTTTCTTCCCTCGTGCTTAGTTTTTCTTTTTTCTTTTTATTAGCTTCTATACCAAAAAAAATACCAATAGTATTCTAAACATGGTTGAAAAAAAATTATTTAAAAATTTATAAGTTTAATGGTGATTAAACAATTTTCAAAATTTTGTAAAATAGTAGGGACTAAAATTGTATTGATAAAATTTTTGTAGGGACCAAAATTATGCCACTTTTTTTTATAGGGACTAAAAACAAAATTTTGTAACTTTATAGGGACCAAAAACATATTTAACTCTACAATTTAATATATGGATCGGATGGATATCCATCCATTAAAATTTAATAATAGATAGATTTGATGGATTTTATACTTAATGGATTATATTGGATGGATTTTTTTATTGAAAAATTTAGTGGATTTAAATAGATTAATGGATTGTTTTGATCCATCCATTAGGATCCATATCCATCCAATCCATTCATTTTGCCACCTCTACTATAAATAAATATCTTTACCCGATAATGTCAGTGTCATCTAAACGGGGCAGCAACGCCAGTAATTGATTCCACTATGAATTTATTCATAGTTTAAATTCCACTTATAAAGACTTATTCCACTTATAACACTAGTAATTGATTCCACTATGAATTTATTTTGTATACATTATTAGTGTAAAACTATTTTACATTTGTATTCAATAATGTGATAACACATTATTAAATACATGGGTAAATTGTTTCAAAAAAAAAAATACATGGGTAAAATAATTAATTTTACACTCACAATGTATAAAAGTTAAACTCTTGGACTATTACTCAAAAATATGTAGAATGGATTTGAGTTTGACACATAATGGAAAGCTTGATGATCCAAACATACAAATAAGAAAACAATTGCATTTTATTGCCTCTTGTATTTAGGAGTCACACCCAATAAACAATAATTGCAGGCCTTTTATTAGATGATGTTGGTGTCCATGGCCATTATGGTACTGAGGTTCATAGGACTCATAATATCAGAGGTTCCATTAAAGATGTCTCGAACAATAAACTCCAATGCACGTTGAGTTGGATGAAAAGGGTCCCAAAATACATATACATCACGATTTGGGCATAGGCTTGAGAAGGTGGTGCATAGTCCTACTCCATTGAAACGTCCTTGACCACAACAAGCTACCTTTGATGTAACAAAACCTAATCACACCAATAATTAAATATGAGTACTTCAAATAAAATCTGTGAAACATCGATCTAAACAAATATTAGTAACATTGACACAAACAAAATCGATTCGTGAGTGATGAATATTTCTACTTTTTCTTTTTTGTCAGGGAGATTAATAGTTACTTATATAAACAAATTTTCAAGAGTTTATTGTATTTCATTATTTATATTAAACATGAAACTCTTAAGGCATACTCTGCTTAGAACTAAATATTAAGAGTTTGACTCAGCCTATATTTAGTATTATGGGGAATGTGTCAAAATCACGATCAACTATGGTGATTTTGTATAAACTACAACTTACGGCTTCTACAAAATTACAGTGGATCATCATAATTTTGACATAACTATCGTGATACCAAATATGCACTCAATAGCAACTATCAAATATTGGATAGTCAAATGAAACTTAAATAAACTCTAATATCATCTTAGAATTTATATTTGTCATAATTCAATCCTTACAAAACCATTTTGTAATGTGACAATGTTCCACTTAAAAAATTATTTTTCAAACTTTGTGTGAACTAATGTAAATTCTTCGCAGATACCAACATATATACTCCATCTGTCCCAAATATAAGAAAAAAAAACACATTTTTTTTGTCCCAAAATATAAAAAATAAATAAACATTTATCTTTCCCAAGCATTAATTTTTCTTATTCTCATAAAATTAAATACAAATTGTATTTAATTTTTCTTCTCTCCCCTTTCCTCAATAAACAACAACCAATAAAAAATATTTTTACATTTTCCTATGCAATTTTTTTCAAGAAAATTCCTACAAAATCATGTTTTAAATTTATATTTTGATTTTCTTAATAAGTGTGATTTTTTTTTTCTCTTATATTTTGAGACGAAGGGAGTACATCGATAATAATTTAGAAAAACATATGTAATTAAATATAATTTCACACATGTCATAGTTATATCGGTGGGTGAATGCTACCAACTACCAAGAATAATAAAACTCATTTTTTAAGTAATAGTAGTAGTACATGATCAAAAGTAGAAATTAAAGCAAGAGTGAAATTAGGTAAATTTAATGTTGAAGATACCAAAGTTTTGAGGGTTGGTGATGAAATTCATGTTCATTTGATAAGCATCAGCAACAATAAACACATCAGAACCCAATTGGGTGTTGAGGTCTTTAGTCATTTGAAATAAAAGCTGGTTGAAAATTTGAGCAGCTTGTTGTATCTCATTTACACACTCTCCATTTAAGCTCCTTGTAGCAAGCTGAGAAGGAACACAACCCAATGGGCCAGCTCCAGTCACAACCACCCTCCTAACTCCCAACTCAAACAGCCTCTGCATCACAAAATTTACATAATACTTTGGTTTTAATCGAAAACACTTAGCGGATAGCTTGTAGCATATAATCATAGAAATTAAACATTTTACAATTGTTTCTGACGAAATTTTAACTCAGCATCTTAAAGTTACACTGTTAAACTTTTATCACACTGATCTCAAGTGTAATAAGCTCATATGGATATGAGTTTAAGTTCAGCATATATGAAAACATTATATAAAGTACTAAGGTAAAAGAGAATTAATTAATTACGTACCATAAGAATATCTCGATAGTTAGAGATGACATAGGTGCAGAATTGTGGCACGGTGAATTGACGAGACCTAGCAGAAAATGGAGTTAGAAAATAATTGTTGACAAAGTCATTACCACCAAGTGTGATAAGTGCCAATGCTCCATTCAAAATTCTACTAGCCTCCTCTGCCCCTACTAATCCACTCAATCGTTGTTTGTATTGCTCAAACAACAAAAATTGTTGAAACATTCTTAATATTCCCACCTGCATACACATATTTTTTAAGTAATTAAATTAAATTAATGTTGTTTAATTAGTTAAATTAATAAAAATTTATTGTGTGTGAAAATGAATTTACAAATTGAATGCCAGTGTCATTAAGAATTCCAATCCCTGCAGAAGCAAAATTGGCCCCAACTAATAACTTTTGTCCTGTCAATTGAGAACTCAAGTATGGCAATGTTGGTTCAGATAGTCCAATATGCTGGCCTACAACATTATTCAACCATAATATTTATGTGTTACTAGCATTTATTCAGAGGTTGAAAACTATAGTAACTTTCAATAAATAAAAGAGGCAGTACACATTTTAGAAAACGTATGGATTTGGATTTACTATTGTTAAAAAATTCATGCGGTCTCCAGAAATCATAGCTCAACTCGTAGAAAATGTCAAACTTGCTAAATCGGATGTCCATGCAGTAAAATTATTACCACATCGGTAAATGTTAGATCAATATTGAATGATCTAGATTTTTAATGTATATTTTTAATTGAAAAAAAAGAATTATTGAATTTAAAATTTGGATTGTCTGATCTCAAATCCAATGACTACTAACATGATGACAACGTAAATACGTAAATTGATGACTATTGTCTATTGCAAATCTGAAGCATATACTACCGTGCATGTTTTGATCGATTGACATAATCAATATGTTACACTAATGCTACCATAATTTTATCAAAAACTATACTTAAAAGCTTCATCAAAGTATCAGTATCACTATGATTTAAGAAAGCTCACTGTTAATTCAAATATGCATACCGTACTAATAATAACGACGATGGTGGTGAAGTTACTTACCGATAAGGTCAGGGAGGTTGAAGCCATTGGAGAAGCGGCCGTTAGGACGACGAGTGGGGTAGAAGTCAATGCCATACGGAGGAGAGTCAGCGCGTGCCGTGGTTGGCAAATAGTTATTGTTGCCATTGTCAACAATAGAGTCACCAAAAACAAAGAAAGCACGAGCTGCTTCAACTCTCTTTGGAACAACTATGGTGATAGTGACTAACACAAATATGAGAGTGATAAAAACTACTCTCAGGTTTCTCATTATGATGAGATGATGAAAATTGGTTGAGAAATGGTTACACTGTCTTGTTTTGTGTTTTCTACTAGGACTGTGATGCGGTAGTGCCTTTATATAAGCCTTAGCTTTGATATTTAATATTCACATTCCCTCTATTTCTTCTTTTCCTTATTTGTCTTAAATAAATTAAGGTATGCGAAAATGATAGATTGTCAGATGATTGATTATCTCAAAAACATAAATTTAGGAAAGACCACATCAATAATTTTATATTATTTTTAATACGCTCTCTCATACAAGAGTCCACTAGACATGAAGCGTGGATAATATATAGGCTCACCTACCATATGCTTAAATTCTACTTTAGAGACTGGTATTGTGAAATGATCGATTATCCCAAATACCTAAGCTGTTTGGAAAGACCACATTAATAATTTTATTATTTCTAACATAAATAGCTAAATATATGCAAATTTTGGTTAAACTTCATTATGTATAATAATGTACTCATGTTTCAATTTCTTTGGTACGCAATGTCAGGGAGGGTACATAAATAATGAATATTATTAAATTAAATTGATCTATATTTTGTCCAATAAATTGAACTCAGTTGATAAAACATTGGTACATAATGTTCATGGACCAAAATTCAAACTTTGGTATGTTCACTTATTCACTTTTAAGAAATAAAATTTTAGTCACTATCCGACAAAAAAAATGATATATATTTGATTTGACTATATTTGAACACTAAGAAAAGAATGAACTTGTATGTGCCTTCTATATGCTAACTATTCAAATAAGGAACAAATAAACTTATTGTATTTAATTTCAGGACTCTATATAGAGCTGCCAAATATTAATGCATCAAGTTGTATCCTATATTATTTCAAAATATGAGAATTTGAAAATTAAATAAACAAATTGATTAAGCTACCTACAAGTCAACAAGGTAGATTAAACTCATTAGTGTAATCAATGGCGATTTAAGTTTGGGTAAAATTTTAGTCTATCAAATAAATATCGTTTTTGTTCTAAGTTAACTCTTTAAAATTTTAATTTATTTCAATTTTAAACAAAAAGTCTCAATTTAGCCTTAAATTAACTCATAAAATCTCAAGTTTGAACAAAAAATATCGATTTTACCATACATTAAATAAACTCTACAAATTTTAATTTTGCCTTAAATTAATCATAAAAATACTAATATGTTCGACCGAAGCCATAACAAGTGCCCAAACATGCCGGACTCTAAATACGCACATGAGTGTAATTAGTAATAATCTGATTGAATTGAATGGTTGTATCTACTGTCATTACAGTTCACACACCATATTTTGTGTTCACATTTACTATCAAATTCTTCTTCTCTCCCTCATAAAATAGTACTACCTCCGTTCCTTTTTACTTGTCGTTTTAGAAAAAGAAGACTAAAATAGGAGAGTATATTTTTGCACTTTATTTTTCTATTATACCCTTTTTTTAAATAAATATCATATTTTTAATCCACCAATAATTTCCTACTTTTTCACAAATATTATATACTAGTATAACTGACTCGTGCAATGCACGGGTTAATATGTAAATTTATAGTATATGTTATTAATTTTTTTTTAAAATTTAAGTTAATTAATATAATTTTTGTCAAATAGTTTTATTTTTCCAATTATTTATGAAATTAATTTTATATTTCTATTATTTAAATATAAAATAATATATATTTAAGAATTTTAAAGAGATAAAATAGTATGGAGAGTGATCTCCCGTTCCCCGTTTTGAACAATATCATGTTTCATTTCTAGTCCCCATTGAAATTACAAAAAAGATAGGTCGTGTATTAATATATGAATATAAATATTGATCATCGTTTAAATTATAAAATCAAAAAACATTCGTATTAATATGAGTGTAAATATAAGTCATAGTATAAAAAATAGGTTTTCCGTATTAATATGTGTATAAATATTTAAGTTCTAATAAAAAAAAGTTTTTCGTCTCATATTAAAACATTCGTAAAAAAAAATATAATTCTGTAAAAATTACAAAAAAAAAAACACGGTGAGATACTATTTTTGTTTAATGCAGTGAACAGCCCGACTGTCCAAGCCGTCTGCAAATTACAAATAACTTCCTGACAGTCTATACCGTCGTAACCATCCATCAACAATATTGATATTTATTCGTAATGACTTCCCGACGGCCTAAACACCGTCATCAAGATTAATTAATTCTGACACACTTTTATCGATGGAAATTACATGTTGTCGACGGTCAGGACCGTCAGAAAGTATAAACATCCCGACGGCTAAGGCTTTCAGGATAATAATTTCAGTGGACGATAATTTCCCGACGGCTAAAGCCGCTAGTATGTATTTTTCATTTATTTTTAAATATTCTCATAATTTGTTGACAGTTTTTTTCATTTTTTGATGGCATTCTTCAAAATATTTCCTGAAGGCCTAAACCTTCAACCCCTCTTTCTCAGTTTGGTTGGAAAATGTAGGTTTTCTTGTAGTGAAAAAAGGCACTTGTATTAATATATTACTATAAATATTTATCCCGTGTAAATTAAAAAAAATACAGGTATATTAATATAAGTGTAAATATTTTTCATAAGCAATAAAATAAAATATCATAAAATTGTCTAAAATATAATCATAAATATATAATTTTAGTTGTTGGTGGAAATCGAACCGTGTGGTATTGAGCAACTTTAAATTTATGAGACAGTTATCCCATCCTTTGAGGTGCCTCCAATCTGGCGAGGGATTAGTCACTGCGTTCGGCGGTGGTTACTCCGCTCTCAACAAAAAAAAATTGAATCGTGTATCTCATACTAAATTTTGTTCGTGAGAGAGACATAGATGACACACATAAATTTTGGTTCATTATAGATTGTCCCGTGAAATTTTGTTCATGAGAGAGACATCCGTAAATATGTATTATAGAGATAGAAATTTTTTTGACTAATTATAGAGATAGAGATAGAGATTATAGAAATTAGTAACTTTTTAAAAATGATGGTTAGTAACAATTAAGTAAAAAAGTACATCATAAAAACATATTTTTGTTGTGGGTGGGAATTGAACCATGTTCCTTTTGCTACAACTCCTAATTAAACCTACATAGTATAAGTAAAAATATATACACGATTTTTTGTCGTTGGTGAGAATCGAACCATGTTACTTTTATTAAAGCTCTTAACTAAATCTAAGTAAAATAATATAAAAATTAGAAAAGTGTTGTTGGAGGGAATCGAAGGGAGTATATTTAGCTTGCCTAATTGCTTAAAACATAAAGTCTTGAAATCTTGCCACATAGACATATGAAGACTTGGTTGTTTGCCACATTGGATGATGATCGGAAGAGAGACATCCGTAATTATATTATATAGAGATTCTTAAAAAATTGTAACAAACTTTATTTAAAAACAAACAAAATTTGTATATAATAAAAAGATTATATTGTTTCAACAAAAAAAAAATACAAAATTTAATCAATAAAATAAAATATGAAAGAGGGTATAATAAGCAAAATATAACCTAAATTGTCAAAACGACAAGTAAAAAGGAATAAATATTTTTATCTAAAACGACAAGTAAAAAAGAACGGAGGTAGTACTAGTTTTAGAAGAAGTTAAAAATTGTAATGCAAGTCCCATTTTAAATTATTAGAAATAGTAATTATTATTATTTCATATAAATTACGAAAATTATATAAATGAAAGATAAAATAATATATTTATTAGATTTGTTTTATATATAAAAAATTAATGGGAATTGGATCCTCTCACATTGTGTTCGGTCCTCACAAAAAATTAGATTATCAATAAAATTGGATTGTTGGCAAAAGTGTATTAACAAATTGACACGTTATCACACATGTCCTTTTATAATATTACTAGTATAACTGACCCGTGTAAATGATGCACGGGTTAATATTCAAAATTATATTATTATATGTAATTAAAGTTAAAATTGATTAGTTGAAATATTAATTTTTTAAATTTCATATTAATTATTTGAATATTATATTTACTTAATGAATTTTGTTGGTAAGTAATTTTTATTTTACGAATTATTTATGAAATTGAGTTTATATTTATATTATTTAAATAAGAAAAATAATATATTTAGGAATTTTCAAAGGGATAAAATAGAGTGGATAGTAATCTCTCGCTCCCCGTTTCCAACAATATTGTGTTTTCTCTTCTGTCGTAGAAATTACAAAAATTATGAGGCTTTTTATTAATATATGAGTATAAATATTGATCTCTGTGTAAATTACAAAATTAACAGGCTATTGTATTAATATTAGTGTAAGTAGATTTTCTGTATTAATAAGTGTTTAAATATTTAAGTTCCCATAGAAAAAAAGTCTTCCGTATCATATTAATAAACTTCGTACATGAGTATAAATATATGTTCTATTGAAATTACAAAAAATTGTCCACATATTAATATATAGGTATTAATATAGGTCTTTTTATCGTAAAATTACAACAAAAAAAAGTCTTTGTATTAGTATATGATTTTTATTCACGTACCAAAAAATAGTATATGATTTTTAATTTTATATTTGGAAGACATTCTTTTTATATTGATTTTATTAAAATATGAAAAATAATACAAATTAGTATTTTAAAAGGATAAAATACTCTAGACAGTGATCTCTTACTTCTCGTTTTTAACAATATGGTATTTTTTCTCTCGTCTACTTAGAAATTATAAAAATTATATATAGATATAGACCTTGTATTGTTATATGAGTATAAATATAAATCTCATGTAAATTACAAATAAATTATGCAATTGTATTAATATATTAGTATAAATATTTATCCGTGTAAATTAAAAAAAACAAAAAACAATTCTAACAATTATTTGGTTACAACTTTTTTTTAATCAATTTGGTTATAATACGTTAATTATGAATCAATTGAATTTTAACTAAAAAGTCTTTATATATGATAAAAATTTGGTTACAAATAAATATGATAAAAATTAGAAAAGTGTAGTCGGAGAGAATCGAAGGGAGTGCATTTGTGCTTAAAACTTAAAAGCCTTTTTTTCGGTTAGTATGTATTTTTGGAATATGCTTGAGGGAAAAAAAAACGTGTAAAACAAATAAATATGATAAAAATTAGAAAAGTGTAGCCAGAGAGAATCGAAAGGAGTGCATTTAAGCTTAACACTTAAAAGCTTTGAAATCTCGCCACATAGACATTTAAGTACTTAGTTGCTTGCCACGTAAGATGGTAATCGGGAGAGAGACATCCGTAATTATATTATATAGAGATGTGGTTAATTTTTCTTTTTTTAAAATTTTAAAGTTAAAGGGGTTTAATTGTTAGTGCAAAACTTTTTCACACTTGCATTCAACCAAAATACATTAAATTATATTTTTTTTATGTTTGTTCATAAATATCTTCATAAAATATCTCCACGAATATTTTACATATAATTTTATTAGATGCGTGTGTAAAATAATTTAATACTGTCAGTGCTTACAAATTAAATTTTATTTTTTATTTCAAAAACATGTCAAAATATTATCCATTAAAAATTACAAACAAAAAAATATATAGGCTTAAATGCACTTTTGGTCCCCCTATTTTCAAAACCAACTTTTTGGTCCCCAAATTTAAAAGTCAACTATTTTTTTAAGTCTCTCTCTCATTTTAATGATGTGGCATTTCTGTCGCTGACATGACAACGATGACTGGATTAAAAAAGTGTCATGTCATAATATTTTATTTCTACAATTTTTATTTTTATTATTATATTAATAATTATAATTATTTTAATTAAAAGAAATAAAAAATCTGAATTAAATCTAGTTTCTTCTTTCTTCCTTATTTCAATTAATTGTTTTCCATGTTTCTTCTTCTTCTTCTTCTTCTTCTTCCTTGTTTCGATTAAAACCCAAAATTGAAAACAATAGAAACCTAATTTGTCACTGAAAAACCTTCTCTCGTGAAAGAAATTTGTGTCGCGTTCATGTTCTCATCACAAAACCTCTATTTGTGTTTGTTGTTCCCGTTCGATTTCGATTTCACGTGTCTTGCAAGATCTTCCCTTCATCTCATTAAAGCTTCTTTGTTTTAGTTTTAATCTTCTTCTTCCTCTTCAAATCTAGTATTTTTTTTTGGGTTCTATTGTTTTCAACTTAGGATGAATATTAATTTTTGGTTTTAATTGAAACTAGGAAGAAGAAGAAACATGGAGACCGATTTTGAGTTTTTTAGTATTAGGGTTTATGAATTTTGTTTCAAATTATTTTTTTTGTTTAGTTTTAATTGAAATAATTATAATAATTAATATACAAATAGAAATTGTAGAAATAAAAAATTATGACATGACACTTTTGTAATCTAGTCAGCATTGCCACGTAAGTGAAAGAGGTGCCACATCATTAAAATGAGAGGAGGACTAAAAAAAAGAGTTAACTTTGAAAATTGAGGGACCAAAAAGTTGGTTTTGAAAATAGGGGGACCAAAAATTTAAAACTATGAAATTAGGAGGACTGAAAGTGCATTTAAGCCAAATATATATAACCAACGCATAAGCCTGTTAGCCTAATTATATTTCTTATTTGGATCAATGCATTTGCACATTTTCGCACAAGTATCTGTATCTTTCGCACCATTAAGCAATTTCCGTCCCAAAATGTTGGATTGAGCCTTGTATGAGCTCTTGTGATTACACCCTTTGCATTAATGTTTCGACCTCAAGTTCACAACATGATATTAATGTTTTTTTTTGGGGTACATGATATTAATGTTATTTTATCCTTTATAAAAATTATTCCGCATTGAATTGAAAAATATAATAAATTATATATTCTCAATTTTCAAACAATTTGAGACTATTTATTTAGTTTACACCACCGGTGTTCAACCTACATACACCGGATTACTAGACCAAATAACCTGATTCGGAGGCATCAAGTGACTCCAATCTTTCCTAATTAATATGAGACTATTTTAATATATCCAAAGATGCACCTACTAATTAACCGCTCTTAAATTTGTAAAAATAAAATATAAAATTAACTGCTCTTAAAAGCATGCATGAGTATAGCCTCCGTATAAAAAAGAGATATACATGATTCAAGTTCAATTAAACCGTACGAATAACAATTTCTTGATCGATCAATATGCATCTGGATTGGCATATCTCCCTTATTGTTTTGATTCCAACACAACGTAACACGTCCACACCACTAAGTAACGCAAGAATTATTTTCATTTCCCCCCAACTTTCAATAAACAAAGGATTCTATTCCGAATTAAGTTTCGATTTCAAATTCTACTAATGCCATTCTCATAGTAATTCGTCATTTTTTTTCTCTCCATTTTCAAGAATGTCAATAGTCACGTGAGAGGAAGATGGAGAATTGAGAGGAAACAATAACAACAAAAAGACATAATGGTACTTTTGTTCATTTTAAAGAAGTGAAGATTGCTAATGCACACGTTCATAAGAGAGAGTGGATGAGTTATAGCAAAACTCATATATATATATATATATATATATATATATATATATATAATCGGGGTTTGATTCATGGTTACACTATTTTGTGTGTGTGAGTCTATAGAATGATGGCACATGATATAATAATCATGCATGGTCTTTTATTTTAATCTAATGACTATTATTTATTTTCATGTTCTCATAATTTTGAGAGTTTAATGAGAGTTAACCAATTATAATTTTAGTATGGACTAAAATTAAGTGTGAGAAATTTTTTAAATGGACTAAAAATATAGTAATAAAAATTAAGTAAGAATTAAACTTAGAAAGTCTCCATTTTATAGGTAACAAAAACATATTTAGATAGAAAAATTGTGAATGATGCGATGTGTATTTCATTGTATGGACAATGCTTAAATATACATAATAGTGTGTAGTCACTATCCTAAAATTGAGCTACCTATAATTACAATAGTAATGCCAGTAATTGTACATAGCTATAAAAGGAAGGAAATAATGTTGCTGACTTTCTGTCCATGATGATGCAGATAATGACAATCCATATTTTGATGTAATTCTTTAATTGCTTTGACTCCCCCTCTCAAAGTGGGGGTGACTAATACCAAATATTTGGATATTAGGGATAGGTTCCGATAATACCCTAATCCTAAACCAGGAATAGTAATGAGTTAGAATACTATCCGATGATGTAAGATTGTTGATACTGTAAAAGGAAATAAGAGAAAAAAGAATTAATTGATAGTAATGTGTTATTTTTCTTCATTGCCATAAACGGTTAAATATAAGTAAATTGGTTACAAGCCAACCAATCAAACCAAGCAAATATAATAAAAGGACACCTCATTACTCTAGAAGCAACTTGCTGAAAAATACAAAATATAGAAAACGACAAATTATTTAGCATAATGGAATCCTATCAGAATACCCTCCCCTTCACAACACCCATGTCCTCATGGGTGAAAATTAGGAAACTTCTTAATAAAATCATAATAGAATTCCCAAGTGGCTTTGTCAAGAGGTAAATCTTTCCATTGAATTAAAACCTTAGTAGCAGCTCTGTGTCCCCTCTTTACCATTTTCCTATCAAGTATAGCCATAGGAATCTTATCTACACCAGCAACAGTAGTAGGAATGTGTTTCACAGGCAGACCTTCAGGATTGGGACACAATTTTAATTGGGATACATGAAACACATTGTGAGTTGCTGCTGAAGAAGGAAGTTGTAGCTGGTAGGGTTTGGGAATAGGCCAGGCCGGCTGACAGGGGCTTACAGGCTAGCCTACATAGGCTCAGGCCAGGCCGGCCTATTTATTAAAAAGGTCAGGCTCAGGCTTTTAAAATAGCCTCTTTATTTAAATAGGCCAGGTTTAGGCTTTAAAAAAAGCCTACAAAGCCTAACAGGCCGACCTATATACATATAATTTTATTTTTTTCATATAAAAATATACATAATTATTAAAACTTACTTTTATATTCTATAATATAATTTATAGATTAAATAGAGAGAATAAGAAATAATAACTTCTATTAAAAATAATAGAGATAGTAGCAACTAGAAGTCTCACATCGGCTATTTAGTTATAAGTAGTTGTATACTACATATTTGTATACCAACTTGATTCAAGTTAAACCAATAGATACAACATTACTTCATTTTTTTTAAGGTGTCATAAGTGATTCCATATGGCAAGACCCATGGAATTAGTTTAATATGAAAAAAATAGATAATATAGACTATATAAATTTTTTTTATCTAATGTAGGCTTTAAATAGGCTATATTGTCTATTTAAAAAAAATAGATAATATAGACTAGATTGAAGTTTTTAAATGTTCTAAAAAAATTAAAATTTTCATATGATGTAGGCTTTTATGTAGGCTATAAGGCCAGACCAGGCTTTTAAATAGGCCAGGCCAGACCAAAAAAATTAACTTTTAATAGGCCGTAGGCCAGACTCAGGCCTAATAAAATTTCGTAGGCCAGGCTTAGGCCTGCCAAAGCCTGGCCTATTCCCAACCCTAGTAGCTGGTAAGCTGCTGCACCAATACGATCGACAACAAGAAAAGGAGCGTAAAACTTGGGAAGCAGCTTGTGAAAACCATGAGATTTCATAGATAATTGTCGATATGGTTGAAGTTTGAGATAAACATAGTGCCCTATATCAAAAACACGATCACTTCTATGTTTATTAGCTTGTTGCACCATTCTGTTCTGAGCACGCAAAAGATGAAACTTGAGAAGTTTAATTGCCTCCTCTCTAGCAATTAAGGATCTATCAACAGAAAGAGTAGCAGAAGAACCAGGTAAATAAGGCAAATGAATAGGAGGAGGTTGGCCATAAACAACTTCAAAAGGGGTAGTGTGAATAGAGGAATGGAAGTTTGTGTTATACCACCATTCAGCTAAGGATAACCATTTAAACCACTTAGTAGGATGATCAGAACACATGCACCTTAAGTAAGTTTCTAAACATTTATTCACAATCTCAGTTTTCCCGTCGGACTGAGGATGATAAGCTGATGATTTATTCAAAGCAACACCTTGCAGCTTGAAAAAATCATTCCAAAAACTACTAAGAAAGATAGGATCCCTATCACTAGTAATGGATTCGGGTAAACCATGCAATTTGAACACATTATCTAAAAACAATTGTGCGACATCAATGGCAGTGTATGGGTGTGCTAAGGCCATAAAGTGTGCATATTTGCTTAGCCTATCAACTACTACAAATATCACTTGCTTACCCGAAGAAGGAGGAAGACCTTCAATAAAGTCCATGCTAATATGAGTCCAAATGTGACTAGGAATAGGCAAAGGCTGTAAAAGACCAAGAGAAGCAGCCAAATCTGGTTTGTTCTTCTGACAAATATCACAATTCTTGACATAAGTAAAAATGTCCTTATTCATCCCCTTCCAATAAAATAGAGATTTGACCCTACTAGCTGTCACATCTCTGCCCGAATGTCCTCCCACAGCTGAGCTATGTAACCATGTGAGAATAGCCTCTTTAATAGAAGGGTTAGACCCAATAACCAACTTGCCTCTCCTTCTAAGCTCATCACGAGTCCAAGAAAACTTAGAATGAGACTTGGAATTCTGCTGTAGATCATGAATAATAGCTTTGAGAGAAGGATCTTGTTGCCATGCAATGTTGATGGACTCCCATAAATCATCACTTGCATTACTCAACATCAAAGCTAACAGCTCAGCACCCATCTTTCTAGATAACACATCAACAACAACATTTGCAGAACCTTCCTTATATTGAATGTCAAAATCAAAACCCAATAGCTTAGCCACCCAAACTTGTTGAAATGGAGTATTGAGTTTCTGATCCAGCATGTGTTTGATGCTTTTTTGATCTGTCTAAATAAAAGGAGCATGGGAAAGATATGAGCCCCATTTTTGCACAGCATAAACAATAGCTAATAACTCTCTTTCATATACAGACATTGCTTGTTGCTTAGACCCTAAATATTTACTAATATAAGCAATAGGATGGCGTTCTTGCATCAACACTACACCAATTCCTTTCCCTGAAGCGTCGGTTTCCACAACAAATCGTTTGGAAAAATCTGGTAATGACAACACAGGGGCAGACACAAGAGCTTGTTTCAACGCAACAAAGGCCTGTGTAGCTTCTGCAGACCAAATGAAACTATCTTTTCTCAATAAATCAGTCAAAGGTTTTGAAAGCTTACCAAAATCCCTGACAAAGCGCCTGTAATAACCAGCTAATCCCAAAAATCCTCGCAATTGCTTAAGATTTTGAGGTATTGGCCAAGAATCCACAGCTTGAATTTTAAGAGGATCACTGGATACACCTTCTTTAGAAATAAAGTGGCCCAAATACTCAACTCTAGGTAAGGCAAAAGCACATTTAAATTGATTCAAAAACAAGTGATTTTCCCTAATTGTTTGAAAAATCAATTGCAAATGAATATGATGGTCCTCAAGTGAATGGCTATATATCAATAGATCATCAAAAAAGACAATAACAAACTTTCTCATAAATGGTTTAAGAACTTGGTTCATAAGAGCTTGAAACGAAGTTGGGGCATTAGTAAGCCCAAATGGCATGACCAAGTACTCAAAATGGCCACTATGAGTCTTAAAAGCAGTTTTGTAAGCCTCCCCGGAAGCCATGCGCAACTGATGATATCCTGAACGCAAATCCAATTTCGAAAAAATAACAGAACCGTGAAGTTCATCCATTAAATCCTCAGTCAAAGGAATAGGAAAACGGTTCTTGATAGTAAGGTCATTGAGCCGTCTAAAATTCACACATAGGCGCCACGAACCGTCTTTCTTTCTAACTAAGATAGTGGGAGATGCAAAATGACTCGTACTATGCTGCACAATATCTTGATCAAGCATATCTTGAACTATTTTATCAATCACGTTTTTCTGGACCAATGAAAAACAATAAGGACGCAAATTGAAAGGTTTCACTCCTTCTTTAAGGGGAATTTTGTGATCAAAACCAGGACGAGACGGAGGTAATGTAGTAGGTTCAGCAAAAATATCATCATATTGATCAATCAATTGCTTAAAAGCTGGAAGTAAGATAACCAGAGACTCGGAAGCTTGTAACGCATGACAAGTAGGCACCATAAAAGGGTAATCCCCGTTGGTAATAGAAAGAAAACACAGTTCGGCACCTTTTGGTATAACTTAAGCAAGAGATTTATTGTTAATCACTTTAAGACTAGGAGTCTTGGCACCTCGAAGAACGAATTTGCGACCATTGGAAGTAAATTCCATCTGCAGTTTATCAAAGCCCCAAAGGATAGGGCCTAAAGATTTCAACCATTGGGTACCTAATATCAAGTCACAACAGACCAAAGGTAACACAATCACATCAGCAATGAATTCAGTCTGCTGCAGATTCCATTTAAAACCTTTGCATATGAAAGCAGCTTCTAATTGATGGCCACCACCACCAGTAACCGAGAGAGGGGAAATAGCTTCTAATTTACACCCCAAAGATTTAGCAACTTCTAAATCCAAGAAATTATGTGTGCTACCACTATCAAGCAAAATTTGAAGTAATTTCTTGTTATGCAAACCACTAACTCGCATGGTATGATAATTAGAAATACCTGTCAACGCTTGTAAAGATAATTGGGGGTGTTCAAAAGCTTGAAGGGAATCGGATTCAACCATGGTGGATTCAATGTTGGGTTCTTCAGTCGGGGGTTCATCATCATAAAGCTCCAAAACCATGACTTGAGAACGTCTGTGTTTTAGTTGATGCCCAAGAGTAAATTGTTCATCACAAAACAGACATAAACCTTTTGCTCGACGATCAGCCATCTCATTTGCAGAATAAGTACGAGTAGGACGAGAGTAATTGGGTTTAATGTTGGAATTGGGGCTCGAATTTGCAATAGATGAAGAACTTGGGGTGGAAGATGCTGGTGAAATGGTAGGTTTGGTAAGAAGACCTGGACTTTTAGAAAAAGGGGAAAAACGAGAGGTAGTTCTTTGTTGTGTTTGTTGAGCAGCTTCATGAAGCTTGTCTAGGTTAGCAGCATGAGCGATGGAGGAAGGATTAAACACACGAACGTGCATCTGGGTGTTGTGATCAAGGCCAGCTAAGAACATACTGAGGTAGTGTTCAGGTATCAAGGAAACTTGTGTGAGAGCAAGTTCAAATTGATCAATATAGTCTTGTACCTTACCGGTATGCTTGACCTAAAGCAACGATGAAAGGGGATCTTCATAAGCATCACCAAAACGAGCTGTAACGTTGGTGATGTATTGTTGCCAAGAGGGATAAATATCAAATTTTTGACGCATATAGTTGAGATGCCACTATAAGGCTAACCCGTCGAGGTGAATGGATGCAAGACGTACCCTTGACGTCGGCAAAGTCTCATCGAGCAAGAAAAATTGATCACACTTATATAGCCAATCACGAACATTCTTACCATCAAAACGAGGAAATTCCACTTTAGAGATTCGGGTAGCATACATGTTCTGGGTACCGTTGCGAGCGCCGCCGGTAGATCCGTGTCGAGCGGTGGATGTTGGAGATCCTAGATCTGTGTTAGCACGCAATAACGAACATATTTCCTCCATATCAGTGTTGCGCTGAAGCTGAAGTTTTGCAAGACGGTCGTCGAAACGCCGTTCGAGTTCGTCTAGAGTGATCGACGGAGATGCAGTCATGGTCACAGGTTGATACCAATTGATACCAAATATTTGGATATTAGGGATAGGTTCCGATAATACCCTAATCCTAAACCAGGAATAGTAATGAGTTAGAATACTATCTGATGATGTAAGATTGTTGATACTGTAAAAGGAAATAAGAGAAAGAAGAATTAATTGATAGTAATGTGTTATTTTTCTTCATTGCCATAAACGGTTAAATATAAGTAAATTGGTTACAAGCCAACCAATCAAAACTAAGCAAATATAATAAAAGGACACCTCATTACTCTAGAAGCAACTTGCTGAAAAATACAAAATATAGAAAACGACAAATTATTTAGCATAATGGAATCCTATCACAGTGACACCAAGTTTGCTTCTCATGATGTTGAATCTAGTATGAGTGAGAGCCTTGGTTAGACAGTCTGCAATTTGGTCTGCTGTGGGGACATAGGCAACTGTGATTTCATTGTGAATAACTTGATCACGTATGTAGTGAATGTCTATCTCAATGTGTTTAGATCTAGCATGCATAACCGGATTGGAAGCTAGTGCCTTAGCACTCAAGTTATCACACCACAAAATAGGTTTGCGAAGTATTGGCACTTTGAGTTCCTCTAGTAATGATTTCAGCCATGCTACTTCAGCTGCTAGATCAGCTAAGGCTCTATATTATGATTCGGTACTTGACCGAGACTCCACTTTTTGCTTTCTTGAGGCCCAAGACACCAAAGTTTCACCAAGAAATACACATTGTCCCGCCATGGATTTTCTGTCATCTATGCTTGTGGCCGAATCTGCATCTGAGAACCCGGCTATGTCAAGATCCGTTGAAGTTTTGATGTGCAAGCCTAGGTTTGTTGTACCATGAAGATACCTTAATATTCTTTTTATTCCTTGCCAATGATCTATTGTCGGAGAACTCATGTATTGGCTGAGCTTGTTAACTGCAAAAGCTATATCAGGCCTTGTGTTGGTTAGATATTGTAAAGCGCCTATAGCCTGCCTATAGTGTGTAGGATTGGACATTGGTTCTCCTTCTGTTGTGAATTGCCTCCCGGTTACTATCGACGTAGAACATGATGATGCATTTTCCATGTTGAATCTTTTGAGTAAATCTCTTATGTACTTTGTTTGTTTCAAGAACATCCCACTATTGTCTCTATAGACTTCTATTCCCAAAAAATAGTGTAGATTTCCAAGGTCTTTTAGTGAAAAAGCACGATTCAGTTGACTGTGAAAGCTTCTAGGAACTTATTGTTGCTGCCAGTTATTATTATATCATCAACATAGATGAGAAGGAATGTAGTGCGATCAGCTTCTTTTAGAACAAATAAAGACGTGTCACTCTTGGTGTTTTGGAATCCCCAACTTAACAGTGTGTGTCTCAGGCTATCATACCAAGCCCTCGGGGCTTGCTTTAAACCATAGATTGCCTTGTTTAATCTACATATGTGACTTGGTTTTGTTTGATCTATGTAGCCTTCCGGTTGATGCATGAAAACAATTTCTTTGAGATTTCCATAGGGTGTAGTTCTCTCTATCCAACTTGACAGAAACAATTGTTGGCAGGTCATTTTTCTTTGTATTGGCAGTGGAAGACATGGTTGGATCGAAAAAAAAAAAGAAGGGAGCTTTCAAGCTTAAAGCTCTGGTGCCAAGATAGAAAAATTGTGAATGATGCGACATGTATTTCATTGTATGGACAGTGCTTAAATATACATAATAGTGTGTAGTCATTATCCTATAATTGAGCTACCTATAATTACAATAGTAATGACAGTGAATGTACATAGCTATAAAAGGAAGGAAATAATGTTGTTGACTTTCTGTCCATGATGATGCAGATAATGACAATCCATATTTTAATGTAATTCCTTAATTGCTTTGACTTATTTAACCCTAAAAAAAATAGAAAATTTTAAAATAATTATTATACATGAGAGTCGAGACAAGTTGTTGTTTAGTCAAAAAAAAGTTGTTGTTGATACATTAAAAATTTATTATTATGCACAAGATAAGAATGGTACAATAATTGTGTTTAATAAAAGAGTTTTTCTATAGTTTACATGGACAACGACTAATTTTCTTGCTTGTTTTGGTGATTGTTTGTTGTAACCTATTTTTCTGAAGTATTTTCTGACACACTTTGTGCTAGTTTGAACTTTCGATTGTTTCCTCAAAAAAAATAAAAGAATTTTTTTATCATATATAAATTTGCACATGTTAAAAATTTAAACTGGTAAATTTTAGATTGTTAAGTTTGTGTATTTGATATTAAATATATAATTTTTTAATAAGTAAAAGTTAATGATAAATTTTTCTTAAGTGAGGAACAGAGGAAGTGTTTTAATTGTAAATTTAAAGAGAAAATTCAAATTTTTAAAATGTTTGCAAATTGTAGTCGCTAGGTATTTTACAAAAAATAAAATAAAATAAAATTTGGGCAATGTTGAAGAGTGATCAAATCGATCTTAAGTTGTAAATCGAATTTAGGTAGTTTCTCCGTTTCAAATTATAAGTACCTTTCAAAAAAAGTCTAATATAAGCCCCTTTGTAAAAAAAAAATTTGACACAAAGCTCCTTTGTAAATTATTAAGTGTATTTATTACTTATTTCCTTATACATACTCATAATTATTACTACTAATTTACATTGGAATGCAAAAAGTCAAATTGGTAAAATTTACACACAAACTAGACACAACAATTACACTATCAACTTTTCTTAAGTTTCGTTTGACACAACTTTTTGTAACAGTAAAAACTGCTTTAAACTTAAAAATAATAAAAGGGCTTTACAATGCTCAACATATCCGGAACACCGCCACAACGACTCGACAAGAACCTCTTGCGATGTCTTGAACTAAGCCGTCCACCGGCTGGTATAAGTGCAATATTGATGCTTCTTTCTCAAGCTTTAATAACAAGGTTGGTATTGGGATTTGCATCAGGGATGATCAAGGGAGTTTTGTGCTAGCGAAGATGGAGTGGATTGAGCCTATCCTTGATGTCGAGATTGGTGAAGCACTGGGACTGCTAAAAACCATTAGTTGGGTCAACAATTTGCAACTCCTTAATACGGACTTTGAGATGGATTGCAAAAGGGTTGTGAATAGTCTCTATATCAAAAAATCTCATGCTTTGAAGTTCGGTTCTATTTTCAAAGATTGTAGACACTTGTTAGCTACTACTTTAGTAAACTGTCATGTAAACTGTCATGTTCAGTTCATTAGGAGACAAACCAATGAGGCCACTTATAGTTTTGCTAAAGTGGCTACATTTTTATTGATATTCCTACATGTATCCAAAATATTATTTTGATTGAAATGAGATAAGACTTTGCCTTTCAAAAAAAATAAATAAAGTAAAGGTTGTTTGGTAATTTTTTTTTTAATTTAAACTAAAATATTTTGATATTTGATACTATAGTTTATACTTTGTACTTTTTTTAATATATAATATATTTTAATATATTTTTTTTGATTGAGACAAAAGAGAAGTAAAACTAAAATAAGTCCGGTCAAACAGATAGACACTTAGGGCCCGTTTGTTATAGATTAAAAAATAAGTGATTTTGACATTTAAATAATTTAGAGATTATTTTTTAAAGATTTTATAAAAAATCATAAGTTATTTTGTATTTGTTTACCATTAAAAAAAATTACTTTTTACAAATATACAGTCTTTAACTTGTTTGGATATAACCATATAAAAGTGATTTTACATCACAAAATTACCATAAAAAGTACAATTATTCAAAGATAATATATCATATAAAATAAATATATGAAAAATACTCAAGTTCTTGTTCTTCATAATGGTCGTATGACTACAAATAAAATAAATTTTTCAATCTTATCTTCTAAAAATAACAAACTAATTCTATAAATTCTAAACAAAATATTATTGGAATATTAAAATAACAATATTATGGATATTTTTGTCTGAAATTTTTTGACAATTATTTTCTCTTTCCTCTACAAAAAATCTATAAAAAAAAGCTACTAATATTAGCTTCAGATTTTTAGCAGTTTTTAGATTATTTTCAGATTCTAATTATTTTTAAAAGGTATAACAAACATATGTTATTTTCTTAAAAGTGATTATTTTTTAAAAATAAGTGCCCGTTTGTTATAGTTTTTTTTAGAAAATAATCACTTATTTTTAAAAAATAATCACTTTTAGGAAAATAACATCTGTTTGTTATAGCTTTTCAAAATAATCAGAATCTAAAAATAATCTAAAAACTGCTAAAAATTTGAAGCTGATATTAGTAGCTTATTTTTATAGATTTTTTTTAGAGGAGAGAAAAAACTTGTGTAAAAATATTTCGGACGAAAATATCCTTAAATTTATTCTAATATTCCAAAAATATCCTATTTAGAATTTATAAGATTAGTTTGTTATTTTTAGAAGATAAGATTTAAAAAAATTTGTTTTATTTTTAACTATATATATAAAATCATATGACCATAATGAAAAAAAAGAACTTGAGTATTTTTCATATATTTATTTTATATGATATATTATATTTGAAAAATTGTACTTTATGGTAATTTTATGATGCAAAATCACTTTTCTATGGTTGCATCCAAACAAGTTAAAGATTATTTTTTTATAAAAAGTAATTTTTTTAATGGTAAACAAACACAAAATAGCTTCTGATTTTTTGTAAAATCTATAAAAAATAATCTCTAAATTATTTAATGTCAAAATCACTTATTTTTTAATCTGTAACAAACGGGCGCTAAATGATTATTTTTCTAAAAAAAGCTATAACAAACGAACATTTAGACTCTGTTTGACCCGGCTTATTTTGTACTTTTTTTCTTCTCTTTAAAATTAAGAAAATAGGAAAAAATTGTGTTTGACTTCATTTTTTCTGTATTTCTTTTTTCTTTTTTACTTTATTTCTCTAATATTTTTAAGGAGAAATATGACTAAATTCAATTTTATGTTTCTCTATTTCATTTTAAAAAAATAGAAAAGTAGAAAATCAGCCGGGCCAAACGGGGCCTTAGGCTTCGTTGGACCAAGCTTTTTTTAAGAGTAAAACTGTTTTAAGTTTAAAAATAATAAAAAAGAGTTTTACAAATAAAGTGAAAGTTGTTTGGTAATTTTTTTTGTATTTAAAATATTTTGATATACTTTGTATTTGTACTTTTTTTTTGTCAGGTAGTCTGGTGGTTAGAAAATTCATCTTTAAAGGTAAACAAGTGGGCATACCGGGTTCAAACCCCGGTCCATGCACTTCCCTGCAATATGTTCAACCAATTGAGCTAAGCTCATGGGACTGTACTTATTTTTTTTATATAGTATATTTTGATTTTTTTTTTATAGAGACAAATCTTTATATTTTCTTCATTAATATTAAATCATTTTTTTTAATAAAAGTTTCATAAAATATGTGTTTGGGTCAACTTTTTACGAAATAAAATTAAAACAAAGCCAGAACAAACAAATACTTAATATGCGTGAAATAATTCAAAAGGACTTATATATTAGGGTCCTGTTTAGCCCGGCTTATTTTCTACTTTTCTATTTTTTTAAAATGATATAGAGAAGTATAAATTTGAATTTAATCATATTTCTCTTTAAAATTATTAGAGAAATAAAGTAAAGAAGTAAAAAAAAAAAAATGGAGTCGAACACAATTTTTTCCTCCTTTATTATTTTTAAGGAGAAGAACAAAAAGTAGAAAATAAGTCGGGTCAGGACCTAGGACGGAGAGAGTAATAAGTTAAAATCGCATAAACCCTAACAGTAATAAAACCCTAACAGTAATATGAGGAGATTCCATTGTTGCCATCTATCTTCAGCTTCCGTTCTAAAATTTCTGACTTTTCTTCAAGCATTTTTTGGTTATTCAATTTTTCTCTATTCGACATGGTTGCTCTATCATTGGGAACATCCTCATCTCACTTCCAATTTGAAACTTCCCGCTCCTTGGTTCGTTACTTTCTTTTTTTACAATTTTCTTTAGTTTAATTTAATTTAATTTTTACTACTTTCTGACTGTTAAAACTGAATGAATGATAGTAAATTAGTCAATTTAGCGAGGGGAATAGTTGTTCGGCAGTAGATACCTGGTTTCGACCAAAAAAAACTATCGATAGTAAATTAGTAGTCCTTTGTTTTTTTCATTTGTAACAAATTGGTCCTTTATCTTTTTTTGGTAACAAATTGGTCCTTTATCTTTTTCATTTGTAACAAATTGATCCTTTATCTTTTTCATTTGTAACAAATTGGTCCTTTATCTTCTTTTTTTGTAACAAATTAGTCCTTTATCCTTTTCTTTTGTAACAAATTGGTCCTTTATCTTTACTAACATGTTCACCATAGGACCTCTTATTTGTAAAAAATAATATAAGATAAAGGACTAATTTGTTACAAATGAAAAAGATAAATGACCAATTTGTTACAAAAAAAAGATAAAGGGCCAATTTGTTACAAATGAAAAAGATAAAGGTCCAATTTGTTACAAATGAAAGATAAAAGACCAATTTGTTACAAATAAAAAAGATAAAGGACCAATGATGTAATATTGCCTAAATTAGTAAGTAATTAATGATATTTTTTGAGTTTTTGTATTGTCAGGTGTATTATAAATGCTTTGCTACTAAATGTTTCCTAACTACTTTGACCCTTGGAGTAAATTCCCAACAGGGAATTCACAATTATGGCGTCTAAGTTAGCAATTTCGGCATTTTCTGCCAGTTGAACTAAAACTTGTGGACTTGGTGTAAGTACCTCTATAGTGTGCTCTCTGAGCCTTGAGGTCTGCCTTGACCCTGATGAGTTCATTGGACTCAACTCACCCATACTTTTTATATATATCACCAAAAATTTGTTACAAATATACCAACATGAGTTGGTCCAAGTGGAAAGGGATCAGATCCTTTAAGCAAGAGGTTCAGGGTTTGATCCTTGGTGCTTGTGAATAGGGTAAATTATGTTTGAAGAGGTTACCATTGTGCCCGATAGTCTTTAGAGATGCGAGCGAAGAATACACTGGCTTACCAATTAAAAAACAGTTTCCAATTGAAAAATATAACAATTTGACTTTTTAAAAGTTGAATGCACAATTTTTGGGAAAAATGTTTCTATATTAAGTTGTTTATCAAGGGCACATGTTAGCTTTTGCCTTTATTTATAAATGTTGCCAATTTAATATCTCTAGTGAAATGTGGTGTCAATATGATTATTAATTAATCTGCGTTGCTTCTTTGTTGATTTGTTTGGAGGGTTATGCATATGGTGTTTAAACTATTGTTCTATGCTAACCGTGTTTTTCACTTGATGATGATAGGTTCATGCTTGATTTCATGTGGGTGGGAATATTGGTGTACTGGATTGGTTTGTATGGTTGGATTGCAGCTGGGACTATTAATGGTTGCTACTTGTGTTTTGTATCCCACTGAAAACTTATATTTATTTCTATATCTTGGTTTCGATAATCTATTGTTTTTTGGAGAGTTAATGTATGTTTAATACTCGGAAGTAAATCCTACTTTTCTTTTGATTTTATTATTTTTGTTCCAATTTTCCTTTTTCATTTCATTCCTTGACCATTTGAAAATGCCAGTACACTCTACTCATCGCGGTACTTGTTCTACTTGAGGCTAAGTTAGTGGTATTCATTGCTACTGATCGTCAATGGCAAGAGGTCTCAACCCATACTCTCTTTATAAACACAGTTGTATTAGTTAACATCTATGATTTTTTCTAATGACTATAGTATGTTGATTATTTCCTTTATAGGATCTTCCAGTTGATCCAACTGGTCAAATTGAGAGCATTCGATCGTTCTTTGAAGAGAATCAAGATATATGTAGATGGGTTTGCATTATTGTTCTCGTAGTTCAGGTATATCAATTTATGTTGCCTTTTGGTCTTGGCATTGGGCCTTCTTTTCGTGACCTCTCACTGGTGAATGAGTAAGTTATAGACTATTGTTTATACATAGGACTGATAAGGGGGATTAGTTTGAAGGGAAGGACATAGGAGTTGGACTGATAAGGAAGGTTATAGGTTCAACTCTCCCTAGTAACAAAATAACAACTATTAACTAATATTTGTTATTAAAAAAGACGATTATTGTTTATACACATTAAGTTATACTTTTTCTGGTTGTGGTCTTTATATTCGAAATAAAAAAGTGTAAATTATTGGTTCACAGTATATCAAATGACTATTTTAGTGATCGTTCTTACATGTTAGAGGCAGAATTGATCAGTGAGCTATTAATGTATGTGGAATCTTCTCCCTAGAAAATTTGTTCGTCTCGAACTTTTCTTGACCCCTCTCCCATTCATTTGGATTATTTTATTGTACAGTCAAATTAGTTTGAATTGTGGAGGTGATAGGTTCTGCTTTTGATTTAATATTTCAATGCTATGGTGCACATAGTTGACAGTATTGTAACGTGTATGGAACAGAGCCAGAAATAAATTATGCTGCTCTGTTTACTTATTATTCTTCTGGAAATATGTTGGAAAATGAACTTTGGAGACTTGCTGCCAATTTCAATAATATTAAAAAACTGGAAAAATGAATGTAAACTTAATTAAGGGTAAATTTGGTATAACTGCATTAATTGTAGTAATGATAGTTGAATTTGAGACCAACGTTTTGAGAATTTTTGTTGCTCATATATGAGATTGAAGGGAGTGCGGTTGAAATATGAAAATAGGACAAAATTCTACCTAAGATTTGATGTTGTGCGTGGCAAATTTCATGTGTGTTTATGTTGTTTACAAGGACACCATCAGATTGCTATTGCTATTTGTTTTAAATTTTCCAGCATATTGTTTGTATCATCATGACAATAGTATTATTAATATTAACAACATAAAGAATCATATAATAGTTGAACTGCATGAATGTAAAGCATTTTCTGGGGTTTCATTTTTCATCCCTTATTTTATTACTATTTATTTATCAATCTCAGGCATTATCTCTACTGGTAGCATTAGTTTTGCGAGCCACAGTTTCTGCTCGAAGAGAAGAATATGATGAGGAATATGCTCAGTCTGGGCAAACATCTGGTTCTAGCAAAGGTGATATTAGAGGAAACCACCCTGATGTTTAGAGCTCACGGATGAGAGAGAAGGTATGATATGGTGTAAAGTGTATTTTTGTGGATAATTGTTAATGGATTTTGATGATAGGAAAATAATTCCTAATTTTGTCAAAAGAGAGGCTGAACTTTTAATATCAACTATAAATAAACTACCAAAAATTTCAAACTGTTTTGATATCTTTGAATATCGTATTTTTGAAATCAACTATTCTATCACGATTCATATTAGAATTGATAGAGAAATCTTTTGCACAGATCTATGTACTTTCCCGTATACTGCTATTTGTGTAAATAAGTTATGATCTTGGTGTCCAATTAACGGAGGTATTGTCATTTCATGTTTGCAGTATGGATTGAACAATGGTGACAAGCACAGTTATGAAGCGTGAGTTCTAGGCAATGAGTTCGACTAAAGAATTAAAATACTTAGTTAAAATGTGGATAGCGAAGTTTTGGACAGTTTCTATAGAACTAAAGAATTAAAATCTCAGTTGGCGACAGATGTTGAAAATGTTGAATATTGCAGTGTGGATAGAGAAGTTACTAAAGAATTAAAATACTTAGTTACATGTTTCTGGATTGTAAAATTATGCGCTGTTGTCGCATTTGTTTTGTGCATGATATCTCACATATTTTGAGATATTTAACTTTGCAGAATTAATGGCTCTTTTCTCAAATGCATGTCTCTGTATTATTGCTTTTCTCAATTGGATATGCACAGTAGGTTTCGATACGTCTGCGACTTGAATACTAAATTGACTGTGTTGTTCATTGAGATGCCTTGAATTACATTAATGCGGTGTGTTCCATATTGTAATCCACCTGATACTTTGGTGCTCAGTATGATCAGTTAATGAAAAATGTGTGTTGCTGCGTCATACTCGGTACCAGATCCATTTTATCTATTTCCTTGTAAGCTTATAACAATACATTTACAAGGAAATAGATAAAATGGATCTGGTACCAATGTACTCTGATAGAGTCATGGAGAAATAGAAATGGTTAGAAATTTAATATTACTGTATGCTTATATCTCTTTTTCAAAAAAATTATCTATGTCGACATGTCCGTGTCAGTGTCTGTGCTTCATAGGCCCGTGTTATATTTGGAAGATATTTTCATTTCTATCTCTCTTTCTCGATGTTTTGTTCCGCAACTTATGTAGTGTAATCAAATTTATCAAATAATAGTATCATTCAACACATCCAACTATGTGATTATTTTTCTTGGATCTTTTATTATGAATGAAATTAGTAATAATTATGTTAGTTTTCATGGTTTGAATCTTGAAACTTCTGATTAGACCTCCTTCGCCAGATAGGTGTCCCTTTAGCCTTTGTAATTGTAATCACAAATAATCTCTTTTTCAAGTATCAGTGTATTTCATTTCTTGGACCACAAACTTCTCATTTCTTTGACAGACACCCCATGTGTGGTTTGGTTGGAGATTGGAGAATCTCATGCTGAATTCTAGTTGGAAAAAACAACTAGGCATAGTATTAAACAAAAAATAGTTAATCTTGTTATCTTCCTCCCCAAAAAGGATTATATGAATAGATATAGGGCAGAGAAACTGATTCTTCTCTCTATAATAAAAAAGGGTTTGATTTTTGTGGTTTGATAATTGATATGAATCTCTATAAATATGGCTCTGACCTATTATTCTTTTTTTTTTTTTGGTCAAACTCTGACCTGCTATTCTAATCATCATGGCGTGCATGCATATTAATTGGTATATGTACTAAATGTTATGGCTAAATTAGAGTAAAAAATGCTAGATGACAATAATTAATAATTAAGTAAGGATTAAACTTAGAAAGTCTCCGTTTTATAGATAACATAAACATATTTAACTTTAAAAAAAATAGAAAAATTTAAAATAACTATTATACTTATACATGAGAGTCAAGACAAGTTGTTGTTTAGTAAAAAAGTAAAGTTATTGCTGATAATTTAAAAATTTATTATTATAAATGAGACAAGAATGGTAAAAGAATTGTGTTTAATAAAAGAGATTTTCTTGCTTAAAAAAAATAAATAATTTTTTTTTTCTATAGTGTATATGGACAACGAATAATATTCTTGTTTGCTTTGATGATTGATTGTTGTAGACTGTTTTTCTGAAGTTTTTTTGACACACCTTATGCTAGCAGGAGCTTTCGGTGGTTTCTTCAAAATAAATAAAAGAATTTTTATATTATACGTAAATTTGCACATGTTAAAAAGTTTAAAATGGTAAATTTTTGATTTGAAATTTGTGTATTTTATATTAAATATATAATTTTTTAATAAATAAAAATTAATGATAAATTTTTCTTAAGTGAGGAACAGAGGAATTGTATATATAATATGGAAACCAAAATTACAAAAAAAATAAAATACAAATTTTTAAAATGTTTGGAATAAAACATATATATGGAAACCAAAATTACAAAAAAAATAAAATATGATGTACGTATATATTAATATTATGGAGTATTAAATTAAAAATTAAAATACATTGCCTTTGTAGTTTGTACCAATAAAATAAAATGAAATTTGGGCAATGTTGAAGACTGAAGAGTGATCGAATCGAAATTAGGCAGAAACCCTCCTAACAGTAACATGAGGTTGAATTGTTGCCATCTCTCTTTAGCTTTCGTTCTGAAATTTCTGAATTTTCTTCAAGCATTTTTTGGTGCTTCAATTCTTCTTTATTCCATATGGATGATCTATCATTGGGATCATTACATTCCTCATCTCACTTCCAATTTCCACCTTCCCGCTCCTTGGTGAGTTTCTTTCTTTCTTTCTTTTTTTTACAGTTTTCTTTAATTTAATTTAATTTTAATTTTTACTACTTTCTGACTGGTAGGTAGGTAGGATTGTAGGAATGATAGTAAATTAGTAATTAATGATTTTTTGGATACATAGACGAAACAACAAACTATTGAAAACTCACATATAAAGTGGAGGGACCGGTGCAAACCTAGTCATGAGCATCCGACCTAACAATTTTGATTTTTTTTTTTCAGTTGAACTAAGATTTTTGGACTTGGCGTTAGTATCTCTATTAGCGTGTTCTTTGAGCCTTGAGGCCTGGGTTGACCCGGGTGAGTTCCTTGGACTCAACTTACCCATACAAAGGGAATCACCAAAATTTTGTTACCAATTAACTAGGACATTGGACTCAAGTGGTTAATGAGTTTCACCGAAGGACGAATTTCGGGTTTAATTCATGGGTGAAACAATTTCTCGGCCAAACTTTACTTACTTGGGGGCCGAACTCTCAACTTTGGACTATTAGGCCCCCTTCTAAAAGGATTAATATAAAAAATTTGCTACCAATTTACCAACATAAGTTGGTTCAAGTGGAAGGGGCTCAGGTCCTTTAAGCAAGAAGTTTGGGGTTTGATCCCTGGTGCTTTTGCATAGTGTAAATTACTATGTTTGAAGAGGTCTCCATTGTGCCAAATTTAATTATAAAAATGTTTCCAATTTAATTATAAATGTTACCAAATTAATATCTCTAGTGAAATGGGGTGTCAATATGATTATTAATTAATTTGTGTTGCTTCTTTGTTGATTTGTTTTGAGGGTTAAGGGTTATGCATTTGGTGTTTAAACTATTGTTCTATGCTAACTATTAGAAATTAAGGCTGATGAATAATTTCTGATATATTAACATTGAGAGGTACATAGAATATATACACAATTTCTATGCTAATTAAGGAAGGAAAAATATACTGTTATAATGGAGTATCCTTTGAATAAAGGAGATTCCATCTAATCATATCAATCTGCACACTAATAGAAGGAATATTATTTATTTCCTAAATAAACAAATATCTCTAATTATTGCAAGATTTTCCACACTCCCCCTCAAGCTGGTGAATAGGTGTTATCCATTCCCAGCTTGGATACAATCCTTTCAAAATTGTGGCTGTTGAGTCCCTTAGTTAGGACATCTGCAAGTTGATTTTGAGAAGACACAAATGGTGTGCATATTAAGCCACTGTCAAGCTTTTCTTTGATGAAATGTCTATCTACTTCAATATGTTTGGTTCTATCGTGCTGCACCGGATTATGAGCTATGCTAATTGCAGATTTATTATCACAATAAAGCTTCATTGGCTCCTCCCACTTTATCTTCAAATCCTCAAGGATGATTTTCAGCCAAAGGAGTTCACATATACCTTTCGCCATGGCTCGGAATTCTGCTTCAGCACTAGACCTTGCTACCACACTTTGTTTCTTACTCTTCCATGTCACAAGGTTTCCTCCAAGGAAGGTACAGTATCCTGTGGTGGACCTTCTATCCACAATTGAACTGGCATAATCAGCATCCGTATAGGCTTCAAGGCTAACATTCCCATTCCGTTTGAATATAATTCCTCTTCCTGGGGTTCCTTTAAGATACTGTACAACTCTAAGCGCAGCTTGTAAATGATTTTCCTTTGGGTTTTGCATAAATTGGCTGACTAAACTCACTGCATAGGCAATATCAGGCCTAGTGTGAGATAAGTATATAAGTCTGCCCACAAGTCTTTGATACATCTCTTTGTTTACTGCAACATCTTCTTCTGCAATCCCAAGTTTTAGGTTCGGATCCACTGGAGTACTTGCAGGTTTGCAAGCTGATTTTCCAGTTTCTTTGAGTAGATCTATTATATACTTCTGTTGAGATATAAAGATCCCTTTCTTGGAGTGAGCAACTTCAATTCCCAAAATATATTTCAGTCTCCCTAAAGTCTTGATTTCAAATTCATTGGCCAAGCAATGACTCAGCATTTCCTGCTCCTCAACATCATTTCCAGTTAATATGATGTCATCCACATATACCAGTAGCACAGTTAATCCCTCTGACTTTGAGTGTTTGATAAACAAGGTATGATCCCCTTGACTTTGTTTATAGCCCAGACCTGTCATAACCTTAGTAAATCTGCCAAACCATGCTCGTGGGGACTGTTTCAGCCCATACAAGGCCTTTTTCAGCTTGCACACTGTGTTGGCAGCACCTTTTCTACCATATCCTGGGGGTAACTCCATATAAATTTCTTCTTCAAGTTCCCCATGTAAAAAGGCATTTTTTACATCAAATTGCTGCAAGTCCCAACCATGATTAGCAGCTAGGGATAATATGACTCTTACTGTGTTCATTTTGGCAACAGGAGCAAAAGTTTCCAAGTAATCAACTCCATAAGTTTGTGTGAATCCCTTGGCTACTAACCTTGCCTTATATCTCTCAATTGAGCCATCAGCCTTGTACTTGATTGTATATACCCACTTACATCCAACTGGTTTCTTCCCTGTTGGTAAAGTCACCAACTCCCAAGTATTATTCTTCTCTAAAGCTTCCATCTCTAAATCCATGGCAGACTTCCATTTTCTATCAGAAAATGCCTCAGATAGGGTAGTAGGTGTTGAAGTGGTGTTTAAATTTGTAAGGAAGGCTTTATGGGCAGGTGAGCAGTTTTTAAAGGATAGGTAATTTGATAGAGGGTAAAGAGGGTGCTTAGTACATTCTCTGGGTTTTTTTTCTAATGGCAATTGGAAGGTCATGGTTTGAAGTCTCTGCAGGTTCACTTGGTAGGTCAAAAGCTGAAGGAGAATTAGAAATTGTTAGTTCATTAGGCAAGTCAAAAGCTGCAGGGGAATTAGAAGTTATTACCTCGTCAGGATCTTGATTATAGGTGGACTCTTGAACCTGCGTAGTGTCTGGAACAGCCTTAAGTTTTCTAGAATAAACCAGATTTTTTTCATATCTAACATCCTCAATTTCAGGTCTGGAATGGTTAGTTTCAGTTTCAGATTCAACACACTCAGGTTGAGCAACCTGCTCAGATTGGCAAGCAGGTTCGAATGTCAAGTCTGAAATAAAGTTTTCCTCATCTTCCCTCAAGTTCTCCCCCTGAAGATGAGTGTGGCTAAAATAACTTTCATGTTCATTGAAGGTAACATCTCTAGACACAAAGAATTTTTTGGATGAAGGGTGATAACACTTATAACCTTTTTGTATAGATGAGTACCCTACAAAGACACACTTTAAAGCTCTAGGGTCAAGTTTTCCCCTATCTGTACTATGAATATGAACATATGAAACACACCCAAATATTCTTGGTTTGAGATTATTTTTTATAGACAGATATGGGTAGAAGGAGGATAGGACATCCATAGGACTCTTTGATTCTAGACCTCTAGTGGGTAGCCTATTAATCAGGTAAGTTGCAGTGAGGACAGCTTCTCCCCAAAAGGACTTTGGAACATTGTTTTGAAATAAAAGGGCTCTGGTCTGATTGAGAAGATGCCCATTTTTTCTCTCTGCCACTCCATTTTGTTGTGGTGTTTTAACACACGAAGACTCATGGATAATGCCCTCTTTTTGACAAAAGGAATTAAGTACATTATTGAAATAGTCTTTGGCATTATCTGATCGAAGTCTCTTGATGTTAGCCCCAAATTGATTTTTTATCATTGAGTGAAAATTTATAAAAATAGAGCTGACTTCAGATTTGTGTTTAAGCAAAAACACCCATGTGACACGGGTACAATCATCTATGAAAGTTACAAACCACTTAGCTCCAGACACATTTGGAACATTAGAGGGACCCCACACATCAGTATGAACAAGATAAAAAGGAAAAGTACTTATTTTATTGCTCATTGGAAAAGATACACGCTTGTGTTTAGCAAGCTCACACACCTCACAATGAAGACTCTCAACATCTAACTTAGAGAAAAAAGAAGGAAATAACATTTTTATTATTTGAAAGGATGGATGTCCGAGGCGGCAATGGTAAAGGAGAATTTTTTCCCTATCTGTCATCACACATACGAGGGAATGAGGCAAGTTTTTCTTCGAAGATAAATCGGTTTCTTCTAGATAGTAAAGGCCATTCCATTCTCTAGCATGTCCAATCGTCCTCCCCGAAATCTTGTCCTGTAACACACAATCATGGTTATGAAAAATAACATTACATGACTTGTCTTGTGTGAGTTTCTGTATTGATATCAGGTTAATAGCTAATTTTGGGATATGGAGAACATTTTTTAGGGTCATTGTATGGTTAATTTGGACATCACCTTGACCAGCAACAGTTATCAGAGTGCCATCAGCAGTGTCAATTTTCTTGTTGCTTGGACATGGAGAATAGGTAGAAAAGTGGTGAGGGAAAGGTGTCATGTGGTCAGTGGCTCCGGAGTCTAATATCCAACAGTGGTTAGAGGGTGTATCTGAGACATTTAATCCAAAAGAAATTGGAAGCTTATCATAAATAAGAGATAGAAATTTACCAGAATATGCCAAGGAACTGGAACCTGCTGGTTTCTCTAGTTTACTCAAAAAAGCCTTCATTTTTTCAATTTCCTCCTGGTTGAAATATACAGACTCGCCAGATTTTTTCACTTCACTTGTCCCAACAGCAGCCATGTGGGTCTGACCTCCTTTTCTTTGGAAGCTCCCTTTGAGTCCCCATGTTTTATCTCTATTTTGGGGTTTTCCGTGCAACTTCCAGCAAATTTCCCTAGTATGACGAGGCTTGTGACCATCACCATTCCTCTCAGAATTTGTTGATTCTCCCTTTCTTCGGTCAGCAATCATTGTTGTCTCCTCTCCTATTTTAAGATCAGCCATCATAGCTGAATTCTCAATTGTTGGAGAGTCTAACATCAGACTCCTTCTGCTTTCTTCGCTTCTCACAATAGCCACCACTTCATTGAAGCTTGGAACTTCCTTTTTGCCCAAGATTTGAATTCTAACTTGGTCAAATTCAGAGTTCAAACCAACCAGAAAGTCACACACCCTATCTTGCTTGATGAACTTCTTTAGAGTTGCTGCATCTGCAGAGCACTCGGTCTTTATGACCCTATAGTGATCCAGTTCCATCCATAGTGCCTTTAGTTGATTGGCATAGTCAGTAACGGTTTTGTTTCCTTGCTTTGCTGCCAAAGTTTTCACTTTGACTTCATACACTTGAGCAGCATCTTTGGCTTTGGAATAGCTTTCTTCTATAGCATCCCAAATCTCCTTTGCTGTACTTAGAAACATGCATGTGTCACTGATTTCCGGAATCATGGAGTTCCACAGCCATGCCATGATCATCGAATCTTCCTCATCCCATTGGGTAAAGTTGGGATCACTCTCCTTAGGTGCAGCATCTGTTAGATGCTTCGCTTTTCCCTTTCCTTTCAAGACTCTTTTAATGAGTTGAGACCATTTGAGATAGTTTTTCTCATTCAGCCTGTAAGCAGAATGAATATTCTGCAATTCTCCAGGATTTTGAGCAGGTACGTCTCCTGTCTCAGATTTAGTTTTCTCCTCAGTGGGTTTAGATCCAGACATTTCTAGGGTTAAAAAAAAAAAGGGGGGAATTGGTGGTTCAAAATTCAATTTCACCAATCAAAAACTGCAGTAGCAGTTGAAGAAACTGTGTGCTAAAAATGCACAGAAATTCGCAACAGCAATGAAGGCTGGTGTTTTTTAGGGTTTCAGCAAGCAGCAGACAGAGGCACCCAGAACGGATGCTCTGGTACCATATTAGAAATTAAGGCTGATGAATAATTTCTGATATATTAACATTGAGACGTACATAGAATATATACACAATTTCTATGCTAATTAAGGAAGGAAAAATATACTGCTATAATGGAGTATCCTTTGAATAAAGGAGATTCCATCTAATCATATCAATCTGCACACTAATAGAAGGAATATTATTTATTTCCTAAATAAACAAATATCTCTAATTATTGCAAGATTTTCCACACTAACCATGTTTTTCACTTGATGATGATAGGTTCATCTATGCTTTCATGTGGGTGGGAGTATTGGTGTTATGGATTGCTTTCTTTGGTTGCATTGCAGCTGAGATTATTAATGGTTGTTGCTTGTGTCTTGTATCCAACTGAGTTATATTTATTTCTATATCTTGGTTCCGAATTCCGATAATCTATTGTTGTTTGGACTTTGGAGAGTTAATGTGTGTTGAATACTTGGAAGTAAATCTAAATCCTACTCTTCTTTTGATTTTCCTATTTTTGTTCCAATTTTCCTTTTCACTTCACTCCTTGACCATTTGAAAATGCTAGTACACTCTACTCATCACGGTACTTATTCTGCTTGAGGCTGCTTTAGTGGCATTCATTGCAATTGATCGTCAATGGCAAAAGGTTTGTACATTCGTCAACCCACATCTCTTTATAAACACAGTTTTATTAGTTAATCTATGCTTTTTTTTAATGACTATAGTATGTTGGTTATTGCCTTTATAGGATCTTCCTGTTGATCCAACTGGTCAAATTGAGAGCCTTCGATCTTTCTTTGAAGAGAATCAAGATATATGTAGATGGGTTTGCATTATTGTTCTCGTAGTTCAGGTATATTAATTTCTGTTGCCTTTTGGTCTTGGCATTGGGCCTTCTTTTCATGACCTCTCACTGGTGAATGAGTAAGTTATTATAGACTATTGTTTATACATAGTAGGACTGATAAGGGGGATTGGTAGTTTGAAGGGAGGGACATAGGGGTTGGACTGATAAGGAAGGTCATAGGTTCAACTCCCCCTAGTAACAAAATAACAACTGTTAACTAATATTTGTTGTAAAAAACCCTTTGATTACACAATGATATCGCAGAACTTCGAGGGTCTGCACCTCCCATTGCCAAAATGGCCCTTTCCAGTCAAATCCCAAGATACCCTCTTTCTCAATCACCCCTCATATTTGTAGGCAACACTTACATGTCAGTTTTTTTTTTTTTTTTGACAAAATATGTCAGCTATTTTTTATAAAAACTGCCTAATAATAATAACTCACAATGCCATTATTATTGCTATCCTAATTAAGGCCTATATCTAACATCTAACATAATGATAGTTGAATTTGCTTATATTTGTTTTAAATTATTTCCAGCATATTGTTTGTGTCATTTTGACAATAGTAATTATTAACAACATAAAGAAGCATATAATAGTTGAACTGCATGAATGTAAAGCATTGTCTGGGGTTTCATTTTTCATCCCTTATTTTATTACTATTTATTTATTTATCAATCTCAGGCATTATCTCTACTGGTAGCAATAATTTTGCGAGCCACAGTTTCTACTCGAAGAGAAGAATTTGATCATGATGAGGAATATGATGTTAGGGGTAGAAGTAGGGAGCCCCTACTAAATCATTAGTCCGGGCAAACATCTGGGTCTAGCAAAGGTGATATTAGAGGAAACCACCCTGATGTTTGGAGCTCACGGATGAGAGAGAAGGTATGATATGGTGTAAAGTGTAGTTTTGTGGATAATCATTAATGGATATTGATGATGGAAAATCATTCCTAATTTTGTCAAAAGAGAGGCTTAACTTTTAATATCAACTATAAATAAACTATCAAAAATTTCAAACCTGTTTTGATATCTGTCCTTTGAATATCGTATCTTTGAATATCAACTATTCTATCATGATTCACAACAGAATGGATAGACAAATCTTTTGCACAGATCTATGTACTTTCCCATATACTGCTGCTATTTGTGTAAATAGGTTGTTTTCTTGGTGTCCAATAGCATTAATAACGGAGGTATTGTCATTTCATGTTTGCAGTACGGATTGAACAATGGTGACAAGCACAATTATGAAGCGTGAGTTCTAGGCAATGAGTGCAACTAACTGTCAAGTAATTCAGTATGTCGTCGATATCTGAGTACATATGTATATCTTTTGCTTAACTGTCGATAGCGAAGTTCCTAAAGAATTAAAATACTTAGTTACATGTTTCTGGATTGTAAAAGTATGCGCTGTTGTCGCATTTGTTGTGCATGATATCTCAACATATTTTGAGATATTTAACTTTGCAGAATTAAGGAGTGGAATTTTCTGTCTTTTGGGGTGAGGGTGTGACTCTAATGCATGTCTCTGTATTATTGCTTTTCTCAATTGGATATGCACAGTAGGTTTCGATACGTCTGCGACTTGAATACTAAATTGACTGTGTTGTTCATTGAGATGCCTTGAATTACATTAATGCGGTGTGTTCCATATTGTAATCCACCTGATACTTTGGTGCTCAGTATGATCAGTTAATGAAAAATGTGTGTTGCTGCGTCATACTCGGTACTAGATCCATTTTATCTATTTCCTTGTAAGCTTATAACAATACATTTACAAGGAAATAGATAAAATGGATCTGGTACCAATGTACTCTGATAGAGTCATGGAGAAATAGAAATGGTTAGAAATTTAATATTACTGTATGCTTATATCTCTTTTTCAAAAAAATTATCTATGTCGACATGTCCGTGTCAGTGTCTGTGCTTCATAGGCCCGTGTTATATTTGGAAGATATTTTCATTTCTATCTCTCTTTCTCGATGTTATGTTACACAACTTATGTAGTGTAATCAAATTTATCAAATAATAGTATCATTCAACACATCCAACTATGTGATTATTTTTCTGGGATCTTTTATTATGAATGAAATTAGTAATAATTATGTTAGTTTTCATGGTTTGAATCTTGAAACTTCTGATTAGACTTCCTTCGCCGGATAGGTGTCCCTTTAGCCTTTGTAATTGTAATCACAAATAATCTCTTTTTCAAGTATCAGTGTATTTCATTTCTTGGACCACAAACTTCTCATTTCTTTGACAGACACCCCATGTGTGGTTTGGTTGGAGAATCTCATGCTGAATTCTAGTTGGAAAAAACAACTAGACATAGTATAATACTAAGTAAACTAGTTAATCTTGTTATCTTGCACCCCAAAAAGGATTATATGAGAATAGATATAGAGCAAGGAAACTGATTCTTCTGATTCTTCTCTATAAAAAAAAAAAAGATTTTTGTGGTTTGGTATGAATCTTGAACATGTCGCGGTTAGCCGGTTAGGTTACTAGCTAGTAGCTACCACCATAAATATGGCTTTGACCTATCATTCTAATCATCATGGTTTAATGCTAGCCAACAAGATGTTGCTATAGGACAACAATTCTGTTAAATTCATCGTGCATGCATATTAATTGGTATGTACTGAATGGTTATGGCTACATTAGTATAGTACTAACAATGACTGTGACTTATGATAAATGTTATACAGTATTGTGGTCTCACTGCATATGGAGTAAATAATAATTTATATAAATCAGAGTCATTAATTTCAAATATGTACATGTTATTTTTGTAGCACTTAATAAATTAGGTGCATAGGGCCATGTGGATATATCATCAAATGCAACAATAATAGAGTTACATTACAACACTATTTATTAACTTATTAAAATTAAAAATAGAAAACAAAGTGCAGTGAAATAGCAGCTATAGCAGTGTAGCGATATAGCATAACATAATTTGAACAAACGGTTATTATTCTGTGATACACTATGTATTTGGTATAAACTATTGTAAAATGGCAGCTATAGTTGTGCTATAGCAATATCATTGTAGATGATGTGTAACAGAATTTGAATAAACCGCTATTTTCTGTGATCTCGACAACACTGAGAAAATCCTCATCTTCTTCCTGTAAAATCAAGCACAACATTCTCCACAAGTTCTTCTATTATCTTTCCTTCTATTTCCCTCCCCAAAGCATCGATCTCTTCCATCTGTATAACTTCAATCTGCACAACTTCTTTCCTAACAACATTTTCTACAACCAGGCTGTGACTGTCCCCACCCCAAACAAACCTCATCCCATTTGCTATTAGTTCCTTCATTTGGGCCACAATATGGTCCATCAAACATGAACCCTCTTGAACTATGTCCCTCCTGTGGGTCCCACAGTACATCTTGAAGTAATTCTCTGACCCATAACCAACAACTTCCAATATAGCAGCATTAACACAATCAAATATAAGTTTCTGATTTGATCTCATTTTCCTTCTCTTGGCCTCATTAAGAGGCTGATGAGTACTACAGTCCTTCTTGTCATTTATGTTGGCATATGTGTCCCTTAATGATGGGTCTAATGGGCTTTCAAGGGAATATAATCTTGTGTGAAATGAGTCATACTGTTGTTGTTCTTGATCAAGTCCAGATGCTGATAGTAGTTTTTGGACTAAGAGAAGCCATTCGTGTTCCTCTAACTTGCTGTCTAAGGAAGAAACCCTTGTTAACTCTGCACAAGAATCTTCATACCATGATAATGTTCTAGCTACTGATTCTATTGGTGGTGATTTGTCAATTAAATTGGACTTCAGTGCCACCAATGATCCTATACATATAGATCAATAAGTTCCACTCAGTTAAAAATAATCATAATAATAAAAGAGTTTAATTTTGATACACTGTCTGTGAAAAGAATTACAGTGTCAGTCAATTACGACCAATCAGATATGCGTGACTTTAAAAATAATTATGATAACAGTGAAACATTTATAACGATCTCATGATTATGAATGATAGTGTAAATATTTTTAACAGTGAAGTGAAGGTATGTATGACTTGATAGATAATAGTTGAAGATCTAAATTATACTAATAATAAGAGTTTCTTGGAATGGAAAGACACTGATAATGAAAGAGGTAAGATTTAAGCATTACCCATATGACCACTTTTCATGCATTCCAAGGGCTCATGAGCTGTATTGTAATCTTCAAATGAAGAATCTAACACCGAGATTGGACTCGGCCGATCCTGTTTTTCATTTGGAATCTCTGGCACCACAGGCTTTGATTCGATTAATCCAGACTGTGAAAACAAACAAATCAAAGATTTCATTTGTATATGATTATCTGAAAGTGCGTATGCACACTGCGCACATTGTTCTGACGTTTGATGGTCTAAAATATAAGTAAACTCAGTTAATTGTACTCTCTTTAATGATATCATTCCTAAAATATCTTTCAATTAATTTAGATTTCATTTTTCAATAATACAGTATATTTTATTCTTACAAAACTCGTTTCTGTGAAGAACATTTTGGAAAATATATTTTTCTTATTACACCGAAGAACCTAAATGAGACTGTCTACTATTAATAACCTTTAGACCTATGTGCTGACATAGAAAATTTTGTTCTGTTAATTATCATCAAGTACAAAAACATGTTTATTTAAAACAAGTTTCATTTGTTTCACCATTCCAACACACATCGAAGGTTATAATAATTCTTAAACAAAGGTTAAATTTCAGATAGATCTTAAATAGTAATCACTAAAAGAAAGAAAACTTGCACAATGAACTAAAAGAATAATATGTTGAAATTTGCCGAACAATTGTAGCTAGCTATTACCTCTAGTGTAATCATGTCTTCTTGTTGTCCACAAGAAACAGAATCTGTTGAAGTTTTGCATGATGATTCACACAGAGCTGGAAGAGACTCTTCAAATCCACCAACAATTGAGCTTTGAGACACATTATCTCCAGGTGAATTCACTAATGAAACCGATGTTTCGGTGACAGTACTTTTGGATTCATCTTTAGATTGAGATGAACTAGATTTTTTCTTGGTTAATTTTTTACTCATTGAAAACAAGAAACTTGCCACTTTCCCTTTAAATGATGATTTCTTACTCTTTGACTTTGCCACCACCTTGGAGCCATGTTCTGTGTTAGCATCAACACTGAGGCCAGGTTCATAGACAGTAGAAGATGCAGGAACAGAAATTGTCAAAGAAACATTTTGAGATGAATCATCAATGCTCATTTCTTCATTGACAGATTGACTGCAAGAAACAGGTTTACTTGGTTCTTCTTGGTGTTTATTAGTACTCTCAACCATAGATGTTGCAGATTTCTTTACAAGGGAAAGAGAAAGCATTTCACCTAAGGTAGAGTTTCTCGCCATACACCTTTGTTCTTGATGATATTTTTCTTTAGATGTAATTGTATTCCATCTTTCAGAAAGCCGTTTCTTTGCCTCTATGCACACTGATGACTCGGGAGAACACGTTGCACGACCCAAAGATTGTGTAGAATAAGGACTTCCACATACATTGACACAATCCCATGAATGCCTTGGCATCGGTGACATAGAATCCAAATCATGATATGATTTGTTATACGAGCTCTCATCACTAGAATAGCCATTGGAAAATGCTGAAGAATGTAAGAAAGTTTTATCCCTTTGATAGCTCCTTAGGCCTTCCTGCATTTGCATTCTAATCTCTTTAGCCACTTTTATGGCTTCAAGTACATTATCATTTTCATTTCCCTGATAGAAACTTTGAGGTGATGGATTTGTCGGAGAAACTAAAGCCTTAAGTTCATTTGTCCTTCCTGGACTAGGTTTCAATACCACTATTCGAGTAGATTCCGGTGAGTATCCACAATTCATGTTCTCCCATACATTTGTTTGATCAGAATATGCCGGTTTCTTAATCAATCTATCATTCTTCCTACCCTTTCCAGAAGATTTGTCATTTCCAAACATCTTCAAAGGTTTGATAAGGGTAATGTGGTTTGCATCGTCCGGTGGAGTAGAGGGGAGTTGATAAAGCTTTTGTGAATCCAAAAACCTAACTAACAGATCATTGTTTGAGCTTAAAATATCCAACGCATCTTCAAATTGCTTGGATCGACGCAAGGTCTCATCTGTCGACAAATACTTTGCTTCGATGAATTTCTGACGAACAAGAGCCATCTTCCCCTCATCAAAATCTTCCCTCCACCTTCCTCTCTGAGATTGCAGCCATGTTTCATATCCATCTTTGTGACCTATCTGTTCTGTGCTCGGACGATGAACTCCAAGAAGCATTTCCTTATTATTATCCATCATAAACCTATCTTCCACCTTCCAATGTTTCAATGGCCATCCTAAATGACCATACATATCTTGAGAATAATCTTTTGTTTGGCTTCTAATCACAGATAAATTAGTCTCTCCCTTTGAAAGGGTTTCAAGCCCCATTAATTTGGCTACTAAATTTGATGGATTGTGCTTGGACTTCATTTCTTCAGTCATTTCTTGGTCTATTCTATATGCATCTTGATGATAGGCGCTCCATGATTTTTCTGATTAAGGTTTTGAATGTGAAGAAGCTGCATGGAAATTAGGAACTACAATTTAGTAATATATGATTATGGGAATAATATAATAGCATAGCAATATTTTAACTACAGAAATCACAAAGTACAACTATTATAGACAGCTTGGAAATAAACAAAAAACTAAAAGACAATTCAGAAACCTCCAACTTGGTAGTATAATGCTTACTTCTGAGACACAAAGATACAGATCAGCTAGAAAGAGAGAGATGTGGGGGCTTGTTGTCCTTCCTCTTCCTCTGTCTCTGTCTCTCTGCCTATGATTAACTCTGTGTTTTGTTCTCCATCCTCACTCTGTTTGTCAACAGTTTTCATCAAACTAACATTGTTTTAGTCACAAGAAGTTGTTATATTTTATAGGAAAATAATATAATTAAAATTCAGTCACCTAACCTTTGGCCAAATAACATTGGTAAGAAAAGATAACATAAATGTTGAGAAGTCATGATATATAGAATAAAGAAAGTTAATGAAATAATATTTCATTTTTGGAATACATTGATAAAATAAGTTACTTGACTTAATAGCAGGGGAACTTGTGACATTTTGTCTAGATCTTTTCAAATACTATGAATGATTACTAATTAGATAGTGTCATAAAAAATGAGACCCTTTAAAAGCAAAACCTTAAAAGGAGTAAATATTACTAAGAAAGGTATATAAATAAGTAAACAAAAAGAAATTATGCTAACTAGTGCCCCTGAAACGCTAGTTAACAAAATTAAATGATGTAAAATTTTATTGAAAATAACATTTTTTTATATTTTGAAGATATATTACACAAGTTTTAAGATTGTTTTACAATATTAAGCTCTTTAAATAATGTTGAGGAGTACTAGTTAGCATTTTCCTAGAAGTAAAATCCTAATAAAATTTCCTCATTTTGTTAGCTTGACTTGGCAATAATTATTTGTTTGAGCTACCTTTATTGTGACAAGCTACACAAAACTTTGGGATTTATTGGTGAGTAAATACAAGAGATTTGTATCATAGGGTAGCCTTTAATCTGGGGCAAGAAAATATTGAATAGGTCATGTATCGTTTTCTAATTTATGAGTGACGTACAAGTTGCACATGCAATTGAAAGTGACCCTTTATATAGAACATAATAGCAAATCTTAATCTCACTTATATCATGTTTGGTTTATTTAATCATTGTATTAGAAAAGCTAAAAAATTAAAATAATCTACTTTAATTAATCATGTGCAACATACCCCACCCTCGTGCATCTTGCTTTCCAACATCAACATAGATTAGTTAAGAAGAGAGTAATCAAATTCAAATGTTGAGTAGCATGAAGATTACTCCAGAGGATACCACAGAAAGCATTTGGAGATAGTTTTCAGTTTACTTAACGCAATGATCTTTCACGTTATAGCATTATTCAATCACAAGATAATGCCAAAACTAATAGTTTTTTCTAGTGAATCACGGGAAAGTTTAATAGATATGTGAAAATTATACACAATCAATTAAAAACTTAGACACCTGTGCAACCATTTTTTTTCTTCTTCAATTGACTTGTAGATAGTCTTTAATAATCCGAATTTGCAAAAAGATCATATTCTAAAATCAATATTCCAAGAAAAGGCACAGTAATATGGACAGGACAAGTCATCATGTAAACAAAATTAACCAAAAACATGAGATTATGTACCCCAAAGTATGCTAGATTTTAGAGGAACATCGCATGCCTTTGCTCTTGCTCATTGATATTGTCACTGACGTCGAGCGAAAATGGGCATCCATTGTCTCTTTGCATGGACATATGAAGAAATGAAGAGTTATATATTTCAACAAAGGCTTCACTTAAATCATAAAGAACTTCACCCTGATCTCCACCATTGATCTTGGGATTGTAGTTATCATCAGAATGAAAATGTGAAGACATATTTTCATTTCCGGGTAGCTATAAATTTCTAGCAATTGAACTTTGGTAATTTGAGTGGGAACTGGTTAAGGATAAGCACCTAGGTGAAGACGAAAGCCAGGGTTCTGTATTGGGGTGATGATGGTAGTCACTGGAAACTGCTTTTCTAACCCATTGATGGTAAGTTGGAAGGTATATGCTGTCTTGAATACATGAAGTATCATTGTTGTGATTTTCTGACAATTTAAAGTATCGTGACAAGGACAATGCTGTGTGGTTAAAATCCATGTCCATTTCATCATCGCCTTTGTAAACATAATTTCCAAACTGTGTTTTTTTATAACTTAATAGACCTGAGTCCAATACTGAAGTGAAGTCTTGTGGTTTGTCGAGTAATAATGATGAGGGACTAAAGCGGAATTCGCCTAATGAATCATTTGATATCTGCTCCTCACCATGGCCTAAAATTGATAATGCAGGGGCCATGTATGGTTTTGCATACTTACAAGTGATAGGTAACTCTATCTCATCTTTTGCATAGTCAAAATCATTTTCCAGAAGAAGAGGAATTGGTTCTCTCTCAAATTTTCCCAGCTCGTTGAAATGATCCAATGTAAAGGTTTCATGCATTTGTTCATTACACAGAAATCCATAACTTGCATCATTCTTATCAAGGTAAAATGGAGTTCCGCCAAATTTTCGTTCAGCTTCTGTTCTGAACAAAGGTTGAAACTTGCGAGGATCAATTGGAAAGTCGGTGTGTGGAGTAATTGACTCAACTGATCGGAGGAACATAGGAGGCAACAAATGATCACTGAAGGATGAGCTTGGTGCAAGTTCAAGGAGTTTCCTCCTAGGTATTTGATGGAGTTCTGTACATTGAAAATCTAACACCCGAGAATCAAGCAAACTATATTCGGTGGCATTTTCTTCTTCATTAAACAGAGGTCCAAGAGTAATGTCATCTTTGACAGACGCACTGAAATTTGGAGTTCCACTCAGTTTGCACTCAGGTGCTGTTATACTGTACCGAGGTTGAAAGTTCTGAGAATGATAGGTTGGAAACTCAGCATATGGAGTAATCCTCTTACCTGATTTGAGAAACATAGGAGACAACATCTGATCATTTAAGTATGACTCCGAGTCAAGTTCAAGATGTTTCCTCTTAGGTATCAGATGGAGTTCTGTACAATGAAAATCTAACTCTCGAGAATCAAACATACTATCTTTGGTAGCATTTTCTACTTCGTTAAACAGAGACCCAGAAGTAGTTATGTCACTGTCATCCTTGAAAGAGGCACTGAAACTTGGAGTTCCACTCAGTTTGCACTTAGGTGCTGTTATACTGTACCGAGGTTGAAAGTTATGAGAATAATATGTTGGAAACTCAGCATATGGAGTAATTCTCTCACCCGGTTTGAGAAACATAGGAGATAACCTATGATCATTGAAGTATGAGCCGGGTTCAATCTCAAGAAGTTTCCTCTTAGGTTGACAGTGCTCCATAAATTGATCATCTGACTCTCGAGAATCAAGTAAATCATATCTGGTAGGCTTCTCTGTTTTTCCTGGATTTGGATCCTCGTATTTCTGAACAGAAAATCACTTTGGTCAAGGAAGGAAAGTCATTGGAAGGATTTATAGCGTTACAAAGGGCTGCTAAAATAACATACATTTTTTACAGTGCTTTCAGTGGTTTTTGGGAACAGCCGACTAAGGAGCAAGGAAACAATATCAAGCCTGAAAAGTCCGGATTTTATTCAAAGTGGCAAGGACAGAAACATTCAATATCAAAGGAAAAATTTGTCTCACCCTTTTGAACACAGTTTCTCTGTATCAGGAAATAAGGTATCTGCAACACACTGTCGTAGTTTCTGTCTCTTTCTAGAGAAGATTTCTCCATCCTCATACTCATTTCCTGAAGTAGCACAAAGAAAATTATTTCACACACGCTATATCAATACATTCTCAAATATAACCAGTAAATGGGACACCTTCAGCTGCATAATACACATTTTCCCTAAAATGATGAATTGAACATGTGAAGATTAATTAACAAATGAGTGGTACCCAGTCAAAGATTGGCACTGAAGACCCAGTAACTTAAACTATATATTTTGTAACTGTATAAACCCCTAGTACCGCAGCAGCCAACAATAAGAATAAAATCAAACCTTCATGTGAAAATCCCTGGGGCTTGATCGAGTCGTCACATTCTTGGGAGTTTTTCAGCATGCTGCTCATCGAGTGCATGTCTGCATACACCAAGAGGAAAAATATTTTTTAGTACTGGATTATTATTGTTTAGCAGGAAACTGAAAACTGAAATTATGGAGGGAGGGAACCATTTCCAATATTTCAAAAACTTCCAGATCACATGACTTAAGTCTTCCTAATTCAACTGAAACACCGGCAAGCTTTGCATTTTAATTTATAACACAAGCAAGTGCAGATTAGAAAAACAGAAAAATGCTACACAATGCAACTAAAGAAACACAAATAAATAGTAAATAGCAGAAAACATTGATAATTTAAGAAGACAGAAACAAAGTCACAAAGGAACATTATGAGTATCACATTCCCTATGTATTTCTATCGTGAAACTTAATGATAATAACTAATAAATATCAGTTTATCTCTGTCGATCGTGTAGTATGAAATTCTCTTCTAATACACACCTGACTTATTCGAAGCTCCAACAGAAGGCGAAAGAAATGAATCCATTTTAAAAGTTGACACTTCCTGATTGATCCTTGAAGAGTTGCATCCCTTAGTTTCAACCCTAACATCATCCGTCCTCTCTGCATAACATAAAAGCCACCCGTTTAAGTGACTGTTGCAAATACATCTACCATTTGTGTTCCTTAAGTTGTTTCCATAAACTCTTCTCCATCATCATAAATCCTTTAAGTGCAAGCTTGTATCAAACAAATTCCCATCTTATCATTAAGCTAACAAATTAAAATGTAACAAATGTTATGATCAAGAAAGTAGCTAATAATATTAAGGCCAAATGCATCCAGGGATCTTTAAGTTTTACGTTTGTACTACATAGGCCCTTTAAGTTTTCTTGTAACAGATAAGTACTTTAAGTGTTTAAAGTGTTGCACCGTTATCCTTTTAGTTAAACATTTCAAGGACCTATCCGTTACAACAAAAAATACTTAAAGGACCTATCTGTTACAAAAAAAAACTTAAATGACCTATGTGGTACAAACTCAAAACTTAAAGGATCCCTGGATGCATTTGGCCCAACATTAATAAACCAAGAGTTTCAGGTCTTGTTTGAATTAACTTATTTAAACTTACTACTGACATAAACACTTGTAACACACTATCCGAGATAGCTTATAAAAACAACTTATGACATGAAATATTCATAAGATAGGATAACTGAAGTTAAACCAACCTTTAGAAGAAACTCTGAGACTTGCATCCTTCTTCAATTTTTTAAAGAAAGCATATTCAGAAGTTTTAGGATCACCTAAAATCACAAATCACACTTAAAATTCTCAACATAAACAATGCAAAACTCAGTTTAATTAACTGTAATTGTAATTATAACAATGGTTATTATGAAATTAGAAGCTTACACGTTGTAGCATTTTGTGTCTGTAACGGAAAGTGAGATTGAGATCGATCTGGTTGGTCCGATTTAGGGTTTTGATTTTGATGATCGGTGAACTTAGCTTTCTTGTGACGAAGATAAGATGGATCGTTGGGGTTAATTCGGGAAATTCCCTTTCTCTTCATTGTAATGCGGTCTCAATTTTCTACAGAGTGGTGGTAGCCATGGCCGTTGTTGACACACAACCTTTCGCGCCAAATTCCTTACTTCTATGCTTCATGTATCTAACATTCTAACTAACTAAACTTTCACCCGTGCATTCGCACAATGCACGGGTATTATAGAACATGCTATTTAAATTTTGTTTTAATTTCTTTTTAATAGTCAAAATTTCTTTTGTCATGTGCCATCAAACGTTTATCTTTATAATGGCTCTTAGCAAAAAAAATATGGTCCTCCTTATGTTCACATGTGTGAGTTTCGAACAATTTAAATTGTTTGTTTAAATAGTTTTGACTAAGGTTGGTTTTTAGAATTGTGAGCACTACTTATTACACTGAGAGAACAAATAATTCCAAAGTCACCTGCTACCATTGGAGATCAAATAAAAAATAGAAGTAGAACATATTTATTTGAGCCTACATGTCTCTATATTGATACCAAAATTCTGCAAAAAAATTTCTTATTCAAAATTTTAAGAGAATAAATGCCAATGACCTTAAAATGAGAATCAACAATTAGAAACAACATTTCCACTAATGCCATATAAACCCTACATCAATACTCAATAGCTTGCATAAGATGGTAGCAATCAAGGAATTGCAATGATTTAAAAACATGTTACACTGTATAATTTGAGAAAATTGTATCATATTTTTATAAAAAAAGTGTATGAACCATTTTACTCATTATAATCACCAAATAACCACTATTGAATACTATCAAATCAGACTAAAAACACAAATAAAACTTAATTAGCTTGGTGCCTATATAGTTGAACTAATTAAATAATTGTACTAATAAAAATTATACTTGTTGTTACAAAATAAGCAAAATAAAATCTTAAAAAGCATACTCATATATATATATATATATATATATATATTCATTTTTCACCACCAAAACACCTATATAAATGAAACACATAAAGGTTTGTACCCAAAAAAAAAAATAATAACAAATAAAGATAGTAGATAGATGAATACCAAAAAAAAAAAAAAAAAGAGATATTTGGATCACCACTCAATAGATATTGCAGTGTATATATAGTGACTAATGCATTGATCTTTGTTTTTGGAATTTGGAAACTACCATCAACGGAGATATAATGAGTATATAGGTAGGCACATTTTTTTATTTAGTGGATTGACTAATTGACTATGAATTAAACAATATCCATGAATCTTGTAACAATAGTTAGTGGAGAGTACAATTAATAAGAAATGAGAGGAAAAATTTTAAGAGGGAAAATTTCAAATTTTCGGGTTAAATTGATGCTTGAGTTTCAAGCATCGTAACAAACATATAGTATAAAAGATTTGGTTCCATTTAATTTAAGCTCTATAATTTCAGGGACATATTTGTAAATTTCTACAAATATCTTTTCAAATTTTTCAAGAAATATCCTTTCAAAAAATGTTAATTTGGTGCTATTTCATGTTTTTAATCTAATGTGGACGTATTTACTTTGTTCTTAAAAAAAATGTTAATGGTAAATTTGTTAAGGGTAGAGGAGTTAGTAAGATATGATCGATTTGGATTGGGTGCCGTAGAAATCTATGATTACATGTAATTACTAATTAGTAAATTGAGATCGTTCAAATGATGTTGGATGGTTGAGATTATAAAATCAAATTTTTTATATTTGAAAAATCAAACTCATATCAAAATTTGAATTGACCCGACTCTAGAAATCTGTTATGAACAAGAATTAACTTGTTCATAAATGAAAAACAATATTGCTAAAATAAACTAAAAGCTACACTAAAATTAACAAACTAATTCATTCATTTTCATTTTCATTTTCATTCATAATTATTTCATTCAATATTGCTAACTTCATTCATTTTCATTGATGATTATTACATTGATAGGCTCTCTATATATAAGTTAGAGAGTAGCATATAGAACATTCTAGAAACTACTCACTCATAACCTAAATGGGCTTGGACTTAATAAATCTACTATTAGACTCTTGGACTATTCATGATATTCCATTGGTCTTGCACAAACACCTTATCCTCAAAGTGGTAATAAAAAAAAAAAAGAGGCGTGATATTGGCACACGCTTTTCTTCACACGCCTTCACACGTCTACACCCCTGTTCACTAATACACTAATTTTTCTTTATTTTTAATTTTTAACAATTTGGCAGCAGCACGTGAGCTTCTCTTTATCTCTCTCTCTCTCTCTCTCTTTCATTTTCCCCCCGCTTTTCATCTCCCTCTATACCATTTCGTTCCATTTCGAATCCCCGCCAAAATCAATCGCATCATCAACCGAAGTCATATTCTACCCTTGAAACCGCCGCCGCGAAGCAGAACTACCTTGAATCCTGTCACTCGCCCCGCTTGCTTAACCCAGCAACTTTGCCGCGAAACTGAGACCCAGGTTCAGGTTTTGCTCTTTCTCTATGATCCAAATCTGATTGTTCGTTAAAGTAATTTAGGTTTAATTTAGGATTACATCATAGATTTAAATTTATTGTATAATGAGTTTGTTGGATTGTGGTTTATTTTGTTGGATTGTGGTTTAGTTTGATGGCGATAATTGTTGTTGTTGTGACTGTGAAGACGATGGTTCAGTTTGGAGATGAAACTCAGAGATGTTGTCATTTTTTAGTTTCACTTCAGTTTTGGGTTCTAATGATTTTGGGTTTTTTGAATATTTCATTTTCAATTTGCAGATTTAGGGTTTTCTGTAGATTTTGAGTTTCTAGACAAGCTTCATATCTGTCCTAGAGAGGTATTATTGTTTGTATGATGAATTTGTTGGATTGTGGTTTATTTTGTAGTACAATGATTTTTCCATGGATTACACAAATAGTAAGTGTAGGTTGATTGTGAAAAGTGTTGGCCTTCTCTACCATATTATTTGATCCAATTTTTGGTAGTTGAACAAATCCAATTTACTTGAGTCTACAAAATAGGCTTGTTAATAATGATAGATAGTGTTTATATAAGAAGCATCATAAACCATAGATACATCTTCTTCCTTTTTTGCTCATTTTCCTTCATTTTCTTTCATTAGTGTTGTTCTGTGGTCGTCGTCTCTCTCTCCCCTGCTTCCTATATTTCTTTTCCTCTTTCTTCCTCCCTCCACCACCAATTCTTCGTTTGGTTTCAAATTGTTCATGAAGAGATGGGATAGAATATGTATGCCCCAGATTTAGCATATTATAGTCTGAATATATACATGAAACTTTACCCTTTTGCTACTATTTGTTTCAGTAAATGTTAAAAACTAAACGACCTATTTACCGATTCATTTCTTTCTTACACAGGGCTGCCGAATTTCTCTGTCTCAGGTTAGAGTTTCTATTCATGGTTTTTCTAAAATCAAAACAATTTTTGCCTAATCACGTTTACTATACCTGTCATAGTTTCCATTAATGAGGGAAGCACGGACACCAACACATTGACACTGATAAAAATTTGAGAAATCTATATAATTCAACGTCATCATAAGTGTTGTGTCGTTGTCGTATTGGACACCAACGCGTTCCGACACCGGGACACGCCTAATTAGAGAAGTTTCCGTGCTTGATATTGCCAAGCAATCTACTCATCTAGTCTTTCACAATTTTATGTTACAACACTTTTATCAGGGATACTTAGTTTCCCATCATTAACCTCAAACACAACTAGTAAGAAATACTACTAAGCACACGGTAAATTACTATGAACTTAGAACTAACTATTAAGATTTAAGAGTATGAACAGATTATAACAGCCTTTATTTTCTGTGTGATTTGGCCTATTGATTGGAATTTGGGTGACTGTTATTGTGCCTTGCTATTAGTTCCCTGCCAGTAATTGGATCAAGAGATTCACACAACGGAAAATCAATTTGGTCCTGTATTGTGGTGTACCAGAAGTGTGATATATGTATTCGTTTTACTACACAACGGAAAATCAATTTGGTCTCTTCATGCATTGTATTTGTTTTGATATATGTATTCGTTTTTACTACGTATGTATTTTTGTTAGACTTTATTGTATTTGCTTTGATATATGTCTATGTTTAAATGCTTATATTTGACAATATACTAACTTTTTAAATCCATATTTTATATTTTAAAGAAATGGAGAAGCAAGACGGAAAATAATAGAAGAAAATACAAAGAAGATGGAAGCTCAAAATCTTCGTCGTCTAGTAGGCTTGACTCATCATCTTGCTTGTTTTGCTATATATATTATGTTTTTTTAAAACACTAGTAGAGTCTACAGAGTATTGAATATAATTGTGACAGACTTGAACTTCATGATTTGTTTTCAGTTGGAAGACTTAGAGTCTATCAATTTGGAGGTTTAATGAAGGCAAAGTTTGATGAAATTGAATTGTCCCTCCTCATTCTTTAGAATCTATGTCACAATGTCTGCATGTCTCTTAATCATTTGGGTTTGTCTCTATGTTTGTTAGTTCATAAACTATTTGGTTAAAAAAATTGAACTATATTTGTTAGTCATGTAGCTTCTCGTGTGATGCTTGTTAGCCATGATTCTGTTATAAAATATTGGTCTTGCACTTGTAATGTTATAAAGGTATCTGTTTTGTTGCAGCTCAATTAGTATATCAGATGAGCAACTTCTTTCATTGTGCAAACTGTTAGTGGAAACCATGTAAGATAGTCTCCATATCTTTGTAGTTTTATTTTGTTAATTGATTAGAATTAGAATGAAACTAAAGACATAATAGGCGGTTGTGTAGTTCTTAGATGGATGAAATTGAATTGTCTTTTGAAGAATGTGAACTTGTGGTTCTACATGGTGTTGGTGTTAAAAGGTTATTTGAAATATCTATCGATATTAGTTCACTTTTAAATTTAGTTAAGAGTTTTTATGATTTAAAAGTTTATATGGCCTTAGCAGGATTTTGGCTTTAACATTGTTGCTCCTTTTTTTGCTTTAGTTCAACAATACACCGACTATTTTTATCATAACTTTGAATTGTATCATTTGGTGTTTATATATTATGGTGTTCAACTGTTCATGGTGTCTTAATTTCATGTTATTGTGTTAATGTGTGATTACTGATTAGTGGTATATTTATGGCTTAGTACACAATGAATGGTGCAAGCTGATGTTTATTATGCTATTGTGTGTAGGGAAAATTTGGTTTGTTTTGGTTCAAGTGCCAACAAACAATGGAGCGGCTGCAATATATAGGATGTCTAGTTTTGTTTGGTGTGGCTGCAATAGAGCTTGCAAGATTGACTTGTTGGATAATAGACAAAAGTTTGATTAAGTGTGCAAACTATTTTATCAAAAGAGGGCCTTTGAAAAAATATTTTTTAAATGAAAATTTTAATTTTTATAAAAGAAATTTATAATATAAATAACATCAATAATATAAAAAATATATTCTAATTTATAATAACAAAATACATATTCGAGTTAATATCATTAAAAACTTGATAAAGTTTTTAACAAGAGTTTAATTGATATGCATTGACGGTGTAAAATAATTTTACACGGTCATCCATTAAGAAACCTCCAATCTTCTATGTCATATTAAAAAATTGAGGTATACTCAGGTGACGTGGCAGAATATATAGTTGTTATTGGTTGAAAGTGTAAAATGCATACAAATTAAATCATTTTAACGAATATTGCTACTTCATTTTAAAAGAATAAAAAAAAGTATAGTTTTTTTTATAAAATAAAATAGTAAACATGATTCTCTCATTTATAGTTAACTAGTATAAGTTATTCGTGCTTTGCAAGGGTTGGTTTTTACATATAAAAATATAAACTAGTACTTCTACCCGTGCGATGCACGGGACAAATTATGAATAAATTTTGCATTTTTTATATTAAAAGTATTAAAAATATGAATGGATGAAAATAACAAAACTATATTTTGTCCATAATATTTTTCCAAAAAAAATATATCATCCATAATATCAAACAAAATATTACATGTCCATTGGTACAATAGAAATATATAAAATAAAATAAAAACAAATTATCCCCAATAATTTTCGCATCAATGTAACACTTCTTTTAACTATGATGATAATGTCATCGTCCAGCAAAACTTTTCGAAATGATAATTGTCACAGCCCACCTGCATGTTAAAAAAAAAGTAAACATGACAAAAATTAAAGAATTTTCAACCATTATTATTATAATATTAGGGTATAAAATTATTGGAGTAATTAAGAACTTTCTAACCATTATTATTATTTCATTTGATAGTAGAATCAACGAATGAACTAAACCTGTGAAGAAAAATTGACCGTATAAATAAAGTGTTAAATAAACAATGAAATAGAATTTGATATTAATGTAGCATAGATTAAGTAACATACATTGTTCATATTCTGGAAGACCTCCTTGTAAACAACGTTTGAAGTGTCATTAATGGCATTACCATCGTCGTCAGTGATAAGAAGTTTTAAACCAGCTCGTGAAGTAACTCTAGAAACTGCAACATATAGCTGGCCATGGGTAAAAACAGATTGTGGAAGGTAGACCCCAACATATTTAAGAGATTGACCTTGACTCTTATTTATTGTCATTGCAAAAGAAACAGATATAGGAAACTGTCTGCGCTCAAATTTGAATGGAATTCTCATGTCAGAAGGAGTCAATGACAGTCTCGGAATAAGAACCTTTTGCCCAATATTATTTCCTGAAATGACCTTCGCCTCAAGCACAAATTGTCCAAGTTGAGTAATAATGACTCATATCAGTTTGACTCTGATTCCTCTTGTAGTAGTTTCCTTTATATCAAACTTTTTAATCACATGGCCAATCACATCTGTCAAAATATGATAACATAAATCATTATAAAAAATTAATGATTGAGATCAACTTAAAAGGAATAATTGGAAAATCTAAATTTGAAGTATGACTAACCTATAGCACATGTTTGGTCAAGGCCGGACAAAATTAGAGGAAAAACGACAAATTTGAAAACAGTTTTAGGGATGGATGGAACTTCTCCAATCTTAGTACAACTTGTGGTTTTGATGAAATTGATCTTATACTTATGATCTGTCATAATGAACTTAGGATCATGCAATCCAACCAAGATATTAGAAATAATATAGCAAGAGCCATCTTCAAGAATTGACTCAAAATCACCAAACAGTGCAAGTTTCACCGAAGCTTGGATCTTTGAACACTGAAAAAACAGCAAAGTTGACAATCAGAAAATGTAAGAATGTGGTAAATTAATTAAAAATCAATATGCACATTATAGGTAATAAACAACAAATGAAATACTCACTTTGCTGTCAAGTAAAATCATTTCCAAACTTGTGACAATATTGGGTTCATAATAAGAATAGGCTTTCCACAAATGAATTACACGAAGTTTTATTTGCCAGTTCAATTTTGGAGGTACAATGTCAGAAATCATACTCATAGGTAATGTCATTCTGCATACAAAAAATACTGATAAGAAAAAGTAAAAACTACAACTTGCAAGTTACTGATAAGGAAAAAAAAATCAATTTTGGAGGCGCAATTCAGAAATCATTCTGATATGAACAAATACAAATACAAATACAAATATGAAGAATCACATCAAATATATCAAAGAAGAGGAGAATAATCCATTACAAAAACATAATTACTCGCATACCTGTTTGTGAGTGTGAAAAAAATTGAAGAGGCACACCAAGTTAAACTCAGTAAAGTCACAGAGCAAAAGAAAGAGATGGAGTGGTTGAAGAGAGACGATCAAGCTTCTCTGATATATAGTGAATATGTTCTGAATTTTCATTTATTAATAATAGGTTCTGCAAATCCTTGAAAAGGGGAAGAGATTTGTGTTTTACGATAAAAGTATTGATGAGATTGCAGATTCACGAAGAGGAAACGGAAGGGTTTAGTGGACAATTGTTTTTTTTTTGGTATAAAATTGTTTAGTGATTGGTGAGAATAATAGGTGGCAATGAATTAGGAATAGATTTATTTATTTAGAAGAATACAAAGAGGCATATATTTAGGCAATTAGGCGGCATTTTAGGATTAGTTTTTTCTTTTTATGATGAATACAAAGGGGAATAGATTTAGGCGGACTAATGGAGCATTTGGAGGGAAAATGTATTGTGCCTTATAATATTAAGGATAATATTAAGGATTGTTTGATTAATACTCCCTCCGGACTTGAATATAAGAAGAAAAAAAAATTGTTGGTCTCAAATATAAGAAAAAGTTACTACAATGATTAGTTTTTTTATCATTATTCTAGTTTTGCCCTTTATTAAACTTATCTAACTTTTCCAATTAATGCTCATAAACGGATAATAACTAAAATATGTTCATAAACGGCTAACAACTTAATCCTAAAAACTAGTAACTATTAGTAATAAATATTAATTATTTAATTTAATTAAAAACAAAAGTTAAGGGTAAATTTGGAAATACAATAATTTTCTTAATATGTGTTTTTTTTTTGTTTCTTATATTCGAGATCGGAGGGAGTATAAGGGGGGGTTATTGAATTAAGATTTTGAGGGATTTTAAGGAATTTTAAAAGTCTTGTGTTATTCAATCAAGATTTTAAAAATCCGTTGTTATTCAATCAAGATTTTTAATCAATACTTTTTTTTTTGTATTATAATCTCTCAAAAAAATCTCTCAATATCTCACAAAATCAATATAATCTCACGAAGTCTTTTAAAATCTTCAAGACTTTTTTTGTCAAAATAATCTCTCGAAATCCCTCGAAATCCCAATCCAATAACCCCCCTTAAGTTTTTTATTTTTAAATTATTTTAATAATAATTAAATTTAAATGTACATGTTTTTATAATAAATTTGAAGGTATATTTGTTAATTTATTTTTAAATGTGTATATAATATTTTGGAAAAAAAATTGGTGTCCAACTTACATTTGTGGATACCATACCTATAGAGAATGGTTAAAATCGCACGTTTAAAACTTAGCAGTTAAAATTGCACATTTATAAAATTTGAGCGGCCAAAACACAATTTAGCCAAAACCAAAAATGTGAAATTAATCTTCTCCACAAACCAAGATTAATTTGGATCTTCTCCATCGTTGAACTCGATATGAACCTCACCAAAATACCAAAAACTATCACTACCAGACTATTTTTTTTTTTAAAGTTCGGTATTCGGCCTAAGGACCGACTAATCCGAATTGACCAAATTTACCGTCTATTTACGGGGACGCCATTTAAAGTTAGAGTTTTTGTTCTGTATGGATTAACCCACCGAACTAAACACCAGTGAGAATCGAATCTGAGACTTTGTGAGGAGCACACTCTAAGAACCCAAGCCAACACCACTAGGCCTACCCCAAGTGGTTAAGCCCTGTTTGGCTCAGCTTATGTTCTAATTTTTTATTTGTTTAAAATGAAATAAAAAAATATAAAATTGAATTTAGTTATATTTATCCTTAAAAATATCAATGAAATAAAGTAAAAAAAATAAAAAAAAAATAGAAAAATTGAATCAACCAGAATTTCTTTTTTACTTTACTATTTTTAAAAAGAAAAAAAAATGTAAAATATAAACTGGCCAAACGGGGCCTAACCTACCTAGAACAAACTCATATCTAGACAAGAAATTTTAACAAAAACCGAATAACAAACAGAATGAGAAGAAGAATGGCAAAAATAAGAAAATAATCCCACAAACTATGTTCCACAAACCCATATTTGTACAAAGAAACATCACTGCTACCACCACCACTATACAAAGGAGAGTGATGATGATTTTGTTGAAGGCACAAATCCCAGATCTATTTTTTCCCAAAAATTCATGAACAATTCATAAAGATATCAATTATCGGGTTCTAATTTTTGTTGTTATCAGACATGAATTTAGAGAATAGATCTTACAGTGAAAATGATGGATCTAAATGGGTTAGCCATTGTCAACGACGAAGAAAGGAATATCTGGGTTTCTCATATTTTCAATTTGGAGATTTGGGTTCATACCCTTTTATAAATTTATTATAACTATAATTTTTTTAACGTTAGTAATAATATAATTACTTAATTTTTTTAATTTGTTTTGTTATTAAAAATAATGTTCTGAATTTAATGGAGAGAAGAAGGTAGAAGATGAAGTTCTTAAAAGATGAAACGATTTTGAATTTTCAAAAGAAAAAAGTTTCTGAATTTAACGATTGATGATGAAGGTTGAGTTTTAGATCTGGTCAAAACTTAAATAAAATTCAACTGAGTTACTTTAAAAAAAAAAGTTTGACAATTTTTCTAACCCTTATTTATCCCAACCACTAAAACAAAGTTTTAAGTTATGTAAATTTTTATAAAATATATAGTTGGATTTTAAATTTTGCAAATATAAAATTATTAGATATATTACTGAGATATATAAAGATTAATAGTGTTTAAAAAATTACACAAATTATTAATTTTGATATGTCTCAATAATATGTTTAAATTATTAATTTTTCTAACCCTTAATTTTGGATAGTTGGGGGTAAATACTCCAAATATTTAGGGGTAGACAAGAAAAAACCTAAAAAAATATAAAATAAAAACATAATTCCACGTGTGCGGGCCAGGTGGAAGATTATGAACCAGCTCAAACCTATTATGCGTCGGTGCATATTAATATACGAGATATTTAAGTATGAGAATAGTGATGTCGCCATGTAAGAATCTCATAGACGTTTATAACCGATATTTAAGTGCAAAAATAGGGATTCAGTCGTCTAAGAATTTTATAAACAACATTAATTGATATTAATGAGGGATGAGAATGATGGGTTCATATAAGAATCTCATAGATGTTTATAACCGATATTTAAGTGCGAAAATAGTGATTCAGTGGTTTAAGAATCTCATAAACATTTATAATCGATATTTAAGTGGGATAAAAGTGATCAGGTCTTATAAGAATCTCATAAACGTTTATAACCAATATTTAAGTAGGAGTTGATGTGAGATATTTAAGTAAAATTATTTATTTATGTTGATATTTAAGTACGATAATAATGATTCATTCTTGTCAAAATTTCATAGACGTTTTATAATTGATATTTAAGTGAGAGATATTATTGTATGAGATATTTAAGTGCAAAGATAAGAATTAATGCTTATAGAAGGATCTTTGACGTTTTGATTCTTAGATTAATTTTTTCTTTCTTTTTTATTCATCGTAGAAAGAACTAAAATGTAGGATATTATTTGTACCAAAAACAAATGTAGGGTATTGTGGAACTTAACAAATAATATTAAGTACCTCAAAATAATAATCGTCTTTGGATGAAACAAAATCTGTTGAGTTCCTTAAAAATTGTTTAATCTTACATGTCACAGTGAAACCCACGTGAATAATGTTAAGAATCTCAAATCTCAATTTAAAGTATCTAGAAATTAATATACTTGTGTAAAATTGATATTTAACTCATCTCACAATAAAAAAATTATAAATTTTTGTAAATGAACATTTTTTTTAGTCGAGACCGGGGTATCCACCGCCGAACGCGGTGACTATTCCCTCGCTAGATTGGAGGCATCTCGAAGAGTGGGATAGCTGACCCAAGAATTTAAAGCTATTTCATACCCAAGGTGAGGATCGAACTCTCTACCCTTGTAAATGAACATTTTATAAGTGATAAATATGTTAGAGTTTAAGATTAATTAAATAACATCATTAAAATTTGTTAGAGTTTAAGATCATTTAAACAAATTTTATTTTAATAGGGTTTAAACAATTTCTATGACTGGAGTTCGATCTACGGTCTCTCTACTTTGTATGTGTGAGTTTATGATGATTTTTTCATTTCATCTACGTCCAAAAAAAATGTATTCAAAAAAAATTTATATAATTTAAAATACTATTAAAATTAAGTAAAGAATAAACTTAAAAAGTCTCAATTTTTTTTTTACTAATTAAAAAGTCTCAATTTTGTAGGAAAAAAAATATGATAACCGTATAAAAAAATTGATGGTATAAAAATGAAAGAAATAAAAACTAATATAATGTTGATAGAGCATCATAATATAATGTACCACTTTTTAATCTATGGTCCGAATTTGTGCACGAACTACCTAATATTATATACATAACTCCCCACAAATATTTTTCTCAAAATTTTAAGACATCTCACCATTTTCACATGTGCTAAGAGAGTATATGAACACACGGCTATTTTTACAACTAATAGAGTTAAACTAAAATTAGAAGGAAATATTTTTTTCTATGTGTGAAACCCTATATCAGAATTAACCAAATTTAACCATGAATGGTCCAATATTATATACATAAATCCCCACAAATATTTTTCTCAAAATTTTAAGACATCTCACCATTTTTACATGTGCTAAGAGAGTATAATAATAAAATAAAATTAGAAGGGAATATTTTTTCTATGTTTCAAACCCTCTATAAGAACTAACCAAATTGAACCATTAACGGCCCAATATTATATATATAACTCCCCACAAATATTTTTCTCAAAATTTTAAGACATCTCACCATTTTCGCATGTGCTAAGGGAATATATGGAAACAATGCTAAATTTTTACAACTATTAGAGTTAAAATAAAATCAGAAGGGAATATTTTTTCTATGTTTCAAACCCTATATCTAAATCAACCAAATTTTACCATGAACGACCCAATATTATATACAGAACTCCCCGCAAATATTTTTCTCAAAATTTTAAGACATCTCACCATTTTCACATGTGCTAAGAGAGTATAATAATAAAATAAAATTAGAAGGGAATATTTTTTCTATGTTTCAAACCCTCTATAAGAAGTAACCAAATTGAACCATCAACGGCCCAATATTATATATATATATATATATATAACTCCCCACAAATATTTTTCTCAAAATTTTAAGACATCTTACCATTTTCACATGTGCTAAGAGAGTATATGGACACACTGCTAAATTTTTACAACTAATAGAGTTAAAATAAAATCGGAAGGGAATATTTTTTCTATGTTTCAAATCCTATATCTAAATTAACCAAATTTTATCATGAACGACCCAATATTATATACATAACTCCCAACAAATATTTTTCTCAAAATTTTAAGACATCTCACCATTTTCACATGTGCTAAGAGAGTATAATAATAAAATAAAATTAGAAGGGAATATTTTTTCTATGTTTCAAACCCTCTATAAGAACTAACCAAATTGAACCATTAACGGCCCAATATTATATGTATAACTCCCCACAAATATTTTTCTCAAAATTTTAAGACATATCACCATTTTCACATGTGTTAAGAGAGTATATGGACACACTGCTAAATTTTTACAACTAATAGAGTTAAAATAAAATCAGAAGGGAATATTTTTTCTATGTTTCAAATCCTATATCTGAATTAACTAAATTTTACTATGAACGGCCCAATATTAGGTACATAACTCCTCACAAATATGTTTCTCAAAATTTTAAGACATCTCACCATTTTCACATGTGCTAAGATAGCATACATACACAGTTCAAATTTTTTACAACTAATAGAATTAAAATAAAATTAGAAGCGAATATTTTTATTACGTTTCACAGACTATATCAAAATTAACCATATTTGTGCATGAACTACCCAATGTTTTATACTTAATTAACTCCCCACAAATATTTTACCTTCAAATTTTAAAAACATCTCACCATTTTCACATATGCTAAGATTGCATACAGACACTTCAAAAATTTTACAACTAATAGAATTAAAATAAAATTAGAAGCGAATATTTTTATTACGTTTCACAGACTATATCAAAATTAACCAAATTTATACATAAATTACCCAATATTTTATACATAACTCCCAACAAATATTTTTTCCAAAATTTAAAGACATCTTACCATTTTCACATATGCTAAGAGAATATATGAACACATTTCTAAATTTTTACAGCTAATAGAGTTAAAATAAAATTAGAAGCGAATGATTTTTTTATGTTTCACAAACTATATAACCAAATTTTTGCTTGAACTATCCAATATTTTATACTTAACTCCCTACAAATATTTTTTCCAAAATTTAAAGACATCTCACTATTTTCACATATGCTAAGATAGTATACGAACACACTTCAAGATATTTACAACTAATAGAATTAAAATAAAATTAGAAGCCAATGTTTTTTTTACGTTTCACAAGCTAAATCAAAATTAACCAAATTTGTGCATGAACTACCCAATATTTTATACATAACTCCCCACAAATATTTTTCCCAAATTTTATAGACATCTTACAATTTTCACATATGCTAGAAAAATATATAGATACAATTTGAAATTAATAAAGTTAAAATCAAATTAGAAGCCAATGTTTTATCTATGTTTGACATACTATATCAAAATTAACCAAATTTATGCATAAACTACCCAATATTTTATACATAACTCCCCACATTTATGTCTGAATCAACCTCTTAAACCCCTTGGTTTGCCCCGTATAATTCCTTCACAACCAGCGAGCTCTTTCTCCATTGTTACTAGCTCCATCAACTTTCAGTTTCACAAAGTGCTCTTTTGGTGGCTTCCATCCAATTTTGTCATTACTCTACTATGCTGAAACGCCATTCCATTTGTATGCTCAGCTTTCCTATAATCATGTATACTCGGACGCACAAAATTCGCCTTATGCAATTCTTTATTTTTTCCAATTCCACAAACAATAACATGTTATAGCCCAAAGGTCACACCATGCTACATCCATACTTCCTGTCTCCATATTCTGCACATTATCACTCACCCAATCCGTCAATCTGCGTAAAGACTCACTGTGACGATGGCGGTTTGATACAGAGACTGCGACGGTGATGTTTGGCGGTGGAGGGAGAAGTGGATGGCGGTTTTTGATGCTGCGACGTCGACGGTGGTTGAGATGGAGGTACATGAACAACAGCAAATAGAGAGGGAGAGATGGCGGCGAAGGTGGTTTGATGGTGTTGAAATCGGTTGTGGAGTGAGAAGAGGAAAGGGAATTGCGCACGGAGAGTTTAAGGGGGAGAGAGAATTCAAGGGAAAGAGAGAAAGCTCACGTGTGGGGTTTTGTTTTTTATTTAATTAAAAAATGGGAGTATTTATGAACAGTAAAGTGTGTGAGTTGTGTGAAAACAATCGTGTAACAATATCATTTTTGAAAAAAAATGAAATCATCATCACAAATGCAATTCCACTTTAAGTTATAAGATGTAGTCCTGATCAAAAAATGTCCAAGAATTCGATCCATTACTTTTAAGCCCAAATTCAAAAGTCTATTGAATCAAAACTTAGACCAAATGGTACTGAGGTTCACAAAGTGGTGAGTCACGTGAGGGTGGTGAAGTACCATAGGCATAGGTGCATAGTGGGAAAAAGGAATTTTGCACATGGCATGGTAGAGTAGTGAAATACAGCTGGAGAATAGAAACAAAAACTAGGGGACAAGGTGGGACACGTGGCAAGTTTCTATTGGACGGTCAATCTATAGTCACATGGTTAAAACAAATTCTGACTTGGTGAAATAGGACTGGTTTTTTACCCTCTCACTCGCAACCATACCATCTTCATCAGAAAACACCTACACATCACATTCATCTCACATCCCATATTATTCTACTGTCAACCACATTTCAACTCCACAACCAACACCAAAACCGTACCACTCACATTCAATTTCTTTCAATCCTTCCCCAAACTACTACAACATCTATCAACCTTCAAATATGACTTCCATGCATATCTCTGCTTCACCATCCAACAACCAACCAACATTAGAAATGAAGATTTCTAGTTTTGATGGCACTGAAGATGCTTACTGGTGGATTCTTTGCTCTGAAAAATCATTCAAGAGTAGAGAATTATCAGATGCAGAAAAATTGTTAGAAACTTTTTCTGCAATGAGAGGTTGTGCTCTCATATGGTGGCTAAGGTGGTATCCCTCACACCGGAACTCAACTTGGGACTCATTCACATCTTCATTGCTTTGGCATTTTAAACCTGAATGGAGATCCATTTTACCCATTGAAGATGAAGAAGCAAATGAAGAATCAGAACAACAAAAACCATCAAAGTATGAGATACCAAAAAAGTCACAAGAAGAAGAAATCAGCGAGCACCTGATAGAAAATCAAATAGAAGTAGTAACTGCTCAAGGAAAATGGAAGAGAACTAGCAAGATTGATGATTATTACATTGATAGGCTCTCTATATATAAGTTAGAGAGTAGCATATAGAACATTCTAGAAACTACTCACTCATAACCTAAATGGGCTTGGACTTGATAAATCTACTATTGACTCTTGGACTATTCATGACAAAATCTCCCTTGTAATACTTAATTGATTGATGTAATAACTCATTTATTTGCACTAAGAATTTTTTTGTTCTCAAGTTAAATACTTTTTTGTCCCTAAGAGAATCTCCAATGGTAGAACTTAAAGATACTCATTTTATGATTTTAAGTGGGTTCATATGTGCCAATTTAACTTTAAGATACTCATAATTTTTTTATTCTAATGAGTGATTTCATCTTTAAATTGTTTAACTCAAAACTATCGTTCCTCTCTCTTCCATATTTCATATTTACTTTCTAATTTTTACATTTTTTTTATACATAAACGATATGGCAAAACCACCAATAAATTCACCTAATTTTTACATTCTTAATTGCATGTAATTAATATATTAATTGTATGAAACTCATTTTTGGATATATTAAATAAACAACTTTGAATTAATCTATGAAACTTAAAATCTTACGTGACATTACAAGTCAATATTTTATTATTAAAAAACCTCTATAATATTCTCATTGAGATGGTATAAGTGTGTAAACCAAATATTCTTTGCATGTTAATCTCTTGAGCAGATAGGATCACAATGCCCAACAATATTCACCCTCAAGAATGTAAATGTTGCTATATTTTTATGACTGAGTTTGAAACTAGACATAAATTATCTTTAAAGAATTGTCGATAATATACTACTAACACCCGATGAAAATCAGCCACATAAATAAATTTGTAAGTGACACTTATCATATAATTTTTAATAAAAAACAATAAACTATTAATTTAGACGGATCTTAATAACACATCAAATAATTTTATTTTATTTTTTAAAATTATGTATAAATAATCTATATATTATGATTTTTAATTTAACTGTGAATTTTGTAAAGTTTATAATATAACAATAATATAATTCTAGATGTTAGATGTTGTGCATCATGAATCATTTGTTGAGTTTGTACATATTAGAATTATATTAGATCTGTTCTTATTTTACTAATGCCAAGTAACATAAATATCAAGGAGGTCAACATATCTTCGCATCATAATTTAAGATGATTTTTATCAGGAAAAGTTGATGCTTGTTTTTAAGACACTTGTTAGTATATTATAAACAGTAATTGTATATTGAAAATTATATGTTTTTTTTTTATCTTTTTAAAAGTTAAAAAGTGTTTTGTACTCCAATTTTTATACATAAAATGCGATATTTCATATTTCTATCAATTAAATTAAACTCACATGAACTCATGACCATTTTTATTATTAGACCAATAAATCAAATAATGATATGAGGTGAAATTACGATAAATAACATTATTTTTATCGTAATAATTTTAGGGTTAAATTTTTTTTTTTGACACAGTTAAATTTGTTTTACTTTTTAGTCCCATATAAAATGACGATCTTCTACATATAGTCTTTACTTAATTTTTATTAAACTTTTAATCCCTAGAAAATTATTATGCACTCAGTCTTGGTCTCTATTGCTAAATTAATCTGTTTTTTGAATGATTTTTTTGCACGTATATTTAGATTATTGTAAGAAGTTCCTCCAGAAAAAACGAGCTCAAAATTTGATTTCTAAGTCATAATTTTCGATACTTTTAACTTAAAATTTTGCTATTTGAAAATTTCATATCATGTTAAAAAAAATAATTAAAATTTAATAAATAAATTTTATATGATAAAATCATTCAAATATTTAAGAATTTAATTATAATTAAGCAAATTTAGTTTTAATATGGAATAAATATATATGTAAAAAACAAATTATTGAGATTAAAAATATAATAAAAATTAAATTTAGAAGGTCTGCATTTTATATGATCAAAAATATATTTAACCCTTAATTTTATTTAACTTGTTAATATTGACAAGTGATGAATTGTAGCAAGACTCAGTGATTTAATGAATGAGTTGTCTTTGTTAATTTTAACGTGTTTCAATAATATATTAAATAATTTTCAAATTTTTAATTCAATGATAAATTTATATTTTTTTTAAAAGTCAATTCAGCGATAAATTTTATATTTGTTACTCCCTCATGCTTTTATTATAAATAATTTTTTTTTGATATATTTGACAACTTATATATTTGGTTCATATTATATTATGATCAAATACATCCGTATTCAAATATATAAAAAAAAGTCAAGTTTACTTATAAAATCAGAGGAAGTATATTTTTCGGTAATTGTATAGTTGTATACTCCCTCCGTCCCAAAATATAAGGGAAAAAAAACACCATTTTCTTGTCCCTAAATATAAGGGAAAAAAATAAACATTTATTTTTCCTAGTATAAATTTTACTTATTCTCAGAAAATTAAATGCATATTGCATTTAATTTTCATTCTCTCTCATTTTATCAATAAACAATAACCAATAAAAAATGTTTTTACATCTTCCTATGCAACTTATTTCAAGTAAAATCCCACAAAATCATGTTTCAAATTTTCATGTTTTAATTTTCTTAATAAATGCGATTTTTTTATTTTCCCTTATATTTTGGGACGGAACAAGTACCATATAGGCATACTCCCTCCGTCCCAAAATGTAAGAGAAAAAAATCAAATTTTTTTGTCCCAAAATGTAAGAGAAAACATACAAACTTTTATATTTTCAAGAAAAGTTCACTCTCTCTCTTGCCTTTTTCATAATCAATAACCAATCAAAATTGTTTATACATCTTTTTAAGTAACCTTTTTACTAAAAAGCTTACATTTAATTATTATATTTTACTTTTTTTTTTGGTCAAGTAGCCTAGCGGCTAGAAAATCCACCAATAATGTGGATAAGTGGGATGACCAGGGTTCGAACCCCGGTCCCCTGCATATAAAATGCAATGTCCTACCAACTGAGCTACGCTCACGGGACTATTTTACTTTTTCTTAATAAGTGTGATTTTTATTTTTTCTCTTACATTTTGGGAAGGAGGGAATATTCCTTTAGAAAAAAACCTTGTATTAATTGTAGCTAGTGAGTGAGCTGACTCGGTGATCTAATGAATGAGTTATGAATTGTGAGTAGTGACAACATTATCCAAAGGAACGGGATATGGTGCACAAGTGTCACCTTCCTATTTGAGGAAACGATTGACACTAAACTTTCTGAGGATGAGATAATTTTTCTCCAAAATAAACAACCAAACTAACACACTTCACTCACTCACTCCCTCTCACATTTCAATCTAATCTTGTCCTTTTTTACAACTATTAAGATTACTCTTAAAACACACAAACACAACACAGATCAAGTTATTATGGCTACCAGCAGCATGGCATCAGCAGCTTGTGGATTTATGTTATCACTCAATGTTGCTGGCAACACAACCTCATCTTCCAGGAATACCATGTTGATGTTCCCTTTAAAATCCAACAATATTGGTTCTTCTTCTAGATTTGTTGTTAGGGCATCTGAGGACACTTCTGCAGCTGCAGCACCGCCTACCGCCGCTCCTCCCACCGATGAAGCTGCTCCTCCTAAACCAAAGCCACCACCAATTGGACCTAAGAGAGGTTCTAAGGTGAGTAGTCATTTCCCCATATTGCCCATTTAGAATGAACAAATCAATAATATATACTAGGGTCCCACTTTTTTATATTGCATCTATGGTCAATAACATGTGTAACAAACTAGTTTCTTGTTAGTTATACATTAGTGGTTTGAATTTACTTATCGTTTATCTATGATTTTCAATTTAAATAAAATGATACTTATAACTTTGTAGATTCATAGATAGATGATAGACCAATACTAATCATCGGTTCGACTATGTAGACCGACTATAGCAGAATATAATTTCAACTAACTATAGATGGTCTACACAATTGAATGGATGATTAGTCTCATAATTGAAACTATGGTATGGAGAATCTAATTTCAATTTTTATCAGTAAAAAACCCACATATATGTAATATATATTGTCTCGATATTTATTTGTTGATAAATATTTGCTCATTAGTTCATGGACTAGCAAGAAGTTTAGCTTATGATATTTTGTTACACTCAACAGGTGAAGATTCTTAGGAAGGAGTCTTACTGGTACAAAGGAACTGGTGCTGTTGTTGCTGTTGATCAAGTTAGTGTCGTCAATCTCAACTTCAACCAAACCATTTCAATTTTCAACCATAATCATTATTGATTTGTTTTTGTTGTGCAGGACCCCAAGACTCGTTACCCTGTCGTGGTTCGATTCAACAAAGTGAACTATGCCAATGTATCGACAAATAACTACGCATTGGATGAGATTGAAGAAGTAGTGGAATGAGACCAATTTAATTGTAATTCCAACTCTTGTCATGCTATTGAAGTTACTAGCCTAAGGTTTTTTTTCATGTCATCATAAAAAAATTTGTATCATATTCTCTCTGTTATCTATGTACCTCTTCATCTCTAGAAACTACATTCAATGTGCAGTTGCTCATAATTTTGATGTTCCTTTGTGTCTTATTTTGTTAACATTAGGCATATTAGTGAAATACTACTAATTCGGCACGCCAGTGTGAGTAATTTCCTAAATTGTAGAATCGTATAATACACATCGGATGACCCGATATCAAGCATATATATGACGACATATTGATGATCGGAAAAGCTGGACACGGGTGCCTGGCTCCTCTTTTTCTTATGGCCAAGGGTGCCAACTGACAAACACCCTCCTCTACGCATGTGTTGGGCGCGTAGAACAATAAGCAAATGTTGTTAATTTATTGTGTTTTTGGGTTCCAATGATTATATATCTTCATGGAACAAGACTCTTGCTTAAATAGCACAACATATACACCAGAAAAATGATTAGTATAATCACCATTTCTCACCTATTTTCACACTTTAAATTATCATTCTTTGATCTCTAGTGCATTAGAACAAATGAAAGAAACGTTTTTCTCAAAAATGCTATTGAAAGATAAGCTTGGAGAGATTGTGCAGTTCTCTTACAAATTTATAAAGTTTTGCGAAAGATATTTGCTAGTATTTCCATTTGCATCCACTAATCATAGATTGGTGGGGACGAATCAAATCTGAAACTTCGTGTAATAGAAACGCAAGGAAATTTCATGTAATTCTAATCATAGTCATAATCATCTTATTCCAGTTTTTGCAGCATCATCATAACTCAGGTTTTAACAATCTTTGGGTTTGATTATCACTTTATTTTTGTATAATGCAACATTTGAAGATGGAATGGGAAATGTGTGCTTTTCCTAAGTATCCTTATGAATTATTATAGTAAGGAGCAAGTGAGTGAAATTGGTGTGCATATGATCATGGCCCTGTCCCCTTTGGATAGTTTCTTATTAGGTAAAAGGCTATACTAAAATATTTGTTGGAAGAAGTCAACCTCTTAAATGAATCTCAATTACTTCGAAGAATTAATATCTGCAGTTGCGCGTGGAAAATATCTTAGTTTACAAAAAAAAAACTTTACTAAAATAACATCATTATGAAGGGGTAACAATAAGAGTGAGAACACACAATGAAAATGAGGAAAATATGGAACATTTTTTTTTAATTAATATCTAGATTTTTCAATATCTAAGACTCCAATATTTTTCAAGAGTCAAATTCCTTTCTTTTTTATTACCTTGCAATTTTTTTTGTGGATCATATATTTCTTAGTTGGAGTGTCAAGAAGAGATTAATGAAAAGTTAGAGATATTGTGGTAAGTTTTGTTATTGGAAATATACAGTTTTTGTTTAAGTAGAAATAAACAGATATTACATTCAACAAAAAAAGAACAAATTCTAACATAAAGATGAAAATTGAAGAACATACAATATCACAAATCTCACATTTTAATTACTTTGGATCCACCATACAAAGTGATGGGAAGATACACTTATGTCAACATCCAACTAGGATGAGTAAATCGGCCGGAGGAAATCTCCGGTCGATAGAATAATACTTCTCAAGCTTAAAATTGAAGTTTATGCATAATTCTAATGTGTTTGTACACAAGTAAAGAAGACTTTTAAGATGATTAATAAGGCGAAAAATTATATAGACATCAAAGTATGAAAGTTTAATAGAATATCTAGGGCTGAACTGGGGGAGGAGTATATGAGAGATTAACCTTCTGAAGTAGAAAAAAAACTTGTTCTAAACTCTACCATCGAAGCCATCTAATAGACCGGTCCACATTCCCTTCACTGGCGGTAATTGTGCAACAAAAGCATTCCAAGGAGGATATCCGACGCCACTTCCACGAACTCGACCATCCAAGCGTAGAGATAGATACCTGTATAGTCAAGATGTTGGAGCAAAAAACTGGTTCAAAAGAAAACAAATACAAAAAACGCAATAAGGGATTACACAAGATTTGATACGGAGTACGCTCATTGTGCGATTTTCTATGATTCAAGCTTAGGGTTACATATTATAACTTGTGATTTTCAATCATGTATATGTTGTTTACTTGAAAAGTTAGATATCTACACATTAAACTTTTCAATACTAATATGGATTATGGATAGTACTTACACTGGAGACTCAGAGGATACACCTGCCAACTTTTTTTGTTCATCTATCCACCTATTAATAAGATGAGGAAAATAAATGAATTAAAACAATTGGTAAAAAATTCAATTGCACATTAAATTTGTGTCGTCATAGACATACTCGGACCACTCAGAGATGATAACTGGAGCAAGCTGCCATAGTCTCTTCCTTCTGGTGGCAAGTTGCTTTGCCTCATCGTCAGTCTCAGTCTCCTCAAACTCCAAAACAGGCGAGTTTCCATCCGTTACCAAGGGAACTACAAGAACTCCTCTGTCCAAAAGACTTTCAGTGAAAGGCTCGCTGCGCTTAAAAGACTCAGTTATGAAGGATGCCGGACCAGCACATATCACGAGTCGAGCAATTCCTCTTAATGAGTTAACAGGAATGATTTTCTTCTCTGTCACACGGAGCTTAAGATTTGACAAAAATTCCTCTCTCGAGAGCCGAGCCTCTTGTGCATTCTTGGCTTTGTTATCTCTTAAGTACAAGAAAGCGAACAAAGATACCGCTCCAATGTCGATGCCCAGGCCTTTGAGAATTTCGGGTACTTGGGATGCTCTTGATGGATTTGTCAGTGCACCAATTAATTGTGATGTTGCTATGAGTGTTCCAAGAGAAGCACTTGCGACAAAAGCAATGTAAAAGAACATCCTAACAGACCGAAAGGGAGATAGAACTTCGGTCCTTATCCTGGCTGTAGAACTGAAGAACAAACATGATTAATGATTGATTGATGAAGCATCACTTCAGGCAAATAGAACCTGATGAAACAAGCATTGCATGATAAGGGGAACACATAAGAAAAGAAACTCAAGAGGGTTCTGCATTAATTTGATTTGAAAGGTTTGTTTTGCCCCAAAAACAGAAAATTGCAGATGAAAAGATTCATGAGATGATGCTCCTCTCAAGCCCTCATGTTGAATGGTGATGATTATTTTTACCATACATTGTGGAATGTAACTTATAAAAGATACAAAATTCACACAAAATCTAAACAATTTGTGTTAAGAGTCCACATAGGATGAGATAAGGAATGGAAATGGGTTATATAAGTGAGAGGGATGTTGGGGAGTCCTGGGGAGCGTCTGGAGAAACAATGAGTCAATGCTCCTGGACCACAAGAGAGGGAGACGTCACATCTCCACTCAAAAACCTTAAGACATTAGGTTAATGGGTCACCTCTTATAAATCAAATTTTTTTCCTATTCATAGTCGTTTGTGACACTTAACTACTCATATTTGAAACCCAACAAGGCATCCCTCACTACACAAATTAATTGGGCACCTGCTATCAGACGACTTGGGACGCACTCCGAATGTCCAGTCTTGGACGTGGAGGAGTGTTAGTTAAGAATCTCACATTAGGTGAGATAACACCTAAAAATGATTTTTTAGGTGGGAGGCATGACTCACTCTACAAGCCAGTTTCACAGGGTTTTAGATAGACACAATACAAACTCTACAAATTTAGGAAGGTAGCATGATAAAATAAACAAATATGATTCCAATGAAAACAATAATACATCTTTATTCCTAATCTTAGTGCATATTTGGTATCACCGTGGATATGTCAGAATCACAGTGATCCACCATAATTTTGACGTACCTACCATAATACCAAACATACACTTATTCCTTGAGGCATGAGAACTATAAGAAGGGTAAACTGACTCATAACATGCAGTAGGTAAAAAATTGAACATTACAAATTTCAACTAAATTAGCTCTTTGTGGCCATTGAATGCCACGCTCTAGACATCATAAACTCTCATGATCAATTCATAGATTTTCATTTTCCTCCCACACTATTTGTAATTTTACATAGTACAAATAAATAATGCATACATCACTACATCCATATTAAAATGAAATTATAGGTACAATATACCAAAAAAGAAAAATGGTAGGAGAGAAAAAAAGGGTACCTAATTTGAGAAGAATTAGATGGTTTATTGGAAGCAGAACAAAGAATAGTGAATCTTTTATGAGAATAGAAGAGAGTGTGAGCATATGAGGAGCTACTGAAAACAAAAGTAGTACTAGTACGATGATGATTATGGATAAGATATGATGATGGTGTTGGTGTTGGGAAAGTGAGAAACAAAGTGTTGGAGTTAGCAGAACCGAACGGTGCTAATGCCATGGTTCAGTTCCTAAGCAAATGTTTCAATACTACTTTGCCATATGCAAGCAAGCAGCAAGGAGGGTGAAACTGAACTGAACTGATATATCTCCTTATTGCAGTTATTTATTTGGATGATTATGGTATTGCCACGCTATATCCCTTGCTACAATTCAATACTTTTCCAAATATCTATATTGGACTTGGACTTTGGATCCTCTATTTCATTTTTTATTTGTATAGCTTCTATTTTAAAATCAATATCATTTAAAGCTTTTGTATGTATATTAAAAAATATATAATTATAATTTTAAAATTAAAATTTTTAAAATTAAAATTTGAGTATTAACAATTAACAAATCATACACAATTGAGTTACCCCATTCTCATGTATTGTGCATGATTCTTGAAATCATGCATATCAATCACCAAAAAATAGTTTCAACAACTTTTTGAATCATTTGTCAAAAAAAAAACTTTTTGAATCATGTATGTAATGTAATAATAATATTATATATAATATTAGACATAGAACATAATTATAAATTAAAATTTAAAATCCTATATCAGATATATCTACTCCTTCTATCCCTATTTAATTTAATAGCTCTTTTAAACTTTTTTTGGTTCTTAACACAATTTATACTTTATAAAATTTCATATCCATTTGTCAAAAAAAATTTCATATCTATTAATATATATCTTTCTTAAAATATTCCTCTTTAATTTACTATTGAACAATTTTTTTAATTGAAAAGGTAAATAAACTCTATTTCTCTGTTATGATATTAATAATTATACATATGAATATGTAAAATAACACTTAAGTTTATATTACTCCAACCACTTTTTCTTAATTAATACCAATAATTATTGCTAGATGTATGTTCATATAACATGAGGCAGGTAGAGTATTATGTATCAAATAAATGATTTTCAAATAAATAATAGTAGTAACAAATCAAAGTAGATTGGTAAAGTCTTCATATGTATATAATAGGAGTTTGTATTTTTGTGAGTGACTATAGGAGGAGACACATAGATGTTGAATAGTCAAAGAAAGTCTCACACGATGTTGTTGTTGTGTGTTAATTATTAGTGTAATTTTTAATTAATTTATCTTTTATGAGTGTTTTTATTATAACAAATTAAGTATTTTGTTTTTCTACACAAGTATAGGAAAATGACCAAGATGACATTGATCGATGATGTCAAAGTTATAGTTAATCAAAACTATGATTAAACTATAAGAAATAATTATTAATATCATAACAAAGAAATAGAGTTTATTTACGTTTTTCAACATAGGCATAAGAAAATTGTTTGCATTGTACTATGATACATATTAAACTCAAACAAAGAAGGAATTGATGTGACTCATTCAACTTACAAACAAAGTAAGTACAATTCAAACAAAGTTCACTTAAAGAAAATATCCAGGAATATCAGTTCATAAACTTCTTTTACATCATAAGAGAGAGATAACATGAATAAAATTAAAAAAAAGTTTTTGAGGAGTACAAAATGAATCCGTCAGTGATATTACTGACCTCTTAAGATAGCTTTCAATTAAAATTGAAGCAATCACAAATCTCTATTCACATAGGCTTAACATAGTAGATAGTACTGCGTAAAAATTATAACATTATATTGTAAATATATTTTGATGTGAAATAAGTGCATATAATTAAATAAAAGATAAAATTAACTTTTATTGAGACTCATTCATAACATACTATTCGATCTCGAGAAGAAGAAAATATGAACCATGATAATTGAGTTTTTTTTTTTTGACAAACCATGATCATTGAGTTGTATTGCATAAATTGTGAAAAATAAAATGAAACACAATAATTATGTGTGTTGATAAAAAAAAACAAACAAAGAACAATTATAATTTTTGTTTTTGTAAAAGAAACTAATAAAAGAAGTTTTAAAGGACAACATTAAAATAAAATGAATCTGACCAATATCTTCTATCATATTTGTATATTATTATAGATTATAGATGTATAAAAAAATAATAATGAATGAGTAGAATGACTTACATCCTTAAATGAAGAACACATATCCATAATATAAATGATTCGTCAATTTTGAACACAATATCTTACAAATACATTTGAATTTTTTTCTAAATTGTAGATATGTAAAGAAATGATTCACTAAAAAAAATGATATAAAAATCATAAGACCAATAAAGCATATGCAAGATTTATACAAAACCGTATAGGACCGTTCTTTCTCAATTTTTTTTCTCCCAGACTTTTATAGGAGATGATATGCACCATTTTTGTTAACATGTAAGAAAGGTTTAAATCAAAAATAAATTTAATCGATATAAATTTTTATAAAATATACTGTTAGATTAAAATTTTATATTATATAGATCATTTGTATAAAATTTCATTTTCAGACAAATCTAATATCATTTGATATGTTATCGAGACGCATAAAAATAACAGTTCTAGTTATTTCTTATGTGTCTCAATTACATATCAAATGATTTTAAATTTGTCTGAAATTTTACACAAATGATCTATATGATATAAACTTTCAATCCAACGGTATATTTTATAAAAAAATTATTTCGCTTAAAACTTTTTGTAGTGATTGGAGGTAACTACCCCCAAATCTTGAAGGGGTACACAAGTTGTCACCAGAAAGAAAATAAAACTTCCTTTTTTCTTTTATTTTTGTAGTAACCGATCGATTTATTTCTTTTAAAAATCCATATACCTTTTTTTTTGACTAAAAAAGAAATTCAATCATTCAAATTAAAAATACATAGATTATTACAGATTCAGAATTGCTAAAAACTATTTTAGGTGAATCTGCAAACAATCTCGCAGCACCTAGGTTAATAGCATACAACGACATCATGAAAGTGCCTACAAATATGACAACATAAAAGTTACCGGAATGTTCATACTCCCGGATTTGTAGCATTGACGTCCAAGTCTTCATCAGATCTGTAATGAGTTGATGTATATATGTCAATTTGAATCAACGAACCCCCGACAAAGACAAAAACCAACAAACGCCGCACGAAACGACGAACAAACACAATGCCGCACAAGACGACGAACAACAAAACACCGCACAAGACGATGAACAACAAAAATACTCAAAAGAAAAATTTGATGATATGTGAGAACCACTTATTTATATTATAAGAAAGAAAAAAACAAGAATAGAGGGGTGATTCTAGGCCAAAGATGACCTAAAATCACCCCTTTAGCAAACAAGATAAAAGAGAACTAGCAAATGAGTGATAAAGTTTTATATAAGGAGGATACACTCTTTTAGTATGACCTATTTTTATTCCTACTAGCTTAGTACCCGTGCGATGACGCACGGGAGTCGCGCTGCGCGCGACTTTAGAATTTATAAGGATTCATATAAACTCTCTTTGACATCTTAATAAGATAATAGATTAAGAAATCAAATTATGATCTGATTTATAATATATCACTAAAATTGGTCTTATATCACCAACTTATAAAAGCATAAGAGAATATCCCATTATAACTTGATCACATCATGCGACCAAATATGAAGAAACATAGACAATTTTATAAATATTTGCGTAAAAATATAGACAACATTATATATATAAGAGCAAAAACATAGATCGTTAAGATACAATTACACAATTTAGTTTCCCGTGTTAATATTTGAGTATAGATATAAACACGTAAAAATTATCAAAAAAATAAACAATCTTATTAATATATGCATAAAAAAATAGGCAACATTATTAGTATATGAGCAAAAACATAGATCGTTAAGATACAATCACACAATATAGTTTCTATAGTTAGTATATGAGTATAAATATAGACGTGTAAAAATTATAAAAAAATAACCACTTTTATGAATATATGCGTAAAAAAATAGACAACGTTATTAATATATGAGTAAAAACATAAACCCCTTAAGAAACAAACACTAAATTTAGTTTCCCGTGTTAATATATGAGTATAAATTAAAAATTATAGATCCTTAGAAATAGACATAGACACGTAAAAATTATTAAAAATTAGATTCTCGTGTTAATATTTGAATATAAATACAGACACGTAAAAATTATAAAAAAATAAACAATTTTATTTATATATGGCTAAAAAAATAAGTAACATTATTAATATATGAGTAAAAACATAGATTCTTAAGAAACAATCAAAAAAGTTAAGTCCCGTAATAATATATGAGTATAAATATAGGCTCATAAAAGTCATCAAAAAAATAGCCATATAAATTTCAAATGATTCTCATAACAACCAAATTTGAAGAAATCATCAACAACAAAAAATCAAATTTGAATAAAAAATCATAAAAAATATGTATCACACAAACGGGTACATTCGTATCACGTGTCTGTTTAGCCCGCTAGTTTAAATAGTGAATTTGTGAAATAAAGAAAGGGTAATAGTAGGAAAAATAACAATTATATAAAGAGTCACTTTAAAAAAAAAAATAGGCCAGCATATTCTTTTTATATATTAGTAGTGGTAAAAAAGTGTGGATAATGTCAATGTAACATGCCACATAAATGAAAGACGTTACAAATTTGTTTTTTTTTTTTAAGAAGCTAAATTAACCCATATTAATTGGCGCTGAAGAGAATCGAACCTGAAATTTTGAGGAGGAGCACACTCCCAAGTCCCAAGCCAATACCACCAAGCCAACCCAAATGAGTTAGACGTTACAAATTTGTTTGACAAAAGAAATAGTGGGCAGTTGATAAACTATTTTATAATTTATAATTGGTAAGTTAGTTGATTGAATTTGAAGGATTTAATAAATTTGCGTTTAAATTAACTTATAGATATGAAATGACATAAAAATATATATATTTAATTAATAATTTTTAAGTAAAATAACAGGTAAAATTGAAAGAAAAATGATAAACAAATTGAATTAGTTTATCAAAATAAGCTTTAAACTTATGAGAAAAGATAGTTATCAAATAAGTCATTTTAAAAAAAGAAATTGTAAATGATAAGCTATAAGCAAGCTTAAAATTTGACACCGTAAAAGATATATGCTAAGCTTTTGTAGAAAAAAAAAAGACATGGCCTAATCCAAACGTGGTCTAGCACACACAATTTAAAATATGAACAGCACAAATTATGTGAAAAAAATGTGTTATATAATTAGAAAGTTGAAACTCTACGAGCATACCTCAGTTGGTAGACACATTACATGTTATATATATAAACAAAATTCCAATTCTAATACACCTACTTCTTCGGCTAAAACTGTAGCCACTACGAGACCTAAATTGAAAAGATTTGTAACTTTTCTTTTTGTACATGAAAAGATTTTAACTTTTATTTTTGGCACATTAATAGATTTGTAACTTACTAATATCAAAAGTCACATCTTTGTTATATGAAACATCGTGATTTATTTTTTTAGTAAATGAAATTTATTATTTACCCTTTAGTATTTATAGTACGGCAATTAACAATTATGCTTGTTAGTCTAAGAGTCATTTCAACTCACCACATACAGTATATTCTTATATTACATCTTGCCAAATATCCTTCATCCTCCATTTTCTTTATCCAACCAAATGATTTAGTGTTAAGACCAAATCTTATTTTGAGAAAATATTAGTGTTCTAGTCTTTTTCTTGGATTCTACACCACTGATTATGTATAAATCTTTACCCATGTCTATTTAAAAGTTAGCATGCTACATCATAAATGCCAAAATCTCAACCAAAAGGATTCAATCTTTTGCACTTGCATGCAAAACTTAACACAATATATAATCCTATTACTCAAATCTTCCAAACCAACAACAACAATAAACATGGAGATGAAGAAAGGAAAATCAAGCATGTATCTTTTGGCACTAGTACTCATTTTGGCTTTTACCTTTCCTACCCTTTTGAGTGCTTCAGATTCTTATGCAACAAAAGATCATTTATTCCCAGAATTCATAAAGTGGCATGTATCTGTTGTTAATTCATTGAGCTACAATCAAAATTTATTCTCACATTGCAAATCATCAGAAGATGATGTTGGCATCAATAACCTATCTCCTGGTACAAATATCACTTGGAGTTTTAGGACAGATTTCTTTCATACAACAAAGTTTTGGTGCTATGTGACTAAAGACGGCGCTTCTCTTAATTTCAATGCTTTCTGGTATGACGCTCGTCTCTTTAACAAGTGTGATTGGAAAAACTGCATTTGGGTTGCTAAAGATGATGGAGTTTACCTCAAAAATTTGAGTGGAAGACTTGATGAGTTGGTTTATAATTGGGATGTTGGAAACTAAAGGTGCTGGTATTTTCATTTTTACTGTTTTTTATTTTTTTCAATAAATCAGAAGAAAGTATGTATTGATTCAATTTAGATAGGTTAGGTTTTAAGGATTGGTTATGTTTCTTTAGCTTACATGAAGTTTAATTGGTTTGTACTTATGGATTGGTTTTATTCATGTTAATCTTCTGTTATATTATTGTACTTATGTGACCTTGGTCTGTGATCAATGTCCCCACCAATGAAGGTAGAAATGAGATCTCAAAATGATCAATAAATCTCAAAATGATCATTAAGATTAATAAACAAACTTTTCTCAACCCTCAGAATCACTATATCAAAGATAAACACAAATTTTGTGTAGTCTGAAAGTACATTTTCAAATAAAATATATTGTCCGAAAGTATACTTCTAAGATCAATGCTTGCAGAATCAGAATGTAAGGTGCTTGGCTCAAATTGTATGAAGAAATGAAAAAAGAAAATAGTATACTATTGAGATTGAAGAGATGTTTCCTGGTTACAAGTAAAACAAGTATAAAAGGGGATCAGTGATTACTGATTAGTGACCCCTCTAGATTGGTTTATTTTTTGAGCTTATGCAAAACAAATAATGGAAATAAGTAAGCTTTTATGTATTATTCATAAGCTTGACAAGGAGTTTATGAAACAATAGCTTATGAAGATACAATTTTTGTTAGTGAGAACTTATGAATATACATAAAAACTTATTTATTTACATAAACTCAAATAAGTCAATCCAAACGGGACCTAGATCAAAAAGAGTAGGCTCATAAGAAAGTAGGAATCCTAAACATATCATGATGCAACAAATAATTAGATCAACTACGTGTTCATAAATTTAATTTGCATTGAGCACTCAGAATTGTAGTTTTAGGCAATTAGTTCTTATAGATAGTGCTCTTTCAAGAACATTCAATCAACCAATTGAAGAATCATTGCATACTGAAGAAAAATATAAATATATAGTCTTCCAGGTATAAAAGTTGCTTAATTCAGTGTATAAACTCGGTCCTATTGAGTTTCAATCAACATGTGCAACAAATCGGTAACCGGAACAGATTCCCATTAGGATGAGAGTAATATTGACAAGGTCTTAGCTCCCCTTATTTTTAGCAACAGCTTCTGATAGCAAAGTTTCAAGTTCTCCTTTCCTGTGCAGCTTAAGTGTATCTGCACAGTAAAAACAATGTGGGAAACAAGAGGAATACAAAGGATTTTTCACATTGTTAAGATTATTTATAGAACTATGTAATATTGGTGTTTCTGAAACTGCTAGAAATCCAAACAGAAATATGATCACTGATGGCACAATAATAATGCAATTCCAAGAGCTTGTTTTCCAGGAGTTAGGATCCTCTCCATTTGCGATTATTTCCATATTCTAGTACTAAAGTTTTTAATTAATTTGGGGTGTACAAGAAATGTGGACTCATTTAATGTCACACTTTTGCATTTATATTTCCAAAACTAGACTAATGGAGAAAATGGAAAGAGTAGTAAATGGAGAGGACCCCAACTCGTTTTCCAGGCAAAAGGGGATTTAAATGGTTAACTGGAAACTGTGAGACAAATTGTCGGGATAATTAGCACTGCTCAAATCCAAATACCTATATGCCGACAATTTACATTTGCGGTCATATACATTTTGAAGTAAAGGCAGAAACATGTAAAAAAAGAAAGAATAATGTGTCAATCACCGAGGAAAAGAATTAATGTTCAGTTCAGAACAGTCGAGACATGCCCCCTCAGTTAAATAATAAAACAAGAAGAGCACAAGGAAAATATACCTGTACAGCCACCGATGTGTTCGCCACCTGCAATGAAGAAAACTTTAGGGTCGGAAATAAACTGTTTTATTCAAAAGATAAAATTAAATGCAGGGTAACCAAATTTTGTTGTTTTGGAAAATTTGGTAATGCAGTATATTAATCCATAATTCAAGGCATGGGAAGAACTGAAATACCATATCAGGATTTGACTGTGAGAACATTCTGCGATTGTGAATAAGGGGAGCTTAGAATTGAATGTGTTGAACTTTCTAAGGTTACATTCTTTACACTCAAGCTATATAGAAAAGGAGAGAATGGCAGCCCATGCAGTATTAGTTTTTATCTTTACTGTAAACCTAGAAATGAAAGGGGGATTCGGTCTGGGAAATTTGGTATCTAAAAACATTGCCATGGAAAGTGCCTATGACATTCTCCTAGATGGACTACTCTTTTGGGTCTGGAAATGACTCTTCAAATGCTTTTCCTAAGTACTCCCTCACAAACTGGGAATTCCAGTAAAAACGTGAATGATAGATAAGTTATTCATTCAAAATCCCTTCCGCTGCTAGATCTACACAGTTTTTTTTGCTAACAGTGACAATCGGAAGCATTTGAAATTTATAATTTTCCTTTGTATTTTTTCATCAATCCTTCTCAAACAGTCAAACTCCCCAAATATTCAAAAGTTTCTCCTTAACAAACCCATTGGGAAATCCGTGGTTGTTTCAATGGAGTTTGTGTAGCACTAGTTTTTCTCTTTACTTCTCACCCCCTCTGTGGTTGTTATTCTCTCACCTACGTTTTCTTAGAGGATACTTACTTATCCTAGCCTGATAGTAAAACTCTCTTCTTCGAAATGAAATTTCGTTTTCTATTAAAAAATTAGCAAATATTTTCAGCTGAGATTGGGTATTACTTTTCTGGCACAAACACAGATTATTGGTTTCATAAATCACTAGATATTAAGCATATTCACCATGCCTCCAGCCTATAAGTGCTCAATATAAATCCCTAAATATCATATAATTTTCAATTCATATACCTACCTTATATAACTTTGCCATATCTAATTATTACAGGCTAATCAGCATAATTGAAATAAACAATCAAATAAGCTCCCATCTATCATCTTTAGATTATGTTTCGATTCACTTATTTGAGTTTATCCACAGACATAAGCACTTGTAAGACTCTCTAAGAGAGTTTATGTAAACATGTCAATAATACATAAGCCCTCCAAGATAGCTTATGAAAACAACTTATACCTTATATGAAAATAGATTGACTTTATTTTAGCCTAGTGGCTAGAATTTCACCCCTACAGGTGAATAAGTGGGCGTAACAGGGTTCGAACCTCGGTCCCTGCACGTTGCGTGCAAATGTCCAACCAACTGAGCTAAGCTTATGGGACAACTTTATTTTACCTTAAGTAATAGAAATACTTTATAAACAAGCAATTATAATGATAAGCGTGTATGCTATTCGCAACTAATTAAACTGTTTTTCCAAGCATGGCCGAATCCTTGATTTTAAATTAGAATCGATACATTTCACAAAAGGAACAAAATATACCATGACATTGTAAATTAAATTCACCCTAGATCACTTTTTCCCCAAAACAATGAGAATCACTAGAATAGAGAGTAGTTAATTACCAATAAACACATTTGGGACAGTGTATTGGCCAGTGATTCTTTCCAATAACTTCTGCAACTGTGGACCTTGTGGACCTAAAATGAAACAATATAAAATTAATGGTTGAATTAATTTTATCCGTCTCTATTCGTCTTGTGCACAGACCTAGTCTAATTAATAGTTATTCGCCGTTCAAAAAAGAAATTAATGGTCGTAATTAATTAGGGTTTGAATTGAAATACCTAATTCGTCCAATTCAATAACCAATGGTAGAGTACCAAGCTTCTTGAACAATGATTTAACCTCAGAACAATAAGAACACCAGGATTTGGAATAAACGACAACAGGATTTTGAGAAACGGTGTTTTTGATGGTTTCTTCGAGGCGAGAGCCGAAGGAGGAAGAAGAAGACATGGCTCGAGGGAAAGTGAATGGGCGTGATGTTGAAGATGAAGCATTGATGAAAGGTGAAGGTGTGGAGAAAGTGAAGGTTTTGGGAATGGAGGAAGAAGAAGAAAGGGTGGTGGGAGAAGGGTTTTTGTTGTTGAAGGTGAAACGAGGAAGAGTGAAAGTGTTCGCCACTGATGCCATAATAATCGATTATGATTATTCACTTTTCTTTTTTGTGTTCTGTTTTTGTGTGATCTATGTTCTGTGAAATCAATGAATAAAGGTCGATTTTGTGTGTGTGTTCAGTTCAGTTCGGTTCAAATCAAATCACACATGGCACAAAGGGTGCGTTTGTTTTTTTTGGTCGAGACCGAATATCCACCGCCGAACGCAGTGACTAATCCCTGCTAGATCGGAGCACTCGAAAGGTGGGATAATTGTCCCAAGAATTTAAAGCTGCTCCATACCCAAGGTGAGGATCGAACCCTTGACCCTTAGTTAAGGGAGGATGAGCCCCATGACGCTCAACCACACCCCTTGGGTTTAGGGTGCGTTTGTTTAAGCTTTAAAAAAAATTATTTTTTCCTAAAATAATATAGTAATTATTTTATAGAGATTTTGAAGAAAATTTAAGGCTCGTTTGTTACATATTAACAAATAAGTGATTTTTTTTTGGTATAGAACAAATAAGTGATTTTGATATTAAATATTTAGAGATTTTACAAAAAGTTAGAAGCTATTTTGTGTTTGTTTATTATTAAAAAAAAATTACTTTTTATAGAAAAATAATTTTTAAATTGTTTGGAAGCAACTATATAAAAGTGATTTTCATCACAAAATTACCATAAATTACAATTATCAAAATATAATATATCATATAAAATAAATATATGAATAATACTCAAGTTCTTATTTTTCATATGGTCATATGACCTAACCCAGAGGGTGTGGTTGAGCGGTTGAAGCTCATCTTTCCTTAACCAAGGGTCAATGGTTCGATCCTCGCCTTGAGTTACGAGATTAAAATTAAAACAATAGGTTCATCCTCTGTTATGTTTCAAAGGTTGTGATGGAAGAAGTTTGAAAAGGTCATAATGAAATTATAGGACATGCTAAAGTTTGATAGCATCTTTAAGAAATCATTTGCATAATCAAAGTCCGAATTCAATTTTGAAAAGCTCTGCTAATATGCTTCAAGGCAGTTTTGAATAACCTATTTAAATATAATAAAATCTCTATTTAAGTTGTTGTTCTATTAAACCTCAAGGAAATATATTTGTTTTCTAAAATTTCTCATTTTTATTCGGAACAACCATTCGTAAATTAAATTTTAATATATGCAATCACCATATAACATGAAACTACAATCATGACACTTAGCTTTTCTACACAAATTTGGATATTGTATTTCAATAGTAAACATCTAGTTTTCTATAATAAAATCCATAAACATAACATTACTATGTATTCTCATCCATGGCCATTTTAAAGTAATAGCTTCATATTTATCAATAATATAAAATGTATAAATCAAGATCACTCATATATAAACTTGTGTTTGGTGCAAAAGGAAGAAAAAAAGGATTCAAAACATTACTTGCTAAAACATGTTTTGTAATTTAGTGTCTTAAAACAATGCTTTTACTACTAACTACTCTCAGATTTTTATTTAAAGTAAATTAGAATTCAAAACAATAAGAACTACAAGAATAAAACACAATAGTTATCAACTTATATTTACATGAATAAAAACTACTATTTTTTTTAGTGGCTCAATGCTAAAATTAGGTGAGAAAAATGAGGATGAATGTTTACCCAAAAAAATTATTTCCCAAAAGAGAGAAATAATTATTATTTCAAAATTATTTTAAATTTATTTTAATAAGAGAGAATTAATTATTATTTTCTGCGCATAAAAATAAATAATTAAGATAGGAGAGTAATTAATACTAGTCGTGTGCTATTGACGATAACCAAGATTACTTTGTTACAAATCGTATGGTGAATATCATGCGGAATCGTGGTGGCGCCTCCTCCCTCCTCAGCTTTGAATTTAGCCTTCTTGCTCTTCTTGGGTTTGGGAAAAGGAAATTCATATTAACTCACCAGTCTAATCTCCAATCACCGTCTTAATTCCCAACCTCCATCATCTTCTTTTATTATGAAGAGGAATTGTTCTTACTTCTCTTCTTCAGCTTCCGCTTCATCTACCACTAGAAAGGCAAAAAAGGTATTTTTTTTTTTCAACAATTGATTTTAGTTACATTACATGCAATTGATTTAGTGTGAAAGCTTGTTTGGATTTGAAAAATTATACAAACTAGCAATTGATTTTCTGGAAAAGATTTAATCTGAGTCATTTAGTGTGAAAGCTTGTTTGAATTTGAAGAATTATACAAACTAGCAAACTAGCAATTGATGTTAAATGTTATCCAGTGAGTAGTGAAAATGAGAAAATAACAAAATAAGAAAAGAGTTCTTTTGGTTGTAGGAATTATCCAACGAGCAGGAGTTATGTTCGTAGGTTGTAGGAGTGTGTATTGAGTATGAGCTATCATCAATAAGAGTTCTTTAGGTTGTAGGAGTATGTGAGTTTTTCCTAGTATTTTATTGTTAATGATAGTTATGATATTTTCGATCAATCTATCTATTCATCAAATCGAGAATAACTCTATCTATCAATATTCTTTGCTAGTATGATGAAACTGTTATGTTGAAGTTTGATTTGTTAAATAAGATGTTTATTGTTTTCCGATATATTTTTCTAGGCTCATGAGTCTGTTTAAGTTAAGAATCTTGTTGTCTAATGGTTTTTTTTATTTAGGGGAGGATCATAAAAATGAGTTACAGACCGCTTGCTAAATGTGAGTGGACCAATGTGCTTGATGAGGATCTGGTTAGAACTATCACTAACCTGAATGGGGACAAATGCAAATATTATAAGTGGAAATACATTGACATCTGGAAAACAGCAACAACCATGCTGAACAATAAGATTAGTCTAAGAGGTATTGAACCCCATGCTCCCTTTGAGATGGATGATTTAGCGTGTAGACTCTATCATTTGAATGGAACCAACACCTTTAATACAGAGATCAATGTTATGGTTGGCCGTTTGTTTAGCGTATGTCAATTTTCCATCCCAACATTTTTGTTAGGTCGTAATTAGGATACGAGGGAGTCTCCTATGGTAACCAGAAGCCAAACCACATTCCCAGCCTCTCCCTCTACGGCATTTTCCAGAAGCCGAACCACATTCCCAGCCTCTCCCTTTGCGGCATTTGATAGGGCAGAGCCTAGCACACCATTTTCTAGGTCAGTCAGTGGTGGTGCACAATTGCCCGACGACACCGTGTCTCTATTTATGAAAAATCTTCAAAACATGAGTATTGACCATGATTTGTTGTTTCGGCTTGTGGAAGAAACTTCACCAGAAGGTAAGCAAATGCTTAACCAGTGTCCGAATACAGAATTGAAGGCTTCATGCTTGCAACGACTAATTGGTATTTTTTGTATATAGTCTATCTAATTCTAATTTGAAGGATTTTTTTTTCTTTCTAATTTGTTCTAATTTCGTTTTTAGGACGCACTGGGGGCAATAATTGCGCGCTGGGAGATGGGGATAAATCATCCAGTCTGATAAGATGTACTTCTTCCAGTATGTTTGTATGACCATGATAAGATGTGGATAAACCAATGTTGTGGCGACGCTTTATGTTTTATGTTTGATACCTTTTTTATTTGAATATGGTTATTATAAGTTCTAGACAATTTTTAGATATGAAGCATATGTTGCTACCATGAATATGTTTATTAATATTTTGAAATGATGGTTATATTTATGGTTTTGTAGAAACAGATTCCACCTTTCAAAATTTGCAAAGGAATCTAATTTTTATGTGTTTAATGGAACCGTCCTCCTGTTGATGGTTCAAGGAGTATGACTGATATTTATAACGAGGCTTTGACTGTGTATCAAGTTACCTTTGACTATGCCAGTAAGCATGGTGTTGCTAAATGTGCCTTTTGTATTGCGTGAGATATGACTTTGATAGCTAGTCCTTCTTTATTGCGTGAGATATTTGGTTCTTGAAACACATCAACTTTGATATCCTGGTCCTTACTGTTTGGTTCAGTTGTTGTTGTTGTTGTTGTTGTTGTTGTTGTTGTTGTTGTGCTTTGTGTATATTTTCTCCCTGTTTGGCTTTTGTTGTGATTTTGTGTTTGTTTTTGTGGCCTTGCGTGTGCTTTGGCTACTAGTGCAGCCTATAACTTTGGATTACATGTAATCCTATCTGAGGTAATAAAGGAAAGAAAACCAGCTAATGCAACTGTGTTTTCCCTTTGCGTATCTGTTCATTGAGTATGAAATATGCTTGAAACTTCGGTTTATCTAGGCAGTATGAGCTATCATCAATAGGAGTTGTCTCGATAGTAAGAGACATCTAGTTAGTAGGAGTTATTTTCAGTAGGAGTTATTTACGTAGTAGGAGTTACCATCAATAGGAGTTGTCTACGCAATAGGAGTTGGGAACATAGTAGGAGTTATCCAATGAGTAGGAGCTATCATCAATAGGAGTTATTAGGTTGTAGGAGTTATTATCAATAGGAGTTAACATCGTTGATCGGGTCCATTGTTAAATTGCATCTTTGTCATGGACCTCATTTGTTGCAGGGAACCTAACGATCTTAAGCCTAAGTCTAAATAAAGTGAAATGAAAAGACATTATATTTTAAAAACTTAAATAATTTTAATTCTTAAATTATTTCGGTCAATAATAATTTTTTGTCAAAATAAGGATTTGGTTTGGCTGGGAGAGGCTGGGAATGTGGTTTGGCTTCTGGCAAATGCCGCACAGTGAGAGGCTGGGAATCTGGTTTGGCTTCTGGTTACTGTAGGAGACTCATTCGTATCCTTATTACGACATAACAAAAATGTTGGGATGGAAAATTGACATACGCTAAACAAACGGCCAACCATAACATCGATCTCTGTATTAAAAGTGTTGGTTCAATTTAAATGATAGAGTCTACGAGCTAAATCATCCATCTCAAAGGGAGCATGGGGTTCGATACCTTTTAGACCAATCTTATTGTTCAGCGGGGTTGTTGCTGTTTTCCAGATGTCAATGTATTTGCACTTATAATATTTGCATTTGTCCCCATTTACGTCAGTGATAGTTCTAACCATATCTTCATCAAGCACATTGGTCCACTCACATTTAGCAAGCGGTCTGTAACTCATTTTTATGATCCTCCCCTAAATAAAAAAATCATTAGACAACAATATTCTTAACTTAAACAGACTCATGAGCCTAGAAATATATATTGGAAAACAAGAAACATCTTATTTAAAAATCAAACTTCAACATAACAGTTTCATAATACTAGCAAAGAATATTGATAGATAGAATTATTCTCGATTTGATGAATAGATAGATCGATAGAAAATATCATAACTATCATTAATAATAAAATACTAGGAAAAACCCACATACTCCTACAACCTAAAGAACTCCTATTGATGATAGCTCATACTCAATACATGCTCCTACAACCTACGAACATAACTCCTGCTCATTGGATAAATCCTACAACTAAAAGAACTCTTTTCTGATTTTCTGTTATTTTCTGATTTTCACTACTCACTGGATAACATTTAACATCAATTGCTAGTTTGCTAGTTTGTAAAATTTTTCAAATTCAAACAAGCTTTCACACTAAATGACCCAAATTAAAACTTATCCAGAAAATCAATTGCTAGTTTGCTAGTTTGTATAAATTTTTAAATTCAAACAAGCTTTCACACTAAGTCAATTGCATGTAATGTAACTAAAATCAATTGTTGAAAATAAAATAAAAAATACCTTTTTTTCCTTTCTTGTGGTAGATGAAGCGAAAGCTGAAGATGAGAAGTAAGAACAATTCCTCTTCATAAGAAAAGAAGATGATGGAGGTTGGGAATTAAGACGGGGGTTGGGGATTAGACTGGTGAGTTAATATGAATTTCATTTTCCCAAACCCAAGAAGAGCAGGAAGGCTAAATTCAAAGTTGAGGAGAGAGGAGGCGCATCCACGATTCCGCATGATTTTCACCGTACAATTTGTAACAAAGTAATCTTGGTTGTCGTCAATAGCACACGACTAGTATTAATTACTCTCCTATCTTAATTATTTATTTTTATGCGCAAAAAATAATAATAAATTCTCTCTTTTGGAAAATAATTTTTTTGGTTAAACATTCATCCTCATTTTTCTCACCTAATTTTAGCATTGAGCCACTAAAAAATAGTAGTCTACTAAGTGACTTAATTCCTACTTAGTTTTCACCTCTAATTTCTTCCACAGAGTTGAGGATCCAAGTCCAAATGAAAATCATAGATTTTTATCATGCAAGAAGTATAAAAAAAACATATTTTAAGACTTGAACATTGACTCACGCCAACTAATGTGAGAAAAATTGCTTAAAGGAAAATCATCGCATAATTAACATGTTAATACATTGATAAGAAAACATGATTCCATAAAATTGGTTAACCAAAATATACTGTAATTAGCTAGTGCTAAGACATTTTAAGACCTAACACAAGACAAAATCAACACCTCAAATTAAAGAAAAGATTAAGTCCTTCATCTATATTCCTTATTAAGAGCATATCACCAATAACTATCACAAAATAACTTAGCAAAACCTAACACAAAAGCAAGTAGTCTAATTAGGATGTAATCAATCTATAACATTACACCCAAAATTTCACATACATTACACAAGAAATTTAATAAACAAATAAATAAAACACATTTATGGGAAAATGAAATATACATTTATCTATAACATAATCACAACAACGCAGGTAAAATAATAACACGATTCCATCTAAGGTCGTATAGATACATGATAAGTATATAACTACACCAGTCATTAGTTTATACAATATTATTCATATCAATGTCAAAAGTCTCAAAAGGAAGAGAAAAAAATAAGTGAAGGAACATTTCTAGGGACAATTTTCTTTTTAACTATAGGTTGAGATTCCCTGGTTTGGATTTGAAATAAAACAAAATTTGCAAAAGAACATTTTTTTATTTGTTTTAAAAGTAAAATTTCCACTAAAAATATGTTTGATACAATTTGATTCAATGAGTTATTATCATTCCCCATTCTTCATACAACTTTGTGGGCGGCCATTCCCACTAAATTCTACCAAAAATGTGAAAATGCTAATAAAACCATAGAATAACATAAGACTCTCCTAAATCGGATCACTTCTAGACTTAAGACTCACAAACCAATTAAATTGAACCGACCTGCTCTGATACCAATTTGTAACAACCAGTAAGATGTTTGGTACTAGAGACCAAGAAAAACACACCAACCAAAAAAATAATTGAACTGCTGACGAGTAGTCCGGACATACTTTTCAACGTCAAGTTAAACCTACAAACATCATCCCAAACATAGTGAGCACAAAAACTCAGTAACATAGAATATAAAGTAATTTTTGATGTTTCCAGCCATGTCTGGTGTACTAGACATGGTGAAAATCCTCTCATATGAATATCTTAAATATTTTACTATTGCTCCTCAAAGGTAAGTAACTAACTTAAAATTGATTTCTTTATATATAAAATCCTATTACCATATTCTAATTATTTTACATACTTAAATACCGTATTCATCTTCTAGTATTCAAGATTTGCCTTTTTACTGATCTATAATAAATCATCCAGGTTTGCCTTGCAATACTCTCTTTTAGTAACTAGCACTCAGGATTCACCTTTTCACTAGATAAAATAACTCATCCAGGTTTGCTCTGAAGTACTTGTAAGTGCCCCAGTTCCCCTCCATGTTTTAATAATTGTCAAAACACATGAAAATAGAGTAGAAACATTTTGGGTGAACTAAACTTGCATTGACAGCGAAAAACCTTTTAAACTTTGAAAAATCAAATTACAGGTCATTTGGATCGATACAAATGGTTTGAAATTTTTTCTAGCCGAAAAACACGTTTTTATATCGATACAGACAATACTTGTATCAATACAAAATTGATCTCAAGGAGACAAATGAGCTCTTATGTATCGAAACATGCTTGCATGTATCGATACATATTAGTCTCTCCTTAAACCAAAGAGATCATCATGTTTCGAAACATGTTTGTATGTATTGATACATACCCTGCTCTCCTTAAACCAGAGAACCTCTTATGTATCGATACACATTAAATATGTATCAATACATATAGTCAAATTTCAGATTTTGTAGTTGTCAACACGTTTGTATCGATACAAATATATACTTGGATCGATACATATTAATTAAGTTTTGCCTAAATTTACTCCATTCTATTTTCTCTATAAATAGCATCATGAGATTTTGTTGTATGCGTGAGAAACAATTGTAAAATAACTTTGATCATAATTAAGTGGATATTTTGGATCAAAGATCATTAAATCCAAGTTTTTCATCTTCTCCCACTTCTCAATTACTTCAAGGTTGAATATAGGTTTAATCAAGGGGTTCTAGTTCGATTAGAAGATAACGTTCGACATAGATCACGATGAATCATATCGTGCTTGAGTTGAATTGGTTTTAAGGGAACGTTTCTCATCGAGTATTCAAGAAGGTATCGTTCTTGAAGGATCGACGTATCAACGATAGAATCAGCAGAATAATTGTCACGGGGTTCTTTGTGGAAGAACAAGGTGAGGATCAATTATTACAACTGGAGGTTGAAGTTGAGGATTGTGTCGAGGTTTGCGCAAATTGATCGAAGCTACGCAAGTGAAGAAAGATTAGGTCTTTTGTATAGTCTTGTGTATTGTAGTCTTTCGAATTTGTGCACGTTGTAACAATCAAAGAGATTTTTCAATAAAAATATCAATTCGATGTTTTTACCGAGTTGGGGGGAGACATACCGGCCGAACGCGAGGACGACACGAACGCCAGGGAACTCCCATATCAATTGTTTGTGTTTCTCTTTCCCTTAACTCATTTAATTTCGCTTTATTCTATAGTTTGTTCCAAATTGAGCTTAACGCACGCCAAGTGTTTGGTTAAATTCAATTTGATTTGCTTTGTTTGCGATATTGGAAATTTGGACCGTTGGTTTGTTATGTTAAGTTTGTGAATAAATAAAACCGTTTATCTTAGTAATTGATCGCACTTAAACTTTGTTTGTATCATCATTCGTATCGAGGTGTGTACTTATTTCCCTTTAGCCAAGTAGGTGCAAAGTAGACTACCGATCCGGTGGGCTTTCGCGTGCCACATTTTTAAAATCCGTAATTGTTTGTTGGATCACTTATTCGACCCCCTTCTAAGTGATAACCGTGTGGTCTAACAAGTGGTATCACGATCCCGGTTCGATTTGTATACAAAATTGTGTGGATTGTGCCAATTGATAGATCACTATGGCTTTTTCACCTAAGGGGAATTATAATAGAGCTCCGATATTCACTGAAGAACACTTTGATCATTGGAAAAGTAGTATGCGTATTCATATCAATTTTTTTGATGGAGAAGTGTGGAACACCATAGTGAACGGTATGTTTGTTCCATCAACAACCGATCAACATGGTGTGGTCAAAATAACACCTATGGCACAATGGTTAAATGATGATAAAAAGAAAGTGAACTATGATTCGAAGGCGCAAAACATTTTAATCTCCTCTTTAGGGATTGATCAATTTTATTGCTTTTCGCATTGTAGTTCGGCTAAAGAGATGTGGGACAAATTGGTTACTTCCTTTGAGGGAACCGATGAGGTTAAAAAATCTAAGGTAAACACTTTGACACAAGAATTTGAATTGTTCGATATGCATGATGGTGAATTCATTGCTGATATGCAACAAAGATTTATAAAAATAACCAACAAATTACACGGTTTGGGTGAACCTATCGCAAATGAAGTTGCTACTAACAAAATATTGAGATGTTTGTTTCGCAACCTAAAGTTACCTCTATAAAGGAAGCTAAAGATCTTACACAACTCAATCTCATGACACTTTTTGGCAAACTTGAAGAGCATGAGAAAGTTCTCATGGAGTTGGAAAAATGTGAGAAAAGTGATAAGAAGGAAAGACAATTGATAAGAAAAAGGAAAATAAGTCCATTGATCTTAAGGCTTCAAATTCCAAATCCAAAGGTAAAGAGCAATATAGTGATAGCTCAAGTGATGAAGAATGGAATGACAATGAAATGGATATATTCGTTCGAATATTTTACAAGTATGCAAAAAGACATGGCATCAAGTTTTCGAAGAAACATGGTCCCAAGTCACGAAGGCAATTAATGGATGATATGGTTGATATAGAGAACGAGAAGATCAAGCTTAATGGAAAATGTCATGAATGTGGCAAATCCGAACACTTTAAACCAGAATGTCCATCCTATAACAGACGAAAGGGAAAATCCTCCAAGAAAAATCACAAGAGTAAAAGAGCTTATGTTGCTTGGCATAGTGCAAGCCAAGATGGATCTAGGTCCATGAGCTCAGGTGAAGAGGATGAAGAACGCGCTCATGTGGCACTCATGAATGGTTCACCTAGTAAAGACAAGAAACATCACAAACGCCAAGTAAGTGATTCTAGATCTATCTCTAATAATAATCCCTCATATGATGAACTTCAAAACGCTTTTGAAAAACTCTATGGTGAAGCTTCTAATGCATTTAAGAAATTGGCAAAGAGGAAGAAAGTGATCTCTCTCTTAGAGTCACAAATTGAAAAATTATAAGATGAATTCGAGGCATTAAAACTTATCATGATTAATTCAAAAAATGATTTTGAAGATGATAAGTCATCAAAGCATGATTGTGATTCTTGTTATATTTGGCAAGGAGATGTGAAAAACCTTCAAGCCAAATTAGACAAGGCTCATAAGTCATCTAGGAATAATTGTGATGCTTGTTGTATTTGGCAAGGAGAGGTGAAAATATTTCAAGCCAAAATACACGAAACTCTTGTACCAAAATTTAGTTTTGTGGATACACCAAAGAATTTTAACAAGCCTAAGTTTAGGCCCTTTAAAAATGACAAATTTGTTAAAAAGAAAATGAATCCCAAAAGTAGGTTTTTAAATCACAAGGATCATTCCAATGTTATATGTCATTATATTTGTGATAAGGGACATACCATTGCTAAGTGCCAAGCTAGAAATTTTTTTGTACTAAAGGGCAAAATGCAATGGATTCCTAAGTGCAACAAAGTTTGTACTCACCACATAGGACCCAATAAAGATTAGGACCTTTTTCAAATGTTTAAAGTGCTAGGAAATGTCTTGAACCATTGACAAAATACAACTATAACAGTGGCGTTCAAGACATACAAAGGCGTAAGGGGATGATAAGAGACTTGACTCAATGTTCATGAAAGTTGTGGAGCTTGATCACCTCCTAATACTCAACACATAAGGGAAAATTTCTATCTCCAACCTTATTCCTTATCCTTTACTTTACATTTTCATTTTAGTTATATGCATGTATATTGAAAATTATAATATTATTTGTCATGATTAGTGTCAAATCCTCCATTTCCAAGAATTTCGCTTAAAAATATTGATAAGTTTTTAAGACATTTGCTTAAAATGGGGATATGACAAAAATCATAAACAAATGATATATTAGTTTATATGATTAGTTCTATATGTGTATATTTGGTGTGGTGATATGAGATCCCACATGTATGGTTTTATATGTACATGTTTAATTATTCCTCGTTTGTCTTGATCAAGGTAATCAGAACCGGACCGGTTATCAAACCGGTGTAGGTATTGGTTCAATGGTTCAAAGGTTCAATAGGTCGGACTGTTTTTAATTAAATATATATTTTTATTAATATATAAATAAAAAATAATAATAACTCAATATTTCATATTAGTTTAACACATGAAAAAGATAAAATGTGATAAAATCAATATAAACTTAGAATTCAATAAGATAAAATGTGATAATAACTCAATATATCACTCAATATTTCATAAAACCAATAAGAAAAAAATGTTTTGATAAGTGTATTTCAAAACTAAGTTCAAGCCTCATCAAGAGTAAAATAAGTTTTGTGTGTAGACCAATATATTGAGCCTACATGGATACTTAGCAAAGCCTTATTTAGTGGACAACGATGAAGTGGACAACATCTTCGGTAAACCACGAAAGTTGCTCTTCATAACACAATTGTGCATTCTATTTTGTATGCTAGGGAATTTATGGTTGTTTCTAATTTTTTTTGTTCAATACTTTAAATTTTATGATAACTATTATAATTCTTTTAAGTTTATGAGTGTATGCTATTTTAAGGGCAGCAAGTATAAAAAGTTATGTATGTTTTTGGAAAAAAAAGAAGTTAAATTTGTTTTGTAAATAAAAATAAAGTATCTTTGTGTATGAATTATTCATAAGTCCCACATTGGAGAAATCTCACATCTACCATAATTCAAATGGTTATAAATAAGCTATTGTGAGTTTGTTTTCAATTGCATTTGTAATCTCCCACTTGATTGGTCATTATTTAATGTCACTTTTTGTGGTATGAAATGATATTGGTCCCACTCAAATTATTTTAATTTTTTCTATTATAAAAATTAAAGTAAAATTTTATTTTTAAACCGGTTCAACTTCTGAACCGCCGGTTTACTTGGTTTTAACTGGTTCACGACCGGTTTTCTCGGTTTTGACCGGTTCAAGACCAGTTCCTTTGCGGAACAGTTTTGTGGTCGACTCGGACCGGAAGCAGGCCCAGTTCCCGGTCTAACCGGTTGAACCGGCCGGTCTTGTCCGGTTTTAAGTACCTTGGTCTTGATATGATAAAGTCTCATAATGTCGGTGTTTTGATATACATGCTTCTTGTTTTGGCTTGTTCTACATGCCATTTTTTGTCATGATTTATGGTTATTCGTTAAATACATTTTGCATATCTTGCTTATTTAATTGATATGGATTTTCATCATAAAGTGCATTTTAACAATTGTAAGTGTACGATATGACCATTTGAAATTTTCTTTTAATATTCGATACTTCTCATATGTGTGTTCTTGTCTTCTTTTTTATATTGTCAAAGAGGGAGAGAAGAATGCAAGCATAAGCTAAGGATGTAGCTAAAGAATTTTTGTTTTAATACCGGTTCGACCTTTCAAGCACAAAGTGACATCAACTCAGTGGGAGCATTGCTAGTGGTTAGTTTTGATGTTTGCATTTGTAACATGTTGCTATTTGTTTTGCATATTAGGTAGGCTTAGTTAACTTATGCAAATGTTTTGTCAATTATTAAAAAAGGGGAGAATATAAGTGCACCAGTTCCCCTCCATGTTTTAATAATTGTCAAAACATATGAAAATAGAGTAGAATACATTTTGGGCGAATTAAACTTGCATTGACAGCGAAAAACCTTTTAAACTTTGAAAAATTAAATTATAGGTCATTTAGATTGATACATCTTCAATTAGATCGATACAAATGATTTGAAATTTGTTCTGGCTGAAAAACACGTTTTTGTTATCGATACAAACAATACTTGTATCGATACAAAACTAATCTCAAGGAAACAGAGTAGCTCTTATTTATCGAAACATGCTTGCATGTGTCGATACATATCAGTCTCTCCTTGAACCAAAGAGATCATCATGTTTCGATACATGTTTGTATGTATCGATACATATCAAGCTCTCTTTAAACTAGAGAACCTCTTATGTACTGATACACATTAAATATGTATCGATACATATCAGTCAAATTTCATATTTCGTAGTTGTCAAAGCGTTTGTATCGATACAAATATATACTTAGATCGATACATATTAGTGAAATTTTGCCTAAATTTACTCCATTCTATTTTCTCTATAACTAGCATCATGGGGTTTTGTTTTATGTGTGAGAAACAATTGTAAAATGCCTTTGATCAGAATTAAGTGGATATTTTGGATCAAAGAGCATTAAACCCAAGTTCTTCATCGTCTCCAAATTCTCAATTATTTCAAGGTTGAATATGGGTTCAATCAAGGGGTTCTAGCTCGATTGGAAGCTAACGTTCGACACAGATCGCGGTTAATTAGATCGTGCTCGGGTTGAATTGGTTTTAAGGGAACGTTTCTCATCAGCTATTCAAGAAGGGATCGTTCTGGAAGGATCGACGTATCAACGAGGGAATCATCCGAATAATTGTCACGGTGTTCTTTGTGGAAGAACAAGGTGATAATCAATTATTACAACTGAAGGTTGAACTTGAGGATTGCGTCGAACTTTGCACAAATTAATCGAAGCTACGCAAGTGCAAAAAGATTAGGTCTTTTGTATTTTCTTGTGTATTGTAGTCTTTCGAATTTGTGCACGTTGTAACAATCAAAGAGATCTTTCAATAATAATCTCAATTCATTGTTTTTACCGAGTTGGGGGGAGACGTACCGGCCGAACGCGAGGACGACACAAACGCCAGGGAACTCCCATATCAGTTGTTTGTAATTCACTTTCCCTTAACTCATTTAATTTTGCTTTATTCGATAGTTTGTTCCAAATTAAATTTAACGCACGCCAAGTGTTTAGTTAAATTCAATTTTATTTGCTCTGTGTGCGATATTGGAAATTTGGACCGTTGGTTTGTTGTGTTAAGTTTGTGAATAAATAAAACTGTTTATCTTAGTAATTGATCGCAAAACATCACTTAAACTTTGTTTGTATCATCATTCGTATTGAGGTGTATACTTCTTTCCCTTTAGTCAAGTAGGTGCAAAGTAGACTACCGATCCGGTGGGTTTCCGCGTGCCACATTTTTAAAATCCGTAATTGTTTGTTGGATCACTTATTCAACCCCCCTTATAAGTGATAGCCGTGTAGTCTAACAGTACTCTCTTTTACTATCTAGTACTCAGGATTCAGCTTTTCATTGGATATAATAACTCATCTAGGTTTGCCCTGCAGTACCATCTTTTACACATACTCTATATATACAATTCCACTCAAACAGTCCCTAAACTCAATTTTCATCAATGAGCCCCAAACTTCACAAATTTAATAAAATTAGCAAACGAAGTCCGATTTTAATAACTGACCACTCTTTAGAAAGCTTAGAATGTCAAGATTATAAATATAATTTTTATTTTGGGTTTTCAACATCAAATTCGTCCAGATTAATTAATTATCGTGTTAAGGTACAAAAATAGAACAACAATTATTGTCTAACTTGTAACACATTTTTAAGCATCAATACTAAGTCAAATCCAACGAAATTTGTGCCTAACCTGAAGGTAAACGAGTTTACTTCTAATGGTGAAAGAATCAATTCATAAAGAATCAATTCATAAACATTTTACTTATCAATTTCACATATATAATCATTGCATACACTTAAAACCAGTAACACATCATATATCAAAATGTACCACCAAACATGCTTACATCCAAATCTTCAATTATTATTAAGGTCACAATAAAACCCCTTTTTCTCAAATAAGCCCTAATTCCAAAGTCTATCATTTTTTAGATGCGAAAACATAAATCCAATGCATGCAATTAAACAAATTCCTAAGTATACCCTAAAAGAGGTTTAGGGTTTAGGATTAAGACTATATAACCTCTGAATCCTTAGGAAGATGAGTGAAAACATAGCCTTCAATTTCACAACCACTAGAAGATGAAGGAAAAACTTGAAACTTCATCTATCCCCTTTACTACTTTCTCCTTTTCTTTCATTTTTCTCGGCTTCCTCTTTACTCTCTATTGCGGGATTTTTGAGACACACCCCACTACAGTTGATTCTTTCATTTCCAAGGGAGGGGAAAATATCGAAAACCTTTTGTGAGAGATTCTAAGTACGGGGGTTAATTGCGCAAAAGGAAGGTGTATGCATCTTAAACGCCCATGGTACTCCATGGTAACCTCTTGAAATGCTTTTTGTACTTTTTTGTAAATGATTTAGAAAGAAGGGGGGAGAAGATGTAAGAAGTGAGATAGAAGATGTATGAAGAAGAAAGATAAGTAAAAGGCGTGTGTTTTTTTATTGTTTTGAATTTGGAAAAGGGTATGTACCCCTCTTTTGCCTACGTATCCTTTGTGAAGGATCAAAATTCGCGTAGTTCTCTTAAAAAAAAGAGAGTGTATGTTGTATATTTTTTAGGAAACAAGAGATTAGTATCATATTAAGTTTCACCTTAGCGTTAACATAAGCACGCTAAACGATTTCTTTTGTGAAGAAAGTGATTGAATTCTTGCTAATGCTTATGAGAACATTCAAAATTTGAAACTAAAGATGATAGAAATCAAATGTATTGTAGAGCCAAAAGGACAAAATAAAGTGTATTGGTTTGTGTCTTTTAGTTGTGAATAACTTAAAGTTTGATTAGAATGTCTTAAATAAAACAGAGAGAAGGTTTTGAGAAGTTTTTTTATTTATGAAAGCGGTTTGTTTTGAAAAGAAAATGTAATATGTCGTTGTAAAAAAAAGGATGTTGTAAAAGAAAATGTTGCTGTGTGAAAACGAAAGTGTATTCGTTTTGATGTTGTGAAAATGTAAGAAAATGTTGTTGTTGGAAAATATGTTGTAAAGAAGTGTAAGAAGTGTAATTGTTGTTGTGAAGAAGTTGTAAGATGTTTTGTAAAATGTTTTTATAAGTGTTGCGACTAAGGTGAAATTGCATTTATTTGTAAAAGGTCGCATGTTTTTTTTTTGAAAGAGTGTTTGGTAATCAATGAAAATTTAATTACGAGTCCTCTCCCATGGAAATGAATTTTTGGCGTTCTTGTGAGTGGTGTGCAACTACCAAAGCGATAAATAAATAAAGTCTTACGTTATTACAACCATATCGAATAATTAATTTACAACCATATCAAATCAAATAAACAAATAATAGACAATAAATAAATTGCGAGAAATAAGTTGGCGAATAAAGTAAAATGAGTGCATAAAAAAAATATGAGGATGAATATGCATAAAATGTGGCACATAACAAACATTAATGGTGAAGTGTTTTCACAAAGAGAATTTTAAAAAAAAGATATCATGCATTTATATTTTTTTTTGTAATTTTTAACATAATAAAAATTAGAACATATTTTTGATGTTTTGAATATTTCATGAAAAATAAAGAAACATACTTTTGGGATTTTTAGATACTTTTAATAGTATATATTAGATTAAAAAGAAACCAAATATAAAGAAAAAAGAAGATAAAAAAGTGGGGAAGGAGGGTTTTGTGATATTGAAACATGTAACTAATATAAGTACCGCAAAAATACGTTTGAATGACAAAACGCATGCGTACAACATCGTCTTCTTCCTCGGTCTCCGTTTTCAACAACACCACCAGGCCAAAATCGTGTTTTCTCATTTCTTAATTTAACTGTAGTAAACTTTATATCACGTGATCAATCAAAAACCATAAGAACCCTAAATTTAAAATTTAAAATTTAAAATTAAATTGCATGCATGAATAATCAGTACCCAAACCGTTAGGGTTATTTTTCCTCACATTGCAAAAAGCATGAATGAAAATAGAATCAAGTGAAATGATGTTCAAATAAGTGATTTCAAAGTTGCAAGAAACTTACCAATTGGAGAAAGTCCAATGCTTCTTCTCAGGGTGTTTTAAGATGATAAAATGATCCCTTAGCTTCCTTGAGTCCCCATAAGCGTAGTGGTACAGTCACCTTGCTTTGAAACCTTTTAAGTTGTCCTACCCAAATCAAGTTGAAAGTGACAAAAAATGGGGATTTGGAGATGGTAATGGAGGTGTTACAGTTGGTGATTAATGCATACATAAGTTTACTTATGATGTATTGATGATGTTTCAATGAAAATGTTGGAAAAAACTTCAAAGAATTGAGAGATCCGAATTCAAGGTTTTCAAGTTGCAAAAATGGAGTTTTTGAGAGATTTCTTGGGAATTTTCTGTGTGTTTGAGTTCTGAGACTTGAGTGGGCTTTTACAGGAACTTGGGATGATCTGAGGAACAGACATGGAGTTTGTTTGAAGCATAAGTTGTGGCTACTTTGCTTGCAAATGAGATTTTGTTTAAAAATGTCTTTGGTTTCACTTTTGAATTCAATGGTAAAATGACATGTTTTGTGGTTCATTGGAGGATATTTTAGCTTGCTTCTGATGCATGGATGAAGTGAAGTGATTTGATAAAAGCTACTTTAAGCATTTTTGGAAAAAACACTTTTCACTCTTATGGCATAATCTTTGGATAATGTTTTGCTTCAAGTGTCAAGCCAAGGTAGACATGCTAAACATCACAGAACACTTGAAAATAAAGGTGTGAAGGTTGGATTTTGAGGTCCCTCCTTATTTGGATCAACAAAAAAATGACTTGTAATCTGACCCTAAAATCAGCTCTGCCATGGTTGAACTGAATCAACTTCGAACATGAAGAAAACTAGCCACGAAAAATCAATATTGTCACTGAAAAAAACACGTAGAAAAATTTCTTGTCAGGATTTTTCAACAACTTGTAACACCAACTTTGGCCATCCGTGTGAGCCATTTAATGATCCTTGTTACTTCGAATCTTTACATTTAGTTGCAATATGCCATGAGGTCTTGAGATAGAGATCTTGTTTGAAAGTTTTTGGGACTCGAGGAGCAAGTTATAACCATGCAAAGTCACCTCTTTGTAACTTGGAAAAAATTTCAAATCCCTAATCTTTGACATTTTTGAAGATTTTCTTGACTTTCTTGATTCTTGATGATCAAAACTTGATAATCTCACATGATTTTCTTGATTCTTGACTTTAGAGGTTTATTGTTGACCAAAAAGTCAACAATCAAACTTTGAATTCGACTAATAGTTGACTTTTATCAATTGATTAAAAAAACACTGCCTTACCAACAGAAGCAAACACAACAAGAACTTTTTTTGTATTTTTTTTAGTGATGCATAAAAATGAACTGATGAAATAACACTATTTTTGTAAGAAAGAATTTAAAACTATTTTTTTCTTGAAAATGTAATTGTGAAGAAATAAAGAAAAATGTGAGAATAATAGCAAAAATATGCATGAAAAGGAGATCAAAACATGCGTAACAAAACACATGTTTTTGTATATTTTTGATATATAAAAATGCAAATTGTATTTTAGGTCCAAAATTGGGGTACAACAGCTGCCCTTATTTAAGTTTCTTCAGCCGGAGAGATGAAGATTAAAATCTTTGTCTAAACGGAATTGAAGAGACTTAAATATATAAATAGCACCATTTTTGGACCTAAAATCCTCTGACAATGCTTATGATGCAAATAAGAATGCAAAAATGCAGGTGATGATTTTTTTGAATTTTGTATGAATATTGTAAAAGACAGTGAAGATTCTATAAAGGGAGAGAACAAAACATGGTCCGACAGAGAAAACAACAAGGAACACCTTGAGTCCATTTGGAAAGACAACTCCATTGGGGAACATAACAAAACGCTGGGGAAGATATTATCGATTATCGTTCGTCCGATAGCAGTTCAAAGAAATAATATCATTTCATAAAACACAAGATCACTGTCCACCGTCTTACAAAGAGTCGGCTTCTAGAAAGAAGACGATGTCAAGAATATTGTCCACCACCTTACAAAGAGATGGATCGTAGGAAAAAAACAACATCTGCAAAAAAAATAAGAACATTGTCCATCGCCTTACAAAGAAATGGATTGTAGAAATAAAACAACGTCTATAGAGAACAGGAACATTGTCCACCGCCTTACAAAGAGATGACTTGTAGAAAAAAAAAAGACAATGTCTATAGAGAAAAGGAACATTGTCCACCGCCTTACAAAGAGACGACTTGTAGAACAAAAACAATGTCTACAGAGAAAAGGAACATTGTCCTCCGCCTTACAAAGAGACGACTTGTAGAAAAAAAAATGTCTATAGAGAAACAAGAGCATTGTCCACTGTCTTACAAAAAGACGAGTTATGTAAAAAAGACAATGTTTACAGAGAAACAAGAGCATTGTCCACCGTCTTACAAAGAGACAACTTGTAGAAAAAAAAAGACATTGTCTATAGAGAAAAGGAACATTGTCCACCGCCTTACAAAGAGACGACTTGTAGAAAAAAAAACAATGTCTACAGAGAAACAAGAGCATTGTCCACCGTCTTACAAATAGACGACTTGTAGAAAAAAGACAATGTTTACAGAGAAACAAGAGCATTGTCCACCGCCTTACAAAGAGATGACTTGTAGACAAAAAACAATGTCTACAGAGAACAAGATTATTGTCCATCTCCTTACAAAGAGACGACTTGTAGAAAAAAGACAATGTCTACAGAGAACAAGAGCATTGTCCACCGCCTTACAAAGAGACGAATTGTAGAAAAAAAGACAACGTCTACATGTCACCCACTTGTAGCATGATTCCCTGAAAGAGAATTAACTCTGACGAGTACTTCGAAAAAATGATTCGAGTTGATCAATTGTATAAGTGTATGTATTTGTAGATAGAAAATATTTGTTTGATCATTTGTGCAATGTATTGATAAGGTTCACTAGGGATTAGACCACTTGAAGAATTGTAGATGTATCTGGCAAAATATCAGCTTCTTGTTTTGGCAAACTTGTCATTTGTTGCTCTGAATTGATGTTCAATCCGGAGGGAAACTGTAAACAAGTCCTTGCGTTCAATTGGTAAATAAATTTAACTGAAAAATTTCCTTTTGTTGTAGGAAAAACTGAAACAACCATCTTCCACAAGAGAGGAGTCCAGTGGGGAATTTTGCGAAAAGAGATGTACACTTTTCTACCTAAACTGACACTCTAATTGGAGAGAGTGATACGCCCATCCCAACTATTTTGGAGACATAGACCAGACAAGTGAAATAGAAGTCTGTGAATGATGTAAATATGTATGACACATGTAAATGCTGTGTATGAATGTCATGTATGAGTATGAGTATGTATGTGTGTGTGTATGTGTGTATGTATGTATGTATGTATGTATGTATGTATGTATGTATGTATGTAAATGTTTGTTGACATCGATTATTGGGATGACAAAGTGACCAAACCGAAGACACAAGCCAACACCGTATCACACCTCAAAGCATTTCAACAAGGTGTATATGTTGTTGTAGATGATGTAAGAGAACTCCCTTTTGGGGAAAGGACAACTTCTTTGGGGAAAAATGATTGTTCTAACCAAACAATCTGTACTCTAACTTGCTTGTGTTCAGAACCATATTGTCAACTTTCAACGGGGATGTACCATTTTCTTGAGATAAATGTCGACATTTCTTTAGAGAAGACATGTTTGTTGTTGATGAAATAACTACAGAAAGCAGAACTAACTTGTCCCTGACTTTGGATTCTTTGCTTTGTCCTAACAACCTTTAAGAAAATCGCTCGAAGAGCGCGGGTGGTCAACCTTTTACATCTAATGCTCGAAGAGCATGACTGGTTGACTTTTTTCATTAGACATTGTATCTGTAGACCGCATCAGCGTGCAATGAGAGTAGAAGCTTTTTTGTGTTCATGGTAATGTAAACCAAGGATCTGTCAAATTTCACAACATGTAATCTTTCAAGAAAATATGATGTTGACATAGTATACCCCAAATGCTAGAATCCTTGAAGGGTATACCCCTGATTGGCTAATGTTTGTAGTGTAAACAAATCTTGAACCTTTTCAACCTTGACAAATAGAATGTTTAACTTGTTTGCCCATAATTAGCATAATTCATATGTAACTTGCCCCTGGCTGGAAGCCTCTTAAGCCAGCTTTTCCCCTGATCAGGCCATAACTCAAATTTCTTTGACGTCAAGTATTAAATTGCAAGTAAAATTATTTGTTCTGAAAAGTATTTCTGATATAATGCACATGTAAGTTTTTGAAATTGAATATTTTTTGTATTTTGTGATGGAAACATATATGATATGTACATAAGATAATTACTGATTACTTATCAAACAGGATGAGTCAGCTTAACCATAAATTTGCCGAATATGCTTTCATAGTTTTTTTTTTTACAGTAAAAAACAACTTCCATTAGATAATATGAAGCAAGTACAAACATAAGGAGATACACTGTGTTAGGACAAGCCCCAACCACATTTTAAAAACAACACAAACAAATAAGTCATCAATACACTTAGAGAAAAAAGAACCCAACAAAGGAGTACCAAGCCAATAACTTAATCCAAGCATCCAAGCAAATTTCTTCCACAAGTGATAAGTGGGTTGAGGAACCACAGTCTTTAAATCAATCCAATTACGGATCATATCTTTGGCTTGTGGACGCGCAAATCGACTACTCGTGTTCTCAAAATTGGTTAAACTCACCACATGTGAAAGATCCATTTGTTGAGTGGAGAAGAAGAGTGACTGGTTTGCTACAAACAGTATTAGATCCTTGCACAAAATATTTCCCATTCCAATCAAACATCTTTGGGGCTTAACATCAAACACCATGAAAGCAAACTTAAAAGATACTAAACTTAAACACACAATACAAAAAAGATAAAAACAATACATCACAATAGAAAAACGAGATCTAAAAACACAAACTCTTAGAAATTTCGTTTCTTCCGATGGCGGTGGCTCCGGCGGTGGTCTTTTCTCATAGCCACAAAGCTCTGAATGGTTGGTCAATGGAGTCGGATTCCGATTTGAGAGCACAACAGCGTGCTTGGTTCGTGCAAGGATGGACTGGTGGTTGTTGGTGGAGGGAGGAGAAAATATCATGGAAGTTGGGGGTGGAACAAGGGATGCAACAAACAAAGATGGAGAGTTGACAGGAACAAAGAAGAAAGAAGAAAAACCCACATAGATGGGAGAGGAGCCTCCACAAGGGAGGGAACAAACTCCATTTCGGAGAGGCACAACTCCGATGGCGGAGGAGGAAGGGTTGCGGCGCTCAACCATTGTTAAGCCAACAACCCTAATTTCTAGAGAGAAGAGAGAGCTTCTCTCTCTAGCGGCCCAACAAAACAGTAATTGAATATGCTTTCATAGTTAACCTAGCTTCAATTAGGTCTTTTGTATGTTATAACGTGGCTGGGCTCACGATTTTCAAAAAAAGGATTGTTAGGCTCAAAATTTATTTGGTACTATCCATTCTTCTAGATGTCCTTCATTCATAAGTTCAATTAATTCAACATATGCACTTTGTTGGCAAGAAAATCTTTTCAGACAATGATGTTTGAAGTTGACGTTTTGGTCGAAGCTTCATTAATATTCTTTTTTTGTATAGACTTTGATGAGATTCTTGATTTAACAGTCACTTTTCTTTGTTTGTTCCTATTTCTTGGAATCACTCTCTATTTGTATGGACTAGTTCTTTTTGAACTTTAAATTTTTAGTCCATCAAGATGCCCCTCTTTTTTTGTGGGCTCTTTTTTTTCTTTGTACTCTTTTTTTTTGTACTATCTTTTTTTTTCTCTCTTTTTTGTGTATGAACTGGCCTTTTTTGAAATTGTGGTTAATCAGGATGCCCCTCTTTTGTGTGGGCCATATTTTGAAAAAAAAATTTGGACGACCATTGTAAGATTTTGGTGTATGAACATACACTACAAGAAAACTGTCAAATAGTGGCGGTTTTTTTAATTGATACTGGCGGTTTTAAACTGCCACAGGACACTTTTCTGGCGGTTCCTGTACTGCCGCTATATCATGTGGCGGATGTTAGTATAGCGGCGGTTATTATAACCGTCAGACAAACTGCCGCACACATTTAGTGGCGGTTTTAACCGCCGGTATTATGAAAATAAGAATTAAAAAAATACTTTGTTTGTGGCAGTTTGGAACCGCCACTGTGCATATAATTTGCTAAAAAAAAATATTTTTTTCTCTCATTTAATGATATATACATTTTTAAGGAAACTAATTAAATTCTAAACTTAAAACATGAACTAATACATATACTAATTAAATATGAATTCCACAATTTGTATAAAGTGATTCAATAACATAAAAAACATAAACAAACAATACAATAAGGTCTCTTAAGCAACCAATCCATTTTGATAAAACAATTTATACACTTAATCAAATTTTTGTCCATTATCGAACAAGCCAATCTTGCAAGCTCTGGTGCAGCCAGCCACATTAAACAAAACTAGACATCCTCTATGTTGCATCCACTTCATTATTTGTTGGCACTTGAGCCATAAAACACAATTTTCACTACAAACCATAGCAAAACCACATCAGAGGAGCATGATAAGTTTCAGCTTGCACCATTCAGTATGTATTAAGCCATAAATACATCACTAATTAGTAATCGCACACTAAAGCATGGCCGGAAATTAAGACACCGTGAACACTATATAGAAACACCAAATGTTATATAATTCAAAGTAATTCAAGTGTCGATGTATTGTCTAAACTAAAGCAAATTTAAACTAATAATTTCTTATTACTCAATAAAAATTTACTTCAGATTCTGTTTCCTTGCTAGTTACTAGCCCAATAAATATGGCATGAATTGTGAAAGAAGAATGAAAATACCATGGGATCAATGGAGACACCGGAAACGCTCCTAGCTTTCTCAATAAATTTCTTCAATTCAGGATCAGAACTGGCCTTGCGTTTATCACCATACAAATAAAAGCCTTTGCGAGTTGTTTCGCCTATTAGAAGCAAGTATTGTATAATGTTAGTCAGTGAATTATGTAGTAGAAAAACACCAGGGAATTGATTTTTAACTGGCTATATTCCACAATTATATCTTCAAATTAATGCAGAGTTTATGTTCTATACCAGCAATGTACACAACTCTACACAAAAAAATGGGAAAACCAAAAAGAGAAAGAGATGTAAGAATTTAGAAAGAAAATGAAGAAAAGGAAAATCAATCAAACAATATGTGTTACCCTTATTCTTTACCTGTTCTAACAACAAAACCTGAAACAAAAGTAGCCATGCAGTGAATGAAATTTCCCAACTGCAGTACTACACAAACACCAACGTTAATTAGACCAAGAGCTACAATTAGGAGTATTACCTTTTATTGATTCTGCAATGTAGAAAGGAAAATACATACCTATGTTAATTAGACCAAGAGCTATATTGACTGATAAATAGCTCTATACTTGTATAACTAATTAGCAGAGCTTATTCTCGAATTCAAATAGCATAACATCACAGTTTTAGAAAACCCTGCAGTTACGGTTGCCGTGGTTTTAGCACATTCTTACAAACATCGATCTTAACACAGCAGTCCAAATATATAAGAATAGAAACAATGAAAGTACACCATCATCACCATATCAAACTCACCAAACTTCCTTGTTGAAACAATACCTCTGTACCACATGAACATAATTCCAACTCAATCAAGTAAAATATAAATTTCACATAGAACAAACTTAACAATCATAGATTTAATAATTTCACAGTATCAAACTCAACATTGGCTTTAAACTAAAATCAATATCAAGACACTTGAAGTGGCTAAACAATTCTATTTCATATCATGTCAAGATGATCAAATTAGCATGTTACCAAATTCTTAAACAACTAAAATAAATAATCTTGAGTTAGTACCTTTGTCTTTGCTCACGATTTGAGTGACACATGATGCGAGTCAAGCGCGATAGAGATAGGATTGAAACAAAATCACGGAGAGACTAACTTGACTAAGAAAGAATTCAAGTTGGTTCAACAAAAAATCATATAAGAAGATTTGAATCTATCCATTTAAGCAAACAATAACATCATCTGAAATAAAGTAATAGAAGTAATCAAATTTAGATGACTAACTTGAATGGCTATTGTATCAATATTTGTTGTAATGCCCTGAAACTTAGCTATTTTTGCCAAATCTGCAAATTATAAGTCATAGGTAGCAATGTTAATAAAACTAGGATAGTAGCCATATGCTTGCCAAAAACAACACTCATTGTAGTGTTTGATAATACTAACAAGAATATTAGAAACAACAGGCTAACATTTCGTCTTAACTAGTGACAGTATATGTCACTACCTTTTCATTAATAATTGACACAATTGGTATACAAAGAAACTTGATGAATTATCAATGTGCACAAACTAAGTAAAACCAAAATTGATAGATGACACATATAATATGAATAATATATAAAATGTACTGGGCTAAACAATACTCATGGAGTATAAAAAAAAGAAGACAACATTAAAGAAGTATAATTTACTGGCACCAAAGGTCTAGAAAGGTCATGTGATCATTTTCCAAACCAAGCCAGCACCTCATGTTTTCAAAAAGTCCCTGAAAAATGAAGAATACTCAATATAGTCAATATCTTGTGGTCATGAGAGATTGATCCAAATTTTGTTCTAAATAACAATTTTAAAGAAGAAACAATGATTACTATGAGCTGCACCAAAACTCCAATCATAAACATGCAGCAGACTTTAAATGGCAGAAAAAACAAGCACAGTTTGAAATAAAAAAAATACAATACTAGGCTGAGAGCATATTCAGATAATGGATGGCAGCAACTATAATTAAGAACCAAAAAATTCAACATAGACAATGAAAAACCACTAACAAAAGCAACAACAACACAAGCCTACAAATCAAATTGACCAAACAAATAGCAATCATTAAATTAGATCGCAGCAGCAAATCAAATTTGTAGGAGCACATGAATCAAAAACCCTAAAAGCCAAATCGTAACAGTAATGTTAAATCGATTCCTTCATCGACTTCCTTATTGACAATTAAATTTTGAAGGGGTACTTTAATCATAAACCCCAAATTGGAAAACCCTAAAACCTAAAATCACAAATCAATATATAGAGAACGGTTTTGTGATTCACTTACCAGATAAGTAGAATCAGTGAAGAGATTGGTCGTCGACATTGACAACGGTGACAGTCGCAAGGAGATTCAAACCAAATTGAATCAGATCTAAAATGCAGAGAATGAAAAAGGAGATATGTACGATGTAGAGAGAAAAAGGAGAGAGATCTGAAGAAGAATCATTGTGGGGTTTGAGATCGAAATCGGTTGGAAGGTTTCAGAGAAAGGTTTGGAGGATAGTCTATCGTCTATGTTGAAAGAAAAAGGTACTTTAATTATTTAAAAATAATAATTATAATAATTATTTGTAGTACACACCGACGGTTCTAGCAAACTGCCGCAGCTAAAATTATATTTATGCATTACCGGCAGTTTTAGGCAAACTGCCGCAATCCATGTGCTGCAATTTCCAACTTTTATTGTAGTGATAGTGACTGTCATATGATTGTGAGTCTCATCTCTTGACGGCTTCTTCTGTTTGAGGAGAGCATTGTGCTTAAACTCTTCATTGGTATAACCAGATGAATTGATTCTCTTGTATTAAGATGCATCATCAAATTAATTGAATTACTATCCTGCCCCATGTTATGATTAAAGGTTCAGAAAAGTAGAAAAAACACCAACTTCAGGCTCGAACAAATTGACTATGGATTATCTCCTTATATCTTAGTGTTTGAGAGTTGAAACAATGCCTTACATCATCAACTAGGTTTGTCACCATCGAAAGCATATATGAGCAAAAATTAGTTATTTGTTTTCATCATCCTCGCTCAAAGTTTGTAAGTAATAAAACAAAACAACAAGAAAAAGGGTAGATATGAATGGATTAATTCAAAAAACATGCATGTTTATTATATTAAAAGTAGTTGACAAAAGACATAATGTTAAAAGCAAAAAAATGCTTGACAAGAAAGAAATAAAAGTCTAGTGATCATAAGGATGAGTGATCAGTGCATTTTTAGTACACTTTTTAATCACTCTATGCTATAGCAATTTTATGACTTCTCCTGTTATTTTAGTGTTTTAATCATGTTTTGTGTCTAGAGTCAAGTTTTGCTAATAATTCAGTTTTGCTATTAATTTTCGTAATAAACAGTAATTTGACACATTCTCATTGCGCAGACCATAAGTGGAGCTAGGAATATCGGATTGATGCGAGGCTAAAAGCATTGGAAATCTAAGACACAGAGCTACAACTTTTATGTTGAAGTCGAAAGCTAATTCTGAGTGCAAGGGAGTCTAAACTGCACGTCAAGTTACTAACTTAGGAATAAAAACAGTTTATTTGCACTAGGACTAATGTTTTCGGCCCGATTGTTTTGTGGCCCGTTATCTTACATTATAAAACCGAAAATCTGACCTATGTCAGAGGTTACTTCTGAATTTACGAAATAAGAACCCTAGCAGCCACTCTTTTGAATGGAGAACTAATCCCTCTTTCAATTCGTTGGTGCAAGGAACTCATTTTAGATTCTTGAGGTCTGTTTTTTAATACCAAGTTTCGTTTTATATTCATGTTCTGTTATGTCAATTTCATGTTCTCTATTTTGGTATGAAACTGAATTATATTGATGCTTAATCACTCTTATTCGATTTGATACCGTGTTATTCAATTTGGTTCATCGCTTGTTTAGATTAAATTGAATAGGAATTGACATAAACTTTGAGCGCTTAGCAAAAGGGGTTGATCGAATTTAGTAAGGATATTAATATGTCATTAGTGACGCTTGTTTACTATTGCCTACGATTAGTTGAACACATTTGACGCTTGTTTGAATGGAATTCGTATAAGATTGTCAACGCTTGTTTATTTCGGTTTTATAAATCAACCAAAACATATGCATATAACGAAATTATCCCTTGTGAACCTATGATAGAATCAAGAACGAGTTGCCTAAGGCCAATGAATTGATCGTTTTATATCAATTGAATTTCACATCTTTTACTCTCTGTTCACAAAACAAAACCCCCTATTTAAAGTTTTAATCAGTCTAGTATTTGTTAAATATTGATTGCGAGTCTTTGGGAGACGACCAAGGTTAACTGCCTTGTACTACTCTTAAATTAAAATATTATTTTGACCACGAAACGACCGTGATCAAATTGGTGCCGCTGCCAGGGACTCTAAATCAGTTTTTAACCAATATTAGGATTTGTATATAGAAACCAACTAACATCACTAACATTCTCTTTTTAGGTTTTGTTTTGTTTCAGGTTAGATAGTTGAAGGTTTCCAAAAAATTTCCAAAAAAAAATTTAATCTTTAGATTTGTTTTATTTTTTTTAGAGATATTAGGTGATATTTTTGTTAGATTAGTTTAAGATATATTTTCTATCAATTAAAAGTAGATCTTATTTTATTATTATTCTGTTTAAAAAAAATACAAAAAAATTTGTCTTTTATTTTATTTGTTTCAATTCTATTTTATTCAAAAAAAAATATGAACTCATTCGATGAATTGCCTTATCTTGTCAACTTAATGAAAGAAGGAGGAGAACAAGCATGGTCTCAAAATCATATTTCACTCGGAATTTGTAAAGTTTGTTCTTCAATTTTTCATGTTAGTGATAAATGTCCTATATTGTTAGATACTAATATTTGTAGTGAGACAAAAGGTGTAGGTGATCTTAAAGGACAATACTATTGGGAACATAATTCATATCTTGAAGAGCAGCCTATTTGGCCATATCAACAATCTCAACAAACTGTATCAACTGACACACTATCATATTTGGAAGAAGCTATCAAGCAAATGAATGAAATTAATTTGCAAATGGAATCTTCTCGTCAAGTTCTAAAAGCCCAAGTTGAACAAATAGTCTCTAACGCCCATTAAATTCAAGAGAACAAGAAGTCTTATGATGATGTACAACCTGTTGCACTATTAGAGGTAATACAATGTGATACAAGTCTTGATGAATCTCTAGGTGAGCCGATTAAAACTGTGTTTGTGTCATCTGATGAACAAAATATGAGCGATATAAATTCTAGTGAATGCATGATAGAGTTTACACCACAATATGTATTGAAATCTGATTTAGATGATTTATATACTTCACTTGAAGTAGATGAATCTCTTGAAATTTTTCCTTGTGAATGTGGTTTTTCTAATGTTTATCATGAGATCATTGCAACTATTTCAGGTGAAGATATTTTGATGCCGCCAACCACTTGTGCATAAATTCAAGTAAATTCAATAGTTGTTGAATTTGACACTAAAATAGTGGATTTTAACCATAGGCAACCATTGCCTATAGCAGATATAGTTTTTGTGGAGCATATGATTAAGCCACGTAACTTGCAGCTGTCATTTGCCATTTGTTCATCTCTTCCACCTATTCTATTTGACTCACAAATTAACTGTGGATTTTATGATTATCATGCTTTTGCTATTGCAGGTTTACCATATGTGTTGGTTATTCCTCCTATGCCACAAGATTTTTTCTTAATATCCAAGTTCACTTGCTATCTACTTTTTATCATTTCATGTGTTCGTAGCTTGGAAAGGTTTCCACAGAAACCACCAGACATGGAAGCTTTAGTTCCACCTTGACCCCTAGGGTGTGTTCCTTCCATTAGTCTCACTTTCTGTTTATTATTACATTGCGGACAATGTCTGATTTAAGTGTGGGGGAGAGACATTTTACATTGTGGGCTTTTAAAAAAAAAGTTGTCATGGGTAGTCACATGTTCTAAGGTTTAGAGCAGATAGCTATAGAGTTGGTGAAATCCTTGGAAATTTTGTTTTGATACTTGACATGATAGTCTTTGCACTTTAATGCACAACTGCTTGAACATTGTCAAACTTAGTAATGTCTAGATAAATTTTTTAAATACACATTCTTTAGACTGAGTTCTCTGAATTTGAATATAATGGAGGGTATGATTAGAACTAAGTGTGAGGGTAAGACTAAAGTAAAAGATAGACTGATCATTGCTATTAATTAAAGAAAAAAGGGAAACTTCTTGAGAGCTAAAAAAAATGATAATAAGTTCTTGTGCCCGAAACTGGAGGAACAAGTTCTTACGCTCGAAACTGGAGGAACAAGTGTTGTGCAGGATGCTCTACTTTGAGTAACAGGTTGGACTTATTACAAGTAAGATCCCGTCAGGTGAAAAGGTGGAGTAGTACCTAAAGCTTTAAAATAATAAAAAAATAATAATAAGTAATAAAGCTTGAAAGAAGTTGTCCCTGTACTAAAATTGAAAAGCTCTGGTTCTCTTGAAAAGAAATATCCTCCCCTAGACTGAAATCCTGGTTAAATCCAAAATTATAGGAAAAGAATGATAGCTTAGCATTTAGAATGGTAGTTTCATAGAGGGATCTTGACATTACTTTGGTTGACAGTAGGAGACAGTACACACACACACACGCAAGATTATCATTGAAAGTTGATACATAAGAATTGTGCCAATTTTTAAATTTTAACCCAAAGTTTGAAGCTTGAAACCTGGAATATGTTGACTGCTCGTGACTAATAAAAAGAAGTTTTTGATTTTGAGTTTTGCACGGAGAGCAAAAGCTTAAGTGTGGGGGAATTTGATTAGTGCATTTTTAGTGCACTTTTTAATCACTCTATGGTATAGCAATTTTATGACTTCTCCTGTTATTTTAGTGTTTTTATCATGTTTTGCTAATAATTTAGTTTTGCTATTAATTTTCGTAATAAACAGTAATTTGACACATTCTCATTGCGCAGACCATAAGTGGAGCTAGGAATATCGGATTGATGCGAGGCTAGTTGCATTGGAAATCTAAGACACAGAGCTACAACTTTTATGTTGAAGTCTAAAGCTAATTCTGAGTGCAAGGGAGTCTAAACTGCACGTCAAGTTACTAACTTAGGAATAAAAACAGTTTATTTGCACTAGGACTTATGTTTTCGGCCCGATTGTTTTGTGGCCCGTTATCTTACATTATAAAACCAAAAATCTGACCTATGTCAGAGGTTACATCTGAATTTACGAAATAAGAACCCTAGCAGCCACTCTTTTGAATGGAGAACTAATCCCTCTTTCAATTCGTTGGTGCAAGGAACTCATTTTAGATTCTTGAGGTCAGTTTTTTAATACCAAGTTTCGTTTTATATTCATGTTCTGTTATGTCAATTTCATGTTCTCTATTTCGGTATGAAACTGAATTATATTGATGCTTAATCACTCTAATTCGATTTGATACCGTGTTATTCAATTTGGTTCATCGCTTGTTTAGATTAAATTGAATAGGAATTGACATAAACTTTGAGTGCTTAGCAAAAGGGGTTGATCGAATTTAGTAAGGATATTAGTCTGTCATTAGTGACGCTTGTTTACTATTGCCTACGATTAGTTGAACTCATTTGATGCTTGTTTGAATGGAATTTGTATAAGATTGTCAACGCTTGTTTATTTCGGTTTGATAAATTAACCAGAAAAACGAAATTATCCCTTATGATCCTATGATAGAATCAAGAACGAGTTGCCTAAGGCCAATGAATTGATCGTTTTATATCAATTGAATTTCACATCTTTTACTTTCTGTTCGCAATACAAAACCCCCTATTTAAAGTTTTAATCAGTCTAGTATTTTTTAAATATTGATTACGAGTCTTTGGGAGACGACCAAGGTTAACTGCCTTGTACTACTCTTAAATTAAAATATTATTTTGACCACGAAACGACCTTGATCAATGAGCGGCCTTGTATCACTAACTTCAACCGGATGAAAGGGTAGCAGAGACAACATCAGCAACAATATAATTGTATCAAACCATTCCATGTTCCACAAAACTGGATGAACATTCTTTAAAATCATCTTCAATCATAGCATTTGCTTCCGACAGAGTTACAAGATGCCCCCAACCTACAGACAATCTGTTTTGCACCACCTCTTTTGTGTCCTTCAAGGAAGACATGGGTGCCTCCCTCATCTTGGTGTTCTTGTCATCAGATGATGACTCATGTTTTTGCATGTTGGTATTTAGATCCTTGAAGGAAAATTTGTTGGTCTCAATAAACTTTTTGAACATCAGCTTTCAAAGCAAAACACTGTTCAATATCAAGGTCAGGTGCGCTTTGATGGAAAGCACAAGATAACACAGGTTTATGCCACCATGGTAGTTTTGCAGGTATCTTAGGCGGCGGCCTAAGCTGAACCAAATTCTTCTCAAGCAAAATGGGAAGCAAATCTGCATATAACATTGGAATTGGATTAAGCAGAGGTTCTTTCTTTGAAGTAGTTTTCTGCTTGTTGGGCTGTTGTAGAGTATGTTGTAGAACGTGACGGGAAACCTATTATGGAGCCTATTAGCGATGTTGGTGCTGATACTGTTGTGGAGCCTGTGGTTGAAATTCTTGTTGAATCTGATGCCTTTGTGAGATTGGAAAGGCAAAAAGAGTTACTCGAGAAGGAGATGGTGGTTATTTTGTGCCACCATTAAGGAAGTGATCAGGCGTTTTTCTTTTCCAATTATGCCCGAAGTTTGATAACTTCTTCAGAAAGCTGAGTGTTCTCTTGCATAACAACTTCCATACTTTTCTCTTGTTTAACACAAGTATTGTATTTGCAAGTTGACTTTGGACGAGAGCGTTAGACCACTTTCAGACAGGACAGCTTGACTTCTGACAGAACAAGAAGTGAGACTCAAACCTTTGGAAACAAGACCATCGATGTAGAATGATGCATGTAAAGAAAATTGTTTTGATTTTGATTTTCAAAGGACTATAGGATACCAATCATAAATGACCTTATTTTTGTTTGTTTTTGTTCGTTAATGATCAAAAGAATTTTTTTCTTCAAAATAACCTTTTTTTTTTCTAGATTTTTAAATGACTCTAGGAAACCAATCATAGTGGACCTCATTTCTCTTTTTTGTTTGATGATCAAGGGGAATTTTTCAAAAGTATCCTTTTCACTTTTTTCAAGGTCCATGATGTTCGTAAATTTTATAAAGAAATTCCTCTAGGTCGTTTGAAAACCAATGGAAAAAGCTTTTCATGTATGAATGGATAAATGAGATGTAATGATGCAACAAGCACAAACATAAGCAAACATGGTTGGTTGGGATATCACAATATTGGAGTCAAAAGGTAAGAACCACCCACAATGTATGAACTAATGGTTTTCTTCTTTTCGTAACACGGGTTCTAAAGAGTTCACAAAGTCATCAACTTTCCTTTTGACCCTCAATCGTGCGTGGTTGTATCACATGTGGTTATATGCAAAGTTGAACTCTCGCCCATCCATTATGATTGAACCACACCTATCTCATGGTGCACTCAAGCTCGGAGCAAGTTTATCTCAACTCATATACCCCCCACAATATATATAAAGCATATAAACAAATGAGGCACAAAAGCATGCAAGTTAGGTTCAACCCTCTTAAAGAGAGAATTCCTCTGTGATGTCGCAATTTTTTTGTTGCGGGATTTTTGAGACACACCCCACTACAGTTGATTCTTTCATTTCCAAGGGGGGTGAAAGTATCGAAAACATTTTGTGAGAGATTCTAGGTACGGGGGTTAATTGCGCAAAAGGAAGGTGTATGCACCTTAATATGTTAGCCATAATGGTTGGTGGTGGTCCTCCGCCGGAAAATGGAATTCCGGCGCGGTGGTTATGGTGTCTGATGGTGGTGCTGATCTTTTTATGTTGTATATTTTTTAGGAAGCAAGAGATTAGTATCATATTAAGTTTCACCTTTTAAGCGTTAACATAAGCACGCTAAACCATTTCTTTTGTGAAGAAAGTGATTGAATTCTTGCTAATGCTTATGAGAACATTCAAAATTTGAAACTAAAGATGATAGAAATCAAATGTATTGTAGAGCCAAAAGGCCAAAATAAAGTGTATTGGTTTGTTTCTTTTGGTTCTGAACAACTTAAAGTTTGATTAGAATGTCTTAAATAAAACAGAGAGAAGGTTTTGAGAAGTTTTTGCATTTATGAAAGCGGCTTGTTTTGAAAAGAAAATGTAATATGTCGTTGTAAAAAAAATGATGTTGTAAAAGAAAATGTTGTTGTGTGAAAACGAAAGTGTATTTGTTTTGATGTTGTGAAAATGTAAGAAAATGTTATTGTTGATAAAGATGTTGTAAAGAAGTGTAAGAAGTGTAATTGTTGTTGTGAAGAAGTTGTAAGATGTTTTGTAAAATGTTTTTATAAGTGTTGCAACTAAGGTGAAATTGCGTTTATTTGTAAAAGGTCGCATGTTTTTTATTTAAAGAGTTTTTGGTAATCAATGGAAATTTAATTACGAGTCCTCTCCCTTGGAAATTAATTTTTGGCGTTCTTGTGAGTGGTGTGCAACTACCAAAGCGATAAATAAATAAAGTCTTACGCTATTACAACCATATCGAATAATTAATTTACAACCATATCGAATCAAATAAACAAATAATAGACAATAAATAAATTGCGAGAAATAAATTGGCGAATAAAGTAAAATGCGTGCATAAAATAAATATGAGGATGAATATGCATAAAATGTGGCACACAACAAACATTAATGGTGAAGTGTTTTCACAAAGAAAATTAAAAAAAAAGATATCATGCATTTATATTTTTTTGTATTTTTTAACATAATAAAAATTAGAACATATTTTTGATGTTTTGAATATTTGATGAAAAATAAAGAAACATATTTTTTGGGATTTTTAGATACTTTTAATAGTATATCTTGATTAAAATGAAACCAAATATAAAGAAAAAAGAAGATAAAAAAGTAGGGAAGGAGGGTTTTGTGATATTGAAACATGCAACTAATATAAGTACCGCAAAAATACGTTTGAATGACAAAACGCGCGCGTACTGCATCGTCTTCTTCCTCTGTTTCCATGGCCAAAATCGTGTTTTCTCATTTCTTAATTTAACTGTAATAAACTGTATAACGCGTGATCAACCAAAAACCATAAGAACCCTAAATTTAAAATTTAAAATTAAATTGCATACATGAATAATCAGTACCCAAATCGTTAGGGTTATTATTCCTCACATTGCAAAAAGCATGAATGAAAATAGAATCAAGTAAAATGATGCTCAATTAAGTGATTTCAAAGTTGCAAGAAACTTACCAATTGGAGAAAGTCCAATGCTTCTTCTCAGGGTGTTTTAAAAGATAAAATGATCCCTTTAGCTTCCTTGGGTCCCCAGAAGCGTAGTGGTACAGTCACCTTCCTTTGAAACCTTTAAGTTGTCCTACCCAAATCAAGTTGAAAGTGAGAAAAAATGGGGATTTGAAGATGGTAATGGAGGTGTTACAGTTGGTGATAAATGTGTAACACCCGGCGCAAGCACAAAATAATATTGCAATGAAGCCGCCACCATATTTTATTTATCCCGTGAGGGGAAAGGAAAATAATGATAAAACCTTTTAGAGTTGGGTTCGGGAGTTGGTTACATGAGGGGAAGACGTTAACACCCCCTCGTATCCGTTGTACTCAACGGGAACCATTTGAGGAATTTGGTTTGCATAAACGAAAATTAACCGCATACAAGAAAAGGTTACCGCATATTGAACAGAAAGGAAAAAAGAGTTTTTTATTATTTGACTTGACGAGATTACGATCTCGCTCCTACGTATTCCCCATGTGCAATGAGAAATTCAAAGCTCACGTAGTTCTTCCTGAGAAAAAGTTTGTTTGTTGGTTGTTTTTAATGAACAACGTTTATGTCACATTCCACTGATACGACAGTTTGCTTGTATGCTCGACTGAGACTTAAGCGTTTGTCTGTATCAGGGGAATGAATAAAACATCGCCCTTTTAAGAAAAGAAGTTGAAAAAGTTTAATTGCGCAAAAGCGATTGAAAAAGAGCTGACTGCGCAAAGGCAGGAAAAATATTAAGTGTGTTGAGTTGTTTTAAATCGAAAAATGCTTAGGTTGCATTCCTTTGGAACAACAGCATGCTTGTATACTCAAATGAGGTTTAAGCGTTTGTATGCGTCAAAGGAATGGATAAAGTATCATTCGTTTAAGAAAAGAAGTTGCAGAAAATTTATTAAGAAAAAGTTCGTTAATTAAGACGAGAATAGTACACCATTCATGATGTGCACCATGAACTGTACTATTCAGACCGAGAAAGGTGTGCACCAGACTCCCCCCTTTTTCATCTTAATTAATTAAAGAAAATTATTGATTAAAATGAGAATAATACACTATCCACGACGTGCACCATGGACTGTATTATTCAGGCCGAGAAAGGTGTGCACCAGACTCCCCTTTTTTCACTTTAATCAATTAAATGTTCGTTAATCAAAATGAGAATAGAACGCTATCCACGATGTGCATCATGGACTGTACTATTTAGGCCGAGAAAGGCGTGCACCCGACTCCCCCTTTTCACTTTAATTAACGAATCATTATTTTATTTAGAAAAGAACTTTTACAGTCAAAACCAGGCCAGAAACGAAAGAGAAAGGTAGAAGATGAGAGAGGTGTACTTGACAAAATGAATAATACATGACAGATAATAATATAAAATGAATAACAATGCAAGAATTAAATAGCCCGGAGAACATAAAGCATAAGCAATTAAATCAAACACTAAATAAACGAACATGATTTAAATCACCAAGCATCATATCAATTAAGTGTAGATTAACGGATTAAAATAAGCCGAAGTGGAAGTAAGTTTTTATTATATAAGTGATTTTGTACAAAATCACTTATATAATAAAAACTTATTTAAATAATCACTTATTAGCAAAAGTGATTATGTAACATAATCACTTATTATTATAAAAGTGATTATGTTACATAATCACTTTTGCTAATAAGTAGTTATTTCACTTAAGCACTTTTTTTTCTAAAATAAGAGTAAAAAAAAAATTTAGTTCAATTAGGAGGTGCAGACAGTAGAAAGGGGGTGCACAGGTAGTATTTACAAAAAAAAAACAAACAAAAACAGAAACTGGGCCTAGACAAGGTCTGGCCCAACTCCATTTCACCAGACCGGGCCGGGTCTGGGTTAAAACCGGGTCCAACCGACCCAACCACAACCCTAGCTGGGGGGCACGGTGAGAAGAAGGGGGCGCGCGCGAGAAGGCCAACTGGCCACTCAGCGCACGCCACGTGTCTGTCTCCTTCAACCTCTCACCAAACCAGAAAAAATGGCAGGTACGCGCGCGCGGTAACGGAGTAACTCCGGCGAATATAAACACAACATTCCGTTCACCAAAAATAGCTTATGGATACATCAATTTGAACGAAATTTCGTATAGATTATAGATTTATGGTTAGATTCATCAATAAAAGTCTTATTACCGCGAAAAATAGCTCGAAACCGAGGGAGCTTCAAAACACGAAAAAACGATTCCGGCGAGTTTTTGTGAAAAGTAAATGAATAGAAATGATCAGAGAGGTCTCAAAGTCATGAATCCATCGTCCTTTACCTTCGATTGTACACGATTTGGCCGGATCGAACACTTCTTTGCTCGGCCTAACTTCGTTCGTGGTTTTAATGGCTTTCCGGTAACTTTTTGGCGAAACGAACGGTAGATTTGGACTCAGGAGGGTCTAATTAGTCTAGATCGAGTTTCGGATCGTTGATTTTCGAAGTTTTTTGAGTCGCCGGAATTCCAAATTCCGGCGGTGGTTGGTGGTGGCGCGTGGTGGCAAAGGGAGGAGGGATTTTCTGATTTTTTTTCTTTTTGGGATGTGTGTCCAATCATTAGTGATCTGATTTTTTATTATATATAGGGGAAAATTAGGTTAAATGACACTTTGGTGATAATTATCACTTTAGAGGTTAAGGGATTGATTAATGAAAAATGATAATGAAATGGTAATAAGATGGAAATGATGATGTGGCATACAATTATTGGTTCATGAAAAATATATTTGCGACGAATAAAAATAAACGAATGAAAATGAAATGGAACATATTTTTTATGATTTTAAACAAAATTAACGGAGGACGTGAAAACATTATTTTTTGAAACAATTTTTGGGCGTTTCCTATAAAATAAGAAACAATTTAAAAATAAAAAATTTATTCAAAATTTATTCAATTTTTTGAAAAATTTATTCAAAAATTTAAAAATTAGGGTATTACAAAATGCATATAGAAGTTTACTTATGATGTATTGATGATGTTTCAATGAAAATTTTGGAAGAAACTTCAAAGAATTGAGAGATTCGAAATCAAGGTTTTCAAGTTACAAAAATGGAGTTTTTGAGAGATTTCTTGTGTATTTTCTGTGTGTTTGAGATCTGAGACTTGAGTGGGCTTTTATAGGAACTTGGGATGATCTGAGGAATAGACATGGAGTGTGTTTGAAGCATAAGTTGTGGCTACTTCGCTTGCAAATGGGATTTTGTTCAAAAATGTCTTTGGTTTCACTTTTGAATTCAATGGTAAAATGACATGTTTTGTGGTTCATTGGAGGATTTTTTAGCTTGCTTCTAATGCATGGATGAAGTGTTCTCAGAGCCAAACTAACTCACAAGGCTCAATGTGAAGTGATTTGATAAAAGCTACTTCAAGCATTTTTGAAAAAAACACTTTTCACACTTATATGGCATAATCTTTGGATAGTGTTTTGCTTCATGTGTCAAGCCAAGTTAGATATGCTAAATGTCGCGCCTCGAAAAACGCACGAGCGTATACGCACTCGGAATGACTACAGAGTCGCCACCGAATTTTATTTGTTAAGGGAAAATATCGATAAAACCCTTTGGTTAATGGAAAGACGGTCGTCGCAACCGTTTCCAGGTTCGGGAGTCGGTTATGCAAGGGGAAGGTATTAGGACCCCTCACATCCGTTGTACTCAACGGGAACCTTCTTATTAATTTTAGGGTATAAAGAGTGTTTTATTGTTTGCTTGCTTATTTTTTATTTATTGCGTTTATTTACATGTGGGGTGGATTTTAGTTTTTTATTATTGGAAAAGATCTTTAAAGAAGGGAATTATCTAAATTAGAGATATACACAAAGAAATTAGATAATCAGATAAGAAAAGGTATACACCAGATCTCCTCCTTCCTTTTAAATTATTATGGTATTTTTTTTTATATTTTGAAAAAAAGAGATGATTATCTAACCGCGAGATATACACCAAGAAATTAGACAATCGAAGAAAACAACGCATGCGCGAAGCCGTCTCGTTTTTATTTGAATTGTTGTTATGGTTTTCAAAGTTTTTTAGAAGGATGAGATTAATTAAATCGCTAGGTATACACCAAGAAATTTAAATAACCGGAGAAGGAGAGGCATACACCAAACCATCTCTTTTTTATTTGAATTGTGATTATATTCTTAAGGGTTTTTGTTTGAAAGATGAGATTATTTAAATCACAAGGTATACACCAAGAAATTTAATAACCGGAGAAAGAGAGGCATACGCCAAACCGTCTCTTTTTTATTTGGATTGTAATTATATTTTTTAGAGTTTGTTTAGAGGGATGAGATTATTTAAATCGCAAGATATACACCAAAAAATTTAAATAATCAAAGAAGGAGAGGCATACGCCAAACTGTCTCTTTTTCATCCAACTTTATATTTAGTTTAACATTAAGAATAGTAAAATTTGAGTTTTTATAAGCTCGATTAGAACTTTGATATTGTATACTATGTTTTTTTAAAAGTAAATCAAATGTCTATGTCTTTTGATCCAAATAAATTTCGTTTTGTATGGAAAAGAGGGGGATATATATGTTCGCTAATTCCAAGTCTAAACCATTCACTGGATGATACATGACTAACTACTTATTATTACTATCTTAAGATTAAGTGAAAGACAAACAATATAAACATGTATACATAAAGAGGACAGAACGGCAACCTAACACATACATATACATACTATATTCACATATCAGAAGAAATAGGTTTGGCACACAAAACATATAACAAGACACAGAGAAAGAGAGAGGAGAAAAACCGGTTGAGTGACGAAGGTCGGACCAGCGACGGCAAGGCCGTGCACGGCGACGGCGTCTTGGGTGGTTCTATGCGCGGTGGCTGAAGCTTCTTCTTCCCCTGTTCCGCTTCAGCTGCTTTGTTTTGTTGTTTTTTCTGCCTCTTAAATGTTTTGTTCTGCGTGCAAAATTTTCTTTTCTTCTGTGTAGATTGTGAATTGACTCGTGTATTTATCGTTGAGGGGATTGAGTTTTTGTTGCTATTTTTTGGGATACTATCGGATATAATCCATTCCTTTTTTCTATGAATTCTTTGTTGGTTATCGAATATAATTTGTTTGTTACTGTTTTTTTGGCTACTGTTCTTGTTGTTTTTTGGTTTATTTATTTTTTTTGTATTTTTTGGTAATAATAGGTATAAATATAAAAACGTAAAAAAAAACATAAATAAATAAATAACAAAGAAAATTTAAATAAACAGAAAATATAAAAAAGGTCAAGGATGGGGCTTGAGCCCATGACCTCATACATGTGCCACCTTCTTTCCTTCCCTATTAACTACCAATTCAACCACCTTTTCATATTTGAACAATAGTTGACTTAATAATTAAATAAGGCGGGTAAAATTTGGGGTATGACAGCTGCCCCTATTTAAATATCTTAACTTGCGTTTTGTGCGATGTAAGATAATAAAATACAAGAATACCCCAAAATTTGTTCATGAGGGTGAGCAACTTAGAGATATACAGATCATCGACACGAGGGTACTTAGATCAAGGTGGTAGTCGCTGCCCCGCAGGGCGCTTAAACTAAAGTGAAGGTGTAATGAATCTACCAAATTGGATAGGCCAAAATAAGAGTTAGTTAACTTCAGCCCAAGAAATGGAACATCGAGGCTTGAGTAAGACATATATAACTAAAGGAAAGCAAGTGAATAGAGTATTGAATATGTAAATGGTGACTAGTCACTTTCTCCTCTCTAATATTCTCTTTTCTATCTGAATTTCTCTTCTTCTATGTTACTTTCTATTTCTCTTCAGTATCAATTCTATATCTCAATTGTTACTATCATTTCATTGGTGCTTTCATCGACACCATGGCAGAGTGCGTGACGAAGATTGCCGACGAAGATCGAAGTCAGAATATGACTGCCCGCACGGACGCTGTTTTCAGCAACATCATGGCAAAGTTGGATATTCTATTGCAACTATACAACTGCCCGATAAACTCTTCCCATGGTGCAACAGACTCATCCAAAGAAATCTCTATTTTAGAACCACCATTAATTGTCAAACTTCCAATTCAGGATGAAATTCGTTCATCTGCAAAACAGATCGAGGAGCCTAAATCGGATATAGTGTTTACAATGTTTGATGGTGAAATTGATGCCTATTGTTGGGTGCTTTGCATGGAGAAATACTTCAAGCAATGGGGAATACCAGAGTCGCAAAAGATGGCAGTGGCGGCAACTGCTATGAAAGGTGAGGGTCTCACATGGTGGCTTCGGTGGTATCCACGCCATCGATGGATGAATTGGGACGAATTCACCACTACATTTCTTTGGCAGTTTAAGCCTGAATGGCGAGTCATTCTACCAGATGTCGAAGAGAAACAAATTTCAAAATCGTCGCCGTCGTTAGATTCGTATTTTGACAGAGGATTGGAGAATTTCGACCAAAGGATGGGGTTGAGGTTCAATGTAACACAAAATTCACGGTAAATACGGCGGGGGATTGCAACAGTGGAATTACAGCGGCACCAGAACTGCTAAATGCAGAGCCAATCACAACCCATTCATTGCATAACAAAGATGTACCACAAAGAAAAGTCCCCAACGATGATGTAGGGAGAAATCGAGGTTTGTCTCTTCAATGTGAAATTCCTTTTGCATTGTATTTGACAAGTTTAGTGAATAATCATGCTAGCAGAATGAAACCTAAGTTTCAATTGCATTGGAATGACCTCTTACCTAAGCACAAGGTGATGCTAGTGTCAATATATGGAAATTTAGCAGTTGACATCACAAGGATTCAATATGATTCTCGGTTTATTCCTCCTGATAAATTTCTTGAGAGATTGATAGATAGAGCTCATCCGCATGTGCCTATGATTTTTGTTGTTGGGGTTACTAAAGACTTACATTGTCGGCATTCTCAAATCAAAGTTTATGCACAATCTGGTTCAGTCAATTCTGCCCACCATCTGTTTGCTGAAATATGTGAGCAAGCTGTTCTCTCTTGGACTGACTTAATTCAAGGCTCTATGGCTAGAGTTAATGAGTGGAATGAGAAGCAAGTTCAGACAGACCTTACAAGCCTTCCAAGTTTCACAGGATGGTATGAGACACCACTACCTAAACCACCCGATTTGACTTACGATGCACTAGCACTACCTCCACTACCGCCTGAACCGCCGGATACAAGCTCCTAGGTTGTCGTCAACACAGTTCCGATGATTGCAAAGTCACTACTTGCCAAACATGAGATAATTGGGGGATTGTCTTTAGGTTTGGTCCTCATTATTTGTTATGAGTTTAATTGTGTTATTGGAAGCAAAAATATTGTTCTTGATGCAACACATGGAAGGGCTATTCATGCTTATAGACTCTTTGAGAGATACCCAGATAGAGATATGGTAATATGGTCTAGTTTAGATAAAAGTGTTGTTAGCTTTTGCTCAACTAATTTTGCCTCCTACCTCTTCATGGTTATGGTTCTTGTGGGTCTTAAGATTGACCACTATACACTCTTTGTATTATGCTTGTCTGATATTCACTTTAACAATTGTGAAAACAAGTGTAAAAATGAAGACTATATTTTGACTATAGCCCTTATCACTATTGCAATACATGTGGAGTGTCTTTTAATGTGCCACAAGAAGTTCCAATGGCGGCATATTGGAATTGGAATGGACTCAATGTTGGTGGCAATGATATATGCTAATGTTCTAATCTTTTCAAGTCATTCAAAGGGCAGAAACAATAGTGGAAACATCATCAATTTAATGAGTGTTGAAGCTACAAGAGATGGCGAAGTTATTTCCCTTTCAAGTTTGGATCCAGTCACCCTCTTATTGGGGATGAGCACAAAGGAGATAATTAATCGCCTTATTAGTGATTGTTGCAAACTAAGTATTCACCCTCAGCAAATGCTTTTGTGTTCTTGTTTGCTACCTTGGGCTTTTCTATTAGTTTCTCTGTCTATAACTAAACAAATGAGTGGGATTAAGAAAATGATACATGAAGCTCTCACACACTTGGCACTAATTGTTGGTGATATAACAAGATTGGAATCTTTAGTGTCTCACATTTATTTGGTTACTTGTTTTTCATTCATTGGATTAGATGATGGTAGTTGTTGGACAGTATATGGAAATTTGATGTTAACTGGTGCGAATGGAGAATTTTTCTATCCTTGGAAATATGTTGGTGATGATACAAGACTACTATACAATGCTTCAGTTCTTCAAATTTTTCCAGAGCAGTTGGGTACTTATAAGAAAGTAAGAAAGCTAAATTGGGATAGCTTTCATTTCATGGCTAAACATGATCTTCAAGATACCAAGTCTGGTTGTTACAATTTTTCACATATTGCAAGATCTTTACATTTCAAACAGTGGGATCCAGGTGGACGTTGTCGTGTCGATAAGGTATGTTCACTAGACTTGGAGATGCTTGGAAAGTTGTTTATGTCATTCAACACCATTTATCTTGGCTTCAACCTTGAGGACAAGGTTGATTTTAAAGGGGAAGGTATTGTAATGAATCTACCAAATTGGATAGGCCCAAATAAGAGTTAGTTAACTTCAGCCCAAGAAATGGAACATCGAGGCTTGAGTAAGACATATATAACTAAAGGAAAGAAAGTGAATAGAGTATTGAATATGTAAATGGCGACTAGTCACTTTCTCCTCTCTGATATTCTCTTTTCTATCTGAATTTCTCTTCTTCTATGTTACTTTTTATTTCTCTTCAGTATCAATTCTATATCTCAAATGTTACTATCATTTCATTGGTGCTTTCATCGACACCATGGCAGAGTGCGTGACGTAGATTGCCGACGAAGATCGAAGTCAGAATATGACTGCTCGCACGGACGCTGTTTTCAGCAACATCATGGCAAAGTTGGATATTCTATTGCAACTATACAACTGCCCGATAAACTCTTCCCATGGTGCAACAGACTCATCCAAAGAAATCTCTATTTTAGAACCACCATTAATTGTCAAACTTCCAATTCAGGATGAAATTCGTTCATCTGCAAAACAGATCGAGGAGCCTAAATCGGATATAGTGTTTACAATGTTTGATTGTGAAATTGATGCCTATTGGTGGGTGCTTTGCATGGAGAAATACTTCAAGCAATGGGGAATACCAGAGTCGCAAAAGATGGCAGTGGCGGCAACTGCTATGAAAAGTGAGGGTCTCACATGGTTGCTTCGGTGGTATCCACGCCATCGATGGATGAATTGGGACGAATTCACCACTGCATTTCTTTGGCAGTTTAAGCCTGAATGGCGAGTCATTCTACCAGATGTCGAAGAGAAACCAATTTCAAAATCGTCGCCGTCGTTAGAGTCGTATTTTGACAGCGTGGTTACTCATTCAACGAAAATAGTTGATGATTTCAGCGAATAAGCTCTTGATCACGTTTAGAGGATTGGAGAATTTCGACCAAAGGATGGGGTTGAGGTTCAATGTAACACAAAATTCACGGTAAATACGGCGGGGGATTGCAACAGTGGAATTACAGCGGCACCAGAACTGCTAAATGCAGAGCCAATCACAACCCATTCACTGCATAACAAAGATGAACCACAAAGAAAAGTCCCCAACGATGATGTAGGGAGAAATCGAGGTTTGTCTCTTCAATGTGAAATTACTTTTGCATTGTATTTGACAAGTTTAGTGAATAATCATGCTAGCAGAATGAAACCTAAGTTTCAATTGCATTGGAATGACCTCTTACCTAAGCACAAGGTGATGCTAGTGTCAATATATGGAAATTTAGCAGTTGACATCACAAGGATTCAATATGATTCTCGGTTTATTCCTCCTGATAAATTTCTTGAGAGATTGATAGATAGAGCTCATCCGCATGTGCCTATGATTTTTGTTGTTGGGGTTACTAAAGACTTACATTGTCGGCATTCTCAAATCAAAGTTTATGCACAATCTGGTTCAGTCAATTCCGCCCACCATCTGTTTGCTGAAATATGTGAGCAAGCTGTTCTCTCTTGGACTGACTTAATTCAAGGCTCTGTGGCTAGAGTTAATGAGTGGAATGAGAAGCAAGTTCAGACAGACCTTACAAGCCTTCCAAGTTTCACAGGATGGTATGAGACACCACTACCTAAACCACCCGATTTGACTTACGATGCAATAGCACTACCTCCACTACCGCCTGAACCGCCGGATACAAGCTCCCAGGTTGTCATCAACACACTTCCGATGATTGCAAAGTCACTACTTGCCAAACATGAGATAATTGGGGGATTGTCTTTAGGTTTGGTCCTCATTATTTGCTATGAGTTTAATTGTGTTATTGGAAGCAAAAATATTGTTCTTGATGCAACACATGGAAGGGCTATTCATGCCTATAGACTCTTTGAGAGATACCCAAATAGAGATATGGTAATATGGTCTAGTTTAGATAAAAGTGTTGTTAGCTTTTGCTCAACTAATTTTGCCTCCTACCTCTTCATGGTTATGGTTCTTGTGGGTCTTAAGATTGACCACTATACACTCTTTGTATTATGCTTGTCTGATATTCACTTTAACAATTGTGAAAACAAGTGTAAAAATGAAGACTATATTTTGACTATAGCCCTTATCACTATTGCAATACATGTGGAGTGTCTTTTAATGTGCCACAAGAAGTTCCAATGGCGGCATATTGGAATTGGAATGGGCTCAATGTTGGTGGCAATGATATATGCTAATGTTCTAATCTTTTCAAGTCATTCAAAGGGCAGAAACAATAGTGGAAACATCATCAATTTAATGAGTGTTGAAGCTACAAGAGATGGCGAAGTTATTTCCCTTTCAAGTTTGGATCCAGTCACCCTCTTATTGGGGATGAGCACAAAGGAGATAATTAATCGCCTTATTAGTGATTGTTGCAAACTAAGTATTCACCCTCAGTAAATGCTTTTGTGTGCTTGTTTGCTACCTTGGGCTTTTCTATTAGTTTCTCTGTCTATAACTAAACAAATGAGTGGGATTAAGAAAATGATACATGAAGCTCTCACACACTTGGCACTAATTGTTGGTGATATAACAAGATTGGAATCTTTAGTGTCTCACATTTATTTGGTTACTTGTTTTTCATTCATTGGATTAGATGATGGTAGTTGTTGGACAGTATATGGAAATTTGATGTTAACTGGTGCGAATGGAGAATTTTTCTATCCTTGGAAATATGTTGGTGATGATACAAGACTACTATACAATGCTTCAGTTCTTCAAATTTTTCCAGAGCAGTTGGGTACTTTTAAGAAAGTAAGAAAGCTAAATTGGGATAGCTTTCATTTCATGGCTAAACATGATCTTCAAGATACCAAGTCTGGTTGTTACAATTTTTCACATATTGCAAGATCTTTACATTTCAAACAGTGGGATCCAGGTGGACGTTGTCGTGTCGATAAGGTATGTTCACTAGACTTGGAGATGCTTGGAAAGTTGTTTATGTCATCCAACACCATTTATCTTGGCTTCAACCTTGAGGACAAGGTTGATTTTAAAGGGGAAGGTATTGTAATGAATCTACCAAATTGGATAGGCCCAAATAAGAGTTAGTTAACTTCAGCCCAAGAAATGGAACATCGAGGCTTGAGTAAGACATATATAACTAAAGGAAAGCAAGTGAATAGAGTATTGAATATGTAAATGGTGACTAGTCACTTTCTACTCTCTGATATTCTCTTTTCTATCTGAATTTCTCTTCTTCTATGTTACTTTTTATTTCTCTTCAGTATCAATTCTATATCTCAATTGTTACTATCATTTCAGAAGGCATTGCCCCGCAGGGTTCCTTAACTTAGCCCTTAATCATTGTCTCGTAGGGTGATTGTACCAAGAGGAATTCATTACCCCGCAAGGTGTTTCAATTAGAAAATAGTCGTCGCCCCTCGGGGTACTTAAGCTAAAAGGTGACCATGGCTCCGCAGGGTGCTTTTAGGTCGGAGTAGGCATTGACCCGCAGGGTGCCTTAACTAACAAGTGATCATTGCCCCGCAGGGTGATTAAACTAAGAGAATTGGTTGAATGTTAGTCATCGCCCCTCAGGGTTCTTAGACTAAAAGGTAATCATTGCCCCGCAGGGTGATTAAACTAAGAGTAGGCATTGCCCCGCAGAGTGCCTAGATCCTAAAGGTAAGTAGTAATGATTGTCGGAGGCTCACGCGTGGCCTGGCAAATCTGATCTGTTGGTGGTATGGGGTACTCATTTTGCATTATTATGCCAAGAGTTCATCTTTGAGAGAAGTGTGTTCTTATTCAACAGTTATGTGCTGAAGGTTGATCTTCTAAAACTATGGTGATTCTACTCAGTCGGTTTGCACTAAGGGATGATTCCTAAGGAGAGGGCGCTCTTATTTAGCCGTTATGAGCTAAAGGTCGATCCTTCAAAATTAGGTGAGGTTACTCAACCGACTCGTGTTGAGGGTCAATTTATGAGGAGAGGGTGCTTTTATCCAGCTGTTATAAGCTGAAGGTTGATCTCTAAAGATAGGTGATGTTACTCAGCCGATTCGTGCTGAGGGTGGATCACTAAAGCTAGGATGATCTTATTCAGCTGTTTCATGCTGAAGGTTGAATCCTAAAGGGAGAGTGAATGCATTCAGCCGCTTTATGCTGAAGGTTGATGTAATCATATTCAGCCGATTCGTGCTGAAGGTTGATCCCTGTTGATTTGAGAGATCTTATTCAACCGCTTTCGTTGAAAGTTGATTTATGAAGATAGAGTGATCATATTTAGTCGTTTTTAAGCAAAAGGTTGATCCCCTAAAGGTATTGTGATCCTGAGAGTTGAAAGGCGTAAGTTGTCAGATTGAGGACTAGCCTTTAATCATATTTGCTAATGAATATTGGACTTGGATTTGCTTGATTAACATTGGGTTTTTGGTCATGTTATGGATGCATGATATGTTTTGTGCAGATGCAAAATATATATTGTGCTGATGCGTGATTGCATGACATGTCTTTTATTTTAGTATAATGTATGATATGCAAGATGATGCATGAAATGTAATGAATGGGGTCACCGGTTTTGGGCTTCAAGTTGGTTATGATGAGAGGTTCTCACTTTGAAAAAGGCTGAGTAGAGTTGATGTTTGGGAATGCAAGTGAAGATTGAACTTTGTGCGTCAAAGTGAACTCAGTGTTTTTTAGATGACTGATTGAGGTTGAATGTGAATGAAGGTTGGCTTAGGGAGATGCCAACGAATTTTGGACTTTGAATTCGGTAAATGGATTTGTTTTCGGATATCCGGTGTCTTCGATGTTGAGTGGCAATGGACAACTAGGATATGCAGTAAAGGGTGCATGTTTTTAAATGCTAGATGGATGCAAGTATGATTGATGCATGCACATGATTCAAATATGTGTGGAAATGCCCCTGATGTGGGCGATAAAAATGCTTGAAAATGTGTTTCAAAACAAAGTTTCTTGGTTGAAGGTGAAAGAATGTTTTGCTAGCACGATATCCCGACTCTCATGTTGAACTCGACAGTTGCTACTACATGGCAGGGTTTTCTTGAGTGATTTGAAAGTATGGAGAGAGTTTGCCCCCATTGTAGCTCGTCTTGCCCCTAGTCTAATGGGTCTTTGAAGCATGGTTTTAACCACCACGAGGCGCTCTTGAGCTGGCTTGAAAGTGTGGAGAGGACTTGCCCTTGCTACAGCTTTTTTTTTCCTTTGAAAATCCCTAACTTTTGCCTGGACCGCTCTTTCGAGTTTTCAGCCCACCGGGAGTATTTTCCTTTTTTGGTGTCCCTAATTTTTGTCTGGACCGCCTTTTCAGGTTTTCGACCCGCCGGGACGCTCTTTGTTGCCTAAGCCGCCTTTTCAAGTTTTCGACTTAGCGAGCTTTTGTTTTGTTTTTTTTCTTCTCTTTTTTCATTTTCATTTTCATTGAGCATAAGTTTCTCTCCATCCATGCTAATGATAGTCAAGGCTGCGGTGGAGAGCGTCCTTCTCACCATGTGTGAGCCTTCCATTGGAAGTAATGCCTTTATGTTGTATACTAGAGAAAAGGGAGTTGCTCAGAGAAGAACTTGGAACCCATTCAAATATGTTATGACCTTGATACAGATTGCCCCTATTATATGAACCCTTGAGAGATGTGCCCCTGATTAATTGGTGTTTTTTAGGGTTGCTGCCCCTGGCTGACCAATTCTCGAAGCTATTTGGCCTTGATTAGCATAATCTTCGGATGATCTGCCCTTTCGTTATGAGGTCTTGCCGTTGGAATATCAAACCCATCGATGATTTGCCCCTAGTTGGGGCATGTTGATTCAATTCACCTTTGACGCTAAGTACCGGTTTGCAAGTAAAATCGTTCTTTTTTGAAAAGTAGTTTTAACGCCATGCACATGCAAGTTTGAAATCGAAAAGTATTATGAAATTTGGCCAGAAGATTGGCGCGAGTGAACGATAGAACGAAACTAGTAGAAACATGAGGAGTCAGTTTAATAACGATTTTGCTGAACACGCTTTCTTAGTAAACCTAGCTTCAATTAGGTCTTTTGAGGGTTGTAACGTGGTCTGGTTCACGGTTATGAATAAAAGGGATATAAGGCTCAAAATTTAATTTTAACCCGCCCTTTCTCCTTGATGTCCTTCAATTCCTACATTCAATTAACTCAATGGATGCATTTAGTTGCAAGAGAATATTTGGCAGTTCTGATGATCGAGCATATATTGGCTTCTTTGAGGTGACAGTCACTTACTTTCGTCCACAAGTTGTTTCCATTTTCTCTCTTTTTGTTTTTAAGTCTCTTATTTTGTATGGACCAATTTATTTGAATTTGTGGTCCCTTGGGATGCCCTAATTTTTTTGCCTAAGTATCTTTACTTGGCGGGCTCTTTAGTTGTTTTTTTTGGAAATCTTGCGTACTTTGCTTTTGGTTCAGAACGTCTGTGACTACCATGTCAACTAATGTGAGGTTTGTCTCTTCATTGCTTGATCGACGTTGGATAGTGCACACGAAGAAGGTGATGTGCTTACACCTTTTATTGGAGTGATGGATTGATTCTCTTGCATCTATGTGCATCATCAAGTTAATTGAAAGACTACCCTGCCCCAGGTTAAGATTAAGGTTTTTTTGAAAAATAGAAAAATCACCAACTTCAGGCTCAAAGGGGTTGACTACGGATTATCTCCCTTATTTCTCCACTGTTTGTGAAGTGAAACAATGCCTGACATCGTCAGCCAAGTCTTACTAATGAAAGCGTATATCAACAAATTTAGTTATTTTATTTACATCATTCTCCCTCCAAGTTGTGAAATTTATTTTGTAATAAAATGGGAGAGAAGAAGAGAGAGAAGAGAGTGGAAATGAAAGGAATAATTCAAAACATGCATGCTCATTTCATTAAAACTACTAGTCAAAGAGTACAACCTTTAAAAGCAAACAAATATCTAGTGAGAAAAACGATTGGAAATGACAAAGCTTAATGGGGTTGGCGGTTATCTGCCATATGCGGGTCATCTTTGTCAAAAGTCAGTTGGTTGTTGTCAATTAGCTCACGCACCCTTCTTTGAAGGAATTGCACTCTTCTATTGAGTGCCCCACTACTCCGTCATGAAATTCAAATTGGACACTCAGGTTGTACCAAGGGAGGAATGGAAACTTCATAGATCTAGCCTTTCTGGGAGTCATTGACGAAGTTCGGGCCAGGTGAGACCACTGTTGACTGTATGTCATGGGGATTGGGTCGAACTGAGGAGTCCCTCTTTGTTGACTATTTGGACGCCTCTGTTGATTCTGACTTTGATGACCATTATTCAAATTCCGACTCTGCTGATTTTGAGGAGGTGCCATGGACGGTTGTCGAGAGTACGCCTTCTGCGATACACGTTGTTGAGGCGAGTGAATCACCCATGGTTGTGGTGCATGAGACGTTGAATATCCTTCTGATTGATGAGGTAATGGGTTGCCATTTTTCCCCAACAAAATTTGTACGATCAACTGCACTTGAGTCTTCAAATGGGCTATCTCCACCTTTAATAGCTCATTGACTTTCTTGAGTTCTTCCATACTTTCTTTGAGATATGTTGCTTCAAGGCCGTTCGTGAGTATCAGGATATCTGCCACTGGCATTATGGTTCGAGGACAACGAGGAAGGAAGAGATATGAGTGCTTTGTTGTGAATATGGAAGTGTATGTGCATGATGTATGTGAATGCATGAGTATGCAAAGAGATTTCTTTATTTCAATTTTTATTGTAAGCATTCAGAAATACGAAAACGGACAAAATTCAAAATTCAAATAAACTCCATTTATTTCATGATAAAAACTAAACAAAAAAGTCTAATATTAAAACTTAAAAATCTGCATTGTGGGCTGCTTTCAAACTAGCTCTAAATTCTGACAGCATGACTCCACAGTCGGTAACAAAATTAATGACATCAGTGTGTATCACTGCATATGCCTCCTCATATCTTGCTGGGACGTCTTGAACCATTTGACTTGTAAATGTAGCTAGGCTGCTGAAATCAACCTTCCATCTTGTAGCATCTCTTCTCATTCGTTGTATAGTGGCTTCATCTTGTTCGGCGCGACTGATCAGGTTGTTGGCTTGGCCTTCTAAGATCCTCTTCTCTTCACTTAAAGACATTACTTTACTTTTCAGGCCTTCTTGTTCCTCCTCTAAGATCTTTTTCATATCACTCAAATAACTTCATTTGCTTCCCCAATATGCATGCTAATCCTCTAGGTTCTCGTGCTCCTTCTTCAAATCTTCATGGTTTCTTCATGGTTTCTTAGTATCCTCTAGGTTCTTTAGTTTCAACCCGCGTTCTTCGCTGTTTTTGGAGGTCCGCAAATAATGCTTTCCAGTTGGCAGGAGTCCCCTCGTGCATTCCCTCAGCGGCTTCCCGGAGACGTTTTTCGTGTGATGCCTCAATTTGTGACTTCTCTAGATCTCGAGTAAGTTCTTCGGTTCGTTTTGCGAATACTTTAGAGATCTCTAAGTTCTCATCACGAGCTTTTTCATATTTACGAGACCAATAACCGGATTGTTTCTTAGTGTCCTTCCACAAGCGATTGCATCGTTTATCCTTTTTAGTGGCTCCTTGTAGAGCTGCACCTATCCACCTTATTTTCTTCTTTTCAATTTCGAGCAACCCCTGAGGCACTCTTAGTGATCGCTCATGTGCGTTGTTGTTGCCTGTAAGTATAAATCGGTCATAGGAAACTTCTCGAAGCTCTAATTGGAGGCTCTCTTTTTCTTCTTCAAGTCGATTGAGAGTTGCCTTCAGATCATTGACTTCCTCAATAGGAATAGTGATTGACTCTAGCGAACGGGGCTGTGTTGGAGGGTTGATAATAGAAGATAACTTGGTTTCGTTTGCTCGTCTTTCAGCCTGTTGAGTATAGGTCTCCTGGATCATCTTCCTCTTCTTCCTTGACTTATCTTGGATTTTATGTGGCCTCTCCCACGCATTGATGATTCTTTTGAGCAGGTCGGGATTGTTTATGCCCATATCATGCAACACAAGTTCTTCAAGTAGTTCATCATTAGATATTTTCTTCATTGGGTAACCGAACTTCCTTGAGGCTAGTGCCGGATTATAGTTGATGCAACCCCTTGAGCCTATGAGGGGTACACTAGAGAAGTCCCCACAACTGATAATTATTCCTCCTTTGTTGAGATTTCTGACATGTCACAAGATAGTGTCCTCATTAAGCAACATCTTTTTCTGAGACTATCTTGGGCTACTCATGGAAGTGATCGTAGAGATATCCTTGAACACATGAGAGGTGAACCATGCATACAATATAGGGACGCAAGAAAGAAAGTGTCCCTTTTCCTTCTAATGTCGAGCGTGAAAAGCATAGTAAACATTGGCAAAAAGTGCCGACACGTAATCTTCTCCCATGACATTTAGAGCCCAAAATACACTGATGGCAGCAAAGTCAACGAAATCCTTCTGATTAGGGAATAAGACCAAACCGAAGATGAGCAAAGCTAGGACGTCTTCAGAGGATTCATAATATTGGGCTTCATCAAGATATTTTGTCAATTTTTCTAGGCCGTGTCTTCCCACACCATGAATACTCCCATTCACTTTGTAGATGAGATGTGGAGCTATTTCATGTGTTGGTAGATTTAAGGCCTGAGCCAACTCTTCAAGTGTTGGAACCTTTCCAATTTCTTGGTAAGGGCCATTCTTCATTTTTGGAGAACCCAAAATCTGTCTGAATTCTTCTATAGTTGGTGCCAACTGAAAGTCTTGGAAAGTAAAGCATCTCGAAGGTGGATTGTAGAACTGAGCCAGAGCAGTGATAGCTTCCTCTTGAACAAGAATATACAGCAGATCGAGTATCCTTCCATATTTGCGAGTGAAGTCATTTCTGTAGATGCTAGTCAATTTGTTGTTGAGGATTTTTAAGCTCTTAACATCGGGCATGCGTGCCTTTATTTGGAGTGTGTTTCTTTTATCCGAGTTCATTTTTCTGAATGCTTAACAAATATTTTTCGAAATCTCTTGAAAACAAGTTTATTTAATAAATGACTTGTTTCATGAAGATGTAAATACATGTATGTGAATGCAATTTTCAAAAATATTCTTATTTATGGTTTGCGTGCCATGATCCAAGTTTTACGAGGGATAGGTTTAGGGTGATAATAGATAGCAGATTAAAAGTACCCATAGTCCACATGCTCACATGTAGGTTCTAAGTTTGACACGGTTCCTAGAATCGCTGATTGCATTTGGAAGCATTACTACCATTGCAAATACTCGCAGGACAGTAATACCCCCAAAGAATCTATTCTAGGCGAGGTCTTGGCACCGACCCTACAAAGTATACACAATGAGGGTCCGCACTACGCAACCATCGACTCAGGTGCTAGACGAGAGTTCCTTATAACATGTTTAGGGTTTTGACCGGATCTAAAGGCCCCTAGAGTCGACGACCTAACAAGACAATACCGCCGCACTGCCGATACCAGCAATTCAACGATATCCTCAAGAATGTCTACTCTATGCGGGGTTATCACATTGACCAAACAAGGCATACGCCAAGACCAACCAATGGTAACCCCCTAACTCAACTTAGGGTTTTCCTCAAAGCTCGGGTAGAGAGCTTCACTCAATATAAATAAACCCAACCTGCAAATCAAATGTACAGATATATTCCATAAGCCAGACTTTCATGCAAAGTAAAGCAGTAAATAAAACATGTAAAAGCAAACAAACAAACACAAGAAAGAAAGATAAAACAGAACACTCGTCCCTAAATCTAACAAGAATAGGCTTGACTCGCTTAAATATTTATCCCCAAAAGAGTCGCCAACTGTCGCGCATCGAAAAACGCACGAGCGTATACGCGCTCGGAATGACTACAGAATCGCCACCGAATTTTATTTGTTAAGGGAAAATATCGATAAAACCCTTTGGTTAATGAAAAGACGGTCGTCGGAACCGTTTCCAGGTTCAGGAGTCGGTTATGCAAGGGGAAGGTATTAGCACCCCTCACATCTGTTGTACTCAACGGGAACCTTCTTATTAATTTTAGGGTATAAAGAGTGTTTTATTGTTTGCTTGCTTATTTTTTATTTATTGTGTTTATTTAAATGTGGGGTGGATTTTAGTTTTTTATTATTGGAAAAGATCTTTAAAGAAGGGAATTATCTAAATTAGAGATATACACCAAGAAATTAGTTAATCGGATAAGAAAAGGTATACACCAGATCTCCTCCTTCCTTTTAAATTATTATGGTATTTTTTATATTTTGAAAAAAAGAGATGATTATCTAACCGCGAGATATACACCAAGAAATTAGACAATCGGAGAAAACAACGCATACGCGAAGGCGTCTCGTTTTTATTTGAATTGTTGTTGTTAGTGTTTTTGTGTTGGCCTCATTTTTGGCAAAACACAATGTGGAGGACAATGTGCGCATATCATGATGTGAAGAACAATGTGTGCACATCATATGAGTCCGGAGCCTTAACACTTATTTACGCGCCACATCTTTCTTGAAAGATTTGTTTTGTTTTTACTTCGCTTGCTTGCAGGCTAAGTCGCGCGCGTCTCATGAACCATCAAGGTTACTTGTTAACCTAATTTTATTTGTAAAAAATATTTTCCAATCATGGGAATATTTTATTTGGTTCAAATTTATATTTCTTGTGTAAGAATTATTACAAGGAATTATTTGCTTGAAGTCCAAGACTTGTCTGAAGACCTAGAAGATTCTGAAGACTATATATATGTAAGAAGACTAAACCTAATATTCACGCAAGCCAACATTGAAGATTAGAGTTTTAGGGTTTGAGTCTTTTGTTAATTGTTATTTGTGAGCCTTTGCTAGTGTCACCTAGATGCTTGCATAAGGACTGAGTTTATTGAGTTGTAATCCGAAGCTTTTAAGCAAAAAATATTGTTCATCACTCTAAGCTTTGAAGTACGAGTGGTGTTTATTGTTTGGGAATTGTTCTCTAAAATCTGTTGATTGTATTTGTTATAGAGTGGAAGTGAGAAGGGTCTCTCTTACCTATGGGGTACCTAGGTAGAAGTCTAGACAAGTAGTTACAAAGTGAGAAGTGCAAACGGGGAGTTTGACTTTGAATTCGTTTTACTTAGTGGATTTCCTTCCTGGCTTGGTAGCCCCCAGATTAGGTGTGTTTACACTGAACTGGGTTAACAATTTCCTTGTGTTATTTACTGCTTTTGTTATTTGTTTCTTTGTTACGTATTCTGCAAGGTTGATTAATGTGCGCACATCTTACCGCACATTATTCTGTCTGATAATTTATTATAAGTAGTACGCCAGAATTTCAATTGGCATCAGAGCAGGCACCCTGCCTGTTTTTGGGTGAGCTCAAGGGAAGATGAATTCTGGAAATACAGACAAGGAAGGAGGATTCGTCACCAGGCCACCTCTATTGGATGGTACAAACTATGATGGATGGAAACCCAAAATGCTAGCGTTTCTTCAATCGTTAGATAACAAATCATGGAAGTCAATTATGAAGAAGTGGGAACCACCCATGATCATGGACAAGGATGGAAAATCTACTGATATTCCAAAGGCTCCAAAAGACTGGACCAAAGAAGAAGATGAACTTGCATATGGAAATAACAAAACATTGAATGCCTTATTCAATACAGTAGATAAAAACATGTTCAGACTTATCAAGAAGCAAACTATAGCAAAAGTTGCATGGGATATGCTGAAGACAAATTAAGAAGGTACATCTGAAGTGAAGATGGCTAAGCTGCAGCTTCTAACAACACAATTTGAAAATCTCAAAATGAAGGAAGATGGTAACATATATGATTTTCAAATGGAAGTATTAGATTATGCCAACATGTTTGACTCTCTGGGAGAACCAATAGCTGAAGAAAAATTGTGTAGAAAGATCATCAGATCCCTTCCTAAGAAATTTGACATGAAAGTCATTGCTATTGAAGAAGCTCAAGACATTTCTAACATGAAGATGGATGAGCTCATAGGTTCTCTTCAAACATTTGAAGGTGCATGCAATGACAGAACTGATAAGAAAACAAAAGGTATTGCTTTTGTAGCAAATGAAGGACTTGAGAAAATTGAAGAGAATGAGAGCAATGGTAACACCTGAGATGAGATAGTTTTCCTTGGTAGACAATTCAACAAAATTTTGAAGAAATTTGGAGGAAAACCAAACCAGAATATGCAAACAGAGGTCAGAAGATCAAATTCTCCAAGAAAAACAAATGAAGGCAAAGGAGTAAGATGCTTTGAATGTGATGGACATGGACATATCAGATCAGAATGTCCTACCTTCTCAAAAATCAAAAGAAGAGTCTATCTGCTGCTTGGTCAGATGATGATTCAGAAGATGAAAACAAGGGAGGAGAAGCTGTAAAGTTTGTTACTGCACTGACTGGTACATGTAATATTTCTGAGACTGAATCATCCAGTGAAGCAGTGCCTTATGAAGAATTGGCTACAAGCTTCAAGGATCTGTGCTATGAGGCTGAAAAAACTTACAGGAAGTAGCATGAAAGCAACCAAAATATCAAACAAATGATGGATGAAAGAACAAATCATATCTCTCAAATCTCAAGACTAAATGAAGAGACGGTACAACTCACTTCCAAGTTGGATGATATGAAAAAGCAGATCAAAATGTTGAACAATGGCACAAATATGCTAGACCAAATTCTTGATGATCAACAACCAGCAAAATTTAAAGGAATAAGGTGTGACAATCAATTTTTGAAAAAGCAACACAGCAAAAATAACAGCACAAAGTTTGTTGCAACTGCTAAAGTTTACAATCCAATGATGTGGAACAATATGTGGGCACATTCAAATATCACATCTAAGAGTATCTCTAATATCTGGGTTTGTCATCACTGTGGAAGAAAAGGACATCTAAGACCTTTCTGCTTCAAGCTGTATGGACATCCAAAACATCATTTTTCTCAGCAACATCACAAGAAAATAGAAATGAAGAAAGAATGGAGACCAAAAGAAAAGTATGCTGGACTGGTTGCAACTCTTAAAACTAAACTCTCAAAAAGTTGGTACTTTGACAGTGGATGTTCAAAGCACATGACTGGAGTTGAAGAATTTCTAACAAATCTAAAACCTCACTCTAAAGGACATGTGGCCTTTGGAGGTGGAGCAAAAGGTGAAATAAAAGGAGTTGGTGATTTAGCTGTAGAAGGATTGCCAGAAATAAAAGACGTCTTATTAGTAAAAGGTTTGAATTCAAATCTTATCAGCATCAGTCAACTTTGTGATCAAGGTCTCAAAGCCAGTTTCTCAAAGATGGAATGTATAATCACAGATGAATCTGAAGGGATCATAATGAGAGGATTAAGATCTAAATATGACTGCTACACTTGGTCACTACAGGAAGAAGACTATGCTTATGATGATCTTATAAGCAAAATTGAAGAAATGAAGTTGTATCTCAAAAAATTGGAAGATCTAAATTTGGAAAGAATGAGGATAATCAGGAGTAAAACCAATCTTGACACTGAGATAGGTGATGTGCAAAAATATCCAGGAGATAATACAGATTACAAATACAGGGCAAACACTGCAAAGGAGGTTACAAATGTGAAGTCAGATGTGTTCACAATCTGCCTTGATAATCCAAGTATCACAAAAATTCTCAAAAATCTCATTCTCTCCAGCAAAATCAAAAGTGAAGAAATATGTGAAAGGCCCACTGAAAAGGTGTTAGGGCCCATAAAAGATGAAGAGTTGAGGGACAATTTAGGTATTTGTCCAACAGAGCAGTTGGAGAAATTAAAGAAAAGGGCGCGTGCAACAGTTACTTTGCAATTTCAATTTGTGCACGTCATTTGTGTGGGGAGAATCAAAAACTTCCTTAATCGTTCCACTCTTCCCATCATTGCAACACATTACGCTACCTTCTCAAATTCTCTCTCTATTCAAACCCTTACTCCAAACCGCTTACACGCTCACAACCCTAATCCTTCAACCATGATAAAGAAATCAACTTCCACACCACAAAAATCTTCATCTGTAACTCCTTCTCCATCAGAATCTACTCGATCCAGAACAATGAAGGATAAAAATGTTGTCAATACTGAAGCAAAACCGATTCCAACAGTATTTGCCTCTGGCTCGAAGAAAATGGCTTCGTCTGCATTGTTGAAAACAAAAACAAAGAAAAAGGAAGAAAAACAAGTTCCTAAAAAGAAGGCTTATACGATGACAAGTCTGTATCTTTCATCTATTGAAAACACACAGGAAAGCGAAAATCAAGAAAAGACTACTGTTGCAGAGCACACTACATGCAAACCAGCGGAAGATGAAACGATTCCACACATCGCTGGATCTGTCAAAGAGAGTCACACCATTGAAGCTGCTGAAATCGACAAAGTTCATCCTACTATTGAAGGTCCATCACCAAAAAGCCAACTTGTGGCTGATGTGCTTACATCCTTAAAAGGGTTTGGTTCTGATCAAAATGTTGTGCCTTATGTTGACACATCATTGACACATCCTGATCCTGTTGTCAACACTGAGGAAGAGGATGAGCAAGGTGAGTCTAATAATAAATCTGTAAGCAAAGAAGAAAAATCTTCAGATGATGGAGATGCTGATACAATGAAAACTTCTGATGAAGCACATACTGAAAAATCAGTTGAAGAAGAAGGTACTGATGACAAAATTGAATCTGAGGAAGAATCAGAAAAAGTGAATGATGAATCTCTGTCCTCCAGTTCTGAATCAGAAAAATCCAACAAGAAGGCTGAAAACTCTGAAGAGGATGAAGAATTGATTGATGTTGAAAATTACAAGGTAGTAGAAAGGAAGTCTGCTCCTACCACTAGTATTAGAGGAAGGTTAAGACAAAGAAGTGTTGTACTCACTCCTGCTGAAAAACCTACTCCCATTGCAAAGGTTGCTCCTTCTGTTTCTATGGGGAGAAAGAAAACAACTGTGCATGGTTCACCTAGAAGGTGGAGTAAGGTTGAAATTCCCAACACTGAGAAAGCTAAGACAGGGAAGAAAAGGAAGGTTGCTGAAAGTGACTCTGACTCAGAGTATGATGTGGCCAGAAATGTGAGTACATCTTCTCCAGTACCCACAACTACAAAGAAGTCAAAGAAAACTGTTGATGTTCCTGATGTGGAGATTGACAATGTCTCCTTTCACAAGCTTGAAAACGCACAAAGATGGAAGTATGTGTGTACCAGACGGATTGCGTTGGAACAAGAGCTGAGTGCTGACATGTTGAAGGAAAAGGAAATTATGTGATTAATTAAGCAAGTTGGTATGATGAAAACTGTGACTAAACTGGGAGATTGTTATGAGCAGCTGGTGAAAGAATTCCTGGTGAACATTTCTGCTGAATATGATAATCCTCTGAGCAAGGAACATCACAAAGTGTTTGTTAGAGGAAGATGTATTGAGTTTTCACCTGCCATCGTTAATAAGTTTCTGGGAAGAAGTGAAGGCTCTCAAGCTGAACTAGAGGTCACAGATAATGAAGTATGTAAGGAGCTTACAGGTAACAAAGTGAAAGTATGGCCAAAGAAGGATAAGCTATCTGCTACAAAGCTTATACGCAAATACAGTGTGCTCAACAAAATAGTTGCAGCAAACTGGGTCCCCACTCATCACAACTTCAATGTAGCCACTGCTCTTGGAAGGATCATCTATACTGTTGGTAAGGTTTTTCCCTTTAACTATGGAAACTATATTTTTGAGCAAACCATCAAACATGCCAAAAGACCCACGGCTGTAAAAATGCCTATACTTTATTATGTGCAATCATGCTTGACCAACATCCTACCTTAAAGAGGGAAGGTGATTTTGCCATGAAAAGGGGTAGCAAGCTGAATGTTATCCTTCCTAGTTCTGGTAAGGATGATGTGCAGGGTAATGTGGGCTCATCCACATCTAGCACCCTGTCTAGACCTGATATGATTGCAGAGCTGAAAGCTACCTGCAAAGAACTAGCTGAAAGGAAGACCAGGTTAGAAGGAGTTATTGCTGCCTTAGAAAAGGAAGAAGTTGATAAGGGTGACCTTTTGGGAACTGCAAGGACAAGTGTTGAAATTCCCAACACTGAAAAAGTAATCGACATTTTGGGAACTGTGTCAAACCTTAAAACAACATGTGAGAGGGATGGGTTACAGGTAACCATGGACTTTTGGCCTCAGAGATTTCACTTTGAAAATACCAGTTTAATCTGAATATGACAAGTTTTGTTACTTTGTGACCAAGTTCGCCATGTGATATGATTTGTTGCGGTGAATCTATATATGTGCATTCATACATTCATGCATCCATTACATACATACACATTTGACCATGTACTTATGAAAATGAAATTTCTTTTTATTTTAGGGAACTAGAGAAAAGTAAGGTTTTAAGCATTAGGGACTATGGTGCTTGGACGAAGAGGTACTGTCACCTATGGTTTCAATGTTCCGGTGTTGAAGAGTCTGTTGGTAATGAAGGATAAGTTAACTACTTTGAAGAGGGATAATTTTCAGTTACATTATGGGTTGATTCTTTACTTGTTGACTACTAAAGTTGATGTTACTCAGTTGAATGTCTTTATGCAATTCTTTGATACTTCGCTTCGGTGTTTTACTTTTAGAGATTTTCAACTTTGTCCAACATTAGAAGAGTTTGAACATCTTTTGGATCTCAAAATGGGAGATGGAGGTTGTTACATGAGAGAAGCTCCAACCACACCCAACATCGCCAAAGCTTTACATCTTGAGGAGGAAGAGATTAAAACCTTTTGGGAATTGCGAGGACAAGTGTGGGGTCTGTCAAGGAAAGCTTTAGAGGAAAAGGCTGAAGAAGTAAGGTTAGTCGGTGATGGAAAAGCTCACAACGCCATTCTGGCACTTTTGATCTATGGCCTGGTTATGTTTCCTAGTCTTGAGAACTTCATCAGTATACCAACTTTGGGTGTTTTTGTGAATGGTAATCCTATTCCTACTCTCTTAGCCGACTTTCTTTATATAACTTATGATAAAAGCCAAAAAAAGAGAGGAGGGAAAATAATGTGTTGTGCTCCATTGATCCAGAAGTGGTTGAATTTACATCTTCCTGGGAAAGGACCCTTTTTGTATGATGATGGTGTGAAGTGATCTATGAAATTTAGTGCTTTGACTGAAATAGATATCTGTTGGTATGATCGTAAGCGGGAATTTCCCATGGTTCTTCACAAGAGCGGATCTTTTCCTAATGTTCCACTGATTGGGACACAAGGATGTATCAATTACAATACTACTTTGACTCTCCGTCAATTAGGATACCGTGTGGATGTTCCAGTAGATGATGAGATACAAGAGTTATTTCTTCGCAGTGAGGATGATAATGTGGAGTTATGGAATCGAATCAAGAGAGCTTGGAAGCGAGTGAATAGAAAGGCGATGGGTAGATGTGATTGTCGGGCTGCTCCAGCATACACTCATTGGTTGAAGATGCGGGTCCAGATAATTAAAATGCCATACACTGATGTGACTCCTACTGAAAGGCAAGAACCAGAGCCTGAAGTGATTGTCTCTGTGGAAGAAGTTGAGGCTATGAAAGCAACAATTCAAGACTTGCAACAAAATAATTCCTACTTGTCTAATGAATGTAAGAAATACAGAGAAGGGTACAAGAAGTATGAGAAAGAGAATGAGAAACAAAAGATTTGGTTCGAAGGAGAACTGAAAAAGGAAAGTGAGAAGCAGAAAAGGATGAGGGAAGGTTTTGAAGATAAAACTAGAACTTCCGATAACCTTATTGAGAAGCAAAAGATTTGGCGACTTCACTGGGGACCCATGATTAGTGAGTAAAGCCTAATTTGGGGCTTTTGGTTTGCTTATTCCAGGTTAGCCGTATCTGTCCTATCTTTTATATTACCGCAAAATATTGAACTGTCTGGATTTGCTGGCTTTGTCATCTCTTCTACTCTTTTTTTTCTATTTGCCTTCATGGCCTGGTTCTTGGTTATGGTGCGAAAGCTCTGTACCCGAGCTTGAGAAAAACTTAGGATTAGTTGAGGGATTTTTTGTGTTTGGTTCTCTGATGCACATCTTTGAGCGCTGACATGAAAATTTCCGCCCAGAATAGATTCTCGCGAAGTGTTGGATTCTATGATGCACATCTTTGAGCGCCAATTCCTTTGTGTTGGGTCAGCAACTCTGGGGACCTTTTTATCCGGTCTAGGTATCTGAAACCTTTGTCTAGGGACCACCATTTAGAACCTGTGTCGAGGTTATAAGGTCGACTCATCCAGTTGGTGTTATAATCTCACCCAAATGAGGTTGCTTTTTGGGAAAAAGTAATCGACATTTTGGGAACTGTGTCAAACCTTAGAACAACATGTGAGAGGGATGGGTTACAGGTAACCTTGGACTTTTGGCCTCAGAGATTTCACTTTGAAAATACCGGTTTAATCTAAATATGACAAGTTTTGTTACTTTGTGACCAAGTTCGCCATGTGATATTATTTGTTGCGGTGAATCTATATATGTGCATTCATACATTCATGCATCCATTGCATACATACACATTTGACCATGTACTTATGAAAATGAAATTTCTTTTTATTTTAGGGAACTAGAGAAAAGTAAGGTTTTAAGCATAAGGGACTATGGTGCTTGGACGAAGAGGTACTGTCACCTATGGTTTCAATGTTCCGGTGTTGAAGAGACTGTTGGTAATGAAGGATAAGTTAACTACTTTGAAGAGGGATAATTTTCAGTTACATTATGGGTTGATTCTTGACTTGTTGACTACTAAAGTTGATGTTACTCAGTTGAATGTCTTTATGCAATTCTTTGATCCTTCGCTTCGGTGTTTTACTTTTGGAGATTTTCAACTTTGTCCAACATTAGAAGAGTTTGAACATCTTTTGGATCTCAAAATGGGAGATGGAGGTTGTTACATGAGAGAAGCTCCAACCACGCCCAACATTGCCAAAGCTTTACATCTTGAGGAGGAAAAGATTAAACCTTTTGGGAATTGCGAGGACAAGTGTGGGGTCTGTTAAGGAAAGCTTTAGAGGAAAAGGCTGAAGAAGTAAGGTTAGTCGGTGATGGAAAAGCTCACAACGCCATTCTGGCACTTTTGATCTATGGCCTGGTTATGTTTCCTAGTCTTGAGAACTTCATCAGTGTACCAACTTTGGGTGTTTTTGTGAATGGTAATCCTATTCCTACTCTCTTAGCCGACTTTCTTTATATGACTTATGATAAAAGCCAAAAAAAGAGAGGAGGGAAAATAATGTGCTGTGCTCCATTGATCCAGAAGTGGTTGAATTTACATCTTCCCGAGAAAGGACCCTTTTTGTATGATGATGGTGTGAAGTGATCTGTGAAATTTAGTGCTTTGACTGAAATAGATATCTGTTGGTATGATCGTAAGCGGGAATTTCCCATGGTTCTTCACAAGAGCGGATCTTTTCCTAATGTTCCACTGATTGGGACACAAGGATGTATCAATTACAATCCTACTTTGGCTCTCCATCAATTAGGATACCGTGTGGATGTTCCAGTAGATGATGTGATACAAGAGTTATTTCTTCGTAGTGAGGATGATAATGTGTAGTTTTGGAATCGAATCAAGAGAGCTTGGAAGCGAGTGAATAGAAAGGCGATGGGTAGATGTGATTGTCGGGCTGCTCCAGCATACACTCATTGGTTGAAGATGCGGGTCCAGATAATTAAAATGCCATACACTGATGTGACTCCTACTGAAAGGCAAGAACCAGAGCCTGAAGTGATTGTCTCTGTGGAAGAAGTTGAGGCTATGAAAGCAACAATTCAAGACTTGCAACAAAATAATTCCTACTTGTCTAATGAATGTAAGAAATACAGAGAAGGGTACAAGAAGTATGAGAAAGAGAATGAGAAACAAAAGATTTGGTTCGAAGGAGAACTGAAAAAGGAAAGTGAGAAGCAGAAAAGGATGAGGGAAGGTTTTGAAGATAAAACTAGAACTTCCGATAACCTTATTGAGAAGCAAAAGATTTGGCGACTTCACTGGGGACCCATGATTAGTGAGTAAAGCCTAATTTGGGGCTTTTGGTTTGCTTATTCCAGGTTAGCCGTATCTGTCCTATCTTTTATATTACCGCAAAATATTGAACTGTCTGGATTTGCTGGCTTTGTCATCTCTTCTACTCTTTTTTTTCTATTTGCCTTCATGGCCTGGTTCTTGGTTATGGTGCGAAAGCTCTGTACCCGAGCTTGAGAAAAACTTAGGATTAGTTGAGGGATTTTTTGTGTTTGGTTCTCTGATGCACATCTTTGAGCGCTGACATGAAAATTTCCGCCCAGAATAGATTCTCGCGAAGTGTTGGATTCTATGATGCACATCTTTGAGCGCCAATTCCTTTGTGTTGGGTCAGCAACTCTGGGGACCTTTTTATCCGGTCTAGGTATCTGAAACCTTTGTCTAGGGACCACCATTTAGAACCTGTGTCGAGGTTATAAGGTCGACTCATCCAGTTGGTGTTATAATCTCACCCAAATGAGGTTGCTTTTTGGGAAAAAGTAATCGACATTTTGGGAACTGTGTCAAACCTTAGAACAACATGTGAGAGGGATGGGTTACAGGTAACCTTGGACTTTTGGCCTCAGAGATTTCACTTTGAAAATACCGGTTTAATCTAAATATGACAAGTTTTGTTACTTTGTGACCAAGTTCGCCATGTGATATTATTTGTTGCGGTGAATCTATATATGTGCATTCATACATTCATGCATCCATTGCATACATACACATTTGACCATGTACTTATGAAAATGAAATTTCTTTTTATTTTAGGGAACTAGAGAAAAGTAAGGTTTTAAGCATAAGGGACTATGGTGCTTGGACGAAGAGGTACTGTCACCTATGGTTTCAATGTTCCGGTGTTGAAGAGACTGTTGGTAATGAAGGATAAGTTAACTACTTTGAAGAGGGATAATTTTCAGTTACATTATGGGTTGATTCTTGACTTGTTGACTACTAAAGTTGATGTTACTCAGTTGAATGTCTTTATGCAATTCTTTGATCCTTCGCTTCGGTGTTTTACTTTTGGAGATTTTCAACTTTGTCCAACATTAGAAGAGTTTGAACATCTTTTGGATCTCAAAATGGGAGATGGAGGTTGTTACATGAGAGAAGCTCCAACCACGCCCAACATTGCCAAAGCTTTACATCTTGAGGAGGAAAAGATTAAACCTTTTGGGAATTGCGAGGACAAGTGTGGGGTCTGTTAAGGAAAGCTTTAGAGGAAAAGGCTGAAGAAGTAAGGTTAGTCGGTGATGGAAAAGCTCACAACGCCATTCTGGCACTTTTGATCTATGGCCTGGTTATGTTTCCTAGTCTTGAGAACTTCATCAGTGTACCAACTTTGGGTGTTTTTGTGAATGGTAATCCTATTCCTACTCTCTTAGCCGACTTTCTTTATATGACTTATGATAAAAGCCAAAAAAAGAGAGGAGGGAAAATAATGTGCTGTGCTCCATTGATCCAGAAGTGGTTGAATTTACATCTTCCCGAGAAAGGACCCTTTTTGTATGATGATGGTGTGAAGTGATCTGTGAAATTTAGTGCTTTGACTGAAATAGATATCTGTTGGTATGATCGTAAGCGGGAATTTCCCATGGTTCTTCACAAGAGCGGATCTTTTCCTAATGTTCCACTGATTGGGACACAAGGATGTATCAATTACAATCCTACTTTGGCTCTCCATCAATTAGGATACCGTGTGGATGTTCCAGTAGATGATGTGATACAAGAGTTATTTCTTCGTAGTGAGGATGATAATGTGTAGTTTTGGAATCGAATCAAGAGAGCTTGGAAGCGAGTGAATAGAAAGGCGATGGGTAGATGTGATTGTCGGGCTGCTCCAGCATACACTCATTGGTTGAAGATGCGGGTCCAGATAATTAAAATGCCATACACTGATGTGACTCCTATTGAAAGGCAAGAACCAGAGCCTGAAGTGATTGTCTCTGTGGAAGAAGTTGAGGCTATGAAAGCAACAATTCAAGACTTGCAACAAAATAATTCCTACTTGTCTAATGAATGTAAGAAATACCGAGAAGGGTACAAGAAGTATGAGGAAGAAAATGAGAAACAAAAGATTTGGTTCGAAGGAGAACTGAAAAAGCAAAGTGAGAAGCAGAAAAGGATGAGGGAAGGTTTTGAAGATAAAGCTAGAATTTCCGATAACCTTATTGAGAAGTTAAGAGCATCTGGCCAGGCGGCCGTGCATTCTCAAAATGATTTGAAGAAGAAATGCCGGCTACAGCTAGAACAAACTGCTAAAGATCATAGGAAAGCTTTACAAGCCGAGAGAGCCGAAAGAAGGGAAGTTGAAGAAGCTTTGCGAATAGAGAGGGTTGGAAAGGAAGTATTAGAGGAGGCTTTGGAGGATGAAAGGACGGAAAAAGAGAAGTTAGAAGGAAAGCCTTGAATGCAAGAACAGGTGATTGATCAGCTTGAAAGGAGTTTTGATTTGCTCCAAACCTCCATGGATCAACAGCAAAAGCAACAAGATCTCCATGTAAAGAATTTGAGTGATCAAATGGAAGCATTACGTCGACAATGTGAAGAAGATGTTCTCCTGAATCGCCACCGTGCAAGGAAAGTGGGGCTGATTTTTGGTAGGCTAGTGAGCCTCTTCAATACTTTCATCGATGACTTGCCAGATAGATTGACGAATGCTGAAATGGGTCTTTGTCTCCGAAGAGCTGATGAGAGGGTTGTTGCGTTCGTGGAAGAAGTTAGAAGCTTGCTGAACAGATATAGAGAAGAAATCAGGAAGGCCCGAAGAGTTGTTTATAACCATTACACTTATGTCCCGAAGTGCTTATAACCATTACACGTTAAAAGTTCCCTAAAATAAAAATGATAAAAGTAAAAATAATAGTAATACTATTGCATGCATTTTCATCAATTCAAAAATCTCATTTCAATTCATTCATTCCAACAGCTACCTTCCCGGCACCGTTACTGGACAAGAAGAGTTGCTCATCATATCATGGATAACTGGCAAGAGAAACACGATGCTTTACAGACTGAAGTGACCCAGATGGGTGGGAAGTTGGACAAGGTTATCGAGATGTTGGCTGGTTTGAATATGCAACTAAGGGCAGTTGAGGTCCCTGCGCCTGCAGTGGTGGTCTCTCAAGGGAATACCTCCGCTAGTTATGATTGGCCTGCTTTTGGTCTGCCTGAGGGTTATGTTCCTCAATGGTATGTTCCTGCAACCTCTGCTCCATTTGTGGAAGCTCCAACTAGGGTTACTGTTAATCAGCTAGTGTTTGATTTGAACCAAGAAGCATTTGATGATCCTATAAATGCTTATCAAGGTGAATCAAGGTTGGTGAACCAAGGTTTGACTTTTCTCCTCGGTTGGATGAAGCAAAACATAAATTTCAGGCTGTAGAAGAAAGGTTGAATCTAGTTGAGACTAGGAATGATCCACTGGATTTTTCGAAGATGTACTTGGTGCCTGACTTGGTACTCCCGCCAAAGTTCAAGGTGCCGGATTTTGAGAAATACAAGGGTCTGAGCTGCCCAAAGAACCATCTGATTATGTATCTCAGAAAAATGGCCTCCTATGCTAAGGATGATAAGTTAATGATACACTGTTTCCAAGACAGTCTTGCTGATGTGCCTCTCAATTGGTACATGCAACTCGAGGGGAGCAATATCAATTCATGGAGAGATCTGGCTAATGCTTTTCTCAAGCAGTACTAGTATAACATGGATATGGCTCTGAGTCGTGCTCAGCTTCAGAATACTACTCAGAAAGAGGGAGAATCCTTCAAAGTTTATGCTCAGCGATGGAGAGCATTAGCTTCCCAAGTACGTCCACCACTCTTGGAGACCGAACTTGTGGATATGTTTACCAATACTCTCAGTGGGACTTATTTTGAAAAGATGATTGGTAGTGCATCGTCTGAGTTTGCTGATTTGGTCCGAATTGGTGAAAGAATTGAGATGGGAATTAAGAGTGGCAAAATTCCGTCTGGCAGTAGTTCACAGAATAACAATGGTAACGGTATGAGGAAGCCTGGTAACATCTATCCCAAGAGGAAAGAGGGGGAAACTAATGTTGTATCTTCCAATAACTGTCAAGCCCAACAGGCGGCTCATGTTCAGTATCCCTACTTTCCGTTTCCTTATTTGGCTGCTGCTCAGCATTAGCAGTTTCCGAATTATCTGTAACAAACAACCCCAAATCCTATACCAAAACAGAATCAACCAACATCACCGAAACAGAATCTGCCACAAACTAGAAGGGTTTTTGATCCCATTCCCATACCATACAATCAGTTGCTCCCTTATCTGATTGGAAGTGGCATGGTGACACCGAAACCATTGAGGCCTTTGGTTCCACCGTTCCCAGCCTGGTATGATGCCAAAGCTAAATGTGATTATCATGCCGGAGCTAAGGGACATACCATTGACAATTGCAAAGCTTTTAAGCATAAGGTACAAGACCTTCTGGATGAGAAACAGTTAACTTTTAAAGAGAGTGGACCTAATGTGACCAATGATCCATTACCTAAGTATCCGGCCGGTAATGTAAGTAACATTGAAAGTGGTGAAAGCTTGGTGAAGGATGTCTCTTTGATTAAAACACCTTTGTCATCTGTTCGAGAGATGTTGCTAAATTATGATGAATTTGTGAGCTTGCATTCTGACTGTGATGATTGTCAAAAGGATCTGAATCATTGTTCAAAGTTGAAAGAGTGTTTACAACAATTAATGGATCAAGGTTTGGTACAAGTGGGGTATGTCAAAAGGGAAGATTCGGTTGCCACTATTGACCAAGATGAGCGTAGAAAATCGGTGAAGCCGCTTGAAATCTTGTTCAAGAAAATAGAGATAGAGGTCCCTTGTCTGAAGAAGGATCCTCTGGTTGTTCAGATACCTGGACCGTTTCCATATGAGAGTACTAAAGCGGTTCCATGGAATTACAATACATCTGCTTATGTACAAGGAAAACCTGTAGTGGTTCCTGAACAAGGAGTGACTAGTATTGATGGACCTGGAAAGATAACCAGAACTGGTAGGGTTTATTCTCCGGATATATCTGCCAAAAGTGCTTTTGCAGCCTCACCATCATCAGCTAAGAGTTCACCGGCTCTTGACACTAGTGCCGAATCATCAAAAGAGAAAGACAAACAAGAGGAGGTTGATGAGTTTCTCCGGATCATTAGAAAGAGTGATTATAAGGTTGTTGATCAGTTGAACCAAACACCTTCTAAGATCTCTATTTTGTCCTTGTTGATGAACTCTGAGGCCCATAGGACGGCTTTGTTGAAGCTTTTAGAACATGGCTCATGTAATAACATCACTGCTAGCAGGTGCTTGGGTTTTGTCGAGTCTGAGTTACCATCTGAGGGATATGCTCATAACAAGGCTCTGCACATCTCCATGAGATGTCAAGATAACAACATTGCTAGAGTTTTGGTTGATACTGGTTCTTCCCTGAATGTTCTACCTAAGTCAACACTGTCAAAGTTGTTCTTGCTTGGACCCACCTTGAGACCAAGTAGCTTGATTGTCAAAGCTTTTGACGGTTCTCAGAGAGAGGTAGTCGGAGAAATAAAGTTGCAAATGCTTATTGCTCCGCAGCTGTTCAATATAACTTTTCAGGTCATGGACATTAATCCATCTTACAGTTGCTTGTTGGGGCGACCATGGATCCATGCTGCTGGTGCTGTAACCTCTACTCTTCATTAGAAACTCAAGTTTTTGTCCAATAACAAATTGATAACTGTTTCTGGAGAAGAGGATACTTTAGTGAGCCATTTGACTTCGTTCAGGTATGTTGAGAACGATGAAGGGGCATTGGAGATCCCTTTCCAGGCTTTAGAGATTGCTAATGTCGCTCTTATGACTCTTGAAGATGTCGGTCGGAAAGAAAAAGGATCCGTTACATCTTATTAGAACATGAAGATGGCCATAAAAGAAGGACTTCCTATGGACTTGGGGCAGATATTGGATATACCTAAAAAGGTTGGTCGCGGTGGTTTGGGCTATCAATTGTCCAAAGGGATAGTGGCTCAAAAAGGAATACAAGTTGAGACCCCAAAGATTAAGAACACTTTCAGCAGTGCTGGTTTTCGTGTTGATCATCACATTGCCATGGTTGGAGGCAAAGAGGCTGTTGGAAGAAGCCAGAATTGGGTGTGCCAGTGTGTTCCAGGAACTGAGCTCACAAATTGGAAGGCTGTTGGAATCCCAGAAGTTGTTTTTATTTCAAAGTAATTTGTTTTCTTTTTAAAACACCTTTGTTCAGCCCAGGACAAATGGTGATGCTTGTAGGGCCACTTTTGTTTAAAATGCCTGACTTGTGATTAATGAAAAAAGTACTTTTGTGTTCAATTTTCATCTATTTATTCTTCTTTTTACAGTTTAAAAAAGATAATAATAAAATGGCAATAACTTCTTGCATTTCATTAAACACTTTTGCATTCAAAAAAATCTAAATCAATAAAATTAAATCATGCATAAATGAATCCATGAATCATAACAGTGTTGTAAATCTTCCTAACTTCGAACTCCCAATTAATCAAGCTGAAGAGGATGGGGAGGAAGACTAGGAATTGCCAGAAGAGTTAGCTCGAATGTTGGATCAAGAGAAAAGAATGATTCAACCTCATCAGGAACCAGTGGATGTGATTAATCTAGGGACTGATGAGTATAAAAAAAGAGGTCAAAATAGGTGCCTCCCTACAGCCACAGGTGAAAGAGAGTCTGATCAAGCTACTTCGGGAGTATGTGGATGTTTTTGCATGGTCGTACCAGGATATGCCCGGGTTGGATACCAATATAGTTGAACACAAGCTTCCGCTCAAGTCTGAATGTCCTCCGGTAAAGCAAAAGTTGAGAAGAACTAGACCTGACATGGCTCTCAAGATTAGAGAAGAAGTCAGAAAACAATTTAATGCGGGTTTTCTTGCAGTTGCCAAGTACCCTGAATGGATTGCCAACATAGTACTAGTTCCGAAGAAGGATGGTAAAGTGCGTATGTGCGTGGATTATCGGGATTTGAATAGAGCAAGCCCGAAAGATGATTTCCCATTACCTCACATTGATGTATTGGTAGATAACACTGTTTGCTTCTCGATCTTTTCCTTTATGGATGGTTTCTCAAGTTACAATCAGATAAAGATGTCACCTGAAGATATGGAGAAGACCACATTCATCACCCCGTGGGGAACTTTCTGTTACAAAGTGATGCCTTTTGGTTTTAAGAATGCTGGGGCAACGTATCAACGTGCCATGGTTACTCTCTTCCATGACATGATACACAAAGAGATTGAAGTATATGTGGATGATATGATTGCTAAATTTTAAACAGAAGAAGAACACTTAGTACATCTGTTGAAGTTGTTTGAAAGGTTGAGAAAATATCAGTTGCGGTTAAATCCCAATAAATGCACATTTGGTGTCAGATCCGGCAAATTGCTAGGCTTCATTGTCAGTGAAAAGGGAATTGAAGTTGATCCCGATAAAGTCAAAGCAATTCAGAATATGCCAGCACCAGAAACTGAAAAAGAGGTCAGAGGTTTCCTAGGACGGCTGAACTATATTTCCAGGTTTATTTCTCATCTTACTGCAACTTGTGAACCAATCTTCAAGTTGTTAAGAAAAGATCAGACTGTTGAATGGAAAGAAGAATGTCAAAGGGCGTTCGAAAGAATCAAACAATACTTACAAGAGCCACCAGTCTTGATACCGCCTGTTCCTGGAAGGCCGTTGATTCTATATCTACATGTGCTAGAGGAATCCATGGGGTGTGTACTCGGACAACATGATGAAACTGGTAGGAAAGAGCATGCCATTTATTACTTGAGCAAGAAGTTCACTAGTTGTGAAATCAATTACTCACTAGTGGAAAAGACTTGATGTGCTCTAACCTGGGCTGCTCGCCGTCTAAGACAGTACATGGTATGTCATACTACTATGTTGATTACCAAGATGGATCCTATCAAATATATCTTTGAGAAGCCTGCTTTGACTGGGAGGATTGCCGGATGGCAGATGTTGTTATCCGAGTATGATATTCAGTATGTTACACAGAAAGCTATCAAAGGAAGTGTGCTAGCAGAGCATCTAGCTCACCAACCTTTGAATGATTACCAGTCTGTATGTTTTGATTTTCCTGATGAAGATGTCATGGCCTTGAGTGAAAAGCCTCCCATTGGTGATGATGAAGGGCCTGAACTAGGATCTTTGTGGAAGCTTGTGTTCGATGGTGCGTCTAATGCTTTGGGGCATGGTATAGGTGATGTCATAATCTCTCCTCAGGATACTCATCGACCATTTACAGCCAGGTTGTTGTTTGAATGTACCAACAATATTGCTGAATATGAAGCTTGCATTATGGGTCTAGAAGGGGCAATTGATTTGAGAATAAAAAATCTAGAAGTGTACGGAGACTCCGCTCTGGTTATCTACCAAGTCCGAGGTGAATGGGAGACTCGTCACCCTAATTTAATTTCATACTGGGATTATATTAGGGAATTGACGAAAGACTTTGATGACATTACTTTCCATCATATTCCCAGAGAAGAGAATCAGTTGGCTGATGCTTTGGCTACATTATCATCTATGTACAAAGTGAGTTGGCCAAATCATGTACCTCGTGTTGCAATTGAGCGTAGAGAAAAGCCTGCTTATTGTTTCGCAGTTGAAGAAGAGAAGGATGGAAGACCTTGGTATTATGATATCAAGAATTTTATCAAAAACAATGTATATCCTGCCGGTGCTTCTGAACAAGATAAGAAGACCTTAAGGATGCTAGCAGTTGGTTTCTTCCTAGATGGGGAAGTGTTGTACAAAAGGAATTATAACAAAATCCTTCTCCGTTGTGTGAAGAAAAGAGAAGCGGACATGCTTATTGAAGAGATTCATGAAGGAGCTTTTGGTACCCATGCAAACGGGCATGCTATGGCAAAGAAAATTCTCCGTGCAGGTTATTACTAGTTGACCATGGAAGCAGATTGCATCAGTTATGCCAGAAAGTGCCATAAATGCCAAATTTATGCGAACAAGATTCATGTTCCACCTACTCCTCTGCATGTCATGACAGCACCTTGGCCCTTTGCTATGTGGGGCATAGATATGATCGATATGATTGAACCAAAAACGGCAAATGGTCACCGTTTCATCCTGGTTGCTATTGACTATTTCACCAAGTGGGTCGAAGCAGCATCATATGCCAATGTCACTAGAAAAGTGGTTTCCAAGTTCATCAGGAAGAAGATAATCTGTCGTTATGGAGTACCTAACAAGATTATCAATGATAATGCTAGCAACCTGAATAACCAGACAATGAGAGAGTTGTGTGCTGAGTTCAAGATTGAACATCACAATTCTTCACCATACCGGCCCAAGATGAATGGCGCCGTTGAAGCAGCTAACAAAAATATCAAGAAGATTATTCAGAAAATGGTGAAGACTTACAGGAACTGGCATGATATGCTTCCTTATGCTCTCCATGGATACAGAACCACGGTTCGCACTTCAACAGGGGCAACCCCTTTCTCTCTAGTTTATGGTATGAAAGCAGTATTACCCTTAGAAGTTGAGATTCCTTCGTTAAGAGTTTTGAGAGATGTTAAACTCGACGAAGCAAAATGGGTCCAGAATCGGCTTGATCAGCTCAATCTTATTGAAGAAAAGAGAATGGCAGCTTTGTGTCACGGTCAGTTGTACCAGCAAAGAGTCAAAAGAGCATTCGATAAGAAAGTCCGTCCAAGACAGTTCAAGCAAGGTGATTTAGTGTTGAAAGAAATACTACCTGTTCACAAAGATTTACGAGGAAAATGGACTCCTAACTATGATGGACCATTTGTCGTAAAGAAAGCTTTTTCTGGTGGAGCAGTGATCCTTGCAACTATGGACGGTGAAGAGTTTGCACATCCAGTAAACTCTGACGAAGTCAAGAAATACTGTGATAAAGAAAAGCTCGCTAAGTTGAAAACCCGAAAAGGCGGCTTAGGCAATAAAGAGCGTCCCGGTGGATTGAAAACCCGAAAGGGCGGTCCAGGCAAAAATTAGGGGCAATAAAAAAAAAGAGAAGAGAAAAAAGAAAAAGAGCATAGGACTGCGTCACTTGATTCAGCATGAAGGCGAAGCTTCAGATGGAAAAGATTGGCCCAATTTCCTTTCTCAAAAGCAAGATATTGCGATGTCAAGCTCATGGAGAAGGACAACTTTGTTATGATTTCATGGAATTTATTTATTTTCATTGCCATTATCTTAGTTTCAATTTCGCAATCACCTCATTGAGGGATTAGCATCCAGTTGTAAAAACTTTCCGCATTTTGCGCAATGAATAAAATTCACACTTTCAATCATATTGTGTCTGCTTGCTTTTATGTTCTAATTGTATACATTTGTGCTATTCATTTTTAACAAATAAAGCATTTAAACATTGTGAAAAAAAGAAAAGCATTTGAAAAAATTACAAACTGTTTTGAAATTTTAAATGACTGAAGGGAAACCGGTGGCGTTCGATATAATGCCCCAATTCGTATAGAGAAATTCATGGTAATCCCTTGATTCCATTCCAGGAAGAAAGTTGCTATCCTCTTTGGAAATTTGACTGAATGTTCGCCCAACAACAAGAACGGTCAACATCTCATGATCTTACCTCAGTGGAGTTACTCAGATCCCCGGTGCTTGGAAATTCAAACTCTCCTTAACTAAAACTCAGAAGTTCATACATACAAATTCATGCATTCATGCATTTAGATTCATGCATCATAATAATCACACAAAATCCTACATATGATCAGATATTTCATTTGCATTAGTTCTGCATTTAGGCATTAGAGATGTACAATCATGCATTCATGAAGCACATGTTCAAAATGTTGTTTTAACAGGTTGCGAACTTGGATCTCTTATTCAACGAAGAAGGTTAATTTCCCCAGTGAACTTAGTAGATTTTTATCCTTATCACTGGTCTTCATCAAGTTGGTCAACAGAGTTTCATCCTTATCAGATAGATCAACACTCTACACCTACCAAAAAGGGTTGATGATCCTTTCCCCATTGAATAATTCAAAAAAAGTGGTATCTACAGCAGATCGGTCTATATACAACTTTCATGGCCAGAAAAGTTAAATAGACCCGCTCTCCATTGATTTGTTCGAGATGGATGGAATACCGCACTTCAGTAAAGTGTTGGATAAACGGTTTCCCAGCAAAGATTGTGAAATTCTGGCAACCAGACAGACAAATGTTGTGCACAATGTTAGAGCACTTGTCCGAGCACTTGTCACACAATAATAATAAAACGCAGCGTAGCAAGTAAAATAAACGTGACTAAAAGATAAATAACACAGTAGGTTTGTTAACCCAGTTCGGCGCAAAATGCCCTAGTCTAGGGGATACCAATCCAGGAATGAACTCCACTATAATAGTTCTAGTGAAAAGCACAACGTAGACTCACTACTTGTCTTTGCACCACGACCCTACCAATGGCTGCTCTACCTAGGAACTCCTAGGTATGAGACCCCGTCTCAATTCCCACTAACAGTACAGACAGCATTGTTAAACACACACTTGTTTCTATAGTTTGAATAAGAGTCACACTCTAAAGAACACAACTAACTCCGTACTTCAAAGCTTAGGAGCAGTACACCATTACAACACAAAACACAGAGTACTTGACTTGAATCAGGGTGATACAATCAAGACTCACAACTAAGAAGAAAACCTAAAACCTTAAGACACACTCTTTAGTACACACACGATTTTCCACACACAAAACTAAGGTTTGTGTTTACATATATATAATACTGAGCAGTCATTGGTTTGGGCTTCAGCACACAGCTTGGACGTTGTCAGGTCCAGCAAATAATTCTTCATGAGCAAGAATATTGTTTCCAAAAATATATCAAAATTAATTATGGAAATACACCAAGGCAAGACAGCCTTTTACAGCTCATTAAACCTGCGCGTCTTGATCAGCACGCTAGGTTAAATATAAAACTTCAAAGAATCTTCAGAGATCTTGTTCATAAATATAATGCGAGTTGGCGCGCAACAATCAGGTCACACAATGCTGTTCCACTTGCTACAGCATTTGTCGCAGCATTTGGCTAGTAGTTGTTTTTGCAAAATGTAGCCAACTTACAAAAACCCAACAATCTCCCCCTTTGGCAAAATTTTGGCTAAAACAATATATAGCCAGCTCTTGGAGAGATACACAGAATTTCTTCAATTCACATTAGCACACGCCTTCTCAATTCAACTAAACATAATCTTGGCATATAATGAAACTACTTCCAAGGGGACACTTTTAATAAAGATAACTTGTAAATAGTATCAGAGGCAAATAATCATAATACGCCTAGCCTCACAGAAATAGCCAGATAAAAAGAACATATATATATAGTGGGTTCATTTAGAGATGAAAACATACTCTTGAATAGATAATTCCACAACATAGAGGAGATAATCAGATAGCACTCCCCCTCAACACATGCACATCCTTATACAATAAGTGCTCCCCCTCAAAACATGCAAACATATAACATAACATACTTACTTCAATGAGACAAATGTCAGAGCATCTGTCCAAGTGTCTTCATGCATAATAAGAACATAACAACATAACAACTGCTAGAGCATGTGTCAGAGCATCTTCAGGCATAACAAAAATAATTTCTAACATCTAATCTACCCCTTTTTAGCCATAAATTCTGACAAACATAGAGAAATCATATATTGCAGAAGAGAAAGCAAAGAGTAGCACATCAGTTCACATATGTCACCAAGTCACAGAGGCACATAGAGAGGCCACAAATATAGTTATTACAGACCATGGAGCACACTCAGGTGCATGAATAAAAGAAAAAAAAATTACAAACATCAGAAAGAGGCAGTTTCATCAGAGGCAGCAGATACTTCCTCAGTATTACCAGCAGCAGAAGCATTACCATTTCCTCCTTCTTTTTCCCTGTCATGGCCTTGTGCAGAAGCCTCACCCTCAGCTGCAACCTCAGCTTTCAAGGCAGCTATAACCATATCAATCTTCAGCTTCTTAGCACCTAGGTCCAAACTAACATCTGTAAGCTCAGCTATCATCTCCAGCTTACTCATACCACCAGATGACTGGACAGAAGTGCCAGCCAAATCATTAGCTCGTGGCTGGGATATCAACCTGCAATCCAAACCAAGAGGACTAGGCCTCCTAACAGGCTCATCTGTGCCCACCAAAATATCAGGGTGTTGTTGTAGAATAACACCACACACCAAAGTAGGAAATGGAATAGGGAACTTAACAGCAAAAGATTTGGCTTGCTCCAAAAATTGATGATAAATATAATAACCAAAATCAAAAGCAGATTTAGTACCAACTGCATAAATGAGCTTACCAATAACAGTGGCCACGGAGTTTGAGTGAGTAGTAGGGGACCAGTTATTAGCAGCAATTTTATTCAGAGCAGCATACAGTTTGCAGAGGACAAAAGCCCAGGCCAGTGTCTAAGCTTGTTACCTGTAATGGTCTTGCAAATTGTGTCATCAGTAACCTCCAACTCAGGGGTGTCTTCAATTGATCTTCCAAGATAAGCATTGATCACTTGAGGAGAGAAATTGACACATCTACCACGCACATACACCTTCCTGTACTCAGCATACCTAGGATCATCACATTCTTCAGGTATGTTGACAACAAACTCTCTCACCAGCTTGTCATAGCAGGGACCCAGATCTTTCACTGTCTTCATCATCCCAGCAAACTCCAACACATCAACCAACTCTTTGAACTTGAACACATCAGCTTTCAAATTCCTTTCAAGTCCTAGTCTTCTATGGTAGACAAACTTCCAGCGAATAGCTCCACTCTCCGGATGAAAGCTAAGGACACATTATCCAGAGGAGCTGAAGGAATATCCAAAGGAACTTTCATTCCTTTAACAGTTTTTCTAGATGCTCCACCAGATGGGGCAGCATCTGTCTCAGCAATGTCAAATTCAGAATCACTTGAGGGGTGATCCTTTCTTTTGAGACTTTTCTTCTTCTGATCAGCCCTAGGAGTCACTTTACTCCAAGATTTTGGGGGACCAGCCATAGGCTTCTTCCCAGAAGCAACAGTTTTCTTCTTAGTGCCTTTAGCACTCTCACCAACATCAGAAACAGCATTAACAAATTTGCTCCTTGTCCTGCGAGCAACACTAGTAACTGGAGTCACATCCAAAGACCTTTCTTCAGACTCCATTTCTTCTACATTCACCACAACAGTTGGTGCATCATTCACAGTATCAGCCTGACTAACATCTTTCTGAACCTCATCATTCTGATCTTGAGGCTTGGGGGAATCATTTTCAAGATCATTCACAGTCTCAAGAGTGTTTGGTATCACCAAGGACTCCACATCAGTTTGTGCCAAAGATGTTTGAGCATCTGGCACAGCCTTCTGAACATCAGCAGAAGAATCAATAGGATTCTCTGTCATAGCAATGTTCTCAGCAACATCATCAACAATAGTCTTATCATTAACTCCAGTATCAACATCACCAGCAGACAAATTTAATTCATCAACACCTAATTTGTCATCTACCTTAGGATTAACAGAATCTAGGGTTTCAGTGAACGCTTCAGTTCCCTCAAAAAGTTTTTCATCAGAACCAGTGACAGTAGTGTCAACATCTGGTTCTACAACAGTCGATTGGAAAGGATTTTCCTTACAGTACAGGTCATACATGGTGAGACCTACACGTTGAACAACAGAGAGGATTTCTTACCTTTTGAGATCTTCTTCGTTGCCGATGAAGTCGACCCTTTTCTAGTGCTTTTCCTCTTTCGTGACACAAGCGTTTTAGGACGCTGTTTAATCGGAGTAGATTCAGTGATTGTTGCAAGCGGTTGAACATCCATTACCACCGGTGAAGTGGTTTCTGGTACAGTGGGAGAAGTTTAATCGTTTGCGATTGGTGATTGAGTGTTTGTTGAAGAAGACATGATGGTAATGAGAAGTTTGAGTGTTTGAGAGATTGAAGGTTTGCAAGAAATTTTTGAATAGCGATGAGAACAGCAAGAGGGCAGTTGAGAGGTTGAGAGAGAGTTTGTAAGAAATAATGATGATTGCGTGTGATTTCTTTGTTTAAGGGAAGTTGGGATACTCTTCCTTAATTTGCGTGCATAAAGCGATTGAGGAGGGAAAAGATTAACTGCTGCACGCCTCCCATTAAATAACTGCTACAATTCCTCAATTAGGCAAATGCCTAACCGCCTTCTTAGTTTTTCAAATTGTGCAATATCAAGAGCCTTTGTAAATATATCTGCTAATTGCTCCTCAGTTGAAACATGCTCAATAGAAATAATTTTTTCTTCAACCAAATCTCTGATGAAATGATGTTTGATATCAATGTGCTTGGTCCTGCTATGTTGTACAGGATTCTTAGAAATATTTATTGCACTCAGATTGTCACAATATAATGTCATAACATCTGTCTTGACATTGTACTCACTCAGCATCTGTCTCATCCATACCAATTGTGTGCAGCTACTACCAGCAGCTATGTACTCAGCCTCAGCAGTTGATAAGGAAACACAATTTTGTTTCTTACTAAACCAAGATATAAGATTGTTACCTAGGAAGAAACATCCACCAGAAGTACTTTTTCTATCATCTGCACTTCCAGCCCAATCTGCATCACAATATCCTACCAACATAGTACTCTCTCCATGAGAATACAACAAGCCATAATCACTGGTACTGTTCACATATTTCAGGATTCTCTTCACTTGAGTCAGATGGCTAATTTTTGGCTCAGCTTGGTACCTAGCACATACTCCAACAGCAAATGTGATATCAGGTCTACTAGCAGTCAGATAGAGTAGACTTCCTATCATACTTCTGTATAATCTTTGATCTACATCTTCTCCCTTGTCATCTTTAGATAATTTGACATGTGTGGGAGCAGGAGTTCTTTTGGTGGCAGCATTCTCCATACCAAATTTCTTGACCATATTCTTTGCATACTTGCTTTGAGATATGAATATAATATCTTCTATTTGCTTTACTTGAAGACCTAGAAAGAAATTCAGTTCACCAACAAGACTCATTTCAAACTCAGATTGCATCTGCTGAACAAAATGTTGTACCATCTGGTCAGACATTCCTCCAAAGACTATATCATCAACATATATTTGTGCAATCATCAGCTTTCCTCTCTCATCTTTCACAAACAGTGTTTTGTCATTATCTCCCTTCCTGTAACCATTATTCACCAAGAATTCAGTTAGCCTCTCATACCAAGCTCTAGGAGCTTGTTTCAAACCATATAGTGCTTTCTTCAACTTGTATACATGATTTGGAAAGGCTGGATAAACAAACCCCTTGGGCTGTTCCACATAGACCACTTCATTTAAGTAACCATTCAGAAACGCACTCTTGACATCCATTTGATATAGCTTGAATTTGAGAACACATGCAATTCCAAGTAATAATCTAATGGCTTCTAGTCTAGCTACAGGTGCAAAAGTTTCACCAAAGTCTACCCCTTCAATTTGAGCATAACCTTGAGCTACCAATCTAGCTTTGTTTCTAGTGATGGTACCATTTTCATCAGATTTATTTTTGTAGACCCATTTTGTACCTATGATATTAGCATTATCTGGCCTAGGGACTAGATCCAACACATCACTTCTCTTGAACTGAGTTAGTTCTTCTTGCATGGCATTTATCCAAAACTCATTAGTCAAGGCCTCTTTAACATTCTTAGGTTCAAAATTTGAGATGAAACAAGAATTTGATACCTCATAGTTTCTTCTTCTTGTTGTAATTCCTTGATTCGGATTACCAATAACTTGATCTATTGGATGATTCTTCTGAACTCTGATGGATGGACCTTTGTTATTAACTGTATCTTCAGAACTTATTACCTCACTATTTTCCTCATTGACAGCTTCATCTTCTATCTCTTCTTGTAAGTCAGATGCTGTGCCAAATGTACTATCTTCTGGTGCAGCATTATTACCCTTACCATCAATCACAACATTTATGGATTCCATCATGGCATTAGTTTTGGAGTTGAAAACTCTATAGGCTCTGCTATTAATTGAATAACCCAAGAATATGCCTTCATCACTTTTAGGATCCATCTTCCTTCTTGGTTCTCTGTCAGCTAAGATATAACATTTACTTCCAAACACATGAAAGTATTTCACAGTGGGCTTTCTTTCCTTCCATAGCTCATACAGAGTTGTAGATGTCCCTTTTCTCAAGGTTACTCTATTATGTATACAGCAGGCTGTGTTCATAGCCTCAGCCCAGAAGTGGAATGGTAACTTCTTAGCATGTAACATTACTCTGGCAGACTCTTGTAGTGTTCTATTCTTCCTCTCTACTATTCCATTTTGTTGAGGAGTAATAGGAGCAGAGAATTCATGGAATATTCCTTCAGTCGTGCAAAACTCAGAAAATTTACAATTTTCAAACTCCTTCCCATGATCACTTCTGATTCTAGTGATACCACATTCCTTTTCTCTTTGAAGTTTCAAACAAAGATCCTTGAACTTTTCAAAAGTGTCAGATTTCTCTCTGATGAAATCAATCCAAATATATCTAGAAAAATCATCTACCATGACAAAGGCATACTTCTTTCCACCTAAGCTCTCAACTTGCATAGGTCCCATTAAATCCATGTGCAACAATTCAAGCACTCTAGATGTGGTCAGATGTTGCAGCTTCTGGTGTGGCTTTTTTGTCTGTTTTCCTATCTGATATTCTCCACATATACTTCCTTCTTGAATCTTAAGCCTAGGTATGCCTCTAATAGCTCCTTCAGCAATAGCTTTCTTCATACTTTTGAGATTTAAGTGTCCAAGCTTTTGGTGCCACAAGTTCACATCATCTTCTTTGGTTACTAAGCAAGTAGATAGCTCAGCTTTGTCTTGAGATACCCATAGGTAATAGTTATCCTTTGAACTTTCTTCCTTCATCAGTAGATCACCTTTACTATCTGTAACTAAGCATTCACTCTTTGTGAAGTTGACTTTTAGACCTTTGTCACACAACTGACTAATGCTTATTAGATTAGCTTTCAGCCTCTTCACATGAAGAACTTTGTCAAGTTTAGGTAGTCCTTCATTGATTAGTGATCCTATGCCTTTGATTTCCCCTTTGGCTCCATCACCAAACGTTACAAAGCTTGTAGCATATGGCAAGACATTTGTCAAGTAATCTCTATTTCCTGTCATATGTCTTGAACAACCACTATCAAAGTACCAATCGCTTCCAGATGATGCTCTTAGAGAGGTATGAGCAATTTGAGCAATCTCCACACTTTCAGTTTCTGCTTGATTAGGATCATCAGCATTGCTCTTCTGCTTCCACTCTTGCTTGACATTTTTCAGAATAGGTTCCATAGTCTTCAAAGTAGGTTCAGCATTCTTCAGAATAGGTTCAGCCTTTGGTATATGAGTTTTAACAGGATACCCATACAATTTAAAAGGTCTGATGTGTCCCTTTCTTCCACAATGATAACAAACCCAACCAGAATATCTCCTCTTAGGTTTAGTGTAGTTTCTGATTGTTTGTTGTCTCACCGGATGCTGGGGCATCTGTCTTGACATAGTTGGATTATAGGTAGTGACAGACGGGACAAACTTCTTTATAGGCACCTTTTTCTGATTAATTAGTGACTTGTAATTGAAACCAATTCCTCTTGTATCATTAGACTTTTGTCTTGTCTCTAGAATTTCTTCTAGCATATCAGTACTTGTGTTCAGCATCCTCAATTGCTTGTTCATGTTGTCAATCTTGGATTTATATAGAGTAACATCACCCTCCAGTCTTGAATTTTCTTCCTGAAGTTTGTTTTTCTCTGCTTGCAGTATAGCAATAATCTTCTTTTGCTTTATCACAGTGTTACCAACCTCTAGGCTTTTGAGCCATAATTCCTTATAGCATTCAACTAATTCATCATAAGGCATATCACCATTGTGTGACTCAGCATCAGAAGCACATATCCCAGTTAAAGCAATCACATGGTTAGCTGATTCAGACTCTTCCTCAGATTCATCTTCATCAGACCAAGAGACAGTCATTCCTTTCTTTTGCCTCTTAAGGTACGTGGCACATTCAGTCCTAATATGCCCATATCCTTCACATTCATGACATTGAACTCCTTTGCCTTGGCTTGTCTTGTCATCTGTCTTTGATTTCCTCAGATTGTTGCTGTTCCTATTAATGCCGTGACTGTTGTTTGGAGCATGTGTCTTGGCATTCCTGTCAAACCGTTTGAAGGCTTTATTGAATTTCCTCCCTAGCATCACAATGGTTTCAGATAGACTGTCATCAGTTTCCATATCACTCTCCTCAGATTTGGAGGTAAACGCAATACTCTTTGTCTTCTTTTCAGATCTCTCATTTGCAATTACTTCAAACGTTTGCAAAAACTCTACTAGTTCACCCATTTTCAATTCTGAAATGTCCTTGGCTTCCTCTATGGCAGTAACCTTCATGTCAAACTTCTTAGGTAAAGACCTAAGCATTTTCTTTACCAGGTTTTCTTCAGAGATCTTTTCTCCCAAGGCATCAAATTGATTATCAAACTCAAGCATTCTCATGTGAAAGTCTTGAATGCTTTCATCATCCTTCATCTTTAAGTTCTCAAATTTACTAGTCAACAATTGCAGCCTTGAGCTTTTTACCTTTGAGGTACCCTCATGAACAGTTTGGAGCTTCATCCATGCATCCTTTGCAATAGTACATTTTTTTATTAGTTTGAAAATGTGCGCATCGACTCCATTGGTTAAGGCATTTAGAGCCCTTGAATTTGCATTGGCTAATGCTTCTTCATCCTTGCTCCATTCGTCCTCAGGTTTCAGCTTAGTGATGGTCTCCCCTTCCTTACCAGTAGTGACTATAGGAGGTTCCCATCCTACAACCACAGCTCTCCATGTTTTGTGATCCATGGATTTCAAAACGTAGTCATTTTAGACTTCCAGTCATCATAGTTTGCATCACCAACCAAGAGTGGTGGTCTATTCATCAGTCCTCCTTCTTTGTCCATCTTAGCCAGAAATATCTTCCCTGGAGCTCACCCAATCAGGTAGGGTGCCTGCTCTGATACCAATTGAAATTCTGGCAACCAGACAGACAAATGCTGTGCACAATGTTAGAGCACTTGTCCGAGCACTTGTCACACAATAATAATAAAATGCAACGTAGCAAGTAAAATAAACGTGACTGAAAGATAAATAACACAGTAGGTTTGTTAACCCAGTTCGGCGCAAAATGCCCTAGTCTGGGGGATACCAATCCAGGAATGAACTCCACTATAATAGTTCTAGTGAAAAGCACAACGTAGACTCACTACTTGTCTTTGCACCACGACCCTACCAATGGCTGCTCTACCTAGGAACTCCTAGGTATGAGACCCCGTCTCAATTCCCACTAACAGTACAGACAGCACTGTTAAACACACACTTGTTTCTATAGTTTGAATAAGAGTCACACTCTAAAGAACACAACTAACTCCGTACTTCAAAGCTTAGGAGCAGTACACCATTACAACACAAAACACAGAGTACTTGACTTGAATCAGGGTGATACAATCAAGACTCACAACTAAGAAGAAAACCTAAAACCTTAAGACACACTCTTTAGTACACACACGGTTTTCCACACACAAAACTAGGGTTTGTGTTTACATATATATAATACTGAGCAGTCATTGGTTTGGGCTTCAGCACATAGCTTGGACGTTGTCAGGTCCAGCAAATAATTCTTCATGAGCAAGAATATTGTTTCCAAAAATATATCAAAATTAATTATGGAAATACACCAAGGCAAGACAGCCTTTTACAGCTCATTAAACCTACGCGTCTTGATCAGCACGCTAGGTTAAATATAAAACTTCATAGAATCTTCAGAGATCTTGTTCATAAATATAACGCGAGTTGGCGCGCAATAATCAGGTCACACAATGCTGTTCCACTTGCTACAGCATTTGTCGCAGCATTTGGCTAGTAGTTGTTTTTGCAAAATGTAGCCAACTTACAAAAACCCAACAGATTGGTTTATGAACATCATTCCCAGTGAATCGTTGATAAATCATCTGATCTCAATAAGTCAACAAGCATGCTGAATTCTCAATGAAGTTGTTACTCAGTATCTAAGCAAATTGGTTTCAGAACCACCTCCCCAATGAAGATATCATACTGCATCTATTACAAATTGATTGGGATAATATGTATCTCAGCAAAATAATGGTCAAGCAGTAATCTTGTAAATTCTTTGTTAGAATGATGGCAGAATGTTCAGTTTTTGACTCCCAACAAGTTTCTTTACCCAAAGATACATCAAGCGTCAGTGGAGTAAATTTAGAATCAGGTTTGAGTTAAATCACCCGGGCGGGAGATGACTCTGTTATTTTTTAATCAAAACACCCGGACGGGAGACGATTCAGTTTTTCTTTTACCTGATTCAAGCACCCGGGCGGGAGAAGATCAGTTTATTTTCACTTTAGAGTTAAAGCACCCGGGCGGGAGAAAACTCTGTTTACTTTTGAATCTAAGCACCCGGGTGGGAGACGATTCAGTTTTTTTCTTTTATATGATTCAAGCACCCGTGCGGGAGAGGATCGGTTTATTTTTCTTTTGGAGTTAAAGCACCCGGACGGGAGACAACTCTATTTATTTTTTAATCCAAGCACCCAGGCGGGAGAAGATCAGTTTATTTTTAGAGTTAAAGCACCCGGACGGGAGACAACTCATTTCTAAGATCAAAGCACTCGGACGGGAGACGATCATTTCTTTCTCAGGTATTCAGTTCCTAATTGCCCCAAGTATGATTTCCATCCTCACCTCTCATTAGCATTTATCTCATTACATCGCTCTCACATCACAAAATTAGGGCATTTGTATTTAATTACCTTTTACTACGAGCTCACAAGGATGCAAGTCATTGGTGCGTCAAGTATAAGATAATTAAATAGGGGCAGCTGTAATACCCTAATTTTCTACCTTTTAAAATAAATATTTCATTTTGAAAACCATTTATGATTTTATAAGAAATACTGAAAAGAATTTTAGAAAAATTGATACGCTTGCATTTTTATTTTATTCTCTTTTAGTGCAAATCATTTTCCTTTTTTTATATATAATAAAAATATTAAAATTAGATTTCTTCAACTTTTATTGAATTTTTGGTTTTTATTTCCACTTTCTATTTTATTTGTTTTTTACAATTTTCATTGAATTTATTTGCATTTTTATCTTTTAAAAGAGTTTATCTTGCATTTATCAACCAACCACATATGGCCACCTCATTTTCTTTTTTCCATTTCATAATTCATTTCCTCTTCAAAACCAATTAGATTTTTCACCCAATTTCTATTTCACATTTTACCACTAAAAACCCATTTATTACAAAATAGCCCCATTTTTATGCTGGCAGTATAAAAGGAACCCTTTACTACCAAACCCTAGGATTGGCTTTCACTGTTCACAACTTTCTCTTCTCTTTTCTTTCTCTCTGTCCTACTCTCTTTGTCTAACCTTGAACCCTAATAATCTCAAATTAAAATCCGTCCAAAATCAACCAAGAATCATGATATTCATCTAAGTCAAAGCGTGCCTAGCTTCTCCTCCATTCATTTCTTCTCTGTTTGTGCTCAAAAACTCAAAGGACGGCTCCAAAATCTTCAGATCCGAGGCTCAAGCTCGCAAAACTCAAGAAGGTTGAACGCATGATTCTGGACTATTCTCTCCCTTTTCCTTCTTGATTCATATTCATATTCATGTATATAAACTGGTTATTGATGATATTGTTGTTTGCTGATTGAAAAACGTTTAAATCCGAAGTTTATTGTTTTTTTTGACTCGTGATTTCGCGTTTGTTCGTTCTGTTTATGAGAAAACTAATATGAAATTTGTGTTTAAAACTGAGAAACGAACTGAATCAATGATTATTCGCGTAGAATCGAAATTTGTTTCGCGTTAACCTTTTTTTAGATCCGAAACCTCTCTTTCTTTTCGTGATTGTTCAAGAACTCTATTTGCAAAATTGATGCTAGATTCGGATTATACATGAAAAAACAATCGATTTGGTATATTGGTTTGTTTCGATTGACTGAGTTTTGGTTTTGTTTGGTGGTCACCGAGCTCAACTCGTGAGCTTCAATGGTGATGGCTGAGTCACTGAGTTAGTGACTCGGCCGAGTGAAAGTGATGAAGGAGACGGACACATGCCAGTCTCCCATTGGCTGTAGGTTTTGTTTTTTTTTTCTTTTCTGTTTTGTTTATGAAGTGGGTTTATAACCGGGTCGGGTCACACCCACAGACCCGGTCCGGTTTTTGATGGGTTATGGTAGAAATTGGGCTTGTTTGGTTCTGGCCCAGTAGCTTTGTTTGCTGATTATGTTTTTTTGTGATTACTGAACACACACCCCTTATGCTTCCTGCGCCCCTCTGCTGGGCTGAAGCTAATTTTGGGGTTTTGGGCCCATTTTCCTTTTTCTCGCGTTATTTTCGCTGTGTATGTTTATTTGTCGGTATACATATATTTTTATTTATTGTGTACGCGTTTAAATTTTGATCGTTAAATTGTTCAATGTAATTATCATGTCATATGCATTCATATATATATATATCTCCACCTTCTTCTTTCTTTCTTTTTAAATTTAAACTACCTCTTAAAAAAATATAAAATAATGATTCGTTAATTAAAGTGAAAAGGGGGAGTCTGGTGCACACCTTTCTCGGCCTAAATAGTACAGTCTATGATGCACATCGTAGATAGCTTACTATTCTCATTTTGATTAACGAACATTTAATTGATTAAAGTGAAAAAAGGGGAGTCTGGTGCACATCTTTCTCGGCCTGAATAATACAGTCCATGGTGCACATCGTGGATAGTGTATTATTCTCATTTTAATCAATAGTTCTCTTAAATTAATTAAGATGAAAAGGGGGAGTCTGGTGCACACCTTTCTCGGTCTGAATAATTCAGTCCATGGTGCACATCGTAGATAGCGTGCTATTCTCATCTTAATTAACGAACTTTTTTTAATAAATCTACAACTTCTTTTCTTAAACGAACGATACTTTATCCATTCCTTTGACACATACAAACGCTTAAACCTCAGTTGAGTATACAAGCACACTGTTGTTTCAAAGGAATGCGACCTAAGTATTTTTCGATTAAAAGCAATTAACAAAACTCTTTTTAGAACTACGTGAGCTTTGAATTTCTCATTGCACATGGGGAATACGTAGGAGTGAGATTGTAATCTCGTCAAGCCAAATAAAAAAAAAACTCTTTTTTCCCTTTTCTGTTCAATATGCGGCAATTTTTTATTTTACGCGGTTAATTATGTTTATGCAAACCAAATTCCCTAAATGGTTCCCGTTGAGTACAACGGATATGAGGGGGTGTTAACGTCTTCCCCTCATATAACTAACTCCCGAACCCGACTTTTCAAGGTTTTATCATTATTTTCCTTTCCCTTCATGGGATAAATAAAATATGGTGGCGGCTTCATTGTTTACATTTTGCATTGCATAATTATCATTGCATTTTTGTATTATTTGCGCTGGGTGTTACAGTTATATGTGGTCCCCTTAGGAAGAGAATGGTCTATCTACATGTCTCTTAAGCAAGGTTAAGGAAGTAAAGCTATGGCACCAGAAACTAGGTCATCTCCATCTAAGAGGGATGAAGAAAGTCATTTCAAAGGAAGTTGTCAGAGGAATACCAAAGCTTAATATTGATGAAGGAAGCATTTGTTGTGACTATCAGATTGGTAAGCAAACCAAGGTACCACATCCAAAACTTCAACATCTTGTCACATCAAAAGTTTTAGAGTGGTTACACATGGATTTGATGAGACCTATGCAAGTTGAAAGTCTTGGTGGTAAGAAATATGCATATGTAGTTGTGGATGATTTCTCTAGATTCACCTGGATTAATTTTATTAGAAAAAAATCAGATACTTTTGAGGTATTTAAAGACTTGTGCACTCAACTTCAGAGAGAAAAAGATGAAAAATCATAAGAATTAGAAGTGATCATGGAAGAGAGTTTGAAAACTCAAGGTTCATTGATTATTGTTCCTCTGAAGGCATCAAGCATGAGTTCTCAGCTCCTATTACACCACAACAGAATGGCATAGTGGAAAGGAAGAACATGACCATACAAGAATTTGCAAGGGTTATGTTGCATTTTAAGAAACTTCCTCTAAATCTATGGGCTGAAGCTATGAACACAGCATGTTACATACACAGTCGTGTTACTTTAAGATTTGGTATTGCCACTACTTTATATGAACTATGGAAAAACAGAAAACCTACAGTCAGATACTTTCATGTGTTTGGTAGTAAATGCTACATTCTAGCTAACAGAGAACCGAGAAGAAAAATGGATCCTAAGAGTGATGAAGGAATTGTTCTAGGCTATTCAACAAATAGTAAAGCTTATAGAGTATTCAATTATAGAACAAACATTGTGATGGAATCTATTAATGTGGTTGTTGATGATATGCCAAGTACACTAGTGAAAGATGTGCACTATGATGTGGGCACATTCTATCAGCAGAATGTAGAACCAGTAATAAATGATAACATCGAATCAATTCTTGATCATGTGCATGATGAATCTGAAGTCACTCCTATAAACAAAGCACCATCCATTAGAGTTCAAAAGAACCACCCCACTGACCTCATCATATGTGACCTAAACAAGGGAATTACTACTAGAAGGTCATATGATAATGTTTCAAACTCACGTTTTGTCTCAAGGATGGAACCCAAGAATGTGAAAGAAACACTAATTGATGAGTTCTGGATTAATGCGATGCAAGAAGAACATGGACAATTCAAAACAAATGATGTTTGGGACATAGTTCCTAGACCTAAAAATGCAAATGACATAGGAACAAAATGGGTCTATAGAAACAAGTCAGATGAGAATGGTATTGTGACCAGGAACAAAGCAAGACTCGTGGCTCAAGGATATACACAAATTGAAGGTGTTGACTTTGATGAAACGTTTGCACCAGTGGCAAGATTTGAGTCAACTAGGTTAATGCTTGTAGTAGCTTGTATTCTGAAATTCAAATTATTCCAAATGGATGTTAAGAGTGAATTTCTAAATGGTGAACTAAATGAAGAAGTGTATGTTGAGCAACCAAAAGGCTTTGTTGATCACAAGCATCCTGAATATGTGTACAAGCTATAGAAAGCTTTGTATGGGCTGAAGCAAGCTCCAAGGGCTTGGTATGAGAAGCTGACTGAATTCCTTACTACTCATGGTTACAGAAAATGAGGAAATGGCTAGACTCTATTTGTAAGAGAAAACAGTGGGAAGTTGATGATACCACAAATTTATGTTGATGATTGTCTTTGGAGGATTGTGTCAACATATGGTCCAACATTTTATCAAACAGGTGGAAGACACAATTTGCATTTCACAAAGCAAATATGCAAAAAAATGTTGTGAAGAAGTTTGGAATGGAATCTGCTAGTCACAAGAGAACACCTGCTCCTACACATTTGAAACTCACTAGAGATGAAAAGGGGTCAGTGTGGATCAAAGTCAGTCTAGAAGTATGATAGGCAGTTTGTTGTATCTTACAGCTAGTAGACCTGATATTACATTTGATGTAGGTGTGTGTGTGCTAGATATCAAGCTGATCCAAAGGAAAGTCATTTGAATCAAGTAAAGAGAATTCTGAAATATGTGAGTAGTACTTCTAATTATGGTCTATTATATGCTCATAGTGAAGATTCAAGACTGATTGGTTATTGTGATGATGATTGGGCAAGAAGTGTTGATGATAGAAAGAGCTCTTTTTGTGGTTACTTCTTCTTGGGTAATAACTTAATGGCTTAAACATCTTTTTGGCCCATGTATGTACACCAAATTTTGCTTTTAGTTCTTGTATGTGATTTTATTCCAAAATAGTCCCCATATCGACCAAACTTTTTGTTTTTGGTCCCTAAAGTTAAAATCTGCAGGAAAATTCTCAAGTTTCCTGCAGATTTTTGCTTTAAGGACCAGAAGCAAAAAGTTTGGTCGATACGAGGACTATTTTGGAATAAAATCACATACAGGGACTAAAACCAAAATTTCGCGTACATACAAGGACTAAAATGACGTTTAGTCCTAACTTAATTTCGTGGTTTAGCAAGAAGCGAAATAGGGTCTCTCTATCTACTGCTGAAGCTGAATAAATTGCAGCTGGAAGTAGTTGTACTCAAATGATTTGGATGAAACAAATGTTGAAGGAGTATAATGTGGAGCAAGATGTGCTCACATTATTCTGTGATAATCCAAGTGCTATAAATATCTCTAAGAATCCCATTTCGCATAGTAGGACGAAGCATATAGACATTAGACACCATTTTATTCATGACTTGGTTGAAGAAAAAATTGTGTTTCTTGAGCATGTTGCAACTGAAGAACAGATTGCTGATATTTTTACTAAGGCCTTAGATGTTATTCAATTTGAGAATCTTAGGGGTAAATTAGGCATTTGCCTAATTGAGCAGTTGTAGCAATTAAAGAAAAGTGTGCGTGCAACGGTTACTTTGTGTTATCAATGCGTGCATGCCATTTGTGTGAGAAGGATCAATACTTGCCATAATCGTTCCACTTCTCTCAAACAACTACTCAACATCGCCGTACATCACTCTTACTCTCACATTGTCTCTGTAAATCGCTCTTACCATTGCAACCCTAGTTTCCTCAAAATCTCAATCATGACTAAGAAATCAACCTCCACTCCGTCAAAATCATCTTCTGCAAATTTGTCTCCCTCCCAATCTAATAGATCAAAACGTATGGAGGACGGGAATGTATTGATCGCTGATGCAAAACCGATCACTACTGTTCGTCCATCTGCTTCAAAGAAAGCAAAAGCTTCATTAGTATTTGCGAAGAAGAAGAGTACAAAACTTGAACCAAAACGGAGAGTTCACACTATGACAAACTTGTATATATCTTCTACTGATGAAAAGAAGAATGAAGTACATAGTCCTATTGCTGTACAAAAACCTTCTATAAATGTCAGATCCAATAGCAACACTGAGAAAAATGTGGAAGTTGAAACAATTCCCACTGTTCATGGGTCCGGTAAGCCCGCTACTACTTCTGAAAATGTTAAACAAATATACCTTTTGCAAATGAATCTGTTGTTGATGGTGCATCACCTAAAATCCAATTCATGGTTAATGCACTCACATCTCTAAAGGACTCTGATTCTGAGTCTAATATGGTGCCTAATGTGGGCACATTATTGGCACAACACAAGCGTACTGCTGAAAATGAAAAGAATAGTGAAAATGACCACACTGAGTATGAATGTGCTCATGAAGTTGAAAAATCCTTAGATGCTAAAGATGCTGATGACACTTAGAAAGCATCTAATGATGGACATGTTAAAAAATGTGATGAAAATGAAGGTTCTGATAATGATGAATCAGAGAAATCTTATAAGGCTGAAACAACTGTGAACACTGCTGAAGAAACAGATTAATCCTCCTCAACTAGCTTTAGTTCCAAGAAGTCAAATGGACAAGAGGCTAATGAGAATGAGGAAGATCCATAAATGATTGACATTGACAACTACAAGGTAGTTGCAAGGACACCAGTATCTGCTCCTAGTATAAAAGGAAGATTGAGGAGTAGAAATGTTAAAGCTGCAAGTCCTCCTATTTCAAAAAATGTTTTTGTTAAGAAAGCTGCTCCAAAGGCAATTTCATCTGCCTCTGAGAGCAAGAAGAAGACTACTGTGTTAGGACCACCAAAAAGGTGGATCAAGGTTGAAATTCTCAACTCTAGAAAAGGCAAGAGAGGTCAGAAAAGAAAGGCTTCAACAAGTGATTCTGACTCTGAGTATAATGTGGAAGAAGATGTGGACACATCTTCCCCAATTCTAGTACCTGCCAAAAAGTCTAAGAAGATTGTTGATGCTCCTGATGTAGAGATAGATAATGTCTCTTTCCATAAGCTTGGAAATGCTCAGAGGTGGAAGTATGTATATCACACAAGAATTGCCTTGGAACAAGAACTGAGTGCAGGAATGCTGAAAAACAAGGAGATCATGGACTTGATTGAGATTGATCGGTTAATGAAGACCATCACTCATCTGTATAGCTATTATGAATAGCTGGTCAAAGAATTTCTAGTTAACATCCCTGCTTACTGCGATAATCCTCTTAGCAAAGAACACCACAAGGTATATGTAATAGGTAAATGTGTGGAATTCTCTCCAGCCATATTCAACAAAGTTCAAGGAAGAGATGAGAATCCTCAAGCACAGTTGGAGGTCATTAATAATGAGGTATGCAAGGAACTTACTGGAAACAAAGTCAAGGTGTGACCAAAGAATAACAAACTCTCAACTGTTAAGCTCACATCAAAATATGGAACACTCAATAGGATAGCTACTTCAAACTGGGTCCCACTCATCACTATTTCGATATTGCTATTGAGTTGGGCAAGTTCATTTATGTTATAGGTAAGGCAATTCCTTTTGACTTTGGAAATTATATCTTTTTGCAAACCATCAAGCATGCCAAAAATCTTGCTGCTGTCAAGTTCCCTGTTGTTTTTCCTACTCTCTTATGTGCCATTATGCTGGACCAACACCCTTCCCTGAATAGGGATGGTGACTTTACTATGAAAAGGGGTAGCAAGCTGAATGTTATCCTTCAATATTATGCACTCTAATGCACTATTTGTGCCATCTTGATCTGATATATGCACTCTATTATCTCCTATGATTTTTATGCTATGCAAATCTGCTAGCTCATCTGAAGACTTCCTTTGTGGTATGATCTGTTTGGAAAAAATTTATGTCTAAAAAGGGGGAGTAGTTAGTTGATGTTATTTATTAGTTGTTTCTTATTGCTCTACTGCTGCTGATCTGATGTGGATGTGAATTATTATTATTTGTCTCTACTACCTACCTTTATCTATGAGCTATAAAGATATGAAGATGTTATATTATGTCATGGTATGTGTTAATTGTTAGTTGTTGGGAGTATGATATTGTCTGTAGAATGATGTGCATGAAAATGTGGGCACAATATTTTTTCCACATGATATGTTAGTTGTTAGTTGTTGCATGTGAGTGTTGTTATTATTTGTAGCATGATGTGCTTGTAAATGCGGGCACATTGGTGATGCCATTATGAGTTGTGAATTGTTTGCATGATCTAAGGATGAAGTATGTATGAATGATTTTAGGGGGAGAAAATATTTCTCTTGTTGATTTTTATTTTAAGCTGATATTGAGGGGGAGTGTTGATTGTCTCTTGTTTTGATTGTGTGCTTGCATGAATATGTGCTACCTTAAGCATGTCAAGCTATATGTGTGTTTTCAGAAACACTGATGTGAGGATATCTCTATCCTCTATGTCTCTTTGTGTGAGTCTGTTTACTGTCCGCTGTTGTATGCCTCTGATGTTCATTGTTGAATCTTATTTGGTAAGCCTTTCTATAAGGAATCCACTATGTGAATTGTTGATTTTCTCCTTCAAGTTGCTATATTCTGATTAATATGAAGGAGTGTGTTATCTTTATCTCACTAGCGCTCTTATATGGTCCAAGTTTGTTTTAGCCAAAAATTTGCCAAAGGGGAAGATTGTAAGTGGTTTTGTGTTGGCCTCATTTTTGGTAAAACACAATGTGGAGGATAATGTGCGCACATCATTGAAGATGTGGAGAACAATGTTCGCACATCATGCAACTCCAGAAGTATTGAGCATAATTTTGCGTCATATCTTTTATGGAGATTTGTTTCACTTTTATGTTGGTTAGCTTGCTGGCCAAGGCGCGCACTCTAGGTGAACCATTAGGATTAATTGTAACCCTAATTCTTTTGTAAAAAGTATTTTCCAATTATGGAAATATTTTATATGGTTCAAATTTATGTCTCTTGGGTCAGAATTCTTACAAGAGGTATCTTGAAGCCCAAGACACGTTTACAACCGTGCTACTCAGTAGATTATATATATGTGTGAAGACTAAACTTAATACTCATTTAAGCCAATATTGAAGAATGGAGTTTTAGGGTTTGAGTCTTGTGTTCTTCTTATTTTTGTGAGCCTTTGCTTGTGTCACCTAGATGCTTGCAAAAGGACTGAATCTTTGAGTTGTAATCTGAAGCTTTTAAGCAAGGAATATTCTTCACTACTCTAACCTTTGAAGTACGAGTAGTGTATTATTGTTTTGAAGTACTCTTAGCTTTGCTTGTGTCACCTAGATGCTTCCATAAGGACTGAGTCTTTGAGTTGTAATATAAAGCTTTTAAGCAAGGAATATTGTACTTCTCTAAACTTTAATTGTATTTCTCATAGATTACACTGATATGTGTATAGTATTGGGAGTGAGATGAGTTTCTCTTACCTATGGGGTACCTAGGTCGAAATATAGCATGGGTATTGGCGAATTCTTAAGTTGTAAACCGAGGTGTAAACCGGACAGCTTATAGCATTACACTAGTGGATTTCCTTCCTAGCTTAGTATGCCCCCAGATTAGGTGATGTTGCACCGAACTGGGTTAACAATATCCTTGTATTATTTACTGCTTTTATTATTTGTTACTTTATTACTTGTACTGCAAGTCTGGTTAATGTGCGCACATTATACCGCACATTATTTTCATAACATGAATTATAATTAGTACGCCAGAATTTCACAAACAAAACACCACAACTCTCTCACTTCCTCCCACCTTTCTCTCACACCTTCACCACACAAACCCTCATCCTTCAATATCTAATCTAACATGCAATCACACTTTTGGATACTCTAGTAGCCATAGATTCAAGGTGAGCTTTAAATTCTCTTTTCTCTTCCTCTTTGGCTGAATCATTTTCTCCAAACTGAACCCAATCCCTTCCATTTAAGTTTTAAAACTCAGAGGTTATGGTCGTATGAAAGAAGATTCGGAAGTAGAAGCTAAAGAGTTGGAAACTAGAGGTAATATGTTTGAAATTCCGTTTCGCAAGCTTTATTATTTGGGTCATATCCTTTGAACCGTAACTCCGTTTTGAATGGTTGTCGAATTTTCAGAATCTAGACGAAAATCTCTTCAAGATAGGCACTAATTTTGTACGATTTGGGTCAGTATTGAGGTCGGAATTCATGTTCAAAGTTGGGATGTTGATGCAGAAAAATCTGCACACGAATTTGATGCATTGGGACTGTTTTGGGAGCTTAAAAAATGTCAAGGTGAGTTCCTCTAGATAGCTTGCTTCTCCTTAGGTAGTATAATGTCCAAAAATGTTAATAGAAAGTAATTGTTATTGTTCAAATCGTACATATGGGTGTATGATTTAGTTTAGAAAAGAATTAGAAACTTCAGAAAGTAAGAAATGGTAAGTTAAGATTGGACTTAACATAACTCAAATAAAGTTTTAACAATACTTAGGCATAAGATTAGAAAGATAAGCTAAGTTGAATTATTCTGTTTCTCCATGGTTTGGTATGACATCCGGAATAAGCAAAATGATAAGTAAGTAAGTAAGTAAGTAAGTATGTATGTATGTATGTATGTATGTATGAAATGAAAATGATAAGTATAGGATTGATTTTATGAATGGGCTTTGACCCACAGTTATAGTGGGCTTTGGACCACAGATGAGTGGGCTTTGGAGCACATTTATAATGGGCATGGACCACAAATAGAGATAGAGTGGGCTTTAGAACACATATGAGTGGGCTTTAGACCACATATATAGTAGGATTTGGACCACAGATACAGTGGGCTTTGGACCATATATATATATATATATATATATATAATACAAATTTATTATATATATATGACGAATCAATCTAGAAAATGTTAAGAATGTATATTATTCCAATATCCATTGATCAAGTAGGTAGACTCTTTTTCCTTGAATCAATGACGATGAAATGAACAAGGTTAGATTAACCGAAGCATGTAGCTTCACATAGAAAATGCTAACACCCTAAGATAGGTGGAACTCACGAGACAAGTAGTCTCACTCAACCCGTTCTATTTTTTTTTACAGATAACAGGTTAAGCAATGGATCGAGCTAAGGTGAATGAGATATTAGAAGTTATTATAGTTTTCTTGTATTGTTCAATTTAGTTATTTCATGAGTTTTTGTACAAGAATTCAACTTTTCCGTTGTGTAATTATTTTATTTATAATTTTAATGTATACGGATTCAATTATATATGTTTCATTCAATATATTAGTCAATCGATATAGGGCGTTATAGTGAATGCATGACATGTTTATGCAACCGACCCAAGCCGTCATAATAATAATAATAATAATAATAATAATAATAATAATATGTGATCCACAATCGATCATTCGAGTACAATGGTGGACTCTGTAGTCCCCCCTTCTGGACTATCATCAATATCAGCAAATACATTGGTTTGAGCAATCATACACATCAATCCCATTATTATCAAAATCTTACTTATACAGCATTTTAGAAAACTCTTCTTTCCCATCAGCAACTAGTGTTAGATAAAAGCGTCAAAACAGAAAATTTCCAAAATAAACATGTAGCTTACTGAGTAATCTGAATCACCCTTCAAACCCCATAAAAAAATATTTTACGAGTCAAAGGTTATGCCAAAAATGGCACAGGCCTACAATGCTGAAAAAAAACAGCTATTTTATAAGATAAATACAACACGAATTTTACAATACTAATTATGCCCAGCACAATTCTCGTTTTGGGTACGGAATAATTTTAAATCTCTTAGAAGTTTTTCCATCTTTTAAGGTGCCTCCAATCTAGTGAGGGGAATAATCACTATTAAATATTATAAATTTTTTACATATAGTAAAAAAATATGATCAAAATTGATTATGTGAATAATGCATAATAATCAACTTAGTCACTTATTTTGGGACGGAGGGAATATCTTTGTACTTTTTTTTCCAGTTTGGCGCACATGATAAAATAATAAAATTTTAGACAATATATAAAATGTAAGAAATTGGATAAGAACATGATGACATAGTGACGAGATAAAGCTTATATCATATTATATATTAAAGCTTTGATCAGATAGTTAATGGCTATAATTTTACACTAAAAATTTTAAGGTAAATAAATAAGCGTACTAGAGTTCGAACTCTGATCTTATACTTTAAGTATGAAATTTTGGCTACTAGACAGACAAACGCTGTGAACAGTGTAAGCACAACTGTCCGAGCGCGTGTCTAGCTCAGGACAATAACACAAATAAAACGTGAATTAAAAGCAACGGAAAAGTAAATAACACAGTAGGTTTGTTAACCCAGTTTGGCGCAACTTGCCCTAGTCTGGGGGATACCAATCCAGGAGTGAACTCACTATAATAGTTATAGTGTAAGGACCAACGTAGCCGCACTACTAGTCTTCCACCTAGACTCTACCCCGTGACAGCTCTACCTATGAACTCCTAGATATGAGACCCCGTCTCACCTCCTAACCTAAACAACACACTCAGCGTTGCTTTTTCTTTTCTTCACTTGATATATTTTCTTTGAACAAGAGACACACTCTTTCGACTCAACACTTACTCCGTACCTAAAGGCTTAGGAGAAGTAACAATTACAACTCTAACAAACACGTCCTTTACTTGAATCAGTTACGACGCAAGCAAGGCTCACAAAACAAATACTAAAAACAAAACAAAAAGAAGACTAAACCTTAAACACACGCTTTGAGAACACACACGGTTTAGCTTGACTTTTAGGGTCTGTCATTACATATATTTATACTACTAGAGTAGCACAAGGTTTGGGCTTCAGACACCCTTGGACGTTGTAAGGTCCAAGTCTTGAATCTTCTAGAACAAGAAATCTTCTTCAAAAACAAATCAATATCACCTTTTAAAATATATCTAGGCAAGACCGCCTTAGACTTCTTCAGAAACACGTGACTTAATCACCAAGTAAGGTTAAAAGAAAAACCAAAGCGAATCTTGTACAAGATTGCATAAAATAATAAAGCGCGAGCTGGCTGATCACGCAATGTTGTTCCATATGCTACAACATCTGACCAATCATGAGTGATCATAAGCAACTGACCACACAACTGACTAATATATGTTTTTGCACAATTGTAGCCAATCTTCAAAACTCAACAAAGTATAATGTTCATACCAATTGAATTAAATTCACGGAATCACTTATATCCTATTATGAGTTTGGTATACACAAACCAGAGGGTGTGATTGAGTAGTTGGGGTTCACCTCCCTTAACCAAAAATTGAGGGTTCGATCCTCGCTATGGGTACGGAACAACTTTAAATTTATGGACTTATCTGATGACACGAAATCATATCGTATTTTTAGCTTAGTTTATGTGAACTTTAGGTGCATTTTCATATGTTTTTATTTCTTTTATCTGTTTCTATGTTCGTATTTGTTTTGTTTTCAGTATTGTCTAATAAAATAGGTCGGCGAAGAGAATTGAGCAAAAAGGGTCAAAAACGGAGCAAAAAGGAGGTGCAAACAAGCAAAATCAGCCAAGCCCAGAAATTGGTCTGGTGGCGCCCGCCACCACTTCTGTGGCGACCGCCACAGAAGCCCAATCCAGCAAAAACTGTTTCGCGCGACGTGGGGAGCTGGTAACTGCACGATGCGTTTTTGTCTCCTTATCGTACGGCAGATGGATAATCTCAAAGGATGCATATCTCTTCCTATTTTGGTGGATCGTACGAGCACAAAATCTCCTATAAATAGAAGCTCAAATCTCAGAATTTTCCACGCCTTATTTTCTTTACTTTTCAGTCAGTTTATATTTCCTGCTTTGTAAACTGTATCGGTATTTCCACACCGGAAATCCGATTTCAATTCCGTTTTCACTTTCCTGTCAAGAATATTATTCCAATTAATTCCAACAACTTTAATTCAAGTTTTCAGCAGATTTTATTTCCAAGTTTTTATGCGCTTATTTAATTATTTATTTATTATGTCTTATTTAATTTACTGTTTTTGTTTGTTTATTTCCTTTATCATGTCTAGCTAAATTCCTAGATATCAGTATGTAATTTAATTCACCGAAGGGGACTTAATGATGATGTAGCGCGCGCACACACATACTATTTTTCTGATTCAAATTCCTAATTTAATTCAAAGCTTTTGAACGAGAGTAAAATAAAGCAACTAATGTTAAAATCAATAGAGCGAGAGTTTGAGGTTTTAACTAGATAGTAGGAATTTGATATTAATCTTTGAACGAGCGAGAGCCAAGTTAGGATTAATTAGAACTAATTGATTTTCAAAATATACTTTCGAAGTTAAGGTGGTAGAAAAGTTACAGTAAAACTCCTAGCTTAGAAAGTATGGTTTTTATCAACAAAACGAGAGTGTGAGGTTTAAACCTTTAAATTGAGAAAGTTCTTCTGAAAAATAAACCATTTTCCGCGCGCTATTAATTTATTAAATTCCCGAAGGTTAATTAAGTTACATACCGATATCCCGCTTTTATTAATTTATTTTCTTTAATTTCTAAAATTCTAAACAAATCCTATTATTCAATAGCCTTAGATTTACACAGTAGCGACAGAAATACGGTAGTTAGACTGTTGGTCTCTGTGGTTCGATATCTTTTAAAACTCAACGACGAAACTGTGCACTTGCAATTATAAAATATTTTTGATACACAAATCGTCGATCATTATCCCACCTTTTGAGGTACCTCCAATCTAATGAGGGGAATAATCATTGCGTTCGGTGGTGGATACTCTAGTCTTGACAAAAAAAAAAGTTTGGTGTGCACACAATAAAAAAACCAACATTCTTATTTTATCTTTTTGTGTTTAATTAACACACACTTAATGTTTTTTGGTACATACTTATACATAAGCCCATAAGCCGTGATTTTATTTTATTTTATTTGGTCAAATCTCACTTCTTAAGATTAATAACAAAGTGTATCAAGGTTTAAACTTTGATCTCTGCACTATGTGTAATGTCTTTACCAAAAATATAGGACAAGCCATGATTTTATTTATTAATGTTTATTTTAAAATTTTGAATTTAATTATTTAAAAGATTACAATATAAAACTCTTTAAGGAAATGAAGTGTTAAGATCATGAATTCAATCTTTAAATAGGATATGCGACAACGTTAAAACTTTTACGATGTGTTTGGATGAAGGAAAGTATTGAGGTAAACTATTTTTTTTTTGAGAGAATTCAAATCCTTCTATGTATATTTTTTTGTTTGGATGATTAATTTGATGATTTTTCAAATTGATTGAAATTTTTGAAATATTTTGCTCAAACTAAATTTAAGAAATTATAAATGACACATAAAAGTTAGGAATTTTAAAAAGTCCTTCCTCTGGTATTTTTCATAATTTTCAAATTGACCCCTACAAACATTTTAAAAGTTCCAATTGACCCCTAAATGTTTTCAAAAATATCAAATTGGCCCCTAAAATTTCCAAATCGGTCATTTTCAATTTTTGCAAAATCAGTTCCTATTTTTCAAGTTTATAAAAGTGGTACAAAAATATTCACAATCAAAATTTCAATTACTCTGCCAAACACATAAATTTGTAAATGCAGGTAATTCAATTGAATTATTTGAATTGTTTAGAATTTTAGAATCCTCTAAAATTTCTAATTACTCCATTCAAACACACTTTTAAATAAAATTTACCATCTATTTAGTTTCTACAAAAGTAAAAAGATTAATCTTTACAATTGCGTACAGATGATATCTTATTTACGTAAAATAAAAGATATATATTGTAATATCAATCTATTACTACTACTTCTTATAATTTACAAACATGTTGTGATATTGAGATGAGTTTTGGTGGACTACCATAACATAAGAGTTGGATAAGTCTATTATTCATATCTGAATTATCATATCATAACATCTCTCAATTAAATGAGAATAATCACAACATGTCAGAGAGAGAGAAAGAAAGAGAGACATGTATAGTCATTTCAAAGGAGCTGGTCTTTCACATGCTACTGTTATAATCTATCAATTATGTGTTTATTCTTTTGTCAATTTTCTTGTGATCACATTAATGTAAGTCACATAACAGATTAAAGTCAGTGACCAAGGTGCTTGTCCCCCAAATTTGAAAAGAAACTTATGACTTTAGTTTTTGTCAACCATGATGTAGATATATAACTTAATCACTTATTATTACTGCATCCATTGCATTTTACTAGTCTTTATCAGCATATATAAACTTTGCATTTAGATGAAGAACACAAATAGTTTGTGAATGGTCCACTTTTGGAACAACTTTGTTGAAGATAACATAACACTTCAATATTTTGATGGTAATGTGAAGCTATACATTAATTGTGTCCTCTAGTGAATATAAGGATGGACTGACGACAACTATGTAATGTCTGATTGAAAGTGGCAGCCCTGATATGAGGGTTACTGCTGTTGTCTACCAAACATGTCATGATAATATGTCTTTGTTGTCTGATATTTAAGGATGTTTGGTTTGATTTGGTTTGGTATGATATGGTTCATGATTTTGTTAATTAGTACCAAAGTTAATCGCGAGTTTGCATAAAATCGAAAGAGGATAACAAGATAACAAAATCATAAATCGCAATCAAAATCGATGGATTCTACTCAATTATTTTGTTGAATCGAAAGGGGAATGCAAAATCGCAAAATCGAGAATCGCAATCAAAATTGATGAATTCTACTCATACAAAATATATATTTTAAAGTGCATGTACTCAAAATAATGAAATCCTAGATGATAAATCACTAAAGCGCTATATACTTAAAGTCTATATCCTAATAAAAATCACTAAAGCACCATCTACTTGAATAACAAAATATTTATAGTCTATATATGTTAATGCAAATCACTAGGTAAAGTCTAAATAGAGAGCATTTAACATAACATGAGAACAAAATATAGACACTTTCGGTCAGAAACGGACGTGAAAACGTGAAATATTATATAAAAATGATGATTTTACCTTTTAAACCGGGTCATAACATTAAACGGATCAATTTTGATCCAATTAAACATCATCCAAAAAAACAAGTCAAAATCGGTAAAATAATCCCTTCAGAATCACAGATTTTACTGCGATTTTGCGATTCTGTGCGATTTTACTAGGATTTTACTTAATTTGAAATTTTACTCAGAATTTTAATCGTTTTAAGTGAGCAAAATCGCAAAATTCATGAATTTTACAATTTTACTTGTGATTTTAATAACAATGATTACTACAATTGAATCTTTAGCTACTAGTACTAACTATATCAATATGTATTCTAGTGGGGAAGAAATTAAAGAGCTACAAATGGTAAACAAAAGCATCTTTGACTGGTGAAAATTAAATCAAAGTGTATTTGATCAAAGAGTTTTGTCAATTGTTAAACTTTCTATTTAAATCATAAACTCGTTTGATTTTATGAGTTTAGGTGTAAAAAACGTGTTGACTCGGCCGTAAATTCGATTTTTAGTAAACTCGGAAAAATTGATTTCAAACGAGTTAACTCGTAGTAAAATTGGGTAAAATCGAGTTGATTTAATTTGATTTTACCCGATTTTACAGAAATGAACTTTTTTTTAGTTTGTTTTAATTTTTAGTAACTTGAAACTTATTAAACTATTTTTTTTGTATGTTTTTTATGATTTGGTGGGATAATTTAAGGTGACTGATAATAAATTTATATGCATGACATTTTATTATGATAAATTAGTATATTTTTGTTAATAATCAAATTAAAATTTAGAATTATCGATGCATTTATAATATTATATAAGTATATACATATCATGTATATAATAATTTTAATATTAATTTAATAAGGAATAAATTCGTACGATTTTACGATTCTAGTTTACGGGTCAATTTCACCTAATCAAAACGAGTTGAGGTCAAAACTCAAGTTCGACAACTTTGATCCCTAAGACATAGTTTAAAATTGTAAGTTCAATTTGTTGGTATCTAAAAGACTACAATGCAATGCAACCCGTAGCCACTTAGCCACAACAAAGGTATGTTTTGGTGCATTTTGATAGGTCCACTTTGTGAAATCCATTATTGGACAATACCATGTGAAGATAACAAGTTTTGTTTTGCAAACAAGGAGAGCTAGTATATGTTTGAGTTTGAGCAAGTAGAAGAATAATGGGCCCTTTTAGTGAAAAAGAAGTAGTGGCCATCCCATGTGTGTAATTTTAATGCTACTATCAGTGAATGTCTCCAATGAGAACATGTTGGAAGCATCTAATAATTAAAAGCCAAAGAAATATAAGACAAATGGTTCACGTGGTGCTAGTTCAGTGGTAAGAGTTTAATCTTGTAATTTCAAAAAATAAAGTTTGAATTTTCTCAGAGACAGAGAGAGACAGTTAGATTAAAATGAATGTCTAATTGAGTTGGGGATGTTTTGGTGAAAATTTTAGATGGGCCATTTAGTTTGAATTATTTTTAATAGTTTGTGATCATGGATGCTCATATGTTATGGACTAAATAAGAAGGTGAATTGGGTCATATATTAGTGATATTATAAAGCTTCTATCTACAATGAAAAGATTCTGTATATGGTGATAATTGATGGATAATTATGTGTGTTTTTAACAGTTTCTGTGAACATGGGGAAGGTACCTCATTTGAACATGAAAATGTCTCTAAACTAGTAACGGACAACTGTAGGCAATTTGTATGATCTGTGTGTCCATATCAATGAATTGCAGAAGTAATAGTTCATTTTTCAAATGCATGCATATTTTATATTTTATGCAAGTTTTGAAAATTGAGTGTAATTATAGTGTATAAAATTCGTTCTACAGCCGTTTATGAACTAATCTCCATCTAAAAACTTGTGAGGCATATAACTATATAAGATGAGTTCCTCCATCCAACTAAATTTTTTCTACAAACTTATTCTTTTTAATATATTAAAGTGTCTTTAATTTAAGGATAAAAATACAATAACATGACACCAATAATGCCTAATAAAGTAGTGCAATCGACTTGAGTTAAAAGCAATAATCCTTCATATCTCACTTCATATCTCATTAAGCTAACATTTGGATTCCATTTTTTTTAATTATGTTTGTTAGCCTATTTTGAGGTAGACTTATTAGCAATATTAATATATATATATATATATATATATATATATATATATATATCCAAGAATTTAAATTATCAGTATAAAGAAAAGTTTGAAAAAGAATATAAAATTTCTAGGTTTTGAACCCATAAATTTTAATTAAAAATCGTAAAAGATGCGCATTTTCAACCTTTTTTTTATAAAGCTAAAATTATTTAAAAAAGAAAGGAAAAACAAAAAATTAGGCGCATTTTCAACCTTGACTACCCAAATTGTTAAAAAAAACCTTGACTATATATCCAATATTACATCTATATTAACCCAAATTGATAAATTAAATGACTCTAATAATATCTTATTTTTTCATTAGATTATTTTTTACCTTTTATGTCAAATTTTTAAGAGAAATAATGACTCTAATAATATCTTTGAGCTTTCTTGATTTATCACTTCAAATTGTGTGAATTGTGATTACTGTCTATAATCAATTCATCATTTTCTCATGGGCACTACCAATTGGTTAAGTATAAAGAAAGAAGACGTAATTTGAAAGCTTGTTTAGCCACATTGTCTTACATGATTAAAACCATATGGTCATACACCTATAATATAGATAGGCATTTTAGGGGTATAATCATCCCTTGTATTTGGTCTAGTTTTATATTCTTCTCCCGATTTTCTTCAATAAGAAACTAATTGATTTTTCTAAGTTAATTGAATAATTGATGCATATGATTAAATTTATTAGACCAGATATATTAGTTTTCAATACTTTTAAAATTAAAATAAATTGTTTCTTATTAAAGAGATGGATGGGACTAGTCCTACTATGAAAATGGATCCTTTCATCTCATATGTAATTTACATATTGTGGAATAGAATGTTATTCTCTTTGTTTCATAATGAGTGTCGCTTTAGCTGTTTTCACACGTATTAAATAGAGGGTATTAAATTAACCTTATTTTTTCTTGTTTTATTGAAAATTGTGTATATAAAATAATAAATAGAGAGTAAAATTGAAAAATGTTGTATAAGGAATTGAAAAGTGACACTCATTTTAAAACAAATTTTTTGAGCAATAGCGACACTCATTGTGAAACAGAAGCTAAGGAATATCTTTAACCATTTATTAAGAGACAAAAACAAATAAAAAATAAAAAATTAAATTCACATAAAATAAACTCTAATGATAATAGATCATATATGAAGCCCCGATACTACTTTTGTTCAACCTTTATATGAGACTTTTATGGCCTACTTTTATTTAGTCTTTACTAGGTAGCACATTGTGTGAGGATCTGGTAAAATGCAGTTAATTTACTGCAAATACACGTTCATCTTCTTCTTCCTCCTGACCTAGCTAATTAGTGCATTTGTCATAGTCGTCCTATACATTTGTTTTTATATGCTCATAATTAATTGTATCACATGTTATTTATTACACCTGAATCAATTTTCTTCCATAAATCTACCAAACCAAACTGCTCTTATTCAAAGCACAATCTTACCTAGATTTTTAAAGGAAGGAAATGTGTTCCATAATGTAATACGAATTTAAATTATATGTCATGCTGCGTGAAATTATTTTATACATACATTAAATAATATTGACACATCATATATACATGATATGTCAAATTCATTAAAAGACGTGGCAACAAATTTATATGTTATATAATTAGGCTCCAAATTATACTCTCTTTATCTTTAATTATAAGATCTCTTTTGACCATAGCACGTACGCTAATGTACAATTTTGATCGCTAATATCTTTAATTATCTAGCAGTAAAAATTTGATATTTTGAAAATACTCATCAAAACAAATCAAACAAGATCCTATAAATTAATATTTACATCTATATATTATTAGAAAAATACGGTCAAAACATAATAGATGAATACTCCCTCCGTACCACAATATAAGTCGTTTTGGGAAAAAAAATTGTACCAAAATATAAGTCGTTTTACAATACCAATACAACATTTAATGCTAATTTTCTTATTATACTCTTAACTATTTATTATTCTCTCTTCTTTTACTTCTACAATTTATCTTTTTCATACCATTAATGAAGGACAATTTTGTAAACTAACTAAAAATTCCTTTTTTTCATACAACAATAATTACATTTCTTAATTTGCGTAATATAGTCAAAACGACTTATATTTTGGTACGGAGAGAGTAGTAAAATTTAGTCTAAAAGAGTCTTATATCAAAGGACGGAGGGAGTATTTGATAAATAAAATCCGAAACAACTCAATTTATATGCTACTCCCTCCGTACCAAAATATAAGTCGTTTTGACCATATCACACGAATTAAGAAATGTAATCATTGTTGTATGGGAAAGAGAAATTATGAGTTAGTTTACAAAATTGTCCCTCATTAATTGTATGGAAAAGATAAATTGATGAAGTAAAAGAAGAGAGAGTAATAAATAGTTAAGGGTATAATAAGAAAAATAGCATTAAATGTTTCATTGGGAATTGTAAAGTGATTTATATTTTAGTACAAATTTTTTTCTCAAAGTGACTTATATTTTGGTACGGAGGAAGTACTATGTAGTCTTAACATGACGTCCAAATTTTATAGAGTAATAGAACAGTTATAATTTATAAAGTAGTAATTATCACTGTCAATATTATTATAATAATAATTTTTAACTCATCAATTTTAAGAGTATATTGTGATACTTTTTTTTTATCAAAACCAATATATGACACACAATCGAAATCCCTCAAAGTCATATATGTAGAATGTAGTCAAACAAATCATCATCATTTATATAAAATTAGAAGTCTTTTGATTTATATCATAAATTTGACAAATCAATTGTAACAATGAATTATATCATTATATAATACTATATAATCAATTGTAGTACAATATAATCACTTTTTGCTCAAATCGTAGTACAATATAATCCTCCAAACAAATTTGACACTCAATTGTAGTACAATATAATCACTTTTTGAAGTTATAATCCATTGATATTATTTTTGACAAATAATCCATTGATTATATAGTAGGATATAGCCTTCTCTTGACAAATAATTTCTTGATTTTATATCTATGATATAGTTGTTTTTTGAGCTTAGTTTAATTAAAAAATATTGTATTACATATATAGGTGTCGAGATTCAAACTCTAATCATCCCAATTATCAATCTTATATATGAAATTTCTAACTACTAAACTCTTGATAAAAAAAATCTATGATATAGCTGAGAGAGAGAGAGATATAGCCCTATATATAATCACTTTTTGACTTATTGAGAATCTATTTTGAATCCATGATATATAGCTAGGCAAGAGAGATATGATATATGCTAGGCAAGAGAGATATATGAAGAGAAGAGAGGTAGAGTCCCTCTCACATACATGAAAATTTGGGCCATTAATTATTATAAAGCCATAACTTCTCTACTGTTTTGAGAAAAGACAATTCAAGTTTAGAACATCTAAGTTTGATTTGTGTCATGTATAAATGAACTTATATCACATCATCACATGAAGATCAAATGTTAGATACTAACCTAGAGAGATCAATTAATTTGTGGGCTAGCTAGCTAGTTGCTCCTTTAAATCTCCACCAACTTGTAGAAAAAGTCTATGTTCAAAATTCTCCAATTAGATTTAGAATAGTTGGAAAGTCTAATCACTATAACCATTTGAAAAAAAAGAAAATGACTTACTAGAAATCTAAAATGAAGCCAAAATATAGAAAACAGTTATTGACCTTTATTGCTTTTGTTTTCGTAAAGTTTGGGATTTCTATATTTGATCTAAAAATGTTGGCAGCAACTCACAAATTTGGGCACAAATAACCAACCTTGTGCATATTCTTCCTTGCATGCTATATTTGATAATGATAGGAAAACACTTTCACTTGTAAATCCACCAACTTTATTTTATTTTATTTTTTCTAAATCAAGGTAGGAAAAAATGTAAATCAATGCATAATTTTTGCGTCATGCATTTATCAATCTGGTCAATTATGTTTAAATTAACGATTAACATTGTTTAAAATTGATTTAATGAATTTGTAAAATCAATCTATACAAAAATATAAACTCAAATCAATAACCTGAATTAACTATTCTTTTTATTATTGCAAAAAAATCGGGTCAAAAAAATTCAAACAAATCATCAATAAATAAATCTTAAAAAGTAATGGCAATATTTAAGGATTTGGATTCGGTGCAATCATTGATCCAGATTTTTTGTTTGAATTTTATATTTAAAAATAATTAAAATTTGATCTTAAAATTTAGATCATCTGATGTTAATTGGACAATCAAGTATTTCTTGATTAATGAAGAAATTGAAATTGGAATTGCACACAATCTAATTCCGGCAAGCTATAGGTAGAGATTAGGAGTGAAATTGAAATTATATCACATCACTTAGTTTGATTAATGAAGTGTATTACATTACATTTACATGTATAAAAACATTGTCAATACACAAAAATAAATGGTAATCCTCATAATCATTAATATAAAATGAAAAAAAAAAAGCTAAAAGGTAAGCCTCATCATCATTGGTCTTTCAAAAGAAAGGCCCAAAAACAAGAACAAAATCCAAAACTTGGGCCTTTGAAGAGGGCTGACTCTATCTCTATCTCTCTCTCTCTCTATGCTATGCTATCTATTATTTGTGTGTATATTTTTCTCTTTTTACAAAGATATTGTTAATTTTTTATACACCAACAAATTCCTATTGCTAAAAGAAACAACAATTGTAATAATGTTTTGTTAATTAACCATCTGTGCAAAATTTAGAATTGAGAAATGCAACGTCTATGGCAAGCATTGGTAAGTTGTTTCTTTGGCTTAGTCTCTTGTGTCCAAACTTGAGCAATATCTTGAGCAATTTTGATAGCATCATATGAAGAACCAGAGAGCCCTCTCTTTGTAAACCCAACAGCATAAAGTCCATATTTTCCTTTCCAACCATTTGGGAATGGTGACTTTGGAAATCCATTCTTAGAGAAAAATTCACCTTCCTATACACAAAATTAATTAACCAAAATAAGATTACTTACTTGCTCCATACTAAAATAATACTAGCTAATTCTTTTTCCAAAAAGGGCTAAGAAAAATAATCTTCTAAAACATCAATATTTTATATGTCGGAAGAAAAAGGACAACAATCAATCTGACTCTCGAACGAGAAATGGTTTTAATCTGACAATATTTTAAAAATTGAACCAAAAACATCAAATCAGCAAGACATGTGAATAATAGTTCAATTGTTTTAGACTATACGAATTTCGAACCAAGACAAAATGTTGGTTCATAGTTCAATCAGTTAAATATTGACGCAAACTAAAAACACATAAAATAAATCGAAAAAAGAAAATATATTTTTCTTACCTTAAGCCAAGAAGGGACATTGCTACGATAACCAGTAGCAAGAACAACAGCATCAACTTCATTCTTTTCACCATTAACAAGTTCAACATAGCCATTATCAAACCTCTTAATCCCTGGCACAACTTTAATGTCACCTGATCTAATTTTCTCTAAGGTACCAATATCCAAAACAGGGGTTTTACCCTTTAAATTCTTAAGCTCCAAAGGACCCTCCAATGGTCTTTTAAGCCCATATTTCTCTATGTTACCAAACACTAACCATGCCAACATCAACAAAATCTTGTCAACTAACCAAATGGGTAACCATTTCATCATCATAACTGCCAATCCAAATGTTGATTTCCCACACACTTCTCTAGGCAACACATGAACCTATAAAACAAAAATAAAACAACCTCAATTAATACAAAAAACATCATCCTCAATATAGTTTCCTTAAAATATTTAATCTTACTAATATCGAAATCTTCGGTCATGTTAGTTTTTTTCGAAATTTTTCGAAATAATTTCAGAGACTAAATTGACGGACTCGAAAAAAAACTAATGTAATCAAAGATTTTTAAGAAATCATTTTTATAATTTCGTTAATTTTAGAGATTAAATTGAATGATTCGAGTGCTTACCGAGCTACGAAGAACAATAGAAGGTGATGCATTATGATTAGAGAGATCAAGTGCGAGTTCCATTCCAGAATTACCACAACCAACAACCAAAACTTTCTTTCCACTAAAACCTTCACCAGATTTATAATCACAAGCATGAATAACTTCACCATTGAATTCATTCAACCCTTGAATATCAGGCACAACACACTCTGCATTCTCACCAGTAGCAACAACAAGCCACCTACAAATATACTCAACCTCATTTTCACTTGAAACGGTTTTAACTCTCCACAATCCACTAGTCTCATCGTATTTAGCGGATTGAACACACTCGTTGAATTGCGGGTTGATTTCAAAGTGTTTCGCGTAGGATTCGAGGTAGTTTATGAACTGTTTTTTTGTTGGGTATTCAGGGAAATCTTGTGGGAATGGAAAGTTAGGTAGTTGACAGAATTGTTTTGGGAGGTGAAGTTTTAATCTGTCGTATGTTCTTTTTTGCCATAATGAAGCTATGCAATTTGATCTTTCGAGTATGATGAAGGGTACACCTTGTTGTTTGAGACATGCTGCTGTTGCTAGTCCTGATGGTCCTGCTCCTACAATTATAGGACCGTTTACCCAAATGCAACGGTGTGAAATTGCGTCTTCTTCTTCGTTATCAACTAGGCGAAACAAATTCTCCATTTTTTTTCTTTCTAATTTTCCGATTTACAGAAGAAAGGAGTCTGATAATTCGAAGTTTGGTCGAGAAGTAAGTAAAGTCTGAGGAGAGTGTTTGGTTTGTTTGAGATGTTGGAAAATATTTTGGTTTTGGAAGTTAAAAGTGGTTTGAATGAAGAAGTTTTGGAAGTTGAGAGAGGGGAGGAAGTATGGTTGAGAATTGATGTGAGTTTGGAATGAATGGAAAGAGAGGAGGGATAGAAGGGACTTAAATAGATTATTTGGGGAATATGATGAAGTGGAGAGTTTAATGTGCTTTTCTCTCTATGTATTTAAAAAAAATTGAAGGAGAATTTTTTTATTAATAATTGGTTTATGTCTATTTTATTACTGTTTATAGCGGAATTGGAACTTGACACTTTAGCAGTATATTTGGATAATACAATAAAAATTCATGAAAGTGAAAAATGAAACTTTTATTACTTAACTTTTATAGATTAGATATATAAATTAATAAATGTATTAAGAGTATATATTAATTCAAACTTTTACACTATCGAGTAGACTTACTTGTCCTTGACTAGATAGGATGATATTGTTATTGAGTAGGATAATGTCTTGGCATTGCCTTGGCACATGGATGTTTCTTTGAAGGTGTCTATGTTCGCATGTCGTTTCTTGAACAATAGATTTCCACTACGGTATAATCTTCTTCGAAGAGGCATCATTTCGGAAGGTTCTTAGTTATGTCGGTTTGGTTGTTTCTCGATAGAATCGCTATCTTATCTCTTTTTTTATTTGTGATTTCTCTCACAAGATGTGGGCTGGGATTCTTCATTGGCTTGGCATACATGGTGTTTCCCATTCGGATGTGGCAATTCATGCTCAACAGTTTGTAGGTCTTCACTCTTCAGACTCATCCGACAAAGCCTAATTTTTTTTCTTGCTTTATGGTTAGCAACTGTTTGGTGGATTTTCAAAATTCAAAATGAAGTTCTTTTTCAAAATAGAACGCATGAAGTGCATCAGGTGTTAAATCAAATCAAAATTCAAATTTGATGGTGATTTAAGGCCAATTTGAAAGACTTTGTGGTCGAGTTCAGTTTGTGGTATACTAATCCCTTGGCCTATTTAGGTTGGACGGAGGTTTAGTTTGAATTTTGTTTTGGTGTTTTGGCTTTTATTTTCGTGGTTTTCCGGATTGTTTGTAATCATATTTTCTTTTCTTCTCTAGATGGAGCACGTGTATTGTGCTAATCTAAGGAGCTAATATATTTTTTCGCTTTTTGACTGTTTCAAATTTTTTTTTCATATTTTAATTTAAACGAAATAAAAATTATCAATGAAAATTCATCAGAGAGTTAGAATTCAAACTTTAATTAAGATATCCAACCTAATATTTATGTTATTTTTGTCAGTAAGATTTATGAACTCATTTTTTCTTTTTTGTAAAATTGGTGAATTTCTAACTCTGAATTATTTTAAAAAATATATATTACATATGTTGCGTCATTATTATTAGATGCTACTCAGTTGGTAGGCTTAAAACAGACCCCAAAAGGAAGTTGGTATGCTTAAAAAATTATTGTGCACAGTTAGCAATTATTTGGTGGGGACATATTCTTTCCTTCTATGGTTTTCTTCATCATATTTGCCTATTAATTATAAGAAAAAACTCAGGGCACAATTGACCAGTGACATTAATTTTTATATACCGACGTTGTATTTGCTCGGTTCTTTATTATAAAAAAAATTATTGGTATTAAAACTAAATTCATAAAAAATTATTGGTACTAAAAAAAATTGTGTTAAAATAAAATTTTCTCTAAAATATATTAAATATTTATCTTTTATATTTCAATATATTGTGGTATTAAGTTCAGCTTTAGTTTTGTCTTTCTTTTTCAGAAAATTGGTAGAAAATTACATGAAAGTAAAATGTCTTTATTTATATGTTTAATTATTTTAAATAAATTTAAATTTTAAACTATTTTTCTTACATGATATCAGTATCCAATAAAATTCCAGAGTACTAAATTTTTTTCCTAAATATTAATAATTTTCTTTATGAAATTAGTATTAAAATATTTACTCACAATAGTCTTGAAAATACTAATATTAAAATAATCCTGTAAAAGATGTAATTATAAAATAATGATATAATTTTATTTTTTATATATAATTTTGACACAATACTATATTTACAAAGCTGGTCTATAACCTTTCAAAAGAATTTATAAAATAAAATCCCGACAAATATATACATTGTAATTATAAAGCTCGTTTATCATCCAAAATATTTAGTTCAATGATAGAAAATATCGAAATTGTTAGGTCGGACGTCCATAACTCTAAGATTTGAACATCGGCACTTAACTTCCACTTTATGTACTGAATTTTCAATAGTTGTTTAGTACCAAAGACATAAAATAAAGCTTGTTTATCAAATCAAATGAGTGGAACTCAACTTATTTTAAGAGCCAACGTATTAATTTGAAGGTACTTCACACAATCTGTAGCTCATCATTCCCTACGATTTTGGAATAATAATATAATGATCGTGATGATGCATGCACTTCAATTATTTTTTAATTTAGACATCTTGATTAGGGATAAAATAGGTCAGCCTGAACTAAGTTTTGTCAAATTTAAATCTTATCTGTCAAAAAATTTAAGGCTTGAGTTTGTTTTATGGTTTGTTATAGGCTTGAGTTTTAGACCTGAATAGCCTATGAAAAATTTGGTTTGACTTGTCAGCTTGTTTAAAAGTTTATTTCATATAAACATATTTAAATAAATAATTATATTATATGTAAATAGACTAATCAATTAATTGACCAATAAGATTAAATTCTATTTTGGTATTTCACATCATACTTTAGAGAATTTTGTTATATATACATCATATTTCGATTTTAGTTTATAACTATATAGTTTTTAGAATTATAGTTTTGTTCAAAGTTCAATATTTAATATTAAATGATAAAATTAATAAAAATATACTATTAATATTTATTTAAATAGACTTAAAAGACTTTTATTATGGCTTGTAGTCTGACCATTTTATCTAAATAGGCTTGTAAAAAGATTTGACCTACTCTATTTAAAAAAATGGTCTGGCCTGATATGAGCCTATATAAGTTAGGCTGTAGGTCCCTATAGGTTAGCCTGACTTATTCCCACCCCTAATCTTGATATAAAACTTAAAAAAAAATTAAAAAAGTCATTTTGCATGTTAAAAAGTGAATATTATACTTTAAAAAAAAGTTCAAAAGTCTTAGCTCAACTAGTAGATCAAAATGTCGAAATTGTTAAACCGGATATTCGTAGTCCCGATCACTTTTATATGTGAGTTTATGATAGCTTTGTTATTTCGTCTATGTAAAAAAAACATATATCAAAAAAATTTTTCTACATATTTTATTTTCCTAGGTAGATTAGTTATAATTTCATAACCAAACGAAATTAAAATGGTAAGCATACCAAATATACTATTAGAAGGACCAAGATTCAAATATTAAAATTTTCACTTTTTCCATATTTAAATTGTGTGAGTTTAAATTTTTTTTTTACAACAAAATATTATTATTAATAACCGATCTCTGGACAAAATGTTCAGAGATCAGAAAAAATGGAATTATAAAACAGAGATGCTGTATATAAGCGGTACAACAATGAAAAGTCAAAAACTTACATTACCTAGTAGAGGTTTAATTTAAATTGTATGAGTTTAATTTAATCTCAGATTATTTTCAAATTAAAAAAAAATTAAATAAAAATACTAAGCTTATATACCAAATTTGATACTACCTTACTCCTCTCTATTTGTACAAAATAAGTTAGGTACAAATTGTAATGAGTAATGACACATAGATGTCTGCGATTCTCATGCATTCAATACACCCTGCATGACATTATTTGTAATTTTGTATATACCAGTAATAGTGAATAACAATTGGACATATGTGAGGACCATTTTGCAATGCAATATTATCCTTAGGTTTAGGTAAGATGATAAGATCTATGTGAGATTATTTTGGTTAGAAGTGCAATTAATATAATGTTCAAAATACGAAATACTAAATTCTAAAATATCTTGGCAGTCATGACATAAGTTGAATAATAATTTTTTATTAATAAATTAAAAATGCTAGCATGATTGATGATAATGATAGGTACAACAAAATAAATAAATAAAAAATATGATCAACACCACGAAAATGATAAAATAACTAGATGACCCAATTTTAAAACCTTTAAGTCAAACAAGTTAGTTAAATAAATAAAAAGAGATTTAAGAGGTAATGATAGTGATGAGTCCTATGCACATGATTGCATGAGAGGTTCACAAAGTTGTAGTATATATATTGAGAGTTAGGAGGAAAATATAGAAGAAAAAAATTTAATCACTTGCTGTGTAACACATGTAACATGTTTGATGATGATGTAGCAAGAGAAAGTTGACGTGGATTTTAATTTTTTTTATTAAATAGTTTAATGATGAAAATTTTATCATTTAAAATTAAATAAATGAAGTGTCTGAAAATTAAACCATAACTTTCACACATAAAATGTAAAGTTCGTACCAATTGAACTAATCATCTTAATTAATGATGTTTTTTGTGAATATTTTGATAATCAAAATTAAAAAAGTTGAAATGGTAATCATTTTGGTGAAGATGCACAAATGAAGCATATTATATATGTATGATGTACAAGTTATTATTACATTATAGCGAATTCAAATTTTATAAAATGAATTGTTGAATTAAAAATTTATATTATAGATTATTATTTATGCAAAAAAAAAATGATTTGATATATTACTAAAACTCATCAAGATTAACAGTTTATGAGTTTTCAATGATTGTCGTTGATCTTAATGAGTCTCAATAATATATTAATTGATTTATTTTTAATTTGACATCAATGATCTATATGATATAAACTTTCAATCCAATATTTGATTTTAACAAAATTTATATTCGTATTATAATTTAATCAACGACTTGTACACATCATGTACAATATACTCCATTTGTGCGTGAAAACATTGACCATTAGAAAAATAGCTCGTAACATATAAGAAATCATTTATCTTTATTTTATTTTTTGCTCTAAAAATAGATATTTATTGCTACAATCACATATCATATATATATATATGGGGCGAGCGAGAAATGAGGGTTGTGCGGGAGCATATATATTATATATGTGTTGAAGGTAAACGGGCAACAAGCTGCGCCGTTATTTTCTTTTAGAATTGCAAAACCAATTCGTTTAAAGACCACACTTACACATTTGTGAGACACAGACACAACATTGTTATGCAAGACTTTTTAAACTCTATTTAGAAGATTAACAGCATCTGGTGCCAAAAAGCCAAAAGTGTCAAAAGCAAAAGGTATAAAAACATGTTGATTGTCAAAATAAGTTTTTTTATGTTTTGTCACTTTACTTGAAGCGCCAAATTTTATAAAATTTTCTTTGTCTGAAATTTACACAAATAATCTATATGATTATAAACTTTCAATCCAATGATATATTTTATATTACTTAAAATATTTTTTAGTTGTTACGGACAAATACTCCTAATCTTGAGTGAATAGACAAATTATCACCATAAATTAATTATTACTATTTTTTTGTCAGGAATTAATTATTACTATTATTAATACTAATATATTTTAGTTGAGATTACTTATATATTTTTATTTTTGAGTAAACATATTTACTTAAAAAAACTTATTTTGACAATCAAAATAAATATGTCCGTAAATATGTTTGTCTCAAAATAACATTGTCTTATTTTGAGTAAACATATTTACTTAAACATAATTGTTTTTATGTAACATTGTTTGTCTCAAAAAGGTATAAGACAAACAATTTATAACAAACAATTTTAGCAAGACAAACAATGTTATTTTGAGACAAACAATTTTAACAAGACAAACATTGTTTTTATGTAACATATTTACTTAAACATAATTGTCTCAAAAAGGTATAAGACAATGTTATTTTTATGTAAATATGTTTACTCAAAATAAATGTCTTGCTAAAATTGTTTGTCTCAAAATAATTGTCTTATACTATTTATAACATTTTTTTTTCTATTTTACCTTTATCATAATGATTAAGAGAGTCAATAAAGTAATTAAATAATCTACATATTAGTATTTCAATGTCTATTACAAATAAAAAATAAGAGTATTTCTATAAAAGTCTTATTCTCTTTCTCTTTCTCTTTCATTTACACACTTTTTTAAAGTGTATAAAGTGATCAAAGACACTTAAATTGGGACGGAAAAAATATTATTATGGTCACGTGAGTGAGTCTGGTGGACCCCAAACCATTGGAAGATACTATGAGTTATAGGGCTGTTACGGGCCACAAAGCCCATTCTGCCAACCTGATTTTCACACTGCACGAGGTTCCATGCATATTGTGTCGGTCCCACATTATAATAATTTATAATCAACCAACTTCATATATATTTTCATTTTCATTTTACTACACTTGCCTTCTACCTTCCAACAAAGAGAGAAAAACAAAAATATCTCTTAACCTCATTTTAGCAACTCTAACCTAAACACCAATCTACAATATGTACTATATTATTATTATTAGTCCTTAGTTTGGCCATATTAATAAGCTTTTACTAAAGAGTTAAGTTAACCTTCTTAGAGCAAAATGCACCATAATTTCGGTTTCATGTACTTTGACTGCGAAGGACATAATATGTATACTTTATTATATGTTAATGTAATTCATTGATACATGGAGGGTTGAGAATTTTTTGAAAGATATTATCTTTTGGTGCAATGTACACAATCTTTAATTAACTAAAACATTGGAGCAAGCTTTGATATCCACACACATATGATCAGCCTCTTTGAATTAACTTCCCAACATAACCTTGGTTAATGGTTACCTTGCATGCACAATTTTTGATTTATTGTATATATGGTTTATGCAATGCATCATATAAAAGAAGATTCATATGCATCGGGTCTAAATCTGAGATATATCAATATTTAATTTTTTTAATTCATATAGTGTATGATATGTCTTGATGAATAATGTCAGTGAGTTGTTTAACTCAGTTGATAAAGATATTGTATGATAATACAGAGACCATGATTTGAACAATGATACGACCACTAATCCACTTTAAAAAGTTGGAGTCGTGTAGGCTAGCTACCTGACAAAAATAATACATTTTTAATAAAAATAAATTATAAAAAAAATCAATATTCAATTAATTATGTTTCGCATTTAATCTTCTTTTTAATTATTTGGTTAATTACCATATTATTTCCAATCATATAGTAGTGATTAATCTCTATCGAGAAATTTATGAGACATACGGTTGCTTAGCTAGTAATCAAAATGAAAAAAGATTGCTAGCTAATCATCACAATCAATTCTATAGTAGAAAGCTTACACTACTAGAAAAAGTCTAAATACCGACGGAATTTAGTGACAGAATTTATTTCATCTCTATTAGAGACGGAATTAGAGACAGAAAAAAGTGTTTAGAGACAAAACCTAAAATATATGCACTAGTGACGGATTTTAGAGACAAAAAAATCTGTCTCAAAAATATTTCGTCTCTAAATCTGTCTCTAGTTACTTAGTTTTTTAATTTATAAATAAAAAAGTAATTAGAGACAGATGTTAGAGACGAATTTTTATTGTGTCTAATACTTTTTTTCTCTATATCCGTCTCTAATTAGTCAACTTGTCATTATAATAGTCAAACATCTATAAGAGACGAAATTTATTCGTCTCTGAAATCCATCTCTAAACGAAATAACATTGAAGATTCATCTTGCCAAAAAATTTCCCTCCAAAATTTTTATTGTCCGCAAAAAAAATTTAGGTTAAATATATATTTGGTCCCTATAAATATGGACCTTCTAAGTTTAGTCCTTAAGCTTACTTATTTTTTATTATATTTTAAGTCCCTATAATTTGTTTCTTCCATATATTTTTAGTCCCTACTAAATAATTATAATTAAACTCTTAAATTTTTGAATGATTTTTTATGGGCATGTTTAAAATATCATATAAATTTTATTTATTAAAATTTAGAACTTTTTAACACGATATGAATTAATTAAGTATGAATTTTTCAAATAGAAAAAGTTTGAGATAAAAGTAACGAAAATCATGACATAAAAATCAAATTTTGAGCACTTTTTTTTTGGAGGAAATGTTTACGATGATCTAAACATACATATGAAAAAATCATTCAAAAATACATGTTAATTTACCAATAGAGACCAAAATTGAGAGCATAATAATTTTTGAAGAACTATAAATTTAAATAACGACTAAACATAGAAAGTCACCATTTTGTAGAGATTAAAAATTTATTTAACCCAAAATTTGAAACATAACGATATATTTAATTTTTTATAATAATTTTTTTTAATATTTCAAAACATATTTTCCTTGAGTCACAACTATGACTTTCTCTCATGCGATGAATGAAATATAAATCCGATAAAAATATAGTTTATAGTTAAAACTTATTAATCATTAGTTGAACAATTTAATTTTTAATTTGATGTTATCATTAAATTAAAATAGATTAAATATTAAAATTATAAAACTAATGACATTTTAAGGTTTTATTATTGACATGTCATAAAAATAATATACTTAGAGTATGTGACATTATAAAAAAAAATTGAAAACATAAAAGAGGACAAAGTTCAAAGAAATTTTTTTGATGACTAAAAATAAAATTTGATATATTCAAGGGAAAAATATGATTTTTTTTTACGCAAGTGAACATAATTTTGTTCATGAAAAATGGATGATACGCCCTCATTTCTTCAATATGTGTTGTTTTTTTATCATACTTTGTTCGTATATTTTGATTAAAGATATTCGTTGGCGTACATGTCTGGTCAATTGTGACAGTTATTTAGGAACAGACTGAGTAATTAACTTGTGTCAATTAAGATAAAAAAAATTCACCCAAAATAAAAAAAAAAAGATTTTTTTTATTAGAAAAAAAAACAATATTCACCAAAATTATAATGCATCATAGGAGATAATCCAACTACTTTTCAAAAAACTTAACATATTAAATTTTTCTAAATATGATAAATAATTAATGGAAAATAGGTGTTAGTCTTTTGATTGTCAATTTTTGTTTTTGTAAAAATAACATGTTAAACATGATGTCTTACAAACCTAATCTCTACATTAAGAGCACTTTATATATGTCTTTTTATGTGCGCGTATTAGAAATTTGTTACGAAATTAAAAGATTCATTTACTTGATTCATGAAGAAGTTATCTATTAAAACTTTATTTGTTTGAATTGGATTGAGTTTATTTTTGGAGAATTTTTTTTATTTGTTTGGAAGAAAACAATATATTTTTGTTGGAACAAGATTTGTTGGAAACAAATATTTGTTCATATCTTTAGAGAAGATTATTTTTATTCATTAGAAGTTAACAAATATATTTTTGTTATATATTTTTGTTTGAAGATATATATTTAAAATTAAATATTTTAAACAAGTAATTTTTTGAAAATTTGTATTTTTTTTTTGTTCAAATATAAGCTAATGTAATTTCACCAAACATGATCGTAAACAAAACCAAAATAGGTTTTGGAAGGCATAGCTATGATTCAAACATAAACATGAATGGTTAAACTAAAACTAGTTAAAACATAAGCTAAGATTATCCCCATAAGGTATTTCAAAACATATGGAATTTCTTCATAAAAAATCCCACGCAAATCCATTAAAAAATTAAATTAAATTGGTTTTTATTTTACTTTAAGTATTCCAAATAAATATTTTATTTTGAAGATAATGAAAAATTTGGTGCTAACAAACTTTATCAAATTGAAGCTAATCCTTTATGGAAGACTTGAATATTATCTGATAGTCTATTTTACTATAAATAGAACTCAAGTCCAACAACAATACTCACTCAAAAATATTGTGAAAGTCTAAGAGTTGATAGAGTTTTTATGAGTTTTGTTTTTTTTGTTCATTGTTCATTGTATGTTTTTTCTAGCGTGTAATTTTGATAGAACTTTAATTGTATGTTTTTTTGAAAGGTTTGTGTCTAATATTAATCAAAACTCTCCGGTTCAACTTGAAAGAGAATGTTACAATGAAAATGACGAGAAAGGTGATGAAATTTATCTTTAGTTACTTTCTTTTATGTATTATTGTATAATTATTTAAATTTATTTGTGTGTTAAACAACTTTAAGTTTTTTTTAACAGTTAAACTGTATTAAAGATAATTGGAGTGTACAAGAAATACAAACCAAATCAAGATCAAAAGAAGGGTACAACGTAAAACGCAAGATGCACATAGAAAACAAATAAACTCAAAACTATACAAGGCACCAACGCAGCAGGACAAAAAACCTAGCAAACAACCCCTAACCGAACCCACAACAAAATGCGGCCATGCGGAGTAAAGACCAACAACACATACATCAGCGCATAAACCAATCCTCCGGGTTCCACACACTCATTCATATAACAAGCAAGGAAACTACGCAAATTTTATGTTAATGTTTGATATTGATACTTTGTAAATATGAGATACATTTTATGTTAATGTTTCAAATTTAGTATTAATTGAAATTTGATTTTCTCATATTGTAGAATTATATGAATTACATTTAGTAAACAAAATTCAATATTTGAAAAACTATATAAGCATTTAATTGCTAAATAGACAAAAATAATGACTAACAAGAGATGGAAAACGTGTTTTGTGAGACGAAATTTTATGATTAGAGACAAAAGAAATTGAATTCAGAGGCGGATAATTCTATCTCCAATAGAGACGAAATTTTATGTTTAGAGACGGAATTTTAGAGACAGAATTATTTGTATTCAGAGACGGATAATTCTGTCTCCAGCAGAGACGATTTTTTTTGCTTAGAGACGAAGTTTTAGAGACAAAATTATGTCAATTCAGAGACGGATAATTCGGTCTCCAGCAGAGACGAATTTGTTTGCTTAGAAACGGAATTTTAGAGACAGAATTATTTGAATTCAGAGACGGATAATTCTGTCTCTAATAGAGACGGATTTATTGTGTTTTGAATTCAACATTTAGAGACAGATATATAAAATCCGTCTCTGATTTAGAGACGGATAAATTCTGTCTCCAATCAGAGACGGAATATAAAATTCGTCTCTAATGGCTTAGAGACGAGGAAATTACCGACCACATCCAATCTGTCTCTAATTCTGTCTCTAACGTGCTTAGTGACGGAATATTTTCCTTTTAGAGACAAATTTTGGCCGTTGGTATTTAAGATTTTTCTAGTAGTGTTAAATATCTATATATTCATATGAGTTGGACTTCAAGCATTAGTTATTTTCTAGTTGCTCTTAACATACATTAAATTAATAATGAAGAGAACAATGATTATGAGAAGAAAAAAAAGTAGTATTTAAAATTTTGATTTTACATCCTTAAAAGCAAAGGTTTGCATTGATACAAAAGCAATATAATCCTTAAAGCAAAGATCCTTCCAATATGGGATATATATGGCTCCTATATCCTAAGCTGGCTGTGGAGCAGAGTGCAAGGCTGGTGAGTGAAGGTTCAAACTCTATCATATCATGAAAATTTAAATGGGGACATGATCACTATTCACTAGCCAAAAGATTAAAGGGTGTGTGGGCATTTGGACTATTGCTTTTGGAGCATTGCAAATTATATATAATCTATAAATACTAGCTATGTGCAAATTGGAATGATAACTGCTAGCTATTATACTATGTGCCATGCAATTTTTTTCATTCACCCATCCCAAATCATTCAATAATATAGATATACATACAAATCTTTAGAGAAACGCCAAGCTCGTAGCTTACAAAAAATTTCATGAAAAGGAGAGATTCCATATGAGTTCTAAACCTCATAATGCACATGCTTCACTCTCTTTCCCATGACATTTTAACCACTTCTAAAGGTCGTGAAGTTGGATATATATATCCACATATGCGAATCACAAAAGTAGTAATTGCACCACTTAAGAAAATTAAGTTAGTATACAATAGATCAACAGACAGAAAATATCAAAATTATTTGATTAGACACTTATGATTGGAGCTTGATTATCTCCGATCCCTCTACTTTATGTTTGAGTTTATAATCATTTTATCATTTCATCTATGTACCAAACAAAATAATTAGTATACTGTAGCATGGAGATATCCGTTTCGTCACCTAAGAATATTTATATTAGATGAAATAATAAAAGATATCTCTTTTAAATTAATGGTGTCAGAAATTTACATGTTATTTTCTTTACATTTTAAAATTAATTGTTAGTATAGTTATGTTCTTTAATAGACAGATTATACAAAGAACCCCTAAGAATAGAAGTACCTTGTCGAAGGAAGAAGAAAAATAGAAAAAAGGGCAAAAACAGAGGAAAAGAGCAAAAAAGACACTATCTAGTCAAAACCGCCTTTCATTGTGCCACGATGACATTCATCGTGCCACGATGCCCACCAAATGAGTCAAATCCACCAGATGAGCCAGATGATACATCGTGCCACGATAGCATTCATCGTGCCATGATGGGGCGCGTTTTTTCCTAGCTAAAATAGTATAAACAGGGCTCCTAACTCCTCAATTTTACACATATCAAAATCACATAATTCTAAGAGCTTGCAGCAACACTAGTGAGGAACATTCCCAAGAGTCAAGGGGATCAGAGGGCGCTCCAAGAGAAAAGAGACCTTGTAAGGGGTCCCTCTTCGACTAAGGTACCTAGGTTATTTATGTTTAATCTTCTTGTCTTAGATAGAAGACTACTTATGAGTAGCTAAAGTACTTAGGGTTTAGATCTGTAGGAAACTCTTCTAATATTATTTGAAACAAGTAATTTTGGTTTGAAAAAAATATAATTATTGCAACATTGTTATACACTTGCTATTTACCAACCTGTTTTATAATAGTTTGTAAAGGAGACTGAAATTTTGGTGCACCAATATAAGATGGGGTAAGTGATGTGCACACATCTTACTAGTGAAAAACACAATTAACAAGTAAAAAGTAAATGACAGAAAGGTAAAGTACACAAGTGATTTGTTAACCAAGTTTGGCGCAACTGTCCTAGTCTGGGGATATCAATCCAGGAAGGAAATCCACTAGTGTAATGCTATCCCTAAGCTATCCGGAAAATTCCTTGGTTTACAATTTAGGTCTTCGCCAATACCTATGTTATACTTCTACCTAGGAGGCCACCTAGATATGAGAAATCCATCTCACTTCCCTCGGTTTAAAGATTTCCATAAACAAACCCATGTTTACTGAGCTTCGCCTCAGGCTTAAGTTCAATACAATCAAAAGTTAGAGAACACTCTCCAAACAAATAACAAACAACTCGTGCTTCAAAGCTTTGAGTAGTAGACAATAATTCCTTGCTTAAAAGCTTCAGATTATAACTCAAAGACACAGTCCTTATGCAAGCATCAAGACGACACAAGCAAAGACTCACAAATAATAAGACTTAAACCCTAAAACTTTATTCTTCAATGACGGTGTAAGTACCTTCTAGGTTTAGTCTTCTTAACTCAATAAAATAAACATTATCTGTGATTTGATAATCAATGGCAACAAACAGAGAGGTATACAAATAAAGCACAATGGTTCACAAGGAAACCCTAAAACCCTAAAAAACTCTTTTGTGAATAATGGCTTCGGTGGTATTTAGGTTTTACATCCTTCAATATATATATATCTTCAGTATGAACATTTTGAACAAGCAACATGAGCTTTAGAATACAACTGGTCTAAAAGAAACCTAGCAAATATATTTTAAAATCATATAATATGTTTCCATGAATAGAGAAACATATTTTTCAAAACAATCAGGGCAAAGTGTCACCTCCTAAAGGTTCTACATAAAAAGGCGAGACTTGGTGCACAATTAAAGGAGATAACAATTAAGCGAATCTTCAAAAAGATCTCGCTCCAAAGTACGCGTGTGTCCTCGCACATGTTGACACATCTGGTTCAATCAACACAGATGTGGTCACATCTTGTAACACATCTGGCTAGTTAGTGTTTTAGCAAAAATGAGGCCAACACAAAACCACCAAAAGAGACGTTTTTAATAAATTATATTCGAGGGAAGATGAATGTCGTAATAAAGTCATAACCAAAACTTAGAGTTATCTAATCAACCAGTAGTAGTAGCAACGAAAGCTAAATATTTTGAGGATACAAGGTCAATCAAAAGTCAATGTTCATGAACTAATACTTTCACACACATAGTGGTGATTGTCCTGTTATGATGATGTGAAGGGTAATTTAAGTATGAGAAATCACATCTTACTATAAAAGTGTAATTCTAGTTCATACTTGCACACACATAGTGATGATTGTCCTGTTGTGATGATGTGTGAAGGGTAATTTAAGTATGAGAAATCACATCTTAATATAAAAGTGTAATTCTAGTTTCCCGGAGGGATAAATGTTTTACAAGAGGTCTGAGACACCTTGTATAACTATTGATCGTGCAACTGTAAAATAAACAATAAAGCAATTAAAAGACACAAGTAATAGTTTACCCAATTCGGTGCTAACTCACTTACTCTGAGAGAAACCTACTTTGAGCGGGATCATATCTCGTCAAGTTCAATAATAAAAAATAATTATTTGTTCAATATGCGGTAATTTATTTCAAACGGTTAATTTGTAACAGCAAACTTTAATACTCAAATAGTTTCTGTTGAGTACAACAGATATGAGGGGTGCTAAAATTTTCCTCTCTTGTAACCAACTCCCGAATCTCTGAACTTGTTTTATCATTTTTTTCTTCTATTTATGCCGGTTACTACAATGAGTTACCCATCATCAAAATTGAAAACAGAATAGGAGACTAAATATCTCAATTTTTAAAAATAGAAGAATTAAAATTTCGTTTGATTCTTTGTTTTTTTTTTTCAAAATTAACCGTAAGAATAAGGTATAAGTGAGAATCTTCTAAAGTTACACATCTTCGATTCTTTAAAATTGCGTAAAAATCTTCGATGGATCCCCAAGAATAATGTTGGATTGATGAAATCTATTTAAAGATCAGTTAGAATTGTCATTCTTAAGTTATGTCCATATCATCTAAATACCATGTTTGGGACACTGCACCTGGCGGAACCATGGCTTTGCATGTGGCAGGTCATGTCCTTATTTTAAGCATACCATGACATTTCTCTCTTCATTACATTTTTAATCGGATCTCTTCATTACAAGTTACAATTAAACTTTATTTATCTTTTCACACAAAAGTAGTATTTCCTTTTTTTATTTTTTTTTATTTATCGTTTTAAAAAGAAAAAAAATTAAATTAAAAAAGAATATTTTTGTACTTTATCTTTTTATAATACAATTTTTTTTAATATATATCATAATTTTAATTCACCGATAAATTCCTATTTTTTGCACATACTTTCTCTTCTAAAAAAAATTAAAATCACAAAAAAAAATTGTAACAAATTGTATTTAAAAAAGAAACAAACAAACTTTGTTACAAAAATATTAGTAAAGAAGGTATAATAAGCAAAATATAATCTAAATTGTCTAAACAATAAATAAAAATGAATAAATATTTTTTCTAAAACGACAAATAAAAAGGATTAGAGGGAGTAGCTAAATAAGAAAAACTATAGAGTTTGAGTAAAATTTATTTTTGCACTAAATTAACCTTTAAAAAATTTAGTTTTGCCCTAATTAACATCTAAATATCTCAATTTTGAATAAAAAATTATAATTTTGTTCTAAACTAATCCCTAAAAATCTTAATTTTATTTTAAACTAATTTTAAAAATATCAAAATATTTGAGCTGAGCCCAACTGACCGGATCTTGTATCCGCACCCGGCTAATTTAATCATTTTTTTGTTATTCGCTAAAATGGAAAAATCGTGTTGCAAAGGCCCCGGTTAAAGGCGGTTTAACAAAACGCTCCGCCTAAGCGCATTAGAATCTCATGAATCCTATCAATTTTTAGTTGGTTCAGTGGTGATTGACGCTAAACTTGGTAGGGAGGACCACGGTTCGATCCCCCGTAACTGCAATCGGGAGGGGCTGAAATGACTTGATACTGAAACTAACCTTCAAACCAGATTAAATTGATGATAAAAACCAAAAAAAAAAAAACTCATAAATCCTCCTTGACGCACGGTCACGTTACAGCTGTTACGCGAGTCATATATCTACTGTCTAGACACTGGAGGACTACCCTTTCGAACCCCGTCTGAATGGTACTAAGATATGAGGCATCAATCTTGTAGATCGATTATGATTCACTATAAGTTGAAAATCTCAATCAACACAAGCTTATGACCAAGAGAGCATGCTAGACTCTAGAGACTACACTCCACAATCCAAAGATAGAGATAAAATAATCACTAATCACTAATGACTTGAGATTTATAAAGAATCAAGATCTTTTTTATAGGCTCAAGTATCAAAATTTGTTCCTTCTCCCATTTCATTAAGGGAATTAATTCCTGTAAAGCAATTAAGAAAGCATTTGGAAAGCCAAAACTGGAAATAAACATTTGCAACACTACTAGACACCACCATGTCACATTTCCACATATGATCGTGTACCGCAAGGAGAAGTTCTTCAGCTTATGTTTGATTGGCATAGTTGTGTACATATCTCACACACACTACGGACCCTGCACAGTTTATGCAGCTTTAAAACTTGACCTTAGACCTTTGGTGACGATTTCCTTTTAGCAACGAAATGGGTTGTCATTGAAAAACTATTATATCTTCATGATTTCCTTTGTTGATTTTCTTAATAGAAAAACTAAGTTGATTTTGAAAAATAGGGACCAAAAGTTCATATATATCATAATATAGGAATTAAAAGGAGCATGATTTCATGAAACGGTTAGATAATGAGACTAAAGGTAAATTGTTTCCGTAAAAAAATTGATCCCTAGAGTTTCTCTTATCAAACTTATATGTTTCTCAACTCTTACAACTTGAGATATCTTAGTTGAGCGACAATATAATCTCTTAATGCTGTGTGGGAATGGAGTATAAAATAATACATATATAAAAAAAATTGAAGATAAAATTTTACGTTAAGCAAACGAACCAATGGAGAAAACAAACCAAACCAAACCAAACCAAGCTTTACATATACTTACATGAGTATTTTTTATAAACTTACATATGTGAATGCAAAAATGGGGCGCTTTTGTTGATGTGAGTTCTAGAGGCCAATAATTTTATCAGTTAAAACTTGGAAGTTTATTGATTTATTTATTATTAATAAAAAGACACTTCTTTATCGTGTTTTATTTTCAAAGTAATAAAGTCCCTAAAATAATTAATTAGTCTGAATAATGAAAATATTAAATGAGACTTAATCGTGAAACATTATTAATTAATATAAAAACATTATTATAAAAATATATGTATGTGGCCAAAGCTTTATAATTAAATGGTATAATAATAAAACATAGAGATTGTTATGTGAGTAGATTGATGACCACAATTTCGGTCACCTATATATTTTCACTCCTTCACGAAACTAATTCCTTATTTTAAAATAACACAATGTTTTAGTCTCTATTAGATTTTTGTATTTAAAAATGATAGTTTAATATATTTTAAATGATGACATACAACCTGGTGATATTGAATGACAAAAGTCGTGAAATTATAAGAAAATTCATTAAAAACTTCGGTTTAAATTTAAAAATTAATCATTTTAGTAATTTAATTAATGAAATAAAAATAATTATAAATTTACACCATCAGGTTGTATGTCATGTCATTTATATATATTAAATCACCAATTTAATTTTATGTATAAAAAAAATGATGGACGGGCCAAAATTGAATGATTTTAAAATGGTGGAATAAATTTCGTGAGTGAATGAGTATAAAAATAAGATACTAAAACTGTAATTAAACCACTTTTCTTATGAAATGATTTTGTCTAAAATACAATAATAGACAAATAACTTTTTGATTCATAAAAATTATCATTAATTTATTCATTTAGAAAGAAAAAAAAATACCATAGCACTTTAATTTAGAGTGAAAATTGACTTTAGCTTCTCAAAATTTTTTGACGATCCAATTTAATCTCTAACGAAAAATAAAACTCAAGTTAGTCCCAAATTTTTTTATGCTATTGATAAATTAGTCTTTAGTTCGTTATAATAAATGAACTAAATCCCTAATGTAAAATATCATGTAATAATTTAAATTTTAATTTTACAAAGAGCATTGCTATTTAGTAAGAAAGATTTACACAATAAAGAGAAAAATCCATAAAATAAAGAATTTGAACAATTAAAAATTGAATAACAATATATAAAGAAGAGAGAGATTAGGATTTATAAATATTAAATATTGTTACATATAGTCTTCTCATTTTTGCAAAACAAATTCTTACTAAATGTATTTTCCTTTTGTGAAACACAACTACACAAGGTACTAAAATAGCTAGATTTTTCCTCCTTTAATTTATCAAATGTACCATAAAAAATATCACTAATGGAAATCACATAGCATTAATGGATATACTAATTATTATTATTATTTTGGTTTTTATCATCAGCCCACTAGACCGACGTATTAATCCGGTTTATGACAAGTTCTAATATCAAATAGTTTCAATTCCTTTCAACTGCAGTTACAAGATCGAACTTTAATTTTTCCTACCAAATTCAGCGTTAATCACCATTAAACAAACTAATTAATATTTGGTGAACATACTAATATTTTGGTAGAATATATGGAAGATATGATTACTGGGATATATTGTGAAATCGTGTTACTCTATGTTGTTACATCAACACAATACAGTGGAGTTGTCGGCTCCTGTTTTTGTAGTGATTGGTTCCCTTTGGAAGTTTGATATACTTTCAAAGTGGATGTTTTTTGTTGGAGATTATTGTTCGAGAGACTACCAATTTACTTTGTGTTTTATGTTGTACGAATTCAGGGGATAGCAATCATTTGAAATTGTGTTTTATCGCATGCAGCTCTAGCATTGAAAGGTATTCTTAACTGACTAACTTACTTAGTGTTTTATGTTGTACGAATTCAGAGGATACCAATCATCTTTTCTTCAATTGTCCTTTTATTTTTAATGTGTGGAAGAATGTGTTCAATTGGATGGGTTGTAATTCTATCATAGAAGAGGCACGATAGAAACATTATGTTGTATTTGGTTTCTTCGTCAAATCTAAAAAAACATTGGAAGTTTGTAATTTGATTTGGCTGGCGGTTATTTGGTGCATATGGAAGACAAGGAACAATTATTAAGGGGAGGTGGTAAATGTTTTGTCCTAGATTATATCAAAGTCATTTTTTGAATTTGATTTAGTACTAGAGTAGGACGTCAATTAAGCTACTCGTTTTATGACTGATGTAGCAATCCTATTGTATATATATATGTCTAAGAGGCATATAATAACCTTAGCTTTGAATTATAAGGATTTGAGTACCCCGTACTCCTTATATAGTTTATATTATGCTTATAAAAAAATAGTCTGGCATGAGAAAACTCACATGACTGAAAGGGTTAGAATATTGTGAATGTAATCATCATTAATTAAATCACAATATAAATGAAATGAGTATGACCATATATATAATGAAAAATTTATCAACAAAAATTAATATATTAATTTGTTTGAATTTTACATTAAATACATTAATATTTTTTTGATCAATTTTTACTTATTTTAAAATTGAAATAGTTTATAATATATAAATAAGGGAGCTTCTACGGTACAGTTCAATCAAAAATTTGATTGTGCCAGTACATTTAATTTTAAAACTAACAAGTTAGCGATTATTTATGAATTAAAAAGTTATTTGTGAATTATTGTATTTTAGAGAAAATAATCTCATAAAAAAACACAGTTTCATTAATTATAAGCATTATACTAATTTTATATATTTTGTAATTAAAAACTTTAATATTCACTATTATAAATAATAAACAATTCAAAAAAAAGATATTCAGTTAATTTTATAACCATTATACTAGTTTTATGCCCACATTTTATGTTGATAAGTTTGATGAATAATATTAAGTTATTATAATATTTTAAATAATAAGAAATTTGTTTATTTCAAAAAAAGTACTCATTTACCTATTAATCTAATAACTTAATGTACCGATACACTAAAATTCACTAATTTTATTTTTTTACATATAGACTAATGGTTAAAAGTATTAATAAGTCTTTTGATAAGGAACACCTCCTTATTGGAATTATTTTATTTACATAATTACTCACGGTTTTTGGACCTAGCTAGGGGAGGTATATAGTATACTACTAATACTATACACATACTCACATATTTGACTTTTTTTCATTGATTAATATTATAAGAGTTTTTTTTAAGGAAATTATTCCCTCCGTCCCATTATATAAGTACCCTTTCAAAAAAAAGTTCAGTCTCAAAATATAAGCCTTTTTTTCCCTACACATACCCTTAATTATTACTATTAATTTGCATTGGAATACAAAAAGTCAAACTTCTACACATACAAACAAAGAACAATTTGGTAAAATATACACACAAACTAGACACAATAATTACATTACCAACATTTCTTAATAAGCGTGAAATTAGTCAAGGGTGTTTATATAATTTGCATTGGAATACAAAAAGTCAAATTTCTACACATACAAACAAAGAACAATTTGGTAAAATATACACACAAACTAGACACAATAATTACATTACCAACATTTCTTAATAAGCGTGAAATTAGTCAAGGGTGTTTATATAATGGGACGGAGGGAGTATATTATAAGAGTTGTAGTTGGAGTGTTGGAATTTTTCCAAATGTCAAATTCATTAATTATTTGGTACTTTATTTTTAACAAACTTTTGGTACTTTTGATGTCAATAATTGCTATATATAATGTTGGTAATGATAAGCCATGAAATAGTTAATCAGTGATCACAAAATGCATCGATCTAAATGAATGGCATGTAGCTATGGTGAAGGAAAAATTAAATTAAATTAAATTAAATGGGAATTATTTGAGCAGATACAGTGCATGTTTTTTTTTCTATAACCTAATTTGATGCTTCAGTTTCTTGATGAAACGGTTTGTTAGTTACATCAACGACTCAACATGTGTGATTTAAATTTCTTACTCAAAACTTCTCATTAATGTGTCAAGGTGTAATGAACAAAGCTTATATCTAGACAACTAGAAAAGAATAATGCAATTTGGCATATTAATATAATCAAATAATTGACCTCGATTTATTATTAGATCTGCTACATTGATTTAGTGCTTCACTAACAACATTGTCTGCATAGATTTCTCTTATTGAGATGTAACAATCACGTTTAATGTATACATGCATATATACTACTTACTTCTTGTTGAAGATGGTGTTGTTAGAATTTGTTTGAAGTCGCACATTGCTTAAGTTTCTTGGCTGTTGGATGTATAAATATGTGAGGGCAACCTCACTCTATAAGTTAACTTTTGGGATTGAAATCCAAGTATATTTGACATGGTATCAGAGATCAGGGTATCTACCACCAAACGCAGTGACTAATCCATCATCTCTAGATTGGAGACACCTCGAATGAGTACATATATATGGTGTTTCTTTTGTAGCTTTTTTTTTTTGGTATGTTCTTTTGCAGAATTTAAAATTTAAAATATAGCGTCAGTCAAAAAAAAAATATATAGCATGTTGATTAAAAACTGTTATATAAGTGAATACGTTATGTAACATTCTCATAAATCTTGCATCATGCACAAATTTATATTTTAAATGCGATATAATAAGACTTAATAATTTAATGATAAAAAAACTAACTTGTACATCCTATACTAGATTATGTTAGTTCAGTATATTAGACAAAATTTATTTATCTCATTCAACTTTATTTATTTTATTATTTTACAAAATAATTTTTTTTTGATAAAAAATATTTAAATTGTATTTATACACTTTGAATATGAATTTACATAAAATATCAAACTTAAGAGAAGCACTAAATATTTCCAACAAAACAAAAAACTAATTCCTACATTTTTTTTTCTTTGATGAAAAAGCTGGTGATCAGAATCATTGTTCTAAGTTTATAATAAATGGTGCAGCTTACCAGCATTACATCTAAAAAAAATGGTACAGCTTGATGACTCATTTATAAATTGATGATACAATAAAAATGAAATTAATAACACAAATAAATTTGACAACGATGTCTACCAACATTTAGTTCTTTAAAGTTGAGCAGAAATCGTATAGAAGCCAAACTCAAAATGAAAATATGTTCACTTCACCAATCGACTTCTCATCCCTAGGCCACAAATTAATTGTAAATAGGATCATATATATATATATATATATATATATATATATATATATGTAAAATCCCGTCAATGGACTAATTTTTGGAGCTAAGTGTAACTGAAATTTGAAAGTAACCAGCGATTTGGAATTTTCCTTTTAGGTCCTCATCATATTAATATCACAAATAAAACAAAGAATATAGAAAGTTATAGAATATCACTTATAAATGTGACAAGGAATTTGATGAAAATGATTGCTTGCTTCCCCTATCTAGTTGGCTAGTTGATGATAGGTTATGGCTTGACACACGAATAAGTATCATAAAATATGATGTAATGTAAGGTTGTATGATAAATAATCAGATTAGAACATGTGTGTGTATACGTAGTAGCTTAATACTAGTACTAGTGTTTATTAATAAAGTTTCTATATATAGAAGAACAATGTTTTCGGTAATGTGCTTGAGGTTAGTTAATTTCCCAATTCATGGACTCAAACTATAAAGTCTATGATTTCTGTCAATTTTCTCTAGTTTTTAAATTTTGTTATTCATCATCTTTAGTAACATATTTTTGGCAGATGGATTTGTTATAAGCAAAAAGTTCAATAAAAGATGACACTGAGCACAAATATGATGGTCCATACTCTATATATAGTTGTGGAGAAACTTTTATCGTACTGTACTTTTTGTACTATGTAATAATAAACCACATAAAACGTCATCTTCATTTGTACTATAGGATTAATAATTAGGATGGTCCAATGCAATACCAGTAGCAATAAGGAGATCAATACCTTATGGTCCCAATTTATATTCACAGGGTGGCATACTTGAATTGCATTGCAACCCTTTGAGCTTTGAAGCTGTTCCAGGGGTGGGTGAGGTACATGTCAACTTCTTTTGGTTGGCTGAAGAAAATATTCTATCTTAAGATGCAAGTTTTTTGTATCAAATTGAGAAATTTGACAACTACAATGAGTTTAATATTTTAAATCACTTCGATCTAAAAGGGTCTTGTAACTTATCCGATTATAGTATTGTCTTATATCAGTCGACGGTTAGATTACATTAGCAAACACATGAGCTATCAATTACACGGGTTGATTTTGTTTTAACATATAAATGTAAAGCAAAGCATGAATTCAGACTCCAAAATATGAACAACATATTCATTATGTATAAATAATGTTCATTCTTATCCATTTACACAGCAATACAAAAAATGGAAAGTGAGCTTAGACCCTAAGCTAAGCTTCACCTTGTAATGGTTTTCTGGCCAGCCAGATTAAACCAGGATAATGAAAATGGACATACAAACCAAGCTTAATAATCATATTATAATATCCCTAACCCCTCTTTAAAATGAATATTTTACAATTGAAAGAAAAGAATGAAAAAATAACTTTACATCAGGGCCATGACGACGCAGGGAAAGGGATGCAGCAGGATGGTAAAAAAAAAACAAATACAAAATTATGTAGAAAGAAAAAAAGAATGAAAACAGAATTGTATATACAACCACTATGCAAGGACCAGCAACTAATTTTGTTGCTTTCCTTAACAACTATGATAAATGTATACTGATAAGCTTCCCTTGCTGCCTACTCGTTCAAAAATTGGAAGGCGGGGTTCTCAAGAAGCTCGTCTGCTGGTTTCATCTCTGAAAAATCTCTCTCTTGCAGTGATGTAGAGAGGTCATCAACTGAGAATGGGATGCTGTAGCAAGATGTCAAAGTCAGTTGGTAAAAATGTAAACATTTGAGTTATAAGTCTGACAAATAATTGATTATACAAGGAAGTTAAGCTGCATCTATTTTTCCCGTGTCATGCGAAAAATAAATTACATCAATAAACTTTACTCCATCATTTACAATTGCAAATAATATTCCTACTCTCTGATTTTTAAGATCAAAATGCATCAGTTGGTAGTATTCCATAAAAAAGCACTCACCTGGAAGTGTCATCCAACAAGAAAGAATCACTCTGAGCATTATTAGAGTCCTCAGCCATAAGTACCTTCATGCTTGAAAGGACCTGAATGATTTCAGCATGTTAATAGCCTGCTGATATTGGAGAAAATATTGCGGAAAATAAAAACTTACATCTGGAGATACACTTCGAGTGTTATAGTTAGCATCCCAGTAAAGTGTGCATACTCTGTACAGCTGCTGGACACTCATGATCTGATGAAGAAAAATTGTGGGAATAAGGAAGAGGCGGGAAAGAAAAATAGAGACTCGGAAAGACATAGTTATGCAGAGCTGAGTACAAAGAGCAAGAGATTATGCAGAAATAATTATTGATTTCTTTGATCTCTTTCCAATCCACCCATAGAACTAAATGCAGATATATGTTTGAATTTCAGTCTTATCAGTAGCCTCATGCAATCTCAAAGTTTAATGTGATAAACAATCTAGGCAAATAACTCAATATCTACTTAAAGAAAAATACTAAATCATCATGTTTCCTTAGCAACAAATAAAAAGAAATCAAATTAAACACTCATTTCTAGAGGTTATCAACTTATGGAAGAAAGGGTTGGTGTTTTATCAAAGATAAGCAGCTAATAATATTAACAAATATGTGAGGTGCACGGCTCATACTGTCACACAAAGCTTCAAATGGATAGGTACTTACAGGGCATAAATCATTAATTATTTCATCATAGGAAATCCTATACTTCTGATGAATAACCTGTTAAAAAAATACAATAAGTAAACCAATAAATGTAATTAAGACATTGAATTTTGATCACATCGTATAAAACAAAATAATTTTGAAAACAGAATAAATCTTCATATTGTCTTATTCGATTAAGAGTTACAACATTTGTCAAAATTATTTTTCTTAAGTAAAATCATCACAAAGATAGATGCTATAAGATTAGTTTACCAAGAAAACCTGGACTGTTGTAAAGATTAGTTATCTAGAAAAATAAACTGCTAAAACTACTGTATTCAACATTGGTAGGTTAAAAAGTTGTTCATCATAGAGCATACCTTATGTTTAGCTTTTGAAATAATATACAGGATGCAGTTTCTTATGAACTAATATAGTAGATAAATTCAATAAGTTTCATTGTTCTTTCCCCAGTCTAATGAAGCAAATAGCATGGATGTATTATTGTAATGTAATGTAATAGGTTAAACAATTATCAAATTAAGAGTCTCATATTGAATAGTGATATAGGTTAAAGAATTATCAAATTAAGAGTCTCATATTGAATAGTGATATAGCCTGAATAGTGTTATTGAGCAATGGTGGCGGATCTAGGACCCTGACTCAAAGGGTGCAAATATTTTAAATTTAATTAATAATAAACTTATTTCTATAATATACTAGCAGAAAGACGGGCACTAATGTGTTTGTCTGTCTTTTTTTAAAGTGTTTAATTGTATTTCTATCTTATTGCACCTTGTTATAATTTTATGGAATATATTATAATCAACATAATTTTTACAAATAAGATCAAAACAAGTTTCCTTTCTAGTGCCCAATATTGCTCCTATTGCAATGAGACTTAAATTATTCTTTAATTAAGATTTAAATAATATTATAAAAGGATAAAATTGTAAATATAAAAGTTTAAATTAAGAATATAATTGAAAGAAAAAGTACTATATAATACCCTTGGTAGAAAATAGAAATACATAAGATAATTGGTGTAATTTTTAAAAGATGAGGGGTGCACCCCCTGAGGTTTAAGTAGGTCTGCCTCTGGTTATAAGTGGTACGCATTTGGCATTCCCAACCTCACAAGGCAGATTTATGGAATTGAGTTAGGCCCAACTAAAATTCTAAAAGAAATCTATTTAACTTCGTCGCCAAAACTTGCTTCACTGCTATCCATGTTCCTAGTAAGTTGGGCACTTAAGTTTAAAAATTAAAATATCATCTAACAAGTCTTACAGAAATTTGTTTGAGCATGATCTTTCTTCTAAAACTAATTCATTTTGACCATTAAAAAGATTTCAGTGAAGTACCGCGCAAGGCCACATGGGAATTTAGACGAGATTTATCCTATGATGAAACCTAATGGTGAAATTGTCAGATTTTAATAAATTTACAGCAAGCGCAAGCATACTATGTTGCATGGTAAACCAAATTGGTTATAAAAAATTTGAAGCATTGGTAAGATAAATGGTGCCATATTATGAAACAAGAAACACCTACCAAGAATCCAACTGCCTGTCTTATGTGCTTGAGCTCATCCCAAGATGTCCCCGCATACTGCAAACCCACGGCAATTTGGTTAGACTTTCCCACAAGATACATACACGAACACAAAAGCCATACAGAGTAGTCATAGGTGATTACCTTATATTATTACAGCCTAAGTAATATATGCAATAACTCAAAATCTATCTAACACAATACAGTCAACAAAAAATTAATACCTCCTCCTTTGCTTGGCAGCACCACAGCTCCAATTCTGCTAAGCCAGCCTTCACATATTCTCCATTACTGAATGTACAACAATCACGCCGCAGAAGAAGACTGGCAATCAATTATTAAAAACATAATGTTAAACATCACGATAACAACACCATGACAACCAAAGATGCATGCAGAAACTACTTACCTATTGAAGAGTTGAACATTAATATACGAAAATGTTTGAGAGAAAATCTTTTGGACAAGGACAGGAGGCACCTGTAACCCAAAACATTATATCATGTATAAGCAAAAAATTTAAATAGCATAAACAGTCAACAAAGTAATTACACAATACTCAAAAAGTTTCTAAGCCATAATGTAGTTTCTTACAAAGTTCTCTTTCATAGTGCAGAGAATAGTGTTGAGGGATTCAATAATACTTTGCCAGTGACCCATGGGAGAATCTTTACTAAATGATCGACCAGATCTTAAGACTCCCTTCGATGTTCTTGGTGCCTGTATATCAGCAATATGAATTGCGTGAATAACAGTATTAAAGAAAATTATAAGCTAAAAAATTTATTTGAAACACACAATTTTAGAGCAAGAATTGCCAAAATTTAGAAGACAATTACAAGAGAATCTAAACCAACCAGATACAATGAAAAACTGGAAAAGCACACCTACCAAACATACATATCTGAAACCAATCTACATTCAAGATAATTCTACCACTAATTGCTATACAAATCAGATACCCCCAAACATCCTATAGGATTAGTGAACCCCAAAGAAATAGGATATCTGAAACCAATCCACTTTTTTTTAAATTGTTTCTGATACCATCTTTGAATTGAAAAACCAATCCACTTTGCACTTAACCAACTCCAGGATTTCAACTTTACCACCTCTAGAATCTTAAGACCATCCAGAGAAAAGACAGGAATACCCTTTGATTCAGGGACCACCAAATAGCCCAAACAACCTATTAAAAACCTGTGTGACTAGAAACACAACGGAGGACGAGAGTCCTCTTAGAAGTTTCCAGAAACAAGAAAGTATCGCCAAAAGGCAGATAGTATAATGGACAAGATATGAACTTAAAAAAAAATATGGATGAGATATGAGCACTATGTGGAATATAATAAGACATTCAACTTTACTCATCCCATTTTGATTCAGTTAAACAATTGTATTCAAAATACCTGGATACATAACGAAATAAATGATGCCAACTCTTTCTTCAAGTTGTCCCGCAAGATACCATATATTTTCTCCACATAGGCCGTGAGCTGTTGCTTGAAAAGCAAAGCAGGATACTTAGCATCTACCTTGCGTACAACATCCGATGGGGCAGGAAGGTTGACAGAAGAAGGAGATGATCGAAATCCCTGCAATTCAGGTATCAAATAAATATGAAATCTGTGTCAAAGGGAGAATAGATTACAAACACTGTAAGATTATTACCATAGTCATTCTTCCAAAGAGGGATGTTGGATTGGCTGGTTTTCTAACTGGGGTTGCATCATTTGAACCACCAGATTTTAAACTTTCTTGGAGCAGAAACAATAGTGCAGACGTATTTGACAGCCAATAAGCCATAAGATCATTGTCATCTTGATTCTAGAAAATAAGCAAGAAAAAAATTAGAATCATATATCATTTAATAATATATAAGTAACCATAACTTACAACAAATGTATTATCAAAAAAAAAATTACAACAAATGTTATACTGTAATTTATAAACTCTTTCTAGAAAAACTGCTGGAGGCAGAAGGCAGTGGAGGGTAACTATAACAGTTTAACCATGAAACTACCAGGGGCAAAAGGCAACATTTACACTTGCATTCATTAACTTTTTAACATTTTACTTGAAATAGTGAACATGTTATCAACACAAACATGCAAACACACACACACACACACACATAACTTAACACAGCAATTATAAACTGATAATGAACATTACATTCCACTAGACTAGACTCATTATTTTAGAATATACTAAATTATAAATTTACAAACCAAGTGATTGAGCACAAGTGGTTAATGAGCACCCCCTAGGACGAATCGTTCCGGAGAACCCAAGTTCGATTCCTGGTGAGAACAATTCTTATCCAGGCTTTACTCACCTTGCGACCAAACTCCGGACTACCAAGCCCCCCTTCCCTTGGGAACCGGAGGGTTAACACCAAATTATTTTGTATAAATTTACAATAATCAGTGCACTTAGAATATCGGCAGAAACAATTAATCTATTAACCATTTAGTTATACAGGCTCTAAACTTCTAATACAATTTCAAGGATTAGTTTTCCTAAAAAGGTCAAGTTATTAGGGGAAGGTCCAAAGTATTATACTTGTGTATCTCTAATAAAACAAGTTACCTCAATTGCAGAACCAATCATCTGTATAAGGCGATCAAATACACTTGTTCTTTCAGCTTCAAATGATTTCCAGTGGAGAAGACATTTGTAAATGGTGAATGCAGCAATAGGTTTTCCATGATGGAATCCAATATTTTTCGTGACACAATTGATAAGGGCATCAACATTTTCCTACATTTGAAATAAGGGTTAAAAAGATGAACGTAATAGCATAAAGAACTGACATATTAGATGTAAAATTTGAAGCACACACATGTTGACGTTCAATGTAGGATCTCCTTAATTTGCTATCAGATTCTGTACCAAACTTTTTCACAGGTGTGACAGTCTGTGTTTCCTGCAAAGAGAACTCATATTAGATTCGATTCAACTTAAAAGCTGGCATGCTGTAGAAAGGGAATGTAGATAAGAGTAGAAAGTAATGCACTAACAGTAGCTTTCTGATCTTCTACGACATGGTGACCATTTTCCAACTTCTGCAGATAAAAACCAATAGCCCAAAAGGTTCACACTTGCATACAGAGAATGCAGAAAGACATACTTAAGAAAGCACAATTTACCTCGTATACATGGGTAGAAAGGTGCTCTGACATCATTTTCACAGATGAGTTAAGAAGAGACTGTTGCCGAAGAACCTGGTTTTCGGATTCCATATCTAAGAATTTTTCTTCAATCCTACAAATATTTTTTTAAGTAAAAAAGGTCAAGATGATATACTCATATACATGTTGTAATTTTAACTTTCAATAAATGGTTAATACTTCAAAGACTATATATCCAAGTAATATTTTAAATATCAATTAAATATGTACGAGATACCAATGAAGCTTTAATCTAAAATCAAAACCTTTGCATAGAAGTTTTCAACTGGATTATTTTCGATTCAGCATCCAAAGCTTGCTTCAACCTTTCTTCGCTGAGTTTATTTGCCTCTTCGTACCTTTTTTCTGTTTCATCAATTTTCTTTTCCAGTGAACTCACCAAGGTCTGCAATGGACTCCAGCAAGTGATTAATGGTATGAAAATTCAAAGTATAAAAAATACAGGAGATATTAATGCCCATAATCAGCTTACCTTGAGTTTCTCATTTTCACTAGTTAGCTTCTCCAACAAAGGATGGTCAACAACAGGAACCTCCTGTATGACAGGCACTCTCTCTGCTTCTCTTTTTGCAGCCTCACGCTCCTTTTGAAGTAATGATTTAGTTTCTTTGAACTGAAGTTGCATGTCTAGCAAAGCAGATTGTAATTTTTCATTTTCTTGTTTTTTTGCTTCTTCCATGTCAACCTAAATTTGTTCAAAGAGATTTAATAATTTGTAAGGGAAGATAATTGACAGCGTTTTTGTGTCTAGAAAAAAAAAATAGTATGTACAAGTCAAGTTTACTCCACCAATTATTGATGTGCTTAACATAGGTCAGGAAAACTCGGTTTGGTACAATAAAAAAAATTGGGGGGGGGGGGGGGTCTGGTAGCCTAATGGGTAGAATTCATAAGTGGGTATACAAGGGTTCGAACCCTGGTCCCTGCTTATAACATGCAATGTCCATACCAACTGAGCTATGCTCACGGGAACAAAATTACAGTGGACAGTTCACACTGAAAATAATATTTATGTACCCTTATGCGTTTTTCCAGCTGCAGCCTCAATGTAAGGTCTTCAACTTGCTTTTCAAGCTTATTTTTGGCAGCTTGGAGAGCTCCAGTTTCTCTTGCAGCCTGATTAAAAATAAGAGTTTCAATAACTGAATAAAAAATTAAATATGTGGATAGATAGCAATCATAACAAGAGCCTTAAAACAAATTCCCTTCACAACCGACAAAATAGAAGAGTCTGTTTTTTTTTTTTTTGACAAAATAGAAGAGTCTGTTAATCCTAACAAAATGCACAGATAATTGATTCTAAGGTTCAATGATTGCAGATAGTTGTACTCCTAATGTACTTATTCATCATGAGCAAGCAATGCTATCGTCAAGTGAACTACAGGTGCACAGCTAATACTGCAGGATCATGCAATCTGGTACAAATCTTTCTTGATATAAAAAGAAAAGATAAGGAAAAGGAAGGTCTAGTCAAGGTGAAATATATGGCAGAACAAAGAAAAGAAAAAAATTAAATTTGAAGAATAGAGCAGTCAATTGAGTTTCACAGTTTTAAACTAGAAACCAAAAACAGAAAAATGCATATACAATGCTAGCAGCAAACAAAAGACCTGCAGAGCTTTGGGTACTAGATCCATGAGATATGTCAACAAAGAAACAAAATTGACAGAACTGTAATGGATTAAAATTAATTGTTCCAAAACTAAACAGCACACGGATGCCAATTGCAACTGAGATTTATGCAAACTAACAATGTATAGGTGGTGAGACTCATGCAATGCTACAATGAGTATGGGGTGAACATTGGACTAAGAAGAACCATAACATAGATTAACTTAACAAGTTATATACTTCCCAAATTATGTAACTAGTTTAAAACATTTCATTGATAGATATAAAAAACATTTTCTTGGGGGGGGGGGAGGTAGTTACCATCTTGAGATTTCGTAGTTCTCGCCGAGCGACTTTTCCTCTCCATGCACATTGGGTGGCAATTGCTGCCTTCTTTAAGTTCTTAAAATGATGTTGTGCCAAGTACTTCCGGCAGTGGCTCTGCAATACTCAATCACAAAGACAAACCAAAATAAATCAAAATTATAAAATAAAATCTAAGTTTGTGCAGGATGTATGGAAATTTGCCAATAACAAAAAAGTACACACTATAAAATGTCCACAATGATGGATGTTTTAAATGTTCACTACCTGAATGATAATAGCTGCACTGGTCTGCTTCCTAAAGCGCAGCTCACAGCGAGCAGCCATCCCTCGCATACCAGTTTGAATAGAAATAGCCGAGCTGTACAATTCATTGTATGCCTTTCTAGCAACATGCATGCGGAAATTCCTCTGAATGATCAGACTAGAAGCCTCTTGCCGCAACCCCTCATATACTTTCCGAGCCAGTTGTCCTATGAACAGCATATAAAAGAACTCATGAGTCTTCTCAAGTTTAAGTTTTCCTTCAATAGAACTAGTAGGATAATATTTTGAGATGCTTGGCAGATACCTCTGCATGCAGCTTGCATATGTATAGCAGACAAGCGAATCGAAACAAAACTTCGGCGGGCCAAATAGGAACGAACTTTCCTCTGAATAATGCTTGCTGACTTTCCTAAAATCTCAGTTCTATAAGTATCTAGTTCTGCCATTTGACCAGCTCTAAGAAACACTTTGGTTTTACCAATCTGCAGCAAAAAAGAGAACCATTAAAATAATCCACACTACGATATATATATATATATATCTGCAGTTACCTCATGGGCATTTAGAGTTCATTAACACACTTAGCAAACAGAGACACAAAATAGTTCTCATTCCTAAACCTAAACTATACTGTCAATATTTGCGGCCCTTGGAATGGTGATGAAACATGGAAGAACAAAGAAAAGAAAAAGATAGCAGAAACTCAAAAACAGCAACCAGATAAAATGAGTTGTATCATGTATGTTGTTTTTTCTTTGGTTACAAAATGGGTTTTATATTATTAGTTCCCAAAATGTAAGACATTGTTACCTGATATCCTTTAAGTCCAACCTTCTCCAAAATCCTCTTGCAAGCAGTGACCTCATCAGAACTAACATAATTAAAAACGTAAAATATAACAAGAGTTTTAGAATAATAAAGCTAACAGCCTGACAAGGAAGGAAGAATAACAACTTATATACCTACGATCCAAGGCTTCAGGTGCAAGAAGCCCAAATCGATCCACGAATTCATCAAACGTTTTTCTGGTAGGATAGCCAGCACAGCTTATCCTGATTGCCTCCATGACACCCTAAAAGCCATCATACCATGTAATAAGCACGACAAACTCACAAGCTAGCACTTAAACTTCAACTATCACTTTAACAAACCAGGACAAAAGTGCAAGAGGACTTACTCCACAACGCAGTTGCTGCAAAACATTTTTGTGCTCAAAAATTGCTGGCTTGAGAAGATTATTGGGTTTAACACAACGAATATAGTGTGGCTCAGTGGAACTAAGAATTTCAAGTAGTGCTTGTAATTGTTGCTGCAGGACATAAGAACAAATATATCAAAAGTGCATAAGGATGAAAATCAAATCATATTCTCTGAAAAAGGAAAAGGAAAAAAAAACCAACCTTAAACCGGGAACCAATTGAAGAAAACTTTGATTTATTGGACGATTCCTCAGGGGAGGGGAGAAATAAACCTGATACAAAGGGGCATGTGGAAGCATAGAGAAGTGCCTGATGTTCTGCAACAACATAATCTTTGTTCTTGTCCAGGAATAGATCAGTTTGATAAGTAACCTAAAATCCCACATATTAGGTATGAGTTTTCCAAAGTAGAAATAAATCATATTTAGCATCCTGCTCCTATATTCAATCAAGTAACTACCCATTTATTATAATTATATATCTGAAAATATGTAAAAACTTATCCCAACTTACATCACCAGCATAATGGCAAATTGTGAAGTCACTACGTGACAATTTGGGTTTGGTGAACCTCTTATGGTTTTTGAACGTCTGATACAGCTTTTGAGCAAAAGTTTCATTTGTTGATCTTGGAAACATACTGCAAAATACATACATGTACGCTATCTAAGCATCGACAAAAATAGTTCATAGCAGAATACAATGAATAAACTAAGCCAGAGGTACAGAGATATTAATATCCACAACACAATAACAATTCAAAGGAACAGTACACAGTATACATACCAAGCTTCATCGAGAAGAGCAATAATGCCTCCAGGTTTCTGAAAAATGAATATATAAAACAAAAAATGGATGAATGATGAATCCACTAATGTCAAATTATTGCGCAAACACAGTCAGCCTTCTTAAGAATAATGGCAATATCATTTCAAACTCATTTACACTTGACAGTATAATGTCAATCCGACTACACTAAACGTGCAAATATAATTTTTAGGTAATAGTGTTTTCCGTTATCCGACTTTTTTAAAACTTCATCATTCTCAACACCCCATCAATTTATAGCATCGTCATTCAAGCTAATAAAAAGATTTTACTCATGTCCTAAATCTACCTCTTCCATGAAATATAGGAACCGTGGATAAGAAAAACGGTTAAATAAGACTAAGCAGCTCAGGACCTGACTGGCCCAGTTTTAACCACTTCCATTCCCAGTAACGTGTAAAACTTCACTCTTTTCAAAAGCAATATAGTTTTCTTTGGAAGTAAACATTAAGCATTACAGAACTACCAGAAGTCTATCCAAAATAGACAATAAAATTAAAATTGGAATTGTTTTGCATTTTGTGGTTTAATATTTTATATCATACTAATAGTAACTAAATTTGTCACAGAATGGTTTATGTTAAAATAACCAAAACAAAATATCAATGCATCAAAAGAAGAATAGTGGTCGGGATTTTTAGAAGAAAAAATCAATGGATTTTAACAGTGTTTTGCTATGTCTAAAATCATCTTGGTAACAATTTCCTAAAATAACTAGTGCATGTACTCGTGGATCAAATTATAATTGAAGATCAATATTTTCTTTAAATTAAATTTGAAACTTAAACACAATAATATTCCCTATATAACTAACTATATTTAATTACATATTAATAAAAATATCCAATAAAAAATTGATAATGTTCATAATGGTAATAATAAATCACCGCAACATGTCTCTTTTCAAAAGCCAAGCAAGTACCATTCTTCCAAAAAATACAATATATCAGGTTGCAACTACAATAGTGTAAATAAAATAACACATTTTAGGAGCATTTGAATAGAATATAAATCAAGATCTCAAAAATAAAAAAAAATCAACATATGATTAAGTTAAGGAGATTCATACAAAGAGGACTGAAGGTTCTAATTGACAATTGTTAAAGAAATTTGATATTATTAGATAAAATTTGATCATCAAATAAATATTTTAATTACTTTTCTATTTAAAAAAGTTTATATAATTTAAAAATTATTTGACTATATAATAAGAAAATAAAAATCATTTCAAATTACAAAGGTTTTATGAAGCAATCAAATTACAAATGTTATAGTCATCAATTTGATATACGATAAATTCAGATACATACTTTTTGCTAACTATTTTTTTATTCAAAACCAAATTACAGTATAAAACTAAAAATCCTTTAAAGATTAGTAAAGAAAAAAGCTACAAGGCCTAAGCATGCTTAAAAAGTATGAAACAACTTGTTTCTTTTCTCCAAAGATCACATTTACAAATAAAGGTCTCACTTTCGAAACTTCTGGGTAACAAACAAAAAAAGGCATGCTTTTAACCATGGTCATCAACCAAATCCCCTATTTCACACCCATCCAAATACTTGATGTTTAAGCATACTTTCTTGAAAGTTTAGTTTTACAGTAAATTGAAACCACAGGTCTTTTATCTCCTATCTTTTTCTATACTAACATGAAAAAGTGTCACAGATATCTTCAAAATATAAATTTTATCCTGAAACGGGAACTGTATTTAGTGAGTAGAAATTTAAAATTTTAAAACTTCTCAAAAGTTAATGTTTTTTTTTCATAGTGCATATATTTCAAATAACTAATTTTTTTATATTCACTCTTTTCTCTAATAATTAAATAAAAAGATAGGCAAGCATTAGTGCATTCCTAGACTTAGTTGTCTGGTAAAAATGATGCTACAGAATCATTTAAGTCACCATCCAGGAAAATATTCTGTAAGCCACACTTCCCCTTCTATCACATGCTAAGCTAATCCCTTCTATCTATTTGTGACCCAACAAAATTTTACAACCATCACCCTCCACATTTAGCGCATATAACCAAAATGAGCATCTTACACAAATATTTGTTAAAAGAGAGCTAATCAACAGAATATGATGATAGAAGGGAAAAAACCTTTTCAATGAGATCCAAAATATCTTGATTGTCAACAAATTCGATGTAACTCCAATCAATCTCCTCTTTCTTGTATTCTTCTTGCTCCATTTTGAAAACATGCTGCAGAATACATATTCAAACATTGCCGAGGCACATATCAAACGAGTAGAAATAAATCCTAGTCTGAATAGAATAGAATAAAATATCTTATAATATGTTTGTATTACATTAGAGTATCTTAGGTTATCTCCTAAGATTATTTTCTTATATCCTGATTTCCTTATTTATTTATGGAAATCTTGTCTCACTATATATTTGGGTTAGCATAAAGTTATTATCAAGCTATCATAAAGTTATTATTAATTAATATTATTTGAAGTCCTTATTTCTCTCCTGTTTTTATACAAATCCATAACTTCAACAGTTCTTATGTCTCTGTTTTGAATATACAAACTAGAGATGCCAACAATCATCAAGAATAAAATCTCTCTCACAAACAAACCTGATTAAAATGTTGCTGGAGCTTTTCATTGGTCAAATTAATACAGAATTGCTCAAAACTGCAATGTACACAGAACAACTAGGTATCAAATACAGTGGATTGATGAAAACATAAACCTACTTCGAGTATCAAGAGTGAAAACATAAAAGAACACCCCTCTCTATTTCTTCAAATTTGGGTTGAGCCCAACTCAGTACAAAACCTCAACCTTACAAAACCGACTTATAAGGTGAGGGCTGCCCAAGCTTTATAAACACTACACAGGCCATATTTCTAGGCAATGTGGGGCTAAATTCACCCCGACACACCCAACACAAGGTGTTGGAGGCTGCAATGAAGACAACCCAAATACCGCAATTAGGCGGGTAGGGGGGTCCGCAATGAAGACGGAATTTCCAACACCATTGTTTGGTAGTCACAATGGTAATTATTGGAATCGAGTGGAGTGGATTACAAACTTGATTTTCAACAGAACCCTTTCTTGGATGTTCACTTGAAAAGATTCTCCCACATTATTGGGAAAAATACAAATGCCGCATTAAATCGAGCAAAGACCTAAAATGAGTTTATAAATAGTGGCACCTCTCACCTTACAAACGGCTTTGGTAAGGATGAGTTGGGCTAAATATAAAACCTAATATACGTGAACTACAGAACAAAATGTGCAGCAGTAATGCACCTGTTAGTCTTGAAACTCTCAAAACCATAAATATCCAGCACACCGATTAAGGACTTTGAGTCGGGATCTTGACCAATTGAAGTATTAATTTTATCTACAAGCCTGCAAAAGATGACAAAAATTTACAGACACAGAACTTGGAACAAATTGACCAATTTATCAGTAAATAAATCCAAGGTTCAAGCTATATTTTTGCGCAATCTGCTCAAAGACTTACCAGTCAAACAACCTCGAGTACACAACCTTAGCTAAAGCATCTCGGCTCAGTGTAGCAGCTTCTGGATCCAGGCATTTTATAATAGTTTCATCACGAGTAACAATCACACGCTTGCAAAGAGAATCTTCAAGTGCTTTTGCATCGCACCTGGATAAAAATTATAAACCAAGGATTTCACATGAAGGGGAGATGAATATAAACCTAGCTGAGAGAATATTTACGCAAGAATGCAATCTTTGCCTACATGAAAAGTTCAGCCGCGGTCTGTAGATGAAACTGAGATTTTTCGTCTTTGGGCATAGACGAGTCCATTTCCTTTCCTTTTGAAAATTCAATGTTGCCAAGATGTAAAATGGCAGCAACCACTCGAAATATTGCTTCCTGAATGGTGATTGGGAGGCAAGACAGGTAAAAAAAAATTGAAACACAGATTACACTTTAAGACCTGCATTATGAACTTACAAAAAATCCCTATAAAATACCTGCTCCTCCGAACTTATTCCAACAACATCCATTGCTCTCCTTGTATCACAATATTCTTTAAACTCGTCATATCCTTCCAACTCATAGCAATTTGTTTGATTTAGATAATGAAATGTTCTTGGGTTTCCTAATTTGTACTTCTGAACAACCTGCAAAAGATAAACAAAATAAAATTATCAATAAAAGTAAAAAATGGAATGTAAATAAGTTACAAACAAACTTAATATTAACAGTTACAATTGTAATCTTTATTATAATTAAGCTAAAAGGACACATCTTTACAACAAACAGTAAGTGTTTTAAATAATATACAAAAATGATGAAAGGAAAAGAAACCAACTCTTGTTTTCAGCCAAACCACTACACGGTCCATTGCCAGACATACACTCTGATTGTCAGTTACTTATATTTATGATTCTATACAGGAATCAATTATGCATAAACACATGCTCTACATTTTACATATTTGTTTGTTCCAATCTTTCTACCACCTTAATTTTGATTCAGCGTAAAAGAAATTCAATTACCTCTGCAGGTGCAGCACAAAGCATATAGAAACAGTGATAATTCCTCTCTGGATCCGACAACTGGCAAACACGTGATCTTTCCAGTAGGTAAGTTCTGATAGCAGCTCCAGAAATTCTTCCCTTCTGATCAAATTGAATCTCCACAAACTTACCAAAACGACTACATAAATCACAAGTCACAATTAAAAAATAGTACAAGACAGAAGAGTAAATTTGCACTGCAACAATCTAATGGGAAAAAAAAAACTCTACCTTGAATTATTGTTTCTAACAGTCTTTGCATTTCCAAAAGCTTCTAGAACAGGATTGGACTGAAATTAATCAGAAAATGAGGGAAAATGAGGTCAATTAAGTGGATATGAGATATGACGTAAGGTTTCCACAAATTTAGATGCAGAAAAAGTTTGAGAAACAACATAAACAAATGGTAGTCAAAAGATTGCTAAAATACCAATTCAATAAAGGATTAATTCTATTACCTCCAGGACTTTCTGCTCAACAGTTCTACCTTCAGCAACATTAGCTCTCCCTCCCATGTAAGCAAGATAGCGCATAAGTAATTTTGTGCTTTCTGTTTTACCAGCCCCACTTTCACCACTAACCAATATTGACTGGCTGATTCCTTCATTGATCATAAGCCTACATCCACAATAAATTATAAAGTCAGACCAGTACAACCAACAATGGAAGCCTTTTTCCCACTAGGTGGGATGGTAAGACTAGTAAACAGGTTAATTTAATCTATACAAAAGATATACCTATATGCTGCGTCAGCAATAGCAAAAGGATGTGGGCTTAGCTCACCAAAGCCTGCTCCTTTATATTGTGCCATCATATGGCTATCATATAAATGAGGAAGCTTTATGAAAGGGTTCACAGCGATTAATATATTCCCAGTGTAAGTCTGGAAGCAAAATTCAACATAAGCACGTGCCAAGTATAAGAACATTGAGATACAATACAAGGGAGACAAAATTTGAACAGTTAGCGTCTGGAATACACACATATATTTCATTGATATCATATCTTGATCTCAGATTATCTAGGACACCAGGTTCATGCAGGTAAGCAAGCTTTGTCATATCATCCACTCCACATGGTGGAGCTTCTGTATCTTTATGATAAACACTGGAAGCTTTAACAGTAACCTACAAATTATAAGACGAAAAAGAGATGAGCCAAGATTCATAAATTTAACAACATCAGATAGTTCCCAGTTAAGAACTGACTACAAAATTTTATATCTAATACTTCAAATAAACTACAGGATACTGTAAGCACTAAACTACCCTATCTTCATTATTCTACTTTTAAAAAATTCCACTAATCATTCATGTTTAAGGTTTTAAGTCACTCATTGCAAAAAAATGAGAGAAGAAAAAAAAAGAGATTTTAATAAATAATATACAAAGCATTCTCACCGTCTTCCCTGAAGTGCAAAGGACTTTTATTTCCTCCCCTTTAACCTCCAAGACCTCACCATCTATCCAAGCTACATCAGAATCCTCCACCCAAACCTGGGAACCAACAATGGGATTGGCAGCAGTGGCCTACAATGCAGAGTGTCAGAACTAAAATAAACCAATATGATCCATTCCATCCCTAACAAAATGAATGCATAATCAACCAACATCTGTTTGGTGTCTGTAGCAGAAAATGTAACTTAATAACCTAAAATATTGGCTCATGTTGTACACAATAATTCACACAAATTTCATGTGATTGAAAGCATCAATAGATGCCTCATCAATTATAAAATGGTCAATTTGACCCAGTATACTTTTAGTTGAGCTAAGTTGACTCAATTAAGGGGTTTAAAATCTCAGCTCAGTGCCTTTTTATTTTATTCAGAAGTCTTAACCCCAATACTATGTTTAAGGAAACGGCGTGTCGTAGCTACTTAAACCAACAGATGCTGGTTACAGAGAACACGTTTGAAAACACAGTTGGATTTGTAGTTCTCATATCCTAACTCAACTGACCGTTTCACATTTCCGATAATAAAATGGCATCATTTGAAAATTGCAACTATCAATCTCATTTGGGTAAGATAATTTATTCAAACTAAACTTGCAACTAAGGGAAGAAAGGGTAGTGGAAAAAAGAATCAGAAGACAGCATCTAGTACTTAAGTCAATACTGGTAAGCACTAAGCATAGAAATAATATGTTCCAAACAAACTAAGCAATTCACACTCACAGCATAGTCATGCTTCAAAGAAAATGAGGCAAGCGACATCATTTATAAATAAATTAAAGACAAGATGTGCATTACTCTGTTTTGGTCCTCCACAGATATAAATGACACATTATCTTCCCCTTTATTTAAAACATGACATTGGCCCTTCAATGAATTCTGTCATTTAGGAACCAATTTCATGTCATTTTATGGAGTAATTCAATGGCAGGAATCGACATTTAAGGGCCGACTTGATATACTTATGAATGGTGATTTATCGAGTGATAGGAGCAAGTATGGATCATACAACCATACATGGATGTTAGGATTAAAAGTTATTTATTTATTGATTAAATGACCACTTAAGAAAGACGCGCAACATTATGTTTTGATCTTAACAATTCATGATTTGATGTGATGGTCAATATTCACTCCTCTCACTTTCTAACAACAAATGTCTTCTCAGTCTATATGTTCTGTGTGTGTTTATGTGAGTGCACGTCGATATAGATGTATATTCTGTTATAGTATTAATTTGAACAAGACGGACCAAAAGGAAAACACGTGAGAAAAGCAATGGAAATATGTAAAAATTAATTACTCGGTACTTTTACGAGAGAAAAAACAAATCACAGAAAAAAAAAATTGATGAAGAGGGAATTATTAAGCAATTAAGTGGCACATTTAGTCACAAGCACAATAAAGTATCGTTACTACTAATAAGGTCAGCATCAGCATTTCCAAAGAATCAACCCTGACCATTTATATTAACCTAATTTTATAGAAAAATTGCATAATGCTCCATCTTATATCTCTTAACCAATTTCAAAAGCCAAAAAAAAAACGATTATTACTTAAATCATTGAAATTTTTTATCTAAATCATTAGGTAATGCGATGCAACATTATAACCGCAACAAATATGAAGTTATAATAATCAGCTCAGCAGTCCATACTCCATAAGCGCGGACACTTCACAAAATATGCATGTCCTAGTGTCGGACCCGCGTCGTGTCCAACACCAACACTTACGTTTATATCTGTGCCAACGTGTCAGTGTCAGTGTCTGTGTTGTGTCCCGTGTCAGTGCTTTACATAGGTCAATCACATTTACTATTAATAATACTCTAATCAGTATTGACCGTTGAACCAATTATGCAAAACCCCTCATTACGAAAAAAAATAAAAATTAATAGTGATTGAAATTTTGATCTTCTGTGTTTCTCAGACACAATCCACCATAATCGCACTCCTACAATGTCGCTTAGTAATAATAATTAAAAAAAAAACGTGCACATTGATATAAATTAAAAATTAAGCAAACAAATCGGAACATAAAGATCTCAATAATAATAATAATAATAATAATAATAATACATAATCTCCAAAACCAAAATTGAAAAATAAAATCAATAAAAAAAAAGTAAAATCGCGAAGAAAGTGGAATAAGACTTGGATTTGACTACTACAACAAAAAAAATTGAATACGAAAAAGCGAAGAAAAGTGATTACCATTAATCGGATCAATATAATCTGGTTTTCGTTGTTGTGATGATTCTGGATCTAGCTTCAATGGCAACAGCTACACTTCAAAAATTGAAAGATCTTCGAAACTTCGAATAATGAAAAAATATATATATAATAAATGATTGTGTATATGAATATGAATATGAATATGAATGTATTTGTTTGTGTATATAGTGATGAAATTGAATTGATTTGGAAAGAAAATAAAGAGAGAAAAAAAACTAAGACTGAAACTCTTTTTACAATAACAAAACTTTTGAAGAAGAGTTTAACAGCTAGATTTGTTTGGTGTTTTCTTTTTCTCTCTTTTCGTTTTCTCTTCGTTTTCTTCTAACACCATCAACGTTTTCTGGTCTAACTTTATTTTTTAGTTGTTAATTACAATTAGGAGTAATTAATATTATTATAATGATGTTTTTAAGAGTGAAAGTAAATTATTACAGTAAAGAATTTTTTATTTTTGTAATTAATTAATTAATTATTAGTGTGATAAAAGTAAATTAAGCTGCGTTCATATTATATTAGCGTGTGATGACGATGCCGGAAAGAACTAAAGAAGGATTAAGGAAACGTGTGTTTTACAATTGTAAAAGTGGAATTCCAGTACTGCCCCTAATTATCGACATGAATTACAATTTGATCACACACTGCACCTGATACCGTTTAATACTAACTTCATAAAAAAAATTTTTTTTTTATTTTTATTACAAAACTTCATAAAATTTATATCCCACTGCATTTTCACAAAATTTATCCTTAATTAATGTTGATGAATTTCATTAACTTATGAAATGATTTTTAAAATTTTTATATGGATAATTTAATTTAACGGAAAATTTTATAAAATTTGTGTTCATTAAAATATTATTAAATGTACTTTTTTCGTCTTATTTTAAGTGTTAAAATTGACCGAATCACACACTTAAAAAAAATATGTAAATGAAAGAGAGAATATGACTTTTACTAAAATATTCCTCTTTTTCTTGGTAGTAGAAATTGGAATACTAAAAAGTATATATTTTAGTGTATTTTTTCTTTCATATAATGATTGTTTTAAGGGATAAAATAGAAAAAGTAAATGTTATAAATAGTATAAAACATTTATTTTGGGATAAACAATTTTGGCAAGTAGTACATTTATTTTGAGAGAGAGTGAGAGGGTGTATAATATTACTCAAAAATATTACATAGGTTTTTTTTTTTTTAACTAAAAAGTGCTCATAGCATTTCATTCATAAGCAATTGGTAGATGCATGTAGGTACATCAATGATCACATTGGAGCTAGCTTTCGATGTGGCTACCCTTACAAGTGCATGAGCGACCTCGTTTGTTTGTCTCCTATTAAACTCAACATGAGAGTTTTCAAAACTAACATCAAAGACACGACGACATTCTCCTATAACATCACTAAATTCCGTGACATCATTCCCACCTTTATGAAAATAATCAACAACTCTCTTCGAGTCAAGTACAAAGTCCACTCCTTCTAGATGTAACTCTTGAACCCAATGAAGAGCATGGTAGAGTCCCAGCACTTCTCCTACATCCACACTACACATAGGTGAACTCCACTTTGTTTTGGCAAGCACAAAGCGACCTTCATCATCACGGATACACATACCAAAACCAACTCGGTTTCGATGGGCCGAAAAAGACGCATCAATGTTACATTTGTACCTACCCGCTTCAGGTTTCTACCAACGCACCACATCTTGCTCCTGCCTTTGTGAGTGCACCCGCGATTCTGACCCGACAACACCATTGTTGGCCTCTACTGCATTGAAGTTATTTTTCATATTTCTTGCCACGCGCCAGTCTTCATGAAGGTGATCTGCTCTGTTCAATATATGCTCCTTTGTTTCAGTTACATTGTTCCATAATTTCATGTTGCGATGTTTCCAAATGCTCCACATAATAGTAGCCAAGCGAGCAGATTTTTGTTCCTCCAAATTCTGCAATAATTGAAAAATGGTTTCTGATGTAGTGCTACTATTGTGTAGTGCAGCCTCAATATAATGCCAAAAAACACATGAGTGGTATCTTCAAAATTATCATTACACACAATGCACTGAAGCGGGCAATTAATCCCATGTAACTTGATTATTCCCCTTTTTCATTTTGCATCGCTGATTTTTTTTTTTTTTTGCACCACTTATCCAAAATAGTTTCACTTCTCTCATTTTTTGGAGAATCTCTTTTTTTTTCTTTCTAACAAAAATTATACTCTCTCTATCTTAAAGACTCAAACATGCACAAACTCAATCTTCCTACACCAAGAATATTCTCTTTGTTGTTGTTTCCATAATCATTTCTCCTTGGATTTGAACTCAATGAAAAGCGACGCATCACCGGACACCGGTCATGTGTCTTGAACATCCGGACTATCTAAAAACCATTTTCTTTCTATATTATCAAGACATTTTTCCTAAAACAATTAAACAAAAGAGGAAGGTCCCCAATTTTCACTGGGTCCTATGTGGTGAGGAAAACAACATTTGTTGGGCTTAAGTATCCATTGCATTATGCATTTAGGTACTAAAAGTTTTCTTGCTTGGCATTTTCCAATAGTGTGTCCCTAAGCACAGCATTAATGATAAAATATATGCGGATTACTTTTCTTTTGATTTTTTTCAACAAATTTATACTTTTTGTTTTTCGATTTTAAAGGCTTATTGAATTTAGACGAATCAATAGATAAGTAATCTCCAGTTTTGGTGGAGTTTTCAATTTGTCTTGGAGGTTCTTAAAATCTCTAGACAAATAGAAGCATCAATCGCATTCGGTCTTATCATTACCATAGCTATCATGTGTTACAATTGGCTTTTCTACCATAGACGACTTAAGAGCTTTCAATTCTTGTTCCTTTTCCGAAACTTTTGCTTCAAAGTATTTGTTAACACTCATAAGACCTTTTAATCGCTTGAAAGCTTCTTGAGTTTCAATATGTAGCTTTTCAAAAGCCACTTGCAAATCATGATAATCTAATAAAGTATATGAAAATGAGGGATTTTGGTTGATGACCTTTTTCGGAGTTTTTTTCTTATGATGCCGAGTTATCAAGCACACATTAGCCAACTCACTTTCATCACTCGAGCTCGAACTAGTTGATGAAGAGGATGATGAACTACTCCCCAAGCAATATAAGCTCTTTTACCTTTTCCTCCTGTTAGCCCATATTTTGGTTAAGTCAAAATATGCCCTAACTATTCTTTGAATATATTTACTGAACCTTTTAATTATGGAAATTAATGTTTCCAAGTCATTAAATAATATAATAAAGGTTAAGAGTAATATATTTAATATAAATAATATTCTCATTAGAGGAATATTCAAGAGTCTTAGAAGATGGAAAATATTTACAAGTCCAGAAAGCAAATCAGAGAATTGATTCGAGTCGCCAGCATTTCGAGTAGCTATCAAGGATCACTCGAACTCGAAGAACGTTTAAAGACTTAACATATTTCCAACATTTCTGAAGATTCAAAATTCAAACCATTGCAACGTTTCATTCAAAAGTGGCAACTTATGGCTTTTTGAATTGAAGATCAGATGGCAAGACATCTGTCAAATGGATGTTAGTTAGTCGTTATTAGATAGCCTTAGTCTATATCTATAAATACTAGTTCATTTGATGTAATTTCTATCACAAATTCACATACTGAAAATCCCTTAAACACTCAAAGTACCCAGCGTTCGAGAGAAACGAGTATACAAGGAAATAATGTATGTTCTTGTGATCAATGTTTATTAATTCAATGCAATTTATCATTCCATGCAATTTACTGCTTTCATTTACATTACTTGCATTTTAATTCATTGAATCATTTACTTTTTCTTGTCAAATACGTACTCATTTTGAGTATTTTTACATTTCTTGTCAATCAAGTCATTTATTTTTCATTTACTTTACTTTGTCAAACAAACTTGTTCATTTGCGTTAATGAACATTGCTATTTTCAAACTTAAACAATGAATGTACAAAACATGTTCCGAGATTCTCTAGTTGGTCTCTCAAGCATTGCAAACTAGCGGTTGTTTACCAAAAATCAGCCTAAACAAATTGGCACGCCCAGTGGGACCGGTTTTGTGTGTTTTAGTTTAATAGTTTATTTCAAATTTTTCTGAAAAAAAGTATCGTTAGTGCATGAGCATTGCATCTTGCATAAAATTTTTCTGGGAAAGTTTGCATAATTTATTGTTGTTTAGTGCATGCGTTTAAGAAGTGGTAGAATAAAACCAGAAATGGTGAGAGCCAGAGCAACAAGTGCTAATAATAATAACAACAATAACAATAATAATAATAATAATGACCATAATGATCAACACGATGATCATGACTTCGATGACAGCCAACCATCAATAGAGTTTGGCACATCTAGGGCAATGACTGGCTTAAGTCAGGCTTCGAATTCCACATAAATTGCACAAGAAATTCCTGTGTTAATACCTACAGGGTCTACCAACCCTTCAGGGAATTCGAATGCATCAACTACATTATTGGATCAGTCTTCAATAGCCCCTGCCATAATTTCCTCCCAAATGGGGACTGGCAATGGCAGTTCAGGGCCAGCATTTGACTTTAGGAGTCAATCAGGGTCATTATATCATTCAGGTAGGCCAAATCCCTATGGGATGCCAACCTCACTCATGCAGGGTATGTACACACATCAATCTACATACTCTGATAATGCAACGGTTCGATCCCCTCTCCATGGGGGACAAACATCTATTAATAACCGTACTAGAGGAAGTGCACCAACCTTTACTACAGATTCCATGTTGGCTATAAGGCAACAAATGGATGAGAGTAATCATCAAATGGTGAACTTACTCACAACACAAATGGGTACAGTAATTAACCCATTAATTCGAGATACTAACAATAGTTACGAAGCATTGGCCACCCAAATGGGTAGAATAACAGATTTCTTTGGTGGCCCTCAAATGCCTAGGCAACCATTCCAACAAATACAGGCCCCAGAGCCTGAACCAGTTGTAGAGGCTCAAAATGAAATACTGCAGAGGCCACAACCAGTGCCTCGAGTAATAGAACAGCCTGTGCAAAGGAATATTGAGCCTGGAGTGGTGTTAGTTAATCGAAACCAAAATGCTGATGAGGTTTTGAGAAATGCCCAACAAAATGATTATGGGCAAAATAACTTAACCAATTTGGTAGAGGCAATTCTTGCCCAAAATGGTCTTAATGTGGGCCTACATAGGCCAAATTTTGTGTCACCATTAACTGAGTTTGTGTTGCAAACAGAAATACCTAGGGGTATGAAAACCCCAAAATTTACTAAATTTGCTGGTGACACCACTGAGTCCACAGTTGAGCACATTGCTAGGTATTTAACAGAGGTTGGGGACATAGCAAATAATGAGAACTTGAAAATGAAATATTTTCCAAATTCTCTAACCAAGAATGCTTTTACTTGGTTTACAACATTGCCTCCCCATTCTGTGTATACATGGACCCAATTGGAAAGACTTTTCCATGAACAATTCTACATGCGTCAAACTAAGATTAGCCTCAAGGAATTAGCAAGTGTGAGGCGCAAAACACTAGAGTCTGTTGATGACTATCTCAATAGGTTTAGGCTTCTTAAAGCAAGATGCTTTACTCAAGTCCCTGAACATGAGTTAGTAGAAATGGCTGCTGGTGGCCTTGATTACTCAATTCGAAAGAAATTAGATACCCAACACCTTAGGGACATGGCCCAACTTGCTGATAGAGTTAGACAAGTTGAAAGGCTTAAAAGTGAAAAGGCTAGAAATTCTAAGTTTCATAAATCCAAGGAAAAAATAGCCTATGTTGGGCATTATGAGAGTGATAATTACTTCGAGTTAGAGTATGAAGAGGTTGAAGAAAATGACATAGATTTGGCTGAATTAAAGCCAGGACCTCCTTATACTTGCAAGTTATTAAAGCCCTCGAATGGAAAAAATCCAGTTGAACCTAAAAATGATAAATATGTTGCAAAAACCTACACATTTGATGTTACTAAATGTGATGAAATTTTTGATTTATTGGTTGCTGATGGCCAAATAATTGTTCAGAAAGGATTAAAAGTTCCTGCATTAAAACAAAGAAAGAAAAGAGGTTATTGCAAATTTCATAATTTTTTGGGTCATAAAACTTCTCAATGTGTTGTTTTCAGGGATCTTGTTCAGAAGGCATTAGGTGAGGGAAGGCTGAAATTTGATGAAAAATCCAAGCCTCCAATGAAGGTGGATACTGATCCTCTTCAAGTGGCTGAAACATCCTATGTTGAGCCATTCGAGTGCCTGATGGTGGATGCCATGGAAGCTTCTCCAGTTCGAGCTGTAACTGAGAAGGAATATGAAGAGAAGATTCAGAAGGTCTATCCTCAGGCTGAAGAGGAATTGATTGACTTTCTGAATAGGTGCAAGTTAAGCAATACTGAAGTCATGCTACGCCCTCGTTGTAGTGCTGTGTGTGACAAAGAGGCTACTGCAGGCCTTAAGAATGTTATGCCCTATGTGGATAACAAAAACAAGTGGTCCAATGTTAGACCAAACAAAGGAAACTATGTGAAGCAAGGCCCTTCCATCCATGACAGGTTGGGGAAGAGGCAAACATATGTTCCTTCCAATAGGATCCCAATCAATCAATGGTCATCTGGCCAACACCAAGCCTTCCAAAAAAGAAAGTTGGAGATTGGAAACTCGAGTCATTTTGCTTCGAGCAACAATGCTGAAGCCAAGAGGTTCTCTTATAATAACAATTATAAGGGAAAGAACCCAATGACTCGAACACAATGGCGTAGGTATCAACGCCAAAAGAAGTTAGAAAGAGAGATGGCCTTAGCTGGTGGCAAATCTCATCCAATTGCCCAAACTGGGGGTAATTATAACAAAGTTGCCCATGCTGGGGGCAACATCAACAAAGTTGCCCATGCTGGGGGCAACACAAACAAAGTTATCCATGCTGGGGATAACAAGAACAAAGTTGCTCATGCTGGGGGCAACAAAGCTAATTCTGGGAATAATAAACAAATTCCCAACAAGGCTGAAAAAGCCTTAATTGCTGATCAAGGCTCTTCCTCGAAGAGGCCTGTTAAAGAAAGAATATCACTTCCTGATGACAATATGGAAGATGATATAGTAGATGAGGATCTACTCGAATCTGGATCTGAACCAGATTTTGATGTATTGGTCAATGTGGTATCTATATTGCCACGAGAATATGACCTTAGGTCAACCTCTGATCCTGAAGAGGAATTTGAAGAGCCTGACCTAAATGATTACACCCCTGTGTGTTTCTATGTGATGAATAATGAATGCATAGAACAACAGAAGACCTCATTCGAATGGCCTCACGAGGGAATGAGGAACCACCTGAAGCCTTTATACATCAAGGCTAAAGTTGGTGGTGTGGGTGTGAATAAAGTCTTAGTGGATGGGGGTGCTGCAGTTAACTTAATGCCCCATTTCATGCTAAGGAAATTGGGAATGTATGACACTGATATGCATTCTCATAATATAGTTCTCTCTAATTATGAGGGAAAGAGTGGAAAATCTATGGGTGCCATTCAAATGGATGTTGATGTAGGCAGCACCATTGGGCCAACGCTGTTCATAGTTGTGCCATCAAAAGCTAGTTTCAATTTGAAAAAGATCCATTGAATTCAAATCCAAAAATGCAAGCCCAAGACCCTTTGCAAGAAATTGATATTGGAGATGGCCCCATAAAAAGGCCAACATATATAAGTACCAATATTGATTTCGAGTTAAAGCAAAAACTGGTTAATCTACTCAAAGAATTTAAAGATTGTTTTGCTTGGGACTATAATGAAATGCCAGGATTGAGTAGAGAATTGGTGGAACATAGGCTACCACTCAAACCAGGAAAGAAGCCAATCAAGCAGTTACCAAGGAGATTCAACCTAGAGATCCTGTCAAAGATCAAAAGTGAGATTGAAAGATTGCTGAGGAGCAAATTCATTCGAACTACAAGGTATGTTGAATGGTTAGCAAATTTTGTGCCTGTTATTAAGAAAAATGGCAGTCTTAGGGTATGCATAAACTTTAGAGATTTAAATAATGCAACACCAAAGGATGAATATCCAATACCAGTGGCAGAAATGCTAGTTGATTCAGCAGCAGGGTTCGAGTACCTGAGCATGCTTGATGGCTATTCTGGTTATAACCAAATTTTCATTGCTGAAGAACATGTGGCTAAAACAGCATTTAGATGCCCTGGGGCATTAGGGACTTATGAATGGGTTGTTATGCCATTTGGTCTAAAAAATGCTGGTGCCACATATCAAAGAGCGATGAATTTAATCTTTCATGACTTTATTGATGCCTTTATGCAAGTATATATTGATGATATTGTTGTGAAATCCTCTTCTAGTGATGATCATTTGAGTCATCTTAGAAAATCATTTGAAAGAATGAGAAAATGTGGATTAAAAATGAATCCACTAAAATGTGCTTTTGGTGTACATGCAGGGGATTTCCTTGGTTTTGTGGTGCATAAGAAAGGCATAGAAATCAATCAAAATAAAACGAAGGCTATTATGGAAACTCAGCCTCCAAAGACAAAGAAACAAATTCAATCCCTATTGGGAAAGATCAACTTTTTAAGAAGATTCATTTCGAATCTAAGTGGGAAGGCTCATCCTTTCTCTCCACTACTTAGAAAACAAAAAGGTGATCAATTTCATTGGGGGCAAGATCAACAAAAAGCGTTTGAAGACATTAAATCTTATTTGGCTAATCCACCAACGCTGATGCCTCCTATTCGAAACAAGGCAATGAAGTTGTATATTTCAGCATCTGATTCAACTATTGGTAGTATGCTTGCCCAAGAAGATGAAGATGGTGTTGAAAAAGCTATATATTATTTAAGTAGAGTATTAAATGATGCTGAAACTAGATATAGTGCTATAGAAAAATTATGTTTATGTTTATATTTTTCTTGTATCAAACTTAAGCACTATATAAAGCCTATTGAAGTTTATGTTTATTCTCATTTTGATGTCATTAAACATATGCTTCTGAAACCTATTTTACATAGTAGAATTGGAAAATGGGCTCTATCTCTAACTGAATACTCACTAACATATAAACCTTTAAGAGATAAATAAGGTCAAATAGTGGCAGATTTTCTAGTTGATCATTCAGTGATTGAAATGCCACTAAGTTATGTGGAAACACAACCTTGGATTTTGTATTTCGATGGTTCCAAACATAAGCATGGAACTGGAATTGGGATTTTAATAATATCTCCAATACAAATTCCAACTAAGTTTAAATATAAAATCAATGGTTTTTGTTCCAATAATGAGGCAGAATATGAAGCCTTAATTGCAGGTCTTGCACTTTTAATAGACTTGGGGGCAAAAAAAAATTGTCATCCGAGGTGATTCAGAATTGGTGATCAAGCAATTGACAAAAGAATACAAATGTATTAAAGAACATTTGGCTAAGTATTTTGTGATTGCTTAGTACCTTACTGGATCAATTCGAGTCTGTAGAATTTGAACATATTCCTAGACTACAGAATCAAGAAGCTAATGACTTGGCTCAAATAGCTTCAGGTTATAAAGTTTCTCTAGAAAACTTGAATAAATTGATTGAGATTAAAGAAAAATTGGTTTTTCATGAACAATTAGCCTCAGAATTATCAATGGCAAAACATGTGGGGGCAGAATCACCACAAAGTGTTGATAGTTACTCGAACAAAGAAGAGTATGAATGTGCTGACATTTTTCCCATTGATAACTTGGTAGATGGTGATTGGAGAAAACCAATAGTAGAATATTTACAAAACCCTGTTGGTCAAGTGGATAGAAAAGTCAAATACAGGGCTTTAAGCTATGTAATTATTGGAAATGAGTTGTTTAAAAAGACAACTGAAGGTGTTTTACTAAAATGTCTTAGTGAATCTGAAGCCTTTATTTCAATTTCTGATATACATAGTGGAGTTTGTGGTGCTCACCAAGCAGGCCACAAAATGAAGTGGTTATTATTCAGACAAGGCTTATATTGGCCTTCTATGTTAAAAAATTGCATAGAATTTGCTAAAGGTTGTCAAGAATGCCAAATACATGCAGGAATTCAACATGTCCCTGCAAGTGAATTACATTCTATAATAAAACCATGGCCATTTCGAGGATGGGCTTTGGATTTGATTGGTGAAATTAAACCTGCTTCATCAAAAAACCAACGTTATATTCTAGTTGGTATTGATTACTTTACTAAATGGATTGAAGCGATACCATTGCCTAATGTAGATCAAGAAGCAGTAATTAATTTCATTCAAAATTATATTATTTATAGATATGGTATTCCAGAAACAATCACCACTGATCAAGGTTCAGTTTTCACTGGTAGAAAAATGCAAGAGTTTGCCAATGAAACTGGATTTAAATTGCTTACTTCAACACCATATTATGCTCAAGCAAATGGTCAAATTGAAGCAGCAAATAAAATTCTCATTAATTTGATCAAAAAACACATTGCTCAAAGGCCAAGAAATTGGCATAAAACTTTAGATCAAGTTTTATGGGCATGTAGAAATTCTCCTAGAGAATCAACTAATACTACACCATTTCGATTAACATATGGTCATGATGCTGTTTTACCTGTTGAAATAAATATGCAATCATTTCGAATACAGAGACAGATGGAAATACCACATGACCAATATTGGAAAATGATGTTAGATGAATTAGTTGATTTAGATGAAGAAAGGTTACAAGCTTTAGAATACATAACTAGGTAAAAAGATAGAGTTGCCAAAGCCTACAATAAAAGGGTTAAGTCCAAAGCTTTTAACTTAGGAGACTTAGTTTGGAAAGTTATCTTGCCTATGGATAAAAAAGATAGAGTTTTAGGCAAATGGTCGCCTCATTGGGAAGGTCCATTTAAAATTGTTCAAGTTTTTTCAAATGGTGCTTATGAAATTGAGGAGCTAAGTCCTGAAAAACATGTGTTGGGAATAAATGGTAAATATTTGAAAAAATATAAACCAGCTTTGCTCGAATTGAATATAAGCGCAGAATAAAAACTTAGAACAAATAAAAGAAATGGCAAATAAGATAGAATAAATTTGCCACAGAAGGGCTTTGTCCAAATTACAACCAAATTAATTCCAAAAAGAAAATTGTTTCAGACATAAAATAAATTACAAAGCAGCCGCCACATCTTGATACAAGGCTTTGAGGGATATTTTTTCAGTATTAATTGTTTGTTGGCCATCCTCGAGCCTCTGAATCTCTTCTGCAATGGCGACTGAGGTGTCAAAAGCCCGAAGTCCTTCTCTGCTTTTAGCATCGATCTCAGCTTGGAAAGGTTGATTGATTTCAGCTTCTATGGCCAGTTGAGTTCTGCGTTCTTCAGATATTTTGAGCTGGTAATCCTCGATTTGTCTTTGAAGATCAGCAATGTTGGCTTCCCAAGCAGCAATATTATTTCTGCAAGTTACAAGTCTTGGTGTTTGAACCTCAGCAGCTTCTCTTCGAATCCTGGCCACTTCGAGTTGTGCCTCTTGAGCTTTGGCCAACAAGCCTGCTTGCGTATGTTTTTGAACATTCAACCTGGCATCAAGCTCTCTTTCCTTCTGCACTACCTTGGCATATTGATCAATCACGCCTTCAAGCTGGATTACTTTGCAGAATGTAAGAGGATCAGTGAGGGGATTGTGTAACTTAGCTAGAAATCCTAAGTATTCGAAGGCCTTTGTAGGGTTTTCCTCGAGTGCAACCAGCACATTTTGCAGGCCATACTCAATTTTTAACTTCATAAGTAAGGAGTCTTGTTTGACGTTGGCATTAATTTCTGCGCTGGAAGGATAGGAAACCCCATCAGTTTTTTCACTCGAGGACTGGGATTGTGATCTTGATTGGAGGAGGAGATCAAGTGCTGCTGCTGGGTTAGTCTTTTGCATATCTAGGAAGGTTTCTTCTGGAACCCCAAGGCTTGCAGAAAGCTTTGAAGTAGAAGAAACTGACAAAATTTCTGGACCACCAGCTATAGCTTCCCTGATAATGGTGTCATCCTCATCCTCATCTACATCCTTTCCTTCTTCAATGGATTCCTCTTCTTCTTCTTCATCAGAGTCACTCGAACCTACACTTGGGGTAGGAGTTGGCAATTTAGTCTGAACTGGAATTTTATATCCACCAAGATATTCAACGCCCTTCCACCCCCAAGTGTGTGGAATTTCTTCTTCTACTGCATGGTGTTGTTGGCTTGGATCCACAAAAATAGGACCAGCAGCAGTTCGAGTGGAGGCTGGTGGAGAAGATGACTTTGCCTGAAAACATAAGTTGAAATGGCAATAAGTTAAAGTTGCTACATGAAGAAATATGTTTCAATACTAAATGTAGGAAACAAAATTAGGCTAAGTAAAATTACTTTGCCATATTTTGCCCATATGAATTTCTCCACAGGAGTAGGGCTATTAGTTTTCTCTTTCACATGTTCACCTTGAACAATATCATGCTAAAAGAAACAAATTGAGTAAAATCAGAAATTGACAGTTGGTTGTTCGAATTAAGTTAAAAAACCATTCGAGTGGTACATACCTTATTTGTTTCAGATTCATGAGTTTGTTTATCACCACAAAGAGCTTCAGCATTTCTCCCATCAGCGTGCTCCTCATAGATAGGGATATTTTCCTGGGCAGCAATGTTTTGCAACACTGGAGATGGAGACTTGTTGAAAATTTCATCATTTGTCTCTTTGGTGGGACTTAGAGGCTTGTTTTGGCTCATAGTTTCTTCTAAAATATTCTTAGCCTGGCAGAAATGAATTAAGTTAGAAAAATAGGCTATATATGATTCTCATTCGAATATAATATGAGCCAACATTATGGCATACCTGAATATTTTCAGAAGTTTCTTCAATCCTTCCAAGAACAGGATTATTATCATGTTCTTCTGGGATAGAAATCTCCTGCTGAAAACAAAAGAGTCAAAATTGGTTAAGTATAGAATTCATTCGAATAAGATAATTCGAACCAATAAAATACATACCTCATGTGCAGTAGTTTGAACAATTGGCTCTGTTTGAAATGGGGAATTTCCCCCAACATCTGCATCTTGTGCTTCAGGCTGGGTAAAATCAGAATCCATGTGTGTTGTACCAATGGAAGGATCTGATTTGGAGGATCTAGAAGATTTGTCTTTGTGCTTTTTGTGCTTCTTTTTCTTCTTGTCCTCACCCTTCGCTGTTTGTTCGAGATGCTGAGGATCTTCACTATCCAGCGTTGTGTTCGAGGAGCTAACTTTCCTTTTCTCCATGTCCTTCTTGTGCTTCTTGGATTTAGGGAGATTGGGGTCTGCAGCAGGTTGATCAGTTGTCCTCTCACCACTCCCAGTTGTGGTGGTTGTCTTGTGTTTTCTTTTTAATGGCCTCTCTAGTTCGTCTTCCTATAGAATCAAAGATTGTGAGAAAAAAACATAGATAAAAGTTAGTTAAAAATGTTTAACAAGTATTCGAGTAACTAACTTCTTCATCCTCTAACACCACAATGCGTGGGAGTTTAGGTTCCCTTGGAGGTTTTACAAATTTATGTTTTTCTCTTCGAATCTAATAAAAGTTCAAAGAAAAAACATAAAAAGGAGTTCGTGTAAAGCATTCGAAAGCCAGAAGATTAATATGAACGCATACCTTGTCATTTTTTGTCTTGGTCCTTTCTTCATGTCTTCTTCTGTCTTCATCATCTTCCAGATGAATACCTCCAGTGCTCTTTGGCTTTACTCGAGCAGTTGGTTTACTAGATTCATCCACTACATTTTTTCCTAAGTATTGGAAAAATTATGTTAAACATTTGTTTTCAAGTAAAAAAAAAGATAAAGGATTAATGTTTCAATACTTACCTTTATTTTTGAGCTGGGCTTGCAAATCTTCAAACTGTTCGAGGAGAAAGCCACCTTCAAGTCTGGCAATGGTAGTAGTGATATTGTTAGCCAGATTTACAGTATAATGTTGTGTCCACCAGTCATAATACTTCTCAGTGCAATAAAAGGAGAAGTTGAACTCAATTGGGTTCACATTATATGCAAGATTGGCAGCAACATTCAGATATTTGGTAAACATTTCTTTTGAAACCTCTGAACCATCTACCATATTCTTCTCTCTTTTGAATAGACATTTGGGAAGAGTTTGTGATAGTCCAAATTGCCTAGACACAAGGTTTGGTTGGTAACCTACCAACACAAGATGGTTCGATTTGCTACCAATTCTGCAAGAGAGAATGGTAGGACATAGATAGTTTTGCCATAATTCGTTAACTTCATCAGCATTGTCTGGGTTTGAGGCTGGGAATTCATCTTGCAGCCAGGCAGGTCCAACTAATCTTGTCACAAATGGTGCGTGACGTGGTTGGAAATGGGAAAACTGTAGAAAGATCTTCATGCACCTGATGAAGCGTTCTTGTGGATCAGTTTCACTCCAATTGGAGGTTAGTACAGCTAATTTAACGCCCTCAATCGAACGCTGATCCACAATGTTTTTGAATTGAGAAGGGACTATTAGTCCCATTTCTCGAGTGAATGTGGCATTGAGCCATAATTGAAGTAACCACAAAGGTCCTGATACTGGGAAAGGAGCTCCATTTTGTGCTTTCTTTAAGTTATCACAAAATTCTCCCATGGACTCATAGAGAATGCCTAACAGTAGACGCCCAAGTGCAACAATGGCACCTTCATGAATTTGGATTGCAAGGGGGATATACATTTGAGCTACCTGTAACGACTTCGAGCAGAAGACGAAGTGGGATAGCCATAGAGTGAGGAAGGCCACGTGCTCTTCAGCAGAGACTTCACCTTCATCATGATGCTCTTGGATGAACTTGTAGAAAGTTTTTTCCTTAAGAGTAAAATAAGTATTTTTGCTGGACTTCGAGGGATCGAATATCTCCCCAGTTGTCCTTAGGCCAGTGATAGCAGCCACATCCAGCAGTGTGGGGGTCATCATTCCACAAGGAAAGTGGAATGTGTGAGTACTTCTCTCATAAAACATTAATGCAGCTGTTAGCATTTCTTGATTATAGGACGGGCCATATCTGGAAATCTGGATTATGTCATATATGCCTAAGTTCTTCCAAAACTCTCCCCACTCCTTCTCGACTCGATCCAACCACTTGGTGTATGTTGGATTTTCACAATGTGGTGCAGATCTCCACATATTGTGAGGTTTTCGAATGAAGGTGAAATTGAATGGGTCAGTGAGAAAGAGTTTAGGTTCGCACGTCTTTTTGATTGGAAAGAATTCACTTACTCGAGACGGTTGAGTTGCTTCTTCTGGAAAGGGACCTCCAAATGCAAAAACATCAAAACCAACTGAAAATGGGATAACTAGTTCGTCTTCCCAGCGTTGTTGATTTTCTATTGTCCCACTTGGTTCTGGAACTACTTCAATATGGTGAGGTTTTGCAATAGTTTGAGTCCATTTGCCAGCAAAAGGAACTTGCACTTGTCCTTCTTGATCAGCCATTGAACCGTTTTAGAATTTGAAAAGTTTTGAGAAAAAGGTTAGATCTTGGAACAAATTGATTTCAGATCTGATAGCTCAAATTGATCTAGAATTTGCGTAGATAGATTAAACACTAGTTCAGTGCTGTAATCAAACAAACAGATTAAGAAATGGTGGTGAAAGATTTAGGAACGAAGCTGAAAAGTTTAGGATGAAAAGAAGATGAATAAGCTGAAGCAGTTTGAAGAAAAAATGAGCAGAGTGTGACCTAATCCTATTTATAGGATTCGTTTCAGCTGAATAAAATAAATAAAAAAGAAATTCACAATTTCTTTCAACTTCTTCACTCGCCACGTGTCCCATAATGACTGCGAAAGTGCAATCGTGTAGAAGTGGAGAAGTGTGCTGACGGTTACATTCATGATTATTGTCACGTGCAATAAATGTGAAATATTAAAAAAAGAAAAAATGCCAAGTTTCTTCTTTCATTCGAATTCAATTCGAAATTGGCATTTTTTGGGGGCAATTTGTTAGCCCATATTTTGGTTAAGTCAAAATATGCCCTAACTATTCTTTGAATATATTTACTGAACCTTTTAATTATGGAAATTAATGTTTCCAAGTCATTAAATAATATAATAAAGGTTAAGAGTATTATATTTAATATAAATAATATTCTCATTAGAGGAATATTCAAGAGTCTTAGAAGATGGAAAATATTTACAAGTCCAGAAAGCAAATTAGAGAATTGATTCGAGTCGCCAGCATTTCGAGTAGCTATCAAGGATCACTCGAACTCGAAGAACGTTTAAAGACTTAACATATTTCCAACATTTCTGAAGATTCAAAATTCAAACCATTGCAACGTTTCATTCAAAAGTGGCAACTTATGGCTTTTTGAATTGAAGATCAGATGGCAAGACATCTGTCAAATGGATGTTAATTAGTCGTTATTAGATAGCCTTAGTCTATATCTATAAATACTAGTTCATTTGATGTAATTTCTATCACAAATTCACATACTGAAAATCCCTTAAACACTCAAAGTACCCAGCGTTCGAGAGAAACGAGTATACAAGGAAATAATGTATGTTCTTGTGATCAATGTTTATTAATTCAATGCAATTTATCATTCCATGCAATTTACTGCTTTCATTTACATTACTTGCATTTTAATTCATTGAATCATTTACTTTTTCTTGTCAAATACGTACTCATTTTGAGTATTTTTACATTTCTTGTCAATCAAGTCATTTATTTTTCATTTACTTTACTTTGTCAAACAAACTTGTTCATTTGCGTTAATGAACATTGCTATTTTCAAACTTAAACAATGAATGCACAAAACATGTTCCGAGATTCTCTAGTTGGTCTCTCAAGCATTGCAAACTAGCGGTTGTTTACCAAAAATCAGCCTAAACAAATTGGCACGCCCAGTGGGACCGGTTTTGTGTGTTTTAGTTTAATAGTTTATTTCAAATTTTTCTGAAAAAAAGTATCGTTAGTGCATGAGCATTGCATCTTGCATAAAATTTTTCTGGGAAAGTTTGCATAATTTATTGTTGTTTAGTGCATGCGTTTAAGAAGTGGTAGAATAAAACCAGAAATGGTGAGAGCCAGAGCAACAAGTGCTAATAATAATAACAACAATAACAACAATAATAATAATAATGACCATAATGATCAACACGATGATCATGACTTCGATGACAGCCAACCATCAATAGAGTTTGGCACATCTAGGGCAATGACTGGCTTAAGTCAGGCTTCGAATTCCACATAAATTGCACAAGAAATTCCTGTGTTAATACCTACAGGGTCTACCAACCCTTCAGGGAATTCGAATGCATCAACTACATTATTGGATCAGTCTTCAATAGCCCCTGCCATAATTTCCTCCCAAATGGGGACTGGCAATGGCAGTTCAGGGCCAGCATTTGACTTTAGGAGTCAATCAGGGTCATTATATCATTCAGGTAGGCCAAATCCCTATGGGATGCCAACCTCACTCATGCAGGGTATGTACACACATCAATCTACATACTCTGATAATGCAACGGTTCGATCCCCTCTCCATGGGGGACAAACATCTATTAATAACCGTACTAGAGGAAGTGCACCAACCTTTACTACAGATTCCATGTTGGCTATAAGGCAACAAATGGATGAGAGTAATCATCAAATGGTGAACTTATTCACAACACAAATGGGTACAGTAATTAACCCATTAATTCGAGATACTAACAATAGTTACGAAGCATTGGCCACCCAAATGGGTAGAATAACAGATTTCTTTGGTGGCCCTCAAATGCCTAGGCAACCATTCCAATAAATACAGGCCCCAGAGCCTGAACCAGTTGTAGAGGCTCAAAATGAAATACTGCAGAGGCCACAACCAGTGCCTCGAGTAATAGAACAGCCTGTGCAAAGGAATATTGAGCCTGGAGTGGTGTTAGTTAATCGAAACCAAAATGCTGATGAGGTTTTGAGAAATGCCCAACAAAATGATTATGGGCAAAATAACTTAACCAATTTGGTAGAGGCAATTCTTGCCCAAAATGGTCTTAATGTGGGCCTACATAGGCCAAATTTTGTGTCATCATTAACTGAGTTTGTGTTGCAAACAGAAATACCTAGGGGTATGAAAACCCCAAAATTTACTAAATTTGCTGGTGACACCACTGAGTCCACAGTTGAGCACATTGCTAGGTATTTAACAGAGGTTGGGGACATAGCAAATAATGAGAACTTGAAAATGAAATATTTTCCAAATTCTCTAACCAAGAATGCTTTTACTTGGTTTACAACATTGCCTCCCCATTCTGTGTATACATGGACCCAATTGGAAAGACTTTTCCATGAACAATTCTACATGCGTCAAACTAAGATTAGCCTCAAGGAATTAGCAAGTGTGAGGCGCAAAACACTAGAGTCTGTTGATGACTATCTCAATAGGTTTAGGCTTCTTAAAGCAAGATGCTTTACTCAAGTCCCTGAACATGAGTTAGTAGAAATGGCTGCTGGTGGCCTTGATTACTCAATTCGAAAGAAATTAGATACCCAACACCTTAGGGACATGGCCCAACTTGCTGATAGAGTTAGACAAGTTGAAAGGCTTAAAAGTGAAAAGGCTAGAAATTCTAAGTTTCATAAATCCAAGGAAAAAATAGCCTATGTTGGGCATTATGAGAGTGATAATTACTTCGAGTTAGAGTATGAAGAGGTTGAAGAAAATGACATAGATTTGGCTGAATTAAAGCCAGGACCTCCTTATACTTGCAAGTTATTAAAGCCCTCGAATGGAAAAAATCCAGTTGAACCTAAAAATGATAAATATGTTGCAAAAACCTACACATTTGATGTTACTAAATGTGATGAAATTTTTGATTTATTGGTTGCTGATGGCCAAATAATTGTTCAGAAAGGATTAAAAGTTCCTGCATTAAAACAAAGAAAGAAAAGAGGTTATTGCAAATTTCATAATTTTTTGGGTCATAAAACTTCTCAATGTGTTGTTTTCAAGGATCTTGTTCAGAAGGCATTAGGTGAGGGAAGGCTGAAATTTGATGAAAAATCCAAGCCTCCAATGAAGGTGGATACTGATCCTCTTCAAGTGGCTGAAACATCCTATGTTGAGCCATTCGAGTGCCTGATGGTGGATGCCATGGAAGCTTCTCCAGTTCGAGCTGTAACTGAGAAGGAATATGAAGAGAAGATTCAGAAGGTCTATCCTCAGGCTGAAGAGGAATTGATTGACTTTCTGAATAGGTGCAAGTTAAGCAATACTGAAGTCATGCTACGCCCTCGTTGTAGTGCTGTGTGTGACAAAGAGGCTACTGCAGGCCTTAAGAATGTTATGCCCTATGTGGATAACAAAAACAAGTGGTCCAATGTTAGACCAAACAAAGGAAACTATGTGAAGCAAGGCCCTTCCATCCATGACAGGTTGGGGAAGAGGCAAACATATGTTCCTTCCAATAGGATCCCAATCAATCAATGGTCATCTGGCCAACACCAAGCCTTCCAAAAAAGAAAGTTGGAGATTGGAAACTCGAGTCATTTTGCTTCGAGCAACAATGCTGAAGCCAAGAGGTTCTCTTATAATAACAATTATAAGGGAAAGAACCCAATGACTCGAACACAATGGCGTAGGTATCAACGCCAAAAGAAGTTAGAAAGAGAGATGGCCTTAGCTGGGGGCAAATCTCATCCAATTGCCCAAACTGGGGGTAATTATAACAAAGTTGCCCATGCTGGGGGCAACATCAACAAAGTTGCCCATGCTGGGGGCAACACAAACAAAGTTATCCATGCTGGGGATAACAAGAACAAAGTTGCTCATGCTGGGGGCAACAAAGCTAATTCTGGGAATAATAAACAAATTCCCAACAAGGCTGAAAAAGCCTTAATTGCTGATCAAGGCTCTTCCTCGAAGAGGCCTGTTAAAGAAAGAATATCACTTCCTGATGACAATATGGAAGATGATATAGTAGATGAGGATCTACTCGAATCTGGATCTGAACCAGATTTTGATGTATTGGTCAATGTGGTATCTATATTGCCACGAGAATATGACCTTAGGTCAACCTCTGATCCTGAAGAGGAATTTGAAGAGCCTGACCTAAATGATTACACCCCTGTGTGTTTCTATGTGATGAATAATGAATGCATAGAACAACAGAAGACCTCATTCGAATGGCCTCACGAGGGAATGAGGAACCACCTGAAGCCTTTATACATCAAGGCTAAAGTTGGTGGTGTGGGTGTGAATAAAGTCTTAGTGGATGGGGGTGCTGCAGTTAACTTAATGCCCCATTTCATGCTAAGGAAATTGGGAATGTATGACACTGATATGCATTCTCATAATATAGTTCTCTCTAATTATGAGGGAAAGAGTGGAAAATCTATGGGTGCCATTCAAATGGATGTTGATGTAGGCAGCACCATTGGGCCAACGCTGTTCATAGTTGTGCCATCAAAAGCTAGTTTCAATTTGAAAAAGATCCATTGAATTCAAATCCAAAAATGCAAGCCCAAGACCCTTTGCAAGAAATTGATATTGGAGATGGCCCCATAAAAAGGCCAACATATATAAGTACCAATATTGATTTCGAGTTAAAGCAAAAACTGGTTAATCTACTCAAAGAATTTAAAGATTGTTTTGCTTGGGACTATAATGAAATGCCAGGATTGAGTAGAGAATTGGTGGAACATAGGCTACCACTCAAACCAGGAAAGAAGCCAATCAAGCAGTTACCAAGGAGATTCAACCTAGAGATCCTGTCAAAGATCAAAAGTGAGATTGAAAGATTGCTGAGGAGCAAATTCATTCGAACTACAAGGTATGTTGAATGGTTAGCAAATTTTGTGCCTGTTATTAAGAAAAATGGCAGTCTTAGGGTATGCATAAACTTTAGAGATTTAAATAATGCAACACCAAAGGATGAATATCCAATACCAGTGGCAGAAATGCTAGTTGATTCAGCAGCAGGGTTCGAGTACCTGAGCATGCTTGATGGCTATTCTGGTTATAACCAAATTTTCATTGCTGAAGAACATGTGGCTAAAACAGCATTTAGATGCCCTGGGGCATTAGGGACTTATGAATGGGTTGTTATGCCATTTGGTCTAAAAAATGCTGGTGCCACATATCAAAGAGCGATGAATTTAATCTTTCATGACTTTATTGATGCCTTTATGCAAGTATATATTGATGATATTGTTGTGAAATCCTCTTCTAGTGATGATCATTTGAGTCATCTTAGAAAATCATTTGAAAGAATGAGAAAATGTGGATTAAAAATGAATCCACTAAAATGTGCTTTTGGTGTACATGCAAGGGATTTCCTTGGTTTTGTGGTGCATAAGAAAGGCATAGAAATCAATCAAAATAAAACGAAGGCTATTATGGAAACTCAGCCTCCAAAGACAAAGAAACAAATTCAATCCCTATTGGGAAAGATCAACTTTTTAAGAAGATTCATTTCGAATCTAAGTGGGAAGGCTCATCCTTTCTCTCCACTACTTAGAAAACAAAAAGGTGATCAATTTCATTGGGGGCAAGATCAACAAAAAGCGTTTGAAGACATTAAATCTTATTTGGCTAATCCACCAACGCTGATGCCTCCTATTCGAAACAAGGCAATGAAGTTGTATATTTCAGCATCTGATTCAACTATTGGTAGTATGCTTGCCCAAGAAGATGAAGATGGTGTTGAAAAAGCTATATATTATTTAAGTAGAGTATTAAATGATGCTGAAACTAGATATAGTGCTATAGAAAAATTATGTTTATGTTTATATTTTTCTTGTATCAAACTTAAGCACTATATAAAGCCTATTGAAGTTTATGTTTATTCTCATTTTGATGTCATTAAACATATGCTTCTGAAACCTATTTTACATAGTAGAATTGGAAAATGGGCTCTATCTCTAACTGAATACTCACTAACATATAAACCTTTAAGAGATAAATAAGGTCAAATAGTGGCAGATTTTCTAGTTGATCATTCAGTGATTGAAATGCCACTAAGTTATGTGGAAACACAACCTTGGATTTTGTATTTCGATGGTTCCAAACATAAGCATGGAACTGGAATTGGGATTTTAATAATATCTCCAATACAAATTCCAACTAAGTTTAAATATAAAATCAATGGTTTTTGTTCCAATAATGAGGCAGAATATGAAGCCTTAATTGCAGGTCTTGCACTTTTAATAGACTTGGGGGCAAAAAAAAATTGTCATCCGAGGTGATTCAGAATTGGTGATCAAGCAATTGACAAAAGAATACAAATGTATTAAAGAACATTTGGCTAAGTATTTTGTGATTGCTTAGTACCTTACTGGATCGATTCGAGTCTGTAGAATTTGAACATATTCCTAGACTACAGAATCAAGAAGCTAATGACTTGGCTCAAATAGCTTCAGGTTATAAAGTTTCTCTAGAAAACTTGAATAAATTGATTGAGATTAAAGAAAAATTGGTTTTTCATGAACAATTAGCCTCAGAATTATCAATGGCAAAACATGTGGGGGCAGAATCACCACAAAGTGTTGATAGTTACTCGAACAAAGAAGAGTATGAATGTGCTGACATTTTTCCCATTGATAACTTGGTAGATGGTGATTGGAGAAAACCAATAGTAGAATATTTACAAAACCCTGTTGGTCAAGTGGATAGAAAAGTCAAATACAGGGCTTTAAGCTATGTAATTATTGGAAATGAGTTGTTTAAAAAGACAACTGAAGGTGTTTTACTAAAATGTCTTAGTGAATCTGAAGCCTTTATTTCAATTTCTGATATACATAGTGGAGTTTGTGGTGCTCACCAAGCAGGCCACAAAATGAAGTGGTTATTATTCAGACAAGGCTTATATTGGCCTTCTATGTTAAAAAATTGCATAGAATTTGCTAAAGGTTGTCAAGAATGCCAAATACATGCAGGAATTCAACATGTCCCTGCAAGTGAATTACATTCTATAATAAAACCATGGCCATTTCGAGGATGGGCTTTGGATTTGATTGGTGAAATTAAACCTGCTTCATCAAAAAACCAACGTTATATTCTAGTTGGTATTGATTACTTTACTAAATGGATTGAAGCGATACCATTGCCTAATGTAGATCAAGAAGCAGTAATTAATTTCATTCAAAATTATATTATTTATAGATATGGTATTCCAGAAACAATCACCACTGATCAAGGTTCAGTTTTCACTGGTAGAAAAATGCAAGAGTTTGCCAATGAAACTGGATTTAAATTGCTTACTTCAACACCATATTATGCTCAAGCAAATGGTCAAATTGAAGCAGCAAATAAAATTCTCATTAATTTGATCAAAAAACACATTGCTCAAAGGCCAAGAAATTGGCATAAAACTTTAGATCAAGTTTTATGGGCATGTAGAAATTCTCCTAGAGAATCAACTAATACTACACCATTTCGATTAACATATGGTCATGATGCTGTTTTACCTGTTGAAATAAATATGCAATCATTTCGAATACAGAGACAGATGGAAATACCACATGACCAATATTGGAAAATGATGTTAGATGAATTAGTTGATTTAGATGAAGAAAGGTTACAAGCTTTAGAATACATAACTAGGTAAAAAGATAGAGTTGCCAAAGCCTACAATAAAAGGGTTAAGTCCAAAGCTTTTAACTTAGGAGACTTAGTTTGGAAAGTTATCTTGCCTATGGATAAAAAAGATAGAGTTTTAGGCAAATGGTCGCCTCATTGGGAAGGTCCATTTAAAATTGTTCAAGTTTTTTCAAATGGTGCTTATGAAATTGAGGAGCTAAGTCCTGAAAAACATGTGTTGGGAATAAATGGTAAATATTTGAAAAAATATAAACCAGCTTTGCTCGAATTGAATATAAGCGCAGAATAAAAACTTAGAACAAATAAAAGAAATGGCAAATAAGATAGAATAAATTTGCCACAGAAGGGCTTTGTCCAAATTACAACCAAATTAATTCCAAAAAGAAAATTGTTTCAGACATAAAATAAATTACAAAGCAGCCGCCACATCTTGATACAAGGCTTTGAGGGATATTTTTTCAGTATTAATTGTTTGTTGGCCATCCTCGAGCCTCTGAATCTCTTCTGCAATGGCGACTGAGGTGTCAAAAGCCCGAAGTCCTTCTCTGCTTTTAGCATCGATCTCAGCTTGGAAAGGTTGATTGATTTCAGCTTCTATGGCCAGTTGAGTTCTGCGTTCTTCAGATATTTTGAGCTGGTAATCCTCGATTTGTCTTTGAAGATCAGCAATGTTGGCTTCCCAAGCAGCAATATTATTTCTGCAAGTTACAAGTCTTGGTGTTTGAACCTCAGCAGCTTCTCTTCGAATCCTGGCCACTTCGAGTTGTGCCTCTTGAGCTTTGGCCAACAAGCCTGCTTGCGTATGTTTTTGAACATTCAACCTGGCATCAAGCTCTCTTTCCTTCTGCACTACCTTGGCATATTGATCAATCACGCCTTCAAGCTGGATTACTTTGCAGAATGTAAGAGGATCAGTGAGGGGATTGTGTAACTTAGCTAGAAATCCTAAGTATTCGAAGGCCTTTGTAGGGTTTTCCTCGAGTGCAACCAGCACATTTTGCAGGCCATACTCAATTTTTAACTTCATAAGTAAGGAGTCTTGTTTGACGTTGGCATTAATTTCTGCGCTGGAAGGATAGGAAACCCCATCAGTTTTTTCACTCGAGGACTGGGATTGTGATCTTGATTGGAGGAGGAGATCAAGTGCTGCTGCTGGGTTAGTCTTTTGCATATCTAGGAAGGTTTCTTCTGGAACCCCAAGGCTTGCAGAAAGCTTTGAAGTAGAAGAAACTGACAAAATTTCTGGACCACCAGCTATAGCTTCCCTGATAATGGTGTCATCCTCATCCTCATCTACATCCTTTCCTTCTTCAATGGATTCCTCTTCTTCTTCTTCATCAGAGTCACTCGAACCTACACTTGGGGTAGGAGTTGGCAATTTAGTCTGAACTGGAATTTTATATCCACCAAGATATTCAACGCCCTTCCACCCCCAAGTGTGTGGAATTTCTTCTTCTACTGCATGGTGTTGTTGGCTTGGATCCACAAAAATAGGACCAGCAGCAGTTCGAGTGGAGGCTGGTGGAGAAGATGACTTTGCCTGAAAACATAAGTTGAAATGGCAATAAGTTAAAGTTGCTACATGAAGAAATATGTTTCAATACTAAATGTAGGAAACAAAATTAGGCTAAGTAAAATTACTTTGCCATATTTTGCCCATATGAATTTCTCCACAGGAGTAGGGCTATTAGTTTTCTCTTTCACATGTTCACCTTGAACAATATCATGCTAAAAGAAACAAATTGAGTAAAATCAGAAATTGACAGTTGGTTGTTCGAATTAAGTTAAAAAACCATTCGAGTGGTACATACCTTATTTGTTTCAGATTCATGAGTTTGTTTATCACCACAAAGAGCTTCAGCATTTCTCCCATCAGCGTGCTCCTCATAGATAGGGATATTTTCCTGGGCAGCAATGTTTTGCAACACTGGAGATGGAGACTTGTTGAAAATTTCATCATTTGTCTCTTTGGTGGGACTTAGAGGCTTGTTTTGGCTCATAGTTTCTTCTAAAATATTCTTAGCCTGGCAGAAATGAATTAAGTTAGAAAAATAGGCTATATATGATTCTCATTCGAATATAATATGAGCCAACATTATGGCATACCTGAATATTTTCAGAAGTTTCTTCAATCCTTCCAAGAACAGGATTATTATCATGTTCTTCTGGGATAGAAATCTCCTGCTGAAAACAAAAGAGTCAAAATTGGTTAAGTATAGAATTCATTCGAATAAGATAATTCGAACCAATAAAATACATACCTCATGTGCAGTAGTTTGAACAATTGGCTCTGTTTGAAATGGGGAATTTCCCCCAACATCTGCATCTTGTGCTTCAGGCTGGGTAAAATCAGAATCCATGTGTGTTGTACCAATGGAAGGATCTGATTTGGAGGATCTAGAAGATTTGTCTTTGTGCTTTTTGTGCTTCTTTTTCTTCTTGTCCTCACCCTTCGCTGTTTGTTCGAGATGCTGAGGATCTTCACTATCCAGCGTTGTGTTCGAGGAGCTAACTTTCCTTTTCTCCATGTCCTTCTTGTGCTTCTTGGATTTAGGGAGATTGGGGTCTGCAGCAGGTTGATCAGTTGTCCTCTCACCACTCCCAGTTGTGGTGGTTGTCTTGTGTTTTCTTTTTAATGGCCTCTCTAGTTCGTCTTCCTATAGAATCAAAGATTGTGAGAAAAAAACATAGATAAAAGTTAGTTAAAAATGTTTAACAAGTATTCGAGTAACTAACTTCTTCATCCTCTAACACCACAATGCGTGGGAGTTTAGGTTCCCTTGGAGGTTTTACAAATTTATGTTTTTCTCTTCGAATCTAATAAAAGTTCAAAGAAAAAACATAAAAAGGAGTTCGTGTAAAGCATTCGAAAGCCAGAAGATTAATATGAACGCATACCTTGTCATTTTTTGTCTTGGTCCTTTCTTCATGTCTTCTTCTGTCTTCATCATCTTCCAGATGAATACCTCCAGTGCTCTTTGGCTTTACTCGAGCAGTTGGTTTACTAGATTCATCCACTACATTTTTTCCTAAGTATTGGAAAAATTATGTTAAACATTTGTTTTCAAGTAAAAAAAAAGATAAAGGATTAATGTTTCAATACTTACCTTTATTTTTGAGCTGGGCTTGCAAATCTTCAAACTGTTCGAGGAGAAAGCCACCTTCAAGTCTGGCAATGGTAGTAGTGATATTGTTAGCCAGATTTACAGTATAATGTTGTGTCCACCAGTCATAATACTTCTCAGTGCAATAAAAGGAGAAGTTGAACTCAATTGGGTTCACATTATATGCAAGATTGGCAGCAACATTCAGATATTTGGTAAACATTTCTTTTGAAACCTCTGAACCATCTACCATATTCTTCTCTCTTTTGAATAGACATTTGGGAAGAGTTTGTGATAGTCCAAATTGCCTAGACACAAGGTTTGGTTGGTAACCTACCAACACAAGATGGTTCGATTTGCTACCAATTCTGCAAGAGAGAATGGTAGGACATAGATAGTTTTGCCATAATTCGTTAACTTCATCAGCATTGTCTGGGTTTGAGGCTGGGAATTCATCTTGCAGCCAGGCAGGTCCAACTAATCTTGTCACAAATGGTGCGTGACGTGGTTGGAAATGGGAAAACTGTAGAAAGATCTTCATGCACCTGATGAAGCGTTCTTGTGGATCAGTTTCACTCCAATTGGAGGTTAGTACAGCTAATTTAACGCCCTCAATCGAACGCTGATCCACAATGTTTTTGAATTGAGAAGGGACTATTAGTCCCATTTCTCGAGTGAATGTGGCATTGAGCCATAATTGAAGTAACCACAAAGGTCCTGATACTGGGAAAGGAGCTCCATTTTGTGCTTTCTTTAAGTTATCACAAAATTCTCCCATGGACTCATAGAGAATGCCTAACAGTAGACGCCCAAGTGCAACAATGGCACCTTCATGAATTTGGATTGCAAGGGGGATATACATTTGAGCTACCTGTAACGACTTCGAGCAGAAGACGAAGTGGGATAGCCATAGAGTGAGGAAGGCCACGTGCTCTTCAGCAGAGACTTCACCTTCATCATGATGCTCTTGGATGAACTTGTAGAAAGTTTTTTCCTTAAGAGTAAAATAAGTATTTTTGCTGGACTTCGAGGGATCGAATATCTCCCTAGTTGTCCTTAGGCCAGTGATAGCAGCCACATCCAGCAGTGTGGGGGTCATCATTCCACAAGGAAAGTGGAATGTGTGAGTACTTCTCTCATAAAACATTAATGCAGCTGTTAGCATTTCTTGATTATAGGACGGGCCATATCTGGAAATCTGGATTATGTCATATATGCCTAAGTTCTTCCAAAACTCTCCCCACTCCTTCTCGACTCGATCCAACCACTTGGTGTATGTTGGATTTTCACAATGTGGTGCAGATCTCCACATATTGTGAGGTTTTCGAATGAAGGTGAAATTGAATGGGTCAGTGAGAAAGAGTTTAGGTTCGCACGTCTTTTTGATTGGAAAGAATTCACTTACTCGAGACGGTTGAGTTGCTTCTTCTGGAAAGGGACCTCCAAATGCAAAAACATCAAAACCAACTGAAAATGGGATAACTAGTTCGTCTTCCCAGCGTTGTTGATTTTCTATTGTCCCACTTGGTTCTGGAACTACTTCAATATGGTGAGGTTTTGCAATAGTTTGAGTCCATTTGCCAGCAAAAGGAACTTGCACTTGTCCTTCTTGATCAGCCATTGAACCGTTTTAGAATTTGAAAAGTTTTGAGAAAAAGGTTAGATCTTGGAACAAATTGATTTCAGATCTGATAGCTCAAATTGATCTAGAATTTGCGTAGATAGATTAAACACTAGTTCAGTGCTGTAATCAAACAAACGGATTAAGAAATGGTGGTGAAAGATTTAGGAACGAAGCTGAAAAGTTTAGGATGAAAAGAAGATGAATAAGCTGAAGCAGTTTGAAGAAAAAATGAGCAGAGTGTGACCTAATCCTATTTATAGGATTCGTTTCAGCTGAATAAAATAAATAAAAAAGAAATTCACAATTTCTTTCAACTTCTTCACTCGCCACGTGTCCCATAATGACTGCGAAAGTGCAATCGTGTAGAAGTGGAGAAGTGTGCTGACGGTTACATTCATGATTATTGTCACGTGCAATAAATGTGAAATATTAAAAAAAGAAAAAATGCCAAGTTTCTTCTTTCATTCGAATTCAATTCGAAATTGGCATTTTTTGGGGGCAATTTGTTAGCCCATATTTTGGTTAAGTCAAAATATGCCCTAACTATTCTTTGAATATATTTACTGAACCTTTTAATTATGGAAATTAATGTTTCCAAGTCATTAAATAATATAATAAAGGTTAAGAGTATTATATTTAATATAAATAATATTCTCATTAGAGGAATATTCAAGAGTCTTAGAAGATGGAAAATATTTACAAGTCCAGAAAGCAAATTAGAGAATTGATTCGAGTCGCCAGCATTTCGAGTAGCTATCAAGGATCACTCGAACTCGAAGAACGTTTAAAGACTTAACATATTTCCAACATTTCTGAAGATTCAAAATTCAAACCATTGCAACGTTTCATTCAAAAGTGGCAACTTATGGCTTTTTGAATTGAAGATCAGATGGCAAGACATCTGTCAAATGGATGTTAATTAGTCGTTATTAGATAGCCTTAGTCTATATCTATAAATACTAGTTCATTTGATGTAATTTCTATCACAAATTCACATACTGAAAATCCCTTAAACACTCAAAGTACCCAGCGTTCGAGAGAAACGAGTATACAAGGAAATAATGTATGTTCTTGTGATCAATGTTTATTAATTCAATGCAATTTATCATTCCATGCAATTTACTGCTTTCATTTACATTACTTGCATTTTAATTCATTGAATCATTTACTTTTTCTTGTCAAATACGTACTCATTTTGAGTATTTTTACATTTCTTGTCAATCAAGTCATTTATTTTTCATTTACTTTACTTTGTCAAACAAACTTGTTCATTTGCGTTAATGAACATTGCTATTTTCAAACTTAAACAATGAATGCACAAAACATGTTCCGAGATTCTCTAGTTGGTCTCTCAAGCATTGCAAACTAGCGGTTGTTTACCAAAAATCAGCCTAAACAAATTGGCACGCCCAGTGGGACCGGTTTTGTGTGTTTTAGTTTAATAGTTTATTTCAAATTTTTCTGAAAAAAAGTATCGTTAGTGCATGAGCATTGCATCTTGCATAAAATTTTTCTGGGAAAGTTTGCATAATTTATTGTTGTTTAGTGCATGCGTTTAAGAAGTGGTAGAATAAAACCAGAAATGGTGAGAGCCAGAGCAACAAGTGCTAATAATAATAACAACAATAACAATAATAATAATAATAATGACCATAATGATCAACACGATGATCATGACTTCGATGACAGCCAACCATCAATAGAGTTTGGCACATCTAGGGCAATGACTGGCTTAAGTCAGGCTTCGAATTCCACATAAATTGCACAAGAAATTCCTGTGTTAATACCTACAGGGTCTACCAACCCTTCAGGGAATTCGAATGCATCAACTACATTATTGGATCAGTCTTCAATAGCCCCTGCCATAATTTCCTCCCAAATGGGGACTGGCAATGGCAGTTCAGGGCCAGCATTTGACTTTAGGAGTCAATCAGGGTCATTATATCATTCAGGTAGGCCAAATCCCTATGGGATGCCAACCTCACTCATGCAGGGTATGTACACACATCAATCTACATACTCTGATAATGCAACGGTTCGATCCCCTCTCCATGGGGGACAAACATCTATTAATAACCGTACTAGAGGAAGTGCACCAACCTTTACTACAGATTCCATGTTGGCTATAAGGCAACAAATGGATGAGAGTAATCATCAAATGGTGAACTTACTCACAACACAAATGGGTACAGTAATTAACCCATTAATTCGAGATACTAACAATAGTTACGAAGCATTGGCCACCCAAATGGGTAGAATAACAGATTTCTTTGGTGGCCCTCAAATGCCTAGGCAACCATTCCAACAAATACAGGCCCCAGAGCCTGAACCAGTTGTAGAGGCTCAAAATGAAATACTGCAGAGGCCACAACCAGTGCCTCGAGTAATAGAACAGCCTGTGCAAAGGAATATTGAGCCTGGAGTGGTGTTAGTTAATCGAAACCAAAATGCTGATGAGGTTTTGAGAAATGCCCAACAAAATGATTATGGGCAAAATAACTTAACCAATTTGGTAGAGGCAATTCTTGCCCAAAATGGTCTTAATGTGGGCCTACATAGGCCAAATTTTGTGTCACCATTAACTGAGTTTGTGTTGCAAACAGAAATACCTAGGGGTATGAAAACCCCAAAATTTACTAAATTTGCTGGTGACACCACTGAGTCCACAGTTGAGCACATTGCTAGGTATTTAACAGAGGTTGGGGACATAGCAAATAATGAGAACTTGAAAATGAAATATTTTCCAAATTCTCTAACCAAGAATGCTTTTACTTGGTTTACAACATTGCCTCCCCATTCTGTGTATACATGGACCCAATTGGAAAGACTTTTCCATGAACAATTCTACATGCGTCAAACTAAGATTAGCCTCAAGGAATTAGCAAGTGTGAGGCGCAAAACACTAGAGTCTGTTGATGACTATCTCAATAGGTTTAGGCTTCTTAAAGCAAGATGCTTTACTCAAGTCCCTGAACATGAGTTAGTAGAAATGGCTGCTGGTGGCCTTGATTACTCAATTCGAAAGAAATTAGATACCCAACACCTTAGGGACATGGCCCAACTTGCTGATAGAGTTAGACAAGTTGAAAGGCTTAAAAGTGAAAAGGCTAGAAATTCTAAGTTTCATAAATCCAAGGAAAAAATAGCCTATGTTGGGCATTATGAGAGTGATAATTACTTCGAGTTAGAGTATGAAGAGGTTGAAGAAAATGACATAGATTTGGCTGAATTAAAGCCAGGACCTCCTTATACTTGCAAGTTATTAAAGCCCTCGAATGGAAAAAATCCAGTTGAACCTAAAAATGATAAATATGTTGCAAAAACCTACACATTTGATGTTACTAAATGTGATGAAATTTTTGATTTATTGGTTGCTGATGGCCAAATAATTGTTCAGAAAGGATTAAAAGTTCCTGCATTAAAACAAAGAAAGAAAAGAGGTTATTGCAAATTTCATAATTTTTTGGGTCATAAAACTTCTCAATGTGTTGTTTTCAGGGATCTTGTTCAGAAGGCATTAGGTGAGGGAAGGCTGAAATTTGATGAAAAATCCAAGCCTCCAATGAAGGTGGATACTGATCCTCTTCAAGTGGCTGAAACATCCTATGTTGATCCATTCGAGTGCCTGATGGTGGATGCCATGGAAGCTTCTCCAGTTCGAGCTGTAACTGAGAAGGAATATGAAGAGAAGATTCAGAAGGTCTATCCTCAGGCTGAAGAGGAATTGATTGACTTTCTGAATAGGTGCAAGTTAAGCAATACTGAAGTCATGCTACGCCCTCGTTGTAGTGCTGTGTGTGACAAAGAGGCTACTGAAGGCCTTAAGAATGTTATGCCCTATGTGGATAACAAAAACAAGTGGTCCAATGTTAGACCAAACAAAGGAAACTATGTGAAGCAAGGCCCTTCCATCCATGACAGGTTGGGGAAGAGGCAAACATATGTTCCTTCCAATAGGATCCCAATCAATCAATGGTCATCTGGCCAACACCAAGCCTTCCAAAAAAGAAAGTTGGAGATTGGAAACTCGAGTCATTTTGCTTCGAGCAACAATGCTGAAGCCAAGAGGTTCTCTTATAATAACAATTATAAGGGAAAGAACCCAATGACTCGAACACAATGGCGTAGGTATCAACGCCAAAAGAAGTTAGAAAGAGAGATGGCCTTAGCTGGGGGCAAATCTCATCCAATTGCCCAAACTGGGGGTAATTATAACAAAGTTGCCCATGCTGGGGGCAACATCAACAAAGTTGCCCATGCTGGGGGCAACACAAACAAAGTTATCCATGCTGGGGATAACAAGAACAAAGTTGCTCATGCTGGGGGCAACAAAGCTAATTCTGGGAATAATAAACAAATTCCCAACAAGGCTGAAAAAGCCTTAATTGCTGATCAAGGCTCTTCCTCGAAGAGGCCTGTTAAAGAAAGAATATCACTTCCTAATGACAATATGGAAGATGATATAGTAGATGAGGATCTACTCGAATCTGGATCTGAACCAGATTTTGATGTATTGGTCAATGTGGTATCTATATTGCCACGAGAATATGACCTTAGGTCAACCTCTGATCCTGAAGAGGAATTTGAAGAGCCTGACCTAAATGATTACACCCCTGTGTGTTTCTATGTGATGAATAATGAATGCATAGAACAACAGAAGACCTCATTCGAATGGCCTCACGAGGGAATGAGGAACCACCTGAAGCCTTTATACATCAAGGCTAAAGTTGGTGGTGTGGGTGTGAATAAAGTCTTAGTGGATGGGGGTGCTGCAGTTAACAAACTTATTTAAAAACAAACAAAATTTGTATACAATAGAAAAATTATATTGTTTCAACAAAAACAATTATACAAAATTTAATAAATAAAATAAAATAGGAAGGGAGTATAATAGGCAAAATATAACCTAAATTGCCAAAACGACAAGTAAAAAGGAACAAATATTTTGATATATGAGTATTTGTCTAAATTAAAAATAAAATTAGGTACTCATAGAAATAAAAAAAATTAGATACCCACAGAAGTAAAAAAATTAGGTACCTATAGAATTTTATTTTTTTTCTTCTTATAATGTATAACTAAAAATATAGATACTTCGTTGCAATCACAGATAAAAATAACTTTATCCACAAAAAATTCAAAACAAATTGACTTTTGTATTAATTTATGAGTAGAATATAGATATTTGTTGAAATAAAAAATGGTCATCGTATATGAATAGAAATACAAGTACTTGTGTAACAAAAAAAAATAAGTACCCATAAAAATCTCTTCAAAAAATTTAAATTTTATTATTAATATATGAATAGAAATATAGGTACCCATGACTTGTTAAATATGGTCCATAAAGTATTACTTTAAAAAAATGTAGTTACCTATATAAATGACAAAAAAAAAAATAGGTTTATGTATTAATATATAAGGAGAAATATATTTTTTTGAAGCAAAAATTTATTTAAAATAGAAAGGAAAAACTAAAAATTGGGGGACATAAACCTAACCCAAAGACAAAAAAGTAAAAAAATCAACAACATAAGTGATTTTTCTACCGCTTGAGCGGGTATTATGTAAATGAATTCCATTTTGCATAGTTTTTTCTTTCTTTTTTGCCTTAGAGATCACTTCAATAAAAGGCTCTTCATTTGTTGTAGAACGATTTTGCAAATATTTTATAGCTGCCATTGTCTCTTCTTCATCGGTATATGTCTTATGTTGAATTTCTCTAGCATTTTTATTCTTCAAATTTTGCAATATCTCTAAGTCACGAGCAACAATGGGATTTATATTATCATTTGTAGCAATGATAGTTGAATTTCCACCTCTCCAAAATGGAGGATCTCGAACATAATCGTTATTTGTTACTGCATCACTCCAAGAGCCAACAATACCCATAACAGAATGTGTAATACCTAATTGGTCATCTAATTGTTTCCTTGCTTGATTATCTCCTAAATTTGTATCAGGTACTTGTAACAGAGCGGGATCAGTTGTGATACTTGGTAAAACCACAACCTCATGAACGTTTTCAACTTGCAGATCATTATTAATCGGAAGACTAGATGATTCTGGTTGAGTATTATCACCTGTCACAATCTCTATTGACTTTGAAATGACCTTCTTAGGCATATATTTAGCAACCATTTTGTTTCCCGTATCTTTTGAAACCTATTTTTCTTCTCTATGATTCTGTCTACGACAATTGTCCATAGAATGACCAATTATTTGACAAGATTTGCAAAACGAAGGTAGTTTCTCATATTCAACATCAACATTAAAGGCATATCCTTCACTTTCTACCAAAATAATGTTAGATAAATAATCCAACATATCAAGATCGACCAATATTCTAGCAAAATATCCAAGTTTTTTGCTACTAGTGGCTTCATCTAAGGCTAGAGGAATTCCAATAGCAAAAAGAATTTTAGGTCTCTAATATACTAGAGGAATACCGTAAATCCTAATCCAACATTGAACATTAGTGTTTTGTACCGTGTCCGGGTTGAAGTCTGGCGTCCACAAAAACAAACGAAGCCACATATAAGGAGAAATATAACTCCATAAAAATTACAAAAAAATGTCTCTGTATAAATATATATATATATATATATTACCAAGAAAATAAGTTTTTGTATTAATATATGTGCATTTGTCGGAATTCAAAAAAATTAGGTATCTATATGATATAAAAATTAGGTACTTGTATAAATAAATAAAATTATTCTTAATAATGAATGTATAATTAAAATTATAGATATCCGCTACAATCACACACAAAAATAACTTAATCAACAAATAAAAAATAAATCGACTCTCGCATTAATATATGAGTAGAAATATATAGATATCTGCTTACTAAAAAAGAAAAAAATATAGATACCCGTTGAAATAAAAATTGTCATCATATATGAATATAAATATAAGTATTTGTGTAACATAATTATTATTTTTTTGGTATGGGTAACTGAAAAATATTTAAGTGCACGTAGAAATTACCTAAAATAATTAATCTTTTTTATTAATATAAGAATAGAAAAATAGGTATATGTGACTTTTTTTTGTATCATTACAGGAAAAGATAGTTAAATTTAATAATAATACATGATTAAAATTAAGTGTGCAAAGAAAATTATTTTAAAAAAAGGCATTTAAAGACAATAATTAACGGTTTAAATATACTTTTGGTCCTCTAAATATTTTTAAGGTTTCACTTTGGTCCTTTAACTATTTTTCTTTCCGTTTTGGTCCTCTAACTTTCATTTTGTTAACTTACTTGGTCCTAACTGTTAGAAAAATGTAAAAAATGAGAGGTAGAAGCCTTTATTGAGAAAACGGACATCATATTTGGATTCAGCGTGAACAACGAGAGGTTTTGAGGTATCGTTTCGCAAGCTTTTGTGACTGGAAAGATCATCGGTGATGTGAACGGAGACGGTGATAAAGGAAGCTCCATACGCGATGAAGAAGAAAGTCTCTGGTCACGTGACGTTTTCCTATGGGACCTCACACCAAAGCCACCAATTCCCTAAGTGTCACGTACGCAAAATTAACGTTTTTGGCATTTTTCTAACGATAATTAGGACCAAATAGATTAACATAATAAAAGTTAGAGACCAAAACGGAACGAAAAAATAGTTAAAAGACCAAAACGGAATGAAAAATAGTTAAAGAACCAAAATGAAACCTTAAAAATATTTAGAGAACTAACAATATATTTAAACCATAATTAACCCATATTATAACGTGTCAAAAAATAAATTAAGGGTAAACTAGTTATAACATGGGATATGATATTCATGTAAGTAGATTTACTAGGCATGAGGATAGTTTTCAGTTGGTAGGGATATATACAATAATCAAGGTTCCAGTTATATATTACCTCCGTCTTAAATATAAAATTTGTTTGACCAAATTATATTATTCATCCATCATATTTTAATAATATTTTTTTAATAATATATAGATGTAAATATTAAGATATAAAATATTATTTGATTTGTTTTTATTAGTATTTTCAAAATATCAAATTTTTATAATTTTACTACTAAATAATTTTTACTATTGAATAATTAAATATATTAGTGATCAAAATTGTACATTATATTATAAAAATATTTGCAGTGATTAAACAAAATCTTGTATTTAAGAACGGAGGTAGTACAACCACTTATTTTATCTTTAAAAAAATGAAATTCTATATACTAAACTAACCTAAAAAAGAAAAAATCAAAAAAATATGCTTTTGCCCGGTGAATGCGACGAGCTTTGAGCAATTGTCGGAATACTTTTGTAGAATCACAGCTTGCCAAAACGATGGATAGATAAATAAATCAAATAAGGTCAGCGCCTTGATATACGCTGTCTTTTGCTCATTACAATATTTGTGTAGGTCTTATAATGGTCCACACCCTTACCCTACAAAATATCAAAGTTCATTTTTTAGTCAAGAAAATATCAAAGCCTAAGAAGGGCATCTATTATACACCTTCTTGCTTTTGATCGAGAGACCTACACCCTCTACCATTATAAACAAATGTAACTTTTTTCGGGATATTTGACTACTGACTTATTTAGTCATAATATGAATCAGATACATTAATAATCAAATGTATTAAAAAAGTCAAATTTACTTATAATAGTGGTCAAAAAGCATATTATAGTATTAATAATTATTTTAAATAGAAACGCAAAAGGAAAAAAATATTTTTTGTTCTTATAAAATAGTATTCCATCCGTTATTTATTAATTGTCATTATAGTAAAAAAACTCTTCAACTAAGATATTGAGTTTTTTGTGTTGTATTTTCCATTTCACCCTTATTTAAATCACACTCATTATCTCTCTCCAATAATTAATCATCTATTCTTTTACACTATCATCCATCATATCATTAATGAAATAAAAAGGATATATTTGACGACTTATGGTTTTAATAATTTATCAAAACAACTCTTAATTAAAAAGAAACAAAAAATTTGTGCGAAAAAGACAGTTGAAAAGGAAATGATGGAGTAAATTTTAATTTGTATTCTTTTGGCTGACTCACGTAGAGTGTTGCACATGTGAATTTAGTGGTTTTATTTTCTTTTTTTATTGCTGTATTTTCCTTTAGCCAATGTACCAAATAAAATTATGTCAATTTAATGTCAATATAGCATAAAGGATATTCTAAAGTTGGAGTGACAAGTTTCCCTTTGTCATTCCCAGAGAGAAAGGAATTACAATGCTGATTTTTTGACGAATTTTAAGTTCATCCAACAATAATAAGTTGACTCTTTGAAAGGATCTGGAAGACTTGAAGATTATTCGTATGGCTGACTCACGTAGAGTATTGCACCTGTGCATTTAGTTTTTTTTTTTTCTTTTTTTATTGTTGTATTTTCCTTTAGCCAATGTACCAAAAAAAATTCATGTCAATTTAATGTCAATATTGTGACATTTTTATGTTCAACATGTGTTCATAATATGTTAATGTATTCTGTTAGAGCAATTTTAATGGTGAAACTTGAGCACAATTTGCCACCTTGGAGCCTCACTTTTTCAAGTTCACTGTTGGAGAATTGCAAGGTGACATGACTACATCTCCATGTGGCATCACTGTTGCTTCACATAGCTACGATAGTTCGACAAAACTTTTTGATTAAAATATGCATATCATTGTTAGCTTTGACATTATTTTGTAGTATGTTTTGGTGACATATTTTTAGTTTGAGGAAGAAGAAGATGAAGTTTGTGAAGAACATGATGAGGAAGATGAATATGTTCTTCAATGTAGTTGAGTTTTGTTCATTAATAATTAAAAAATAATCTTATTTTACGTGGCTTGATACATCAGCGTTTTTTCAATAAAAAATGAAAAAATGACTAACATTTATAAATATAAAGAACTAATTTAATACAAATAAAAGATAAAGAATTAAAGTGTTACAAATAAATAAAATAAAAGATCATTAGTGTAATTTTGCCTTGATTATATTTATTTTATAGTAATCAAAAGTGGTGCAAGATTTATATATTTCTTTATATAATTAAAAAAAATTGGTACGTAGTCGAAATAACATGTTATTAAAAATTTATACACAAAGTAGAGGAATCGGAGTTCCAATTCCGATCATAGAAGTTCGACCTAATAATTTTAATATTTCTATCATTTGAGTTAGAATTATATTATACAAAAATATAAATAAATACTACTCACTCCATTCCATGTCTGCTTATGAGAGCTTGCTCATTTGCTTGCATATTTTGTACTTGAACATTACATTGCTCTTGTGGACTTGTGGTAAGTTCCATGTCTGCTTGCTATTCTGTGTGCTTACCACGTCGTACCATATTGTGGTTTTTTATTGACTCGTTTTACACTCGTGTTGCATATGTTTGCTTGCTGTCTTGCTTTTCTTGTGTGTATCTTCATTTCTTTATCAGTTTTTATTTTTTTAAAATATGAGTGTTATATAATTAAGTGTAAAAAAGTAAATTACTTTTAAAATAACTCCCCACCACTCGTGAGCCAAACACATATTTATTTAAAATTCTTCCTTTTCCTTCTCCTCTTATGAACCAAATATATATTTAATCAAAGTATATTACCTCCCCTCGGTTGAACGAAACAAACCTTAAATGATTGCACGGTATATGTAAAATTTACCTTACTATCATTGCAACCAGTGGCGGAGAGAGTTATGGCTCAACCCAATTTATTTGATTTTTAGTAGTTAATTTAGGGTAAAATTGATATTTTTTAAAATTAATTTAGGGCAAAGTTGAGGTTTGTTGGTTCAAAATTGAGATATTTCACTAAAAATAATTTTTTTGGTGTTTTAGGAGTTAGTTTAAAGTACAACCGAGATTCTTGGGATTAATTTAGGGCAAAATTATTATTTTTTCTCAAAATTGAAAATTTTCTTTGCAAAACTAATTTTTTTTGTTTAAATTTGAGATTTAGCCCGGACTTTATAAGTTTTTTGACTCCGCCACTTATTGCAACCCATGATGTAAAATACAGTGAAAGTAATAAAGGTAAAATTTAGAAGCAGGGAACCTCTATCCCCTCTCTTAGGTTAAATATCTAGAAGCAAAAACTTCTAAGAGGAGTCTAAGTGTCAAAGATCATCAACTCCAACAAATAAACAATACATTCAAATATTACACTGAAGACATCTCTTCTCTTGTACTGGCTCGATGCTAGAAAATCTACTGAATAAATGATGCTAAGCGCGAGTCTGCACGGTATGGAAGACCACTTCGTGCTCCTAGATCTCTGCACTTGGCACCTGCCTGAAATCCGCATTAAAATGCATAAGTTTCATGTGTACCTAACTCCTATCCAATAGGTTCAATTCATAAATTTTACTAATTGAATAATTGAGCATTTGAACTAGAATATGACAGTGTAGACTACATAGCTGAGGGTAGAATATAGTGACCATAACATACCACATTAGCAGCAAAGGGTAGCATCGTCTCTGGTGAGAACTTCGAACAAATAGCTGAAAAAAAATCAAGCCCAGACATGTCTTAAGTGATCATCAAGTTTAATAGTAGTACATTATACATATATATGTGAAAGACACACAAGAGAAAAATAGAACACAGTTGTTGCAATACCATAAATCACAGCTCCAATAAATGCATCCCCAGCACCAGTGGTATCAATCAGCTCTGATGGTGGAATGCTCTCAGCTGTACCAATGTATAGTTTCCCGGTAACCGTTCCTATTCCTTCTGCCTTTAATTTTGCCACTGACTGGGTGAACGGGAAAAAATGATGACTAAAATGTTGATCTAGAACATAAATAAGCATGTGATATTTTATTGAAGTTACAATCCCTGATTCTAGAACTCCAGGGATCCAAGTCATTCAGTGTGTTACTATGAGTATGAATTCCTGGAAAACTTTCATCTCTCAGTAACACACTCAAAATCATCAGCTGACATATTTGATATTTTGGCTCAAAATAAATAAATAAAATAACATCTAGAAGAGTTTAGGTCAAATGTTGTGTTTGTAAGAAAAAAGGTCAAATGTTAAATGCTAGTTATTCAAAATTTACTCATATGTATGTACTAGTATGCTTGTAGACCAAACAAATGGCCTTATCCGTTCAAAGATATCATTGTTGTCCATATTAAGATTGGCATAAATATGCAGGACTATTAAATGTGGACACCTTTTTTGCAAGGGTATGTACTAGTTCCTACTAGTGCTAGATAATCTATCCAGTATATATTAACAAAGCAACATCATTGTGTTCATTTAGTTTCTCTTTCAGTACCATTTGGAAATAAACAATGATCATAATTTATATTGGAACATGTGGTTAAACAAAGCCCAGCTCATGCCAGAAGGCTTGGTCAAAGAACACACTAAAAGTTTCTCGAAGAATGATATGATATTTTCTATGTAAAATTTGCATGCTGTTCAAATGATAAGAACTTGGCACAAATGGAATATAGTTGGTAAGATAGACCCTATATCAAGAATACACCAATGGATTGTTCTAAGAATACATTTTCATCAGAAACCCTTACAAAATAGATTAATCTAAATACTTTACTTTTACTAAAAATAGCCCAACAATGTCAATTGATTTAAGTACCCTACCCTACTTAGTAGAATAAAGCTCTGTGTTAGACTTCACTTCAGTTATACCACAATAGAAAAAAAAGAGTTCTGAGTTTCATTAACATTACCGATGATATGCAGGTTGAAATGGATGCATTCTTATCCTTTCTTAACTGCAGTGATTTCAATAAGTTGTCTATATCCACTTCTTCTGTGGAAGGACTTACTGCCAGAAAAGGTTAAATGGTTAAAACCTGTTTACATTAAAAGCAGATACAACATACTCCCTCCGGCCTTAATTATAAGCAAATATCCACTATCTAGATACATTAGTTATTTAATGTATTTAAAAAGTGAATATTTGTTTGTAATTAAAGCCAGAGGGAGTAGAAATGTAGAATTATTATGGCCGCTACCATCTATACGTACCATCAACACTTCTCTCGAGCATTATACAACCATCTTTTCCTAAAGTTACAGCCACAAATTTTACGTTGGGTAACCTTAAAAGGATAGAAACAAGTGCTTGTGGAATAGTTGATGCCTCTGTCCATGCCTGCCAGAAAAGAAAGATCACGATGCATGTATTTTATAATATGCTTAAAAGGAACTCAAAACCACAGAGCAGAGTAAAAATAAACTTAGAAAAATAAACGGACATTTATATAAAATCTTATGGAAACCAGATAAGATAAATGAATGTGTCATTGCTACAGAGCAACAACATTTCTTTCCCACTACAAAAAGAATACAGCTTATATAGATAACTGAAATAACATATGTACAACTTAACATGTAATTTAGGGTCACAAGATGCTAGTACACTCAAGAAAGCACATATTTTACACAGTAAATAGTACATTTAATGTATAACTGTCGGAACAAAAAAGTAAACTGTTAAAATCAATTCAACATAAACAAGGTCTGTGAGAGAACCATAGTTTTATATATTTCTTACAACAGAACGATTGCACTCACCTTTGGAAACTTCGCTGAGCATACAACATAATCAGCTAATTTCAGGAGATCATCCAACCCTTCCCTCGGCCTTTCTGCATCAATTAAGATGGGTATATTCTTCCTAGCTGCCTGCACTGGAAAAATACAAGATTTTGTTTATTTCCCTCCTTGAAGCTCACTTCTCCCATTTCCAACCTCCTTTACAAGCAAAAGAAGTAAATGAAAACAAGTGCATGTTTCGATAATAAATTTAAGGGAATGCAACTGTTTTGAGGTTTTTAAATAATTAGTCATAAAACATTCTGTTTCGATATTTCACAGGAGAGTTTTAAACATTACATTTTTTGTGACATGATCATCTGCTCACACTTCGTTATCATTTAAGCCAGTACTATGAACTATCTCATGTTCAACCATTGGCACTGGTGTGAGGGTTGGTTGGTATTCCTATAATAAAAGGTTATTAGCATTAATAAATGTTGGCTATATACTAAATAGTAAATACTGTATTTTTATGTTTCTTTGATGAAATTCTGCATGCTTTACTTCTAAATATGACTGGGTCCTTATAGTTAACACTTAACATCAGAATTGAAAGTAAAATATAGGTGATAACCTCATGGGCAACAACTAGAGCAGTTTCATACAACCTCCCGTCAAAATATACAATGCTTGCTCCATCCAAAGCAGATAACAAACTCGACTCTGGAAGATCTTGGGGTATCATTGGAGGATAACCGGGGGTATGTATACAAGTACGAGTTTTCCTGAAAAATTACAGTTAGAATGAGTCAAAGGGCATCCTGGTGCTTTGAAGCTGCTGCCATGGCAGGAACCAACTTTGGACATGATTATTTAATTACATGATTACAACTCCAACTGTTAACTAGCTAAGGCTCCCCCTCACATAGAGTTATTTAATTTATTGCAATTAAAAGGTTCAACAATTACATGATAACTACAGCACATAATTTTTGTTTTATTATTTTTACCAAGGAACAATTTATCCTACAGTGTCCAATTATGATCAACACAAGAAAATGGAAACAAGGCAAGTGACAGAAAATAGATATGTGAGTATAAGTGCAATGCCTGCAGCTTCAGTTCATTTCAAGATAAAAAGACATCACTGTGTAGTAATTTATCATCAAAACCATAGAAAGTGACCAGATTCGCAACTAGATCTACTTAGATCATGCTCCCCCTTTTCCTCTCTTTTGAAATTTAGATCATGATTATACTAAGCGAAGAAGTAAAGATTGTGTAACCATATGTAAGACAATGACCATTACGTTTCGTTGTCCACAATAATATATGTAAATGGTGAAGTTCCCTCTTCAGATACCTGCAAATAATGGGAGGATAAATGTGAATAAGGGAATGTTTTGGTTCTCCTTAATTGTATCCTGTAATAGACTAGAAAATCAGGCAAAGAATATTTGTAATCAATAGTTGAAAATGCTCATGGTATTATATATAGCGGCAATACAATGAAGAAAGGCATCAAGCCGTAATTGCTGACAATAACCACACCCAAAAAAGTGCTAATAAAATAGTTTGAGGCCAATGGCTGTCTACAACCGCACACACCGATTTTAATTTTCGATGGAATAAATTCTTATTCATAAAATACCTCGTAATTAATTACAGTATATTTCTATTTACATGGTCATATTTAATTGATAACCTTTAGGAAATTATACTTTCAAGTATTTAGTGGACAGTGTAAACAGAATATTGAGAATGTACGTGCATATAGAATATATCCAAACAAACATAAGAGTTGGAAAAATAACAAATCATGGATCATGCACTTTCATCACATGATTATAATGTTGCTGTTGCCAGTTGCACATATACAAAAGTCATCGGCTACCATACATACCAAAGAGTACTAATTCAAATTCCAAGCTTCACGAAGACGACAAATACAATTAAAGACAAAAAAAAGTCCATAAAATTACCACAATAAAGGATGTATCTACACCATCAGCCCGTAACTCATCTAATATACCCCTGCCTTGGCTGTCATCTGCAATCTAATGTGCACCAAACAGGTTAGTAAAACACACACACACACACACACACAATGGTTTCAGAATCAGTCTAAGGGTCTGTTTGAATTGACTTATTTGAGTTTTTTTTTTGGTCAAATAGCCTAGCGGTTAGAAATTTCACTTTTTAAAGTGGAGAAGTGGGATGACCGGGGTTCGAACCCCCGCCCCTTGCATATATAATGCGGTGTCTAACCAAATGAGCTAAGCTCATGAGACGACTTATTTGAGTTTATCTACTGACATAAACATTTGTGAAAGCAACTTATGACATATGAAAATAAATCTTATGTTTTTGTTGTTAGACAAGTTCAAATAATTGAATCCAAAATAAATGAAAATAAGAAACCTTAGAAATGAGCCTTGTGTTTAGACCTAAACGAGCAAGGCAAGTTAAAGCATTGCCAGCATTGCCACCTCCTTGAACCTGAAAATTACAATTTACAATGCATAAAACCACTGTGAATAAGATTTACTAAACTACTTGACTATGTAAGACACTCTCAAATAAACCTTGAAAGTGGTGGTTCTGATTTTGTCATCTGGTTTAGGGAAAGCAGCAACGGTAGCCAAGAAATCGACGGCCACTGATCCGACACCGACAACGGTGGAGTTTTGAGGAACGGAGGAGGACATTTTGATGTTGAAATTTGTGCAGTAGCGAGGACTCTTTGTTGTCTGAAATTGAAGAAATGAATAGAGATTGTTAAAAAGAGAAAGAGAAAGAAAAAGAATGCATAATAATGATTACGATTATTATTATTACATTGTAGAATTGAAGAGGTTGAACGTTGAACATGAAGAAGGATGAAGAAAAAGAAGAAGAAAGAGCGCAGAGGTTCGACATGAATGGTTTGGGTTGAAAGAGGTGCGATTGGGTTCAGCGGATGTATGAATGAATGGTATGACTGACTGTGATTGGCCACAAGTGATTAGTATGTGAAGTGGATCAACTTTTCTTCACTTTCTACCACGTGCTCTTATTTTATTAGCCGGGGAATCAGCTTCTAGAAGTTCGGTATGTTTGTGTACAAAAAAAAAGTAAATAGGCTAATACTCCCTCTAAAAATATGCAATTTTTACGATACTCCATGTAAAAAATATTTTTGAGAATTTTTTATGTAATGTTTGATTTTTTGCAATACCCTTCTGGACTCAGTCAATCATAAAAAAACCGCCGCAAAATAAAACTATTGTAAAAAAAATCGCCGCAAAATATAATATTTAACGGGAGTTTTAAACCACCACAAAATAAAACCGCCGCAAAAAAAAAACTCCCGCAAAATATAATTTTAATGAGGGTTTTATTATGGTTGATTGAGTTTGGGGGTATTGCAAAAAATCAAACATTACAGGGGGATTTTCAAAAAACAATTTTACAGGAGTATTGCAAAACTTGCATTTACAGGGGTATTAACCAATTAACCCAAAAAAAAAAAAAGTTCAGTATGTTCGGTTACGTGAATAGATAGAAAGTAAAAAGGATGAAAAATTCATTGAATGTGTGATTCCATTGTTTGCCGGAGAGGAAAGAAAATAGAATTTTGATAGGTCTCACATTCAGAACCTTTCTACCCAAATGTGAGAGGAAAGTATGATAAAAATATCAAATTCTATCAAACTACATAAGTGCCCTTACTTTGAATACATTATAACTATGAGGTATAGTATCAATACCTTCTATCAAATTTATTTGCTACACGTCACATGACTTGTTTCGGTTAAAAAAAAGGCCATGTGTGATTGTTATATAGAGAAACATATACAATAAATAAATTATGTAATTTGTCTTAGCAAAAAATTAGTTTTGAAAAAAAAATTAATTAAAAAAAACTATTTGGCTGGTCAATTTATAATATTATTATTTTTTAGAATTTTAGAATATTAATATCTAATTCACAAAAAATTAATAAAAACTATTAATATCTCATTTTTATGTAAAGGTAATAATGTCATCCACAAAATATATTTCTTTCTTTCTCTCATTTTCTTTTCACTTTCACTCATACCAAACAATTAAATAATCATCTTACTTTCCACTTACATTCTACTTACTTTCATTTCTTCAATAATCTTTCATCTTACTTTCTTTCCTTCATCTTGCATTAGTGTTTCTTTGTTTAGGCGCTCCATCAGTGTTCATCACTATTCAACCCAGTGGCAGAGCCAGGAAAAAAAAATTCAGGTGGGCGGCTAAAATATATTATAATATGATCAGATAGAATTTTATATATTATCATATCTGAGGTGAATTTTTGAGCAATCTCATCATCTTCAATACTCCATAAACATTCGTGGAGTTTTTGAGAAAATCAACTCTCATATGTTACGCAACCTTTCTTTTATAATTTTTATCGTTGAAAAGACACGAGAAAAGTCAAAACAAGTCGTAGCACTCGATCAATCGATGAATACAAATTTGATTTATTTGTGTCTACTAATTTTTGACATAATTCACCAATGGTAGACGTAGATCCTGAAAGACTATTTTTATTTATTAGCAAAAAACCCCAATATATAATAATATGTATGTATAGTCTACAAAATATAATACTCCTTCAGTATTAAATATAAGCAACTTTCACTGTTTTAGATACATTAAATAATTAATGTATCTAGCATATATTGTAGATTAGATACATTAATTATTCAATGTATCTAAAAAAATAAAAGTTATTTATATTTAAAACCGAAGAGAGTAACACATATATTATATATAATACTACTACTAGTATAAAAATATATTTGAGTGGGTGGGCTATAGCCCACCTTAGTCCTAGAGTTCCTCCGCCTCTGATTCAACCCGTTTGAGGTGCCATCTGAGATACATTGATATATGCTCATTCACCATGTGTTGTATCTCTGACTTTGTCATCAAGAAATCTTAGAAAGTTTGCATCTTCGATCCTTTTCTTACGTCAATACCACATTAAATAGCAAATTGTAGCTCAAATTTGTTTGCCATTAACGAGTTTAGGAGGTAAAACGAGTTAAACTACACATAGAAACATTTCATCAATATTATGTGCTATACCATCCAAGTGCATCATGTATTAATCCTATCAATCTTCAATCAATAAACCCTACTCAGTATACAACACCTCACTCTACATGTATTAATCCTTTCATGATTAGCCATTCTCTTTATAATAATTCAAAGTATAAAGATCCGAAAGATACTATACTAAATCAAAACTTGTTAACTACAAAATTTGATTTGCTTCTCTAATTATCTCAAACATCACAATTCCATGGTGAATCACCACAAAAACATAATAATTAACAGGCATAACATAACCTATTGAAAGAGTTGAAATTTTGATATGTGAAGCATCAAAATCCCCTTCAATATTGATAAACAATATCCACACAATATGTCATTATAAACTTATATAATATTAGTAGGACTTCAAAGCAAGAAAACTTTTGAAAAGATTTACCTTGAACTGCATGTTTGCATCAAAATTAAACTAAATAGTAATTACTAGAATATTCAAAATACATTGACAAATCAACATTGATTCAACACAACACTAAAGTGACTAAAACCTATGCTTCTTCGATTTTGTTGAAAAGAGTTGGCAGAAACTAATATCTTGTAGCAGCAAATTATCATATGTGATGCTAATATTAGCATTAAAAACCATCTAACATTTATAAAAATTTAGTTGCAGGAGTTGGAACATACAAATTGTGTTCCTAGCATGTCTCTAATATATATTAATATAAGAAAATCAGATTTTAATCCTTTAACAAGTACAAAGAACAGATACAGTTGTCAAGATGGAAATTATGAATGGAGTGCACAATGAATTTAAAATCAAAGTTCAATAGAAGACATTAATCTTAATTCCAGATTATTGACTTTAAGCCTAGAAGAAAAAACTTCTCAAAACACAAAATCAAAGTTTTTTTAACAGCAAATAATTAATATATATTGTATTAATCAGTGGCGGATCCAGGACCCTTGATCAGGGGTGCAAAATATTAAAATTTAATAAATAATTATAATTTATTAATATCTATAAAAGTCATAGACTCAAAAAAATTACATTGTGTTAGATTTATAATGTATCAAAAAATAACTACAGCTCTATACTAGTCCTTTACGCTTCTCCTTCTTCTGAAATCGCTGAATAATCGGCTCATCATCAATTTGCTCAAGCACATCGCTTTCAATATATATAAGTCACCAGACAATCATTGAACCATTCGTCCCCTATTCGATTCCGTAATCTAGTTTTCACAATCTTCATAGCAGAAAAGGCATGTTCGACGATTGTTGTGGCAACAGGCAAAATCAACGCTAACTTCAATAGTTGATAAACTAATGGATAAACAATATGTCTTCTAGTTTCAACCAACTTTTTTGAAAGATCACCAATTCCTGCCAAAGATGCAAATACAACACTATTGCGCATATCAATATTATAAGTCTCCAGTTGATTATCAAGCAACGCTAAACTAGTTTGACAAAATTCCCGTGGATAAAACTTTGCAAATTCAACGAGTTTTTTCTTGTCAAAAGCAGAGAACAAGTTTGTTGGACTAAAACAAGCCATACAAATGAGCAACCGACTATTTGTCTCATTAAAACGATTGTTAAGTTCCTGAAGTTGCATGTCCACAACAGTATAAAATAATTCAATGTGATAATGATTTTCTATTGTGAAAGATCCAGCCTTACTTTCACGCTTTGACGTTCTTGGAAAATATATATCATCCATGTCTGGAATGTGAATGTCATGCATATTGCAAAATAAATTTGAAATTCCTGGCACACCAAGCACAGTGCGCGATACAGTGTGCTAAATACGTTATTCAACAGTTTACGTAATTAAGTAAAATAAATAAAGACAGAAAACAAATAAAGGAGACACAGTATTTGTTAACCTAGCTCAACGCACAACGACAACCTAATCTGGGGGATACCAATCCAGGAAGGAATATCACTATAATGGTCTTAGTTCTAAGTTATCAGCAAACGCCCCGTTTACAACTTATCACCTAGGCACTACCAATGACTCTTCAACCTAGGAACTCCTAGATCAGAGATCCCATCTCTCTCCCTAACAACCTTACAGACAGCAAGGATTTTAATCAACACAGAACAAATACTTTTGGAGACACACTCCTATAAACTACACACTCATACCTAAAGGCTTAGAGTGTTATAACCACACAAATCCTAACTCCGTACTTCACAGCTTAGGAGAGGATCACAAACGTTACGTTACACAAACACATAGTCCTAAGCTTGCATCAATGAGATACAAGAAAGGCTCACAAATAAACACACACGCAAAACCTAGAAATCCTAGACAAGAACAAAAGGCGTGAACAAAACTTCCAGTAGGATTAGGTTTAACTTCTCCTATAAATAACCAGTAGACCTTCTTGATTCACAAGTAACATGGGCTTGTTATGTTTAGCCCGTCCAATTATTTCATAATAATAAAAAGAGATCTTCAGGAGAAATATGCTTCATGGAGATTCTTGATAAAAATATATTTGACGTGAATCAGAAGCAATAAAACGCGTCCTGCAAGATATGGAGAGAGAAGACGGATATTCCTTAAAAATATAAAAAGGCGCGCGCAAGCTTGCTAGTGCTATGATACAATGTTGAAGCATTATATCGCACATCTTGTTATACCAAAAATGCAGCCAATACCAAAGGAGTCAACAAACTCCCCCTTTGGCAAATTTTTGGTCAAAACAAGTTATGACCATTCAAAAGCCACGTAAACCAATTCTTCAGTAAAGACAGGTACTTCAAGAGAATTTCTTTTTCTCAACATAAGCAAATATCCATAAGGATCAGAAACAGCTAACCTTCAAGAACAGTAGTAACACATAGAACACATCTTTAGAGATAATTAAAGAAACATGCAACAACGGAACATAAGATAACTACTTCGCCTTAAATGGTCAGAAACATAAACATGGATAGGATGTAGAATAGAAATCTTCAACATTTCACAGAACATCTCCCCCTGAGTATATGCACAGGGTGTTGGATCATTATATCCAACATCTCCCCTTGCAGAACATAAATCAGCTCCTCTTGAACATATGCATGGGAGCACACATAACTAGAGCCAGAGTAGTGCAGATAAAGCATACTAGAACATATCATCAGATAAAGGAGACCATATCATGATGTCAGAACACATCAGAGCACATCAGACCAGGTCATAAACATACTAGTTTTTACTCCCCCTTTTTGCCACAAATTTGACAAATGAACAGTACTAGAGAGAGATTTAATATTTAGGAGCTTATTACAGACCAGGAGCAACAAAAATAAAAACGGAATTCTGATAATACATCAGAAAATGAATCAAAAAGAAGTGCTCGATTCAGACACTTCCTGCTCCTCTATACCATCATCAGCTTCAGCATCCTCAGCTGCATCACCATCAGCAGCAACATCAGCACCAGTAGCCTTTGCTTCCTCAGCTTCCTCCTGCTTTAGAGTAGCAATAACCCTTTCCAGCTCATTCTTCTGCTCATCCAGAGCTTTAACAATAGCTTCCATGGAAGTGATCATAGCTTGCCTATTCATAACAGAGGAAGGTGCTTGCACAGGGATTGATATCCTTTTAGAGGGCTCTGCTATGTCAGCAACATGAGTTCCCTCAAACAACTTTGAATGAAGAGAAAGAGGAGGCTTTCTCTTGAGAGGTGTATCAGCAGCAGTCAAGATATTTGGATATTGAGACAAAATAATTCTACAGATCAGAGTAGGGAAACCAATAGGCATTTGAACAACCCAAGACTTGCCATGAGCCATTGTTTGCTCAAAGATATATGAACCATAGTCAGATTCAGTCCCGGTCCCTATAGAGTAAATCAGTCTAGCCAGCCCAATAGCAATATGAGAAGAATGGGTAGTGGGAACCCAGTTGGTAGTCCCTATCCTATTCAACACAGCATACTTTACAGACAACATACATGACTGAACCTTACCTTTGGAAAGCCACACCTTGACCTGATTGGCAGTAATGGTCTTACACACATTGGTTCCTAACAAACACTTTTTGATACTCCCTACTAAGAGGGTTGTCACAGTCTTGAGCAATATTAACAATAAACTCCTTCACTAACTTTTCATGACAAAGGCCTAGCCCACTAGTAGTTTTCATCAAACCAGCATTTTCAATTAAATTTATTACCTCTTTCCAAGCCAAGGTTTCTTCAGACAGTTCCCTTTCAAGACCCAACCTTCTAACATGCACAAACTTCCACTTTGCAGCACTGTCAATGAAGTGGAATGATACATTATCAATGGGAACATCTGCAACATTGGGAGGAATAAATATCCCACCAGCTCGTCTATTGGATGACAAAGTGCTTGGAGCACTTTCTTCAACATCTTCATCAGATTCAGCAATGGCTCTCTTCTGTTTCTTTGTTGTCTTCCTGTGAGATATAATGAAGGTGTTTGGGGCATCTTCCTCATCTTCATAGTCAGAGTCACTCAGACTCACATTCTTCCTCTTAGATGGTTTAGCAGAGACTTCAACTTTGCTATAACTTCTGCTCGGACCATAGACTGGCTTCTTCAGAGATTTAGTTGCTTCAGTTGCAGCTTTCCTCTTCTTTGGAGATTTGGTTGCCTCAGCAACAACTTCAACTTCTTTCCCCTTTCTTTCTCTGAGCCTTCTTCGAATACCAGTTGGACCAGCCCTAGGAACATTAGTGGCTTTCACAATCACCACATCTTCTTCAACTGACACATCATTGTCAGTATCTTCAGCAATCTCCTCAGAACTTACCTTTTCTGGCTCTTCATGTGACTTAGCTCTTTCATGGTCAACATTTTCATCTGTGTTGATCTCCACATCAGTCACAGCCTGAGTTGGTGCCAAGGATGTTGTAACATCCGGCGCAACTTTTTTTGTAGGAACACTTGTTGCCAAAGCGTTTAGGACATCTTCAACAGTCTTGTCGTTTATTGCATCTTCATCAACAACTTCATTAGCAGGCGAATCAGACACAGTCGCCGGTGGCTCTTCAGATCTCTCATCAGTTTCCCCTTTTTCAGCAGTTGGGGTTTTAGTGAGATTTACATTAGTAGTTTCAATTTGAGTATCGCAAGGTGGTGTTGCGACATCAGTAGTAGCATTCACACTTGCAGATCCTTGAATGTCAAAGTACAGTTCTTGCATGGTGAAGTTGGACGAGTATCTGAACTTTGATTTTCTGGGTTTTGATTTCTTGGTGGTTTTCTTTTTCGATTTAGGTTTTGGAGAGGGTTTTGACGTTTTGGGTTTAAGTGCGGAGGCAAAGGATGGATGAATGCTGGCGAGGGGAATTGCGTTAGTGATGAGGTCGGATGATTGGGTTCAGGAACGGTGATGGGTGACGGTGATTTGGTGTTTGATGGTGAGTGTGAGTTGGATGATTGAGACATTGTTGAGATCGTGAAGTTGGGATAACTAGGGAGTGATGGGTTTGATTTGCAGAGATGAAAGGTAGACGATTTGGACGAGATGTGTGAGAAGGAAGTTGAGGAGTTGGAGATATAGGTGGGTTTATTTTGGAAAGAAATAATTTGAAAATATTTCAAATAAAAATAACCAACCATGATGAGTGGCGTGTTTGTATGGTAGTTACGCCCATGATTGCCTTGATCAGTGTACAGTAATTGATGGGAAGAAGTAACTGTTGCACACCACATTCCTCTTAACTGTAATTGCTACAATTCCTCATAGAGACAAATTCCCAACTTGCCCCTTAAATTCTCAAATTGAACTGCATCAAGTGCCTTAGTAAAAATATCTGCAATTTGCTCCTTTGTACCCACATGCTCAAGAGTCATAATTTTGTTTTCAACAAGATCTCTAATAAAATGATGAAGAATGTCAATATGTTTGGTCTTACTATGCTGAACAAGATTTTTTGAGATATTTATGGCGCTCATATTGTCACAGTACAGTGTTAGAACATCTTGTTCAACATCATATTCTTTCAGCATTTGCTTCATCCAAACAAGTTGCGAACAGCTACTTCCAGCAGCTATGTACTCTGCTTCAGCTGTAGATAGTGCCACACAATTCTGGTTTTTGCTGAACCAAGAGATTAAATTTGTGCCTAGAAAGAAACAACCTCCTTAGGTACTTTTTCTATCATCTGCATTCCCAGCCCAATCAGCATCACAATATCCATACAGAGCAGAATCTTCATAGTGAGTATACATTATGCCATAGTCACAAGTCCCATTTACATATTTCAGGATCCTCTTGACTTGAGTTTGATGACTTACCTTAGGATCTGCCTGATATCTGGCACATACTCCAACAGCATAAGTGATGTCAGGCCTACTTGCAGTCAAGTACAGCAAGCTACCAATCATGCTTCTATAGAGGCTTTGATCAACACTTATTCCCTTTTCATCCTTAGAAAGTTTCAAGTGAGTAGGTGCAGGTGTTCTTTTGTGTGAGGCATTTTTCATTCCAAACTTCTTGACTATATTTCTTGTATACTTGCTTTGAGATATGAAGATTGTGTCCTCCATTTGTTTAATCTGAAGTCCAAGAAAATAAGTCAACTCTCCAACAAGACTCATTTCAAATTCTGATTGCATCTGCTTGACAAAGTGTTGGACCATTGTATCAGACATTCCACCAAACACAATATCATCAACATAGATTTGAGCTATTATAACCTTTCCTTTTTCTTCTTTAACAAACAGTGTTTTGTCTGATCCTCTCTTTTTGTACCCTTGATCCTCCAAGAATTGAGTAAGCCTTTTATACCAAGCCCTAGGTGCTTGTTTTAATCCATATAATGCTTTCTTCAATTTGTAAACATGATTAGGATGTTTTGGGTCCACAAATCCTTTGGGTTGCTCAACATACACTTCTTCCTGTAGATATCCATTTAGGAATGCACTTTTTACATCCATTTGATACAACTTGAACTTGAGAATGCATGCTACTCCTAATAGAAGTCTGATAGATTCTAATCTGGCAACTGGAGCAAATGTTTCTTCAAAGTCAAGCCCTTCAATTTGAGTGTATCCTTGTGCTACAAGCCTTGCTTTATTTCTTGTAATGGTTCCATTATCATCTGATTTGTTCTTGTACACCCATTTTGTTCTAATAACATTCACATCTTCAGGTCTTGGAACTAGGTTCCACACTTCACTCCTTTCAAATTGATTCAACTCTTTTTGCATAGCCTCTATCCAGGCTTCATTAGTCAGAGCTTCCTTCACATTTTTGGGCTCAAATAGAGATACAAAACATGCAATTGCAATCACATCATTTTTCCTTCTGGTGGTTATGCCTTGTTCTGGATTCCCAATAATCAGATCTTTGGGATGATTCTTCTAAACACGTACAGAGGGACCTTTGCTCTGAGATGGAAGTTCAATTCTTGTATCAGCTTCCACTTCAATAACCTCTTCATTATATTTTTCAGTATTGGAATGTTCGGATGTTTCAACACTGTGTTCAACATTTCCACCTATGGCAACACCTTGATCTACCTCATCATCCTTCTCCAAAGGTGAGTCTTTTACAACCACATTTATAGACTCCATTACAACTTGAGTTCTTGAGTTAAAGACTCTGTAAGCTCTACTATTTGTAGAGTACCCAAAAAATATTCCCTCATCACTTTTAGGGTCAAGCTTTCTTCTTGGTTCTCTATCAGTTAGAATATAGCACTTACTTCCAAATACATGAAAATGTTTGACAGCTGGCTTTCTATTTTTCCATAGCTCGTATAGATTTGAAGAAGTACCTTTCCTTAGAGTCACTCTGTTGTGTATGTAGCATGCAATGTTCATGGCTTCAACCCAGAAATTATAAGGAACCTTTTTGGCATGAATCATGACTCTAGCTAACTCTTGGATGGTTCTATTTTTCCTTTCAACTACACCATTCTGTTGTGGGGCGATAGGAGATGAATATTCATGCTTGATCCCTTCACTGGCACCGAACTCATCAAACTTGGAGTTTTCAAACTCTCTTCCATGATCACTTCTAATTCTCACAACATTGCTTCCTTTCTCCCTTTGAACTTGAATACACAGTTCTTTGAAGACATCAAAGGTATCTGATTTTTCTTTAATAAAATTCACCCAAGTGTATCTAGAGTAGTCATCTACCACAACAAACGCATACCTTTTGCCTCCCAGACTTTCAACCTGCATGGGTCCCATGAGATCCATGTGAAGTAGATTCAGAACTTTGGAAGTTGTATGATGTTCCAACATTTGATGCGACACTCTGACTTGCTTGCCAATTTGGCATTCACCACATATATTGCCTTCGATAATCTTCAGTTTGGGCAATCCTCTAATAGCATCAACTGACATAGCTTTCTTCAACCCTTTAAGGTTGAGATGACCTAGTTTTTGGTGCCATAGTTGTACTTCATCTTCTGTGGTGAGTAGACAGGTAGCTGTATGAGCTTCTTCCTGAGACTTCCATAGATAACAGTTGTCTTTAGATCTAGTTCCTTTCATCAACAGCTGTCCTTCTTCATCACTGACAAGGCACTCAGACTTGGTAAAATTCACTTTCAGTCCTTGGTCACATAGTTGACTTATACTGATTAGATTAGCAGTGAGTCCTTCAACAAAGAGTACATTCTCCAATTTGGGTAAATCATGATTGGTCAAGTCACATATTCCTAATATTTTTCCTTTAGAACCATCTCCAAAAGTTACAAAACCACACTTGTGGGATTTCATATTTGTAAGATACTTCTCTACACCAGTCATGTGTCTAGAGCATCCACTATCAAAGTACCAATCTTCACTGGAGGAAGCCCTGAGAGAAGTGTGAGCAATTAATCCAACATTTTCAGTTTTAGGCTTCCATTCCATCTTGATAGTTCCTACTTCCTGCACTTCACTTGGTTTTGTCACCTAGTTAGGATATCCATGCAATCTGTAACAAAAGGGTCTAATGTGTCCTCTCTTTCCACAGTGATGACACACCCACTTACGATACTTCTTCTGGTTCTTGGGCTTATGGTGATCATGAGGTTTTGAACTAAGGGCAAATCCTGGAACTGGGTACACTTTATTGTGTTGAGTATGATGTTGCAACATCTTCTTCCTAGTATAAGGATCAAAAGCATCTTCAGCTGAAGTAAACCTGGTTTCATGATTCTGTTGATATTGATTTAGATTTGAGTAGTCAAATCCAATTGCCTTGGCCTTACCACTTGGTAGGCTCTCCAGAATTTCTTCAAGAATGTCAGTTCCAGAGTTAAGCTGGCCTACACGTTTTCTCAAGTCATTCATTTGGATATTGACTTGAGTAACTTCATCCTGAGCTTGTGAAGCCTTCTCAACTTGTACACTCACTTCAGCCTGGAGCTTGTTGATGGTTTTCTTCTATTTCTCAAAGATCTTGTACAGTTCATTGTATCTATTAAGTAATTCTTTGTAGATGCATGCAAGTTCTTCATATGATACTTCACCATCTTCATTTGACTCACATTTTGAACTGCAAATTCCTGTGAAGGCAGTAGCATGTCTAGCTGATTCATTTTCTTCCTCTGATTCTTCATCTGACCAAGAAACAATTAAGCCTTTCTTTTGCTTTTTATGATAAGTTCCACATTCAGACCTTATGTGTCCATATCCTTCACACTCATGACATTGTACGCCCTTGCTTTGACTGCTCCTTTCTTCAGGTTTGTTCTTCTTCACACTATTTTGCTGCTTATTGATGTCGAATCTGATGTTCTGACCACTCAGTCGATTCCTACCATCAACTATTCTCAACACCTTCTTGAATTGTCTTCCAAGCATGGCAATGGAATCAGCTATGCTTTCTTCACCTTCATCTTCACTAAGATCTTTACTATCATCAGTATTTGAGACAAATGCAATGCTTTTGTTCTTTTTGTCCCCTCAATCATTTAGGACATTTTCAAAAGTTTGGAGGGATCTTACCAGTTCATCCATTTTCATGGTGGAAATATCATGTGCTTCCTCAATAGCTGTAACCTTCATATCAAACCTCTTGGGGAGCGATCTAAGAAGTTTTCTTGATAATTTCTCATCAGTTATCTTCTCACCCAAGACTTCATAGGAGTTTGCAATGTCTAGTAGGCTTAGATGAAACTCTTGAATACTCTCTTCATCTTTCATTCTCAGAGATTCAAACTTGGATGTGAGATGTTGGATCTTTGACTGCTTTACTTTAGTACTTCCTTCATAGCAAGTTCTCAATATCTCCCATGCATCTTTAGCTGACACACAGTTTTTAATAAGTTTGAATACATTGGTGTCTACACCATTAAACAACGCATTAATGACCTTGTTGTTATATTGGGCTGCAGTTTCCTCATCTGTACTCCATTCTACTTCAGGTTTTAGTACCCCCGTTGAAGTACCTTCCTTATTGGCAATAGTAGGTTGATCCCATCCAGTCAGCACAGCCTTCCATACTTTGCTATCAATGGATTTCAAAAATGCCGTCATTTTAGATTTCCAAGAATCATAGTTGCTAGATCCATTTAGCAGAGGTGGCCTGTTCATGTATCCTCCTTCCTTATCCATGATGCCAGAGATTTTAGGTCCTGAATCTCACTCTAAGAACAGGCAGGGTGCCTGCTCTGATGCCAATTGAAATTCCTGGCACACCAAGCACAATGCGCGATACAATGTGCTAAACACTTTATTCAACAGTTTACATAATTAAGTAAAATAAATAAAGACAGAAAACAAATAAAGGAGACACAGTATTTGTTAACCCAGTTCAACGGACAACGGCAACCTAATCTGGGGGATACCAATCCAGGAAGGAATATCACTATAATGGTCCTAGTTCTAAGTTATCAGCAAACGCCCCGTTTACAACTTATCACCTAGGCACTACCAATGACTCTTCAACCTAAGAACTCCTAGATCAAAGATCCCATCTCTCTCCCTAACAACCTTACAGACAACAAGGATTTTAAACAACATAGAACAAATACTTTTGGAGACACACTCCTATAAACTACACACTCGTACCTAAAGGCTTAGAGTGTTATAACCACACAAATCCTAACTCCGTACTTCACAGCTTAGGAGAGGATCACAAACGTTACGTTACACAAACACACAGTCCTAAGCTTTCATCAATGAGATACAAGAAAGGCTCACAAATAAACACACACGCAAAATCTAGAAATCCTAGACAAGAACGAAAGGCGTGAACAAAACTTCCAGTAGGATTAGGTTTAGCTTCTCCTATAAATAACCAATAGACCTTCTTGATTCACAAGTAACATGGGCTTGTTAAGTTTAGCCCGTCCAATTATTTCATAATAATAAAAAGAGATCTTCTAGAGAAATATGCTTCATGGAGATTCTTGATAAAAATATATTTGACGTGAATCAGAAGCAATAAAACGCGTCCTGCAAGATATGGAGAGAGAAGACGGATATTCCTTAAAAATATAAAAAGGTGCGCACGAGCTTGCTAGTGCTATGATACAATGTTGAAGCATTATATCGCACATCTTGTTATACCAAAAATGCAGCCAATACCAAAGGACTCTACAAAATTCACCTCATCCAATAAAGATTCCCATCCATCATCTCTTAGAGCTTGTAACCGTTGCTTTTGTTGGAACAAAAGTGGTTCTGACAATTACTCGTTTAAGTTTTGATTATAACAAAGTTAAAATTTGATCTAAGTGTGCATGAACACAAGTTAAAATTAATGTTGCACAGATTAGAGGTTCTGGTGACTTGATCAGAAGCATAAATACAAATTCTGATGATCTATCAGAAGGGATGATCATCAGAAACACTCAGTCATCAGAAGCATACAACACATAAGATGTATTGGAAATACAGGTTCTGATAATTAGTTCTTTGCTGGAAGTTTCATAAAAAAGAAATCACATGTCTGACTTATGGTTTGATGAAGAGATCACATGTACAACTTAAGGATTAACAACGGTCAAATTCAAATGAGTGAAGGAAAATCAAAGCACGTTAAGCCTATCATCTCGGGAAGATAATGATAGCATTAAGTCTCTTGCTAGTGGGCTTGAGCATAGGAAGCCTCTTACTAGTGTTTTTGAGCAAAGTGTAATCTGTGTGATTATAGTGAACTCCCTTGGAAGTGCAAGGGGACTGGACTTCTCTTAACTTGTGAGAGGAACCAGTAGAAATCTGCTTCTGTCTCTCTCTCTTCTCTTATCTCTTTTATTGTGTTTATCCGCTGCATATTCTGATAAGTTTGCAAGAACTTAGAAGAAGTTTTTAAAACTACCTAAAACACAATTCAACCCCCCCTTCTTGTGTTTTTCACACCTTCAGCTTTATGATGTTAACCAAGTGCATAGCATTGACGATATCTTGATATTTTCTTTGCAATGCTCATGACAATTCTTCTGAAATGCCCAAGACATTTTTTTATCAAATGCATTGTTATTGCAAAATCAAAAGTATTCATTAAAAGTATGAGACCATTTGCTTCAGCTCTTTGTTCTCTTTGCAATGTTGAATCTACTTTTAAAAATTTAAGAACATCAATTACAGACTCAAACATCAATATCAAATTAGTCAAAGTAGCAAAATGAGAACTGCAACAAGTATCAGCAGGTCGCTTGAGACTAGTTTCCGTATTCAGACCTTGCCCCCTTGCAATTTTTCCCATTCCCAATGCTTTCTTAACACTCTTCATTTGATTTTCACGAAGCATGTCTTGTCGTTTGCATGGTCCTCTTTGTATATATGTTCTGCGTATTATCTCTTGATCATTAGGATGATATGTGACGGACAATTGACAAGTGCACCAATATATGTCGCAAGTAGTAAAAATATCGATCCCACGAGGATTGTTGTATTTCAAAGGCAAAGCAATTAAACTAAATTTACGAAAGAAAACATGAAAGTAAATGACAATTGGGGGTTTTGCATAGCAAGTGTTCGATAAAATGATAATAAGAGAATTTTTGGTTTTTAAACGAAATATGAAGACGATTGGATTTTGCATGAGTCCCTAGCATGTCACTATGATGTTAGTGATTAATTCCCTAGCATGATTCATTCAATTACCACGACAATTTAACCAAACCATTGCACCCACTCTCATGGTCATACAACTCACTATGTTCACTATAATCCCTTAATCTCTTAAGTCAATTACTAGTTAACATAGGCATGAACGTTTGTTATATCATTAGTCACAACCTTTAATTTCCTATCTATAGGCCAATTATAAGATTCAACCATTAATCTATGTCTAATTCATACATCTAATCTCTTAGCAAGCATGAATTTAGAAATCATCACAAACATTCATCAACATTCATGAAGCATAAAGAACGAGATTAATGGAATAGTAAATTGAATCAATCATGAGAGAATTAATACAAGACTAACATTTATTCCATAGATTCATACTAGTTCTTCATTACAAAATCCAATCTTAAAAACTTAGAAATTCATAGTTACAAAAGTTGCAAAAGAATTAGAAAAGAGATACATGAATTATGGAAATGAAATTGGATGAGAATGAATCTTCAATCTTGTCTCCAAGGCTTCCAATCTTGATTCTCCATCTTCAATCTCAAGTTTCCAAGCTCCAATAATGGCTCAAAACCCTTTTTCCTTCCAATTTTCGTAACCCTTCACAAGAAAAATGCAATTTCCTTATATAGGCCTGCAGGCGCGCGTGACACGCTCAGAAAGCTGCGTGACACGCCCAGGAAACATGTAAAGTTGCATGATACGCCAGAAATGCTGCATGACACACACAAGAATTCAGAAAAGCTGCGAGACACGCCAGAAATCCTGCGTGACACGCTCACTGGCAGTGGCAAAATGCTAGAATTCTCATAACAATGCGTGACACGCCAAGTTTAATGCGTGGCACGCCCAGAAACCTCAAAACACCATTTTTTCACTCTTTTTACCTAGTAACACAAGCTATAATCATTCTTAGTCTTTTGCACTTCAACTATGATAAAAAATCACTTCAAAATACCATTAAAAAGATCTTAAAATAGAGTAATGACAAGAGTCATCACAACCCCAAACTTACCTTGTTGCTTGTCCTCAAGGAACACCTTTATCAAGTGAACAATTACAAAATTTTGATAACATTTTTAAGTCACTTCAATACACAATTCACTTGATTATATCATCAAGCACTTCAATTGATCAAACCATTCATGCAACTTCTCCTCACAAAGATTTCAATTCACGCAAGCATAAGGACACATTCACAAAATTCAAAAACTAATGATCACTTCACACGCTCACATTCACTCAGTTATATAGTAGGATAATCACTCAATCAACACAATCTAAACTCTTCTACCATAGGCTTGCAAGCACTCTAATGATAAATCGAATAGCATATGAAACACACACTTTAGAGGACTTTCAAGGTTGTAACGGGGCTTAGGGTAAGGTGGATATTTTTGGGAAAGTGAGTTAAAAAGTTGGAGTTAAGGACTTTTTTTCACAAAATTTTCAACACAAAACTTCCTTTTTTTTTTAAAGAGATACTAGAGCAACATATTTCCACACAAATACCAACCAATCAAATCACACAAGCACAAACTATTTTTTTGTTCAATCTTTTCTTTCTTTCTTTTTCACAATTTTTTTGTAGAGGTCAATTCTTTTCAAACTTTGAACTTTTTTTTTTCATACATATCACAATCATATTCTTTTTTCTTTTTCCAACATATTTCACACAACTTTTTTTTCATTTTCACTTTCCAACACATTTTTTTTTCTTTTGCTTTTCAAAACATCAATGTGGTTGCTCTAGTATACCCACCCCAAACTTAATTTGTTGCTAATTCCAAAAGCAACCCCAAACTTAATCATAAGCCATAAGCACAAACAAAACAATCAACTTAACTCCAAGAAAACTATTTTTTTTAGCAAAAACAAGGGTTAAGAGACAATCAACCAATAAAATTTGTTTTTAAGGCTCAAAAGTGGGTTAGCAAAGGATATAATATGCAAGGGTGGCTACAAAGGTTCAAGGTACCAACAAATTGCCTTGTGTGCTAATCAATGCTACTCAATAAACCAAGAGAATCCAAGCAAGTTCTAGAGAATAAGAATAGAAGTGGACTCACATATATGAAGCAAAGAGAGTGTTTGGGCTCAAAATCCTCACGGTTTAAATGGTCAGATCATTAAGCCCTCAAATTTTGTGAATGCCCTCTAGCTTGTGCTTCAATCAATACATTGCAAGAATCCGTTGCACTACAAGTATCACAAATCCATGCTCAAATCAAGAACAAGTAAATCCTATATCAAAGCAATCAAAAATGATATCAAAAATTTGGAACTTTCCAAAAGATAAAATTTTTCCTAAACAACAATTAACAATGCAAGTCTAAGATTATGCAACATTCAAGATCAAAACAACTTATTTCAATAAGAGGGATAGAAAAACGAAACCCATGGGTTGCCTCCCATGAAGCGCTTCTTTACGGTCATTAGCTTGACACTTCGCCTTGAATGTTAGGGAGGATACTACATCTTAGATGCAACTTGGTTCCTCTTGAGCTCCTCTTTCAAAAGACTATCATCTTGACAACCACATATCACCTTCTCAAGTATTAGATGACTTAAGAACTCATTCCATTTGTTCTTCCGTTCCTTTCTTATCTTCTTTTTAGCTTTTGGGAGAACACTCTTGGACTTATTCACATTTATCTTCTTCTTTTGGACAACTTGAACCGGGTCCATCATGCCCGATTCAACAAGCTTCATCACCTCTCTCTTCACCAATTCCTCCAAGTTTGGAGTAGAAAGCTCTACCGACAACACAACCGGATTGGGTTCTTCTTCCTTCTCAACCTTTTGCACACAAAGAACCGGAATCATGCCATTCAAATCAAAGCTCATGGCACCATGTTCTTTCTTAAAGTCTTCCAACAACTCTTCTTCTTCAAAGGGAGTGAGAGAACTACTCATGATAACCGGCTTTTTGAAATTCTCACCTATGAACACATACTTCCAACAAGGAGGAAGTTCTTTTAATGCCGGAAAACTTGGCTCAATTGTCTCGTTATTAGAGTCATCTTTCACAAGACTTTCACTTGCCTCCACTTGGAAACATTGAGGCTTTTTCTTCTCATACGACTCCATGTCTTCAAAGACCTTGAAATTCACACTTTCATCATTGAGCCGCAACATCAAATCACCCATCTCCACATCGATTAAGGCTCTACCGATAGCCAAGAAAGGTCTACCTAACAAAATCGGTACCTCGGGGTTTTCCTCCATATCTAGAATCACAAAATCGGCCGGAAACACAAACTCGGCACATCTTACCAACACATCTTGCAAAATTCCATAAGGATGAGTAATAGACCGGTCGGCAAGAGAGAGTTGCATTTTAGTCGGTTGAGCAACCGCACCGGGTATGTGTTTCATCAAGGAGAGAGGCATCAAGTTTATACTTGCACCTAGATCACAAAGAGCTTTTCCCACATGCAAATTCCCAATAGAGATAGGTATAGTGAAACTACCGGAATCTTTCTTCTTTTGTGGAAGCTTGCTTTGGATAATGGCACTACACTCCTCATTCATCAATACCGGTTCATCCTCTTTAGGCTTCCTCTTCTTAGTTAATAACTCTTTCATGAATTTCGCATACAAAGGCATTTGCTCCAACACTTCCGCAAAAGGAATATCAACTTGGAGACTATTGAACATTTCCATGAACTTCCAGAAATTGTTCTCTTGACTTTTCAACTCATTTGGGCTCTTCTCCTTCTTTGGTGCACGAGGGAAAGGTAGCTTGACATGAGGGGACAATTCTTTGGGACTAGTCATATTCATGAACTCCTTCTTAGTTTGACTCCTCCTATTAGCAATTTCTTTTCTCAACGCATTTCGCTCATTTTCAACTTCACCCTCACACTCATTTTCAACTTCTCCCTCTTTTTGTTTTCCTCTCTCTTTCCTTTTCCTTTCCATTTCACTCTCTTTTTCAAATTTTCCTTCACACTCTTCTTCACTACTCTTATTTTCAACTTCTCCCTCAACTTCAATGGATAAATCACTCTTAATCTTCTTTCCACTCTCCGGTGTAGGAACCACTCTACTTCTCAAGTGAATAGCGTTGCAACTCTCCTTTCCACTAGATGAAGAAGCAAGTTGTTTTGTCAATTGGCAGAAATCCTGCGTGACACGCACAGGAATTCAGAAAAGCTGCGTGACACGCCAGAAATCCTGCGTGACACGCTCATTGGCAGTGGCAAAATGCTAGAATTCTCATAACAATGCGTGACACGCCAAGTTTAATGCGTGGCACGCCCAGAAACCTCAAAACACCATTTTTTCACTCTTTTTACCTAGTAACACAAGCTATAATAATTCTTAGTCTTTTGCACTTCAACTATGATAAAAAATCACTTCAAAATACCATTAAAATGACCTTAAAATAGAGTAATGACAAGAGTCATCAATATGCGGAAATTTTAAACCGCTTTCCAGGATCTGAGGGTAAATCATCCAAGTTTAACTAAACATGTTGTTGAGAACTAGATTCTTGCTCATTTGTTGGTAATTTTCGCTTAAAAAATGTCTCCATAATCTCCTACAAGAACAAAAACAGTTTATTAGTTAAAGACTCAACTAGTTCTTGTAAGGACAATAGCACTAGAAACAACATTTTGCAAACTAGATGCTTCAAATTAAATTGTCAATCACTAATATTGTTGGGTTTTTGAAGATTGGCTACAATTGTGTCAAAAACATATATTAGCTAGATGTGTGGTCAGATGCCTATGATCACTGATGATGGGTTAGATGCTGTAGCATATGGAACAGCATTCCGTGATCTGCCAGCTCGCGCCAGCTCGCGGTTAATATTTTATGCAATCTTTTATATGATTCGCTTTGGTTTTTATTTTAACCATTACTTGGTGATTAAGTCACGTGTTTACAAGGAGTCTAAGGCGGTCAAGCCTAGATATATTTTACAAGGTGATATTGATATAGTTTTCAAGAAGATTTCTTGTTCTAGAAGATTCAAGACTTGGACCTCACAACGTCCAAAGGTGTCTAAAGCCCAAACCCTGTGCTACTCTAGTAGTATAAATATATGTAATGACAGACCCTAGAATCTAAGCTAAACCGTGTGTAATCTAAAGCGTGTGTTTTAAGGTTTAGTCTTCTTTGTTAGTTTGTTAGTTTATTATTTGTTTGTGAGCCTTGCTTGTATCATCGCTGGTCAAACTAAGGACGTGTTTAGTTGAGTTGTAATTGTGCTTCTCCTAAGCCTGTAGGTACGGAGTTAGTATTCAGTCGGAAGAGTGTGTCTCTTGTCCAAAGAAAACATACAAACAAGAAAAGAATAAAAGCAACGCTGAGTGTGTTGTTTAGGTTAGGAGGTGAGACGGGGTCTCATATCTAGGAGTTCCTAGGTAGAGTTGTCACGTGAGGTAGGGTCTAGGTGGAAGACAAGTAGTGAGGCTACGTTGGTCCTTACACTAGAACTATTATAGTGAATTCACTCCTGGATTGGTATCCCCCAGATTAGGGCAAGTTGCGCCGAACTGGGTTAACAAACCTACTGTGTTCTTTACTTTTCCGCTGCTTTTAATTACGTTTTAATTGTGTGTTTGTCCTGAGCTATACAAGCGCTCGGATAGTTGTGCTTACATTGTTTACAGCGTTTGTCTATCTGGTAGCCATAATTTCAATTGGCATCAGAGCAGGCACCCTGTTCTGTTTAGGGTGAGCTCTAGGGAGGTTTTTCAGGCAAGAATGGACAAGGAAGGAGGACCTATGAATAGGCCACTACTTTTGGTTGGTGACTCTAATTATGACAACTGGAAATCCTGGATGACAACGTTTCTAAAATCCATGGATCACAAAACATGGAGAGCTGTTATAAAAGGTTGGGAACATCTAGTTGTTACTGATAAAGATGGTGCAGCCACCACCACACTCAAGCCCGAGGAAGAATGGAGCAAAGAGGAGGAGGCATTAGCTAATGCAAATTCAAAAGCCTTGAATGCTCTATTTAATGGAGTTGATGTGCATATATTCAAGCTGATCAAAAGATGCATTGTTGCCAAGGAGGCATGGAAGATACTCCAAACTGTTCATGAAGGTACATCCAAGGTGAAAAGCTCAAGATTGCAACTTTTGACTAGTAAGTTTGAGAGCTTGAAAATGAATGATGAAGAAAGTATTCAAGAATTCCACATGAAGATTCTTGATTATGACAATTAATTTGATGCCTTGGGTGAGAAGATATCTGAAGAAACTTTAGTGAGAAAGATGCTTAGGTCTCTACCCAATAGATTTGATATGAAGATGACTGCAATAGAGAAGTCCAAAGACATTTCAGATTTGAAGATGGATGAGCTAGTTGGCTCTTTACAAACCTTTGAGATGTCAGCCAATGAGAGATCTGAGAAGAAGTCAAAGAGCATTGCTTTTGCTGCTGAAAAGTCTGACCAACAAGATAATATGGAGATTGATGAAAGTATCTCTGAAGCTATGGCAATGTTGGGTAAACAATTCAGTAGAGCTTTGAAGATGGACAGACGTCCTAAGACACATGCTCTAGACAACAGTCGCAGCACAAACAAGAATGTCATTAATCAGAAGAAACCCAGAGATGAGGACAAGACGAATCAAAACAAAGGGGTTCAATGTCATGAATGTGAAAGGTATGGTCATATCAGAACAGAGTGTGCGACTTATTTGAAGAAGCAAAAGAAGGGAATGGTTGTTTCCTGGTCAGATGAAGATGAAGTAGAAGAAAATCCTGAAACTGCCAACCATGTTGTTGCTCTGACAGGAGTGTGTACATTGTTAATGCACCAGTTCCCCTCCGAGTTTTAATAATTGTCAAAACACATGGAAATAGAGTAGAATATGTTTAGGCAGCAATTGAAATTGACTTGACAACAAAACATTATTTTGAAACTTTGAAAAATCAATTTTTAGGTGTTTTGTATCGATACATACATACCTGTATCGATACAAATGCCCTGAAACTTGTTCAGGCTGATTATCACGAATTTGTATCGATACATATTACCTTTGTATCGATACAAATTGCTCTCATTGGAGTCAGAGGAGCCTCTGTGTTTTGAAACACACTTGTATGTTTCAAAGTTTCAAAACACATGTAGACTCTCCTGAAACCAGAGAGAGCCTTGTGTTTTGAAACACACCTTTGTGTTTCGAAACATATCAGTCTTAATTCTGTTCTTCTGGTGTATGTATCGATACATATGCGTGTTTGTATCGATACAATCACACAAACTCTCCTGCTGTCAATTGCTTGTATCGATACACACTGATGCATGTATCGATACAAGTTTGTTAGATTGTGCCTAAATTTGCACAATTCTATTTTCATTATAAATAGCTTTATGTGTTATTGTTGTAAGTAATGAGAAACTAGTATTGAAGAGTTCTTTGATCAAGATTGTTTGAGAGTTTTGCATCAAGGATCATTCAAGAGCAATCATCATCTTCCTTCGTATCTCTATCAAATTGAAGATTGAATATGGGTTCAATTGGAGTTTCTTAGAAGATCTTGAAGGATAACGTTCGGGGAAAATTCGCGGTGAATCAGAATTTGTCATCCGAGTTGATTGGGTCTTGAAGGTAGTGTTTCTCATCCGGATTCAAGTGTTGCTTGAATGTTACAATTCGATTTGGCGAGGGAATTATTCGGACGATCATCACGGGTTCTTGGTTGAAGATAGCGTGAAGGATTGATCGTTGGGAACGATAATTGAAGACAAGATCGAATTGGGGTTTGCGCAATTACAAGACGGAGCTATGTTGAAGATGGTGAAGATCGTGTAATCGAGTCTGTATCTTGCATATTGTATCGTTTGTAATTTGTGCATTGTTAAAGAGATTTTCCGAAGTAAACTCTCAACTTATCCTTTTGATAAGTTGGGGGGAGACGAACCGGCCCACTGCGAGGACAACGTGAAAGCTGGCAACTCCCTGATCACTCCCTTGCGTATCTCTCTATCCCTTATCTCTTTACATTCTATTTTGTTATTTACTCGCATACATAATTTCGTCACACATGCCACGTGTTCGACGAAATTATTGTGTGATCACTTTGTTTGCTATACGAATTTACAATTCCGCGATTTGTGTGTGAGACAATTTTTAATAAATAAGTGTTATTAGAAAATTGCTTGACTTGTTAATTTGGATTGCATTCCTTGTATCACCTTCATTCCATATCGGCTTTTACTACCTTTCCTTTGGTCGAGGTGCAATAGACTACCGATCTAGGTAGCTTCTGCGCTTACTCGATTAATTTACAAAAAATCGTAGTTGTTTGTTTGGAATGCTCTAGTTCGCCACATTTGAGCGTAGCCTTGTAGTCTAACAAGTGGTATCACGATCCCGGTTGATTTTCTCGAAAATTCTGTGGATTTGTGCCAATTATTAGACAATATGGCTTTTGCACCAAAAGGGGCGTACAATCGCGCGCCAATCTTCAACGGCGAACATTTCGACTATTGGAAAAGTAGTATGAGGATTCACATCACTTCTTATGATGTTGAAGTTTGGAACATCATCAACAACGGTCCCTTTGTTCCGACAGTCTATACCGTCGTAACCATCCATCAACTATATTAATATTTACTCGTAATGACTTCCCGACAGCCTAAACCGTCATCAAGATTAATTAATTCTGACACACTTTTATCGACGAAAATTACATGTTGTCGACGGTCAGGACCGTTAGAAAGTATAAACATCCCGACAGCTAAGGCTTTCAGGATAATAATTTTAGTGGACGATAATTTCCCGACGGCTAAAGCCGCTGGTATGTATTTTTCATTTATTTTTAAATATTCTCATAATTTGTTGACGGTTTTTTTCATTTTTTGACGGCCTGAACCTTCAAAATATTTCCTGAGAGCCTAAACCTTCAACCCCTCTTTCTCAGTTTGGTTGGAAAATGAAGGTTTTCTTGTAGTGAAAAAAGGCACTTGTATTAAGATATTACTATAAATATTGATCCCGTGTAAATTAAAAAAAAATACAGGTATATTAATATAAGTGTAAATATTTTTCATCAGCAATAAAATAAAATATCATAAAATTGCCTCAAAAATAATCATAAATATATAATTTTAGTTGTTGGTGGAAATCGAACCGTGTGGTATTGAGCAACTTTAAATTTATGAGACAGCTATCCCACCCTTTGAGGTACCTCCAATCTGGCGAGGGATTAGTCACTGCGTTCGGCGGTGGTTACTCTGGTCTCAACAAAAAAAAATTAAACCGTGTATCTCATACTAAATTTTGTTCGTGAGAGAGACATAGATGACACACATAAATTTTGGTTCATTATAGATTGTCCCGTGAAATTTTGTTCATGAGAGAGACATCCGTAAATATATATTATAGAGATATGAAGACTTGGTTGCTTGCCACATTGGATGATGATCGGGAGAGAGACATCCGTAATTATATTATATAGAGATTCGTGCATATTTTGCTTACTTATTTGATCAGGTTATTTTTTATCATATGGTGCATTTCGACAAATGTAAGTGCATTATGTGACTTATATGGTCTTTACTTCGAATTTCGATACTTCTCAATAGTGTTCTTTTCTTCTTTTTGATAATGTCAAAGGGGGAGAAAAGATTGGCAAGCATAAGCTATGGATAAAGTTTTGAGTCTTCGGATCCGTTATTCAACATATGTGCAAGATGGCATCAACTAAGGGGGAGCTTCGCAAGTGGTTAGCCTTGTTGTTGTTTGCGTCTGTATCTTAAAGCTATTTGTAAATTGCATCTTAGGTAGGCTTAGTTAGCTTATGCAATAGTTTTGACAATTATCAAAAAGGGGGAGAATGTTAATGCACCAGTTCCCCTCCGAGTTTTAATAATTGTCAAAACACATGGAAATAGAGTAGAATATGTTTAGGCAGCAATTGAAATTGACTTGACAGCAAAACATTATTTTGAAACTTTGAAAAATCAATTTTTAGGTTTTTTGTATCGATACATACCTGTATCGATACAAGTATCGATACAAATGCCTTGAAACTTGTTCAGGCTGATTATCACGCATTTGTATCGATACATAGCACCTTTGTATCGATACAAATTGCTCTCATTGGAGTCAGAGGAGCCTCTGTGTTTCGAAACACACTTGTATGTTTCGAAACACATGTAGACTCTCCTGAAACCAAAGAGAGCCTTGTGTTTCGAAACACACCTTTGTGTTTCGAAACATATCAGTCTTAACTTTGTTCTTCTGGTGTATGTATCGATACATATGCGTGTTTGTATCGATACAATCACACAAACTCTCCTGCTGTCAATTGCTTGTATCGATACACACTGATACATGTATCGATACAAGTCTGTTAGATTGTGCCTAAATTTGCTCAATTATATTTTCATTATAAATAGCTTTATGTGTTATTGTTGTAAGTAATGAGAAACCAGTATTGAAGAGTTCTTTGATCAAGATTGTTTGAGAGTTTTGCATCAAGGATCATTCAAGAGCAATCTTCATCTTCCTTCGTATCTCTATCAAATTGAAGATTGAATATGGGTTCAATTGGAGTTTCTTAGAAGATCTTGAAGGATAACGTTCGGGGAAAATTCGCGGTGAATCAGAATTCGTCATCCGAGTTGATTGGGTCTTGAAGGTAGTGTTTCTCATCCGGATTCAAGTGTTGCTTGAATGTTACAACTCGATTTAGCGAGGGAATTATTCGAACGATCATCACGGGTTCTTGGTTGAAGATAGCGTGAAGGATTGATCGTTGGGAACGATAATTGAAGACAAGATCGAATTGGGGTTTGCGCAATTACAAGACGGAGCTATTTTGAAGATGGTGAAGATCGTGTAATCGAGTCTGTATCTTGCATATTGCATCGTTTGTAATTTGTGCATTGTTAAAGAGATTTTCCGAAGTAAACTCTCAATTTATCCTTTTGATAAGTTGGGGGGAGACGTACCGGCCCACTGCGAGGACGACGCGAAAGCTGGGAACTCCCTGATCACTCCCTTGCGTATCTCTCTATCCCTTATCTCTTTACATTCTATTTTGTTATTTACTCGCATACATAATTTCTTCACACACGCCACGTGTTCGGCGAAATTATTGTGTGATCACTTTGTTTGCTATACGAATTTACAATTCCGCGATTTGTGTGTGAGACAATTTTTAATAAATAAGTGTTATTAGAAAATTGCTTGACTTGTTAATTTGGATTGCATTCCTTGTATCACCTTCATTCCATATCGGCTTTTACTACCTTTCCTTTGGTCGAGGTGTAATAGACTACCGATCTAGGTAGCTTCCGCGCTTACTCGATTAATTTACAAAAACCGTAGTTGTTTGTTTGGAACGCTCTAGTTCGCCACATTTGAGCGTAGCCTTGTAGTCTAACATACATCTGACTCAAGCTTCTTGGATGGAGAGCTATCTTATGAAGAATCTCCTAATGTTTATCAAGAATTAGAGATCAGAATTGAAGAAATTTGTAAGCATAAAGGAACCATTGCTCTTCTGCAAGCTGAAAAGAACAATTTATTGCAGATAAACTCAGATCTCAATGATGAAGTTGCTTTACTCAAATCAAAGATAGATAACATGAACAAGCAACTGAGGATGCTCAACAGAGGTACTGATAAATTAGATGAGATTCTGGAGATTGGGCAGAGTTCAAGAAACGTTAAAAGTATAGGCTTTGACTACAGAGTTGTGCCTCATCAGACACAATTTGTACCAGTTGTTAGTGCTTATGATCCAATAATGTCAAGACAGATGCCCTTACATCAAGCAAGACAATAGAGGACTACGTACAAGTCCAGACGAAAGGGTAGATACTATAATTGGGTATGTCACCACTGTGGAAGAAAGGGGCATTTTAGACCTTTATGTTACATATTACATGGCTCTCCTGACAGAAGTTACTCATCAAGACCTAAGCTTGTTGTGAAGAACATCAAGAAGGAATGGAAGATAAAGAATGACCAATTCACAAGCAATACTGCTAGTGAGACTGGTCAAATTGCTCACACATCTCTAAGAGCCTCATCTAGAAGTGATTGGTATTTTGATAGTGGGTGTTCCAGGCACATGACTGGAGTAGAACAGTATTTGACAAATGTTGTGCCACATGCTACCAGCTTTGTAGCCTTTGGGGATGGAGCCAAGGGAGAAATCAAGGGTATAGGAACACTGGTGAATGGAGATCTACCAAAGCTTGATAAAGTTCTTCATGTAAAGGGACTAACTGCCAATCTAATCAGTGTTAGTCAGTTATGTGATCAAGGGTTGAAAGTCAACTTTACTAAGGATGAATGTTTAGTTACAAATACTGAAGGTGACACCCTGATGAAAGGTGTGAGATCAAAGGACAACTGTTACATGTGGGTCTCACAAGACAACATTGTGCTATCTGCTTGTTTAATAGCAAAAGAAGATGAAGTGAAACTGTGGCATCAAAAACTTGGGCATTTGAATCTAAGAAGCATGAAGAAAGCTATTGCTGAAGGAGCTATCAGAGGTTTACCTAACCTTCAAATTCAGGAAGGTAGTATTTGTGGAGAATGTCAGGTGGGTAAATAGACCAAAGTGCCGCACCAGAAGCTGCAACATCTGTCCACATCCAGAGTCCTTGAACTTCTACATATGGATTTGATGGGACCCATGCAAGTTGAAAGCCTAGGTGGTACAAAGTATGCCTTTGTTATTGTGGATGACTTATCCAGATTCACATGGATCACCTTTATTAAAGAAAAGTCTGACACTTTTGAGAAGTTTAAAGATCTATGTTTATAACTTCAAAGAGAAAAGGAATGTAGTATTGTCAGAATCAGAAGTGACCATGGGAAAGAGTTTGAGAATGCTACGTTCTCTGATTTTTGCACAGCTGAAGGAATATTTCATGAGTTTTCTGCACCTATCACTCCTCAGCAAAATGGTATAGTTGAAAGGAAGAACATAACATTACAAGAATCAGCTAGAGTCATGCTACATGCCAAGAAGCTACCTTTCTATTTTTGGGCTGAAGCCATGAACACAGCCTATTACATCCATAACAGAGTTACATTGAGAAAAGGTACATCTACTACCTTATATGAACTATGGAAGGACAGGAAGCCAACAGTGAAACACTTTCATGTGTTTGGTAGTAAGTGTTATATCTTAGGTAATAGAGAACCAAGAAGGAAGATAGATGCTAAAAGTGATGAAGGAATTTTTCTGGGTTATTCAAATAACAGCAGAGCCTATAGAGTGTTCAATTCCAGAACTAGAACAATGATGGAGTCTATTAATGTTGTGATAGATGACTGTGGTAAAGATGTTGTGCCACATGATAACACATCTGACTCAGCAGGTGACACTCAGAGGAGACAGAAGATGTAGACACAAATATTGAAGAATCTGAAGAGAGCAGTTCAGAAACTACTTCTCCCAACAAAGGGCCATCTATCAGAATACAGAAGAACCATCCTATAGATCAAGTCATTGGAGATCCAAATCAAGGGATCACAACTAGAAGGAGATATAGTGAGGTATCAAATTCCTGTTTTATATCAAATTTTGAGCCTAAGAATGTCAAGGAGGCTTTGACTGATGAGTTCTGGATAAATGCAATGCAAGAAGAATTAACTCAATTCAAAAGGAGTGATGTGTGGGACTTAGTTCCTAGATGTGAGAATGTGAATGTCTTAGGAACAAAGTGGGTATTCAAGAACAAGTCAGATGAAAATGGTACTATCACAAGGAACAAAGCCAGACTTGTTGCTCAAGGTTATGCTCAAATTGAAGGAGTAGATTTTGGTGAGACTTTTGCACCTGTAGCTAGGTTGGAATCCATAAGGTTGTTATTAGGAATAGCATGCATCCTCAAATTCAAGCTATATCAGATGGATGTCAAGAGTGCATTCCTCAATGGATATTTAAATGAAGTTGTCTATGTGGAACAGCCTAAAGGTTTCATTGATCCAAGTGGCCCTGATCATGTCTACAAATTGAAGAAAGCCCTATATGGGTTGAAGCAAGCTCCTAGGGCTTGGTATGATAGACTTACTGAATTCTTGGTGACTCATGGCTACAGAAAGGGAGGCAATGACAAAACTTTGTTTGTGAAAGATGTTAGAGGAAAGCTTATGATTGCCCAAACCTATGTTGATGACATAGTGTTTGGAGGAATGTCTAACCAGATGGTGGAGCATTTTGTTCAGCAAATGCAATCTGAATTTGAGAAGACTCTTGTGGGTGAGCTAAATTATTTTCTTGGTCTTCAAGTGAAACAGATGGAAGATACTATCTTTATCTCCCAAAGCAAGTATGCTAAAAGTATTGTCAAGAAATTTGGTATGGAGAATGCTACTCATAAAAGAACTCCTGCTCCTACACATGTGAAGCTTTCAAAGGATGAAAAAGGTGTAGATGTTGATCAAAGTATGTACAGGAACATGATTGGAAGTCTCCTATATCTCACTGCAAGTAGACCATACATTACTTTCGCATTTTTGAGTATGTGCTAGGTACCAAGCTGAACCAAAGATGAGTCATCTGACTCAGGTAAAGAGGATTTTGAAGTATGTGAATAGTACCAGTGATTATGGGATTCTATATACCCATGGGAATAATACTTTGTTGATTGGGTACTGTGATGCTGATTGGGCTGGAAGTGCTGATGATAGAAAGAGTACTTCTGGTGGATGTTTCTTTCTAGGCAACAATCTCATATCATGGTTTAGTAAGAAGCAAAATTATGTTTCCTTATCCACAGCTGAGGCTGAGTATATAGCTGCTGGAAGTAGCTATGCACAATTAGTTTGGATGAGACAGATGCTGAGTGAGTACAATGTCAAGCAAGATGCTATGACTTTATTCTGTGACAACCTGAGTGCAATTAATATTTCTAAAAATCCTATACAGCACAGCAAGACCAAGCACATTGACATTAGACATCATTTTATTAGAGATTTAGTTGAAGAAAAGGTCATCACTCTTGAGCATGTTGCAACTGAAGAGCAAGTAGCAGATATTTTTACTAAAGCTCTTGATACTACTCAATTTGAAAAATTAAGAGGGAAGTTAGGTATCTGCCAGATTGAAGAATTGTAGCAGTTAATTTATTGGAGGCGTGCAGCAGTTACATTTCTATTTCATAACCGTTTATTGCACGCAAGTCAAGGAAGCCACTCTCCAACTTCCTCAAGTGTTACTTTATCACATTACAACTTTACTTTTTCATACTCTCAACCTCTCAACTTCTCTCTCGCCAGGTTCAACATCATTCACCATTTGTTACTCTCTTCCTTACTCAAACAACAAATCATCATCATGTCTGATTCTATTCCACAACCCACATTACAAGATCAAACCACAAATGTTCAATCCGATCCTATTTCTGATTCCGTCACTCAACCAGCAATTCAATCGACGGTTATTACTGATGCTCAACCACTTGCCATGATTTATAGCACCAGTGTGGTCACACGAAGTGCTAAAGTGTTATCGTCAAGGAAGAAAGGCTCTTCATCTTCTGCGACTGTAAAGGGTTCAAAATCTAAAGGTAAGAAATCAAAACCCTCTCCTACTAAGCGTGTTGGTCTGAGCATGCATGATATCTATTGTAAAGAGAATCCTTTTGTTTCAACTGTTGTGGAACCAAGTGCTGGCACTTTTGTCAGTAAATCTGATGATATCGCCGGTGAGTATTTCTGAGAAACTTGTGGAAACTGAGAATGATTTGGTTGATAATCCTGTTGTTGAGAAATCAATTGATGTTACTAATGAGCAGACAGATGCTATGCCAGATGCGTACGCATCTTTGGCACAAGCAAATATGGAGACCACTGTGGTCCCAGACACTCCAGCTACTGAGAGTGTTCATGAAGAAGGCTCCCCTGAGCCTAAGACTGCAGAATTTGAGACTCAGCACGCTGAGAGTCCTGATAATGATAGTTTGCTACAAGATGATGTGGTTCTGGTTGATGATGATAAACCAGAAGATGTTACTGTGGAGGAAACTCCTATTACTGGTGTTGCTCGTAGAACTCCTATTAAAAGTGCCCCTGAGGGCAAGAAGAAGAAAACTAATACTGGGAAGAAGCCCATGTATGGTCCCCTTAAGGGTTGGAGGAAGGCTGTGCCCCAATCTACTCCAGGGAAGAAGAGTCTGAAGAGAAAAGATCCCCTTATAAGTGACTCTGATTTTGAGGTTGCTGAGACAGATGCTGCCACTTCTGGCAAGGCATCTAGGAAGACAATTAAGGGTATGAAAGTACCTCTATCTATACCTCCAGCACCCCTGGACAATGTGTCTTTCCATCTGGAAAATGGTTCTGCTAGGTGGAAATACATCTACCATAGAAGGCTTGCTCTAGAAAGGAATTTGAAAGAAGATGTGTTCAAATGCAAGGAACTTATGGATTTGTTAACTTCTACTGGTTTAATGAAGACTGTGAAGAGTCTGGGATTCTGTTATGACAAGCTGGTTAGGGAGTTTTTGGTTAATGTATTTGAAGATCTTGATGATACTAGGAATCTTGAGAACAGGAAGGTTTTTGTTAGGGGAAGGTGTGTTAACTTCTCTCCTCTGGTTATTAATGAATATCTTGAGAGGTTTACTGAAGAGGTTCCTGAGATGGAGGTGACTGATGACACTATTTGCAAGGCTATCACTGGTAATAAGGTCAAGCATTGGCCTAAACATTTGTCCTCTGCAAAGTTAACTCCACTGTTTGTTGTGTTGAACAAGATAGCTACTTAAAATTGGACAACAACCACTCATTCCAATTCTACTGCTACTGGGTTGGCCAAGTTTATCTATGCAGTTGGTACTAAGACTGCTTTTGACTATGGCTCTTATATTTTCTATCAAGTTCTGGAACATGCCAAGTCTTATGCTATCAAGTTTCCGATTGCTTTTCCCACTCTGCTATGTGGTATTATTCTCCAGCAACATCCAGATATTTTGGTTGGGACTAATGAGCCCTGCAAAAGACCAAGTCCTTTGTCTGTGGATTGCAGGTTGTTGTCTGTGACAGATGCTGCTGAAGATGTTGGTACTTCTGTCAGATCATCTGGTGTGCTCAGCAGGAAACAAATGATTGCTGATCTTACTGAGACCAGTATGGCTCTTGGGGCCAGAAAGTTGAAGATAGATAGGGTAATTGCAGCCTTGAAGGCTGAAGAGGAAGCTGAAGCTAAAGGTGAGGATATTGAGGAAGTTCAGGAGGAAGGAGGAAAAGAAAATGCTTCTGCTGCTGGTGATACTGAAGAGATGTCAGATGATTCTGATGAGTTTACCTTTGTTTGACTCTTATATTTTCTGATTTTCTTTTTATTGTTTTGTGATATCCTGGATTTCTAATGCACCTTTGTGTGCTTATGGTTTGTAATATGCACTATGTGATACTACCCTATGTTCTATTTCTGCATTTTATATGCATGACTTATGTTTGCCAGAATTTGTGGCTAAAAAGGGGGAGTAGTATGATCGTGATCGTGTTCGTTCGTTTGTTGAAGCTCTTATACGTGTCTCTACGTAGCTCTGAGCGTTTTTGGTTGAAGATGTGACAGATGCTCTAACATTTGTCCTATGAAGGTGTGTGTGCGTCTCTTGAGGGGGAGTGACTATCTTTATGATATGTGCGCTTGTTTGTACGCATGTTTTGAGGGGAGTTTATCTAACTCTGCTTGTGGAAATTTATTTTTTCCAAAGGCATTTATCTCCTCTCTATGAACTCACTATGTGAGAGGCTATTTTCTTTGAGGCTGGACGTATTCTCTTCTGATAATTGCCACTGATTCTACGTGTAAGTCATCCTTAACCATATAGCCGTTCTAAAGTGTTCTCACTATCTACTATGATTTTCTATGCCTATGGTGGTTGAAGGAAGAATTGTTTTTATCTCTCCAAGAACTGGCTTTTAAATGTTTTAGCCAAAATTTTGCCAAAGGGGGAGATTGTTGGGTTTTTGAAGATTGGCTACAATTGTGTCAAAAACATATATTAGCCAGATGTGTGGTCAGATGCCTATGATCACTGATGATAAGTCAGATGTTGTAGCATATGGAACAACATTCCGTGATCTGCCAGCTCGCGTTTAATATTTTACGCAATCTTTTATAAGATTCGCTTTGGTTTTTATTTTAACCATTACTTGGTGATTAAGTCACGTGTTAAGAAGGAGTCTAAGGCGGTCAAGCCTAGATATATTTTACAAGGTGATATTGATATATTTTTCAAGAAGATTTCTTGTTCTAGAAGATTCAAGACTTGGACCTCACAACGTCCAAAGGTGTCTAAAGCCCAAACCCTGTGCTATTCTAGTAGTATAAATATATGTAATGACAGACCCTAGAATCTAAGCTAAACCGTGTGTGTTCTAAAGCGTGTGTTTTAAGGTTTAGTCTTCTTTGTTAGTTTGTTAGTTTATTATTTGTTTGTGAGCCTTGCTTGTATCATCGCTGGTCAAGCTAAGGACGTGTTTAGTTGAGTTGTAATTGTGCTTCTCCTAAGCCTGTAGGTACGGAGTTAGTATTCAGTTGGAAGAGTGTGTCTCTTGTCCAAAGAAAACATACAAACAAGAAAAGAATAAAAGCAACGCTGAGTGTGTTGTTTAGGTTAGGAGGTGAGACGGGGTCTCATATCTAGGAGTTCCTAGGTAGAGTTGTCGCGTGAGGTAGGGTCTAGGTGGAAGACAAGTAGTGAGGCTACGTTGGTCCTTACACTAGAACTATTATAGTGAATTCACTCCTGGATTGGTATCCCCCAGATTAGGGCAAGTTGCGCCGAACTGGGTTAACAAACCTACTGTGTTCTTTACTTTTCCGCTGCTTTTAATTACGTTTTAATTGTGTGTTTGTCCTGAGCTAGACACGCGCTCGGACAGTTGTGCTTACATTGTTCAAAGCGTTTGTCTGTCTGGTAGCCAGAATTTCAAATATATGCTACAAGTTGAATTCCTCAAATTAAAGGTCACAACTAATTTTGCAAAGCTTCAATCAAACCCTTCAAATCATATTTTTTTTTAACAGCAAATTAAATTAATATATGAATTAGTTGTACAAGAGGTACATTACAATTCTTATTTGATGCAAACAATGAGCAAGCCAAAAACAAAACAACAAGGTTCGAAAAAACTAGAAGTGGTGCAGTTGCACGCCCACCACAAAGCTAGAAACCACAACAAAAATAAGCCAAAAAAAAAACAGCTAGGCACGAAGACAGAAACTATCTTAAAATTTTATATAATTATTCACCAATCATAGACATTTATCATAATCTATAGATGCATATGTTCCTCATTAATTATATTCACAATTAAGGTGAGGTTAAATGGTTCATACTTCATAGAAAAAATATGTAATATAAATTTGACAGTGTTTTGTCAACAATTTTAAACAACCCTAAATTAACAAAACCCTAAAATCAAGATCTATTACCTTTTTAATGTTGTCTTCACCATTCAAATCTTTGAGAGGAAAGGTTGTGGTACTAGGTAACGAGAGAATGAACGCGAAATCGCAAAAAAATTATCACGTGAGATGGAGAACAGAGAAGAGTGGTGTTAGACTGTTTGTGGTGGGCTGGTGGCGGCGTTGGAGATGGAGAAGAGTGGTCGTAGTAGTAGAGGTATAGAGAAAGGTGGTGGTCGGCTGGCCGCCGCCGTGCTTCAGCCTTGAGTGGTTCGTAGGTTTTCTGAATTTACGAGAGAGAGAGAGAGAGAGAGAGAGAGAGAGAGAGAGAGAAGAGAGAAAATAGGTTAAGAGAGAAGTAAAAAATAGAATTATGAGAGTGACTTTCTAATTTTGTGTGTGTTGGGTCCAAGGTGCACAAAAATATATTTTAGGGTGGTCAAAATTTTAAAAAGAATAGGGGTACCGGTGAAAATTTCAAATTTCAGGGTCTGCAAGTGCACACCCTCACTATATGGTGGATCCGCCTCTGGTATTAATAATGGAAAGATGTACATGTGATACTCGACCCAAATAATGGAGCAAAGTACAAATGGTATGGTACTAAGACCACTATAAGAGATCACACAAAAAAATTCCAACTTAATCATACAATCCAAGGGGTTGACAAATCACTCATAAAAAAGACACGGAGGTTCCCCTTTTCTAGCCTAAAACCTAAACCAAAAAATGTGCTTAAAGTGATCGACAACCTCATCTACCGAATTTGTCTTTTCAGAGAATATAGACTTTTTAAAATCGGTACTGAACCAAGCACCACACTGATTAACACCTCCCTACTAGACAACCATTCACGGACATATCTATTTCTTCAAGACCCAAATCTCTTTTCTATAACAACCACTATCTAATCCCATGTCGAAGCCAACTTTGGATTAGCACTAGCCAAGACAAATAAAGGGGATTTTGCCAACTTTGCACTTCAGTATGTTTATATGAACGTGTATTTGCATTTCATTAATTTCAGTCTTTGACAACATTATAAGTTTTTGTTAGTTAGTTTTAGTCTGTGAAATAGGCTTACCCGTTGCAAATGATTATGCCATTCATATTCCACCAGATAACATGTGTATGCTCAAGGTGCCCAATTTGATTAATAATAGAAATGTTAGGATGATGAGGTTGAATTCCTTCCCATCATTGTTTCTAACATTTCTGCCAAATTTAGTCTGAATCACTGGAAAAACTCCCATCAATAGTATATTTGAAGTAATAATTGATCATAGAGCAAAACATATAACATGAACAAGTAGAAGAAATCTTCTACAGACAGTACAAAGGATACAACTTATTGCATTAAAAATATCCGTAATTCTAGATTTTCACAAGATCTACCACACATAGAAAATCAAATAAGAATTTGAGAAATTGGAATCCATCAAAAACCAATACCGCTAACTAAACAGGAATTGGCAGGAAAAAGTAAAGATTTCCCAAATAAATTAGACAAGGAACAATCCCTTTAGAGTGTAAATAAGAGATTTTAGCATAGCACCACAACTTTTGTAAGATCAACCAACAAAAATGTTTCTCTAGAATTTTAGACTTCCAAATTGAATCACACTGATAATTGGTGATTGCCTAGTGCCTGAAACTCCAACTCCAAGGGCTGAGTAAGTTAATTACTAATACGTAGATAAGCATATAGTGCTGAACAGATTAATAAGTTCACTCGTGTACATATTTATATCTATGCACAAATAAGCCTTCCTTCTTTAGGAGCCCTAAATGGATTTACTAATATTTCTTCTAAGAACCTCAAAAATAAATAAAAGAGTCAACATTATGATTTGACTATTATTTTGATTTCTAAGTATTCATCTTTAGAACTGCAATGACTACCATTAACAAGGATATGTAAATGAAATCAAATTCTTCTTATTGAAATATATTGTGCCTGAAAATGATAAGGACGATAACTTAACAGCATCCATAACTTTTCAAAGACCAAACTCACTCCAAAAATGCAAAATACATATTTACATAGTTACAATAGTACATAAAAAAAGTGCTATATTTTCTTCAATATTTGTAAAACATGACACTATTTTCTCTTGAGGTTTTTTAAAGCATATTTTTTCTTATTTTACGATTTGTAGAAGATCAATAAATCTATTGAATACAAAAATCATAACCATATTATAACAAAGAGATATGAGAGAGCTTTATTGACAAAGATTATACGAATCCATCAAAGCGAGCAACAACTCTCCAAATAAATAAATATTTGTTAGCAATAATAACTATAAGAGTACACAAAAAAAAGTGGCATGAACTATATAAGCTTTTCTATAAATTCAATAATAATTTAAAGGTCATCACTCTCATTGACCTTCTAAATCTTAAAAATTTCAACTATTGCAAAAGACTAGAGTATCTTAGTCTTAGTTTTGTATAGAAGGTCAATACCAATTAGGCATTGTTATGAGAAAATAACTAGATAAAAAAATCTAGATGCATTGCAGATATTTAAATACATATATCCACCACAATATAGTTGAAAATATGGTGACCCTGAAATGCATGCAGGGCTGGAAATGAGTCGAGTCGAGTCAAACCTATCTGAAGCTTGACCCGACTCGATAAGAATTAGCTCGGCTCGAAACTCGGTTCGAGTTTGATATGAACTTTTTTTTTCAGCTAAAGTTCGGCTCGTTTAAAGTTTACAAACAGTTCGGCTCGACTCATTAGGTTCAATCTGTTTATAACAATATTATCAAAACTGAGCTGAACCATCCAATCAAACCGTTGAACCATGCATGACTATAAATAACCAGTTGGTCCACTAAAAAATATAATCTTAAACTTTTTCTCCAAACTTATCACTTTTTTTTTGTTTAAAAAAGCACACAAAAAATGGAAGGAATATAATACTATGGAAGACTACTTCCACTTAATTATAAAGTATCAAATCAATTTCATTTATTCCTTATAAGCGATGTGGGACTATAATAAACCAAATGCCAGCATCCTTACTATTTCTACCATGATACAAAAAGTCACAACATGTGTTATACAACAAATAATTTGCTTTTAAGTTTGGTGAAACAAAATTTGATGCTCTGATTATGAATATTAATTAAGTTGGAAATTATTTTGATGCTAGTTTTAGCGTGCAACAAAATTTGTTTATGTCTTATATAAATAATCGAGTGTTTTCGTGAACCAAACGAGTCGAACTATATAGAGTTCAAGTTCAGCTCATTTAATTAACGAACTTAATTCTCGGCTCAAGTTCGGCTCATTTGGTTCATGAACAAGGTTCAACGAATCAAACGTTGAATCGAGTCTTGAACTTTCTTCGAATTGGTTCGGTTCATTGCCACCCCTACAAATAGAAGACACGCAACATTCATCGTAAGACAAATAAAAAGAGACTGTGAAGGTTTGTACCTTAAGTAGACCCATATGGGTCAAATTTAAGTTGGCACCTGATAGAGTTGGCACCTGATAGAGCCCTTTGTAATATTTATTCATCTTTTGATGGAACGAGACTTGTTTGTTATGTCCACTTAAGTGTCAACAAAAATAAGCATTGTCTCCAAAACAAGTCCTTCATGCAAAATATATTCGGCAAATGTAAGCTCATCTTCAAATCATTGATATCCATCTGATCTATGTGAATATAGGTCAGATGGGATTTGAATCATTCAGGAATTTTTGTTGAGTGTGGCTCTCATGTTCTTAAAGGCGATGGTTCCTCTTACAAGAAAAATGGGACAACATGACTCAAAAACATACTTGTGTCTGTACATAATAATACATACAAGCATACATAGACACACCAAAGATTGATGGAATTAAAATTGAATTCAACAAACCTTGTTTCTCTTAATTATGAGAACTTGAAGCACATCGCATTTCTCAAGCATGTTGAGTAGAAGATTCGAGTTGAAACAACGAAGAATGAACTTCAGATGATGTAAATTGTGAAATTCTAGACAATTTGGAACATGAGCATGAAGTGGCCACTACTTCTACATGATAACAACAAATAAAGGCACAATATTAGTGCCAAACTACATATATAAAAGCATATAAACCATAAAAAAATACTTCACCTTTGATGTCGAATGATACAAAGTTAGATATATATTAGTTTCAAAAAAATATTCATCTCGGAGCTCTTTGTGAGTAGGGATAAATTCACTTTCCTTTGGGGGAAAAACATGAAGAAACGCTTCCTCCATACTTTGAAAGTGGTTAATGATACTCAATGTCGGGTATTGGTTATTTATGCGGAGGTAAGTACAAGTTAAATTGTCTTTGGTGGAATTCAAACTCTTGGAGTTGGAGGGAAGTTGAGTGAAAAAAATTTCTCATACAATTTGCATAAGCATCTAGAGTTTCCAACCTTGGGAAGCCAGAGAGGATGGGAACTTCTGAGTTGGTATCCAACTTCTTCATTGATGGAAAATAAATTGAATGTTGTTTATCATCCATATAGATTCCACCTAATAGAATGCAGTATTTTCAAAACACAATATATATAGATTCGCATAGAGTCTCACGATAACGCGACAAGGATGGACGGTCAATCGTGAGATGGAACTTTCGGATGTCGCGGGATCTGCGGAGAGCAGGCAACATTCACGAAAAATACAAACTTTTTGTTGCGTAACTTAGAATTGTCAAAACGGAATACCTGTAGATCCTTCCATAGATGGCGCCACCGTCGAGACACAAGACTCATTGTTGCCACGGCGGTTATCGTCGGGAGAAATGATAGTAAATGGAAAAGCATTGAGTTCGATAGAGTGCTCAACCCATCAATGTCTGTGCCTCTGCTATCTCTTGATTTTCGTCGTGCCAAAGTCGTTTCGGAGAGCGTTGGTAGCTAATTTTTGAGTCTTTATCTAAACCTTAGTACTAGTAGCAATGTAAGGTATCTGCATTTTGACTAGAAGAATACAAAACCATTTGCCTTCTATTTTTGTTTCTCTTTGTTAAGTTTACATTATGTTTGTTTCTCTTTGTAATATTTGTTAATCTTTTGATGTAATGAGACTTGTTCGTTATGTCCACTGAAGTGTCAACAAAAATAAGCATTGTCTCCAAAACAAGTCCTTTACGCAAAATATATTCGAAAAATGTAAGCTCATCATCAAATCCTTGATATCCTTCTATATGAATATAGGACAAGTGAGATTTGAAACATTCAGGAATTTTTGTTGAGTGTGGCTCCCATGTTCTTAAAGGTGATGGTTCCTCCTACAAGAAACATGGGACAAGATGACTCAAAAACATATTTGTGACTGTACAGAATGATACATACAAGCATACATAGACACAATAAAGATTGATAGAATTAAAATTGAATTCAACAAACCTTGTTGCTCGTAATTTTGAGAACATGAAGCACATGGCATTTCTCACGCAAATTGAGTAGAAGATTCGAGTTGAAACAACAAAGAATGGACTTCAAATGATGTAAATTGTGAAATTCTGGACAATTTAGAATAGGAGCATGAAGTGACCACTACTTGTACATGATAACAACAAATAAAGGCACAATATTAGTACCAAACTACATATATAAAGGCATATAAATCATTAAAAAAATACATCATCTTTGATGTCTAATGACATGAAATTAGATATATTTCAGTTTCCACAAAATATTCATCTCAGAGCTCTTTGAGAATAGGGTTGATAAATTCACTTTTCTTTGGGGGAAAAACATGAAGAAATGCTTCCTCCATACTTTGAAAGTGGGTTATGATGCCCAATTTCGGGTATTGGTTATTTCTGAGGAGGTAAGTACAAGTTAAATTGTCTTTGGTGGAAAGGAACTTCTGAGTTGGTATTCAACTTCTTCATTGATGGAAAATATACTGAAGAATATTGTTTATCATCCATATAGATTCCACCTAATAGACTGCAGTATTTTCAAAACATAGTATATATAACATTCTATCTTTATTTACATATTAGAAATAGAAATAGAAATTGTAATGATAGCTTGAAAGGAAATTACCTGAGGGAAACAAGGTTTGCGCAATTCATTAAGAAGGAAGACGGGAGCCTTATTATAACATCACAACTTGTGAGAGACATTTCTTCAAGGTGGGGCCCAACGGCAACAAGGATCCACATTTCAACAAAATCGCATAGAGTCTCACGATAACGCGACAAGGATGGATGGTCAATCGTGAGATGAAACTTTCGGATGTCGCAGGATCTGCAGAGAGCAAGCACAACATTCACGAAAAATACAAACTTTTTGCTGCGTAGCTTAGAATCGTCAAAACGGAAGACCTGTAGATCCTTCCAGAGGTTGCGCCACCGTCGAGACACAAAATTCAAGGTTGCCACGGAGGTTATCGTCGGGAGAAATGACAGTATATGGCAAAACATTGAAATAAGTTATATAGAAAGATGTAATTTTATTTTATTTTTGAGAAAAGGAGAGAGAAGGAAAATTAAATACAATTTGCATTTAATTTTATGAGAATAAAATCGTTTTTTCCTTATCATTTGGGACAAAAAAAGTGTACTTAGTTTTATTAATTTTCAAAAAAATCGTTTCATTGAAAAAAGTTTTTTCCTTTATATTTTGGGACGGAGGGAGCAAAAAATAAAACATTTTAATTTTCAATGCGTTGACTTTACACATTTCCATAATTTTTTTTCACAAAACTTAGTATTTGAGATACATAAAGAGTGCGTGGTGGGGGCGTGCGAGACGTTGGGGGTGGTGGGGGGCGCGCGTGTGAGGGGCACACGAGAAACTGTGGGGGCACAAAGACAATGAGGGGCGCCCTAAGTAATTTTATGTTGGTTAACATTGCTAGGGATGACAAAAATACACAAACCCGCAGGCCCAACGGAACCTGAATTGACTGGGTTTGGGTTACACACCATATTTCAAGTTCGGGTAGTGTTAAACCTACACCTGAAACCACACCCGTTATATTATTAAATTATATAATTATCCTTCATCCATATTTTAATGTTGAAAACAATGTTAACATGTTGTAGACTGTAATTTCATTTACTTTTCCGTACTTTTTATACTTGATTGTTATTTGGGTTCGGGTTTGGGTATTGCCAAACTCGCGTCCAACCCTACCCGTTGCCACTTGCCATCCCTATACATGGCTAACTTGACCCTAATGGTCTAAGTTAGCAGCCTCTCTCTCTCTCTATATATATATATATATAAGAGTGATTCGTTGACTTTATAAGCAACTTTAAAATGATTTACTTCGCTTAATATCTCATTATTCACGATGAATTTCACCAATTCAATCATCCAATTAACAATTCTTATTGAATAGATCAACTCTAAAAGTTTTTAAGAAATTTTAAAACTATTTGATACATCATTAATTAATTTCAAATGAACGTATAATAAGTTTTTAAAAACACAAGTAAATATCAACGGTTGAATTAGTAAAATTTATCATGAATAATGAAATTTATGATAATAATCAACGGTTGAATTAGTAAAATTTATCATGAATAATGAAATTATATATATACATATATTGTCTGACCCTAATGTCTAGAATTCCACTTTAAGTGGGCATGAAAGTGTTCAAACCCTAGTCCCTACATATAACATTTAATATCCCTACCAACTGAATTATGTTCACTGGACAATTTGCATATTTATACATAGTTGTATAAAATAAAACGTGCTTGAAATTTTGATCACCATTATAAACAAAATTAACTAATTGATATTAATATTCCTAATTTTAGTCAAAAAATAATAATAATATTCCAAATATATCCCTTCATTTATACTATTAATTAATGAAATTACCATAAAAAGTTTATTTAATGAAATTACATTTGAAATTGTAATTTTAAATGCTGGTAAAGAGCACTTACCAAAAACAAGATACTGGTAAAGAGGTGGTAAAGAGGCTGTAAGAAAAAGTGTATTATCTTCATTTCTTATTAAAAAAAATTGATATATCTGATTTATAATATAAATTTTATACATCATTTTCTCGCACACTTTCTATATATATTTTCTTTTCAATAAACTTACATTTCAGTTACGAAGGAAACATGCTCACGGACCTAATTTTAAAATTAGGTTTCCTTTTAATTTTAACTTTTTTATTTTAAAAATGCTAACAAAAAACAATTTATTCTTCAAGAAAATATTGTATATATAGTATCAACTAAATTGAATTGTACTTACATGACAAATCTATTTATTCTTAAAGAAGATATTGTGTATATCTTGAAAAACTACAAGAAAACTAAGGGCACGCCCACAATCTCTAGTTAGCTATAATCTCTAAAAGGAAAGTACATCAAGACCAATATAATGTTAGATGAGATCAAGTGGGAAAAAGCAAAGTATATCCGATTTTATGGATTTCTATATGGTTTTTTTTCCATCCCCATAAGCATAATCCACTTAGTAAAATATTATATGTAAAATACATAATTAGAATTCAAACCTTGACCGGGGAGAAACACCTTTCCCACACTCTCATTTCCAATTTTACATAACTTTAAACCAATACACTTTCATCTTTTTATTTTATTTTTTGACAAATAATAATTTGTCTTCTTATTAATCCCCACATTTATATCCTCGTATCACAAAAAAATATTTTTGTCTCATTACATAATATTTTTACTTAATTGTAATTTACCTTTGAAATTAGTCTTTTTAAAATTATTATCTTTTGACCTTTGAATCACAATTAAAATAGCCCCTTTTCTTTTTACAAAAGCACTGCCCCAATTACCATGCTCATTACATTTACAAATTCCCTTTGCTCATTAGTTGATAAATACCCCCTTGAGATAGTTTCAATAGCATCCCTTCACATACATCATTTGTACACACACATACACACCATGAGATTGAGTTGCAATGGATGCCGTGTACTTCGCAAAGGTTGCAGTGAAGATTGCGTCATCAAGCCTTGCCTTGAGTGGATAGGTTGTCCTGAATCTCAGGGCAACGCCACCCTCTTCCTAGCCAAATTCTATGGCCGAACTGGCTTGCTCAACCTCCTTGCTAATGCTACAAATCAAAATGCCCCAGGTAGCTAGCTCATTTCAATATCATAATGTAACACTTAATTCAATTTGCTATCAACCATAATTTTAAATTATGGTTGTAGTTACACTCTAAATCACTTTTTTTTGTCAAGTAGCTAGTGGTTAAGACTTATACATTTAAATGTGGAAAAATGTGAAATTCAGGATTTGAACCTCGATCACTCCAATAATATTCCTGGTAACTAATGGGACACACTTTAAATCATTTTATTGTGATAAAATGTTGACTAAACATGATTGACTCCAATAATATTCCTGGTAGCTAATGGGACACACTATAAAAATGCATATTTTTGTTATACAATGATTAATGGTTACGAGCCCTCCCCTCGTATTTAAAATTTATTCTATAAATTGGAGCAATGCAATTGATTTGTAGTTTTCATTTATGAAGATCTTATTAGATATTAATTAGTATTTAGTTTTCATTTATGAAGATCTTATTACATATTAACGAGTTTTTTCTTCACAATTTTCATTTTCAGCTGTGTTTAAATCGTTGTTGTACGAGGCTTCAGGTAGATTGGCGAATCCGACACATGGGGCACTAGGTTTATTTTGGACAGGGCAATGGAGCCAATGTGAAGCTGCAGTTGAAGCTGTGTTGGCTGGATCAAATATCAACAATAATGTTACTACTGCTTATGGACATGCATCACCACTAGGTACTCTCATTGCTGCTGAAAATCATGTTCATCCAATAACTTGTAATATACGTCACGTTGCAAGAGGTACCAACATGGACATCAAAGAGAAAACTCAATTCAAGAGAGTTGGAGGATCAGCTTTTAAGCCTAAGCCGCAAGTTAGTTTGGTTAACAAAGCTACACTTTTGAATTCAATTTTGGAGAATGACAGGCTGAAAATTGCGGAAGCGTCGTCGAGGATGATTGAGACAGAGCCAAATAAAACTGCTGAAACTCAACTGAACTTGGAACTCACTCTTAGCTACAATCCCCCCTCTAGCAATGGAAAAAAACCAGCTGATAATAATTGATTATATGTACTTTTTTATTAGCCAGCAGAACAAATAAACCAAAGGTTGTTTGTATGTGCCTTAATTTCTACCATCCTTTATATATATATATATATATATACTGAGATGTATGAACAAGTTTTCTTCTCTTCAAGTTTTAATAATAAATAATATATAATATATATTATCTTAGAAAATAGAATGCAATCATGAAAACTTCATTCTAACAAATTATTTCTTATCATTTTAAGAGTTGTGTTATTTGTAGCTAAGAAAAACTTCATGAATCGTATTAAAAATATTTTTAACTGATAAATCTTCTATTTATTCAATATATTTTTTTAATCGACTATTTGTTTATTGAATACATGGATGGGTAAGGATGAAAGAGGAAGGTCCCATTTGGTGAACATGATATAATCGAGATTAAATAGACACCTTATAATATTGATCGATGAATTAACAATATTAATATAAACTTTTTATATGTCACTAAATATAAAATAAACTCTTTATGAATCAAAAAAATAATAAAATAAAATAAAAAACTCTTTTAAAAATATAAAATTAATTATTTAAAATCTTTACTTACTTTTGACACAATTTAAAATCTTTACTTTTATTAAATACTACCTCCGTTCATATTTAAAAGATACAAAATAAAACCTTATTTTAGTCCTTTATTTTTATAAAAAACATTCTTTAAAATTAAAGTTTATTAAATATACAATTTCATTTATATCCTTCAAATACAAGTGCATTATGAGTTCTGTATAAATAATTATGCTCAATATGCATTTATTGGTAGATATACCAGTTCCAACAAGGGATGATTTTAGAACTAAAAATAATACTAGAATAATAAATTAACATATCGAAAAATTATTTCTTTTGTTTGTGTAATTTTTAGAATTTGTTCATGGAAGTAGTACTCAATTTTCCTTTAATACTCTTTAGCTAATACTGTAATTAATTTTCCATACATTAAATATAATAAAAATATGATGAGGCCTACATTTTTTTTGTTACCATGATATTGATAAAGAAGTTTCTACCACCCTAAATAATGACTAATCTCTATTGGAGAATCGAACACACAATATGGATTCTCCTCTCCCAACCGAATTTTCTACATTATTCACATGAACCAGAAATCAAATCTCTAACCACATAATTAATTGAACCAAAACCTTTATCATTGGACCAATTCATTATTGGTAATGAGCCTACACTACCCTCACTTGAATATGGGGGGTATATACATAGCTATCCTTATGTGCATTTATTTTAATCAATCAAATAATGTCATAGAGTAAAGAATTTAAATAAAAAATATAAATTAATTTTAACTTTTTTATTTTCGATAAATTACAATTTAAGTGTTCTATTTAATCAATTTATATTCTAGATCATAGTTTCAACCATTCTATTTCTTTTATTTCCTTTTCACGAAATTTCTTTCTTTCTCTACTTCCTCCAATTCAATCACAAGTTTTTTTTTTCTTTCTTTAATCAAATCTCGTCGCTTTCTCCGCCACTCATCTAATCTCATAGCCACTCATTGCTGCTAAGTTATTTATTTGTAACAATTCAATCTGTTATCTTACTTTTTGCCGTTTCAATTATTTATCTTTTATAATATGCACATATAAGTTTTTTTTTGTTTTGTAAAATTTACGAAGATATGAATATCTTCATTACCGTCTTCATCATCTTCTTCTTCCTTAAATCAAAATCAATTTTCACTTAAATACACCTCTAAATAACATGAATATTTATTTTTGATGTGTTTGTGCAATCTCAGTTTCTTGTGTTATAATTGGTTTTAGACCGTCATTAATTCACAACAATTAGTGTCATCCGCAGGGAATCATGGGAAAGACCAAAATTTATAGAGTTATTTCAAAAACAAAAATTTATATAGAGAAGCTTGACTTGTGGAGAAGCATGATGCAAGATATTTTGATCAAGTGGAGTTCATTGATGAAAGCACCAAAATAAACATACTAACCAAAATGAAAATATTATATTGCTTTACAAATTTATTACACTTAAATTCTTAAAATTTAATATACAACAGGAAGAAACATAGAAAGAAATACAAGCATTTTGAGCTAAATGATTCATTATTTATAAACTCAAGCCTTATTATGCTTAGGCTCTAATTTATAAAGGATGCTAAGTATGGATCAGTGAGATATGGAAGACCGGTCCTAGCTCCGAGAGCTCTACATTTAGCAGCTGCCTGTAATTACCATCACATGCAAATTAACAATAAATACAATAAGACTAGTTTATTAATTTAATGTTGTGCTTTTATGTAACAATCTTTTGTATGTCTAGTACTAATTATAAATCCATATTATACCAAAAAGGTTAGCGACGCAAGTCGCATCTGTGAGATGAAGTGGTAATCCATTGAAATTAAACTCACACACAACTGTGAGATCTCATATTTAAACCCGGGTCATGACGTTCACTCTAATAATTTCGACATTTTCGTCAGTTGAGTTATGACTTCTAGACTAACATCTTATCACTTTTCTTGGAAATTACTTGCATACTTACCACATAAGAAGCAAATGGCAACATTTTCTCTGGTGAGAAGTTAGCACATATAGCTGCAAATAAAATAAAGGCTTTGTAAATTTCATATATAATTTGACATCATGTAAAGTGATCTCGACTATCGATTTGAAATAACCTTCACTGTTTTATTTGAGATCAGATGGTCGAGATTAATAAATGTGTCACGCATTTACTGCGTGAAATATAAAGAAGTTGAACATACCATATAAAACAGCTCCAACAAATGCATCTCCAGCACCAGTTGTATCAATAAGCTCTGATGGTGGAATCTTTTCGGATGTACCAAAATATAACCTCCCACATACAGATCCTATTCCTTCTGCTCTAAATTTTGTAACATTCTGGGAGGATTAAGCAATAAAAAACAATCTAAGTATAATTTAACAATAGATCATGTTCAGCAGACAATAGTTACCTAAAACATGTTTACAGTATTAGCTAGGTCAACCAATTTGATTAATTATAGCACCATTGATTACCCTTGTATAGTTGTAGGGTGTTGTTGATGGAAATAAGTCATTGTAGCAATTTAGAGTTGCCAAAATAGGGAAGAAAAGGCTATATATATAGGGCTTGTTTGGAAAAATAAATTAAGTGCTTATCATATAATTAGTACTTATGTATAAGTTATTTCGTTAACAAATGATAAAATAAAGTCATGTTGTTTACATATAAGTTGTTTTTGTAAGCTATCTTGCAGGATTTATGAAAATATGATGAAAACAGTTTATGGACATGTCATACGTTGTTTCCATAACTTCTCCTCCCAAACAGTCTCACAAGTAGCATACAAGTAGATAAGTCAATCCGAACAGACCATAAGTTAATAAATTTTAATCGGTTATTACCGAGGCAATGCAGGTTGGCATGGCTATGCTATCATTCTTTCTCATTGTTAATGATTTCATAGAGTTGTCCACATCCACTTCTTCTAAATGAGAATCTTCTGCTAGAAAGTAAATTGAAACTTACATTATATAAGGAAATCAATTAAATGAAAAAATAATTCAAGTTAAAATTTACCATCTGCACATTTCTCAAGCATTATGCAGCCATCTTTTCCCAAAGTTGCAATCACAAATTTAAGTCTTGGAAGTCTTGAAATAATTGAAACTAGTGCTCTTGGTATAGATGATGTCTCTGTCCATGCCTATATCGAATGTGTCACAAGGAATCACTTTCGGAAATTCTCCTTAAACTAACTTATGTTCTTGTTTTACATAACTAGTAATTGTAATTCATATAATAAGTTACTTGCCTGAGGAAAATTTTCTGAGCATACAACATAATCAGCCATGTCCAATAGGTCATTCAATCCTTCCCTTGGCCTTTCAGCATCAACTAAGATGGATATATTTTGGCGAAACGCCTGCAAGACCGAAATATAATAATTGTTTGTCCGTTTATCGTTCTCTCTTTAAATAAATACCAAATCCAAACAATGATCATTTAATTACCTCTTGAGCAATGACAAGAGCAGTTGCGGGCATTCTAACATCAAAATAGGCGATTCTAGCTCCATTCAATGCAGATAACAATTTGGCACGCGAAAGATCTTTCGGTACTAATGGAGGAGATCCTTCTGTGAATATACAAGTCCGCGTCTTCCTAAATATTCAAAGTTATATGATTAATTTATACATTATATATGTGTGCGCAAACGTGCATTACCTGAGACCGATCATGTAACCACTTGGTTGAGGAGTTCAATTATCTGTTGAGCATGCATGTCACACTAGAATACGTTCTTGGTTGTTCCTTTTAAATACTAGTGCCTAATTTGAGTTAATCTCACAAATTTTTTGATTATCAATGCTAAACATTTTCATAACTATCATTGTCTTTTCAAAAGGCCCTCTAGTGAGAAATTAGGAGGAAATTAGGTAAAATTAACACAAGTTTTGTGTAAAATCATTGAAGCATTGGTACATACGTTTGATTGTCAATAATAATGTAGCTAAATGGTGTAGTCCCTTCCTTTGAGACCTAGAAACAAATGCAAAAAGAAACAAAAGATCATCAATGTAACATAACCTTAAGATTTCATTTTGGAATGGACTGCATGTTCTGCTTTGCTTGAATTAGTCAAAGTTTAATGTAATTTCTGAATATCAAATGTCTAACTGAATAAGTGAGTGTATTAGGGTTCGAACTATGATCCTTGCATATTACATGTAATATTCTTATCAACTGAGTTAAACTCCTAGAAACCATGAAATGATTTATATAATTGATATTTTAAAAAAATTAGGTATGATCATATTATAGATCATTTAGATCATATAGATCATTTGTGTAAAATTTCAGACAAATCTAAAATCATTTGATATGCTATTGAGACATAAAAAATAACGGTGTTTAAGAAATAACAAAAATTGTTAATTTCGATGCGTCTAAATAACATATCAAATGATTTTAGATTTGTCTAAAATTTTACACAAGTGATCTATATGATATAAATTTTTGATCCAACGGTTTATTTTACAAAAATTTATATCAGTTTAAAAAAATTTAAGTCGTTGGGGGTAAATACCCCCAAATTTTATGGGGGTACACAAGAAAATACCTTATATATAACTTTGAAAATTGAAACAATTTTTATCATATGAAAAGCTATAAAATAGTATAAATGTGCTAAAGTCTTATACCTTTTTTAATGGTATGAAAAGTCTCATATACCTTTAGACTTTAGAAATAAAATTGAGAGAAACTTTTGGCATGTACTACACATACGTACCACAAAAGAAGAAGTGTCCACACCCTCAGCTTCTAGCTCCTCCATCAAAGCCCTACCTTGAGGGTCATTAGCAACCTACTCATTACAAATTGCATATTTCATTAACAAATTAGAATCATGCATAAGGTTGTTGAGTTTACAATATCCTAGAAGTTAAGTCATACAAATAACCTTTGAAATTATTCTAGGCTTTAAGCCCAAGCGAGCAGCACATGTCAAAGCATTTCCGGTATTTCCCCCACCTTGCACCTATTGAACCAAAGATTACAAACACATAAGTTGAATGTTACAATTTCTTAGGACTTGGATAGTACAATGTTTTAAGATAAAATATAATATGAAGACTAAATTGTGGGACTATTACGAGTTCTTAAGAGTTGAACCGTTGAAAGATGAAGTTGACTTAATAACTATTCATGATAACTGTATTATTAGAGATACTTTTTTTTTTCTTTAGTAGATGCATCGAGAAATTTCGCTGATGTTCACACATACACGCACACAATTGTGAGGTCTCAAGCAATAATATTCAGCTTAGCAATTTTGAATTGTCAGTAAAATTTGTTGAATTTATCTAAACAAATTACGCCATTAAAAATATTCTTAATGTATGAGACAAGACGATGCACAAAATAAAGTGAGTTGTAATTTTTAAAAATTAACCCCACAACAATAATTTAAGATAAGTAGCACCATAATCTATATTACCAAACAAAAACTAAGCCCCATTTTGACTACAATTATTGTACCTGATTACATCATTTTAATTTTAAATCAATGACAACAAAATATTTACCCTGTATATTTATTATGTTCACGTGTGAGTTTAATTTAGTTGGTAGGATATTGTATTTTATAAGTAGAAATTAGAATTTGAATATAAATACTATATTTATTCATATTAAGAGTAAAATTCTGACCTCTAAACTACTTGGAAAAAAATATTTACTCTATTTTAACAGTAAAATGAAGGGATGAAAATAGGATTCTCTATTGTGAAATAGTGATCATAGAGTAATCTCATTGGTCTGATTTTGTTACAAGTGACATGGGTTTCAAATTAAAGATAAAGTTGCGTTGGCTTCAAAAAGTCCATGGACCCCCCACAGAAGTACAAAAGCCATGCATAAGTGACTCCCATGAAGATTTTAATTAATGATTGTTAGCTGTTGCCAAAGTGTCCATTGCAAAGACGTGAAAAATACAACACCGCCAGCACCACTAACAACAACAACAACAAATATATTTAAAAATGTTTTAAAGATAGTAGTCTTAGTTGTAAACTTAGAATTGTTAAATAGGTAAGTCCGACTCGATCAAAAGGACTTTACTTTATATATGAGTGATCAGTGTCGTGTCGGTGCCGACATTAAGGAGGTCCGAGGCAAATAATTAAATTAGACTCTTAATAAAAAAAAATTGTACCAAAAAAAATATATACTGTATTTTTTTAAAAGAACATCATCTATTAAAATTATAAATAACATCAACAACTTCAAAATTAGTCATTTATCTTTGTAACTAACATAATAAAAAAGATCATATTCTAATCAATATCATCAAAATATATTTTAGCTACTTAAACATGAAACATAAACAACACTTTTTTTTGTTAGGTATTTCTACATACTAATATAACTACTTGAGGCCCCTGAAATTTAGAGGCCCAAGAATGAAGCCTATAGTGCCTACCTTCATCTACGGCCCTGTGAGTGATACTGATTCGGCCTATTTTTTATTAGGCCATACTTTAACGAATCCAGCCTGGTCCTACATGAGCCCGGCCTAGCTCGGTAGACTAATAGACTTGTTCAACCTAATTTATTTCTTTTTTTTTCTTCGGTTTATTCAAAAAAAATTAAGTGATTTTAATATAGTAGTACTTCATAATTAATAATTTTATTGAGATATAATTGTATGTAAGTGTATATAATTTTTACATCATCATTAAATATACATTAATAAATTATAAAACTATTTTTTATTAAATTTTTAGATAAATATAATTATTTTTATTGAACTTACACATTAAACTATATTTTTTATAGTCATTTTTCAGTTAAATGATAATTTTTATGTATTTATTGATACTATTTAACTGAATTTTTTACATACACATAAGTCAAAAATAGAACCCTGACAACATGCTTAACCGGAAGAATACTCTTATCACTTACACAAATTAATTGTTTGTTGTACAATTATTTTTATTGGGACCAAATGGACCTGAAATTGATTGTAATAATAAATAAAAAACAGTAAAGAGGATGAAAGAACCTTGAGTTGAGTGGTTCTGTTCTTGGTGTCTGGTTTTGGAAAGGATTCAAGTGTTGCTAAAAGATCAACTCCAACTCCACCAAATCCAACCTATATATCAAACCAAACCAATCATTAATTTCATTTCGATTTGAATTATGAATTAAGAAAAAACACAAAACATGATGAGCACCAACTCACAATGACAGGATTCTCAGGTAGAGGAAGAACAACAACAGAATCCGAAGACATTAATTAATTTAGGTACTAATTTCACTGTTGCTTTTGTTTCTGTTTCTTCTTGCTGTTGCTGCTGCTGTTGCCAATAAGGAAACTGAAAGAGAAGTTATTATTAAAAAAAAGTAAGTAATGATATGATTCAATATTGATTGATTGGTTGATATATATATATATATATATAGTAACATAAAACCAACCAAGGTTTGAATGAAAGTTGTATAATAATATTATTATTTGGACGAAGAAATCAATAATATTAGAAGAAGAAGAAGAAGAAGAAGAAGAAGAAGAAGAAACTTAATTGTTAATTTCTGCTATATATGTCATTGGTCAATGGTTATTTTATCAACGAGCTAGATAGCAATGTAATTTGATTTAATTTGCTAAGTAATTGTAATTGACTAACTTGTGAAAATTGAAAGTGAATTGCCCTTTTGATACGCCAAGCAAAGCAACAACTTTGTCTGAATCCAATGTAGTTCGTTCGTCTCTTATTGCTGCCTTCTGATTTGACTCTATGCGTCACCTCTGTATAATTTATAATTTTTTAGTATGAAGCTAATAAAAAGAAAAAAAAAATTAAGAAGACAAACTAAATACGAGGGAAGAAAATTCTCATTGTGTCATTTGAAGTTCACGAAGGCCTTCTAGAAAAGATACATGAGTTAAGAGGTCGGCATTTGATGATTTCAAATCTAGCAAAAAAATCTACACACTGATTCATTTCTCTTAGTGTGTGATGGAGAGCACCATTGGTTTGAGAAAGCAACTCTAAAATTTACTAAATAAGTTATTTAGTTTATATTTTTAAAGGAAATAAGTTATTTAGTTGTTAACATAATATATTGATAAGTTTTTATTGTGATGTACTAAAACAAATTTTTAATGTTTTTTTTTTAAAGACTAATGATCAAATGTTAGTGAATTTAGTGGTAATTGTTGCTGAATTTAGTAGAGAGAAGACGGAAATCCTTAGATGTCTTTAAACTTTTAGTGTCTATAGCATGAAATCCAAACCCGTCTTAAACATACTAAGAACAGATAATTGAAAAAGAAGAAAAAAAATCCCTTCCTTTTCATAAAGGACAATCGAATCATCAAAACTGCTGAAGAATATTTAGAAGTTAATGTTCATTTTTTGTCCAAACTATTTAAGATATTCATTAAATACATTAACTCAGTATATGAAAAAAAAAAAAGATGAATGCATAATTTAAGATAAGACAAATGCTAAAAAGTGCAAATTAACTTTTTAAATAAATAATTTCTTTATATAGTACTCTTAAAGAGTACACTAAGTACACTCATTAACAAGACTTTTAATATAAATAAAGATATACTTTATATGGTCCTTACTTTTTTTTTCTGGTAGAAAAAGAGGGCTAATGTCCAACAAACGAAAATATACTACAAAGCTATACGGTCCTTACTTTATCCCTATCAAAAATGGATGGCGAATTCCACCAAAATCATATATTTAGGGGGGTTATTGGATTGAGATTTTGAAGGATTTTAATGGATTTTAAAAGTCTTGTGTTATTCTTTTGGTATGGTAAAATTTGGACCATTTCTCGATTTGTGCGTGTCATCCTTGTGCAAGTGTCATGCTAATCTTCTCTGTATCGTTCCAATTTTATCGGATGTCCCCGAAGAGACAGTCTTGTGTTATTCAATCAAGAATTTTTTTTTATTTTTTCAATGCCACAAAATTCGTTGTTATTCAACCAAGATTTTTAATCAAGATTTTGTTTTTGTATTATAATTTTCACAAAATCCCGTGTTAAGAATCTTGATTGTAAAATATCTTTTAAAAAAAGTCTCTCAAAATCGATATAATCCCACGAAGTCTTTTAAAATCTTCAAAACTTTTTTTGTCAAAATAATCCCTCGAAATCTCAATCAAATAACCCCCTTAATCAACACTAATCTTTATTGGTTTAACTTCTTTTCAATTGTTTGATGTTATTCATGTTTTTTTGGCTGATTCAACAACCATTAGTTTCCCTAGGGGTTTCTAGGTTTCTTTGTCTTTTTTCCCTTTTTTGAATAAAAAAATGGTATACATTTTCAAAGAAAAACAAAAGTAAAGGTAAAAAAGAAATTCCAATGGTTAGACATATTTAAAAAATTGGTTTATATCTTGACCAAAAACAAATGGTTTTATCTCTTTTTAAGGTTTATTCTCTACACTATTGCATAGACTAATTCTTTGATATGGACAGGACTACAATATAAGATAAAATTCTCTCTCAAAAATTTTATTGTTGTTGCATCCATAGACATAGATTCCAACCCAAGAACTTCGATTAAAATGAAAAGCCTAAATTATCTCTTATGCAAAGAATTTGAGGAAGTATAGGAGGTCAATTTGCCTAATAATGCAAACCGGTTATAATCCTAAACTCTAAATTCCAAAGTCCATGATTGGACCTCTAGACCTTACTGGCTAGAACCACCAAAATCCCAATGTTCCCTTCAGAAGTATTTGGAACAAAAATCAAGCAATTAGGAAATATGGTGATGAAAATTATGCAAACACCAAACCAAATGGCTAAAAATGTAATTAGGTCTATTTTATAATGCGAAGACGGTTCAAATTATACATTTTCTCCCTATATAATGTAAACCAATATTCTAAAATTAGAAGCCATCTTCCTCTATCTCTGATCTCTTAACAGGAAAAGAAAACTATAGGTTTTTTTATATACCAAAATCACTAGAAAACATTCGGAATTTGAGACGCCTTAGCTACCTACTAATCAGCCCTCCAATCAACACTTAAGATCCATGTTGAAACTGTACAATTCAAAAACAATAGAAGATACCTCAAGGCTAGTAACCCTCGTTCCAAGCACGCTTGGAAGGAATTACTCCACGATCACTCTGACTTCTAGTAAACCTATTAAAGGATTGCTTGCTTCGTCGGGCTGTTCTCAAGGGCCCTGAACTATTCCCAAGTATAATTGGCAAAGACATATCATCTCCCATAAATGTTGAAGCGGCAAACTGTCTGTTTTCCGGTACTTCAAGTGGACCAGAACTGTAATCCATTGTGATGACGGTAGATGCTAATGTTGGCCTAAAAGCTAGTCGACAGGTTATATCTTCAGCATCATCATACCACCCACTGCTATCAGAAAGGTCACCTCTAAAATCAGACTCTTGACCAGACGATTCATTCCAGCTGTAATCATCATTGTCATTGTATATCAACTTAAGAGCCTGCACAACTTCACCCATGAAGGGTCTATGACTGACCTCCAGGTTTACACACATTGAAGCAATCGCAGCAAACTTTGCCATTTCATCGAAGTCATAAGTTCCAGCCAATGTCGGATCCACAAGCTGTTGTAGACCCTCTCTACTTTTCAAAAGTGGCCGTGCCCATACTACGAGATTCTCCTCTCCAACAGGTTGAGACATGTCCACTGGCTTTCTTCCGGTTAGAAGTTCAAGCAGCACAACACCATAGCTATAAACATCACTTTTAACGAGCAAATGGCCTGTCATTGCATATTCTGGGGCCACATACCTGCAAATCGAAACAGATGAAAATGGTATCATTTTGAAGGCCGGGAATTTATAACAACAACACACATTGATGGTAATCACGCACCACGTATAAGATACATAAGTTACAATTAATGCAGTTGATAGTTTTGGTAAGCCATTAAGTAGAGAAGAAAAGACAATCTACAGAATCATTGGCTAACTGATAAACTATACAAGTTAACTCATGGAGGTATAGTTAAACATTGTCCTATAGAAATTGAAAAATATCGAAAATCTTAGTCATGGTCAAACTCAATAATGCTTACGGAACAGAAAAGCTACACATCATGTGTTTATTGGACTATTGGTATACCGGATACACAGAGGATCCACCCGACCACCATTTGTTATGCATGTCGGATTAATATCCATGCTGTCTGGGATATAACAATTAAGAAGCATTCAATCAATTGTGGAAGACAAAGTCTTGTACTTACCCAAAAGTCCCCATGACCCTTGTAGGAACAGAATGACTTCCTTCAGTTGCTTCTCTTGCTAATCCAAAATCAGAAACCTTGGGGGTAAAGTCATCCTCTAACAACACGTTGCTAGCTTTAAAGTCTCGGTGTATTACACGAGGATTAGAATCCTCGTGAAGATAGGCCAATCCTCTCGCAGATCCAAGGGCAATTTTTTTCCGTGCTTCCCAATCCAGAGGGTTATTTCTCTGGTCAACACCTGCAAGGATAAATAACAAGAGTTAAATTTATTTAATGGTAATGCAGTGTAAATTGAACAATAGATGCATTTAGCCGAAGAAAATGTGTCATCAATTACCATGCAAATGAGATTCAACACTGCCATTGCGAACAAGCTCATACACCAAGCATCGCATGTGCCCTTCTGTGCATATACCGATGAGTTTGACAAGATTACGATGATGCAAACGGCATAGCATCTCAACTTCCACAGTAAATGCACAGTCTCCACTTTGATGAATATGCCTTGTTAGTACCTTAACTGCAACATCAGTTCCATCATCCAATTTCCCATGATAAACACGCCCAAATCCTCCTTCTCCCAATACCCTTTGTAAACTGAACCTGTCTGTTGCCTTCTCTAACTCAGAAAGGGAAAATGTTTTCACAGAAGTAGCCATGGTGGACTTTGGGGACGTTGATGTTGAGCTTGTCATTCTGCTAGATAACATAGATCCTAAGGCTGCAAAACAACCAATCAGCCGTTTATATTTAACGTCAATTCTGATATGATTTCAGAACAAAGTAGACAGCTAAGAGTCCCAAAAAAACATAAAAGTTTTTATATTAATGCATGAAGCCATCTGAAAAATATTTTACAAAACAAAAACAAGCACACGTGCAAAAAAACTGTACCAGATCTCTTGTTTGGAGAGAACGTGAATGGAGGGCCAACTGCACTTGATGGTCTCCTGGTTGTCCTCCATTTAAAAATGATGTAAATTATTCCAACCGTGCCCAACAAGAATATAACGGAAGATACAGAAATGATGATAATGGTTCTACGATTCATTTCCTCATTGTTGCTGCTGCCAGTAAAATTGGCAATGAATGGGAAAGGTCCTGAACCACTTCCACTGGGAAGGGGACCACTCCCAGTCGATGGCCCATGTGGCGATAATGATGGCAACCCTGATACTAATTACTTCAGTCTCCACCAGAAATATATGACAGGAAAAATGTAAAATGTTATTCAGATAAGAAAAACAGTTACCTACCTGGATAAGTAGTATACAAGACAGAGTAATCACCAAAAAGACTCCTATTTAGAGGAACTTTATTGTGCCAAAATCTTTGAGATATCAGAACCACAGTTGTATTGTCAAATTTCTCACCAAACGGAACTAGGTCAATGTCAACTACAGTTCTTTCTTGATTTTGAGTGTCAGCACTAACACCCATTATCCTCACCTGGCTTTGCCTCAAATATGTTCCAGATGCAAGTTCAATCTCTAACTCATTGACTACTGGAAAAACAGTTAAAGAAGCTGCATCCAGTAAAAGTCCGACTTTCATGGGTAATACACAACCACAAGGTGTATGAATGGGAGTTGTTGTGAGTGGATCCGTACAGCTTAGACCACATGCTGCAGAAATTGGTTTTTGTACAATGAGTGCATGGTACTATGATCCGTGGAAAACGTAATGAAATGCAATCCTTGGTGTAGTGTGTGGTACTAAGGAAGGAATAAGAGGAGTAGAAAGAAATGCTGCTTCATAGAAATACACATATTTCAATCAAGAAAAGGATTAATCTTGGTGCAATTCAAACTTTCAATTTTCCACTAAATAGGTTTTTGACAAAAGAATTTTCCACTAAAATGAAAAGTCTGCACAACTCAACTGTACTAGATATAAATCCATTATGAGAAGACGTAGACAGTAGTTTTGAAAAACCAAAGGCACCTTCAATGAACATCCAGATATAAATGTAGTTTAAAATAACTTCTTTTCCACACATAAAACTTTTAACTTGGTAAAGAGTGCTAAAGTAGGAATAAAATCTAGTAAACAAATTGATTTTTCAGACAGCATTTTTAATCCAAAGCATTAAACTAATTGGATTCAAAAGATACTTTCGAATACTTATATTTCGACAGTATGCCTATTTATAGTATCTTACTATGCTAAATATGATGGGATACACGAAGATAAATAATTTAAATAGACGAATCACAAAATCACAGTATTAGGTTACAAATAACCTACTCATCTTTTGATTCCCTCGATCAAATAGCATCACCAAATAGAATCCGAAAGAAACATATAAAAGAAGTACAAAAAAATGATTGTAACTACGATATTGAAAGACCAAAAGTAGAAGCATAAGAAAGACGTCTAACTGCTACAAATTACCTTGGCCTTCAGAAGGGGAGGGAGCTGCAGCATACGGTTTCACAGGAGGGTATTGTCTGTGATGATGATGATGATGTTTTTTCCGTCCTTGAGTCACACTAGGACCTAAAACAGGAAAACATTAGTTTAAACGCTCATAGCATACATTAGTTGTAACAGAAAGTTCTTGATAAATAGGATAACATACCTTCAAAAGCAGGAGATGGTCCAGGAGAAGAAAATGGCCCGGAATAAGGTATAGAAAACCACATTTTAGCTCGTTCAGACGAAGCAAATAACAGACTCATAGAAACCAACCTTGCTGCAGAAGAAAATGACAATATGTCAAACACTATATCATATACTAATATGCAGATAAAATCTAAAAAGGAATCAATCTCTTAAATACTTAATACTAGTAATAATATTTACATTTAACTTAATACATTAGCAGAATAGTTATCTTACAGCTAAAGCCAACATCAATATAAACAAGATTCAATAAAAAAAGGGTTCCATTTCATCCGAGGTTCAAGCATTTTAAGTTGATAAAACTATTGAACACAAATAACTATAAAATAGTACTCCAATTGGGAACCAATTAATATAATATATGAACTCCAAAGAAACAATAACATTCTATAATTCAGATTATTATTTATCATAAAGAACCGTTTGTTACTACTGAATACTGATTATATAAAAGGTGATTTTGACACTAAATAAATAATTTAGAGATTAATTTTCAGAAAAAAGCATAAGTTGGAGCTACTTAAAGAGAACTTTTAGTAAAAAGTGATTTTGACACTAAATAATTTAGAGAACCATTTTGTGTTTGTTTGCCAATATAAAAATCACTTTTTTAAGAGAACAATCAGTTATAAAAATTGATCTTTTGAGTAGCTACTTAAAACAACTTCTCATTTGAAGCAATTTTTAAATTTCTTCAAATTCTGATTTTTTTTTAAAATCTGTAACAAACAATAAAAAAAACATTAAAAATTCATTATTTTGTTTACCAAAAAAAGCTAGAACAAACGGGCTAAACATAATACTAATAATCATAGCTTATGTTTGGTATCACGGTAGGTATCCCAAAATTACAGTGATCCACCGTGATTTTGCAGAAGCTACCGACCATAGCTTCTGAAAAATCACTGCAGACTGCCGTGATTCTGATATATCTACCATGATACCAAATATATAGTACATAATAATCAGCAACCAATTTAATCCACAATAAAATAAGCTGGAGTCCTTTACACAATTTAAAAAAAAAAAATAACGTTAGAAAATAAGCTGAAACTTGTTTAACAATGAAATCGTTGTTGTTGATCAATTACAAAACAAAAAGTTACAACACAATAACATATGAATACAAAGTTGCAATAGCTAAGAAATTACGCAAAAACAGAAAACAAAACCTGAGCAAGAGTAAAGCAGCAAGTGAAGCAAAGCAAAGATGATAATTGAAGTAGACATTTTCTCAGCAAGTTGGTAAGCTTCAGAATTGAAAAACCTATAACAAGACCATGCAGGTAAGTTAGTATTTGAATGAAGATTCTAGATCCCTGAAATGGGGAAGAAGAAGAAGAAGAAGAAGAAGAAGAAGAAGAAAAAAAAAGAGAAACCGAAAAAGTACTCACTTGAGAGAGAAGTAGAATGAATGAATGAATGAATGAGAAATGAGAGAGTGTTGAAAATATATACTGAAACGGACACTGAATTTTGGGGGTAAAGTTTGTACTAAGAAACAAAAGGCGCGTGAGAGTAACGGGTTCTAAGATTTCAAGTAAGGACAAAATTGTAACCTACTAAGTATGAGTATTAGCACTCTTTAGATTAAACCTATTCAGAACATTGAAATTTATAATTAGCTTAAATATCATTTTAGTTTCTGTATGTATATCAAATTTTGCTTTTAGTCCTTGTATGTGATTTTATGTCAAAATAGTCCCTGTATCGACCAAACTTTTTGTTTATGGTCCCTAAAGTTAAAATCTGCAGGAAAATTCCCAAGTTTTCTGCAGATTTTCCTGCGAATTTTCTTGCAGATTTTTGCTTTAGGAACTAGAAAGAAAAAGTTTGGTCGATACAGGGACTATTTTATAATAAAATCACATACAGGGACTAAAACCAAAATTTCGCGTACATACAAGGACTAAAATGGCGTTTAAGCCTTATAATTATATTGAATTATACTCCTTCTGTTTCAAAATATAAAAAGGAATTGATCAAAGAAAGTTGATGTATCTAGTTAAAAATTTTGTCCAAATACATTAACTTTTTTTAATCAATTTTCTTTTACATTTTAAAACAGAAAAAATATTATTTTAATTTTTTTCAAAAAATTTATTTATGTCCGTATCGTGTCTTGCATCCGTCCTTTCGTATATTGGGAGGGAGGGATGTAGTGCAGCAGCTACAAAATGCAAACGATTGGATGCAACACGCCTGTCTTTCTTGCACAGAAATTACTTCTAATTGCTTCAAACTCAGATACTAATAGAATGAAAATTGAAGCAATGGAAACATGTACTATCTTCTTACTTTTTAGGTGTTATGAAATTATTATTTTTCTTTAAGTGTATGATTTTATTTTTAGTAAATTATGAGAATTAAGAAAGTTTATTATAATATTGAATTGTTTGAAAATTGATATTTATATTTTTTGCCGAGTTTATTTTTTTGAAGAGAGGAAAATAGTCACTAATGTTTATCTTTAGAGATTTAATTGTATATTGTAGAAAAATATAGGATCATATTAACATGTGCGATCTATTTAAATCTTAGAGATTTTCTTTTTGCATTTTGAAATTATCAAAATACTTTGATTCAATTTTAGAATTAGATCGCTTTTTGAATTGTAGTATTTGAATGTACAAAAATGTGGATTATTTGGCGATAGACTATCCGCCACTTGGATTTTAATTTTTTTTATTTAAAGGCAAATGATAACTATAAGGGCACTTTTTAAACCTTGAAAATGTTAAACATTGACTTCAAAGCGATAGTTATGGAAACAAAAGTGGTAAGAAATCTCTTGAAACTTGTGTATTTTATTTTTTAAACTAATACTTCCTCTGTCCCTAAATATAAGATTTCGTTTGATCAGTGCACATACGTCAATGTATAATTTTGATCACAAATATTTTTAATTATCTAATAGTAAAAATTATAAAAACTTGATATTTTGAAAGTACTCATCAAAACAAATCAAACAAGATCTTATATGCTAATATTTACATTTATGTATTATTAAAAAAATAAAGTCAAAACAAGATGAATGAATAGTGCAATTTTGTCAAACATGGTCTTATAAAAAGGGAGGGAGTGAGTACTAAAACTTTATTTTCAATACAAATTTTACTTCTTTTGATAATTTTAACTAGTGTCATTAGGACACTAGTTAGCATGACCCAAAACTTTAAATACTAAGTTTTATAAAAATTTGTGCATTCATTGCATCGGAAATTAAAATATTAAGTATTTTCAATGAATAGTTTCTTAATTGAGTATTCTTAAAGAGTGCCCTAAGGGCACTGGTTAACAAAGCCCTTCTTTGAAATTTCTTTGTTCGGTGTTATTTTATTACTCCTGTCGTAGTATGAACTTGTTTGATTTGACTTTCCGTCTTGATACTGTATATGTTTTGATTTTTCGTCATGGTGCTATGTTTGCTTGTTTTTCTTTTCAGCTTTGCAGATTTGCTTTGATTTATATTTAGTGGAGATTCAATGACTTTAACATCTTCATTGTTGCAGATCTTGAACTATTTCGGATATTTGAATTTTGTCATATAAATTGTATACTTTTTCATTAGGTCGTTTGAAGCTATTAACCCGAATGTTGTCAATTTGTTCATAGATTTATCCTTTATAAATTTTAGTGAATTTAAATATATTATAATTTCGATTTATGTACTTTACAAATTTGAATGAATGAATTTCGTTATTTTTTGGTAAAAAAAAGGAAGAGAGGGTGATGTTAGAAATGAATTATATTCATTTATATAAAGTACATAAAATTGATATATTATATTATATGTCACTTTACATTGTTAATGAAGTGTTATTTTTCCTATTATATCTTTAGTTATTTGTTTCTCTATCTTCTTTCAATTCTATAATTTATTTTTTCCATCTGTTATTAAAAGATAATTTTATAAACTAATTCATAATTTCTTCTTTTTATATAACATTAATTACATTTCTTTATTTATATAATGTGGTCAAAACGACATTTATTTTTTTGGTCGAGATCAGTGTATCCACCGTCGAACGCAGTGATTAATCACTCACTAGATTGGAGGCACCTCGATGGGTGGGATAGATGGCCCAAAGATTTAAAGCTGTTTTATACCAAATGTGAGGATCAAACTCTCGACCCTTAATTAAAAAAGAATGAATCTCATCCGTTCAACCACACTCTTGAGTTAAACGACATTTATTTTAATATAAATGTAGTAGCTGTTAAAAAATTATTATTTTTCTTTTAAGTGTAAGATTTTTTTTTGTTTTTTAGTAAATTATGAAAATGAAAATTAAGAAAGTTTATTAGTATGATATGAAGTTTGTTAAAATTTGATATTATTTTTTCCTGAGTTTATTTTTGAAGAGAATTTTTTTAGAGATTTTCATTTTGCACTTTGAAATTATTAAACTACCTTGACTCAATTTTAGAATCCGAACACTTTTTAAATTGTAGGACTCGAACGTATAAAATTGTGGATCATTCGGTGATGGACCAGTCCCCACTCTCTCATTCATCTAACCATAATTCCACTTTGCACTTTTTCTAGTTCATCCGTTTTTTAATTTCTTTTTATTTAAATAAATATTTTTCATATAATTTTAACTTTAGTTTGATTTTTTTTTCTTTGAAATTTCTTTGCTCGTTGTTGATTTACTCCAGTCGTAATGTCGAGTTGTTCGATTTGATTTTCATTTTTTGTACGATGTTTATTTTGTTCAGATTTGCTTTGATTCAAATTTAGTGTATATTCAAGGATTTTAATGTCTTCAATGTTGCAAGGCAGACTATTTTGTACATTTGAATTTTATCATATTAATGGTAGGTTTTGTCATTAGATTGTTTTATACTATTAACTTGAATGTTTCGATTTTGTTCGCATATTCATCATTTTTTAATTTTTAATAAAGTTGAATATGTTATGGTTGTTATGAAATAATCTATGAGATGAAGAGAATAAAGATAGAGTGGAGATGAAGGAGAGAAAAGAAGAGAGACTATTGTATTCCTTATGTTCAAGCGTATATTACATTGGAATGATAGTCATATTTATAGGTGATAATATGGGCCAAAGACATGGGCCAAGACAAATGGACAATCCACATATAATTATTCATAACACTCCCCCTTGGATGTCCATTAAGGATATGCCTCATTAAAACCTTACTAAAATAAAACTCAATGGAAAAAAGATTCTAGTGAAGGAAAAAAGAGTACAACATCCTATGTGTATAAGTCTGCCTCGTTAAAAACCTTACCAGGAAAACCCAATGGGATAAAACCATGGTTAAGGGAAAAAGAGTGCAGAACACAATTATATCTCCCCCTAATGAAGACAATTATATCTGAGTTATATCTCCCCCTCATGAAGACAATTATATTTGAGACGAATAAGACCAATTAATCTTCTATATAGTTGATCAAAAGCTTTACTTGATGATGACTTTGTAGAAAGATCTGATTTATCTCCTTTGATACTCTATTCGCTGAATTAGTCGTTGATGCAATATTATCTTCTTCAAGTTTTTCGTATGTGTAGAGTGACAAACCTCAACAAAATCATATTATCAACTTTCTTGATATAGTGCTGAAACTTCCACTTATTTGGATGATATTGTCGTATCTTTAAGATATAAATTATATGTTCGACTTTGTTCCAATATCTTCAAGTTTATTGATGAACAAAGATAAAATACCACTTTGATATATATAATTTTCTTCATGCACAAAGCCTTATTGAAGTACTTTGTTTGTAATTTCAAACAAATTTTGATCATCGAATGTGTTTCATTTCAAAATTTCTTAACATATTTCATAAGCTCTTCAAGAGATATGATAATATTATAGTGTTTGGTGTGGTACTTCAGGACCACCTAATGAATCATCATTTTCTCAAACTCTAATGAGATGTTTGTTCATAGTGAGTGACCTTACAACAACTAGAGCACATAATTGATAACAATGCACTTTTTATCTCAATAGAATAAATCAACTTTCAGAAACTCTTCAAGAGTTCTTATAATATTCATGTCATAAAATTTGTTTCCAAGTTCTTTCTTTAAAATTGACAAAGGATGTCATGATCATACTTCTAAGTTGGAAATATTCACTAAAATTATCATACGACATACACTTTGTGTGTATGAGTACATAAAAAGACTTATCATTTTATTAAGTCATTTATTCAATAGTTTGAATAGTATGTCTCATGAAATGAAATCCTTCAGAGAGTTTCATATAATCATCACTAGTAAGTCATATATATATATTGTAACACTTTCAATAAATTGAACCTTTCATGTGTTACTAAACTTAATCAAGTAAGGAAAATATTTTCATTCCACTTAAGCTGAATATTTCTCTTCACAATCAATGACAAACTTTTATCGATATTTTTGTATATCAACATTTTCTATTTGCACAAAAATTGATTCGTATCTCATCATTTTCACATCTTCAGATGTACGGACTGCTGGTCCAAAAATCTTTAACTTTGCAAAGTGACTTTATTTACGTGGCAATTGTATCTTTTCATTCAGATAATCATTGTGTTGTATATAATTCTCAATAGACTTTGGTTCATGATCCTCATCATCTCTTATCATATAAAGCGCTATATTGTATATAAAATTATCGTCAACGTTGACTTCATTTTGGTTCCATCGTATTTCATCCATGACATAATTTTTCCGAGATCTCTTTATTTCATAAATTGCAGGTACCTGATAAGTTCTTCTGGAACTTAAAATTAATTATGTGAATACTCTTTTGGAGTTTTCATATCCTCGCTTGATCATCTTTCATTTTTAGCTCCTTTTCTTATTTGAGGACTATTATCATTGGAACCAATTTTCCCACCATACTTCAAGAGTGGTTGAACTCATTTGCAATATAGAATTGTTCAACACGAACATCTATTTTGATTGGAGCATTAGCAGCTGAGATTTGATTTCATAAAGTTTGCAAATGATTTTTCTTTTGAACTTCTAGTTCAAACTATTTTATATGAGGATCAAGATGAGATACTAATAATATTGTATTTCAAGTGGTTCATTTGAACTTCTGGTTCATATTTCAGCTGCTAATTCTCTCCCCCTAATATTGGAAATATTAATTCATCACTTGAGAAGTAGCTTTCTGGGCTATAAATCTATTTTCCCAATATTCTTTTACTACCTAATTAAATGCATTGTATTGGAGCAATTGTGACGTACACAACACATCCAAAAATGCTTTTATCGGAAATTAGGTTTATAAACCAAAATTCAGATAAATTAAGGAAGAACTTATTTATATAAAAATTTGTTGGCATGATGCAATCCAATATCATATTTGAATGTTTCCAAAATATAAATTAGAAGTTGTGATCTCATAAGTATTAGTCATGTGATTACTTTAGACGTCTAGAGAATGGAACTTCAAGTCCCTTTTTATTTATATGATCATATTCTATTCGATATCAATTTCAATTGACATACAATACTTATCAGATATTTTCTAAGAATTTAGAAAATGAGATCTTATCAAAATTATTTGAGAAAACAATCTCACAAACTTCTGGTTGTGAGTAAACGTGCATGTGACCAATTTAGTTGATGCATCAATTCAAGTCACATAGTGTCTAAATGGTCCATATTTTCAAATTATCAATTTCTTTTGGGAACTAGTAAAATATAAAATGAGGGAGCTTCATGCCCTTCAATAAATTCAAGATGACCTAACCAGTATTGCCAACAATAAAAAAATTGAATATAATTTGTAAACTTCTGGTTTACAATAATAATAATGACTCAAATGTCATTCATAATTTTATTTTATTTTATTTTATTTTGAAGTTCTTAAAGAACTATATAAGACTCTCTATAAGATAATCTTGTCCAATCCTTTAAGATTGCGTATTATTGAATTCTTCTGGAATTCATGAAAAATAAAAATTGAATTTTCTAAGTTCTTCAGGAACTAGGGAATAAAAATTGAGTTTTTCTGTGTTCTTCAGGAACTAGACTAATGAATTCTTCTAAAATTCATAGAGAATAATAATTAGTTTTTTTTTTTTAGTTCTTCACGAACTAAATTACAAGAAAATGAAAATTAAATTTTTTAGGTTCTTCGAGAACTATAATATTGAATTCTTCAGAATTTCATATAGATCGAATTTAAATTTTATAAGTCTTCATAAACTAGACTATTGAATTCTTCTGGAATTCATAGAGAATATAAGAATTTAATTTTTTTAAGTTCTTCAGGAACTAAACAATTGATTTCTTCTTGAATTCATAGATAATAAACCTTTATACATCTTTACAATAATAAAGATTTCTTTTGCAATCCTTCAGGGATGCATGTATTTCTTGTCAAATATATAGTTAATTAAATAAGTTACTAACAAAAAAAAACAGTGGCTACGATGGCTCATGTGTAGCATATATTGAATTAACAATTGTATCAATTATCAATTATAAGAGAAGGTATAAACAATATGAAATGATACAATTCTTTGAACAATTCTTTAAAGATACTTCAATATTAAGATTTTTTTCTTCTATAGTTCTTCAGGAACTATATCACAAATGATTTCTAGTGATCAAATCTTTTCTTTAAACAATTCCATAAAACCAGTGGATCTTTCACATCAAGGTATACATTTTTAAGATCCCCATGAAGATGGTGACAAAGGAATATCATCGCTTTTGCCTTTTGTTGAGCAGATGTTGCATTTCCTTCTTTAATCGTGTCACCATTACCTTCCGCATCTAAATGAATTTCAACGTACAAAATCCAAGATACATAATTCTTTCCAGAGATGTCAAGGACCTCAAACTCAAATTTTGAATGATTTGTCATTTTAATACTATTATCAAATTGAAAAAAAATAAACAAATCAAATAAAATTTAATTGATAAAATAAATTTCAATGTGGGAGTCCCGTAAGTGAGAATACAAAAAAAAATCATGATTGGAGTAACAAAGGCAAGTTATTAGTTGTTTTCGTAACAAAGGCAAGTTTCGCATTATGCTGTTATGGAAAAATATATTTATGGCACCATAATTTGCCATAAATATTTGCATTGAATTCGATTTGGAAGTCAGACCACTAAAAAAATAAACTAGCCTCTTAATTGGAAAGATAGCAAGATTAGTGGACTGAGTTTGATTACGGAAAATATTTTTTAACATAACCAGATACAAATACTGCATGTTATGAGATAATTTACTTTATTATGGCAAAAAAATCAACGTATTTATCAAAAATGTAACATAATATAATCTATGTGCGATCCATCAGGGATGCATAGTTATTGAAATTCTTCTAGAATTCATAAGAAATGGTGATATTTCATAAGTTCTTCAGAAACTTGATTTGTGAATTCTTTTGGAATCTATGATGGAAAAATTTGAGTTTTATAAGTTCTTCGGGAACTAAGATTATTGAATTCTTCAAGAATTCATGAATCATAATAACATATGAATTCTTCAGGAATTCATTATAACAATTTTCCTTGCAATTCTTCAAGAATGCATGAATATATTTCTTTTCAAGTATATAGAGAATTAATAAATTATGAACAAAATAGAAATATGTATGATTACAATATTTGGTTCCATATATAGATCTGCATGTTATGTACGATGCTAAAAAAAAAGAAATATGTATTGATCAAGTGTTATGAAACATAATGGATCTACATAACTAATAGTACTACAGCGTTGAAAATAAGATGAAAGTTAACAACGATGCAAACATAATAGATCTATATTTTATATTAATATGTACCGTAAAAAAATGCAAACAAGAAATAGTGTACACACCTTTGAAAATGGAATTTAGTAGAGACTCGTGCTGATAACGTGTTATGAAATAATCTATGAGATGAAGAGAATAAAGATAGAGTGGAGATGAAGGAGAGAAAAGAAGAGAGACTATTGTATTCCTTATGTTCAAGCGTATATTACATTGGAATGATAGTCATATTTATAGGTGATAATATGGGCCAAAGACATGGGCCAAGACAAATGGACAATCTACATATAATTATTCATAACAATGGTTTTGATTTATGTATTTTGTAAGTTTGAATGAATGAAATTCGTTATTATTATTTTCTTTTAGTAAAAAAATAAGGAATAGAGGAGGATGGTGTTATTATATATGTATACGAGATCTATTCATTTACATAAGTTTATATGGTCAACAAATCACAATTATTTATTATTCCTACGTATAATTTTAAATGTTATAAATAAATTCAAATGATTTGTTAGTTTAGTAGGTAAAAATATACAGGAATTTGTTAGGTCAAACACCAATAATTTAGTCATGTTTCCGCCCAATTTTTATATATAAGTTTTCACTGATTTATCATTTCGTCTATATATACTGAAAAAAATAACATAGTTTGCTTTGAGAACAAAAAAATACTAGTATAATTAAAAATCAATACACAAATAATAATAAAAAACAATTAAAAGACAATTAGGAAAACTGTATTATTAATAGAAACTTTTAAAGAAGTAAACTCTTATTTACTAACAAATGGCAAACTTGCCAAAAAATTAATCTTTCTTTATTATATTCTATGATTCCATGATATCACGCCATGAGAATTCCATCCTTTCCCATCTCCTTTATAGTGGGCGGGTAAATAACCTCTCCGGTATTACCATTACTAATGTTTTGAAAATATAAATACAATAATATTTGATGGTCTAACTGTTTTTTTTTTATTGACAAAATGGGTCTAACTATTTAACATATATTTCAAAAAAATTCAAAACTCTAGTAATGATTAATGAAGAGTGATAATAGAGAGTAAAAGTAGAGATCCCAACAAAATATTTTAATGAAAGACAATTTTGTAAACTAACTCATAATTTCTCTTTTTCCATTCAACATTAATTACATTTATTAATATGTTTGTAAAAAATTAGATAATCATAGACAAACATTTCTTAACTAGTTAAATACCCGTGCCTTCGCACGGGTATCCGGTCGATGTGAATAAATTATTTCAATTCATATTTTTATCAACAAAAATTGTCTTGTACATAATCACTATTTTTAAATTTTATCAAAAAAATTGTATTCCTTTTAAAAATATATTTACTATTTTATAATCAAATATCTTACATCATTGTTATTTTTATCTTTTTATAATGACATTATTAATTTAACCAAAAATGTGTTTTTGCTCGTCAGTTTTTATTTTTGGGCATATTTATTTATGAATATTATACTTTTTCTTTGTCTAGTATAGCTTAGTGACTATAAATTTCATTTTTAAGGTGAATACGAGCGGTGTCCAAAATTCGAATACATGATTTTGCATATAAAATGAGATGTCCCTACCAATTGAGTTCAGCTCACAAAAATATTTACGATTATAATTTAAATAACATAAAAAGTAATAAAAATTTTTTATCAATTGTGAATATATATATATATATATATATATATATATATATATTTTGACAAATTAAGGATGGAAAATATTTGTTTTAATTTTTGTTTTTGAAGAAGCTAAACTAACTCATTTAAATTGACACTAAAGAGAATCGAACTCGGGACCTCAAGGAGAAGCACAATCCCATGTCCCAAGCCAAAATACCACCAGGGAACCGAAGTGGGTTGAAAGTATTTTTTTCCTATCGGTTGTATTATTATTTATTTTTTCATTCAACAACTTTGTTTTGACAAATTCATTCAACAATTTGTCTTGTGTATAATGATTATTTTTAATTTTTATTAGGAAAAATTTGCCCCGTGTATTATTTTAAATTTTTTATTAAGAGGAAATAACAGTTTAATTAGATTTTTCTACGACACATATTTTTCTTATATCATAGATTAGTTAAGAAAAATGTAGTTTTTCTTTTCTATCATTGATATTTTTTCCCTTTTTTCATTCAAATAAATTATGGGAAAAAAATCGTTTTTTTTTTTTTTTTACAAATTCATTCAACAACTTGTCTTGTATATAATGATTATTTTTAATTTTTATTATGAAAAAATTGCCCCGTGTATTATTTTAAAAATTTTATTAAGAGCAAATAACATTTTAATTAGATTTTTCTTATATCATAGATAAGTTAAGAAAAATGTAGTTTTTCTTTTCTATTGATATTTTTTCCCCTTTTTCATTCAAATAAATTATGGGAAAAAAGTTTTATTTCATTTTTTCAAATAAATCAGAAAAAAAAGTAGTTATATTCTATTATTGATAAAAAAAAAATCTTTTTCATGCAAATAAATCATAAAAAAAAGAGGTAGTTATTTTTTTCTTTTTCATAAGTAGTTATTTTCTATCATGAGTAGAAGTTATATTCTATCATTGATAGTTTTTTTTCTTCTTTTTCATGCAAATAAATCATAGAAATAAGAGGTAGTTATTTTCTATCATGAGTAGTTTTTTTTGAGATGATGTGGCAACATATGGTGCAAGCAAAGGTATTTTTGGTTTTTAAACAACATATGATTTTCTTATATTATATAGATAAACATAAAATTAGTCGGAAGGAATAAGGAAAAATTCATAATACAAATGAGTACACACAGATAAAACCAACACAAACAAAAGGCAAAAGCAAAAAAATAATAAAACCTTAAGGCATACAAACAGCAATCTCACAAAAACTACATGGGAAATCAAAAACAAAAACACCAATCGCCTAAAGACAATATGAAAATTTCTAACAGTTCCAACATAAAAAAGTGATTTTTATGTATAACAAATTAATGTGTCTAAATGGTAGTACTATATAACTTTTAATATAATATAAAACAAAACAATTCGCTCAAAGTCAAAAATTCAAACAAATTAATTCATGATCACTTGCAAACCAAAATAATAAGGAAATCAAAGGTTCAAAGAACTATGGTATTACTTGAATAAGCCATAAACAACAATAATTTTATTTTCTAGAAGTTAGAATACGTTAGCTAAATTAAAAGTGGTCATATATATATATATATATATATATATATATATATATATATATATATATATATATATATATATATTAGCAACAATTATGTAATTTGACATATATAGCATTAGGTGAGGCTGCCACAAATGCAAAGGGAGTTTGTTATTGATGCAATGGCCTTCAAACCTTATCGTAATGAGTTGAAAACAGGATGGCCATGAGAAGCTTCGAATTTCCACGCTGTGATTGGTCCTTGAAAACAAGCATGATTCCAAAACCTTGCACCAATACTTGCTTATATACTACCTTTTAGTCTTCTAATTTCCTGTGAATAGAATAAGTGTTTAACTAATTTTCAATTTCAATTCAATCATGCAAAAATTACATTCAAATCTTTGTTCGATTCCTACAACATGATACTTATCACAACCGAACAAAAATGGGACATTGGAAAACCCTACGGCCTTCACTGCCAATAATGATGCATGATCAAGATTGCTACATATCATCATTTAAGTTGAAACACCATATAACAATAGACAAACCGTTGACACCAACTAGATTGACAACAAATGTTACACCTCTCAATAACGTTTTAACCGATATAAATTTTATAAAATTCAATATTAAATTGAAAGTTTATATCATATTGATCATTTGTGTAAAATTTTAGACAAATTCAAAATCATTTGAAGGTTAACGGTGTTTAAAAAAAACTCAAACCGTTAATTTTGATGTATCTCAATAACATATCAAATGATTTTGGATTTATCTAAGTTTTACATAAATAATCTATATATATATATATGAAGCAACTAAAGCAAAAAGCATAGTACTTGTCAATACCTAGAAGTTGAGTCTGTGACCAGAAAGATGTCAACTTTGGCATGAAGAGAATCTTGAAGTAGACAAGTTACCATTTCTTTTACCTTTCCTTTTATTATCTCATCAAATACTTGTGAATCAGATCTCCATCTCACTTTGAATGACTTCAATTTAACAAAGCAAGGAACTATACTATGCGTAGTATATTTCTTTTGAAACTGTATAATTAGAGGAAATTGGAGATACATTCAAATGAATACTCTAAAAGACAAGATTGTTTATAGGGATTAATATCTATAATGAGCAACATCAAACATATAAAGAAGATAAGGCCCCATTTGCTTTATGGAATTTTTTTTTCTCTATTTTCATTTCCTAAAATTTGGTTTAATTTTTCTTGCTCATAAGGTGTTAAGCTCTTAAAAAGAGCAATTATGTGCAATTTTTGGAAACGATAAAATTGCCAAAATAATAATTTTGGTATATAATTTCCAAAAATACAACATAAAGCATTGCATCTTCTCTTCATTACAATGGTTGATACCAACCTCCGCTAGCAAGTTAAAATGAACACATTTTAGAAAATTAGAAAAATGTTTCCACAAAAATAAAGATGGCCTAAAAGATACAAATAAAGTAACTTACTTTATGTATCTGGCAAAGGGTACGGAAACTGATACTCAATATCTTGACATTAGCAAGCAAATGCAACCAATCAATCAGGAGAGATTCTATAAACGGGTTATCAAAATAACCGTGATCAATATTTCCTTTTTCTAGAAAAGGTAAATTGCATATTGAAGGGGATACAAAACCAAGGAAACCCAGGATACTGAGAAATGTAAGTTTTGGAGTACAAATAACAATATTTTTATATGAACCTCTTGTATGCCTGCAAGTATCACCTACAACTAAAGCAAAAACATTAGAATTGGATATGCAGAGGGTTTCTGCATCATCCTGTAAACAACAACAAAAAATGACCAATGAATTCAACACGTTACATGTTGAAAAGGGCTCAGCACAACCATTTTCACTTGTAGTGAAAGTGAGAAAAGCAAGATACAAGGTTTTCAATGCCGGCAAGTTCAAAGATTTTGGAAATAGTATTTTACTATAGTCATGTGAATCGGGATGCCTAAAGTCAAGTCTAAGAGCTGTCAAAGAATGGCAATGAAAGATTGAAGAAGGCAATTCAAGATCCTTTATGAGACCTGGACCAACATAGACCGTGAGATCCTGCACATTATGTGAAGCAGCATATTTCATGACCTCTAGGATATTCGTTTCGAGATCTAGATACAAAAAATTTCCTTTCATGTTTTTTGATATTAGATGATAATATCTTAGCTTATGAAGGGGAAGAGAGTTGTCACGGCCAGACAAAATATGAGATACAGACTTTCTATCTCTCAAGTGATGCAATGTGAGCATAGTGAGACTTTTCCAAAGGTCTTTCCATCGTTTAGACAAAACACAAGTTTGAATAGAATGTTTTGGGGCCATAAATTCCATTATACGCAGAAGGAGATGGTCTGACAGGTTACTGAGTTGGTCTGAGTTGTCACCATTTTGTATGTCTATTTCACTTTTCTGTTGTCTTTTCATCTTCAATAATACTCTTCTGTTTCTTTGTCTTTAGTAACTTTACTGACCTAACAATGTTACACATATATATATTTCTTAAAGATATAGCTTAGAAGAATCATTAACCATATATCAATCAAAATCTCAAGCATATGCACATTAGAACCTATATAGTTTGCATCATTCATATAGTTAAATATTGTCAAAGATAGAATGAATTCAAGGAACAACAAAGGACTTTCATTCAAACATAGCTTAGTGCATGCATGTAAGTAACAAAAAATCATCACTTCAAATCAATCGCAAGGGGAAGTGAAACACATGTATAATATGAGAGCAATAGTAGAATGCAAGCAAAATCACACCACAAGGCAAGGGAACAATATCCAGTTAGTTTGTATTGGTGTAAAGAACAAATACTTAAGTGTAACCAAACCCAACAATTACGATTAAGTATTCATGAATAAACGTTTGCCATTATTGAAATAACACAGACACTTTTAGGCCTAAAAAACTATGCCGTAAAGAACAAATATTAAGATGATGAGAATGAGAATACCAACCTGGCTGGCTGGTAGAGAAGACAACGATCGGAAAAAAGTCACTTTTAGGGTTTTGAATCGGCGGAGAGAGACTCTATGTTTTGCTTTAACTGAGAACAAAAAACAAAAAAAACACATTAGTAATTATGGTGCGTAAAAACTAAAAGATGAATTCTAAAAAATTATAGAAAAGTTATCAAATTGGATTATGGCAAATGATGTTGCAAAAGCTTAATTACCAGCCGCACCAAAACGAGAGGAAGAAGAAAAAATTTGGTCGCGGTTTCAGAAACTATACTGAATAAAATGGTAATACTATTGAAATGAATCATATTTTTTAAAACTTAAATTGAACAAAATGTTCCAATTTTGTTGGTTGGATTAATTACAAGCTTCAAATTAATTTAGCAATTTCAACAACAAAATGAAAAAGAACACTTAGCTCTAGAATTAAGATAATATGAAAAAGAACAAAATTCTAACTGAAACAAAAATTGAAATTATTTTGACTGACCACTTAGCATTAGTGTGCAGGTCATAGAAACTAGAAAGTGACAGATGAAAAAAATGCCAACTACGAATGAATTAAAATCAAGCGAATGATTATAAAAAAGAAGCAAACTAACACCAACAAACAACCATCGGTCATCAACTAAAACAAATAGTAGTACTAATCAACTACCACTACATAATAAAACGAATGAATTATGGCATTAAAAAAAAAACAATCCCAAATTTATATTTTTAACTAAAACCCCAAGAAATAGAGTTTACTAACAAATAAAATGGGAAAGATGAATGATGTTTGAAAGGAGACTGTAAGGTTAAGATTCTTACGGACGCGGTGGTGTGTGTTGGTTCGCCGGCTCTTGGAATGGAACCCTACTGGCAGAGGGATGTTTTGTTTTTTATAGGCAAATGTGTTAGTGTATTATATTATCAAAATTTTTTTTTCTTTGTGAGAATTTGAACATTATACTTCTACCGACTCTTTAACACTTAGTTTAACTGGTCAGCTTAATAAATTGAGCTGCTCATCTCCTTAATAGCAAAGGATGTGATGTGAATATATATATATATATATATATATATATATATATAGGGGTTGGTTACTATGAGAATGACTATTTATAAGAATGAATATTAATCATTAGATTAAGGATGAGTGACTATGATTAGAGTCTTTTTTTTTGTTCTATTAACTAATAGATTAGGATTAGGTAGGATTGACTCAAACATTTTTTTCGGTACCTATTTATTATTATAGTAAGTATGATTGTATTGTATACTTTAATTCAATTTAATCTCTAAATCCTAAACCCTAAACCAATCTATGTTATTTTCCCTAAATCATAAATCCTAAACCCTAAAACCCTAAAACCCTAAACCAATAAGCCATAACCCTAAACTCTAACCCTAAACAATTATCTTTTCTCTAAACCATAAACCTCTAACCCTAAACAATTATCTTTTCTCTAAACCATAAACCTTAAACTGGTATTAGTAGGTTTTAGGGTTTTAGACCCTAAACCTCAAACCTGGTATTGGTAGGTTTTAGGGTTTAGAGTTTATTGGTTTAGAGATAAAATTAAATTATTAAAGTATACAATCACAATATAATAATAAATAGGTATCGGAATAAAATTTGAGTCAATCCTACTTAATCATAATCCATTATTTAATGTAACAAAAAAAAAAACTCATAGTAGTTTAATCATACTTCCTCATCGTTTATCTAATGGTTAATATTCATTGTCATATTCTCATATAAATAGTCATTCTCATAGAATCATATAAATCAGCACACACACACACACACACACACATATGTATATATATATATAGCGACTATTACGAGAATGGGGTATAGAGATGAGAATATAGGAATGAATATTTATCATTAGATTAGAACGAGGGAGTATGATTATATTACTATGAACCTTTTTTTTTTGTTAGATTAAATAATAGATTAGGATTAAAATTGAATCAATTTTTTTTTGTAAGTATTTATTATTAAATTAAGATGATGATATAATTTAATTCAATTTTATCACCAAAGCCTAAAACCATAAACTCTAACCCTAACCCTAACCATAATCCGAAACCATAAACCCTAAATCCGAAAAACCCTAACCCTAATCCCTAAACAATTAACTCTTACCCTAACCCTAATCCAAAACCCTAAACCCTAAATCTGAAAAGCCTAACCCTAAACCATTAACTCTAACCCTAACCCTAATCTGAAACCCTAAACCCTAAATCTGAAAACCCTAACCCTAAACCATTAACTATAACCCTAACCATAATCTGAAACCCTAAACCCTAAATCTAAAACCCTAACCTTAATCTCTAAACCCTAAACCCTAACCATAACCTTAATCTCTAAACCGAAACCCTAAACCGAAACCCTAAACCTTAAACTAATACCCTAAAGAAATTATCTTTTCTTTAAACCCTAAAACCCTAAACCCTAAACCCTAAAACCCGAAACCCTTAACCAAAACCCATATCCTACACCCTATCCTTAAACCCTAAACCCTAAACTCTAAACCCTAAACCCTAACCGTAAACTCTAAACCCTAAACCCTATCCGTAAACTCTAAACCCTAAACCCTAAACCCTAACCGTAAACTCTAAACCATAAAACCCTAAACTCTAAACCCTAAACCCTAAACCCTAACCGTAAACTCTAAACCCTAATCATACTCATAACAAATAACAAATAAAATAAAATAGTGTTTATGTTTTTAATCTTAATCCTAATCAAATAAAATATGTTTTGAATCGTGAATCCTAATCCTAATCAACAAAACAAATAAAATAAAATAATTTATTCTTAATATATTAATTTATGTTTTTTTAATAAAATAAAAAAAAGACTCATGGTAAATCTAATCATACTACCTCATCCTAATCTAATGGTTAATATTCATTCCTATATTCTCATCTCTATATCCCATTCTCGTAATAGTCTATATATATATATATATATATATATATAATTAATGGATAATGATTAGAATTGAATCAATTTTTTTTTGTATCTATTTATTATTAGATTAATATTTTATAATTTAATTCAATTTTATCCACAAACCTTAAAACCATAAACCCTAACCCTAATCTGAAACCCTATACCCTAAACCTAGTTCGAAACCCTAACCCTAGCTCTAAACCCTAACCCTAATCCGAAACCCTAAACCCTAACCCTAGCTCTAAACCATAAACCCTAACCCTAATCCGTAAACCCTAAACCCTAAATCATAATTCCGAAACCCTAAACCCGAAATCTTAAAACCCTAAACCCTAAACCAATACCCCAAAATTTTCTTTTCTCTAAACCCTACATCCCAAAACCCTAAAACCCTAAACCCAAAGCTCTAAACCCTAACCCGAAACCCTAAGCACCCTCCCTAAATCCGAAATTCTAAAACTGAATTTCTAAAGCCCTAAACCCTAAACCCAAAACCGTAAACCAATTTTCTTTTCTCTAAACCCTAAAACCCAGATCCCAAATCCCCTAACCCGAAACCCTAATATGTAAACCCTAAACCCTAAATTCGAAATCCTAAACCCGAACTCCTAAAACTGTAAATCCTAAACCCTAAACCCTTATATGTAAACCATAGACCCTTATTTCGAAACCCTAAACCTAACCCCTAAATCCTAAACCCTAAACCCTAAATCACTAAATCCTAATCCTAATCAAAATAAAATATAAAATAAAATAATTTAATCATAATATATTAATTTATGTTTTTTTAATAAAATAAAAAAAAAAAGACTCATGGTAATCTAATCATACTCCCTCATCCTAATCTAATGATTATTATTCATTCTTATATTCTCATCTCTATACCCCATTCTCATAATAGTATATATATATATATATATATATAAGCTCTATGCGATTCAAAAGTCAGTATTAACCTCATGCATGTTGATCAGTGTCGTACGCGGTCAAAATATAATTTATAGAAACAAGGAATGTATCAAGGTGGTTAACCTTGACCATTTCTCAAGGACATTTGATTTGATAATGAGTAAAAATAAGAACAATGAATAACACAATTAAATGGGGGGTTTTCGGTTTGTTTAGATTGAAAGAGTATTAGAAATTCAATTGATAAGAAGACATCAATCCATTGATTTTTAGAAAAAATTGGTTATGATTCTACCCTCTGTTCACAAAAAAATATTGTTTATATATTCATGCCTTGGTTGGTTTATAAATTCGATTATACAAGTGATAAACAATTTTATATGAATTCATTCAATTAAGCAAAGAATATGTTCAACTAACCATGGACAACAAACAAACATTACCTAGACACGGTTTGTATCATGACAAAGTTCGACCAACTCATTTTGCTAGGCGCGAAAAATCTATATCATTTCCTATTCGAACTAATCATACAAGCGATGAATCAATCCGAAAGGTCTCTTAAATATAACTCAAAATAGATATTAAACATCACTATATTCGAGTTTCACAGATAAATAATGAACATGAACTGATAAGAAAAGACAATGAACAATTAAACCGAATTACTATTAAGAACAAAACCTCAAGAAATCATGAACAAGGTTTTCGTACACCAAAAGATCAACCTACGAATTTAATTCTCCATGAATGAGAAGCAGCCGCTTCTGTTTCTATTTCTTGAATTGATGAATAATCTAAAACCTAGGTATAAATTGGGTATAACTCATACAAGCCAAATGGACTTTAATTAAATGAACCAGGTCATAAAATAATGTGTTATTATCACTAAGTCTGGAACATAAACGCGAATAAACATAATAAAGTTTTAGCCCCCTTGTGCTCTGAATTGGTTTTTTGACCTCAACATTAAAGTTTTAGCTCTTTGTCTTAGTTTTTCAACGCATTTTAGCACGCCTCCATCCGATATTCCTAACTTCATATATGGTCTGCGCAATGACAAAATGTTAATATGTAATTAAATCTGAAAATTAGTCAAATAATTTAATTAAGGCTCAAATGTGACCAAAGACTTAGAAACATAATAAAAACATAATATTATAGTGGAAATGCTATTAATATGCTAAATTAAAATACTAGAAAATATGTGCTAAAATGTACTGATCAAACTTTGCCACACTTATTATTTTGCTCTCCTGAACGAAATTTACACAAAATAAAATAAGGCAAGACACAAATTCACAAGCAATTACTCCCTCCGTCCCTAATTTATATGTACCTTTTTAAAAAATGTCAAGTCCTTGAATATAAGCTTCTTTGCAAATTATTATGTATATTTATTATATTTTGTCTCTACATATACCCCTAATTTGAAGGTGCGAAAAAAACAAGAAAGTGGGGGGGGGGGGGGGGGTTTGAATTGTGTTTTGGTGATTTTAAAAACTTATTCAGGTTCTGCAAACTTATCAAAAGCACAAGCGGATAAACAAACACAATTAACGCTAACACGAATAAAAGAGAGATCAGAGAGAGAGACGAGACAAGCAATTTTATACTGGTTCTTCTCACAAACCGAGAGTAGTCCAGTCCCCTTGCACTTCCAAGGGATTTTCACTAAAATCACTTAGATTACAAAATGCTCAAACACACTAGTAAGAGGCTTCCTATTGCTCATGCTCTCATGCAAGAGACTTCCTAACACAAAACAAAAGAATAATTATAGTGATGAACACTTGATGTTAAAATCAAGAGTTCTCAGAGAGTACAACACAACTGAAAAGACTCTAACAATTGATTCCTAAGAAAACAGATTGTCAGAAGCACAAAAGAATTTAGTTCAGAAGCAGTGCTTGCAGTCTTGTATAAAACAGAGTAAGTGTTGTAGCCTTTTTGTATTTGCGTCTCTTTTTCTTCAAAACTTTGCTCTCTATTTATATGTAAGAGAACAATAGAGACATTTGAGGATACTGACCGTTGCAGAGGTCATTTTCACGCTAGCTGTGCAAGGACAAAAGTAACATGGGATAATTGCCATTTCTGATAATGCTTATCCATTCATTCCTTTTGTATGAGAATATTCGCCCATATGAAGTAAAATAGTACTAACGTCATTATCCTGATGATAAGAATGTTGTACTATAATTTCACAATCAATCACAGCCTTTCAATTCAAATGATTTCCAATCATTGAATTACTACCAGTTAACACTGACGTTTTCTAGCAAGTCATTCAGAGTTTATGTACCCAACATAACTTCTGATTCCTCAGCTTCTGAAACTCAAGACCTTCAGACTAAACATAACTTCTGAGTTTACCAGCTTCTGACTTGGAGTAACTTCTGACTAATGTTGCTTCTGATATCTTATATAACGCTTGTTTCAGAGCTTCTAATATCAAATGTGATTATTTAAATATTCTTTTTAACCTGCACACTTAGATAAAATATTAAAATACCCTATTGTTCATTAATACTTTGTTATCATCAAAACCTTAAGGACTTGGTCAAAACCACTTTTGTTCCAACATAATTATTACTACTAACTTGTATTGAAAAATTAAAAGTCAAATTTCTACATATACAAACAAATGACAATTTAGTAAAATTCACACACAAACTAGATACGATAATTACAGTATCAACTTTTTTTGATGTGTAAAAAAAGTCAAAAAGACTTAACGCTTAGATAACTTGAAAATATTCCGTGAAGTTCTATCATTTTTGAAGCACTTTTTAGTCTAACAGCCACCTTGTTCATTGCACGTGTTATAAGATGTTGTTCATGATTGATATGCTCCTTGAATCCTGGAATGTGCTACTCCCTAGCAGGTGCCTTAAATAGTCCACATTAGCGATGATAACGGATAGGGTCGGGTGCGGGTTTGACACTACCCAAATCTGAACCCGAAATATCGGGTAACCCCGAAACCGAATCCAAAGGGGATTTCGGATGGCAAAATAGCACCCAAACCCATTGGGTTCGGGTTTTTTCCACCCGAACCCAAATCCGAACTTACATTAACAAAAGTAATAAAAATACGGAAAAATTCAACGAAATTACAGTCTACAATATGTTAACATTGTTTTCAACATTAAAATAAGGTTGAAAAATAGTCTATAATATTGTAAAATAAAATAGATAATTATATAATTTAATATATAACAGGTGTGGTTTTGGGTGTGGGTTTGACACTACCCAAACCTAAACTCGAAATATAAGGTGTCACCTAAATCCAAACTCAATCAATTCAGGTTTTACCCGTTGATTCGGGTTCAGGCGGACCCCGCAAATTTGGGTGCTTTTGTCATTCCTAATCCACATGACATCCTTCTAAATACATGTAAATTCTTGCATTCTACTGTCTATGAACCTAGCCTCGATGATGCTAGCATAGAACATGACTCCAAGGCAGTGGCAAAGTCAAAGAATAAGAAATCATCATTTAAAGGGAAAGTGGCAATGCAAGTTTTGTGTTTTCAATGAGTAAAAAATCAAGCAAGAAAAAATCTAGTTGGTACGGATTGAGCCTAACTCCACGTCAAAACCATGATTCAAAGGGGAGGATTGCTCAATTCTATATAAACTCTCACACCAGGTTCATGACTTCCGATGTGGGACTCTAAGTTGGGTTCATGAAGCCCAACTTGCACATGGAAATCGGTAACAAATCCGCCCGCTGAACAACCGGCGCCCGACGGTTCATTCTTCCCCTTTCTTTCATAGGATTCATTCTTCCCGTTCGGTCCCGGCGCCCAAGGATCGAACCTGCTCTGATACCAATTGAGACCGATTTGGATCTTCAGGGAATAAATCCGAGACAATCCTCTACTTCAAGCAGGAAACTCAAGTGAAAGAATGAATTTCGGTGCAAGGAATAGTTTAGAACAAAACTAGGTATTCTAGAATAAGAGAGAGAATAATTGTGAAATATTTTATGATATGTTTCCATTGCTCACAACAGAGCTAATATAACAAAATTAGGTTAGCACTATTGGGCCAGCCTCTCAATCAAAACAAAATTGTAAACAAACGTGTCCACACATAAGGACTTAAAAGTAAAAACAAATTATAAATTATAAATACTTATTTTTTCTATGGTATGGTATTTCCTGTGACACTAGTTCATCTCAATCTAATGATGAATCCAAAAGTACTGTCACCGAAACATCGGTTTCATTAGTAAATTCACCTGGAGATAATAATGTGTCTCAAAGCTCAAATGTTGGTGGATTTGAAGAGTCTCTTGCAGCTGTGTCTGTGTGAATCATCATGCAAAACTTCAACAGATTCAGCTTCTTGTGGACAACAAGAAGACATGATGATTGATTACACTAGAGATAATAGCTAGCTACAATTGTTCTGCAAAAATCAACATATTATGCAAGTTTTCTTTGTTTTAGCGATTACTATTTAGAATCTATCTGAAATTTAACCTTTGTTTAGGAATTATTATAACCTTCAATGTGTGTTGGAATGGTGAAACAAATGAAACTTGTTTTAAATAAACATATTTTTGTACTGGTTGATAATTTAATAGAACAAACTTTTCTAAGTCAGCACATAGGACTAAATGTTATAAATAGTAGACAGTTTTAGGTTCTTAAGTGTAATAAGAAAAATATACTGTATTTTACAATGTTCTTCATAGAAATGCGTTTTGTAAGAATAAAATATACTGTATAATTGAAAATTGAAATCTAAATTAATTGGAACATATTTTATGAATGATATCATTAAAGATAGTACAATTAACTGAGATTTTTTCTTTGAGTTGTTACCTCCATCCTTATATTGATACTTTGATTTTTAATGAAATGCATTGAGTTTGTTATTGTCAAAAGTTTTTATTTATATTTTTATTTTAGGCCATCAAACGTCAATGTGCACGGTGTGCATAGTGCATACACACTTTCAGATAACCATAGCCATATTACAAACGAAATCTTTGATTTGTTTGTTTTCACAATCTCGATTGATCGAATTCGAATCAAAGCCTGTGGTGCCAGAGATTCCAAATGAAAAAAAACAGCTCATGAGTCCTTGGAATGCATGAAAAGTGGTTATATGGGTAATGCTTAAGCCTTACCTCTTTCTTTATCAGTTTCTTTCCATTCCAAGACACTCTTATTATTTGAGTAGAATTTAGATCTTCAACTATTTGCTACCAAGTCATATATACCTTCACTTCACTGTTAAAAATATTTACACTATCAATCATAATCATGAGATTGTTATAAACGTTTCACTATTATCGTAATTATTTTTAAAGTCACATATGTGATTGGTCGATTGACAGTGTAATTTTTACAATGCATCAAAATTAAACTCTTTTATTATTGATCTTGTTGTGAATCCGTAAAGAAAACCACATTAATAATCTTGAAATGATTAAGGGTACTAAGAATTTTTTTATGCAGTCTCAACCAACATGTACCAAACAATGTTTCACTAAATAAATGGACGTGATATGAATGTTACAATTAAAGTTAATCATATATCCAATGTAAGCAAAGACTATGTAGTTAGATAAGCACTTATAGAGAGTAGACCAAACGACTAACCACAACAAAGTAAAATAAGATTAAACAATTTTGACATATTAATCGGTTTTGAATGCTATTAAGAGTTTCATATTAGATGAATTATGACGTGAACAAACTTAAGCCAAATTCTAATATGATATTAGTGACTATTCAATATTTATTAGACCACCTGCCATCGGTTTATAAATATTGGACCACTCAGGTCACGCTCAATTTGTGATGCACAGGATAAGGATGGAGACTTGCTACTAAGCAAGCTTATGGTTTTGCATGTAGTCTACTTTATTGTGTGCTTCACCTGAAAACAACTTGTGCTTCTTTTAATCAAATATGGATCTTTATTTGGTTGTAGTTTTTGAATTTAAAATGTCTTTTAAAGTATGTGGATGATTTTATACTGGGAAATGTAATGTATAGATGTGATTGGGTTGATGACCGGTATTTCCTCAGTGAGGGAATATATTCGTGATGGTGCAGTTACTAAGATGATTCTGCTTGAGCTGAGCGACAATAGATTAGTTGGTTCCTTATTAATTATAACAAGTGTATAAATTTGTAAGAGGTTATGCTGTTGAGAATTGTTAATGGTTGATTTTATGTATGCAGTGGTAAGTGTGAGTGTGCTTTGTTTGGTGAGTATGTTGATTCAATTCAGAAGCAGTTTCAACATAATGGTACTGGATTACCCATTGTTGTAATTCAATTTGCAAAAATTAAGAGCATTCGAGGTAGATATTTTTCCAGCATGTGTGTTTTAGGTGTAAAGGCTAAATCTGAGAGACAAATGTATATTTGTTAGTGTATGTGTTTCTACAGGCAAGGTGTCTATACAGAATGTGATGCATGCCACAAGGGTTTATGTTAACCCCATTATGCCTGAAGCAATATCATTTAAAGAAATGTAAGTGATATTTATTTAGATATCGTTGACCAGTTTATACGCATTTTGTTGTTTATTCTGGAACTGTTGTAGTGAGAACTCTAAATTACCAGTTTATACGCATTTTTTCTTCATTTTTTTCAATTTTTTGCTTCAAGTGTGTTGTGTTTGCAGTTAGTGTGTGACCTTGAAAATGCTTATTAACTTTTTTTGTTATCTAAGTGCCATGGACTTTCTACTTATAATGATGGTTGTTATATGTTTTGAAGCAAGTGTCGTACGGTTGCAGTTAGTGTGTAATGTTGAAAATGCTTATTAAGCTGTAATGATATGGTTGTTGCAATATATATATATATATATATATATATGACTATGTTATGGTTTATGTATCTGTTTGTGTGGTGTTCTACACTTATGTTATTTATTTTGGGGTTAATAGGTATATACCCCCTGTAAAGTATATGATTTTTGCAATACCCCCTGTAAAATATTTTTTTGAGAATACCCCCTTGTAATATTTGCATTTTTGCAATACCCCTGGATTTTTTTAAACATTACATTTTGTGGGGATTTTTTCTTTGCGGCGGTTTAAAACCCCCACTAAAATTATAATTTGCGGCGGTTTTTATTTGCGGCGGTTCAAAACCCCCACAAAATGTAATGGTTGAAAAAGTCTAGGGGGTATTGCAAAAATCATGTACTTTACAGGGGTATATACCTATTAACCCTTTATTTTGTTAGTCTAAATTGGTGAAATATGTAATACATTTCTTTAAAATATGAACAAAAAAAGTGCCAAACAGTTGAGGAGGGGAAAAATGTTACAAAAAGGGTGCATTACTTTTATATTGAAGATTCATAAATGGATCAAATGGTTGAGTTTTCTACTGGGAGATAGCAGAGGATAGCAGTTCATGTATCCCATGTACCACATATTGAGAAGCAAAGATGAGGCGAGGGGGAAAGATTTTTTCTAATTGTTATTAAAGCAAGTAAATGTTTTCTGTGATGTTGTGTAAATGTTGCAGTGTTTTTCCTATAACTGACCTAATAGAGTAATTTGTAGATATAATTTGGTTCCTAAAACACGTAAATTTTTACGTACATATTAATCCGTTTGTTCATTATTACAAAAGTCTAACCTAAAATGGGATGACAACACAAGAGTCCTTTGATACAATGATGTATCATATATGTACTCTTTTTGTTTTATCCGGAAACATGTAGCTAGCTGGCCATTCATTGACACACACTATACAAATTCTATCAATTCATGTAAGGGAATTATCAATTAAGTAGTAAGTAAACTCAAGAAAGTTATAAACACATTGAATTATGTACAATCATTATATATATCATCTCCTATATATATAGTTAAGGCAAAGAGATCATATGCAAAAAAATAAATAAGACTTATCTATGATTATTATTCTACAACCTCTTCCTTGCTCATACAAATAGAACCAGAGCAAGATATACTCATCCAAATTAATTTTTTTTAAAAAGTTAATAAACACTATATGAGTTAAATATCATAAGGTTTTGTACACTAAGATGGATGATGAGCTGTATCATTTTCAAGTGAAGAACTTGACATCTTTATTGTTGCAGCAATGCCACATACAATGATGATGCAAATCAACCAAGGAAAACAAATTCCTCTGCAAAGGAGATGCTAAAGAAGACACTCTATTTCGCGGATGAAGCGGTGGAAGCCATGACGAAGGTGATGAAGAATTTGAGCTTGAAGATGCTGAATCATCACTTGAAATACTAGAGTTACTATCATAATTGGTTAAGCTCATTGTTATCTTGGAAATTCCACCACCATTGCTTCTCAAAGGGGGATTTTTGTCCCAAACATGACTGAAAGCCATCAAATTTCGACGTCTTCGTGTGTATGCATTTTCTGGTTTTACAATGTCTTTTACAGATGGCGTTGTCACAACATCAGCTAGGGTTGTGAATGACTTAGATTTTCTATTATAATAGTTTTAAATACCTCTCCTGCATAACCATAAAATTTTGGATTAGCCTTTATTCATTACAAAATTAATTTCTTAAAAATTGAGTTTGAAATTAAGTGTATACAATGTTTGAAAGTTTATTTTCCAATAGTAAATTTGATATAAGACTGCACAATTCTGATTTAAGTTTGAATCAACTTATGAGTTTGCAAAAGTAACCCTCCCTTGCTTGAGTTTGAAGGCAAAATTGCAAAGGTTCTCAGCCAAAAAGTAAAAAGAGCCATAATTCAAAAGTCAAAACATGAATCTAGCTGGTTTTCAATCCAAATTCAAAAATTATCCAAAACCTATTGCAAACATGTTCTTTTATAGAAAACCAAGTTTCCTTCTATAAAATGTTTGATTCAAGCAAGGTTACAAAAGATTATCCAAAACATGCTTAATTCATTGGTGGAACTAGAATCAAAACACAAAAGCTCTTACTATTTTAGGCAAAAATATACTCAGTACAATATATAACTAAATTTGTGAAAAAAAGTAACACAAACAAAAAGCTAGAGATCACATCATCATGAATATTAATTTTGTTGTATTTTATTCACAAGGATGTCAATTAGCACCTGATAATAGATTTATCCGTGGGGACTATTTGTATGGCGATTCAAAATCGCATATTTTTTCCTCCACCGGGACGAGGAAGCAGGAAGAAGTTTCCTTAATAATCCTCCTCAATATATTGTGAGTTATGGTACTTATATTTATGTGTGTATCTACTATGAACGATAACTTATTTGATATATCGGTGAATCATAGTTGATTGAGTACTTGCTATTAATTGTACGCCGACTACTATATTTGATTCGTCCAACGGATGGGTTGGACACTAGTTATCTAACATAGTTAAAGAAGCTTTTGCATACGTTTAACTATTTATAATTTGGTCCCAAAAAAATAACTGTTTATTATTCCTTTTTAAAGTAAAAGAGCCTTGTTTTGTTATAAGCTTACAGTAATATTAAATTTCTAACCATTTCTATTTCTCTACGACTCTATCAGAGTAAATTCGTACCAGATCCATTTTATCTATTTCTTTGCAAATGTACTGTTATAAGCTTTCAAGGAATAGATAAAATGGATATGGTACCGAGTCTGAAGCAGCAACACACATTTTTCATTAAATGACTATCCTATGCACCAAAGTATCAGGTGGCTTACAATAATTCAAGGCATCTCAATGAACAACACAGTCAATTTAGTATTGAAGTCGCCGACAAATCGAAACTTACCGTGCATATCCAATTGAGAAAAGCAATAATACAGAGACATGCATTACAGTCACACCCTCGCCTCAAAAGACAGAAAATTGCACTCCTTAATTCTGCAAAGTTAAATATCTCAAAATATGTTGAGATATCATGCACAAAACAAATGCGACAACAGCGCATAATTCTACAATCCAGAAACATGTAACTAAGTATTTTAATTCTTTAGGAACTTCGCTATCGACAGTCAAGCAAAAGATAGACATATGTACTCGAATATCGATACCATACTGAATTACTTGACGGCTAGTTGCACTCATTGCCTAGAATTCACGGTTCATAACTGTGATTGTCACCATTGTTCCTCGTCACTAATGTCATTAGACACCAATGCAAGTGGACTCAATAATAAGCTATTTACACAAATAGCTGTATATGGGAAAGTACACTGATCTGTGCAAAAGATTTGTTTATCCATTCAATTATGAATCATGATAGAATAGTTGGTATTCAAAGATACAATATTCTAAGATATTAAAACAGTTTGATATTTTTGCTAGTTTATTTATAAACAGAGCAGCATAACCTATATTTCTGGGTCTGTTTCCTACACAATAGCATTGAAATTTGAAATCAAAAGAAGAACCTATCACCTTCACAATTCAAACTAATTTATCTATTCAAACTAATTAGCATGCACAACAAAACAATCCAAATGAATGGTAGAGGGGACAATAAAAGGGCAAGACGAACAAATTATAAGAACAATAATGCCAATCCATCGGCCACAAATTGTATATTCGTTCATACTGTAAAATAGAAAATCAAACAGAGCAGTCACGGTTCATGGAACTAACTAGGTTCGTAACTAGGACATAAGAAAAGTACAAACAATAACAACGACACTAGGATTTTAACCTAGAGAAAAAACAAGTACAGACTACAGACAAGTCCAAAACAAAAAAAGAGTCTGTTCATTCTACTTATCATGGCTTCAGTGAGAAGTCTTCATTTTTGTGCCTGAAACATAAAATAATAACAATGAGACAAATACACGAGTTATCAGATTATTATTGAAAAGATCACAATTTCTAGATAAGATGCCTCACCAAAACAAGCAAAAAAAAAAGGTTATGAAACTCTGAATTACCTGCTTCTTAGCTGCAGGACCTTGGCTGCTCTCACCTAATTCACTATGCGACCTTTTCTTAGAGGCATGGTTCACATTATCAGGTCCGGCCAATGCATTATCTGGTACAACGTCCTCTTGTCCAGGATCATAAGGATTAACCTCTAAATCTTCACCATTCACTTTGAGCTCATCTTCAGAAACTTCAGGAAGAAACGATCGAATAAAAAGAGATCAATAATATACACTAATAAAAAATTAACAAGGAACCAAAAACAAATTGAAAAAATACATACGAATCAAGGGATTATCAACATCATCACCGTCAGCATTAACAACAATAGGATTACTATGATCACCAATCAGAACAGCATTATTGTCAACCTCGTCATTGCCATTATTATCCAATTCATCATCCAAAACTACATGAAGAAACAATGGCTTTACATAAGAAATCAATAAAAACACATAAAATAAACTTCTACAAAAATTAAAAAAGGAAAGAATACAAACAGAGCAAAGGAAGTTACTCGTCATCTCCATCAGCAACATATGATTAAAAACACACAAATAAAAGGAACCCTGAAGGAATAAAATATTACTTAAAATAAATACATACGGATCATAGGATGTTCTTCGTCGTGTCCATCAGCAAAAACAAGAGGATCCTCCTCGTCATCAGAGACTTCATGAAAAAATGGCATAAGAAAATGATTAAAAACATAAATAAAACGAACTCTGAAGGAATAAAATATTAATTAAAAGAAATACATACGGATTATAGGATGTTCTTTGTCAATTCCATCAGCAAAACCAAGAGGATCATCCTCAACCACTCCATTGTCCTCATCTTCATCATCTTCATCGTCCTCTTCCTCCTCCTCACTATCCTCATCTTCATCATCCTCTTCCTCACCCTCACTGTCCTCATCTTCATCATTCTCACTATCATCATCTTCACTACCTGAACTAGAATCAGAATCTCTATCTAAAATCTGAGTTAAACTCATCAGAATCTTCTTCATTGTTCGCTTGGGGAAGACCGTCATCAAACACAACTGAGGTATAATAAAAAAATATTTGGATCAAATCAGAAACACAAATAAAATTTCTATGATAACAATCTCAGATATTAAACAAAGTACTAAATCAATGATTTTCATGATTTTCATCTAAACTCATGATTTTAAACAAAGTACTAAATCTCAGATATTAAACAAAGTACAAAGTACTAAACACAATTCATCTAAACTCATGAAGATAAAATAACATAAGAAAAATGAAAATATAAAGTACAACAAATGAGACAAATAGAAATAGAAGTACTTACTCTGCAACGGCTGGTCCTCGGCTATAAAATCATCACCAAAACCAACAACTTCATTTGGATGATACCAATTTTCTTCATACTCATCATTGTAATAATAATCCTCATACTCTCCATTATACTCATCTTCTCCACCTACATAGCCCTCATCCTCATCCTCACCCTCCTCCTCATTGTCCTCATCTTCATCATTCTCACTATCATCATCTTCACTACCTGAACTAGAATCAGAATCTCTATATCTAAAATCTGAGTTAAACTCATCTGAATCGTCGTCATTGTTCGCTTGGGGAAGACCATCATCAAACACAACTGAGGTATAATGAAAAAAATATTTATATCAAATCAGAAACACAAATAAGATTTATATGATAACAATCTCAGATATTAAACAAAGTACTAAACACAATTCATCTAAACTCATGAAGATAAAATAACATAAGAAAAATGAAAATACAAAGTACAACAAATGAGACAAATAGAAATAGAAGTACTTACTCTGCAACGGCTGGTCCTCGGCTATAAAATCATCACCAAATCCAGCAACTTCATTTGGATGATACCAATTATCTTCATAATCATCATTGTACAAATAATCCTAAAACTCTCCATCGTACTCATCTTCTCCACCTATATAGCCACCATCCTCACTGTCCTCATGACTCTCACTATTTGAATCTTCAGCAAAGTCATTTTGGGGAATCCCCTCATCAAACTCAACTATCAAAAAATGAAAGAAATTTTTTTTTGATCAAATCAAAAACACTATTCAATTTTATACGATAATAGTCTTAAATATTGGACAAATTGAATCTGAAATTAAGATCTTCGTGACAACAGAATGGCATATAAAAACTAATTGAAGAAAACAACGAAAACAACAAAGGATTTGTCAAACAGAAATTCGAATACATACTTGGCAAAGGCTGGTCATGGATGTGACTATTATCAGGTACAGGGTGATGATTCCCATCGTCACCATTGAAAAATTCCCCAGGACCGTGGATGCCAGCAAGATTACCATCGGGTACATGGTGATCACTCCCATCGTCACCATCAGCAAGATTGTCCGGAAGATTATCATCAGCTTCATGATCATTCCCGTCTGATGTGTTACTATTATCACTGTCATTGAATTCATCTAATAAAAAAGAAATAACATATCAAAATCATAACAAAATCTTGATCAAAATGGCTCAAAACACATCATGATTCATCCAAGATTCTTGGAGAAAGAAGTTAAAGAAGAATTTCCAGAAAGATTGTTAAAGAGGTTCATTGAAGAGGTTTGTGGGAGAAACTTCATTGAAAATAGGTATAAAAGAAGAAGAATCTTTGAAATGGATAGAGAATTATACCATCGCTCGCCATTGAAGAAAAAATGTGGAAAAGGGTTGTGGAAGAGAAAGGAATAACGGTTGAAGAGATTGTGGAAGAAAACTCGTAGAGGAGAAAACAATAACAGATTTCTACTTAGTTAGTTAGTTTGAATAGCAGAAGTAATGGAGGGAAAACCATCCATCATCCATTTATAAACTTTTTATTTGGCTCTTTTTTTGGTTGAGCGTTATTTTTTTTTTACCCGGTTTATATTTTCAAGTAATTAATTTGAAAAAATAAAATAGTCCAATTTTTAAATAAAAAAATAAAGCGGGTGAACATATTGATCAAACAAATATGAAAAGAAAAAAAAAAAACGGTGTTATTTTGGAGCATCCACCAACCCCTTTAAGTTTCAGAGCTATTTTGGTGAAAAAATATATGAATGTTTTTTTAAAATGAAAAGAAAAAATAGGTGAAAATAAATTACCTTCGAAAGATTGTGGCTCGATGATTGGTGAAAACAGACTACAGGAGACAAAACAGTGGCCATTGAAGGTTTTTGTTTGGAGGAGAAAAACCAAATATGTGCAGGAAGCGTGGTGCCATGGAAATAGCAAGAGAAAGGGAATGGTGATTGCATATAGATGGATGCGGCTAGGTCACAACTCACAATAAGAGAAGAGGTTATGTGTTGTGTTGTGTTGTGGACTTGGAGAGCATATATGCATATATTATGCATGGACAAAACTACCCTTAAATTTATTTTTTTTGACAATACCCTTAAATTTCTATTACTTATTACTTATAGTTTTACAATTTAATTAAATAGCTTAGCAAAAAATTTTAATTTAATATAAATGTGACTCTACACCTGTCATAATAGTTGGTGACTACTGATTAGTGTATTTTATTTAACTTATAGTATTTTTTTTTTATCTTTTAAGTATATCTCTGTCAGTTTAATTAAAAAAAATGTTAGTGTTTGCATAATGTAGTAATATAATCTTTTTTTTTTTTTGACAAAGTAGTAGTAATATAATCTATCCGTTCAAAATGTAAGGAAAATTTTTTAACTCTATAATTATCTCAAATTATACATTTTCTCCCTATAATTAGTAAACCAACTAGTATCCATCCTGTGCGATGCACAGTTCGATATTTTTTTTTCCGACTTATTTGGTCTATCAAATCATGAACTTAAGTGCATATATTATAATAAAGTAAGGTGCTAAATATTCGGAAGTCTTTGTTCAACGGATAAAAAATACCAAAATTGTTAAATTGGACACTCATGATCGGAGTTCAAACCTTAGTCTCTTCATTTTGTTTGTGTGGGTTTCCAATGATCTGTCATTTCATCTACATACCAAAGTAACGGCCAACTGACAACCAACTCCACACTCTCAACTATTTATCTCATTCCAACATTTGATCAACGCCTATTAAATACCCTTATGATTACACCCTCATAATCTCACATCGATTCAACACCACATCCATCATCTTCATCCCCACACTCGGTATGCTCCTATACATTAATTAAAATATCAATTGATTATGTTATGTGATTCGTAGGGTCAATTCTTGATCCGAAATCACCCTTCCAAATTGTTTTCGCTTTCTTTTTTTTACCAAAATATGTGATTTTCACACATTACGTTTCTCATCTTAGAGTGATTTTGTTTTCCCGTCTTGGTACGGTGTATTGTTTTCCCGTCGTCTTTGTGCGGTGTATTTCTCGTCTTTTGTGCGGTGTTCATTACTTTTAGGTTGAAGGATTAATTTCGATCAAGTACAAATCCAATCAATAATTTTTGTGTCATCAACACTACAGATCCGGAGACTTTAGTATTCCGGACACTTCAATATAATCACATTTGTAGGTATATGTAAATTGCCGTCTTATGCTATTAACATGGATACTGTGAGTTTGTTTGCAGTTTCATCTTATTTGTTTTTAGCTATTTTGAATTTGTATTGCTTCGATGTACTCTATCAATTTGAATGAATGAATATCTTTATGTTTGGTAAAAAAAAAAAACTATCTTTTGTTGGAATAGATAAACCAATTGTTTCCTGACAGAAGCACGAGTTTTGACACCCTCAAGAAAACAAATACAAACCTTTTTCATCAATTACAACCATTTCCAACAAATTAACTTGATCAGGATTAAGAAATACAAATGACAATACAAACTAATAATGCATTCCACTAATTTTAGTGAAGCAATTTTGTTCAACTACACTCATAATAAGCCCGAGTACTTGCATCGATCTGGTAAGGTAGGCCAATTTTTCTCTGTCGGTCTCATGTGATTCCATTTAGTTGCTAATGTGTTCAAAAGGTAGATCTCCACACCTTTACAATAAAAACATTGTGTATTATGATTAGAAACTTCTATATAACATATTTGCTTAAAGAAAAAAGAGAGGATCTGTACTCAAAAATAAAATTTAATTTATTTTTGGATCTATTAGCAGTCACAAATGGAGCTTATCTCCAATAAAAATTCCCAAAAAACAAATATAGTATACACTGAATTTCACTGTCACAATGTTGATAAAACTTTCATAATATTCATTCTAACTAGTGCAATACTCCCTCCGGTCTCGAATATAAGAAAAAAAAAAAACACACATATTAAGGAAATTATTATATTTCCAAATTTATCTTTAACTTTTGTTTTTAATTAAATTAAATAATTAATATTTATTACTAATAGTTACTAGTTTTTAGGATTAAGTTGTTAGCCGTTTATGAACATATTTTAATTATTATCCGCTTATGAGCATTAATTGGAAAAGTTAGATAAGTTTAATAAAGGGCAAAACTGGAATAATGATAAAAAAAGTAATCTAATAACTTTTTTTTATATTTGAGACCAACAATTTTTTTTTTTGTTTCTTATATTCGAGACCGGAGGGAGTATCTATCTTCCCCTACTTGGTTCGAAACCAGCATCTAGTGATATGGTTCATAAAAAAATAAATTAAATATAAATTTTTTAAGCAATATATTTTTTAGTCAATTTTTTTCCTTTAAGAAAAAACATTTTGGTCACGGCTCTCTGGTACAGTGGTACATAACATGACATGATGTCGATGGTGAGGTGGATAAGAACCTGAACCAGAACACAACACAACACAGAACACAACACACGACCCTCTCAGTCTCTCACTCCTCACATAACAAATTTATAAAACCGTCTTTTTAACCAAACACCCAAAAACCCTTCTCTCACTTTCACAGTTTCACTCCTCTTCCCAAGATCGCATATTCTCTTTCTCAGTTCTCACTGTAAGTAAGTAACGTTTTCAATTCTCAAAATCACTTCTTCATTCAATTCCTCCCTCACGTGCATGAATCTTAATAATAATAATGGAGAATCCTTCTGATGTTGTACTTGGCTCAAAAGGGTTAATTCAAAAAACCCAATTTGTTAGAATTATAGTTCAGTCTTTATATTCATTAGGGTATAAAAATACTGCATCTTGTTTGGAATTAGAATCTGGGGTTTCTTATAAGTCCAAGGAGTTTCAGTTACTTGAATCTCATGTTTTGAATGGTAATTGGGATGATTGTGTTACTTTTCTCAATTCAATCAGAGATTTCTTAGGTGAATCACTAGAACCTGCTTTGTTTCTTGTCTTTAGACAGTGTGTTTTGGAGTATTTGAAACGTGGTGAGGTTAATTTGGCTTTAGATGTTTTGAGGAAACGGGTTTCTGCTTTGCGTGTTGATCGTTCTAAGGTTCATAGTTTGGCTAATGCTGTGGTTAATTTGAGTCATAATGTTGAGGGGGGTGATGTTGTTTGTGATTTACGGGGGAAGTTGTTGATGGATTTGGAGAAAGTGTTGCCTCCACCGATTTCAGTACCCGATGGAAGGTTGGAACATTTGGTTGAAACTACTGTTACGGCTTGGGTTGATTCTTGCTTGTATCATAGTTCGTTGAATCCAGTTTCGCTATATGAGGATCATCATTGCAGTAGAGATCAGTTTCCTACTACAACCACGCAGGTGAGTAGTTTGCTGCGTAGACTATTTACCGTATTTTAGTAAATCTGATTTTAAACATAAGTTCATGTTTCAGCTCTATAATTTATATAATGTTATTTGTTTGTGTTTTTCATGTGTTGCCTATTGAGCCTGCCTTTTGTTAATAATTATTAATTAATTTGTGTTTGTATGTTTTGTCAGCTGTAATTTTAAAGAATCTTTGTTGTCGTTGGTTAGAGGCTTAGAGATTTAGATTCTCATTCTATATTCTCTTCTATAAGACTGTAAGGGATGCGCTTTGCATTAGTATATACTCCATACCATAAAAAGGGGAAATTAATTGCATTGTTTCCATGTTCTTATAGTGCGCAACTGTGTATGAAATGAACTAGAAAACGAATAAATGATTGACTTCTGTGAAATAGAGATAATGTGTTAGTTAACCATTTATGCTGAACCGTGTGAGTGATTTAATTGTTTTTGCATAAAAAGGAACGCCACTCTAGTGTCTGCCATCGATATGTTTCTTATTATTGCACTTACGTAATTATCATTTTCATATACCTTATGAGCATGTCAAAATGACGTATCTTGTTTGTCGGTTTCCCTATCCGGAATTGATGTATTTACCATGAAGATAAATGTCCAAATTAATTAATCTTCTTTTGAACATTTGGTATTACATGTTTTACTTATTAAATAACACTTTTATCTTTTGCCATCCCTACAGATATTGACTGGACATAAAAATGAAGTTTGGTTTGTTCAGTTTTCTAACAACGGAGACTATCTAGCTTCTTCTTCCAATGACTGTACAACTATCATATGGAAGGTATTATGTTATTGGCATTATATGACACATCTATTTTTTTATTTAGATGATTCTTCCAAATTTCAATACAATTGTCTTACTTTTTCTTGGCTTTGATTAAATTTATATGTTTGAGCTCATAATAAGCAGAACAAGAATGGAATTGCCAAATTCATATATGTAGATATTCACTACAACTTGGTCTTGTAGTGCATTGCATGATTTTCCAACTACTACTAACTATTTTAACTAGTTCGGGCATCCTATAGAATACGGACACATTTATATCTAGGTAAGGTGAAACTTTGTATTCGTATATCTTTTCTGGTGTCATCAATTCCTTTATCACTTTCTACATGACAAGTGATTAGAAATCGATTCAAGCATTAAGTTGTTAATACTCAAAGATGGGAAAAATTCAAATGATTAAGGATTTTTTATAGCACGATATCTTTTATACCACTGAAATATCATGTATGCTGTGCAGTGCAATACAAGTTTCACATTTTCTGAAACTTGTCATGATACTGGAAATATTTTTAGGTATCTTAAGACCTTTGTAGATTTATGAGCTTAAGGAAAAAAAATAAGGATTTGCTATAGAGTATGCCTGTAAGTAAAGGATAGTTGGAGCTCATTATCTTGTCTAGAAGTTTCTTGGAATAAAATATAATGAATGTCTTTTGTTTGGTTAGGTTTTAATATGTATGGGAACATTATAGGATGTTAGGGTCCACATACAATGTAACATGGAAATGTAAAAGAATAGGTTCTGGTGTTTGGATAGATGTTATTGGTAATATGGAGAAAACATCGTTACATCGTTGTTAACTTGTCATTTTCAAACTCATTTATTCCTTAATTCTAGTTACTGGAAGTCCACTACAAGAATTAAGGTTGGAAATAGATGCTGCCTGGAACGTTGATTGGTGCGCAGGTTCAGACTTTCCTCTATCATTCACTCTCAACCTGTTGACTTTACTGCCTTGCTTCTGTGCTGCTATGCACATTCACTGTGCTTCATCAAGTGCTTCTCTTTCTTGTCAGCACGTTTCTCACCACATCCAGCTATAATTCAACCAAACACGTCTTCTCTAAGGAGACCTATTCCCGACAACAACCATATCCACCTTTGGCGTCCTCCTGTGAGCCCAACTGTCTCTGCTAAAGTCACCTCCGGCCGTGCTACAACCTTCCATCTGCATCCACAGACCACAGCCACATTGTTTCTATTTTATCTTGGGTACATCCTCATATTGTAACAAGATTAAAGCTTAGTAAGCTTTAGCTATTGTTAGAATTAGTCACATGTTGAATTGGATACATGTTATTATTCTTTAGCTGCATAATCAGCATTTATTGTATTTATCGCAATCCTATGTTCCTATTCTAAATAGTAAATACAGCCTTGTGTGATTTGATTTAGACACAACAATCACAAATTCAACAGATTTTAAAGTTTGTCATGAAGCTGATCAGATCAATTGCTAAGTTTCATCCTAGGAAAATAGTTTGTCTGGGTTAGTCTATATAACTGGGCATATTCTGTCAGATAAAATTAGTATTTAACAGAAACTATCTGGATTTTAAGATGTTAATCTTTTCTCAGTGATGTTCCCGCTAGAATGAAATAAAAGCAAAAAAGAGCGTCCAAATTGGACCAGATACATGCTCTTTTTTGCTTATATTTCATTTTGGAGGGAGTATTTGTTTTGATATCTCTTGGAGAATACTATAAGATGTTTAACAGTTCGACTGTCAAGGAAGGTGAAATTCTACTTATATCCTGCTACCTTGACTTCAATATGTCAAATTGAAATTGTGCTAACTTTATCAATCTAGTAGTTTATAAAGCTTGGCAGGTAGTAAAAATATATAGTATTTTAATTATGTTTTTTAGTTTTATTCTCTAAGCTAAACCATAGTAACGGAGAAAAAGTTGAGCAATTTGGTTCCTAATGTTCTGAAATACTCATGACAGGTGCAAGAAGATGGGAAATTAACATTGAAACACACACTCTGCGGTCACCAACGTGCTGTATCTTTTGTGGCATGGAGTCCTGATGACACCAAGTTGCTTACTTGTGGGAACATTGAAGTTTTAAAACTGTGGGATGTTGAAACAGGTACATGCAAGCATACATTTGGGAATGACGGCTTTGTTGTCAGCTCATGTGCCTGGTTTCCCAACTCAACACAATTTGTTTGTGGCAGTTTTGACCCTGAAAAGGGCATCTGCATGTGGGATTGTGATGGAAACGAGATAAGAGCATGGAGAGGAATGAGAATGCCCAAAGTTGTAGATCTTACTCTTACTCCAGACGGCGAGTATCTTATCAGTATATTCTTGGATAAAGAAATTCGGATTTTACATTTGGGAACCAATGCAGAACGAGTCATTTCAGAGGAGCACCCCATCACATCCATTTCAGTTTCTGGAGATGGTAAGTTCTTCATTGTAAATCTAAACAGCCAGGAGATCCATATGTGGGACGTAGCCGGTACATGGAAGAAACCATCGAGATATACGGGTCACAAGCAGTGCAAATATGTGATCAGGTCCTGTTTTGGTGGATCCGACAGCACATTTATTGCCAGTGGTAGTGAAAATTCAGAGGTAGTTTCCTTTCTTAAGCGTATTAATTAATTAATTAATTAATTAATTAATTAGTTACAGCTAATTATAGAACTTACAAATAATATTATACACCGCAATCCACGCAGGCACACACTACATTTCTTCGTCATTAATTAAAGCACTTGAACATTTATGTCATGCAGGTATACATTTGGAACACTCGGAGTTCGAAGCCAATAGAAGTTTTATCCGGGCACTCCCTGACTGTAAATTGTGTGAGTTGGAATCCTAAAAGGCCACAAATGTTAGCATCTGCAAGCGATGATCATACAATACGTATATGGGGACCGAGCTTATAGAAAAGAATGCAGCTTGAATAGATGAGTTGAACATGGTGCATATTAGGTTATGAAGCCTAGTTTCCTGTACATAAACCCTACATTATTTTGCCCCACCTCAAGTTGTTCAGCATGAGTTTGTAAAGTCCTGTTTTGTCTATGCAGGAGTTTTGGCGTACATTTTTATTTGTAAATTATCTTCTCCTTTAGTTGGTGCAGAAACTAGAAACTGATGGGTTAAAGTTAGGGTTTATACTTGTTCACATTTTATTATATTTATTTATAAGATTATATTTTTATTTTTTTTGCTTTTGAGGCCATTCCATTCTAGGGTGAGATGAATTCTTGGCAATTATTGCGTCAAAGCAATGATTGTTATTCGCCCTATTAAGTTTGCTGATCATGTAATGCAGAACACGAAAAGTTACTACTTGGCTGATAAAGCAATAAAGATTGGATGCAATGTGCAACATAAAGAGGTCCAAGTGCGATGGCTACCACCTACAGGGGAGTGGGTTAGATTGAATACCGACGGTGCGTGTAAGGATGGTGAGGTGATTGGATGCGGTGGCGTTATAAGGGGCTGCGATGGAGAATGGCTTGGAGGTTTTTCAAAATTTATTGGAAAAGGAAATGCTTATCCAGCGGAGTTATGGGGTGTTCTTGAAGGACTTAAGCTTGTCCGAAGAATGAACTTTTCTCATGTTGAGTTGCACGTGGATTCTTTAGTGGTGGTTAAAGATATTACATCTATGAGTAATATTAGCATGCGTGGAAGGTCTCTTGTGGAACAGATTCGGAGCATGTTGACTTTGGATTGGGAAGTGGTGGTTCAACATTCTTACCGTGAAGCAAATCAAGTCGCGAATGCTCTTGCTAATCATGGTTGTTTAATGACTGTTGGGTCTTGCTTTTTCAAAGATTGTCCTAGTGCTTTTAGGCACTTTTTGTTAGCCGATACTATGGGGGTTACAACCCCTCGTCTTGTTCCTTATTAGTTTTCTCCCTTTGGGCTTTAGCCCTCCTTATAATCAAAAAATAAAAAATAAAATTGAATGACCAAGATCAAATAATGTTTAAAATTGATTAAGTAAATCTAAACCACTAGATATTTTATCGGCGTTTGAGATCGCCTATTGCGTGTAACTATGGATGTTTGAGATCGCACGAGCTGTGAATTTATGTTTGATAGATTATACTGAATTTATATAAATTGACATTACAAAAATGATAAATTCACTTGTTAGATTTCAAAGTAATTTTTGCTTAATATAGTATTCAAATATAAATGTAAGAGTTTATCTCGAATTGATTTAAAACACCAATTTATTATATTATTAAAATAGATTAAAATAGATATTATGAAATAAAAATATTTATAAATTGTCATTCCACTACTATTTTGATATAAGTTAAACCATTATTTTGAATACCTCTTATTAAATGAAGAGAAAGTAAAAGACCACAATTTCGCTCTCTTAATAATTGAAGGGTAATTTTGGAAAGAAGAAAAATTATTGACAAATTCAATGTAATAATTACTTTTCTTAATTCTTGTATTTTGTTAAAAAAATATCCTTATATTTTGGGATGGAGGTAATATATATTAGTAACAAACATTCATCTCGCGTTTCAGTGACATATTTGTCCTTCTTCATATATAAATGAAAAGGAACAAAGTTTACATCTTTCTTCATTCATTTAATGAAAATTAAATGTATATTTTATCCTGTCTTATTTATATAAGGTAACTTTCAAATGTATAAAATTTACACCAAATACATTTGACTAAAATGTATTTATGCAAAATATAAATAAAAAGAAACAATGCATCAAGTTATTTATACATTCTTTTAGTCAAAATTAAACATATATTTTAGACATTCCAAAATGTAAATTAACATTTAAAAGTACTTGGTCTAATTTTAAATCAAATACATTTGGCCCTTTATTTTCATTTAAAATAATAAAAAATTGCTAACTTAAGTGTCGAAAACAAGTTAGAGTACCTTCTGTAAGTGCATCAGTTCCCCTCCATGTTTTAATAATTCACAAAACACATGAAAATAGAGTAGAATATATTTTGGATGAATTAAACTTGCATTGACAGCGAAAAACCTTTTAAAACTTTGAAAAATTAAATTGCAAGTCATTTGGATCGATACATCTTTAATTGGATCGATACAAATGGTGTGAAATTTGTTCTGGCTGAAAAACACGTATTTGTATCGATACAGACAATATTTGTATCAATACAAATCTGCTCTCAAGGAGACAGAGAAACTTCTGGATCAAAGAGCATTAAAATCAATTCTTTCAATTCTCAATTACTTCAAGGTTTGAATATGGGTTCAATCATGGAGTTCTAGTTCGGTTGAATTGGTTTTAAGGAGCGTTTCTCAACGGGTATTCAAGAAGAATTGATTCTTGAAGGTGATCGGCGTAACAACGAGGGAATTGACCGAATAACCGTCACGGGATTTGTTGCGGATGAACAATGTGAGGATCAGTTATTGGTAACGGTAATTGAAGTTGTGGATTGCGTCGAGGATTGCACAATTTGATTGAAGCGACACAAGTGAAGAAAGAATAGTCTTTTGTATAGTCTTGGTATTGTATTCCTTCAATTGTGCACATTGTAATTGTTCAAAGAGATTTTAAAATAAAAATCTCAATTCGGTGTTTTTACCGTGTTGGGGGGAGACGTACCGGTCGATCGCGAGGACGACACGAATGCTAGGGAACTCCCTTATCACCCCTGTTTGTATCTCTCTAATAACTAAGCCTACCTAAGATGCAATTACAAATATCTACACGATACAGACGCTAACAACAACAAGGCTAACCATTAGCGAAGCTCCCCTGAGTTGATGCCATCTTGTATATGAAGTTGAACAATTAAATCCGAAAACTCAAAGCTTTATCCTTAGCTTATGCTTGCAATTCTTCTCTCCCCCTTGGACAATATCAAAAAGAAGAAAAGAATACTTATGAGAATTATCGAATTTTGAAGAGTTTTGAAAGTATAGTCATAGCATGCACTTACATTTGTCGAAATACACAATATGATAAAAATAACCTGATCAAATAATTAAGCAAAATATGCAAAAATGTATTCTAATGAAGAATAAACCAAATTATGAAAAACATGGCATATAGAACAACAAGCCAAACAAAATCACATGATTATCAAAACATAGACACTATACTCATTCAAACATATCCTACGGACGAAAAAAATAAACAAACCATCATGCATATAGAAATCCATACATGAAATATAATAAAGTCATACAACAAAGTAAAATATGCCTAAAAGTTGGCATTACAAATTATCCGTACAACCATATTGAATCAAAAGATAAAATAAGCCATAGAGTTATGAAATTAAAAGAGACAATTGTTCATGAGTTAAAAAAGACTAAAATAAATGAATTGCGACAAAAGAAAGATTAAACATCCATTTCATTCATTCATGTTGTCCGGGTTGGTGTTTGGATTGAAGTAGGTTTGCATTTGAGCTTGGATTTCATCAAAGCGTGTTGTGACATAGGTACGAAACTCAATTTGGTTGGTGTGAAGTTCTTCAATCCTAGCAGTGGTGGCTTGATAGTTTTGGGTGTACTCGTTGTAGAAGGTGGTTTGTTGCATGCTCATGTTCCGCATCATATCCATCATTTCATTCCAATTACCACCTTGCTCATTTGGTACCCCTTGATTCCCATCATCTTCACCTTGCTGCCTAGCATTGCGCCTTGGTCTCCTACCTCTTGGAGCAACACCTTCCGCTTCTTCCTCATTATCAGACGCTTTACCATGATATTCATACTCATTATCATTATTCAAGAACCAATGCATTTTTGCCATCCTAGATTGCGCACTCTTAGGATGCAAGATATGACTAACAATCCAATATACCACTCTAGCATTAACAGACAACTTGCTGAATCCCATGAGTTCTGGAACTCTACCATTTTTGGTGATAGAACAATTAAACACATCAGAATCATAGTCAATAGCACTTGCTTCTGTGTATTGTAATAACTCCTCTCCGGTAATTCTTGTATCAGTGTTCATCTCAAAAAGATGAAACCTCAAATCAGCAGTAAAAGTATACACATTTCATCCTAGACGAAATTGAAATTCAGCACCATTCCGTTCTTGTAATCCAGAATAGAATATCCTTACCAAGGTGTCATTATATTTTGTCCTTAAATCACAGAATACATCAAGATTTTCTCTTTCTAAAATCTCAGCAATGTCACTCAAATTCATGCTCTCAAGACTATTAGCACGAATTGCTTTTTGTTGTAGAACACCCCGAGTCCTATAATATCTAGTATAAGTAGTAAGACATTCTTCATGAACATAATCTTCCTCCCTAAAGCCAAGATTACGCAAGCCGCATTGCTACTCTCAGCATTAGTTTTACTAGTCTTCTTCCTAGGTGCCATTGTTCACATAGATAAAGTGTAGAGAAAATTAACTTTAAATAAAAGTGATGAAGAAAACAAATTCGAAACGAAGCACAACCAAACGAAATCAACCAAGTCTTTAATACAAAACCTTGTAGAGAACAACCAGCAACACAAATGCTTGTAATCTTTACGAAATTCTTATGAACCAAAATTCCCAACTTGAACCCTAGCCTTGAATGTGCAAGATGATGGAGGTAAACCACGAAATTTCCAAGACCATGCGATTTGTGTGTGATTTTAATGAATCTTTGTTGCATTTCCGCGATTGTCTCACCATCACGCATGCAAAAAAGTTCAAACTCTTGTGTCAAAGTGTTTATTTTTTATTGCTTGACTTCATTAATACCCTCAAAGTGAGTAATTAATGTATCACACATTTCTTTTTCCGAACTACAATGCGAAACATGATAGAATTGCTCAATCCCCAAAGAGGAGATTAAGATGTTTTGATCTTTCGCATCATAGTTCACTTTCTTCTTATCTTCGTCATTCCATTGTGCCACAGGCTTGTTTGTTACTACACCATTTACATCGGTATTTGTCAGAACAATGAGACCGTTTTCAATGGTGTTCCAAACTTTACTATCAAAAGAATTGATGTGAATCCTCATACTACTAGTCCAATAGTTGAAATGTTCGCCGTTGAATATCGGTGCTCTATTATAAGCCCCCTTAGGTGCAAAAGCCATTGTTATCTAATAATTGGCACAAATTCACACAATTTTCGTAAAATTCGAACTGGGATCGTGATACCACTTGTTAGACTACTTGGCTACGCTTAGAGGGAGGTGAATATAAGCGTTCCGAAATAAAACAAACAATTTTTCAGAATGATAAAAGAATGTGCGAAAGCTACCTAGATCGGTAGTCTACTTTGCACCTTTCGACCAAAGGGAAAGTAGTATAGCCTTAATAGTTGATGATGATAAGATGAGTACAATCGAAATGTTTCGAAGGTAGCTAGCAAATTTGTTCAATTTTATATTTTACTTCGAAAACTTATCACACACACACACAATCGTATGGAATTCACAATCTATTGCAACCAAAGTATCGAAACTTGAATTTCGTCGAACACGCAGCGTGCGCTAGAATTCAAGTTTCTCAATTAACAATTAAACCAAATGTAAATGAGTTAAGGGATATAGAATGCAAACAGAGATGATCAGGGAGTTCCCAGCATTCGTGTCGTCCTCGCGGTCGGCCGGTACGTCTCCCTCCAACTTATCATACAGACAAGTTGAGATTTTCACTAATTCTCCGAAAACGGTTACAAATGCACAATTCCCAATAATACAATACACGAACGATAAAGACTCAATCTACTATCTTCGTCGTAGCTTCAATGCGAATTGCGCGACCTCAACTCAATCTTGGCTTCAACCTCTGATTCCAACGGTTTATCCTCACACCTATCTTGATCCCCAAGAACCTTGTGAAAACCGTCCAGCCGATTCCTTCACCAAATTGCGTTGATCCTTCAAGCAAGCGATGCCTCTTGAATCCGGATGAGACACCCAACCATCAAGAACAATTCAACCGCGAATCACACCGAACGTTATCTTCCAAATCTTTTAAGAACCTTTGATTGAACCCATACTCAATCTCAATTTGATGGAGATTTGAAAGAAGATGATGAACTTGTGTTGAATGCACTTTGATCAAAAATATCTCAATAATTCAGATCAAAGGAATGTTTTCCAACTTTTTCTCATTGATACAACAAATCCCCATTTATAGACAAAATAGAATGGAGTAGATTTAGGCACAATTTGACAGAAGTGTATCGATACATCCATTAGTGTGTATCGATACAAGTCCCTGACAGCGTTCAAAAAATTGAAGTTTTGTATGTATGTATGTATCGATACAACCACGATTATGTATCGATACATACATTAATAAAAACAAATTCTTGACTGATATGTATCGAAACAATCATGTATGTTTCGATACACAAAGCTCTCTCTGGTTTCACGAGAGTCTCTGGTTTTGATACACAAAGGCTCCTCTGACTCCTTTGAGAACTATTTGTATCGATACAAAAGTGCTATGTATCGATACAAATATGTGGTGATCAGCCTGATTTAAGTTTCAGGACATTTGTATAGATACAAGTATGTATGTATCGATACAAAATACCTAAAAATTGGTTTTCAAAGTTTCTAAAATATTTTTCGCTGTCATGTTAATTTCAATTGATACCAAAATGTATTCTACTCTATTTCATGTGTTTTGACAATTATTAAAACTTGGAGGTGAACTGGTGCATTTACAACCTTTACTCTTTAATTTTGTTAATTCATTGATTTGGTATCGATTGAATTTTACGCACGCCAAGTGCTTGACAAAATTCAATTGATTTGCTTGATTTGCGATATTGGTAACTTGCATCGTTGGCTTGTTGTGTAAACGTTTTAAAATCAATTGAACGTTTGTCTTGGTGATTGATCGCGAAACATCACTTACTTTGCTTGTAACATCATTTGTACCAATTCGGTGTAATACTGCTTTTCGTTTAATCAAGGTGCAATAGACTACCGATCCGGTGGGCTTCCGCGCTAATTGTAAATAGTTTTAAAAACTTTAATTGTTTATAGGATCACTTGTTCAACCACCCCTTCTAAGTGATTAAGCCATGTAGTCTAACAAGTGGTATGACGATCCCAGTTTGATTTTACGCAAAATTGTGTGGATTTGTGCCAATTGATAGATCATTATGGCTTTTGCACCTAAAGGGGCGTATAATAGGACTCCCATATTCAATGGCGAACATTTTATTTATTGGAAAGGTAGTATGCGTATTCACATCAATTCTTTTGATGAAGAAGTGTGGAGCACCATTGTGAACGGTCCCTTTATTCCAACTACGAACGATCTTAATGGTGTGGTGACACCTACACCTATGGCACGATGGACGAATGATGATAAAATGAAAGTGAACTACGATGCGAAAGCGCAAATAATTTTAACCTCCTCTTTGGGGATTGAACAATTTTATCGCGTTTCACATTGTGGTTCGGCTAAAGAGATGTGGGACACATTGGTTACTTCCTTTGAGGGAACCGATGAAGTCAAGCAATCTAAGGTAATCACCTTGACACAAGAATTTGAGTTGTTTCATATGCGTGATGGTGAATCCATTGCGGATATGAAACGAAGATTTATAAAAATAACCAACAAACAACATGGTTTAGGTAAACTTATCGCAAATGAAGTTGCTACTAACAAAATCTTAAGATGTTTGAATAGGAATTGCAACCAAAAGTTACCGCTATAAAGGAAGCCAACAATGTAGCTCAACTCAATGTCACGACTCTTTTTGGCAAACTTGAGGAGCATGAGCAAGTGCTCATTGCTTTGGATAAACATGAAAAGGAGTTAAAAAGGAGAAGCTTACATAGAAAGAAAAAGAGAAGGATAAAAGGTCAATTGCTTTAAAGGCCTCTACATCAAAGTCCCAAAAAAATGAGCAAGTGGATAGTAGCTCAAGTGATGAAGACTACGATGATTAGGAAATGAGTCTCTTCATCAAGCGCTACAATCAGTATCTGAGGAAGAATGAGATTAGACACTCCGACGATAACCTTAAAAAGTTTAGGAGAGATAGTGGTTGCCGAAAGAATGAAGGCAGTTAGTACTCTAAGAAAGGGGCATTCTATGAGTGTGGCCAAGTTGGTCACTTCAAACCGGATTGTCCTAAGCTCAAAAGAAAAGAGAATGAGTCAACTAATTTCAAGAAAGGGGGCAAAGGAAAGAAGACTTATGTTGCATGGGAGAGTAGTAGCTCATCATCCTCTTTGGCATAAAGTTCAAGTTCAAGTGATGAGAGCGAGTTAGAAAATGTGTGCTTTACAACTCGGCATTACAAAAAGAAATCTCCTAAAAAGGTAAACTAAAAACCCTCAAGCTCATATACTATATTGGAGTATCATGATTTACAAATGGCAATTGAAAAATTGCGTAGTGAAACTAACAAAGCTTCCAAACGATCAAAAGAATTGAAAGAACTTTTGAAAATTAACAAACATATTGAAACCAAAGTATTGGAAACCGAAAAAGAGTTGAAAGCTTTCAAGTTATCTATGTTAAATAAGCCAAGTGTAAATAGTGATACTCATGTTCATGATGAGACCAGTTGTGATGATGCATTCAATTATTTAGAGATATTAAGATTCTCAAAGACAAATTGAATCCTCCATCAAAGCCAAATATTGTTTGTTCTATTGATCCACCAAAAATTATCAAAAATTCAAAACCAAAACACAAAACGCACAAAATTGTTGAAGTGGATCCAGAGAAACACAATCCTCATCTTGTATGTCATTATTGTTGTACTAAAGGTTATACTATTCAAAAATGTCAAGCAAGAAAAGTTTTGGTTCCAAAAGGTATTATGCAATGGTTGCCTAAGTCCAACAAAATATGTTTGTTAGACTATGTGGCTACGCTTAAAGTGGCGAATATAAGTGATCTGAGAATACAACACACGACTTTTCGGATTTTAAACGAGTGAGCGGAAGCTACCTAGATCGGTAATCTATTTGCACCTCGACCAAAGGAAAGGTAATATAGCCAAAATGATATAACAATGATAATTCAAATACAACAACAAATATTCGAATTCAAGCAATAGTCAAATATAGTTTTTCCTTGAAAATCGTTCACACACACAAATAACAGTATCGAATTATCTTATAGCAAACAAAGTAACAAACGGTACTTTTGTCAAACACTTGGCGTGTATGACAAAACTACGTTTGTGAATTAACAACAAATCGTAAAGTAAAGAGATAAGAGATTAGAGAATGACACACGTAGATGATCAGGGAGTTCCCAGCTTTCGCGTCGTCCTCGCAGTGGGCCGGTACCTCTCCCCCCAACTTAGCAAACAAATAAGTTGAGACTTTTATTCGGAATTTTTTATATGAATGCACAAGTACACAATTGATACAATATGTAAAGATATAGACTCTATCTAATGATCTTCACCATAACTCCAACTTGTGATTGTGCAACCTCAATCCAATCTTGACTTCAATTACCGTTTCCAACAATCAAACCCTCACACCTATCTTGAACCAAGAACTTTGTGATGATTGTCCGGATAATTCCCTCGCCAAATTGTATTGATCAATCCAAGCAACACTTGAATCCGGATGAAAAACTCTATACCCTCAAGACCCAATCAACTCGGATGTAATTCTGATTCACCACAAACTTACCCTGAACGTTATCCTTCAAGCTCTTCTAAGAAACATCAATTGAACCCATATTCAACTTCAATTTTATAGAGATTAGAAGGAAGATGATGATTGTTCTTGAATGCTCTTTGATGCAAAATACTTAGCAATCTTGATCAAATGAATCTTTACCAATAGTTTCTCACACTTACAACAATAATACATAAAGCTATTTATAGAGAAAATAGAATTGATTAAATTTAGGCACAATCTAACAGACTTGTATCGATACATCCATTAATGTGTATCGATACAAGTAACTTAACAGCGTTGGAAAACTGAAGTTTTGTATGTATGTATCGATACAACCACGAACTTGTATCGATACATACACCAGTAAGACAGAGTCTTGACTGATATGTTTCGAAACACACAAGTATGTTTCGAAACATAATGTTCTCTCTGGTTTCAAGAGAGTATTCATGTGTTTCGAAACATATAAGTGTGTTTCGAAACACAGAGGCTCATCTGGACTCCAATGAGAACATTTTGTATCGATACAAAGGTGCTATGTATTGATACAAATGCGTGGTAATCAGCCTGAACAAGTTTCAGGACATTTGTAACGATACAGGTATATATGTATCGATACAAAACACCTAAAAATTGGTTTTTCAAAGTTTCAAAAAGTGTTTTTGCTGTCAAGTCAATTTCAATTGTTACCTAAACACATTCTACTCTATTTTCATGTGTTTTGACAATTATTAAAACTCGGAGGGGAACTGGTGCATTTACAATGTTTTCCTCACTACATAGGACCCAATGAAAATTGGGGACCTCCTTATGTTTAATTGTTGTAGGAAGTGTCTTGACAATTTAGAAAGGAGATGGTTTCTAGATAGTGGATGCTCAAGACACATGACCGGTGACACTCCACTTTTCATTGAATTCAAATCCAAGGAGAAGGGCTTCGTCACTTACGGAGACAACAACAAAGGGAATATTCTTGGTGTATGAACCGTTGGTAATCCATCTACTCTCATCCATCTACAACTTATCGAGTGTTGCCAAACTTTGTGACAAATGTTTTATGATCAATTTTAAACCTAAATTTTGCACAATTCAAAGCAACACGAATGAGATGGTTGTGCTTAAATCTATTAGACACGGTAATGTCTATATGCTTGATCTAGAAGATGTTAGTCTAGCAAGTGCTAAATGCCTTATAACTAAAAACGATGACTATTGGCTATGGCATAGGCGTTTAGCTCATTTAAATTTTGAATTGCTAAATAAAATAGTATCCAAAGACCTTGTCATCGGCATTCCAAAAATAAAATTTTCAAAAGATCACTTGTGTGATGCATGCCAAATGGGTAAGCAAACAAAGATCTCTTTCAAGTTGAAAAAGATGATTTCGACTTCAAGGCCTTTGGAGCTTATCCTTAGGGATCTTTTTGGTCCATCAAGAACCAAAAGTCTTGGTGGAAATTATTACGGTCTTGTAATCGTTGACGACTACAATAGGTATTGTTGGACACTTTTTCTATCTAGCAAGAGTGAAACCTTATCCACTTTCAAAAGATTTGCCAAGATGATACAAAATAAACTCAACCTTAAGATAGATACCATACGTAGTGATCATGGGGGAGAGTTTGATAATAAACGTTTTGAAAAATATTGTTCAAAGTATGAGATTGATCATAATTTCTCCGCTCCACGTACACTTGCAACAAAATGGGGTGGTGGAGAGGAAAAATAGAGTACTTGAAGAGCTTGCAAGAACTATGCTTAGTGAATCTTCCTTACCAAAATAATTTTGGGCGGATGCTATTAGCCCCACGATTTATGTCTTAAATAGGGCGATCATCTGACCTATTTTAGATAAAACTCCTTATGAAATTCTTAAAGGAATGAAGCCTAACATTAGTCACTTGCATGGCTTTGGATATAAATGCTTTATTTTGAACAATGGTAAAGAAAATCTTGGCAAGTTTGATGCAAACAAGGCACAGTTGGTTGCACAAGGTTATAACCAAGATGATGGAATTGACTATGAGGAATCTTATGCGCCAGTTGCTCGCCTCGAAGCTATAAGACTTTTGCTTGCATATGCATGTAACATGAATTTTAAGCTTTATCAAATGGACGTTAAAAGATATATTAATGAGGAGGTGTACGTGGCACAACCTCCTAGTTTTGAAAATTATGAGTATCCAAGTCACGTTTATAAATTGAAAAGATCACTTTATGGCCTCAAACAAGCTCCTAGAGCTTAGTATGAACGCCTTAGCAAGTTCTTAATCAAAAATGTTAATGCACCAGTTCCCCTCTGAGTTTTAATAATTGTCAAAACACATGGAAATAGAGTAGAATATGTTTAGGCAACAATTGAAATTGACTTGACAGCAAAACATTATTTTGAAACTTTGAAAAACCAATTTTTAGGTGTTTTGTATCGATACATATATATCTGTATCGATACAAATGTCCTGAAACTTGTTCATGCTGATTATCACGCATTTGTATCGATACATAGCACTTTTGTATCGATACAAATTGTTCTCATTGGAGTCCAGAGGAGCCTCTGTGTTTCGAAACACACTTTTATGTTTCGAAACACATGAAGACTCTCTTGAAACCAGAGAGAACATTTTGTTTCGAAACATACTTGTGTGTTTCGAAACATATCAGTCATACTCTGTTTTTCTGGTGTATGTATCAATACATACGCGTGGATGTATCGATACAAGAACACAAACCTTCAGTTTTTCTCCTGCTGTCAATTGCTTGTATCGATACACATTCATGTATGTATCGATACAAGTCTGTTAGATTGTGCCTAAATTTGCTCAATTCTATTTTCATTATAAATAGCTTTATGTGTTATTGTTGTATGGGATGATGAGAAACCAGTATTGAAGAGTTCTTTGGTCAAGATTGTTTGAGAGTTTTGCATCAAGGATCATTCAAGAGCAATCATCATCTTCCTTATTATCTCTATCAAATTGAAGATTGAGTATGGGTTCAATTGGAGTTTCTTAGAAGATCTTGAAGGATAACGTTCAGGGAAAATTCGCGGTGAATCAGAATTTGTCATCCGAGTTGATTGGGTCTTGAAGGTAGTGTTTCTCATCCGGATTCAAGTGTTGCTTGAATGTTACAATTCGATTTGGCGAGGGAATTATTCGGACGATCATCATGGGTTCTTGGTTGAAGATAGCGTGAAGGATTGATCGTTGGGAACGATAATTGAAGACAAGATCGAATTGGGGTTTGCGCAATTACAAGACGGAGCTATGTTGAAGATAGTGAAGATCGTGTAATCGAGTCTGTATCTTGCATATTGTATCGTTTGTAATTTGTGCATTGTTAAAGAGATTTTCCGAAGTAAAGTCTCAACTTATCCTTTTGATAAGTTGAGGGGAGACGTACCGGCCCACTGCGAGGATGACGCGAAAGCTGGGAACTCCCTGATCGCTCCCTTGTGTATCTCTCTATCCCTTATCTATTTACATTCTATTTTGTTATTTACTTGCATACATAATTTTGTCACACACACCACGTGTTCGACGAAATTATTGTGTGATCACTTTGTTTGCTATACGAATTTACAATTCCGCAATTTGTGTGTGAGACAATTTTTAATAGATAAGTGTTATTAGAAAATTGCTTGACTTGTTAATTTGGATTGCATTCCTTGTATCACCTTCATTCCATATCGGCTTTTACTACCTTTCCTTTGGTCGAGGTGCAATAGACTACCGATCTAGGTAGCTTCCGCGCTTACTCGATTGATTTAGGAAAAACCGTAGTTGTTTGTTTGGAACGCTCTAGTTCGCCACATTTGAGCGTAGCCTTGTAGTCTAACAAAAAACAGATACTCTAGAGGGAAGGTTGACACTACCCTCTTTATTAAACGAAAAGGAAAGGACGTTTAACTAGTTCAAATATACGTTGATGACATTATATTTGGGTCGACTAGCCCCTCTATTGTGAAGAATTTTTCTAGTTTAATGCAGGGAGACTTTGAGATGAGCATGATGGGGGAATTGACGTACTTCCTAGGTCTTCAAATAAAGAAAATGGAGGAAAAAACCTTCACTTATCAACCAAAGTACTGTCAAGAAGTGCTAATGAAATTTGGCATGTCCGACTCAAAAGAAATAGACACACCAATGACATCAAATTACTCTCTAGAAAAGGATGAATAAGGTAAAGATGTTGAGATAACAAAATATCGAGGTATAATCGGATCCTTAATCTACTTAACGGCTTCTAGGCCGGATATCATGTTTAGTGTATGCATGTGTGCCCGGTATCAATCGTGTCTCAAGGAGTCCCACATGAAAGCCGTTAAAAGGTTTTGAGATACTTAAAAGGAACATCACATTTTGGCTTGTGGTATTCAAAGGGAAATGATTTCTCTTTGGTAGGTTATACCGGTTCCGATTTTACCGGTTGCAAATTGGATCGTAAAAGCACTAATGGCACATGTCATTTGTTTTAGTAAAAGCTTGGTGAGTGTGCATAGCAAAAAGCAAGTTTTAGCAGCTTTGCCAATGCCGAAGCGGAATACGTTGCCACCGGTAGTTGTTGTTCTCAAATTCTTTGGTTAAAACAACAATTACTTGACTATGATTTAAAACTACAATGTATTCCAATCTTGTGTGATAACACTAGCTAGTGCTATTAACGTTACTGAAAATCCGATACTACATTCTAGGACTAAACATATAGAGATTCGTCACCATTTTCTTCGTGATCATGTTGAAAAAGATGATGTGGTTTTTGAGCATGTTGAGTCTAAAAATCAACTTGCGGATATCTTTACAAAACCATTTGCCACTGATCCTTTTGTCTACATTCGAGGAGAATTGGGGAAACTACATTCTAGGACTAAACATATAGAGATTCGTCACCATTTTCTTCGTGATTATGTTGAAAAAGATGATGTGGTTTTTGAGCATGTTGAGTCTAAAAATCAACTTGCGGATATCTTTACAAAACCACTTGCCACTGATCCTTTTGTCTACATTCGAGGAGAATTGGGAATCCTCGACATATCTAACCTAGAATAGATTGCCTTTTATTATGCACTTTATATATATATATTCTCTATGCCTCTTGGTGACTTGAAGCATTACACAAAGAAAGTGCATCATAAGGTTACGGTAAACGGTTACAAAGTATCTCTTCTCTCTCGTCTTTTCTTATCTTTGCTTCATTGTGTGTTCTTTCATCAACTTGACATATCATGTAGGTTACAAATTTCATGCTTTGCACATTTCCAAAAACTTCGCTTTGAAATAGTAATAATTTTCAAAGTCCATAAGTGTTAAATGGCAAGTTGTGTTAAATGGTAGCTTAGTGTATTGTCTATATTGCTTTAACATGTTGCATATACTTTATCCGTGTATTCACTTTCTCTATGATAAACGGCTATAATATGATGTGGTTACATGAAATTCTGGCATGTATGATAATAGGTGTACATGCTTAATTATTCGTCCATTTATCTTGATATGTTGCATTTTTATAATGTCGATGTTTTGCTATCTATGCTTCTTGTTTTGGCTTGTTATTCTACATGCCATTTTTGTCATGGTTTATGGTTATTCTTCAATTGAATACGTTTTGCATATCTTGCGTAATCATTTTGATAAGGATTTTCATCATAAAGTGCATTTCGACAAATGTAAGTGCATGATATGACCATTTAAAATTGTCTTTGAATATTCATACTTCTAATATGTGTATTCTTGTCTTCTTTTTGATATTTTCAAAGGGGGAGAGAAGAATACAAGCATAAGCTAAGGATAAAGCTAAAAAGTTTTTGAATATTGGTTCGACCCTTCAAGCGCAAAGTGGCATCAACTGAGGGGGAGCATTGCTAGTGGTTAGCTTTGATGTTTGCGTCTGTAACATGCTTGCTATTTATTGCATATTAGGTAGGATTAGATAGCTTATGCAATAGGTTTTGATAATTATCAAAAAAGGGGAGAATGTAAGTGCACCAGTTCCCCTCCATGTTTTAATAATTGTCAAAACAAATGAAAATAGAGTAGAATATATTTTGGGTGAATTAAACTTGCATTGACAACGAAAAACCTTTTAAAAGTTAAATTACAGGTCATTTGGAATGATGCATCTTTAATTGGATCGATACAAATGGTGTGAAATTTGTTCTGGCTGAAAAACACGTATTTGTATCGATACAGACAATATTTGTATTGATACGAATCTACTCTCAAGGAGACAAAGAAACTTCTACGTATCGAAACATGCTTGCATGTATCGATACATATCAATCTCTCTTGAAACCAGTAAGAGCATATTGTATCGATACATGGGTGTGTGTTTTGATACATATCAGGCTCTCTTTAATCCAGAGAACCTCTTATGTATCGATACACATTAAGATGTTTCTATACATATCAGTCAAATTTCAGATTTTTTGTCGTCTGATGACTCACTATTTGTGAGGAGTTTAGGACTTTATTCGTGAGTTATTTCCTGTCAATATGGTGATCAAACCATGTTTTAATTCACTTTCATTAGTTTTAGTTAGTTTTGAGTCTAGAATTATGTAATAGGAATACTAATGTAATTTTGGTTAAAAGAGTTAGTTTATAGGAAATTTATGTCAAGGCATGTTATTTGGTTCTAAATCGTCATCAAAGGCATCTACTGATAATGACTTTTAAGACATTGAGCTCCGTACAAGTCAACAAGTCAAGCGACACAAGCAGACAAAAGACGGGAATATAGTAAAACTTTGGTGAAGGCATCTTTTGAGGAAAAGGATGACTGCTGGCTTGCTAGCTGTCAGCATCACAAATGATTGTATTATGATTAGTGGTCCTTGCAAATGGAATATCCTTTATTGCTTTGGCTTATTGTCATCATTTAAGGTTGCACCCGATCTAAGAAGGATATGCCTATAAATATACATCCCTAAATCATAAATGGTGTGCTTGAAAACCCTAAAAGGAGATCTGAGAAGAAGGAGAGCTGCTGCGCCATCAAGGAGACTTAGTAGCAGGAGGCGACCGATGATAACGAGAGGCACGATAGTGTCTGTAGGAGTATCTATTGCTTTGTAATGGGTATCACTACTCTACTTGTTATTATTGTTGTTGTTTCTATGCTCAATTTGAGCTAAACTCTTTGTAGTTGAAATTATGCGAAGTTTAATATAATGAATGAAGTATTTATGCGAATGAATGATTGTTATTGTGTCATCTTTAACTCTATGCTTTTATGAAAATACATTTATTTCTTTGACTGATCAACTTGGATTTATGTACAAGTTGCATGTGTAGAGACATCTATTATGTCAATGAAAAATATAAAGTTAATAAGGTTAAGTGAGGTATAAACATATATTCTCCACCTTTTCTTATGGATATGTTAATGGTCTTAATGGGACACCAAACAAGCAAGCGTTTTTCTGAACAAGGTGAGGGAATTGATCGAATAACCGTCACGGGGTTCGTTGCAGATGAACAAGGAGAGGATCGATTATTGGTAATGGTAATTGAAGTTGTGGATTGCGTCGAGGATTGCGCATTTTGATTGAAGCTACACAAGTGAAGAAAGATTAGTCTTTTATATAGTCTTGGTATTGTATTCCTTCAATTGTGCACATTGTAATTGTTCAAAGAGATTTTAAAATAAAAGTCTCAATTCGGTGTTTTTACCGAGTTGGGGGGAGGCGTACCGGCCGACCGCGAGGACGACACGAACGCCAAGGAATTCCCTTATCACCCTTGTTTGTATCTCTCTAACTTTTACTCTTTAATTTTGTTAATTCATTGATTTGGTATCGATTTAATTTTACGCACGTCAAGTGCTTGATAAAATTCAATTGATTTGTTTGATTTGTGATATTGGTAACTTGCATCGTTGGCTTGTTCTGTAAACGCTTTAAAATCATTGAAACGTTTATCTTGGTGATTGATCGTGAAACATCACTTACTTTGCTTGTATCATCATTTGTACCAATTCGGTATAATACTCCTTTTCCTTTAATCAATGTGCAATAGACTACCAATCCGGTGGGTTCCGCTCTAATTGTAAAAAGTTTGAAAATTTTCATTGTTTATAGGATCATTTATTCAACCCCCCCCCCCCCCCCCCCCCCCCTCTAAGTGATTAAGCCGTGTAGTCTAACATCTTCCTAATGCTACCTATCCAACTATGTGGTAACTGATCATGACATGCATGAACATAAAGAGTGCTCCTTAGACTATCAATTGCAGGTCCAAACCAAACAAACATTGAACATGAAAATCATGGTGTTAAGTTCCAACATTGTTCCAATCTTTGATTCAAAGTATAAACTAATTACAATGAAAAGAAACAATGCATTAAGTCTTTTATTCATGTCAAAACTAACAAAATACTCGTATGTTTGCACACATGAGTATGTGTGTTTTATAGATAATACTAACTTAATACTAACTTTATATAAATTGATATTACAAAAATGATAAATTCAAAGGCATTAGATAGTCTTTAAACAACATAAATTGTTTGGAATTAACCCTTCCAATGTTCATTATCAAGAATGACTTAGCAATTGTTTCATGGTATCATGAATTTGAATGAATTGTGTGTGCAATTGTGTTCTTTGACTGTTGATTAGGTTTAACCGTGCATTAAGATGCGAAGATTCAAGAATCAGTTGATCCATCTCTTTCTGAATTTCCTCTTGTTGATTTAACAAAACCTCTATCCTAGCTTCAATTGTCACTCGACGCTGATTAATAGCGTCTCGTTCCGAGAGTAATTGGGAGTAGCCAGCTCGAAGAGTTGCTTTGGCTTCTTGTAAAGATTGTATTTGGCGAAAGTTATTGGACGCAAAGTTTTGATGCGGTGGTTCCTCTCGGGCAACATGTTCAAGAGAAGAAGGCGAATGAGATATAGGCGTAAATTGTCGCGGCACAACCCTACCAATGTTTTCAAATGTCTCAGAGTAGTTGTTAGGAGGAAAAATCAACTCCACCTGGAAAAAAAAAGAGAAAAAAGGAAGATGTTATATTTGATATATGTCATGCATGTCAAGTTCAAAAAACAATACTAGGAAGGCTTACCTCAGAGGAAGATGATTCATGGGATAATAATGGTCTCATGGAAGCAAAGGATTGGTCCTCGTTAAGAGTCATTCCTTCAAAATGTCTGTGTAATTGGAATAAGAAAAACAATATAAAATTAATTGTCATGACATTTTCTTACTCACAAATTAAATTAAAACAAGAAAATTAAATTAAGAATGTCTCTTTCAACATATTTCATTCTCCATATATATATAATGAAAACAAACGATACATGGACTCCTTTTTCATTCTTTAGTCAAAACTAAACTTATTATGTTAAGGTAGATAATATAAAATTATAAACTTATTAATATAATTTTTTATTCCACTATTAAATATATTGGTATGTATACTATCAACAATGTATTTTTGATAATGGTGATTACACCACGATCTTCTATTTTTCACATATTTTTAATTATTGTTTAGTACGTGAAAAATGGTCAAACATTTCATTTATTTTAAGATAGAGTGAGTAGTATATTAGTCATTCACATTTATCATTCTCCATTTATAAATGAAAAGAAACAATGCATCCGGTCCATTTTATTGTTTTAGTAAAAATTAATTGTACATTTTTTTCCATTTTAAAAATAAAGAGCGGTCAAATGTATTTAATTCAAATTCAAATTTGACCAACTATATTTGACTTTTATGTTTTTATTTTTACTAAATTTGAATTTTCATGTTTTTTGACTTTCATGACGTCATCACTCTACAAGTTTTTTGAGTTTATCACTAAATCTTGGTTGGTGAGGAGCTGACTCGAGTAAAATGAACATTACAGTTTTTCCTTCTTTTAAGAACCCCCATGTTATTATAAATACTCACTTGTACTTGAGTAATTTCCATTGCATTTAGATCTATTTTTCCACCAAGTTTTTCATTTTCTTAAAACTGTTTACGAAGAAAAAATGGCTTCTTCTCGAATTCCTGATAACACTCCTGAAATCATTATTGATAAACACACAATTGACATCATTTTTAATGACTTCAAAAACTTCCTGATCCAAGACTTCGACCAATTTTTGGAAGAGGATATATATGATCATTTTTCCAACCTTACCACCCGCCTTACTCTACATTCTTCTAATTTAAATACCCAACAATTTGGGTTCTTTTCTTCTGCCAAATTACTTTCATATATCCTGAAATTTGAACTTCCTGCCTTAAAGGCCGTGAATGCTTCTCCTAACAAGGTTTGTACCGACTTTGATACTGTGAAAGCACAACTCAACTGCTATTCTGAAAGCATTGCCGACAAGAAGATACTTGTCAACAACTTTCGCAAAGAACTAGCTGATATCAATGAGCAGATTACTAATCATGAAAATGCACTCATTCGCTTGCGTGAGCGTAGAGGCCACATCATTAAACAAATTCGGACTGAGAATGAATTAATTCTCTTGGATGAAGAATCTTGTGTAAAGCTAATGGGATACTTAGCTGATTGTGGTCAAGAAAGACGTGAACATGATGAGAAAAAAGAAATTCAGAATGTTCGCACCCGCTCCCTTGAATATGCATGAGAAAATTTGCAAGCCTTGATTCGTTTAATGTAGTTTAGATTTAACTTCACGGCTCTTACCTTTCTATAGTTATATCAAAAGTTTATTATCCATTTCTAGTTTCGAACCTTTAACATTCAATAAATAATTAAGTAGCCTTGTTTTTTTTTATTAATTTTGCACTCTTTGTAATTTTGGCCCTTATGCCATTTTAGATTAATGTTTACTTTTCTATGTTGAATTAGTTTATAGTATATTCATAAGGTTTTAAATATTGCCCATTAACTGAAATAAATTTAGCATTCTCGTCTAGACTTTGAATTAAATAAGCTTTTTTTTAAAAACTTTTCTAACCTTAAAGGGATCTTCTCATTTTGAAGTTTATTTACCTAGATTTTGATTATTCACATCCATAGAAAATTGTTTTCAAAACCAAGTAACCTTCTGAAAAAGTTTTGATTTTTTACTTTCTTGTCGTAACTATGCATTTTTGATATGGTGAATATACCAGCATATTATCCAAGGATAATTTAATAAAAATATCATTGTTTTTCTTTTATTTTATATTTTTCTTAATATGTGTAAAATGGTCAAACAAATCATTTATTGCAATATAGAGGGAGTGTTATATTAGTAATTTTTCATGTATAAAGGAAAAGAAACAATGCGATTTTTTTAACATAACCCTGAAAGGGGTGAAAAACACCAATCTACCCCTCTTTCCAGAAATTTTCTGAACTGTCCCATTCTGACGTCTTTGTGGAAACTCGCTAGTGCAGGTAGCGAGTTTCAGCTTGCATGGCCTTTGAGAACTTGCCTACATGCAGTAGTGAGTTTTAGATTTGTATTTCTTTGAGAACTCACTACTGCAGGTAGCGAGTTTCAGCTAGGAATTTGTGTTACAGAACTCGTTACTTCAACTAGCGAGTTTCAGCACGGTTTTTGTTTTACTCGTTTTTGCTGTGTGATGGATTTTAGATTATGGGAGTTTAGATTTATTAAAGGGTATTGAGTTAGACAGAGTTTAAGATTTTTAGTGGTTTTAGTGTTTAAGTTAAAAGTTGAATTATGGAGATTTAGAGTTTAAAATATGAAAATAAATATTATCAAATACAACAAGACATTTATATTATTAAACTAAACAAATTACAAACATAAACTCAACACATTTAAAACAAAACATAACATAATACAAATCACACAATTATAATATAAGGTTGATGATCCCCCAAGATTTGGACAAGCGTTGCGTCTATGACCAGGCGTTCTACATAATCCACATCGCCTATGTGTATCAGCATCATCCATTTCAGTTCAAATCCGACTACTTCTTGGACGATCCCTATTAAATCTTTTCATATTTGGATCGGGCCAAACTTTAACTCCTTGATACACAGGCCAATTGTGTTTGTTTTGAACAACTGGGAAACTTTGTTGTAGACAGAGAAAACGGTGGAAGTTTTGTACATGTCAGCTATATGCACATGATAAGCTATATGAACATGAGCATGCAGCAATTACAAATGAAAAAGGTGATGACGCGAAATCATATCGTGTTTTTAGCTTAATTTACATGAACTTTTAGTTGTGTTTCATATGTTTTTATTTCATTTGTCTCTTTTTATGCCGGTATTTGTTTCTATTTCAAATATTTAAATAAAACAGGTCGGAAAAGAGAATTGAGCTGAAAACGAAGAAAATTGTATCGAAAAGCGATACAAATGGATGAAAAGAACAAAACCGCGAAATAGTGGGCCACTAGATGTCACATGGTGGGGCCACCACGTGACACATGACACCCACCATGCAATGACCAATCAAAATCACGTGCACATGATGGACCATATGTGATATATATGATATTCATATTCATATATATGTATATGAATCCAACGAAGTGGGTTATGTGTGGCGCTTGCCACAACACTATGGCGCCCGCCATAGTGTTTATTTTCACGGAACTGCTTTTCCTGTGTGTTGGCGTGCGTAAATTACAAACAGGCGATGCTATTTTGTTTCCTTATCATACGGTCCTTATCCTTTCACTAAAGAGCAAGCACATGATCCCACCTGTTTCTATTTTTATGGGACGAAGTAACTTATCAGTAGGAGATTTTTCCTATAAATAGAAGAGCAAAAATTTAGTCTGCTCTCTCTCCTGTTTCACATCCTTTTTCTAGTATTAGTTTTTAGGCAGTTTTTCAGTTCAATAAAAAGTAGTTGTTTTTCCACATCGGGAAGCTACTACGCATTTAAATTTCAATTCTTTATTCAGAATTTTGTACTGGTTAATTCAAGCAGTTTATTATATTCAAGTTATTTAGTTTCATTTTCTTTACCAGGTTTTTATGCATTTAATTTTGTACTGGTTTTTATGCATTCAATTTCTTTACCAGGTTCTTAAACTATTTTTCTGGTTCTGGTTTCTAATTTTAAAACTCCTATACTTTTGAATGATAGTAAAACAAAGTAATTAAGGTTAAAATCAATAAAGCGAGAGTTTGAGATTTTAACTAGATAGTAGAAACTAGATATTAATCTTTGAACGAGCGAGAGCCACGTTAGAATTAATTAGAACTAATTGGTTTTCAAAATATACTTTCAAAATTAGGTGGTAGAAAAGTGACAGTAAAACTTCTAGTGGAGAAAGTATGGTTTTTATCAATATAACGAGAGTGTGAGGTTTAGACCTTTAAACCAAAAACGTTCTTCTGAAAAATAAATACTCTTTCGCGCGCCGTTGATTTGCCGAATCCCCGATTGTTAATTAGTTACATACCGATATCCCACTTTATCATTAATTTAAAATCTTTAATTTAAATTTCTAAAATTCTCAAAATCCTAAAAACAAATATTAGCCTAAGATTTACATCGTACAACAAAAATACGGTACTCGACTATTGGTCTCTGTGGTTCGATATATTTTAAAAGTAAAACGACGTGACTGTGCACTTGCGGTCTTAGATCAAAAATATTTTTATACACAAATCGTCGATCAAAAGGCAAATGTAATGCTTGAAATTTTCCACAATCACACCAACTCTCTTTCAAGTTAACCATATATGTGCCAATAGATTGACCCTTATTGTGATTGATAGTTTCCCTTATTGAGAAAGTTTCAATAAACCTATAAAATTCCATAACTTGGTGTGTGTTAGCCTTTTGCATCGCAGCTGTAATATGTTTCATGCAAGCCTCTGAATATTTTGTATCAGCACCTAACACACATGCTGCCATACGTGATCTTCAAGCAAACAATGAGGCACAACTATAGTAGCTTGATTGGACCAAAGCTTTTTGACTCGGTGAGGTTGCTTGTCATGTGACCCCATCGACGACCCCTCATCAAATGCCTGTGTCCACTTTTCTCTCGTGATATTATCAACCCACTAAAGTGTAACACCCCGTTTTTTTATACTACAAAAAAATGGAGTATTTTTTTTTCTTTTTAACTTAAGAGCGCACATGCGTGATACAAGTGGTAAGCCCGACGTCATATCATACAAAGAAACTAAAACATAAATAGTACTACGACCATTTAAAACTGAATAGTACTATATGCATCATAGTGCTCCACAAGAAGCAAATATGTTACCTGAATATTTTACAACCCAAAACATCGCACCTAGTTCATGTCTGATAAACATAAGCACACCCTAAACTCTGGGCATACTACAACAATAAATTAAAGGAGGTTGATCCAAGAGGGTAAAAGTATATGATTCACTACAAGAAAACTGTTGGATTGCGGCGGTTATTTTATTGGATAGCGGCGGTTTTAAATCGCCGCAACATACTTTTCTGGCGGTTTCTATAGTGCCTGTATATCATCTGGCGGAAGCTAATTTAGCGGCGGTTTTCGGATCCGCCAGACAAACTGCCGCTGTTAGTTTAACGACGGTTTAAACCACTACAATAATACAAAGTGAATTGTAATTTTTGAACCACATAGTGGCGGTTTGAAAACTGCCGCAATCACTATTTATTTTTAAAAAAAATAATTTGCTCTGCTTTTTTTTTTTCTACTGCAAAAAATTGTTCCTTTTCTGTTTTTTTTTTCTGCAATTAATTGTACATAACAAGTTCTCATCCATTAATTAAAATTCATAAACAAGGTCTCTTAAACATAGTAAAATTATACACTTAAAGTTCTCACTGAGATAAAATAAAAATAGCCACATATACCTAAACATCTAAAAGAACAAAAGTTCAACACATCATGTGTCTAATAAGCCAAAATACATTCAAACACATTATGTCTAATAAACATAAACTATATATCTAAATTGTCTAACGTGAAGCCGCTTGCTCCGAACCATTTGAGGTACAAGATAACTTGGAGGTACCATAGCTGGGTCAGAAATTGGAGTATATTGAGATCCATTGTAATGCTGAGCAGGAGGAACCGTCATGGGAACAGGATGCCCTAAAATTGAGGGCTGAGCATTCACAACAGATATAAGAGGAATGGTATAGTCTCTACTCCTATCATTGTTTACCTGTAATTATACAAATCATTGAAATTAAACTTCAAATGTGAAGCCATAATACATTCAGCAAATTTAAAATATGATTACACCAATTGATCCTGCAAGTGCCACCTCTAAAAAATAAAAAGGAAAATGTAATACTGAACAACAAATCTACAATTATGAGACAGGAGTTTAATAATATTGCTTTTTATTTATTTTTGAAATACGGCCAAGAGATTCAGAAAGGTGTGAAGGATTTTCGCAGAATATGGAAAATCAAGGTCCAGAACTAGATATTGAGTATATCTAACCAAGTGTAGCCATGAACAAAGACAAATAAACCAACCAGTTATCAAAATATTTTAAGACATTTTTAATTCATTTATTTATTCTTTTCAAGCATTTATTTAAACAACGTCAATCCTCAGTCTACAGATAGGGTTGATTTGATTGTTTACCTTTATACTAAGATCGGTATGACGTGAATACGAGAGGTGAAGCTTGCAAAAACCTCCATCATATATGAAGTGTCCTTCCAAGGCCTCCTTGGCCACAATAGCTGTCTGGGTATCTACAAGCCATAGCATGTAACTCTCAATTCTCAAGCTTATAATGACAGTAGAAAATAAAACAAGACAACTAGCAAGTCTCTAACTACTGATGAGGTTAAAATTCCCCATGTTCTATGCTGAGAGACTGAAATAAAAATGCATAAATATATCGCTTGAATTATCATTATTATTACTATTATACCTATTAAAGATAAGTATAGGCCATGCTGAGGAGATTCCCAGCAAGCGACATACCCAAATTCCTTAAGAGAACAGTCATATATTCATTCATAAATTATTTAGGGCGAAATTGAGAGAAGAACAATAACGTGCAACTACAAGTATCTTTGTTAAATATTACCATTTTCTATCCAAAATAAATAACAATCTCAAAAGGGCAGCTTTTGTTTAGAATGATTATTAGATCACGAGAGGCGATAATTCCAATAAAGAAGTTTATCTAGGTGGATATAAAATACCTACATTAGCATTTGCCAGTTTCATCAACTATCCTAAGTGTTTTATTTTCCATAGAACCGGGCAACATAAAAGCACATTTGAAAACTTTCCCCAAATGCAATTCTTGCAGGTGACATGGAAAACAGTAGACAACCACAACCACTTGGTTTGCCACTATGCACAAATACTAATATATCCAAATAATGATCAGTTATATTTTCAATAATCTAACCTAACCTGGATATTGAATCAGAGCTTGCAAACCACCATTCTTATCAAACATTGCAATCTTTTGGTGTTTCTCAGAGTAGCCTGTGTAGTTCCTCAGAGTATGACACTTAAAAGCACCACTAACTAAACAATAAAAATAGCACAAAATTGAGTTTAAATTGAAATACATTACATACCTACATGATTACAAACATCAAGATATATATATGTGTATATGTCTAGTTAATATCAAGTAGCTAACAGATTAGATACATCCACTATACTAAATACTGAAAAGTGCATGTTTTTGAATGATTAAGTATTGCAAATTTAGACTCCAAGTGTAGTAAATTTAGACTCCCCAGTAGTAATTGAATCTTCTGCCAGAGCCAATTGGTTCTTTACTATGTCAAACACCTTCTACACAGTTTATGGTTCCTGCACAAAAGTCCATTCTTATTATATACTCTTAAATGTCACAAATATTTAGAATGAGGACACATTAGAACTGCCAAATATATTTATTTTACTTTTCTACAATTCTGAACACATGATCAATACTTACTCTGAGCATAAGACACCATTAATAACTACAAACCTACCAAACTACAAACACATCAAAATAAACCCACTAACAAAAAGAAATCAAGGTTAAATGTATTCAATGGCCCAAGAGAAGAACGCCTTTAAATCGAGTGTTGAATAGAAAATATAAATTACAGGAAGAGACACAAGCATGCATCAACTACAAGTTTAAGTGTTTCACAACTGTCAATAAAATCAAAACTTAATTGAAAAATTTCTTTTGAAGAGAATCCCATTTTAAAAACTTCAACAAATACCAATGTTCTTCTTTTTTGAATACATGTATGGTTCTTCTTTCAACCCAATTTGTTTTAATAATGGCAAAAATCCATGCCATAGATAGATGTTAAAGTAAAAAAATCTTTTGTTGAAAAAATAACATAAATTGGAACCCTAATACATATAGCTGATAGACACAAAACAAGAAAACAACAAATTGAAACCCTAATATTTATAGCTGAGAGATAAATTGAGAAAATAAGAAATTGAACTCTTAAATCAGAGTTTGTGCCCTAAAATATAGAAATTCAATCCCAATATTAGAAATTGAATAACCCAAAAATTAACAGGAAAAGAACCATAAATTAAAGGCAAAAATCAATTAACAGAAAGAGAAATAGGAGAACCAGAAATAGGGGTAAGACCTTGGATGAGGTTGAGCTTGCAACGACGGGAATTTACAAACTGTGAATGGCGACGGAGAAAGCTTCAAACGGTTGAGCTTCGTGAGGGGAACGACGATGGAGAATGTGAAATCGAAATTACCGAACACGAATTGAGGATTCGGTACGGTCGCGAGAGGTTGAAGAAATCAAAGTAAGAGGTGGAAATCGACATTGCAGAACGTGAAATCGAATTTGCAGAGGTTCAAGGAGAGTGAACGGTGGCTGAAGCAAAGATTGAAGGATTGAATGGCAGAATGAATCTGAGAGAACGGTGAAAAAAGGGTTTCTGAGACAACGATGATGAGTTTTGATTCTGAAAAAAAAGGAAGAAGGAAACCAAAGCGAGAAAAATAAAGAGATTGAACCGCCACTCAACCAAATAAACCGCCGGTTCATTAAACCAGACCGGCGGTTCAACAAAACTGCCACAAAACCACCGCATTTTTTATTTTTTTTTGTATTACCGGCAGTTTTATGGAAACCGCCGCAATTCATGTGCCGCTATTTGCCAGTTTTCTTGTAGTGATACAATCATCCAAATGAGTAGCAACTAAGACTAGTCATAAACAACAAGATTCCACATGACCTTGCTTAGTCCAGAAAGGTGTCACTACAGTTAGCTGAACAGAGGACCTAATCGCTACTCGCCCAAGGTAGTAAGCTGTACTTGAAGCTGGGTCGACCCTCCAAGCACTAAGCTACATCAATTCAATGAAATCATTCCTTCAAAATGTGTGTGTAATTGGAATAAGAAAAACAATATAAAATTAATTGTCATGACATTTTCTTACTCACAAATTAAATTTAAACAAGAAAATTAAATTAAGAATGTCTCTTTCAACATATTTCATTATCCATATATATATATATATATATATATAATGAAAACAAACGATGCATGGACTCCTTTTTTATTCTTTAGTCAAAACTAAACTTATTATGTTAAGGTAGATAATATAAAATTATAAACTTATTAATATAATTTTTTATTCCACTATTAAATATATTGGTATGTTTACTATCAACTATGTATTTTTTATATTGGTGATTACACCACGGTCTTCTATTTTTCACTTATTTTTAATTATTTTTTAGTACGTGAAAAATGGTCAAACATCTCATTTATTTTAAGATAGAGTGAGTAGTATATTAGTCATTCACATTTATCATTCTCCAATTATAAATGAAAAGAAACAATGCATCCGGTCCATTTCATTGTTTTAGTTAAAATTAATTGTACATTTTTTTCCATTTTAAAAGTAAAGAGCGGTCAAATGTATTTAATTCAAAACAGTGGCGCTGTTTAGGCCAGTTTTGCCCAAGCACTTGCCCGGGCTTCGGCAAAAAATATTGGTATTTTTAGGGTTAGTTTAGGGAAAAATTAAAATTTTTAGAGTTTAATTTAGGACAAAACTGATACTATTGTTTAAAATTGAGATTTTTAGAGTTAACTTAAGGCTAAATTGAGACTTTTTATATAAAATTGGGATAAATTGAATTTTTTAGGGGTTAATTTAGGACGAAATTGATATTTATTTGTTAGACTAAAATTTTGCCCAAACTTAAAAAAATTTCAAACTCCGCAACTGATTCAAATTCAAATTTGACCAACTATATTTGACTTTTATGTTTTTTTTTTTTACTAAATTTGAATTTTCATGTTTTTTTACTTTCATGACGTCATCACTCTACAAGTTTTTCGAGTTTATCACTAACTCCTGGTTGGTGAGGAGCTGACTTGAGTAAAATGAAGGTTACAGTTTTTCCTTCTTTTAAGAACCCCCATGTTATTATAAATACTCACTTGTACTTGAGTAATTTCCATTGCATTTAGAACCATTTTTCCACCAAGTTTTTCATTTTCTCAAAACTATTTACGAAGAAAAAATGGCTTCTTCTCGAATTCCTAATAACACTCCTTAAATCATTATTGATAAACACACAATTGATGTCATTTTTAATGACTTCAAAAACTTCCTAATCCAAGACTTCGACCAATTTTTGGAAGAGGATCTATATGATCATTTTTCCAACCTTACCACCCACCTTACTCTACATTCTTCTAATTTAAATACCCAACAATTTGGGTTCTTTTCTTCTGCCAAATTACTTTCAGATATCCTGAAATTTGAACTTCCTGCCTTAAAGGTCGTGAATGCTTCTCCTTACAAGGTTTGTACCGACTTTGATACTGTGAAAGCACAACTCAACTGCTATTATGAAAGCATTGCCGACAAGAAGATACTTGTCAACAACTTTCGCAAAGAACTGGTTGATATCAATGAGCAGATTACTAATCATGAAAATGCACTCATTCGCTTGCGTGAGCGTAGAGGCCACATCATTAAACAAATTCGGACTGAGAATGAATTAATTCTCTTGGATGAAGAATCTTGTGTAAAGCTAATGGGATACTTAGCTGATTGTGGTCAAGAAAGACGTGAACATGTGAGAAACAAGAAATTCAGAATGCTCGCACCCGCTCCCTTGAATATGCATGGGAAAATTTGCAAGCCTTGATTCGTTTAATCTAGTTTAGATTTAACTTCACGGCTTTTACCTTTCTTTAGTTATATCAAAAGTTTATTATCCATTTCTAGTTTCGAACCTTTAACATTCAATAAATAATTAAGTTGCCTTGTTTTTTTTTATTAATTTTGCACTATTTGTAATTTTGGCCCTTATGCCATTTTAGATTAATGTTTACTTTTCTATGTTGAATTCATTTATAGTATATTCATAGGGTTTTAAATATTGCCAATTAACTCAAATAAATTTAACATTCTCGTCTAGACTTTGAATTAAATAAGCATTTTTTAAATAAACTTTTCTAACCTTAAAGGGATCTTCTCATTTTGGAGTTTATTTACCTAGATTTTGATTATTCACATCCATAGAAAATTATTTTCAAAACCAAGTAACCTTCTAAATTTTTTTTGATTTTTTACTTTCTTGTCGTAACTATGCATTTTTGATATGGTGAATATAGCGAGTTTCAACTAGGAATTTCTGTTATAGAACTCGTTACTTCAACTAGCGAGTTTCAACACAGTTTTTGTTTTACTCGTTTTTGCTGTTTTGCTGTGTGATGGATTTTAGATTATGGGAGTTTAGATTTATTAAAGTGTATTGAGTTAGACAAAGTTTAAGAATTTTAGTGGTTTTAGTGTTTAAGTTAAAAGTTGAATTATGGAGATTTAGAGTTTAAAATATGAAAATAAATATTATCAAATACAACAAGACATTTATATTATTAAACTAAACAAATTACAAACATAAACTCAACACATTTAAAACAAAACATAACATAATACAAATCACACAATTATAATATAAGGTTGATGATCCCCCAAGATTTGGACAAGCGTTGCGTCTATGACCAGGCGTTCTACATAATCCACATCGCCTATGTGTATCAGCATCATCCATTTCAGTTCAAATCCGACTACTTCTTGGACGATCCCTATTAAATCTTTTCATATTTGGATCGGGCCAAACTTTAACTCCTTGATACATAGGCCAATTGTGTTTGTTTTGAACAACTGGGAAACTTTGTTGTAGACAGAGAAAACGGTGGAAGTTTTGTACATGTCAGCTATATGCACATGATAAGCTATATGTGTTAATGCACCAGTTCCCCTCCGAGTTTTAATAATTCTCAAAACACATGGAAATAGAGTAGAATATGTTTAGGCAACAATTGAAATTGACTTGACAGCAAAACATTATTTTGGAACTTTGAAAAATCAATTTTTAGGTGTTTTGTATCGATACATATATATACCTGTATCGATACAAATGTCCTGAAACTTGTTCAGGCTGATTATCACGCATTTGTATCGATACATAGCACTTTTGTATCGATACAAATTGCTCTCATTGGAGTCAGAGGAGCCTCTGTGTTTCGAAACACACTTGTATGTTTCGAAACACATGCAGACTCTCCTGAAACCAGAGAGAGCCTTGTGTTTCGAAACACACCTTTGTGTTTCGAAACATATCAGTCAAACCTTTGTTTTTCTAGTGTATGTATCGATACATACGGGTGGTTGTATTGATACAAGAACACAAACCTTCAGTTTTTCTCCTGCTGTCAATTGCTTGTATCGATACACACTGATGCATGTATCGATACAGTTATGTTAGATTGTGCCTTAATTTGCTCAATTCTATTTTCATTATAAATAGCTTTATGTGTTATTGTTGTAAGCATGAGAAACCAGTATTGAAGAATTCTTTGATCAAGATTGTTGAGAGTTTTGCATCAAAGAGCATTCAAGAGCAATCATCATCTTCCTTCTTATCTCTATCAAATTGAAGATTGAATATGGGTTCAATTGGAGTTTCTTAGAAGATCTTGAAGGATAACGTTCGGGGAAAATTCGCGGTGAATTTGAATTTGTCATCCGAGTTGAATGGGTCTTGAAGGTAGTGTTTCTCATCCGGGTTCAAGTGTTGCTTGAATGTTACAATTCGATTTGGCGAGGGAATTATTCGGACGATCATCACGGGTTCTTGGTTGAAGATAGCGTGAAGGATTGATCGTTGGGAACGATAATTGAAGACAAGATCGAATTGGGGTTTGCGCAATTACAATACGGAGCTATGTTGAAGATGGTGAAGATCGTGTAATCGAGTCTGTATCTTGCATATTGTATCGTTTGTAATTTAGGCATTGTTAAAGAGATTTTCCGAAGTAAAGTCTCAACTTATCCTTTTGATAAGTTGGGGGGAGACGTACCGGCCCACTGCGAGGACGACGCGAAAGCTGGGAACTCCCTGATCACTCCCTTGCGTATCTCTCTATCCCTTATCTCTTTACATTTTATTTTGTTATTTACTCGCATACATAATTTCGTCATACACGCCACGTGGTCGACGAAATTATTGTGTGATCACTTTGTTTGCTATACGAATTTACAATTCCGTGATTTGTGTGTGAGACAATTTTTAATAGAAAAACTTTATTTGAAAATTGCTTGACTTGTTAATTTGGATTGCATTCCTTGTATCACCTTCATTCCATATTGACTTTTACTATCTTTCCTATGGTCGAGGTGCAATAGACTACCGATCTAGGTAGCTTCCGCGATTACTCGATTGATTTACGAAAAACCGTAGTTGTTTGTTTGGAACGTCTTAGTTGGCCACATTTGAGCGTAGCCTTGTAGTCTAACAATATGAACAATGAGCATGCAGCAATTACAAACGAAAAAGGTGATGACGCGAAATCATATCGTATTTTTAGTTTAATTTACATGAACTTTTAGTTGCATTTCATGTTTTTATTTCATTTGTCTCTTTTTATGCTGGTATTTGTTTCTATTTCAGATATTTTAATAAAACAGGTCGGAAAAGAGAATTGAGCTGAAAACGAAGAAAATTGGATCGAAAAGCGATAAAAATGGATGAAAAGAACAAAACCGCGAAATAGTGGGCCACTAGATGCCACATGGTGGGGCCACCACGTGACACATGGCACCCACCATGCAATGACCAATCAAAATCACGTGCACATGATGGACCATATGTGATATATATGATATTCATATTCATATATATGTATATGAATCCAACGAAGTGGGTTATGTGTGGCGCTTGCCACAACACTATGGCGCCCGCCATAGTGTTTATTTTCACGGAACTTCTTTTCCTGTGTGTCGGCGTGCGTAAATTACAAACACACGATGCTATTTTGTTTCCTTATCATACGGTCCTTATCCTTTCACCAAAGAGCAAGCACATGATCCCACCTGTTTCTATTTTTATGGGACGAAGTAACTTATCAGTAGGAGATTTTTCCTATAAATAGAAGAGCAAAAATTCAGTCTGCTCTCTCTCCTTTTTCACATCCTTTTTCTAGTATTAGTTTTTAGGCAGTTTTTCAGTTCAATAAAAAGTAGTTGTTTTTCCACATCGGGAAGCTACTACACATTTAAATTTCAATTCTTTATTCAGAATTTTGTACCGGTTAATTCAAGCAGTTTATTATATTCAAGTTATTTAGTTTCAATTTCTTTACCAGGTTTTTATTCATTTAATTTCTTGTTTATTTATTATGTCTAATTTAATTTTCTGTTTTAGTTTATTTATTTCTCTATGTCTGGCTAGATTAGTTGATATCGGTATGTAATTTTAATTCACCGTAAGGGGATTTAGCATTGATTTGGCGCGTAAATTCTTAAACTATTTTTCTGGTTCTGGTTTCTAATTTTAAAACTCCTATACTTTTGAACGAGAGTAAAAAAAAGTAATTAAGGTTAAAATCAATAAAGCGAGAGTTTGAGATTTTAACTGGATAGTAGAAACTAGATATTAATCTTTGAACGAGCGAGAGGCACGTTAGGATTAATTAGAACTAACTGGTTTTCAAAATTAGGTGGTAGAAAAGTGACAATAAAACTTCTAGTGGAGAAAGTATGGTTTTTATCAATAAAACGAGAGTGTGAGGTTTAGACCTTTAAACCAAAAACGTTCTTCTGAAAAATAAATACTCTTTCGCGCGCCGTTGATTTGCCGAATCCCCGATGGTTAATTAGTTTCATATAGATATCCCACTTTATCATTAATTTAAAATCTTTAATTTAAATTTCTAAAATTCTCAAAATCCTAAAAACAAATATTACCTTGGATTTACATCGTACTTGTATCATCATTTGTACCAATTCGGTATAATACTCCTTTTCCTTTAATCAATGTGCAATAGACTACCAATCCGGTGGGCTCCGCTCTAATTGTAAAAAGTTTGAAAATTTTCATTGTTAATAGGATCATTTATTCAAAACCCCCCCCCCCCCCCCCCCCTCTAAGTGATTAAGCCGTGTAGTCTAACATCTTCCCAATGCTACCTATCCAACTATGTGGTAACTGATCATGACATGCATGAACATAAAGAGTGCTCCTTAGACTATCAATTGCAGGTCCAAACCAAACAAACATTGAACATGAAAATCATGGTGTTAAGTTCCAACATTGTTCCAATCTTTGATTCAAAGTATAAACTAATTACAATGAAAAGAAACAATGCATTAAGTCTTTTATTCATGTCAAAACTAACAAAATACTCGTGTGTTTGCACACATGAGTATGTGTGTTTTATAGATAATACTAACTTTATATAAATTGATATTACAAAAATGATAAATTCAAAGGCATTAGATAGTCTTTAAACAACATAAATTGTTTGGAATTAACCCTTCCAATGTTCATTATCAAGAATGACTTAGCAATTGTTTCATGGTATCATGAATTTGAATGAATTGTGTGTGCAATTGTGTTCTTTGACTGTTGATTAGGTTTAACCGTGCATTAAGGTGCGAAGATTCAAGAATCAGTTGATCCATCTCTTTCTGAATTTCCTCTTGTTGATTTAACAAAACCTCTATCCTAGCTTCAATTGTCACTCGACGCTGATTAATAGCTTCTCGTTCCGAGAGTAATTGGGAGTAGCCAGCTCGAAGAGTTGCTTTGGCTTCTTGTAAAGATTGTATTTGGCGAAAGTTATTGGACGCAAAGTTTTGATGCGGTGGTTCCTCTCGGGCAACATGTTCAAGAGAAGAAGGCGAATGAGATATAGGCGTAAATTGTCGCGGCACAACCCTACCAATGTTTTCAAATGTCTCAGAGTAGTTGTTAGGAGGAAAAATCAACTCCACCTGGAAAAAAAAAGAGAAAAAAGGAAGATGTTATATTTGATATATGTCATGCATGTCAAGTTCAAAAAACAATACTAGGAAGGCTTACCTCAGAGGAAGATGATTCATGGGATAATAATGGTCTCATGGAAGCAAAGGATTGGTCCTCGTTAAGAGTCATTCCTTCAAAATCTCTGTGTAATTGGAATAAGAAAAACAATATAAAATTAATTGTCATGACATTTTCTTACTCACAAATTAAATTAAAACAAGAAAATTAAATTAAGAATGTCTCTTTCAACATATTTCATTCTCCATATATATATATAATGAAAATAAACGATGCATGGACTCCTTTTTCATTCTTTAGTTAAAACAAACTTATTATGTTAAGGTAGATAATATAAAATTATAAACTTATTAATATAATTTTTTATTCCACTATTAAATATATTGGTATGTATACTATCAACAATGTATTTTTGATAATGGTGATTACACCACGATCTTCTATTTTTCACATATTTTTAATTATTGTTTAGTACGTGAAAAATGGTCAAACATGTCATTTATTTTAAGATAGAGTGAGTAGTATATTAGTCATTCACATTTATCATTCTCCATTTATAAATGAAAAAAAACAATGCATCCGGTCCATTTTATTGTTTTAGTAAAAATTAATTGTACATTTTTTTCCATTTTAAAAATAAAGAGCGGTCAAATGTATTTAATTCAAATTCAAATTTGACCAACTATATTTGACTTTTATGTTTTTATTTTTACTAAATTTGAATTTTCATATTTTTTGATTTTCATGACGTCATCACTCTACAAGTTTTTTGAGTTTATCACTAAATCTTGGTTGGTGAGGAGCTGACTCGAGTAAAATGAACGTTACAGTTTTTCCTTCTTTTAAGAACCCCCATGTTATTATAAATACTCACTTGTACTTGAGTAATTTCCATTGCATTTAGATCTATTTTTCCACCAAGTTTTTCATTTTCTTAAAACTGTTTACGAAGAAAAAATGGCTTCTTCTCGAATTCCTGATAACACTCCTGAAATCATTATTGATAAACACACAATTGACATCATTTTTAATGACTTCAAAAACTTCCTGATCCAAGACTTCGACCAATTTTTGGAAGAGGATCTATATGATCATTTTTCCAACCTTACCACCCGCCTTACTCTACATTCTTCTAATTTAAATACCCAACAATTTGGGTTCTTTTCTTCTGCCAAATTACTTTCAGATATCCTGAAATTTGAACTTCCTGCCTTAAAGGTCGTGAATGCTTCTCCTAACAAGGTTTGTACCGACTTTGATACTGTGAAAGCACAACTCAACTGCTATTATGAAAGCATTGCCGACAAGAAGATACTTGTCAACAACTTTCGCAAAGAACTGGTTGATATCAATGAGCAGATTACTAATCATGAAAATGCACTCATTCGCTTGCGTGAGCGTAGAGGCCACATCATTAAACAAATTCGGACTGAGAATGAATTAATTCTCTTGGATGAAGAATCTTGTGTAAAGCTAATGGGATACTTAGCTGATTGTGGTCAAGAAAGACGTGAACATGTGAGAAACAAGAAATTCAGAATGCTTTCACCCGCTCCCTTGAATATGCATGAGAAAATTTGCAAGCCTTGATTCGTTTAATCTAGTTTAGATTTAACTTCACGGCTTTTACCTTTCTTTAGTTATATCAAAAGTTTATTATCCATTTCTAGTTTCGAACCTTTAACATTCAATAAATAATTAAGTTGCCTTGTTTTTTTTTATTAATTTTGCACTATTTGTAATTTTGGCCCTTATGCCATTTTAGATTAATGTTTACTTTTCTATGTTGAATTCATTTATAGTATATTCATAGGGTTTTAAATATTGCCAATTAACTCAAATAAATTTAACATTCTCGTCTAGACTTTGAATTAAATAAGCATTTTTTAAATAAACTTTTCTAACCTTAAAGGGATCTTCTCGTTTTGGAGTTTATTTACCTAGATTTTGATTATTCACATCCATAGAAAATTGTTTTCAAAACCAAGTAACCTTCTGCAAAAGTTTTGATTTTTTACTTTCTTGTCGTAACTATGCATTTTTGATATGGTGAATATACCAGCATATTATCCAAGGATAATTTAACAAAAATATCATTGTTTTTCTTTTATTTTATATTTTTCTTAATATCTGTAAAATGGTCAAACAAATCATTTATTGCAATATAGAGGGAGTGTTATATTAGTAATTTTTCATGTATAAAGGAAAAGAAACAATGCGATTTTTTTAACATAACCCTGAAAGGGGAGAAAAACACCAATCTACCCCTCTTTCCAGAAATTTTCTGAACTGTCCCATTCTGACGTCTTTGTGGAAACTCGCTAGTGCAGGTAGCGAGTTTCAGCTTGCATGGCCTTTGAGAACTTGCCTACATGCAGTAGTGAGTTTTAGATTTGTATTTCTTTGAGAACTCGCTACTGCAGGTAGCGAGTTTCAGCTAGGAATTTGTGTTACAGAACTCGTTACTTCATCTAGCGAGTTTCAACACAGTTTTTGTTTTACTCGTTTTTGCTGTGTGATGGATTTTAGTTTATGGGAGTTTAGATTTATTAAAGGGTATTGAGTTAGACAGAGTTTAAGATTTTTAGTGGTTTTAGTGTTTAAGTTAAAAGTTGAATTATGGAGATTTAGAGTTTAAAATATGAAAATAAATATTATCAAATACAACAAGACATTTATATTATTAAACTAAACAAATTACAAACATAAACTCAACACATTTAAAACAAAACATAACATAATACAAATCACACAATTATAATATAAGGTTGATGATCCCCCAAGATTTGGACAAGCGTTGTGTATATGACCAGGCGTTCTACATAATCCACATCGCCTATGTGTATCAGCATCATCCATTTCAATTCTAATCCGACTACTTCTTGGACGATCCCTATTAAATCTTTTCATATTTGGATCGGGCCAAACTTTAACTCCTTGATACACAGGCCAATTGTGTTTGTTTTGAACAACTGGGAAAACTTTGTTGTAGACAGAGAAAACGGTGGAAGTTTTGTACATGTCAGCTATATGCACATGATAAGCTATATGAACATGAGCATGCAGCAATTACAAATGAAAAAGGTGATGACGCGAAATCATATCGTATTTTTAGCTTAATTTACATGAACTTTTAGTTGTATTTCATTTGTCTCTTTTTATGCCGGTATTTGTTTCTATTTCAAATATTTAAATAAAACAGGTCGGAAAAGAGAATTGAGCTGAAAACAAAGAAAATTGGATCAAAAAGCGATAAAAATGAATGAAAAGAACAAAACCGCGAAATAGTGGGCCACTAGATGCCACAAGGTGGGGCCGCCACGTGACACATGGCACCCACCATGCAATGACCAATCAAAATCACGTGCACATGATGGACCATATGTGATATATATGATATTCATATTCATATATATGTATATGAATCCAACGAAGTGGGTTATGTGTGGCGCTTGCCACAACACTATGGCGCCCGCCATAGTGTTTATTTTCACGGAACTGCTTTTCCTGTGTGTTGGCGTGCGTAAATTACAAACAGACGATGCTATTTTGTTTCCTTATCATACGGTCCTTATCCTTTCACCAAAGAGCAAGCACATGATCCCACCTGTTTCTATTTTTATGGGATGAAGTAACTTATCAGTAGGAGATTTTTCCTATAAATAGAAGAGCAAAAATTCAGTCTGCTCTCTCTCCTTTTTCACATCCTTTTTCTAGTATTAGTTTTTAGGCAGTTTTTCAGTTCAATAAAAAGTAGTTGTTTTTCTACATCGGGAAGCTACTACGCATTTAAATTTCAATTCTTTATTCAGAATTTTTGTACCGGTTAATTCAAGCAGTTTATTATATTCAAGTTATTTAGTTTCAATTTCTTTACCAGGTTTTTATGCATTTAATTTCTTGTTTATTTATTATGTCTAATTTAATTTTCTATTTTAGTTTATTTATTTATTTCTCTATGTCTGGCTAGATTACTTGATATCGGTATGTAATTTTAATTCACCGTAAGGGGATTTAGCAATGATTTGGCGCGTAAATTCTTAAACTATTTTTCTGGTTCTGGTTTCTAATTTTAAAACGCCTATACTTTTGAACGAGAGTAAAACAAAGTAATTAAGGTTAAAATCAATAAAGCGAGAGTTTGAGATTTTAACTGGATAGTAGAAACTAGATATTAATCTTTGAACGAGCGAGAGCCACGTTAGGATTAATTAGAACTAATTGGTTTTCAAAATATACTTTCAAAATTAGGTGGTAGAAAAGTGACAGTAAAATTTCTAGTGTAGAAAGTATGGTTTTTATCAATAAAACGAGAGTGTGAGGTTTAGACCTTTAAACCAAAAACGTTCTTCTGAAAAATAAATACTCTTTCGCGCGCCGTTGATTTGCCGAATCCCCGATTGTTAATTAGTTACATACCGATATCCCACTTTATCATTAATTTAAAATCTTTAATTTAAATTTCTAAAATTCTCAAAATCCTAAAAACAAATATTAGCCTTAGATTTACATCGCACAACAAAAATACGGTACTCGACTATTGGTCTCTGTGGTTCGATATCTTTTAAAAGTAAAACGACGTGACTGTGCACTTGCGGTCTTAGATCAAAAATATTTTTATACACAAATCGTCGATCAAAAGGCAAATGTAATGCTTGAAATTTTCCACAATCACACCAACTCTCTTTCAAGTTAACCATATATGTGCCAATAGATTGACCCTTATTGTGATTGATAGTTTCCCTTATTGAGAAAGTTTCAATAAACCTATAAAAGTCCATAACTTGGTGTGTGTTAGCCTTTTGCATCGCAGCTGTAATATGTTTCATGCAAGCCTCTGAATATTTTGTATCAGCACCTAACACACATGCTGCCATACGTGATCTTCAAGCAAACAATGAGGCATAACTATAGTAGCTTGATTGGACCAAAGCTTTATGACTCGGTGAGGTTGCTTGTCATGTGACCCCATCGACGACCCCTCATCAAATGCCTGTGTCCACTTTTCTCTCGTGATATTATCAACCCACTAAAGTGTAACACCCCGTTTTTTTATACTACAAATAAATGGAGTATTTTTTTTTCTTTTTAACTTAAGAGCGCACATGCGTGATACAAGTGGTAAGCCCGACGTCATATCATACAAAGAAACTAAAACATAAATAGTACTACGACCATTTAAAACTGAATAGTACTATATGCATCATAGTGCTCCACAAGAAGCAAATATGTTACCTGAATATTTTACAACCCAAAACATCGCACCTAGTTCATGTCTGATAAACATAAGCACATCCTAAACTCTGGGCATACTACAACAATAAATTAAAGGACGTTGATCCAAGAGGGTAAAAGTATATGATACACTACAAGAAAACTGTTGGATTGCGGCGGTTATTTTATTGGATAGCGGCGGTTTAAAACCGCCGCAACATACTTTTCTGGCGGTTTCTATAGTGCCTGTATATCATCTGGCGGAAGATAATTTAGCGGCGGTATTCGGAACCGCCAGACAAACTGCCGCTGTTAGTTTAACGGCGGTTTAAACCGCCACAATAATACAAATTGAATTGTAATTTTTGAACCACATAGTGGCGGTTTGAAAACTGCCGCAATCACTATTTATTTTTTAAAAAAATAATTTGCTCTGCTTTTTTTTTCTGCTGCAAAAAATTGTTCCTTTTCTGTTTTTTTTTTCTGCAATTAATTGTACATAACAAGTTCTCATCCATTAATTAAAATTCATAAACAAGGTCTCTTAAACATAGTAAAATTATACACTTTAAGTTCTCACTGAGATAAAATAAAAATAGCCACATATACCTAAACATCTAAAAGAACAAAAGTTCAACACATCATGTGTCTAATAAGCCAAAATACATTCAAACACATTATGTCTAATAAACATAAACTATATATGTAAATTGTCTAACGTGAAGCCGCTTGCTCCGAACCATTTGAGGTACAAGATAACTTGGAGGTATCATAGCTGGGTCAGAAATTGGAGTATATTGAGATCCATTGTAATGCTGAGCAGGAGGAACCGTCATGGGAACAGGATGCGCTAAAATTGAGGGCTGAGCATTCACAACAGATATAAGAGGAATGGTATAGTCTCTACTCCTATCATTGTTTACCTGTAATTATACAAATCATTGAAATTAAACTTCAAATGTGAAGCCATAATACATTCAGCAAATTTAAAATATGATTACACCAATTGATCCTGCAAGTGCCACCTCTAAAAAATAAAAAGGAAAATGTAATACTGAACAGCAAATCTACAATTATGAGACAGGAGTTTAATAATATTGCTTTTTATTTATTTTTGAAATACGGCCAAGAGATTCAGAAAGGTGTGAAGGATTTTCGCAGAATATGGAAAATCAAGGTCCAGAACTAGATATTGAGTATATCTAACCAAGTGTAGCCATGAACAAAGACAAATAAACCAACCAGTTATCAAAATATTTTAAGAATTCTCTAATTCATTTATTTATTCTTTTCAAGCATTTATTTAAACAACGTCAATCCTCAGTCTACAGATAGGGTTGATTTGATTGTTTACCTTTATACTAAGATCGGTATGGCGTGAATACGAGAGGTGAAGCTTGCAAAAACCTCCATCATATATGCAATGTCCTTCCAAGGCCTCCTTGGCCACAATAGCTGTCTGGGTATCTACAAGCCATAGCATGTAACTCTCAATTCTCAAGCTTATAATGACAGTAGAAAATAAAACAAGACAACTAGCAAGTCTCTAACTACTGATGAGGTTAAAATTCCCCATGTTCCATGCTGAGAGACTGAAATAAAAATGCATAAATATATCGCTTGAATTATCATTATTATTACTATTATACCTATTAAAGATAAGTATAGGCCGTGCTGAGGAGATTCCCAGCAAGTGACATACCCAAATTCCTTAAGAGAACAGTCATATATTCATTCATAAATTATTTAGGGTGAAATTGAGAGAAGAACAATAACGTGCAACTACAAGTATCTTTGTTAAATATTACCATTTTCTATCCAAAATAAATAACAATCTCAAAAGGGCAGCTTTTGTTTAGAATGATTATTAGATCACGAGAGGCGATAATTCAAATAAAGAAGTTTATTTAGGTGGATATAAAATACCTACATTAGCATTTGCCAGTTTCATCAACTATCCTAAGTGTTTTATTTTCCATAGAACCGGGCAACATAAAAGCACATTTGAAAACTTTCCCCAAATGCAATTCTTGCAGGTGACATGGAAAACAGTAGACAACCACAACCACTTGGTTTGCCACTATGCACAAATACTAATATATCCAAATAATGATCAGTTATATTTTCAATAATCTAACCTAACCTGGATATTGAATCAGAGCTTGCAAACCACCATTCTTATCAAACATTGCAATCTTTTGGTGTTTCTCAGAGTAGCCTGTGTAGTTCCTCAGAGTATGACACTTAAAAGCACCACTAACTAAACAATAAAAATAGCACAAAATTGAGTTTCAATTGAAATACATTACATACCTACATGATTACAAACATCAAGATATATATGTGTATATGTCTAGTTAATATCAAGTAGCTAACAGATTAGATACATCCACTATACTAAATACTGAAAAGTGCATGTTTTTGAATGATTAAGTATTGCAAATTTAGACTCCAAGTGTAGTAAATTTAGACTCCCCAGTAGTAATTGAATCTTCTGCCAGAGCCAATTGGTTCTTTACTATGTCAAACACCTTCTACACAGTTTATGGTTCCTGCACAAAAGTCCATTCTTATTATATACTCTTAAATGTCACAAATATTTAGAATGAGGACACATTAGAACTGCCAAATATATTTATTTTACTTTTCTACAATTCTGAACACATGATCAATACTTACTATGAGCATAAGACACCATTAATAACTACAAACCTACCAAACTACAAACACATCAAAATAAACCCACTAACAAAAAGAAATCAAGGTTAAATGTATTCAATGGCCCAAGAGAAGAACGCCTTTAAATCGAGTGTTGAATAGAAAATATAAATTACAGGAAGAGACACAAGCATGCATCAACTACAAGTTTAAGTGTTTCACAACTGTCAATAAAATCAAAACTTAATTGAAAAATTTCTTTTGAAGAGAATCCCATTTTAAAAACTTCAACAAATACCAATGTTCTTCTTTTTTGAATACATGTATGGTTCTTCTTTCAACCCAATTTGTTTTAATAATGGCAAAAATCCATGCCATAGATAGATGTTAAAGTAAAAAAAAATCAATCTTTTGTTGAAAAAATAACATAAATTGGAACCCTAATACATATAGCTGATAGACACAAAACAAGAAAACAACAAATTGAAACCCTAATATTTATAGCTGAGAGATAAATTGAGAAAATAAGAAATTGAACTCTTAAATCAGAGTTTGTGCCCTAAAATATAGAAATTCAATCCCAATATTAGAAATTGAATAACCCAAAAAATAACAGGAAAAGAACCATAAATTAAAGGCAAAAATCAATTAACAGAAAGAGAAATAGGAGAACCAGAAATAAGGGTAAGACCTTGGATGAGGTTGAGCTTGCAACGACGGGAATTTACAAACTGTGAATGGCGACGGAGAAAGCTTCAAACGGTTGAGCTTCGTGAGGGGAACGGCGACAGAAAAAGCTTCAACCGGTTGAGCTTCGTGAGGGGAACGATGATGGAGAATGTGAAATCGAGAGGTTGAAGAAATCAAAATGAGAGGTGGAAATCGACATTGCAGAACGCGAAATTGAATTTGCAGAGGTTCAAGGAGAGTGAACGGTGGCTGAAGCAAAGATTGAAGGATTGAATGGTAGAATGAATCTGAGAGAACGGTGAAAAAAGGGTTTCTGAGACAACGATGATGAGTTTTGATTCTGAAAAAAAAGAAAGAAGGAAACCAAAGCGAGAAAAATAAAGAGATTGAACCGCCACTCAACCAAATAAACCGCCGGTTCATTAAACCAGACCGGCGGTTCAACAAAACTGCCACAGAACCACCACATTTTTTTTTGTATTACCGGCAGCTTTATGGAAACCGCAACAATTCATGTGCCGCTATTTGCCAGTTTTCTTGTAGTGAGGCAATCATCCAAAAGAGTAGCAACTAAGACTAGTCATAAACAACAAGATTCCACATGACCCTGCTTAGTCCAGAAAGGTGTCACTACAGTTAGCTGAGCAGAGGACCTAATCGCTACTCGCCCAAGGTAGTAAGCTGTACTTGAAGCTGGGTCGAGCCTCCAAGCACTAAGCTACATCTATTCAATGAAATCATTCCTTCAAAATGTGTGTGTAATTGGAATAAGAAAAACAATATAAAATTAATTGTCATGACATTTTCTTACTCACAAATTAAATTAAAACAAGAAAATTAAATTAAGAATGTCTCTTTCAACATATTTCATTCTCCATATATATATAATGAAAACAAACGATGGATGGACTCCTTTTTTATTCTTTAGTCAAAACTAAACTTATTATGTTAAGGTAGATAATATAAAATTATAAACTTATTAATATAATTTTTTATTCCACTATTAAATATATTGGTATGTATACTATCAACTATGTATTTTTGATATTGGTGATTACACCACGGTCTTCTATTTTTCACTTATTTTTAATTATTTTTTGGCTTAAATATATTTTTGGTCCTCTAAATATTTTCAAGGTTTCACTTTAGTCCTTTAACTATTTTTCGTTTCATTTTGGTCCTTTAACTATTTTTCCGTTCCGTTTTGGTCCTCTAACTTTCATTGTGATAATTTATTTGGTCCTAATTATCGTTAAAAAAATGCCAAAAACATTAATTTTGCGTACGTGACACTTAGGGATTTGGTGGCTTTGGTGTGAGATCCGATAGGAAAACGACACGTGACCAGAGACCTTCTTCTTCATCGCGTACGGAGCTTCCTCTATCACCATCTCCGTCCACATCACCGCTGATCTTTCTAGTCACGAAAGCTTGTGAAACAATACTTCAAAACCTCTCATTATTCACGCTGAATCCAAATTTGATGCCCGTTTTCTCATTAGAGGTTTCTACCTCTCGTTTTTTTACATTTTTCTAACGGCTAGGACCAAATAGGTTAACAGAATGAAAGTTAGAGGACCAAAACGAAATAAAAAATACTTAAAAGACCAAAGTGAAACTTTAAAAATACTTAGAGGATTAAAAATGTATTTAAGCCTTATTTTTTAGTACATGAAAAATGGTCAAACATCTCATTTATTTTAAGATAGAGTGAGTAGTATATTAGTCATTCACATTTATCATTCTCCAATTATAAATGAAAAGAAACAATCCATCCGGTCCATTTCATTGTTTTAGTAAAAATTAATTGTACATTTTTTTCCATTTTAAAAGTAAAGAGCGGTCAAATGTATTTAATTCAAAACAGTGGCACTGTTTAGGACAGTTTTGCCCAGGCACTTGCCCGGGCTTCGGCAAAAAATATTGGAATTTTTAGGGTTAGTTTAGGGCAAAATTAAAATTTTTAGGGTTTAATTTAGGGCAAAACTGATACTTTTGTTTAAATTTGAGATTTTTAGAGTTAACTTAAGGCTAAATTGAGACTTTTTATATAAAATTGGGATAAATTGAATTTTTTAGGGGTTAATTTAGGACGAAATTGATATTTATTTGTTAGACTAAAATTTTGGCCAGACTTCAAAAAATTTCAAACTCCGCAACTGATTCAAATTCAAATTTGACCAACTATATTTGAGTTTTATGTTTTTTTTTTACTAAATTTGAATTTTCATGTTTTTTTACTTTCATGACGTCATCACTCTACAAGTTTTTCGAGTTTATCACTAACTCTTGGTTGGTGAGGAGCTGACTCGAGTAAAATGAAGGTTACAGTTTTTCCTTCTTTTAAGAACCCCCATGTTATTTTAAATACTCACTTGTACTTGAGTAATTTCCATTGCATTTAGAACCATTTTTCCACCAAGTTTTTCATTTTCTCAAAACTGTTTACGAAGAAAAAATGGCTTCTTCTCGAATTCCTAATAACACTCCTTAAATCATTATTTATAAACACACAATTGACGTCATTTTTAATGACTTCAAAAACTTCCTGATCCAAGACTTCGACCAATTTTTGGAAGAGGATCTATATGATCATTTTTCCAACCTTACCACCCGCCTTACTCTACATTCTTCTAATTTAAATACCCAACAATTTGGGTTCTTTTCTTCTGCCAAATTACTTTCAGATATCCTGAAATTTGAACTTCCTGCCTTAAAGGCCATGAATGCTTCTCCTAACAAGGTTTGTACCGACTTTGATACTGTCAAAGCACAACTCAACTACTATTCTGAAAGCATTGCCGACAAGAAGATACTTGTCAACAACTTTCGCAAAGAACTAGCTGATATCAATGAGCAGATTACTAATCATGAAAATGCACTCATTCGCTTGCTTGAGCGTAGAGGCCACATCATTAAACAAATTCGGACTGAGAATGAATTAATTCTCTTGGATGAAGAATCTTGTGTAAAGCTAATGGGATACTTAGCTGATTGTGGTCAAGAAAGACGTGAACATGTGAGAAACAAGAAATTCAGAATGCTCGCACCCGCTCCCTTGAATATGCATGGGAAAATTTGCAAGCCTTGATTCGTTTAATCTAGTTTAGATTTAACTTCGCGGCTTTTACCTTTCTTTAGTTATATCAAAAGTTTATTATCCATTTCTAGTTTTGAACCTTTAACATTCAATAAATAATTAAGTAGCCTTGTTTTTTTTATTAATTTTGCACTCTTTGTAATTTTGGCCCTTATGCCATTTTAGATAAATGTTTACTTTTCTATGTTGAATTCATTTATAGTATATTCATAGGGTTTTAAATATTGTCCATTAACTGAAATAAATTTAACATTCTCGTCTAGACTTTGAATTAAATAAGCATTTTTTAAATAAACTTTTCTAACCTTAAAGGGATCTTCTCGTTTTGGAGTTTATTTACCTAGATTTTGATTATTCACATTCATAGAAAATTATTTTCAAAACCAAGTAACCTTCTGAAAAAGTTTTGATTTTTTACTTTCTTGTCGTAACTATGCATTTTTGATATGGTGAATATACCAGCATATTATCCAAGAATAATTTAATAAAAATATCATTGTTTTTCATTTATTTTATATTTTTCTTAATATGTGTAAAATGGTCAAATAAATCATTTATTGCAAGATAGAGGGAGTGGTATATTAGTAATTTTTCATGTATAAAGGAAAAGAAACAATGCGATTTTTTTAACATAACCCTGAAAGGGTAGAAAAACACCAATCTACTCCTCTTTTCATAAATTTTCTGAACTATCCCATTCTTACGTCTTTGTGGAAACTCTATACTGCAGGTAGCGAGTTTCACCTTGCATGGCCTTTGAGAACTTGCTACATGCAGTAGTGAGTATGAGATTTGTATTCCTTTGAGAACTCGCTACTGCAGGTAGCGAGTTTCAACTGGGAAATTGTGTTACAGAACTCGTTACTTCAACTAGCGAGTTTCAACACAGTTTTTGTTTTACTCGTTTTTGCTGTTTTGCTGTGTGATGGATTTTAAGATTTTTAGTGGTTTTAGTGTTTAAGTTAAAAGTTGAATTATGTAGATTTAGAGTTTAAAATATGAAAATAAATATTATCAAATACAATAAGACATTTATATTATTAAACTAAACAAATTACAAACATAAACTCAACACATTTAAAACAAAACATAACATAATACAAATCACACAATTATAATATAAGGTTGATGATCCCCCAAGATTTGGACAAGCGTTGCGTCTATGACCAAGCGTTCTACATAATCCACATCGCCTATGTGTATCAGCATCATCCATTTCAATTCTAATCCGACTACTTCTTGGACGATCCCTATTAATTCTTTTCATATTTGGATCGGGCCAAACTTTAACTCCTTGATACACAGGCCAATTGTGTTTGTTTTGAACAACTAGGAAATCTTTGTTGTAGACAGAGAAAACGGTGGAAGTTTTGTACACGTCAGCTATATGGACATGATAAGCTATATGAACATGAGAGCATGCAGCAATTACAAACGAAAAAGGCAAATGTAATGCTTGAAATTTTCCACAATCACACCAACTCTCTTTCAAGTTAACTATATATGTGCCCATAGATTGACCCTTATTGTGATTGATAGTTTCCCTTATTGAGAAAGTTTCAATAAACCTATAAAAGTCCATAACTTGGTGTGTGTTAGCCTTTTGCATCGCAGTTGTAATATGTTTCATGCAAGCCTCTGAATATTTTGTATCAGCACCTAACACAACTGCTGCCATACGTGATCTTCAAGCAAACAATGAGGCACAACTATAGTAGCTTGATTGGACCAAAGCTTTATGACTCGGTGAGGTTGCTTGTCATGTGACCCCATCGACAACCCCCCATCAAATGCATGTGTCCACTTTTCTCTTGTGATATTTGTTGAAGCAAAATCCCTAAATGATGTTTTAAAGATAACAAACATCTTCAATTATATTTTCATTTATATTCTGATCATTTTGTGATCTAACATGTGCTTTTGAGTGATTTTAATAAGCTAGATCAAATTGCAAAATCATGATCAATCATCACTTTTTGTGTGAAAGAAATGAACACTACTGCAGAGAACGATCAGAGAACACTCTCTGAGTAACAGTCAGCACAGGTTTCAAAAGTGATTCTTGTCAAAATCACTTAATAATGTTTCATCAGGCTACAAGACATTATTCCACTTTATCATTGGACTTTAAATCAGCATCTCAACAGTGGATAAGTCATTCAAGGCCAAACAAGACCATGTGCATGAAGAACATTCCTTGTATGACATGTTTAAGGAAAGGAATAAATGCACAATGAAGACAAGCATGTGTGAACTAGTGTTTCTACTGAGTTTTGGATCTTATGGTGTTTCATAGACCAATCACAATGCAGCAGCAAGCACCTGAACTCATAGTTGGCTTAGTACTTGCAAATGTACTACACATAAACATTCTCCAATGCATCTCCCATATAAGACAAGAAGGTTTGTACTTGCAAAGGACAACATGAACAACTACCTACACTAGCCTCAGCTGGTTAGACGCTCCACTACAGCTGTTTATGATTAAGCAAATCCCACTCATGAATTCTCAAGATTCTACAGCTGTTGAATCAGCCCAGAACGATCTCCAACCCAGGCAGTTTTGTACTTGAACATTTAAAATGAATATCCAGCTGTTCAATGTACTTTGATTTGATGCACAACGTATATACTTGAAGAACAAGCTTCATACAGCATGGTACAACTGTTTACAGCTCATCACCTTTATTTGGTGAAATGAAGAAACTGGGAGAGTGTTTGCAGAACGTTCTCACAGATTTGAATTATGCAGCAAACTCTCTATGAGCTGTCATATGAAGGATGCAACGGCTCTTTACTGTACTTACATGATGACTAAGCATCAGGAGCGTATTTGGCATCTATAAATAGCACCCCATGGTGCACTTGAAGAGCAAGAAGTTTAGATACAAGTTTGCATACATCCAGTTTAGTTCTCAAGCAATCAAAGCTCTGTTTTGTTTACTCAACACTCCAGCTCTGCTATCAATCTTAGGATCACATATTTAGAGTGTATTGAGTTGTTTACATAAGCCTATCAATCTCTGGTGTGAGTTATTGTATAAGCTTAGATCCAGAAACAAACCCTTCTTGTAAAAGAAATCCTCAAGTCAATACGTAACTATTGATTGAGAGTACCTTGGATAGTCAGGTTTTGACTAGAGGTAAGCCTTGGATAGTCAGGAATAACTAGAGGCAGAAAATAATTTGATCTTGGTCTAGATCATAGAAGAAGAAGAAGAATTGTATTGAGAGATCAGTAGTATCTCATTCATACTAGTGATAAATCTCACATGAGTGGGGACTGAACTAGCCCAACATTTGGGTGAACCAGGATAAATTGCTGTGTGTTACTCCTCCTCTCATTACTTCTTTACAATTGCACACACACCATACACTTATATTGTTTGTTTGATATAAACTGTCTGCACTAACGAGAACGATCTTAGAACGTTCTATCTCTGTTTGACAAAAGTGTTTTTAAACTAACTAAGTTGTTTTGTTTTGTAAGCTTAATTTATAAAAAAGGTCACAATTCAAACCCCCCCTTTCTTGTGAAACTTTGCTACTTCAATTGGCATCAGAGTCTGGCCTCTATAGGTTGAGCATCTAACAAGTGCTAGAGGAAAAGACTCAGGAAGGATGTCATGTCTAAATCTGCAAAGTTTATTTCTGAAGGAGGATCCTCACATAGACCTCCTCTATTTGAAGGAAATGATTATTACTACTGGAAAGATAAAGTGGAATTGTTCCTAAGATCACAGGACAATTACATGTGGCTAGTTGTGGAACAAGGAGAATATGTACCTCTCACAAAAGAATCCACACCAAAGGAACAAAAAGATTGGACCACTGCTGAAGCTGAAAGAGTACTCCTAAACATCAAAGCCAAAATGTTTATAAAAAGTGCTCTAGGCAGAGAAGAATATGATAGAGTCATGGAGTGCAACGCAGCTAAAGAAATGTGGGAAAAACTCCAAACTCATCATGAAGGAACCAATATCATCAAAGAAACAAGTTGATATTGGTATGAGAAAGTTTGAGCTATTTGAAATGCAGGAAGATGAATCCATAGATCAAATGTATGGAAGATTCACTACCATCATTAATGAACTCAATTCTCTTGGCAAGAAGTACACTGATCATGAAAGAATAAGAAAAGTGCTGAGATGTCTACCAAAATCATGGAGACATATTGTTACAGCAATTACAGAAGCCAAAGATCTTAAAAATGTCAAATTAGATGACTTTCTTGGATCTCTCCAAGCTCATGAAGCAATACTTAAAGAAGACAAGCCTTTGAAGAAAAAGACCATTGCTTTGAAAGCACAAGTAGGAGAGCAATCTCAGAATGATGAAGACTCATTTGATGATGAAGAAGAATGCCAACAAGAATATGCATTCATATCCAAGAAAATTCAAAGACTAATGATGAGAAGAAACAACATCAAAAAATCATTCCAAGCAAGGAGAAATGGTCCAAAGCCAGAAACTGACATGAGTCAAATTATATGCTTTGGATGCAATCAAGTAGGGCACTACAAGACTGATTGTCGTAAGAACAAACAGAAGAAACCCACATTCAAGAAGAAGTCTTTAATGGCAACTTGGGATGACTCAGATGAATCTCAAGGAGAAGAAGAAGCAAATGTTTGTCTTATGACCAAATCAGACACAGAAGAGGTAAGCCTTGAACCCTGCTCATCATGTAGAAAAACTGAATGCTTATTTGATAATCTCTTTTATGACACTCAAATTTTGAATCAAAAAAATGGAAAACTTAGAGATGAACTCACCATTTTGAAAAAGGAAAATGATGAACTAAAATCTATGAATAGTAAATATAAGGATGTTATCAGTGGTATGCAAGATGCACATAAAGAGTTATCTATGCAATATGAAGATCTTTTAGAAAAACAAAAGTCCATTGATAAAACAAATATTCAGAAAGAGAATATCATTTTGAAACAAAATGTCTCTGAGCTTGAAAAAGATATAACATGTTTTGTTAAAGCTACTGATACTTTTGAAAAGATCATGGGATCTCAATCCAGTGTTCACAAAAAAACTGGTGTAGGTTTTAAAGCTTTTCAAAAACAAAAATTGTATGAAAACTTTTTTGTTCCTCAAAAAGAAAAACATGATATTCTTTTTCCTGAAAATGATAAACAAACACATAGATACAAATGTACTTATTGCTCAAGAGATGGAAAAATGATATTCTTTTTCCTCTGAATATTTTGTATCAGTACCTAACACAACTGCTGCTATACATGATCTTCAAGCAAACAATGAGGCACACCTATAGTAGGTTGATTGGACCAAAGCATTATGACTCGGTGAGGTTGCTTGTCATGTGACCCCATCGACGACCCCCCATCAAATGCCTGTGTACACTTTTCTTTCGTGATATTATCAACCCACTGTAAAGTGTAACACCCTTTTTTTTATACGACAAAAAAATGGATTATTTTTTTATCTTATTAACTTAAGAGAGCGCAGCGATACTAGTGGTAAGCTCGACGCCATATCATACAAAGAAATTAAAACATAAATAGTACGACCATTTAAAACTGAATAGTCTATATGCATCATAGTGCTCCACAAGAAGCAAATATGTTACCTGAATATTTTACAACCCAAAACATCGCACCTAGTTCATGTCTGATAAACATAAGCACAACCTAAACTCGGGGCATACTAGCAACTAAGATTAGTCATAAACTAATAGATTCCCCATGACCCTACTTAACCCAAAAAGGTGTCACTACAGTTAGCTGAACATGGGACCTAATCGCTACTCGCCCAAGGTAGTAAGCTGTACTTGAAGCTGGGTCGAGCCTCCAAGCACTAAGCTAGATCTAATCAATGAAATCATTCCTTCAAAATGTGTGTGTAATTGGAATAAGAAAAACAATATAAAATTAATTGTCATGACATTTTCTTACTCACAAATTAAACTAAAACAAGAAAATTAAATTAAGAATGTCTCTTTCAACACATTTCATTCTCCATATATATATATATATATATAATGAAAACAAACGATGCATGGACTCCTTTTTCATTCTTTAGTCAAAACTAAACTTATTATGTTAAGGTTGTATTTACACTGATTTTTGGTAAACAACCGCTAGTTTGCAATGCTTGAGAGACCAACTAGAGAATCTCGGAACATGTTTTGTGCATTCATTGTTTATGTTTGAAATTGACAATGTTCATTAACGCAAATGAACAAGTTTGTTTGACAAAGTAAAGTAAATGAAAATAAAAGCAATTTGAATAACAAGAAATGTAAAAATACTCAAAGTGAGTACGTATTGACAAGAAAAAGTAAATAATTCAATGAAGTAAAATGCATAAAATGTAAATGAAAAGCAAGTAAATTGCATAAGAATATAAATTGCATTAAATTAATAAAGAGGGATCACAAAATCATACATTATGCCTTGTATACTCGTTTCTCTCGAACGCTGGGTACTTTGAGTGTTTAAGGAATTTTTAGTATGAGTAATTTGTGATCCGTTTTACATCAAATGAACTAGTATTTATAGATAAATTCTACAACTATCTAATAACGACTAAATAGCATCCATTTGACAAGTGTCTTGCTGTCTAATCTTCACCCTTGAATGCTAATAACTGCCACGTTTGAATGAAGAGTTGCAATGGTTTGAATTTTGAATCTTCAGAAATGCTGATAAATCTCCAAGTTACAAAATGTCTTCGAGCTCGAACAATTCTTGACAGCTACTCGAAATGCTGATGACTCGAATCAAATCTTGATTTGTTTCTTGGACTTGTGAATGCTTTCGATTTTCTGAAATCCTTAAATATTATTTAATGAGAATATTATTTATATTTAAATATATTACTTTTAACCTTTATTGTATCATTAATGACTTGGAAACATTAATTTCCATAATTAAAAGGTCTACTAATTATATTCAAAGAATATTTAGGGCATATTTTGACTTAACCAAAATATGAGCTAACAAATTGCCCCCAAAAAATGCAAGATTCGAATTGAATTCGAATGAAAGAAGAAACTTGGCGTTTTTTCTTTTGACATTCCACATTAATTGCACGTGATTACTGATGATGAATGTAACCGTCAGCGTGTTTCCCCATTACTGGCACGATTGCACTTTCACAGCTATCATGGTACACGTGGCTACTGCGGAAGTTGAAAGAAATTTCGAATTTCTTTTTGATTTATTTATTTGGCCGAAAACGAACCCTATAAATAGGATTAGGTCACCATTTGCTCACTTTTTCTGCAAACTTTTCAGCTTACTCTCCTCTCCATTTCAACCCAAATTCTCCTTCTTCGTTCTCCATTGTTCAATCTGTTCTTTTGATCAAACTAACGAACTATTGTTCATTTTGAGTTTACAAACTTCTAGATCTATTGCTCATTACAGATCCATTTTCGACCCATTTCCAATCTGAAGTTTTTTGCAAACTGTTCATCTTTTTTCAAAGCGCATAAATGGGTGAGAATCAAGAACAGATCATTGTACCTTTTGCTGGCAAATGGTCGAGAACCATAATTAAATAAAACGGTGCTGAGGTAGTTCCTGAACCTCATGGTACCAATGAACAACAATCACGCTGGGAGGAAGAGCTAGTGATTCCTTTCTCAGTGGGTAGCAATGTCTTTGCTTTCGGAAGACCTTTTCCAGATGAAGCTGCACTAAAGCCTCGGGTGGCTGAGTTTTTCCCAATCAAGAAAACCTGTGAGCCAAAACTCTTCACTACTGATTCCTTCAATTTTACCTTCATTCGAAAACCACACAATATGTGGAGATCTGCTCCTAATTGTGAAAATCCCACATATGTGAAGTGGTTAGATCGAGTTGAGAATGAGTATGGCGTGTTCTAGACACAACAAGGATTTTACGACCTCATTCAACAAGAAATGTTGTCTGCAGCATTGATGTTCTATAAGAGAAGCACTCATACCTTTCATTTCCCTTGTGGAATGATGACTCCAACTTTACTGGATGTAGCTGCTATTACTGGTCTGAGTCCAATAGGGGAAACGTTCGATCCCTCGAAAAAAAGTAAGAACGTTTCTCTTATACTTAATGAAAAAACATTTTACAAATATATTCTCGAGCATCACCAAGAAGGTGAGGTTTCTGCTGAGGAACATGTGGCCTTCCTATCTTTATGGTTAACCCATTTTGTTTTTTGCTCGAAATCACTGCAAGTGGCTCAAATGTATATTCCCTTAGCCATTCAACTCCATGAAGGAGTCCCTATCTCACTAGGGCGCCTCATACTTGCAGTTCTGTATGAGTCTATGGGGGAGTTCTGTGATGAATTGAAGAAAACAACCAATGGAGCCCCCTTCCCAGTGTCTGGACCACTGTGGTTATTGCAATTATGGCTAAATGCCACATTTTCTAGGGAGATGGATTTGATAATCCCTTCACGTTTCCATGCTGAAGTTAAGGAACGTTCGATTAAGGAATAAGGTTAGCTCGACTTACCTGAAAATCCAAAGAACAAGACCCGCAAGTACTTTTTATCGAGTACATGAAGATCTTTTTGAACTTAGTTCATTTTTTACCACATCACGCCCCTTTTGTGAAAAGGGAAGTAGGGCCACTTTGGCTCCAAGATGAATTTCCATCTGATGCTCCTGACAATGCTGAGAATGACAATGAACTTTGGCAACATTATCTGCCCCCAACTGTCCTTTCTTGAAGAATTGGTAGCACCTCGAAGCACTATGTTTTGGTTGGTTACCAACCAAACTTAGTTTCAAGGCAGTTTGGGTTATCCCAAACTTTCCCCAAGAGATTGTTCGAGGGTGATAAAAACATGGTGGATGGTACAGAAATTTCTAAGGATCTATACCATAAATACCTCAGAGCCTTCAACAAATTCATTTATAATGTCAACCTAGTTAAATTCAATCATTCTTTCTATTGTACTGAAAATTTTTCGAACTGGTGGAACAATCATTATAACAAGAATTTGGTTGGAGGTATTCCCACCAATGTGACTCGACTAGAAAGTGGTTTCTTTCAAGAGCAAGTTGAAAATTTGAAAGCTCAATTTAGAAACAAAGGTAACATTTGTCCCAGTAATAACTTCATACTTACAATTTATGTGATTTCATTCAATTGATGACTTGCTCTAAAATTGATCTGTTACCTAATTTCAGGTAAGAATGTGGTGGATGAGACTACTAAACCAGTTGCTCGAATGGTGGAGAAACCAAAGAAAGCTGGTGGCATCCACCTGGAAGATGATGATGACAGGATGAAAAAAGAAGAGACAACAAAAAATGACAAGGTAAATGTTTTGCCTCAACTTGTTTTACCTCGACTCAAATATATGTGCCTTCTTTTCATAGTTTTTCTTTGAAATTTTAATAGATTCCAAGAGAAAAACATACCTTTGTTAAACTTCCAAGAGAAACCAAACTCTAACACATTAGAGTGCATGAGGATGAAGAAGTTAGTCACTCGAATGCTTGTTCTAATATTTTACTAACTTTTGAATATTGTCTTCTCATATTTTCTGCTCCTGTAGGAGAATGAACCAGAGATGCCTTTGAAAAGAAAACACAAATCAACCACCACTTATGAGAGTGGTGAAATCAAAGAAGGACCAACTGCTGCAGAACCATCTATCCCTAAATCCAAAAAACACAAAAAGGATAAAGAGAAGAAGAAAGACAGCTCTTCGAATGCAAAAATGGTTGATGAGGACAGGAATGTTAATGAAGAAGGGACACTTCAACAATCAAGTCAGTCAGTGCAGGGTGAGGATAAGAAGAAAAAGAAACATAAGAGAAACAACTGTTAGCACAACACATGTGGATTATGATTTCATTTAAGCTGAACATAATGACTCGAATGTAAATACTGGGAGGAATTCTCCACATCATGCACCACAATGTCCTAATGAAGAAAATGCTAGTGGTGAACACCCTAGTAATGTTGAAGAACAAATTCCTTCCCCACAGCCGGAACCAATGACTGAAACAAATACGACTGAGGTATGTAACTCTTGTTGGTCTAAATATTTACTCGAATGATAATTTCAATACTTAACCATTTGTTTCATTACTATTATTCCTAAAGGAAATTCCTACTCAAGAGGACAGTGCTCCCCCATCTTCTCCTAGACGTGCTCCTACAAAGCAAGTGACAATAATCCTCTTCTAGGAATAATTGAATCAGGTATATTATTTCATTGGTCTTTATTATACTAGAATGAGAATTAAACTTAACCAATTTCCTGACTTTATTTGTTGATATAATAGGCTGGCAATGTATCTGAGGAAAACACTGACGAAGACCAGCAGCATATAAGTCCTACCCCCATGGAGAAGTATATAAAAGCAAAATATGAGAAGTATATAAAAGCAAAACATGGCAGGGTATTAATTATTTTCTTTCCACCAATTTTACCAAACTTTTCTCACACATAAGTTTTTACTAACATCACTCTTGGATTGTGTTACAGACTGGCTCGAGCGCAAACATAGAGATTAGGAATACCAACCTTGGTGCACCTATTTTTGTAACTCAGAGCCAAATAAATGAGTTAGGGGTAGAAGACAACTCGAAGGGTTGGGAAAATGCAGCTGAAACCTTAGAGGTTACTCAAGGAATAGATTCAGCCAAGCTGCCAACTCCAACTCCTAGTAAGGACGTGACTGATTCGAGCGACTCTGTATTTAGTGAGTCAATGGATGAAGGTGAAGATGTTGATGGGGATGATGATGACACCCTGATAAAGGAAGCATCTGTTGGCGGGCCAAAACTGTTGTCCGTTTCTTCTACATCAAGGCTTTCAGCAAGCATTGGTGTTCCAGAAGAAACTTTTGCAAAAATGCAAACAACTGACCCAGCTGCAGCACTAGATCTCCTCCTTCAATCGAAGTCACAGTCTCAGTCCTCGAGTGAAAGAACTGATGGAATCTCCTACCCCTCAAGCGCTGAAGTTAATGCCACTGTGAAGGAAGATTCGCTACTCAACAAGCTCAAAACTGAGTATGGCTTGCAGAATGCATTGGAGACACTCGAAGAGAACCCCACCAAGGCATTTGGGTACTTAGGATTTTTGAAAAAATTGCATAATCCTTTAACTGATCCTCTTACCCTATGTAAGGTCATACAAATCGAAAATTTGATTGACCAATATGCCAAAGTGGTGCAAAAAGAGAAGGCAATGGATGCCAAATTGAGTGTTCAAAGGCACGCTCATGCTGCTTTGCTAGCCAAAGCTCAAGAAGCACAGCTCGAGGTGGTGAAGATTCGAAAGGAAGCTGCTGAGGTTCAGACGCCAAGGCTTGTTACTTGTAAAAATAACATCACTGCTTGGGAAGCAACATTGCAGATCTTCAACGCCAAATTGATGAGTATCATTGCAAAATCAATGAAGAGCGCAAAACTCAATCCATCATTGAAGCTGAGATCTTTCAATCCTTTCAAGCAGATGTTGATGCCAAGGGCAGAGAAAGCCTTCGAGCCTTTGATGATTCTACAACCATTGCTGAGGAGATTCAAAAGCACGAGGAAAGTCAGTACGTCATCAGGACTGAAAAACTATCTCTAAGAGCCTTGTATCAAGAAGTATCCACTGCTCTGTAATTTTTAAGTTTTTATTTCTATCCATTCGAGACAATGTCCTTTATTTTTATCTTGGTTGTAATTTGACAATGCCCTTCTGTGGCAATTTATTTCTTGCTTGCCATATTTTGCATGTTCTAAGTTTTATTCTTCGCTTATATTTACTTCGAGCATGGCTGGTTTATATCTTTTCAAATATTTACCATTAATTCCCAAAACATGTTTTTTAGGACTTAGCTCCTCAATTTCATAAGCACCATTAGAAAAAACTTGAACAATTTTAAAAGGACCTTCCCAATGAGGGGACCATTTGCCTAGAACTCTATCTTTTTTATCCATAGGCAAGATAACTTTCCAAACTAAATCTCCTAAGTTAAAAGCTTTTGACTTAACTTTTTTATTGTAGGCTTTGGCAACTCTATCTTTTTGCCTAGTCATATATTCTAAAGCTTGTAACCTTTCTTCATCTAAATCAACTAACTCATCTAACATCATTTCCCAATATTGGTCAGTTGGAATTTCCATCTGTCTTTGCACTCGAAAAGACTGCATATTGATTTCGACAGGTAAAACTGCATCATGACCATATGTTAATCGAAATGGTGTGGTATTAGTTGATTCTCTAGGAGAATTTCTACATGCCCATAAAACTTGATCTAAAGTTTTGTGTCAATTCCTTGGCTTTTGAGCAATATGTTTCTTAATCAAATTAATGATTATTTTGTTTGCTGCTTCAACCTGACCATTTGCTTGAGCATAATATGGTGTTGAAGTAAGTAATTTAAAACCAGTTTCACTAGCGAACTCTTGCATTTTTTCTTCCAGTGAAAACTGATCCTTGATCAGTGGTAATTGTTTCTGGAATACCATATCTATAGATGATATAATTTTAAATGAAACTAATTACTGCCTCTTGATCCACATTGGGTAGATGTATTGCTTCAATCCACTTTGTATAGTAATCAATACCAACTAAAATATAGCGTTGATTTTTAGATGAAGCAGGTTTAATTTCACCAATTAAGTCCAAAGCCCATCCTCGAAATGTCCATGGTTTAACTATAGAATGTAATTCACTTGCAGGAACATGTTGTATGCCTGCATGTTTCTGGCATTCTTGACAACCTTTAGCATATTCTATGCAATTTTTTAACATAAAGGCCAATACACACCTTGTCTAAACAATAACCACTTCATCTTGTGGCCTGCTTGATGAGCACCACAAATTCCACTATGCACATTCGAAATGGTAACAAAAACTTCAGATTCACTAAGACATTTTAGTAAAACACCTTCAGCTGTCTTTTTAAATAACTCATTTCCAATGATCACATAGCTTAAAGCCCTGTATTTGATTTTCCTATCAACTTGACCAACAGGGTTTGTTAATATTCCACTATTGGTTTTCTCCAATCACCATCTACTAAGTTATCAATGGTAAAAATGTCAACTCTCTCATAATCCTCTATGTTCGAGCTGTTACCAGAGTTGCTATCATCATTTTGTGGTGATTCTGCCCCCACATGTTTTGCCATTGATAACTCAGTAGCTAATGGTTCATGAAAAACCAACTTTTCTTTGATCTCAATCAATTTGTTTAAATTTTCTAGAGATAATTTGTAACTAGAAGCTATTTGAGCCAAGTCATTGGCTTCTTGATTTTGTAATCTAGGAATGTGCTCAAATTCCACAGATTCGAATCTATCCAGTAAAGTACTTGCAATCACAAAATATTTAGCCAAATGTTCTTTAATACATTTGTACTCTTTTGTTAATTGCTTAATGACCAACTCTGAATCACCTCGAATTACAATGTTCTTTGCACCCAAGTTTATTAAAAGTGCAAGACCTGCTATTAAGGCTTCATATTCTGCCTCATTATTGGAACAAAAACCATTAATTTTGTATTTGAACTTGGTTGGAATTTGAATTGAAGAAATTATTAAAATTCCAATTCCAGTTCCATGTTTATGTTTGGAACCATCGAAATACAAAATCCAAGGATGAGTATCCACATAACTTAATGGCATTTCAATCACTGAGTGATCAACAAGAAAATCTGCCACTATTTGACCTTTTTTATCTCTCAAAGGTTTATAAGTTAGTGAATATTCAGTTAAGGCTAAAGCCCATTTACCAATTCTACTATGTAAAATAGGTTTTGAAAGCATATGTTTAATGACAGCAAAATGAGAATAGACATAAACTTCAATAGGCTTTATATAATGCTTAAGTTTTATACAAGAGAAATACAAACATAAACATAGTTTTTCTATAGCATTATACCTAGTTTCAGCATCATTTAATACTCTACTTAAATAATAAATGGCTTTTTCGACACCATCTTCATTTTCTTGGGCAAGCATGCTACCAATAGTTGAGTCAGATGCTGATATGTACAACTTCATGTTCTTATTTCGAATAGGAGGCATCAGCGTTGGTGGATTAGCCAAATAGCTTTTAATATCCTCGAACGCTTTTTGTTGATCTTGCCCCCAATGAAATTGATCACCTTTTTGTTTTTTAAGTAGTGGAGAGAAAGGGTGAACTTTTCCACTTAGATTCAAAATGAATCTTCTCAAAAAGTTGATCTTTCCCAATAGGGATTGAAGTTGTTTCTTTGTCTGAGGAGGCTGTGTTTCCATAATAGCCTTCGTTTTGTTTTGATTTATCTCTATGCCCTTTTTATGCACCACAAAACCAAGGAAATCCCCTGCATGTACACCAAAAGCACATTTTCGTGGATTCATTTTCAATCCACATTTTCTCATTCTTTCGAATGATTTTCTAAGATGATTCAAATGATCATCACTAGAAGAGGATTTCACAACAATATCATCAATGTAAACTTGCATAAAAGCATCAATGAAATCATGAAAAATAAGATTCATTGCTCTTTGGTATGTGGCACCAACATTTTTTAGACCAAATGGCATAACAACCCATTCATAAGTCCCTAATGCTCCAGGGCATCTAAATGCTGTCTTAGCCACATCCTCTTCAGCAATAAAAATTTGATTATAGCCAGAATAGCCATCTAAAATGCTTAGGTACTCGAACCCAACTGCTGAATCTATTAGCATTTCTGCCACTGGCATTGAATATTCATCTTTAGGTGTAGCATTATTTAAATCTCTAAAATCTTTGCATACCCTAAGACTACCATTTTTCTTAATAACAGGCACAATATTTGCTAACCATTCAACATACCTTGTGGTTCGAATGAATTTGCTCTTAAGCAATCTTTCAATCTCACTCTTGATCTTCGAAAGGATCTCTGGATTCAATCTCCTTGGCAATTGTTTGATTGACTTCTTCCCTGGCTTGAGTGGTAGTCTATGTTCTATCATTTCTCTACTCAATCCTGGCATTTCATTGTAGTCCCAGGCAAAGCAATATTTAAATTCTTTAAGTAGATTTACCAGTTTTTGCTTTAGCTCGAAATCAATATTGGTGCTGATATATGTTGGCCTTTTTATGGGGCCATCTCCAATATCAATCTCTTGCAAAGGATCTTGGGCTTGCATTTTAGGGTTAGAATTTAATGGATCTTTTTCAAAACCCAAAGGTTCATCATCATATATGCAATCCAACCTTTGCTCAATTGGCAATGATTTTCCATTATTTTCTTCAATGGTTTCTTCAACCATATTTTGTTCGAGTGCAGCTTCTAAGGCCGTTTCAATCTTTTTCTCGGCAATATATGCCATTATTTTAGCCCAAGAGGAGGGCTTAGTCATTGTTGGGATATTCATCATCCCACCCAGATGGTGGAATCACTCCATCTTCAGGAGGGAAATCTTCAATTTCTTCCCTCTCCCAGCAGAATCCCTGTGTGGGATGGAGTCTCACAGAGTGGTAAACATTGTTATTAGTGGCTCCTCGAAAGCCATCATCTCTTTCACCACATGGGGCAATAGAGGCTAAGTTTCTATCAAATGTCTGCTTGGTTATATGGTCAACCTCGCACAGATAGAAGCTTTGATCAGCCTCAATATTTTCCACTATTTTATCCTCCCTCCAAAGTATTAATCTTTGGTGGAGAGTGGAGGGAACAACACAAACCCGTTGGATCCATTCCCTGCCTAAGAGCAAGTTGAAACTAGCCCTTGAAGGCACAACTATAAATAAAGTTGGCCTAATGGTGCTGCCCACAGCAACATCCATTTGAATGGCACCTAAGGATTTGCCACTTTTTCCCTCATAGTTTGAGAGAACAATGTTATGAGAATGCATATCAGTGTCATACATTCCCAATTTTCTTAGCATGAAATGGGGCATTAAGTTAACTGCAGCACCCCCATCTACTAAGACTTTGTTCACACCGACACCACTAACTTTAGCCTTGATGTATAAAGGCTTTATGTGGTTTATCATGCCTTCATGAGGCCACTCGAAGGCAGCCTGCCTTTGTTCAATGCACCCATTATTCATTACATAGAAACAAACATGGGTACATTCATCTATATCAGGTTCTTCAAATTCCTCATCAGGATCAGAGGTGGACCTAATATCATATTCACGTGGCAATATAGACACCACATTAACCAACACATCAAAATCTGGTTCAGATCCAGATTCGAGCAGGTCTTCATTCTCCATATCATCTTCCATGTTATCTTCAGGAAGTGATATCGTTTCTTTGATAGGTCTCCTCGAGGAAGAGCCCTGATCAATCACTAAGGCTTTATTAGCCTTATTGGGAACAATTTGTTTATTATTCCCTAGATTGGTTTGGTTGCCCCCAGCATGGGCAACTTTGTTTATGTTATCCCCAGCATGGATAACTTTGTTTGTGTTGCCCCCAACATGGGCAACTTTGTTAGAATTGCCCCCAACTAGGGCCATTTCTCTTTCTAACTTTTTCTGGCGCTGATACCTGCGCCATTGTGTTTGAGTCATAGGGTTTTTTCCCTTATAATTGTTATTATAAGCAAACCTCTTGACTTCAGCATTTTTGCTCGAAACAGAACGACTCGAGCTCCTAATCTCCATCTTCCTCTTTTGGAAAGCTTAGTGCTGGCCAGAAGACCATTGATTGATTGTGATCCTGTTGGAAGGAACATATGTTTGCCTCTTCCCCAACCTATCATGGATGGAAGGACCTTGCTTCACATAGTTTCCTTTGTTTGGTCTAGTAGTAGACCATTTCTTTTTGTTATCCACATATGGCATAACATTCCTAAGGCCTACAGTAGCCTCTTTGTCACACACAACGAGGGCATAGCATGACTTCTGTGTTGCTCAACTTGCACCTATTCAGAAAGTCAATGAGTTCCTCTTCAGCCTGAGGATAAACCTTTTGAACTTTCTCTTCGTATTCCTTCTCAGTTACAGCTCGAACTGGAGAAGCTTCCATGGCATCTATCATTAGGCACTCGAATGGCTCAACATAAGAAGTTTCAGTCACTTGGAGAGGGTCAGTGTCCACTTTCATTGGTGGTTTGGATTTCTCATCAAACTTCAGCCTTCCCTCATTCAATGCCTTTTGTACTAGATCCCTGAAAACAACACATTGAGAAGTTTTATGACCAAAAAGTTATGAAATTTGCAATAACCTCTTTTCTTTCTTTGTTCTAAAGCAGGAATTTTCAAACCTTTTTGAACAATTATTTGGCCATCAGTGACCAATAAATCAAAAATTTGATCACATTTGGTAACATCAAATGTGTAGGTTTTTGCAACATATTTATCATTTTTGGTTTCAATAGGATTTTTCCCATTCGACGGTTTTAATAACTTACAAGTATAGGGAGGTCCTGGCTTCAATTCAGCCAAATCTATTTCATTTTCCTCAACCCCCTCATATTCTAACTCATAGTCATTGTCACTCTTATAATGTCCTACATAGGCTACTTTCTCTTTTGATTTATGAAACTTAGAATTTCTAGCCTTCTCACTTTTAAGTCTTTCAACTTGTCTAACTCTATCAGCAAGTTGGGCCATGTCCCTAAGGTGCTGGGTATCTAATTTCTTTCGAATCGAGTAATCAAGGCCACCAGCAGCCATTTCAACCAACTCATGTTCAGGGACTTGAGTAAAGCATATTGCTTTGAGAAGTCTAAACCTATTGAGATAATCATCAACTAACTCTGGTGTTTTACGCCTCACACTTGCTAATTCTTTAAGGCTAATTTTAGTTTGACCCATGTAGAATTGTTCATGAAAAAACATTTCTAATTGTGTCCATGTAAACACAGAATGGAGAGGCAGGCAATGTTGTAAACCAAGTGAAAGCATTCTTGGTTAGAGAATTGGGGAAATATTTCATTTTTAAATTCTCATTATTTGCTATGTCCCCTGCCTCTACTAATTACCTAGCAATGTGTTCTACAGTGGACTCTGTTGTGTCACTAACAAACTTAGTAAATTTGGGGGTTTTCATACCCCTAGGTATTTCTGTTTGCAACACAAACTCAGTTAAAAGTGACACAAAATTTGGCCTATGTAAACCAACATTTAGACCATTCTGGGCAAGAATTGCTTCCACTAAATTAGCCAAGTTATTTTGCCCATAATCATTATGCTGAACATTTCTTAATACTTCATCAGCATTTTGGTTTCGATTAACTAACAACATTTCAGGTTCAACATTTCTTTGCACACGCTGTTCGATTGCTCGAGGCACTGGTTGTGGCCTCTGTTGTATTTCATTTCGAGCCTCTGCAACTGGTTCAGGCTCTGGGGTCTGCAATTGTTGAAATGGTTGTCTAGGCATTTGGGGGCCACCAAAGAAATCTGCTATTCTACCCATTTGGGTGGCCAATGCCTGATAACTTTGGTTAGTATCTTGAATTAATGGGTTAATTACTGTACCCATTTGTCTTGTGAGTAAATTTACCATTTGATGGTTACTCTCATCCATTTGTTGCCTCATGGCTAACATAGAATCTGTAGTGAACGTTGGTAAACTTCCTCTATTACGGCTATTATTATTAGAAGTCTGTCCCATATTATATGGGGACCTAACCGTCATGGAATCAGAAAATGTAGAAGGGTGTGTATACACATTCTGCATCAAAGATGTTGGCATTCCATAAGGGTAAGACCTACTCGAATGATAGAGAGGTCCAATTTGACTTCTAAAATCAAATGATGCCCAAGTATAGGGGTTGCCATTTCCTACTTGAGAGGAAACTATGGCAGGGGCTGTTGACGATTGCTCCAACAATGTAGTTGATGCATTCGTACCCCTTAAGGGGTTTGTTGACCCCATGGGTATTGATACAGAAATTTCTTGTGCAGTTCCTGTGGAACTAGTATCAGGGTGTGGGCTAGACATTGCGTTGGATACGCCAACTACTACCACTGGTTGCCCATCCTCGAATTCCTGTTCAACGACTGGTTCGACGTTCCCATTGTTATTATTATTACTATTGTTGTTATTACTAGCATTTGTGCCTCTGGGTCTAGCCATTTCTGGTTTTATTCTACCACTTCTCAAATGCATACACTAAACAACAAATGAATATATGATTTTCTAAAAAGTTTTATGGAAAGAATGCAATGTATATGCACTAAAGTTACTTTTCAAAAAAAATTTCAACAAAATAAAATAAAACTAAACACACAAAACCAGTCCCACTGGGCGTGCCATTTTGTTTACACTGATTTTTGGTAAACAACCGCTAGTTTGCAATGCTTGAGAGACCAACTAGAGAATCTCGGAACATGTTTTGTGCATTCATTGTTTATGTTTAAAAATGACAATGTTCATTAACGTAAATGAACAAGTTTGTTTGGCAAAGTAAAGTAAATGAAAATAAAAGCAATTCGAATAACAAGAAATGTAAAAATACTCAAAGTGAGTACGTATTGACAAGAAAAAGTAAATAATTCAATGAAGTAAAATGCATAAAATGTAAATGAAAAGCAAGTAAATTGCATAAGAATATAAATTGCATTGAATTAATAAAGAGGGATCACAAAATCATACATTCTGCCTTGTATACTCGTTTCTCTCGAACGCTGGGTACTTTGAGTGTTTAAGGAATTTTTAGTATGAGTAATTTGTGATCCGTTTTACATCAAATGAACTAGTATTTATAGATAAATTATACATCTGTCTAATAACGACTAAATAACATCCATTTGACAAGTGTCTTGCTGTCTAATCTTCACCCTTGAATGCCAATAACTGCCACGTTTGAATGAAGGGTTGCAATGGTTTGAATTTTGAATCTTCAGAAATGCTGATAAATCTCCAAGTTACAAAATGTCTTCGAGCTCGAACAATTCTTGACAGCTACTCGAAATGCTGATGGCTCGAATCAAATCTTGATTTGTTTCTTGGACTTGTGAATGCTTTCTGTAACACCCCGTTTTTCATAGCCCAAAAGTGGGTCTTTTTTTTTTTTTTAATAAAAACAAAACCTTTGAAATGAAACATTCGCGATCGCCCTTAAATTAAATCAGAGAAAACACTTTTCAAAATAGCGATCGAGATACAATGCTACTTTTATAAAGTATTTTCACGAAGAAAGGTTTAAGAAATAAAAGCCAAACACTATTTACAAACAAACATAGCAACATCATTTATTTCAAAATATATCATAATACACTTTCACAATATAAATGCAGCGGAAAGAAATATTAAGAGCAAAGAGACTCTTAAAACTACTACCCCTAAGCTGATCTTTAAACTCTAACTGAAGACGATTGGGTGACGAAGACCCACAAACAGCTTCAAGTCTTGCCGCTTCTCAACGCGGTACAAGTGATTACCTAAAATAATGCTCGTAGAGGGTCACCAACTAAAAATAACATATAACCAAAAATACACAGCACAAGATATACAATACATGTCATCGTTTAAACATTTAATCATATGAATCACACATCATAGAAACCAAGTGCACAGATAATATATCAATCACATACAACAATATTCAAATGCACAATTAGCCTATCAATGCAGACTCTATATGAAATGTGACGCCAATCACTGGATCGTCATATGCATGAATTCTGGAATTTAACCTCTCCGCAGAGAGTCGTAGGTCCATCCCCTACTATACCTTACAGGGCCATCAATAAAATCTCGAAGGATTAAGGTGGATCCACTCACGCAATCACACCTTGTGGTCCACCCATGCAACCACTTATTGGACTCAATAAATCCCGCAGGATTAAGGTGGGTCCACTCACGCAACCGCACCCCCGTGGTCCACTTACGCAACCACGTACTATGAATGCATGAGCATACGATGCCTCTTATCTATGCCAATGCATCAATTACATACCAATCATAAAAATCCCAAAGGATTAAGGTGGGTCCACTCACGCAACCTCACCCCCATGGTCCACCCACGCAACCACGCACTATGAATGGATATGTAATCACAACCACAAATCAATACATATATTTATAACAAAATCATATGTACGACAATCAAAAATCATGTACAACAAGATTTTGAATCAAGCACATGTATCAACAATTCATATTTTTCAATCATGTGAAAATTCATAACAACATCTCAATTACGTGTAAAATATAACATCTTCTCAACAATTTCTCGTCACGAGAATACATAAAACGACAAACATGCTCAAAAATCATATTGCAACACATCAAGCAAAATAGACATATTCAAGCAACAGTTACACATGTATAAAAAGCACTCGATATTTCGAGGTATATGAAATCGTTAGAAAGTGCCCCTACCTCGGCAAGCTTCCAACACGTTCAATCTACGTTACCCGAGCAATAACCGTCCCTTGCAACCAAGTTCCACAATCTGGCTGATACTCTCTCAACAAAGTTCCCAATCCGGCGAATACTCTCTCAACCTTAATTATTCAACTTAATTAAGTTAACAAACAAACTAATTCATCACCCAAAATTCCTAACTCGACTACTGATGGATCAAGGCTTAGGGTTTATCTCTCTCAATTACTGCAAAGCTCAAATCATTTTCAAAACAACTCAAAAAATTATTAACATTTAAATAAATAGTTTTTCTTGTAAAAGCACTATAACAAGTACTTTTATCCAAAAACATCGCCAAATAAATTCAAACTATTTTAAAGCTTTTCCAACATCAAGATTTTCTTTTCAAACAACTTATACTTTAATCATAAGTTAAAATATTTTCAAAACTAAAGAAATTCAAACTAAATCATTTCGCTAAGATTTTCTCAATAACCTTAAACAAAATCCTTTAATGAACACATATAACTTAACCATTTTCGAAATTGTTCACATATGTTAAACCTTTCTAAAACACAAACAAATTGTGTCAAACAAAACGAGGTAAATTGATTTAAAACATAAAAGTTTCAAGCACACATCACACTTAAATATTTTTCATGACATTTTTCATAACGTCGAAACCATTATAATATAATCCTCGACCAAAGAATTTTGTTTTCAATTTATAAATCGATTCTCAAACATTTTTCTATTTTCATAGAAAATAATCTCTATTAATTTTCTACTACTATATTTTAAATCGAAAAACGACGATAAATAGTTACAAACTTGAAACAACCATAACCCGGTCATTTTTCGTCCGATCATCGCAAACCATATGTCCATTTTCATCGTTTCAAAAAGGCGGATCTAATGGTTCACTTTTAGGACGAATTAAAAATTCAAAGGGACGAAAATACCCTTAAGAAATTCGGGCAGAATCAAAATCTTCTCCAATTCATTGTTTTCAAAAATCAAACATAGTTAAAATACTTATTCAATTACTAATTACACAAATACAACAATAAATTGAGTAGATTTTCAAAACAAATCAAATTCCAAAACCCTAACTTCACAAATCATAGATTTTTAAGACTTTTGTTCTCTACAATTTTCTTTCAAAATTAAGTTCTAAAATTACTTGTGATTGATTCAATTGCAAGAAAATGTCATCATTAGTTGAAGTGATTAAACTTTAAATTAAATTCTCAAAACCCTAATATTAAAACTTCACACAAATTTGGAACTTTTACTTTACTATGTTTTCCTTCAAAAATTTGAGTTAATAAATCAAGTATTGCTAGCTTCAATTGCAAGAAAAATCCTATCATAAATTCAATTCAACTTTTAACACAAAAACTCTCAAGTCATAGAAGTTGTCAAAAACTAAAACTTTCTTATGGATCTAGTACTACCTTACAAGGATCTATAGCATCAATGAAAAGAAATATAACTAAAGTTTCAACTTCTAAGAAATAAAGGCCTCACGGCCACCTATCTAATCAGGGAAAGGAAATGAGAATTCTTACCAATTAAAAGTAGCTCTTGATCACCAATTAATTGAATCCACCTCTCTTCAAATGATTCAAGCATTCACTCACTTTTTTTTTCTATGATTTGTACACTTAAGGAAATTGTTTTGGAATGAAAGCATGAGAGAAGAGGGAGCTACGGTGTACAGAGAAAAGGGGAGAGAAAAATGTGAAGTCTTGGTCTTTAAATTCTTAAATAAGGAGTGTGAATGAATCATGGCCACTAGCTCAAATAGTGTAAAGTTGTAAGATCTAATTCTAGCCATCCATTTCTATATTGGTCACTAAGTTACCTCACATAGATATCTAGATATTTTGTGAGCTTGCCAACTCATCTCGCTCAGTCCCCGTGTTCGTTCTTAAATTAGTCGTATCTTGCATACCGATAAAATTTACGAAAACAGAAAATTCTATCGTAAACAATTAAATTAAAACAATTCGCAAACTTTCGAATAAAATTTATTCCAAATGAATTTTCGCTCCTAAGCTAGAAAAAATATAATGAGATTAAATTCCCATTTCAGTCGATATATAAAGTCTCAGTTTAAATTCTGACGGCAAACAGAAACAGTAAAATTTTCAAACAGCGAGTATATCTTACCCGTTTTCTCAAAAACCACTACAAAATTATTTTCGAAGTTCCGAAGAGATAAAAATGTTTCTAACTCAGTTAAAGCATATAAAATCATTGTAATGAGTTTTCAAATGTTAAACTAGCGCGCATGCACAATCTCAACATCAATTAAATTAAAATTGACTATCAAACGAAAACCGATAAAAACAAATAGCATAATATTAATTAATATTATCAAAATTCTATTCTCTGCTACAGCACTAGATCTCCTCCTTTAATCGAAGTCACAGTCTCAGTCCTCGAGTGAAAGAACTGGTGGAATCTCCTACCCCTCAAGCGCTGAAGTTAATGCCACTGTGAAGCAAGGCTCGCTACTCAACAAGCTCAAAACTGAGTATGGCTTGCAGAATGCATTGGAGACACTCGAAGAGAACCCCACCAAGGCATTTGGGTACTTAGGATTTTTGAAAAAATTGCATAATCCTTTAACTGATCCTCTTACCCTATGTAAGGTCATACAACTCGAAAATTTGATTGACCAATATGCCAAAGTGGTGCAAAAAGAGAAGGCAATGGATGCCAAATTGAGTGTTCAAAGGCACGCTCATGCTGTTTTACTAGCCAAAGCTCAAGAAGCACAGCTCGAGGTGGCGAAGATTCGAAAGGAAGCTGCTGAGGTTCAGACGCCAAATTGATGAGTATCAGTGCAAAATCAATGAAGAGTGCAAAACTCAATCCATCATTGAAGCTGAGATCTTTCAATCCTTTCAAGCAGATGTTGATGCCAAGGGCAGAGAGGGCCTTCGAGCCATTGATGATTCTACAACCATTGCTGAGGAGATTCAAAAGCTCGAGGAAACTCAGTACGTCATCAGGACTGAAAAGCTATCTCTAAGAGCCTTGTATCGGGAAGTATCCACTGCTCTGTAATTTTTAAGTTTTTATTTCTATCCATTCGAGACAATGTCCTTTATTTTTATCTTGGTTGTAATTTGACAATGCCCTTCTGTGGCAATTTATTTCTTGCTTGCCATATTTTGCATGTTCTAAGTTTTATTCTTCGCTTATATTTACTTCGAGCATGGCTGGTTTATATCTTTTCAAATATTTATCATTAATTCCCAAAACATGTTTTTCATGACACAGCTCCTCAATTTCATAAGCACCATTAGAAAAAACTTGAACAATTTTAAAAGGACCTTCCCAATGAGGGGACCATTTGCCTAGAACTCTATCTTTTTTATCCATAGGCAAGATAACTTTCCAAACTAAATCTCCTAAGTTAAAAGCTTTTGACTTAACTTTTTTATTGTAGGCTTTGGCAACTCTATCTTTTTGCCTAGTGATCGACGATTTGTGTATCAATAAATATTTATAACTGCAAGTACATAGTTTCGTCGTTGAGTTTTAAAAGATATCAAACCACATAGACCAATAGTTGACCTACCGTAATTCTGCCGTTACGTTGTAAATCTAAGGCGATGGGTTTAGTTTTAAGATTGTTTTGACTTAAGAAGAAGAATTTAAATTAGAGATTTAAATTAATTAAAGCGGATATCGGTATGTAACTAATTAACCTTCGGGGATTTAATAAATTAATAGTGCGCGGATAAGTGTTTACTTTTCAGAAGAACTTTCTCAACTTAAAGGTTTAAACCTCACACTCTCGTTTTGTTGATAAAAACCATACTTTCTAAGCTAGGAGTTTTACTGTCACTTTTCTACCACCTTAGCTTCGAAAGTATATTTTGAAAATCAATTAGTTCTAATTAATCCTAACGTGGCTCTCGCTCGTTCAAAGATTAATATTAAATTCCTACTATCTAGTTAAAACCTCAAACTCTCGCTCTATTGATTTTAACCTTAGTTGCTTTATTTTACTCTCGTTCAAAAGCTTTGAATTAAATTAGGAATTTGAATCAGAAAAATAGTTTAATAAGTACGCGCGCTACATCATCATTAAATCCCCTTCGGAGAATTAAATTACATACCGATATCTAGGAATTTAGCTAGACATGGTAAAGGAATTAAATAAATAAAAACAGTAAATTAAACAAGACATAATAATTAAATAAATAAATAAGCGCATAAAAACCTGGAAATAAAATCTGCTGGAAACTGGAATTAAACTTGTTGGAATTAAAGGAAATAATATTCTTGACAGGAAAGTGAAAACGGATCTGAAATCGGATTCCCGGTGTGGAAATACCGATACAGTTACTGTAACAAGAAACTAAAACTGATTGAAAAGTAAAGAAAATAAGGCGTGTGGAGATCTGGAATTGAGTCTTCTATTTATAGAGGATTTTTGACTTCTACGATCCTCCAAATTATGAGAGGATAAGCTCACTTTTGATGTCATCCAATAGCCATACGATTAGGAACAAAACTGATCAGACGCGCGCTTTCTCCCCACGTCTCGGAAAAAACGGTTCCAATTGGATTTGGGTTGGTGGCGCCCGCCACGAGCTTCTGATGGGGGCAAATGCCCCTTTCTGTTGGGCTCCTTTGGTGGGCTGCGCGAATTCGTGCTTTGCACCCCCTTTTTGCTGCGTTTTCGGCCCTTTTTGCTCAATTCTCTTCTCCGACCTATTTTATTAGAAAATACTGAAAACAAAACAAATACCCGCATAAAAAGACATAAATGAAATAAAAACATATGCAAATGCAACTAAAGTTCACCTAAACTAAGCTAAAAATACGATATGATTTCGTGTCATCAAATTCCCCCACACTTGAACCATTGCTTGTCCTCAAGCATAAAAGAATAGTGAATTGCAAAGTACAAGTAAAAACACATGACACGATCATCTTACTCATACGTGGTTGCCGGCTAAACCATGAAAATCAAATAACAGTACAAATAACAAAAACACCGTAATGACACACTAGACTCCCATTATATGAAAACAGACCTGAAGCATTTCCTTTTGACTCTACTTCTCACCTAAGTTTCATTTGCCCTTTTCATTCTAGCGCAATCACATTAAGCCCGTTATCTCGTACACGCCCATGGTGGGAAACGTGTTAGTGATTATGATCATTATATAGCGGGGGGTGCTGATAACATAAGTTTGGTAACCCCTATTTGCTTTACCCACTTCGCAGTTGCGGGGGATCGGATCGTAACCCGCCCTACCAAGTTCAGAATCAGACACCTCTGAACCAACTACTAATGAGTTTCTATACTATGGTATTTTTTTCTTTTCACATGTTTCAACATTTGTTGAATTTTTCGTCAATTATTTCAAAGAATCAACCAATAGTATTCATGACATTTATTTTCAAGATCATTCACTTATATTCGTCGGTTTCCCACTTAGTTTGTGCCTTGAGATGGTGCCGACTACTGAATAAACTACTAAGGGTTCATTAAAACTCAAATTCTAAGCTTTGTCAAAGTTAGTACTCAAATCAGTTTTACACACTTCCGGGAATCTAAGGTGTCAAAACGGTATTGATTTTATCCAACCGTTACCTAAATCTCACAAAATAGCCTAGATAGTGCAAACAACCTATATACTTTCGAACGATCAGTATCAAACATCAAAACTCAACACTTTTGCTTTTCACAAAAAATTTTTTGGTATGGCTCAAGAAATGGGAAAATAAGACAATAACAAAATCAACACGCAAAAACTACTCAATCCAAGTGAACTATCCTAATGTTTTATTATGCATGCAAAAATTAAATGACTGAAAGTAAAAAGAAAGCGATAAAGCTTCCTCCCCCACACTTAAATCGAGCATTGTCCCCAATGCAACGACTAAAGGTAGAAAAGGAAGAATAAAACCTGTGGGATCAAACTACTGGCGGCCTGGGCCGCGTCTCCTCGTGCGCCTCTCATGCTGTGGAGGAACCGCGCCTAACTGTTGAAAATAGTCATCAAACTCATCCATGCGCAAAGTCATACCTGCCATGCTATCAATCAAACCACGCTGGTCAACCTGGTACTGCTGCATCATCATCATCATCTCAGTCTGTCGAGTCTGGATGTCCTGAACATGCTAGTCTCTCTGGGCATCTAATATGGAGCGCTGCCTCATCTCAGACAAAATAGTATCAAGCGTAGCAGTCCCGCGCTCATGGCCGGCTCCGGATGAAGTACCTGCAAAATAGCCAGAAGAAGTGTGTGTGGTGTGTGCATCATCTCCCGGACCCTCGCGCTCTTCCTCCTCAGGCGCGTCACTCTCTCCCTCATCAACAGCTGCATTTTGGTTCATGGGTGCAGGTGGACCGCCCACGTCAGGGAGGAAGCGAAAGTTGGCTGGATCGCGCACATTTATGCGCGCTGGGTCAGGGAGGATGACGTCGGGGCAAGCTTTGTTATCTATCATGAGAATAAATCTACCATCGGCCCTTTGTTTGACAAGTTTCATGCTTCGTACCATATACATGTCAATGGTACGGGGCTCTAGTGGGATTAGAGTTGAAAGTTTTTCCTCATGGTTTAGCATGCGTGCTAAGGTTGTGATAAGCCCCCCAAAAACAATCACCCCTTTGGATTTAACCATAGAAAACATATGGTACATTATGAGCCGGGCAAGGTTAACTTTTTCTCTTGAAATAATAGTGAACAACAAGTAAAGCTCTTTTTCGTTCACTTTGTTTGAGTTGGCGCGCCCAAAAATAGTACAAGCTAAAAGTTGGCGAAAATAGCGAATTGCGGGGTTTTGAATCAATGACGCTCGGTTACCCTCATAGCTATTTGTTTCTTTCCCGGTCATCCCCCACCAAAAGGTGCGCACGGCCTCGAGCCACCCCACTTGTGTGGGTAGCTCGTCCTTCACTCCCTCACCGTGTGGAAAATGCCACATCTCGGCCATTTCATCGAAACTAAAATTATAATCTTTGTTAAACAAACGAAACTTTACACGCTCGGGAGTGGGGTTTAGTTCTAAAGAGCTAAGAAATTCGGCGGTAAGTTGTACATAAACCGGATCCTTAAAAGAAAGCAAGTAGTCTAATTTGAATAGCCTAAGTAAGTAGTTCACACTATCATGCAATCCTAGAGTTTCCATACAAGAATCGTCGGCATACCTTGTTGCTTCGTACTCTTTACGGAGGAGGAACCGGTAAAGCTTTGATTGACCCGCATTTTGGAAATGTATCTCATATTGCTCTTGATTTGCCATGATCTTAACTTGCAAAACTCAAAGAAAATGGAAGAAAGAAAGCCTCTGTGATATGTGAAATGGTGTGAAATGAATTGAGTAGTAACATGAGTTTTTATAATGGAAAAGGTAGTAATGACTTAGTGTTGTGTAGTTGGAAAATTGAATGATGAAATGATGGCACGTTGAAACACAGAGAGAATCAATTCCTTTCTAAGCCTTCAAAGACAAAAATCATTAAAAACAAGCTTACTGTAACACGTTTTCTGTCAAAATTTGCCAAAATCATGCAAATTCATTTTGTGGCGCGCGCCACCAATGTCACGGCGGTTGCCTGCTGGCCAATTTTGCCTAGAATACTTGACATTTTCGTCCTTTAGCGTGTTGTTGTTCCTTTGATCAATACCTGTACCTGTCTAAAGAAAATTGCACAGCTTGCACACAGTTGAAATTAGTTTTAACAGGTCAAAATTTGCACAAGATGAAGTTCCTAACACAGAGCATTCATTCACAAGAAAATTCATATTGGCACACAAGAGTATCGTAAAGCAAACGGTCTCTCACAGGAGTTTTTATTAATTCATAAACTAGAACAAATTAAATTAGTTATTGCTAATTTTCTGGAAATCAAATTAAACTACTAATAAAGAAAGTTCCCAAGGATTTATTATTCGAAAGCAAGTAAAAGAAAATCCTAGGCGTGCGGTAAACGCATCGGGACGGTCCTAGCCACTATGATGGTGTACTACTTCATTCACGACGAAGCCTAGCTCATCCCAAATATTCTCCACTTGCGAGGCGAATGTGTTCAAGAAAGCATAGAATTCCGCGCGCAAGTTAGTTAGCTCGGCTTCCATTGCATTAGCCTTAGCTTGCAATGCCTCAAACATGGCGACAGTCACGGTCGGTGGCCCCTCTGGGGCAGCGGCAACATGAATAGGAGTTGAAACTTCAGGAGTAGAAGCAGCAGGAGTAGAAGCAGGAGACTCGCTTGGATCAGACTCAGAGAGATTCATGTCAAGGTTTTCATAGGCTTGAGGTGAAGGAGGAGGTGTAGAGGGTGTATAGTCTGGTTCTTCCAAGTCATAAAGCCAGTTGTTTCTGTCATGCACGCTGGTTTTCTGGTTAGGCAGGGTGAAATGGGGCAGGACTTTGGAATTGATGAGGAGGTCAAACCGGTCAGGTCCTAGGTTTCCTATAAGGCCACGGTTGAAACAGAAGTTTATGTCCATGAGTCGGATTCCTCCCAAAGGTTGGAGTTGGTTAAGTTGGACTCTCAAGCCTATAGCATCTGCAATCATAGTCACCAATCCGCCAACTAGGATGGGTCCTAGGCACTCGAGGGCTATCTTATACATGTTCTTCATTATAAAGGTAGCCCCATTGACAGGGCGGGATTGTGAAGCACATAACATGATAAAGAGCTCCTCACGGGACACAGAAGTGTTGTTTTCTGCCTTTCCAAAAAGGGTGTGGGCTAGGATTTTGTGGAAGTACTAGAAGGCTGGATTGTGTATGTTTTCAGAACGCATGTTTTCATAATCAACATGGCCCTCTCCTGAGATTCTTCCCCAGAAATAGTCCAGTTCACGGTAAGGGAACATGCTCTCTTCAACAGATGTGAAAGTGTTGGGGTCACTCGGGAAACCTAGCAAGTTGGCCATCTCTAGATTGTTGAAGGTGTAGTCCATGTTAAACATTCTGAAATTTATCAGGCCACTTCTGAATCCTTTTCCGATCTCAGGGTGATAGGAGAAAGAGCTTAGGAACTCAAGAGTTAGGTTGCGGTAAGAGCTGAACCGCCTCCCCAAGGGAAAGCTGGACCAACCAACCTGATTAAGCAAGAACATCACACTTTCTCGAATTCCTAGCTTTTCCATAGTGCGGCTGTCAGGATAGATGGATAGGTGCATATCTCTCTGAGCATGAACTTCATAATCTTTGACCTGTCCTACTCCTCTGAACTCGATATCATTATTCTCAACTCGATTCATCGTGAAAAAGAAAGGTATCTAAAAAAATAGAATTGAAAAACATATACCAAAAATATGAGTGAGAAATAAGATATAATAGTACCGCTTAATTTCTTTTAAAACAAAATATTCCAGAAAAACAAACAACAACTAATAAAGATAAATGTTAGTAATAGTTAAAGCAAAAATAAACCTACATGTGGGTTGCCTCCCACCAAGCGCTTTGTTTAGTGTCGGTTAGCTCGACAGTTTAGTGTCCTCAATGCACTTGTATAGCCCTAGGTTTCCAAGGCCACTTATCAAGTGCTCTCACATACCCCTCGCTTTTCCTCCTTTTCCTCCTATAGGGCGTCTCAACTCCCTTGCCCTCTTCTATTATTATTATTTTTTTATGCTCTAGGGAGAAAGAATGTTTTCTAGCTTGAGGCGGGGGTTTTGGCTCAATTTCAATTGTCCTTCTTTCTTTCGACTTAGTATTTTTTACTCGCCTCTTTGGGTGTTACCCTCATCCTCTTTGTACTAATGACTCAAAATTTTCCTCCCTCAATTTTCTCTTTTTATTTTCGCCCTTATCCTCATGTATGTTGATTTTTATAATTTTTTTCTTTCCACATGTTTGGGTTTTAGGGTCTACTCTAGCCTCTACTGACCTTTGGGGAACAAGGATTGGTGGGGTACAGGGAGCAGGGAAGACACACAGTGCTTCCTTCTCTACCTCTTCGACTACCTCTCTAGGGAGGGGTACCGTTGATGTTTCTTCGATCTCCACTCTTTCCTCGCCACAACTCTCGACTACTTTGTCGTCTTTACTAGACGTCTCCATCTCGCTTTCATTAATGTTTGCTTCAACGTTCACTTGTCTCTCGTGAAAGGGTTCTATGGCTGACTGGGTGAACTGGGAGATTCGCGTCTCCATTGACTCTTGGGGAGTCGCTGTTGAGTTAACCATAGTGTTGAGCATCTTCAGGGTTTCGAGATTGTTTAGTCTAATCCTTTCATTTACGAGGTTTTGTTCTCTCATCATCTCACTAAATCTTTGCTCTCGCCTAGCATTAGCGAAGGTTTCCATAAATTCGTTAAATACTGCTAATAAGCTAGGACTCACGAACTCTTCCGGTTCCTCGAAATGTTGGGGATAGTAGTTGTACTGAGAGTTAGGGTATTGTCCCTCGAAGTACGGGGACGGTTGAGGCTGGTAGTTATAGAAGTTATGATTAGGGTAGTTGAAATTTTGAGGATAGTCATTATAAAAAGGATTTGAGTTATACATTAAATTAAGCTCGAAGGACTTATCCTAAAATTGTTTTTTTTTTTTTTCAAAAATTAAATTTAAAATTGCCTTAGTCTCTACGGTGTAACAACGGAGTTACGATATCGACTAAATTGGACCCCGGCAACAGCGCCAAAAACTTGATCGACGATTTGTGTATCAATAAATATTTATAACTGCAAGTGCACAGTTTCGTCGTTGAGTTTTAAAAGATATCGAACCACAGAGACCAATAGTTGACCTACCGTAATTCTGCCGTTACGTTGTAAATCTAAGGCGATGGGTTTAGTTTTAAGATTGTTTTGAGTTAAGAAGAAGAATTTAAATTAAAGATTTAAATTAATTAAAGCGGATATCGGTATGTAACTAATTAACCTTCGGGGATTTAATAAATTAATAGTGCGCGGATAAGTGTTTACTTTTCAGAAGAACTTTCTCAACTTAAAGGTTTAAACCTCACACTCTCGTTTTGTTGATAAAAACCATACTTTCTAAGCTAGGAGTTTTACTGTCACTTTTCTACCACCTTAGCTTCGAAAGTATATTTTGAAAATCAATTAGTCCTAATTAATCCTAACGTGGCTCTCGCTCGTTCAAATATTAATATCAAATTCCTACTATCTAGTTAAAACCTCAAACTCTCGCTCTATTGATTTTAACGTTAGTTGCTTTATTTTACTCTCGTTCAAAAGCTTTGAATTAAATTAGGAATTTGAATCAAAAAAATAGTTTAATAAGTACGCGCGCTCATTCATCATTAAATCCCCTTCGGAGAATTAAATTACATACCGATATCTAGGAATTTAGTTAGACATGGTAAAGGAATTAAATAAATAAAAACAGTAAATTAAACAAGACATAATAATTAAATAAATAAATAAGCGCATAAAAACCTGAAAATAAAATCTGCTGGAAACTGGAATTAAATTTGCTGGAATTAAAGGAAATAATATTCTTGACAGGAAAGTGAAAACGGATCTGAAATCGGATTCCCGGTGTGGAAATACCGATACAGTTTACAAAGCGGGAAAATAAAACTGACTGAAATAAAGGAAAATAAGGCGTGTGGAGATCTGGAATTGAGTCTTCTATTTATAGAGGATTTTTGACTTCTACGATCCTCCAAATTAGGAGAGGATGAGCTCACTTTTGATGTCATCCAATAGCCATACGATTAGGAACAAAACTGATCAGACGCGCGCTTTCTCCCCACGTCTCGCAAAAAACGGTTCCAATTGGTGGCAAATGCCCCTTTCTGCTGGGCTCCTTTGGTGGGCTGCGCGAATTCGTGCTTTGCACCCCCTTTTTGCTGCATTTTCGGCCATTTTTGCTCAATTCTCTTCTCTGACCTATTTTATTAGACAATACTGAAAACAAAACAAATACCCGCATAAAAAGACATAAATGAAATAAAATTATATGCAAATGCAACTAAAGTTCACCTAAACTAAGCTAAAAATACGATATGATTTCGTGTCATCACCTAGTCATATGTTCTAAAGCTTGTAACCTTTCTTCATCTAAATCAACTAACTCATCTAACATCATTTCCCAATATAGGTCAGTTGGAATTTACATCTGTCTTTGCACTCGAAAAGACTGCATATGGATTTCGACAGGTAAAACTGCATCATGACCATATGTTAATCGAAATGGTGTGGTATTAGTTGATTCTCTAGGAGAATTTCTACATGCCCATAAAACTTGATCTAAAGTTTTGTGCCAATTCCTTGGCTTTTGAGCAATATGTTTTTTAATCAAATTAATGATTATTTTGTTTGCTGCTTCAACCTGACCATTTGCTTGAGCATAATATGGTGTTGAAGTAAGTAATTTAAAACCAGTTTCACTAGCGAACTTTTGCATTTTTTCTTCCAGTGAAAACTGATCCTTGATCAGTGGTAATTGTTTCTAGAATACCATATCTATAGATGATATAATTTTGAATGAAACTAATTACTGCCTCTTGATCCACATTGGGTAGAGGTATTGCTTCAATCCACTTTGTAAAGTAATCAATACCAACTAAAATATAGCGTTGATTTTTAGATGAAGCAGGTTTAATTTCACCAATTAAGTCCAAAGCCCATCCTCGAAATGGCCATGGTTTAACTATAGAATGTAATTCACTTGCAGGAACATGTTGTATGCCTGCATGTTTCTGGCATTCTTGACAACCTTTAGCATATTCTATGCAATTTTTTAACATAAAGGCCAATACACACCTTGTCTAATCAATAACCACTTCATCTTGTGGCCTGCTTGATGAGCACCACAAATTCCACTATGCACAATCGAATTGGTAAAAAAAACTTCAGATTCACTAAGACATTTTAGCAAAACACCTTCAGCTGTCTTTTTAAATAACTCATTTCCAATGATCACATAGCTTAAAGCCCTGTATTTGATTGTCCTATCAACTTGACCAACAAGGTTTGTAAATATTCCACTATTGGTTTTCTCCAATCACCATCCACTAAGTTATCAATGGTAAAAATGTCAACTCTCTCATAATCCTCTATGTTCGAGTTGTTACCAGAGTTGCTATCATCATTTTGTGGTGATTCCACCCCCACATGTTTTGCCATTGATAACTCAGTAGCTAATGGTTCATGAAAAACCAACTTTTCTTTGATCTCAATCAATTTGTTTAAATTTTCTAGAGATACTTTGTAACTAGAAGCTATTTGAGCCAAGTCATTGGCTTCTTGATTTTGTAATCTAGGAATGTGCTCAAATTCCACAGATTCGAATCTATCCAGTAAAGTACTTGCAATCACAAAATATTTAGCCAAATGTTCTTTAATACATTTGTACTCTTTTGTTAATTGCTTAATGACCAACTCTGAATCACCTCGAATTACAATGTTCTTTTCCCCCAAGTCTATTAAAAGTGCAAGACCTGCTATTAAGGCTTCATATTCTGCCTCATTATTGGAACAAAAACCATTAAGTTTGTATTTGAACTTGGTTGGAATTTGAATTGGAGAAATTATTAAAATTCCAATTCCAGTTCCATGTTTATGTTTGGAACCATCGAAATACAAAATCTAAGGATGAGTATCCACATAACTTAATGGCATTTCAATCACTGAGTGATCAACAAGAAAATCTGCCACTATTTGACCTTTTTTATCTCTCAAAGGTTTATAAGTTAGTGAATATTCAGTTAAGGCTAAAGCCCATTTACCAATTCTACTATGTAAAATAGGTTTTGAAATCATATGTTTAATGACATCAAAATGAGAATAGACATAAACTTCAATAGGCTTTATATAATGCTTAAGTTTTATACAAGAGAAATACAAACATAAACATAGTTTTTCTATAGCATTATACCTAGTTTCAGCATCATTTAATACTCTACTTAAATAATAAATGGCTTTTTCGACACTATCTTCATTTTCTTGGGCAAGCATGCTACCAATAGTTGAGTCAGATGCTGATATGTACAACTTCATGTTCTTATTTCGAAAAGGAGGCATCAGCGTTGGTGGATTAGCCAAATAGCTGTTAATATCCTCGAACGCTTTTTGTTGATCTTGCCCCCAATGAAATTGATCACCTTTTTGTTTTTTAAGTAGTGGAGAGAAAGGGTGAGCTTTTCCACTTAGATTCAAAATGAATCTTCTCAAAAAGTTGATCTTTCCCAATAGGGATTGAAGTTGTTTCTTTGTCTGAGGAGGCTGTGTTTCCATAATAGCCTTCGTTTTGTTCTGATCCCCTGCATGTACAGCAAAAGCACATTTTCGTGGATTCATTTTCAATCCACATTTTCTCATTCTTTCGAATGATTTTCTAAGATGATTCAAATGATCATCACTAGAAGAGGATTTCACAACAATATCATCAATGTAAACTTGCATAAAAGCATCAATGAAATAATGAAAAATAAGATTCATTGCTCTTTGGTATGTGGCACCAGCATTTTTTAGACCAAATGGCATAACAACCCATTCATAAGTCCCTAATGCTCCAGGGCATCTAAATGCTGTCTTAGCCACATCCTCTTCAGCAATAAAAATTTGATTATAGCCAGAATAGCCATCTAAAATGCTTAGGTACTCGAACCCAACTGCTGAATCTATTAGCATTTCTGCCACTGGCATTGAATATTCATCTTTAGGTGTAGCATTATTTAAATCTCTAAAATCTATGCATACCCTAAGACTACCATTTTTCTTAATAACAGGCACAATATTTGCTAACCATTCAACATACCTTGTGGTTCGAATGAATTTGCTCTTAAGCAATCTTTTAATCTCACTCTTGATCTTCGAAAGGATCTCTGGATTCAATCTCCTTGGCAATTGTTTGATTGACTTCTTCCCTGGCTTGAGTGGTAGTCTATGTTCTATCATTTCTCTACTCAATCCTGGCATTTCATTGTAGTCCCAGGCAAAGCAATATTTAAATTCTTTAAGTAGATTTACCAGTTTTTGCTTTAGCTCGAAATCAATATTGGTGCTGATATATGTTGGCCTTTTTATGGGGCCATCTCCAATATCAATCTCTTGCAAAGGATCTTGGGCTTGCATTTTAGGGTTAGAATTTAATGGATCTTTTTCAAAACCCAAAGGTTCATCATCATATATGCAATCCAACCTTTGTTCAATTGGCAATGATTTTCCATTATTTTCTTTAATGGTTTCTTCAACCATATTTTGTTCGAGTGCAGCTTCTAAGGCCGTTTCAATCTTTTTCTCGGCAATATATGCCATTATTTTAGCCCAAGAGGTGGGCTTAGTCATTGTTGGGATATTCATCATCCCACCCAGATGGTGGAATCACTCCATCTCTAGGAGGGAAATCTTCAATTTCTTCCCTCTCCCAGCAGAATCCCTGTGTGGGATGGAGTCTCACAGAATGGTAAACAAGGTTATTAGTGGCTCCTCGAAAGCCATCATCTCTTTCACCACATGGGGCAATAGAGGCTATGTTTCTATCAAATGTCTGCTTGGTTATATGGTCAACCTCGCACAGATAGAAGCTTTGATCAGCCTCAATATTTTCCACTATTTTATCCTCCCTCCAAAGTATTAATCTTTGGTGGAGAGTGGAGGGAACAACACCAACCCCATGGATCCATTCCCTACCTAAGAGCAAGTTGAAACTAGCCCTTGAAGGCACAACTATAAATAGAGTTGGCCTAATGGTGCTGCCCACAACAACATCCATTTGAATGGCACCTAAGGATTTGCCACTTTTTCCCTCATAGTTTGAGAGAACAATGTTATGAGAATGCATATCAGTGTCATACATTCCCAATTTTCTTAGCATGAAATGGGGCATTAAGTTAACTGCAGCACCCCCATCTACTAAGACTTTGTTCACACCAACACCACCAACTTTAGCCTTTATGTATAAAGGCTTTAGGTGGTTTCTCATGCCTTCATGAGGCCACTCGAAGGCAGCCTGCCTTTGTTCAATGCACCCATTAGTCATTACATAGAAACAAACAAGGGTACATTCATCTATATCAGGTTCTTCAAATTCCTCATCAGGATCAGAGGTGGACCTAATATCATATTCACGTGGCAATATAGACACCACATTAACCAACACATCAAAATTTGGTTCAGATCCAGATTCGAGCATGTCTTCATTCTCCATATCATCTTCCATGTTATCTTCAGGAAGTGATATCGTTTCTTTGATAGGTCTCCTCGAGGAAGAGCCCTGATCAATCACTAAGGATTTATTAGCCTTATTGGGAACAATTTGTTTATTATTCCCTAGATTGGTTTGGTTGCCCCCAGCATGGGCAACTTTTTTTATGTTATCCCCAGCATGGATAACTTTGTTTGTGTTGCCCCCAACATGGGCAACTTTGTTAGAATTGCCCCCAACTAGGGCCATTTCGCTTTCTAACTTTTTTTGGCGCTGATACCTGCGCCATTGTGTTCGAGTCATAGGGTTTTTTCCCTTATAATTGTTATTATAAGCAAACCTCTTGACTTCAGCATTTTTGCTCGAAAAAGAACGACTCGAGCTCCTAATCTCCATCTTCCTCTTTTGGAAAGCTTGGTGCTGGCCAAAAGACCATTGATTGATTGTGATCCTGTTGGAAGGAACATATGTTTGCCTCTTCCCCAACCTATCATGGATGGAAGGACCTTGCTTCACATAGTTTCCTTTGTTTGGTCTAGTAGTAGACCATTTCTTTTTGTTATCCACATATGGCATAACATTCCTAAGGCCTGCAGTAGCCTCTTTGTCACATACAGCACTGCAACGAGGGCATAGCATGACTTCTGTGTTGCTCAACTTGCACCTATTCAGAAAGTCAATGAGTTCCTCTTCAGCCTGAGGATAAACCTTCTGAACTTTCTCTTCGTATTCCTTCTCAGTTACAGCTCGAACTGGAGAAGCTTCCATGGCATCTATCATTAGGCACTCGAATGGCTCAACATAAGAAGTTTCAGTCACTTGGAGAGGGTCAGTGTCCACTTTCATTGGTGGTTTGGATTTCTCATCAAACTTCAGCCTTCCCTCATTCAATGCATTTTGTACTAGATCCCTGAAAACAACACATTGAGAAGTTTTATGACCAAAAAGTTATGAAATTTGCAATAACCTCTTTTCTTTCTTTGTTCTAAAGCAGGAATTTTCAAACCTTTTTGAACAATTATTTGGCCATCAGTGACCAATAAATCAAAAATTTCATCACATTTGGTAACATCAAATGTGTAGGTTTTTGCAACATATTTATCATTTTTGGTTTCAATAGGATTTTTCCCATTCGACGGTTTTAATAACTTACAAGTATAGGGAGGTCCTGGCTTCAATTCAGCCAAATCTATTTCATTTTCCTCAATCCCCTCATATTCTAACTCATAGTCATTATCACTCTCATAATGTCCTTCATAGGCTACTTTCTCTTTTGATTTATGAAACTTAGAATTCTAGCCTTCTCACTTTTAAGTCTTTCAACTTGTCTAACTCTATCAGCAAGTTGGGCCATGTCCCTAAGGTGCTGGGTATCTAATTTCTTTCGAATCGAGTTATCTAGGCCACTAACAGCCATTTCAACCAACTCATGTTCAGGGACTTGAGTAAAGCATATTGCTTTGAGAAGTCTAAACCTATTGAGATAATCATCAACTGACTCTGGTGTTTTACGCCTCACACTTGCTAATTCTTTAAGGCTAATTTTAGTTTGACCCATGTAGAATTGTTCATGAAAAAACATTTCTAATTGTGTCCATGTAAACACAGAATGGGGAGGCAATGTTGTAAACCAAGTGAAAGCATTCTTGGTTAGAGAAATGGGGAAATATTTCATTTTTAAATTCTCATTATTTGCTATGTCCCCTACCTCTGTTATATACCTAGCAATGTGTTCTACAGTGGACTCTGTTGTGTCACCAGCAAACTTAGTAAATTTGGGGGTTTTCATACCCCTAGGTATTTCTGTTTGCAACACAAACTCAGTTAAAGGTGACACAAAATTTGGCCTATGTAAACCAACATTTAGACCATTCTGGGCAAGAATTGCTTCCACTAAATTAGCCAAGTTATTTTGCCCATAATCATTATGCTGAACATTTCTTAATACTTCATCAGCATTTTGGTTTCGATTAACTAACAACATTTCAGGTTCAACATTTCTTTGCACACGCTGTTCGATTGCTCGAGGCACTTGTTGTGGCCTCTGTTGTATTTCATTTCGAGCCTCTGCAACTGGTTCAGGCTCTGGAGCCTGCAATTGTTGAAATGGTTGTCTAGGCATTTGGGGGCCACCAAAGAAATCTGCTATTCTACCCATTTGGGTGGCCAATGCCTGATAACTTTGGTTAGTATCTTGAACTAATGGGTTAATTAATGTACCCATTTGTGTTGTGAGTAAATTTACCATTTGATGGTTACTCTCATCCATTTGTTGCCTCATGGCTAACATAGAATCTGTAGTGAACGTTGGTAAACTTCCTCTATTACGGTTATTATTATTAGAAGTCTGTCCCATATTATATGGGGACCTAACCGTCATGGAATCAGAAAATGTAGAAGGGTGTGTATACACATTCTACATCAAAGATGTTGGCATTCCATAAGGGTAAGACCTACTCGAATGATAGAGAGGTCCAATTTGACTTCTAAAATCAAATGATGCCCAAGTATAGGGGTTGCCATTTCCTACTTGAGAGGAAACTATGGCAGGGGCTGTTGACGATTGCTCCAACAATGTAGTTGATGCATTCGTACCCCTTAAGGGGTTTGTTGACCCCATGGGTATTGATACAGGAATTTCTTGTGCAGTTCCTGTGGAACTAGAGTCAGAGTGTGGGCCAGACATTGCGTTGGATACGCCAACTACTACCACTGGTTTCCCATCCTCGAATTCCTGTTCAACGTCTAGTAATTATATTCAAAGAATATTTAGGGTATATTTTGACTTAACCAAAATATGAGCTAACAGGTTGATAATATAAAATTATAAACTTATTAATATAATTTTTTATTCCAATATTAAATATATTGGTATGTATAGTATCAGCTATGTATTTTTGATATTGGTGATTACACCACGGTATTTAATTATTTTTTTGTACGTGAAAAATGGTCAAACATGTCATTTATTTTAAGATAGAGTGAGTAGTATATTAGTCATTCACATTTATCATTCTCCATTTATAAATGAAAAGAAACAATGCATCCGGTCAATTTCATTGTTTTTGTAAAAATTAATTGTACATTTTTTTCCATTTTAAAAGTAAAGAGCGGTCAAATGTATTTAATTCAAATTCAAATTTGACCAACTATATTTTAGTTTTATGTTTACTAAATTTGAATTTTCATGTTTTTTTACTTTCATGATGTCATCACTCTACAAGTTTTCCGAGTTTATCGCACCTAGTTCATGTCTGATAAACATAAGCACACCCTAAACTCTTGGCATACTACAACAATAAATTAAAGGAGGTTGATCCAAGAGTGTAAAAGTATATGATCCAATCATCCAGATAAGTAGCATCTAAGACTAGTCATAAACTACAAGATTCCCCATGACCCTTCTTAACCCAAAAAGGTGTCACTACAGTTAGCTAAACATGGGACCTAATAGCTACTCGCCCAAGGTAGTAAGCTGTACTTGATGCTGGGTCGACCCTCCAAGCACTAAGCTACATCAATTCAATGAAATCATTCCTTCAAAATGTATGTGTAATTGGAATAAGAAAAACAATATAAAATTAATTGTCATGACATTTTCTTACTCACAAATTAAATTAAAACAAGAAAATTAAATTAAGAATGTCTCTTTCAACATATATATATATATAATGAAAACAAACGATGCATGGACTCCTTTTTCATTCTTTAGTCAAAACTAAACTTATTATGTTAAGGTTGATAATATAAAATTATAAACTTATTTATATAATTTTTTATTCCACTATTAAATATATTGGTATGTATACTAACAACTATGTATTTTTGATATTGGTGATTATACCACGGTCTTTTATTTTTCACTTATTTTCAATTATTTTTTAGTACGTGAAAAATGCTCAAACATGTCATTTATTTTAAGATAGAGTGAGTAGTATATTAGTCATTCACATTTATCATTCTCCATTTATAAATGAAAAGAAACAATGCATCCGGTCCAATTCATTGTTTTAGTAAAAATTAATTGGACATTTTTTTCCATTTTAAAAGTAAAGAGTGGTCAAATGTATTTAATTCAAATTCAAATTTGACCAACTATATTTGAGTTTTATGTTTTTTTTTTTTACTAAATTTGAATTTTCATGTTTTTTTACTTTCATGACGTCATCACTCTACAAGTTTTTCGAGTTTATCACTAACTCTTGGTTGGTGAGGAGCTGACTCGAGTAAAACGAACGTTACAGTTTTTCCTTCTTTTAAGAACCCCCATGTTATTATAAATACTCACTTGTACTTGAGTAATTTCCATTGCATTTAGAACCATTTTTCCACCAAGTTTATCATTTTCTCAAAACTGTTTACGAAGAAAAAATGGCTTCTTCTCGAATTCCTGATAACACTCCTGAAATCATTATTGATAAACACACAATTGACGTCATTTTTAATGACTTCAAAAACTTCCTGATCCAAGACTTCGACCAATTTTTGGAAGAGGATCTATATGATCATTTTTCCAACCTTACCACCCGCCTTACTCTACATTCTTCTAATTTAAATACCCAACAATTTGGCTTCTTTTCTTCTGCCAAATTACTTTCAGATATCCTGAAATTTGAACTTCCTGCCTTAAAGGCCGTGAATGCTTCTCCTAACAAGGTTTGTACCGACTTTGATACTGTGAAAGCACAACTCAACTGCTATTCTGAAAGCATTGCCGACAAGAAGATACTTGTCAACAACTTTCGCAAAGAACTAGCTGATATCAATGAGCAGATTACTAATCATGAAAATGCACTCATTCGCTTCCGTGAGCGTAGAGGCCACATCATTAAACAAATTCGGACTAAGAATGAATTAATTCTCTTGGATGAAGAATCTTGTGTAAAGCTAATGGGATATTTAGCTGATTGTGGTCAAGAAAGACGTGCACATGATGAGAAACAAGAAATTCAGAATGCTTGCACCCGCTCCCTTGAATATGCATGGGAAAATTTGCAAGCCTTGATTCGTTTAATCTAGTTTAGATTTAACTTCACGGCTTTTACCTTTCTTTAGTTATATCAAAAGTTTATTATCCATTTCTAATTTCAAACCTTTAACATTCAATAAATAATTAAGTAGCCTTGTTTTTTTTATTAATTTTGCACTCTTTGTAATTTTGGCCCTTATGCTATTTTAGATTAATGTTTACTTTTCTATGTTGAATTCATTTATAGGATATTCATAGGGTTTTAAATATTGCCCATTAACTGAAATAAATTTAACATTCTCGTCTAGACTTTGAATTAAATAAGCATATTTTAAATAAACTTTTCTAACCTTAAAGGGATCTTCTCGTTTTGGAGTTTATTAACCTAGATTTTGATTATTCACATCCATAGAAAATTGTTTTCAAAACCAAGTAACCTTCTGAATTTTTTTTGATTTTTTACTTTCTTGTCGTAACTATGCATTTTTGATATGGTGAATATACCAGCATATTATCCAAGGATAATTTAATAAAAATATCATTGTTTTTCTTTTATTTTATAATTTTCTTAATATGAGTAAAATTGTCAAACAAATCATTTATTGCAAGATAGAGGGAGTGGTATATTAGTAATTTTTCATGTATAAAGGAAAAGAAACAATGCGATTTTTTTAACATAACCCTGAAAGGGGAGAAAAAAACCAATCTACCCCTCTTTCCAGAAATTTTCTGAACTGTCCCATTCTGACGTCTTTGTGGAAACTCGCTACTGCAGGTAGCGAGTTTTAGCTTGCATGGCCTTTGAGAACTTGCTACATGCAGTAGTGAGTTTCAGATTTGTATTCCTTTGAGAACTCGCTACTGCAGGTAGCGAGTTTCAACTGGGAATTTGTGTTACAGAACTCGTTACTTCAACTAGCGAGTTTCAACACAGTTTTTGTTTTACTCGTTTTTGCTGTTTTACTGTGTGATGGATTTTAGATTATGGGAGTTTAAATTTATTAAAGGGTATTGAGTTAGACAGAGTTTAAGATTTTTAGTGGTTTTAGTGTTTAAGTTAAAACTTGAATTATGGAGATTTACAGTTTAAAATATGAAAATAAATATTATCAAATACAACAAGACATTTATATTATTAAACTAAACAAGTTACAAACATAAACTCAACACATTTCAAACAAAACATAACATAATACAAATCACACAATTATAATATAAGGTTGATGATCCCCCAAGATTTGGACAAGCGTTGCGTCTATGACCAGGCGTTCTACATAATCCACATAGCCTATGTGTATCAGCATCATCCATTTCAGTTCTAATCCGACTACTTCTTTGACGATTCCTTTTAATTCTTTTCATATTTGGATCGGGCCAAACTTTAACTCCTTGATACACAGGCCAATTGTGTTTGTTTTGAACAACTAGGATAACTTTGTTGTAGACAGAGAAAACGGTGGAAGTTTTGTACACGTCAGCTATGTGCACATGATAAGCTATATGAACATGAGAGCATGCAGCAATTACAAACGAAAAAGGCAAATGTAATGCTTGAAATTTTCCACAATCACACCAACTCTCTTTCAAGTTAACCATATATGTGCCCATAGATTGACCCTTATTGTGATTGATGGTTTCCCATATTGAGAAAGTTTCAATAAACGTATCAAAGTCCATAACTTGGTGTGTGTTAGCCTTTTGCATCGCAACTGTAATATGTTTCATGCAAGCCTCTGAATATTTTGTATCAGCACCTAACACAACTGCTGCTATACGTGATCTTCAAGCAAACAATGAGGTACAGCTATAGTAGGTTGATTGGACCAAAGCTTTATGACTCGGTGAGGTTGCTTGTCATGTGACCCCATCGACGACCCCCCATCAAATGCTTGTGTCCAGTTTTCTCTCGTGATATTATCAACCCACTGTAAAGTGTAACACTCCGTTTTTTTATACCACAAAAAAACGGATTATTTTTTTTTCTTTTTAACTTAAGAGCGCGCAGCGTGATACAAGTGGTAAGCCCGACGGCATATCATACAAAGAAACTAAAACATAAATAGTACGACCATTTAAAACTGAATAGTACTATATGCCTCATAGTGCTCCACAAGAAGCAAATATGTTACCTGAATATTTTACAACCGAAAACATCGTACCTATTTCATGTCTGATAAACATAAGCACACCCTAAACTCTGGGCATATTACAACAATAAATTAAAGGAGGTCGATCCAAGAGTGTAAAAGTATATGATAAAATCATCCAGATAAGTAGCAACTAAGACTAGTCATAAACTACAAGATTACCCATGACCCTGCTTAACCCGAAAAGGTGTCACTACAGTTAGTTGAACAGGGGACCTAATCGCTACTCGCCCAAGGTAGTAAGCTGTACTTGGAGCTGGGTCGAGCCTCCAAGCACTAAGCTACATCTATTCAATGAAATCTCAAGTTGTCTCCATCGCCCGGGTGAGCTTCAGAATTAAGTGATTGGCCAATCTCTAAGGTGGGGCGTTAGCCCCGAATATAAATGATAAGAGGGTCACAATCTAAATAAGAATTATAAACCAAATATGCCAAAATACATGTTGATTTTAATTGCATTTTTTTATAATTTTTCACACTAGTTCCACATTAACATAATATAAAATAGAATGCACAAATAGCTTAATGCAGACACTATATGAGATGTGACGCTAATCATTGGATCGTTATATGCATGAATTTTGGAATTTAACATCTCCGCAGAGAGTCATGGATCCTTGCACTAAAGGTGCAACTTTCTCTACTAACAAAGGGTGTATAGTCTCCTTACACATACCAACTTAATAAAATATGTATAGTCTCCTGACATATACGGTATAGTTTCCTGACACATACCAACTAAATAAAATATGTATAGTCTCCTGACATATACGGTATAGTCTCCTGACACATACCAACTCAATAAAAATATGTATAGTCTCCTGACATATAAGGTATAGTCTCCTTACACATACCAACTTAATAAAAATATGTATAGTCTCCTGACACATATTAACTCAATAAAATATGTATAGTCTCCTGTCATATACTGTATAGTCTCTTGACACATACCAACTAAATAAAATATGTATAGTCTCCTGACACATACTGTATAGTCTTCTGACATGTACGCAATTATGAAAATGCATGAGCATATGATATCTCATATCTATGCCAGTGCAACACTTATATACCTATCATGCTTATGTAATCAAAATCTCATGTTGATACATATATTCATAAATCATATGTAAAACATACGCATGTATTTTTACAAAACTTCTCATCTGAAGAATACATAACATGGTAAACACGCGCACAAAATATATTCGAATATTGCACAACAAAATAGTTAAACGCATACAGAAAACAACGACATCCTTATTCACATTTTATTTGATAGTTAGAAAGTGTCCTTACCTAAGCAAGCTTCCAATACGTTCACTTACACTACGCGAGCAGTATCCGTCTCTCTCGACGAAATCCCCGATCCAGCTAATACTCTCTCAACCTTAATTATTTAACTTAATTAAGTTAATATACAGACTAATTGGTCACTCGAAATTCCTAAGCTCGGCTACTAATGGTTCAAGACCTCGATTGTTTTCTCACAACTAACTAGGCTCAAAACATTTTTCAAAACAAATCTTAAGAATAGTATAACTTAAATAAACCGTGTTTCTCACAAAACGCTATGACAAATAGTTTTATCCAAAACATCGCCAGATAAATCTCAACTAAAACTTTTCTCCATAAACTTAAAATAATATATATATATATATATATATATATATATATATATATATATATATATATACATTTTTATTTTGCGTTAGTAACTAAAATGTTTGTCTAAATATTTCACAAGCATCAAACTTTAAAAATATAATTCCTGGACAAAACAGTTTCAGACTAAAATAGCCATAACTCACTCAATCTTTATCTGATTGAGACGTGCCATACGCCAAATTCTTCGTCACGAAAAGGCGGATTAAATGGTTAGGTCATTAGGACTCAAAAACAATTCTAAAAAGACCAAAATACCCTTACATTTTCGGAAAATAATATTTTTCTAAAACCAAGCATGGTTAGAAAACTTAACCCATTACCGATTTCTCAAGAACACAAACTCTTATACTAAAATCATTTCAAATCAAAGTATAAAACTCTTTTATCTTTTCATAGAAAAATAATCGATCTACGACTATATTTTAAATCCAAAAACGACAATAAATTAGTTACAATTTAAAGCGAACCATATATCAAATTCATCGATTTAAAAAGACGTATCTAACGGTTCACATTTTAGGATGACCGAACATTTTTAAAAGGACAAAAATACCCTTCATATTTCGGCCAGATTAAACAATACTTCAAAACTTAGTCTTGTTGAAAATCTATTTCGATTGAATGATAGATCGGCTAAACATACGAGCATACAAGTTGAGAAAACAAATTCCAATACTTTTTCTAAATCTCAAAAATTTCCAAAATGCTCAGAACTACAATTTTTATTTAGATCTATAATTAGTAGTCAAGGATCTATCACTTTTGCAAAGTGAAAATTCTAGCAAAAGATTCAATCTCTTTTTTTCTCAAGAATACTAACCAAAATGTTTTATGAGATTCACACAATACTCATAGAAATCAATCTAACTACTCCTAAACACATTAATCTCTCACAAGTGTACATCATTCTTGCATTAAAAATCATTTATGAACCATTTCTCTCAAGAACACAAATCAAAATTTCTCCAACTTTCTAAGTTTGACAAGCTAAAGAGAAGGAAAGAGTGTTAGTTACCTTGGGGAATATGATCCTTACTATTCCAATGATCCAATAAGCCTAAAATAAAGTGATTTGGTGAAGAGATGGATTTGGTGAGGGGTTATGTGAGGGAAAGAAAGCTTCGGCAGATTTTGAGAGAAGAGAGTGGTTCCCCAAAAATTTTCTAAGTGTCGCTCTTATAGTGCAAGCCATCATACCCTCACCATTGGATTAAAAATGCATAAATACCAAGATCAAATCCTATCCATTGGATCTTATACTTGGTCACTAAGTCTCCTCACAAATATCTACTTTTTTCAACTCATCACGCTCAGTCTCCGCGCTCGTTCTTAAACGAATAGTATCTCGCGTACCAATAACTTTACGAAAATAGAAAATTTCTACCATAAACAATTTAATTAAAACAATTCATAAATTTTCGAATAAATTTTATTCCAAATATTTTTTTGCTCCTTACAATGAGATCAAAAAATATAATGATATCAAATTCTCATCACAATCGATATATAAAGTCTCCGTTTAAATTTTGACGAAAATCGGAAACTATAAAATTTTTAAACAGCAAGTATATCTTGCTTGTTTTCTCAAAAATCTCAAGTAATTTATTTTCGAATTTTCGGTGAGACAAAAATATTTCTAAACTCATTTAAAGCTTATAAAATCATTGTGTCGATTTTTCAAAGGTTAAACTAACGCACAGGCACGATCTCAGCAACTTGCTTTTATTACAACGCTATACGCGAAAACTCAAAAACTATAATTAAAAACTCTAATATCTTGGTCACTGGTCAAAAATCCTGGCACTTAAAAGTACTATAGAATTATGGTTCTTACATAAAGCTTTTAAGTTAGTCAAACGAATTTCTTCCCAAAAGTGGTTGAATGATGGTCGACTTGAGGCATACCCTATTTTAGAGAAAAAAATTTAAAAAAAGTTTAGAATAATATATATATTAAGAGAAAATTATAGAAAGGTAAAGTAGCCGAAAATAGATAATTACCTGTATTAACAGCTACTTTTCGAAGTTGTTTATCTTTAATATCTCGCATGAAGTTTTGTGCAATGTGTCAAATGCATTAAACATGTGTGGAGGGTGGATCATTCCAACCATTATCAAGATTATCATAAGCACTTTTAATGAACGGATGTCTGTCAGAAATTAAGCAAATTTTTGGTTGTGGTGTCACATACCTCCTCATATTTTTCAAAAAGAAATTTCATGCTTCCGTTGTCTCACCCTCCACAATTGTAAAAGCAACTGGAAATATGTTGTTGTTTCCATCTTGAGTGACAGCTAACAACATAGTTCATTCATACTTTTCGTATAAAAAGGTTCCGTCCACTTGCACAATTGGTTTGCAATATGAAAAACCCTCATTGCACGGAGCAAAAGCCCAAAACAGACGGTGAAAGAACCCTTGTCCTTGAAGAGCTGATGGCATTGTCTCCATTTCATAAATAGTACTATGAGTCTACCAATTATCATAAATATTTTCTATTGCCTTTCTGTATGTTATGGTGCACTTGAATTTGTCTCGTATGTAGCCAATTATTGTCTTCACTTTTAATGATAGATCATTGTGCAAAAGTGGAACAATGATGTCAGCAATGAGGTCAGAGACAAGCTTACGATGATCTTGTGATAAAGATGCCGATGTGCAACTATGGTCACCTTTGATACGACCAATCACCCGACGATCATTTTTCTTTCCGACGTTCTCAAGCTAAACTTGCATTCAGGATTCTTGCGTTTATTCACATACTGGTACCCATTTGATTTTACCACCACAAAATCTATTGAATGCTCAATGTGGTAATGTTTGATTGCACGTATACAAAGCTTTGACATAAAATTCCATTCCCACTGCAATACCGGGGTTCGTCATCTTCGTTGTCATCACTGTTACCAAACAATTGTGTCATATCTTCACTCTCATCACCAACTTCATCGTTAAAGGCAGTTTGTACATCTTCTACTATGTTGGGAGGTACATATGTAGAGGATGATGGTTGGGAGGAAAAATGTGAGGTTTGTTGTGTTTGACTGTTTGGTGGTACATATGTAGAGGATGATGATTGAGAGAGAAAATGTGAAATTTCTTGTTGTTGACTGTAAGGTTCGTACTCTTGTGTTGACATGTGATATTGAGTAGTGTTATCATATTGTTGAATTTCTGGTGAGGTAGGCTTTGGGTGATTTGGATTTCCAACCTCAAATGTAACATATAGCTTGATAGAACTTACTGCCTCATATTGTTTATGAATGTTAAACATACAATGAAATTCTTCATCATCTCCAACTGGCTGCCCTTCAAATCGTTCATTGCAGCTTCCAAAAATCATTGGTTGCCGATAAATAATATCCGTTACTACAACATTGTCATTTAGCCTGAGTTTTTCTAAAAGCAAGAGTGCTATTTGAATTGAGCATGAAAGTTTTTCTTTTTTCGCTTCGGAAAAAGATCGAATTATCAATTTGAACTATTTCTCCATTATAATAAACAGTGACATGTTCATTTGTTGATGGTGCCATTTGTGATGAGATACTTTGCTAAAAAATTTGTTAAGTTTTCTATACACATATTGTGTATTTTTATAAGATCAGTGAATGAGCTTAGAAGTTTTGTGTACTGTGTTTTGGAGACCAGACGAGTTAGTGCTCCCTCCGTTGAAACTCACTAGTCAAACTAGCGGTTAAGTGAATCTCTGCAAAGCCTTCCATGTTAGACTACGTGGCTACGCTTTCAAAGTGGCGAAAACAAGCGTTCCGAAAATACAACACACGATTTTTCGGAAATCAAACGAGTGAGCGGAAGCTACCTAGATCGGTAGTCTATTTGCACCTTGACCAAAGGAAAACTAGTAAAGCCAATATGGTGTGATGATGATAATACTAACGCAATCAAATATTCGAGTTCAAGCAATCGTCAAATATAGTTTTTCCTTTAAAAACGTTCACACACACAATTAACGGTATTGAATTGTCTTATAGCAAACAAAGTAATCAAACGGTAATTTTGTCAAACACTTGGCGTGTATGACAAAATCACGTTTGTGAATTAACACCAAATCGTAAAGTAAAGAGATAAGAGATTAGAGAATGACACACGTAGATGATCAGGGAGTTCCCTAGCTTTCGCGTCGTCCTCGCTATGGGCCGGTACGTCTCCCCCCAACTTATCAAACGGATAAGTTGAGACTTTTATTCGAAAATCTTTATATGAATGCACAAGTACACAATTGATACAATATGTAAAAATATAGACTCTATCTAATGATCTTCACCATAGCTCCAACTTGTGATTGTGCAACCCCAATTCAATCTTGACTTTAATTACCGTTCCCAACAATCAAACCCTCACACCTATCTTGAACCAGGAACTTTGTGATGATTGTCCGGATAATTCCCTCGTCAAATTGTATTGATCAATCCAAGCAACACTTGAATCCGGATGAGCAACTCTATACCTTCAAGACCCAATCAACTCGGATGTAATTCTGATTCACCACGAACTTACTCTGAACGTTATCCTTCAACCTCTTCTAAGAAACATCAATTGATCCCATACTCAACTTCAATTTGATAGAAATGTGAAGGAAGATGATGATTGTTCTTGAATCCTCTTTGATGCAAAATACTCAGCAATCTTGATCAAAGAAATGTTTACCAATAGTTTCTCACCCTTACAATAATAACTCATAAAGCTATTTATAGAGAAAATAGAATTGAGCAAATTTAGGCACAATCTAACAGACTTGTATCGATACATCCATTACTGTGTATCGATACAAGTAACTTAACAGTGTTGGAAAACAGAAGTTTTGTGTACTTGTATCGATACAACCACGTGTTTGTATCGATACATACACCAGTAAAAACAGAGTTGGATTGATATGTTTCGAAACACAAAAGTATGTTTCGAAACACAAGGCTCTTACTGGTTTCCAGAGAGTCTTCATGTGTTTCGAAACACATCGAAACATACAAGTGTGTTTCGAAACACAGAGGCTCATCTGGACTCCAGTGAGAAAGATTTGTATCGATACAAAGCTGCTATATATCGATACAAATGCGTAGTAATCAGCCTGAACAAGTTCCAGGACATTTGTATCCATCCAGATATATATGTATCGATACAAAACACCTAAAAATTGGTTTTTCAAAGTTTCAAAAAGTGTTTTTGCTGTCAAGTCAATTTTAATTGTTACCTAAACATATTCTACTCTATTTTCATGTGTTTTGACAATTATTAAAACTCGGAGGGAAACTGGTGCATTTACATTCCATACATAGCAGGAGCAGGTAGCGAGTTTCTTCATACCTCTCCTATTGAAATTCGCCAGTCAAACTAGCGCGTTCAGAAGTTCAGATGTAGCAGGCGCAGGTAGCGAGTTCACTCCTTCATCTCATGTACAAACTCGCTACACAAAGTAGCTTGTTCACAGAGTGCCAAAAATTGCAGAGCATGTAGCGAGTTTAGGCATGAAGCTCTTGTTGAAACTCGCTACTCGAAGTAGCGAGTTTAGTGTATCTTTGTCGGAGAAAAAGTAACATACAGTTTATGATACTTTGAATTCAACGAGTGCAGGGTAAGGAATACTGCATGTATGTAGAAAAAACAATTGAAGGTGTATTACATCATACAGTGTACACTCAAAAGAGATAAATTAACTACATTAATGATGTATATTTAAAAGGAATAGGTGATTTATTAAAATGTAACAGTATATAAAAAATGTTATTACTCATTAATTCAAAAAAAATTACTATCTCATCTCATAAATTACAACTACCACCCATTAATTCAAAATTTATCATCCTCTCATAAATTACCACTACCACCCAACACATACTCATTCATAAATTATCACTACCTCATTCATAAGTTACCACTCATTCAATATTACTATAAACTAGTATGTGACCCGTGTCAAGCACGGGGTAAAATCAACAGATTTAAATAATATTTAACTATTATAAAATAAATTTTAAAGAAATTTAAAATAAAATTAATTTAAAAAATATTTAAAAGCTATATTATTATGAATGTTGATGTACTTTTAAGTTAAAATTTAAATTGAGATGATAATCTATTTATTTAGTTAGAGTTATCAAGTCAATTGGATTGAGAATCAAATCTATCATAATTTTAGATAATTTATAAAACACCGGTAAAAATTGGTGGAAATAGGTGGGGTGAGTGCGTTCGTGATGCATGGTCCCCCCGCTCTATTTTTTTTATCTTGGCTTCATTTTTTATTTTGGTTTATTTTTTAATTTATTTTAATTTAATTAATATGCAAACTTATGTAGTAATCTATATAATCTCATAAATAAATTAAAAGATAATAATTTAAAACATACAAATATATAATTATCTTCTTTAAAAACATAATATAGAATTATTTGCTGCCTTATAAAAAAAGTTGGCGCCTATGAAATACTAATGCTTATAAAAACCCATACTTTTTTGCATTATATTATATATAAAGATTTGCATTTAGATTGTTTATCACTAAGAATTTGTGAGCAATGTTTGCTTGTTGAATTAGAAGAGATTATCGATGTATAAGTGTTTTTGAGAAAGTGGTTTTTCTTTTTTATGGTTGAGAAAGTATTTTTAGTCTATTATTTGTTTCCTTACAAGAGATTTTCTATTATTTGTTTCCTTTTTTACTCATGTGTTTTTATTAGAAAATTTGTATTTCTTAATTTTAGAAATATTCCTTATTCCATAATTTTTTTTGACATCCTTATTCCATTATTTATGCCCTGTACTAATTTATTTCCTTTTTTACTATTATTTGTTTCCTTTTTTACTAGTGTACTTTTATTACAAAATTTGTATTTCTTAATTTTAGAAATATTCTTTATTCCATTATTTATGCGCCTGTAATAATTTGTTTCAGAAAATCTCTTAACAAAATTGAATTGTGACATTTTATTCAATGACATGTTAGGTATTTTCATATTAGGTCTTCTCATTTTATACAATCTTTGAAATATCAAAAAGATATTCGTCTTCATTTGGTATATTAATAAACTCGTGTCAAATTGATGATATGTCTTTCAAAATATCAATTGGTCCATTAAATCTAAAACAAATAAATTTAATCCAAAAGTCGTAACATAGTAAAATCAAAGGTTTAGATAGAGTAACATTTGAACACTTCAATATTAATAATTGATAAATACATAACAATATATACGTAAAAAAAAAATACATAACAATATAACATAGTCAACTACAAAATCACAAAAAATACATAATTATGTCACTTAATTTGTTACTGCAGGCAACCCTCAATTTGTGCAAGTTCCTGCACCATCCTTCCCAATCCATGCCCCTAATTTTGCTGTCTGGTCTCTGCCAATTATACTTATGAATATGTGATAATCCTGCTCTACTACTCTCAACCTATGGCACCCACAATGACATCACAGTACCAGACCATGGCAGCTGCTAATATGATGCAGCTGGACGTTTCTGCACGGCATCCATCAGATGACATGAAGCAGCAGATAAGAACATCAACCATTATAAATAAAAATTATAAGGAAAAATGACAATCTATGAATTAAATTCAATCACAAAAAAATGGTAGAATATTTACATTAGAATGAAGCAAGAGGCAAGAGCAATTGTGTTAGAAACAACCCCTATAAACCATTTCTATGAACAAAAAAAAAATACAAAAACAATGAAATCAAAACAAAATAGGTTTGAATCAAAACAATGGAATAAAAGAAAAATAGGATAGTAAAAGGGAGAGAGGGAAAAACTATTTACATTTAGGAAAGGAACATTCTAAGAGAAATCAACAATTGCCTCATATTTGATACTTGATGACTTAAGTAAATTCTACCGATGAAATCAAATCTGTCATGAACATTGAAAGTTTAAGTAGATTTGGACAAAATAAAAGCAGAATGTGTATGCAATACACAACTCAAATCAAATCTGAAATAAACATTGATCAAATTATATATGCCCTGCGTTTAATAATGAAACAAATATTCAATGACCAACAAATGAAATCCTCACTTTAATTAAAAATTGTTTCAATAGTTAAAATAATCATCAATGCAATCATCATATGTATTGTGCGTATTGCCATTACCATATGTAGGAAACTTAAACAAAAGATTATGATTCAAACATACCTTTTTCTAACTCTTTTCCTTCACAGTAAAGGTAAACTACATCTACACAGCTAAGCTTCATGTAACAAAAAATAAACATACATAAGCTTTAACTCAATATATGTGAAAAGCAAACTGAACTGGAAAGAACAAAAAAAAAATCAAAAACCAAAAGAAAGAATCACATGATTTCTCACCTTATCAAAACAAAACCACAGAGCAATAAAAATAACAAAACTGAAAACAAAAACATTGTCACTTGTTCGTACTGATGAATAAGAGAAAGGAAGATAACACCACTAAAAGGGTCGAAGGCCCTGCAATGTGAGGATGCAGACGGTGTTGCAAGAAAAGGATGACGACAGTATGATGAGAGTTTTTAAAAAAGCTGCCGCTTAAATATGAAATAAAAAAACCTACAATTTAATTGCTTTTTATTGCTTTGCATCAATTCTGGAAAAAAATTAAGGAAGCTGAAATTAAGGAAACGCGTGAGGGAATTAAGTCGAGGAGAGGCATGAAGATTTTTGGAACGCCACCTGTCATTTATAAGCTAGCATTTAAGTATCGATCAAGGAGAGACTATTAATTACCAAATGCACCACAAAAGAGTATGCATGAGAGGAGATTTCTGGTGAGGAGAGAGACTTGAAAAAAGTTCTGCCTTATTATATATAGAGATACCACAATCTACTCTTTCATTTTTCACATCCATATCTACTTTTCTTACTACCTTCAATCTTCTACTCTTTTACTACCATTCACATCTATCTCTACTACTATTACCTTCTATCTTTTACTATCCTTACTATTGTTTTACTACCCTTCACATCTATCTCTACAACTATTACCTTCAATCTTTTACTATCCTTACTTACCATTTCTACTACTCATTAACACTATACTACACACTACAAGAATTTCCTCCATTTCCCACGAAAATTTTCCTCACAAATGCACCAAATTTCTTCACAAATGTACATTTGCGAGGACATTTGTGAGGAAAGCAGTCGTTGGTAAATTAAAGGCTGTTTTGACGACATTTGCGAGGAAATTTCCTCGCAAACGGTGTCAGACCATTCTGCAGGACATTTGCGAGGAATTTCCTCGCAAATGTCAAATCTAACACTCACGCGCATTCACGTGGGGGACATTGATGTGACATGTCTGCACATACATTTGCGAGGAAATTAAATTAATTTTTTTAAAAAAAATAATAAATCAGACTTTAATTTAATTATAATTAAAATAATTATAATTCGTAAAAATAATAATTAAAATAAAATTTTAATCAATATTAAAATTTGGTGGTAAAATTTTTTTAGAAAATTGCAAAAAAAATTTGCGGGAAAAAATGAAATTCGAATTTTCGTTAAAAATTTATTGCGGGAAAAAACGAAAATTTATTGCGGGAAAAAATGAAATTTGAATTTTCGTCAAAATTTATTGCGGGAAAACTAAAATTTGAATTTTGCGCCAAAATTTTCGCTGGAGACATTTGCGAGGAAATTTCGTCGCAAATGTGAATAATAAAAAAAAATTAAACAGAAAACATTTGCGAGGTAATTTCCTCGCAAATGTCAAAAAAAAAAAAATCGCCAAAATAATTAAAAAAATCATAAATTGCTATTTAATTTGTTAAAATATGTTTTAAAATATTTTAATTGGATTAAAAATTTGATATTTATATTTTTGGAAAAGAAATATATATGATATATATTATAAATAAAAAATAATTGAATGAAATGATAAAAATAATAGATGAAAAAGTTGTTAGAATTGATGTTGAAAAAATAAAATGATAAATAAAAATAAAAGTTGAAAAGATGTTGAAAATGTTAGATATGAATGTGTTGGAAATGTTGTTGAAAAGATGAAGAAAGTGTTAGAGATATTGAAAAGAAAATATACATGTTGTTGATGAAAGTGTTAATGTGAGAGATGTTGTTGAAATGATGAAGATGTTTAGTAGATAGTGTTTTGAAAAAAAGATTTTAATTATAAATTGTAGGAAAAGAAGAAAAAATGTTGAAGAAAGTGAAGAGAAAAAAGAAAAAGAGTTGAAGAAGTTGAAGAGAAAGAAGAAAAAGGGTTGGAGAAATTGAAGAGAAAGAATAAAAATGGTTGAAGAGATTGAAGAGAAAGAAGAAAATTGTTTTTTTTTTTTTTAAATAAAATGAATTTCATTCATTCATATGCGAAAAAAACAATAATACAAGAGATGAAGATAGTTAAATACTCACTAAGAATACATATAAAACTTTCTACTGAACATATAACAATAACAAACCAAAATTGAAATCCTAACAACCTTAGCAAAACCTTCCACACATGACCAAAAGTCAATAATAATTTGAGATCCACAGTCTTTGACATCCAACTCCGGAAAAAAGATATTTGCATGTGTTCGAACAAAAAATCGACTATGCGTGGTCTCTGAAATGACTGATTCTGCCACATACTGACAAGAGATCTGCGAGGTTGAGAGAAACTCGACCTTAGTAATAACGGCCACAAGCCCTTTAAAAGAATTATAATATCCATGCATCTGAATTTGTATATTATTGTTTGCAATCTGTAATGAGCCAAAACCAATCTGTCACTCTGAAAAACAAAACACTGCACTAAGACGGGACAACAAACGTCGCACAAGACGACGAACAAATCAACAACGCCGCACTTAGGCGACAAAAACAAAAAAAAAAAACTCAAAAATATGTGAATCACACTTATTTAGATAGATGACAAGAAAAAACGATGAATAGGGGTGGTTCTAGATCAAAAAATGACCTAAAACCACCCCTTTTTGGTGGATGAAGAAAAGCTACAACTAGGGTTTAAAGAAAAAGAGGGGCGGCTCAAAACAACATGTCATAGTTGATTATGCTTGTTGATAAAACCTTTTCAAGAAGAAAATTGTTGAAGAAATTGAAGAGAAAGAATAAAAATGGTTGAAGAGTTTGAAGAGAAAGAAGAAAAGTGTTTTTGAGATTGAAGAGAAAGAAGAAAAATGGTTGAAGAGTTTGAAGAGAAAGAAGAAAAGTGTGAAAGAATGAGTATTGAAGAGTAGATAGTGTGGTATATATAGAAAAGTTGTTGGAAGAATAAATAATATAATAACATTTGAGAGGAAATTTCCTCTCAAACATTTTCTGACTTATTTGCGCGTGGGACCCTTTACATTTGCGTGGAAACTTCCTCGCAAATGTAAAGGGTCCCACAAGCATATCAGTCAGAAAACGTTTGAGAGGAAATTTTCTCTCAAATGTCTTCAGCAAATTTTAATAATTAATTTTGCTTAATAAATCGAAAATTCGAATTTCAATTTTTCCCGCAATAAATTTTTACCGAAAATTCGAATTTCCAATTTTTTGACCGTACTAATGTAATTTTCAAAAAGTTTGGTTTTCTCTCTATCAGTTTACGATGAAATTAAAAAATTTAATTTTTGCGTCTATATATACATAAAGTTAGTTTCTCTATGCAGAAAATTATCGTAATTAAAGTTAAATTATAGTAATTCAATTTTTTTACACTGTTACATAACATAAAATATCATTATTCTTCATTACTCCGGATCTGATTCCTCTTCATAATACCCTTCTTCCGGATCAGACTCTTCCAATTCGGCGCCTTCAAAACTTGGAGCAGGGAAATATGACGTCGATGGTCTTTGTGTCACAGGATTGTTTGAGTTACGTATATGTTGCATCATTTCTTCCTGCCATCTTAATCTGTCGGCTCTTTCTTCCTCATATTGCTGTTGCAATCTTTGAGTCTCTAGATCCCTTCTCCGCAACTCCTCCTGAAATTTATGCCACATTTCTGACTCAGACATCCTTGGCTCAGGGCAATCGTCAGGACCAGGAACATGATATAGGTTGGTTTCTCGATGAAAGTTAACGGCCAACCTCCCTAGACCAGGGAACCTATGTTCTCTTCCTTGAAGTCCGAGTGCTTCGGTAGCCTCTCTCCAGAGCTGATGCTGAACTTCAGGTGGTAAATGACTGTAAGAGTCATACTCAGGATGTTGAGACAAATAGATTGCAATTAAGCGATCATTCTCCGCCTATATATATATATACACATAAAAAAAATTGTGAGAAAAAATTAGCGAATGAATAAAAATGTTTGAAAATAAATCTAAAATATATATCAAATTATAAATTTACCGAAAGTTGTTCAGATATTGGATGAACCCAAGCACCGTCTCTCGTTCTGCTGATGTGAGTTTGTTTGTAGACCTCAGTGACGAAAGGTTCTCTCTCGAGAGTGCTTTCCTAATTTTTCACAAAATATTGATTAATATTTAAATATATAATTCAATATATTAAAAAAAAAATTAAATATATGTTTATACCAAGTGTCGAGCATGAGTAGAAAAGCTGACACATCCCCCAGTGTGCAAGTTAGTACCCTTGGCATTAGCCCTATTTCTCTTGTTGACTTCACACCTTTTTAGATAAGCCTCATCTTTTGTCCAATGCTCTACAAATCTGTCCCAGACATCCTCTCCGATAAATTCTGGACAATATTGGTCTGGACGATCTAGGTAGCGCTTTTTTTCGGTGTAAAGTTTCTGCGAGAATCAGGTACCACATGCTTTAATCCAGTTTTCCTTAACCATTTCTTCATGGTAAGGCTCCCAGGTACAGTATCTCTGAAATAAAAAAATATAATTATTAATTACATATAATAAACATTTAAATCTTAAATTTAATTATTATATATGTAAACATGGAAATATTTGTGTTTACCTTAAATTCATCAAAAAGTTTCTTCCTTAATACCGAATCATTCTCAACTAACTTTTTGAAGCTGGGGGCAAAGTGTTTGAGGGCGAGTTTGACAACACAAGCTACCGCTTTGGCTGCATCTTTAGATGGCTCCAAACTACACATAATAAACATTAATCTTTTAATTAAATTGTACATTTTAAAGAAATTAAAAATAAAATAAAAATAAAAATATACATACCCATCGCCCTGAGGGTATATGACCCTTTTATCACCCAATACTCGAACTCCTTCAGTGAAGTGACGCCGTGGTGGTCTGAAAGCCATTGGTCGCTGTTGCTCCTGTGAGCCTTGTGATTGTGACAACGACGAACCATCCTGATGTGGTTGTCGTCGTTCTTGTTGTTGTTGTTGTTGTTGTGGTTGTTGTTGTTGTTGTTGTTGGCTGAAAGCTTCATTAGGTGTATATGTCATAAAACCTAATAATAAATCATCATTGGCATCACCAGTATGAAGAAAAGGCATATTCGATAAGCCAGCCTCAGGAATATCATCCAAGAAGCTAAAATCAGGTCTATATGCTGGTGAGGGTGTTGGATACGAAGACCTCGGAACATCAACCAAAGACCTTCGTGGAGTCGGTCTAGAGTGCACATCAACAGTCGGCGAAGGTGCTTGATGAGAAGATCTCGGAACATCAACAGAGTTCCTCCGTGGGGCTGTAGGTGGATTAGGTGCCGCAGAAGTGGGTTCTCGGATAGAAACTCCTTGATTCTGACGAGAGGACAAAAAACTCGGTATCATACTTCGAGCGATCTTTTTTACATATTTTGCCGGCTTCTTTCCCTTTCTCGAACCTTTCTCCTTTCTCCTGATTATTTTGATCTGCCATCCCTGCATAAAATAATTTCAAAAGTTTGAATAAAATTAACAAGATTAAATAAACAAGTAAAACAATTTAATTAAAATTAAACAATTCATGACAAAAGATTAATAGACACTATGATAATAAAAGTTCTAATTGGATTTATAATTCATTCCTAATTAAAGATAAATAGTTACAATATGATAATAAAAATTTCAATTGGATTTAAAATTCATTACTAAACATAAATAGTTACAATATGATAATAAAAGTTTCTCAATTGATTTAAAATTCATTACAAAAATAAATAATTACAATCGAGATTTATTCATCATCATCGTCATTATTATAATATGTATCTTCATCTTCATTGTCTTCATCTTCATCTTCATCTTCATCGTTATTGTTATTCACCACTGCAATCAACTCCTCAAACTCAATTTGATCACCAGCAACTTCTTGGTTAACCAAATTTGTAATGTGATCGACTTCAATCATCGCGGGAACTCTTGACATTTCATCATCTTGGTAAGGCACTTCTATATCTGGAACTTTTGTTTCAATTTCACCTCTTGGTTTTGTCTTGATAGCTGAACACCATCCTCGTTTACCCCGGTGATGAGAAGGATAAGGTACATAATACACTTGAGAACACTTAGTCGCCAGGATGAACGGATCAAATCGATTATACCTTTTATTCATTAGTATGTCAACAAGTTTGTGCTTTGGATCAATTTTTGTCCCATTAGTAGTTGGGTCAAACCACTCACAATAAAATAACACAACATTGTTATCTTGAAATATGCGCTTAATCACACCATAGAAGTCATCTTCGCCACCATCGTTGACCCCTTTGACATAAACTCCACTATTGATTGTTTTTTTGCCCACTGTCCATGAATCAGTTTGAAATTTATATTCATTGACAATATATGTGTGCCATTCATTGACATTTCTCCGAGGACCTTCAGCTAATCCTCTGAAATGTGCCATTTGTTCATGTATTGCCACTTTACCCTTAAACCATTCTGGAAAAGTTGGTATATGTGTCTCCAAGTTGTTTCCTTTCAAAAAATTCAATATATGGTCCAACTTCAATGCAATTAATCAAGACATGAACTTCGGCTGATCGGAACTCTTCATCGTTCATCCAGTACTCTTTCGCTGCCCCTGAATAACGCCCAGAAAGACGAAATACTGACAAAGCGGAAGGGTTACTTTCATCAGGAACATCATTCCGCGTTCTTCTTGGTGTTAACATCATGTGGTTGAAATAATGAGAGCAAAAATGAGTGGTTTCCCAATGCAAGTAAGATGCATATATTGACCCTTCAACTCTTGCTTTATTTTTCACTGCTCGCTTTGAATCACCCATGAATCTTTTGAAAGGATACATCCACCTATACTGAACAGGTCCACCAAGCATAGCTTCATACGCGAGATGTACCGGAAGATGTTCCATAGAATCAAAGAAAGCGGGGGGGGGGGGGGCAACTAGCTCCAATTTACAAAGTATTGTAGCAATGTTCTTATCCATTTTAACAAGTTCATCCTTCCTGAGCGTTGAAGCACATAAATCTTTAAAAAATTGACTCAATTCAGTCAATGGATTCAAGACATGGTTTGGTAATGAACAAAACGCAATTGGAATTAAGCGTTCCATAAAAACATGTGAATCGTGACTTTTCATCCCCCGCAATCTTCCTTCCTTGACGTCGGCACACCTTGCCAAATTCGAAGAATATCCGTCCGGCATTCTCACTTCTTTTAACCACTGACAAACAGATTTTGCTTCTTCGGATGTTAAACAATAAACCGCCTTAGGTTTTAGAACTTTTCCATTTGGAAGACTTTTTAGGTGCAGTTATGGTCTATTGCAAAACTTCTCCAAATCAAGTCTAGCCTTCTCATTATCTTTTGTTTTACCGGACACATTCATCACTGTGTTGACTATGTTATCACAAAAATTCTTTTCAATATGCATAACATCAAGATTGTGTCTCAGTAAATTGTCCTTCCAGTAAGGGAGGTCCCAAAAGATACTTCGTTTTGTCCAGTTGTGCGTCTCGCCATATCCATTGTATCTTACTCTATTTCCAACATCTGGATATTTATCTAGGCCGCTCACAATTTGAGATATGTCATACGAAGATACGTTAGAAGGGGGACCATCTCTTTCTACCGTTTCTTTCTTGAACTCATTCGCCATCCTCCGAAATTGATGATTTTTAGGTAAGAACCTACGATGACAATCAAACCACGGAGCCTTTCCTTTTATTTGAAATGCTTTGGTGTCACGCATACAATGTGGACACGCGAGTCTTCCATGAGTCGACCAACCAGACAACATGCCATATGCAGGAAAGTCATTAATATTCCACATCAAAGCAGCTCTCATTTTGAAATTCTCCTTCTTTGCAATATCATACGTCAATTCACCATTCCAAAGCCTCTTCAAATCATCTATTAACGGCTGTAAGTATACATCAATGCCATCGGTTGGATTCGACGGTCCCGGGACAATACAACTCAAGAACATGTATGGTTTCGTCATGCACATCTCAAGACGAAGATTATACGGAGTGACAATAAATTGGCCAACAAGAATACGGCGATGCAGATGCTTGGATATAAGGGGTAAAACCATCAGAGCACAATCCAAGTCTTACATTACGTGGATCATGCGCAAAATCAGGATACGTTTGATCAAAATGTTTTCAAGCCAACCAGTCACATGGATATCGCATCTCATTTGAATTTGTTGCGTTGTCATGATGCCATGTCATTTTGCTCGTAGTTTCCAACGATGCAAACAATCTCTGCAACCTCGGTATTAACGGCAGATAAAACATTGACTTAACCGACACCCGTTTCTGCTTACGATGCACATCACCGCTGCGGACCTGATACCTCGGTGCACTGCAAAATTTACACTCCTCCAAATCGCCGTCATTCGTACCGAACTCGTTGTCGTAGAACAACATGCACCCATTAACGCAACAGTCGATCTTCTTAACTTGCAATCCCAACTTCGACACCAACTTCTTCGCTTCATAATAACTAGCTGGCAGATTTTCTGGTACATGCGACACTCTCAACACCAGCTTGTTCATAAACTCTAAGCAATCATCAGGTACATTCCAATTTGACTTGGTGGCTAAAAGGCTCACGCATACCGATAAATTTGACTCAGAAGACCCTTCATACAACGGCCGGTTCACTTCCTCCATCATTGCATAAAACTTCAGCGCTTTTTGGTTCAGGATTATTGATCGACGATTTGTGTATCAATAAATATTTAATAACTGCAAGTGCACAGTTTCGTCGTTGGGTTTTAAAAGATATCGAACCACAGAGACCAATAGTTGACCTACCGTAATTCTGTCGTTACGTTGTAAATCTAAGGCGAGTGAATAGTAGTTTAGAATTGTTTTGAATTAAGAAGAAGAGTTTAAATTAAAGATTTAAGTTAATTATAAAGCGGATATCGGTATGTAACTAATTAACCTTCGAGGATTTAATAAATTGATAGCGCGCGGATAAGTGTTTACTTTTCAGAAGAACTTTCTCAATTTAAAGGTTTAAACCTCACACTCTCGTTTTGTTGATAAAAACCATACTTTCTAAGCTAGGAGTTTTACTGTCACTTTTCTACCACCTTAGCTTCAAAAGTATATTTTGAAAATCAATTAGTTCTAATTAATCCTAACGTGGCTCTTGCTCGTTCAAAGATTAATATCAAATTCCTATTATCTAGTTAAAACCTCAAACTCTCGCTCTATTGATTTTAACCTTAGTTGCTTTATTTTACTCTCGTTCAAAAGCTTTGAATTAAATTAGGAATTTGAATCAGAAAAATAGTTTAATAAGTATGCGCGCTACATCATCATTAAATCCCCTTCGGAGAATTAAATTACATACCGATATCTAGGAATTTAGCTAGACATGGTAAAGGAATTAAATAAATAAAAACAGTAAATTAAACAAGACATAATAATTAAATAAATAAATAAGCGCATAAAAACCTGGAAATAAAATCTTGACAGGAAAGTGAAAACGGATCTGAAATCGGATTCCCGGTGTGGAAATACCGATACAGTTTACAAAGCGGGAAAATAAAACTGACTGAAATAAAGGAAAATAAGGCGTGTGGAGATCTGGAATTGAGTCTTCTATTTATAGAGGATTTTTTACTTCTACGATCCTCCAAATTAGGAGAGGACAAGCTCACTTTTGATGTCATCCAATAGCCATACGATTAGGAACAAAATTGATCAGACGCGTGCTTTCTCCCCACGTTGCGCAAAAATTAGTTTCAATTGGATCTACATTCTGTGGCGGGCGCCACGAAGCTGGTGGCGGGCGCCACCAACCCAATTTGTTGGGTTTTGCTGATTTCGCTTGTTCGCACCCCCTTTTTGCTCTGTTTTTGGCCCTTTTTGCTCAATTCTCTTCTTCGACTTATTGTATTTGACATTACTGAAAACAAAACAAATACCAACATAAAAACAGATAAAAGAAATAAAAACATATGCAAATGCAACTAAAATTCACCTAAACTAAGCTAAAAATACGATATGATTTCGTGTCATCAAATTCCCCCACACTTGAACCATTGCTTGTCCTCAAGCATAAAAGAATAGTGAATTGCATAGCACAAGTAAAAATACATGACACGATCATCCTACTCATACGTGGTTGCCGGCTAAGCCATGAAAATCAAATAACTGTGCAAATAACAAAAACCCCATAATGACACACTAGACTCCCATTATATGAAAACAGACCTGAAGCATTTCCTTTTGACTCGACCTTTTACCTAAGTTTCATTTACCCTTTTCATTCTAGTGCAATCACATTAAGCCCGTTATCTCGTACACGCCCATGGTGGGAAACCTGTTAGTGATTATGATCATCATATAGCGAGGGGTGCTGATAACATAAGTTTGGTAACCCCTATTTGCTTTACCCACTTCGCAGTTGCGGGGGATCGGATCGTAACCCGCCCTACCAAGTTCAGAATCAGACACCTCTGAACCAACTACTAATGAGTTTCTATACTATGGTATTTTTTTCTTTTCGCATGTTTCAACATTTGTTGAATTTTCATCAATTATTTCAAAGAATCAACCAATAGTGTTCATAGACATTTATATTCAGGATCATGCACTTATATTCGTCGGTTTCCCACCTAGTTTGTGTCTTGAGATGGTGCTGACTGCTGAATAAACTACTAAGGGTTCATTAAAACTCAAGTTCAAAGCTTTGTCAAAATTAGTACTCAAATCAGCTTTACACACTTCTAGGAATCTAAGGTGTTAAAACGGTATTGATTTTATCCAACCGTTACCTAAATTTCACAAAATAGCCTAGATAGTGCAAACAACCTATATACTTTCAAATAACCAATATCAAGCATCAAAACTCAACACTTTTGCTTTTCACAAGAAAATTTTGGTATGGCTCAAGAAATGGGAAAAATCAGACGATAACAAAACCAACACGCAAAAACTACTCAATTCAAGTGAACTATCCTAATGTGTTATTATGCATGCAGACTAAATGACTGGAAGTAAAAAGGAAAGCGATAAAGCTTCCTCCCCCACACTTAAATCGAGCATTGTCCCCAATGCGACGACTAAAAAGCGAGGTTGGAAGAATAGAACCTGAATAGCCAAGAGCTTTCACAACTATGAAGTCGTCAAGCGCGCTTTCTCTTTATTACCTGCAACATCAAATGGACTAAAAAGAAAAAATATTAGACTCAAAATCAGTGGGTTGCCTCCCACCAAGCGCTTTGTTTAAAGTTGGTGAGCTCGACTTCAAAGAAGGTGAATTCAATTCACGTTAGCGGACAGGGCGGATAGGTTAAAATTTGCAAAAGTAGGGTTGCTATCCTTAAGATTGTAATGTTTCAACCACTGTCAATTAAGTGTGAATGTATCACCGGAGTTACTTTTTATCTCAATCGCCCCATGAGAATATGTCTTAGAAATAGTAAAGGGGCCTGACCACTTGGAGCGAAGTTTTCCGGGAAAAAGTTTAAGTCTTGAATTAAAAAGAAGTACTAGCTGTCCTACCTTAAACTCTCTCCTAGATAGACGCTTGTCATGCCTTTTTTTAGTTCTTTCTTTATAGATTTTAGCATTCTCATAAGCATCTAACCTGAGCTCTTCTAACTCATGGATATCCAATATCCTTTTCCTACCGGCGGTGGTGTAATTGAAATTGAGGGTTTTGATAGCCCAATAAGCTTTGTGCTCTAATTCCACCGGTAGATGGCATGATTTTCCATAAACAAGCTTGAAGGGAGTGGTCCCAATTGGGGTCTTGTACGCCGTCCTATATGCCCACAGTGCCTCATTTAGCTTTAAGGATCAGTCCTTCCTAGAGGTTGCAACTGTTTTTTCTAAGATTTGCTTGATCTCCCTATTGGAGACCTCCACTTGCCCACTTGTTTGTGGGTGATAAGGAGTTGCTACACGGTGTCGGACCCCATACTTAGATAGTAGCCTTTCAAAGATCCTAGAGATAAAATGGGAGCCACCATCGCTGATGACAAGTCTCGGCACACCGAACCTAGGGAAGATCTGGTTCTTGAAAAGTCTAATCACTACTCGGGCATCATTAGTTGGAGAGGCAACAGCCTCGATCCATTTGGACACATAATCTACAGCCACAAGTATGTATCTGTTACCTAAAGAAGATGGGAATGGTCCCATGAAGTCGATCCCCCATATATCAAACACTTCCACTTCAAGGATGCCTTGCTGAGGCATCTCATCGCGCCTGGAGATGCTACCAGTGCGCTGGCACTGATCACAACTCCGGATGGCAGTGTGGACATCTTTCCAAAGAGTGGGCCAATAAAGGCCGGCTTGCAAAATCTTAGCGCAAGTCTTGAAAGTACTTGCATGTCCCCCATATGGCGCAGAATGGCAATGGGAAATAATGTTTTGCGCCTCATCCTCGGGGACACATCGACGGAAGACTCCATCGGCTCCTCTCTTGAAAAGGAGAGGATCATCCCAATAGTAATGTTTCAGATCACTGAAGAACTTCTTCTTTTGCTGGTAAGTTAAATCTGGCGGAAGGACTATTGCTGCTAAGTAATTAACAAAGTCAGCGTACCAAGGCAGTGAGTCTCTTATGCAGACAGAGTTGACGACTTCGATGTCGTCTTGTTTTAATGGGTACTCGGAGGTGACACTCTTCATAAGGGCTACAAGCCTCTCATATGGGAAATCGTCATTTATGGGTACCCTTTCAGGCACCATTCCCTTCATTCTTGACAAGTGGTCCGCAACTGTGTTGTTAATTCCTTTCTTATCCTGGATCTCTATATCAAATTCTTGAAGGAGCAGGATCCATCTTAGGAGCCTTGGTTTGGCATCCTTTTTGTTCACAAGGTACCTAATGGCCGCATGGTCGGTATAGACAATGATTTTGGCCCCTATGAGGTAAGAACGGAATTTATCTATTGCAAACACAACAGCCAGGAGTTCTTTTTCAGTGGTGGTGTAGTTCATTTGCGCGGGGTCTAAGATCCTACTAGCATAGTAGATAGCATGAAGCTTCTTGTATTTCCTTTGACCTAAGACTGCGCCTATTGCATAGTCACTAGCGTCACACATGATCTCAAATGGCAAACTCCAATCAGGTGGCTGCATGATGGGTGCGGAAATGAGAGCTGCCTTTAACTGGTTGAACGCTTTCAAGCATTAATCATCAAATATGAACTCGGCATCTTTCATTAATAGCCCGGTTAAGGGCTTGGTGATCTTGGAGAAGTCCTTAATGAATCGCCGATAGAAACCGGCGTGACCTAGAAAACTGCAGACCTCTCGCACAGACTTTGGGGGAGGTAGATTTTCTATTACTTGGATCTTAGCTCGATCCACCTCAATCCCCTTGTTGGACACTATATGTCCAAGAACAATCCCTTGACGAACCATGAAATGGCACTTTTCCCAGTTTAGTACAAGATTGACTTTTTCACATCTTTCAAGCACCTTTTCTAGGTTTGTCAAGCATCCTTCAATACTTTTCCCACACACGGAGAAATCATCCATGAAGACTTCCATGATATCATTGATGTAATCGGCGAAAATTGCTTGCATACATCGTTGGAAAGTTGCAGGGGCATTGCACAATCCAAATGGCATTCGCCGGTAGGCAAACGTGCCAAAAGGACAGGTGAAGGTTGTTTTCTCTTGGTCATCGGGATGAATAGGAATCTGGAAGAATCCCGAGTAACCATCTAAATAGCAGAAGTATGAATGTTTTGCCAAGCGCTCAAGCATTTGATCAATGAAGGGCAAAGGGAAATGATCCTTGCGCGTGGCCGTGTTAAGCTTCCTATAATCAATGCACATTCTACTTCCGGTCACAACTCTTTGGGCAATGGACTCGCCTTTCTCGTTAGTGACTACAGTAACCCCTCCTTTCTTGGGTACGACATGTACGGGACTGACCCATTTACTGTCGGAGATAGGGTATATGATTCCTGCATCTAGAAGTTTTTCAACTTCCTTTTTGACTACTTCAGTGAGAATGGGGTTTATCCTTCTTTGTGGTTCTCGAGAGGTTTTGCAATCTTCCTCGAGCAAGATGCGGTGCATACAAAGAGAGGGACTTATCCCTTTTAGATCAGAAATGTGATATCCTAAAGCAGCTGGATACTTTCTTAGGACTGTCAGTAACTTGTCAGTTTATGACATTCCTAAATCTGCGCACACAATCACAGGGCGCTTAAGCTCTTGATCAAGGAATTCATACCTTAGGGTTTCAGGTAGAGGTTTGAGTTCTAAAGAGGATTGGTCGGGAGAAGGCGTCGGGCTCGGTGTAATCTCAAAGCATTCACCAAGCTCGTCATCCTGAACCTCGAGAGTTGGAGTTCGAGAAGATCTTAGGATTTCAGAGTATGTAGTTGGATCATTCTCCATCTCTTTTCTGCATTCGTCAATGACGTCTAACAGGTAGCAAGTATCATCTATGGCTGGTGCGTTAAGAAATTGAGTCAAAATAAATTCAACTTTTTCCTCTCCCACATCAAAAGTGAGTTTCCCTTTCTTTACATCAATGATCGCACCAGCTGTAGCTAGGAATGGTCTTCCTAAGATGATTGGGGTGTTAGAGTCTTCCTTTATGTCCATGACTATGAAGTCAGTTGGTATGAAGAATTGACCTATACGCACAGGGACGTTTTCTAGAATACCTAGAGGCATCTTGACAGAACGATCCGCGAATTGAATAGACATCCTAGTTGGTCTCAACTCTCCTAACTTTAATCTCTCGCATATGGTCATGGGCATGAGACTTATGTTGGCACCTAAATCGCATAGGGCCCTATCTATGACAAACTTTCCAATGACACAGGGTATAGAGAAGCTCCCTGGGTCTTTGAGTTTAGGTGGCATTTTGTTTTGGAGGATGGCGCTACACTCAGCAGTGAGCATGACAGTTTCACAGTCCTCGATCTTCTTTTTGTTGGTTAAGATATCCTTGAGAAATTTAGCATATGCGGGCATTTGAGTGATAGCCTCAGTGAATGGAATAGTTATATTCAACTGCTTGAGAAGCTCCACGAATTTCTTGAATTGCCCCATGCAACTGCTTGAGAAGCTCCACGAATTTCTTGAATTTCCCCATGCTTTTGGTCTTTTCAAGCCTTTGAGGGTAAGGAATGGGAGGTTTGTAAGGCGGCGGAGGCACATAAGGTTTCTCTTTTTCTTTAGTCTCCGCGTCATCGCCTTCTTTTTCTTTAGTTTCACTCTCTTCCTCGACTGGTACATCAAGCCTTTGTTGCATGGGCGGCCTCTCAGTTCTAGGATCATTTGGTTCATCATACTGTGTTCAACTTCGCAGCGTCACAGCGTTCACATGAGCTTTGGGGTTAGGCTGAGGTTGGCCAAGAAACGTGCCTGCAGGAGCAGACGTGGATGCTTGTTGTTGTACTACTTGTGCAACCTGAGTTTCTAGCATCCTGTTATGGGTGGTTAGAACATCCACTTTGTTGTTCAACTGCTCAAACATCTTGGTGAAGTGCATATTTTGATTCTTAAGGCTTTCGTTTGTTTGCAGTTGGGATGCCATGAAAGTTTCAAACATGACATCAAGACTAGACTTTCCGGGGTTACTTGGATTTGGCGTGGGAGCCTTTTGAAAACCCGGCGGACCAGAGGGTGGTCCTTGTCTAGGTGCATACAATGCATTGTTGCTCTTGTATGAGAGGTAGGGACTGCTCTTCCAAGCTGAGTTGTAGTTGTTGGAGTATGGGCCTCCTTGGGAGTAGTTTACTTGGTCGGAGGGAATTCCGGCCAAGAGTTGGCATTCGGCTATGACATGCCCAGGATCGCCACATATTTCACAGCTGGAGGTTGTTGCTGCTACAGTAGCAGCAGGAGCTTTGAGTAAGCTATCTATCTTCTGAGTGAGAGCATCAACCTTGGCATTGACGTGGTCAAGGCCGCTTATCTCATACATTCCTCCTTTAGCTTGAGGTTTCTCTACAGGGGATCTTTCGCTTCCCCACTGGTAGTGATTTTGAGCCATACTCTCGATGAGTTGGTAGGCTTGATTGTAAGGCTTGTCCATGAGGGCGCCGCCCGCGGCAGCGTCTATTGTCATCTTTGTATTGTACAGGAGACCATTGTAGAAGGTGTGAATGATCAACCACTCTTCTAGACCGTGATGTGGACATAACCTCAACATGTCCTTGAACCTCTCCCATGCTTCGTAGAGAGATTCATTGTCTTTCTGCTTGAATCCATTGATTTGGGCTCTTAGCATAGCAGTCTTGCTAGGGGGGAAATACCTAGCCAAAAAGACTTTCTTCAACTTTTCCCATGTAGTGACAGAGTTAGAAGGTAGAGACTGGAGCCAAGCACGGGCTTGATCTCTAAGAGAGAATGGGAAAAGTCGAAGCCTAATTGCTTCGGGACTGACGCCATTAGCTTTCACTGTATCGGCGTATTGCAGGAAGACAGAAAGGTGAAGATTAGGGTCAACCGCAGGGCTACCCGAGAATTGATTCTGCTGAACAACTGAAAGCAGAGAAGGTTTAAGCTCGAAATTGTTTGCCTCTATCGCAGGGGCAACAATGCTGTTATGTGGTTCAGCATCAGTAGGGGTAGCGTAGTACTTCAGGGGGCGGTTTTGCGGTCCTACCTCCATCTCTAGTTCTTCTTAAGATTCTGAATCTGTCTCGGGAAAGAGGATCTGATTTTGGGGAACTATGTATCTTTCCCTAAATGCTTCAATTCGGCGTCGTACACTAAGTAGACGCTCGGGGTTGTCGATTGGTTGTTCTAATTCGTCGCTTTGAGAGTGGGTTTTTGGCATGCAATCGACAAACCAAGGGGTGATTATTTTTTTTTTTTTTTTTTTTTTAGTTTTTGATTTATTTTGGATTTTTAAACAAAAATTAAAAATTGCCTTAGTCTCTACGGTGTAACAACGGAGTTACGATATCGACTAAATTGGTCCCCGGCAACGGCGCCAAAAACTTGATCGACGATTTGTGTATCAATAAATATTTAATAACTGCAAGTGCACAGTTTCGTCGTTGGGTTTTAAAAGATATCGAACCACAGAGACCAATAGTTGACCTACCGTAATTCTGTCGTTACGTTGTAAATCTAAGGCGAGGGAATAGTAGTTTAGAATTGTTTTGAATTAAGAAGAAGAGTTTAAATTAAAGATTTAAGTTAATTATAAAGCGGATATCGGTATGTAACTAATTAACCTTCGGGGATTTAATAAATTGATAGCGCGCGGATAAGTGTTTACTTTTCAGAAGAACTTTCTCAATTTAAAGGTTTAAACCTCACACTCTCGTTTTGTTGATAAAAACCATACTTTCTAAGCTAGGAGTTTTACTGTCACTTTTCTACCACCTTAGCTTCAAAAGTATATTTTGAAAATCAATTAGTTCTAATTAATCCTAACGTGGCTCTTGCTCGTTCAAAGATTAATATCAAATTCCTATTATCTAGTTAAAACCTCAAACTCTCGCTCTATTGATTTTAACCTTAGTTGCTTTATTTTACTCTCGTTCAAAAGCTTTGAATTAAATTAGGAATTTGAATCAGAAAAATAGTTTAATAAGTACGCGCGCTACATCATCATTAAATCCCCTTCGGAGAATTAAATTACATACCGATATCTAGGAATTTAGCTAGACATGGTAAAGGAATTAAATAAATAAAAACAGTAAATTAAACAAGACATAATAATTAAATAAATAAATAAGCGCATAAAAACCTGGAAATAAAATCTGCTAGAAACTGGAATTAAACTTGCTGGAATTAAAGGAAATAATATTCTTGACAGGAAAGTGAAAACGGAGCTGTAATCGGATTCCCGGTGTGGAAATACCGATACAGTTTACAAAGCGGGAAAATAAAACTGACTGAAATAAAGGAAAATAAGGCGTGTGGAGATCTGGAATTGAGTCTTCTATTTATAGAGGATTTTTGACTTCTACGATCCTCCAAATTAGGAGAGGATAAACTCACTTTTGATGTCGTCCAATAGCCATACGATTAGGAACAAAACTGATCAGACGCGTGCTTTCTCCCCACGTTGCGAAAAAATTAGTTTCAATTGGATCTACATTCTGTGGCGGGCGCCACGAAGCTGGTGGCGGGCGCCACCAACCTAATTTGTTGGGTTTTGCTGATTTCGCTTGTTCGCACCCCCTTTTTGCTCCGTTTTTTGCCCTTTTTGCTCAATTCTTTTCTCCGACTTATTGTATTTGACATTACTGAAAACAAAACAAATACCAACATAAAAACAGATAAAAGAAATAAAAACATATGCAAATGCAACTAAAATTCACCTAAACTAAGCTAAAAATACGATATGATTTCGTGTCATCAATTATTTGCTCTTCGCCGCTTCCTTCATATGACCGATTTACCCCAAGAGCGTCGCCAACCATATCTTCCATCCTATCAAAGTTTTCACACTCCGCATGCGCTTCACTGCCCGAAGCCTCCGCATTGACATCGTTCTGCTGGGTGTTAATATCCACCGGCTCTTCTTCACCGTGATGTCTCCACACGTAATAGTCATTCATAAATCCATTTTTTCTTAAATGAGCCGTGACATCTTCTGGACTCTTAATCAATGTACACAAACATTTGATACACGGACATCTTATCCCTCCTTCCGTCCTAAAATCTTCTAGTGACATCGCATACTTAATAAATTGTTCAACTCCTTCCTTAAATTTCGCTTTAATCAACCTCATACCCGGATATTTTCTATTGTACATCCAACTTCGTTGAGATCTAATTTGATCCATATAGCTAGAGTCGTTTCCAATAATAAAAATTAATCAGGTTCAATATTTTATCCATTAATTAATACATTAAACTAAATTAACGATTAACTAAATATTTTTACTAACATATATTTATAGCACTATCTTTTTATAAAATTGTTTTCATAAATTTTAAAATATCTTTTTATAAACTAAAATATTAATTAAATATAAATATTTATACTAACAATACATTTAAATATTTTCTAAGTTAATATTTTTAGTCAAATTTACGATATATTAAATTTATACTACGTACAATACATTTAATTAAAAACTAACATTATTTTAACCACTAATTAATATTTTTTTAATTAAAACAAACTAACACATAAATTAACATATATTACTAACTAATAACTAATTAAAATAAATAAGATATACTAACCTCAGATAATTATGTCGGTGAGTTTAGAAGAAGGAGAAGACACTGATCTAACAATCAACGCACAGCAAACAATCACCCTAAAAGATAAAATTAAAGATTATAAGAAAACATCATATTTAATTAATTTTTACTAACTAATTTGGACTAAAATATTATTTTTACTAACTAGTTTTGTTACTAATAATGTTTTCACACTATTTTTACTAACTAATTTTTTTTAGTCAAATTTACGATATATTAAATTTAAGCTACAATACATTTAATTAAAAATTAACATTATTTTTAACCACTAATAATTTTTTAGTCAAAACAAACTAGCACATAAATTAATAACATATATATTTAACTAATAACTATTAAAAATAAATAAAGATATATACTTACCTCAAATAATTATGTTGATGAGTTTAGAAGAATGAAGAACCGATCCAACAAATCACCGGACAACAAACAATCACCCTAAAAAAGATCAAATTAAAAGATAATGATCTATTAACATATGTAATTAATATTTACTAACTAATTTGGAGTAATTTTTTTCAAACTAATTTTTCTAACTAAGTAAAACTATTATAACAACTTTATTTTTACAAATTAATTAACATAATTTTTACTAACTAAATAATTAACATTACTTAATTAATTTTTATAAAACTAATATTATTATATATTTAACTATACAAAAATAATTAACCACCTAAATAAAATACTTAATTAAAATAAAAAGTAATAATAAAATAAATTATAATTAATTAATTATGGGGGGAGTGGCGTACAGTTTTTTTTTAAGGTAAGGGGGTGGGGGAAACATATAACACAGTGGATGGTGTAGCGCCACTGTGTTTGTTTGTTTCATTTTTTTTTGTAAATTTCTTATTTTAAATTAATAAATAATATAATATTAATACTAATAATTAATACAAGCTTATAAAATTAACTATTTAATTTCTTTACTATATATATATATATACTAGTATAACTGACCCGTGCAAATGATGCACGGGTTAATATTCAAAATTATATTATTATATGTAATTAAAGTTAAAATTGATTAGTTGAAATATTAATTTTTTTTAATTTCATATTAATTACTTGAATCTTATATTTACTTAATGAATTTTGTTGGCAAGTAATTTTTATTTTACGAATTATTTATGAAATTGAGTTTATATTTATATTATTTAAATAAGAAAAATAATATATTTAGGAATTTTCATAGGGATAAAATAGAGTGGATAGTAATCTCTCGCTCCCCGTTTCCAACAATATGGTGTTTTCTCTTCTGTCGTAGAAATTACAAAAAACATAAGGCTTTTTATTAATATAAGAGTATAAATATTGATCTCTGTGTAAATTACAAAATCAACAGGCTATTGTATTAATATTAGTGTAAGTAGATTTTCTGTATTAATAAGTGTTTAAATATTTAAGTTCCCATAGAAAAAAAGTCTTCCGTATCATATTAATAAACTTCGTACATGAGTATAAATATATGTTCTGTTGAAATTACAAAAAATTGTCCACATATTAATATATAGGTATTAATATAGGTCTTTTTATCGTAAAATTACAACAAAAAAAAGTCTTTGTATTAGTATATGATTTTTATTCACGTACCAAAAAAAAGTATATGATTTTTAATTTTATATTTGGAAGACATTCTTTTTATATTGATTTTATTAAAATATGAAAAATAATACAAATTAGTATTTTAAAAGGATAAAATACTCTAGACAGTGATCTCTTACTTCTCGTTTTTAACAATATGGTATTTTTTCTCTCGTCTACTTAGAAATTATAAAAATTATATATAGATATAGACCTTGTATTGTTATATGAGTATAAATATAAATCTCATGTAAATTACAAATAAATTATGCAATTGTATTAATATATTAGTATAAATATTTATCCGTGTAAATTAAAAAAGAAAACAAAAAACAATTCTAACAATTATTTGGTTACAACTTTTTTTTAATCAATTTGGTTATAATACGTTAATTATGAATCAATTGAATTTTAACTAAAATAAAAAGCCTTTAGATATGATAAAAATTTGGTTACAAATAAATATGATAAAAATTAGAAAAGTGTAGTCGGAGAAAATCGAAGGGAGTGCATTTGTGCTTAAAACTTAAAAGCCTTTTTTTCGGTTAGTATGTATTTTTGGAGTATGCTTGAGGGAAAAAAACGTGTAAAACAAATAAATATGATAAAAATTAGAAAAGTGTAGCCAGAGAGAATCGAAGGGAGTGCATTTAAGCTTAACACTTAAAAGCTTTGAAATCTCGCCACATAGACATTTAAGTACTTGGTTGCTTGCCACATAAGATGGTGATCGGGAGAGAGACATTCGTAATTATATTATATAGATATATATATATATATATATAAGATTGTTATTTTTTTGTACAAATTAAACGTATTATCATATTTGTACAAATTAAACGTATTATCATATTTGTACAAATTAAATCTATATCGTCATTTTTCTAACTATCACTTAAATTATAACATAATTTTTAAAGTACAAATTTTTATAGTTATAATATGTCAAAAAAAATTATTATATATTAACTAACAATTAAACAAATTACACAAGTTAAATTACTAACCTCGATAATATGATAATGAGATGAGAAAAAGCTCCACAAAAGCAACAACAACCAACAACAATAACAATAACCTTAAATAATATAAAAAATCAAAGATTTGTGTTAAGAAAAATTTATAATCACAAAAATATATAATAATGTTGGCATAATAATTTTGTAAAACAAAAAATAAATTCATAAAACTTACCGGTATATAAATATAATCAAATAGAGATAGATGTGTTTGAAAAATAATATGAATTTTGGAATAGGTTTAGGAGTGGATTTGAGAATTTGTAAGTGAATGAATTAATTTTTATGAGAAGGGAATGAGTTAAGAGAATGAAATAATTTGTAAGTGAAAAAAATTTGTTAAAAGAATGAATATTTATAGGAGAAGGGGAGGGGGATCCGAACGTTAGACCATAACGGCTAAATTTTCGCCAACGGTTACATACATTTGCGACAAAATTTAAAAAAAATTCCTCGCAAATGTCGTTGTGTCAGACGCGCGTGAAACCGGTCATGTGAAATGGTGGACCCCATTAACATTTGCGACGAAATTTAAAAACATTTCCTCGCAAACGTCGTTGTGTCAGACGCGCGTGATACCGGTCACATGAAATGGTGGGCCCCATTAACATTTGCGAGGAAATTTCCTCGCTAATGGTGGACCCCAGTCACGCTTCTGCTGGTCAATGGAATATGTGTCAGGCCGTTACATTTCCTAGGATATTTCCTCGCTAATGTTAGACATTTGCGACGAACCACATTTCCTCTCAAATGTTGGTAGCAAATGCAAAAATTTCTTGTAGTGACAACCTTCACTACTCTTCATATTATTTCTACTTTACTACTTCTATATTTACTACTTCTACAATGTCTACACTTTTATGGATGAAAGGAGAACATAAATCACAACACGTAAAGGAAAAAGTAATTTATTTATTTATACTTTAATTTATCTATGCTTTAATTTATTTGTTTTTGTTTTAATTTAATTTATTTATTCATGGAAGGCTTATCCTCCTATTTATTTATTTATTTATTACTACATCTGTTCCTTATTATTAAAGACAAGTTACTTTTTAGATTTATTGAATAATTAATGTATCTGGTTTATAATATGGATCAAATACATTAATTATTCAATAAATCTAAAAAGTGATTTGTCTCTTATAATAAGAAACGGAGGTAGTATTTATTTATTTATGCTCTAATTTATTTAATCATGGAAGGCTTAGCCTCCTATTTATTTATTTATTTATTTATTTATCCTCTAATTTATTTATTCATGGAAGACTTAGTCTCCTATTTATTTATTTATCTATTTATTTATGCTTTAATTTAATTTATTGTTCTATATATATTTATGTTCATGTTTACGTTTTTATTCGTCTTATATTAAATATATGTCTTTTCTATTATATGTAGGATGCACCTTTGACATTGCGTGTTCACAAACCCATTGAAGCAGGTTTCGACGATGTTATTAAATTTCAAAGGTTTGGGATGGATAAACATTTGATTAAAACCATGATAGAAAGATGGAGACCGGAAACTAACACTTTCATTCTTCCGATGGGCGAATGCACTATAACATTGGAAGATATTAGTGTTTTAATGGGTTTACCAGTCAATGGTAAAGCAGTTACTGGTACCACATTTGTCAGTTGAAACACCGCTGCAGAAATGCTTGGAACTAAAGTGTCACCTCAAGCACGAGGAGATGGGTACTCTGTTAAGCATACATGGCTAAAGGCCTTTCTTAATATTATGCCTACTAATCCAACAGATGAACAACTCCTTATCTATTGTAGAGTATATATCCTTTATTTGATTTGTAAGCTATTAATGCCTAATAAATCAGGCAACATTGTTCATCACAAATGGTTGTTGTTGTTAACTACTATGGAGGAAATTAGGAGTTATAGTTGGGGTTCAGCTGTCTTAGCATCACTTTATAGATGTATGTGTGATGCTTGAAACATCAAATATACTTCCGTTTCTAGATGCACCCTATTGTAAATATAGACCATATGTCGATCACTACGGTTGACATCACTCATAGATAACTCACTACCTTATGAGAGTCCTTATGGATTCCTGTAAGATTAATATTTAAATTTACATATTAATTAATTATGTTTTATAAATTTATTGTGTTATTAACTCATATAATAACAATTTTAGATTTTCACATCCTAGGATGAGTTATAATGACAACCCAACACATGATATGGTTGTTATTCGGTCGACAATCGATCACATGGAGTCAAATAACTTTATATATTATAATTCAACTTTCTTTTAAACAACGTAGATATACTAATGTGTTATTTTTTTAATCAGCTTTTTTGGAGGCCTTACATGTACCTTCCTATCCGAGAGGATGATGTTCATATATGGTCTGCTAAGACATATTTTATCTGTTTCGAGATAGTGGAGTTCCATCAAGCAAATAGAGTTTGTCTCCAATTTGGATTCCAACAACATCGTCCACCCGTAAAACCAAAAAACATGGAGCAGTATCATGCTACAAAAAGGCGTGGATAGAGAGTCGACCTATGGTCGGACGAGTTTGCCAAGGAAATAAAACATTGGAACCATCGAGTCGAGCATGTATTGACTGGAACTCAAGTGGTTGGCGTACCTTCACACAACAACAAGTATATGAATTATATTCGTTAATAAATTCTCTAACATTCTATACCTCTCAGAATACCGTTTATTACGCAATCCAACTCAAGGACAATCCTCTCAATCTCAACCACAATCATCACAGTCTCAGTCTTAAAGACAACGACAACAAACCCCACCACCACAACCTACCCCAGAACAACATCCACTGCAACCAAATTATGGTGTTACATACGACCCTCCTATGTGATCCTGACACCCTTTAACCCAAACTACTTCTCACCAGATTCTCACCTACACTCTCACTTACACTCTACTCCATAACTTATAATCAAAACTACTACCCCCTTTAAGAATCACAACCTGATCCAAATATATTTTTAATTCTCATAAATATTTATTATTGTTTGATAAGTTTTATTTTCATTTTATGTTAAAATGAAAAAAATTTAACTCTAAATATTCAAAACTCAACATTTAACTTAAACACTTAAAACAATAAACTCTCATTTAACTCTATACATTTTAATAACCTTAATCTCCCATAACCACTTCCATAATCATATTATTTAAACACCAACAACAACAAACAATATTCAACAACAACCTCATAATCATATTAATTAAACAACAACAACAACAAACAACATTCAACAACAACATTCACCACAATTCAACAACAACAATATTCACAAAAACTACCAACTTGTACACAACAACAACATTAAATAAACCCATTTACACTACTTAAACATAAATATGACTAAGGTTCCATCAAACTAACAACTTCATCATCCCCATTCTCTGGTTCAACACAGGCTGCACATATTGTCTCAACAAATCTAACCAATTTTGCATCTAGCTCAATTGGTGATACACCGGAAAAAGTATTATTTATTTAGTCATTTTTATATATGTTTTTACCAATTATTTCTACTTGTTCGTCGTATCACGCTGGTATTTTTATGTTTTTCAGTTAATTGTCCCGGAAGCACCTAAAAAGGATACATTGAGCAAAACGAAGAAAATTGGACCAAAAAAAGACTAAAATGGACGAAAAATACAAAACCACCAAATAGTGGGTCACCACATGCCACATGGTGGATCACCACATGAAATGTGGGGCCCATCACATGATCACACATGTGGCCAAGCCACAAAGTCCAGCGCCCGCGGAAACAAAACAAACACGTATGTTCATATATGTGTATATATGAAGAAGCCCAAGTCCAAGAGCTTCACGCGCCCGCCAAACAAAAAAATGACAACTTGTTCCTTAAGCTAAAGCTTTAGTGCCCACGAGCATCATCAATCATAGGATTAATCGTGTGGCCTTTGTGCCACACGAAATTAAGTCCCATATCGCCTAGTTTTGGTTTCAAGGTGGTGTCATATTAGTATAAATATGTACCAATTCTCTCTTTTCAAAACACACCGCAATTACCGCTCATTTGAGTGATTAAGAGATAAATTTAAGACTGGGTTGTTCTTTGTTTTGTATAATCTCGATATTGTAATTGTTTTAGTTGCTGGCCCGATCTCTGTACTAGAAGCCTTTCCTTTTATTTATTCAGGTTCTTTTTTATTTATTTTTGTTTTGTCTTTACTTTTATTTATTTCTTTATTTATTTTTCCGCTTTATTTATTTTATCGCTTTTATTTATTTAGTTTATTATGTTTAATTTAATTTCCGTCAATTTATTTATTATGTCTATAGTTTTAGTTATATCTAGCTAATTTAATATTGCTAGGATGTAGGATCAGGAGCCATTAGGGCTTGGTAGTTAGTTTGTGCAATTAAAATCATTTAGTTTTAAGTCTCAGTTTTTAATAATGCCATTCGTAATTTGCACGAAAGTGAAAATTAGCTAAGTTGTAGATCAATAGCACGATAGTGTGAGATTTGCAACAGATAGTAAACACTGAACGTTAATCCTGAACATCGCGAAAGCTAGTTAGGATTGACTTAACTATTTTGGTTTCCAAAGAAAAGTATAATAAGTTTTTATAATCAGTTTTTAAGTAAACGTTTCGTAATTCTTCACCAAAGTGAAAGTTACCATAATTCGACACGAAAGTTGGAGTTAATTAAGGTGTAGGTTAGATTAGCGATAGCTGCGGTCTACATTGGATAGTAAAAACTGGTAACACTAATTCTAAACATCGCGATAGCTATTTAGATTTAGTGAGATTATATTGCTTTTCAAAAAGCATTTATATGAGTAGGTGAAACGTGCGACAACCGGCATTTATTTATATGAGTGTAATACTAGTCAATTGGCGAAAGCACCAATTAGTGTTTTTTAAATAATATAATCCTTTGAGAACTATACTTTTTATCTAAGCACAAATTAATTACTAAGCCATGTTGAGCGACTAAGATTACATCCTAGTAATTCCCTTTTATTATTTAATTAAATCTTAATTTTAATTTCCGCTTTTATTTTAAAACATGACAACAAATCTCAAGTTAATCACTGGCCTTAGATTTACAACGGAATATGATACTCACTTGGTCCCTTGGGTTCGATATCTTTTAAAACTACTCGACGAGACTGTGCACTTGCAATCAACCGATTCACATCCGATCAATTGGTACCATTGTACTGTACTGAGCAAAAATTAAAAACATGGTTTTGACAACGTCGTTGTTGCGCATAACCATTTTAGTGAAACTAACAACGCGTCTGTTTGAGATGACAGACGGACATCGGTAAACAATTGTTGTTACTCTCCTAGTATCGTCAGAGTTTCCTCTCTCACGAGCGTTTACCCGGTCCAGACGCTGCTTTAAAGATGCTAATGTGTCGTTAGTGTGGATTTTGAACAAAATTGCATTATTATTATTCAAATACACTGCAGCAAGGTGAGTGTTCAAATATCGCTGATCCCAAATTTGGGCAGCCATGAAAATATGTAAGCAAAAGTGTCGACAACACCACAATCACAAAAAGTGTCGGCAACACCACAACCACAAAAAGAAGCTTAAACTCATATAACCCACTTCTACTCACACAGTAAAGAGAAAAAACAAAACGAAGCTTGAACTCGCTACCTACAGTAGCGAGTTTTAACCATGGCTGAAAAAATATGACTGTTTCAGAAACTCGCTACAGTAGGTAGCGAGTTCTAAAAGGAAGATGAAGCTGAAACTTGCTACTGCAGGTAGCGAGTTCTCAAAGGAAATGCAAGCTGAAATTCGCTACCTGCAGTGGCGAGTTTCCATAGGGACAACAGAGTGAGGCAGTTCATAAATTTTCTGGAAAGGGGGGTAGATTGGAGTTTTTTTTCCCTTTGAGGGTTATTTAAAAAAATATCAAACAATGCATCTAAACCTTTTCTTTGTTTTAGTAAAAATTAGTTGTAAATTTTTTCCAATTTTAACTATAAAAGTGGTCAAATGTATTTAATTCAATTTTAACACGCTATATTTGACTTTTAATTAAAGTTAAAAAGAAGTGTTTGGTTAACACAAACTAAAAAGAAGTATATGTAACTTTTCATATATGTGATGTGATAACAATTTATGTTTTAATAGACGCGTTAAATAGATATAATTTGATTAAAAAATAGATGTTTTAATGAACGTGTTAAATCAATTTTTGAATATGACAGGTTTAATCTATTATCCTTTCTACAAGAGAGAAATAAATCACAAAAATCAATGTATTTAATTTATAATAGGGATCAAATTAGAGCTGTCAAAATGGGCTTCCCAGCCTGTTTCGACCCGGCCGGGCGACGGGCTTCATCGGGCCAGGTTAAAAAGCCCGGATGAAAATATGGGCTGGAAAATTAGAGCACGAGTCCGACCCTATGCAGGTTAGCGGGCTTTCGGGTAAGCCCGGCCCGGTCTATTATTTTTCTTGTTTTTTTTTTTGCACTACCAAAATTTAATTTTATGGAGAAAAAGTTAAACATTTCAAGCAACTAAAAATCATAACAAATATGTTTATCAATTAAAACAACGTCGTTTTAGATGCTTGTACTTGTATGCTTCCTTTCCATGAGTTATCAATCACCTAAAATAACATAAGCTAAGGTAAAATAACTCTTCAAAATCATAATAAACAAAGTTCAACCAAAATCACATAAACTAAGTTCAAATAAATGCTCCAAAATAAAATAAGTTCAAATTCTCCAAAAGAAATCATCTCAATCAACATTCACATATTTCACGGTGTTGGATGCTTGTACACTTCCATAAGTTCCATCATCTTTATCATTACTAATGACTTCATCTAGTTCAACTGCGTCGTTTTACATTTTAAGTTTTCACGTTTGCCTTTGCCTTCGTTTTCATTGTACGGTTTCTTATTTTGTCAGAAATGTGTTGACTTAAAAAAATATATATAATATGCGGGCTAGCGGGCGGCCTACGGCCCATTCGGTTAAGTCCTTATTTTAAATGGGTATGTTTGGGCCGGTCTTAAAAGTCCGAATAAAAATTTACGTAGAAATTTTAAGGCCTAAACCTGGTGTTTTTTGGGCTTGGCGGCCTGGCCCATTTTGACGGCTCTAGATCAAATACATCAATTTTTGTTGACTTATTTGTCTTTTATGAAAAGATTGGATGTAGTATATTGTACTTCCACTAAAATGAAAAGAAAGTATTTGAATTTTAAATATGTCTCTTTAAGGATTTGTTTGGTTCAACCGAAGGGATTAGAAGAATTTTTAAGAAGGGGAGAGGAGGGAACATATTTTGATAAAATATGTGTTTGGTTTAAAAGAGGGGAGGGGTGGAATTTTAATTAAATATGTGTTTGGTTCATAAACGGAGAGGAGGGATTTCAAAAATAATTTACATTTTTAACATAATCTATTTTTTTTTACAAATACCCTTAATCTTTGTAAACTTAAAATGATCTTCATATTTAGTGTCTTTTATAGTTTTTTTTTAGAAAAATATTACTTTTAAAAACAAAAACACTTTAAGAAAAATAACATATGTTTGTTATAACTTTTAAAAATAATCAGAATCTGAAAATTATCTAAAAATTGCTAAAAATCTAAAGCTGATATTAGTAGATTTTTTTTATATAGATTTTTTTTAGAGAAAAGAGAAAACAAGCGTAAAAAAAATTTGGAAAAAATATCCTTATTATTATTCTAATATTCCAATAATATCCTATTTAGAATTTATAAGATTAGTTTGTTATTTTTAGAAGATAAGATTTAGAAATTAGTTTTAATTGTAGCTATATATATAAAGTCATATGACCATAATGAAAAACAAGAACTTGAGTATTTTTCATATATTTATTTTATATGATATATTATACTTGGATAATTGTACTTTATAGTAATTTTGTGATGCAAAATCACTTTTATATGGTTGCATCTAAACAAGTTAAAGATTATTTTTTATAAAAAGTAATTTAGAGATTATATTTTAGGGATTTTACAAAAAAAAATTAGAAGCTATTTTGTGTTTGTTTACATTTATATAAATTACTTTTTATAAAAAATAATCTTTAACTTGTTTGGTTGCAACCATATAAAAGTGATTTTTATTGGAACTTTTAGTTAATTCACAAACCCTAGAATCAATCATTTTATCATCAAGAAATAATAATGTATAATCTTAAGCGGAAGCGTACCTGAGTTTCAATTTGCCATAGGTGATGAACAAAAGTCACGGGTATGTGTGATCTTCCAACCGTAGAATTCTTTATAGCTCCTTGAATCTCCTCTGATGAAGATGAAGAGAAAATCTGATGAGCGTTGACGTTATTCTACAATTGGGAACCATAACCCCTATAAATAACCTTAGGGTTATTTCCTATTTTTCAATATTATAATTTGGCCCCTCATCAAATTAGATATTGACTTATGGTATCTACACAATAAATTACCTTTCATGATATTTATGCTTTTAGCCATAGACTTATTATTAATTAGACCATTGACGCTTTGGCTAATTACATAATGGCCCTAACACATGTATTACGTTTGTGACCCAAAAAATTCTAACAATCTCCCACTGGTCACATATGTAATTATACACATGCGTTAGACTTTATGAGCTCAAAATTTGCCATTATATTCCTTAAGCATATCCAAATTATCTCGTCCATTAGTCATGCCAATATATAGAACCAAGGTGATTTTCGTTATATCAGTCATAACTAAACCCATCAATGATCACTAATAGCGACACAACTAAATGACATAGATCCATCATGAAATGTGTAGCATGAAAATCACATAAAGTTGGTCTATATATGTCAATTTTCAACTAGTCCTCCTTAATCTTTAGTGAGATCAAACCTTAACCAAAGTCAGAGTGTAAAATTACCAAAACTTTATTTCTGCAGAAAATAATTTTAAACCTTATTTCAACTTAAGTATGTTTATATCGTAAAAGCATTAAAAAATAACAAACTCCCACTAGAACTGAATATCAGTTAATGACTTGACATCCATACGAGCAATATGCTCATCAAGTCCTTTTGGTGGAAAACTTTAGTAAGCGGATCCGCAAATATGGAGTTTGTACTGATATGCTTGCTATATAGACTACTATTCACTCTGAATTTAATTTTAACAACAATAACTTGTCAAGTTCCTGATGTTATGAAAAATAGAACTATTGATTTATTGTCCCAAACAACTTTAGTAGTCTTTTAATTCCTTATTCCCTATGAGCAGTTCCGTGACAAAGTTCTATCATCAAATGCCTCATGATACATTATCTTTGCATCTAACAAAATGGGAGTCATCATACCAAATGATCTCAACTTGATTTGAATTTCAATATATGAGCGTGTGTTCTTTAGTTCTCTTTAAGCATTGTATGACTTATTCCGCTGCTTTCAAATGGTCTAATATTAAATTACTTAAATTCTTTTCGAAAATCCCAGAAATATACGCAATAACCAAACGCGTACAATCTGAACTTAAATTAGACTCCAAACCACTGATGCATATGGAATCTTCTGTATTTACATTTCTTAAAAGTTATTCATGGGACACTGCTTGAGACTAAAATTGTCTCCCATAACCACATGGTTTACTAACTTGTCATAGACATATAAAACCAAGAAAATAAATTTGCTCCACCACAACTCATGGTATATACAATCATCAACCAAATTCACCTTAAAACCAAACAAGATGATCATTTGATGAATTTTTAAATACCATAGTTCAGATGTTTACTTGAGCTCATGTATAAATTTCTTAAAATTTGCAAACCATATACTTTAAATGTTTTGAAACAAAGTTTTCTGGTTGCACCATATACATTGTTTCATCAATGTTACCATTTAGAAACGTTGTCTTTAGATCCATCAGATGTAACTCAAGTTCTAAATGCATTACCAATGCCATAACATGCCTAAAAGAGTCTTTCAAAGAAACCAAAAAGAAAGTCTCTTTATAATCAATGTCTTCTTTAAGTGTAAATCTCTTTGTGACAAGACGAGCTTTTTATCTCTCCATATTGCCTTTCGAATCCCTTTTGGTCTTAAATTTTTATTTAAGACCAATGAGGTTCGTACCTTATGGAAATGAGAAAAGATCCCAAATATCATTGTCATTGATAGACTTTATCAATTTATTCATGACATCGATCCACCTTTGAGAGTTAGAACTTTTCATTGCTTGATGAAATCTGATCAGATCATCATCCATCATTCCAATGTTAACTTCATGTCCTTGGAGAAATACAATATAGTTATCTAGTAATGTATTTCTCTTTTCTCTCGTGGATCTCCTGAATAACATATGCTCTTGAGGTGTGAGAGTTTGTTCTTTTGGAACAATTTCTTGTATGGTGAGTTAAACATAAGTTGGAATATCAAAATTTTCCCCTTTAAAATAAAATCCATAACCATATCTCCCCCAAACTCGACATCCTCAAAGAACCGACATTTCCAGATTCAAAAATCAAACTTAATTGTGGGATCATAAAACCTAAACTCCTAGATCTTTTTAGAGTATCCCATAAAATATCAGGAAGTTTTGTAGTTGCTATAATTGGAACCATATTAAGGACACGTGCTGCAGTTTTAATTGAAAAAATAAATAAATAAATAAATAAATAAATAAATTGGACGTTGTTCACCTGAATTTCTAAATCTACCATAGTATTTACCACCACAGTTAAACTTAACTCTTTCGATTCTTTAGTCGAGTTGATTTACAACTGCAGCCTGAATAAAAATTGAACGTGTCCAATAACTTCCTAATATCATGAATGAGATAAACGATGCCATGTAGAAAATCTTCTATGAACATTATTTATAAGTTCAAGGACATCTGAAGTCTTATTAGCCTCATATCTCCTTTATTGGTTTGTTTTCTCTTAATTTTGTAAAACCTGAGTTTGAGATTTCATTTGACATAAGTCTCTTTATTCTCCATTTGGAGATGTCACTCAATATATTATGTCAAATGTACCTGAATTCTCAATTAAATGAAGCAATTGTCCTAAATTAATTATAGATTATTGTTACCTGACAAAAAACCAGAACCAACTAATTTTAAATTTTGAAACAATTAATTTTTTATTCCCAAATAATCAAGAAAAGCCATATGGGTTCAAAATATGAATAGAAATTAAATTTCATTTCTACTAGAAAAAAAATTTGGGTTCATCAAAATCCAAATAAAATTTAATCTTTATCAATAATCTAAAATTCTCAATAACCTCAACTTGAACTGATTTATTGTCGGCCCTATAGATGTATCTCTCACCATCAATTGATTTCCGACAATTCATAAAATCTTGCATAGGCACACTGTTGTGAGTTGTAGCACCAGAATATATTCAACATGTGTGTATACGTACCAAAGTTAAATTTACCTCAAAACAAACCAAATTAAGAATTATATACTACCTTAACACGCCATGTACGACAGTTAAGGTAATTCTTATTTAAACTTTAGCTTCACAAAAACAGTGTGTGGTCGATAGGAAATGGTATGAGCATAAATATTTGTAATGATGTTTGGATAGACAATGGCCTTCGAATTAGAGACATGGAGCTTGTTGTTCCTGATCAGCTTTGTGATGCTAAGGTTGAATATTTGGTAGATGATGTTGGGTTGTGGAATATGGAGTTGTTACTTGGGTGGTTGCCTCATTGCATCATTAACAAAATTACAGCGTTGCAGCCACCTAGTAGTTCTGCTGGTGTGGATGTACGTTATTGTATGGATAATGCAGATGGTAAAATAATGATAGCAAATATGTATAACTATCTTTGTGGTTTTGAAGATGATGGTTATGACTTGGAATGGAAAAAGATTTGGAAATTGAAGGTACCAGAGAGGGTGAGGAGTTTAGTGTGGTTGATGAAACATAGAAGACTCTTAACAAATTCACATAAGAGTATGATGGGATTGGGTTCAGCTATGTGTGATTATTGCGGGAATATACCGGAAACTATTTTACATGTTATGCGAGACTGTCCATTAGTCATGCCTTTATGGTTAAATGTGGTTCCGAGTAATGTTCGAAGACAATTTTTTGCTGGTACTATGCAGCAGTGGATAACAATGAATTTATGCACTGATGTGGGGTGGAACATGGAAGAAGAATGGAGAAATTATTGGGCTATAGCTTGTCACTCTATTTGGAGTTGGAGGGATAAAGAGAAACATAATGATAATTATCATAGGCCGCATAACCCGGCCAATATTATAATGCAAAATATGAGGAACTACAATTTGGCTGCAAGTGACAATTTTTTGCTGGTACTGTGCAGCAGTGGATAACAATGAATTTATGCACTGATGTGGGGTGGAACATGGAAGAAGAATGGAGAAATTATTGGGCTATAGCTTGTCACTCTATTTGGAGTTGGAGGAATAATGAGAAACATAATGATAATTATCATAGGCCGCATAACCCAGCCAATATTATAATGCAAAATATGAGGAACTACAATTTGGCTGCAAGTGCAACTACTTGTCAGATAGAACCCCGACATCGTGTGGTGTTAGTTAGTTGGAAGCCTCCACCGGTGGGATGGGTTAGATTGAATACAGATAGAACTTGTTGAGATGGTGGTCATATTGGTTGTGGTGGAATCATAAGAGATAGTGATGGTGAATGGATAGGAGGTTTTTCCAAGTATATTGGAATAGGAAGTGCCTATATAGCGGAGTTATGGGGTGTGGTGGAAGGACTCAAGTATGCTAGAAATTTGCAACTTCGATACATTGAGTTGCATGTTGATTCTCTTGTTGTGGTGCAAGCTATTACATCGAATGTGCAAGGGAGTTGGAAAGGGAGGTCTTTACTTGACAATATCCATAAGTTGCTCGAGTTAGATTAGGAAGTTGTCATTCATCACTCTTACCGTGAAGCAAATCAATGTGCGGATGCTTTAGCCAACTATGGTTGCTTGATGGACTTAGGGATTACTTATTTTGACGTTTGTCCTAGTAGTATTAGTAACTTGTTGCTATTTGATCTTTTAGGTAATTCTACCCGTCGTGTAATTTCGTTGTAATTTTCTTTGTTTCGGGCTAATGCCCTCATGTTTATCAACAAAAAAAAACTTTAGCTTCACAAAAGAAACAACTATTGTTACCTAATTTAAATCATTTATGTTGTTGTTCCATTTGAGGCACTGTATCTATTGTCATCCTTATACTTTATTGAATTAAGGTTTTTTCAAAAGCGTAGGTATATCACACTTTTCCTTCTTGGGAAACCTCTTTTCAATTTCCTTAATAAAATTTGTTACCATATTTATCTTTTCAGATAGTTTGCCCTGGAATGTTTCCATAATGGTTTTCCTTATGATCATCAAACATGTGCAATTTTCCCACCCTTTTCAATTCCGTAAGAGGTGAGGGAAAATTAGTCCTTAACATAACGTCATGAACCATACTTCAAGAACTATCAAAAGATTTACTTTCTAGAACTTATTTTTGAGCCATTTAACTAAAATGTTGTTGGAAGTAAACTTCAACAGATCATTTAAACCGAAGAGAGAACAAAAGGCAAGCAAAACGTGCTCAAATAAACCTCAATATAAAAGTAATTTTAAATTCAACTAAAGGTAAACCCCATAACAAGATATCAGGAATCCATTAACATTCTATCTTTGGACAAAATATTAACTTTTGAGTGATATTTTAGGAATTGGTTTATTTTTACTTCTGAGGTGTTCTGGTATGACATGCTATTTTCGGCAAAATTTGTATCTAAAAAGAGGGAGTAATAGTAATTACTTCATGATCTTGTTAGTTGTTACTTGTTATGATGTGCTTGTTGATGCTGCAGCATCTTACATGGAGTAGGAATGTCTTGAGTTGGATTATGCAGTTGTGGTTATCTTAGTATGCTGATAAATGGAGACGCTATAATATTGTTGCAAGTGTTCTATGGTGCAATGTGAAATTGCAGAGCAGATTTATTAGCATGTTTCCTTTGTGTTTCCTTTTCTTGTGTTCTTTGGATGTTTATGCTACTCTGGTATATGTCTATTTCAAATTCTCATATGAAGTTTGGCAATATTTGTGGCTAAAAAGGGGGAGAAGTTAGCTGATATTGGCTGATATGCCTGAGGTTCTAGTTGATATTGACACATCTTTCTATATGGTGATATGGAGTAGTTAATGTTACTCTGCGATATGGAGTAGTTTATGTTGATCTGCCATGTATTTAGGGGGAGAGCTGTTTCTTTATGATATGCATGAGGTATTGTTCTCAGGGGGAGTGCTGATGTTGAAGGAGAGTGTTATTCTTATGCTTGCTTGATAATGTTATATCAGACGTTGAAGCATTCAGTTTTGTGTGAAGCACTGTTTGTGATGAAGTGTATTTTCTCTGATGTTTATGTGTGAGGCTATTTTCTGTCATTCGCTGCTCTATGCCTCTGATGTTTGTGTGTCCAAGCTTATTTTTAAGCACTTTTATTGGAAATCTACTATGTGAAGATGTTGCTTGTTCTCCTTGAAAGTTGCTATGTTTTGATTGATTAGAAGGAGTGTGCTATGTATATCTCTCTGGCTTTCACATATGGCACAAGATTGTTTTAGCCAAAAATTTGTCAAAGGGGGAGATTGTTGGTGTTTTTGTATTGGCATCATTTTTGCTAAAACACTAATTAGCCAGATGTTGGACGAGATGCTCTAGGACATGCTGAAGCATCTGTGTATGTTGAGCCCTGAAGCTTAGGCGCGTGCGCGTTTTTATTTTCTTGGAAAATATCTTGAAAAGATTTGTTTTAAAAATATATTTACCAAGCATAGCTGCACGACAGAGCGTGCCTTGTGTCACAAGTCATCTCTTGTGTGAAGATTTAATTCTAAAATATAACTCCTATATTTTAGGAATTGGTTTATTTTTATTGGATATATTTCTAAAGACTCCTATTCTTTAGGAACAAGCCAAGCAGTGTGTAGAACTTTCAGGAGGTGGCAGTTTGCCCTAATTGTTTCATAAAATATGTTTATCCTTTATGGAAACAAATTATATGGTTCTAAAATATATGTGCAAGATTTCTTTTGGACAAGCTGGATTCTAAAGCCCATGTATCTTGTCCAACACGTTCTCATTGATTATATATATTGGAAGATGCAAAACCTAAGAAGGAGCGAACCCATTATTTTACAAAAAGGAGTTTTTAGGTTTTAGGGTTTCGTGGTTAAAATCTTGTGTTTTAACGTGTGTACTCCTAAGCTTTTAAGTATGGAATTGTTTGTGTACCACTCTTAAACTATGAAGTATGGAGTTGGTTGTTCTTGTGTACCACTCTTAAACTGTCAAGTACGGAGTCGGTTGTTTCTTGTGTTCACTAAAGCGTGCGTTGTTTTATATGTTAAGTAGTGAACTTGTGAGTCTTTCTTGTGTCACGTTGATACATGTTATGGACGTAGGGTGTTTGTATTGTTAATTGTGAGATTGCTCCTAAGCCTTTAGATACGGAGTTTGTTTCTATGTTTGAGAGTGTTCTCATCTAAGTATTTATGTATTGAACTTAATGCCAGTGCGAAGATCAGTGAACTAAAGGTTGTTTGCGTGGAAGTCTTCAAACTGAGAGGAAGTAAGGCGAGGCGCCTTTGAGCTAGGAGTTCCTAGGTTGAGTTGTCATTGGTAGTTGCTAGGAGAGGAGACGTAAACGGGGCGTTTAAGGATGTCTTTAAACTAGGGCAATTTTAGTGGATTCCTTCCTGGATTGGTATCCCTCAGACTAGGGCAATTGCGCCGAACTAGGTTAACAAACACTTGTGTTATTTACGTTTATGTCCTTTACTGTTTTATGTTATCTGTTCTGTGCGTGGATGTTGTAGCGATTGCTAAAGCATCTTACTACTGACTGCCAGGAATTTCATAAACTTAAACTTAATTTTTTCCATTTGACTTTAGAATTACTTAACCAAAACTATAACCAAATTTACAAGTAAAACTTGCAATTTTCCGGAAGAGTTCATAAACAAAATTGACCACATACACTCAATTTATGATTCAAAAATTTCGAGTGTTAATTTTGTTCCACTAATCTGTATCAAAAATTCAGTATACAAAACATAAATCCACACATGATTCACTTGAACTAGTTAATACCATGCTGCTGTCACTATATCTTAAACATGTGAAACCCCAAAATATTAATTGAATCATCTTCTTAATTCAGCATATAAAACAAAAGTGAATCAAAAAAAATTGAATCAATTTGAACCATTAAGTGGATAAAAATTATAATGATATGCATAAAATATCATCACATCCGATGCTACACCATGAGTTTACAAAACCGAAACCAAAGTATGACATATTAACATATTAAAGTATCAAAGTATGACATCCTAATTGCCACAATAAACAACAAAAATTGAAGCTAAATCTTAATAACCAATTACTATTATAATTCATGAAGACCAAAACTAAAACGTTATAAATTAGGCTTAAATAATGTTTAGGTCCCTGTAAGTTCGCATTTTTTTGATATAAGTCCCTGTAAATTTTTTTGTTTTAAATAAGTCCTTGCAATTATATGTTTTTTTGAAATTAATCCCTAAAGTCAAAATCCGCAAGAAAATCTACAGTTTTCGTGCAGATTTTCCTTCAAATTTTTCTGCGGATTTTGAATTTAAGGACTTATTTCAAAAAATAAATAATTGCAGGGACATAATTAAAACAAAATAATTTACAGGGATTTATATCAAAAAAATGCGAACTTACAGGGATCTAAACATTATTTAAGCCTATAAATTACTATCAGAAACTCAATTTATTCCCACCGAAAACATTATAAGAAAGGAAACAACCGAACCAAATATATATATATTTTGAAACGGAAATAGAAACCGAAAAAAAGTATGCAACATAATTGCCAAATTGAAACACAAACTTTAATCAATAGATTATCTCATGAACGCCAAAGAAAATATATAGATCAAATCCTGAATTTAAAATCGACAAATAGAAACTGAACCAAAATATACCCAACAATATCATGCCGATAAAATCAATAGTATGATTGACCCTGATACCACTTGTTAGAATTTTTAGTTAATTCACAAACTCTAGAATCAATCATGTTAATCGTCAAGAAATAATAATGTATAATCTTAAGCGGGAGCGTACCTGAGTTGAGTTTGAATTCGCCATAGGTGATGAACAAAAGTCACGGGTATGTGTGATCTTCCAACCGTAGAACTCTTTGTAGCTGCTTGAATCTCCTCTAATGGGGATGAAGAGAAAACCTGATGAACGCTGACATTATTCTACAATTGGGGACCATAACCCCTATAACTAACCTTAGGGTTATTTCCTATTTTTCAATATTCTAATTTGGCCCCTCATCAAATTAGATATTGACTTATGGTATCTACACAATAAATTACCTTTCATGAAATTTATGCTTTTAGCCATAGACTTATTATTAATTAGACCACTGACGCTTTGCCTAATTACATAATGGCCCTAACACATGTAATATTGCGTTTGTGACCCAAAAAATCCTAACAATTTTGTATTAAAAAATTACTATAAAGGACAATTATCCAAATGTAATATCCTAATATTTGAAGGATACTCAAGTTCTTGTTTTTCAATATGGTCATATGATATGACTTGATATATACAACTACAAATAAAATAAATTTCTAAATCTGATCTTCTAAAAATAACAAATTAATCCTATAAATTCTAAACAGGATATTATTGGAATGTTAGAGTAAATTTAAGGATATTTTTGTCTGAAATTTTTTGACACTTGTTTTCTCTTTCCTGTGAAAAAAATAATCTATAAAAAAAACTACTAATATCAACTTCAGATTTTTAGCAGTTTTTAGATTATTTTCAGATTCTGATTATTTATAAAAGCTATAACAAATAAATATTATTTCTATAAAAGTGATTACTTTTTAAAAATAAATGATTATTTTATAAAAAAAAACTATAACAAATGTCCACTAAATTATTTAACGTCAAAATTACTTATTTTTTAATCTGTAACAAATGTGCCCTTAATTTGTTTATAGTTTTTAAATCACTATTTAACAAACTATGAAAAAATATATAAAACCTAAATATGGGGAACAAAAAGGATTAAGATAATAATGAGTAGAAAACCTAAATTTTTCTATACCAAAAAAGAAATAAAATGAGGATAATTTTGTCGACATAATAAATTATATTATACCTCACCTCCCTTATCCTCCTTAAAAAGTTGAACCAAATATAAAAATTTAAAATATCACCTCCCCTCGCTTCACCACCAAAACCCCTGAACCAAACGGACCCTAAGAAATGTGATTAAGAGGATTATTAATATTTTTAAATCATGGTTATATTTTTATTAATTGAAGAAGTCAAATAATTATATTAAATAAAGGTTAAACACAAGGTGGGCTTAAAACGTTTATACAAGAGTTTCACAACAAAAAGAAAATATCGGAAAAAAAACGCTAAAACTAGAGCTGTCAAAATGGGGTACACGACCCTAAACGGGCCAACCGGAAGGACTTCAGGTTTTTTAGAACATTTTTAGTGCAATGTATCTTAGAAATGTTTAAATGTTTTTATCACGTTTTATTGATTGAAAATTTGAAATGCATAAAAGTTTAAGAAAGTATTGATTCGACAGAATGAAAAGAAAAGGCATAAATTTGACAGGAATGTAAATAAATGTGAATAACTTAAATTAATTGCATTCGACCGAAAATAACATACAAAAAGTTACAAATTTTGGTGATAATAAATGTACATCAGCCTTGTGACACTCCTTTTTCTCTTTGAATGAGGATACTTAGAGTTTGTAGGGATTTTACTACAAATGATTTTTCACACATAATTCCTATTTATAAACTAAGGGGTGTTCATGGATGCGGTTCTATCAGCGATTCCATCCAACCTAACCCATTAATTAATTTGAACCCGTTCATTTACGGTAAAATCAAATTTAATATATGTTGTATTCACATGTTATTGGTTTGAGTATCGGATTTGGCGTTTTGAATTTGCGGACCCGTGAACTTAACTCGCTAACATGGCATTATTAATTTGATTTTACTACTTATGTAATTTTCATCATCATTTATTCTTGTTGCTACGTGCATGTCATTTCCAACTTATACAAAAATATATGTTTTGTGGAAACCATCAGTGTTTATGAGTGACTTTTTATTTGAATTTAAATTAGTATGTTTTATCCGATTCAAGTGTTAATAATGTGTCACAATTATGTTGAATAGTATTATAGGTTTTAATAAATTTTTAAAAAGAGTGTTTATTTTTTATGAAAAAATATTTTTAATTTTATGAACTACCCGCGAACCAAACTCAACCCAACCACCATAAATAATCATGTTGGTTCGGGTCTAACTATGAAAAATTGGTTTGATAATAGATTGGGTTCTTGCAAGTGCACTAGTACCTCGTCGCGTAATAGTATAAAAGATATCGTCTCTATAGGAATTGTGTCAATATGCAGCATCAGGGGCGGAGCTGGGCTTAGACAGTATAGGGTCGCATCCCACCCCTTAAGAATTTTATTTACATTGTGCAATTACGTTTATAGCCCTAGATCAGTTTCCCTCTGACTTAAGGTATCCATCTCCATGTCTGATGTCTCCTGAACTTAAGATATCAATCTCACTTTCTCAGTTAAAACTCATTTTCTCTATTTGCAAAACCCTTTGTTTTTTTACAAGTTTTAGTTTTTTCTTGAATGTTGTTGTTCAAATCTCAAATACTCTTCCTTTTCTTCATTAGTTTGTTGTTGTTAATTGTTATCCTATTTGCTTGTTTTGTTTCAATTCTAGGGTTTTAACTTCAACATACATTGTTGTTAATTTTTTTTACTCAAAGTCTGAAATTGATGTAACCGTGACTCAGTAACGTTCCTTAGCTTGTTTGATATTGTTTCAAATAATTTCAAGTAATTCTATAAATTTTATAGTTGTTTCAATTCACAATTGTTAAATTTTGTTTTGTTTGTTGATTTGTATTAGAAAATTGAAGATGAAGTTTAGAAAAATTGACTATTTTTTTTAAAGAAAAGAACTTGTGAAGATGAAAGAGATGAAGAAATTAGAACTCAAAATCCTACAACTGAACCTGATTGAAGAATTGAAATCGAAGAAAATAGAAGTCCAACAATTGAACCTAATAATGTTACATCTGAACATGTTAATGTTACATCTGAACCTGCTAATGTTCCGAGACTTGAAGAGTTGGAAGACACGGTTGAAATGTTGCATTCTTTAGAACGCGATTCTGGAAAGCGTTCTCCAATTTGGGTTTATCCACCAAATCAACAAGATGAAATAAGAAGAGCTTATCTAAAATGGGGTCCATATCAAGTGGATCTAGAAATTTATCCATTGTCCGGTAGTGAGCTCCATCCAAGACGTTTTCAGTACTCTTGGTTTAGCTTATTTCTTTCATGGCTAGAATACTCACCTTCAAAAGATGCCGCATTTTGCTTACCATGTTATCTTTTTAACAAAAGATCGAATCTGAATATTCAACGTCCCGTACCAGATGTATTCATTAATGGTGCTTTAAAGTCTTGGAAGAGAGTCAAAGATGGAAAAAATTGTTCTTTTCTTAGGCATATAGGAAATGATCCTTGCTGATCACACAACAATGCAATGAAAGCTTGTGAAGACTTGCTGATCCAAAGGTACATGTTAGGAATCTTATTGAAGTGCAAAGCTCAGTTGAAATTATCATGAATCGTTTATGTCTCAAGACTTCAATTGACGTAGTTCGTTGGTTAAATTTTCAAGCTTGTGCTTTTATGGGTCACGACGAAACTAGTGAGTAAAAAAATTGAGGTCATTTTCTTGATTTGGTAAAGTTATTGACATCATATAATGTTGAAGTTGGAAAAGTTGTGTTGGAAAATGCTCCAACTACTTGCACATACACTTCACATCAAATTCAAAAAGAGTTCTTGAGTAATCTTGCTAATGGGGTAAGAAAACATATTCGTGAGGAAATTGGTGACTCCAAATTTTGTATCATTGTTGATGAAGTTTGCGATGAATAAAAAAAGGAACAAATGTCTCTTGTTTTAAGATTTGTTGGTAGAGCTAGTTTAATACAAGAATTGTTTCTTGATGTTGCACATGTTGATGACACTGCATCTTTAACTCTTAAGGAAAAAGTTTGTGGTATACTTTATAGGGATAACCTTCATGAGAGGAAAATGGAACGGTTTACAAGCACTATTTTTTGAAAGACTGTCCTTTTGCATATTATGTCAACTGTTTTGCCCATCGATTGTAACTTGCCTTGGTTTATGCATCAAGAGAACTCAAACCAATGCATAGATTCTTTGATAACCTGACTATGATTGTTAATGTTGTTTGTTCTTCTACTAAGCACCATGATGAGTTACAAGATGCCCAAGTAACAGAAGTTCAATATATGTTAGAGATTGATGAGATTATGACTGGTAAAGATGCAATTCAAAATGGATTTTTGAGTCAAGCTGGGGATACTCGTTGGGGATCACATTTTAAGTCTATTTGTAGTGTGATAAATATGTATGAAGCAACTTGTCATGTTTTAAAAAAATAATCAAAAAGAGGGTAAAAGTTGGACAACATCTGGAGATGTTGATAGTTCTTACAATTACTTGAACAAGATCAAATTTATTTGCACATTCAACTACGACACTTCATTGTTGATGCTTGTCAACATTTAATTTTGAACAATTTAACAACAATTCAAGAATTGTGCTCATGTTTGGTTGAAATTGATAAATTACTCCGTCTTATCTTGACACTTCCGATTTCTACAGCCACAACAGAGAGGTCTTTTTCAGCAATGAAAATTATCAAGAATAGGTTAAGAAACAAGATGAAATTTGGTTTTTTAGTAGATAGCATGTCAGTTTATATTGAAAGGGAAATTGTTGCAAGTATCAGTTCATATACTATTATTGATGAATTTAAGGTCATCTCAACGTGTAATGTAGCATTTTGATGTATTTTAGATCATGTAGTTTAATTTTTTTGATGATCACATTTGTGTGCTTATAACAGTTATATGATGTATTTTGATGATCACATTTTTTGATATATAATATGAATTATATGATTTGCATTTTTTATTTATAAGTTAATTTTTTTTTCGGCCCAATCCTTGGATTTGGCTAGCTCCGCCATTGACTAGCGTAATTTAGGAATTTAATAATAGAGTGGATTGCTCCCGCTTTATGTTTGGTTTTAGTGTAGAAATATAAGATACTACCTTTGTTCCTTATTATAAGAGACAAATCTACTTTATGGATTCATTAAAAAAATCAATGTATTTGGTCTACTAATGAATTCAAATACATCTATTTTTTTAATAAATCTAAAAAGTGCATTTGTCTCTTATAATAAGGAACAGAGGTAGTACTAAGTTCAAGGTGAGAAAGGTTGGTTAGGTACTTTTGAATCCTTCCTTTAATCCAACTTGGTAAAGTGACATTATATCAACCTATAATCTTAGTTAATATCACACCGAACTAACTATGTAGTGAAATGTCCTCTCGCAATTAAAAACACAAGGACAATCAAAAACACCAGGACAATCAACTAGCTAATTCATGTGAGCACTAATTAAGTGTACATTAATGTCAAGATAGTAAGTGTTAACCACCCTATTGTTGACTAGATTGACTATTCTAGATCCGAATCATGGCTTAGACTACGATGGCCTGACTCCTAGAATGACATATCTTTAATATGGCCACTATTATGAATACGTGTGAATGAATATAAATAACACACAAATAATAACTTCAAATGCAAATAGGATATTCTTTTTCAAACTAATTACATGTTTCAAGTAGTCATAAAGGAATTCATCTATGTGACCTAACCTAAGTCAAATACAATCGTACGTAATATATTAAGCTATTGTAGAATACTTAGTTTTAATTTTTTGGAGGTTTATTTTGTTTTGCACGGGTAACGGGCTACCCACGGTCCATTTGAGCTACCCCATATTTTAAATTGTTTTTTCGGACTAGGCCTAAAAGCCCAAAAAAAAAATTGGGTTTGGTGGGCTGGCTCATTTTCATAGCTCTATTATCAACGCTAAAAACAAACTCTTTTAACCAAAATGGATAGCTATATAAGACAATGAGTTAAATCACCACACATTTAAATCATATATAAAACTCTTTTTGTGAGAATTTAACCACCAACAAAATATTCACTTCCAAGAATTTAACTTCATTAGTCCGCCTAAATCTATTCCCCTTTGTATTCATCATAAAAATAAAAATAACTAATCCTAAAGTGCCGCCTAATTGCCTAAATATATGTCTATTTGTATTCTTCTAAATAAATAAATCTATTCCTAATTTATTGCCACCTATTATTTTCACCAATCACTAAACAATTTTATACCAAAAAAAAAAAAACAATTGTCCACTAAACCCTTCTGTTTCCTCTTCGTGAATCTGCATTCTCATCAATACTTTTATCGTAAAACACAAATCTCTCCCCTTTTCAAGGATTTGCATAACCTATTATTAATAAATGAAAATTCAGAACATATTCACCATATATCAGAGAAGCTCGACCGTCTCTCTTCAACCATTCAATCTCTTTCTTTTTCTCTGTGACTTTACTGAGTTTAACTTGGTGTGCCTCTTCAATTTTTTTCACACTCACAAATAGGTATTCGAGTAATTATGTTTTTGTAATGGATTATTCTCCTCTTCTTTGATATATTTGATGTGATTCTTCATATTTGTATTTGTATTTGTTCATATCAGAATGATTTATGAATTGTGCCTCCAAAATTGATTTTTTTCCCCTTATCAGTAACTTGCAAGTTGTAGTTTTTACTTTTTCTTAACAGTATTCTTTGTATGCAGAATGACACTACCTATGAGTATGATTTCTGACATTGTACCTCCAAAATTGAACTGACAAATTAAAGTTCGTGTAATTCGTTTGTGGAAAGCCTATTCTTATTATGAACCCAATATTGTCACAAGTTTGGAAATGATTTTACTTGACAGCAAAGTGAGTATTTCATTTGTTGTTTATTACCTATAATGTGCATATTGATTTTTAATTAATTTACCACATTCTTACATTTTCTGATTGTCAACTTTGCTGTTTTTTCAGTGTTCAAAGATCCAAGCTTCGGTGAAACCTGCACTGTTTGATGATTTTGAGTCAATTCTTGAAGATGGCTCTTGCTATATTATTTCTAATATCTTGGTTGGATTGCATGATCCTAAGTTCATTATGACAGATCATAAGTATAAGATCAATTTCATCAAAACCACAAGTTGTACTAAGATTGGAGAAGTTCCATCCATCCCTAAAACTGTTTTCAAATTTGTCGCTTTTCCTCTAATTTTGTTCGGCCTTGACAAACACGTGCTATAGGTTAGTCATACTTCAAATTTAGATTTTCCAACTATTCCTTTTAAGTTGATCTCAATCCTTAATTTTTTATAATGATTTATATTATCATATTTTGACAGATGTGATTGGCCATGTGATTAAAAAGTTTGATATGAAGGAAACTACTAGAAGAGGAATCAGAGTCAAACTGATGGATATTGTATTGGAAGATTTGGAGTAAGATTTTGAATTATCATCACATTATTATATTTGTAGTATGCAATTAGAAGTTGAATCAGAGACAAGTAGATATTAATTGATTAAAATTGTCTCTAATCCTGTCAACAATACAGAGGGAATAACGTTGATTGCACTTTGTGGGCCGAGCATGCTGAACAAATGAACAGTTATTTAACTGATAATGGTTCTGATAAGTCGGTAATAGTCATTTTACAGTTGTGTAAGCCAAAAAAATTTCAATGTAAGTGACTCATATTTTGATACGTTATCTTTAATTTATACTATCTACAAACTATATGAACAAATTAATTGATATTGCTATTTTTTTCAGCAATTTATGGCGTTTCAAATGCTATTAATGCTACTAAAATATTTATTAACAGCAATCTAAAGGAATCTCTTGAATACAAAGAGAAGTAAGTTCAATAATATGTCAATATATATATTTTGCATTTTATTTGTCTCCATATATATATGAACAATGTATGTTACCTATTCTATGCTACATTAATATCAAATTCTATTTCATTGTTTATTTAACACTTTCTTTATACGGTCAATTTTTCTTCACAGGTTTAGTTCATTCGTTGATTCTACTATCGAATGAAATAATAATGGTTAGAAAGTTCTTAATTACTCCAATAATTTTATACCCTAATATTATAATAATGGTTGAAAATTCTTTAATTTTTGTCATGTTTACTTTTTTTTAACATGCAGGTGGGCTGTGACAATTATCATTTCGAAAAGTTTTGCTGAACGATGACATTATCATCATTGTTAAAAGAAGTGTTACATTGATGCGAAAGTTATTGGAGACAATTTATTTTTATTTTATTTTATTTTATATATTTCTATTGTACCAATGGGCATGTAATATTTTGTTTGATATTATAGATGATATATTTTTTTTGGAAAAATATTATGGACAACATATATTTTTGTTATTTTCATCCATTCATATTTTTAATACTTTTAATATAAAAAATGCAAAATCTATCCATAATTTGTCCCGTGCAAAATCTATCCATAATTTCATCCATAGAAGTACTAGTATTATATAATTTCATTCACCAAAAATCACCGGTGAATTTTTCGTTGAACCTACCAACAAGTCTTCATTTTTAGTGTTATCAATTGACGAAGATAATATTTATGAACCAATTGTTTAAACACAAGATAAGTTTCAATATATGGAGAAATGCTACATATAAGAACATAAATTTAGAATCACTTTGTTATCATTTTTTTAAACAATTATAATAACTACTATTAAAAAATTGATTTATGGACAAAATATTAACGAACAACAAACTACACAACTACTCCATTTTGAATTAAAATTAGGTTTAAACATCATTTTCGTCCTTATATATATGTGAAATTTTGGTTTTAGTCCCTGTATCGATTTATGTTATAAATAAGTCCCTGAATCAACCAAATTTTTTTATTTTAATCCCTAAAGCGAAAATCTGCAGGAAAAGCTGCAGGTTTCCTGTCAATTTTCCTACGAATTTTCCTGCGGATTTTCGCTTTAGGGACTAAAATCAAAAAATTTGGTTGATTCAGGGACTTATTTATAACAAAAATCGATACAGGAACTAAAACCAAAATTTTACTTGTATACATGAATAAAATGATGTTTAAGCCTTAAAATTATAATATATTTTCTTTATTTTGTTAACATACGAAAGACAACAATTAATTTGAGATAGTAGAAACCAAACAAATATTCATCTTGAGAAATGTTTTTTTAGACCAACAATTTGAGGTACAAACTACAAACAAACACTTAACATGAAAATCATCATCATTTAAATTCAGATAGATATTGTTCTCGTCGTTGATTCATAGTACAACTATAGAAAGAATTGCAACAAAACCAAACGCCACGTCATCATCTTTATTAAAATTTCCCCCCAAAAACTTATTGAAATTAAATTTCCCACCCCAAAATTCGATTCTTCTAGTTCTTCAGTTTCTTTCTCCTCTCTTCCATTTTTCCTTCGCACCAATAGAGAGAAAGAAAGTTTCAGTTTTTCGATCGAATTCCCATTTCGTAACAACACTTTCGAAAATTTCAAGAACTAATTTCTCAGATTTGATCTTTTCTTTTTACCTCAATTTTGTGTTTGAATCAATGGAACTTCATGCTATGTGTGATGATCAACCCACATTCTCTCATAATTCCAATACTAGGTTTGAATTCCTCATTTTCTGATTATTCATATTTTTTTATACTTTTATTTTATTTCTTGATGCATATGAAAAATTTAGATTTTGGGTTGGAGTAAATTTATTGATTAATGATCAAAATTACAAACTTTGATGTGTTATTATTGATAATTGAATGTCATGACCTAAGTTTTGTGATATTCTCTTATACATTGGTAGTGTTCTAAGATTTTTAGATAGATTGCAGCTTAATTGCACTCTAAACTATGTGTTTATTATTTCTTAGGGTTGATTTTATATTTTGTTAAATTTTTAAGCTGGAAGGAGTTTAACTGATTTGGGTTTTAAGTAATTTTTAGTGAACTTTAATTCACAGTAGTGATTAAAAGATCAGCTAAAGATATGATTCGGGGCTTTGGCTTTATCAATTATTTGAACTTAGCTTGAGGATTAGGTCAAAGTAATTTTACTTCTGTTACGTGTTACGGATGATTTTTTCCGAATTAGTTGGGAGTATCTAACAAAATTTTTGGTCTGAAAGAAAAATACACAAATTTAATGATCATAAATAATTGACTAAGTTTGTAAATTTGTGGAGCATTTAATCTGTTGAAAAATTAGGGTAAATTTTTTAGAAATTTATGTTCCTGCTGCTTTGTTGGTTGGATATTCGACATCGTAGTCATATGCTTAATTGAACTATCAACTTCTAATTCATTATTGTTAAGCCGAGGAGGCATTAAACAGATTCCCCCCTCCTTGTTTTCAGTGTGAATTTTAAGTATTATATTTTTTGTTAACAATGTTTCTCATGTGATTCGTTTAAATTTGGGCAGTGGTACGAATGTCTTCTGTTTGCTAGCTCAAAGAGAGGTTTCACCTAGAGCCAAACATGTACGAAAATGGCACTGGGGAAAATCTTCTAAATCAAAATCTGGTTGCTCCAATCTTAAAACTGTGATAGATCCAAAGTGCGGTCTCCTCTCATGGTACTTACACAACTTTAGTGAGTTCAGTGTATTCTTTATACTGAATAAAATCCAAGCCTTGGGATTTATTTCCTTTCTATAGGAAAGGCAATTTTGAGTACTAACATTTCTAAATGTAATTGCTAGGGTTGAGGCCGAGTCATTGTTGAATTTGTCAGCAAAGTATTGCCCTTTATTGCCTGCCCCACGGTCTACTATTGCAGCAGCATTTAGTCTAGACGGGAAATTGATTGCTTCCACACAGTAAGTTTCAATTGGTTTTTCTTCTCTTTTGCCAATTTGAATCTAATACACTTTTATGATCAAACTTTTGTGTGTTTTTGGCATGTGCAGTGGTGACCACACAGTTAAGATCATTGATTGTGAAAGTGGCAATTGCTTGAAGGTATTAGTAGGCCACAGAAGGACACCTTGGGTGGTAAGATTTTCTTAATTTCTTGTCTCTATGGCCTATTATCTTTTTCGTTTTGTTTTTGTATGGTTATATCTTATAGACGTGGTGTCAAGAACCAAGTGACTATTATAGTTTTATATTATATTATATCTCTTCACCCCCTGAAAGTGTAGTATTTAAGACTAATTACTAAGATGTCTCCTTGAATCGAAACTAAGATTTGATAACAACTTAATAGTAATTTATTGAATATTACTTGTTGATTATAATTGTACAAAAGAGCATGTATTATTTAAGACTAATTACTTCTTTCCTATAGGCTATAGTAGAGCTACACTATGAAAGGAAGTTAAGTAACAAATCTGTACTAGGAAATGGAATAGAAATAGTAACTCTCAAAAGTATTAATATTTTTCCATTAAGTTCAATAAGATATATTAAGCATATGAGCTAATTTATGGAGTGGAGTTTATAGAATTTTCATTTCTAACAAAACAGTAACCAGTTACTCAATTTCAGTTGTTAGTGTTTACTTGATGGATTCAATAATCTACATTTCCTTTTGCTTAAGAAGATATGTCATGTAAAATTAATTTCATGTTTCTTTGCCATTGTATGTAATTTTATATTATTTTATTTTATTTCCCATGGCTTGTAAAATGAGTTTCATTTGAGCAATTTTTCTATTCAAGTGTGTGAAAAATTGTGCTGTTGAATAATTTTTCTTTGACCAAGACTTTCTTTTGCTCTTTTTGGACAAATGCATGGGTACTTCTATGAAAGAGGCAACATAAGTTATTAAATCTTTTTGATTCCCTGTAATTTCTAATTCCAAGAAGTGGTTTTGTGCCCAGTGTTACAGAATAGGTGAACCATGTTAGGCACTTGCCCTGATGGGATCTTGTATTTCAAATCCTATCAGTCTTTGTGTTGTAAATTAAAAACTTTTTTTCTGACAAAAGTAAATTAAAAACTTTAAATTTCCGTAAAGGGAACATATAAATTCTCATTGGTTTTGATTGTAGATGCTTACTTGTTGATGCTTTTATGTATTGATAAAAGCAAGTGTTAAATTTTTATATTGTACCTAATTCATCCTCAGAAAACCGTCTTGTAAGGGGAAGGTTGTCCAAGCTATATAAACACTACACATACCATATCTCTAAGCAATGTGGGACTAAATCCACCCCTTCACACCCAACACGATGAAGGTTTTAGAGGCTGCAATGGAGGCATGCCAAATGCCACAATTAGGCGGCTGGAGGTGGACCGCAATGAAGGCGGAATTTCCAACACCCCCCTCAAGCTCGGGCCCAATGGATCTGAAGCGTGGACGATGTGGGAAGCCCAACAATAGATCTAGGATAGGCTCTGGTACCATATTAGAATTTGGGAGGCCTATACTCAACCACAAAAGCTAGCTTTTGTGGTTGAGTATAGGCCTCCCAATTCTAATAGCAAGGATTTTGGAGTTAGATTAACGGATCGAAATAAGTGTTTATCTCACGATGTAATAATTTGAAGATCCGAGTGTGGAAAACAACTTTGTTAGTGGATATATGTTAGGGACTCAAATCTATCTGATGGGCCTGAAGTGGAATTAACCAATCAAGTGGGGTCCGGTGGATCCAAAGCTTACCATGTTTATACTAGGAAGAGGAGGAAAGCACCCAATGACACGTGATGAGGTGTGAGCTGGAGAGAGAATTGGTTCTAATTAATTCTGTTAGGCTGTGTGAACTGTGAATAAGAATAGACAGGAGAGTATCTAGTAGCTCATCTTGGAGAATTATTGTTGAATTGTGAGAATAGAGTGCTTTTATTCTCCATAAGAGCTTGCTCTGTGGCAGTTATTTTCTTAAGGACCTAACAATATATGTGTTCTTCAATCAGGGTAGTTTAATCTTATCTTGAGAACATTCTCTAGATATTCTAACATCTCTCTCTTATCCTTCAAGTATTTTGCAATTTAGAAAGCGTGTGTGTGTGTGTGTGCTTTATTTATTTATTTATTTTTTAATATTCTCCAATTGGAATATTGTGTTAATCTGCTACAGGTTAGGTTCCATCCATTGCAATGGAAGATACTTGCTAGTGGGAGCTTGGACCAAGAAGTTCGTTTATGGGATGCTAGCACATCAGAGTGGATTTTGTCTCACTATTTCAGTAACTACACTATCCATCCCCCCTTTTCTTTTCTTAATCACATTTGACAATATTACTGATTTTTGTTGTTGTTCATTTTCTTGCATTTATCGGTTTCTCTTTGATGATTATATTCTCTCAGATCGCCCCATTGCATCTCTCGCTTTCCATGCCAATGGGGAAATAATTGCTGTTGCATCAGGCCATAAGGTAACAGTGTAGTGCAGTGATTTTTTTTCTGAGAACCTGCCATGCTTATAACTTTTGTGGACATGCTCTATTTTATTTATTTTAATCTTGTTAAATTTTGATTTGGAATACTGTGTCAGTTGTACATATGGCACTACAAAAATGGACGGGAACTATCTTCACCAGTATTTGTGTTGAAGACAAGGCGCTCACTACGAGCTGTGCATTTTCACCCGCATGGCGCACCATATCTCTTAACTGCTCAGGTGAGTGAAGTGACTTGTTTTAAATTAACTGGCTTCATGTGCTATAAAACATATTAATTTTGGATTTTCTTTTTGTTACCACTTTTGGATTGATGTACAGGTCAATGGTCTCAACTCTTCAGATTCCTCAATGACAGAGGCAACGTCTCATGGTTATTTACAATATCCTCCACCGGCTGTTTTTTTCGCAAATGTTCATCCCAGGATGCATATCAATATGTCAAGTGAACCACCTGAGTCAAGAGTGGAGCTGCAGCATGCTAGTAATAATGTTGGTTCTAGTAGCAGGCGGGCTGAGTCATCTTCTGCAGTTCAGTGTCGAACTGATGCAAAGGCAACCGAACAATATGATATTCGATTGTCAAACTCCGAGATACGCACTAGCTCTCAAACTGGTGCAGAATATAATGTCCATACTTCTTTACCTAGTCAAATGAGAATTGGCATCAATAACCTCGCAATGGGTGGTACAGAGACTTATGAAACAAAACCAACTGACGTAAGTCAACATGAAAACCCTGATCATGTCCATTCTCTTGATGAAATGGGACATGAACCATCTAGGCATGCTGTAAAACATGAGGATGTCTCTGAGTTTGATCAAATTCCTCAGATTGTTCCTTCACGAGAAAGTAGATGGGAGTTACCTTTTCTGCAAGGGTGGTTAGTAGGTCAAAGCCAAGTTGGTGTTCCCTCAATGCTTCCTCACAATGGAGGCAGTCATGACAGCCTTCCTCAACAGATTGGTTCTTCCACTATGCCATCTAATCTGTCCACTAATAATGCTGAGGTAGCAACGCCACCTTCAGAAATGCCCAACGGCATCAGTATTCCAGCAGTTTTGCAATCAGGTGAACATAATCAATTTTCACTGTCCCTTGTACGTGTGGGCGTGGCTGATGCTGGCAATCTTGCACCACCTGATGGGTTTGATACCCAAGCCATTATAAGTAGAATCCAGTCAGAACTTGCCACATCAGTGTCTGCTGCAGCTGCTACTGAGTTACCTTGCACTGTTAACTTAAAAGTATGGTCATATAACTTAATCAATCCCTGTGCTCCTCTACAAAGATGCCGTCTAACTATACCACATGTCGTCCTCTGCAGGTACCTTCTGAATTTCTGAACCTATCATATCTGCTCTAGCATGTGATTGGTATAGTGTTATTCTTAATTTTCGTCACTTTTGCATGCATAAAGTGAATTGAGTGCTTTTCATTCTGTGTGATGAACACAAACCAATTACTTGATGGAAATTGCTTAATATTATAAAATTTTGTTATGTAAATGTTTGGAGTGACTTTGTGGAACTGTACTCGATTGCTTTTAGATTTTTAATTTGCAATTGTGTTTGCAGTGAAATGGGTGCCCATTTTTCACCATGCGGTAGATTTTTAGCTGCCTGTGTTGCATGTATGCACCCTCATATAGAAGCTGACCCAGGATTACAAACTCTTGTACGCCAGGAGTCTGGAGTTCCAACATCACCAACTCGACATCCAATCTCAGCACATCAAGTAATGTATGAGCTCCGGATATATTCCCTGGAGGAATCAACGTATGACTCTTTCCTTCAATAATTGCTGCTAATAACTTAATTATCCCTCGCAGATGCACTCTAGTTCAAGCATGTCCATTAAAATTTACGTAATCTACATTTCTTTTAACAGATTTGGATCAGTCCTTGTATCACGAGCAATTAGAGCTGCTCATTGCCTGACTTCAATCCAGGTCAGTTAGTTACTTTATCACGCGTTGATTTACTTTGCAAACTTAAGATAATTAAGTTTTAAATATATTATTGTTTTTTTGACCCAAAAATATATTGTTGAAACTTAAAAGCTGTTTAATGTATAGTTTAAGAACATCAAGTTATTATTGTAGTTTTTGAAATTGCAGGTGCTAGGTAGTTTGTTCACTGTATTCTTTTCATCACAATATTACAACAATTTGTTTTCTCTTTTTTAATTTATGTTCATTATATGTCCTCATGATGATAATTCTATTTTTAGTTTGCATGTGCATAAGTTTGCATGTTTTTTGAATATTATTAATATTTGAGTAATATCTCCTCTCTCTCCCTCCTGCGCTCTCTTGCTTATGGAGAGAGATGTATATCTTCCTTTTGTTCTAGTTTGTATTGCACTAACAAAAAGTAAATCCATTGGTGTTATAATTGTTATCACATATATCCTAATAGCTTACTTACCTATTTTTGTCTTGATGTAGCATGAGTCATTTAAATATTAATAGCTACTTCAGTCACATTTCACTTGATTAGCAATAATCAAAGAAATCCTTTTATTGTGGATTGAATTTGTGCAACTATTGTTTCAAATATAGTTCTCTCCTACATCGGAGCATATACTTCTTGCTTATGGTAGACGTCACGGCTCTCTTCTTAAAAGTGTTGTCATTGATGGAGAAAAAACATTACCAATATATACAGTTTTAGAGGTAAAATGCTTTCCTTGTTCTCAAAATTATCTTCTCATCTGAACTGCACTTCTTTGTGATATAAATAATAATACCAATACCAATACATACAGTTTTAGAGGTAAATTGCTTCTCTTTTTCTCAATCTAAAATTATCTGCACCTCATTGTGATATGATTAATAATAGACTCCTTTCTTTCTCGAATATAAGAAAAAAAGTATTCATATTTGGTTGCCTTAAATATAAGTAAATTTAACTACTTTTACTTTTTTTTAATGATATCATTTCTAAAATACCCCTAATTTTATGCAAGTATTATTTTCCAATGACTCTTTTATTTTCATGAAAAGTTTCTATTAATGATATTTTTCAGAATGCACTTATTTTTTTGTGTGATCAAGAAAATTGATCTCACGTAACCAAATTTCTTATTAAGTGTTAAAGTTAGTTAGTTTTTCTTTATAATCAAAATTGGAGGGAGCATACATCTACTTATTATAATCTCAACATAATTATTAGTTAACAAGTAATTGTTATTTCTGAAACATCATATTAATGTTTGGTCGTTGTGTTGGCTGGTGCGTGATAGTAATTTATTCTGATGTTTGAACTAACATAGATTGTTTCCAGTCCTCTCATTCATGTCTTCATTGTAATTAAAACTGTTTTGAGCTGGATTTCATGCCTGTTAATTTGTGTGTTTTTAGGTATATAGAGTATCAGATATGGAACTTGTCAGGGTGCTTCCCAGTGCAGAGGATGAGGTCAATGTGGCGTGCTTTCATCCTATTCCTGGGAGAGGGCTTGTCTATGGAACCAAGGTATACGCTTTTGAATGCAAACTGAAATTTTTTATTTATATTATTTTATTTTTTTTGAAACGGGCTTACGCTTTTATTTATTATTTAATTGATAACCCTTTGCTCGTCGTGGCTGTAGGAAGGAAAGCTTAGGGTTTTCCAGTTTGACCGTGCTCACACTGTGAATGGCACTGGATCTGTTTACTTCCCTGAGGAGAACATTATTGGAGCCAGTCAGTGAGAAAGGTGTCATACATTACCTATTTTTGGGATTTCAAATTTTTGTTAGATGACTTTAATTTTATTTTCCTGTGGATGGAAGTAAATTTTCACCCTTTCCTTTCTGCTCTTGATTAAGAATTGAACAGTCAAAGCAAGAAAGGAATGGTTTTCCATATCATGGCCTATTTCAGGACTCGTGATATATTAATTTTCACATGTAAATTACATTGATTTTAACATGTAAATTATATTTGACAATGTAAGTTGTTGTAGAAGTTCAAAAACTATAAAGAACTAGTAAGTTGTGCATTGTTATGGGCTCTTTTGTTTAACATAAAAAAAAAAAAAAAAAAAATTACTCCTTTGACAGTTACTTTGAGAAAGATTATTATATTCGGAAAATTGGTTTAATTTTAATAAAAGAAATAAAAGTAAAATATACAAATTCAAGTGGTTGAGCTTGAGTGGTTAATCAATTCAATTAAGGTCAAATTGGTTGAGAGGACTCACGTTTGATCTCTGACCGAGGCAATTTTTGATTCACTTTATTTGCCTCTTGATCAATCTTCAAATCATCACAAGAAGAGGATAATGAGCGCTATTATTATTAATCAAGAGGATAATAAGAATGTATTTGGTACAATGGTTGTGAAGCGCTCCATTTAATATTGTGGCATGGTTTTTTGGTCGAGATAGGGATATCTATCGCCGAACGCTGTGACAAATCTCTTGTTAGATTTGAGACATTTCAAAAGGTGGGATAGCTGACTCAAGGATTGATTCTTGCATTACTTATTTTTGGCTTTTAATTAAATTTTTAACAAGAATTGCTCTATTGCGAGTTGACTAAAGTCTGGAACGAAAACAAGCACCGGCAATGTTGACTAAAGTTGTGTTCAAATAATTGTTTTTTAAAACAGTGGTCAATAGTAAAAAAACAGTTGTCAATATATATAAATATATAAGAAAAATTAAATTGTACCGGTTACATTTTAACGAGTATATAATTTACAAAAATTTTCATTAATTCTTTATTCTTTGTAATTTTTCTCTTGTTTCCTATATACAAAACTACTTCGGCTAATTTGTAACTGTGAATTTTTTTTCAACTATAAAATTTGTGAACATTTTATTTAGCAACACCAACTGGATCCGTCCCTGCACCAATTTATTCTGAAATTTAAAAATTTTAAAATATAAAATTTGAGTATTAAGAAATCATACACAATTGAGTTACCCCATTCTCATGCATTAGGAATAACTATTGGAGTCATGCATATCAATCACCAAAAAATACTTTCAACCAACTACTACATGCATAACACCGTCAATCGTTCATGTAATAAACAATTTTTGAGTCATGCATTGCATATCATATATATATATTAGAAACAGAACATAATTGTAATTCAAACCCTATTAGATATATCTTCTCCTTCTATCCCTATTTAATTTATAGAATTCTCTTACACATTAGTTTGTTCTTAATAAAATCATACTTTATAAAATTTCATATGCATTAATATTTTTTTATTATTTAAAATATCCCTATTTAATATACCAATGAACAAAAAAGAACATTATTGAAAAACGTAAATAAACTATGTTTCTCTATTATCATATTAATTATTATAAAAATGTTGTTTTTACGAAAACAGCTCCAACAAAACCAATGAGCGCTTCTTCATTTGGCTACCTCACCCAGTACTACGCTACAATTTCACTTTGTCAAAGACACTCAAATGTGCATTTGTTGACTTTTTATATTAAAATAAATATTTTTCGGTTATAAGTAAATTTTATTTTATTTTTTGTAGATTAGATAATTTATAAGAGGTACTATATAATATAAAACATATCTAATATATCCAAAAAAAATCAAATTTGTTTATAATAATGACTGAAAGGAGTATTATTTTAGTCCTAAAATGTAAGAGATGCTTTGCTATATAGTATATTTTCTAAATGTGATACTTTTTTTTTGTTTATATGAATGAAATTCTGATTTTTCCAAAATTTGTCCGTTAGTGAAGCTTATTATAAGCACCTGAGCCCAATAAAAATCATATTAAAGATCAAATTAACTATCTAAAAATAAATTTAAGAATTAAAATGACAATAATAAATAATATTTGTAGATATGTTTACAATTTTAATAATTCAGAAATTATATAGTGATAGTGAAAATGTCTCACATTTAGACACTACAATTTATTATTCACCAAAATTATTTTTAATTTTTTTCAATACAAGTGCTTGTATATTAAATAGAAGAAGAATATTATGAATTGGTAAAAAAATAAAAGAGCGCACTATGAATAATATACTAAATCATTCCATAAAATAAAACAATACTAGTAATTTATTATTAAAAAAAACATAGTAATACTTCCAGACTGTTTTCTTGCATTTCTTACCCCATATACAGTATTTTCGTAATATATATATATATATATCCTCTAACAAGTATAGGAATGAATATGTAAAACTAACACTTAAGTTTATTACTCCAACCAATTTTTCTTAATACCAATAATTTTTGTTAGATGTTCATATAATTTGCTGCGGATAATTAAAGTATTATGTATCTATATCAAATGATTTTCAAATAAATAATAGTAACAAAATACTCCCTCGATCCCAAAATATAAAGGAAAAATAATAATCTCACTTATTAAGAAAACATAATCATGACAATTTAAAATATTGTTTTGTGGAGTTTTCTTGAAATAAGTTGGATAGAAAAATTTAAAATCATTTTTTATTAGTTATTGTTTATTGAGAAAATGAAAGAAAAAAAATTAAATGCAATTTATATTTAATTTTATGAGAATAAGGAAAAATATATTCTTAAAAATAATTTTTTCCTTAAAGCAAATACAATGTTGGTTTGTTGTTGACCTGATAAGATAGCCTTGGATTAAGATTGAAGCATTTACTAATCTCAATATCCACAAAGGTTTGTAACTACACATAAAATAAAATTGTAAGTTTAAAATTGTAAAAGATAACATACCAATCAAGAAAAAACATACCAATCAAGAGACCCTTCACTTCCCATATTTCCTAATGCAGACCTTAATAATAGGTGACCTCATAACATAATCACACACATACAAAGTTATTTAGAATTGCTAGTTTATCTAAGAGAAATCTACTATGAGAGCATGGGGGCCAGCAACAATATCAGGAGGGGCAACAATAGGAGCAACATGAGAAGTGATAGACATAGTAGTCAAGGACGAACTTCTTCAAAGGCTAAATATAGCTATAGGTGTGGTTATAACCACACAACCGCAACTCAAAAACATGCACGGTTATTTTTACAAAAAATAATTCCACTCAAAGTAAAATGTTATAAGTATATTATTATAAAGAGTAATTCCATTTTCCAGAGTACAATTTATCTATTTTACATTTTTTAGTCAGTACTTAATTCATAAAAATATGAATAAAATATTAATAGTTTAAAAATAATATTACATATAATATAAATAAATAAAAATCACTTATATTTTAAATTACTAATTGTACCTTTTCCATATATATTTGAGTAGAGAGAGTATTTCTGAAATTACATATCTTCTTTATCAAAGTACATTGACCATGATATTATTAGAAGAAATACTTATTCAAAAAGAAAGAAATACTTGTTATTTTATACTAAAATAACTACAATTTTGTGACACAAAAAACTATACATTATTTACTCAGAAAACAAACATGGATTGATTACTATACATACATGATACATCAACATGATCAATCCATAAAAAAAACTAGTAAGATGCCATGGGTTACAATTATTTTTTTAAGCTCATAAATCATTTTTGTATTTGTATGTACGTGAATTTTTGGTTTTAATCTATGTATCAATTTTTATTCTGAATAAATCTTTATATCAATCAAACCTTTTATTTTTGGTCCGTAAAATTAAAATTTGCACGAAAATTCGCAAGTTTCCAGCAGATTTTCCTACTAATTTTCTTGCGGATTTTCGCTTTAGGAATTAAAATAAAAAAGATGATATATGGACTAAAACAAAAATTCCGCGTACATACAAAGATTATAATAATATTTAAGCCTTTTTTTCTCACAATATAGATCTAAAGTTTCTACTATTATTAACAATGATTAATCTTCATCGAAGAATGTATGAGATTCATAAAGTATAATTTCCCCTCCAAACCATATTTTTTTCATATGTATGAGCTAGAAATTGTAAATATTCATAGAACTTAAAATTTTTTACCACTTAAACTAATTCATTATTGGTAAAAATAAAAAATTTAGGTCACATTCTATTTCGTACTATTTATAATTTCTTTATGAGAAATGTTAGGATCACACTCTCTAACACATTTTTTTAACATATTCCAATTAAAATTAACCACATCACCCCACTTCTCCTTTTATTTTAATTCTTTTTTTATTAATAAGTAAATAAATAAGGAAAAGGGATGATGTGGCTAATTTTAATTAAAGTGTGTTATAAGAGTGTGTTAGATAGTGTGACCATAGCATTTCTCTTTCTTTATAGGTTGATATTCCCTCGGTTCTCATTTATAAGCAACAAAATAAAAAAAATTGAAAATCTCAAATATAAATAAAAATCATCTATAATCATTGTATCAATGTCACTATCCCAAATATATCCTTATTTTTTTCACTTTCTCATGTTTTTAATGGTTTCCAAAGCAAAAAGTAGGATAAAATTAAAAAGATGTTTGCCTCAAATGGATTTAGACATTTTTTTAAAAAAAAAATTATTTTGTAAATTTACTTATATATGAGATCAGATAGAGTATGTTCTTAATTGAGTCAAACAAACATTAAAAAGAACTATATTTTAATAATAATAATAATAATAATAATAATAATAATAAATTGAACACTTGAAACAGTTCTGTGGTTTGAACAAGACAGTCATTCATTTGACTGATTGGTTCTAACTTTGACTAAAACTGCCACTATCCAACCAAACATACATAAAAAATTAACTCCTAATTCTTCCACTAAAAAAACAAAACTGTGAAAGAAAGAAAGAATGAAAAAGCTGCTACTACAATTAGCTTAATCACAACACTAATTAATTAATAGTATTAAGAAGATGATGGAGCCTCAAATTTGTAGTACTTATCAACAGCAATAGAAACATCCCAAGTACAACTTAGTCCTTTTGGAATTGTCACAAGATCTCCAGCACCAAATTCTACAAATTCTGATGATGACCCTTTTTTGTATACTTTCACTTTTCCTTTCAACAAATAGCATGTTTCCTCTGCATCAAACTTTAATTGATATTTACCTGGTGAACACCCCCATCTTTTCATTTTTTACAAAATACACCCCCCACCCAAGAAAAAATATGAATATTTTTAGCTATATGCATATTGTAAACATGAATTAATCAAAAATAATTAGAGAGAAAATATGGACAAACATACTTGGGCCAGCACTTGATGTTCAATTCAGCTAGGCGGGATTCGGTAGGATTGCTTTCTATGTTGATTCTAAGGTTTGAATTGGAATCTGAAGCCATGGAAGAAGCAAAAATTAAGGAGGAGGGTGTAAATAGCAGAACAGAAGTGAGAAAGGAAAATTGTGTTTGTGTTATGTTTTTTGGCTATGTGTGTGAAAAAATTGTGAGATTTTGAAGAGAAAAAGAAAAGAAGGAATCTTTGTGCAGTGTTAGAACAGGATAAGAAGTTGAATTATATGAGGATGTTTTGTTGGGGAGTACATGTTATTTAAGAAACAACCTATCACATCATGACCACTATGCGTCACTCATATTTTTCAACAAAATCATTTAATGCATCTTCACCTCTCGTGGGGAATATGGAAAGGAATCAGATTCTAGTCTAAAAATGCAAAAAGTAATACTCCTTCCATTTCAAAATAATCGTCGTTTAAATTAAATATGCATTATTCATATAACATAATGTGATCATATATTTTGATTAATATATAAAAATAAGTATTAATATATATGATTTTGTTCAATTTGTCTCGATGAATATTTTTAAAATATAAAAAATTTAGAATTTTTATAATATATAATTAAAGATATTTGTGATCAAATATGTGCATTGACATACGTAAACTGATTAATTGTGACATTTAGTTTGAAAGGGAACGAGTATAATACTTCCTCTGTTCCAAATTATAAGAGGGGAAAAAATTCACTTATTAAGAAAACATAATCATGAAATTTTGAAATACTAGTATAGTTTTGTGAAATTTTTCTTGAAATAAGTTGGATAGAAAAATGTAAAATCATTTTTTTATTGAATCTTTTTAATGAGAAAATGAGAGAAAAGGAAAATTAAATGCAATTTGTATTTAATTTTATGAGAATAAAGAAAAACACTTTCTTAAAAATGATTTTTCCCTTATATTTCGGGAGTTTTTATTTTTCCTTGTATTTCGGGACGGAGGGAGTAAATAATTGTCCATGTGAATTTAGTTCATGTAGTAGTGACATTGCACGTAGCCTTTGTTTGGTTTGAGAGAAATAAGGAAGAGAGAAATTGAAACACAGATTTTAATGTATGTATTTGGACTATTATATAATCAAAATATATGCATTGGTTTTCGTGTTTCAATTTCTCTCTTCCTTATTTCTCTCCAACCAAACAAATCTGTAATGTGAAAAGATTGAGTTCAAATTCTGATACGTCTATTTATTTATTTTTTTTAGGATGAAATTCTAATCAATACATTACCTCGTCCAAAATAAAATAATAGTTAATATATGAATAAACAAATTTTATGGTATTAATAATAACGCAATTTGTTTTTTTTTTTGTCAAATAGTTTAGTGGTTAGAAACTCACCATTTAAAAATAAATAAGTGGGTATACCCGGGTTTGAATCCGGATCCCTGCACTTTCGTGCAATATGTCCAATCAATTGAGTTAAACTCATGAAACACGTAATTTGTTATTATATTTCCAAATTCTTTTTTTTTTTTGAACAATATTTCCAAATTCTTAATATACATTGTGTGTGGAATTAGGTTTGACCACCCATTAATGCCGTCAACTCAGAAGTGATTGTTTAGTTTATAAACGGTTTAGATTTTAATAAGAAGTTTTGATTTTTCTAAAATTTAATATATTGAGTTTGAAAATTAAATTTTCAAATTTTATTTCAATAACTATCAATATTTACATTTAGTAAAAGAAAAACTATCAATATTTAGTCAAAAAAAAACTATCAATATGTTAACTAAATGAATGCTTAGAAAGTTAGAATATTGACTACCAGAATCCAATTTCATTAATCCTCATTTGGAGGGTAACATACTAACAGTAGTATTATGCATAACAAAAACTGACATATATAATAAATGTCAAAAACTCATTAGTAACACATGTTGACCCATGTGTAACTTTTTTTTTTGGTACATACCCATGTGTAACTTATCTCTGCTTTAAAAAGAAAAAATGAAACAAGTTAAAGAAAAATATCTTAAAATGTGCAAAAAGATTAATTACCACCCTCCAAACAACAACTGCCAAAGAAAAAATAAGCTGCCAATTAGGCTAACAAAGTTAACAAATAGATTGAAAATGGTTTCTTTGGCAATTGATGAAGAAACCATATAATATTATAGGAAAGTGCTTAAGGAAGCCTTATCCACCATGAAAGCTACTTATCCTATGTACTTTTGAACCTTGATAATTTTATCTCTAATTATTGTGCACATAATCTTACTAATGAGTTATAACTTGAATGATACTCCCACCTTCCCTTAATGTAAGACCTATTTTGACTAAATTTTACTATTCATCTATTATATTTTGACCGTATTTTTTTAATAATATATAGATGTAAATATTAGCTTATAGGGTCTTGTTTGATTTGTTTTGATGAGTATTTTCAAAATATCAAATTTTTATAATTTTTATTGCTAGATAATTAAAAATATTAGCGATTAGAATTGTACATTGACATACGTGCTGTAGTCGAAAGATGTCTTATAATTAGGGACGGAAGGAGTAAAACGCAACACTTATGACCTATGAGACCAGAATGACAATTTATGTATCATGTTGAAATTTAAGACTTGTATAGAATACTCCAAAATTTTCCGCTCTCTTTATATTTTAAGAGTCTTTGGCATTATTTGCACATTTTTTTACCCAACATGAGATGATGACTATGAAGCCCCGATACTCTAAAATTGATCTAGTATCGTGTCAGATATACCGTATCCGATACCAATACGCGTCAGATATTTCCCGATACTACATTGTACGTATCGGAGAAGTATCCAATGATTAAATTTTATTTTTTAAATAAACAAACGACACTTATGTGATATTTGTCAAATATTTTCCGATACGTATCAGAGAAGTATCTAGTGTATGTTTATATTTTATCCATTATTTGAAAAGTAATAAAATGTATCCAAAAGGGCTAATGATTTGGTTAATGTGCATACAAATTTTCGACTTTTGTCAAAGAAAGATGAAGAATATATGAAAGGAGCCACAAAATTATAGGACATTATTGGTGATGCGCATGACTCGTTTTTTGGATAGTATTTAAGATATATAATTTATTTGTTTTGATAATTTTAATAATGTGAATGTTTCTTTATTTGTTTTGATAGTATTTTAGTTACATGTATCGTATTTTGAATTTTAAAATGTTCTCGTATCGCTGTATCCATATCTTATCTGTGTCGTATCAAGTATCTGGGCTTCATAGGATGATAATGATGATGATGATGAAATTGGTTGCCAAAATATGAATCAAATATGAACATACCCGAGAACAATATTGTGATACTCCCTCCGTCCTAAAATATAAAAGATTAATCATTTTGTATCTCTTCCATCATTCTACCAAAATATTATCATACAGCAAAAAATCTGATTTTAAATGAGGCCCCAAAAGTGAGCGGTGGGACTGATCCACAGATTAATCGGTCTTTGAGCTGAATACCAAATTAAAAAAAAAAAATTATCATATGCATCACTTTCAATTTCAATTCATGAATATATTCTAATTTGAATCTATAGTAATGATAAATACACCAATATTTTTTCTTTATAGAAAAAGTTCAATTACTCTTTTGGTTTTTTAACTTATTTTTTAGTTTTATTTTGATCCTCTCGTAAATAAATATTCTATTTGAGTCCCTTAATTTTATCTCTATCAACAACTTTGATCATTTCTGTTAATTTCTTTTCCAAAAAAAAGTTAGTTCTTGCTCACGTGGTAGTTTGGCCTGTGGCAAGTTCTGACGTGTCATTTTGTTGAGGGATTTGTTTTCTGCAGAAACAAATAGAGAGATAGGAACATGAAAGGATTTAAGAGGGTGATATATATATATATATAATATGACGATGGATTATCAAAAAAAGAAAGAAATTGATCAAGAAAAAGGCAATCTAAAGGACAATCGAATGAGAAACGCGAATCTAAGACAATTTTTACATTCATGGATTAATTCCATTTTTGTTCCTCCCTGTTTGCTTTCTTTGTTTGCTTTGTTCATGTTGAATAGGATTTAGGGTTTCATTTTTGTTTGATTTCGAACAAGATATTGGATATTCTTATTGGATTTTCGAACAAGGTTAGTGTCAAAAAGAATATTGGAGTTTTTATGTATGTGGTCCTTCTCTAGTGCCTAATTGTTTATGTTATATTCTTCTATGATCCCACTGTTTTCTGAATATATTATAGTAGTTTTCCATTGTTTTTTTTGAGAGAATGTAGATGTTTGTGAATGATATTTTATTAGACTGTTGTGGTGCATGATGGATGATAGACTTGAGTTAGTGGTGCATCATGTGGGAGGGTTTGATAACTTTCATCACACTAGTTACAACAGACTACAGTCAAGTTGGTATATCAATCCAAATTTTTAGTCTTATTTTGAAATTTTTGGTGAAATTAAGGAACTGATCAAATATTCAAATGTAGATTCTGTTTGTTTTTATGATCAACAAAACATAGATGAGATGTTAGTGGGTTTAATCATCGACCCCAATACTAAAGGGATAAAGGGAAAGGGCCAATTGTAGAGGACAAAGGGAAATGTGTAAGAATCACATATGATGATATTAACGACATATTAAATGACATTGATTTTGATAGTCATGAGGAACAAAGTTATTACAATGTCTTAGATATACACATCAATTATTCTGAAGAAGAGGGGCTCTGTTATAGGAAATAAGTATTAAGATTAGTTTATTTTAAATAAATAGTTGATTATATGTCATTTTACTCTTTTAGCCTTTATGGTGTATTTAAGAAGCTTTTGTGCTTCATTTGAGAAAAAATCAAACATTAATCAAATATTTCTTCTCTCAAAAACTCTCAATCAAAACTATGTTCATATTATCTCATTTGTACCGAATTCTATTCTAGTTCATTAGAATTCCTACTTTGAGACTTGATTCTACGGTTCGTCCCTAGAATCTATTTTCCTGTCTCAATTGGTATCTAGAGCCTTCAATTCCATGGCTGCAAAATTTAAACCAGTGAAAATTTTGAGTGCTTTGGAAGTTGGAGAAAAGATGGAATTGGGTCTATGTTTCATATGTGATGAGCTTCTTACTGATGATCATGCATTGAAGCATAAGAGAATCCGATTCAAAGTGATAGAGATTGATGAGGAAATTGATAAGGATTTTTCTCATAAACCATCGACCCCAAATTGCAATATGTTGTCTAACCACATGTGCTTACCTAGAAAGGGTTGTTCATCTGTGAACACCATTGAAGCACCACATCCAGCAGAGCATGAAGAAAAACATGAAAAAGTTCAAGGAATTGATGAAGATTACCAGCGGTCTTCCATTATTCAGTTACAAACCCCAAGCTTAATCTCCTCCACGTTGAACCAGGAGATTTCCATTGATTCAACTCCTCTTATCATCAATCCAGCCAACACAGAGATGGAGAATCTTGACAACTACTCTTCTTTCTTAACTGATTGTAAGGTTGTTCCAATGTCGTCACTCTCTCTGTCGGTTACCACGAAGGAAGATTTCATAACAACTCGATATCAAAGTATTGCTTCTTCTAGGTTGCTACAACATACCTTCCAAGTGTTTGATCAAATGCCCACAAAACATTTGAAACACACACAGTTGGAATGCAAGTTAACTATGGCATCATTTGTGCCATGTACTATGCAACTCACTACATCATACCTAAGCTTTACAAATCTCAAATGTTTTGATCCTGGTGGAATGACTTCTCTCCTGTTTCCAGTTTCTACTTCAGTTCAATTTCCTTCAAGAGTGTCATTTCCAATTTCCACTACCCATAATTCTATGCTTGAGTTCCAGGTAACCATATATCCTACCAACTGTTTGACAAATTGCTTAAATGAATTGAAAAACACAACACAAATGTTTGCAAAATTATTTAAACCCACTTGTTTGGAATGTGTTGCTGACCTATCCAAAGCACATGAGACTTTAAACTCCACATTGAGCTTATGCAAACCAGTCAAAGACATACCCACTAGGAAGTATGAGTCATTAATAGAGCTGAAAGCCTTATCTAATCACTGGATTAGTTCACCGCCACCGGAACCACCTGATGCCGTTGCAACTCTGTTACTCAATCTGTCCCTGTTGCTTGCTGGAACAGGGAGTTTTATAGCAGCCCAATACCACAATATTGTTGCCTATAAGTTGTTTCCCTCTACCCACCAAGTGTTTGCTCAAATAGCTAAGTGTATTTTGAGTGATTCGAATACCACCACCACTGCCGAGTGCACTAACAATGGGCTTGAAAATGTTGATTTTAATTTGTGCAAAGGCACGAATAGGATGCATAATGTGCTAGGTGATGTTCACAAGGCATTTGTAGATTTCTTGCGCTCAAATTGGTGGTTACAATGTTATTTACAAGAGCTAGCTGCTATAAGTGAAAGAAATGGTAGTGTTGATTCTTTTAATGGATTTAATACTCTTCTGCAACATTCCCTAGAGTTGGCACATGAATTACAACTTGTTCACTGTTGGAGCTACTTGAATGATCTTTTTCATGATGCTTCTAATTATGTTTTGGCAAATATTCACTGTTTTTTTGAAGATAATGCAGGGGTTAGAAAATTTGATTTTGTTTCTAAAGTTGGAGGAATTAAACATATCATTGGAGAGTTATTGTATGAGCACTTGATTTTTCAAAGGTCTAAAGCAAGAGATGTCAAATTTTATGCTACATACTTTTTATTATTCCTTCTTGTTGTTATGAGGAATGTAAATCTCTATATCTAATGGCCCTTGGTTCAAGTGTTGGGACACATGAGCTAGTGAAGATCAATGATGGAAAGAATAAGGAAGCATCAAATATTTATATACCAATGAATATTTATTGTGGGGTTTTGGCATCAAGCTTCTTCCAGGTTCCAAAGCTTTATGCTTCTCATCTTAATGGTTGTTTTGACAAAGTAAAAGGTGATAATAGAGTGTACATTGCAAATTATGCCCTCTTAGTGTCTTTTACTAATCTTGCATACTTCAAACAACATATGATTTTGGAGTCCTTAAAGTATGGAAAGGAGACCAGTATTTGTGAAAACTTAGTTGATGCGATGGTACTTGCAAGGCAAAATTGGTCTAGAAAGTATCCTTTAACTGAAGAAATAGTCGACATATTGGGGAAACAAATGGTTATTTTGCACAGGAAGATGATCTTTAATGGTAGTTTTTATGCTCCTCAAGTTTTAACCAAGTTGAAGGATTGGCTTCCAATGCATGGATTTTTGAAGTTTGCTTTTAATGGTGATCTTGTTGCGGCTATTCTACATAGGAAAATGATTGCAAGAGGAAGTGTCTTATGTGTTCCTTTAATTTTGCTCAAATGGAAGACTTTACCTCCTAAGCATGGTACTTGTGATTATTCATCCTTGAGGACAAGGATGTTTGAAGGGGAGGGTATTGTTATAGGAAATAAGTATTAAGATTAGTTTATTTTAAATAAATAGTTTATTATATGTCATTTTACTCTTTTAGCCTTTATGGTGTATTTAAGAAGCTTTTGTGCTTCATTTGAGAAAAAATCAAACATTAATCAAATATTTCTTCTCTCAAAAACTCTCAATCAAAACTATGTTCATATTATCTCATTTGTACCGAATTCTATTCTAGTTCATTAGAATTCCTACTTTGAGACTTGATTCTACCGGTTCGTCCCTAGAATCTATTTTCCTGTCTCAGGCTCCTTGAAGATCATTTTGACAATGGAGTTGTTGATCGTGGCAAGGGTGGTGAAGCTTGTAACAAATGAGGTCAAGCTAGTGGCAAGCCAAAAAAGAAGAGGGGAAGACAAGAAAAAACATCAACCACTCAATAGATGATTCAAATGGTACTGGAGCTGTGCAAGAAAGTAATAAAAATGATGAGTTATTTGGTCTGCAACAAGTTGACAAGGCCAAAGATAAATGATTTAGTGATGTTGAGGACTACAATATAATAGAGATGAACTTGATAGTGGCTGTGATAGTTAAGATGAAGAAGATAAGAAGGATAATTTCGAGCATAAGAATTGATGAATCATTGAGAATCTTGCTTGAATCTTGACCCCAAGAACTTTGAGGCTCTGGATACCAATTGTTAGAAATAAAAACTGAATTGAGAGAATTGTGAAGTTAGCGAAAGACAGTTAAATTTTGTACAAACTTGTTCGCATTAACTCAATGTCATCATTATGCAAGCTATAAGTCTCTTAATTTGACTTAACTAACTCAACCATATGATATGGTGACTTAACAAACATGGTTAGAGTAATTACTTGCACTCTAAGTAACTCTACCAACTTTAACATACAAAACCTAACTAACATGAATTACAATCCATTAAGAACAACATCGAGAATGTGAATAATTTCTTCTTCAAATGCCCATTCTCGTACTCGGTCTTTCATTTATTGTTGGATGGATTTTCAGGGTGTTTATACAATTGTGGCATTACTAGTGTAGATTTTGTGCATCTGCACAATTCTATTAAATTACATTGTTATGTAAAAAAACTTGACAAAATTATACTACACAATTATATATATATATATAGTAATTTATCTGAGTGGTCATTTATTAATGTTTTTCACACTATTATTTTTAAAAACTACTTTTTGTATCTCTCACTGTTTCGTCCGCGTCTCCAAAATGACATAAATACTTAGTTCTTACCTATACAACGAACCAATGTTCGCCACTTATATTATGAATCAAGTATTTTTTTATCGTCTCCACACTTCATGGCCACCATTTCTAGGGTTGTACATTTTTTTTATAAACATGTTTGTTGCTTAGACATCAAACAAGTATGTTATAGGATAAAATTAAGAAAAATTAACTATAAACCAACGAAAATAGTTTTATTAATTTTCATTAGGCTGAAAAATTACACTTAAAATATTACATTAGACATTAATATAGAATCAAGAACTCAATTTTTTGTGATATATTTAAGCGCGGAAGTAGTAAAATTTTGCCTACAATAAAAATAAGAATTAAAATAGAAGTTATTCGTAAACAAAAAAAATGTATTCGTAGAAATTACAACTAAATGGACATTTTTATTAATATTTAAGTAGAAATATGTCTCTATATATAGGTCTATAAATTCTAGTTCAACTTGCAGAAAATGTCAAAATTGTTAGGCCGGATGTTGATGACTGATGTTCGATCCTCGGTCTGTCCATTTTATATGTGTGAATTTATAATGACTTTGTCATTTCATCTATTTATCATAAATAAAAGAAATTATTTTATGAAATTTAATATAAATGTCATTTTGAATATAATGCTATTTACACCAATTTTTTTATGTAGCAACATTCTGTACTATATAAAATTTGGACAAAGCCCAACATATCAATTAACCCACAGAGTGGGAGAAACTTGTTGAAGAATCATCAATAGCTACTAATAAAAACAAAAGGCCACAGCATAAAGAATAACACATAGAGTCTAAGGTGTGAGACACTCCTATAAAAAAACTTTATCAATCTAACTTTAAATATGGTGCCTTTCTCACAAATCCTCATCAAAGAGAGTGCCATGTCCAATGCTTTAAAGCATTAAGAGCAATGAATAGTGAGTTTTGTTGTAATTGGAAATAGTTGGTTTATATAAGGTTTTTGATATATATATATATATATATATATATATATATATATATATATATATATGTTAGTCACCTATTCCTTTATGAATGTAGTGTTTTAAGATTATTTGAGTGTTTCTCATTAATAGTATTTATCCCACTTCATATTATATTACTAATTTTTGCATTAACTTTGATAAGAATCGATAAACTGTATTTACTTCCACACTTAATAATTTTAACCAAGAGTCATAAACTTTCTAACTGTAATATAAATATAATTTATCCAATATGAGAAATAATCCACAGTACATGAAATAATACTATAAAGACCAATGATAATCAAATAGGAACTAAAAAGAGAGACAACTCCCCCAACTTAACATGGAAAATTGACAACCAGCCAAATAAAACAAAGATAATGATGACAATCAATTCAGAAAATGAAAAAAATAGACTAAATGTACAATATGAAGATGACAAATTCATAAAAGCCAAAAAAGAAGTTGAAAATTCAACAACTAAAGAATGAGTATATACAAATGTCACTATTAGACATATGTTGAAAGGAAAGAACCAAATCAAGATATGAGACCTTATATCCTAAAATAGAAGTTACACTAAATAACAAATCAATAAAGTACTTGATTACAAATAGTAAATTGACTATAAAAAGACAATATAACTTTTTAAAGTATGATATGTTAAATTTTGTTGTTTTTTTTTTTTGAAAACTGAACTATAAAAATAACTATTGGCACAAAAAGGGAATTTGCTTATATTAATTTATATCAATTTAAACATGTTTGTTGCTTAGAAATCAAACATGTATGTTATAGGATAAAATTAAGAAAAATTAACTATAAATCAACGAAAATAGTTTTATTAATTTTTATTAGGCTTAAAAATTACACTTTAAAATATTACATTACACATTAATATAGAATCAAGAAATCAATTTTTTGTGATATATTTAAGCATGAAAGTAGTAAAATTTTGCCTACTATAAAAATAAGAATTACAATAGAAGTTATTCGTAAACAAAAAAAAATGTATTCGTAGAAATTACAACTAAATGGACATTTTTATTAGTATTTAAGTAAAAATATGTGTCTATATATAGATCTATAAATTCTAGTTCAACTTGCAGAAAATGTCAAAATTGTTAGGTCGGATGTTGATGACTGATGTTCGATCCTCGATCTGTCCACATTATATGTGTGAATTTATAATGACTTTTTCATTTCATCTATTTATCATAAATAAAAGAAATTATTTTATGAAATTTAATATAAATGTCATTTTGAATATAATGCTATTTACACCAATTTTTTTATGTAGCAACATTCTATACTATACAAAATTTGGACCAAGCCCAACATATCAATTAACCCACAGAGTGGGAGAAACTTGTTGAAGAATCATCAATGGCTACTAATAAAAACAAAAGGACACAGCATAAAGAATAACACATAGATTCTAAGGTGTGGGACACCCCTATAAAAAAAACTATATCAATCTAACTTTAAATATGGCGCCTTTCTCACAAATCCTCAACAAAGAGAGTGCCATGTCCAATGCTTTAAAGCATTTAGAGCAATGAATAGTGAGTCTTAGTGTAATTGGAAATAGTTGGTTTATATAAGGTTTTTGATATATATATATATATATATATATATGTCAGTCACCTATTCCTTTATGATTGTAGTGTTTCAAGATTATTTGAGTGCAGTGACGGATCCAAAAATTTTGAATGGTGGGGGCATCACACATATAAATTTACAACAATATACTCCCTCCGTTCTAAAATAAAGAGGAAAAACAAATAATTTTACTTTTTAAGAAAACATAATCATGAGAATCTGAAATATGATTTTGTGGGGTTTTTCTTGAAATAAGTTGCATAGTAAAGTGTAAAATCAATTTTTATTGGTTATTGTTTATTGAGCAAGAGAGAGAGAGAAGGAAATTAAATGCAATTTAATTTGATGAGAATAAAGAAAAACACATTTTTGAAAATGATTTTTCCATTATATTTTGGAACAAAAAAGTGTTTTATTTCCCTTATATTTTTGGACGGAGGGAATATATCTATATACATATATATATATATAGTGGCAGACTCATAAAAGTTTTAGAGTCCATGGAAAAATTATAGCTTTGAATAAAAATCTCAATTTTACAAAAAAAAAATCTCAATTTTGCTCTAAACTAATCTCTAAAAATATCAGTTCAAAAAAATTAAACTTAGTATTTAACAAATAAATCTCAATTTTACTCTAAACTAACTCTAAAAAGATCTCAATTTTACTTTAAGAAAGTTGTGGAATTATTGTATCATAATAGTGTAGGCTTAGAGAGAAAAGTTGAGTGATTAGTATGTACCAAGTGATTAAAATAACAACTTATTTATACAACATGCATATATTGAAAAATATTCTTAAAATTTTTGTGTAGGCACTTGCCCACATTAGTTACTACTTGCATCTGTCCCTATTTGAGTGTTTCTCATTAATTGTATTTATCCCACTTCATATTATATTACTAATTTTTGCATTAATTTTGATAAGAATCGATAAACTAGATTTACTTCCACAATTAATAATTTTAACCAAGAGTCATAAACTTTCTAACTGTAATATAAATATAATTTATCCAATATGAGAAATAATCCACAGTACATGAAATAATATTATAAAGATCAATGATAATCAAATAGGAACTAAAAAGAGAGACAACTCCCCCAACTTGACATGGAAAATTGACAACCAGCCAAATAAAACAAAGATAATGATGACAATCAATTCAGAAAATGAAAAAGATAGAATAAATGTACAATATGAAGATGACAAATTCATAAAAGCCAAAAAAGAAGTTGAAAATTCAACAACTAAAGAATGAGTATATACAAATGTCACTATTAGACATATGTTGAAAGGAAAGAACCAAATCAAGATATGAGACCTCATAGCCAAAAATAGAAGTTACACTAAATAACAAATCAATAGAGTACTTGATTACAAATAGTAAATTGACTATAAAAAGACAATATAACTTTTTAAAGTATGATATATTAGATTTTGTTGTATTTTTTTTTGAAAACTGAACTATAAAAATAACAATTGGCACAAAAAGGGAATTTGCTTATATTAATTTATATCAATTTAAACATGTTTGTTGCTTAGACATCAAACATGTATGTTATAGGATAAAATTAAGAAAAATTAACTATAAATCAACGAAAATAATTTTATTAATTTTCATTAGGCTGAAAAATTACACTTTAAAGTATTACATCAAACATTAATATAGAATCAATAACTCAATTTTTTGTGATATATTTAAGCGCGGAAGTAGTAAAATTTTGCCTACAATAAAAATAAGAATTAAAATAGAAGTTATTCGTAAACAAAAAAAAATGTATTCGTAGAAATTACAACTAAATGGACATTTTTATTAATATTTAAGTAGAAACATGTCTCTAGATATAGGTCTATAAATTCTAGTTCAACTTGCAGATAATTTCCAAATTGTTAGGCCTGATGTTGATGAATGATGTTCGATCCTCGGTCTGTCCACTTTATATGTGTGAATTTATAAGGACTTTGTCATTTCATCTATTTATCAAAAATAAAAGAAATTATTTTATGAAATTTAATATAAATGTCATTTTGAATATAATGCTATTTACACCAATTTTTTTATGTAGCAACATTCTGTACTATACAAAATTTGGAACAAGCCCAATATATCAATTAATCCACAGAGTGGGAGAAATTTGTTGAAGAATCATCAATGGCTACTAATAAAAACAAAAGGCCACAACATAAAGATTAACACATAGAGTCTAAGGTGTGGAACACCCCTATAAAAAACTTTATCAATCTAACTTTAAATATGAAGCCTTTCTCACAAATCTTCAACAAAGAGAGTGCCACGTCCAATGCTTTAAAGCATTTAGAGCAATGAATAATGAGTTTTAATGTAATTGGAAATAGTTGGTTTATATAAGGTTTTTGATATATATATATATATATATATATATATATGTTAGTCACCTATTCCTTTATGAATGTAGTGTTTCAAGATTATTTGAGTGTTTCTCATTAATAGTATTTATCCCACTTCATATTATATTACTAATTTTTGCATTAACTTTGATCAGAATCGATAAACTGTATTTACTTCCACACTTAATAATTTTAATCAAGAGTCATAAACTTTCTAACTGTAATATAAATATAATTTATCCAATATAAGAAATAATCCACAGTACATGAAATAATATTATAAAGATCAATGATAATCAAATAGGAACTAAAAAGAGAGACAACTCCCCCAACTTGACATGGAAAATTGACAACCAGCCAAATAAAACAAAGATAATGATGACAATCAATTCAGAAAATGAAAAAGATAGAATAAATGTACAATATGAAGATGATAAATTCATAAAAGCCAAAAAAGAAGTTGAAAATTCAACAACTAAAGAATGAGTATATACAAATGTCACTATTAGACATATGTTGAAAGGAAAGAACCAAATCAAGATATGAGACCTCATAGCCAAAAATAGAAGTTACACTAAATAACAAATCAATAGAGTACTTGATTACAAATAGTAAATTGACTATAAAAAGACAATATAACTTTTTAAAGTATGATATGTTAGATTTTGTTGTATTTTTTTTTGAAAACTGAACTATAAAAATAACAATTGGCACAAAAAGGGAATTTGCTTATATTAATTTATATCAATTTAAACATGTTTGTTGCTTAGACATCAAACATGTATGTTATAGGATAAAATTAAGAAAAATTAACTATAAATCAACGAAAATAATTTTATTAATTTTCATTAGGCTGAAAAATTACACTTTAAAGTATTACATCAAACATTAATATAGAATCAATAACTCAATTTTTTGTGATATATTTAAGCGCGGAAGTAGTAAAATTTTGCCTACAATAAAAATAAGAATTAAAATAGAAGTTATTCGTAAACAAAAAAAAATGTATTCGTAGAAATTACAACTAAATGGAACTTTTTATTAATATTTAAGTAGAAACATGTCTCTAGATATAGGTCTATAAATTCTAGTTCAACTTGCAGATAATTTCCAAATTGTTAGGCCTGATGTTGATGAATGATGTTCGATCCTCGGTCTGTCCACTTTATATGTGTGAATTTATAAGGACTTTGTCATTTCATCTATTTATCAAAAATAAAAGAAATTATTTTATGAAATTTAATATAAATGTCATTTTGAATATAATGCTATTTACACCAATTTTTTTATGTAGCAACATTCTGTACTATACAAAATTTGGAACAAGCCCAATATATCAATTAATCCACAGAGTGGGAGAAATTTGTTGAAGAATCATCAATGGCTACTAAAAAAAACAAAAGGCCGCAACATAAAGATTAACACATAGAGTCTAAGGTGTGGAACACCCCTATAAAAAACTTTATCAATCTAACTTTAAATATGGAGCCTTTCTCACAAATCTTCAACAAAGAGAGTGCCACGTCCAATGCTTTAAAGCATTTAGAGCAATGAATAATGAGTTTTAGTGTAATTGGAAATAGTTGGTTTATATAAGGTTTTTGATATATATATATATATATATATATATATATATATATATATATATATATATGTTAGTCACCTATTCCTTTATGAATGTAGTGTTTCAAGATTATTTGAGTGTTTCTCATTAATAGTATTTATCCCACTTCATATTATATTACTAATTTTTGCATTAACTTTGATCAGAATCGATAAACTGTATTTACTTCCACACTTAATAATTTTAACCAAGAGTCATAAACTTTCTAACTGTAATATAAATATAATTTATCCAATATAAGAAATAATCCACAGTACATGAAATAATATTATAAAGATCAATGATAATCAAATAGGAACTAAAAAGAGAGACAACTCCCCCAACTTGACATGGAAAATTGACAACCAGCCAAATAAAACAAAGATAATGATAACAATCAATTCAGAAAATGAAAAAGATAGAATAAATGTACAATATGAAGATGACAAATTCATAAAAGCCAAAAAAGAAGTTGAAAATTCAACAACTAAAGAATGAGTATATACAAATGTCACTATTAGACATATGTTGAAAGGAAAGAACCAAATCAAGATATGAGACCTCATAGCCAAAAATAGAAGTTACACTAAATAACAAATCAATAGAGTACTTGATTACAAATAGTAAATTGACTATAAAAAGACAATATAACTTTTTAAAGTATGATATGTTAGATTTTGTTGTATTTTTTTTTGAAAACTGAACTATAAAAATAACAATTGGCACAAAAAGGGAATTTGCTTATATTAATTTATATCAATTTAAACATGTTTGTTGCTTAGACATCAAACATGTATGTTATAGGATAAAATTAAGAAAAATTAACTATAAATCAACGAAAATAATTTTATTAATTTTCATTAGGCTGAAAAATTACACTTTAAAGTATTACATCAAACATTAATATAGAATCAATAACTCAATTTTTTGTGATATATTTAAGCGCGGAAGTAGTAAAATTTTGCCTACAATAAAAATAAGAATTAAAATAGAAGTTATTCGTAAACAAAAAAAAATGTATTCGTAGAAATTACAACTAAATGGAACTTTTTATTAATATTTAAGTAGAAACATGTCTCTAGATATAGGTCTATAAATTCTAGTTCAACTTGCAGATAATTTCCAAATTGTTAGGCCTGATGTTGATGAATGATGTTCGATCCTCGGTCTGTCCACTTTATATGTGTGAATTTATAAGGACTTTGTCATTTCATCTATTTATCAAAAATAAAAGAAATTATTTTATGAAATTTAATATAAATGTCATTTTGAATATAATGCTATTTACACCAATTTTTTTATGTAGCAACATTCTGTACTATACAAAATTTGGAACAAGCCCAATATATCAATTAATCCACAGAGTGGGAGAAATTTGTTGAAGAATCATCAATGGCTACTAAAAAAAAACAAAAGGCCGCAACATAAAGATTAACACATAGAGTCTAAGGTGTGGAACACCCCTATAAAAAACTTTATCAATCTAACTTTAAATATGGAGCCTTTCTCACAAATCTTCAACAAAGAGAGTGCCACGTCCAATGCTTTAAAGCATTTAGAGCAATGAATAATGAGTTTTAGTGTAATTGGAAATAGTTGGTTTATATAAAGTTTTTGATATATATATATATATATATATATATGTTAGTCACCTATTCCTTTATGAATGTAGTGTTTCAAGATTATTTGAGTGTTTCTCATTAATAGTATTTATCCCACTTCATATTATATTACTAATTTTTGCATTAACTTTGATCAGAATCGATAAACTGTATTTACTTCCACACTTAATAATTTTAACCAAGAGTCATAAACTTTCTAACTGTAATATAAATATAATTTATCCAATATGAGAAATAATCCACAGTACATGAAATAATACTATAAAGACTAATGATAATCAAATAGGAACTAAAAAGAGAGACAACTCCCCCAACTTAACATGGAAAATTGACAACCAGCCAAATAAAACAAAGATAATGACGACAATCAATTCAGAAAATGAAAAAGATAGACTAAATGTACAATATGAAGATGACAAATTCATAAAAGCTAAAAAAGAAGTTGAAAATTCAACAACTAAAGAATGAGTATATACAAATGTCACTATTAGACATATGTTGAAAGGAAAGAATCAAATCAAGATATGAGACCTTATATCCTAAAATAGAAGTTACACTAAATAACAAATCAATAGAGTACTTGATTACAAATAGTAAATTGACTATAAAAAGACAATATAACTTTTTAAAGTATGATATGTTAAATTTTGTTGTTTTTTTTTTTTTGAAAACTGAACTATAAAAATAACTATTGGCACAAAAAGGGAATTTGCTTATATTAATTTATATCAATTTAAACATGTTTGTTGCTTAGGAATCAAACATGTATGTTATAGGATAAAATTAAGAAAAATTAACTATAAATCAACGAAAATAGTTTTATTAATTTTCATTAGGCTGAAAAATTACACTTTAAAATATTACATCAGACATTAATATAGAATCAATAACTCAATTTTTTGTGATATATTTAAGCGCGGAAGTAGTAAAATTTTGCCTACAATAAAAATAAGAATTAAAATAGAAGTTACTCGTAAACAAAAAAAAATGTATTCGTAGAAATTACAACTAAATGAAACTTTTTATTAATATTTAAGTAGAAACATGTCTCTAGATATAGGTCTATAAATTCTAGTTCAACTTGCAGAAAATGTCCAAATTGTTAGGCATGATGTTGATGAATGATGTTCGATCCTCGGTCTGTCCACTTTATATGTGTGAATTTATAATGACTTTGTCATTTCATCTATTTATCAAAAATAAAAGAAATTATTTTATGAAATTTAATATAAATGTCATTTTGAATATAATGCTATTTACACCAATTTTTTTATGTAGCAACATTCTGTACTGCCATGTGAGATAGTATAGGAAATAAAAAAACAAAAAAAAAACTACACACTTTTATAAGGAATCAATGGGGCATGAAAATCCCAAAGGAATCATGGTGGCAAGATCATATGAGAAACCATAACTCAATAATAGTTTTTGTTTGTGTGGTTTGTGCCTTTGTAAAAGTGGAATCACAAATGCATTACATTATCATCTTTTTAATTTATTTTTTCTTTTATGTTTCTTGCTTTTAAGTAATATATTTTATGCAGAGAGTGAAACAAGACAAGGTAGAGGAAGGGATTAAGGTATTTCTTACATTTTTCATATTGATTTTTGTCAAATGTTATCCTATTTATATTGAAAGAGACAACATTGTCTTTTAAAAAATGTGACTTTAATATTGTTTTTTTACATTGCTTTGAAAAGATAAACTCACATATGGTTTATGATTGATAATTTAATGATGTGTATCATTGTGCAAAAATTTTCTAAAACAATATATAAAGAAGATATACTCTTTTGATATAAAAAGGATACACTTTGTTTTGGGTTGAACTTTTCATCATCCCAAGTATACCTTTAACTACTTGGAAACACAATAAACTACCAAAAAAACTACTCCTTCATGTTAACATAAAAAAATGGCTCTCTCATATTAACAACATCACCGATAAACAAAATCAACAAAACCCGAATAATTTTTTTACCAAAAAAAAAAACATTATAATTTTTTAATTGTAATATTTTTCTTTTTTTTATATATTTTAGTTGTTTGGCATTTTTATTTTAATATTGATTATCATACTCAGATTAACTTATGTTAGTATAACGTGTATCTTTTATTTGCACGAGTTTAACCGCTATTCTATGACCATAGTTAATTTATTTTTTATTTTCAATTTTGCAATTGGAATTATGGAATTGTTTGATGCAGATTAAGAAGGAGAACACATAAGCAAGGTTTAAAGACATATGAAGTATGTTTGGTGCTAAAGGGAATCAGCCTTGAGCCTTATAAGGAGAATAAATTTTATGGGAAAAATACTTATTTGATTCACAAAGGAAAAACGTGAGAAAGATGATACGGAATTTTGGTATGATTATTTTGTATTTTAATATTGGCCTTCAAAAGCTTTTCTTTATTATAGTTCCTTTTTACACAAAAAAACAATTCAATTTTGTCACATGAACTTACTTTATTAAGTTGAAAGTAGTATGTAGACGGTGTTGCATTCTTCAATCTAAGATTCTCTAGTTTGATTTTTTTAATCTTACTCATTATTTTGTGATATTTGTTTGACAGATTTATGTTTCATTCATTTCTTACTAAAAAGGAATCAATATCCTCCTTTTTCAAATTTGTGTTTAAGTAGGTTAGGGTGGTGTTAAAATTTGGGACATCAAGAAAGTCAACTATTGATAAAACAAATATATGTGCGAAAAATTCATAATCATCTTCAACATGTAAGTTAACATCATAGAAAATATGTATCAAACAAATGGGCACGTAGCATAATAGAAAATTTGTATCGAACAAACGGGCACGAAAAGTGCCCGTTTGGCCCGCTAGTAATATATAGAAAGATTATGATATTTTTTTTTATAAAAAACAGCCCATCTACATATGGTCAATAAAACAAGCTAAAATTAATAGTGGCAATATAATTAGTATGCTTATTACTAGATAGAGGTCTCCAGCTTCTTCATGATTAAGAATGCTAATAAGAAAAAAAATTATGACAAGTAAAGTGATGAACAATAGAACAAATTTAACCATTTTAAAAAAATAACTTATTCTTTTTATAGTGATATGCTAATTTGAAATAAGCTGGGTTGTTTATATAATGGATTGGGTTAACTATTTATTGTTGTTACTGTAGTAACATTACTGTTGTAACGTTACTGTCAATGTTAGAATAAAGAGAATGGGGTGTCTTTTACTGTTCTTGACCGTTGAGATGTATAATTTCAAAAAAAGGGAAGTGTAAAGGGTAGCTTATTTATTCAGTAATTTTTTTAAATAAAACAAATTTATTTAAGTGGATATCATGATACATTAGATAAGTCAAATTTCATAAGCAAAATTGAGTAGATATTTAAATCAAGTAAAATATAAAAGATAAATTAAAAATACTCTTACATAAAATATTAAATAAAAAATAATATAATTAGCACAAATTGGACACACAAATAAAGTTTTCATTATAAAACAACAAAACTTTTTTATAATTGTGGACAAAGGAAACAAATTACAACTAAAATCAAAGGACATAACAATAGACATGGGATACATTTAAATCCCAATATATCTATACAATATATAAAGCGAATACGTGATTTTGGGATGGTTTTTTGCTTTCTAATACCCTCCTTCCAACGGTTATAATGAGAAAAAAGAAAATTTTCAAAAATCAAAACCAACATTTTGAAAATCTTCCATCAAATAACTTCCATCAAAACACATAAGTGTCAATTAAAATTCAAACAAAAACACTCAAAAAATATTTTTTAAAGATAGTGAATTTTTTTGAAGTAAAAGAAGAAAAGATGGAGGATTAGATGTTACGTTATTCACAGTTATGTATTTTTTGTGACAAAGATGAGGCATGTATTACTATTTGTTCAGTTATACACAAAATAGAAAACAACATAATGTGTATTATCTTCCATTTTGCCATTTCTTTGACTTCAATTTCATGCCGATTAATAATTTGTTCTCTTTTGTCAGGTTTTGAAAGTAGTATGTAGACAGTGTTGCATTCTTCAATCTAAGATTCTCTGGTTTGATTTTTTTAATCTTACTCATTATTTTGTGATATTTGTTTGACAGATTTATGTTTCATTCATTTCTTACTAAAAAGGAATCAATATCCTCCTTTTTCAAATGTGTGTTTAAGTAGGTTAGGGTGGTGTTAAAATTTGGGACATCAAGAAAGTCAACTATTGATAAAACAAATATATGTGCGAAAAATTCATAATCATCTTCAACGTGTAAGTTAACATCATAGAAAATATGTATCAAACAAATGGGCACATAGCATAATAGAAAATTTGTATCAAACAAACGGGCACGAAACGTGCCTGTTTGGCCCGCTAGTATTACATAGGATATATATAATTTAAAAGATATAGATATATAAGACATATATAGATGTATCCATCTTATTGAAAACACAACCCACACAATAACTTTAACATAATTTTATGGCAATAGAGTACATTAATTCTTTTGAGCTTTTAGACACTTGAGTGACTTAGTAGGTTTAGAGGCAACAACTTCATCAAATAAAACAGATAAATTCCTCTTGACAGCAGTACCGCGCTCCTGTGCATCATTGTGATCAGTGTCGTCTGAAGGAGCGATGACATCGTTAGAGACAACTTCTTCAAGATTGGTTGCGGAAGCAATAGTTAGGGATGAGTATTCTTTGGCTTCTAACTCTATTATTAATTTATTACCACTACAGAATTCATTCAAGATGTTGTTACCAATTTCCTAGATTGTTTAACCATAATCTCTTAGTGAATAAACCTTTATTCTTAAGATAACCCCTAATCTCTTAGCGAAATTATAATGGTTTCAAGGGTTCGTATCTATCTCTAGACTACAAAGGCAAGAATATGTAATCTCAAGCATTCACAAATTCCACTCTCGTTTCAAATCGTCAATCATAAATCAATTTAAAAGTGATAAAGTAATAAAAAACATTAAGAACGGAGATTACATAAACAACATACAAAAATTCATTCATATAGATAGTATTAGATCATAACATAGAGTTTTCATCCAAATTTAACTCATCCCTAACAATAGAGGAATTAGTTACTCATGAGAAATTACAAAGAATAAAGAGAAGTGGAAGAATTACACATAAAGATCAAGGTTAAGAAGTTTCAACTCCATTGATTGTTGTTGAACATCGACTTCTCAAAACCCTAGCACAGTGTTTCTCTCAATTTTCGTGTAAAAATCTCTGAACCCTTAGAAAATATGAATTTTGGGCTTATATAGACATTATATTAGTAACAGTAGCGCCTAGGCGTGGCCAGATTAGTGCCTAGGCGTGGTTGGCATATGTGAAGGCCCGTCTGGGCGTGCACAGTAGTGCCTGGGCGTGAAAGAGCAGAATTGAAGCATGCTGAAGAGCGCCTGGACGTAAATTTCAGCGCTTGGGCGAATTATGGCAGAATTGAGCTCTTTTCACTCCAAATTAGATTTTCATGTCTTCTTTAAAGTTGTAGCTACATATATTAGCTTTCATTTGCAACTAGTTTGACTTCATTTGGACATCTAGAACTCTAGATATGATTAAATTACTACACCATTGTCTTGTTGCTTTTTCATCAAAACTCAGCACTGCATTAAATCAATGAAACAAAACAAATCTATGCAAAAAGAGTAGTTATTCAGAAAAATGATCGCATAAACACCTAATTTGATAAAAGAAGAATTTATTCAAATAAAACTCTAATACCAACATTAAATAGAAAGAAAAAGACTAAATAATCAACTCAAAAGACTCTAAAAATGACATTTGACGAGAAGTCATCAGATACCATGGCAGTTTGAGAAGACTTTTCCACCTTAAAAAGAAACTTCTTTCTTTCGAAGCACTTGAATTCAGGAGGATATAATCCAGCGTTTTCAGCCTTAAACAAACCAAATTCATATATAAAAATTAATTACAATTTATAAACAACCCAATTACAAAAAAATAAATTAAGTTCAAATATAATTATTAACTCTTAAACCTTTGAAGAGATAACTATTGTGCTGCATTGTTGACCAATGAGGTAATGTACATCGCCATCATAGAGTACAAAAATTCCATGGTCGGAAGAATCAGACACACGGACTTTCACTTTATAAACCTATAAATATGTAGAAATCAATAATAATAAAGGAATACAAATGATAAATCATATAATTTCGAATACCACCAAATTTATCCAACCTAGGAACCATGTGGAAAACATGTTTGTCACATCCCTTGCAATAATAAGCACCAGAGTCAGCAATTACAGCCCTATGGAACCTGCAAGCAGGATACCACCTATCCTGATCCTCAATAATTCCATCAATTTTGCCCATCACAATAAATAGGCTTTCATCTATAGTATTTTTTAGACTTTCAATAGTTACTTTTGGATACATTCGAAGAAAATCCTCCTCTAATGAGAGCTGAACATGAGGTCCAAGAGTAGGCACGGACGAATGAAGGAGGTTCTATACCAGAAAGAGAATTTATGAACAAAAAAAATATAGTATTTTCTTCGTAAATATACACACGGGATATAAATAAACAAATTTACAATTATAAAATATATATATATATTGTCTTATCTATTTATAGAGACATTCCCATTTGTGAATCTTTGTTTTCATTTTGAAAAATAGCTTATATGGATGGAGAGTTGTGCGATAGGTATCGGTACTCGGTGCACAAACAAAATTACACACTTTATGAACTTCACCTTCAAATAGTTTTTCTTTAAAGATGTACAACAATTACTTTCGAATGGTGGCATGAATCTTGAACCCCTAAAACCATTACAACAACCACTACAAGAAAAATGAAAATTTCCTAGGAATATTCCTAGGAAAACGGCTCAAATTCCTAGGAAAACAACAATACCGAGGAAATTTCCGAGGAACTGAGTCGTAGGTAATTTTAAGTGTGTTCCTAGGAATTTCCGAGGAATTACCGAAGAAATGGGGGGTCAATTGTGTCAGATTATTTCCGAGGAAAATTTCCTAGGAAACGATGTTGCAGAGAGCATGGCAGAACTTGGGTCAGAGCAGGAAGTTGCAGAAAGTTTCCTAGGAATGTTTCGTCGAAAGTTAATGAATAAAAAATATTAAACGTTTCCTAGGAAAGTTTCCTCGGAAATGATTGAATAAAAAATATTAAACTTTTCCTAGGAAATATTCCAAGGTATCCAGACTTATTTGTTCAGCATTGCAATTCAAAAACTTTAAATCCCGCTCAAATTTTATGCGCGCCGTACATATTTCACAAATTAGAGCATTGCAACTTGTATACGTATTTCACAAAAATATCAATCATATTCATATTGATACTAACTAATAATTTAAATCCAATACTTAATACTATTACAAACAAAAAAAAACTAATTGACATCATCCTCTTTTTCACCCTCTTCATCCTCCCTAGGAGGAGATTAGATATTTTGGGTTGACGTAGAAGGCATATGACTATTCATAGTCGCAAGTCGTTATGTAAAAAATATCATCATCTCTTGTCTTAAGTTTTGTCTCTCTTGAGCTTCTTGTTCACTTCGAACACGCATCTGATCTCCTCCCTTAGTTCTCGCTCCATTTGAGCGTTTTGCTCCCTTAGCTCCTTCTCCACTTGAGCCCTTTTTTCAAGTTCCTCCGACAATTGTTGTATCATTTCTTGAACCTAAGGATTGAGTGCTGCAGCTGAGGACGTTTGTCCAGGAGGAGGAACATTAAATAGGGACCCATACTCAACCACATAGGGGCATACGGTCCAAGACCATACCCCTTATGCTTTTTTTCCTTCCCAGCTGCCTTTTGCCATAATTCTGCTTTGATAGGATCGGGCACTTCAACATGAGATGGATACTCAGGATTTTGCGCCAAAAATTCACCAATGTACTGTGCATACTCTCTCTGTATACGTAAATTAATAAATAAATATCAACAAAAATTAGTGAATAAAAAACTACAAAAAACAATTATAAAATATGAAAGATTAGTTTCACCTAAGTACGTTCTGAGCGCGGGTCAACATAGACATTATCTGTGCCCTGTATGATATGGGTAGCCCTATGAAGTTCATCTATGGAAGGATTTCTATCAAGTTCTTTTACCTAATTTCACACAAAAAATTAATTATATAACCTATGAATAATTAAACATACATATGTAGAAAATATAATTATCAAATATATTTTTACCAGATGTCTAGCATGTGTAGGGAGACTGACACAACCCTGTGTGTGGAGATTGCCTCCTGTGTTAGAAGCTCTATTTCTTTTGTTGGCCTCTGAGCGTTTTTTAAATCTTGAGTCATTTGCCCAGTACCACAACAATTTAGCCCATATATCTTCGTCGATCCAGTTGGGGCGGTAGCTATTGTTGTCTCTGTGGGCACCACGTTCATCATGTAGCATGTTTGATAAACGTCCTGAGGCAATACGACGAAAAATGCGCTCTATTTCAGCTTCCAAGTGAGGTTCCCATGCACAGTATCTCTGTAAGAAAAAGATAAAATTAAAGATGTATATAGCATTCTTCCCACTTCCTCTATCAAATAATTAATATCCAAGTTCATGTTAAATTTTTATATAGGTTACTAATAAAATGGACAAATAACAAAGCTACATACTCCAAAATAGCATAGTGGCATTTAAATGGTCTTCTGGGATAAAAAATATTTTAAGAACTGAAACATAAGCATTGGGATATAATTGAAAAGCATTAAATAGCTTCTCTCATGTGTATAAATGTCAATTGAATCAAGAAACTAAACTAAAGCTGTCATATATGCTAGGGAGATGATATACTTAGGGAGATGCTTGAAGAGGATAAGTCTAAAGCTATTCATATGATTATGAAGAATGAAAAAGCTTCAACAACCTAATCATAGGTATTAAAAACAAACCATATCTACTACATTCTCTTTTGTTCTAAATTAGTGAAGCTATCATATATGTTATATAAAATTTAGTGAAAAATTGTACATTGTTTGACATACACATGCAACTTCGTTGCAATTAATCATCACATAAACTGCTGCCGACTTCAACTCTTCATCGTTCATCCAGTATTTTTTAGCAGATCCGGAAGGACGTCCAGGAAGACAAAAAATCGATAAGACTGATAGACTCCTTTCAAATTCATCAACAACTTCATTTCGCGTACTTTTCGGTGTCAACATCAAGTTGCTGAAATAATGAGAGCAAAAATGAGAGGTTTCTCGATGCAAGTAAGATGCGCATATTGACCCCTCCACCCGTGCTTTATGTTTTACTGTTCGCTTCGAATCACCCATAAACCTTTCAAAAGGATACATCCAACTGTATTGAACAGGTCCACCAAGCATAGTTTCGTACGCGAGATGCACAGGAAGATGTTCCATAGAATCAAAGAAGTCAGGTGGAAAAACTTGCTCTAATTCACAGAGGATGATAGGAATATTCTGATCCATTTTAACAAGTTCGTCCATCCTCAAGGTTGAAGCACACAGATCTTTAAAGAAAATTACTAATTTCAGTCAACGGGTTTATGACATGGTTTGGCGAAGAACAAAATGCAATTGGAAGTAAGCGGTCCATGAAAACATGAGAATCATGACTTTTCATCCCGCGCAATTTTCCATTGTTGATGTCGGCACACCTTGCCAAGTTAGAAGAATATCCGTCTGGCATCCTCAATTCTTTTAACCATCGACAAACAGATTTCGCTTCATCAGAAGTTAGACTATAAGCAGCCTTGAGTTTTAGATATTTACCATTTGGAAGAAGTTTAGCTCCAATTCTGGTCTTTGACAGTGCAATTCCAAATCTGCTCTAGCCTTCTCATTATCTTTTGTCTTACCAGAGACATTCATCACTATGTTCATTAAATTGTCACAAAAGTTATTTTCGATGTGCATAACATCAAGATTATGTCGGAGTAAGTTGTCTTTCCAATAAGGAAGGTCCCAAAAAATGCTTCTTTTAGTCCAGTTGTGAGTGTCACCATATCCTTGGTATATGATTCTTCTACCAACATCTGGGAATTTCCATAGTCCATTGACTAAATGGAATACTGCTTCTGATGTTAACTTAGGAGGCGGGCCATCACTTTCTGTTGTAACTTTTTAAATTGATTCTTTTTCCTACGAAATGCATGATTTTCAGGTAAGAATCTACGATGGCAGTCAAACCATGAATTCTTTCTTCCATTTGTCAAGTAAAATTCCTTTGTGTCTTTCATGTAATGGGGACTAATCTACCATGAGTCGACCAACCAGACAGCATGCCATATACAGGAAAGTCGTTAATAGTCCACATCAAAACTGCCCTCATTGTGAAATTCTCCTTCCTTGCAATATCATAAGTCCATTCACCAATCCATAGTCTCTTCAAATCATCAATCAAAGGTTGGAAATAGACATCAATGCCATCTGTTGGGTTTGACGGCCCTGGTATAATACAACTCAAGAACATGTACGGTTTTGTCATGCACATCTCTAGAGGAAGATTATATGGTGTCACAATAATGGGCCAATAAGAATAAGGTGTTGTCGACGCTTGGATATATGGAGTGAATCCATCAGAGCGTAATCCAAGTCTCACATTATGCGGATCTACTGCAAAATCAGGATGTTTTTTATCAAAATACTTCCATGCTATCGCGTCACAAGGATGCCGCATCACGCCTGAATTTGTTTTATTATAATAATGCCACGTCATTTGGCAAACCGTTTGCATTGATGCAAACAATCTCTGCAACCTTGGTATTATTGGTAGATAAAACATTGACTTGACTGCGACCCGTTTCTGCTTGCGATCAACATCACTGCTGCGGGCTTGATACATCGGTGCCTTGCAAAATTTACATTCCTCGAGAGCTCCATCATTTTTACCGAATTCGTTGTCGTAAAACAACATGCACCCTTGAACGCAACAATCAATCTTCTTAACTTCCAAGCCCAACTTCGACTCCAACTTCTTAGCATCATAATAACTTGTTGGCAAATTTTCTTTTTCAGGAGTTGCATCCAACATCATTCTAGAGAAAAACTTTAAGCATTCTTCAGGAACATTCCAATTTGACTTGGCAGCCAAAAGTCTCACACACATGGATAACTTCGAGTCAGACAACCCTTCAAACAACGGCTTGTTAACTTCTTTCATCATGGAGTAAAATTTCAGTGCTTTCTCATTCGGGATTATTTCCTCTTCAACGCCTACATCATAAGATAGATTATCCCCAAGAGCATCACCGATCATATCTTCCATCTGACCAAAGTTTTCACACTCTGTATGTGTTCCACTGTTAGAAGCTCGTGTAACGTCAAGATCAGTGCTAAACTCCGACTTCTTTTCGCCATGATGTCTCCAGACATAATAATCATTCATAAAGCCATATCTCTCTAAATCATTTATGACATCGTTTGGATTCTTAATGTGTCCACACTTACATTTAAGACACGGACATCTTATCCCTCCATCACTTTTATACGTATCTCGTAATATTGCAAAAGCAACAAATCCACGAATTCCTTCCTTAAAACTTGCTTTAAGTGTCCTTTTTCCCGAATATTTTCTATCATACATCCAACTTCGATTTAAAATATTGTGATCCATCTTCTGCATCAATAACATTAATTCTAATTAATTTCTATTATTTATTTATCATATGAGCCACGAAGAATAATTACGCGCTCTCAAATTATCTTAATACACAAACTATTATTATTAAATTAATAACTCTAAAAAATTTATTATTACTAACTAGCATTTTAAATCGTACAAAAAAAAACTACTATTATTAAATACCTGTTAAAAAAGAATTATTTTTTATTAAGTTTATTTTATACAATTTTAATAATAAGGTCAAGGTGCATACCCTTGTTCCTACTTCCTAGTATATACATCTAAACTAAGGCCAAATATACTATTCTAAATCCATAAAATTCACGTGCTACAATATTAAATCCAAAAAAATCAAATGTTATTTTATAGTTATTCTTTTTTTACTAACTAGCATTATTTTTTATTAAGTTTTTTTAGTACGATTTTTTTTTTTGGTCGAGACCGGGGTATCCACCGCCCAACGCAGTGACTATTCCCTCGCTAGATTGGAGGCACCTCGAAGGGTGGGATAGCTGGCCCAAGGATTTAAAGCTGCTCCATACTCAAGGTGAGGATCGAACCCTTGACCCTTGGTTAAGGGAGGATGAACCCCATGCCGCTCAACCACACCCCTTGGGTTTTTTTTTTTTTTAGTACGAATTTAATAATAATAAAGTTGTGTAATTATTCCAAAAAATTATTATTATTATTAACAAGTATTATTTTTACCAAAAAAATCAATTATTATTACTAATGCAGTTTTATTAAGTTTTTAATAAATTAGAAAAACTAACCTCAAATAATATAATGTGTTGAAGTTTGGAAGCAACACCAACAACAGCAACACCGGGTAACAATTACAATCACGTGCTAGAAAATAGAACTAAAAATTATTGACTACAAAAAATAATACAACATATTTTATATTAGTAAATTAAAATAAATTTACAAAACAATTAATAATCTGATGAAAAAATAGAATATGAAAAATAAAATACTTACTATGATTTTACATGTTATGAATAATTTGAAGTAGAGAATAAATTGAAAGAAGTAGTGTTGAGAAATATATTAATCTGATGAGAGTTGATATGAGGAATAATAAGAAGTATGTAGTGAAAGGATTGCAAACTCAGTCTAATTGAAACGGTCTTGCAATCAAATTGAAAGAACACATGATCAATTTTCACACCAACCAGAATCCAAGTTGAAGCCAGCTGTTAATTGTTGTAATCCGTTTCCTAGGAAAGTTTCTTGCGTCAGATAATTTAATAAATTCCTGCAATTTGCAGTTGTTGGTCAGTGTGTAAGTCGTTTCCTAGGTAACGGTCAAAATTCTGACACGTGAAGTTTGCGAAGAAAATTTCTTCAGTAACGACATAGGGAAGCGTGCATTACTTTGACTTTTCTGTAAACTGCTTTCCTAGGAATATTTCGTCGGAAATATTTGTTTTTAGCGAGGAATGAAATTTCCTCGGTAAAATTCGTAAGAAATTTTCATTTTTTTTGTAGTGAACAAACACTATATCACAAGTGCAAAAATATATTTATATTGCAATAATTTTTTACGAAAAATAATTCATATAAATAAATACCTTCTCATCAATAAGAACTATTTCACACAAATTTGATTGTGCTGGATTCAATAAATTTGGAACATTCCAAATCCTTAAAACCCTAACCTTAATTGTCCATGTCTCTTTGCCTGGTTGTATTTTCGAAACCATACCAAACAATGAAGCCATAATAAGAAGTGAAGAGTGATAAGCACAAAAGATAAGGGGAAGTGAAGAGTGTGTTTGTGAAAAATGAAGAAATGAATGGGATATTTATAGTCCCAATTTAACAATGCATATGAAAAATAAAATAATTAAACTACTATGTTAATTGTATTCTGCCGCACAAACACACAAGGGTAATGGACATTTTTCCTATTCTTTCTTGTAGTAGATGGTCCCATGTTACAAATTGCAAACAATACTTTACATCCTTCCAATTTGGAACATTCATAATAGCCAATGAAATATTTTGATTTCAACACTCAAATAGTGATATTAGTATAAAACCACAATAAGATATGTATCTTAGTGAAATGGACAAACAATGTGATAGTGACTTGTAAATTGCTAAGAATAGAGAAAACACAAAGCCAACTAAAATAGAGCGTGACCAGTGAAAATATGGTGAGGTCTTTTGATAAGATTATAGATTCATTTTGCTTGGTTCAACTCTCTTTTAAGGGGCAAGAGAAAATTTTGCTATTTAATCTGATTGTGATAAACTGTTTGGTTAATTTGGCTTCATAGGAATGAAATTTGTTTGAAGGGAATGATGCTTGTTTTCAGAAAATAGTAGATCATGTGAAAGTTATATCATGGGTTTGGTTTGCTTAAATAGTTTAAGTGGTTTTTTAAAATTAAAAAAAAAAAGATTTAGTGATTGCCTTTTGAATCCTTGTTGATGTCTTTTTAGCTCACTCTAAGAAGCATTTAGACTTTTTGTAAATGGGATAAATTTTCACTTGAACTATCTCTTACTTTTATTTTACTTAACTAAAAAAAGTAAACTATTAAATTGATCTTTGCCTTTGTAACTTGCTCTCAAATAAGTATTTGACTCTTTCAATATTTTAAAATAGTTTTTCTTTGTCAAATATTTTTCAATTTTATCATCCATCAATGTCCATTTTCTAACACCGTTAAATATGTTGACATGGATTGTTAAATGTTGCATAAATAATGACATGATAATTAAAGTATCACGTAGTCAACTGTCAATTTAAAGTCATGGATCATTTTGATGAAAAAAATAAACATAAAGACAACAAATAATTTGACACTAAGTTGAAAATGTCAGAAACAATTTAACTATGAGCTGAGTAAATGTCTATGAGTCTTAAGTGGTAACTAGAAGAATCCATACTCTTAAATTGGTTTTGTTATCAATTGACAATTTGATTGGGATGAGAAACACTGTATGTATAGGAGTATTATTACACTTTGTGGTGTGATTGGGATGAGCCATATGAATTGAAAACAACAACTAATTGTTAGTTGATTATTCAGTGCTCGATCTTCCGCAATTGTGATTGGAAGGAAACTAAGGTGGAAATATTTGATGTCAGAAGTGACTCATGAACTAGATTAAATTGGTTATGAAAGCAAAAAAGAATTAACTAATCAAATAAATTGAAAACCATAAGACGAGAGGGACCAAATATCTCAATTTTTAAAAAACTTGAGGATCAAAATAGTGAAGAACATATAATAGAGGGACAAAAATTGTGAATTTAGAAAAATATGAGGATTAAAATTGCATTTAAATTTATTTTTAAATATAACAAACAATTTTACCAAACCAGTATTGGACCACATTATGTGGTTTTATTGGTCAACAACCAGCATATCATATGAAATAAAAAAAATTAAAGCAACTGTTTTTTAACATTTACAAAGTTTGAATAAAAAAAATATTATTATTGTAGAGACTAAAATCATATTTACACAATTATTTAGAGGAAATAAGTGTTGAGATTAAAATCATGTTTATTAAACTTTTACATAATGATTTAACTTAAAGATTATATGTTATTATTCTTTTCCATTATCAATTTTTAAAGAAAAATTATTGAAATATAACTTCTTTAAAATTTGACCGTGCATCACACGGGTATCACACGGGTAGAAGTAGAAGTACTAGTTTGACACTAAGAGAAACAAATGTTAATGGAATGATCACATTGAAAAATGTTTGATATAGACGGTGACTATTTTAAAATATTATTGAAAGAGTCGTAGACTTATTCAAGAGCGATTTACAAAAATAGACCAATTGGGTGTTATACTAAATTTCTGCACAATTTTTATTTGGTTGTAAACAAGTTGCAACTTGCTACCTATGTAGTTCTGTCTCCAAACATTTTTATTATGTTGATTGCACCAAGGTTTCTTTCTCTCGTTTTGCAGTTTTGCCACCTATTATCACTTGTAACTAAAACTGAGATAGTGCACATAAATAAAAATAACAAAATAATAATGTTTATTTTTTCCTTTTTATCAAAATATTTATTGCATTACACAGCAAATTACAAAACAAAATTTCTGTCTACTTCAACTCAACCATCCTAATCGGCACAAGTTATGGTGCATAAGCCATATATTTATGCACCGTGCATAAATTCCCCAAATTACTTAGCGCACCCCTCAAATTTCTAGTGCACTCCCAAATTATTTAGCGCACCCCTAAATTTTTAAGGGGTGTGCTAGAAATTTGAGGGGTGCACTAAGTAATCTGAGAGGTGTATTAAGCAATATGGGGATGTATTAAGCAATTTTCACTATTTATGCACGGTATATAAGGAAAAAGCTTATGCACCATAACCACTCCCAGGGTTACAAATAAAAGCTAATAAATCACATTGAAAAACTGAGGAGCAAGAGCAACAGATCAGTATTAAAATGTATGGAAAAGTACATACTTCAGGCATATATATGCAAGAAAAAGCTTTACACCGTTAAACTCTCCTCGGCATGCTCGTGTTTGTAGAATAACTTCAATGGAATGAATGAGATAAATCTATCTTACTAGTCTGATCCAGAGTGAGCAAAAAGTAGGGAGGCATTTGTTCCTCCAAAACCAAAAGAATTTGACATAGCTACTCTAATTGGCATCTCCTTTGAAGCAGTCAATGGCATGAAATCATCACCAAATACAGAATCTGGCTTTGTTAAGTTAAGAGTTAATGGAGCAATTCCCTGTGATAAGAGCACCAAAAGAATCACACTATTAGATTAAGCATACAGGGTCTTGCTATAGATTAAGCATAAATTCTTGGTATGTGCAAAAATGCTTCCCACCGATTTCTATGATGCAAGCACACAAAATGCCAAAAAGTTGCTTACATGTCGTATTGCTAAAACAGAAAAAATTGCTTCAACAGCTCCAGCAGCGCCTAAGAGATGACCAATAGCCCCCTGAAATCAAATCAGAGAAATTGTGGAAATGTCATGACATAAATCAATGTCAATGTTCGCCCCATCCAAAATTTTATTTTAATGGCATCTATGTTTCTGTGAATGAAAATTTTCATCTAAGACGGGGCCAGTACTTAGATTAGGCAGCCAAATAGATAAGCATATAATTTGTAGTCATGCATCTTGAAATCACTCTTACCTTGGTGGAGGAGAAGGCTAAAGAAGACGAGCTAGCATGGCCAGAGAATATGGTTTTGATAGCATTAGCTTCTATAGCATCACCTGTATAAAGAATTCCGGTGAGATACTGCATGACATAAGCATAATTATCTACCGCTGAAGTACTCAAACATAATAAACATTCAAAATTAAATTGCTGGAATCAGTAAGGATCTGCTTCACTTGCCCAAAGGTGTAGATGTAGCATGCGCATTTATGTAGCCTACATCAGAAGGATGAAGACCTGACTGAAAATTATGAAAAGGAAATCATGAAAATGAAGATTGTCGAGACTATAGCTACATCATCAATGCAGAGAGAAAATAACAATGATACAATATGAAAGAAGAGTTTAAAATCATTAAGATTTCATTTCTCCTGAATAAACATCTACAGCACCCTCAAATAATAAATGCCAAAAACACTTAAATATAAACTCCTTCGCATGATGATTTCATTACTTTCAAGCTTTGCTAATATCTAACCAGAACTGGTTCTGGCAAGAGTTTGGCCATCTTGTGCACACATTTATTGCAACTGAGCTAGTGTGATAGGTGTGCTTGTTGACGGAGTGTCAGTTAGTAGTTGGCGGCTGGGATAATTAGAGAAATAGGGTGTGCTGCCAATTAATAAGAAGATAGGTTGAGAGGAAGAGGGATATTGTCATTTGAGAGATATGGGGCATTTGGACATAAGGAGGTTTACAGATCCTAGAAAATCTGAGTTACCACTATTTCCACTACAACTGCTATGGCCGAAACTGGAATAGCTGCTGCTATTTCCCTAATAGCAAAACTACAATAGTATTGCAGTTTTCATAGTGAATTCTTCAAAATACAAATCAATATAGGATAATGAAAGAAACCTGTCTTAAAGCACGAGTCATGGCCAGAATGGCACCTCTCCCATCACTAGGAGGTTGAGTAATATGATATGCATCGCCTAGTCAAAATCCATATGAAATGAAGTCAACCACATATAAAACTAAGACTAGGAAGAAAATTTACATATTCTGCAACAAATTACCTGACATCCCATAGCCGCGAATCTCTGCATAGATTTTGGCTCCTCTGTTTTTAGCATGCTCAAGTTCCTAAACAATAGGGGAAACAAATAAACAAGAAATATCAGATTATAAGCAAAGAAGATGAAGAGGAATTGGAGGGATAGATGATACACAATAAATTCTTTTTAACTAACCTCCAAAACCAAGACTCCAGAACCTTCACCTATTCTGAGTAAAAACGCAAGATGGATATAAGCAACAAGACAAACAAACCAATAATTTGAATTCAGAAAATGAGCACTAAGTAAATGAATTATTATAATTATAATTATAATTATAATCATATTAATAAACAAATATGTAGTGTTGTTATACTCACACAAACCCATCTCGACCACTATCAAAGGGCCGCGATGCTTCCTGAGGGCTTGAGTTATATTTTGTACTCAATGCTCGAGACCTGCAAGTTTCCAATATCAGTTTTTTTTTTTTTGATAGGCTTTCCAATATCAGTTTTGAAGTATCAGAGGGACAAAGAACTAATAAGGTGGTTGGCACTAACATACAACAGAAGGTGCTGTTTATAATTTACCTGCAGAATCCTGCAATTGATAATGCATCAATGCTGGACTCAGTACCTCCAGTCACCATAACATCAGCATCCCCAAATTGAATCATTCTCATTGCATCACCAATAGAATGTGACCCAGTAGCACAAGCAGTGACTGCAGCATGATTTGGCCCCTGTATTCAGGAAGAGGGAAAAAGTTCCAATCATGATTACTATTGATCACAGAGGTCAGCATAGAAATATATGTGAACAGCTATGCAATAAAAACAACAGTAAGCTTTACTGCCTTGTATTTCAAGATACTTTTGTTTTTATTTTTTGAACAGTTCAGATACTTTTGTTAAACTTATAATTGTTCTGCCAGGAGATATATTACAATCGACTAACCAATCTCCTAAAATATGTTTGACATAATTATGACCAAAGTGGCAGCTAGGATAGTTCTATCTTTGTTTCAAAAGGCCAAAGATTATTTCTTATTGGATATGATTTTAGTTGAATTTTTAAAAGAGTAGTATGAAACATGGAAGCCAATAAGTTCCATGTGATATCAGTTCATCGTGTAATGAACAAATATCCTTCATTATTAAAATACAATATTCTGCATCCTAGCAGAAGTTTTTTTTAAAAAGTATATCTATTCTACTGAAGTTAGTAAAAGAAAACACAGTTGACTGTCCAGCAACTATAGGAATTGATTATGTGTAGTATAAAATACCAATCAAATAATTGAAAGTAGTTCTATACCTGGAACCCATATTTCATGCTAACGTGACCTGATGCCATGTTGATCAATATCCGTGGGATAAAAAATGGACTAAGGCGACGAAGACGCTGCATAAAGGGGAGAACAGGTAAAAATCAAATACAATAGTTTATTTAAATTAACAAATCATTTACCAAACATAATGAAAGCACTTGGAGAAAAAATTGAACAAGGAAAGATTATCAAAGTACTTTCAGAATCAGTGACTTTCAACAAACTAACCTTCTCACATATCAGTTGTGCAGAGTCTAACATGTCACTAACACTTCCGGTTCCCCCACCAATAGACACCAAATGATTTACTTTTGAAGTTAAAATACATTGCAAGGGAATTGTCAAAAATGAGTTGTAATTTAACCGTATAAAAAATTGCATACCGTTCTTTCCTTGTGTTCTTGCTCAGTGGGAAACCAATTAGAATCTTTAAGAGCTTCATCAGCAGCACATAGTGCATATGCTATAAACCTTGTCATTGATCGATGTTCCTAAGGGAAATGTCACAATACTACAATGACATCAATAAGCATAATAGTTGTTCAGATGCAGCATATTATATAAGCAAAAGCAACACAATACCAGATAAAATTTAAATACAAAAAGAAACTTTTATAACACTGAACTTTATATTCTCTTTCCTTGTAGCACCGCAGAGTACAGATTACTTTCTTTCATGTCAGGAAATTTGAGAAATTTTTACTTGTAATTTAAATAGAATATTAAACAAACTACCAAGAGGTCCAATACTTGATATTTGCCTTTGAAAACTAATGGCAATGACAATTTTGGATCATAGCCTTGATGAGTTAAGTTAGTAACAATTTATAATTCTATTTTTTTATGTTTGGATAAACAACTTAATTAAGTGCTTATAGCATAAGCGCTTGCTCATCATATACGTGTTTGTGTATAAGTTATTTCTATGGCCTAAGATAAAATAAAGTCATACTATTTTCATAAGCTGTCTTGAAGAGCTTATGGAAATAAGCTGAAAATCACTTATCAACATATGATAAGCTATTTCTTTTTCTTTTTTTTTTTGTCAGGTAGCCTAGTGGTTAGAATTTCACCCCTCAAAGATGAATATGTGGGCGTACCAGGGTTCGAACCCCCGTCCCTGCACATTACGTGCAAATGTCCTACCAACTAAGCTAGGCTCACGGGACATGATAAGCTATTTCTATAAGGGGCCCCGTTTGGCCCGGCTAATTTTCTACTTTTTTTTTCTTCTCCTTTAAAATAGTAAAGAAGGAAAAAATTGTGTTTGACTCCACTTCTCTTTATTTTTTACTTCTTTATTTTATTTCTCTAATACTTTTAAGCAGAAATATGGCAAAATTCAATTTTATACTTAACTATTTCGTTTTAAAAACATAGAGAAGTAGAAAATAAGTCGGGCCAAACGGGCACATTATGTTTGTACCTTAGAATTAAGCCAAAATTCGTCATTGAATTGACCGGGGTTAGTTCCGGTGGGAACAACAGCAGCAACTTTGGAAGTTAATTGATCAAATGTAGTGAGCTGAGTTTGGGTATCAAAAGTTTTCATTTTGAGATCTTCCAAAGTTAATGCCCTTACACCACATTTGCCATGAATGAGTTGGTTCCAAGTTTGATCGACTCCACAACCAAGAGGTGTCACCATACCCAAACCTACAATTCATTCATTCATATAAGATTTGCGTAATTGAAGAGAAGAGAATGAGATAGAAGTGAAAGTGAAGGAGAGTGAGTGAGTTACCAGTGACAACTACTCTTCGGGAAGAAACAATAGGAGGAGGTGGAAAAGCTTTACCAGCAGTGGAAGAAGAAAATGATGATGAAGATGATGAAATGCTTCGGTACACGGAACTGAAAACTTTTCGTGAAGTTGAGCGTATTGCCATCGATAACCACCGTATATGGAACCGCCGCCGGTTGCTGCCGCCGCCACTAAACCTAGAGACTTGGGGGACAATACAACAGTTGAGGAGACTTGGGGGTGTGGCGACCAAGGTGATGGCAGATGGTAATGTGGATAATAATCAAAATAAGGAGGACTAGCATAAAAAGGACTTGTTCTAGCTAATGGCAAGCTATTCAAAACGAACGTGTTTAAGTTTGGCTTAAATAAAGTTTTTATTGTTTTCTAGATTTCACTTTTACTTCTCTAATTATTTTGATCTTCACATAGTTGTAGTTTTAGTCATTTTATTTTGACGGATTCGAATTTTCAATTTTCCTATTTTAAAACTCAGAATTTCACCCCCTTTATTTTAATTTTTTTCAAATCGACTTCCAAATTACAACGTCGTTTTATTCAATATATATAATATATAATTTAATTACATATGAATAGAAGGTAATCGGGCAACAAACTGCGCTGCTACCCCTTTTTCAAATTAAATTTCACCTCAATCACATTTAGCTTATTTTTGCTTCTGTGTCAATGGTGATGTATATATTATTTTATTTTTTTGACACATGTGTATTATCTTTATATATTATTTTTTTTAAAAATTACTAAAAAAATTCTAAAAAAAGCCATACAATTAGGAAAACAAATTAAAAATATCTATAAAAAAAATTACTATAAAAAATAATAATAAATCAAGATAAATACTAGAAAAACCAGAAAAATATCATAAAAGGACATTTAAATATATTGAAAAAATTGTGAATATACTCCGACATACTCCTTAAATGAAAGTGTAGGAGATGATTGCTTTAGCCATTAAAAAATGGGGTGTGAAGTTGTCACATGATAAACAAATTTTTTGATATATTTTTAAATGTCTTTTTAATGGGTTCTTATGGTATTTTTCTTGATTTTTTAAATTATTTTATTTAGTAATTTATTTATAGATTTTTATTTATTTATTTATAATTATTTTCTTAATTTTATGACATTTTTAAGAAATTTCTAGTAATTTTTAAAGAAAATAATTATGTGGATAAAGATAATACACATGTGTCAAAAAAATGTACTCATCATCATTACCGCATAAGCAAAAATAAGCCAAATGTGCTTGGGTTAAATTTTTTTTTTGCAAAATCTAAAATAGGGGGTGAAATTCCGAGTTTTAAAAAAGAGGGGTTGAAAATACGAATGTGTCAAAATAGGATGACTAAAACTGCATTTACGCCTTCATCTTTTAACTTTATTTCCGTTAATTAATTTGGTCCTAACTATTAGAAAATTTCAAAAAAATTTAAGTCTTATTTACGTGGCACTAAGTATAAATGATTTAAAAATCTTGACATGACATAATTTGAATTTAAGAGAGAGAAGAAGAGAAGATAGAAGGGGTAGAACAGAAGAGAGAAAAACTCATTCTATACATCCTCTTAGCTCATTTTTGTCATTCTTCACATTGATCTCTCTCAACTAATAACGCTCAAACTTCTTTACGTTTTTCATTCTACACATTAATCACAGCAAATCACGCCAGATTTACCTTGCGTTTTTCGTCGGTCAAAACCACACTAGATCCGAACTAAATATGAAAAAAATTGTTCAAATCCGAACCAAATTTATTTTATTCTTCTCCTTCTTCTTCTTCATGTATAGCAGATTTGGTAATTTCTTCAATTTTCCCCTTTTTTTTTATTTTTTAGGTTTTTGAAATTTGTTCTTCAAGTTTTTTATTTTGATTTTGCAGGTGAAGTACTGTTCTGATCCAATTGATGGGTGTTGTCGTTGTTTCTGTTTCTATTTCAATTGATTTTTTGGGGATGTTTTGTTTATCCCTCTTTCCTTGTATTTATTGAAATCAGTTTTTTTTTCTTCATGAATATCGTTTTTTTTATGCATTGTTGTTGTTGTTATTATGGAATTTAAATTTGTTGTTGTTGTTGTTGTTGTTAAGGAATTGAAATTGTTGTTGTTGTGGTTGAAAAAGTAATCAAAATTGTTGTTGTTGTTGGGGAATAGAGAATGAATTTGTAGATCGTGTAATAATTTTTTTAAGGCTTAAACATCATTTTAGTCTCTGTATGTACTCATGTTCTTTATGTTAGTCCCTGTATCTTATTTTGTTCTAAAATAATCTTTGTATCGACCAAATTTTTTTAGTTTTGGCCCTTTCTGTTCGTTTCCGTTAAAAATCATACAAGTGGCAAACATTTTAATAACGTGGCAAAAAAATATATGTGATTTGATTAATGAAAATAGATGGACCAAAACAAAAAAAAATCACATACTATAGGGACTAAGAAAATGGTATTAATTTTGTTAGGTGCTTGCTGCATTTTCCACAATTTCTTCCAATTCTCGTTTACTATTAGATGGATGTTATCCACAATCACTTCCATTAATTGGGAATAAACCAATCTCACAAAAAAAATGTCATTCTCGTTAAACCTCCATATTGTCTCATTCTCTTGATAAGAAACGTACTCATGCGGTGCGAAGCAATTGCTTGTGCAACGAATTTAACTATCACTTCCCTGCTTTTGATAGATGTTTACCGGACTATTTGAACTTTTCTCCACATCATGTTTTTAAAGTACCCGAAAATAACGTTTTTTTGACAATAAAAAAAATTAAATATAAAAGACAAAATTAAATATATTTGTTTTATGGCAAATGTTAACATGTGTTCTAAGGGCACATATTAATAAATTTAATAAAAAAATATTCTTCTTAAAAACCGTGCATTCAACTTTTTAATGGTCAAACTATTATGTTTTCTAATACAAAAATTAAATTGTTAGCTTCTTTGACATGCACCCTTGGGGAATACATTAACAAGACCCTTGTTTGATATATACTTTTTGTTAGAGATTAGAGTGTGATAAGAGAGTAATGAGAGAATGATGAGTTAGAGAGAAAACTAAGAGAGTGATTTCAATCAATTGTTATTGATTATTATTGTGTAATGCTTACAATTTATAGACAAATGAAAATTGAAAACAAAACTAACAAACATAGAAACAGTTAGGCTAACAAACTATAACTGCCATAACTGTCAAAACAAAAAACTAAACAATGTCCTTGCTAATCCATTACTTGCTCGCTAAGCCACCATTTGTTCGCTTGGCCATGAGTGCAGAAATTGGGTTGTTTCCACAACACTCCCCTTCAATCCAATTTCTTTATGCCTAACATTTTCCTTAGCTTAGCTCTTTGAACCTGTCAGCTCTCAATGGCTTGGTGAATATATCAGCAATCTGAACCTCGGTTCTACAATGTACTACCATTAGCTTCTCCTTGCTTACTTGATCTCTAAGAAAGTGAAACTTAGTTTCTATGTGTTTTGATCTTCCATGTGCAATTGGATTCTTGGCTAAGTTGATTGCAGATTTGTTGTCTACATTCAATTTCATTGGCTTCATATATTTGATCTTCAACTCTTCCAGCAAGGACTCAAGCCACACATCTTGACATGCTGCTTGTACAGCAGCTACATACTCTGCCTCACAACTGGACAATGCCACAATGTTTTGTTTCTTTGAAGACCATGATATGGATGAGTTTTCAAAACTAAACCAGTACCCTGTGGTGCTTCTTCTGTCATCTTTGTCTCTACACCAGTCAACATCAGAATATCCTTCCAATTCCATTCTTCCATGGTTGTTAGTTTTCACAAAATACAGTCCATAATCCTTATAGTTCCTTTCAAGTATCTGAGAATCCTCTTAGCTGCAATTAGGTGAGATGTCTTAGGCTTACTCAACCTACTTACTGAACCTACTGCATAATTGATGTCAGACCTTGTATTGCATATGAACCTTAGGCTTCCTATAACTTGTTTGAACAACGTTGCATCCACTTCTTGTTCATCTCCATCTTTTGTCAATTTCAAATTTGCTTCCATTGGAGTTCCAGCTGCCTTGCAATTCTCCATTTGAAATCTTCTTAATACATCTTCAATGTATTTTCTCTGGTGCAATACAATACCATTGGAAGCATAGTGAAATTCCAAACCAAGGAAGTAATTGAGTTTGCCCAAGTCACTCATTTCAAACTCATCCTTCAATCTCCCCTTGAATTTCTCAATTAACAGGATAGGTAGCTCCACCAATTTCCATGTTTTATTCTTTTCAATGGACTGGATTTCTTCCTGCATAGCTTTGTGCCATTTGGGGCATGCTACTGCATCTTTCCAATGACTAGGTTCAGAGTCCACCATAAAAGCCAAATGAACTATTTCTCCATCTTCATTCACTTCAGAATCTGTAGTGACTTCATGATCATTGAGTCTCACAGATGGAAATCTCTATCTTGTTGATTTTCTTGCAGCTGGTTGATCATCTTGTTGTATGTTCTCAGCTTCTACAACAGTCACCTCTTCTTCTTCTTCATTTAAGTCCATTTGAATGATGTTTGGTGTGGAAGTCACCTGATCCCATTGCCATTGTGTTGTTTCATCCACAGTCACATTTTTGCTGATCACAACTTTGTGATTTTTAGGATCATACATTTTATATTCACCAGTTGGCTCATAGCCAATTAGAATCAGCTTCTGACTTTTATCATCAAGTTTTCTTCTCTTTTCATCTGGAATGTGTCTATAGCATAGTGAACCAAAAATTCTCAAGTGTTTAACACTTGGTTTGTCACCAGTGCACAACTCTTTTGGTGTTACATTCTCCAATTTCTTTGTAGGACACCTATTCAACACATATGCAGAAATGTTGATTGCTTCTCCCCAATAGCTTTCGGGTAAGCCTTTGCTCTTTAGCATACACCTAGCCATGTTCAATACAGTTCTGTTTCTTCTCTCAGCCAAACCATTATGCTGAGGTGTGTATGGAGTTGTTACTTCATGAACTATGCCTTTATTGTTGCAATAGGCTTCAATTTCTTTAGACTTATACTCACCACCACCATCAGTTCTAAGAATTTTGAGCTTATGTTCACTTTGTCTTTCAACTAAAGCACAAAATTTGGTGAATGTTGAAAAAACTTCACTCTTCTCTTTCAACAAATAAATCCAAATTTTTCTAGTGAATTCATCAACACAAGTCATGAAGTACCTGTTTCCTCCCAGAGTTGGAGGGTCAATAGGGCCACACACATCAGAATGAACAACATCTAATGATTTTTTTGACCTAGCATACACATGATTTTTGAATGAACTTCTTGGTTGCTTGCTGACAAGGCAACCTTCACACAATTTTTCTGGTGTTTGAATTGTTGGAAGCCCTACCACCATGTTCTTCTTACTCAACTGAGATAGGCTTTTGAAATTCAAATGGCCATACCTGTAATGCCATATCCATCTCTCATCTTCATTGTTGACAGTGGAGAAACACTAAATTTCTGTTGCTTGCAAATTCACTTTGAATGTCCTATTCTTGGTCAGTGGTGCTTTCACAATGAGTTTGTTTTGTTGATCAAATACTTGAATGTTGTTATCCTTCATGGACATTGTGAATCCCTTTTCAAGTAGTTGACCCAAACTTAACAGGTTGTGCTTCATAGTTGGTACATACAGCACATCAGTCACAAAGGTGTGATTACCATTGTTTCTCGGAACCATCACTTTGCCTTTTCCTTCAACTGAAACAGTGTTATTGTCTGCAAATTTGACTTTGCTTCTTAATTTGTCATCAAATTCTAATAACCAATCCCTATGACCTGTCATATGGTTAGAGCATCCAATGTCAAGATACCATAGCTCTGAGTTATCACCTTCAGATTGTGTTGTCCCCATGAGTAACACACCTTCAGAATCTGAATCATTGTGCTTTGCATAATGAGCTTCATTTGACTGAGCCTTCTTACCACCCTTGCCTCTGAATTCAGAATCATAATGACCCCATTTATCACACTTAAAACATCGAATCTTGTTTCTTGCCTTTGTAGTAATTTTGTCTTCTGGAATCAGATGATTCTGTTTGATCATTGTCAAGATTCTGAGAGTCTTGACTAGTGGAAGCATCATTTTTGCCCTTGTTCTTCTCATCTCTCCATTACCTTTACCCATCACATTCTTGTTCCATTGACCACCATTCTTTGCATACAAGGCTTGTTCTTGATTGACCTTGTTATTTTTCCTTTCATTCAATCTTTGTTCATGAGCTTCAAGAGATTTCTGTAATTCATTGACAGACATTGTTGACAGATCCTTGGCCTCTTCAATGGCCACAACAATATGATCAAACTGAGGGTGAATTGTCCTTAACACCTTCTCTATCAATTGTTGATCTGTGATCTGATCTCCATAACTCTTCATGGAATTCACAAGAGTTTGCAACCTTGTGAAGTATTCTTCAATGGATTCCTTATCCACCATGCCCAATAACTCATATTGTCTGCTAAGAGATTGAAGCTTTACCTTCTTGACTTTATCGCCACCACCATAGCAATTGTTCAAAATATCGCATGCCTCTTTTGCTGTCTTTGCTGCAGAGATCTTTTCAAAAATTTTAGTATCTACACATTGATGAATCAGAAACTGGGCCTTGCAATCACGTTTCTTCAGTGCCTTGAACGCTGCTTGCTGTTCTGCAGTTGGGTTGGCCATCAATGGTTCAACTCCATTGGTGATAAGATCTTCAACATCTTGAAAACCAAAGATGACATTCATCTTTGCAACCCACTGATCCCATTTTTCTGAACCAGTAAGAATAGGGAGGTTTGCTGGAAAGGAGTTGAAGGAATTGTTCATGGTGATTCTCAAACAAAGAAAGAAGTAGAAAGAATGGTTCTTGGAAGGTTCTTTAGAGAAGAATCGTATTGCTCTAGATACCACTTGTTAGAGATTAGAGTGTGATAAGAGAGTAATGAGAGAATGATGAGTTAGAGAGAAAACTAAGAGAGTGATTTCAATCAATTGTTATTGATTATTATTGTGTAATGCTTACAATTTATAGACAAATGAAAGTTGAAAACAAAACTAACAAACATAGAAACAGTTAGGCTAACAAACTATAACTGCCATAACTGTCAAAACAGAAAACTAAACAATGTCCTTGCTAATCCATTACTTGCTCGCTAAGCCACCATTTGTTCGGTTGGCCATGAGTGCAGAAATTGGGTTGTTTTCACTACTAATCCATTACTTTTCTTAGTTTCTATTGTTGATTATTCAATTTTTTGATTGATTCTCTTGTTGATTATTCATCATGCTCTTTTTATTATTAATACTTCCCTCCGTACTAAAATATACTAGTATAACTGACCCGTGCAATGCACGGGTTAATATTTAAATTTATAGTATATGTTATTATTTTTTTTAAAAAATTTAAGTTAATTAATATAATTTTTGTCAAATAGTTTTATTTTTCCAATTATTTGTGAAATTAATTTTATATTTCTATTATTTAAATATAAAAATAATATATATTTAAGAATTTTAAAGAGATAAAATAGGGTGGAGAGTGATCTCCCGTTCCCCGTTTTGAACAATATCATGTTTCATTTCTAGTCCCCATTGAAATTACAAAAAAGATAGGTCGTGTATTAATATATGAATAAAAATATTGATCATCGTTTAAATTATAAAATCAAAAAACATCCGTATTAATATGAGTGTAAATATAAGTCATAGTATAAAAAATAGGTTTTCCGTATTAATATGTGTATAAATATTTAAGTTCTAATAAAAAAAAGTTTTTCGTCTCATATTAAAACATTCGTAGAAAAAAATATAATTCTGTAAAAATTACAAAAAAAAACACGGTGAGATACTATTTTTGTTTAATGCAGTGAACACCCCGACTGTCCAAGCCGTCTGCAAATTACAAATAACTTCCTGACAGTCTATACCGTCGTAACCATCCATCAACTATATTAATATTTATTCGTAATGACTTCCTGACGGCCTAAACCGTCATCAAGATTAATTAATTCTGACACACTTTTATCGACGGAAATTACATGTTGTCGACGGTCAGGACCGTCAGAAAGTATAAACATCCCGACGGCTAAGGCTTTCAGGATAATAATTTCAGTGGACGATAATTTCCCGACGGCTAAAGCCGCTGGTATGTATTTTTCATTTATTTTTAAATATTCTCATAATTTGTTGACGGTTTTTTTCATTTTTTGACGGCCTGAACCTTCAAAATATTTTCTGAGGGCCTAAACTTTCAACCCCTCTTTCTCAGTTTGGTTGGAAAATCAAGGTTTTCTTATAGTGCAAAAAGGCACTTGTATTAATATATTACTATAAATATTGATCCCGTGTAAATTAAAAACAAATACAGGTATATTAATATAAGTGTAAATATTTTTCATAAGCAATAAAATAAAATATCATAAAATTGTCTCAAAAATAATCATAAATATATAATTTTAGTTGTTGGTAGAAATCGAACCGTGTGGTATTGAGCAACTTTAAATTTATGAGACAGCTATTCCACCCTTTGAGGTGCCTCCAATCTGGCGAGGGATTAGTCACTGCGTTCGTCGGTGGTTACTCCGGTCTCAACAAAAAAAAATTAAACCGTGTATCTCATACTAAATTTTGTTCGTGAGAGAGACATAGATGACACACATAAATTTTGGTTCATTATAGATTGTCCCGTGAAATTTTGTTCATGAGAGAGACATCCGTAAATATATATTATAGAGATAGAGATTTTTTTTGACTAATTATAGAGATAGAGATAGAGATAAAGATTATAGAAATTAGTAACTTTTTAAAAATGATGGTTAGTAACAATTAAGTAAAAAAGTACATCATAAAAAAAGATTTTTGTTGTGGGTGGGAATTGAACCATGTTCCTTTTGCTACAACTCCTAATTAAACCTACATAGTATAAGTAAAAATATATATTATAAAAATAGATTTTTTGTCGTTGGTGAGAATCGAACCATGTTACTTTTACTAAAGCTCTTAACTAAATCTAAGTAAAATAATACAAAAATTAGAAAAATGTTGCTGGAGGAAATCGAAGGGAGTATATTTAGCTTGCCTAATTGCTTAAAACATAAAGCCTTGAAATCTTGCCACATAGACATATGAAGACTTGGTTGCTTGCCACATTGGATGATGATCGGGAGAGAGACATCCGTAATTATATTATACTAGTATAACTGACCCGTGCAAATGATGCACGGGTTAATATTCAAAATTATATTATTATATGTAATTAAAATTAAAATTGATTAGTTGAAATATTAATTTTTTTTTTAATTTCATATTAATTATTTGAATCTTATATTTACTTAATGAATTTTGTTGGCAAGTAATTTTTATTTTACGAATTATTTATGAAATTGAGTTTATATTTATATTATTTAAATAAGAAAAATAATATATTTAGGAATTTTCAAAGGGATAAAATAGAGTGGATAGTAATCTCTCGCTCCCCGTTTCCAACAATATGGTGTTTTCTCTTCTGTCGTAGAAATTACAAAAAACATAAGGATTTTTAATATATGAGTATAAATATTGATCTCTGTGTAAATTACAAAATCAACAGGCTATTGTATTAATATTAGTGTAACTAGATTTCCTGTATTAATAAGTGTTTAAATATTTAAGTTCCCATAGAAAAAAAGTCTTCCGTATCATATTAATAAACTTCGTACATGAGAATAAATATATGTTCTATTGAAATTACAAAAAATTGTCCACATATTAATATATAGGTATTAATATAGGTCTTTTTATCGTAAAATTACAATAAAAAAAAGTCTTTGTATTAGTATATGATTTTTATTCACGTACCAAAAAAAAGTATATGATTTTTAATTTTATATTTGGAAGACATTCTTTTTATATTGATTTTATTAAAATATGAAAAATAATACAAATTAGTATTTAAAAGGATAAAATAATACAAATTAGTATTTATGGTACAATAGATAAATCATCATGTACCAGTACAATAAGATGCATTGACCAATGATTACTTGACATGTTGGATAATATTTGACATGGGGTAACAATTAATTTTTAAAATATAATATAAAAATGATGATGTGGACAAAAGGTAGTTTTTTATTGGTTAAACCTTCTATTGTACCGGTACATGATAATTTATCTATTGTACCATAAAATTTTCCATTTTGTAAACTAACCCATAATTTATCTTTTTCATGCAACAATGATTACATTTGTTAATTTGTCTGATATGATTAAAACGACATACTCCCTCCATCCCAAAATGTAAGAGAAAAAATAAAAATCACACTTATTAAGAAAAAATAAAATATAATGATTAGATGTAAGTTTTTTAGTAAAAAAGTTAATTGAAAAGATGTATAAAAGTTTACATTTTTTCTCTTATATTTTGGGACAAAATGATTTTTTTCTCTTACGTTTTGGGAGTATATTTTAGTATAGAGGTAGTATATTCATAAAATATTATAAATGTGATAATCCTCCTTATAAGTTATAACAGACAAAAATCAGGGATTTGTTTGAAAATTGCTCAATCGCCCCCCCTATCTTCTTTCCCCCCCCCCCTAACTACCATATTTACCCTCATAAATGAGCATTTCGTGATGTATTCCCCGAACACAAGTTCGGGTTATACGTCCCGAAATTTGTCAAATTTGACACCCCCACGCGTACACTTCGTGACGTACAACCCGAACTGGTGTTCGGGGATACATCACGAAATGCTCATTTATCCTGGCACCCCCCCAATTTAATTCGTGAGCTATTCCCCGAACACCTGTTCGGGTTATAGATCACGAAATATTTCGTTATATACTAACCCCCAGCTCACTTTTTCTTCCTTCTTCATTACTCCATCACACATTCTCTCTACTCTCTTGGCGATTTTTGAAGTTGGGGCTCACAAATCATCATTGGCGTTGGTGTTAGAGCAACAAACAATCATTAAAACGTTTACATAAGGTAATGTCCACTTTGAACCGATTCTTTTGTGTTGTTGTTGTTGTATGTTGTTCTAGCTGTCATGTCAAGCCAGTGTCATCAAAGCGATGATCAATATCGTTATATGTCAACAAAACAGGAGCTGACTCACTGGGATGGCGTGGAATGCTTTGCACATGACCAAATTGCCTCATCACACGTTCAGGCAAATGTTTAGCTTTAAGACGCCCACATCTTATCCAACCGGAGAACCAACACTCAGGAATCATGGGCCGCACATTACGGTGGGACTCATACGGACTGAATATGACAATGATCATTTGCAAATTATCCAAATATGACCTGTAATTGTGTACGTCATGGTGCCCTTGCCCTACATAGTACATCGCACACCGCGGCTGCTCTTCCATGTAATTATTCTCATACTCCCACGTGGTCATGTTGGGAAAATGTGATATAATTCATCCCTGCAATAATTTATCAAAAACTATATAAACCAGATAACATAAACAGAGCTAAAACTACTTATCAAGGCCAATAACTAAGAACATATAGTGTTACCTCCAGCATTGAAAGGTATCCTGCAATCCCCTTGCTCTTGATCTTACAGGAATGATCCAATTCTTTAATCGTCCATGTAAGCGCAGCAGCCCCCCAATTCCACGTACTAATGGCATTAAAATCACTGAAGTACTGAAGATAACACACGTCCAAGTAATAATCACTTTTGTTTGTAAAAATGGTGCATCCTAAGATATACAGCAAAAACGCTCTGATGCACCTCTCTCTAAATATCTCAATAACTGACCTCTCCCAACCATTTTCCACTGCTGCATCAGCCTGCATCAAGTTTTCAAGATATATATATTTCACAGTATCAATCGGCAAATGTTGGCCCCGAGTAATCACAAAATGGTTGTCCACCTCTGCCTCGTCAATTCCAAGAAATTGAACACATAAATCTGTTGCTTCCAATCTACTCAAGGCCCCGTGGTCCAGAAGTCGACCAGTGATTGGAATATGGAGAAGGCACTGGATGTCATCTAGTGTGATGCCCATCTCACCGACTGGAAGATGGAAGGTAGCCGTCTCCGGATACCACCTCTCAGCGAAAGCCGTCATCACACCATGGTTGACGACGTTGTAGTTAGTGCGCAACAATGGCTCCAGACCAGAGTTGTCTACAACATCCCAAAACCACGCATATTCCGGAATGCGCCTAGGTTGTTGTAAGCTGAGCAACTTCCTTCCATGTGTCCTCAGAACTTGTGATTTTTTTATAATCTGAAGTCGAAAAAACACGTTTAAGAACTTGACAAAATAAGAGATATCAATCAATATTAATCAACTTATGAAGATACAATTATAATACCTTATTACGTTCATCAGCACTCCATATTAGAATTGCCCTGTGTTCATGGTATGCTGTAAGCAAGGACGTATCTATGGGTCCACCAGGATAACCCCCACCTTCAGCATCAGCATCCTCTGCAGCCATGTTAACATGTTCATTATCTTCATGTTCAGATGCTTCATCTTCAGAACGAGGTTGCTCATGTGAGGGTCTCCTACGTGAAGCAGAGGATGAAGTACCCTCTCCATCAATAGTCCTTTGACGCTGCTGACGTCTTTTGGGAACAAGCTTTTCACGGCCAGATACATGGGCCCTGCTTGGGCGGCCATGTCTACCGGTTCCGGTAACAGTATTTTGCTCCATATCTATACAAAAACAACAAACAACAACAATTTATGCACTACTCATAATCAAATTCAATCAACCAACAAATTCAACCAATTCAATCTCATTCATAGTAATATCAATCAAACTCATTCACAATACAATGCAACAAACACAAGGTAACATCACTACATTCAAACCCAATCAAACTCATTCAAACACAAAGTAACATCACTACATTCAAACTCAATCAAACCCATTCAAAACACAAATTCAAAAACAACTAACAACAATACATCACTTCAATTCCTTCTTCACACACTAATCAATTCAATTCACATAGATCAATTCTTGAAATTTTCTTCATTCTTAATCATATTCACAACCAACCCAAAGTAACAAAGTAACAACCAACATCAACTAACATATTAACAACTAACATATTGAAGAACAACACTACATCACTACTTAATCTAACCAAACACAAAGTAACAACACAACTAACATATTCACAATTCAATTCAAACACAAATTCAAGAACAAGTAACATCACGACATCACTTCCATTCCTTCTTCACAAACTAATCAATTTAAACAACAAAATTAAATTCAATTTTATTCCTAAATCAAACCCTAAACGTTCTAAACCCTATGAAAATAGAAAAAAAAAACTTAAAATTGATAGAAACTTACTTGATAGTATGAAAACTAGCGAAAATGTGGTGTTAGTATGGAAGATTAGGACGTTTCTCTATGGATTTGGTGAAAAAACGGATAAAAAGAGTGGGAAGGAGAGTATGAAACGGTTTAGAACAAAGAAGGGAGTGGGGGGTTTTAATTCTGTTCTGTCAAGTATAACCCCTAGTTCGGGTTATAGATACCGAACTGGACTTCGTGAGATAGGTCACGAAGTAAGTTTCATGGGGGGGCGTCAGGGTTGAGTTCGTGACGTATACCCTGAACCCCTGTTCGGAGTATAGGTCACGAACTATAGCACGCGCGCATTGGGGGTAGAAGTTTTGTGCAACGCTCATGGTTCGGGATGTATGTCCCGAACTGGATTTTTTGCCCAATTTCAAAGGCATTTTGGAGTTTTAGGGGGGTTAAAGAGAAGTGAGGGGGGGGGGGGGGGGGGGCGATTCGATTTGTTTGTTTCATGTGATTTCACATAAATAAGTTCACCTCGTACCATATTGTCAAAAAAAAAAAAATTCACCTCGTACCATAGTTTGGTACTCCTTCCTTTCATAATTTCATTTGACTGTGCTATGCGTTATAATCCATTTCGATGGCAACTCAAGGACAAGTCATTACCTGCAAAGGTTCTCTCTCTCTCTCTCTCTCTCTCTCTCTCTCTCATTCATTCACTCACCAATTTTGATGTATGTTATATATATTGTTGAAGCTGCGGTGGCCTGGGAACCCAACAAACCATTGATAATTGAAGACGTTCAAGTGGCTCCACCTCAGGCTGGTGAGGTGAGAATCCAAATTCTCTACACTGCTCTCTGTCACACTGATGCTTATACTTGGAGCGGCAAGGTACCATTATCATTACCAACCTACCCTACCCATCTATTAATCCATTTTTGTCATATGTATGTATATCAATTCATTCATCTTGATTTCCTTTTCAGGATCCTGAAGGTCTTTTCCCATGTATACTTGGTCATGAAGCTGGTGGGTGGGTATACAATAGAACCATATTTGCTTCTTTCATTGTTAATACTATAAGCAAATTTCACATTTTTAAATTGATATAATTAATGTATCTTGTCTCACATACGTTCATTGTATAATTAATGTATCTGCACAGCGAAGCACTGACACTTCTGATTAAATGTTTGTCTGGTGTAAGACATGTGTATAAGTGTCATCCTATGAAATCCGGACATGGACACGGATAAGGGACACGACGAGGACACGGACACCGGACACAGGACAATGTAAAAAAACTTAGGAAACGGCTATATATACTTTATATATTAATAAAATAAAGCAATTTGTGAGAACAATTTATAAATAGTCTAATGAGAAGCATAATTTATGATTATTTAAACTTAGTACTTTTCAATCAACCATAGAAAAAATCCATCAAAACAGTTTAAGTACTTTCAATTTAGGAAAATTATCTAAAACATGCCGGATACGTGTCGTCCGGGTGTCCGTGTCCGACACGGCGACACACCCTACTTTAGCCGTGTCGGAGCTTCAAAGGGTCATCGATTACATTCAATTAATTCATTTACTCTATTACTGGTTTGATGTGTAATTGTTAGTATTGTGTCTAGTATTTTTGTCTCTGTTAGTGCTTCATAGATTATGGTTATAATTGTTCCCATGAGCTTAGATCGGCTGGTAAGAACATTGCATTGTATATACAGGGGCCGGGGTTGGTTTTGATTATGATGATGTTTTTTTGGTACATACAGGATTGTGGAAAGTGTTGGAGAAGGGGTTACTGAAGTTAAAGCAGGGGATCATGTGATCCCCTGTTACCAAGCTGAATGTGGAGAATGCAAGTTTTGCAAATCAGGCAAAACAAATCTTTGTGGCAAAGTTCGTTCTGCCACTGGAGTTGGAGTCATGTTGAGTGATCGCCAGAGTCGCTTCTCTGTCAATGGAAAGCCTATCTATCATTTTATGGGAACCTCCACTTTTAGTCAATACACAGTTGTTCATGATGTTAGTGTTGCTAAGATTGATCCTATAGCTCCTTTGGACAAAGTTTGTCTTCTTGGATGTGGTGTTCCAACTGGTAAGTTTCTAATTTTTATATTATTAAGAGTTAAGACTCTCTAAGAAAATTGTGTTGAGTTGTTGCAAGTTTATGTAGGAAAAGACCTTATCATTTCTATCCATAATCTGCCGCTATTGTTCATAATACTTGCTATCCAAATACATCTGTTCATGATTTTAAATTGCGGTTACGGCCATCCGGCTGTGCAAAGTTTTATATTACGTAAAAAAATGCAGCCAGTGCCGTTGAAATTGCAGTTGGGATACTGTTGCGGAAACCTCAAAATCCTTTATATTGTGGGCACAATTTAAAACCATCCATCTGATTAAAAACTTTATGTTTCTTATAGGGTGACAAATTTTATTTCCTAGAACAATTCTCTTTTCTACCTTAGCCAACACTGTGCTACGAATTCAAGTTATTCTTACATGAGTGCATTGTGTAATGTCTAAATATAGGCACAATTTATTGAAATCTCAAGATAATATTAAAATAATCTCAACACGACTTGTCTTTTTGTATTATTATTCTAAGGTATCTTCTTGAGCTAATTTTGATTGATTGTACTTATATCTTGTATACCACCGACACATGCATGGAATTGGACACCAAACACGACAATGAAATGTAGACATTGGTAATAATTTGATAAAATGGAAGTAATAACTAAATGTGTTATTGTTAGACATTGGACACACCTTCAATATAAAGTGTTAGTGCTACATCTGTACTCATGCAATAATTACTCATGAAATTCTTACTCCAACTCCACTTAACTCTAATAGTAATACTTGACTTTGGATGTATCTAAATGAGATCAGGGTATGTATTGTTGAATGAAAATGTAGTAGATTAATGAGCTGACAGCAAATAAGAGGGGGGATTTTAATTTATCTCTTACTTAATGATAACATACTTTTGTAACTATAAGGGAAAAACTAATCTAAACCATTTATCAATTTAATTTGTTTGTGATCTTAAAACAATGTTTAGTCTTATTCTTGGTTCAACTAAGTATGGCAGACAACATTGGTGGATTTTGAAACAATTATCATTGTGTGTTATCTTTCACTTTCAGGCCTTGGAGCTGTCTGGAACACTGCAAAGGTTGAAGCAGGGTCAATTGTTGCTGTTTTCGGGCTTGGAACTGTTGGACTTGCTGTGAGTTTCTAAAAAACTAGTAGCTAGCATTGCATTTAACTTGGTGTTAGAACTTCTATTGTGACCCATAATGTATACTTGATAGGTTGCAGAGGGTGCAAAAGCTGCTGGTGCATCAAGGATTATTGGCATAGATATTGATAGCAATAAGTTTGAAAGAGGTGCATATCATTGACTTGATTGATATTAATATGCCTATAATTAATAGTTATCTAAATATCACATATCTTTTGTGTTTTTTAAGTACTCACTCATTCATTCATTCTTTCATTATCCTAATAACTAATATAGATTCATTATGCTAATATAAAGTGCAGTGTCTAGTTATGAGCTATTTTGTATTTGTTGTTTGCTAAAGCTAAGGTTTACATGTTATTAATTCCTGCTTAATTTCTTTTATGTACTTTGCAGCAAAGAACTTTGGAGTGACTGAGTTTATTAATCCAAAAGAACACGAGAAACTAATCCAACAGGTCATAGTCGATCTGACAGATGGCGGAGTTGATTATAGTTTTGAGTGCATTGGAAATGTTTCAGTAATGAGGGCTGCTTTGGAATGCTGCCATAAGGTGACTGTTACTGCATGCTACCTCAAATATAATCAAACATGAAATCAGCAACTGTCGTAACAAGTAATATATATGTATATATGCTTTGGTGTTGCAAATGTGCAGGGGTGGGGTACTTCAGTTATTGTTGGTGTTGCAGCATCGGGGCAAGAAATATCAACTCGACCTTTCCAGTTGGTGACTGGCCGTGTCTGGAAAGGAACAGCTTTTGGTGGCTTCAAGAGCCGATCACAAGTTCCTTGGCTTGTAAACAAGTACTTAAACAAGGTAAACTAATTAAGCAGTTCCATTTTGTTTCATTCCATAAATTAAACTTCCAAGATAAATGATTGTGCAGTTAGTACCTAGTACTTGCGACTAAGTAATACTTATCTCATTACAGGAAATCAAGGTTGATGAATACATTACTCACAATTTGACTCTTGCGGATATCAACAACGCATTTGACCTCATGCATGAAGGAGGATGTCTCCGTTGTGTGCTTGCAATGCACACATGAGCTGAACTGAATTGATAGCCTTATGAAAGTCTCGCGTGTGATGGAAGTTGTACTGCACTGCCTTTTTGTTTGAAGTATAAGCAATCATGAATTGTATAATTCTTGTGATCATGCATGAATTTTAGAATGACATTGAACTTCCTAAGTCTGCAAAGTTGTGATTGGAGAGCCATTGAATTGAATGTAGGGGCATCTTTTTGGGTTATAATTTATGACTATGATATTCTTTTACTTTACCTGTCAATTGTCAATAACTCAGTAATCATAAGGTCATCATGTGCCTAATAAATTGTTCCCTTTGATTCGTTTCTCTTTTTAAAGTCATCTGCTTTAATTTTTCTAAAGTATATCTGTATATATACTCATTCTTAATTCATAATATAAATTCTCATAGTTGTGTTTGCATTGGATAAGGAAGGACTATTTTGCAAATTGTAAGAATTGATATACAATATGGAAAAGAACTACCAGTTATCTGCCTATTTGTGACCGAGTGCAGCTGAGATGATAAACAATTGTAGACACATTTGATGTAGTGTGGCACTGGTTTGAACCTGCAATACCCTTCTTCTCCACACTTAGTGTGAATTTCGCCACTAGACTAATCGAAACAAAAAAATTATTATGCACTTTTTTTTTTTGATAGGCCAAAAAACTGATACCAACCAAAGCTATCAAATTATACATGTACCAAAACAATCCAAACTATTTGTGTTAACTAGGTTACATGGGAAGAAAAAAAATATATACATTCAAATGAGGTTCCTCCAATTCTAGCATTATCATTGAGACAATTAGTACAAGCTTAAAATCTTGACTCATCAAACAATTGAAATTAGCAGGTAGTTCTAGTTCAAAAGAAGTCCAAAATGTGGAAGAAATGCATGCGTAATCTTCGGCACTTCCAGATTGAGACATAAACTAACTCTTGAATGTAGTTTGCAAAACATAGTTGTTTGCGGCTTCCTTCATACACTTGGAGGAGCCCACTTTCCATCTTTGAATTTGCTATAAAAGCTGGATTTCTTAGAAACAACATAGAATACTGCAAATACATCATAGTTAGATGAAACTCTAAACAGAAACAGTGGAAAAAAAAAAGTTATCACTTTTCCTGAACTACATTTCACCTGGGATCTCAGGAATGATGAAATTAGGCTCTTTCAGAACATCATGGAGAGTTCTCCTTTCATTTACTTTGATCCATTTTGGGGAGCCTGATGAACATAGAAGATCACATCATATACAAGTTTTCACATAACAGGCACATTTGAGACGAAGACGAATTCCTCCGCTCAAAAAAGAAACAAATGCAAAAAACATGTGAAAATATGACGTTGGGTCTCAACAGATAAGATTTCAAAGGTATTTAATGACATCATTGCAGGTTAATGCTGAATCTATGCATGACAGAAACGGTTAATCAAAAGCTGGAAAGACTAGAAACATGTCAATATAATGACTTTATAGATGCAATGCAACACAACTTCTCAGACAAACTGCTATTAATGAAAATGTGAACTGATTACTCAACATCAATATATTTTTTGGTATGATTACTCAACATCAATATGATTTGAGATATCATTCAGAAATTATTCGCTATAAGCTCTAAATAAATTGACAAAACAAAAGAAGAATTTTTTATTTTTTTTGCTTCAAAAAATGAAGAGAAGTTTACTAAGTGCATAAAGGAGGCATTTCCCTAGCTTAGAATGGTGGGCATTTAAAAATATTTGGCATTTTGAAATAATTTGACACTTGAATCAAGTTCTCGTTGTCAATCTTTCAATTAAAACTATTTACTACTTTAACACATTACGAACCACTATAGTAGGGAAATGGAGTCATGCAGACAAAGAAACCAAACATGGATTGCAAATAGGGATAAAAAGAAACTTCAAAAGTAACATACTTGGGTTTTGCTTAAGATCCTCAACTGCATTTTTCTCTTCGTCATCAATACCTTCCCCATTAGAAGCTGCTGCAGTACCCTCTAATAGATAACGGAGGAGTTTTCCCTTAGATAAACGAGGTCCCGGACCAGCCTGATAAAACAAGGAACAAAGAGTGAGGGCGAAAAATTGCTTTTGAAGTATAAGTTTTCCAACATTTGACACAAAATATGCAAGTATGAACAATGTCACCAAAAAATTGTATTATAAATATCGCCTTATCACAACAGTAACTAGAATACAATTTCAATGGAAGCAAAAAGCTTACCTCATAGTACACCTCAATAAATTCGCGTTTGTAATTATTTTCAACATCCCATGGAAGTGGCTGATCATCTGCGAATATGTTCGCTAGCTAAGGGTGTAACACAGCCATATACACAAAACTAGTTTAAAGATATTGTCAATACTCAATACAACATTTCATATAAAAGGATATCATATCAAGGTGAACCGAAAACATGTCAGTCTCGCAGAAATCCTCAATGAAGTCACTGGACATAACCTCTGCATACAGAAGAAGAACAGGCCAATGAAGGATGTTGCTTTTGTCCAACACGGGCTTCTTTAATCCAGTAAGTTCTCGATACATGGCCTTTCCAATCTTCAAGCCTCTTTTTTCCATTGCCGAAACAAGTTCCTGCACAGTTTTTGTTTAAAGAAGGACATGAGCTCTCTCCACATTATTAATAGTTACATAAGAAAACCAATGTTCTTAAATAGCAGCTATAGCAGCGCTGTAGTGTTATAAGCGGAATTTAGTTTTAGGGTATGTTTGGATAAGCATATGTGACCAATTATAGTCATAAGCTCTCCAAGATAGCTTCTAAAAACAGGCTATAGCTTATATAAATCCATTTGACTTTATTTTATCTTTTGTTATTGAAAAAACTTATACATAAGCACTTAATTAAATTGTTTATCCAAATAGGGCCTAAACAAACCGCTATTATTTTCCCGCGGTATACTATTTAGTTAAAAATTATGCCAAATAATAAGGGCTATACAAGCACTGCTGCATTACAGAATTTGAACAAACTAATATTTTCCACGATCCGCAATTAACAACACTAAAGAAAACAGTTGAAAGCTTATACCTTTGCCTCTGCAACAACCTTAGAAACTTCAGCCTCATGCTTTTCATTCTCCAATATCTTAAGACCAATCTGGTTATCAAGCTTCTTCAATTCATCATTATTAGGGTCCAAATGAAGACCCATTTGACAATAGTCTTGTGCTTCATCCAACAAATTCAATGAAACAGAAGCTTTAGCAGCTCTATAAATTGCCTAAAAACAGTTTCCATCATTACCATCAAAACAAAAAACAACGAATTACAAAAAAACAAACAATGAAACAAATGATAAAGTTTGCACCTTTATACTTGAAGGGTGCAACTTAAGTGCATGATTAGCATCATTAAGAGCTCTTCTAAAATTACCAAGTAACAAATTAACATGAGCTCTATTTGAAAAAAGAATAGAAGTCTGAGAATCATTCAAAGCTTTCTGATTTATTGCCCTTGTGTAACAATCAATGGCATCAGAGTAATGGTTCTTACCCATCTTCACATATTGGTTACCCTTTTCCTGAAAAAGATTTTTGAGAGTGAAATCAAAAGCAAAAGAGGTAAAAGAATGAATTTTTTAGTATATTGAGTATGTATGTATACCTTGAGTTCTATGGCTGAAGATTCTTTGATTGCAGCAATGGCTTCAAGGTCAGCTTTTTCGTTTTCAGTCAAGGGCTCTGAACCCTTTTCCATCCATAGCGCCATTGTTAACTTTTTTGGGGTTTTTTTGCTTGTAATTGAAACGCAACTAGTATAAGACTTCAGGGGCTTCAACGCACTTTTCTACAAGTTTCGATGGAAGACACCGGAACACTAAACTGTGTACGATGAAGTGTGTTTTTTCTTTTTCTTTTTTTTGTGTTTTTTTTTTTGGAATGATGTGTGTCTTTTGTGTTTTTTTTATTTTTTCTCAACTCACTACTAGAAAAAAAGAAAAAGAACTATAATTAAATTGTTGCAAATGACAAAGGTTTTGAGTATCTTAAGTAGTTACGAATTTGATTTATATATGTGTATGAAAATAATTCAGTTGAGAGAAATTTTACGAGGAATTTTACTATGGCAACAAAAAAAAAGTGAAATTTTATTAATTAAAGATTTGTACCTCTTAAATTATACGGCTAACATAGTTTTGTTTTTATTAAAAAGAGAGACTAAGCCTCTAACTAAAAAAATTACATGACAACAAAGTCTAGACTCTAGAGGTAGTAATCCTTATTAAATTAGCAAACATTACACTACTCAATAGATATATAAAAAGATTTGTTAGCGCAACTTATTGTCCATCTTCTTTTTATTCATGTGTAATTATCTTAATATATATGAAAATAAATGTTGGTATTCAAAAGAGACTCTCTCACCCGGTTTAAAATAATAATGTGTAGTAGTGAAGGCCTCACAAAATTTTCATCATGGTTCTCTTGATTTCTCCAACTCCATAGCATATGATACACAAACACAGTTGCCTATATAATCTTCCAATCAAACTCTAAATTCAAACTTATAATGTTCCATAAATTGGGTTCTTTCCACTGGTGTAAAACACTATTAAAGAACAAATCTCTAGCACACATAGGAACCACAATCGTCCACACAACCATAGCAAGAGGGCAGTCCCTCATCATATGCAATATGGTTTCAGCAATCAGCACTACTTCCACAAAATGTACACATGGCAGATCAAATCCACATCTTATGTTTTTGGACAATATGGTTTCTAATATAGTTCATGGACGTTAATGTTGGAATAAGTTTTTCAACTCAAAGTGCTGCACTTGAAATGCCTTAGAATAGAATATTAAGAGAATAGAGACTACTAAGTCTCCAAGCACCCACCCAGAGCTTGATGAAATTACAATGACACCATAATTTTAGAAGCTCGAGAGTATAACTTCTGCCAAAATTATTGCGTCATACAGTGACTTCGCTAAGGTACCGTCAATCCAAATATGCACCAAAAGGCAAGTGAATAAGATTGTATCTCGACTTCGGAAGGTGCATAACTCGCAAGATAAGAGCCTGGATTCAACCTCCATGAAATCAAAACTCTGATTCCAGAAATTACACAACTTAGAACTAGCAGCCTAAAAGACAAACAGGCTTGAGGCAATTAGAACTCAGCCCTTAAGGGTATGTACCAATTTTTTAATCACTCTATTATCAAATGAAATGCATTGTCAATTGGTGCGCTGCAGTTATACAAGTCAAAGTTCTCTATAAATCAAGCCAGTAAGAAATTCCATTTAAATGGCACTTACCATTGACGCAGACTTTATACACACAAGTTTAGATAAATAGAAACCTCAATTACTGCATAAATGAAAATGAAGGTACATGTGAGATAGAACACAACACTTTCAGATTGTGTTAGTTTTACTCTGGTTCCTTCTGACCTTCACATCCATTATCCTAAAGGCAAAGACTTCACTACATCCAACTAAACAAAGCAAAACTAAATTAGGCTATGCTATTGCTAGCAGCAACAACTATCATATATAACTTAGCATTATTACCTATGGCTATGGGGATTAGTCAACATATAAAGCAAATCAGCTCTTAGCATGAGTCGATGAGCCTAAAAAATGAAACTTGCCACACAAAGACTCGGTCACAAAAACTGACATTAAAAAATAAGTGACCATTGTATTGACATCATTCCGCTATGGCAAATCTGAGCACTTCCATTGAAGACTGACTGCACTTTGTTTGCTACCTTTAACTTATTTACCACCATAGAGATGAAAGCGCGCTCGTATCAACATCAAATGGACTAGGATCTGGAGATGGTATGTTCAGTTCAAATGGCAAAACACCATCTGTTGCCATTGGACCGGTTTCTTTTCCTGAAAGCCAGTTATCAAAATCAACAATCGAAGGTATACGAGAACTTTCATTTACCGGTTCAACGCTTTCAATAAACTGAGTACTGAAATTCTGCACATTAGGTGGTTGCTCTGTAGATCCTGAGCTTTGAAGAGGAGAGCATTCAAATAGAGCGTCCAGTTGACTGGTATTCTCTGCCCAACCTGGGTCAAATTCAGAATACCTTCCTGCAGTTATATTTAGGCTTTCTTGTGAGTTTGGTTGGCAACTGTCTTGACTTGTAACTCCGTCTTGTGTAATAATTCCATTAGCCTTTACATTTTGAATTCTAACTTGAAGCTCATTTCCATGTTGATTGCTATTCAGGCGTGCCACATAAGGAGCATTGTTACTCTGTATACAAATTTGATGGAAACTTTGGCTATGGTTTGATTGGGACAATGCTTGATTATATTGGGTTTCAGGAGTCACGGTATGCGGGTTGACACAATTAAGACTGACCGGTGCTGAGCTTGAATGTGATAAAATTGATAGATTTATGGGATTTGAGTATCCTGTAGCGGAATGGAAATCGCCTGGTTGTTGTACTGCATTAGCATTATTGATGAAGCCAGATGAACCCCGTGATGAATGATTTGCTGCCAATGTGTGCCCCGTACTTCCTACTACCCCCTTGGACATCATAGGAGAACGGAGGAACTGTGGTCCTAAACTGCTTGCGCCTCTTCTCCGCTCCCTTTCGATGACATGATTGTGTACACCCAGCAATTGCTTTGGTGCATAGTGAGACCGGTTTCTGTCTCTCACCAAATTAGATCTTGATTCGAGATATCTACCATGGTTTGCACCATTTGGGATTGTTAGGTTGGTGGCTTTAGAAACAGGGACGTTAATTGGTCTAGGTGTCTGATTCTGCATACCAGAACTCAGTGAGAAGGGGGCGTATGTTGCTTTTGGCCGAGAGACCTGATTTTGAGGTATAAAGTTGAGCGAGGGAGTGTGCATTGCAGTTGATCTGGCTGCTTGATTCTGTAACACGGAAATCGGAGACAAGTGAGTAATATCACAAGGAAGATTTTTGTTACTTTGAGAACGGACCACACCGAGTGAAGTAGCATAATTAGTTGGAGCTGGTAATGGGGAACTCAGGGTCCGCTTGAAATCTTTCCTCTGAACTTTCCAAACCTCGATTTTATCATTTGCATGACAATGATCTGAACTCGAAAAGCCAGTGCCCCACTTTACACATGGTGCTAGGGAATCACAGACAAAACAGTGGCACTGCATATCATAAAAAATAAAAATAATAATGAGTGACAGAAAGGATAATGTTGAGTGTATCAGATAATACATATTAAACTGTTATAATTAAAACAGCTGAAGAAATCTGGATTTTGACATAGTCCAATATGTGATCTTTAGTTGATTTTTTACCTGGCCACAATGTTTCTCATGAGGGGTGGAAGAGAAAGGAAATTTAGCACAAAGATGTCGGGCATGAGGATAGTCTCTACATGCAACCTGTAAGTCACAAAAATAGAGTTTATCTCTGAAATACAATGGTTACATCTTCTCCCATAAGCAAAGAGAAGCATTAAAATGGTAAATTTGAGAAGACAAATAAAGTGTTTTCTCATACACAATAGCCAAGATGCATGGCCAAGGATCAAAGTCTTCTTCAACCTTTTTGAACATTTCCTCAGCCATCTTAACTTGCCTCGTGATAATTTCACACCCTGCAAGAGTTAGCTACAAGGCTAACCTTAGCAATGGTGTACGGTGTACCATCTTGTGGCAAATTCAAATTTTAGGAGAAAGTACTCCCCCACTTCCAAAAGAACAATCAAAAGCACATACATAATAGTTTTAAGATACAATCCTAGATGTATAAATCTACAAACAACCCCATCAGATTCCCTTCCTATGTAGCACTAACACTTCAGATTAAAGACATGTCCAGTGATCGACACCGACACAACACTGACACATGTAGTTATACTCAATCACTTTCTCAAATGATTACAATGTCTACGTGTCAGTGTCGTGTCCGTGTATGTCATTTCATGAACAAAGACAATCTACACCAAAAGCAATCAATACTTATGCTTGATACACTCCTACCAATGTTTAGTTCATCTCATCATGTAAATGTAATTCCTATAACCAAAAAACACAAGCTGGGTCCACAATAAAACCTCCCCCAAAACAATAACATAAACATGTACTCTTTCCCTTTCCCAAAAACAACACAAAGAATATACTTTTATAACAATACAAAAATACATCAAGAAGTACTACACAATAAACTCAATCAAGCACATACCTGACCCTTCTCTCCAACTACAACCAACTCATCTGACCCAGTTGAATCCTCCTCATCATGATCAACAGAAGTAACACCATTTTCAGGGTCACCCTCAAGAACAACACAATCATCATCATCATCATCATCATCATCTGAAGACTTTGACTTTGACTTCAACTCAGTTTGTTTGTTCTCATGAATAATAACAACATCAGAATCACCATCTGATTCATCAGAATTGAAAAGAAACTCTTGCATCCAATCCAAATCAGAATCTTTGGATTCCTCTTTCAAACCCTCTTCTTCATCATCAGAACTTATATACAAAACATCAGGCATGCCTCCCAACATAAGCAGCAGCAGCAGCACCAACAAACAACCTTAAAAAGATGGAATTTTTAGAACAACCTGGTACTGGGGTTATGTCAAATATGACATAAAAACAGAAAAGGATGAAAATTGGATTATGTTTTTCAGCCCCTTCTATATTTGGAGAAAGATAAAGAAATGGATTTGAAATGGGTTTGTTGTAGATAAGAAAAAAGGGTTGATTGATGGATTGGGTTATGAGATTGTGGATTTTTCAGGCAAGATGAAGAAGAGTTCAATTGAGGAAGGAAATTGCAAAACGTGAGAATTGGGATGAGAGAGATGAGGGTTCTGTGTCTGCAGTGCAGAAAAGAAGGGTAATGAAAAAATTGCAAATGTGAAAAATGGAAAAGGAAAAAGAGGTGCACGAAAAGAAAATGGTAAATATGTTTTTTTGTCCTTATAAATATTTCCTCTATTTTAAATTATAAGAGTAAATAAAAAAATTATATTTATTAAATTTTGACCCGACTTATTTTTTACTTTTTTTTTCTTTTTTTTAAAAATAATAAAGAAGGAAAAAATTATATTTGACTCCACTTATCTGTATTTTCTACTTTTTTACTTTATACTTTAAAGAGAAATATGGCTAAATTCAATTTTATACTTCTCTATTTCATTTTAAAAAAATAGAAAAGTAAAAAATAAGTCAAACGGGGCCTAAGAAAACTAAAATATAACAATTTGAAACATGATTTTGTGTGGTTTTTCTTAAAATAATTATATAGGAAGATATAAAAATATTTTTTATTTGTTATTGTTTATTGATAAAAGGATAGAGAAGGAAAATTAAATATAAATTGCATTTAATTTTAAGAAAATAAGTAAAATTAATACTTTAAAGATAAATGTTTTTTTTTTGCCTTATATTTTGAGACCACAAAAATGTGTTTTTTCCATCATATTTTGAGACGGAGAGAGTATATTAAAAATTTTTGTTTTAGTTTCTATAATTTTTTTTTTTTGTTTTTAGTCCCTATAAATTTTTAAGGGTTAAATATGTTTTTACTCCCTATAAACTTCTGATTCTTCTACTTTTAGTCCCTCTAAACTTTTTTCCCACTTTTTGGTCCTCCAAATATTTCCGATTATGATTTTTGGTCCCTGCTTTTCACTCAACTATGTGTACGATTCAAATTTTTTAACGAGGTTTTGTGATCAAGTTTATAATATTATTAAAATTACTCAAACCAAAATTTATAATTTTTTAACAAATGATGAATTAACTATGAATTTTTAAGCGGAAACACTTCAAAAATTTATATTTAATTCATCACTAATTAAAAAAATTCAAATTTTGCAAATCAATTCAATTTTTAATATACTAAACTTTACTGCAATACATAATTCCAAATTTTAATTAGTATACATGAGTTGACTTAAAAGTAGGGACAAAAAATCATGTTAGAGATTTTTGTAGGGACTAAAAAGTGGGAAAAAAGTTTAGAGGGACTAAAAGTAGAAGGTTCAAATGTTTATAGGGATCAAAAACATATTTAACCCAATTTTTAATAACTATTTTTATTCTTTATTTTTGAATCAACTCATGCATTTTTTTTGGTAAAGGAATCAATTTATGTATAACCTTTGTAATTTTTAATGAAGTTGTGCAAAAATGTGTAAAATATTATGATAATTTCTCCTTAAAAATATTGGAATTTTTTAATAAAACATAAATTAAATATGAATTTTTAACTACAAAAGTATAAAAATTCATATTTAATTCCTATTTTGATAAAAAATTCTAATTTTTTTTGGAGAGATTATTATAATTTTATATACTTTTAAGCAAAAAAATTCAAAAAAATAAATCATATATATTTTTTGTCGAGACTGAGTATCCTTCGCCAGATTTGAAACACCTTGATGGATGAGATAGCTGTCCTAATTATTTAAAATTGTTTCATGCTCATGGTGAGGATCGAACCTCCGACTCTTTGTTAAGGGAGGATGAATCTTAACATCTCAACCACACCCTTTGGGTTATTATATAATATATATGAGTTTACTTAGAAGGAGAGACCAAAAGTGAAGATGAAAATTTTTATACGGATCAAAAATATATTTAACTCAAAGAAAAAATAATGAATATATATTTGACTATTTTTTTTAAAAGACTAATTTTTTTTTGACAAGACTAAAAAGTATATTATATATAGCATATAGTGTTATAGTATATTTTATTATACTGTGAAAAAAATTATCAATAGTAATTAGTTTATGAATTATTTTCGCATTATCACATAAAAATATTTGAGAAGATATTTTAAAAATAAACTTATAAAAATGACATTATAATATTTTTTTTTCCACTATTCGGTTTTCTATTGGAATGGAGCCCTAGTATTCTAGAGTTCAAGACGAGTTTTAACATCAAGTTGTTTCAGTCATCTTTTAAACGTATTTGTAGAGTCGAACTGTAGTCTTCCTTATTAAATCCAACGTCAATCATCAATAAATCAACTAACATTTGGTACAGTATAATATAATTTTACACATACATCCAATAAAAATGGATAAAATTCTCATGCATAAATAGAGTGATGACATAGTTTACTTTTTACGAATGTAAGTTAAATAATTGTTATTGATTGATAGTGTAAAGTACTCTCTCTCTCTCTCTCTCTCTCTCTCTCTCTCTCTCTCTCTCTCTCTCTCTCTCTCTCTCTCTCTCTCTCTCTCTCTCTCTCTCTCTCTCTCTCTCTCTCTCTCTCTCTCTCTCTCTCTCTCTCTCTCTCTCTCTCTCTCTCTCTCTCTCTCTCTCTCTCTCTCTCTCTCTCTCTCTCTCTCTCTCTCTCTCTCTCTCTCTCTCTCTCTCTCTCTCTCTCTCTCTCTCTCTCTCTCTCTCTCTCTCTCTCTCAGGGCATACTCTTTCTCTCTTTGATTAAATGTATTTATATATTTTGCCCAATCAATCTTAATTTAACGATTAATTTCTTCTCAATAATCATCATTGTATCTTTTTTATAATGGTGGAGTCTAAGGTGAGGGAGCTATTAAGTCCCTCACTGGTGGACCATTTGATATTTACCATTAGATGTAATTAATGGCTTAGATCTTATAAAAATAAAAATGAGAACATGTATAATTGTTCACACACAACACAATCCTATCATACATCTTCTTCACCACTTCTACCATTGTTTCCATCGGTTTTCTATTCTTCTACCATTGATGAAAAACAACCATTTTTATTAATTATAAAAAATTCTCCATCACAATCATTGATATCAATTAACAACATTATGAGAATAAATTTGTCAAATAAAAAAACCTGAGAATAAACGAAAACCATACTAACATCAATCCACCAAAAAAATTGATACCCATTAATTAGGGAAAAAACTTTATCTATAGAGGTGTTTCAGATGGCAAGAAATGGTTTTTTGTCCGATTGCAACGGGTTTATTTGAAGAAATCAAACAACCATCCCGCCATGTTCAAATTGATTCCCCGGCTGCTGCCATGTACATGATTACTGTTCCCAACCACCTTCTCTCAGAAAAACTCGCCGTAATGGTGGCTACCGGTGGTGCGGGTAGTCCGTGTCGATGATGTGGTACTATAGTGGTTCGCCGGAGTTTGCATTTGTAGTTTCAAAAACAGTTTAATTTAAAATTAACACCCGAAAAAATTATAAACACTTAAAAAGGTAAATGAATGAGAGATAATAAACTGAGATTTTCGTCTGAGAGAAGAAGATCCACTAGAGGTAATGGTGGTGGTCGCCGCCGGTGATGTGGGTGGTGTGGTGGTTCACCGGGGCTGGGTTGCTTTTGTGATGTAGTTTGAGTTCTAATGAAAGTTGTAGTCATGAAGAAATAAAAGATTGTATACAGAATGACATGTTCTCTTTTTTATTTTTATAAGATCTAAGCCATTAATCACATCTAATAGTAAATATCTAATGGTTCACCAGTGAGGGACTTAACAGCTCCCTCACCTTAGACTCCACCTTTTATAATATGATATTATAATTTTATTTTAATAATAAAATTAAAACTTTATGACTTTTCACTCAAGCAACTTGTAAGTGAAACATAAATTTCACTCAAAGTTAATGTGTTCATATTTTGATTTACAAAAAAAAAAAATAACATGTGTTCATATTCTCTTGTCTTTCATTCACGATGGAGATAACAAGGTTTGGATTATGACATCATCGTGTATATTTACTCAAATCTCTTGTATGAGATGTCTATATTCTCTTTATCTATTTTTGTGTGTAGTGCAATTAATTTAATTTTCTTCTCTTGTTCAAAATAAAATTAATTTTTTTCTCATAAAATTCCATATATTTTCTATCAAATCTGTTTTTAATCATCAAATATAACTTGCTTTGTCCGATTGAAAAAATAGACACATATTGATGGATCGATGGATGGTCGGTTCGTTTTGTTCAGATTTATTTTGTCGTCATTGATGGATTTAAAATTTCTATAGTATTATTCTTTCTATTAAATCTCTCTTTAAATCTTTTTTTACACATCATTGGCAACTATCTCCAAAAATGTTTCATAAAAACCCACTCTGAAACTTGACTTTTTTATATTCCAATGCAAGTTAGTAGTAATAATTAGGGATATGTATAGGAAAAAAGTAATAAATGTACTTAGTAATTTACAAAGAGACTTATATTTTGGAACTATACTTTTTTTGAAAGGATGCTTATAATTTGGGACGGAGGGAGATGTTTAATAAATAGTCTCTTCGTCTCAAAATAAGTGTACCATTTTGCACTATTCATATAAGTCACACTCTTTCATATAAGGTTAAAATTGTAAATATTAACATGTAAAATATTGTTAACTAACAAACAAATTTAGTAGTAAGTTGGAACAAAAGTGGTTTTGACCAAGTCCTTAAGATTTTGATGATAACAAAGTATTAATGACCAATAGGGTATTTTAATATTTTATCTAAGTGTGCAGGTTAAAAGAAATATTTAAATAATCACATTTGATGTTAGAAGCTCTGAAACAAGCGCTGAAAATGATATCAGAAGCAATGATATCAGAAGCAACTTTAGTCAGAAGTTACTCCAAGTCAGAAGCTGGTTAACTCAGAAGCTATGTTGAGTCTGAAGGTCTTGAGTTTCAGAAGCTGAGGAATCAGAAGTTATGTTGGGTACATAAACTCTGAATGACTTGCCAGAAAACGTCAGTGTTAACTGGTAGTAATTCAATGATTGGAAATCATTTGAATTGAAAGACTGTGATTGATTGTGAAGGTTTAAACGTCATTTTAGTCCTTGTATGTACGCGAAATTTTAGTTTTAGTCCCTGTATATGATTTTACTCCAAAATAGTCCTTGTATCGACCAAACTTTTTGTTTCTGGTCCCTAAAGCAAAAATCTGCAGGAAAATTCTCAAGTTTCCTGCAGATTTTCCTGCGAATTTTCCTGCAGATTTTTGCTTTAGGGACCAGAAACAAAAAGTTTGGTCGATACAAAGACTATTTTGGAGTAAAATCACATACAGAGACTAAAACCAAAATTTCGCGTACATACATGGACTAAAATGACGTTTAAGCCGATTGTGAAATCATAGTACAACATCTTTATCATCAGGATAATGATGTTAGTACTATTTTACTTCATATGGGCGAATATTCTCATACAAAAGGAATGAATGGATAAGCATTACCAGAAATGGCAAATATCCCATGTTACTTTTGTCCTTGCACAGCTAGCGTGATAATGACCTCTGCAACGGTCAGTATCCTCAAACGTCTCTATTGTCTTCTTGCATATAAATAGAGAACTAAGTTTTGAAGATCAAGAGACGCAAAATCAAAAAGCTACAATACTTATTCTGTTTTATACAAGACTGCAAGCATTGCTTCTGAACTTTTCTGTTGTGCTTTTGACAATCTGTTTTCTTAAGAATCAATTGTTAGAGTCTTTTCAGTTGTGTTGTACTCTTTGAGAACCCTTGATTTTAACAATCAAGTGTTCATCACTATAACTATATCTTTTGTTTTGTGTTAGGAAGTCTCTTGCTTGAGAGCTTGAGCATTAGGAAGTCTCTTACTAGTGTGTTAGAGCATTTTGTAATCTAAGTGATTATAGTAAAATCCCTTGGAAGTGCAAGGGGACTGGACTACTCTCGGTTTGTGAGAGGAACCAGTATAAAATTGCTTGTCTCGTCTCTCTCTCTCTCTCTCTCTTATCTCTTTTATATTTGTTTTTAGCGTTAATTGTGTTTGTTTAACCGCTGGTGATTCTGATAAGTTTTGCAAAACTTTGAAGAAGTTTTTAAAAAAACACCAAAACACAATTCAACCCCCCCTTCTTGTGTTTTTGAATACTTTGTGGATTATTTTGATGTTGTTAGTGCGTTTGCTTTTAGTTTTTGGTGTTGTTTTGTTTATGTCGAAGAATATTACTTTGAAATTTTTTTATTGAAATTCTATTATGCGTTGTTAAAAACTATCTTTTGTCGGCCTCTTTAGTAATGCAAATGATTAATAATTTTATAGTAAATTAAATTGTAAAAAATTAAAAAAGAGTTTGACGGGTCAGCCCGCTAACCCGCCAACTCGTCGATAAATGGGGCAGGCTTGAATTTTGAGCCCGAACACTTAAGTAAGCTTGCACCGCCCCAACCCATTTATGAGCGGGCTTAAATGGGGTGGGCTAAAACGGGGCGGGCCGCCCGTTTTGCCACCCCTAGTTATTACCAAAAAAAATAAAATCAATGATTGATAAAAAAAATCATGAGTTATTATAGTATCAATCATTAGTTTACTCTATCTTTACCAGGTACGCCTACTTATTTACTTTTAAAAAAGTGAAATTATATCTGTTAAGTTACCTCATTTAAAAAAAAGAAGTTAACTTGACATAAAGGCTTTTAGTTTTATAGTGGCAAACTCAATTTTCTCTCTAACCTCTCTTATTCATTCATCTATCACTTAGGAGTGATTTTGGTTGATATTGTAATTTGGGATCACCGTTCTTCAATTTTTCACCCCTCTTTTTATCTAAATACGAATTATTCACATATACTTGAGTTTGGTTGTGGTTTCACGGTCCAAGTGCGGCGCCGTTGTTTTGTTATTCGTCTTATGTGATGTGGTTTGATTTTTCTCTTAAGGTCTGTTTAGCAAAAAATAGCGGATAGTTTATAAGCTATCTTATAGTGGTGAGCTTATAGTTGATAGTTTATAGCCGATAAGTTAGTCGATTGAATTATATAAAAAAATATATAATTAATAAGCTGATTAGGGTAAAGTTGGAAGAAAAAGTAATAAGTTAAAAGCTATAAGCTAATTGAATAGCTTGTTAAAATAAGCTAAAAGTTGGTCAAAATAAGCTATAACCTCATTTGAAGAAAATGTTACCAAACAAGACTATTTTTTCATAATGAGCTTATAAACTATAAGCTCATTTTAGGGTGTTGCCAAACAAACCCTTAATATGGTGTTTGTTTCATTTGAATTGACAAATCAACTTTGACTCATTACAAATTCAACCAACCAATAGTAACTTGACCATCAACACTACAATTTCAAAGGGCATGAGTACTGTGGTAACTTAAACTTCATCACTTTTGTATTCATTCATTCAAATAGTATACGAGTCAAGTTATTTTATTTATTTTTTGACTAAAAATAAAGTATTCATTCATTATAATCTCATAGGTTACATTAAATATAACACAAGCGTCATTAAAATTGAAAAAAAAAATATATGCCAACAAACTTACAATATCTAAGTTATCTTAGATGGAGTGACAATTCACTGAAATTAAACTCACATACAACTGTGAGGTCCCGGGTTTGAACCAAATTCACGATCTGTGGGATAACAATTTCGGCATTTGATAGTTGTGATAGGACTTCTAGACCTTACAATATCTAAGTTAATAACATAAAACAACAAAAGAGTAAAAATAATATACAGTGTGTAAAATAATTTACATTGATAACCAATAACAATTGTGTATTCCGCCACATCACCCCACTTTTTTGATATATAATAGAATTTTAAATCATTATCATTCAATATCCGTATAAAATAATTTTACACTGACAATGCATATCCTTTAAACTCTTTGAAGAATAAAAAACGTTTAACTCAAAGGGGTGTATTTTAGAATTAATGAGCTGCTAATAGATTTAGTTCCTTTGCAACATAGAGCCCAGCCCAATATATGAAGAGTTGGAAACGCTGTCGTTCACCCTCTAGCCTCCATTTCTGTGTTCTCTTCTCTCTCTCTCTCTCTCTGTTTCGATTGTTCCGTGTTGTTGTTGTTGTGGAACGCTAAGATGCAAGCCATTACAAGACGCTTAGGTCACAAATCGTTGAACTCTTCAACTTCGCTCAAATCTATCTATCCAATTTCTGATCACTGTATGTAATGCATCCATCATCTTCATTTCAATTAACAACTAATTCATTCTAATTCTAATTGTTATTATCATCGTAATTGCAGATTATGGAATAGATCACCAACGTTACTTATCAACAAGCATAGCTACCAAAGGCGTTGGTCACCTCGTCCGCAAGGGTACTGGTGGAAGATCATCTGTCAGGTTTTTCTCATTCATTTACTCATAGCTTTTGCATAATTCTTTTTTCATTTTATTTTTTAAATTATATGAATTTTTATGATAACTTTGACTGCAAAAATATTCATTTCTGTTGGTTTAAGACCTACATTTTCTAGGTGAAAATTTTAGGTTCTTCACTTTTAGTTTAGACTGTTGTATATGAGTTTTGTGCTAGGTCTAGAGTGATGTATGTATTAGAATTTAATGAAAGTATAGTGTGGAGAGAAAGGAGTATATGGTCAAGTTCTTAATTTATTGAATCAGCTCTGCTCCGGTGACTAGAGAGATCTAGTAATGGTATAAATGGGGATTGATAATTCTTTTTCACTCAAAGGTGTTGCTATGAAGCACCTCACCTAAGTGCCATGGTACTGTGTCTGACATGTTTTGGACACCAACACTTCTCGAATACGCCTTGGACGCTTGTCAGACACATCTTAATAATGGTGTCCGATGAAGAAAGAATTGGTTCTGACATTTGTGAGACACTTCTTGGACACATGCCAAGAGACTGAGCCGACATGGTGACGCTGACGCCTGCTCTTGGCTGGACACTTATTGAACCCTCCTAACCTTAGATTAGATCTTTTACATTTTGAGACATATGCCAAAATTATGTAAAGTTTGCCTTCTAAATCATTCCTCTTAAGTCTTAATCTTAATCTTAAATCCCAGTTTAGATTTTTTGTCGTGTTATATATAGTATAGTATAGTATACACACACACATGAATAAATTTATATAATGTGCTGCCTCCGTGTCCTATATTTTGGACATTAGCCATGTCGTGTCGGAATTCGTGCTCCTTAACTGGCAAGTGAAGCCAACTGTTAATGACTTCACCATTAACTGTTGTTTAGCTTTGGACCCTATATTTATGTGCTCTACACGGTTATTATAGTAGCTGATATTTCCATCTCTTTACTTATCCATCGCAGAAGATTGGATAAAGTTTTGTTTGGATGTAGTTTCTGCACTTGAGAAAATCTCAAATGAAGTTTTCAAGAAATGAAGTTGCATTGCTTAGTATGAACTGATATTTGTGAAATTGTCAAAATATAGTATGATTGGTTGGATACAACTGTAGTTGATTTTGCATGTTTAGGAAGGACTAGACACTGTAAATAATCTTTTATGTTGTCACCAGTTCATTGTTTAGTATGATATATGATGTTTAATATTATGTTTCTCATTTATTGAAATATAGGTCTGCAGTTTTAAGCCTAGGGTTTATTTTCTTTGGAATGTGTTCAATTTTGTTCTCTTATTCTGATCGAATAGAAAGCGTTATTTGAAAATTCTAATGTAGATTGTAGTTTATTATCCTCATTAACCTAATGATTAGGATCATGCTATGGATCAAAATCTTTTGACCTTTTAACTTGGTTTACATGCCTCTAAACCTCTAATTTTTCCATTTCTTTATTGAAAGATTTAGAGATTAATGAGTTGGATAGAAATATGGTATATGATAGAACATTATGACTTTGTTTGATCCATGTAGCTGACCCCACTTAGTGGGATATGGCTTGGTGGTTGTTATATAGGGTTCAGAAGGTTTTGATCTGTGTTAAATGTTCTTATAAATGGCTGGTAGATAGTTAAAGTAATGCTTGAAAGCAATTTCTTGTGCAGTGGTATTGTTGCTACAGTATTCGGGGCAACTGGATTCCTTGGCCGTTATGTTGTCCAACAACTTGGTAAGTTTGTGGGTTATATAATTGTTTCAAAGATATTTTTACCAGAATATTGTTAACAAAGCTTAAGTATTGTATTGCTTGTTTTTGGGGATGTCATTCCCCTCTTCCAGCTAAAATGGGATCTCAAGTCTTAGTTCCTTTCCGAGGCTCTGAAGATTGTCCTCGTCATCTCAAACTGATGGGAGATTTAGGACAGGTATAATTTGATAATGTTTTAATACTTGTAAAGAGTCACCTTTTGTTTTTCTTTCTTCCTGATCTGAAAAAAAGTAATATGCTATGTTTGTTGGCTATTTCCATTCATTATTTGTGCTAATCTTCAGTGATTAATATGCCCAGATTGTACCCATGAAATTCAATCCAAGAGATGAAAGTTCGGTTAAGGCTGTAATGGCTAGGGCCAATGTTGTCATCAATCTTATTGGTATACAACTCATGGAATTCCACAACTTGAATATTTTCGAGTGTCGGTGATTTTTTGTTTAAATTATACTCATGTTGGTTTATTTGTTTGTTGGCAGGAAGGGATTATGAGACAAGAAATTACAGCTACGAGGAAGTGCACTATCACATGGCTGAGAAACTTGCAAAGGCATGTCTTTTCATATTTGTTAATTTTGATCTCATCCTATATCATCATGTTAATGTCTTATATTATGAATCACTCACTACTCTCTCTCTAAGAATTCTTTTTTTGCTTTCATGTTTGTACATTGACGTTTAAGGGTGTTATTTAAGGAATCCATAAAAGGAAATTTTATCTTGAAAATACAAGTCAAACACTTGTCAAAGTAATAAATACACAATTTTCTATGCAAAAGTTATGCCTCTTTTGATTCTTTAAACAATTCCCTTAGGGCACTTGTTAGCATTTCTCTTTTTATTATTCTAATATCTGTAATTTCCCAATTTGATCCGGTATTCCATATTTCTATTAGTAAATAATAATCTGAGTCGTTGCAGATTTCCAAAGAGCATGGTGGTATCATGAGATTCATTCAAGTTTCTTGTTTAGGTGCATCTCCTTCATCTTCTTCCAGGATGCTTAGATGTAAAGCGGCTGCTGAAGAAGCAGTTTTAAGAGAATTACCTGAGGTACATTTAGTTTCTCACTCAGTTCTGTTTTAAAATTTCATTATGGAAAAGGAACAACTATTCTGTCTAATAATTTTTTTATAGGCTTTTGTTGGGTGGAAACAAAAATGATTAAGGATTTAAAAAAAATCCTGAATGGTATGATAAGACTCGATCTCGATTTCGACTTAACATTGATCATGTAGGAAAATAGACAAGAATAGCAACTAATTGTTATATTGATAATCAAATAGAATCAAGATGATTCTATGGTGGAATTACAGTGTACACGAGAAAATGATAAATGCTGTAAATGTAAAGGTAAGCTAGATAATTCGAGTAGCCGAGAGATCTCCCAGTTTGAGTTACAAATTCTTGCCCCCGCCTCTTACACAAGTACCTTCTTCCTTTTATTCTCACAAATTCCCCCAATTCTTTTTCCCTCACACAAGCAGCACCTCTGCCACCTCATCATTTTTTCCACAAGTCAGTTACAACACTAGTGAGAATGATTCCCTGCTTCACCAATTCTATCATGTAGAGATAGGTGTTAAAAACCAATCAATAATACATTTTACCACCCTAGTATTAACTCTTCATTGTCTTGGTAGCTTTTATTTTTCTAGGAACAAATGGTAAATTAAAAATTATTGATTCAATATTTTAAAGGTTTTGGGATTTATATAGTTCGTGGGCAGGAAAGTTCTCGGGCATGAATATTTTGAGTAAAAGGATAGTTTGATAGCATTCTTGCTACTTTTTCAGAATGTCTCCACGAAGTATATTTTGCCCTGTTTAAGCACACTGATGCTTTGTACATATATGATAACAAAATAGACATACATTTTTTTTCCTCTGAATGGTGAAATGAAAATCATTTGCACTCATACATTTGAATATTGTGATAATCATGCTTTGCAATCTTGCAAGAGCATTAATTTGAGAATTCATGATATCACCCTTAACAGGCAACGATCTTCAAACCCGCTGTTATGATTGGTACAGAGGACCGGATTTTAAACCGATGGGCTCATTTTGCAAAGAAGTATGGCTTTATTCCATTGATGGGGAACGGAAACACAAAGTATGAGTAAACCTATCAAGCAATTACTTCAATGTTTTTTTACCAAAGTGAATTGTCTTGTTAGTGATACTTCCTCTTGGCATTGAAATTCATGTTTCTTATTTATTTTTTACACGCAATTGTTGCAGAATCCAACCTGTATATGTTGTTGATGTTGCTTCCGCACTTACTACAGCCTTGAAGGATGATGGCACTAGCATGGGAAAGATTTATGAGTTGGGTGGTCCTGAGATCTTTACTGTGCATGAATTGGTAATCTCCGACTTTATCCCTTTATTTGTGCATATGTTGTCAAACAGGAGATATTGCTTGTTAGGGAAAAATGTTCAAAGAAATCATTGAAATGATGTATATGATAGAAAGTGAGGAAATCGGAGAAAGTCATATCTGTGTTTGTAATTTTTTTCTTTCTGAAGTTACAAAAATTACGGAATCTACAGTGATTAGAATATTCACAGAGAATTCTATCAAACTGACTTATTAGAGCGCTAACTGTTTAACTAGAAGACAAAGCTTCTAGAACAAGCTGCAATGCATTATACTAGCTAATAGTATTTCCCTAACAATGTAGAATCTTTTTATGTTAAATGCAGGCAGAGATTATGTATGATGTGATTCGAGAATGGCCTCGATATGTGAATGTACCTCTTCCCATTGCAAAGGTGTGTTCATTACTTCTTCATTAGTTGATGGACATATTTTTGGCCTTGTGGGGTTTACTATAACAGTTTCAATTTGTATATAACATGCAATTCTGGAAGCATCACATTTATAGTTTCATGCATGCTTAATTCATTTTCATTTTTTTAATGTATCTAGTAATCCGATATTAAATATGTAATTATTAACTGCTCATGGGAGGGGTATATTCAGTTTCCTACTAAGAATAAATTATGTCACTCTAATGTCGTCATGTGCCAACATTGTGCGGGACATGATTAATTTCAGGCATTGGCAACACCAAGGGAATTATTCTTAAATAAGGTTCCATTTCCACTACCCAAACCTGAGATGTTCAATCTAGATCAGATCCATGCTTATGCTAAGGATACTGTTGTGTCAGAAAATGGTGAGTTCCTTACTTTATCACAAGGTCTTCTTTGTTCGAAGACATTATATTATAGAATTCTTTTTCACTTTGTGTCCGACATTTTCTGTTTGATGAAATTTGCAGCTTTGACATTCAATGATCTTGGAGTAGTTCCTCATAAGCTGAAAGGATACCCTATTGAGTTCCTTACTTCATATAGGAAAGGAGGTCCACAATTTGGTTCTACAATCAGTGAAAAGGTCTCTCCAGATGCTTGGCCTTGAGATTCTTTGGATATTTGGCCCTGAATCAATTTTTTCTGTTTAGATTGTACTATCACCATTTCATTTTTCACTATTTAAAAATGATGGGAAAAGCTTAACTTGTTGTATCTTCCTTTCATAATGTAGAGTGGGGTAACCATGTTTGTTGATGATGAAAATAAAATCCAGATACCTGATTTCTGAAAACGCCTTTGAATCAAATTCAAAGTTGTATTTCTAATTGTAACATTGGATGTTATCTTATGTTCATGTACTTGTTTAGTCCTGAATCAGGTTCAAATTCAAATCAACTTCCGGCTTAACCCTGTCTTCGACAATTCCAGGAAAAACAAACTGTACATATAAGAGAAACAACTGCAGTATTATTTTAAATATCAAGACAGGGAGAGCCAGAGAGGAAAGAAGTTGGGCACTGTATTAAAAATAGTTTCTTTTGTGCCGAAAGTATTATACAACTTTTACACCGACGACCCTTTACACATTCATCCCAATAACCAATTCAACATCGCCTACATCAATATCATTTTCCAGCTTCCTTATTACAAATAATAGAACACTTCCCCTCAACCCCGGATACAATATAGGAAAATTTGGTCAGTATCATTTCATAAAAACAAGCAGATTTGCTTTACTTTACTTCATAATTGGCCCCAGTACAAGCACCATCCTTGATATGAGGATATAGTTTTAAATATTATTTGTGAATAGTGTTTCTTACATCGGTCGTTAATAATTTAATTCAGTCATGGTGGATCGCATGATTGATATTGTGATAATGATGACATTGACACACCAATGCAAAAATAGAAAGAGTTAAGAGTGTTGTCGTATTGTATTAGTGGTTGTCTTATGCGAAAGACCTTTGCAAGTTTTTCTGGTGCACTAATCATGAATAACATTATAATGCATATGAATTTTTCAAAATTTTTTGTTTGATTAAAAATTTATATAGTATATAGATCATTCATTAAATAATTTACATAAATTGAAAATTATTTAATATGTTATTGAGACCCATTAAAATTAATGTTATTTTGATTTTCGAGAGACAACTTCCTACGATGCTGAACTGCAAACAACCTCAGGGTCGATTTCGGGCATTTTCGTTACACTCCAAGCAAAGAGGTTTGAGTTCTCTTTTAGAAAAGCGCCGAGTTGTTTTTTTTATATAACTAAGTTGGGGAGATCAACCCCGATCTTGACACCTTTGGAAAGATCCTCGCCAAAGGGTATGAATTTAAGTTCCCCGTTAGGGATGGGACAAAGGATTTCCTTGTCGAGTGGCACTTTCTTTTATTTCTTCTTATCTTTTAATTAGCCCTCTCTTGCTAAATTTGGAATCTAACTCGAGTATGCTATTAGTTTTGGCAATATTGATTGTGGCCATCTTCTTTATTTCCCTTTATTTTTTTACTACTTAAGTTATGAACTTTGATTCTTAGCACCTGCTTCGAAACATCTCCTTATAGCAGTTATGTCGCCGTGCAGAGTTGTGACTTGTTCTATAGGGACATAATACTTCATTTTTAGATGGATGCTGGAAGACAATGCATAGAGTTCGGCCAGTTTGAGTATTCCTATGATGCAATTGTAAAGGGAGGGCAGTCCACCATCCAAGAATTGGGCTTTGACTGACTCACTGTTTTTCTTTCATCAAAGGTGACGATTAGGTGGACATGCCCCTAGGTTTCGGTGGTTTATTCATTGAAGCCCTGCAGATCTGACTTGATTTAAGGGATCAAGTTTTTTCTCCGTTAGTTTGAGAGTTTTGAAGAGTTGAATGTACATGACGTTGCACGAGTTTCTTTGGTCGACTAAGATTTTTCTAACGTCAAAAACTCATACAAGTAGAGGGATATGGTAGTTCGAGAATCCTCCAGGAACTTCATCTTTATAGAAGGCCAAGGGGAAGGGTCTTTTCTTCTCCTCAAAAATAGTCATGTGATGTGCAGAGAGGAAACACTTAGCATATCTTCAGACTTTTTTTGAAATATCCTATGGCGAAATTGTTGAACCCTCTATCGAATATAACTAAGCCTTTATGGAAATCTTCTCATATGCCCATAACGACAAGTAAGGCGATGTTTCTTTCATAGTCCTCCTGAAAAATTGGATCATTAGATTTGCATTGTTTCTTTGGTTTCCTTTCTTTGCTTGTTGTTCCTTCTTGTGTATTGTTTTAAATGTCCTGGTTGAATGAGGTTTTCGATGATGTCCTTCAAATGGATGTAGTCTTCAGTGACATGCATGTAGCTCTGGTTGAATATACAATATATTCTTTTGTCTACTTTGGGCTTGACGTGCAGTTGTTTTAGGAACCTTGCTCCAACCATTTTGAATTTGGCATTAGAGCATTTAGCTAGTATGTGTTCGCTGAAGCGAGCAAAAGGGTATCCTCATAGAAACGCCTAAAGGGAGTTTTTTTTATCTCGAATCTTATATTTCCTTTTATCCCCTCAACGTGCCACATCATGATCCTCATGCAGCTTAGGTTTCCTTATGTTCACAATTATAGTCTTTTCTTCATACTTGATATACGCTTTCACTTTGTCGAGGAAATTGTCTAAGGTACTGAAATCCTCGATTCCTATGGCTTTGGTGAAGTCGTTGCTTGCTCGCAACCCTACTCTAGGAGGTATAGTTTCATACCCTCATATGTTTGTGCTTGTATAACTTTCTTGTTGAATTTTGTAATGTAATCTCTGAGAAAGTATGCCATTCCCTTGCACGATGGCTTTGAGAGCGACTTCTATTTTTATCAATTGTCGGGTAGCAATGAACCGTCAACATAAATCTCTCTAGGAGTCGAAGGGCACTAGGGGAAGACTCTTATGTGGTTCCTCGAACCCCTAATGTTGCGTGTGGTGGGAAATAGCTTGCATTTGTTCGATGAGTGGTCCAATTTTTATAATGATGACCAAAGGCAACATTATTCTTTTTCCTTTATTAAAACATTTTTTTCTCTAAATAAGTGTGGATTAGCGAATTGAGTTTTTAGTTTTTACTCACTACTACTACGTGTACTAATTTTTGTCAAAATTATGTTTAAAAATTGCCTAAAAGGACTGTTAAAAGGAATGAAATATTTTAGTAGTACTAGTAGTTAGTAGTAAGAAGCATTGAATGGAACACAATTTGATGCAATGTAAGAGGAGAGGAAACACATTTTCTCATCATCTCAATAAATCAAACCACGCGTCAAAATCCAACAGGACACCGACACGTTAATTTTAGAGACAATCCCGGCGCACGTTACTAACCTGCACTCCACTCTCTCCCTCCTTTATTTTCAACATCTCTCTCTCTCTCTCTCTCTCTCTCCCTGCAAAATTCTCTCCTTCATCTTCTCGATTCCTCTCTCTCTGTAAGTCTCGATTCATCTCCCTCTAACCATTTCATTTTCTTCTGATGATGATTTTTACATTTCTTTCTTAATTAATAACTTCAATTCCTCTATCTCTCTTCGTTCTGATTTCTGAATGATCATCAAATCCAAATCAAAACCTCAATTCCTCAATTCATTCATTCATCTGTAAATCTTAGCTTTTAGGTTTAGGTTTAGGTTTAGGATTTTATTTTGTTGTTTTAATCACTGATTGATAATTGCAAAATTTGTTGATTGAATTTTCAATTGGAATGCAATGAGACGCCGCCCTGTGGCGGGCGTACTCCCTGACCAAATGGAAAAAGGGGGAGCTAAGAATCAGAATTCCCGCCTTTTCTGTTTAGCATTCGTGTCGGCATTCCTTTGGTTGTTTCTCTTGTATTTTCATTTTGTGTTTCTTAGAGGAGATAATAGTAATAATACTAGTATTAATGCTCATTTTGTCGATGATCACACCACCGATTCATCGCCTGTTAATCATGAATCCGATGAGGATGCCGTTCAAGTCAAACCCCCTCCTAGAAAGATTGGGTTACCCAATCCTCCTGTGGAGAAGAAAATTTTCCCTTTTATTAAATCCTTGAAAACTGCTGAAAATAAGAGTGATCCTTGTGGGGGAAGGTATATTTATGTGCATGATCTTCCTTCGAGGTTTAATGAGGATATGTTGAAGGAGTGCAAGAGTTTGAGTCTTTGGACTAATATGTGTAAGTTTACTACTAATGCTGGTCTTGGACCGCCGCTTGAGAATGTTGAAGGGGTTTTCTCTGATACTGGTTGGTATGCCACCAATCAGTTTGCTGTTGATGTTATATTTAGCAATCGGATGAAGCAGTATGAATGCTTGACTAAGGATTCTTCCATTGCTGCTGCAGTTTTTGTTCCATTTTATGCTGGGTTTGACATTGCGCGCTATCTTTGGGGTTATAATATCTCAAGGAGGGATGCGGCTTCGCTTGATCTTGTTGACTGGCTTATGAAGAGGCCGGAGTGGAATATAATGAATGGGCAGGATCACTTTCTTGTTGCGGGAAGGATAACATGGGATTTTCGGAGATTATCTGAGGAAGAATCAGATTGGGGCAATAAGCTTCTGTTTTTACCGGCAGCGAAGAATATGTCCATGCTTGTGGTAGAGTCCAGCCCGTGGAATGCAAATGATTTTGGGATTCCATATCCTACGTACTTCCACCCTGCAAAAGATGCTGATGTGTTCAATTGGCAGGACAGAATGAGGGGATTAGAGAGGAAGTGGCTTTTCTCCTTTGCTGGAGCTCCGCGTCCTGGTAATGCCAAATCAATCAGGGGTCAATTGATTGAGCAATGCAGAAGTTCACCGGTTGGTAAACTGTTGGAGTGTGACTTTGGTGAAAGCAAATGTCATTCTCCTAGCAGCATAATGCAGATGTTTCAAAGCTCACAGTTCTGCTTGCAACCTCAGGGTGATTCATATACACGAAGATCTGCCTTTGATTCAATGTTGGCTGGCTGCATACCTGTCTTTTTCCATCCGGGTTCAGCATACACACAATATACTTGGCATCTTCCTAAAAATTATACCAAGTATTCGGTCTTCATTCCTGAGGACGACATTCGTAAGAGGAACATGAGCATAGAGGAAATACTTGGTCAGATATCTCCTGAACAAGTGAAAATCATGAGAGAAGAGGTCATTAGTCTCATTCCAGGACTAGTGTATGCTGACCCTCGCTCCAAGTTAGAAACTCTTAAAGACGCATTTGATGTTGCTGTACAAGCAGTGATTAACAAAGTTACACATTTGAAGAAGGATATTATGGAAGATATTATTGATAAAAACTTCATTGAGGAGAACAGTTGGAAATATGCTTTGTTGGATGAGGGAATGCATGAGGTAGGACCTCATGAATGGGATCCTTTCTTCTCAAAACCAAAAAATGATGGTAGTGGAGAGTCCACTGATTCATCTGCTGAAGCTGCAAAAAATTCTTGGAAGAATGAGCAAAGAGGTAAAAGATAATATACACTGGCTGCTGCAGTGAGGTTTAATACAGATTGAGACACGCTTTCCCTGAACTGGGAATGAGCTGCAAATTTTTGCCGGGATCTTGCTGTGAACTTACTGTTGAACATGTGTCCAAGCATATTGAGTGTGCTTCCTTGTTGAAAACCCCAGCATGGGTACTTATTATTTTGATTTACACGTTTTTTTATAGGTTTTCTTGATTTCTGCTTCATGTATTCTGTTTAGTTGTTCCTAGAACGTGTTTTAGGAGGTTTAATAATTTCTTCATGTAATATTTTTGCTCATTTGATTTATATAGAAAAAATAAACAAATTTTTATCATGGTTGAGTGTAAACTTGAAAGAGTTTAATCATTGAAGTCAGGATAGATTGCTATCTTTCGATAATGACACATTCATTTTAGTATATTTGGCATTTCATTTTCTGTATACACGCCTTCATTGAGAGCTATATCTTTCCTCACCTGCTGCTTCTGGTTTGCATGATTAACGTTTCTACCACTTTGTTTTGGTCAAAATAATTAGTCAACAGAATAAATCTGCTACTTGGTTAATTAAATTTTTCTGTAGTCTTTGTGAAAACTCTAACCAGTTGATATTATTGAATAATGATTGTTAAATGACTGTTAAACAATCGATGGTAGAAAAGAAATTGCAGTGAAACTGAAATTCTCTTCCAAAGTATGTAAGGTTCATTTCTTTGATATACAACTATGCATGAAATGGACTACTTATTGATGTTGAGATTCACGTTTGTGAAATGATTCATCACATGGTAATAGATGCAAGAAGTTTCTTCACTGCCAAATCTTGTAGCATTATTTTTGGTATGACATGACACTGGCAAATGAAACTCTTGTCCTTAATGGAGGAAATGAATAGATAGCTGTGCTGCAGGGCCAATGCTAGTAACTTCCAGGTTTGGTGAACTTTTCTTTCTGTTCAGAATGATTATTTTATTGTGCAATTTTCTCCTTAAAATTCTATTCCAAATATCAATATTTTGATCCATTCAACCAAAGTTATTATGCAAAAACTATGGTTAGGTATAACTAAAACCATTGTCTGCTTAATTCTTAAGCGTAGAAAATCAATTGAATATTGGACAAAGTCCAGGCAAACAAGTTCCTGTACATAGTTTTGATTTTCCCACCGTCTAGAAGCATCAGCAACCAAATAGTATGTGTATATTACATACAGAAAATGATTGATAAGGAAAGTCCTGCAATTATGCATACTTCTCTTATCCGAGGAAGAAACAAAAACCATTAGATAAAAAAAAGGGTAGAAAGCTGACATTGATAACCTCTGTTTTTAGCAGGGGCAAAGAAATTGAATAGAAGACAACCAATAGGAAAGGGTTAAACTTTTTTTCCATTGTCATTAATCATAAATAACACTGGTGAAGATCAGTGGTGTTGTATGTGAGAAATAGAACTCAATATCCTTTGATACAATCATACAACATCCATTTCCCTTTTTCCTTCCCCCTATCTCCCTAGTGGAGATCCATTATGCAGCATTTTAGTGGTGAGTTCCCTTTTGAATCCTAGCAGGGTCTAGTACTGAAAAAACATATAAGTTTTATCATTCGAATTTGCTAAAATCCAGCCAATACATCCAGACAAGATATTTCCCTGTCGTGATTCTGACATACTCACCGTGATGCCAAACATATCAACAAAAAATATATAGACACCACCAATAAGCTAAGTAGAAAAAACAACAGACAAGACATGCTTATAGAATTGCAATGTAGCTGCATGCAGGTATTACAATATTTACTAACAAAATTTCTTGCCTTTTTTAAACATAATAAAAGAAATCCATAGGACAATGAGCTTTGAGATCTATAGGAAATCAGTTACATACTGGTAACTAAATTATAGAAAACAAACTTCTTGACAGAGGACAAAAGAATAGAAGGGAAAAAGTTAGTACATTAACTCAATATTTTATGAATTGCAAACCATTAGCATTAGAGTATCGCTCCATGAATCTCATGAACCTATCCCAGTCTCGTGGAGTCCTCATTATATACTTGGCTTCAATTCCTGAGGGCTTTCCATTGAGGAATTTAGCATTTACATCAACAGATTGAAGGACTCCTTCCTCATCAATCATGTAAAAACCAGTAATGTCACCTACTTCTCCAGAAGAATCAAAAACTGAAGGCTGATCAAACCTGAAGATAGCCATGCCATTTGTTCCATCTTTTGATTTTGTCAGCTTCACATCTGGTATTGTCAGTTCATCGGTTCCTTGAATGAACTGTATTTTGGGTTTCCCTGCCATCATGATAACCGGCATGTGCAGCGGAGTTTTTTGAGTTATCATTGGTAACCTCAAACTTGGCACATGTAAATATTGACCATTGAATGAGGAGTTTAAGTTCAAGCTTCCATGGACAATTGAAGAAGGAACTGCATAAACATAGAAAATCATAGATATATCAGATGATATGCATCACTTTTTATTTGCTATAGGAAAAAATCTTCATAGAAATCCTATGTTCAATGTTTTAGGTTAGGGGTCAATGTAAGATGATACTAGAAATTGCTCTACATGTATGTATAGAGAATAATGGAATATAGCTTCAAACTCAAACTAATGAGACTTCTAAGATTACTTCATATTCTTAACAACAAACATTACAAAGGTACAGTTCTGTCATTAATTGTAAATTTAATGTTGCAAATTTGGCTACATTAGTTATCAAAACATTTCAATGGAACCCCAAAACAAAAACAAAGAAAGAAAGTGATGTTGGGGGACATAATGTTAAAGAGAGTAACTGTACCTGAGTATGAGCGTGGCTTATGAACAGAGTTGTAGAGTGGAGAGGAGAATGCAAGAGAGTGCATAGTTGCCATTGCAAGGAAAAGAGAGAGAGAAGCAGAGTTGTTCTCAACAGCACTTGCATTGCATCTCTAGTTGTCATAAAATCACAAGATAGAGCAAGTAGAATTGTGGTCCACAAAATGTCTATTGTGTCACAAACACAACCATTCATTTGTGATGATAATTCTTTGCTTTTTGCAATATGCAAAGGATGAGAGTCCACTTGATTTGTGACAAACCATTGGTGTTGCTGACATGGCATTGGCAATCCTCGAATGATAGACGTGGCATGAAAAGTTTTCTTTCACTATTATCTGTCTCACTCTCACTCGCATATGTTTGTACAAGTACATCATTCTCACTGATTTTGTATTAAAACTATATTATTCTTATTGATTTTGCATTTACTGATTTTGTTCTTCATAATGATGAAATTTTTCGTTGAATTTTTTTGCTGAGAATTTCATTGAGAGGAAGATGTAGAAGTGATAGGAAACAAAAAGATAATGATACACTCACTTTTAGTTTATTTTAATTTAAAAATAATGATGCTTTTGTCAAATTCAAAGAGGAGATGGTTGCTAATGTACACCTTTATAAAAGAGAGTGATTGTGTTATAGCAAAATTCATCTAATTTATATTGTTGAGTATGGTACTTTAAAGATAAAATTTAATATTATATCATATATTCATATTTAAAATATTTATATTTCAAATCAATTTTATCCATGGAGTACATGCTGGGCATCAAAGAACTCACCTACACAAATCAAAGAATTCACCTTAAAAAATTGTTTTCTTGTTTGAAAAAGAAATAATGTAGGGGTATTATATAAACAAGTGTGTGTGGGTAGTAATTTCCTTTTAAAATGTACTAGTAAACAGACAAATGAGATCAATGACAAAATAAGGAAATTATTTTCTTCCCACCCCTAGAAACCATTTAATATTTCAATTTTATCCCCCTTTTCAATTTACTTCTAAAATTTCAACTTTATTTTTCATATTTTGGAGTTCACTCTTATAAACCATTCCATATTTCTACTACCGACGAATTCTTACTTTTAGTGACCAATTTTGTTTGTCACTGCTGTATTTTCATGTAGGTTACAAGAAATTTGGCTTGTAGTGACAGATAAAAGTGTCACAAAAAGTCCAAAAGATTTGTATAGAACTGGTTATGTGAACCGGAATACTTTTTTCAAACTAATCCGGTTCAATTTTTTACACCGGAACAATTTTTGAAAAGTTCAGTGTTTTCACTTTAAATTACAATAACTTTTACTTGTAGTGACGGATAAAACTATCACTAAAAATCTAAAATGCATGCACAACACTAGTTTTGACAAGAACCGAAACACTTTTTCAAACTAATCCGGTTCATATCACAACAATTTTTGAAAATTCCAGTGTTTTTAACTTTACGTCCAAAATGCATACATAGAACTCATTTTGACATGAATTGGAATTCGTTTTCAAATTAATTTGGTTCAGTTGCACCTTTTTTGAAATGGCTAAGTTTTTCACTTATGTTTAACAAAATTTGATTTATAGTGTGATAGATAGTGTCTGTCACTAAGAGTAACAATATGTTAGTTAAATCTAAAAGTGCGAAAAATGATATGTAAAAATTCTAATAACAAAAGAGGCAAAATTAAAATGTTTAATGATTTGCATAGATAAATAGATAATTATAGGGGCAGATAAAGTATACTACTAAAATTATATAAGGGTCTGTTTGGCAAGACTAAAAAATTAGCTTATAGCTTATAGCTTATAAGCTCATTTGAGAAAGAAAAAAACTCTGTTTGGTAACTGTGAGCTTATAGCTTATAAGCTAGCTTATAGCTTATTTTCCAGACGCTATTTCAAGTAGCGTTTTAGCTTATAGCTTATCATCTTTTCTTCCAATTTTGCCCTTATTATTTTACCACAAATCCCATTTTATCCTTTGTGCTTTATTATATTTAAAACAATGTTTATATATGTTGTAAATTTGTACAGCATGTACTTGACACCTAGTTTTTTTTTCTTTCTAACTTTTATAAAAAAAAATTGTTGATTAGGTTGTGCTTGTTTTTAATCACGTCATACTAGTTGCTATTTAGTATTTTTTTTTTTGTTAGTTGCTCTCTACCTGTACGTATATACAATATATCTTTCCATTTTTTTTTATTAGTCAAGACAATCCACCTTTCTTATGTAATATATATATATATAATTTTAAAAATGGAAATAAGCAAATAAAAAATTTCAAAAGATAAATTATTTAATATTAATTTATAAAGATATATTAAATTAATAAATTTTAAGTATCTAAATAATAATTTAATTATAGATTCAATTATGATTTTCTACAAGATATTTTATAATTAAGAATGTTCTTTTATGTCATTTTACACTTATCAACTAGTCAACCGCTAATTTTACCAAACACTTCAACTAACTTATCAGCTATAAGCTATCAGCCATCAGCTATTAGCTATAAGCTATCAGCTATAAGCTATAAGCTAGCTTATCAGCTAACCGCTATTTTTACCAAACAGACTCTAAGTTTAATTGCACTTTTGGTCCATCTATTTTTCATTTTTTTGCCATTTTAGTCCTCTTATTTTAAAATTAAATATTTTAACCTTCCTATTTTAATTTTTGTTGCACTTTTGGTCCCCCAATTCATTTTGTTTAGAAAAAATATTGATGCAGCATTTTTTTATTAAGTGGCACTGATGACTAGGATTAAAACATGCTGACCCATAAAATTTCATGATACAATGACACAAATGTCCTTTTTTCATCCTCATTTCATCTTCCTTCAACCTCTTTCAAACCCAGCCAGCAAACAAAAATCTGGGTGGGGTTGTTGATTGTTGTTGTAGATTTTTAAGTTTTTTCTTTTAAACTAATTAAAAATGAATTAAAAAAACCCACCTAACCTATAGTTTTTATCTATGTGTTATTTCATTTACGTGCCAACCAATAATAAAATGCCACATCAACATTTTTTTGAATAAAATGAATTGGGGGATTAAAAGTGCAACAAAAATCAAAATAAAAGGGCTAAAATGTTTGATTTTAAAACAGGGGACCAAAATTGCAAAACATGTAAAATAGGGGAACTAAAAGTACAATTAAGCCAACTATATATTATTTAAATATTTTAAAAATATATATTATTTATTACAGTAGTATTATTTTTTCTATCTTTTTTTAGGTAATTGTGTATGTGTTTACGCTGATTTTTGGTAAACAACCGCTAGTTTGCAATGCTTGAGAGACCAACTAGAAAATCTCGGAACATGTTTGTGCATTTATGGTTTATGTTTGAAAATAACAATGTTCATTAACGCAAATGAACAAGTTTGTTTGTAAAAAGTAAATAAAATGAAAGTAAATGACTTGATTGACAAGAAATGTAAAAATACTCAAAATGAGTACGTATTTGACAAGAAAAAGTAAATGATTCAATGAAATAAAATGCAAAGAATGTAAATGAAAGCAAGTAAATTGCATAGGAATGTAAATTGCATTGAATTAATAAGAAGTGATCACAGTACATACATTGTTGCCTTGTATACTCGTTTCTCTCGAACGCTGGGTACTTTGAGTGTTTAAGAAATTTTTAGTATGAGTAATTTGTGATATGATTTACAACAAATGAACTAGTATTTATAGATAAATTCTAAGGCTATCTACTAACGACTATATAACAACTGTTTGACAAGTGTCTTGCCACATAATCTTCATTCCTGAATGCCAAAAGTTGTCAAACTTGAATGAAACGTTGTAATGGTTTGAAATTTGAATCTTCAGAAATGCTGAAAAACGTGCTAAGTCTTTAAACAGGCTTCGAGTTCGAATGATACTTGATAGTTACTCGAAATATGGGCGACTCGAATCAAATCTTGATTTGCTTCTTGAACTTGTAAATATTTTCCATTTTCTGAGATTTGTAAATATTCTCAAATGAGAATATTATTTTCATTAAATATATTACTTTTAACCTTTATTGTATTATTAATGTCTTGGAAACATTAATTTTCATAATTAAAAGGTCTAGTAATTATATTCAAAGGAATTTTTAGAGCATATTTCAACTTAGCCAAAATATGGGCTAACAGTATGTGACCAAATTGATGTGTCCACCAAGATTTCCAAGACTTCCTCTCTGACTTGCATGTAATGGATATGTAAGACCAAACTGATAAAAAAAAAATTCAAGGTTTTAATGAAGGAAAGTAATATGAGAAAAAAAAAATGAATGGATGAAAGGAAAATGATTATTAGAAAACCAACATTATTCATTGCATTACATACATGTACATGTGCAATTAGGAGCACCTTGATCCCGTTTTAGCATCTTTTTGCGGTAAGTTAATTATAATAATAAAAGATAATATCGGATTATAGTTTTCTTTTTCTTTGATGAATGCTTCGCATGTAACCCATGTGTAACCACGTAAGCAAAGTTTTCATTTTTCAACATTTCTCCAATCTACTACCCTTGGATTCCAACAAAGGAAAAAAAGAACATTACATTTACAGCCATCAAATAATTCAGTATAATGGAAAAATAAAATAAAATGTAATAATACTACTTCACTATAGGAAGCTGCTTATAATTTCACATGCCATCCATGGATGTGTATAGTTGGCAAATGTGTTATAGGGCAATAAAAACGGTTTGTAATATTTATCACTTACCTAAATCCAACACCTCACATGCTTGCATGTGAATATTGTAAGAGAGAAAAAGTGTAAAAACAAAAAATAGTAATGAATGAATTTTGATATATGATAGAAGTGGCAGTTGGTGGGCTCATCATGCCATGATTGATTAAGTTCGTCACATTGCCCCCATTTTCTTATGTTTGCTAATATCCTCTCTTCACTTAATGGCATTGGCTTGCCTCTATTCATTGAAATTAAATCCACCGTATTATTAGTTGCACGGTGCAGCAAATATGGCGACAATTAGATTTTTTTTTGAGATTGTGGTTTTTATCGTCAAATATAGTGACTTCTTTGTTGAATTGAATGCTTCTTAAACGATGAGACAGTTATTCCCTCCGTTTCAAAATAAGTGTCGCAGTTGACCATTTTGCACTATTCACATAATCTACTTTGATCGTATTTTTTTTACTAATATATAAATGTAAATATTAGCAAGTAAGATATTGTTTGATTTGTCTCGATGAGTATTTTTAAGATATACAATTTTTATAATTTTGTAAGATAGATAACTAAATATATTAACGATTAAAGTTGTGCATTGACAAACGTGAACCGGTCAACTGCGACACTTATTTTGAGACGGAGAGAGTAGCTCATAAATTATTTAAGAGACAACAAGATTATTATTAGATTTCAGGACAATATCATAATATTATATTTATAATTTTTTTGATAAATTTATTACTTCAACTAATTTTATTCTAATCTATCTAAATTTTGTTGGAGGGTCTTATGGTCTTTTGATAAATTAGAGAAAGGATTCTCTCATGTACCAGAAAAAATTCAGTGCAATCTTAGCCTTTAATTATTTTTCTTTTCTTTTTATTAGATGGAAAGAAAAAAAAACAAAAACAAAAACAAGAAAGAAATTAAGCTAGTGGACGAGTAACACCTATAACATCAACCAACAACATAAGACTGAGTTGAGGAGGACAACTATTCCAAATTTTCAAAGCATTTTTTGAGGAAGCTCCGGTCTTCGCAAACTAATCAGCATAGGCATTGCCCTCTCTTAGAGTATGTTGAAAAGAGACATTCCAATCTCCTTGGTGGAGAAGACGAATTTGTCGGATAAGTGGTGCGTAAGAATGCAATTGAGATGCTCCATGAGAAGCGAAATTAATTGCTAGAGTAGAATCTAATTCAATGATGACATTTCTGTATCCTTCCGCTTGAGCAAACTTGAGACCATGTAAAATTGCATGAAGTTCAACATATAACGAACGAAGTAGAAATTTCAATAAGGTCAGAGAATCCAAGTAACCATTTGCCATTGTTGTCACGTAAAATGCCACCGAAATCCAATCTTTCAAGATTGTTGAAAGAGCTGCATCCACTTAACTTTGATGGTGCCTTTAAGAAGGGGAATCTAGATGACCGTCCGCATCGCTTTTTGGATGGTAGAAATACCAAGGACCTGTAAGAAAAGAGCTATATAAGAATGAATTTTATTAAGACACTACCATATAATCCACTTACTGTCATTTCGGGTCTGCCAGATAATCCAACAAGTAACTATAAACATAGTCCCCATTGGAAGAAATACCATGATCAACACCAATCGAGAAAATGTGTCATGGACAAAAAAATTTATGTGCGGAAAGGAACAACATCCCAAATTATCATAGAGAAAGGACAATCAAACTCTCCTCCGGTGTATGACACCTTTCATTATTTTTCTAATAATTAGTGATGGTACTATGTTGAAATATGAATGGATGAGGTTTCACTTTGCAAAAATGTAACTGAAGAGGATCATTGTCCTAATAAATCTTGATAGAGTGTGTTCTATCGTCAAGAAGTCATAACTCAAGTGACAAAAAATATTGAAATTGCGAGATAGAATGTTCATGATTGGAGTTCAATTTATAGTTACTCAATTTTGTGTGTCTGAATTTATAATGGCGACTGAGGTTCAACTCTTAGACATACATTTCACTTTGTGTTTCTTAAAAAACAATTAATAAACGTAGATTTAATGGATCTATTCTTTTCCACCTAAAAAAATAGAATTTATCTTCTTTTTTTCTTCATGTTTCTTTCTCCCTCTAACATGAAAAGATTCCCTCTAAACCATTTTGAACAATTAAGATTTATGAGGATATAAAACCATCAAGCAAGTGGGGGATGAATAATGGTTCATTGGTTCTAGCTAATTATTATTTCTTTTGGTTTAGATTTTGATATTAAGATAATCACAAGTACATAATGTTCTGGTAGATCATTTAATTAACCATATGTTAAAGTTGGGCCACTTATGCATCATTACTAAATCTTTGTCATAGTTAGAACTTAGAAGTTACCTTCAAGTCCACTAAAAATTCAACTTTCATAATCATGAAACACAACTTAAAGTAGCGTAATGAATAATTTTTATTGAATGTGTACTGTCATGGACCATGGCAAGAAACCAAGAACCTTTAAGTTTAGATATTGTTTATATACTTCCCAAAAAGAAAGGTTCTTAAAACATTCGTCCTTAAAGGTTAAATGAGGTTAATTATAAAGTTTCCTTAACTACTAGTACCTTAATTGAAGAATCTTTATTCTATAAAATATTATTGATCAATATGTTTGATATGAAAGTGTAATTCATATCAAAGTTTTCAAAGTATTCTGAAAGGAAAAATATCATGAAAAGAATTCGCCGGTTAATCTATTTGCATCTAGTTTGCATAAATTGGTGGAGGTGAATAGAACCTAAAGCTTAGTGTGATACACACGCTTTGAAATTATTTTGTGCAACCATCATCATGTCATCTTCATCTTATTCAAGTATTTGCAGTAGACCCTCAATACAAGATCTAACAGATACAGACATTGACACATCAATATAGATAATAACTTGAGATAATGAATAAATTAAATGTTTCAATGTGACGAAAGATGACACGTGTTGGACACCGGACACGTCTTCATTCTAAAGTATTAGTGTCATTTCTTTTTCTTTGTTCTTGATATATTTGCAAATGCTGTAAAAAGGGATTGTAATAAACAAATAGGAGAAGAAACAATTGGTTATAATAAAAGATAAAAAGTACATCTCTATTCCTCATTCAAGTTGACAATGATAAAACATAAAGGAAGAAGTAGGAACTAAATGGCATGAAGAGTCACATTCTCTCCCATGTTTTATGTCGGAGAAACTTCCAATAACTCCAAACCTTCACTGTCACTATGCTAACATTATTATCTGCTATCAAATACCAATCCATAAATCCTGACAAACCTTAAAAAATCACCAAAATTAATGAATGATTTAGTATAACTAACCCATCCTTATTATATATCTAATCCTCTTTACATTATTAACCATATCCTCCTTTGTATTCAATCACTTCCTTATCAAAAACAAGAGATATCACTCTCTATCAGTGTCATGTCATGTTAACTCCGTACAACACCATTGTCCTTCATTAGAGAGAGTGCAGATGGTGTGAAACTGAAACATTGATCAAGAAGAAGAACAAGATGCAGCTCAAAACTCAGTTTTTCTTCTTCTTCTTCTTCTGGTCCATTTGCTCTTTCCCTTATAGCTTTTATGCTGCAGAAAATGATGAAGTATCTGCTTTACTTGCTATAAAAGCAAGTCTCGTTGATCCGTTGAATAGCCTACATGATTGGAAGGATGCAGATGCAGCTGTAGCAGCTCAAGCTCATTGTAACTGGACTGGTGTGAAGTGCAATTCAGCTGGAGCTGTAGAGAAGCTTGATATCTCACACATGAATCTGAGTGGAAGTGTCTCCAATGAGCTACAAAGTTTAAAAAGTCTAACTTTTTTAAACTTGTGCTGCAATGGATTTGAGTCATCACTTTCAAACCACATAACCAATATTACCTCGCTAAAGAGCCTCGACGTAAGCCAGAATTTCTTTACCGGTGAATTTCCATTAGGCCTTGGAAAGGCGGCATCACAACTTGTCACCTTGAATGCATCAAGCAACAATTTCTCCGGTTTTCTTCCTGAGGACCTTGGAAATATCTCTTCACTAGAGATACTTGATCTTAGAGGCAGCTTCTTTGAAGGTTCTATTCCAAAATCCATCAGTAACTTGAGTAAGTTGAAATTCCTCGGTCTATCTGGGAATAATCTCACCGGGAAGATCCCGGTTGAGATTGGAAAACTTTCATCATTGGAGTCTATGATCATCGGTTATAACGAATTTGAAGGCGGTATTCCAAAAGAGTTTGGAAATTTAACCAAGCTGAAGTATCTTGATTTAGCAGAAGGCAATTTTGGTGGTGAAATTCCTGATGAGTTGGGAAAACTCAAGTTATTGAACACAGTTTTCTTATATAAGAACAGTTTTGAAGGAAAAATTCCACCAACTATTGGCAACATGACTTCATTGGTATTGCTTGATCTGTCAGACAACATGTTATCAGGAAGCATTCCGGCCGAAATAAGTCAGTTGAAGAATTTGCAGCTTTTGAATTTCATGAGGAACAAGCTATCTGGTCCTGTGCCTTCTGGTATTGGAGATTTGCATCAACTAGAAGTTCTTGAGCTATGGAATAATTCCTTGTCAGGGCCATTGCCTAGTGACCTTGGCAAGAATTCGCCGTTGCAGTGGTTGGATGTTTCGTCCAATTCACTCTCCGGCAAGATTCCAGAAACGCTTTGTGCTAAGGGCAATCTCACCAAGCTTATACTTTTCAATAATGCCTTCAAGGGTCCAATTCCAACAAGCTTGTCAAAATGTCCTTCACTCGTCCGCGTTCGGATTCAAAATAATCTTCTTTCTGGTACAATTCCTGTTGGTTTTGGTAAGCTTGAAAAGCTTCAGAGGCTAGAATTGGCTAACAATAGTCTCACTGGTGGAATTCCAGACGACATTGCTTCTTCCACGTCTCTTTCATTCATTGATTTCTCCAAAAACAAACTCCACTCTTCTATTCCTTCCGCTGTTATTTCTATTCCAAATCTGCAAACGTTCATGGTCTCAGAAAACAACCTGGAAGGTGATATTCCAGACCAATTCCAGGACTGTTCATCACTTGGAGTCCTGGATCTCTCGTCGAACTTTTTCTCTGGAATCATTCCGGCAAGCATTGCTTCGTGTCAGAAATTGGTAAAGTTGAGTCTACAGAATAACCAATTGACCGGCAGCATCCCAAAAGCAATAGCAAGCATGCCTACATTGTCTATTCTCGATCTTTCTAACAACTCTCTAACTGGTCAAATACCTGATTACTTTGGTATGTCTCCGCCTCTGGAAACATTCAATGTCTCATACAACAAGCTAGAAGGTCCTGTGCCGGAAAACAGCATGCTAAGAACGTTAAATCCAAATGATCTTGTGGGAAACGCTGGCCTATGTGGTGGTTTCTTACCTCCATGTGGAAAAACCTCGGCATATTCATTAAGGCGCGAAAGCTCACATGGAAAGCACGTAATTGTAGGATGGATAATTGGAATATCATCTATCTTATCCATTGGAGTTGCTTCTTTGGTAGCAAGATCTATATACATGAAGTGGTACACGAAAGGATTGTGCTTTCGAGGAAGATTCTATGGAGGTAGCAAGGGATGGCCTTGGAGATTGATGGCATTTCAGAGACTCGATTTTACCAGTACTGATATCTTATCCTGCATCAAGGAAACAAATGTGATAGGCATGGGAGCAACCGGGGTTGTTTACAAGGCCGAGGTACCACACTCAAGTACAGTCGTGGCAGTCAAAAAATTGTGGAGATCAGGATCTGATGTTGAAGTGGGAAGTAGTGATGATCTTGTTGGAGAGGTGAACCTTTTAGGGAGGCTAAGGCATAGGAACATTGTTAAATTACTAGGGTTTCTTTATAATGACACTGATGTGATGATAGTGTATGAATTTATGCTCAATGGAAACCTTGGAGATGCTTTGCATGGTAAACAATCACAGAGATTGCTTGTAGACTGGGTTTCACGGTATAACATAGCTCTAGGAATCGCACAAGGCCTCGCTTATCTTCATCATGACTGTCATCCACCTGTTATCCATCGAGACATCAAGTCGAATAATATACTTCTTGATGCAAATCTTGATGCAAGGATAGCAGATTTCGGATTAGCCAAGATGATGATTCGAAAGGATGAAACAGTCTCCATGATTGCTGGATCCTATGGATACATTGCCCCGGGTGAGTTACTAGTTCATACATGCTTTACAAAGCTAATGACTCATATGGTTTTATGTTAATTAAAAGCTCAAAGAACATATCTTTCAAAACAGATTAGAATAGAGAGTACTATAGAATACTGCATAATTCAATTTTGTGGGGTAAGCAATGTTTCTTCATTTCTAACCATTTCAGTGCTTTCCTGTTTGGCAGAATATGGATACTCCTTGAAGATAGATGAAAAGATTGACATTTACAGTTTTGGAATAGTTCTGCTGGAGCTAATATCAGGAAAGCGGCCGATAGAACCAGAGTTTGGAGAATCAATAGACATTGTAGGGTGGATTAGAGACAAAAATTCACCAGAAGAGGCATTAGACCCAAGTGTAGGAAACTGTAAGCATGTTCAAGAGGAGATGCTTTTAGTTCTTAGAATAGCACTTCTTTGCACTGCAAAGCTACCTAAGGACAGACCCTCCATGAGAGATGTTATAATGATGCTAGGAGAAGCAAAGCCTCGGAGAAAAAGTGTTAGGGACAAAGAGATGCAAGTAATTAGCACATCACCAGTTAATCACTTTCTTTAGGAACTAAATATGTTAATTTCTTGTAATTTTGTTGTAATCAATTCAGTGGCTTACATTTACTTACTCTCAAACTATGTATATCAATATGGATTCATTTTTGCAAATAATGTTATTATGTGTATCATGATTTTGAGTGTGTTTGAACTAGAGCATATTAGCCTCAATTTTTCATGAGTTATATTTTAAAGGGACCAATAATCAATATGACCAAATTGATCCTTCTGAAACTATATGTTCTTTCACAGGAAATTCTGAATTACAAAAGCATGGCATACAAATAAATTCAATAAGAACTAGACAGCTGAGGAAGTTAGAAAGCACCTCTCATTTACACAGCATTAAGACATAGACTAATTTGTATGATTAGTAGTATTACATTAAAATTTATGATGGCTGCATCATCCAAGTGATGATGTATAGAGGCAATTACAGATATACCAAGTTAAACAAACAAAAACTAATTCAGGAAAGGCACAAAAAAACATAAGATTTGATCATTTGAATATCAAAATCCATTTACTAGCTATACTTGTTTACTTTTTTTTTTCTTTCTGTTTTTCCTCCTTGCATATAAGGTGGATAAGTAAGTTCCTCTTATCCTTGGCATGAAAACAATATTTATACCGGCTTGCTTTTCTGTCTGCTATTCTTTTCTTCTAATCTCGGCGCTGCAAAAAAGTAATCAAATTAGTAAAATAAAAATGTGTAAGGAAACTTAAGTTGTATTAGGTATAGTAATGCATCTGCTTACCAAGTCCATTAGCCTCAGATGTCCTCATGATTCGTAGCCTTCTCACAGAACTAAGAAACATCCTGAAAGCATAGAAAACAAGATATCTCAAAAATATAGGAAGTCTATGATTTTTGTGGACTCTTGATAGGTGGAGTGTTCCTCTGAATGGAGGATTAAGTTTTGGAATATTAGATAGGCTATGCAAAAGATAGGAGTAGTAAATTGTGATCTATTTAATTTAACGCCTGTAGCTTGAATTTATGAAACCAGTGATTCTACATAAGATCCTTAACCTTCTAAAGGAAAATCAAACAAAGGGTGTGTTGTGATTAAATAACCAACAAAATGAGTGTCTCATACATTAAGCACGAGTACAGTGCATATTGATACTTACACATAAAACCATCCATTAAGGCACTCCTGATAAGAACCCAAATGAAAGAACATATTTCAAGTAAGCCATAGCAATTGTTTGTGCCCTTTTTTATCAAATAGTTGAAACTTGGCAATTGGGACTGGGAATTCGGAAAAGAAAAAAAAGGAATGCAAATATAGTTATCTCGTCTAACATGATGGATCCTCCCTCGCAAGATGGAACTAGGATCTGAATAATTAATTTTGTTTCAATAGTGCCATATTATCGAGGAAGGCAAAGTCATGGCCAAATATTTATTATTATGCAACCAATGGCTTAAAGTTGAAATCTTTGTATCAAATGCCAAATTTGTACCTTCTAATGAAAGACCGATCCTTCCTACCACCATGTCAACAATTTAAGGGTCCAAAAATTAGGAAACATAAAAAACTAAAATGAAAGAAACAAAAGACACTTGAGCGGTGATGGTTGAAAAAAGTGACGATGCAGAGATAGCAGCAGTGGAAGAAGAAAGTTATATAATAGCAACAAAAGTTTTAATTTTCGAGATTATGCAGACAAGGAGAGTCGCGTGAGATTTTTACTTAACAGCAAAGAGTAGTCCCTCTCACTCTCACATGAGAATCCCCTTTCTCACTTGACATGGCATGTGTGTGTGTGCGCGCGTGTTACTTTAATTAAATGCAATAGAAACTTGTTTACTTACCGCCAAGGAACATCTCCAACAAGCATCCAATCTCCTTCCTTGTCTTCATAAGTGAGTACAAACTTGGAAGTTCCATCCAACAGTATTGAGTGCCTTTCTCTTCTGGAAGTCATGTTGTGATCCTCCCCATTTGATCCTATTGACCATGATAGCAATACCATTAGGGAAAACAGTAATAGAACACATTGAAGACGAAAACACAAAAATTAAATGGTTTTATCAAGATAAAAAGTGTGGCATACACGAAGGAAAAAGTTTGTTTTCGTTAACAATTTTACCAATGTCATTGCGCAGTTTGGAAAAGTAAAAATGAAAAAGTTGCTTCATAAACAAAGGAAAGAATAACTTACTACAGTATTACGCTATATTTAAGGCGGTGACATAAAAAAAAGCGTAAAATCAATAAAATATTCACCATGCAGATAAAATTCTTAGTGATCTTGAAAACATGACATAATTCAATGAGTATAGAAACCAAGAAAAATACCTTTGCAAGTGACACCTGTAGTGGATTCATCAAACATGTCCTCCAATGTCTGTGCCAACGTTTCATAGGAACTGTGAGAGCTCAAATCAATCTTTCTTCCAATTGGTATTCCATCCATTTTTACTTTGACAAACGGGGAATTCCTGAGGCGTCTTTTTTCTTTGATATTAATGTTGTTTTCATCATTTTCGTTGTCAGCATTCTTCCTTACCACAGTATTATTGTTCTTGCTCTTCTCGGCTGCAGAGTTGAATGCTTCAGTTGATTTAGCGTTGGCATTAAAACTATTCACTCGATATGTTCGAAGTGGAGGCCATCCAACTACTTGACTGTCAAATTCAATCACAAAAGAATAGAAAAAACCATCAGCAAAGAAACGAGAAAGAAAATGGTTTGATTAATTTTGTTTCTAGAGAAAAACAGCAACATCATAGACATCATCTACATCACAATATAAAACGGCGGCAGCATAATAATTAATAAATTACTATAACTTTCCTGTTTTTTAAGTAGCTGAACCTCAATTATAAGGAAACTCTTAATTGTGAATTAGATTGTATATTGTATATTTACCAATGGAATTGGATCAATAATTAATCAATCAAGAATCAAATACCATATAATTTCGGCTAAATCTATCGAAAATTACATCATTATTGCTCATCAAAGTTCTATATTCCAGCTTAGAGAATTTGTTACTCCATGAATTTATCACACATGTAAGCAACCAAATGTGTCTAGATCATGCTAAAACAGAAATAATCACTTTCAAATACTATCATCATTTCTATTCTCAATTACTATCAATCAACTAAACCCTCTTAGCCAATCATGTAAAAAAATCAATTTGGTATCACGATAGGTGTCCCAGAATCATGGAGATCCACCGTGATTTTACAAATTTTACAGAAGCTACAACTTGTAAGTAACTTCTACAAAATCGCGGTGGATCACCGTGATTCTGACATATTCACCGTGATACCAAACATACACTAACTAACTAACCCCTTAACTCTTTTACTCTTTGAACTTTCCCAAACCTATTCTAGCCAATTGAATTAAATATCTTAAGCAAAAGTAACACCATGTGATCCATAATTCCATAAATTAACATTAACAAAAAAAGTACAAGAATTCTATGAACATGATACAACATAAGAACCATAATTAAGATGGAAATAAACCTGGGACGGTTGGTAGCATCAAGAGAATCAGCAGGTCTTTTGATTCCAGCAGAAGAAGGTAAAGAAGAAGAAGAAGAAAAATCTTTAGCAGTAAAAATTCTAGCATAAGAACCATTATGATGATGATGATGATGGTGGTAGTGGTGTGACTTAGAAAGGCTTAAACCAAGACCCAATTCAAGTTCAGACTCATCAGGGCTAGAAGAATCTTCAGAAGAAAGTGCCAAGTTTTCATCTTTAGAAACACTTGACATGACCCACCAAAATCAAAGACAAAAAAATTGGATTTTTTAGAAGAAAAGAAGCAAAAGGGTTTGATGAATTTGAAGAGAAGAGGAAAGAGTGGTTAGGTAATGTGAAGTTGAAGAAGGAAAGGAAAGGAAAGGAAAGAGGGTGGTGGTGGGGACAAGGTGGACCCCACATGTCTGTCTGGTCTAGTTTGTTTGTGCGTCTATCTATGAATGAATGCAATGCTGCTTTTTTTCTATCTTTCTTCTAGATTCTCTCTCTTGTCTTTTTCTTTGTCTATACTCTACGCAGCTCTATCACTATAGAAGAAAACCAATACTCAACGTTTTTTCTATTTCTTCTCCTCCTCCTCTTCATATCACATCATTATCAAAATAAATTAAAGGAAATTTTAACACGTGCTTGTTGGGGCACTTGCACTTGTTAGTATATTAATAAAAAAAAATTAATATTGTAATTTGTGCATTTCATATTTTTAAAAGTCAAACATTATTAATTTTAAGATAAAATTACTATTTCGAATATTCTTAAAATGTACCTTTAGAACACATGTTAACATGACCCATAAATTAATATTTTCTCTATTTCAAAATAATGTCATTTTAGTTCAAATATCTTAAAATGATTCTCCTTTTTCAATCTTCAATTCAACATTTTCTAATTCTACTCTTTGATTATTATTTTATACATTATTTTCAAAAAAACAATAAATAAAGTATAGTTAATTTGTCTTATGAGTTTAGCTCAATTGGTAGGACATTGTATTTTATATGCAAGAGACGGAGGTTCAAACTCCGGTCATCCCACTTATCCACTTTAAATGTGAAATTTCTAACTATTAGATTATTTGACCAAAAACAAATCAAAATATATTATGTTTTGACTATATCACACAAATTAAGAAATGTAATTAATGTTGCATAGAAAAGAGAAATTATGAGTTAATTTATAAAACTATTCTTTATAAATAATATGAAAAAGATAAATTATAGAACTAAAATAAGAAAGAGAAACAAATAGTTAAGGGTAAAATAAAAAAAATAAAATTAAATGTTTCATTGATAATGTGACATAAACTACATTCATCCTTAAATATAAGATATTATGGCTCGTCTAGTGTGTAGGATAGAAAAACTAATATGATAGTATAAAACTAATTTATCATGTTTAAATTATTTGTTTAATGCACCAATAAAAAATGGTAAACTTAACTTATCATTATTCATATCCTATTGACTTTTTTGTTATTTTAATCATTATATTAAACGAGGATAACAACTTGATAGAAATCTTTTTTTTAGCAATGAAACTTCTTTTTTATTCTTTTTTATTACAGTTTATTGTTTTCTACTTTTATTTATTTATTTTTGTAAGCATGTTGTTTTTAATTTTATATTTTTGTCAATAATTATTTTTTATAATTATATGTATTATCATGATGATATAATGTTGCACCAAACACAATATATGATAAATATATTCTATCATTATCATATCATGCCCTTATCCAAATTTTTTATTATATCATGTTTTTATTCTATCTTGTACACCAAAGAGGCTCTTAAACTATTTAAATTAATATTTAACTGTGTTTCAGACAAAACATAAATTCAATCTTTTAATTTATTCCTTATAATTTACTATCAGTTAGCTTTTAATTTATAAGGTCATTCATATAAATTCTTACATGTAATCAGGAAAGTGTGATTGAACTGTTGGGGTTTATATTATCCTTTAAACAAAAATTGAGGGTTTGATTTTCACCTTAGGTATGAAGTAACTTTAAATCTTTAAATTATCCCACTTTTTAAAGTGTCTTCAATCTTACGAGGAATTAGTCACTACGTTCGGTGGTGGATACCCGGAGACAAATATATATATATATATATATATATATATATATATATATATATATATATATTCTTACATGTTCTTTTTTTTTAACAATTCTTACATGTTCTTATTCCCGCAATTTAGCATGATTTTATTGTTCACGTATGACGTCTAGATCAAAAACAACGGTTTTTTGAATTTGTTTATATTTTGTGCACTTTTTATACTTGTTAATTCCCGCAATTAAGATATGTGTTCATTTTTATTTATTACAGTTATAAAAAACTATAAGACTCGGCCAACATTAGTTAATTTAGTTGTGATTTACGTTGAATTTATAAGAAGTAATATGATTCAATTCTACGCAGTTGTATGTAAGAGGAGACTAAAACCACTTGAAATAAAATGGGTGTTGTTAACTAGTGTCCTAAGGGCACTAGTTAAGATAACAGAAGTGGTAAGCTTATATTGAAAACGACATTTTATATATTTTTAGTGTTCGTTTTGTGCGCATGATAGAGAGACGGGATATGATGAAATTATCGTATCCTACTTAAATATTTTGTTTGGTACACCAATATGATAGGCTAATTTAAAATATTGTTAATCATATTTCATTGACTCTTTATTATTTCAATCCTTATTTTAAGTTGGGTTACCAACCTGATAACATAATTATTCAACACAATATTCATTCTCATCTCTCCACAATTATATGAAATTAGTTAATTATGAGCATTTTTAATTAATGTCAATTAATTAATAAAAAAAAGTCAATTAAATATATGTTTTTTTTAAATGCAATATATACTTTATCATGTCAATATAAAGTGTGGATCAAACACGTGATAGGAAAAAATAATGCTATCTTTTTTTTTTATTATGTGTAATCAAACACATGACAAAATAATATTTATCATGTCCTTATTCTATCATATTCTTATCCATTTTCTAATCATATCTTGTCTTTATTCTATCTAGTGCACCAAACAGACCCTTATGACTTTGATTACACAAATTCTAATATACTTTTATTATATTTTTTGTTCCTTAACTAATACTTTTGGAACACTAGTTATCATTTTCTAAAAACAAAACAAAGAAAAACTATGAGATTCTTAAAAACGAATTTATGTAAGCAAGAAAAGATGAAATGTTAGTTTTTTTTAATATATTTTACATTAGAATGGAATCGTCATTAAAGATCATTTTAGGTTTAAGTAACAATTCAATGTGGATATCAATCGTTAGTTGGTTCAGTGATGATTGACGTTGAACTTAGTAGAAATGACCGCGGTTCAATCCCCTGCAACTGCAATTGGAATAAGCTGAAACCACTTGATGCCAGAATTAACCCCCGAACAAGATTAAACTGGTGGTAAAAACAAAACAAAAGAAAACAATTCAATATGGATTTAGTACCAAATAAAAAACAACAATTCAATGTGGATTGCATTATTACTTGAACCAGCGGTTCATGTAAAGTTTTTTTTATTGTTTAAGCAATGTTAAGTTCATTTATACTCTTAACTACTTTTTTTTTATAGTCTTAACTACTTTTTTTTTTTTGACAAAATATACTCTTAATGACTTGTTCCGTGAATATAAGTTACTCTGAGAAAAAAAATTCTATTAAAATTCAAGTTATTTTATAATATAATACCAATAAATCATTTAATATAATTTTTCTTATTATACGATAACTACTTATTAGTCTCTCTTTTTTTTTTTCAATTTATTTTTTCCATACTATTATTAAAGAGCAATTTCGTAAAACTAACTCATAATTTTTCTTTTTCATATAGCATTAATTATATTTTTTTAATTCGTATAATATGATTAAAACAACTTATATTTTTGTGGATGTAATACTATTTAGCTGACATAGTCAAGCAATCCACGTTGAATTGTTATTCAAAGTCATCAGCGCCGGTTGTGGTGTTAAGTGCTTCCTCTGCCCTTAATTATAAGTAATTTTTCACTTTTTAGGTTCATTAATTGGATAATTAATGTATCCAATTTTAATTATAGACCAAATACATTAGTTATCTAAAGAATCTAAAAAAACGAAAATTGCTTATAATTAAGGCCGGAAAGAATATAATCCTAAAATGTAGTTGGAATTGATGATTGGTTTGATTGATAGCTTAGGTTTGAGAATTGTTGGTTTAAGCCTTTTAAAAATGGTTGGTTTAGTGGCTTGTTTAAATATGGGATTTGTGAAGAAAATGATGGTGTGTTGAAGTTTGGTGGACCCGTGTTACCATGTATATGGATGGAAAATTTTGAGATTGTGAAAAGTTGTAGTTTAGTTTGGTGGATATAGTTCGGAGTTTGAATCGTCCTAGGGTTTATGATAAAATTGCAACTTTGATGGTTGAATTTGAGTAACAGAAAGTAGTTAATCGCAGATCCATAGAATCGTTATGAACTTGTTCTTAGTTTATGATTTTGAAGTTGTTGTTTGTTATTGTTTTTAATGTTGTTGTTTATTGTATGTTTTTTTATCGTTCGAAGTTGTTTTAATTTAGCGTTCAATTTTTTCATTGTTTCGCTCAACATAATGTTAAATGTTGAACAAATGCAGACACAATCATGGATTTTTCAACAATTGCAAATGTGCAGTTGTTCCGAACATAATTAATATTTATCTGCGGGGATAAATGGGTATATTCCGACCCGACCTCAAGTTAACATCTCCGAGAGATTGTCCGATTTGGAGTTAATCTGTCACGGTTTTGTCCTTTGTAGAAAAGGGTTCCGGTGGATTGAGGAGTGTAGCATGTTGTATATAAACTACCAATAGCCTCGAGTTTCATGCGATGTGAGACTTATAGTTGAGCCAAAACATATGCCCCTCAATCGAGGCTAAGGGGCTGTGGATTCGAGAATGAATTTTATCATTCCCATATACAGCGCGACTTATCTCACTTGATAAGAAGGAATTGTTGTTCGTCGTTTTGTCGCGTAAACTTGATGAAGCGGAGGAGGGTTGTGCCTGCAAGACACTCTGACGCTCAAGTCAGTGAACTGTGTCAGAAGCAAGTACATAGGTAGAATAGGTAGAAAATAGAATATGTGACCATTGCAGAGAATGACATATATATACCACTGCACTGGGTCAAGGCCATTGATGAGGAGAGCGTAAGATCTGTCTCTGCCATCAATGACTGACGAGATTTTGACATGTGATCATGATGAATAGTAAATATTTATCATCTCAATGTCGACCATTACAATTCTGTAGTGGGCGCGGAGTGTTGAGCTCACGCGGTGTTGAGCCTGCTCAACTTGGTGCAGTAATTGGCCTAATTATTTTCATGTCCAATCCAAAACAATAGTAAAATGAATAAAAATAATATTATTAAAGTAAATTGAATAGCGCATCCCTCATTCCAAATCTAATTTAATGTATATTCAGTATCACAATAAATTTATCAAAATTACGGTGATATATTTATCCTGACTCAAATTATGGGCTAAATTGGATGTTGCCCGTTAGAATTGACGCGGGTGAATATTGTTGCATGTCTATTTCTACCCTTATATTAGTGACACATGTCATAACATTGTGAATAAAATATTGAGTTTTTTTTTCTTTCTTTGGAACAAAAGAGACGAGATATTTGGGAGAAAGTGGGATAAATGGAATAAAAAATAAAAAAAATAAAAGATATGCAAGTGTGGCAGGATCCAAGGGACTAAAATAATATTACTCCATCTTAAAATATAAGAAAAAAATACTTTCCTTTCTCAAAATATAAAAGAAAATCCATAAATATTTAATTTTATAAAAAAAAAATTTAATCTCTCTTATTTTTACCATAATCAATAATCAATCAAAATTAATTTTACATCTTTTTATTCAACATTCTGCATAAAATCATACTTTCAAAATTATGTTTTACATTTTCTTCATAAACTGATTTTTATTTTTTTATAATACGGGGGATGTGGGATGGGAGTACATGCGTTCCAAACGACAAGCCGACAAAAGAGGGGACCAGACATCCCACACGGCTAGGGAAAACAAACATAGCAGCCTATCGTTTTGTGTAGGGAAGAAAAATAACCTGTGAGTGTGAGTGAGAAATTGTATTTGTAGTTAGTGGACGTGGTGAATGGAGACATGGACATCCCAGATTCCCAGAGTCCCACAAACAAGGTCGCGAGTCGCGACCCATTCCTCTTTGCCTACAAAATCATTCATACAGGTTACAGCCAATTAGTCATTAGCCATACTATATTTTGTTTAGACAAGGTGATAAAATAGGAAGCCTACAAAGCTAGACAAATAAAGTGAAAGAGATAATTTATTTATTTATTTACTAAAAATAAACCCGCGCGCTGCGCGGATTCGATTATATTATAAATTAAAATATTATATAAATGAAAATTAATAATTATGATAAATATAATCATATGGTAAAATGAAAAATATTTTTATTTATTTTTTTTAAATGATGATTATTAAAAATATTTGATATTTTATTTTTACCAAAATAATATTAGATATTTTCTATCTTAAAAATGGAAGAAAATTTTAAAATATGTAGTATTCGGTTTATTTATGTTTTTTTTTCTTGAATTAAAGAATATTATATATTCTATTTATTTAAATTCGACAGAAATATGGTTTAATATTTAAAGAATATGTTTTAATATATTTTATAAATATTATTTTTTTATTTTACTTTTTATAAATATATGTTAATAAGTAAATATGCATAATTGTGATTCTAACAACTCTCATGATTTTCAAGATTTTTTTTATGATATACATATAATATCTCACATTAATTTATGAATCAACAGTTCAATTATCTACTTTACACTCTAAAGTTAATCATTTACTTTAGGCTTTGTTTGCGAGTTTGGAGGGGAGGGGAGGGAATGGTTTTGAAAAAAAGGAAGAAACAAGTGGAAGGAATAGAGGAGTTTGGGAGGGGAGGAGTTTGGATGATTATTTTTTCTTCATAACACAAAAACCCCCCAATTTGGTGGAACTCAAAAATTGTGTTGGATGGGAGTTTGGAGGGTTTATATGAATTCTTCAAATTTAATTAATGTTGTTATAATATTCTTAAATTCATAATATATTAATCATAAGTATTTATTTGTCATTCTCTATAAAAAATACTTTCTCAAAAAATGTTAAAGATTTCTCTATTTTTCTCTCTATTTCCCTCCCTCCAAAGCCCTCCCCTCCCTTCCCCTCCAAACTCGCAAACAAAGCCTTAGAGAAGCCAGATTCTAAAACATTAATTGAAGGTTCCTTCAATGTAACAAATATAAACTTGAATATTTTTCGTTGCCAATATATTAGTTTTGACGATGATTTCATATATTTGAATTTAGATTTCATATATGCATGTACATTTAGTCCCTATTGTTAAACCAATTTGTATTTTTTAATGATTTTTTTGTAGATATGTTTAGAACATTGTAAAAAGTTCCTCGGAAAAAAAGAACTTAAAAATTTGATTTTTAAATCGAAATTTCGGTTACTTTTATCTTTAACTATTAAAATTTGAAAAAAATCATATTTAATTATTTTCATTTAAAAAAATTCTAAATTTTTTTTAAGAAACTTTTTATAGTATTCTAAACATGTTTGGAAAAAAATTATTTAAAAATTTATAAGTTAAATGATGATTAAACAATTTTCTAAATTTTGAAAATTAATAGGGACTAAAATGGCATTGGCAAAAATTTTGTAGGGACCAAAACATGCCACTTTTTTTTATTGGGACTAAAAACAAAATTTTATAATTTTATAAGGACCAAAAACATATTTAACCCTAAAAAAATGTCATCTTACTTTTACATCTATCTCACTATTTTATTTTGAGTTGAACTTAAATATTATTTTATCACTTTAGAATATATATTTATTTCAATAAAATAGTTACATAATTATTTAAATCAAATTGATAATTTTGGAATTTTTAGTGGAATTTTTTCAAGAATAACTTAAAAAAATTATTTTACATAAAGGGTTCATATAACATTTTACTTCAAAGGCAAATACTTATTTTGAAATTATCTTAATTGCAATTTTAGATTTTCTCTCAAAGTTTCAGTTAGTAGAATTATATCTTACTTTTAATTTGTCATTATTTTTTAGCTAGAGATTAGTTTATCTTCTTTTCATCGTGCTCAATAGTTTTCTTTTCTTTTTTGATTTAGTTATTTGTGTCAAACCATCAAAACACTATTGTTGTAACACATATTATAATCATTCTTTTAATATATATTTTTAATCTTTTTATATGCAAACAATAGAAATATTATTATAGGAATAGAAAAGTCACATGAAGCTTAATAGAAATAAACATGCCACATAGACAAAATGGAAGCATATGAGCTTAGGTAGCTTCCCTTTATATATAAGATTGTTTAAAAAAAATGTCATCTTACTTTTACATCTATCTCACTATTTTATTTTCAGTTGAACTTAAATATTATTTTATCACTTTAGAATATATATTTATTTCAATAAAATAGTTACATATAATAATTTAATCAAATTAATAATTTTAGAATTTTTAGTGGAATTTTTTCAAGAATAACTTAAAAAAATTATTTTACATAAAGGGTTCATATAGCATTTTACTTCAAAGGCAAATACTTATTTTGAAATTATCTTAATTGCAATTTTAGATTTTCTCTCAAAGTTTCAGTTAATAGAATTATATCTTTTTTTTTTTTTGTCAGAACTTTTGAATTATATCTTTTTTTTAATTTGTCATAAATTTTTAGTCAGAGATTAGTTTATCTTCTTTTCATCGTGCTCAATAGTTTTCTTTTCTTTTTTGATTTAATTATTTGTGTCAAACCATCAAAACACTATTGTTGTAACATATATTATAATCATTCTTTTAATATATAATATTATTATAGGAATAGAAAAAGTCACATGAAGCTTAATAGAAATAAACATGCCACATAGGCAAAATGGAAGCATATGAGCTTAGGTAGTTTCCCTTTATATATATAAGATAAGATTTTTAATCTTTTTATATGCAAACAATAGGAATATTATTATAGGAATAGAAAAAGTCACATGAAGCTTAATAGAAATAAACATGCCACATAGGCAAAATGGAAGCATATGAGCTTAGGTAGCTTCCCTTTATATATATAAGATTTCTTGGACTATACTACTTTGATATTTTGAAAATACTCATCAAAATAAATGAAATAAGATCTTATATGTTATTAATATTTACATTTATATATTATTAAAAAATTTGATCAAATTAAGATAAATAAATAGTGTCATTTAATCAAAATATATTTTATTTATGGGGACGAAAGTAGTAACGGAAATGAGTCGAGTTGAGTTGAACTGACTTTAATCATGTTATATTTTTAGTCGTAAGCAGAGGCGGAGGACCTCTAAGACCAAGGTGTGCTATAGCCCACCCCCTCAAATATTTTTTTATACTAGTAGTAGTATTATATGTACTGTATAATACTATTCTGATCTCAAATATAAGCAAAATTTAGTCAAAGAAAATTGATGTATTTTATCCAAAATTTACACCAAATACATTGATTTTCTTTGACCAGATTTTGCTTATATTTGAGACCGGAGGGAGTATATGTTATTAATTTTGGTAGAGACTATAAATATACATATTAGCATATATTGAGTTTTTTTGCTAATATATAAAAATAGTTTTTCAGAATCTGTCCACTATTTGGTGAATTATGTCAAGAATTTTAGACACAAATAAATCAAATTGGTATGCATTGATTGATCGAGTGCTACGACTTGTTTTGACTTTTCCGGTGTCAACAACAACCATTGAATGTGTCTTTTCAATGGTGAAACTTATAAAAGCAAGGTTGCGTAACATATAAGAGTTGATTTTCTCAAAAGCTCCATGAATGTTTATATTGAAGACGATGAGATTGCTGAAAAATTCATCTTAGATATAATAATATAAAAAAATGTAACTGATCATATTATAATACATTTTAGTCGCCCATCTGGATTTTTTTTTTCTGGCTCCGCCACTAGTCGTAAGGATGAGAAGAGTGAGTGACTATTGTCGATATTTGTTAGAATTTTTATTAAATTTTAAACATTGATTTACAATGGAGTACTATTACTATTATTTATGAATGTGGTCAAGTGCCTTAACACCTCAAGGCTTTGTTTGGATGATAAAGGAAAGTAGAGGTGGATCCAGGAGTGGTCGGGGTGGGCGGCCGCCCACCGCCTAAAAAATTGAAATTACTAATATGCCCTAAGAATTTTAATAAAATATAACTGTAATCTTATATATACTGTAATGCGCGCAAAATTAACTGATTTTTGTGTGTAGTTCAGTGGCAAAAGCCTTTCCTTTTACCCAGAGGGAGTGGTTTCAACTCCCATTGTGTACAATTATTTGTATTTTTTTCTCTTTTATTATAAAAATCTATCTTAATTTTTTTATTGCCCACCCTAACATTTTCTCCTGGATCCGCCACTGAAGGAAAGTGAGAAGAAAGAAAATGAAAGGAAAAATTGTTAAAGGAAAGAAAGTAAGAAGAAAGTGAGTGAAAAATGAGGTGTTTTTTTTGTTGTTTGGTATGAGTGAAAGTATATGGAAAAAAAGTTGTATATTTCTTAAGTGACAAAATTGCCCCTATTTAAAATTTAATTTCTTATATTTGATAAAAAAAAATAATACAAAATAAATAAATGACAACTATCGATGGAAGTGGCTATAATTGGTGAATATGAAGATGCAAGCATTGTACGCTTGCCAAGTTACGAGACAAGTAGATTAGCTGTTATGAAAGTAATAAATAGATAAACTTGTGAGTTTTTTTGGTCTTTTCCTTATAAAATATGTTCACTTTTCTTAACATGTGCTCTTAATGATCTAAATAAATAAATATCTAAATAAAAACATTTTTCCGTGCATTTGCTTTAATTTTTAAACTTTTCATGTTTTTTATGCACAAAGTTTTAGAGAATAATTTTAATTTTGGATTCTTAACTTGTGCCCTTAGGGCACATGTTAACATGACCCTTCTTCTATATATGAGTGGAAAACATTTTTGCGTGAGTCTCATCTCTTATTTTCTTTCTTTCCCTTTTTGTTGTTGTTTGAAACAAGAAAAAGTATATCTTTCCACCATCTTTCTCTCCCCTCCCTATCTTTTCTTCTACTTTCCCCTAAAATAAACAAAGTGCAAAAGAAATATAAATATTTAGAGTATCTGAGCATGTTTGAAACAATTTTGGTTTTTTGATTTTAAAAAAAAATTGTTTAACTCAAAAAAAAAATTCAAAAACAATTTTTAAGAAGTAAAACATGTGAAACTTGTTTATGTTTTTTTTTTATAGTTTTGAAAACAGTTTTTTAAACATGTTTTCTCTTTTTAAAAATTTAAAAACTCAAACAGTTTTTGACAAGTCTTTCAAACGGGTTCTTAATTTTCATTTTATATTAGATGTTATTTGAGTTTTACACCTTTCTTAAATATGCTTCATGTCAGGAAACAACTTAGGATGGGGAACCAATGATTAATGAGTGTTTAAAATTCATGAAAATCTTGTACAAAAAGAAAATCATGAAAATCTCCAACCTCATGCGTGAATTTTGAGCACATTAAGGCCCCCCTCTGTCTGTTTGAATTCCTTGTTCCGTTTTGTTCGCACGTAAAATATACTATTATCAAGAAATAATTTCCTTCCGATAAAACTAGACAATTTTGAACAATTCAAAAAGAAGAAAAAAAAAGGAGGAAGGAGAGAGAATATATCTTCGTCTCATCCCGAACTCTGGATTATTAGAAAAGGGTAGACATTTTGTGTGTCTCACAGATTTTCCGATAAAAGATTAATTATCACTAACAACGGTAAAAACTTCGTATCAATCATGGAGTCAAATAAAAAGTAAACATGAATTGGCCGAAATTAGTAAAAAAATAAATGAATTGGCCGAAATTGTGCACAACTAACATCAATTTATGTTCCAACAAATTTTTTCTTTTTTAACATCTCTATCATTGAATAAAGCCTCACTATATGGCCAACATATAAGACTACAAGTAGGCACAAAATTTTCAACCTGAATGGCATAATAGAAACTAAACCATTCAAAGAGAACAAATTGATCTATTTATTGATCTATGCTAGCAAACAATGTTTGATCAAATTCTTAATGCCTAAACATAACATATAAAAGAAAACAACTACTATATACTAATACTCTCTCCGTCCCTTTTTATAAGACCCTTTTTGATAAAATTGCACTATTCACTTATCTTATTTTGACCGTATTTTTCTAATAATACATAGATGTAAATATTAACATATAAGATCTTGTTTGATTTGTTTTGATGAGTACTTTCAAAATATCAAATTTTTATAATTTTTACTATTAGACAATTAAAGATATTAGTGGTCAAAACTGTGCATTGACGTACGTGCAGTGGTCAAAAAGAGTTTTATAATTAGGGACGGAGATAGTAATAACATGTCAGATTGTGAACTTGGCTGAGCTGGATAGTCATCACCAATGGCTGCTAATCACTAGTATTTTGCTTTTTACTTTCCATTGTCCCTATTGCCTCTGCCTCTTCCTCTTCCTCTTGATGTTGATCCAGGAAAAAGTAACTGCAACAATAACATTCATATATGTTATTACATTAATAATCCATATACTAACATTTAGCCACTCTAATAATGTGGACAAACACATGTGATTACATTTAAATACTCTTAATTAATTTTCTCAAATAATTTATGTGTCAGTGTGGTGTGTAATATGGTAAAATCATAAAACAATAAATTCTGAAATTAAGAGTTACTACTACTTAATTACCTTAGACTTATAAGATCCATTAGAAGGCTCCTCTTGAACAACTGCAGGTTCTTCTATCTTAAGAGCATCCATGTTTTCATGGATTGTGTGAGCAGCATCAGTAACAGTTGAGGAATTTGATGAAGATGCCTCAACCTTTGCAGAAGGAATTTTACTGACCGGATGATTAGAACGCTGTTGCTGCGGTTGTTGTTGTCGTTGCAGCATTGGAAACTTCGCTTCGTATAACATACGAGTTGTACGATCCTTCATCCCATGCGATTTTTTCACCTTCGCTTCGTCCAAATTACCATTATTAATATCTGAAAATTAAAAATAACATATTAGTCCAAATCCAAAGGATCAAGAAAATTGATACATTATAGTAGACTATATAGTATGAAATAAAAATACAATATACTTCATCCGATCTTAAATATAAGAAGAAAAAATCACTAATTACCATGTGATGGATCATTTTCCTTGGGAAGAAATCTGGGATCAATATCTTGGAATTTACATGGCAGCACTGGATTTGAGCGATATGTTTCATGACGATAGTTAATTATATGAAGAATATCAGTAATTATAAAGCAACCTTTCATCTTTTTGTTCTCATTCACTCTATAAGGAGCAAGATACAAAGAATGAACAAAGTTTTGAAATTCAGAGCCATCTTTAAACTTCATAGATCCCAAGACGACTAAAAGAAAACCATCACCCCAAACTCCGCGCCAATTGCACGATTTGATTTCTACTGTCTCGACATTGAGTGCCATTATAACGTTATGAATTTGTTTGAGATCGGAAGCGACTATGGTGGGGGGTTCATCACCGCCGATTACAAGAATCATTGTGCTGTGTTCGGCGTAGAAATGGTGTATCTCATTCGGTTCTGTGCAAAGAAGTCCGTAATACTGTTGGACGAATTCTGGATCGAACTGCGTGACACAGAAATTACTAGTATTAACACACACATTAAGAAATTAATCACATTCACAGCATGATGATTATCATAAGTAATTAACAAAGAAACAAATGAAGAATAGATTAATACTTCTTCTTTTTCTTCTTCTTTAGGAGAAGTTATTATTTGCTCCATTTTTTGTCTCCTCTTCGGTTAATTATACAGTAGCAAGTGTATCTCAATCTGCAATGAAAAGAGAGGGAAAAATATATTTAAGAATTAATCAAGAAAATGGCGTGCAATGCAAGTTTTTGTATTCTTTGCAGAGTAATTATGAAGAAGATTAGATAGAACTAGAAGAGAGAAAAGTAATTAAATAAAGATGATTTAAGATTAAGAAAGAAACCTTCAAAATATGAAACGGAGTTGCAGAGAAAGAGTGACTTAGAACTAAGTGTTGTAATAGTTAGTTTAATTTTGGCGGGTGGGTGTGTGTGGGGGTGCTTTGACTCAAGTTCAATCATGATATAAAAGCTTAAATAATATTCAGGTCCTTATAAATTCGCATTTTTTTTATATAAATTTTTGTAAGTTTTTTTGTTTTAATTAAGTCCCTTCAATTTTTTTTTTTTGTAATTAGTTCCTAAAGTCAAAATCTACAAGAAAATTTGAAGGAAAATCTGCACGAAAACTGCAGATTTTCCTGTGGATTTTGACTTTAGAGATTAATTTCAAAAAAACATATAATTGCAAAAACTTACTTAAAACAAAAAAACTTACAATAACTTATACAAAAAAAAACATGAACTTACACAAACCTAAACATTATTTAAGCCTGATATATATAGGGGACGGGCAATGGGGCATGGCTTTTTATTCCTTTCATTCAATCGTAGCGGTTAGATCAAGATTAAACACTTTTCTTTTTGTGTTTTGTTTATACCAACCAATTTAATCTGGTTCGGGGATTGATTGTGGTATCAAGTGGTTTCAGCTCTCTTCCCAATCGTAATTGCGAGGAATTGAACGTGATCATCCCTATCAAATGAAACGTCAATCACTACTGAATCAACTAAACTTAATATAGTTTTGAAGTTTTGTTATTTAAAAAAAACACTAAAATTTATAGATAAAATTTATAGACAAAATTCATACTACAAACACTAATTATGATATAACTCTATTTTTTTTATAACATAAATCTATTAAAAGTTAAACTTCTTCAAATCCATATATATAAAAGTCTTTAAAAATCTTACAAGTTATCAAATTTTTAAATAGTTTTTTAAAATCTCAAACAGAAAGGAAAGAAAGCGGAAAGAAAGGAAAACACGCAACTGTGAATGAATTTAGACTAAATCTTAGTCTAAGTTCAATCATTCGGTTCCGTATTTTTCTTTCTTCCGACCAAACGGACCTTTAATGTTAAACTAGTTTATATAATTTGATCCCGACTCATATATAGAATATATAAAATGATTTGTATTTGCATAATATAAATGTATAACTTATAGTATCTCATAAGTCATAATACATTAGAGCTTGAGAAACAATTACAAGGTAACTAAGAATTTACCAAACTAACTACATATGGTCATCATTTTCAAAAGGGTTAATTACCCTATTACCCCTGTAATATATGTCAAAGTTGCTTTACCCCCTTGTAATTTTTTTTTGTTGCTTTACCCCCCTGTAATATAAGATTTTGTGTTTTACCCCCCTAGACTCAAGTCAACCGCCGCATGAAAATCGTTTTAACGAGGGTTTTAAACCAATTTTTAAAAAAACCGCCGCAAAATATAATTTAGCGGGGGTTTTAAACCGCCACAAAACAAAACCGCCTCAAATTATATTATGGTTGACTTGAGTCAAGGGGGTAAAACACACAATCTTATATTACAGGGGGTAAAACAACAAAAAGAAATTATAGAGGGGTAAAGAAACTTTGGTATATTTTACAGAGGGTAAAATGTAATTAACCCTTTTCAAAATACACAAACAAGTCAAAACTTCACTCTTACAAAGATTAATTTATTTAAAAGTACACCCATATAAAACGGAAAATCAATGAACCCTAGCTAGTAGTAGTATAGAAATTAGGAATCAAATTCCAACTATGTTTGATGCCTCTTTCTTTCAAGCATCTCTTTTAAGATCAAATGTGCACTTGGTTTTGGTGGAGCTTTGCCTTTGATTAGCCAAAACCTTGGTTTGACCTCCCACGTTCCTTCTTGCATCTTTCTTTTTCTTAGTTAAGGATACATTGTTGTTTAAATCATTCATACTTCCAATCAATTCATCATTATCTGAAACCAAAATCCCATTAAAATCATCACATCCATACATAAAGGACGATTTAGCAATTTAGCAATAATCATATACAGAATATTCACATTAATTAAACTATTAGTAATTTTTTGTGTAATATATGTGAAAAATATTAGCTAGTACAAAAGAGTCTTATAAATTAGAACGGATCGCGGATGTAGTATTACACTATTACCAGGACTAGATAAGACTGCACGCGGTCGTATAATAGAACTAGCTCTTGTATTTTCTTTTGGACCCTCACCAGCTCGTTTGCTAGTCTTCAATATTCCTATATTTGGAAGTTGAAATTAAACATCATTGATCATTAATCAATACATGTTTCAGTTCTTCTTTTACCAAAAGAAGCAATGCAAAGTTTTATATTAGATGTAAAATTCAACCTTTAGTTGAAGGAGTAAATCTTCTTGTTATTATATGTTGAGGACAAGCCTTTGTGCTTTTGGAAATTGATGGTTGACTTTTACTCTGATTTTCCTCTTCTGATCTCAAAGATATTAAGGTACAATTTTGTGTTTGAAGCCGATATCAGAAAAAAAAAAAAATTGAAATTTCTCAAAGAAATAGAGTTCTATTTATACGAAAGATAAACACAAACGAAGCTCTCCATTACATTTTAAAAATGGAGAGATCTCGATTCGAAAAAATAGACATTATTTTAACTAACTCAAATAAAAAACTCCATACAAATTACCTTCAAAGTGTAGGGATTCAAAGAGCTTCAAGAAAGCCAAGATTCCACTATCATTTTCAGGACAAACATAGTCTTCTTCCTCAGTGACCCTCACTTTGACTCTTGGATACACTTCAAAAAACAACACAAATTTATAATTAGTGAAGAAAAAAGTGATTAACTCTCTATACAAGTTTTTGTGTCTACATTTGTAGGAAACTCACTTTAATATATTGTTTTGAAATCAAAGGTTGAAAATTGATATAGAGTTGAAATTTCTTGTAGTTTATAAGGCTCGGCCTCATTATTACACAACAACCTAGCAATATAATTGTCACTCTTAAGTGAGTAAAAATGAAGTAACAAAAAAGTGTCAATTATGTTTCTTTACTTAAACATCAAGTAGGTAAGATTGTTCACAGATTACATGTGAGTGAGTGGTATATATCATGAATTTTATGACACCCTATTAATTGGCCCTCAAATTTTGGTCAAAAATTAAGTGATTCGGCCTCAAATATGATACTCCCTCCGGACACATATATAAGCAAAAATCCTTTAAAATTTTGAACTAAATTTAACTATCTTTAAAAATAATTTGTAATTTCAAAGGGCAATATAGTAAATTTGACATATGTCTTACATTAAATCAAGAAAATTAATTACACTTAACTAAATTTCTTAAACACCGCGTAGATAATTTTTTTTGCTTAAAATAGTGACCGGAGGGAGTACCTCCACTGTTCGAATAGTGAGGTGGATCCAATGGTTCGATTTCAAATTAGAACATGCCTTTGTCAATTGTTTTTTAATTGGCTTAAATAAGTAAAATGTCCATGTAATTTAGAGTCACTAGAGTTTTGGTCATAGTATTTCAAAAAACTTTTAAATTGATCTTGTACATTTATTTTAATTTAAAAGGTCTTTCGATCAATTTTTTTATGATGTGTCACATTTTTGCCACGTGGCATTAGTGATTCGCATAATTTTCAACGGGTGAACAAAATTATCAATTTGTGTCCAATATCACGAAGAATGGTAAATGAGTAATTTTGCATCCAACTTGTAAGTAAGAACGACATTTTTGTCAATCCATCTAAAATTATGTGAGGTGTCTGTGTTACGTCTGCACAAATGTTACATATCATAAAAAAACAAAAGACGGCCCATATACTTTTTTAAAAGTAAAATGAAAGTATATGGTCATCTACTACTACTATAAGAAAGTTGATTACATAAATAATTACTTTTATATCCTTTGTTTAAATATTTGAAATCAATTTTTTTTAAGGACAATTTAGTCATTTTAAAATTTCATTTTTTATTCTTTATTAATTTAATCTCTCTCTCTTTCTTACTTCTTCAATTTTTTATTATATTTTCTCTTTCTACTTCTATTCTCTCTCTTACTTTTTTTCATTTTTTATTATTTTCACTTTATATTTCTTTTTCCTCTAACTTTTCAATTTTCTTTTTATTTTTTTTACTATCAACTTTTTCTTTGTACAAGATTACTATAACTTATGATATCAAAAATAAAATCAAATTACAAATTTTTTCCTTACATCCAATTTTTTCCAATTAATCTTAATAAACATGATTAATTCACCAATTTAGTATACCGACAATTTATTTTCTCATTATTGATTTTGAAATTGATTCATTAATAAATAAGATATTTTTTACATTCAATTTTTCTCTTACTTTTCAAATTTTACTTATTTTATTTTCACTATCAATTTTTCTTATATACAAGATTACTACTAATATGATTTTATCAAAAGAAAATACTATTTACTACTTCTACTACTACTACTATAAGATTTTCCTTTACATTCACCAATTTTGTATACAAACAATTCATTTTCTCATTATTGATTTTGAAACTAGTTCATTAATATTTGATTGATAATAAACTTTTCTCGACTTTGAATTAAAAAAATTCATTTCTCAAGTACTTTTATATAAACACGTGTGGTGCAAATATTAACTGATTTTTTTTATATAAAATAAAAAATATTTTATAGGAATACCATATTATGGTATTGTAAAAATATTCAACATTTTTATCATATTGGGGTTAAATTTATTTTTCTGAAAATATATAAATACATAAATTTGCATTGAATGTGGTACAAATATTTTAAAGATAAAAAATACTAAATTACCTTTCGTAATTTAAATTTTTTTCAAATTTTTATCAAATAAACCACCAAATTATAAGCAAAATTTCTATAAACACAAATACAAATCATTATAATTTAGGCACACTCACAAATGTTGAAAAATATAAAAAGAAATATTATTATATAAAAAATAATATTGACAATTTAATTATTTTCTTTTATATTTTTAATTATTTGTCAGTGTGCATAAATTAAAAGGATTTGTTTAGGGTTTTTCTCTCAAATTAGTCCCGACTAAATCTTAAATAGGGCCCTGAATTTACAAATATATGTTTTTTTGAACATACAAAGTTTTTACAAATATTTTAAAAAGGTCCATAATTTTATTAAATTGTCAAATTGATTCATATGTTTAATCACTTACTGTCAATTAAAAATTCATAGTGAAAGCTGTTAGCGGTAGCTTGACACCAGTTACGGTGAAAAAGGAAGTAGCCCAAGTGAGAACGGGGTGTACCTCTTTAAATCTCGATGCAATCTGCTCATCTCTTTAATTTTGCAATCTAGTATAATTCTAATAGGTTGATTAGAACTAGTTGTGAAATTGCTAGATTGAATCACTTCCAGGTTTAAAATTAATTGAGAAAATAGGCTAATACCCCCTGTAAAGTATGCAAATTTTGCAATGCCCCTCTGTAAATTTTTTTTTTGAGAATTCCCCCCTGTAATGTTTGAATTTTTGCAATACCCCCTGGATTTTTTCAAACATTACATTTTGCGGGGGTTTTTTCTTTGCGGCAGTTTAAAACCCCCACTAAAATTATATTTTGCGGCGGTTTTTATTTGCGGCGGTTCAAAACCCCCACAAAATGTAATGGTTGAAAAAGTCTAGGGGTGTATTGCAAAAATGTAAATATTATAGGGGGTATTCTCAAAAAAAAAATTTACAGGGGGTATTGCAAAAATCATGTACTTTACAGGGGATATATACCTATTAACCCAAATTAATTTTTGATCAATTAAGTGATTTTGAAACTTCTAAGAGTGATTCAATTCATATTGTTGTTAAAAAAATCTTATAATTATTACAAAATAATTTTTTAAAAGAGTTTACATAAAAATAGAACAATTGCATCAAAAATAATTTTTATTTAAACAATCGGACCCAATGATTTTTTTTCTTTTTCAAAAAGATAGAAGCTAGGAAAGATACATGTGCTGGAAATGATCAGAAGTCGACATTAAATTGTTAGGCGAGTTAGGAGTGATTCAAGTTAGAAAGTACAAAGTTACAAAGTAAGGAAAATCGTTCAACGATCTTGGATTGAGCTAGGAGCGATTCAAGACAAAATGTCTAGGAATTTAGTTAGGACACATAAAAAATCAGCAAGGCAAGACTAGAGCGAATTGGGAGCAATTGGAAATAAGAGGTCTACAATTTTCAAAGAGCGAATTCGCTAAGCGAAACATCAATTTTCTTAGAGAGGCATGACTACCTTAGTGATCTAAAAGATCAGTTGTCATTTCTCTCCCTCGAAGAAACGTCCATTCATTAAGCAAGCATGTATTTGGTTAACGAATTCTAACTCTTCGAATATATAAATAGATTCTAAAAACATATTTTTAGTATCTTATCATTTGAGAGAGAGAGAGAGAGAGAGAGAGAACTAAAAATAAAGAAAGTCAGTTATAGGTCAAAATATACCATTAAAGGGTATTATAAGGTTAGGTTTAAGGTCACATACACTGTCAGATCAATTATTTAATTGTATTAATTAATTGAACGAGACATTACATGTTAATATATATGTATGATGGATTTTTTTGTCGTTTCTCAAACCATAAAATGTCTGAGATGAGTGATATGTTAATATATAATTGAAACCTTGAAAGTATATAATTGATTAAAAGAATACATTAGAGGAATAACTAATGTGTATGTTTTATCTACAAAATATAATGATAGGACAAAACAATACATGACAATGCAAGACAAAACAAAACAACACATGACAAATATTTAGGGTGCGTTTGATTCACAAAGTAGTAAGTACTGGACAAAACAGTACATGACAGAACAGTACATGACAGAACAAGATAGTACAAGACAAAATAAGATAGTACATGACAATACAAAATTGTATCGACGAGAGATAGGGGATAACTTTTTTTTATATTTGAAAATAAAAAGGGTATTTTGTATTTTTTATAGTTGTACTGTGGACAAAAAATTGTGTCTTGTGGTTTAGTGAAAGACAAAAATTATTGATTTTGTCTTGCCCCTTGCTAATTATTTTATCCAGTCCCTTAACCAGTTTTTAAATAAAACACGATACAAAAAAGTTGTCCAGTCCTCTATTTTTTAACAGATTAAACGCACACTTAAGGTATTGAACAAATTTTGTCTTCTACGATGTTTGGTGGAGAAATTTTTATTTTGGAGTTTTAGACAATTTGTGCTGAGTTCAAAAAGTTGTTCGTGGTTCAGTGAGAGAAATTTTGTCAAGTTTAAGACCTCCAATTTGCCTAGTCTTGTGAACAACTTTAAAATCAGACACAGTACAATTGAAGTTGTCTTGTTCAATCCATTATTTTTTAATAGATCAAACGCACCCATAATCTTGATACAATCTTTAATATGATATTTTCATAATCTCTTACAATTGTGCATTTGAAATAACACTTTGAAAAATCTTTACTTATAATATACTGATTTATGAACAGCCAAACATCCAAGTTTTTATGAATACGATAATCTAAAATGTTTTGATATCATTATACGATTATCACAAATACTAAAAGATTTTGATGCACAAAGTAGAGGCACCAAAGATTTGACAACAAATCATTCCTATTATTCACAAGAACACTTTGAGATCAAGTCTAGCTAATGAGATTCTTGGTAATAAATTTTAAATATAAATAAAATGCCATTTGTTAAGTATTTAAATAATTAAAAAAAATTGTGTGGGAGGGGGTGTATTTGGGGCATATTGAAGGTATAATTGTATTTGTTGGGCTTTGTGGATCCTGTGATGTAAAGTCCATCCAAACATTCAATTAGAACGGACGCGTAATGTTAACCTAATTGTGTATGGTAGAAAGAGTTAGTAAACCGAATACTTTGTGTTGTTGTTTTCGCCGCCGCAGTGTCAATTAATCATCAATTGCATAAATTCACTAATCACCTACAACAACTTCGAACCTGCCAGCCTTTTTGTAGGCTACATAGATAGGTTTGTCTTAATCTCATTTTTTAATGGATTTGATTCGTAATAAAAACATATGTCCATAAATTATGTGAATTGGTTGAAATTACGTATATGGATTGGTTAAGAGAAAACAATTTCAATTATTTTTGTTTATTAGGTAAATCGATTATTGCAAATATAATTGTGTAGATTTTGTTCACATGTTTTTTATTTTGAAAATCTGATTGTGCATCATAACAACTTTATTTGTTATTGTGTATTTGTAATTTTTATCAAGCAAATTATGATAACTTAAATTAGTTAATATGAGTCATGAATATACATATAATTTGTATTAATTTGACAAGATCTTACTTACCTCACGCCCGAACTTTGAATCACTAGAGTCTTCTTACCCAAAAAACTATAGGGTCATAAACAATTTTTTTTAGTTGTTTGCATGCGTAATCTAGTAATAAAGAGTGTGTTTGTTTATGCTTTAAAATAATGATTTTGTTTCGAATTTTTTTAGTGATTTTTGGTTTGGATGAAGTCTGTATGTCATGTGAACTTTCCGTTTGTTTACTATCATAGAATCTATTTTTAAAATTTGAAGTTCCTACACTTAAATTATTTAGTATTTTTTTTTAAAAAAAACTAAATTCTTGAATAGTAGCTATTACGAATAACTTTTAATTTTAGGATAAAAAATGTTTTTTTGTACAAAATATTTTTCTAAAAAATATATGGGTGCATTTGTTTATTTTAACTCATTTGTGATTCCACTACACTCTAAAATTATGGTATTTCAAAATGAATTTTGTTGTTTTGACATGTGTGTGAATAAAAAATAATAAATAAAATTTTGGTATTTCAAAATGAATTATTTTAATTCATTTGTTTATTTTGGTGTTTCAAAATAAAAAATAAAAGTAAAATGTGGTGCCCTTGCCCCTTTGCCCATTTATTTTCCCCAAACTTGATCCCTCTCTCTTTCACAATCCAAAAAAACAAAACAGTAAGCATTTGAGTCAGTCAGTAGGAGAAAACAAACACACAGGTAACATTTTCAGCTTCAAAATCAAAACCCTTTCATTTTCTGTTTTCTCTTTCTTGCGTCGTTTCAACTTCACATTCATTTCTTCATTTTCTCACTTTTCTTCATTCTTGTTCTCACTTCACAAACTTCATTTCTGTTTCTTCTTCCATAACCAGATCATGTTCAGAAGCATCAATCACCGCATTGTTTCTTCTCTCTGAGATACACTCTTCCTCCGATTTCGCCCTAGGTCTATTTCTCTTCACTGTTTCTATTTTTTACTTTGCTATGTGGTTTTGGGTTTCTGTGTGCGATTCTTCCATTGCATGTTCTTTGTATGGCCGTTAGCACATGCATTGTTGTTTATTTTTCACATTTAATTTCAAGAATTGAAAGATTAGGATGATATTCAAGTTGAATAACTACTTTAACTAACTCATGAATTTTGATGCTTTTTTTAGTAATTTTTTTTGGGCTTTCCTCCTCTGGTTCCTAGGGAATGGGACCCTAGTAGTTCAGAGCTCGGGGCGAGTTCTAACATCAAGTGGGGGATCGAACGGCTGTACTCTCTACCAAGTCCAGCGCCAATCATCTAGACCAACTAACGTTTGTTTTTTGTTTTTTTGTTGAAATTATTTTAATAAGGGTTTGTTGTTCTAATTCTTAATCAAGATTTTATTAGAAAAGATATTAGGCTAATAAGTTTTTGACTTCTTGTAGTTGTTTGTAGATACATCAAAATGCATACTTTTTCTGTGGTTTAATTAATTTTGTATGGGTTTTTGTTTAATGAGATATCTGTGTTTTTCATTGCTAGTTTCATTCTAGGTTACTGAAATGCTGGGTAGTAAACTAGTAGCTGATTTTTTCGTTTTATTGTTAGTAGAATGTTTAGTTCTTTTTTGCTCAATTGTTTGTAAATCATATAGTGTATTTGTTTCTATATTAAAAATCTATGTAATTTCGGGGCATTTTATATTTGGTTGTCTGTAGCAAAAGTAACTGTTGACTGATTAACAATGGCGCCAAGGCCCAATCCGAGAATAGCAGCCGCCTTCAAAGCAATGAAAAATCTTGAGATTGAAGAAGCAAAAGTAAAACCGGTGTTGAAAAAGCTCCTCAAATTGTATGATAAAAATTGGGAACTTATCGAGGAAGATAACTATAGAACTCTTCTGGATGCTATATTTGAAGAAGGCGACAATTTTGAGGTGTTTTGCTCACTTTGTTTTCTACCGCTTTCCCTGTTGCTGCGCGCGCGCGCGCACACACACACACACACACACACTATATATATATATATATATATATATATATATATGATTTTTCTGCAAACTTACTTCTATTATCGAATTTTATTTGACAGGAGCCGGATCAGCAAATGAAAAACAAGAGAGTCCATGTACATAAAATTCATCATTCTTTGTTGGCAAGTTATATGTATGACTTTATTAATTTTATGTCTATAGCTGCTGAAATTGTATTCTGCTTTTTCATACAACTAGGAAGAAGATATGGAGGCCAAAGAAGCTGAGGTAAATGCTGGAGCTGCTCGACCTTTGAAAAGATTGCGATTAAGAGGAGAGAACAATCCCCCTAGCTCAGCTTCTTCCCCATTAAAGGCCACAGCACTGGAGGGCTGCTCTGCTCAGCAGCCTCAAAACAAAGCAGTGCCCTCTGATGGAAACGTGAGGATTGCTGCACATCCAGGTCCCATGCGAGATTCTAGTTCTGACAGGGGAAAGCAACCTGCTTCGCCTCAAGTTTCTCTTGGAGGGATAAGGCATATATCTGAAAGAGCATCTCCGTCTAAACTGCCAAGCAACCAAACTCCTCCTGCTTCTACATTGACCACACCTAAACCTGAGCCTAGTGATGAGGCTGATTATGAGGTTCCCCCCCTTGCAGTGATTCGCCCTGGTATTCTATGGACCATCCCTTAATATCAATTTTGTTTTTGACATCTTAGTTGTAATTGGCATGTTTGGATTATAGTTTACAAATTTCAGTTTAACACATCAAGAAAGTAACTTTGTTTTGCTGCTTTTCAAACCATGGATTATGATTCAAACTTATGTTCACAGTACACACACATGACTATGGTTTTGCTAACTGTATTATTTGTGGATGGAACTATCTAAACATGGTTATCGTTTGTTCAAATCAATAGTATGTATGGTATATGGTGGCTAGTATCGTCAATTAGATGTTAACATTTTCTTAAAAAATACAGGAAAAAACTCTGGTCATTGATCATATGCACTATATTCCATAAACAATATGCAAACCTTTACTAGTTTATGAGTTTCTAGAAAGTTTGCATCAGATACTGATAGTACTGCTTGTATTTTAGGAGTCAGGGTTTTGTCTGTGAATATGTCTAATTTCATTTATTTTTCTTCTTCATTATTGTTTTGCAACTTTTCATTCTTTCATCGCCAACTAACATTCATCTTGTAATTTTATTTTATTTTTTGTAATGAAGAACCATCAAGTTCAAGACACTCATCAATGAAGAATGGCTTTACTAGAAAGCAACAAGGTGGCCATGTCCCTCTGACATCATCACATCACAGCACAAATAAAGAAGTGGCTTCTGATGTTGTGATAGCCTCTTCAGCTCAGGGAGAAGTAAAACTTTCTCTGAGCTGCAGCTCAGCTCTTCAGGGACCAGATTTTCGCACGCCTACTCAGGAACAACTTCGAAAGATGATGGAGGATAAATGTCTGCGTTCATATAAAATTACTGACCCAAATTTTTCTGTCGCAAAAATGTTGAGAGATATATGTGATTGCATGTTGGAATTTAGTACTGATTCAAATGATGACTCACAAGAAGGTTTGGCAAGATCAAGCATTGATGTGTTGAAGGAATCAGAGGTTAATGGCACTCCAGGCATTGGGGGAAGTAAGGATTTGGACATGGGTTCTCACTCATCAAATGGGTCAATCCAAGTTAATTCTTTTTCTACCTTGGTTTCACCTCGAGGCCCGTTTTCACCATCCCATCTGAGCAGTTTGGATGATGCTGCATTGGTTTCCAAGATGGACAGGACAGATGATATTTTACAAAGTGATGTTAGAGTGCAGCCGGAGGATCCCATGTCTCCAAATTCACTCAGTTTAGTGGTTGTTCCACATCATCAGTTTACAGCAGATGATATAAGGTCTTTTCATGATGTTAATGACATTACAAAAGGAGAAGAGAGTAATCAAATATCATGGGTGAATGAATTTACTAATGATTTCCCACCACCTTTCAACTACATACCCCAAAACCTTGTGTTCCAAGATGCTTATGTTAACATTTCCCTATCTCGTATTGGGGCTGAGGACAGTTGTTCTTGTATTGGAAGTTGCATCTTGTTGTCAACACATTGCGCCTGTACAGTTAAAACTGGGGGCGAATTTGCATATACTGCTCAAGGTCTAATGAAGGAAGACTTTTTGGAAGAGTGCATTGCTATCAGTCACAGTCCTCAACAACATTGCTTTTATTGCAAAGATTGTCCACTTGAAAGGTCCAAGAGTGATGGTTGTTTGGAACCATGTAAAGGGCACTTGAAGAGAAAGTTCATTAAAGAATGTTGGATCAAATGTGGCTGTGGGAAACAATGTGGCAATCGCATTGTACAACGAGGAATATCGCACAACTTGCAGGTGGGTTTTTAACTTATTTGTATTAAAAAATTCTTATGCATTGTATTTACAGTGTATATCAAGTTATGTATCTCCAGGCCCAAGTTCCTACTTATTATTATATTGGATGCCCCAGTACATTTTTAAAATGGTTTCTCTAACAAATATTTTAAATTAGGTATTTTTCACCTCCGAAGGAAAAGGATGGGGACTTCGTACCTTAGAAGACCTGCCTAAAGGAGCGTTTGTGTGCGAGTTTGTTGGAGAAATTTTAACCATTAAAGAGTTGCATGAGAGGAACATGAAATGTGCTGATAATGAGAAATCTACTTACCCAATTCTACTGGATGCGGATTGGGATTCAGGATTTGTGAAGGATGAAGAGGCTCTTTGCTTAGATGCAGCGTCCTTTGGAAACATTGCTAGATTTATCAATCACAGGTATAAACTAATCATATGTAATTATAGGCCACTTAATATCAATTCTTTTAATATAGTTTTAACTACAGTTTTCCTTGACCTATTCGACCCGATTTACATTCCTTATCTTATCTTGTCTTGCATAACTGTGTATCTAGCACAATATTCTCATCTCTATAAACAGGGCTTACTTTCTTATCTTGTACGCTCTTTATACATTCAACCCAAATGTTATTTATTTCTCTTATAGCCGTGCAGTAAAATTTAATTAAGCATAGAAACAAAATATGGTTAACTTAACTGTGCTTATGAAGGGATCAATCTTCGTTTCATTTGCATGCTTCTAATGGTTGATTGTGCGTTCTGATGGTTTGATACCTATCACTAATGTTAACACTTTACTTCTTCCAAACAGTGCCTTGACAGATGTTTGAATGTTAATTGGTAATTTAGAAGATTCTGTAACAACTCTTTAACTTTTCAGATGTTCTGATGCAAACTTGGTTGAAATCCCTATTCAAATTGAGTGTCCAGATCGTTATTACTATCATGTGAGAAGCTCTCAATCCTTGAAGTCCGAAAAGCAGTTTTACTTACCTTTTGCTGTTATACTAAACTGTGTAGGAATTTTGCTTACTAATGCTTTTGATGTTTTAAAATTTGCAGTTTGCCCTTTTCACTACCTGAAAAATAGCAGCAGGGGAAGAGCTAACATGGGTAAGTTTTGTTATTTTCTATGGTTTTTCGTGAATGGTCCTATAATATGCTGTTTAAAATCTTAACTTCTTTATGGTGCTTACTAGTTTTACTCTCTTTTTTCAAGTAGTGAACAACTTAGCAACTATTAACACTGTCCAGATCGTTTATTTATATTTGAACTTATTTTCTAGTTTTTCATGGCTACGTAATTGACCAATGCTATGTACATTGGTTGGTTGACAGACCATTTAGTAAGGTTATGCTGAGAAGTGCCTGTTCATTTTTGAACTTTACTTTCTTCAAATCATTTCATCAATCTAGAATCAATGTTTTATGAACAGAAGCTTATATTTATGGTGTTTCTGCAGGACTATGGCATTGACTTTGACGACCATGATCAACCTGTCAAACTGTTCCAGTGCAAATGTGGCAGCAAGTTCTGCAGGAATATGAAGCGATCAAACAGTATGTTCAATTTCTCACCAATGGATAGTGTTTATTCTTTTTAACTTTTACCCCTATACTAGTGGTCTTTATATTTTCTCTGGATGCTGGTAATTGCAATGCCATAGCCTTCTCTAATTTGTTGTTAACTTTTGTTTTGCATTGTGTACTTTTAAGTTTTAGTCAGAATGATCACCATTCATTAAGCTTTCCTCAACCTGTTCTACTTAATCTTTTTCTGGATTGATAGTTGTTAAAAAGCCCCCCACTGTCACATTTCAAATCGGATGTTTAGATTTATAATTTAATTTACTTTGTTGTAGAAATTGGGATGCAACTTATTGGCTTTTTGAAGTGTTTAATAATGCGCATATAGCTTATGCTCTGATTGATTTCATTTCATATTTTCATTGCTTGACAAACTTATATTTGATTTCAGTGGAACTCTTCTAATGGCTACATCCGTTCACACACCATGCACGCAGATACCAACACTTCAGCCATGCGTGATTTTCGTAATTAATTTTTACTCTTCTTTGATGCAGGATCCACTAGATCTGCGTCAATTGCTGGATGATAGACATGCTGCATTAAACCATTTTGTGGTCTCATCCAGGCCCTGGATCAGTAGTAACATTGCCGAACCTACTCCAGTGATGTCTTTTTTGGTTTTTCTTTTTCCAAACTTACCCTTGGTGGGTGAGCAGTAGACAGTAGTTACTTTGTACAGCTTTGTGGGAAGTATTAGACAGTCTTGTCCAAAGAAGACATGAATTAACAGTCATTTTGATCCTTAGTTAAGATACTCGTATCTTCAGTTTGGGCTTCCAACTGTGATCATATCATAGTGGTCGTTCAATGGTATTTTGTTTTATGAACTGCTGTATTCGTTGATCATAGAGGTTTTATAAACCTTTGTTGCAATTGACATCCTATTGTGTTGCCAGATATTTTTAGTGTGCTTCTTGGTCTTAAACTGGTAAATGTTTTTCTTAAAAATAACCATTTGTTCTTCTGCTTGAAAACATATTCCTTTTAAAAGCTGATGGTACCAACATTTATTCGAGTTGTGATACTTACATTTTAAAATCTGGTATAAATTTTTGTTCGAAGCATTGTCTGATTTGAAATGGGATTGGGAGAGCTAGAGATGAAATATATGTAAGACTTACAAAAGGTGCAAAGTTTGGTATTAATGTTCCAAATGGATAAAACCCCCAAGTTACAAGTACGCCATAACATTGTTAATTTAGTAAAAGTATTCTATGATTGCACTTGTATTATTCACTTCTTATATACATGACAGAACCAATGGATAAGAAGATATAATAGTTCACTGAATCACTGTTATACAAACATTGGTTTAGTTGAGGGTGACAGGGATTCCCTGCCATGAGGCTTGCAAAGTATTTCATGCTCTGAAGTTGAAGGCATGATTGGTCTAATGCTCCCCGGATTGAGAGGAAAAAGGGTTTTGTAGTAACCATCCATAATTTCTTGAAAATTACAAGTATCAGCGACTTTGGGAATCTGTCCAAGAAACAAAGCACATACTTATATCTTAGTAAACAAACAACATAAATCATAGATATAAAAGTATAAAACCTAAACATTCTTTGAGCAAAGCAAACACCTGATAAATGTCACGCATGTAGCCATGCAGATTGGTATACTCATACAACTTCTTCTTGGTGCATTTAAATAGAACATTGTAAGCAATATCAAACCGAATCAAAGTAGTAAACAAACATATATCAACAAGTGTGAGCGTGTCTCCACACAAGTAGCGAGAATTTGACAAGTGATCCTCTAACTTGTCTAATGTACAAAACAACTCATTCACTGCTCTATCATATGCTTCTTGGCTCTGTGCAAACCCACACCTAAATTACAATTGCAACAATAACCAATTCAATAATCAATAAACAAGAAAAATAAAACAAAGACATTAACCAAGTCTCAATTTCTCATTGAGTAAACCTCTAAATTGGTCTCTATCTTTAAGTAACCCACTCTCAAATAGATTTCTGACTCTATGTCAGAGACTTATTTGAGAGTGAGCTTCGAGATCGATCAATATAGTGGTTTAATGATTCCTTATTATTACCTATATACACCATTGTTCACATTTGGATATATCACTTGATACCATTCTTCAATCTTATCCTTTAATTGAGGTGGTGAAAGATCCAAGTCCGGGTTACGGGCCAACCCATTTAAACCGGAATTGAACAATTGAATTATATCATAACTTTCATTACAGATAACATCTTTGGAGTCTTTGCTCCACAACATTGGCACTGTGGATCTTCCATCATACCCACCACTTCGAAGCCTATAAACTTCCTTCAAAGTTTTGCAACCATTCACTTTATCCAAACTCGGACTAATTACCCGACCGGTATTCGTACCAACCCGTTTGAATTCCCACGACCCGTCCATTCCAGGCGACGCAACTGACACCGGAACGGCGTTTTCCAATCCTTTGAGTGCGCGCACTATGAGAGTACGGTGGGCCCACGGGCATGGCAGGCCGACGTAGAGGTGGAGACCGGTCGGAGGAGGACCTGAGAATCGGAATTTTGAAGCGGGTCTGGAATATCCACCGGTGGGGTCGGAGGGAGCGAGCTGAGACATCATGAGCTGCCACGTGGAGTTCCAGGCGGTGCGTACGGTGGTTATGAGAAGTCCCGGCGGGAGGGACCGACCCCAGAGAAGGTTGGTCACTGAACTCAGTAAGGAAGAGGAATTAATGTTGGAATTGTTATTGCTGTTGTTGTTGTCCAGTGACATCCGAGGCTGGGTGGAGTATTTTACGGTGAGTCTCCGGTTACAGAAAGTGGTTGCCTGAGGAATCACGACGAGGTGATGAGAGGAAGAGGGAGAAGCGCACAACAACGACATTGTCTGTGACAGTGTGGAGTTATCGAATATGAGCCATTTTGGTTAAAAAAATATGCAAGGCCCAAGAAAAGCATTTATAAGAGGTTAATGAGTAGTGTTCTTTGTTTGTGCCAAATGATTTTCAAAGATTAGTCACCATGTTGAGGGTTCGGTATAGTGATGGTTGACGCTGAATTTAATAAGGAGAATTGTAGTTCAATCTTATAACTGTATTTGAGAGGGTGTTAAAATCACTTGGTATCAGAAGTCGTCTCAAACTCTAAATTATCAAGATCGTTAAAAAAATTCTGGACTATTAGAGTTTTTCTCTCCTAAGAACCATAAGGATAAAAACAAAAAAAGAAGATTAAATGTTAATGTTAACCAATACTAGACCAATCAACCATTAGAGGTTGAGTTTAGCGTGTGGGTATAGTTTAGAATATGTTATAATGACTCATGTTTGAAACTCGACTAGTAGTGGCGTCCATATCTAGTGCTTAATGTCGGTTCAATATTAAATGAGGTCTAAACGAATTTTAAGATGGCGATTTTTTGTTTTTCATTTAGGCCTAAAGCACGTCTTATTTGACATTTTTTGAGGAATTGTAAGGGTTTGTCGGATTTTTTTATAATTTCTTATAAGAAACTTTTGTTTTCCTCCATATTATTTTTCTTACCAGACTTACGACTTATGAGAGAGTTTTTTTATTCCGGATAATATTTATTTCATTTTTAGGAGGTTTAAAATTTTTGTTTGGGTTTTCTTACCGTTTGGTCGGCTCCGTCGGTGCTAATTGTGTTTCAAACAATATTACTTACTCCAAATGTGAACAATGATGTTTATACGTGAAAATGAAGAACAAATAAACAACTAAATTGGTCTCTATAACTCACTTTTAAATAGTTCTTTGACTCTATTAATATTTCAAATTAGTCTTTACTTTTATCCAATTTTTTTTTCAAGTTAATCTTAGTCAATTTTTTCTCTCTATTTGGTCACACCAAATAAAAACTATTATATCAAAATAGAGGTTTCACCATTTATTCATCGGTGTAATACACAAGTTAATCTTCATTAAATCTCTAAGAGAGTCTATTCAAAAATTGTGAATTGTTTAGATCCATTTAACATAACCAAATTAAAGTTAAATTATGTTAGAATTTCATAGTAGCATATCAGAATTTTAGAAAGATATAAAAAATTGGTCTTAAGTCCGCGCATGTTGCGGGTTAAACGGGTCGGCCCGCGGGCCTCAATAGCCATATATCCAAATCTATGTGCTGATGTGGTGGTTAATATTGTGTGTGATTGATTTTCTACAATATAATTGATTCTTTGACTGTTTACAAATTTGTTGAGATATGCACGAATCTTTTTGATTCTCTGATGATTTCCAAATGTGTTGAGATTTGCAGGTTTTTTGTATCTTCTTAACCTCTACTTCGTCGATATTGACTGTGTGAAAGAAGTATGCAATTTGAGGTTTATTTGCCTAGATTCTCATTCTACCGATGTTTTTAGTTTTTGACTCAAGGAGTTAACTTTTGGATTTTGATGGGCTGAAGTTTTTGGGTCGGACTAAAGTTTCTCTGATGGTATAGAAGTCGAAGAGTGTCTTCTTAAGTACAGTATGTGATTAGAAATATATATCTTTTTTTTTTTTTACAATGGAAATATATATCTTTTAAGTAGGGTAGATTTTAATATTTTCATTGGTATTTTGTTTATATATGACACATTTATTTTATAGCTTCTCTTTTGTCGGTCTCCGTTCGTCTTATGCAAATATCCGGTCATATTAATAAAATATCACAAAACAAAAAAAATAACTCAAGGAAAGGCCCATTAAGAAAAAGGCCCATTACAACAAGCTGTAAAAATCCAACCCAAATAAACCAACCCTTAAACCTGAAAAAACCCTACTTTCCTTTGCATATATAATCAAACTCGAGCGACAACTATCACGGCAGAGAGAGAACAACTATGTCGAAGAGAGGTACGTTCATTGGCTGTCAATCGTTGCTTAGATTCAATTTTATTATTGATTTCATTTCATTTTTCATTCAAATTATTTTTCAATTTGTGTTCAATCTTAATGATTAGGTCGTGGTGGTTCCGCCGGGAACAAGTTCCGTATGTCACTGGGTCTTCCAGTGGCGGCGACAGTGAATTGCGCCGACAACACCGGAGCAAAGAATCTCTACATCATCTCCGTGAAATGTATCAAGGGAAGACTCAACCGTTTACCTTCAGCTTGCGTCGGTGACATGGTGATGGCCACCGTGAAGAAAGGAAAGCCAGATCTCAGGAAAAAGGTTTTGCCTGCTGTCATTGTTCGTCAGCGTAAGCCGTGGCGCCGAAAGGATGGCGTTTTTATGTATTTCGAAGGTAAAATTTAAATTATCATCCCAATTCGTATTAATTCATATTTGAATTGTGTATGGTTTTTAGTTTATGTTTTTAATTATATTTTAAAATAAATGTTGCTTCTGTAAATTTGATAATACTGAGTGACCTGTGTTCTGATTGGTCATTCATAATCGGAAGCATATAACTGTGTTATTGCCAGTTTTAAACAGCATGATGTGTATTTTGTTGCATTGTGTTACCTGTCTGCTGGTAAATCCTAATATACTTTTCTTTTATATAAGCATCTTGTGTTACTATTATAAAATTAAGTATATTGTTTTACTGTTTTACTTCGAATTATATTTGACAACTTATTTGCAGCTTAAAGCGCATTCTATAAGCCATTTTTATAGTAAAACATAAGTTTAACTATAATTTGTTTAGATAAGCTATCTTGTGGAACTTATAAAAATAAGCTGCAAACAACTTATGAACAATGCCATAAGCTGTTTTCATATGTTCTTCCAAATAGTCTCACAAAACTTATGTAATAGATAAGCTCAATAAGTCAATCTGAACATGCTATTAATCTGCTTATGTTGCTTCTTTGTTATATTGCTGAGTGACCTATTTTTTGATTGGGATGTTCACACTGAGAAGCATATAATTGTTTTATTGCCAATTTTAAACAGCATGATGTGTATTTTTTTTGTATGATGTGTGAGTGTTTTTTTAATTTAATCAACTAATTTAGGTGAAATGTTTGTTTTTGCAGATAATGCTGGTGTTATTGTGAATCCTAAGGGTGAAATGAAAGGTATCATTTGTTCATTTCTGATATTTCTATAGTAAATGGAATTCACACTTAGGCCCTAATGAACTTGCAGTGATGTTTAGTTCTTAATATTCATATATGATATCTCTGTTGTCATATGGTCATCATAAGTGTAATATTAAATTAATACTCTTGCATCTGTTCCTTTTGGTTAATGTTATAAGTATTGAATTTGTATACAACAATAGTGTAGAACTATTTTTACACGTACATCAATCAATTGATTTATAATGTCACTTTTTAAGGTAGTTCCTATAATTTTATTACAAATACCTACTTGGCATAATTTGATTGGATGCATGTGCAAATATGTTTTTGTTGCATAGAAATTAATCTCATGTTATAATGTTGTTATGTTTCTGTGTTACTTTTTCTCCCAAGAAAAAAAAACTGGATAACACTCTTATCCTAATTGTTAGTTTGCTTCATTCTTACCTTTGTATTATCTGGCCTAGTTGGTTCATTGCTTGGGCCTAATTGATTCATTGCTTGTATTTGATTCTTGTTTTAACTTCTATGTCATGCTGTTTATTGTAGGGTCTGCTATCACTGGACCAATTGGTAAGGAATGCGCTGATCTTTGGCCAAGGATAGCAAGTGCTGCCAATGCCATTGTATGAGTTGTAATTCTGGTATTTTGCAAGTGGTGCCAATGCAGTGGAAAGTCTGATTCGAGGAGCTTATGTTTATGTTTTTATATTATGTTTTCTGAGTTTTTGTTTGTCCAACTTTGGCACCATTTTATCTATGCTTGTTGACTTATCTTCAAATATCTTCTTTTTGAAGCAGAATTTTGTTGGATTCGGTTTTGGATATTATTTTATATACTTTCTTCAACTATCTTCTTTTCAAGTTACTGTTCTTGCACAAAGTTCATTCATGATTTATCTTTAGAGTGTGGATTAATATTTGTGAAAGTGATGTTCTAAAGAAGAAATTATGAACACCTCAAATTTATGGATGATGATTTAGCTCTTCCATGTATAAACTATTTTTATTAAGTTTGTAAGTTTTTAGAAAAACGTTCAATTTTAATTGAATTTTAAGGCTTCGTCCAATGCAACTAAATATTTTTCTGTTAAAAGTTTGCAAAATATATTAAATTTGATTGTTTACAGTTTGAGTAAATTCCTAACTCTTGTCTTAATCTTTGTTTGGAATTGATTAGAATTAAGTGAAGTGGACTGGGGAAGGAAATAAATAGTTGGGAAGGAAAATATTTCCTTACCTACCAAATTGGAGGGGAGTTGAAGGAAAGTTGTGGTTTATGATGAAATCAATTTTATGGTTATTCCATTCTATTGTCATTTTTAAAATCTAAACCATGAAACTCTAACTCATTTCATTCCTTTCCATTTTATAACATTTCATCAATATAAACAAAGTCTTAATGTTAATGTGCAGTTATGGTTAGAATAGAGCTCTACTTTTTAAGTTGTACTTGATGTATCAAAGCATGAATTTTGGTGTCTACTTATTTTTTGAAATATTTCTACGGTTTTACCAATCGCACTCCATTCTTTGATATGCCTTGAACAACTCTCGGTTTTCAATGTTCGGAATACAATTCTGTAACTATCCAAGTTTCGGTCACCATTTTCATCAATAAAATTTGCTACGGGCCAAGTGTGTTGGTTTGAAGGGAGTCCAAACTGGCACAAGTTATGGCTTATGCACTCTGTATCAATACCCCAGATTGCTTAGCGCACTTTCCAAATTTTTAGCGCAGATTGCTTATTGCACCGCCAAATTTTTAGCGGTACGTTAGAAATTTAGGGGGTACGCTAAGCAATCTGGAGGTGCATTAAACAATTTTCATTATTTATATATGGTACATAAGGAAAAAACTTATACACCATAACCACTCCCAACTATCTAGAAGGGAGCCAAGCATTGCTTCGCCAATGTTCCATTGCAGACCTGAGATAAAATCCTTCCAAACACTCACAATTGCCTTCCAAGTATTAGAACTATTTTTTTTGTACATTACATATAATGTCCGTAAAATTGAGCTAAGTTCACATATACATTCTCTTTAACCTTTTAATAATTGTTAGCATATTGGCATGATATGATATGATATGATATGATATGAGCTGTCCCTCTTATATTACTTGAAATTGATTTTGTGTAAAGTGTGTTCATACGCTTTTTAGAATAAAAAGCTTGAGAATTCGGAGTTGTTTTCGTAGGAATTGCGCGAACACCTATATTTTGGTCTAATGATCTACCTCATTTTAGTACTCCTTTGTAGAAGCATACTAGGAATCAAAGTTAGGCAAATCTAGCTTTGAGTAAAACACAAGCAAATCACAATTGGTGATTGAAGTTGAACACACCCCATTGATGTTACATCACTAGAGGACACTTTCACCAAGATGGGTCCATCATTATTGTGCAAAGGTAGCAAAGTAAACTGTGATCAACCTATTCATGATAATTGTGTCAAAAAAAAAAACCTATTCATGATAATGTTTTTAATTTTTGGGTTAAATAATTAATTGGTCTCTGTAAGTTTACGTGTTTTTTCTTTTAGTTTTTGCAAGAAAATTTGCAAGTTTTTTATGGATTTTTCTTTGAATTTTCCTGTTGATTTTAACTTTAAAGATTAAAATCAAAATAATTTTAATATTCAGGGATGAATTTCAAAAAAATAACATACAGAAACTAAAACAAAAAACTAACAAACTTTCAGGACTAATTGATTATTTAAGCCTTATTTTTTTTATCAACCACAAATCACAAAGTAGCATTAAATATTTGACGCCTCATTGTATTTGCGAACACTTGAAAAACTAGTCCTATTCTCACGATGCTTCATTTGTTTAAACACTACAATTAAACTTTCAAGGATGTATAGTTTTCAAGGAAATCAATTGATGAAGTTTCAAAGGAAAACAAGAGTTACCTCTTCAGTGACACTTGGAAATAATGTTCAAAGAAAGATGACACTTGAGTGTGGCTCTTTGTCATTTATTGTTCATAAACTATTTTCTAAGTTGAAGAATTGTTGGAAACAATCTCTTGGGTGGAAAAGAAGCAATCCACAATATACGTATGATATTCAAAGCTATTGTCTCAATTTTGATGATGGTCCTTCAAATGAAAGTATGATCCCATCTCATGTTTGTTGACCATCTTTTTGTTTAATTTTAATTTCTTCTGTGAATTATGATTAAGTTGATGTTGATCTAGTGTTGTTGTTTGTTGTTCTTAGTCATATATGATAATATACTATTTAAGTTACATAACTGTAAATGAGAGTTATGCAAGTGTTTTTAGTGTCTCGTGCATTTTTTTCTTTCTTTTTTGGAAATGATTCTATATATATATCAAGGTTATTTGACATTTTCAATTGTTATGTTTTGATCTCTGAGTAATGAATCAATATAGACCCAAGCGAATGAATACGATTAAGTAGTTTAAGAATTAAAATGAGTTTTAATTTTTAGAAGGATCTAGATAGATTCAATTTGATGATTCATGATTACTTTGTTAGGCTACCAATGCTATAAATAAAGGCATTGAAGAATGTAATAATTTTTACGGTTAATAGATCAATACCCCTTTATAAAATATGTTAGTTTTACAATACTCCTTGTAAAAAAAAAAAATTGAGAATCCCTTATAATGTTTGATTCTTTGCAATACCCTGGACTCAGCCAACCATAATATAACCCCACAAAATAGAACCGCCGCAAAAAAACTGCCGCAAAATATAATTTTAGAGGAGATTTTAAACGGCCGCAAAAAAAAAACCCGCCGCGAAATAAACCCCCGCAAAGTATTATGGTTGACTTAGTCCATAAGGTATTGCAAAAAATCAAACATTACAGGGGGATTTTCAATTTTTTTTACAGGAGTATTGCAAAATTCGCGTATTTTACAGGAGAATATTAACCTATTAAACCTATTTTTTAGAAGAATCTAGATAGATTCAATTTAAAAACTATTTGAATATATTATCCGAACTAAAAAATTCGGAAAATATTGTTCGTTTGTAGAATTCGGAAAATATTTTCGGAATTGGTCCTTTATATTGCTCATTGTATCTTCACTTCGTCATCTCCACTTTATCACTCTATCTCACCTACATTCAACAAGTGTTTTTTTTTTGCCTTTTGTTGTTTAAAATCATCATCGGAGCATTGACAAAAGTTTTCTCCACTCATTTCTTGTTTTGAAAAACACACCATATTATGTAATGGTTCGGAAAATGTTTTCTGAAACTAGTTTGGAACATATTTTCCAAATATAATTCAGATTATACGTTACGAATAAACTAGAATAGACAAAAAGCTTTATTTTTGAGCAGTAATGGTTTTGCATATCTTTGTATGGTCGTTAATTTAATTGTAGTAACAGATGGAGAATCAAAACCCCCAAATGATTTGAAACCCGGTTCGATGATGTCAAAGCCAATGCGCATGTTGATTCTAAACCGGATGTGCTCGATTTGAAGGCTAACATTACTCAACCGGAGGTGTAAGGATTTGATCGAGATGAATTGATTAATTGGGTCCTGGGTGTAGGTTCAAAAGGTTTGCTGTAAAATAAACAATAAAAAATGGTTTCAAAAGCTAAACATTTTGTTTGCATAGCACATAGTAGGTTTATGGTAAGACACCAAATCTGCTGCACAACAAAACAAAATTGAATAGTATGATAGAATGTTACTTTAACCAATACATTAAATAATTTAAATTTTAGTAGTATTTTAATAGTTAAAATTAATATATAGTAAAAAAGATTAGTACTATGTATAAAAAAAGAAATTTTAATAATAAAAAATATATAGTAAAAAAAAATTAGTACTATGTACTATATAGTATTTGTGATTTATGAAAGGTTCGTGAAAAATTTGGTCGTTATAGCATTGCTGCATAACAAGACTTTCTCTCGTAGTATATGGCTTTATATGCCAAAGTAAAAACAAATGAAAAACACCGCCACTTTCTCTTTTAATGTGTTAATCTACTTATTATGCTCATAGAAGTTATTCACTCCATTGTTTTTCTTTGTAAGCTGCAACATGCATTATGAATTTAACTTGCATCCATCATTAATGTTGTGATTTTAGTAAATCACGCTAATAATATTTTGATGTGCCGAGCAAAGTAAACAAACAACCAAAATCAAAGAGTATAAAGATGATAAAGATAATCCAAAACTAACAAGCAAGAGAGAATAGAGAAAACAAGAAAAAGACACAATCTTTATTTACCCAATTCAGTCAAACCGACCTAGTCTAGGGGAGATAGCAGCCCCTCCGTTCGATTATAATCAAAATAGCCGTTAGACAACGAGTTTCAATAGAGTTACAAGAAATAGCTTTCAAACCAAATTCTACCCTAAACCCGAATCTCTTTCCGTGACCAAGAGACTTAATAATATAGTGTTTACAAGGTGAGCAAAGGATAATTTGCCCAAACCCCTAGGATTAAACCAAGAACATTTCTCTACAAAATCCTAGCCTTTATGATGCGGCAAATCTCAATCCTAATATCAACCTTTAGGGCTACATGGTTCCCTGTCATCTCTCAAGTTTTTCTATGAAGAAACAATCTCTATTTATAGAAAAATGTATAACTTAAAAATATGAACAAATTTGTTTTAAAATAAAACAAAATCTCCTTTTGTTTGAAATAATTATAATTTAAAACCAAACAAAATCTTCATTTGTTTTCAAACATAAACAATTTAAAAACAAACTTAATCTTTGTCCATGATTTTCAAGTCAATCTTCACAATTCTCCACCTTGACTTCAAATCAGTGGTGATGCCAATTTACACCAACCATCGTGCTTCTCTCTCTCCATCTTGAACTTTTATTCAAGATCACCGGCCAAGTCTAAGTCCCACTTGAACCTTGACCTAGGAAACAACTTTCACTTGCTTCTCACAAGCATTACCTCTTTTCCTTCATCCCTTGGAATGTCTTCCTTCATGAAGTTCTAGTCTTCCACTACCATAGGGTGTTTGGTAGCCCAACAAGATACATCGCTTCCTCTTCAACCCCCAAAGTGATCAAATCCGTTCTCCTGAAGATTTTGCTTGCTCCCAACTATCACCGGAATTTTAGATAGCTCAACAAACCCAAAAATCTTCCGATCCCTAGGAATACCTTCCGTCATCCGAAATATTGCTTGGCACAAAACCAACATTGAAAGTTTAGGTTGTTCATCCTCAAGCTGCAATACCAAACTCCTCTTGCTTTCAACTACCTCATGCAGTCTAACAAGTTCTCTAGTTTGATCAAGGTTGCTTTCAATTGCGTCCTTGAAGATCCTCTGAAGGTCTTTCACTTCCTCAGCCACAATTGAAACGTTACAACTAAGATCTTTCACTTCCTCAGCACAATTGAAACGTTACAACCAAGGTCCCCATGACCACACCCCTTTGGTTCAACACTTCCACTCTCCTTCTTATCTCCATTCATACAGCCAAGAGCTAATGTTGTTTCTCTCCCACTATTGGAAGACTCCACCTGAAGCTGAGATTCGACCAAAATATTTCGACCACGTATCCACCTTGTAATAAGCAAGACCTCTTTAACTTCCTCTGAAACATACTTCAAGTCATTGTTAGTCTCCAATCAATTCCAGTTTAGTTCCAACACTTAGTAAACCTTGTTTACTAGACCAATTAAACCCATGTTACTAACAAGACCACCCGAAGTCCAACAACTTAACCACATCATGAGAATCACCGCTAGTAACAGATGCATGACCAATAGTAGAACCAACTATCTTTGCATCAAAATTCGGGAACATACCACACATTGTGCAAAAGAAAACACGGTTGTTAAACCGAACTCATACCTTAAACCTTTCAAGCCTTCTGTCTCCAAGGTGAACGACTCCACCTTCAACTAGCTCTTGAGTCTCAAAGTATCCATTCTTTGAACATATGTGATAAGAGCCTCCAAAGTTCACGACGCGCCTCTCCTCCAAGTCCTAACTTAACCCACAAGCACATTCACATCCTCATAATAAATTTATTGTTTCAAAGTAACCCGAGTATTCTTAGCACCGCCTCTCTAGGCTGATGTTGAGTATTATTACCACCGCCTCTCCATGCCGACCTTCTTCGTTGCTACTTCTCTCTTCTAGGCTTCAACACACTTGTCTTGGACTAAGACCGCCTTTATCTTTACCTTCCACAACCCGAAGTCATTACTACCGGTAAACCTCTCAACATCAAACTTCGAAACCATGGTGCATGATTCACGATTTGATCCTTGCGCCACGGTGGGCGCCAATTATTGTGAGTTCGTCGAATAAAATCACACCAATAATATTTTGATGTGTGGAGTAAAGTAACAAGCAACCAAAATCAAAGAGTATAAAGATGATAAAGATAATCCAAAAACAACAAGCAAGAGAGAATATAGAAAGCAAGAAAATGACACAATCTTTGTTTACCCACTTCAGTCAAATCAACCTAGTCTGGGGGAGAGAGCAGCCACTCCGTTCCACTATAATCAAAAGAGCCGTTGCACAACGAGTTTCAATAGAGTTACAAAAATTAGCCTTCAAACCAAATTCTACCCTAAACCCGAATATCTTCCTGTAACCAAGAGACTTTATAATATAGCGTTAGTGTTTTTGTGTTGGCCTCATTTTTGGCAAAACACAATGTGAAGGAGAATGTGCGCACTTCATTGAAGATGTGAAGAACAATGTGCGCACATCATGAAACTCCGGAACCTGGAGGAGAAAAATGCGCCATATCTTTCTTGAAGATTTGTGTTGTTTTTGCCTCGCTTGCTTACTGCTTAAGTAGCGCGCGTTTTATGAACCATTAGGATTACTTGTAAACCTAATATTATTTGTAAAAAATATTTTCCAATTATGGGAATATTTTATATGGTTCAATTTTATAGTTCTTGGGTCATAATTCTTACAACACCTAACTTGAAGCTTAAGACACTTATGAAACCTGTGCTACTCAAGAAGACTATATATATGTATGAAGACTAAACCTAATATTCACGCAAGGCATCATTGAAGAATAGAGTTTTAGGGTTTGAGTCTTTTGTTCTTGTGTTTGGTTATTTGTGAGCCTTTGCTTGTGTCACTTAGATGCTTGCACAAGGACTGAGATATTGAGTTGTAGTCCGAAGCTTTTAAGCAAGGAATATTGTTTACTACTCTAAGCTTTGAAGTACGAGTAGTGTAGTATTTGTTTGAGGAGTGTTCTCTAAATCATAAATTGTTGTTTTCATAGATAACACTGCTCTGTGTTTGGATTGGAAGTGAGATGAGTTTCTCTTACCTATGAGGTACCTAGGTAGAAGTCTAGACGGGTAGTTACAAAGTGAGAAGTGCAAACGAGGAGTTTGGCTTTGAATTCGTTTTACTTAGTGGATTACCTTCCTGACTTGGTATGCCCCCAGATTAGGTGACGTTGCACCAAACTGGGTTAACAATTTCCTTGAGTTAATTTGCTGCTTTATTACATGTTCTGCAAGTTTGGTTCATGTGCGCATATTATACCGCACATTAGTTTCTGATAAAATAAAATACAAGTGGTACGTCTGAATTTCATATAGTGTTTCTAAGGTGAACCAAGGATAATTTTCCCAAACCCCTAGGATTAAACCAAGAACAATTCTCTACAAAACCCTAGCCTTTGTGATGCGGCAAATCCCAATCCTAATATCAACCTTTAGGGCTACATAGTTCCATCTCATCTCTCAAGTTTTTCTATGAAGAAACAATATCTATTTATAGAAAAATATATTACTTAAAAATAGGAGCAAATCTGTTTTAAAATAAAACAGAATCTCACTTTGATTGAAATATATCTAATTTAACACCAAACAAAATCTTCCTTTATTTTCAAACATATACAATTTAAAAACAAACATAATTTTCGTCCCTAATTTACAAGTCAATTTTCACAATTAATATTGAAAAGTTCCATCGCCACAAATCAAATAAACCTTTTATTCAATCAACCCCAATACATAAAACTTAAACAATAGTCTTTTTTTTTTTTTTAAAGCAAACAGTAGTATGTGAAGTCTAACCCACACAAAACTAAATCACACAGAAAAAAAGACCATATAATTACAAAATTAAGAATTGAGACTATTTGAGAAAGATCCACGTAAATGGAATGCAAAACAAACACATGATTTCATTCATAATAATAGATTAGGCCAAAATTCATTTTGAAGATTGGCATCATGAAGATGTTCAAATGGATTGGATTTGCCCATCTATATTACCATTCATCGTCAAATCCATAAATAATTGTCTTTCTATAATGTTAGCATTATTCATATCCATTCATCATTAAGGGTGCTCAAATCCAATATAATCCACACAAAAAAACTAAAAACCGAAAAAAACGGAAAGCTGAGAAAAACCCGATTTTTTTTTCTGTGTTTTTCTGTTTGGACCTCCTTATAGCAAAATTGATAGGTTCATATCAGATTTCTGATTGCTTTGTGAGAACCGAACCAATCCAAATTGAACCGAAATATGTGCCATAAACCCCAACTATTTCTTTATTTTTTATCACAAAACTATTTCTCTATTTATATGGCGCTCTAAATTAAAACATGTTTTTCTTGCCAGTAACAACACGCAAAAGAGACGTTTAAATACTCTCTTTTGTTTCGTCTCTTTCAATTCAACGTGTCTGAATTTATCACTGCCTCGCTCAAACCACCGTCGTCTCACTCAGTTCACTTTTTAGTTTCATCTGGCAATATGTTTTAAATCTAGTAATATAATTATTAGTTTTTTTGCTTAACTTTTTTAGTAGTTAAAATATATTTTTAATATTTACAATTATTTATGTATTGCTTATTTAAAAACCGAATAAAATCGAACAAACCAAACCGAAGTAAACCACATAAAATTTGAGACTGGATCAAATAATTTTTTAGTCATCAAAAAATTGAATCAAACCGCATGCTCTTTTTTCTTTGGATTGGACCGTTTTTATGTCATAACTGATCCAAACCGAACCGCGAGCACCCCTACTCATCATTGTCATTTCTTCTTTTTGGACGGATGGCGGTGGTGACGATGGTACCATTTGGAGTTTATTTTGACTTAGAATAGTCGTAAGTTGACTTTGACTATTATTATCTTTGTTTTGACTTAGAATAGTCGTAATTTGACTTTGATTTTGACTTTGCCCATTATTATCTTCTACTTACAATCTTTTACCAATGTCCTTTAAATTTTGATCAATCATCCAAGCAAGATCATTCAACTCAACCATGGACACATTATAGTCCACAATTTTACCTACATCAAGATATTGAAACATGAAAAATGCGATCTCTTTCACTCTGTTTGTCTTTTCTTTGTTTTTGGACTTGCTCGTTAGCCTTTAGAATCCTTTGTTTCATGAAAGTCTCTTGATTTATCATTTCTTTCTTTGTTCTGATTCTGGAATTGTCCTGAATTTTGAGAACACATGTTTGACTCCCAAAGGGTATGGTCAAATCTCAGGTTGTAGTTCATAAAGACCATATATTACATCACATGCTTCTATTCCACAAAGGATGCTTAAACTCTTCTTCCTTTTATTATATGTTGTTTTTCTTGTAGCATCATTTACCATGAAAGCAAATTTAAACCTTTTTTTCTAGTCATGGTGATGACTAGAACAAAGGAAAAGGAAAACTGAGGAAAAAAAAGTGGGAAAAAATGTATGTTGCGAATAATGTCTAATTATTATTTTTTTTAAAAAAAATTTATAGACCATATACATGATTTAATTTCTAGATAGTATTAGGTGTATGTATGCTTAATTTCCAATTGGTATTTTTGTTGTAAAATGTAACTTTATTGGCATACCATCAATGTAGGATATAACTAATCAAATGCTATTTTGTTTTTAGCATTTTGAATTTGTATTGCATCGATGTACTGTATCAATTTGAATGAATAAAAATCTTTATGTTTGGTCAAAACAAAAAAAACTAATCAAATGCTTTTTTTTGTTTGACAGAAACAAATCAAATGCTTTATGACATTTAATTTGTGAAATTTACCATATTAAAATAACGTAATTGGTGCAACTATATAGCTTAAGAGGATTGGATTTGTATAAAAAATTATGAGTGAAAAGTTCATTTTGGTCTTTTACAATATTTTTGTGCTCCAATTTAATTTCTAACAAAATTAAAATATAAGTATTTGATGTATTAATATATTTTTTTTATCCTTGATGTATATGATATATATTTTTTTGTATAAATTAATGTTATATTTAATCGCATCATCTCTGTAAAGAAAACGAATAGAGATCAAATTAGCGAGTCATTTTGTTTAATAATTAATATGATAAATTTTGTCACTAAATAAGTCTCTAAATTTTCTCACTAAATCAATCTCAAAAATCGGTTTTTAAATTTATCTCTAATTTGATCACTATAAATTTGTCTATAATTTTTTTTATAAAGTAAAATTTATCTCTCATTTGATCACTATAAAATTTGTCGATATAATACTTGTATCGATACAAATGCATGTTTTTCAGCCAAATTAAATTTCAAACCATTTGTATCAATCCAATGAAGTATGTATCGATCCAAATGACGTGTAACATGATTTTTCATAGTTTTAAAAACGTTTTTCGCTGTCAATGCAAGTTTAATTCACCCAAAATATATTCTACTCTATTTTCATGTGTTTTGACAATTATTAAAACATGGATGGGAACTTGTGCACTTACATTCTCCCCCTTTTTGATAATTGTCAAAACCTTTGCATAAACTAACTAAGCCTATACCTAATATGCAATAAAATAGTTTTATGTTACAGACGCAAACAAAAACAAAGCTAACCATAGCATGCTCCCCTAAGTTGATGCACATTTGCGTTTCAACGGTTCAACCTGTATTCAAAAACTCTTGAGCTTTTTCTATAGCTTATGCTTGTATTCTTCTCTCCCCCTTTGACAATATAAAAAAGAAGACAAGAACACACATTAGAGGTATCAAAAATTCGAAGACAATTTCAATTGGTCATATCGTGCACTTACATTTGTCGAAATGCACTTTATGCTGAAAATCCATATCAAAATAAATACACAAGATATGAACAAATGTTATCCAAATGACGAATAACTATAAACCATGACAAAATGGTATGTAGAATAATAAACCAAAACACAAGGCATGAATATTTTTAAACATCGACATTTAAGAGCATTCAACCATATCATGATTGTTGGTGTTTTTGGTGTTGGCTTCATTTTTGGTAAAACATAATGAGGAAGAAGATGTGCAGGATAATGTGGGCACATCTTGAGGACGCACGCGTATTTCTGGGCGAGATCTTTTTAAAGATTTGGTTTGGTTTTATCTTCATTAATTGTGCACCAAATCTCGCCTTTTTATCTAGAACCTTCAGGAAGTGGCGTTTTGCCCTGATTGCTTTGTAAAATATGTTTCTCTATTTTTTCTATTTATGGAAACATATTATATGGTTCTAAAATATATTTGTTGGGTCTGAAACTTGTTTATCAAGAAAGCCCACGAATCTCAGGCTATTTAAAGGAAGATTTAGAACTTGAGAACTCACGGACTAAAATCGTCAAGTGCCTAATGATAAATCTAGGGTTTTAGTCTTGTCTATTGTGAGCCTTTGCTTGTGTCACCTTGATGCTTGCATAAGGACTAGGTATTGAGTTGTAAACTCCTGTACTCCGAAGCTTTTAAGCAAGGAGTCTTTTCTGTAAGTCACTCTAAGCCTCTAGGTATGAGTGAGGTTATTTCCATTGGAGTTAGTCTCCTAATTTGATTGAATTTACCGTAATGCCGGGGCGAAGCTCAGTAAACATGGGTTTGTTTATGGAAATCTTTAATCCGAGTGGAAGTGAGATGGGTTTCTCATATCTAGGTGGTCTCCTAGGTAGAAATTAGCACGGGTATTGGCGAAGACCTAAGTTGTAAACCGAGGGCCAGTCGGATAGCTTAGGGATAACATTACACTAGTGGATTTCATTCCTGGCTTGGTATGCCCCCAGATTAGGACGTTGGGCCGAACTGGGTTAACAAATCACTTGTGTACTTTACCTTCCTGTCATTTAATTTTTAACTTGTTCATTGTGTTTTTCACTGGTAAGATGTGTGCACATCATGCACCACATCTTTTACTGGTGCACCAGAAATTTCAAAGATAATGCGGACGATATCAATAACATGTATCCTATTATTATACATGTAGAATTTCATGTAGCCACATCATATTATAACGGAAATCATAATGTAGTATCAACGTATATTTGAACTAGTAAGACGTCCTTTTCTTTTCGTTTAATGAATAATGTAGTATCAACCTTCCCTCTTGAGTATCCATTTTCGATTAAGAACTTGCTAAGACGATCATACCAAGCCAGCGGGGCTTGTTTGAGACCGTATAGAGCTCTTTTAAGTTTGAAAACATAGTCGGGATGCTCGTGATTTTCAAAGCCGGGAGGTTGCTTTACATACAATTCTTCATTAATGTATCCATTGAGGAAAACACTCTTAACGTCCATTTGGTAAAGCTTAAAGTTCAAATTACATGCATATGCTAGCAAAAGCCTAATAGCCTTTAGGCGGGCAACCAGAGCATAAGTCTCCTCATAGTCAATGCCCTCCTCTTGGTTATAACCTTGAGCTACTAAACGTGCCTTCTTCCTAACAATAACCCCATGTTCATCAAGTTTATTCCTAAATACCCAACAAGTACCAATTACTTGATGGTTTGGAGGAGGTGGAACAAAATCCCATACCTCATTTCTTGTAAATTAGTTTAGTTCTTCTTGCATAGCAAGAATCCTATGTTCATCAAGTAATGCACTTTTCGCGTTTTTAGGTTCAACTTGAGACACAAATGCAAAGTGTGAGCATAAGTTACTTATATGTGAGCGTGTGGACACGCCCTTAGAGATATCTCCCAATATTTTGTCGAATGGGTGGTTCTTCAAAGTCTGCCATTCTTTTGCTAGTCCGGCGCCTCTATGTTTGTGATGATTCTTTGAGAAAGAAGATTCACCATCATTATTGTCTTTATCTTTGTTGCTTGGTGATGATTCATCATCTTTTTCCTCCGGAGTATCAGCAACGGGTTGATCACTTCCGCCAACGTCTTTATCCTTTAGGATGTCCGTCGTATCAACACCTGCACCAATAAAAGACCCTTTCCCATTTTCTTCCGGTAAAGAATCATCAAAATCAACATGAACCGACTCTTTAACAATTTGTAACCTCTTATTATACACTCTATATGCTTTACTAGACAAAGAATAGCCCAAAAAGATACCCTCAGGCGATTTAGCATCAAACCTGCCAAGATTCTCTTTTCCATTATTCAAAATTAAGCATTTACACCCAAAAGCATGCAAATGACTAACATTAGGCGTGCTTCCCTTAAGTATTTCATAGCGAGTTTTGTCCATTTTGTCCAAAATAGGTCTAATGATAGCCCTATTTAAGACATAACTCGCGGTGCTAATTGCATCCGCCCAAAAATACTTAGGCAAAGAAGACTCACTAAGCATAGTCCTAGCATGCTCCTCAAGCTCCTCAAGCATAGTACTTGTTGCGGAGTACGTGGAGTGGAGAAATTATGATCAATACCATATTTTGAACAGAATATTTCAAATTTAGCATTTTCAAATTCACCCCCATGATCACTTCTTATGGTAGTAATCTTAAGGTTAAGTTTATTTTGAATTATCTTGGCAAATTTCTTAAAAGCGGATAGTGTAACACTTTTACTAGATAAAAATAGTGTCCAACAATACTAAGAATAGTCGTCAACGATAACAAGTCCATAATAGTTGTCACCAAGGCTTTTAGTCCTTGATGGACCAAAGAGATCCATATGGATAAGTTCCAAGGGTTTTGTAGTTGAAATCATCTTTTTCGATTTAAAAGAAACCTTGGTTGGCTTACCCATTTGGCATGCATCACATAAGTGATCTTTTGAAAATTTCATTTTTGAAATGCCAACGACAAGGTCTTTGGATACTATTTTATTTAGTAAATCAAAATTCAAATGTGCTAATCTCTTATGCCATAACCAAGATTCATCATTCCTAGTTATAAGACACTTAGCACTAGATAGGCCATTATGTTCTAGATCAAGCATATATACATTTCCATGTCTAATAGCTTTAAGCATAATACTCTTATCTTTATTGCTCTCGATTTTACAAAAGGTTGGTTTGAAAGTAATTTTAAACCCTTTGTCGCAAAGTTGAGCAACACTTAGCAAGTTATGCTTAAGACTATCAACAAGAATAGCATTTGATATGGTTAAAGTAGAGGGATTACCAACAATACCTACACCAAGAATATTTCCCTGATTATTGTCTCCATAAGTGACATATCCATTCTCCTTTGACTTGAATTCAATGAAGAGTGACGCATCACCGGTCATGTGCCTAGAACATCCGTTATCTAGGAACCATCGCCTTTCTAGCTTGTCATGACATTTTTACTACAAATTTAGACATGAGAGGGAGGTCCCCAATTTTCATCGGGTCCTATGTGGTGAGGTAAATAATCTTTGTTGGGTTTTGGCATCCATTGCAATATGCCTTTCGGTACCAACATTTTCCTTGCTTGACATTTTGCAATGGTATGGCCTTTTCCACAACAATATAGCAATTAGCAATTGATATGAAAGTTACTTTCACTTTGATCATTTTTGACATTTTTGTTGTATTTTGATGGATCAAGTTGACACGTAACTTTTGGTTTTGGTGGAGTGCATAGTTTGTCTTGAATATTTTTAATTTGTTTAGACAAGTTTATGCATCCATTACAACCATTCTTATCATTTGCATGTTTATCATGATTTGAACTTGACTTTTTCAACATAGAGTCTTTGAAAGCTTTCAATTTTTCTTCGGTTTCGGAAACCTTCTTTTCAAGAGTTTTGTTAATTTTCATAATTTCTTTTAATCTCTTGCAAATTTTCTTAGTTTCACTATGCAATTTCTCAAATGCCATTTGCAAGTCATGATACTCAAGTAAAGTATATGTGCTAGATGGGTTTTGGTATACCTTTTTAGGAGCTTTCTCTTTTTTCTTATGATGTCGAGTGGTGAGGCACATATTAGCCAATTCTTCTTCATCGCTTGAACTCGAACTTGAAAAGGAAGATGAAAAGTTACTCTCCCATGCAACATAGGCTTTCTTCCCTTTGCTCTCTTTCTTGAATTTAGGTGACTCCTTCTCTTTTATCTTGAGCTTCGGACAATCCGACTTGAAATGACCAACTTGGCCACATTCATAGCATGCCCCTTTCTTGGAGTACTTACCACCTTCATTCTTCCGGTAACCACTATCTCTCCTAAACTTTTTAAGGTTATCGTCAGAGTGTCTAATCCAATTGTTTCTCACATACCTATTGTAGCGCTTCACGAATTGACCCATTTCCTCATCATCGGAATCGTCTTTGCTTGAGCTACTTTCCTCTTGCTCAATCTTTTTGGACTTGGATATTGAGGCCTTTAGAGAAATTGAACTTTTATCCTTTTCTTTTTCTTTCTCCATATGCTTCTCTTTCTTAGCTCCTTTTTCATGCTTATCCAAGGATATGAGCACTTGATCATGTTCCTCAAGTTTTCCAAATAGAGTTGTAAGGTTGAGTGTAGCTAGATTATTAGCCTCCTTTATAGCGGTAACTTTAGGTTGCCAAACGCAACACAAACATCTCAAAATGTTGTTAGTGGCAACTTCATTTGTGATTGGCTTGCCCAAACCGTGTAACGTGTTGATTATTTTTATAAAACGTTGTTGCATTTCCGCAATGGTTTCACCATCACGCATATGAAACAACTCAAATTCTTCTGTCAAAGTGTTTACCTTAGATTGTTTGACCTCATCGGTTCCCTCAAAGGAGCTGACCAATGTGTCCCACATCTCTTTAGCCGAACTACAATGCGAAACACGATAAAATTGATCAATCCATAAGGACGATATTAAAATGTTTTGCGCTTTCGAATCATAGTTGACATTCTTTTTACCATCATCCGTCCATTGTGCCTTTGGTGTTATTGTGACCACACCATGTTCGTCGATGGAACAAACGGACCGTTCACTATGGTGTTCCACACTTCATCATCAAAAGAATTGATGTGAATATGCATACTACTCTTCTAATAGTCAAAGTGTTCGCAATTGAATATTGGTGCTCTATTATAAATTCCCTTAGGTGCAAAAGCCATTGTATTATAATAATTGGCACAAATCCACACAATTTTGTATAAAAATCAAACCGAGATCATGATACCACTTGTTAGACTACACGACTTAAGCTTAGAAAGGGGGGGGGGGGGGGGGGGGTTGAATAAGCGTCCAAAAACAATTACGAGTTTTAAAAATTGTATAGCGCGCGGAAGCTACCTAGATCGGTAGTCTACTTTGCACCTATTTGACTAAAGCAAAATATAGTATACACCAATAAACGAGTGATAATGAAAAGCAAGTTTTTCAAATCAATTTGTTCGGTAAACAATTCAAACAAGTTTTACACGTTAATACAACAAGTTATAGGTCGCAATTTTCCAATTCGTAAATCAAGCGATCACAATTGAATTTCACCAAACACTCGATGTGCGTGGAATTCAATGTGTAGTAGAATCAATGAATTTACAAAATTTAAAAGGCATACAATACAAAGATTGATGTGGGAGTTCCCTGGCATTCGTGTCATCCTCGCGGTCGGGCGGTACGTCTCCCCCTAAATCGATAAAAACATTGATTTCAGATTTTTTTTTAGAAATCTCTTTGAATGATACAATAGTGCACAAATTGAATGAATACAATACCGAGAACCTAGAAAGACTTAATCTTTAACCCTCTTGTGTAGCTTCAACCTTCGATTGCGGTAATTCAACCTCACCCTATTCTTCCGCGAAGAAACTCGTGAAAATTACCCGACTAATTCCCTCACTACCACGTTGATAACCTTCAAGGACAATACCTCCTTAAATAACCGATGAGAAACCTTTTCTCAAAGCCAATTCAACCCGACCACGATTTGATTCACCGCGACTCGTGTCAAACGTTATCTTCCGCTTCAACGATTACCCTTCAATTGAACCCATATTGACTTTGATGCTCTTTGATCCAACAATCCTCACTTGATGTTGATCAAAAGTGTTTTCCAATAATTTCTCACAATTACAACATAACCTCATAAAGCTCTTTATAGAGAAAATAAAATTGAGCAATTTTAGGCAAAAATTAACTGATGTGCATCAATCCAAATATTAATTTGTATCGATACAAATGCGTTCATAGCTAAAAAATCTAAAATTTGACTGATATGTATCAATACATATTTGGTTTGAATCAATACATAACAGGTTCTCTTGTGTAATGAGAGCCTGATGTGTATCGATACATACCAGTATGTATCAAAACATATTGATCTCTCTAGTTCAAGGAGAGACTGATATGTGTTAGTGTTTTTGTGTTGGCCTCATTTTTGGCAAAACACAATGTGGAGGATTATGTGTGCACATCATTGAAGATGCGGAAAACAATGTGAGCACATCATATTACTCCGGAACCTTAACACTTATTTACGCGCCATATCTTTCTTGAAAGAATTGTTTTGTTTTTGCCTCGCTTGCTTGCAGCCTAAGTCGCGCGCGTTCCATGAACCATCAGGGTTACTTGTTAACCTAACTCTATTTCTAAAAAATATTTTCCAATCATGAGAATATTTTATTTGGTTCAAATTTATATTTGTTGGGTCTGAAACTTGTTTATCAAGAAAGCCCACGAATCTTAGGCTATTTAAAGGAAGATTCTGAACCTGAGAACTCACGGACTAAAATCGTCAAGTGCCTAATGATAAATATAGGGTTTTAGTCTTGTCTATTGTGAGCCTTTGCTTGTGTCACCTTGATGCTTGCATAAGGACTAGGTATTGAGTTGTAAACTCCTGTATTCCGAAGCTTTTAAGCAAGGAGTCTTTTCTGTAAGTCACTCTAAGCCTCTAGGTATGAGTGAGGTTATTTCCATTGGAGTTAGTCTCCTAATTTGATTGAATTTACCGTAATACATGGGTTTGTTTATGGAAATCTTCAAACCGAGTGGAAGTGAGATGAGTTTCTCATATCTAGGTGGTCTCCTAGGTAGAAATTAGCATGGGTATTGGCGAAGACCTAAGTTGTAAACGGAGGGTCAGCCGGATAACTTAGGGATAGCATTACACTAGTGGATTTCATTCCTGGCTTGGTATGCCCCCAGATTAGGACGTTGGGCCGAACTGGGTTAACAAATCACTTGTGTACTTTACCTTTCTGTCATTTATTTTTTTGATTGTTCATTGTGTTTTTCGCTGGAAAGATGTGTGCACATCATGCACCACTTCTTTTACTGGTGCACCAGAAATTTCAATATGTATCGATACATGCAAGCATGTTTCGATACATAAGAGCTTATTTGTCTCCTTTGAGACCAGTTTGTATCGATACAAATAATACTTGTATTGATACAAATGCGTGTTTTTCAGCCAAATCAAACTTCAAATCATTTGTATCGATCCAATGAAGTATGTATCAATCCAAATGACCTGTAACTTGATTTTTTTATAGTTTTAAAAACTTTTTCGCTGTCAATGTAAGTTTAATTCACCCAAAATATATTCTACTCTATTTTCATGTGTTTTGACAATTATTAAAACATGGAGGGGAACTGGTGCACTTACACTTATAGGGTGTATAACCTTCGTACCAAGGTCATGATGGAGTCTATAAATGTCATCATCAATGATGAATCTGAAGACACTGCACTTAGTGATGATGAAGACACCAGTTGACAATGTAGAACCTGTGAAGCAAAATGTTGAGCAAGATGATTCAGACATGTTGTGTGACAAGTATGATACAGAAAAACCACCAAAGCAGAACAAAGGTCCTTCAACCAGAGTCCAAAAGAATTATCCCAAAGACAACATTATTAGAGATGTACATGAAGGTGTCACCACCAGATCAAAAGAGATGATTGATCAGTGCATTTTTAGTGCACTTTTTAATCACTCTGTGCTATGTCAATTGTATGAATTCTCCCACTATTCTAGTGTTTTTAACATGTTTTATGTTTACAGTCTAGTATTGCTAATAATTCAGTTTTTCTATTTATTTTCGTAATAAACAATAATTTGACGCCTTCTCTTTGCGCAGAGCATAACTGGATCTAGGAATATCGGATTGAGGCGTGGCCAGTTGCGTTGGAAAGATAAGACAATTATCTACAACTTTTATGTTGAAGTCAAAAGCTAATTCAGAGTTTAAAGGAGTCATATTTACTCGTCAATGTTCCAAATGTTTTGCTAATAAATCAAAACCGGGTTAAACTTGTATTTTTCGACCCGAGGCTCTTAAAGCCCGTTTCCTTTGCTTATTTAAACCAAGTTTTCGCCCTAGAACAGATTTATGCTGCATTCCACGAAATTATAAACCCTAGAGCAGCCGCTTGCTATGGAGAACTAATCTCTCTTTCGATTCGTTGGTGACGGAAACTCGTTTGTATGTTCTTGAGGTTCGGTGCATAATAACAATTTTCTTCATTAATCTAATGCTGTTTTATATCAGTTTTACATTCTTTTAATACTCTATGCATGAATTTTTTGATGCTTAATCCATTCAAGTTTGTGTTTTAAAGTTATTCGAATCAATTCAACGTTTGTTTAAGTTTGTGTTTCTTAAATAAAAATATTATTTTGACCACGAAATGACCTTGATCAATAATCTCCAACACACGCTTCATCTCCGTGATTGAACTAAAGAACATTAAAGAAAGCTTTAACTGATGATTTTTGGATCAATGCAATGCAAGAAGAGCTATGTCAATTAAGAAGACAAGAGGTTTGGGAACTTGTACCAAGACCCAAGGATGCAAATGTCATAGGTACCAAGTGGGTGTACAAGAACAAGTCTGATGAATCAGGTAATGTTACTACAAACAAAGCTCGTCTTGTTGCACAAGGTTATACACAAGGTTATATCAGATGGATGTCAAGAGTGCATTCTTGAATGACTATCTGAATGAAGAGGTATATGTGGAGCAACCTAAAGGCTTTACTGATCCAAGTTTTCCCACTCATGTGTACAAATTGAAGAAAGCTCTCTATGGCTTAAAGCAAGCTCCTAATGCATGGTATGAAAGACTTACTGAATTTCTTCTTAGTAATGGATATATAAAAGGAGGCATTGATAAAACACTTTTTTGTCAAGAATGAAAAGGGCAAACTAATGATTGCACATATTTATGTTGATGACATTGTGTTTGGAGGAATGTCAGACAAGATGGTGAAACATTTTGTAGAGCAAATGAAGTCAGAGTTTGAGATGAGTCTTGTTGGTGAACTCAGATACTTTCTTGGATTGCAAGTTAAGCAAATGGAAGAAAACATATTTATCTCACAAAGTAAGTATGCTAGAAGTATTGTGAAGAAATTTGGGTTGGAAAATGCTACACACCAAAGAACTCCAGCTGCAACTCACATAAAACTAAGTAAGGATGAAAAGGGTGAAGATGTTGATCAAAGTCAATATAGAAGTATGATTGAGAGTTTATTGTATCTCACTACAAGTAGGCCTGGCATCACTTTTGCAGTAGAAGTTTGTGCTAGATATCAAGCAAAATCTAAAGCTAGTCATCTTCTGCAAGTCAAGAGAATTATCAAATATGTTAATGGTACATGTGATTATGGGATTCTCTATACACATAATATTAATCCTATCTTAATAGGATATTGTGATGCTGATTGGGCAGGTAGTGCAAATGATAGAAAGAGTACATCAGGTGGATGTTTTTTTCATTGGAAACAACCTAGTTTCTTGGTTCAGTAAGAAACAAAATTCAGTCCATTGTCTACTGCAGAAGCAGATGTTAGGGATTCTGGTCAAGAAACAAAAGCCAACTATCAAAACAAGTCAAGAAGTTCTCAATATTGTCCCTCTGCGCATGCAACCTCCATAATCAATGCCCAAAAAGATTTGCTCCAAGAAACATGATCCAAAGAAGAAACCGATCAAGAAAGTAAGTACTACAAGCTCTACATCTAATTTGTTTGATTGGGTAGCAGTAGAAACTAGGTCTGTCAACCCTAGGACTAAGACCATTTGTGAAACTCCGAAAATCACCATACTAGACACTATAACATCAGTCTTTTCTAGCAGTGCATATACAACACTCGTGAAGAATATTTTTAGGAATATTGATCATGTAAATACAAAGCCATTGGCCTTGGTGACCTATGATCCCAAATTTGCTGCATCACAAACTGAAATTGCAGACAAGACCCCCAATCCAAATACACATGAAACACCTATTGATGAGTCACCACAGCAAAATGTCATGACAGAAGACCATGACATGTTGCCTGACCAAGAGATACTTGACTTCACTATACCTGAGCCACAACCTCATGACACCTATGATAAGTAAGCAACGCCAAAGACTGATGAAGAAGACCATGTACCTATATCAACGATTGCAAAAAGAAAGAGGAATTAAATTGTTGATGTTGATGAGGAAACAACAGATTTTGAACCAATTGTCAAAGTTTCAAGAAAAAAATCAGTGGCTAGCAGAGTTAGGAGTAAGAGGAAAAAAATGGTAGTCCAGTAAAAGAGAAATCACCATTGAAGACCCATGCTAAGAAAAGAAAGATTGGAAAGAAAGCACAAAAGGAAGAAGCTTCAAAGAAACAGAAACTACAGGTTGTGGTATCTATCTAACTGTGAGTTAGAGCAAGATATTGAGCGAATTGCTATTGATATCTTGCCTTCTACAGGGCAAAGAATCAAGGGGAAGAAATACCAAAGAATGTCCCTGATGTATCAACTGATAATGTCTCTTTTCACACTGTCTCAAATGCACTGAAGTGGAAATTTGTGGTGCAAAGAAGAATTGCACAAAAGAAATAACTTAGCACTGAAGCTTTTCAATATGACGAAATTGTAAAATTGTTGGAAGCTGCAAGGCTGATGAAAACAATAACTTAAGTTGGAATTTGCTTTTCAAAACTTTTTCAGGAGTTCATTGTCAACCTATCTGCTGACTGTGAAATCTCGGGAAAATTCGAGTACCTTTAGGTTTATGTGAGAGGAAAATGCATCAAATTCTCTCCAACAGGTCATCAACAAGTACCTTAAAAGGAAGATCAAGTACACAGTTGAGGAAATTCCAACCCCTCAAGAAATTGCACATGAGATCACTAGAGGACACTTGAAGACATGGCCAAAGAACAAGGTAATAGCAAGTTCTTATCTCACTGTAAAGTATGCAATATTGAACATGATTGCCACTGAAAACTTGGCACCTACAAGTCACAAATCCAATGTGCCAATTTCTCTAGGAAGACATATGTTTCTTATAGGCACAAAGGCTAATTTGGATTTTGGTGCTTATGTGTGTGAACACACAATGAAGCATGCTACCTCTTATGCCAAAAAGCTACCCATAGCTTTTCCTTGCTTAATGACTGTAATCATACTTCAACAACACCCAACCATACTAATGAAGAGTGACAAAGAGAGTAGCAAACCATCACCACTGACTTTCAACTATAAGCTGTTTGGGGGGAACATGTCAATGACATTGGGTCTCAACATGTTGCTAAGGCTGAAACATCAAGCTCAAATTCTATGCCAACTGCTACCAGGAAAGAGGTAATTGCTCAACTTCTTGATACATGCACTGTCCTAGATGAATTTTGATCAAACAACATGTTGAGCAAGATGACTTGACATCTTACCAACAGAGGGTTGTGACATGTTGCTTTAGGAGAAGAATATCAGTCAGAAAATCAGAATGTGCGAATTATGATCACAGTCCCTCAGGATTTTGTTTGTTAATTACTTAGAGATGAATACTCAAATACTCCAACGTTCCCAGTTGAAGTATATCCATTAAGGAAGTTTGTTATGGCGCGTTTTTGTTTGTAGAAGATTTAAAATCAAATATGTTAGACTACACTGTTGGAGTAAGCCCTAAGAGCCAATCTATTTTCATAGTATTTGCTTTAGGAGTTTGAATATAAATATGGCATTTCTTTATTATGTTTGTAAGAGTTCAAAAAGAATAATAAAGTCCCTAGAATAGATAGTCCGTTTAAAGAAATATTAAGTGTGACTTAATCATGAGAGTCTATTAAACATAAGGACATTATTCTTAAAGTATCCGTAGTCGAGCTTTAAGGTGAAGTGGGATAACCTTAAAGCATAAAGACTATTATGAAGATGGACTGATGATCGCATCTCATGGATCATGGAATAAGGAGTTATCAAGTCTTGACATAGGTATAAATATTAGGAGTAATATTTATACTGGATTGACCTGCTATGAGAGTACTACATGGAATGTTATGTAATGTGTCATAAGTTACTCTCATGGTGATAATGGTGTAACCCACCCTTCGACCTGAAACCTCTTTGGACCCTAGATGTAGAGTCAAGTGCTTTATCACTGATCTAACATTGTCCGTAACTGGATAATCATAAAGACAGTAGATGGGTACTTCACAAAGCATGCTGAGGGACATTAGTGACCTAGATGGAATTTGTCAATCCTACATAACAGGATAAATGTCTATGGGCTCAATATTGAACTGGACAAGGATGACACAGTCTATGCCTTGTGTTCAATATAGACATAAGGGCAAAGAGGTAATTGTACACAACTAATATTATCACTGAATGTTTTGTTAAGATCACATAAACATTTCGTGACTTGGATAGCAGTGAAGTATTGCTAGATACCTCTCACTATTTATAATATTAAATAGATGATTTAATATTATTACCAACGTTACGGAAACCTACAGGGTCACACACATAAGGACAGTATAGTGTGAGAATTGAGAACACCGTAAGGTACGGTGCAATTTAGAGAAATAAATATATATTGTGATAAGGTATCACAAATTCATAATAAGCGGTTCACCATAAGGTATGGTGGGCGCGCGCACACATGAGTAGCAAGACTCATGGGGCGCGCGCCCTAGGGCAAGCTTAATGGGCTTTTGCTTCTCCTTGTCTTGTTGGACAAGATAAGTGTTTTGTCTTGGAGAGCAAGACAATAAACTCTATAAATAGAGACCTTATGCAAGAGAAATTCATAAGAATTTTAAGGTTACTTGAATCCTAAAATTATTTCTCTACCCCTCTCTCTCACAAAGTCCCTCATTCATAAGCTAGCACTTAGAGTGAAGGAAAGTTGTTCGTGTGGACTAGCTAGAGACGTTGCTGTTCATCCTTCAACGTTCGTGATCATCTTGTTCATGATACAAGGGTTATATTCTTCAAAAGGTAAAAACCCTAAAACACATGATCATGCCCATTCGTAAGATCATTAAAGGAAAATTTTTGAATTCCGCTGCTTAAACCTTCTCTATATTCCTTCATGCATGACTATCGCTTAGAAGGGGGGGGGGGTGTTGAATAAGCGATCTAAAAACAAGTACGAGTTTTAAAAATGTATGCGCACGGAAGCCCACCAGATCGGTAGTCTACTTTGCACCTCCTACATGACTAAAGGAAAATATAGTATACACCACTAAACGAACGATGGTTATAAGTGAGTTTTTCAAAACAACTTCTATGGTAAACAATTCAAATAAGTTTCACAAATCAACACAACAAGTTATCAGTTACAAGTTTCCAATATCGCAAATCAAGTGATCACAATTGAATTTCAACAAACACTTGGTGTGCGTGAAATTCAATGTGTTGCAAATGCCATGAATATACAAAATTAAAAGATAAGGGAAAGAGAAATACAATACAGATTGATATGGGAGTTCCCTGGCGTTCGTGTCGTCCTTGCGGTCGGCTGGTACGTCTCCCTTCAAATAGATAAAAACACTGATTTGAGACTTTTATTTAAAATCCCTTTGAATCTTTACAATAGTGCACAAATATGAACGAATACAATACCAAGACCCTAAAAGACTCAATCTTTAATCTCTTGCATAACTTCATTTCAATTTGCGCACACAACTCGACGATCACCGCAACTTCAACCTCCGATTACGGTAATTTAACCTCACCATATTCTTCCGCGAAGAAACTCGTGACAATTACCCGGTTGATTCCCTAACTGCAACGTCGATACCTTCAAGGACAATAATTCCTTGAATACCCGATGAGAAAGCTTACCTTAAACTCAATTCATTCCGAGCACGATCTGATTCACCGCGATCTGTGTCGAACGTTATCTTCTGCTTCAACTATTACTCTTCAATTGAACTCATATTCACATTTGGAGAAATTGCAAGTTAGGAAGAAGATGATGAACTTGGTTTTAATGCTCTTTGATCCAACAATCCTCACTTGATTATGAGCAAAAGTGTTTTACAATGGTTTCTCACACATACAACAAAACCTCATGAATCTATTATAGAGAAAATAGAATTGAGCAATTTTAGGCAAAATTTAACTGATATGTATCGATTCAAGTCTTAACTTATATCGATACAAACGCGCTGATAGTTAAAAAAATCTGAAATTTGACTGATATGTATCGATACATATTTAATGTGTATCGATACATAAGATGTTCTCTGGTTTAATGAGAGTCTGATGTGTATCGAAACATATAGTTTTGTATCAAAACATGATGATCTCTTTGGTTCAAGGAGAGTCTGATATGTATCGATACATGCAAGCATGTTTCGATACATAATAGCTTCTGTGTCCCCTTGAGATAAGTTTTGTATCGATTCAGACAATACTTGTATCGATACATAAACATGTTTTTCAGCCAGACCAAATTTCAAACCATTTGTATCGATCCAAATGACATGTAACTTGATTTTTCATAGTTTTAAAACGTTTTTCGCTGTCAAAGCAAGTTTAATTCACCCAAAAAGTATTCTACTCTATTTTCATGTGTTTTGACAATTATTAAAACATGGAGGGGAACTGGTGCACTTACATTCTCCCCCTTTTTGATAATTGGTAAAACATTTGCATAAGCTAACTAAGCATATACCTAATATGCAATAAAATAGCTACATGTTATAGGCGCAAACAACAATAAAGCTAACCACTTAGCATGCTCCCCCTTAGTTTATGCTTGCATTCTTCTCTCCCCCTTTGACAATATCAAAAAGAAGACAAGAACACAAATGAGAGGTATTGAAAATTCAAAGAAAATTTCAATTGGTCATATCGTGCACTTACATTTGTCGAAATGCACTTTATGATGAAAATCCATATCAAAATAAATACACAAGATATGCACAAATTATCCAAATGACGGATAACCATAAACCATGATAAAAATGACATGTAGAACAACAAGCCAAAACAATAAGCATGGATATTTTAAACATCGACATTATAGAACATTCAATCATATCAAGAGAATACGGACGAATAATTAATAACGCATCATGCATAAACCATCCATAAATGAATTAAAGTCATACAAGCCAAAGTGAATTATGCCAAAAGCTTGACATAATTAAAATTATCCATACAATCAAATTGAAACATCATAAACGAAAGTCATAGAGTTATAACAAGACAAATTGTTCATGAGTTAAGATAAAAGACAAAATAATGTAAAAGACAAATTATGTTTCAAATTCATTCATTCATATTGTCCGGGTTGGTGTTGAAGTAGTTTTTGAGTTGAGTTTGGAGGTCATCAAATCGGGTTGTGATATAGTTTCGGAGGTCATTGACATTGTTGTTGATTTCTTCAATCCTAGTGGTGGCATTTCAATGATTTTCAGTGTATTCATTGTAGAAGGTGGTTTGTTGCATGCTCATATTTCTTAGCATCTCCATCATCTCATTCATGTTACCACTTTGTTCATTATTAACATCTTGATTACCACCACCATCACCTTGTTGCCTCTGATTACGCCTTGGTCTCCTACCTCTTGGAGCAACATCAGTAATCTCTTCTTCATTGTCAGATACCAGACCATGGTATTGATAATCATTATCATTCGTAAGGAACCAATGCATTTTTGACATTTGAGTTTCACTGAAAATTTGCCTTTTTCCAAGCTTAGTATAATCAATGACAACGCCAAGCCCAATCCTGAAATGATCTAAGATAGCTCCAATCATACTGCAATACCCAAAGAGTTGATCACGGCTAGAGTGTTTCAAGTCAAACAACCGACTGCCAATGTAGTGTGGCCAGTCAACCTGTTTATCTTCCATTAGCAAATAAATCAAATCAACATCTTTCTTATCCATCCTAGATGCTGCACTTTTAGGACGCAAGATGTGACTCATAATCCAGTACATCACTGTTGCATTTTTAGACAATTTACCAGCACCCAACGATTCAGGAATCCTCCTACTCCTAGTTATTGAACTCACAAACACATCAGAATCATAATCAATTTGTTCCAAATCAGTGTACTTCAACAGTGGTTCACCGGTTACCCTTTCATCGGTTTCCATATCAAACAAATTAAGCCACAAGTCCTTTGTAAAAGTGTAAACATTTCCACCCACACAGAATTGAAATTATGAACCATTTCTCTCTTGCAACCCATAATAGAAGATCTTAACCAATGTCTCATTGTGTCTATCTATCATATCACAAAATGTTGTAATACCTTCTCTCCTCAAGATATTAACAACATCATTTAAAAACATTTTCTCAAGCTCTTCATCATTAACTACTGCTTAATGTAAAACATTTCTAGTTCTACATGATTGAGTATAGAAGTTAACATAATCATTGTGAAGAAAATCTTCTTCCCTAAAGGCAATATTGTTCATAGCCGCATTACTACTTTCGGCGGCATTTCCTTTCCTAGTTTTCATCCTAGGTGCCATTTTCAGAGAGAGAGGAGTAAATTACCTTGTATGAGAGATGAAAAATCTTCGAATATCACCAAATGAGAACCCACACAATGAACTTAGCAATCCAATTCCTTAAGTACAGTAAGTTACAACACCAGAAGCTTGAATCGTTCACGAAATTTCCAAGAGCCAAAAATTCCCAATATGAACCCTAGACTTGAATCTTTGATATAGAAGCTTCAAAACCAGAAATTGATGAATGTAGTGTATTGGGCTATGAATTTCGTGTGGTTTAGGTTCAATAATCGTTGAATTTGATGGTGTTTTCAGGGAGTTTGAAAAATTTGGGTTATGGGGTTTTGGAAGAACTCGCGCGGAGAAGAAGAGGTTTTGAGGAATGAATGAACAAATGAATGAAATTTTAATATGAATCTGAATTTTAACTGGTTTGTATCGATAAAACTCGAATTTGTATCGCTACAAGTTCGTTTTCTGCGTTTCATGTTTCGATGCGTGTTAATATGTATCGATACATGATGAGTTCTCTGACTCATGAAGAATTGTTATGTATCGATACAAACAGAATGTATATCGATACATATCAATTGAATTTTAAAAAAAAATGCAGAAACAGTTTATGTATCAATACAAACTTAATTTGAATCGATCCAAAATGCATTATTTTCAACTTTTCTTAAAACTCATGATTACAAATGCTTGCAAAATTATTTTTATGACTTACCAATGACATATATGCATGAAGAGCATATATTTACCAAGGTACAACAAGTATACATGTGACCACAACTATCAAAGCAAATCATCAACATGAGAACACATGTTAATACACATAATGCATGATAAACATTTCACATTTTCAACAAAGGTACCAAGATAAAGCATTTTACATATTTATGCACAATAAAAAGTAACAACATATACAAACAAGATATGAACTTAATATGTCCTTTGTCATGATTTTTGTCAAATCCCCATTTTTAAATGTGAGTCTCAACAACTTATCAATATTATTGAGCAAATTTTTTGGAAATGGAGAATCGGACAAATATCATTGCAAATTTTCATATTGAGTTAAAATTATATGTATATGAACAAAGAACGAAACAAATAAGTATAAATGCAAATTAAAAGGAATAAGGAATAAAGACAAAGATAGGAATCTTCCATTTGATGTATCAAGTATAAGAAGTGATCAAGTTCCATAACTTCTTTAGTGTCAAGATAAAAACTTCTCTCGTGTCTTTATGCATTTGTGAGTCTTGAACGCCATTGTTATCGGTGTCTCTTGTCAATGGTTCAAGAATCTTTCCTACAACTTTAAACGTTTGAAATAAAAAGACATGAAACCCTAACAAATTTAAAATTTTACACCAAAAGAATTGAACATCGACACATCCTACTATCAAGTGATACATGTCATAAATAATACCACATCCTTCTTAGTAAAGCACCCCGTTTCTTAGCACCCCGCCTCATTGAACCAAATTGTCTATCTTTCATTGGTAATTTGTTGTTTAACATTCCCCAAACAAACGACGACAACTTCAAAGACACTACTCCCTCCGATCATATTTATAAACAAAAAAAAAACTACTTGTGCGGTGTTTAAGAAATTTAGTTAAGTGTAGTTAATTTTTTGATTTAGTGTAAAACATAGTTAAGTTTACTATATTGTCCTTTTGATTCTTCTTGGAAATCACATGATTTTGTAAAAGTGAAATAAATGCATTAAAAAAGTTAAAATAAAATAAAGGTATACTAGGAATAGTAGTATTATTTAGTTTAAAAGTTGTTAACTTTTGCTTATAATAGTAATTAAAATGTGAAGTGTTTTTTTGCTTATAAATGTGTCCAGAAGGATTATTTTATTCAAACAATATCCTTAAGTGTTATCGATGAATTGTGAGTAAGATGAGTGAACATTTGGTAAGCTCCTCGGACTATGTAACCATCGATAGGATGAAGTTTCCTTGTCCACCGATCTGGTATAGTTAATAAAAAGAACTCAACAGAGTATTTCTTTTATATATGTAATTTTGGATTGATGGAGTAGTACAAGTACAAGTTATTTTTTTCGTGATGTATGGTAGGAGTGTTTGTGGTTAAGTTTGAATTAGTTTTGAAACAAAAATTCATCCGATTCACGCGTGCGGTTCGCTTTTGGATGATTAATATTAAAAAATTTAATTATTCGTAATTCGGTTCAGATTTTAGATTGATTTTTCAAAACCGAACCACATATATATACTTTAATACTCATTTATTTTATTTTTTTGTCACGATACTTATTTTTTTATTAGTATGATATATTGCATTAATGAATTATTTGTTGGTGATAACAATTATTTTTACATAATATGCATTACTCAAAGAATCGTTTATTATATGAATAATGAAGCAAAATGCATTTTTCAAAGATAATATTAGTGATATTATGCATGTAGTTACTATTTATAACTTCAAATGTCAATTAGGGATGTCAATTTTATTTGTAAGTAGAGTTCCTCAGGGGATTGTTCAATTTGGGATTCCAAACGTCGACTATTTTTCTCAGCGGGGATGAGAAAAATGTCCCCTGATAAAGGTTTGGGAATTAGGATAATATTTTATCCCCATTGCCAATTTTTTAGTTTTTTATTTTATAAAAATAAAGTGATATTTATTTATTTAAATTTATTAAATACATTTTAAATACAACCACATATTCAACATCACTAACAATATAAGGATGAATCTACAAACAAATTTACAATTTCTAAGCTAATAGCATAGAATGACAAAATACTTAAATTAAAGTGGATGAAAGAAAATAAATAAATAAAGAAAGAAAAACTAAATGTAGGGGGAGTGATATCTAACACTTGCACTTATTTGGTTATTTAAAACTTTTAGGCCGCAAACGACGGCATTGTCAAACAAGAATTATGAGGATTTGTTTAATATGCACAATATTGTAAATACTCCATCACTTTTTTTGAGCAATTTTCTATTAAAATAATATTTATGTATTAAAGATTTCTTCATTTATTTTAAAATACATAAGTTTAATGTTAATATAAATTTATTATTTTAAATTTCTTAATATGAGCAAATAGTAAGTAGGAAGGTTTATATTTTTATCATTAATCTACCTAAAAATGACCTAAAAATGACACAAACCATGAAATGGGTGGGAGGGGACTCCACCACCACATCTAATATTTATCTATAGGCGCGCAGTCAATTGCAATATAGGTGGGCAAGCAAGGGCAAAATATAAATGTTTTTTTTTTGGTAGAGAAAAAAATAAGTGTTTATATCTAAAATAAAACAACTCAAAATAAAATTGGAAAGTAATATATATAAAAAATTAAAAATTGCATTTATAAGAAAATATAACTTTTAATTAATTAAGTGTATATATATTATATTCTTTTGAGGAAGAGTTTTCTCATTCTTATCAAAGTTGATCCGTCAATAAAAAAAACGAACACCGCAACAAGAGACATGAAAACAAACAAAATTTCTCACTAAGACTACAAAATTATTACAAACAATAAAACCTAACAAATATAGTTTAATTGATGTAAAAATTAGTTATTTAGATTAAAGATAAGTTATTGATGCATGTGTGTGTATAAACATCCAAAAACATGAGTTTATTGGTTTTATATCTTACAACTGGTTCCAACTTCAGTATGCAAACTAACCGCCTAAGTCTCATCATGTCGAGAACCATATTCTAGAGAATGTGATAACTGTAACATTCATAGGGGTTTGGATAAAAGAAAAATGGGAACCTGACGTTGCAACTTGCAATTTGCATGTCAAATTTGTTTTAAATAATTAATTAATTATGAATTTAATTTAAAAATGAAAAGAAGAGCTCGTTAATGCAAAGCAATGCAGAGATTATAATATAAAACAAAATATTACCTATAAAAAATTTTTTTTGACTAAAAATAAAATTCATTCATTCAAAATCATGTTACATCATCACATAATACAAATTAAAAACTGCTAAAAACTAAAAAAAGATGAACCTGCGAACAAACTTATCCGAGTTAATAGCATATAACGGCAAAATGCCTACAAATATTATGAAATTAAAGTGTCTGCAATACTCATGCTTCCAGATCTGCAACGTTGAGGAAGCAAAAAACATTGTTTGAATCTGCACTAGATCTGATATAATCCGAGAATTTGAACCGAACAAACACCAGAAAAACAAACAAAAACGCCGCACAAAGACGACGAACAACCAAACCTCGCACTGAAAGACGACGAACAACCAAACGTCGTACTAAAAAATGACGAAATCACAAAACGGAAGACTAAATAGATGTGAGAATCACTTATTTTAATTTTCAAAAATAAAAAGCAAAAAATGATTTAGAGGGGTGATTTTAGGATCAAAAAATTGATCTTAAAATCACCCCTCATAGAGGAAGAAAAAAGAAAAAAAAACTAGGTTTCAAGAGAGGGGGGCGGCTGCTAGGTTTCCAGAGATTTGGAAAAAAAAAATGGATATTACCTATAAATTTTAAACAATAAAAGTTTTGAATCTTTTAAATAGATAATTTGCTTTAATGCAGTTTTGATCCCCTATCTTGAAAAACTTGAACTTTTGATCCACCTATTTTAAAATTCAACTTTTTGATCCTCATTTTAGTTTTTCCTGAAATACGCAGAAATGTTCTCTTCCTCTCAGGCCGATATCTCCCTCCAGTCTTCTTCGATTTCTCTTCTCTCCGTCGCAACAAGCTTATCTCCCTCTCAAATGTTTACTCTCTCTTAGTCTTCATTATCTTCTCTAGGTCGCAACAAGTTTCAATTTTTCTTCTCTTTTTCGATTTCATCTTCTTTGATACCGTGCTGGAGACTACAATTCAGAAAAAACTAAAATGTAAGGATAAAAATGCTGACTTTTAAAATAGGGGATCAAAAGTTCAGGTTTTTCAAAATAGGGAGATCAAAAAGTTGGCTTTTAAAATAGAATCAAAAGTTCAGATTTTTCAAAATAGAGGGATCAAAACTGTATTAAAGCTTAGATAATTAGAAATTTTAATATTCTTCACTAGTGTGTATAACAAATTAATATTTGATTGAGAATTGAGAGTAGATAACAAAATATTAGCTATGAATTTTAAAAGAAAATGGTTTTGAATATTTAGAGTAGAAAGGTAGAGATTCAAATATTCTTCATTGTGTATAAAAATAATTGATTGAGAATAGAGAATCCATCATATCCTATGTATTCTATGAATATCTTAAGTGAGATTAATCATCGCTCTAGCCCCGTTTTTAACATTTCATAAGTGTTAGGTCAAATTTAAAACAAAAAATTGTTGCATAATACTAAAAACTCACAATTTTTTTTTATAAATGAAAATATTATATAATTATGATTTCGGGCATCTTAGCTATGATAGAACCTCAAGTCACTAATGTTTTGAAATTCAAGATGATTGTTTGTAATACGTGATTTTTACAGTTGGTAGGATAAATATAATACAATTAAATAGACAAAAGAGAATAATAAAAAAGAGATCTTAAAATCAAAATCCAATGAAAATTCATCTAAATTTGAAAAAGATATTATTGTTTGATATCGTGAAATATATAATCAAATATTTGTTGTTGAAAACTTTATATTAGTAAAAATTATGAGAATAAAGTTTATAACGATAAAATTAGAAATTGAAATATAAAAAAAGGTAGAAATACAATCAATCACGGAAATCAATAGTTGAAGAAAAGAAATACGAATATAGATTTTAATACAAGACAAAAAGATATTTTACATTTTACAGTTTTGTTTATACATTTCAAGTTTTACTTCTCAATTTTGTGTTTTGGGAGTGAAATTATAGGGTATAAAAATGAAAGGGTTGAGTTTAAGGTGTAAAAGAAAATTATGGTGATTGGTAAATAATTATGAAAGATTATTGGGCTCAAATAGAATAAATGTTATGATCTTTTTTATACCTTTGTTATACAATCCCTCTATGAAAAATAAGTATTATTATACACCTCTATATACAAATATTTTGAGCCCCTTAAAAGTACGGGCCCTTAGGCCGTCGCACCCTGAGCCTTTGCTCAGAGCCAGCCTTGCATCGCTCACAATTATGGTATCCAAAAATAATATAACAAATGTTAGTTAGTTTATTGACGATTGACGTTGCATTCTGTTGGAAGGATCGCCGCAGTTCAATCATCCGCAATAACATTTGGAAAAAGACTAGAACCACTTGATATCATAATTCGTCCCGAACTCTAAACTATTTGATGTCAGGTCCCGAACACTAGACTAATAAGACTCTTTCCTTAAAAATGAGAAAGTGAAAAAGAAAGAAAAAAAAACTAATATTGAAACACAATTGATCATATTTAACTCTCAACTCATCACCAATAGTAATAGATGAGCGACCGACAATGTTAGACTCAAAATCACACGACTTGACTTCCCAACACTGTTTGATAGACACATTTGTCCTAATTAGTCTAATTGAATTCAAACACACACTCAGGCTAGCTAATACTAATCATCATATATAAATATATCAATTACTATCCTCTATAATACGTACCACACTACTAAATAATTTTGTTAGCCTCATATTATTGTTGTTTGTTGGTAGCTTAATCACTGGATCTCACTCCCGAATTGAATCCCATCTTAAGCAGATGCATGCAAAACTCCGATGACATTATATTGAGGTATTACTTGATATATATTATTGTGACCCTTCTTACTTAATTATTCCTTTTCATTTCGTTTGATGGTAATTAATTGGTCCTCTCTAATGTAAATTAACATATATTATTGTTGAAATTTTTCATGCATGCCTGTAATTGTATATATGCTTGGATTAATTTGAACTTGTGTGGATAATTTGGAAATAAATGCTTGTGGATGAATTCCCCTACCTACCACCCACCTTCCCAATTAACTCATGAATGGCGATGGTATGATCTTGAAGGAGTGGTGCCTTGCCTTATAAATGGACTACATTTCGGGAGTGAGAGCCAGTGATTAAGCCAGGCCCAGCAGCACTGCACCACATGCGGATGAAACTTCATCACTATTTAATGGGTTAGCTATCCAAGCTACTTCTATATTTTCTTTGGTACATATCTAACTACTTTTATATTATGCTTAAATATATTTTTGGTCTTTGTTTTGATATTTTTGAATTTTTGTTAAATATATTTTTTGTCTCTATAAAATATGGTCTTTCTAAGTTTGGTTCCTACTTAATTTTAATAGTGTTTTTAGTCCTTACTAATTTTTTTTGAATTTAATTTTAGTCTCTGTTAAAATAAAATTTGTTTAATTAGTTTTAAATTCTTAAATGTTTGCATGATTTTTTTGTAAGTATGTTTATCATTGTATGAAGTGTTCATTTACCAAAATTTATAATTTTTTAATGTGAGATGAATTAAATATTAATTTTTTAAAACCAAAATGTTTATTTATCAAAAAATTCATATTTAATTTATTTCACATTAAAAAATTATAAATTTTTGTAAATGAACATTTTATAAATTGATAAATATGTCGGAAAAAAAATGATTCAAAAATTTAAGATTTTGAGGCTAATTAAACAAATTTTATTTTAACAGGGACTAAAATTGAATACAGAAAAAATTTATAAGGATTAAAAATATTATTAAAATTAAGTAGACATTAAACTTAGAATGTCTCCATTTTGTAGAGACTACATATTTAACCCTTGAATTTTTAGTCTCCTACTTTTTAAATCAACTATTTAGTCCTTCTAATTTACAAAATCAACATATTATTTTAGTCCCCTCCCATTTTAGTGATGTAGCACCTTAGTATATTTTCCAATCCATTAGTTTCACATCATTAAAATGGAAGGAGACTAAAAAAATATGCTGACATTTGTAATTAGAGGGATTAAAAAGTTGGTTTTGAAAATAAGAGGACTAAAAATTCAAAAACATTTGTATATAAACTTTATGATTGCCAAAAGTATTATTCTTCAATTACTCAATTTTTCATCTCTAGCAAATTTATACTCTTCCTACATATTTCATCTCAATTTCTTTTCTTTAAGAAATAAACTACCAAAAGCTCTTTGGAGTTCTTATAATATTTATCTTATCATCAATTTCTTTAAAATTTAACAAATATCACTGTTTTAAAAAATATTCATTGAAAATATTATATAAAATGCACTTAGATTTCAATTTGATTAAATAATCTCTTCAAGAGTAAGCATAAATTATATATGCCACAATAAAATTAAATTCTTCAGAGATTTATATATAATTATCACTATAAAATGAGCCATATAAATACATTCTAATACACATTTTACATTTCATATCGCCACCCTCCTTCCTCAACTCACATAACCGCCATCTCCTCCTTCCTCATCTCGTCTGACCGCCGCCATCTCCGCCTTCCTACTCCGGCCGCTTCCATCAAGATGTAGCTCCGACTTTGGGTGGTGCGACGGCTGGCGCTAGTCACCCGCACGCCGCACCACACCTTGTCCAGATCGCCTGGCTGCAACCTTCTTCCGTCGTTTGCTGGCTAGCCGATTGGATCTATGTCTCACCTCTGGAAATGGGTTTCATCGGAACCACCACGGTTCTGTTTTGCTGCCATGGTGGTTGTGCGCACTCATGTGGGATTTGTTTCAAAGGTTTGTGATTCTGGCATCGATCTATGTTTGTTTCAATGAATTTGGACAATTGGGTTGATTGGATAAAGCATCGTGAGATGTTGTCGATCTCATACAATGGTTTTCTATCGCTATATTATGTCATTGTTGTGTTGTACCAGGTAAAGAGATTTCTTTCGTCGCCCTTGTCGTTCTACCGTGCTACATGGAGTTTTAATTGGATTTTCTGTGTTGGCAGTCATTCATTTCTGTGTGCACAGTTTTGTTGGAGTCTAACCCACGAGCTAGATTTATCAAGACCCAATTCGGCCTATTTGCTCGAAAGGGCTAGGTACGTAGACACTCCGTGTTGGCGGTTGTAGTCGCTGGTGCCTTTGGTCTTTCGTGCGCTTGTGGGGATCGGCCCCGTTGACTGACCATCCCTCGATCTGGCGTTCAATTGGTTCTGAGGTGCTTTAACAATATTGGATTCGTCAGAGGTGATACAAAGATTTCACTTTGCCGGGTCTACCTCAATATCCGTATCATTTCATGATTTCGAACAATTTAGTTTGAAAAAATGATCACCGCTTGCTGCTTATTGTAGGGAGTAGTGGGTACGTGGATCGTTCCGTGCTGACGGTTGGTTCATTCGCCTAACATTATTAGAGACTTCTCTTTTGTCTTTTAGGATTAAATAGGAGTTTGTAAGCTTCATTGTTCTACATTTATTTCTTTGGGGTTAGGCTTAGTCCCCCTCTTGTTATCATTTTTTTCTCTTTTTAATAATATTATGAGGTATAGGTGGACGACGGGTAAGGATAGAGCTGCCAACTTAATCGGGGCATTTTTCCTATCCTGACATCTAGATACTCTTAACTTATCAAAAAAAAAATACACATTTTATTTAGATTGGGCCTTTAATTTATTATTAAGTTTAATCAAGAGTGATAATATATTTAAATTCACTTCAACTGAATATGTCAATTCGAAAGTAATAATATATTTACAGATACTCTTAGAACCAACAAGTCAAACTTTATATATCATATTTTTATCACTAAATTTATTTTCGCATCAATTGTGTCTACTCATATAGACAATCTATAATTTGTAATAGATTTTGATATTCATGATTCTCATGGTCTCAGATAGCACTATATATTATATACAAAAACATCTCAACATTGATTTTATAAGACTTATTGTTATAAAACTATTGTAAAAATAATAACAAGAATATAGAATAAAGAGAGTAAGGAAGAAGAGAGAAAGAGTAGAATTTAAATTATTCTCTTAAGATGTTTCGTTATACTAAAATTAAAATATGAGTTTTTTTTATAAGACACAAATGAGCAAGTCAATGATTAAATAATTAAGAACCATTAACCCTTCATTCACTAATGGGGATATGGGAAAGTGAAAGACCGAGGATGGGCTTCCACTAAATTCATTGTTCATAACAAATTTGGTTTTAAATAGGAAAAAAATTTGGTACATCAGAATGATAAACTGCTCTCACAAAAAATTAATCTATGAAATTTCTCCTACCCAACTCATACGTGTCTTAGCTCTTACCATTTGAACTATCCTATGGGAAATTTTAATTTTTTATAAATTAAGTATTGTTCAGTTCAAAAGACAACTAATTTGATTCATTTTAAAAACTATAAATTTTTAAAAGGTTTAAATATGATTTTAGTCCTTACAAATATGGTTCATTTTCATTTGACCTTTGTAAAAGAAAGTTTTGATTTATATCCTTGTAAAATTAAAATAAAACAAAAAAAAAGTCCTTAAAGAGGTTTTATAGTCGATTTGACAAATTTAAGTTGATGTAGCTCAAGCTGACAATGCAGGTGTGGTTGATTGGACACTTTTTTAATTAAAAATTAAAAACAAGTAAACTTAATTAATTAAAATCAAATTTAAAATATTTTAAAACATGGTCTGCCACATCAGTTTAAATTTGCCAAATCAACTGAAAAACCATCTTGAGGACTTTTCTAAATTATTTGTAATTTTATAAGGGTATAAACCAAAACTACTTTTTTACAAAGACCAAAATAAAAATAAGTCATATTTACAGGACCAAAAATTATGTTTAAACCTTTTAAAAATAATTTGATTCACTTTTTCCTCCTGAACCAAACCATATCCACCCTATCTATACAAGAGGGTGCAAATTTTATATATATATATATATATATATATATATATATATATATGAGGGATCACAATCAGGTGAGAAAGTGAATATCATATCGATTTAGTTTTTGTTTTGCAATTTATAGTATGACGTTGTATTGTTCGTCATTTTTGCACAATATTATTTTATTTTATCATCTTATGCGATGTTTGTTCGATTAAAATTCTCAAATTATATTTAATTCAGTACGTGGAGATTCAATAAATGACTTTATCATCATATACTATGAGGATCCCTCCAAATACATGTTGAATTTCCAATTAAAGTATTTTCAATATCATTTGTAGTTTGTTTAGGCTTGTGATGCTCCTAATTTTTGTCCATGTGTTTTAACTTTAGAAAAAATGATTTCTTTTCTTTCAATTTTTAAAAATGATTTTATGATAATTGAATTAAAAATAGTGAAATTTATTTCAAAATCATTTCTTTATAAATTAATAGAGTGAATTTAACATTCAATACCTTAAATATTCATGTTAGAGATTTTAACATAAAAAAGATCACATTTTTTTAAAAGATATCTCTCAAAAATCATTTTTGTGAAATTTTATGATTTAAATTTTTTTGTAACAAAATGAAAAAAATACTTTAAATGACAATTTAAGAGAAGACATCTAAATCAATTTTTGATTTGAAGTTGTAATTCTGGCTACCAGACAGACAAACACTGTGAACAATGTAAACACAACTGTCCCACCGTGTGTCTAGTTAGGACAATAACACAATTATAACGTGAATTAAAAGCAGCGGAAAAGTAAATAACACAGTAAATTTGTTAACCCAGTTCGGTGCAACTGCCCTAGTCTGGGGGATATCAATCTAGGAGTGAGCTCGCTATAATAGTTCTAGTGAAAGGACCAACGTAGCTACACTACTTGTCTTGCACCTAGACCCTACCCCGTGACAGCCCTATCTAGGAACTCTTAGATATGAGACCCCGTCTCAACTCCTAACCAACAACACACTCAGCGTTGCTTTTTATTTTTCTAAATTCAAAAGTTTTCTTTGGACAAGAGACACACTCTTCCGACACAAACTTACTCCGTACCTAAAGGCTTAGGAGAAGTCACAATTACAACTCTAACAAACAGAGTCCTTAGCTTGAATCAGGAAAACACAAGCAAGGCTCACAAACAAAGAACAAATAACAAAGAAGATTAAAACCTTAAACACACGCTTTGAGAATACACACGGTTTTAGCTTACTTTTTAGGCATATATTTATACTACTAGGGTAGCACGATTTTGGGCTTTAGACATCACTTGGACGTTGTAAGGTCCAGCTCTAGAATCCTCTAGTACAAGAAATCTTCTTCAAAAATAAATCAATATCACCTTTGGAAATATATCTAGGCAAGACCGCCTTAGACACTTCTTCAGAAACACGCGCCTTGGTCAGCAAGCAAGGTTAAAATAAACTTCAAGTGAATCTTGTAAAAGATTGCATAAAATAATAAAGCGCGAGTTGGCGCGAGACCAAACATCTGTGATCTTAAGTAACTGACCACACATCTGGCTAATATATATTTTTGCAAAATGTAGCCAATCTTCAAAACTCAACAGAAGCTTTTATAAAAAATACGCTTTGTTAAAAATGTTTTAACAAAAAAACAATACACTACTGTAATTACACAATTTCTCACTATGTTTGGTTTCAATGTCAAAAATGCTTTGAAAATAATATAGATGATCATGGCAAAAGGTGGTAAATGTTTTGAAAAGTCTATGTAGCAAAAGTCATTGAAAATACTTGAAAAATCAAATTTTAGACTCATAAATGATGGATGCGTCGACTCACAGCCCAATGATATTTATGTCGACTCATACATTAAATGAGTCGACTCATGCTTCACAGAATGATCTATGAATCAACGCATTAATTAAATGAGTCAACTCATTAATTGAAAAATCTGATTTCCTGCCACACCTTGAGTATGTATGAGTCGACTCATCATTTTGCTATGAGTCGCGACACATACACTTAAAATTCTGAATTTTTTGCCTTTGATCCTTTCTATCTCATCTTTTGTATAAATTGCAAACATGTGAAATCACAAAACAAGAGAATCATTTTGATCAGTTCTAAAGCTCTTCAAAATTCATCATCTTTATAAAATCATCAAGATCTCAATATTGAAATTCTCAAACGGTAATTTAAGACGAGTTCGTGATTGGTTTGTGATTATGTATGTGGTGGTTATTGTATCTAACTTTCGGGTTGTAGGAAGATTTTGGGTTCTCTTCAGGTTTCAAAGGTTTCGTGAAAGATAGAAATTGATTTTCATCTGTTCGTCTATAGAATCATCCGTTATAGTTCAAGAGTGGGATCTTCGATTGAAAAACCAAGGTACTTGAAGCGGTAGTATAATCGGAGGTTTGAGATGAAGTTTGAACGATGAATTAATTGAAGATCACATCAAGAGTTTGAAGAAGTCGTGAAGCTAAGATTTGGTGTTCATTATTGTAATGTATTCTCTTAAACTCTTGTGCATTTGTTAATTCAAAGTTTTTGATATAATCTGCTCGATTCCATTTTCAGAATCGAGGGAGACGTATCGGATGACTTTTTAACTCCCAAACAAGGGGAAGGTTTTTCCTTCTTTATCCCTTCCCTCCCTTTCCTTCCCTTCCCCTCTTTAGCCTTTCCTTTCCTTCCCCTCCAAACTCCCAAACAAAGCCTTAGAGTTTGATAGAATAGTATTGTTGTGTGAAAAATTCAATGTTGTGAATTGTTCACACAGTGTTTGATAAAAATACTTAGTGTGATTTTAAGATATAAATTTCTCACACACCAAATATTCGATTAAATTCTCAATTGAAACCCTTTTTTTTTCTTTGATAAATAATTGAAACCCTCTTTTGTTTTACTTCTTTTGAAATTGTGGAAATCAAGTGTTAATTGTTTGTGATAATTTGTAAAGTAAAATTAATTAGTGAATTGAACTTAAATTGTTTTACAAGTTTCACATATCTTTAAGACACTTTTTTATTATCATTTCACGTTCATAAGGATATTGTATTGCAATCTCTCCGGTAATCTAGTTATTTGGTAGACTTGTCGATTTAGCATTTCCTTCTGCTTGCTTTGATAAACCGTTTTTCTAAAAGTTTTCAAAAAAAATTTAAAGGGGAAAATGTGTGACTTATTCAACCCACTTCTAAGTCATAAGCCTAAAGTCTAACAACTACAAAAATCATTTTTAAAAAAATTTGTCAAAAAAAAAAAATGGGTCTTTAGTCTTCTTCTTTTTATGCTTAGAAACAATGAGAATTACTTTCCGCGTCCCATTGTCATTCTTGTGATTTAGCAACGCGTGTATTAAATTGCAAGAACTAGAGAAAGAAAATTGTCCTCCGACTACACTGCGAACAACGTTCCTATTTCTAACAGCAAACATGTTGATAGGTAAAGCATTCTCCCATGCAGTCAAATGTGGTTGGCCACATGACAAGTTGTACCAATACAACAACCAATTAGAATTTATGGTGAAGTATACAATTCTCTCCCATTCTCTTGTTTTGTTTTTTGAATTTTTTTTTTTGTTTTATTTTTTGTAAGTTTAGTGTAAATAGAGGCATCGTCAATAGTCGGTTACTTAAATCGTTCTTACTTCTTACCAATGTCCTTATGTCATCATGGTTGAGAATGACGCGCTAATCGACGAGAGATATTTTTTGGCTTAATTGGGAACAATATGACTAACCAAATTTGAAAGTGGGAAGTAGCTAAATGGCAGGTTGAAGTCGTTGATGATTTGTTCCTAAAAGTGAAAATACTCGATGGTGAGTAATGGTATCGATCATGCCAAGGTGGATAATTGAACATCATCAACTAAGTGTGAACATGTCCTTTCAGGTCAAACTCTTCCATTTAACACCTCAATATCTCCCGGGGAGATTCCATATAGCACCCTGTTTGCGTCCCGATAAGTATATTCAACTAGATGCTAAATTCTGATATAAAAAACTAGATGCTAAATTTAGTGTGCAACCTGATGTAACTTTTATGTCTAATGTATTAATAAAAATAATTATATTCAATTTATCCTTTAATTCATTCCATTTTATTCCATTTTTGTCTCATTCTAAACTGATATGATATGATGTGTTTTTTCTACATAACAGAATGGTTCACTGTTTAACCTACGAACACCTGAAGTATTTGCATGGTGCATAGAGAACTGGTCGGCATGTGGAAAAACGGTGTCTCAAGCAATCAAAATGAGATATGATCAAATGTGATTGGTCACATGGGAGACAGTGACATAGACCGAACCAATTAGAATTCATGGCAGCATTTGTAAATTTTTTTTAATCATTCACTCATTCTTCTTCATTCTCTCTTTTCCCCTGCAAAAATGACTTTTTTATCCTTGTAAAAAAGTTTGGGACGTATATTCCGACCTTATTTTTGCCGTAAAAAAATTAATATTTGAACTAAAAAACAGTTTGGAATATATGTTCTGAACATTTTAGAAGGGTAAAAGAGTAATTTTAGGGGGAAATTAAAAGTAAAATTAAATAAAAAAGAAACAAGTTGAATTGAGTTTTTATGTTAATCAATGCAAGATGAAAGAAAAATTACAATATGAATGAACTTTTCCAAAAAGTGCTGAAAATAAAACGAAAAAGACGTAAATAGATACTCACTTTCCTTTTGTTATCTTAACAACTCATAGAAAAGGTAGTTAACAACAAAAGATGCTAAAATTATAATGTGTCAACTAAAAATTGACATTTATACCCAACAATTTCACACTAGAGGTGCAAGTGCATATAGTTTTTAACCAAAACATGCTTATCCTTTATATTAGTACATATCTTTTGCATAAGACAAATGAGAGTGATGCTTTATTTTTTGGAGAGGACAGATGAGAGTGATGCAAATTTTCACCAAGAATTAATCCAATACAACATTAGCAAATAATATAGACATATACATCAGCCTTCTACTTTACAGAGAATGCAATCAATGTAAAATGATGTTTTTGTTCTTGTGCAAAAAAAGTATACATTCATTGTGTCCCTAACCACGTTACAATGGAACTGGATTCTACATGTTAATAGTCACATCTGAACCATTCAATCAAAATTAAATGGTCTAAATTTGAATTGAAATTTAAACCATTTACTTTTGATCGGACGATCTAGATGTACATAATCTGAATCTTGGAATATCTTCAATTTATGTTTAATTTGTTTTTAATCTTAAATAGCTATAAGTTATATACACTTGGTCTAACTCAACAATGTTGAAAATGTTAAATTGGAAAATAAAGTTATATGTAGAAGTCGGAGTTCGAACTCCAGACTAGACACTCTATTTATTCAGTTTTAAAAGTGAAATTTTAGTCATTAAGTTGCTTGACAAAAAAAACTAAAATCTATATTGATATTTGATACGCTTCGAAAATAATATTTTTGCTGCCTTGTGCAGTTGTGCATTACCTCAATTATTTATGTGATTGTCAATGTAATGTACTTTAATTAGTTTTTAATCTTATAGCTAATTAGATTATTAGATACAATGAAAAAGCGTTTACTCTTAATCATCAAAACAGAAACTATGTTTTGGATAGAGTTTAGGTTAGCTATGCCTATAATATACATGCATGCATATATATGCAGAAACAAAAGCAAAGCGATCATCCAATACATTACAACTCAAATCTATATGACCTCTCAACTCTCATAGTGTGCAAATATATTTTGATGGTTACTTTGATATAACTGCATACATGCACTTGATTCTCTTTCCTTCTTATAATAACACCCTCCTTCACTTCCCCTCTCTGCTATCCTCAACTCCACAGCCTTCTCTTTCTGATATGGCATCAAAAGCCTTAACCACCGGTTCTCACTCCCGAAATGGACACCGGTTCTCTGTCTTTGATGACTCAGATGAGGTATTCAGCATGGTTCTGTTACATAAACTTTTATAACTACAACATTAATAACATTAGAGTGAATATAAGTGTTGTGTTGTGTGTTTTACAGGAAAATGGAGACTTCAATCAACAGCAACAGAAACACAATAACCATGCTTTCTCTTTGGATGGAAGTGGTGAGCATTGAGCAATCAGCATCATTTTCTGTTAATTTGATCTTGGAATGAGAAAACAAAGTTGCTTATTGTGTTCCATTTTAATAATTTTATGCATGATATTCTGAGTTGTTCTGTAGTAGCTAGTAGGGAATTTGAAGAGCAGAAATCATTCAGCTATAATGCGGAGAAAGAGAAAGGAAAGCAAGAAAAGAGAAGTCTTATGAGCAATGATATAGAAGAAGATGATTACCTGTAACTTGTCTTCTCTCAAATACTTTATCGTCGATTCAATGCTACTGGTTTATGAAAATTAGAATACATTTTCTTATGTTAGCTGATTCTTTATTTCTATTATGATCTTGCAGTTTGGCCGAATCAAGGCAACCATTATGGCGCAAAGTACCAATTGCTTCGAGCCTAATCAACCCCTATCGCATAGTCATAGTCATGCGACTCGTTGTCCTAGTTTTCTTCTTCCACTTCCGCATCACAACTCCAGTGCACGATGCATTCGCCTTATGGATAATCTCTGTGATCTGCGAAATATGGCTCTCTTTGTCTTGGATAGTAGACCAATTCCCCAAGTGGTTCCCCATAACTCGCGAAACTTACTTGGATCGCTTGTCCATGAGATTCGAGCGTGAAGGGGAGCCAAACCGTTTAGCTGCAGTTGATGTCTTTGTTACCACTGCAGACCCATTGAAGGAACCACCTATTATAACAGCAAACACAGTTCTATCAATTTTGTCTGTCGATTATCCTGTTGACAAAGTTAGCTGCTATGTCTCAGATGACAGCGCATCTATGCTTCTCTTTGATACCTTGACAGAAACTTCTCAGTTTGCAAGAATATGGATTCCATTTTGTAAGAATTATAACATTGAGCCAAGGGCACCTGAGCCTTATTTTTCTCACAAAGTTGATTACTTGAAAGACAAGGTACATCCCACATTTGTAAGAGATCGCCGGGCTATGAAGGTAAATACTGCATCAAATAAGCAATCAAATATACAATTTCTACATAAAAATTCCTTTATAATATTGATTTTGTTCTATATTTCTATCTGAGGGTTAAAGAATTTTATTTTGCAATTCTGCAGAGAGAGTATGAAGAATTCAAAGTGAGAATTAATGTGCTGGTTGCTAAGTCTCAAAAAAAACCAGAAGAAGGGTGGGTGCTGCAAGATGGTACTCCATGGCCTGGGAACAACCCTGACGATCATCCAGGAATGATTCAGGTTTGCCAATTTCATTAACAAAAGATAAATTAAAGTCAGGTTTTCATATAAGCTACAACTTGTTTTCATAAGCTATCTTGGATATTTTACGGAAATAAGCAGAAAACAACTTATGGACATGTCATAAGCTCTCCCAAATAGTTTTACAAGTGCTTATGCCGGTAGATAAACTCAAATAATTCAATCCAATCATGCTATTTGTGTCCTATTGTTGATAGTTAGGAAACTAGAAGGAAAATAGGGTCTGACTTTGTTCAAGGCTTTGGATAATGACAATAAATATAGAACTAAAACATATTAGGACTTGCCATTGTAGGTGTGTCTGGGAAACGCTGGTGCTTTGGACAACGAAGGCAACTCGCTGCCACGTCTTGTGTATGTATCACGCGAGAAATGTTCTGGCTATCAACATAATAACAAAGCTGGAGCAATGAATTCTCTGGTAAGTAGTTTCTAAATTTTAGTATATAGTTTTATTCCATCCAGTTATAAGAACATGATATTGTTACAAAAACCGTTTATAATTCATGCAATGCTTCATTTCCTCAAAAAGCTTCGAGTTTCTGCTGTGCTTAGCAATGCACCTTTTGTGTTGAATCTGGATTGTGATCAATACATCAATAATAGCAAGGCTCTTAGGGAAGCTATGTGCTTTCTAATGGACCCTCTACTTGGAAAGAAGACTGCTTATGTTCAATTTCCGCGAAGGTTTGATGGCATTGACGGCAATGATCGATACGCTAATCACAACACTGTATTCTTTGATGTAAGGGTTGTTATTCTGAACCACAGTACAAGTTGCAATTTCATTGACAAATCTTTAACTCCTGCCTGAATTTTACCTTGTTTTTCAGATCAACATGAAATGCCTTGATGGGATTCAAGGTCCAGTGTATGTTGGGACTGGATGTGTATTCAACAGGCAGGCATTATATGGCTATAAGCCACCATCTGAGAAAAGACGAAAAACGAACTTTTCATGCTGCTGCTGCTGTTCTGGTGAATCTCGGTCAGCATTTGATGTTGAAGAGATTGATGATGGGCTTGAAGATTATGATGAGCAAGAGGAATCGTCCTTCATGTCCGTCAAAGTTTTTGAGAAAAAGTTTGGAGAGTCGCCGGTTTTCATTGCTTCTGCATTGATGGAAGATGGTGGACTTCCAAAAGGAACTAATACTCGAATACTGATGAAGGAAGCCATTCATGTCATAAGTGTTGGCTATGAAGAGAAAACTGAATGGGGAAAAGAGGTAATCCAAGTAATACAGTTATACAAGAAGAATATACATTTCATGATTGTTGACCGAAGTGTCATTCATTGGCTTTTCTTTCTTTGCAGATAGGTTGGCTTTATGGTTCAGTCACAGAAGATATTTTGACAGGCTTTAACATGCATTGTAGAGGATGGAAATCAGTGTATTGCATGCCTAAAAGAGCGGCTTTTAAAGGATCTGCTCCTATAAACCTATCAGACAGATTACACCAAGTTCTAAAATGGGCTTTGGGTTCGACTCAGATTTTTTTTAGTGGCTATTGTCCATTGTGGTTTGGCTATAGTGGAAAACTAAAATGGCTTCAAAGGCTCGCTTACACAAATACTATCGTTTATCCATTCTCTTCAATCCCTCTTCTGGTGTACTGCACAATTCCAGCTATCTGTCTTCTGACTGGAAAGTTCATTCTCCCTGCGGTAAGTGCATCGTAATAAATTTATTACATTTGATTACCTTGAATACATGACTTTGGCCACCCTCATTCACAATATAATCACACTTGCATTCAACAAATCACGTCATAATGTAACTTTGTTATATTATTAGCTCCTAAAATATCTCCACAGATATCTACAAGTGAAACATTATTGGACGCATGTGTAAAAAAGTTTTTACAGATATTAGATTTATGAGAGGAAAACAGCTATAAGAATATCAGATTAACGTCTTATAACAAAACTTATCTTTTGTGCAGATGACAAACCTTGCAAGCATTTGGTTGATGGCTCTATTTATCTCCATCATTCTAACTTGTGTGCTAGAGCTTCGTTGGAGTAAGGTTAACATTCAAGACTGGTGGCGCAACGAGCAATTTTGGGTCATTGGAGGTGTTTCTGCACACCTCTTTGCAGTGTTTCAAGGCCTCCTTAAAGTTGCAGGACTCGACACTAATTTCACCGTGCGAACGAAATCAGCAGACGATTCTGCATTTGGTCAGCTCCATCTCTTCAAGTGGACCACTCTTCTCATCCCTCCTACAAGTATTGTAATCTTGAATATGGTGGGTATTGTGGCTGGAGTCTCTGAAGCCATTAACAGCGGCTATAACGCTTGGGGACTTTTATTTGGGAAGGTTTTTTTCTCTTTCTGGGTCATTGTTCACTTGTATCCTTTCCTCAAAGGTCTAATGGGAAGGCAAAACAGAACACCTATCATAGTAGTTCTCTGGGCAACACTTCTAGCATTGATTTTTTCGATGATTTGGGTGAGAATTGATGTCTTCTTGCCCAAGAAAATAGGTCCCGTACTCACACAATGCGGGGTAGAATGCTGAGTAGAGAAGTGGGGTCGGCATTCTTCCCATTTCGTTTGATCTTTGTTGTTTCACTGGAGTATTAACCTTTATTACCAGAAAGTGAACAGTCAAATTTATGATGCAAGATTCATCAGCTAATTGAAAAATGAAGTTTGTATTATAACATATGATATGATTTCATAACATCCATGAAGCATGAAATATGATTTATGGTGCAAGATTGCTTTGTAGCATATGATATTTCATGTTATGACTGAAACATGATTGATATGATTTATGGCGCAAGATTCACTGGTTAATTAAAAATTTAAAACTAAAGATTGCTTTGTAACATATATGATATGTGATTTATGGTTATTATTATTGCTGCATAAAATATGCATATGGAGATTCTTCTAGATAATTTCTTGCATCAATTCCTGCAAACATATCCTTTCATTGATACAAAGTATCATCGAGCTATCTTTGTATGATATCAAAGACTACACTTGCTATCTAGCAATGAGCTTTGATATCAAACTATCAAAGAATGCGTTCAGCTACAAGAGACAGTCAGAGTAACTAGGTGGAGGAATTAACTGTGGGTAACCATTACGAAAACAGGAGGCAAAACTTATCAGGCCTTAGAATAATGATGAAAATCAGCTGCAGGATGTAAACATATAATTGAAGTTATAAGCTGCAATTGAAATCAACACTGACGGGAAAAAATTATTCAAGGCACACATCATAGATTTAACTTTAAAGCCAAGTACAAATTACAAGAGCAAAGTACACATTACATCATCTCATTCATAGAAAGAATCAAAAAATGCATTCCCAACACAAAACACTTCCCATAATTATCACTATTGCAAACTTTCCTAAAATATATAACACAAGTAGAAGAAGCTTATGCAGCACCTCCATTCAATGTTTTCCATATCCTTGTCTCAAATAGGGTAGTATCCCGCAGGCAGCTCATTTGGTGAGCTGAGGAACAGCGAAGGAGGTCCAGGATTCAAACCCTGGAAAATAACAACTCACTAACATTTGTCTATCCACAAAATAAAATAAAATTATACTGCACACAGCATTGCAAACTTTTCTAAAATGCATGAGGAACATAAGTAGAAGCAGCTTCTCCAGCAGCACCTCTATTCAGTGCTTTCTCTAGCCTTGTCTCAAATGGCGTAGCGTGCCAATTCACCTTCTTGTCCTGCATATAGGCAGTTAAATATCCAAATAAGAATTCATCATCAAACTAATGAGTAATGAGTAACAACTTAACCTACAAAAGTTCACTTTATCTTTACCTCTCTGTACTTGCTAGTTGTGTTTGGAATTCCTTTAAAGGATGAGGCTGAGCCAGAATCCTCATTAGAATTCCAATAGGACCCAACTGTTCCTATAATCGGCATCTCATCTGGACTCTTACAAGGTGACTTCCTTGGGGACGATGTAGCAGAAAATTGCTTAATCTCTTCCACTGTTAAAGCACCTAAAATAGGCCTATCTTCTAGGCTTATCATAGAGTTTGAACCTTGTTGTGAGGTGCTCTTATCGGGAGTACCAACAACACTAGCAGCATACAAACCAGCCTTCTTAACAGGTGTAGTCTCTGATGAACCCAACCAATTTGACAGACTAGCATCAACTGGGATTTCCTGGTTCAACTTCTTTGACGTGTCGGGTTCTGAAACTTCCTTGACACCAAATGCAACCTGCGATTCATGGTTAGAACAAGCATAATTCTCTTTCTGAGACCTTAACGGTGGTGTCCTCTTAGCCTTAACAATTTTCCACTGAGAAAGATTTTCAACCGGATTCAGCACAGGATGAACATAGACACTTCTATCTCTAGCATTAGGATTGAACCCAATTGTCTTCATATCCCTTTCACAATTAGGGATAATAGGACTCTCCACCTCCTCAGCAAACACATGATCAACAACATCATCTTTCACCCATGACCTTGAATATGCCATTTCATCTTCTTCAAACTCCACACCCAATTCATCAGATTCTCCTCTAATACCATCCTCATCATCACTAAGATCACTAGGCCAATCATCAAGTTCTTCTTCATCTTCATCATCACTATCCCTACAATTCTGGTACCTATGATTAGGAGGGTAAGACCCAGTTGAATTCACAGAACTATCTTCAGAAGAAGATGACTTTGAATGATTTGATTTATCCAAATCTTCTTCTTTTCCAACTTCTTCAATCAAAACAGGCTCATAGGTTTTCACATTTGAGTCAAAAGTTACTTTCTTTCTAGTGTTAACACTTAGTTCTTCCTCAGTTTTATCCCTATATAGACCAAAACATAACAAAAACAAAATTATATATGTATCAGAAGCTTCCAAAAATAGAAAGTGATCAATGAAGTTAAAAATCATTGCTTACCCAAGTTGTAGTGAAGGGCTAAGAAGGGTTTTGGAGTGATCCTGAACCAAAGGGACACTAGCATTTCTCTGAAACAGAAAAAAAATTAGATCAAAACCTAAAAATAAAAAACTTAGCTCTATTTGGCTAATTAGAAAAAATTGAAAGCAAACAAGAAAAAGGGTAATGAAAAAATCAAATTTTGATCTGAAATATATGAAATTGAGAAAGAAAGAAAAGGAGAAAATTTAGGGGGCATTAATGGAAAGTGAAACAAAAAGGAAGGGGTTGAAGAGTCTTACATGAACAACGTTGCTGCGGTTGTGTTTGGAGGAACCAAAACAAGCAAGAAAACAACCCATGAAATGAAGGAGGGAGCGTCTCAGATGAAGATTTGAATGATGAGTGACATTGAAGGTTTCAATAGAAGAAGAAGAAGAAGAAGACGAAAAAACAAAGCGTATCTTTTTCAATATAATAATTTATTTTATTTTTTAAAAAAGGTGGAAACGACCGTTATGAACATTATGAGTGCTTTACACTCTGGAAATTGGAATTTAATTAATTCTTATTCTTCTTTATTTTTTGTTATGTTATTAATTAATGGTGTGTTATCTGTGTGTGTGAGGAATTTACTAGAAGAAGAAACGGGTCCGAACCGATGAGAGTTGTACTGTCTTTCCCGTGGGCCGTGGTGACTTGCTTTGCTGGTATCCTTTTCAATGCAACTCAGGCAGACGCGTTTAATGAGATTTTATTTTTTTTAATGAGATTTTATTTTTTTTAATAAGATTTTAATTTATAATTTATTTTTTGTTTTCTTTTTTCTTCTTATTAGCTTTCATACCAAAAAAAAAAATTAAACATTTAATTGTCGTTTTAGAAATATTTGTTCCTTTTTACTTGTCGTTTTAGCAATTTAAGTTATATTTTGCCTATTATATCCTTCTTCTTATTTTATTTTATTGACTAAATTTTGTATAATTATTTTTCTTAAAACGATAAAATCTTTTTTATTGTATACAAATTTTGTTTGTTTTTAAATAAAATTTGTTACAATTTTTTTAAAAATAGATAATGTTTTTTTGGTATAGAGGCTAATAAAAAGAAAAAAGAAAACTAAAAAGAAAAACTAAGCACGAGGGAAGAAAGTTCTCATTGCGTCATTCCTAAGTAGTTCACGAAGGCCTTCTGGAGGAGATGAATGAGTCACGAGGTCGGCATCTGATGATGCTCCAAGTTTAGCGAAAAAGTTTGCACATTGATTTCATTCTCTTAGTGTGTGATGGAGAGCGCCATTGGTTTGAGAGAGCAACTCCTTGATATCTTGGATCAACGCAGCATAAATATGATACTTAACTTGTGGGCCTTTGATGAGGTTAACACAGAGTAAAGAGTCAAAGTAGCAGACGAATTCATTAATATTCCTGTCTTTGGCCAACAAGAGGCCCCTAAGGATAGCAGTCAGCTCCGCAAGCAAGATGTCAGATGATCCTTGAATGAAGCCTGAGAAGCCTGCAAGATAGTGACCGAAGGTGTTTCTAATGATGCCGCCAAATCCAGCTCGAGCAGGAGTACCGAGGCAACTTCCGTCCACATTTAGAATGGTACAAGAATAGTTATTATTGTTCCACCTGAAATGTCTTTCTACTAACTCGTCGTTAGAAGTGGGAGAGAAGCAATTTCTAAAGGTTTCCACCATAGCTCGAATGTTGAAGGAGAGTCGACTTAAGGGCCAAGTCTCATTGTTCAAACACATCAAATTTTGGTGTCTCCAAGACCACCAAACAGCGGCCGAGAAAGTGAGAGCGTGTGCACCTGTGGTATTCTGCTTCAGCCAGTCATACGCATCCATGTTTGAGAAGAAATCTGGGTTATTGAAACCAAAGTGATTCCAAAGGCAATGGGAGTACTCGCAGTCCCGAATGCAATGAAGAAAAGTTTCATCTTGAAGGCCACATCGAGAGTAGTTGGCTGAAGGACTCATCTTGCGGTGGTTGAGTAAAGAGAGGGTTGGTGTAGAGTTTTGACAAGCCAACCAGAAGAAGAATTTGATCTTTTCGGGGAGTTGAAGTTTCCATATCCAAGACCAAGTGTGTAGAGGGTTATCAGACAGTACCGGATCCCTCCGAGAGAGTGGCCAATTATAGCCACTTTTAGTAGTGTAAGTGTCATTTTTGTTGTTAGCCCAAATGAAGGCGTCTTCAATAGAGTCGTTGAACCTGAAGTTGGTGTTGTCAATGACTTCAGAAATCAACGGAGGGAGCTGGGTGTAGAGACAACGAGTATGCGGGTTTCCTGTAGAGAGCACGTCTTTTACCGAAAGTTCCGTATCATGTATATCCACATAAGGGACAAGAAAACTAAGACGACCGAAATTGGTCCAAGGAGTGTACCAAAAGGCAGAGGATCCCGAACCTGCATGCCACGAAAATCCGTCTTTGAGGACGTTTTTTGCTTTAATAATAGAGGACCAAGTTGGTGAGCCACTAGGGGGGTTATTGGAGAGGAGGAAATTTTGTCCTTCTGCAGTATATTTGTTAGAGAGAAGGTCAACCCAAAGCTTACTCGAAGATTGCATCATATCCCAGACCAATTTTCCCAATAATGAGATATTTGCATCCCGAGCTGGTCGGACGCCCAAACCACCAAGTTGTTTAGGACAGGATATTTTATTCCATCCCACTAAGTGGATACCTTTGTTGTTGGAGTCCCTCCAAATAAAGTTGCGAGTGGTCTGATCTATACTTTCACACATGCTTTGAGGGAGCCAGGCAATTTGCATGTAGTAGGAGGGGATTGAAGTGAGGACAGAAGAAGCTAGCGTCAAGCGACCTGGTTTGTTTAGCAGCTTGTTTTTCCAAGAAGCAAGTCGTGATTGCATCTTATCGATAATGAAATGGAAATCGCTTCTTTTGGCTCTCCCTTTGAGGATTGGGAAGCCTAGATACTTTTCTAGGGATGTGGTGCTCCGGATACCAGTGATGGACGTAAGTTTGTTGATCTTAGTCTGAGGGATACCTGCCGAGTAAAAGGCTCGGGATTTTGACAAGTTGATCTTTAAACCTGAAGCGCGACCGAAACGGGTAAGGAGGTCAGTAATAACTCGTAATTGAGAGTTTTTGGCTGTGGTGAAGAGGAGAACATCATCTGCAAATAGGAGGTGTGATAATCGGGGTCCATTGACAGAGATGTGGATGGGGGCCCAGGTGCCCTGATGAACTGCATTATTAATGGCGATAGACAATTTTTCCATATATAATATGAATAAATAAGGGGACAAGGGATCTCCTTGTCTGAGACCATGGGAAGGTTTGAAAGGGGGCATTTTGTTGCCGTTCCATAGCAAAGAAAAATTTGAGGAGGTAACACAGTGCATGATAAGCTTGGTTGTTATGTCTGGAAAGCCAAAATCATGGAGGCATGATTTAAGAAAATCCCAATTAACATTATCAAAAGCTTTTTCAAGGTCGAGTTTGAAGGCTACATAACTTTTCTTCTTTTTAGTCTTCCTCATAAAGTGGATGATTTCTTGCAAAACAATCGCATTATCAGAGGTGTCTCTCCCTGGCAAAAAGCTGCTTTGGTAGGGTCCAATAATAGAGTCTAGGATTGGCCTGAGGCGGAGGACCAAGACTTTTGTAATAATTTTATAAACAATATTGCACAGACTGATAGGTCTAAATTCTTTAAAAGTGGTGGGTGGCTCAACTTTGGAGATGAGAGATATCAAGGTTTCAGAGATGACAGGATCAAAATAACCTGTAAGGAAGGTTGTTTTGACCAGATTGAAGATGTCGTCTCCCACAATGTGCCAATATTGTTTGAAGAAAATGCATTGAAAGCCGTTTGGACCAGGGGCCTTGTAAGGCTCATTGGATTTAAGGGCTGCAAATACCTCATCTTTAGTGACTGGTGTAAGTAAAGAATTTTTCCCATCTTCATCTATGATTGGGTGTAAGCCATTATAGAAAGAGGGGTCGTGGTTGGGTTGATTACCGCCAAAGAAATTCTTATAATACAGTTGTGCCTCGCTTTGAAGAATAGAACTTTCAGATGACCATGTACCGTTGGGGAGTTGAAGTCTATGAACACGGTTTCGCTTCCTTCTTATGACGGTTTGAGTGTGGAAAAAAGCGTTGTTTTTGTCACCGAATTTGACCCATTTTTCTCTAGATTTTTTGTACCAATGCATTTCTTCTTGAAAAAGGATATGGTTGTATTCCTGTTGAAGGTCGCGCTCAAGAAGGGTATGGCGAGAGGAGTCAACCCTTTCTAAATAATTTTGAACCCCTTTGAGTCTGCTTTCGATGTGTCGTTTGCGTTTGAAGATGTTTCTGAAAACCTCTTGATTGAAAGTGATAGATTATTGTTGGACATTGTTTAATGCAGTGGTAGGATTATGGTTGAAGGAGTAAAACGAAGGATTGTGATCAGAGTTTCTTAGAGTGAAGGATTGTGATCAGAGTGAAGTCTATCTGCAGATAACTTCGACAAAAGCCTCGGGAAAAGCCAAATGTCATTCTACATTTGCTAAACCTCGGTCAAGTTTCTTAGAGAGAATACGGAGGCCATTGTGATTTCGGTGCCAAGTAAAACGTCCTCTGGTGGTCGTGAGGTCTAGAAGATTACATTGGTCCATGAAGTTAGCAAAGATGGCAGCTCGGGCATGTTGAAAGATACCCTCGCATTGGTCGCTAGGGAGGAGAGTCTCGTTAAAGTCACCAATAAGCATCCAAGGGCCAACAATAGTGAGACTAAGGTCTATTAGGTAGTTCCAAAAGTTGGTACGCAGTGTCGGGTTTGGGCTGGCGTACACGCAAGTACATGTGGTGGAGGCATTGCCATGAGTTAGCATGAAAGTAATGGAGTACGGATTAGTGCCCATGACAGTAGTAGTAATAGGAGAGTTAGAATTTCTTAGGAGCCAAATACCTCCAAAGTGGCCATTGGCTTCAATAACGTGTGTCGGTGTGTAGCCGTTGTTTGTCCAAAAGGAGGACAATTTAGAGTAAGGAACATGCGTTTCTAGAACAGCAAGGAAAGTTGGATGATACTTTCTAATAATTTCCCTCAAATGTCGTTTTGAGTTATTGTTATTTGCCCCTCTGATATTCCAAGAGAGGATTGAGATATCATTGAGAGCTTCCATAACAAACAAGGAGAACGACAAGGGAAAACACATGCCTAAGTGACCATGTTTTCTTCATTATGATCACAGTGAACAAGGCTTTCTTCACAAATTTCAAGGTCATTCTTATTTCCATTAGTGTGAGTTTTTTTAGGAGAGATATTAGTGTCAGGGGGGTCGTTTGTATGTTGTACGAAAACCGTTTGGTCAAAGTTGGGGTTCATGAATGTAGTTGGCTTTTGGTGGAAAGAGTCTAAGTTTTTTTGGGTCAAACACAATGTGTGGGATTTCTTAGATAGAACAGATTTGTTAGGAGTATTGGGAGTTTTTGTTGTCGGGTTGGTAGGAGGACGGGAAGTAGGTGTCACATGACTGTAATCATCGTCATCACGACGGCGCCGTTTTGGGTCAGCATTACTTTTGTTGGGGCGCGCTATGTTTGTAACATGTGGTCTAGGTGGTAGCTTTTGGGTAGCCGGGCTGTAATTTGGTTGGTCGTTCAGATTGGACAGAGCATTAAATTTGTTACTTTTGTCGTTGGGGACAGTTTTTGAGCTTAGCGAGGTAGGTTTATTTGGTTGTTTCTTGCGTCTAGTGACAAGGAGCCAATCCCCATGGAGTTCCTTACTCTCCTCAAGATTGTTAATATTTCTCTCTTTGTCTACTTCCTTAGGAACTGTATCGGTATTATTTTTCTCTCTATTTGTTTCCCTAGGAACTTCATCGGTATTAACAATATTTCTTTGTGGTTGAGTGGGGTTAGATAGGTTGGCTTGAGGTGTAGGGTGGGGCGAGGCAGGGCTGGGAGCCGGATGCTTAGGATTTGTCTCTTTAGGCACGAGGGTGGCAAGAGGGCAATTCCTCCCCAGATGACCATAACAACCACAATTAGTGCATATGATATGTAGGCCTTCATACTGAACCTTGTACCAATGTCCATTCACCCAAATTTTCCCCACCACTGGCACAGTAAGGTCCACTTCAACACAAACTCTTGCGAACCTACCTCGTTCAACTTTCAGCGTGTTGATATCTACCTTTATAGGTCGACCAATAGCTGAGGCCATGGCTAAGAGAAAACTTTAATCATAGTAGACTAAGTTTAACCCAGGGAATCGTACCCAGACAATTGTACGTTCCACCTTTGCATTTGGTGAGGCAAATTCTGGAGACCATTGAGAGACAGCAAGATAGTGGTCAAAAATCATCCATGGGCCACCGGTGATCACCTTTTCTTTGTCAGCAGCATTGTCGAATTTCACCATGTAGAAGCCATTGTCATTGTCCATGATTTCGAAACCGCCTTGTAACTTCCATATTTTTTGTAGGCGGTCTTTCATGGTAATGTAGCTGAGATTCTTTCCCAAGAGTTTGACAACAATAGCATCTTTCCATGGTGTACACAAATCTTGGAAAACTGTTGGTTCAATATGTATTTTGGGGAGAAGTCGATTACCATCCTCAAGTTCTATGCGGACAAGTTTCTTTTCGATCATATCAATTTTCTCTCTCAGAGGAATGTTTTGCAGTGGACCTAGCAATTTGTCACGGAATGATAGTTTGGGGAATGAGGGCTGTTGGAGATCTAGGGGTTTGTGGGATGATTAATTGGGGGGTTTCCCGTTTGCCGAGAAAACAAAGGGGGAACTCATTATAGACTCTCTTTTAGATAATAGCACGGTAACAGAACCCAATCCGTAGGCCAATATTGTACACAGTCCGTAAAGGATTTTTCAGAAACAGTAACGCAATTTGCAAATTCGATTTCATAGGCAATAGTCACGAGTGTAGAAGCATTAATTCGTGATTGTAGAACGATTTCAGGAACAGATCCGGCACGATTGAGTTTTGATTTGCAAAAACAAGATCACGAGTAATATTGATTTGCAAAAACAGAAACAGTAATCGCGAGTAATCTTGATTTGCGATCGGATAGTAACAAAAACAGAACGTGAATAATCAGGGTTGTGTCGGGACGACGGCGAGAGCCAGACGGTGGCGATATCTTAGAGGGCGGCGGCGAACTGGTTGCGATCGGAGATGCGTGTGAAGGGCTGGCGGTGGAGAAATCATGCGCGGGGTTGGGGAAGGTCCAAACCCTAGCAGAGCTCCTAAACCTACGTGCTTATGACTTCGTTTCTCAAGAAATCCGCGCAGCGATCCTGAATTTGAAACTTTCTACACCAAAAGTATCCTCTTAAACGAAGGTATTTATGCGTGGATGGCGGCTCAAGTATATATATATATATATATATATATATATATATATATATATATATATATATATATATATATATATATATATCGAAAATAGATAATGTTTGTGAAAAAGAAGGAATTTATTGGTGGATTAAAAATATGATATATTTAAAAAAAGGGCATACTAGGAAAATAAAGTGCAAAAATATATCCCTCCTATTTTGATCTTTTTTTCTAAAACGACAAGTAAAAAGGAACAGAGGTAGTATTAACTATTGGTACTAACTTAGTGATTATTGTATTAAATATATCTTTTAGATTTAGATTTAAGTTAGAATAAAAATATTAAAAATATATTTTTTTTAGATTTAGATTTAAGTTAGAATAAAAAAATAAATATATATATTGTGAAATTCTTTTTTATTTTAAAACAGATTAGTTTATATTTTTTAGTATTATATTTATTTTGTCATTTAAAGACTCAATTGTGTGCTCGTGTCTTAAAGTTAACTCTAAGTGGTAAAAACTGAGAGAAATTTGCGTTGGGTAGGGGAGATCTAGGATTAAATCTTGAGAGCAATTTATTTTTCGATGTACCGAAAATGAAAGTTAATTGTACTTACCAAAAAAAAAAAGAGTCAATTGTTTGAGATTGGGTATATCAAAGGATGAGACAGCTAGCCTAGAGATTTAAAGCAACTACATACATAAGGCGAGGATGAGCCTCAACCACACCCCTGGGTTATTTAAAGAGTTAATTGTAGCCATGAGAATTCAATTCGGCCATAATAAAATTTAAGTGTATTCACTCTTATCAGGTGGATTCCAATTTTAAGCTCTAGTGAATTCAAGTTTTATTTTAAGAGATTTATTTGGTGGACTGCAAATATTTTCTTCTTGGTGGATTCTAGGAAACTTATCTAATAGGATTAGCGCTTACCTACTAAGATTAGCGCTTACTATTCATTTTCTGAGCTTTCGACTCTGTCAATCCTACTCATACACTCCCGCAAAACTCTCATTTTTTGTTCAAAATTGTTACCTAGTAATTTTTGGAAATGAATTGTCACCTTTCTTCTTGATGAATAAGTGGGCATACCGAGTTCGAGCCCCGGTCCCTGCACAAATATGCAATGTTCTTTAAAGATGAATAAGTGGACTTATTTAAATGTATCTTATTACGCTTATTTTTAACAACTTATTACATATTTACATTCTTATTCATAAGATAGCAATATTTAATTTAATGATCTTGTTAAACAGTGTTTGTGTTTCTGGGGCACTCCTTAAAGATTTCATTTAAAGAAATAATCTATTTAAAAAGTGGAATATTTCAATTTCTAATGTGTTGACTTCACATATTTTCATATTTTTTTTATAAAAAACTTATTATTTAAAAGTTTAAGGAGTGTCCTAGAAGTACTGTTTAGTATTTACTTTAATTTAATTATTAATTTTGTTGAAATGACCAAGTACCGTAATTATTGTTTTGATTTTTTCACAAACAATAATTTATGTTTTTTTTTTACAAACAGTAATTATTTAAAATGACTAAATATTTAATTAAAATATATCTTTCAACCATTGAATATGTGATTTCAAACCAAATAGTTGGATTGTGGAGAATCTTCATCTATAACTTATATATTGATGGATGGTTATATATATAAATGATTGTTAATTTGTAAAAATGATTGTTGGGGTGAGAGAGGCTCGAACTCTCGACCTCAGGATAACTCAGAAGCTATGAGACCTACGCACTAGCCAACTGCGCCACCACCCCAATGATGTATATTCATGTCTCAATAAATTACTGCTATTCTAATATATAACGGTTACTCCTCAAAACATAATTCATATGCGTGCTTTGCATTAGTGAAAAAAGTGAGATTTTTAGTCAAAAAAGATATACAACAATAATTCAAAATCCAACAATAGGTATCCTGTTCAGATTAAGATAATTGGAAAGTCTCACACTGCTTTCACACAGTTACCAATTTAAATTAATCTAGATTATATAAATTTGATTTAGTGAATATGCAATGTAAGTCATCCGATCATAAACCTTTCTTTGATGATGATTCCACAAACCCTTATGGAAGTTTACTTAGGTCACTGTCTAACAACCCATAAGAAATAAGTGTCACTGTCTTTTAATCCAAAAGCAAGTTCTTCTGTTTGCTCTTGACTGAGACCAGCCATGCTTACCCAAATGTGACATACATAAGTACTACTTACACAACTGAGACCCTTTTGGCTTCTGATTGAGCCATTTGATGCAAAACTTTGTATTCGAATCTGAAATGCTAACACTATATTTTCTGTCGTCTTCTCTTCGAGTCTTTTTTATCTAATAACATTGTTGGTACTATTGTCTATTTGACTTTAATCGACAAATCTTACCTAACCAATACACCACCAAAATCAAATTTTATTTCAGATTTATATCATAGCCAACAAACAAAACTGCTATCAAGGTCTAAAAAAAGTTCTGAAGCCACACCAGTCACATTTGATTGTGATTATCAACTAACATTATTGATAGCAATGATACCATGATCACAATTTAAAACATTGTTATTAATCAATGGACTCCAAAATCAAAAGCATAGCAGGATTCTGTTAGTATAATACCTTAATTTTTTACTAATGTCACTACAATACCTAAATCAGTATCCTAGTGATCAACATTTCAGCTTTAAAACTGATGATAACTATGAAACTTCCATAATACAGTAAAATTTTTAAAACTAACCAATTAAGCTGTTCATGACAATCAAAACAATGTTGCATCTTTTTCTCCACTACAAGAAGCACAATCATCATTAAACAACGCTACTTATGTTTACACTTGAAGAAAGTTCGCGCGAAAATTGAAATGAAACAAGCCATTCATGTTTGTGCAAATGCTTCAAATTATGCAGTAATCTAATTTTGTGAACAGTAGAAAAATAGCACATTTTCACAAGACAATGTCCTTGCTCTATGAAATAAATTGAAATCTCAACATTAAAAATTATATAATGCTAACACCATTTTCTAATTTCAAATAAAACTCTTCCTCTAAAAATCCTCATCCAATGTAAAGACATGAGCAGCACCACCATTCCCAGTTAAGCTATTCATAACCGAAGCTTTCTGATACTCCCCAACGCGCTTCTCAAAAAAGTTAGTTTTCCCTTGAAGCGAAATCAAATCCATCCAATCAAAAGGATTCTGAACATTATAAACTTTTTCACAACCAAGCTCACCCAACAACCTATCAGCAACAAACTCAATATACTGACTCATCAAATCACCGTTCATCCCAACCAAAGCGCAAGGAAGCGCGTCACACACAAACTCTTTCTCAATCTCAACCGCATCATGAACAATCATCTTCACACGCTCCTCACTCAGTTTCTTCCTCAACAAGGAATAAATTAAACAAGCAAAATCGCAATGAAGACCTTCATCGCGCGAAATAAGTTCGTTTGAAAAAGTTAAACCAGGCATTAAACCACGTTTTTTAAGCCAGAAAATCGCGCAAAAACTTCCAGAGAAAAATATACCTTCAACACAAGCAAAAGCAACAATTCGCTCAGCGAATGAATCAGACGAATCGATCCATTTCAAAGCCCAATCAGCTTTCCTTGCAATGCAAGGAATCGTCTCAATAGCACGAAACAAACGATTCTTTTCAGAAGAATCGTTTATATAAGTTTCAAGAAGGAGACTATACATCTCAGAGTGAATATTCTCAATTGCGATCTGGAAACCATAGAAAGCGCGTGCTTCGGAGACTTGAACTTCTTTCATGAATCTTCCAGCAAGATTCTCCAAGACAATGCCGTCGGAAGCGGCAAAAAAGGCGAGAATGTGAGAAATGAAGTACCGTTCGCCGTCGGTTAGGGAATTCCAATGTTGAAGATCTTGTGATAAGTCGACTTCTTCGGCGGTCCAGAATGAGGCTTCGGCTTTTTTGTACATTTCCCAAATTTTAGGGTATTGAATTGGGAACATACAGAAACGATCTGGGTTTGGGGCGAGAAGTGGTTCTTCTGGGAAAGAAGGCATTGATTGGGAATTGAAAAATGGGAAAGAAAAAAATAAAATGATTAATTAAGAAGAAAGAAAGATAGGGTTTGGGTTTGTTGAGGTTGAGAAGAGAATGGAAGAATGAAAGGGTTTAAATAAAGATTGTGATAAAAATTTAGGGTATTTTGTTTGGGAAAAGCGTGCGGGAGAAGATGGAAAACAAGCGGGTCATTTGAAATTTTCGGTTTTTCCTCTTTTTTTTTTGGTAAGATTTGAAATTTTCCTCTGTTTTCAACTATTTTTGTATAGAAACTATACCAAAAAAAACTATTTTTGTATAGAAAATAATAATGAAATAAAAGTTACTTTTATGGTTTCATTTCATGTCTAATTTTTTTTAATACTTAAAATTAAGTTTTTTTGGTCTTAGTTTTAAATTCATACACAATTGTGAGATCTCAGGTTGGAATCCAGGTTACATTTATCCTTACAATTTCAACATTTTACTAACATTTTTATCATTTGTATAGACTATTGAGGTTGTTATTACACAAGTCCAAGTATCAATTTTTAGTTGGCTTGATTGTAAATTAAAATATGAGCAAATTCAAAAATGAAATTGAGTTTACTTAGTAAGGTGCTTGCATCAATATATGATGATGGTTCTACTTTAGTGTTATCACACGGAGCGTCGAACAAATTGGCGTGAACATTGATTGATTGTTGAAATATCAAGACGTTTGAAGGTTCTGAACATGTCAAGCATCATCTGAATGTCGTTCTATAAGATTTAACTACTCATACAAACAAGTCCTTGCGCAAGAGTTGTAGAATATCGATAAATAAGATCAACCACCCTCTTTGAGTTGTTTGGTTACATTGGAATAGTCCACCTAGTTTGATACTTTGATGTCTATTTCACTTTCAGCAAGGGTGAATGAAAAATACAACACAATTATATATACTGCTTTCTCAGCAACAGTCAAGTAGTATGTACAGTATAATGCTTAAGTCGGTAATGAGTACAGTTCAGTACCGTGCATGTTGTCACAGAAGTCCCACATCGTTGAACCATTGCATATATATAGTGTTTATATAACGTGCACACGTCATTACAAGTTGTCCCTTTGGGGACATCTGATAAAATTGGAACGATACAGAGAAGATTAGCATGGCCCCTGCGCAAGGATGACACACACAAATCGAGAAATGGTCCAAATGTTTTTGACATTTTTGTGCGTTTTCGCTTTACCTTCATCCTTTGATTCTCTTCGCTGCAGGTAATGGCTTCTATTTTCATCACTTTCTCTGCTTCGTTAATCAGTAATAGTAACATGATTCAAAACTTGACTTGGTTTAGGATTTATGCATAATCTCTGATTAGTTAGATTCAAGAGACATAGAGTTAGTTAATCATATTATATAATTAGCTAATCTGTTTTGTTAAGTTTTTGTTTATACTAGTGAGTTTTGTTTTCCTCTTTTTTCTTTTTTAATGATTCAACAATTATTCTTGTAAAATATGAAGAGAAGTTTGTAAATAGCAATAGTACATTTGAATCTGGATTTTTGATAGTGCCTGAAATAGTTGCATTGGTCTTGTAACCATTAGATATAAGTAAAGTTTGCAGATTTGTAAAACTTTAATATTATAAGAGTTGGTAATGTGGTCAGTACTAGATCTTGTATCTATGACCCAAGGGATAGCATTCTTGAACATAAGAGTAGAAGAGTGGAGTTAATGGATGCAAAATGAATCGGTGGTGGGTTCGCGTTGAAAGATAATTTGTTTTTCATGATTATGATGATGAATCAATGTATAGAAGACTTGTAGGAAAACTTCTTTACTTAACTACTACCCGGCAACTCGGCAAGATATCTCTTTTGCTGTCTAATAATTGAGTCAACATGTCTCCAAACCTCAACAAGTTCACTACTAGGCTGCCGTTAGAATATTAAAGCATCTATAAAACTCTCTTACCAAAAGGGCCTTTTATATCCTACATCTTCCGACTTACTATTTTTCGGCGTTGCAGATTCTAATTCTGCCACTTGCCCTGCTTCTAGAAAGTTAGTTACTGGCTATTGTGTCTTTCTTGAATCATCTATAATGTCTGGGAAATCTGTAAAACAATCTATAGTCTCTAGATCAAGTTCAGAAGTTGAACAGCTTGCATCAGCAAACCTTGCTTGTGAATATCTTTACATTACTTTTGATGATATAATCATAATTGGGAGCAACAACAACTTTCTCAAGACAGCTTTTAAGTAGTTCATGTGATTTTTGGTCTTAAAGATCTTGGAAGTTTACATTACTTCCTAAGAGTGCAAGTGTGCAATGATAAAGTAGGTTTGCATTTGAACCAAACCAGATATATTTTGGACCTCTTAAGAAAGTTCCATTTGGAGAATGTCTCTGTCCTGGGAAGGTTTTATTTATAGAACTAGGGAAAATTGAAAAACTTGATGTAGAAACTTGATGGAGTTATTGAGATAAGTGAAGGTGTGTATGTTTCTTTGGAAAAATTGAATAACTATAGAAGAGCATGTGAGTTTACAAGCTGATTAGTCCAACTCCAAACAGGTTTCTGATTTCTGATAAAGTAAAATCTGGCATTGCAGCTAGTAGATGGAGGATACTTCTCCAACAATCTTTTACCCCTTCTCACTCCCAAGATTTTTACCAGTCTAAAGTGATATGATTCTTCATACATTCATCATTAAGTTAGCAATAATTTGTTTTTCCTTGTTGTATTTATATCTGTTAGATTACAGATTATCCCAAAAGTTTAAGTTGTATTTATATCTGTTAGATTACAGATTATCCCAAAAGTTTAAGTTGTCCCTCACGCAAGAGCCCATTGGGCTTGAAGCATGGATAATGCATAGGTCCACCTATCATATGCTTAAATTCCACTTTTTAATTAGAAAGTGAGGGGAGCGGGGATCGAACTCTAGACCACTTAGTCATAGAGGCTCTGATGCCATGTCAGATAACCGATTATCCCAAAAGTTTAAGCTGTTAGGAAATGTCACATCAATGGTTTTATATTATTTCTAACAATACCCTTACATCACAAGCGGCAAAGACGTAATGTGATTCATTCAGCCTTTTGATTGTTTTGTATATCCTACATCTATTTGAAATCTAGTGATATCTTTATTTTGAAATGCACATCTTTAACTATGCCACTTTAGTCAAATAGGCTTTAATCAAAGTCGAAAAGTATTATTATGTAAATATATTATATAGAAATTATACAATCATTATAGGTCCCTCCTCTATTTTTTATTCAGTTTGATCAAAATTCAGTCCTACCACACCCAAAGAAGGTGTAAGAGTCAATTCATCACTTTCTGCCTCTGCTGCATTTACAGAATCAGTATTCTCTAATTGAACATAACTGATACTAAGCTGTCTTATATTTACATTATCCGTATCAACATATTCTCTCTCTTCTAGTGATCCCTCCCTAGCACTATATGTTGATGAATCCGTTTTTGCATCAATAGCAACTTCTGACTCGTGCTCCTCCGACTCTACTTTATCCTCCAAAGAATTTTTATCATCTACCTCAGAAGTATTACATTCATGTTCATGTTCATGTAGCTCGTTTTCGATTGTAACTATAGACTCTTTTGGATGTAAACTTGTTTTCTCAATCTCCAACAGCTTTTGAATTGTTTTAGTAGCAACATCTATAGCCCAATCATCACTATCTGCATCTCTGTAATTAGTCATGTAAAAGATACGATACTTTGAGATTGTAATCAAACTGTTAACAGAACTAAGATTTAGTGTGTTAAAAACTGAACCACATCGTACGGTTTAACCTAGAACCAGTCTTTACTACGGTTCGGTTATTTTGACAGTTTAAGGCGGTTGAACCATGATTCAAGACTCACCGGTTCGATTTTCAGTTAGAATTTTAAAACATTACGAAGAATGAAAAAGAATTTTGAAAGCATAGTATGCATTACTTGAAAGGGTCGAGTCCAGCCGAGTTAAAAGTTGATTTCATGACAGTGAGAAGGAGCAAAGGATCGGTGGAGAAGTATCCTCCATACATTCCAATTTCCACTAGGAATTGCACATCCAAAATAAACTGCTCAAAGAGTAAGGGTAATGAATCAGAAATTGAGAATCACTTTAGATATGTAAAGTTCATGAATATTGGCACCAAAATTAACTGTAATGTTGGTATTAATCTCTCATAATGAAGCTCAAAATAATAAACAAATTGGAGGGGAATCAGAAACCTGTTTGGCTTCATTAGTTTGTAAGCTAGCACACTCTTCTGTTGTTGCATTGATCTCTTTGTTCTTAGAAACTGAAATGAACATACACACCATCGCTTCTCTCAGTAATTCCATCAACCAATTCACTTCAAACACATTTTCTTCTTCAAGTTTTTCAATTTTCCTCAGTTCTAGAAATAAAACCTGCATATGACAGAGACAACTTTATACAAAATCTTGCACTATTTTTTCTTGTCACAGTAGCTTTTTTTAGTGACAATATCAAAAAGTTTAGAAAGAGCCTTTACACATGCTGTCAATTGCAAACTAAGATAAAATTTAGCATAAAAAACTATTAAACTAATAATTGTCTTAATCACTTGTATTTATATATTTCATAATAATCAAGTCTTTACAGGATTATATGTGAAAACAGTACCTGAAATATTGCAGAAGGCGTTGAATTGTGGATCGTGTAATCATCAAACTGGTCATTATAGTGAGTAGCTGAAAACATTTCATGGCTACTGCAAGTAGACGACACTCTGAGAATTAACTGCTGACAGAACACATTTCTCAGCTTATTGTAGCCCTCGTCAATAAACAATAGGAAATCATCAAGTTCTTTATTATGAAGAACAATTGAGTGGTTCTCCACTACTTGTGAATCCATGTGACTAGAGCTTCTTCTGCTAAAGATATCTATGACCACAGTTGAAAGAAATTGCGCCAATGTTGATAGATTGGCCAAAATAGAAACCTGTTGTGTCAATGACTCGGCTAACTTGATTCTAGAACTAACTTGCTCCATTGCACTTGTTTCATAAGTAAGAGCTCTTTCAATTATGATAATATACTCGATAAATAGGTTCTTGAGTCCGTTAATGACTAGATTTCCCATTTCGAGGGCTACTAATGGAGATATGTCTTCTGCAATGGCCTGATCAATGTCACTCAAATATGTTACAGATTAGTATTAGTATAGTATTGTGAATCCTTACGACGCACAATGAGAAGTTCTTCGAAATAATTTTCTAGTTACAATTTATAATCTGTTGTTTCAGCTGCCACGGTTAACATTAAATCATAGTACACATTTAGACCTACATCAACGTTGTGTGTGTATCAACTAAAAACTATCTCTTTTATAAATCTAAACATAACATCAAAACATGTTAATGTTTAATATTGAATGGTAATTGAACACACCTGCAATAGTGTCAGAACCTTCCGGCCGCTAGAAGTTAGCAGACAATAATCAGATTGTTCTGTTGAAGATCCGGCTCCTCCAAACACTCCAGACACAAGGTATTTCTCTAAAATCCAAGAATCACTTACTGAGAATATAGGAATCACTTTCTTAAAATGGTTTATGTGTGTGTTCAAAACTTCTTCCATGCAGGGGAAAAGATGCTTTACCAAGTATGGCATCAGCACTAATTTCTGATTTTTATCTAACAAAGAACAGTACAAAACTGCAAACTTCAAAGCCTTTATGGCAGAGGACAAACCAACACTTACTTCTGATGTGCTTTTAAGAAATTTGTGAAAACAAGTAATAAAAGACATTGTTTCTTCATATGACCACAGCATAAGTTCTGAGGCATAAGGAGAATTTTCTCCACATAAAATCACGAAGCTCTTAGCCGCTTGTGAGATCTTAGAAAACACAAACCTTGCAAGCTTTCTGATGTATATCTCATTTAATGATGAGTTTGACCATTGTAAATTATTTTTTCCGGTTACAATACACAAATGGTAATATTTAAGCAATAGGTGAGTAGAAAGTTGAGTATCACCAAGCCTGCAAAGTGTAGTCAGTGCACTTTTTAGTTCCGGTCCTTCGATTCTTTTATTCTCAACTAACTGTATCAACTGTTTTATCAGTATGGACTTTTTCTCAGAAATCGTAGAGTTATATAACAATATCTTCTCATTATCAATATTAGATAGGAATTCATATTCATATGCAGATTCTAGAAGTTGAAGGGCTTCATCTAGCTTGTTTTCTGACATAAGTATATCCAGCTTCTCTGAAACATCATTGATATGAGTTTCTAATTCGCTTGGCGGAGATGATAAAGAAAAATCTACAGATTCTTCAATGGTTGAGTTTATGGATAATATCTTAGGATATATGCGATCTTTAAGATCCTTGACTATCATTTGATGGGATAAGAAGTGGTTTTCTAGTTGCACAAGCTCATTTTCCACTCCTGTCACTTCCTCTAGTATTCTACACATATCAGAAAAAATAGAAGTACCTCAACATTATATGACATTCAAAACAATCAAAAGAGTAAGATTAGCATTCTGATTTTGTAGCTTCATGAGAGGTACGTAAAGGTGTTTTTCATGATGCAAGTAGTGTATGGACATACATTTATAGATATAAATAATTTATCGTATTAAACGCGGTATAGCATATAACACTCATCATGCAGGCTCTGTTTGGGAAAAAGTAGTGGATAGCTGATAAGTTGGCATATATAATTAGCATACCAAAATAAGCTATAAAGGTGGTAAAAATAAGTTATATGCTCGTGAGAAAAAAAAAGGTTACCTGACAAGTCTTTTTTTTCAAATTGAGCTTATAAGTTATAAGCCCTAAACTCAAAATTTGGCATTGCCAACGAGAGCCAAAATTAAGTTAAATTGTTTTTATATAAACTGTTTTCAGAAGCTATCCTAGGGAGCTTATAGAAATAAGCTAAAACAAATGCTCACAAATGCTTGTGTCAATACATAAGTCCAATTAAGTCAATCCAAATATTCAAAATAATGAATTAAAATCTCTAAAATAGCATATTATAAAACTTAATAAATTAACTACTTTACCTAAGAAATGAGGAATAATTAGCAAAGATATTTTTGTGTAAATCTAGATTTGCCGCTTCCTTGAGCTCTTGAAGTTCATCACACAGATGTTTGATGCCCTGTGATGATCATCATTAACATTAAGCCAAAACATATATTTAAAATATGTTGCAGCAGTGATAAATAATATACAAGGAACATAACACAGAGTTCTCCCTCCGTTCACTATTATAAACATGCAAATTCGACTTTTTTAGTACATTTGACAATTGATGCATATGATCCATACTATACGTCAGATACATCAGTAATCAAATGTACAAAAAATGAGTCAAATTTAGATATAATAGTGACCGGGAATACTATGCAAGCAAGCACGTACCCTTCCAGTGATGGATTCAATATCAAGTTTAGCATTGACATCAGGTTGATCAGTACTACTAACATTAGAATTAGATAGTGAGATGACCGAAACAACATCGTCGGAGCTCGGCTCTGAAGAATGTATTGAGTTTCGATACTCCGGGAGGGAGTGGTCTCTAAACCGGAACTTGGGAGCCGATGAAGATTCCATTTGTATACAAATATTGACAAGCAAATTAAATTAAATAGACTTTGGTGTTAAACTGTTAATGATAAAAGTTTTTCATTTTATAGTTCTTTTGAAGATCCTAGGTAGGTTGTTGTGGACATGACATGACATGACATGACATGGGTATATCCGCTGAGGCTTCATTGATATATTCGTCAATAAACTGCTTTTGTTTGTTTTTTGATTTTGCATGTACTTCCTTCCACAAAACCTGCTTCGGCTTCTACCTATGTTACTGTCCTTTGTTTTATTTTACGTAGCATTTTGTTTTCTACTCATGTGTCTGTCTCATTCTCTGTCTGCATCAGGAGTATCTAATGTTTGGCTAATCAGAAGTGAGAAGAAAATTCTTCTCTACAAGGATTAAATCAGCATTTTTTGTCGTATATTAGTAGGACAATTTTCATTTTATTTTTTTTGGAATACTAGAGGGTTGAAGTCCGAAAGAAAGAAAACTACATAATAACTTTAAGGACTTTTCTAATCTGTGCAAAGTTTGCACAGGATAAAGGGGTTATTTAATGCATCATTTTATTGATATCTTCAATTTCTATTAATGAATCAATTATTTTTTTTAACTGTTTTTTTTTTCTCTCTCTCGTTTTCATCTCTCTCTTCACTCCACCAATTTCTCTGTAATTCTCACTTCTCTCTGTCACCCAACTATGAGTTCTTTCTCGTCGGCAACAACCCACCGCCGCTGCACCACCAGATTTGAGAATGATGAAAATAACCTTTAAATACAATAAAACTCAAACTAATCTAAATCTTCTCCACCACCATCATCAAACTCGTGTGTAACCCCTGCTGCCGTCGTCACCTTCACCTCGCCACCATTTTTTTTTTTGGTCAGGTCCTCGCCACCATTATTAAGAATGAAAATTAAATCAACACCAGATAAGCACAAAACCACCACCATCTATAGTACCAAGTTCAAGTTCCATAAGAACTGCTCTCATACAAACCAATCACCGCTTGGTTCGTGATAGTAAACATCAATCTGTCGTAATTTCCGGTTCAACCGAAGATTTGAGTCACTGTCGTAACTTCCGGTTCAATCGATTCCAAGCTGTAATCAAAGATCTGAGTCACTGTCATCTTGTGCCTTGGATAATATAATCTTGTTGGCCTTTGCAAGAAACCAGGATCGATAAATCAATGGATGCTCAGAGGTAACGATGGTGAGTAAAAGAGTTTCTCATTTTACCCCCCTCTTTCTTCGTGGACAGAAATTGGTGGAATGAAAAGAGAGATCAAAAGGGGAGAGAGAGAACAATTAAAAAAATAATTGATTCATTAATAGAAATTGAAGATATCAATAAAATGGTGCATTAAATAACCCCCTTATCCTGTACAATATTGCACAGGTTAGAAAAATTCTAACTTTAATTATAAGACCGCTTTTGACCACAGCACGTACGTCAATGTACAATTTTGATCGCTAATATCTTTAATTATCTAATAGTAAAAATTATAAAAATTTGATATTTTGAAAATACTCATCAAAACAAATCAAACAAGATCATATAAACTAATATTTACATCTATATATTATTAGAAAAATACGGTCAAAATATGATAGATGAATAGTAAAATATAGTCAAAAGGGGTCTTATATTAAGGGACGGAGGTAGTATTAATTAGTCGATGACTCAATGTATAGCAACTTCTAAAATATGAACTTCAAACTGATCATTGATTGCATCGGGACACATAGTCAAGCTTGTCATGGTGAATTGGTGGTCCTTCTCTTTTTTGCCACCTTTGAATTCTTCAGTTTACCTTGCGGTACCATGTAGTGGGACCTCAAATTCAATCATGTTATTTTAATGGAGAGTTATAGATGCATCAATTACTTTAGATAATATTCAACAAACACAAATCATAATTGGAAATTTTGTATTCCTTTGGCGCTTATTTAATGGTTTGCATACAAATGTTTTGACAAGTTCTACCATGGACCACCTTTTTTTTATTCTAGATTGAATTTTCAAGACAGTGAATATTATACATGAATATACTATATGTAAATTGTGACATCACAAAAAAACCCTGAGGTTGGTTTCATAGAATCTGTCATCTGAAAGGTTCAAGTGGAGTAGATTCTTCAAGAGAGTGTGCTGCTTGGAAACATTCCGCAGCTTCAACCAATGATGACATTGTGCTCTCAGCCTTGTGATAAAGGCCAAGATTATACCAAGCAGAAGCATTCAATCTGTCGTGCCGTAGTGCATCCATCAAAAGACTTCTGACTGTAGGATTTGATTTGTTACTACGTCTAAGTACTTTAGCGGTGGAGATTAAGCTGGGAACATGGCCAGGCTCAATGTTCAAAGCATCATCAAAAGTTTTTAGAGCTTCTTTGTAAAGGCCTTTTGCTTCATACATTATACCTGTTAAATATGTAAAGAAAAATTAAACATCAACGACACACATTACATACAAGTCTGAGTTGTATATCTCGCACTACTGCTAACTCTGCTGGAAATGGCAAACTTTCATCGGCGTATGTTAGATGTTTTGTTGCCTTACGACACTAATGTGTGTGCCTCGTGAGTTGCATCCTATCATGTCTTCAATATCTCGAAAGCCCAATGGACTGAACAGAGTAGTTAAGCCAAGAATACTTTTCTAGTTTGACGACCAACTCAGAAATTCACAAATAGTTCAGGGGCCAACAAAGTAGTTAAAACCTAAAGAATACTCTCTATATCAAACAATATCTGACAATTAGTTTCAAGTGATAATAATCTGTTAACGTCATTTCCATCTCATGGAGAAAAAAAATTAAATGGAAAAATAAGCAGCTCTAAGATAAAAACCATTTATATTTACCTAGTGCATGACATCTAGAAGCAGAGTATGGTTTGATGGCCTTAGATTTTGAAAGACACACCTCTGCATCATGCCACTGGGAAAGATCAATGTACACGTGAGCAAGATCATGCCATATTTCCACTTCCAAGTTCTTTGCAAGATCTTGGTTGTCCTATCACAAATAGTATCGAAAAATAAAGTAAGCTGCTAGAAGAGAAAAAAATAAATATAAAGAGATAAAAAATAATATTTCAACTAGTAGAAGTGGTTACCACAACAAACCTTATATAACTTCTTCCATGAACCAAAACTTTTTCTCTGAATTTGAAGAAGAGCAAGAAGCTGACTGTATGTCTCGATGGCATTCTTTAACTGGCCCTGTGCAATCTGAATCTTAGCTTTTGTTCGCAGCAAATCTCCCTGATCCCACTTCCCAGTCTGATCCAAAGCAGCGTTAATAATAGATTCGGCTTCCAAAAACTGTTTTTGAGCAGATAGTATCCGAGCCAACAGTAACCATCCTTTAACATTAGAACCACCCTCCAGTTTTATGACGCATTTTGCATAATGAAGTGCGTCATCCAACTTCCGTTGTTCTGCATATTCTAAACTGAGATGGTATAGTACTAGAGGGTCAGTCATTCCGGACATTCTGCCAGCAGTTTCCAAGGCTTGAAGTGCCTCAGATTGTCTCTTAAACCTCTCGAAATCAGAAACGGCTAATTTCGAGTGTGCCGATAATGAAACACCAAGATAGAATTTCGCAACATTTTCTAACTGCTTACATCTTCCGTCCAAACTCTCAACTGCTCTCTGAGAAAAGCTTACCCCTTCTTCTGCAAGAGTAGGGTTCTCGCAACAAATTTTAGAAGCCATTAACAAACCGGGAACATGTTTTGGCATTTCTCTACCATTCAATAATTTTCTGAGAAGATCAAGTGCCACCAAGTCCTTACCTGCTCCATAATAACAAAGAGCTAGAGCATGGAATCTTTCGCTTCGATGCATAGTACCAGGTAGCAATTCTTCCAAATTATTGGCTAAACTCGATAAATCACCCGAAACTGACAGAGCAAATGAAAGGTGGTCTAAAATTGAAGGATCCCACTCAATTCTCTTGAGAGAGACTTTTCTCAGTAAAATCATTAAAAGAAGTATAGCTTCCTCTATGTTGTTTCCTGGTACAAAAGAACCGTCCATTTGGGAACGCAGATTCGGAGGCATTACTTCTCCTCCACTATATAGAAGAAAAACAACAAACTCTTTCTGAATCTTTGATGTAGTCCGTGCATCAAGATTCCATTGATGAAGGAGTGCTCGTCGGTAAGACAAAGTAGCTTCACGCGGACAATCAGCAAGCTTCCACAATTCTGGAAGTAGCTCAACTGCCTTGCTCACGGTCTCCTGCAATTTACATTCAGCACCAAAGTTATCAGGCAAGCCTTCGGGTAATGAAGATTCCACAATGTCCATAATAACTTTGCAAGATTGCGCAGCTTCTGCAAGAATGATTTGAAGTATTAGATTAAACCTTGACTAGTGTCCTATTGTGATGGAAACCAATCTGTTTTCATACAAGTTATTTCTATAACAAAAGATAAAATGAAGTCAATGTGTTTTCATATAAGCTATAAGTGTTTTTTCATAAGCTATCTCAGACAGCTTATGGAAATCAGTTGAAAACAACTTAAGGACATGTAATAAGTTGTTTCCATAAGCTCTTCAAAACAGTCTCACAATTCACAAGTACTTATATCAGTAGATTCAAGTAAGTCAATCCAAACAGACCATAATTATTGCTACAAAATAAGGTTGACTACCAGTGAATTATGTAGTATGTACCATTGTACAGGTGGAAAAATAAATATGCATTATGCAGTCAGAAACCACAAATTCCTTGAAGTAGAAAACAAAGGGCATATCTAAGAATCAAACAAACAACGCTACCTTTAAACCTTTCAAGAGCCTGCAAAGATTTTGCTTTTAGGAAGAGTGATTCCAACAGTAAGCCGACAGAATGTATAGACATTTCCGGTTCACCATGATTATGGGAATGTTTTTTGCGGCGTGCTTTGTTTCTGGAAAGGGCAATTTTGATCTTAGGAGTCACAACCCCTATATCTATTCCCTCAAAGACATGTAAAGCAGCTACTAGATTTCCTTTTTGATACTCGTATCTTCCTAGCAGTGCTCTAGCTTCCTGTAGATTACATACATAATTTTTTCTCCAAATTAGATTAGTAGCAATAATCACCATTTAAAAAACAACAGTTACTTGTGAATATAGACATGCATATTTATAAGCTCTCTCTCTAGGGCCAAGAGAAAATAACATAGAGTAAATCACATCTGATTATTCAGTAAGTGCATATTTGGGTGAATGTTGGTCAAACATGGTTTAAATGAAGTTCATTTGAAAACAATTGCGTTAAAAAACCTACTTTTTAACCCTAGTTTTCAAATCCAAACTAAAGGTTGGAAACAAAATCAATTTTGATACAAAGTAATCAAACATAACGTTTGGATTGGCTTACGAACAACATATTGAGGCTTATTTAATTGCATAAGTGCTTAACAAGTTTACTTATTAAGGCCTATTTGGACAAACAGCTTCTTTGCACCTTATAGTACAAGCGCTTATCAACTATGAAGCACGGACACAGACACAGACACATCAATACTGATAAAACTTTGAAAAAATGATATAACTGAATATAATCGTAAGTGTCAGACATGACTCGTCTACTACACCAGGACACGTCTAATCCGTGTATGTGCTTCATAATAATAGCTTATCAATGATAAGCACTTATATAAGCTACTTTCATACTAAATGATAAAATAAAGATAAATAAGTGAATCAAAACAGGAGAATGAGTTGTTTTCATCTAATCTCCAAGAGATGTTATCACAACAAACAATGTATATTATACATAGCTAGCTTATATGAAAATAAGTTGACCATAGTTTATACATTGACATTTAACCTCATAGTTAGTTATGATGAAAGCAAAGGAAGTAACCTCATAGTTTAATACGCCACTCTCACGCAAAGATAATTCAGCTTGTTCAATATTGCCGGTGTCAGCTGGGTTAAAATCAACATCATCATTATCATCGTTAAGTTTTGCAGTTGCTGAGAAGAAGTCATTGGTAAGAAGAGATTGATCAGATGAAGGGTATGTTTCATCTAATTGCTTCTCCCCTGATCGTAGGAACTTCATTATCCAAAAAGCATGAGAAATTGAAATCAAAGAACAGAAAATAAGGTATGATAAATGGAAGATCTGTCTATCTAATTTGACGGCAACAGCAGAAGAAGATTGAAGGGGTTTGGTTTGGTTTAAACGTGGTGTCGGGTCCAGTGGATGATGTATCTATTTACTGCCGACGAAGACATGGGGTAAATTTCAACGTTGTACTGCTGTGCTTCGTGTGTGTGTGCTGTCTGCCTACCTGTCACTAAAACTAAAAACGCTCATTAACTGCTCAAAACCAAACCGACCCGTTTAGAGCCGGCCGGGCGGACGGCGGGCTTCATCGGTCGGGCTAAAAAGCCAAGATGAAATATGAGTATTAAAAAATAGTGTCTGACTCCGGCCATTTTGTTTTAATAAAAGTTTTATAAAATATGTGTTTTGTTCTATTTATAATTTAAAAGAGAAATAAAGATAAAACAAAGTCAGGTTAAACAAATACTTACAACTTAACAAAAATTTATTGAATAAGTCATATATATATATATATATATATATATATATATATATATATATATATATATATCAATTGTTAATGAAAGTAAAAAGTAATTTTTTAATTATAGAGCTTGAGGGAGTATCTCAATAAGGGAGGGATTGACGCAATCATCTACGGTCATCGTTTTTTATTTTTACTTTCATCTTCTAAAGTGAATTCTATCATTAAGTGGTTTCAATTCGCTCTCAAATATAACAACAATCGTCATCTTTGAATCAATATATTTTAAAACATATTTTAATTTTTATTTAATATAAAATTTGAAATTGAAATCATCATCGTTCCATCTTAATCAACTACACAAATTTGTGGTTTAATGAATCCAAATTTTTATATATTTTAAAAAATTTCTTCCCACACGTCAAAAACATCTAGTTACATCCAAATTTTACTTAAATTTTATTATAGTACCAGAATTTTCTTCTTTTAATGTTTTTGAAACTTCTTCTTCATTCTATTTCTACATCTCTTCTTCCATGATTTTTTTTTGCTCTCAAACTATGTAATCCCAATCAAAGCTTGAAGATTGAATTTGAAGACCTTCAATTAAAATTTTATTCCATAAGTTAGTGCAAATTTATGTTTTTGCACTAATAAATCGCACAAAATTCAGTTTCCATAATACGCAAACTCAATTTACATATGATACTCAAACTCAATTTACATATGGTGCGCAAACTCAATTTACATATGGTACGCAAATTCAATTTACGTTTGTTTTAAGGGTAGTTTGCTCATTTTGGAGTGTAACTAAGATTTGTTGGGATGTGGGAAGAAAAAATCTATATTTTATTGAGAGCTTTATGAGAATATGGGCCCAAAATTTTTTAAAAAAATTAAAATGTTTAATGATGGTAAGTGTGCGTGAGACTCATTTCGTGGTGAAACATAATACAATACTATTTATTTTTTGTTTTTATCTCTCTAAACAGATTATAATGGATGTATGATCCTCTACATTATCCTTGTTGGAATTATAAATTATCTTTGTTGGAGTATTAAAAATTAAAAATTCTAAATTATCATCAATTTTTTATTAAAATTATAAATTATCCTTGTTGGAATATTAAAAATTTAGGTTTTCTACTCATTAATTTTTTTTTTGGTTATATACCCATTAGATTTTTTTTACCTAATATATCCATTATAAATTAATTATTATTTTGAGTTTATACGGTTAAGAGTAAATAAGTAAATTACTTATCCCCTCTCCTCGTTAAAAAGTTGAACCATACATAAAAATTTAAAATGTCACATCCCCTCTTCTACAAAACTCCCGAACTAAACAGGTCCTACCTAAATGTGACATATTTATAATAAATGTTCGATATTCATTCTTAAGGATGTTTACATATCTTTTATTTTATATGTTTGTTACGATGCTTGAAACTCAAGCAACATTTTAACCCTAAAATTTAAGTTTTCTCTCTCATTTCTTATTAATTATCCTCTCCACTAGTTATTTTTATTTTGATGATTCATGCATATAATTAATTATTGGTCAATTAGTCAATTCACTAAAAATTGTTAATTCCAAAATCTTGCAATTTTCCCTCCAATTCCTTATTAATTACCCTCCGTCCACTTTTTATTGCTTGAACCATTTTTTTTTAATATTTTTTGACAGAATTTTTTTATTTTTAATAACATTATTGCATTTTCCAATTCATTAGTCAATTGTATTTTCCTATAATAGTTAATAACATAATTTCCTCCCATCTTTCCCTTCAATGCATCGATTTATACAAGAATTGAAATTCAAATTTCATATTATAGTAATTGCTAATTACTTAATGTTGATTTTTATTTTTTTGAGGAAAAGATAATATTGATTTGAAATTCTATAATTGATTATTCTAATTGTAATTTATATGGTGCACTACCTTTTTATTCTACCAAAAATTACACAAATTTACAATACCACATTACACCTTTTTCCAAAACCAAATATAGAACACTAACCATTGTAAAAAACGTGGTCTCTTTGACTCTCTCTTTAAATTTATTCTTCTCCTTTTTCCCTATTTTCTTCACCTCTTTCATCTTCTCATCTTTCTTTCTACATTAATTTGTAATTCTTCTCCCATTTTGTCACCTTTTGGGTTAGATCTTCTTTTTCCATATAATTCCTCTTTCATCTTCATTTTGTCATCCCTTTGCCAATTAACTATTTAGTATTAAAAAAACTTTTTTATTTTATTCATAAAATCGTACTCCTTTTCAATATTATATATTATGTATTTTATATTAAATAATTATTGTATATTTTAATCGTCAAACAATTTTTTATTTGTAATAAAATTTGATATGCCAAATTCTAATGTAATTAATTATAACTGATTATTTGTAAAAAAAATTATAGTTGATTAGACCCGTGCTCGCACGGGTCAATAGTCTAGTTGAGATAAAAAGAAAAAGAAATGATAGGATATGTAATAAATTGGTAATTTTATACGCGCGCGCGCCTACACAACTTGGAATCATGGTAATACATCCCTTCATGAAGTAGGGGTGTGGGGTTTGAAAGCGGTTCTTTCTTAGTTACGGAACTTAAGCTTTGCTAATGTTATTATAGAACTAGATTGCAAACTTTGATAGATGGCATTAGAAGTAAGAAAAAGATCCATACTGAGTTTGATACTATGGTAGCTAATAACGTGTAATGCTATTTTACGTTTACTGTCAAACTTTAGGATACGCTTTATTAGGAAAAAAGTCAACAATGTTGGTCTCGTGTTAGCAAGAACGGCGTGCCATTTGCTAATCGCCAAGACTTTGATTATATATCATCATGTATTGAACCTATTTTGACGAACGAAATGAGTTGAAATTGTTATTGTCAAAAAAAATAAAAATAAGAAGAGAAATAATTAAAGATAAAAAAATATATTAAATAGGAGTAAAAAACTGTAAAGATACACATAATCGTCCCCGTAGAATAGCTCAAATGGTAAGAGCTGAGGGACATATGAGTTGGGTAGGGGGTGATCCAGGGTTCGATCCATGGCGAAAAACAATTTATATTTCCGATGTACAAAAAAAAAAGATACACATAATCGATGTAAATTTTCTTTAAAATAAAAATTGAAAATGCAAAAAAGTTTAAAATCATCCATAAATAATGTCGCTCATCATAAATTTGGTAGAAAACCCAAAATAACTATAAAATTACAATGAAGAATTTTTATTTTTTTTTGACAAAACAACAATGAAGAAATTAATAAACTATAAAGTGGGAACCAAAATCACAATACAGTGTCAAAAATACAATCAAACCACCTTCTCTTCTAATATAATAGTGTACAAAAACCATTGGAAAGAACCACAAATTCTAATTTGTAGAAAGAAAAAAAACACGTGTATTTTGAAAGAATAGTCTTACTAAGGACTAAGGAGTGCTCTTAATGCATTGAATAATAAATCTATAAAAAAAAGTTCTGATGTACCAAAAAAAAATCTATAAAAGAAAGTTTTATATGAAAAATTAATACAAATCAACAAGAAAACAGTGTCTTGCACTCTCACCGTACCGGATATAATAAATCACAACTCACAGATTAAACTTCATCATCATTGTATAATACTATTTCAATGACTGCACCTATTATTTTGCTATAATTTCAAGTTGAAAAAAATCATACGACTTCAAATTATTTAACCTTCATGAATATACTTACTTTACTTTATAGACCATATAATGCAACTATGCAAGCTTTAATCGAACCTATTACCAATCGTTAATCAAAGTTTGACCTGTGACACATTGTTGTAACTCTATAGACCATATAATGCAACTATGCAAGCTTTAATCGAACCTATTACCAAATCGTTAATCAAAGTATCAAACACATAGAACAGTAATAATTAAATTAAGATAAACAAATTTAAAATGAATCAAAGGAAATCAGTAACCATTGTTGAAACCAAAAGCATGTATTTTGCATGTGAACAAAAAAGCATGTAGTATTTTGCATGATGAAAACATTCTAACATGAAACATTTGCATGCATCACAAGTTGAAGAAAAACAAAACAAAAAACAATGCTAAATTTTCTGTCTCAAAATTTAACAGCAAAACAGAACAAAACAAAACCAATGGGATGGCGCCACATACATGTCTTCTCTATCCCAAATCACAATTTAAGAGAAAGGGGCAAGCTGGCTGGGGTTAACAACACCTTCAAGGTGGGTTTCACCATTCTGTAACAACCACGTAACTTCCTTATGGTCTTGTTTCCGGCACTCCTCCGTCGCTTCTTCTCCTTCCTCCTCCACCACCTCTTGTGTGGTCTCTACTCTAGATGTAACCCATGGCTTTCCCATGATAGTCCCCTTGGTGAGGTACTCGTGGGCAAGGTAGCCCGCTAGCAGCAGCTTGGACGGTATCGCCTCAGTGTCTAATTTGGGTTTGCTTGTTGCTGTACTATTAGTAGTAATAGCTGATGTAACCGACTCTGAGCTGAGCTCAGAACAACTGTGTCTGTGTCTCACTCCAGCATTCTGTTATCCATGAATTGCATGCACTTATAAAATATACAGTACTACTAAATGTTCTACTTAAAAGACACGTTAATTAGAAGGAAATTCAAAGAACTTAATCAATCACACATATAACCACACATGTATTTGATGGTTAAAAAATAGAGAATTTAATTGCATGATTGATCATTTACCTTTATTTAAGATTTTAATTTAATCTATTATGTCTATAAAGTTTCAAGTCTATCTGTCTTTTAGTCAAATTTCTATATATTTGTCAACGTAGCTAACAAACAGTTAATTAAAGAGGATGTCACTTGAAAGTTTTAGTCTAAATTGACTTAAAATTTAATGTTAGACGAAAGTGACTCAAAATTTAACAAAAATGACAGTTTTATTTTGACATAGTAACATAAGTGATCAACTTAAAACTTTTTAAATATAGACATCAACTTAAAGTCTAAAATAAACGTAAGAGACCGAATATATACTATTAAGCTTTAAAAAAATTATAAATAGCTAAGTTTCATTCTAAATGAATTGTACCTTAATTTACCTTTTCTCTCAAAATCGCAACACTGCTAAAATCTCCATTTAAGCATTCTTCACGGAGACTCATTAATTCTTCAATCATCTACATAATGTACGGAAGAAGTTAAAAAAAACTCGTATGAATTATATTCAATTAAATGTATATAATTCTATTCTAACTTTCATAATTTTTAAATAAAATATTTCAATTTGTCACACGTTATAAATAACATTTTAAAAAAATGTGTGGATAGTTTCTGATACGTGGTCCAAGTAAAAATTAGAATCAATATGCAGGTGGTTGAGTTAAAATCTATGTATTTTCCAGAATAAATGGAAGTATGTTATTGGAATAAATTAAAAGTTCAGAAATAAGAATAAATAAAAAGTTGTCTTTTATAATCATGGTGAATCACTAAGGTTAGAAATTAGAATGAAATGTATAACGAAAATATATAGTGATGCAATATTTCGACAAATCATTTGGCTTGTTTGTCTTTTATATCATACTTTTATGTAGTTTATTTGGCTTATTTGTGTCTGAGTTATTTGGACAGAGCGCAATCATCGCCTTTTCAATAATACGGCACATTCGGCTTCTCATTTGTTGGACTGGATCAAGTGGCCTTCCTTTTATTTTCGATAGGTATAGATACATATTTTTGTTATTTGTTATTGAGTATCTTATATATATGGTTAACTGTCAATGTAAATCACAAAAATATGATTGGTTCAATGGCAAGGTGTGCTCGTATTATTCACAAAGGCATGGGTTTGATTCTTGCCTATGCATATTTTGGCTTTTAATTGATTTTTTGACATAAAATTGTTATGTTTCCAAGTTTATTAATATAGATAAATTTATAAAAATTAGATTGTCCCTTTACATTTTAACGTGTATATGTTGGGTTAAAAACTGTATTGGGTCAATTTGTGTAAAGCCCAAACAAGTAGCTTGTATTAGCCTCTATATAATGAGGTGTGTTTAGTAGAAGAATAAGAGATTGAGATCATTTCTTTCAATTGGTATCAGGAGAACCCAAGACCCGGGTCCTGAACCGAAAAACCGCAGTTTTTCAACCCGTTTCCGTTCTAACAGAATTAACCGTTTCTTCTTTCCCTCCACCTTCCCTCGTCTTCGTTCTCGTTTTTTCTGCACGCAAGCTTCGTTACAACAATGGTGGAATCCAGCAATTTCCAACAACCTGCCATTCCAAAATTCAGTGGATTCTATGATCACTGGGCAGAATTGATGGAGAACCTCCTCCGTTCGAAGGATTATTGGTCTTTGATTGAAAATGGAGTCACAGTGGCGCCACCAAATGCGACGGAAGAGCAACAGCGTGTGGCCACTGAAAGCAAGAATCGTGACTTGAAGGCAAAGAACTATCTCTATCAGGCCATTGAAAGATCCATTCTTGAAACAATCTTGGTGCGTACAACCGCTAAAGACATTTGGGATGCAATGAAACTCAAATACCAAGGTTCCAACAAGGTGAAACGAGCTCAGCTTCAAGCTTTACGTCGCGAATTCGAGGTTCTTACAATGGGAGAGAATGAAACAGTCAATGACTATTTTGCAAGAACCTTGGTCATTGCAAATAAGATGGCTTCACATGGTGAAAGATTAGAACAAGTCCAAGTGGTAGAAAAGATACTCCGATCAATGGCTGCAAGATTCAACTATGTTGTGTGTTCGATTGAAGAATCGAATGATGTAACCACTCTGTCCATAGATGAGCTTCAAAGTAGTCTCTTTGTTCATGAACAAAGAATGAAACTGCAAAAAGAAAGCTCTGAAGAGCAAGCTCTGAAGGTGACCAATGCTGGCCGTGGCTATGGCAGAGGAAGAGGAAGAAAATCTACACGAGGTCGTGGTAGAGGTAAGGGAAAGGAAGGAATAGAATGCTACAAGTGTCACCAACTAGGACACTATCAAAGTGAGTGTCCTAGTTGGGAGGAGAATGCACACTATGCAGCATTCAATGATGAAGAAGAATTGTTGTTAATGGCTAACACTGAGAAGAACAGTTTTGCTAATGATGAGATATGGTTCTTGGACTCTGGATGCAGCAATCACATGACGGGTCACAAAGAATGGCTCTTTGATTGTGATGAAGAATTTAGGGACTCTGTCAAACTTGGTGATAATTCAAAAATGTCTGTAATGGCTAGAGGAACTGTGAAGTTGGTCATGAATGGAAAGGTGCATGTAATCTCCAATGTCTACTATCTCCCTGGTCTAAAGACAAATCTGCTAAGTGTAGGTCAATTACAACATAAAAAGATTAGTATTGTTTTCAATAATGATACATGCAAAGCATATCATGATGATCATGGACTTCTGTTCTCTGTTCAAATGTCAAACAACAGAATGTACTTCATATATGCTCAGGTCATGATCTCAATGTGTCTTCAAGTCACCAAGCAAGATACTACTCAACTTTGGCACAATAGATATGCACATCTTAGCTTCAAAGGGTTGAATACACTTGTGAAGAAACAAATGGTAAGAGGACTACCAGAAGTTGTGAAAGTAGAAGACAAGTGTGGTGATTGCTTGTCTAGCAAGCAACACAGAGAAGCTATTCCTAAACAAGCCAACTGGAGAGCTACCATGAAGTTGCAACTTGTTCACTCAGATATATGTGGACCTATAACCCCTAAATCAAATGGTGGAAACAGGTATTACATCACATTCACAGATGACTTTAGTAGAAAGACTTGGGTTTATTTCTTACAAGAAAAGTCTAGTGCATTTGAATGTTTTAAACATTTTAAAGCATTAGTGGAAAAGGAGTCAAAATGTGTAATTCAATGTCTTAGAACTGATAGAGGAGGAGAATTTATGTCTAGTAATTTCAATGATTTCTGCAGAAATGAAGGAATTAGAAGACAGCTTACAACTGCTTATACACCACAACAAAATGGTGTTTCAGAAAGAAAGAATAGGACTATAATGAACATTGTTAGAAGTCTCTTATCAGCTAGACAAGTTCCAAAGGTTTTCTGGCCAGAAGCAGTGAGATGGGCCACATATGTGATGAATAGGAGTCCAACTGTAGCAGTCCAAAACATGACTCCAGAGGAAGCTTGGACTGGAAACAAACCCAATGTACATCACTTTAGAGTGTTTGGATGTGTGGCACATGTGCATATCCCTGATGTTCAGAGGAAGAAGTTGGATAATAGAAGCATTAAATGTATATTACTAGGAGTAAGTGATGAGTCAAAAGCATATAAGCTCTATAATCCAATTGAGAAGAAAATCATAATCAGTAGAGATGTGACTTTTGAAGAATCAAAAGCATGGGAATGGACTAAGGAAGAACAGATAGAATCATCTGTTAGTAATGGTGACTTAATTGATGATGATGAGTGGTTTAATCAAGAGAATGAGGAGAATGTGGTTGAAAATAATGATCCTGACACTAGTGTGGACACCAGTTCTGACAACAACTCTGAAGAGAATGGAGATGAAGATGTGATGAACAATGCTGGCAATAATGTTGATGCTGCAACATCTAGCATACCTACAAGAGTAAGAAGACCATCATCTAGATTGGAAGGATTTGTAACAGGAAGAGAAGCAGAAGAAGAAGAAGATGAGATGCAAAATCTGGCCATGTTCAGCACTTGTGATGATCCAATCACATATGAACAAGCTGTCAAATTTAAAGTGTGGAGAGATGCCATGGATGCTGAGATAGAGTCCATAGAAAAGAACAACACTTGGAAACTGACCAAGCTACCAGTTGGTTGCAATTCAATTGGTGTAAAGTGGATTTACAAAATAAAATACAATGAGAAAGGAGAAATTGAAAAATATAAGGCTAGATTAGTTGCAAAGGGCTATACTCAGAAGCATGGGATAGACTACAATGAAGTCTTTGCTCCAGTAGCTAGGTGGGATACCATCAGAACAATATTAGCACTAGCTGCAAACAATGGATGGCAAGTGTTTCAGCTTGATGTCAAAAGTGCTTTCCTTCATGGTGAATTAACTGAAAGCATTTATGTTGATCAACCACTTGGATATCAGGTAAAAGACAAGACTCAAGTCTATAAATTGAGTAAAGCACTGTATGGGCTAAGACAAGCACCACGTGCATGGTATAGCAAGATAGAATCATATTTTCAACAGGAAAAGTTTGAAAAGTGTCCACATGAACATACACTGTTTGTCAAATACAGTGGGAATGAAGGGATATTGATTGTTAGTTTATATGTAGATGACTTGATCTTTACCGGGAATGACATGGTGATGATCAAAAGTTTCAAAGCCTCCATGAAACAAGAGTTTGTTATGACTGATCTAGGAAAGATGAGGTACTTTTTGGGAATTGAAGTAAGTCAATCTGATGAAGGAATTCTGATTCATCAACAAAAATATGCCAGTGAGATTTTGATCAAATTTGGCATGGAAAACTGCAATGATGTATGCAGTCCAATAGTAACTGGGTGCAAACTTGTGAAAAATGAAGAAGGGAAGCCTACAGATGCAACTATTTACAAGCAAATGGTGGGAAGTTTAATGTACTTGTTAGCCACCAGACTTGATTTAGCATTCTCTGTCTGCTTGGTAGCTAGATATATGGAGAAGCCAACTGAGATGCTTGTAGTTGCAGTCAAAAGAATCATGAGATACTTGAAAGGTACACTGGGATTTGGAATAATGTATAGAAGGAACTCAAACAATGATTTGAAACTGCAAGGGTGGAGTGATTCTGATTATGCAGGTGATTTGGATGATAGAAAGAGTACTACTGGGTATGTGTTCATGCTAGGGTCAGGAGCTATCTCTTGGTCCTCCAAGAAGCAAGCAATAGTCACTCTATCAACAACTGAAGCTGAGTTTGTAGCTGCAGCTTCTTGTGCATGTCAAGCTGTTTGGTTAAGAAACATACTAGGATACTTGCATCAGAAGCAAACTCAGGGAACCTCTATACATTGTGACAATAGTTCATCAATAAAGCTCTCCAAAAATCCAGTGATGCATGGGAGATGCAAACACATACATGTAAGATATCACTTTCTCAAAGAACTTGTTAAGGATGGCACTATGGAGTTGCAATTCTGTAAGTCTGGTGATCAAGTGGCAGATATTCTAACCAAGCCATTGAAACTTGAATCCTATTACAAGTTGAGAGCTGCATTAGGGATGTTGGAGTACAACAAATCAAGTTGAAGGGTGGTGTGCAGCTTGTAAGAAGCTTCTGATCTGATAATAAGTGATTCTGGCCACATAAGCTCTTCTGTCTAAGTGCTTATTGCTGATTAAGCACTTATACTAAGTGCTTATAATTCAATCTCTCCTGCTGCTATGCTTTTCATTCAGTTTTAAGTGCTTTTCTCTGATTCACAATGCTTTAGTGTTACTTGTGTTGTAGTTTTGTTCATTTGTATTAAAAGCCCTTTTGTTGTAAGCTGGTCAGCTTATTCATAAGCTGTAAACTGGTTTTTTCTGTTTTGTTTGCCCATTCCCAGTTTAAGGGAGGGTTTGTTGGGTTAAAAACTGTATTGGGTCAATTTGTGTAAAGCCCAAACAAGTAGCTTGTATTAGCCTCTATATAATGAGGTGTGTTTAGTAGAAGAATAAGAGATTGAGATCATTTCTTTCAGTATAAAATCTATGTATTTACCAGAATAAATGAAAGCATGTTATTGGAATAAATAAAAAGTTCAGAAATAAGAATAAATAAAAAGTTGTCTTTTAAAATTATGGTGAATCGCTAAGGTTAGAAATTAAAATGAAATGTATAACGAAAATAGTGATGCAATATTTCGACAAATCATTATCTAACTTATATCGTATGTATTTATCTTCCCAAAAAAAATCACATGTATTTATAGTTTATAAATTAGCTTATAAAGTTGAGCTTATATCTGGAGTAGTTTATAAGTTTTTTTTGAAAGGTCATAGTTTATAAGTTAGTAGCTTATAATAAAGTTGAAAAACTTATAGTATCACATGTATTTATAGTTTATAAATTAGCTTACAATTGATTCAACATTAAATAATAGGACTTTGAATTCAAACATGAGACATTTTTAATTTAAAAAGTCATATTTTAAATGGATAGGGCCGGTTCTTGAAAAGTAAAATAAATTCACTAATAATAATCCTTATATATAGTTAAAGGTTTTAAATCAGTTGAACAAATGTCGGATGTGAAAGAGAAATATAGAGCGGTTTTCACATCATGTTTCAATTTACCAGTGGTGAGAAAGACATAATCAATATATTTCGCATCAGGTTTTAGAATACATGAAACAAAAAATCAACGCGGTGACGAACATGTAATTATGTTGAAACATTGTCTAAATAATTTCGTATCAGGCCCTTGTGCCCACTAACACCAAAACCCTTCCCTACCTATGAAACACAACCCTCACTACAAAAGAAAAGAAAAACCCTCTCAAAACGCATAATCATTCTCGTAGAAACACCTTAAAGCTTCAATCGTTGTCATCGTTCTCATTGAATCTTCGTTGATTTTGCATGGTACTGATCCCTAAGTTCAACCCTAAGTTTTTGCTAATTGAAAATTTTCTTTTTCTTTCTTTTGCTGATTGAAATTTTCTTTTTCTCTAAACCCTAATTTCAAGCCTAAAACGTAGTTCAAACTCAGTCACGATTTTGCAAAAAAGCCAAAAAGAAATTATGTGGTGAACTAGTTTGAAGGATGTGTAGTTTTTGGTTGAGTGGGAAACCAAAAGATTCTTCCTCCTTTCATTGTTTTTCTGTAATGCATTTTAAATACACATATCAGTGTTGTGTCTGGTATTGTTATTTGTGCTAGTGTTTTATAAATAGTTTGGTGTTGATTAAAAGGAGATGTGCGTTAAATGAATTTGAACATAGGCTTCTGGGAACTAGTTTGTATTTGCTCGTAACTAGCAACTACTAGTAGTTTGTATTCAATTTCTCGAGACCTCAAAAAATAGTGTTAATCTTCATGAATTTGTAAAAATTATGTTGAATACTTGAATCTAATGACATTATTTGGTGCCTTACAATTTGTGAATAAATAGAGAAAAATTAGAATCTTACTATTTTTGTTTAGATTATTTGGGTCATACTTTTTGTGAAGAAAGACAAATGCATTTAGCACTACTGTAGATATGTAAATTCTAACAACTACATTTGCTTTTTAGTGTTGAGTGTTTAAAATGAGGATGGGAGGTAGAAAAAGTGAGTGAGGTTTATGTCAGCGATGCTTTTTTAGTTTCATTTTATTTTCAAAACTATATTTTGGTTAATTAGTTAGTACTAATTGCTTTGTTTTCAACTATTAATCTTTCAAGTATTATTTCTTTGTATAGAATACTTTCAAGCTGGAAATCTACTGCACGTTCAAAAGAGAGAAAGGCTCGCAATATACAAGAACTTGAGCGCAAGGTTCAGAGTTCAGACCATTCAAACGGAGGCCACAACTCTCTCTGCTCAATTGGCACTATCAGGTTAGTGTCAAATTATATTCTGAAGAACGAGACGTGATATTGGAACACGCACGCCTTCATACACATCTTCACACACATACAGTACTATTCACTAATACATCAATTTATATTTATTTTTAATTTGAAAAGGAAAACCCACACGTGAGAGAAACCTATGTAGTTGTCATCCTCTCTCTCTCTTCTGTTGTATTCTCTCTCCCCTGCTCTGCATATTTCATTTCCTTTTCCTCCCTCCACCACCAAACATCACTAAAACCCAAAGAAAGAAACCTATGTCGTCCTCCCTCTCCTCTATTTTGCAATTGTCGCTCTGACTGTTGCTCTCTCACCGTCAAGTTCGTTTCTCTCTAGCTCGATCTCTCACTGTCGTCAAAGTGATTTCTTCCTCACAGTCTTTGCAAATCTTTTCATCCCTTAGATGCGTTGTTAAGATTAACACTCTTTAAAAATAGTTTAGGGTTAAAGAAGCATGAAGTGAGGATGAGTAAAAATTGGGGATTTTGAGTGATTCATAAAGTGTTATTTAGCACCAAGTGTTAGGATCTGATTTTGGTTCTTCACTTACTTCTTCTTTTTTTTTTGTCTGTGTAATTTATTTCTGTTTGATGATGTTTGATCTAGTTGTTATGATATGTCATAATGGAATTTCACTTAGTTTTTTCATATTTCATATTTATGTGTTTCTTAAGTTCATATGTTTCTTGTTTGGATGCTTAATTTGAAATAACAACTATGTTTTTTGTACAAGGGTTTGCTGATTTTATTTTTCTTTGTATAGTTTGTTTGGATTTTAACTGAGCTTCTGTGTCTCTGGCTAGGATGTGATTGACTTGTTTGTTACTAAAGTATAAGGTTCAACATGTTAAGAGATGAATGGATTGTTTGCTAGAGTTTTGGTGAATGTGGATTCACTTAACATGAAACTTGAACCCCGACTTATTTTCTACTTTTTTTTTTTAAAAAATAGTAAAAAAAGAAAAAATTGTGTTTGACTCAATTTTTCTTTATTTTTTACTTCTATACTTTATTTTTCTAATACTTTTAATATGATTAAATTCAACTTTATAATTCTCTGTTTCGTATTAAAAAAATAGAAAAGTAAAAAAAAAGTCGGGATAAACGCGGCCTTGGTATGGATTTGGAAGGAAAATAAGTTACTCCCTCCGTCCCAAAATAAGTGTCGCAATTGACTGGTTCACGTTTGCTAATGCACATTTTTAATCGTTAATATCTTTAATTATCTATCTTAAAAAATTATAAAAATTGTATATCTTAAAAATACTCATCGAGACAAATAAAACAACATCTTACTTACTAATATTTACATTTATATATTAGTAAAAAAATACGATCAAAGTAGATTATGTGAATAGTGCAAAATAGTCAACTGCAACAGTTATTTTGGGACGGAGGGAGTAATTCTTATTGAGAACTTCTTCAAGCTTGAGAGAGCATTGATATTGCCAATATGAAATACGAGGCTGCAACATTCGCCAAGGTTCTTGATGAGAAGCTGAGGTGGTAAATTTCCTTAGAGAGTGTTTGGATAGGAATGGCAACGAGTAAGGTCCGGCGCGGGTTTGACACTATCTAAACTTGAACTCGAACCTAAAGGATTTTCGGATAGCAAAATAGCACCCAAACTTACATTAACAAAAGTAAAAAAAAAATACAAAAAATTTAATGAAATTACAGCTTACAATATGCTAACATTGTTTTCAACATTAAAATAAGAATGAAAAATAGTCTACCTATACTAATGTAAGAGAGATAATTATATAATTTAATATATAACAGATGTGGTTTCGGGTGTGGGTTTAACACAACACAAACACGAACCCGAAATATCGGGTGTCACCCGAACCTAAATCCAGTCAACTCGGGTTTTACCCGTTGACCCAGATTCTGGTGCGGGCGAGCCCTACGGGTTTGGGTGTTTTTGCCATCCCAGTTTGAATGGAGAAATTCAAAATCAAAGGAATTTAGAGATTTCATGGAATTCAAATGCTTCAATTTGATAAAATGATTTTTTTTTTTGATAAAAAAATTTTTGAAATTTTTTCGATTTCATGAAAAGAAGATTTAGAAATTGCTCTGATATTTTGAAAAAAAATTCTAGATTTTTTTTTTGATTTCCTGAAAAAAAATCTCGAGCTTTTTTTGATTTTAGAGCTTGGGTCGGGTTTATAGTTGATTTTATGATATTTGTTCGATTTTAGGATATTTTGTTGATTTTTGGATTTTCAGCTAATATTTTGGTTTATAGTCAATTTTACGGTTTAGGTCGGGTTTATGGGAGCTGTTGTGCCATAATTTTAGACCATAAAATCCAATTTACATTTCATGCATAAAAATATACAAAAATAGACGCATGTTGTTATGCCTATTTTAATTTCCCTTTTCATGCTTTTTTTTTAATTTGTTTTTTCTCACATTTTATTTATTTCTTCATATTTGTATTTTTCTAAAAAAATATATATGTTATTTCTTCTACAAAAAATAATATCATTTTAATGCAAATTTTAATTTACTTTTGATTTTACGCTTAATTTCGGTTTTACAACCAATTTATTTTTCTTAATTTATCTTCATTTAAATTTACTTTTAATTAGCGTAAAATGTTAAAAATGTCCAAAAAAATAGTTTTTATTATTTTGGTTTGTGACTTTGGGACTAATCTTGATACCTTAGCTTAATTGGAGACGGACCTAAAAAATAATAAATAATAGAACCAACTTTTAGAATAATTAAATCAACTTAGTCTATAATAGTTTTAGTTTTATTTTAATTCCGTCGGACTTGTAATTTAGTTTAGTTTATTTTTGCATTTCATTCAATTGTTGCATTCATTCATATTTAAATTTTCGCAAAAATCTTAGAATGTAATTAGGCCGAATGTAACCCCAAAGTAGATGTAGAAATTGCATTGCATGCATTTTATTTTTATCGCTTTTCTTCAAACGCTAAAACAAACTAAGCTAAACGCGAACTTTAATTTCCAAAGAGGTACGACTAGTAATTTCTCTAGAAAAAAAAAGAAAATAACAAAAAAACATCTTCTCCCTAAATAAAAAATTATTTTAGTCCAAAACTAAATTAGTCGCACGTTTATACTTAGGTTTTATTTTTAACACTTTAAAATAATGCAATAACCTTTTCTTCTCATCTAACTTTCCACAATCACACACTTTCTATTCTATACAAATTCTCTCTCAAAATTCTTACCACTTCTCCTTCATTTCTTTCACATATACAAACAAGTAAAAAGCAATAAATTAGAGGTTACTATAGGAAACTGTAGGCGTTTAGGATGCTAATACCTTCCTTAGACGTAACTAACCCCCGAACTCTAGAATTTCTTTTTAAAAGGTTTTCGATACTTTCTCCTCTTTGGAAATGAATGATCAAAGTAGTAGTGGAAATCCCAAATTTCCCGCAACAGGAACTTAAATATTTAATCACTTATTAATACAGGAAATCTACTTACACTTATATTAATATAGGGATCAATATTTATACTCATATATTAATAAAAAAACCTTATAATAATAAAGGAAATCTACTTACACTAATATTAATATAGTGATCTACTTATGATATTTTACGGTTAATAGAGTTAAATTTAAATGTTTTTTCTTGTTTGAGAGCCTAATTCTTATTTAACCAAATTTTGTACTTGAATATCCCAATAATTTCAACATGATACCCCACATTTGTTTTGCCAAATATTAAAGTACATCTCACTATTTAATAACATTTTAACAAAATAATTAGACAAACTTATGATATTTTACGGTTAATAGAGTTAAATTTAAATGTTTTTTCTTGTTTGAGAGACTAATTATTATTTAACCAAATTTGTGCTTGAATATCCCAATAATTTTCACATGATTCCCCGCATTTGTTTTGGCAAATATTAATGTACATCTCACTATTTAATAACATTTTAACACAATAATTAGACAAATATATGATATTTTACGGTTAATAGAGTTAAATTTAAACGTTTTTTCTTGTTTGAGAGACTAATTCTTATTTAACCAAATTTGTGCTTGAATATCCCAATAATTTTCACATGATACCCCACATTTGTTTTGCCAAATATTAAAGTACATCTCACTATTTAATAACATTTTAACACAATAATTAGACAAATTTATGATATTTTACGGTTAATAAAGTTAAATTTAAACGTTTTTTCTTGTTTGAGAGACTAATTCTTATTTAACCAAATTTGTGCTTGAATATCCCAATAATTTTCACATGATACCCCACATTTGTTTTGCCAAATGTTAAAGTACATCTCACTATTTAATAACATTTTAACACATTAATTAGACAAACTTATGATATTTTACGGTTACTAGAGTTAAATTTAAATGTTTTATCTTGTTTGAGAGACTAATTCTTATTTAACCAAATTTGTGCTTGAATATCCCAATAATTTTCACATGATACCCCACATTTGTTTTGCCAAATGTTAAAGTACATCTCACTATTTAATAACATTTTAACACATTATTTAGACAAACTTATGATATTTTACGGTTACTAGAGTTAAATTTAAATGTTTTATCTTGTTTGAGAGACTAATTCTTATTTAACCAAATTTGTGTTTGAATATCCCAATAATTTTCACATGATTCTCCGCATTTGTTTTGGCAATTCTTAAAGTACATCTCACTATTTAATAACATTTTAACACAATAATTAGACAAATTTATGATATTTTACGGTTAATAGAGTTAAATTTAAACGTTTTTTCTTGTTTGAGAGACTAATTCTTATTTAACCAAATTTGTGCTTGAATATCCCAATAATTTTCACATGATTCCCCGCATTTGTTTTGGCAAATATTAAAGTACATCTCACTATTTAATAACATTTTAACACAATAATTAGACAAATATATGATATTTTACGGTTAATAGAGTTAAATTTAAACGTTTTTTCTTGTTTGAGAGACTAATTCTTATTTAACCAAATTTGTGCTTGAATATCCCAATAATTTTCACATGATACCCCACATTTGTTTTGCCAAATGTTAAAGTACATCTCACTATTTAATAACATTTTAACACAATAATTAGACAAATTTATGATATTTTACGATTAATAGAGTTAAATTTATTTATTTTTTGTCGCAAATTTGAGAGACTAATTCTTATTTAACCAAATTTGTGTTTGAATATCCCAATAATTTTCACATGATTCCCCACATTTGTTTTGGCAAATATTAAAGTACATCTCACTATTTAATAACATTTTAACACAATAATTAGACAAACTTATGATATATTACGGTTAATAGAGTTAATTTAAATATTTTTTGTTGTTTGAGAAACTAATTCTTATTTAACCAAATTTGTGCTTGAATATACCTTTATAATTTTCATATGATTCCCCATACTTGTTTTGGCAAATATTAAAGTACATCTCACTACTCCCTCCCTCCGGTCCTAAATATAAGAAACTTTTTACTTTTTAGATTTATGGAATGATGAATGTATGTAGTCTATATTATGAACCAAATACATTTATCATTCCATTAACCTAAAAAGTAAAAGTTCTTTTATATTTAGGATCAGAGGTAGTATTTAATAACATTTCAACATAATAATTAGACAAACTTATGATATTTTATAGTTAATAAAGTTAAATTTAAATGTTTTTTCTTGTTTAAGATACTACTCCCTCTCTCCCAAAATAAGTGTCACACTTACCAAAATTGTTTGTCATAAAATAAGTGTTACACACTTGCCAAAATTGTTTGTTCCAAAATAAGTGTCATATACTATTTATAACATTAGTTTTTACTAATTTATCCTTTAAAATAATCATTATGTGAGAGAAAAAGCTACACACAAATATATACTTTTTAGTATTCTAATATCTACTACCAATTAAAAGAAGAGGTATTTTAGTAAAAGTCATATTCTCCTTCTTTTATTTATACACTTTTCTTAAAGTGTATGATTTGATCAACTGCGACACTTAAAATGAGACAGAAAATAATTTTTATTTAATCAAATTTGTACTTGAATGATCCTAAATGGAATAATTGATAATCTCTAAATTTTTGGGGTGATATTTGGTGGTGGAGGGAGCAAAGGATGGGCCCGTGAGAATGATTTAGGTTCAGAGGGGTGAGAAGTCAAAGAAGAGAGATAGAGCATCACACATGTGTGGGTTTTATTTTTAAAAATGAAAAATGGTGTATTCATGAACAGTAGCGTATGCGTGTGAAGAGGTGTGAACAAAAGCGTGTAAGAATATCATTTTTCTCTCTGAAGAATTTCAGTATTTTTTTTAACACAAAATAAATAAACTAAAACTCTTGGATCAGTTGGATATTTAGTTTATCTTTTTTTTTGATAGGCTGTTTAGTAACTTTAGTTTATATTTGAATTATATATTCTTTCTTTTCTTTCTATTTTCTTTCCATTCCTCTGTTTTCTTCTCTCTTATTCTCCCTTTACTCTATTTTTTAAGCTATGTTATTACTCTGTGCTAGTAATTTATATGCTTTACTCTAGTTTGGTATCATGTTTTGTGATTTTATCTATGGGACCAAGGTTTTAAATTGCAGTCCGCAATCGCAATTGCGGCCGCAATATTGCTGATGCGGTAGTCTCCGCAACCGCATCGCACCGCAATTGCGGTGTGATTTGTAATCACGTGTTTGACCGCAATGTAACCGCATCAGGAGCCGCATCGGACAATTTCTAACATATTCTTTAAACTTTTCTCATCAAAAATTAAAACTTTAGAATCCCAACTACCAAAATACTAAAGATTTAATGAAAAATCTTGATTTTAACGGTCTATCCACTTTGTATTTCAACCACCTATCAGTTAGTATTTAATTAGCAAACTAAAACTCTACTATATAGTGGTTAAATTGTATAGTGGTGCATTTGTACACTTAATATAGGTTGTGAATATTAAAATTCAATTCACGCCGCAACAGCCGCAACGTCTGTCGCAGCAGCCGCATTGACCGCAAACGCAACATCCGCAGACGCAACCGCATCCGTTACCGCAACCGCAATTTAAAACCATGTATGGGACAATGTATATTCATGGTCTTTGGTGTTTTTGTCTCTCCTGAAGTGTTCCTGCTGCGCTGGTTTTTGTTTTGGAGATAGTCACAATGTGTAATTTAAATGTTTTAAGGTTGTGTTGTTAATGCTTAGTCACAGTGTTTAATTTAAATGCTTAGTCATATGTGAAGATACTAACATTGAGTTCAATAACTATAACATAGGTACCATTTTATTCTACTGCTATAGTTATTTACTTATTTAGATTGTTTTTATATTGTTTCTACTTGCAGAAGGAAAGAGCTTGGACAATGCAGTTGTTGGTTGTAGCCTGCTTAGTTTTGGCAGCCAAAGTAGAGGAGGCCAATGTTGCTATGACTCTTGATATGCAGGTAGGAATAAGGAACATAACGATTTCAATCCTTATAGTGTTTGTTATGTCAAAGTAGAGGAAACCAATGTTCCAATTTCTAATCTTGCCCTTTTTTAATGTAGTGGCTGCATCAGTGATATATACATGTATCTTGCAATAAGCTTAGTAGTAATGCTCTTCCTTGGTGCTGTTTAAAGTTTGAGCAATGATGAGTTTTCCCTTCTCAATTTGTGTTTGGAGCATCAAACTCAGCTTACCAAGTAATTTGTTCTTCTTTGTCCTTTTCAATTCCTAATAATGTTCTGCTCTTGCATTTTCTTTTCTTTCATGTGATTATTATTATTATTATTATTATTATTATTATTATTATTATCATTATTATTATTATCATCATCATCATTATTATATTAGTCTTTTGAAATTGTTGCTAATTAAAATCAAGCCATAGATTCCAGAAGTATGACATGTTGGTAAATAATAGTATAAGACAAAGTAGAATTTAGCTTATGAGAAATAAAATGACTATAATAACTATGGTCAATAAGAAAGAATGTTGAATAAATCAATCTTATTCTAAACAAACAAAAATTAATGTATTATTTATGCAAAGATCTCTAAATTAATGACTTTTTTAATCTTAAACAATCATAGTACTTGAAATTAGAATTTAATCTTAATTGTCTGAGTAAATATTAACTTTTATGAACTCTTGTACTCTCATTTTTTATGTCTAATATTGGGTGGTGATTGAAAGGTAGAAGCTGCAGCAAATGAGGATGGCGGCAGGAAACCAAACATATGGGATAGCTTTTCTCATGGAGGAAATGGTATTTTCCTTTCTCACTACCATATAGTACGATTCATTTCTTGGTTGTGATTTGTGTAGTTTGCAGCACCTTTGAAGACATTAGGTAGAATTGTAGGTGATACAAGTTAAGAAACAAAGTCATATAATATAGGAAAATTCTAAAAGCGCATGTGTTCCACTTAATACAATTTCATGCTTAAGTTTACTGTGACACTTGTTTTTAACTAGCATGTGAGGGTTGAGACTTAAAATCTAAAGAGTCTTAATAAGTATATACTAATATATTTGTAAGGCTTATACTACAAGGTACTTATCTAACCATGCACCACATGCAGGTTGGCTACGTTCAATCTCATTTCATAGAACAACTAGATACTTGGATATTAGCCCCACCACCAAAAGGCTAAGCTACTTTATAAGGAACATATTTTTGAATTTTATGTGTGGCTTGAGGTGCATTTTGTTTTCTTGCTTCATGAAAACTGATTTCAATTTATCTAAGATATATTTTGTGTAAATATTACCTTAATAAGTTCAATATGCATGTATTGTTCTGTTGCTTAGTACTTTTGTTAATTTAGTACTTTAATTTTGTGAATCAATTAAACTTTGGATAATATTAGTTTATATATATCATCCTATTTACTTGCTATGAAAATTAACAGCTTTTAACTTTGAAGAATTTTAATAATGAGCAACTTAAACGTGATATATGTGTTGCTGGAAAAAATATACCAAGTACAATAAAAAAACCGATGTGAAAACAACACTTGTTTTATTTAGAAACAAATTAAAATATACATTTCGCATAAGTGGATTTATGCACCTGATGTCATATATATATGCTTTTCACATCAGGTCTAAAATTGATGTGAAATAATGTCATAGACATACCACAACATCTGCGTTTACGTCAGTTACAAAATTGATGTTAAAAACCATTTTCAATAGATGTTAAAAGTATTTTCTGTACTAGTGATTTATTAAGGAAAAAATGCCTCTCATTAGGCATAAATTTACCACAAAAGGACCACCTTAAAAAACATAAAGACTTCCGAAAAAAACATAAAGATCTTAGAGAAAAAAGTTATAAAATAGGACAACAATTTTGTAACTCCAAAGAAATATTAAACAAAAATGGTTGTAGGCCTTAGAAAAAATACATCATTTTATGTTCGCTTTAGGTCTCATATATTGTTGGGTCGGCCCTGTAACTGTAAGTGGGCGTACAAGGGTTCGAACCTCATATATTGTTGGGTCGGCCTTGTACATTACGTGCAAATGTCTAACCTTTTGAGCTTTTTGATTTTAACCACCAGTTTAATCTGGTTCGGGGGTCAGTTCTGGTATCAAGTGGTTCCAGCCCCCTCCAGATCGCAGTTGCGGGGGATCGAACCGTGGTCTTCCCTACCAAGTTCAGCGCCAACCAATGAACCAACAAAAGATTGGTTCCAACTATTTGAGCTAAGCTCACGGGAATCTATTAAAATTATTTTTATTTTATTTTTTGATTTAAAATCATTTATTGAATTATAATCATAATTTTTTTTTTTCAATTAATAATAAAACCAATACATTTGATCTTTGTTGAAATGTTGTTAATCTAAGATAAAATTTTGTTCATTTTAGTTCCAATAAGCATAGATCAAAGAGTACGGTTGTTTGAATTCTTGATCTAATAGTTGCCATGTTGTTGTCTCATATAAAAAAAATTCTAGAAGAGTTTTGTACTTTTATCCTAGGTCTGAGGCTTTTTCGCTACTATGGATTAATGATCTTATGACTTATGAGGGGAAGACTTTTTTCTTTGATATTTTCTTTTATATTTTTTGGAGTCTTAAACCCTTGATTGAGTTGCCTTACCACCTTTGGGCCGACTTTATTAGAGGATAAGTTATTTGATTGAATGTGTCATTTAATAAAGTTAGTGGTTGAATTATCTTATAAATATGAAATGACATAAAAAATATATATTTAATTGATATTTAAAAAAAAATTCAAATAAGTTGATGGGGTAAAATTGAAAGAATAAATAATAAGTTATAAGCTATTGAATTAATAACTTATCATAATAAACCATATATTCGTGAGAAAAAAAATTACCAAACATTTTTTTTTCCTTCTTAAAATAAGCTTATAAGTTCAAAATTTGCATTGCCAACAAAACCACATGTTCTATTAATAGTGATTAAAGTTTCTGCTATTACAAATGAATACCTTATAACACTACTAGAAAATTTTTAAATACCGAAGGAATTTAGAGACGAAATTTATTTCATCTCTATTAGAGACGGATTTAGAGACAGAAAAAAATGTTTAGAGACAAAAATTAAAATATATGTACTAGTGACGAATTTTAGAGAGAAAAAGATTTGTCTCAAAAATATTTCGTCTCTAAATCTATCTCTAAATAATTAGTTTTTGAATTAATAAATAAAAAAGTAATTGGAGACAGATGTTAGAGACGAATTTTTATTGTGTCTAATAGTTTTCGTCTCTAATTGTTTATATTAAAGATGGTGAAATTGTTGAAAAATTCACTTCACTTCATATATGATAATATGAAAAATTCTAACTGATAATATTATAATATATTTTAGTCGCCCACCCAATTTTTTTTCCTGACTCCGCCACTGTACGTGTGTACTATTCATATAACATACCTTGATTATATATTTTGATTAATATATAAAAATAAATGTTAGCATATATGATGTTGTTCAATTTATCTTGATGAATATTTTCAAAATATAAAAAAAAAATTAGTATTTTTTATAGCACATAATTATATTAGAGATATTTGTGATTCTGAGAATTGAATTGTTTCAAGCGTTGATGGCTACCTTTGTTCTGTTTCAACTTCTTTTTTTCTCTGATTTTTTTGCTAACTTTTGCGTGTGGAAGTTTGAGTATTTAAGGGTAGGTCTGTTAGTATCCCAATTTGCTTCTCATATGCTTTGTTAGCTTTTCATTTGTAATTTTGCTCACTTAGTACTTCTTGTGCTCTGGGAGATATTTCATTTATATAATTTGGCTTTTCAAAAAAAGAGATAAGTGTGATCAAATATGTGCATTGACATACTGTTCAATTGTGATAGTTATTTAGTAACGAACGAAGTAATTAATTTATGTCAATTAAGATATAAAAAGTTCACCTAAAATAAAAAAAAATAAAAAAAGATATTTTTTTTATTAGAAAATAAAATATTTACCAAAATTATAATGCATCATAGGAGAAAATCCAACTACATACCTTTTAGAAAACTTAACAATTTAAATTTTTTCTCAATATAATACTACTAAATAATTAAAGGAAAATAGATGTTACATTGTCAAATTTTTACACCTAGTCTTTACACTAGGCATAGGATAGTGGGCTTAGTCAGCCCAACATAGGCTGTCTACCAAAAGGGGGAAGTTCCCGTGATTTAAGGTTTCTGGATATCCTACCCTAAGACGAGAGGGTTGGGCTTAGAACAAGACCCATCGGTGGATAAGATCACATCTTCATAACAAAAGGTGCGGACCGACCATAGAATACTGTTAAAAAAAGCGGAATGAATTCGTTATCCGCTCTCGGGTTGAACAATTAATGGTCGGAGAAGTGCAATTACTCATTCGATCTTTTTGATCAGAGGTTGAATCGATCATTAGAAGAAGAATTAGACCAAAAATTAGGATCAATTCCGGAAAAATAAAACTTCCATCAAAAAGAAGCAAATGAAAGGCTTTCATAAATAAAAATTCTTGTAGACTCGAGAATGAGATTTTCATTCTGTACATGTCAAATCATTAATTTGTAATTGCATTGAATCTCCAAAAAAATACTTTGTGAATGCCTTTTTAGTTTTTATGTGCACGTGTTGGAAGTTTGTTACGAAATTCAATGATTCATTTACTGGATTAATGAAGAAGTTATCTATTTAAACTTTATTTGTTTGAATTGGATGAATAAATTTTTGGACAAATTTTTATTTGTTTCGAAGAGAACAAATATATTTTTGTTTGAACTAGATTTGTTGGAAACAAATATTTGTTCATATCCTTTGAGAAGATTATTTTTATTCATTTGGGAGTGAACAGATATATTTTTGTTGAATATTTTTATTTGAAGATATATATTTAAAATTAATTATTTCAAACAAGTAATTTTTTGAAGATTGGTTTTTATTTTATTTTAAGTATTCCAAACAAATATATTTCTTTGAAGATTTTTTGTTGGAAGCACAAATTGTTTTTGGAAGAGCTTTGTCCTGTTTAAAATATAAATCTTTTGAAAAGATTTAATGAAAAATTTGGTGTTAACAAACTTTATCAAATTGAAGCTAATCATTTATAGAAGACTTGAATATTATCAGATAGTCTATTTTACCATAAATAGAGATTTAAATCCAACAACTATACTCACCCAAAAAAATTGTGAAAGTCTAAGAGTTGTTATAATTTTGTTTGTTTTTGTTTATTGTACATTGTATGTTTTTTCTAGCGTGTAATCTTGATAGAACTTTAATTGTATGTTTTTTGGAAGGTTTGTGCCTAATATTAATCAAAACTCTCCGGTTCAACTTGAAAGATAATGTGACAATGAAAACGATGAGAAAGGTGATGAAATTTAGCTTTAGTTACTTTCTTTAATATATTTTTGTTAAATTATTTAAATTTATTTATGTGTTGGACAACTTTAAGTTTGATATTGATACTTTATAAATATGACATACATTTTTATATATATATATATATTTTAAATCAAGAAAAGAAATTTATTAATTGGCAAGGTATACACATCTAGCCACAAGAAAACAGAGGAGAGATTACACTACTAGAAAAAGTTTAAATACCGACAAAATTTAGAGATGAATTTATTTCCTCTCTATTAGAGACGAAATTAGAGACAGAAAAAAGTGTTTAGAGACAAAAATTAAAATATATGCACTAGTGACGAATTTTAGAGACAGAAAGATTTGTCTCAAAACAATTTCGTCTCTAAATCTGTCTCTAGTCAATTAGTTTTTTAATTTATAAATAAAAAAGTAATTGGAGACAGATGTTAGAGACGAATTTTAATTGTGTCTAATAGTTTTCATCACTATTTGTGTCTCTAATTAGTCAACTTGTTATTATAGTAGTCAAACATTTATAAGAGACGAAATTTATTCGTCTCTGAAATAATCTGTCTCTGAAATCTACCTCTAAACGAAATAACATCGAAGATTCATCCCGCCAAAAATTTTTCCGGCCAAATGTTTTATTGTCCTCCACAAAAAAAGATGAGGTTAAATATGTTTTTGGTCCTTATAAATATGGGCCTTCTAAGTTTAGTCCTTACTAATTAATTTTTATTATATTTTAAGTCCCTATAATTTTTTTCTTCCATATACTTTTAGTCCCTTCTAAATAATTATAACTAAACTCTTAAATTTTTGAATTATTTTTTATGGGCATGTTTAAAATATCATATAAAGTTTATTTATTAAAATTTAGAACTTTTCAACATGATATGAATTAAGTATAAAATGTTGTTTGAGTTTCCTGCGTATTATTTATATAATATACTTTGACCATATATTTTGATTAATATACAAAAGAAAATGTTAGCATATATGATGTTGTTCAATTTGTCTTGATGAATATTTTTAAAATATAAAAAATTTAGAATTTTTTTTTATAACACATGCATAATTAAATATATTTGGGATCAAAGATGTGCATTGGCATACATATCTGGTCAATTGTGACAATTATTTAAGAATGGAAGGAGTCTTAAGTAATTAATTTGTTTCAATTAATATATAAAAAATTCACGTAAAACAAAAAAAAATTATTAAAATAAAAAAAATAATATTCACAAAAATTATAATGCATCATAAGAGAGAATTCAACTACCTTTTAGAAAACTTAACAAATTAAAATTTTCTAAATATAATAAATAATTAAAGGAAAATAAGTGTTACTCTTTTTATTGTCAATTTTTTTGTAAAAACTTGTTAAACATGATATCTTACACACTTAGCTAATCTTTACACGGCACGCTTTGTGAATGTCTTTTTATGTGCGCGTTTTCGAAGTTTGTTACGAAATTAAAGGATTCATTACTTTCATGAAGAAGTTATCTATTCAAAATTTATTTGTTTGAATTGGATTGAATATATTTTTGGAGAAATTTGTTTATTTGTTTGGAAGAGAACAAATATATTTTTGTTGGAACAAGATTTGTTGGGAACAAATATTTGTTCAAATCTTTGGAGAGAAGATTATTTTTATCCGTTTGGAAGTGAACAAATATATTTTTGTTAAATATTATTGTTTGAAGATATATATATATTTAAAATTAAATATTTCAAATAAGTAATTTTTTGAAGATTGGTTTTTATTTTATTTTAAGTATTACAAACAAATATATTCCTTTGAAGATTTTTTTTTGGAAACACAAACTATTTTTGGAAGAGCTTTGTCTTGTTTTTGAAAAATAAATCCTTAGAAAAGATATAATGAAAAATTTGGTGTTAAACAAACTTTATCAAATTGAAGCTAATCCTTTATGGAATACTCGAATATTATCTATTAGTCTATTTTACTATAAATAGAGACTCAAGTCCAACAACAATACTCATCCAAAAATACTGTGAAAGTCTAAGAGTTCTTAGAGTTTTTATGAGTTTTGTTTGTTTTTGTTCGTTGTTCATTGTATGACTTTTCTAGCGTGTAACTCCCGGTTCAACTTGAAAGAGAAGGTGAGGATGCAAATGATGAGAAGGGTGATGAATTTTAACTTTAGTTACTTTCTTTTATATGTTTTTGTTAAATTATTTAAATTTATTTATGTATTAGACATCTTTAAATTTGATATTGATACTTTGTAAATATAACATACATTGTTATATGTTTGTTTGTTTTTTAAAATCATAGGTTTATTAATTGGCAAATAGGAGTACGACACTTGCCTATAGAGGAACAAAAGAAAAAAAAAACATGGGAAACAAACACTGCCCCCACTACATCGAAGACAATAACACAACTAGCCTACAAGTTAATATAGCAACACACTATGAGACTAAGAACCAAGACAGCAAGCCATACAATCCAAGAGGCAACAGTCATAGAACAATACTGCCACCCAATCACACGCCAATAATCAGTAGAACCGACTAAAACCACAGCTGCAACCGTGGCGGAGCCGAAAGCGAAGAGATTACCGAAGCATTTTTATGTTAATGTATCAAATTTAATGTTAATCAAAATTTGATTTTTTCACATTGTAGAATTATATGAATTACATTTAGTAAATAAAAATTAATATTATTTGAAATATTGTATAAGCATTCAATTGCTAAATAGACGAAAATAATGACTAAAAAGAGATAAAAAATGTGTTTTTGAGACGAAATTTTATGATTAGAGACAAAATTATATGAATTTAGATACGGATAATTATATCTCCAATAGAGACGAAATTTTATGCTTAGAGACAAAATTGTAGAGACGGAATTATTTGAATTTAGAGACGGATAATTCTGTCTCCGATAGAGACAGACTTTTATGCTTAGAGACGAAATTTTAGAGACAGAATTATTTGAAATTCTATCTCCGACAGAGACGAAATTTTTGTTTAGAGACGGAATTTTAGAGACAAAATTATTTGAATTTAGAGATATATAATTCTGTCTCCAATAGAGACGGATTTTTGTGTTTTGAATTCAACATTTAGAAACAAATATATAAAATCCGTCTCTGATTCAGAGACGAAAAAATTCTGTCTCCAATTAGAGACGGAATATAAAATTCGTCTCTAATGGCTTAGAGATGAGAAAATTACCGACCACATCAAATTCGTCTCTAATTTTGTCTCTAACCTGTTTAGTGACGGAATATTTGTTTTTTAGAGACAAATTTTGGCCGTCGGTATTTAAGATTTTTCTAGTAGTGTTACAAGCAAAAGCCATTCTCCCTTAAAACAAAACAGAGGAGAGATGATATAGCAAAAGCAACAAACACCTACTAACCACAAAGAAGACAACCAAACAACAGCAAAAGACAGATGCGACACCAAAAGATGGAAAAAATCACGTCTCATACACCACACCACAACCATTGATTTAATAGATTTAGTGTTAAATGAAATTTCATTTTGCCTCGTACATTTTTATGTTAATATTTTAATGTTTCGAATTTAGTAGAATTCTATTAATTACATTTAATAAATAAAAATTAATATTTGAAAAACTACATAAGTATTTAATTGCTTTTATTTTAGATGCAACTAAATATATATTGAATTGAAACGACACTCAGTAGTGCACTATCTATAGTGAAAATTACAAAGTGACATAATACATGGGAATGACAAAATCCAGCCACAAAAAATCCCCAGCAAAACTAAATTACAAAAATCAGCTATTCCGCCACCCTAAACAAGTTAACGGGTTAGCATACCACAAATTAACAGCATACAAAAATCCTGGGTTTTGCACCTTAAGCCACCACCAGACCTGCAGTCGGATTTGTTCCACCACCTGATTACTATCGAATAGTTGATGTTGAAAAAGGAATGCATTACGAGCATTCCAAATACACCAAATTGACGCAAGCCAGAGTAGATAAAAAAATTCTTCGACCTGACCACCTGTGTTTTAAGACCAATGAACTGACGAGCATGGAAGATTGGTATAAGTATTTAAGTATTTAATTGCTTAATAGACAAAAAACAATGATTAATAAGAGATGAAAAATGTGTTTTGTGAGACAAAATTTTATGAATAGAGACAAAAAAATTTGAATTCAAACACGGATAATTATGTCTCCAATAGAGACGAAATTTTATGCTTAGAGACGAAATTTCAGAGACAAAATAATTTGAATTCAGAGACGGATAATTCTGTCTCCGATAGAGACAAACTTTTATGCATAGAGACAGAATTTTAGAGACAGAATTATTTGAATTAGAAGACGGATAATTCTGTCTCCAACAGAAACAAATTATTTTGCTTGGAGACGGAATTTTAGAGACAGAATTATTTGAATTCAGAGACGGATAATTCTGTCTCTAATAGAGACGAATTTATTGTGTCTTCAATTCAACATTTAGAGACAAATATATAAAATCCGTCTCTGAATCAGAGACAGATAAATTATGTCTCCAATCAGAGACGAAATATAAAATCCGTCTCTAATGGCTTAGAGACGAGGAAATTAACGACAACATCAAATCTGTCTCTAATTTTGTCTCTAACGTGCTTAGTGACGGAATATTTGCCTTTCAGAGACAAATTTTGGCCGTCGATATTTAAGATTTTTCTAGTAGTGTAAAGCAATTTTTCCTTGTTTATCTAAAGGCACTGTTTGCCAAGGTCAAAATTTAAGCTTATAACTTATATTACAAAAAAACTTGTTTGATAACAATTTTTAGAAGGAAAAAAAACTTATAGCTAATTTTACTGTTTATATTTTAGGACTTTATATTTTATAGCTTATCAGTTTTTATCTACTTTTACCCTTATTATTTGATCTAAAATATATTTTTATCCTTTTTATTTTATTATTTTTATAATTAAAAATAGAATAGTACTACTTTTTCAATTCATATAGGTGCATCTTGTGATTATTTTTGCACGTTTTACTTTTTTATATTATTTTTTTCTTGCTTTTAATTTGGCATCATCAATTTAAAAGAGATGTGTAAAAGCACACGTTCTCTCTTATGTTTTAATAATGTCAAAAATATGTGAAAATAATATAGAATATTTTTGGCAATATTTAGAAATGATTTGGTAGCAAAAATGTTTTGAAAAACTTGAAAAATCAATTTTCAGGTCATTTAGATCGACACACATAGTTTCAGGACAACTGAATTGATACATGTTTTGTCTAGATCGATACAACATATTCCAGAAAGCATCATATGTATCGATACACATATGTCTGGAATGATACACATGAACTGCAGCAGAAAAATTATTTTCTAGAGCCTTCGGATGGATTGATACATACCTATTGTGTATCAATACACATTAAAAAAAAATTGGCAAATTGCTTTGACTGTATCGATACACATCTACTATGTATGTATACATATCAGTCAAACTTAATTTTTTTCTGCTATCATTTAATGATGTATCGATACATAATCTGCTGCTATGGATCAATACATAGAGTTTAGGTTTTCAAGGTCTCATCACATCTTCAATCAAATCACCAAGATCCAACTATTGTTAATTCTTTAAGTGGATTCAAGAATAATTCAAAAGTAATTGATTGATAACTTTGCATGGTGGTTGCATTGATGCAACTTTTGAGTTGAGAATTAGAAGCAAGGTTACTCATCAAGTTTTCAAGGTTTCGAAGAAGTGTTAGATTAATCTTGAGGTTTTCACTGCGGAGGCAGAGGGTCAATCGAGCGATCAATTACAAAGGTTCTTGAAGTTGAAGAACAGTGTGAATTGGGCCGTGGTAACCGAAGGTTAAAGTCTCGAATGTGAAGTTGTTCATACAAGATCAAGATACACAATCGAGAGTGAAGTCACCGAGCTTAGTACTCGATTGTTTGTAAATCTAACTCTTGTGCATAATTTTGTATTCAATTGATTTTATTAATAAAGTCTCAATTCCAATTTATGTGGAATTGGGGGGAGAGGTACAAGGCTACAAGCAAGGACGAGGGAAACCCAAGAACTCCCTAATCATATTGTTGTGTTCGTTTATCATTTTATTGCTTTTAGTTTTTGTTTTTGAATTCGTTGAATTTTGTGAGAAATTGCTTAGTTGTTGGGTGAATTTCATTGTTGTGAAATTTGCACACCAAGTGTTTGACAATTCAAGCAAAAACTTGAAATTCACATTGCACTCTAAGTGTTTGACAAAATTCCTCTATCAAACCTTGATTGTGATATTTGAAGGAAAATAGGTTTAGTAAAAGCAGCGGAATTCAAAAATTTTCCTTAAGAGATCCTCACGAAAGGTCATGATCATGTGTTTAGGGTTTTACCTCTCGTAGAATAGAACCCTTTGAATCACGAACAAGACGATCACGAACATTGAAGGATGAACCGCAACGTCTCTAACTAGTCCACACGAACAACGTTTCTCCAATCCAAGTGCTAGCTTGTGAATGAAGAATCACAGTGAGAGTGATATAATACTGAGAAAATATTAGGATTCACGTAACCCTAATATTGTTATGAAAGTCTCTTGTTTTCACTTGTGTAACTCTTTTCACTAGGTCTCTATTTATATTGTTTATTATCTTGTTCTCCAAGATAAATATTTTTCTTGTCCAATAAAATTTGTTTGTAACAAAAAAACAAACAAAATAAATAACAAGATTTGTTTGTAACAAACAAACAAAATAAAATAAAAACTCACCATATCTTTTATTGGGGCGCGCGCCCCATGAGTCATCATACTCATGTGCGCGCGCGCCCACCATACTATATGGTGTACCGCATTTCATTAATTTGTGATACTTTATCACAATACATATTTTTCTCAAGTGCACTGTACCTTACGGTGTTCTCTATCTCTCACTATACTGTCCTTATGTGTGTGACCCTGTAGGTTTCCGTAACGATGGCAATAATATTAAATCAACTATTTAATATTATAAACATTGAGAGGTTTCTAGCAATACATCAATGCTACCCATGTTACGGAATGTTTATGTGATCTTAACAAAAACATTTAGTGATAATATCTGTTGTGTACAATTACCCCTTTGCCCTTATGTCTATATTGAACACAAGGCATATATTGTGTCATCCTTGTCCAGTTCAATATTGGGCCCATAGACATTTATCTTGTTATGTAGGATTGACAAATTCCATCTAGGTCACTATTGTCCCTCAGCATGCTTTGTAAAAGTACCCATCTACTGCCTTTATGATTATTCAGTTACGGACAACATTAGATCAGTGATAAAACACTTGACTCTACATCTAGGGTACATAGTGGTTTCAGGTCGAAGGGTGGTTTTCACCATTATCACCATGAGAGTAACTTATGACACATTACATAACATTCCATGTAGTTCTCTCATAGCGGGTCAATCCAATATAAATATTACTCCTAATATTTATATTTATGTCAAGACTTGATAACTCCTTATCCTATGATCCATGAAATGCGATCATCAGTCTATCTTCATAATAGTCTTTATGCTTTAAGGTTATCCCTTTTCACCTTAAAGCTCGACTACGGATACTTTAAGAATAGTGTCCTTATGTTTAATTTAGTCTCATGATTAAGTCATACTTAATATTAAACAGACTATCTATTCTAAGGACTTTATTATTTTGGACTCCTACAAACATAATAAAGAAGTGCCTTATATTATTAATTAATAAATAAAACATGATATTATTAATAAATAATTCAAATACAAGTACTTAAAAGTATTGGCCCTTAGGGCTCTAACAACAACATATTGTTGTGAGAAATTGCTTAGTTGTTGGGTGAATTTCATTGTTGTGAAATTTGCACACCAAGTGTTTGACAATTCAAGCAAAAACTTGAAATTCACATTGCACTCTAAGTGTTTGACAAAATTCCTCTATCAAACTTTGATTGTGATATTTGCTTACTTGATAATAAAAACTTTTCAAACCTTTTTCAAAAACCTAAAAAGTGGATTAACATTGAATTGACTTAATTGTATCACATAACTTTTGTTTATCATTATCTATCTATTGGGTTTTGTACCAACAATGACTTCTAGGGAGACATTAAGTCCCTCACTTTTGTACCATTGAAAATATATTATTGGATCAATTAAAATGTTTTTTTTATTGATAAAAATAAAATGTTATTCATTCATTCAAATGGATAGAATACATCAAATACAATCACATTCAACCTCGCTAAAAACGTAAATGATGAGTTTGCAAACAAACTCACATCATCCAAGTTAATAGCATACAACAGCAAAATGTCTATTACAAATAGTATGAGAAAATTAAAGTCACCGGAATATCTCCGGATCTGCAACGTTGATGCCCAAATTATTGTTGACTCTGTAATTGATTGAAGCCGATCTTTCAAGAAGAATCAAATGAACACCGCAACAATACGGGAAATCAAAAGCGCCGCACAAGACGACGAACAACACAATGCCGCATTTAGTCGACGAAATTAACAAAAAAAAACGTGATATATGTGAAAACCACTTATTTATGTAAAAAATAACAAAAAAAACAAATGTAGAGGGGTCTGTACTATGAACAAGGGAAGGAAACGAGAGAAAAGATAGAGAGGAACAGAAAGGTAGTTTTAGGGCCGGCCGATCAATTAAAATGATTGAAAGGCTGAGATCTATTAAAAAATACGGGTAACACAGAAGACTTCACCTACTCCATTGCAGGCCATAGAAACACCATATTTTTTCTTACTGGATCTAATCTCTCTCTCTACGTACTTTCTTTTCCATAGTCTCCATCATGAATCCAATCTCTATTTGCATTCTATCTTCTCCATGTATCAGATCTAAATTAATCAAACCTTAAAGAATTCATGCAGAGGAATAATAAGAGAGTTAGTTGTTTGTGGTTGATACTTGATAGTGTAAACTTAGTCTTAGTCCTGCTGATGTTGCTTTGAATTGAAAACCAACCCCTTAATTTATTATTTGGATATTCTAATTTTGGTGTTGAAAAGTTGTCTTTGGAATTGAAATTGAAATTGAAATCACACCCTTATTATGTTATTCGGAATCTAATTTTGATGTTAAATAAAACTCTTATTTTGGTGGGGGAAGAACAAAGACAAAGAAATGAACATAGTGAATTTTCAAAAAAGGATTTTTGTTTTCGAATCACAAAAAAGGATAAAATCTTGGTGTAATACCCTAATTTTTTACTTTTTGAATAAATATTTTTTATTTAGAAAATTACTTCTTATTTTTATAAGAAAGGCTAAAAAAGAATTACAAAATTTGATTACTTTTAATTGGTTTATTTTTATGCAATTTATTCACTTTACAACAAATTAAATAGCAAAAATAAATAAAATTAGTTCATTAACTTTTTATTCGAATTTTTTATACATTTGTCTTCGCATTTTCATTTAATTGCATTTTATCATTTTTTATTTGATTTATTTGTAATCTTCTTCCATCTTCACATGACTTATCCCATCAACCAATCAAATTTTGACACATAATCATCTCCACATCATAATCATTTTTATTATTATCATTTTCTATTAATTAATCCCTTAACCTCAAAATTACCACAAATGCCATTTAACCTAATCTTCCCCTATATATATTATTTTAATCCCAATTCAATCATTGGACACAATTCCCAAAAAAAATCAGAAAAAGCTTCTCTCCCTCCTCCACCAAACACTGTTCACGGCCACCACCAACCACCGCCGGAATTCCATTTTCTGACGACTCAAAAAAAATTAAAAATCAACGATCCGAAACTCGATCTATAATATTTCGACCCTTCTGAGTCCAAATTCACTGTTATTTTTTATTCGGAGCTTTTGATTTGAAACTTAGAATTGAAAAATAGATTAAAAATAAGATAGTCTCTGACGCATGACTTTGGCTAATTTATTTTTAATTCAAAACATTTAAACTTGAAATATAGATCATTCAAAAACCATGAGGCAGAGCCTGGCGCATGACTCATTCTGTCTCAGTTTCACTTTGACCTTTTCCGTTGACTCTTTTTTGTTGACTTTTTATGTTGACTTTCTTCAGTTGACTTTTCTGGTTTAACTAAGTTGTGCTAAATTCTTATAATTGCTTGATGACTTCTTTCTCTTTGTCTGATACATGATTACTTGTTTATATGTTCTTATCTGATGCATTTTTTGTTCAGTATCATTGATTATATGTCATTTGCATTCATGCATTTGCATTTCTATCCTCTTCTACTTTTCTTTTTGTTTTCTGAAATTTGAAATTCTGAAAATGCTATAATTAATATATTGTACGAAACAGAGAGCGTCTGACGCATGACTTTCGCTTTCTGAATAGCTCGGTACCTGCCGCATGGCTCGCGACTTAGGGTTATTCTCGTTCACTAAACAATCTCTCATAAAAACCTTAAAAGATATTCAACTCACAACTGCTTTTTCTGCCTTTGTGCAGTCAACTTTTTTTCAAATAAAATCTTTTTCACTGCTTTTCTTAAAAAGAAGATGTTTTATCCATTCCCCTGATACGGACAAACGCTTAAGCCTCAGTTGAACATACAAGCAAACTGTCGTATCAGTGGAATGCGACATAAACGTTGTTCATTAAAAACAACCAACAAACAAACTTTTTTTTCAGGAAGAACTACGTGAGCTTTGAATTTCTCATTGCACATGGGGAATACGTAGGAGCGAGATCGTAATCTCGTCAAGCCAAGTAATAAAAAACTCTTTTTTCCCTTTTCTGATCAATATGCGGTATTTCATTTTTATGCGGTTTATCCTGTTTATGCAAACCAAAATTCCCTAAATGGTTCCCGTTGAGTACAACGGATATGAGGGGGTGTTAACGCCTTCCCCTCATGTAACCAACTCCCGAACCCGACTTTTCAAGGTTTTATCATTATTTTCCTTTCCCCTAATGGGATAAATAAAATATGGTGGCGACTTCATTGCAATATTATTTTGTGTTTGCGCCGGGTGTTACAGCTTGGCGACTTCACTAGGGACACATGATTAGTGAGTTAAGCCTAATTTGAGGCTTTTTGGTTTGCTTATTCCAGGTTAGTCGTATCTGTCCTATCTTTTACTTTACCACAAAATATTGAACTGTCTGGATTTGTTGGCTTTGTCTTCTCTTCTACTCCTTTTTTTTCTTTTTGCCTTCATGGCTTGGTTCTTGGTTACTGTGTGCTTGGTTCATCACCGGACCCGAGAGAAACCTAGGATTAGTTGAGAAATTTGTGCATTGGGCTCTCTGACGCATGACTTTGAGTTCCATTGTAGAAATTTCGCTCAGAGTAGATTCCCTTGGAAAGGTTGGGCTCCCTGCCGCATGGCTTTGGGTTCAATTTTTTTCTTGTGGGGTTTGCAACTCTGGGGGCCTTTTTATCCAGTCTAGGCATCCGAAACTTTTGTCTAGGGACCATCGTCTAGAACCAGTGTCGAGGTTATGATGTTGACTCATCTAGTTGATGTTATGATCTCACTCAGATCAGGTTGCTTTTTGGGAAAAAGTAATCAACGATTTTAAGAACCGCGTCAACCTAGAACAACATGTGAGAGGGATGGGTTACAGGTAACTTTGGACTTTTGGCCTCAGAGATTCCACTTTGAAAAGGACCAAATTGTTGTGAATATGAAAGAAGTTGTAACTTTGAGATCAAGTTCGTCGAATGATACAATTGTGCTACAGTTGATCCTTACATGCATTGCATTCATGACATCCATGCATTCATGAAAATAATCATGCATATTCATCTTGCATACATTTCCAAAAAAATAAATGAGAAATTTTTTTGCATAAAAATCATGCATTTTCATTCATAAAAAATATCATGCATTTTTCAATAAAAAAATCTCATTTTCGTTCATTCATTCCAACAGTTACCTTCCCGGCACCAGTATTTGGACAAAAAAGGTTTCTCGCCACATCATGGAAAATTTGGCGAAGTGAATCAGATGGATGGAAAATTAGACAGAGTTCTTGAGATGTTGTCTGGTTTGAATATGCCACTAACTCAGGTTATGAAGGAGGTCCCTGCACCTACAGTTGAGGTCCCACAAGAGAATACTCCAGTGACAGCTATGAATTGGCCACCTCATGGTGTACCAATTAGATATGCTCTTCCTGAATATGTACCATTTGTGTTTGATGTTCCATCCGGTTCCAAAGCTGTCGAGAATCAGAATAGAGGACCCCCAGTTCATCAAAGACCTGATTTGTCACAAGGAAATTCGGATGGTCTAAGGAATACATACCAAGGTCCTGAGGCGTCTATTGATGCACCAAAGTTTGACTTTTCTTTCCTTCAGCTAGAGGAGGCCAATCAGAAAATTCAGGCTATTGAGGATAGGTTGAATATGATAGAAGGAGGTAGTGATCCTTTGGACTTCACTAAGATGTGCTTGGTACCAGACTTGGTGCTCCCACCAAAATTCAAAGTGCCGGATTTTGAAAAGTACAAAGGTCTGAGCTAACCAAAGAACCACTTGACAATGTACTTCAGAAAAATGGCTTCTTATACCAATGATGATAAGCTTATGATACATTGCTTTCAAGACAGTCTCACTTGTGCGTCTCTCAATTGGTACATGCAACTCGAGAGAAGTCATATCCAATCATGGAGAGATTTGGCTAATGCTTTCATCAAGCAATACCAATAAAATTCGGACATGGCTCCGAGTCGTGCTCAACTTCAGAATATGACTCAAAATGAAGGAGAATCCTTCAAGGTCTATGCACAAAGGTGGAGATCATTGGCTTCTCAAGTACGTCCACCGCTCCTAGAAACAGAACTTGTGGACATGTTCACCAATGCTCTACAAGGGGCATACTTTGAAAGGATGATTGGTAGTGTTTCCTCTGACTTTTCCGATCTGGTCCGAATTGGGGAAAGAATTGAGTTGGGGATCAAAAGTGGCAAGATTCAGCTCACTGCTAATTCTCAAAACGGTACAAGGGAGCCAGCTGATAGCTCTAGAGAAAAAGAAGAGGAGGAAACTGATGCTGTTACTTCTGAAAAGGACAAGGCTCCGCCAATAATGCCTGTTCAGTTCCCATATCTCCCATATCCATATGTGGCAACAACGCAACACCAACAGTACCCAAGATATCCTTTTCAGATGCCTGTGAATCATGTGCCACAACAAGCTCAACAACCACAGCAGGCTCAGCAAAAGCCAAAGAAGGCTTTTGATCCGGTTCCTATGTCATACAGTCAACTCCTCCCGCATCTTATTCGTGGTGGAAGAGTGAAACCCAAAGCTTTGAAACCTATGACCGCACCGTTTCCATCTTGGTATGATGTCAATGCTATTTGTGATTATCATGCCGGTACTGAAGGTCACTCCACTGATAATTGCACGGCTTTTAGGTATAATTGCAAGAACTTATCAACAAAAGTTTTTGTACTTTAAGGAAGGCGAGCCAGTTGTGAAATATAAACAGTCATTGATGTATTCAGGAACCGATGTGAATCAGGTTGACACTTTTGAAAGCTTGATAAAAGACGTTTTTATGGTCAAGACTCCTATGTCATCTGTCAGAAAAATGTTGCTTAATTATGACCAGTTCTTAGAGTTGCATCCCAACAGTGAAGTTTGTGATAAGAACCATGATCACTGCATTAAAAAGAAAGAATGTTTGCAAAAACTGATGGATCAAGGGTTTTTTCAAATTGAGTATTTCAGAAAAGAAGTTATCTAGTCAAAGTTGGTGATACTAGGAAGTTCATCCCCATGATCGCTAGGCTTTTATTTCTTTCTTGTCAAGTATGTGTTTGTTTCAAGAATATGTATTTTGTCAAGTACTTTGAATATAATAAACATGCATGTTTTTGGAATCAATCCTTTTGTAGTCATCTCTTTTTTCTTATTTTATTACTTACAAACTTGGAGCGAGGATGATGAAAAACAAATAATTGATCTTTGCTGATATATGCTTTCAATGGAAAAAACCTAGCTGATGATGTATGGCATTATTTCACTTTCTTTCATTTATTTCAATGGTAAAAGAATGTTGAATTGAGCCATTCTTGCATATGTTCTGTTGTTATCTGATTCTCCTAGTTTCTTGAGACATATCATTTTTTTTTTAGAAAAAAAAAAGCAATTTTGGTTTGATACTTGACCTGACACTTTAAGCGTATGAAGGTTGTTTTGTACTTTAGGCTATATTTTGAAGGTTTAGTAATGGTTCAATAAAATTGGTACTGTCTTAACACCTTAGACTCCAAGAAGTATGTAAGATCAATTTGAGTATTAATTTTGACGAAGACCGGAAAATAAGTTTTAAAAGTAACCCTTAGTAGTTTATCTCAGCAGTCGGCACCATCTTGGGCACAAACTAAGTAAGAAATCGATGAACATAAGTGAATGATCCAGAAATGGAAATTTGCATACTTTGGTTGATACACTTATGGAGTTAAATGACCCTCACGCGGTTGTTTAATCCAACGGTTGTTGAACATACAAAGAAAAACCATAGTAAATATACCCATTTAGTAGTTGGTTCAGAGGAGTCTGGTTCTGAACTTGGTAGGGCGGGTTACGATCTGATCCCCCACAACTGCATTTGGAAAAGAAAAAAGGGGTTTACCAAACTTATATTATCAGCTCCCCTCTATATATGATCATAATCAGTAACATATTTTCTACCATGAGCGTGCACAAGATAAAGGGCTTAATGTGATTGCACTTGAATGAAAAGGGTGAATAAAATTTAAGCAAAAGTTAGAGTCACAATAAAATACTTCAGATTTGTCTTCATCTGATGAGAGTCTTTGACTGCAATGTGTAGTTTTGTATTACTACAGTACCCTTGGTATTGATATTTATTACTTGATTTTCTTATTTAGTCGGCAACCATGTATGATTAGAGTTGTCGTGTCCTGTTTCAAACATGTGCTAAAAGAGTTACAATTTATGTGCTTAAGGACAAGCAAAAACTCAAGTGTGGGGGAATTTGATAACACAAATTGACATTGTTTTTTGCTCAATTTACATGATTGTTGTTGTACATTATAACCCTCAAAAGACCTAATTGAAGCTAGGTTCACTTTGAAAGCATTCGACAAATGTATTGTTAAGCTGACTCATCCTGGTTGTTGAGTAATCAATAATTGTCTTTTGTATATACAATATATGTTTTCAAAAACAAAAAAATAAAAAAAAACTCCCATGTGCATTATATGAAAAATACTTTTCTTGCAAATTAATACTTGGCATTAAAGAAATCTGAGATATATTCTGATCATGGGCAAAGCTAATTTGAGACGCTCCTAACTAGGGGCAAGTTATCTAGACATTTTGCTAATCAGGGGCAACCAAGTGGAATACCCTGCGTACCAAAGTCAAATTGTTTACACTGCAAATATCAGTTGATCAGGGGCATACCCTTCAAAAACTCAAGTATTTGAAGCATACTATGCCAAGATTATATCTTCCTGAAAAGTACTTGGGGCATACCCATCAGATAAAGAAAGTTGTTGTTTCTCTTTGGAAGCCTATTTGAACATCTGTTCTGCAACCAAAGCTTGCAAGGGTCCTCATCTCAACAATTTCAGAGTTACTCAAATTCTCGGTGCTGGGAAATTCAAACTCTCTTCAACAAAAACTCAGAAAGTCATGCATTCATGCATATAAACTCATGCATTCATCCATGCAAGTTCATGCATTCATGGATACAAACTCGAAAAAGGATCACAAATAATTTTGTATACGATCAGACATTTCATCTGCACTAGTTTCGCATTTAGGCATTAGATCTACATAATCATGCATTCGTGAAGCATATGTTCAAAATGTTGTTTTAACAGGTTGCGAACTTGGATCTCTTATTCAAAGAAAAAAGTTGATGTACTAAATTCTCCAGCAAGATGGTTAATGAACCATAATTTCTCGACAAGAAGGGTTGATGAATCTTTTCCCCAGTGTATTGGTCAACAAAGTGTCATCCCTAAGCAGAACGGTTAGTGCACCATATTGTCAATGAGAAAGGATGATGAATAATTTCTTTCCCCAGTGAGTAAGTTGATAATTGTTCATCTCCATTAAGTCGGTTTGAACACCGCATCTTCAGCAAGTCGGTTGTTAAACGACTTTCCCCTGCAAAGTTGGCTTATGCATAGCATCCCCGATGAATGGATCAGTAAGTCGTACCTAGTAAGCTAGTCAGCATACTGCATCCTCAGTAAAGTTGGTACTCTGTACCTCAACAAGTTGGTTTCTGAACCATACCCCCAAAGAAGTTAGCACACTGCATCTCCAATAAATTGATTGATGAACCATGTTCCTTAGCAAGACAGTTATCTGACAGTTGTCAAGAATAATGGAAGAATATTCAACTTTCCCTTCCCAGCGAGTACTCTTTTTCAAGATACCTCAAAATTTAGCAGTTCTTTGTGATCGCAGAATTTGGATCGCATGTTCCTTGGTAAAGGACAGATTCAAATAGATCTCAGTAGGCGCAGAATTTGGATTGCAAGTTCTTCAAAATGAAGAATAAATTCAGATCAGTCTTAGTTTTTAGTGATCGCAGTTTCCTTGGTAAAGGACAGATTCAAATAGATCTCAGTGGACGCAGAATTTGGATTGCAAGTTCTTCGGAATGAAGAATAAATTCAGATCAGTCTCAATTTTTAGTGATCACAGAATTTGGATCGCAGTTTCCTTGGTAAAGGACATATTCAAATAGATCTTAGTGGACGCAGAATTTGGATTGCAAATTCTTCGGAATGAAGGATAGATTCAGATCAGTCTTAATATTTTAGTGATCGCATAGTTTGGATCGCAGTTTCCTTAGTAAAGGATAGATTCAGATAGATCTTAGTGGACGCAGAATTTGGATTGCAAGTTCTTCGGAATGAAGGATAGATTCAGATCAGTCTCCGTTTTCAATGAGCGCAATATTTGGATTGCAAGATCTTCAGGATGAAGGATAAATTCAAATCAGTCTTAATGTTTCAATGGCCGCATAGTTTGGATCACAATTTCTTCATAATGAAGAATATATTCAAATCGGTCTCATGTTTTCAATGGAAGTTGAGTTTGGATCGCAACTTCTACACACTAAGTGGACAATTATTCAAGATAACCAGTTTTTGAATTCAAGCACCCGGGCAGGAGAAGATCAATTTATTTTTCTTTTGGAGTTAAAGCACCCAGGCAGGAGACAACTCTGTTTATTTTAGAAACAAAGGACCCGGACGGGAGACGATTCAGTTTCCTTTTTACATGATTCAAGCACCCGGGCGGGAGAAGATCAGTTTATTTTTCTTTTGGAATTAAAGCACCCGGGCGGGAGACGACTCATTTCTAAGATCAAAGCACCCGGAAGGGAGACGATCATTTCTTTCTCAGGTATTCAGTTCCTAATTGCCTCAGGTATGATTTCTACCCTCATCTCCCATCAGCATTCATCTCATTACATCATTTTTACATCACAAAATTAGGGCATTTGTATTTAATTACCTTTTACCACGAGCGCACAAGGACGCAAGTCATTGGTGCACTCGAGTATAAGATAATTAAATAGGGGCAGCTGTAATACCCTAATTTTTCACTTTTTGAATAAATAATTTTTATTTAGAAAATTACTTCTTATTTTTATAAGAAAGGCTAAAAAAGAATTACAAAATTTGATTACTTTTAATTGTTTTATTTTTATGCAATTTATTCACTTTACAACAAATTAAATAGAAAAAATAAATAAAATTAGTTCATTAACTTTTTATTCGAATTTTTTATACATTTGTCTTCACATTTTCATTTAATTGCATTTTATCATTTTTTATATGATTTATTTGTAATCTTCTTCCATCTTCACATGACTTATCCCATCGACCAATCAAATTTTGACACATAATCATCTCCACATCATAATCATTTTTATTTTTATTATTATCATTTTCTATTAATTAATCCCTTAACCTCAAAATTACCACAAATGCCATTTAACATAATCTTCCCCTATATATATATATATATATATATAACCCAAATTCAATCATTGGACACAATTCACAAAAAAAATCAGAAAAAGCTTCTCTCCCTCCTCCACCAAACACTGTTCACGGCCACCACTAACCACCGCCGGAATTCCATATTTTGGCAACTCAAAAAACTTTGAAAATCAACGATCCGGAACTCGATCTATAATATTTCGACCCTTCTGAGTCCAAATTCACTGTTAGTTTTCTCAAAAAAATGTCTCTAACACCATTAAAACAGTGACAAAACTCGCGGCCAAACTTGAAAACTTCGATCCGGCCAAATCACGCGCAAACTAAGGTGAATAACGATTGATAAGTGCTCCTGGAACGTCTCTGAACTCTTCTCTTTGGATATTTTCGTTGAAATTCATTAGAAACTCATGTTTGAAGTTCAAACCCGTCGGTTTGTTTTTTCACTAGTTTTCTCTATTTTGTTCTTGATCCATGAAATCTAACTATAAATCTGTAATCTACGTTGTCTTGCGATCAATTTGGTATATTCATGTGCAATTTTTGATGGTCGTTTGGTCCATTAGTGTCGCCGGCGATGGTGACGGCGGAGGAGCATATCTCCGTTCGCTGGTTCTGTTCGCGAGAGTGAGGAGGAAGAAGGAGAGAGTGGATGGACACGTGGCGCGCGCTGAGTGGCCACTGGGCCTTCTCGCGCGCGCCCCCCATTTTCTCTAGGCCCCCCCTCGTTCTTTTTTTTTGTTTGTTCTGGGTTAATGACCGGGTCGGGTTGGACCCATGGGTCGCCCGACCCAGTCCGTTTTGCTGGAAGGCCTATTGGGCCAGACCCTGTTCTGGGCCCAATTTTGTTTTTTTTTTCTTCTGATTATTCTGTGCACCCCTACAATTGCTGATATACCCCTGCTGTTTTAATTATTTATTTTTGTTAAATTCATTTAACTTGATTTTGAAAATAAAAATTGGATTAAAAATAAATAGTCTCTGACGCATGACTTTGACTAATTTATTTTTAATTCGTAACTTTAGTTTGAAATTAGAATTGAAAAATGGATTAAAAATAAAATAATCTCTGACGCATGACTTTGACTAATTTATTTTTAATTCGTAACTTTAGTTTGAAATTAGAATTGAAAAATGGATTAAAAATAAAATAGTCTCTGACGCATGACTTTGACTAATTTATTTTTAATTCGGAGCTTTTGATTTGAAACTTAGAATTGAAAAATGGATTAAAAATAAGATAGTCTTTGACGCATAACTTTGACTAATTTATTTTTAATTCAAAACATTTAAACTTGAAATATAGATCTTTCAAAAACCATAAGGCAGAGCCTGACGCATGACTTGTTCTATCTCAGTTTCACTTTGACCTTTTCCGTTGACTCTTTTTTGTTGACTTTTGATGTTGACTTTCTTTAGTTGACTTTTCTCATTTAACTAAGTTGTGCTAAATTCTTATAATTGCTTGATGACTTATTTCTCTTTGTTTGATACATGATTACTTGTTTATATGTTCATATCTGATGCATTTTTTGTTCAGTATCATTGATTATATGTCATTTGCATTCATGCATTTGCATTTCTATCCTCTTCTACCTATCTTTTTCTTTTCTGAAATTTGAAATTCTGAAATTTGAAATTCTGAAAATGCTATAATTAATATATTGAACGAAACGGGGAGCGTCTGACGCATGACTTTCGCTGTCTGTATAGCTCGGTACCTACTGCATGGCTCGCGATTTAGGGCTATTCTCGTTCACTTAACAATCTCTCAGAAAAACCTTAAAAGACATTCAACTCACAACTACTTTTTCTGCCTTTGTGCAATCAACTTTTTTTCAATTAAAATCTTTTTCACTGCTTTTCTTAAAAGGACGATGTTTTATCCATTCCCCTGATACGGACAAACGCTTAAGCCTCAGTCGAGCATACAAGCAAACTGTCGTATCAGTGGAATGCGACATAAACGTTGTTCATTAAAAACAACCAACAAACAAACTTTTTTTTCAAGAAGAACTACGTGAGCTTTGAATTTCTCATTGCACATGGGGAATACGTAGGAGCGAGATCGTAATCTCGTCAAGCCAAATAATAAAAAACTCTTTTTTCCCTTTTCTGTTCAATATGCGGTAATTCATTTTTATGCGGTTTATCCTATTTATGCAAACCAAAATTCCCTAAATGGTTCCCGTTGAGTACAACGGATATGAGGGGTGTTAACGCCTTCCCCTCATGTAACCAACTCCCGAACCCGACTTTTCAAAGTTTTATCATTATTTTCCTTTCCCCTCATGGGATAAATAAAATATGGTGGCGGGTTCATTGCAATATTATTTTGTGCTTGCGCCGGGTGTTACACTTGGTGGAAGAGAAGAGTGAATTAAGTTTTAGTAACTCTTACCAAATTTTTTGCAATTGTGTGTGAGCATGTACGTACATTTTTTATTTTAAGATCTAACAAATTTAATTCATTGGTTTAATATCATGGTTTAATTTAAATGGTTCACCCATGAGGCATTAGATAAATGGTAGTACATCTTAGACACCACCGTAATATGTGGTTTGCTTCCGCATTATTCGAAAACTTTTTAAAATTTTATAATGATTTTTGAATCACTTATTCACCCCTCTCCCCCCTCTCTAAGTGGATAGCCATATAATTTAACAAGATGCAATCATAAGTCTCGATCATCTCCGGTGCATCTCAAAGATAATCTACAATAACTATCCCAAAAAAAATACATTTATACAATATTTTCTATTTATAAATAATGAAAATAAATATCCTAATATTATGTATATAACTGGTTATAAATGTCTAAAATCTAAATAATTTAAATATAAATTTTATTAGGAATTAAGAATATCCTTTAATTTCATGTCGTTTTACAGTTATGAATTAGTTCATCTGTTAATTTTATCAAACACTCCAATTAATTTATTAACTACCAGTCATAAGTCATCAAATATAACTATTAAATATCAGTCATCAGCTATAAACTATTTTTTCTAAGCAGAGCCAGAGACTTTTCATCAATTCATATGTACAGCGGCCAAAAATTTGATGGTTGCTCAAAAACAATGAAGTCGCTATCAAAGTTTATTGCAATATAAAAAATATTGGAAATTTAACAAAAAATCATATATTTAACGAAATAAAATCTCAACTATAGACTACTTTTTAAAAATAGAAACTCAATTACAGTTCAATTTGATTCATGACTAAAATTAACAAATTAATTACCAAATTAAATCTAAAACTACGTTCAAATTCGTATGATTTATTTTCATTTTTAGCAATAATACTTCTATCAAACCAATTTAAAAAAAGGAAATTCTATGATACATTTGATAATTTCAAATGTATGTAAATGAGGTATTAAAATAATAAGTAAAATGAATTTTTTTAAAAAAATTATTTTTCTATCATAAAAAATTATAAAAATTCACAAGAGTCTATATTTAAATTTTTTATTAAAAAATGTTAAAATATTAGTGTAATGGTTATAAACAATGAAATTTTATTTTATTTCTTGTGCTATTATTATCTCTAAAATTCAATAGCTCTTTTAATTCATAAGAATAATCATTAATTTATCAATTTTACCAAGTCATGTACCGGTACATTTAAATTATTTAATTATACTGCAAAAGCTCACAAAAAGGGAAATTCTATTAACATATTTTCAAAACCTATTTTCAAGCTCCGTATAGATACACTCTCTTGCCTTAATTAAGTTAATAACAACTTTTTACAACCATTAAGTTAATAACTAATGTATATGATTTACATTATAAATCAAATACCCATATCGTATTGAACTAATGAACTTTTTTATTTTTGACAAATAACTAATGAACTTTTTTTTTGACACAAGAACTAATGAAATTTTAAACAACCAACTTTTACGCCTATATACTACTACTTCTTCTAGACATTATTATAAACAAATTTGACTTTTTTTAGCACATTTTACTATTGATGTATCTGATTTATAATATGGATCAAATACATCAATTGTCAAAAGTACTAAAAAAGTCAAATTTACTTATAATAGTGTCCGGAGGAATTATATCCTAGTTGTTAAACAGCAAATTTATAATTAAAAGAAAAAATAAACATGCATGTATATTGTATATACTCATAATATAAAATTCTTGATTATACAATGTCTTGATATAAAGGGTGCCCAAAATCATTGGTCAATGGTCATTGATTTCATAAAAGGAAATTTAGTCTTGACATTCTATCCAATTTTAGTCACGACAACAATTCTGAACTCATATTCCAACATTAATCTGTACTCCTATCACATTCTATCCAATTTTTATCCCACGGTAATCTTGATGATTTATTAACCACTAATATTAATTTTAGTCATTCATTGACCGCACTAATTGTTTAACTACTAACTACTACTACTTCATTTCAAGTTAAAAATAATCATACAACTTCAGATTATTCGACGTTTCTAACAAAAAAGTTTAGTAATCACGCAATAACCACATGCAAAATCGCTAATCAAACACAACTTAATCTAATCAAATGAGAAAGAAGGAAAAAAAATGCACACAATAGATCGTAAACAAGACAGTAAAAATTGTTGAAACCAAAACCATGTAGTACTATTTTGCATGTGAATAACATATACATCATGAGAGCGGCGATGATGATGATATGAAGACATACAACATGATACTTGTTCCGGACCGGCCAAAAGGCCCAATACGCTCAACAAAGGCCCATTTTCATGGCAAAGCCCAATTAGGTGACAAACCTAATGGCTCCTCTCATGTCCTATATAAAGGACACTTATCACATCTCCAAGGTAGCTTATCTCTCTCTAAACCTGCCTCCACCTCATTTCCTCTACTGACTTGGGCGTCGGAGTCCCTTTTGCAGGTACACCCCCCTCTCCTCCATAGATTCCGGCAATCTCCACCATCGGTCCAACATAACAGTGAGATCCTGTTTTACCAATCAGAACAGTGGCGCCGACTGTGGGGACGACTTTCGTTCTCAAATTTCTTCAATTTCTATCTCACTGTCATGGAAGAAAGGAGAGATCGATGAAGCTTTCTTTTGAAACAAACAGGAAGAACAAGCTTCTGGAACCAAGAAACCCATTTCTTCAAATAATGTCAAATCATGAAAATACATGGCTAAATTACTAACTGAGCAACACATGGATTTCACACTGTTCAACAAAATCCAAAACTTGCTTTAATTTTTGGAAAATCAAAGAAAAAATCAAAACCCCTTTTTCAAAGAGAAAAACGTAGAACAACATGAAAGGAGAAAATCAAGGTAGCTTTGCAATTTCATGTGGTCCTCCTCTCAAACCTCATTACAACATCATCAAAATTCATCATCGCGGAATGGATAAATTCATTCATTCACTCACTAGCTGCAAACCCATTCTTCAACATTAGTACCAACAACACCCTTTAATGGCAACACGCAGACAAAGAGAAGCAGGAAGAAAAACACAGTCAAATGAGTTTCTCTCTCAAATTCCTTTTCTTCAACCTTGAGCAGATCTTCAAACCCATCAATGGTTCAATGACTCAATCAATAAATCGTCAAAGGAAGCATCACTAAGGACAACACTGAGTTGACTTAGTCACCGAAAACCCATTTCTTTAGATCCCAAAAACGCCGCCGTTCAGTTGGCCGGAAAACGCAACTCTTCTTCTGGATTTTGAATTTTGCTCTGATTAGATTTGTTGAACGAACTGACTAGCCGGAACAGCAGGCTGGATTTAGTTAGCTGGGACACGAATTTGTCGCCGACGATTTTTGCCTACACTTCATCACGGAGGTTAACAATGATTCCGTCTCCACTATCTCCGTCCTCAATTCATGGTTCCGTTGACAATGGTTCTGTCCTCAATGAACCCGTCTTCGATGATCTAGGTGACTTCAACCAATGTCTCCGTTCTCGACTTAGCTCGATCAAGATTGAAACTAGACAATGCTTCTGTACTCAATGAACTCCGGCAACGCTTCCCGGCGAGATACAACATACAACAAATCCCGTCTGCAGCGAGTATCCCGTCAACGGCTATAGTTCGTTCTCATTGTCTCCGTTCTCAAATGTTTTCGTCTTCAATAAAATCCGGTATGCAATCAGTTCCGGTGACAATGGTTGATGTTCCGTCTTCAATGTTCCGGTAACAAGCTATAAGAAATTCTGTTTCCAGCAACACATTCACAGGGTCCGGTTTACAAGGATACAAACTTCAGGCGACACGTCCGTTCACAACGTGTCCGTCCTCGACGTTGCCTTTGACAACAACGACATGTCCGTCTTCAAAGTTTCCGTTTACACCAACAGCAATACAAGGGGTTCCGTATTCAGTAGCTTGCGGTGACCCGTCGACGACAATGGTTCGCTCACAAGGCTGAAGGGAAAAAGTGTTGGTGAAAGATTCTCAATGTCCCATGTTCCGTCAACAGCAACATGCAAGAAGAAAAAAATAAAATGGAACCTGGCTAGAGGTTCCTTCTCAAGATTACAAGACGAAAAAGAAATGAATTTTCAAATGCAAGTATAGCTGACCTACTTGATACATGTGAAGATGACTAAAGCTCTTCAATAAAGTTCTCTGAACCATAAATCAAGCATTAGCAATCAATGACGCTTTACTCTCACTTTATGATTCGATCGTCTAAAAGACACGATGAGGGAACAAACAATAGCAATAATTGAACCATACAATGGTGAATACAAATGTGATGATAATGACGAACCAAAATCCACCATCATCAACATTGACTCAATTGTGTACTTTCGAAAACGAAAGGCACATACTTCCACTAAGGAACATTCAAAACTCACTACGGAGCAAATCAATCATTTGTTCTGAGTCACCCAAAGGACTAAAAAGATAAGTCCTCTTCACCCTTGACTAAAGTTTGGATAAATATTTGTGTTTAAATAACATTTTCTCTCTCGAATGAAACCGATACTTATATTTAAGTTCTAACTTTTATCTCACAAGATCACAATTACAACACTATGTCATTGAGCTTATCTACGTTAGCACTACATAATTGAGCTTATTTTGAAGATAGACAGTAGCACTTTCTTCGATTCGCCATCTAGCACTTTAAGATAATTGTTAGCCATACTTGAAGTTTCATGTGACTAATCCGCTTTCTTTTATTTTTGTTTGAGTGATTTTCATGTTAGATGGGATGCAAACAAAGACTACCCCTATGGCTATCATGTACAATGCACCAAGGACACGAAGAAATCATACAAGGATAAGCTAAATCAAAATTGTGAATTTATGTCAAAAACAAAGATGACGGACTCATGGATAGAAGCAAAGTCATCATCCACATTTCTCTCAAGACGAACTCATGAACGGATGCAAAACCTTCTTCCGCATTTCTCTCGCTCTCATTAATTTTGAAATCTCATTATTAATATGTCTACTACTTGACTGCTAATTGCTTAACTATTGCTTGAATGCTAATATTTGATATTACATCATGGAATATTTTATATGTACATATATTGTGCAATGCCAAAGTTTTGCAGATAAAGAGGACTAACGATAGCCTCAATGATAACAAGCTATATCTCCACCTTACTTCTAAAGTTCGAGTTAGGAGAACATAGAAGCCTTCTAATACACAAGAACTAGTTGATATCACACGACGAGTTTTCTACATGGCTCTAAGTCTAGAATTATCCTCGTCATATTATTATCAAGACCGACATCTAGCCCGGAACCTCCATATTATTATCAAGACCGGCATCTAGCCCGGCGCCTCCATATTATTTAAGACCGGATGATCTTCCCCGGCTTCATACTCTTATTATTTAAAATCGGATGATCTTCCCCGGCTTCATCTCATTATTATAACCGGCATCTAGCCCGGCCTCTTGATATTACAAAATCCCGGCATCTAGCCCGGCAATTTTGATATTATATGTACGGATGATCTTTCCCGACATATTCTCATTGCTTGGACCGGATGATCTTTCCCGGCATATTTAATTAGCACGGACGCTTATTTCGGCATCGTTTTACCAAAAAGGCCTTTAAAATAAGGCAAGAAGACCTTAAAAGCAAGGTAGAAAGACCTTCAAAATAAGGCAAGAGGACGAAAGGCAAGAAGACCTTCAAAATAAGGTAGAGAGGCCTTCAAAACAAGGCGCAACAAAAACCTTCAAAGCAAGGTAGAAAGACCTTCAAAGCAAGGCAAGAAGACTTTCAAGACAAAGGCGCAACAAAAACCTTCAAAGCAAGGTAGAAAGACCTTCAAAGCAAGGCAAAAAGACCTTCAAAAAAAAGAGGCAAAAGACCCCCTCTCAACGGGGGCACAAGACCCTCTCTCAACGGGGGCAACCGGGCGAGTGGCTTTTCTGGTTAGCCACCGGAAATTAGCGCACATTCGTCGGGGAGAAGGGAACTCTTGGCTAGACTATCCCTCGACTCCAGTAAGACCTTACATGATAAGGCCAAATACAAAAGACCTATGAAACATAGGCATAAATGTTACCTAAAATGGAACACGATTCTGTAAACGGAATATTTATTAAAAGAACCTTCAAAGTAAGGCACAAGACCTTCAAAGCGAGGCACAAACCATAAGACCTTTACGATAAGGCGGGTATATAGAGCAAACAAACAAAGAAATATGCAAAAGAAAATAAAACATGAAGATATAAAGGCATGAAGTCAACAAGGAACGAAGACCTTTACGACAAGGCAAAAAAGAACTATTAAGCAAGAGGAGACACCTTCAAAAGCCTCGTTAACAACGTTGATTCCGTAAGTGGCAAGCTCACTACCACAACAATGCCTACTATGAAGAACAACCAACAAATTTCACCAACTCAAAAATAGAAAAAGGAGTTGGAATTGACTAAAACATTATGACACACCTTGTGAGCATAATGAAGGAGATTTGAAATCATAGTTTGATATAGCTACTACCACCGCCGAAGATCAAAGGCTCCGCCACTACAATGTTCAACAACATTCAACATATTTAGTTATGAATCAATACTTTTGATTCTTTTTTCTAAAAGCAACTTAATCACACCCTTGTTGAAGAATTGTGTATGCTTTATTACTACAACATTACTATTTCAACAACCGGAATCAAACCAAAGCTTCAATCATCCCTTGAAGCCACCGTTTTGAAGTCATTCCTCTTTGACTTCTCCACATATTTGACTCCGACCTCAATGAATTTCATCTCCAATGAGTCTATTATGTTTGCATTGAAATATTACGGCCGGCTACAATGTGTCCATCTTCAAAACCTCCGGTAACAATGGTACCATTGTTAGTTCAACGGTTCCGCCATCAATGGACCCGTCCTTAATATGTTGAAGTCGGCAACAAAATGTCTCATCATGTCCTCATTCTCAACGAATCTCATTGACAACAAAGGAGTTGGATTCTTTGCAAATGGCTATTCACACTACATCCATACTATTCTTCGGAATTGATTATTGGAGTTTGACACTCTTGACGTTATTAGACCGGAAGCTTTCCCGGCACTCTTCATGATATATTAGACCGGAAGTTTTCCCGGCACTCTTCACGTTATTAGACCGGAAGCTTTCCCGGCACTCTTCATGATATATTAGACCGGAAGTTTTCCCGGAACTCTTCACGTTATTAGACCGGAAGCTTTCCCGGCACTCTCTATGTTTTATGCACGGATGATCTTCCCCGGCAATCCGAAAACACATGATATCGCGACTTGAAGGATAGAACTACGTAGCTCTGATTACCTAATCACTTAGGGATACGTAGGACCAGGAACCTTACCTGTCGAGCCATAACAAATATATCAAGCCAGGTCCCAGCATCTTCATCTTATTCAGACCGGCATCTAGCCCGGCATCTTCATATTATTCAAACCGGCATCTAGCCCGGCATCTTCATGTTATTCAGTCCGGAAGATCATTCCGACGTCATCTTATCGAGAAGACCGATTATTAGTTTCGGCATTTATTATTCTTTCTAGTTCACATTTTTTGAAACATTGTCTGTTTGTTCAATTTCATTTCACGGAACAAATAGTAAAAGAACTATGGTCCAAAGCACCAAGCACCATAAAGCCACCAAAGCCAATATAACTTCCGAACGCGAGAACTATATATGGCGTAAAGAGCGGTATCAGTGCCTTGAAGCCCACTCGAACACCAAGGAAGACTTGGGGGGCAAGGGGAACACGCTTTGCCGGATATCATTCTTCACGGAATTCTATTGCTTATGACAACACCGCACCCGGGGGTATACAAATAGGGTGCGGTATGTGAAAATGAGGTACATCTTAGTTTTCTACAACTCTCTCTCATATACACTGATATTGCTATGCTCAGCTAACCTCACAGGTTGATATTTCACCGACAACTATATTCAAGTCAACGCTCAGAGTTCCCCTAAGCAGTCGACTTGGGGGGCAACTGTTCCGGACCGGCCAAAAGGCCCAATACGCTCAACAAAGGCCCATTTTCATGGCAAAGCCCAAATAGGTGACAAACCTAATGGCTCCTCTCATGTCCTATATAAAGGATACTTATCACATCTCCAAGGTAGTTTATCTCTCTCTAAACCTGCCTCCACCTCATTTCCTCTACTGACTTGGGCGTCGGAGTCCCTTTTGCAGGTACACCCCCCTCTCCTCCATAGATTCCGGCAATCTCCGCCATCGGTCCAACATAACAGTGAGATCCTGTTTTACCGATCAGAACAATACTACATACAAAGTTGCATTGCATGCATTACAAATTGAAGAAGTAAAATAAAAAATAGCTAATTTTCTATCTCAAATTTAACAACAAAAAATAAGATCGGGAAGAAATTGAGAAATTTCAAGTTCTCCCCTTTCTTGAACAGAACAGAACAAAACAAAAGGAAAGAGACAACCAATGGGATCGCTCCACGTGTCTTCTTTCTCCCAATTGTCTGTTAGATCACAAGTCTAAGAAACGGGTAAGCTGGGTGGGGTTCACAACGCCTTGAAGGTGGGTCCCACCACCCTTTAACAACGCGGTAACCTCCACATACCTTTGCATATCCACTTTCATCTCCGGTCTCCGGCACGGCGTCGCCTCCGTTGGTTCTCCGCCGCCGCTGCGGTCTTCTTCTTCGTTCTCTTCTTTTGTCTTCCCTCTGGATGGGACCCACGGTTGGCCCAATAGAGTCCCCTTGGTTAGAAATTCATGGGCTAGGTAGCCCGCTAGCAGGTGATTGGATGGCAACGTTGTTGTTGTTATAGTGTCTGATTGAACCGGCTCTGAGCTGAGTTTCGAAACTGGTTTATCCGGCTTGAGTGATTTTGAACTGGGCCTGGGTATGGGCTTGGGCCTTTCAAGCGACTCATCTCTTTCTTTTCACTTATTGCTTGTTGTTGTTGTGCTGCTAGATGTCAACACTCGACGAGGGGGTAAACGCATCATTTTGGTATTCATGGCTCTCTATTCACATGTCACGTCACTACCAAATCACACTTTATTTTAAATTAAACAATAATATAATATAAATAATAAATAATAATAATAATAATATTTCAAAACCAATAAAAGAAGAAGAACCAAATGGTAAAAAAAATTCTCAAGATGGTGAAAACTCAAAAGGTCTAAGGAGGGTAAAAGGGTAAATAGTGAAAATTAAAGGGGTAAATTAGTAGTTTGATGGAGAAATCAATGATGGTGTCTAGGGTGAAATAAATTAACCGGATGAGAGGAGAAAGTGTTGCCAGAAATTGGCAATATTTCAAGAATTAAGAAAGAAATGAGAATTTAGAGAGAAAGAAAGAGAAGAGAGGGGGAGAAATGTGAATCTGACAAGAGAGATAAGAGAATGCCAAGGGGACGGGGCATTTGGTATTTATAGGAGTTGTTCTAGTTAACCACCCTTGTGAACTTGTGTATATTACATAAATTGTCAATGGTTCAATGAAATGACTGTGTTACCCCTCTATTAATAGGTACTGATGCAAACTTAAGTTTTTTCCATTTTAAGCTTTGCCTTTTTGCCATTGCGCACACAAGTTACCAAGATGTAGATTTGGGTAAAATAAATGTATAGATTGCGGTGCAATTGCATTAGCATTATGCATTAACATAACCTCGTTTTCATCTTTGGCCCTATGATGGTATAATTTGGATTAAACATGTATAATTAGTGATATTATTAAGCCGACTAGACGTGTGAATCTATGTGGTCCGATTTGATGAAAACAAAAATGTTTTAAAAAATGTTAATAGATCATGAAAATAAAATTGTATAAAACTTGTTAAAATAGAAGTTATAGAAGTTTTTTTGACGGAAGAAGTTATAGAAGTTAAAAATATTTTAAAAAAACAATAGAGTTAAAACTTAAAACAAAAAAAATTGTGGAAAAATGCTACACGAAAAAAAATTCTTAGAATAGCTTCAATATTTATTTTGGTAGAGAGGAAGAACTAGAACTGAAGTTACAGAGGGGAAGAGGAATTAAAAATATCCTTGGCTAGTAAGGATTTCATGAGAGAGGGTGGTTGATCCCAATTTTTCCAGCCAGTACATTGCATAGATCCATATTTAGCAATAAAATATTCACAAGAGTTGGCTTCTCTGACAATATGTTGAATCTTGACATTCCAATTTCTTGACAAAAGACTAGTAATTATTTCCAGAATACCAGCATGTTCATGAAGCACATTGCTACGGCTAAGAGTGTCATTTAGTAAAGTTGCTACTTCGAGAGAGTCTGTTTCACAAATGAGAGATCTATGTCCTTCCTCCCAAGCAAACTCTAGACCATGGAGGACAGCAACCAACTCACAAAGGAAAGCATTCCCTGGACCATTAAAGCTAGAAAAACCAGCTACCCTATCACCATTCTCATTTCTGATGATACCACATGATCCCATTGCAGTGTTATTGGGCAGATAACTTCCATCAACATTCAATTTCATCACCCCCTTAGGAAGGGGATTCCATCTAAGTATCAACACATTCATAGTGTCATAATTTAATTTAGGGTTGAGGTACCTAGTGAATTCTTCAGCGGAGGTAATTATCTTTCTCACCACCAAGTTATTGTCCCAATCTTTGTCGTCAAAAGTAAAACGGTTTCTCCAACACCAGATCCACCAGATACCTGCTAGAAAAAGGGGCTCATTTGTTGTCTCAAGTTGCTCTCTTATCCACCTAATTGGTTCATTCCTTCTAAAGAAAGTTGCATTATGTAGACCAACTTTATTCCATATTTCAGCAGCATGAGTGCAATCTCTCAAGCAATGGAGGATAGTTTCAGTGTCTTTAGAGCATTTGTTGCAGATAGGAGATGTAGATATGCCTCTTTGATGTCTCAAAGCATTTGTAGGTAAGGATTTATGTGAGATTAACCAAATAAGATGTTGTACTTTAACAGGTGCACAAGTTTTCCAAATCCACCTCCAATCTTGAGATGCATTCCAATTTCTATTCCTCTCCAACATTCAATGGTAGCCAGTTGAGGAGGTGTAAATACCCTCATGATTACCTTGCCACGTCGAAGCATCACTACTAGTATCATCGATGGTAGTTTGGATTGGCATAGAAATAACATTGTACGAACAAATTATTTTTTATTTTTGGTGGCTACATATACCCTATTATGAAAAATATTTTTTTTGTCTAAATCCATTGTAAAAAACATATTTTTTGGTGGATTATTGAATTTTTTTTGTTTACAAAAGAGAAGAAAAACAAAAAGGAAAAAAAATAAAAAAATTAGAGGAATTACTCCCTAGCAAAAGCTTCTCCTTAAGCATCAGTAAGGAGAGACATAAACATATCAGTAGGAGGTGTATCTAATCACAAGAGGCGAATTTGTGGAAGCTCCTCTTCTTGACCAAACAATCTGCACATGCATTCCTCTCACGAAGGGTGTGACTATAACATTTCAATCTCTACTTATCAAATGACGAATACTATGTATCTTATTTGCGAATTTGTGATGCAGGGACACTCCATCTTTGATCAACGTAACAGTTTGCAAAGAATCTGAAAAGCAAGCTATGCTTCTGAAGCCATTCACCCAACACAAATCAAATCCATGGTCAGTTATTGAACTAATCTCAACTTGAATGTTTAGACAGCGATTTAATATAAATATTCTTTGACAACGCACTGAAAGTGAGTAATTAAAAATAGATGAGTATAAGTTTTTTTTATATAACTTTTTAAAAGAATATTTTAATTATTTGTTTTGGATCTTCAAAATGTCGGAACTAGCGCTGAAAATGAGTATTTAAATAAAACTCACATAAATTAAAGTGGAGTGATCGGAGTTCGAACTCCAATCATAAACGTCCGGCCTAACAATTTTGATATTTTTAGTCAATCGAGCTTGTAATCCTGAAAATAAAATAATATTTTATTGTGTTAGAGATTATAGGTTCAAAACCAACATTCATAATGTATGTAGTAATATTAAAATTCTTGAGGTAGAGTTTTGATATTGATTGTAGTTATACCCGATTCAAAAAATAATAATATTTATGTATATAGATGATGCTAGATAGGGATAAGGTATGTGTAGGGACCGAATTCGAATTCTAAACTGCTCACTTATTCACCTTATAAGGTGAAATTTTAGTCACTGTGCTATTAAACTACAAAAATATATCGTAAAGAGGTCATTTAATCCAATAAATATAATTATAAGTTGTGAGATTCGGTTAAATGGGTTCATATATATGTTCTTAATTCTATTTAGATGTGTCACCACATTTGTTTATATTGTGTATGTGTATTGAGGGGTTAACAATGTTGATTAAATAATAAGAAGGAAAATGGGATATCATGGTGTGAAAAGTGTGTAGAGGAGCTCCTAGTTTCTCACACCTTCTTTTTGATGATTATTGTTTCCTTTTTTTAGGCCAATATCAAAGAATTAGCTTGATGTATGAAGGAGATTATAAACAATTATGAAACAGTTGGTCAGGTGATTAACTATGTTAAGTAAGAGGTATATTTTACCAGGAATACTCCTAACAATACAAATAATCAAGTATCATATATCTTAGGAGTCATTAAAGTTATTAATATCGGTCGCTACTTGAAAATGTCATTTATGATTGGTAGAAACAAGACGGCTATGTTTGGCTACCTTCAAGAACGGAAGTGGATGAAGGTCCAAAGGTGGTTAAGGAAGCATCTCTCTAAGATAGAGAAATAAATATTTGTGAAATTCGTTGCTCAAGCCAACCCGACTTATTCTATGACCATTATTCTAACCACTCTTCAATTTCTATTTTCTTTTATTACTTCTCTACGATTACTATTTTTATTGATGACAAAGGGAGAATAATATATGTGGTATTTATTTTTGAAACTTAATCCATTATTATGGAGTCATTTTAAATCATCTGTTATATTTTATTATTTTATAATCTTTAATGTATTTAATTAACCTTGATAAGACTAAGGAGGAGCTTACAAACCCCGACATTGTTTTATTAAATGATAGAACTTAAGAAGATCTTAGAGAAACTTTATCAAGATCCTTAGCTACTTTTTTAGGCCAATTGTCAGATCCTTACATTTTGTTACTGTTGAAAACAATCTAGTTGACAATGCTTAATTCTTATTTTTAAGCAAAGTTGCTTAAACAAGTATCTTTCAGATTTTGATTCTTAGATTAAATAAATATTTTTTCTCTTTGATTATATTTATCACTAGAAACTACCAGAAATTAAAGGGAAAATAAATTGAATGACATCCAACAAACAAATTCAAAAAAATCCAATAACAAAAAATTGAAACTTTACCCAAAAGTTAATAAAATTAAATTGCATGAACAAAAAAATTGCTCGAGCATTAAACCAAATATGGTGGTGGCTGATAGAGATTGTCGTGGAATATGGCGGCGTGGCTGCAGCAGTGATAGTTAATTGGTTACAAAATTCGTACTTTAAAGTCAATTGGTTAATAAAATTAACAACAATTTATTATAAATACCTACATTTGTGATCATCAAAAAGGAAAAGATTGTTAGAACAAATTGGTTTAACAATGACTCTTTAAGCTTTGATGATAACAAGGTATTAAATATAAATTGGATATGCTAATGTATGTTCAAGTGTGCAGGATCATAGATTAAAATTTATATGTGAAAATAACATACTAAGAGGAAGGAAATCAAGTCTGAAGTGTATTAGATTTGGAAATACAAAGTTTGATATACTAACTTCTGAAGAGACTCTAAAGAGAAGTCAAGTCAGAGAGTGTGAAGCCTTCAAAGTCTGAGTGAGACGTCAGCTTTAGAAGATAGTACAATAGTACAATTTTTGTCGTTATTAAGGACACACTCTAAAATGGATGAGGAATTTTATGTACTATGTCTGATTATTTGCAGTTGAAATTTTAAGGATTGATATTTAGATAAGTTCTTCTAACAATTTTATTCAAATACTGAATTATTCCAACGCTCATGATCATGCCAACAAGACTCAAATTTGTTAGAAGGATTTTCCTCTCTACGTCTCTTGTGTTCCCCTATATAAGGAGTTCAAGACTTGAAAGAAAAGAAGATTTATCCAATACTCAACTACGCTAAAACTCAGTCAAATTCATTAACACAAATTGACTAGAATTTCTTAACATTTTGTATATCTTAGAAATTCTGAGAATCTTGTATTTACACCTTTGATTGATCTTCAAGTGTAATTCTTTAAACATTGTATTTGTATAAGTTAGAAGTCTTTTCCTTGTGTATTTGTGAAATCTCTTGCTCGAGTGCTTGAACATTTGTAATCTAGTGTGATTGTTTCTAGATAACATCCTTAGAAGTGTAAGAGACTAGATTACACTCGGTTTGGTAGAGAAACTAATATAAATTGTTTTGTGTTTCTCTTTTTCTCTTTCTCTGTGTTGAACAAACTATTTTCAAGAAAGTTTTTCTAAATACTCAGTTAGATTATGAATTCAATTAAAAGGTTGATCAAGAAATTTTCATTTTCTAACAAGATTAAGTTAGAAAAAGAAAACACAATCCAACCATCTTGTATTTTTCTTACCTTCAGTATATATGTTCCGAATTGGACTAAAGGGCACTACATTGAGGGCCGAAGGCATGATAAGATCAAAAACCAATTCATGATAAAACAACTACTGTCCATCGAATCCTACGTCATTCCATAACGAATAAATGACCTCTCGTTGTACTATTCCACAAAAGACGCATGTAGTTGAATTGTCACTCCCTTACGAGCCTGTTTAGTTCAACTGAGGGGGAGGAATATTTAAGGAGGTGAAGTGAGATAAAACATAATTTATTATATTGACAAAATTACCCTAACTTTTTTTTATTAAAATTCTAAATTATCATTGTTGGAATATTAAAAATTTAGGTTTTTTTGTTCTGACAACAGTTTTTTTTTAGTTTTCTACTCATTAGATTTTTTTTTTGATTATATAACCATTAGATATTTTTTGACGTAATATATCTATTATAATTTAATCCTTATTTTAAGTTTATAAGATTAAGTGTAAAAAGTAAATTAATTCTTCCTACCTCTCCCCTCCCCTCGTTAAAAAGTTGAACTAAACATAGAAATTTAAAATATCACCTCCCCCTCGAAAAACTCCGAACCAAACAAGACTTAAAAGTCATGCATGATTGTCCTAGAAATACCCATGATCAACAATACTCAAGATACACACTATTCACTTAATTCATATAATTTCTCCTCAAGCAAAAATACTCCATCTAGTCTTGAATGTAAGAAAGGAAAAACATAAAAAAGACACTCCCTTTGACAAAGTGGGAATGATAAGAAAAAATGTTATGAATAATTATGTTAGTGCTTTAGTCAGTGGATGTCCATCCTATTCTTGATCTTCCATTTTCTAATAAACTTTCACTAGTAAGTGACTTTTAACTTTTTGATCATTCACGTGCTTATCTGTGTCATATAAATAGGACTCTTATATATGATGTAAACAAACATGAATGTATAATACAGATCTTCCTCTATCTATATTCTCTATATTCTATAGCTTTAGATATTTATTTCTAACACATTATGTAATACCCGAGGCTAACGAGGGCGGGGGGTGAACGCCGGTGCACAAGGCATGACAATGTGCGACTCATGGCAGCTTCTAGGAAATAACCCGAATTCACATTGGAATGAGAGGGATCCTGAGCTGTGCAGGTATGAGACTTTCAAGCAAGATGATGTTCTTGAAATTGAAGGAAAATACTATGGAGATCAAATGATTTGCACGCCTAAGTTAAATTCGATAAGTTTTTCTTATTCTCTATTTTATTTTATCACGTGTCATATTTATTTGTACTAATATTTTTGTATTTTTACATCTTATCTTCCTTTTTTTGCACCTTTTTTAGAATATATATATATACAAATTCCTAATATTTTGCACACCCAACTTCTTTTTTAAAAAAAATTAAAACCACAAAAAAATTGTAATAAATTTTAAATTTTGTTACAAAAAAATTAGGAAAGAGGATATTTTATTTTTTAAAAAAAATTTTGTTACAAAAAAATTAGGAAAGACGGTATAATAGACAAAATATAACTTAAATTATCAAAATGATAAAAAAAAAAAACAATTTTTTCTTTTAAAATGATAAATAAAAAGAAACAGAGTAGTATTTTATTTTTATGTTTTTCAAGAAAAGAATTATTTATTGCCCTTACCAAAGAAAAGAATTATTTATTGTAAAAAAAAAAAAGAATTTGTTAGTACATTCTAAAATAAAAAATAATTTCTAGGGTCTGGTGTTGGCGTTCGGGAGCACACACTGTTTGAACATTCGTTGTTGAAGCAAAAGCCATAAAGGCAAAGTAAAACCTATTTCGAATCAATTCCATCTATTCTTCCTCAATCAGATCCCATCACTCTCTCTCTCCCTCCCTCCGATCTTCTTCAAAACCCTAACCTAACAACAATGGTCAGAGGTTCCCTCAACAAACTCCTCTCTCGCTCCCTCTCCGTCGCCGGCAAATGGCAGACCCAACAGCTCCGCCGCCTCAACATCCACGAGTATCAGGTTTTGTTTTCTCTCGCTCTCCAGAATAATAAATCACGTGTTTGTCGATGATCATCATCATCATCATGATTCTGTAGTTCCTTTCTTTGAATCTGTAATTTTATGAAATCGTTTATGTTAATTTAAACCTATTTAACGAATTTTGAATTTCCATTAAATTAGGGTGCTGAACTTATGAGCAAATATGGTGTTAACGTTCCGAGAGGTGTTGCTGTTTCTTCTGTTGAAGAAACCAGAAAGGCCATCAAGGACACATTCCCCAATCAAAACGAGGTAATCCATGTTTCCATAGACCATACTATACCATACCATACCATACCATGTTACCGGCCTCTGTCCATCTTGTGCAGAGACCTCGTTAATTATAATAATATATTTGCCGTTAAAAAAAAAAAGTATACTATACCATGACTTGATGCTTGCGAAAAAATGAACAGTTTAATTTTAGAATTGCAAATTGCAACTCCATCTGTTTTGTTATTAAGAAATCATGTTGTTGTCAAAACACGTAAACTAAACCGATTTACTATTGGCGCAATGCTTTGGAAGTAGTGTACATTCAATTTATTACAAAATGTCTTGGTTGGTTGGTTATTGGATACTTTCGACTGTGATGATAAGCAGCGTAACTGGGATTATTGATTTATTGTGCAGTTGGTTGTTAAGAGTCAAATTTTAGCCGGTGGACGAGGCTTGGGAACATTTAAAAGTGGTCTGAAGGGAGGAGTACATATTGTTAAGACTGACGAGGTTGAAGACATAGCTGGTAATGCATCGTCCTTTTGTTAATTCTCAAATTCAAAATTTCCCTGTTTTCATTTCCACGACTTTCCATATAAGATAAGATGTCTCTACATTCATAAGTATTAATTTAATCAATTTGAATTCAGAGAGGTTAGAGGATATAATACTTCATAATCATTGTTTCATTGTTGTTTCTTCAGGGAAGATGCTTGGGCAGATATTAGTTACAAAACAGACAGGTCCTCAGGGGAAAATTGTCAGCAAGGTTTGAAATTATTCATTGTTGTATTTGTAAATAATAATAATAATATGCTTGTATTATCAATATCATTCTATTTGCCAAGAAATTTTCTTCTCTAAAAATTGAAATTTTTGTGAGGCAATGAAACATTATCAATCTTCACGGATAAATTATGTATGAGTTGTTATTGTTTGTTTTCTTTATGAAATTTACTCCCTTTGGGTCTTTTTTCTTTACATGCAATATGCCTGTTGGAGGATAAATTGCTCCTTGCAAAACAAAACTTAGAAGTTTAGTCTTTTTCTTTTTACCTGGTCCAACCCAGCTGATTCAACTGGTAAACTGGCCACTAAACCAATCTGGTTTATTATGGATTGGTTTCAGCTCATAAACTGTTAGTGAGTTAGTCCAACAGTGAAACCGGTGAGCCAGTATGAATTGAGTCGTTGGACTGGTCAACTGGATTTTTGTTATCCAAGTTATACACTTATACGCCACATGTGGTATTTGGTAGGCTAGACAATTTTTATATCAAATAAATAGTATCTACATATATTTCCATTGAATTCTATGCGATCGTGGTATTGATCATGGCAGTAAATTTCGTGTCAATTGGATATCACAAGTACTTCAGGAATTGCTCATGGACCATGGTTTCCCATTTTATTATTTATTTAATTTTTAAACGGCATACACAATGACAACTTCTACTTTGTTTTATTTAAAGTTATTGTTCAATATATTTACGTAGAAATGGTAGAATATATATGAAAGGAGGGTATATTGCTTCTGGATGATTGATTGTTTGACAACCAATTGTCTAATTTATACAGGTGTACTTGTGTGAAAAGCTGTCGCTTGTGAATGAGATGTACTTTGCTATAACTCTGGACCGTAAGACTGCTGGTCCAGTAAGTTTCCTATACCTATATATTAACTTTGATCTACTTTAAGTGATAAGTTAAATAATTCTTATAACTTCTATATCATGTCTAATGCACGACTTGTTTTATTTTCTCTCCTTTAAATTTGACCTATAAAAAACAGCTATGTTGCTTATTACAATTTCTTCGTTATACTTTTGCAGCTTATTATTGCTTGTAGAAAGGGAGGAACCAGTATTGAAGACCTTGCTGAGAAATTTCCAGACATGATTGTAAAGGTTTGTGATTCGTAACTTTTCGCCGAGCAGTATTCTTTGCAGGATATGCCTGATGCATTCCTTCTTTCTAGTAGGTATCTGTTGATGTTTTTGAAGGAATTACCGATGAAGATGCTGCAAAGGTTGTTGATGGTTTGGCTCCCAAAGTGGCTGATAGAAATCAATCAATTGAACAAGTGAAGAATTTGTATAAACTTTTTGTTGATTCTGACTGCACTCTTTTGGAAGTAAGCATATGCTTCTTTGAGTCGTGTGTGGTGTGCACTTTTTACATACTCAATAGCATTTTTTTAAGAATATCTAAAATGACTGTTGATTACCTTTAACAGATCAATCCCATGGCGGAGACAGCTGATAACCAATTAGTGGCTGCTGATGCTAAGTTGAATTTTGATGATAATGCCGCATACCGCCAGAAAGAGATATTCAAACTTCGTGATACAACACAAGAGGATCCTCGAGAGGTTTACTTAAATGCTCTTTTGTTTGTGTTTTATATTACATAGGAATTGAACATATGATCCCTAAACCCACCCGGCCATTACAACTCGAATCCACTGGTTTTCTTCCCAGTTCTGGTGTATGTTTGGGTTGGGTTCAAGAAACATTTTGGGTAAACCAATTCAACACTTTGTCAACCAATATTGTAAAACATCTTTAGTAACAATAAGGGATAAATAATTAATTTTTTTTAATTAATACTACTAACTTCTACTCAACATGATAATACTTGTATTTATGCACCTTTTGTTTTTGTATTGTATACTACTTTTTTTATTTTAATTTTCTTACATCTAAAGTTTTTTAATTACAACCATGCCACTCACATAACTTTCAAATTTGTAAGTTTTATTCAAAAATGCTGGGTTGGCTCAGTTATTATTTGGACAAGGTCTGGCTCCAAAATTCTCTTGACTAAAATGATGGATTGGGCTCATTTTGATATTACGTGAAATCCATATCATTGTGTCCTACACACCCCTAAACTTAGAGTTTAGCTAAATTAGTTACTTACATTTATTTCACTGCACTCTGGTGCTTTCGAAATCCGGAGCTTGCTCCTATCATACAGTTATGGAGTGAAGTGAGGTTCTATATGGCAATACCAATATTTCACATGATATATTTCAAATGGTTCTTATTTTCTACATCCTGCAGTAGTCATTTTCACCGGGTAAATGACTAAATGCAACATTATTTTTGCTTTTTATATTTTTATCAGGTGGCTGCTGCAAAGGCAGATTTAAATTATATTGGGTTAGATGGAGAAATTGGCTGCATGGTGAATGGAGCAGGGTTAGCAATGGCCACCATGGATATAATTAAGTTGCATGGGGGTACTCCTGCCAATTTTCTGGATGTAGGTGGCAATGCCTCTGAAGGCCAGGTAATGTATTACAGACAGAGTTGCTCTCATTATGGTATTCGTCCTAGTTAGATTATTAAGATCGAGAGGTTATTGCTCTTATTACTTTCTATATCACATTAGTTTGCAGTCTGCTGGTGCATTAATTAGAAATTCAAAATAATTTTAATAAAAAAACATTCTTTAGTGGTTCACTAGATTTTATCAACTTCAATGATCTGATATCTACTGTGATCTATGCCTTGAGATGTTTTTGGTCATATTTACTGTAATTATGTATATCAGGTGGTTGAAGCATTTAAGATATTGACTGCTGATGACAAAGTGAAGGCGATTTTGGTCAACATCTTTGGTGGTATAATGAAGTGTGATGTTATAGCAAGTGGAATTGTGAATGCTGCAAAGCAGGTTAGTAGAGCTATGTTTTGCCTATGATACAGAACAAAGACTTGAAGAGAGTATTAGTTTCTGTAGTTAACTTAATAATTTTATCCTTCTTAGCAGTTTTAGATAATGGTTTTGTTTTGAACTATTTGATAATGAAAGTGTTAGAAGTCCCACATTGGCTAGAGATATGACATATATTCTAATATGGTATCAGAGCTTATCATAGATCCATTTGTTGTTTGATTTGGAGACCTCACGTATTTTGGCCACCCGTTATTCCACGTTCCAGCTTGTTCAGTTCTGGATATGAGGGGGTGTGTTAGAAGTCCCACATTGGCTAGAGATATGACATATATTCTAATAAAAGGATAACATGATGACAAGAAAATGTAAATTACTTATATTTCATGTGCCTTGTAAGATTTAAATTTTGATCTATGACGTGGTTGTAGATTCTTGATATATGTAAATTACTTTTATTTCACGTGGTTGTAGATTTAATATTGTTTTAATGACCTCATTTTTCTTTTATTTTTTTTATTTTTTTTTATTTTTAAATTTTTGAAAGAATAGTGGTTGAACTTGAACATTACATCCATATGACTTGATCATATAATAGCATTAATTAACTTTTCTTGCCGTTATTTTTTAGGTTGCACTAAAAGTACCAGTAATAGTTCGTCTTGAAGGCACCAATGTTGATCAAGGCAAAAGAATTTTGAAGGTAATTATTATGTGTATTAATATAAATAAACTATTTCTATTAAAAAGAAGCAAGAAGGTTTCATTTGTTTTGTCAAAACAAAAAAGTTTCATTTGTTTTGTCAAAACAAAAATGTTTCATTTGCTTATTATATTCATCATCAATGGTTTCAACAGGAAAGTGGTATGGCACTAATAACGGCTGAAGATTTGGACGATGCTGCTCAGAAAGCAGTGAAAGCTTACAAATGAAGGGTTAATTTTTTTCAAATTTTGTAACCAGTTTAGTTACAACACTATTTTTCGAGTTATCAATTATTGACTAGAAGGGAGTAGATACAAATCTTCCAATAAGTAAACAACACTTTCCACATTATTGTTCAATCAGGTTTATGCACGTGATTGCGTGGCTTCTTTCTTGCATTTCAAGATAGGTTGAGTTCTCTTTAATCTTTGTGAATGACTTGAAAATGCATGTCTTTCTGTTGGACATGGTTTATCAATTAGACAAATGGATGCTTTTAAAATTGAGGATATTCAATCTATTGCGGCAGTGTTCAATTTTGAATGTTTAAGTGGCAATCTATTATAACATTTTTTATCTTGGAATTTTTGTCTTGCTCTAAAATGGGTGCCATGATTTACTTTTATTATACCCGAAGTTCATAAGCATCCATGCCCCCCAGCAAATAGAGTTCAGATATAATTTCTATGTTTTCTATAAGACTTGGCTTGATATTATGATAGTCACCCCCGCTCTCTCATGTCCTCTCATCTATTGGAACATATACAAATCTTGATATTATTGTTTATTTCAATGTGAACAATGTATGGTGATGAAGAGCAGCCACATATTATACAAATCTTATGATGCAAGAAATTAAACCTTGTTTTGTTTTTCTTTATTTATTTTTTGACCAAACATAAAGATATTCATTCATTCAAATTAATAGCGTACATTGATGCAATACAAATTCAAAATAGCTAAAAACAAATAGGATGAAACTACAAATATATTCACAATATCCATGTTAATAGCATAAGACGGTAAATTGCATTCCATATGCATACAAATGTGATTATATTGAATTGTTCGGAATACCTAAGATATGTAGTGTTGATGACACCAAAATCATTGAATGAATTTGTACTTGATCGAAATTAATCCTTCAACTTGAAAATAATGAACACCGCACAAAAGACGAAAAATACACCGCAGAAAGACTATGGGAAAATAATACACTGTACCAAGACGGGAAAACAAAATTACACTGAAATGAGAAACTTAATATGTGTGAAAATCACATATTTTGGTAAAATAGAAAGCAAAAATAATTTAGAGGAGTGATTTCGGATCAAGAATTAACCTTAAACAACCCCTCTTTAATGGATGGAGAAGAAAAGGAGAAAAATAGGGTTGAGGGGTGGCGGCTGAATGTTTTATGTATTTCTATTAATATATGTAAGAATGTTGTCATTTACCAATATATTTTGTTGTGCTTTGTGTTGTTTTTCTTTATATATTTTGGTTAATATGTAAGAAGGTTGTCATTTTGGTTTATATGTATTGTTCCGTTTTGTTTTATCTTTTTATGTACCGGTTTTAATTTTTTGTAGGGATTTTATAAATATATTTCTTGATTTTTTAACTTGAATTTAGTTTTCAACATATATAAGTACCAAGCAAAAAAAAAAATAAGAAAAGAGGGGAGTAGGAAAAAACCAATTTAGCTATAATGATGTTACATAAATAGTCAATTGGGGGCTAACTCTATAAGGTTTTGACTATATGTTCAATAACATTTGGTTAATAACTTTTGTAAAGTTGGTTAGTTTTGCAACATCCTCTGTAATTTTTTTTTATTTTGAGATTTTTGTCCTGTAATATTAGAGCAATACCCATAAATTCAGTCAATTATAATAGAACCACTGCAAAAACAACCGCCGTAAAAAATATTTTTTTTGAGAAATTTAAATTAACTTAAATTGAATTATGGACTATTGCAAATAATTTAACATTGCAAGTGGAATCTCATAAAATTTATAGGAAATATTACAAAATTGATCAACTTTATAGTGGATAACCCATTTACCCATAACATTTCTAATATCTATTTTATTTTTTAACAAGTGTAATTGATCATCCACACATTGCTACTATTCTTTTAAAGATTTTCTATCATGTCTAAATTTGTGTATGTAATAAAATTTATAATAGTAGATTTGCATTAAAATTTGTGCATTTTATAATCGGGTTAAATTCTAGATAGATATTGCATTTTCCATTAGAAATATATATATATATAATTCTTAAACAAAGGTAAGTTTAACATTCCATTTTTTGATTTGTTTCATGCTTACATTCAAGGTAAATAAAACCGGATCAGACCGGGCGGTTGAGCCGTGAACCGGATTACTTACCGTTCCGGTTAGGCATATAAACCGTTCTGCTATAGAGCCGAATTGAAAACCGTTAAACTGGTATAAAAGCGGAAAAAACCGGGAAAAGTCGGACAACCGGGCGGTTCACACGGTTCATGGATTGGATAGGTTTTTGTTTCAAACAAATCAAAAAAAGCTTAAATTTCTCACTTTCCAGTAAGTACTAGTATAGAAAGAACAAAACCTTCAGATTTTTATGAAATAAAATATTATTTCATCTTTAGATAAAATGTTAATTACATATGAATAGAAGGTAATCGGCTAACAAGCTGCGCCGCTACCCCTTTTTGGATTGCAAAACTCATTCAGATTTTAGAAATGAAGAAACAAAGAAATAGCATAAGGAAATGAAGGAAGTCTCTTAAAAATGGGAAAAAAAATAAAATAAAGATGAAGAGTATTTGTGGGAACAGAGCACGATGAAGAAGAAGATGAGGTAGGAGGCTGACGGCACCTGACTCTAAAAACCTAGTAGAAAGTATAATTTAAAAATGAATTAAGGTTTTAAGTGGGCTTCAACAAATTGTATAACAAAGTTCTTTTTATTACTAGCCCAATTGATAATAAATATAGAGAAAAATAAAAACCAAGACTGTTTTTAAAGGAAAATGTATTTTTGTGTACATAAGATAATTAAACCTCATTAATACAATAATTAAAAATATAAAAATTAATATTTAATTACTACTGAACCCCTTTTACATATGAATATAGTGCAATTTTTTATTTTTTATTATTTTATACATTATTTAAAATATAAAAAATATATATTTAATTAAAAACGGTCCGATTCGATTGAACACCGGTTGAACCTTTGAACCATTGAACCAGTACCTACATCGGTTCTTTGTCCGGTCCGGTTCAAATTACCTTGTATAAAAAACAATTTAGACTATCCTTTTCATACTATTATAATGGGTGAAAGAACTACTAAGTAATAACTATTTGGAATTTAAAAAATGGAGAAATTGTCAAATCTGACTTTCCTCCTAACACTCCTTTTAAGCTTAAGCTCAAAAGTGATATTCCTGACATGGCTACTCCTTTCAAAACTAAGTTAGATAATGAACCTATTTGCTCCAATGATATTAAGAGCCTTATTGAACAATCAAATTACACTATAACAAATATCTACAAACTTTAGGAAGAAAATCCATAGTTGAAAATCTCAACCAAGTTTCAACATCCTCTAACTCAATTGAGAAACCTTTGTTTAAACCTTATAAAATGTCTAAACATATTAAGAAAGATTTACAATTTCTAGCTCAAGCAAAAAAATAAAAGAGGAATTTAAGAGTGAACTTTCTTGAGATTGTTAACGAAAAGTTAAAATTACTCTATTCAATTGTCCTTGATAGTCCTTTAGGGACTAAAACGATAAAAATGATAGGACAACATAACACCTCTAATTGTAGTGAAAATTCTGATATTAGCGTTAATCCTGTCATAACTGGCCCTAAACTCAATTGGAAGAGACAAACCAAGCTTTATTATCCCAGAGCAACTGCTCCTGATCTCTTACTAGAAGAGAATGACTCAAACTTTAAAAAATTTTTAGTGCTAATAACTGATCGACGATTTGTGTATCAAAAATATTTTATGACCGCAAGTGCACAGTCTCGTCGTTGAGTTTTAAAAGATATCGAATCCACAGGGACCAATAGTCGACCTACCGTATTTCTGTCGTTACGATGTAAATCTAAGGCGGATAAATTTAGTTTTAGAATTGTTTTGAAATTAGAAGAAATTAAATTAAAGATTTAAATTAATTAATTAAAGACGGAGTATCGGTATGTAACTAATTAACCGTCGGGGATTTGGTAATTTAATAGCGCGTGAAAAAAGGATTTATTTTTCAGAACTACTTTCTCAATTTAAAGGTTTAAACCTCACACTCTCGTTTTATTGATAAAAACCATACTAACTAGACTAGGAGTTTTACTGTCACTTTTCTACCACCTTAGTTTCGAAAGTATATTTTGAAAATCGATAAGTCCCAATTAATTCTAACGTGGCTCTCGCTCGTTCAAGAATTAATATCAAATTCCTATTATCTAGTTAAAACCTCAAACTCTCGCTCTATTGATTTTAACCTTAATTGCTTTATTTTACTCTCGTTCAAAAGCTTAGAATTAAATTAGGAATTCGAATCAGAAAAATAGTTTATATATTGCGCGCGCTAAATCATTACTAAATCCCCTTCGGAGAATTAAATTACATACCGATACCAACTAGTTTAGCTAGACATGGTAAAGAAGATAAACAAACAAAAACAGTAAATTAAATTAGGCATGACAAATAAATAAATAATTAAACGCATAAAAACCCGGAGATGAAAATTCTGGAAAAGCTTGAATTAAACTTGACGGAAAAATTCGGAATAAAATTGTTGACAGGAATATGTAATTAGAATTCGTAACGGATTTCCGGTGTGGAAATACCGTTACAGTTTATTAAACGGAAAACGTAAACTGACTGAAAAATAAGAGAAAAGGCGGAGAACGGGTTCTGTTTTGGTGTCTTCTATTTATAGAAGATTTTTGTCTTCGTACAATTCCAAATTATAGGAAGGGATAAGTGCAATGTTGTTAAACTCTCGATTTAAATTGTAAACTCGTCCGATTTTACGAGCTTAGGTGTAAAAAATGAGTTGACTCGGAGGTAAACTCGATTTTTGATAAACTCGTGTAAAAATCGATTTTGAACGAGTTAACTCATAGTAAAATCGGTAAAATCGAGTAAAATCGGGTAAAATTGAGGTAAAATCGAGTTAATTTAATCTGATTTTATTCAATTTTAAAGAAATGAAGATTTTTTTTTGAATTTGTTTTAACTTCTAGTAACTATAGAAACTTATTAAACTCTTTTTTTTTTGATGTTTTTTATGATTTGGTGGGATAATTTAAGGTGATTGATTATAAATTTATATGCATAACACTTTATTATGATAAGTTGGTATTTTTTTTGTTTTATAATCAAGTTGAAATTTAGAATTATTGATGCATTTATAGTATTATATAAGTATATATATCATGTATATAATAACTTACTATTATTTTAATAAGGAGTAAACTCGTACGATTTTACGATTCGAGTTTACGAGTCGATTTCACCTAATCAAAACGAGTTGAGGTAAAAACTCGATTTTGACAACCTTATCATAAGTGTGTTTGTGATGATCCAATTGCCGTACGATAAGGAAACAAAAGCTGATCAGACGCTTGCCAACTCCCTACGATACGCAAAAAGCAGTTTTGCTGGATTTGCATTCTGTGGCGGGCGCCACAGAACTAGTGGCAGGCGCCACCAGGCTCCTTTCTGCTGGGCTCAATTGGGCTGTGTGATTTTGTGCATTACACCGCCCTTTTTGCTCCTTTTTTGACACTTTTTGCTAAATTCTCTTCTCCGACCTATTTTATTCAACATTACTGAAAAGGAAACAAATACGAACATAAATAGAGATAAAAGAAATAAAAACATATGAAAATGCAACTTAAGTTCATGTAAATTAAGCTAAAAATATGATATGATTTCGTGTCATCAATAACATCTATGAATGGAACATAGATGGTCAAAATAAATATGGCATAACTAAGATTCTTCAAAATATGACAATGGTAGCTACTGCGTATGAAATCGCAAACGATTGTCCTGAAACTGTTATTGTAGAAATCATAGTTGCACGATTTTCAGGTCAGTTAAAAGGTTGGTGGGATAATTATCTCACTGAGAATAAATTTTTTTTTATTCTTACTACTATCAAATCTGATTCTGATGGTACTCCCAATCTTAGTGATGGAGCGTCTATACCCGATGCTGACAATACTTTAATTTTTACTATAGCCCAACATTTTATAGGTGATCCATCTCTTATTAAAGATAGGTCTGGTGAGCTTTTATCCAATCTCAAGTGCAAAACTCTAGGAGATTTTAGGTGGTACAAAAATACTTTTCTTACTAGGGTTTACACTAGAGATGATAGTCATCAACCTTTTTGGAAAGAAAAATTTGTAAATGCACTAGTTCCCCTCCGAGTTTTAATATTTGTCAAAATACATGAAAATAGAGTAGAATATGTTTAGCTAACAATTGAAATTGACTTGACAGCAAAAATATTTTTTGAAAGTTTGAAAAACCAATTTTTAGGTGTTTTGTATCGATACATATATACCTGTATCGATACAAATGTCCTGAAACTTGTTCAGGCTGATTACCACGCATTTGTATCGATACATAGCACTTTTGTATCGATACAAATTGCTCTCATTGGAGTCAGAAGAGCCTCTGTGTTTCGAAACACACTTATATGTTTCGGAACACATGCAGACTCTCTTGAAACCAGAGAGAGCCTTGTGTTTCGAAAAATACTTTTGTGTTTTGAAACATATCAGTCAAGACTCTGTTTTACTGGTTTATGTATCGATACAAAGTCGTGGTTGTATCGATACATACATACAAAACTTCAGTTTTTCCAACGCTGTTAGTTACTTGTATCGATACACAGTAATGAATGTATTGATACAAGTTTGTTAGATTGTGCCTAAATTTGCTCAATTATATTTTCTCTATAAATAGCTTTATGAGTCATTGTTGTAAACGAGAGAAACTATTGGTAAAGATTCCTTTGATCAAGATTGCCGAGTATTTTGCATCAAAGAGCATTCAAGAACAATCATCATCTTCCTCTAAATCTCTATCAAATTGAAGTTGAATATGGGTTCAATTGATGTTTCTTAGAAGAGCTTGAAGGATAACGTTCGGGGTAAGTTCACGGTGAATCAGAATTACATCCGAGTTGATTGGGTCTTGAAGGTATAGAGTTTTTCATCCGGATTCAAGTGTTGCTTGAATTGATCAATACAATTTGGCGAGGGAATTAGCCGGACAATCATTACAAAGTTCTTGGTTCAAGATAGGTGTGAGGGTTTGATTGTTGGGAACGGTAATTGAAGCCAAGATTGGATTGAGGTCGCACAATCACAAGTTGGAGCTATGGTGAAGATCATCTCAGAGAGTCTGTATCTTTACATATTGTATCAATTGTGTACTTGTGCATTCATATAAAGATTTTCGAATAACAGTCTCAACTTATCCGTTTGATAAGTTGGGGGGAGAGGTACCGGCCCACAGCAAGGACAACGCGAAAGCTGGGAACTCCCTGATCATCTACGTGTGTCATTCTCTAATCCCTTATCTCTTTACTTTACGATTTGTTGTTAATTCACAAACGTGGTTTTGTCATACATGCCAAGTGTTTGACAAAATTATCGTTTGTTAATTTGTTTGCTGTAAGACTATTCGATACCGCTAATTGTGTGTGTGGATTTTTGTGCCAGAATTATATGAAAAGTTTTTTGTGCCACAAAAGAATCAGAAAGTGGCAAAATACAAATGTACTTTTTGTTATAGAGAAGGACATCTTGAAAAATTCTGTTTTAGAAAAAACAGAAAACAGAAATATGAGAGAAGTCTCCAGAGAGAACATTATCAGAACGTTCTCAGAAGGCATCAACAGAATAGGAGAACTTTCTCCAGACATTCTCAACAGGATTATTCTTAGAATAATCAGAGACAATTGTATGATGATGAATCATTTTTTAAGAGTCATTCATATCAAAATGAAACAAGTCCTTTTAAGAGGCAAACTAACTCACAAGGACCCAAAAGATTATGGGTACCTAAGACACTATTGCAATCAAGTGCAGGAATGTCATCTAGCAGTCAAGAAAAAGCCATGGTACTTGGACAGTGGTTGCTCAAGACATATGATTGGAGATAAACATAATTTCTTATCACTTGATGAAAAGGATGGTGGTACGGTTACCTTTGGAAACAATGAAAAAGCAAGAATAAAAGGTAAAGGTATCATTGGTAAGATCAATTCTGGTAAGATTGAAAATGTGCATTATGTTGTTGGACTTAAACATAACTTGTTGAGCATAAGTCAATTATGTGACAATTGTTATGAAGTCATTTTCAAACCTCAAACATGTGAAATTAAAAAATATTCTTCAAATGAAATTTTATTCACTGGTTCAAGAAAAGGAAATATTTATGTTTTCTACTTGGATGAACTTCCTGTTGAATCATGTTTTGTCTCTCTTGAAAATGACAAATGGATTTGGCATAAAAGGACTGGTCATGTAAGCATGAAAACAATTTCAAAACTTTCCAAACTTGACCTAGTAAGAGGCTTACCAAAAATTAGTTTTGATCTAGATAAAGTGTGTGAATCTTGTACAAGAGGAAAACAAGTTAAAAGTAGCTTTAAACCAAAAGATTTTGTATCAACAAAGAAACCTCTTGAACTACTTCACATGGATTTATTTGGTCCTATCAAAACTACTAGTCTTGGTGGTAAAAATTATGGTTTTGTCATTGTTGATGATTTTTCAAGATTTACTTGGGTATTGTTTTTAAAACATAAGGATGAAGCTTTTAAAACATAAGGATGAATCCTTTGAAGCTTTTAAAATGAAAAAGAGTCCAAAATTATTTCAGTGAGAAGTGATCATGGAGGAGAATTTGAAAATTCTTTATTTGAATCATATTTTAATGAAAATGGCATATCTCACAATTTCTCTTGTCCAAGAACTCCTCAACAAAATGATGTTGTTGAAAGGAAAAATAGAACATTACAAGAAATGGCTAGGACAATGTTGAATGAATCAAATGTGGAGAAATACTTTTGGGCTGAAGCTGTCAACACTGCTTGCTACATTTTGAATAGAGTAACCATTAGAAAAATTCTCAACAAGACATCTTATGAACTTTGGAAAGAGAGGAAACCAAATGTGTCCTACTTTCATATCTTTGGATGTTATTGCTACATCTTGAACATCAAAGATAACTTGGGAAAATTTGACTCAAAATCAGACAAGGGAATATTCTTAGGTTATTCTCTCACATCTAAAGCCTATAGAATCTACGACCTTAGAACTCAAACTGTTGAAGAAAGTATGCATGTCAATTTTGATGAGTTTGAAGAACAAATAAATTCAAGTATCATCATTGAAGAAGAAAGAGAGAAAAATTCACAACTTCATGAAGATCAAGAACCTTCAATGAACAATGATCAAGAATCACCACCTGAAGATGATCAAGAGACATTACCAAATGTTCCTAAAACATGGAGATTAGTCAATCATCATCCACAAGATCAAATTATTGGAAACACTGAAGATGGTGTAAGGACTAGGAGAGCTCTTCAGAATTTGGAGAATGATCTTGCAATGATCTCTCAAATTGAACCCAAAACTATAGATGATGCTATTGTTGATGAATCTTGGATTGGAGCTATGAAAGAAGAATTACAACAATTTGAGAAGAATAAAGTATGGAACTTAGTACCAAATCCTCAAAACCATTCAATCATTGGAACAAGGTGGGTGTTCAGAAACAAGCTTGATGAAGATGGTAAGGTAATCAGAAACAAAGCTAGACTTGTAGCACAAGGTTACAATCAACAAGAAGGTATTGACTATGATGAAACTTTTGCTCCAGTTGCAAGGTTAGAAGCAATAAGAATTTTACTTGCATATGCATCTCATAAATGTTTCAAACTTTTTCAAATGGATGTAAAAAGTGCTTTTTTAAATGGCTTTCTAAATGAGGAAGTTTATGTGCATCAACCTCCTGGTTTAATTGATGAGCATAAACCTAATCATGTTTACAAACTTACCAAGGCTCTTTATGGACTTAAACAAGCTCCAAGAGCATGGTATGATATGTTAAGCATCTTTTTACTAGAAAATGGTTTTTCTAGAGGAAAAATTGATACTACTCTTTTTATAAAAACCAACAAGGAAGAATTGCTTATTGTTCAAGTATATGTTGATGATATTATTTTTGGTGCTACTAATGAAAAAATGTGTGAAGCAAAGTGAGTTTGAAATGAGCAGGATGGGAGAACTTAGATTTTTCCTTGGATTGCAAATCAAGCAACAAGAAGATGGCATTTTTATTAGTCAAGAAAAATACATCAAGGATTTTCTCAAGAAGTATAAGATGAGTGAAGCCAAAATCATGTCAACTCCTATGCATCCATCAACAAGTCTAGACAAGGATGAAAATGGCAAAAGTGTATCTGAAAAGGAATATAGAGGAATGATTGAATCTCTTCTATATCTAACTGCAAGCAGACCTGACATAGTATTCTCAGTGGGAATTTGTGCAAGATTTCAAAGTGCTTCCAAAGAATTACATTTAACCGCAGTCAAGAGAATTTTCAGATATTTGGTTGGAACACCAGATGTAGGTATATGGTACAAAAAGGGTACACATTTTGATCTAAAAGCTTATTGTGATGCTGATTATGCTGGTGACAAGTTAGAAAGAAAAAGCACAAGTGGTGCTTGTCAACTTCTTGGTGAAGCTCTAGTTAGTTGGTCATGCATGTAACACCCGGCGCAAGCACAAAATAATATTGCAATGAAGCCGCCACCATATTTTATTTATCCCAGGAGGGGAAAGGGAAATAATGATAAAACCTTGAGAAGTCGGATTCGGGAGTTGGTTACATGAGGGGAAGACGTTAACACCCCCTCATATCCGTTGTACTCAACGGGAACCATTTGAGGAATTTGGTTTGCATAAACAGAATAAACCGCATAAAAGATAAATTACCGCACATTGAACAAAACAGAAACAAAGAAAGAAATTTTTATTATTTGGCTTGACGAGATGAAAATCCCGCTCCTACGTATCCCCCAAGTACAATGAGGAAGTCAAAGCGCACGTAGTACTTCCTAAGAAAAAGTTTGTTTGTTGGTTGTTTTTAATGAACAACGTTTATGTCGCATTCCACTGATACGACAGTTTGCTTGTATGCTCGACTGAGGCTTAAGCGTTTGTCGGTATCAGGGGAATGGATAAAACATCGCCTTTTTAAGAAAAAGAGTAAAAAAAGATTTGAGTTGAAAAAGATTTATTTGCGCGAAGGCAGAAAAAAGAGATTGAAGTGAGTTGAATATTTTTTAGAAATTTTTTGAGATTATTTAGTGAATGAGAATAGGACACCACCTGAGCTGTACGTCACAGACTTTCCTATCCGAGTCGAGCGGGACGTACGTCACACTCCCTCTTTTCATTCATTTTTTAAAGTTAATTAATTAAAGCGAGAATAAGCCACCACCTGAGCTGTACGTCACAGACTGTCTTATTCGAGCCGAGCGGGACGTACGTCACACTCCCTCTTTTTCACTTTAATTAATCAACTGATGACTTTTCGATTAAAGCGGGGATAGTACACCATCCGGGATGTACGTCACAGATTGTACTATCCGAGCCGAGCGGGACGTACGTCACACTCCCTCTTTTCCACTTTAATTGAGAAATCAACGTTTTAAATTTTCGTTTAGAAAAAGAAATGAAAAGTAAACCAAGTCCAGAGATTAGAGATTAGAAGAGTACCGATGGAGATATGAGTGCGTATGGATATGATATGCATGAGAGATATGGTAACGAAGCATCACAATTATATATAACATTTAATTCAATTAAACATGATAACCAAATAAATTCTAACATAGTCCCTAAATTGGCGTTAAATATAGAATTAAACGAAGAAGGAAAAAGAACGCGACAAAGAACAAAAAGGCCCAAAAAGGCCCAAAATGGTTTCAGCCCAGCAGGGGGCGCAACCAGCAGAAGGGGGGGTTCACCCAGTAAAATAAAAACCAAAAAAACAAACTGGGCCAAAAGAAAAAAAATCCCTATCCATTTGAACTTGAACCGGACCGGGTCTGACGGGTATAACTCGGCCCGGTTCCTGACCCGCTTCAGAAACAAAAAAACAACCCAAGATGTCAGCCACTCGCGTGCTGACACGTGTCCTTTCATCTTCTTCTTCCCCTGAACCAACTCGGCCGAGTCACAACTCGGTGACTCAGCGCCAGCCATTAAATCGTGCGAGTTCCAGACTCGGTCTCACACGAATGAACGCCAAACATAACCAAAATTAGCAATTAAACACTCAAATCCGACCGTTTTTGTACGCAGATCACAAATCCAACATTAGTTTTTCAAAATAACGTGTAACAAACGTGTACTAATCGAAACAAACGAACGGTTTTTTCAGATCTAGACTCAGTCCTCGAAACAGAACCAAACAATACAAACAAATACATGATTCAACGCGGTTTTGAACATAGATCATGAATCTTTCATCAGTTTTACGAATCGAAAGCTTAAAGAACGAAATAAAACGGTTTAAAAAAAATCAGATCCGAAAGCTAAAAATAAAACAAAAAAACGCGAATATTACACAGATCATACAAGATCAATCAGAACAGAAATTTATATACGATTATGAGTACAAGTCAAGCAGAAAAAGAGAGAGAATAGTCCTAAATCACGCGTTCATCAACCTTTTCGGTTTTGGTGGATTTTGACTTCGGATTTGAGACCTTCAACCGTGATTTTTCCGTGCTTGCGTGCATTCAATGGAGAATCCGAGCGGAGTAACGTGATTAGAGCTTTGATTCAAGTCATTTTCGTGTTTTTTGTGTTTGATTTTGAATGATTTTGGAGATTTGGGAGTTAGGGTTTGAGTGAGTAGAAAATGGGGGCGCGCGGCTGAGAAAGAAGAAGGGGGAGGAGATTCTGATTTGTGAACAGTACCCTTCTCTAATTGGAGGGTTGGTTTATATACCCTCTCCAATTAGGGTTGGGGTTTTTTGTATAAAAGGTAAAATTTTGGGGTATATTTATAAAATAAGAAAATGGGGAAAAATTGTAATTATTTAAAATGAGAAAAATATGTAAGGGACAAAAAGGTGAGATGGCAAGTGATGATTGGTTAAAAAAAAGTAAAATAAACCTATCAAAAGATAAAGGTGTAAATAATCTCTATATAATATAATTACGGATGTCTCTCTCCTGATCATCATCCAATGTGGCAAGCAACCAAGTCTTGATATGTCTTTGTGGCAAGATTTCAAGGCTTTATGTTTTAAGCAATTAGGCAAACTAAATATACTCCATTCGATTCCCTCCAACAACACTTTTCTAATTTTTATATTATTTTACTTAGATTTAGTTAAGAGCTTTAGTAAAAATAACATGGTTCGATTCTCACAAACGACAAAAAATCTATTTTTATAATATATATTTTTACTTATACTATGTAGGTTTAATTAGGAGTTGTAGCAAAAGGAACATGGTTCAATTCCCACCCACAACAAAAATCTTTTTTTATGATGTACTTTTTTACTTAATTGTTACTAAACATCATTTTTAAAAATTTACTAATTTCTATAATCTCTATCTCTATCTCTATAATTAGTCAAAAAAAATCTCTATCTCTATAATATATATTTACGGATGTCTCTCTCATGAACAAAATTTCACGGGACAATCTATAATGAACCAAAATTTATGTGTGTCATCTATGTCTCTCTCACGAACAAAATTTAATATGAGATACACGGTTTAATTTTTTTTTGTTGAGACCGGAGTAACCACCACCGAACGCAGTAACTAATCCCTCGCCAGATTGGAGGCACCTCAAAGGGTGGGATAGCTGTCTCATAAATTTAAAGTTGCTCAATACCACACGGTTCGATTTCCACCAACAATTAAAATTATATATTTATGATTATTTTTGAGACAATTTTATGATATTTTATTGCTTATGAAAAATATTTACACTTTTCTCCTGCCAAAACTGAGCCTATCAAGGAGAAGAAGAAAAAGGAAAAGGTGGTAGTTGCTGAGAAGAAGCCAAGGCTGAGAAATGTACCCTTAATCCATTCTGATCAAAAGGAAAAATTCAATGATTATTGGAAAATCAAGCCAATCAGTGCTGGAAAGTACTTTGATTTTGATGAGCTGAAAAAGAATGGAATAGATTTGACAAGGTTTACTGATCCAATGAATTGGACATCCTTCTTCAAGATCAAGGAATCCATTTTCCCTTTGCTTATTCAGGCTTTCTATTTCAATGCCAAGGTAAGCCCTGACAAGGATGTTTTGGTATCTAATCTCAAGGGTGTAGAGATAAGGTTAACACCTAAGATTATTAGTAACTTGTTGGTTAACACCTAAGATGTTTTGGTACAAAGATCTCAACTTAAACAAGGATGAGCTCATTGTGGATATGTTCACAAGTGAAGGAGCAATGATGGCTACACCTACCTCTTCCAAGCTGCAATATGATTACAAGATGTTACATAGCTTATGCCTTCACAACATCTTTCCAAAGAGTGGAAGCAAGGACAAAGTCACTGACAATGACATGTTAGTAATGTACCATTTGTTCAAAGGTAAGAGATTGTCACTCACTCACATCATTTTACAACACATGGTGCATATTGCTTTGTCTGGAACTAGGAAAGTTGCCCTTCTATATTGTATGCTGTTGACTAGAATTTTTGAAGAGTTTAAGGTTGATTTGTTTGGGTATATTAGTGAAAATTCATGCTCAATTTTTAATGGAAATAATTTGAGCCATATAAAGAAGGAGGTAGATGAAAGTGTTGTTAAAATCACTGGTTTGAAAAGGAAAAGAGAAGCTACTCCTGAGGAAAATGTTGTTGGAGAACAACCAGAGAACATTCCTCAAGAAGAGAATGTTGCTGGAGAACGTCAGGAGAACGTTCTCCCAGAGACTGAGGCTGCAGGAGAACAACCAGAGAACGTTCTCCCTGCTAAGGAAACTGCCTCCACTCACTTTGGAGTTTTAAGTGATACTCTCCCTTCTTATTGGGACACGTCTCTACACTTTGGGTCACCCTTCACAAACCACCCTCCTAAGACTGACAAACAACTTCAAGGTTTCTTCCCCACTTCATCAATGAACTCTACATTGTTCTCTCCTGTAATGAACTCTTCTCAAGGAAGCTTAGAGAACATCTTTAATGCTGATTTTGTGCAAAACTTGCTTAGCCCTAATAATCATTTCCAAGGAGGAAATTCATCCCAGTCACTACCTTCCATTCCTTCATCTTTTGGAACTTTGAGTACTTTCATTTCACCTGGTAGCACTGCTTCTGCTGAATCTTGGGATAAGTTTTTAGGATACTCTCCTAAACTGATTGGTGGACCATCCTATACTAGGCCTACTAAGCAACAAAAGTTGGAAAATGAAAATCTTAAGCTTAGGAAAGGTCAGGCCAAAATCATGGTTGCTTTGGAGATTCAAAACAATATGTGTAAGACTACACGGGCTACGCTCTAAGAGTGGCGAACGCGAGCGTTCCAATTAACAACAATAATATTTCGTAAAATAATCAAGTAAGCGGAAGACACCTAGATCGGTAGTCTTTTTGCACCTCGACCAAAGGAAAATTTGTATAGCCTTTATGAAGTAAACTATGAGAATTTGAATTTCACAAACAAATATTCGAATTCAATCAATCTAACGTTTTTATCAAATTATACAATCAACACACAAATTCACAAGTTTCACAATTGATCGCAACAACGTTTATGAAACTTGATTTTCATCGCAGGAAATCAAGTTTCGCGATAAAGCAAATAAAACGAAACTTAAAGAGTTGAGGGATAGGAAAACACAAACAGAGCTGATCACGGAGTTCCCAGCTTTCGTACGTCCTTGCAATCGGCCGGTACCTCTCCGCCCACCTTATCAAACGGATATAGGTGAGAGTTTCACTATCTTTGGAAATCTTTTACAAATGCACAAATTCACGACTAATACGACTCGATATACAATCTTGACCGTAGCTCCAATCGCAATTCGTGCAAAACCTCAACGAACCAAAACTTCAACCTCTGATTCCAACGATCAAACCCGCGCACCTATCTTTACCGAAGAACTTTGCGCTGATCGTCCAGCTGATTCCATCGTCAGGTTCCGTTGATCATTCAAGCAAGCTTCCCTTCTTGAATCCGGATGAGAAATACCCTTCAAAAACAAATCAACTCGACAGTGGTTCTGATTCACCACGAACCCAAGCTTCGAACGTTATCTTCCACAATCTTCAAGAACCTTCGATTGATCCCATTCTCAATATCAATTGATGAATACTTTGGAAGAAGATGATGATCTTGGTTTTGAATAGTCCTTGATCCAAAATCCTTAACCAATTTTGATCACAAGACGTTTCTGAACAATTTATAATTTGCTCACTGATTTCTCATGCTTACAAAGATTACACATATAGCTATTTATAGACAAAATAGAATTGAGTAAATTTAGGAACAATTTAACAGGTTTGTATCAATACATACATCAGTGTGTATCTATACAAGCAACTGACAGCGCTTGAGAAACTGAAACAAAGTGGTTATGTATGGATACAACCATGCGTATGTATCGATACATATACCAGAAAAATATGATCTAACTGATTTGTTTCGAAACATACAAGTGTGTTTCGAAACACAGAGCTCTCTCTGATTTCAAGAGAGTCTTCATGTGTTTCGAAACATAAAAGTGTGTTTCGAAACACAAAGGCTCCTCTGACTTCAGGGAGAACAATTTGTATCGATACACGTTTGCATTGTATCGATACAAATGCGTGATAATCAGCCTAAACAGATTTCAGGTCTTTTGGATCGATACAAGGTTAATATGTATCGATACAAATTACTCAAAACATAGTTTTTCAAAGTTTATAAAATGGTTTTTGCTGTCAAGTCAATATCAATTGTTACCAAAATATATTCTACTCTATTTTGATGTGTTTTGACAATTAATAAAATTCGGAGGGGAACTGGTGCATTTACAATATGATGCAACACATGATGAACCAACAGATGATTATGAAAAAATGGGCTGAAACTGAAGTTTGTCCAAAATTTGGAACTGCTCCACCCTTTGCTGATCCACTGCCAGAATTTGATCCTTTCCCATCTCCTAGTGATTCATCATCATCATCCTCCTCATCTGAGTTTTAAACTTTTTTACCTAGCCCCTTCTTTTTGATTTCTGACAAAGGGGGAGAATAGTTTGGGTAAACAAGGGGGAGTAGGAAGAAGTTTTAAATAATCAAGTTTTCAAGCTTTTCAAGTCTGCAAGAACATTCCCTGATCATTCTCTGAAATTGATCTTTTTGAAATAGATATTATAGGAATTAGGAAGTTCTTTTGAACAAAACTTGTTGTGAACTTCTAATAGTATGTATTATTATATTTCTTGTCATGAATCCTTTTGTATTAATCCTTGTACTCTGATGATTGTTATTTCTCACTTTTGTGAGTTTATGGATTAATTAATATGTATGATTCATTTTATGTCTCAATTTGCATCATATCAAGTTTTTACATTTTATTTGACTTATGAATGCTTGAATTGAGGGGGAGCTTGAAAAGATAAAAGCACTAATATTTCATATTACTTTAAGATTTGATTAAACCAAAATTAATCATTTAAAACATAATCAAGAAGTTTGTCATCATCAAAAAGGGGGAGATTGTTGAGGCAAAATCTCAATTTGATGTTTTAAAGATAACAAACATCTTAATTATATTTTAAGTATAATTTTGGTCATTGTGTTATCTAACAAGTGCTTTTGAGTGATATTAAAAAGATAGGTTTCATTGTGCAAAGCAAATAATTTAATATCAGCTCATGAGAATGATACAAGAAAGTCTGTCATCATTCTCTCATCATTCTCTTGCTCCAGCGTGTTTGTTCTTCAATGCCAAAGTACCTATTTAATTTAGGTGATAAATGAACAAGACAAAGAAACACTTTTCATGAGAATATTGCACAAGATCTCTACAGCAACTTATTCCATTATGGAAAGTCAAAGTGATTAATATCTTATGGGACTTTCCTTCTTAGGCCATATCACATGGAGCATGTGAAAAGAATGTTCTTTGACCTCAAGACACAATAAAATATCATTTGAATTTATTATGGAAGAGAAGAACATAGACCAATGAGGAGAAGACAACAACTTTCTAACTATGATTTGTTATGTACTTGCAAAGGATTATTAATGAACTTTCTCCAAGAAGTGATAGTCCTTTCTCCAACAAAGGCTACACTCTATTTTATATCAAGGTTGTACTTGCAAAGTACTTTTCCAACATCCCTTGATCAGATCACAGCTGGTTGCTTGCATAGAAAGCTGTCCCCACATCATTCTCCACTATTCCATGAAGCTTCTCAACACAGTTCTGTGAGAATGTTCTCTCATCATTCTCCCTGAAGCATTGTTCTCATATGACAGCACATTTCAACTACAATGGTCACACTTGTTCAGCAAGCAATGAAAGTACAATGCCAGCTCATCAAGACGCTCCTCTTGGAGAACATTCTCAGAATATTCTCCAGCTTACTCCAAGTTTGTGAGTAATGGCTAGTTCATTGTTCTCTGATTTTCTAACACATTCTCCAAGACTCCAAAGGCTCTCCAACATCTATAAATAGCATGGATTACAGCAGGAGCAATGCAAAAGTTTGAAGCACCATTTGATCATCCAATACTTGTCTTTCATGCACAAGAATTACACAAACTCTTTTTGATCTCTTTCACTCCAATCTTCACAATTGCAATACTTGGATCAACAATTCTTTAGAGTGATTTTAAGAGAGATTTTTACAGTTACTTAGAAAGCTTTATAAACCTAGTTTGGTTTGTTGTTAAGCTTTAGATCCAAACAACTCTTTGTAATAAGAAAGAACTTGCTCAAGAATACGTAACTATTGGTTGAGCAACTACCTTAGAAGGAAAGGTAGAGATTACCTTGGTGATAAGGTGGAAGATAAGCTTGTGATAGCTTGTCAAAGTTTTGGTCTTGGTTTAAGATCAAAGAAGAATAGTGGAAACCTTCACTTGGTGTGGGAAACTGGACTAGCCCAATTAAGGGTGAACCAGTATAAACTCTTTGTGTTATACTTCTCTTTATCTTCACACTTATGCATAGCTGACACACTTGCACACACTTGAATATTCTGTGAGAATAATCAAAGAACGTTCTCTGCCATCTTTCATAGATTGATCAGAGAACATTCTCTCAACATTCTCTAAGTCAGTTTTGTTTCAATACTCTTACAACAATATTCTGTGAGAATATTTTTTGAACGTTCTCTGCCTTCTTTCATAGACTGATCATTGAACATTCTCTCACCTTTCTCTAATTCTGTTTTGACTTAATTCTTTTCATTTAAGTTTGATTTATCATACAACTTATACTACTAACAAATTGAGTTCATTTTTAAAAGGGTCACAATTCAAACCCCCCCTTTCTTGTGATAAACTTTGCTACTTCAGTTGTCACAAACAAGCCAATGGCACAATGGAATGACGATGATAAGAAGAAAGTGAGTTACGATGCGAAGGCTCAAAATATCTTGATTTCCTCTTTGGGGATTGAGCAATAGTATCATGTGTCGCATTGTAACTCGGCAAAACAAATGTGGGACACATTAATCACTCACTTTGAGGTTATTAATGAAGTCAAGCAATCTAAATTAAACACTTTGACACAAGAATTTGAGCTTTTTCGCATGCAAGATGGTGAAACCATCGCACAAAAGCAACAAAGGTTTATAAAAATGACACACATATTGCATGGTCTTGGTTTTCCTATAGCAAATGAGGTTGCTACTAATAAAATTCTAAGGTGTTTGTCTAGGATTTGGCAACCTAAGGTCACCGCCATCAAAGAGGCAAATGACCTCTCACAATTGAGCCTTACAACGCTATTTGGAAAGCTAGAGGAGCATGAGAGTGTGCTTAAAGCCTTGGAAAAGGATGAGAAAGGATCTAGGAAGGAAAGTCATACGGAGAAACAAAAAGAGAAGGAAATGAAGTCAATTGCTCTAAAAAATTCATATTCCAAATCAAAACGTAAAGAGCAATGTGATGATAGCTTAAGTGACGACGAGTGGGATGAACAAGAAATGGATATATTTGTTCGAAGATTTCACAAGTATGTAAAATCACATGGTATAAAATTCTCGAAGAAAAATGATCCCAAGTCAAGGAAGCAATCAAGGGATGATATAGAAGATGAGAAGAGCAAGCCAAATAGATTGTCTTATGAATGTGGCAAATCGGGACACTATAGACCGAAATGCCCAATCTATAACACACGAAAGGGAAAGTCCTCCGAGAAAATTCACAAGAGTAAGAGAGCTTATGTTGCTTGGGATAGTTCAAGCGAGGATGAATCTAGGTCCAATAGCTCAAGTGAAGAGGATGAAGAACGCGCTCATGTGGTACTCATGAATGGTTCACCTAGTAAAGGCAAGAAACATCACAAACGTCAAGTAAGTGATTCTAGCTCTATCTCTAATGATAATCTCTCCTATGATGAACTTCAAAATGCTTTTGAAAAACTTTATGGTGAAGCCACTAATGCATTTAAGAAATTGGCAAAAAGGAAGAAAGTAATTTCTAACTTAGAGTCATAAATTGAAAAATTACAAGATGAATTAGAGGCATTAAAACTTACCAAGGTTATTTCAAAAGACGATTTTGAAAATAAATCATCAAACAATGATTGTGATTCTTGTTGTATTTGGCAAGGGGAAGTGAAAAACCTTCAAGCTAAATTACATAAGGCTCATATATCATCTTGGAATGAATGTGAAGCTTGTTGTGTTTGGCAAGGAGAAGTTAAAACCCTTAAAGCCAAATTAGACGAAGCCCTTGTACCAAAAATTCCTTTTGTGGATATGCCAAATTTTTTTAACAAGCCTAGAAATAGGCCTTCTAAAAATGACAAATTTGTTAAAAAGAAAATGAATCCCAAAAGAAACTATTTGAGTCACAAGGATCATTCCAATGTTTTGTGTTACTATTGTTGTCAGAAGGGTCATACCATTGCAAAGTGCCAAGCTAGAAAAACTTTTGTACCAAAAGGCAAAATGCAATGGGTTTCCAAATCCATCAATGGTTTTGTTACTAACCACCTAGGACCCAATGAGAGTTGGGGACCTATTTGCAATGACTAAAGTTGTAGGAGAGCGTCTTGAACCATTGACAAGAGACACCGATAACAATGACGTTCAAGACTCATAAAGGCATAAGGACTTAGGAGAAGTTTTGACTTGACACTCTAGAAGTTATGGAACTTGATCACTTCCTATATTTGATACTTCAAAGGGAAGATTCCTCTCCTTATCTTTATTTCTATTCCATATACTTTGCATTTTACATTTGCTTATGTGGTTCTTTGTTCATATACATATAATTTCAACTCAATATGAAATTTGGAATAATAGTTGTCCAATCCTCTATTTCCAAAAATTTTGCTCAATGATAGTAATAAGTTTGTGTATCATGTTGTGCCTAGTTATGCATAATGAAAGTAAATGCTTTGTCTTGGTATATTGATTGAAAATTTGAATTTTTGCTTTGATAAGTTTTGGTCACTTTCATAATGTTTGTACCTTGATGAATATATGTGTTTCATACATACATGCTTGTAAAGAGTCGTAAATTTTTTTTTAAACATCTTTTTGTTTGTTGTAACTCTATGACTTATCTAGCGTTTGATTTCAATTTGGTTGTACGGATAATTAGTAATGCCAAACTTTTAGGCATTTAAATTTGTGTATGACTTTATTATATTTCATGTATGGATTTAGTTATGCATGATGCGTTGTTTATTATTCGTCCGTAGAATATGTTTAAATGCTCAAAATGTCAATGTTTTACTAATCATGTGATTTGGTCTGGCTTGTTGTTCTACATGCCATGTTTGTCATGATTCTTTGTTGATTCATCATTGGAGTACATTTGTGCATATTTTGCTTAATTATTTTGATCAGGTTTTTTTATCATATAATGCATTTCGACAAATGTAAGTGCATTATATGACCTATTATTCGATACTTCTCATGAGTACTCTTTTCTTCTTTTTGATATTGTCAAAGGGGGATAAAAGATTTGCAAGCATAAGCCATGGATAAAGAGCTTTGAGTATTCGGATCCGGTTATTCAACGTTTATGCAAGATGACATCAACTAAGGGGGAGCTTCACAACTGGTTAGCCTTGTTGTTGTTTGCGTCTGTATCATATAGCTATTTGTAAATTGCATCTTAGGTAGGCTTAGTTAGCTTATGCAATAGTTTTGACAATTATCAAAAAGGGGGAGAATGTAAATGTACCAGTTCCCCTCCGAGTTTTAATAATTGTCAAAACACATGAAAATAGAGTAGAATATGTTTTGGTAACAATTGAAATTGACTTGACAACAAAAATATTTTTTGAAAGTTTGAAAAACCAATTTTTAGGTGTTTTGTATCGATACATATATACCTGTATCGATACAAATGTCCTGAAACATGTTCAGGCTGATTACCACACATTTGTATCGATACATAGCACTTTTGTATCGATACAAATTGCTCTCATTGGAGTCATAAGAGCCTCTGTGTTTCGAAACACACTTATATGTTTCGAAACACATGCAGACTCTCTTGAAACCAGAGAGAGCCTTGTGTTTCAAAACATACTTTTGTGTTTCGAAATATATCAGTCAAGACTCTGTTTTACTGGTGTATGTATCGATACAAAGTAGTGGTAGTATCAATACATACATTACAAAACTTCAGTTTTTCCAACGCTGTTAGTTACTTGTATCGATACACAGTAATGAATGTATCGATACAAGTTTGTTAGATTGTGCCTAAATTTGCTCAATTCTATTTTCTCTATAAATAGCTTTATGAGTCATTGTTGTAAACGAGAGAAACTATTGGTAAAGATTCCTTTGATCAAGATTGCTGAGTATTTTGCATCAAAGAGCATTCAAGAACAATCATCATCTTCCTCCAAATCTCTATCAAATTGAAGTTGAATATGGGTTAAATTGATGTTTCTTAGAAGAGTTTGAAGGATAACGTTCGGGGTAAGTTCGCGGTGAATGAGAATTACATCCGAGTTGATTTGGTCTTCAAGTGTTGCTTGAATTGATCAATACAATTTGGCGAGGGAATTAGCCGGACAATCATCACAAAGTTCTTGGTTCAAGATAGGTGTGAGGGTTTGATTGTTGGGAACGGTAATTGAAGCCAAGATTGGATTGAGGTCGCACAATCACAAGTTGGAGCTATGGTGAAGATCATCTGAGAGAGTCTGTATCTTTACTTATTGTATCAATTGTGTACTTGTGCATTCATATAAAATTTTTCGAATAAAAGTCTCAACTTATCCATTTGATAAGTTGGGGGAAGAGGTACCGGCCCACTGCGAGGACGACGTGAAAGCTGGGAACTCCCTAATCATCTACGTGTGTCATTCTCTAATCCCTTATCTCTTTACTTTACGATTTGTTGTTAATTCACAAACGTGGTTTTGTCATACACGCCAAGTGTTTGACAAAAGTACCGTTTGTTACTTTGTTTGCTATAAGATAATTCGATACCGTTATTTGTTTGTATGAATGATTTTCATGGAAAAACTATATTTGACAATTGCTTGAATTCGAATATTTGTTGTTATATTCGAATTATCATCATTATATCATTTTGGCTATATTACCTTTCCTTGGGTCGAGGTGCAAATAGACTACCGATCTAGGTAGCTTCCGCTCACTCGTTTAATATCCCAAAAATTGTGAGTTGTATTTTCAGATCGCTTATTTTCGCCACTTTAAGCGTAGCCACGTAGTCTAACAAAATTCCTTGTTTGACTTCCCAAATCTGTAGGAGACAAAGTTAGAGAAAAACTTATGGGTCAAAACCCCAATGGTGATATTCCTTATGATCAATTAGCTTTAAATTATTAATAGCTTACATACAAAAGGTAGCCCTCAAGATTTGATAAGATGACAAAGTTCAAAAACAACTTGCTAAAGAAAAATCCACAAACAATAAAGATATGGGAACTTTTTGTGAACAATTTGGCTTACCTTGTTCTAAGAAACCAAAATCTAGACCCAAGCGTGGTCCTCCTAAGCCATAATTCTATAAGAAGAAACCCCATAGACCTTATAGAAATCCTTATAGAAAATCCCACCATGAGGTTAAGCCAGAAAATCATGTCCCTTTCAACAAAAACTTTCCTAGGAAAGCTAGGTCTCCGGTAGTCTGCTATAATTGCAATAAACCTAAGCACCCCAGTAAATATTGCAGATTAAAAGGTAATTTAAAAGCCTTAAATCTTGATCAAGAGTTGGAAGAACATATCAATAATTTGTTAATTGAAACATCTGATGATGTCTCTATTCCTAATTCTTCAGATGATTTAAATCAGGTTCAAAACGACGACTTATTAGAAGATGAGTCTGGTTCTTCTAGCCAAATTAATGTTTTAATAAAGGAACAAGATCTCCTTTTTGAAGCTATAAATGTTATCACTTATCCTCATGTTAAAAAGGTTCATCTTGAAAAATTAAAATCTTCTCTTGTGACTAAACCAACTATAAATCCTCTAGTAACCAATAAGTTTAATTTTACTAATACTTTCTGTTGTTCCCTTTGTTGTCATACATTTGGATCAAACAACATGTTGAGCAAGATGTCTTGACATCTTGCCAACATAAGGGCTGTGACATGTCGCTTCGGCAGAAGAACATCAGTCCAAAAATTCATAGTGTGCGAATTATGCTCATAGTCCTTCAGATTTAGTTTGTTTGTTACTTAGAGATGAAGAAAAAAAATACTCCAACGCTCCCAGTTGAAGTATATCTCTTAAGTAGTTTGTTATGGCATGTTTACTTATCTACGAAGATTTAAAATCAAATATCCAAACAAATAATGTTTGTTACAAGATTATTAGCTCAACCAAAAAAAAAATAAATCAGAAGATTATTTGTTTGCGCGCCTCAGATTTTTAGAACAACTTGAAGAAGTTACAAAGACAAATATTTTATCTTTTGAAGATAAAAGATTTATTCTCAACAAACTTCAACAAACTTTCCTATTATTCAGCTTGGCTCTATCTCATATCAGAAACTATAAATAGAGGACCAAGCATTGAAGCAAAGTACGACTAAAGATTATAGTTTAAGTTCCAATAGTTTTTATTGAGTCTTTTCTTTGTTTTTGTTCATTATTGTTATCGTGCAATTGTTGCACTATTGCATTGAGTTTATCTCACAACCTCCAGTTTAATTAATTGGTTAGGGAGAGGCACATACTTAGGGGGAGTCCTAAGTAATATCATTCGGGTAGATTTAGTTTGAAGCTTTGAATAGGGGCTATTCAAATAAGAACTAGAGACTTGGAACTACGGTATATTGAAGGTAATTCTCTTGGATTGGTATTCCCCAGATTAGGTGTTTTGACACTGAACTGGGTAAAAAATTACTTGTGTTCTTTATTTGCTTTCTGCACTTTATTATTATACTACTGTCGTGTCATAAAGCTGAGCAAGTTGTTGAAGCATCTTGCTTAACAACATTCCCACAGGGGACCTAGAATTTCAATTGGCATTAGAGCAGGCACCCTGCCTGATTAGGGTGAGCTCCAGGGAACATAATTCTATTATCCATGGAAGTTGACAAAGACGGAGGTTCTTGCAACAAACCACCATTATTGAATGGTGCTAATTATGATCATTGAAAGGGTAAGATGATTGCCTTCTTAAAATCCCTTAGAAGAAGCACTTGGAACTCAGTCAGATGGGGTTGGACACCACCAACTGTGGCCACTAAAGAAGGGACATCTATTCAGGAGCTGAAGGATGAAGAGATATGGACTAAAGAGGAGATTGAAGTTGCTGAAGCTAATGAAAAAGCCTTGAATGCCATATTCAATGGTGTTGACAGACATGTTTACAAGCAAATCAATGCATGTCTTGTTGTCAAAGAAGCTTGGATAATGCTGCAAAACACTTATGAAGGAACATCTAAGGTAAAGGTATCCAGACTACAACTCATTAACAATAAGTTTGAGAATATGAAGATGGAAGAGAATGAGACAATTCATTAGTTTCATTCAAGGATCTTAGACCTTGCAAACTCATCCTTCATTCTAGGAGAAAGGATACCAACTGAGAAAATAGCAAGAAAAATACTCAGATCTGTACCTAAGAGGTTTGACATACATGAAGGTAACTGCTATTAAAGAAGCTCAAGACATAAGTACAATCTGCTTAGATGAACTACTTGACTCTTTACAAACCTTTGAGATGGGTTTGAATGACAAATGTGAAGGAAAATAGCGTTATTTTAAGCAGCGGAATTCAAAATTGTTTCCTTAGTTTGATCCTTACGAATGAGCATGATATGTGTTTTAGAGTTTTTACCTCTTGTAGGGAAGAACCTTTGAATCACGAACAAGATGATCATGAGCGTTGATGAAGATCACCGACGTCTCTAACTAGTCCACACGAACAATCACCTTCAATAGCGTGCTAGCCCTTTATGTTTGAAGGCTATGCAAGAATATTTAGAGAGAGGATTATTTTAGGGTTTTCCAACTCTAAAATATGTTAATGCACCAGTTCCCCTCCGAGTTTTAATAATTGCCAAAACACATGGAAATAGAGTAGAATATGTTTAGGCAACAAGTGAAATTGACTTGACAGCAAAAAAAAAGATTGGCAAGCATAAGCTATGGAAAAAGCTTTGAGACTTCGAATCCGTTATTCAACATATGTGCAAGACGGCATCAACTAAGGGGGAGCTTCGCAAGTAGTTAGCCTTTTGTTGTTTGAGTCTGTAACTTAAAGCTATTTGAAAATTCCATCTTAGGTAGGCTTAGTTAGCTTATGGAATAGTTTTGACAATTATCAAAAAGGGGGAGAATGTTAATGCATCAGTTCCCCTCCGAGTTTTAATAATTGTCAAAACACATGGAAATAGAGTAGAATATGTTTAGGCAACAATTGAAATTGACTTGATAGCAAAACATTATTTTGAAACTTTGAAAAATCAATTTTTGGGTGTTTTGTATCGATACATGTAAGTCTGTATCGATACAAATGTCCTGAAACATGAACAGGCTGATTATCACGTATTTGTATCGATACATAACACCTTTGTATAGATACAAATTGTTCTCATTGAAGTCAGAGGAGTCTCTGTGTTTCGAAACACACTTGTATGTTTCGAAACACATGCAGACTCTCCTGAAGTCAGAGAGAGCCTTGTGTTTCGAAACATACCTTTGTGTTTCGAAACATATCAGTCAAATTTCTATTTTTCTGGTGTATGTATCGATACATACGCGTGGATGTATCGATACAAGAACACAATCCTTTCTGCTGTGAGTTACTTGTATCGATACACACATACACACTGATGCATGTATCGATACAAGTTTGTTAGATTGTGCCTAAATTTGCTCAATTCTACTTCCATTATAAATAGCTTTATGTGTTATTGTTGTATGGGTGAGAAACCAGTATTGAAGAGTTCTTTGGTCAAGATTGTTTGAGAGTTTTTTATCAAGCATCATTCAAGAGCAATCATCATCTTCCTTCATTACTTATATCAAATTGAAGATTGAGTATGGGTTCAATTGGAGATTGATTTGAAGAATTCGAAGGATAACGTTCGAGGAGAATTCGCGATGAATCAGAATTCGTCGCTCGGGTTGATTGGGTCTTGAAGGTTGGGTTTCTCATCCGGTTTCAAGAGTTTGCTTGAAGATTACAATTCGGTTCGTTGAGGGAATTATTCGGACGATCATCACGGATTCTTGGATTGGAGATCGCGTGAAGGATTGATCGTTGGGAACGAATATTGAAGACGAGATCGAATTGGGTTTGCGCATTTACAAAGACGGGTTTATGTTGAAGATGGTGAAGACCGGGTTTAGCGTCTGTATCTTACATATTTGAGTCGTTTGTAAACTGTGCATTGAAAGAGTTTTTCCGAAGTAAAACTCTCACCTTGTCCGTTTGATAAGGTGGGCGGAGAGGTACCGGCCCACTGCGAGGACGTACGAAAGTCGGGAAATCCGTGATCACTCCCTTGTGTATCTTTCTATCCTTTATCTCTTTTACATTCCAAATAGTTATTCACTTCACTTGTTATTTGGATTTGCAATTGTACAATTTGTGTGTGAGTCAATTTCAAATAGAATAAGTGTAATTTGAAATTGATTGACTTGGTTAATTTGAATTGCATTCATTGTATCGTATTCATTCCATCGGCTTTTACTACACTTCCTTTGATCGAGGTGCAATAGACTACCGATCTAGGTAGCTTCCGCGCTTACTCGATTATTTTACGAAAAACCGTAGTTGTTGTTTGAAACGCTTTGCTCGTCACATTTTGAGCGTAGCCTTGTAGTCTAACAAAAACACTTTTTGAAACTTTGAAAAATCAAATTTTAGGTGTTTTGTATCGATACAAATGTCCTGAAACTTGTTCAGGCTGATTACCACGCATTTGTATCGATACATAGCAGCTTTGTATCGATACAAGTTGTTCTCATTGGAGTCCAGAAGAGCCTCTGTGTTTCGAAACACACTTTTATGTTTCGAAACACATGAAGACTCTCTTGAAACCAGAGAGAACATTTTGTTTCGAAACATACTTGTGTGTTTCGAAACATATCAGTCAATTTCTGTTTTTTTGATATGTGTATCGATACATACACGTGTTTGTATCGATACAAGAACACAAATCTTCCTGCTGTCAATTGCTTGTATCGATACACACTGATGCATGTATCGATACAAGTCTGTTGGATTGTGCCTAAATTTGCTAAATTCTATTTTCATTATAAATAGCTTTATGTGTTATTGTTGTAAGTCATGAGAAACCAGTATTGAAGAGTTCTTTGGTCAAGATTGTTTGAGAGTTTGGTATCAAGGATCATTCAAGAGCAATCATCATCTTCCTTCATTACTTCTATCAAATTGAAGATTGAGTATGGGTTCAATTGGAGATTGATTAGAAAAATTCGAAGGATAACGTTCGAGGAGAATTTGCGGTGAATCAGAATTTGTCGCTCGGGTTGATTGAGTCTTGAAGGTTGGGTTTCTGATCCGGGTTCAAGAGTTTGCTTGAAGGTTACAATTCGATTTGTTGAGGGAATTATTCGGACGATCATCACGGATTCTTGGATTGAAGATCGCGTGAAGGATTGATCGTTGGGAATGATAATTGAAGACAAGATCGAATTGGGTTTGCGCAATTACAAAGACGGGTTTATGTTGAAGATGGTGAAGACCGAGTATTAGTGTCTGTATCTTGCATATTTGAGTCGTTTGTAAATTGTGCATTGAAAGAGATTTTTTCCGAAGTAAAAGTCTTAGCTTATCCGTTTGATAAGCTGGGGGGAGACGTACCGGCCGACTGCGAGGACGACGCGAAAGTTGGGAACTCCCTGATCACTCCCTTGCGTATATCTCTATCCCTTATCTCTTTTACATTCCAATTTGTTATTCACTTGCATAGATAATTTCGTCACACACGCCACATGTTCGACGAAATTATTCTGTGCTCGCTTCGCTTGTTATTTGAATTTGCAATTCCGAGTTTTTGTGTGTGATTCAATTTTCAAAAGATTCGTGTGATTTGAAAATTGCTTAACTTGATAATTTGAATTGCATTCGTTGTATCGTATTCATTCCATCGGCTTTTACTACTTTTCCTTTGATCGAGGTGCAATAGACTACCGATCTAGGTAGCTTCCGCGCTTACTTGATAGTTTTACGAAAAACGGTAGTTGTTGTTTGAAACGCTTTTGCTCGTCACATTTGAGCGTAGCCTTGTAGTCTAACAAGTGGTATCACGATCCCGGTTAATTTTTCATAAAATTCAGCGGATTTGTGCCAATTATTAGACAATATGGCTTTTGCACCAAAAGGGGCGTACAATCGCGCGCCAATCTTCAACGGCGAGCATTTCGATTATTGGAAGAGTAGTATGAGGATTCACATCACTTCTTATGATGTTGAAGTTTGGAATATCATCATCAACGGTCCCTTTGTTCCGACAAATACCGATTTGAATGGTATTATTACCAACAAGCCTATGGCACAATGGAATGACGACGATAGAAAGAAAGTAGGTTATGATGCGAAGGCACAAAATATTTTACTATCCTCATCGGGGATTGACCAATTTTACCATGTCTCGCATTGTACCTCGGCAAAACAAATGTGGGATACATTAGTTGACCACTTTGAAGGAATTAATGAAGTTAAGCAATAAAAAATTAACACTTTGACACAAAAATTTGAACTTTTTCATATGAATGATGGTGAAACCATCAATGAAATGCAACAAAGGTTCATAAAAATCACACATAAATTGCATGGTTTTGGAAACCCTATAGCAAATGAAGTTGCTACTAACAAAATTTTGAGGTGTTTATCTAGAAAATGGCAACCAAAGGTCACGGCAATAAAAGAAGCCAATGATCTCTCTCAATTGAGCCTTACAACGCTCTTTGGAAAGCTAGAAGAGCATGAAAGCGTGCTCAATGCCTTAGATAAGCATGAGAAGGGATCTAAGAAGGACAAGCATACGGAGAAGGAAAAAGATAAAGATAGGAAGTCCATTGCTCTAAAGGCTTCCGTCTCAAAGTCCAAAAAGGTTGAGCAAGAGGAAAGTAGCTTAAGTAACGACGAGTGGGACGAAGAAGAAATGAATTTATTTGTTCGAAGATTTCATAAGTATGTTTCAAAACATGGTATAAAATTCTCGAAGAAAAATGATCCCAAGTCACGGAAGCAATCAAGGGATGATATAGAAAAGGAGAAGAGCAAGCCTAAAAGATTATGTTATGAATGTGGCAAATCGGGATACTATAGACCGGAATGTCCATCTTATAACAAACGAAAGGGAAAGTCCTCCGAGAAAATTCAGAAGAGTAAGAGAGCTTATGTTGCTTGGGATAGCTCAAGCAAAGATGGATCTAGGTCCAATAGCTCAAGTGAAGAGGATGGTGAACGCGCTCATGTTGTACTCATGGATGGTTCACCTAGCAAAGGCAAGAAACATCACAAACGTCAAGTAAGTGATTCTAGCTCTATCTCTAATGATAGTCCCTCATATGATGAACTTCAAAATGCTTTTGAAAAACTCTATGGTGAAGCCACTAGTTCGTTTAAGAAATTGACAAAAAGAAAGAAAGTAATTTCTAACTTGGAGTCACAAATCAAAAAATTACGAGATGAATTAGAGGCATTAAAACTTACCATGGTTCCTTCAAAAGACGATTTTGACAATAAGTCATCAAAGAATGAATGTGATTCTTGTAGTAATTTGAAAGGAGAAGTGAAAAACCTTCAAGACAAATTATACAAGTCTCATATGTCATCTTGGAATGAATGTAATGCTTGTAGTGTTTGGCAAGGAGAAGTTAAAACCCTTCAAGCCAAATTAGACGAAGCCCTTGTACCCAAAATTCCTTTTGAGGATATGCCAAAGACTTTTAACAAGCCTAAAAATAGGCCTTCTAAAAATGACAAATTTTTTAAAAAGAAAATAAATCCCAAAATAAATTTGTTGCGTCACAAGGATCATTCCAATGTTGTGTGTTACTATTGTTGTGATAAGGGTTATACCATTGCAAAGTGCCAAGCTCGAAAAACTTTTGTACCAAAAGGCAAAATGCAATGGATACCTAAATCTATCAATAGTTTTGTTACTAACCACCTAGGACCCAATGAGAGTTGGGGACCTATTTGCAATGTTTAAAGTTTTAGGAAAAGGTCTTGAACCATTGACAAGAGACACCGGTAACAATGGCGTTCAAGACTCACAAAGGTGTAAATGGATGAGAAAAGATTTGACTCAATATTCATGAAAGTAGTGGAACTTGATCACTTCCTATACTTGACACTTAAGGGAAGATTCTTATCTCAAACTTTATTCCTATCCTTTACTTTGCATTTATATGTTTGTGTGGTTCTTTGTTCATATACATATAATTTCAACTCAATATGAAATTTGGAATGATAGTTGTCCAATCCTCCATTTCCAAAATTTTTGCTCAATGATAGTAATAAGTTGTTGAGACTCTTATTTAAAAATGGGGATTTGACAAAGATCAAGCCAAAAGTCATATTAAGTTCATTTTTGTTTGTATATGCTTGTATATCATGTTGTGACTAGTTATGCATAATGAATATAAATGCTTTGTCTTGGTACATTGATTGAAAATGTGAATTTTTGCTTTGATAAGTTTTTGTCACTTTCATAATGTTTGTACCTTGGTGAATATATTTGTTTCATACATACATGTCTGTATAGAGTCATAAAGCTTTTTTGAACATCTTGTTGTTTGTTGTAACTCTATGACTTTACTATCTCAAATTGATTGTATGATTCCTTTTATAGACAAAATAGAATTGAGTAAATTTAGGCACAATTTAACAGGTTTGTATCGATACATACATCAGTGTGTATCTATACAAGCAACTGACAGCGCTTGAGAAACTGAAACAAAGTGGTTATGTATCGATACAACCACGCGTATGTATCGATACATACACCAGAGAAATTTGATCTAACTAATTTGTTTCGAAACACACAAGTGTGTTTCGAAACACAGAGCTCTCTCTGATTTCAAGAGAGTCTTCATGTGTTTCGAAACATAAAAGTGTGTTTCGAAACACAGAGGCTCCTCTGACTTTAGGTAGAACAATTTGTATCGATACAAGTTTGCATTGTATCGATACAAATGCGTGATAATCAGCCTGAACAAGTTTCAGGTCTTTTGTATCGATACAAGGTTAATATGTATCGATACAAATTACTCAAAACATAGTTTTTCAAAGTTTATAAAATGGTTTTTGCTGTCAAGTCAATATCAATTGTTACCAAAATATATTCTACTCTATTTTGATGTGTTTTTACAATTATTAAAACTCGGAGGGGAACTGGTGCATTTACATCAACTACCTTAATGGTTATCCTGTTACGGAAAACGTTAGATCAGCAACAAAGTACTTGACTCCACATCTAGGGTACAAAGTGTTTCAGGTCTAAAGGCAGTTTACACCATTATCACCATGAGAGTAACTTATGACACTTTGCATAACTTTGCATGTATCATTCTCATAGTGGGTCAATCCGATATAAATATTATTCCTAATATTTCTTATACCTATGTCAAGACTTGATAACTCCTTATCCTTTGATCAATGAGATGCGATCATCAGTCTATCTTCATAATAGTCTTAATGCTTTAAGGTTATCCCATTTTACCTTAAAGCTCGACTACGTATACTTTAAGAATATTGTCCTTGTGTTTAATTAGTCTCATGATTTAGTCACACTTAATATTAAACGGACTATCTATTCTAGGGATTTCATTATTTTGGACTCTTACAAACACAATGAAAGAAATGCCTTATATTATTAATAAATTCCTAAAGCAAATACTATGAAAATAGATTGGCTCTTAGGACTTACTCCAACAATCTCCCACTAGCACTAAAGCAAATCTGGTATTACTTTAATACCCATAGACCCATCACGCTTCAACTGCGCAAGAGGCTTTGTTAGTGGATAAGGAACCATTTCATATGTTGGTATCTTACGTATCTTCGAACGTTCTATTTCGATCTCCATTGAAATATAGAAGTATCTAAGTATAAATGAATCGTCGGTGGGATATATTCTCAAGTGTTCTTGCAAGATTTAACTATTACCATCACTAATGTGATTAATGTGACTTGCAACACCGGGAAACATAGCTTTAGCTCAATCATGAGCCAAACAATCCAAGTCAATTACTTAACTTCTATAATTGAAATAAACATACTATGAAGCTTATCTTATAGCTTTCAATGTTTATATTCAAGCATGACACACAATACATTAGTATGGAAACTAGCCATAATTTTAACTTCCTTATAATGATCATTTCCACTCCTACCTATTTCAAGAGATAGTCCTTAATTCTTTTAAGGTCTTTAGAGATATCATTGAAGGTAATTTAGTGTCAAACACTAATTTCAATTTTGGTACTTATTGATTGTGTTACAATCACATGGTGTATCTGATTTTGTACATATTCAGATGTGCATGATTAATCCTATCTTCCAAAGCATATGGATTATTTTTCACATGTCTCTTTCTCATCCAATGAGATATGATATTGTCCTTTTGACAAAATCAATCATATGACGCAATAATTTCACACGTTAAGTGTCTCAACACTTCATTAGTAAATGTACATAGGCTATTCCTAACTATTTAGGAATCCTTGCCTATATAGATAGGCTATTCCTAACTCTTTAGGAATTCTTGCCTAAGTATTTCATCAAGAGTTATTTCTTTAATCATGTTTCACATGTATAAAGAAAATACTTTTGATGATTAATATGTCTTCCACATATTACACCAAATTTAATATTATTGCTCCCACTAAATCCTTGTGTGCACAAGATATATATTTGTCCTTTATCAATTTGTTTTCCATAAAACTTCCAAAAGGAACAAATATTTAAACTTATTCAATCTAATAAAAGTTACATAGGTTTGTCCTTATTAATTTTGTTGGGTTTTGAAGATTGGCTACAATTGTGTCAAAAACATATATTAGCCAGATGAGTGGTCAGATGCCTATGATCACTGATAATGGGTCAGATGTTGTAGCATATGGAACAGCATTCTGTGATCTGCCAGCTCGCGCCAGCTCGCGCGTTTATATTTTTATGCAATCTTTTATAAGATTCGCTTTGGTTTTTATTTTAACCATTACTTGGTGATTAAGTCACGTGCTCTGAAGAAGTCTAAGGCGGTCAAGCCTAGATATATTTTAAGAAGTGATATTGATTTATTTTTAAAGAAGATCTCTTGTTCTAGAAGATTCAAGACTTGGACCTTACAACGTCCAAAGGTGTCTGAAGCCCAAACCCTACGTATAAATATATGTAATGACAGACCCTAGAATCTAAGCTAAACCGTGTGTGTTCTAAAGCGTGTGTTTTAAGGTTAAGTCTTCTTTTGTTAGTTTGTTAGTTTGTTTCCATCGTTTGTGAGCCTTGCTTGTATCATCGCTGGTCAAGCTAAGGAGGTGTTTGTTAGAGTTGTAATTGTGCTTCTCCTCAGCCTGTAGGTACGGAGTTAGTATTCAGTCGGAAGAGTGTGTCTCTTGTCCAAAGAAAACATATCAAAAGAGAAAAGAATAAAAGCAACGCTGTCTGTGTTGTTTTAGGTTAGGAGGTGAGACGGGGTCTCATATCTAGGAGTTCCTACGTAGAGTTGTCACGTGAAGTAGGGTCTAGGTGGAAGACAAGTTGTGACGCTACGTTGGTCCTTACACTAGAACTATTATAGTGAGTTCACTCCTGGATTGGTATCCCCAGACTAGGGCAAGTTGCGCCGAACTGGGTTAACAAACCTACTGTGTTCTTTACTTTTCCGCTGCTTTTAATTTCGTTTTATTTGTGGTGTTGTCCTTAGCTAGACACGCGCTCGGACAGTTGTGCTTACATTGTTCACAGCGTTTGTCTGTCTGGTAGCCAGAATTTCAATTGGCATCAGAGCAGGCACCCTGTTCCGTTTAGGGTGAGCTCCAGGGAGGTTTTCGTGCAAAGATGGACAAAGAAGGAGGACCTATGAATAGGACACCACTTTTGGTTGGTGACTCTAGTTATGACAACTGGAAATCCTGGATGACAACGTTTCTAAAATCCATGGACCACAAAACATGGAGAGCTGTTATAAATGGTTGGGAACATCTAGTAGTTACTGATAAAGATGGTGCAGCCACCACCACACTCAAGCCTGAGGAAGAATGGAGCAAAGAAGAGGAGGCATTAGCTAATGCAAATTCAAAAGCCTTGAATGCTCTGTTTAATGGAGTTGATGTGCATATATTCAAGCTAATCAAAAGATGCACTGTTGCCAAGGAGGCATGGAAGATACTCCAAACTGTTCATGAAGGTACATCCAAGGTGAAAAGCTCAATATTGCAACTTTTGACTAGTAAGTTTGAGAGCTTGAAGATGAATGATGAAGAAACTATTCAAGAATTCCACATGAAGATTCTTGATTATGACAATCAATTTGATGCCTTGGGTGAGAAGATATCTGAAGAAACTTTAGTGAGAAAGATGCTTAGGTCTTTACCTAAGAGATTTGATATGAAGGTCACTGCAATTGAGGAGTCCAAAGACATTTCAGATTTGAAGATGGATGAGCTAGTTTTCTCTTTACAAACCTTTGAGATGTCACCCAATGAGAGATATGAGAAGAAGTCAAAGAGCATTGATTTTGCTGTTGAAGAGTCTGACCAACAAGATAATATGAAGACTGATGAAAGTATCTCTGAAGCTATGGCAATGTTGGGAAAACAATTCAGTAGAGCTTTGAAGATGGACAGACGTCCTAAGACATATGCTCCAGACAACAGTCGCAGCACAAACAAGAATGTCATTAATCAGAAAAAACCCAGAGCTGAAGACAAGATGAATCAAAACAAAGGGGTTCAATGTCATGAATGTGAAGGATATGGTCATATCAGAACTGAGTGTGCGACTTATTTGAAGAAACAAAAGAAGGGAATGGCTGTCACTTGGTCAGATGCAGATGAAGAAGATCTTGGAACTGTCAATCATGTTGTTGCTCTGACAAGAATGTGTACATCTGACTCAAGCTTCTTTGATGGAGAACTATCTTATGAAGAATCTCCTGATGTTTATCAAGAATTGGAGATCAGAAGTGAAGAAATCTGTAAGCAAAAAGGAACCATTGCTCTTCTGCAAGCTGAAAAGAGTAATTTATTACAAATAAACTCAGATCTCAATGATGAAGTTTCTTTACTAAAATCAAAGATAAACAACATGAACAAGCAACTGAGGATGCTCAACAGCGGTACTGATAAATTAGATGAGATTCTGGAGATTGGGCAGAGTTCAAGGAATGTTAAAGGTATAGGCTTTGACTACAGAGCTGTGCCTCATCAGACACAATTTGTACCAGCTGTTAGTACTTATGATCCAATTATGTCAAGACAGATGCCCCTTACATCAAGCAAGATAAAAGGGTAGATACTATGATTGGATATGTCACCACTGTGGAAGAAAGGGGCACATTAGACCTTTCTGTTACATATTACATGGCTCTCCTGACATAAATTACTCATCAAGACCTGAGCCTGTTGTGAAGAACATCAAGAAGGAATGGAAGATAAAGAATGACCAATTCACAAGCAATACTGCTAGTGAGACTGCTCAAATTGCTCACACATCTCTGTGAGCCTCATCTAGAAGTGATTGGTATTTTGATAGTGGGTGTTCCAGGCACATGACTGGAGTAGAACAGTTTTTGACAGATGTTGTGCCATATGCTACCAGCTTTGTAACCTTTGGGGATGGAGCCAAGGGAGAAATCAAGGGTATAGGAACACTGGTGAATGGAGATCTACCAAAGCTTGATAAAGTTCTTCATGTAAAGGGACTAAGTGCCAACTTAATCAGTGTTAGTCAGTTATGTGATCAAGGGTTGAAAGTCAACTTTACTAAGGATGAATGTTTAGTAACAAATGTTGAAGGTGACACTCTAATGAAAGGTGTGAGATCAAAGGACAACTATTACATGTGGGTCTCACAAGACAACATTGTGCTATCTGCTTGTTTAACAGCAAAAGAAGATGAAGTGAAACTGTGGCATCAAAAACTTGGGCATTTGAATTTGAGAAGTATGAAGAAAGCTATTGTTGAAGGAGCTATCAGAGGTTTACCTAACCTTCAAATTCAAGAAGGTAGTATTTGTGGAGAATGTCAGGTGGGTAAACAGACCAAAGTGCCGCACCAGAAGCTGCAACATTTGTCCACATCTAGAGTCCTTGAACTTCTACATATGGATTTGATGGGACCTATGCAAGTTGAAAGCCTAGGTGGTACAAAGTATGCCTTTGTTATTGTTGATGACTTCTCCAGATTCACATGGATCACATTTATTAAAGAAAAGTCTGACACTTTTGAGAAGTTTAAAGATCTATGTTTACAACTTCAAAGAGAAAAGGAATGTAGTATTGTCAGAATCATAAGTGACCATGGGAAAGAGTTTGAGAATGCTAAGTTCTCTGAGTTTTGCACTGCTGAAGGAATATTTCATGAGTTTTCTGCACCTATCACTCCTCAGCAAAATGGTATAGTTGAAATGAAGAACAGAACATTGCAAGAATCAGCTAGAGTCATGCTACATGCCAAGAAGCTACCTTTCTATTTTTGGGCTGAAGCCATGAATACAGCCTGTTACATCCATAACAGAGTTACATTGAGAAAAGGTACATCCACTACCTTATATGAATTATGGACGAGCAGAAAGCCAACAGTAAAACACTTCCATGTGTTTGGTAGCAAGTGTTATATCCTAGCTGATAGGGAGCCAAGAAGGAAGATGGACGCTAAAAGTGATGAAGGAATTTTTCTGGGTTATTCAAATAACAACAGAGACTATAGAGTGTTCAATTCCAGAACCAGAACAATGATGGAGTCTATTTATGTTGTGATAGATGAATGTGGTAAAAATGATGTGCCACATGATAGCATATCTGACTCAGCAGGTGACACTCAGGGGGAGACAAAAGATGTAGACACAAATATTGAAGAATCTGAAGAGAGCAGTTCAGAAACTACTTCTCCCAACAAAGGGCCATCTATCAAAATACAGAAGAACCATCCTATAGATCAAGTCATTGGAGATCCAAATCAAGGAGGCTTTAACTGATGAGTTCTGGATAAATGCAATGCAAGAAGAATTAACTCAATTCAAAAGGAGTGATGTGTGGGATTTAGTTCCTAGACCTGAGAATGTGAATGTCATAAGAACAAAGTGGGTATTCAAGAACAAGTCAGATGAAAATGGTACTATCACAAGGAACAAAGCCAGACTTGTTGCTCAAGGTTATGCTCAGATTGAAGGAATAGATTTTCGTGAGACTTTTGCACCTGTAGCTAGGTTGGAATCCATCAGATTGTTGTTGGGAATAGCATGCATTCTTAAATTCAAGCTATATCAAATGGATGTCAAGAGTGCATTCCTCAATGGATATTTAAATGAAGTTGTCTATGTGGAACAACCTAAAGGTTTCATTGATCCAAGTGGTCCTGATCATGTCTACAAGTTGAAGAAAACCCTATATGGGTTGAAGCAAGCTCCTAGGGCTTGGTATGATAGACTTACTGATTTCTTGGTGACTCATGGCTACAAAAAGGGAGGCAATGACAAAACTTTGTTTGTGAAATATGTAAGAGGAAAGCTTATGATTGCCCAGATCTATGTTGATGACATAGTGTTTGGAGGAATGTCTAACCAGATGGTGGAGCATTTTGTTCAGCAAATACAATCTGAATTTGAGATGAGTCTTGTGGGTGAGCTAAATTATTTTCTTGGTCTTCAAGTGAAACAGATGGAAGATACTATCTTTATCTCCCAAAACAAATATGCGAAAAGTATTGTCAAGAAATTTGGTATGGAGAATGATACTCATAAAAGAACTCCTGCTCCTACTCATGTGAAGCTTTACAAGGATGAAAAGGGTGTTGATGTTGATCAAAGTATGTACATGAGCATGATTGGAAGTCTCCTATATCTCAATGCAAGTAGACCAGACATTACATTTGCAGTTGGAGTATGTGCTAGGTACCAAGCTGAACCAAAGATGAGTCATCTGACTCAGGTAAAGAGGATCTTGAAGTATGTCAACAGTACCAGTGATTATGGGATACTATATACCCATGGGAATAATGCTATGTTGATTGGGTACTGTGATGCTGACTGGGCTGGAAGTGCTGATGATAGGAAGAGTACTTCTGGTGGATGTTTCTTTCTAGGCAACAATCTCATATCATGGTTTAGTAAGAAGTAGAATTGTGTTTCCTTATCCACAGCTGAGGCTGAGTATATAGCTGCTGGAAGTACATGTGCACAATTAGTTTGGATGAGACAGATGCTGAGTGAGTACAATGTCAAGCAAGATGCTATGACTTTATTCTGTGACAACCTGAGTGCAATTAATATTTCTAAAAATCCTATACAGCACATCAAGACCAAGCACATTGACATTAGACATCATTTTATCAGAGATTTAGTTGAAGAAAAGGTCATCACTCTTGAAACTGAAGAGCAAGTAGCAGATATTTTTACTAAAGCCCTTGATACTACTCGATTTGAAAAATTAAGAGGGAAGTTAGGTATCTGCCAGATTGAAGAATTGTAGCAGTTAATTTATTTGAGGCGTGCAGCAGTTACATTTCAATATCATAACCGTTTATTGCACGCAAGTTAAGGAAGCCACTCTCCAACTTCCTCAAGTGTTACTATTGCTCTTTACAAGTTCATTTTTTCATACTCTCAACTTCTCAACTTCTCTCTCGCCCGGTTCAACAACTTTCATTGGTTATTACTTTCTTGCTCACTCAAACAACAAATCATCACCATGTCTGATTCAATTCCACAACCTACATTGCAAGATCAACCCACAAATGTACAATCTGATCCTGTTCTTGATTTCGTCGCTCAACAAGTCGATCCTACGATGGTTATTACAAATGTTCAACCATTCGCCATGGTTTCTAGCACTGGAGTGGTCACACAAAGTGCTAAAATACCAATTTCGAGGAAGAAGAGTGCCAACACAGGCTCTTCGTCTTCTGCATCAAAAAGGGGTTCTAAAACAAAAGGTAAGAAATCAAAACCCTCCCCTGCTAAGCTTGTAGGTCTAAGCATGCATGATCTTTATTGTAAGGAAAATCCTTTTGTCTCAACTGTTGTGGAACCTGATAATGTTCATGAATCTGAAGATATTTCTGTTGAGGATAATGTCAATGTTAGTGTGACTGAAACCCTAGGTTCTGAAAATCCTAAGGTAGATGACAGTTTGTTTGTTGAAAAGACTAATTTGGTTGCTGACCAACATGTGGAACCTGAGAAAAATTTGGTTGATAATCCTATTGCTGAGAAATCAGCTGTGTTTATTGATGAGCAGACAAATGCTATGCCAGATGCTCACGCATCTTTGCCACAAGCCAATATTGAGGCCACTGAGGTCCCTGATACACCTATGGATGATAGTGTTCATGAAGAAGGCTCCCCTGAGCCTAAGACTGCAGAATTTGAGACTCAGCATGCTGAGAGTCCTGATTCTGAAAATTTGTTACAAGATGATGTGGTTCTGGTAGATGATAAACTAGAGGATATTACTGTGGAGGAAACTCCTATTTCTAGTGTTGCTCGTAGGACAAGGGTTGGAGCAAGAAGAAGCCCAGGTATGGTCCCCCTAAGGGTTGGAGCAAGGTTGTGCCCCAATCTACTCTAGGGAAGAAGAGTCTGAAGAGAAAAGATCCTCCAACTAGTGACTCTGACTTTGAGGTTGCTGAGACTGATGCTGCCACTTTTGGCAAGGCATCTAGGAAGACTATTAAGGGTATGAAAGTACCTCTATCTATACCTCCAGGACCCCTGGACAATGTTTCTTTTCACTTGGAGAATGGTTCTGCTTGGTGGAAATATATTTACCACAGAAGACTTGCTCTGGAAAGGAATCTCAAAGAAGATGTGTTTAAATGCAAGGAGCTTATGGATCTGTTATCTTCTGCTGGTTTGATGAAGACTGTGAGGAATTTGGGATTTTGCTATGACAAGCTGGTTAGGGAATTTTTGGTGAATGTATCTGAAGATCTTGATGATGTTAGGAATCCTGAATACAGGAAGGTTTTTGTTAGGGGCAAGTGTGTGAACTTCTCTCCTCTGATCATAAATGAATATCTTGAGAGGACAAATGAAGAGGTTCCTGATATGGAGGTGACTGATGATACTATTTGCAAGGCTATTACTGGTAATAAGGTCAAACATTGGCCTAAACATTTGTCCTCTACAAAGTTAACTCCCCTGTTTGCTGTGTTGAACAAGATAGTTGCTTCCAACTGGACCCCAACTACTCATTCTAATTCTATTGCTACTGGGTTGGCCAAGTTTATCTATGCAGTTGGTACTAAGACTGCCTTTGATTATGGAGCCTATATTTTCTATCAAGTTTTGGAACGTGTTAAGTCCTATGCTATCAAGTTTCCCATTGCTTTTCCCACTCTACTGTGTGGTATTATTCTCCAGCAACATCCAGATATTTTGGTTGGAACTGATGAGCCCTGCAAAAGGCCAAGTCCTTTGTCAGTGGATTGCAGGTTGTTGTCTGTAACAGATGCTGCTGCTGAAGTTGATACTTCTGTCCGGTCATCTGGTGTGCTCAGAACAAATGATTGCTGATCTGAGTGAGACCAGTATGGCTCTTGAGGCCAGAAAGTTGAAGATTGATAAGGTCATTGCAGCCTTGAAGGCTGAAGATGAAGCTGATGGTGTGGATAACCAGGAAGTTCAGGAAGAGGAAGGAGGAAAAGAAGATGCTTCTGCTGTTGGTGATACTAAGGAGATGTCAGATGATTCTGATGAGTCTACCTCTGTTTGACTCTGATCTTTGTTATCTCTGATTTTCTTTCTTATGTTTTGCGATATCCTGGATTTCTAATGCACCTCTGGGTGCTTATGGTTTGTAATATGCACTATGTGATACTACCCTATGTTCTATTTCTGCATTTTATATGCATGACTTATGCTTGCCAGAATTTATGGCTAAAAAGGGGGAGTAGTATGTTATGATTGTGATCGTGTTTGCTCTGTTCGCTCTGATACCGTAGTATGATCGTGACCGTGTTCGTGTGATCGTGTTTGTTTGTTGAAGCTCTTATACGATTCTCACGTAGCTCTGAGCGTTTTTGTTGAAGATGTGACGACAGATGCTCTAACATCTGTCCTATGAAGGTGTGTGTGCGTATCTTGAGGGGGAGCAAATATCTTTATGATATGTGCGCTTGTTTGTACGCATGTTTTGAGGGGGAGTTTATCTACTCTGCTTGTGGAAATTTATTTTTTCCAAAGGCATTTATCTCTCTCTATGAACTCACTATGTGAGAGGCTGTTTTCTTTGAGGCTGGACGTATTCTCTTCTGATGATCGCCTCTGATTCTACGTGTAAGTCATCCTTAACCATAGAGCCGTTCTAAGAGTGTTCTCACTATCTACTGTGTTTCTCATGCCTATGGTGGTTGAAGGAAAATTGTTTTTATCTCTCCAAGAACTGACTTTCAAATGTTTTAGCCAAAATTTTGCCAAAGGGGGAGATTGTTGGGTTTTGAAGATTGGCTACAATTGTGTCAAAATTATATATTAGCCAGATGTGTGGTCAGATGCCTATGATCACTGATGATGGGTCAGATGCTATAGCATATGGAACAACATTCTGTGATCTGCCAGCTCGCGCCAGCTCGCGCGTTTATATTTTTATGCAATCTTTTATAAGATTCGCTTTGGTTTTTATTTTAACCATTACTTGGTGATTAAGTCACTTGCTCTGAAGAAGTCTAAGGCGGTCAAGCCTAGATATATTTTAAGAAGTGATATTGATTTATTTTTAAAGAAGATCTCTTGTTCTATAAGATTCAAGACTTGGACCTTACAACGTCCAAAGGTGTCTGAAGCCCAAACCCTGCAGTATAAATATATGTAATGACAGACCCTAGAATCTAAGCTAAACCGTGTGTGTTCTAAAGCGTGTGTTTTAAGGTTTAGTCTTCTTTTGTTAGTTTGTTAGTTTGTTTCCATTGTTTGTGAGCCTTTCTTGTATCATCGATGGTCAAGCTAAGGACGTGTTTGTTGGAGTTGTAATTGTGCTTCTCCTAAGCCTGTAGGTACGGAGTTAGTATTTAGTCGGAAGAGTGTGTCCCTGATCCAAAGAAAACATATCAAAAGAGAAAAGAATAAAAGCAACGCTGTCTGTGTTGTTTTAGGTTAGGAGGTGAGACGGGGTCTCATATCTAGGAGTTCCTACGTAGAGTTGTCACGTGAAGTAGGGTCTAGGTGGAAGACAAGTAGTGACGCTACGTTGGTCCTTACACTAGAACTATTATAGTGAGTTCACTCCTGGGTTGGTATCCCCAGACTAGGGCAAGTTGCGCCGAACTGGGTTAACAAACCTACTGTGTTCTTTACTTTTCCGCTGCTTTTAATTTCGTTTTATTTGTGGTGTTGTCCTGAGCTAGACACGCGCTCGGACAGTTGTGCTTACATTGTTCACAGCGTTTGTCTGTCTAGTAGCCAAAATTTCAAATTTGTTTTCTCAAAACTTCATAATAGGAATAAAGAATAATTAAATTTATGAGAACTTTATCTAATGAATATTAGATAGATACAAGTTGTATACCTCTCTAGCATCCTTTGGATCAACAAAACCCTACATATATGTCTAGTACATAAATATTAGGTCATTCCAATTAAGGAATGCAATTTTGTTATCCATCCACCAAAACATGTAGTACAACATTTAGTAAAACAATCAAACTGATCTTAAGTTTTACTATTAATTACATTTAGGGTTTCATTATAATTTGCATTATGATTTTGTGTGAAACCTTTAATGATTAATCAAATCTTATAAAATATTCTCAATACCATCCATATCAATAAGAATACTCACTTTCATCGTATGAGTCTTACCCATTTTGATGACATAACCATTATCTACATAAGCTTAGTGTATATGGTTTGTATTTAAGATTTCATGGCATTTAGTCACTTCTCAGAATTCAAACCGTCTTACGACCTTTAAGAAAGTCAGAGAATCATCTATCATGAAAATCATATCACATTACCGAGTCATGATAAAATCATACTTTATAGTCATATGTGATATGTTTAGACTTATCTTGGAATTGTGCAACTTATACCGATGGTCCTTCAACAACCTTACGAAACCGGTTTGTGTTCCCTTTCTAATAAATATGTTTTATGGAACATGACCCTTTTCAAGTTCTATATCACTCTCAATGTCTCTCTTAGAGACGCACTCCCACTAGAGGAATGCTTCAAACAAAGCAACAAAACAACTTTTATCCTATCCGGGGGCAAGTTATCTATGGATTCTTCCAATCAGGGGCAAAAAATTTGTATTCTGCTTATCAAGGTTGAAAATGTTCAAGATTTGATTTCATTACAAATATCAGTTGATCAGGGGAATACCCTTCAAGGTTTCAAGCACTTGGGGTATACTATGTCAACATCATATCTTCCTAAATAGTTACATGTTGTGAAATAATGACAAGATTGTGGTTGTTATTATCATGAACAAAGAAGATTTTCTACTCTTAGTGCACGCTGCTGCAGTCAACAAATACAATGTTTAATGCAAAAGGTCAACTAGTCACGCTCTGTGAACGATTTCTTCAAGGAGTTATTAGACTGAAGCAAAGGGTCTAAAGCAAGGGACAAGTAGTCCCCATTCTCCCAGGTTATTTCATCAACAACAAGCATGTTTTCTCTAAAGGAATGTTGACAGTTATCTCAAGAAAAGGGTACATCCTCAATTAAGGTTGACGATTTTGTCTTGAGTACCATGAAGTCTGAATATAGATCGTTTTGGTTAAATCGGTCATTTTCTTAGAGAAGTTGTTCCTTCCACGAGGAGTTCTCTTGCTTCATCTACAACAACATATACACCTTGTTGAAACACTTTGAGTTACAATACGACATTGGCTTGCTTCAAGTTTCGATCGTTCTGTCTGTTTTGTCAGCAAATATTCACTACATACATACATACATACATACATTCTTACATACATTCATAACAAACATTCATATATACATTCATACATAACGTTCACACATAGCATTTATATGTGCCATAAACATTTACCTCATTCATACATTACCACATCATTTACAAACTACTGTTTCACTTATCTTCTTTGTGTCTACAAATAGAGTTGGGATGGGCATATCATTCTTTTCAACCAGAGTGTCAACTTAGGCAGATAAGTGTGCACCTCTTGTTTCAAAATTTCCCCACTAGACTCCTCTCTTGTGGAAGATAGTTGTTTCAGTTTTTTCCTACAACAAAAGGAAAATTCCCAGTTGAATTTATCCCTCAATTGGACACAAAGTCTTGTTTTACAGTTTCCCTCCGGTTTGTTCCCGGATTAAACATCAATTCAAAGCAACAAATGACAAGTTTTCCACACAAGAAGCTTGTGTTACACCAGATACATTTACAATTCCTCAGGTGGTTTTATCCCTCAGTGAATCTTATTCAGACATTACACAAAAAGATCATAAAAATCTTTTCTTTCTACAAATACATACACTTTTTACAAATCAGCCTACTTGAGTCACTATTGAAGTACCCCGTACAGTCACCTCCTTTCAATGGAGTCATGTTACCTTCACACGCTATCGTTTACATGATGGTAGGTAATATTTAGTCATTGTCTTGACTTTCTATCACTTTGTTGGATAGTAGATGATGTCTATCTTTTCGGAATACCTTGGCACACTACCGTTTTTATGGTAGGAGGTAATTCCTTCATTATCTTGGCTTGTTGTCACTTTGTTGGACAATAGATAATGTTTCTTCATTTCACGTTACCTTCACACTCTATCGTTTACATGATAGTAGGTTAACATTTAGTCATTGTCTTGACTTGCTATCATTTTGTTGGAGAGTAGATGATGTCTTATCTTTTCACATTACCTTGACACATTGCTGTTTGCGTGGTAGGAGGTATTTCCTTGATTTCATTATCTTGACTTGTTGTCACTTTGCGCGACAATAGATAATGTCTCTTTATTTCAGACTATCTTGACTCACTATCGTTTGCATGATAGTAGATAATATTAAGTCATTGTCTTGACTTGCTATCACTTTGTTGGATAGTAGATGATGACTATCTTTTCGTATTGCCTTGACTCACTGCCATTTACAGTGTAGTAGGTGATATTTTGTTTCATTATCTTGGCTTGTTGTCACTTTGTTGGACAGTAGATAATGTTACATCTTTACATATTACTTTGACACATAATCGTTTGCATGATAGTAAGTAATATTTGGTTTCTTTATCTTGAGACGCTATCACTTTGTTGGATAGTAGATGACACCATGTCTCTTTGAATTACCTTGACTCACTGTTATTTATATGATGGTAGGTAATATGAAAATGTTGTATGTCAGTGTACAACATTCCAGCTATCGGTCAGTCGATAGTCTGTTGATATGAAAATGTTATTTGTCAGTGCACAACATCCCAGCTGTCGGTCAGTCGATAGTCTGTTGATTTTCAAATGTTGTATGTAAGTGTACAACATTTCAGCTGTCGGTCGGTCGATAGTTTGTTGATTTTCAAACGTTTGTGTGTCAGTGCCAACACTCTTGCTGTCGAGTAGTTGATAGTTGATAATTTGAAAATGTTGTGTGTCAGTGCCAAACATTCTTGCTATCGGTCAGTCGATAGTTGATAATATGTAAACGTTGTGTGTCAGTGTACAACGTTCTTGCTGTTGGTCGGGCGATAGCTGATAACTTTTTTCCCCAGTGTTTTACTTTGTACCCAAGTGGAGTTCGTTGCCCCAATGAACTCAGGATATATCTTGCTGTTTTCTCAGTCGGGTCATGTTTATTCTTCCCCTGTGAAGTTTTATTCGCCATTTTTCTTTGTCTATCTGTCATAACATTTCATACAAAAATTCAAAAAAATAGGTCAGCATTTTGCATACATTTGCATCATGAGCATTGTTAGAGGATTTTTTAGGTCCAAAAATGGTGCACGTCTTATATTTAAGTCTCTTCAACCTCCGTCTAGACAAAAATTTAATTTTCATCTCTTCCGTTGAAGAAACTTAAATAGGGGCAGCTGTTGTACCCCAATTTTGGACCTATAAAATCCAATTTGCATTTTCATACATCACAAATTTTTAAAAAAATATATATTTTATTACCTATGTTTTAATTTTCTTTTTCATACATATTTTTTATTTCTCATATTTACATTTTCACAATTACATCTTTTTTCAAATATTTTGCTTATCTTTTAAAATAGTTCGTTAATTAGCGTAAAAGCTCAAAAATGTCGAAAAAAAATAGTATTTCACCGCTCATAAGTTCATTTTATATTTAATTAGCATGCAAGTCTAAAAATATAAAAAAATAGTGTTTTTCTAATTTTACGTTCATTTTATATTTCATTTTCGTATATTTCAAAAATATAAAAAATTTATATCCATGACTGAACCAAAGAATATCAAGGAAGCTTTGACTGATGTGTTTTGGATCAATGTGTTGGTGTAAGCCCTAGAGAAAACCTTAAAGCATAAAGACTATTATGAAGATAGACTGATGATCGCATCTCATGGATCATAGGATAAGGAGTTATCAAGTCTTGACATAGGTATAAAAGATTAAGAGTAATAATTATACCGTAATGACCCGCTATGAGAGTCCTAAATGCAAAGTATGCAAAGTGTCACAAGTTACTCTCATGGTGATAATGGTGTAAGCCGCCCTTAGACCTGAAACCACTTTGCACCCTAGATGTGGAGTCAAGTGTTTTGTTGTTGATCTAACGTTGTCCGTAACAGGATAACCATAAAGGAAGTTGGTGGGTACTTCACAAAGCATGCTGAGGGGCAGTAGTGACCTAGATGGAATTTGCCAATCCTGCATAACAAAATAAATGTCATGGGACCAATATTGAACTGGACAAAGATGACACTGAGTATGCTTTGTGTTTAATATAGACATAAAGGGCAAATGGGTAATTATACACGCATATATCATCACAAAGGTTATGTTTTGATCACATGTTAATTTCTCATAACTTGGGTAGCAATGATGTGTTGCTAGATACCGCTCATTGTTTATTATATTAAATAGAGGATTTAATATAATTGCCAACGTTGTGGAAACCAACAAGGGTCACACACATAAGAACAGTCTAATATTTAGATAATTAAAGTAACACCGTAAGGTACGGTGTATGTACAATGTGATAAGGGTATCACGGTAATTTAATTGAGCGAAGAACACCATAAGATATGGTGGGAGGGCGCGAACATGAGTACTACCACTCATGGGGAGCGCGCACCCTAGTCCTTGTTTCTTGTTGGGCTTTTGCCCAAGACAAGAGTTGTCTTGGTGCATAAGACAAGAAATATCTATAAATAGAGACCTCTTGTCATAGCTCAAAACACACTAAAAAGCATAAGAATTTTTTAGAGTTAAAAAACCCTAAAATAATCATCTCTCTCAATATTCTTGCATAGCCTTCAAACATAAAGGGCTAGCACTCTACTGAAGGTGACTGTTTGTGTGGACTAGTTAGAGGCGTTAGTGACCTTCATCAACGCTCGTGATCATCTTGTTCGTGATTCAAAGGTCCTTCGATGGTGAAACATTGATGTGGTGATGAATCAAGCTAATAATTGTTCATGGTGAATTTTGATGGAAGGAATTTGATGTATAAGGATTCAAGGCATCACAAGGGTTGTGTTATGCCGAAAGTTCACTTCACAATTCGCCGAAATCGTGACATGTTTTGTGAAATTGTGTCACGATTAACCAAGGAATACTCACGCGGTCGCCCAGCCAAAGGAGGCGAGCTCTGGCAACCAAGAAATCAGAGGAGCTCGCTGGCTGGCGAGCTCTGGCGACCGGGAAGTCTGAGCAGCTTGTCGGCTGGCGAGCTCTGGCGACCAGTGCGCGCCCAAACTTCAAAACAACACGATTTGTGAAATCGAAATCATGACGCGATTCTGTCTGTTGTGAACGGCATGATCAATTTATAATAATTTAATTTTAATTAATTACTTAAACTAAGGATGATAATAAAGTGAGTTTATTATTGTTGTTTTCCGATGATTTATTATGGCCTTAGTTTACTCTTTTGTTTTTTCTTTAATTTGGGAATTTAAATACGGCCTGCGTTTCGTGCCTCTCTCTAAATTTCTTAATGTAACTTCTCTTCTCATCTCACTCCCTCGTATGTAAAACGAGTATTCTTTGATGTAACATTATAATAGAAATACATAGGAACAAAGGAGGACAGCCATGAAGATGATGCTTGGAGAAGTAGATCATCGTTAGGCTAGTTTAGGGTTCTCTCATTGGCTTGAGAGGACACTTGCGTTAGGAGGCCATAATCATATCATTTTATATGTATGTATGTATGTATGTATGTATGTATGTATCTATGTATGTATGTATGTTGATGCATGTGAGAGCGTTTAATATGTTAAACAAGCCGGTGAGATCAAACTTAATAAAAATCCCTCAAGTGATACATAAGAGACTAATGAAGAAAATGTAAGTTTTGCCTACGCGAGGTGCATTTTCTTTACCAAGTAAAATATGTGAATATTAAGTTTATGCTTTCCAAATTTTAGAACTCATCAAGACTAGTATCGAACGATGTAAGTTTCGCCCACGCGAAAGTGGTTGTTTTACATTAGTAAGGTGCGATGGGATAATTGTAATATCCAATTTCTAAAATTTGGGTCCAACTTAACTAAACAAAATATAATAAGATTATATAAGTTTAGAAACATGAATTGGGAATAATTCATATGATAACGGGATTTTCGGCATAACACAAATGAAATATGGATCTCGACCCACTAGAAAATCTTCCAACGGGATTTTCCGAATCAAATGATGAGGGTCATTTGTTTTGAGTAAAATAGTGGGAGCATATTTAATTGTTTAGTTAACCATGTCATCAAATAAAATGATGCTTATATTTTCACTTCTTTATGTAGATAACCATGTCATCAAACACATCAAACAACATTTTGTGATCAATCCTTGACAAAGAGAAATTTAATGGTTCAAATTTTCTTGATTGGTACCGTAATATGAGGATTGTCCTCAAGCATGATAATAAGTTGTATGCCTTAGAGGAACCTGTTCATGAGGTTCCTGCTAATAATGCTCCTAGGGCTGAAAATGAAGCTTACAAGAAGCATTTTGAAGATGCTATTAAGGGTGCTTGCCTCGTTGCCGGATAGTTTCAGTCAATTTATCCTAAACTTTAATATGAATGATTTGGATAAGACTCTTTCTGAATTGCTAGGCATGTTGAGAACTGCCGAGCAAAATATGAAGACTAAAGGGAAATCCATTCTAATGGTTAGTAATGGAAAGAAGCATAACAAGAAGCCCAATAAGCAAGGTGGTAAATGGAAAGACAATGGAGTTGCCAAAACAAAACTAACTGCCCCTACTTTAAAACCAAATGGAGGCATAGCAAAAGAAGACAATTGTTTCTATTGCGGTAAGACCAGACATTGGAATATGAATTGCCCAAAAAACCTGGAAGATAAGAAGAAAGGAGTAGCTCCTTCAACTTCAAGTATTTTTGTTAAAGAAATTAACTTATCTACTTCTACATCATGGGTATTAGATACTGGATGTGGTTCTCACATTTGTACTAATGTGCAGGATCTCAAGGAGAGTAGAGAATTGGCAAAAGGTGAAGTGGACCTACGAGTTGGCAATGGAGCAAAAGTTGCTGCTTTAGCTGTAGGGACTTATAATTTAGCTTTACCTAGTGGTTTAATAATTCAGTTAAAGAACTGCTATTATGTACCTACCATTAGAAGGAATATTATTTCCGTTTCTTGTTTGGACAAGTTTGGTTTTCATTTATAATAAAGAACAATTGTTGCTCTATTTATTTAAATGATATATTCTATGCTAGTGCTCAACTGTATAATGGACTATATGTCCTTGATCTTGAAATGCCAGTCTATAAAATTAATACTAAAAGGATGAAACCTAATGAGTTGAATCCAAGTTACCTTTGGCATTGTCGTTTTGGCCATATAAATGAGAGACGCATCTCCAAACTCCACAAAGATGGACTTTTGGATTCTTTTGATTATCAATCATATGATACATGTAGATTTTTTTTAATTGGAAAGATGACAAAGACCCCATTCACGGGAGAAGGTGAAAGAGCTAATGATCTTTTGGCACTCATACATACTGATGTGTGTGGACCATTGAACAAACCTGCTATAGGTGGTTTTACATACTTCATAACATTTACTGATGATTTTAGTAGATATGGATATGTGTATCTAACGAAACACAAATCCGAATCCTTTGAAAAGTTCAAAGAATTTAAGAATGAAGTACAAAACCAATTAGGTAAGAATATTAAAACTCTTCGATTAGATTGAGGTGGTGAATATTTAAGCCTAGAATTTAATGACCATCTTAAAGAAGGTGGTATAGTATTACAACTAACTCCTCCCGGAACACCACAATGGAATGATGTATCTGAGAGAAGAAATCAAACCTTGTTAGACATGGTGCGATCCATGATGAATGATGCGAATCTTCCAAACTCCTTTTGGGGACATGCCCTAATGACAGTAGCTTATACACTTAACTACGTTCCATCCAAAAAGGTTGAAAAGACACCATATGAGATATGGAGTGGAAAGAAACCACAACTGTTTTTCATGAAGGTTTGAGGTTGTGAAGTTTATGTGAAGCGACAAATTTCAACTAAGCTTGAACCCAAATCTGACAAATGCCTATTTGTAGGATATCCTAAAGAAACAAGAGGATACTACTTTTATAATCCTTCCGAGGGTAAAGTGTTTGTCGCTCAAACTGGAGTCTTCTTGGAGAAAGAATTTATTTCCAAAGGAATTAGTGGGAGGAATGTAGAACTTGAAGAAATTCAAGAACTTCAAAATATTGGCCAATCTATGGAGGAACATGAGCAGCAACCACAAGAAGTTATGGTAGAACAACCTGCTTAAGTAGAACAAGTCCAGCGTAGGTCAACTAGGATACGTCATGAACCTAAGAGATATGGGTATCTCATAAATGAACAAGGTGACGTATAACTCATGGATCAAGATGAGCCTGTAACCTACCAAGAGGACATAACTGGTCCTGAATTTGAGAAGTGGCTAGAAGCCATGAAATCTGAAATGGATTCCATGTACACAAACCAAGTTTGGAACTTAGTAGAGCCTCTTGTAGGAATTCGTCCGATAGGATGCAAGTGGGTCTTCAAAAAGAAGACTGACATGGATGGTAAAGTACATACCTATAAAGCAAGATTGGTTGCTAAAGGTTATAAACAAATTCATGGTGTTGACTATGATGAAACCTTTTCACTAGGTGCAATGCTTAAATCTGTTCGGATTTTACTTGTTATCGCTGCGTATCACGATTATGAAATATGGCCAATGGATGTCAAAACTGCTTTCCTTAATGGAAATCTCCTTGAGGACGTATACATGACACAACCTGAAAGGTCGTACATACCAAATGAAGCTCATAAGATATGCAAGCTACAACGATCAATCTATGGATTGAAGCAAGCTTCTAGAAGTTGGAATCTTCGTTTTGATGAAACTGTAACAAACTATGGATTCGTGAAAAATGAAGATAATTGTGTCTACAAGAAGGTTAGTGGGAGCATGATCGTTTTCTTAGTATTATATGTAGATGACATATTACTAATTGGAAACGATGTCTTTACCTGACAACAAGTAAAGACTTGGTTAGGGAAGTGTTTTTCTATGAAAGATCTTAATGAAGCAGCCTATATATTGGGAATAAGAATCTATAGAGATAGATCACGAAAACTGCTTGGCCTAAGTCAGAGTACATATATAGATAAAGTGTTAAGACGCTTTAGCATTCATGATTCCAAGAAAGGATTCATACCAATGCAACATGGAATATGTCTTTCGAAGACACAATCCCCTTCATCGAAAGAAGAAAGGGAACGCATGAATGAGATTCCGTATGCATCATCAATCAGTTCTATTATGTATGCCATGTCATGTACTCGACTAGATGTCTCGTATACTTTAAGCACAACGAGTAAGTACCAATCTGATCCCGGTGAAGCTCATTGGATATATGTCAAGAATATCCTTAAGTACTTGAGAAGAACTAAGGAAACATTCTTGGTATATGGAGGTGAGGAAGAGCTTGCGGTTGTAGGGTACACCGATGCTAGTTTCCAATTCGGCAAGGATGATTTTAGATCGCAATCTGGTTTTATGTTTTGCCTAAATGGTGGCGCTGTAAGCTGAAAGAGTTCAAAGCAAGAGACAATTGTTGATTCTACAATCGAAGCCGAGTATATTGCTTCCTCAAGTGCTGCAAAAGAAGCTATTTGGATCAAGAAGTTCATAAATTAACTTGAAGTAGTTCCTGGCATTGTTGATCCCATTAGTTTGTACTGTGATAACAATGGTGCAATTGCAGAAGCTAAAGAACCTAGATCTCACCAACAATCCAAACACATACTTAGGCGATATCATCTCATTCGAGAGATAATAAATAAAGGAGATGTGAAAATATGCAAAGTACCTACACTTGCTGACCCGCTAACAAAGCCTCTTGCGCAGTCGAAGCATGATGGACACACTAGGTCTATGGGCATTAAGGAAATGCCAGATTGGCTCTAGTGCTAGTGGGAGATTGTTGGTGTAAGCTCTAGAGGCCAATAGATTTAGTACTTGTATCGAATTAATTATTAATAATAAATTGTTTCTTTTATTAATAATCAAAGGCGTTTTCTTTAATATATTTGTAAAGTCCAAAATATTAATGAAGTCCCTAGAATAGAAAGTCCGTTTAATATTAAGTGTGAATTAATCATGAGAATACATTAAACATAAGGACGCTATTCTTAAAGTACCGGTAGTCAAGCTTTAAGGTGAAAAGGGATAACCTTAAAGCATAAAGACTATTATGAAGATAGACTGATGATCGCATCTCATGGATCATAGGATAAGGATTTATCAAGTCTTGATATAGGATAAAGAGTTATAATTATACCGGAATGACCCGCTATGAGAGTACTACTTGCAAAGTGGCATAAGTTACTCTCATGGTGATAATGATGTAAACCGCCCTTAGACCTAAAACCACTATGCACCCTAGATGTGGAGTCAAGTGCTTTGTTGCTAATCTAACATTGTCCGTAACAGGATAACCATAAAGGCAGTTGATGGGTACTTCACAAAGCATGCTGAGGGACAGTAGTGACCTAGATGGAATTTGCCAATCCTGCATAGCAGGATAAATGTCACGGGCCCAATATTGAACTGGACAAAGATGACGCTGAGTATGCTTTGTGTTTAATGAAGATATAAAGGGCAAATGGGTAATTATACACGCATATATTATCACAAAGCTTATGTTTTGATCACATGTTAATTTCTCATAACTTGGGTAGCAATGATGTGTTTCTAGATAGCGCTCATTATTTATTATATTAAATAGAAGATTTAATATAATTGCCAACGTTATGGAAACCTACAAGGGTCACACACATAAGGAAAGTCTAATATTGAGATAATTAAAGGAACATCGTAAGGTACGGTGTATGTGCAATGTGATAGGGGTATCACGGTAATTTAAATGAGCAAGAACACCATAGGTTATGGTGGGAGGGCGCGCACATTAGTACTACCACTCATGGGGAGCGCGCACCCTAGTCCTTGTTTCTTGTTGGGCTTTGCCTAAGACAAGAGTTTTCTTGGTGCACAAGACTATAGTTGTCTTGGTGCATAAGACAAGAAATATCTATAAATAGAGACCTCTTGTCATAGCTCAAAACACACCAAAAAGCACAGGAATATTTTGGAGTTGGAAAACCCTAAAATAATACTCTCTCTCTCTCTCTCTCTCTCTCAATATTCTTGCATAGCCTTCAAACATAAAGGGCTAGCACTCTATCGAAGGTGACTGTTCGTGTGGACTAGTTAGAGGCGTCGGTGACCTTCATCAATGCTCATGATCATCTTGTTCGTGATTCAAAGGTTCTTCCCTAACAAGAGGAAAAAACCCTAAAACACATATCATGCACATTCGTAAGGATCAAACTAAGGAAATTTTTTTGAATTTCGCTGCTTAAAATAACGCTATTTTCCTTCACAATGCTATGCAAGAAGAGTTGTGGCAATTTAGAAGACAAGAGGTTTGGGAACTTGTACCAAGACCCAAAGATGCAAATGTCATAGGTACCAAGTGTGTGTACAAGAACAAGTATGATGAATCAGGTAATGTCACTAGAAATAAAGCTCGTCTTGTTGCACAAGCTTATACATAGGTGGAAGGTGTAGATTTTAGTGAAACATTTGCTCCAGTAGCACGTCTTGAATAAATAAGACTACTACTTAGTATCTCATGCATGATGAAGTTCAAATTATATCAGATGGATGTCAATAGTGCCTTCTTGAAAGGATATCTGAATGAAGAGGTATATGTTGAGCAACCTAAAGGATTTATAGATCCAATTTTTCCCACTTATGTGTACAATTTGCATTTTGTCTTATTGGAATAAATTGAAACTGTGTGCAAGTTGTGTGGTTTCTTTTAGACAGGTACAGGTACTATGATCAAATGAAAAACAACACACTACAAGACAAAAATAAAACCAAGTTTCTCCACAAATGGCTGTGTGACGCCCGCCATGAGCTTAGTGGCGCCCGCCACAGAAGTAAAAATGCATGATTTTGCCAAATTTTGTGTAGAAAACATGTGGAAGTACTTTGTAGTGAAGGGCTTTTGTCTCTTGCAAGCTTGACAAGAATTAATTTTGCTCTGTGATGTTGATTGTGCCATCACTTCTTCCCATCCATACTCTCAACTGCACAAACCATTCACTTCACATCACTTTTACACATCACAATAGCTTTCATTTTATTGTTTTTCTTAGAGTTTTGTTCAGATCAAGAGGCATGGCACAACAAGAAGAATACGAGATCAATTTCCAAAGTGCAGCCCAAACTAGCTTTACCCACTTTTCCTCCGTAAGGAATTTGAAGCAACAAGGGGGCAATTGTTTTCAGTAGTTTGATGGTTACTTTCAGCAGTTGGGTGCCGCTCCTCCACAGCATGGGAGGGGCACAAGAAGACGTGGCTCAGACCACCAGTAGCTCGGTCCTACAGGTTCTACTTCCAATCTCACCTTTAGTCGTTGCATTGGGGACAATGCTCGATTTAAGTGTGGGGGAGGAAGCTTTATCGCTTTTCTTTATTTTAAGTCATTAGTTTTGCATGCATAATAAAACCCTAGGTTAGTTCATGATTTAGTTGAGTTAATTTTGCGTATTGTCTTTGTCTTGTCTGATTCTCCCATTTTTTTGAGCTATACCAAATTTTTATTTTTTGAAAGCAAGCGTTGAGTTTCAATACTTGACATGATTGTTCGAGAGTATATAGGTTGTTAGGCTGTTTTGTGAAGGTAGGGTGATGATTCAGCAAAATCAATACTGTCTTGACACCCTAGACTCCCAGTAAAGTGTAGAATTAATTTGAGTACTAGTTTTGACAAAGTTTTGAGCTTGAGTTTTCAAAGTACCCTTAGTAGTTTATTTTAGCAGTCGGCACCATCTCAAGGCACAAACTAAGTGGGAAACCGATGAATATAAGTGAATGATCAGAATATAAATGTTATGAATGCTATTGGTTGATTCTTAGAATGATTGAGAAAATTCAACAAATGTTGATACATGCGAAAGAAAAAAATACCAAAGCAAAGAAAAACTCATTAGTAGTCGGTTCAGAGGTTTCTGATTCTGAACTTGGTAGGGCGGGTTACAATCTGATCCCCCGCAGCTGCGAAATGGGTAAGCAAATAGGGGTTACCAAACTTATGTTATCTGCACCCCTCGCTATATGATGATCATAATCACTAACAGGTTTCCCACCATGGCCGTGTACGAGATAACGGGCTTAATGTGATTGCGCTAGAATGAAAAGGGGCTTAATGTGATTTCCCACCATAGTCAAAAGGAAATGCTTCAAATTTGTTTTCATGTGATGGGAGTTTCTGACCGATAAAATCGGTTCTATGTCATTACGGTGTTTATGGTGTTGGTATTATCATTTGATTTTCACACTTTAGCCGGAAACCACGTATGATTAGAGTGATCGTGCCATGTATTTTACCTATGCTATGCAATTCACTATCTTTATTGCTTGAGGACAAGCAAAAGTTCAAGTGTGGGGGTATTTGATGACACGAAATCATATCGTATTTTTAGCTTAATTTACATGAACTTTAGTTGCATTTTCATATGTTTCTTATTTCTTTTGTCTCTTTTTATGCCGGTATTTGTTTCCTTTTCAGTATTGTTGAATAAAATAGGTCGGAGAAGAGAATTAAGCAAAAAGTGTCAAAAACGGAGCAAAAAGGGGGTGCAAAGCACAAATTTCACGCAGCCCACAAGTGAGCCCAGAAATCAGGCTGGTGGCGCCCGCCACAGAGTCCAAACCCAGCAAAAACAACTTTTTCCTATGCGTGGGGAGTTGGCAACGGTCTGATCCTTTTGTCAAGCTTATCGGATAATTCACACTCCTTTTCCTAGAACCAAGCATATCTGTTCCTATTTTCTTGGATCGTAGAAGGCTTATCAGTATAATATTTTCCTCTATAAATAGGACAGATTGGAGTAGCTGCTCTCTCTCTCTCTTCCTATGCCTTGTACATAGTTTTAGGCAGTTTAAATTCCAGATTTTAATTCAGAATTTTGTACCGGTTTATTTCAAGCAATTTAATTCAAGTATTCAATTCAATTTCTTTTCCAGGTTTTTACGCATTTAACCTCCTGTTTATTTATTATGTTTAATTTAATTTTCTGTTTTAGTTTATTTATTTCTTTCTTCATGTCCAGCTAGATTAATTAATATCGGTATGTAATCTTAATTTACCGTAGGGGATTTAGTAATGATTCGGCGCGTAATTTATTAAACTATTTTTCTGATTCGGGTTTCTAATTTTAAAACTCCTAAGCTTTTGAACGAAAGTAAAATAAAGCGATTAAGGTTAAAATCAATAGAGCGAGAGTTTGAGGTTTTAACTAGATAGTAGGGACTTGATATTAATTCTTGAACGAGCGAGAGCCACGTTAGAATTAATTAGGAATTATTGATTTTCAAAATATACTTTCAAAACTAAGGTGGTAGAAAAGTGACAGTAAAATTCCTAGTCTAGAAAGTATGGTCTTTATCAATAAAACGAGAGTGTGAGGTTTAGACTTTTAAATCAAGAAAGTCCTTCAGAAAAATAAATCCTTTTTCGCGCGCCGTTAATTTACCGAATCCCCGAAGGTTAATTAGTTACATACCGATATCCCGCTTTTAATTAATTTAGAATCTTTAATTTAATTTAATTTAAATTCTAAACAATTCTAAAATCCAAAAAATATTAGCCTTAGATTTACACCGTGACAACAGAATACGGTAGTTCAACTATTGGTCCCTGTGGATTCGATATCTTTTAAAACTCAACGACCAGATTGTGCACTTGCGGTCAATTAAATATTTTTGATACACAAATCGTTGATCAAGTTCTTGGCGCCGTTGCCGGGGACTGATCGACGATTTGTGTATAAAAATATTTGATCTTGACCGCAAGTGCACAGTCTCGTCGTGTAGTTTTAAAAGATATCGAATCCACAGGGGCCAATAATCGAACTACCGTATTTCTGTTAATACGGTGTAAATCTAAGGCAAATGTTTTTATGGTTTTAGAATTGTTTAGAAATTAAAAGAAATTAAATTAAAGATTTAAATTAATTAAAAGCGGGATATCGGTATGTAACTAATTAACCATCGGGGATTCGGTAAATTAACGGCGCGCGAAAAAGTATTTATTTTTCAAAAGGACTTTCTCGATTTAAAAGTCTAAACCTCACACTCTCGTTTTATTGATAAAGACCATACTTTCTAGACTAGGAGTTTTACTGTCACTTTTCTACCACCTTAGTTTCGAAAGTATATTTTGAAAACCAATGAGTCCTAATTAATTCTAACGTGGCTCTCGCTCGCTCAAAAATTAATATCAAGTTTCTACTATCTAGTTAAAACCTCAAACTCTCGCTCTATTGATTTAAACCTTAATCGCATTATTTTACTTTCGTTCAAAAGCTTAGGAGTTTTAAAATTAGAAACCCGAATCAGAAAAATAGTTTATAAAATTACGCGCCGAATCATTACTAAATCCCCTACGGTGAATTGGGATTACATACCGATAACTAGAAATTTAGCCTGACATGGAAAAGTAAATAAATAAATCAAAACAGAAAATTAAATTAAACATAATAAATAAACGGGAAATTAAATGCGTAAAAACCTGGAAAAGAAACTGACCTGAATACTTGAATTAAACTGGTACAGAATTCTGAATTAAAAACTAGAATTTAAAATGTCTAAAACTATGTACAAGGCATGGAAAAAGAGAGATAGCAGACTGAATTTTTGCTCCCCTATTTATAGAGAAATTTCTGAACTTAATAAACTCCTCCGTCCCCACCAAAATAGGAACAAATTAGGAATTACCTTACTTTTAGGAGAATTGATAGGGATCGTTAGATAAACATTATTGGAACTGAAAAATAAGATGTAACGGTTTACACAGAAGCAGAAAAGTGGGATTCCATATTTTTAGAGTATGGCGGGCGCCAACACTCTTGTGGCGACGCCACACATTATACATATGTATATGTTTGTTTGTTTGCTTCACGTGTACATATATATATATATGTATATCATCATATAATAAATTGAAACAAACATTGGCTTGGCTTCATGTCACGTGGCTTGTGTTTGGTTTTTGCATGGTGGGTGCCATGTGTCACGTGGTGACCCCATCATGTGGCATGTGGTGGCCCACCATTTTGCAGTTTTTTTCTTTTCGTCCATTTTTATCTCTTTTTGATCCAATTTTCTTCATTTTCAGCTCAATTCTCTTTTTCGACCTATTTTATTATAATATCTGAAATGGAAACAAATACCGGCATAAAAAGAGACAAAAGAAATAAAAACATATGAAATGCAACTAAAAGTTCATGAAAATAAAGCTAAAAATACGATATGATTCCGTGTCATCAAATACCCCCACACTTGAACTTTTGCTTGTCCTCAAGCAATAAAAATAATGAATTGCATAGCATAGGTTCAACACATGACATGACTTCTCTAATGGTACGTGGCTGCCGGCTAAGAAATGAAAATCACATAATAGCTAACAATACCAAAAGCACCGTAATGACACAAAACCAAACATTATTGGTCAAAGACTCCCATCATACAAAGACAAACCTAAAGTATTTCCTTTTGACTCTACCTTTTGCTTAAGTTTCTTTTCACCCTTTTCATTCTAGCGCAATCACATTAAGCCCGTTATCTTGTACACGCCCATGGTAGGAAACCTGTTAGTGATTATGATCATATAGCAAGGGGTGCTGATAACATAAGTTTGGTAACCCCTATTTTCTTTGCCCACTTTGCAGTTGCAGGGGATCAGATCGTAACCCGCCCTACCAAGTCCAGAATCAGACACCTCTGAACCAACTACTAATGAGTTTATTTACTATGGTATTCTTTTCTTTGCATGTTTCAACATTTGCCGAATTTTATTAATCATTCTCAGAATCAACCAATAGCATACATAAATCAGATCATTCACTTATATTCGTCGGTTTCCCACTTAGTTTGTGCCTTGAGATGGTGCCGACTGCTAAAATAAACTACTAAGGGTTACTTTGAAACTCAAGTTCAAGACTTTGTCAAAACTAGTACTCAAATTAATCCTACATACTCTTGGGAGACTAGGGTGTTGAAACGGTACTGATGTTATTGAACCATTACTAAATTCTCACAAAATAGCCTAAAACTGCAAAACAACCTATATACTCTTAAAGTGCCAAGTCAAATATCAAACCACAATGCTTGCTTTTCACAATTTTTTTTTATATAGCTCAAGAAATGGGAAAATCAGACAAAACAAAAATAATATGCACAATTGGCTCAACTTAATCATGAACTATCCTAGGGTTTATAATGCATGGAAATGAGATAGCAAAAACTAGAAAGATAAGGCAGTAGAAACTTCCTCCCCCACAATTAAATCGAGCATTGTCCTCAATGCAAGGACTCAATGTAGGAAAAGAAGAAAGAACCTGGATATCCAAGCTTGCATAACCGCCATTTGTCGCGCATGCTACCTCTTTATTTGCTGCAAAATTTAAACAAACTAAAAAGAAAACATTAGATAAAAACAAGTGGGTTGCCTCCCACGCAGCGCTTTGTTTAAAGTCGGTTAGCTCGACTTTTTAATTTGTTAACTCAATCTGGCTCTTCTTTCAGACTCACATTCTTAAATTTGTGCCCAACATCCCGAGGTTTCCATTGGAACATGTCGAACCATCTCATGATTGTTTTCTTTTTTACTTTCTTTTTCTTGGAAACAGACGGGGGTGACTTATCTAGAAAGATATTATGATCTGGATGGGCTTTTAGTTTGTCGGGAGGGACTCATTTAAAGGGAGTTTTATCGACATTTCTTTCAACTATGTCGATTCTATTGCAAGAGTTTTCCAAGGTACGGCTTTTCATGAACTGAGACATTATGAACTCCATCTTTTCATCACCTACCTCAAAGGTAATTTTCCCTTTCTTTACATTAATTATAGCTCCCGAAGATGCCAGGAAAGATCTACCTAATAGAATGGGGATATCAGCATCCTCCTCTATGTCCATGATCACAAAGTCAACAGGGATAAACAGATGATCGATTCTTACTGGAACATTTTCCAGTATTCCTATTGGGTATTTGATGGTTCTATCGGGCAACTGTAGGGACATATTTGTAGGCTTTACCTCTCCAAGTCCGAGCTTTTGGCAGAGGGATAGAGGCATCAGACTTACACTTGATCCTAAATCACAGAGAGTTTTATCTACGATATGTCTCCCAATAACGCAAGGAATAGAAAAATTTCCAGGGTCCTCGAGTTGCGGGGCAAGCTTGTTTTCACATATTGCATTGCATTCCACTGTCCTAGTGTCTTCAAGCTTTGTTTTGTTTGAAAGAATTTTCTTTAAGAACTTTGCATATGAAGGTATCTGGGTTATAGCCTTAATGAAAGGTATGTCAACATGAAGCTTTTTCAACATCTCGATAAACTTTTCGAGCAGGCGAGGATTATTACATGTGACAAATTTTGGCGGCTTGTGAGGAGGAGGTTCTGGTGCAATTTCTAAAGTTTCACCTAGACTGTCATTATCATCTTTAAGAGTTGGAGGGGCATGAGGTTTTAGAACTTTAGAATACGTGGTTTGCTCCATCTCCCTCTCTTTTCTGCATTCGTCAATGACATCTAGCAGATAACAGGTGTCATCTATAGTTGGTGCTTTCATGAATTGTGCTAGAATAAATTCGATTTTTTCTTCACCCACTTCAAAAGTGAGCTTGCCTTTCTTTACATCTATTAATGCACCAGCAGTAGCTAAAAATGGCCTTCCTAAGATGATAGGTATATTGGAATCCTCCCTTATGTCCATGACTATAAAATCAGTTGGCATAAAGAATTGACCTATACGCACTGGCACGTTTTCTAGTATACCCGAGGGGTATTTGACAGAACGGTCAGCGAACTGTATTGACATTTTAGTAGGTCTCAACTCTCCTAACTTAAGTCTCTCGCATATGGTCATGGACATGAGACTTATGCTGGCACCTAAATCGCATAGGGACCTATCTATGACAAACTTTCCAATGACACAAGGTATGGAAAAACTTCCTGGGTCTTCTAGTTTAGGAGGCATATTGTTTTGAAGAACTGCGCTACACTCGGCAGTAAGCATAACGGTTTCATCATCCTCAATCCTCTTTTTATTAAATAAGATTTCCTTGAGAAATTTAGCGTATGTAGGCATTTGGGTGATAGCTTCTGTAAAGGGTATTGTTATATTTAATTTTTTCAGAAGCTCCACGAATTTCTTGAATTCCTCCATGCTTTTGGTCTTTTCAAACCTTTGAGGATAAGGAATGAGTGGTTTATAAGATGGCGGAGGCACATAAGGTTTATCTTTTTCTTTGGCCTCAACGTCATTTCTTTCTTTCTCTTTAGGTTGACTCTCTTTCTCAACTAGTTCACTAAGCTTTTGTTGCATGGTTGGCCTCTCGGTCCTAGGATCACTCGGTTCATCGTAATGTGTTCCACTTCGTAGTATAACAGCATTAACATGTCCTTCTGGATCTGGCTGAGGTTGGCCAAGAAATATGGTTGCTGGGGCGGCAGTAGACACTTGATGCTGGGCCACCTGTGAAATTTGGGTTTCAAGCATTTTATTGTGTGTGGCTAGAGCATCTACCTTGCTTGCTAATTGATTAATTTGCTCATTAGTGTGCTTAATTTTCTCACTATTGTTTAAGCTTTGATTCAGGAAATTTTTGTTCGTTTCAGCTTGAGCAGTTAAGAAGCTTTCCATCATAAGCTCCAAGTTTGACTTTGTAGGGACATTTGGAGCAGCAAGGGTGTAATGGTTTCCTTGAGAATACTTTAACTGGTTTGGGGAAACGCTTGCCAAAAGTTGACATTCAGGGGTAGCATGTCCAGGAATTCCGCATATTTCACAGTTTGAAACCACTGTAGCCACAGTAGCGGCAGGTATTTTGGTTAAGCTCTCTAACTTTTGAGTCAGAGCATCCACTTGTGCTTTGACATGGTTAAGTTCGCTAAACTCATGCATACCTCCTTTCGCAAGAGGTTGCTCTAAAGGTGGTCTTGAGCTTCCCCACATATAATGGTTTTGAGCCATATTTTCTATAAGGTTATAGGCCTCAGTGTAAGATTTATCCATCAGTGCGCTACCAGCTGCGGCGTCTATTGTCATTCTTGTGTTATACAAGAGACCATTGTAAAAGGTGTGGATCACTAACCAATCTTCTAGGCCATGGTGTGGGCAGAGTCTTATCATGTCCTTGTATCTTTCCCATGTTTCAAAAAGAGATTCATTATGATTTTGTTTAAATCCATTAATTTGAGCTCTTAGCATAAAAGTTTTGCTAGGTGGGAAGTATCTTGCTAAGAAAACTTTCTTCAACTAATTCCACGTAGTGACAGAGTTTGAAGGTAAAGAGTGGAGCCAAGCTCTAGCTCTATCTCTTAAAGAGAAAGGGAAAAGACGAAGCCTAATTGCTTCGGGACTGACACCATTTGCTTTCACAATGTCTGCGTATTGCAAGAATATTGACAAATGTAGATTAGGGTCGTCATCAAGACTACCAGAAAATTGATTCTGCTGTACGGCAGACAACAATGAAGGATTAAGCTCAAAACTATTTGCCTCAATAGCAGGGGCAGCAATGCTATTATGAGGTTCTTGTAAAGGAATAGCATAGAACTTAAGTGGACGGTTTTGCGGATGGTCACCCATTTTATTTTATTTTTGTATTTTATATTTTTTTTTGGATTTTTAAATCTTTTACTAAAAATTAAAATTGCCATAGTCTCTACGGTGTAACAACGGAGTTACGATATCGACTAAATTGGTCCCCGACAACGGCGCCAAAAACTTGATCGACGATTTGTGTATAAAAATATTTGATCTTGACCGCAAGTGCACAGTCTCGTCGTGTAGTTTTAAAAGATATCGAATCCACAGGGACCAATAATCAAACTACCGTATTTCTGTTAATACGGTGTAAATCTAAGGCAAATGTTTTAATGGTTTTAGAATTGTTTAGAAATTAAATTAAAGATTTAAATTAATTAAAAGCGGGATATCGGTATGTAACTAATTAACCATCGGGGATTCGGTAAATTAACGGCGCGCGAAAAAGTATTTATTTTTCAAAAGGACTTTCTCGATTTAAAAGTCTAAACCTCACACTCTCGTTTTATTGATAAAGACCATACTTTCTAGACTAGGAGTTTTACTGTCACTTTTCTACCACCTTAGTTTCGAAAGTATATTTTGAAAACCAATGAGTCCTAATTAATTCTAACGTGGCTCTCGCTCGTTCAAAAATTAATATCAAGTTTCTACTATCTAGTTAAAACCTCAAACTCTCGCTCTATTGATTTAAACCTTAATTGCATTATTTTACTTTCGTTCAAAAGCTTAGGAGTTTTAAAATTAGAAACCCGAATCAGAAAAATAGTTTATAAAATTACGCGCCGAATCATTACTAAATCCCCTACGGTGAATTGGGATTACATACCGATAACTAGAAATTTAGCCTGACATGGAAAAGTAAATAAATAAATCAAAACAGAAAATTAAATTAAACATAATAAATAAACGGGAAATTAAATGCGTAAAAACCTGGAAAAGAAACTGACCTGAATACTTGAATTAAACTGGTACAGAATTCTGAATTAAAAACTAGAATTTAAAATGTCTAAAACTATGTACAAGGCATGGAAAAAGAGAGATAGCAGACTGAATTTTTGCTCCCCTATTTATAGAGAAAATTCTGAACTTGATAAACTCCTCCGTCCCCACCAAAATAGGAACAAATTAGGAACTGCCTTACTTTTAAGAGAATTGATAGGGATCGTCAGATAAACTTTATTGGAACTGAAAAATAAGATGTAACGGTTTGCACAGAAGCAGAAAAGTGGGATTCCATATTTTTGGAGTATGGCGGGCGCCAACACTTTTGTGGCGGACGCCACACATTAAACATATGTATATGTTTGTTTGTTTGCTTCACGTGTACATATATATATATATATGTATATCATCATATAATAAATTGAAACAATCATTGGCTTGGCTTCATGTCACGTGGCTTGTGTTTGGTTTTTGCCTGGTGGGTGCCATGTGTCACGTGGTGACCCCATCATGTGGCATGTGGTGGCCCACCATTTTGCAGTTTTGTTCTTTTCGTCCATTTTTATCTCTTTTTGATCTAATTTTCTTCATTTTCAGCTCAATTCTCTTTTTCGACCAATTTTATTATAATATCTGAAATGGAAATAAATACCGGCATAAAAAGAGACAAAAGAAATAAAAACATATGAAATGCAATTAATAGTTCATGAAAATAAAGCTAAAAATACGATATGATTCCGTGTCATCAGGGACCAATTTAGTCAATATCGTAACTCCGTTGTTACACCGTAGAGACTAAGGGATTTTTTTTAATTTTTAACAAAAAAGTCAAATAAAAAAATAAATCAATCAAAATTCAAAAAAAATTCCGTAAAAAAAAAATTTGTTTAATTAATTATTTAAAATTCACAGAAAAAAAATCTTAAAAATCGAAAAAAAAAGTCATTTAAATTTTAAAATTGAAAAAAAAATTAAAAAAATAATAATATTAATAATTAAAATCAAAAATCAAAAATTTTAATTTTCGGAAAAAAAATTAGGATAAATCCTCAAGCCCTAATTTAATGTATAAGTCAAATTCCTTTTGTAATGAGTTTCCCCAAAATACTTGGTACCCTAACCCAAATTTTCTCTATGATTACCAACCTCAAACCTCCCCGTATTATAAGGGACAACACCTTAACTCTCCCTATAATTCTCATTCTCAATATTTCGAGGAACCGGAAGAATCCGTGAGTCCCAGCCTTGTAGCATTATTTGATGAATTCATTTAAACCTCTACCAACGCTAGGCTAGAACGGAAGTTAAAAGAATTTATAGAAATACAAACCCTCGAAAATGAAAAGACTGAACTACGACTTCTCGAAACTTATGAAAACCTAAGGAAGATGAATGATATGGTCGATACCATTGCGACCCTCTCTGAATTGATGGAGACTCAAATCTCCCAGCTCGCACAATCGCCCTTAGGACTCTCTCACATGAAACATGTGGATGTTGTAGCAAACATTAGAGAAACTAAGATTAAAATACCTAATGAGATTGACAACGAGGTTGTCGAGAGTTTCGGTGAGGAAAAGGTGGAAATTGAGAAAACTTTGCCGACACCACTCCGAAGAGAGGTTGTCGAAGAGATAGAGAAGGAAACACTTTGTATTCTTCCTTCTCCCTATAACCCACAGATCCTTATCCTTCAAGGGTTAACAGAAGCTAAAATAGACACCAATCCCCAAACAAGTGAGGAGGTAGAAAATATAAAATCCAATACATATTTGGTTGAGGGCGTGAACAAGAAGAGAAAATTTGAGGATCATGAATCAAGGGAAGTCATTAGTAAAAAAGGGATAAGCTTAACATTTAATATCGAAAATACAATAATGCACAATTCACAAGAATACAATACACGAACGATAAATACTTGATCTCCTATCTTCGTCATAGCTTCAATGTGAATTATGCAACCCTCAACACAATCTTGGCTTCTACCTCTAATTCCAACGGTTGATCCTCACACCTATCTTGATCCCCAAGAACTTTGTGACAACCGTCCAGCCGATTACCTCACCAAATTGAGTTGATCCTTCAAGCAATCTTTACCTCTTGAATACGGAGTAGAAACCGGTCCTTCAAAACAATTCAACCCAATCGCAGTTATGATTCACCGCGAATTGCACCGAACTTTATCTTCCAAATCCTCTAAGAACACTTGATTGATCCCATACTTAATCTCAATTTGATGTAGAATTGAAAGAAGAAGATGAACTAGTCTTGAATGCAATTTGATCCAAAATATCTCAACCATTTTGATCAAAAAGTGTTTTTCAAAAGTTTCTCATAATTACAACAAATTCCTATGTAGCTATTTATAAGGGAAAAGAGAATGAAGTGATTTTAGGAAAATTTTACTGCGATGCATCGATACAAATTTAAGTTTGTATCGATACAAACACGTAACAACGTGAAAAATGGAAAACTGACCTCTATGTATCGATACAAACTTAAACTTGTATCGATACAAACCAACATTGTTTTTGAACATGAAATCATGTTTCTGAACATGACAGCTTCTCTGTCCTCAACTGACTGCTATGTATCGATACAAATTTAAGTATGTATCCATACATACCAGCATGTATCAATACATGACAGCTTCTTTGTCCTTTTGAGAACAGTTTCGTATCGATACAAAATAAGGCTGTATCGATACAAAAACGTTTTTTTCAGCCAGAACATTTTTTTTGAACTTTTGTATCTATCCAAATGAAATTGTATCGATAAAAAAGACCTGTAAATTGATTTTCCAAAGTTTTAAAAGGTTTTTCGCTGTTAATGCAAGTTTAATTTACCCATAATGTATTCTACTCTATTTTCAAGTGTTTTGACAATTATTAAAACATGGAGAAGAACTGGTGCATTTACATTCGCCCCCTTTTTGATAATTGTTAAACCTATTGCATAAGATTACTAAGCTTACTTAATATGCAATTGCAAATAGCTACACGATACAGATGCAAACAACAACAAGGATAACCACTAGCGAAGCTCCCCCTGAGTTAATGCCAATTTGCATATGAAGTTGAAGCGGATTCAAAAACTCAAAGCTTTATCCTTAGCTTATGCTTGCGATTCTTCTCTTCCCCTTTGACAATATAAAAAAGAAGAAAATAATACACACGTGAGAAGTAACGAAATTCGAAGAATTTTGAAAGTATAGTCATATCATGCACATACATTTGTTGAAATGCACTATATGATAAAAATCCTGATCAAAATAATTAAGCAAAATATGCCAAAATGTATTCCAATGACAAATAAACCAAATCATGACAAACATGACATGTAGAACAACAAGCCAAACCAACACACATGATTATCAAGCATCGACATTATCAAGCATTCAAACATATCATACGGACGAATAATTAAACATGTTTCATGCATAAGCCATTATACATAAAAATTCATACAACTAATTTGAGATATTAAAGTCATAGAGTGACAACAAACAACAAGATGTTCGAAAAAAAAATTATGACTCGATACAAACATGTATGTATGAAACACATATTCACCAAGGTACAAACATTATGAATGTGACAAAAACTTATCAAAGCAAAAATTTACATTTTCAATCAATGCACCAAGACAAAGCATTTACATTCATTATGCATAACTAGTCACAACATGATACACAAACATATACAAACAATAATGAACTTAATATGACTTTTGGCTTGATTTTTGTCAAATCCCCATTTTTAAATATGAGTCTCAACAACTTATTGCTATCTTTGAGAAAATTTTTTGGAAAGGGAGGATTAGACAACTATCATTCCAAATTTCATATTGAGTTGAAATTATATGTATATGAGCAAAGAACCACACAAGCAAATGTAAAATGCAAAGTATAAGGAATAGGAATAAGACTAGGATAGGAATCTTCCCTTTGAAGTATCAAGTGTAGGAAGTGATCAAGTTCCATAACTCTAAAGTGTCAAGTCAAAACTTTTCCTATGTATTTATGCCTTTATGAGTCTTGAACGCCATTGTTATTGGTGTTTCTCGTCAATGGTTCAAGATGCCTTCCTACAACTTTAAACATTGCAAATAGGTCTCCAACTCTCATTGGGTCCTAGGTGGTTAGTAACAAAACCATTGATGAATTTAGGAATCCATTGCATCTTTCCTTTTGGTACAAAAACTTTTCTAGCTTGGCATTTTGCAATGGTATGACCTTTATCACAACAATATTAACAAACAACATTGGAACGATCCTTGTGACTCGAAATTTTTCTTTTGGGATTCTTTTTCTTTTTAACAAATTTGTCATTTTTAGAGGGCCTATTTCTAGGCTTGTTAAAAATCTTTGGCACACCCACAAAAGTAATTTTCGGTACAAGGGCTTCGTCTAATTTGGCTTGAAGGGTTTTAACCTCTCCTTGCCAAATACAACAAGCATCACAATCATTCCTATTTGACATATGAATCTTGTCTAATTTGGCTTGAAGATTTTTCACTTCTCCTTGCCAAATACAACAAGAATCACAATCATTCTTTGATGGCTTATTTTCAAAATCATCTTTTGAATTAACCATGGTAAGTTTTAATGCCTCTAATTCATCTTGCAATTTTTCAATTTATGACTCTAAGTTAGAGATCACTTTCATCCTCTTAGCCAATTTATTAAATGCATTAGTGGCATCACCATATAGTTTTTCAAAAGCGTTTTGAAGTTCATCGTACGAGGGATTATCATTAGAGATAGAGCTAGAATCACTTATTCAATGTTTGTGATGTTTCTTGCCTTTTTCTAGGTGAACCATTCATGAGTACCACATGAGCGCGTTCTTCATCCTCTTCACTTGAGCTCTTGGACCTAGATCCATCTTCGGTTGAACTATCCCAAGCAACATAAGCTCTCTTACTCTTGTGAAATTTCTCGGAGGACTTTCTCTTTCGTTTGTTATAGAATGGACATTCCGGTTTATAGTGTCCCGATTTGCCACATTCATAAAACACTCTATTAGGCTTGCTTTTCTCATTTTCTATATCATCCCTTGATTGCTTCCGTGACTTGGGATCATTTTTCTTCGAAACTTTTATACCATGTAATTTTGCATACTTATAAAATCTTCGAACAAATATATCCATTTCTTGTTCATCCCACTCTTTGTCACTTAAGCTATCATCACATTGCTCTTTACCTTTTAATTTGGAACATGAAGTTTTTAGAGCGATTGACTTCATTTCCTTCTCTTTTTCTTTCTCGACGTGCTTTTCCTTTTTATATCCCTTCTCATCATTTTTGAGAGCCATGAGCACATGTTTGTGCTCCTCAAGCTTTCCAAATAGCGTTGTAAGGCTCAATTATGTAAGATCATTTGCCTCCTTGATAGCGGTAACCTTGGGCTGCCAAATCCTAGACAAACAAATTAAAATTTTGTTAGTAGCAACTCCGTTTGCAATAGGACTTCCAAGACCATGTAACTTACGTGTGATTTTTATGAATCTTTGTTGCATATCCGCGATGGATTCACCATCACGCATACGAAAAAGTTCAATTTCTTGTTTCAAAGTGTTTATTTTTTATTGCTTGACTTCATTAATACCCTCAAAGTGAGTAGTTAATGTGTCCCACATTTCCTTTGTCGAACTACAATGCTAATTATGATAGAATTGTTCAATCCCCAAAGAGGAGATTAAAATATTTTGAGCTTTCACATCATAGTTCACTTTCTTCTGATCATCATCATTCCATTGTGCCATAGGCTTGTTTGTAACCACACCATTTAGATCGGTATTTGTCGGAACAAAGGGATCATTCTCAATGGTGTTCCAAACTTCACTATCAAAAGAAATGATGTGAATTCTCATACTACTCTTCCAATAGTCAAAATGTTAGCCGTTGAATATTGATGCTCTATTATAAGCCCCCTTAGGTGCAAAGGCATTGTGATATAATAATTGGCACAAATCCACACAATTTTCGTAAAAATTGAACCGGTATCGTGATACCACTTGTTAGACTGTTTGGCTAACGCTTAGAGAGGGGGGGGGGATGAATAAGCGTCCCGAAATAAAACAAACGATTTTTCGGATTAATAAAAAGCATGCGCGGAAGCTACCTAGATCGGTAGTCTACTTTGCACCTTTTGACCAAAGGAAGCGAAGTATAGCCTTAATAATGATAGTGATAAGATGATCGCAAATTTAACGTTTCGAGGCAAGCAAATTTCGATTCAATTTTATTAATACTTTTGAAAAATTATCCCACACACTATTCTATGGTTTCTAGTTTCTATTGCAAGCAAAGTCACGAAACTTGAATTTCGTCGAACACGTAGCGTGCGCTAGAATTCATGTTTCACAATCCACAATTAAACGAAGTTTAAACGAGTTAAGGGATATAAAAGACAAACAGAGATGATCAGGGAGTTTCCAGCGGTCGTGTCGTCCTCAGGGTCGTCTGGTATCTCTCCCCCAACTTATCAAACCGACAAGTTGAGATTTTCACTATTTCTTCGAAAATACAATAATGCACAATTCACAAGAATACAATACACGAACGATAAATACTTGATCTCCTATCTTCGTCATAGCTTCAATGTGAATTATGTAACCCTCAACACAATCTTGGCTTCTACCTCTAATTCCAATGTTTGATCCTCACACCTATCTTGATCCCCAAGAACTTTGTGACAACCGTCCAGCCGATTACCTCACCAAATTGCGTTGATCCTTCAAGCAAGCTTTACCTCTTGAATCCGGATGAGAAACCGGTCCTTTAAAACAATTCAACCCAATCGCAATTATGATTCACCGCGAATTGCACCGAACTTTATCTTCCAAATCCTCTAAGAACCCTTGATTGATCCCATACTTAATCTCAAATTGATGGAGAATTGAAAGAAGATGATGAACTTGTCTTGAATGCAATTTGATCCAAAATATCTCAGCCATTTTGATCAAAAAGTGTTTTTCAAAAGTTTCTCATAATTACAACAAATTCCTATGCAGCTATTTATAAGGGAAAATAGAATGAAGTGATTTTAGGAAAATTTACTGCTATGCATCGATACAAATTTAAGTTTGTATCGATACAAACACGTAACAACGTGAAAAATGGAAAACTGACTGCTATGTATCGATACAAACTTAAACTTGTATCGATACAAACCAGCATTGTTTTTAAACATGAAATCATGTTTCTGAACATGACAGCTTCTCTGTCCTCAACTGACTGCTATGTATCGATACAAATTTAAGTATGTATCCATACATACCAGCATGTATCAATACATGACAGCTTCTTTGTCCTTTTGAGAACAGTTTCGTATCGATACAAAATAAGGCTGTATCGATACAAAAACGTGTTTTTCCGCCAGAACATTTTTCAGAACTTTTGTATCGATCCAAATGAAATTGTATCGATAAAAATGACCTGTAAATTTATTTTCCAAAGTTTTAAAAGGTTTTTTGCTGTTAATGCAAGTTTAATTTACCCAAAATGTATTCTACTCCATTTACAAGTGTTTTGACAATTATTAAAACATGGAGAAGAACTGGTGCATTTACATTCGCCCCCTTTTTGATAATTGTCAAACCTATTGCTTAAGATTACTAAGCTTACCTAATATGCAATTACAAATAGCTACACGATACAGACGCAAACAACAACAAGGATAACCACTAGCGAAGCTCCCCCTGAGTTGATGCCAATTTGCATATGAAGTTTAAGCGGATTCAAAAACTCAAAGCTTTATCTTTAGCTTATGCTTGCGATTCTTCTCTCCCCCTTTGACAATATCAAAAAGAAGAAAATAATACACACGTGAGAAGTAACGAAATTCGAAGAATTTTGAAAGTATAGTCATATCATGCACATACATTTGTTGAAATGCACTATATGATAAAAATCCTGATCAAAATAATTAAGCAAAATATGCCAAAATGTATTCCAATGACAAATAAACCAAATCATGACAAACATGACATGTAGAACAACAAGCCAAACCAACACACATGATTATCAAGCATCGACATTATCAAGCATTCAAACATATCATACGGACAAATAATTAAACATGTTTCATGCATAAGCCATTATACATAAAAATTCATACAACTAATTTGAGATATTAAAGTCATAGAGTTACAACAAATAACAAGATGTTCGAAAAAAAAAATTATGACTCGATACAAACATGTATGTATGAAACACAAATTCACCAAGGTACAAACATTATGAATGTGACAAAAACTTATCAAAGCAAAAATTCACATTTTCAATCAATGTACCAAGACAAAGCATTTACATTCATTATGCACAACTAGTCACAACATGATACACAAACATATACAAACAATAATGAACTTAATACGACTTTTGGCTTGATTTTTGTCAAATCCCCATTTTTAAATATGAGTCTCAACAACTTATTGAAGGTACGAAAAACACAAGAAGAGGGGGGGGGGGTCGAATTGTGTTTTTGGAGTTTTAAAACTTCTTCTAAGTTCTTGCAACTTATCAGAATGTGCAGTGGATAAACACAATTAAAACGTTTGGGAGAGAGAGAGAGAGTAGACAAAAATCAAATACTCAAGATAAGTTTACAACTTAAGTCACAAGAACTAAACACTTAGAATCCTAAGAGAATAAGTGAGTGATGCAAATCTAGATAACTATCAGAAGCTCTGTTTGCTTTTCTTGTGAGTATATTCAGTTTGCTTGTTGTAATTCACACTTGACTTCATGTACGAGGTCTCATTATATATGACATGATGTAGACGTTTGAAATACATGACCGTTGTCAAGTCATTTGGTCCGCTGGAGTAGTTCCTAGGTGATCACATGTGCTTAAGCTCAATGAGGAAACCTTTGACTTCCTTTTGCAGGTTAAGAGCTTGTATGTCCAAATGAGGTAATTGGAAAATGACTAATGCTATCATTATCTTCCCAAGATGATAGACTAAACGTGCTTTGATTTTCCTTCACACATTTGAATATGACCGTTGTTAATTCTTAAGCTTAACATGTGATCTTTTCATCAATCCATAGGTCAGTCATGTGATTTCTTTTGATGAAGCTTCCAGTGAACGACTGATTATCAGAACTTGTATTTCCAATACAGCTTAAGATAAACTCAGTGATGAATGTCTTTGATGACTATATGTTTCTGATGATCTTTCCTTCTGATAGATCATCAGAACTCCTATTGATGCTTCTGATAAGGTCATCCGAGATTCTAAGCTGTGCAACATTAATCTTAACCTTAGTTCCTGCACACTTAGATTAAATTATTAAAGTACCCTATTGCTTATTAATACTTTGTTATCATCAAAACTTAAACGAATAATTGTCAGAACCATTTTTTTTCTAACAATCTCCCCCTTTTTGATGATGACAAACTAAGTATTAATTTGCAATGGTTGTCGAATTAATTTATCAATTTTCAAAACAAGTTTACGAGTTTTGCACACTCCCCCTGAGTTGAATATTGATCAATTAGATTCAGTTTAAAAATAAATTTTATTTTTGAATTAATTTTTACATATTTGACTATTGAAAGATAGTTTTGCAAGCTCTCCCCCTAAGTCTGATATTTCTAAAGAAAAATTGCACTCTTTCTTTGAATTATCATATGTAAGTATTCTTTCAATGTTAACATATATTCTCCACATTAAAAGCATATAGGTTTGCTTAATAAACAGAAACTTAAATATAGAATATATTTACACAGAAACAGTTTCAGTTATAGTGCATGTGGTTTCCGTCCAAAATTAATTACTCCTACTCCCCCTTTTGTCATCAACAAAAACTTTTCAGTGAAACCAATTAGAAGAAGAGAGTTGAAAAACACGCCAAAGCAAACCATTGGACATGGAAACAGTGTGATATGGAAAATAACATTTGTTTGAGTATAAATTTACATGTCCAAGAGCCTTATTCAAAACATAGCAAGTATAGAGAAGGCAATTCAAAGGTTTTTAGAATCAGCAGCAGAGAGTGCAAAAAAGAATGAGCAGGGTGATAGTAAATCTGCACAAGCTATCAGAAGCAGTAGCAGATAATCATCTGTTGAATCAACTGCACGCTCTGAGTACAAGGAGAAGGCACCAATAGATCATAATGGGCTTAGCCTTGTACTTGAGGGTGATAAGCTTATAATAAAGGAAGAGAGCGTAGATTCAAACTCTGTTTCTGATTTGAGAACATAACCATGTTTGTAACAAATAACGTTTGAATAATAAATTGATGATTGTCTCTTTCTTTGTTATAATTCTATTTTCACACTGCAGTGTTTTTTGTTTAAAGAAAAAAAACGCTAAAAACAAACTAAAAAAAATCGAAACTTGTAGAAACAACAGTCAATGAAGAGTTTCAATACCGTCAGATTATTGGCAGTTGCAGTGTTGCAATTAATGCAGTAGTTGACTGCTTACTAACGGTTTGAAAAACTATTAGTATAAAAAGCACTTTTCCTTCTCACTTGTTTCAACACTTCCACATTTTTGAAAAACAATGGATAAGGATAGAAGAAACATCAAAGGAAAGGCTCCAGAGAACTAGGGGAGGAAGAATGAGTCTTCAAAACCAAAGCCAACCCGTGGCAAAGATAAAGGTGAAGTTTCTACCCCTGCTCCTCTCAGAAGGAGTTACAGAACAAGATCAAAGACATTTCTGATGAGAACTTCACCTGGTTCTTCATCTAATGAACCAATTACTCTTTGTAGTTCCTCTGACTCAGATAGTATTGATTCAGATTATGCTGAGTTCCTAAGGACATGTGATCCCAAGGGTTATGAAGACTCATCATCTTCATCAGATTCAGATGTTCCAAATCCTGATTATTTGAGATATCTGGAGACTTATGTTCCTCCAGAGGATCCCTCATCATCAGATGAATCACCAAAATCTGATTTAGATTCTAAGTAATCATATATTTAATCTTATGTACTTGGAATAATTTTCTAATAAAAGTTTGTCTTTGTCTCATACTTATATTTCCTGTTGTTATACTAATGACTGTTATGCATATTAAGATAATGAATGCCACAAAATATATTATGCAGATTAAAACATTAAAACCAAAGTATCATGACCATGTTCATAAAGTACTTAACACACAAATAAGTTCAACAAGCTTAAAACAGAATCAAAACAATTAAAAACTTGTGCATAGAAGATTAGGATTGAGAGGTTGAGGAGGAGGGTTTGTCCAGCTTTTGCTTCATGTAGTCAAACATTTGACTTAGGGTCGCTTTGAGTTTAGAGATCTCCGCGCCTTGAGCATCTTGCCTAGCTTGCATTGCCATAAATGCAGCAAAATCAACCACTTTAGGAGCTTCTTGTGCAGCAGCCTATTTTTCCTTGTCCTTTTGAGCTTCAACTTCTGCTATCCGTGCAGCTTCTTTCAATTTTTCTTCTTCTACCAACCGAGCTTCTTCTGCCAGCCGAGCTTCTTCTGCTAACTTAGCTTCCTCTTTTGCTAGTCTAGCTAGCTCTGCTAATTTAGCTTCCTTTGCTAATCTAGCTTCTTCTGCTAGTCTAGCTAGTTCTGCTAGTCTCAAAGCTTCTTCAAACTTCTCTTTTTCAATATCTTCATGAGACTTGTCAGTCAGAAGAAGCACCTGGTCAGAAGGTGTCCATTTGGTTCTTTCAAGATCTTCAATATTCGTCTTATGAGCAATAGCCAGTTCTCTAGCATACCTTTTAGAGATGGCTTTCAACACCTTAGCAGCATTCTCATACATCTCCTCATTCTTCCAGAAGACTTGATCAAGTACAAGTTGCAGATTTCTCTTGAGCAAATCAATTTTCTCACCATCACTCTTCATAATATCAGTGAGTTGATCATAGAATGATGTAGTGGGAGAGGTAGTGTAGTCAAGAATCTGGTCTAGTAAGGCTTCATAAGGTTTGAATTGATGAAACATGAATTCATGTGAATCAAAGTGAGGAGGTTCATGAAATGGTTCAGACACATTCAGGGTTGATTCCATATTTTCATCATTAGGTTCAAGTTGAATTGGTCTAGGACTTGGTGGGGGGGAACCTAGAGAGGATGATGAAGAGTCAGATAGGGTTTCAATTTCTGGGAGCTTATCTTTGACTATTTGTGGTTCTTTAGTCATTTGATCATTGTCAGCAGAAAGTTGTTCGGGTTCAGGTTCTTCATGGTTAATTTCCTTTGGAGATGGGAATTTTGTTTGTTCTTTAGAGAAAGGGTTGTGGTTTAGAGACTCCAAAAGCAATGGGTCATTTTCAATGAGTTGTGGAACTGTTTCAGCAATAGTTTGGTCAATGTCCATTGGTTGGTTCTCAGGTTGTGGGACGGTTTCTAAAGAAACTGGATTGGTTGCATCAACCATGTTCAATGGTTGCACTTGCAGGGGTGAGGAGCTTAGTAGCTGTTTGATGGGAACTCTATCCTCATCATCATTATCAGTAGTGGAAGTTATAGCTAAAGTTGAAACAGCAGTTGGTTCATTCAAAGAGTGGTCCTCAACAATTGGTGTTAACCTAGGGTTTTGGCTTGGTAAATCACTAACATCCCTATGATCAACATTCATATTATCAGAGCGAATGGTGGAACTCATACCTGAAGCCCTTCCGGCTCTTCTCAATTTGTTGATAAGAGGTGCATCATCACTTTCACTGTTCAGCTTAAGCCTTCTTAGTTCTCTCTTTCCTTCTCCTTTAGACATCATCTCATCAGCTTTCCTTTTTGATGAAGTTGCATCCCTTGCCCTTGCAGCCAGCTCTTCTTCTAATAGCATGGAGATGGTTCTTCCAGACCTTAGGGTCCTATCTTCAACAACATTCTTTGTTGACCTTGCATTAGTCTTGCTCTTCTTGTCAAGCTTACCTTTCAAAGGTTTCCTTCCTTTTAGAATCCTTGTAGAGGCAATCTCCAGTTCTGCTTTTGTAGGTATTTCACTCCTTTCAATGTGAATACCTTCCTTAGCAGCATCATCAATAACAACTTGAATGACATGTTCTGCATCAGCATCTGATATCATTAGAAAGCCACCATTATACAAGAAATCTTCTTTGTTTAGAACTAGAGGTGTTGTAGGAAACTTCAGTTCTTCCTTCTTCCTTAGATTCATTGAAACCAAATTTGTTCCAGTCATCACTTTCTTGTCTTCCCTGATAGGTATGGTGACTGGTTTATCATATTTTTCAATCAGTTGTACCAATCTTCCCTGATAAAACAGCTCAGAGAGTAATCTGGGATGATGAACAACTCGGTGTCCATCATTGCTCTTCTTGCTATCTCTGCTTTTGTTAATGCAGACACATAGGTGTTCAAACAAACAACTAGCCAGATTAATCTTATGCCCATTAGCCAGACAGAAAAGAAATCTTGCAGCTTCATTGGAGATATATTCAGTTCCTCCACTCTTAGTCCATATAGAGTGAAGAAAAATTTGATACATGACTCTAAAGAGAGGATATAGTTGTGCAGCACTGGGTCTGACCTTAGCACTTTTCTTTTGATACAGGTCAGCAAGTAGATCTGGATCAAATAGGAAGTTAACTATTTCCTCAAGCATGACAACACTCTTTGTGGTCATTTTTGGAGTGAAAACCTTCCCAAAGTATGGTATATTCAGCACCTTTGCAATATGCTCAGCCTATAGTGTGAGTTTTATGCCATTGACCATTGACCTAATTTCCTTTCCCTTGAATGGCTTCAAACCAAGTTCTTCTCTTGACTTTCCAGCCAGACTCAAATCTTTGTTTACAATCTCCAGCACTTCATCATTAGCTGCTGCTTCATCAAATACTTTTGCTTTTATCCAGAACATGGTACACATGTCCTTGTAAGTGTTCCCATTTAGAAGTTGGAAGTATGAATCCCAACCTTGTCTGGTGAAGAATTTTTTTACATCAAATCCATTTATTCCCAGACTCTCAAAACAATCCAGCCTTTCGTGATGCAGCGTTAGTTCTTCTTTAGGAAAACTCATGACGTTCCCAGTATCAACCAAAGATGATCCCGACTTGTAGAGATCGATAAGAGGAGCGATTTCGGACGCATTGTTGTCTTCCATTGGAGAGGTTAGGGTTGGGAGCTGCTAGGTTTAGAGAGTAGAAGTTTTGATGGAGGTTTAGAGGGAATAGTAAACGTGATGGTAGTGAGTGTGTTTGTGTGTGAATATGAAAAGTGATTTTGGAAAACCAAAAGCAAATAAAAATGAAAACCGATGTTTGCACAAAAGGAGGGAAAAGTTAATTAACTTTATGTATTGGTAACCGCACTTAATCATCACAAACTGTCTTCCTATCTAATCACATCGAGACACGCGTCTAGAGTACTGTTCGCGTAACTGACACGTTAGGGAGTAGGCAGTTGAAAAGACAGCGGTTATAGTCTTTCCATCTTCCGTGTCAGAATCATACATATGCCTCTGGAAGTTATCAGAAGCCTCATTTATCAGAAAACTAATGATAGTGCTTTTGATAATATCTTCTTCTGAAAACTTTCAGATGCTTTATTTTCTCAGAACCAAAAACTTAATTAGAGGCAAACACCACGTTCAGATTTTTCTTAATAAAATCAAATCTTTCTATTGTTAAGGGTTTTGTAAATATGTCAGCCCATTGATTTTCAGTCTCAACGAACTTAATATCTATTACACCCTTCTGAACATAGTCTCTTATAAAGTGATGCTTGATTTCAATATGTTTGACTCTAGAGTGTAAAATGGGATTTTTAGATAAGTGTACGGCTGCAGTGTTATCACAATATAAAGGTATATTGTGATTGCTTACTTGATAGTCCTCTAACTGATATTTCATCCACAGAAGTTGTGTACAACATTTTACAACAGAAATGTATTCTGCTTCTGCTGTAGACAATGCAATGGTTGATTGTCTTTTACTACCCCAGAAGACTAAATTTTTACCAACAAATTGACAAATGCCACTTGTGGATTTTCTTTCAATTTTGTCTCCTACGTAGTCAGCATCACAGAATCCACTAAGTTGATAATCATTGGTTTTTAGATAAAACAGTCCAAGATTAGTGGTTCCTTTCAGATACCTAAAAATTCTCCTCACAGCAGTGAGATGAGATTCTCTAGGATCTGATTGAAATCTTGCACACAAGCAGACTGAGAACAATATATCAGGTCTAGATGCAGTTAGATAGAGAAGTGAACCAATCATACCTCTATATTTTTTCTGATCCACTTTGCCTTCAGATTCATCCAAGCTTAGACTTGATGTAGGATGCATTGGAGTGTTCATTGGCTTACATTCTTCTAGATTAAACTTCTTGAGAAGTTCCTTAGTATATTTAGTTTGATGAATGTAAGTCCCATTTTCCTTTTGCTTTATTTGAATTCCCAGAAAGAACTTCAGCTCCCCCATCATGCTCATTTCAAATTCCTCCTGCATAAGCTTAGAGAAACTCTTGCAAAGAGAGGCATTAGTAGAACCAAATATTATATCATCAACATAGATTTGAATGGTTAGAATGTCTTTCTTCATGGTTTTTCTAAATAAAGTATTGTCAACCTTTCCTTTTTCAAAACCATTTTCAACTAAGAAATTACTAAGTCTATCATACCAAGCTCTAGGAGCTTGTTTAAGATCATAAAGTGATTTCTTTAGTCTAAAAACATGATCAGAAAACTGTATACTTTCAAATCCTGGAGGTTGTTTAACATATACTTCTTCAGATATAAAACCATTAAGAAATGCACTCTTGACATCCATTTGATAAAGTTTGATATTGTGATTAACAACATAGGAAAGAAGTAACCTAATTGCTTCCAGTCTTGCAACAGGAGCAAATGTTTCAGTGTAGTCTATTCCTTCTTGTTGACTGTATCCTTGTGCAAAAAGTCTAGTTTTATTCCTTGTTACTTCACCTTGCTCATTTAATTTATTTCTAAAGACCCACTTTGTTCCAATAATGTTCTTTCCTTTAGGTCTTGGAACTAGATTCCACACATCATTCCTTTCGAACTGATTGAGCTCTTCTTGCATTGCTAGAATCCATGAATCATCTTTTAGAGCTTCATCAATTGTTTTTGGTTCAATAAATGATATGAGCCCAAACAATGATCCTACATCTCTGAAGCTTGATCTTGTTTTTCTGGGACTGTCTTTGTTACCAAGGATTAATTCTTCTGGATGTGAGGATTTGTATTTGAAAGACCTTTTGGGGGTTTCTTCAGGTTCTCAATCAGATTCATTGCTTTGAGTTTCTTGAGGAGCTTCAGAAGTAGTTGCATTTGTGTTAGCAATGGCCATAGCTGTGTCAGAAGCACCCAGTGCTTCTGAGGTTGCATTTGGTTCTGATAAGCAAATGGATCTTGTTCTTCTGATAACTTGTGGAAACTCATCTTCTGATTCTAGTTCATCAATTATCTTGCCTTTTTGGTTCCCACCAAACCCTACATTTCCTCCCTCTTTGAGATTTAGGGTGAGGAACATATCCTTCTCTCCCGTCATGTGTCGCGAACAACCACTGTCCAAGTACTTTGCTTCTTGTTTCTTAGTGTGCAGACCTGAAAGAGGAACAAACTCAGATTTTGGTACCCACAACTTGTTAGGTCCATTGGGGTTAGCACAGGCTTTCTTGAAGTATGACTTTCTGGAAGTCTTTTTAGAGTCATACTTCTTCTTTCCTGATTGTGTTGTGGTTGGTTGAACAAGCTTAGCTTTTAAAGTTTTGGCTTCTGATATTCTCAGAACCTTGGTTGCCCTAGGTTCTGGTCTTTTCAGAATCCTAACTTCAGCATGCTTTTGCTTTGAATAATTGTTAGTCACAGTCTTTGAAGTTTTTGGTTCAGGTACTTTTGACTTTCCTTTATTCAAGGCTTTAGTTTGAGCAACCTCCTCAACTATACTAGTTGTTGGTATAAAAGTGATATACAAATGAGGTGGAACTTTGCTTATGCAAACTGATGAACTTGATTCACCGTTCTCATGAGATGCAGAACGACCAAGTCCTTCACCTCTGTTTTTGGTAGCATTATAGATCATAGAGGCTACCTTACTCTTATTGACATTTTGATTGACAAATTCATGAAGTGCAGCTTCATGTACATCATGAGTTTTGTTACATGAGACACAACCTTTTTCAAGCTCTTGTATTTTTAACTTTGATTCATTGTATTGAGCTTGAAGTTGGTCAAATTTCCTTACAAGCAAGCCAACATCCCTTTTTAAAATCTTTGCATTTTTTGACTTGATTATAAATTGTCTCATAGTATCTCTAAGAGTAGGTAAAAGCATATCTTGAGGAATGTTAGAAGTTACCTCATCAATGTCATCACTGTCTGATTCACTTTCAGAATCATTTTCATTGTCAGAAGCAGTTGTAGCCATCAGCGCCAGATTTGCCTCTTCATCATCTGCTTCATCATCTGACAATTTATCCAAATCCTCAAATGTAGCCATCAGACTCTTTTTAAGATTGCTCTTAACACTGCTTTTTCTTCCTTTGTTTTTGGAGTTCAGATCTGGACATTCAGCAATGAAGTGTCCAGTCTTCTTACAGTTGAAGCAAGTGTTTTTAGAATCATCCTTTTTATCTTTGTAGTTTGAGCCTTTGCTTCCAGAACCTCTTGTTACAAACTTCTTACCACCATCCTTGTATGTTTTATCCCATTTTCTAAATCTAGACATCATAGCGTAGAATTCTTCATCAGAGTTTTCTTCTTGATCATCTGCCTGAGCTTCTTCAACATCAGGTTCAGCAACTTTGGCTTTGAGAGCTTTGGAGGAATTTGATGATTGTGATGTTGATTTTGGTTTCCTCTTCAGCTCATCAGAGGCTAACTCCATCTCATGACTGATAAGATTGCTAGTTAGTGTTTCCAGACTTAAAGTGTTCAGATCCTTTGCTTCCTGTATAGCAGTGACTTTAGGTCTCCACTTAGGAGGCAAACTTCTTAGAATCTTCTTCACATGATCAGATGTAGTGTAACTTTTCTTAAGAACAGAGAGGCTAGCTACCAAAATTTTGAATCTTGAGTACATCTCATCAATACTCTCATTGTCTTTCATTTTAAACATTTCATATTGTTGAACCAACAAGTTTGCTTTTGCTTCCTTTACTTGTTGGTTTCCCTCATATGATTGACAGAGAGAGTTATATATGCCTTTAGCACTTTGTCTGTTTCCTACCTATGATAACTTTGGCTCTGTTGTGTCTTCTCCATTATTTCTTTTGCTCAGGAGTTACTGCCTTACTTACAGTTGTAGGCACTCTTCCATCTTCATCTAATAAGTCTTGGAAGCTAACACCTTCTTCAACGATCTCCCACAAGCTTTCATCTTCTGCAATGATATGAGGATATATTTGCCATTTCCACCAAGAGAAGGTTGCAGGATCTCCATTGAACTTAGGTGCTTTGTTCCCATTCCCAGACTTCTCCTTATCATCATAGTTGTAAGGAATCTGATTGTTGGTAGTTATGTTGTTGTTATTTGATGTTTCAGATTGATCTTCTCTAGACATAGTGACTTAGTGTTTTTCAGGATCTTTATGTCTCACTGTTAAGTGACTCAAGGACAACCAGGCTCTAAATGCCAATTGAAGGTACGAAAAACACAAGAAGGGGGGGGGGTTGAATTGTCTTTTAGGAGTTTTAAAAACTTCTAAGTTCTTGCAACTTATCAGAATGTGCAGCGGATAAACACAATTAAAACATTTTGGAGAGAGAGAGAGAGAGAGTAGACACAGGGAATTTTATACTGGTTCCTCTCACAAGTTGAGAGTAGTCCAATCCCCTTGCACTTCCAAGGGAGTTCACTATAATCACACAGATTACACTTGCTCAAACACACCGGTAAGAGACTTCCTATGCTCAAGCCCACTAGCAAGAGACTTCCTAACTTTACACAAGAGTTAAAGAGGTTTTTAGTGTCTTGAGATACTTGGCAATAATCAAGAGAATAATTACAATATAAGTCACAAGAACTAAACACTTAGAATCCTAAGAGAATAAGTGAGAGATGCAAATCTAGATAACTATCAGAAGCTCTGTTTGCTTTTCTTGTCAGTATATTCAGTTTGCTTGTTGTAATTCACACTTGACTTCATGTACGAGGTCTCATTATATATGACATGATGTAGACGTTTGAAATACATGACCGTTGTCAAGTCATTTGGTCCGCTAGAGTAGTTCCTAGGTGATCACATGTGCTTAAGCTCAATGAGGAAACCTTTGACTTCCTTTTGCAGGTTAAGAGCTTGTATGTCCAAATGAGGTAATTGGAAAATGACTAATGCTATCATTATCTTCCCAAGATGATAGACTAAACGTGCTTTGATTTTCCTTCACACATTTGAATATGACCGTTGTTAATTCTTAAGCTTAACATGTGATCTTTTCATCAATCCATAGGTCAGTCATGTGATTTCTTTTGATGAAGCTTCCAGCGAACGATTGATTATCAGAACTTGTATTTCCAATACAGCTTCTGATAAACTCAGTGATGAATGTCTTTGATCTTTCCTTCTGATAGATCATCAAAACTCCTATTAATGCTTCTGATAAGGTCATCAGAGACTCTAAGCTGTGCAACGTTAATCTTAACCTTAGTTCCTGCACACTTAGATTAAATTATTAGAGTACCCTATTGCTTATTAATACTTTGTTATCATCAAAACTTAAACGAATAGTTGTCAGAACCATTTTTGTTCCAACACTTATTGCTATCTTTGAGCAAATTTTTTGGAAAGGGAGGATTAGACAACTATCATTCCAGATTTCATATTGAGTTGAAATTATATGTATATGAACAAAGAACCAGACGAGCAAATGTAAAATGCAAAGTATAAGTGTTGGCGTTTTTGTATGTTGGCTATAATTTTGCAAAAACCCATTTTGTCACATGCTCTAGGACATGCTAAAGCATCTGAGTATATTGAGCCCTGAAGCTGTTTGGCACTCGCGTGTTTTTATTTTTGAAATATATCTTGAGAAGATTTGTTTTAAAAATATATTTTATCATGCAAAGCTGGCATAACAGAACGCGCCTTGGTTCACAAGTTATCTCTTATGTGAAGATTTAATTCTAAAATATAATTCCAATATTTTAGGATTTGGTTTATTTTTATTGGATACATTTTGAAGACTTCTTTTCTTAAGGAACAAGTCAAGCTACACTAAAGACTCTATATATACTTGTGTAAAACCTAGTTAGTGTTGTGGGAATTTTATTGTGTTCACTAAAGCGTGTGTTGTTTATTTTTCCTAGTGAACTTTGTGAGTCTTTTCTTGTATCACCTTGATACATGCTAAAGACATAGGCTGTGTGTTTGTGTTTGAAATTCCTGGCACTTAGTAGTAAGATGCTTTAGCAATTGCTACAGCGTCTACTCGTAACACAGACAATAATAAAAACGATAAAGAGCAGAATGTAAATAACACAAGAGTTTGTTGACCCAGTTCGGCGCAAACTTGCCCTAATCTGGGGGATACCAATCCAGGAGGAATCCACTATTATAGCCCTAGTTCCAAGACACCAGTAAACGACCCGTTCACTGCTCTAACCTAGCAACTACCTTGTGCAACTCAACCTAGGAACTCCTAGGCCTAAGGCGCCCCGCCTTACTCCTTACTAACAACACGGACAGCGTTGTTCACAATCAACAAACAAACATATAACGGTGAGAACAAACTCGAACAAACCGATCAACTCCGTACCTAAAGGCTTAAGAGTAATTACACAAATAACACAAGACAACAGCCTATGTCTTTAGCAAGTATCAACGTGATACAAGAAAAGACTCACAAGGTTCACTAGGGAAATATAAACAACACACGCTTTAGTGAACACAATAAAATTCCCACACAAACCTAACTAGGTTTTACACTTGTATTTATAGAGTCTTCAGCGTTGCTTGACTTGTTCCTTAAGAAAAGGAGTCTTCAAAAATATATCCAATAAAAATAAACCAAATCCTAAAATATGGGAATTATATTTTAGAATTAAATCTTCACATAAGAAATAACTTCTGGCCCAAGGCGCGTTCTGTTATGCCAGCTTGCATGATAAAATATATTTTCAAAATAAATCTTTTCAAGATATACTTCAAAAATAAAAACGCGCGCGTCCAAACAGCTTCAGGGTTCAACATACTCAGATGCTTCAGCATGTCCTAGAGCATGTGACAAAATGGGTTTTTGCAAAATTATAGCCAACATACAAAAACGCCAACAATCTCCCCCTTTGGCAAATTTTGGCTAAAACACTTTTTTGATTAGCATGCATAAAACAATAATTCTTCAAATCAACTTCAAGATATAACTTCAGAAGAATAGGACATTACTTGAACGAATAGGCTAACCATGTATCAGAGGCACGCATAGCGGATATGAAATTCAACTAGCCTCAAAGAGTATGATCAGAGAGACTTAAACTCTCAAGTGGATTCCAGAAAAAATAATCAGCTTCAAAAAGCATCAACAGAATTTTAGGATTAGGAAAAGTAAATTCCTCCCTTCAATTCATGCAATCAGGATTAGGAAAAATAAATTTCTCCCCCTTAATGCATACAATCAATAATATGCCACTTCAATGGAAAAATAAATTCCACACATACATACTACATACTATACTCCCCTTGTCTTCATGCATTGCTAAGCATCAGATAGATAATCAGCATATCATAGAAATTATTAGCTAGCAATAAACTTCAGTAGCAGTAGTGCATCATCAACACTAATAATACTCCCCCTTTTTAGCCAAAGATTTTGACCAAAGAGAAACAACATCATATTGTCAAAACATCAAATAAATAAGGAATAGAACCACATTGTACTTATTACAGACCAGATAGCACACAGAGGCGCATAGAATCCAGGGCTTCACCCATAAAACAAAATATCTGAAAACAAAGAAAATGGATTATTAAAAATCAGCACTACCTTCAGAATCCTCCACCACTAGACCTTCATCATGAGCAACCAGCTCTTCAGCTTCCAAGTTCTGAATCACACGATCAACCAAGAACTTCTTGTCATCCAAAGCCTTACTCACAACCTTGAGATCAGCAATCATCTGCTGTCTGCTGAGCATAGCAGATTTGCCTTTGGCAGATGCTAGAGCAATATCTGCAGCATGTGACTTTTCCAAAAACCGAGAGTCTAAAGTAATGTCTGACTCTCTCTTAGCAATCTCATCAGTAGGAAAACATAGCTCAGGAAATTGTTGCAGAATGATATCACAGAGCAAAGTGGGAAAAGCAATAGGAATTTTTGTAGCATTGGTCTTCCTATGAGCTATAGTTTGATAATAGATAAAATCACCAAAGTTAAAAACAGATTTTGTACCTATAGCATAGATGAATTTGCTCAGCCCTCTGGACACATCATTAGAATGGGTAGTTGGCACCCAATTAGCAGCTGCAATCTTGTTAAGTATAGCATATTTTGTAGACAGCTTAGCAGCAGACAGATTACTCTTCATAGGCCACTCCTTGACCAGATCACCTGTAAGGGTTTTGCAGATCTGATTCTGAGTTACCTCCAACTCAGCAACATCTTCAACACTCCTGCCTAGATATTCATTGATTATAGCAGGTGAAAATTTGACACATTTGCCACGCACAAATACCTGCCTATATTCAAGACTCATAGGATCATCACAGTCAGTTCCTATGTTCACAATGAATTCTCTAACCAGCTTCACATAGCATTTACCCAACCCTTTCACAGTCTTTAATAAACCAGCTGCCTCAATAACCTCCATGAGCTCTTGGAGATTCAATAGATCATGATGCAAGTTCCTTTCCACAACTACCCTTCTTTCACAGATAAACTTCCACCTAGATGCACCTTCCTCATGATGGAATGACACATTGTCAAGAGGTACCGATGGAATACTCTTAGCTCTTTTCCTTCCTGTATCAACTGGCTTGTCAGATGTGCCAGCATCCTCTACAGCATCTTCTTCAACAGCAAAGTCACTATCAGATGACTCATGCTTTCTCTTCAGAACCTTCTTCTTAGGCTCAGCAGACACAACAACCTTGCTCTTTGTCCTACCAGGACCATATTTCACAGGTTTCAAGCCATCAGAATTCTTGGCTCTCTTTGTTGACTTTGGTGGTGGTGTTGGTTCTTTTCTAGTTCTACTCCTTAACCTGCCAGCAATGCTAGGTTCAGGAGTCTTCTCCACCATTTTGTCCACAGCTGACAAAATCTCAACATCAGGTTCTTTGTTCAGTGAACCTGTTTGGGAATCAGACAGAGTGTCATCCTCTTCCACTTCAGCAGTTTTCATGCTCTCATCATTCTGAGAGACCTCAATAGCATCACCAGACACAGTTTCATCTGCACTCTTTGCAGTGTCTAGGACATCAGATGCTTTAGCATTTGTTACAGCATCAGCATTCTCAGAAAGGTTAGTACCTTCATGATCTTCAGCCTTTTCAGAGGCAACAGCAGTTGGATCATCTTCCTGAGTTGTCTCAAGCACAACATTCTTTGTGGCCTTAGTGGTAGCACCACCACCAACATTCAAATCACCAGAATCATCTAATCCTAGGGTTTCAGACTCTTGAACTACCCTACTAGAACATTCAACATTCTTTTCACCTAAGTCATCAACATACAGTTCTTGCATAGTATGAGTTTTACTAGACTTGGATTTAGACTTAGATTTCTTCTTCTTCCTTTTTGATTTCACAGATTCAGGGGAAAGAACACTTACCGACTTCTTCTTCTTCTTGGACTTGCTTTTCTTTGGTTTTTCGGTAGTGTTGGGAGCGACAATAGTTATAGGATCTGCGACACCAATCATAGATGCAGGTTCTTCTTGCGGTGGTGAGTTCGGTGAGTTTTCTCTGATCGGTGCAGAAACCGGAGTAGACATGATTATTTTGAGAAAAATAGCGAAGAGAATTACTGGAAGTCTGAGGGTTGTAAAGTAGTAGGCGAAAACAATGATGCAGAAAATAGAGTGATCGTTTGAGTTTATGAGAAGTGGAGCAATGATCACGACAAAAGAAGTAAATAGAAAAGAAAACTGTTCCTTGATATGCGTGCACACTAACTTGATAGGAGGGAGAAACAGTTGCACGCCATTTAAAATATAACTGCTATTGGCTTTCTAATAGGCAAATTCCCAATTTGCCCCTCAACTTCTCAAATTGTGTTGCATCCAATGCCTTTGTGAAAATATCAGCAAGTTGTTCATTAGTTGCTACATGCTCAAGTGTGACAATCTTTTCTTCAACAAGATCTCCAATAAAATGGTGCCTTATGTAAATATGCTTAGTCCTACTATGTTGAATAGGATTTTTAGAGATGTTTATGGCACACAAGTTGTCACAGTATAATGCCATAGCATTTTGTACCACATTATACTCCTTCAACATTTGCTTCATCCACACTAGTTGAGAACAACTACTACCAGCTGCAATATATTCTGCCTCTGCAGTTGATAGAGACACACAATTTTGTTTCTTACTAAACCAAGATATGAGATTATTACCTAGGAAGAAACATGCTCCTGAAGTGCTTTTCCTATCATCCGCACTTCCTGCCCAATCAGCATCACAGTAGCCTACTAACATAGAGTTATCACTATGACAATACAAGATTCCATAGTCACATGTCCCATTCACATATTTTAAGATTCTTTTGACTTCTGTGAGGTGACTCATCTTAGGTTCAGCTTGATATCTTGCACATACTCCTATAGCAAAAGTAATATCAGGTCTGCTTGCTGTGAGATACAATAAGCTTCCAATCATACTTCTATAAAGACTTTGATCAACACTGATCTCTTTCTCATCTTTGGTAAGCTTCAAATGTGTTGCTGCAGGTGTTCTTTTGGTGCTAGCACTCTCCATACCAAACTTTTTCACAATATTTCTTGCATACTTACTTTGAGACATAAAGATAGTATCCTCCATTTGTTTGACTTGGAGGCCAAGAAAGAAAGTTATTTCACCAACTAGACTCATCTCAAATTCTAACAGCATATGCTGCACAAATTGCTGGACCATCTGATCAGACATTCCACCAAAGACTATATCATCAACATAAACTTGTGCTATCATCACTTTATCTTTCTCTTCTCTCACAAACAGAGTCTTGTCATTGCCACCCTTTCTGTATCCATGAGTAACAAGAAATTCAGTCAACCTTTCATACCAAGCCCTAGGAGCTTGCTTTAGACCATACAAGGCCTTTTTCAATCTGTTGACATGATCTGGAAAGCTAGGATCAACAAAACCCTTAGGCTGTTCAACATAGACTTCTTCATTCAAGTACCCATTGAGGAAGGCACTTTTCACATCCATTTGAAATAGTTTGAACTTCAGTATACATGCAACCCCTAAGAGAAGTCTTATGGATTCAAGACGTGCTACAGGAGCAAAAGTCTCATCAAAGTCTATCCCTTCAATCTGAGCATAGCCTTGAGCTACCAGTCTAGCCTTGTTTCTAGTTATGTTCCCTCTCTCATCAGATTTGTTCTTGAAGACCCATTTTGTACCAATTACATTCACACCTTTAGGTCTAGGCACAAGATCCCATACCTCATTCCTCTTAAATTGTTCAAGTTCTTCCTGCATGGCGTTAATCCAGAATTCATCAGTAAGAGCTTCCTTGACATTCTTGGGTTCAATCTTTGACACAAAACATGAATTAGATACTGCATCTCTTGTTCTTCTTGTAACAATGCCTTGGTTAAGATCTCCAATGATAAGCTCTTTTGGATGATTCTTCTGAACTCTTGTAGATGGACCTTTGTTGGGTTCAGTAATACTTGATCCAGAGTCAACATCTTCCTTTTCAGTTTCAAATACCTCTTCCTACTGATCAGATGCTATAGATATTGCTGGAGCATCAGACCTCTTATCTTCACTGGAGTCATCTACAACAACATTAAAAGATTCCATCATGACTTTGGTTCTAGAGTTGAACACTCTATAAGCTCTGCTGTTGGTAGAGTATCCTAAGAATATGCCTTCATCACTCTTGGAGTCCAATTTCCTTCGTTGTTCCCTATCAGCCAGAATATAACATTTGCTTCCAAAGACATGGAAGTACTTGACAGTTGGTTTCTTATTCTTCCACAGCTCATGTAAGGTAACTTTTGTGCCAGTTCTCAGAGTGACTCTATTATGTATATAACAAGCAATATTCATAGCTTCTGCCCAAAAATGATATGGGAGATTTTTGGCATGTAACATAACTCTAGCCGACTCTTGCAAAGTTCTATTCTTTCTCTCAACCACACTGTTTTGTTGTGGTGTAATTGGTGAAGAAAATTCATGTGCTATCCCTTAAGCTGTACAGAACTCAGAGAACTTGAAATTCTCAAACTCCTTGCCATGATCACTTCTTATCTTCAAGACCGTACTATCTTTTTCTCTTTGTATTTGAACACATAACTCCTTGAAGACATCAAAAGTCTCAAATTTCTCTCTAATGAATTTGATCCAAGTGTACCTTGAGAAGTCATCTACCATTACAAACGCATATCTTTTACCACCTAAGCTTTCAACTTGCATAGGTCCCATCAAATCCATGTGTAACAGCTCAAGTATTCTGGAAGTTGTCAGATGCTGTACCAGATGATGAGGCTTCTTTGTCTGTTTCCCAATCTGACACTCACCACATATGTTCCCTACTTCAATTTTGAGCTTGGGCAGACCTCTGATTGCTTCTTCAGCTATGGCATTCTTTATACTTCTTAGGTTCAGATGACCTAACTTTTGGTGCCATAATGTTACTTCATCTTCCTTAGAAAGCAAGCAAGTTGACAAGCCAACTTCCTCTTGTGGTTCCCATAAGTAACAATTATCTTTTGATCTCACACCCTTCATTATGACTTCTCCTTCTTGATTAGTGACAAGACATTCAGCTTTTGTGAAGTTAACCAACAATCCTTGATCACACAGCTGACTGATACTGATTAGATTAGCCGTCAAACCTTTCACAAACAGAACTTTTGTAAGTTTAGGTAGACCCTTTCTTTCCAAGTTTCCTATCCCCTTGATTTCACCTTTAGACCCATCACCAAATGTGACAAAGCTTGTTGATTAGAACTTGATATCAACCAGAAAATTTTCAATTCCAGTCATGTGTCTGGAACAACCACTATCAAAATACCAGTCTTCCCTAGATGTTGCTTTTAAAGATGTGTGAGCAATGAGTGAAACAACCTTCTTTCTAGGTTTCCATTCTTTCTTCCCAAACTTTCTGGATTTTGATTGTTGCACCTTATCAGGACGTCCATGAAGCAAGAAACAGTAAGGTTTTATATGACCTTTTCTTCCACAGTGGTGACATATCCATGGTTGAGATTTTTCTTTTACTCCCAGATGCTGCACAGATTGCTGAGGCAACTGACTTGGCCTTGCAGAAAATGTTTCTTTGAGAGTTGGATACATGGTGTTCTGGATATACTCATTCTTCTTGATAAACTTCTCATAGTTAAATCCAACACCTTTTGGCCTACCTGAAATTTGTTGAGTCAGTAGATCATCTAATTTCTCAGTGCCATTAGTCATCATAGAAACAAATTTCTTTTGCTCTTTGATTTGTGAATTCAGCATAGTCACTTCGTCTTGGAGATCAAGAATAATTGATAAGTATTTTTCTTTTCCACTCTGGAGCTGGGATATGATCTCCTTCTGTTGCTCATTAATTATGGATTCTTCAGCATTTTTGATACATAACTCCTTATAAGCAGCTGCTAGTGCATCATAGGTTAAATATTCATCACATGATCCTCCATCAGATAGACATATTCCTGTTAGTGCAGTGATGTTCTTTGCAGACTCAGTCTCACTTTCTTCCTCAGAGGTCTCTTCATCTGACCAAGTTGCACTCATACCTTTCTTCTGCTTCTTCAGATATGTTGCACATTCAGTTCTAATGTGACCATAACCTTCACATTCATGACACTGAACACCTTTGCCTTGAGCAGGTTTATCATCAGTTCTTGGGCTCTTTTGAGACGCAGTGTTTCTGTTGTGTTCATATGATTTACCCTGCGCAGATGTTCTAGCATTTCCTCCAGAGGGTCTCAATCTGGGTCTTCTATCCATAGATTTCAGCACCTGTTTAAACTGGTTTCCAAGCATTACCACAACATTTGATAAGCCTTCATCAATATCTATGGAACTCTCCCCATCATCTTTATCAATGTTTGAGGCAAGAGCTATACTTTTATTTTTCTTTTCTACCCTCTCATTGATTTTCAACTCAAAAGTTTGAAGGGAGTCAATCAGCTCATCAACTTTCATATCACTGATGTCTTGTGCTTCCTCTATTGCACACACTTTCATATCAAATCTTTTGGGTAAAGATCTTAGGATTTTGCCTACTAATTTTTCATCAGATATCTTTTCTCCCAAGGATTCAAATGAGTTAGCATACTCTAGTACATTCATATGAAAGTCACGAACACTTTCTTCTTCCTTCATCTTAAGATTCTCAAACTGAGTTGTTAAGAGCTGGAGTTTTGACTTCTTTACCCTTTGAGTACCTTCATGAGCAGTCTTCAAGATATTCCAAGCATCCTTGGCAACAGTACATTGATTGATCAGTCTAAACATGTTTGGATCCACTCCATTAAACAAGGCGTTTAGAGCTTTAGAGTTTCCAACTGCAGCAGTGTCTTCAGCTTGAGTCCATTCTTCTTCAGATTTGAGTTCATCAGTATCATTATTATCAGCGTCTTTCACTTTGGGATGATCCCATCCATTGAGTACAGCCTTCCAAGCCCTGCAATCTAGTGATTTCAAGAAAGCCGTCATGCGAGACTTCCAAATATCATAGTTAGACCCATTCAGCAGGGGTGGCCTGTTCACCATTCCTCCTTCTTTATCCATTATGCCAGAAATAGTTCCCTGGAGCTCACCCAAACAAGCATGATGCCTGTTTTGATACCAATTGAAATTCTTGGCACTTAGTAGTAAGATGCTTTAGCAATTGCTACAGCGTCTACTCGTAACACAGACAATAATAAAAACGATAAAGAGCAGAATGTAAATAACACAAGAGTTTGTTGACCCAGTTCGGCGCAAACTTGCCCTAATCTGGGGGATACCAATCCAGGAGGAATCCACTATTATAGCCCTAGTTCCAAGACACCAGTAAACGAACCGTTCACTGCTCTAACCTAACAACTACCTTGTGCAACTCAACCTAGGAACTCCTAGGCCTAAGGCGCCCCGCCTTACTCCTTACTAACAACACGGACAGCGTTGTTCACAATCAACAAACAAACATATAACGGTGAGAACAAACTCGAACAAACCGATCAACTCCGTACCTAAAGGCTTAAGAGTAATCACACAAATAACACAAGACAACAACCTATGTCTTTAGCAAGTATCAACGTGATACAAGAAAAGACTCACAAGGTTCACTAGGGAAAAATAAACGACACACGCTTTAGTGAACACAATAAAATTCCCACACAAACCTAACTAGGTTTTACACTTGTATTTATAGAGTCTTCAGCGCAGCTTGACTTGTTCCTTAAGAAAAGGAGTCTTCAAAAATATATCCAATAAAAATAAACCAAATCCTAAAATATGGGAATTATATTTTAGAATTAAATCTTCACATAAGAAATAACTTCTGGCCCAAGGCGCGTTCTGTTATGCCAGCTTGCATGATAAAATATATTTTCAAAATAAATCTTTTCAAGATATACTTCAAAAATAAAAACGCGCGCGTCCAAACAGCTTCAGGGCTCAACATACTCAGATGCTTCAGCATGTCCTAGAGCATGTGACAAAATGGGTTTTTGCAAAATTATAGCCAACATACAAAAACGCCAACAGTGTTATTTGTGTGATTACTCTTAAGCCTTTAGATACGGAGTTAATCTTTTGTCTGAGTGTGTTCTCACCATCATAAGTTGTTTATTTGATTGTGAACAACACTGTGTTCGTGTTGTTAGTATTCTAAGGCGGGGCGCCTTTGACCTGGGAGATCCTAGGTTGAGTTGCACAAGGTGGTTGCTAGGTTAGGAGCAGTAAACGGGTCGTTTACTGGCGTCTTTGAACTAGGGCTATATTAGTGGATTCCTCCTGGATTGGTATCCCCCAGACTAGGGCAAGTTGCGCCGAACTGGGTCAACAAACACTTGTGTTATTTACGTTTCTATTCTTTATCGCTTTTATTATTGTCTGTGTTGCGAGTAGACGCTGTAGCAATTGCTACAACATCTTACTACTGAGTGCCAGAAATTTCAATAAGGAATAGGAATAAGACTAGGATAGGAATCTTCCCTTTGAAGTATCAAGTGTAGGAAGTGATCAAGTTCCAGAACTCTAAAGTGTCAAGTCAAAACTTTTCCTATGTCTTTATGCCTTTATGAGTCTTGAATGCCATTGTTATTGGTGTCTCTCGTCAATGGTTCAAGATGCTTTCTTACAACTTTAAACATTGCAAATAGGTCTCCAACTCTCATTGGATCCTAGGTGGTTAGTAACAAAACCATTGATGAATTTAGCAATCCATTACATCTTTCCTTTTGGTACAAAAACTTTTCTAGCTTGGCATTTTGCAATGGTATGAGCTTTATCACAACAATATTAACAAACAACATTGGAACGATCCTTGTGACTCGAAAATTTTCTTTTGGGATTCTTTTTCTTTTTAACAAATTTGTCATTTTTAGAGGGCCTATTTCTAGGCTTGTTAAAAATCTTTGGCACACCCACAAAAGTAATTTTCGGTACAAGGGCTTCGTCTAATTTGGCTTGAAGGGTTTTAACCTCTCCTTGCCAAATACAACAAGCATCACAATCATTCCTATTTGACATATGAGTCTTGTCTAATTTGGCTTGAAGATTTTTCACTTCTCCTTGCCAAATACAACAAGAATCACAATCATTCTTTGATAACTTATTTTCAAAATCATCTTTTGAATTAACCATGGTAAGTTTTAATGCCTTTAATTCATCTTGCAATTTTTCAATTTATGACTCTAAGTTAGAGATCACTTTCATCCTCTTAGCCAATTTCTTAAATGCATTAGTGGCTTCACCATATAGTTTTTCAAAAGCGTTTTGAAGTTCATCGTATGAGGGATTATCATTAGAGATAGAGCTAGAATCACTTACTCGATGTTTGTGATGTTTCTTGCCTTTTTCTAGGTGAACCATTCATGAGTACCACATGAGCGCGTTCTTCATCCTTTTCACTTGAGCTCTTGGACCTAGATCCATCTTCGGTTGAACTATCCCAATCAAGCAAAAGTAATATCAGGTCTGCTTGCTGTGAGATACAATAAGCTTCCAATCATACTTCTATAAAGACTTTGATCAACACTGATCTCTTTCTCATCTTTGGTAAGCTTCAAATGTGTTGCTGCAGGTGTTCTTTTGGTGCTAGCACTCTCCATACCAAACTTTTTCACAATATTTCTTGCATACTTACTTTGAGACATAAAGATAGTATCCTCCATTTGTTTGACTTGGAGGCCAAGAAAGAAAGTTATTTCACCAACTAGACTCATCTCAAATTCTAACAGCATATGCTGCACAAATTGCTGGACCATCTGATCAGACATTCCACCAAAGACTATATCATCAACATAAACTTGTGCTATCATCACTTTATCTTTCTCTTCTCTCACAAACAGAGTCTTGTCATTGCCACCCTTTCTGTATCCATGAGTAACAAGAAATTCAGTCAACCTTTCATACCAAGCCCTAGGAGCTTGCTTTAGACCATACAAGGCCTTTTTCAATCTGTTGACATGATCTGGAAAGCTAGGATCAACAAAACCCTTAGGCTGTTCAACATAGACTTCTTCATTCAAGTACCCATTGAGGAAGGCACTTTTCACATCCATTTGAAATAGTTTGAACTTCAGTATACATGCAACCCCTAAGAGAAGTCTTATGGATTCAAGACGTGCTACAGGAGCAAAAGTCTCATCAAAGTCTATCCCTTCAATCTGAGCATAGCCTTGAGCTACCAGTCTAGCCTTGTTTCTAGTTATGTTCCCTCTCTCATCAGATTTGTTCTTGAAGACCCATTTTGTACCAATTACATTCACACCTTTAGGTCTAGGCACAAGATCCCATACCTCATTCCTCTTAAATTGTTCAAGTTCTTCCTGCATGGCGTTAATCCAGAATTCATCAGTAAGAGCTTCCTTGACATTCTTGGGTTCAATCTTTGACACAAAACATGAATTAGATACTGCATCTCTTGTTCTTCTTGTAACAATGCCTTGGTTAAGATCTCCAATGATAAGCTCTTTTGGATGATTCTTCTGAACTCTTGTAGATGGACCTTTGTTGGGTTCAGTAATACTTGATCCAGAGTCAACATCTTCCTTTTCAGTTTCAAATACCTCTTCCTACTGATCAGATGCTATAGATATTACTGGAGCATCAGACCTCTTATCTTCACTGGAGTCATCTACAACAACATTAAAAGATTCCATCATGACTTTGGTTCTAGAGTTGAACACTCTATAAGCTCTGCTGTTGGTAGAGTATCCTAAGAATATGCCTTCATCACTCTTGGAGTCCAATTTCCTTCGTTGTTCCCTATCAGCCAGAATATAACATTTGCTTCCAAAGACATGGAAGTACTTGACAGTTGGTTTCTTATTCTTCCACAGCTCATGTAAGGTAACTTTTGTGCCAGTTCTCAGAGTGACTCTATTATGTATATAACAAGCAATATTCATAGCTTCTGCCCAAAAATGATATGGGAGATTTTTGGCATGTAACATAACTCTAGCCGACTCTTGCAAAGTTCTATTCTTTCTCTCAACCACACTGTTTTGTTGTGGTGTAATTGGTGAAGAAAATTCATGTGCTATCCCTTAAGCTGTACAGAACTCAGAGAACTTGAAATTCTCAAACTCCTTGCCATGATCACTTCTTATCTTCAAGACCGTACTATCTTTTTCTCTTTGTATTTGAACACATAACTCCTTGAAGACATCAAAAGTCTCAAATTTCTCTCTAATGAATTTGATCCAAGTGTACCTTGAGAAGTCATCTACCATTACAAACGCATATCTTTTACCACCTAAGCTTTCAACTTGCATAGGTCCCATCAAATCCATGTGTAACAGCTCAAGTATTCTGGAAGTTGTCAGATGCTGTACCAGATGATGAGGCTTCTTTGTCTGTTTCCCAATCTGACACTCACCACATATGTTCCCTACTTCAATTTTGAGCTTGGGCAGACCTCTGATTGCTTCTTCAGCTATGGCATTCTTTATACTTCTTAGGTTCAGATGACCTAACTTTTGGTGCCATAATGTTACTTCATCTTCCTTAGAAAGCAAGCAAGTTGACAAGCCAACTTCCTCTTGTGGTTCCCATAAGTAACAATTATCTTTTGATCTCACACCCTTCATTATGACTTCTCCTTCTTGATTAGTGACAAGACATTCAGCTTTTGTGAAGTTAACCAACAATCCTTGATCACACAGCTGACTGATACTGATTAGATTAGCCGTCAAACCTTTCACAAACAGAACTTTTGTAAGTTTAGGTAGACCCTTTCTTTCCAAGTTTCCTATCCCCTTGATTTCACCTTTAGACCCATCACCAAATGTGACAAAGCTTGTTGATTAGAACTTGATATCAACCAGAAAATTTTCAATTCCAGTCATGTGTCTGGAACAACCACTATCAAAATACCAGTCTTCCCTAGATGTTGCTTTTAAAGATGTGTGAGCAATGAGTGAAACAACCTTCTTTCTAGGTTTCCATTCTTTCTTCCCAAACTTTCTGGATTTTGATTGTTGCACCTTATCAGGACGTCCATGAAGCAAGAAACAGTAAGGTTTTATATGACCTTTTCTTCCACAGTGGTGACATATCCATGGTTGAGATTTTTCTTTTACTCCCAGATGCTGCACAGATTGCTGAGGCAACTGACTTGGCCTTGCAGAAAATGTTTCTTTGAGAGTTGGATACATGGTGTTCTGGATATACTCATTCTTCTTGATAAACTTCTCATAGTTAAATCCAACACCTTTTGGCCTACCTGAAATTTGTTGAGTCAGTAGATCATCTAATTTCTCAGTGCCATTAGTCATCATAGAAACAAATTTCTTTTGCTCTTTGATTTGTGAATTCAGCATAGTCACTTCGTCTTGGAGATCAAGAATAATTGATAAGTATTTTTCTTTTCCACTCTGGAGCTGGGATATGATCTCCTTCTGTTGCTCATTAATTATGGATTCTTCAGCATTTTTGATACATAACTCCTTATAAGCAGCTGCTAGTGCATCATAGGTTAAATATTCATCACATGATCCTCCATCAGATAGACATATTCCTGTTAGTGCAGTGATGTTCTTTGCAGACTCAGTCTCACTTTCTTCCTCAGAGGTCTCTTCATCTGACCAAGTTGCACTCATACCTTTCTTCTGCTTCTTCAGATATGTTGCACATTCAGTTCTAATGTGACCATAACCTTCACATTCATGACATTGAACACCTTTGCCTTGAGCAGGTTTATCATCAGTTCTTGGGCTCTTTTGAGACGCAGTGTTTCTGTTGTGTTCATATGATTTACCCTGCGCAGATGTTCTAGCATTTCCTCCAGAGGGTCTCAATCTGGGTCTTCTATCCATAGATTTCAGCACCTGTTTAAACTGGTTTCCAAGCATTACCACAACATTTGATAAGCCTTCATCAATATCTATGGAACTCTCCCCATCATCTTTATCAATGTTTGAGGCAAGAGCTATACTTTTATTTTTCTTTTCTACCCTCTCATTGATTTTCAACTCAAAAGTTTGAAGGGAGTCAATCAGCTCATCAACTTTCATATCACTGATGTCTTGTGCTTCCTCTATTGCACACACTTTCATATCAAATCTTTTGGGTAAAGATCTTAGGATTTTGCCTACTAATTTTTCATCAGATATTTTTTCTCCCAAGGATTCAAATGAGTTAGCATACTCTAGTACATTCATATGAAAGTCACGAACACTTTCTTCTTCCTTCATCTTAAGATTCTCAAACTGAGTTGTTAAGAGCTGGAGTTTTGACTTCTTTACCCTTTGAGTACCTTCATGAGCAGTCTTCAAGATATTCCAAGCATCCTTGGCAACAGTACATTGATTGATCAGTCTAAACATGTTTGGATCCACTCCATTAAACAAGGCGTTTAGAGCTTTAGAGTTTCCAACTGCAGCAGTGTCTTCAGCTTGAGTCCATTCTTCTTCAGATTTGAGTTCATCAGTATCATTATTATCAGCGTCTTTCACTTTGGGATGATCCCATCCATTGAGTACAGCCTTCCAAGCCCTGCAATCTAGTGATTTCAAGAAAGCCGTCATGCAAGACTTCCAAATATCATAGTTAGACCCATTCAGCAGGGGTGGCCTGTTCACCATTCCTCCTTCTTTATCCATTATGCCAGAAATAGTTCCCTGGAGCTCACCCAAACAAGCATGATGCCTGTTTTGATACCAATTGAAATTCTTGGCACTTAGTAGTAAGATGCTTTAGCAATTGCTACAGCGTCTACTCGTAACACAGACAATAATAAAAACGATAAAGAGCAGAATGTAAATAACACAAGAGTTTGTTGACCCAGTTCGGCGCAAACTTGCCCTAATCTGGGGGATACCAATCCAGGAGGAATCCACTATTATAGCCCTAGTTCCAAGACACCAGTAAACGAACCGTTCACAGCTCTAACCTAACAACTACCTTGTGCAACTCAACCTAGGAACTCCTAGGCCTAAGGCGCCCCGCCTTACTCCTTACTAACAACACGGACAGCGTTGTTCACAATCAACAAACAAACATATAACGGTGAGAACAAACTCGAACAAACCGATCAACTCCGTACCTAAAGGCTTAAGAGTAATCACACAAATAACACAAGACAACAACCTATGTCTTTAGCAAGTATCAACGTGATACAAGAAAAGACTCACAAGGTTCACTAGGGAAAAATAAACGACACACGCTTTAGTGAACACAATAAAATTCCCACACAAACCTAACTAGGTTTTACACTTGTATTTATAGAGTCTTCAGCGCAGCTTGACTTGTTCCTTAAGAAAAGGAGTCTTCAAAAATATATCCAATAAAAATAAACCAAATCCTAAAATATGGGAATTATATTTTAGAATTAAATCTTCACATAAGAAATAACTTCTGGCCCAAGGCGCGTTCTGTTATGCCAGCTTGCATGATAAAATATATTTTCAAAATAAATCTTTTCAAGATATACTTCAAAAATAAAAACGCGCGCGTCCAAACAGCTTCAGGGCTCAACATACTCAGATGCTTCAGCATGTCCTAGAGCATGTGACAAAATGGGTTTTTGCAAAATTATAGCCAACATACAAAAACGCCAACAGTGTTATTTGTGTGATTACTCTTAAGCCTTTAGATACGGAGTTAATCTTTTGTCTGAGTGTGTTCTCACCATCATAAGTTGTTTATTTGATTGTGAACAACACTGTGTTCGTGTTGTTAGTATTCTAAGGCGGGGCGCCTTTGACCTGGGAGATCCTAGGTTGAGTTGCACAAGGTGGTTGCTAGGTTAGGAGCAGTAAACGGGTCGTTTACTGGCGTCTTTGAACTAGGGCTATATTAGTGGATTCCTCCTGGATTGGTATCCCCCAGACTAGGGCAAGTTGCGCCGAACTGGGTCAACAAACACTTGTGTTATTTACGTTTCTATTCTTTATCGCTTTTATTATTGTCTGTGTTGCGAGTAGACGCTGTAGCAATTGCTACAACATCTTACTACTGAGTGCCAGAAATTTCAATAAGGAATAGGAATAAGACTAGGATAGGAATCTTCCCTTTGAAGTATCAAGTGTAGGAAGTGATCAAGTTCCAGAACTCTAAAGTGTCAAGTCAAAACTTTTCCTATGTCTTTATGCCTTTATGAGTCTTGAACGCCATTGTTATTGGTGTCTCTCGTCAATGGTTCAAGATGCTTTCTTACAACTTTAAACATTGCAAATAGGTCTCCAACTCTCATTGGATCCTAGGTGGTTAGTAACAAAACCATTGATGAATTTAGCAATCCATTACATCTTTCCTTTTGGTACAAAAACTTTTCTAGCTTGGCATTTTGCAATGGTATGAGCTTTATCATAACAATATTAACAAACAACATTGGAACGATCCTTGTGACTCGAAAATTTTCTTTTGGGATTCTTTTTCTTTTTAACAAATTTGTCATTTTTAGAGGGCCTATTTCTAGGCTTGTTAAAAATCTTTGGCACACCCACAAAAGTAATTTTCGGTACAAGGGCTTCGTCTAATTTGGCTTGAAGGGTTTTAACCTCTCCTTGCCAAATACAACAAGCATCACAATCATTCCTATTTGACATATGAGTCTTGTCTAATTTGGCTTGAAGATTTTTCACTTCTCCTTGCCAAATACAACAAGAATCACAATCATTCTTTGATAACTTATTTTCAAAATCATCTTTTGAATTAACCATGGTAAGTTTTAATGCCTTTAATTCATCTTGCAATTTTTCAATTTATGACTCTAAGTTAGAGATCACTTTCATCCTCTTAGCCAATTTCTTAAATGCATTAGTGGCTTCACCATATAGTTTTTCAAAAGCGTTTTGAAGTTCATCGTATGAGGGATTATCATTAGAGATAGAGCTAGAATCACTTACTCGATGTTTGTGATGTTTCTTGCCTTTTTCTAGGTGAACCATTCATGAGTACCACATGAGCGCGTTCTTCATCCTTTTCACTTGAGCTCTTGGACCTAGATCCATCTTCGGTTGAACTATCCCAATCAACATATGCTCTCTTACTCTTGTGAATTTTCTCGGAGGACTTTCTCTTTCGTTTGTTATAGAATGGACATTCCGGTTCATAGTGTCCCGATTTGCCATATTCATAACACACTCCATTAGGCTTGCTCTTCTCATTTTATATATCATCCCTTGATTGCTTCCGTGACTTGGGATCATTTTTCTTCGAAAATTTTATACCATGTAATTTTGCATACTTATAAAATCTTCGAACAAATATATCCATTTCTTGTTCATCCCACTCTTTGTCACATAAGCTATCATAACATTGCTCTTTACCTTTTAATTTGGAACATGAAGTTTTTAGAGCGATTGACTTCATTTCCTTCTCTTTTTCTTTCTCGACGTGCTTTTCCTTTTTATATCCCTTCTCATCATTTTCGAGAGTCATGAGCACATGTTTGTGCTCCTCAAGCTTTCCAAATAGCGTTGTAATGCTCAATTGTGTAAGATCATTTGCCTCCTTGATAGCGGTAACCTTGGGCTGCCAAATCCTAGACAAACATCTTAAAATTTTGTTAGTAGCAACTCCATTTGAAATAGGACTTCCAAGACCATGTAACTTATGTGTGATTTTTATGAATCTTTGTTGCATATCCGCGATGGATTCACCATCACGCATACGAAAAAGTTCAATTCTTGTTTCAAAGTGTTTATTTTTGATTGCTTGACTTCATTAATACCCTCAAAGTGAGTAATTAATGTGTCCCACATTTCCTTTGCCGAACTACAATGCGAAACATGATAGAATTGTTCAATCCCCAAAGAGGAGATTAAAATGTTTTGAGCTTTCGCATCATAGTTCACTTTCTTCTGATCATCATCATTCCATTGTGCCATTGGCTTGTTTGTAACCACACCATTTAGATCGGTATTTGTCGGAACAAAGGGATCATTCTCAATGGTGTTCCAAACTTCACTATCAAAAGAAATGATGTGAATTCTCATACTACTCTTCCAATAGTCGAAATGTTCGCTGTTGAATATCGGTGCTCTATTATAAGCCCCCTTAGGTGCAAAAGGCATTGTGATATAATAATTGGCACAAATCCACACAATTTTCGTAAAAATTGAATCGGGATCGTGATACCACTTGTTAGACTGTTTGGCTAACGCTTAGAGAGGGGGGGGGGGGGGGGGGGGGGGGGGGGGGATGAATAAGCGTCCCAAAATAAAACAAACGATTTTTCGGATTAATAAAAAGAATGTGCAGAAGCTACCTAGATCGGTAGTCTACTTTGCACCTTTCGACCAAAGGAAGCGAAGTATAGCCTTAATAATGAAAATGATAAGATGATCGCAAATTTTACGTTTTGAGGCAAGCAAATTTCGATTCAATTTTATTAATACTTTTGAAAAATTATCACACACACTATTCTATGGTTTCTAGACTCTATTGCAAGCAAAGTCACGAAACTTGAATTTCGTCGAACACGTAGCGTGCGCTAGAATTCAAGTTTCACAATCCACAATTAAACGAAGTTTAAACGAGTTAAGGGATATAAAAGACAAACAGAGATGATCAGGGAGTTCTCAGCGACAAGTTGAGATTTTCACTATTTCTTCGAAAATACAATAATGCACAATTCATAAGAATACAATACACGAACGATAAATACTTGATCTCCTATCTTCGTCATAGCTTCAATGTGAATCATGCAACCCTCAACACAATATTGGCTTCTACCTCTGATTCCAACGGTTGATCCTAACACCTATCTTGATCCCCAAGAACTTTGTGACAACCGTCCAGCCGATTTACCTCACCAAATTGTGTTGATCCTTCAAGCAAGCTTTATCTCTTAAATCCGGATGAGAAACCGGTCCTTCAAAACAATTCAACCCGATCGCAATTCTGATTCACCGCGAATTGCACCGAACTTTATCTTCCAAATCCTCTAAGAACCCTTGATTGATCCCATACTTAATCTCAAATTGATGAGAATTGAAAGAAGATGATGAACTTGTCTTGAATACAATTTGATCCAAAATATCTCAGCAGTTTTGATCAAAAAGTGTTTTTCAAAAGTTTCTCATAATTACAACAAATTCCTATGTAGCTATTTATAAGAGAAAGTAGAATTGAGTGATTTTAGGAAAATTTTACTGCTATGCATCGATACAAATTTAAGTTTGTATCAATACAAACTTAAACTTGTATCGATACAAACCAGCATTGTTTCTGAACATGAAATCATGTTTCTGAAAATGACAGCTTCTCTGTCCTCAACTGACTGCTATGTATCGATACAAATTTAAGTATGTATCGAAACATACCAACATGTATCGATACAAAAATGTTTTTTCAGCCTGAACATATTTCAGAACTTTTGTATCAATCCAAATGAAATTGTATCAATACAAATGACCTGTAAACTGATTTTCCATAGTTTTAAAAGGTTTTTTGCTGTTAATGCAAGTTTAATTTACCCAAAATGTATTATACTCTATTTTCAAGTATTTTGACAATTATTAAAACATGGAGGGGAACTGGTGCATTTACAGCCTTTAGTTTATGATCATGTAGCCCCTGAGTCTTCCTCAGTTTTGAGCGCTGATTTGGGGCTGGGAGGGATTTTGGGCCTCTGTTGCTTGAATCTATTTGCCCGTTTGATTGATCCTTGCACCCCTGCCATGCTGACAATGTTCTTTTAAGATGTGTTTTCTCATTATTTTTTGCTTTAGTTTCTATTTGACTCATTTTTTTTTATATATGTATGCACACCCCTACTTGCTTTCACACCATTTTTTTTAGTTCACATGTTGTTATTATTATTATTATTATTATTATTATTATTATTATTATCATCATCATCATCATCGTTCATTGTAACTTGAATCATTTGTGAACTTGATCTATATTATTCATCATCATGTATGCTTAGTTAGAACATATAACGCCCCAAATCGATTGACTAGTATATCGAATGAAGCATACATAATTTAATCCGGATACATTTAAAATTACAGAAAAATAAAACTCAATTACAATGTACAACCATTATTTATTTCAAGCATTCTCAAAATACACAGCGGAATTTTGAATTATTGTACAAAACTCATGAAATAACTAAAGTAAACAATATAAGAAACTATAATATTCAATATCTCTTTCACCATAGCTCGATCCATTGCTTAACCTGTTCTCTGAAGAAAGAAAAAAAGAGGGAGTTGGGTGAGACTACTTGTCTCGTGAGTTCCACCTATCTTAGGGTGTTAGCATTTTCTACGTGAAGGTACGTGCTTCGGTTAGTAATCGCTATGTTCTCCTGTTAAATTTACAGACCAAGAAATCGGGAACCACTTACTTGGCCAGTAATCATTGGGGCAACTAATATACTTATAGTGTCTAGGATTGATCATCATAAGTATTCATAATACATACTAAATATCATTTTCAACAATTAAGTAATGTGTTCACAAAATTATCTAAGTTGATTTTTACGGAATGATCGAGATGAGCGGTCCCGAAACATTCCCATACGTACCCGGCTCCAATACCAACCCAAAGCTTTAGGACCATTAATCATACACATACAACCCAAAATCTCTGAATGTTGGAACACTCCAAACTAGGGATTGAAAGGAGTTTCGGCCATGTGAATGGGAAGGAAAAATAGAAAGCTTACCATTGGTTCATGGTGCCTAGAGGATTAAGATGGTAAGATAACATATAGTGTTGGACTGATCTTCAAGGATTAGAGGATAAGGGTTTTGCTTAGCCGAAAGGGGAAATGAAGGAAGAGAGAGTGTTTGTTGTGGTCTTGGTTAAGAGAGAAAAGCTCGTGAAAGAAAATAAGGGAAATGAAGGGAAATATTGCTAACTTATACTACTACTCTTGTCCTAATATCTTGTAAATTGGCATTATTATATAACTCAAAAAATTAAGAAAAGTAGGATGTTACAATCTTCCCCCCTTAAATAAATTTCGTCCTCGAAATTTGGAAAATTCTACTCCTACAGAGTTGGTAACGTACTTTGATATATCAAAGTTTACTTTTGCACTGTGATTTCGCCTGGTGATCCTTCTCATACAATTTCTTCGATTAGGGTTTTCTTATTCCCAAAAGAGTAATATCCAAATTAATTGTCCGACTGATTTAAGGTTCAGGTTTTTTTTTTTTGATCCTATTTTGATCTTATCAAATCTTGTTCCATTGTAAGGAAAATGTTTGGTATAGGTGTCAGATAATGTATCCGAGACCGATACGCGTCAGATACTTCCCGATACGTGTCGCGGGAGTATCCAATGTTTAAATTTTATTTTTTAAATAAAAAAATACAGACACTTCTTCGATACTTGTCTGATACTTCCCAATACGTATCAGAGAAGTATCTGATGTTCATATTTTATTTATTCTTTGGAAAGAAATAAAATAGATCCAAGAAAGACTAAATATTTGGTTTATATGCATACAAATTTTTAACTTTTGTCAAAGAAAGATAAAGAATACATGAAAGAAATGACAAGATTATAGAACATCAATGAATATGCGCATGACTCGCTATTTAGATAATACTTAAAATATGTAATTCACTAATTTTGATAATTTTAATAATATGAATGTTTCTTTATTATCAAATTTAGTTATGTTTATATATTTTACATTTATATATTTAATTTTTTTATTAAAGTATCCTAGCCGTATCGTATCTTAAATTTTAAAATTTTATCGTATCGCCGTATCCGTATCGTATCGTATCAGGGCTTCATAGCCTATGACTTAACAATCTTACTAATAAACTTTCGTTAGCATCTCAATTTTCTGATAATTTACTTTCTTGCGTTTGGTTTAGGGCCTGAACATCTTAGTTTTCACTTATCGAGTTCATTCTTGTGCAACGTCTCCTGAGATTCTAGTTTCCTTGATTGTTTTGTTTTTGTATTCTTTATCACATAACCCCTTTCAGTTCAGTTCTTACTTTATAGTTACGTATTTACAGGTTTACATTCATATTGACATTCTACCTCTTTGTTGATACACAGTGTCCGAGTCGAGCGTACATGAGTTTAGTTTGCGGTTTCATATTCAACTTCTATTAGTATCCTACTTTATTAAGTCCCATATTACGAGACATAGCATCAATCATTCTTCCTAGTTATCGCTTTGCTGCGCACTCTGATTACCAGTACTCATCATCTTACTTACGACTGTCGTCTCACAGTTCTCCTCTATAGCTTTCTTCCTTCAACAAATCTTTCTTGTAGATTCAACATACTAATGTTATTATACCCTCTGTACTTCATCACAAATCACAATTTCCTTCCATTTATTTCAGTATCCTACTCTGACTTAATATCGTTGGGCCGCTACATTTCTGGTTAGTCTTATCTCATCTTCAGTTCGATTTACTACTACTCATGTTCATTTCTAAATATACTTATCAAGTGCTTTGCTGGTTACCACTTCTGGTAATTATCTAATTGTTCCTTACTTCTTAGTGTTACAATTTTTACGTCCAAGATTTCCCATGTCATAACACGTTTGTGTTTGTTCATTATTTATGTCTACAACCACCTTCCTATCTTAATGCTCACTCGTACTTACATTTATTCATAGCAAATATACTCCCATTCGTTATACCGCTTCATCTTAGTGGTATCTGGCTCGGTTGCCAAAGTCCCAAAATAATTTACTCGGATATGCATTCATTATAGTTTCCATCCTTCAAGTACCCACTTCACAATTATTTTTTGTCGGTTAAGGCTACACCACATGTACTTGAATTCCTACCACACTTACGGCTTCTCTGAAGTGGTTCTTTTGATTTGATTTTCCTCCACCTATTGATTTCTTACATACTCATAAGTTGCCTTAGAGCTACAGTATAGTCTACTGTTGTCCCAACATTTTCTGAAGGAATGAGTCTAGATTCTTACATTTGTTTGCTATGATTTTTTATTTTTTTTAGGGAAGTGAACTATAATGATTAAAAGCAGCTAAGGATTGAGGACTTCACATGGCTGAGGTTGTTCAGGCCTTTTTTTTTTTTACATCTAGAACTATACCGATTTACTTGATTGCAGTAGATTTTATCATGAAGAATAGTTGGTCACTCTACGAGAGAATTGAAACTTATTGTCTTATTGGAATCTCCCAGAATATTAAGCTACAACTATCAGATTGTTAGATGACTACTACAGTATGAAGTTAAATATTCAAGGCTTGGTCTTCTTACTCTTAACGGCATTGGGGATGTCCTTCTATGGTAGATGTTTAGTATCCACAAGGAACCTATCCTATCTCACTTTGTTATTGGATAGTGTTTAATGTAAGGTCTTAGTCAACATTACTTTGCTTATATCTTACTTAGATTCCTATTACATGAAGTTCTTGGTTAGGGTCTGATACTGGTGTGCTTTGATTCTACACCTTAATTTTTACTCAAGGTTGAAGGCTCCTCATATGAATTTGCTACTACGCACGGAGATTCTAGAATAATCTTTGATTCACATACGCGTCATCTTAATTTCTCAACTATTCCTCTAAAATGTGGGCGTACTGCACTAATTTAACCTCCTATCAGTTTATGCGTTGTCAGTTTAATCTAGCTAACACGCAGAATTCTGTTAATGTACTGTTGTAGTACAACTTATTCATCTTACATTTAGCTTCCTTCGTAATTGTTTCAATTCAACGTGATGTTATGTTCATTATCCTTATATCATAATATTTACGCTGACGTCCCATCAATTATTCTTGCGTTTATATACTTCGCACTTCTGGTGGTTTGGTTAACTTTTTAATCCAAAACACTTCTATTTCTCAAATTATTGACCACACTATTTTCCAAATTAAAATGGTTTGCGTAGCGTCATTCAAAGTACTACGTTTGTCATTTCATCTTCGGGAATTTAATATTATACTTCTTTAACTCCTACTTACTCAACCAGCCATAATTAGTCTGAACTGAGCCTCTCTTGACATAATGACATCCTTCGTCAATTCTCCAAGTTGTGTGCTTACTACCACTTCCCTTTCGAACTTAATCAAGTCATACAACATTTAACTATCCTTTAAACGCTGACGTCCTAAAAATTCAATTTCAACTGCACCACATATGAATATAAACTTCTTGTCAGCTTCGCCTTTCGCAATCAAGACTCTGTCAATTAAGTCTTGTGGTTTCTATTCGTCTCTTCTTCATCGGACTAACTACTTCTTTTCGTCCTTACCCCCTCCCAGGTCCTCTCCAGTTCTCGGTCATAATATTATGCCTATCGTATACAATATTGAGTTGATCAGACTCAATACGTGGCGATTTCAGAATAAACAACAAAGGCTCTGAAGGGTCCATGCTACTTTTTATTTGAATTTTAATGACCCTCAGCAAGGTCCGGATTGAACCGACCTGCTCTGATACCAATTTATAACGCCCCAAATCCATTGACTAGTATATCAAATGAAGCATACATAATTGAATCCGGATACATTTAAAATTACAGAAAAATAAAACTCAATTACAATGTACAACCATTATTTATTTCAAGCATTCTCAAAATATACAGCGGAAATTTGAATTCTTGTACAAAACTCATGAAATAACTAAAGTAAACAATATAAGAAACTATAATATCCAATATCTCTTTCACCATAGCTCAATCCATTGCTTAACCTGTTCTCTGAAGAAAAGAAAAAAAAGGGAGTTGGGTGAGACTACTTGTCTCGTGAGGTCCACCTATCTTAGGGTGTTAGCATTTTCTACGTGAAGCTACGTGCTTCGGTTAGTAATCACTATGTTCTCCTGTTAAATTTACAAACCAAGAAATCGGGAACCACTTACTTGGCCAGTAATCATTGGGGCAACTAATATACTTAGAGTGTCTAGGATTGATCATCATAAGTATTCATAATACATACTAAATATCATTTTCAACAATTAAGTAATGTGTTCACAAAATTATCTAAGTTGATTTTTACGCAATGATCGAGATGAGCGGTCCCGAAACATTCCCATACGTACCCGGCTCCAATACCAACTAAAGGGCTAGAGACTCGGTGCAAGCTCTCTTATTTATCATAGCTACCCGGCTCTAATACCAATGAATGGACTAGAGACTCGGTCATTTATACATAGCCAGCCCAAATATCAAGGGACTCGATAATTAAATCATTTATACATAGTCGGCCCTAATACTAAGGGACTCGGTAATTAAATCATATATATATAGCCGGCCTTAATACCAAGAATTGGACCAGGGACTCGGTAATTACTTTCATTTATACTCAATCAATTTTCAATTGTATGAATATTACTATCATATCACTTATCTTTGCTTTATTATAGTTCGATAACATTTTCTACACTCATATTGTCATCCATAATCTAACATTTCTATTGACATGCCTTCTCTTAAACTTTAGATCTATGCATATCAAATATTGGAGAAATATTATTTCCTAAGTTATCTAACTTTCCGACCTCTATGTGCCAATAGAGAGGGGTATTCGAAAAGTATATATTCTAGTCTTTTTTTCACATACATTAATATAACACTTAAAGATAAAATACATATACCCCTTGGTGGGTTTCCTATCTAAAGAAACTCACCTCTTTTTCTTCAATCTTCCAAAACAGTGCCAACCTTCAACTTCTAGTTCCAACTTCGTTCTTCTATTCTTTATCATACCGCGTCTCTAATCTAAACTTCGATTCTAACCCTCTACTTTAAGGTGTGCCATAATAATTCCAGGAGTTGACGAAAGACAGAAATTTTCAACCACAACAACGAATTTCGTAACCAGTTTTTCTGCAGAAACATAGTAACGGTACCTTAACTTTCATAATTTAATTAACATACCAAACAATGTCCGATATGAGTAAAAGACCACTTGTTGGAAAGCTCAGGATGTAAAGATTATGAATATAATTTTTGGTTTGAGAGTTAACAATCCAATTTCTACAGTTTCACTAAACAAGGTGGAAAGGTACGAAAACAGGGCAGGGTTTTTCATCAAACTTGTGAGCAGAATTTCTCTTACTATACTTCATGGAATTTAACAATTCCGGTGCCTAACCTGTAGCAAATTTTGTCTTCTTTACAGTGAGTCAAACATCACTATCATAAGACGTATATTGAGAGAGTTATGCTAACTTTACTACAACATGTCTATACGAATTTCTGCAGAAAACTTTCTTCTTCCAACTAGACTTGCAAACACACACATACAGTCCACTAATAATTCCAACCAGTCCATTATCAACTATTAATGATCTAGGATTTAACATAATAGATGAGGAACAAATACATAGATTTAATTCATCTTACCTATTCTTTCAAATCTTCAAACAACCCTTAATCTTCCAAACCTTCAAGTGAGCTCCAAACCTTCTTTCTTCTTCAAATAATCTGCTTCTAAATAACAACCCAAAGCTTTAGGATCATTAATCATACACATACAACCCAAAATCTCTGAATGTTGGAACACTCCAAACTAGGGATTGAAAGGAGTTTCGGCCATGTGAATGGGAAGGAAAAATAGAAAGCTTACCATTGGTTCATGGTGCCTAGAGGATTAAGATGGTAAGATAACATATAGTGTTGGACTGATCTTCAAGGATTAGAGGATAAGGGTTTTGCTTAGCCGAAAGGGGAAATGAAGGAAGAGAGAGTGTTTGTTGTGGTCTTGGTTAAGAGAGAAAAGCTCGTGAAAGAAAATATGGGAAATGAAGGGAAATATTGCTAACTTATACTACTACTCTTGTCCTATTATCTTGTAAATTGGCATTATTATATAACTCAAAAAATTAAGAAAAGTAGGATGTTACAAGCATGTAATTATGTAATTGTAACACCCGGCGCAAGCACAAAATAATATTGCAATGAAGTCGCCATCATATTTTATTTATCCCGTGAGGGAAATGGAAAATAATGATAAAACCTTTAAGAATTGGGTTCGAGAGTTGGTTACATGAGGGAAAGACGTTAACGCCCCCTCACATCCGTTGTACTCAACGGGAACCATTTGAGGAAATTGGTTTGCTTAAAAAGAAATAACCGCATAAAGATATTACATAACCGCATATTGAACAAAATAAATAGAAAAGAGTTTTTTATTATTCGGCTTGACGAGATTACGATCTCGCTCCTACGTATTCCCCATGTGCAATGAGAAATTCAAAGCTCACGTAGTTCTTCCTGAAAAAAGTTTGTGAGTTGTTTGTTTTTAATGAACAACAATTATGTCGCATTCCATTGATACGATAGTTTGCTTGTATGCTCGACTGAGGCTTAAGCGTTTGTCTGTATTAAAGGAATGGATAAAACATCGTCCTTTTAAGAAAAGAAGAATTTAACAGTTGAAAAAAAAGTTGACTGCACAAGGGCAGGAAAACAGTTGAGTGTGTTGAGTATCTCTTAGGCTTTTTTGAGAGATTATTCAGTGAATGAGAATAGCCCTCAGTCGCGAGCCATGCGGCAGGTAACGGACTATTCAGGAAGCGAAAGTCATGCGTCAGACACTTCCCGTTTCAGTCAATGGATTAATTATAGCATTTTAAGAGTTTTCAAGTTACAGACCAGGCCAAAAAAGAAAAAAAGAAAAAAGTAGATAGAAGAAGAGACAAATGCAAATGCATGAGTGTGATGACATACAATTGAAGATGTTGAGCAATTCAAAGAGAAATAAGTAATCATGTATCAGACAAAGAGAAATAAGTCATCAAGCAATTACATGTATTTTGCAAAACTCTGTCAAATGAGAAAAAGTCAACTATAGAAAGTCAACAGAAAAGTCAACTAAAAAGAGTCAACGGAAAAGCTTAAAGTGAAACTGAGATAGAACGAGCCATGCGTCAGACTCTGCCTCATTGTTTTTGAATGATCTATATTTCAAGTTTAAATGTTTTGAATTAAAAATAAATTAGCCAAAGTCATGCGTTAGAGACTATTTATTTTTAATCCATTTTCCAAATCTAAGTTTTTGAATGATCTATTTTTAATCCATTTTGGAGAAACTAACACCAGATTCGAGTTCCTAGATGTCCAAATACTATAGATCGAGTGCTCGATTGTTGATTTTCGAAGTTTTTCGAGTCGCTGGAAAATGGAATTCCGGTGGTGGTTGTGGGTGGCGCGTGGCAGCGAAGGGAGGAGGGATTTTCTGATTTTTCTTCTTGGGATGTGTGTTAATGAGTGAGTGTGAATAAAATAATATATATAGTGGTAGGATTATGTGAGTGGCATTTGTGTAATAATGTGTAATTTTGGGATTAAGAATAGATTAATAGAAAAATGGTGATAAAAAGGTGATAAAAATAAAGTAGAAAATGATTATGAGTGGGAGATGATGAGGTGGCATAAAATAATTGGTACATGGAAAAGATGTTTTTAATTTTGAAAATGCGGTGAATAAATATAAGCGAATGAAAATGAAATGAAACATTTTTTTATGATTTTATGCAAAAATAGCGAAGAGCGCGAAAACATTATTTTTTAAAACTATTTTTGGGCGTTTCCTATAAAATAAGAAACAATTTAAAAATAAAATATTTATTTAAAAAAAGTAAAAAATTAGGGTATTACAGTAATACCTGAGGCTGACGAGGGCAGGGAGTGTTCGCCGGTGCACAAGGCATGACAATGAGCGGTTTTTGTCAGCTTCTAAGCAATAGCCCGAATTCAAATCGGAATGAGAGGGATCCTGAGACTGTGCAGGTATGGGAATGCATGGTTGAAGGATGGTTTATAAGGATTGATATGTACTACCTATACTAACAAGGTGCATCTTCTTTTCGGGAGCCCAACAAATAAGAACTACATAGTTAAGCGTGCTTGACTTGGAGTATTGTTTGGATGGGTGACCTTCTGGGAAGTTTCCTAGAATGCATGTGAGTGAGGATAAAACATGCTGAAAAGACTCGTGTTGGTTTGTGGGGTCTGTCGGTCATCCGGATAGCAGTCTGGGATGTTACAAATGGTATCAGAGCAGACCTCTCCCAGTACGATGTGGTTCGGGGACGAACAAAGCAGAAGCTGGTGGGCATGTAATACCCGAGGCTGACGAGGGCGGGGAGTGTTCGCCGGTGCACAAGGCATGACAATGAGCGGCTTCTGTCAGCTTCTAAGCAATAGCCCGAATTCACATCGGAATGAGAGGGATCCTGAGGCTGTGCAGGTATGAGATTGCATGGTTGAAGGATGGTTTATAAGGATTGATATGTACTACCTATACTAACAAGGTGCATCTTCTTTTCGGGAGCCCAACAAATAAGAACATCATAGTTAAGCGTGCTTGACTTGGAGTAGTGTTTGGATGGGTGACCTTCTGGAAAGTTTCCCAGAATGCATGTGAGTGAGGAATAAACATGCTAAAAAGATTCGTGTTGGTTTGTGGGGTCAGTCGGTCATCTGAAAAGCAGTCTGGGATGTTACAAAACATGTCATAAAAATACATAAGCTTGGTAAAAAACTATGGTTATGCATCTTGTGATTGCTATTTTGGCCTTAGGTGATAACATGTCTTTTAGGCTTGTATGTCTTGGTCATTATTTGCTTGTTCATGTGTATTTTTTTTGCTATTTGCTATATGTATGCATGCACATATTTGTTTTTAAACCATCCGTTTGTTTTAGTTTATTTCACATGATAGATGTTTATATATTCATTGCCATTGGAGTTGTGTGCAAGCTTGATCTTTTGTTGTTATCATAATTTGTTGTTATTATTGCCTTTTTTTTATTTATCTCATGATCATCCATTTTGTTCTCATATCATATTTTTTTTTATGTTTTATTCTCATGTGTTAGTTTTTTTTACTATTTGAATCATGTGTGAATTTAATTTTTATTATCTATGATCTTGGTTATAAATACTTGCTCAACATGCTCTTTGATCATATGTGCTCCCATTTTTTTTGTTCCTTTTTACTCTGTTCTATGATTATGTATGTTCTATGACTATGTTTATGCTCACATATGCTCTCATCACTTCATTGCTTTACTTTACACTTCTACACTACACTTTTACACTACACATCTCACATTCTACATCTCACACATTACATTATACCTTATACATTTTTCATCTTATTTGACATGTCTTTGTTTCATTTGTTGTTTATCTGTGACTTTGATCATATTATGTGTCATTGTGGTTTGTTTGAGTTTAATTATGTTCATGCTTTAATTATATAAATGTTCATTATCATATTTCCTATCTTTTATTTTCGCACACTTCACTATCATCATGTGTTATTTTATTTCTATATTATGCATTTCATCATTCAAATTTACTTTCATACTTGCATTTTATTTATAATTATGTATTGTCTTTATTTTATTTAGCTTTTTATTTATTCGTCTATTTATATCACACCTTTTATTTATTTATTCATTCGATATAGTTGTAATATATAATTACTCGATATGGCTGTAATAGCGTAGGACTTTATTTATTTATTGTTTTATTTATTGCTTTCATAGTGAAATATCATACACAACGCCAAAAACATTTCATTTCCAAAGGACAGGACTCGTAATTGATTTTATATTGATTACGAGACTTCTTGAATAAAAAAAATTCTTTTAAAAAACATGCGACCTTTTACAAGCAAGTGTAACTCCACCTTAATCGCAAAGTTATTACAAAACATTTTCTATGCTATTTCTTTACAACTTTCCTTCTTTACAACTCTTCTTTACAACTTCTTTGTTAGAATTTCTTTTCTTATACAACAACAACACATTACACTTTCTTTACAAAATCAAACCACTTTCATAAATGCTAAACTTCTACCAAAATCTCCTCAATGTTTTTTTTAAAAAAACACACTTTAATCAAACTTCAATTGTTCACAATTAAAACCCACAAACCAACACAATTCTCTTTTTGCCATCTTTGGCTTTTAAAAAACATTAGACTTTTATCATTTTTAGTCTCAAATTTTAATTGTCCCTATAAACATTAGCAAAAGTTCAATCACGCTTTTTCATGAAAGGAGCACAATGACCCCGGAGCTTAGTTTGGGTTGACATCTCTCGGTCGTGGCCTAGTGTGGTTTAGCGTGTTTATAACGGACACTTAAAAAGTAAGACTTAAAATGACATTAGTCCATTGCTTTCATAAAAAAAATTCAACACATTCTCTCTTTTAAGAGAACTACGCGAATTTTGATCCTTCACAAAGGGTACATAGTCTAGAAGGATGCATACCTTTTTCCAAATTCAAAAATCATAAAAAAAAACACACATCTTCTCTCCAATTTCTTTCAACCACACATCTTCTCTCTTATTTCTTTCAAACACACATCTTCTCTTCCCTTCATTCTTAAAGCACATGAAAAAACATAAAAAAGTATATCAAGAGGTTACCATGGAGTACCATGGATGTTTAAGGTGCATACACCTTCCTTAGGCGTAACTAACCCTTGTACCTAGAATCTCTCTCTAAGAGGTTTTCGATATTTTCCTCTCCCTTGAAAATGAAAGATCAAATGTAGTGGAGGATATCTCAAAATCCTCGCAACAGCTTCCACGTGCTTTTATTTTTTAAAACCGTCGTTTGAATTTTGAATCACTTATTTAACCCCCTTCTGAGTGAGTCACCTAGTAGTCTAACAACAACATTTTGAAGATATAATTTGATTGAGTGTGAAATAAGTTGGAAAAAATGTTTTCAGTTTTGTATATAAATAACAAGTTCGAGATCGAGATCTAGAAATAAGTTTAGGGGTGCACGTTATGAAGTGTAGGATATGGGGGGTGGATTTCGAGGTAGTTTGGATCGTCAAATCTGAAATTAGTTTTAGGATTGAGATCCGAACCCACACATAATCCATCAGGGTCAAAAATGGTAATTAGGGGGGGGGAGAGAAATTATCGATTAACATTTTATCTTCTTTCTATCTAAATTGTTCAACTCTGCTATTCAAAAACAAAAAATCCACTTTCGCAGTCTCTCATCAAGTTGAAATGAACGCAATTAAAAAAATAAAAACAGAAAATATTTTCACAAAGATAAATGGTCTTAAACTATGTTTGGCAATGCAAATTTTCATATTACGACTTATTACTTATAAGTTCATTTTGCAAAAAATGAACCTCTTTGGTAACTATTTTTTGCATAAGCTTATTTTTATTAGCTTATAACTTATATTTATCATTTTTTTCTTCTAATTTTACCCCTATCACGTGACTTGAAAAAAATTAAATATTAATTAAACATATACTTTTTATGGCATTTCAATTTTTATATCTAATAACTAGTTCAACCTCTAATTTTATCAAACACTACAAATTCAATCAACATCCGCTATAAACTAAACCGCGATAAATTAGCTTATAAGTCATCCGCCTTTTTTTTCCTAACAGCTTTATTATCTACTCATTGACAATGTCATTGATTATACAATGTAGTATACATCAAGGGAGCTCTTCTGTTCAATCTTAATTCGAAAAGACCAGTTTGTTTACTTTGTTCAACCGCTATATAATATTGGTCAATATTATTCACTCTTGAACTGGTTGGAAATTAGGATGTGAAACTAGGAGAGAGTCAATATTATTGTACCGAAACACAAGAAAAAATTAATGGTATATTGTTCTTCTTTTGTATGATCATATGACTTGGGGAGTTAAAATAATTTACTACTATTAAATAAAATTGCAATAAACAAAGTTAAAATTTATAGATTCTAGGTAATAGGATATGGCTGACGATTGCTTTCAATTCTTTTTTTATGGCCTGGACGCATGGTGTTGAATTGATAGCACCTAGTCAAAGTATGTAGCACAATCACTTTGCAAAGTAGATGAATTTTGAGTTTTTATGAATTTTCTTCTATAATATTGATGAATTTTGATTTACCGCATGTTGATTTTTTGCTAACATGGCGGGTAAAATATTTTTTATTTTTTGACGTGGCAATGCACTTTTGTTGATGTGACAGTTGACTTTTGCATACCACATCAGCAAAAAGTCAACAAAGGGTGGTAAATCAAAATTAACAATATAGAAGAAAATCTCAAAAAATAAATAAAGTATAGAAGGTAAAACAAAACTCACCTACTTTACAGGAGTAAAAACTCATTTATCCTACTTTTTTTTGGTACATTAGTAACTATATAAGCAAATTTGTGTGTATACTTAGAATAATTAAGTTTTTTTCTTCACGTATAGTTATATTACATACATATAATATATAACATGAAGATGCAACCTTATTTGCTACAATTATTTGGAGTATTTGGAAACAGCACAACTGTATAATGCCTCTTTGTCCTCTGTCTTTGGAATTGGTTTTCCTTTATTATTAACCTTGATTCTATAGCTGAGGTAGTAAACATAGCCAATAGAGGTTGGAGTCCCCAGTGTCAAATTGTTATTATTGTTGTCGTTGTTTCTATTTTTAACAATATTTGGCTCTGCTGAAACTCAATGAGATTTACAAATAGTAAGCCCTCTCTGAGTGCATCGATAGCCTTCATTAATTCCTGCACCTACTTAGTAGGTAATGTTACTTGTCTCGCTAGTGGCTCTTCCAAAAGTTAAATTTTACTATTTTTAACTTTTTCAAAATCAATATCCATCATCCCAAGGCTCTTAATATTGTTGAAGTGATTTGGTCTCCACCATTTGTTGGCTGGATAAAATGCAATATTGATGGTTCTTCCCTTGGTAATCCTGGTGTTGTTGCAAGTGTTGCTACACAATAGTGCTAACTTTGGTTGTTTTGCTACCAATATTTGGAATTATCTGTGCCTTCTTTGCTCAGTTTATGGGAATCATTCTAGCAATTGAGTGTGTTATTTCAAAAACTAGAAGAAGTTTTGGATTGAGAGTGACTCAAAGCTTCCCTATCTTAGCGTACATAAATCAAAATTTAATTCCTAGGAAACTTCAAAATAGATGGTCTAATTGTTTACGGAATATCATGGATATGAATCGTTATAGTGTCTCATGTGTATAGAAAAGGAAATTCAGTTACTGATAAACTTTCTAAATTAGGTTTGAATGTAATGATTTCACTTGGTGGAGTTCTTCTCCCTATAGTATTAGACTTGATCTTGTTGAAAATAGTGATGATCTTCCTTTCTATAGATTTTGCTAGTTTTTGTTGAGGGTCAGGTTTGACCCCCGCTCTTTTTTTGTACTCCACTTTTCTTTCTATTATATTTGGTTTAAAAAAAACACAGCAGTAAAGTATGGAACAGTGTTACAAAACTGTAGAGCTATGTTTTTCAGTGTGCAATTGAGCAGTTATAGCGATGGAAGGCATCACGTGCAGTGTGAACCCAAAATGCATAGAAGCATAGTAGACATGATGTTAGCATGTGGAAGAAGACTTGAGTTAAATTCAAAACTAGTTGTTGACAATTTTTCTTCTCACAAGTATGATGCTACAAAATTTGGTGATATTATTCGTCATTTTAGCGAATGAGGTTGGTCATGCTTTAGTTAAAATGACCACATCTCTAGTTAATTTCCAAATTATGGTTGAGATACTCCATTGTATTGACCACATTTTAAATAGTCAAATGTTATAAGCTTTTTCCTTTAAAAAATTCATATAATATAATATTTTTATGGCCATAATTTTTTTTGTGTATTATTTTATGTATAACTCAGTCGGTAGGAACATTGCATATTATATACAGGGAACAAGTTCAAACTCGTACACCAATTTATTCACCTTAGGCGAAATTATAACCATTAGACTAAAAGGTGATTTTTTTTAACAAGCGAAAATAATATATATATATATATATATATTATATATATATATATATATTAAGGAAAAACCTAAATAGTGCCCCCGGGGCACACTTTAAGCGTTTTAAAAAGTATGTTTTAATAAAATTAGTCGAATTAGTCGAGATGGCTTCACGGTACAAGATGTACTGAGAGAGACACCAAAATTTTACAAATGATTTAGACAAAGAAACAATAAAGTAAACAAAATTAGTCGATACCAAATAGATAATTAAGATGCCTCGACCACCATCATTGATAATGCAAACTAGATTAAAATTTGTTTCCTTTAACCACCAATAAGAGTACTGTTTGAATTTTTCCAATAATTGAGAAAAGATTGTGCTGAATTTGTGAACACTATATCATTCCTTTTGTTCCTCACAACCCAAACACATGAAAGTCAAACGAGTTGCAAAAAAGCATGTCACGCTCGCATACCACTTGATGAATAAATAAACTGAAGAAAATGATCTGATAGATTTTGTGAATCCACCGACGAAAAATCAATCCACGATGGAACTAACGGCTAGATAGAGTCGAAGATACTACATGGGGAAACAAGTGTTGGGCTGACTCAACTCACCCCATCTAGTCTTACACAAAAATGAGCGGCTGGAGTAATAATTCCGCATATTACGAAATTAGATTTTGTTGGCAACCTAACTCGCAAAAGTCGTCATGCGAAAATAGAAACCTTCACGAGAAATTGTTTGTGCGAAGTCAAGAGTTGATAAGCATCTCGAAATGAATAGCATGTACCAAGATCAGACTGCCACTGCCACAATATGAAGACAAAGCTTGCGTGCAAAAATATATTGTGCAATAAAGTTTGATACTCTCCCAACATCTCCCACCACGCCCACAACTTTCACTGCCACACCTACGCCTCCCCACCTGCCTTCCACCCTAGTAAGGACACCTCAGTAACCATACTCGATTTATGTTTTACCGGTGCTAGAGATCTATTTAGTATTTTTTATATATTAAAATAATACCAGTAAGTAATGTTATACATTTTACCTTATACAGTTACATCCTAGATATTTTTCTTCTAGAATTTAGGAACAAGCAACACCGAAGTATCTAAAATCTATTTTTTCCATTCATGTGGACTTAATTCATCATAGAAATGAGTTGTTAAAAGACTACCTAAATTTAGCAACCATCAAAAAGGATTCCAAGACTAGCTAAATTTAGCAACCATCAAAAAGGATTCCATATCTTTTTATATTATTACTTCTCATTGTCATACCTAAATTTCCGATCAACTAATGGTTTTAATCAACTATATAAAAATCAATAGATAAATTTAACAATTTCCATCGAATCAACACAACTTTGTTTGTTGGATTCATCCCTTTTCTCACCAATGCCACCTTCATGACACATTTGTCAAAAACTGTCTTTAGTTTTTGAACCATTATTATTCTCTATTTTTTTTCTTTCAAATATCCAGAAAAAAAACACACAACCCTCCTAAAAGGGAAGAAAAGAAAAACAAAAATTTAGTCTTCTATTATGGATTCTCCTTGGAGCATCTTTTCATTTCAAAGATACAAATTTATAATTTATTGTTGACTATTCAAAAGGTTGAAATTCATCTGAAAAAAGTGTTTTTTCATATTTAATTCTTGTGTCTCAAAGTCAATGTTGGGTTTTTGATCATTTTATCAAAAGAGAAAATTCCAACTTTGAGCATGTCTAACAAGAAGGTGAAGGGCCTTCTTAAAGGCCTTAGATACATATCTCAAATATTTGGTAAATAAACATTCCTTTCTTTTTTTTTATTGTGTACAAACAATGTACATTTGCATTTCTAAATTCTAATGTGTTATTTTGTCAAAAAAATTTCTAATGTGTTATTGTTACTTATCATTTATTGTTATGTTTAGCAATCTCTATTTTTTTATTTATATATATTAATTATATAAGATGTCACATATGCAGAAAGTGAAAAACAACAAGAAATAGAGATTGGATGTCCAACGGATGTAAAGCATGTGGCTCATATAGGGTGGGATGGCCCCTCAGTAAACTCTCCCAGCTGGGTAATTATAAACATTTTTAATTTCTTGTTTCTTAATAAAAAAATTCCTTAATTTAAACATTCTTAATTGCTTGATTTTTCTTTTTGACAAAATAATTTTTCATTAAAAACAATGCAAGAAGCCTACACCATCACAATATAGACATCTTAATATAAGATTATAAAAAATTATATTAGTCTATCTTTTAAAAAACTCCCCATTAAATGTGTTGCAATTTCATAGGAGAATGGAATCACACTTAGATAAAATAATTCCCATTTATGTTGCATCTTGAGATAATTTCTTGACTGTTACTTAATGTTTAAACATTTTTTTCTTAACTGTTAGTTAATTTTCAAACTTGTAGAATAATAAAACCAACTAATTAATTTATTAAGCTTATTATTAAGTTTTTTTTCACAAAAGAGAGCATTTGGTGATTTTTTTTTTCCTCCAGATGAATGAATTTAAAACTTCCCCAGTATCTGCATCAACACCCATGAATCTTACAAGCGATGCTCCAAGTAAAGTACAAGATAATAGTGTCAAATGGGTATCCGAAGGTATATATTTTCATTACTATATAAAAATGGGACATAATTTAACTTCAAATTTTCATATTTATTGATTTTTGTTGAATTTTAATAAATGGATTGATTAATATGCTCATAGATACAAGGAGAAGAAGTTCAAGGAGTGTGAATTCTCAAACTCAAGGGAGAGATTTACCTGAATTGCCAAAAGCATCTAGAAGGCAATCAAATAGTAACACAACTGATTCTCCCACAAGAGAAAAGACAAGACAATGCAGAAAAACATCATCAAACAAATCATCAAATCTTAAAAAAATTTCAGATGGATCTAATGATTCACAAATCCAAGATTTAGATGGGCCAGAAGCCCAAAATATTCCAGAAATTCCCAAAAAGGCTCGTCGAAAGAAGTCCAAAGATAAAGATGGTTCAGGTGGTGGTGGTGGTGGGGGTGCAACATCCAAATTGAGATCCAAACCTCAACAACCATCAGATCCAAATTTGGATTATGGATCTCCATCTTCAAAATCTAGGAACAAAAAAACTAGTTCCTTTGAAGAAAATGAGAATTATGAAAGAGGAATGACTACTGTATCTTAAGGAATTGTTGTTGTACTTTTTATGCTATTAGTTAGAGTGTTGAATAGATATAATTCTCACAAACTAGAACACTTTCCTAATTCTTCATTGTTCCCAAAATATAAATTTCAATTCATATTCTTAATTTGATTATTCTTTTATTTTTAAATAGAAGTCTTGTATTATTTACCTATTGTTGATATGTCATTACTATTTAGACCATTTACAATGGTTTTTCAATTAAACACAAACATTTTCAATTCCCAACATTCCACATCATTTTCTCTTTGATCCACCTAATAATTTAACACGCATTTAACTTTTACCCTCTCCAATGATTTTTCATTCAACACTCTACCCCACCACTTTTTTTTTCCACACTCTACACCACTACCTTTTATTTCATATTCTTATTTAAATTTATATTTTTGTTTTCTTAACTTAAAATGCAATACAACACACAAGTAACGTAATTAGTACGATACAATTTTGGTGAAAAAATGTATTAGAACAATTTTGGGTGTTGAAATGATTATTGAGATCCATTTAAAAAGACTAAAACTTCAAAATAAACACTAATAATAAAATTAAGGTAGGGAAAAATTTGATTTTTTTTTCTGTGTCCAAATCAAATGAACCAAGTCTCTATATATAAAGAAAAAAAAATTATGAATTTTGGTAAATATATATATATATATATATATATATATATATATATATATATATATATATATATATATTACAATGAAATAATTGAATTCAAAGTATTATTAATAATAAAAATTTAGATAGCCAATCAATGCACCTATGTGTCCCTACTTTACAAAAAACAAAATTTCTCTCTCCGCTGATCTGCGTGCGACGCGCCCTTGTCTGCGTGTGGCGTGCATGCGCTTGAAATGGCAAATGAAGAACAAACGCATGTCCCCCTTGTCGGCAGTTTCAACATGTGGAATCTCTTCATCATCTCTTTCATCCACATCATTTTCAACACTCCCTCTCCGATGGTTTTTCTCCATTCAACACCCATTCAACATCTATTAACACTATTGTGAATGGTCTTAGTGCTAACTTGGTAACTCTAATTTTCATTGAGTTTTTTTGGTATAAAATTTCCATTGACTTGTGTATAAGATAAATAACTAGTTTTTATATTTTAATGAGTTACAAAAGTTTTTCGTCTTAAAAATATAACGAATTTAAATTTTAGTTCTTAAACGTAAAAATAAAATGTTTTAGTATAGTATTCCCAATGTTTTTTTGTCCATATTGACCAATTTTATTTATATTCTTTTTTTTTTTACATAGATGAGATAACAAAACCATTATAAACTTATACACAGTGGAGTGATCATGGACCGAACTCCGTCATGGACGTTCGACTTAAAAATTTCGACATTTTCAGTCGGTTGAGCTAAGACTTTTGAACAATTTATATTCATTTTAATATCAAAGCTATTAGCTTTTTATATTCAAGATATATAAGTTGAAGCAAAATCCCTAAATGATGTTTTAAAGATAACAAACATCTTCAAGTATATTTTCATTTATATTCTGATCATTTTGTGATCTAACCTGTGCTTTTGAGTGATTTTAATAAGCTAAATCAAATTTCAATATCATGATCAATCACCACTCTTTGTGAAAGAAATGAACACTACTACAGAGAACGATTAGAGAACGCTTTATGAGTACCAGTTGTTGCGGGGAATTTGAGATTTTCACCACTACATTGATCTTTCATTTCCAAAGAGGGGAAAGTATCAAAAACCGTTTAAAAGAAATTCTAAGTTCGGGGGTTTGATTACACCTAGGGAAGGTTTTAGCATCCTAAGCGTCTATAGTATCCTATAGTAACCTCTAGTTTATTGCTTTTTTACTTATTTTTAATGTGAAGAAATGGAAGAGAAGTAGTAAGAATTAGAGGGAGAAGTTGTAGAGATAGAAAAGTGTGTGCAAGTGGAGATTGGATTGAGAAGAGAAGGTTAAAGCAAAATTTAAATGTTTTTGAAAAGTAAACTTAAATCTAATCGTGGGACTAATTTTGGTTTATTGGACTAAAGAAGTTTTATTTGAGAGAGAGAAGATGTTTGTTTGTTTTCTATTATTTTTCTAAGGAAATTACTATTCGTACCCCTTTGGAAATGAAAGATTTGCATTTTTAGTTTGGTTTTTTAGCGTTTGACGGAAAGCGATAAAAAAAAGTAAAATGCATGCAATGCAATTTCTACATCCACTTTGGGTTACATTGAGCCTAAATACATTCTAAGAGCTTTTGCGAAAATTTAAACATGAATGAATGCAACAATTGAATGATATGCGAAAATAGACTAAACTAAAAAAATACAAGTCCGACGAAAATAAAATAAATAAACTAACTAAACTAAACTATAATTTTTTTAGGTTCTAACTCTATCATTTTGCTAGGTCCGTCTCTAACTTAAAATAAAGTCCAAGTAGGTCTCACATCCAATTCAAAGCACAACACATAAAATGTGATAATGATAATATGGAATAAAAAAAAATTAAGATAGTTAAACGTGCTAATCAAAAGAAATTGTTGGCGTTTTTGTATGTTGGCTATAATTTTGCAAAAACCCATTTTGTCGCATGCTCTAGGACATGCTGAAGCATCTGAGTATGTTGAGCCTTGAAGCTGTTTGGACGCGCGCGTTTTTATTTTTGAAATATATCTTGAAAAGATTTGTTTTAAAAATATATTTTATCATGCATAGCTGGCATAACAGAACGCGCCTTGGGCCAGAAGTTATCTCTTATGTGAAGATTTAATTCTAAAATATAATTCCCATATTTTAGGAATTGGTTTATTTTTATTGGATATATTTTTGAAGACTCCTTTTCGTAAGGAACAAGTCAAGTTGCGCTGAAGACTCTATATATACATGTGTAAAACCTAGTTAGGTTTGTGGGAATTTTATTGTGTTCACTAAAGCGTGTGTTGTCTTTATTTTTCCTAGTGAACTTGTGAGTCTTTTCTTGTATCACATTGATACTTGCTAAGGACATAGGCTGTTGTCTTGTGTTATTTGTGTGATTACTATTAAGCTTTTAAGTACGGAGTTGATCGTTTTGTTTGAGTGTGTTCTCACCATTAAAGTTGTTTGTTTGATTGTGAACAACATTGTGTTCGTGTTGTTAGTAAGGAGTAAGGCGGGGCGCCTTAGACCTAGGAGTTCCTAGGTTGAGTTGCACAAGGTGGTTGCTAGGTTAGGAGCAGTAAACGGGTCATTTACTGGTGTCTTGGAACTAGGGCTATAATAGTGGATTCCTCCTGGATTGGTATCCCCCAGATTAGGGCAAGTTGCGCCGAACTGGGTCAACAAACTCTTGTGTTATTTACATTCTGTTCTTTATCATTTTTATTATTGTCTGTGTTGCGAGTAGACGCTGTAGCAATTGCTAAAGCCTCTTACTACTGAGTGCCAGGAATTACAATTGGCATCAGAGCAGGCATCCTGCTTGTTTGGGTGAGCTCCAGGGAACTATTTCTAGCATAATGGATAAAGAAGGAGGAATGGTGAATAGGCCACCCCTGCTGAATGACTCTAACTATGATATTTGGAAGTCTCGCATGACGGCTTTCTTAAAATCACTAGATAGCAGGGCTTGAAAGGCTGTACTCAAAGGATGGGACCATCCCAAAGTGAAAGACGCTAATAATATTGATACTGATGAACTCAAACCTGAAGAAGAGTGGACCACGGCTGAGGATACTGCAGCAGTTGGAAATTCCAAAGCTCTAAATGCCTTGTTTAATGGAGTGGATCCAAACATGTTTAGACTGATCAATCAATGTACGGTTGCCAAGGATGCTTGGAATATCTTGAAAACTGCTCATGAAGGTACTCTGAGGGTAAAGAAGTCAAAACTCCAAATTCTAACAACTCAGTTTGAGAACCTTAAGATGAAGGAAGAAGAAAGTGTTCGTGACTTTCATATGAATGTACTAGAGTATGCTAATTCATTTGAATCATTGGGAGAAAATATATCTGATGAAAAACTAGTAGGCAAGATCCTAAGGTCTTTACCCAAAAGGTTTGATATGAAAGTGTGTGCAATAGAAGAAGCACAAGACATTAGTGATATGAAAGTTGATGAGCTGATTGGCTCCCTTCAAACTTTTGAGTTGAAAATCAATGAGAGGGTAGAAAAGAAAAATAAAAGTATAGTTCTTGCCTCGAACATTGATGAAGATGATGTGGAGAGTTCCATAGATACTGATGAAGGCTTATCAAATGATGTGGTAATGCTTGGAAAACAGTTTAACAAGGTACTGAAATCTATGGACAGAAGACCTAGATCAAAATTTGCTGGAGGATATGCTAGAACATCTGCACAGGGTAAATCATATGAATCCAACAGAAACACTGCCTTTCAAAAGAGCCCAAGAACTGATGATAAACATGTTCAAAGCAAAGGTGTTCAGTGCCATGAATGTGAAGGGTATGGTCACATAAGAACTGAATGTGCAACATATCTGAAGAGACAGAAGAAAGGCATGACTGCAACATGGACAGATGAAGACACCTCTGAGGAAGAAGTTGAGATTGAATCTGCAAAGCACATCACTGCACTAACTGGAATATGTCTATCTGATGAAAGATCAGGTGTTGAAGATTTGGCCTATGATGCATTAGCAGCCTCTTATAAGGAACTGTGTATCAAACGGGCAGAAGAGTTCAGAGTTAATGAGAAACAAAAGGAGATCATATCCCAGTTACAGGGTGAAAAAGAAAAATACTTATCAACTATCTTTGATCTCCAAGAAGAAGTGGTCGTGCTGAATTCACAAATCCGAGAGCAAAAGAAATTTGTTTCTATGATGACTAATGGCACTAAGAAATTAGATGATATACTGACTCAACAAATCTCAGGCAGGCCAAAAGGTGTTGGATTTAACTATGAGAAGTTTAACAAGAAGAATAAGCATATTCAGAACACCATGTATCCACCTCTCAAAGAAACATTTTCTACAAGGCCAAGTCAGTTGCCGCAGCAATCTGTACAGCATCTGGGAGTAAAAGAAAAGTCTCAATCATGAATATGTCACTACTGTGGGAGAAAAGGTCATATAAAACCTTATTATTTCTTGCTTCATGGATCTTCTAATAAGGTGCAACAAGCAAAATCCAGAAAGTCTGGAAGAAAGAATGGAGACCTAGAAAGAAGATTGTTTCACTCATTGCTCACACATCTCTGAAAACAACATGACTGGAATTGAGAATTTTCTGGTTGATATTAAGTCCTATTCAACAAGCTTTGTCACATTTGGTGATGGATCTAAAGGAGAAATCAAGGGGATAGGAAACTTGGAAAGAAAGGGTCTACCTAAACTTACAAAAGTCTTGTTTGTGAAAGGTTTGACAGCCAATCTAATCAGTATCAACCAGCTATGTGATCAAGGGTTGTTGGTTAACTTTACAAAAGCTGAATGTCTAGTCACTAATCAAGAAGGAGAAGTCATTATGAAAGGTGTGAGGTCAAAGGATAATTGTTACTTATGGGAACCACAAGAGGAAGTTGGCTTGTCAAATTGCTTGCTTACTAAGGAAGATGAAGTAACATTATGGCACCAAAAGTTAGGTCATCTGAACCTAAGAAGTATAAAGAATGCCATAGCTGAGGAAGCAATTAGAGGTCTACCCAAGCTCAAAATTGAAGAAGGGAATATATGTGGGGAATGTCAGATTGGGAAACAAACAAAGAAGCCTCATCATTGATCGACGATTTGTGCATCAAAAATATTTTCTTGACCGCAAGTGCACAGTCTCGTCGTGTAGTTTTAAAGAATCCACAGGGACCAACAGTCGACCTACCGTATTTCTGTCGTTACGGTGTAAATCTAAGGCTAATGTGTTGCAGGGAATTTGGGATTTCCACCACTACAGTTGATTTTTTCATTTCCAATTGGAGGGGAAAAGATCGAAAACCTAAGAGAGATTCTAGATACGGGGGTTAATTGCGCAAAAGGAAGGTGTGTGCACCTTAAGCGCCCATAGTATCCCATGGTACCCTCTTATAAACTTCTAGTGCTTATTTAAACATGCTTTAAGAATGGAGGGAGAAGTTGTATAGAAGAAAGAAAAAGAAAAGACTGATGTCATTTTAAATTTCATTCTTTAAATATTCAATATAAACACACTAAACCGTTCCCTTTTGTAAAGAGAACGACTGAATTCTTGCAATGTTTATATGAATATTTAAAACTTGAAATTAAGAATGATAAAAGTCTAATGATTTTATTTAAAAGAGTAAAGATAGAGAAAATTTCAAATTTTGTTAGAAAAGAAAAGAGTAGTGTAAGTGTTGTGTTTGTAAAATGTTGTTGTTGAGTTAAGAAGTTATGAAAGAACTTGTAAGAGAAAAAAGTAATTGTTGTTGTGTAAGAAAAAGATTAAGCATTGTAAGATAAAATGGCGATGCGACTGAATGGACCTACGCGCTTTTTTTTACACCTTTTTAAATATCGCGTTTTGGGTAGGAAAGAGATTTTGTCGCGAGAGATCTCATAACCAATTGAAATTTGATTACAAGTTCTCTCGCTTGGAAATGATTTTTTTATGGCTTAGTGTGTGTAGTGTAAGCTAAGAAAGCAATAAAAAAACAATAAATAAAGTCCTACGCTATTACAATCCAAATGAATAATTAATAATTACAACCATATCGAATTGAGCAAATAAATAGATAACGATAATAAATAAATAAATAAATGCAATGCATAAAGCTATAAATAAAATAAAATGCAAGTGCAAAAATAAATATGATAATGGGGTGCACCTAAAAGATATAATAAAGAGGAGTAGTATTTAGAACTAAATGTGGGGTGTGTGTGAAAATGAGACGGAGGAAGAAAGGGATTTTTTTCAATTTTTATCATAACAAAATAAAGCATAGGCGCAAGCATGCATAACACTTAAAATAATTTCTAATCAAAACATATGCATATAGTAAAAGAACAAAACATCATTCAAAAAAACTTGAACTCAAATTAATCATGGCATAATCAATTAGTAACACACCTAGGTCAAAAGGAAAATACAACTATCAAACATAAAAGAATTTAGGCCAAAGATGGCCCTTAAATATAAATGCTAACGTTAACGATAATTTTAATAAATAAAATATCGTTCCTAAACGTACATTTTTTGACGGTTAAAAGTCCTAACCTAAATGCATGCATGCATGCATGCATGAAAAGTGAATGAAAACATGTCAATGTGAGATTGTAGTGTAAATATGAGTTGTAGTGTAAAATGTAATGTGTTAAAAAAAATGCATGGTCATACATAATGCAAAATGAATCTATCCCTAAATGCAAACATGTCACACTTGAAAATAAGTAAAAGAGAAAAAAGGCATGATGAACATACAAACTTTATTTAGTCATTTTAATCCTAGCAAAAAAAAAACAAAGATAAAGAAAAAAATAAAACAAGCAACAACGACGAACTTAACAAAAATTATCTATCATGAAATTAGCATAAGGCAAAAAAAAATAAAATAAAAAAAATAAAAAAACAGCATGTGGAATAACAAATTAACATTTTTATTCATGGCATCATAAGAAGTATTTTTTTTTAAAGAGATAATCACCTAATCAAACACGAACAAGCAAAATCACGAATAAAAAGAACATACCAAATGTCACACTAAGTCCAAACATATATATATTTCGATTTCTTCTATTCTAAATAAACATAAAAAAACAAAGGGGAAAGACTAACACTTAAGAGGAGTTAAAAATTTTAAGTCATTCATTTTTTTATATATACATTTTTTTTTGAAAAAAAAGAACGTACCAAAACCCACATCAAGATTAACTAGTTTTTTTTTAAAATCATGATTTTTTTTTTACTATCCTAACCAAGCAAAAATAACAAAAAAAACGACCTAACATTTAGAAGAAAACAAAAATTATGAAATTTCTTAGACTATGTTTTTTTAACATGTTGAGGGGAAATTTTCTAGCATTCTTACTAACATAACATAAAAATAAGATAAAGAGAATTAAATTTTAAAGCCTCTAAAGTGTTAAAATTGTTATCATTTGTTGGTTCAAAATTTTAAAATAAGGGGAAGTATCATTTCAAAACTATATCCTCATAGGTAAAAAAAAAAAGAGAAACAAAATCATATTATATATAAAACAAACAAGCAGAAAAAAACATAAATAAAAAAACAAAAATGGGCTCTGAGCTGAGCCCAATCATCAGAACTGAAACTGCAGCCCACGGGGGGCGTGCTGAGAAACCCTAAGGGGGGGGAGGAGAGAAAAAAATTTGAGAGAGTATATAAACCAAAATTTTCCCCTTTTTGGCAAAAAAAACATTTTTCTTTCTCTCTTCTTCTCTCCGTTCTCACTCCCTTCTCTCCAACATTTTCTGAAAAAAAAAACAAGAAGAACACCAAGAACACTTGAGGTTTCCGGTTGAGAGCCTCCGTAATTTCCAGATTCCGGCGCGGTGCCGGCCAACAAGGTGGCGGCGCCGCCGCCGGAAAAGCCTCAAATCCAAAACTTTTCTTCACTAACCCCACCTAATTTTCCTCTGTAAACACGATTCTATGGTCAAAATCGACAAAAAACTAAATACTTGGCCGGATCGGGGTCGTCCGAAACCCTAAACCCCAAAATTTAAAACTTAATTCCCAAATTCATCGTTCAAACATGCAATAAACATATATACCTAGTAAACAGAGGCGAATTTAGTATTTTGGCATAGAGAAAAATCACAGATCTAAACCTAGATCTATATGGTCATGTAAGATTTTGATGCAAAATGAATGAAGAAGACGAAAATATACTTACCTCCCTTTGCAGTGAATCTTCTCGGTAAGCTTCCTTCTCCCTTTCTCGTCCTCTTTTCTTCTTCTCCGCTTCTTCTTTCTTTTCGGTTTCTTCTCTGCTTCTCTGTTCTCTACTGGTTCTAACCCTTCTTCTTTCCTTCTGGTGCGAGGTTTATGGTGGTAAAAACGGACAGAGGAAAGAGTTCTAACAAACCCTTTCACAGTGTGTGAAAAAGGGTTTGTTGATTTTGGTTTGTTATTGTTGTAGTTTTTTTTCTTTCTGTGATTTTTCCTTTTTCTCTTCTCTGCCGTTTTTGTGTTTTCAAAACCCTAGGGATCAGTGATAAATGCTGTGGGTTTATATAGACCTCTGATTAGGGTTAGATGGTTAGGTAAGGGGTAAATTTGTGATTGAGAAAATGTACTGTAATGTTGTTGGTATTGTGGTGAAAAATTGGACTGTGAATTTGTTTTTGTTATCATAGGGTAAACTTTTTTTGTTGTGAACGTGGTAAAACTAGCTATGTGCTGAGTTTTGAAACCAAAATTGTACAATACTGCTTTTTGTTTTATTGTATTGTGTTTTTTGAAGCCTTGGATACTATTTTTTTTGTTATATGAGGACAAGTTTTTACATTGTGAACTATTTTTTGTTCATAACTCCTTTTGCATTTCTATGCTTTTCTTCATTTGCCTAAAAAGGGAAAAAAACAAGAGAAAGAAAACTATGGGCGTAAAAGTAGTTAGAGATAGATAAAATAAAAGAATGAAATTGTTTTGGAGGTAAATAAATAATAATAAAATAAAAAAAAAGAGTAGCGAAAGAAAAAAAATCTGAATTAAAGGAAGTACTATTTTTTTGATTTTGTTTTAATGAAAGGAAGAGATAAATACTTAAATAAATAATAATAAATAAATAAAATTATGAATTGGGTAGAGATAGAAGTAAAAACAAAAAGATGGTAACAATAAAGAAACTATTTTTCAGTATGAAAGGAAATTTCTTCTTCTTTTTTTTTATTGAGAATAAAAGGTTATGATAAAAGTGATGGTGGAGCGCAAAAAAAAAAAAAAAAATGATAGTAAGTAACGATAGACAAAATAAACAAAAGCGATAAAGGTAATAGAAATATACAATAATAAATAAATTTTTGAAAGCGAAGAAAAAAACTAAATGCGTTTAAATTTTCAGACTTTGATTGACACATAACACTATAAATTATTGAGAAAAGAGAAACAAAAGATGTTAGTCACATTAATGAAATAAAACGAAATCAATAAATAAATAATCTACAATTGTGATGTGGTAAACGAACAACAAAATAAAAACACTGGTGCAAGAGAAAAACACGCTTCAATAAAAATGTGAAAATTTATATGGATTTTAGGTCCAAAATTTGGGTACAACAGCTGCCCCTATTTAAGTTTCTTCACCCGGAAAGATGAAGATTAGAATCTTCATCTGAACGGGATTGAAGAGACTTAAATATAAAATATGCACCATTTTTGGACCTAAAATCTTAAGACGATGTTTATGATGCAAATGCGTATGCAAAATGATGACTCTGTTTTTTTTGAATTTTTGTAAGAAATGCTATTGCAAGAAGACAAACAAAGAAAAATGAATGAAACTCCACAGGGGAAGAACAGGCACGGCCCAACTGGCAAAGGAACAATGAGTGTATCTCAAATCTATTTAGGAGAACAAACTCCACTGGGAACAAAGCAAAACACTGGGGAAAACATTATCTACCGTCGTATGTCCCGACGGCAGTGTGTGAATTGGTAGTACCTCAAACATGAATGTATGTTGCCTACTGCCGGTTGTGCGACAGATAGGTGTAGAAAGGTGTATGTTGCCTACTGCCGGTTGTGCGACAGCGATGTGTAAATTGGCAACATACTGATGTAACAGTATATTGCCTACTGCCGGTTGTGCGACAGCAATGTGTAGATCGGCAATACACTGGAGAAGCCAGAGCGTTATCTACCACCTTGGTGGAAAAAGATAACGTCTGCATGTTACCCACTGCCGGTTGTTCGACAGCAATGTGTAAATCGGGCAACATGGCTTCAAGGAAAGAAGAGCATCGTCCACCGCCTTACAAAGAGACGGACTGTAGAAAAAAACAATGTCTACATATTACCGATTGTCGGTTGTGCGACAGCAATGTGTATATGGTAATATGAATTCCTTTGTAAAAATGTATGTATGTGTACTGTAAAAAAAAATCTGTATGACCCTATCATGATAGGATTCATTGGGGTGAAACCACCTGAGGGACTGTAAATGTATCTGGTATAACACAAGCTTCTTGCATGGAAAACTTGTCATTTGTTGCTTTGAATTGTTGTTCAATCCAGGAACGAACTGGAAGGAAACTATAAAACAAGACTCTATGTCCAATTAAAGAATAAATTCAACTGGAATTTTCCTTTTGTTGTAGGAAAAAACTGAAACAACCATCTTCCACAAGAGAAGAGTCTAGTGGGGAATTTTGCAAAAAGAGATATACACTTTTCTGCTTAAACTGACACTCTAATTGGAGAAAGAGTGATATGCCCATCCCAACTCTATTTTGTAGACACAGACAAGACAAAAATGAAACAATAGTTTGTAAATGATGTAGCAATGTATGAATGATGTAAATGTTTATGGCACATGTAAATATTTTGTTTGAATGTATGTATGTATGTATGTATGTATGTATGTATGTATGTTGTGAATATTTGCTGACAAAACAGACAGAACGACCAAGACTAGAGACAAGCCAACGTCGCATTGTAACTCGAAGTGTTTCAACAAGGTGTATATGTTGTTGTAGATGAAGTAAGAGAATTCCTTGGGGAAGGAACAACTTCTCTAGGGGAAATAATCGCTTTAACTGAAGCGACCTGCATTCCGCTCGATTGTATTCAGAACAACACTGACAAAATCCAATGGCGAAACACCACATTGTTGAAATAAAATACCTCATCAAACAATAATATGAATCAAACTCTGTTGAAAAGTAGCACAACCGTATGGACCTCATTGGGATTTGTCCATTTCTTAAATTGACTATATATCAAACTAAACTTTGTACATCGGAATCAACCATAATTGAAACAATTGTGGATATTCCTTCTTTTGTGTCCTGCTCGAAGAAACGAATTTTATTCCATTTTAATCAAAAATGCATAAGTAAGTTTTTTCTATCAAAATATATACTTGTATTTGCTTTTTGAAATATGTCTTTTTTATTTTAAATTAATAGAAATCATCAAAAATGTAAAGAAATTTTTGTAAGAATAAAAATAAGAAATCCAAACAAAAAATGAGGGCTCAAGATCATGTATTAAAATGGTAGTCTGCCAATAGCATGACTCCATGGATCATTACAAAGTTGGAAATGGTAATTAATATGAAAATGGTACATTGAATACAGTAAATTTATTCTCCCTAACAACTTTGAATTCCAACTGTGTTCTAAGCTTCCAAGTACAGATAATTTTGATAACCACCTCTTTGCAGATCAAACATATGCCCCAAGTGATCGAACTCGAGTGAATACAGTTACTTCGTATTATTCCCTAATTTTGCCTAGACCGCCTTTTCAGGTTTTCAGTCTACCGGGAAGTGTATACATTCCTTTTTTTTTGTCTCATTTTTGTATGAACCGCCCTTTCGGGTTTTCGATTCACCAAGACGCCCTCTTTTTTGACTAAGCCGCCCTTTCAGGTTTTCAGCTTGACGAGCTGTATACACACATTTTTTTTTTTTTATACGAAGTATTTCTTGACTGCATCTGCATTCACTGAACGAGGGAGTTCATCACCATCCATGTTTGTAAGAATCATAGCACCACCGGAAAACGCTTTCTTGACAACATATGGGCCTTCATAATTAGGAGTCCACTTGCCCCTTGCATCAGGTTGAAAAGACAAAATCTTCTTGAGCACGAGATCACCTTCCTTGAATTCTCTAGGACGAACTTTCTTGTCAAAAGCCTGTTTCATCCTATTTTGGTATAATTGTCCATGGCATAGCGCAGTCATGCGTTTCTCTTCAATCAAGTTCAACTGATCATATCGATTCTGACACCATTCAGCTTCTGTTAACTTGGCTTCCATCAAAACTCTCATTGACGGGATCTCAACCTCTACTGGGAGTACTGCTTCCATACCATATACCAAAGAAAACGGAGTTGCCCCAGTCGATGTGCGAACTGAAGTACGGTATCCATATAAAGCAAAAGGCAACATCTCGTGCCAGTCTTCTTGAATAATCTTCTTGATATTCTTGTTTGCTGCCTCAACAGCACCATTCATCTTGGGTCTGTAAGGAGAAGAATTGTGATGTTCGATCTTGAATTCATCACACAACTCTTTCATCATTTTATTGTTCAAATTCGACCCATTATCAGTGATAATTCTGCTTGGAACACCATACCGACAGATGATATGATTCTTGATAAATCTGACAACAACTTGCTTGGTAACATTAGCATAAGAAGCCGCCTCAACCCACTTGGTGAAGTAATCAATAGCCACTAGAATAAAGCGATGACCATTTGAAGCTTTTGGTTCGATTATTCCAATCATGTCGATGCCCCACATAGAGAAAGGCCATGGTGAAGAAATCACATTCAACAGAGTTGGTGGCACATGTATTTTATCAGCATAAATCTGACATTTGTGACATTTCCTCACATATCTACAACAATCAGACTCCATAGTCATCCAGTAATAACCTGCTCTCAGCATCTTTTTGGCCATAACATGTCCATTGGCATGGGTACCAAAGGAACTCTCGTGTATTTCAAACATCAACTGTTCAGCTTCACGCTTGTCCACACATCGGAGCAAGACCATGTCAAAATTTCTCTTGTAAAGAACATCACCGTTCAGAAAGAAATTGCCAGACAATCTCCTCAAAGTCTTTCTATCTTTTCTAGATGCCCCAGGCGGGTAATCTTGATACTGTAGGAAATTCTTAATGTCGTAGAACCATGGTTTATCATCATCTGCTTCCTCAACAGTAAATACATAAGCAGGTCTTTCAAGCCTTGTAATATTGACGCGGGGTAGGTCATTCCACCGATTCACTTGGAACATGGAAGATAAAGTAGCCAAAGCATCTGCCATTTGGTTCTCATCACGAGGAATGTGATGTAGTTCCACTTTGTTGAAGAAGGTCAATAGACGCCTTGCATAGTCTCTGTATGGAATCAAGCCAGGATGGCGAGTTTCCCATTCTCCTTTGATCTGGTTAATCACAAGAGCTGAATCTCCATATATGTCAAGAATTTTAATCCTCAAATCAATAGCTTCTTCAATACCCAAGATACAAGCTTCATATTCTGCTATGTTGTTTGTACAGTCAAAGAGTAATCTCGCAGTGAACGGGATATGATTTCCCATAAGAGTAATAAGAACTGCACCAATTCCATCACCATAAGCATTAACGGCTCCATCGAAAACCAGGCCCCATCTAGATTCAGGGTCGGGACCTTCACCAAACAGAGGTTCATCACAATCTTTCATCTTCAAATACATAACGTCTTCATTAGGAAAATCAAACTGGAGAGACTTATAATCATCAATTGGCTGGTGTGCCAAATGATCAGCGAGAACACTTCCCTTAATTGCCTTCTGAGTACGGTATTCGACGTCATACTCGGATAACAACATCTGCCAACGCGCAATTCTCCCTGTTAAGGCAGGTTTCTCAAAGATATACTTGATTGGATCCATTTTTGATATCAACCAAGTAGTGTGATTAAGCATGTACTGACGGAGACGTTTGGCAGCCCAGGCCAAGGCACAACAAGTCTTTTCAAGCATAGAGTAACGAGATTCACAGTCAGTAAACTTCTTACTCAGATAATAAATCGCATGTTCTTTCTTACCAGTCTCATCCTGTTGTCCGAGCACACAACCCATAGATTCTTCTAACACCGTGAGGTACATAATCAACGGTCTTCCTTCAACAGGGGGAATCAGAATAGGAGGTTCTAACAAATACTCTTTGATACTGTCAAAAGCTTTCTGGCAATCTTCTGTCCACACTATTGTTTGGTCTTTACGGAGAAGCTTGAAAATCGGCCCACAGGTAGCAGTCATATGAGATATGAATCTGGAAATGTAATTCAAACGACCCAGGAACCCTCTCACTTGCTTTTCAGTTATGGGCACAGGCATCTCTCGAATGACTTTCACTTTGCTAGGATCCACTTCAATACCCTTCTGACTCACAATAAACCCCAACAACTTTCCAGATCTAACACCAAAAGTACATTTATTAGGGTTCAAGCGAAGCTTGTGTTTCTTCAACCGCTGAATCAACTTTAGAAGATGATCAACATGTTCTTCTTCAGTACTAGACTTGGCAATCATATCATCAACATAAACTTCGATCTCTTTGTGCATCATATCATGGAACAAAGTGGTCATTGCTCTTTGATACGTAGTACCCGCATTTTTCAAACCAAAAGGCATCACTTGGTAGCAGAAAGTCCCCCAAGGTGTAATGAAAGAAGTCTTCTCTCTATCTTCTTCAGCCATCCGTATCTGATTGTAACCGGAGAACCCGTCCATGAAGGAGAAAACTTTGAATCTTGCTGTATTGTCAACCAGCGTGTCAATGTGAGGTAACGGAAAATCATCTTTTGGACTAGCTCTGTTCAAATCCCTGTAATCAACACACATTCTAACCTTACCATCTTTCTTCGGAACCGGAACTTTGTTGGCCAACCATTGAGGATATTCTGATGTAACAAGGAAACCAGCATCAATCTGCTTCTGAACCTCTTCCTTAATCTTCACCGCCATGTCGGGGTGCGACCTTCTCAACTTTTGCTTGACTGGTGGACATTCAGGCTTCAACGGCAAGTGATGCTCCACAATACTGGTATCCAACCCTGGCATATCTCGATAAGACCAAGCGAACACCTCCATATATTCTCTGAGAAGTTCTACCAACCTGCTTTTGACATCGGCATCCAATAGTGCCCCAATTTTAACCTCTTTCTTGTCCTCCTCAGTACCCAAATTAATCACTTCAATGGGCTCCTCGTGAGGTTGAATGGTTCTTTCCTCGTGCTCAAGTAACCTAGTAATCTCATTAGGAACCTCATCCTCATCCTCCTCTTCCGCCTCAAACACAGGGAATTCAAAGTTGGAAAAGGGCATAGATTCATCGTATTCAACGGGTTCAATAACAAATATTCTGAGCAAGAAGCAAAAGAAGGAGCATCCTCAACACTCCAATTGTAGCATATCCCTCCAGGGGTCACAAAATCAACACTGTCCTCAGACTCCTCCCCCACAACAGCATGCACATCAGCTGCATCAAGACCTAAACCCTCACGGTACTTGTTTCCAGAAACCTCTATCACCTTACCCAAGTCCGACATAGACTCATCCAACAGTATCTGCTGAGCATCTTTGTAAGAAACCATGTTAACATTCCTCTTTTCTGAACACTCGCCCTTATCAATAGTCAGTCCTTGGAATTGTGTCCCATCAACAATCCCAACAGTTATGCAAGAGTAAGATGACACTTGATTGACAATCATAGCTCGTTCACCACTTACAGTTACCACTTTTCCATTCTTTTCAAATTTCAACATCTGATGGAGGGTAGAGGTCACATCACCTGCCTCGTGTATCCATGGCCTACCCAACAAGCAGCTGTAGGCAGCATGAACATCCATCACCTAGAAGGTGATTTGGAAAGTGTGTGGTCCAATCGTGATCGGCAGATCGACCTCTCCCATGACAGACTTCCTAGAGCCATCAAAAGCTTTCACAATCAATCCACTTCGCCGCATAGGGGCTCCTTTGTAGTTAAGCTGATCAGGAGTGGACTTAGGCATTACATTTAATGAAGAACTTGTGTCAATGAGCACATTGGATAGGGCGTCAGATTGACAGTTGACAGAAATGTGTAAAGCTGAATTGTGGCTTCTCCCCTCCTCTGGGAGGTCTTCATCACCGAAACTCAAGTAGTTACATGCAGTGATATTACCCACAATGTTATCAAACTGTCCCACAGTCACGTCATGCTCAACATACGCTTGTTCGAGAACCTTCATCAAAGCGTCCCTATGAGCTTCAGAGTTCAAAAGCAAGGACAAAATGGAGATTTTAGTAGGAGTTTGAACTAGTTGGTCAACGATCTTATATTCACTTTTCTTGATCAGTCGCACAACCTCTTCAGCATCAGGACTAGGATCACTCCTATTAGACAAACCCAAACTCTTAACAATTTCAGCATTCAAATCGTGATCTTTGGTTGGAATTGGTTCTTTTGAAGGCACTTCATCTTTTCTCAGAATTGCCGGTGGAATCACACGGCCACTTCTCATCATTTTACTTGCCCCCACAACATTGGCAACTGAAGACATGGTAGGAATAGGAACCTCTTTACCTCCTTTCATCATGGTTGCATTATACTTGTATGGGACTGCTTTGTAAGACTCAAATGGAACCGAGCCTGGTAAGCAGATCACCAACGGCTCATCTTCAGCATTTTGGCTATCATAGACCACTTCTAAGTACACAGGATCAACAAATTCTGGAGTAATCATAAACAACTCATCATCACTACTATCAAAATCGGGCTCATCATCCGCCCCTTCTTCCTCATTTCTTTTGTAGGTAATCCCAAGCTCCCTTCTGTTCAACAAAATCTGTAAATCATCCCTCACTTTTTGGCAACCCCTCGGGTTCCTAGGTCAAATCATACAAGCAGCATGGTTGTGCTGAAAAAGAGACAACTGGCACAAATTCACATGCATTTGGACCAAAGACCCTCTTATCTGTTTGACATTGAACACCCTATAATGACCAGGGTCACCTTGAATCATGTTGATAGCATTTCTCCCATGAGGTGGGAGAGGATTGATTTGGACATTAGGATTGACATCTTTGAACTTCAACGAACCATTTCTCATCAACTTCTGCACCTCATTTCTCAGACCATAACAGCGTTCAGTATCGTGTCGAGGTGAGCCAGAATGATAAGCACAGGACATATCAGAACGATACCAGTATGGTAACGGATCTGGCACCGGTAGTGGAGGCTTCAGCTGGACGAACTTCCTTTCAAGTAGAGCTGGCAAAAGATCAGCATATTTCATGGGAATAGGGTCATACTGAGGAGGCCCTTGAACACGGTTGTACTGGTTGTTCGGAGGCGGGTGTGGTGGCCGTTGTTGATATCCAGGATTTGCTGATAGTAGTTCGGAGGAGTGACAGCAGCAACATGGTGTTGTTGTGGTTGTTGCTGATAGTAGTTTCTTCTTGGCCCACCATGGGCAACCATTCCAACTTCTGATTCACTTTTCTTTCCAAAACCAGAACCATACTTCTTCACAGCATTAGAACCAGAGACTTCTCTTACCAGGCGGCCCTCTCTTATTCCTTCTTCAATACGGGTTCCCGTCTCTACCACATCGGTGAAATCGCGGAGGTTACTTGCAATCATTCGATCATAGTAGAACGGATCGAGAGTCTTCAAGAAAATCTTGGTCATTTCCTTTTCTTCCAAAGGAGGGTTAATCTGAGCAGCAAGTCCGCGCCACCTCTGGGCGTACTCTTTGAAACCCTCACGCTCCCTTTGTGATAAGGAACGTAGCTGATCTCTATCAGGTGCTAGGTCAGAGTTGTACTTATATTGCTGCACAAATGCCTCACATAAATTACTGAAAGACTTAATCTTTTCACGGTCCAGGCTCATGTACCACTTATGGGCAGCACCAGTCAGACTATCCTGAAAGAAATGGATTAACAACTTGTCATTGCTAGTTTGAGCAGACATCTTCCTAGCATACATGATGAGGTGGCTCTGGGGGCAAGAATCCCCTTTGTATTTCTCAAAATCGGGCGTTTTGAACTTTGGAGGCACTTGGACATTAGGAACCAGACACATTTCGTGAGCACTCTTCCCAAACAGTTCTTTTCCGCGAAGGGCGCGAATCTCACGTTGCATCTCATCAAATTGGTCTTGCATATCACCTCTAGGGCTCAAAGGCACCACATTCTCCACTGGACCAGCATAATACACAGGTTCTGCCTCATTTGGAAGTGCATTCACAGTGGTAGGAGCAATAGTCATCGCAGGAGGCGGGATAACAGTGGTTATCTGAGGAACAGTAACAGCCTGAAACTGAGCATGGGAAGCAAACTGTTGAACATCATCGCCAAAATTGGCGGGCATGCCCCAAGGATAGTTCGTGGAAGTAACGGGCATTGTGTAGTTAAGCAAACCCTGAGGGGCAGTAACCTGGGCATTCTCAGGTATCACAACATTCAAAGCTTGCACTGGAGGAGGTGGAGGCCTTGCAAGAGTGAGAGCTTCCACCATGGAAGTAAGCTTGGTGACTGCAGCTTGAAGAGTGTTAACTTGTTCATGAAGTTGAGCATTTTCTTCTTCCATGATCCTTCTTCTGTTAGCACGTGTGTAGTAGATTCGTGTTGGCTTATATAGGATACGACGGGCCAGGATCTGTAAGAACAAGAGACTCAGGAATTTTGAAAAATGAAATATGAATGCAAATGATGCATGGAATGTCATACGAAAATAAACGTGCCGTCGTTTTTTCCTCTTTTTTTTTTTTTTTTCCGAAGGACCCTAAAGCATAACAAATGTAATCATAAATAAGGACCTTGATTCATTAATAAAAGAAACGGAATACAACCAAAGTTAAGCGTGCATAGTACTGATAAAAAAAGAAGAAAATTACAAAAGAGAAAAACTGAAAAATTACATGGAACAGACAAATTACAACCATTAAAACATTAAACAATACATAAATTGACACAAACTAAAATAAACTGGTCCTTTCTTGCACTTGGTCTTTAGTCATCTTGTCTTTGTCTCTTGAGTCCTTCGAGTTCAGTCATCTTTTCAAATATCCTTCTATTTGGCCAGACGATCAATCCTTTATCTGCTCTCGCTCTTTTCTTTAACTCTTCTACTTCAGCTTCAAACTCATGGCAAGAATGTTCCCAAGCTTCTCTTTCGATTTTCTCGCTGTAATATTGATTTTTCCAACCCGCATTTTCTCGCTCGGACTCAAGGAGCCTAGCTTTCCATTCGTTCTTTTAACGCTCAGACTCGAGATTTTTGGCTTTCAATTCGTTCTTTTCATGCTCGGACCCAAGAAATTTGATTTTCCACAGATCTCTGTCTTCCGTCATCCTTTTTAGCAACACTAGGAGCTCATCATTAGTCTTGAACGAAGCCTCTGTTGATGATGGTATCTCAATAACGCGAATTGGCTCTTCGAGTTTGAATGGCATCTTGAGTTTAGCAGTGATCCAATCTGTGTATGGTGGTGCAGCAACGCAGTTTGTTTTTCCCAATGTCTTTGTGGTCTTCTTATGAACTTTCTCCCATGCAACCATAAATTGTGCTTTGAGATCTAAACTTTCTCTCCCATCAGTGTAAAAGTGACCCTCTAATAGAATGTTTTCAGGAGCCTTGACCATTGGAAACCCAAATTGTCGCCTAGCGAGAGATGGATTGTAAGTTATTCCTCCTCGAGTACCAATGAGAGGGACATTGGCAAATTTTCCGCATTTATCAATCACAAACTCACCATAGAAATCATTGTGCCATCTCACAATTTCGGCTGTAATAGACATAACTCTTTTAGACCAGCTGAGACCTTCAGAATTTTGTTCGAAGACCAGAGATTGAGGTAGATGCGAAACATACCAATTAAACAACAATTGAGTACAACAAACAACAGTCCCTCCCCTTCCTTTCGTGAATTTCTTATGAATGGCATAATAAGCATCCGCTAGTAGAGTCGGAACAGGATTACCAATCAAGAAAATTTTAATAGCTTTGTGATCAACAAACCAAGGTTTATCCGGGAACAACACCAATCCATACATGAGCAGAGCAAAAATAGCTTCAACAGCGCGAGTATTTCTTTCTTCAGCAAAGCAAAAAGCCTTTTTGAATAGAAATTTTCCCCACAGACCCTTGAGCTTATCCTTTTGAATCCAATTCTGTTTCACCTCACGTAAATCCAGAGAGAGGGCTTTAGCAACATCATATAAATCCAAGTCACCTTCACAACCGTTGTAGGGCTCTTTCTCATTTACCGGCAAACCCAAGTGGCATGCATATTCCTCTAGAGTTGGAACAAGCTGATAGTCTCTAAAGGTAAAACAATGATAAAGCGGATCATAAAACTGGAGAAGAACATTGAGAACCTCATCCTCAACCTTGGTGTTAAGAATTCTTATAAGATTTCTATAACGGTGTCGAAAACCTACGCGATCGGTCACATGTGGCGCCAACTCTCTTAGCTTTGACAAATCCGGGCTCTTGAAATCATACCGCTTAGTAAGCCTTGTACTACGATCCATATCTATGATTACATAAGATAAATTACTTTAAGCCCTTTGAAAAAAAATGATTTTTGTGTTGATTTTCAAATAACTCTAGGATATCAATCATAATGGACCTTATTTCTTTGTTTGTGAATGATTATGAATTTTTTGTTAAAGCATTTCTTTTTCAAGGTCCACGATGATTGTGATGTTTGTAAAGAAATTCCCCTAAGTCCTTTGAAAATCGATTGAAAGAGATTTTTATGGATGCATGGATGAATGAGATGTGATGATGCAACAAGCACAAACATAGCAAACATGGTTGGTTTGAAGATCACAATGTTGGAGTCAAAGGGTAAGAACCACCCACAAGGTATGAACTAATGGCTTTTTTCTTCGTAACACGGGTTCTACCGCCCGGGTGCTTGAATTCAAAAATAAACAGAGTTGTCTCCCGCCCGGGAGCTTTAACTCTATACTGAAAAATAACTGATCTTCTCCCGCCCGGGTGCTTGAATCATATAAAAGAAAAAAATGGAATTGTCTCCCGCCCGGGTGCTTGAATTCAAAAATAAACAGAGGTGTCTCCCGCCCGGGTGCTTTAACTCCAAACTGAAAATAAACTGATCTTCTCACGCTCGGGTGCTTGAATCAAGTAAAAAGAAAACTGAAACATCTCCCGCCCGGGTGCTTTGATTAAAAAATAAACAGAGTTGTGTCCCGCCCGGGTGCTTTGATCATATTTACGCGCCATATCTTTTCTTGAAGATTTGTTTTGTTTTTGCCTCGCTTGCTTGTGGGCTAGGTCGCGCGCGTTCCATGAACCATCAGGGTTACTTGTTAACCTAATTTTATTTGTAAACAGTATCTTCCAATTATGGAAATATTTTATATGGTTCAAATTTATGTTTCTTGGGACAGAATTCTTACAAGACTTACTTGAAGCCCAAGACACGTCTGAAGGCCTGTGCTACTCAGAAGACTATATATATGTGTGAAGACTAAACCTAATATTGATTCACTACTCTAAGCTGTGAAAAACGAGTAGTGTAGTATTGTTTGGGTAGTGTTCTCTAAATCTATTGATTGTAATTGTTATAGAGTGAAAGTGAGATGGGTTTCTCTTACCTATGGGGTACCTAGGTAGAAATATAGCACGGGTATTTGGCGAGTTTCTAAGTTGTAAACCGAGGTGTAAGCCGGATAACTTAGGAATAACATTACACTAGTGGATTTCCTTCCTGGCTTGGTAGCCCCCAGATTAGGTGACGTTGCACTGAACTGGGTGAACAATTTCCTTGTGTTGTTTATTGCTTTCATTATTTATTGCATTATTACTTGTTATGTAAGGTTGGTTAATGTGCGCACATCTTACCGCACATTAGATTGTCTGATTATCATTTATAAGCAGTACACCAGAATTTCAATCTCCAACAAATCAACAGAGAGCGGGTCTATTTAACTTTTCTGGCCATGAAAGTTGTATGTAGACCGATCTGCTGTAAATACCACTTTTTGAATTATTCACTGAGGAAAAGATCATCAATCATTTCTGGTAGGTGTAGAGTGTTGATCTATCTAATAAGGATGAAACTCTGTTGATCGATTTGATGAGGACCAGCGATAAGGATAAAGTCAACTAAGTTCACTGGGAAGATTAAAGATTCACCAATCCTTCTTGTTAAAAAAATAGGATTCATCGTTCATCTTGTCGGAGAATTTGGTCCATTAACCCTCTTCGTTGAATAAGAGATCCAAGTTCGCAACCTGTTAAAACAACATTTTTAACATGTGCTGCATGAATGCATGATTGTACATCTCTAATGCCTAAATGCAGAACTAATGCAGATGAAATATCTGATCGTATGCAGGATTTTGTGTGGTTCTTTTTATGCATGAATCTAAATGCATGAATCCATGAATTTGTATGCATGAATTTCTGAGTTTTTGTTTAGGAGAGTTTGAATTTCCCGGCACCGAGAATCTGAGTAACTCCAGTGAGGTAAGATCATGAGACGTTGACTGTTTCTTGTTGTTGGGCGAACATTCAGTCAAGTTTCAAAACAGGATAGCAATTTTCTTCATGGAATGGAATCAAGGGATTGCCATGAATTTCTGTATATGGATTAGGACATTGTATTGTACGCCATTGGTTTCCCTCCAAACACTTTTAATTTCAAAACAGTTTGCTATTTTCAAATGCTTTTTATTCACAATGTTTAAATGCTTTATTTGTCAAAATAAATAGCTCTAATGCACACAATTGGAACGCAAAAACAAGCTAACAAACAGATAAGTGAACACAAGAATTTTATTAATTGCACGAAGTGCGGAAAGTTTTTCAACTGGATGCAAAATCCCTTGAAGAGGTAATTGCAAATTGAAGCTAAGATAATGGCAATGAAAATAAATGAATTCCACTGAATCATAACAATGCCATTCTTCTGCATAATCTCAGGTTTACAAGACCTTACTTTGGAGAAAGGAGACTGGACCAATCTTTTCCATTTGAAGTTTCAGTTTCATGCAGAGTCAAGTATCGCAGTCCTATGTCTTTTCTCTTTCTTGTTTGTTTGTACCCTTCTTTTTGCACAGTATTTCTTGACTGCATTAAAGTTCACTGAAGGTGCAAACTCTTCACCGTCCATAGTTGCAAGGATTACTGCTCCACCAGGGAAAGCTTTCTTTACGACAAACAGTCCATCATAGTTAGGAGTCCATTTTCCTCGTAAATCTTTAAGAACAGGCAGTATTTCTTTCAACACTAAGTCACCTTCCTTGAATTGTCTTGGACGGACTTTCTTATCAAATGCCCCCTTGACTCTTTGTTGGTACAACCGACCATGACACAAGGCTGTCATTCTCTTTTCTTCAACGAGGTTGAGCTGATCAAGCTAGATATGAACCCACTTTGCTTCTTCAAACTTAGTTTTCTATCAAGACTCTTAAATGATGAAATCTCAATTTTCACTGGGAACACAACTTCAATGCCATGAACTACTAACAAACTTATATTCACTTGACACTTTGCCATAGGCTTGCAAGAATTCTAAGCAACTAATCAAAGTTCAAACTCATGCACATTTTCGAGGTCTTTGAGGGTTATAACTTGGCATAGGTAAGGGTGGGACATTTTTGGAGAAAGTAGGTTTGATTTTGGAGTTAGGCATCCACTACTCTTCCATTTTGTATTGTGTAACATTTTATTTGGGGTACCTTTGATAAACTTGTACGAGAAAAGTCTTCTTTTGTGAAGAAACCTAATATTTATGTATTGGTTTCTTCCTATTGCTCTTTTGGCTTTCATTTTGGTTATCTTTTTCATTCTCTTTTTTTTTTGTCGAGACATAATTTCTTTTGAAATTTGTGATGAGCCTCGATTCTTTTCTATATTTTTATGTGAGGGCTTTTTTTTGTGTACTACCTAAAACTTATGGTGTTGGTAGTTCTATGATCAACCTTGATTTTGATTGTTGCTAAAGACAAGAGTATTAAAGCTTCTACCTAACTCCAAGGAGGATAAATAGGTCTATAGGCTTGTAATGTGGTTTGTCACCGAAACAAAAGGATATTTCTTTTTCTGGCTCAAAGTTGGTTATGCAAAGGATAATAATATTTGTAAGGGTGGCTTGAAAGGCTCTTGGTACCAAGAAAAATGCCTCAATGCACATGGGTCCAAACCAATTAATCAGCAGAGAAATAGTGCAAGTTCTAGAAAAATGCCAAATGCTCCTTGTCATTGACAGTTCGATCTCTTGTGTTTTGCAATAGCTTGAAGACATATGTGATGATCAAGGCACACTTAACATATTGCCCCATGATTTTTCAACCGAAGGGTATGACCTTGTAACAGAAGGTGCCCCTTGGGCAATGACTGTGGTTTTCCTTCACAACCTTATGTGTCTGACTTCTTTTCCCTTTTTCGTCAATCACCAGATCGATCACATCCACTGGTTCTTGACGGGGGTGAGTCATTCTGTATTGTTAAATCATATTGACCGACTATTTTTTTCATATCTTATGACTTTCTTTTTTTCCCATTAGTCCCCAGATCGATCACATCCACTGGTTCCTGACAAGATCGATTCGCTCTTTGTTCTTGAAGCAGCTTAACCAACTTTCTCTTTCATATCATGTTGTGGGGAGGCATCCAATTTGACCCCTTTCTTCTTCAGTCCCCAGATCGATCACATCCACTGGTTACCGATGAAGTTCAAACATTCTTTGCTCTTGATCCAACAGTCAGATTACTCTTCTACAAAATTTGCAACCCGAAACCATGAGGAATTGCGGCACTATTATGATTCAATGAATTCACTTCTGAATGATCATTTTTATTATTTTTTCAAATTTGATTGAATGCAAAAAGTGTTTTATGATATGCGAGAAATTATTGCCATTTTATTGTTATCTTTTTAGAACTGTAAAAAGAAGAATAAACAAGACAGAAATTGTGCACAAAAGTACTTTTTATTCATTGATGATTAAAACATTCAAACAAAGTAGCCCTTACAAGCTCGCCCATTTGCCTCGGGCGTGACAAAGGATGTTTTGAAAAAAGTAAACTACTTTAAAAAATAAAGTGATTTTTGGGATTCCAACTGCCTTCTAGTTTGCAAATAGTGTGTGTGAAAAACACAGGTGCACCCTATCTTGGCCTTCTTCACTAGTCTCTTCATCCCTTATGATAGCAATTTGGTCATCACTCAAAACCAACACTGGAAGAACTTGTTGAATGCCCCCATGACTGTTTATATTTCATGATTGGCTTGCCTCCTTCGAAAGACAAAAACTTCTTGTTGATAAGTTCTTGCACCTTGTACTTGAAAGTTGTGCAATTATCAACAGTGTGACCCATAGTACAATCACAATTAGCATTAAGATCATACCAAATCGGGAACGGCGCAGTCATAGGTTTCAAAGCTCTAGGAGTCACTCTTCCACTATGAAGAAGATAAGGAAAAAGCTGACTATACATCATAGGGATGAAATCGAAGATCTTTTTAGGCTTCCTTTGACCTTATTGTATTCCCACCTGACTCACGTTTGCATCTACATACCCTTGTAACTGTTTACCCTTCACAATTGGTTCACCTTCCTCAAAGGACAAAAGTTGTTTATCATGAAGCTCTTGTATTTTGTACTTGAAAGATCTGCAGTTATCAGTAGTATGCCCCTCAGTTCCGGCATGATAATCGCACTTAGCTTCGGTGTCATACCAATCAGGAAATGGTGCAGTTAATGGGTTCTGAGCCTTCGGAACTACCAATCCACTTTGCACAAGATAAGGGAAGAGTCGACTGAACGACATAGAGATCGGGTCAAAAACCTTTCTAGGGCATTGTTGAGCTGGATGTGTTTCCATCTGGCTCACATCAATTTCTGAAAACCTTGACAGTTGATTATTTCCCAAATATGGCTTACCTTCCTTAAAAGTTAAAAATTTCTGATCCATAAGCTCTTGCACTTTGTATTTAAAGGCCTGACAGTTATTGGTGGAATGACCTTCAATACCAGCATGATAGTCACATTTAGCATTAGCATCGTACCAGGCTGGCAACGGTGCAGATTTGAGTTTCATACCCCTAGTTGTTTCCATTCCACTATGTACTAGATAAGGAAGAAGTTGGTCGTACGACATAGGAATTGGATCAAATATTTTTCCAGATTGTTGTGGAATCTCATGTGCTTGTTGATTTTGCATATACACGGTATTCGGTCTCACAGAGTATTTAGGAAACTGTTGATTATGTGTTGCAGCCAAACATGAGTACACGATCTAAACAGGCTCTACTGGCGGGGTCTCGTCAACCTTGGGAGTGATATCATTCATTCCTTTTTCTTCCTTAAAGGACAACAATTTATTGTCAAGAAGCAATTGTACCTTGTATTTAAAGGACTTGCAATTATCAGTGGTATGTCCCTCAGTTCCAGCATGATAATCACATTTAGCTCTGGTATCATACCAAACCGGAAACGGTGCGATCATAGGCCTCAAAGGCTTAGGGACCACCATACCACTATGTATCAAATAAGGAAGCAACTGACTATATGGCATAGGGATGGGGTCAAAAACCTTCATAGTCTGTGGAGAGTTCCGTTTCGATGGTGTTTGTTGATTTTGTTGAGACACATGATTCACAGGAACTTGAGGAGGATATCCTTGGAACTACTGATGCTGGGTTGCAGACAAGTAAGGATAGGGAAAGCAGGGAGACTGGATAGGTACTGTCAGCGGAGCCTTGTCAACTTTGGAAGTGACACCACTTGTTTCTTCTTCCTTGAAGAACAATAACTCTTGATCAATAAGCTCTTGAACTTTTCGTTTGAAATATCTACAATTTTCAGTGGAATGACCCATTGTACCCACATGAAATTCACATCTAGCCTGGATATCATACCAAGCTGGGAATGGTGGATACATGGGCTTATGGACCACAGGAGTCACAAATCCATTATGCACCAAATAAGGAAGAAGTTGACCATATGTCATAAGAATTGGATCAATGACTTTTCTTTCTAGCCTGATGCTGAGACTTTTGTAATCTCGGCTTTCTTGGAAGGATATCAGAATTATTGTTTCTTAGCCCTTGAACAACCTGAACACTATCTTGAAGGGTACACCTAACTGGTAAACCAAAATGTGATCGTGCCCCAATTAATCTCGAGGGTCCTCCTTGAAGATTCGAAACAGTAGCAACCACAGCTTCAGCCGCAACTGAAGCACAATGTATCATTCGGCGAACTTGATCTCAAAGTCACACTTTTCAACAATTCGGTCATTTTCAAAATGGAATCTCTGAGGCCAAAAGTCCAAAGTTACCTGTAACCCATCCCTCTCACATGTTGTTCTAAGGTTTGACACAGATCCCAAAAATGTTGATTACTTTTTCCCAAAAAGCAACCTCATTTGGGCGAGATTATAACACCAACTGGATGAGTCGACATTATAACCTCGACACAGGTTCTAAACGGTGGTCCGGAAACTGCTACCTTCCACCTTCTAGTTGGTGAGATTGCCATCACACTAGATGACATCCAGTGTCTTCTCCATCTTCCAATCAGTGGTAAATTTCTGAACCACGGCGCCATGACTAGAGAAGAAGGACACGATTTGTGTGTTCAATTTCTTGGACTTCCCGTTGATGAAGTGGACAACTGGTTTGCGATTACTGGTGGCCTACATATTACGTTTGAAGCTGTGAAGAATGTTTACATTGATAGTTAGGAAGTTGCTGATAACGCTAAGCACCTTTGGTGTTCGAGGGCAGTGATTAACAAGCATAAAGGGAGGGCCATCGAAGCATTTTTGTTATATATCGTAGGCTGCACCATTTTCACAAACAAAAGTGATCAATACTTGGATGTTGTTTATCTTCAGTACTTCACTGATTTGTCTGCCATTAGTACGTGGAATTGGGGTGATGCTGCTCTTTCCTTTATGATTAAAGAATTGGATCATTCATCCAAGATCAAGAGCAAAGAGATTGCGGGATACATTTCACTGCTGGAGGTAACTTAATAAGTTCTTAGTTTTTGCCCTAGATAAGTAGTTGTAGCTCTGTTTATGTTATCTTTTTTATATTGTTTTTTATATATCTTTGCAGGGATGGATTATATCACATTTTCCTAACATGACGTGGTCCATCGAGAATAATTACCAAGAAGAGCAACCGCGGTGTGCTATGTACTATGAAAGGCATCTTCGGATGTTGGGCTATGTTAACCCGGTAGTTCAACGAAAAGTGCGGCGTAGAAGGCCGAGAGAGTGAATGGTAGAAGATTAAACACTTGTTTTCTATTATTTTTATGTTTTAATTTGGTTGATTTGGTTATGTACTTTTAGAACATCAATCTCAAACATGTTGGTTGTATTATTTTGGCACTAAGTTGGTGATTTAGGAATTTGGTTGTTGGTGATTTAGACATTTGGTTGTTTATTGGAACTTGATTGTAACATGGTTGTGCACCAAATCTAGTAGACTGATTGTGGTTTGTAAACTAATTATTCTCGTCGATAAAGATGGAAAGTCACTTGTATATGTAGTTATTGATAACTACAGTTCCGGATCGGGTTCCTAATTGCGTTGAAAAACCAAAATAGGTGGCTGAATCGATTCTTAACACTTCAAAATTGATTCTATTCATGCATAAATTCCAGAAAACTAGTCAGAATTGATTATGAAAATATGTGAATCGGTTCTGACATTAAATAAAACATGTGAATAGATTCTTACAATCGATTCTGAGGGCCTATAAATACCATGTTCAGCTCTATTAAACCTCAACAACATTAGACATTCAAATCCATTATCCAGATTACAACACAAACATAAAAGATTGATGAAAACAACAAATTAAACATACAAATAGCATATAATAAAAATAACTAACATGGATCTATCAAATTTTGAAGTTGAATCTATGGATCCCTCAAATTAACAGCCTCTTCCTTAGGTTCAACCAAAGCTAACATAATTTCTTCGACAGATCTGCTCAATCTCGCATCCAACTCAATCGGACTCATTCTACTGTACTGTGCGAAAATATGAAACATAGATCTGACATCGTTGTCATTATCGATCCTCATATTGTTAAAACTTACCACACGTCCGTCTGATATGGCGGCAGGACGTCTGTAGTTGATTGAAAGAACTTTTCTTGTGTCGTTGTCCCCTCGCAAACGTTTGTTCACAGTATTTAGCCGATGCTTCAGAGATTGATAGGTGTCGTCGTTGTGGATTCTAAACAAATCAGGTTCACCTTCATTAAAGTAAACTGCAGCTATGTGTGTGTTGTTGATGTTTCTCTGGTCCCAAGCTTGGGTAGACATGTTTTCCTACAACCAAATAAATAGTTTACCTAATATAATGTAATAGCTCTCCATTATACAAGAGACACATATTTATAGGCAATACAAGTATTAACAAATAATAGAGAGTTTCAAAAGTTAAACTAAAAAATTTGTAAGCCATGCTTCGTGATCTACGTCACGAAATGTGGGGTGTGGAATATAATATACGTGCAGTAGTTCGTGTTTTGTTTTACGAAATATAGCACAATTTTGTGTGCGAGAGTCGATTCTCATATTGTAGAATCGATTCTCAGTCATTTAATGGAATTGAAACAAGCTTCAGGTCTGATAAGAATCGATTCTAAGTAAATGAGAATCAATTCTCATTAGCTCACTGGAAATGCTCCAGGTCCTCAGTTCTCATCAGAATCGATTCTTATATTGTAGAATCAGTTCTCACTCAATCTCTGGAATTGCAACAAGTATCAGGTCTGATCAAAATTGATTCTAAATAAGTGAGAATCGATTCTTCTTCATTTACTGGAATTATAACAAGCAACAGGTCTGACCAGAATCAATTCTAACATTTTAGAATCGATTCTCCTTGATTTACTAGAATTGTAACAAGCATCAGGTTCTGATCAGAATCGATTATGAAATCCATAGAACCGATTCTTCCACCAAAATGTTGGTTGTACTTCGTGACGAATGGCACGAAACGCTACCCTTGGCCTTGCTTCTGTTTTTAGGTCACGAAATGCAACTTATGTGGGTGTAATTTTATTTGACATGTGATCACATACTGTCATTGATTATTGCTATTCAAATAATATAACTAAAGTACATTACGGGAAATACGATTTTCATAATAAAGATGAAATACGATGTTCATACATAACACAACGTCACAAAACAATAGAGAAATCAAATCTTAAATCCGTACAATCCAATTGAAAACACAACAGACATAAATAAAGTCAATAACATTAAAATACTACAATTATAAAAGTTTGCAAGCGATAGGAAATCATTCATTCATCTGGTCATCTTGGTTTGCCTCTTGGTTGTTGCCTTCATTGTTGATTAACAAAGTTAGTTGACTTTCAATAGCACCTAGTCGGGATGTAGTGTCGGAGTGAAACTGTGCCATTTCATTGTAGTACGTGTTCTGTTGCACATTCATACTCCTAAGCAAATCCATCATTTCAGCCATGTCAACAGTAGTACTTCCAGATGAACCATCCATGTAATGCACCATTAGTGTAGGTAGGAGTAGTGTAGGTAGGAGCAGTGTAGGTAGGTTCGTAAGTTTCACCAACAACATAATGATCAGACCAACCGTGTGTTTTTGGACCTACCCATGGATCCTATGTTGTCTCCGGATTTCCACCAGCAGCAGATGATTGACCTATCCAAGTATCCCATTGCTCTCCGATGTCTGGTATTTCCTCTGCCTCTTCACCTTCCTCTGCCTCTTCATCTGCCTCTGCCTCATCCTCTTCTTCCTTTTCTTTCCCATTGAATACATATTCATTTAGATCTTTATCCCATGTGTAGCACATCTTACCCATGTGATATTTACTAAAGTTGTGTAGCCTTTTCACTTTGGTCCATGCAATCTCAGCATTATTAGCCCATGCGCAAATTTTAAAGTGGGCAAGGATCTTAGCAATCATACTACAATAAACAAAGTATGCACCTTTGTTGTTTTTCACCACATTGAACATGTGCCCCACAAAAACATACGGTCAGTTGACACCTTTGTTCCCATAAAGAAAATACATGAGATCAATCTCAGGGTAATCGAGTCTAGAATGAGACACACCTAATGGACGAATGGTTTTGCAAATTATCCAATGCAAAACTCTAGCGTCTCTTTGAAGTTTTCCAGCAGCCAAACCCGAACGTTTACCTTGGGGGGTAGGCATTTTTCCATTCCTTGTCAGTAAAATCAAAAACTCTTTAGCATCATACGTTAGTTTCTCATATTTCAATAATTCATCGTTGGTTTGTAAACCAAACAGTTTTAACCACAACACCTTCGTCATCTTATACACCTTTTTTCCTATTTTGAACTCAAATTCCTCCCCGTTTCTATTTTGTATCCCAGAGTAAAATATCCGAGTCATACCCTCACTATACTCATCACGTAACATACAAAAAATTTCAAGATTTTCATCCCTAAGCATGTTAGCAGCATTACCCAAGTTGACTTTGTCCAAAAATTTATCATCCAAACAATATTGTTTTATAACACCCCTTCGTCTACAACTTTCATTATAAAATTTCCTACAATCAGCATGAACAAATTTGTTCTCCCTAAACTCAGGCACAAGATAAGATCCAGCATCTTTACGTTCGGATGTCAACTTAGGTGCCATTTCAAAGAGATAGTGGTATGGTATGAAATATTACCTTTAAAAGATGTAAGAAGAACACGATGAACAAACGAAGAACAAACAAATTGCAAAGTTCTCAAATCCCAAATAAAACCCTTGAGATGGAGATTGAATGATGTATGCTTTAATCCACAAAATTGATGACGGATATAGAATTAAGTGTGACTTTGTAGTGATATAAAAATAAATTTTGATGAATTTTGTAGAATTTGGAAGTTTTTTGAAGATTGAGGGTTGTGGGTGTGTGGTGGTTTCTTTTGTGTTTGAATTTTGTTGTGACTTTGAAGAATGGTAGGGTTATAAGATGAATGAACGGACGAGATTAGATATTAAAAGGGCACAATTTCAAAAATTGACGTTTTAGAATCGATTCTGCCTTTTTGAGAATCGATTCTCATAATATTAATGGCTTTTCCCATTCTTCTAATGTGTATAGAATCGATTCTGCAGTTTCCAGAATCAATTCTCACAAAGTTACTGGATTTTCCCCATTCTCCTGATGTGTTTAGAATCGATTCTGCAGTTTCAAGAATCGATTCTAACAATGTTAGTGGTTTTTTGCATTCTCCTAATGTATTTAGAATCGATTCTGCAGTTTTCAGAATCGATTCTCACAAAGTTACTGGATTTTTCACCATTCTCCTAATGTATTTCAGAATCGATTCTCACAAAGTTACTGGATTTTTCCCATTCTCCTGATGTATTGAGAATTGATTCTGAATGTGTTTCTGGTGCATTTACTGCTATATTTCGTGACGTATCTCACGAAATGGTCACAGGAAACTGCTTAGTTTCAAGATTTTCCTGATATACATTCATAAACTCACTTGTTAATGTATGAAACTTGCGTAAGCTGTTACGGAACACGCATAAGCTGTTATACTCAGATGTTATCACCTTCAATTATACCAATTAAGTCAATTATATCCATAAGCTGTTTTCATAAGCACTTATAAACTATTATTAAAATGACTTATAAACATGTCAAATTATTAGAATTACATCCATAAGTTGTTACAGAACATGCATAAGCTGTTATACTCAGTTTTTGTTATAATCAATTATACTAATTAAGTCAATTATGTTCATAAGTTTTTTTCATAAGCACTTATAAGCTGTCATCAAAATAACTTACATTCATTGTTCAAAATATCAAATTACATCCATAAGTTGTTATCAAAAGCACTTATGATATTGGATTTAATTACCAATAACATCAAAATAGCTTATAATATGTGAAATTCATTTAGTTCATCCACAAGCTGTTATAAAAACTACTTATGACATGTGAACTAAATCTATTACATCCATATAAGTTGTTAACAAAATAACTATACATCCGTCAGTTGTCTCATGATAAAGTGATGGGGTCGTCTTCTTCAAATCCAGTTCCAAAACCAATAGCATCTAGTCTTTCAATGTTCATTAGCCTAACGAACTCTGCTTGCTTATCCAAATATCTATCCTCCCACTCAGCAGCTTCCTCAGTCCGGTGTAGTCTCCGCTGAACACAAGTCTGAGGTAAAGGACAGTCAGGCTTCAACTTAACATTGAGAAAATGAATTCCATCCACAAAAAGAAGGCACATTACATGTGAAGAAGTGTTTGGCGGTGGTTTGCCTCGCAGTGGGAAGAAAATTTCACAAACACCATATTTTTGCTCACACAACATGACTACGGGTTTTTGGTAATAGCTAGCAACAATGTGGCCCATATCAGGGAAGGTAAACCAAAACTTTACCGCACAACATCCACGTTTTGGAATGACTGTAGGTGGTTTTAGAGCTTCCAATATTTCATCATAGCGCTGCCTACCACTGTATAATTTGATATATGCAGCTCGATGTTGATTTAACTCTCATATCATGTCAAGCTCTATCAAAGAAAACTCATGTTCACTTTTACCCCTTTCAATCGCAATTGAGCGATATCCACAATATTCGTCGCCCTTTACATCAATTATCTCATCAATCCATTCGTGCATAAAAAGCGGAATCGAATCAATGTGAGGGAACTTATTATGCAAGGATTGTGTCGAACCTCTTCTCGGCTTAGGCTTGGATTATTTCGGCCATTCCGCAGCTGCCGCGTGTCCTCCGTGTTCAGTGTAATCAGTGATGAATGGAGTCATCTCTGCTGCATGCCAAGTGGGATTCATCAAACCATTGGAAAGCTTTTTTATGATTACTCTGACACTCAACACACCATTAAACTGATGTTGTACATAGTCTTATAAATGTTAAATTCTTCTAAAATAATAAACAATATATCTTTATTTGAGCCAAATAACTAAGTCTAAATTCAAATATAGGAAATCATCGTCAAAACTAATATATTTGCAACAAAAAATATTCAAGGTTATATAATAACAAATATAAAATAAATATTTGTCAAAAAATATAAACTAAATATATATAAGATTAATTACAATGAATACAAATAATTATGTTTTTGACCTTAGGGATTCCTATGATGCAACTATAACTGCAAAATTACAATTATGCATATTTACTTATTAACATATATTTATAAATAAAAAGTAAAGTAAAAAAATAATACTTATAAAATATATTAAAACATATTCTTTAGATATTAAAACATTTTTCTGTCGAATTTAAATAAACTGAATATATTATATTCTTTAATTCAAGAACAAAAAAAAAACATAAATAAATCGAAGACTACTTATTTTAAAATTTTCTTCCATTTTTAAGATAAAAAATATCCAACATTATTTTGGTAAAAATAATATATCAAATATTTTTAATAATCAACATTTAAAATGAATAAATAAAATATTTTTCATTTAACCATGTGATTATATTTATCATAATTATTAATTTTCATTTATATAAATATTTTAATTTATAATTTAATCGAATTCGCGCAACGTGCAGGTTTATTTCTAGTTTATAATAATAACAGTAACTACAAAGCCGTAGAATGAAAATAATATATTAATCTCATAAAAATCATTTATAAACACATAAATCGAATCAAATTTGTTCTTATTTTTCGTTTCTTTTTTAATAAGAAATCCAAATATTTTCTAATTCATAAAATCACATAAAAAATTTCCGTTGTATTTTCATATTATTATTGTTTATAATAAAATTCTCAAACGTGAGCCAAAAATAGTTCAACTAAAATAAAATCCTTTACAAATCAACAAAAACATTATATTTTTTATATTTTTTTTTATAAAAGAAATGGCCCTCATATTATAATTCCAACAATCACTTATGTAGAAAACTATTTTGATTTTGTAAAAATAAATAAACGTTTCTACCTTCAAGTTATCAAAACACACAATTTTTATCAAAAATAAAATAAAATAAAATCAAAACGCACAATTCATCAAAAAATAATATTTAAAACACATTATTGATATTACCATGACCATATTCCTAATATAAAAAAAAAATATTTTCTTCATTAAGAGCGATCGAAAAAACACAACTTTACAGTGAAAGTCTACAAAAGTTATCTAATAGAAATTCACGAATGAAATAGTTTCAAGCAATTAGTAATCACACTGAGAAATTAACATCCACTACAACATAGTCAGCCACAAGGATCACACATCAATCAAAACATACGTCATAAGAGATCGTCCCACCCCAAAAGATATTTGTCCGAGGATTATTGCTCTGATACATTATTGTAACGTCCTAGATTTATCTAAAATGTTACATTAAGTACTATGTAAAAATTAATTGAAAATTGGCTAAATTAATTTACTAATATCACTTTAATCAATTTATAAAATGTAATTGAAAATAGACCATATTTAGAGAGAGAGGTGTCACTATAATTTTGAGAACTTTATAAGATAAAAACTAATTTTCATCATTACTATTTTTACATGTTTTGTAAAAATATTAAATATTGTCTTCTAACCAAAACTCATTAGAATTTAAAATAATATAATAAAAGAAAATGTATATAGGATAGCAGTTGAATATTAACAACAATCCTAGAGGAAGAAAATCCGTTTTTACAAAATTAAAGATAGTCAATAAATTATATAAAAGACTAAAAATATCTCCATAATTGTTTATTACAAAAATTGTTTAATAATACAAAACTCCGTTTAATTTCCCGCGACGCATAAAATCCAATACAAGAATATCAATTATTTTCAAGCTCTGTACCTGTTGGTGATAAGCAGGGGCAGAGCTACCCTTAGGCTGAGTAGGGCCATGGCCCATCCCTTAGCTTAAAATTTTAAATTTTTATAGATATATATATATATATATATATATATATATATATATATATACATATTTATAGTTAATGATTATGTTATATATATGTTTGGTTGCATGTTAATATTAGTTGTTTCGTGTGGCTCGCGTGGTTGTAAAACTCGCCTGCTTTATCATGTTAATATTAGTATTATCAATAAAATAAATAAATAAAATAAAAGATAGTGGCATGAGTACTCAAAGAGAAATTTATTTTAATTTAATTAATTTCTTCCATAAACTAAAATTTGGGAAACACACATAAAAGGTGTGTCGTACCATGTGATTAAAATAAATAAATAAAATATTAGATCAATAATAATACTTATAGAAAATGAAAATATAAAAAATATTGGGATGTTACATTGTTCTTTTTGTAGCTTTTAGCCTTTACTTGAAGAATGAACATTTAATATCCTTTTTGTAAGAACTTGTTCAATAGTAATAGTAGGCTTGTTATTGCTTTCTTATTGGTCTATGATATTTTCCATCATGATAAATTCTTGAGACATATTAAATGTCAATTTGTTGCAAGAATTTTCTTTGGCACATGCTTTGTATCTTTCTTTGGCTCCAAAGAGTAAGTCTTGTAAAAGACTCTAATAAATGCCTTTCCAAAAGAGTTAAGGAGATCTTAATGATGAGAAAGTCATGATAAAGTGTTTCTTTGTCTTTTGTCATTGTTCACTCAAAATAAATGAGTGAGTTGCCTTATCTTATAGAGTGTAACGCCGCAGGTCAAAGATTGATGAAAGATTGATGCTGAAACTTTGTGAATCAATCTTTGGGCTTAATTCAATTTGTTAAAAAGGCTCAATGGTTCCTATCTTATTAAAAACACTCAAGAGCACTTGTTAGATAACATAATGACCAAAATTACATTTAAAAAATAATTAAGATGGTTGTTATCTTTAAAACATACAATTGGGATTTTGCCTCAACAAGAGGTACAAATTCTCCTTGTTCCACAATTGGCCACATGTAATTGTCCTGTGATCTTATGAACAACTCCATTTTATCTTTCCAGTAGTAATAATCATTTCCTTCAAATAGAGGAGGTCTATGTGAGGATCCTCCTTTAAAAATAAACTTTGCAGATTTAGACATGACTTCCTTCCGGAGTCTTTTCTTCTAGCACTTGTTAAATGGCCAACCTATAAAGGTCGAGCTCTGATGCCAATTGAAGTAGCAAAATTTCACAAGAAAGGGGGTTTGAATTGTGACCTTTTCAAAATTTTAGCTTCTAAAACAAAACAACTTAGTTAGTTTAAAAATAATTTTCTCAATGACAAGTAGAACGTTCTGAGATCGTTAGTGTAAGCAATTAACCAAAACAAACAATATAAGTGTATGGTGTGTGTGAAATTGTAAGGGAGTAAAGAGAGAATTAATAACACACAACAAATAACCTGGTCCACCCAGATGTTGGGCTAGTCCAGTCCCCACTCATGTAAGATTTATCACTAGTATGAATGAGATACTAACGATCTCTCAATACAATTCTTCTTCTTCTATGATATAGACCAAGATAATATTTTTTTTGCCTCTATTCAGTCTTGACTATGCAAGGCTTTACCTCTAGTCAAACCTGACTATCCAAGGTACTCTCAATCAATAGTTACGTATTGACTTGAGGAATTCTTTCTTTTACAAGAAGGGTTTGTTTCTAGATCTAAGCTCATACAATGACTCAAACTAAAGATTGATAGGATTAATTAAACAACTCAGTACACTATAAATATGTGATCCAAAGATTGATAGTAGAGCTAAAGTGCTGAGTAAACAAAACAGAGCTTTGATTGCTTGAGACCTAAACTTGTTGTATGAAAAATTGTAACAATACTTCTTGCTCTTCCAAAGCACCATGGGGTACTATTTATAGATGCCAAATGCGCTCATGATGCTTATCATCATGTAAGTACAGTAAAGAGTTGTTGCATCCTTCATATAAAAATTCATAGAGAGTTTGCTGCATAATTCAAATTACTGAGAACGTTCTGCAAACACTCTCTAAGTTTCTTCATTTCACCAAATAAAAGTGATGAGCGGTAAACAGTTGTAGCAGGCTATATGAAGCTTGTTCTTCAAGCATAGACGTTGTAAATAGTCGTTGTGCATCAAATCAAAGTACATTGAACAGCTGGATATGAGTTTTAATGTTCAAGTACATAAATTGCCTGGGTGCGAGATCGTTCTGGCAACGTTCTCCCCTTTCTGGGCTGATGCAAAAATTCGTGAGTGTCATTTTTTTGCTTGATCAAATATAGCTGTAGTGGTTCGTCTTAAACAGCTGGGACTAGCATAGTAGTTGTCCATAAAGTACTTTTGCAAGTACAAACCTTCTTGTCTCATGTGGGATAAGCCTTGGAGAATGTTCATGTGAAGTACATGTTCAAGTACAATACCAACTATGAGTTCAATAGCTTGTTGGTGCATTGTGATTGGTCTATGAAACACCATCAGATCCAAAAACTAGTAGAAACACTAGTTCACACTTGCTTGTCATCATGTTGCATTTATTCATTTCCTTAAACATGTCATACAAAGAATGTTTTTCATGCACATGGACTTGTTTCGCCTAAAATGACTTTCCACTGTTGTGATTCTGAATTTAAGTCCAATGATAATGTGGGATAATGTCTTGTAGCTTGATGAAACATTATTAAGTGCTTATGACAAGAATCTCTTTTAAAGCCTGTGCTGACTGGTGTTGTACCCCAATTTTGGACCTACAAATTCAATTCGCATTACATTCATAAAAAATATAAGAATATTTACTTTTTTATTATATATGTTTTAATTGCACTTGCATTGCATATTTTTCTCATATTTTCGAAAAAAGTCAAAATGATATAAAAATAGTTTATCCAAAAAAATATAAAAATAGTTTTTTTTATTTTACACTGTATTCTAAAAAAGGGGCAAAAAATAGTTTCTTTCAGGTCACGATGTTAATTTTCTTTTAATTAGCATAAAAAGTTTAAAAATATCAAAAATTACCGTTTTTCTTTTTTTCACGCTCGTTTTATATTTCATTTTCATATATTTCAAAAAATATGAAAAAATTACTTTTTATTTCACTTCTACACATTTTATTTTATTTTATTATCATTTACATTTTATTTTAAAAAATATGCCAAGAGGAGGAAAGAGTAGAGCACAAGTTGCTCTATCTACTCACCATTTTATCTCATTCTTATCTCTTTATCATTTTCCTAAATAAATCAAAAATCATTTTCTCCCTTAACCAACCAAATTGCTCCACCTCACCATTTTCTCATCATTATTCTATTTTCTATTTCTTCTTTTTAATCAAATTACCCTTTTCTATCTTTTTTACCCAATTATCTCACCTTTTATCATTATTTCTCCTTCTATCCCTTAACCTTAATTTTTTATCTATAAAAGAAAATAACAATTCCCAATTCCCAAAAACAATCTCTCAACTTTTTCTCAAAATAAAAAAATAAAAAAAATAACAAAAACAACAAAAAAGATAGAAAAGAAGGACGAGGAGTATACCCAGTAACAACAACAATACAATCCCCTCCACCCCAACCTTTTTGATTTTCCTTTCTGCTTCAAAATCATTCACAAAACCTTACCAAATCAAACTTAAATCAAAATTCCACTTGTTCTTAAAGCCTTCAAAACCGAAAACGCGATCAAACACACTGTTCTCGCCAAAACCGAAACAAATCGGACTCCACCTTGAGGTAGTGATTTCTCACGTTTTACACCTCCGTCTTGCTTGATTCTTGGCTCATTGAACTCGCAAACAACATACGAAACTAGTCTACATATTAGTTTTCGTCAATTTTGCGTACAAATCATTTTTTGATTTTTTAGATCCGGACTTTAATCGCTCGTTTTTTAAAACCTATAACTCTATTTTGAAAAATAATACCGGATTCGTGATCAGTTCGAAATTTTGTGTGAGATCGACTACTTGTTTGTTGATTTTGGTTTGGATTTGTTGATTCACGTTTTTTCTCTGAAGCTTTTTTGTTTGATAATGGTTTTTTGTTGTTGTTTTGTACTGAGGAAGAAGAAGGCGTATAATATGGACCGTTTCTGTAAATTTTAATCCTGTGCGTTGATCTTTTTTTATTTTTTGATCATATGATTCTCAGATCTAATCAGGAATGTCTGATGTGAATCTAACGATGATGATCTGAAGGTGCATCATGGAGTCACGCGTTTGAACCGCATAGGATCCTGTGACTTGGTTCGGTTCAATACTGGGATTGAACCGCCTGAACCGGTCCGGTCCAGGCAAATGCCCGGTTCAGTATGTGTGGGCCTCTTGGGCCTCTATTTCATTTCTTTTCAGCTTTTCTGTTTACACCCCCAATTTCCAAATTTAATTAATTCTACACAGTATTTTAATTATATGCACCCCCTGTCTGCTTTTTATTATTTATTAGCGTCTATTTCTTTTTCTTCTCTTCATCTAGTTTTTTTACTTACTCGTAATTGTTTCCTTGTATTATTTTATTTTTGTTCAACTAATCATGATACTTAGCTTAGTTTTTATATTCATTTCTGTAATTCCTAGCACTCAGTAGTAAGATGCTTTAGCAATTGCTACAGCGTCTACACGCAACACAGACAATAAAAAAAACGATAAAGAACAGAATGTAAATAACACAAGAGTTTGTTGACCCAGTTCGGCGTAACTTGCCCTAATCTGGGGGATACCAATCCAGGAGGAATCCACTATTATAGCCCTAGTTCCAAGACACCAGTAAACGACCTGTTTACTGCTCCTAACCTAGCAACCACCTTGTGCAACTCAACCTAGGAACTCCTAGGTCTAAGGCGCCCCGCCTTACTCCTTACTAACAACACGAACACAGTGTTGTTCACAATCAAACAAACAACTTTAATGGTGAGAACACACTCAAACAAAACGATCAACTCCGTACTTAAAAGCTTAAGAGTAATCACACAAATAACACAAGACAACAGCCTATGTCCTTAGCAAGTATCAACGTGATACAAGAAAAGACTCACAAGTTCACTAGGGAAAAATAAAGACAACACACGCTTTAGTGAACACAATAAAATTCCCACAAACCTAACTAGGTTTTACACATGTATATATAGAGTCTTCAGCGCAGCTTGACTTGTTCCTTAAGAAAAGGAGTCTTCAAAAATATATCCAATAAAACTAAACCAAATCCTAAAATATGGGAATTATATTTTAGAAATAAATTTTCACATAAGAGATAACTTCTGGCCCAAGGCGCGTTCTGTTATGCTAGCTATGCATGATAAAATATATTTTTAAAACAAATCTTTCCAAGATATATTTCAAAAATAAAAACGCGCGCGTCCAAACAGCTTCAAGGCTCAACATACTCAGATGCTTCAGCATGTCCTAGAGCATGCGACAAAATGGGTTTTTGAAAAATTATAGCCAACATACAAAAACGCCAACAATCACCCCCTTTGGAAAATTTTGGCTAAAACACTTTTTGATCAGCATGCATAAAAAATAATTCTTCAAATCAACTTCAACATATAACTTCAGAAGAATAGGACATTACTTGAATGTATAGGCTAACCATGTATCAGAGGCATGCACAGCGGATATGAAAATAACTAGCCTCAAAGAGTATGATCAGAGAGTCTTAATCTCTCAAGTGGATTTCAGAGAAAACAATCAGCTTCAAAAAGCATCAACAAATTTTAAGGATTAGGAAAAATAAATTGCTCCCCCTTAATTCATGCAATCAGGATTAGGAAAAATAAATTCCCCCCCCCCCCTTAATGCATACAATCAACAATACTCCCCTTCAATGGAAAAGTAAATTCCACTCCCCCTGTCTTCATGCATTGCGAAGCATCAGATAAATAATCAGCATATCATAGAAATTAATAGCTAGCAATAAACTTCAACTTCAGTAGCATCAGTAGTGCATCAACACTAACACTAATAATACTCCCCCTTTTTAGCCAAATAATTTGACAAAAGGAAAAGAACATCATATTGTCAGAACATATAAGTACGGGAGAGAATCACATAGTACTTATTACAGACCAGATAGCACACATAGGTGCATAGATAATCCAGGGCTTTACCCATAAAAAGAACATCAGAAAAAAACAAAAAAAATGGATTATTAAAAATAAACACTTCCTTCAGAATCCTCCACCACTAGTTCTTCATCATGAGCAGCAAGCTCTTCAGCTTCCAAAATCTGAATCACCCGATCCACCAAAAACTTCTTGTCATCCAAAGCCTTACTCGCAACCTTGAGATCAGCAATCATCTGCTGTCTGCTGAGCATAGCAGATTTGCCTTTGGTAGATGCTAGAGCAATATCTGCAGCATGTGACTTTTCCAAAAACCTAGAGTCTAAAGTAATTTCTAACTCTCTCTTAGCAGGCTCATCAGTAGGAAAACACAGCTCAGGAAATTGTTGCAGAATGATATCATAGAGTAAAGTGGGAAAAGTAATAGGAATTTTTGTAGCATTTGTCTTCCTATGAGCTATAGTTTGATAGAATATAAACTCACCAAAGTTAAAAGCAGATTTTGTACCTATAGCGTAGATGAACTTGCTCAACCCTCTGGACACATTAGAATGGGTAGTTGGCACCCAATTAGCAACTGCAATTTTGTTCAGAATAGCATACTTGGTAGAAAGCTTAGCAGCAGGCAAGTTGCTCTTCATAGGCCACTCCTTGACCAGATCACCTGTGAGGGTTTTGCAGATCTGATTCTGAGTTACCTCCAACTCAGGTACATCCGCAACACTCCTGCTCAAGTACTCATTGATTATAGCAGGTGAAAATTTGACACATTTACCACGCACATAAACCTGCCTATATTCAGAACTCATAGGATCATCACAGTCAGTTCCTATGTTCACAATGAACTCTCTGACCAGCTTCACATAGCATTTACCCAGCCCTTTCACAGTCTTCATTAACCCTGCAGCTTCAACAACCTCCATAAGCTCTTGAATATTCATCAGATCAGGATGTAGGTTCCTTTCAACAACTACCCTTCTTTCAAAGATAAACTTCCATCTAGAGGCACATTCCTCATGATGAAACGACACATTGTCTAGAGGAACAGATGGAACAATCTTTGCTCTTTTCTTCCCTGTATCAACTGGCTTGTTAGATGTGCCAGCATCATCTACAACATCCTCTTCAGCCACAAAGTCACTATCATCTGATGACTCATGCTTTCTCTTCAGAACCTTCTTGTTAGGCTCAGCATTTGGAATGTGTTTGCTCTTTATTCTGCCCGGACCATACCTCACTGGCTTCAATCCATCAGCAGCTTTGGTGGTGGTGTAGGTTCTTTTCTAGCTCTACTCCGTAACCTGCCAGCAATGCTAGGTCCAGAAGTCTTCTCCACCATTTTGTCCACAACAGACAGAATCTCAACATCAGGTTCCTTGTTCTGTGAACCTGTTTGGCGATCAGACAGAGTGTGACCATCCACTTCCACTTCAGCAATCTTCATGCTCTCATCATTCTGAGAGACCTCAATAGCATCACCAGACACAGTTTCATCTGCATTCTTTGCAGTGTCTGGGACATCAGATGCTCTAGCATCTGTTACAGCATCAGCATTCTCAGAAAGGTTATTACCTTCATGATACTCAGCCTTTTCAGAGGCAACATCATTTAGACTTAGATTTCTTCTTCTTCAATTTTAATTTCACAGATTCAGGGGAAAGAACACTTACCGACTTCTTCTTCTTCTTTAATTTTTCTTTCTTTGATTTTGCGGTAGTGTCGGGAGCGACAACAAATATAGGTTCTGCAACAGCAATCATCGTTGCATGTTCTTCAGGTGGTGGTGAGGTTGGTGAGTTTTCTCGGACCGGTGATGAAGAAACAGGAGTAGACATGATGGTTTTGAGATAGTAGATATGAAAGAATGTGAGAAGTCTGAGAGATGAAGGTTTTCGTGCGAACGAAAACGATGATGCAGCGGAGAAACTGATCGCTTGAGTCTATGAGAGAAATAACAATGATTACGGCAAAAGAAATTTAACAAAAAGAAAACTGTTCCTTGAATAGCGTGCACCCTAGCTTGATAGGAGGGAGAAACAGCTGCACGCCTTTTGAAAAATAACAGCTATTGGTTTTCAAATAGGCAAATTCCCAATTTGCCCCTCAACTTCTCAAATTGTGTTGCATCGAACGCCTTTGTGAAAATATCAGCAAGTTGTTCATTTGTTGCTACATGCTCAAGTGTGACAATCTTTTCTTCAACAAGATCTCTAATAAAATGGTGCCTTATATCAATATGCTTAGTCCTACTATGTTGAATAGGATTTTTAGAGATGTTTATGGCACTCAAGTGGTCACAGTATAATGTCATAGCATTTTGTACCACATTGTACTCCTTCAACATTTGCTTCATCCACACTAGTTGAGAACAACTACTACCAGCTGCAATATATTCTTCCTCTGCAGTTGATAGAGACACACAATTTTGTTTCTTACTAAACCAAGATATGAGATTATTACATAGGAAGAAACATGCTCCTGAAGTGCTTTTCCTATCATCTGCACTTCCTGCCCAATCAGCATCACAGTAGCCTACTAACATAGAATTTTCACTATGACAATACAAGACTCCATAGTCACATGTCCCATTCACATACTTTGAAATTCTTTTGACTTCTGTAAGGTGGCTCATCTTAGGTTCAGCTTGATATCTTGCACATACTCCTACAGCAAAAGTAATATCAGGTCTGCTTGCTGTGAGATACAATAGGCTTCCAATCATACTTCTATAAAGACTTTGATCAACACTGATCCCTTTCTCATCTTTGGTAAGCTTCAAATGTGTTGCTACTGGTATTCTTTTGGTGCTAGCACTCTCCATACCAAACTTTTTCACAATATTTCTTGCATACTTACTTTGAGACACAAATATAGTATCCTCCATTTGTTTGACTTGGAGGCCAAGAAAGAAAGTTAGTTCACCAACTAGACTCATCTCAAATTCTGACTGCATATGCTGCACAAATTGCTGGACCATCTGATCAGACATTCCACCAAAGACTATATCATCCACATATACTTGTGCTATCATCACTTTATCTTTCTCTTCTCTCACAAACAAAGTCTTGTCATTGCCACCCTTTCTGTATCCATGAGTAACAAGAAATTCAGTCAACCTTTCATACCAAGCCCTAGGAGCTTGCTTTAGACCATATAAGGCCTTTTTCAATCTGTATACATGATCTGGAAAGCTAGGATCAACAAAGACCTTAGGCTGTTCAACATAGACTTCTTCATTCAAGTACCCATTGAGGAAGGTACTTTTCACATCCATTTGAAATAGTTTGAACTTCAATATACATGCAACTCCTAAGAGAAGTCTTATGGATTCAAGACGTGCTACAGGAGCAAAAGTCTCATCAAAGTATATCCCTTCAATCTGAGCATAGCCTTGAGCTACCAGTCTAGCCTTATTTCTAGTTTTGTTCCCACTCTCATCAGATTTGTTCTTGAAGACCCATTTTGTACCAATTACATTCACACCTTTAGGTCTAGGCACAAGATCCCATACCTCATTCCTCTTAAATTGTTCAAGTTCTTCCTGCATGGCGTTAATCCAGAATTCATCAGTAAGAGCTTCCTTGACATTCTTGGGTTCAATCTTGGAGACAGAACATGAATTAGACACCACATCTCTAGTTCTTCTTGTAACAATGTCTTGATTAAGATCTCCAATGATAAGCTCTTTTGGATGATTTTTCTGAACTCTTGTAGATGGACCTTTGTTAGGTTCAGTACTACTTGATCCAGAGTCAACATCTTCCTTTTCAGTTTCAAATACCTCTTCCTACTGATCAGATGCTATAGATATTGCTGGAGCATCAGACCTCTTATCTTCACTGAAGTCATCTACAACTACATTGAAAGATTCCATCATGACTTTAGTTCTGGAGTTGAACACTCTATAAGCTCTGGTGTTGGTAGAGTATCCTAAGAATATGCCTTCATCACTCTTGGAGTCCAATTTCCTTCGTTGTTCCCTATCAGCTAGGATATAGCATTTGCTTCCAAAGACATGGAAGTACTTGACAGTTGGTTTCTTATTCTTCAACAGCTCATATAAGGTAACTTTTGTGGCAGTTATCAGAGTGACTCTATTATGTATATAACAAGCAGTATTCATAGCTTCTGCCCAAAAATGATATGGAAGATTTTTGGCATGTAGCATTACTCTAGCTGACTCTTGCAAAGTTCTATTCTTTCTCTCAACCACACCGTTTTGTTGTGGTGTAATTGGTGAAGAGAATTCATGTGCTATCCCTTCAGTTGTACAGAACTCAGAGAACTTGAAATTCTCAAACTCCTTTCCATGATCACTTCTTATCTTGAAGACCGTACTATCCTTTTCTCTTTGTATTTGAACACATAACTCCTTGAAGACATCAAAAGTATCAGATTTCTCTCTAATGAATTTGATCCAGGTGTACCTTGAGAAGTCATCAACCATTACAAAAGCATATCTTTTACCACCTAAGCTTTCAACTTGCATAGGACCCATCAAATCCATGTGTAACAGCTCAAGTATTCTGGAAGTTGTCAGATGTTGTACCTGATGATTGATGACACGAAATCATATCGTATTTTTAGCTTAGTTTAGGTGAACTTTAGTTGCATTTGCATATGTTTTTAATTTCATTTATGTCTTTTTATGCGGGTATTTGTTTTGTTTTCAGTAATGTCGAATAAAATAGGTCGGAGAAGAGAATTGAGCAAAAAGTGTCAAAAAAGGAGCAAAAAGGGAGGTGCAATGCATAAAATCACGCAACCAAATTGAGCCCAACAGAAAAAGGCCTGGTGGCGCCCGCCACCAGCTTCGTGGCGCCCGCCACAGAAACCTGATCCAATTGAAACTGATTTTCCGAGACGTGGGGAGAAAGCACGCGTTTGTTCCTAATCGGATGGCTGATGGATGAGATCAAAAGTGAACATATCCTCTCCTAATTTTGAGGATCGTAGAAGCCAAAAATCCACTATAAATAGAAGCTCAAATCTCAGAATTTGGGACGCCTTATTTTCCTTTATTTCAGTCAGTTTTATTTTCCCGCTTTGTAAACTGTATCGGTATTCCCACACCGGGAATCCGATTTCAGATCCGTTTTCACTTTCCTGTCAAGAATATTATTTCCTTTAATTCTAGCAACTTTAATTCCAGTTTCCAGCAATTTCTATTTCCAGGTTTTTTATGCATTTATTTCATTATTTATTTATTATGCCTTATTTAATTTCCTGTTTTTGTTTGTTTATTTCCTTTACCATGTCTAGCTAAATTCTTAGATATCGGTATGTAATTTAATTCTCCGAAGGAGATTTGATGATGATGTAGTGCGCGTACTTATTAAACTATTTTTCTGATTCAAATTCCTAATTTAATTCAAAGCTTTTGAACGAGAGTAAAATAAAGCAACTAAGGTTAAAATCAATAGAGCGAGAGTTTGAGGTTTTAACTAGATAGTAGGAATTTGATATTAATCTTTGAACGAGTGAGAGCCACATTAGGATTAATTAGACTTAATTGATTTTCAAAATATACTTTCGAAGCTAAGGTGGTAGAAAAGTGACAGTAAAACTCCTAGCTTAGAAAGTATGGTTTTTATCAACAAAACGAGAGTGTGAGGTTTAAACCTTTAAATTGAGAAAGTTCTTCTGAAAAATAAACCCTTTTTCGCGCGCTATTAATTTATTAAATTTCCGGAGGTTAATTAAGTTACATACCGATATCCCGTCTTTTAATTAATTTAAATTCATCTTTTAAATCTCTTTTAATTTCAAAACAATTCTAAACCATAAATCATTATGTTGTACCCCAATTTTGGACCTAAAATCCATATAAATTTTCACATTTTTATTGAAGCGTGTTTTTATTTTGTTGTTCGTTTACCACATCACAATTGTAGATTATTTATTTATTGATTTCGTTTTATTTCATTAATGTGACTAACATCTTTTGTTTCTCTTTTCTCAATAATTTATAGTGTTATGTGTCAATCAAAGTCTGAAAATTTAAACGCATTTAGTTTTTTTCTTTGCTTTCAAAAATTTACTTATTATTGTATATTTCTATTACCTTTATCGCTTTTGTTTTTTTTGTCTATCGTTACATACTATCATTTTTTTTTATTTTTTTTTTGCGCCCCACCATCACTTTTATCATAACCTTTTATTCTCAATAAAAAAAAAGAAGAAGAAATTTCCTTTCATACTGAAAAATAGTTTCTTTATTGTTACCATCTTTTTGTTTTTACTTCTATCTCTACCCAATTCATAATTTTTTTTATTTATTATTATTTATTTAAGTATTTATCTCTTCCTTTCATTAAAACAAAATCAAAAAAATAGTACTTCCTTTAATTCAGATTTTTTTTCTTTCGCTACTCTTTTTTTTTATTTTATTATTATTTATTTACCTCCAAAACAATTTCATTCTTTTATTTTATCTATCTCTAACTACTTTTACGCCCATAGTTTTCTTTCTCTTGTTTTTTTCCCTTTTTAGGCAAATGAAGAAAAGCATAGAAATGCAAAAGGAGTCATGAACACAAAATAGTTCACAATGTCAAAACTTGTCCTCATATAACAAAAAAAACAGTATCCAAGGCTTCAAAAAACACAATACAATAAAACAAAAAGCAGTAGTGTACAATTTTGGTTTCAAAACTCAGCACATAGCTAGTTTTACCACGTTCACAGCAAAAAAAGTTTACCCTATGATAACAAAAACAAATTCACAGTCCAATTTTTCACCACAATACCAACAACATTACAGTACATTTTCTCAATCACAAATTTACCCCTTACCTAACCATCTAACCCTAATCAGAGGTCTATATAAACCCACAGCATTTATCACTGATCCCTAGGGTTTTGAAAACACAAAAACGGCAGAGAAGAGAAAAAGGAAAAATCACAGAAAGAAAAAATACTACAACAACAACAAACCAAAATCAACAAACCCCTTTTCACACACTGTGAAAGGGTTTGTTAGAACTCTTTCCTCTGTCCGTTTTTACCACCATAAACCTCGCACCAAAAGGAAAGAAGAAGGGTTAGAACCAGTAGAGAACAGAGAAGCAGAGAAGTAACCGAAAAGAAAGAAGAAGCGGAGAAGAAGAAAAGAGGACGAGAAAGGGAGAAGGAAGCTTACCGAGAAGATTCACTGCAAAGGGAGGTAAGTATATTTTCGTCTTCTTCATTCATTTTGCATCAAAATCTTACATGACCATATAGATCTAGGTTTAGATCTGTGATTTTTCTCTATGCCAAAATGCTAAATCCGCCTCTGTTTACTAGGTATATATGTTTATTGCATGTTTGAACGATGAATTTGGGAATTAAGGTTTTGAATTTTGGGGTTTAGGGTTTCGGACGACCCCGATCCGGCCAAGTGTTTAGTTTTTTGTCGATTTTGACCATAGAATCGTGTTTACAAAGGAAAATTAGGTGGGGTTAGTGAAGAAAAGTTTTGGATTTGAGGCTTTTCCGGTGGCGGCGCCGCCACCTTGTTGGTCGGCACCGCGCCGGAATCTGGAAATTACGGAGGCTCCGGTTGAGCTTCAACCAGAAACCTCAAGTGTTCTTGGTGTTCTTCTTGTTTTTTTTTCAGAAAATGTTGGAGAGAAGGGAGTGAGAACGGAGAGAAGAAGAGAGAAAGAAAAATGTTTTTTTTGCCAAAAAGGGGAAAATTTTGGTTTATATACTGTCTCAAATTTTTTTCTCTCCGCCCCCCCCTTAGGGTTTCTCAGCGCGCCCCCCGTGGGCTGCAGTTTCAGTTCTGATGATTGGGCTCAGCTCAGAGCCCATTTTCGTTTTTTTATTTATGTTTTTTTTCTGCTTGTTTGTTTTATATATAATAAGATTTTGTTTCTCTTTTTTTTTTTACCTATGAGGATATAGTTTTGAAATGATACTTCCCCTTATTTTAAAATTTTGAACCAACAAATGATAACAATTTTAACACTTTAGAGGCTTTAAAATTTAATTCTCTTTATCTTATTTTTATGTTATGTTAGTAAGAATGCTAGAAAATTTCCCCTCAACATGTTAAAAAAAAATAGTCTAAGAAATTTCATAATTTTTGTTTTCTTCTAAATGTTAGGTCGTTTTTTTAGTTATTTTTGCTTGGTTAGGATAGTAAAAAAAAAAAATCATGATTTTAAAAAAAAACTAGTTAATCTTGATGTGGGTTTTGGTACGTTCTTTTTTTTCAAAAAAAAATGTATATATAAAAAAATGTATGACTTGAAATTTTTAACTCCTCTTAAGTGTTAGTCTTTCCCCTTTGTTTTTTTATGTTTATTTAGAATAGAAGAAATCGAAATATATATATGTTTGGACTTAGTGTGACATTTGGTATGTTCTTTTTATTCGTGATTTTGCTTGTTCGTGTTTGATTAGGTGATTATCTCTTTAAAAAAAAAATACTTCTTATGATGCCATGAATAAAAATGTTAATTTGTTATTCCACATGCTTTTTTTTCTTTATTTTTTTTTTTTTTTTGCCTTATGCTAATTTCATGATAGATAATTTTTGTTAAGTTCGTCGTTGTTGCTTGTTTTATTTTTTTCTTTATCTTTGTTTTTTTTTTGCTAGGATTAAAATGACTAAATAAAGTTTGTATGTTCATCATGCCTTTTTTCTCTTTTACTTATTTTCAAGTGTGACATGTTTGCATTTAGGGATAGATTCATTTTGCATTATGAATCTATCCCTAAATGCAAACATGTCACACTTGAAAATAAGTAAAAGAGAAAAAAGGCATGATGAACATACAAACTTTATTTAGTCATTTTAATCCTAGCAAAAAAAAAACAAAGATAAAGAAAAAAATAAAACAAGCAACAACGACGAACTTAACAAAAATTATCTATCATGAAATTAGCATAAGGCAAAAAAAAATAAAATAAAAAAAAGAAAAAAAAGCATGTGGAATAACAAATTAACATTTTTATTCATGGCATCATAAGAAGTATTTTTTTTTTAAAGAGATAATCACCTAATCAAACACGAACAAGCAAAATCACGAATAAAAAGAACATACCAAATGTCACACTAAGTCCAAACATATATATATTTCGATTTCTTCTATTCTAAATAAACATAAAAAAACAAAGGGGAAAGACTAACACTTAAGAGGAGTTAAAAATTTCAAGTCATACATTTTTTTATATATACATTTTTTTTTGAAAAAAAAGAACGTACCAAAACCCACATCAAGATTAACTAGTTTTTTTTTAAAATCATGATTTTTTTTTTTTTACTATCCTAACCAAGCAAAAATAACTAAAAAAACGACCTAACATTTAGAAGAAAACAAAAATTATGAAATTTCTTAGACTATTTTTTTTTAACATGTTGAGGGGAAATTTTCTAGCATTCTTACTAACATAACATAAAAATAAGATAAAGAGAATTAAATTTTAAAGCCTCTAAAGTGTTAAAATTGTTATCATTTGTTGGTTCAAAATTTTAAAATAAGGGGAAGTATCATTTCAAAACTATATCCTCATAGGTAAAAAAAAAAAGAGAAACAAAATCATATTATATATAAAACAAACAAGCAGAAAAAAAACATAAATAAAAAAACGAAAATGGGCTCTGAGCTGAGCCCAATCATCAGAACTGAAACTGCAGCCCACGGGGGGCGCGCTGAGAAACCCTAAGGGGGGGGCGGAGAGAAAAAAATTTGAGACAGTATATAAACCAAAATTTTCCCCTTTTTGGCAAAAAAAACATTTTTCTTTCTCTCTTCTTCTCTCCGTTCTCACTCCCTTCTCTCCAACATTTTCTGAAAAAAAAACAAGAAGAACACCAAGAACACTTGAGGTTTCTGGTTGAAGCTCAACCGGAGCCTCCGTAATTTCCAGATTCCGGCGCGGTGCCGACCAACAAGGTGGCGGCGCCGCCACCGGAAAAGCCTCAAATCCAAAACTTTTCTTCACTAACCCCACCTAATTTTCCTTTGTAAACACGATTCTATGGTCAAAATCGACAAAAAACTAAACACTTGGCCGGATCGGGGTCGTCCGAAACCCTAAACCCCAAAATTCAAAACCTTAATTCCCAAATTCATCGTTCAAACATGCAATAAACATATATACCTAGTAAACAGAGGCGGATTTAGCATTTTGGCATAGAGAAAAATCACAGATCTAAACCTAGATCTATATGGTCATGTAAGATTTTGATGCAAAATGAATGAAGAAGACGAAAATATACTTACCTCCCTTTGCAGTGAATCTTCTCGGTAAGCTTCCTTCTCCCTTTCTCGTCCTCTTTTCTTCTTCTCCGCTTCTTCTTTCTTTTCGGTTACTTCTCTGCTTCTCTGTTCTCTACTGGTTCTAACCCTTCTTCTTTCCTTCTGGTGCGAGGTTTATGGTGGTAAAAACGGACAGAGGAAAGAGTTCTAACAAACCCTTTCACAGTGTGTGAAAAGGGGTTTGTTGATTTTGGTTTGTTGTTGTTGTAGTATTTTTTCTTTCTGTGATTTTTCCTTTTTCTCTTCTCTGCCGTTTTTGTGTTTTCAAAACCCTAGGGATCAGTGATAAATGCTGTGGGTTTATATAGACCTCTGATTAGGGTTAGATGGTTAGGTAAGGGGTAAATTTGTGATTGAGAAAATGTACTGTAATGTTGTTGGTATTGTGGTGAAAAATTGGACTGTGAATTTGTTTTTGTTATCATAGGGTAAACTTTTTTTGCTGTGAACGTGGTAAAACTAGCTATGTGCTGAGTTTTGAAACCAAAATTGTACACTACTGCTTTTTGTTTTATTGTATTGTGTTTTTTGAAGCCTTGGATACTGTTTTTTTTGTTATATGAGGACAAGTTTTGACATTGTGAACTATTTTGTGTTCATGACTCCTTTTGCATTTCTATGCTTTTCTTCATTTGCCTAAAAAGGGAAAAAAACAAGAGAAAGAAAACTATGGGCGTAAAAGTAGTTAGAGATAGATAAAATAAAAGAATGAAATTGTTTTGGAGGTAAATAAATAATAATAAAATAAAAAAAAAGAGTAGCGAAAGAAAAAAAATCTGAATTAAAGGAAGTACTATTTTTTTGATTTTGTTTTAATGAAAGGAAGAGATAAATACTTAAATAAATAATAATAAATAAAAAAAATTATGAATTGGGTAGAGATAGAAGTAAAAACAAAAAGATGGTAACAATAAAGAAACTATTTTTCAGTATGAAAGGAAATTTCTTCTTCTTTTTTTTTATTGAGAATAAAAGGTTATGATAAAAGTGATGGTGGGGCGCAAAAAAAAAATAAAAAAAAATGATAGTATGTAACGATAGACAAAAAAAACAAAAGCGATAAAGGTAATAGAAATATACAATAATAAGTAAATTTTTGAAAGCAAAGAAAAAAACTAAATGCGTTTAAATTTTCAGACTTTGATTGACACATAACACTATAAATTATTGAGAAAAGAGAAACAAAAGATGTTAGTCACATTAATGAAATAAAACGAAATCAATAAATAAATAATCTACAATTGTGATGTGGTAAACGAACAACAAAATAAAAACACGCTTCAATAAAAATGTGAAAATTTATATGGATTTTAGGTCCAAAATTGGGGTACAACATAATGATTTATGGTTTAGAATTGTTTTGAAATTAAAAGAGATTTAAAAGATGAATTTAAATTAATTAAAAGACGGGATATCGGTATGTAACTTAATTAACCTCCGGAAATTTAATAAATTAATAGCGCGCGAAAAAGGGTTTATTTTTCAGAAGAACTTTCTCAATTTAAAGGTTTAAACCTCACACTCTCGTTTTGTTGATAAAAACCATACTTTCTAAGCTAGGAGTTTTACTGTCACTTTTCTACCACCTTAGCTTCGAAAGTATATTTTGAAAATCAATTAAGTCTAATTAATCCTAATGTGGCTCTCACTCGTTCAAAGATTAATATCAAATTCCTACTATCTAGTTAAAACCTCAAACTCTCGCTCTATTGATTTTAACCTTAGTTGCTTTATTTTACTCTCGTTCAAAAGCTTTGAATTAAATTAGGAATTTGAATCAGAAAAATAGTTTAATAAGTACGCGCACTACATCATCATCAAATCTCCTTCGGAGAATTAAATTACATACCGATATCTAAGAATTTAGCTAGACATGGTAAAGGAAATAAACAAACAAAAACAGGAAATTAAATAAGGCATAATAAATAAATAATGAAATAAATGCATAAAAAACCTGGAAATAGAAATTGCTGGAAACTGGAATTAAAGTTGCTAGAATTAAAGGAAATAATATTCTTGACAGGAAAGTGAAAACGGATCTGAAATCGGATTCCCGGTGTGGGAATACCGATACAGTTTACAAAGCGGGAAAATAAAACTGACTGAAATAAAGGAAAATAAGGCGTCCCAAATTCTGAGATTTGAGCTTCTATTTATAGTGGATTTTTGGCTTCTACGATCCTCAAAATTAGGAGAGGATATGTTCACTTTTGATCTCATCCATCAGCCATCCGATTAGGAACAAACGCGTGCTTTCTCCCCACGTCTCGGAAAATCAGTTTCAATTGGATCAGGTTTCTGTGGCGGGCGCCACGAAGCTGGTGGCGGGCGCCACCAGGCCTTTTTCTGTTGGGCTCAATTTGGTTGCGTGATTTTATGCATTGCACCTCCCTTTTTGCTCCTTTTTTGACACTTTTTGCTCAATTCTCTTCTCCGACCTATTTTATTCGACATTACTGAAAACAAAACAAATACCCGCATAAAAAGACATAAATGAAATTAAAAACATATGCAAATGCAACTAAAGTTCACCTAAACTAAGCTAAAAATACGATATGATTTCGTGTCATCAATCATCAGGTACAACATCTGACAACTTCCAGAATACTTGAGCTGTTACACATGGATTTGATGGGTCCTATGCAAGTTGAAAGCTTAGGTGGTAAAAGATATGCTTTTGTAATGGTTGATGACTTCTCAAGGTACACCTGGATCAAATTCATTAGAGAGAAATCTGATACTTTTGATGTCTTCAAGGAGTTATGTGTTCAAATACAAAGAGAAAAGGATAGTACGGTCTTCAAGATAAGAAGTGATCATGGAAAGGAGTTTGAGAATTTCAAGTTCTCTGAGTTCTGTACAACTGAAGGGATAGCACATGAATTCTCTTCACCAATTACACCACAACAAAACGGTGTGGTTGAGAGAAAGAATAGAACTTTGCAAGAGTCAGCTAGAGTAATGCTACATGCCAAAAATCTTCCATATCATTTTTGGGCAGAAGCTATGAATACTGCTTGTTATATACATAATAGAGTCACTCTGATAACTGCCACAAAAGTTACCTTATATGAGCTGTTGAAGAATAAGAAACCAACTGTCAAGTACTTCCATGTCTTTGGAAGCAAATGCTATATCCTAGCTGATAGGGAACAACGAAGGAAATTGGACTCCAAGAGTGATGAAGGCATATTCTTAGGATACTCTACCAACACCAGAGCTTATAGAGTGTTCAACTCCAGAACTAAAGTCATGATGGAATCTTTCAATGTAGTTGTAGATGACTTCAGTGAAGATAAGAGGTCTGATGCTCCAGCAATATCTATAGCATCTGATCAGTAGGAAGAGGTATTTGAAACTGAAAAGGAAGATGTTGACTCTGGATCAAGTAGTACTGAACCTAACAAAGGTCCATCTACAAGAGTTCAGAAAAATCATCCAAAAGAGCTTATCATTGGAGATCTTAATCAAGACATTGTTACAAGAAGAACTAGAGATGTGGTGTCTAATTCATGTTCTGTCTCCAAGATTGAACCCAAGAATGTCAAGGAAGCTCTTACTGATGAATTCTGGATTAACGCCATGCAGGAAGAACTTGAACAATTTAAGAGGAATGAGGTATGGGATCTTGTGCCTAGACCTAAAGGTGTGAATGTAATTGGTACAAAATGGGTCTTCAAGAACAAATCTGATGAGAGTGGGAACAAAACTAGAAATAAGGCTAGACTGGTAGCTCAAGGCTATGCTCAGATTGAAGGGATATACTTTGATGAGACTTTTGCTCCTGTAGCACGTCTTGAATCCATAAGACTTCTCTTAGGAGTTGCATGTATATTGAAGTTCAAACTATTTCAAATGGATGTGAAAAGTACCTTCCTCAATGGGTACTTGAATGAAGAAGTCTATGTTGAACAGCCTAAGGTCTTTGTTGATCCTAGCTTTCCAGATCATGTATACAGATTGAAAAAGGCCTTATATGGTCTAAAGCAAGCTCCTAGGGCTTGGTATGAAAGGTTGACTGAATTTCTTGTTACTCATGGATACAGAAAGGGTGGCAATGACAAGACTTTGTTTGTGAGAGAAGAGAAAGATAAAGTGATGATAGCACAAGTATATGTGGATGATATAGTCTTTGGTGGAATGTCTGATCAGATGGTCCAGCAATTTGTGCAGCATATGCAGTCAGAATTTGAGATGAGTCTAGTTGGTGAACTAACTTTCTTTCTTGGCCTCCAAGTCAAACAAATGGAGGATACTATATTTGTGTCTCAAAGTAAGTATGCAAGAAATATTGTGAAAAAGTTTGGTATGGAGAGTGCTAGCACCAAAAGAATACCAGTAGCAACACATTTGAAGCTTACCAAAGATGAGAAAGGGATCAGTGTTGATCAAAGTCTTTATAGAAGTATGATTGGAAGCCTATTGTATCTCACAGCAAGCAGACCTGATATTACTTTTGCTGTAGGAGTATGTGCAAGATATCAAGCTGAACCTAAGATGAGCCACCTTACAGAAGTCAAAAGAATTTCAAAGTATGTGAATGGGACATGTGACTATGGAGTCTTGTATTGTCATAGTGAAAATTCTATGTTAGTAGGCTACTGTGATGCTGATTGGGCAGGAAGTGCAGATGATAGGAAAAGCACTTCAGGAGCATGTTTCTTCCTAGGTAATAATCTCATATCTTGGTTTAGTAAGAAACAAAATTGTGTGTCTCTATCAACTGCAGAGGCAGAATATATTGCAGCTGGTAGTAGTTGTTCTCAACTAGTGTGGATGAAGCAAATGTTGAAGAAGTACAATGTGGTACAAAATGCTATGACATTATACTGTGACCACTTGAGTGCCATAAACATCTCTAAAAATCCTATTCAACATAGTAGGACTAAGCATATTGATATAAGGCACCATTTTATTAGAGATCTTGTTGAAGAAAAGATTGTCACACTTGAGCATGTAGCAACAAATGAACAACTTGCTGATATTTTCACAAAGGCGTTGGATGCAACACAATTTGAGAAGTTGAGGGGCAAATTGGGAATTTGCCTATTTGAAAACCAATAGCTGTTATTTTTCAAAAGGCGTGCAGCTGTTTCTCCCTCCTATCAAGCTAGGGTGTACGCTATTCAAGGAACAGTTTTCTTTTTGTTAAATTTCTTTTGCCGTAATCATTGCTATTTCTCTCATAGACTCAAGCGATCAGTTTCTCCGCTGCATCATCGTTTTCGTTCGCACAAAAACCTTCATCTCTCAGACTTCTCACATTCTTTCATATCTACTATCTCAAAACCATCATGTCTACTCCTGTTTCTTCATCACCGGTCCGAGAAAACTCACCAACCTTACCACCACCTGAAGAACATGCAACGATGATTGCTGTTGCAGAACCTATATCTGTTGTCGCTCCCGACACTACCGCAAAATCAAAGAAAGAAAAATCAAAGAAGAAGAAGAAGTCGGTAAGTGTTCTTTCCCCTGAATCTGTGAAATTAAAAGTGAAGAAGAAGAAATCTAAGTCTAAATCTCGATCTAGCAAATCTCATACTATGCAAGAACTGTATCTTGATGATTTAGATGGCAAAAATGTTGAATCTTCTAGTAGGGTAGTTTAAGAGTCTCAAACCCTAGAATTAGATGATTCTGTTGATGTTGTTGATGGTGGTGCTACCACCAAGACCACAGATAATGTTGTGCTGGAAATAACTCAGGAAGATGATACAAATGATGTTGCCTCTGAAAAGGCTGAGTATCATGAAGGTAATAACCTTTCTGAGAATGCTGATGCTGTAACAGATGCTAGAGCATCTGATGTCCCAGACACTGCAAAGAATGCAGATGAAACTGTGTCTGGTGATGCTATTGAGGTCTCTCAGAATGATGAGAGCATGAAGATTGCTGAAGTGGAAGTGGATGATCACACTCTGTCTGATCGCCAAACAGGTTCACAGAACAAGGAACCTGATGTTGAGATTCTGTCTGTTGTGGACAAAATGGTGGAGAAGACTTCTGGACCTAGCATTGCTGGCAGGTTACGGAGTAGAGCTAGAAAAGAACCTACACCACCACCAAAGCTGCTGATGGATTGAAGCCAGTGAGGTATGGTCCGGGCAGAATAAAGAGCAAACACATTCCAAATGCTGAGCCTAACAAGAAGGTTCTGAAGAGAAAGCATGAGTCATCAGATGATAGTGACTTTGTGGCTGAAGAGGATGTTGTAGAGGATGCTGGCACATCTAACAAGCCAGTTGATACAGGGAAGAAAAGAGCAAAGATTGTTCCATCTGTTCCTCTAGACAATGTGTCGTTTCATCATGAGGAATGTGCCTCTAGATGGAAGTTTATCTTTGAAAGAAGGGTAGTTGTTGAAAGGAACCTACATCCTGATCTGATGAATATTCAAGAGCTTATGGAGGTTGTTGAAGCTGCAGGGTTAATGAAGACTGTGAAAGGGCTGGGTAAATGCTATGTGAAGCTGGTCAGAGAGTTCATTGTGAACATAGGAACTGACTGTGATGATCCTATGAGTTCTGAATATAGGCAGGTTTATGTGCGTGGTAAATGTGTCAAATTTTCACCTGCTATAATCAATGAGTACTTGAGCAGGAGTGTTGCGGATGTACCTGAGTTGGAGGTAACTCAGAATCAGATCTGCAAAACCCTCACAGGTGATCTGGTCAAGGAGTGGCCTATGAAGAGCAACTTGCCTGCTGCTAAGCTTTCTACCAAGTATGCTATTCTGAACAAAATTGCAGTTGCTAATTGGGTGCCAACTACCCATTCTGATGTGTCCAGAGGGTTGAGCAAGTTCATTTACGCTATAGGTACAAAATCTGCTTTTAACTTTGGTGAGTTTATATTCTATCAAACTATAGCTCATAGGAAGACAAATGCTACAAAAATTCCTATTGCTTTTCCCACTTTACTCTATGATATCATTCTGCAACAATTTCCTGAGCTGTGTTTTCCTACTGATGAGCCTGCTAAGAGAGAGTTAGAAATTACTTTAGACTCTAGGTTTTTGGAAAAGTCACATGCTGCAGATATTGCTCTAGCATCTACCAAAGGCAAATCTGCTATGCTCAGCAGACAGCAGATGATTGCTGATCTCAAGGTTGCGAGTAAGGCTTTGGATGACAAGAAGTTTTTGGTGGATCGGGTGATTCAGATTTTGGAAGCTGAAGAGCTTGCTGCTCATGATGAAGAACTAGTGGTGGAGGATTCTGAAGGAAGTGTTTATTTTTAATAATCCATTTTTTTTGTTTTTTTCTGATGTTCTTTTTATGGGTAAAGCCCTGGATTATCTATGCACCTATGTGTGCTATCTGGTCTGTAATAAGTACTATGTGATTCTCTCCCGTACTTATATGTTCTGACAATATGATGTTCTTTTCCTTTTGTCAAATTATTTGGCTAAAAAGGGGGAGTATTATTAGTGTTAGTGTTGATGCACTACTGATGCTACTGAAGTTGAAGTTTATTGCTAGCTATTAATTTCTATGATATGCTGATTATTTATCTGATGCTTCGCAATGCATGAAGACAGGGGGAGTGGAATTTACTTTTCCATTGAAGGGGAGTATTGTTGATTGTATGCATTAAGGGGGGGGGAATTTATTTTTCCTAATCCTGATTGCATGAATTAAGGGGGAGCAATTTATTTTTCCTAATCCTTAAAATTTGTTGATGCTTTTTGAAGCTGATTGTTTTCTCTGAAATCCACTTGAGAGATTAAGACTCTCTGATCATACTCTTTGAGGCTAGTTATTTTCATATCCGCTGTGCATGCCTCTGATACATGGTTAGCCTATACATTCAAGTAATGTCCTATTCTTCTGAAGTTATATGTTGAAGTTGATTTGAAGAATTATTTTTTATGCATGCTGATCAAAAAGTGTTTTAGCCAAAATTTTCTAAAGGGGGAGATTGTTGGCGTTTTTGTATGTTGGCTATAATTTTTCAAAAACCCATTTTGTCGCATGCTCTAGGACATGCTGAAGCATCTGAGTATGTTGAGCCTTGAAGCTGTTTGGACGCGCGCGTTTTTATTTTTGAAATATATCTTGGAAAGATTTGTTTTAAAAATATATTTTATCATGCATAGCTGGCATAACAGAACGCGCCTTGGGCCAGAAATTATCTCTTATGTGAAAATTTATTTCTAAAATATAATTCCCATATTTTAGGATTTGGTTTATTTTTATTGGATATATTTTTGAAGACTCCTTTTCTTAAGGAACAAGTCAAGCTGCGCTGAAGACTCTATATATACATGTGTAAAACCTAGTTAGGTTTGTGGGAATTTTATTGTGTTCACTAAAGCGTGTGTTGTCTTTATTTTTCCCTAGTGAACTTGTGAGTCTTTTCTTGTATCACGTTGATACTTGCTAAGGACATAGGCTGTTGTCTTGTGTTATTTGTGTGATTACTCTTAAGCTTTTAAGTACGGAGTTGATCGTTTTGTTTGAGTGTGTTCTCACCATTAAAGTTGTTTGTTTGATTGTGAACAACACTGTGTTCGTGTTGTTAGTAAGGAGTAAGGCGGGGCGCCTTAGACCTAGGAGTTCCTAGGTTGAGTTGCACAAGGTGGTTGCTAGGTTAGGAGCAGTAAATAGGTCGTTTACTGGTGTCTTGGAACTAGGGCTATAATAGTGGATTCCTCCTGGATTGGTATCCCCCAGATTAGGGCAAGTTACGCCGAACTGGGTCAACAAACTCTTGTGTTATTTACATTCTGTTCTTTATCGTTTTTTTTATTGTCTGTGTTGCGAGTAGACGCTGTAGCAATTGCTAAAGCATCTTACTACTGAGTGCTAGGAATTACAGAAATGAATATAAAAACTAAGCTAAGTATCATGATTAGTTGAACGAAAATAAAATAATACAAGGAAACAATTACGAGTAAGTAAAAAAACTAGATGAAGAGAAGAAAAAGAAATAGACGCTAATAAATAATAAAAAGCAGACAGGGGGTGCATATAATTAAAATACTGTGTAGAATTAATTAAATTTGGAAATTGGGGGTGTAAACAGAAAAGCTGAAAAGAAATGAAATAGAGGCCCAAGAGGCCCACACATACTGAACCGGGCATTTGCCTGGACCGGACCGGTTCAGGCGGTTCAATCCCAGTATTGAACCGAACCAAGTCACAGGATCCTATGCGGTTCAAACGCGTGACTCCATGATGCACCTTCAGATCATCATCGTTAGATTCACATCAGACATTCCTGATTAGATCTGAGAATCATATGATCAAAAAATAAAAAAAGATCAACGCACAGGATTAAAATTTACAGAAACGGTCCATATTATACGCCTTCTTCTTCCTCAGTACAAAACAACAACAAAAAACCATTATCAAACAAAAAAGCTTCAGAGAAAAAACGTGAATCAACAAATCCAAACCAAAATCAACAAACAAGTAGTCGATCTCACACAAAATTTCGAACTGATCACGAATCCGGTATTATTTTTCAAAATAGAGTTATAGGTTTTAAAAAACGAGCGATTAAAGTCCGGATCTAAAAAATCAAAAAATGATTTGTACGCAAAATTGACGAAAACTAATATGTAGACTAGTTTCGTATGTTGTTTGCGAGTTCAATGAGCCAAGAATCAAGCAAGACGGAGGTGTAAAACGTGAGAAATCACTACCTCAAGGTGGAGTCCGATTTGTTTCGGTTTTGGCGAGAACAGTGTGTTTGATCGCGTTTTCGGTTTTGAAGGCTTTAAGAACAAGTGGAATTTTGATTTAAGTTTGATTTGGTAAGGTTTTGTGAATGATTTTGAAGCAGAAAGGAAAATCAAAAAGGTTGGGGTGGAGGGGATTGTATTGTTGTTGTTACTGGGTATACTCCTCGTCCTTCTTTTCTATCTTTTTTGTTGTTTTTGTTATTTTTTTTATTTTTTTATTTTGAGAAAAAGTTGAGAGATTGTTTTTGGGAATTGGGAATTGTTATTTTCTTTTATAGATAAAAAATTAAGGTTAAGGGATAGAAGGAGAAATAATGATAAAAGGTGAGATAATTGGGTAAAAAAGATAGAAAAGGGTAATTTGATTAAAAAGAAGAAATAGAAAATAGAATAATGATGAGAAAATGGTGAGGTGGAGCAATTTGGTTGGTTAAAGGAGAAAATGATTTTTGATTTATTTAGGAAAATGATAAAGAGATAAGAATGAGATAAAATGGTGAGTAGATAGAGCAACTTGTGCTCTACTCTTTCCTCCTCTTGGCATATTTTTTAAAATAAAATGTAAATGATAATAAAATAAAATAATATGTGTAGAAGTGAAATAAAAAGTAATTTTTTCATATTTTTTGAAATATATGAAAATGAAATATAAAACAAGCGTGAAAAAAAGAAAAACGGTAATTTTTGATATTTTTAAACTTTTTATGCTAATTAAAAGAAAATTAACATCGTGACCTGAAAGAAACTATTTTTTGCCCCTTTTTTAGAATACAGTGTAAAATAAAAAAAAACTATTTTTATATTTTTTTGGATAAACTATTTTTATATCATTTTGACTTTTTTCGAAAATATGAGAAAAATATGCAATGCAAGTGCAATTAAAACATATATAATAAAAAAGTAAATATTCTTATATTTTTTATGAATGTAATGCGAATTGAATTTGTAGGTCCAAAATTGGGGTACAACACCAGTCAGCACAGGCTTTAAAAGAGATTCTTGTCATAAGCACTTAATAATGTTTCATCAAGCTACAAGACATTATCCCACATTATCATTGGACTTAAATTCAGAATCACAACAGTGGAAAGTCATTTTAGGCGAAACAAGTCCATGTGCATGAAAAACATTCTTTGTATGACATGTTTAAGGAAATGAATAAATGCAACATGATGACAAGCAAGTGTGAACTAGTGTTTCTACTAGTTTTTGGATCTGATGGTGTTTCATAGACCAATCACAATGCACCAACAAACTATTGAACTCATAGTTGGTATTGTACTTGAACATGTACTTCACATGAACATTCTCCAAGGCTTATCCCACATGAGACAAGAAGGTTTGTACTTGCAAAAGTACTTTATGGACAACTACTATGCTAGTCCCAGCTGTTTAAGACGAACCACTACAGCTATATTTGATCAAGCAAAAAAATGACACTCACGAATTTTTGCATCAGCCCAGAAAGGGGAGAACGTTGCCAGAACGATCTCGCACCCAGGCAATTTATGTACTTGAACATTAAAACTCATATCCAGCTGTTCAATGTACTTTGATTTGATGCACAACGACTATTTACAACGTCTATGCTTGAAGAACAAGCTTCATATAGCCTGCTACAACTGTTTACCGCTCATCACTTTTATTTGGTGAAATGAAGAAACTTAGAGAGTGTTTGCAGAACGTTCTCAGTAATTTGAATTATGCAGCAAACTCTCTATGAATTTTTATATGAAGGATGCAACAACTCTTTACTGTACTTACATGATGATAAGCATCATGAGCGCATTTGGCATCTATAAATAGTACCCCATGGTGCTTTGGAAGAGCAAGAAGTATTGTTACAATTTTTCATACAACAAGTTTAGGTCTCAAGCAATCAAAGCTCTGTTTTGTTTACTCAGCACTTTAGCTCTACTATCAATCTTTGGATCACATATTTATAATGTACTGAGTTGTTTAATTAATCCTATCAATCTTTAGTTTGAGTCATTGTATGAGCTTAGATCCAGAAACAAACCCTTCTTGTAAAAGAAAGAATTCCTCAAGTCAATACGTAACTATTGATTGAGAGTACCTTGGATAGTCAGGTTTGACTAGAGGTAAAGCCTTGCATAGTCAAGACTGAATAGAGGCAAAAAAAATATTATCTTGGTCTATATCATAGAAGAAGAAGAATTGTATTGAGAGATCGTTAGTATCTCATTCATACTAGTGATAAATCTTACATGAGTGGGGACTGGACTAGCCCAACATCTGGGTGGACCAGGTTATTTGTTGTATGTTATTCATTCTCTCTTTACTCCCTTACAATTTCACACACACCATACACTTATATTGTTTGTTTTGGTTAATTGCTTACACTAACGATCTCAGAACGTTCTACTTGTCATTGAGAAAATTATTTTTAAACTAACTAAGTTGTTTTGTTTTAGAAGCTAAAATTTTGAAAAGGTCACAATTCAAACCCCCTTTCTTGTGAAACTTTGCTACTTCAATTGGCATCAGAGCTCGACCTTTATAGGTTGGCCATTTAACAAGTGCTAGAAGAAAAGACTCCGGAAGGAAGTCATGTCTAAATCTGCAAAGTTTATTTCTGAAGGAGGATCCTCACATAGACCTCCTCTATTTGAAGGAAATGATTATTACTACTGGAAAGATAAAATGGAGTTGTTCATAAGATCACAGGACAATTACATGTGGCCAATTGTGGAACAAGGAGAATTTGTACCTCTTGTTGAGGCAAAATCCCAATTGTATGTTTTAAAGATAACAACCATCTTAATTATTTTTTAAATGTAATTTTGGTCATTATGTTATCTAACAAGTGCTCTTGAGTGTTTTTAATAAGATAGGAACCATTGAGCCTTTTTAACAAATTGAATTAAGTCCAAAGATTGATTCACAAAGTTTCAGCATCAATCTTTCATCAATCTTTGACCTGCGGCGTTACACTCTATAAGATAAGGCAACTCACTCATTTATTTTGAGTGAACAATGACAAAAGACAAAGAAACACTTTATCATGACTTTCTCATCATTAAGATCTCCTTAACTCTTTTGGAAAGGCATTTATTAGAGTCTTTTACAAGACTTACTCTTTGGAGCCAAAGAAAGATACAAAGAATGTGCCAAAGAAAATTCTTGCAACAAATTGACATTTAATATGTCTCAAGAATTTATCATGATGGAAAATATCATAGACCAATAAGAAAGTAATAACAAGCCTACTATTACTATTGAACAAGTTCTTACAAAAAGGATATTAAATGTTCATTCTTCAAGTAAAGGCTAAAAGCTACAAAAAGAACAATGTAACATTCCAATATTTTTTATATTTTCATTTTCTATAAGTATTATTATTGATCTAATATTTTATTTATTTTAATCACATGGTACGACACACCTTTTATGTGTGTTTCCCAAATTTTAGTTTATGGAAGAAATTAATTAAATTAAAATAAATTTCTCTTTGAGTACTCATGCCACTATCTTTTATTTTATTTATTTATTTTATTGATAATACTAATATTAACATGATAAAGCAGGCGAGTTTTACAACCACGCGAGCCACACGAAACAACTAATATTAACATGCAACCAAACATATATATAACATAATCATTAACTATAAATATGTATATATATATATATATATATATATATATATATATATATCTATAAAAATTTAAAATTTTAAGCTAAGGGATGGGCCATGGCCCTACTCAGCCTAAGGGTAGCTCTGCCCCTGCTTATCACCAACAGGTACAGAGCTTGAAAATAATTGATATTCTTGTATTGGATTTTATGCGTCGCGGGAAATTAAACGGAGTTTTGTATTATTAAACAATTTTTGTAATAAACAATTATGGAGATATTTTTAGTCTTTTATATAATTTATTGACTATCTTTAATTTTGTAAAAACGGATTTTCTTCCTCTAGGATTGTTGTTAATATTCAACTGCTATCCTATATACATTTTCTTTTATTATATTATTTTAAATTCTAATGAGTTTTGGTTAGAAGACAATATTTAATATTTTTACAAAACATGTAAAAATAGTAATGATGAAAATTAGTTTTTATCTTATAAAGTTCTCAAAATTATAGTGACACCTCTCTCTCTAAATATGGTCTATTTTCAATTACATTTTATAAATTGATTAAAGTGATATTAGTAAATTAATTTAGCCAATTTTCAATTAATTTTTACATAGTACTTAATGTAACATTTTAGATAAATCTAGGACGTTACAATAATGTATCAGAGCAATAATCCTCGGACAAATATCTTTTGGGGTGGGACGATCTCTTATGACGTATGTTTTGATTGATGTGTGATCCTTGTGGCTGACTATGTTGTAGTGGATGTTAATTTCTCAGTGATTACTAATTGCTTGAAACTATTTCATTCGTGAATTTCTATTAGATAACTTTTGTAGACTTTCACTGTAAAGTTGTGTTTTTTCGATCGCTCTTAATGAAGAATTTTTTTTTTTTTTTTATATTAGGAATATGGTCATGGTAATATCAATAATGTGTTTTAAATATTATTTTTTGATGAATTGTGCGTTTTGATTTTATTTTATTTTATTTTTGATAAAAATTGTGTGTTTTGATAACTTGAAGGTAGAAACGTTTATTTATTTTTACAAAATCAAAATAGTTTTCTACATAAGTGATTGTTGGAATTATAATATGAGGGCCATTTCTTTTATAAAAAAAAATATAAAAAATATAATGTTTTTGTTGATTTGTAAAGGATTTTATTTTAGTTGAACTATTTTTGGCTCACGTTTGAGAATTTTATTATAAACAATAATAATATGAAAATACAACGGAAATTTTTTATGTGATTTTATGAATTAGAAAATATTTGGATTTCTTATTAAAAAAGAAACGAAAAATAAGAACAAATTTGATTCGATTTATGTGTTTATAAATGATTTTTATGAGATTAATATATTATTTTCATTCTACGGCTTTGTAGTTACTGTTATTATTATAAACTAGAAATAAACCTGCACGTTGCGCGAATTCGATTAAATTATAAATTAAAATATTTATATAAATGAAAATTAATAATTATGATAAATATAATCACATGGTTAAATGAAAAATATTTTATTTATTCATTTTAAATGTTGATTATTAAAAATATTTGATATATTATTTTTACCAAAATAATGTTGGATATTTTTTATCTTAAAAATGGAAGAAAATTTTAAAATAAGTAGTCTTCGATTTATTTATGTTTTTTTTTTTGTTCTTGAATTAAAGAATATAATATATTCAGTTTATTTAAATTCGACAGAAAAATGTTTTAATATCTAAAGAATATGTTTTAATATATTTTATAAGTATTATTTTTTTACTTTACTTTTTATTTATAAATATATATTAATAAGTAAATATGCATAATTGTAATTTTGCAGTTATAGTTGCATCATAGGAATCCCTAAGGTCAAAAACATAATTATTTGTATTCATTGTAATTAATCTTATATATATTTAGTTTATATTTTTTGACAAATATTTATTTTATATTTGTTATTATATAACCTTGAATATTTTTTGTTGCAAATATATTAGTTTTGACGATGATTTCCTATATTTGAATTTAGACTTAGTTATTTGGCTCAAATAAAGATATATTGTTTATTATTTTAGAAGAATTTAACATTTATAAGACTATGTACAACAGCAGTTTAATGGTGTGTTGAGTGTCAGAGTAATCATAAAAAAGCTTTCCAATGGTTTGATGAATCCCACTTGGCATGCAGCAGAGATGACTCCATTCATCACTGATTACACTGAACACGGAGGACACGCGGCAGCTGCGGAATGGCCGAAATAATCCAAGCCTAAGCCGAGAAGAGGTTCGACACAATCCTTGCATAATAAGTTCCCTCACATTGATTCGATTCCGCTTTTTATGCACGAATGGATTGATGAGATAATTGATGTAAAGGGCGACGAATATTGTGGATATCGCTCAATTGCGATTGAAAGGGGTAAAAGTGAACATGAGTTTTCTTTGATAGAGCTTGATATGATATGAGAGTTAAATCAACATCGAGCTGCATATATCAAATTATACAGTGGTAGGCAGCGCTATGATGAAATATTGGAAGCTCTAAAACCACCTACAGTCATTCCAAAACGTGGATGTTGTGCGGTAAAGTTTTGGTTTACCTTCCCTGATATGGGCCACATTGTTGCTAGCTATTACCAAAAACCCGTAGTCATGTTGTGTGAGCAAAAATATGGTGTTTGTGAAATTTTCTTCCCACTGCGAGGCAAACCACCGCCAAACACTTCTTCACATGTAATGTGCCTTCTTTTTGTGGATGGAATTCATTTTCTCAATGTTAAGTTGAAGCCTGACTGTCCTTTACCTCAGACTTGTGTTCAGCGGAGACTACACCGGACTGAGGAAGCAGCTGAGTGGGAGGATAGATATTTGGATAAGCAAGCAGAGTTCGTTAGGCTAATGAACATTGAAAGACCAGATGCTATTGGTTTTGGAACTGGATTTGAAGAAGACGACCCCATCACTTTATCATGAGACAACTGATGGATGTATAGTTATTTTGTTAACAACTTATATGGATGTAATAGATTTAGTTCACATGTCATAAGTAGTTTTTATAACAGCTTGTGGATGAACTAAATGAATTTCACATATTATAAGCTATTTTGATGTTATTGGTAATTAAATCCAATATCATAAGTGCTTTTGATAACAACTTATGGATGTAATTTGATATTTTGAACAATGAATGTAAGTTATTTTGATGACAGCTTATAAGTGCTTATGAAAAAAGCTTATGGATATAATTGACTTAATTAGTATAATTGATTATAACAAAAACTGAGTATAACAGCTTATGCATGTTCTGTAACAACTTATGGATGTAATTCTAATAATTTGACATGTTTATAAGTCATTTTAATAATAGTTTATAAGTGCTTATGAAAACAGCTTATGGATATAATTGACTTAATTGGTATAATTGAAGGTGATAACATCTGAGTATAACAGCTTATGCGTGTTCCGTAACAGCTTACGCAAGTTTCATACATTAACAAGTGAGTTTATGAATGTATATCAGGAAAATCTTGAAACTAAGCAGTTTCCTGTGACCATTTCGTGAGATACGTCACGAAATATAGCAGTAAATGCACCAGAAACACATTCAGAATCAATTCTCAATACATCAGGAGAATGGGAAAAATCCAGTAACTTTGTGAGAATCGATTCTGAAATACATTAGGAGAATGGTGAAAAATCCAGTAACTTTGTGAGAATCGATTCTGAAAACTGCAGAATCGATTCTAAATACATTAGGAGAATGCGAAAAACCACTAACATGGTGAGAATCGATTCTTGAAACTGCAGAATCGATTCTAAACACATCAGGAGAATGGGGAAAATCCAGTAACTTTGTGAGAATTGATTCTGGAAACTGCAGAATCGATTCTATACACATTAGAAGAATGGGAAAAGCCATTAACATTATGAGAATCGATTCTCAAAAAGGCAGAATCGATTCTAAAACGTCAATTTTTGAAATTGTGCCCTTTTAATATCTAATCTCGTCCGTTCATTCATCTTATAACCCTACCATTCTTCAAAGTCACAACAAAATTCAAACACAAAAGAAACCACCACACACCCACAACCCTCAATCTTCAAAAAACTTCCAAATTCTACAAAATTCATCAAAATTTATTTTTATATCACTACAAAGTCACACTTAATTCTATATCCGTCATCAATTTCGTGGATTAAAGCATACATCATTCAATCTCCATCTCAAGGGTTTTATTTGGGATTTGAGAACTTTGCAATTTGTTTGTTCTTCGTTTGTTCATCGTGTTCTTCTTACATCTTTTAAAGGTAATATTTCATACCATACCACTATCTCTTTGAAATGGCACCTAAGTTGACATCCGAACGTAAAGATGCTGGATCTTATCTTGTGCCTGAGTTTAGGGAGAACAAATTTGTTCATGCTGATTGTAGGAAATTTTATAATGAAAGTTGTAGACGAAGGGGTGTTATAAAACAATATTGTTTGGATGATAAATTTTTGGACAAAGTCAACTTGGGTAATGCTGCTAACATGCTTAGGGATGAAAATCTTGAAATTTTTTGTATGTTACGTGATGAGTATAGTGAGGGTATGACTCGGATATTTTACTCTGGGATACAAAATAGAAACGGGGAGGAATTTGAGTTCAAAATAGGAAAAAAGGTGTATAAGATGACGAAGGTGTTGTGGTTAAAACTGTTTGGTTTACAAACCAACGATGAATTATTGAAATATGAGAAACTAACGTATGATGCTAAAGAGTTTTTGATTTTACTGACAAGGAATGGAAAAATGCCTACCCCCCAAGGTAAACGTTCGGGTTTGGCTGCTGGAAAACTTCAAAGAGACGCTAGAGTTTTGCATTGGATAATTTGCAAAACCATTCGTCCATTAGGTGTGTCTCATTCTAGACTCGATTACCCTGAGATTGATCTCATGTATTTGCTTTATGGGAACAAAGGTGTCAACTGACCGTATGTTTTTGTGGGGCACATGTTCAATGTGGTGAAAAACAACAAAGGTGCATACTTTGTTTATTGTAGTATGATTGCTAAGATCCTTGCCCACTTTAAAATTTGCGCATGGGCTAATAATGCTGAGATGGCATGGACCAAAGTGAAAAGGCTACACAACTTTAGTAAATATCACATGGGTAAGATGTGCTACACATGGGATAAAGATCTAAATGAATATGTATTCAATGGGAAAGAAGAGGAAGAAGAGGATGAGGCAGAGGCAAATGAAGAGGCAGAGGAAGGTGAAGAGGCAGAGGAAATACCAGACATCGGAGAGCAATGGGATACTTGGATAGGTCAATCATCTGCTGCTGGTGGAAATCCGGAGACAGCATAGGATCCATGGGTAGGTCCAAAAACACACGGTTGGTCTGATCATTATGTTGTTGGTGAAACTTACGAACCTACCTACACTGCTCCTACCTACACTACTCCTACCTACACTAATGGTGCATTACATGGATGGTTCATCTGGAAGTACTACTGTTGACATGGCTGAAATGATGGATTTGCTTAGGAGTATGAATGTGCAACAGAACACGTACTACAATGAAATGGCACAATTTCACTCCGACACTACATCCCGACTAGGTGCTATTGAAAGTCAACTAACTTTGTTAATCAACAATGAAGGCAACAACCAAGAGGCAAACCAAGATGACCAGATGAATGAATGATTTCCTATCGCTTGCAAACTTTTATAATTGTAGTATTTTAATGTTATTGACTTTATTTATGTCTGTTGTGTTTTCAATTGGATTGTACGAATTTAAGATTTGATTTCTCTATTGTTTTGTGACGTTGTGTTATGTATGAACATCGTATTTCATCTTTATTATGAAAATCGTATTTCCCGTAATGTACTTTAGTTATATTATTTGAATAGCAATAATCAATGACAGTATGTGATCACATGTCAAATAAAATTACACCCACATAAGCTGCATTTCGTGACCTAAAAACAGAAGCAAGGCCAAGGGTAGCGTTTCGTGCCATTCGTCACGAAGTACAACCAACATTTTGGTGGAAGAATCGGTTCTATGGATTTCAGAATCGATTCTGATCAGAACCTGATGCTTGTTACAATTCTAGTAAATCAAGGAGAATCGATTCTAAAATGTTAGAATTGATTCTGGTCAGACCTGTTGCTTGTTATAATTCCAGTAAATGAAGAAGAATCGATTCTCACTTATTTAGAATCAATTTTGATCAGACCTGATACTTGTTGCAATTCCAGAGATTGAGTGAGAATTGATTCTACAATATGAGAATCGATTCTGATGAGAACTGAGGACCTGGAGCATTTCCAGTGAGCTAATGAGAATCGATTCTCATTTACTTAGAATCGATTCTTATCAGACCTGAAGCTTGTTTCAATTCCATTAAATGACTGAGAATCGATTCTACAATATGAGAATCGACTCTCGCACACAAAATTGTGCTATATTTCGTAAAACAAAACACGAACTACTGCACGTATATTATATTCCACACCCCACATTTCGTGACGTAGATCACGAAGCATGGCTTACAAATTTTTTAGTTTTACTTTTGAAACTCTCTATTATTTGTTAATACTTGTATTGCCTATAAATATGTGTCTCTTGTATAATGGAGAGCTATTACATTATATTAGGTAAACTATTTATTTGGTTGTAGGAAAACATGTCTACCCAAGCTTGGGACCAGAGAAACATCAACAACACACACATAGCTGCAGTTTACTTTAATGAAGGTGAACCTGATTTGTTTAGAATCCACAACGACGACACCTATCATTCTCTGAAGCATCGGCTAAATACTGTGAACAAACGTTTGCCAGGGGACAACGACACAAGAAAAGTTCTTTCAATCAACTACAGACGTCCTGCCGCCATATCAGACGGACGTGTGGTAAGTTTTAACAATATGAGGATCGATAATGACAACGATGTCAGATCTATGTTTCATATTTTCGCACAGTACAGTAGAATGAGTCCGATTGAGTTGGATGCGAGATTGAGCAGATCTGTCGAAGAAATTATGTTAGCTTTGGTTGAACCTAAGGAAAAGGCTGTTAATTTGAGGGATCCATAGATTCAACTTCAAAATTTGACAGATCCATGTTAGTTATTTTTATTATATGCTATTTGTATGTTTAATTTGTTGTTTTCATCAATCTTTTATGTTTGTGTTGTAATCTGGATAATGGATTTGAATGTCTAATGTTGTTGAGGTTTAATAGAGCTGAACATGGTATTTATAGGCCCTCAGAATCGATTGTAAGAATCTATTCACATGTTTTATTTAATGTCAGAACCGATTCACATATTTTCATAATCAATTCTGACCAGTTTTCTGGAATTTATGCATGAATAGAATCAATTTTGAAGTGTTAAGAATCGATTCAGCCACCTATTCTGGTTTTTCAACGCAATTAGGAACCCGATCCGAAACTGTAGTTATCAATAACTACATATACAAGTGACTTTCCATCTTTATCGACGAGAATAATTAGTTTACAAACCACAATCAGTCTACTAGATTTGGTGCACAACCATGTTACAATCAAGTTCCAATAAACAACCAAATGTCTAAATCACCAACAACCAAATTCCTAAATCACCAACTTAGTGCCAAAATAATACAACCAACATGTTTGAGATTGATGTTCTAAAAGTACATAACCAAATCAACCAAATTAAAACATAAAAATAATAGAAAACAAGTGTTTAATCTTCTACCATTCACTCTCTCGGCCTTCTACGCCGCACTTTTCGTTGAACTACCGGGTTAACATAGCCCAACATCCGAAGATGCCTTTCATATGCCTTTCATAGTACATAGCACACCGCGGTTGCTCTTCTTGGTAATTATTCTCGATGGACCACGTCATGTTAGGAAAATGTGATATAATCCATCCCTGCAAAGATATATAAAAAACAATATCAAAAAGATAACATAAACAGAGCTAAAACTACTTATCTAGGGCAAAAACTAAGAACTTATTAAGTTACCTCCAGTAGTGAAATGTATCCCGCAATCTCTTTGCTCTTGATCTTGGATGAATGATCTAATTCTTTAATCATAAAGGAAAGAGCAGCATCACCCCAATTCCACGTACTAATGGCAGACAAATCAGTGAAGTACTGAAGATAAACAACATCCAAGTATTGATCACTTTTGTTTGTGAAAATGGTGCAGCCTACGATATATAACAAAAATGCTCCGATGGCCCTCCCTTTATGCTTGTTAATCACTGCCCTCGAACACCAAAGGTGCTTAGCGTTATCAGCAACTTCCTAACTATCAATGTAAACATTCTTCACAGCTTCAAACGTAATATGTAGGCCACCAGTAATCGCAAACCAGTTGTCCACTTCATCAACAGGAAGTCCAAGAAATTGAACACACAAATCGTGTCCTTCTTCTCTAGTCATGGCGCCGTGGTTCAGAAATTTACCACTGATTGGAAGATGGAGAAGACACTGGATGTCATCCAGTGTGATGGCAATCTCACCAACTAGAAGATGGAAGGTAGCAGTTTCCGGACCACCGTTTAGAACCTGTGTCGAGGTTATAATGTCGACTCATCCAGTTGGTGTTATAATCTCGCCCAAATGAGGTTGCTTTTTGGGAAAAAGTAATCAACATTTTTGGGATCTGTGTCAAACCTTAGAACAACATGTGAGAGGGATGGGTTACAGGTAACTTTGGACTTTTGGCCCTAGAGATTCCATTTTGAAAATGACCGAATTGTTGAAAAGTGTGACTTTGAGATCAAGTTCGCCGAATGATACATTGTGCTTCAGTTGCGGCTGAAGCTGTGGTTGCTACTGTTTCGAATCTTCAAGGAGGACCCTCGAGATTAATTGGGGAACGATCACATTTTGGTTTACCAGTTGGGTGTACCCTTCAAGATAGTGTTCAGGTTGTTCAAGGGCTAAGAAACAATAATTCTGATATCCTTCCAAGAAAGCCGAGATTACAAAAGTCTCAGCATCAGGCTAGAAAGAAAAGTCATTGATCCAATTCTTATGACATATGGTCAACTTCTTCCTTATTTGGTGCATAATGGATTTGTGACTCCTGTGGTCCATAAGCCCATGTATCCACCATTCCCAGCTTGGTATGATATCCAGGCTAGATGTGAATTTCATGTGGGTACAATGGGTCATTCCACTGAAAATTGTAGATATTTCAAACGAAAAGTTCAAGAGCTTATTGATCAAGAGTTATTGTTCTTCAAGGAAGAAGAAACAAGTGGTGTCACTTCCAAAGTTGACAAGGCTCCGCTGACAGTACCTATCCAGTCTCCCTGCCTTCCCTATCCTTACTTGTCTGCAACCCATTATCAGTAGTTCCAAGGATATCCTCCTCAAGTTCCTGTGAATCATGTGTCTCAACAAAATCAACAAACACCATCGAAACGGAACTCTCCACAGACTATGAAGGTTTTTGACCCCATCCCTATGCCATATAGTCAGTTGCTTCCTTATTTGATACATAGTGGTATGGTGGTCCCTAAGCCTTTGAGGCCTATGATCGCACCGTTTCCGGTTTGGTATGATGCCAGAGCTAAATGTGATTATCATGCTGGAACTGAGGGACATACCACTGATAATTGCAAGTCCTTTAAATACAAGGTACAATTGCTTCTTGACAATAAATTGTTGTCCTTTAAGGAAGAAAAAGGAATGAATGACATCACTCCCAAGGTTGACGAGACCCTGCCAGTAGAGCCTGTTTAGATCGTGTACTCATGTTTGGCTGCAACACATAATCAACAGTTTCCTAAATACTCTGTGAGACCGAATACCGTGTATATGCAAAATCAACAAGCACATGAGATTCCACAACAATCTGGAAAAATATTTGATCCAATTCCTATGTCGTACGACCAACTTCTTCCTTATCTAGTACATAGTGGAATGGAAACAACTAGGGGTATGAAACTCAAATCTGCACCGTTGCCAGCCTGGTACGATGCTAATGCTAAATGTGACTATCATGCTGGTATTGAAGGTCATTCCACCAATAACTGTCAGGCCTTTAAATACAAAGTGCAAGAGCTTATGGATCAGAAATTTTTAACTTTTAAGGAAGGTAAGCCATATTTGGGAAATAATCAACTGTCAAGGTTTTCAGAAATTGATGTGAGCCAGATGGAAACACATCCAGCTCAACAATGCCCTAGAAAGATTTTTGACCCGATCCCTATGTCGTTCAGTCGACTCTTCCCTTATCTTGTGCAAAGTGGATTGGTAGTTCCGAAGGCTCAGAACCCATTAACTGCACCATTTCCTGATTGGTATGACACCGAAGCTAAGTGCGATTATCATGCCGGAACTGAGGGGCATACTACTGATTACTGCAGATCTTTCAAGTACAAAATACAAGAGCTTCATGATAAACAACTTTTGTCCTTTGAGGAAGGTGAACCAATTGTGAAGGGTAAACAGTTACAAGGGTATGTAGAAGCAAACGTGAGTCAGGTGGGAATACAATAAGGTCAAAGGAAGCCTAAAAAGATCTTCGATTTCATCCCTATGATGTATAGTCAGCTTTTTCCTTATCTTCTTCATAGTGGAAGAGTGACTCCTAGAGCTTTGAAACCTATGACTGCGCCGTTCCCGATTTGGTATGATCTTAATGCTAATTGTGATTGTACTATGGGTCACACTGTTGATAATTGCACGACTTTCAAGTACAAGGTGCAAGAACTTATCAACAAGAAGTTTTTGTCTTTCGAAGGAGGCAAGCCAATCATGAAATATAAACAGTCATGGGGGCATTCAACAAGTTCTTCCAGTGTTGGTTTTGAGTGATGACCAAATTGCTATCATAAGGGATGAAGAGACTAGTGAAGAAGGCCAAGATAGGGTGCACCTGTGTTTTTCACACACACTATTTGCAAACTAGAAGGCAGTTGGAATCCCAAAAATCACTTTATTTTTTAAAGTAGTTTACTTTTTTCAAAACATCCTTTGTCACGCCCGAGGCAAATGGGCGAGCTTGTAAGGGCTACTTTGTTTGAATGTTTTAATCATCAATGAATAAAAAGTACTTTTGTGCACAATTTCTGTCTTGTTTATTCTTCTTTTTACAGTTCTAAAAAGATAACAATAAAATGGCAATAATTTCTCGCATATCATAAAACACTTTTTGCATTCAATCAAATTTGAAAAAATAATAAAAATGATCATTCAGAAGTGAATTCATTGAATCATAATAGTGCCGCAATTCCTCATGGTTTCGGGTTGCAAATTTTGTAGAAGAGTAATCTGACTGTTGGATCAAGAGCATAGAATGTTTGAACTTCATCGGTAACCAGTGGATGTGATCGATCTGGGGACTGAAGAAGAAAGGGGTCAAATTGGATGCCTCCCCACAACATGATATGAAAGAGAAAGTTGGTTAAGCTGCTTCAAGAACAAAGAGCGACTCGATCTTGTCAGGAACCAGTGGATGTGATCGATCTGGGGACTAATGGGAAAAAAAGAAAGTCATAAGATATGAAAAAAATAGTCGGTCAATATGATTTAACAATACAGAATGACTCACCCCCGTCAAGAACCAGTGGATGTGATCGATCTGGTGATTGACGAAAAAGGGAAAAGAAGTCAGACACATAAGGTTGTGAAGGAAAACCACAGTCATTGCCCAAGGGGCACCTTCTGTTACAAGGTCATACCCTTCGGTTGAAAAATCATGGGGCAATATGTTAAGTGTGCCTTGATCATCACATATGTCTTCAAGCTATTGCAAAACACAAGAGATCGAACTGTCAATGACAAGGAGCATTTGGCATTTTTCTAGAACTTGCACTAATTCTCTGCTGATTAATTGGTTTAGACCCATGTGCATTGAGGCATTTTTCTTGGTACCAAGAGCCTTTCAAGCCACCCTTACAAATATTATTATCCTTTGCATAACCAACTTTGAGCCAGAAAAAGAAATATCCTTTTGTTTCGGTGACAAACCACATTACAAGCCTATAGACCTATTTATCCTCCTTGGAGTTAGGTAGAAGCTTTAATACTCTTGTCTTTAGCAACAATCAAAATCAAGGTTGATCATAGAACTACCAACACCATAAGTTTTAGGTAGTACACAAAAAAAAGCCCTCACATAAAAATATAGAAAAGAATCGAGGCTCATCACAAATTTCAAAAGAAATTATGTCTCGACAAAAAAAAAAGAGAATGAAAAAGATAACCAAAATGAAAGCCAAAAGAGCAATAGGAAGAAACCAATACATAAATATTAGGTTTCTTCACAAAAGAAGACTTTTCTCGTACAAGTTTATCAAAGGTACCCCAAATAAAATGTTACACGATACAAAATGGAAGAGTAGTGGATGCCTAACTCCAAAATCAAACCTACTTTCTCCAAAAATGTCCCACCCTTACCTAAGCCAAGTTATAACCCTCAAAGACCTCGAAAATGTGCATGAGTTTGAACTTTGATTAGTTGCTTAGAATTCTTGCAAGCCTATGGCAAAGTGTCAAGTGAATATAAGTTTGTTAGTAGTTCATGGCATTGAAGTTGTGTTCCCAGTGAAAATTGAGATTTCATCATTTAAGAGTCTTGATAGAAAACTAAGTTTGAGGAAGCAAAGTGGGTTCATATCTAGCTTGATCAGCTCAACCTCGTTGAAGAAAAGAGAATGACAGCCTTGTGTCATGGTCGGTTGTACCAACAAAGAGTCAAGGGGGCATTTGATAAGAAAGTCCGTCCAAGACAATTCAAGGAAGGTGACTTAGTGTTGAAAGAAATACTGCCTGTTCTTAAAGATTTACGAGGAAAATGGACTCCTAACTATGATGGACTGTTTGTCTTAAAGAAAGCTTTCCCTGGTGGAGCAGTAATCCTTGCAACTATGGACGGTGAAGAGTTTGCACCTTCAGTGAACTTTAATGCAGTCAAGAAATACTGTGCAAAAAGAAGGGTACAAACAAACAAGAAAGAGAAAAGACATAGGACTGCGATACTTGACTCTGCATGAAACTGAAACTTCAAATGGAAAAGATTGGTCCAGTCTCCTTTCTCCAAAGTAAGGTCTTGTAAACCTGAGATTATGCAGAAGGATGACATTGTTATGATTCAGTGGAATTCATTTATTTTCATTGCCATTATCTTAGCTTCAATTTGCAATTACCTCTTCAAGGGATTTTGCATCCAGTTGAAAAACTTTCCGCACTTCGTGCAATTAATAAAATTCTTGTGTTCACTTATCTGTTTGTTAGCTTGTTTTTGCGTTCCAATTGTGTGCATTAGAGCTATTTATTTTGACAAATAAAGCATTTAAACATTGTGAATAAAAAGCATTTGAAAATAGCAAACTGCTTTGAAATTAAAAGTGTTTGGAGGGAAACCAATGGCGTACAATACAATGTCCTAATCCATATACAGAAATTCATGGCAATCCCTTGATTCCATTCCATGAAGAAAATTGCTATCCTGTTTGGAAACTTGACTGAATGTTCGCCCAACAACAAGAAACAGTCAACGTCTCATGATCTTACCTCACTGGAGTTACTCAGATTCTCGGTGCCGGGAAATTCAAACTCTCCTAAACAAAAACTCATAAATTCATGCATACAAATTCATGGATTCATGCATTTAGATTCATGCATAAAAAGAACCACACAAAATCCTGCATACGATCAGATATTTCATCTGCATTAGTTCTGCATTTAGGCATTAGAGATGTACAATCATGCATTCATGCAGCACATGTTAAAATGTTGTTTTAACAGGTTGCGAACTTGGATCTCTTATTCAACGAAGAGGGTTAATGGACCAAATTCTCCGACAAGACGAACGATGAATCCTATTTTTTTAACAAGAAGGATTGGTGAATCTTTAATCTTCCCAGTGAACTTAGTTGACTTTATCCTTATCGCTGGTCCTCATCAAATCGGTCAACAGAGTTTCATCCTTATTAGATAGATCAACACTCTACACCTACCAGAAATGATTGATGATCTTTTCCTCAGTGAATAATTCAAAAAGTGGTATTTACAGCAGATCGGTCTACATACAACTTTCATGGCCAGAAAAGTTAAATAGACCCGCTTTGTTGGAGATTGAAATTCTGGTGTACTGCTTATAAATGATAATCAGACAATCTAATGTGCGGTAAGATGTGCGCACATTAACCAACCTTACATAACAAGTAATAATGCAATAAATAATGAAAGCAATAAACAACACAAGGAAATTGTTCACCCAGTTCAGTGCAACGTCACCTAATCTGGGGGCTACCAAGCCAGGAAGGAAATCCACTAGTGTAATGTTATTCCTAAGTTATCCGGCTTACACCTCGGTTTACAACTTAGAAACTCGCCAAATACCCGTGCTATATTTCTACCTAGGTACCCCATAGGTAAGAGAAACCCATCTCACTTTCAATCTATAACAATTACAATCAATAGATTTAGAGAACACTACCCAAACAATACTACACTACTCGTTTTTCACAGCTTAGAGTAGTGAACAATATTCCTTGCTTAAAAGCTTCGGATTACAACTCAATAACCCAGTCCTTATGCAAGCATCTAGGTGACACAAGCAAAGGCTCACAAATAACAAGAACACAAGAACACAAAAGACTCAAACCCTAAAAACTCTAATCTTGAATGATAGTTTGAATCAATATTAGGTTTAGTCTTCACACATATATATAGTCTTCTGAGTAGCACAGGTCTTCAGACGTGTCTTGGGCTTCAAGTAAGTCTTGTAAGAATTCTGTCCCAAGAAACATAAATTTGAACCATATAAAATATTTCCATAATTGGAAGATACTTTTTACAAATAAAATTAGGTTAACAAGTAACCCTGATGGTTCATGGAACGCGCGCGACCTAGCCCACAAGCAAGCGAGGCAAAAACAAAACAAATCTTCAAGAAAAGATATGGCGCGTAAATATGATCAAAGCACCCGGGCGGGAGACAACTCTGTTTATTTTTGAATCAAAGCACCCGGGCGGGAGATGTTTCAGTTTTCTTTTTACCTGATTCAAGCACCCGGGCGTGAGAAGATCAGTTTATTTTCAGTTTGGAGTTAAAGCACCCGGGCGAGAGACAACTCTGTTTATTTTTGAATTCAAGCACCCGGGCGGGAGACAATTCCATTTTTTTCTTTTATATGATTCAAGCACCCGGGCGGGAGAAGATCAATTATTTTTCAGTATAGAGTTAAAGCTCCCGGGCGGGAGACAACTCTGTTTATTTTTGAATTCAAGCACCCGGGCGGGAGACAATTTAGTTTTTTTCTTTTATATGATTCAAACACCCGCCCGGGAGAAGATCAGTTATTTTTCTTTAGGAGTTAAAGCACCCGGGCGGGAGACAACTCTGTTTATTTTTGAATCCAAGCACCCGGGCGGGAGACGATTCAGTTTTTTCTTTTACATGATTCAAGCACCCGAGCGGGATAAGATCAGTTTATTTTTCTTTTGGAGTTAAAGCACCCGGGCGGGAGACAACTCTGTTTATTTTTGAATCCAAGCACCCGGGCGGGAGACGATTCAGTTTTCTTCCACGTGATTCAAGCACCCGAGCGGGAGAAGATCTTTTATTTTTCATTTGGAGTTAAAGCACCCGGGCGGGAGACGACTCATTTCTAAGATCAAAGCACCCGGACGGGAGACGATCATTTCTTTCTCAGGTATTCAGTTCGTAATTGCCCCAAGTATGATTTCTACCCTCATCTCTCATCTGCATTCATCTCATTACATCACTTTCACATCACAAAATTAGGGCATTTGTATTTAATTACCTTTTACTACAAGCGTACAAGGACGCAAGTCATTGGTGCACTCGAGTATAAGATAATTAAATAGGGGCAGCTGTAATAACCTAATTTTGCACCTTTTTAAAATAAACAACTTATTTTTAAATTTGTTTCTTATTTTTATAGAAAACGCCTAAAAATTGTTTCAAAAATAATGTTTTCACATCCTCCGCTAATTTTGTTTAAAATCATAAAAAAAATATATTCCATTTTATTTTCATTCGCTTATTTTTATTCGTCGCATTTTCATCATCAAAAATATATATTTTCCATGAATCAATCATTGTATGCCACATCATCCTTTCTATCTTATTACCATTTCATTATCATTTTTCATATTAATTTCCCCTTAACCTCAAAAGTATTAATTATTACACAAATGCCACACTACCTAATTCTACCACTATATATACTATTTTTTATCATTCAATCATAAGACACAATTCCCAAGACACAAAAAATCAGAAAAAAGGCTCTCATCCTCACCACCACGCGCCACCACCAACCACCGCCGGAATTCCATTTTCTGGCGATTCGAAAATCAACGATCCGGAACTCGATCTATAAAATTTCGACCCTTCTAAGTCCAAATCCACTGTTAGTTTTCTCAAAAAATGTCTCGAACACCATTAAAACAGTGATCAAAGTCACGGCCAACACAAAATTGTTCGATCCGACCATATTACGCACAATCAAAGGTAAAGAACGATGGATTTGTAACTTTAAGGCTTCTCTGAACACTTTTGCTTTAATAGAATTTTGATTTGCGTTGTTGAAAACCGTTTTCAAAAAATGTAGATCCAATCTTGGGAGCTTCGAATTGTTTTGTTCATTCACTATTTGTAAAAACTAATTATAGATTCACGATCCTCACGAAATTCCGATCGAAACAGTATACTCATAAGTTTATTTTGGTGAACGTTTGGGGTTGTTTGACGCCGGCCATGGCGCGGCCACCCTCCTCCCCGTGCGCGTCCATGGTTCAGCTTTGTGAAAGGTTGAAGAAGAAGAAAAGCCACGTGGCGCTGCGTGAGTGGCTGCAGCCTACTCACGCGCGCCCCCACGTTTCTCATCCCACCCCCCAGCTAGGTGGATGAGTGGGTCAGTTGACCCGTTTCTGACCCAGACCCGGCCCAGTCTGGTGAAATGACATTTGGGCCAGACCTTGTTCTGGGCCCAGTTCCTGTTTTTTTTTGTTTTTTTTGTATTTGCTTCTTGCACACCCCCTTTATTACTGTTTACACCATCTGAACTTAATTAATTTTGATTCTTTTTTTAGAAAAAAATACTTAAGTGAAATAATTACTTATTAGCAAAAGTGATTATGAAAATAATCGCTTTTGAAAATAAGTGATTATTTAAATAAGTTATTATTATAAAAGTGATTATGTACAAAATCACTTATATAATAAGAGCTTATTTCCACTTCGGCTTACTTTAATCATTTAATTTACACTTAATTGATACTTGACGTTTGAATATTTATTTGTGCTCGTATACTTAGCGTTTGATTTAATTGCTTATGCTTTATGTACTTCGAGCTATTTAATTCTTACATCGTTATTCATTTGATATTACTATATGTCATGTATTATTCATATTGTTATATGCATCTCTGATCTTCTATCTTTTTTTTTCTTTTTCTTTTCTGGCCTGACCTTGAATTTGAAAACTTCTTTTCTAAAAAAATAACTAAATAATGATTCGTTAATTAAAGTGAAAAGGGAGAGTCTGGTGCACACCTTTCTCAGCCCGAATAGTACAGTTCATGGTGCACATCATGGATGGTGTACTATTCTCATTTTGATTAACGAACATTAAATTGATTAAAGTGAAAAGGGGGAGTCTGGTGCACACCTTTCTCGGCCTGAATAATACAGTCCATGGTGCACATCGTGGATGGTTTATTATTCTCATTTTAATCAATAATTTTCTTTAATTAATTAAGATGAAAAAGGGGGAGTCTGGTGCACATCTTTCTCAGCCCGAATAGTACAGTTCATGGTGCACATCATGGATGGTGTACTATTCTCATTTTGATTAACGAACATTTAATTGATTAAAGTGAAAAGGTGGAGTCTGGTGCACACCTTTCTCGGCCTGAATAATACAGTCCATGGTGCACATCGTGGATGGTGTATTATTCTCATTTTAATGAACATTTAATTGATTAAGATGAAAAAGGGGGAGTCTGGCGCACACTTTTCTCAGCCTGAATAGTACAGTCCATGATGCACATCGTGGATAGCGTACTATTCTCATCTTAATTAACGAACTTTTTTTAATAAATCTACAACTTCTTTTCTTAAACGAATGATACTTTATCCATTCCTTTGACACATACAAACGCTTAAACCTCAGTTGAGTATACAAGCATGCTGTTGTTCCAAAGGAATGCGACCTAAGTATTTTTCGATTAAAAACAATTAATAAAACTCTCTTTAGAACTACGTGAGCTTTGAATTTCTCATTGCACATGGGGAGTACGTAGGAGCGAGATTGTAATATCGTCAACCCAAATAATAAAAAACTCTTTTTTCCCTTTTTCTGTTTAATATGCGGTATTCTTTTCTTGTATGCGGTTAATTTCTGTTTATGCAAACCAAATTCCTCAAATGGTTCCCGTCGAGTACAACGGATATAAGGGGGCGTTAACGTCTTCCCCTCATGTAACAAACTCCCGAACCCGACTCTTAAAGGTTTTATCATTATTTTCCTTTCCCCTCATGGGATAAATAAAATATGGTGGCGGCTTCATTGCAATATTATTTTGTGCTTGCGCCGGGTGTTACAATAACGTTCGGTGTAATTCGCGGTGAATCAGAATTACGATTGGGTTGATTTGTTCTCGAAGGTTTGGGTTTCTTATCCGGATTCAAGAGGCATCGCTTGTGTTCTGGGGAATTTTGGTTATACACCCTGAGTAATATTCTTTTGAAGGAGTTATGTTAATGGTGCGTTAATGTTGTATTTCTAGGGTGAGAGATAAAGGATTTTTTTTCATAGCCTCCTCCCAGCTCGTGTTCTATGGGAAAGATTCAGTTGAATTCCTTAGCTTTTCACGCCCTATTTATCTCCCTCTTTCCCCAAAGACCTTTTCTCTATTCATTAAGGTAAATCTCCACTTTTCCTGGCGAGCATGGATCTCGTATTTGGTAAGCTTTGACCACCCTCCATTGATCCTATCTGATATGGTTAGTTTTTATCCACCTCAATTCTCTCGCTCCCAATAAGTAACATCATTGGGCCGTTTTTGTCCAAGCCCAATGGACCCGAAAGTCTCGCCCAGTTCACAGCCCCCCAAGTGCTATTTTCAAAGAAAATATAGCACTTAAAGTTAAAAGGCGAGACTGTTCCTTTTACATCGAGCAATACAAAACTATGTTTGCTACTTTGGATTTTGCTGAATAGTTAAGAAGAAATTACCTTATAACTAACTATATGAGACTATTTTCAAGCATATAGCTTCCGCCTCTTGCCCATTAGGTATCATCTTCTGTTTATGCAAATTCGTACTCATTGTGTTTAACCAGCAATATAACAGTACCTAGCCCCCGAGGCATACGACATGCAAAGTTAATATTCAAAATTAATGATGTACTCTAGTTGGTGACAACAACGCGTGCTATAATATTCAAAATTAATGATGTGTTCTCTATTTGCACAAAGAAATAAAGAAATAAGTGTCAGCGATATAGCTTTATTTTTAATATAGTACGTCTCCCTTTTGGCGAAATTACTTCAACACAATAATTATATTAGCTAGATAGTGTGGACTTAATAATTATTGAGGAGGAACAAGCTTTTGATTGGTCGCTAGGAACACGACAATCACAACCTCACCACGGCGACTGATGTAGCCGAGACAAACCTCAACATAATAACGACCCATTTTTATGATATAATAGTCAGTGTGGGCGACCTAAACTGGCGACATGTGTTTATTTCACGCGAATGACAGAGCATCGTGTTTGCGTATGCCGTATTTTCAATTCTTTTCAATGATTTATTTGTCATACTAGAATGGTGACGATGACTGCTCTGTATAATGAGGGCTTTGAGTACTCCCTAGAACAAGTGAAAATTTTGTTCCCGGATATAAACTTGAAAGTATTTTTTGGTGAAACGGACTCCCTTAAGAAGATTGAGGTTGACAACCTCGACCCCTATGAGTTTTAATTTTCCTTGTATTTAATGACATGTCCCTTGGCGTACGTATTCGCCTTTTTGACGATGTTGTAAAGATACTTTTGAATTTAATTTAATTAGTGTTTTTATGTAGCTTGACAAATCTTTTTCTCTCCCAAATTATAACTAAGGGTACTTTGATTACCACTTAGACCAAAGGTGTACTTTAATTACCACTTTTGGCAAACTCTTCATTTCTTTAGTTCCCCAATTTATAGTTAGGGGGGTCGAAATTTGGACCAAAGATTTATTAACCTTCGGCAAGGTAAAGGTCTTCATTTTTGCTCCCCAGTGTCAGCCAAGGGCGTGTCGCCTCTTGGACCAAAGGTGTATTAATCTTTGGCGGGGTAACTCTTCTTTTTTGTTCCCCAATGTCAGCCAAGGGTGTTCGCCGGTTGGACCAAAGGTGTAATAACCTTTGGCGGGGTAACTCTTCTTTTCGTTCCCCAATGTCAGCCAAGGGCGTTCGCCGCTTGGACCAAAGGTGTAATAACCTTTGGCGGGGTAACTCTTCTTTTCGTTCCCCAATGTCAGCCAAGGGCTTTCGCCACTTGGACCAAAGGTGTTATAACCTTTGGCGGGGTAACTCTTTTTTTCTATTCCCCAATGTCAGCCAAGGGCGTTCGCCGCTTGGACCAAAGGTGTAATAACCTTTGGCGGGGTAACTTTTCTTTTCGTTCTCCAATGTCAGCCAAGGGCGTTCGCCGCTTGGACCAAAGGTGTAATAACCTTTGGCGGTGTAACTCTTTTTTTCTGTTCCCCAATGTCAGCCAAGGGTGTTCGCCGCTTGGACCAAAGGTGTAATAACCTTTGGCGGGGTAACTCTTCTTTTTGTTCCCCAATGTCAGCCAAGGGCGTTCGCCGGTTGGACCAAAGGTGTAATAACATTTGGCAGGGTAACTATTTTTTTCTGTTCCCCAATGTTAGCCAAGGGCGTTCGCCGCTTGGACCAAAGGAGTAATAACCTTTGGCGGGGTAACTCTTCTTTTCATTCCCCAATGTCAGCCAAGGGCGTTCGCCGATTGGACCAAAGGTGTAATAACCTTAGGCGGGGTGACTCTTCTTTTCGTTCCCCAATGTCAGTCAAGGGCGTTCGCCGCTTGGACAAAAGGTGTAATAACCTTTGGCGGGGTAAATCTTCTTTTCGTTCCCCAATGTCAGCCAAGGGCGTTCGCCGCTTGGACCAAAGGTGTAATAACATTTGGCGGGGTAACTATTTTTTTCTGTTCCCCAATATTAGCCAAGGGCGTTCACCGCTTGGACCAAAGGTGTAATAACCTTTGGCGGGGTAACTCTTCTTTTCGTTCCCCAATGTCAGCCAAGGGCGTTCGCCGCTTGGACCAAAGGTGTAATAACCTTTGGCGCGGTAACTCTTTTTTTCTATACCCCAATGTCAGCCAAGGGCGTTCGCCGCTTGGACCAAAGGTGTAATAACCTTTGGCGGGGTAACTCTTCTTTTCGCTCTCCAATGTCAGCCAAGGGTGTTCGCCGCTTGGACCAAAGGTGTAATAACCTTTGGCGGGGTAACTCTTCTTTTCGTTTCCCAATGTCAGCCAAGGGCGTTCGCCGCTTGGACCAAAGGTGTAATAACCTTTGGCGCGGTAACTCTTTTTTTCTATTCCCCAATGTCAGCCAAGGGCGTTCGCCGCTTGGACCAAAGGTGTAATAACCTTTGGCGGGGTAACTCTTCTTTTCGCTCTCCAATGTCAGCCAAGAGTGTTCGCCGCTTGGACCAAAGGTGTAATAACCTTTGGCGGGGTAACCCTTTTTTTCTGTTTCCCAATATCAGCCAAGGGCGTTCGCCGCTTTGACCAAAGGTGTAATAACTTTTGGCGGGGTAACTGATCGACGATTTGTGTATCAATAGATATTTTATAACTGCAAGTGCACAGTTTCGTCGTTGAGTTTTAAAAGATATCGAACCACAGAGACCAACAGTCGAACTACCGTATTTCTGTCGTTACTGTGTAAATCTAAGGCTATTGAATATTAGGATTTGTTTAGAATTTTAGAAATTAAAGAAAATAAATTAAGAGTTTAATTTATATGCACTGACGGTGTAAAATTATTTTACACGTGCATCCAATTAAATCACGCCATGTAAGCATTTATGGAGATTTTTTAGGAACTAACCTATAAAAGTGGCAATTTCTTGTATTTTGATTGGATGTATGTGTAAAAAAAGTTTACACCGTCAGTGCATATCAATTAAACTCAATAAATTAATTAATAAAAGCGGAATATCGGTATGTAACTTAATTAACCTTCGGGAATTTAATAAATTAATAGCGCGCGGAAAAGGGTTTATTTTTCAGAAGAACTTTCTCAATTTAAAGGTTTAAACCTCACACTCTCGTTTTGTTGATAAAAACCATACTTTCTAAGCTAGGAGTTTTACTGTCACTTTTCTACCACCTTAGCTTCGAAAGTATATTTTGAAAATCAATTAGTTCTAATTAATCCTAACGTGGCTCTCGCTCGTTCAAAGATTAATATCAAATTCCTACTATCTAGTTAAAACCTCAAACTCTCGCTCTATTGATTTTAACCTTAGTTGCTTTATTTTACTCTCGTTCAAAAGCTTTGAATTAAATTAGGAATTTGAATCAGAAAAATAGTTTAATAAGCGCGCGCTAAATCATTATTAAATTCCCTTCGGAGAATTAATTTACATACTGATATCTAGGAATTTAGCTAGACATAGCAAAAGAAATAAATAAATAAAAACAGAAAATTAAATAAAGCATAAATAAATAATTAAATAAATACATAAAAAAAACCTGGAAATAAATGCTGAATAAACTTGACTAAAATAATCGGTACAGAATTCTTGACAGGAAAGTGAAAACAGAACTGAAAACGGATTCCGGATGTGGAAATACCGTTACAGTTACTGTAACAAGAAACTAAAACTAACTGAAAAGTAAAGAAAATAAAGCGTCCCAAAAATTCTGAATTTGAGTCTTCTATTTATAGGGGATTTTTTGTCTCGTACGATCCACAAAAGTAGGGAGGATAGGCTTCACTTTGATCTCATCCAATTGCCATCCGATTAGGAACAGAAAACGGATCAGACGGTGTACTTGCTCCCCACGTCGCGCAAAAAGCCGTTTTGCTGGTTTTGGGCTTGGTGGCGCCCGCCACCAATTCTGTGGCGCCCGCCACAAGGTGCTGGGGGCATTTGCCCCTTTTTGCTGGGCTCCTTTGGTGGGCTGCGCGAATTTATTCTTTGCACCCTCCTTTTTGCTGCGTTTTTGGCCCTTTTTGCTCAATTCTCTTCTCCGACCTATTTTATTTGACAAAACTGAAAACAAAACAAATACCAACATAAAAAGACATAAATGAAATAAAAACATATGAAAATGCAACTAAAGTTCACATAAATTAAGCTAAAAATACGATATGATTTCGTGTCATCAGTAACTCTTCTTTTCGTTCCCCAATGTCAGCCAAGGCGTTCGCCGCTTGGACCAAAGGTGTAATAACCTTTGACGGGGTAACTCTTCTTTTTATCATGACCTTCTACTGTGTAGTCGGTCTATTAGATTTTTCCTTTTAGCTTTAATCGCGAGTTTACCTTCTTGTGCCTATAATAAAATTGAAGAGACAAGACATAGTCATAGTAAACAACATGAGAGATATAAGAATCACAATACGACCACAAAATTATATTAACTTTCTTGTTGGCATCATGAGACAATTTTATGTCTTTCTTTGGATGATATAACATGGTTCATTAGCTTTTTCGCTCTTCATGCAGTAAATAATTGGTCTTCTAAACTATTTTGAATTTATCATACTTGTTTTCTTTGCTGTCCTGCATTACGACATGATCAACTTGATGCATCTATTAGTTACAAAAACAACTTGTACTTCTTAGTATTTCAATGCTAATAATGACAACAAGTAAACTATTATGATCATCAACTAATTTTACATATCAATGTAAATAAAAGTGTATATTTGTACTATGTCAATCCCTTATATTAAAGACCTTTCTTATTTTACCAATTCTTTGGTAACTGCGTAATAATAAAAATAAAAGGAAGGAGAACACCTGATTATAAATCATTCAAAAGCCATGCCATGACATTATTAATTGACCTTTGTGATAATGTGCTCGTCTCTTACAAGCTCTTCTCGCCATTGCTAAACCGCCACTTCTAGTTCACTTTTGCATTTATTGACCTTGCTTGAATTGATGAATTTCTTTCTGCAACTCAAATTGATGAGCAGGAATGTATTAGCAGCAAACCAATGCCCACTTTCAAGTGTAAGCCCGTCGTAACCACAAGATTCTGAGCATGCATCCTTCCACAAAAGAGAAATCGGAGGCTCACAAGAGGCCTGAAATGGAAGGATATTGCGAGAACTCCACAATCCCTTGGAAGTTTTGGCATATCAAGAGCCATAATATACATGATATCCCTTGTACAGAAAAGTACTACACAAGGTAGATCTCCCATAGGGTGTTGCTTGCATGTACAAGTTCATAAAGCAAACAAAAGCTTCTTTCTAATTATAGAGCTTTGAACTAAATGCAAAACATCCTATATTATTGCTTATTGAGCCTCAATGATAAATCAACTTTTAAACATACCACTTAATTTCAAACATCATGTTTACCACTTGTCTACAAAATATATAATGTTATACAGGTTCAAGAGAAATCTGGTGAAGTGTGTCTACCAGAACGAACTCAACAGAAATTAAGAGGATAATTGAACAGATTAATAAAAAGAGATCAGAAATGATCATTTATTCAGCGTTTAGCTTATACATTACTAAATCATAAAACATAAATGGAAAAATTCCTGTCATCGGAAAGGAATACTAGTTTCAAATGAAATCAAGTTTCTTTTCAATTCTTGTCAATGTATATTTTCCTTATTAAACTTGGATTCCAAATGCACATCAGATATCTTTTTAATTCTTATAATAATTATAATTATAGATCAAGGACCATTTCCTAGATGGCATACCAAAAGTCGCAACTACTACTGCCAAATTTTAATGATCTTATTGAATTAAACATGAATTAAATATTAATTGGTTAGATTGAGTCGGTTCCTTCAAGCGTATAATTTGTTACTATATCCTGTTTCATGAAAAAATAATAACAGGAAGAAGTTTATCTGGTTTTAATGTTGATGTTATGGTGTGAACGAACAAGAGTTCTCCATGAGTAAAACTTGAGTATTATGATGAATCTGAGCTAACAAAACTCACTTTCTTTTCATGCTCGCTCCCTGCTCCGCCAAACCCTTCCTATTCACTCTTTGCCTCTATTGTTATCGTTATCACCATACCATACGTTAATTCGCCACCACCAACGATTCGCCGTCACCATCGAATCAACCACGCCATAAACTCTTTGCCATTTATTCCGCTCCGCCATGAGTTTTTACAGTCGTTGAACTACTGACAACACGACATATCGCCGCCATCAGATCTCGTCATTCGCCATTCGCTGACCTACTGTCAACTCGCCATATTGCTGCTGTCACGCCCTTGTAAATTCGCCAGATCACCATGGAAGCTTCGACCCGCCGTCGACTCCGGGTGTTGAACATGTCGACTCGTTACAGAAGCTTATCTTTGCCGCTGGATAATGGCTTTGACCCGCCATACACAACGCCTTTGCCTCGACCCGTCATCGAATCCGCAAGATCGCCATAAATTCTGCGACCCGCCCTCGAATCCGCCATGAGGCTTCTCTTCGTTGCTGCTATTGCAGGACATTAAGCCCATCGATTCGCCATTCACTCGCCACGGCGTTGTTATTCAGCTCCTTTGTCAACTCGCCCTGCCATCGAATCGCCGTTTTTGACTTGCCACTACCATCGACTCGCCACCGCCGTTATCCTCTGACTTTATCGCATCGCAGCCGTGGTGGTTTTTCTACTTTTGTCACCATTACGCTGATATTGAATATGTTTGTTGATGGTGAATGCATGAATTGACAGAGTTGGTGAGGACTCTGTAATTTTTGTGTTGTTCCAATTTAAAAATAAAAGCCATTCTTCGCCTTTCAACTCTTATAAGCCGTCTGTATTGTTCAGATGTGTGGCCGGGAAACGTTTTACCGTTGCCCCACGGTGGGCGCCAAATGTTCTGGGGAATTTTGGTGATACACCCAGAGTAATATTCTTTTGAAGGAGTTATGTTAATGGTGCGTTAATGTTGTATTTCTAGGGTGAGAGATAAAGGATTTTTTTTCATAGCCGCCTCCCAGCTCGTGCTCTATGGGAAAGATTCAGTTGAATTCCTTAGCTTCTCACGCCCTATTTATCTCCCTCTTTCCCCAACGACCTTTTATCCATTCATTAGGGTAAATCTCCACTTTTCTTGGCGAGTGTGGATCTCGTATTTGGTAAGCTTTGACCGCCCTCCTTTGATCCTATCTGATATGGTTAATTTTTATCCACCTCAATTCTCTCGCTCCCAATAAGTAACATCATTGGGCCGTTTTTGTCCTAGCCCAATGGACCCGAAAGTCTCGCCCAGTTCAGCTTGCTTGAATGATCGACACAATTTGACGAAGGAATCGGCTGGACAATCGTCACAAGGATCTTGGGTCAAGATAGGTGTGAGGATCGATTGTTGGAATCAGAGTTTCAAGCCAAGATTGGGTTGAGGTCGCGCAACTCACAATTGAAGCTACGTTGAAGATAGTTGATTGAGTCTGTATCGTTCACGTATTGTATTATTTGTGGAATTGTGCATTTGTAAAGATTTTCGAAGAACTAGTGAAAATCTCAACTTATCTGTTGGATAAGTTGGGGGAGACGTATCGGCCGACAGCGAGGACGACACGAATGCTGGGAACTCCCTGATCATTCTCTTTTGCATTCTCTTACCCTTATCTCTTTTACTTTCCGATTTATTGCGAATTGTAATCATAGTTTTGTCGTGCACGCAAGGTGGTCGACAAAAGTATTGTTTTGATACCTTGTTTGCTAAAGCATTATACAAACCATAAATTGTGTGTGTGTGTGTGAAAGGTTTTCAAAGTAAACATTAATTTGACACAATTTGCTTGATTTCAAAACATTTGTAATTGCATTTGAATTATCATCGTTTCACTATTAAGTCTATATTACTTTCCCTTTAGTCGAATGTGCAAAGTAGACTACCGATCTAGGTAGCTTCCGCGCACTCTTATTTGAAATCCGAAAAATAGTTTGTTTTATTTCGGAATGCTTATTCACTCCCTTTAAGCGTAGCCATGTAGTCTAACATAAACATGTGGTTAAAAAAGAATGGAATGTGTTTCAAGGCTTTTTGTTATTTAATCCTTACAAAGACAAACAAAAAGAATCATAGACCAATGAGAACTCAACAAGATTTCTTCTCATAATAGTTGTCATGTACTTGGGTATGAATATTTAATGAGTTTCTATTCTATAGCCTTATCCTTTAATTATGGAAGGTTCATTTGCAAGTACAAATAGCAAAAGACAACTATGAACAGCAAAATACAGCTGGATTGATGACACGAAATCATATCGTATTTTTAGCTTAGTTTATGTGAACTTTAGTTGCATTTTCATATGTTTTTATTTCTTTTATCTGCTTTTATGTTGGTATTTGTTTTGTTTTCAGTTTTGTCAAATAAAATAGGTCGGAGAAGAGAATTGAGCAAAAAGGGGGGTGCAAAGCACAAATTCACGCGGCCCGCAAAGGAGACCAGCAGAAAGGGGCATTTGGCCCAGAAGCCTTGTGGCGCCTGCCACAGAATCCAAAATCAGCAAAAAACCAATTTTCCGTGACGTGGGGAAGTGGCACACCGTCTGATCCGTTTTCTGTTCCTAATCGGATGGCAATTGGATGAGATCAAAGTGAAGCTTATCTTTCCTTTTTTTTGTGGATCGTACTAGCAAATTCTCCCCTATAAATAGAAGACTCTAATTCAGAATTTTCCACGCATTATTTTCTTTACTTTTCAGTCAGTTTATATTTCCTGCGTTGTAAACTGTCTCGGTACTTCCACATCGGAAGTCCGATTTCAATTCCGTTTTCACTTTCGTGTCAAGAATATTATTTCCTTTAATTCCAGCAACTTTAATTTCAGTTTCCAGCAATTTCTATTTCCAGGTTTTTTATGCATTTATTTAATTATTTATTTATTATGCCTTATTTAATTTCCTATTTTTGTTTGTTTATTTCCTTTACCATGTCTAGCTAAATTCTTAGATATCGGTATGTAATTTAATTCTCCGAAGGTGATTTAATGATGATGTAGCGCGCACACACATACTATTTTTCTGATTCGAATTCCTAATTTAATTCAAAGCTTTTGAACGAGAGTAAAATAAAGCAACTAAGGTTAAAATCAATAGAGCGAGAGTTTGAGGTTTTAACTAGATAGTAGGAATTTGATATTGATCTTTGAACGAGCGAGAGCCACGTTAGGATTAATTAGAACTAATTGATTTTCAAAATATACTTTCGAAGCTAAGGTGGTAGAAAAGTGACAGTAAAACTCCTAGCTTAGAAAGTATGGTTTTTATCAACAAAACGAGAGTGTGAGGTTTAAACCTTTAAATTGAGAAAGTTCTTCTGAAAAATAAACCCTTTTTCGCGCGCTATTAATTTATTAAACTCCCGGAGGTTAATTAAGTTACATACTGATATCCCGTCTTTTAATTAATTTAAATTCATCTTTTAAATCTCTTTTAATTTCAAAACAATTCTAAACCATAAATCATTAGCCTTAGATTTACACCGTAACGACAGAAATACGGTAGGTCGACTGTTGGTCCCTGTGGATTCGATATCTTTTAAAACTACACGACGAGACTGTGCACTTGCGGTCAAGAAAATACTTTTGATACACAAATCGTCGATCATGGATCAAACTATGTCCTTTGTTCCAAAGAAACAAGCTTGCCCAACAATTAAAGGACAACAAGCTACAGCTCACTTCATACTCGCCTCCTCTCAACAGATTCTGGGAGAACGGTCTCAAACTATTTACCGGTAGAATTCATCTCAAATATTTTTAATTAGCTGTCATGATCCAATGGCCAATATCATTCCAACGGCTATATTTTCTCTACAAGCTTCTTGGCACTGTCATCTCCTATAAATAGGGCAACATATCAAACATGAAGAGCAAGAGTTTCAATTACACATCAAGCATACTTGTCTTTATCATACAAGCACATCATAAGCTCTTCTTTAAGTTTCTCCCTCACTCCAAAAGCCTCAAAGTAATACTAGATCTGTATTATTATTATTAGTAGAGTGATTTTAGAGAAATCATATTCATAAGCTTTTCAACTTGGTTGATTTTACAAAGCTTAGATTTACAACACACATCTCTTTATAAGGAAGTTGTACTTAAGTCAAGTAGTCAATCTTGACTGAGTAGTTGCCTTAGAAACAAGGTAGATTAAGCTAATAAGGCCTAAGGAAATTTGATCTTCGTCTAGATTAAAAAAAGTGTTGTAATTAGAGATCGAAAGTATCTCAAAAGGACATAGTAAAGAAACTGGACTAGCCAAATCATTAAGGGTGAACCAGTATAAAATTGTTTGTGTGTGCTCTTCTTACTCTCCTCTTGCGTTTTCATTAAAACACTACACACACCATACTAATCCTTTATTACTCTTTGAACACTTATAAATTAAGTTTTGATATATTTTAGGCTAAATAGGTATATACCCCCTGTAAAGTACATGATTTTTGAAATACCCCCTGTAAAATATTTTTTTGAGAATACCCCCTGTAATATTTGCACTTTTGCAATACCCCCCTAGAATTTTTCAACCATTATATTTTGTGGGGGTTTTGAACCGCCGCAAATAAAAACCGTCACAAAATATAATTTTAGTGGGGGTTTTAAACCGAGGCAAAGAAAAAACCCCCCCAAAATGTAATGGTTGAAAAAATCCAGGGGGTATTGCAAAAATGCAAATATTACAGGGGGTATTCTCAAAAAAAATTACAGGGGGTATTGCAAAAATCATGTACTTTACAGGGGGTATATACCTATTAACCCTATATTTTATACTTGATAAATTAACCTTGTTAATTTTTATAAGTAAATTTTTAAAGGTTCAAAATTCAAACCCCCTTTCTTGTGAAATTTTTGTTACTTCAGGAAAAAGTATGTGAAGCTTGCACAAGAGGAAAACAAGTTAAGAGTAGCTTTAAACCTAAAGAATTTATTTCATTAAAATGACCTCTTGAAATGCTACACATAGATTTATTTGGCCTTGTCAAAACCTAAAGTGTTGGTGGTAAGAATTATGGCTTTGTTATTGTTGATGATTATTCAAGGTTCACATGGGTTTTGTTTTTAAAACATAAAGATGAATCTTTTGAAGCTTTCAAATTTTTTTTTTGTTAAAGAGTTCAAAATGAAAAAGATACCAATATCATCTCAACAAGAAGTGATCATGGTGGTGAATTTGAAAACTCACAATTTGAATCATCCTTTGATGATAATGGCATTTCTCATAATTTTTCTTGTCAAAGAACTCCTCAACAAAATGGAGTTGTTGAAAGGAAAAATAGAACTCTACAAGAGATGGCAAGAACTATGATTAATGAATCAAATGTTGAAAAATATTTTTGGGCTGAAGCCATTAGTACATCTTGCTATATCTTAAACAGATTTACTATAAGAAATTTTTTGAACAAAACTCCCTATGAACTCTGGAAAGACAGAAAGCCAAATATATCTTATTTTCATATTTTTGGATGCTATTGCTATATTTTGAACATCAAAGACAACTTGGGTGAGTTTGACTCAAAATCAGACAAAGAAATATTTTTGGGATATTCTCTGACATCAAAAGCTTATAGAGTCTATAACTTGAGAACTCAAACTTTGGAAGAAAGCATGCATGTCAAATTTGATGAAGTTGAAGAAGAAATAGATGAAGTAAAAGATAATAATGTGAATGAAAACAAAAAAGAATGAACAGAATCTTGAACCTAGTGAAGACAATCAGCCAAATGAAAATTTTAAACCTATGAAGATGATATTTCACTTCAAGAGCCCTCCTCAGTCTTTGAGAATCAACACAAATCATCTACAAGAGCAAATCATTGGTATTCGTAAAGATGGAGTCAAAACTAGAAGATTTGTTTTTAGACAAGAGAACAATCTGGCAACGATCTCACAAATAGAGCCTAAATCTATAGATTAAGCTATTGTTGACAACTCTTGGATTGATGTTATGAAAGAAGAACTTCTACAGTTTGAAAAGAATGAAGTATGGAATCTAGTACCAAAACCCAAAGATCATTCAATCATTGGAACAAGATGGGTGTTTAGAAACAAATTGGATGAAAATTGCAAGGTGACTAGAAACAAGGCAAGACTAGTTGTTCAGGAGTATAATCAACAAGAAGGAATTGATTATGATGAAACATTTGCCGGGTTAGAAGCTATTAGAATTTAGCTTGCATTTACATCTCATAAAAACATCAAACTTTTTCAAATGGATGTTAAAAGTCCTTTTTTAAATGGTTTTCTAAATGAGAAAGTTTATGTACATCAACCTCCTGGTTTTAGGGATGAACATAAACCTCATCATGTTTTCAAACTCACTAAGGCTCTCTATGGATTCAAACAAGCCCCAAGAGCATGGTATGAGAGATTAAACACATATTTACTTGACAACAACTTTTCAAGAGGAAAAATTGATACAACACTTTTTAGAAAAGAAAATAATAATGATTTGTTGATTGTACAAGTTTATATTGATGATATCATCTTTGGTCCTACAAATGAGAAAATGTGTGAGGAGTTTTCTTTCTTGGCTTGCAAATCAAGCAAAATGAAAATGGTATTTTCATTTGTTAAGAAAAATATATAAATGATCTATAAAAGAAATACAAGATGAATGAATCAAAGATCATGCCAACTCCTATGCATCCATCATCACGTTTAGACAAAGATGAGAATGGAGAGAATGTTTCTGAAAAGGAATATAGAAGAATGATTGGTTCACTTCTCTATCTCACTACAAGTAGACCAGTTATTGTGTTCCCTGTTGGTCTATGTGCAAGGTTTCAAACTGCTCCAAAAGAATCACATCTTAGTGCAGTCAAGTCCAAAGGATTTTTAGATACGTTGTGGGAACAAGTAATGTTGGCCTATGGTACACAAAAGGATCACACTTCAGTTTGAAACCCTATTGTGTTGCTCATTATGCTTGTGATAAAATGGAAAGAAAATGCACTAGTGGATCTTGTCAATTTCTTGGTGAAGCTCTTGTAAGTTGGAGTTGTAGAAAGAAAAACACCATAGCACTGTCAACTACTGAAGCTGAATATGTATCAGCTGCAAACTGTTGCACATAAGTGTCATGGATCAAAAACCAACTTGAAGATTACTCATTAAGGTACCCAAGTATTAAAAATTTTATGTGATAATACAAGTGCTATCAACTTATCAAAAAATCCCATTCAGCATTCAAGATCAAAATATTAAAATCAAACATCATTTTATTAGAGATCATGTTAACAAAAAGGATGTTGAATTGATATTTATTGATACTGAAAATCAGTTAGCTGACTTTTTTACTAAGCCATTGGTTGAGGATCGTTTTAATTTCATCAAGAAAAATTTAATTATCATTAGGATCCCTCACTAATATTGTTTTCAACAAAATTATGCTACGCAGAGAGATCGTTCTCTTAACACTTTGCCACTAAGTACAGTTTTGAGCATGTTATGAACCATGACCGTTTCATGTAACTTGTTTTGATCAATTTGTTTTTAGTTTTTTTGTGTTTAAAATAATTATTTAGGACTCCCTAAGCCTTGCAACGACTACTTTAGGATAGTAATCATTTCTTTTTTAGGTATTAGTCCCAAAATACCTAGGAAACACTATTCATAAGTACACTCGAGAACTTAATCTATCTCTTCCTCTTCTCTAAGTTTCTAACCCACTCTTTCCACTACTTTCTCTGGTTATTTTTTCTATATAACCGACACATTAATTGTTCTTTCTCTCATCTCAAATCTTCACAATCCTCTCCTCTCATTCGCAACCGTCTTTTTCCTTTTCTCTCTCATTTTCAAAATTTAAATGACTAGAACTAAGGAAAATAGAAGCAAACACATTCATGATAGAGTTGAAAACTCTACTTCATCATCTGAAACCAAATCACAAACTCTTCCACCAAAAATTGTTGATACTGATTCTGAAACCTCACCAAAATCTACCAACAATGAACAAAAATCATCATCTTCCTCACAACACCTTGATGACATTCAATCACTTCAAATGGTAGTTTATCAACCCTTTGAATGTATCACACCTAATCCTACCCTTGTTGTTCCCAGTGTTGCTGACACACCCTCTGTTTTGGTTCAACCTTCAAAAACTAAATCAAAATCCAAAACTAGAAATCCTACCAACATTAGGAGATCTGCTAGGATTCTTGTTGGTATTGGAATTAGTAAGAAAAATGTTGAGAACACCACAACCATTTCCATTCATGATAATGATTTTGATCACTCTTCCTCTGATAATCCTGTTTCAAAACCCATTCCAAAAGAAACCTCCACTAAATCTGCTCCACTTGCCAAAACCACAAAGTCCACCTCCTCTTCAAAATCCACAAAGAAAACCACTCTTACACCATCAAAATCTGCTCTTGTTTCTGTTGAAAAAGATAAATCAAAAGGAAAATCCAAGGAGAAAATTGCTCCTAGGTCTTTTGATAAGCCAAAGAAACCAACAAAGCCAAAATCTAAAAAGGAAGTTCCTTTAGAGAAGCTGCTGACAAACAAAGGAATTCCGATTCCTTTAATCCTCGATGTTGATCACAAATATTTTGAAAAATATTGGATGATTAAATCAGTTTGCCCTGGAAGGGTATTTGACTTTCAAAACTTGACTAGTGGGGGATATGATCTGCTCAAATACACAGAGCCTCTAAAATGGACAAGCTTTTCCAAGCTCAAGAAAATTGTGTATCCTACTCTAGTTCAAGCTTTTTATTTCAATGCTAGTTCAAGCTTTCTATTTCAATGCTGCCACAGGTGTGAAGAAAGATGCATTGCTGCTGAAAATGTTTACTGAAGATGGTGCACGGTTGGAAGAACCACCATCCTTAAGTTAGAAGGAAGATTACAAGCTGCTACACAATATGATTCAACATTGTGTATTTCCAGGAATTGGTAGCAAGAAAAGAGTAACAGAGAATGATCTCATGGTTCTCCATCATCTATTAGAAGGAATTGAGCTTAAATTGCCTTATGTGATACTTCACCACATGATCAAGGCCTCTGAATCAGGATTTCATAAAGTTACTCTTCCTTATGGAACAACTCTGTCTAGGCTGTCTGATTTGTTTAAGATTGATGTCACAAATGAGAAAATTGACAACCATTCAACTCTCTTCTCACTCAAGAACGTGCATCACATGAAGATGGAACCAAATGTTGAAGTTGGTCAGAAGAGAAAAAGAGAATACTTTGAAAATTTGGGAAATTTGGATGTGTTATCCGATGCAACTGTTGGTGAAGCAGATCATGTTGAGATCGTTCTCCCTACTGAGGCAACAACTGCCAAAGGCAAAAAACAAGCTGTTGAATGTAATCCATCACCGTCCATACCTTTTACTGCTGATATTTCTCTTGGTTTTGAACCAACTATTGGTGCTCCACTTTAGCCAACACCATCTGAGATCATGGCCAATGTTCTTGAAGGTTTTCACACCACTACCAAACTATTCAATCACTCTCTACTCCACCTTGTTTTACCAACATCACAAAACTCTCTTGGTTCGTTTTTTAGCTCTGAGTTTGTTAGGAATTTGACTAAGACTCCAAGTCCTGATTATCCCAAAATGCTAGTACCTATTTACACTGTTTTTAAAAATGCTATCCCATCACTTCTAGAGAACTTTGCTTCTCTTGAATTCTTCTGTTCTTCAAAGAATGCATCCACCTCCATTGGTGTGAAACTTGCTAAAGGTGTGGAAGCTGGTGTTAGGCCTCACAAAAGGTCTAAGGCTGAGAAGATTGTAAGTAACACTGCTAAAAAATGTGCATGCGTTGTTTGATGGTCTGCAGAATCAGAACAACTTGCTTATGTACATTCTATTTGAACTACAATCTCTGAAAACTTGGCTTGTGAATGAAGTTTGCCCCAAGGTTGGTGTGAATCCTCCACCAGAAAACACTTTGCCTCATATTGATGAATTTCCAAAACCATCTGACTACTCATCCTCCAGTGAATCCAGCCCCTACAAATAATCATTTCACTGATCCTCCCTACCTTTTTAATGCTAACAAAGGGGGAGATGAATTAGAATGAAGAAGTTGTTGTGCATAAGCTTAGGGGGAGCTGGCTGATGTTTAAGTTTAGATTGTATGTTTAAGTTGTTTGTCAGATGAATCATTAAGTTTAAGTTTGTTTAAGTTTATTTTGAATCAGTTAAGTTTAAGCTGTGTAGAGTTTAAGATATTTTGAGAAGTTATTGTCTTTTTGTAGTAAAGACTTCTCATGCAATGTTTTAGTATTCTAAATTTTTGTGAATCATGGTTGATCCTACTTTGATAAGCTTCTTATGCTCACTATGTTGAGTTTTGTTTAATCAATATAATATATCATGATTTAAGTTTATGTGTTTATCTTAATTTGCATTTTAAATTTGAAATTTGATAATGAATGTTGAAATTGAGGGGGAGCTTTTTGGTTAAATCACCAAGTTTTATTACTGAATTGTTTAAACCAGAATCTAAATCAAAATCTAATTCAAGAAGTTTATCATCATCAAAAAGGGGGAGATTGTTGAAGCAAAATCGTTAAATGATGTTTTAAAGATAACAAATATCTTCAATTATATTTTCATTTATATTCTGATCATTTTGTGATCTAATCTGTGCTTTTGAGTGATTTTAATAAGCTAGATCATATTGCAATATCATGATCAATCATCACTCTTTGTGAAAGAAATGAACACTACTACAGAAACTGATCAGAGAACGCTCTTTGAGTAACAGTTAGCACAGACTTCAAAAGAGATTCTTGTCATAAGCACTTAATAATTTTTCATGGGGCTACAAGACATTATTCCACTTTATCATCAGACTTAAATTCAAAATCACAACAGTGGAAAGTCATTTTAGACGAAACAAGACCATGTGCATGAAGAACATTCCTTGTATGACATGTTAAGGAAAGGAATAACTGCAACATGATCACAAGCAAGTGAGAACTAGTGTTTCTACTGGTTGTTGTATCTGATGGTGTTTCATAGACCAATCACAATGCAGCAACAAGCTACCAAACTCATAGTTGGCATTGTACTTACGCATGTACTTCACATGAACATTCTCCAAGGCTTCTCCCACATGAGACAAGCAGGTTTGTACTTGCAAAAGTACTTTATGGACAACTACTATGCTAGTCCCAGCTGTTTAGGACGCTTCACTATAACTATATTTGATCAAGAAAAGAAATCCCACTTATGAATTTTTGCATCAGCCCATGAAGGGGAGAACGTTGCCTAAACGATCTCGCACCAAGGCAGTTTATGTACTTGAACATTCAAACTCATATCCAGGTGTTCAATGTACTTTGATATGATGTACAACGGCTATTTGCAACGTCTATACTTGAAGAACAAGCTTCATACGTCTTGCTACAATTGTTTACAGCCCATCACTTTTATTTGGTGAAATGAAGAAACTGAGAGAGTGTTTGTAGAACGTTCTCAGTAATTTGAATTAAGCAGCAAACTCTCTATGAGCTGTCATATGAAGGATGCAACGGCTCTTTATTGGACTTACATGATAACTAAGCATCATGAGCGTATTTGGCATCTATAAATAGCACCCCATGATGCTTTGGAAGAGCAAGAAGTTTAAGTACAAGTTTGCATACAACAAGTTTAGTTCTCAAGCAATCAAAGCTCCGTTTTGTTTACTCAACACTCGAGCTCTGCTATCAATCTTTGGATCACATATTTAGAGTGTACTAAGTTATTTAGTTAAGCCTTTCAATCTCTAGTTTGAGTCATTGTATAAGCTTAAATCCAGAAACAAACCCTTCTTGTAAAAGAAAGAATTCCTCAAGTCAATACGTAACTATTGATTGAAAGTACCTTGGATAGTCAGGTTTGACTAGAGGTAAAGCCTTGGATAGTCAGGACTGACTAGAGGCAGAAAAGATTTTATCTTGGTCTAGATCATAGAAGAAGAAGAATTGTATTGAAAGATCGGTAGTATCTCATTCATACTAGTGATAAATCTCACATGAGTGGGAACTGGACTAGCCCAACATTTGGGTGAACTAGGATAAATTGATGTGTGTTATTTCTTCTCTCTTTACTCCCTTACAATTGCACATACACCATACACTTATACTGTTTGTTTTGGTTAATTGCTTACACTAACAAGAACGATCTCAGAACGTTCTACCTGTCATTGAGAAAATTGTTTTTAAACTAACTGAGTTGTTTTGTTTTAGAAACTTAAATTTTTAAAGGTCACAATTCAAACCCCCTTTCTTGTGAAACTTTGCTACTTCAATATATATATATATGGGGGCTGCTAACTACGACCATGTGGGTCGTAGTTAGCAAGTATGACCTATGTAAAAATACAAGGGGATGGGGGGCGTGAAGGGGGGTGTGGTGAGCAATTGGGGGCCCGCGGAGAAAGTGTGGGGGGCGCGCGGAGAAAGTGTGGGGGTGTGCGTAGTAGAATTGGGGGGGCGCGTAGAAATTTACATGGGTCATACTTGCTAACTTTGACTCACATAGGTCAAAGTTAGCAATCCTCTATATATTGTAGATGTATATATATTTATATATTTATCGTAGATGTAGATATCGCTAAAAAAAATATATCCATTTTGTTTGAAGTGACACTTATGACCTCCTCCAAATAGGAATATTGATGAAAATGAATTTGTGCAGTTGGAGATGTTAAGATATATACTCTCTCTCATAGGTCATATTATAAAAGAAAAAAGAAAAATCACATTTATTTAGAAAATATAAAATATAATGATTGAAACTATGTTATTTTGTAGAAAAATTGTATTGAAAAATATAAAAACAATTTTTATTGGTTATTGATTATAAAAAAAAATAAAAAGAAAATAAACTTTTTTTAAAAAGATAAATATTTGTGTACTTTATCTTATATTTTGGAAAAAAAATTGGCATTTTTCTTATACTCCTTCTGTCCCATTTTAAGTGTCAAAGTTGATCAAATCAAAGAGAAATGTGTAAATGAAAGAGAGAGAATATGATTTTTGTTAAAATATCCCTTCTTTTTATTGGTAGTAGACATTTGAATACTAAAAAATAGATATTTGAGTGTACTTTTTCTCTAACATAATGATTGTTTTAAGTGATAAAATAGTAAAAATCAATATTATAAATAGTACTCCCTCCGTACCAAAATATAAATCATTTTGACCATATCACACAAATTAAGAAATGTAATCATTGTTGTATGGAAAAGAGAAATTATGAGTTAGTTTACAAAATTGTCCTTCATTACTAGTATGGAAAAGATAAATTGTAGAAGTAAAAGAAAGAAAAAGAGTAATAAATAGTTAAGGGTATAATAAGAAAATTAGCATTAAACATTGGTATTATAAAACGACTTATATTGTGGTACGGAAGGAGTATATGACAATTATTTTGGAACAAACAATTTTGACATTTATTTTGGGACGGAGGGACCATCATGGGAATGAGGGAGTATATAGTTTTTTGTCTTGTTTGTTATCTTATCAATCATTGTCTTGTTTTGTTTGTTCCATTTTGCGGATTATTCTATGCAACACTCATTCCATTCTCTCTCTTTCTCACAATCCCCACATTTTCCATTCACCATTCTTCCAATTCAATCTCAATATTGCAGGGTAATTTCTTTTTTTTTTTCTTCTCCTTCTCACGCCTGATTCATAATCGCAAGGTACTTAGAGATTCAGAATCAGATTATTATCTCATTTTTTCTTATTATCCGTATTACCAAACAAAACAACAATGAAATTGACCCTTTTGTTTTTTTCCCTTTCATTAAAGAAAAAATTAATATTTTTTAATTGGGTTTGTTCAATGAGCAGAGAAATCGATCTTGATGGGTCTCTAACAAATAACAATAACAATAGAGTTACAATTGAAAGCGGTTGGGTGCAGTAGATGATTGGTTGTGGATTGTGTAGTGCTCTTATGAAGAATTCTGGAACTACTGAGTTGAATGATTTCTATCCCATTCGACCAGAATGCATAGCTGATGTTCCAGCAACTCGTTTTAAACCAAGGGTGATGAGATTTACATTCTCTATTACTAATGATTCTGTTTTTTATAACAAATGTCATTCTCTTTTTTTTGTGTGTTATACAATGTCATAATACTATTGCAAGATTTTGAGTTTGTGCTAAGATAACTACATATGTGTTGTCAATAGTTGATTCTAGAGAATAAATATCGGTTTTTTCGAGTTTTGCTACGCTATGGTACCACTAATCTTTCTATAGCTATTATTTGATCACACTTTGTATTAAGTAAATAGCATATCGCAGAAGAATGTTAATTTGTTAAAACCACTATAGTCTTTATTTGACAACACTGGTGGAGAGTATTTCCAATGGTGAACATCATTGTAGGTCTTCATATCTTTTTTGGTTGGTTGGCCTGATAAATATTGCACACCATATTTAAGAACCTTTTTCGGATTTTTAGTCTAATGGTGTAACTCTTTAAGAACTCAAAAATGATCCTACAAGTTTCATCTTTCTTTACATTTTTCCTTTTTTATTTTGAAAAAAGAGGTCTTACATTTCTCCAATGTTTTTTATTTCCACAGTCTGGCAAGACTTTAAGTGCAAGAAGATGGAATGCAGCATTTGATGGAGATGGCCGTTTGGATATTGCAAAAGTGCTGAGACGAATACAGCGGGGGGTAACTTTTATTTTACTTGTATATAATTTATCATTGCAGTGCTGATCTATTTGTGTATTTCTTTGTATATTTGTGGGTTTATAATCACTCTGATAACTATAGTTCAATTGTATGAGGACCTTTTCCCAATACTTTGTAGAGTGTAGTGATGTTATGTTATCTAAGCTTTACTCCCAACTTCCACTTGCATCAGACATTTTTCTCTGTGAAGGAAACAATATTTATCATAATAATTTGATGTGATGTGTATTCAAATTTTTTTTGTTGATAGTATGCGTATTCAAGTTTCTGTTCCTTCTGATTTGTGCTCATTGTTGTGTTTATTTCCATAAATTATGTAGGGTGTCCACCCTTCAATCAAAGGGGAGGTATGGGAGTTCTTACTAGGTTGTTATGATCCTAAGAGTACATTTGAAGAACGAAATGACCTCAAGCAACGCCGAAGGTATATTTTCAATTAAATGTGCTTCTATAGGATTACATAATGAGATAAGAGGATTAAAATAAGTTAAGAACATCAATAGTACCCTGAATTTCTTAGGTTAAATATAAAAAGATTAAACACTAATCCGTATATTTATACTAATACAAGTTATATTTCCTAATTGATTATGCAAACACATTAATGTAATGACAAAGAAATACAGAAACTTATCTTAAGAGATACTCTAAGAGAGTCTAAGATAAGAAACCAATTTATGAGATAATCCAAAATACTAATCAAGATAGTCTTACATCTTATAACCACTTGATCTTCCATAGAATATTAGCACATGATTGTGTGGCTTCCCCCTAGTCTGGTGCAAGTATTTCCAGTAAGCATTTAGTGGGACAAAATTTCAGGGTAATTTTTTTTTTGGACATATTTTCAGGCTGTTAATCCCAAGTTTTCTCCCCCTTTTTGGTTCCATCTTCTTTATCATGATTGATAACAAACAATGCATGAAATATTTTTGTAAATTATTCAGGGGGCAGTATGATATGTGGAAAGCCGAATGTCAAAAGTTGGTCCCAGCCATTGGAAGTGGAAAATTTGTTACAACACCCCTCATCAGTGATGATGGCCAGCCAACAGATCCTTCTTTGGTAAACCTCACAACTTCGGATAAGAAAGTTGTACAATGGATGCAATTATTACATCAGATTGGTAAGTATATGTTGTTGCACAAATACTCAATTTTACTTTATATTATGTTTGGTTTAATAAGAATAATAACCATCCATAATGGAAATTAATAATTTTGTGCTGTAGGTCTTGATGTTGTTCGAACAGACCGAGCACTTGTCTTTTATGAAGATGAAGCAAATCAAGCAAAACTTTGGGACGTTCTATCTATTTATGCTTGGTTGGACAATGATATTGGTTATGTCCAAGGTGGATGGATTACTATAGCTTTCAATTTTTTAATGTTAAACACTTAAACTGAAATAAATTAAAGAAGATTTTTAATAGATTACTTCCTTCGCAGGAATGAATGATATATGCTCACCTTTGGTTATTCTTATTGAGAATGAATCAGATTGCTATTGGTGCTTTGATCGTGCGATGCGAAAGATGGTATGCTATACATAATGCAAGAGAATTTTACCTAAAAGTGACAATGCTAGATGTTTTTTGTGTGGGTAACTGATACATAGAAACTACAACCTAGTGGGTAGTAGTCTTGGGGAATCTGTAATTATGAAAATACTGATCTGATAACTTGTTAACAAACATGCTAACTTGTTCATCAGACCATTATTTCTTATTGTGCTTTAGTTTTGCTGGCATTTAAACATGTGAATATTTGACAATGTTGCTCTCACAACTTATACTGTATTGCATCTCATTGTTGTTGAGACAAGAGACTAGAATAGGCATGATGTGTTATCAAATGTAGAAAATCAACATACTTAGTTCAAGTAATCTTTGCACCTTTAATTATCATGCCACTTTTTTTTTGACAAAAATTATCATGCCACTTTGTTTTCCCTTTATTTCTTGCTTTTGAAGTTTTGTATATGAAACAACAAAAGCAATTGCTTATTATTTTCACCGTTCTTATGAAAATATCTGAAAAAAGATAACAAAGCAAAATCAAGGTGGCACATTTATAATTTAAAGTAAAACAGAACATTTTCTCAAACCAAATAGGCCCTTGAATTTTTTCTGTTGTTTTTACTTTTTACATTCCTGCCTGTCCCATAACAGAGAGAGAACTTCAGGTGCACTGCAAGTTCAATGGGGGTGCAATCTCAATTGGGTACACTCTCACAGATAATGAAAACAGTTGATCCCAAGCTTCATCATCACCTTGGTATGTAAGCCTTCTTTTGGCAACTTCTAATATGCCATGAGTAATAATTTCATGGTTCACATTCTTTCGCATCAGATTCAAATGCTTCCCAGTGGTGGAAGTTTACGAAAATATATTTTACTCTTTTGACAATCATATATTCATGTTGCAAGGTTGCTTTAATAACAACACAAACACAACTACATGCTTTTACCTGAAAATGACATTACCTGAAACCTTGTTTCGTAATTTGTCTCGGCATGAAGAAACTTTCTTCTGTATAAATGTGTCAAGAGGCAACCAACCCTTATCACTTTTATTTTTGCAGAGGATTTAGATGGTGGAGAGTATCTCTTTGCATTTCGCATGTTGATGGTTCTTTTCCGAAGAGAATTTTCATTTGCGGATACTTTATATCTATGGGAGGTAAGGATCAATTCCCATGATAACACAAATTTATTTACTTTCGTTGCGGAGCTTTTGGTTTCTGATTCTTTTGATGAGATAGAGAGTATTTCAAATTAATAGCTCATTTTAAGACATAATATAGATTGTTTCCAGTTGATGTGGGGCATGGAATACAACCCAAACATCTTCGCTAAGTACGAGGATCCAGAAGGTGCTAAATCAAAAGCCGTGACAGCTGCAGTAAATAACAAAGTTCTGAAGCAATATGGAAAATTTGAGAGAAATACTTTAAAGACAGGCCATACAGACGAAAATAGTGCATTGGCTATTTTTCTTGTTGCTAGTGTTCTTGAGACCAAGAATAAGCGGATTTTAACCGAGGCCAAGGGTGTGGATGATGTTGTCAAGGTCCTCACTCTTTCTTTAAATCCCATATATGTTTCTTGCACGTGTTTTCTGCATGTATCTCACACAAAACTATGTCTTCAGATTTTGGGTGACATAACCTCAAGTCTTGATGCTAAAAAAGCATGTACTGAAGCATTGAAAATTCAGAAAAAATATCTTAAGGTAAGTTTATAACTTAATTTCATCCAATCATAACTTACATTTTATTCTGTATTTTCACTTTTAGTTACAAAATGGGAAGCTTTTTCAATTTTTTCTGGCAGTTTATTTTGTAAGTAGAATATTAGTGGGAAATGTGAATTTTTGAATTGTTTGTTTGCTCATGCAGACCAAGCAGGTGGCAGCATGACAGAACAAAATTAGATTTTCTGTAACTACATGATGGCAATTGTGGTTGCGTGATCTTCCCAGGTTTTAGTTGCTCCTGATAAGCCATTTGTTTTCTTTATTTCATTTTTTATATCTTAGCAATAGAAAGCACGTCCTCATGTTGATTTTGATTTTTCAAATTCTTCATATGAATGTCATTAGATACAGTGAACCAGAAAATATCAATTTTAGTAGTATTAGATATAAACTCTTCAATTCATTTGTTGAGATTGTTTACGGGAAATTTATTTATTTATCGTATTGGCTTGTATAATGTAAAATTACTTTCATTATGTTTACATCAATGCTTACAAAATTTTCAAATTTGTTTTGTTTGCTACTCAAGAAATGGTAGCTAGAGAAGACACCCATGAGAAATTTTTAATAGCCTAAGCATGGTTTCAAACTTGTGCCTATAGAAAAGGTGAGAACTAATACTCTTTTCAACAAACCTTCTTCTATTAGTTGAATTTACGAGTTCCACCAAATTTATGTGAGATCGGCATAGTTAAATGAGATCTGTTTAAATTTCAATCAATTGAAGAAAGTGTATTGAAAAGAGTGTTAGAGATTTTTGCTAGCAGGATTCAACTTTAAAATTTGACTAGAAGTGTTGTTATAAATTTGTGCTAGTGGTGTTACTAGTGTTAAAACAACAAGTATAACTTATAAAAGGGTGCTCTCAACAAATATAAAAGTGATTTTGAAGGGGGCTAAAACTATATGATGCTATTTTTTTTGTTAAGCAAAAACTGACATTATAAAGAGTACAAGGTGTACTCAAACCTGACAAAGCCAAAGAAAGTTATTAGATTCTTTGGATACAATCTAACGGATTACAACACCAATCCGCAAAAGTAAAATTAGCCTTAAAACAAGATCTGCCTACAAACCAAAATCAAGACAAATACTTAATCTAATCAAATAAATAAACCACCCCGAAAAACGCAATCGTTGCGCATACGCCAAATTCCCCAAGTGGTTGCTAGCCAAATGATGTGCCAAAAGCGTTTGCACTTTTTTCCTTTGACAATAGAGCCGAATGCAACAAAATGCTTCCCAACCTCGGTACAAGGATCAATAAACACACCAAGCCATTGAAACACAAAAAGCCAAACCTGAGCAGTAACATGACAAGAGAGAATAACATGATCTAACTCCTCCACCGCTAGAGAACAAAAAATGCACTGATTATCATGAGCATTGAAAACAACTCCCTTTCGTTGTAGAGCCCCTCTAGTTGGCTACTTAGCTAACAACAACCGCCATCCAAACACGCTAACCTTGGAAGGTACATTTGACATCCAAAGATATTTAAATGCCTTCATTGTGTGCTCATCAAACTCAACTAAAGAAAGTCTTTGAAGGATAAATAAATACGTCGAATTAACCGAAAACAAACAATTTGAGTCAGGTAACCATCGTCACCGGTCTGGCCTCTCCCTATGAACCTGAGCCTAGCTGTAGCAACAACTCTAAATCACGTAACCCGACTGCCTCCCTATATGAAAGCTGATCAAGCCAATCAAGATGCCAAAGTCAAACGGAATTAGACCAGGACCCCATATCGGCGACGCTTGCCCTTGGTGCTACGATTTTAGCGTACAAATCCGGAAAAGAATCACATAACGGGACTGCTTCTAACCACCTATCCTTCCAAAACCGCATCTCCGTATCAACTCCCAACACATTACTAATATTAGCATCGAACCACCCACCATCCTGTGCCCCACCAACCGAACACCCATCACGCCACCAGAACGACGCCTTCAATAGCCGATTCGACCCCGCCGCAACCAAAACATTGTCAGGAAAAGGGCCATAACGAAATTGTAATAGAGCATACCAAGGGGCTGAAGTATCGTTGAATGTAACACCCCGATTTTCATAGCCCAAAAGTGGGTCTTTTTTTTTTCTTTTAAAAATAAACAAAGCCTTTGAAATGAAACATTCACGATCGCCATTAAATTAAATCAAGAAAAACACTTTTCAAAATAGCGATCGAGATGTGATGCCACTTTTATAAATTATTTTCACGAAGATAAGTTTAAGAAATAAAAACCAAACACTTTGTATAAATAAACATAGCGATAGTATTTATTTCAATTTATATCATAATACAATTTTAGAGTATAAATACAACGGACATATAAATAAGAGTAAACCAGACTCTAAAACTACCACCCCTAAGCTGATCTTTAAACTCTAACTGAAAACCTCGGGTGACGAAGAACCGCAGACAACTTCAAGACTCGCCGCTTCTCAACGCAGAACAAGTAAAAACCTAAAAATGCTTGTAGAGGGTCATCAACTAAAAATAACATATAACTAAAAATACGCAGCACAAGATACACAATACATGACATCATTTACACATTTAATCATTTGAATCACACAACAATGAATTTAAGTGAACGAATTATTTATCAGTCACATACAACAATATTTAAGTGCACAATTAACCTATCAATGCAGACTCTATATGAAATGTAACGCCAATCACTTGATCGTCATATGCATGAATTCCGGAATTTATTACTAAACCCGGCAGGGCAATACATAATTTTCTGTATTAGTGTAATCGTGCGACTAATTTTGGTTTTTGGACTAAAGAAATTTTATTTAGGAGAGAGAAGATGTTTTTATGTTATTTCCTATTTTTTCTAGAGAAGTTACTAGTCATACCTCTTTGGAAATGAAAATTCGCGTTTTGTTTGTTTTTAGCGTTTTGACGGAAAGCGATAAAAATAAAATGCATGCAATGCAATTTCTACATCCACATGGGGTTACATTTGTGCCTAAATACATTCTAAGAGCTTTGCAGAATTTAAACATGAATGAATGCAACATTTGAATGAATATGCAAAAAATAAACTAAACTAAATTAGAAAAGTCCGACGGAATTAAATAAATAAACTAACTAAGCTAAACTATTATTTTTTTTAGGTTCTAACACTAGTCTTTCTCTAATTAAGCTAAGGTATAGCTTTAGTCCAAAAATCCAATCCAAATATAACATAATAATATGTAAGAATAATAAATGACATGAAACATAAAAATCAAACAAAATAAAATGCAAATAAATTTTAATGTCATAGAAAATAAATTTTAGTTTCGAGGACGAAACTTCTTTTTGGTGGGTAGAATGTGTAAGACCTGTAGAAATATTGTAGCAGATATTAGATTTTTGATAAAATTAAATGATATTCTTCTTTCTGTTTTTTTTCTATTTTAACAGAATTTGAACTGAGATTGAGCATGGGTGTTAGTTTAACATTTGAAAAATGGGCGCAATGATTTAACAAGTTTTAAATGAGTTTAGAAATATTTTTGTCTTGTCGGAATTTCAAAAATAAATTATTTGATATTTTTGAGAAAACGGGCAAGATATACCTGCTGTTTGAAAATTTAACGGTTTCCGATATCCGTCAAAATTTAAACGGAGACTTTATATATCGACTACGATGAGAATTTAATTTCATTATTTTTTTTTCTGAGCTAAGGAGCGAAAAATTATTCGAAATAAAATTTATTTGAGAATTTATGAGTTGTTTTAATGAAATTGTTTAAGAACGAGTGCAGGGACTGAGTGAGATGAGTTGACAAGATCACAAAATATCTAGATATTTATATGAAGTTACTTTGTGACCAAGTAAGAAGTGAATGGCTAGGATTTGATCTTACCACTTTAGCACTTTTGATCCAATCGCTCTCATGTAGCAAAACCTTGACTTAAGGAATAACTTTGATCACATTTGGAAAACTTAGAAAAAGATCACAAAACCTCACCCACTCTTCTCTCTTCGACAGACCACCCTCCCATTTCATTTCCTCCCAATGTTTGCTATTCTCCACCATTTCCACTCATTAGAAGCTTTAATTTCTCAAAGGTTTGTGAACAAACTCTCCTTTATTTCCTTTATATGAAAAAGCTTAGATTCCCCATCTTATTTTCTTGGTTGAATGGCTCAGGGACAAGGGAAAAGTAGAAAAAAGAGAGAACACTCTAATTTCTCAAGAGAACTTTGTTGATTGATTATTGCTTGATGAGAAATGCTTAGTGATAAGCCCTTATTTATACTACTCTTGTAGGGCTTTACAATACATAATAGAATTATCTAGAAGCATTGATTACAAAGACAAATCTAGAGACATGGATACTTAGTTTCAATGACTAGAAGGACCTAGAAAAATAAAGATATTATAGTGTCTAATTTCCTCTTATTTTAGTAGATACCTAGAAGCTTCCATAATACTCTTGAGTACTCTTATCTAGTGACTTCCATATGATGATTCTCCATCATTCTCCTCGGGTTGGAGAAGACTCGTCCTCGAGTCGAAAATCTTCTTCATCGCCAAAGTAAGGTGATAGATCAGCAACATTGAAGGTGGCAGAGACTCCATAGTCACCTGGTAGCTCTATTTTGTACGCATTGTCATTGATCTTTTGCGTAACCCTAAGCGGACCATCGGCTCTTGGAGATAACTTGGCATTTGGTTTGTTGGGAAATCGTTCTTTTCGCAAGTGAATCCAAACCAAATCTCCTTCCTTGAATGTGTGCAACCTGCGATGCTTGTCTCGCTGAGCCTTGTACTTTGAATTTTGTTTTTCAATTCTTTCTCAAACTTGTTCATGCAACCTTTTGATTTCATCGGCCCTTTGTTCTGCATCTGCACTATACTGTTGAGTTCTAGGTGATGGAGTTAAGTCTAGTGGGCTAAGAGGACGCATGCCATAAACTACCTCAAATGGACACTTCCCAGTAGCTTGATTGATGGAGTTATTGTAAGCAAATTCAATCTGTGCAAGGATAAGATCCCACTGCCTCAAGTTCTTTCCCACAAAGCTTCTAAGTATGTTTCCCAAAATTCTATTAATTGCCTCTGTTTGCCCATCCGTCTGAGGCTGACTAGCACTACTGAATTGTAGTTTAGTACCCATCTTCTTCAACAATGTTCTCCAAAAGTGACTTAAGAATTTTACATCTCGGTCGGACGTAATAGTTTTTGGTACTCCATGAAGACGAACGATTTCCTTGAAGTATGTGTCTGCAACTTGGACAACATCATTAGTCTTCTGACATGATATGAAATGGGCCATTTTAGAAAACCTGTCAACGACTACCATTATGGAATCCTTATATCGCTGAGTGCGAGGTAGTCCAAGGACAAAATCCATACTAACATCTTCCCATGGTGCCATAGGAACTGGAAGTGGCATATATAACCCTGTATTATGACTTTTGGATTTGGCCAAGTGACAAATTTTGCACCTTTGGATGTGTCTATTGACATCTCTCTCCAACTTAGGCCAATAGAAATTCTCTTTGACTAAGGCCACTGTTTTATCTCGCCCAAAATGTCCTGCTAGTCCTCCATCATGGGCCTCCCAAATAATTGCTTCCCTTAGAGAACATTTGGGAATGCATATAGTCTTTCCTTTGAACAAGAATCCGTCATGTTTGTAGTATCCTTGAGATGACTGCGGATTAGTGGAACTCCAAACCTTACCAAAGTCAGGATCATCTGGATACAATTCCTTGATAATCTCAAATACGACAACTTTAGTTTGAAGAGTAGTGAGTAGACTATGGCGTCGGCTGAGTGCATCTACTACAACATTTTGGACTCCTTCCTTGTGCTTGAGTAGAAAAGGATAAGACTGCAAAAACTCACTCCAAGCAGCGTGTCTGCGGTTGATCTTCTGTTGAGAATTCAAGTGCTTGAGGGCTTCATGATCAGAGTAAAGGATAAACTCTTTATTCAACAAGTAGTGGCTCCAATGCTGAAGAGCCCGAACAACAGCATAAAACTCTTTGTCATAAGTAGAGTATTTGAGCTTCCCATTGTTGAGTTTCTCACTGAAGAAGGCTATAGGATGTCCCTCTTTGCTGAGAACAACTCCAATTCCAGTGTTCGAAGCATCACAACTGACTTCGAATACTTGGTCAAAGTTAGGAAGGGCTAGCACTGGTGTCTCGGTCAAACGCTTCTTCAATTCTTCAAAGCTCTTATCGGCTTCTTTTGACCACCTGAATTTCTCTCCTTTGATGCATTCTGTAAGAGGAGCAACAATTGAGCTAAATTTTTTAATGAACCTTCTATAGAAAGAAGCCAATCCGTGAAAACTCCTTATATCATGGACAGACTTTGGGGTTGGCCAACTGTTGATAGCTTCAATCTTGCTTGGGTCAACTTTTATCCCTTCAACAGTGATGATATACCCAAGAAAATTTACTTCATCGGTCAAGAAAGAGCATTTCTTGAGGTTGGCATAGAGTTTTTGCTGACGGAGAGTTTGGAGCACTTGTCGGATATGCCATAAATGATCTTCTTTACTTTTACTATATATCAAGATATCATCAAAGTATACGACAACAAACTTACCAATAAAGGGCCGAAGTACTTGATTCATTAGCCTCATAAATGTACTAGGAGCATTAGACAACCCGAAAGGCATAACTGTCCACTCATAAAGGCCATCTCTTGTCTTGAAATCTGTCTTCCATTCATCTCCTGGACAAATTCTGATTTGATGGTAACTGCTACGAAGATCAATCTTAGAGAAGATATTGGCACCATGTAGCTGATCCAACATATCATCGAGTCTGGGAATTGGAAATCGATACTTAATGGTGATCTTGTTGACTGCTCGGCTGTCCATACACATTCTCCAACTACCATCCTTCTTTGGTACTAGTAGTGCAGGCACTGCACAGGGACTAACACTCTCCTGAATCAACCCTTTCTTGAGCAACTCTTCGACTTGGCTTTGGACTTCAGCATGCTCTATTGGACTCATCCTGTAAGCCGGTCTGTTAGGGATGATAACTCCGGGGATGAAATCAATTGCATGTTGTATGTCTCGCATTGGAGGTAGCCCTGCAGGTATTTCTGATGGAACAACATCTGAGAATTCAACAAGAAGTTTCTCAATTTCCTTTGGGATGGTGGATTCTTCATTTGATTCGAGCAACAAAACAAAACTCATCTCTTGCGCTTCCTCAGTTGTCACCTTGAATGATTCCTTTGCAACCAAGGATACTAGTGGCCTGGATTCCGTTTTCTGCTCATCAACCTCATTGGGTGGTAGTGGCACCAACTTGATTTTAACTCCATCTTTCACAAAGGTGTAAGTGTTGGCATGACCATCGTATAAGGCATGGCGATCATACTGCCAAGGTCTCTCAAGAAGGAGGTGACAAGCATCCATAGGGATGACGTCACACCATACATTGTCCTTGTACTTTTGCCCAACGGAGAAGGATACAAGGCAACGCCTAGAGACTCTTACCTCATTACCTTTCTTGAGCCATTGCAACTTATACGGATGTGGGTGCTCCTTTGTCACCAGCTTCAATTTTTCAACCATATAGTTGGACACAACATTCTCACAACTTCCACTATCAATGATGACATCACAAACTTTGCCCTCCGAAGTGCAACGAGTGTGGAAGATATTGTGTCTTAGCCATGGTTCTTCTTTTGCCATTTTGGTGTGTAAGCTTCTTCTAACTACTAGTGATTCACCACAATCGGCAAGAATAGGTTCTTTGTCATATACTGGTTCACCCATCTCCTCTTCTTTTAGCGCTTCATGAATATCTTCTTCTTCAAAAGCTTCATGTATCTCCCCTTTAATGATGGTGATGGTTTTGCGATTAGGACAATCAAAAGCAATATGTCCAAACCCCTGACATTTGAAGCATCTGGGTGTCTTGGAACTACTATCTTTTGTAGTCTTTTGTGGCGGTTTGGTTGAAGAGCTAGGTTCTTGAGATGGTTGTTTGTTTTGATGGGCATAATTTCTAGTAGAGGAAAAATGTTGGTATGAAGATTTTTTCGGTAATTGTTTCTCAACTCGAATGGCAATACAAATAACCTCATCCAAGCTCCAAGACTGGGTGTGCAATGTCAGTGTTTAGCCCTCCAAGGTACCGAGCTATTGATTGCACTTGTTTTTCTTGTATATCACATTTCATCATCAATTTCTCAAATTCTCTAGTGTATTCCTCTACTGACAAGGATTTTTGACGAAGGTTTTGTAATTTAATAAAATTGTCGTGATAGTAATGAGGAGGTAAAAACTTACGAGTTAGTTCTCGACGCATCTTCTCCCATGTCTTGATCTTGCGTTTTCCTTCATGCTCTCGTTTCTTTTTAAGATTTTCCCACCAAATTGAGGCGTGTTTCTTCAACTTGACAGTAACGATCTTTACTTTTTGCTCCTCTGGAACATCTTTATATTCAAATACACATTCAACGGTTTGTAGCCAATCTACAAACTCATCGGGTTGCAGTTTCCCTTCAAAATCTGGAATGTCTACTTTGATATCATTCATTTGAAATTGACGTCGGTGTGAGCGACTTCTTCTAGATGAAGAAGAGTCACTATCGGAGCCATCATCATCAAATCTTCTTTGTTGAGCTTCCAATAAGGCTTGTTGGGTGTTGACGGTCTCTTGAAGTTGTTGAATTTGTCTCCTCATTTCTTCCATCTCAATATCATGGAGAGATCTTTCGGTTTGTCTTTTCGGTGGCATTCTGACAATGGTGGTTGAAGATAGTGGCGGTGCGTGGTTGTTGTGTTGGCGGTGTTAGTTTCGCGAACAAATAGCCGCAAAGTGAAGTTTTGAGAAAGCAACTCCTTCCTCACTTGTAACTCACTTTCCGTTGATTTCTTCGCTCAAACTCAACTCTCAAGAGAACTTTGTTGATTGACTATTGCTTGATGAGAAATGCTTAGCTATAAGCCCTTATTTATACTACTCTTGTAGGGCTTTACAATACATAATAGAATTATCTAGAAGCATTGATTACAAAGACAAATCTAGAGACATGGATACTTAGTTTCAATGACTAGAAGGACCTAGAAAAATAAAGATATTATAGTGTCTAATTTCCTCTTATTTTAGTAGATGCCTAGAAGCTTCCATAATACTCTTGAGTACTCTTATCTAGTGACTTCCATATGATGATTCTCCATCACTGAACCTAGTCTATTTTGAGAAACCAAATTCTAAAACCTTTACTTTGTCAAAGTTGTAGATCCATGATAAGCAAGAGAAAGTTTTGTTTGAAACAACTTTGAACAAATGAAACTTTTAGAACATGTGTTGAGTCTTGGTTCATGAAAGAAATTAGTTGAGCATTGTCTTGGTTCAACTTTGTTTTTTTGTGAACCATGTAAATAAAATTTTGATGAAAGAAAGTTCTTCCTTTATATTGTTTCTTGGTCGTGAGGCCATATTAGATGAGAGGATGATTTATTCAACTTTGTTTATTTTTAAAAAAATCAATAGATCTATGATTCTCTCTTACTTTTTAATTCTAAAATTACATACTCTCTTTTGAGTAAAATTGATTAGAAAACTTTGTTTTTGTGATTTGTTGGTTTTATTTGATTTTATTTCAATTAGAGCTAACACTAGTTGATTTAGTAGATTAATTTTTGATTGAAATGCTAAGAAAAGGAAAAAGCCCCAATTTTTGTAAGTTATGATTTTAGGGTTTTCAAAATTGTTGTTAAGTTTCAAATAAAATCAAATTGAGTTTGTTTATGTGAAATTGGTAATCTTATAAGTGTTCTAACTATGTTTATTTTTGAAAACAATGATTTTTGAAGTGATATCAATTCTGTCCGAAATTTTTAAAGGTATTTTGGTCATTTGATAATTGATATTTTGCTCTTAGAAGTAAACCATTAGATCCGCCTTTTTGAAACGATTAAAATGGATATATGATTTGCGACGATCGGACAAAGATTGAATGAGTTATGGTCGTTTCAAGTTTGTAAATATTTATTGTCGTTTTTTTGATGTAAAATATAGTAGTAGCAAAATGATAGAGATTATTTTCTATGAAAAGAGAAAAATGTTTAGAAATTGATTTATGAAGTTAAATAGAAATTCTTTTGTCGAGGACTTATATTTTTAAATGTCGGCCGAATTGACCAATAATTTAGTAGTTTGAACTTGTTTTGTTTTATAAAGAAATGAGTAAGTTGTTCGAAAAGATATTCTTGCTTTCGGAAAAGCATTAAAATAGTTTCAATTTATTTTGCGGCGTTTTTGGATAAAACTATTTATTAAAGTTATCATAATTTTAAGAGTTGTTTTGAAAAGGTTTTGATCCTAGTTAGTTGAGAGAGAACGACCATAAGTTTTGAAATCTATTAGTAGCCGAGCTAGGACTTAATCAAGTGTCCAAATAGTTTATTTATTAACTCAATTAAGTTGAATAATTAAGGTTGAGAGGGTGTTAGCCAGATCGGGGACTTCGTTGAGAGAGACGGATATTGCTAGCGTAGCGTCAGTGAACGTGTTGGAAGCTTGCTAAGGTAGGGGCACTTTCTAACGATTTCATATACCTCGAAATATCGAGTGCTTTTTATGAATGTGTAACTGTTGCTTGAATACACTAAAACAACAAAAAAAATTAGCGGCGGTTATGGCACAACCGCCGCAGCTTGCAAAATTACCGGCGGTTCCTAACCGCCGCTGATTGCGTTTTTATTTTTTGTTTATTTTTGTGTTTACCGGCGGTTGGAAACCGCCGCGGTTTGTGTTTTTTTAAATTTTTGGGTGTTTGTGATTACCGGCGGTTGTGTCAAATCATTTTTTTTTTGCGTTTTAAATTTTGGCTATTTTGTTTTGACCCAATTTTTTTTAAAATTAGTTACAATTGCTTGCTCCAATGAGTCTTCCACTCTTGCTTGCTCTTGAACATTCTTAGATACTCTTGATGACACTTCTCCTTCTTCAGCGCAATGTTGTTTTTTTATTTTATCAAATGAGTCTTCGACTATTTCTCCCTCTTCATCTCTCATCAACAGTTCCAATGAGTCTTTCACTCTTTCTTTTGAATATTCATGAATCTCTTTTTTTTTTTCCTCTCAAATCTGTTATTTTACTTTGCACTTGAAATTTTTAACAATGTCCACTCATTTTATTTATAGAATTTAAAGTCTTCATAAATTATTATTTTTTACTAAAGAACCATTATTATATGTAACCAAATTTTATTTAAATTTCAATGTATATCCACAAATTAAACTTACTATGCTTTAAACAAAAAAAAAGTGTTTAAAATATCAAACTTTAGTTTTTCAAATATATATATATATATATATATATATATATATATATATATATATATATCACTTCCACTTACCAAAATAAAAACCACTTCTATGTATTTTTTTATATTTAAGTTTTTTTTGGTATGGATATTTAAGTTTATAATTATATTAAAAATTGAAAATTAATTTAAAATAAAATATTTAAATTATTCGAGTAAAATTACAATTAAGAGTATAAAATTTTGAATATTATTAAAATTGATGAGGACCAATTAAATAACTTGATATATAGCAATAACTTTTTTTAATATATATTGTTAGTATTTTTTTTAGTTAAAATGTTTTAATCCCAAACTTATATAAATCTTGTTTGTTTTGGTAAGATTCATATAAATCATTTTTAAAAACTAAAACCTTTTTTTTATCCAAAAAAAAACAGATAAATAAAAAAAGAAGAAAAGCAAGAACGCCAAAACAGATAAACTCTGTTTTTAATCATAATCTTTTTTGTTTTTTAACACTCCAGCAAAAAAAAAAGAGAAGAAATGCAAATTAAAGCAAACAAAACGTCAAAGGGAAAGAACGCAAAACCTGAACAACAGTACTGAAACCTAATAGGTACTGAAACGTAAAAGCATAGGAACCGATCAGCAAAATCGATCAGCCAAATAGATCTTTATTTCGATCACCGCCGTTCCTTTGTCATTAGCTTCTCCTCAACACATGTTTCACAACTCTCTCTTTCTCTCTTTGATTACATTCTATGTTAACTTGATTATGATGATTTTCAGTGATAATAATTTGTTAAGTTGTTACTTTCTTGGATTCTTTACAAATTGATTTTTGGGTTTTTCAGTTTTGTGGTTTAATTTCTTGGATTCTTTTTAAGTTTAATTGTTAGGGTTTTGATTTTAGGGATTCTTTTCGATATAAGTTATAATATGAGCAATTTGAATTCATGGGACTTGTGTAAAAGATGTTGAAACTTTCGAGTGATTCATTTGAGTAAGGTGTTCAGTAACTAGTTATAAAATACCAGAGTTAATAGTTTACTATCAATAGGAATGTTCGAAGCGTTGGTGGTAAATTCTGCAGAATATTATAGCGGATGACTGATCTAGTTATTCCATTGATTTTAAAATTATAATTCCATCAGGTGTTGTTTGTCTTTTAGATGTTACTATTGTACAAGTGTTGCATCTTCTTTCATGTTTTGTTCTTAGTGCTAGAATTAGTTTTCTGTCATGTTTTGTTTGTTTACCTTTGTACAGGTTTCTTTTAAAGGTTGTCAAATATTTTGTTGATTAATGTTCCTTGTTATGTATTTTCAGGTATGACAAGAAAAAGAAGATTACAGATTATGACTGGTCTCACACCGGCTGCGAATGAACCCATCAATACTGCTCCCACACCGACTGAAGGCCCTACACCACCTACGAACCAACCTGTGCCACCTCCACATCCTGAACCTGACAACATTTATGCATCTACACTTGCAATCAACAATCCAGCGAATAAGTCAAAGAAAAAGTCCGAAAACTATTGGACGGTTGATGTAAGAGGTACGTATCTGTTCACTGTTTATCCATAACCTTTACTACCAGTTTAAATATGTAGAATTAGCACTGCACATAAAAATTGGAATCATATATCACAGCACACAACCCACTTTTTGTGAACTAGGAAGTAGGAACCCACATCATGATTGAATCATTAAAATTCAATGTGCACATTTCTATTTACTAGCTAATAGTAATCTTTTTTTCTCTCTCACTATACATTAATTTCTCTATGTTGAAGATTTTGGTAACAGTAATTTGCTAAAATAATAGAGGTGACCATATAATTTTGACCAAAATGTGTATGGTAGGGCCTAGATGTCTTCTTTTATGAACTGAAATGGATAGAGTTTATGAGATTTCCCATTACCTTCAGAGAATTATGGAATAAAAAAGGAAGTCTAAAAGGATTCATTATGGGATACAGGGATAATTCCAAGGCTCATAAATAATATGCTCCCCAGTCAGCACCTCTTGCAAAACTACTGCTAACACCTCAGTCTTGTAAATTCAGCTCAATTGATAGCTGGAATCTGCAGAGATGTTGATATATTGAGTTTTAGATTTAAATTCAGCTCATTTATTCTTGTTTTACTAATTTTTTGAAAACTACATAATTTATTTTGTTATTTAAAAAATTTAAGTCCATTTTTATTTTCTACTTATCATGAATATGGTATCAAATTCGAGTTGAGGACTGTAACGTAGAAATTGAACTCATGACCCACACTCGGCATGACTCGTGAGAATGGATATTGAACTTTTTTTGGAGTGTTACTTTACTCAAATTCTATTGTTGGATGTATAAATGTGTTGAGACATTTTCATCTTTGAGCTAGCTTTTGGAATGAGATTGTTGACCGTGGAAATTTTTAAATTTGACATGTAAGAAGGATTCAAGTACATTTACTAAACGTTTCAATTATTTTTTAATAGACAAACTCTCAACGCTCTTTGTTAATACATTGCGAGTCTGAGGGATAATGTTAAATAACATTTCATTTACTTTGAGTAAGCAACGTACTGCAGTTTGTTATTTTCTGAAATCATGTGATACCTTTATGTTTTTCTGAATATTCATTAGGCTTTAAAATGAGTTTTCTAGTCATCTGTCTAGTTTTATATATCTATGTGTTGTTTCTTTCTCATCTCATTCAATTGGCTATTAAGAAAATGAGGATTGTGCTTGTAGGCTAGTTTACATAATTTTCTTCTCACGAAGTGTGGTGTTTTTTTTAATGGATTTTATATTCCGTAGATGCTAGAGGAGTGGTCAAAGAAGTTCGTTTGAGAAGTAAAGATGTATTTATTCTTCCTAACGGGCAAACTATACTCATGGAATGGAACAAAGAAGGACAACCAGTTCGAGAGGCTGCTTGCCTCTTAGGGAATTTTTTGGGAACTATTGGGAATGATTTCTCTAAGTTCCCTATTTCCTATGAGAGGTGGCCCGCTGTACCAGGCCATTATAAAGAGCAGGTCTGGCAGGCCAGTATAAAGGTATATATAAACCTTCATAATTTAATGCATTGAACTTGTAATTTATTTTCTCCACTCGTTTGTTTTAAATATTGGCATTGATTAGCTGTAAGGAATACATATGTGAAATGCTCCACCTCTGCAAAGATACTTAAAAGGCAATTTCACATTAAAACAAATTGATGTGCATGAATGAAAGTTAATTGCATCTGTTACATGGTCTTATACTTCAAATGCTATCTACAGACTCTTTTTTTTGTAGTCAATCACTAAATATGGAGTTTTGAATTTGAAGCACCGTTTATAAATTTAAAACAGAGTTGGTTGTGAAGTAGCATGAATCAGTTTAGTTTAAACTAGGCCATATGAAGCCTATTGATCTTTTCTCAATATTATTTAGCGATTGATCAATTTACTTATTTGGGTTTTTATTTGGATTTTGAAGCCATATTTTGATGTCAATGAAAGTTTCCAAAACACTGTATAATTGGTGTTATTGGAAGGAGGTGGAGAGACAATCGTAAGGTTGCATATGATGAATGTTACAATTCAGTATGAACTTGGGAAGAAAGTCTTAAAGTACGCCCAAAAGGATGTGATGTGGACCAATGGGCTTCTTTTTTGACTTATAGATTGAAGCCTGAGACTCAGGTAAAATTATATAAATTACGGAAAATGTCGAGTGCTCACACAACATTTATTCTATAATATTTAACTACTTTATCCGTCTGTGGTTATAAAATTATTAGGAGAAAGCAGCTAAAAATGCTGCTAATCGTGCAAAGCAAACAATCCCACACACTCTTGGGTCAATGAGTCTGGCACGACTCAAGCATCGATTGGTAAAATAACTTATGCTTTCAAATACAATCAACGTTAAATGATTATTTCTTTATTTTTTTACTTACTTGAGTATCAATTTTAGGTAACGGAAGACCAACGACAATATACAAGAGGTGACATGTATGGCATCTCACACAAGAGCAATGAAGGAAAATTTATAAATGAGGAAGCAAAAAAAAAAAAGTGTAAGCATTTTTCCAATTTAGACAACTACGTAGACTAATATTAAACATCTGAAAATATTCCTAATTAACTAGCTCATAGAGAAAGAAAAGGAAAAGTCAATAAAGTTTTAATTTTTATCAGATTTGTTGTGATAGTGTGTGAGCATGTGTATTTAACTAGCTGGCATAACTCCCCTAACAAATAACTATACACCAGATACTAAAATGGATCATACATGTCTTTAGCAAGAACCACGTGAAGATGTGGTGTACTAAAACAAACTAAATGTAGATTAATGAGCAAGAAAATAAGCTGCAATTCCATGTTTCTAAATGTTAGCCTTCATTGATATGTCTTTATTGTGATGAGGTTATTGTGGATATAATCTTAATTATGTAGTATTAGTTGCAAAACCATTTTAACAATAGTGCCTCTAAACAATATTGTTCCCACCTACTGTTTCGATGGTCAGTTTCAGCTTTGCTTGTACTTAATACTTTGGTGGAGCAGCTTCTTTAGTTGATTGTTCTGCATTGATTCTAACTTGTTGAATATATTTACTATTATATAGGAGGAGTTAGAAAAACATCGTCAAGCAAATTCTTCTATAAAAGATGATGGATACATTGAAGTTTTTGGAAAAGAACATTCAGGATATGTTCGAGGCATGGGGTATGGTCCTGTCCCATCTCAATACTTTGGAAGTTCATCCTGATCTTGTCATAGATGATAATCTTTTTTTTAATACTCATTTTTTTATGGGCTTAAACTTCAGGTTTCAGACATGGATGCTCCCACAAGAGGAAGACCTTCTTCAGCTAATCATGAAACACTGGATTAGGGTGGTTATTGAGTACATTAGTAGATTGATTGATCACTTTAGAATATTTTGAAATACATTGATATGTTTTGAAGGATGTTTTAGATGTGATCGATTTGATATTATAATATTTTACTTTAGGTTGAATTATTTTGTATTTGAAGTGATTAGAGAAACATTAATATTTTGAAGCATTTGGATTATATAAAATTTCTTATTATGTTTACTTTATTATTATTTTTTAATGTAAAAATAAAATCCAAACAAAAAAAATGAAAAAAAATAGCTGGAAACCATTTTTTTTTGTGGGAAATCAAAAAAAGAATTTAAGGGAAACAAAAGAAAATATTACCAATAAATTGCGGGAAATTTTAAAAAAAAAATTGTGGGAAAGCAATAAAATAAATATGGGAAACAAAAATAAGATTGTTAATAAATTGTGGGAAATATGAAAAAATAAATTGCGGGAAACCAAAAATACAAATTGTGGGAAACCAAAAGAGAAAAAAAAATACAAAAAAAAAAGAGGGAAACGAAAATAGCGGCGGTTAGAACCGTCGCAATATTTGTAGGTGAATTTGCAACGCAATGTCCATTAGCGGCAGTTGGAACCGCCACTGTATGCTCAAAAAAACTTTCAACGCAAAGATAATTAGCGGCGGGTGGGAACCGCCGCAAAACCCCAATCAACCGTCGCAAATTGACTTAGCGGCGGTTATACCAACGGTTGCCCAGAACCGCCGCTACATGACCTAGCGACGCCTCTTCCTGGGACGCCTAGTGATATATCTATTTGTTTGATGTGTTGCAATATGATTTTTGAGCGTGTTTGTTATGTGATGTATTCTCGTGACGAGAAGTTGTTGTGAACATGCTATATTTTACACATGATCGAGATGTTGTTGTGAATTTTCATATGATTGAATAATAAGAAATGTTGATGCATGTACGTGATTGATAATCTTTGGTACATGTCATGTATATATAATTGAGAGAATTATATATGTTGAGTTATTATGATCTTTGATGCATCAATATATGTAGAGAAAGCGTATGCTCATGCATTTTCATAGTTGCGTGTATGTCAAGAGGACTCCACTGGGTGAGGACTTTAGAGAACGGAGCCCACCTAATCCTGGGGGATTTTATTGAGTTGTGTCGGCGTAGAGGACTGTGTGACACTTTTAGTAAGGGTGAACCTACGACTCTCTGTGGAGAGGTTAAATTCTGGGATTCATGCATGTGAAAAAGACCCAGCAAGGGTGATCACAATCATATAGAGTCTGCATTAATAGGCTAATTGTGCATTTAAATATTGTTGTGTGTGACTGAGAAATAATTAGTGCACCTAATTTATATGATGTGTGATTCATGTGATGAATGTGTAAACAATGTCATGTATTGTGTATCTTGTGCTGCATATTTTTGGTAATATGTTATTTTTAGTTGGTGACCCTCTACGATCATTTTTAGGTTTTTACTTGCTCCGTGTTGAGAAGTGGCGAGGCTTGAAGCTGTCTGCGGGTCTTCGTCACCCATTCATCTTGAGTAGAGTTTAAAGATCAGCTTAGGGGTAGTACTTTAAGAGTCTCCTTACTCTTATTTTTTTTGTTCGCTGTATTTACTCTGAAAATTGTATTATGTTATATTTTAGAATAAATGGTGTCAATATGTTTGTTTAGACATAGCGTTTGGTTTTTATTCATAAAACTTTTAATCGTGAATGTTTGTTTTAAAGTCTTTGTGTTGTTTTAAAAAAAAAAGACCCACTTTGGAGCTATGAAAAAACGAGGCGTTACATGGTTCATCAACCGACTTGCTGGAAAATTAGGTCAATTAACCCTCTTCTTTGAATAAGAGATCAAAATTTGCAACCTGTTAAAATAACATTACGAACATGTGCTTCATGAATGCATGGTTCTACATCTCTAATGCCTAAATGCAGAAATAATGCAGATGAAATATCTTATCATATGCAGGGTTTTTGTGTGATTCTTTTTATGCATGAGTCTATATGCATGAACTTGTATGCATGAATGCATGAGTTTCTGAATTTTTGTTGAGAAAAGTCTGAATTTCCCGGTACCGTGAATCTGAGTAACTCCACTAAGGTAAGATCATGAGACGTTGACTGTTTCTTGTTGTTGGGCGAACATTCAGTCAAGTTTTCAAAAAGGATAGCAACTTTCTTCATGAGATGGAATCAAAGGATTGCCACTAATTTCTGTATATGGATTGGGGCATTGTATTGTACGCCATCGGTTTCCCTTTAGATATTTAAAATTTCAAAACAGTTTGTAATTTTTCAAATGCTTTTATTATTTATTTTTACAATGTTTAAATGCTTTATTTGTTAAAAATGAATAGCACAAATGTATACAATTAGAACATAAAAGCAAGCAGACACAATATGATTGGAAATGAGAATTTAATTCCTTGCGCAAAATGCGGAAAGTTTTTACAACTGGATGCTAATCTCTCAATGAGGTGATTGCAAAATTGAAACTAAGATAATGGCAATGAAAATAAATAAATTCCATGGAATCATAACAAAGTTTTCCAAGGAGATTGGGCCAATCTTTTCCATATGAAGCTTCGCCTTCATGCCAAATCAAGTGATGCAGTCCTATGCTCTCTTTTTTTCATTGCCCCTATTTTTTCCTGGACCGCCCTTTCGGGTTTTTGATCCACCGGGACGCTCTTTATTGCCTAATCCTCCCTTTCGGGTTTTCAATTTAACGAGCTCTTTTTTTTATCACTTTTTTTTAGGCATAGTATTTCTTGACTGCGTCGGAGTTCACTGGATGTGCAAACTCTTCACCGTCCATAGTTGCAAGAATTACTGCTCCGCCAGAGAAAGATTTCTTTACGACAAATGGTCCATCATAGTTAGGAGTCCATTTTCCTCATAAATCTTTATGAACAGGCAGTATTTCTTTTAACACTAAGTCACCTTTCTTGAACTGTCTTGGACGGACTTTCTTATCGAAAGCTCTTTTGACTCTTTGCTGGTATAACTGACCATGACACAAAGCTGTCATTCTCTTTTCTTCAATAAGATTGAGCTGATCAAGCCGATTCTAAACCCATTCTGCTTCGTCAAGTTTAACATCTCTCAAGACTCTTAACGAAGGGATCTCAACTTCTAAGGGTAATACTGATTTCATACCATAAACCAGAGAGAAAGGGGTTGCCTCTGTTGAAGTGCGAACTGTGGTTTTATACCCATGAGGAGAATAAGGAAGCATGTCATGCCAGTCCCAGTAAGTCTTCACCATTTTCTGAATAATCTTCTTGATGTTTTTGTTAGCTGCTTCCACGGCGCCATTCATCTTGGGCCGGTATAGTGATGAATTGTGATGTTCAATCTTGAACTCAGCACACAACGCTCTCATTGTTTGGTTATACAAGTTGCTGGCATTATCAGTGATAATCTTGTTAGGGACTCCATAACGACAAATTATCTTTCTCCTGATGAACTTGGAAACCACTTTTCTAGTGACATTGGCATACGATGCTGCTTTAATCCACTTGGTAAAATAATCAATAGCAACCAAGATGAATCGATGACCATTTTCCGCTTTTGGTTCAATCATACCAATCATATCTATGCCCCACACGGTGAAGGGCTAAGGTGCTGTCATGACATGCAGAGGAGTAGGTGGAACATGAATCTTATTCGCGTAAATTTGACATTTATGACACTTTCTGGCATAACTAATGCAATTTGCTTCCATGGTCAACTAGTAATAGCCTGCACGGAGAATTTTCTTTGCCATAGCATGCCCGTTTGCATGGGTACCAAAAGCTCCTTCATGAATCTCTTAAATAAGCATGTCTGCTTCTCTCTTCTTTACACAACGGAGTAGGATTTTGTCATAATTTCTTTTGTACAACACTTCCTCATCTAGGAAGAAACCAATTGCTAGCATCCTTAAGGTCTTCTTATCTTGCTCATAGGCACCGGCAGGATATACCTTGTTTTTAATAAAGTTCTTGATATCATAATACCAAGGTCTTCCATCCTTCTCTTCTTCAACTATGAAGCAATAAGCGGACTTTTCTCTACGCTTAATTGCAACACGAGGTACATGATTTGGCCAACTCACTTTGTACATAGATGACAATGTAGCTAAAGCATCAGCCAACTGATTTTCTTCTCTAGGAATATGATGGAAAGTGATATCATCAAAGTACTTCGTCAGTTCCATAATATAATCCCGATATGGAACTAAATTAGGATGACGAGTTTCCCATTCACCTCGGACTTGGTAAATAACCAGAGCGGAGTCTCCATACACTTCTAGGTTTTTGATTCTCAAATCAATTGCCCCTTCTAGACCCATAATGCAAGTCTCATATTCAACAATATTGTTGGTACATTCAAACAACAGTCTGACTGTAATACCCTAATTTTGCACTTTTTGAATAAATATTTTATTTTTTAAAATTATTTCCTTTTTTTATAAGAAATGTCGGAAAGTTCTAAAAAAATATATGTTTGCATCGTTGTTTTCTTTTTATTTTAGTTGTCGCAATTTGTTCATTTTTTTATAAGAAAAATAGCGAAATTGATTAAAATAAGTTTAGTGTTTTTTGTGTAATTGCATTTTTCACTTGCATGCCATTTGGACCAATCGCTTGGTGACACCTCACTATCTCCACCTCATAATCATTTTCATTACCATTTTCATTGTCATTAACCCAAAATTACATTTTAATACACAATTACCACTCACATAATCTTACCACTATATATATTATTTTAATCTCATTCAATCATTAGGGAGCACAATTCCCAAAAAATCAGAAAAAGTTTCTCCTCCCTACTCTACCAACACATTTTCGGCGACCACCGCCGGAATTCCTTTTTCCGGCCAACTTCCGGTAACCAAAAATCATCAAAAATCCAAAATCAAACACTCAATCTATACTAATTCAAGTCTCCTAAGTTCGAATCCGTCGTCTGTTTCGTAAAAAAAACACCGGAAGACCGTTAAAAAACAGATCTAAGTCGCGGCCAATATAAAACACTCCGATCCGAGCTTTACGTGCATAAACAAAGGTAGAGAAGGATTGTTTCATGCTTATGATACTCCTCTGAACATAAATCAACCGTCGTTTATACTTATTTGTACACGAAACTCGTTTTTGAAATTTTAGATCTAAACTTGCGTGGTCGTTTTCTCGTTACAGAAGCATCGATTGTGAAAACTTAGTGTATATTATTGATCCTTGCGGAATATACTACGAAAAGCACTACTTATTTGTTGATTTTGGTGAAAATTTGATGAAACCAATATTGGTTAAAAGAGCTTCATAAAGTTCTAATGGTGGACGAGCCGCTGTTTGAAAAGAAGAAGGATGCACGCGTGAAAGCGGTTTCAGAAGAGATTAAGACGCAGCTGTCTGATCTCATCATGAGATCTGGCGCGTCCACTCGTGGGAAGAATCATGGACGTCTGATGTACATCACGCGCTTGCAGGCCGAGTCCTCACCGTACACCCGCGTCTGCTTCGCTGCGCTGGATCTAAAACGGGTTTGGGTTAGTTCTTGGGCCCTTTTCAGTTTTTTTATTTGTTTTTTTTTTCTGATTATTATGTGCACCCCTATTTACTGTTGCACCCCTGCCATGTTAAATAATTTTTTTTTTGTGACTTAAAAAATGAAAAGTGCTTATTAAAAATAAGTACTTATTTCGAAAGAGCTTATTCTAATAAGCACTTTTGGGATAAATGCTTATTTAATTATTTTTGCAATTCTTTTCATTTATTTGAAAACCTTTTTTACAATAAATAGAATAACAATAAATAGACCTTGACAGATGACTTGTGGTTAAATTTATCGTTGTTCCCGAACTTTTAAGAAGTGAAGAAAAACTTATTAGTTGAAAAAGAATAAGAAGGAGCTTGACGGATGACTCGCCTCCGTCTTATTTTATTTTAACTAATTAAGTTCAAATAAATGTTTAACTGACGTTCGTTGATTAAGTTCTTGTTTCTATGATTTAATTTCGCGTCACTATAACTGCTCAGCATCATCATTATCCGTCATTTACATGCATTCATCTGCATATCTATCATCTTCTACCCTTTCTTTTTCTTTTGTTTATCTGAACTGAATTTGTGGAAATCTTTTCTCAAGAAGTAGAATAAGAATAAACTAGTCCTTGACGGATGACTTGCGACTCTGAGTTTATTTTTGTTCTAAAAACTAAAACACTTATTAATTAAAAATGAAATAGAAGGAGCTTGACGGATGGCTTGCTTCCGACTATTTTCACTTTTTACTTAATTCGATAATAAACTGAGTGAAAAAGTCAAGCTTGACGGATGACTTGCCTCTGCTTGGGTAACCTTGTCCTTGACGGATGACTTGTGACATCGAGGTTATCCACATTCACTAAATAGTAACCTGATCATAAAAATCATTCAACACACTCAACTATTTTTCCTGCCCTTGCGCAGTCAATTCTTTTTTTCAAACTTAAATCTTTCTCATTTCTTTTCTTAAAAGCACGATATTTTATCTATTCCCCTGATACAGACAAAAGCTTAAGCCTCAGTCGAGCATACAAGCAAACTATCGTATCAGTTGAATGCGACATAAGCGTTGTTCATTAAAAAACAACAAACAAACAAACTTTTTTTCAAGAAGAACTACGTGAGCTTTGACTTCCTCATTGTACTTGGGGGATACGTAGGAGCGAGATCGTAATCTCGTCAAGCCAATTAATAAAAACTCTTTTTTTTTCCTTTTCTGTCTAATATGCGGCAATATATTATTTTTTGTACGGTTATTCTGTTTATGCAAACCAAATTCCTCAAATGGTTCCCGTTGAGTACAACGGATATGAGGGGGTGTTAACGTCTTCCCCTCATGTAACCAACTCCCGAACCCAACTCTTAAAGGTTTTATCACTATATTCCTTTCCCTTCATGGGATAAATAAAATATGGTGGCGGCTTCATTGCAATATTATTTTGTGTTTGCGCTGGGTGTTACAGCTTGGTGACTTCACTGGGGATATTAAATGATTATAGTGAGTTAAGCCTAATTTGGGGCTTTTGGTTTCCTTATTCCGGGTTAGCCGTATCTGTCATATCTTTTACTTCACCGTAAAATATTGAACTGTCTGGATTTGCTGGATTTGTCTTCTCTTCTACTCCTTTTTTTTCTTTTTGCCTTCATGGCTTGGTTCTTGGTTACAGTGTGATTATGCTCCGTACCCGAGCTAGAGAGATACTCAGGATTAGATGAGGGATTGCTATATTGGGATCCCTGATGGATGTCTCTGGGCTTGGATATAACGGTCTCGACCAGAATAGATTCACTTGGAATGATTGGGCCCCTTGGCGGATGTTTAGCGGGCTTCATGTTTCCTTGTTGGGTTAGAGTTGCTGGTGGCCTTTATTAGGTGTCCGAAACTTTTATCTAGGGACCACTGTTTAGAACATGTGTCGAGGTTATAATATCGACTCACCCAATTGGTGTTATAATCTCACCAAGATCAGGTTGCTTTTTGGGAAAAAGTAATCGTTGATTTTGAGAACCGTGTCAACCCTAGAACAACATGTGAGAGGGATGGGTTATAGGTAGCTTTGGACTTTTGGCCTCAGAGATTCTACTTTGAAAATGACTAAATGGTTGAGAAAAATTGTGACTTTGAGATCAAGTTCGCTGAATGATACAATTGTGCAATAGTGGATCCATACATGCATTGCATTCATGACATTCATGCATTCATGAAAATAATCACACATATTCATCTTGCATACATTTTCAAAAAATAAATGAGAAATTTTTTTGCATAGAAATCATGCATTTTTCAATCAAAAAATCTCATTTTCATTCATTCATTCCTCCAGCTACCTTCCTGGCACCGATATTTGGACAAGAAAGGTTTTCCACTACATCATGGACCATTGGCAAGAAAAACATGATGCCTTGCAAGGCTAAGTGAATCAGATGGGTGGAAAATTTGACAGAGTTCTTGAGATGTTGTATGGTTTGAATCTGCCGCCCCAAACGGTTGCGAATGAGGTTCTTGCACCTATAGTTGAAGTCCCACAAGAGAATGCTCCGGTGAATGCAGTGAATTAGCCACCTCATGGTGTACCAATCAGATATGCTCTACCTGAATATGTACCATTTGTGTTTGATGTTTCACCTGGTTCCCAAGCTGTCGAGAATCATAATAGAGGACCTCCGATTCATCAAGGACTCAATCTGTCACAAGAGAATTTGAGTGACCCTATGATTTGGATACCTGTTGGCGTGTTAAAAGTGGATTCTGCAATCAATCAGCTAGAGGAGACCAATCAAAAGTTCCAAGCTCTAGAGGAGAGGTTGAATTTGGTAGAAGGAAGCAATGATCTATTAGACTTCAGTAAGATGTGCTTGGTACCAGACTTGGTGCTCCCACCAAAATACAAAGTGCCAAATTTTGAAAAGTACAAAGGTCTGAGCTGTCCAAAGAACCACTTGACAATGTTCTTTAGAAAAATGGCCTCCTATACTAATGATAATAAGCTTATGATACATTGCTTTCAAGACAGTCTCACTGGTGCGTCTCTCAACTGGTACATTCAACTCGAGAGTACTCACATCCAGTCATAGAGAGATTTGGCAAATGCTTTCATCAAACAATACTAATACAATTCAGATATGGCTCTGAGTCGTACTCAACTTCAGAATATGACTCGAAATGAAGATGAATCCTTCAAGTTCTATGCACAAAGGTGGAGAGCATTGGCTTCACAAGTACGTCCACCACTCCTAGAGACAGAACTTGTGGACATGTTCACCAATACTCTTCAAGGGGCATACTTTGAAAGGATGATTAGTAGTTGTTGGAACAAAAGTGAATCTGACAACTACTCACTTAAGTTTTGATGATAACAAAGTATTAATGAGCAATAGGGTATTTTAATGTTTGATCTAAGTGTGCAGAAACTCAAGTTAAAATTAACTTTGCATAGCTTGGAATCTTTGGTGACTTTATTAAAAGCATGATGCAAGCTCTGATGATCTATCAGAAGGATTGATCATTAGAAACTCTCAGTCATCAGAAACAAACAACACAGAAGTTGTATTGGAAATACAGGTTCTAATAATCAGTCTTCTACTGGAAGCTTCATTAAATAGAAATCACATGTCTAACTTATAATTTGATGAAGAGATGACATGTTCAACTTAAGGATTAACAACGGTCAAATTCAAATGAGTGAAGGAAAATCAAAGCACGTTCAATCTATCATCTTAAGAAGATAATGATAGCAATAGTCACTTTCCAATTACCTCATTTGGACATACAAACTCTTAACCTGCAAAAGAGAGTCAAAAGTTTCCTCTTTGAGCTTAAGCACATGTGATCACCTAGTGTAATACCCTAATTTTGCACCTCATTTCTAAAATAATTTTTTATCAAAACAATATTTATTTACTTTTTTTATTGCTAATTGTGTTTTATTTTAATTGAACAATAAATAGAAAAAGAAAGCATCAAAAAACATATTTCATTTTCCTTGCAAAAATATTCAATTTTTATCATTATAAAACATTGTTAACCATGCACCAATCTCTTTATGCCACCTCATAATCTTTTTATCATTTTCATTACCATTTTCCACTAATTATCCCTTAATCTCAAAATTACCTATTATTACACTAATGTCATTTAACCTAATCCTACCACTATATATATTATTTTAATCCCACTCAATCATTAGAGCACAAACTCCCAAAAAAAATCAGAAAAAAGCTTTTCTCTTCCCCTCCACGCGCCACCACCAACCACCGCCGGAATTCCAAATTCCGGCGACTCAAAAAACTTCGAAAATCAACGATCAAGCACTCGATCTATAGTATTTTGACCTATAGGAATCCAAATCCGGTGTTAGTTTCTCGAAAAACTGACCTATAATAGAATAAGAATAAACTATGTCCTTGACGGATGACTAGCGACATTTAGCTTATTCGTGTTCTCAAAATTAAAATACTTATTAATTAAAAAGTAAGGATAAGAGGGAGCTTGACGGATGACTTGTTTCCGCTTGTTTTCACTTTTTAATTAATTCGGTAATGAACTGAATGAAAGGTCGAGCTTGACGGATGACTTGCCTCTGCTTGGGTAACCTCTTCCTTGACGGATGACTTGTGACATCGAGGTTATCAACGTTCACTAAACAATATCTTAATGTTTAAAAGACATTCAACTCACACAACTGCTTTTCCTGCCTTTGCGCAGTCAACTTTTTTAACTCAAATCTTTTTCACTTCTTTTCTTAAAAGGATGATGTTTTATCCATTCCCCTGATACATATAAACGCTTAAGCCTCAGTCGAGCATACAAGCAAACTGTCGTATTAGTGGAATGCGACATAAACGTTGTTCATTAAAAACAACCAACAAACAAAACTTTTTTTCAGGAAGAACTACGTGAGCTTTGAATTTCTCATTGCACATGAAGAATACGTAGGAGCGAGATCGTAATATCGTCAAGCCAATTAATAAAAAACTTTTTTTTTGTTTCTTTTGTTCGATATGCGGTTATGTAATCTTTTTATGCGGTTATTCCTTTTTAAGCAAACCAATTTCCTCAAATGGTTCCCGTTGAGTACAACGGATATGAGGGGGGTGTTAACGTCTTCCCCTCATATAACCAACTCCCGAACCCTACTCTTAAGGTTTTATCATTATTTTCCTTTCCCCTCATGGGATAAATAAAATATTGTGGCGGCTTCATTGTTTAAATTTTTGCATTGCATAATCATCATTGCATTTTTGTATTATTTGCGCCGGGTGTTACAGCTTGGCGACTTCACTGGGGAACAAATGATTAGTGAGTTAAGCCTAATTTGGGGCTTTTTGGTTTGCTTATTCCAGGTTAGCCGTATCTGTCCTATCTTTTACTTTACCGCATAATATTGAACTGTCTGGATTTGCTGGCTTTTTCTTCTCTTCTACTCCTTTTTTTTCTTTTTGCCTTCATGGCTTGGTTTTGGGGTTACAGTGTGATTATGCTCCGTACCCGAGCTAGAGAGATACTCAGGATTAGATGAGGGATTGTTATATTGGGCTCCCTGACGGATGTCTCTGGGCTTGGATATAATGGTCTCGGCCAGAATAGATTCACTTGGGATGATTGGACCCCTTGACGGATGTCTAGCGGGCTTCATGTTTCCTTGTTGGATCGTAGACGCTGGTGGCCTTTATTAGATATCCAAAACTTTTGTCTAGGGACCACTGTTTAGAACATGTGTCGAGGTTATAATGTCGACTCATCTAGTTGGTGTTATAATCTCACTCAGATCACGTTACTTTTTGGGAAAAAATGACCGATGATTTTGGGAACCGTGTCAACCCTAGAACAACATGTGAGAGGGATGGGTTACAGGTAACTTTGGACTTTTGACCTCAGAGATTCCATTTTGAAAATGACCAAATTGTTGAAAGAAGTTATAACTTTGAGATCAAGTTCGCCAAATGATACAATTGTGCAACAGTGGATCCATACATGCATTGCATTCATGAAAAATAATCATGCATATTCATCTTGCATACATTTATAATAAAAATGAGAAAAGTTTATGCATTAAAATCACGCATTTTCAATCATAAAAAAATCATGCATTTTTCAATAAGAAATCTTATTTTCATCTATTCATTCCTCCAGTTACCTTCCTGGCACCGTTACTAGGGAAGGAAAGTTTCACATCATGGATAATTGGCAAGAAAAACACGATGCTCTACAGACTGAAGTGACCCAAATGGGTGGAAAGCTAGATAAGGTCCTTGAGATGTTGACTGGTTTGAATGTGCAACCAAGGGTGGTTGACGTCCTTGCGCCTGTAGTTGTGATTTCTCATGAGAACATCCCCGCTGGTCATGATTGGCCGCCACTTGGTTTGCTCGAAGGTTATGTTCCACAAGGGTATGTGCCTGTGAGTTTTGTTCCACCTGTGGAAACTCCAACCAGAGTTAATGTTGTTCAACAAAGGGATGATCTGTCGCAAGAAATGTTTGATGATCCTAGAAAAGCTTATCAGGGTCCTGAACCTCATGGGCCTAGATTTGCTTATCAAGGAAATGTGTCTCCAGTTGATGAACCAAAGTTTGATTTTGCTCCTCAGTTAGAAGAGGCAAAACAGAAATTTCAGGCCCTAGAGGAAAGGTTGAATCTGGTTGAGTCCGACAATGATCCCCTAGATTTTACAAAGATGTACTTAGTTCCTGACTTGGTGCTCCCGCCAAAATTCAAGGTACCAGACTTCGAAAAGTACAAGGGTCTGAGTTGCCCAAAGAATAATCTGGTCATGTACCTCAGAAAAATGGCTTCTTATGCCAAGAATGACAAGTTGTTGATACATTGCTTTCAAGACAGTCTTGCTGATGTGCCTCTTAACTGGTACATGCAACTTGAAGGAAGTAACATCCACTCATGGAGAGATTTGGCTAATGCTTTCCTAAAACAAAACCAATACAATATGGATATGGCTCCGAGTCGTGCTCAACTTCAGAATATGACTCAAAATGAGGGAGAATCCTTCAAGGTCTATGCACAAAGGTGGAGAGCATTGGCTTCTCAAGTACGTCCACCACTCCTAGAGACTGAGCTTGTGGACATGTTCACCAATACTCTTGAAGGGGCATACTTCGAAAGGATGATTGGTAGTGTTTCCGCTAACTTCTCTGATTTGGTTCGAATTGGGGAAAGAGTTGAAATAGGGATAAAAAATGGCAAGATTCAGCTCACTGCTAGTCCTCAGAGCCATACAAGGAAGCCAGCTGGTAGTTTCAAAGAAAAAAAAGAGGGAGAGACTAGTGATGTCACTTCTAAAAATGACAAAGCTCTACCGGCGATGCCTGTACACTTTCCTTACTTCCCTTATCCGTACTTGGCTGCTACTCAACATCAGCAATTTCCTGGATATCCATATCAAATGCAAATGAATCATGTGCCTCAACAAACTCAAAAGGAACGACTGGCTCAGCAACAGCCCAAAAAGGCCCTTGATCCGATTCCAATGTCGTACAGTCAACTTCTTCCTTATCTGGTGCAAAGTGGAATGGAAACTGCTGGGGCCATGAAACCCAAAACTGCACCAATCCCAGCTTGGTATGACGCCAATGCCAAATGTGAGTATCATGCAGGAACTGAAGGTCATTCCACTGACGACTGCAAAGCTTTTAAGTACAAGGTGCAAGAACTTCTTGATAAGCAATTATTGACCTTCGAGGAAGGTGGGCCGGTTATGAAAGATAGACAGTAAGTGGGCATTCAACAGGTTTCTCCTCTATGGGTTTCAATTAAGGACCAGATTGTCATCACAAAGGATGAAAAGAATAATGGAAATAGTCAAGATAGGGTGCTCCTGTGTTTTTCAAACACACTATTTGCAAACTAGAAGGCTGTTGGAATTTCTGAAAGCACTTTACTTTTAAAGTAGTTTTGTTGTTTTCAAATTATGCTTGTAATGAACACTTTGTTTGAATGCTTTAATTATCAATGAATAAAAAGTACTTTTGTGTGCAATTTCTGTCTTATTTATTCTTTCTTTTTCAAGTCTTAAAAAGATAATAATAAAATGGCAATAACTTCTTGCATATCATAAAACACTTTTGCATTCAATCAAATTCAAAAAAAATGAAAAAAATAAAAAAAATCATTTAGAAGTGAATCCATTGAATCATAGCAGTACCATAATTCCTCATGGTTTCGGGTTGCAAACTTTGTGGAAGAGTTAGTCTGATTATTGGATCAAGAGCATAAAATGCTTGAACTTCATCGGTGACCAGTGGATGTGATCGATCTGGGAACTGAAGAAGAAAGAGGTCAAATTGGGCGCCTCCCCGCAACATGATATGAAAGAGAAAGTTGGTCCTGCTGCTTTGAGAGCAAAGAATGACTCAAATTCATCAAGAACCAGTGGATGTGATCGATCTGGTGATTGATGAAAAAGAAAAAAGTCAGACACCTAAGGCTGTGAAGGAAAACCACAGTCACTACCTAAGGGGCACCTTCTGTTACAAGTTCATACCCTTCAGTTGAAAAATGATGGGGCAAAATGTTAAGCGTGCCTTGATCATCACATGTGTTCTCAAGAGATCGAACTGTCAATGTCAAAGGGCATTTGGCATTTTTCTAGAACTTGCACTAATCCTCTGCTGATTAATTGGTTCAGATCTATGCGCATTGAGGCACTTTTCTTGGTACCAAGAGCCTTTCAAGCCACCCTTATGAATGTTATTATCCTTTGATTAACCAACTTTGAGCCAAAAAAATTATCCTTTTGTTTCGGTGACAAACCACATTACAAGCCTATAGACCAAAAGATTACATCTGTTTACCCCCCTTGGAGTTAGGTAGAAGCTGTAATACTCTTTTCTTTAGCAACAATCAAAATCAATGTTGATCATAGAACTACCAACATCAAAAGTTTTAGGTAGTACACAAAGAAATCTATCACACAAAATGTGCATGAGTTTGAACTTTGATTAGTCGCTTAGAGTTCTTGCAAGCCTATGGAAAAATATCAAGTGAACATGACCACTTCGGTGTACTACTCAAGAACCAGCAACATTATGAGTTTGGTAGTTACTCCGAAAGCACCAAAAGATGAATAAGACATACAAGGACAAACACGAGATGTCTCTTTCGCACTTCACAGATACATAACCACAGTTCACACTTCAACAGGGGCAACCAACTTATCCCCAAGTTTATAACATGAAAGCAGTGCTCCAGTGGTAATTGAGATTCCTTCATTAAGAGTCTCGACAGAATCCAAGTTTTAAGAAGCAAAATGGGTTCATATCCAGCTTAACCAGCTCAACTTCATTGAAAAAAAGAGAATGACAACCTTGTGTCATGGTCAGGTGTATCAACAAAGAGTCAATGAAGCATTTGACAAGAAAGTCCGTCCAAGACAATTCACGAAACGCATAAGATTACAATACTTGACTCTGCATGAAAGTGAAACTTGAAACAGAAGAGATCGATTCAGTCTTCTTTCTCCAAGGCAAGGTCTTGTAAAGTCGAGATCATGAAGAAAGATGGCATTGTTATGATTCAGTGGAATTCATTTATTTTCATTGCCATTATCTTAGCCTCAATTTGCAATTACCTCTTCAAGGGATTTTGCATCCAGTTGAAAAACTTTCCGCACTTTTGCACAATTAATAAATTCTCATTTTTCATTCATCTGTTTGTTAGCTTGCTTTTACATTCTAATTGTGTGCATTAGTGCTACTTATTTTTGACAAATAAAGCATCTAAACATTGTGAATAAAAAGCATTTGAAAATAGCAAACTGTTTTGAAAAAGATGAAGTGTTTGAAAGGAAACCAATGGCATACAGTAAGGTGCCCCGGTCCAAAATACACAAGATCATGGCAATCTCTTTATTCCATCAGATAAAGAAAGGTGTTGTTTCTCTTTGGAAGCCTTTTTGAACACTTGTTCTGCAACAGAAGCTTGCAGAGGTCCTCATCTCAACAATAACAGAGTTACTCAAATCCTCGGTGCCGGGAAATTCAGACTCTCTTTAACAGAAACTCAAAAAGTCATGCATTCATGCATACAAATCCATGCATTCATCCACGCAAATTCATGCATTCATACAAACCCAATAAAAAAGATTACACAAACTTCTGCATATGATCAGATATTTCATCTGCATTAGTTTTGCATTTAGGCAACAGATATACATAATCATGCATTCATGAAACACAGGTTTGAAATGTTGTTTTAACAGGTTGCGAACTTGGATCTCTTATTCAGTGGAAAAGGTTGATGTACCTAATTCTAAAGTAAAATGGTTAATGAACCGTATTTTCTCAACAAGAAGGGTTGATCAATCTTTTCCCAAGTGAATTAGTAAACAAAGTATCATCCCCACCAGATCGGTCCGTGCACCACACTCTGAGACAGAAAGTTTGATAGATCACTTCTCCAGTGTTTTGATTGAGATGGTTATCTCCAGTAAGTCGGTTAGAACAACGTATCTTCAGCAAGTCGGTTGTTAAGTTGGTTCCCCCAGTAAGGTTGACTTATGCACAACATCCTCAGTGAATGGATCGATAAGTCATTACCCAGTAAGCTGGTCAGCATGCCGCATCCTCAATAAAGTTTGTACACTGTACCTCAGCAAGTTGGTTTTCAAACCATATCCCCAATAAAGTCGGCATACCGCCTCTCCAACAAGTTAATTGATGCACCATGTTCTTCAGTAAGACAATTATCAAGAAGTTCTTTCAAAGTTTTGCCACAGTAATGGCATAATATTTGACTTTTTCTCCCAGTGAGTTTCTTTCTTCAAAGATACCTCCAACTCCAGCAGAATACTCCAATACAAAGATCAGTCTTCACTGAAAATCAGAAAGAAATACAGTCTTCACTGTCATCTTAGCTCAGTCTTCACTGAAAGTTAAGGAGAGTTTAGTCTTCACTGTTCGTCTCAAAAATTCAATCTTCACTAAAAATCAAAAACAACACAGTCTTCACTGTCATCTTAGTTTAGTCTTCACTAAAAACCATGGAGAGTTCAGACTTCACTGTCCGTCTCAGAAGTTCAGTCTTCACTGAAAATCATGGAGAGTATAGTCTTCACTGTTATCTTAGTTCAGTCTTTGCTGAAGATTTAGAAAAGTTCGGTCTTTGCTGAATACTTGAAAAAGCACAGTCTTCGTTGTCACCTCAATTCAGTCTTCGCTGAAAATTAAGAAAAGTTCAGTCTTCGCTGAATACTAGAAAAAGTAGTCTTTGCTGTCATTTCAATTCAGTCTTTGTTGAAAACCAGAGAAGTTCAGTCTTCACTGAAAGTCAAAAGAAAGTTCGTTGAAAATCAGGAAAAGTCCAGTCTTCACTGGCGGTCCAAAGGAATTCAGACTTCAGTGTTCATCTCAAAAGTCCAGTCTTCACTAGCAATCAAAGGAAGTCCAGTCTTCGTTAGCAATCATTGATTCAGCCATCGCTATCAATCATTAAAGTCCAATCTTTATTGGCAATCAAAGAAAAGTTCAGTATTCAGTGGCAATCAAAGATCAACGTACCTGGGTGTGAGAAGATCAATTGTTTTTCTTTTGGAGTTAAAGCACCCGGGCGGGAGACAACTCTGTTTATTTTTGAATTCAAGCACCCGGACGGGAGACGACTCGTTAAAAGATCAAAGTACCCGGACGGGAGACGATCATTTCTTTCTCAGGTATCCAATTCTAAATTTCTCCAAGTATGATTTCAACCCTTGTCTCCCATCTGCATTCATCTCATTACATCACTTTCACATCACAAAATTAGGGCATTTGTATTTAATTATCTTTTACCACGAGCGCACAAAGACGCAAGTCATTGGTGCACTCGAGTATAAGATAATTAAATAGGGGCAGCTGTAATACCCTAATTTTGCACCTCATTTCTAAAATAACTTTTAATCAAAACAATATTTATTTACTTTTTTTATTGCTAATTGTGTTTTATTTTAATTGAACAATAAAGAGAAAAAGAAAGCATCAAAAAACATATTTCATTTTCCTAGCAAAAATATTCAATTTTTGTCATTATAAAACATTGTTAACCATGCAACTATCTCTTTATGCCACCTCATAATCTTTTTATCATTTTCATTACCATTTTCCACTAATTATCCCTTAATCTCAAAATTACCTATTATTACACTAATGCCATTTAACCTAATCCTACCACTATATATATTATTTTAATCCCACTCAATCATTAGAGCACAAACTCCCAAAAAAAATCAGAAAAAAGCTTTTCTCTTCTCCTCCATGCGCCACCACGCGCCACCACCAACCACCGCCGGAATTCCAAATTCCGGCGACTCAAAAAACTTCGAAAATCAACGATCAAGCACTCGATCTATAGTATTTTGACCTCTAAGAATCCAAATCCGGTGTTAGTTTCTCGAAAAACTGACCGGAAGTGCTCCGTTCGAAGCCTTGAAGTTCTCCGGCCAACAACTTTCGTTTCCGGCCAAATCACACTCAAACCAAGGTAGTTAATGATCGATCTATACTCCTAAGTTCCCTCTGAACGTTTTTCAGTGATCGTTTTCGTTAAAACTACTAAATTTCGCGTTTGAAACTTTGAACTCCTGTTTGTTTTTCGTCCATTTTTCGTTTGTTTTTATGCAGAATCTGTGAAAACTAACGCTAAAATTAGGATCTACATGAGAAAACGATTTGATTGATGTATTCATATGTGAGTTTTAGTGTTTGTTTGAGCATATGAGGAGCTCGCCGGCCGTCCTCCCCCGCGCGAGCACTGTTCACGTCTGTGTTTTTTGTGTGTTGAGGAAGATGATGACGTGGCGCGCGCTGAGTGGCCACTGGGCCTTCTCGCGCGCGCCCCCCTGTTTTCTCCCCACACCCCCTAGCTGGGTGATGGGTGAACCGGTTGGGTGAACCGACCCAGACCCGGTCTGGTCAATTGGGGCTGGGCCATGGCTTTGGGCCCTTTTGTTTTTTTATTCATTTTGTTTTTTATTACTGTTTGCTGTACCTTGTTTGCTGCTGCACCCCCATGCTGTGATTTTGAATTTTAATTGATTATTGATTAGAAGTGCTTAATGAAAAATGGACGTTTACCTCAAAAGTGCTTTTGTGAATAAGCACTTTTAAAATAACTGTTTATTTAATCATTTTGTAATTTTTTCTATTTAACTTGAAATCCTTTTTTACAATAAATAGAATAATGATAAATAGCCCTTAACGGATGACTTGAGGCTTTAATTTATTGTTGTTCCGGAACTTTTAAAAAGTGAAGAAAAATTTGTTGGTTAAAAAAGAATAAGGTGGAGCTTGACGGATGACTTTCCTCCGTCTTATTTTATTTTAACTAATTAAATTCAAATATTTATTTAATTGATGCTCGTTGAATTAATTCTTGTTGCTAATTAAGATTAAATTTCGCACTATTATAATTGTCTAGCATCATCTTTATCTGTTATTCATATGCTTTCATATGCATTTATCATCCTCTACCCATTCTTTTTTCTTTTGTTTCTCTGAACTGGAACTTGTGAAAATCTTTTGTTAAATAATAGAATAAGAATAAACTATGTCCTTGACGGATGACTAGCGACATTTAGCTTATTCGTGTTCTCAAAATAAAAATACTTATTAATTAAAAAGTAAGGATAAGAGGGAGCTTGACGGATGACTTGTTTCCGCTTGTTTTCGCTTTTTAATTAATTCGGTAATGAACTGAATGAAAGGTCGAGCTTGACGGATGACTTGCCTCTGCTTGGGTAACCTCTTCCTTGACGGATGACTTGTGACATCGAGGTTATCCACGTTCACTAAACAATATCTTAATGTTTAAAAGACATTCAACTCACACAACTGTTTTTCCTGCCTTTGCGCAGTCAACTTTTTCAACTAAAATCTTTTTCACTTCTTTTCTTAAAAGGATGATGTTTTATCCATTCCCCTGATACAGATAAACGCTTAAGCCTCAGTCGAGCATACAAGCAAACTGTCGTATCAGTGGAATGCGACATAAACGTTGTTCATTAAAAACAACCAACAAACAAAACTTTTTTTCAGGAAAAATTACGTGAGCTTTGAATTTCTCATTGCACATGGGGAATACGTAGGAGCGAGATCGTAATCTCATCAAGCAAATTAATAAAAAACTCTTTTTCTGTTTCTTTTGTTCGATATGCGGTTATGTAATCTTTTTATGCGGTTATTCCTTTTTAAGCAAACCAATTTCCTCAAATGGTTCCCGTTGAGTACAACGGATATGAGGGGGTGTTAACGTCTTCCCCTCATATAACCAACTCCCGAACCCGACACTTAAGGTTTTATTATTATTTTCCTTTCCCCTCATGGGATAAATAAAATATGGTGGCGGCTTCATTGTTTACATTTTTGCATTGCATAATCATCATTGCATTTTTGTATTATTTGCGCCGGGTGTTACACCTAGGAATTACTCCAGCGGACCAAATGACTGGACAACATTCATGTACTTCAAACGTCTCTATCATGTCATATAAATGGAGACCTCGTACATGAAGTCAAGTGTGGATTACAACTTGCATAACTGATTATACTAACAAGAAAGCAAATAGAGCTTCTGATAGTTATCTAGATATGCAATATTCAGTTATTCTCATAGTATTCTAAGTGTTTAGTTCTTGTGTCTGTGTTGTAATTTCACCTTGAGTACTTGATATTGTTTAAGTATCTCAAGGCACCAAATACTGCCATATATTTGATTTAAGTATTGTTAGGAAGTCTCTTGCAATTGGGCTTGAGCATAGGAAGTCCCTTACTAGTGTGTTTGAGCAAAGTGTAATCTGTGTGATTATAGTGAACTCCCTTGGAAGTGAAAGGGGACTGGACTACTCTCAACTTGTAAGAGGAACCAGTATAAAATTGCTTGTGTCTACTCTCTCTCTCTTATACGTTTTATTGTGTTGTCCGCTGCATGTTTTGATAAGTTCGCAAGAACTTAGAAGAAGTTTTTAAAACTCCTAAAACACAATTCAACCCCCCTTCTTGTGTTTTTTGTACCTTCAGTATCCGTAGTCGAGCTTTAAGGTGAAGTAAGATAACCTTAAAGAATAGAGACTATTATGAAGATAGACTGATCATCGCATATCATCGATCATGGGATAAGGAGTTATCAAGTCTTGACATAGGTATAAATATTAGGAGGAATATTTATACTGGATTGACCCGCTATGAGAGTACTACATGGAATGTTATGTAATGTGTCATAAGTTACTCTCATGGTGATAATGGTGTAACCCACCCTTCGACCTGAAACCACTATGGTCCCTAGTTGTAGAGTCAAGTGCTTTATCACTGATCTAACATTGTCCATAACTTGATAATCATAAAGGAAATAGATGGGTACTTCACAAAGCATGTTGAGGGACAGTAGTGACCTAGATGGAATTTGCCAATCCTACATAACAAGATAAATGTCTATGGGCCCAATATTGAACTTGACAAGGATGACACAGTTTATGCCTTGTGTTCAATATAGACATAAGGGCAAAGCAGTAATTGTACACAACTAATGAGATCACAGAATGTTTTGTTTAGATCACATAAACATTTCGTGACTTGGATAGCAGTGAAGTGTTGCTAGATACCTCTCACTGTTTATAATATTAAATAGATGATTTAATATTATTACCAACGTTACGGAAACCTACAAGGTCCCACACATAAGGACAATGTAGTGTGAGAATTGAGAACACCGTAAGGTATGGTGCACTTTAGAGAAATATATATATAATGTGATAAGGTATCACAAATTAATGATAAGCGGTGCACCATAAGGTATGGTGGGCGCGCGCGCACATGAGTAGCAAGACTCATGGGGCGCGCGCCCTAGGCTAAGCTTATTGGGCTTTTGCTTCAACTTGTCTTGGTGAACAAGACAAGTGTTTGTCTTGGAGAGCAAGACAATAAACTCTATAAATAGAGGTCTTGTGCAAGAGCAAAGTATAGAAAAGAAACTCATAAGAATTTTAGGGTTACTTGAATCCTAAAATTATTTCTCTACTTCTCTCTCTCACAAAGTTCCTCAGTCATAAGCTAGCACTTGGAGTGAAGGAAAACTGTTCGTGTGGACTAGCTAGAGACGTTGTTGTTCATCCTTCAACGTTCGTGATCGTCTTGTTCGTGATTCAAAGGCTTCTACATTTCAAGAGGTAAAACCCTAAACACATAATCACGTAGTCGTTAATGGCATTGAACGATCCACAATAATTATTTTGGAACCTTCGATTAGTGAAACGTTGATGTGGTGATGAATCAAGCTAATAATCGTTCATGGTGAATTTTGATGGAAGGAATTTGTTACATAAGGGTTCAAGGCATCACAAGGGTTGTAATATGCCGAAAATTCGCTGAAATTGTGACACGATTTGTGAAATCGGGACACGATTTCCGCAAAATCCTGACGCGGTCGCCCAGCCAGAGCTGGCGAGCAGGAACCTGAAGAGCTCGCTGGCTGGCGAGCCTTGGCGAGCAGGAGTTCGAGCAGCATGCCGTCTTGGGAGCGCTGGCGAGCCCTGGCGACCAGTGTGCGACCAGAATTTGACGAACACGTGATTTGTGAAATCGTGACACGATTCTGTCCGTTATGAACGGTATGATCAGTTTATAATAATTTAATTTTAATTAATTATTTAAATCAAGGATAATAATAAAGTGATTTTATTATTGTTGTTTTCCAATGAATGATTATGGCCTTAGATTGCTCTTTTGTTTTTAATTTGGGATTTTAAATACGGCCTGTGTGTCATGCCTTTCTCTAAATCTCTTGATGTAACTTCTCTTCTCATCTCACTCCCTCGTATGTAAAACGAGTTTCTTTGATGTAACACTATAATTGAACTACATAGGAACAAAGGAGGACAGCTGTGAAGATGATGCTTGGAGAAGTAGATCATCGTTAGGCTAGTTTAGGGTTCTCTCATTGGCTTGAGAGGACACTTGCGTTAGGAGGCCATAATCATATCATTTTATATTATTGTATGTATGTATGTTGATGCATGTGAGAGCGTTTAATATGTTAAACAAGCCGGTGAGATCAAACTAAAGTAAAATTCCCTCAACATAAAATATTAAGTTTTTGCTTTTTGAATTTTAGAACTCATCAAGACTGGTATCGAATGATGTGGGTTTTCCTACCGCGAAGTACATTGTCTATATAGGTATGATGCGATGGGATAATGGTAATATCCAACTTCTAAAATTGGGTCAAACTTAACTTAACAAATATAATGAGATTATATGAGTTTAAGAAGTAATGATTGGGAATAATTCATAAGATGAATTGGAATAAGGAGTTATTTACCCAATTGATATATTCAAGAATTGTATGAGATACAATTGGAAGGAGTTCCTACCTAAATAACTAAGTCTTGTGTAATCCGTCCACCGCGGACTTCAGACAAAGTAAATATATGGATCTTGATCCACTAGAAAATCTTCCAACGGGATTTTCCGAATCGAATGATAAGGGTCATTTGTTTTGAGTAAAATAGTGGAAGCCTTTTAATAAAAGACCATATTAAAGGATTAAATTATAATTCAAATATCTTACATATCTTTGAAATTAAAATACAATACAAAATATATATTGTCCTTGTGAAGGACGAGGATTTCATAAAATAGTTTCTGAATTGGTACACAAATGAGAATTGTTCTCAAATGCAAGAAGAACTATAAGTTTTGAACTATAAAACTAAACAACCTGCTATAACTAGATTAAAGAAGGATCCTTGTCAGAAGTATCAAGTTAAGATCTAGATATAGAATATATCGTACTTTTAAATAATAAATGATGTGATCATTTAATCCCAAGCGAGATCCTTTTTTAAAGAAACTTTAAAGTATGATAGAATCCTCAATAGATCAAAGAGTTGGTCATAAGTTCAATCTAACAAATTATAATAGATAGATATAGACAAAATTATAAATTTCTATATCTACCGGAATTTGTTGAGTTGAATGAGAATTTATTTGCGCTATTAAAATTTGAGATATAATATAAATTAGATTTATATTTCTCTTATTTGAATAGAACAAAACTGGTTGCCAAAGGAGAACGACTATTTTAAAATTGTTAGACCATTGATTGAAACAAGAATGCCGTAAATAGTTCTTGGTAGAGTCAAACTAAAGAGAATGAAGTAAGATTTCAATTTCTATTTCTACAAAGGTATATGATGCAAAGATGTTGAATCACAATTTTTGAAGAATTAGAACATTGACTATAAGATTAAGTCAACTTATGTCTAGAATGAAAATTGTTTCATTGACAATGAAAGCTTATGCTATGATTTCAAATCGAATTTAAAATGGAACACAATAATTGTTATTGAATTCCATCTAGTAATAGAAGTATTAATTAGATGTCTTGTATTGACAAGAGATAAATTGTAGTTTTAAATAATAAGGCAAGCAATTGTACTATCATTTAAAATCTTCTATGGCTCAAGGTCAGGTAATGGACTAGGGTTTCATGATCTTGATATGAATTAAAATTGAATTTGAAATGGACACAATAATTGTTATTGAATTCCATATAGTGATAGAAGTATCTTGTAATGACAAGATATGAATTGTAGCTTTAAATAATAAGACAAACTATTGTCCTATCATTTAAGCAAAGTCTTCTATAATATTGGTCTAAGTCAAGTAATGAACTATGGTTCCATGATCTTGATAAGACTAGTCTATAACAATTATGACAATAGGCAAATAAGATTTGGATCTTGTATATATATCAAGATTTCTATTGTTTAGTACAAATATTTGATGTGTCAATAAAACGACACATGATCAATTGAGCAATATGCATGAGATGTATATCGACCACTAAACATATTTGTTTGATATATTGAGTTTATTTTGCTTCATTATCATTGATGATTAAAATCATTAAATATGAATATGTGTGTGACACAAATTAGAAATCTTTGAATTTGTCAAAGAATTTAAACAATGAAGAAAATAGAACTCAATAAAAGTATTTAAGTCATATGAATGAGTCATATCAGTAAATACTTAATTAAGGTGTAAAATAACTGATTTATCGCTTCATGTTTGACATGATTTGATTTAAGATAGTTTAAATACATAATTGACTCTTAAAATCTCTCTTCTTATAGTTAATCTTTACCCACAACTGGTTCTCTTTTAAGATGATCATAAAGACACCATATGCGATATGGGGTAAGAGCACCAAGTTTGCCTTTATGAAATTTGGGATCGGAAATTTATTAGATAAATTTAAATCCAAAATTAAATGAATAAATATGTGGAAGTATTCTTAGGGATACTTATCTTATATCACTCTAAAAGACAAAAATTGTTTTGTTGCTAGGTTTGAATCATTCCTCTAGTGGGAGTGTGTCTCTAAGAGAGACAGTGGGAGTGATATAGAACTTGAATAAATTCAAGTACTACAAAACATATTTATTGGAATGGGAACATAAATTGGTTCCTCAAGGATGTTGAATGACCAATGATTTGAGTTCCACAAAATCTTAGAATACGTCTAACATATCACATGTGTTGCGGGTTTTTTTAAGACATACCCCACTACAGTTGATCTTTCATTTCCAAAGAGGGGAAAGTATCAAAAACCGTTTAAAAGAAATTCTAAGTTCGGGGGTTGATTACAACTAGGGAAGGTTTTAGCATCCTAAGCGCCTATAGTATCCTATAGTAACCTTTAGTTTATTGCTTTTTTTACTTATTTTTAATGTGAAGAAATGGGAGAGAAGTAGTAAGAATTGGAGGGAGAATTTGTATAGAAAGAATAGTGTGTGGATTTGGAGAGGTGGATGAGAAGAGAAAGTTATGACATAAAATGTAAAGTGTAAAAATAAATCTAAGTCTAAACGTGCGACTAATTGGTTTTTGGACTAAAGAATTTTTATTTAGAGAAAGAAGATGTTTTATGTTATTTTCTATTTTTTTTTCTAAAGAATTACTAGTCGTACCTCTTTGGAAATGAAAGTTCGCGTTTAGTTACGGAAAGCAATAAAAATAAAATGCATGCAATGCAATTTCTACATCCACTTTGGGGTTACACTTTTGCCTAAATACAATCTAAAGTATTTTGCAAGAAAATAAACATGTGTGAATGCAACAATTGAATGAAGATGCTACGACATAAAATAAATTACAAGTCCGACAGAATGTAAAAATTAAATAAACTAAACTATACTAAACTAGCTATTTTAGTCCTATTATATTTCTTGGTCCGTCTCCTTTAGAGCTTAGGTTTAGTTTAATGTCCAAAGTTCATAATCAAATATAACAAGCAACATGCAATAACAATGACATGAAATATAAAATGCAAGAATTTAAATGACATAAAAAGTAAATGACTAAAATAAAAGAACATAAGTTAAAATAAAATAAAGAAATTAAAAAAAAAATTGAATAATAATAAAAAAATTAAAAAAAGCATCATAGAAGAAAAAGAAAAGAAAAAGAATCAAGAGATCGGGTACGGGGTGCAATAGAAATATGGGTGTATAAGCAGCAAAATAGAAAAGAAAGAAGAAACTGAACCAGGCCCATAAACCAATACAAACCCGCACCGAAACAGGTAGGATATCCAGATCTGACGGATCGACCCAGATCCAGATATGGGAATTCAGTGTGGCGCGCGCGCGTGCACTCGCACACATGGCGCTGCCAGAAACACTTGATTAAATCTTAAAATTAATCGGACGATCGTGACTTATTCTATCAGATCTAAGGTCCATGCCATGGTCATCATCTCCATCTTGATGAAAAAACAGAAAAAAGCCATGGAAATGCAAAAAAGCATCAAGAACAAGAACCATAAACCAAATCCGAACCAAAATCAACAATCAAGTAGTCAAACTCACACTAAATTTCGCATAGATAATGAATCCAGTATTAGTTTTTGAAAACGAGTAATAGAATTTAAAAAACGCACGATTAAAGTCCGGATCTAAAAAATAAAAAATGATTTGTACGCAAAATTGACGAAAACTAGTATGTACATTAGTTTCGTATGCTGTTTGCGAATTCAATGAGCAAAGAATCAAGTAAAACGGAGTTGTATCAAGTGACAAATCTTCACCTCAAGTGCGGATGAAATTTCGTGTTCGGTCGCGCGTTTACGTTGCGTTTGCTCGTGTTTCTGTTGTTGTTTTGTGTTTATGAGGTGTGTAGAAAGCTTATGAATCAATTTGATTGAAGTTTGGTTGAGGTTTTGTGAGTGTTCATGGTTGATTTTGTCCTTGGCCGAAAATTGAAAGAATGATGAAAATAGAAATGGTGTTTTGATTGTGTTTGAGTTTGATTTGTGTTTTGATAGTTGTTTATGATTCTTGATGGGTTTGTGTTGATTTTGAATGAATTGGTGATGGATTTGGGTGATTGATGATGAATTCAAAGAAGTGGAATGAAGAATTAAGTTTTCTTCACCTTTCACGTTACTGCATTTTTCAATTTTTTCCTTTTTTGTTATTTTTATGATTGGTGGAGAGAAAATGAGAGAATGGTTTTTGGTGAGTTGGTGAATGAATGTGTGTAGGTATGAGTGTCTGAGTGTGATGTTTGTTATATAGTGGATTAATTAGGGTAAAGGGTAAAAACGGATTAATGATAAAAGATAGGATAGTTGTGTAAAATTGATAGAGAGGGTAATTTTGATTAAAATAAAAATGGAAAAAGTGATAATGATGAGAAGAGGGTGAGGTGGAGCAATTTAATTGGTCTAAGTATAAAATGCATTTTGATTTATTTTAGGAAAATGATAAATGGATAAGAATGAGATGAAATGGTAAGTCATAGAGATAGAGCAACTTGTGCTCTACTCTTTCCTCCTCTTGACATATTTTTTTAAAATAAAATGTAAATGGTAATAAAATAAAATAAAATGCGTAGATGTGAAATAAAAAGTAATTTTTTCATATTTTTGAAATATATGAAAATGAAATATAAAATGAACGTAAAAAATAGAAAACGCTAATTTTTTTTATATTTTTAAACATTTACGCTAATTAAAAGAAAATGTAAATGAAATTAAACTAAGAAAGATAAAATGGTCGTAAAACAAAAATTAAGTGTAAAATCAAAAGTAAAAATAAAATAATGCATGAAAATGATATTATTTTTATCTAAAAGAAATAACATATATTTTTAAAAAAAAATGCAAATATGAAGAAATAGTAATAATACGAGAAAAATAACAAGAAAAAAAGAATAAAATATTTTTGTATAATTTCATGCATGAAACTGCAAATGGGATTTATAGGTCCAAAAATTGGGGTACAACAGCTGCCCCTATTTAAGTTTCTTCAATAGGAGAGATGAAAAGTAATTTTTTTTTCTCGTCTAGACGGGGTTGAAAAGACTTAATATAAGACGTGCTCCATTTTTGGACCTAAAAATCCTCTAACAATGCTCATGATGCAAATGTATGCAAAATGCTGACTTTGTTTTTTTGAATTTTGTATGAATGTTAGAAAAGATAGATAAATGAAAAACATAGTTGAGATTCCGCAGGGAAGAACACAACATGGTCTGATTGGGAAAACAGCAAGAAATACCCTGAGTTCATTGGGAAAAGAACTCCACTGGGGAACAGAGTAAAACACTGGGGAAAAAATGTTATCAAATATCGTCCGATCGATAGCAAGAATGTTGTACTCTGACGCACAACGTTTACTTATCATGAACTATCATTTGCCTGACAGCAAAAATATTATATATTGACGTGCAACATTTAAATTTTTTTTATATCATCAACTACCGATTGACCGACAACAAGAATGGTGTACCCTAACATACAATCATTTGAAAATCAACAGACTATCGACTGACCGACCGCTGGAATGTTGGCACTGACACATAACATTTTCAAAATCAACGGACTATCAACTGAGCGACAGCTGGAATATTGTACACTGACATACAATATTTGAAAATCAACAGACTATCGACTGACCGACAGTTGGAATGTTGGCACTAACACACAACATTTGGATCAACAGACTATCGACTGACCGACAGCTGAAATGTTTTACACTGACATACAACATTTGGATATTACCTACCATCATATAAATGACAGTGAGTCAAGGTAATTCAAAGAGATATGGTGTCATCTACTATCCAACAAAGTGATAGCGTGTCAAAATAAAGAAACCAAATATTACTTACTATCATGCAAATGATAGTGTGTCAAAGTAATATGCAAATATGAAACAGTATCTACTGTCCAACAAAGTGACAGCAAGTCAAGACAATGAAACAAAATATCACCTACTACCCTGTAAACGGCACTGAGTCAAGGCAATACGAAAAGATATACATCATCTACTATCCAACAAAGTGATAGCAAGTCAAGACAATGACTAAATGTTACCTACTATCATGTAAACGATAAAATGTGAAGGTAACGTGAAATGAAGAAACATTATCTACTGTCTAACAAAATGATAGCGAGCCAAGATAATGAAACTAAGGAAATACCTCCTACCATGTGAATGGCAGTGTGCCAAGGCAATCCGAAAAGATAGACATCATCTACTACCAAACAAAGTGATAGCAAGTCAAGACAATGACTAAATGTTACCTACTATCATGTAAACGATAGAGTGCGAAGGTAACATGAAACGAAGAAACATTATCTACTGTCTAACAAAATGACAACAAGCCAAGATAATGAAACTAAGGAAATACCTCCTACCATGTGAACGACAGTGCGCCAAGGCAATCCGAAAAGATAGACATCATATACTACCAAACAAAGTGATAGCAAATCAAGATAATGAATAAATGTTACCTACTATCATGCAGACGATAGCGTGTGAAGGTAACATGACTCCATTGAAAGGAGGTGACTCTACAGGGTACTTCAATAGTGACTCAAGTAGGCTGATTTGTAAAAGTGTATGTATTTGTAGAAAGAAAAGATTTGTATGATCTTTTTGTGTAATTTCTGAATAGGATTCACTGAGGATAAAACCACCTGAGGAATTGTAAATACATCTGATAAAACACAAGTTTCTTGTATGGAAAACTTGTCATTTGTTTTTTTTTGAATTGATATTCAATCCGGGAATAAACCGGAGGGAAACTGTAAAGCAAGACTATGTGTCCAATTGAAGTATAAATTCAACTGATAATTTTCCTTTTATTGTAGGAAAAGTTGAAACAACCATCTTCCACAAGAGAGGAGTCTAGTGGGGAATTTTTAAACAAGACGTGCACACTTATCAGCCTAAGTTGACACTCTAATTGAAAAGATTGATACGCCCATCCCGACTCTATTTGTAGACACAGACAAGACAAAAGAGACAGAGATCTGTATACGATGTAACAATGTATGAATGATGTAAATGTTTATGGCACGTGTAAATGCAAGGTTTGAATGTATGAATGTATGAATGTATGTTATGAGTGTTATGTATGTATGTATGTATGTATGTATGTATGTATGTATGTATGTATGTATGTATGTATGTATGCTAACAAAACAAACAGGGCGAACGAGACTGGAAAGAAGTCAACGTTGCATTGTAACTCAAAGTATTTCAACAAGGCGTATATGTTGTTGTAGATGAAGCAAGAGAACTCCTTGGGGAAGTAACAACTTCTCTGGGGAAATGGCCATTTTAACGATCTGTATTCAAACTTGATGGTACTCAAGACAAAATTGTCAACCTTTATTTGGGATGTATGATGACACGAAATCATATCGTATTTTTAGCTTAGTTTATGTGAACTTTAGTTGCATTTTCATATGTTTTTATTTCATTTATGTCTTTTTACGTCGGTATTTGTTTTCTTTTCAGTTTTGTCTAATAAAATAGGTCGGAGAAGAGAATTGAGCAAAAAGGGCCAAAAACGCAGCAAAAAGGGGGGTGCAAAGCGCAAATTCACGCAGCCCACAAAGGAGCCCAGCAGAAAGGGGCATTTGCCCCCAGAAAGCTCATGGCGGGCGCCACCAATCCAAATCCAATTGAAACGGATTTTTGCGAGACGTGGGGAAGTGGCATTCGTCTGATCCGTCTTCTGTTCCTATCGTGTGGCAATTGGATGAGACCAAAAACAAGTTTATCCTCTCCCTAAAAAGAGGATTGTGCAAGTCAAATCTCCCTTATAAATAGAAGCTCAAAACTCAGATTTTCCACGCCTTTTCTTTCCTTTATTTCAGTCAGTTTTATTTTCCCGCTTTGTAAACTATATCGGTATTTCCACACCGGGAATCCGATTTCAGATCCGTTTTCACTTTCCTGTCAAGAATATTATTTCCTTTAATTCCAGCAACTTTAATTCCAGATTCCAGCAATTTCTATTTCCAGGTTTTTATGCATTTATTTAATTATTTATTTATTATGCTTTATTTAATTTTCTGTTTTTGTTTGTTTATTTCCTTTACCATGTCTAGCTAAATTCCTAGATATCGGTATGTAATTTAATTCTCCGAAGGGGATTTAATGATGATGTAGCGCGCGCACTTATTAAACTATTTTTCTGAGTCAAATTCCTAATTTAATTCAAAGCTTTTGAACGAGAGTAAAATAAAACAACTAAGGTTAAAATCAATAGAGCGAGAGTTTGAGGTTTTAACTAGATAGTAGGAATTTGATATTAATCTTTGAACGAGCGAGAGCCACGTTCGGATTAATTAGAACTAATTGGTTTTCAAAATATACTTTCGAAGCTAAGGTGGTAGAAAAGTGACAGTAAAACTCCTAGCTTAGAAAGTATGGTTTTTATCAACAAAACGAGAGTGTGAGGTTTAAACCTTTAAATTGAGAAAGTTCTTCTGAAAAATAAACCCTTTTTCGCGCGCTACTAATTTATTAAATTCCCGAAGGTTAATTAGTTACATACAGATATCCCGCTTTTATTAATTAATTTAATTACTTTAATTTCTAAAATTCTAAACAAATCCTAATGTTCAATAGCCTTATATTTACATAGTAACGACAGAAATACGGTAGTTCGACTGTTGGTCTCTGTGGTTCGATATCTTTTAAAACTCAACGACGAAACTGTGCACTTGCAGTTATTAAATACTTATACACAAATCGTCGATCAAGTTTTTGGCGCCGTTGCCGGGGACCAATTTAGTCGATATCGTAACTCCGTCGTTACACCGTAGAGACTAAGGCATTTTTAATTTTTAAATTTAATTTTGAATTTTTTTTTTTAGGATAAGTCCTTCACGCTAACTCAAATCCTTTTTATAATGACTATCCTCAAAATTTCAACTACCCTAATCATAATTTCCCTTATAACTACCAGCCTCAACCGTCCCCGTACTTCGAGGGATAATACCCTAACTCTCAGTACAATTACTATCCCCAACATTTCGAGGAACCGGAAGAATCCGTGAGTCCTAGCCTATTAGCAGTATTTAATGAATTTATGGAAACCTCCGCTAATGCTAGGCGAGAGCAAAGATTTAGAGAGATCATGAGAGAACAAAACCTCGTAAATGAAAGGATCAGACTAAACAATCTCGAAACCCTGAAGATGCTCAACACTATGGTTAACTCAACAACGACTCCCCAAGAGTCAATGGAGACGCGAATCTCCCAGTTCACCCAGTCAGCCATAGAACCCTCTCACGAGAGACAAGTAGACGTTGTAGCAAACATTGATGAAAGCGAGATTGAGATGTCTAGTGAGGACGACTATGTTGTCGAGAGTTTTGGCAAGGAAAGAATGGAGATCGAAGAAGCATCACCAATACTCCTCCCTAGTGAGGTAGTCGAAGAGGTAGAGAAGGGGACACTGCATGTTATCCCTGCTCCCTACAACCCACCAATCCTTGTTCCCCAAAGGTTAGTAGAGGCTAGAGTGGACCCAAAACCCCAAACATGTGAAAAGGTAAAAAATGTAAAACTCAACACACATGGGGTCGAGGGTGCAAATAGAAAGAGGAAATTGGGGGAAAGAGAAGGAAAGAGAATTTGAGGAGGACGTTAGTGCAAAGAGGATGAGGGTAACATTTGAAAAGGTGAGTGAAAGCCCTAAGACAAAAGAAAGAAGGACACTTGAAATTGAACCAAAACCCCCGCCTCAAATCAGTAAATCTTCTTTTCTTCCAAAACACAAAATAATAGAAGAGGGCAAGGAAGCTGAACCGCCCTATAGGAGGAAAAAGAGGAAGAGTGAGGGGTATGTGAGAGCACTTGATAAGTGGCCATGGAAACCTAAAGCTATACAAGGTAAGGGGATTGAGATAGATAGAGCTAAGATCCAAGTAATAGAAAATCTACCTCCCCAAAAGTCTATACGAGAAGTCCGAAGCTTTCTAGAACACGCCGGTTTCTATCGGCGATTTATTAAGGACTTCTCCAAAATCACAAAGCCCTTAACCGGGCTGCTAATGAAAGATGCCGAGTTCATTTTTGATGAGGAGTGCCTAAGGGCATTCCAACAATTAAAGGTAGGTCTCATTTCTGCACCCATCATGCAGCCACCTGATTGGAGTTTACCATTCGAGATCTTGTGTGACGCTAGTGACTATGCTATAGGCGTGATCTTAGGTCAAAGGAAAGATAAGAAGCTTCATGCTATCTACTATGCTAGTAGGACCTTAGACCCCGCGCAGATGAACTACGCCACCACAAAAAAAGAACTCCTGGCTGTTGTGTTCGCAGTCGACAATTTCCGTTCCTACCTAATAGGGGCCAAAATCATTGTCTACACCGACAATGCGACAATTAGGTACCTTGTGAACAAAAAAGATGCCAAACCAAGGCTCCTAAGATGGATCTTGCTCCTTCAAGAATTTGATATAGAGATCCAGGATAAGAAAGGAATCGACAACACAGTTGCGGACCACTTGTCAAGAATTGAGGGAATGGTGCTTGAAAAGGTGCCCATAAATGACGATTTCCCGTATGAGAGGCTTGTAGCCCTTTTGGAGAAAGTCACCTCCGAGTGCCCCTTAATTGATGGCAACATTGAAGTTGTCAACTCTATCTGCACGAGGGACTCACTGCCATGGTATGCTGATTTTGTCAACTACCTAGCGGCGAGAGTTCTTCCGCCTGATCTGACCTACCAACAGAAGAAGAAGTTCTTCAGTGACCTAAAACATTACTATTGGGATGACCCTCTTCTTTTCAAGAGAGGTGCCGATGGAGTCTTCCGTCGATGTGTCCCCTAAGAAGAGGTGCAAAACATTATTTCTCATTGCCATTTTGCGCCATATGGGGGACACACAAGTACTTCCAAAACTTGCGCTAAGATTTTGCAAGCCGGCCTCTATTGGCCCACTATTTGGAAAGATGTCCACGCTGCCATACGGAGTTGTGATCAGTGCCAGCGCAATGGTGGCATCTCCAGGCGCGATGAAATGCCTCAGCAAGGCATCCTTGAAGTGGAAGTGTTTGATGTATGGGGGATAGACTTCATGGGACCATTCCCATCTTCTTTTGGTAACAAATACATACTTGTGGCTGTTGATTACGTGTCCAAATGGATCGAGGCTGTTGCCTCTCCAACTAATGACGCCCAAGTAGTGATTAGACTTTTTAAGAACTAGATCTTCCCTAGGTTCGGTGTGCCAAGACTTGTCATCAGCGATGGTGGCTCCCATTTTATCTCTAGGATCTTTGAAAGGCTACTATCTAAATATGGGGTCCGACACCGTGTAGCAACTCCCTATCACCCACAAACAAGTGGGCAAGTAGAGGTCTCCAATAGGGAGATCAAGCAAATTCTAGAAAAAACAGTTGCAACCTCTAGGAAGGATTGGTCATTAAAGCTAAAAGAGGCGCTGTGGGCATATAGGACAGCGTATAAAACCCCAATTGGGACCACTCCCTTCAAGCTTGTCTATGGCAAATCATGCCATCTACCGGTGGAATTGGAACACAAAGCTTATTGGGCTATCAAGGCCCTTATTTTTAACTACACCACCGCCGGTAGGAAAAGGATCTTGGATATCCACGAGTTAGAAGAACTTCGGTTAGACGCTTATGAGAATGCTAGAATCTATAAGGAAAGAACTAAAAAATGGCATGACAAGCGTCTATCTAGGAGAGAGTTTCGAGTAGGAGAGCTAGTACTTCTTTTTAATTCAAGACTTAAACTCTTTCCTGGAAAACTTCGCTCCAAGTGGTCAGGCCCCTTTACAATTTCTAGGACATATCCTCATGGGGCGATTGAAATAATGAGTGACTCCGGTGACAAGTTCATAGTTAATGGACATCGTTTGAAACATTACATCTTAAGGATAGTGACACTACTTTTGCAAACTTTAACCTATCCGCCCTGTCCACTAAAACGTGAACTAAGTTCACCTTCTTTGAAGTCGAGCTCACCGACTTTAAACAAAGCCCTTAGTGGGAGGCAACCCGCTGATTTTGATTCTAATGTTTTTTTTTTTTTAGTCTATTTTATTTTGCAGGTAATAAAGAAATAGCACGCTCAACAGCTTCGTAGTTGTGAAAGCTTGGCTATTCAGGTTCTTCTTCCAATCTCACCTTTAGTCGTTGCATTGGGGACAATGCTCGGTTTAAGTGTGGGGGAGGAAGCTTTGTCGCTTTCCTTTTATTTTTCAGTCATTTAGTTTGCATGCATAATAAAATCTTAGGATAGTTCACTTAAATTGAGTAGTTTTTGCGTGTTGTTTTTGTTATTGTCTGATTTTCCCATTTCTTGAGCTATACCAAAAATTTTCTTGTGAAAAGCAAAGTGTTGAGTTTTGATGCTTGATATTGATTGTTTGAAAGTATATAGGTTGTTTGCACTATCTAGGCTATTTTGTGAAATTTGGGTAACGGTTAGATAAAATCAATACCGTTTTAACACGTTAGATTCCCAGAAGTGTGTAAAACTGATTTGAGTACTAATTTTGACAAAGCTTTGAAATTGAATTTTAATGAACCCTCAGTAGTTTATTTAGCAGTCGGCACCATCTCAAGGCACAAACTAAGTGGGAAACCGACGAATATAAGTGAATGATTTTGAATATAAATGTTTATGAACACTATTGGTTGATTCTTTGAAATAATTGATGAAAATTCAACAAATGTTGAAACATGCGAAAAGAAAAAAAAAACCATAGTATAGAAACTCATTAGTAGTTGGTTCAGAGGTGTTTGATTCTGAACTTGGTAGGGCGGGTTACGATCCGATCCCTCGCAACTGCGAAGTGGGTAAAGCAAATAGGGGTTACCAAACTTATGTTATCAGCACCCCTCGCTATATGATGATCATAATCACTAACAGGTTTCCTACCATGGGCGTGTACGAGATAACGGGCTTAATGTGATTGCGCTAGAATGAAAAGGGTAAATGAAACTTAGGTGAGAAGTAGAGTCAAAAGGAAATGCTTCAGGTTTGTTTTCATATAATGGGAGTCTAGTGTGTCATTATGGTGTTCTTGTTATTTGCACTGTTATCTGATTTTCATGGCTTAGCCGGCAACCACGTATGAGTAGGATGATCGTGTCATGTGTTCTTACTTGTGCTATGCAATTCACTATTCTTTTATGCTTGAGGACAAGCAATGGTTCAAGTGTGGGGGAATTTGATGACACGAAATCATATCGTATTTTTAGCTTAGTTTATGTGAACTTTAGTTGCATTTTCATATGTTTTTATTTCATTTATGTCTTTTTACGTCGGTATTTGTTTTCTTTTCAGTTTTGTCTAATAAAATAGGTCGGAGAAGAGAATTGAGCAAAAAGGGCCAAAAACGCAGCAAAAAGGGGGGTGCAAAGCGCAAATTCACGCAGCCCACAAAGGAGCCCAGCAGAAAGGGGCATTTGCCCCCAGAAAGCTCATGGCGGGCGCCACCAATCCAAATCCAATTGAAACGGATTTTTGCGAGACGTGGGGAAGTGGCATTCGTCTGATCCGTCTTCTGTTCCTATCGTGTGGCAATTGGATGAGACCAAAAACAAGTTTATCCTCTCCCTAAAAAGAGGATTGTGCAAGTCAAATCTCCCTTATAAATAGAAGCTCAAAACTCAGATTTTCCACGCCTTTTCTTTCCTTTATTTCAGTCAGTTTTATTTTCCCGCTTTGTAAACTATATCGGTATTTCCACACCGGGAATCCGATTTCAGATCCGTTTTCACTTTCCTGTCAAGAATATTATTTCCTTTAATTCCAGCAACTTTAATTCCAGTTTCCAGCAATTTCTATTTCCAGGTTTTTATGCATTTATTTAATTATTTATTTATTTATTATGCTTTATTTAATTTTCTGTTTTTGTTTGTTTATTTCCTTTACCATGTCTAGCTAAATTCCTAGATATCGGTATGTAATTTAATTCTCCGAAGGGGATTTAATGATGATGTAGCGCGCGCACTTATTAAACTATTTTTCTGAGTCAAATTCCTAATTTAATTCAAAGCTTTTGAACGAGAGTAAAATAAAGCAACTAAGGTTAAAATCAATAGAGCGAGAGTTTGAGGTTTTAACTAGATAGTAGGAATTTGATATTAATCTTTGAATGAGCGAGAGCCACGTTAGGATTAATTAGAACTAATTGGTTTTCAAAATATACTTTCGAAGCTAAGGTGGTAGAAAAGTGACAGTAAAACTCCTAGCTTAGAAAGTATGGTTTTTATCAACAAAACGAGAGTGTGAGGTTTAAACCTTTAAATTGAGAAAGTTCTTCTGAAAAATAAACCCTTTTTCGCGCGCTACTAATTTATTAAATTCCCGAAGGTTAATTAGTTACATACTGATATCCCGCTTTTATTAATTAATTTAATTACTTTAATTTCTAAAATTCTAAACAAATCCTAATGTTCAATAGCCTTAGATTTACACAGTAACGACAGAAATACGGTAGTTCGACTGTTGGTCTCTGTGGTTCGATATCTTTTAAAACTCAATGACGAAACTGTGAGTAGAAACTCTTCATCATCCATGGTGATAGCGACCAAGATCATGCCATTATTTCTCAACATGTAACTTTTCAGGAAGATATGCCCCAAGTGCTTGAAACCTTGAAGGGTATGCCCCTAATCAACTGATATTTGTAATGAAATCAAATCTTGGACATTTTCAACCTTGATAAGCAGAATATTCCACTTATTTGCCCCTTATTGGCACAATTCATAGATAACTTGCCCTTGGTTAAGAGCGTCTCAACTCATCTTTGCCCTTGATCAAACTATAGCTTCAAATTTCTTTGATATCAAACATTAATTTGCAAGTAAAATCATTTCTTTTGAAAAGTATTTTTGATATAATGCACATGTAAGTTTTTGAAATTAAATATTTTTGTATATATATATTATTATTTTTAATGAAAGCACATATGATGCGTACAAAAGGTTATTACTGATTAATCAAACAAGAGGAGTCAGTGTAACAATAAATTTGCCGAATATGCTTTCACAGTGAACCTAGTTTCAATTAGGTCTTTTGTATGTTATAACGTGGCTGGGCTCATGGTTTTCAAAAAAACTTGTTAGTCTCAAAGTTATTTGGTCCCACTCATTCTTCTTGATGTCCTTCATTCCTAAGTTCAATTAATTCAACTGATGCACTCAGTCGACAAGAGAATCTTTTCTGACAATAATGTTTGAAGTTGACGCTTTGGTCGAAGCTTCCTTGATGTTCTTTTTGAACAAATTCTGATGAGATTCTTGAATTGACAGTCTCTTTTCTTTGTTTAGGAATTTTTCCTATTTCTTGGAATTAGTCTTTATTTGTATGGACTAGTTCTTTTTTGAACTTTGAATTTGCGGTCCATCAGGATGCCCCTCTCTCTTTTTTGTGGACTCTTTTTTTGTATTCACTCCCTTTTTGAATTCTCTCTTTTTTTGTGGGCTCTTTGTTTTGTATTCACTCCCTTTTTGTACTCTCTCTTTTTTGTACTCCTTTTTTTTTGTATTCTCTTTTTTGCATTCTCTCTGTTTTTGTACTCTTTTTTTTGTATTCTCTTTTTTGCATTCTCTCTGATTTTTGAACTATCCTTGTAAGATCTTGGTGTATTAATATTGTAACTGCCACAAAAATTGTTGTGAGTCTCATATCTCGACAGCTTCTTCTGTTTGAAGTAAGCATTGTGCTTAAACTTCTCACTTGGTATGACCAGATAAATTGATTCTCTTGTATTAGGATGCGTCACCAAGTTAATTGAAATACTACCCTGCCCTAGGTTAAGATTAATGGTTCAGAAAAATAGAAAAAACACCGACTTCTGGCTGAAAGGGGTTGACTACGGATTATCTCCTTATATCTTCAGTGTTTGGGAATTGAAACAATGTCTTACATCCTCAACTAGGTTTTTCACTATTGAAAGCATATATCAGCAAAAATCAGTTATTTATTTTTGTCATCCTCGCTCCAAGTTTGTAAGTAATAAAGCAAGAGAAAAGAGTGAATATGAATGAATTAATTCAAAAAAAAACATGCATGTTTATTATATTAAAAGCACTTGACAAAAGACATAATTTTAGAAGAAAACGAATGCTTGATAATAAAGAAATACAAAGTTTAGTGATCATAGGGACGAACTTCCTTGTATCACTGACTTCAACGGGATAAAAGAGTAGCTGATGTAACTTCAACAACAACCCCATGGTGTCAAACCATATCCATGCATAATAGAAATGGGTCTATATCCTCAAAAGAAAACTTGTTAGCTTCGATCAACCTTTGGACTTCACCCTTCAAAGTCAAAAAATATTCAATATTGTGGCCAGGTGCTCCTTGATGAAAAGCACAAGATAACTCAGGTTTATACCACCATGGTAATTTTGCAGGTGTCTTAGGTGGCGTCCTAGTCTGAATAAGATTTCTCTCAAGCAAAATAGGAAGGAGATCTGCATACAACATAGGGATCGATTCAAACTTAGGCGCCCTTTTTGGAGCAGTATCAGTAATTATAGAACCAACATGCTGTTGTTTGTTCTTCTTCGGCTTCCCATGAGCCACCATACTCAGCTCTTGTTCTTTCCTTTTATCAAAGTCTGACCCAAATTCTCTTGCATTTCTAGTCTCTCTTGGTAATCATCCTTCTTGGAGACCTTCCTCAAGGCGCACACTTATGTCTACCATGTCAGTAAAATCACGGGGCGCATTGGCAACCATTTTATCATAGTAGAAAGTATCAAGAGTTTTCAAGAAAATTTTAACCATTTCCTTTTCCTCTAGAGGTGGACTGATCTGAGCAGCAATCTCCCTCAATCTTTGAGCATATTCCTTGAAAGTTTCCTTGTCTTTCTGAGCCATGGCTCGAAGCTGATCCCTATCTGGTAATGCATCAGCATTGTACTTGTATTGGCAGACGAAGGCCTCACACAGGTCACTGAAAGTTTTGATGTTGGCGCTAACCAAACCCATGTACCATTTTAAAGCAGCGCCAGTCAAACTGTCTTGGAAGCAATGAATCAACAACAGATCATCTTTTGTCAAAGCACACATTTTTCTATCATACATCACAATATGAATCTGAGGACAAGAATTCCCCTTATACTTTTCAATCTCGGGTACTTTGAACTTAGGCGGAATCCTGACATTCGGCACTAGACAAAGCTCGTGAGCACTCTTTCCAAACAAGTCTTTACCACAGAGAGCTTTGATGTCACGTTGCATTTCATCGAATTGATCTTGAAAGTCATTCACAAGATGTGCCTCAACATTTTTAGCTTGTCTAACGGGTTCATTCTTGTGTAGTGTAGTGTGAACCACTGGAACTGGAACAGTCATTATCGGTAACGTGACAGGCATAGTAACTTGAGGAACTATCAAAATAGGAATCCAGATACCAGAAACATTGGGATGAAAGCTTTCATTGAAGCTATAAGTCTCTAGAACAGTACTTGTCAAAGCCTGAGAAGGAAGAGGCGACAGAGGTGCCTGATTCTGTGCATTCAACAAAGTTTCCATCATAGTTGTCAACCTATCCACAGTTGACTGAAGTGTAGCAACTTGTTCGCGGAGCTGAAAGTTCTCTTGTTCAATTGCTTCCATAACTTTTTCTTGATTAGCACTTTGGACCACTGAGAGAAAGACATGAAGTTTAGACTTTTTTGAAGAAAACCATGAATGCAAAAAAAAAGGATGCATGAGAAAGAGAGTTTTGTCTTGGTTTTGTCATGAACGTAAAAAATAGAAAACGCTAATTTTTTTATATTTTTAAACTTTTACGCTAATTAAAAGAAAATGTAAATGAAATTAAACTAAGAAAGATAAAATGGTCGTAAAACAAAAATTAAGTATAAAATCAAAAGTAAAAATAAAATAATGCATGAAAAAGATATTATTTTTATCTAAAAGAAATAACATATATTTTTTTAGAAAAATGCAAATATGAAGAAATAGTAATAATACGAGAAAAATAACAAGAAAAAAAGAATAAAATATTTTTGTATAATTTCATGCATGAAATTGCAAATTGGATTTATAGGTCCAAAAATTGGGGTACAACAACATGGACAAAAGGTATCATTTTATCATGACTTAGCAATGTGATATGGTTCTCATGGAAGATGAGTCTCTGACTTTCTAAAAGGTTGTAAGACGGTCTAATTTCTGAGAAATGGCCAAATGTCATGAAATCTTACACATAATCCATATACACTGACCTTATATAGATGATGGTTGTGTCATCAAGATGAGCAAGACTCATAAGATGATAGTGAGTGTTCTTAATGAATACTAATATGGATGGTATTGAGAATATCTTTTAAGGTTTAATTAATCATTAAAGGTTTCACGCAAAATCATAATGCAAATCATGATGAAACCCTAAATGTAATTAATAGTTAAACTTAAGATCTGTTTGATTGTTTTACTAAATGTTGTACTACATGTTTTGGCGGATGGATAACAAAGTTGCATTCCTTAATTGGAATGACCTCATATAAATGTACTAGACATATATGTAGGGTTTGTTGATCCAAAGGATACTAGAAAGGTATACAACTTATAAGCTATCTAATTTTGATTAGACAGAGTTCTCAGAAATTTAATTATTAGTTGTTCCTTTTATGAAGTTTTGAGAAAACAAATTAATAAGGAAAAACCTATCTAATTTTGTTTAGATTGAATAAGTTTAAATATTTGTTCTTTTTGAAAGTTCTATGGAAAACAAATTAATGAAAGACAAATATAAATCTTGTGCACGCAAGGATTTATTGAGAGTAATGACAAAATTAAAAACTGGTGTTATATGTGGATGACATATTAATCATCAAAACCATTATCCTTATACATGTAAGACATGGTTAAGGAAATAACTCTTGATGAAATAATTAGGCAAGAATTCCTAAAGAGTTAGGAATAACTTATGTATTAAGTGAAAATTCCTAAGGAGTTAGGAATAGCCTATGTACATATATTAGCGAAGTGTTGAGACACTTAATGTGTGAAATTATTGCGTGTCACATGATTGATTTTGTCTAAAGCACAATATCATATCTCATTGGATGAGAAAATGGCACGTGAAAATAATCCATATACTTTGGAAGATAGGATTAATCATCAACATCATGATATGTACTAAATCTGATACACCAAATGATTGTAAGACAATCAGTTAAGAACCTAAATTGAAATTAGTGTGTGACATTAACTAAGCTTCAAGAATATCTGAAATTCTGGCGTACTACTTATAATAAATTATCAGATAGAATAATGTGCGGTAAGATGTGCGCACATTAATCAACCTTGCAGAATACGTAACAAAGAAACAAATAACAAAAGCAGTAAATAACACAAGGAAATTGTTAACCCAGTTCAGTGTAAACACACTTAATCTGGGGGCTACCAAGCCAGGAAGGAAATCCACTAAGTAAAACGAATTCAAAGTCAAACTCCCCGTTTGCACTTCTCACTTTGTAACTACTCGTCTAGACTTCTACCTAGGTACCCCATAGGTAAGAGAGACCCTTCTCACTTCCACTCTATAACAAATACAATCAATAGATTTTAGAGAACAATTCCCAAACAATAAACACCACTCGTACTTCAAAGCTTAGAGTGATGAACAATATTCCTTGCTTAAAAGCTTCGGATTACAACTCAATAAACTCAGTCCTTATGCAAGCATCTAGCTGACACTAGCAAAGGCTCACAAATAACAATTAACAATTAACAAAAGACTCAAACCTTAAAACTCTAATCTTCAATATTGGCTTGCGTGAATATTAGGTTTAGTCTTCTTACATATATATAGTCTTCAGAATCTTCTAGATCTTCAGACAAGTCTTGGGCTTCAAGCAAATAATTCCTTGTAATAATTCTTACCCAAGAAATATAAATTTGAACCAAATAAAATATTCCCATGATTGGAAAATATTTTTACAAATAAAATTAGGTTAACAAGTAACCTTGATGGTTCATGAGACGCGCGCGACTTAGCCTGCAAGCAAGCGAAGTAAAAACAAAACAAATCTTTCAAGAAAGATGTGGCGCGTAAATAAGTGTTAAGGCTCCAGACTCATATGATGTGCACACATAGTTCTTAACATCATGATATGCGCACATTGTCCTCCACATTGTGTTTTGCCAAAAATGAGGCCAACACAAAAACACTAACAATCTCCCCCTTTGGCAAATTTTTGGCTAAAACAATCTTGAACCGGATAGACATGCCAGAGAGATGTAAAGAGATGAACTCCTTCATATTGATCAGAGAATAAGGACTTTGAAGGAGTATAATTAACAATCAACAATCAACAATTCACATAGTGGATTCCTTATAGAAATGCTTACCAAATAAGCTTTCAATAATGAACATCAGAGGCACACAGCAGCGGATAATAGACGGCCTCACACAAGAAACACAGAGGATAGAAATGTCCTCACATAGGTGTTTTAGAAAAACACACATAGGGCTTGACATGCTAAAAGTAGCACATTCGCATGCAAGCACACAATCAGCAAGTAACAATCAAGAGAGTCAAAATTCCCAAAAAAAACAACTTCATATAAGTGGCACTCCCCCTCAATAGTAGCTTCACATAAAAACACAAGAGAGATTTTCTCCCCCTCAAATCATGCATATCTTAGATCATGCATACAATAAACATACTCACAAGTAACATAGTGACACCGACCATGTGTCAACATTTCATGCACATCATGCAGACAAATAACAAATGACAAGTAACATAGTGACACCGACCATGTGTCAACATTTTCATGCACATCGTGCAGACAACTCATAATGAGTAACAATCAGCTTATAAGCAACACCCATAAATTAACATTCTTCAGATGGCAAATAATATGCATGACCGACGATTTGTGTATCAAAAGATTTTTATAACTGCAAGTGCACAGTTTCGTCGTGTAGTTTTAAAAGATATCGAACCACAGAGACCAATAGTTGATCTACCGTAATTCTGCCGTTACGTTGTAAATCTAAGGCGATTGAGTTTTTAGGGTTGTATTAGAATTAAGAAGGAGAATTTAAATTTAAGATTTAAATTAATTAAGAAGCGATATCGGTATCTAACTAATTAACCATCGGGGATTTAATAAATTAATAGCGCGCGGATAAGTGTTTTACTTTTCAGAAGAACTTTCTCAATTTAAAGGTTTAAACCTCACACTCTCGTTTTGTTGATAAAAACCATACTTTCTAAACTAGGAGTTTTATTGTCACTTTTCTACCACCTTAGCCTCGAAAGTATATTTTGAAAACCAATGAGTTCTAATTAATCCTAACGTGGCTCCCGCTCGTTCAAAGATTAATATCAAATTCCTACTATCTGGTTAAAACCTCAAACTCTCGCTCTATTGATTTTAACCTTAGTTGCTTTGTTTTACTCTCGTTCAAAAGCTTTGAATTAAATTAGGAATTTGAATCAGAAAAGTAGTGTGTGTGTGCGCGCTATATCATCGTTAAATCCCCTTCGGAGAATTAAATTACATACCGATATCTAGGAATTTAGCTAGACATGGTAAAGGAAGTAAAGAAATAAAAACAGTAAATTAAACAAGACATAATAATTAAATAAATAAATGAGCGGATAAAAACCTGGAAATAGAAATTGCTGGAAACTTGAATTAAACTTGCTGGAATTAAAGGAAATATAATTCTTGACAGGAAACTGAAAACGGATCTGAAATCGGACTCCCGGTGTGGAAATACCGACACAGTTTACAAAGCGGGAATTATAAACTGACTGAAAATAAAGAAAGTAAGGCGCGTGCAGATCTGAGAATCAAGCTTCTATTTATAGAGGGATTTTGAACTGCACGATCCTCTATTTGGGGAGAGGATAAGCTTCTTTTTGATCTCATCCAATTACCGTACGATAGGAACAAAGAAACGGATCAGACGAGTGCCACTTCCCCACGTCACGGAAAAATCCGTTTCAATTGGTTTGGGCTTGGTGGCGCCCGCCACCACTTCTGTGGCGCCCGCCACAGGCTTCCGATGGGGGCAAATGCCCCTTTTTGCTGGGCTCCTTCGTGGGCTGCGCGAAATTGTGCTTTGCACCCCCCTTTTTGTTGCGTTTTCGACCCTTTTTGCTCAATTCTCTTCTCCGACCTATTTTATTAGACAAAACTAAAAACAAAACAAATACCATCATAAAAACAGATAAAAGAAATAAATATATATGAAAATGTACCTAAAGTTCACCTAAACTAAGCTAAAAATACGATATGATTTCGTGTCATCAATGCACACATAGACTCATGCATATCATAGCTTCAAACAAATAACATACTTCCAACAACTACTTTAACATCATCTTCATGGCATAAACAGGTAGTAGTGAATTAATAACTCATATCAGAATAGCAGCAGAGCAACAAGCAGAGCAACAATTTGCAACTAGCAACAATTAACAACTAACATCTACTCCCCCTTTTTAGACATAAAATTTTGCCAAACAGAACATACCATGTAATAGGTCTTCAAAATCAGAGAGGTATCGGCAAGAGAACAAATAAGCTAGCAGATTCGCATAGCAACAAATCATGGGAGATAATAAGAGTGCATACCATAAGATTCATCTCACACATCTTGCAGAAAATGTGATTAGCAAGAGATGTTACGAAAGTAGAGCAGGATTTTACAGAGGTAGCATAAAACATAAAATGGTTAGGCAGACTAATGAAGCTTCCCACATAATTTGCGTGTACGTATTGATTTGAATTTAGTCGTTGCACACGCGGTTTTTATTTGAGTGCTACCGCTACTTCCTGCTGCAATATATTCAGCTTCAGCAGTAGATAAGGAGACATTGTTTTGTTTCTTGCTGAACCATGAAATGAGATTATTGCCCAAGAAGAAACAACCACCTGAAGTGCTTTTTCTGTCATCAGCACTTCCAGCCCACTCAGAATGACAGTAGCCAAGCAGTCTTGAATCTTCATTGTGAGTATACAATAGTCCATAGTCTGAAGTACCACTCACATATTTCTGTATTCTTTTAACCTGATTCAAGTGATTCTCCTTTGGATCAGCTTGATATATAACACATACACCTACAACAAATGTAATGTCAGGCCTGCTTGCTGTAAGATACAATAAACTGCCTATCATGCTTCTATACTGACTTTGATCCACACTAACCCCCTTTTCATCTTTAGTGAGTTTTAAATGTGTAGGAGCAGGTGTTCTCTCTTGGCATATTTGCTTTGTGATACGAAAATAGTGTCTTCCATCTGCTTAATTTGTAAACCAAGAAAATATGTCAATTCTCCAACGTGACTCATTTCAAATTGGGATTGCATCTGTTTGATGAAATGTTGAACCATATGTGTACACATTCCGCCAAAGACAATATCATCAACATATATCTGAGCTATCATTAAGTTTCCACTGTTTTCTCTTACAAACAAAGTCTTGTCATTTCCTCCTTTTCTGTAACCATGAGTAGTGAGAAATTCAGTTAGTTTCTCATACCAGGAACTTGGAGCTTGCTTCAGTCCATATAGAGCTTTCTTTAATTTGTATACATACTCAAGATGCTTGTGATCAAGGAACCCTTTTGGTTGTTCAACATACACTTCTTCATGTAGCTCACCATTTAGAAATGCACTTTTAACATCCATTTGAAACAATTTGAACTTCAGAATACAAGCTATGACATTTTGTGCCTATGACATTTGTATCTTTTGGTCTAGGAACCAAGTCCCACACATCATTTGTTCTGAACTGACTAAGCTCTTCCTACATAGCATTTATCCAAAATTCATCAGTTAAAGCTTCTTTCACATTCTTTGGTTCCATCCTTGATACAAAACAAGAGTTTGAGATGGTGTCATTTGATCTTCTAGTAGTTATTCCCTTATTTAGGACACCAATGATGAGATCTGTAGGATGATTCTTTTGAACTCTGATAGATGATGCTTTGTTAGCAGGAGGATCATCTGAAGGAAAATTGTAATAGTAAAAGCAGCGGAATTCAAAATTTTTCCTTTAATGATCCTAACGAATGGACATGGTCATGTGTTTAGGAATTTACCTCTTGAAGAATATAACCCTTTAAATCACGAACGTTGAAGGATGAACAGCAACGTCTCTAGCTAGTCCACACGAACAGCTTTCCTTCACTCCAAGTGCTAGCTTAAGAATGAGGGACTTTGTGAGAGAGAGAAGTAGAGAAATAATTTTAGGATTCAAGTAACCCTAAAATTCTTATGAGTTTCTCTTGTGTCTTTTGCTCTTGCATAAGGTCTCTATTTATAGAGTTTATTGTCTTGCTCTCCAAGACAAAACCCTTGTCTTGTCCAACAAGACAAGGAGAAGCAAAAGCCCAATAAGCTTGCCTTAGGGCGCGCGCCCCATGAGTCTTGCTACTCATGTGTGCGCGCGCCCACCATACCTTATGGTACACCGCTTATTATTTATTTATGATATCTTATCACAATATATTTATATATATATATATATTTATTTGTGATATCTTATCACAATATATATATATATTTCCTTAATCAAGTCTCACATGTATAAGGAAAAGGTCTTTGATGATTTAATATGTCATCCACATACAATATCAGATATAATATTATCACTCCCACTTAATCCTTGTGTGCACAAGATTTATATTTGTCCTTTATCAACTTGTTTTCCATAAAACTTCCAAAAGGAACAAATATTTAAACTTATTCGATCTAATCAAAATTAGATAGGTTTGTCCTTTTAATTTTGTTTTCTTAAAACTTCATAAAAGGAACAAACAATAATTAAATTTCTGAGAATTCTATCTAATCAAAATTAGATAGCTACAAGTTGTACACCCTTTTCTAGCATCCTTTGGATCAACAAAACCCTACATATATGTCTAGTACATTTATACGAGGTCATTCCAATTAAAGAATGCAACTTTGTTATCCATCCACCAAAACATGTAGTACAACATTTAGTAAAACAAACAAACATATCTTAAGTTTTACTATTAATTACATTTAGGGTTTCATCATAATTTGCATTATGATTTTGCGTGAAACCTTTAATGATTAATTAAATCTTAAAAGATATTCTCAATACCATCCATATTAGTATTCATTAAGAACACTCACTATCATCTTATGAGTCTTACTCATCTTGATAACATAACCATTATCTACATAAGGTTAGTGTATATGGTTTTTATTTAAGATTTCATGGCATTTAGACACTTCTCAGAAATTAGACCGTCTTACGACCTTTTAGAAAGTCAGAGACTCATCTTCCATGAGAACCATATCACATTGCTGAGTCATGATAAAATCATACCTTTTGTTCATGTGATATGTTAGACTTATCTAAGATTTTGTGCAACTCAAATCATTGGTCCTTCAACATCCTTGAGGAACCAATTTATGTTCCCATTCCAATAAATATGTTTTGTAGTACTTGAATTTATTCAAGTTCTATATCACTCCCACTGTCTCTCTTAGAGACACACTCCCACTGGAGGAATGATTCATACCGAGCAACAAAACAACTTTTGTTTTTAGAGTGATATAAGATGAGTATCCCTAAGAATACTTTCACATATTTATTCATTTAATTTGAATTTAAATTTATCTAATAAATTTTTGATCCAAAATTTCATAAAGACAAACTTGGTGCTCTTACCCCATATCGCATATGGTGTCTTTATGATCATCTTAAAAGGGAAACCAGTTGTGGGTAAAGACTACCTATAAGAAGAGAGATTTTAAGAGTCAATGATGTATTTAAACTATCTTAAATCATGTCAAACATGATGTGATAAAATAGTTATTTTACACCTTAATTAAGTACTTATTGATATGACTCATTCATATGTCTTAAATACTTTTATTGAGTTCTATTTTCTTCATTGTTTAAACTTTTTGACAAATTCAAAGATCTCTAATTTGTGTCACACACATATCCACATTTAATGATTATAAACATCAATGTAAATGAAGTAAAATAAACTTAATATATATATCAAATTTGTTTAGTGGTAGTCATACATCTCATGTATATTGTTTAAATGGGTCATGTGTCATCTACACCTTTCATTTAACACATTACTAATTGTACTAAACAATAAAACTCTTGATATATGTACAAGGTCCAAATCTTATTTGGTTCTTGTCATAACTGTTATAGAATAATCTTATCAAGATCATGGAACCCTAGTCCATTACTTGACTTTGAGCAACAGTATAGAAGACTTTGTTTAAACGATAGGACAATTGCTTGTCTTATTATTTAAAACTACAATTTATATCTTGTCAATACAAGATCAATACTTCTATTATTAGATGGAATTCAATAACAATTATTGTGTTCCATTTAAAACACGATTTTAAGTCATGGCATAAGCTCTCATTGTCAATGAAATAATTTTTCATTCTAGACATAAGCTTTCATAGTCAATGAAACAATTTTCATTCTAGACATTAGTTGACTTAAAATTATAGTCAATGTTCTAATTCTTTAAGCATCTCTATTTTCGTAAAATTGAGATTCAATCAACTTTGTATCATATACTATGTAGAAATAGAAACTTTGACTTTCTATAACAATGTGTATAATATTGAAGTCTTACTTCATTCCCTTTAGTTTGACTCTTCCGAGAACTATTTACGGCATTCTTGTTTCAATCAATGGTCTAACCATTTTAAAATAGCCGTTCTCCTTTGACAACCAATTTTGTTCTATTCAAATAAGAGAAATATAAATTATATCTCCAATTTTAATAGCACAAATAAATTCTCAATCAACTCAACAAATTCCGGTAGATATAAAAATTCATAAATTTGTCTATATCTATCAATTATAATTTGTCTTATGACCAACTCTTTGATCTATTGAGAATTCTATCATACTTTTAATGTTCAAAAGGATCTTGCTTTAAATGATCACATCATTCATTAATTAAAAGTATGAAGTATTCTATATCTAGATGTCATCTTGATACTTCTAACAAGCATCCTTCTCCAATCTAGTTATAGTAGGTTGTTAGAATTTAGTTCAAGCTCTTATAGTACTTCTTGTATTTGAGAACCATTCTCATCTGTGTACCAATTCAGAAACTATTTTCTGAAATCCTTGTCCTTCATAAGGACAACATAATTTGTATCGTATATAATTTGTATGATATTTGTATTTTGATTAAATCTTTTAATAAGGACTTTTATTAAAAGGATTCCACTATTTTACTCAAAACAAATGACCCTCATCATTTGATTCGGAAAATCCCGTTGGAAGATTTTCTAGTGGATCAAGATCCATATATCACTTTGTCTTAAGTCCGCGGTGGGCGGATTACACAAGACTTAGCTATTTAGGTAGGAACTCCTTCCAATTACATCTCATGCAACTCTTGAATATTTCCGTTGGGTGAATAACTCCTTATTCAAATTCATCACATGAATTATTCCTAACGCTTGCTTCTAAAATCACATAATCTTATTATATTTGTTTAGTTAAGTTTGACCCAATTTTAGAAGTTGGATATTACAATTATCCCATCGCACCATACCCATATAGACAATGTACTTCGCGGTAGGCGAACCCACATAATTCGATACCGGTCTTGATGAGTTCTAAAATTTGGAAAGCAAAACTTAATATTCACATATTTTACTAATATAGAAAAATGCACCTCGCGGTAGGCGAAACCTACATCTTCTTTATTAGTCTCTTATGTGTCTCTTGAGGGATTTTAATTTAGTTTGATCTCACCGGCTTGTTTAACATACAATGCGCTCTCACATGCATCAACATACATTCAACATATAAAATAAAATGACATGATTATGGCCTCCTAACGCAAGTGTTCTCTCAAGCCAATGAGAGAACCCTAAACTAGCCTAACGATGATCTACTTCTCCAAGCATCATCTTCATGACTATTCTCCTTTTGTTCCTATGTAATTCTATTATATTGTTACATCAAAGAAAACTCGTTTTACATACGAGGGAGTAAGATGAGAAGAGAAATTACATCAAGAAATTTAGAGAGAGGCACGACACGCAGGTCGTATTTAAATTCCCAAACAAAAGAGCAATCTAAGGCCATAATCATTCATTGGAAAACAACAATAACAAACTCTCTTTATTATTATCCTTTGTTTAAGTGGTTAATTAAAATTAAATTGATCATGCCGTTCATAACGGTTAAAATTGAGTCACGATTTCAAACACCATGTTTTTGACAAAATTTGGATGCGTACGGTCGCCAGCCCTCGCCCACGCTCGCCAGCGGGCGATCTGCTCGGTCGCGCGGTCGGTCGCGCGCTCGCCAGAACTCGCCTGGCCGCGAGCGTCTCTGTGGCTACTCGCCAGCTCTCGCCCGCGCTCGCTGGGCGACCGCAGCAGGGTTCTGCGAAAATCGTTTTACGATTTCTTAAATTGTGTCACGATTTTGGCGAGTTCTGAAACATGCTTTCAGTATATCACAACCCTTGTGATGTATTGAAGCCTTTTGCAACAAGTTCCTTCCATTAAAACTCACCATGAACGACTATCGGCTTGATTCATCACCACATCAATGTTTCACCAATCGAAGGTTCCGAAACATTAATTGTGGATCGTTCAATGCCAACAACGACTACGTGATTTAACGGATGAAATCTAGTACATCATATATACTTTATTTGCATCATGTTCCTTTTGTATCATATACAAATCTCTTGTATCATATACAAGACTTGATCAATTTAAAATTTAATTCCTCAATTTTATCTTGTTCAAGTTTTAATCAAATTAAAACAAAATTAAACAAACATCATAACCATAGTTTCGTAAGTGGCTCTGATACCACATGAAGGAAAATTGTAACAGTAAAAGCAGCGGAATTCAAAAGATTTCCTTTAATGATCCTTACGAATGGACATGGTCATGTGTTTAGGGTTTTACCTCTTGAAGAATATAACCCTTTAAATCACGAACGGGACAATCATGAACGTTGAAGGATGAACAGCAACGTCTCTAGCTAGTCCACACGAACAGCTTTCCTTCACTCCAAGTGCTAGCTTAAGAATGAGGGACTTTGTGAGAGAGAGAAGTAGAGAAATAATTTTAGGATTCAAGTAACCCTAAAATTCTTATGAGTTTCTCTTGTGTCTTTTGCTCTAGCATAAGGTCTCTATTTATAGAGTTTATTGTCTTGCTCTCCAAGACAAAACCCTTGTCTTGTCCAACAAGACAAGGAGAAGCAAAAGCCCAATAAGCTTGCCTTAGGGAGCGCGCCCCATGAGTCTTGCTACTCATGTGTGCGCGCGCCCACCATACCTTATGGTGCACCGCTTATTATTTATTTATGATATCTTATCACAATATATTTATATATATTTATTTGTGATATCTTATCACAATATATATATATATATATATTTATTTCTCTAAATTCCACCGTACCTTACGGTGTTCTCAATCTTCACACTACACTGTTCTTATGTGTGTGACCCTGTAGGTTTCCGTAACATTAGTAATAATATTAAATCATCTATTTAATATTATAAACAATGAGCGGTATCTAGCAACACTTCATTGCTATCTAAGTTACGAAATGTTTATGTGATCTTAACAAAACATTCTGTGATAATATTAGCTGTGTACAATTACCCCTTTGCCCTTATGTCTATATTGAACACAAGGCATAGACTGTGTCATCCTTGTCCAGTTCAATATTGGGCCCGTAGACATTTATCCTGTTATGTAGGATTGGCAAATTCCATCTAGGTCACTACTGTCCTTCAGCATGCTTTGTGAAGTACCCATATACTGCCTTTATGATTATCCAGTTACGGACAATGTTAGATCAGTGATAAAGCACTTGACTCTACATCTAAGGTCCAAAGTGATTTCAGGTCGAAGGGTGGGTTACACCATTATCACCATGAGAGTTACTTATGACACATTACATAACATTCCATGTAGTACTCTCATAGCGGGTCAATCCAGTATAAATATTACTCCTAATATTTATACCTATGTCAAGACTTGATAACTCCTTATCCCATGATCCATGAGATGCGATCATCAGTCTATCTTCATAATAGTCTTTATGCTTTAAGGTTATCCCACTTCACCTTAAAGCTCGACTACGGATACTTTAAGAATAGCGTCCTTGTGTTTAAAAGAATCTCATGATTAAGTCACACTTAATGTATCTTTAAATGGACTATCTATTCTAGGGACTTCATTATTTTGGACTCTTACAAACATAATAAAGAAATGCCATATTTATATTCAAAGTCCTAAAGCAAATACTATGAAATTAGATTGGCTCTTAGGGCTTACTCCAACATCATCTACTTGTATGGTCACAGGGTCAGGTGTTGGTTCATTGTTATCATTTACTGCTGGTTCTGGATTCTGCTGATAGAAAGTGCCCACATCATAGTGCACATCGTCCACTGGTATACTTGGCATATCATCAACAACCACATTTATAGACTCCATCACGGTGTTTGTTCTATAGTTGAATACTCTGTATGCTCTGCTGTTTGTTGAGTATCCCAGAAAAATTCCTTCATCACTTTTAGGATCCATTTTTCTTCTCTGTTCTCTGTCAGCTAGAATGTAACATTTGCTACCAAACACATGAAAGTATTTGACTGTAGGTTTTTTGTCTTTCCATAGTTCATACAAAGTATTGGTGGTGCCTGACCTGAGGGTTACTCGATTATGTATGTAGCATGTTGTATTCATGGCTTCAGCCCATAAGTTCAGAGGAAGTTTCTTGGAATGTAACATAACCCTTGCAGATTCTTGAATGGTCCTGTTCTTCCTTTCAACCATGCCATTTTGTTGTGGTGTAATTGGAGCTGAGATCTCATGCTTAATCCCTTCAGATGAACAGTACTCAATAAACCTTGAGTTTTCAAATTCTCTTCCATGATCACTCCTAATTCTTATGATTTTTCCATTCTTTTCTCTCTGAAGATGTGTACACAAATCTTTAAACACATCAAAGGTGTCTGATTTTTCTCTAATGAAGTTAATCCATGTGAATCTAGAAAAATCATCTACAACAACATAAGCATATTTCTTACCCCCAAGACTCTCAACTTGCATAGGTCCCATCAAATCCATGTGTAATAGTTCTAATACTTTTGATGTGACAAGATACTGAAGTTTTGGATGTGGAACCTTAGTTTGCTTACCAATATGACAATCACCACAAATGCTTCCTTCATCAATGTCAAGCCTTGGTATTCCTCTGACAGCCTCTTTTGAGATTACTTTCTTCATCCCTCTTAGATGAAGATGACCTAATTTTTGGTGCCATAGTTTTACTTCTTCAACCTTGCTTAAGAGACTTGTTGATAGGCTCTTCTCTTCCTGAGGTGACCACATGTAGTAGTTATCTTTAGACCTTGATCCTTTCATTACAATTTATCCTTTTACCAACATCACATTTTCTATTTTTGGTAGTCCACTGGTGACTAGATTTCCCACTCCTTTAATTTCACCTTTTGCACCATCTCCAAAAGTAACATAGCTAGTAGAATGAGGTTTTAAGTCAGCTATGAATTTTTTCACCCCTGTCATGTGCCTTGAACAACCACTGTCAAAGTACCAATCTTCTTTTGATGAAGCTCTGAAAGATGCAATCAATCCAACACATTTCTCCTTTGGTTTCCATTCCCTTTTTGTTTCAGATTTATTATAGTACTGTTCTGAAGGGTGGTGATTTGGATACCCATACAGTTTGAAGCAAAAAGGTCTTATGTGTCCTTTCTTGCCACAGTGATGGCAAACCCAAACTTTGGTGACATTCTGAGATGTGATCTTTGAATGTGCATACATGTTTTTAGAAGATTGTGCCCACATGGTGTCACACATTGTTGGATCATAGACATCCTTTGCTGCAACAAACTTTGTGACATTGTTTTTCTGACGTTGCTTATCCATAACTTGATATTCAAATTTAATCCCTTTAGGTTTCCCAGGTTGTTGTTCATCAAGGATCTTTTCTAGCATATCTGTACCATTGTTCATCGTTCTAACTTGTCTTTTCATGTCTTCTAGTTTTGAAGTAAGTTCCACAACTCCTTCATTCAATTTTGATATTTGAGATATATGATTTTTCCTCTTAGTCATCATTTGACTAATAGTTTGAATGTTTTCATGCAGCTTTTTGTGAGTACTTTCAGTCTCATAGCACAAATCCTTAAAACTTGCAGCAAGTTCTTCATAAGGAACTACACGATTGGAATATTCATGCTCAGGAGTTTCACATATCCTAGTTAAGACCTTGACAAGTTTAGCAGCTTCTCCTCCATTGTTTTCATCTTCTGAATCATCATCTGACCAAGCAGCAGATAGACTCTTCTTTTGATTTTTGAGGAAGGTAGGACATTCTGGTCTGATATGTCCATGTCCATCACATTCAAAGCATCTTACTCCTTTTCCTTCATTTGTTTTTCTTGGAGAATTTGATCTTCTGACCTTTGTTTGCATATTCTGGTTTGGTTTTCCTCCAAATTTCTTCAAAATTTTGTTGAACTGTCTACCAAGGAAAACTATCTCATCTGAGGTGTTACCATTGCTCTCATTCTCTTCAATTTTCTCAAGTCCTTCATTTGCTACAAAAGCAATACCTTTTGTTTTCTTATCAGTTCTGTCATTGCATGCACCTTCAAATGTTTGAAGAGAACCTATGAGCTCATCCATCTTCATGTTAGAAATGTCTTGAGCTTCTTCAATAGCAGTGACTTTCATGTCAAATTTCTTAGGAAGGGATCTGATGATCTTTCTACACAATTTCACTTCAGCTATTGGTTCTCCTAGAGAGTCAAACATGTTGGCATAATCTAATACTTCCATTTGAAAATCATATATGTTACCATCTTCCTTCATTTTAAGATTTTTAAATTGTGTTGTTAGAAGTTGCAGCTTAGCCATCTTCACTTTAGATGTACCTTCTTGATTTGTCTTCAGCATATCCCATGCAACTTTTGCTATAGTTTGCTTCTTGATGAGTCTGAACATGTTTTTATCTATTGCATTGAATAGGGCATTCAATGTTTTGTTATTTCCATATGCGAGTTCATCTTCTTCTTTGGTCCGGTCTTCTGGAGACTTTGGAATATCAGTAGATTTTCCATCCTTGTCCATGATCATAAGTGGTTCCCACTTCTTCAGAATTGACTTCCATGATTTGTTATCTAACGATTGAAGAAATGCTAGCATTTTAGGTTTCCATCCATCATAGTTTGTACCATCCAATAGAGGTGGCCTGGTGACAAATCCTCCTTCCTTATCTGTATTTCCAGAATTCATCTTCCCTGGAGCTCATCCAAAAACAGGCAGGGTGCCTGCTCTGATGCCAATTGAAATTCTGGCGTACTACTTATAATAAATTATCAGACAGAATAATGTGCAGTAAGATGTGCGCACATTAATCAACCTTGCAGAATACGTAACAAAGAAACAAATAACAAAAGCAGTAAATAACACAAGGAAATTGTTAACCCAGTTCAGTGTAAACACACCTAATCTGGGGGCTACCAAGCTAGGAAGGAAATCCACTAAGTAAAACGAATTCAAAGTCAAACTCCCCGTTTGCACTTCTCACTTTGTAACTACTCGTCTAGACTTCTACCTAGGTACCCCATAGGTAAGAGAGACCCTTCTCACTTCCACTCTATAACAAATACAATCAACGGATTTTAGAGAACAATTCCCAAACAATAAACACCACTCGTACTTCAAAGCTTAGAGTGATGAACAATATTCCTTGCTTAAAAGCTTCGGATTACAACTCAATAAACTCAGTCCTTATGCAAGCATCTAGGTTACACTAGCAAAGGCTCACAAATAACAATTAACAATTAACAAAAGACTCAAACCCTAAAACTCTAATCTTCAATATTGGCTTGCGTGAATATTAGGTTTAGTCTTCTTACATATATATAGTCTTCAGAATCTTCTAGGTCTTCAGACAAGTCTTGGGCTTCAAGCAAATAATTCCTTGTAATAATTCTTACCCAAGAAATATAAATTTGAACCAAATAAAATATCTTACAAATAAAATTAGGTTAACAAGTAACCTTGATGGTTCATGAGACGCGCGCGACTTAGCCTACAAGCAAGCGAAGTAAAAACAAAACAAATCTTTCAAGAAAGATGTGGCGCGTAAATAAGTGTTAAGGCTCCGAACTCATATGATGTGCACACATTGTTCTTAACATCATGATATGCGCACATTGTCCTCCACATTGTGTTTTGCCAAAAATGAGGCCAACACCTTAAAGGAATTAAGGACTATGATGGCTATTTCTTGAAAATAAATATGCATAGGAAGATTCATTATAAGGAAGTTATAATTCATAGGAAGATTCATTATAAGGAAGTTATAATGATGGCTAGTTTCCATACCGATGTATTGTATATCATGCTTGAATATAAACATTAGAAGCTATAAGATAAGCTTCATAGCATGTTTGTTTCAGTTATAGAAGTTAAGTAATTAAGATTGGATCGTTTAGCTCATGGTTGAGCTAAAACTATGTTTCTGGTGTTGCAAGTCACATTAATCATATTAGTGATGGTAATGGTTTAATCTTGCAAGAACACTTGAGAATAGATCTCACCGACGATTCATGAATATACTTAGACACTTCTATATTTCGAAGGTACGTAAGATACCAACATAGGAATTAGTTCCTTATCCACTTACAAAGCCTCTAGCACAGTTCAAGCGTAATGGGCATACTAAGGTCTATAGGTATTAGAGAATACTTGATTGACCTTAGTGCTAGTGGGAGATTGTTGAAGTAAGCCCTAAGTGCCAATATATTTTCATAGTATTTGCTTTAGGAGTTTGAATATAAATATGACATTTCTTTATTATGTTTGTAAGAGTCCAAAAAGAATAATAAAGTCCCTAAAATAGATAGTCCGTTTAAAGAAATATTAAGTGTGACTTAATCATGAGATTCTATTAAACATAAGGACGCTATTCTTAAAGTATCCGTAGTCGAGCTTTAAGATGATCGCATCTCATGGATCATAAGATAAGGAGTTATCAGTCTTGACATGAGTATAAATATTAGGAGTATAAATATTCAGAGTAATATTTATACTGGATTGACCCGCTATGAGAGTACTACAAGGAATGTTATGTAATGTGTCATAACTTACTCTCATGGTGATAATGGCGTAACCCACCCTTCTACCTGAAACCAATATGGACCCTAGATGTAGAGTCAAGTGCTTTATCGCTGATCTAACATTGTCCGTAACTGGATAATCATAAAGGCAGTAGATGTGTACTTCACAAAGCATGCTGAGGGATAGTAGTGACCTTGATGGAATTTGCCAACCCTACATAATAGGTTAAATGTCTATGGGCCCAATATTGAACTAGACAAGGATGACACAGTCTATGCCTTGTGTTCAATATAAATATAAGGGCAAAAGGGTAATTGTACACAACTAATATTATCACAGAATGTTTTGTTAAGATCACATAAACATTTCGTGACTTGGATAACAATGAAGTGTTGCTAGATACCTCTCATTGTTTATAATATTAAATAGATGATTTAATATTATTACCAACGATACGGAAACCTATAGGGTCACACACATATGGACAGTGTAGTGTGAGAATTGAGAACACCGTAAGGTACGGTGCACTTTAGAGAAATATATATAATGTGATAAGGTATCACAAATTAATGAGAAGCGGTTCACCATAAGGTATGGTGGGCGCGCACGCACATGAGTAGCAAGACTCATGGGGCGCGCGCCCTAGGTTAAGCTAATTGGGCTTTTGCTTCAACTTGTCTTGGTGAACAAGACAAGTGTTTGTCTTGGAGAGCAAGAAAATATATTCGATAAATAGAGGTCTTGTGCAAGAGAAAAATATACAAGAGAAACTCATAAGAATTTTAGGGTTACTTGAATCCTAAAATTATTTGTCTACTTCTCTCTCTCTCACAAAGTTCCTCATTCATAAGCTAGCACTTGAAGTGAAGGAAAATGTTCGTGTGGAGTAGCTAGAGACGTTGTTGTTCATCCTTCAACGTTCGTGATCGTCTTGTTCGTGATTCAAAGTGTTCTACACTTGAAGAGGTAAAACCCTACACACTTAATCATGTCCATTCGTAAGGATCATTAAAGGAAAATTTTTGAATTCCGCTGCTTAAACTATCTCAGTTTTCCTTTAGAAAGCACTCGAGGAAGGGAGGCTTAAGTTTGTTGAAAAAACTAAACCTCCTATGAAGGTTGATAATGATCCCTTGCAAGTGGCAGAAACTTCCTATGTGGAGCCATTCGAGTGTTTGGTTATAGAGCTGTGACTGAGGCTGGATATGCTGAGAAAATTAAAGTGGTATATCATCAAGCTGAAGAGGAGTTGATTGATTTCCTCAACAGGTGCAAAATAAGCAACAAAGAGGTCATGCTATGTCCTTGTTGTAGTGTTGTGTGCGACAAAGAGGCTACTGCAGGCCTCAAGAATGTTATGCCATATGTGGATAACAAGAACAAATGGTCGAAACAAGAACCAAATACCAATGGTAAGGCGATTATGCAGAGGCCTACCATTCATGATAAAATTGGACGGAAACAAACATTTGTTCCTTCTAACAAAATTCCAATCAATCAATGGTCATCCGGCCAACATCAAGCTTTCCATAAGAGAAGGTTTGAGATTGGAAGTTCGAGCAAATCTGCTTCGAACAATCCTGCTGAAGTCAAGAAGTACTCTTATAATAATAATTATAAGGGGAAGAACCCAATGATTGGAACCTAGTGGCGTAGATACCAACACCAGAATAAACTGGAGAAAGAAAATTCCCTAGCTGAGGGAAAACCCAAAAAAATTGCCCATGTTGGGGGCAATAAGAAAGAAGTTGTTCATGCTAGGGGCAACAATAGGGGTGCTGGGACCAAAAAAACAACTTATTCCAGTAACTGATCAAGGCTCTTCCTCGAAGAGGCCTGTGAAAGAAAGGATATCCTCTCCTGATGTCAATTTGGAGGATGAGGATCTCCTCGAATATGAATCTGAATCGGACTTTGATGTCCTGGTTAATGTGGTATCCATTTTGCCACGTGAGTATGATTTCTGGTCCATCTCAGATCCTAAGGAAGAGTTTGTGGAGCCATGAATAATGGGTGTATCGAACAACAAAAGGCTGCATTCGAGAAGCCTAATCAAGGAATGAAAAGCCACCTAAAGACTTTGTTTATCAAGGCCAAAGTAGTGGATGGGGGAGCAATTGTAAATTTAATGCCCCATTTCATGCTGAGGAAACTTGGGATGTATGATACTGATCTTCACTCCCATAATATTGTTCTCCCAAATTATGAGGGAAAGAGTGGTCGTTCTCTGGGTGCCATTCAAATGGATGTTGTTGTTGGCAGCACCATTAGGCCAACATTATTTATTGTTGTGCCTTCTCAAGCTAACTTCAATCTGCTTATGGGCCGAGAATGGTGTAAATGCCCAAGTTCCCCTCCAAGTTTTAATAATTGTCAAAACACATGAAAATGGAGTAGAATACATTTTGGTATCAATTGAAATTAACTTGACATCGAAAAATGTTTTAGAAACTTTGAAAAACCAATTTTTAGGTATTTTGTATCGATACATACATACTTGTATCGATACAAATGTCCTGAAACTTGTTCAGCCTGATCACCACGTATTTGTATCGATACATAGCACTTGTGTATCGATACAAATAGTTCTCAAAGGAGTCAGAGGAGCCTTTGTGTATCGAAACATGCTTGCATGTATCGATACACACATAGACTCTCCTGAAACTAGAGAGAGCTTTGTGTATCGAAACATACATGCTTATTTTGATACATATCAGTCAAGAATTTGTTTTTACTTGTGTATGTATCGATACATAATCGTGGTTGTATCGATACATACATACAAAACTTCAATTCTTTGAACGATGTCAGGGACTTGTATCGATACACACTAATGGATGTATCGATACACTTATGCTAAATTGTGCCTAAATCTACTCCATTCTATTTTCTCTATAAATAGCTACATGGGGATTTGTTGTAATTATGAGAAAAAATTAGAAAACACTCCTTTGATCAGAATTGTTGATATTTTGCATCAAAGTGCATTCAAGACAAGTTTATCATCTTCTTTCAAATCTCCATCAACTTGAAATTGAATATGGGTTCAATCAAGAGCTCGTAAAGGATTTGGAAGATAACGTTCGGTGTAATTCGCGGTGAATCAGAATTACGATCGGGTTGAATTGTTCTTGAAGGTTGGGTTTCTCATCCGGATTCAAGAGGCATTGCTTGCTTGAAGAATCAGTGCAATTTGGCGAAGATTGGTGTGAGGTCGCCAAGATTGAGGATAAACCGTTGGAATCAGAGGTTGAAGCCAAGATTGAGTTGAGGTCGCACAATCGCATTGAAGCTACGACGAAGATAGTAGATTGAGTTTTTATCGTTCGTGTATTGTATTCTTGTGAATTGTGCATTTGTAACCGTTTTTTGAAGATTAGTGAAAATCTCAACTTGTCCGTTAGATAAGTTGGGGGGAGACGTACCGACCGCGAGGAAGACACGAATGTAGGGAACTCCTTGATCATCTCTGTTTGCATTCTCTATCCCTTAACTCATTTACATTCGGTTTAATTGTTAATTGAAAAACTTGAATTCTAGCGCACGCTACGTGTTCAACGAAATTCAAGCTTCGATACTTTGGTTGCAATAGATTGTAAATTCCATAAAATTGTGTGTGTGATAAGTTTTCGAAGTAAAATATAAAATTGGATAAATTTGCTAGCTTCGAAACATTTCGTTTGTACTTTTCTTATCATCATCAACTATTAAGGCTATACTACTTTCCCTTTGGTCGAAAGGTGCAAAGTAGACTACCAATCTAGGTAGCTTCCGCGCATTCTTTTGTCAATCCGAAAATTGTTTGTTTTATTTCAGAACGCTTATTCATCCCCCTCTAAGCGAAGCCACGTAGTCTAACAAATGGATCCATGGAGTGGGTGTTGTACATTCCACCCTCCACCAAAGGTTAATTATTTGGAGGGAAGATAACATGGTTGAGAACATTGAGGCTGACCAAAGCTACTTCATGTTAGAGGTCGACCATATAACAAGTTGGACCTTTGATAGGAATTTGGCTGCAATAGCCCCTATCGGTGGCTTTCGAGGAGCCACTAATAATGACAATATCTATCACTCCATAAGACTCCATCCAACTCATTGTTTTAGTTGGGAAAGGGAGGAAATAGATGTGTTTCCCTCTAGGATGGAGTAATTCCACCTTCAGGGTGGCATGATGATGAATTCCAACAATGAATGAGCCCAATGCTTGGGCCAGAATATCGGCATATATTGCCGAGAGGAAGCTCGAATCGACTTTAGAAGCTGTTATGGAACAAAATATGGTTCTTTGAACCAATAAACAAAATAATGGCAACATGTTGCCAAATGAGAAAAGGCTTGATTGCATCTATGATGAGGAGCCTCTAGGATTCGAGAAAGATCCATTACATTCAAATCCAAAGATGCAAGCCCAAGATCCTTTGCAAGAAGTTGATATTGGAAATGGCTCCATTAAAAAGCCAACTTACATTAGTGCCAATATTGACTTCGTATTAAAAACAAAAATGGTTAATCTGCTCAAAGAATATAAAGATTATTTTGCTTGGGATTATAATGAAATGCCAGGTCTGAGCAGAGAAATGGTAGAGCATAGACTACCACTTAAACTAGAAAAGAAGCCAATCAAACAGCTACCAAGGAGATTCAATCCAGAGATCTTACAAAGATCAAAAGCGAGATCAAAAGATTGCTGAAAAGCAAATTCATTCGAACTGCAAGGTACGTAGAGTGGTTAGCAAATATTGTGCCAGTTATTAAAAAGAATGGTAGTCTTAGAGTATGTATAGACTTTAGAGACTTAAATAATGCTACACCAAAGGATGAATATCATATGCCTGTGGCAGAAATGTTAATAGACTCAGCAGTTGGCTTCGAGTATTTGAGCATGTTAGATGGTTATTCTGGTTATAACCAAATTTTCATTGTTGAAGAGGATGTGGCAAAAAGAATTAGGGACTTATGAATAGGTTGTAATGCCATTTGGTCTTAAATAATGCTGGTGCCACATATCAAAGGGAAATGAATTTAATATTTCATGACTTTATTAATGCTTTTATGCAAGTTTATATTGATGACATTGTTGTGGAATCCTCCTCTATTGATGATCATCTGAATCATCTTAAAATTTCGTTCGAAAGGATGAGAAAATGTGGATTGACAATGAATCCACTAAAATGTGCTTTTGGTGTGCATGCAGGGGATTTCCTTGGCTCTGTTGTGCGTAAAAAAGGCATCATAATCAATCAAAACAAGACAAAGGCTATTATGGAGACCCACCCTCCAAAAACAAAGAAACTGTTTCAATCATTGCTAGGAAAGATCAATTTTTCGAGAAGATTCAAATCGAATCTAAGTGTAAAAGCTCACCCTTTTACTCCACTTCTTAGATGCAAAAAAGATGATGTTTTCTAGTGAGGGCAAGATCAACAAAATGCATTCGAGGATATTAAAGCATATTTATCAAATCTTTCTACATTGATGCCTCCAATTCGAAATAAGCATATGAAGTTGTATATTTCAGCATCTGACTCAAGAATTGGTAGCATTCTTGCCCAAGAAGACGAAAATAATGTTGAGAAATAAAAAAGGTCAATAGTGGCAGATTTTCTTGTTGATCATTCAGTGATTAAAATGCCATTAAGTTATGTGGATACTCGACCTTGGACTTTGTATTTCGATGGTTCCAAACAGAAACATGGAACTGGAATTTGGATTCTAATTATTTCCCCAATGCAAATTCCAACTAAGTTTAAATACAGGATTGATGGTTTTTGTTCCAATTATAAGGCAGAATATGAAGCCTTAATAGGAGGTCTTGAAATTTTATAAGACTTGGGGGCAAAAAACATTTTGATCAAAGGTGATTCTGAATTAGTCAGAAAACAATTGACAAAAGAATACAAATGTGTCAAAGAACATTTGGCTAAGTATTTTGTCATTGCAAGTTCTCTCTGTGAAAGATTTGAGTCATTAGACTTCAAACATATTCCTAGATTGCAGAATCAAGAAGCTAATGACTTGGCTCAAATTGCTTCTGGTTATAAAGTGTCTGCAGAGAATTTAGCAAAATTAATAGAAATTAAAGAAAAATTGGTTTTACAAGAGCCAATATCTCCAAAATTGTCAATAACAAAACTTGTGGGGGTAGACGATCCACACAATGATGAGCCTAAGGATGAAAATTTTGCCATTGACAATTTACTTGATAGTGATTGGAGAAAACCAATTGTAGAATATGTACATAGTGGTGCTTGTGGTTCTCACTAAGCAGGTCATAAGATAAAGTGGTTATTGTTTAGACAAGGTTTGTATTGGTCTTCTATGTTAAAAACATTGCATAGAATACGCTAAAGGGTGTCAAGAATGTCAAAAGCATGCAGGAATACAACATGTACCTGCAAGTGAACTGCACTCAATAATTAAGCCATGTCCATTTAGAGGATGGGCTTTGGATTTGATTTGTGAAATTAAACCTGCTTCTTCAAAAAATCAACGCTATATCCTAGTTGGTATTGATTATTTTACAAAATGGATAGAAGAAGTTCCTTTGCTTACTGTAGATATAGAGACAGTAATTAATTTCATTCAGAATTACATTATTTATAGATATGGTATTCCTGAAACAATCACCATTGAATGCAAGAGTTTAGTGTTCACTTGGAGGAAAATGCAAGAGTTTGCTAGTGAAACTTGATTTTAATTATTAACCTCAACACCATATTATGCTCAAGCAAATGGTCAAGTTGAAGCAGCAAATAAAATAATCATTAATTTGATTAAAAAACACATAGCCAAAAGCCAAGAAATTGGAATAAAACTTTAGATTAAGTTTTATGGGCATGTAGTATTTCTCCTAGAGAATCAACTAATACTACACCATTTCGATTAACATATGGTCATGATGATGTACTTCCTGTCGAAATAAATTTGCAATCAGTTCGAGTGCAAAGACAATTAGAAATTCCAGTAGACAAATATTGGGAAATGATGTTAGATGAGTTAGTTGATTTAGATGAGAAAGGTTACAAGCCTTAGAAGTTTTGACTAGGCAAAAAGAAAGAGTTGCCAAAGCCTATAATAAAAGGTTAAGTCCAAAACTTTTAGAATAGGAGAATTAGTTTGGAAAGTCATCTTGCCTATGGACAAAAAAGATAGAGTCTTAGGCAAATGGTCTCCTCATTGGGAAGGTCAATTTAAAATTATTCAAGTTTTTTCTAATGGTGCTTATGAAATTGAAGAGTTAAGTCCTGAAAAGTATGCTTTAGGAATTAATGGCAATTATTTGAAGAAATATAAGCCAGCACTACTCGAAGTAAAGATAAGCATAGATTAACTTAGAACAAATAGAAGTGGCAAAAGTAAATGAAAATAAATTGCCACAAAATGGGCATTGTCAAATTACAACCAAGGGAATATTAAAAACATTGTTCGAATGGTTAAGTAAAATTACAGAGAACTAGTAATGTTTTGATATAAATTCTTCAAAGACCACTTCTCGTTACAGATAACTTGGTTGGTACCCCCTAGCACTTTGATTTCAGCTGCAACAGCTACAGAATCATCGAAGAGAAAGACTTCTTCCTTGATGGCTGCTCGAGTCTCATACTCTTTAGCAATTTTTAGCTTGTATTCATCTATTTGGCGTTAAAGATCTGCAATGTTATTCTCCCAAGCAGAAATATTGTTGTTACATGTAACAAACCTGGTATTTTGAATTTTAGCTTCTTGTGCTTTAGCCATTAGAGTAAGCATGTTTTTGGGCATTCAGCCTAATTGTAGCTTCTCTCTCTCTCTGCACTACCTTAGCATATTGGTCAATCAGACTCTTGAACTGGATAACCTTGCCTAACACTTGTGCTTTAGTTAGTGGGTTAAGCAATTATCTCAAAAATGCTAAGGAGTCGAATGCTCTCGAGGAATTTTCTTCGAGTGATTCCAACACATTATGCAAGGTGTAATCTATTTTTAGCTTATTGAGTAGAGAGTCTTGCCTAATGGATGCATTTACCTCAGCATTTGAAGGGAATGTGGCGCTACCAGTTTTCTCGCTCGAAGACTTTGATTGTGATTGAGACTGGAGAAGTAGATTCAGCGTAGCTACTGGATTGGACTTATGCATGTTGGCAAATTCTTCTTCATTCACACCAATACTTGCACTAAGTCTTGATGTTAAAGAAACAGATAAAATCTATTGTCCACCAACTCTCGCCTCCTTTATTTCAGTGTCTTCTACTTCTTCAAGAGATGCTGTTCACTTGAAGATGTTTCACTCAATGTTGGCTTACTCGACTTCTTACTCGGATTGAGAGTGGGCAGCTTGGTTGGCATCTTCATTTGAAGTGGTTGTTGGTCAACCCAAGTAGTTTCAGCCACATCCTTCCAGCTGTTGGGATTGTCTTCAGGTTGATCATCATTATCATCATTTGGATCCTTGCAAATAGGACCTGATCCCATGATAGACTCATCCTAAAAAACAAAAAATGATAATATTTGTTAAAAATGTGGTAATGTTTGCAAAATAATTATTAATGGTTAGTCAAAACTGAGCCAATGCATTTACCATTTTAGTAGTGTGCTCATTATTCTCCTCCATGACAGTGGGAACAACATTCTTCTCCACATTCTCCTCTTGAGTAGGGATGTCCTTTTGAACAAATAAAGTTGTAAATTGGGTAAGTGTTTAAAAACATATCTCGAGTAAATATTTAAGCCAATAAGAGATGCATACCTCATTCTCATTTGTTTCAACTATTGGTTCTAGTTGAGGAGAAGGAATATTTTCTTCAACATTGTTAGGGTGTTCACCACTAACATTTTCCCTTACTGAATAATTATGGATAGTCTCTGTGTGTTGAATATTTTCCCCAGTAGTAGCCTCAACCTCCGATTGCACAAGCTAAGGAACCTAGATCTAACCAACGATCCAAACACATAATTAGGCGATTTCATCGCATTCGCGAGATAATAGATAAAGGAGATGTGAAAAATATGTAAAGTGCCTACACTTGACAATATTGCAGACCCGCTAACAAAGCCTCTTGCGCAGCTGAAGCATGATGAGCACACTAGGTCTATAGGCATTAAGGGAATGCCGTATTGGCCCTAGTACTAGTGGGAGATTGTTGGTGTAAGCCCTAGAGGCCAATGATTTTAAGTCTTGTATCGAATTGTGTATTAAAAAATATATTGTTTCTTTTTATTAATAATTAAAGATGTGTTCTTTATTATGTTTGAGTTTCCAAAATAATGAAGTCCCTAGAATAGAAAGTCCGTTTAATATTAAGTGTGACTTAATCATGAGACTACATTAAACATAAGGACGTTATTCTTAAAGTATTTGTAGTCAAGTATTAAGGTGAAAAGGGATAACCTTAAAGCATAAAGACTATTATGAAGATAGACTGATGATCGCATCTCATGGATCATAGGATAAGGAGATATCAAGTCTTGACATAGGTATAAAATATTAAGAGTAATATTTATACCGGATTGATCCGCTATGAGAGTACTACATGCAATGTTATGCAAAGTGTCATAAGTTACTATCATAGTGATAATGGTGTAAGCCGCCCTTAGACCTGAAACCACTTTGTACCCTAGATGTGAAATCAAGTACTTTGTTGTTGATCTAACGTTGTCCGTAATTGGATAATTATAAAGGCAGTTAATGGGTAATACTTCACAAAACATGTTGAGGGTTAGTAGTGACCTAGATGGAATTTGTCAATCCTGCATAACAGGATAAATGTCATGGGCCCAATATTGAACTAGACAAGGATGACACCAAGTATGTTTTGTGTTTAATATAGACATAAGGGAAAAGGGGTAATTATACACGCATATGTTATCACAAAGGTTATGTTTAAATCACATGTTAATTTCTTGTAACTTGGGTAGCAATGATATGTTGCTAGATACCACTCATTGTTTATTATATTAAATAGAAGAATTAATATAGTTGCCAACGTTACGGAAACCTACAAGGGTCACACATATAAAGACAGTCTAATATTGAGATGATTAAAGGAATACCGTATGGTACGGTGTATGTGCAAAGTGATCAGGGTATCACGGTAATTAAACAAGCGAGTGCACCATGGTATATGGTGGGAGGGCGCACACATGAGCATACACACTCATTAGGCAGCGCGCGCCCTAGGGTTTGTCATGGTGGGCTTTGTTTTCTTATTGCCTAAGACAAGAGTTTGTCTTGGTGCACAAGACAAGAGTTATCTATAAATAAAGACCTCTTGACAAAGCTTTTCACACATCAAGAAGCACTTGAATATTTTAGAGTTGAAAACCCTAAAATAATTCATCTCTCAATACTCTCATAAGCCTTCATACTAAGGAGCTAGCTCTAAGTGCACCAATTCCCCTCCATGTTTTAATAATTGTCAAAACACCTGAAAATAGAATAGAATACATTTTGGGTGAATTAAACTTGCTTTAACAGCGAAAAACGTTTTAAAACTATGAAAAATCAAATTACAGGTCATTTGGATCGATACATACTACATTGGATTGATACAAATGGTTTGAAATTTGGTCTGGCTGAAAAACATGTTTTTGTATCGATACAAGTATTGGCTGTATTGATACAAAATTGATCTCAAAGGGACAGAGGAGCTATTATGTATCGAAACATGCTTGCATGTATCGACGATACATATCAGTCTCTCCTTGAACCAGAGAGATCATCATGTTTCGATACATGATTGTATGTTTCGATACACATCAGGCTCTCATTAAACTAGAGAACCCCATATGTATCGAAAGACACTAAATATGTATCAATACATATCAGTCAAATTTCAGATTTTTCAACTGTCAGTGCGTTTATATCGATACAAGTTAAGACTTAGATCGATACATATCAGTTGAATTTTTCCTAAAATTGCTCAATTTTATTTTCTCTATAAATAGCTTCATGAGGTTTTGTTGTAAGGGTGAGAAACCATTGTAAAACACTTTTGATCAAAATCAAGTGAGGATAGTTGGATCAAAGAGCATTAAAACCAAGTTTATCATCTTCTTCCAATTATCAATTTCTCCAAAATTGAATATAGGTTCAATTGAAGAGTTATAGTTCAAGCGGAAGATAATGCTCGACACGGATCGCGGTGAATCAGATTGTGCTCGGGTTCAATTGCTTTTAAGGGAAGGTTTCTCATCGGATATTCAAGGAGGTATTGTCCTTGAAGGTATCGACATTGCATTGAGGGAATCAGCCGGGTGATTGTCACGAGTTTTTTCGCGAAAGAATAGGGCGAGGTTCAATTACCGAAATCAGAGGTTGAGGCTGCGGTATATACGTCAAGGTGTGTGCGCAAATTGAAGTGAAGCTATGCAAGAGGTTAAAGATTGAGTCTTTTAGGGTCTTGGTATTATATTCGTTCATATTTGTGCACTATTCTAAAGATTCAAAGGGATTTTAAATAAAAATCTCAAATCGGTGTTTTAATCGATTTGGGGGGAGACGTACTGGCCGATCGCGAGGACCAGACGAACGCTAGGGAACTCCCATATCACTCTGTATTGTATTCCTCTTTCCTTTATCCTTTAATTTTGTATATTCATTGAATTTGCTACACATTGAATTTCACGCACACCAAGTGTTTGTTGAAATTCAATGGTGATCACTTGATTTGCGATATTGGAAACTTGTAACCGATAACTTATTGTGTTGATTTGTGAAATAAATTTAAATTGTTTACCATAGAAATTGGTTTGAAAAACTCTCTTTTAATCATCATTCGTTTAGTTGTGTATACTATATTTTCCTTTAGTCAAGTCGGTGCAAAGTAGACTACCGATCCAGTGGGCTTCCGCATGCCATAATTTTTAAAACTCGTAATTGTTTTTTGATCGCTTATTCAACCCCCCTTCTAAGCGATAGCCATGTAGTGTAACACTAGTACTCTCTTGAAGGTGATTGTTCGTGTGGACTAGCTAGAGGCGTTGTTGTTCTTCTTCAACGCTCGTGATCATTTCTTGTTCGTGATTCAAAAGGTTCTACTCTACAAGAGTTAATAACCCTAAACACACATATCATGCTTATTCGTAAGGATCATCTTAAGAAATTTTTTTGAATTTCGCTGCTTAAACTATTTCTATTTTCCTACACACCCTACAACTGATACACAAAGCTTGTCACTTCTGATAGAATTTTGTTTTGTATTTCTACACTTAGTATTCTATATAGTCTTAGGATATTAAAGTGTTAGAATCTTGTTATTGAGTTGTAATACAATGAGAACACATTTGATTTTATATCAAGTGTTCATACACTCATTCTATCTTACTTTAACTCTTCGTATGTTTTTAGAAGTCTCTTGCTTGTGTGCTTGAGTATTTGTAATCTTTAGTGATTATAGTGAACTTCCTTGGAAGTGAAAAGGCACTGAACTGCTTTCTGTTTGAGAGAGGAACCAATATAAAATTATGTGTCTCTCTCTCTTTTCTATGTCTTTATGTTGTGTTTATCCCCTGCTAGTTCGAATAAGTTTGGTTAAACTTAGAAGAAGTGTTTAAAATATCTAAAACACAATTCAACCCCTTTTTGTGTTTTTCAACACCTTCAGATATTAATGACACGGTATCAGAGCCTGTCCGATCTATCGTTGGGCTTCCTACATCGTTCATACTTCAGGCCCATTGGACTGAGCTGAAGCATAATGGGGTGTGTTAGCAGCCAACACTCTGTAGGAATCAGATAGATAGAATTATTGATAAGAGTTTATAAAGATGAGGCACTCCTCACCTTACAAGCCGGTTTTGTAAAGATGAGTTAAGCTTCAATATTAATATCATATTATATAAAGAAGCATCTAGCAAGATAATGCAATGCAATGGGATTCTAAATTATTTATGGCATCAGGTGTTGTTAATCTTCTAAATAAAATTCAAAAAATTATGCATAACAATGTTGTATCTCATAAATTTGTAAATGTGGTCTTTAAGTGAATTGGTTTTGCAATTCAAAAGAGAGTAGCGGCGCAGCTTGTTGCCCGTTTACCTTCGACACATATGTAATTATCTTATATATATATATATATATATTATGAAAGATGTTTTAAAAAATAAGAGAAAAAATATCATAAAACTAACTGATTTGTAATTAGTTCATAAGGGTCTATGAAGCTATCAAATACGCTTTAGTAACATAATCATTTGTGCACCTAGGAAGATCCGGTGTAAATTCAAACATTTCATCTTGTTCCAGAAATTAAAAGTGGAAGGGAAAGAAAATTTCATGGTGGTTTAGCCTTTAGGTGTAGTGTTGGAAGAAATAAAATGGAAATACCCATTTTTTTTTGGCTTTGAGTCTCCCATGTTTTCATATTAGGAACATTTTTTTTTTGACAAACAATATTAGGAACATATTAATACCTTGATAATAACGAGGGACTAACCAGCATACAAAAATACCAGAGACTAATTTAAATTTTATTTTGGTCAAGAACTTAATTGGACTTTCAAAAAATTGTGAGAAACCATAAATCTTCACTCTATAGAAAAAACTCAAATGAGATTTTTGAACACGTGTGAAGTTTATATGTACAACTGGTCATATAAGAAATAAAATTAACCCAATTGAACTCTTGTATATTTTCTTCATTTATCATGTGTTTTATTATTTTATACTTGGGTCAATTTGATTTACATACAGGTTTTGCTTATATGTAATTTTCAATATTAATAATAAATTTCAATATTTCTTGTCTTGTCTTGTCACTATGGTCTGTGAAAGTACACCATATATATCATTGATAGCTTTGTTAGAGTTAATTGACAAGAAACAATAACATTGTATATCACAAAACTTGCTACAACTCAAGTTTCATCCAGTACAATACTTATATATAAAAAGAATATTTCCATTGAATTACACTACATCTTAGACACTTTTATAAGAACACATTACAGTTGCTGAGAAAATTCTTCTGAAGCAATCTGGGGGGATCCAGAAATGATATCAGGAGGTCATGCAATTGTTGTGACCTCAATGTAATTCAGTCATATCCATAAACTTGATTCATTTGTTTCATTCCATAACGCTTCATGAAATCTCAGGTGAGTCAATTTATAAATCAAGAACAAAATGAGACACTTTGAGGTTGATTACCTCCTGATATTGAGGAGTTCAAAGCTTCTCAAAGGATCATCACGGTGGCCTCTCAAAGATCCATGACGCGCAAAAGTTGCTTGTTTGGTCTCATACACAGGTTGACCTCTATACACGGCAGGTGGACGGGCCCCACTTGAAGCCATCCTGCCACTATAGTCATCTGAGGAATTTGGATTGTTTGATGATATCATGGCTCTTCTCGTGTTACTGCCATATCGGGTTGGATTATGTTGAGCATAGTGCTATTAATACAAGATAACGTTAAACATAAGAATAATAACTTAATAATATATAATTATATAGTTAGTTACACTTGAGACTCAACTAAATATTCAGATCAAAAGTGTCTGTTTGATTTGACAAATCACTTTTTGTTTTCACTTCATTTTGCTTGCTTTTAGATTTGTAAATAAAATGGTGAAAGAAATATTTTATTGTGCTTTTAAGTTCAAGTATGAAAAAAAAATGTAACGGAACTAGAAAACATCTTGTTAAACCAAACTGGAAGCAACATTCTCATTTGAAAACTTAATATGATGATTTATAAATTCTTATTGTTACAAAAACAGCATTACCACGTCGTCAAAAGTCCTATGTCTGGCGTGTTCACCATGAAGAGGACTAGCACTTGGGCGGTTCCTCTGAGTGAATGCTTCAACAGCACCAGATAATTTCTCTCGAATCTCTCTGCCAACTGAAATAAATTGCATGAACAAATATTATACAACACAGACTTTGAGAATAGTACCTTAGTTTTGCTATTGATGAGAGCAATAAAGAAGATAACTAACTACAGTTGAATGATTTCAGTTCAAACATTTAGTTTTTGTCACAGCACATATTAGGAGGATACCGTATTTCATTCTTATTCAGCTGAAAGAAAACAGACCTGGCCTATGTGGTGTAGCTCCTGCTGCAAGCCTATGCCCAGGTGTAGCTGCCGCGGCTGCATACCTATGTCCAGGTGTAGCTGCTACTGCATGTCTATGTCCAGGTGTAGCTGCTGCTGCATGCATAGCTGCCTTGCCATTTCCAACCTGTAGTTGCAACAACTACAGTAAGCGACCGACAATAAACGGAAAAATCCAAACAAGAAATATATATAGAAATACTAACTCGTCCTTTAGAGCTGCCACCGATTTGTGGATACTTCAATACAGTCCAATCAAAAACATAGTCAAATTGATAGCCTGCAGGAATAATGTCCATGTCAATTCACAACCACTAAACACACCAAGAGTTTCCAGTGAAATATACCGACATTTTCCACATTAGATAGTTTGGGTAACATACCTTCTCGAATAAATAGGTCTCGAAAAAGTCTCTTCAAATATGAATAATCTGGCTTGTCCTCAAACCTCAATGATCGGCAATAGTGAAAGTATGATACAAACTCAGAGGGCTGTGATTTGCAGAGCACCTGTTCTCTCATAAAAGCAAATAATTAAAGAGACGGAATAAAATTAAGATTTGATCCGAGACAGAAGGAGAAATGAAGAGAAATTTTTTACAAAAATCATGCTACGTGCTAACAGTTGAATGCAGGATATATATAGGTACAGAATTAAAAAGCAAAGATCAACTTGAGAGCATTTGGTTAATTCCAATTTTTAACGTACAAGAAACTTGGTTAATTACCTCTATCGGAGTTGACACCTTTGTCTCACTGATTTTATCATATTTTTGTTTTTTGTTTCCAGCCCTCAGTCCTTGCCAGGGAAGACTGAAAAGGGAAAACGTACGAAAGAATGTTGATAGTGTGAATAAACTATGAAGTTGTAATAACATGTAGACCCATTTGTCAATTAACTGACCTTCCTCTTAAGAAATACATGAGCACATAACCAAGAGATTCCAGATCATCCCTTCTGCTTTGTTCTGCCAGCAAAATCACACACATTTATTATATAGAAAACACATTCGATTCTTATATTTTGAACTATTTGTTCTGAACTGAGAAAGGAATAAAACAGCATAAAATATTACTAACCGATTCCTAGATGAGTATTGACACTTGCATAACGCGCTGTGCCTGTAAGGTTCTTGTTTTCCCTAAGCAAAGAAGAAAAACATTTATTTCAAAGCCCTGACTTAGGTTTGGATTGGTAAAACACACTAGTCAATGGGAATTTGTGGGACTAAGTTTTACATTCATACTGTGAAAATATACTAATATATTGTAAACATTTAAGAAATGATTTCAACTAGAAACATGGCCTATTAAAGTTATGCTATTAGGCAATATAAGGTTCGGTTCGCCTAATTTTTTTTATTTTTTTTCACCCTCTGGTTCCTAGGGGAAGGGGGCCCTACTAGTCCAAAGTTCGGGGTGAGTTCTGGCATCAAGTGGTTTGCCTAATTGTTTAGATTAACTAAATATTGCACCCTCCTGAAATAATGAGGACAAAACCAACCTGTATGGTATGTGCCTATGAGTCTGAAGATCCCTATATTTTTTAGCAAGGCCGAAGTCAATGGCGTACACCTGAAATAAGATACCAAGCATGACGCATTGGTCAATTATATACAATTTTGGACAAGAAATAGGACTTCATAAAAAAAATCAAAACATACTCCTATAACATCCCTAAATAAAATTGAAAAGAATATCAACACAACACAAAGTGCTTTCCAAACATAGCATATCTGACGATTAAGAATTCCCATTGACCAACAAGGAGGCTAGAAACCCACTTGGGTTGGCCTGGTGGTATTGGCTTGGAACCTGGGAGTGTGCTCCTCCTCGAGGTCTCAGGTTCAATTCTCTCCAGTGGCAATTTAGGTGGGCTAGTTTAGCTTCTTCAAAAAAAAAAAAAACAAGGAGGCTAGAAAATGAAGTCTATTAAAGGATCCAAAGGAAATTTAAGCTTCATTTCATCGTGTCTTAACTCTAGGTAATATAGTACTGGATGCCGGAAGGAAATCAACAAACGGATGCCAACATCCAGTCACATGTACGATCACATGTTAAAACTCAAAACTCGGAACCATATGTTGTTTCCAAATACAGCTTCTCATTAACATGTAAGCAAATGATGCAATTGCATTCTGTCAAAAACCAAATTTCCAGAAAGGAAATTTAGATATATATATATATATATATATCTTGATGGTTTCTCTATTTCATGGTCTTCTTCTACCTCTATTTATTGGTCCATCCTCCATTTCATCAACTGTTAGAACTTAGAACATAAAAGTTTTTGCTTGGAAGAATAACGGGAAAACAAACTAGAAAAATTTGACAGTTAAAACTGTTATCTACAGGAATAGAACTTGCAAGGGCAGAGAATTCAGATTAGTTCGTTTGAAAAACAAAGCAGTGGCTCAATTGTAATCAAGGAAACCCTTGGAGGATAAAAAAAATGTAAGAATTGCGAGAAAAATAGAGAGGACAGATACAAACTGAAAATAATTGTGTTTGTTATTACACAATGTGAGTCTGAAAATTCAAATTCATAGTGTACAAAATGTTGACTAGAGAAACCAACTAACTTGTGATTTCTTGATTGCACTAAAAGTAGATCCGCCACAATCAATATCAATATATATATAGACTGTAGGAATAGATATTATTATTGAACCACGATATACTCTAACATGGGAGAACTCTAACATGAGACAACCCTATCATAATCCTTTTCTAGGTCAACGATAATTGATAATCATATATAGATCATTTAGGTTTCCACCATGACCTTCTATCAAACTTTGTGAAAGGCAGTTTACTTCCACAAACAAGAAAGAAAGCTTCGATAATAACATACCTGGTTTGCTTTACGTCCGAGGCCCATCAAAAAATTGTCTGGTTTTATGTCACGGTGAAGAAATCCTCTTGAATGCATGTATTCAACTCTGTTAATCTGAAAACAATCAAAAGTATGAGACACATAAACCATTAGTATCACAATTTAAATAACCTTATTAAATGACAGTTGCACGTTTGATAAACTTACTAATTGATCTGCAAGCATCAAAACCGACTTCAATGTAAATTTCCGGTTACAATAATTGAATAAATCTTCAAGACTTGGTCCAAGAAGATCGATAGCCATGACATTGTACTCTCCTTCAACTCCAAACCATTTCAGGTGGGGAATCCCCGTTCCTCCTTGAAGAAGCATATACAATTTTGACTCATAGTGAAGCTGCGGATGCCTGGTCTTCACAGATTCCTATAATTTTTTTGGCAGAACAGAGACAATAAGAAATTGGAAAAACATAGTGTCACATGAAGTACCGCCACTAAACAATGACAAAAAAAATCCTCTCAAAAACCAGCAAAACGTGATCAGCAATGCAACAGAAAAATGTATTGTAAAAATATTAAAGAAAGTGAGCATCTAGCAGCTGCAAAATAGACTTGTGATGATAAACATAATGTGCCATTTCACATCTCACTTCAATCCATAAAAATAACTTAATCATTTCTCATATACCTCAAAAACTAATCATCCACCTATTAACCAAAAGTTAAAATTTAAATTATCTCTCATGCCATTTCTTTCGATATTTGCTCCAGCGATAAACGATATATCATGCTCAATTTCATGCATCACTATTGGCCTAAATACTTAAGAGACAATAACCTATAAATACATCCAGAACCACCAGTAGAAGGAAAAAACTCAAGAAAACTCTATAAATTCATGAAGAAATTCACATACCAGCTTAACAGCCACCTCCTCTCCAGTTTGTATATTAACAGCTGATATAAGAAAGAATGGAAAGAACATGTTAATAGTAACAAAACAATGTAGCCAAATCAAAAAACAAAGGCAATCAAATATTTTAAATTTTTTAAGAAAAAAGCAATAAAGATGAACAAACCTAGATAAAGCTCCCCAAAAGAGCCACTCCCAATTTTCCTTCCTAGTTTAAACTTTCCACCAATCACATGATCCATGATAAAATCACCTTCAAATTTAATCACAATTCAGCACTTGATTGTGGACAAATTCAAACACAGGAAGGAAGAAAAACAAAGACCAAAATGAAATTCCACAGATTCTTTCACCTGAATAAAAAAATAAAATAAACCTAACTTTCTTCTAAAATTCACCAAACCCAACAACAAGAAGATTTCACAATCTAGTAATCAAGATTAAATGTGAAATTGGGGGGTGATAATAATAAAAAAAAAATCAAAAAAATGCATCAAATTTATGAAATTTGAAACATCCTCAACAATGAGGAATTATTCAAAAGAATGACCTTCTCCAACTACATTCCTTCACCCCAAAGAACCAAAACCAATCATCCTAGAATACATATGGCCAAAAATCACAAAGAAGAAAGAAAAAAAAAAGAGACACAAAAAAAATTTTGATTTTTTTTTTGGCAAAACAGATTGAGGTAGGAAAAAGAGGAGAGGTATATGTTGTGGATCAAAGAGGAACAGACAAAAGTAGTTTCACAAATCAAGGTTTTGAGATGAACGGAGGAAGTGGGTCTGGTTTGGTTTGAAGAGAGAGAAAGAGGAGAGAGACAAAAATGAAAAATGAATGACAACATAAATAATGCTTATGTTTATGTTCTGTTCTGTGTGATTAAGGAGCGTGATTTTTTTTTTAATAAATTAAATTAAATTTTATTTATTACTAGTATTAGTGTATTACTATTTATTTATTTTCCTTTTTTTTCAATGTGTTAAATTAAACTATTTCAATTTGTACACATTTAGAATTTTTAGAAAAAATTACTACTATTGAATTGATGACAGTGGTAAGATTTTGGACCGTTTAACATGTGATCGAGATTTGATTTATGGTTCATGTGTATGCAAAAAGTTCAGTTAGAAAAGAAAAACATACGAAAACACAGTTGGGCCCACACCACCCGCCCCCCCACGCGCACAGTATGGGACTCAGCCAAGCCTCCCGCGCGCGCTAGCACGCCGGCCAGCACGCCACGCGCCTGCTGGACCCTGCACGCGCCCACGAGTGCCCTCCTTGCGGACGCGGATTCCCTCCGCATGTCCTTCGTGCAGCACACGCTGCCCTTCGCCAGCGACCGCATCACTCCGTACGCGTGATGCATCGGGCGGCTATGATGCCACATGATTTTGAAGCCCACATCGGGCAATTTTGGTTTTTGTGCACAAAATAGTATAAATAGGTCATCTTTCTCCATTTGAAAACACACCGCAATTGCTGCTCGTTTGAGTGATTGAGAGATAAACTTTGGACTTTTGTTCTTTGATTTGTATAATCTCAATTTTGTAATTGTTTAGTTGCTGGTTCGGTGTTTGTACTAGAAGTCTTTCCTTTTTATTTATTCAGGTCCTTTTTACTTTTGTTTTGTCTTTATTTTTTTATTGCTTTATTTATTTTTTCTGCTTTATTTATTTTATTGCTTTTATTTATTAGTTTTGTTGTTCCCTATGTTGTCATACATTTTGATCAAACATGTTGAGCAAGATGCATTGACATCTTGCCAACAGATGATTGTGACATGTTGCTTCAGTGTCATGATAGTAAATAGACAAAACATTGAAGCAAAGCACGACTCAAGATTATAGTTTAAGTCCTAAGTATTTATTGAGTCATTTTCTTTTGTTCATTGTCGTTGTTGTTGTTGTCGTTTTGGTAAACCAGTGCAAGGCTTTGCACCAGCTTAACGAGTTGAGTAATCGTTCCTCCAATTGGGGCAATTGGTTGAGGGAGAGTCACATATTTAAGGGGAGTCCTAAATAATTTCATTCGGGTAGTTTTAGTGAGAGGCCTTGAATAGGGGCTATTCAAATAAGACCTTGAATAAGTCATAAATAATTATGGTATAGTGAAGGTAATTCTCCTGGATTGGTATCCCCAGATTAGGTGTTTTGACACTGAACTGGGTAAACAATTACTGTGTTCTCTTATTGCTTTTTGCACTTTATTATTTACATACTATCGTAGTATAAAGCTGAGCAAGTTGTCGAAGCATCTTGCTTAACAACTTGTCCACAGGGGCCTAGAATTTCAAATTTATTATGTTTAACTCACAAAGAAAAAAGGAAGTGAGTTAGACAAAAAGGGAAGAAACTTGGATAGAAAGAAACAAAGTGACTTAGACAAATCTTTTTTGTGTTTTAATTTATGTCCATTTATTTATGATGTCTTTTTTGTGACATAGTTTTCTGCGATCGTTTTTAATGAGTTTTCTTTAATCGGTTTTTAATTATACGTTTCCATAATTCGTCACGAAAGTGAGGGTTATTTAAGGTATAGGCCAAATTAGCGAAAGCTGCAGTTTATACTAGATAGTAAAAACTGATACACTAACTATAAACACTGCGAGAGCTATTTAGGATTACTAAGATTATATTGTTTTCCAAAGAGCACTTATACAAGTAGGTGAAATGATCGAGAGCCGGCATTTATTTATAGTGTTTTAAAATAATATATTCCTTTGAAAACTATACTTTTTATCCAAGCACAAGTTAATTACTAAGCCCTGTTAAGCGACTAAGAATACATCCTAGTAATTCCCTTTTATTAATTAATTAAATCTTAATTTTAATTTCTATTTTAATTCTAAAACGTGACAACCAACCTCAAATTAATTACTAGCCTTAGATTTACAATGTAACAACGGAATACAGTACTCACATTGGTCTCTTGGGTTCGATATCTTTTAAAACTACTCGACACAGCTGTGCACTTGCAGTTAATTGATTTTATATACGCAGTAACCATCGATCAAGTTTTTGGCGCCATTGACGGGGACCAATTTAGTCGATATCGTAACTCTAGTGTTACACCGTAGAGATTAAGGCAATTTATCTAAAGATTACAAAAAAATTAAAAAATAAAAAAGAATAAAAAAAAATTAATAGTTTTAACCTTTAGTTTGTCCATTGTATGCCAAGTACCCGCTCTCGAGGCGAGCACATTGAGCAACTAACTGACAATCCCGAACGTCTCTTATGACGCCAAATTCAAAATACATTAGAAAATCTTCTTGAAAATCTAACTCTCGAAACAGTTGAAGAACAAAACATAGAACCAGAGATGAGGGACCTTCCATAAAATCAACCCCTTAAGTTCTATGCTATTCCTTCAGAAGTTGAACCACACAGTGGCATCGCTCCCCCTAACATTGAAGCGATTAATTTTGAGCTTAAACCTTTATTGTTGCAAGTTGTGCAACAAAGCCAATTCTCAGGAAATCCCACGAACGACCGTAATCTTCATTTATCTATATTTCTGAAAAATGCGGATAAACCTTATACCTAAGCTTACCAGCTTATAGAATGTATAACTCAAAACCATCATCAACGGGGAAGTGAAAGTGCTGCTGCTGAGAAACCTCAAACGAAAGGGGGTATGCACGAGATAAGCGAGCTAGACCATATTAAAGCTCAAATTGAGGCTTTAACCCAAAAGTATGAAAGCATAGCCGCAACATCCGCAGCCACCGTAGCTGTCGTGACTCTAATTTGCAAAATTTATGGAGTACCCGGTCATGTCGTTAACAAATGTCATCTTCTAACCGGTGTCCCTACCGACTAAGTGAACTATACTCAAGGAAATCCTTACTCTAATTCCTACAATCCTGGTAGGAAGAACCACCCCTACCTTTCGTATAAAAACAACATTGCTTTATATGCCCTGGTTTAGCAACACCCGCTCCACCAGGATTTCAAAAAGGAGCCCCTGCTGCTCCTCATGCTTCTAATAGAAGAACTAGCACCGAAATGATGCTAGAAAGTTTCATAGTTGCTCAACAACAAACCAACAAAAAATTCATAAATCAAAATATTCATATTAATGAGCAGATTAAGATTTTAAATAATAAACTTGATAATTACGCGACACATAATAAGATGATCGAAACTCAAGTTGCGCAATTATCACAACAAATAGCTTCCACTAGTGCCCCAGCCAGAATATTTCCTTGTCAACCCCAACCCAATCCAAAGGCACAAGTGAATCCCATAACACTGCGAAGTGGAACAAACTGCAACGAACCAGTTGATCCTATAACTAAAAATTATGAACCTAAAACAAATCTTAATGAATCAATCGAGTTAAGATCTGATGAACCAACTGGGAAAGAGGGTGAATTAACTGAAAAAGAACAAGAAGATAAAAACGAAGAGGCCGTTGAGAAAAAGAAAACTTATATGCCTCCACCACCTTATAAACCACCTATCCCTTATCCTCAAAGACTTGAAAGATCTAAAAATCAAGGGCAATTTAATAGATTCGTGGAGATACTTAAATGTTTAAATATCACAATACCCTTCACCGAAGCTATTACCCAAGTGCCCTCATATGATATATTTCTAAAAGATATTTTAACCAATAAAAGAAAGATTGAGGATAATGAAACGATTACACTTACTGTAAATGCACCAGTTCCCCTCCATGTTTTAATAATTGTCAAACCACATGAAAATAGAGTAGAATACATTTTGGTATCAATTGAAATTGGCTTGACAGCGAAAAATATTTTGTAAATTTTAAAAAACCAATTTTGGCTATTTTGTATCGATACAAATGTCCTGAAATTTGTTCAGGCTGATATCCACGTATTTGTATCGATACATTGCACTTTTGTATCGATACAAATTGTTCACAAAGGAGTCAGAAGAGCCTCTGTGTATCGAAACATGCTTGCATGTATCGATACACATCAGTCTCTTTTGAAGCAAGAGAGAAAAGTTTGTATGTATCGATACATACATACAAAACTTAAATTTTTGTACGCTGTCAAGGACTTGTATCGATACATATTGATACATGTATTGATACACTTCTATTAAATTGTTCCTAAATCTACTCCATTCTATTTTCTCTTAAATAGCTACATGGGGATTTGTTGTAATTATGAGAAACTTTTAAAAAACACTTTTTGATCAAAATTGTTGAGATATTTAGGATCAAAATTGCATTCAATACAAATTCATCATCTTCTTTTAATTCTCCATCAATTTAAGATTGAGTATGGGATCTATCAAGGGTTCTTAGAGGAATTGGAAGATAACGTTCGGTGCAATTCACAGTGAATCAAAATTGCGATCGAGTTGAATTGTTTTGAAGGATCAGTTTCTCATCCAGATTTAAGAGGTATAGGTTGCTTGAAGGATCAACGCAATTTGGCGAGGTAATCGGCTGGACGGTTGTCACAAGGTTCTTGTGATCAAGATAGGTGTGAGGATCAACCGTTGGAATCAGAGGTAGAAACCAAGATTGTGTTGAGGGTTGCATAGTTTGCATTGAAGCTACGACGAAGATAAGAGATTGAGTCTTTATCATTCGTGTATTGTATTCTTGTGATTTGTGCATTTTGTATTTTTCGAAGAAATAGTGAAAATCTCAACTTGTCCGTTTGATAAGTTGGGGGAGACGTACCGGCCGACTACGAGGACGACACGAATGCTCGGAACTCCCTGATCATCTCTGTTTGTCTTTTCTATCCCTTAACTCTTTTAGATTTCATTTAATTGTGAATTGTGAAACTTGAATTCTAGCCAACCTACGTGTTCGACGAAATTCAAGTTTCGAGACATTGCTTGCAATAGAGATTAGATACCATTTAATATAGTGTGTGATTATTTTTCAAAGCTGTTAATAAAATTGAATCAAATTGTTTGCCTCGAAACGTTAAATTTGCAACCGTCTTATCATTATCACTATTAAGGCTATACTTCCCTTCATTTGGTCGCAAGGTGCAAAGTAGACTACCGATCTAGGTAGTTTCCGCGCATTCTTTTATTAATCCGATAAATCGTTTGTTTTATTTCGGGACGCTTATTCACCCCCCCTATAAGCGTTAGCCAAGTAGTCTAACACTTACTTCTGAGTGTAGTGCTATTCTTCAAAACAAAATGCTTCCTAAATTAGAAGATCCAGGAAGTTTCTCAATACCATGCGTAATTGGGAAATATGTCATAGATAGGGCCCTATGCGATTTAGGAGCCAATATCAGTTTAATATTTGTGGCCATATACATGAAGCTAAACATAAGAGAATTAATCCCAACCAATATGTCAATACAGTTTGCCGACCGTTGGGAACGATAATTGAAGACAAGATCGAATTGGGGTTTGCGCAATTACAAGACGGAGCAATGTTGAAGATGGTGAAGATCGTGTAATCGAGTCTGTATCTTGCATATTGTATCGTTTGTAATTTGTGCATTGTTAAAGAGATTTTCCGAAGTAAAGTCTCAACTTATCCTTTTGATAAGTTGGGGGGAGACGTACCGGCCCACTGCGAGGACGACGCGAAAGCTGGGAACTCCCTGATCTCTCTCTTGCGTATCTCTCTATCCCTTATCTCTTTACATTCTATTTTGTTATTTACTCGCATACATAATTTTGTCATACACGCCACGTGTTCGACGAAATTATTGTGTGATCACTTTGTTTGCTATACGAATTTACAATTCCGCGATTTGTGTGTGAGACAATTTCTAATAGATAAGCGTTATTTGAAAATTGCTTGACTTGTTAATTTGGATTGCATTCGCTGTATTATCTTCATTCCATATCGGCTTTTACTACCTTTCCTTTGGTCGAGGTGCAATAGACTACCGATCTAGGTAGCTTCCGCACTTACTCGATTGATTTATGAAAAACCGTAGTTGTTTGTTTGGAACACTTTAGTTCGCCACATTTGAGTGTAGCCTTGTAGTCTAACAAGTGGTATCACGATCCCGGTTGATTTTCTCGAAAATTCAGCGGATTTGTGCCAATTATTAGACAATATGGCTTTTGCACTAAAAGGGGCGTACAATCGCGCGCCAATCTTCAACGGCGAACATTTCGACTATTGGAAAAGTAGTATGAGGATTCACATCACTTCTTATGATGTTGAAGTTTGGAACATCATCATCAACGGTCCCTTTGTTCCGACAAATACCGATTTGAATGGTGTTGTTACCAACAAGCCTATGGCACAATGGAATGACAATGATAGAAAGAAAGTAGGTTACGATGCGAAGGCTCAAAATATTTTACTATCCTCATTGGGGATTGAACAATTTTACCATGTCTCGCATTGTACCTCCGCAAAACAAATGTGGGATACATTAGTCAACCACTTTGAGGGTATTAATGAAGTAAAGCAATCGAAAATAAACACTTTGACACAAGAATTTGAACTTTTTCATATGAATGATGGTGAAACCATTAATGAAATGCAACAAAGGTTCATAAAAATCACACATAAGTTGCACGGACTTGGAAACCCTATAGCAAACGAAGTTGCTATAAAAATCTCAATTGAGCCTTACAACGCTCTTTGGAAAGCTAGAAGAGCATGAAAGCGTGCTCAATGCCTTAGATAAGCATGAGAAGGGATCTAAGAAGGACAAGCATACGGAGAAGGAAAAAGACAAAGATAGGAAGTCCATTGCTCTAAAGGCTTCCGTCTCAAAGTCCAAAAAGATTGAGCAAGAGGAAAGTAGCTTAAGTGACAACGAGTGGGACGAAGAAGAAATGGATTTATTTGTTCGAAGATTTCACAAGTATGTTTCAAAACATGGTATAAAATTCTCGAAGAAAAATGATCCCAAGTCACGGAAGCAATCAAGGGATGATATAGAAAAGGAAAAGAGCAAGCCTAGAAGATTGTGTTATGAATGTGGCAAACCGGGACACTACAAACCGGAATGTCCATCCTATCACAAACGAAAGGGAAAGTCCTCCAAGAAAATTCACAAGAGTAAGAGAGCTTATGTTGCTTGGGATAGCTCAAGCGAAGATGGATCTAGGTCCAATAGCTCAAGTGAAGAGTATGATGAACGCGCTCATGTGGTACTCATGGATGGTTCTTCTAGCAAAAGCAAGAAACATCACAAACGTCAAGTAAGTGATTCTAGCTCTATCTCAAATGATAATCCCTCATATGATGAACTTCAAAATGCTTTTGAAAAACTATATGGTGAAGCCACTAGTTCATTTAAGAAATTGGCAAAAAGGAAGAAAATAATTTCTAACTTAGAGTCACAAATTAAAAAATTACAAGATGAATTAGAGGCATTAAAACTTACCATGGTTCCTTCAAAAGACGATTTTGAAAATAAGTCATCAAAGAATGAATGTGATTCTTGTTGTAATTTGAAAGGAGAAGTGAAAAACCTTCAAGACAAATTATACAAGTCTCATATGTCATCTAGGAATGAATGTGAAGCTTGTTGTGTTTGGCAAGGAGAAGTTAAAACCATTCAAGCCAAACTAGACGAAGCCCTTGTACCCAAAATTCCTTTTGTGGATGTGCCAAAGATTTTTAACAAGCCTAGAAATAGGCCCTCTAAAAATGACAAATTTGTTAAAAAGAAGATGAATCCCAAAAGAAAATTTTGTCTCACAAGGATCATTCCAATGTTGTGTGTTACTATTGTTGTGATAAGGGTCATACCATTGCAAAGTGCCAAGCTCGAAAAACTTTTGTACCAAAAGGCAAAATGCAATGGATTCCTAAATCCATTAATGGTTTTGTTACTAACCACCTAGGACCCAATGAGAGTTGGGGACCTATTTGTAATGTTTAAAGTTTTAGGAAAGGGTCTTGAACCATTGAAAAGAGACACCGGTAACAATGGCGTTCAAGACATACAAAGGTGTAAATGGATGAGAAAAGATTTGACTCAATATTCATGAAAGTAGTGGAACTTGATCACTTCCTATACTTGACACTTAAGGGAAGATTCTTATCTCAAACTTTATTCCTATCCTTTACTTTGCATTTATATGTTTGTGTGGTTCTTTGTTCATATACATATAATTTCAACTCAATATGAAATTTTGGAATGACAGTTGTCCAATCCTCCATTTCCAAAAAATTTGCTCAATGATAAGAATAAGTTGTTGAGACCCATATTTAAAAATGGGGATTTGACAAAACTCATGCCAAAAGTCATATTAAGTTCATTCTTGTTTGTATATGCTTGTGTATCATGTTTTGACTTATTATGCATAATGGATATAAATGCTTTGTCTTGGTACATTGATTGAATTGTGAATTTTTTGCTTTAACAAGTTTTTGTCACTTTCATAATGTTTGTACCTTGGTGAATATATGTGTTTCATACATACATGCTTGATAGAGTCATAAGGATTTTTTTTTCAAACCTTTTTTGTTTGTTATAACTCTATGACTTTAATATCTAAATTTGGTTGTATAACTCTATGACTTTTTTGTTTCATATATACATAAGTTTTTTATGTATAATGGTTTATGCATGGTTGCATGTTTATTCTTCGTCCGTAGAATATGTTTTGAATTGATTATAATGCCGATGTTTGCTAATCATGTGATTTGGTTTGGCTTGTTGTTCTACATGCCATGTTTATCATGATGCTTTGTTTCGTCATTGGACTATATTCGTGCATATTTTGCTTAATTATTTGATCAGGTTATCTTTATCATATAATGCATTTGGACAAATGTAAGTGCATTATGTGACCTATATGGTCTTTACTTCGAATTTCGATACTTCTCATGAGTATTCTTTTCTTCATTTTGATAATGTCAAAGGGGGAGAAAAGATTGGCAAGCATAAGCTATGGATAAAGCTTTGAGTCTTCGGATCCGTTGTTCAACATATGTGCAAGATGGCCTCAACTAAGGGGGAGCTTCGCAAGTGGTTAGCCTTGCTGTTGTTTGCGTTTGTATCTTAAAGCTATTTGTAAATTGCATCTTAGGTAGGCTTAGTTAGCTTATGCAATAGTTTTGACAATTATCAAAAAGGGGGAGAATGTTAATGCACCAGTTCCCCTCCTAGTTTTAATAATTGTCAAAACACATGGAAATAGAGTAGAATATGTTTAGGCAACAATTGAAATTGACTTGACAGCAAAAACACTTTTTGAAACTTTGAAAAATCAATTTTTAGGTGTTTTGTATCGATACATATTTACTTGTATCGATACAAATGTCCTGAAACTTGTTCAGGCTGATTACCACGCATTTGTATCGATACATAGCAGCTTTGTATCGATACAAATTGTTCTCATTGGAGTCCAGAGGAGCCTCTGTATTTCGAAACACACTTTATGTTTCGAAACACATGAAGACTCTCTTTAAACCAGAGAGAACATTTTGTTTCGAAACATACTTGTGTGTTTCAAAACATATCAGTCAATTTCTGTTTTTGTGATATATGTATCGATACATACGCGTGTTTGTATCGATACAAGAACACAAATTCTCTTGCTTTCAATTGCTTGTATCGATACACACTAATGCATGTATCGATACAAGTCTGTTAGATTGTGCCTAAATTTGCTCAATTCTATTTTCATTATAAATAGCTTTATGTGTTATTGTTGTAAGTGTGAGAAACCAGTATTGAAGAATTCTTTGATCAAGATTGTTGAGAGTTTTGCATCAAAGAGCATTCAAGAGCAATCATCATCTTCCTTCTTATCTCTATCAAATTGAAGATTGAATATGGGTTCAATTGGAGTTTCTTAGAAGATCTTGAAGGATAACGTTCGAGGAAAATTCGCGGTGAATCAGAATTTGTCATCCGAGTTAATTGGGTCTTGAAGGTAGTGTTTCTCATCCGGATTCAAGTGTTGCTTGAATGTTACAATTCGATTTGGCGAGGGAATTATTCGGACGATCATCACGGGTTCTTGGTTGAAGATAGCGTAAAAGATTGATCGTTGGGAACGATAATTGAAGACAAGATCGAATTGGGGTTTGCGCAATTACAAGACGGAGCTATGTTGAAGATGGTGAAGATCGTGTAATCGAGTCTGTATCTTGCATATTGTATCGTTTGTAATTTGTGCATTGTTAAAGAGATTTTCCGAAGTAAAGTCTCAACTTATCCTTTTGATAAGTTGGGGGGAGACGTACCGGCCCACTACGAGGACGACGCAAAAGCTGGTAACTCCCTGATCACTCTCTTGCGTATCTCTCTATCCCTTATCTCTTTACATTCTATTTTGTTATTTACTCGCATACATAATTTCGTCATACACGCCACGTGTTCGACGAAATTATTGTGTGATCACTTTGTTTGCTATATGAATTTACAATTCCGCGATTTGTGTGTGAGACAATTTTTAATAGATAAGCGTTATTTGAAAATTGCTTGACTTGTTAATTTGGATTGCATTCGTTGTATTATCTTCATTCCATATCGGCTTTTACTACCTTTCCTTTGGTCGAGATGCAATAGACTACTGATCGTGGTAGCTTCCTCGCTTACTCGATTGATTTACGAAAAACCGTAGTTATTTGTTTGGAACGCTTTAGTTCGCCACATTTGAGCGTAGCCTTGTAGTCTAACAGAAACAACAGACGGAACATCCACGACACTCCAATTATAGCAAGTTCCTCCATGCACCAGCAAGCCAATGTCCTCCTCGGGCTTTTCCACATCTACAACATTGACATCTGTAAAAGTCGGATAAATGAAACCAGCACTCTTAAACATATCCTTAATAGACTTATCAACTTTGCCAAATTTAGGAGCCTTACCATTCGAAACAAAACCTAAACCTTCTCGGTTCTTGTTTTCTGGTAACTCTATCAGTTTTCCCCAGCCTGTGGTGGATTCATGCAACAGTACCTGTCGTGCATCTTTTAGAGAAGCCATACAAACACTTTTTTTCTTAGCACTTGTCCCTTCATCAATAGACAATCCTTGAAATTGGGTCTCATCGACAATACCAGCACCAATACTTGTATACGATGACAGCTGACTTACCAAATAAGCTTGTTCGCCCCCTACAGTAATAATCTTGCCATTCTTTGCAAATTTCAACTTTTCGTGTAAAGTTGAAGTCACAGCACCAGCTTCATGGATCCAAGGCACAACAAGTCTTCTCAAGCATGGAGTAACGAGACTCACAGTCGGTGAATTTCTTACTAAAGTAATAAATAGCATGTTCTTTCTTTCCAGTTTCATCTTGTTGTCAAAGTACACAACCCATAGAATCATCTAACACGGTGAGATACATAATCAACGGTCTTCCTTCAACAAGAGGAATCAAAATAGGAGGTTCTAACAAATACTCTTTGATACTGTCAAAAGCTTTCTGGCAATCTTCTGTCCACACTATTGTCTGATCTTTGCGGAGAAGCTTGAATATTGGTCCACAAGTAGCAGTCATATGAGAAATAAATCTGGAAATATAGTTCAAACGACCAAGGAAACCTCTGACTTGCTTTTCAGTTCTTGGTGCAAGCATTTCTCGAATGGCTTTCACTTTGTTAGGATCCACTGCTATACCTTTCTGACTAACTACAAATCCCAAGAGTTTCTCAGATCGGACACCAAAAGTACACTTGTTGGGATTCAAACGGAGCTTGTACTTCTTCAATCGTTGGAACAAGTTTTGAAGATGATCAACATGTTCTTCTTCAGTATTAGACTTGGCAATCATATCGTCAACATAAGCCTCAATTTCTTTGTGCATCATATCGTGAAACAGGGTGGTCATTGCTCTCTAGTATCTGGCACCAACATTCTTCAAACCAAACGGCATAACTTTGTAACAGAAAGTTCCCCATGGTGTAATAAAAGAAGTCTTCTCTCGATCTTCTAGAGCCATCCGTATTTGATTGTAACCAGAGAAACCATCCATAAAAGAGAAGACCTTGAACTTTGCAGTATTATCAACTAGCATATCAATGTGAGGCAAAGGGAAATCATCCTTCGGAATGGCCTTGTTCAGATCTCTATAGTCAACACACATTCTGACCTTGCCATCCTTCTTCGGAACAGGTACTATATTAGCCAACCACTGAGGGTATTCAGATGTAATCAGGAAACCCGCATCAATCTACTTCTGAACTTCTTCTTTAATTTTTACCGCCATATCAGGATGTGTTCTTCTCAATTTCTGCTTGACTGGTGGACATTCGGGTTTCAACGGCAAGTGATGTTCCACAATATTGGTATCCAACCCTGGCATGTCTTGATAAGACCAAGCAAACACCTCCATGTATTCTCTGAGGAGTTCTATCATAGTTCAAACATAGGCCCTAAAAACGCATAGTTTCATCTTGGGCAGAATGAAAGATTTTAATAAAAACGATGATGGATCATTACTCAGAGTGAGAAACAACAGACGGAACATCCACAACACTCCAATTATAGCAAGTTCCTCCATGCACCACCAAGCCAATGTCCTCCTCGGGCTTTTCCTCATCCACAACATTAACATCTGTAAAAGTCGGATAAATGAAACCAACACTCTTAAACGTATCCTTAATAGACTTATCAACTTTGCCAAATTTAGGAGCCTTACCATTCGAAACAAAACCTAAACCTTCTCGGTTCTTGTTTTCTGGCAACTCTATCAGTTTTCCCCAGCCTGTGGTGGATTCATGCAACAGTACTTGTCGTGCATCTTTCAGAGAAGCCATACAAACACTTTCTTTCTTAGCACTTGTCCCTTCATCAATAGACAATCCTTGAAATTGGGTCCCATTGACAATACCAGCACCAATACTTGTATACTGACTTACCAAATAAGCTTGTTCGCCCCCTACAATAATAATCTTGCCATTCTTTTCAAATTTCAACTTTTGGTGTAAAGTTGAAGTCACAGCACCAGCTTCATGGATCCAAGGGCGACCCAATAAGCAACTGTACGCTGCGTTGACATCCATCACTTGGAAAGTGATCTGAAAAGTATGCGGCCCAATAGTGATTGGTAAGTCAACCTCCCCCATTACCATCTTTCTCAACCCATCGAAAGCTTTAACAACCATCCCACTTCGCCTCATCGGGGCGCCATTATAGCTTAACTGATCAAGGGTAGCTTTCTGCATCACATTCAAAGAGGAACCCGTATCAATGAGCACATTAGACAGAGCATCATGTTGACAGCTCACAGAGATATTAAGGGAAAGATTGTGGCTTCTTCCTTCTTCAGCGAGGTCTTCATCACTAAAGCTCAAACTGTTACATGCAGTGATATTTCCCACAATGCTGCCAAAACGTTCAATAGTCACATCATGATCTACATAAGCTTGTTCTAACACCTTCATCAAAGCATCTCTTTGTGCTTCAGAGTTCAATAGGAGTGATAAGATAGACATCTTAGCAGGTGTTTGTATCAGCTGATCAACCACTTTGTATTCACTCTTCTTGATCAATTTCAAAACCTCTTCAACATCAGAAGCAACACTAGTTTTATCAGACGAACTTGAATTCTTGTTACTCTCAACATTTTCCTCAAAATTACCTACCACCAATGGTTCATTCACAGGAGGATTCACTTTCTTCAAAGTAGCTGGTAGCAACATACGGTCACTCCTTCATCATAGTGGCTTGATATTTGTACGGGACCGCCTTATAAGACTAAAAAGGCATGGGACCGGTAAGCAAATTATCAAAGGCTCATCAACACATTCTTAACTATTATAAGGCAACTCAATATATCCAGCATCAATGAACTCTAGAATAATCATAAAAGCCTCATCATGACTACTATCAAACTCAAACTCACTATCAGATTCTCCATCCTCTTTTCTCTTATAAGAAATGACCAACTCTCTTCTATTCAGCAAAGTTTGTAGATCATCCTTTACTTTCTGGCACCCTCTTGGATTTCTTGGACAAATCATACAAGTAGCATGATTATGTTGAAAGTAAGACAGCTTGCACAAACCGACATGAATCTGAACCAGTGATCCCTTGATCTAGCGAACATTGAATACTCGGAAATAACCTGAATCAACTTGTACCATATTAATATTAGCAGCCCCATGGAGTGGGAGTGGATTTGCCTGCACGTTCGGGTTGGTATCTTTGAATTTTAGGGAACCATTCCTGATCAACCTTTGCACCTCATTCTTCAAACCATAACAGTTCTCAGTATCATGACCAGGCGCTCCAGAGTGATAGGCACAAGTAAGATCAGACCTGTACCAATATGGCAATTTCTCGGGCACTAGCAGCGGTGATCTGAGTTGATAAAACTTTCTTTCAAGCAAAGGAGGCAATAAATCAGCATATCTCATTGGAATTGGATCGTATCGGGGAGGTCCGTGTGTACGATTATAATTACCCTGAGGTGGGTTTTGTGGCCTTTGTTGATAGCCAGTGTTCACAGGTGGTGCAATAGTAGCGACATGTTGTTGCTGTGGATGATAATTCTTTCTACGCCCATAATGATCGACCGTACTCACTTCTTGCTCTTTCTTCTTACCAAAACCAACACCATATCTTTTACCATTACCAGATCCTGAAGCATCTTTTATCAAACGACCTTCTCTTTTTCCTTCTTCGACACGGGTTCCAGTTTCCACTACATCGGTGAAATCGCGGAGATTACTTGCAATCATCTTATCATAGTAAAAAGGCTCAAGTGTTTTCAAGAATATTCTTGTCATTTCTTTTTCCTCCATAGGCGGATTGACTTGGGCAGCCAGTCCACGCCATCTCTGAGCATACTCCTTGAAACTTTCACGTTCTCTTTGTGATAAGGAACGAAGTTGATCCTTATCTGGTGCCAAATCAGAATTGTACTTATATTGGTGCACAAAGGCTTCACACAAATCAGTGAAGGACTTGATTTTCTCACGGTCCAAGCTCATATACCATTTTCAGAGCAGCACCAGTCAGGCTGTCCTGAAAGAAATGAATCAGTAGTTTGTCATTATTGGTCTGAGCAGACATCTTCCTTGCATACATAATCAGATGACTTTGGGGGCAAGAATCCCATTTGTACTTTTCAAAATCAGGTGTTTTGAACTTCAGAGGTACTTGGACATTAGGAACTAAACACATCTCGTGAGCACTTTTTCCAAACAGATCTTTTCCGCGAAGAGCACGGATTTCTCGCTGCATTTCTTCAAATTGGTCCTAAATATCACCTCTAGGGCTCAAAGGCACCACATTCTCCACTGGACCGGCATAATACACAGGTTCTGTCTCATTTGGAAGTGCATTCATAGTGGCAGGAGCAATAGTCATTGTAGGAGGCGGGATAACAGTTGTCATCTGAGGAACAGTGATAGCATGAAATTGAGCATGGGAAACAAATGGCTGAACATCATCGCCGAAGTTAGCGGGCATCCCCCAAGGATAATTCATAGAGGTAATTGGCATAGGATTGCTAACTAGACCCTGAGGGGCAGAAACCTGGAAATTCTCAGGTATCAGAACATTTGATGACACGAAATCATATCGTATTTTTAGCTTAATTTATGTAAACTTTAGTTGCATTTTATATGTTTTTATTTCATTTATGTCTTTTTATGTTGGTATTTGTTTTCTTTTCAGTAATGTCAAATAAAATAGGTCGGAGAAGAGAATTGAGCAAAAAGGGACAAAAACGCAGTAAAAAGGGGGGTGCAAAGCACAAATTCGCGCAGCCCACCAAAGGAGCCTAGCAAAAAGGGGCAAATGCCCCCAGAAGCTTGTGGCGGGCGCCGCCAAGCCCAAATCCACCAAAACAGCTTTTTGCGCGACGTAGGGAGCAAGCACACCGTCTGATCCGTTTTCTGTTCCTAATCGGATGGCAATTGGATGAGATCAAAGTGAAGCTTATCTCTCCTACTTTCATGGATCGTACAAGTCAAAATTCCCCTATAAATAGAAGACTCAAATTCATAATTTTCCACGCCTTATTTTCTTTACTTTTCAGTGAGTTTTAGTTTCTTGTTACAGTAACTGTAACGGTATTTCCACATCGGGAATCCGTTTTCAGTTCTGTTTTCACTTTCCTGTCAAGAATTTTGTACCGATTATTTCAGTCAAGTTTATTCAGCATTTATTTCCAGGTTTTTTTTTATGTCATTATTTAATTATTTATTTATGCTTTATTTAATTTTCTGTTTTTATTTATTTAATTCCTTTATCATGTCTAGCTAAATTCCTAGATATCGGTATGTAATTTAATTCTCCGAAGGGGATTTAATGATGATTTAGCGCGCGTACTTATTAAACTATTTTTCTGATTCAAATTCCTAATTTAATTCAAAGCTTTTGAACGAGAGTAAAATAAAGCAACTAAGGTTAAAATCAATAGAGCGAGAGTTTGAGGTTTTAACTAGATAGTAGGAATTTGATATTAATCTTTGAACGAGCGAGAGCCACGTTAGGATTAATTAGAACTAATTGATTTTCAAAATATACTTTCGAAGCTAAGGTGGTAGAAAAGTGACAGTAAAACTCCTAGCTTAGAAAATATGGTTTTTATCAACAAAACGAGAGTGTGAGGTTTAAACCTTTAGGTTGAGAAAGTTCTTTTGAAAAGTAAACACTTATCCGCGCACTATTAATTTATTAAATCCCCGAAGATTAATTAGTTACATACCGATATCCGCTTTAATTAATTTAAATCTTTAATTTAAATTCTTCTTCTAAAACAATTCTAAAACTAAAATCATCTGCCTTAGATTTACAACGTAACGACAGAATTACGGTAGGTCAACTATTGGTCTATGTGGTTCGATATCTTTTAAAACTCAACGACGAAACTGTGCACTTGCAGTTATTAAATATTTATTGATTCACAAATCGTCGATCAACATTCAAAGCTTGAACTGGAGGAGGTGGAGGTAAAGGCCTTGTAAGAGTGAGTGCTTCCACCATGGAAGTAAGCTTGATAACTGCAGCTTGAAGAGTAGTAACCTGTTCATGAAGTTGAGCAATTTCCTCTTCCATAATTCTTCCTGTTAGCACGTGTGTAGTAGATTCGCGTTGGCTTGTATCGGATGCGACAGGTCAGGATCTGAAAGAACGAAAGACTCAGAATCCTTGAAAAAACCGGAAAATGAATGCAGATGATTCATGATATGTTATGCAAAGAAGACGTGAATATTGTTTTTTTTCCGTATCTTCATCCTCAAAGGACCTCAAAGCACAATGTTATCATAAAATAGGGACCTTAATTCATTAATATAAAGAGATGAAATACAATCAAACTTAAGCGCACACAATACTGGAAAAAAAATTACAAAAGAGAAAACGAAAAATACATGAAAAAGACACATTACAACCACTGAAACATTAAACATTACACGGACTGACACAAACTGAATAAATAAAACACTGGTCCCTTTCTTCATACTTGGTCTTCTAGCCACTTTGTTTTTGTCTCTTGAACTCTTCAACATCATCTACCATTTCAACCAACCTTTTTTCTTGCCAATCGATCATCCACTTGTCTTCTTTTGCTTCTTTCTTCAATTTCTTCACTTCAGTCTCAAACCCATTGCTAGTATATTCCCAAATTTCTCTTTCGACTTTCTCACCGTGATATCTACTTTTCCATCCCTTACTTTCTTCTTCGGCTGCCAGAAGTTTTGTCTTCCAACTATCTCTTTCAGCCTTCATTTTAGCCAAGGATCTCTTGAGGTCAATTATCATAGCATTAGATGGTGTAGCAATTAGAGGCGGCGCAGGAACTGAAGATGATGCAACATTAGAAGTATAATTTGGTACTAATGGAGGAGGTATAGGTACCTCAAGAGGGTATGGCATTCTAAGTTTCATAGCCTTATCAACAACCCAATCAACATATGGTTGCCCAACGACAAGATCTCTCTTCCCCAGATGATTCCTTCCTTTTTTGACGATTTTTTTCCAAGCATTTGCGAACCTTTTCCTTTGAAGTATATATGCAGTCTCATTATCATAAAATTCACCAGAGAGAAAGTGATTATTCGGACCTTCCATCATTCCGCATCCAAGCTGTCGTCTAGCAAGCACTGGATTGTATGTAATGCCTCCTCGTGTACCAATGAGAGGCACATTAGGGAACTCTCCACAACTGTCAATGACCACCCCACCATCAGAGCAGAGATCGTACCAGTGTATATCCTTATGAGTAAGAGGCATGATTCTTCGAGACCATAAGACATTATCTGTATTATTTCTGAAAACCTTGTCCCTAGGCAAATGACTATCATACCACTTATAAAGTAACTGCGCACATCAAGTAACTGGTCCTTTTCCTTTCTTAGTAGCCATATACAGAGCAAGATGTGTATCACCGAGTAGAGTAGGAACTGGATTTCCCATTAAGTAAATTTGTATAACTTTAAGATCAACAAAGTTATCCACATTAGGAAAGAGTAGCAACCCATAAACAAGAACAGCAAAAATCGCCTCAAGAGCAGGAATGCTTAGTGCCTCGGCAAACTCGAAAGCTTTTTTGAACAGAAAACTAGAATTCAACCCTCGATATCCTTGTTTAACAGTTATATTTTCATGAACGACTGATACATGATCGACGATTTGTGTATCAATAAATATTTTATAACTGCAAGTGCACAGTTTCGTCGTTGAGTTTTAAAAGATATCAAACCACAGAGACCAATAGTTGACCTACCGTAATTCTGTCGTTACGTTGTAAATCTAAGGCTGATGATTTAGGGTTTGGAATTGTTTTGAATTAAGAAGGAGAATTTAAATTAAAGATTTAAATTTATTATAAAGCGGATATCGGTATGTAACTAATTAACCTTCGGGGATTCAATAAATTAATAGCGCGCAAAAAGGATTTATTTTTCAGAAGAACTTTCTCAATTTAAAGGTTTAAACCTCACACTCTCGTTTTGTTGATAAAAACCATACTTTCTAAGCTAGGAGTTTTACTATCACTTTTCTACCACCTTAGCTTCGAAAGTATATTTTGAAAATCAAATAGTTCTAATTAATCCTAACGTGGCTCTCGCTCGTTCAAAGATTAATATCAAATTCCTACTATCTAGTTAAAACCTCAAACTCTCGCTCTATTGATTTTAACCTTAGTTGCTTTATTTTACTCTCGTTCAAATGCTTTGAATTAAATTAGGAATTTGAATCAGAAAACAAATTTAATAAACGTGCGCTAAATCATTATTAAATTCCCTTCGGAGAATTAATTTACATACCGATATCTAGGAATTTAGCTAGACATAGCAAAAGAAACAAATAAATAAAAACAGAAAATTAAATAAAGCATAAATAAATAATTAAATGAAGACATAAAAAAACCTGGAAATAAATGCTGAATAAACTGGACTGAAATAATCGGTACAGAATTCTTGACAGAAAAGTGAAAACAGAACTGAAAACGGATTCCCGATGTGGAAATACCGTTACAATTACTGTAACAAGAAACTAAAACTGACTGAAAAGTAAAGAAAATAAGGCGTGCAGAGATCTGGATTTGAGTTTTCTATTTATAGAAGAATTTTGCCTCGTACGATCCATATAAATAGGGAGGATATGCTTCACTTTTGATCTTATCCAACAGCCATCCGATCAGGAACAGACGCGTGCTTTTCCCCCACGTTACGCAAAATTTGGTTTCCATTGGATCCTGATTGTGTGGCGGGCGCCATAAAGCTGGTGGCGAGCGCCACCAGGCTGTTCCTTGCTGGGCTCAATTGGGCTGCGTGGATTTGTGCTTTGCACCTCCCTTTTTGCTGCGTTTTTGGCCCTTTTTGTTCAATTCTCTTCTCCGACCTATTTTATTAGACAAAACTGAAAACAAAACAAATACCAACATAAAAGCAGATAAAAGAAATAAAAACATATGAAAATGCAACTAAAGTTCACATAAACTAAGCTAAAAATACGATATGATTTCGTGTCATCAATACAGGTAAACAAAACCATAATTGAATACCACACACACACAATTGACTCATGGCACATTGAAATATCCATTGGAGAAGCCTCGTTTGAGTGTAGTCTCGCGTAACGATCAAAACCATAATTGACTCATGATTTCAACCACCGCACTAAATCCTCAAGCTTCTCGGGATTTACAAAAATGACATAGCCAACACAATTGATTCGTGCCAACCACACCACTTCTATAAACCCTCCACTCGAGCGTTGCCATATCACATGCATTCGCGCAAAGAACTAACTTCAAACGCAATGCTATGACTCCACCACAAATCCTAAATTATTTTGAGCTCTCAAGGAGGATCCCCAGTGAAGTCGCCATTTTTGTGTTGCGGGGATTTTGGGATTTCCACCACTACATTTGATCTTTCATTTCCAAAGAGGGGAAAATATCAAAAACCGTTTAAAAAGAAATTCTATGTTCAGGGGTTAGTTACACCTAGGGAAGGTATTAGCATCATAAGCGCCTATAATATCCTATAGTAACTTTTAGTTTATTGCTTTTTTACTTATTTTTAATGTGAGAAGAAATGGGAGAGAAGTGGTAAGAAATGGAGGGAGAAATAGTATAAAAAGAGTTTGTGTGTGCAAGTGGAGAGTTTAGATGAGAAGAGAAGATTGTGACAAAACTTAAAGTGTTTTGAAAAAAGGTAAACTTAAATCTAATCGTGCGACTAATTTTGGTTTTTGGACTAAAGAAGTTTTATTTGAGAGAGAATATGTTGTTTTTTCTATTATTTTTCTAAGGAATTACTAATCGTATCTCTTTGGAAATGAAAGTTCGCGTTTGTTTGTTTTTAGCATTTGACGGAAAGTGATAAAAAGTAAAATGCATGCCATGCAATCTCTACATCCACTTTGGGGTTACATTGAGCCTAAATACATTCTAAGAGTTTTTTGGCGAAAATTTAAACATGTATGAATGCAACATTTAAATGCAATGCAATTACTAAAAAAATAAATTACAAGTCCGATGGAATTAAAACTAACTAAAAACTATACTAAACTAAACTAAGATTTTTTAGGTTCTAATTCTATTATTTTCCTAAGTCCGTCTCCATTAAGCCAAGGTTTAGGTTTAGTCCAAATCACAAAAAAAATTAGGACAACTAAAATGTCATCAATAACTATGCAATGATAAGAACTAACAATGCAAGAAGAAATGTAAATAAAGTAATGACATAAAGTGAGAAAAGCACAAAAAATGAATGACATAAAAAAAAATTCAATGAATAACCTAAACCAAAAAGGAATCAAAATAATGGCTAAGGTAAGAAAAAAAACTGAATAAATGAACTAAGTAAAAAAAAAAAGAAAGGGGGGTGCAATCAGCAAATATAATAACATAAATAATTAAAACAGAAAAGGACGGGGGGTATGAATATTAAAAGGGTTTGTTGGGTTCAACTGACTAAACCCGATTTAATGTATGAACCGGTCCGGTCCGGTTCAGGTCCAATAATTATACCGAACCGAACCGGTTTTGGTTCAGATGTGTGTGTGTGCATTGTATTCTATCATGTTCTCCTCACTAGATCCAGATCAGACTGTCCTGATCTGATCACAGACTCAACAAACATGTCCAAGGATTAAAGATCTACAACTGTGATTTGTTTTAAAAAATAGGGTGTATAATATGTTTCTTTTTATTATTTTTTTCTGAAAAATGATTTTGAACCCAGAGAGAGGAAGAACTCAGTGAAGCTAAAACGTTTTCACAAATACCAACTGATTCAAATCCGAACCAAAATTCCTAAACAAAAACATGCTTCTCATCATCTCATCGTGCTGATTTTTGGATCTATGAATAGATTCCACAGACAACGTCCAAGAGATTCAAATCAAAACGAACCCAGAACATACTAGAATCATGAATGAAAAAGAAACAGAAAAAAGAAGAAAGAAAGAGAAGGAAACAGAATAAATCTCAACCATAACAATACCATCAAATCGAAAATAGAAAAGATGATACTCGATCTTAAACGTTTCCTTTCACTGATCCTGAATCTATTCATAGATTTCACAATGAAGTATCTGAAGGAACTCAGATCCTCACGGTATCAAAACGGACAGAAGATTAAAGAATAAAAAAAAAAAGAAAAAAACGAACAAAAACAGAACCGGTTTAACAGGAAGCACATATCTAGTAAAAAAAAACTCAAACTAACATCAAATTAAGTCCAGAATGACGAGTGAAACCATTACGATGAAACAGAAAAGAAAACGATAAAGCAAGCGTTTAAAAAAAAATTCCAGATCCAAAATTAGTTATATGAACGGTTTCGAGTATGATTTCACTCGAACCGTTTGTCACAGAATTATAATCGTCCAAGAACTGTGAAATACCTTCTTCTGAATTCCAAACCTAGTTCGGTCGATTCCGTTTACAAGCTCCAACCGTTTAGTGTTTGTTTTTTTTTTGAAAAGGGTGGGATCAGAGAGAAGAGAAAGGGTTTGTACTTGTTTCTTTTCTGCGAAGAAGAGAGGAAACAGAGAATATGGGTTTGGATCAGTGAGATTTTTAGTTCGGTTTCAGAGGGAGGAGAAGAGAGAAAAAGGGTTTCTTGGGAGTGAGGAAGAAAAATGAACGTGTTCTCCCTCTTTTTCCTTTTTGTTTTCTTTTTTGAGGAAATTATAAGTGGAGGCTGATTTGTGGTTTTAGCGTAAGACCAAGTTAAGACTCCCTCTCATAAATGAGGGGGTTTATATAGGTGGGGAGTTTAGGGTTAAGGGTAATGACACAAAAATGATAGGGTTTTTGATTTATTTTGAAAAATGAAAAAAAAAAGATATGTGATGTAAGAGCAATAACGTGGCGAAAAATTATTGGTCTATGTGGTGATTATTCTTTTTTGCCTTTTTGGGTAAATTTTGAGATAAAGAGAAATTGAAATAAAAAAAATGCCATAAATAGTAATAGAGAAAAAATGTAAATAATTTTTTACCATTTAAAATATGTAAAAAAAATACTAAATGCAATAAAAAATATTTTTGACGTTTTTTTATCTTTTACGCTAATTAACAGAAAATTAAGATAAAAGCAACTAAAATTGATTTAAAAATTTAAAATATTTGTAAAATTAAAACAAAACAAGAAAAATGCATGAAAATGATTTTTATAAGAAATTTTAATTATATGCATATATATATATATTTTATATAAAAAAATGACTATGAAAATAATAAAAATACTAATAATAATAAAAAACATATAAAAGATGAATAAAACATATGAGTTTAAACAAAAAACTATTTTTATGAATTATTTATTTTACTTATGCATGAGAATGTAATTTGGATTTGTAGGTCCAAAATTGGGGTACAACACCTATGAGATGGTTCAACATGTTCAAATGGAGACCTAAGAACATTGGGCATAATGTAAATCTGGAAGAAGATCCATATTGATCTAAAGGGTTAAGAAGTCGAGCTAACCGACTTAAAACAAAGCGCTGCACGGGAGACAACCCATGATTTTTACCTTTTTACTTTTTCTTTTTGTTTTATGGTATTTTCCCTTTCAGTATTTTCCCTTTTATTTTCAAGAAAACTAAAAAAAAAAATTTCCCGTTCTATAAACTCGAAGTACTATTATATATCAAAAATATTATTTTTATTTATTATTATTATTAGCTTTTGCATTTATTTAATTATTATTCTGCTAATTACGTAATTTTTATTTCATATCTGTATTCACTACTATTTCATAATTTTTATTTCTAACAGTATTCACTACTACTATTATAGGCTTAAACTATTGACCATGTAGCTGATGAAGCTCCAACGCACATTTCTCAAAATGTCGCTGCTGGTGGGGGTGCCCATTTTGTTCCACCTGCCCACACTGCACGTTTTTCTAACACTTTTGTAGGTAGTTTCTCCTCATCCAAGCAAACGACCATCGACGATGTGCTTGATGAGATTAGTGCATAACATGCTAAAAATGAAAAACGTGATGGTCTATTATATGCCATGCACCAACTACAAGAGGAGATGTTGGAACAAATGCAACACATGCAAGCCCAGCAAAATCAAATTCTGCAAAATCAACATTAGATGCAGGGCTACTATGAAAGATGGGAAACCTCAGAAGAGCGCCGTCAACAACAGCTAAATCATGTCATACAAGAGCTAGGCGATTTGAGGCTCCAGTTCAACAATTTTCAAAATTACCAGCAGCCTCCCCCATAATTTTTACACCATTCCAGGTTCTACACTCCAATTCTACTCTTGAGTCATAAACAGTGAGGACAATGTTGGATTTAAGTTTACGGGAGGAGCTTTATCCCTTTTATTTAAAATTGCAGTTTAGTTTTGTAATTCTAGGTCCCCTGTGGACAAGTTGTTAAGCAAGATGCTTGGAAAACTTGCTCAGCTTTATGCAACGACAGTATAAAGATAATAAAGTGCAGAAAGCGATAAAAGAACACAAGTAATTGTTTACCCAGTTTAGTGTCAAAACACCTAATCTGGGGGATACCAATCCAAGAGAATTACCTTCACAATGTCGTAGTTAATAGTCTCTAGGTCTTATTTGAATAGCCCCTATTCAAGGCCTCTCACTAAAACTACCCGAATGAAATTATTTAGGACTCCCCCTAAATATGTGACTCTCCTCAACAATTGCCCCAATTGGAGGAACGACTTTAAGCTCATTGAACTCGTGCTAAACCTGCACAATTACCACAATGACAACAACAATGAACAATGAAAAAGGACTCAATAAAACTTAGGACTTAAACTATAATCTTGAGTCGTACTTTGCTTCAATGCTTGAGTGTCTATTTATAGTTTTCAACTCAGATAGAGTTAAGCTAAAGAATAGGAAAGTGTGTTGAAGTTTGTTGAGAATAAATCTTTTATCTCTTACTAGATAAAATATTTGTTTTTGTTAACTTCTTCAAGCTCTTCCAAAAATACTTGTGGCGCGCAAACAAAAATCTTCTGAGTTATTATTTGTTTGGTTAAACTAAGCACAACAACAAAAATATATTTGTTTGGAATATTGAAACTCAATCTTTTTCCAAACAAATAATCTTCAACAAAATAAATCTTCAACAAATATATTCAAACAAATAAAGTTTGAATATATTCCTTCTTCTGGAAGTAACTAACTGCTATCAATCTTCTATGATTAATGTAACAAACTTATCTTTTTGTTTGAAATATTTGTTTTCAATCTGTTGGGTTTTTAAAGATTGGCTACAATTGTGTCAAAAACATATATTAGCCAGATGTGTGGTCAGTTGCTCATGATCACTGATGATGGGTCAGGTGCTGTAGCATATGGAACAACATTACGTGATCTGCCAGCTCGCATTTATTATTTTATGCAATCTTTCACAAGATTCGCTTTTGTTTTTCTTTTAACCATTACTTGGTGATTAAGTCACGTGTTCTGAAGGAGTCTAAGGCGGTCAAGCCTAGATATATTTTACAAGGTGATATTGATTTATTTTTCAAGAAGATCTCTTGTTCTAGAAGATTCAAGACTTGGACCTTACAACGCCCAAAGGTGTCTGAAGCCCAAACCTTGTGCTACTCTAGTAGTATAAATATATGTAATGACAGACCCTAAAAGTCAACCTTAACCGTGTGTGTTCTCAAAGCGTGTGTTTAAGGTTTAGTCTTCTTTGTTAGTTTGTTAGTTTCTTAGTTTATTATTTGTTTGTGAGCCTTGCTTGCGTCGTAATTGATCAAGTATAGGACGTGTTTAGTAGAGTTGTAATCTTGCTTCTCCTAAGCCTTTAGATACGGCGTTAGTATTGAGTCGGAAGAGTGTGTCTCTTGTCCAAAGAAAACATAACGAAGAAAAGAAAAGTAAAAGCAACGCTGAGTGTGTTGTTTAGGTTAGGAGGTGAGACGGGGTCTCATATCTAAGAGTTCCTACGTAGGGCTGTCACGGGTTAGTGTCTAGGTGGAAGACAAGTAGTGCGGCTACGTTGGTCCTTACACTAGAACTATTATAGTGAGTTCACTCCTAGATTGGTATCCCCCAGACTAGGGCAAGTTGCGCCGAACTGGGTTAACAAACCTACTGTGTTATTTACTTTTCAGCACTTTTAATTACGTTTTTAATTTTGTGTTTGTCCTGAGCTAGACACGCGCTCGGACAATTGTGCTTACATTGTTCACAGCGTTTGTCTGTCTAGTAGCCAGAATTTCAATTGGCATCAGAGTAGGCACCCAGTTCTATTTAGGGTGAGCTCTGGGGAGGTTTTTTCTGGCAAGAATGGACAAGGAAGGAGGACCTATGAATAGGCCACCACTTTTGGTTGGTGACTCTAATTATGACAACTGGAAATCCCGGATGACAACGTTTCTAAAATCCATGGACCACAAAACATGGAGAGCTGTTATAAAAGGTTGGGAACATCCAGTAGTTATTGATGTGCATATATTCAAGCTGATCAAAAGATGCACTGTTTCCAAGGAGGCATGGAAGATACTCCAAACTATTCATGAAAGTACATCCAAGGTGAAAAGCTCAAAATTGCAACTTTTGACTAGTAAGTTTGAGAGCTTAAGAATGAATGATGAAGAAAGTATTCAAGAATTCCACATGAAGATTCTTGATTTTGACAATCAATTTGATGCCTTGGGTGAGAAGATATCTGAAGAAACTTTAGTGAGAAAGATGCTTAGGTCTCTATGATGACACGAAATCATATCGTATTTTTAGCTTAGTTTATGTGAACTTTAGTTGCATTTTCATATGTTTTTATTTCATTTATGTCTTTTTATGTTGGTATTTGTTTTGTTTTCAATTTTGTCAAATAAAATAGGTCGGAGAAGAGAATTGAGCAAAAAGGGCCAAAAACGCAGCAAAAAGGGGGGTGCAAAGCACAAATTCGTGCAGCCCACCAAAGAGCCCAGCAAAAAGGGGAAAATGCCCCCAGAAGCTTGTGGCGGGCGCCACCAAGCCCAAAACCAGTGAAACTGATTTTTGCGCAACGTGGGGAGCAAGCACGCGTCCGATACGTTTCAGTTCCTGATTGTGTGGCTATTGGATAGAATCTAAAATGAGCTTATCACTTCCTAATTTGCTGGATCGTAACCAGAAAAATCCCTCTATAAATACTGGATCGAATTCAGTTCTCCGCACGCCTTATTTTCTTTACTTTTCAATCAGTTTTAGTTTCTTGCTACAGTAACTATAACGGTATTCCCACATCGGGAATCCGTTTTCAGTTCTGTTTTCACTTTCCTGTCAAGAATTCTGTACCGATTATTTCAGTCAAGTTTATTCAGCATTTATTTCCAGGTTTTTTTTATGTCTTTATTTAATTATTTATTTATGCTTTATATAATTTACTGTTTTTATTTATTTATTTCTTTTACCATGTCTAGCTAAATTCCTAGATATCGGTATGTATATTAATTCTCCGAAGGGGATTTAATGATGATGTAGCGCGCGCACATATTAAACTATTTTTCTGATTCGGGTTTCTAATTTTAAAACTCCTATGCTTTTGAACGAAAGTAAAATAAAGCAATTAAGGTTAAAATCAATATAGCGAGAGTTTGAGATTTTAACTAGATAGTAGAAACTTGATATTAATTTTTGAACGAGCGAGAGCCACGTTAGAATTAATTAGGACTTATTGACTTTCAAAATATACTTTCGAAACTAAGGTGGTAGAAAAGTGACAGTAAAACTCCTAGTCTAGAAAGTATGGTTTTTATCAACAAAACGAGAGTGTGAGGTTTAAACCTTTAAATTGAGAAAGTTCTTCTGAAAAATAAACCCTTTTTAGTACGCTATTAATTTATTAAATTCCCAATGGTTAATTAGTTACATACTGATATCCCGGTTTAATTAATTTAATTCTTCCTTTTAATTTCTTTTAATTTCTAAATCAATTCTAAACCATAAATCATCAGCCTTAGATTTACACCGTAACAACAGAAATACGGTACTCAACTATTGGTCCCTATGGATTCGATATCTTTTAAAACTCAACGACGAGACTGTGCACTTGCGGTCATAATATATTTATTGATACACAAATCGTCGATCAAGTTTTTGGCGCCGTTGTCGGGGACCAATTTAGTCGATATCGTAACTCCGTTGTTACACTGTAGAGACTAAGGCATATTTAATTTTTAATAAAAAAAAAAAAAAAAGAGATTTGTTTTAAATTTAAAAAAAAAAAATCAAATCAGAACTTTTAACTTTCGAAAAAAAATTTTAAAATTTAAAAATTGAAAGAACTTTAGGATAAGTCCCTTACGCTTAACTTGATGTATGATCCAAATTACCTTTATAATGACTATCCCGAAAATACTTGGTACCCTAACCCAAATTTTCTCCATAATTATCAACCTCAAACCTCCTCGTATTATGAAGGCCAACACTTTAATTCTCCATACAACTTCCACTCTCAGCATTTCGAGGAACCGGAAGAATCCGTGAGTCCAAGCCTTTTAGCGGTATTTGATGAATTTATGGAAACCTCCGCTAATGCTAGGCTAGAGCGAACATTCAGAAGATTTATGGAATCACAAACCCTCGTAAACAAGAAAATTAATGAAAACCTAAGGAAATTGAATGATATGGTCGACTCTGCTGCGTCCCACTCTGAATTGCTGGAGACTCAAATCTCCCAGCTCGCACAATCAGCCTTAGGAATCTCCCAAGAGAGACATGTAGATGTTGTAGCAAACATCAGTGAAACTGAGATTGAAATTCCTAAGGAGAATGAGAACGAGGTCGTCGAGGATTTAGGTGAGGAAAAAGTTGAGATTGAGAAAACTTTACCGAAACCACTCCAAAGAGAGGTTGTCGAAGAGGTAGAGAAGGAACCACTTTGTGTTTTTCCTTCTACCTATAACCCACCGATCCTTATTCCCAAATGGTTAGTAGAGGCTAGAGTAGACCCTAAACCCCAAACATGTGGAAAGGAAAAAATTATAAAAATCAACAAACATGGGGTTGAGGGCGATAAAACAAAGTGGAAATTTGGGGAAAGAAAGTTTAAGGGAGTCATTAGTGCAAAGAGGATGAGGGTAACACTCAAAGAGGCGAGTGAAGATACTAAGTCAAAAGAAAGAAGGACAGCTGAAATTGAACCAAAACCCCCGCCTCAAGCTAGAAAACATCCTTTTCCCCTAAAGCACAAAATAATAGAAAAGGGCGAGAAAGCTGAACCGCCCTATAGGAGAAAAAAGAGAAAAAGCGAGGGGTTTGCGAGAGCACTTGATAAGTGGCCTTGGAAACCTAAAGCTATACAAGGTAAGGGGATTGAGGTAGATAGAGCTAAGATCCAAGTAATAGAAAATCTACCACCTCCAAAGTCTGTACGAGAAGTTCGAAGCATTCTAGGATACGCCGGTTTCTATCGGCGATTCATTAAGGACCTCTCCAACATCACCAAGCCCTTAACCGGGCTGTTAATGAAAGATGCCGAGTTCATATTTGATGATGAATGCTTGAAAGCGTTCAAACAGTTAAAGGCAGCTCTCATTTTCGCACCCATCATGCAGCTACCCGATTGGAGTCTGCCATTTGAGATCATGTGTGACGCTAGCGTCTATTCAATAGGCGCAGTCTTAGGTCAAAGGAAAGACAAGAAGCTTCATGCTATCTACTATGCTAGTAGGACCTTAGACCCCGCGCAAATGAACTACGCCACCACAGAAAAAGAACTCCTGGCTGTTGTATTCGCAGTCGACAAATTTTGTTCTTACCTAATAGGGGCCAAAATCATTGTCTACATTGACCATGCCGCAATTAGGTACCAAGTGAACAAAAAGGATGCCAAACCAAGGCTCCTAAGATGGATCCTGCTCCTTCAAGAATTTGATATAGAGATCCAGGATAAGAAAGGAATTGACAACACAGTTGCGGACCACTTGTCAAGAATGGAGGGAATGGTGCCTGAAAGGGTACCCATAAATGACGATTTCCCATATGAGAGGCTTGTAGCTCTTATGAAGAGTGTCACCTCCGAGTGCCCATTAACTCAAGACGACATCGAAGTCGTCAACTCTGTCTGCATAAGAGACTCACTGCCTTGGTACGCTGACTTTGTTAATTACTTAGCAGCAAGAGTCCTTCCGCCAGATTTAACTTACCAGCAAAAGAAGAAGTTCTTCAGTGATCTGAAACATTACTATTGGGATGACCCTCTCCATTTCAAGAGAGGAGCCGATGGAGTCTTCCGTCGATGTGTCCCCGAGGATGAGGCGCAAAACATTATTTCCCATTGCCATTCTGCGCCATATGGGGGACATGCAAGTACTTCCAAAACTTGCGCTAAGATTTTGCAAGCCGGCCTTTATTGGCCCACTCTTTGGAAAGATGTCCACACTGCCATCCGGAGTTGTGATAAGTGCCAGCGTACTAGTAGCATCTCTAGGCGCGATGACATGCCTCAGCAAGGCATCCTTGAGGTGGAAGTGTTTGATGTATGGGGGATCGACTTCATGGGACCATTCCCATCTTCTTTAGGTAATAGATACATACTTGTGGCTGTAGATTATGTGTCCAAATGGACCGAGGCCGTTGCCTCTCCAACTAATGACGCCAAAGTAGTGATTAGACTTTTTAAGAACCAAATCTTCCCTAGGTTCGGTGTGCCGAGACTTGTCATCAGTGATGGTGGCTCCCATTTTATCTCTAGGATTTTTGAAAGGCTACTATCTAAATATGGGGTCCGACACCGTGTAGCAACTCCTTACCACCCACAAACAAGTGGGCAAGTGGAGGTCTCCAATAGGGAAATCAAGCAAATCTTAGAAAAAACAGTTGCAACCTCTAGGAAGGATTGGTCCTTAAAGCTAAATGAGGCACTGTGGGCATATAGGACGGCGTACAAGACCCCAATTGGGACCACTCCCTTCAAGCTTGTTTATGGCAAATCATGCCATCTACCGGTGGAATTAGAGCACAAAGCTTATTGGGCTATTAAAGCCCTAAATTTTAATTACACCACCGCCGGTAGGAAAAGGATTTTAGATATCCATGAGTTAGAAGAACTTCGGTTAGATGCTTATGAGAATGCTAGAATCTATAAGGAAAGAACTAAAAAATGGTACGACAAGCGTCTATCTAGGAGAGAGTTTCGAGTAGGAGAGCTAGTACTTCTTTTTAATTCAAGACTTAAACTCTTTCCTGGAAAACTTCGCTCAAAGTGGTCAGGCCCCTTTACAATTTCTAAGACATATCCTCATGGGGCGATTGAAATAAAGAGTGACTCCGGTGATACATTCACAGTTAATGGACAGCGTTTGAAACATTACAATCTTAAGGATAGTGACACTACTTTTGCAAACTTTAACCTATCCGCCCTGTCCGCTAAAACGTGAACTAGTTCATCCTATTTGAAGTCGAGCTCACCGACATTAACCAAAGCGCTTGGTGGGAGGCAACCCACTAATTTTGAGTCTAATGTTTTTCTTTTTAGTTCATTTTATGTTGCAGGTAATAAAAAGATAGCACGCTTGACGACTTCATAGTTGTGAAAGCTCTTGGCTATTCAGGTTCTATTCTTCCAATCTCACCTTTAGTCGTTGCATTGGGGACAATGCTCGATTTAAGTGTGGGGGAGGAAGCTTTATCGCTTTCCTTTTTTTACTTTCAGTCATTTAGTCTGCATGCATAATAAAACATTAGGATAGTTCACTTAAATTGAGTAGTTTTTGCAGGTTGGTTTTGCTATTGTCTGATTTTCCCATTTCTTGAGCTATACCAAAAATTTTCTTGTGAAAAGCAAAGTGTTGAGTTTTGATGCTTGATATTGGTCGTATGAAAGTATATAGGTTGCTTGCACTATCTAGGCTATTTTGTGAAATTTAGGTAACGGTTGGATAAAATCAATACCGTTTTGACACCTTAGATTCCCAGAAGTATGTAAAGCTGATTTGAGTACTAACTTTGACAAAATTTTGAATTTGAGTTTTAATGAACCCTTAGTAGTTTATCTAGCAGTCGGCACCATCTCAAGGCACAAACTAAGTGGGAAACCGACGAATATAAGTGAATGATCTTGAAAATAAATGTTTATGAATACTATTGGTTGATTCTTTGAAATAATTGATGAAAATTCAACAAATGTTGAAACATTCGAAAAGAAAAAAATACCAAAGTATAGAAACTCATTAGTAGTTGGTTCAGAGGTGTCTGATTCTGAACTTGGTAGGGCGGGTTACAATCCGATCCCCCGCAACTGCGAAGTGGGTAAAACAAATAGGGGTTACCAAACTTATGTTATCAGCACCCCTCGCTATATGATGATCATAATCACTAACAGGTTTCCTACCATGGGCGTGTACGAGATAACGGGCTTAATGTGATTGCACTAGAATGAAAAGGGTAAATGAAACTTAGGTGAGAGGTAGAGCCAAAAGGAAATACTTCAGGTCTGTTTTCATATAATGGGAGTCTCTTGTGTCATTACGGTGTTTTTGTTATTTGTACTGTTATTTGATCTTCATGGCTTAGCCGGCAACCACGTATGAGTAGGATGATCGTGTCATGTGTTTTTACTTGTGTTATGCAATTCACTATTCTTTTATGCTTGAGGACAAGCAATGGTTCAAGTGTGGGGGAATTTGATGACACGAAATCATATTGTATTTTTAGCTTAGTTTATGTGAACTTTAGTTGCATTTTCATATGTTTTTATTTCATTTATGTCTTTTTATGTTGGTATTTGTTTTGTTTTCAGTTTTGTCAAATAAAATAGGTCGGAGAAGAGAATTGAGCAAAAAGGGCCAAAAACGCAGCAAAAAGGGGGGTGCAAAGCACAAATTCGCGCAGCCCAGCAAAAAGGGGCAAATGCCCCAGAAGCTTGTGGCTGGCGCCACAGAATTGGTGGCGGGCGCCACCAAGCCCAAAACCAGTGAAACTGATTTTTGCGCAACGTGGGGAGCAAGCACGCGTCCGATACGTTTCAGTTCCTGATCGTGTGGCTATTGGATAGAATATAAAATTAGCTTATCACTTCCTAATTTGCTGGATCGTAACCAGAAAAATCCCTCTATAAATACTGGATCGAATTCAGTTCTGTTTTCACTTTCCTGTCAAGAATTCTGTACCGATTATTTCAGTCAAGTTTATTCAGCATTTATTTCCAGGTTTTTTTTATGTCTTTATTTAATTATTTATTTATGCTTTATATAATTTACTGTTTTTATTTATTTATTTCTTTTACCATGTCTAGCTAAATTCCTAGATATCGGTATGTATATTAATTCTCCGAAGGGGATTTAATGATGATGTAGCGCGCGCACATATTAAACTATTTTTCTGATTCGGGTTTCTAATTTTAAAACTCCTATGCTTTTGAACGAAAGTAAAATAAAGCAATTAAGGTTAAAATCAATATAGCGAGAGTTTGAGATTTTAACTAGATAGTAGAAACTTGATATTAATTTTTGAACGAGCGAGAGCCACGTTAGAATTAATTAGGACTTATTGACTTTCAAAATATACTTTCGAAACTAAGGTGGTAGAAAAGTGACAGTAAAACTCCTAGTCTAGAAAGTATGGTTTTTATCAACAAAACGAGAGTGTGAGGTTTAAACCTTTAAATTGAGAAAGTTCTTCTGAAAAATAAACCCTTTTTAGCACGCTATTAATTTATTAAATTCCCAATGGTTAATTAGTTACATACTGATATCCCGGTTTAATTAATTTAATTCTTCCTTTTAATTTCTTTTAATTTCTAAATCAATTCTAAACCATAAATCATCAGCCTTAGATTTACACCGTAACAACAGAAATACGGTACTCAACTATTGGTCCCTGTGGATTCGATATCGTTTAAAACTCAACGACGAGACTGTGCACTTGCGGTCATAAAATATTTATTGATACACAAATCGTCGATCACTCTACCTAAGAGATTTGATATGAAGTTCACTGCAATAGAGGAGTCCAAAGACATTTCAGATTTGAAGATGGATGAGCTAGTTGGCTCCTTACAAACTTTTGAGATGTCGACCAATGAGAGATCTGAGAAGAATTCAAAGAGAATTGCTTTTGCTGCTGAAGAGTCTGACCAACAAGATAATATGGAGACTGATGAAAGTATCTCTGAAGCTATAGCAATGTTGGGAAAACAATTCAGTAGAGCTTTGAAGATGGACAGACGTCCTAAGACACATGCTCCGGATAACAGTCGCAACACAAATAAGAATGTCAGTAATAAGAAGAAACCTAGAACTGATGACAAGATGAATCAAAACAAAGGGGTTCAATGTAATGAATGTGAAGGGTATGGCCATATCAGACAGAGTGTGCGACTTATTTAAAGAAGCAAAAGAAGGGAATGGCTGTTTCCTAGTCGGATGAAGATGAAGCAAAAGAAGATCCTGAAACTGCCAATCATGTTGTTGCTCTAACAGGAGTGTGTACATCTGACAGAGATTTTTTTGATGGAGAGCTATCCCATGAAGAATCACCTGAAGCCTATAATGAGTTACTTACTAGAAGTGAAGAGGTGTGCAAGCAAAAAGGAATCATTGCTCTTCTGGAAGTTGATAATAATAGACTACTAATGACACGAAATCATATCGTATTTTTAGCTTAGTTTATGTGAACTTTAGTTGCATTTTCATATGTTTTTATTTCATTTATTTCTTTTTATGTTGGTATTTGTTTTCTTTTCAGTTTTGTCTAATAAAATAGGTCGGATAAGAGAATTGAGCAAAAAGGGCCAAAAACGCAGCAAAAAGGGGGGTGCAAAGCGCAAATTCACGCAGCCCACATAGGAGCCCAGCAGAAAGGGGCATTTGTCCCAAGCAAGCTTGTGGCGGGCGCCACAGAAGTGGTGGTGGGCGCCACCAATCCAAATCCAATTGAAACAAAATTTCGCGCAACGTGGGGAGCAAGCACGCGTCTGATCAACTGCTTTTCCTAATCGTACGGCCAAAAGGATGAGATCAAGTGAAGCCTATCCATTCCTACTTTTGTGGATCGTAACTAGAAAAATCCCTCTATAAATAGTAGATCAAATTCAGTTCTCCGCACGCCTTATTTTCTTTACTTTTCAGTCAGTTTTAGTTTCTTGTTACAGTAACTGTAACGGTATTTCCACATCGGGAATCCGTTTTCAGTTATGTTTTCACTTTCCTATCAAGAATTCTGTACCGATTATTTCAGTCAAGTTTATTCAGCATTTATTTCCAAGTTTTATTTATGTCTTTATTTATTTATTTATTTATGCTTAATTAATTTCCTATTTTTATTTGTTTATTTCTTTTGCTATGTCTAGCTAAATTCCTAGATATCGGTATGTAAATTAACTCTCCGAAGGGAATTTAATAATGATGTAGCTTGCACATATTAAACTATTTTTCTGATTCAAATTCCTAATTTAATTCAAAGCTTTTGAACGAGAGTAAAATAAAGCAACTAAGGTTAAAATCAATAGAGCGAGAGTTTGAGGTTTTAACTAGATAGTAGGAATTTGATATTAATCTTTGAACAAGTGAGAGCCACGTTAGGATTAATTAGAACTAATTGATTTTCAAAATATACTTTCGAAACTAAGGTGGTAGAAAAGTGACAGTAAAACTCCTAGTCTAGAAAGTATGGTTTTTATCAACAAAACGAGAGTGTGAGGTTTAAACCTTTAAATTGAGAAAGTTCTTCTGAAAAAAAAACATTTTCCGCGCGCTATTAATTTATTAAATTCCCGAAGGTTAATTAAGTTACATACCGATACCCCGCTTTAATTAATTTAAATTCTTCTTTTAAATCTCTCTTAATTTCTAAAACAATTCTAAACCTCTATTCATTAGCCTTAGATTTACACCGTAACGATAGAAATACGGTACTCAACTATTGGTCCCTGTGGATTCGATATCTTTTAAAACTACATGACGAGACTGTGCACTTGCGGTCAAGATCAAATACTTTTATTTACAAATCGTTGATCAAGTTTTTGGCGCCGTTGCCGGGGACCAATTTAGTCGATATCGTAACTCCGTTGTTACACCGTAGAGACTAAGGCATCTTTAAATTTAATTTAAATTTGAAAAAAAAAAAATTTAGGATAAGTCCTTCGCGCTTAATCTGATGTACAACCCTAATTTCTTTTATAATGACTATCCTCAAAATTTCAACTACCCCGACCAAAATTTCCTCTATAACTACCAGCCTCAACCGTCCCCATACTTTGAGGGACAATACCCTAACTCTCAATATGGCTACCAATCTAAATATTTCGAGGAACCGGACGAATCCGTGAGTCCTAGCCTATTAGCAGTGTTTGATGAATTTATGGAAGCCTCCGCTAATGCTAGGCTAGAGCAAAAATTAATTGAATTCATGAGAGTACAAACCCTCGAAAACGAAGAGATTAGGCTATGCAATCTCAAATTTACCAAAGCCTTTGAAAAGCTCAACGATAAGGTTGACTCAATAGCGACTTACCAAGAGTCAATGGAGACGCGAATCTCCCAGCTCGCTCAGTCGGCCATGAGACTCTCTCACGAGATACAAGTAAACGTTGTAGCAAACATTAGTGAAGGTGAGATTGAGATGCCTAGTGCAAACGATAATGAAGTTGAGAGTTTTGGCAGGGAAAGAGTGGAGATTGAAGAAACATCACCGACACCCCTCCCTAGAGAGGTAATCGAAGAGGTAGAGAAGGGAGCACTATATGTTTTCCCTGCTCCCTATAACCCACCAATCCTTGTACCCCAAAGTTTAATAGAGGCTAGAGTGGACCCAAAACCCCAAACATGTGGAAAGGAAAAAAATATAAAAATCTACACACATGGGGTTGAGGGCGCAAAAAGAAAGAGAGAATTGGGGGAAACAAAATCTAAGGGAGTCATTAGTACAAAGAGGATGAGGGTAACACTCAAAGAGGCGAGTAAAAATACTAAGTCAAAAGAAAGAAGGACAACTGAAATTGAACCAGAACCCCCACCTCAAGCTAGAAAACATTCTTTTCCTCTAAAGCATAAAATAATAGAAGAGGGCAAGGAAGCTGAACAGCCCTAGGAGGAAAAAGAGAAAGAGTGAGGGGTATGTGAGAGCACTTGATAAGTGGCCATGGAAACCTAAAGCTATAGAAGGTAAGAGGATTGAGGCATATAGAGCTAAGATCCAAGTAATAGAAAATCTACCTCCCCAAAAGTCTATACGAGAAGTCCGAAGCTTTCTAGGACACGCCGGTTTCTATCGGCGATTTATTAAGGACTTCTCCAAAATCACAAGCCCTTAACCGGGCTGCTAATGAAAGATGCCGAGTTCATATTTGATGAAGAATGCTTGAAAGCATTCAAACAGTTAAAGGCAGCTCTCATTTCCGCACCCATCATGCAGCCACCTGATTGGACTCTACCCTTCGAGATCATGTGTGATGCTAGTGACTATGCAGTAGGCGCAGTCTTAGGTCAAAGGAATGACAAGAAGCTTCATGCTATCTACTATGCTAGTAGGACCTTAGACCCCGCGCAAATGAACTACGCTACCACTGAAAAAGAACTCCTGGCTGTTGTGTTTGCAATAGACAAATTCCGTTCTTACCTAATAGGGGCCAAAATCATTGTCTACACCGACCATGCGGCAATTAGGTACCTTGTGAAAAAAAAGGATGCCAAACCAAGGCTCCTAAGATGGATCTTGCTCCTTCAAGAATTTGATTTAGAGATCCAGGATAAGAAAGGAATCGAAAACACAGTTGCGGACCACTTATCAAGAATGGAGGGAGTGGTGCCTGAAAAGGTGCCCATAAATGAAGATTTCCCGTATGAGAGGCTTGTAGCCCTTATGGAGAAAGTCACCTCCGAGTGCCCCTTAATTGATGGCAACATAGAAGTTGTCAACTCTGTCTACACGAGGGACTCGCTGCCATGGTATGCCGATCTCGTCAACTACCTAGCGGCGAGAGTTCTTTCGCCTGATCTGACCTACCAACAAAAGAAGAAGTCCTTCAGTGATTTGAGACATTACTATTGGGATGACCCTCTACTTTTCAAGAGAGGTGCCGATGGAGTCTTCCGTCGATGTGTCCCCGAGGATGAGGCGCAAAACATTATTTCCCATTGCCATTCTGCGCCATATGGGGGATATGCAAGTACTTCCAAAACTTGCGCTAAGATTTTGCAAGTCGGCCTCTATTGGCCCACTATTTGGAAAGATGTCCACGCTGCCATACGAAGTTGTGATTAGTGCCAGCACACTGGTGGCATCTCCAGGCGCGATGAAATGCCTCAGCAAGGTATCCTTGAAGTGGAAGTGTTTGATGTATGGGGGATAGACTTCATGGGACCATTCCCATCTTCTTTTGGTAACAAATACATACTTGTGGCTGTTGATTACGTGTCCAAATGGATCAAGGTTGTTGCCTCTCCAACTAATGACGCTCAAGTAGTGATTAGACTTTTTAAGAACCAGATTTTCCCTAGGTTCGGTGTGCCGAGACTAGTCATCAGCGATGGTGGCTCCCATTTTATCTCTAGGATCTTTGAAAGGCTACCATCTAAATATGGGGTCCAACACCGTGTAGCAACTCCCCATCACCCACAAACAAGTGGGCAAGTAGAGGTCTCCAATAGGGAGATCAAGCAAATTCTAGAAAAAAACAGTTGCAACCTCTAGGAAGGATTGGTCCTTAAAGCTAAATGAGGCGCTGTGGACATATAGGACAGCGTATAAAACCCCAATTGGGACCACTCCCTTCAAGCTTGTCTATGGCAAATCATGCCATCTACCAGTGGAATTAGAACACAAAGCTTATTGGGCTATTAAGGCCCTTAATTTTAATTACACCACCGCCGGTAGGAAAAGGATCTTGGATATCCATGAGTTAGAAGAGCTTAGGTTAGACGCTTATGACAATGCTAGAATCTATAAGGAAAGAACTAAAAAATGGCATGACAAGCGTCTATCTAGGAGAGAGTTTAAAGTAGGAGAGCTAGTACTTCTTTTTAATTCAAGACTTAAACTCTTTCCCGGAAAACTTCGCTCCAAGTGGTCAGGCACCTTTACAATTTCTAAGACATATCCTCATGGGGCGATCGAAATAAAGAGTGACTCCGGTGATACATTCACAGTTAATGGACAGCGTTTGAAACATTACAATCTTAAGGATAGTGACCCTACTTTTGCAAACATTAACCTATCCGCCCTGTCTGCTAAAACGTGAACTAGTTCATCCTCTTTGAAGTCGAGCTCACCGACATTAAACAAAGCGCTTGGTGGGAGGCAACCCGCTGATTTTGATTCTTATGTTTTCTTTTTAGTCCATTTTATTTTTGCAGGTAATAAAGAAATAGCACGCTCAACGGCTTCATAGTTGTGAAAGCGTGGCTATTCAGGTTCTTCTTCCAACCTCGCTTTTTAGTCGTTGCATTGGGGACAATACTCGATTTAAGTGTGGGGGAGGAAGCTTTATCGCTTTTCTTTAATTTTCAGTCATTTAGTTCTGCTGAGTAGTTTTTGCGTGTTGTTTTTGTTATTGTCTGATTTTCCCATTTCTTGAGCTATACCAAAAAATTTCTTGTGAAAAGCAAAGTGTTGAGTTTTGATGCTTGATATTGATTGTTTGAAAGTATATAGGTTGTTTGCACTATCTAGGCTATTTTGTGAAATTTGGGTAACGGTTAGATAAAATCAATACCGTTTTAACACTTTAGATTCCCAGAAGTGTGTAAAACTGATTTGAGTACTAGTTTTGACAAAGCTTTGAACTTGAGTTTTAATGAACCCTTAGTAGTTTATTCAGCAGTCGGCAACCACGTATGAGTAGGATGATCGTGTCATGTGTCTTTACTTGTTTTATGCAATTCACTATTCTTTTATGCTTGAGGACAAGCAATGGTTCAAGTGTGGGGGAATTTGATGACACGAAATCATATCGTATTTTTAGCTTAGTTTATGTGAACTTTAGTTGCATTTTCATATGTTTTTATTTCATTTATTTCTTTTTATGTTGGTATTTGTTTTCTTTTCTGTTTTGTCTAATAAAATAGGTCGGAGAAGAGAATTGAGCAAAAAGGGCCAAAAACGCAGCAAAAAGGGGGGTGCAAAGCGCAAATTCACGCAGCCCACAAAGGAGCCCAACAGAAAGGGGCATTTGTCCCAAGCAAGCTTGTGGCGGGCGCCACAGAAGTGGTGGTGGGCGCCACCAATCCAAATCCAATTGAAACTAAATTTCGCGCAACGTGGGGAGCAAGCACGCGTCTGATCAACTGCTTTTCCTAATCGTACGGCCAAAAGGATGAGATCAAGTGAAGCCTATCCATTCCTACTTTTGTGGATCGTAACTAGAAAAATCCCTCTATAAATAGTAGATCAAATTCAGTTCTCCGCACGCCTTATTTTCTTTACTTTTCAGTCAGTTTTAGTTTCTTGTTACAGTAACTATAACGGTATTTCCACATCGGGAATCCGTTTTCAGTTATGTTTTCACTTTCCTATCAAGAATTCTGTACCGATTATTTCAGTCAAGTTTATTCAGCATTTATTTCCAAGTTTTTTTTATGTCTTTATTTAATTATTTATTTATGCTTTATTTAATTTTCTGTTTTTATTTGTTTATTTCTTTTGCTATGTCTAGCTAAATTCTTAGATATCGGTATGTAAATTAACTCTCCGAAGGGAATTTAATAATGATGTAGCGCGCACATATTAAACTATTTTTCTGATTCAAATTCCCAATTTAATTCAAAGCTTTTGAACGAGAGTAAAATAAAGCAACTAAGGTTAAAATCAATAGAGCGAGAGTTTGAGGTTTTAACTAGATAGTAGGAATTTGATATTAATCTTTGAACGAGCGAGAGCCACGTTAGGATTAATTAGAACTAATTGATTTTCAAAATATACTTTCGAAACTAAGGTGGTAGAAAAGTGACAGTAAAACTCCTAGTCTAGAAAGTATGGTTTTTATCAACAAAACGAGAGTGTGAGGTTTAAATCTTTAAATTGAGAAAGTTCTTCTGAAAAATAAACCCTTTTCCGCGCGCTATTAATTTATTAAATTCCCGTAGGTTAATTAAGTTACATACCGATATCCCGCTTTAATTAATTTAAATTCTTCTTTTAAATCTCTCTTAATTTCTAAAACAATTCTAAACCTCTATTGATTAGCCTTAGATTTACACCGTAACGATAGAAATACGGTACTCAACTATTGGTCCCTGTGGATTCGATATCTTTTAAAACTACACGACGAGACTGTGCACTTGCGGTCAAGATCAAATACTTTTATACACAAATCGTCGATCAACTACTGCAAGAGAACTCAGATCTCAATGATGAAGTTGCTTTACTCAAATCAAAGATAGATAACATGAACAAGCACTTGAGGATGCTCAACAGAGGTTCTGATAAATTAGATGAGATTCTGGAGATTGGGCAGAGTTCAAGAAACGTTAAAGGTATAGGCTTTGACTACAGAGCTGTGCCTCATTAGACACAATTTGTACCAGCTGTTAGTACTTATGATCCAACTATGTCAAGACAGATGCCCTTACATCACGCAAGACAATAGAGGACTAACTGCAAGTCTAGACGAAAGGGTAGATACTATGATTGGGTTTGTCACCATTGTGGAAGAAAGGGACATATTAGACCTTTTTGTTACTTATTACATGGCTCTCCTGAAAGAAGGTACTCATCAAGACCTGAGCCTGTTGTGAAGAACATCAAAAAGGAATGAAAGAAAAGGAGTGACCAATTCACAAGCAATACAGCTAGTGAGACTGCTCAAATTGCTCACACATCTCTGAGAGCCTCATCTAGAAGTGATTGGTATTTTGATACTGGATGTTCCAGGCACATGACTGGAGTAGAACAGTTCTTGACAGATGTTGTGCCACAAGCTACCAGCTTTGTAACCTTTGGGGATGGAGCCAAGGGAAAAATCAAGGGTATAGGAACACTAGTGAATGGAGATCTACCAAAGCTTGATAAAGTTCTTCATGTAAAAGGACTAACTGCCAATCTGACCAGTGTTAGTCAGTTATGTGATCAAGGTTTAAAAGTCTACTTTACAAAGAATGAATGTTTAGTGACAAATGCTGAAGGTGACACCCTGATGAAAGGTGTGAGATCAAAGGACAACTGTTACATGTGGGTCTCACAAGACTATAATGTGATATCTGCCTGTTTAATAGCAAAAGAAGATGAAGTGAAATTGTGGCACCAAAAACTTGGGCATTTGAATCTGAGAAGCATGAAGAAAGCTATTGCTGAAGGAGCTATCAGAGGTTTACCAAACCTTCAAATTCAATAAGGAAGTATTTGTGGAGAATGTTAGGTGGGAAAACAGATCCATGTGTCTCACCAGAAGCTGCAACATTTGTCAACATCTAGAGTTCTTGAGTTACTACATATGGATTTGATGGGACCTATGCAAGTTGAAAGCTTAAGTGGTACAAGATATGCCTTTGTTATTGTTGATGATTTCTCTAGATACACATGGATCACCTTTATTAAAGGAATATCTGACACCTTTGATAAGTTTAAAGATCTTTGTTTATAAATTCAAAGAGAGAAGGAGTGTAGAATAGTCAGAATCAGAAGTGACCATGGGAAAGAGTTTGAGAATGGTAAGTTCTCTGAGTTTTGCACTGCTGAAGGAATATTTCATGAGTTTTCTGCACCGATTACTCCTCAGCAAAATGGTATAGTTGAAAGAAAGAACAGAACATTGCAAGAATTAGCTAGAGTCATGTTACATGCCAAGAAGCTTCCCTTCTATTTTTGGGTTGAAGCCATAAACACAGCCTGTTACATCCATAACAGAGTAACATTGAGAAAAGGTACATCTACTACCTTATATGAACCATGGAAGGACAGGAAGCCAACAGTAAAACACTTTCATGTGTTTGGTAGTAAGTGTTATATCTTAGCTGATAGAGAACCAAGAAGGAAGATGGATGCTAAAAGTGATGAAGGAATTTTTCTGGGTTATTCAAATAACAGCAGAGCCTATAGAGTGTTCAATTCCAGAAGCAGAACAATGATGGAGTCTATTAATGTTGTGATAGATGATTGTGGTAAAGATACCGTGCCACATGATAGCACATCTGACTCAACAGGTGACACTCAGGGGGAGACAAAAGATGTAGACACAAATATTGAAGAAACTGAAGAGAGCAGTTCAGAAACTACTTCTCCCAACAAAGGGCCATCTATCGGAATACAAAAGAACCATCCTATAGATCAAGTCATTGGAGATCCAAATCAAGGGATCACCACTAGAAGGAGATATTGTGAGGTGTCAAATTCCTGTTTTATATCAAATTTTGAGCATAAGAATGTCAAGGAGGCTTTGATTGATGAGTTCTGGATAAATGCAATGCAAGAAGAATTAACTCAATTCAAAAGGAGTGATGTGTGGGATTTAGTTCCTAGACCTGAGAATGTGAATGTCATAGGAACAAAGTTGGTATTCAAGAACAAGTCAGATGAAAATGGTACTATCACAAGGAACAAAGCCAGACTTGTTGCTCAAATGTATGCTCAGATTGAAGGAATAGATTTTGGTGAGACTTTTGCACCTGTAGCTACGTTGGAATCCATAAGTTGTTATTAGGAATAACATGCATCCTCTAATTAAAGCTATATCAAATGGATGTCAAGAGTGCATTCCTCAATGGATATTTAAATGAAGTTGTCTATGTGGAGCAGCCTAAAGGTTTCATTGATCCGAGTGGTCCAGATCATGTCTACAAATTGAAGAAAGCTCTATATGGGTTGAAGCAAGCTCCTAGGGCTTGGTATGATAGACTTACTGAAATATGTTTGCCCAGATCTATGTTGATGACATAGTGTTTGGAGGAATGTCTAACCAGATGGTGGAGCATTTTGTTCAGCAAATGCAATCTGAATTTGAGATGAGTCTTGTGGGTGAGCTAAATTATTTTCTTATCCACAGTTGAGGCTGAGTATATAGCTCCTGGAAGTAGCTGTGCACAATTTGTTTGGATGAGACAGATGCTGAGTGAGTACAATGTCAAGCAAGATGCTATGACATTATTTTGTGACAACCTGAGTGCAATTAATATTTCTAAAAATCCTATACAGCACAGCAGGACCAAGCACATTGACATTATACATCATTTTATTAGAGATTTAGTTGAAGAAAAGGTTATCACTCTTGAGCATGTTGTAACTGAAGAGCAAGTAGCAGATATTTTTACTAAAGCTCTTGATACTACTCAATTTGAAAAATTAAGAGGGAAGTTAGGTATCTGCCAAATTGAAGAATTGTAGCAGTTAATTTATTGGAGGCGTGCAGTAGTTACATTTCCATATCATAACCGTTTATTGCACACAAGTCTAGGAAGCCACTCTCCAACTTCCTTAAGTGTTACTTTTACACGCTACAAGATTACTTTTTCATACTCTCAACTTCTCAACTCCTCTCTCGCTCGGTTCAACAATATTCCAAGTTTACTATTTTCTTGCTCACTCAAACAACAAATCATCACCATGTCTGATTCAATTCCACAACCCACATTGCAAGATCAATCCACAAATGTTCAATCTAATCCTGCGTTTGATCCCGTTGCTCAACAAGTGAATCAATCGACGGTTAAAACTGATGCTCAACCACTCGCCATGATTTCTAGTACCGGCGTGGTCACACGAAGTACTAAAATACCAGTTTCGAGGAAGAAGAGTGCCAACATAGGCTCTTCGTCTTCTGCATCAAAAAGGGGTTCAAAATCAAAAGGTAAGAAATCAAAACCCTCCCCTGCTAAGCGTGTAGGTCTAAGCATGCATGACCTTTACTGTAAGGAAAATCCTTTTGTTTCAACTATTGTGGAACCAAGTGCTAGTGAATCTGGGAATATTCCTGTTGAAGATACTATTTCTGTTAATGCTACTGAAACCCTAGGTTCTGATAATCCTAAGGTAGATGATGATTTGATTAATGAACAATCCAATCCGTTTGCTGACCAACATGTAGAAACTGAAAAGAACGATGTTGGTAATCCTGTTGCTGAGAAATCAGCTGTCTTTACTGATAAGCAGACAGATGCTATGCCAGATGCTCACACATCTTTGGCACAAGCTAATGTTGAGACCACTGAGGTCCCTAATACTCCTCCTACTGAGAATGTTCATAAAGAAAGTTCACCTGAGCCTAAGACTGCAGAATTTGAATACTCCTCCTACTGACAATGCTAGTTTGTTACAAGATGATGTGGTTCTGGTTGAAGATGATAAACCAGAAGATGTTACTATGGAGGAAACTCTTGTTTCTGGTGTTGCTCGTAGAACAAGGAGCAAATCTGTTATGAGTAAACCTATTGTGGTTGATAGTGCCCCTGAGGGCAAGAAGAAGAAACCTAATATTGGGAAGAAGCCTGAAGTTTCTGGTATACTCAGGAAAGATGTGCGGTAAGATGTGCGCACATTAATCAAACTTGCAGAAGAAGTAATAAAGTAACAAATAATAAAAGCAGTAAATAACACAAGAGATTTGTTAACCCAGTTCGGCCAAACGTCCTAATCTGGGGGCATACCAAGCCAGGAAGGAAATCCACTAGTCTAATGCTATTCCTAAGTTATCCGACTTACACCTCGGTTTACAACTTAGAAACTCGCCAAATACCTGTGATATATTGCTACCTAGGTACCCCATAGGTAAGAGAAACCCATCTCACTTCCAATCTAAACACATACCAGTGTTATTTATGAAAAACAACAATCAAAGATTTAGAGAACACTCCCCAAACAATACTACACTACTCGTACTTCAAAGCTTAGAGAAGTGAACAATATTCCTTGCTTAAAAGCTTCGGATTACAACTCAAATAACTCAGTCCTTATGCAAGCATCTAGGTGACACAAGCAAAGGCTCACAATTAACAAAGACAACAAAACTCAAACCCTAAAACTCTATTCTTCAATGACGACTTGAGTGATCTTTAGGTTTAGTCTTCACAACTCAATAGAACTAACCTTCTCTGTGATTAGATAATTAATGGCATCAACCAGAGAGGTTTAGAAATAAAGCACAAGGCTTAACAACGAAACCCTAAAACTCTAAAAGACTCTTTTTGTAAATAATGGCTTCGGTGATCTTTTAGGTTTTGCATCCTTGTATATATAGCTTCAGCAAGAACGTATTTTTCAAGCAACATGGGCTTCAGAGTGCAGCTGGTCCAAAAGAAACCTAGCAAATATATTTTAGAACCATATAATATGTTTCTATAAATAGAGAAAATAGAGAAACATATTTTACAATACAATCAGGGCAAAACGACACCTCCCGAAGGTAATGAAGATAAAAGTGAACTAAATCTTCAAAAAGATCACGTTAAAAAATACGCGTGCGTCATCAACAATGTGGGCACATTATACTGCACATCTTCTTCCATATCATGTTTTACCTAAAATGAAGCCAACACAAAAACACCAACAAAGCCCATGTATGAACCTCCTAAGGGTTGGAGCAAGGTTGTGCCCCAATCTGCTACTGGGAAGAAGAATCTTAAGAGGAAGGATCCACTTACAAGTGATTCTGATTTTGAGGTTGCTGAGACAGATGCTGCCACTTCTGGCAAGGCGTCTAGGAAGACTATTAAAGGTATGAAAGTACCTCTATCTATACCTCGAGCACCCCTGGACAATGTGTCTTTCCATCTGGAATGTGGTTCTGCTAGGTGGAAATACATCTACCATAGAAGACTTGGTTAGGAAAGAAATCTGAAGAAGGATGTGTTCAAGTGTCAAGAACTTGTGGATTTGTTAACTTCTGCTGGTTTGATGAGGACTGATGAGCCAGTTTCGGTTTCTGTTATGACAACCTTGTTAGGGAATTTTTGGTTAATGTATGTGAAGATCTTGATGATGCAAGGAATCCTGAGTACAAGAAGGTTTTTGTTAGAGGCAAGTGTGTGAACTTCTCTCCTTTGGTTATAAATGAATATCTTGAGAGGTCTACTGAGGAGACTCCTTAGATGGAGGTGACTGATGATACTATTTGCAAGGCTATAACTGGTAACAAGGTCAAGCATTAGCCTAAACATTTGTCCTCAGATAAACCAACATCCAGATATTTTGGTTGGGACTGATGAGCCCTGCAAAAGGCCAAGTCCTTTGTTTGTGGATTGCAGGTTGCTGTCTGTGACAGATGCTACTGAAGACGTTGGGACTTCTATCCGGTCATCGGGTGTGCTTAGCAGGAAAACAAATGATTGCTGATCTTACTGAGATCAGTATGGCTCTTGTGGCCAGAAAGTTGAAGATAGACAGGGTAATTGGAGCCATGAAGGTTGAAGATGAAGTTGTAGCTGAAGGTGAGGATATTGAGGAAGTTCAAGAGGAAGGTGGAAAAGAAGATGATTTTGCTGCTAGTGATACTGAGGAGATGTCAGATGATTCTGATGAATCTGACTCTATTTGACTCTGATATTTGTTTCTCTGATTTTCTTTTTCATGTTTTCTTATATTCTGGATTTCTAATGCACCTCTGTGTGCTTATGGTCTGTAATATGCACTATGCGATACTACCCTATGTTCTATTTCTACATTTTCTATGCATGATTTATGTTTGCCAGAATTTGTGACTAAAAAGGGGGAGTAGTGGTTCGTTCGTTTATTTGTTGAAGCTCTTACACATGTCTCTACGTAGCTTTGAGCGTTTTTGCTGAAGATGTGACAGATGTTCTAACATCTTTCTATGAAGGTGTGTGTGCGTATCTTGAGGAGGAGCGAATATCTTATGATATGTGCGCTTGTTTGTACGCATGTTTTGAGGGGGAGTAGTTTATCTACTTATTTGTGCTTATGCTTGTGGAAATTTATTTTTTCCAAAGGCATTTATTTTCTCTATGAACTCACTATGTGAGAGGCTGTTTTCTTTGAGGCTGGACGTATTCTCTTCTGATGATTGCCTCTGATTCTACGTGTAAGTCATCCTTAACCATAGAGCCGTTCTAAAGTGTTCTCACTATCTACTATGATTTTCTATTCCTATGGTGGTTGAAGGAAGAATTGTTTTTATCTCTCCAAGAACTGGCTTTCAAATGTCTTAGCCAAAATTTTGCCAAAGGGGGAGATTGTTGGGTTTTTAAAGATTGGCTACAATTGTGTCAAAAACATATATTAGCCAAATGTGTGGTTAGTTGCTCATGATCACTGATGATGGGTCAGATGTTGTAGCATATGGAACAGCATTACGTGATCTGCCAGCTCGCGTTTATTATTTTATGCAATCTTTTACAAGATTCGCTTTTGTTTTTCTTTTAACCATTACTTGGTGATTAAGTCACGTGTTCTGAAGGAGTCTAAGGCGGTCAAGCCTAGATATATTTTACAAGGTGATATTGATTTATTTTTCAAGAAGATCTCTTGTTCTAGAAGATTCAAGACTTGGACCTTACAAGGTCCAAAGGTGTCTGAAGCCCAAACCTTGTGCTAGTCTAGTAGTATAAATATATGTAATGACAGACCCTAAAAGTCAAGCTAAACCGTGTGTTTAAGGTTTAGTCTTCTTTGTTAGTTTGTTAGTTTATTATTTGTTTGTGAGCCTTACTTGCGTCGTAACTGATCAAGTATAGGACATGTTTAGTAGAGTTGTAATCTTGCTTCTCCTAAGCCTTTAGGTATATAGTTAGTATTGAGTCGGAAGAGTATGTCTCTTGTCCAAAGAAAACATAACGAAGAAAAGAAAAGTAAAAGCAACGCTAAGTGTGTTGTTTAGGTTAGGAGGTGAGACGGGGTCTCATATCTATGAGTTCCTAGGTAGGGCTGTCACGGGTTAGTGTCTAGGTGGAAGACAAGTAGTGCGGCTACGTTGGTCCTTACACTAGAACTATTATAGTGAGTTCACTCCTGGATTGGTATCCCCCAGACTAGGGCAAGTTGCGTCGAACTGGGTTAACAAACCTACTGTGTTATTTACTTTTCAGCACTTTTAATGACGTTTTTAATTGTGTGTTTGTCCTGAGCTAGAGACGCGCTCGGACAGTTGGGCTTACATTGTTCACAGCGTTTGTCTGTCTGGTAGCCAGAATTTCACAATCTATTCAAACAAAATTGCGCCTAACAAAAGAACTTAAGATATATACTCAAACTAATCACGTCTGAATATTTGTTTCTTCATCTCTAAGTTAATAACGAACAATTCCTCAAGGTCTGTGAAGGAAAATCGCACATTTGAATAAGTTCAGCTTATGTGCTCTGCCAAAGGCAACATGTCACAGACCTCTGGTGGCAAGATATCACGACATCTTGCTCAACATGTTGTTTGATCAAAATGCATGACAACAAAGGAACAACAAGTTTAATTTTCCCTTTATGCAAATATTTTTTCTAGTATTTTAAATTTCTCCGAAAATTGAGCCAGAACAAAAAAAAATTGAGAAACTCTGCAATTTTGAAATTCTAAAGTTGTGTACGAAATTGAAACTGAATATGCAAGTCTAGAAAATTCTCGTACTAACTTTACCATATTTACACCTTTCATTCTTTACATCTTAAATTTCTTAAATATGTAGATCAATTTGGATACTAGCTTGACCTCAGCTTAAATTTCAGGACTCTATACTAAATGCTTGGGTAGTCCATGAGGCAGTCGGCACCATCTAGGATCACTATCTAAGCGGGCAAGTCGACGAATATAAGTGAATGATTTCAAACAAAAAGCTACAAAAAGAAAAAAAGAAAGTCTGAAAAGGAATCTGCATACTAAGTTAGGTGACCCTCACCCGGTCATTTAGCCCAAACTGCGATAAACACCTTCAAGATATAAAAATTCATGTAATAAGTAGTAGTATATCAAAAGATATGTGGTAAAAATAAAAAAAAATTCGGAACATAATCACTAACAGACTCCTTGCCATGTGTGTGTGAATGGATAACAGGCTTAATGTGATTGCCAAAGTGGACCAAAGAGGGTGAAGTAGAAGGAAATGAAAAGAAAGTTTAGGCATAGCAACATGATTCGGAACGGTCTATATAAGTAAGATTTTTAGGATCATAAGACTGACTTGTGCATCAATGGATCATAAGACTGACTTGTGCATCACAATGATTTTTATGGTTTGGCCGAGATTGAATATACGGCCATAAGGATGACATTGTTGTTTTGTTCTCTCTACCAACTAAAAGATATATTTCTTTGCTTGAGGACAAGCAATGGTTCAAGTTTAGGGGAGTTTGATACACCGAAAAAAATACTATTTATTTAGTCATTTTTATATATGTTTTAACCATTTATTTCTACTTTTTCGTCGTATCACGTTGGTATTTTTATGTTTTTCAACTAGTTGTCCCGGAAGCAACTAAAAAGTACACATTGAGAAAAACAGAGAAAATTAGATGGAAAAGACACGAAAAGCACGCGAAAACACAGTCAGGCGCACACCACACGCGCCCTCACGTGCGCAGCATGAGACCCAACCATACCTCACGCGCGCGCCAGCAAGCCACGCGCCCGCAATACCCTGCACGCGCCCGCGAGTGTCCTCCTAGCGGACGCGGATTCCCTCTGCGTGTCCTTCGTGTAGGACACGCTGCCCCTCGCCAAAGACCGCGTTCCTCCGTCCGCGTGATGCATCGTGTGGCTGTGTTGCCACACGATTTGGAAGCCCACATCGGGTAGTTTTGGTTTTTGTGCATAAGCAAAATAGTATAAATAGGTCATCTTTTCTCCATTTGAAAACACACCGCAATTACATCTCCTTTGAGTGATTGAGAGATAAACTTAGGACTTTTGTTCTCTGTTTTGTATAGTCTCAATTTTGTAATTGTTTAGTTGCTAGTCTGGTATCTGTACTAGAAGTCTTTCCTTTTTATTTATTCAAGTTCTTTTTTTTTATTTTTGTTTTGTATTTATTTTTATTTATTGCTTTATTTATTTTATTTCTTTTATTTATTAGTTTATTATGTTTAGTTTAATTTAGGTCCATTTAATTATTATGCCTGTAGTTTTAGTTTTAATTATGTCTAGCTAATTTAATATTGCTAGGATGTAGGATTAGAAGCCAATAAGGCTCGGTAGTTAGTTTGTGCGATCGTTTTTAATGAGTTTTCCTTAACCAGTTTTTAATTATACGTTTCCATAATTCATCACGAGAGTGAGGGTTATTTAAGGTATTGGCCATATTAGCGAAACCTGCGGTTTATACTAGATAGTAAAAACTGATACACTAATTCTAAATACTGCGAGAGCTATTTAGGATTAGTGAGATTATATTGTTTTCCAAAGAGCACTTATACAAGTAGGTGAAATGACCGAGAGACGACATTTATTTATATGAGTGTAATATATACTAGTCGAATTAGCGAGAGCTACGATTAGTGTTTTTAAAATAATATAATCCTTTGAAACCTATATTTTTTATCCAAGCACAAGTTAATTATTAAGCCTTGTTAAGCCACTAAGAATACATCCTAGTAATTCATTTTTACTAATTAATTAAATCTTAATTTTAATTTCTATTTTAATTCTAAAACGTGACAACCAACCTCAAATTAATCACTAGCCTTATATTTACAACGTAACAATAGAATACGGTACTCATATTAGTCCTTTCGGTTTGATATGTTTTAAAACTACTCGACACGACTGTGCACTTGCAGTTAATTGAATTTATATACACAGTAACCATCGATCAGATAACATTAGTAATATTCTCTACATGATTGTTTAATCTAATATCCCCTTTCAAACACTTAATGAGATTGAGATTATCAATCTCAAACACGAGAGAACGAAGACAAATATCCCTTGCCAGCTCCATTGTACATAAGACCGCACAAGCCTCCGCCGTTGTTGCATCCTTAATTCCCGGTCTCTTCAAAGTAGCAGATGTGATTAACTCGCCCTTGAAATCGCGGACGACCACCCTAGAGCCCAGATGCTTGAGGATGTTGATGCGTAGTGCCGGAATTGCTCTTTGTTGGGTCATCGGAGCCGGTACAAGTTTTATTCGCATTTAGGAAGTCTCATAGACGTGACATGGGTTTACGAATTGTTTCTTCAACAGGTATGTCTATGTTCTCAAACACCTTTTTATTTCCAGCATACCAAATCCCATTAATTAGAGTTGCAATCTGACCCAGGGTTTGGTTATCAACCCTTGTAATCATGTGTATAAGCCATTCTTTGAAATTAAGATGTTCATAATTATGGAAATTAATGCCTAACTGAGATCTAAACAAAATCTTAGCCACAATAGGACAAGTGGCAAAGGCATGAGATATTGTTTCAATCTTACTATTACAACGAGGACAAATATTAATGCAACTGGTGTGTCACAAGTTTAATTCCTCCCAAATCGGAACAACGTCATGCATAATTTTCCATAGAAGGACATGGTGTCTTGGAGGATTGTTTATACTCCAAATTTGCTGCCATAATTTCTCTTGATTGTTGTTGGATGAAGTACTAGGTAGGGTAATATCATCCCAAGCCTTAATAGCATGACACCCGGTCTTAACCGTGTATATTCCGTCTTTTGATCTCATCCACAGAAGTTTATCCTTACATGCCTTTTTGAATATAGGGAGTTGTCTTATCAAGTCCCTTTTAAACGGAAAAAAAGTGTTATCAATGAGATCATTGTTCCATCCAAAAGGTACCTCCACAAAGAGGTCCTTAACACAACGAATATTGGAATCTAAAGGTTTTGGAGTTAAGCTTTTAAAACCATTTTGATGCGGTAACCAGTTATCATCCCAAACTTGAATAGATTTGCCATCACCATTTTGAATCTAAAGGTTTTGACCCAGGGTTTGGTTGAAAATTGATTCTTATAAGGAACTTTTACATGATGAGTTTTTTCTTCTCTTTTTTTGGGGACAGGGCATGTAATGGCTCTTTATTATATTTTAAAATAATATAAATAGGAGGACATAGACTTAATCCAGTAAGTCCACACAAATATAAGAAACATCAAAACTAGTTAACTCATTAGCACGAGGAACGACTGCTACCGCCAGCACAGAGTAACTACACAGCAAGCTTTTTTGAAACAAATCAAACCGATGAACAAATAAATGGACCAATAAAAAATGGAAAAATAAAAAAAATCTTATCTTATTAGTAGTAATTTTACTTAATCTCTTATTATGTCTCCCTTTTAATCTTCATCTCAATCTTAATCCTAATTAATATATTTTTTTACTTCAATCCTATTTTTTTTATTTCATTCCTAATTAATAATTTTTTCGACAATAACTAATTAATATATTATTCAACTTAATATTGTCAAACAATATTATTCAATTAAATTGACATGTCTTTTATATTTTCAAAAGCTATTTTAATGTACAAATTCAAAATACACTTATGTCAAACTGTGTCACAATATTGAGAAAAATTTCCCTCTCACCTCTACATTCAACCCTTCATCCTTACAAATAATCCAATATTCCCATTTTACCCCTTTGATTATTTCACTTCACTCCACAAATTTCATTTTTCCGGAACACTTGATGATTTTTAAAAGTGTATACTCAATAACAGATGATATTTAAAAGTGTAAAAATCGTCCGACGAAGAAACATACGACATCAATATCATCAGCAAGTTCGATTTTGTGTTGTAGTTCATTAAACTCTTCGGATGTTAGAAACTGTAATGCAAGGATTCTTAAGAAACATGACGGAGGTGTGGAAGGGAGCTAGGGATTTGGGGGTGACAGGAGGAAGAGAGGAGGACTGTGTACAACGTATTATTAGCAATGAAAACCGCAATGAAGTTGAAAAAATCAGCAGGGAGCAGAAAAAATCAGGTTATCCATGAAGGTGGTATCATTGAATTTGAGAGGATGGGGGGGTAGTGCGAAGAGGAGGAGACTTGGTCAGTTTCTCAAAAACGAACGGGTTGATGTTTGCTTGCTACAAGAAACAAAGAAAAATTCTTTTGAGAAGTATGAAATACACAATTTATGGGGCCATTCCGATATTGATTGGGTAGTTAAAGAATCAGTGGGGCAATCTGGCGGAATGATTATTATCTAGAACTCTAACACTTTTAAAGTGCTAGAGCGTTTTTCAGGTGAAAGTTTTTTGGGAATTCGGGTGGAGCGTGATGGTTTGGTATGGCATTTGGTTAATTTGTATTCTCCGTGTCTCATATCTGGTAAGAAAAAATTGTGGGAGGATTTGGTGGCCTTAAAACAGAATAGTAGTGGAGGGGAGTGGTGTGTGGGGGGTGACTTCAATTCCGTTCTTTTACCGTCAGAAAGGAAGGGCAGAAGTGCGGTGAGCAGACAGGGTGAAAGAGATCTTTTCAGGCGTTTTGTATATGATATGGAGGTAGTTGATGTTCAGGTTATGGGCAAACAATTTTCTTGGTTTAGTGCAGACGGTAATTCTATGAGTCGGCTAGACAGGTTTCTGGTATCTGATGGGTTCATTGATAAATATGGCATCTCCGGTCAATGGATTGGCAATAGGGACATATCCGACCATTGTCCTATTTGGTTAATGGCAGCTAATTCCAATTGGGGGCCAAAGCCGTTTCGTGTGTTAAACGGTTGGTTTGATCACCTGGAATTTTACTCTTTTGTGGAGACAGCTTGGTGTAGTTTTGAGGTCACTGGAAAGAAAGCGTTCGTTGTTAAAGAAAAGCTCAGACTTTTGAAAGATTGTTTACGTAAATAGAATCGTGAAGTTTATGGGATTCTTGATCTCAACATTGAGAAGACGGTGCGGGAGCTTAATGTTATTGAAGGGTTATTGGAGGATGATGGTGATGATGATTTTGAATTAACACGGAGGGCTGGTCTAAATAAAGAATTTTGGTTGCAATTACAACCCAAAGAAAGTCTTTTAAAACAAAAGTCTCGTGTGAAGTGGGTTAGCGAGGGTGATTCAAATTCTCATTTTTTCCATGCTACAATCAAACAGCGTTGACGTCGGAACCAATTGGTTGCTTTCAAAGATGGAGAGCAATGGGTACAAGGGGTGGAGACAATCAAACATAGGGTGAGGAGTTTTTTTGATCAGAATTTTCGTGAGGATTGGCATGACCGGCCGATATTGGATGGTATCCCCTTTGAGGTACTATCTACTGAAGACAATGCTTTGCTATTGGAATCTTTCACCATTGACGAAGTGAAAGACGTCATTTGGGAAAGTGATGGCAATAAGAGCCCGGAACCGGATGGGTACAATTTCTCTTTTTTCAAGGTTTGTTGGGACATTGTTAAAGGTGATATAATGAAAGGTTTGACAGCTTCTTTTTTGGTGCTTATTCCTAAGCGGGATCACCCACAATCACTTTCTTATTATAGACCGAGTTGTTTAGTTAGTAGTTTATATAAGATTTTGTCTAAGGTTTTGGCTTCTAGGCTAAAACGGGTTCTGAGTAAATTAATATCACTACTCCAATCAGCTTTCCTTCTTGGTAGACAGATCCTTGATGGGGTTTTAACCGTTAATGAATTGTTGGATCTGGCCAAAAGAAGAAAGGATAAGTGCTTGTTGTTCAAAGTTGATTTTGAACGGGCATACGACACGGTGAATTGGCAATTTATTGGAACGGATGGGTTTTGATGCTAGATGGCGCAAATGGATCGACGCGTGTGTTTTTCAAAGCACTACGTCCGTATTGATCAATGGTAGTCCGACGACGGATTTTGTGGTAAGGAAAGGCCTGAGGCAAGGGGATCCTCTTTCTCTGTTTCTTTTCTTAATTGTTGCTAAAGGGCTGACTGGCCTGATGCGTCAGGCAGTGGAAATTAATGCTTTTTCTGGTTATTCGGTGAGTAATAGTTTACGTTTTCATACACTCCAGTTTGCGGATGATACTATTCTTGTTGGTGATGGAAATTGGAGTAACTTGTAGACTATTAAAACAGTTTTGCGAAGTTTTGAACTTGTGTCGGGTTTGAAAGTCAATTTCCATAAAAGTAAAATTTATGGCATTAATTTGGAGAATGGTTTTTTAGAGGCAGCGTCGGCTTTTTTACATTGTGAGGTGGATGATATTCCTTTTCGATTTCTTGGCTTACCAGTAGGAGCAAATCCGCGGAGAAAGGTTTCTTGGCAACCCATTTTAAATTCTATGAAGAAACGACTTATTTGTTGGAATGGCCGGCATCTCTCGATTGGGGGTAGAGTCACTCTTATCAATTTGGTACTCTCTAGCCTTCCTCTTTATTTTTTCTCTTTTTACAAAGCTCCGAAGTGTGTCTTAAAAGAGGCTATTAGTATCCAACGTTCGTTTTTATGGGGAGGTGGTATTGACCGGAAGAAGATTTGTTGGGTTAGTTGGGATAGCATTTGCAAACCAAAGGATAGATGTGGGTTGGGGATTAGAAATTTGGAGTTGTTTAATATTTCTCTCTTGTGCAAATGGAAGTGGCGCAGTTTAGTTGATATTTCGGCAACATGGCATCATATCTTAACTTTTCGTTATGGTCATTTGGCTGCAAATTTTCTATGTGGTGCGGGTGTTAGGGAGGTCAAAAATGCGTCAATATGGTGGCGAGATATTTGGCATTTGGGTAGTCATTTAGATGGTAGTTGGTTTAGGCACAATGTCAGTAATATTTTGGGGGACGGTTCAGATTTTTTGTTTTGGCAGGAAAAATGGCTGGGATCTTTACCATTGTGGAGTTGTATCCAGCTTTGTATACCTTGTCCAATCAACAAGATGGTCGCATTAGTAGCATGGGTTGTTGGTCGAATACTTGCTGGTCCTGGAATTTGCACTGGTCCGGTACTCTTTCAACTGAGGCATAGGCTGATGAGCAAGCGTTGTTGATGATATTGAGAGGGGTTGAACCATGCCGCGAAAGGCCGGATCGCCGTCGTTGGATTCCTCATGAAACTGGCCTATTCACGGTGCGCTCTTGTTACATGTTTTTCTTACACAAATCATGTGGGGAAGAAGAGGTCTCGGCTCAGAGCTTAGCTTTGAAGAGTTTGTGGAAAAATAATATCCCGTCGAAGGTTGGCGTGTTTGGCTGACGCTTGCTATTACTTCGGCATCCAACGCGTGATGCGCTGGTTGAGCGCGGTGTTCTTTCGAACACGACGGACAGAAGGTGTGTATTGTGTTGCTTGGCAGAGGAAGACATTAACCATGTTTTTTTCTCTTGCCCTTTTTCGTTTCAGGTATGGAGCCGTCTTTTCGGTTGGTTAGGCTATCATGTCATTCCCTTTATTTCTGTTTGGCAACATTTCCTTGACTTTGGTGGTTTTGCAAAAGGTCGATTGAAGGCTAAATATTGTAATATTATTTGGTTGGCAACCATTTGGTGTATTTGGCGCTTGAGAAATAATGTTATGTTTAGAGGTGGTAGTGCTAATGTGGATGTATTAGTAGGCCAAATTATGTATATTGCTTGGTTTTGGATTATAGGTCGAATAGGACAATTTAGTTCCATGACTTATTCTGACTGTGCATTAACCCTGACGATTGTTTTCTTCTTTTGTAAAGGGTAATGTTTCATGAATTGTAAGAGTTGAGTACCTCTTGTACTCCTTATAATTCAATTTTTCTTATCAAAAAAAAAAACCTCAAAAAAAAACGAACAGGTTAAATATTTGCAATTTTTCATCATGTGCTTAATTTGAAAAAAAAAAAGAAAAACAAGTCTCAAAAATTGATCATATTAATAAATTTATGTTAAAGTTAAAAAGCACACACTTATCAATTAAACATATTGTAAAGGCTTAAATAATCAATTGGTCCCCGTAAGTTTGCGTGTTTTTGGAATTAATCTCTGAATGTTAAAATCATTTTGGTTTTAGTCCTTAAAGCTAAAATTCACAAATTTCCTACAGATTATCTTTTAAATTTTCTTAGGGATTTTAGCTTATTTAAGAACTAAATTCAAAATGATTTTAACTTTTAGGAATGAATTCCAAAAAAACTAACATAGAGGGACAAAAACAGAAAACAAACGAACTTACAGAGTCCAAATGATTATTTAAACCTATTATAAATTGTGCATCCCAAGTAGAAAGAAGGTAGTATATAATCACATAATCTCTTATCTCTTCTCTTATTTCTTATCTTTAATTAATCCACTCTATAATCTTTTAGTAAGGAAAAGTTAACATGGACCCTTAAAGCACATTTTAAAAAACATAATATAGAAATTTTGTTATAAAAATCGTACATTCAACCATTTACAAGTTAACATGTTTTCTTTTTTAATATAAAATTACTATTTTTAAGTTCTTTAATATGTGCCCTTAGAGCACATCTTAACAAAACCCTTCGTAAAAAGAAAATAAAAAGTGTTTTGCTTGATCAATATTGTGATACAGTTTGACATAAGTGTATTTTGAATTTGTAAATTAAAATAGCTCTTGGAAACGTAAAACAAATGTCAATTAAGTTGAATATTATTTTTTACTCCCTTTGTCCTAAATTATAAAAGTTATCTTAACAAAACCCTTTCAATAATTGTTTTGTTTGCAATGACAATTAATAAAAGTTAAGGTCAATCGAATAAAAGCTACGGTAATTGTTTTGTTGGTTTTCAATAATTAACATCAGTCTTTTTGTATGGTCAATTTTGTAGGTTTTAATATCAAGAATTACTTCAATAGAAGAATTAAAAAAAAAATAATCAATAAAGATGATGAAGATACTTTTGTTATTACTTCCAAACGTGGTCTATAAAAAAGTTTTTCGTAATATTTGAATGTGATAAATTTATAAAGTTGTATGCATATTTTTTATAATGTTATTATACTTTTGTTTTACGGAACTTTAAATATTAACATGTGTGTCTATATATATTTTTTAATTTTATGGTTAAACATTATAGTTTATAAGACCACTGCACGGGTCAAAGTTCTAAACTTTTAAGAAAATTGAAATTCCATAATTTAAAATTACAACAGCTAAAACTTTTTGAGAAGTTATATATATATATATATATATATATATATATAACTCATGTGTGAAGATAAGATGAATCCGGTGCAAGGAAAGTACCTTGATGAAAAGTGCAAAAGGCTAAATGTCTGGCATAACAAAAATAAGATCTAAAGTCTAAACTATTAATTTTGATCAAATGATTATTATTTAATGCTCTAACCTCTCATATAATAACACTCCTCTCATTTGATATGTCACACACACACACACACACACACACACACACACATATATATATATATATATATATATATGAGTTAATAGGTTAACATCTCCCTATAAAATATGCGAGTTTAGCAATACCTCATTGTAAAAAAATTGAGAATCCTCCTTGTAATGTTTGATTTTTTGCAATACCCCCGAGACTCAATCAATCATAATATAACCGCCGCAAAACCCTCGCTAAATATATATTTTGCGGCAGTTTAAAATTCCCGCTAAAATTATATTTTTCGACAGTTTTTTTGCGTCAATTCTGTTTTGTTGGGGTTATATTATGGTTTACTAAGTCCAGGGGGTATTGCAAAAAATCAAACATTACAGGGGGATTTTCAATTTTTCTTGACAGAGGGGTATTGCAAAACTCGCGTAGTTTACAGGGGAATTGACAATTTTACTTGCGCACCCATATATATAGCATATCTCGCGCGCCACCCACCCCTATTTCTCACGCGCCCCCCAAATATATAGAGGGTGCGCCACCCACCCCTATTTCTCGCGCGCCCCCATATATTGTATTAATAAAGCTAGTAAAATTGTGATTTGACATATTTAGTTAAATTATAAACAAATCTATTTTGAGAAAAAGTTAGCATCCTATATATATATATATAGTATTTTGCTAACAAGATTTGAATTTTAAATCTCTTGTTAATATTGATATAGACGAAATGATAAGTAATTAAAACTCAATACATAAAGTGGAGGGTTCGAAGTTCAAATCTCAATCGTAAGTATCTGATGTAGCATATTAAATAATGCTTGAAAAAAAATATATTGAAATGCATGAAATTTTTAAATTTTTTTCCAAATGTATGAAGTTTTTTTTTTGACAAAAATAAAATGATATTCATTCATTCAAATTGGTAGAATACATCAAATACAATCACATTCAACAACGCTAAAAACATAAAGTATGAATCTGCAAACAAACTCACAGCATCCAAGTTAATAGCATACAACGGCAAAATGTCTACTACAATTAATATGATAAAACTAAAGTCACCGGAATATCCGTGCTTCCGGATCTGAATCGTTGATGTCCAAATCATTGGTTGAATCTGTAATTGACTGAGGTTGATCTTCAAAGAAGAAACAAATGAACATCGTAACAGTACGGGAAAGAAAATAGCGCCGCACAAGACGACGAACAACCCAACGCCGCACTTAGATGACGAAATCAACAAAAGCAAATACAAAAGAAAAACGTGGTATATGTGAAAACCACTTATTTATATTAACTGAAAAGAAAAAAAAAAGTAGAGAGGTGATTTTAGGCCAAAAATGACCTAAAATCACTCCTTGAGCGATGAACAATGATATAGAGAAGAAGAGACTAATTGGGTTAGGGCCGGCTGGAGAAGAAGAGATTTGGTTCGGTGTTACACTCACTTTATGCGACCCAAATGCATGAAGTTTATTTATGTGAAAATTTGATTTTGCAATTTATATGACATGAATGCCTGCATGCATACAATTCAAAAAACACTAAAAATTAATTAGTAACAATAAATCCTATGAATTGTCAAAGAAACAACAATAAATCCTACGAGTGTATGTCATCATCAAATATAAATTATAGCTGGTCCAATGTTGATTCGACACTGAATTTGATAAAAAAAATTACGGTTTAATTTTCACAACTGCATTTGAGAGAGAGCTATAATCATATGATCCTAAAACTGATTCTTAATGGACTAATTGGTTTAGTGGGTCAAATACTGGTATTGTAAACCAAAACTATAAATCATGTTGAGCCCACCCAAAAAAAAAATGAAAATGTTGTTGCACATGCACATGCACCCAAAAAAAAAATGAAAAATGAAAATGTTGTTGCACACTTTTAAATATCATTTTACCCTTTTGATTATTTCACTTCACTCCACAAATTTCATTTTTCCGGAACAAATTTCATTATCATCTGTTATTGTTTTCAAAAACACTCGATGAAGTCTCATCTTCTTTCTTTTTTGAATGTTTGCTTTTGCAACAATAGTGAAGTTAAAGTTTGAATAGAAATAGTGATTTAGTAAACACCGACAAAAAAAAGAGCAAGTTGTAACTCACATCAAAATATAACCATAAAAACTTTTCCCATATCTCAACTTTAATAACTAAATGACTTTATAAATGATAACGATTCAAAAACATAATTTTTGTTCCCTTAGTTGTCATGAATTTTTTATCAAACAACATGTTGAGCAAAATGTCTTGACATCTTGTCAACAGAGTGAAATTCTGGCGTACTACTTATAATATATGTTATGTAAATAATGTGCGGTATAATGTGCACACATGTACCAGACTTGCAATACAAGTAATAAAGCAACAAATAATAAAAGCAGAAAATAACACAAGAGAATTGTTAACCCAGTTCGGCCCAACGTCCTAATCTAGGGACATACCAAGCCAGGAAGGAAATCTACTAGTGTAACGTTATTCCTAAGTTATCCAGCTTACTCCTCGGTTTGCAACTTAGAAACTCATTAATTACTCGTCCTTTATTATCTTAGCTTCAATTTGCAATTTACCTCTTCAAGGAATTTTGCATCTAGTTGAAAAACTTTCCGCATTTTGTGCAATTAATAAAATTCTCATTTTCATCTATATGTTTGTTAGCTTGCTTTTGTGTTCTAATTGTATGCATTAGTGCTACCTATTTATCACAAATAAAACATTTAAACATTGTGAATAAAAAAGCATTTGGAAATAGCAAACTATTTTGAAATTAAAGGTGTTTGAAGGGAAACCAATGGCATACAGTAAGGTGCCCCGATCCTAAATACACAAAATCATGGCAATCTCTTGATTCCATCAGACAAAGAAAGTTGTTGTTCCTCTTTGGAAGCCTTTTTGAACACCTGTCCCTCAACAGAAGCTTGCAAGGGTCCTCAACGAAAACTCAGAAGTTCAGATTCTCGGTGCTGAGAAATTCAGATTTATTCATAAATGTTAGAGTTATTCAGATTCCCGGTGCTGGGAAATTCAAACTCTCTTCAACCAAAGCTCAGAAATTCATGCATACTAATTCATGCATCAAAAGAATCACACCAAAAATCCTGCATACGATCAGATATTTCATCTGCATTAGTTTTGCATTTAGGCATTATAGATGCACAATCATGCATTCATGAAGTACATGTTCAAATGTTGTTTTAACAGGTTGCGAACTTAGATCTCTTATTCAATAAAGAAGGTTAATGTACCTAATTCTCCCGCAAGACGGTTGATGAATCGTAATCTTTTGACAAGAAGGATTGGAGAATCTTTAATCTCCCCAATGAACTTTTTTGATTTTATCACTGGTCCTCATCAAATTGGTCAACAGAGTTTCATCCTTATCAGATGGGTCAACACTCTACACCTACCTGAAAGGGTTGATGATCATTTCCCTAGTGAATAATTCAACAAGTGTTATCTACAGCAGATTAGTATACATACAAGTTTCTCAGTCCGAAAAGTCCCTCTCTCTAGTGATTTGTTTGAGACGGTTATCTCCAGTAAGACGGTTAGAAGACCACATTCTAGTAAATCGTTTGTTAAACGGTTTCCTCAATAAAGTTGGTTTATGCACGACATTCCAAGTGAATCATTTGATAAATCATTTGTCCCAGTAAGTCGGTCAGTATACCGAATTCTCAGTGAAGTTGGTACCTCGTACCTCAGCAAGTTGGTTTCAGAACCACCTCCCCAGTGAAGATAGCATATTGCATCTCCTACAAATTATTTGAGGAAACATGTATTTCAGCAAAATAGTGGTCAAGCAGTAGTGATGACTCACTATTTGTGTGTTATTTAGGCCTTTATTCATGAATTATTTCTTGCCAATATGGTGATCAAACCATGTTTTAATTCAATTTCATTAGTTTTATTTACTTTTGAGTCTAGAATTATGTATTAGGAATAATTATGTAATCTGGATGAAAAAGAGTTAGTTTAGAGGTAATTTATGTCAAGGCATGTTAATTGGTTCTGGATCGTCATCAAAGGCATCTACTGATAATGACTGTCAAGACATTATGTTCCGTACAAGTCAACCCAAGTCAAGCATTGCTAGAAGACAAAACCTGGGAACGTGCTAGAACATTGTGGAAGGTATCTTTGGAGGATAAGGATGAATTGGCTGGCCTGCCAGCTGTCAGCATCACAATGATTGTACTACAATGATTGTACTATGATTAAGTGGTCCTTGCAAATGGAATATCCTTTATTCCTTGGGCCTAGTAGTCACAATTAAGGTTGCACCCGATCCAAGAAGGATTGTCCTATAAATACACGTCCCTAAACCTAAAAATGCATGTTTGAAACTTAGAGAATAGATTTGAGAAGAAGAAGAGCTACTGCGCTGTTTCAGCTACTATGCAGCAGGAGGCGAACTGTGATAACGAGAGGCACAACAGTGTCTGTAGGAATATCTATTGCATTGTAATGGGTATCACTACTTTACTTGTTATTATTGTTGTTGTTTCTATGCTCATTCTGAGCTAAACTCTTTGTAGTTGAGATTATGTAAAGTTTAATATAATGAATGAAGTATTTATGTGAATGAATGATTGTTCTTGTGTCATCTTTAACTTTATGTTTTTATGAAAATACATTTATTTCTTTGACTGATCAACTTAGATTTAAATACAAGTTGCATGTGTAGAGACATCTAGCATGTTAATGGAAATAATAAAGTTAATAAGGTTAAGTGGGAGCAGACATGTAATCCCTACCTTTTCTTATGGATAAGTTAAGGGCCTTAGTGGGAAACCAAACAAGAAAGTGTGTTTCTGAACTCTAATGGGATTAATAGTGACCTCGACAAAGCCAGTCCATTATACCCTGTTTTAATATCTAACGTTGTAGACATACACCACAAGGCAAGCTTGCTCACAGATGGCACGACAGTAGTTATCATTCACTATGCTTCGTTCAGATGTTAAATGGATCATGATCTCAGCTACCCTTTTATTCTTGTTTTCAACCATCACTTTATATAACTGTTACTTTATTTATTGTGTTAAAAACCAAATATGTTTTGTTACCATTACAATAGACTAAACACTTTATCTGAACTTGGAATGTATAACCCTTAGACTATTCCCTGTGGGTTCGACACACTCTTTACTTATTACTTGCTACAGTAGACTGCATATACTTGCGTATTCACAATTCCAACCGAACAAGTTTTTGGCGCCGTTGCCGAGGAATAGTACAATTTTAAGTTCCATTTTCATTCATTGTAGTTTTAGTTTATTGTTGTTATTTGATCTTTTCTGTCAAGTGGTTTATCTACAGGTGTGCTCTGACACTGCATGCGTAGATTACTTACACCTGAATACAGACCAGATCCTGAGATAGAAAGAACATTCAGAACTCATAGGAAGAATACAAGAGGCAATCAGAGGCAAGACACTGTATTGGTTTGGTTTTTGAAGACACAAGTGAACAAATTCAATTTTCTGGCTCTAGTTCAGAAGAAGAAGTAACCATGGCTGATCTTGAAGAACAACCAGCTGCTAGAGGGCAGAACCCTCCTGTTGAACCTCAGAATCTTGACATTATTGGCATTGCCAATGATAGAGGGAGAAGCATAAGGGATTATGCAGTGTTTGATCATAATTCTATGAACACTGGCATAGTTAGAGAGGAGATTACCACTGCTGCGTTCGAGTTCAAGCCTATGAAGTTCCACATGTTGCAGACTATTGGACAATTTAGTGGAGTTTCTACTGATGATCCTCACTTGCACCTTAGACAATTCTTGGAGGTGGTGAGTAACTTTAAATTTCCTGGAATTACTGATGACGCTTTCAAGCTGAGACTCTTTCCTTACTCATTAAGGGATAGAGCAAAGAGTTGGCTTAACTCTCTAGAGCCTAATTCCATTACTACATGGAATACTCTAGCTGAGAAGTTTTTAGCCAAATACTTTCCTCCTGTCAAGAATGCAAAGATGAGGAATGAAATCACTTCATTCAGACAAGGAGAAGATGAGACTTTGTTTGATGCATGGGACAGATTCAAAGAGATGCTGAGACAATGTCCACACCATTGTATTCTTGTGTGTATCCAACTTGAGACATTCTATAATGGGTTGGTACCTGCTTCAAGGAATATGCTAGATGCATCTGCTGGTGGATCCCTATTGTCAAAGTCTTATACTGATGGTTTTGAACTAATTGAGAGCATTACTGCTAACTCATATCAGTGGCCAACTGTGAGGGCTACCCCTCAACCAACTAAGAAGGCTGCTAGTATGCATGAAGTCAGTGAAACTACTGCACTAGCTGCTCAGATAGCTTCTATGCATACCATGTTGAAAAATCTGCTTACTGCTCCAAAGAAGCCTGCTACTGAGACTGCTAAGGCATTGACTAGTGGAGCTGAAGCTTCATGTGTGTATTGTGCTGGTTCTCATTTGTTTGAAGACTGTCCTGCAAATCCTGCAAGTGTAAACTATGTGGCTAGGAACAACAGCCCATATAGCAACACTTACAATTCTAATTAGAAGAACCATCCAAATTTTTCCTGGTCCAACAATCAACAGAAGGCAACGCCTCCAGTTGCCAACACTAATCAACTGGAAGGTATTTTGAAAGCATTTATGCAAGAGACCAAGAATTTTGCTGCTGAGACAAAGAGTCAAATTACTGCCCAAGGGGTTAGTATCAAGAATTTAGAGACTCAAGTAGGGCAGATTGTTACTGCCTTAACTTCAAGAGCTAGTGGTTCACTTCCAAATACCACTGAATCACCTGCTTCTACTTCAAAAGATAAAGGGAAAGAAACTTGCAAAGTTATTTCATTGAGAAGTGGAACAGAGTATGAAGGCCCCAAGATGCCTGAACTGGCTTCAGAAGGCAAGACTCAAGTTGTATCTGCACATGTGAATGACGATATTCAACAGGCAAGCCAGAAGTTACCTCTTGAAGTTACAACCAAACAGAAGACTGAAGTACCACAGAAAAAGACAAGGCCTGATAAGACTATGGCTGACATTGATATGACATTACCTCCAGATCCTTGTCCTATTGATGTTCAGAAGCTAATGAATGAGAGACCACCTCCTCCATTTCCTCAAAGGCTGAGAAAAGCTAAAGAAGAGCAACAGTACAACAAGTTCATTGAGATGATGAAGAAACTGCATATCAACATACCACTCATTGAGGCAATTCAGCAGATGCCTAATTACTCAAAGTTCATGAAGGATGTGCTAACAAAGAGGAAGAGGATTGGTGAGTTCGAGACTGTGGCACTTACACAAGAGTGTAGCCAAATGGTTCAGGGTAAGTTACCACCAAAGTTGAAAGACCCTGGTATCTTTACTATACCCTGCACCATTGGAGATGTACATGTAGGTCAAGCTCTATGTGACTTAGGAGCAAGCATCAATCTGATGCCCTTATCTGTTTTCAACAAGTTGGGTATTGGTGCTGCTAGACCAACAACCATTACACTTCAACTAGCTGACAGAAGCATATGCTACCCACAAGGGAAGATTGAAGATGTGCTGGTTAGGGTTGATAAGTTTGTCTTCCCTGCTGATTTTATCATTATGGAGTTCACTGCTGATGAAGATACTCCCATACTTTTGGGAAGACCATTCCTTGCTACTGGAAGGACATTGATTGATGTAGAGAAGGGAGAAGTAACCATGAGAGTTAACAACCAAGAAGTCAAGTTCAACATGCTCAATGCTATGAAGTTTCCTACTAAGAAGTTGGAGGTTGTATCACAACTGCAAAGTTCGGATTCTCTGGTGCACAAGCAATTCATGAAAGATTATGATCATTTGAAGAAGATTCACTTTCCTCATGAAGACAAGGAATTGGTAGATGATGAAGTTACAAAGGAAAAGTCCATTATCAAATGGGCTGGAAGATATGAAGTATTGGAAATACCACCTAATGCTAAGAAGGAGAACATTCCTTCAGTTTTGAAGCCACCTGCTTTAGAATTGAAACAATTATCTTCACATTTGAAGTATGCATTTCTGGAGACAAGTCAGCAGTTGCCTGTTATCATTTCTGCTGATTTGACTGGTAAACAAGAGGAGAGCCTAATATTGTTGTTGAGAAGATACAAGAGAGCCATAGCTTGGCAAATGGTTGATATCAAGGGTATAAGTCCCACTGTTTGTATGCACAGAATCTTACTTGAAGAAAATTCCAAGAACAGTGTGGAATGTCAAAGAAGGCAGAACCCTATTATGAAAGAGGTAGTAAAGAAGGAGATAATCAAATGGTTGGATGCTGGTATTGTTTATCCTATCTCTGATAGTGTGTGGGTTAGTCCTATTCAATGTGTTCCTAAGAAGGGAGGCATGACAGTAGTTGCCAATGAGAAGAATGAGTTAATCCCCACCAGAGGTGTAACATGGTGGAGGATATGTATGGACTATAGAAAGCTTAACAAGGCCACAAGGAAAGATCATTTCCCTCTACCATTCATTGATCAGATGTTGGATAGATTGGCAGGCAAGGAATTCTATTGTTTCCTTGATGGATATTCTGGTTATAATCAGATAGTTATAGCTCCTGAAGATCAAGAGAAGACTACTTTCACATATCCCTATGGTACCTTTGCCTTTAGGAGGATGCCATTTGGATTGTGTAATGCACCTGCTACTTTTCAGAGATGTATGATGGCATTATTCTCTGATTTGATTGAATCTTCTATGGAAGTATTCATGGATGATTTTTCTGTCTTCGGAGAGTCATTTCAAGGATGCTTGGATAACTTGGAATTGGTTTTAACAAGGTGTGAAGAGAGTAATCTGGTGCTAAACTTGGAGAAATGTCAGTTCATGGTAAAAGAAGGAATTGTGTTGGGTCATAGGATTTCTAAGAAGGGATTAGAAGTGGATAAAGCTAAAGTGGAAGTGATTGAGAATTTGCCTCCACCAACAAATGTTAAAGGAGTCAGAAGTTTTCTAGGACATGCTGGATTCTATAGAAGGTTTATCAAGGATTTTTCCAAGATTACAAAGCCTTTATGTCAACTGCTACAGCATGATGTGCCATTTCAATTTTCTAAGGAATGTCACAAGGCCTTTGAAACATTGAAGACTGCTCTGATCACAACACCTGTGATTGTAGCTCCTGACTAGACAAAACCATTTGAACTGATGTGTGATGCTAGTGACTTTTCTATTGGAGCTGTGTTGGGTCAGAGGCATGACAAAGCTTTCCATTCTATCTACTACGCCAGCAGAACATTGACAGAAACGCAGCTGAACTACACTACTACAGAAAAGGAGTTATTGGCAGTTGTGTATGCCTTTGACAAATTCATATCATATCTTGTTGGTACAAAGGTGGTGGTGTATACAGATCATTCAGCTATCAAGTATCTACTTTCGAAGAAGGATGCTAAACCAAGGCTTATCAGATGGGTATTGCTGCTGCAAGAATTTGATCTAGAGATTAGAGACAAGAAGGGTGTTGAAAATCAGGTTGCTGATCATTTGTCTAGACTACCTGAAGAAGTGCAAAGCCATGACAAGTATGTAATTAAAGAGCAATTTCCTGATGAACAACTCTTAATGATAACTAATGATAAGACACCTTGGTATGCTGATATTGTAAATTATTTGGTTGGAAAACACTTATCCCCTGATTTGAATTATCAACAAAAGAAAAGATTTTTGTCTCAACTGAAAAATTATTTTTGGGATGAACCATTTTTGTATAGAAAGTGTGCTGACCAAATAATGAGAAGATGTGTGGCAGAAGAAGAGGCAAGACAGATCTTATCACATTGCCATGCTTCACCTTATGGTGGACATTTTGCAAGTGTGAGAACTGCTGCCAAAGTTCTTCAGTGTGGCTATTATTGGCCATCATTGTTGATTCTTATAATTTTGTGAAACAATGTGATAGATGTCAGAGAACTGGAAATGTGTCTAATAGACAAGAAATGCCTCTTACAAACATTTTAGAAATTGAATTATTTGATGTTTGGGGTATTGATTTTATGGGACCATTTCCTCAGTCCTATGGTAATCTATACATCTTAGTTGCTGTAGACTATGTGTCTAAATGGGTGGAGGCAATTGCTAGTCCCACCAATGATGCTAGAGTGGTAACCAATTTTTTAAGAAAAAATATCTTCACCAGATTTGGCACTCCAAGAGCAATCATCAGTGATGAAGGCTCACATTTTTGTAACAAAATTTTTGAGGAGTTGTTGGCCAAATATGGTGTGAGACATAGAGTTGCCACTGCTTATCATCCACAGACAAGTGGGCAAGCAGAGTTATCAAACAGAGAGATCAAAAGAATTTTAGAAAAAATGGTTAATCCATCAAGGAAAGATTGGTCTAAACTGTTGGATGATGCTCTGTGGGCCTATAGAACTGCTTTTAAAACACCTTTGGGAATGTCCCCATTCAGATTAGTTTTTGGGAAGGCTTGCCACTTACCAATAGAGCTTCAATGCAAAGCCTTTTGGGCTACTAAGAAACTTAATTTTGATTTTAAAGCTTCTGGTAAGGCAAGACTTTTGCAACTATCTGAGTTGGAGGAACATAGGATGTTTTCTTATGAAAATGCTGAAATATACAAGGAAAAAACTAAAGCCTGGCATAACAAAAAGATTCAAAAGAGCGAGTTGGTAGAAGGTCAAAATGTTTTACTCTACAACTCTAGGCTTAAGTTATTTCCTGGTAAATTGAAATCAAGATGGTCAGGACCATTTAAACTTTTGAAAATTTATCCTTATGGTGCTGTTGACCTTTTTGATGAGACAACTGGTAAAGAATTCAAAGTGAATGGACAGTGAGTGAAAAGCTAGTGGGGTGATGACTCAAGGATGAGAGTCACCACCACTCTTGATGATTCTTTATCATATTTTTGCAAGTCAGGCTAAGGACTTTGTGAAAACCAAGCGCTTACTGGGAGGCAACCCAGGATTCTAATAAATTTTGTTGTTTTTAGTTGTTTTTAATTTCAGGTATTGTGTGGAAAAATATTATTGTGTGGAAAAATATTACTGTTAGGTACGGTGACTGGCATCATTCTTGAGCTCTATGCCAACCAGATGAACCAAAGAAGAAGAATTGAAGTTTTGAGGACTTGGAGAAGTCCTGAGGAAAAGGCACGCCAGATGTTATCAACATGAAGCTGGGATACTGGTTACTGATGGGCTAGTAATTATCAGAAGTTACCACGTGGCATTTGGCAGACGAAGTGAAAACACGCGCTAAACTAGCCGTTGCACTGATTTCGCGTGTAACCCGTTTTTCCAACGGTTAAACCCACATCATCCGCCTTCCATCATCAGTACCCCAACGTCCATAAAACTTTTCCATATCTTTTCCATTAAGATTCGCAACAAAAATTCAACCACCCACTACCTTCTATATAAATCAACCCTTATCACTCATAAACCCTTTACACCGCAAATTTCTTAACCTACTATTTTCTCTACTTTCTGAAAACAAACCAATTCTTAAACACCAAGGCTTACCTTTCAAAACACCCCACTGTTTTATCAATCCTTATCATGCAATCATGTCAACTAGAAAGAGGCAAGTGATCACTGCTGCCATGTCTGAAGATGAAGAAGTTTATGATATTTTTGTTAATAGCGACGCTGCTGAACGCTATGAGATCTTTAACTCCAAACAGATCCACAGTGAACGTGGATTCATCTTTAACACTGACTTTGAGCATTTGGAGATTAGAGAAGACCTGGAGATGATCATTCATTCTCTCAAGTGGCAGAAGTTTGTTGCACATCCCTCAAGTTACAACACTCAACTGGTGAAGGAGTTCTACTCCAATCTTACCAACATTCACCAAAAGAGAAGAGAAGTTATGGTGAGAGGCAAAGCAATCCTCTACTCAGAGGCGAACATCAACTGGTTATATGGCATTGACGTATCAGAGGATGCCTATTCTGCTACCCTCGAATCCATTGATGAAGAACGATTGGAAGAGATCATGCTGGGTCTCACTATTCCTGGAACTAAATGGAATCTAGGAATAGGTGAGAATGAGAAGACTGTTCAGCGGATGAACCTGAAGCCTGTACCAAAGGTTTAGTACCAATTTTTGAAGCATAGCATCATCCCAACAACTCACAATGACACTGTGAGTAAAGCAAGACTAATACTGCTGCACTGCATCATTGAGAAGCAGCCAATCAACATTGGGAGGATCATATCTGATGAGATCCAGAAGTGCTCAACTAGGGAAGGTATGCTATACTTCCCCTATCTCATCACTGCTCTGTGCAAGAAGATCGTAGTTCCCCATAGACTAAGAGATGAAGTGAAGAAACCTGTGGCTGGCTTTGATGCCAAGGCTATTAAAGTGTTGATCAAAGGAAACACAGGGAGAAAAGCAAGCCAACAGTTGCCTGCTGTTAAGCCTAGCACACCTGGTGCTAGTGCTTCTGGAGAAAAACACTTGCTATCCGAATTGAGAAGGGATATGCAGAGGTTTTGGAAGTGGAGTGCTGACATGCATGTGATCGACAATTTGTGTATCGAAAATATTTATCAACTGCAAGTGCACAGTTTCGTCGTTGAGTTTTAAAAGATATCGAACCACAGAGACCAATGTTTGACCTACCGTAATTCTTTCGTTACGTTGTAAATCTAAGGCTGATGATTTATGGTTTAGAATTGTTTTAGAATTTAAAAGAAATTAAAAAGAAGAAATAAATTAATTAAAGCGGGATATCGGTATGTAACTAATTAACCATCGGGAATTTAATAAATTAATAGCGCGCTAAAAAGGGTTTATATTTCAGAAGAACTTTCTCAATTTAAAGGTTTAAACCTCACACTCTCGTTTTGTTGATAAAAACCATACTTTCTAGATTAGGAGTTTTACTGTCACTTTTCTACCACCTTAGTTTCGAAAGTATATTTTGAAAATCAATAAGTCCTAATTAATTCTAACGTGGCTCTCGCTCGTTCAAAAATTAATATCAAGTTTCTACTATCTAGTTAAAATCTCAAACTCTCGCTCTATTGATTTTAACCTTAATTGCTTTATTTTACTTTCGTTCAAAAGCATAGGAGTTTTAAAATTAGAAACCCGAATCAGAAAAATAGTTTAATATGTGCGCGCGCTACATCATCATTAAATCCCCTTCGGACAATTAAATTACATACCGATATCTAGAAATTTAGCTAGACATGATAAAGGAAATAAACAAACAAAAACAGTAAACTAAATAAGGCATAATAAATAAATAATTAAATAAACGCATAAAAAACCTGGAAATAGAAATTGCTGGAAACTTGAATTAAAGTTGCTGGAATTAAAGGAAATAATGTGCTTGACAGGAAAGTGAAAACAGAACTGAAAACGGATTCCCGATGTGGAAATACCGTTACAGTTACTGTAACAAGAAACTAAAACTGACTGAAAAGTAAAGAAAATAAGGCGTGCGGAGAACTGAATTTGAGTCTTCTATTTATAGAAAAAGTTCAGCTTCGTACGATCCAAAAATATAGGAAGAGATATGCTTCCTTGAGATTATCCAGTTGCCGTACGATTAAGAGGACAAAACGGATCGTGCAGTTGTGATCTTGCGCTAAAAGATTGCAATTCTGGTAAACCAGGATTCTGTGGCGGGCGCCACGAAATTGGCGGCGGGCGCCACCAAGCTGATGGGGGCAAATGCCCTTTTCTGCTGGGCTCCTTTGTGGGCTGCGTGAATTTGCGCTTTGCACCCCCTTTTTGCTGTGTTTTTGGCCCTTTTTGCTCAATTCTCTTCTCCGATCTATTTTATTAGACAAAAATGAAAACAAAACAAATACCAACATAAAAGCAGATAAAAGAAATAAAAATATATGAAAATGCAACTAAAGTTCACATAAACTAAGCTAAAAATACGATATGATTTCGTGTCATCAAATTCCCCCACACTTGAACAATTGCTTGTCCTCAAGCATAAAAAAATAGTGAATTGCATAGCACAAGTAAAAACACATGACACGATCATCCTACTCATACGTGGTTGCCGGCTAAGCCATGAAAATCAGATAACAGTGCAAATAACAAGAACACCATAATGACACACTAGACTCCCATTATATGAAAACAGACCTGAAGCATTTCCTTTTGACTCTACTTCTCACCTAAGTTTCATTTACCCTTTTCATTCTAGCGCAATCACATTAAGCCCGTTATCTCGTACACGCCCATGGTAGGAAACCTGTTAGTGATTATGATCATCATATAGCGAGGGGTGCTGATAACATAAGTTTGGTAACCCCTATTTGCTTTACCCACTTCGTAGTTGCGGGGGATCGGATCGTAACCCGCCCTACCAAATTCAGAATCAGACACCTCTGAACCAACTACTAATGAGTTTCTATACTATGGTATTTTTTTCCTTTCGCATGTTTCAACATTTGCTAAATTTTCACAGTTATTCTCAGAATCAACCAATAGTATACATAAATTAGATCATTCACTTATATTCGTCGGTTTCCCACTTAGTTTGTGCCTTGAGATGGTGCCGACTGCTAAATAAACTACTAAGGTTTCATTAAAACTCAAGTTCAAAGCTTTGTCAAAACTAGTACTCAAATCAATTTTACACACTTCTGGGAATCTAAAGTGTTAAAACGGTATTGATTTTATCTAACCGTTACCCAAATTTCACAAAATAACCTAGATAGTGCAAACAACCTATATACTTTCAAACAATCAATATCAAGCATCAAAACTCAACACTTTGCTTTTCACAAGAAAACTTTTGGTATAGCTCAAGAAATGGGAAAATCAGACAATAACAAAAACAATACGCAAAAAACTACTCAATTTAAGTGAACTATCCTAAGATTTTATTATGCATGCAAACTAAATGACTAAAAATAAAAGGAAAACGATAAAGCTTCCTCCCCCACACTTAAATCGAGCATTGTCCTCAATGCAACGACTAAAGGTGAGATTGGAAGTAGAACATGAATAGCCAAGCTTTCACAACCGTAAAGTCGTCAAGCGTGCTATCTCTTTATTTCCTGCAAAATAAAATGGACTAAAAAGAAAACATTAGAATCAAAATCAGCGGGTTACCTCCCACCAAGCGCTTTGTTTAAAGTCGGTTAGCTCGACGGTTTAGGGCTGGAGGCACTCATGGTGGCTCTTTCGAGAATAATTTCTTGACCACATTTTTAACAAACTCTAGTTTCCATGGCCACTTATCAAGCCATCTCACATATCCTTCACATTTTCTTTTCTTCCTCTTATAGGGTGGTTCAGCTTTCTTACCCTTTTCTTTTCTTTTGTTCTTCCTATAGGGAGGTTTCAAGTTCATAACATGTGGCGGTGGTGGTTCTGGATCAATCCTGAGTATCAGCTTCTTAGGTTTTGGCTTAGTCATTTCATCCACCATCTCGAAGGTTAACCTTATCCCTTTTTTACTAATGACTTCCCTAGATTCATTGCCCTCAAATTTTCTCTTTCTTTCCACGCCCTCAACCTTTCCATGTGTATAGATTTTTATATTTTCTACCTTTCCAAATGTTTGGGGTTTTGGGTCTACTCTAGCCTCAATGAAAGGTATGTCAATATTAAGCTTTTTCAACATCTCGATAAACTTTTCGAGCTGGCCACGATCATTAGATGTGACAAATTTTGGCGGCTTGTGAGGAGGAGGTTATGGTGCAATTTCTAAAGTTTCACCTAGACTGTCATTATCATCTTTAAGAGTTGGAGGGGCATGAGGTTTTAGAACTTTAGAATACATGGTTTGCTCCATCTCCCTCTCTTTTCTACATTCGTCAATGACATCTAGCAGATAACAGGTGTCATCTGTAGCTGGTGCTTTCATGAATTGTGCTAGAATAAATTCGATTTTTTCTTCACCCACTTCAAAAGTGAGCTTGCCCTTCTTTACATCTATTAATGCACCAGCAGTAGCTAAGAATGGCCTTCCTAGGATGATAGGTGTATTGGAATCCTCCCTTATGTCCATGACTATAAAATCAGTTGGGATAAAGAATTGACCTACACGCACTGGCACGTTTTCTAGTATACCTGAGGGGTATTTGATAGAACGGTCAGCGAATTGTATTGACATTTTAGTTGGTCTTAATTCTCCTAATTTAAGTTTTTCGCATATGGTCATGGGCATGAGACTTATGCTGGCACCTAAATCGCATAGGGCACTATCTATGACAAACTTTCCAATGACACAAGGTATGGAAAAACTTCCAGGGTCTTCCAGTTTAGGAGGCATATTGTTTTGAAGAATTGCGCTACACTCGGCAGTAAGCATTATTGTTTCATCGTCCTCAATCCTCTTCTTATTAGATAAGATTTCTTTGAGAAATTTAGCATATGAAGGCATTTGGGTGATAGCTTCTGTAAAGGGTATTGTTATATTTAATTTTTTTAGAAGCTCCACGAATTTCTTGAATTCCTCCATGCTTTTGGTCTTTTCAAACCTTTTAGGATAAGGAATAGGTGGTTTATAAGGTGGTGGAGGCACATAAGGTTTCTCTTTCGCTTTTGCCTCAACGCCATTTCCTCCTTTCTCTTCAGGTTGACTCTCTTTTTCAACTGCTTCATAAGGCTTTTGTTGCATGGCTGGCCTCTCAGTCCTAGGATCACTTGGTTCATCATACTGTGTTCCACTTCGCAATGTCACAACTTTTACATGTGCTTTAGGATTAGGCTGAGGTTGGCCAGGAAATATGTTGGGGCACTAGTAGACGCTAATTGTTGAGCCACTTGAGATATCTGAGTTTCAAGCATTTTGTTATGGGTGGCCATAAGTTCAACTTTGTTAGCCAAACGGTTAATCACTTCATTTGTTTGACTATTCTGTTGAGTCTGAGCTAGGATAAAGTTTTCCATCATAAGCTCCAGGTTTGACTTTGTAGGGACATTTGGAGCAGCAGGGGCTCCATGTTGGAATCCTAGTGAAATGTAGGAATTGTTCTGCCAACCTGGTTCACAGGTGTAAGGGTTTCCCTGAGAATAGTCCACTTGGTCTGGGGAAACGCCTGCCAAAAGTTGACATTCAGGGGTAGCATGTCCTAGAGTTCCGCATAATTCACAGTTTGAAACTGTTGCAGCCACAGTAGCTGCAGGTATTTTGGTTAAGCTCTCTAACTTTTGAGTTAGAGCATCCACTTGTGCCTTGACATGGTTAAGTTCGCTAAACTCTTGCATACCTCGTTGCGCAATAGGTTGCTCTAAAGGTGTTCTTGAATTCCCCACATATAATGGTTTTGAGCCATGTTTTCAATAAGGTTATATGCCTCAGTGTAAGATTTATCCATCAGTGCGCCACCAGCTGCGGCGTCTATTGTCATTCTTGTGTTATACAAGAGACCATTGTAAAAGGTGTGGATCACTAACCAGTCTTCTAGGCCATGATGTGGGCAAAGTCTTATCATGTCCTTCTATCTTTCCCATGTTTCAAAAAGAGATTCATTATAATTTTATTTAAACCCATTAATTTGAGCTCTTAGCATAAAAGTTTTACTAGGTGGGAAGTATCTTGCTAAGAAAACTTTCTTCAACTCATTCCACGTGGTAACAGAGTTGGAAGGTAATGAGTGGAGCCAAGCTCTAGCTCTATCTCTTAAAGAGAAAGGGAAAAGATGAAGCCTAATTGCTTCGGGACTAACACCATTTGCTTTCACAGTGTCTGCGTATTGCAAGAATATTGACAAATGTAGATTAGGGTCGTCACTAGGACTACCAGAAAATTGATTCTGTTGTACGGCAGACAACAATGAAGGATTAAGCTCAAAACTATCTGCTTCAATAGCAGGGGCAACAATGCTATTATGAGGTTCTTGTAAAGGAATAACATAGAACTTAAGTGGACGATTTTGCGGATGGTCACCCATTTTATTTTATTTTTGTTTTATATTTTTTTATTGATTTTTTTGGATTTTTAAATCTTTTACTAAAAATTAAAATTGCCTTAGTCTCTACGGTGTAACAACGGCGCCAAAAACTTGATCGACGATTTGTGTATCAATAAATATTGAATAATTGCAAGTGCACAGTTTCGTTGACCTATAGTTGACCTACCGTAATTCTGTCGTTACGTTGTAAATCTAAGGCTGATGATTTATGGTTTAGAATTGTTTTAGAATTTAAAAGAAATTAAAAAGAAGAAATAAATTAATTAAAGCGGGATATCGGTATGTAACTAATTAACCATCGGGAATTTAATAAATTAATAGCGCGCTAAAAAGGGTTTATTTTTCAGAAGAACTTTCTCAATTTAAAGGTTTAAACCTCACACTCTCGTTTTGTTGATAAAAACCATACTTTCTAGACTAGGAGTTTTACTGTCACTTTTCTACCACCTTAGTTTCGAAAGTATATTTTGAAAATCAATAAGTCCTAATTAATTCTAACGTGGCTCTCGCTCGTTCAAAAATTAATATCAAGTTTCTACTATCTAGTTAAAATCTCAAACTCTCGCTCTATTGATTTTAACCTTAATTGCTTTATTTTACTTTCGTTCAAAAGCATAGGAGTTTTAAAATTAGAAACCCGAATCAGAAAAATAGTTTAATATGTGCGCGCGCTACATCATCATTAAGTCCCCTTCAGAGAATTAAATTACATACCGATATCTAGAAATTTAGCTAGACATGATAAAGGAAATAAACAAACAAAAACAGTAAACTAAATAAGGCATAATAAATAAATAATTAAATAAACGCATAAAAAACCTAGAAATAGAAATTGCTGGAAACTTGAATTAAAGTTGCTGGAATTAAAGGAAATAATATTCTTGACAGGAAAATGAAAACAGAACTGAAAACGGATTCCCGCTGTGGAAATACCGTTACAGTTACTGTAACAAGAAACTAAAACTGACTGAAAAGTAAAGAAAATAAGGCGTGCGGAGAACTGAATTTGAGTCTTCTATTTATAGAAAAAGTTCAGCTTCGTACGATCCAAAAATATAGGAAGAGATATGCTTCCTCGAGATTATCCAGTTGTCGTACGATTAGGAGGACAAAACGGATCGTGCAATTGTGATCTTGCGCTGAAAGATTGCAATTCTGGTAAACCAGGATTCTGTGGCGGGCGCCACGAAATTGGCGGCGGGCGCCACCAAGCTGATGGGGGCAAATACCCCTTTCTGCTGGGCTCCTTTGTGGGCTGCGTGAATTTGCGCTTTGCACCCCCTTTTTGCTGCGTTTTTTACCCTTTTTGCTCAATTCTCTTCTCCGACCTATTTTATTAGACAAAACTGAAAACAAAACAAATACCAACATAAAAGCAGATAAAAGAAATAAAAACATATGAAAATGCAACTAAAGTTCACATAAACTAAGCTAAAAATACGATATGATTTCGTGTCATCAGCATGCATGGTACATTAGCAACTTGTCCACCCATTTCCCAAACTTTGAATTCATGAGGGCACCTGTTTTTCCAATGGACATCTTGGGTGAGTTCAATCCGGACTTGCCTAAAGAAAAGGAAACCACTGACGTGCCAGAGAGCTCCAGCAAGCAGCAGAAGAAGAAAAAGAAGAGGTTGAGAAAGGCAACTGTTGAGAAGGTGATTGTGGAAGAAGTTGAAGAAGAGAAGGAAGAAGAAAAGAAGAAAGAAAAGAAGAAAAAGAAGAAGAGTCACAAGAAGAAGAAGCTACCAGTTGAGGTGGTAGTGAAAGATAAGGAAGCCCCTGCTATATTAATGGAGAAAACTCCTGCCTCACCACAAATTGATTAGGAACAGGATGTAGCTGAGAAAGAAGGGGAAGATGAACACTATGAGAGGGCTGATAGTGACTATATTGAGGGTGCTGCAACCTTTGATGCCAATGAGAACGTGATCAACTAGTCAGAGGAGAAGAAGAGTGAAGAAGAGGAAGGAAGCAATGGGTCAGAAAGACAAGACCCTGAAGACCCAGAGGCAAGTACTGGCACGCCTTCAGAGGGTGCAGATGCCATTGAGCATACCCCTTTGCAGGAGGGTACTCTGGGAGTGGAGACTGTGCATGAGCCTTATAATGCACCTCCACATGTTAATTTGGCCATGACGGATAAGGCTACATCTAAGGAGATGGATCAGATCTTGACCACTCCGACAAAAAAAGAAAGAGAACAACAAAGAAGAAAGATGCACCACAGGCAACCACTAACAAGCCTGAGGAAGCTGTTCCTGAGCCAAATCAACCATCAGAAGAGAAACTGATGAAGCAAACTCAAAGAAAGAAGCTGACTCTGCTCTGAGGAGAAGCAAGAGGTTCAAGACCTAATGGTATGTCTTGACACACTTTGCTTGTAGGATCGAGTCTAGTTTAAGTTTTTATTTTCTGTTCTGTTTTTGAAAACTTTTTGATGAGTCAGTCGTTGCCTCTCCTTAGTGTCAACAGTGAGGTCACTGTTTAGTTTAAGTTGGGGGGAGAGGTAACATCAAATAAAAACTTTTGGAAATTGTTTTAAAATAGATCGCTTTTAATGTGTTCTTGTAAGCATTTTATTGACATGCCAAAACAGAGGTTAGAGTTTTTAGATGCATGACCATAGGTTTGTTTGGAAATTTTTGGAAATTCTTATGATTGATGCTTGATTTGATGACCTCTGCACCTTAATGCACACTGTTGAATACTGTCAAACTTAAGAGTGGCTAGATAACTCTTTTAAATACACATTCTCTACTCTAAGTTTTCTAAAAATGAATATAATGGAGAACATGGTTAGAACCAAGTTTGGGGGAAAGGACCAGAGTATTGAATTGGTGATCATTGCTACAATAATTCCTAATAGGAGGCTGTTGGTTAGCTAAAAAAAAAATGAATAAGTCTCTGTGAGACAAGTAAGTAGGGTGTTTTACTCTTATTAGCAGGTTAGACCTATTACAAGTAGGATCTAGTCAGTGAAAAGATGGAGTATCCCCAAAGCTAATGTAATTGATAATGAAAAAGCAACCCAGCAGTTCTCCTTGGCTATAATCAAAATGCTTTGGTCACTCTTGAAAAGAAATAGTCCCCCTTTTTGCTGAAATTCTAAGTAAATTCAAAATTATAGGAAAAAGAGGATAGCTTAGCCTTTAGAATGAGTAGTTTAAGCGTGGGATGTAGTCATTCATCCGGTTGGCAGTACTAAACAGTTCACACACACACGCATGGTCATCATTGATGGTTGATTTCATGAGAATTGTGCCAATTTTTGAAAACCTTCCTAGGGTCTGAGTCTCTTTACTTAAATGTGCTGTTTACATGTCAATATTATGAGTAGTTGAACACAGTTTTTGCTTTCTACCATTACTTGAGGACAGGCAATGATTCAAGATTGGGGGTGTGATGACTCACTATTTGTGTGTTATTTAGGCCTTTATTCATGAATTATTTCTTGCCAATATGGTGATCAAACCATGTTTTAATTCAATTTCATTAGTTTTATTTACTTTTGAGTCTAGAATTATGTATTAGGAATAATTATGTAATCTGGATGAAAAAGAGTTAGTTTAGAGGTAATTTATGTCAAGGCATGTTATTTGGTTCTGGATCGTCATCAAAGGCATCTATTGATAATGACTGTCAAGACATTATGTTCCGTACAAGACAACCCAAGTCAAGCATTGCTAAAAGACAAAACTTGGGAACGTGCTAGAACATTGTGGAAGGTATCTTTGGAGGATAAGGATGAATTGGCTGGCCTGCCAGCTGTCAGCATCACAATGATTGTACTATGATTAAGTGGTCCTTGCAAATGGAATATCCTTTATTCCTTAGGCCTAGTAGTCACAATTAAGGTTGCACCCGATCCAAGAAGGATTGTCCTATAAATACACGTCCCTAAACCTAAAAATGCATGTTTGAAACTTAGAGAATAGATTTGAGAAGAAGAAGAGCTACTGCGCTGTTTCAGCTACTATGCAGCAGGAGGCGAATTGTGATAACGAGAGGCACAACAGTGTTTGTAGGAATATCTATTGCATTGTAATGGGTATCACTACTTTACTTGTTATTATTGTTGTTGTTTCTATGCTCATTCTGAGCTAAACTCTTTGTAGTTGAGATTATGTGAAGTTTAATATAATGAATGAAGTATTTATGTGAATGAATGATTGTTCTTGTGTCATCTTTAACTTTATGTTTTTATGAAAATACATTTATTTCTTTGACTGATCAACTTAGATTTAAATACAAGTTGCATGTGTAGAGACATCTAGCATGTTAATGGAAATAATAAAGTTAATAAGGTTAAGTGGGAGCAGACATGTAATCCCTACCTTTTCTTATGGATAAGTTAAGGGCCTTAGTGGGAAATCAAACAAGCAAGTGCGTTTCTGAACACTAATGGGATTAATAGTGACCTCGACAGAGCCATTCCATTATACCATGTTTTAATATCTAACGTTGTAGACATACACCACAAGGCAAGCTTGCTCACAAATGGCACGACAGTAGTTATCATTCACTATGCTTCGTTCAGATGTTAAATGGATCATGATCTTAGCTACCCTTTTATTCTTGTTTTCAACCATCACTTTATATAACTGTTATTTTATTTATTGTGTTAAAAACCAAATATGTTTTGTTACCATTACAATAGACTAAACACTTTATCTGAACTTGGAATGTATAACCCTTAGACTATTCCATGTGGGTTCGACACACTCTTTACTTATTACTTGCTACAGTAGACTGCGTATACTTGCGTATTCACAATTCCAACCGAACAAGTAGTCCTATGAATTCTTTTTCAAAGTGATGGCGGAATATCCAATTTTGACTCTCAGCAAGTTTCTTTACCCAAAGTGATGGTGGGGTACATTCAGAATCAGTTTTGAGTTAAAACACCTGAGCGGGAGACAACTCTGTTTATTTTTTAATTCAAGCACCCGGGGCGGGAGACGATCCAGTTTTCTTTTTAATTGATTCAAGCAACTTGGCGGGAGAAGATCATTTGTTTTTCTTTTGGAGTTAAAGCACCCGGGCGGGAGACAACTCTGTTTATTTTTGAATTCAAGCACCCAGGCGGGAGACGATTCAATTTTCTTTTTATATGATTCAAGCACTCGGACGGGAGAAGATCAGTTGTTTTTCTTTTGGAGTTAAAGCATCCGGGCGGGAGACGACTCTGTTTATTTTTGAATTCAAGCACCCGGGTGGGAGACGATTTAGTTTTTCTTTTACATGATTCAAGCACCCGAGCGGGAGAAGATCAGTTGTTTTTCTTTTACTCGTCTCAGTATTATTTTATTTTAATTAATATTGTTTAAACAACAATTCCTCTGATATCTGACTAAATCTTTCTAAAACTTAATCACTTGATACCATGAGTATTTTAATTATTTATTCCTATGTTCAACTTCTAATGTCATGATTAATGCTATCTCTAATACTTGTCTGGTTTGATTTTTGAGTGGCATAAAGAAAAATTGGACCCTGACTTACAACTCGCTTTCTGAATTTATTTTTATTCCATTCTGCATGTTAGCTTGTTTCATACTTGATTATTTAACTACTCATTTATTTATGTATGTTTGCATATTTATTTCGAGTATTATTTAATTGTCGCATTATTTATATTGTCGTCATATTATACTGTCATTATCATTCATCGTGCATTTGCATTCCTCTCTTCTCCACCTTTTTTTTTTCTTTTCTGGCTTAAAATGTGGATTTTGGAAAACTTATCTTTGGAAATGGAATGGAAATAAATCGGTCCCTGTCGTACGACTCGTGATTTTGAGTTATTCTCATACCAATTTGTTGTACCCCAATTTTGGACCTACAAATCCGATTCGCATTACATTTTCATAAAAAAATATAAAAATATTTACTTTTTTATTATACATGTTTCAATTGCATTTGTTTTGCACATTTTCATATTTTCTCATATTTTCCAAGAAGTCAAAATAATATAAAAAAAAAAGTTTTTTGGTTTTATTTTACGCTTTATTCTAAAAATGTCAAAATAATAGTTTTTTCAGCTTATGATGTTAATTTTATTTTAATTAGCGTAAAAGTTTAAAAATATGAAAAATTAGCGTTTTCTATTTTTCACGTTCATTTTATATTTCATTTCCATATATTTCAAAAATATGAAAAAGTACATTTTTATTTCACTTATACACATTTTATTTTATTATCATTTACATTTTATTTTAAAAAATATGCCAAGAGGAGGAAAGAGTAGAGCACTAGTTGCTCTATCTCTATGACTCACCATTTTATCTCATTCTTTTATCTTTACCTTTTTTCCTAAAAAAAATCAAAAATTATTTTCTACCTTAACCAATCAAATTGCTCCACCTCACCCTTTTCCCATCATTATTATATTTTCTATTTTTCATTTTAATCAAATTACCCTTTTCTATCATTTTTACCCAATTATCTCACCTTTTATCATTATTACATTCCTACCACTAACTCTAATTTTCCCTCTATATAAGAAACCTCACATCACTCATTTTGGGGATTCATTCATTCATTCACGCATTCATACCAATCAAAATTATTCTCTCATTCTCTCCTCAAAAAATAAATAAATAAACAAAACAAAAAAGAAAAAAAGAAGAACAGAAGCTTCTTCTTCTTCTTCTCTCTCGCCCCCATAACCAAATCAAAAACTCAAATTCATCAAAACCTTCACAAATCTCAAACATAATTGATTAATAAGCTCCCTATACACTTCATAAACACAAAACAACAACGAAATCGCAAGCTAACGCACTCCTACAAGCCTACCCGAGCTCGTTTTTACATAACCTTGAGGTGAAGATTTCTCCTTCAATTCAACTCCGTTTTCGTTGATATTTGGCTCATTGAACTCGCGAGAACCATATAAAACTGATGTATGTATCAGTTTTCGTCAACCTCGCGTACAAAACGATTTCAAAATTTTAGATCCGAACTTGTTTCACTCATTTTTAAAAATCTAGATCTCTTTTTTTAAAAACCAAGTCTAGATTTGAGTTCTACGTGAGAAAACGAGTCATATCGAGTACCCATACGCTTTTTTTTTATCCGGTTTTGAAGCTTCAGCAACTCATCCATGGCGGACGAGTCATGACTCGCTCACTGAGTCAATGACTCGTCCGGTTTGAGAAGAAGACCATGGTATAGATCTGTTTTGTCAACTTCTAATCTGGTTCGCTTGATTTTATTTATTTATTTTGTTCATATGATTCGCTAATCAGACCTGGTACATCCGATCAAGATCAAATGATGATTGACCTTGGACTCATGATGGTCACGCGTTTGAATCCGCATTGGATCCAGGACTTGGTTCGGTTCAATCCTTGGATTGAACCGCCTGAACCGGTCCGGTCCAGGCAAAACGCCCGGTTCAACGTGTTTGGGCCTTCTGGGCCACTGTTTCTCTTCATTTCTGTTTTACTGCTTATACCCCCTATATTACTGTTACACCCCCTCTTGTTTATTTATTTATTTTTCGTTTTTTATGTCTTTTATTTATTTTATTTTTTATTTTTTTTTTCCTTGCATTTTATTTAATTTATTTATTTTATAGCATCTATTAGTTTATTTACTTCATGTTTTTTTTTTTATTGACGTTAAGCAATTTTTTTGTGCACTTTATTTATATGTCATTTTATTTCTTGCAATTTATTGTTTCTATGCATTTAAATTTTCATGTCACTATTATTGCATTTTGTGTGTTCTCTTTGATCTTGGACTTGAGACTTAAAATTGAACCCAAGCTTAATGGAGACGGACTTAAAAAAGAAAATAGTAGGATTAGAACCTAAAAAAATTATAATTTAGTTTAGTTAGTTTATTTATTTAATTCCGTCGGACTTGTACTTTTAGGTTAGTTTATTTTTCGCATATCATTCAAATGTTGCATTCATTCATGTTTAAATTTCCGCAAAATACCTTAGAATGTAATTAGGTAAAAATGTAACCCCAAAGTGGATGTAGAAACTTGCATTGCATGCATTTTATTTTTATCGCTTTCCGTCAAAACGCTAAAAACAAACGAACGCGAATCTTTCATTTCCAAAGGGGTACGAATAGTAATTCCTTAGAAAAATAATAGAAAACAAACAAACATCTCTCTCTCAAATAAAACTTCTTTAGTCCAACAAACCAAAATTAGTCGCACGATTAGATTTAAATTTACTTTTTTCAAAATACTTTAAATTTTGCTTTAACCTTCTCTTCTCAATCCAATCTCCACTTGCACACACAAAACTCTCTCTATACTACTTCTCCCTCCAAATTATTACTATTTCTCTCTCATTTCTTCACATTAAAAATAAGTAAAAAAGCAATAGACTAGAGGTTACTATAGGATACTATAGGCGCTTAGGATGCTAAAACCTTCCCTAGGTGTAATCAACCCCCGAACTTAGAATTTCTTTTAAACGGTTTTTTGATACTTTCCCCTCTTTGGAAATGAAAGATCAATGTAGTGGTGGGAATCCCAAATTCCCCGCAACAGAAAAATGGCGACTTCACTGGGGATCCTCCTTAAGAGGGTTAAGCCCACCTAGTTTATTGCTTTCTTAATTGCTTACTTGTTTAAAACTTTCATGTTATGGGGGGGTATGAGTTGAGATAAACTTGTCCCGAGTTTGAGTGAACCATGAGATAGGTGTGGTACGATCATAGTGAATGGGCGAAAGTAAAGTTTTGCACATACCCACATGTGATGAAACTACGCACGATTGAGGGTCATGTTGTGGCATTCTTTTCGACGTGAGGCTCACGTAGATAGGTGCTATGACATGTATCTGTTAACGTCGTGGACCTTTAGTCACCTTTAACCCATCTTAGCCTTTTAGGATGTGGTGCGATAGCTAAGCCGAGAGTAAAGTCTTGGATTAGTTGACTCCGCGATACCACGCTCAACTAGATCTTCCCTTGGATATTTCATTTGGCCGTGAGTAAGTCATGGACATTGGTATTCAATAAGAAGATTGATAATGTTGGGAACTTTATAGAACCCTTGTTACAAAAAGAAGAAAGCCATTAGTTCATACATTGTGGGTGGTTTACCTTTTGACTCCAATCTTATCCCAACCAACCATGTTTGCTTATGTTTGTGCTTGTTGCATCATTACATCTCATTCATCCATGCATCCATGAAAAGCTCTTTCCATTGGTTTTCAAAGGATTTAGAGGAATTTCTTTACAATCATCATAGACCTTGAAAAAAAAAGATTGCTTTGAAAACAAAAAGAAAATTCTTTTGATCATACACAAACAAAAACCAAAGTCCTTTATGATTGATATCCTAGGGTCCTTTGAAAACCAATTAAAATCAAAATCAAAACAAACTTCCTTGCTCATGCATCATTTTGCATTCATGGTCTTCTTCAAAAAATCTAAACTTCATGTCTTTCTCTCAGTGGTCCGACATTCTTGTCTAAAGTCAACTTGCAAGTGCAACGCTCATGTTAATCAAGAGAAAAGAATGGAAACAATTGAGCAAGAGAACCTTCGGCTCCGTGAAGAAGTTGCTACACTCCAGTCAACTGTGGATAGGTTGACTACGATGATAGAAACTTTGTTGAATGCACAAAATCAGGCACCTCTGCCACCTCTTCCTTCTTAGGCTTTGACAAGTACTGTTTTTGAGACTTATAACTTCAATGACAGCTTTCATCCCCATGTTTCTGGTATTCGGATTCCTACTTTGACAGTTCCTCAAGTTACTGTGCCTGTCACATCACCATTTTTAACTGTTACAGCTCCTGCGGTTTACACTACACCGCAAGATAATGGACCTGTTTATAATGTTGGACAAGCTCAAAGTGTTAGGGCATATCATGTGGATGACTTCAAGGATCACTTTGATAAAGTGCACGACATCAAAACTCTATGTGGGAAAGACTTGTTTGGGAAGAGTGCTCATGAGCTGTGTTTAGTGCCGAATGTCAAGATTCCTCCTAATTTCAAAGTGCCCAAGTTTGAAAAGTTTAAGGGGAATTCTTATCCTCAGTTGCATCTTGCGACGTATGCTAGAAAAATGTATGCTCTAACAAAAGAAGATCAACTGCTAATTCATTTATTCCAAGATAGCTTGACTGGTGCTGCTTTGAAATGATACAGGGGTTTGGATAGAACCAATATTAAAACATTCGATGATTTAGGTGAGGCTTTCGTTCGCCAGTACAAGTATAATGTTGATATGGCACCTAATAGAGATCAGCTTCGAGCCATGGCTCAGAAAGACCAGGAAACTTTCGAGGAATATGCTCAGAGATGGAAGGGGGTTGCAATTCAGATTAGCCCACCTCTAGAAGATAAAGAAATGACTAAAATCTTCTTGAAAACTCTTGATGCTTTCTACTTTGGCAAAATGATTGTGTTTACACCTCTTGATTTTGCCGACATGGTAGACATAGGTATGTGCATTGAGGAAGGCCTCCGAGAAGGACGTTTGACAAGAAAGACTGCTTTGTCCAATGATACAAGTAAGCTTGGGTTGAACTTTGATATGAAGAAAGAACAAAAAATAAGTATGGCGCCTCATGGGAGGCCAAAGAGGAACCAACCACAACAACATCGTGTTACTGCTGAAACTCGTGCTGCTCAGAAGAGGGAACCTCAGTATGATCTGATTCCTATGTTGTATGCAGATTTGCTACCAACTTTGATTAAAATGAAGTGTGTTCAGCTTAGACCACCTTTGCCAGTACCTGACAAATTACCTTTATGGTATAGATCTGATCTTTCTTGCATCTACCACTCGGGATCACCAGGCCATGATGTTGAACATTGTTATGGTTTGAGGAATGAGGTTAAAAGATTGATGAAGACCGGTATCTTGAAATTCAAAAACGCCAATCCTAATGTGCAAGTTTATTCATTACCAAATTATGAGACATCATCTGATGATAAGAGCACCAAAAAGGGGGAAGCACCTATGTCTTCTTTGAAGGATGCGAAAAAAGTGATACAGAACAGGTTGCCTACAGGTTGAAGGCATGTTACGGCTCTGCCAGAAAACAAGTATTTTGAAAATTTGGGCTTCTCTGCATTTGCCAGAACTGTTAAGCCAGGTGATGTGATCAAGTCCATCAGAGATACCTTCTACAATGCTGAATTGGTTCAATTTACCCCACCAAAAACTAATGTTGTGACTGAAGATGATTTTGAAGAGGGTTCATCCAGTTTTGTGACACATGGAATGATTTGATTGCTTTGAGTTAATGTTGGCGTTATTTCTGCTACTCTTTTTCCAGTTGAAATCAGTGATGCTAGGAACTAAGCCCTATAATCACTAGACTTCTATCTTTTTCCTGTCAAGCATTCGTTTGTTTTTAAAATTAGGTCTTTCATCAAGTACTTTTAATATAATAAACAAGCATGTTTTTGAAATCCATCCATTTGTGTTCATTCTCTTTCTTGTTTCATCACTTAAAAACTTGGAGTGAGGATGACGAAAATAAACAGCTGAATTTTGCTGATATATGCTTTCACTGGTGAAAAACTTAGCTGATAATGTAAGGTTTTGTTTCACTCTCTTTCACTATTTCATAAAAAAAAAAACAAACAAAAAGAAGTTCATGCTGAGTCGAGCCACTCTTGCATATGTTTTCATGGTTATCAAATTCTCTCAGCATCTGGATATAAATCTTTTTAAGACAAAAAAAGAGAGCAATTTTTGGTTTGGCACTTGACATGACACTTTAAGAGTATGAAGGTTGTTTTTGCACTTTAGGCTGCATTATGAAGGTTTAGTAATGATTCTATAAAATCGGTATTGTCTTAACACCTTAGACTCTCAGAAGTATGCAAGATTAATTTGAGTACTAATTTTGACAAAGTCTTGAATTTAAGTTTCAAAGTAACTCTTAGTAGTTTATCTCAGTAGTCGGCACCATCTTGAACACAAACTAAGTGGAAGATCGATGAACATAAGTGAATGATCTAAAAATGAAAGTTTCTATACTTTGGTTGATTTCAAAAATGGAAATACACTTATTAAGTTAGACGACCCTCACTCGGTCGTTTAATCCAACAGTTGCTGAACATACAAAGAAAAACCATTGTAAATACACCCATTAGTGGTTGGTTCAGAGGAGTCTGATTCTGAACTTGGTAGGGCGGGTTACGATCCGATTCCCCACAACCGCACTTGGAAGAGAAAAAAAAGGGGCTTACCAAACTTTTGTTATCAGCATCCCTCGACACATGATCATAATCACTAACAGATTTTCTACCATGAGCGTGTTCAAGATAACGGGCTTAATGTGATTGCACTTGAATGAAAAGGGTGGATAAAACTTAAACAAAAGTTAGAGTCACAATAAAATACTTAAGATTTTCCTTCATATGGTGAAAGTCTTTGACCACAATGTGTGGTTTTGTGTTACTACAGTACTCCTAGTTTTGATGTCAATTACTTGATTTTCATACCTAGTCAACAATCATGTATGATTAAGGTTGTCATATCCTGTTTCAAACTTGTGCTAAAAAAAAAAAAAAAGGGTTACTTTTTATGCCTAAGGACAAACAAAGTTTCAAATATGGGGGAATTTGATAACACAAATTTTACATTGTTTTTGGCTTGATTTACATGAATTTTAGCTAGATCTTCAAAACACCTAATTGAAGCTAGATTCACTATGAAAGCATATTCAGCAAGTTTGATGTTAAACTGACTCCTCCTGTTTGTTGAGTAATCACAAATTATCTTTTGTACACATCATATATGTTTCCATTCAAAAAAATACAAAAAAAAATATATTCAATTTCAAAACTTACATGTGCATTATATCAAAAATACTTTTCAAAAGAAATAATTTTACTTACAAACCAATGTTTGACATCGAAGAAATTTGAGCTATGGTCTGATCAAGGGCAAAACTGATTTGAGACGCTCCTAGCTAGGGGCAAGTTACATATGGATTCTGCCAATCAGGGGCAAACAAGTTGAATTTCCTGCTTATCCAGGTTGAAAATGATTCAAGGTCTGGTTACATTACAAGCATCAGTTGGTCAGGGGCATGCCCTTCAAGGTTTCAAAGACTTGGGCATACTATGTCAAGATTATATCTTCCTGAAATGTTACGTGTTGTAAAATAATGACAAGATTGTGGTCGTTAATATCATGAAGACAAAAGGACTTTTACTCTCAGTGCACGCTGCTGCGGTCAATAGATACAATGTTTAATGAACAAGGTCAATCAGTCACTCTCTCCGAGTGATTGTTTTCAAAGTTTTATCAGACTTAAGCGAAGGGTATGAAGCAAGGGACAAGTAGTCCCCGTTTTCTCAAGTTATTTCATCAACAACAGACATGATTTCTCTAAGAGAATATCAACAGTTATCTCAAGGAAAGTTGAACTTTAAAGTGCGAGACGAGGTCGTTTCCCAAAGAAGGGTGTTCTTACTTGACTTACATTGAATTGTTTCACAAGACAATTTCTAATGCACCAGTGAATTCTTGGCCTGGTATCTCCAGCCAAACTTGGATCAAGTTTCAGTCTATGGACACACCCCAATGAGGTCCATACGGTTATTTTACTTACAACAGAACTTGAATTCATATTGATATGGTGTTTTCTCCCAAGAAAACGGTACATTCCGAAGGAAAGTTGACAATTTTGTCTTGAATACAATCAAGTTTGAATACAGATCGTTCGATTTAAACGGTCATTTTCCCAAGGAAGTTGTTCCTTCCCCAAGGAGTTCTCTTGCTTCATCTACAACAACATATATACCTTGTTGAAACACTTTGAGTTACAATACGGCGTTGACTTGCTTTCCAGTCTCGTTCATCCTGTCTGTTTTGTCAGCATACAATCATACATACATACATACATACATAATATTCATACATAGCATTTACATGTGCCATAGACATTTACATCATTCATACACTGTTACATTGCATACAAATTTTTGTCTCTTTTGTCTTGTTTGTGTCTACAAAATAGAGTCGGGATGGGCATGTTGTTCTTTCCAATTAGAGTGTCAGCTTAGGCAGATAAGTGTACAACTCTTGTTTCAAAAACTCCCCACTAGACTCCTCTCTTGTGGAAGACGGTTGTTTCAGTTTTCCTACAACAAAAGGAAATTTTCAGTTGAATTTATTCTTCAATTGAACACAGAGTCTTGCTTTACAGTTCCCCTACGGTTTGTCCCCGGATTGGACATCATTCAAAACAACAAGTGACTAGCTATCCACACAAGAAGCTTGTATTTTACCAGATACACTTTACTTTTCCTCAAGTGGTTTCATCCCCAGTGAATCATATCAAGATACATACCACAAAAGATTACACAAGTCTTTACTTCCTACAAATATAAATACAAACGATCATACAAATCTTTTCTCTTTACACAAAAGACATACAAGTCTCATACAGTTCAACCTATCTATGTTACTTTTTGAAGTACTCCGTAGAGTTGTTTTCTCCCCAAGTGGTTGATATTACCTTTTTCACATCACTGTCAGTCAGATGATAGTTGATTTTCAAATAGTCGTATGTCAGTGTACGCCATTCCAGCTGTCGGTCAGTCGATAGTCTGTAGATTTAGGTGTTGTGTGTCAGTGCATAACATTCTTCTTATCGGTCAGTCGATAAGTCTTTTAATATACAATGGTCGTATGCCAGTGTACGCCATTCCAGCTGTCGGTCAGTCGATAGTCTGTAGATTTAGGTGTTGTGTGTCAGTGCATAACATCCTTCTTATCGGTCAGTCGATAAGTCTTTTGATATCCAATGGTCGTATGTCAGTGTACGCCACTCCAGCTGTCGGTCAGTCGATAGTTTATTGATATCAAAATGGTCGTATGTCAGTGTACGCCACTCCAGCTGTCGGTAAGTCGATAGTCTGTTGATTTAAATGTTGTGTGTCAGTGCATAACATCCTTCATATCGGTCAGTCGATAAGTTTATTGATATCAAAATGTCGTATGTTAGTGTACGCCATTCCAGCTTTCGGTCAGTCGATAGTCTGTTGATTTAAATGCTGTGTGTCAGTGCATAACATCTTTTCTATCGGTCAGTCGATAGTTTATTGATATCAAAGTGTTGTATGTCAGTGTACAACAATCCAGCTGTCGGTCAGTCGATAGTCTGTTGATTTTCAAATGGTCGTATGTCAGTATATGCCATTCCAGCTGTCGGTCAGTCGATAGTCTGTTGATTTAACTGTTGTGTGTCAGTGCATAACATCCTTATTATCGGTCAGTCGATAAGTCTTTGGATATCAAAATATCGTACGTCAGTGTACGCCATTCCAGCTGTCGGTCAGTCGATAGTCTGTTGATTTAAATGTTGTGTGTCAGTACATAACATTTTTCCTATCGGTGAGTCGATAGTTGATCATATAAATGTTGAGTGTCAGTGCCAACATTCTTTGCAGTCGGTCAGTTGATAGTTGATCTTATAAATGTTGAGTGTCAGTGCCAACATTATTTACTGTTGGTCGGTCAATAGTAAATGTTTTTTAATGGTTGTATGTCAGTGTATGTCATTCCTACTGTCGGTCAGTCGATAGTCTGTTGATTTAAATGTTGTGTGTCAGTACATAACATTTTTCCTATCGGTGAGTCGATAGTTGATCATATAAATGTTGAGTGTCAGTGCCAACATTCTTTGCAGTCGGTCAGTTGATAGTTGATCTTATAAATGTTGAGTGTCAGTGCCAACATTATTTACTGTTGGTCGGTCAATAGTAAATGTTTTTTAATGGTTGTATGTCAGTGTATGTCATTCCTACTGTCGGTCAGTCGATAGTTAAACATAAATGTTGTGTGTCAGCGCATAACATTCCTACTGTCGGTCAGTCGATAGTTAAACATAAATGTTGTGTGTCAGTGCATAACATTCCTGCTGTCGGTCAGTCGATAATTTTGATTTTCAAATGTTGTATGTCAGTGTACAACATTCCTGCCGTCGATCAGTCGATAGTTGCTAATATATAAATGGTTGTATGTCGGTATACGCCATTCTTACTGTCGGTCAGTCGATAGTTGATATTTTTGAAAATGTTGTGTGTCAGTATACAACATTCTTGTTGTCGGTCAGACGATAGTCAGTAACATTTTTCCCCAGTATTTGCTTAAGTCCCCCTGTAGAAATCGTCCCGATGAACTCAGGGTATATCTTGCTGTTTTCCCAGTCAGACCATGTTTTGTTCTTCCCCTGTGGAGTCTCAACTATGTTTTTCATTTGTCTGCCTTTTTTAACATTCATACAAAATTAAAAAGGAAAGTCAGCATTTTGCATATATTTGCATAATGAGTATTGCTAGAGGATTTTTAGGTCTAAAAATGGTGCACGTCTTATATTTAAGTCTCTTCAATTCCGTCTAGACAAATAATTACACTTTTCATCTCTCCTGTTGAAGAAACTTAAATAGGGGCAGTTGTTGTACCCCAATTTTGGACCTACAAATCCGATTCGCATTACATTTTCATAAAAAAATATAAAAATATTTACTTTTTTATTATACATGTTTCAATTGCATTTGTTTTGCACATTTTCATATTTTTCTCATATTTTCCAAAAAGTCAAAATAATATAAAAAAATAGTTTTTTGGTTTTATTTTACGCTTTATTCTAAAAATGTCAAAATAATAGTTTTTTCAGCTCATGATGTTAATTTTATTTTAATTAGCGTAAAAGTTTAAAAATATGAAAAATTAGCATTTTCTATTTTTCACGTTCATTTTATATTTCATTTCCATATATTTCAAAAATATGAAAAAGTACATTTTTATTTCACTTATACACATTTTATTTTATTTTATTATCATTTACATTTTATTTTAAAAAATATGCCAAGAGGAGGAAAGAGTAGAGCACTAGTTGCTCTATCTCTATGACTCACCATTTTATCTCATTCTTTTATCTTTACCATTTTTCCTAAAAAAAATTAAAAACTATTTTCTACCTTAACCAATCAAATTGCTCCACCTCACCCTTTTCCCATCATTATTATATTTTCTATTTTTCATTTTAATCAAATTACCCTTTTCTATCATTTTTACCCAATTATCTCACCTTTTATCATTATTACATTCCCTACCACTAACCCTAATTTCCCTCTATATAAGAAACCTCACATCACTCATTTTGGGGATCCATTCATTCATTCACGCATTCATACCAATCAAAATTATTCTCTCCTCAAAAAATAAATAAATAAACAAAACAAAAAAGAAAAAAAGAAGAACAGAAGCTTCTTCTTCTTCTTCTTCTCTCTCGCCCCCATAACCAAATCAAAAACTCAAATTCATCAAAACCTTCACAAATCTCAAACATAATTGATTAATAAGCTCCCTATACACTTCACAAACACAAAACAACAACGAAATCGCAAGCTAACGCACTCCTACAAGCCTACCCGAGCTCGTTTTTACATAACCTTGAGGTGAAGATTTCTCCTTCAATTCAACTCCGTTTTCGTTGATATTTGGCTCATTGAACTCGCGAGAACCATATGAAACTGATGTATGTATCAGTTTTCGTCAACCTCGCGTACAAAACGATTTCAAAATTTTAGATCCGAACTTGTTTCACTCGTTTTTAAAAATGTAGATATCTTTTTTTAAAAACCAAGTCTAGATTTGAGTTCTACGTGAGAAAACGAGTCGAATCGAGTACCCATACGCTTTTTTTTTATCCGGTTTTGAAGCTTCAGCAACTCATCGATGGCGGACGAGTCATGACTCGCTCACTGAGTCAATGACTCGTCCGGTTTGAGAAGAAGACCATGGTGTAGATCTGTTTTGTCAACTTCTAATCTGGTTCGTTTGATTTTATTTATTTATTTTGTTCATATGATTCGCTGATCAGACCTGGTACATCCGATCAAGATCAAATGATGATGGACCTTGGACTCATGATGGTCACGCGCGTTTGAAACCGCATTGGATCCAGGACTTGGTTCGGTTCAATCCTGGGATTGAACCGCCTGAACCAGTCCGGTCCAGGCAAAACGCCCGGTTCAACGTGTTTGGGCCTTCTGGGCCACTGTTTCTCTTCATTTTTGTTTTACTGCTTATACCCCCTATATTACTGTTACACCCCCTCTTGTTTATTTATTTATTTTTCGTTTTTTATGTCTTTTATTTATTTTATTTTTTATTTTTTTTTCCTTGCATTTTATTTAATTTATTTATTTTATAGCATCTATTAGTTTATTTACTTCATTTTTTTTTCATTGACGTTAAGCAATTTATTTTGTGCACTTTATTTATATGTCATTTTATTTCTTGCAATTTATTGTTTCTATGCATTTAAATTTTCATGTCACTATTATTGCATTTTGTGTGTTCTCTTTGCTTTAACCTTCTCTTCTCAATCCAATCTCCACTTGCACACACAAAACTCTCTCTATACTACTTCTCCCTCCAAATTATTACTATTTCTCTCTCATTTCTTCACATTAAAAATAAGTAAAAAAGCAATAGACTAGAGGTTACTATAGGATACTATAGGCGCTTAGGATGCTAAAACCTTCCCTAGGTGTAATCAACCCCCGAACTTAGAATTTCTTTTAAACGGTTTTTTGATACTTTCCCCTCTTTGGAAATGAAAGATCAATGTAGTGGTGGAAATCCCAAATTTCCCGCAACACAATTAAAGTGGAGCTTTTTAATTAAATGAAATGAGAAGGAGCCTGACGTACGGCTCGTCTTCGGCTTATTTCACTTTAATTAATTAATAAAGTTCAATTAATAAGCTGAATGAAAAGGGGGGAGCCTGACGTACGACTCGTCTCTTCCTGAATGATCTGGTCCCTGTCACACGACTCGTGATTTAGGGTTGTTTTCATTCTCAAAACAACTTCATAAAATCTAAATGACACTCAACACAATCAACTATTTTTCCTGCCCTTGTGCAGTCAACTCTTTTTCAACTGTCAAACTTTTAACTTTTTTTTCTTAAAAAGATGATGCTTTATCCATTCCCCTGACACTGACAAACACTTAAGCCTAAGTTGAGCATACAAGCAAAATGTCGTATCAGTGGAATGCAACCTAAGCATTGTTTATCAAAAACCACCAACACACAAAACAATTTTCAGGAAGAACTACATGAGCTTTGACTTCCTCATTGTACTTTGAGGATACATAGGAGCGAGAGCCTCTCTCGTCAAGCCAAATAATAAAAACTCTTTTTTTCTCTTTTCAGTTTATTATGCGGTAATCTTTTCTTTTATGCGGTTAACTCTTTTTAAGCAAACCAAATTTCCTCAACTGGTTCCAGTTGAGTACAATGGATATGAGGGGGTGTTAACGTCTTCCCCTTATGTAACCAACTCCCGAACTCAACTCCTAAAGGTTTTGTCATTATTTTCCTTTCCCCTCATGGGATAAATAAAATGTGGTGGCGACTTCATTTTTTACATTTGTGCATTGCATTTCATCATTGCATTTTTGTATATTTTTTATGCCCGTTGTTACAATGTCAAGACTTGATAACTCCTTATCCCATGATCCATGAGATGCGATCACCAGCCTATCTTCATAATAGTCTTTATGCTTTAAGGTTATCCCTCTTCACCTTAAAGCTCGACTATGATACTTTAAGAATGATGTCCTTATGTTTAATAGAATCTCATGATTTAGTCACACTTAATATTTCTTTAAACGGACAATCTATTCTGAGACTTCATTATTCTTTTGGACTCTTGCAAACATAATAAAAAAATGTCTTTTAATATTAATAAATAAAACTTTATATTATTAATAATTAGTTTGATACAAGTACTAAAATCATTGGCCTCTAGGGCTTGCACCAACAAAGGACGCTCTCATTTATCTTATATATACCCTTTGACGAGGTCAATATTCAACCTCACTGCAAATCAACCATCAAGATTCAAGACCTCACCTTTTTCCAATCGGAGTTGTTCAGTTCTGCCCGTTCAAAACATAAACAGTGTAGTTTATATATATGGTTACCACAAAATAATTGTTTACAATTAAATAATTAACTTGTGATCATTCAGTTTCATCAATAATCTATCTACCTATATAGCTATTAATTTGCATACACGAACTATTCCAAGAAGCAACACATTAAACCTCGATACAAGCAAAAACAAGAACCTTAGAACCTTAAACTAAGCTACCTAGAAGTTCTAGAACAAGTCCATGAAGAAGCTGTATACAAACTAGTATCTTTCCAACCAAGTCTTAACATGCCATCAAGTTGAGAAAGACTATAGCCATGAGCTGGTGAAAACATGTTCAATATCAACTGTGCTTGAGCCATTGAATTAGCACTCATTGGAACCTGCTGAAAACTATTTCTTGCAATAAGTTCACTTCTCCAAAGCCTAAACTTTTCTTCACCACTTCTCTTAGGACCTCCTATAGCCAATATATTGTTAATCTCTTTTGAGAGAAGATTATGTTCAACAATATTTCTGTTAGAATCATCACTATGTAGATATGATCCAAGAGAATCAAAAAGGGTGGAATAGTAATGCAATGAACCAACAAAACGATCTAAAAACGACCCTCCAATGTTAACATCTTGTTCTACCAAAGTTATGATTCTTGGTTCCAATTCTTCAACAAGTCTCAAAGTTTTCCAATCAGGTCCAGTTGAATCATACAAAGAATGTTGCAACCAATGAACTGCAAGTGTCTCATTAGGCCTAATTTGCAACATGGAAACATCAACAACTTCACCAAATTTACATGCTATAGGGTAAAATTCAAAACACAAACCGAGTCTTCTCGCAAAATTTGAGAGGTTTTTCCCTGTCTCAACAAGAAGCTCCATCGATGCTCCCATCCCCGTCATTCGAACCTTCGGTCTACCCTCCATCCGAGTCGCGAGTATGTGAAAAAAAGCCGGCCATTGAAGACCTTGCATGATATCCAAATCAATGATATGAATGTCATTACAACGATTCACCGCTTCGAGAATGGCTTGGTTTGAAGTAAAATGTGAAAATTTGATGAAAGGGGAAATATTATTGAACACTTGGAGTGCAGAATGAATGGTTCTATGATCAATCAAAGGTGAACAAACTCCAAGCCATGAATTCATCACTCTACTAATCATAGCTTTTGCAAAATAAGCAACAACACGTTCAGCACATGATGATTTATAAGGTGAAGATAATTGTGTTAACTCTAGTAACATTCTATGAGCTTCACCAAGATTCTCAACTGAAATGGCCACTGCACATTCCATTAAAAGGGTTATCAAATTTAACCCTTGATCACATTCATAATCACTATTATTATGGTTATGATTATGAACTAAATCTAAGGTGTTGTTCGTTTGAATGTGAAGATTATGAGTAGTATTATTTTCAGAAGTGCTTTGTGGTAAGTGATCTTCAACAAAGTGTTTAGTAATGTGTTCAACCCAATCACATAGATCATTATTATGTCCTAAGTTTAGGGAATGATTTTCTGTAAGTGATTTTGGATAAGGATTTGTTTGGATTGGAGGTGGCAATAATAAGTCATTTGTAATGATTGTGTAGTCCCACGTTTCATGCATGTGAGGATGAATCATGTTTGGATTTGCGTGAAGGACTTCAAATCCCACTTTCATCATAGAAAGAAAGATATATCAAATTAATGCTTAAAATCTATAGATACTAATATAAAGAAAATTATTATGTAGCTAAACAAATAATAATACAAAGAAGTAGAAAATGGAGGAGTTTGGAGTGTGAATGTGAGAGGGAGTTTTCAAGAGGAGGGTTATGTTACTTTTTAAAGGGAAGTTTTGTGACCAAATAATAATTATGAATTTATGATTAAGTAAAGTAAATTAAATAGAATTGGAGTGTTGTCAATACTCATAGCATTGCCAATTCCTGGTGATGGCCGGCATAATCAAGCCATTTGGAAAAAGACAAGTCACTAGAAGATAATCATTACACGTAGATTTGGCAGTGATTTTTCCATTAAGTAATCAAGCTAATTATGTTATCAATCTTTTAAGGGTCATACTAACTGGTTCATTAGTTAAGGATACAAATTTTAAAAAACAATTGTATTGAAAATAATGTTTTTTATATTTTACAAATATTAATAATTACACAAGTTTTAATATAATTTTAGATTTTTGCTAATTATTTACCTATCATAATTTGGGAGTATTTATCCATCAACTACTCAATAATATTTCAACCGATATAAATTTTATAAAATACACCGTTAGATTGAAAGTTTATATCATATAAATTATTTGTATAAAATTTCAGACAAATTCAAAATCATTTGATATGTTAATGAGACACATCAAGATTAACGATGTTTCAAAGAACACACAAACCGTTAATTTTGATGTGTCTCAATAACATATCAAATTATTTTGAATTTAAAATTTTACACAAATAATTTATATGATATAAACTTTCAATTCAATGGTGTATTTTATAAAATTTATATTAGTTAAAATATTATTGAATGGTTGATAGATAAATACTTTAAATCATGAAGAGGTAGATCAAGCGTCACCATAATTTTATTATATAGGACACTAATTTAACATTTTTAATCTTTTAATACTATTTAAAAATCAAGTGCTCATTCTGAGCATTAGTAAAGATATCTTATTATGTATGATGATGTTAGAATTCGTATTTAAAATTCTTTACTTATTCATCTCAAGAGACAAATTTCAAACTATTAGATTAGTTACGTTACTAAAAGAAACATCATGATAACAAGTTCCAACAGAAAATGAATCTTTTAAGATAGTTAAATTCAATTTTTGTGTAGAACAAATTTTAATAACATTTTACTTACTTTTCAATGGAATTCTAAATTCTTTGAAAAAAACAAACGTTGAAAAAAGAAATACTACAGGAAATGAAATTGACAAAAAAAATTTATCAACTTTTGATTTTTGACAATAATACTACAAATCTTAATTAGACATATGTGTGTTGTCTAAGGATTTTTATACTACAAAACTTAATTAGATATTTGTGTTGTATCAAAGTATTATTTTGTTATTGTAAAGTATGAAGTTTATGTTATTATCATTTAGTAATGATTAATTTCTATAAAAAAAAGCGAAATATACAAAACGGAAATGATAAAATACACATACTATTAACAAATATCTTTTTATTAAAGTTTATATACTACCAAATAATCCCTCGATAAAGATATTTAAATAACTATCATTCTATCAAAAAAAATTGTTTTTTTAAGTGTCATTTGATAAATTATGACTATAAGTTGTCAAATATATTATTTTTTATTTTATTAACTCGAATGTACAATTTTCAAGAAATGCAGAATTTATTAATGGATAAAGAGCGTGACTTAAACAAGGATAAAAAAGGGGAAAAAACAACACACAAAATCCACAATTTTTGTAAAAGAATTTTTTCCTAGAATGATAGTCATATTTAGGAGCAGATGATGGAGTAATATTTTCGGATGAAAAGAGGAACAACTAAAAGTCATAATTTATTTTAGTATTACCAAAACATCTTTTGTCTAAAGTCATAAAAATAGGATGTTTAGTGAGCATTGCAACATTGCAATATCAATTATTGAAGAGGTAAGTGTGTGTGTGTGATATCACTTATGAGACACCATCTTATAGTGAAAGTGTGTTTCTCGTAACTCTTGAGTGAGAATGTTTGAGTTTTTTTTTTTGAACAACAAATATATTAATATAATTAACTAAATCTCTGCATAAGATGAACAGAGACGGGTAAAAAATAAACTACAAAACAAAGAATGCTTGAGGTTTGTAAATTGATACTTAATTTAGATTGAGTTATAATGATCATATTTGTGATAGTTAAACAATTTGGTTGAGACATTCCATTTTTGAATGTTTAACAAGATCAAATGTATACATATTACTTATTTATAATTTTTAATAGTAGTATTTAATAAATATTAAATTCATCCAACATACCTTTATAAAACGTTCCAAATAATGAGTCAAAAAAAGTTTTAGATGAGGCTTGCAAATAACATATCTTACTAATAACTCTACATAATTATATATGGATACCACCAAAATAATATAGACACAAATGTTTATTTACTAAGCATTACCTATTTAGTTACTCTTTTTCTTTTGCTCCAATGAAATACCTAATAAGTAACGGCTCTTTAAGTGGTAAAAATAGCCTATTAGAGATGGTTACGTTGTGACATAGGCAACAAGTGTGCCTGGACTTGATATGTGCTTGTTATAGGTTTGAGTTTTAGGCCTAAAGCCTGACCTATGAAACGTGTGGTCTGACCTATATTAGCTTGTTTAAAAACATATTTCATATATTTAAATAAGTAATTATATTAATATGTAAATAGACTAATCAATTAATTGACCAATAAGATTAAACTCTCTTTTAGTATTTCACATCATAGTTTAGTGAATTTTGCTATATATACATCATATTTCAATCTAGTTTATAACAATACATTCATATACGCAAAACAATAATTCATTATAATGTTATTAGAATTATACTTTTGTTTAAAGTTTAATATTTAATATTAAATTATAAAATTAATAAAAATATTATTAATATTTATTTAATTAAGCCGGCATAGTAGACTTAAATGACTTTTATTATGGTCTGTAGACTGACCTTTTAAACTAAATAGACTTCTAAAAAAGCTTTGGCCTACTCTATTTAAAAAACAGTCTGACCTGAGTCTATATAGACTAGGCTGTAGGCCCCTGTAGGCGGTCTGACCTATTTTCACCCCTACCATTTTTTCACCTTTAAAAAGTGAATTTCTAACCGTTAGACTACCAAATCAAAATAAATAATTCACTACATTAACTTAACTGTGCTTTCAATAGTATGAATAAAGTATTTTCAATTCTAGCTTAATTGAAAAAATTAATCCACTTAATATATTACAAACTCCTTTTTTTTATAAGATATATTACCTTTGTTCCTATATACAAGAGAAAATGAACTTTTTAGATTCATTAAAAATTTAATGTATCTGGTCTTTAAATAGACTAAATACATTAATTTTTTAATAAATCTCAAAATAAATTATCTTTTATAAATAAGAACAGAGATAGTATTTTATACTCTATAAACAAGACAAATAACATCTATCTCCGTGAGTTTACCTTAATTGGTAGAGATATTACACATAAAATATAGGATTAGAATTTGAATTCTTATACAAACACTTATTTGTAACTGACAAAAAACAGACAAATAACACATACGGATGAGATCCTAACTTTTCCCCTTTTAATTAATATTGATCATACACGGTTTAACGGTTTGAGTTGGTTTTCAAGGTGTGGTAAATAACTTGAAAAAGGACGTTTTTGTTGTATATATTACTATGATTATGACGTTCAAAAAGGACAAATTTCCTATACAAATAACTAGTGTAGGAACATACCACTACCGGGAATAATTGATCCTCTCCCGTGAGAATTTCACGGAGGGATTCCGGTGCAAATCTTACACCACATAATTATTCTTAATAATCTAATCTTCCTTCTCTCACGTAACCAAAATAAAATAATCTAATCCTTCTGCAAAAAAAAAAAAAATTAATAACCACTGAAAAAACTAATTTTTGGTAAGTTAACCTTTGATAAAACTGTTAATATATTATTATATGCTGTTAATTATTAAACCACCTTTTAGGTGAAAATGATGTCTATATATATGTTACTTTATTCTGGCTGTAGTGGCTTTGAACGACCATCAAGTTCTTTTACCAAGCTACAAGGACAGTTTAATATACAAACCTTATTGCTTAGTCCTTATTCAAATGCATCTCTCTTAATCAATAATCATAGTTATAAATTATTGATTGATTTGTAAGCTTGCCGACTTGTATTGTATTGTTGTGCACTTTTGTAGTCAGGGGTTAACATTTTTTAATAGGGTGTTGCTATGGTACAATAGATAAATCATCATGTACCGATACAACAACATGCATTGACCAATGATTACTTGACATGTAAAATAATATTTGACATACGGTAATAATTAATTTTTAAAATATAATATAAAAATGCTGATGTGGACAAAATGTGGTTTTTTATTGGTTAAATCTTCTATTGTACCGGTACATGATGATTTATCTATTGTAACATAGAATTTCCCTTTTTAATATTATGCTTTAAATAACACGGCACAAGAAAGAAAAAAAATGGTACCAGAATCCAGGGCTTCTTCATATATCATTTAACCTTGTCCTATTATTATTATTATTATTATTATTATTATTATTATTATTATTATTATTATTATTATTATTATTATTATTTTGACATTTTCTAGATTCAGGCTGCTTCATATCTAACAGCTTCACTGGAATATGCGTATACAACCATTCTTTATTTCGTTAAAAAATGGAGAAGCACAAAAATGTTCCAATGCAAAAAATAAATAGAAAACATCGTGTATGCTTTAAATAACACGGCACAAGAAAGAAAAAAAATGGTACCAGAATCCAGGGCTTCTTCATATATCATTTAACCTTGTCCTATTATTATTATTATTATTATTATTATTATTATTATTATTATTTTGACATTTTCTAGATTCAGGCTGCTTCATATCTAACAGCTTCACTGGAATATGCGTATACAACCATTCTTTATTTCGTTAAAAAATGGAGAAGCACAAAAATGTTCCAATGCAAAAAATAAATAGAAAACATCGTGTATGCTTTAAATAACACGGCACAAGAAAGAAAAAAAATGGTACCAGAATCCAGGGCTTCTTCATATATCATTTAACCTTGTCCTATTATTATTATTATTATTATTATTATTATTATTATTATTATTATTATTTTGACATTTTCTAGATTCAGGCTGCTTCATATCTAACAGCTTCACTGGAATATGCGTATACAACCATTCTTTATTTCGTTAAAAAATGGAGAAGCACAAAAATGTTCCAATGCAAAAAATAAATAGAAAACATCGTGTATGCTTTAAATAACACGGCACAAGAAAGAAAAAAAATGGTACCAGAATCCAGGGCTTCTTCATATATCATTTAACCTTGTCCTATTATTATTATTATTATTATTATTATTTTGACATTTTCTAGATTCAGGCAGGCTGCTTCATATCTAACAGCTTCACTGGAATATGCGTATACAACCATTCTTTATTTCGTTAAAAAATGGAGAAGCACAAAAATGTTCCAATGCAAAAAATAAATAGAAAACATCGTTGCAGTGTGTAAAGAAACCAAATGTTGAAAGGAGCCGTCATAATGTGATATCATGTTTCAAAAATAGGCATGAGTGTTATTTCGATCTTGATATCGTGCCTTTTATGTCGTCGTGATTGAAATTAAGGTCATAGTAGCGGTTAACTGCGATTTTCTACGATATCAAAAGTTGTAATACTACAAAATTTTGATTATATAAACAGTCCTTCACCCTCTCATAGAAACACTTCTCTACCTGAAAAATGCTACTATTAGATGTACAATTGGAAAATAAATGCAGAGAAACATTGAATTTTATGCAGATTTGTATCAACATGGACTCTGATAAATTTAATTAAATGCAGGTTTCGTACTACAAAGTTACTTATCAGAACTGCTTTGTTACAATTAATCTAAAATAGAGCATGAATAAAATACAGTGTATCCACAATTCAATAACATCAGGTATCAGTTACAGAGTAGCATATGCGACAATGGACAGTAAGAGATTTACAATTCAATAGTTGCACTTGCCAGCAAAGACTTGTCCAAGCCAGCTTGAGGTTAATTTACTTGATCCAAGAGACAGCACTTTCTTGCCTTTTCTCATAACCATTAACTAGTGTGACCAATAACAATTCCAAACGTGGAATTGCATCAAGAGTGACATTTAAAGCACGGAAATAGTCGAATATATTCATGAATTATGATACCTACACTATTTGACTCAATAGATCACGAGATTGCCTTGTTAGGACTTATGAGTAAGATTCCTCTCACTATGAGATGGCTCTAACTTGGGTGGCAAGAGATTTAAAAAGCTTCCTTGAGCAGGCCGATCACTTGGAGATGTATCAGAAACCTCAGACACCTCTGAATCGGAATCTATCATAAAACCGGTATGGTTCGATGAAAAAATTTATGGTTACATGCAAGAAGCGAAGATATCCATAGAACATCATGAATTAAGAAAACAGTTTGAAAGAATCAAATAGTAACAAATATGTAAGAGCCTACCGAAAAGCGACTTAATGGAAGGTCTCTTTGATTTGGAGGGTTTCTTCTTCAGTTCAGCTGGAACGCAATAGGATGGCAAGTCAACACAAAAGAGTAATAGACCCATTAACTTCTAGAACATTTGGAAACGTTAAATGCAATCAGCAACCCAAACAAAACAAAACAAAAACTTTTCAACATAACCTTACGAATTTATCTTCTACATCTCCAGCTAAAATGACATGCAATAGCTGATGTGAAGCTGCAGTTTGATATATTGATTCAATAATCTATGGTAATTGCCCCCCACCCCCCTCCCCTCTTTTGTTGCTCAAACAGGCAAAATATACTACCAGAAGGTGGGGTTGGGGGGATTCTGAGCAACATAAGGGGAGAAGAGAAACTGTCATAACCTATATTGAGTTATTGACCTTCCAACAGAAGATGGAATGAATCACATGGTGGTCAAATTTCTTCATTTGTACCAAGTTTTGCATATAATGGTTGCCCGTGTAGTTATTGACCGACTAATGTTTTATAACGTACCTTCTGATGTTATGAGGATTCCTTATCAGTTATCATCCAACTTTTTAATTGTTAGTGATAGAGACTTGAATGTAAAAGTGGGCCTTGACTTTGGCCCAAGACTAATGTGTGGAAAGGAATGATGAGGTGGCAAAGAATGTATGAGGAGTGCATGTATTGCATGAGAAATTGGTTATATATATATAGTGCTTAGTAGAAGGAGAATATTCAGGGAGATATTAAGTTAGTTTGTATGGGTCACTTTTTTAGTGATTGGGAAGCATTTATGCTTTTGGGGCTGTTAGAGTAGTATCTCTAATAGTTTGTTACTCTGTTTTTACTCATTTTCCATGAACAAATGCTTGTAATTGTTCATCTATTTCTTTAATACAATTACACAATTTTCATCACAATCCATTTATATTTCTTTGTTAAGATCACAGTTCTATCAATTGGTCCGACCTACCGGATCCAACTGAGAGCCAGCGATGGAGGACATTTTGATTATGAAGAAGCAATTACCAGATTTCATGGGAACCGATCCTGTTGGCTGGATCACTTCGGCTGAAAGGTTCTTTGAGAATAATGAAGTTCCTTCTCGTGATAAGCTTCAATGGGCTTTTATGAGCATGGAGGATAAACAAGCGATGATGTGGTTTTATTATTGGTGCGAAGAGAACCCAGATGCAGATTGGAAAACATTTTCCATGGCTATGGTGAGACAATTTGGAGCAGAGCACTTGATACAAACATACGATGAGCCAAAACTGAAGGTTAGCGAGGCATTCACCGATGACCGAGAAGAAATTCGCATCATAGAAACTGATCGTAATTCCGAAACGATCGTGATCGCAGAAAGGTTAGAAACAATTGAGACTCAAATAAATGAGAAGGAGCAAAAGATGAATGATGAAGATCGAATTCAGTTGAAGGAGGGGCAGATGGCTTGTGACCCGACGATGATTCCACCACCTCCGCCGAACTTCGTTAATCCTTTAATTGTGATTTCACAGCGTGGACAGCAGCCTGAGCCGAAGGACTCCGAAACTGTCGTTACTGCTACGACGCAACCAAAATCAACAGAAGTGAATCCGTTCATAGTGGCCGGAGGGGTTTCAGTTACCAATTGCGTCAAATCGTGGAAATCAGAGATGAAGGTGGAGAGACAACGTCTTCACAGTTCGGATGTGCGACCACCATCAAAACCACCAGACGTGGAGGTTGAGACGGACAGCGTAGAGCTGAACAACCATCACCAAGGGATGCCACGACCTCCGTCGAAACCGCCAGACACCGGTAAATCTGCGACGTTACTACAACAAGTTTCACCAGTCAAGTCGCAAGAAATGTTGGACATCATTCAGTGTGTGGTGGCCCATCCACAACCGGAGATGATGACGGCCATCATACTTGTGACGGCGGAAGATTCAATCGCAGGTGAGTTGATGCGTTTCATCTCACTTTTAGCTGGGAAGGGTCCAGAGAAAGCAGGGGTAAAAGGGGAAACTAATGGTAAGTTGTCCAACATTAGTGTAGTCCACGTGTTCCCTTTAATTGGTGAGTTAATTGCTTCTCTTAATCTAATAATAAGGGGCCCTACTGATATTAATAATGATAATATTATTATTATTAGTTTACTGGAAAAGGAGACTACAGTTTGGTCTGAAGAAATATTGATAGAGAAGGCCCAATTTAATAATAATATTAGGCCCATGGATAAAGAATACAAGCTATTGGATATCCTAATTCAACCTCAATGGTTCCTCTTGGTGAACCCGATCCAATTTCAAATGGTGCATAGCATTGTTAAGTTGTTCCCCAGAGATATAGAAATTTATGAGAAGTGCCAAAAGGTTATTATACTTTCTGAATATGTTGTTCTGATGGGCAATTGTGTTAGGAGGCAAGTTAAGGGGTTTATTGTCAAATTGGAAGTTGATGTTCATGACAGGGAGGGCATTCTCAAAGAGAAAGTTCAATGTTATTTCACTGTGTTTACAATGGTTGAATTATTAAGGGCCATGGATGTGGATGGAGTTGATGCTATTAATGCTTTAGCATCATTTGAGTTACTAGTCATGATCAAACAAGTCCACCATTTTGAAATTATGCTGTACTACTTGAATGAGGATAATTTTTTGATGCAACACAATGGAATTGAGATTTTGTCTAAACTTGGTGGGGATCAGCCAACGGGTCTTGATGAGTTACTATCTTTCAATTTGATCATTTGCAACTGTGTGACTGAGAGATTCAATGTGAAGGCAAAAAATGAGAGAGGTCTTGATGTGTGTCATTGGATGATGTTGAGATATTTTATATTTATATTTTATATTTATATTTATGACTAGTATCTTCTAGGATATTATGTTTTTATATCTAGATTCTTATTTATTTTAGTGACTCTTGTATCTATAAATATACATTGTATATTTCCCATTCAATATATGAAAAATATTCCTCAGTTTCAAGTTGGTATCAGAGCCTATCCTAGATCCATTTGTTATTTGTTGTGGAGACCTCCCATATTTGGGGCACCCGTTATTGTTGACTCCACGTTCCAGCTTGTTCAGTTCTGGACGTGAGGGGGTGTGTTAGAAGTCCCACATTGGCTAGAGATATGGTATAGATAAGCTTTATAAATGTGTGCAAACCTCAACTCTCAAGCTAGCTTTTGTGGTTGAGTATAGGCCTCCTAAATTCTAATTGATGACAAATGGAGAGATGTTTCCAGATTCGGTGCTAGGAGCACGCAAAACAAGAAGGATTTGATTAAGCACTCGGTTATCGTTATTCTAGTACCTTTGGAGCTTGAATTGGACAACCTTGGAAATGCACTGTTAGTTGAAAAATCTCTCTTATATCTTCCAAAATGTTCAAAGATTCACACTTTCTTAGGCTATGCTTATGAGGCAGAAACTTGTTGTTTGCTAATGGTTGGTTATCTGTTGAGAAAGAAATTGCAGTCTTTTATGTTTGAGGAGAAAATAAAACAGCAGCCACTAATTCCTTCAAGCATTTATGTCTGGTGCATACTTTATAAGTGGATTCAAAAAGTCCCCACCACCTGCTGCATTTATCCAAAACAAGGATCACTAGATAATAAGAGGATAATGTCATTGTATTACTCAATGCCTATCCGGCAATGGGACACAGGAGAGCTCAAATTTCCTATGGCAGTGACAACTTTTGACTACTGCTGGAATGACCTGTTTATTTTTCAGGAATTGCTCAACTTTGTATTTGATAGAGGCAAGTTTGAAGGGTGCAAAGTTTCAACCTTGAGGACAAGGTTGTTTAAAGGGGTGGGTATTGATAGAGACTTGAATGTAAAAGTGGCCTTGACTTTGGCCCAAGACTAATGTGTGGAAAGGAATGATGAGGTGGCAAAGAATGCATGAGGAGTGCATGTATTGCATGAGAAATTGGTTATATATATATAGTGCTTAGTAGAAGGAGAATATTCAGGGAGATATTAAGTTAGTTTGTATGGGTCACTTTTTTAGTGATTGGGAAGCATTTATGCTTTTGGGGCTGTTAGAGTAGTATCTCTAATAGTTTGTTACTCTGTTTTTACTCATTTTCCATGAACAAATGCTTGTAATTGTTCATCTATTTCTTTAATACAATTACACAATTTTCATCACAATCCATTTATATTTCTTTGTTAAGATCACAGTTCTATCAGTTAGAATATCTTCAAAATATCATACCATATCATTATTCTATCATAAAATGTCATTTATCTTAGATTATCCTTAAGGATTAAGTTGAATATAATTCTATGCCTAATAGACTTTACCCTATAACTTTAACTTTATACTAGAGTGGTGCCTTACTTTATGAGCAATATTGTCACTGTTATGCAGTTGGGTTTCCGAAAACACAGCTTGTTGTAACAATGTCATTATCTCCATGATTCCTTCTCACCAGCTATGCAGTTGGGTTTCCTCTCTCAAAGCCTGTTTCAAAAGGCTTAGATCCATTCGCCCAACTGCCATGTCCTTCTGTAGGCCCCAAATATCTTACATGCAATATGGCCCATGGTATACGAGATGCACTTCGGTCACTATCGTCTCATGTAATTTGGACCCCGATTAAACTAGATGCATGTTGGCTATCCTGAATGTCATCCAACCTCGATTATCCCTGATGAAGTTTGACAATCCTAGTTATAGACTAGCGCGGAGTTTTCTCTAAGTTGTTTCCTATCAATTATCAATATTATGTAGAGACTATATATATTTTTCATTTCAAAGGATTCATTTCTGTTAGAAGTCTCACATTGGCTAGAGATATGGTACAAATAGCTTTTATAAGGGTAGTGCAAACCACAACTCTCAAGCTAGTTTTTGTGGTTGAGCATAAGCCTCCCAAATTCTAATATGGTACCAGAGCCTATCTTAGATCCATTTGTTGTTGTGAAGACCTCCTATATTTGGGCCACCTGCTATTGCTGATTTCATATTCCAGCTTGTTCAGTTCTAGACGTGAGGGGGGTGTGTTAGACGTCCCACATTGGCTACAGATATTGTAAATGTTTTATTTTGAACAATGGAAAAGAAAATCTTGGAGAGCTTGATGCGAAGTTGGATGAGGAAATCTTTTTGGAATATTCATTGTCTAGTAAAGAATATAGGGAGACATCACAAAGGGCGTGTCAACACGCTCACATAAACAATTTTTGTTCACACTATGCATTTGTGTCACAAGTAGAATCTAAAAATTCCAAAAGTGTCTTACTTGATGAACATTGGACACTTGCTATGTAAGATGACCTAAATCAATTTAAAAGAAATGAGGTATGAGACTTAGTACCACCACCTCCAAATCATCAAGTAATTGGAACTTGTTGGGTCTTTAGGAACAAACTTGATGAACATGGTGTCATAGTTAGAAACAATGCACAAGGTTATAACCAAGAGAAGGGCATTGACTATGAGGAAACTTATGTGCCGGTTGCCCACCTCGAAGCTATAAGACTTTTGCTTGCATGTGCATGTAACATGAATTTTAAGATTTATCAAATGGATGTTAAAAGTGTTTTTCTTAACGACTACATTAATGAAGAAGTCTATCTGGCACAATCTCCCAGTTTTGAAAATCATGAGTATCCAAGTTATGTTTATAAATTGAAAAGAGCACTATATGACCTTAAACAAGCTCTATCTCCTAGAGCTTGGTATGAACACCTTAGTAAGTTCTTAATCAAAAATACTTCCGTATAAGAGACCACAAAAAACCAGATTCGATCGAGAAATCAGGTACTGTACAGACAGCTGTTAAAAAATGAACGGACGACTATAGAAAAGTATGCAGAGTTGTACCGACGGAGGCAGGAAGCTTGGACAGACAAAGTACAAATAGTGGTTAACTTGATAAACTTGACAACATGTAGTGCTTAGTCAAGATTTGAGGTTATTGACAGCAGAAAATGCCCAATCAGATTTGAGGTTACTGACAACAGAAAAATGCCCAGTCAGACTTTCTCAAGAATTATTTGCGGAAGCAGAGTCCCCTAGATCAGGAGCTTTGATGCCATGTGAAAAATAGAATGAATAATTTTCTGAATGTGCTTGAGTTAATTTTGCACTCAGCACCATCCTTTATTTATAAGGTTGGTAGTTACAATAGCAATAAATGAGAGAGTAACTAAGCTAACACAATTTCTTAAGATACATTGAACTTAATCTTCTGGTTGCACAATGAACCTTAATATATTTTAATTTCCAACAGTATCGATACAAAACTGATCTCAAAGAGGAGCTTTTGTGTATCGATACACATTTATATGTATCGATACACATCGGTCTCTCTTTGAAACAGAGGGAACATGGTGTATCAATACACAGATATATGTATCGATACATATCACGCAATCTTTAAACCAGAGAGCCTTATATGTATCGAGTCTCAATTAAATATGTATCGATACATATCAGCAAATTTTCAATTTTTTATGCTGTCAAGAGTTTGTATCAATACATACTTAAGTTTGTATCGATACATATCAGTTAAAATTGCTTAAATTTACTTCATTCTATTTTCCCTTATAAATAGCATCGTGGGTATTGTTGTATGAGTGAGAAACTATTGGAAAATAGATTTTGATCAAAATAGGGTGATAATTTTGGATCAAATTGGATTGTGATCAAGTTTTTCATCTTCTTCCAATTCTCAAATTCCTCAAAGTTGATTACTCTTTGAATTAGATCGATGGGGTGGAATTGATCGCAAGGGAGTTTTCTCATCGGGTATTCAAGAAACATTGTTCTTGAAGGATCGACGTAACAACGAGGGAATCAGCCGAATAACCGTCACGGGGTTCTTGGTAGAAGGACAAGGTGAGGATCGGTTATTGCAATCGGAGGTTGAAGTTGTGGATTGCGTCGAGGTTCGCTCAAATTCACCAAAGCTGCGTCAAGTGAAGAAAGGATCGAGGATCGAGGGTCGAGTCTTTTCGTATAGTCTTGCGTATTGTATTCTTTGGAATTTGTGCATTATTGTAAACAACAAAGAGATTGTCAATAAAAATCTCAATCTCATATTTTGGCGAGATTGAGGGGAGACGTATCTGCTGAACGCGAGGACGACACGAAAGCAAGGGAACTCCCATATCAAGCATTTGCGTCTTTTTTCTCCTTGAACTCTTTAATTTCACTTTTTAATTCAATTGTTATTCGTTTGCATTTTGTGTAATTTGGACCATATAACTTGCTTGTTAAGTAATCAAAACCGTTAATCGTTCGTAAATTAATGTAATGCTACTTCTCCTTTGTAAAAACGTTAATTGTTTATATGATCATTTATTCAACCCCTTTCTAAGTGATTAGCCAAGTAGTCTAACAAATATGGCATAGATAGCCTTTACAATAATAGTGCAAACCTCAACTCTCAAGCTAGCTTTTGTGGTTGAGTATAGACCTCCCAAATTCTAATAATTTCTAACAAGCTAAAATCTTAGTGACCTTTTTCACAAGAGTGGTGTTAGAAAATATGTAAAATATAACAACCATAACACTATTCATCATAGATTAAGAGCGTCTTAGATTCTCTCTTATGATTAGATTCCATATTTCCTCATATATAACGATTTCTTCAATATTAAATTAGGATTAAGCCTCTGATATCAGTATAAATAAGAAGGTGCATCGTCTTCTGTAAAAACAATATTTACATTGATAATTTTGTCATTCTAAGTATTTATTTTCTTCCTTTTATCTAAAAGAATAACCTATATCTTTAACAGTAACCTTTTCTCTTTAATATACTTTATCCCAAACGAAAGTATATTTCAAAGGAGATATATTTTCACTAACCATTACCATTTATTTCATTTGGTTAATGTATATAAGTGGCAGAAGACATATCGGTCAAATAAATATAACAGCTATGACCATAGCTAAAATGGAACCTTGTGACAAACATGTTGCGTAAAATAATATGCATGAGCGGAAAGAGAAAAGTGAAACATACCCATCCCAGGAACTTGATAATCGTTGACAATTTCAAAGTTCTTGTATGTGTATCCAACAAAGTTGAAGTCCTTCGATGAAAGCATCTGCCACATTGCATCAAACAAAGAAAGAATAAGAAATAGGAATCATCAATGCAAAAAAAAAGAAATAGGAATCAGATGGGGGGGTGGAGAACAGCTGTGGACTGTGGTAACAATTACAAATTCAAAGATTGATAATTATTCTGTACGACAGTGCAAAAAAAAAAAATTAAACCTGGTTGTCTAATATAGTTCACAAACAAACAATAACTTGAGGAAGATATATAAGTTGGCAAATGCTAAAGCAAGTGAAACACAATCTGAGAAGTTCTATTGAATATATGAAGTAATTATTTGCGCAATATATACAACTCAAAATCATGAAGGTGATTGCTGACTTAGCATAAATCGTTTAGCAAGCTCAATAATACATGCTCCTAGACCCTAGTAGATTCATAATTTCAGCTTCCTAAGAATTCAAACAGTGTATTCTCATGTATTATTGTAGTATACTTGTTGTACGATAATACAGAAAAAATATATTCATACATGAGTCTGAAGTTAGTTCATCTTTAAAACTATTCAAGCGACTTCAAAAGCCAAAATCTGCCTAAAGACGATAAAAGAGCAATAAAATCTCTTATATGGGAACCCCAAGCCATTTTGAGAGTTTGCAAGACATTTCTTACTACACAGCCCTGCCTATGGTTTAGACCATCTCAACCACCAATTCACCTCATAACAACTAAAAGGCATATCAACAACCTACTCCTGGATACACAAGTCAAAAGAAATTCTTTTTTAAGCAGAAGCATCACACCGTAATTTCCATATAAGTAATAAAAAAGTACAAACAATTGATAACTGATTGATTTTCTTTGCTCTTCTGTATATTGCAAAAATTTAGGGATTTAACAGAAGAATACTACTACTTGATCATCATCTCTCAACAAACAAAAGGTTATTCAAACACTAACTTAACAGATAATTTTGGTGGCAATTTCCAACTGAAGGGAACATCAGATTACCTTCCTCCATGGACCAGCTTTTGACGACGGCCGAGTTTGGCAGTCAGCCTGTAGGTGCAAAAGGTGAGAAAAATTGGACAAGGAAAACGACAGAAAAATATCTATACAAATAAGCAAGAAAGTAATAGACTAATATACCTCATCAAACTTTTCAAAATTCTGAGTATCTAATTCATCATTGACCTCAGGTATAAATGCAGCTTCAATTTGATATAGTTTATCCCACTCAACACCATTGAAGAACCGATGAGCCTAAAGGAATGCAATACAAAGGTAAACTCAATATACAAATATATGATATAATATAATAAATCTAATAATTTAAAGAACACACCATACAACACCTTTATTTCATCAGCACCTTTTGATCCCAGCCTATGGTTGACGTTACATAAAAGTCTACTAATAAGATCTTTAGCATCTGGCGACAGCCCAGCTTCCTCAGGAAATTTCAAGTGAGATTTCCAGTTCACTATCTGCAATAAAGAGAAACCAAGATAAAATTATCATGCTCTATAAACTATACATATAAAATACATTAAAAATAAAAACTCAGTCTGTTTGGTTTCAATGTCCATTTTGTGTTATTGGAAGACGTGAAATATAGTAAAATTAAGGTGACATGAAACAGAAAAGGAAAAATACCAAACAGGATCTAAATTATTGTGTATAGGATTTGGCTACTCTAAAGAGAAGGTTTCACTTTAAACGCATTGCCATTTTAATATTGGTACGATAGGATCTACTCTGCACATTATGGGACGTATACAACTTAGCCATCAGTAATACTTGAAAATTAAAATTTTGAATTACATAGTTAGTTTCAGTCAGGCTGTCATTCAACAACATTTTCCCAATATCCTTACTCTTGAATGATACTGAAGTCCACAAGAATCCAAGTTTTATTTCTTTGGAATACAACTAATTGCTTTTTAAATCTAAATGATCAACAAGTCAAGGCTAAAGCCCATGAAAAATTCATCTAAGTATGAATTAGTCATGGGCCCCTAACTACCAAGCCCATCTAAAACAAGAAAACAGATTAGAGTTTGGCAGTTCATATTAAATATCTGATTGGGAAACAGGTGATCTGGTGGAAGAAGCTACAGAGACAAGAAGAAAACAAAGATTTATCATTGCATTTCAGTTTATCTTGCACACTCAGCCAAAGAAATAAACAACTAGAGGAAGAGTTCTGCCAAAGAAATTAAGATTAGAGGAAAAGAACTCTCAGCCTCATCACCATTATCATATTTGATATGTGACACATGTTATTTTTGTACATATTGCAATATGAGTGGATTTTTAATTGCAAGTATGATCCCTGGTATCATGTAGGTCTTGTCCAAACAATTTAAGAATACCAAACATGACAAGACTCAAGATATATTAAACAGAACTTATCAATTAGTGTAAACAATCTAGCCACCAATTTGATGTAGAATGATGGACTGATGGGAACAGAAAATACAAAGAGGAGAAAAACATCTTAACAGAAGATTAAAAATTCAAATGCAATAACTGCAAAGGTCTGATCAATAGTAAGAGTATTGTGTTGTGGACTATAAAAAGAAAATTAAATGCCAAACAACCATTAGTTGCAAGAATCATTTGTATCAGAAAGATTACCTTCCTACATGTTGTCATTGGGTCATCAGAATAAAAAGGTGGATATCCCACTAACATTTCATACATGATAGCACCAAGTGACCACCTGTGAATTTTATAAAAACCACCGTTTTGTCAAAATAATACCTTTGAATCTCAAACCAAGTTGAAACTTACTGAAAATATATAATGCAATTATGAATGAAAAGATACTATGATTTACATGCCAAAAACTCACCAATCACATTCCATCCCATACCCTTTCTTTAAAAGAACTTCCGGAGCAATATAATCTGGTGTACCAACAGTGGAATAAGCCTACAACATTTATACAGTCACAATTACAAGAACACACAGGAAAATGTAAAGGAACAGAATTTTAAACACGTGAAGTAAAGAAAGGTGTCTACGTATAGATACCCCCAACAGTAGAAATCAGCCATTTGTTTGTCATTTTATTTTTCATTTTTTGGTTGGGCAGGCAGAGAGGGATTAATAGGTACAGTTTATGAGTACACTGTACATGACTTCAATACTTACTGGAAGAAAAACACTACATTAAGTTTTGCAGCTACATCACTCTCAATAAATAAAGCAAGATCAAAACATAATACGGAATGAACTTACAAGTGTCCTCCTGTTCTTTTGCCAGTTTTGCAGTTGTTCTTGTTGTGTACGTTTTGGAGTTGAACTGCCCTCATTATGTGTAGATCCATTCGCATTCTGACCCACAGAAAAATCCTTTTCTTCAAGCTGACTACAATCTAATGGTTTACAAAGTCCAAAGTCAGACAGTCTCAAGTGTCCATATCTATCAAGTAATAAGTTGTCAGGCTTGATATCCCTACAACACAATATTAAAAAGATAATCAACAGTTCAGTGATCAAGTTTTCTTTAGTTTCAAACACAGGGTAAACACAGATAAATATGATTTCATACATCAAACATTTTTCAGAATTGGATGATTTTAAAATGCTCTTGCTAGCAATCATGATAAGAGTTAAATATTATAAGTTATAACAGTGTGTTATGGAAGTTAACTTCAAGTTATACCAGTCTACATTAGAAGCTAACCCAACAAAAAATATGTATACCTATGTATATAATTGTGCTCGTGTATAGATTCAATAGCCAGAACAGTTTCTCCAACATAAAATCTTGCTTCATCTTCAGTCAATGTATCCTTTCTCATAAGTAGAGTCATCATATCTCCACCCGGTAGATACTCCATAATAAGATAAAGATACTCATCATCCTGGAAAGAACAATATAGTTTGACTATGCAATTGCTGTCAACCTCTGCGAGAAGATTCCTTTCCGCTTTGACGTGTTCAACCTGAATAAAATTGCGAAAGAGGAAACAAGTATAAATCATGATGACTTTATTAAACTTATTCATAAAAATTGCCGCTATCTTGAATAACATCCTCTAGCAAGACAAATGACTATAAACCTGGCCTCTGCAAAGCATCTCTGATTTCTTTAGCTTTTTCATTGCGTATACATGACCGGTAGTCTTCTCTCTGCAGACTCTGACCTGAAACAATTTCAAATTTGAAGAGCCAAATAGTTTTAGACGAAGACACACAAAGGAAACACAGAAAGAAGAAAGAAAAAAGAATCAGCTGGGAAGTTCTGGCAGTTTTTACACACAGAGAAGTCTAAGAATGGGCTTGTGGTTCAAGATAATGTGGATGTTTCAGCAAATACAATCTACAGCCTCTGTCTGTTCAGTACCACTGAGCTAGATCTATTTGGAGTTTCTGTGAGAGAGTGGAAGGAGATTTTTTCATTCACAATAATTAATCCCATTCCAACGAAGCATAAAGGTTATATATTGTAAGAGATGGCGTGACTCTGACTCCTAGATCAATTGTAGACTACAATGTAAAATTTAGTCCACAAATCCTAGCTCAACTAGCAAATAATGCCAAAATTGTTATGTCGAACGCTGTAACCGGGGTTCGAACCCCGACTCCTCCACTTGTGTGTGAATTTCTACCAAAAAAGTGAAAACCAATCAAAAATTGATTATGACTAACAACATGATGTTGGTAGTCTTGGTCATCTGCCAAGTGCTAGGGCCGATTCTCCCAAATTATTCTCATATTACCATAATAGTTGTTAAGAAGTCCCACATCGGTTGCGAGATGGCCTGAATATATGTTTATAAGTGAGGAGCAACCCTTACCATACAAGCCGGTTTTGTGAGGTTGAGTTAGGCCCAACTCTCAATTCTAAGTTTTTTTTTTTATGTAAACTTTGTGTTTTATTCAGATTATACAATACATATTTATAATGAGATATGATGAATAGTCTGAGAGCCTAGGAATCATGACGAATGCCTATAGGCTCTTTTGTAGCCCACATTACTGACAGCAATTAATTATGTTTTATTCCATATATCTCCGTTCAAAATCACATCAATGGTAAAACTAATATGCATATGATGAATCAAGGAAACAAAAAAAATGCATATTATATACCAATGTAGGGAAAGTACCAAACAGAAATATATTAGATTTTTAATTTTGAAGAACAGAGACACTTTAATACAATCCACCATTACATCTCAGTTTATACATAAAAAAAAATTCATAAACAAGAAAAAGAAAGCATAATCAATCATGGCATATTTATCATTATTCATTACTTATCACATGTATTTGCGAACATACCTCTCCAAATGCACCTTTTCCAATCATAGTCAATAACTCAAAATCATCAACACCCATCTTAGCCCTCTGAAGGCGCATATATTCGGTTTCCTTTTTCTCTAAAAATTTAAGCAAGTTGCTTTGATCCTCTTCGGAAACATCAGCATCAGCCAACTTCTTTTCCAAGACAGTTCGACTGTTACAAGCAAGTGAGGTGTTATAAGTATTTAGCATATTATCAGAGCAACTAACACAATAAACATTAACATTCAAGAGAAAAAAAAGACACTTCTGTAAGACTACACGGGCTACGCTCTAAGAGTGGCGAACGCAAGCGTTCCAATTAACAACAACAATATTTCGTAAAATAATCGAGTAAGCGGAAGACACCTAGATCGGTAGTCTTTTTGCACCTCAACTAAAGGAAAACTTGTATAGCCATTTTGAAGTAAACAACGACAATTCGAATTTCACAAACAAATATTCGAATTCAATCAATCTAACGATTTTATCAAATTATACAATCAACACACAAATTCACAAGTTTCACAATTGATCGCAACAACGTTTATGAAACTTGATTTTCGTCGCCGGAAATCAAGTTTCGCGATAAAGCAAATAAAACGAAACTTAAAGAGTTGAGGGATAGAAAAACACAAACAGAGCTGATCACGGAGTTCCCAGCTTTCGTACGTCCTCGCAATCGGCCGGTACCTCTCCGCCCACCTTATCAAACGGATATAGGTGAGAGTTTCACTATATTTGAAAATCTTTTACAAATGCACAAATTCGCGACTAATACAATACGACTCGATATACAATCTTGACCGTAGCTCCAATCGCAATTCGTGCAAAACCTCAACGAACCAAAACTTCAACCTCTGACTCCAACGATCAAACCCGTGCACCTATCTTCACCGAAGAACTTTGCGCTGATCGTCCAGCTGATTCCGTCGTCAGGTTCCGTTGATCATTCAAGCAAGCTTCCCTTCTTGAATCCGGATGAGAAATCCCCTTCAAAAACAAATCAACTCGACAGCGGTTCTGATTCACCACGAACCCAAGCTTCGAACGTTATCTTCCACAATCCTCAAGAACCTTCGATTGACCCCATACTCAATCTCAATTGATGAATACTTTGGAAGAAGATGATGATCTTGTTTTTGAATAGTCCTTGATCCAAAACCCTTAACCAATTTTAATCACAAGACGTTTCTGAACAAATTCACTTGATTTCTTATTTGCTCACTGATTTCTCAAACTTAAAGAATACACATATAGCTATTTATAGACAAAATAGAATTGAGTAAATTTAGAAACAATTTAACAGGTTTGTATCGATACATACATCAGTGAGTATCGATACAAGCAACTGACAGCGCTTGAAACAAAGTGGTTATGTATCGATACAACCACACGTATGTATCAATACATACACCAGAAAAATCTTATCTAACTGATTTGTTTCGAAACACAGAGCTCTCTCTGATTTCAAGAGAGTTTTCATGTGTTTCGAAACATAAACGTGTGTTACGAAACACAGAGGCTCCTCTGACTTCAAAGAGAACAATTTGTATCGATACAAGTTTGCATTGTATCGATACAAATGCGTGATAATCAGCCTGAACATGTTTCAGGTCTTTTGTATCGATACAAGGTAATTATGTATCGATACAAATTACTCAAAACATAGTTTTTCAAAGTTTATAAAATGGTTTTTGCTGTCAAGTCAATATCAATTGTTACCAAAATATATTCTACTCTATTTTGATGTGTTTTGACAATTATTAAAACTCAGAGGGGAACTGGAACTGGTGCATTTACAACTTCCACGCATCTTTTACATGCTTCGCTCTATTTGAGTTGAGTGATAGGCTTAGTATAAAGCATTAGTTAGTCAAGGAATATATCAGTTGTAATGAGCTGTTAGCACAATTGTACATAATATACAGTTGTCAGTTTTGTATTGGTTGTGACAGGTCACTCTTCCTCTCTATAAATAGGAAGTTACACATCACATTGTAATTGACTTTCACATTAATTAAAACTGAAAGTTCTCAATCACTCTTCCATTTCTAATACACTCAAACCGCGAGAGAGAGGAAATAAACATTATTTATCACTGTAATCATCCCTTGGTGCATCTCAACAAAAAGTTGAGAGGAATTTCTCTTTCACAATACAAAATTTCAAATACTAAAATATATGAAAAATACCACATAATATTGAGGGTGTAATTGTACTTACAACTTTTAGTAATTTAGAATATCTTAGATTATCTTTGAGGACTGGCTTCCATATTTCTTTATATCTCATGCTTTGTTTCATATTCAATTAGGATTAGTAGTCTAGTAACTGTCGTTATTAATTTCCTTAATTAATTAATAACAGGAATCTAGTATCAATATGAATAAGGATCAGACTTTTGATATCAAATTCAAAATCAGAATTCACAAGCTTCATTGTTTCTGTCAAATAACCAATTATCCCAAAAGTTTAAGCTATTAGGAAAGGTTGCATCAATGGTTTTATATTATTTCTAACCCTAACCTACCATATGCTTAAATTCCATTTTTTAATTAGAAAGTGAGGAGAGCGGGGATCGAACTCTAGACCACTTAGTCATAGAGTCTCTGATACCATGTCAAATAAACGATTATCCCAAAAGCTTAAGCTGTTAGGAAAGGCTGCATCAATGGTTTTATATTATTTCTAAAAGTTTCTGTTCCCTCATTCATATTCAAAAACCTATAACATCAACATCACATGATATTAGAGGAGTATCACCCTCTTTGACAATTAAAAATAGAGTTAGGGTAAACTCAAGATAAGTTCAAAACAGCTTATGACATTAAGATATTTAGAAGAGCTTGTGAAAACAAGTAAAAACAACTTTTGAACATATCATCAACTGTTTTTATGATGTTCCAATTCCAAGCACTTGTGCAAGTGATTGTATCATAAGATAATCACAAATAAGCTCTTCCAAGCATTCACTTAACAAGGATCAGTGCTTAAATTTTTGTGATAAGAAACCGCAATCACAATTCGAAGACTTTATTCTTTATTAGAATGTAAAGTAAGAGTGCTTAGTTACAAATGATGACGAACACTGTAGGTTATCTCTAACAATGACCAACAAATGTCGGTTGCTATTACAGCTGGCATAACTAACTTCTTGAGTTAGTTTACTTAGTTATTCTCTGGCTATAGTGTAGTGAAACTTACAAGCTAAGCTCGACTATATCTCTAATATTCTTTCTATCTACTCATTCCTTATTTAGGACTGTTAATTTAAAACAATCCACTAAAATATTACAACTTTGTAGTTTCTATAATAGTATAATAGCTAATGATGTGATTAGCCAATTCCCTCTTAAGAACATCAATGAGTGCTATCTTTAATCCATTACATGCACGTGCTAGACTTTTTTAATGACAAGACAATTTTCTATGGATATTTCTGCAAAAAAACGTCTAAACGTCATGGGAGGAATAATAATAAAAATTCCCGTCAAACTTGAGTTACGAGAAAAATTGTTCTCGCAAAACAGAAATCAAAATGAGGCAGATTTAACAACTCCATAGTACGACCCCTATCCTATCTATGTGAATTACAATGCAGCAAAGTAGTCCAAAATCATGTAAAGCATGAAATGAATATCACAAAGTTTGGCACTGTTCACATACTACCAAAAACTCAAAGTAAATTGCTGCATGTTTGATCCATCGGTTCCAAAAGCTCCAAGTCTAATGAACGTCAAAGGCAAGCGAGCGAGTATCAAGTAGCATCATTCAATGTTTTCCAATATATAAAAAAGCAAGTATCTATCATAAGCACATATAAAATGAATCATACCGCTCCTTCCTCTCCTGTAAATTCTTCATTTGCTCTTTGTAATGGTTTTCAATATACTGCTTTGCCGCAGCAACCTTCTGTTTGGTGACATCAGAAAGCAACGCTTCATCCACAGGTGATGTCAAATCTCCATCTCCATCATTATTACCATCTTCATCCCTCTTCTTTGCCTTCATTTTATCACGAGGCTGCAACTTCTGAAGCCAACTCCTCGCAGAATCCATTTTCCTTGTCTCAATAATTAAAAACCTTCCTTGTTCCTTCTATATATGCATGTTCAAACAATTCGCTTCAAATCCCTATGTAAAATAAATTCAATTACAAAAAATCTGCATCAATCATAGGAAGAAATTGATAAATTTCTACACAAAAATAAGACAAAACAAAATCATCATTTAAATTTTAAAAGATAAAATAAAAATCAGATTCGTTTCCTTACAATTTCCAAATTTGCAAACAACCAACATATTTTCCTCAAAACTCCAAAAAAAAAAATTGTACCTGAATTCCTCTGCTTCGGGCATTTTGCAAAGCGTAAAATGGAAACAATGGCGTGAGAGAAGGAAAGGATTTTAGGGATTTGGGAAGGGAAAATCAGAATGGATAGGAACTGCGTTTGCAGGAAAAATAGCTAGTCGTATCGTATTCTTATAAAGAAGACGATGAAAGTGAAACCCTAGAGAGAGAGAGAGATTTGGAAATTTGAGTGTGCAATGGCGAATGATTGAGAAAGGAGAAAGGGTGTCTCTTTCCGAGGAGATGAAATGAGATTGCACGCGTGATTTTCTGTGCGATGCTCTTCTCATTTCTTTTCTTTTTGCTGGTTTCTATTTCTTTTATTTCTACTAGAAAAATACCTGTGCAACGGGTTCGTTAATTATTAGTATTGAAAAATAAAGTTGATATATAGAATAAATTTTTGAAAAATTTATGAATATTTAAAAAATATTATTATCAGTGTAATATTTTTATAAAATATTGTTTGTTTTATATGTAAAATCTGTTGAAATAGTTGCACTGTACGTAACTCATATATGTTTATATATGTGGATATTCTTTATTATGTCTCATATATTTTTATCAGCGACAAATATTTATTCTGTGTGTATTAGTTTTTTATATGAGTGACAGGTACTTGCCTATTTTTTTTGTCTTTATCAATGACATATTTATCAATAACTCATAATTGTCCTGTATTTTTAATTTTATTTTATATTTTTACAAATTTTAAGATTTTGTTAATGAAATTTTTAAGTGTGTCGGTTAAATATATTTATTAAATTTTATTTGACGGTCCCGTGCCCGTTGCAAATTTTATATGCTTATATATTTGAGTTAGACATTTTTTTTACTATTACACTACAAACTTATATAAATTCAAATTATTTGATTATACTATAATCACATACAATAACGATATATATTAGTATATTAAACAACGATAAAATGTTACACATTCTTTATTAGTGAAATATAAAAAATACAATAAAAATTAGATACTATATAAAGATGAAAGGATTTACAATGGAGAATGGAGAAAGAAAATGTGGAATTTTAGATTATTAGAAAAGTTAAAAGAGAATTTAATTTTAAAAAATGAGTAAGAGAGAGTAAAAGAAAGAAAGAAAGAAAGAAAGAAAGAAAGAAAGAAAGAAAGAAAACATAATAAATAATTAAAATGTTAAAGATATAATATTTAAAAAGAGAAAAAGTCAAAAAGTCAAAAAGTTAAAAAAGTAAGAAAGAGAAAATAATAAAAAATCAAAGTAAGAATCAAAATGACATATTTATCCTTAAAAAAACTTTGTTTTAATCATTTGAAGAAAGGACAATAAAGTAATTTTATATGTAATCAATTTTCTTATATTGAAGTAGATTTCTATCAAAATTATGCATATTACTTAGGGTGAAAATAATCCATAAATTCACATAATCCATAAATCATTATGAGAGGAGATGATTGAATTTGCACTTAATCGAGTATAATCTGAGAGTTTGAATTGAACAAGCACTGCACAAAACGAGAAAGCACACACCGCACAAGTTTGATAGAAATAACAATGTTTGTGCATTCATTATTTGTTGATTAAAAATAACAATGTTCATTAATTGCAATGAATAAGTTTGGTTTTGAAAAGATAAAATGTAAATAAACTTTAATTAAAATGCAAGAAAAGTAAATTATAGATTGAAAGTAAATGCATAAATCTGTCTATATATATATATATGTAAATAACATACGTATGTTTTTACTTAATTACTCATCCCTCATTTTTTGACACATCACTGTTTTTGGTAAAAATAAGTCATTCACACTAAGAGTGTACTTTAATTCAATAAAATAATCATACATTTTTTACTCACTCATTAGCTATTACACATCAGATAAAAGATTCAAATTTCCTTAACAAAAAACTGTTGTCCACCGGATATAACAGAAAAACAGTTGTCCACCTGCTTCAAATCAGATCTTTTGTCTTCTTTTGTTATTTCCTTAAACCAGAAACCATTTTGTCAAAGCTTCAAAAGGGTTTGTTCCTTCTGCTTGCCTTCTTTTTTTGAAATAACAAAAGGTATAAAGTTGACAAATCTTTGTTCCATGTTCATTGAAGTTCAAACTTAGATTATTCCTAACAAAACCGTTTCATTGTTTATCTCATTTTGTTCCAGATTACAGCAGAAGCGGCCCAACAAACGTTTTCGAATCTGTAAGTGTTTGCTTACTTTGTTATGTTTTTGTTTAATCCATTCAATGTCTTTAAGTTTGAGCTTCATTTTTTCCTTTAAAAGTGTTTCTGAAAAACTTTTATGTTCTTAACCATTTTGTCAAACAAGGAAAAGGTGTTCTTGCGTCTACAATCATCTTTCAAATAACAAAAGGTATAAACTTACACATACTTTCTTCCATCTTTTATCTGTTTACTCTTTGATTTACACTAACAAAATTCTTTCATTTGTTGATTTGAGTTTGTTTCACTTCATGGTTGTGTTGAGGCAAAATCTCAATTTGATGTTTTAAAGATAACAAACATCTTAATTATATTTTAAGTATAATTTTGGTCATTATGTTATCTAACAAGTGCTTTTGAGTGATATTAAAAAGATAGGTTTCATTGTGCAAAGCAAATAAATTAATATCAGCTCATGAGAATGATACAAGAAAGTCAGTCATCATTCTCTGGCTCCAACGTGTTTGTTCTTCAATGCCAAAGCACATATTTATTTTAGGTGATAAATGAACAAGACAAAGAAACACTTTTCATGAGAATATTGCACAAGATCTCTACAGCAACTTATTCCATTATGGCAAGTCAAAGTGATTAATATCCTATGGGACTTTCCTTCTTAAGCCATATCACATGGAGCATGTGCAAAGAATGTTCTTTGACCTCAAGACACAATAAAATATCATTTGAATTTATTATGGAAGAGAAGAACTTAGACCAATGAGGATAAGACAGCAACTCTTTCACTATGAGTTGTTATGTACTTGCAAAGGATTATTTAATGAACTTTTTCCAAGAAGTGATAGTCCTTTCTCCAACAAAGGCTACACTCTATTTTATATCAAGGTTGTACTTGCAAAGTACTTTTCCAACATCCCTTGATCAGATCACAGCTGGTTGCTTGCATAGAAAGTTGTCCCCACATCATTCTCCACTATTTCATGAAGCTTCTCAACACAGTTCTGTGAGAATGTTCTCTCATCATTCTCCCTGAAGCATTGTTCTTATATGACAGCACATTTCAACTACAACGGTCACACTTGTTCAGCAAGCAATAAATGTACAATGTCAGCTCATTAAGACGCTCCTCTTGGAGAACATTCTCCAGCTTACTCCAAGTTTGTGAGTAACAGCTAGTTCATTGTTCTCTGATTTTCTAACACATTCTCTGATGGATATGCGAATGAAATAACCAAATATGAATAAGAAATAAGTAAAGGAATGATGGAAAACGTGTGTATTAATAATGGAAGGTGTGAATACAGTTTACAATGATGAAAAGAAACTGTAAAAAGGAATAAAAGTATTGCTAGCAGAGTACTAACAACCCAAAAGCATCTCTATGCTTCCCTGGTCACAAACACATGACCCCACACAAATAACTAATTCCTTCCTATCATCATACTCCTCTAACAGCTATTAAATAGCACAGAATATCATGTGAGCTTATATCATTTGGACACCTCATCATTCTTGCTTCTCCTTTGATACACTCTCCAAACTCTTGGCTTAGGCCCAATCTCTAAGCCCACTGTTTGATCCATAACTCTATCAACACCCTCCCCCATAAAAACAGCCTTGTCCTCAAGGCTAAAATCAGGAAACTGACTACGCAAAAAATCATCATCTTCCCAAGTCACATCATCAAGTGACTTATCTTTCCACTTAACCAAACTCTGTTGAATGGCTACCTCTTCCTTCATGGTCATTCTAGCAACCACAATGGAATCTGGGTACACAAAAATATCATCAGTGACTTCTAGGTCCTTGGGAAGGTCTCCTTGACTATGATAATCTCCTACTGCCCTCTTGAGCAAAGACACGTGGAACACTGGATGTATTTTAGAGGTATCAGGCAACTGGAGTTTATATGCCACCTCTCCTACTCTAGCCAATATTTTGAAAGGACCATAAAAGCGAGCAGCTAACTTTTGATTGATCCTCTTCACAACAGAATGTTGTCGATGAGGTCTGAGTATTAAGAAAACCCATTCACCCACAGCAAAGCATACATTCCTCCTCTTTTTATTAGCATACACAGTCATCTGCTCTTGGGCTCTCTTGAGGTGTAATTTAAGCTGATCAAGTGCCTCATCGCGCTCACTCAATTCCATAACAACAGCAGCCACCTTGGTTTCATTTGATAAAAATCTCATAATGTGGGGAGGTTGCCTTCCATAAACAACTTCAAACGGAGATTTACCTATGGAAATGTGGTATGTGGTGTTGTAACAGAATTCAGCCCAAGAAATCCAGTTGGACCAAGCCTTGGGTTGATCAATAGCAAAGCAACGCAAATAACTCTCCAAGCACCTATTAATCACCTCTGTTTGCCCATCCGTTTGAGGATGATAAGCAGAGCTCATTTTCAGTTTTGTGCCTTGCAACTTAAGCAGAGCTCATTTTCAGTTTTGTGCCTTCCAACCAAAAATTACTTATGAACAGAGGGTCCCGGTCACTAACCAATGATTTGGGAATACCATGGAGTCGCACCACTTCCTTCACAAACAGCTCTGCAATAGATTTTGCAGTATATGGATGTTTCAATAGAATAAAATGGCTATACTTAGATAACCTATCAACGACAACTAGAATGGCATCATACCCTCTAGATTTTGGTAAACCAGTAATGAAATCTAGGGATAGATCTTCCCATATAGCATTAGGAATGGGGAGAGGCTGCAACAAACCTCCTGGAGTAGTGGCAGAATATTTTTGTCTTTGGCAGACATCACAAGATCTGACAAAGTCTCTAATAGTTCTTTGCATTCCAACCCAGTATAAATTTTCTGCCAACCTCCTATAGGTTCTAAGGAAGCCAGAGTGACCACCTACAGGAGTACTATGATATTCTTCCAGAAGTAAATGAATAGAAGGAGACTTTGGAGAAATAACCAACCTGTTTTTGTACAACAACACACCATTCTTGACACAAAATCCAGGTCTGGCAGCATGATTCACTAGTAATTCTTTAATGATGTTCTGAATATCAACATCATTGGCTACTTCACATAATAATTTCTGAATATCCTCCCATGTAGGATATGATACGATGGAAGCTAAAGTAGTATCATCTGGACAAAGCATCAACTGCCTTGTTCTCCAAGCCAGGCTTGTATTTTACTTCAAATTGATAGCCCAATAGCTTGGCTAGCCATCCTTGCTGATCAAGGGAGGTAATCCGTTGTTGGAGGAAATGTTTGAGGCTCTTGTGGTCAGTGAACACAGTGAATTGCTTCCCCAATAAGTAATGTCTCCAATGTTGAATACAAAGAACTAAAGCCATTAGTTCTTTCTCATACACAGATTTTGCTAGATTACCATCAGATAGAGCTTTACTAAAGAAAGCAATAGGTTGTCTCTTTTGCATTAAGACTACACCTATGCCTCTCCCTGCAGCATCACATTCCACCTCAAAAGGAACATCAAAATTGGGCAGCACCAGCACTAGAGAGGAAACCATAACTTGTTTCAGAATATTGAAAGCTTGTCTAGCATCATTTCCCCAAACAAAATTATCCTTCTTGGTTAATTCAGTTAATGGTTTAGCCAGCTTTCCATAATCTCTAATAAACTTTCTATAGTACCCTGTGAGGCCTAAAAAACCACGTACACCTTTCACAGTTTTGGGTTCAGGCCAATCCACAATACATTTGACCTTCTCAAGGTCTACACCAACTCCATGACCAGAAATAATGTGTCCCAAGTAATCTATTTGTCCACAACCAAACTTACATTTGGTTTGATTAGCCACAAAACAGTTCGTTAATAATATGGACAATACCTGCCTCAAATGCTCCTGATGCTCATAAACATTCTTGCTGTAAACTAAAATGTCATCAAAAAATACAAGAACAAACTTTCTCAAAAAAGGTCTGAATATATCATTCATGATGGCCTGAAATGTGGCAGGTGCGTTCATAAGGCCAAAAGGCATCACCAAATACTCATAATGACCATTATGAGTCCTAAAAGTTGCTTTTAGGAATATCTTCATTACTCACCCTTATTTGATGGTACCCATATTTAAGATCTATTTTTGAAAAAATAGTAGCTCCATGTAATTCATCCAACAATTCATCAACTATGGGAATTGGGTACTTATCGGGTATAATGGCTTTGTTCAACGCTCTATAATCGACACACATCCTCCAGCTCTTGTCTTTCTTCTTCACAAGTATAACCGGACTTGAAAATGAGCTCATACTTGGTCTAATTACTCCAACTTGCAGTAAATCATTCACTTGCCTCTCAATTTCTTCTTTTTGATGATGTGGATATTTGTAAGGCCTAACATTAATTGAACCATGGTCTGGAAACAACTTAATGTGGTGTACTTTAGACCTCTCTGGTGGAAGTTGAATACTATCTTTGAAAACCTCATGAAATTAATTCAATATTTCACCAATTTCGCTTGGTACTGTGTGTATAGGACCTTCTAGCTGGGCATGCTGAACCCACCACCAATCATTACTCATACGACTTTGGTGATCCTTTAGGAAGCTATTCAAGAAACTACCATGGTGTTGGTTTTGACCATGTAATGTAACCATCTTATCCTCATACAAAAACTGCATGGATAAGGACTTCCAATCCATCACTACCTTTCCAAGAGTGCTCAGCCAAGCCACTCCCAACACCAAGTCCAGTCCTCCTAACTCCAACACCCAAGCATCAATCAGCACATCAACAAACCCCAATTGGAGTTTCACATTTTTACACACACCATTAGAAGTGATTTTATGGCCATCGCCCAACTTAATATGCTTTTCAGGCATAGGAGTAATTTGAAGCCCCAATGCAGTGGTGACCAGGGGAGAGATGAAATTATGCGTAGCTCCACTATCTATCAAAACCAACACACCAACATCTTCAATTTTTCCTTCAATTTTCATTGTGCTTTGACCACCCATACTACCCAGCACCCCCATTGATTTACATTAAACCTCTGTCTCCTCTTCAGTGTCACATAAATCTCCATTCATGGCCACAATTTCTCCATTATCATTGACCATCTCACCATCACCAAGAATCAAAACCCTTAGTGATTTTTCAAGGCATTTGTGAAGGGTAGGGTGATATTTTCCTCCACATTTGAAGCAAAGACCTTTTACTCTTCTTTCAGCAATTTCTTCACTGTGCAAGCTGCGAATCCCCTTCCATGAATTGGATCTGACATCACTCTCTTGTTTTCGTCCCGTGGAAGCTAGTGAAGACGATGAATTCGTATTTGACACAGCTGAACCCGTTTTCTGTGTTGGGTTGCTCCAACCCGATTTTGAATCCTTTTGAGCTGAGTTAGACCCATTACGAAATTTTGAGTAATTGAGCCCAAACCCATGACCAGTGTTTTTTTTCCAAAACGACGTTCACTATCGTCGTCTTCCTCTCTCAACTCTTCTTCCACATCCTTCGAAATCCTCATCATCTGCATACGATTTGAAGGATTCAACGTTCTAACCCTCCGTCGTATTTGAGCCTTCAACCCACTCATGAAATAACCCAGATATTGTTCTTCTAGAAGGCGACCGACTTGTGACGAGAGAAGCTCAAAAGCTTCCACAAACTCTTCAACGCTCCCAGTTTGTCTCAACGTCGAGAATTCCTCAAATGGATTCTCAAGTCTCCTACCTCCATATCTGGCAATCAAGGCCCTTTTCAATTTCTCCCAAGACAAATCATCCTTAGTTTCCAATAGCAAATTAAACCAGTGAATTGTTGATCTCTCCATACTCAATCGAACAAGCTTCACCATCATTTCATCTGATGTATTTTGCACATCAAAATAGATCTCTGCGCGTGTAATCCATGCTACATGATCTTCTCCTTCAAACACCGGGAGCTTCACCTTCTTTCCTGACAATCGTGACTCGTTGTGAGTCTCGTTGCCGATCGAAGAAACTCCTGACTATGATGATGTTACTAACGGCATCTTCCCCAGCTGTTTACTCAGTTCGTGCATGACGACACTCTAATTCTTCATTTGATCAGCCAAAGCTGCGATCGTGATCTGCATCGCACCCAACTGGCTTTCTAAAGCATCTATACGTTCACCCATGGCTGGCTTTGTGACTTTTTTGGCATTTACTGTAAAACGGAGGGTGTAATCGATCCGGTAGGTCGGACCAATTTGATGGATATGTGATTGAAATAACCAAATATGAATAAGAAATAAGTAAATGAATGATGGAAAACGTGTGTATTAATAATGGAAGGTGTGAATACAATTTACAATGATGAAAAGAAACTGTAAAAAGGAATAAAAGTATTGCTAGCAGAGTACTAACAACCCAAAAGCATCTTTATGCTTCCCTAGTCACAAACACATGACCCCACACAAATAACTAATTCCTTCCTATCATCATACTCCTTTGACAGCTATTAAATAGCACAGAATATCATGTGAGCTGATATCATTTGGACACCTCATCATTCTTGCTTCTCCTTTGATACACTCTCCTAACTCTTGGCTTAGGCCCAATCTCTATGCCCACTGTTTGATCCATAACTCTATCATTCTCCAAGACTCCAAAGGCTCTCCAACATCTATAAATAGCATGGATTACAGCAGGAGCAAAGTAAGAGTTTGAAGCACCATTTGATCATCCAATACTTGTCTTTCAAGAACAAGAACTACACAAACTCTTTTTGATCTCTTTCACTCCAATCTTCACAAATTGCATACTTGGATCAGCAATTCATTTGAGTGATTTTAAGAGAGATTTTTACAGTTACTTAGAAAGCTTTATAAACCTAGTTTGGTTTGTTGTTAAACTTTAGATCCAAACTCCTCTTTGTAATAAAAAAGAACTTGCTCAAGAATACGTAACTATTGGTTGAGCAACTACCTTAGAAGGAAAGGTAGAGATCACCTTGGTAATAAGGTGGAAGATAAGCTTGTGATAGCTTGCCAAAGTTTTGGTCTTGGTTTAAGATCAAAAGAAAATAGTGGAAACCCTCACTTGGTGTGGGAAACTGGACTAGCCCAATTAAGGGTGAACCAGTATAAACTCTTTGTGTTATACTTCTCTTTATCTTCACACTTATGCATAACTGACACACTTGCACACACTTGAATATTCTGTGAGAATAATCAAAGAACGTTCTCTGCCATCTTTCATAGATTGATCAGAGAACATTCTCTCAACATTCTCTAAGTCAGTTTTGATTCAATACACTTACAACAATATTCTGTGAGAATATTCTTTGAACGTTCTCTGCCTTCTTTCATAGACTGATCAGAGAACATTCTCTCACCTTTCTCTAATTCTGTTTTGACTTAATTCTTTTCATTTAAGTTTGATTTATCATACAACTTATACTACTAATAAATTGAGTTCAATTTTAAAGGGTCACAATTCAAACCCCCTCTTTCTTGTGATAAACTTTGCTACTTCAGCTTGACAGTTTTGTTGTTTGTAATTTTCTGTTGTAAAGTTTGTGTTGTTGACAGTGTCATTTGTTGACAGTTTTATGCTTCTAAGTCTTAACTTTGTTCAATACTTTAAAATGGCATGATTCTAAACTTATAAGTGGTTCAAGTTCATGCTTCTTAGTTTTGACTTTGTTTTAAAGTTTCAAAGTTCATGGTTCTAAACATTCTGTTCATTGCAGTTAATGATTCATACTTTTGACTTTGTTTCGGATTTCTTCTTTCACGTGCCAAGAACGTGTATACATCTGTAAGTGTTCAATCTGTTCCTAACTTTCAAAAAGAGTAGCATATAAAGTTGTAGTTTTAAACTTTTTTGTTGTTGACAGTTTCGTGGTTAAGAACTTTTAGTTTGTTTCCATTCATGATTCATACTTTTGATTTCGGTTTTAAACTTCTAAGCTGCTGAAATGTGTTTTAAGAGTGACAAAAAACAGAAAAAAGTTTGAGTTTTCAAGCATCCACTGTACACTGTTTAATTAATCTTAAGAACATGTATTTTTCCGGTCATGATTTTAACATTGTTGTAATTATATTATAATCTTTATGTTTCTGTCATTAGGTCACATAATGTCTAGAGGTTTTGATTGCATTAAGGACATTACTGATGCTAAGGAAATATGGAAATTTGCTGTAAAATTGGAAGATGTTTGGAAAATTGGCCATGGCAAGAATGAACATTTGGAGTTTCTCATCCTGGATAAACAGGTCATTAGAACTTTTAGGAATGAACTTCGTTGATATTAACCTTATTCTTTTAGGAATTTGTTTGTTGTATTAACTGATAATGGGATGTTATAAATATTGAAGGGTGATAACATTCAAGTACGCGTTCCTCATGAACTAATGGATGCTTGGAAGCCTAAATTGGTTGAAGGAAGTACCTATGTAATGGAAAATTTCAGGGTCCAGCCTAATGATTTCAAACTCAAGTATTGTGACCATCCATGTATGTTGACCATGGTTGATGGTTTTGGAGCTTCAGATGTTAGTCCATACCAATTCGACAACATCCCACACTACAAGTTGAAAATCAAACCTAGATCCTCATTATCCACATCCATGGTCATCAACAACAACATTTTCTTCATCAACAACATTTTGAATTCCAGGATTTACAATTGGTATACCTAATTCCTCATTATCACTGAGCAATTATGAAATGTATGTTTCTTAAATTCAACATTAATAAGTGTAAATTGAGTCTCCATTAAAAAATAACAAATGTAAAAAAAATGGATAATGAGGGAACAAGAATACCTGTTTGAAGAGTCAGAATCCATGGCTAACAGGAAATGAACAAACAAATTGAAAAGGAGTAAATCAAAAACCCGAATATAGCAGTGGTTCAAATGAATTCTCTGCACAATAATGATTTAGTTTTGTTACTATGGGCCTCTATTAATAACATTGTTTCATAATCTGGCCCATTAAAATAGTATACAGAGAAGGAGAAGACCCATTTGTGCCACAATAAGACCCATTCGTGGCTTAGTCATAGCCCAACCCAAAACTAACCGTCCATCTGCTGATCTTCTCAACCACACATTCATTAAGCCATATTTTATAACATGCGGTGGAAAATAATTCACCACAAACCAACAATTCATCTCCCTCACGTGCAACTGAAGGGTCCTTTTCACCTACCAACAACTATGGCTTCTTCTTCTAGAACAAGGTAAAAATATGATCCACCTTTATTTACCTTATCCGTTTATTTAGTTTTTATGTGCATTTTCAACCGAATCTTCCGCTAAGCAAACGGTCATCACCCATTTTGCGCGATTGTTACGCGATTCATTTTGTAATGTTTGTTCAGAATGCATATTGTACACATTCTAAGTTCACCATTTCATATAATCGAATCATAACATAAAAAGTATGATTTTATTTGCTTCAAAGTTGCATGTCCATTTTATACATCACCCAACACGTTAAATATATAAGCTGTCCGAAGAACAACAAACATGCAGTTGACATAGCAAAACAGAGAGTCAAATAAAATCATCTAACTAATAAGATAACGATCTAACTGTAACACCCGGCGCAAGCACAATATAATTTTGCAATGAAGCCGCCACCATCTTTAATTTATCCCATGAGGGGAAAGGAAAATAATGATAAAACCTTATAAATTGGGTTCGGGAGTTGGCTACATCAGGGGAAGACGTTAACACCCCCTCATATCCGTTGTACTCAACGGGAACCATTCGAGGAATTTGGTTTTCATAGACAGAATAACTGTATAAAATAAAGTAAATTACCGCATATTAAACAGAAGGGAAAAAAAGGTTTTTTTTTAAATAAACGGCTTGACGAGATTACGATCTCGCTCCTACATATTGCCCATGTGCAATGAGAAATTCAAAGCTCACGTAGTTCTAAAAAAGGTTTTGTTTGTTAATTGTTTTTTAATCGAAAAATACTTAGGTTGCATTTCTTTGAAACAACAGCACGCTTGTATACTCAATTGAGGTTTAAGCGTTTGTATAAGTCAAAGGAATGGATAAAGTATCATTCGTTTAAGAAAAGAAAATTGCGAAAATTAATTAAGATGAGAATAGTACACCATCCATGATGTGCACCATGAACTGTACTATTCAGGCCGAGAAAGGTGTGCACGAGACTCCCCTTTTTCATCTTAATTAATTTAAGAAAATCATTGATTAAAATGAGAATAATGCACCATCCATGATGTGCACCATGGACTGTATTACTCAGGCCGAGAAAGGTGTGCACCAGACTCCCTTTTTTTCACTTTAATCAATTAAATGTTCGTTAATCAAAATGAGAATAGTACACTATCCACGATGTGCATCATGGACTGTACTATTCAGGCCGAGAAAGATGTGCACCAGACTCCCCTTTTTTCACTTTAATTAACGAATCATTATTTTTATATTTTTTTAAGAAAGAAGTTTAAATTTTAAAGAAAGATAGAAGAAGGTAGAGATATATATGAATGCATATGACAGATGATAATTATATTGAACAATTTAACGATCAAAACTTAAATATTCACCGTAAATAAAAATATACGTATACGAGCAATTAAATATACACTGCGAAAAATAACACGAGAAAAGGAAAATGGGCCAAAAAGCCCAAAAAATGGCAGGCCCAAATAGGAGGGCACAATAAGCAAAAGGGGGGGTTCAAGAAGCAGATCAGCAAATGGGCAAGAAAAAGGCCCAAACAACTTATACAAAAAAAGGTCCGGGTTGACCCAATTTATTCCAACCCGACCCGGTCCAGTTCACAACCCAGCAAAATAAAAATAAAATAAAAATAGAACACATGTGTAAACCAATTGCAGGCTGACACGTGGCCTTCTTCTCCCTCCAACCCAACTGAGTTGCAACTCAGTGAGTCACCAAAAGCCATTGAAACTACCGAGTTAGGACTCGGTTCTATCTAAACAAACCCAAATCACAACCAAATTAAATAAATGAATATACAAATTAAAACGTTTTTTCGTGAGGAATTCGAAAAGATCATTAGATTTAGCAAACGCAGCTTAACCAACGCGAATCGATCGAAACGAGAACGTAAAAAAAAACAGTCGAACAGAAATGTAAAGAACGGAAGCGAAAATGAAAAATGAAACACAGTTCGTCGCGATTCGTTCGTAAAGGTGTTTATGTAAATCGAATACGATCGCAAGCTATAGAAATAAATCGGACTAAATGAAACAGAAATGAGGGAATATGAACAGATCTACATTGCAAAAGAACAATAATCACATAATTTATTTATAAACAAAACGAAATCACAAAGAAGGAGTAGTAAACCGTCCGATAACCACACGAATCAGACCTTCTTAGTTTTCGAGACTTTTGCGTTCGGATCAGTGGATGTTGGTGCCGTTTTGAACTTCTACCCGCGGTCTGATGATGAAGCTGAACAGAGAAACGTGATTGTTGCCTTGATTCAAGTCATGTTCATGTTTTGATTGCTTGATTTTGGTGAGTTTTAGCAAGGGTTTGAGTAAAGTTTGTTTGAGAGAAAAATGGGAAATGAAGAAGGAAGGAGGGCAGCCGAGAGAGAAGGAGAAATTATGAGAAAAAAACCAATCAAAAACTAGGGTTTGGACAAACCCTCCCCTATTTATATGGGATTTTTAGGGTTGGGGCCAATTTATGTTATTTGCACACTTGTGGGTAAAAATAGTGAAAACAAAAATGAACACAAAATAATTGATATTTTTATTATTTTGAAGAGAAAAAGGGTTATGAGGTGGCAATGTGATTAATTGAAGCATATAAAAAACCTTAAAAATAACTATAACAAAATGCAAAACAGGAGACAAAAATGTAAATAAACTAAAAATTGTAGAAATAAAATGTAAACTTAAATAAAAGTATTTCTAATATTTTTGCTTGTAAAAAAAAGAGGACAATATTTTTGTACTAACTAAAAAATAAAAGAAAAGCAATAAAATGCGAACATATAAATTTTCTAAAATTCCTTTTTGCTATTTCTTATAAAAATAAGAAATTGTTTTCAAAATAAAATATTTATTTTAAAAGGTAGAAAATTAGGGTATTACACTAACAACAATATCAACTATGATTTATATTAAACACTTCAGAAAATAGGGTTAGATCTATTTTATTTCTAATCACTATGTAATTAATCTCATTGATTTTTAGGCCAACTAAGTTTAGATCGAACGTATGAACTACGTTTATAATCTCATTTGTAACTATTTTCATTTCATTAAACAGATGATCCACAAGACTTTCTGAAATAAGGAACCAGCCTAAAGAAGATGTTATTGATCCAATAATCATAAGCTCTGACAGTGACTCTAATGCTGAAATAGATGATGATGGGCCTAGCATTTGGAACATGAAGATTACAAAGGCTTATTCAAAGAGGAAGAAATTGTTAGACTACAAGGCTACGCTCAAATGTGATGAGCAAAAGCGTTTCAAACAACAACTACGGTTTTTCGTAAAATAATCGAGTAAGCGCGGAAGCTACCTAGATCGGTAGTCTATTGCACCTCGATCAAAGGAAAAGTAGTAAAAGCCGATGGAATAAATACGATACAACGAATGCAATTCAAATTATCAAGTTAAGCAATTTTCAAATCACACGAATCTTTTGAAAACAGAATCACACACAAAATCTCGGAATTGCAAATTCAAATAACAAGCGAAGCGAGCACACAATAATTTCGTCGAACGCGTGGCGTGTGTGACGAAATTATCTATGCAAGTGAATAACAAATTGGAATGTAAAAGAGATAAGGGATAGAGAGATACGCAAGGGAGTGATCAGAGAGTTCCCAACTTTCGCGTCGTCCTCGCAGTCGGCCGGTACGTCTCCCCCCAGCTTATCAAACGGATAAGCTGAGACTTTTACTTCGGAAAAAATCTCTTTCAATGCACAATTTACAAACGACTCAAATATGCAAGATAAAGACACTAATACTCGGTCTTCACCATCTTCAACATAAACCCGTCTTTGTAATTGCGCAAACCCAATTCGATCTTGTCTTCAATTATCGTTCCCAACGATCAATCCTTCACGCGATCTTCAATCCAAGAATCCGTGATGATCGTCTGAATAATTCCCTCAACAAATCGAATTGTAACCTTCAAGCAAACTCTTGAACCCGGATGAGAAACCCAACCTTCAAGAATCAATCAACCCGAGCGACAAATTTTGATTCACCGCGAATTCTCCTCGAACGTTATCCTTCGAAGTCTTCTAATCAATCTCCAATTGAACCCATACTCAATCTTCAATTTGATAGAAGTAATGAAGGAAGATGATGATTGCTCTTGAATGATCCTTGATACAAAACTCTCAAACAATCTTGACCAAAGAACTCTTCAATACTGGTTTCTCATGCTTACAATAATAACACATAAAGCTATTTATAATGGAAGTAGAATTGAGCAAATTTAGGCACAATCTAACAGACTTGTATCGATACATGCATCAGTGTGTATCGATACAAGCAGTTGACAGCAGGAAGGTTTGTGTTCTTGTATCGATACATCCACGCGTATGTATCGATACATACACCAGAAAAACAGAAATATGACTGATATGTTTCGAAACACAAAGGTATGTTTCGAAACATAAGGCTCTCTCTGACTTCAGGAGAGTCTGCATGTGTTTCGAAACATACAAGTGTGTTTCAAAACATAGAGGCTTCCCTGACTTCAATGAGAGCAATTTGTATCGATACAAAGGTGCTATGTATCGATACAAATGCGTGATAATCAGCCTGAACAAGTTTCAGGACATTTGTATCGATACAGGTATATATGTATCGATACAAAACACCTAAAAATTGATTTTTCAAAGTTTCAAAATAATGTTTTGCTGTCAAGTCAATTTCAATTGTTGCCTAAACATATTCTACTCTATTTCCATGTGTTTTGACAATTATTAAAACTCGGAGGGGAACTGGTGCATTAACAGAAATGCCAAGAGGAAGAAATGCCAAGTGTTGGTAATAAATTTTAATTCTGCATTTCTTATGAAAAGCATGGATTCATTCAATTGACAACTTAAAAGTAATTATAAATAACTTTCAACTTTTTGATTATTTTCTCTTGCTATACTTTATATCTTCAATTTATATGTCATGTTTAACTACATCACTGTGTACAAAATGTCATTTAATAAGGACATTTCTCCAGCATTTGCCAATGGGACCAATCTCAAGGTCTTTAGGAAACCGATCAATCATATGGATGAAATCAGAGGATTTAACTTTTCGCTTTCCTGCTGAAATTATCACTGCAACTAGGAACATCAATGAAAAATATATTTATGATGGATGGTCAGAATATGTAGACTTTCACAAACCTAAACTTGGTGGTCTCTTGATTTTCAAACTTGATTCCCCAGCAAATACTCTCTTTGTGAAATTGATTCGCCGTAAAGATCAATGTTAAGGATGAAGGCCAATCATCAGTATTAATTTTAGTTTATATTAGATTAAGGCTTATTAAGGACAACTAAGTTTATATTCTGTCTACTATTAGTGTTTCTTGGCATATGAAATGTTTTGATGAATATTAGATATCTTTTGAACAAGTGCTGTAGTTGTATCTTTATATTCATCAATTGTCTGTAACAATTATAACAACTTAATGACTTTATTATGATCATGATGTTATTATAATGTTTATTTTCCCTTATATATATATATATATATTCAATTAATTCTATAAGGAAAAAGTCATGATAAGTCATCAATTAAAACTTCACAGAAAAAGTCCACCCTTATATGCCCTGTGATCGACGATTTGTGTATAAAATATTTGATCTTGACCGCAAGTGCACAGTCTCGTCGTGTAGTTTTAAAAGATATCGAATCCACAGGGACCAATAGTTGAGTACCGTATTTCTATCATTACGGTGTAAATCTAAGGCTAATGAATAGTGATTTAGAATTGTTTTAGAATTTAAAAGAAGAAATTTAAAAAGGTGAATTAAATTAATTAAAGCGGGATATTGGTATGTAACTAATTAACCATCGAGAATTTAATAAATTTATAGCGCGTGAAGAAGGATTTATTTTTCAGAAAGACTTTCTCAATTTAAAGGTTTAAACCTCACACTCTCGTTTTATTGATAAAAACCATACTAACTAGACTAGGAGTTTTACTGTCACTTTTCTACCACCTTAGTTTCGAAAGTATATTTTGAAAATCAATAAGTCCTAATTAATTCTAACGTGGCTCTCACTCGTTCAAAAATTAATATCAAGTTTCTACTATCTAGTTAAAACCTCAAACTCCCGCTCTATTGATTTTAACCTTAATTGCTTTATTTTACTTTCGTTCAAAAGCATAGGAGTTTTAAAATTAGAAACCCGAATCAGAAAAATAGTTTAATATGTGCGCGTGCTACATCATCATTAAATCCCCTTCGGAGAATTAAATTACATACCGATATCTAGGAATTTAGCTAGACATGATGAAAGAAACAAACAAATAAAAACAGTAAATTAAATAAGGCATAGTAAATAAATAATTAAATAAAAGCATTAAAAACCTGGAAATAAAATTCTGAAATAACTTGAATTAAACTTGCAGGAAATAACCGGTACAAAATTCTTGACAGGAATGCGAAAACGGAATTAAAATCGGACTTCCGATGTGGAAGTACCGTTATAGTTAACGAAAAGAAAAATACAAATTGACTGAAATAACGGAAAGAAAAGGCGTAGAAGATCTGATTTCTGAGCTTCTATTTATAGGGGAGATTTGACTTGCACGATCCTCTTTTTAGGGAGAGGATAAACTTGTTTTTGGTCTCATCCAATTGCCACACGATAGGAACAAAAAACGGATCAGACGAATGCCACTTCCCCACGTCTCGCAAAAATCCGTTTCAATTGGATTTGGATTGGTGGCGCCCGCCACCACTTCTGTGGCGCCCGCCACAAGCTTGCTGGGGGCAAATGCCCTTTTCTGCTGGGCTCCTTTGTGGGCTGCGTGAATTTGCGCTTTGCACCCCCCTTTTTGCTGCGTTTTTGGCCCTTTTTGCTCAATTCTCTTCTCCGACCTATTTTATTAGACAAAACTGAAAACAAAACAAATACCAACATAAAAGCAGATAAAAGAAATAAAAACATATGAAAATGCAACTAAAGTTCACATAAATTAAGCTAAAAATACGATATGATTTCGTGTCATCACCCTGATGTGTTATCTAAAAAAAAATTATCATCTTATAAATAAGACTTTTTAATACACATGTCATGTTAATAATTCATTGTTTCTTTGCTTTTGATTTGTGTAACAACATTTTCCTAAGGGTAAAATCACAAAGGCACTAACAAATATAACCAGGATTCATATTAGATCGCAAGATACATCATTCCACTACCCTGCTTTCATCAAAACTGTCAAGAGGAAAAACAAAGAAAGATACATAAGGAAAGGTTGGTATGAATATGTGCGGTACCACAAACTTAAACTCGGGGATCAATTGACTTTCACACTAAGATCTCCCCCAAATAATCTGTTTGTGAAATTAGTTCGTCCAGAATAACGGCCATAATTTTAATTACCTATGATTTTTCATCATTATGAATTTTACAGTAATATTATCCGTACGTAACAATCGTCCATCCAATTATTATTATGTTCTGTTTTGTAAGACCTAAATGGTAATAGTAGTTCCTATTTTGTAATAAAACTATTTAATCTTAATTGAATTGCGTTGATTATTATTATTTTAAGTCATTCATGTAATGTATATGTTTTTGTTCCTAGTTTTATCTTCTCCATTATTTCATAATGAAATCTACACATTACATCCAACAAATTAGAATTCCTTCACTTACGCATAAGTTTAAATTTTAAAGAAAGATAGAAGAAGGTAGAGATATATATGAATGCATATGACAAATGATAATTATATTGAACAATTTAACGATCAAAACTTAAATATTCACCGTAAATAAAAATATACGTATACGAGCAATTAAATGTACACTGCGAAAATAACACGAGAAAAGGAAAATGGGCCAAAAAGCCCAAAAAATGGCAGGCCCAAACAGGGGGGCGCAATAAGCAAAAGTGGGGTTCAAGAAGCAGATCAACATAAAGCAAATGGGCAAGAAAAAGGCCCAAACAACTTATACAAAAAAAAGGGCCGGGTTGACCCAATTTATTCCAACCCGACCCGGTCCAGTTCACAACCCAGCAAAATAAAAATAAAAGAACACATGTGTAAACCAATCGCAGGCTGACACGTGGCCTTCTTCTCCCTCCAACCCAACTGAGTTGCAACTTAGTGAGTCACAAAAAGCCATTGAAACTACTGAGTTAGGACTCGGTTCTATCTAAACAAACCCAAATCACAACCAAATTAAATAAATGAATATACAAATTAAAACGTTTTTTCGTGAGGAATTCGATACGATCATTAGATTTAGCAAACACAGCTTAACGAACGCGAATCGATCGAAATGGGAGCGTAAAAAAAAACGGTCGAACAGAAATGTAAAGAACGGAAGCGAAAATGAAAAATGAAACACAGTTCGTCGTGATTCGTTTGTAAAGGTGTTTATGTAAATCGAATACGATCGCAAGCTATAGAAATAAATCGGACTAAATGAAACAGAAATTAGGGAATATGAACAGATCTACATTGCAAAAGAACAATAATCACATAATTTATATATAAACAAAATGAAATCACAAAGAAGGAGTAGTAAACCGTCCGATAACCACAAGAATCAGACCTTCTTAGTTTTCGAGACTTTTGCGTTCGGATCAATGGATGTTGGTGCCGTTTTGAACTTCTACCCGCGGTCTGATGATGAAGCTGAACAGAGAAACGTGATTGTTGCCTTGATTCAAGTCATGTTCATGTTTTGATTGGTTGATTTTGGTGAGTTTTAGCAAGGGTTTGAGTGAAGTTTGTTTGAGAGAAAAATGGGAAATGAAGAAGGAAGGAGGGCAGCCGAGAGAGAATGAGAAATTCTGAGAAAAAAACTAATCAAAAACTAGGGTTTGGACAAACCCTCCCCTATTTATATGGGGTTTTTAGGGTTGGGGCCAATTTATGATATTTGCACACTTGTGGGTAAAAATAGTGAAACCGAAAATGAACACAAAATAATTGATATTTTTATTATTTTGAAGAAAAAAAGGTTATGAGGTGGCAATGTGATTAATTGAAGAATATAAAAAACCTTAAAAATAACAATAACAAAATGCAAAATAGGAGACAAAAATGTAAATAAAATAAAAATTGTAGAAATAAAATGTAAACTTAAATAAAAGTATTTCTAATATTTTTGCTTGTTAAAAAAAGAGGACAATATTTTTGTACTAACTAAAAAATAAAAGAAAAGCAATAAAATGCGAACATATAAATTTTCTAAAATTCCTTTTTGCTATTTCTTATAAAAATAAGAAATTGTTTTCAAAATAAAATATTTATTTTAAAAGGTAGAAAATTAGGGTATTACACTAACAACAATATCAACTATGATTTATATTAAACACTTCAGAAAATAGGGTTAGATCTATTTTATTTCTAATCACTATGTAATTAATCTCATTGATTTTTAGGCCAACTAAGTTTATAGATCCAACGTATGAACTACGTTTATAATCTCATTTGTAACTATTTTCATTTCATTAAACAGATCATCCCTAAGACTTTCTGAAATAAGGAACCAGCCTGAAGAAGATGTTATTGATCCAATAATCATAAGCTCTGACAGTGACTCTAATGCTGAAATAGATGATGATGGGCCTAGCATTTGGAACATGAAGATTACAAAGGCTTATTCAAAGAGGAAGAAATTGTTAGACTACAAGGCTACGCTCAAATGTGATGAGCAAAAGCGTTTCAAACAACAACTACGGTTTTTCGTAAAATAATCGAGTAAGCGCGGAAGCTACCTAGATCGGTAGTCTATTGCACCTCGATCAAAGGAAAAGTAGTAAAAGCCGATGGAATAAATACGATACAACGAATGCAATTCAAATTATCAAGTTAAGCAATTTTCAAATCACACGAATCTTTTGAAAACAGAATCACACACAAAATCTCGGAATTGCAAATTCAAATAACAAGCGAAGCGAGCACACAATAATTTCGTCGAACGCGTGGCGTGTGTGACGAAATTATCTATGCAAGTGAATAACAAATTGGAATGTAAAAGAGATAAGGGATAGAGAGATACGCAAGGGAGTGATCAGAGAGTTCCCAACTTTCGCGTCGTCCTCGCAGTCGGCCGGTACGTCTCCCCCCAGCTTATCAAACGGATAAGCTGAGACTTTTACTTCGGAAAAAATCTCTTTCAATGCACAATTTACAAACGACTCAAATATGCAAGATAAAGACACTAATACTCGGTCTTCACCATCTTCAACATAAACCCGTCTTTGTAATTGCGCAAACCCAATTCGATCTTGTCTTCAATTATCGTTCCCAACGATCAATCCTTCACGCGATCTTCAATCCAAGAATCCGTGATGATCGTCTGAATAATTCCCTCAACAAATCGAATTGTAACCTTCAAGCAAACTCTTGAACCCGGATGAGAAACCCAACCTTCAAGAATCAATCAACCCGAGCGACAAATTTTGATTCACCGCGAATTCTCCTCGAACGTTATCCTTCGAAGTCTTCTAATCAATCTCCAATTGAACCCATACTCAATCTTCAATTTGATAGAAGTAATGAAGGAAGATGATGATTGCTCTTGAATGATCCTTGATACAAAACTCTCAAACAATCTTGACCAAAGAACTCTTCAATACTGGTTTCTCATGCTTACAATAATAACACATAAAGCTATTTATAATGGAAGTAGAATTGAGCAAATTTAGGCACAATCTAACAGACTTGTATCGATACATGCATCAGTGTGTATCGATACAAGCAGTTGACAGCAGGAAGGTTTGTGTTCTTGTATCGATACATCCACGCGTATGTATCGATACATACACCAGAAAAACAGAAATATGACTGATATGTTTCGAAACACAAAGGTATGTTTCGAAACATAAGGCTCTCTCTGACTTCAGGAGAGTCTGCATGTGTTTCGAAACATACAAGTGTGTTTCAAAACATAGAGGCTTCCCTGACTTCAATGAGAGCAATTTGTATCGATACAAAGGTGCTATGTATCGATACAAATGCGTGATAATCAGCCTGAACAAGTTTCAGGACATTTGTATCGATACAGGTATATATGTATCGATACAAAACACCTAAAAATTGATTTTTCAAAGTTTCAAAATAATGTTTTGCTGTCAAGTCAATTTCAATTGTTGCCTAAACATATTCTACTCTATTTCCATGTGTTTTGACAATTATTAAAACTCGGAGGGGAACTGGTGCATTAACAGAAATGCCAAGAGGAAGAAATGCCAAGTGTTGGTAATAAATTTTAATTCTGCATTTCTTATGAAAAGCATGGATTCATTCAATTGACAACTTAAAAGTAATTATAAATAACTTTCAACTTTTTGATTATTTTCTCTTGCTATACTTTATATCTTCAATTTATATGTCATGTTTAACTACATCACTGTGTACAAAATGTCATTTAATAAGGACATTTCTCCAGCATTTGCCAATGGGACCAATCTCAAGGTCTTTAGGAAACCGATCAATCATATGGATGAAATCAGAGGATTTAACTTTTCGCTTTCCTGCTGAAATTATCACTGCAACTAGGAACATCAATGAAAAATATATTTATGATGGATGGTCAGAATATGTAGACTTTCACAAACCTAAACTTGGTGGTCTCTTGATTTTCAAACTTGATTCCCCAGCAAATACTCTCTTTGTGAAATTGATTCGCCGTAAAGATCAATGTTAAGGATGAAGGCCAATCATCAGTATTAATTTTAGTTTATATTAGATTAAGGCTTATTAAGGACAACTAAGTTTATATTCTGTCTACTATTAGTGTTTCTTGGCATATGAAATGTTTTGATGAATATTAGATATCTTTTGAACAAGTGCTGTAGTTGTATCTTTATATTCATCAATTGTCTGTAACAATTATAACAACTTAATGACTTTATTATGATCATGATGTTATTATAATGTTTATTTTCCCTTATATATATATATATATATTCAATTAATTCTATAAGGAAAAAGTCATGATAAGTCATCAATTAAAACTTCACAGAAAAAGTCCACCCTTATATGCCCTGTGATCGACGATTTGTGTATAAAATATTTGATCTTGACCGCAAGTGCACAGTCTCGTCGTGTAGTTTTAAAAGATATCGAATCCACAGGGACCAATAGTTGAGTACCGTATTTCTATCATTACGGTGTAAATCTAAGGCTAATGAATAGTGATTTAGAATTGTTTTAGAATTTAAAAGAAGAAATTTAAAAAGGTGAATTAAATTAATTAAAGCGGGATATTGGTATGTAACTAATTAACCATCGAGAATTTAATAAATTTATAGCGCGTGAAGAAGGATTTATTTTTCAGAAAGACTTTCTCAATTTAAAGGTTTAAACCTCACACTCTCGTTTTATTGATAAAAACCATACTAACTAGACTAGGAGTTTTACTGTCACTTTTCTACCACCTTAGTTTCGAAAGTATATTTTGAAAATCAATAAGTCCTAATTAATTCTAACGTGGCTCTCACTCGTTCAAAAATTAATATCAAGTTTCTACTATCTAGTTAAAACCTCAAACTCCCGCTCTATTGATTTTAACCTTAATTGCTTTATTTTACTTTCGTTCAAAAGCATAGGAGTTTTAAAATTAGAAACCCGAATCAGAAAAATAGTTTAATATGTGCGCGTGCTACATCATCATTAAATCCCCTTCGGAGAATTAAATTACATACCGATATCTAGGAATTTAGCTAGACATGATGAAAGAAACAAACAAATAAAAACAGTAAATTAAATAAGGCATAGTAAATAAATAATTAAATAAAAGCATTAAAAACCTGGAAATAAAATTCTGAAATAACTTGAATTAAACTTGCAGGAAATAACCGGTACAAAATTCTTGACAGGAATGCGAAAACGGAATTAAAATCGGACTTCCGATGTGGAAGTACCGTTATAGTTAACGAAAAGAAAAATACAAATTGACTGAAATAACGGAAAGAAAAGGCGTAGAAGATCTGATTTCTGAGCTTCTATTTATAGGGGAGATTTGACTTGCACGATCCTCTTTTTAGGGAGAGGATAAACTTGTTTTTGGTCTCATCCAATTGCCACACGATAGGAACAAAAAACGGATCAGACGAATGCCACTTCCCCACGTCTCGCAAAAATCCGTTTCAATTGGATTTGGATTGGTGGCGCCCGCCACCACTTCTGTGGCGCCCGCCACAAGCTTGCTGGGGGCAAATGCCCTTTTCTGCTGGGCTCCTTTGTGGGCTGCGTGAATTTGCGCTTTGCACCCCCCTTTTTGCTGCGTTTTTGGCCCTTTTTGCTCAATTCTCTTCTCCGACCTATTTTATTAGACAAAACTGAAAACAAAACAAATACCAACATAAAAGCAGATAAAAGAAATAAAAACATATGAAAATGCAACTAAAGTTCACATAAATTAAGCTAAAAATACGATATGATTTCGTGTCATCACCCTGATGTGTTATCTAAAAAAAAATTATCATCTTATAAATAAGACTTTTTAATACACATGTCATGTTAATAATTCATTGTTTCTTTGCTTTTGATTTGTGTAACAACATTTTCCTAAGGGTAAAATCACAAAGGCACTAACAAATATAACCAGGATTCATATTAGATCGCAAGATACATCATTCCACTACCCTGCTTTCATCAAAACTGTCAAGAGGAAAAACAAAGAAAGATACATAAGGAAAGGTTGGTATGAATATGTGCGGTACCACAAACTTAAACTCGGGGATCAATTGACTTTCACACTAAGATCTCCCCCAAATAATCTGTTTGTGAAATTAGTTCGTCCAGAATAACGGCCATAATTTTAATTACCTATGATTTTTCATCATTATGAATTTTACAGTAATATTATCCGTACGTAACAATCGTCCATCCAATTATTATTATGTTCTGTTTTGTAAGACCTAAATGGTAATAGTAGTTCCTATTTTGTAATAAAACTATTTAATCTTAATTGAATTGCGTTGATTATTATTATTTTAAGTCATTCATGTAATGTATATGTTTTTGTTCCTAGTTTTATCTTCTCCATTATTTCATAATGAAATCTACACATTACATCCAACAAATTAGAATTCCTTCACTTACGCATAAGTTTAAATTTTAAAGAAAGATAGAAGAAGGTAGAGATATATATGAATGCATATGACAAATGATAATTATATTGAACAATTTAACGATCAAAACTTAAATATTCACCGTAAATAAAAATATACGTATACGAGCAATTAAATGTACACTGCGAAAATAACACGAGAAAAGGAAAATGGGCCAAAAAGCCCAAAAAATGGCAGGCCCAAACAGGGGGGCGCAATAAGCAAAAGTGGGGTTCAAGAAGCAGATCAACATAAAGCAAATGGGCAAGAAAAAGGCCCAAACAACTTATACAAAAAAAAGGGCCGGGTTGACCCAATTTATTCCAACCCGACCCGGTCCAGTTCACAACCCAGCAAAATAAAAATAAAAGAACACATGTGTAAACCAATCGCAGGCTGACACGTGGCCTTCTTCTCCCTCCAACCCAACTGAGTTGCAACTTAGTGAGTCACAAAAAGCCATTGAAACTACTGAGTTAGGACTCGGTTCTATCTAAACAAACCCAAATCACAACCAAATTAAATAAATGAATATACAAATTAAAACGTTTTTTCGTGAGGAATTCGATACGATCATTAGATTTAGCAAACACAGCTTAACGAACGCGAATCGATCGAAATGGGAGCGTAAAAAAAAACGGTCGAACAGAAATGTAAAGAACGGAAGCGAAAATGAAAAATGAAACACAGTTCGTCGTGATTCGTTTGTAAAGGTGTTTATGTAAATCGAATACGATCGCAAGCTATAGAAATAAATCGGACTAAATGAAACAGAAATTAGGGAATATGAACAGATCTACATTGCAAAAGAACAATAATCACATAATTTATATATAAACAAAATGAAATCACAAAGAAGGAGTAGTAAACCGTCCGATAACCACAAGAATCAGACCTTCTTAGTTTTCGAGACTTTTGCGTTCGGATCAATGGATGTTGGTGCCGTTTTGAACTTCTACCCGCGGTCTGATGATGAAGCTGAACAGAGAAACGTGATTGTTGCCTTGATTCAAGTCATGTTCATGTTTTGATTGGTTGATTTTGGTGAGTTTTAGCAAGGGTTTGAGTGAAGTTTGTTTGAGAGAAAAATGGGAAATGAAGAAGGAAGGAGGGCAGCCGAGAGAGAATGAGAAATTCTGAGAAAAAAACTAATCAAAAACTAGGGTTTGGACAAACCCTCCCCTATTTATATGGGGTTTTTAGGGTTGGGGCCAATTTATGATATTTGCACACTTGTGGGTAAAAATAGTGAAACCGAAAATGAACACAAAATAATTGATATTTTTATTATTTTGAAGAAAAAAAGGTTATGAGGTGGCAATGTGATTAATTGAAGAATATAAAAAACCTTAAAAATAACAATAACAAAATGCAAAATAGGAGACAAAAATGTAAATAAAATAAAAATTGTAGAAATAAAATGTAAACTTAAATAAAAGTATTTCTAATATTTTTGCTTGTTAAAAAAAGAGGACAATATTTTTGTACTAACTAAAAAATAAAAGAAAAGCAATAAAATGCGAACATATAAATTTTCTAAAATTCCTTTTTGCTATTTCTTATAAAAATAAGAAATTGTTTTCAAAATAAAATATTTATTTTAAAAGGTAGAAAATTAGGGTATTACACTAACAACAATATCAACTATGATTTATATTAAACACTTCAGAAAATAGGGTTAGATCTATTTTATTTCTAATCACTATGTAATTAATCTCATTGATTTTTAGGCCAACTAAGTTTATAGATCCAACGTATGAACTACGTTTATAATCTCATTTGTAACTATTTTCATTTCATTAAACAGATCATCCCTAAGACTTTCTGAAATAAGGAACCAGCCTGAAGAAGATGTTATTGATCCAATAATCATAAGCTCTGACAGTGACTCTGATGCTGAAATAGATGATTATGGGCCTAGCATTTGGAACATGAAGATTACAAAAGCTTATTCAAAGAGGAAGAAATGCCAAAAGGAAGAAATGCCAAGTGTTGGTAATAAATTTTAATTCTGCATTTCGTTTGAAAAGCATGGATTCATTCAATTGAAAACTCAAAAGTAATTATAAATAACTCCCAATTTTTTGATTATTTTCTCTTGCTATACTTTATATCTTCAATTTATATGTCATGTTTAACTACATCACTGTGTACAAAATGTCATTTAATAAGTACATTGCTCCAACATTTGCCAATGAGACCAATCTCAAGGTCTTTAGGAAACCGATCAATCATATGGATGAAATCAAAGGATACAACTTTTCGCTTTCCTGCTGAAATTATCACTGCAACTAGGAACATCAATGAAAAATATATTTATGATGGATGGTCAGAATATGTAGACTTTCACAAACCTAAACTTGGTGATCTCTTGATTTTCAAACTTGATTCCCAGCAAATACTCTCTTTGTGAAATTGATTCGCCGTAAAGATCAATGTTAAGGATGAAGGCCAATCATCAGTATTAATTTTAGTTTATATTAGATTAAGGCTTATTAAGGACAACTAAGTTTATATTCTGTCTACTATTAGTGTTTCTTGGCATATGAAATGTTTTGATGAATATTAGATATCTTTTGAACAAGTGCTGTAGTTGTATCTTTATATTCATCAATTGTCTGTAACAATTATAACAACTTAATGACTTTATTATGATCATGATGTTATTATAATGTTTATTTTCCCTTATATATATATATATATATATATATATATATATATATATATATATATTTATATTTTCAATTAATTCTATAAGAAAAAAGCCATGATAAGTCATCAATTAAAACTTCACAGAAAAAGTCCACCCTTATATGCCCTGATGTGTTATCTAAATTTTTTTTTATTATCTTATAAATAAGACTTTTTAATACACATGTCATGTTAATAATTCATTGTTTCTTTGCTTTTTATTTGTGTAACAACATTTTCCTAAGGGTAAAATCACAAAGGCACTAACAAATATAACCAGGATTCGTATTAGATCGCAAGATACATCATTCCACTACCCTGCTTTCATGAAAACTGCCAAGAGGAACAACAAAGAAAGATACATAAGGAAAGGTTGGTATGAATATGTGCGGTACCACAAACTTAAACTTGGGGATCAATTGACTTTCACACTAAGATCACCCCCAAATAATCTGTTTGTGAAATTAGTTCGTCCAGAATAACGGCCATAATTTTAATTACCTATGATTTTTCATCATTATGAATTTTACAGTAATATTATCCGTACGTAAAAATTGTCCATCCAATTATTATTATGTTCTGTTTTGTAAGACCTAAATGGTAATAGTAGTTCCTATTTTGGAATAAAACTATTTAATCTTAATTGAATTGCGTTGATTATTATTATTTTAAGTCATTCATGTAATGTATATGTTTTTGTTCCTAGTTTTATCTTCTCCAATATTTTATAATGAAATCTACACATTATGTAACATCCCGATTTTTATACCTTGATATATTTTACTTTACTAAAATACTCGTTTATTTATTTCTTTATAATTTGATCGTTTCTCCGTATTTAATATATTTTAGTTACAAGAGTTTTTCATTAAATCTTTAAAAGTGTTTGAAAAGAGATAATTATTTAGTAGAAGAATTATTATTAATCTCATATCAAATTTATCTCATATCATATTTGACAAGAAGAAATATTTACACACATTATTTATACTAAGTTTATAGGATTAAAAACTTAATTTAATTAAGTTCATCGTATAATAAGATGGCTCAAGACTAGTCTAGGAATAAGCCTATAATACTATATGTTTTTGGCATAGTATTACACCTTATAATATTAGTATTTGATGTGAAAACAAAGATAATTAACATGGTAACGTATGAAATCATATATATGATACTAGAATTGGTATTACTTCATTTAATACTTATTACTATATGCATGGTTTTATAGTATATACGATACCATTATATTTGCTATGTGTATATCATGAAAACCAATAATAATTATGTAGAGAAATTTTAGACAGTATGAGTAATAAGTCTAGTAACCTATATTCTTTTATGTTGGTCCAATTAAAATTAGACACACTTGCAACTTGTATGAATCATTATCCTAAAATCATTTTTTATATTTGTTTTGCTGAACCGTACATACATTTTGTGTGTATAAACAGAATTATTTATACCATATTTGTACAAATCATACATAAGACAAGACCACCTCTTATAGTTCTACATGGTTCATACTTTCCAACTCATAAGCCTATGCTCAAAAATGGTGTGTTGTTATATCTATATTAGGTTTGTAATCATGACATATACTTGGTTAGCAAGAAATTTTCTAGTATAAATAGGTGAACTCTTTCTTCATTTCATTCAACACAAAACAAAGCCTTCTTAAAATTATCGTGACTTCTATTGTGAGTGAAATGGTGGTGAAGTCTTGCTAGCTACATTGGTTTTATTTTGTTAAAGTTTTAGAGCAAGAAAATTTACTAAGGTATTTCCACTTATTTCTAAATATTATCTTTTTATTAGAATGTTGAAATTATATCTAATGAACTCACTTTCTTCAATTATATTAAAACATTTATAATAGTTTTATAATAAAGATTATCAAACTGTTAGTAGGCGTGTGCTAATTTTTGAAAGCCAAACTTTTAATATATAAGTATATCTGGTCATTATATTTTCATGAGGCTATTTTAGATTTTAAATAATTACATATTTTAAATATTAGTAAATTATTAGCAGTTACACTGTTATCAGGAATATCGTCGGAGGTGCCGTAATTCAAGACTTTTAACAAAAGCTAAGGTGGGGCAAGATTTCGTACACGTTGGGACGGTTAGCGTAAAATAGCTTAATATATATGTGTAGTGGTGTCCACAACCACTACAACCGATAAATAACTAAGGAGAGCTTATTCTCTTTTAGTGATTTTAACGAATCGCTAGATGAGGTTATGCCGGCCTTAATTATTTATCATAATAATAAACTATAGTATTTTTAGGTTGTATTGTGCTTGCCTTATGTGATTACTTGTCTAAATGTTTATTTCTTGATGTTTGATTGATTGTGATTGTTAGAATAAGAAGAGAATATACTACTCTTTGAGATGAGAAATAAGAATATCTAGATACGGAGTGTAAGATCCCCACTAACAGAAGAGAAGTGAATATTTTGAATAGTTGTATTTGGTTGGGTTCTGGCTAAGGAAAGACTTGGTGGACTATGTCTCTTACGGTCAGCTCTCTTTCCTGGGAAGTCAACTGAACACTATTTATTATATGAACTGAACTTACTGTTTAAAAGTAAGGAGTGTGTGGGAAAGAACAATAAAAATACTTTCTGAATAATAATATATGACACTCAACTCAGGTAATCAGTATATATAAATTCTGGATGATGGAAATGATTGAGAGTGCATATAGAGTTGTATTCAGGAATGTGTAAGTCCACCGCCGTACGGTATGGGACGTACGAGGTTGATCAGCCGCCCGAAATCCTGACGAGGATTATTTCTGCGCGCTGGCAAGATATGAGATCTTGGCCTATTTTTCTGAGGGGCGATCGACTTATAACACTTGGACTCCACGTGAAGTCAAGTGGCGTTGCTCTTGGTAAATGGGAGGACGTTGGTGGCAAGTGGTCTCGTGACATCTGTCTTGGTAAATGGGAGGATGTCCTTGACAGCGTTTAGTGGCCTGTGTCAGCATATAGTTCAGGAATGCATCACTTTAGATAGACTCTAATTAGAAATAAACTTGAAAGGATGTACGCTTGATTGACTACTTGTGTTTGACATATATATTCCTATTTTACACCCCATCCCCACTTTCTATACTTGTACGTACATCTTAGCCCTGTATGTTTTCTTGTCTTGTATTTTTATCTATATTCATAGATTTCTTTGAAGAGGAGTTCAAGGTCGAAGAGGGTGCAGTTCTTTTTACTTCTTATGCAACTGGCGATGTAAGACGCCATTATTGCGTGATGAGAGTCATAGTCTTGTTTGTACAGCCAGTGTGTCTTTTGGAGTCTTATCTCTTGAGTATTCTGATTTATCATGTATTTTGAATAATTGGTTTTGCGTGTACCACGCGGTATCTAATTGATATGCAGACACATTTGTAATTACAATATAAATAAAATTAGTTTAAATGATATTTGTCTATCTTCCGTTGTTATATTTCTTATCTTCCGCTGATATATCTTAATTTTAAGTTTCTTTGTATTTCCACGAAGAGTGATTATATATCTAAACAAGTTAGAATAGTTACTTTGGTTTCACCGTGACGTTGGGGCGTCACATTATGGTATCAGAGCAGGTCGGTTCAGATCGATCTGTGAGTGTCTAGGGTTATACTGGCTGTGTTAGTTGGATTCCACCTCGGATGATGACTATATATAGAAATGGGTAGAATGTCTTATTTATATATGCCTTGGTATGGGCTCTTTCCCCTTCATTAGTCATTCATAAGGTCATAGTTTTATGAACTATTTTACTTATGATATCGGAACCATAGTTCTTATGGTTCAACTTAGGAAGAGCACTAGGAGAAGTTTGATAGACTCTGACGATTGGAAAGTCAGGTCAATAGAGATCATTAGAATATGTTTTGGGTTGGTAGTGATAAGAAAGAAAGAAAATGCAGATAACAATAATTTAAGTTTGGACCTCAAAAAATATTGAGTTGCGTACCCCTACTGCGATTGAAGAAGACATTGTTTTCTTTCAATTAACTTAGAAGGTCGTACTGTGGAACAATTACGTCGGAGATAGATTTGGACACAACATCCACTAAAAGATGATTATGAAATTGGATTCAGTGTCAATGTTGGTTTGGATATAAGGATAAAGGTTGTGATGAGGAGTAGAGGATAAATACTACAAGTAATATAGAACTATTATGTGTATCAAGGATTTCACTTATTTGAGAATTGTACACACAAATAGTAGGAGCATGTTTTTAGTGACAGATAACCAGAAACTGTTTAAGAGAAGAGTTAATAATAACTTGTCTTGGAGATGGTCCAAAAGTCAATGTACGTTTAAGTTGGAATTGATGCCGGTAATAGTAAGAGTGATTAGTAAAGTATTTTAAGGTTTTACATAGGTGATGATCCCTATAAATCACTAATTTTCCTAGAAAGCGGTATCAATGCAGTAATCAACACAATATGATCGGAAGATGATTCTCTCAAGCAAGGATAAAACGTGAAAACAAGTAACCGCATATTTATGATTGAAGGTTGGACTCTCTAGGAATTCTAGAGTGGTGATAGAAATGAGATCACAAGGTTCATGAGAGGTAGATAGATGAAAAAGAGAATAGAGCGGGTATTAGACTATGGTGTTTAATCTTGAGAGTCGAAGTTGTTTATTGAGAAAGATGAGAAATCACATGTATCCATCAAATCGAAAAATCATTTCAGAAGGTTATTAAGAATGATTACTCATAATCTAAGATTGATAATTGAATCAAATCAATAACGAGATCATGAGTGAGTTGGATTTTTGGAAGAATAAGATATTTCACATTTTGATTGGACAAAGGAGAATGATAAGTTCAAGGAAATTTTATTAGATTTGGAATAAGTTTGAGAATCGTGTTGTAAAATATTGGAGGCGGTGAAGTTGTATACATGGTTGTCTAAGTTTAAGTTTTGGTTAAGGGAACTGTAGTTTGATAGAAGTATTGGCATAAAATTTTTTATCAATAAAAGTTTGGTGAGTTCTTAAGATGGAAGAGTTCATGTAATGCTAGTGAATCATGTGATTCTTTGTTCTCTTGGACTAAGAGAAGGACTTATTGAAAGGTCGCTGGTGATTTGATCTCTTGATGAAAAAGTTGTTGGAAAAGAGTAAGACTATTGGATTTATTAGAAGAGTAGTAAATAAACTTAAGAGTCGAAGAAAAGATTAACTTTATCGTTCGTAAAGTTGTCTAGATAATTTAGAATGATGTGATATGTATGGGAGTAAAACATGCTGGGGATTAGAGGTAGCATTATATGATAAGATTAAAAGTTGTATATTGTTTCAGACAACTTGTGCTTCGTAAGGGCGACTAACTTATTCATAAATTGGAAGGAGAGAAGAATTAGTTATCACAAATCAAAGAATTATAATTTAGTTGGTTTTAGATTTGTGAAAAGTGAGTAGACTTAAGATGCGAAAACTGTAGATGACTAAGATTTAGATATTAGAAGAGAATCTTAGAGTGATTCTGAAGAGGGATCCTCTGAGTAGGTTAACTTTTTCATGAAAGTTAAGAAGAGGTGACAAATCTTTAGGAAAATGATATGGAGATTGGATGTGGCATAAGGGAATAAGAACTTTCAAAGATAGATGAATTTGTCGAGACGGTGCTCATTGCTTATAGAAAAAAATGTTGGGGAGTTTAGGAAGTCACACGATCTATGAGGTTTGAGTTTAGATGTTGAAACAAAGAATGTGTCAAGAACATAAAATGGATAATTAGGAGTTGAGTGACTTATTTATGTTTCTTGATAACCTAAAGATAATGGGAAAAGATTTGGTCGACTATTTAAAGAAGGTAAACTGGAGATTATTTTCTAGAGATAGTCAGTTAAGCAGGAGATTTCAAATCATAAGAGATTCTAAGTGAGATTATCGGTCATAGAGTTTAAGATTAATTTTGAATATAAATAATCATTTCAAGATGGAGGATTTTAAGTCTTATAGTTTGGTTGTTTTCAACGTCTTTTAATGAATTGTGATGCACAAATAACTCGTGCTAGTATATATCTTATTGAAGGATATGGTATTTGTGCATGCACATTCGTTCGAAATCGGAGTAGGATCGTTTGAGAAGTAGTAAGGTGTAACACATTCTGGTACGATGATTATTTGAGGTAAGTTGCCCTTAAGTATATTGGAATTATTTGGATATGCTAGATGGGGAGCCAAGAAGGTTGAACTCATAAACAAGTAGGAAAGTTTTGTGTAACCAAAGGAAGAAGTATTTTTTTACACTAAGAGTCATTGGCTAGAATCATAGTTGATAAGAAGGAAAAATTTTAATAGAGCGATGTCATTGAGAAATGACTTTGATTAAGGTATTACTTATTTGAATTTTTAGATGATCTGTTCTTTTAGTTAAGAGTGTCAAGACAATATCATCAGTAATACTTCCAAGGAATAGAAAAAAAAGTTTTTATCTGGTACGTTAAATTTCGAGGACGAAATTTCTTTTAAGGGGGGTAGTAATGTAACATCCCGATTTTTATACCTTGATATATTTTACTTTACTAAAATACTCGTTTATTTATTTCTTTATAATTTGATCGTTTCTCCGTATTTAATATATTTTAGTTACAAGAGTTTTTCATTAAATCTTTAAAAGTGTTTGAAAAGAGATAATTATTTAGTAGAAGAATTATTATTAATCTCATATCAAATTTATCTCATATCATATTTGACAAGAAGAAATATTTACACACATTATTTATACTAAGTTTATAGGATTAAAAACTTAATTTAATTAAGTTCATCGTATAATAAGATGGCTCAAGACTAGTCTAGGAATAAGCCTATAATACTATATGTTTTTGGCATAGTATTACACCTTATAATATTAGTATTTGATGTGAAAACAAAGATAATTAACATGGTAACGTATGAAATCATATATATGATACTAGAATTGGTATTACTTCATTTAATACTTATTACTATATGCATGGTTTTATAGTATATACGATACCATTATATTTGCTATGTGTATATCATGAAAACCAATAATAATTATGTAGAGAAATTTTAGACAGTATGAGTAATAAGTCTAGTAACCTATATTCTTTTATGTTGGTCCAATTAAAATTAGACACACTTGCAACTTGTATGAATCATTATCCTAAAATCATTTTTTATATTTGTTTTGCTGAACCGTACATACATTTTGTGTGTATAAACAGAATTATTTATACCATATTTGTACAAATCATACATAAGACAAGACCACCTCTTATAGTTCTACATGGTTCATACTTTCCAACTCATAAGCCTATGCTCAAAAATGGTGTGTTGTTATATCTATATTAGGTTTGTAATCATGACATATACTTGGTTAGCAAGAAATTTTCTAGTATAAATAGGTGAACTCTTTCTTCATTTCATTCAACACAAAACAAAGCCTTCTTAAAATTATCGTGACTTCTATTGTGAGTGAAATGGTGGTGAAGTCTTGCTAGCTACATTGGTTTTATTTTGTTAAAGTTTTAGAGCAAGAAAATTTACTAAGGTATTTCCACTTATTTCTAAATATTATCTTTTTATTAGAATGTTGAAATTATATCTAATGAACTCACTTTCTTCAATTATATTAAAACATTTATAATAGTTTTATAATAAAGATTATCAAACTGTTAGTAGGCGTGTGCTAATTTTTGAAAGCCAAACTTTTAATATATAAGTATATCTGGTCATTATATTTTCATGAGGCTATTTTAGATTTTAAATAATTACATATTTTAAATATTAGTAAATTATTAGCAGTTACACTGTTATCAGGAATATCGTCGGAGGTGCCGTAATTCAAGACTTTTAACAAAAGCTAAGGTGGGGCAAGATTTCGTACACGTTGGGACGGTTAGCGTAAAATAGCTTAATATATATGTGTAGTGGTGTCCACAACCACTACAACCGATAAATAACTAAGGAGAGCTTATTCTCTTTTAGTGATTTTAACGAATCGCTAGATGAGGTTATGCCGGCCTTAATTATTTATCATAATAATAAACTATAGTATTTTTAGGTTGTATTGTGCTTGCCTTATGTGATTACTTGTCTAAATGTTTATTTCTTGATGTTTGATTGATTGTGATTGTTAGAATAAGAAGAGAATATACTACTCTTTGAGATGAGAAATAAGAATATCTAGATACGGAGTGTAAGATCCCCACTAACAGAAGAGAAGTGAATATTTTGAATAGTTGTATTTGGTTGGGTTCTGGCTAAGGAAAGACTTGGTGGACTATGTCTCTTACGGTCAGCTCTCTTTCCTGGGAAGTCAACTGAACACTATTTATTATATGAACTGAACTTACTGTTTAAAAGTAAGGAGTGTGTGGGAAAGAACAATAAAAATACTTTCTGAATAATAATATATGACACTCAACTCAGGTAATCAGTATATATAAATTCTGGATGATGGAAATGATTGAGAGTGCATATAGAGTTGTATTCAGGAATGTGTAAGTCCACCGCCGTACGGTATGGGACGTACGAGGTTGATCAGCCGCCCGAAATCCTGACGAGGATTATTTCTGCGCGCTGGCAAGATATGAGATCTTGGCCTATTTTTCTGAGGGGCGATCGACTTATAACACTTGGACTCCACGTGAAGTCAAGTGGCGTTGCTCTTGGTAAATGGGAGGACGTTGGTGGCAAGTGGTCTCGTGACATCTGTCTTGGTAAATGGGAGGATGTCCTTGACAGCGTTTAGTGGCCTGTGTCAGCATATAGTTCAGGAATGCATCACTTTAGATAGACTCTAATTAGAAATAAACTTGAAAGGATGTACGCTTGATTGACTACTTGTGTTTGACATATATATTCCTATTTTACACCCCATCCCCACTTTCTATACTTGTACGTACATCTTAGCCCTGTATGTTTTCTTGTCTTGTATTTTTATCTATATTCATAGATTTCTTTGAAGAGGAGTTCAAGGTCGAAGAGGGTGCAGTTCTTTTTACTTCTTATGCAACTGGCGATGTAAGACGCCATTATTGCGTGATGAGAGTCATAGTCTTGTTTGTACAGCCAGTGTGTCTTTTGGAGTCTTATCTCTTGAGTATTCTGATTTATCATGTATTTTGAATAATTGGTTTTGCGTGTACCACGCGGTATCTAATTGATATGCAGACACATTTGTAATTACAATATAAATAAAATTAGTTTAAATGATATTTGTCTATCTTCCGTTGTTATATTTCTTATCTTCCGCTGATATATCTTAATTTTAAGTTTCTTTGTATTTCCACGAAGAGTGATTATATATCTAAACAAGTTAGAATAGTTACTTTGGTTTCACCGTGACGTTGGGGCGTCACACATTACATCCAACAAATTAGAATTCCTTCACTTACGAATAAGTTTAAATTAAAAAAAAGATTACATTCATACTGATTAGTCTGTTTAACAATGACCTAAAAAAAAACAAATTCCATCTTTTTATTTATTCTTAACGAACTCAAATTTTGACATCTATATGAATCACGATGAAAAGTTTGGATTAACAAAAGTTCATTATGAAAAAATTTACATCTATATTTATTCTTCTAATCTAATTTTTATTTAATATTAATTTATTGCTGTTAATAAATAAAAAGTAGCGTGCAGCGTGACTGTTGCGGGGATTTTGGGATTTCCACCACTACATTGATCTTTCATTTCCAAAGAGGGAAAAATATCGAAAACCTTTAAAAAGAGATATTCTAAGTACGGGGGTTAGTTAGACCTAGGGAAGGTATTAGCATCTTAAGCGCCTATAGTATCCTATAGTAACCTCTAATTTATTGCTTTTTTATTTGCTTTTAATGTGTTAAGAAATGGGGAAGAAGTGGTAAGAAATTGAGGGAGAAATTGTATAGAAAGAATTGTGTGTGCATGTGGAGAGTTGGATGAGAAAAGAAAGTTGTAACATAAATGTAAATTGTTTTGAAAATAAATCTAAGTCTAAGCGTGCGACTATTTTTGGGTTTTTGGACTAAAGAAGTTTTATTAGGAGGGAGAAAATGTTTTTGTTATTTTTCCTATTTTTTTCTAAAGAAATTATTAGTCGTACCTCTTTGGAAATGAAAGTTCACGTTTTGTTTATTTTTTAGCGTTTTGACGAAAAGCTATAAAAATAAAATGCATGCAATGCATTTTCTACATCCTCTTTGGGGTTACATTTGGCCTAATTACATTGTAAGACTTTTTTTGCGAAAATTTAAACATGAATGATGCAACATTTGAATGAAGATGCAAAGACATGAAAGAAATTACAAGTCCGACGGAATTAAAATAAAATAAACTAAAACTACACTAAACTAGCTATCCTAAAAGTTAAGTTCTACTATTTTTTTTAGGTCCGTCTAAATTATGCCAAGGTTATTTTCAAATCTCAAGATCCATAATCAAAAGTGACAAATAATATGCAAAGATAATGATATGAAATAATATGACTAAATTAAATTGCATAGAAATAAAAATGGCATAAATAAAAAAATGAATAAACTAAATAATAAAAAAAAAAACAGTACAATAAAAGAAAAAAGGAAGAAGGAGAGAAAGAAAAAAAAGCTGAAGTAAAAATAAAGAAAGGAAAAAACGAGAATAAAAATAATAAAATAAAGCAAGAGGGAGGTGTAAAAGTAAAGAAAAGGGTGTGCTGAAGTAAACTAAAAACCAGAGTAGAAAGAAACATATAAAAAAAAGCGCAGGCCCAGCCCACATAAAACCAGATCGGACCGGTTCAAAACGGGTCAACCCATGGGTTGATCCAGAACTAGATTCCAGATCCAGTACACTGCACTCACACGAGCTCATCGTGCACCCTCGCATCACCATCACAAGATCAAATCAAAACAGATCCGACAGCCAGAATTTAAAACAGATCAAACGTTCTAGATTAAATCAAAATAATCAGACAGCCACGATTTAAAGTTGCAAAAAAAGGTGTATATCATGTTTCTTCTTCCTCTTACGAGCGAGCAACTAACTCAGTGACTCGGTGAAAGACTCGTCCGCCATAGACGAGTTTCTAAAAGCTTCGGATCTATATCAAAAAACGCGTATGAGTAGTCAATCTTACTCGTTGTCTCACATAGATTCCATATTCGGACTTAGTTTTCAAAATAGAGATCTATATTTTTAAAACTGAACGAAAAAAGTTTAGATCTAAGAACTTGAAAACAATTTGTACGCGAATTTGATGGAAAATGATATGTACATCATGTTCTTTACGTTTTTGCAAGTTCAATGAGCCAAGAATCAAGTGAAATGAAGGTGCGAGTTGCTCAAAATCACTACCTCAAGTTTGGAGTAAAATTGGTTTCGGATTTGATGTTATGTGCGCGTTTCTTGGCGATTTCGCGTGATTTGGTTCGCCCGAGAGTGACTAGTGATCTATTGGAATCAAGAGGGAAAGATGTTTGTAAGGTTTGTGTGATTTTGGATTTATAAGGTGAGAAGGAGATGTGTAGTTGTTGTTGCTACTGTGAAAATGCTTCACGTTTTTTTTTTTTTTTTTTGATTTTTATTGTTTTTTGGGTGAAAGAAATTGAGAGTGTTTTGGAAAGAATTTTTTTGGGAATGATGTGAATGAATGTGTGTGTAGGTGTAAGTGAGTGATGTGATGTTTCTTTTATAGGAAAAAATTAGGGTAAGGGGTAAAAATGGATTAGTGTTAAAAAGGTAGGAGAATTGTGTAAAATGATAAAAATGATAATTTGATTAAAAGAAAAAAAAAGGAAAATGTGATAATGATGAGAATGAGGTGAGGTGGAGCAACTTGATTGGTTAAGGTATCAAATAAATTTTTATTTATTTTAGAAAAAATGATAAAGAGATAAGAAAGAGATGAAATGGTGAGTCATAGAGATAAAACAACTTGTGCTCTACTCTTTTCTCTTCTTGGCATATTTTTTTAAAATAAAATGTAAATGGAAACAAATTAAAATAAAATAATTGGAAATAAAATAAGATGTAAATATTTTTGATATTTCTGTAATATGTAAAATGAGGGTAAAATATGAAAAAACTAATTTTTGACATTTTTTTGCTTTTACGCTAATTATGAAACTATTTAAGATAAAATAAACTAAAAGTGTAGAATAGTTGAAAAAGGATGTAATTGTTAAAAGATAGTGAAAATATGAGAAAAAAAATTTAAAATATGCATGAAAACGGAAATTAAACGTATAATGAAATACGTATATTTGTATGTTTTTTTTTATGCATGAAACGCAAATTGGATTTTATGGTCCAAAATTGGGGTACAACAGCGACCCCCGTGCGTATGCGCACGAGAACTCGACTAGTCTTAAATGAAAGCAAGTAAATTGCATGAAAAGATAAATTGCATTAAAATTTGTGAAAGTTGATCATAGAATCATACATTGTGCCTTCATGCTGAATCAAATGACGAAGTCCTATGCCTTTTTTTTCTTCTTTTTTTTTTGTTGTCCCTAGTTTTTGCCTGGACCGCCCTTTCGGGTTTTCAATCCACCGGGACGCTCTTTATTGCCTAAGCCGCCCTTTCAGGTTTTCAACTTAGCGAGCTTTTCTTTATCACTTTTTTTTAGGCATAGTATTTCTTGACTACGTCAGAGTTCACTGGATGTGCAAACTCTTCACCGTCCATAGTTGCAAGGATCACTGCTCCACCAGAAAAAGCTTTCTTTACGACAAATGGTCCATCATAGTTAGGAGTCCATTTTCCTCGTAAATCTTTGTGAACAGGCAGTATTTCTTTCAACACTAAATCACCTTCCTTGAACTGTCTTGGACGGACTTTCTTATCGAATGCTCTCTTGACTCTTTGTTGGTACAACTGACCGTGACACAAAGCTGTCATTCTCTTTTCTTCAATAAGATTGAGCTGATCAAGCCGATTCTGGACCCATTCTGCTTCGTCGAGTTTAACATCTCTCAAAACTCTTAACGAAGGAATCTCAACTTCTAAGGGTAATACTGCTTCCATACCATAAACCAGAGAGAAAGGCGTTGCCCCTGTTGAAGTGCGAACCGTGGTTCTGTACCCATGGAGAGCATAAGGAAGCATATCATGCCAGTCCCTGTAAGTCTTCATCATTTTCTGAATAATCTTCTTGATGTTTTTTGTTAGCTGCTTCTACGGCGCCATTCATCTTGGGCCGATATGGTGAAGAATTGTGATGTTCAATCTTGAACTCAGCACACAGCTCTCTCATTGTCTGATTATTCAGGTTGCTACCATTATCAGTGATAATCTTGTTAGGAACTCCATAACGACAGATTATCTTCCTCCTGATGAACTTAGAAACCACTTTTCTGGTGACGTTGGCATATGATGCTGCTTCAACCCACTTGGTAAAATAATCAATAGCAACCAAGATGAATCGATGACCATTTGCCGCTTTTGGTTCAATCATACCAATCATGTCTATGCCCCACATGGCGAAGGGCCAAGGTGCTGTCATGACATGCAGAGGAGTAGGTGGAACATGAATCTTGTTCGCATAAACTTGGCATTTATGGCACTTTCTGGCATAATTGATGCAATCTGCTTCCATGGTCAACCAGTAATAGCCTGCACGGAGAATTTTCTTTGCCATAGCATGCCCATTTGCATGGGTACCAAAAGCTCCTTCATGAATCTCTTCAATAAGCATGTCCGCTTCTCTTTTCTTCATACAACGGAGAAGGATTTTGTCATAATTCCTTTTGTACAACACTTCTCCATCTAGGAAGAAACCAATTGCTAGCATCCTTAAGGTCTTCTTATCTTGTTCAGAAGCATCGGCAGGATATACCTTGTTTTTGATAAAATTCTTGATATCATAATACCAAGGTCTTCCATCCTTCTCTTCTTCAACTGCGAAACAATAAGCAGGCTTTTCTCTACGCTCAATTGCAACACGAGGTACATGATTTGGCCAACTCACTTTGTACATAGATGATAATGTAGCCAAAGCATCAGCCAACGGATTCTCTTCTCTGGGAATATGATTGAAAGTAATGTCATCAAAGTACTTCGTCAATTCCCTAATATAATCGCGGTATGGAATTAAATTAGGGTGACGAGTTTCCCATTCACCTCGGACTTGGTAAATAACCAGAGCGGAGTCTCCATACACTTCTAGGTTTTTGATTCTCAAATCAATTCCCCCTTCTAGACCCATAATGCAAGCCTCATATTCAGCAATATTGTTGGTACATTCAAACAACAGCCTGGCTGTAAATGGTCTATGAGTATCCTGAGGAGAGATTATGACAGCACCTATACCATGCCCCGAAGCATTAGACGCACCATCGAACACAAGCTTCCACAAAGATCCTGGTTCAAGCCCTTCATCATCACCAATGGGAGGTTTTTCACTCAAAGCCATGATATCTTCATCAGGAAAGTCAAAGCGCACAGGCTGATAATCATTCAAAGGTTGGTGAGCTAGATGTTCTGCTAGCACACTTCCTTTGACAGCTTTCTGTGTAACATACTGAATATCATACTCGGATAATAACATCTGCCATCGGAGAATCCTTCCAGTCAAAGCAGGCTTCTCAAAGATATATTTGATAGGATCCATCTTGGTAATCAACATAGTAGTATGACATACCATGTACTGTCTTAGACGGCGAGCAGCCCAGGTTAGAGCACAACAAGTCTTTTCCACTAGTGAGTAATTGATTTCACAACTAGTGAACTTCTTGCTCAAGTAATAGATGGCATGCTCTTTCCTACCAGTTTCATCATGTTGTCCGAGTACACACCCCATGGATTCCTCTAGCACATGTAGATATAGAATCAATGGCCTTCTAGGAACAGGCGGTATCAAGGCTGGTGGCTCTTGTAAGTATTGTTTGATTCTTTCGAACGCCCTTTGACATTCTTCATTCCATTCAACAGTCTGATCTTTTCTTAACAATTTGAAGATTGGTTCACAAGTTGCAGTAAGGTGAGAAATAAACCTGGAAATATAGTTCAGCCGTCCTAGGAAACCCCTGACCTCTTTCTCAGTCTTTGGTACTGGCATATTCTGAATTGCTTTGACTTTGTCGGGATCAACTTCAATTCCCTTTTCACTGACAATGAAGCCTAGCAATTTGCCGGATCTGACACCAAATGTGCATTTATTGGGATTCAACCGCAACTGATATTTTCTCAACCTTTCAAACAACTTCAGCAGATGTACTAAGTGTTCTTCTTCTGTTTGAGATTTAGCAATCATATCATCCACATATACTTCAATCTCCTTGTGGATCATGTCATGGAAGAGAGTGACCATGGCGCGTTGATACGTTGCCCCAACATTCTTCAAACCAAAAGGCATCACTTTATAACAAAAAGTTCCCCACGAGGTAATGAATGTGGTCTTCTCCATATCTTCAGGTGACATCTTTATCTGATTGTAACCTGAGAAGCCATCCATAAAGGAAAAGATCGGGAAGCGAGCAGTGTTATCTACCAATATATCAATGTGAGGTAATGGGAAATCATCTTTCGGGCTCGCTCTATTCAAATCCCGATAATCCACGCACATATGCACTTTACCATCCATCTTCGGGACTAGTACTATGTTGGCAATCCATTCAGGGTACTTGGCAACCGCAAGAAAACCCGCATCAAACTGTTTTCTGACTTCTTCTCTAATATTGAGAGCCATATCAGACTAGTTCTTCTCAACTTTTGCTTTACCGGAGGACATTCAGACTTGAGCGGAAGCTTGTGTTCAACTATATTGGTATCCAACCCGGGCATATCCTGGTACGACCATGCAAACACATCCACATACTCCCGAAGCAGCTTGATCAGACTCTCTTTCACCTCTGGCTGTAGGGAGGCACCTATTTTGACCTCTTTTTTATCCTCATCAGTTCCCAGATTGATCACATCCACTGGTTCCTGATGAGGTTGAATCATTCTTTTCTCTTGATCCAACATTCGAGCTAACTCTTCTGGCAATTCATAGTTTTCCTCCCCATCCTCTTCAGCTTGATTAATTGGGAGTTCGAAGTCAGGAAGATTTATAACACTGTTATGATTCATGGATTCATTTCTGCATGATTTAATTTTATTGATTTAGATTTTTTTGAATGCAAAAGTGTTTAATGAAATGCGAAGTTATTGCCATTTTATTATTATCTGTTTTAAATTGTAAAAGGAAGAATAAACAGACGGAAATTGAACACAAAAGTACTTTTTCATTAATCACAAGTCAAGCATTTTAAACAAAAAGTAGCCCTACAAGCATCACCATTTGTCCTGGGCTGAACAAAGGTGTTTTAAAAAGAAAACAAATTACTTTGAAATAAAAACATCTTCTGGGATTCCAACAGCCTTCCAATTTGTGAGCTCAGTTCCTGGAACACACTGGCACACCCAATTCTGGCTTCCTCCAACAGCCTCTTTGCCTCCAACCATGGCAATGTGATGATCAACACGAAAACCAGCACTACTGAAAGTATTCTTAATCTTTGGAGCTTCAACTTGTATTCCTTTTTGAGCCACTATCCCTTTGGACAACTGTTAACCCAAACCACCGCGACCAACCTTCATAGGTATATCTAATATCTGTCCCAAGCCCATAGGAAGTCCTTCTTCTATGGCCATCTTCATGCCCTGATAAGATGTAACGGATCCTTTTTCTTTCCGACCGACATCTTCAGGAGTCATAAGAGCGACATTAGCAATCTCTAAAGCCTGGAAAGGGATCTCCAATGCTCCTTCATCGTTCTCAACATACGTGAACGAAGTCAAATGGCTCACCAAAGTATCCTCTTCTCCGGAAACAGTTATCAATTTGTTATTGGACACAAACTAGAGTTTCTGGTGAAGAGTAGAGGTTACAGCACCGGCAGCATGGATCCATGGTCGCCCCAACAAGCAATTGTAAGATGGATTAATGTCCATGACCTGAAAAGTTATATTGAATAGATGCGGACCAATAAACATTGGAAACTCTATTTCTTTGACTACCTCTCTCTGAGATCCATCAAAAGCTTTGACAATCAAGCTACTTGGTCTCAAGGTGGGTCCAAGCAAGAACAACTTTGACAGTGTTGACTTAGGTAGAACACTCAGAGAAGAACCAGTATCAACCAGAACTCTAGCAATGTTGTTATCCTGGCATCTCATGGAGATATGCAGAGCCTTGTTATGAGCGTATCCCTCAGATGGTAATTCAGATTCGACAAAACCCAAACACCTGCTAGCAGTGATGTTGTTACACACCCCATCAAACTGATCCACTGTAATATCTTGGTTGACTTGAGCCATGTTCAAAAGTTTCAACAGAGCCGTCCTATGGGCCTCAGAATTCATCAACAAGGACAAAATAGAGATCTTAGAAGGTGTTTGGTTCAACTGATCAACAACCTTATAATCACTCTTTCTAATGATTCGGAGAAATTCATCAACCTCCTCTTGTTTGTCTTTCTCTTTTGATGATTCAGCACTAGAGTCAAGAACCGGTGAACTCTTGGATGATGATGGTGAGGCTGCAGGAGCACTTTTTGCAGATATATCCGGAGAATAAATCCTACCAGTTCTGGTTATCTTTCCAGGTCCATCAATACTAGTCACTCCATGTTCAGGTACCACTACAGGTTTTCCTTGTACATAAGCAGATGTACTGTAATTCCATGGAACTGCTTTAGTACTCTCATATGGAAACGGTCCAGGTATCTGAACAACCAGAGGTTCCTTCTTCAGACAAGGGACCTCTATCTCTATTTTCTTGAACAAGATTTCAAGCAGCTTCACCGATTTTCTTCGCTCATCTTGGTCAATGGTAGCAACCGACTCTTCCCTTTTGACATACCCCACTTGTACCAAACCTTGATCCATCAATTGTTGTAAACACTCTTTCAACTTTGAACAATGATTTGGATCCTTTTGGCAATCATCACAGTCAGAATGCAAACTCACAAATTCATCATAATTCAGCAGCATCTCTCGAACAGACGACAAAGGTGTTTTAATCAGAGAAACATCCTTCACCAAGCTTTTACCACTTTCAATGTTACTCACATTACCGGCCGGTTGCTTAGGTAATGGATCACTGGTCACATTAGGCCCACTCTCTTTAAAAGTTAACTGTTTCTCTTCCAGAAGGTCTTGTACCTTATGCTTAAAAGCTTTGCAATTGTCAATGGTATGTCCCTCAACTCCGGCATGATAATCACATTTAGCTTTGGCATCATACCAGGCAGGGAACGGTGGAACCAAAGGCCTCAATGGTTTCGGTGTAACCATGCCACTTCCAATCAGATGAGGAAGCAACTGATTGTATAATATGGGAATGGGATCAAAAACCCTTCTAGCTTGTGGCGAATTCTGTTTCGGTGATGTTTGTTGATTCTGTTATGGTATAGGATTATGCGGTGTTTGATACTGATAATTCGGAAACTGCTGATGCTAAGCAGCAGCCAGATAAGGAAACGGAAAGTAGGGATACTGAACATGAGCCGCCAGTTGAGCTTGACGGTTATTGGAAGATACAACATTAGTTTCCCCCTCTTTCCTCTTGGGATAGATGTTACCAGGCTTCCTCATACCATTACCATTGTTATTTTGTGAACTACTGCCAGACGGAATTTTGCCACTCTTAATACACATCTCAATCCTTTCACCAATTCGGACCAAATCAGCAAACTCAGATGACACACTACCAATCATCTTTTCAAAATAAGTCCCACTGAGAGTATTGGTAAACATATCCACAAGTTCAGTCTCCAAGAGCGGTGGATGTACTTGGGAAGCCAGTGCTCTCCATCTTTGAGCATAAACTTTGAAGGATTCTCCCTCTTTCTGAGTAGTACTCTGAAGCTGAGCACGACTCGGAGCCATATCCATGTTATACTGGTACTGCTTGAGGAAAACATTAGCCAGATCTCTCCATGAATTGATATTGCTCCCTTCGAGTTGCATGTACCAATTGAGAGGCACATCAACAAGACTGTCTTGGAAACTGTGTATCATTAACTTATCATCCTTAGCATATGAGGCCATTTTTCTGAGATACATAATCAGATGGTTCTTCGGACAACTAAGACCCTTGTATTTCTCAAAATCCGGCACCTTGAATATTGGCGGTAGTACCACATCAGGCACCAAGTACATTTTCGAAAAATCTAGTGGATCATTCCCTGTCTCAACCAAATTCAACCTTTCCTCTAAAGCCTGAAATTTCTGTTTTGCTTCTTCCAACTCAGAAGAAAAGTCAAACTTTGGTTCACCAGCCTGAGGGACATGTCCTTGATAAGCAAACCGGGGTCCATGAGAGTCAGGACCCTGATAAGCATTTCTAGGATCATCAAATGCTTCTTGGTTCAAATCAAACACCGGCTGATTAACAGTAACCCTAGTAGGAGCTTCCACAAGTGGAGCAGAGGTTGCAGGAACTTACCCTTGACGATTATAATCCTCAGGCAGACCAAAAGCAGGCCAATCATAACCAGCAGAGGCGTTCCCTTGAGGGATCACAACTGCAGGCGTGGGGACCTCAACTGCACTCGGTTGCATATTCAAACCAGCCAACATCTCAAGAACCTTGTCCAACTTCCCACCCATCTATGTCACTTTAGTCTGTAAAGCATCGTGTTTCTCTTGCCAGTTATCCATGATATGATGAGCAACTCTTCTTGTCCAGTAACGGTGCCGAGAAGGTAACTGTTGGAATGAATGAGATGAAATGAGATTTTTATTCGATGCAGATGCATGCAAATTAAAATGTATACGTTTGCTCGGTTTATCTTGTATATTTTATTATCTTTTTAAGGAACTTTTGACGTGTGACGGTCATAAGCATTTCGGGATTCGATCAGGGAACGAATTAGCACCTTTAGAAACACCAATAATGTAGCATTGTTGCACAAATATCTCAAAACGAACATAATCATTGATACCTCAAAAGTCAATACAACTGTTGATCATTCATAAATATAAAAAGTCATTACAAGCCTTGAGAAGTATAAAGAATTATTACAAGCCTTGTTTGAGCATAGAAATAAAATATTACAAGTATTGCGAATACAATAAATTGCTACAAGCCTTGTTCATTACATCAATTTCCTAAAAAACAAGAAAATTCAAACAACAACTCTTCGGGCCTTCCTGATCTCTTCCTTGTATCGATTCAACAGGCTTCTAAACTCCTCCACGAACACAACAACCCTCTCATCGGCTCTTCGAAGACAAAGGCCGATTCAACATCCGCCAACCTATCGGGCAAGTCATCAATGAAAGTGTTAAAGAGGCTTACTAGCCTACCAAAAATTTGCCCCACCTTCCTCGCACGATGGCAGTTCAGTTGGACATTTTCTTCACTCTGTCGGCGCAATAGTTCCATCTGATTACACAAATCCCTGATGTGGAGATCCTGTTGTTGTTGCTGCTGATCCATGGAGGTCTGGAGCAACTCGATACTTCTTTCAAGCTGATCAACTACTTGTCCTTGCTTTTCAAACTTTTCTCCCAACTTCCTTTTCTCCGCCTTTTCAGCCTCTAAAGTCTCCTCTAATTCTCTCTTTTCAACCCTCTCCACTCGTAAAGCTTCTTCAATTTCCTTTCTTTCTGCCCTCTCGGCCAATAAAGCTTTCTTAGGATCTTTAGGAGTTTGCTCTAGCTGGAGACGACATTTCCTTTTCAATTCATTTTGAGAGTGCACAACGGCCTGACCAGATGCCTTTAATTTCTCAATAATGTTGTCAGAGTTTTTAGCTTTGTCTTCAAAATCTTTCTTTATCCTCTTCTGCTCATCACTTTGTTTTTTCAGTTCTCCTTCAAACCATACTCTTTGTTTCTCATTTTCCTCCTCATACTTTCTACATCCTTCCTAGTATTTTCTACATTCCATGGACAAGTTGGAATTATTCTGTTGCAAGTCTTTGATTGTTATTTTCATTGCCTCAACTTCTTCCATGGATACAGTTGTATCAGGTTCCGGCTCTGAAGCCTCAAGAGGAGCAACATCAATGTATGGCAATCTGATCACCTGAACCCATTCTTTAATCCACTGGGTATACTTAGGGGTAACCAAGCAGTTTGGCCTACCCATAACTTGTCTACTAACCTTTCCCCAAGCTTCTTTGATTCGGTTCCACAGTATTGGGTTATCAACTTCCTTGTCTAAGATGTACTCTTCTACCACAGCACCCTCGGGCACAACTTCTAAAGCATGTCCCAACTGACGAAGGGCAAGTCTAGGATTGTAATTGATGCACCCTCGAGTCCCGATAAGAGGTACATTGGAGAAGCTATTACCCTTGAGGAGAACTTTAGGAAATTCAATATCACGAGAGTACCAATCGATATCCTTTGCAGTGAGGACACTAAACCTTCCAGACCACTTCTCATGAGTATTGTTAGCAAACGGGCCACGTTTGGGCATATGCCAATCCAACCATTTCTGAATCAAGGGAACACAACAAGTAATTTGTCCTCCTCTCTTGGCGTGATACCTATCATGAACAGAATACAAGAAATCCGCCAGAAGTGCGGGAACTGGATTCCCACTTAAGAAAACACCGACAGCTGCGAGATCAACAAAATTTTCTACTCTAGGAAACAGAATCAAACCATACATCAACAAAGCGTAAATGGCATTTCTAGAGCGCCAACTCCCACACAACCCCCTTTCAAACTTTTAACAGGAAGACTATTAAGATGTAGGGCTTTTGCAATGTCCTCATCGGCGAAACTCTTCCTCATATAGCAGCTTTTTTCTTCTATGTCAACATTCAAAATTCTCTCAAACTCCTCTAAAGTCGGTAGAATTTGAAAGTCACTGAAGGTGAAACAATGAAACTGTGGATCATAAAACGGAGTGAAAACAGACAACTGTGTAGTATCAACTTTGGTGTGCAACAGACCTAGAAGTTCCCCATAATGGCTTCGAAAATTATCCCTCCTTATTGTGGTCAACTTTGATTCCCAATCAAAATAACTGTCTACATTTGGAGCCTTAAAGATACTGGTGAAAGTCCTCCTTCGACCCCTTGTCATATCCCTTATGCTTACAACCTTAACTTCTTTTAGTTCCCTAAAAAAAATAAATATATTTTCTTTATGAGCAAAAAGAAAAAAGTCAAACATGTGTGAATATGATGGATGCATGAATGTATGCGTGAATATATGAATGCAACATATGTAAATCCTTTGTAACCATTTGTACCATACAACGAACTAGGCCACATAATCAAAATCTGTCACATTCGAAGCAAACCGGTATTTTCAAAGTGAAATCTCTGAGGCCAAAAGCTCAAGGTCACCTGTAACCCATCCCTCTCACATGTTGTTCTAGGTTGACACGATTCTCAAAATCGCCAATCACTTTTTCCCAAAAAGCAGGCTCATCTGAGTGAAATTATAATGCCAACTAGATGAGTCGACATTATAACTTCGACACTGGTTCTAAACGGAGGTCCCTAGACAAAAGTTTCGGATACCTAGATTGGATAAAAAGGCCCCCAAAGTCGCCGACCCAACAATGAACACCAATACACGCAAGACGTAAGTCAGGGAGTACCAATATTCCAAGAGGATCTACTATGGGCGGAATTTTTCATACCGGAGCACGCAAGCCGTACGTCAGGGAGCCCGATATAAAAAATCCCTCAACTAATCCTAAGTTTCTCTCGGGTCCGGTGATAGACCTAGCACACAGTAACTAAGAACCAAGCCATAAAGGCAAAAAGAAAAAAAAGGAGTAGAAGAGAAGACAAAGCCAGCAAACCCAGACAGTTCAATATTTTGCGGTAAAGTAAAAGATAGAACAGATACTGCTAACCTGGAATAAGCAAACCAAAAAGCCCCAAATTAGGCTTAACTCTCTACATTTATTGTCCCTAGTGAAGTCGCCAAGCTGTAACACCCGGCGCAAATAATACAAAAATGCAATGATGATTATGCAATGCAAAAATGTAAACAATGAAGTCGCCACCATATATTATTTATCCCATGAGGGGAAAGGAAAATAATGATAAAACCTTGAAAAATCGGGTTCGGGAGTTGGTTACTTGAAGGGAAGGCGTTAACACCCCCCTCATATCCGTTGTACTCAACAGGAACCATTTAGGGAATTTAGTTTGCATAAACAGGATAAACCGCATAAAAGACAAATTACCGCACATCAAACAGAATAGAAAAAGAAGTTTTTTATTATATGGCTTGACGAGATTAAAATCCCGCTCCTACGTATTCCCCATGTGCAATAAGAAATTCAAAGCTCACGTAGTTCTTCCCAAAAAAAAACTTTTGTTTGTTGGTAGTTTTTAATGAACAATGTCTATGTCGCATTCCACTGATACGACAGTTTGCTTGTTTGCTCATGATGACACGAAATCATATCGTATTTTTAGCTTAATTTATGTGAACTTTAGTTGCATTTTCATATGTTTTTATTTCTTTTATCCGCTTTTATGTTGGTATTTGTTTTGTTTTCAGTTTTGTCTAATAAAATAGGTCGGAGAAGAGAATTGAGCAAAAAGGGCCAAAAACGCAGCAAAAAGGGGGGTGCAAAGCCCAAATTCGCGCAGCCCACCAAAGGAACCCAGCAGAAAGGGGCAATTGCCCCCAAAAACCTTGTGGCGGGCGCCATAGAAGTGGTGGCGGGCGCCACCAAGCCCAAACTCAGCAAAAAAGAGTTTTGCGCAACGTGGGGAGCACGCACACGTATGATCCTTTTCAGTTCCTGATCGTGTGGCTAATGGATGGAATAAAAAATGAGGTTATCACTTCCTATTTTCCTGGATCGTAACTAGAAAAATCCCTCTATAAATAGTAGATCAAATTCAGTTCTCCGGAGGCCTTATTTTCTTTACTTTTCAGTCAGTTTTAGTTTCTTGTTACAGTAACTGTAACGGTATTTCCACATCGGGAATCCGTTTTCAGTTCTGTTTTCACTTTCCTGTCAAGAATTCTGTACCGATTATTTCAGTCAAGTTTATTTAGCATTTATTTCCAGATTTTTTTTATGTCTTTATTTAATTATTTATTTATGCTTTATTTAATTTTCTGTTTTTATTTGTTTATTTCTTTTGCTATGTCTAGCTAAATTCCTAGATATCGGTATGTAATTTAATTCTCCGAAGGGGATTTAATAATGATGTAGCGCGCGTAATTTTATAAACTATTTTTCTGATTCGGGTTTCTAATTTTAAAACTCCTAAGCTTTTGAACGAAAGTAAAATAAAGCGATTAAGGTTAAAATCAATAGAGCGAGAGTTTGAGGTTTTAACTAGATAGTAGAAACTTGATATTAATTTTTGAACGAGCGAGAGCCACGTTAGAATTAATTAGGACTTATTGATTTTCAAAATATACTTTCGAAACTAAGGTGGTAGAAAAGTGACAGTAAAACTCCTAGTCTAGTTAGTATGGTTTTTATCAATAAAACGAGAGTGTGAGGTTTAAACCTTTAAATTGAGAAAGTCCTTCTGAAGGATAAATCCTTTTTGCGCGCTATTAATTTATTAAATTCCCGATGGTTAATTAGTTACATACCGATATCCCATTTTAATTAATTTGATTCATCTTTTAAATCTCTCTTAATTTCTAAAACAATTCTAAATCTCTATTCATTAGCCTTAGATTTACACCGTAACGATAGAAATATGGTACTCAACTGTTGGTCCCTGTGGATTCGATATCTTTTAAAACTACATGACGAGACTGTGCACTTGCGGTCAAGATCAAATATTTTATACACAAATCGTCGATCAAGTTTTTGGCGCCGTTGCCGGGGACCAATTTAGTCGATATCGTAACTCCGTCGTTACACCGTAGAGATTAAGGCATCTTTAGTTTTTAATTTAAATTTGAAAAAAAAAATTTAGGATAAGTCCTTCGCGCTTAATCTGATGTACAACCCTAATTTCTTTTATAATGACAATCCTCAAAATTTCAACTACCCCGACCAAAATTCCCTCTATAACTACCAACCTCAACCGTCCCCATACTTTGAGGGACAATACCCTAACTCTCAATATGGCTACCAATCTAAATATTTCGAGGAACCGGACGAATCCGTGAGTCCTAGCCTATTAGCGGTGTTTGATGAATTTATGGAAGCCTCCGCTAATGCTAGGCTAGAGCAAAAATTAATGGAATTCATGAGAGTACAAACCCTCGAAAACGAAGAGATTAGGCTACGCAATCTCGAATTTATCAAAGCCTTTGATAAGCTCAACGATAAGGTTGACTCAATAGCGACTTACCAAGAGTCAATGGAGACGCGAATCTCCCAGCTCGCTCAGTCGGCCATGAGACTCTCTCACGAGAGACAAGTAAACGTTGTAGCAAACATTAGTGAAGGTGAGATTGAGATGCCTAGTGCAAACGATAATGAAGTTGAGAGTTTTGGCAAGGAAAGAGTGGAGATTGAAGAAACATCACCGACACCCCTCCCTAGAGAGGTAGTCGAAGAGGTAGAGAAGGGAGCACTATATGTTTTCCCTGCTCCCTATAACCCACCAATCCTTGTACCCCAAAGTTTAATAGAGGCTAGAGTGAACCCAAAACCCCAAACATGTGGAAAGGAAAAAAATATAAAAATCTACACACATGGGGTAGAGGGTGCAAAAAGAAAGAGAGAATTGGGGGAAAGAAAATTTAAGGGAGTCATTAGTACAAAGAGGATGAGGGTAACACTCAAAGAGGCGAGTAAAAATACTAAGTCAAAAGAAAGAAGGACAACTGAAATTGAACCGGAACCCCCGCCTCAAGCTAGAAAACATTCTTTTCCTCTAAAGCATAAAATAATAGAAGAGGGCAAGGAAGCTGAACCGCCCTATAGGAGGAAAAGGAGAAAGAGTGAGGGGTATGTGAGAGCACTTGATAAGTGGCCATGGAAACCTAAAGCTATACAAGTTAAGGGGATTGAGGTAGATAGAGCTAAGATCCAAGTAATAGAAAATCTACCTCCCCCAAAGTCTATACGAGAAGTCCGAAGCATTCTAGGACACGCCGGTTTCTATCGGCGATTTATTAAGGACTTCTCCAAAATCACAAAGCCCTTAACCGGGCTGCTAATGAAAGATGCTGAGTTCATTTTTGATGAGGAGTGCCTAATGGCATTCCAACAATTAAAGGCAGGTCTCATTTCTGCACCCATCATGCAGCCACCTGATTGGAGTCTACCATTTGAGATCATGTGTGACGCTAGTGACTATGCCATAGGCGCAGTCTTAGGTCAAAGGAAAGACAAGAAGCTTCATGCTATCTACTATGCTAGTAGGACCTTAGACCCCGCGCAGATGAACTACACCACCATAGAAAAAGAACTCCTGGCTGTTGTGTTCGCAATCGACAAGTTCCGTTCTTACCTAATAGGTGCCAAAATCATTGTCTACACCGACCATGCGGCAATTAGGTACCTTGTGAACAAAAAGGATGCCAAACCTAGGCTCCTAAGATGGATCTTGCTCCTTCAAGAATTTGATATAGAGATCCAGGATAAGAAAGGAATCGACAACACAGTTGCGGACCACTTGTCAAGAATGGAGGGAATGGTGCCTGAAAAGGTGCCCATAAATGACGATTTCCCGTATGAGAGGCTTGTAGCCCTTATGGAGGAAAGTCACCTCCGAGTGCCCCTTAATTGATGACAACATTGAAGTTGTCAACTCTGTCTGTACGAGGGACTCGCTACCATGGTATGCTAACTTTGTCAACTACCTAGCGGCGAGAGCTCTTCCGCCTGATCTGACCTACCAAAAAAAGAAGAAGTTCTTCAATGATTTGAGACATTACTATTGGGATGACCCTCTACTTTTCAAGAGAGGTGCCGATGGAGTCTTTCGTCGACGTGTCCCCGAGGATGAGGCGCAAAACATTATTTCCCGTTGCCATTCTGCGCCATATGGGGGACATGCAAGTACTTCCAAAACTTGCGCTAAGATTTTGCAAGCCGGCCTTTATTGGCCCACTCTTTGGAAGGATGTCCACGCTGCCATACGGAGTTGTGATCAGTGCCAGAGCGCTGGTGGCATCTCTAGGCGCGATGAAATGCCTCAGCAAGGCATCCTTGAAGGGGAATTGTTTGATGTAAAGGGGATAGACTTCATGGGACCATTCCCATCTTCTCTTGGTAACAAATACATACTTGTGGTTGTTGATTACGTGTCCAAATGGATCGAGGCTGTTGCCTCTCCAACTAATGACGCCCAAGTAGTGATTAGACTGTTTAAGAACCAGATCTTGCCTAGGTTCAGTGTGCTGAGACTTGTCATCAGCGATGGTGGCTCCCATTTTATCTCTAGGATCTTTGAAAGGTTACTATCTAAGTATGGGGTTCGACACCGTGTAGCAACTCCCTATCACCCACAAACAAGTGGGCAAGTAGAGATCTCCAATAGGGAGATCAAGAAAATTCTAGAAAAAACAGTTGCAACCTCAAGGAAGGATTGGTCCTTAAAGTTAAATGAGGCACCGTGGGCATATAGGACAGCGTATAAAACCCCAATTGGGACCACTCCCTTCAAGCTTGTCTATGCCAAATCTTGCCATCTACCGGTTGATCGACGATTTGTGTATCAAAAATATTTTTAATAACTGCAAGTGCACAGTTTCGTCGTTGAGTTTTAAAAGATATCGAACCATAGAGACCAACAGTCGAGCTACCGTATTTCTGTCATTACGTTGTAAATCTAAGGCGGATGATTTACGTTTTAGGATTGTTTCGAAATTTAAAAAGAAAGTTTAAATAAATTAAAGCGGGACATCGGTATGTAACTAATTAACCATCGGGGATTTAATAAATTAATAGCGCGCAAAAAGGATTTATCTTTCAGAAGGACTTTCTTAATTTAAAGGTTTAAACCTCACACTCTCGTTTTGTTGATAAAAACCATACTAACTAGACTAGGAGTTTTACTGTCACTTTTCTACCACCTTAGTTTCGAAAGTATATTTTGAAAATCAATTAGTCCTAATTAATTCTAACGTGGCTCTCGCTCGTTCAAGAATTAATATCTAGTTTCTACTATCCGGTTAAAATCTCAAACTCTCGCTCTATATATTTTAACCTTAATTACTTTATTTTACTCTCGTTCAAAAGTATAGGAGTTTTACAATTAGGAACCAGAATCAGAAAAATAGTTCAATTAATGCGCGCGCTACGTCATCATTAAATCCCCTTCGGAGAATTAGATTACATACCGATGTCTAGGAATTTAGCTAGACAAGATAAAGAAAGTAAACAAACAAAAACAGTAAATTAGATAATTCATAAATAAATAATTAAAATAAGACATAAACAAAACCTGGAAAGAATTGCTGAATAAACTTGCTGGAATTAAAGAAGGTAAAATTCTTGACAAGGAATTGAAAACGGAATTAAAATCGGACTTCCGATGTGGAAGAACCGAGACAGTTTACAAAGCGGGAATTTTAAACTGACTGAAATAAAGGAATTAAAGACGTCCGGAGAACAAAATTTGAGTCTTCTATTTATAGGAGAATTTTGCCTCGTACGATCCATAAAAATAGGGAGGATATGCTTCACTTTTGATCTCATCCAATAGCCATACGATTAGGGATAGAAACGGATCAGACGCCTGCTTGCTCCCCACGTCGCTCAAAAATCAGTTTCACTGGATCAGGTTTCTGTGGCAGGCGCCACAGAAGTGGTGGCGGGCGCCACCAAGCCTATTTTTGCTGGGCTCAATCGGGCTGCGTGGATTTGTGCTTTGCACCCCCCTTTTTGCTGCGTTTTCGGCCCTTTTTGCTCAATTCTCTTCTCCGACCTATTTTATTAGACAAAACTGAAAACAAAACAAATACCCGCATAAAAAGACATAAATGAAATAAAAACATATGCAAATGCAACTAAAGTTCACCTAAACTAAGCTAAAAATACGATATGATTTCGTGTCATCACCGGTGGAATTAGAACACAAAGCTTATTGGGCTATTAAGGCCCTTAATTTTAATTACACCACCGCCGGTAGGAAAAGGATCTTGGATATCCATGAGTTAGAAGAGCTTAGGTTAGACGCTTATGAGAATGCTAGAATCTATAAGGAAAGAACTAAAAAATGGCATGACAAGCGTCTATCTAGGAGAGAGTTTAAAGTAGGAGAGCTAGTACTTCTTTTTAATTCAAGACTTAAACTCTTTCCCGGAAAACTTCGCTCAAAGTGGTCAGGCCCCTTTACAATTTCTAAGACATATCCTCATGGGGCGATTGAAATAATGAGTGACTCCGGTGTTACGTTCACAGTTAATGGAGAGCGGTTGAAACATTACAATCTTAAAGATAGTGACACTACTCTTGCAAACTTTCACCTATCCGCCCTGTCCGCTAAAACGTGAACTAAGTTCACCGTCTTTGAAGTCGAGCTAACCGACGTTAAACAAAGCGCTTGGTGGGAGGCAACCCACTGATTTGGAATCTAATGTTTTCTTTTTAGTTCATTTTATTTTGCAGATAATAAAGAAATAGCACGCTCAACGGCTTCATAGTTTTGAAAGCTTGGCTATTCAGGTTCTTCTTCCAATCTCACCTTTAGTCGTTGCATTGGGGACAATGCTCGGTTTAAGTGTGGGGGAGGAAGCTTTACCGCTTTTCTTTAATTTTCAGTCATTTAGTTTTGCATGCATAATAAAACCTTAGGTTAGTTCACTTAAATTGAGTAGTTTTTGCGTATTATTTTTGTTATTGTCTGATTTTCCCATTTCTTGAGCTATACCAAAAATTTTCTTGTGAAAAGCAAAGTGTTGAGTTTTGGTGTTTGATATTGATTGGTTGAAAGTATATAGGTTGTTTGCACTATCTAGGCTATTTTGTGAAATTTGGGTAACGGTTAGATAAAATCATTACCGTTTTAACACCTTAGATTCCCAGAAGTGTGTAAAACTGATTTGAGTACTAATTTTGACAAAGCTTTGAACTTGAGTTTTAATGAACCCTTAGTAGTTTATTTAGCAGTCGGCACCATCTCAAGGCACAAACTAAGTGGGAAACCGACGAATATAAGTGAATGATCTTGAATATAAATGTTTATGAATACTATTGGTTGATTCTTTGAAATAATTGACGAAAATTCAACAAATGTTGAAACATGTGAAAGGAAAAAAATACCATAGTATAGAAACTCATTAGTAGTTGGTTCAGAGGTTTCTGATTCTGAACTTGGTAGGGCGGGTTACGATCCGATCCCCCGCAACTGCGAAGTGGGTAAAGCAAATAGGGGTTACCAAACTTATGTTATCAGCACCCCTCGCTATATGATGATCATAATCACTAACAGGTTTCCTACCATGGGCGTGTACGAGGTAACGGGCTTAATGTGATTGCGCTAGAATGAAAAGGGTGAATGAAACTTAGGTGAAAGGTAGAGTCAAAAGGAAATGCTTCAGGTCTGTTTTCATATAATGGGAGTCTCTTGTATCATTACGGTGTTGTTGTTATTTGTACTGTTATTTGATTTTCATGGCTTAGCCGGCCACCACGTATGAGTAGGATGATCGTGTCATGTGTTTTTACTTGGGCTATACAATTCACTATTCTTTTATGCTTGAGGACAAGCAATGATTCAAGTGTGGGGGAATTTGATGACACGAAATCATATCGTATTTTTAGCTTAATTTATGTGAACTTTAGTTGCATTTTCATATGTTTTTATTTCTTTTATCCGCTTTTATGTTGGTATTAGTTTTGTTTTCAGTTTTGTCTAATAAAATAGGTCGGAGAAGAGAATTGAGCAAAAAGGGCAAAAAACGCAGCAAAAAGGGGGGTGCAAAGCCCAAATTCGCTCAGCCCAACAAAGGAGCCCAGTAGAAAGGGGCAATTGCCCCCAGAAACCTTGTGGCGGGCGCCACCAAGCCCAAACTCAGCAAAACAGAGTTTTGCGCAACGTGGGGAGCACGCACGCGTCTGATCCTTTTCAGTTCCTGATCATGTGGCTAATGGATGGAATCAAAAATGAGTTTATCACTTCCTATTTTCCTGGATCGTAACTAGAAAAATCCCTCTATAAATAGTAGATCAAATTCAGTTCTCCGGAGGCCTTATTTTCTTTACTTTTCAGTTAGTTTTAGTTTCTTGTTACAGTAACTGTAACGGTATTTCCACATCGGGAAACCGTTTTCAGTTCTGTTTTCACTTTCCTGTCAAGAATTCTGTACCGATTATTTCAGTCAAGTTTATTCAGCATTGATTTCCAGGTTTTTTTTATGTCTTTATTTAATTATTTATTTATGCTTTATTTAATTTTCTGTTTTTATTTGTTTATTTCTTTTGCTATGTCTAGCTAAATTCCTAGATATCGGTATGTAATTTAATTCTCCAAAGGGGATTTAATAATGATGTAGCGCTCGTAATTTTATAAACTATTTTTCTGATTCGGGTTTCTAATTTTAAAACTCCTTAGCTTTTGAACGAAAGTAAAATAAAGCGATTAAGGTTAAAATCAATAGAGCGAGAGTTTGAGGTTTTAACTAGATAGTAGAAACATGATATTAATTTTTGAACGAGCGAGAGCCACATTAAAATTAATTAGGACTTATTGATTTTCAAAATATACTTTCGAAACTAAGGTGGTAGAAAAGTGACAGTAAAACTCCTAGTCTAGTTAGTATGGTTTTTATCAATAAAACAAGAGTGTGAGGTTTAAACCTTTAAATTGAGAAAGTCCTTCTGAAAGATAAATCCTTTTTGCACGCTATTAATTTATTAAATTCCCGATGGTTAATTAGTTACATACCGATATCCCATTTTAATTAATTTGATTCATCTTTTAAATCTCTCTTAATTTCTAAAACAATTCTAAATCTCTATTCATTAGCCTTAGATTTACACCGTAACGATAGAAATACGGTACTCAACTATTGGTCCCTGTGGATTCGATATCTTTTAAAACTACACGACGAGACTGTGCACTTGCGGTCAAGATCAAATATTTTATACACAAATTGTCGATCAGCTCAACTGAGGCTTAAGCGTTTGTCGGTATCAGGGGAATGGATAAAACATCGTCTTTTAAGAAAACAAGTGAAAAAAAGATTTAAGTTAAAGAAAAATTGAGTGTGTTGAGTATTTTTAGAAGTTAAGAAAAAATATTCAGTGAATGAGGATAAGTCTCAGACACAAGCAGTGCAGCAGGGACTGGACTATCCAGAGAAGTATGTCAAACACCATAATCCCCTTTTTCATTTAATTCAATTAATTAAACTTCGTTAATTAAAGTGAAGTGAGTCGGAGACAAGTCGTACATCAGGCACTTCCTCACTTTCTTTAACTAACAAGTTCCATCTTAAATAGAATAAGAATAAATCTCAGATGCAAGCAGTGCAGCAGGGACATGTTTATTCTCATTCCTCTCATAGGCAAAAGGATTTCAATGTTTCAGATTATGACCAACAGAAAAGAAAAGGAAAGGTAGAAGAGGAGAAGAATGCGTATATGAATGCGCATGAATGATAATAGAATAATGCGGAGCAATTAAATATACGTAGTAAGATATGAATCAAATAAATGATTGAATGGATGCGAAATGGAAAATTAAAATCACAAAGCAATTAAATACGAACTTCATTAATTAAAATGGATTAAGTTGGAGATAAGCCGTGCGGCAGACACTTCTAATTGACAAGTTTCCCTTCGATTGCTATGAGCATAACTCTCGGACGCAAGCAGTGAAGCTGGACCGATTTATGCTCATTTCAATCGAAGCTTTTTACAATTATCCAAGTCCAAGCAAATTATAGAGAAATATCACAAATGATGGTACGATAATGATACAAACGCATAAACAAATATATAGCGCGTAGACAAACAGATAACCAAAATGGTCAAATAAACATCAAATAAATTTTTTAGCTAAACTCAATTAATTAAAATAAAATTGAGTCTGAGACAAGCCATGCGGCAGACACTTCCTCATTTCTACTTTAATTAACGAGTATTTTTTAAAGTTTGAGATAAAAAAAACAACTCTCAGATGCAAGTTGTACGACAGGGACTCGTTTGTTCTTTTTATCTCATTTTTCGTAAGGAAAAAGTTCACATTAATAGGCATCTCTTTCTTTAAAAAAAACGTTCAAAACTAATTAAAATTTCGGCGGACAGAATCTAGTAATATGGGGGTGCAGAAGTTAAAAACAAAGAAGAAAAATGTGGGAAAATAAACTTGGCCTAAAGCCCAACTACAATTTCAGAAAGGGGGGGGGTGCGTAAGCAAACAGAGAGGTGTACATAGTATGAATCTGAGGGAAAAACGTCCGAAAACAGATCGAATCCAACCTTCTTTGTGCTGATGTTTCTCGGTCTCGGATTGGAAAGCTTAGGGGCCGTTTTTGAGCTTTTGAGTACGATCCAAAGAGCAATAGGTAGAGGAGAGTGTGTGGAATATTTTATCTCTTGAAGGTTTTTGATTTTTATGAAGTTTTCATGATGAAATTTGATGAAGAAATTTTAGGGTTTTGAGAGAGGAGAAAAGGGAGAGAGCGGCGCAGAGAAAGAAGAGAATGAAGGAAAATGAACAGTGATTTTTTTTTAGGGTTTGTAAGAACCCCCTATTTATACTACTGACCTAATTTTGGGGTTATTCTGTAATATTGGCATATTTGTGGGCAAAAATAGTAAAAACGAAATAAACCTAATGAATGACATTATTATTATTTTTGGAGAGAAAATGAATTATGAGGTGGCAAATGATAATTGGTTAAAAAAAACTTAAAAATGATAAAAGAAAAATGCAAAATAAGAGGCCAAAATGTAAATGAAATATAAAAATGTAGAAATAGAATAAAAATATTTCTGATATTTTTGTTTGTAAAAAAAGAATAATAATTTTGTACTAGCTAAAAATAAAAAGAAAAAAACAATAAAATGCGAACATTTTAATTTTCTAAAAAACTTTTCTTTACTTTTTATAAGATAAGAAATAGTTTTCAAAATAAAATAATTATTTTCAAAAGGTGAAAAATTAGGGTATTACAAATAGAACAAAATTGGTTGCCAAAGAAGAACAGCTATTTTAAATGGTTAGACCATTGATTGAAACAAGAATGCCGTAAATAGTTCTTGGAAGAGTCAAACTAAAGAGAATGAAGTAAGACTTCAATATTATACATTGTTATAGAAAGTCAAGATTTCTATTTCTACAAAGGTATATGATACAAAGATTGAATCTCAATTTTTCGAAAATAGAGATGCTTAAAGAATTAGAACATTGACTATAAAGATTAAGTCAACTTATGTCTAGAATGAAAAATGTTTCATTGACAACGAGAGCTTATGCTATGATTTAAAATCGAATTTAAAATGGAACACAATAACTGTTATTGAATTCCATCTAGTAATAGAAGTATTAATTAGATATCTTGTATTGACAAGAGATAAATTGTAGCTTTAAATAATAAGACAAGCAATTGTCCTATCATTTAAAATCTTCTATTGCTCAAAGTCAAGTAATGGACTAGGGTTCCATGATCTTGATATGACTTAAAAATTAAATTTGAAATGGACACAATAATCGTTATTGAATTCCATGTAGTGATAGAAGTATTAATTATATCTTGTAACGACAAGATATGAATTGTAGCTTTAAATAATAAGACAAACGATTGTCCTATCATTTAAGCAAAGTCTTCTATAGTATTGTTTCAAGTCAAGTAATGGACTAGGGTTCCATGATCTTGATAAGATTATTCTATAACAGTTATAACAAGAACCAAATATGATTTGGACCTTGCACATATATCAAGAGTTTTATTGTTTAGTACAGTTAGTAATGAAAAGGTGTAGATGACACATGACCCAATTAAACAATATACATGAGATGTATGACTACCACTAAACAAACTTGATATATATTAAGTTTATTTTACTTCATTTACATTGATGATTAAAATCATTAAATATGGAAATGTGTGTGACACAAATTAGAAATCTTTGAAATTGTCAAAGAATTTAAACAATGAAGAAAATAGAACTCAATAAAAGTATTTAAATCATATGAATAAGTCATATCAGTAAATACTTAATTAAGGTGTAAAATAACTAATTTATCACTTCATGTTTGACATGACTTGATTTAATATAGTTTAAATACATCATTGACTCTTAAAATCTTTCTTCTTATAGTTAATCTTTACCCACAATTGGTTCCCCTTTTAAGATGATCATAAAGACACCATATGCGATATGGGGTAAGAGCACCAAGTTTTCCTTTATGAAATTTTGGATCGGAAATTTATTAGATAAATTTAAATCCAAATTAAATGAATAAATATGTGGAAGTATTCTTAGGGATACTTATCTTATATCACTCTAAAAGACAAAAGTTGTTTTGTGGTTATGTTTGAATCATTCCTCTAGTGGGAGTGTGTCTCTAAGAGAGACAGTGGGAGTGATATATAACTTGAATTATTCAAGTACCACAATACATATTTATTGGAATGGGAACACAAACCGGTTCCTCAAGTTTGTTGAAGGACCATTGATTTGAGTTGCACAAAACCTTAGATAAGTCTAACATATTGTTGAGTCCTTTGGTATTGGCCGCATTTTTGGTATAACAAGATGTGTGATATAATGCTTCAACATTGTATCATAGACTTGGCAAGCTCGCGCGCGCCTTTTATATTTTTAAGGAATATTCGTCTTCTCTCTCCATATCTTACAAGACGCGTTTTATTACTTCTGATTCACGTCAAATATATTTTTATCAAGAATCTCCATGAAGCATATTTCTCCAGAAGATCTCTTTTTATTATTATGGAATAATTTGACGGGCTAAACTTAACAAGCCCATGTTGCTTGTGAATCAAGAAGGTCTACTGGTTATTTATAGGAGAAGCTAAACCTAATCCTAAAGATAGTTTTGTTCACGCCTTTTGTTATTGTCTAGGATTTCTAGGTTTTGCGTGTGTGTTTATTTGTGAGCCTTTCTTGTATTTCATTGATTCAAGCTTAGGACTGTGTGTTTGTGTAACGTAACGTCTGTGATTCTCTCCTAAGCTGTGAAGTATGGAGTTAGGATTTGTGTGGTTATAACACTCTAAGCCTTTAGGTACGAGTGTGTAGTTTTAGGAGTGTGTCTCCAAAAGTATTTGTTTCTGTGTTGTTGAAATCCTTGCTGGCTGTAAGGTTGTAAGGGAGAGAGATGGGATCTCTGATCTAGGAGTTCCTAGGTTGAAGAGACATTGGTCGTGCCTAGGTGATAAGTTGTAAACGGGGCGCTTGCTGATAACTTAGAACTAGGACCATCATAGTGATATTCCTTCCTGGATTGGTATCACCCAGATTAGGTTGCCGTTGTGCGCTGAACTGGGTTAACAAATACTGTGTCTCCTTTATTTGTTTTCTGTCTTTACTTATTTTACTTTATTACGTAAACTATTGAATAAAGTGTTTAGCACATCGTATCGCTCATTGTGCATAGCGTGCCAGGAATTTCAATTTGCATCAGAGCAGGCACCCTGCCTGTTCTTAGGGTGAGATTCAGGACCTAAAATCTCTGGCATCATGGATAAGGAAGGAGGATACATGAGCAGGCCACCTTTCCTAAATGGATCTAGCAACTATGATTCTTGGAAATCTAAAATGACCGCATTTTTGAAATCCATTGATAGCAAAGTATGGAAGGCTATGCTGACTGGATGGGATCAACCTACTATTGCCAACAAGGAAGGTACTTCAACGGGGGTACTAAAACCTGAAGTAGAATGGAGTACAGATGAGGAAACTGCAGCCCAATATAACAACAAGGCCATCAATGCGTTGTTTAATGGTGTAGACACTAATGTATTCAAACTTATTAAAAATTGTGTGTCAGCTAAAGATGCGTGGGAGATATTGAGAACTTGCTATGAAGGAAGTACGAAAGTAAAGCAGTCAAAGATTCAACATCTCACATCCAAGTTTGAATCTCTGAGAATGAAAGATGAAGAGAGTATTCAAGAGTTTCATCTAAGCCTACTAGACATTGCAAATTCCTTTGAAGCCTTGGGTGAAAAGATGACTGATGAGAAATTATCAAGAAAACTTCTTAGATCCCTCCCCAAGAGGTTTGATATGAAGGTTACAGCTATTTAGGAAGCACATGATATTTCCACCATGAAAATGGATGAACTGGTTGGATCCCTCCAAACTTTTGAGAATGTCCTAAATGATAGAGGGGACAAAAAGAACAAGAGCATTGCATTTGTCTCAAATACTGATGATAGTAAAGATCTTAGTGAAGATGAAGGTGAAGAAAGCATAGTTGATTCCATTGCCATGCTTGGAAGACAGTTCAAGAAGGTGATGAGAAGAGTTGATGGTAGGAATCGATAGAGTGGTCACAACATCAGATTCGACATCAATAAGCAGCAAAATAGTGTGAAGAAGACCAAACCTGAAGAAAGAAGCAGTGAAGGCAAGGGTGTACAATGTCATGAGTGTGAAGGATATGGACATATAAGGACTGAATGAACTTATTAGAAAAAGCAAAAGAAAGGCTTAACTGTTTCTTGGTCAGATGAAGAGTCAGAGGAAGAAAACGAATCAGCTAGACATGCCACTGCCTTCACAGGAATCTGCAGTTCAGAATGTGAGTCAGATGAAGATGGTGAAGTATCATATGAAGAACTTGCATGCACCTACAAAGAATTACTTACTAGATACAATGAACTGTACAAGATCTTTGAGAAACAGAAGAAAACCATCAACAAGCTCCAGGCTGAAGTGAGTGTACAAGTTGAGAAGGCTTCACAAGCTCAGGATGAAGTTACTTAAATCAATATTCAAATGAATGAATTGAGAAAATGTGTAAGTCAGCTTAACTCTGGAACTGACATTCTTGAAGAAATTCTGGAGAGCTTACCAAGTGGTAAGGCCAAGGCAATTGGATTTGACTACTCAAATCTAAATCAATATCAACAGAATCATGAAACCAGGTTTACTTCTGCTGAAGATGTTTTTGACCCTTATACTAGGAAGAAGATTTTGCAACATCATACTCAACACCATAAAGTGTACCCAGTTCCAGAATTTGTCCTTAGTTCAAAACCTCATGATCACCATAGGCCCAAGAACCAGAAGAAATATCGTAAGTGGGTGTGCCATCACTGTGGAAAGAGAGGACATATTAGACCCTTTTGCTACAACTTGCATGGATATCCTAACCAAGAAGCAAAACCAAGTGAAGTGCAGGAAGTAGGAACTACCAAGATGGAATGGAAGCCTAAAACTGAAAATGTTGGATTAATTGCTCACACTTCTCTCAGGGCTTCCTCCAGTGAAGATTGGTACTTTGATAGTGGATTCTCTAGACACATGACTGGTGTAGAAGAGTATCTTACAAATATGAAATCCCACAAGTCTGGTTTTGTAACTTTTGGAGATGGTTCTAAAGGAAAGATATTAGGAATTGGTGATTTGACCAATCAGGCTTTACCCAATTTGGAGAATGTACTCTTTGTTGAAGGACTCACTGCTAATCTAATCAGTATAAGTCAACTATGTGACCAAGGACTAAAAGTGAGTTTTACCAAGTCTAAGTGCCTTGTCAGTAATGAAGAAGGACAGCTGTTGATGAAAGGAACTAGATCTAAAGACAACTGTTATCTATGGAAGTCTCAGGAAGAAGCTCATACAGCTACGTGTCTACTCACCACAGAAGATGAAGTACAAGAATGGCATCAAAAACTAGGTCATCTCAACCTTAAGGGGATGAAGAAAGCTATGTCAGCTGATGCCATTAGAGGATTGCCCAAACTGAAGATTATCGAAGGCAATATATGTGGTGAATGCCAAATTGGCAAGCAAGTCAGAGTGTCGTATCAAATGTTGGAACATCATACAACTTCCAAAGTTCTGGATCTACTTCACATGGATCTCATGGGACCCATGTAGGTTGAAAGTCTGGGAGGCAAAAGGTATGCGTTTGTTGTGGTAGATGACTACTCTAGATACACTTGGGTGAATTTTATTAAAGAAAAATCAGATACCTTTGATGTCTTCAAAGAACTGTGTATTCAAATCCAAAGGGAGAAAGGAAGCAATGTTGTGAGAATTAGAAGTGATCATGGAAGAGAGTTTGAAAACTCCAAGTTTGATGAGTTATGTGCCAATGAAGGGATCAAGCATGAATATTCATCTCCTATCACCCCACAACAGAATGGTGTAGTTGAAAGGAAAAATAGAACCATCCAAGAGTCAGCTAGAGTCATGATTCATGCCAAAAAGGTTCCTTATCATTTTTGGGCTAAAGTCATGAACACTGCATGCTACATACACAACAGAGTGACTCTAACGAAAGGTACTTCTTCAACTCTATACGAGCTATGGAAAATAGAAAGCCAACTGTCAAACATTTTCATGTATTTGGAAGTAAGTGCTATATTTTAACAAATAGAGAACCAAGAAGAAAGCTTGATCCTAAAAGTGATGAGGGAATATTTCTTGGGTACTCTACAAATAGTAGAGCTTACAGAGTCTTTAATTCAAGGACTCAAGTTGTAATGGAGTCTATAAATGTGGTTGTAAAAGACTCACCTTTGGAGAAGGATGGTGATATAGATCAAGGTGTTGCTATAGGTGGAAATGTTGAACACAATGTTGAGGCATCTGAACATTCCAATATTGAAAAATATAATGAAGAGATTATTGAAGTGGAAGCTGATACAAGAACTGAACTTCCATCTCAGAGCAAAGGTCCCTCAGTACGTGTTCAAAAGAATCATCCCAAAGATCTGATCATTGGGAATCCAGAATAAGGCATAACCACTAGAAGGAAAAATGATGTGATTGCAAATTCATGTTTTGTATCCCTATTTAAGCCCAAAAATGTGAAGGAAGCTCTGACTGATGAAGCCTGGATAGAGGCTATGCAAGAAGAGTTGAATCAATTTGAAAGGAGTGAAGTGTGGGACCTAGTTCCAAGACCTGAAGATGTGAATGTTATTGGAACAAAATGGGTGTACAAGAACAAATCAGATGAAAATGGAACCATTACAAGAAATAAAGCAAGGCTTGTGGCACAAGGATACACTCAAATTGAAGGACTTGATTTTGAAGAAACATTTGCTCTAGTTGCCAGATTAGAATCTATCAGACTTCTATTAGGAGTAGCATGCATTCTCAAGTTCAAGCTGTATCAAATGGATGTAAAAAGTGCATTCCTAAACGGATATTGTAATACTCTAATTTTGCACTTTTTGAATAAATATTTTTATTTTTATAATTATTTCTTTTTTATAAGAAATGTCGGAAAAAGTTCTACAAAATATATGTTTACATCGTTGTTTTCCTTTTAGTTTAGTTGTCGTAATTTATTCATTTTTATAAGAAAAATAGCGAAAATGATTAAAATAAATTTAGTGTTTTTTGTGTAAATTGCATTGTTTACTTGCATACCATTTGGACCAATCCCTTGGTGACACCTCACTATCTACACCTCATAACCATTTTTATCATTTTTCTATTAATCAATTTCATTAACCCAAAAACCCCTCTTATTACACTAGTGTCATTTAACCTAATCTCCCCTATATATAATAAAAAAACCAGATTCAATCATTGGACACAAACTCCCAAAAAATTAGAGCCACCACAAATCCACAGCCACCGTGCCGGAATTCCATTTTCCGGCGAGTAACCGCCTCTAACCACCATCAACCACCACCATCAAAATTTGCCAAAAACGAAAATCAAATACTCATTTCTATATATTTCGACCCTCCTAAACATGATTCCGTTATCAAAAGAGCGAAAAAACAACCAGAAAAGCTCCAAAAGTTAGATCTAAATCGCGGCCGAACGTAAAACTCCAATCCCGGCCACTTTAAGCTCAATTGAAGGTAGATAACGGTATATTTATACTTCTGGACTTGTTTAGGACCATTTTCATACCTTGTTTGGGTTGAATCTCACCGCAAATTCGAGTTTGAAATTTTGGATCCGAAACTTTGAAGCTTTGATTCGAATTACTGGTATACCTTTTGCTAAATATGATGTTAGAACTATAATCTATGTGAGGTTTCGAGCATTTTACTTTTTAACTTTTTTTATTTTGGTGCTTGGACGGCGAAATGGCATTTCCGGCCACCACCCCCATACTGCGCCACGTGTCGTGCGCGGAGAGGCTGAAAGCCTCTCACGCGCGCCCCCCAAATTTCTCCTCAAGCCCCCCTGCTGGGTCGGTCTGACCCTGGTCTCAACCGGACCCGGTCCGGTTTGGTTAAAAGGACTTGGGCCCATCCATTTTGGGCCCAGTTTCATGTTTTTTTGTTGTTTTTTTTTTAAATGTTGTTTGCTACCCCCTTATTACTATTTATACCATCTGAATTTAATTGATTTTTGACTCTTTTTTTTAGAAAAAATGCTTAAGTTAAATAATTACTTATTAGCAAAAGTGATTATTTGTATAATCACTTTTGAAAATAAGTGATTATTTAAATAAGCAATTATTATAAAAGTGATTATGTACAAAATCACTTATATATATAGGGCCCGTTTGTTACAGATTAAAAAATAAGTGATTTTGACACTAAATAATTTAGAGATTATATTTTAGAGATTTTACAAAAAATCAGAAGCTATTTTGTGTTTGTTTACCTATAAAAAAATTACTTTTTATAAAAAAATAATCTTTAACTTGTTTGGATGCAACTATATAAAAGTGATTTTGTATCATAAAATTACTATAAAGGACAAATATTAGAATAAAGTGATTTTTAAATATGTTGTTATATGAATAATACTCAAGTTATTGTTTTTTTATTATAACCATATAACTCTATATATAAAGCTACAAAGAAAACTAATCCTATAAATCTTATCTTCTATAATTAACAAATTAATCCTATAAATTTTAAACTAGATATTATTGGAATATTAGAATAAATTTAGGGATATTTTTGTCTAAAATTTTTTGACACTTGTTTTCTCTTTCCTCTAAAAAAAATCTATAAAAATAAGCTACTAATATCAGCTTTAGATTTTTAGCAGTTTTTAGATTATTTTCAGATTCTGATTATTTTTAGCAGTTTTTAAAAGCTATAACAAACGAATGTTATTTTCTTAAAAGTGATTATTTTTTTAAAATAAGTGATTATTTTAAAAAAAAAGCTATAACAAACGGGCACATAATAAGAGCTTATTTCCACTTCGGCTTATTTTAATCAGTTAATTTAGACTTAATTGATACTTGGTGCTTGGTGATTTATTTATGCTCGTTTATTTAGCGTTCATTTAATTGTTTATGCTTTATTTACTTCAACTATTTATTTCTTACACCGCCTCTCGTTTATCATTGATGTTATCATAATTCATACATTATTCATATATTTGCATTTCTCTCATCTTCTATCTTCTTTTTCTTTTCTGGCCTAGTCTGAAACTTGAAAACTTCTTTTCTTAAAAAAAATATAAAATAATGATTCGTTAATTAAATTGAAAAAGGGGGAGAATCTGGTGCACACCTTTCTCGGCCTGAATAGTACAGTCTATCATGCACATCGTGGATAGCATACTATTCTCATTTTGATTAATGAACATTTAATTAATTAAGATGAAAAAGGGCGAGTCTGGTGCACACCTTTCTCAGCCTGAATAGTACAGTCCCTGGTGCACATCCCGGTGATGACACGAAATCATATCGTATTTTTAACTTAGTTTATGTGAAATAAAAATGTACTTTTTCATATTTTTGAAATATATGGAAATGAAATATAAAATGAACGTGAAAAATAGAAAACGCTAATTTTTCATATTTTTAAACTTTTACGTTAATTAAAATAAAATTAACATCATAAGCTGAAAAAACTATTATTTTGACATTTTTAGAATAAAGCGTAAAATAAAACCAAAAAACTTTTTTTTTTATATTATTTTGACTTCTTGGAAAATATGAGAAAATATGAAAATGTGCAAAACAAATGCAATTGAAACATGTATAATAAAAAAGTAAATATTTTTATATTTTTTTATGAAAATGTAATGCGAATCGGATTTGTAGGTCCAAAATTGGGGTACAACAAATTGGTATGAGAATAACTCAAAATCACGAGTCGTACGACAGGGACCGATTTATTTCCATTCCATTTCCAAAGATAAGTTTTCCAAAATCCACATTTTAGGCCAGAAAAGAAAAAAAAAAGGTGGAGAAGAGAGGAATGCAAATGCACGATGAATGATAATGACAGTATAATATGACGACAATATAAATAATGCGACAATTAAATAATACTCGAAATAAATATGCAAACATACATAAATAAATGAGTAGTTAAATAATCAAGTATGAAACAAGCTAACATGCAGAATGGAATAAAAATAAATTCAGAAAGCGAGTTGTAAGTCAGGGTCCAATTTTTCTTTATGCCACTCAAAAATCAAACCAGACAAGTATTAGAGATAGCATTAATCATGACATTAGAAGTTGAACATAGGAATAAATAATTAAAATACTCATGGTATCAAGTGATTAAGTTTTAGAAAGATTTAGTCAGATATCAGAGGAATTGTTGTTTAAACGATATTAATTAAAATAAAATAATACTGAGACGAGTAAAAGAAAAACAACTGATCTTCTCCCGCTCGGGTGCTTGAATCATGTAAAAGAAAAACTAAATCGTCTCCCACCCGGGTGCTTGAATTCAAAAATAAACAGAGTCGTCTCCCGCCCGGATGCTTTAACTCCAAAAGAAAAACAACTGATCTTCTCCCGTCCGAGTGCTTGAATCATATAAAAAGAAAATTGAATCGTCTCCCGCCTGGGTGCTTGAATTCAAAAATAAACAAAGTTGTCTCCCGCCCGGGTGCTTTAACTCCAAAAGAAAAACAAATGATCTTCTCCCGCCAAGTTGCTTGAATCAATTAAAAAGAAAACTGGATCGTCTCCCGCCCCGGGTGCTTGAATTAAAAAATAAACAGAGTTGTCTCCTGCTCAGGTGTTTTAACTCAAAACTGATTCTGAATGTACCCCACCATCACTTTGGGTAAAGAAACTTGCTGAGAGTCAAAATTGGATATTCCGCCATCACTTTGAAAAAGAATTCATAGGACTACTTGTTCGGTTGGAATTGTGAATACGCAAGTATACGCAGTCTACTGTAGCAAGTAATAAGTAAAGAGTGTGTCGAACCCACATGGAATAGTCTAAGGGTTATACATTCCAAGTTCAGATAAAGTGTTTAGTCTATTGTAATGGTAACAAAACATATTTGGTTTTTAACACAATAAATAAAATAACAGTTATATAAAGTGATGGTTGAAAACAAGAATAAAAGGGTAGCTAAGATCATGATCCATTTAACATCTGAACGAAGCATAGTGAATGATAACTACTGTCGTGCCATTTGTGAGCAAGCTTGCCTTGTGGTGTATGTCTACAACGTTAGATATTAAAACATGGTATAATGGAATGGCTCTGTCGAGGTCACTATTAATCCCATTAGTGTTCAGAAACGCACTTGCTTGTTTGATTTCCCACTAAGGCCCTTAACTTATCCATAAGAAAAGGTAGGGATTACATGTCTGCTCCCACTTAACCTTATTAACTTTATTATTTCCATTAACATGCTAGATGTCTCTACACATGCAACTTGTATTTAATCTAAGTTGATCAGTCAAAGAAATAAATGTATTTTCATAAAAACATAAAGTTAAAGATGACACAAGAACAATCATTCATTCACATAAATACTTCATTCATTATATTAAACTTCACATAATCTCAACTACAAAGAGTTTAGCTCAGAATGAGCATAGAAACAACAACAATAATAACAAGTAAAGTAGTGATACCCATTACAATGCAATAGATATTCCTACAGACACTGTTGTGCCTCTCGTTATCACAATTCGCCTCCTGCTGCATAGTAGCTGAAACAGCGCAGTAGCTCTTCTTCTTCTCAAATCTATTCTCTAAGTTTCAAACATGCATTTTTAGGTTTAGGGACGTGTATTTATAGGACAATCCTTCTTGGATCGGGTGCAACCTTAATTGTGACTACTAGGCCTAAGGAATAAAGGATATTCCATTTGCAAGGACCACTTAATCATAGTACAATCATTGTGATGCTGACAGCTGGCAGGCCAGCCAATTCATCCTTATCCTCCAAAGATACCTTCCACAATGTTCTAGCACGTTCCCAAGTTTTGTCTTTTAGCAATGCTTGACTTGGGTTGTCTTGTACGGAACATAATGTCTTGACAGTCATTATCAATAGATGCCTTTGATGACGATCCAGAACCAAATAACATGCCTTGACATAAATTACCTCTAAACTAACTCTTTTTCATCCAGATTACATAATTATTCCTAATACATAATTCTAGACTCAAAAGTAAATAAAACTAATGAAATTGAATTAAAACATGGTTTGATCACCATATTGGCAAGAAATAATTCATGAATAAAGGCCTAAATAACACACAAATAGTGAGTCATCACACCCCCAATCTTGAATCATTGCCTGTCCTCAAGTAATGGTAGAAAGCAAAAACTGTGTTCAACTACTCATAATATTGACATGTAAACAGCACATTTAAGTAAAGAGACTCAGACCCTAGGAAGGTTTTCAAAAATTGGCACAATTCTCATGAAATCAACCATCAATGATGACCATGCGTGTGTGTGTGAACTGTTTAGTACTGCCAACCGGATGAATGACTACATCCCACGCTTAAACTACTCATTCTAAAGGCTAAGCTATCCTCTTTTTCCTATAATTTTGAATTTACTTAGAATTTCAGCAAAAAGGGGGACTATTTCTTTTCAAGAGTGACCAAAGCATTTTGATTATAGCCAAGGAGAACTGCTGGGTTGCTTTTTCATTATCAATTACATTAGCTTTGGGGATACTCCATCTTTTCACTGACTAGATCCTACTTGTAATAGGTCTAACCTGCTAATAAGAGTAAAACACCCTACTTACTTGTCTCACAGAGACTTATTCATTTTTTTTTTAGCTAACCAACAGCCTCCTATTAGGAATTATTGTAGCAATGATCACCAATTCAATACTCTGGTCCTTTCCCCCAAACTTGGTTCTAACCATGTTCTCCATTATATTCATTTTTAGAAAACTTAGAGTAGAGAATGTGTATTTAAAAGAGTTATCTAGCCACTCTTAAGTTTGACAGTATTCAACAGTGTGCATTAAGGTGCAGAGGTCATCAAATCAAGCATCAATCATAAGAATTTCCAAAAATTTCCAAACAAACCTATGCTCATGCATCTAAAAACTCTAACCTCTGTTTTGGCATGTCAATAAAATGCTTACAAGAACACATTAAAAGCGATCTATTTTAAAACAATTTCCAAAAGTTTTTATTTGATGTTACCTCTCCCCCCAACTTAAACTAAACAGTGACCTCACTATTGACACTAAGGAGAGGCAACGACTGACTCATCAAAAAGTTTTCAAAAACAGAACAGAAAATAAAAACTTAAACTAGACTCGATCCTACAAGCAAAGTGTGTCAAGACATACCATTAGGTCTTGAACCTCTTGCTTCTCCTCAGAGCAGAGTCAGCTTCTTTCTTTGAGTTTGCTTCATCAGTCTCCTCTTCTGATGGTTGATTTGGCTCAGGAACAGCTTCCTCAGGCTTGTTAGTGGTTGCCTGTGGTGCATCTTTCTTCTTTGTTGTTCTCTTTCTTTTTGTAGTCGGAGTGGTCAAGATCTGATCCATCTCCTTAGATGTAGCCTTATCCGTCATGGCCAAATTAACATGTGGAGGTGCATTATAAGGCTCATGCACAGTCTCCACTCCCAGAGTACCCTCCTGCAAAGGGGTATGCTCAATGGCATCTGCACCCTCTGAAGGCGTGCCAGTACTTGCCTCTGGGTCTTCAGGGTCTTGTCTTTCTGACCCATTGCTTCCTTCCTCTTCTTCACTCTTCTTCTCCTCTGACTAGTTGATCAGGTTCTCATTGGCATCAAAGGTTTCAGCACCCTCAATATAGTCACTATCAGCCCTCTCATAGTGTTCATCTTCCCCTTCTTTCTCAGCTACATCCTGTTCCTAATCAATTTGTGGTGAGGCAGGAGTTTTCTCCATTAATATAGCAGGGGCTTCCTTATCTTTCACTACCACCTCAACTGGTAGCTTCTTCTTCTTGTGACTCTTCTTCTTTTTCTTCTTTTCTTTCTTCTTTTCTTCTTCCTTCTCTTCTTCAACTTCTTCCACAATCACCTTCTCAACAGTTGCCTTTCTCAACCTCTTCTTTTTCTTCTTCTGCTGCTTGCTGGAGCTCTCTGGCACGTCAGTGGTTTCCTTTTCTTTAGGCAAGTCCGGATTGAACTCACCCAAGATGTCCATTGGAAAAACAGGTGCCCTCATGAATTCAAAGTTTGGGAAATGGGTGGACAAGTTGCTAATGTACCATGCATGCTGATGACACGAAATCATATCGTATTTTTAGCTTAGTTTATGTGAACTTTAGTTGCATTTTCATATGTTTTTATTTCTTTTATCTGCTTTTATGTTGGTATTTGTTTTGTTTTCAGTTTTGTCTAATAAAATAGGTCGGAGAAGAGAATTGAGCAAAAAGGGCCAAAAACGCAGCAAAAAGGGGGTGCAAAGCGCAAATTCACGCAGCCCACAAAGGAGCCCAGCAGAAAGGGGTATTTGCCCCCATCAGCTTGGTGGCGCCCGCCGCCAATTTCGTGGCGCCCGCCACAGAATCCTGGTTTACCAGAATTGCAATCTTTCAGCGCAAGATCACAACTGCACGATCCGTTTTGTCCTCTTAATCGTACGGCAACTGGATAATCTCAAGGAAGCATATCTCTTCCTATATTTTTGGATCGTACGAAGCTGAACTTTTTCTATAAATAGAAGACTCAAATTCAGTTCTCCGCACGCCTTATTTTCTTTACTTTTCAGTCAGTTTTAGTTTCTTGTTACAGTAACTGTAACGGTATTTCCACATCGGGAATCCGTTTTCAGTTCTGTTTTCACTTTCCTGTCAAGCACATTATTTCCTTTAATTCCAGCAACTTTAATTCAAGTTTCCAGCAATTTCTATTTCCAGGTTTTTTATGCGTTTATTTAATTATTTATTTATTATGCCTTATTTAGTTTACTGTTTTTGTTTGTTTATTTCCTTTATCATGTCTAGCTAAATTTCTAGATATCGGTATGTAATTTAATTGTCCGAAGGGGATTTAATGATGATGTAGCGCGCGCACATATTAAACTATTTTTCTGATTCGGGTTTCTAATTTTAAAACTCCTATGCTTTTGAACGAAAGTAAAATAAAGCAATTAAGGTTAAAATCAATAGAGCGAGAGTTTGAGATTTTAACTAGATAGTAGAAACTTGATATTAATTTTTGAACGAGCGAGAGCCACGTTAGAATTAATTAGGACTTATTGATTTTCAAAATATACTTTCGAAACTAAGGTGGTAGAAAAGTGACAGTAAAACTCCTAATCTAGAAAGTATGGTTTTTATCAACAAAACGAGAGTGTGAGGTTTAAACCTTTAAATTGAGAAAGTTCTTCTGAAATATAAACCCTTTTTAGCGCGCTATTAATTTATTAAATTCCCGATGGTTAATTAGTTACATACCGATATCCCGCTTTAATTAATTTATTTCTTCTTTTTAATTTCTTTTAAATTCTAAAACAATTCTAAACCATAAATCATCAGCCTTAGATTTACAACGTAACGACAGAATTACGGTAGGTCAACTATTGGTCTCTGTGGTTTGATATCTTTTAAAACTCAACGACGAAACTGTGCACTTGCAGTTGATAAATATTTTTGATACACAAATCGTCGATCAAGTTTTTGGCGCCGTTGCCGGGGACCAATTTAGTCGATATCGTAACTCCGTTGTTACACCGTAGAGACTAAGGCAATTTTAATTTTTAGTAAAAGATTTAAAAATCCAAAAAAATCAAAAAAAAGAAATATAAAACAAAAAAAAAAAAAAGGTGACCATCCACAAAACCGTCCACTTAAATTTTATGTTATTCCTTCACAAGAACCTCATAATAGCATTGTTGCCCCTGCTATTGAGGCAAATAGTTTTGAGCTTAATCCTTCATTGTTGTCTGCCGTACAACAGAATCAATTTTCTGGTAGTCCTAGTGACGACCCTAATCTACATTTGTCAATATTCTTGCAATACACAGACACTGTGAAAGCAAATGGTGTTAGTCCCGAAGCAATTAGGTTTCGTCTTTTCCCTTTCTCTTTAAGAGATAGAGCTAGAGCTTGGCTCCACTCATTACCTTCCAACTCTGTTACCACGTGGAATGAGTTGAAGAAAGTTTTCTTAGCAAGATACTTCCCACCTAGCAAAACTTTTATGCTAAGAGCTCAAATTAATGGGTTTAAACAAAGTTATAATGAATCTCTTTCTGAAACATGGGAAATATACAAGGACATGATAAGACTCTGCCCACACCATGGTCTAGAAGACTGGTTAATTATCCACACCTTTTACAATGGTCTCTTGTATAACACAAGAATGACAATAGACGCCGCAGCTGGTGGCGCACTGATGGATAAATCTTACACTGAGGCATATAACCTTATTGAAAACAAAACTCAAAACCATTATATGTGGGGAAATTCAAGAACACCTTTAGAGCAACCTGTTGCGCAACGAGGTATGCAAGAGTTTAGCGAACTTAACCATGTCAAGGCACAAGTGGATGCTCTAACTCAAAAGTTAGAGAGCTTAACCAAAATACCTGCAGCTACTGTGGCTGCAACGGTTTCAAATTGTGAATTATGCAGAACTCTAGGACATGCTACCCCTGAATGTCAACTTTTGGCAGGCGTTTCCCCAGACCAAGTGGACTATTCTCAGGGAAACCCTTACACCTGTGAACCAGGTTGGCAGAACAATTCCTACATTTCACCAGGATTCCAACATGGAGCCCCTGCTGCTCCAAATGTCCCTACAAAGTCAAACCTGGAGCTTATGATGGAAAACTTTATCCTAGCTCAGACTCAGCAGAATAGTCAAACAAATGAAGTGATTAACCGTTTGGCTAACAAAGTTGATCTTATGGCCAACCTCAGCCTAATCCTAAAGCACATGTGAACGCTGTGACACTGCGAAGTGGAACACAGTATGATGAACCAAGTGATCCTAGGACTGAGAGGCCAGCCATGCAACAAAAGCCTTACGAACCAGTTGAGAAAGAGAGTCAACCTAAAGAGAAAGGAGGAAATGGTGTTGAGGCAAAAGCAAAAGAGAAACCTTATGTGCCTCCACCACCTTATAAACCACCCATTCCTTATCCTCAAAGGTTTGAAAAGACCAAAAGCATGGAGGAATTCAAGAAATTCGTGGAGCTTCTAAAAAAATTAAATATAACAATACCCTTTACAGAAGCTATCACCCAAATGCCTTCATATGCTAAATTTCTCAAAGAAATCTTATCTAATAAGAAGAGGATTGAGGACGATGAAACAGTTATGCTTACTGCCGAGTGTAGCGCAATTCTTCAAAACAATATGCCTCCTAAACTGGAAGACCCAGGAAGTTTTTCCATACCTTGTGTCATTGGAAAGTTTGTCATAGATAGTGCCCTATGCGATTTAGGTGCCAGCATAAGTCTCATGCCCATGACCATATGCGAAAAACTTAAGTTAGGAGAATTAAGACCAACTAAAATGTCAATACAATTCGCTGACCGTTCTATCAAATACCCCTCAGGTATACTAGAAAACGTGCCAGTGCGTGTAGGTCAATTCTTTATCCCAACTGATTTTATAGTCATGGACATAAGGGAGGATTCCAATACACCTATCATCCTAGGAAGGCCATTCTTAGCTACTGCTGGTGCATTAATAGATGTAAAGAAGGGCAAGGTCACTTTTGAAGTGAGTGAAGAAAAAATCGAATTTATTCTAGCACAATTCATGAAAGCACCAGCTACAGATGACACCTGTTATCTGCTAGATGTCATTGACGAATGTAGAAAAGAGAGGGAGATGGAGCAAACCATGTATTCTAAAGTTCTAAAACCTCATGCCCCTCCAACTCTTAAAGATGATAATGACAGTCTAGGTGAAACTTTAGAAATTGCACCAGAACCTCCTCCTCACAAGCCGCCAAAATTTGTCACATCTAATGATCCTGGCCAGCTCGAAAAGTTTATCGAGATGTTGAAAAAGCTTAATATTGACATACCTTTCATTGAGGCTAGAGTAGACCCAAAACCCCAAACATGTGGAAAGGTAGAAAATATAAAAATCTATACACATGGAAAGGTTGAGGGCGCGAAAAGAAAGAGAAAATTTGAGGGCAATTAATCTAGGGAAGTCATTAGTAAAAAAGGGATAAGGTTAACCTTCGAGATGGTGGATGAAATGACTAAGCCAAAACCTGAGAAGCTGATACTCAGGATTGATCCAGAACCACCACCGCCACATGTTATGAACTTGAAATCGTCCTATAGGAAGAACAAAAGAAAAGAAAAGGGTAAGAAAGCTGAACCACCCTATAGGAGGAAGAAAAGAAAATGTGAGGGATATGTGAGATGGCTTGATAAGTGGCCATGGAAACTAGAGTTTGTTAAAAATGTGGTCGAGAAATTATTCTCGAAAGAGCCACCATGAGTGCCTCCAGCCCTAAACCGTCGAGCTAACCGACTTTAAACAAAGCGGTTGGTGGGAGGCAACCCGCTGATTTTGATTCTAATGTTTTCTTTTTAGTCCATTTTATTTTGCAGGTAATAAAGAGATAGCACGCTCGATGACTTTACGGTTGTGAAAGCTTGGCTATTCAGGTTCTACTTCCAATCTCACCTTTAGTCGTTGCATTGAGGACAATGCTCGATTTAAATGTGGGGGAGGAAGCTTTATCGTTTTCCTTTTACTTTTAGTCATTTAGTTTGCATGCATAATAAAATCTTAGGATAGTTCACTTAAATTGAGTAGTTTTTTGCGTATTGTTTTTGTTATTGTCTGATTTTCCCATTTCTTGAGCTATACCAAAAGTTTTCTTGTGAAAAGAAAAGTGTTGAGTTTTGATGCTTGATATTGATTGTTTGAAAGTAGATAGGTTGTTTGCACTATCTAGGCTATTTTGTGAAATTTGGGTAACGGTTAGATAAAATCAATACCGTTTTAACACTTTAGATTCCCAGAAATGTGTAAAACTGATTTGAGTACTAATTTTGACAAAGCTTTGAACTTGAGTTTTAATGAACCCTTAGTAGTTTATCTAGCAGTCGGCACCATCTCAAGGCACAAACTAAGTGGGAAACCGACGAATATAAGTGAATGATCTTGAATATAAATGTTTATGAAAACTATTGGTTGATTCTTTGAAATAATTGATGAAAATTCAACAAATGTTGAAACATGCGAAAGGAAAAAAATACCATAGTATAGAAACTCATTAGTAGTTGGTTCAGAGGTGTCTGATTCTGAACTTGGTAGGGCGGGTTACAATCCGATCCCCCGCAGCTGCGAAGTGGGTAAAGCAGATAGGGGTTACCAAACTCATATAATCAGCACCCCTTGCTGTATAATGATCATAATCACTAACAGGTTTCCTACCATGGGCGTGTACGAGATAACGGGCTTAATGTGATTGCGCTAGAATGAAAAGGGTAAACAAAACTTAGGTGAGAAGTAGAGTCAAAAGGAAATGCTTCAGGTATGTTTTCATATAATGGGAGTCTAGTGTGTCATTATGATGTTTTTGTTATATGCACTGTTATCTGATTTTCATGGCTTAGCCGGAAACCACGTATGAGTAGGATGATCGTGTCATGTGTTTTTACTTGTGCTATGCAATTCACTATTCTTTTATGCTTGAGGACAAGCAATGGTTCAAGTGTGGGGGAGTTTGATGACACGAAATCATATCGTATTTTTAGCTTAGTTTATGTGAATTTTAGGTGCATTTTCATATGTTTTTATTTCATTTATGTCTTTTTATGTCGGTATTTGTTTTCTTTTCAGTTTTGTCTAATAAAATAGGTCGGAAAAGAGAATTGAGCAAAAAGGGCAAAAAACGCAGCAAAAAGGGGGGTGCAAAGCGCAAATTCACGCAGCCCACAAAGGAGCCCAGCAAAAAGGGGCATTTGCCCCCAGAAAGCTCATGGCGGGCGCCACAGAAGTGGTGGCGGGCGCCACCAAACCCAAATCCAGCAAAACCAATTTTGCGAGACGTGGGGAAGCGGCAAACGTCTGATACGAATTCTGTTCCTAATCGTACGACAATTGGATAATCTCAAAGGAAGCATATCTCTTCCTATTTTGATGGATCGTACGAAGCTGAAATTTTTCTATAAATAGAAGACTCAAATTCAGTTCTCCGCACGCCTTATTTTCTTTACTTTTTAGTCAGTTTTAGTTTCTTGTTACAGTAACTATAACGGTATTTCCACATCGGGAATCCGTTTTTAGTTCTGTTTTCACTTTCCTGTCAAGAATATTATTTCCTTTAATTCCAACAACTTTAATTCAAGTTTCCAGCAATTTCTATTTCCAGGTTTTTTATGCGTTTATTTAATTATTTATTTATTATGCCTTATTTAGTTTACTGTTTTTGTTTGTTTATTTCCTTTATCATGTCTAGCTAAATTTCTAGATATCGGTATGTAATTTAATTCTCCGAAGGGGACTTAATGATGATGTAGCGCGCGCACATATTAAACTATTTTTCTGATTCGGGTTTCTAATTTTAAAACTCCTATGCTTTTGAACGAAAGTAAAATAAAGCAATTAAGGTTAAAATCAATAGAGCGAGAGTTTGAGATTTTAACTAGATAGTAGAAACTTGATATTAATTTTTGAACGAGCGAGAGCCACGTTAGAATTAATTAGGACTTATTGATTTTCAAAATATACTTTCGAAACTAAGGTGGTAGAAAAGTGACAGTAAAACTCCTAGTCTAGAAAGTATGGTTTTTATCAACAAAACGAGAGTGTGAGGTTTAAACCTTTAAATTGAGAAAGTTCTTCTGAAAAATAAACCCTTTTTAGCGCGCTATTAATTTATTAAATTCCCAATGGTTAATTAGTTACATACCGATATCCCGCTTTAATTAATTTATTTCTTCTTTTTAATTTCTTTTAAATTCTAAAACAATTCTAAACCATAAATCATCAGCCTTAGATTTACAACGTAACGACAGAATTACGGTAGGTCAACTATTGGTCTCTGTGGTTCGATATCTTTTAAAACTCAACGACGAAACTGTGCACTTGCAGTTGATAAATATTTTCGATACACAAATCGTCGATCACCCGGATGGTGTACTATTCTCATTTTAATCAATGTTTTTCTTAATTAGTTAAGGTGAAAAAGGGGGAGTCTGGTGCACACCTTTCTCGGCCTGAATAGTACAGTCCTTGGTGCACATCACGGATGGTGTACTATTCTCATCTTAATTAATGTTCTTTTTCTTATTTCAACTTGAGTGGTAAAAGGGGGAGTCTGGTGCACATCTTTCTCCGCCCGGGTGAGCCCGACCCTTGATGCACATCTTGTGGTAGCGTGCAATCCCCATTCACTGAACATTAATCTTGATGAACTCTAAAAACAACTCAACACACTTAATCTTTTTCCTGCCCTTGCGTAGTTAGTTCTTTTTCAACTTAAATATTTTTCAATCTCTTTTCTGAAAAGGACAATGTTTTATCCATTCCCCTGATACAGACAAACGCTTAAACCTCAGTCGAGCATACAAGCAAACTGTAGTATCATTGGAATGTGACATAAATGTTGTTCATTAAAAACAACCAACAAACAAAATTTTTCAGGAAGAACTATGTGAGCTTTGAATTTCTCATTGCACATGGGGAATACATAGGAGCGAGATCGTAATCTCGTCAAGCCGATTAATTAAAAAACTCTTTTTTTCCTTTCTGTTCAATATGCGGTAATGTAATTTTTATGCGGTTATTTCTTTATAAGCAAACCAATTTCCTCAAATGGTTCCCGTTGAGTACAACGGATATAAGGCGGTGTTATCGTCTTCCCCTCATGTAACCAACTCCCGAACCCGACTCTGAAAGGTTTTATCATTATTTACCTTTCCCGTCACGGGATAAATAAAATATGGTGGCGGCTTCATTGCAATATTATTTTGTGCTTGCGCTGAGTGTTACAGCTTGGCGACTTCACTGGGGACATATGATTAGTGAGTTAAGATTAATTTGGGGCTTTTGGTTTGCTTATTCCAGGTTAGCCGTATCTATCCTATCTTTTACATTACCGCAAAATATTGAACTGTCTGGATTTGCTGGCTTTGTACCTGAGCTTGATAAACACTTAGGATTAGTTGAGGGATTTTTTGTGTTGGGTTCTCTGATGCACATCTTTGAGCGCTGACATGAAAAATTCCGCCCAGAATAGATTCTCACGAAGTGTTGGGTTCTTTGATGCACATCTTTGAGCGCCAATTCCTTCGTGTTGGGTCAGCGACTTTGGGGACCTTTTTATCCGGTCTAGGTATCCGAAACATTTGTTTAGGGACCACCGTTTAGAACATGTGTCATGGTTGCTTTTAAAGAAAAAGTAATCAGTAATTTTGGAAACCGTGTCAACCTAGAACAACATGTGAGAGGGATGGGTTACAGGTGACCTTGGACTTTTGGCCTCAGAGATTCCACTTTGAAATGAACCCAATTGTTGTGAATGTGAAAGAAGTTGTAACATTGAAAATCAGGTTCGCCGGATGATACAATTGTATAACAGTGGATCCATACATGCATTGCATTAATGACATCCATGCATTCATGAAAAATAATCATGCATATTCGTCTTGCATACATTTCCTTAAAAAAAATATATGATGAGAAAAGTTTTTGCATAAAAACCATGCATTTTCAATCATAAAAAATCATGCATTTTCAATCAAGAAATCTCATTTTCGTTCATTCATTCCAACAGTTACCTTCCCGGCACCAGTATTTCGACAAGAAAGTTCTCCCACTACATCATGGACAACTGGCAAGAAAAACATGATGCCTTGCAAGGCGAAGTGAATCAGATGGGTGGAAAATTGGACAGAGTTCTTGAAATGTTGTCTGGTTTGAATCTGCCACCCCGAACGGTTGTGAATGAGTTTCTTGCACCTACAGTTGAGGTCCCACAAGAGAATGCTCCGGTGAATGCAGTGGATTGGCCACCTCATGGTGTACCATTTAGATATGCTCTACCTGAATATGTACCATTCGTGTTTAATGTTTTATCTGGTTCCCAAGCTGTTGAGAATCAGAATAGAGGACCTCCGGTTCATCAAGGACTCAATTTGTTAGAAGAGAAATTGAGTGACCCTATGATTTCTCACCAAGGTCCTAAGATACCTGTTGATGTGTCAAAAGTGGACTCTGCTATCCATCAATTAGAGAAGACCAATCAGAAGTTCCAGGCTCTAGAGGAGAGGTTGAATCTAGTGGAGGGAAACAATGATCCATTAGACTTCACTAAGATGTGCCTGGTACCAGACTTGGTGCTCCCACCAAAATTCAAAGTGCTAGATTTTGAAAAGTACAAAGGTCTAAGCTGTCCAAAGAACCACTTGACAATGTACTTCAGAAAAATGACTTCCTATACCAATGATGATAAGCTTATGATACATTGCTTTCAAGATAGTCTCACTGGTGCGTCTCTCAACTGGTACATGCAACTCGAGAGTGCTCACATCTAGTCATGGAGAGATTTGGCAAATGCTTTCATCAAACAATACCAATACAATTCAGACATGGCTCCGAGTCGTACTCAACTTCAGAATATGACTCAAAATGAAGGAGAACCCTTCAAGGTCTATGCACAAAGGTGGAGAGCATTGGCTTCTCAAGTACGGCCATCGCTCCTAGAAACAGAACTTGTGAACATGTTCACCAATACTCTGCAAGGGGCATACTTTGAAAGAATGATTGGTAGTGTTTCCTCTGACTTTTCTGATCTGGTCCGAATTGGGGAAAGAATTGAGATGGGGATCAAAAGTAGAAAGATTCAGCTCACTACTAGTTCTCAAAACAGTACAAGGAAGCCAGTTGATAGCTTCAGAGAAAAAGAAAAGGAGGAAACTAATGTTGTTACTTCTGAAAATGACAAGGCTCCGCCAATAATGCCTATCCAGTTCCCATATCTCCAACATCCATATGTTGCAACTACGCAACATCAACAGTTCCAAGGATATCTTTTTCAAATGCCTGTGAATCATGTGCCACAACAAGCACAACAGCGGCCTAGAAAAATCTTTGATCCGGTCCCTATGTCGTTCAGTCGACTCCTTCCTTATCTTGTACACAGTGGATTGGTGGTTCCTAAGGTCCAGAAGCCTTTGACTGAACCATTCCCTGCGTGATATGACCCAGAGGCTAAGTGTGATTATCATGCCGGAATTGAGGGGCATACCACTGATAACTGCAGATCTTTTAAGTATAAGATACAAGAGCTTCGAGATAAACAATTGTTGTCTTTCGAGGAAGGTGAACAGGTTATTAAAGATAAGTAGTAAGTTGGGCGTTCATCAAGCTTCACGAATTTTGGTTTTTACAGTGATGAACCAATAGTTGTGCCAAAAGATAAAGAGAGTAATGGAAATAATCAAGATAGGCTGCACCTGTGTTCTTCAAACACAATCTTTGCAAACTATGAGTTTTATCCCTATGATGACTAGGCTTTTATTTCTTTCTTGTCAAGCATTTGTTTGCTTTTAAGACTTTGTATTTTGTCAAGTACTTTTGAATATAATAAACATGCATGTTTGTGGAATTAATCCATTTGTAGTCATCTTTCTTTTCTTATTTTGGAGCGAGGATGATGAAAAAACAAATAACTGATCTTTGTCGATATATGCTTTCAATGGAAAAAACCTAGTTGATGATGTATGGCATTGTTTCACTTCCTTTCATTTATTTCAATGGTAAAAGAATTTTGAATTGAGCCATTCTTGCATATGTTTTGTTGTTATCTGATTCTCCTAGTTTCTTGAGACATATCTTTTTAAGAAAAAAAACAAGCAATTTTGGTTTGATACATGACATGGTACTTTAAAAGTATGAAGGTTGTTTTACACTTTAGGCTATATTATGAAGGTTTAGTAATGATTCAATAAAATCGGTACTGTCTTAACACCTTAGACTCTCAGAAGTATGCAAGGTTAATTTGAGTACTAATTTTGATGAAGACCGGAAAATAAGTTTTAAAAGTAACCCTTAGTAGTTTATCTTAGCAGTCGGCACCATCTTGGGCACAAACTAAGTAGGAAATCGATGAACATAAGTGAATGATCCAGAAATGGAAATTTGCATACCTCGGTTGAGCTACGTACTGAGTTAGATGACCTTCACTCGGTTGTTTAATTCAACAGTTGTTGAACGTACAAAGAAAAACCATTGTAAGTGTACCCATTTAGTAGTTGGTTCAGAGGAGTCTGGTTCTGAACTTGGTAGGGCAGGTTACGATCCGATCCCCCACAACTGCATTTGGATGAGAAAAAGGGGTTTTCCAAACTTATATTATCAGCTCCCCTCGATATGTGATCATAATCACTAATAGATTTTTCTACCATGAGCGTGTACAAGATAACGGGCTTAATGTGATTGCACTCGAATGAAAAGGGTGAACAAAATTTAAGCAAAAGTTAGAGTCACGATAAAATGATTCAGATTTGTCTTCATCTGATGAGAGTCTTTGACTGCAATGTGTGGTTTTGTGTTACTACAGTACCCTTGGTATTGATATCTATTACTTGATTTTCTTCTTTAGCCGGCAGCCACATATGATTAGAGTTGTCGTGGTCTGTTTCAAACATGTGCTATAAAGAGTTACTATTTTGTGCTTAAGGAAAAGCAAAAACTCAAGTATGGGGGAATTTGATAACACAAGTTGACATTGTTTTTGGCTCAATTTACATGATTGTTGTTGCACATTATAACCTTCAAAAGACCTAGTTGAAGCTAGTTTCACTCTGAAAGCATTCAGCAAATGTATTGTTAAGCTGACTCCTCCTATTTATTGAGTGATAATTATCATTCTTTTTTTACACATCATGTGTGGTCCAAAAAAAAAAATCTCTCGCATGTGCATTATATGAAAAATACTTTTCAAAAGAAATGATTTTCTTGCAAATTAATACTTGGCATTAAAGAAATCTGAGCTATGGTCTGACCATGGGCAAAGCTGGGATGCTCCTAGATAGGGGCAAGTTACCTATAGATTATGCCAATCAGGGGCAAACAAGTGGAATACCTTGCTTACCAAGGTTGAATTGGTTACACTGCAAATACCAATTGGTCAGGGGCATATCCTTCAAAGATTCAAGTACTTGGGGCATACCCATCAGATGAATAAAGTTGTTGTTCCTCTTTGGAAGCCTATTTGAACACCTGTTCTACAATAGAAGCTTGCAAAGGTCCTCATCTCAACAATGTCAGAGATATTCAGATTCTTGGTGCCGGGAAATTCAAACTATCTTCAGCAGAAACTCAGAAAAGTCATGCATTCATATAAACTCATGCATTCATCCACGCAAGTTCATGCAATCATGCATACAAACTCAAAAAAAAAAAAAGATCACACAAATTTCTGCATATGATAAGACGTTTCATCTCCATTAGTTTTGCATTTAGGCATCATATGTACATAATCATGCATTCATGAAGTACATATCCAAAATGTTTGTTTTAACAAGTTGCGAACTTGAATCTCTCATTCATTGAAAAAGGTTGATGAACCTAATTCCCCAACAAGATGGTTATTGAATTGTAATTTCTCAACAAGAAGGGTTGACGAGTCCTTTCCCCAGTGAATTTGTCAACAAAGTATCATCCCCAAGCAGATCGGTCAAAGCACCATATTCTCAATGAGAAAAGATGATGAATCATGTCTTTCCGCGGTAAGTTAGTTGATAATTGTTCATCTCCAATAAGTCGGTTTCAACATCGCATCTTCAGCAAGTCGGTTGTTAAACCACTTTCCCCAGCAAAGTTGGCTTATGCATAGCATCCCCGGTAAATGGATCAATAAGTCGTACCCAGTAAGCTAGTCAGCATACTGCATCCTCGGTAAAGTTGGTACTCTGTACCGCAACAGGTTAATTTCTAAACAATATCCCCAATGAAGTTAGCACACTGCTTCCCCAACAAATTGATTGATGAACCATCTTTCTCAGCAAGACAGTTACCTGACAGTTGTCAAGAGTAATGTCAGAATATTCAATTTTCTCTTCCCAGCGAACACTCTTTTTCAAGATACCTCAAATTTCAGCAAATTACTCCAGTAAATTTTCAGTGACGTTCTCCAGATTGGATGGTGAATGACTCAACTCAGTACCTTGTCTCACAGTTTTCCCGATAGGTCGGAAAATTCTATGATCTCAAGGTGATTTTTCGGATTGGTCGGAAAGTTATCTTACAGTTATCCGGATAGGTCGGGAAATTCTTTCGTCTCAATGTGATTTTCTGGATAGGTCAGGAAGTTACTTTAAGGTTTTTCGGATTGGTCGAGAAACTGTTTCATATCATGGTTTTCCAGATTGGTTGGTAAGCTGTGTTATCTCTTGATTTTCCGGATAGGTCGGAAGTCTTTTTAAGGTTTTTCGAATTGGTCGAGAAACTATTTCATATCATGGTTTTCCAGATTGGTTAGTAAGTTGTGTTGTCTCATGATTTTCCGGATAGGTTGGGAAGTCTTTTCAAGGTTCTTCGGATTGGTCGAGAAACTATTTCATATCATGGTTTTCCAGATTTGGTTGGTAACCTGTGTTGTCTCTTGATTTTCCTGATAGGTCGGAAGTCTTTTTAAGGTTTTTCGGATTGGTCGAGAAACTATTTCATATCATGGTTTTCCAGATTAGTTGGTAAGCTGTGTTGTCTCATGATTTTCCGGATAGGTTGGGAAGTCTTTTCAAGGTTTTTCGGATTGGTCGAGAAACTATTTCATATCATGGTTTTCCAGATTTGTTGGTAAGCTGTGTTGTCTCATGATTTTCCGGATAGGTTGGGAAGTCTTTTCAAGGTTCTTCGGATTGGTCGAGAAACTTTTTCATATCATGGTTTTCCAAATTGGTTGGATTGGCCGAAAAATTTATTTAACCTGGATGGGTTCACGCACCCTGATGGGGAGACAACTCTGTTTATTTTTTAATTCAAGCACCCGGGCGGGAGACAACTTGATTTTCTTTTTTACATGATTCAAGCACCCGGACGGGAGAAGATCAGTTTTTTATTTTGGAGTTAAAGCACCCGAGCGGGAGACAACTCTGTTTATTTTGAGTTCAAGCACCCTAATAGGAGACGACTCATTTCTAAGATCAAAGCACCCAGACGGGAGACGATCATTTCTTTCTCAGGTATTTAGTTCTTAATTGCCCTAGGTATGATTTCTACACTCATCTCCCATCAGCATTCATCTCACTACATCACTTTCGCTTCATAAAATAGGGGCATTTTATATTTAATTACCTTTTACTACGAGTATAAGATAATTAAATAGGGGCAGCTGTAATACCCTAATTTTGCACTTTTTGAAAAAATATTTTTATTTTTATAATTATTTCTTTTTGAGTTGTAATTGTGCTTCTCCTAAGCCTTTAGGTACGGAGTTGTGTTGAGTCGGAAGAGTGTGTCTCTTGTCCAAAGAAAACATAACGAAGAAAAGAAAAGTAAAAAGCAACGCTGAGTGTGTTGTTTAGGTTAGGAGGTGAGAGGGGGTCTCATATCTAGGTGTTCCTAGGTAGGGCTGTCACGGGTTAGTGTCTAGGTGGAAGACAAGTAGTGAGGCTACGTTGGTCCTTACACTAGAACTATTATAGTGAGTTCACTCCTTGATTGGTATCCCCTAGATTAGGGCAAGTTGCGCCGAACTGGGTTAACAAACCTACTGTGTTCTTTACTTTTCCGCTGCTTTTAATTACGTTTTAATTGTGTGTTTGTCCTGAGCTAGACACGCGCTTGGACAGTTGTGCTTACATTGTTCACAGCGTTTGTCTGTCTGGTAGCCAGAATTACAGACTAAACCATTCCCTGCGGTATGACGTAGAGGCTAAGTGCGATTATCATGCCGGAATTGAGGGGCATACTACTGATAACTGCAAATCTTTTAAGTATAAGATACAAGAGCTTCTTGATAAACAATTGTTGTCTTTTGAGGAAGGTGAACCGATTATTAAAGATAAGTAGTAAGTGGGGCATTCAACAAGTTTCTCGAATCTTGGTTTTTGCAGTGATGAACAAATTTCCATGCCAAAAGATGAAGAGAATAATGGAAATAGTCAAGATAGAGTGCACCTGTGTTCTTCAAACACAATCTTTGCAAATCAGAAAATTTATCCCTATGATCGCTAGGCTTTTATTTCTTTCATGTCAAGCATTTGTTTGCTTTTAAAACTTTGTATTTCGTCAAGTACTTTTAATATATTAAACATGCATGTTTTTGGAATCAATCCATTTGTATTCACCTCTTTTTCTTTTTATTACTTACAAACTTGGAGCGAGGATGATGAAAACAAATAGTTGATCTTTGCTGATTTATGCTTTCAATGGTAAAAAAACCTAGTTGATGATGTAAGGCATTATTTCACTTTCTTTCATTATTTCAATGGTAAATTGTTTTATTTGAATTGAGTCATTCTTGCATATGTTTTGTTGTTATCTGATTCTCCTAGTTTCTTGAGATATATACGTTAAAAAAAAAAAACAAGCAATTTTTGTTTGATACTGGACATGGCACTTTAAGGGTATGAAGGTTGTTTTACACTTTAGGCTATATTATGAAGGTTCAGTAATGATTCAATAAAATCGGTAATATCATAACACCTTAGACTTCTAGAAGTACGTAAGATTAATTTGAGTACTAATTTTGACGAAGACCTGAATATAAGTTTTAAGGTAACCCTTAGTAGTTTATCTTAGCAGTCGGCACCATCTTGAGCACAAACTAAGTAGGAAATCAATTAACATAAGTGAATGATCCATAAATGACATTTGCATACTTTGGTTGATGCACTTATTAAGTTAGATCACCCTCACTCAGTTGTTTAACCCAATAGTTGTTGAACATGCAAAGAAAACCATAGTAAATATACCCATTTAGTAGTTGGTTCAGAGGAGTCTGGTTCTGAACTTGGTAGGGGGGTTACGATATGATCCCCCACAACTACATTTGGAAGAGGAAAAGGGGGTTTACCAAACTTATATTATCAGCTCCCCTCGATATATGATCATAATCACTAACAAAATTTTCTACCATGAGCATGTACAAGATAACGGGATTAATGTGATTGCACTTGAATGAAAAGGGTGAATAGAATTTAAGCAAAGTTAGAGTCACAATAAAATACTTCAGATTTGTATTCATCTGATGAGAGTCTTTGACTGCAATGTGTGGTTTTGTGTTACTATAGTACCCTTGGTATTGATATCTATTACTTGATTTTCTTCTCTAGCCGGCAACCACGTAGGATTGAGTTGTCGTGTCCTGTTTCAAACCTGTGCTAAAAAGACTTATTATTTATGTGCTTAAGGACAAGCAAAAGCTCAAGTATGGGGGTATTTGATAACACAAATTGACATCGTTTTTGGCTTAATTTACATGATTGTTGTTGCAAATTATAACCCTCAAAAGACCTAATTGAAGCTAGGTTCACTTTGAAAACATTCGGCAAATGTATTGTTAAGCCGGCTCCTCCTGTTTGTTGAGTAACAATTATCTTTCTTTTTAACACATCATATGTGTTCCATAAAAAATAAAAAAAAATCGCATGTGCATTATATAAAAAAAACTGTTCAAAAAAAATGATTTACTTGCAAATTTATACTTGGCATTCAAGAAATCTGAGCTACGATCTGATCATGGGCAAAGTTGATTTGAGATGCTCCTTGCTAGGGGCAAGTTATCTATAGATTCTGCCAATCAGGGGCAAACAAGTGAAATACCCTGCTTACCAAGGTTGAATTGGTTACACTGCAAATACTAGTTGGTCAGGGGCATACCCTTGTTGGATTCAAGTACTTGGAACATACTATGTCAAGATTATATCTTCCTGAAAAGTACTTGGGGCATACCCATCAGATAAAGAAAGTTGTTGCTCCTCTTTGGAAGCTTTTTTTGAACACCTGTTCTGCAACCGAAGCTTGCAAGGGTCCTCATCTCAACAATGTCAGAGTTTTTCAGATTCTTAGTGCCGGGAAATTCAAACTATCTTCAACAAAAACTCAGAAAGTCATGCATTCATGCATATAATCTCATGCATTCATCCATGCAAGTTCATGCAATCATGCATACAAACTCAAAAAAAAATCACATAAATTTCTGCATACAATCAAACATTTCATCTGCATTAGTTTTGTATTTAGGCATCAGATGTACATATTCATGCATTCATGAAGCACAGGTTCGGAATGTTTGTTTTAATAGGTTGCAAACTTGGATCTCTAATTCAGTGCAAAAGGTTGATGTACCTAATTCTTCAACAAGTCGGTTATTGAATCGTAATTTCTCAACAAGAAGGGTTGATGAATCTTTTCCTTAGTGAATTGGTCAACAAAGTGTCATCCCCAAGCAAATCGGTCAGTGCACCATATTGTCAATGAGGAAGGATGATGAATCATTTTTCTCCCAAGTGAGTAGGTTGATAATTGTTCATCTCTAGTAAGTTGGTTTGAACACCGCATCTTCAGCAAGTCGGTTGTTAAACTGTTTTTCCCAGTAAAGTTGGCTTATGCATAGCATCCCTAGTGATAGGATCAATAAGTCGTTACCCAGTAAGCTAGTTAGCTTACTGTATCCTCAGTAAGGTTGGTACTCCGTACCTCAACAAGGTTGTTTCCGAACAATATCCCCAATGAAGTTAGCACACTGCGTCTCCAACAAATTGTTTGATGAACCATGTTCCTCAGCAAGACATTTACTTGACAGTTGTCAAGAATAATGGCAGAATATTCAACTTTCTCTCCCAACGAGTACTCTTTTTCAAGATACCTCAAATTTCAGCAAATTGCTTTAGCAAATTTTCAGTGACATTCTCCAGATTGGATGGTGAATGATTCAACTCAGTATCTCATCTCATAGTTTTCCGGATAGGTCCGGAAATTCTCTAATCTCAAGGTGATTTTTTCGGATTGGTCGGAAAGATATCTTAAAGTTTTCCGGATAGGTCGGGAAATTCTTTAGTCTCAAGGCGATTTTCTGGATAGGTCGGGAAGTTACTTTAAGGTTTTTCGCATTGGTCGAGAAATTATCTCCTTTCATTATTTTTCGGATAGGTCGGGAAGTCTTTTAAGGTTCTTTGGAATGGTCGAGGAAATATTTCGAATCATGGTTTTCCAGATTGGTTGGTAAGCTGTGTTGGTAAGCACCCGGACGGGAGACGATCATTTCATTCTTAGGTATTCAGTTCCGATTTCTCCAAGTAAGATTTCTACCCCTAACTTCCATCAACATCAATCTCACTGCATTACTTTCACATCACAAAATTAGGGTATTTGTATTTAATTATCTTTTACTACGAACGCATAAAGACGGAAGTCATTTACGCATTCGAGTATAAGACAATTAAATAGGGTCAACTGTAATACCCTAATTTTGCACTTTTTTAAATAAATATTTTATTTTTAAAATTGTTTCTTATTTTATAGGAAACGCCCAAAAATAGTTTCAAAAATAATGTTTTCACACTCTTCGCTAATTTTGCTCAAAAGCATAAAAATATATTCCATTTAATTTTCATTCGCATATATTTATTTACCGCATTTTAATCATCAAAAATATCTTCTCCATGAACCAATTATATTTCCACCTCATAACCATTTTTATTACCATTTTTCTACTAATCTATCTCTAAACTCCAAAATCCACATTATTACACAAACACCACTTAACCTAATCTACTACTATAAATACATTATTATAATCAAAAAATAGAGAGAACACAATTCCCAAAAAAAATATGATCACCAAAACCCGCCGGAATCTACTATTCACGTCACCGGAAAACACTTTTCCGGCGACCAACCACCACTAAAAAATCATCCAAAAATCAAAATCAAACACTCGTTTCTTAATGATTCAACCCTTATGAGTCTGAATCCACCCTCTGTTTCGTCCAAAACGCACTGCAAATGGTCTGGATCTAGCTTCAAAGTGACGGAAAAATCAAGTACTCCGATATGAACATAAATCAACCAAAGATAGACAAGGATCATTTCGTGCTTGTCATACCTCTCTGAACATAAATCAACCATCGTTTAAGCTTGTACGTGTTCAAAATTCATTTTTGATTTTTTGAGCTTAAACTTGCGTGGCCGTTTTCTATTTATAAAATCATCGATTGCAAAAAATAAGTGTATATTCTTGATTCTTGCGAAAAATACTACGAAGACCACTATCTACTTGTTATTTTTGGTTAAGATTTGATCAAACCCTTTTTGGTTCAAAGAGCTTCATGAAGCTCTAATGGTGACCACGTTGCTCTGTTTGAAAAGAGGAAGAAGACCACGCGTGCACCCTCTGTTCGCCAGCTTTAAGACGCAACCGTCTGATCTCATCATGAGATATGTCGCGTCCATGTGTCCAACGCGTCTGGAATGCGTGATGCTAATCACTCGATTGAAACAAGGCCGATCCATTAATTATTTGGACTTGGTTTTTTTTTTGGGCTAGTTTTGCAGATTGGGCCTATTTTTGTTTCCAGTTTTTTTTTTTTATTTTCTGTTTGTTACACCCTGTTTGCTGCACACCCCCACTGCAGTATATTTAATTATAGACCTTTTAATGGAAAAAGTGCTCAATGAAAAATAAGCACTTATTCCAAAAGTGCTTATTCTCATAAGCACTTTTGGGGAAAGTGCTTATTTAACTGTTTTGCATTTTTTGCATTAATTTGTAAAACTTCTTTATAAAAGCGAGATAAAAAAATAAACGGGTCCCTGCCATACAGCTTGCGTTTGAGAGTTATTTTTTATTTCAAACACTAAAAATGAACTCGTTAATTAAGATAGAATGAGAAAGTTTCTGCCGCACGGCTTGTCTCCGATTCAATAGATTTTAATTGAAACCTTTAATGTTCAGTTGATCAGTTTGGCTTATCTGTCTATGTATGCGCTACTTATTTATTTTGTATGTGAGTTTACATCCTTATTGTACCATCCTTTGTGATATGTCTCTATGATTTGTTCGAACTTGGATATTGTAAAAAGTTTTGATTGGAATGAGCATAAACGAGTCCTTGCCGTACGGCTTGCGTCTGTGAGTTATGCTCGGATCAGTCAAAGGGAAACTTGTTAATTAAAAAGGATTAAGGAAGTGCCTGATGCACATCTTGACTCTGACTTAATTCGTTTTAATTAGCGAAGTTCATGTTTAATTGTTATGTGATGTTCGATCTTTTACTTTGCACTCATATATTTGAATTTAATTATTATTTGTTCATATCTTACTATGTGCATTTAATTGCTCAGCATCATCATTATTATATCATTCATGTGCATTCATATATGCATTCTTCTCCTCTTCTACCTTTCTTTTTCTTTTCTTTTAATTCTAATATGAAACTGTGAAACTCTCTTGCTTACAAGTGGAATGGGAATAAATCAGTCCCTGCTGTACAGCTTGCGTCTGCGAGTTATTCTTATCCAAATTAAACCGGAAATTATTAGTTAAAGAAAATGAGGAAGTGTCTGATGTACGACTTGTCTCTGACTCATTTCACTTTAATTAGCGAAGTTCAACTGATTGAATTGAGTGAAAAGGGGATGTACAGTGTTTGACCTGCTTCTCTGGATAGTCTAGTCCCTGCTGCACTGCTTGTGTTTGAGACTTTTCCTCATTCACTAAATAATCTTATAATTCTAAAAGACACTCAACCCACTCAATCTTTTTCATGTCTTTGCGCAGTTATTTCTTTTTTCAACTGCCTTTGCGCAGTCAAACCTTTTCAACTTATTTTCTCAAATGGATAACGCTTTATCCATTCCCCTGATACATACAAAACGTTTAAGCCTCCGAAGCGAGCATACAAGCAACTGTTGTATCAGTGGAATGCGACCTAAGCGTCATTCACTAAAAACAACCATTAAACAAAACAATTTTCAGGAAGAACTACGTGATCTTTGACTTCCTCATTGTACTTGGGGGATACGTAGGAGCGAGAGCCTCTCTCGTCAAGCCAAATAATAAAAACCTCTTTTTTTCCTTTTCTTTGTTCAATATGCGGTAATGTATTTCTTTTATGCGGTTACTCTGTTTATGCAAACCAAATTTCCTCATATGGTTCTCGTTGAGTACATAGGATATGAGGGGGTGTTAACGTCATCCCCTCATGTAACCAACTCCCGAACCCGTCTCTTAAGGTTTTATCATTATTTTCCTTTCCCCTCATGGGATAAATAAAATATGGTGGCGGCTGTTTACACTAATTTTTAGTAAACAACCGCTAGTTTGCAATGCTTGAGAGACCAACTAGAGAATCTCGGAACATGTTTTGTGCATTCATTGTTTAAGTTTGAAAATAATATTGTTCATTGACGCAAAAATGAACAAGTTTGTTTGATAAAGTAAATTAAATGACAAGAAAAATAACTTGAATGACAAGAAAGATAAAAATACTCAAAATGAGTAAGTATTGACAAAGAAAAGTAAATGCTTCAAAGAATTATAATGCATAAAATGTAAATGAAAACAAGTAAATTGCATGAAAATATAAATTGCATTGAATTAATAAAGAGTGATTATAGAATTATACATGTTTCTTTGTATATTCCTTTCACTCGAACGCATGGGTACTTAGAATGTTTAAGGATTTTTCAGTATGTGAATTTGTGATAGAAATTACAACAAATGAACTAGTATTTATAGACAAATCCTATAATAATCTAAAATAGACTATAAAATATCCATTTGACATGTGTCTTGCTGTCTAATCTTCACCCTTGAATGTCAATAATTGCCACGTTTGAATGAAGAGTTGCAATGGTTTGAAATTTGAATCTTCAGAAATGTTGATAGATTACCAAGTTACAAAAAGTCTTCGAGTTCGAGTGATTCTTGATCGCTACTCGAAATGTTGATGACTCGAACCAAGTCTTGATTTACTTCTTGGACTTGTGAATGCTTTCCATTTTCTGAAATTCATGAATACTCTTTTTATTTAAAATGTTCTTTTATTAAATACATTGTTTTTGACCTTCATATAAAAATAAATGTTATGGAAACATTAATTTCCATGATTGAAGGTTCATTAATTATATTCAAAGAACATTTAGGGCATATTTTGACTTAACCAAAATATGAGCTAACAAATTGCCCCCAAAAAAGGCCAAATTCGAATCGAATTGAAAGAGAAAAGAACTTGGCATTTTTTCTTTTGATATTCCACATTAATTGCACGTGATTACTAATGATGAATGTAACCGTCAGCGTGTTTCCCCATTACTAGCACGATTGCATTTTCGCAGACATCATGGTACACGTGGCTAATGCGGAAGTTGAAAGAAATTTCTAATTTCTTTTTGATTTATTTAATTCAGCTGAAAACGAATCCTGTAAATAGAATTAGGTCACCATTTGATCACTTTTCTGCAAACTTCTCAGCTTACCCTCTCTTACTTCGTTTCAACTCACTTTCTTCATCTTCGTTCTTGAATTGTTTGCAAACATTACACAATCTGTTTATCTAACCAGATCAACGAACTAGTGTACGTTTTGAATTCACAAACTTCTAAATCCATAAATTAGCACAAATCTGTTTTCACCCATTTTAAATCTAAAGCTTTTCTTTGCGAACTGTTCATCTTCAATGGCTGACCAAATTCAAGAACATATTGTTGTTCCATTCGCTGGCAAATGGAAAAGAACAATTGTTAAACCAAACGGTGTTGAGGTTGTTCCTGAACCTCATGGAACAAATGAACAACAAACTTGCTGGGAAGAAGAACTGGTGATTCCCTTTTCTATTGTTAACAATGTTTTTGCATTTGCAGGTCCGTTTCCAGATGAGGCTGCATTGAAACCTCGAGTGGCTGAGTTCTTTCCAACCAAGGAAACCTGTGAGCCAAAAATCTTCACCACTGATCCCTTCAATTTTACCTTCATTCGAAAGCCACACAACATGTGGAGATCTGCTCCAAATTGTGAAAATCCTACGTACGTGAAGTGGCTGGATCGAGTTAAGAACGAGTATGGCGCGTTCTAGAAGCAGCAAGGATTTTACCACCTTATTCAACTCTCAAGATATGGCCCTCCCTATCAACAAGAGATGCTAACTAAAGCACTGATGTTCTATGAGAGAAGCACTCATACCTTTCATTTCCCTTGTGGAATGATGACTCCAACTCTGCTGGACGTAGCTGCCATCATTTGCTTGATTCCAATAGGGGAAACGTTCGATCCCTCGAAAACAAGTAAGAACGTTTCTCTTATACTTAAAGAAAAAACATTTTACAAATATATTCTCGATCATCACCAAGAAGGTGAAGTTTGTGCTGAAGAACATGTGGCCTTCCTGTCTTTATGGTTGGCACATTTTTTTTTTTGCTCGAAGTCACTGCAAGTGGCTCAAATGTATATTCGCCTAGCCATTCAACTCCATGAAGGAGTGCCTATTTCTTTAGGGCGTCTCAAACTCGCTGTTTTGTATGAGTCTATGGGGGAATTTGGTGATGGATTGAAGAAAACAACCAATGAAGCCCCCTTCCTAGTGTCTGGACCACTGTGGTTGTTGCAATTATGGCTAAATGCCACATTCTCGAGGGAAATGGAGTTAATAATCCCTTCAAAGTTCCAAGCTGAGGTCAATGAGTGCTCAATTGAAGGAATGAGGCTAGCTCGACTTATCCCGAAATCCAAAGAACAAGACCCACAAGTACTTTTTACGGAGTACATGAAAATCTTTCTGAATTTAACTCATTTTCTTCCACATCATGCCCCTTTTGTGAACAGGGAAGTGGGGCCACTTTGGCTCCAAGATGAATTTTTATCTAACGCTCCTGACAAAGCTGAAGATGTCAATGAATTGTGGCAACATTATCTGCACCCAACTGTCCTTTCGTGCAGAATCGGTAGTACCTCGAAGCACTATGTTCTGGTTTGGTTACCAACCAAACTTAGTCTCAAGGCAGTTTGGGTTATCACAAACTTTCCCCAAGAGCTTGTTCGAGGGTGATAAGAACATGGTGGATGGCACAGAGGTTTCCAAAGATCTATACCATAAATATCGCAGAGCCTTCAACAAATTCATTTATAATTTTAACCCAGTCGAATTCAATCATTCCTTTTATTGTACTGAGAAATTCTTGAACTGGTGGAATAATCATTATAACAAGAATTTAGTTGGAGGTATTTCCACCAATGTTGCTCGACTAGAAAAAGGCTTCTCGAACTGGTGGAATAATCTATACCACGAATGATAGAAAAACGTAAGAAAGCTGGTGGCATCCATATGGAGGATGATAATGATAGGAGGAAGAAAGAAGACAGAACAAAAACCAAAAATGACAAGGTAAAATTTTGTTTTAACTTATATTCCTCGAATCAAATATATACTTCTCTATTCATGGTTTTTCTTTGAAATTCTTATAGATTCCAAGAGAAAAACATACCTTTGTTTAGCCTCCAAGGGAAACTAAACTCCCACATATTAGAGTGCATTAGGACGAAGAAGTTAGTCACTCGAATGCTCAATAACATTTGACTAAACTCTTGTATAGTATTTTCTCAAACTTTCTGGTTTTGTAGGAAAATGAACCTGAGAAGCATTTATAAAGAAAACACAAATCAACCACCACTACTGAAAGTGGTGAGAACATCTACTGAAAGTGGTGAGATCAAAGAGGCTCAACCTGCTGCAGATCCAAACATCCATAAATCCAAAACATAAAAGGGATAAAGAGAGGAAGTAGGGTAACTCCTCAAATGCAGATATGGCTAGCGAGGAGCCAATTATCCAAGAAGAGGAGAGGACTGAGAGAAAGGAAGATAATCCAACAGCTGCCAAAGAATTGAAGAAAAAGAATGATACTACTGTAACACCCGGCGCAAGCACAAAATAATATTGCAATGAAGCCGCCACCATATTTTATTTATCCCGTGAGGGGAAAGGAAAATAATGATAAAACCTTTAAGAGTCGGGTTCGGGAGTTGGTTACATGAGGGGAAGACGTTAACACCCCCTCATATCCGTTGTACTCAACGGGAACCATTTGAGGAATTTGGTTTGCATAAACAGAAATTAACCGCATACAAGAAAAGATTACTGCATATTGAACAGAAAAGAGAAAAAAGAGATTTTTATTATTTGGCTTGACGAGATTACGATCTCGCTCCTACGTATCCCCCAAGTACAATGAGGAAGTCAAAGCTAACGTAGTTCTTCTTGAAAAAAAGTTTGCTTGTTGGTTGTTTTTAATGAACAACGTTTATGTCGCATTCCACTAATACCACAGTTTGCTTGTATGCTCGACTAAGGCTTAAGCGTTTGTCGGTATCAGGGGAATGGATAAAACATCGTTCTTTTGAGAAAAGAAGTTAAAAAGATTTGATAGTTGAAAAAGAATTGATTGCGCAAGGGCAGGAAAAATAATTGAGTGTGTTGAGTGATTTTTATGATCAGAGTACTGTTTAGTGAATGTGGATAACCTCAATGTCACAAGTCATCCGTCAAGGACAAAGTTACACAAGAAGAGGCAAGTCATCCGTCAAGCTCGACCTTTTCATTCAGTTTATTACCGAATTAACTAAAAAATGAAAATAGTCGGAAACAAGTCATCCGTCAAGCTCCTTCTATTTTATTTTTAATTAATAAGTATTTTAGTTTTTAGAACAAAAATAAACTCAGAGTCGCAAGTCATCCGTCAAGGACAAGTTTATTCTTATTCTACTTCTTGAGAAAAGATTTCCACAAATTCAGTTAAGAGAAACGAAAGAAAAAAAAGAAAGGGTAGAAGATGAGTAGAGTGCAGATGAAGGCATATGAATGATAAATAACGATGATGCTGAATAATTATAATGACGGGAAATTAAATCATAGAAACAAGAACTTAATCAACGAACATCATTTAAACAAATATTTGAACGTGATTAGTTAAAATAAAATAAGATGGAGGCGAGTCATCCGTCAAGCTCCTCCTTATTATTTTTTTTTTAACTAACAAATTCTTCTCGACTTTTTAAAAGTTTCGGAATAACGATAAATTAAAGCCTCAAGTTATCCATCAAGGGCTATTTATCATTATTCTATTTATTTGCAAAAGAGTTTTCAAACAAGTGAAAAAAATGTAAAACTAATTAAAAAAGCACTTATCCCAAAAGTGCTTATTAGAATAAGCTCTTTCGAAATAAGTACCTATTTTTAATATGCACTTTTCATTTTAAAAGTCACAAAAATTAAATAAATTCACAAAGGTGTAATAGTAAAACAGGAGTGCAAACAGTATTTTAAAAAAAAAAAAGAAAAAAACAAAGAAACTGGGCCCAAAAGGGATAGGCCCAAGTCTGCCTCCAAACATATGAATCGGACCGGTTCAACAGTGAACCGGTTCACCCCGAAAGAACCGGCTGGGGGGTGTGGGAAGAAAACAGGGGGCGCGCTAAAAAACAAAGGGGACGAATCAGAATGCGACAAGTCATCGTCTTCTCCAACAGAAATAAAAAAAACAAAGAAGGCCGCGCGCGCGTTCATGGCGTCGGTGTTTCACCGGTGGCTCTTCAAGCCACCAAAATTCGAAAGTGAGCATACCGTTTCGATCGAAAAACAACGTAGATTATGAATGTAGTATTACTTTTAGCAAATAACACACAAACAGAACGAAACAAAACAGAATAGATCCGAATAAAAAACGAACGAAACGCAACATTAACGCAAATTCTCGCAAAACATAGCAACTCGAAAAGGTTAGAATCAATCTCAAGATAAAATCGATCAACAAACCACCTTGTTTGGAGCTCTAACGGAACGAATCGGAAACTCCCATTTCGCCGTGACTTAAAGCTTGACTTTAATAATGTTTTAGGCCTCCTTTCGTGAAAAGGACGAAGGATTTGGAATCGGAAGACTCAAATTAGTATAAATCGAGTATTTGTTCTTTGATTTTCGAAGATTTTTGAGGTGGTGGTTGGTGGTGGCCGGAGCTTGGTTGTGGGTGGTCGGAAATGGTGTTTTCCGGCGTTTTTTGGTAGGTTTGACAGTGGATCTGTGATCTTGAGACAACTAGGAAGCTATAGGTATATTTAGATTTTGTTTTTGAGGTGCTTGAATTTTCCGGCGGTGGCTCGCCGGAATTGTGTTGGTGGAGAAAGGAGGAGAATATTTTTCTGATTTTTTGGGAAGTGTGTTGTGTCCTCATGATTGAACGGGATTAAAATAATATATATAGTGGTAAGATTAGGTGAGTGACATTTTGGTGATAATGTGTAATAATGAGTAATTTTGGGTTAAGAGGATAATGAGTAAATGAGGATAACATCCCTCCATCTCCTCCCAAACACGCTTCTGCAGAGACAAATCAATTTAATGGAGGTGACACTAATCCTCTTTTGGGGAGCACAGGACAAGATTTTGAAGATGATCAGGTATGTTATTTCAATGGTTTTACTTACATTTGAATGCACTTTCTAAACTTAAACCAATTCAACTAATTCCATCATTCATTGTCATTAGAAGAGCGAAAAACTCAAATGATCATAGAAACTGAAATCTCTCAATCCTTTCAAACAGATATTGCTGCTAAAGGTAGAGAAGGAATTCGAGCCTTTGATGATTCTAAAACTATTGCCAATGAGATCTTAGAGCTCGAAGATGACCAGCAAGTTATTAGAACTGAGAAGCTATCTCTAAAAGCTTTGTATCATGATGTAGCCACTGCTTTGTAATTTTATTTCACGCCTTGAACAATTTTATTCTTTAAATTATTTTGGTTGTAATTTGACAATGCCCTTATGTGGCAATTTATTTCCTGTTTGCCATATTTCTTGTTTGTTCTAAGTTTTTACTCCACGCCTATATTTACTTCGAGCATTGCTGGTTTATATTTTTTCAAATATTTACCATTTATTTCTAAAACATGTGTTTCAGGACTTAGCTCCTCAATTTCATAAGCACCATCAGAGAAAACTTGAACAATTTTAAATGGACCTTCCCAATGAGGGGACCATTTGCCTAAAACTCTATCTTTTTTATCCATAGGCAAAATGACTTTCCAAACTAAATCTCCTAAGTTAAAAGCTTTTGACTTAACCCTTTTGTTGTAGGCTTTGGTAACTCTATCTTTTTGCCTAGTCATATATTCTAAAGCTTGTAACCTTTCTTCATCTAAATCAACTAATTCATCTAACATCATTTCCCAATATTGGTCAGTTGGAATTTCCATCTACCTCTGCACTCGAAACGATTGCATATTGATCTCAACAGGTAGAACAGCATCATGACCATATGTTAATCGAAATGGTGTAGTGTTAGTTGATTCCCTAGGAGAATTTCTACATGCCCATAAAACTTGATCTAAAGTTTTATGCCAATTTCTTGGCTTTTGAGCAATATGTTTTTTAATCAAATTAATGATTATTTTGTTTGCTGCCCCAACTTGACCATTTGCTTAAGCATAATATGGTGTTGAAGTGAGCAAATTAAAACCAGTTTCAAATTAAAACCAGTGAAAACTCACCCTTGTTCAGTGGTAATTGTTTCTGGAATGCCATATCTATAAATAATATAATTTTGAATGAAATTAATCACTGCCTCTTGATCTACATTGGGCAGAGGTATTGCTTCAATCCACTTTGTAAAGTAATCAATACCAACTAAAATGTAGCGTTGATTCTTAGATGAAGCAGGTTTAATTTCACCAATTAAGTCCAAAGCCCATCCTCGAAATGGCCATGGTTTAATTATGGAATGTAATTCACTTGCAGGGACATGTTGTATTCCTGCATGCTTTTGGCATTCTTGACAACCTTTGGCATACTCTATGCAATCTTTTAACATAGAAGGCCAATATACACCTTGTCTAAACAATAACCACTTCATTTTGTGGCTTGCTTGGTGAGCACCACAAACTCCACTATGTACATTAGAAATGACAATGAAAGCCTCAGACACACTAAGACATTTTAGCAAAACACCTTCATTTGTCTTTTTAAACAACTCATTTCCAATGATCACAAAGCTTAAAGCCCTGTATTTGATTTTTCTATCAACTTGACCAACAGGGTTTTGTAAATACTCCACTATTGGTTTTCTTCAGTCACCATCCACTAAATTATCAATGGTAAAAATGTCAACTCTTTCATAATCCTCTATGTTCGAGCTGCTATCAGAGCTGCTATCATCATTATGTGGTGATTCTGCCCCCACATGTTTTGCCATTAATAACTCAGTAGCTAATGGTTCATGAAAAACCAATTTTTCTTTGATTTCAATTAACTTGTTTAAATTTTCTGGAGATACCTTATAGCCATAAGCTATTTGAGCCAAATCATTGGCTTCTTTATTTTGTAGTCTAGGAATATGTTCAAATTCCACAGACTCGTATCGATCCAATAAGGTACTTGCAATTACAAAATACTTAACTAAATGTTCTTCAATACATTTGTATTCTTTTGTCAATTGCTTGATTACCAATTCTGAATCACCTCTAATTATAATGTTTTTTGCCCCCAAGTCTATTAAAAGTGCAAGACCTGCTATTAAGACTTCATATTCTGCCTCATTATTGGAACAAAAACCATTGATTTTGTATTTGAATTTAGTTGGAATTTGTATTGGAGAAATTATTAAAATTCCAATTCCAGTTCCATGTTTATGTTTGGAACCATCGAAATACAAAATCCAAGGTTGAGTATGTTGAGGAAAAATCCTTATTTGATGTTTTAATTATAACAAACTAATTTAATTATATTTTAATTGTAATTCTGATCATTTAGTTGTCTAACAAGTGCTTTTGAGTGTACTTATTAAGACAGGAAAGAATGGATTATTTAAGCTATTATGAGTTAATAAGTTTAAGCAAGTTGAAGGTTTCACAATCAGTCTGAGACTGATCTCTGATCTGGGTTCGTTAAGAACAACAATCAAGCTTGCTGCATTTAATGATAAGTCAACCATACCAAGGACAAATTAACACTTTTATTGAAGATTCTTATCAGTTATGGTAAAGTTCATTTTTAGGAAGGAATAATTTGGTCATAAATATTATTCTTCCATTATTTGGACTTTTGAAAAACAAAGGCATGTGCAAAGGATCAAGAATGTTTCTCCAAGTGTTTTATTATTTAATTCTTTTCAGATTTGATTCACTTGGATACATAGACCAATCACAACTCAACAAGAGACAATGTTTTAATAGTTGTCATGTACTTTCAAGAAGAATTGTTTATTAAAAAGCCTATGCTAGTCTTCCTTCTTTTATGGAAGCAAGGTACAAATGAAGTACACCCTTGCAAGAGGACCAACTGTTTTCAGTACACATCCACTATGCATATGTACCATCATCATTCTCCAACAAATATTTTATTACTCTTTCTCAGCCCAATTTTGAGACTGGTCTAAGAGTGATGAATTAAAGAATGATTTTATATGTACTTTGAAGACAGCTCACCAACAACATTTTTATCATGTGCTAAATAAATGCCAACGGCTATTCTTGATGCCCAAGCATTGTACCTTCATTCCACCTCAGCAAGCAAAGGCTCCACACGCTCCTCATTTCTAATCTGCCTGAAGATCAGTCTCAGACCGATCTGCCAAAGGCTCCTGCTTGGAATTTTATTGATTATTTTAATTGGACAAAGGCTCCTCTTGCTGGTTACTTGTGAGTAACGGCTATACTTATTGAGCAAGGCTTGAAGACTCAAATATTTCCTATAAATAGGCCTCAAGAACAACTTTGAAGAGCAAGAGTTTTAGCACACATCAAAGCAATCATATCATTATCATACAAGCAATCTCAAAGCTCTTCTTTATATCTCAATCACTCCAACACTCTCAAATACTATACTGGATCTGTATAAACTTTTAGAGTAATTTTTAGAGATATTAGTTTCATAAGCTTTCTTCAACTTAGTTGATTTTACTACAAAAGCTTAGACACAAAAACCACATCTCTTTGTAAGAAAGATTTGCTCAAGTCAATTGTTCATATTTTTTGAGTGTTACCTTAGGATAAGGTAGTTTAAGATATTTGATCTTGTGTGAGATCAAAAGAAGATTTGTATCAAGAGATCGATAGTATCTCAAAAGACATAGTGGAGAAACTGGACTAGCCCAAGATTAAGGGTGAACCAATATAAAAATTGTTTGTGTGTTCTTCTTACTCTTCTCAAGCTTTTACAAAATCACTACAAACACTACACTTTTTATAATTTGTTAAAAGCTTCACTTTATACTTGTTGAGATCAATCTAAGATCAGTCTTACATTTTGTTCTTGATAAATCTAACATTTGATTTTATAGTTAAATTTTTAAAGGTTCACAAATCAAACCCCCCCCCCCCCTTTCTTGTGAAAAACTTTGCTACTTCAGAGTATCCACATAACTTAGTGGCATTTCAATCACTGAATGATCAACAAGAAAGTCTGCCACTATTTGACCTTTTTATCTCTTAAAGGTTTATATGTTAGTGAATATTTAGTCAAGCCTAAAGCCCATTTACCAATTCTACTATGTAAAATAAGTTTTGAAAGCATATGTTTAATGACATCAAAATGAGAATAGACATAAACTTCAATAGGCTTTATATAATGCTTAAGTTTAATACAAGAGAAATATAAACATAAACATAGTTTTTCTATAGCGCTATACCTAGTTTCAGCGTCATTTAATACTCTACTTAAATAATAAATGGATTTTTCAACACCATCTTCATTTTCTTGGGCAAGCATGCTACCAATGGTTGAGTCAGATGCTGATATATACAACTTCATGTTTTTGTTTCGAATAGGAGGCATCAGCGTTGGTGGATTAGCCAAATAATTCTTAATATCCTCAAATGCTTTTTGTTGATCTTGCCCCTAATGAAATTGATCACCTTTTTGTTTTCTAAGTAGTGGAGAGAATGGATGAGCTTTTCCACTTAGATTCGAAATGAATCTTCTCAAAAAGTTGATCTTTCCCAATATGGATTTGTTGCGGGTTTTTTGAGACATACCCCACTACAGTTGTATCTTTCATTTCCGAAAAGAGGGGAAAGAATCGAAAACCTAAAGAGATTCTATGGTACGGGGGTTAGTTGAGCTCGAGGAAGGTGTATGCACCTCAAGCACCCATGGTATCCCATGGTAACCTCTTGAATGACTTCTAGTGCTTATCTAAACATGCTTTAAGAATGGAGGGAGAAGTTGTATAGAAGAAATAAAAGAGAAGATTAATGTCATTTTAAGTTTCATTCTTTAAAGATTCAATATAAACACACTAAACCGTTCCCTTTGGTAAAGAGAACGATTGAATTCTTGCAATGTTCATATGAATATTTAAACTTGAAACTTAGAATGATAAAAGTCTAATGATTTTATTCAAAATAATAAAGATAGAAAAAGTTTAATTTTTTGTTAGAAAAGAAAAGAATAGTGTAAATGTTGTGTTTGTAAAATGTTGTTGTTGAGTAAAGAAGTTGTGAAAGAAATTATAGGACAGAGAAGTAATTGTTGTTGTGTAAGATAAAATGGCGTTGCGACTAAATGGACCTACGCTTTTTTTTTTATCACCTTTTCAAATATCACGTTTTGGGTGGGAAAGAGATTTTGTCGCGAGAGGTCCCATAACCAATTGCAATTTGATTACAAGCTCTCTCGCTTGGAAATGATTTTTACGGCTTGGTGTGTGTAGTGTAAGCTAGGAAAGCAATAAAAATAATAATAAAGTCCTACGCTATTACAACCCAATTGAATAATTAATATTTACAACCATATCGAATTAAGCGAATAAATAATAAACGATATAAATAAATAAATGCAATGCATAAAGCTATAAATAAAATAAAATGCAAGTGCAAAAATAAATATGAGAATGGAATGCACCTAAAAGACCTAGTAAAGAGAAGTAATATTTTTAAACTAAGGGTGAGATGTGTGTGAAAATGAGACGGAGATAAAGAAAAGAATTTTTGCATTCAGTTACAACAAAGTAAAACATAGACACATGCATTTATAATACCTAATTTTTTTTTCAAATCACAGCATACACATACAATAAAAAAAGCAAACCATCATTCAAAATACTTATAATCATATTAATCATGCCATAATCAAGTAGTAACACACTTAGTCAAGAGAAAAAGAAAAAAAAACAATTATCATAATAAATGGCTTTTTCAACACCATCTTCATTTTCTTGGGCAAGCATGCTACCAATGGTTGAGTCAGATGCTGATATATACAACTTCATGTTTTTGTTTCGAATAGGAGGCATCAGCGTTGGTGGATTAGCCAAATAATTCTTAATATCCTCGAATGCTTTTTGTTGATCTTGCCCCTAATGAAATTGATCACCTTTTTGTTTTCTAAGTAGTGGAGAGAATGGATGAGCTTTTCCACTTAGATTTGAAATGAATTTTCTCAAAAAGTTGATCTTTCCCAATAGGGATTTGTTGCGGGTTTTTTGAGACATACCCCACTAGAGTTGTATCTTTCATTTCCGAAAAGAGGGGAAAGAATCGAAAACCTAAAGTGATTCTATGGTACGGGGGTTAGTTGCGCTCGAGGAAGGTGTATGCACCTCAAGCACCCATGGTATCCCATGGTAACCTCTTGAATGACATCTAGTGCTTATCTAAACATGCTTTAAGAATGGAGGGAGAAGTTGTATAGAAGAAAGAAAAGAGAAGATTAATGTCATTTTAAGTTTCATTCTTTAAAGATTCAATATAAACACACTAAACCGTTCCCTTTGGTAAAGAGAACGATTGAATTCTTGCAATGTTCATATGAATATTTAAACTTGAAACTTAGAATGATAAAAGTCTAATGATTTTATTCAAAATAATAAAGATAGAAAAAATTTCATTTTTTATTAGAAAAGAAAAGAATAGTGTAAATGTTGTGTTTGTAAAATGTTGTTGTTGAGTAAAGAAGTTGTGAAAGAAATTATAGGACAGAGAAGTAATTGTTGTTGTGTAAGATAAAATGGCGTAGCGACTAAATTGACCTACGCTTTTTTTTTATCACCTTTTCAAATATCACGTTTTGGGTGGGAAAGAGATTTTGTCGCGAGAGGTCCCATAACCAATTGCAATTTGATTACTAGCTCTCTCGCTTGGAAATGATTTTTACGGCTTGGTGTGTGTAGTGTAAGCTAGGAAAGCAATAAAAATAATAATAAAGTCCTATGCTATTACAACCCAATTGAATAATTAATATTTACAACCATATCGAATTGAGCGAATAAATAATAAACGATATAAATAAATAAATGCAATGCATAAAGCTATATATTAAATAAAATGCAAGTGCAAAAATAAATATGAGAATGGAATGCACCTAAAAGACCTAGTAAAGAGAAGTAGTATTTTTAAACTAAGGGTGAGATGTGTGTGAAAATGAGACGGAGATAAAGAAAAGAATTTTTGCATTCAGTTACAACAAAGTAAAACATAGACACATACATTTATAATACCTAATTTTTTTTTCAAATCACAACATACACATACAATAAAAAAAGCAAACCATCATTCAAAATACTTATAATCATATTAATCATGCCATAATCAAGTATTAATCATTTTTCATATTTTAAACAAATATAGTAAAAAAAAAGAAAAGTCAAAGAGAAAAAACTACAACTTAAATCTTGACACTCAAAAAAACAAAACTTTTCAAGTTTATGAATTTTCATAGCTTATTTTTTTTTTAGCAAGAACATCTAAGGCATATAGATATAAAACATACATATATATGAATGCAACAAAAATAAAAAAAAGAAATAAAAAAGAAACTAAAAAAAACAAACTAAGATAATAAAACAAACACAAAAATAAAATAAAAAAAGAGGGTGGGGGGCGAGCTGGGCCTGCTTAGGCCCAGCACCACAAAATTCAGTTCAAAGGGGTGGGGGGCGCGCGCAGAAGCCCCGGGGGGCGCGCGGAGTAAACTGAAGTGTGTGGGGTGCGCGAAAAGGCCTAGGGGGCGCGCGCAGTAAACAGGGGGGGCTGATTAATCAGAAGTGGGGGAAGTATTAATTGGTTATTATTCTTTTTTGGCAATTTTTTTTCTCTTTTCTTCCCACTCTCTCTTTTATTTCCTCTCTGATCTCTCTTCTCTGCTCCTCTCATTCTCTCTTTCCCCATCACCCTCAAGAGAACAAAAAAACAAACTTAATCAAATCCAAAAGAACTAAACACAAACCCTACCTAAAATATCTTCCTAATCATGAATCCAAAGCCAAAACAATAAACCAAGCATGTAAACGAACGGATCGAAGGTAACAGATCCGGAACCCTAACCCCCAAATCAAAACCCTAATCACTTCAGATCTGTTCTAATCATGTAATCTACACGCATGTGAAAAACAAACAACATCAAATTTCATATTTTTATGTATGAAGATCATAGATCTGGAACCTAAATCTACATGTTCATGCGGTCGGATTTGAAGGAAAAAGAAATGGTTCTTACCAGCCTCTGCAGTGAATCTTAAAGTGAGTACTCGTCCTCTTTCTCTGCTTCTTTTCTTCTTTCCTTCTCTGGCTCGGTATCTCCCTCTAACCCTTCTTCTTTGTGCAAGGTATGGAACCGGAAAATGAAGGCTACGAACCAAAAAAATTCTTCACAGTGTGTGAAGAATTTCGTTTCTGGGTTTTGGTTGATTTTTTGTTAGGTTGTGATTCTGTGTTTGTTTTTTGTATTTGTTGAGTTAATTGCTCTCACTGCAGTTCTGTTGTTGTTTTCTCTCTTTTTTCTTTTTTTCTAACCTTCTTCCCTTTTCTTTTTATTTTTTCTCTGATTTTTAGTTCAATTTATAGAATCAATAGGTAAATCTTATTGTTCATTGGACAATGGGTGAATTGGATTTATTATTGCTTTGGTAAAGAAATTGGTATTGTAGATACAAAAGAAGAATGAAGTGATTTGAACTTTTTTTTGCTTGTATCTATGGTGAAGACTAAGTCAATGTAAAAGTGGAAGAAAAGTTGAAGCTTGAAACCTGGGAAAAAGGGGCGCAGAGGCAGAATTAGCTCTGTTGCTTCTTTCATCCTTTTTTTTTTGTTAATAATAATAATAATGAAGAGAGAAGAGAAAAAAAATGGAAGGGCCAGACCGAAAAAAGAGAAAAGAAAGAAAAAGAAACATTAAAAAAAAAACTATTTTTTTCTTTTAAGGATTATATATTTTTTTTAAGTAAATAAATAAATAAATAATAAAAAACTACAATTTTAATAGTAATAACAATAATAAAAATGCTGAATAGAAAAAAAAAATAAAGGAAAAACTATTATTTTTTGAGAAAAGATTTTTGATAATAAGGATAATAATAATAAATGATAAAAAATGGGTGGAAATAAAAGTGTTACGACAAAATGCGATAACAAGTGCAAACAATGCGGCAAAAAAAATGAATGGATGCGATGATATATTTTTTTTAAGACATTTTTTGTTATTATATTACAAGAAAATAGAAATGGATTTTAGGTCCAAAATTGGGTTACAACAGCTGCCCCTATTTAAGTTTCTTCACCCGGAAAGATGAAGATTAAAATCTTTGTCTGAACGGGATTGAAGAGACTTAAATATAAAATATGCACCATTTTTGGACCTAAAATCCTCTAATGAATGCTTACGATGCAAATATGTATGCAAAATGCAGACTCTTTTTGAATTTTGTAAGAAATGTTATTATGGAAAGACAAACACAGGAAAACGAATGAAGCTCCACAGGGAAAGAACAGACTCGGCCCAACTGGAAAAGAACAATGAGTGTATCTTGAGTCTATTTGGTAAAACAAACTCCACTAGGGAACAAAGTAAAACACTAGGGAAGAAATTACCTACCGTCGTATGTCCCGACGGCAATGTATAAATTGGTAGTACCTAAAACATGAATGTATGTTGCCTACTGTCGGTTGTGCGACAGCGAAGTGTAGAAGGGTGTATGTTGCCTACAGCCGGTTGTGCGACAACGATGTGTAGATCGACAATATACTGGGGAAGCCAGAGCGTTATCTACCGCCTTTCAAAAAAACGGATTGTAGAAAAAGATAACGTCTGCATGTTACCCACTGCCAGTTGTTCGACATCAATGTGTAAATCGGGTAACATGGCTTCAAGGAAAGAAGAGCATTGTCTACCGCCTGACAAAGAGACGGACTGTAGAAAAAAGACAACGTCTACATATTACCAACTGCCGGTTGTTCGACAACAATGTGTAAATGGTAATATGAATTCCTTTGTAAAAGTGTACGTATGTGTAGTGTAAAAGATCTGTATGACCCTATCATGATAGGATTCATTGGGGTGAAACCACTTGAAAAATTGTAAATGTATTTGAAAAAATTTCAAGCTTCTTGTGTGGAAAACTTGTCATGTGTTGTTCTGAATTGATGTTCAATCTGAGAACAAACCAAAGGGAAACTGTAAACAAGACTTTGTATTCAGTTGATGAATAATTTCAATTGGATTTTTCTTTTTTGTTGTAGGAAAAACTGAAACAACTGTCTTCCACAAGAGAAGAGTATAGTGGGGAATTTAGCAAAAAGAGATGTACACTTTTCTGCCTAAACTGACACTCTAATTGGAGAGAGTGATACGCCCATCCCGACTATTTTCAAACCGACTATATATACTAAGGCTAAATTGTGTATATCGGAATTAACCATAATTGAAGCAACTGTGGATATTCTTTCTTTTGTGCCTGCTCGAAAAAATGCATTTGCTTCCATTTTAATCAAAAAGTGCATAAGTTTTTTCTTTTTATTTTTGTTTATCAAAGTATATACTTATATTTGTTTTTGAAATATGTAATTTTTTCATTTTAATAGAAATCATCAAAAAATGTAAAGAAATTTTTGTAAGAATAAAATAAGAAATCCAAACAAAGAGATGAAGCACAAAATCATGTATTAAAATGGTAGTCTGTCAATAGCATGACTCCATGGATCATTACAAAGTTGGAAATGGTAATTAATATGGAAAAGATACATTGAACACAATAAATCTATTCTCTCTAACAACTTTGAATTCCAACTGTGTCTTCGACTTCCAAGTGTAGATGATCTTGATAACCACTTCTTCGCAAACCAAACACATGCCCCAAGTGATCGACCTCGAGTAAATGCATTTACTTCGTCTTGTTTCCCTAACTTTTGCCTAGACCGCCTTTTCAGGTTTTCAGTCTACCGGGTAGTGTATACATTTTCTTTTTTATGTCTCATTTTTGTATGAACCGCCCTTTCGGGTTTTCAATTCACCAAGACGCTCTTTTTTTTTACTAAGCCGCCCTTTCAGGTTTTCAGCTTGACGAGTTGTATACACATTTTTTTTTAGACAAGCTGTATACACATTTCTTGACTGCATCTGCATTTACTGGACGAGGGAGTTCATCACCATCCATGTTTGTAAGAGTCATAGCTCCACTAGAAAATGCTTTCTTGACAACATATGGGCCTTCATAATTAGGCGTCCACTTGCCCCTGGCATCAGGTTGGAAAGACAAAACCTTCTTGAGCACGAGATCACCTTCCTTGAATTCTCTAGGACGAACTTTCTTGTCAAAAGCCTGTTTCATCCTGTTTTGATATAGTTGTCCGTGACACAAAGCAGTCATGCGTTTCTCTTCGATCAAGTTCAACTGATCATATCGATTCTGACACCATTCAGCCTCTGTTAACTTTGGTTCCATCAAGACTCTCATTGACGGGATCTCAATCTCTACAGGGAGTACTGCGTCCATTCCATATACCAAAGAAAACGGAGTTGCCCCAGTTGATGTGCGAATTGAAGTGCGGTAACCATATAAGGCGATAGGCAACATCTCATGCCAATCTTTGTAAGTAACAACCATTTTCTGAACGATCTTCTTGATATTCTTGTTTGCCGCCTCGACAGCGCCATTCATCTTGGGTTTGTAAGGAGAAGAATTGTGATGTTCAATCTTGAATTCATTACACAGCTCTTTCATCATTCTATTGTTCAAATTCGACCCATTATCAGTGATAATTTTGCTTGGAACACCATACCGACAAATGATATGATTCTTGATAAATCTGACAACAACTTGTTTGGTGACATTAGCATAAGAAGCTGCCTCAACCCACTTAGTGAAGTAATCAATAGCCACTAAAATAAAACGATGTCCATTCGAAGCTTTTGGTTCAATCATTCCAATCATGTCGATGCCCCACATAGAGAAAGGCCATGGTGAAGAGATCACATTCAACAAAGTTGATGGTACATGTATTTTATCAGCATAAATCTGACACTTGTGACATTTCCTCACATATCTGCAAAAATCAAATTCCATAGCCATCTAGTAATAACTTGCTCTCAACATTTTCTTGGCCATAGCGTGTCCGTTGGCATAGGTACCAAAAGAACCTTCATGTATTTCAAACATCAATTGCTCGCTTCACGTTTGTCCACACATCGGAGCAAGACCATGTCGAAATTTCTCTTGTAAAGGACATCACCATTCAGAAAGAAATTGCCAAACAATCTCCTCAAAGTCTTTCTATCTTTTCTATATGACCCAGGCGGGTAATCTTGATATTGTAGGAAATTCTTAATGTCGTAGAACCATGGTTTATCATCATCTACTTCCTCAGCGGTAAACACATAAGCAGGTCTTTCAAGCCTTGTAATATTGACGCGGGGTAGGTCATTCCACTGATTCACTTGGAACATGGAAGATAAAGTAGCCAAAGCATCTGCCATTTGGTTCTCATCACGAGGAATGTGATGTAGTTCCACTTTGTTGAAGAAGGTCAACAGACGCCTTGCATAGTCTCTGTATGGAATCAAGCCAGGATGGCGAGTTTCCCATTCTCCTTTGATTTGGTTAATCACAAGAGTTGAATCTCCGTATATGTCAAGATTTTTGATTCTCAAATCAATAGCTTCTTCAATACCCAAGATACAGGCTTCATATTCTGCAATGTTGTTTGTACAGTCGAAGAGTAGTCTAGAAGTGAATGGGATATGATTGCCCATAGGATTAATATGAACTGCACCAATTCCATTACCATAAGCATTAACGGCTCCATCAAAAACTAGGCCCCATCTAGATTCAGGATCAGGACCTTCACCAAACAGAGGTTCATCGCAGTCTTTCATCTTCAAATACATAACGTCTTCGTCAGGAAAGTCAAACTGGAGAGACTGATAATCATCAATAGGCTGGTGTGCCAAATGATCAGCGCGAACACTTCCTTTGATTGCTTTATGAGTACGGTATTCAATGTCATACTCGGATAACAGCATCTGCCAACGTGCAATTCTCCCTGTTAAGGTAGGCTTCTCAAAGATGTACTTGATTGGATCCATTTTAGATATCAACCAAGTAGTGTGATTAAGCATGTACTGACGGAGACGTTTGCAAGCCCAAGCTAGGGCACAACAAGTCTTTTCAAGCATAGAGTAACGAGATTCGCAGTCAGTAAACTTCTTACTCAGATAGTAAATTGCATGTTCTTTCTTACCGGTCTCGTCTTGTTGTCCAAGCACACAACCCATAGAGTCTTCTAACACTGTCAAGTACATAATCAAGGGTCTTCCTTCAACGGAAGGAATCAGAATAGGAGGTTCTAACAAATACTCTTTGATACTGTCAAAAGCTTTCTGACAATCTTCTGTCCACACTATTGTCTGGTCTTTGCGGAGAAGCTTGAAAATCGGCCCACAGGTAGCAGTCATGTGAGATATGAATCTAGAAATATAATTCAGACGACCAAGGAATCCCCTCACTTGCTTTTCAGTTCTTGGCGCAGGCATCTCTCGAATGGCTTTCACTTTGCTAGGTCTACTTCAATACATTTCTGACTTACAATAAACCTCAACAGCTTCCCAGACCTAACACCAAAAGTACATTTGTTAGGGTTCAAGCGAAGCTTGTATTTCTTCAATCGCTGGAATAACTTTAGAAGATGATCAACATGTTCTTCTTCAGTACCAGACTTGGCAATCATATCATCAACATAAACTTCAATCTCTTTGTGCATCATATCATGGAACAAACTGGTCATTGCTCTTTGATACGTAGCACCCGCATTTTTCAACCCAAAAGGCATCACTTGGTAGCAGAAAGTCCCCCAAGGTGTAATGAAAGAAGTCTTCTCTTTATCCTCTTCAGCTATTCGTATCTGATTGTAACCAGAGAAACCATCCATGAAAGAGAAAACTTTGAATCTTGCTGTATTGTCAACCAGCATATCAATGTGAGGTAATGGAAAATCATCTTTCGGACTAGCTCTGTTCAAATCCCTGTAATCAACACACATTCTGACCTTACCATCTTTCTTCGGAACCAGAACTATGTTGGCCAACCATTGAGGATATTCTGATGTAACAAGGAAATCTGCATCAATCTGCTTCTGAACCTCTTCCTTAATCTTGACCGCCATGTCGGGGTGCGACCTTCTCAACTTTTGCTTGACTAGTGGACATTCAGGCTTCAACGACAAGTGATGCTCCACAATGCTGGTATCCAACCCTGGCATATCTTGATATGACCAAGCGAACACCTCCATATATTCCCTAAGAAGCTTTACCAGCCTGCTTTTGACATCGGCATCCAACAATGCCCCAACTTTAACCTCTTTCTTGTCTTCTTCTGTGCCCAAGTTAATCACTTCTATCGGCTCTTCGTGAGGCTGAATGGCTTTTTCCTCATGCTCAAGTAACCGAGTAATTTCATCAGGAATCTCATCCTCATCCTCCTCTTCAGCTTCAAACACAGGGAATTCAAAGTTGGGAGAGGGCATAGATTCATTGTGTTCGACGGGTTCAATAACAAAAATCTGCAAATATGATTTATGCTTGATTTTTAGAAACAAATAAATTTAAAGAAGAGTAAGCACATTTTTTTGAAAGATATATTTTTATGTTCTTTGTGTTACCATATTTCTAGAAAAAGGGTAAAAGCAAGAAAAGCTAAAAACGCAATAAATATGGACATAAAAATGACTTTTTATTATTGATGATTTCATTAAAATTAAAGCCCGACAATAGTTCATCTTTCGCCTTGGGCAGAGCGAAAGGATTTTTATTCCTTAAACATAGGCCCTAAAACATGCATACATTCATCTTGGGCAGAATGAAAGATTTTGATAAAAGCAGAAACAAAACATTACTCTGAGCAAGAAGCAAAAGGAGGAGCATCCTCAACGCTCCAATTGTAGCATATCCCTCCATGGGTCACAAAACCAGCACTTTCCTCAGACTCCTCCTCCACAACCGCATTCACATCTGAAACAGGAGGGTTAATATAACTAGCACTCTTGAAGGTATCCCGAATATGTTTGAAAACAGTATCACACTTAAGTGACTTACCAGATGTGGCAAGACCTACACCCTCACGACGCTTGTTTCCATACACCTTTATCACTTTACCCCAGTCCGCAATAGACTCATCCAACAACACTTGCTGAGCATCTTTGTAGGAAACCATGTTTACATTCTTCTTCTCAGAACCCTCGCCCTTATCAACAGTTAGACCTTGGAATTGTGTCCCATCAACAATCCCGGCAGTTATACAAGAGTAAGATGACACTTGATTGACTATCATAGTCTGTTCACCACTTATGGTCACCATTTTCCCATCCTTTTCAAACTTCAACATCTAATGGAGAGTTGAGGTCACAGCACCTGCCTCTTGTATCCATGGCCTACCCAACAAGCAACTATAGGCAGCATGAACATCCATCACTTGGAACGTGATTTGGAAAGTGTGTGGTCCAATTGTGATTGGCAGATCGACCTCTCCCATAACAGACTTCCTAGAACCATCAAAAGCTTTCACAATCAATCCACTTCGCCGCATCGGGGCTCCTTTGTAATTAAGCTGATCAAGAGTGGATTTAGGCATTACATTCAACGAAGAACCTGTATCAATGAGCACATTGGATAAGGCATCAGATTGACAATTGACCGAGATGTGCAAAGCTGAATTGTGGCTTCTCCCCTCTTCTGGGAGGTCTTCATCACTGAAGCTCAAGTTGTTACATGCAGTGATATTACCCACAATATTATCAAATTGTCCTATAGTCACATCGTGCTCAACATAAGCTTGTTCAAAGACCTTCATCAAAGCATCCCTATGAGCTTCAAAGTTCAAAAGCAGAGACAGTATAGAGATCTTAGCAAGAGTTTGGACTAGTTGGTCAACAATCTTATATTCACTTTTCTTGATCAATCGCACAAGTTCCTCAACATCAGAACTAGGATCAACCCTGTTTGACAGACCTAAACCATTGGCAATTTCAGAATTCAAATCATGGTCTTTTGTTGGAGTTGGTTCTTTTGTGGGTACCTCATCCTTTCTCAAGATCGCCGATGGAATCACACGGCCACTTCTCATAATTTTACTTGTCCCCACAACATTGGCAATTGAGGACATAGTAGGAATGGGAACCTCTTCACTTCCTTTCATCATAGTTGCATTATACTTGTACGGAACTACTTTGTAAGACTCAAAGGGAACTGAGCCTGGCAAACAAATTACTAGTGGTTCATCCTCGGCATTGTGGCTATCATAAATCACTTCAAAGTACACAAGATCAACGAATTCTGGAGTAATTATAAATATCTCATCATCACTACTATTCAACATTCAACATAATCTGTAGGTCATCTCTTACCTTTTGACACCCCTTCGGGTTCCTAGGACAAATCATACAAGCAGCGTGATTATGTTGAAAAAAGGACAGCTTACACAAATTCACATGCATTTGGACCAAAGAACCTTTAATCTGCCTTGTATTGAACACCCGATAACAGCCTGGAGCACCTTGGATCATGTTGATAGTGGCTCCCCCATGGGGTGGGAGAGGATTAACTTGGACATTGGGGTTAACATCTTTAAACTTCAACAAACCATTGCTCATTAATTTTTGTACCTCATTTCTTAGGCCATAGAAACGCTCAGTGTCGTGTCCAGGTGAGCCAGAATGTTAAGCACAGGACATATCAGAACGATACCAGTATGGTAACGGATCTGGGACTGGTAGCGGAGGCTTCAACTGGACGAACTTCCTCTCAAGTAGAGCTGGCAAAAGATCAGCATATTTCATGGGAATAGGGTCATACTGAGGAGGCCCTTGAACACGGTTGTACTGGTTGTTCGGAGGCGGGTGTGATGACCGCTGTTGATACCCAGAATTTGCAGGAGGAGTGACAGCAGCAACATGGTGTTGTTGTGGCTGTTGCTGATAGTAGTTTCTTCTAGGCCCACCATGGGCAACCATTCCAACTTCTGATTCTCTTTTTCTTTCCAAAACCAGAACCATACTTCTTCACAGCATTAGAACTAGAGACATCTCTTACCAAGCGGCCCTCTCTTATTCCTTCTTCAATACGGGTCCCTGTTTCCACCACATCGGTGAAATCGCGGAGGTTACTTGCAATCATTCGATCATAGTAGAACGGATCGAGAGTCTTCAAGAAAATCTTGGTCATTTCCTTCTCTTCCAAAGGAGGGTTAATCTGAGCATCAAGTCCGCGCCACCTCTAGGCGTACTCTTTGAAACTCTCATGTTCCCTTTGTGATAAGGAACGAAGCTGATCTCTGTTAGGTGCTAGATCAGAGTTGTACTTGTACTGCTGCACAAATGCCTCACATAAATTACAAAAAGACTTAATCTTTTCACGGTCCAGGCTCATACACCACTTCAGGGCAGCACCAGTCAGACTGTCCTGAAAGAAATGGAATAGCAGCTTATCATTGCTAGTCTGAGCAGACATCTTTCTTGCGTACATGATGAGGTGGCTCTGGGGGCAAGAATCTCCTTTGTATTTCTCAAAGTCGGGCGTTTTGAACTTCGGAGGCACTTGGACATTAGGAACCAGACACATTTCATGAGCACTCTTCCCAAACAATTCTTTTCCGCGAAGGGCGCGGATTTCACGTTGCATCTCATCAAATTGGTCTTGCATATCACCTCTAGGGCTCAAAGGCACTGCATTCTCCACTGGACCAGCATAATACACAGGTTCTGCCTCATTTGCAAGTGCATTCATAGTGGCAGGAGCAATAGTCATCGCAGGAGGTGGGATAACAGTAGTTGTCTAAGGAACAGTAACAGCTTGAAACTGAGCATGGGAAGCAAATTGTTGAACATCATCGCCAAAATTGGCGGGCATGCCCCAAGGATAATTCGTGGAAGTAACGGGCATTGAGTAGTTATTCAAACCCTGAGGGGCAGAAACCTGGACATTCTCAGGTATCACAACATTCAAAGCTTGCACCGGAGGAGGTGGAGTCCTTGTAAGAGTAAGAGCTTCCACCATGGAAGTAGCTTGGTGACTGCAGCTTGAAGAGTGTTAACCTGTTCATGAAGTTGAGCATTTTCTTCTTCCATAATTCTTCTTCTGTTAGCACGCGTGTAGTAGATTCGTGTTGGCTTGTATCGGATACGACAGGCCAGGATCTATATGAACAAGAGACTCAGGAATTTTGAAAAAATGAAACATGAATGCAAATGATGTATGGAATGTCATGCGAAAATAAATGTGCTGTTGTTTTTTTTCCTTTTTTTTCTTCTTTTTTTTCGAAGGACTTTAAAGCTTAACAAATGTAATCATAAATAAGGACCTTGATTCATTAATAAAAGAAATGGAATACAACCAAAGTTAAGCATACATAGTACTGAAAGAAAAGAAAATTACAGAAGAGAAAAACAAAAAAATTACATGGAAAAGACAAATTACAACCATTAAAACATTAAACAATACATAGATTGACACAAACTAAAAATAAAACTGGTCCTTTCTTGCACTTGGTCTTTAGTCATCTTGCCTTTGTCTCTTGAGTCCTAAGAGTTCAGTCATCTTTTCAAATATCCTTCTATCTGGCCAAACGATCGTTCCTTTGTCTGCTCTCGCTCCTTTCTTCAGCTTTTCTACCTCAGCTTCAAACTTTATGCAAGAATGTTCCCAAGCTTCTCTTTCGATTTTCTCACTGTAATATTGACTTTTCCAACCCTTAATTTCTTGTTCGGCTGCCAGAAATTTAGCTTTCCACATATCCTTGTCTTTCACCTCTTTTTTTGACAATTCTATGAGTTCATCCTTGGTCTTCGATGTAAACTCCGCTGGTGGTGGTATCTCAGTATCACGAATCGGTTTTTCAAGCGAGTAAGGCATCCTGATTTGAGCAACCCTATCGGCAAGCCAATTAGGATATGACTTACTTGTAACGTTGATTACCTTTCCTAGCATCTTCTGTTCTTTCTTGTGCACATTTTCCCATGCAAGCATCAATTCTCCTTTGATAGTCAAACTTTCTTTTCCATTTCTATATACCCATCCTTCTAACAAGATATTTTCCGGGGCCTTCACCATTGGAAACCCAAACTGTCGCCTAGCAAAAGATGGATTATAAGTAATTCCCCCTCGCGTACCAATGACAGGAACATTATGGAACTTTCCACAACTAGCGATCACTGGTTTTCCACCATAACAGTCGTTGTGCCAATTCATGTCTGTTGAAGTGAGAGCCATAATCCTTTGAGACCAACATAACCCTTCGGCATTTTCCTCGAAAGCAGGAGTCCTAGGAAGGTACTGAACATACCAATTACGCAACAACTGAGCGCAACAAACGACGACCCCCCCTTTTCTTTTTGTGACCTTGTGATGCATGCCATAATAAGCATCAGCTAGCAAAGTAGGAACAGGATTCTTGTTCAAGAAGATCTGAACAACATTGTGATTGACAAATTCAGGAAAGTCAGGGAACAACACCAACCCATACACAAGTAAAGCAAAGATGGTTTCAAACGCGCGATAATTCTTTTTAGCAACAAAGTCTAAAGCCTTTGGAAATAAGTAACCCGCCTTCCAACCATCGTGTTTTTTGTTGGTAACTCAAGTTCACTCAAGTTCAAGTGCATCAATAGAAAGAGCATTGGCAATGGCTTTCAATCCCAACTCATCACCACATGCACTGAAAGGTGTCCTCTCAATTACTGGCAAACCAAGGTGATATGAGTACTCTTCCAAAGTCGGAACAAGCTGGTAATCCTTAAAAGTAAAGCAATGGTAAACCGGATCATAGAACTAGACGAGTGTGTTGAGAAGTCCTTCTTCAACCTTGGTACCAAGAATGCTCAACAGTCTTCCATAACAGTGTCGAAAACCTTCACGATCGGTTACGTGAATAGCCAAACCTTTAAGTCTTGTCAAATCAGGTTGCTTGAACTCATAACTCTTAGTGTTCCTACAGTCCATATCTGTGATTACAAAATGATTACCTTAAGTCCTTTGAAATTTTTTTTTTTGTGGATTTCCAAATGACTTTTAGAGAAAAGACAATCACAATGGACCTTGCTTTTTTGTTTGATAAAAAAGAATCTTTTCAAAAAAAAACCTTTTCTCTCTTTTTTTTTTAGGTCCATGATGATCGTAGATTTGTGTAAAGAAATTCTCCTAGGTCATTTGAAAACCATTGAAAAAAGGTTTTTCATGTATGAATGGATGAATGAGATGTGATGATGCAACAAACACAGACATAAGCAAACATGGTTGGTTGGGATATCAAAATTTTGGAGCCGAAAGGTAAACCACCCATAATGTGTGAACTATTGTTTTTTGTTTCCGTAACATGGGTTCTAAAGCGTTCCCAACGTCATCAACTTTCCCTTTGAATACCAATGTCCACGACTGAACTCGCGGCCAAATGAAATACCCAAGGAAAAATCTCGTTTGAGCGTAGTCTCGCGGAACAACTAATCCAAGAATATCTCGGCTTAGCCATCGCACCACATCCTTAAAAAGGCCAAGATGGGTTAAGGGTGACTAAAGGTCCACGATCATCGGCAAGTACATGTCATAGCAACGACTACGTAAAGTTACGTCGAACGGAATACCACAACATGACCCTCGATCGCGCGTGGCTATATCACATGCGGTGATGTGCGAAACTGAACTCTCGCCCATCCACTATGATTATACCACATTCTATCTCATGGTGCACTCAAGCTCGGGGCAAGCTTATCTAAACTCATGTACCCCCCACAATATATATATATATATATATATATATATATATATATATATATATATATATATATATATATATATATATAAAGCATATAAACAAATAAGGCACATAGAAGCATACAAGTTAGGATCAACCCTCTTAAGGAGAGTATCCCCAGTGAAGTCGCCATTTTTCTGTTGCGGGTTTTTTGAGACATACCCCACTACAGTTGTATCTTTCATTTCCGAAAAGAGGGGAAAGAATCGAAAACCTAAAGAGATTCTATGGTACGGGGGTTAGTTGCGCTCGAGGAAGGTGTATGCACCTCAAGCGCCCATGGTATCCCATGGTAACCTATTGAATGACTTCTAGTGCTTATCTAAACATGCTTTAAGAATGGAGGGAGAAGTTGTATAGAAGAAAGAAAAGAGAAGATTAATGTCATTTTAAGTTTCATTCTTTAAAGATTCAATATAAACACACTAAACCGTTCCCTTTGGTAAAGAGAACGATTGAATTCTTGCAATGTTCATATGAATATTTAAACTTGAAACTTAGAATGATAAAAGTCTAATGATTTTATTCAAAATAATAAAGATAGAAAAAATTTCAATTTTTGTTAGAAAAGAATAGTGTAAATGTTGTGTTTGTAAAATGTTGTTGTTGAGTAAAGAAGTTGTGAAAGAAATTATAGGAGAGAGAAGTAATTGTTGTTGTGTAAGAAAAAGATTAAGCATTGTAACATAAAATGGCGTTGCGACTAAATGGACCTACGCTTTTTTCTTTTATCACCTTTTCAAATATCACGTTTTGGGTGGGAAAGAGATTTTGTCGCGAGAGGTCCCATAACCAATTGTAATTTAATTACAAGCTCTCTCGCTTGGAAATGATTTTTATGGCTTGGTGTGTGTAGTGTAAGCTAGGAAAGCAATAAAAATAATAATAAAGTCCTACGCTATTACAACCCAATTGAATAATTAATATTTACAACCATATCAAATTGAGCGAATAAATAATAAACGATATAAATAAATAAATGAAATGCATAAAGCTATATATTAAATAAAATGCAAGTGCAAAAATAAATATGAGAATGGAATGCACCTAAAAGACCTAGTAAAGAGAAGTAGTATTTTTAAACTAAGGGTGAGATGTGTGTGAAAATGAGACGGAGATAAAGAAAAGAATTTTTGCATTCAGTTACAACAAAGTAAAACATAGACACATGCATTTATAATACCTAATTTTTTTTTCAAATCACAACATACACATACAATAAAAAAAGCAAACCATCATTCAAAATACTTATAATCATATTAATCATGCCATAATCAAGTAGTAACACACTTAGTCAAGAGAAAAAGAAAAAAAAACAACTATCAAACGTAAAAGAATTTAGGCCAATGATGGCCCTTAAATATTAATACCAACGTTAGCGGTAATCTTATTAAATAAAATATCGCTCCTAAACGGGCATTTATGACGGCTAAAAGTCCTAACCTAAATGCATGTATGCATGTAAAAGTGAGTGAAAACATGTCAATGTGGGATTGTAGTGTAGAGTATGAGTTGTTGTGGGAAATGTAGTATATTAAAAATGCATGAGCATGCACATGATGCAAATGGTTCTATCTTTAACATATGCAAAGAAAAAAAAAATATGAAGACATATCATATATAAATAGCAAAGAAAAGAAAACATGTTAAACATAAGATTTCACTTAGTCATTTTGTTCATGGCATAAAAACTTAACAAAGATATTTATGTGATCAAGCTAAGAAGACTAACTAAATGAATAAATAAAAGTCATAGATTCATGAGATTAGCACAAAGCGAAGATAAGTCAAACATATTGCGCACACATATTAATTTGACATTTTTATTCCTAGCATCTAAAAAAAAAACTAACACTTTTCAATGAACTAAACATATAACTAAGTATTAACAAGCAGAGTTGAGTAAAAAGAAAAGTTACCCCAATACCATATTACAATTAGTTATTTTTTCATTTTTCATGATTTTTCATATTTTAAACAAATATAGTAAAAAAAAAGAAAAGTCAAAGAGAAAAAACTACAACTTAAATCTTGACACTCAAAAAAACAAAACTTTTCAAGTTTATGAATTTTCATAGATTATTATTTTTTTTAGCAAGAACATCTAAGGCATATAGATATAAAACATACATATATATGAATGCAACAAAAATAAAAAAAGAAATAAAAAAGAAACTAAAAAAAACAAACTAAGATAATAAAACAAACACAAAAATAAAATAAAAAAAGACGGTGGGGGGCGAGCTGGGCCTGCGTAGGCCCAGCACCACAAAAACCAGTTCAAAGGGGCGGGGGGCGCGCGCAGAAGCCCTGGGGGTTCGCGGAGTAAACTGAAGTGTGGGGGGTGCGCGAGAAGGCCTGGGGGGCGCGCGCAGTAAACAGGGGGGGGGGGCTGAGTAATCAGAAGTGGGGGAAGTATTAATTGGTTATTATTCTTTTTTGGCAATTTTTTTTCTCTTTTCTTCCCACTCTCTCTTTTATTTCCTCTCTGATCTCTCTTCTCTGTTTCCTCTCATTCTCTCTTTCCCCATCATCCTCAAGAGAACAAAAAAACAAACTTGATCAAATCCAAAAGAACCAAACACAAACCCTACCTAAAATATCTTCCTAATCATGAATCCAAAGCCAAAACAACAAACCAAGCATGTAAACGAACAGATCGAAGGTGGCAGATCCGGAACCCTAACCCCCAAATCAAAACCCTAATCATTTCAGATATGTTCTAATCATGTAATCAACACGCATGTGAACAACAAACAACATCAAATTTCGTATTTTTATGTATGAAGATCATTAATCTGGAACCTAAATCTACATGTTCATGCGGTCGGATTTGAAGGAAAAAGAAATGGTTCTTACCAGCCTCTGCAGTGAATCTTGAAAGTGAGTACTCGTCCTCTTTCTCTGCTTCTTTTCTTCTTTCCTTCTCTGGCTCGGTCTCTCCCTCTAACCCTTCTTCTTTGTGCAAGGTATGGAACCGGAAAATGGAGGCTACGAACCAAAAAAATTCTTCACAGTGTGTGAAGAATTTCGTTTTTAGGTTTTGGTTGATTTTTTGTTAGGTTGTGGTTCTGTGTTTGTTTTTTGTATTTGTTGTGTTAATTGCTCTCACTGCAGTTCTGTTGTTGTTTTCTCTCTTTTTTCTTTTTTTCTAACCTTCTTCCCTTTTCTTTTTCTTTTTTCTCTGATTTTTAGTTCAATTTATAGAATCAATAGGTAAATCTTATTGTTCATTGGACAATGAGTGAATTGGATTTATTATTGCTTTGGTAAAGAAATTGGTATTGTAGATACAAAAGAAGAATGAAGTGATTTGAACTTTTCTTTGTATCTATGGTGAAGACTAAGACAATGTTTAGTAAAAGTGGAAGAAAAGGTGAAGCTTGAAACCTGGGAAAAAGGGGCGCAGAGGCAGAGACAGCTCTGTTGCTTCTTTCATCTTTTTTTTTTGTTAATAATAATAATAATAACAATAATAATAATAATAATAATAATAATAGAAGAGAGAAGAGAAAAAAAAAAGGAAGTGCCTGACCGAAAAAAGAGAAAAGAAAGAAAAAGAAACATTAAAAAAAACTATTTTTTTCTTTTTAGGATTATATATTTTTTTTAAGTAAATAAATAAATAAATAATAAAAAAACTACAATTTTAATAGTAATAACAATAATAAAAATGCTGAATAGAAAAAAAAATAAAGGAAAAACTATTATTTTTCGAGAAAAGATTTTTTATAATAAGGATAATAATAATAATAAATGATAAAAAAATGGGTGGAAATAAAAGTGTTACGACAAAATGCGATAACAAGTGCAAACAATGCGGCAAAAAAAATGAATGGATGCGATGATATATTTTTTTTAAGACATTTTTTGTTATTTTATTACAAGAAAATAGAAATGGATTTTAGGTCTAAAATTGGGTTACAACAGGATTGACGTTGTTTCTTTGTCTGTGGAGGCTGAATTTCCATAATAGTCTTCATTTTATTCCGATTTATCTCTATGCCCTTTTCATGCACCACAAAATCAAGGAAATCCCCTGCATGTACACCAAAAGCACATTTTAGTCGATTCATTTTTAATCCACATTTTCTAATTCTTTCGAATGATTTTCTAAGATGATTCAAATGATCATCACTAGAAGAGGATTTCACAACAATATCATCAATGTAAACTTGCATAAAGGCATTAATAAAATCATGAAAAATAAGATTCATTGCTCTTTGGTATGTGGCACCAGCCTTTTTTAGACCAAATGGCATAACAACCCATTCATAAGTCCCTAATGCTCCAGGGCATCTAAATGTTGTTTTAGCTACATCCTCTTCAGCAATAAAAATTTGATTATAGCCAGAATAGCCATCTAACATGCTTAGGTACTCGAACCCAGCTGCTGAATCTATTAGCATTTCTACCACTGGCATTGGATATTCATCTTTAGGTGTAGCATTATTTAAATCTCTAAAGTCTATGCATACCCTAAGACTACCATTTTTCTTAATAACAGGCACAATATTTTCTAAACATTCAACATACCTTGTAGTTCGAATGAATTTGCTCTTAAGCAATCTTTCAATCTCACTTTTGATCTTTGAAAGGATCTCTGGATTGAATCTCATTGGCAATTGCTTGATTGGCTTCTTCCCTGGCTTGAGTGGTAGTCTATGTTCTACCATTTCTCTACTCAATCCAATCTTTAAATTCCTTGAGTAGGTTTACCAATTTTTGCTTTAACTCGAAATCAATATTGGTACTAATATATGTTGGCCTTTTTATGGGGCCATCACCAATATCAATTTCTTGCAAAGGACCTTGAGCCTGCATCTTTGGGTTTGAGTTTAATGAATCCTTTTCAAAACCCAAAGGGTTATCATCATAAATGCAGTCCAACCTTTGCTCAATTGACAATGATTTGCCATTGTTTTCTTCAATGGTTTCATCAACCATATTTTATTCGAATGCAGCCTCTAAGGTCGTTTCAATCTTTTTCTCGGCAATGTATGCTGTAATTTTAGCCCAAGAGGAGGGCTTAGTTATTGTTGGGATATTCATCATCCCACCCGGATGCTGGAATCACTCCATTTTCAGGAGGGAAATCTTCAATCTCTTCCCTCTCCCAACAAAATCCTTGTGTGGGATGGAGTCTCACAAAGTGGTAAATGTTGTCATTGGTGGCTCCTCGAAAGCCATCATCTCGATCACCACATGGGGCAATTGAGGCTAAGTTCTTATCAAATGTTTGCTTAGTTATATGGTCAATTTCACACATATAAAAACTTTGATCAGCCTCAATATTTTCAACTATTTTATCCTCCCTTCAAAGTATTAACCTTTGGTGGAGAGTGAAGGGAACAACACCAACCCATGGATCCATTCCCTGCCTAACAGCAAGTTAAAACTAGCCCTTGAAGGCATAACTATAAATAAAATTGGCCTAATGGTGTTGCCTATAGCAACATCCATTTGAATGGCACCTAAAGATTTGCCACTCTTTCCCTCATAGTTTGAGAGAAATATGTTATGAGAATGCATATCAGTATCATACATTCCCAACTTTCTTAGCATAAAAGGGCCATCAAATTAACTACACCACCCCCATCTACTAAGACTTTATTCACACCAACATTAGCCTTGATGTATAAAGGCTTTAGGTGGTTTCTCATTCCTTCATATGGCCACTCGAAAGCAGCCTTCCTTTGTTCAAGGCACCCCATTAGTCATAACATAAAAACACACAAGGGTACATTCATCCAACTCAGGCTCCTCAAATTCCTCCTCAAGATCAGAGGTGGACCTGATATCATACTCACGTGGTAATATAGATACCACATTAATCGACACATCAAAATCTGGTTCAGAACCAGATTCGAGTAGGTCTTCATTTTGCATATCATCTTCCATATTGTCTTCAGGAAGTGATATTCTTTCTTTGACAGGCCTCCTAGAGGAAGAGCCTTCGTCAATAATTAAGGCTTTGTCAGCCTTATTTGGAACAATTTGTTTATTGTTCCCAGCATTGATTTGGTTGCCCTCAGCATGGGCAACTTTGCTTTGGTTGCCCCCAACATGGGCAACTTTGTTTTGGTTGCCCCCAACATGGGGAACTTTGTTAGATTTACCCCCAGCTAGGACAATTTCTCTTTCTAACTTCTTCTGGCGCTGATACTTGCGCTATTGTGTTCGAGTCATAGGGTTTTTTCCCTTATAATTGTTATTATAAGCGAATTTCTTCACTTCAACAGTGTTGCTCGAAGCAGAATGACTCGAGCTCCCAATCTCCATTTTTCTCTTTTGGAAAGCTTGGTGTTGGTCAGAAGACCATTGATTGATTGGGATCCTGTTAGAAGGAACATATGTTTGTTTCCTTCCCAACCTATCATGGATGGGAGGACCTTGCTTCACAGGGTTCCTTTTGTTTGGTCTAGCAGTGGACCATTTGTTTTTGTTATCCACATATGGCATAACATTTTTAAGGCCTGCAGTAGCCTCTTTGTCACACACAGCACTGCAACGAGGGCAGAGCATGAGTTCTTTGTTACTTAATTTGCACCTATTTATAAAGTCAATGAGTTCCTCTTCAGCCTGAGGGTACACCTCTTCAACCTTCTTCTCATATTCCCACTCAGTCATAGTTCGAACTGGAGAGGCCTCCATGGCATCTATCATTAGGCACTCGAATGGCTCCCCATAAGAAGTTTCAGCCACTTGTAGAGGGTCAGTGTCCACTTTCATTGGTGGTTTGGACTTCTCATCAAACTTTAGCCTTCCCTCATTCAATGCCTTTTGCACTAGATCCATGAAAACAACACATTGAGAAGTTTTATGACCCAAAAAGTTATGAAATTTGCAATAACTTCTTTTCTTTCTTTGTTCTAAAGCAGGAATTTTTAAACCTTTTTGAACAATTACTTGGCAATCAAGGACCAACAAATCAAAAATTTCATCACATTTGGTAACATCAAATGTGTAGGTTTTTGCAACATACTTATCACTTTTGGGTTTAATAGGATTTTTCCCATTCGAGGGTTTTAACAATTTGCAAGTATAAGGAGGTCCTGGCTTTAATTCAACCAAATCTATTTTATTTTCCTCAACCTCCTCACATTCTAAGTCATAATCATTGTCACTATCATAGTGTCCAACATAGGCTATCTTTTCTTTTGGTTTATGGAACTTAGAATTTTTAGCTTTTTCACTTTTAAGTCTCTCCACTTGTCTAACCCTATCAGCAAGTTGGGCCATATCCCTAAGATGTTGAGTATCTAGTTTCTTTCGAATCGAGTAATCCAAACCACCACCAGCCATTTCAACCAACTCATGTTCAGGGACCTGAGTAAAGCATCTTGCCTTAAGAAGTCTAAACCTATTGAGATAGTCATCTACTGATTCTGGTGTTCTACGCCTCACACTTGGTAATTCTTTAAGGCTAATTTTAGTTTGACCCATGTAGAATTGTTCATGAAAAAGCCTTTCCAATTGTGTCCATGTAAACACAGAATGGGGAAGCAATGTTGTAAACCAAGTGAAAGCATTATTGGTTAGAGAATTAGAGAAATATTTCATTTTCAAATTCTCATTATTTGCTATGTCCCCAGCCTTTGTTAAATATCTAGCAATGTGCTCTACAGTGGACTTTGTGGTGTCACTAGCAAACTTAGTAAATTTGGGGGTTTTCCAACCCCTTGGTATCTTTGTTTGCAATACAAATTCAGATAATGGTGACACAAAATTTGGCCTATGTAAACCAACATTTAGACCATTATGGGCAAGAATTGTTTCTACTAAATTAGCCAACTTATTTTGCCCAAAATCATTGTGTTGAACATTTCTCAAAACCTCATCAGCATTTTGGTTTCGATTAACCAACACCACTTCCTGTTCAACATTTCTTTGTACACGCTGTTCTATAACTCGAGGCATAGATTGTTGCCTCTGATCTATTTCATTTCGATTTTCTACAACTTGATCAGGTTCTGGCCCTGGGCCTGCACTAGTTGAAGTGGTTGTCTAGGCATTTGAGGACCACAAAAAAAGTCAGCAATTCTACCCTATTATGGTTATTATTAGAAGTCTGCCCCATTTGATATGGGGATCTAACCGTCATGGAATCAGAATATGTAGAAGGGTGTGTGTACACATTCTGCATCAAAGGGTGTTGGCATTCCATAAGGGTAAGACCTACTCGAATGGTATAAAGGTCCAGTTTGAACTCTAAAATCAAATGCTGCCCCTGTATATGGATTGCCAGTTCCTACTTGGGAAGAAACTATGGCAGGGGCTGTTGATGATTTCTCCAACAATGTAGTTGATGCATTTGTACTTCCTGAGGGGTTGGTTGACCCCATGGGAATTGACACAGGAATTCCTTGGGTTGTTCATGTTGTACTCGAAACAGGAATAGACCCTAACATTGGCATAGAGACACCAAATTCTATTGAAGGAATTTTCTCTTCCGAATCCTGTTCATGAATGGAATTATTGTTATTCTCAACATTATTGTTGTTATTAACATTATTGTTGTTATTGTTAGCATTAGTAGTTTTGGATCTCACCATCTCTGGTTTTATTCTACCACTTCTCAAATGCATGCACTAAACAACAATGACTTTATGATTTTCTAAAAAGTTTTATGGAAAAAATGCAATATTTATGCACTAATGTTACTTTTCAGAAAAACTTTGCAATAAATAAATAAACTAAAACACACAAAACCAGTCCCACTGGGCGTGCCAATTTGTTTACACTGATTTTTGGTAAACAACCACTAGTTTGCAATGCTTGAGAGACCAACTAGAGAATCTCGGAACATGTTTTGTGCATTCATTGTTTAAGTTTGAAAATAGCAATTTTCATTGACGCAAATGAACAAGTTTGTTTGATAAGTAATTTAAATGACAAGAAAAATAACTTGAATGACAAGAAAGATAAAAATACTCAAAATGAGTACGTATTGACAAAGAAAAGTAAATGCTTCAATGAATTAAAATGCATAAAATGTAAATGAAAACAAGTAAATTGCATGAAAAGATAAATTGCATTGAATTAGTAAAGAGTGATCATAGAATCATACATGTTTCCTTGTATATTCCTTTCGCTCGAACGCATAGGTACTTAGAATGTTTAAGGATTTTTCAGTATGTGAATTTGTGATAGAAATTACAACAAATGAACTAGTATTTATAGACAAATCCTATAATAATCTAAAACGACTATAAAATATCCATTTGACATGTGTCTTGCTGTCTAATCTTCACCCTTGAATGCCAATAATTGCCACGTTTTAATGAAGAGTTGCAATGATTTGAAATTTGAATCTTCTGAAATGTTGATAGATTACCAAGTTATAAAAAGTCTCCGAGTTCGAGTGATTCTTGATAGCTACTCGAAATGTTGATTGTAAATGCACCAGTTCCCCTCCGAGTTTTAATAATTGTCAAAACACATCAAAATAGAGTAGAATATATTTTGGTAACAATTGATATTGACTTGACAGCAAAAACCATTTTATAAACTTTGAAAAACTATGTTTTGAGTAATTTGTATCGATACATATTGTATCGATACATATGAACCTTGTATCGATACAAAAGACCTGAAACTTGTTCAGGCTGATTATCACGCATTTGTATCGATACAAATTGTTCTCCCTAAAGTCAGAGGAGCCTCTGTGTTTCGAAACACACTTTTATGTTTCGAAACACATGAAGACTCTCTTGAAATCATACGCGTGGTTGTATCGATACATAACCACTTTGTTTCAGTTTTCCAAGCGCTGTTAGTTGCTTGTATCGATACACACTAATATATGTATCGATACAAACCTGTTAAATTCTGCCTAAATTTACTCAATTCTATTTTGTCTATAAATAGCTATATGTGTAATCTTTGTAAGTGATGAGAAATTAGTGAGCAAATTAGAAATTGTTCAGAAACGTCTTGTGATCAAAATTGGTTAAGGGTTTTGGATCAAGGACTATTCAAAAACAAGATCATCATCTTCTTCCAAAGTATTCATCAATTGAGATTGAGAATGGGATCAATCGAAGGTTCTTGAAGATTGTGGAAGATAACCTTCGAAGCTTGGGTTCGTGGTGAATCAGAACCGCTGTTGAGTTGATTTGTTTTTGAAGGGGATTTCTCATCCGGATTCAAGAAGGGAAGCTTGCTTGAATGATCAACGGAACCTGACGACGGAATCAGCTGGACGATCAGCGCAAAGTTCTTCGGTGAAGATAGGTGCGCGGGTTTGATTGTTGGAGTCAGAGGTTGAAGTTTTGGTTCGTTGAGGTTTTGCACAAATTGCGATTTGAGCTACGGTCAAGATTGTATATCGAGTCGTATTGTATTAGTCGCGAATTTGTGCATTTGTAAAAGATTTTCAAATATAGTGAAACTCTCACCTATATCCGTTTGATAAGGTGGGCGGAGAGGTACCGGCCGATTGCGAGGACGTACAAAAGCTGGGAACTCCGTGATCAGCTCTGTTTGTGTTTTTCTATCCCTCAACTCTTTAAGTTTCGTTTTATTTGCTTTATCGCGAAACTTGATTTCAGGCGACGAAAATCAAGTTTCATAAACGTTGTTGTGATCAATTGTGAAACTTGTGAATTTGTGTGTTGATTGTATAATTTGATAAAAACGTTAGATTGATTGAATTCGAATATTTGTTTGTGAAATTTGAATTGTGATTGTTTACTTCATAAAGGCTATACAAATTTTCCTTTGGTCGAGGTGCAAAAAGACTACCGATCTAGGTGTCTTCCGCTTACTCGATTATTTTACGAAATATTATTGTAGTTAATTGGAACGCTCGCGTTCGCCACTCTTAGAGCGTAGCCCGTGTAGTCTTACAAGTGGTATCACGATCCCCGTTGATTTTTTATACAAAAATTCAGCGGATTTGTGCCAATTGTTGTACCCCAATTTTGGACCTACAAATCCGATTTACATTCATGCATCCAAATATACAAAAAAATATATATACATTGCCATGAATATTTTAATTTCATTTTTCATACATATTTTCTTATTTTTTTTCATATTTTCGAAAAAAAGTCAAAACATTATAAAAAAATAGTTATTGGTTTTATTTTATGCTTTATTCTAAAAATGTCAAAAAATAGTTTTTCTCAGCTTATGATGTCAATTTTCTCTTAATTAGCGTAAAAGTCCAAAAATATTAAAAAATAGTGTTTTTCCTATTTTACGCTCATTTTATATTTCATTTCCATATATTTTAAAAATATGAATAATTATATTTTACTTCTACATATTTTATTTTATTTTATTATCATTTACATTTTATTTTAAAAATATGCCAAGAGGAGGAAAGAGTAGAGCACAAGTTGTTCTATCTCTATGACTCACCATTTCATCTCATTCTTATCTCTTTATCATTTTCCTAAATAAATCAAAAACCATTTTCTACCTTAACCAATCAAATTGCTCCACCTCACCCTTTTCTCATCATTATTCTATTTTGTATTTTTCTTTTTAATCAAATTACCCTTTTCTATCATTTTTACCCAATTACCTCACCTTTGATCATTATTCCCCTTCCATCCCTTAACCCTAATATTCTTCTATAAAAGAAACCTCACATCACACTCACACCTACACACATTCATTCACACCAACTCCAAAAAAATTCACTCATACTCATACCAATCCAAAATCACTCTCTTTCTCTCCTCAATCCACACAAACAAAAAATAAATAAAAAAAAAAAGAAAAAAGGAGAAAAACGAATACAGTAGCGTGTTCTTCCATCACAAAACCTTCACACATACAAACCTAATCAAAAATCACAAACTCAATCAAAACCCAATCAAACTTCAATTCATTTGATCAATAAGCTCCTAACATATATCATAAACGCAAAATCACAACAAACCGCAAACAAAACGACCCAGAAACGCACGTCCGAGTCTTTTTTTTCCTCCAAACTTGAGGTGATCATTTCTTACTACACACAACTCCGTTTGTGTTGATTTATGGCTCATTAAATTCGCGAAAACGTAAGGAATATGATGTACATATCATTTTCCATCAATTTCGCGTACAAATTATTTACAAGATTTTAGATCTAAACTTTTTTTGTTCGGTTTTAAAAATATAGATCCCTATTTCGAAAACTAAGCTTGGATTTGTAATCTATGTGAAAAATCGAGTCAATTGGTATACTCATACGCGTATTTTGGTTTAGATTTGAAGCTTGCATAAACTCGTCCATGGCGGACGAGTCACCACTGAGTCACTGAGTTGGTGACTCGTCCGTCTGAAGAAGGTGGACTATAGCATACACTCTGATTCTGTGATCTTATATCGTGTTCGTCCAATCTTAACTTGTGATCGCGCGCGTTCATTTGTTTTAAAACTAGATCTGCTTGATTAAGATCAAGTGATAATGGCAATGATCTACGGTGAGCCATCACTGCCTCACCCTTACTGGATCTGTGTGTTGGATTCTGGGTATCCATGGTTTCTCTGATCCGACCCGGGTTTCAATGGGCTGGGCTTCTGTTTCTTCTCATTTCTTTCTGTTTACTGTTTTACCCTCTTTTTCTGCTTACACCCCCCTGCTCATTTTATTTATTTTTTTATGCTATTTCCTTCATTTTTCATTTAATTTCTTCAGTTTATTTTTCTTTATAATAGCTTGTTTATTTTATGTCATTTTTTTAGTTTAGTCTTCTCCATTTAGCTTATTAATTCATGTCCTTCTTTTTATTATTATTTTATTTTATTTTATTTTAGTTTCTTTTCTTTTATTTAGTTTATTTATTTTTATGCCATTTAAGTTTCTTGCAATTTACTTTATGATGTTTACATTTCATACTATTTGTTATATTTTGCATCATCCTTATTTTTGTTTCTATTTCATTATGCTTTGAATGCTTATAATTTTGATTACTTCGGACTTAATTTGAACCCAAGCTTAATGGAGACGGACTTAAAAAATAGTGTTAGAACCTAAAAAAATTTATAGTTTAGTCTAGGTAGTTTTAGTTTATTTTTAATTTCGTCGGACTTGTAATTTAAATTTGTTTATCTTCTTGCATTGTATTCAAATGTTGCATTCATTCATGTTTAAATTTTCGCAAGAACTTAGAATGTATTTAGGTGAAAAGTGTAACCCCATGAGGATGTAAAAATTGCATTGCATGCATTTTATTTTTATCGCTTTCCGTCAAACGTTAAAAAACAAACTAAAAATGCGAACTTTCATTTCCAAAGAGGCACGACTAGTAATTTCTTAGAAAAATAATAGAAGACAAACAACATCTTCTCTCTCTCAAATAAAATTTCTTTAGTCCAATAAACCAATATTAGTCGCACGATTAGATTTAAGTTTATTTTTTCAAAACACTTTAAATTTTGCTTTAACCTTCTCTTCTCAATCAAATCTCCACTTGCACACACTTTTCTATCTTTACTACTTCTCCCTCCAATTCTTACTACTTCTATCCCATTTCTTCACATTAAAAATAAGTAAAAAAGCAATAGACTAGAGGTTACTATAGGATACTATAGGCGCTTATGATGCTAAAACCTTCCCTAGGTGTAATCAACCCCCGAACTTAGAATTTCTTATAAACGGTTTTTTGATACTTTCCCCTCTTTGGAAATGAAAGGTCAATGTAGTGGTGGAAATCCCAAATTCCCCGCAACAGAAAAATTGCGACTTCACTGGGGATGCTCTCCTTAAAGAGGGTTGACCCTAACTTGTATGCTTCTATGTGCTTTATTTGTTTATATGCTTTTTATATATATTGTGGGGGGGTATGAGTTGAGATAAACTTGTCCCGAGTTTGAGTGAACCATAAGATAGAATGTGGTATAATCATAGTGGGTGGGCGAGAGTTCAGTTTCGCACATACTACATGTGATACAATCACACACGGTCGAGGGTCATGTTGTAGTATTCTGTTCGTCGTGACTTCACGTAGTCGTTGCTATGACATGTACCTGCCGATGATCGTGGACCTTTAGTCACCCTTAACCCAACTTGACCTTTTTTAGGATGTGGTGTGATGGCTAAGCCGAGAGCTTCTTGGATTAGTTGTTCCGCGATACCACACTCAAACCAGACTTTTCTTTGGATATTTCATTTGGCCGTGAGTTCAGTCATGGACATTGGTATTCAAGTGGAAAGTTGATAAGTTTGGGAACTTTTAGAACTCGTGTTACGAAAGGAAGAAAGCCATTAGTTCATACATTGTGGGTGGTTCTTACCCTTTGACTCCAACATTGTGATCTTCAAACCAACCATGTTTGCTATGTTTGTGCTTGTTGCATCATCACATCTCATTCATCCATGCATCCATAAAAATCTCTTTCAATCGATTTTCAAAGGACTTAGAGGAATCTCTTTACAAACTTCAAAATCATCATGGACCTTGAAAACAAATTAAGAAGATTGTTTTGAAAAGAAAAAAATTCTTTTGATCATTCACAAACAACAAATAATAAGGTCCTTCATGATTGATATCCTAAAATTCCTTTGAAAATCAAAATCAAAACAAAAACTTTCTTTATCATGCATCATTTTTTTTGCATTCATGGTCTTCTCCAAAAAGTCTAAATTTCATTTCTTTCTCTCAGTGGTCCGAGATTCTCGTCAAAAGTACAACGCTCGTGTTAATCAAGAAAAAAAAAAATGGAAGCAATTGAACAAGAGAACCTTCGGCTTTGTGAAGAAGTCGCTACACTTCAGTCAACTATGGATAGGTTGACTACTATGATGGAAACCTTGTTGAATGCACAGAATCAGGCACCTCTGCCACCTCTTCCTTCTCAGGCTTTGACAAGTACTGTTCTTGAGACTTATAACTTCAATGAGAGCTTTCATCCAAATATTTCTGGTATCCGGATTCCTACTTTGACAGTCCCTCAAGTTAATGTGCCTATCCCCCCACCAGTGATGACTGTTCTAGTTCTTGTGGTTCACACTACACCACGCAAGAATGAACTTGTTTACAACGTCGAACAAACTGAAAATGTTGGGGCATATGGTGTGGATGCTTACCAAGATCAGCTTGATAAAATACAACATGAGATTTGTGCTCTCCAAGGGAAAGGTTTGTTTGGAAAAAGTGCTCATGAGCTTTGTCTGGTGCCGAATGTCAGGATTCCGCCTAAGTTCAAAGTACCCGATTTTGAAAAGTATAAGGGAAACTCTTGTCCTCAGATTCATCTTGTGATGTATGCTAGAAAGATGTGTGCTTTGACAAAAGATGATCAGTTGTTGATTCATTTCTTCCAAGACAGTTTGACTGGTGCTGCTTTAAAATGGTACATGGGTTTGGTTAGCAACAACATCAAAACTTTCAGTGACCTGTGTGAGGCTTTCGTCTGCCAGTACAAATACAATGCTGATGCAGCACCAAATAGAGATCAGCTTCGAGCTATGGCTCAGAAAGGCAAGGAAACTTTCAGAGAATATGCTCAGAGATGGAGGGAGGTTGCTGCTCAGATCAGTCCACCTCTAGAGGAAAAGGAAATGGTTAAAATTTTCTTGAAAACTCTTGATACTTTCTACTATGATAAAATGGTTGCCAATGCACCCCATGATTTTACTGACATGGTAGACATAGGTGTGCGCCTTGATGAAGGTCTCCGAGAAGGACGATTAACAAGAGAGTCTGCTTTTTCTAGAAATGCAAGAGAGTTTGGATCAGACTTTGATAAAATGAAAGAACAAGAGCTGAGTATGGTGGCTCATGGGAAGCCGAAGAAGAACAAACAACAGCCTGTTGTTGCTATAATTACTGATACTACTCCAAAAAGGGTGCCTAAGTTTGAATCGATCCCTATGTTGTATGCAGATCTCCTTCCTATTTTGCTTGAGAGAAATCTGATTGAGACTAGGACGCCACCTAAGATACCTGCAAAATTACCATGGTGGTATAAACCTGAGTTATCTTGTGCTTTTCATCAAGGAGCACCTGGCCACAGTATTGAATATTGTTTGACTTTGAAGGGTGAAGTCCAAAGGTTGATCGAAGCTAACAAGTTTTCTTTTGAGGATATAGACCCAGCTATGTTATGCATGGATATGGTTTGACACCATGGGGTTGTTGTTGAAGTTACCTCTGCTACTCTTTTATCCAGTTAAAATCAGTGATACAATGAAGCTCATCCCTATGATCGCTAGGCTTTTTATTTCTTTCTTATCAAGCATTTGTTTTCTTCAAAAATTATGTCTTTTGTCAAGTACTTTTAATATAATAAACATGCATGTTTTTGAATTAATTCATTCATATTCACTTTTTTTCTCTTGCTTTATTCTTTACAAACTTGGAGCGAGGATGACGAAAATAAATAACTGATTTTTGCTGGTATATGCTTTCAATGGTGAAAAACCTAGTTGAAGATGTAAGGCATTGTTTCAATTCCTAAACACTGGAGATATAAGGAGATAATCCGTATTCAACCCATTTGAGCTTGAAGTTGGTGTTTCTTCTATTTTTCTGAACCATTAATCTTAACCTGGGGCAGGGTAGTATTTCAATTAATTTGGTGATGCATTCTGATACAAGAGAATCAATTTATCTGGTCATACCAAGTAAGAAGTTTAAGCACAATGCATACCTCAAACAAAAGAAGCTGTCGAGAGATGAGACTCACAACAATGGCAGTTACTATACACCAAAACTTTACAAGGGTTATAAAAAAACAGAGTGATTACAAAAAAAATAGTACGAAAAAAAAAAAGAAAAAAAAAGAGTACAAAAAAGAGAGAGTACAAAAAAAAAAAGGAGTGAATACAAAAAAAAGAGCCCACAAAAAAAAAGGTGCATCCTGATGGACCGTAAATTCAAAGTTCAAAAAGAACTAGTCCATACAAATAAATAGTGACTCCAAGAAATGGGAACAAATTTCCTAAACAAAGAAAAGTGACTGTCAATTGAAGAATCTCATCAAAGTCTATACAAAAAAAAGTATAAATAAAGCTTAAATCAAGGTGTCAACTTCAAATATCATTGTCAAAAGATTCTTTTGTCGAATGAGTGCATCAGTTGAATTAATTGAACTTAGGAATGAAGGACATCAAGAAGAATGGGTGGGACCAAATAAATTTTGTGCCTAACAATCCTTTTTTTTTTTGAAAACCGTGAGCCCAGCCACGTTATAACATACAAAAGACCTAATTGAAACTAGGTTCACTGTGAAAGCATATTTGGCAAATTTATTGTTACACTGACTCCTCCAGTTTGATTAATCAGTAAAAACCTTTTGTACACATCATATGTACTTTCAATAAAAAAATATACAAAAAAATACAATTAACTTTTGTACATATCATATGTGTTTCTATTTCAAAAAAATATATATTCTATTTCAAAAAACTTACATGTGCATTATATTAAAAAATACGTTTCAAAAGAAATGACTTTACTTGCAAATTAATACATGACATCAAAGAAATTGGAAGCTATAGTTTGATCAAGGGCAAAGCTGAGTTGAGACGCTCCTAACCAGGGGCAAGTTATCTATGAATTCTGCCAATCAGGGGCAAACAAGTAGAATATTATGCTTGTCAAGGTTGAAAATGTTCAAGATTTGATTTCATTACAGATATCAGTTGATCAGGGGCATACCCTTCAAGGTTTCAAGCACTTGGGGCATACTATGTCAAGATCATATCTTCTTGAAAAGTTACATGTTGAGAAATAATGGCAGGATCTTGGTCGTTATCACCATGAATGATGAAGAGTTTCTACTCTCAGTGCACGCTACTGTAGTCAATAGATACAATGTTTAATGAACAAAGTCAATCAGTCACGCTCTCCGAGCAATTGTTTTCAAAGTTTTATCAGACTGAAGCAAGGGGCAAGCAGTCCCCATTGTCTCAACTCATTTCATCAACAATAAACATGCTCTCTTTAAAAGGAATGTCGACAGTTATCTCAAAGAAAAGGGTACATCCCCAATAAAGGTTGACGGTTTTGTCTTGAGTACCATCAAGTTTGCATACAGATCGTTTTGGTTAAAACGGTCATTTCCCCAGAGAAGTTGTTCCTTCCCCAAGGAGTTCTCTTGCTTCATCTACAGCAACATATACACCTTGTTTGAAACACTTTGAGTTAAAATGCGATGTTGGCTTGCTTCTAGTCTTGGTCGTTCTGTCTGTTTTGTCAGCACATACATACATACATACATACATACATACATACGTACATACATACATACATACATACATACATTTACATGTGCCATAAACATTTACATCATTCATACATTGTTACATCGTATACAAATTTCTGTCTCTTTTGTCTTGTCTGTGTCTACAAAATAGAGTCGGGATGGGCATGTTGTTCTTTCCAATTAGAGTGTCAGCTTAGGCAGATAAGTGTACATCTATTGTTTCAAAAAACTCCCCACTAGACTCATGTCTTGTGGAAGATGGTTGTTTCAGTTTTTCCTACAACAAAAGGAAAATTCCTGTTGAATTTATTCTTCAATTGGACACATAGTCTTGCTTCACAGTTTCCCTCCGGTTTGTTCCTGGATTGAACATCAATTCAAAAATAACAAATGACAAGTTTTCCACACAAGAAACTTGTGTTTTATCAGATACATTTACAATTCCTCAGGTGGTTTTATCCCCAGTGAATCATATTCAGACATTACACAAAAAGATCATACAAGTATTTTCTTTCTATAAATACATACACTTTTACAAACCAGCCTACTTGAGTCACTATTGAAGTACCCTGTAGAGTCATCTCCTTCCAATGGAGTCATGTTACCTTCACACTCTATCGTTTGCATGATAGTAGGTAACATTTAGTCATTGTCTTAACTTGCTATCACTTTGTTTGGTAGTAGATGATGTCTATCTTTTCGGATTGCCCTGGCATACTTCCATTCACATGGTAGGAGGTATTTCTTTAGTTCCATTATCTTGGCTTGCTGTCATTTTGTTAGACAGTAGATGATGTATCTTCATTTCATATTACCTGATGGCTATCCACATATAAAATTAACCATTTTCACAATTTTTTTGATGGAGTTTAAGTTTGTGTTTGATATGACTCAATATACTTGATAAATGGAGTTTAGGACAGAATGCAAACAAGGAAATAAAATGAAGAATTGGTGGAAAAGAATAGAAATGGGGCGCCACACTCTTTCTATTGATTAGAAAGGATGATAAGCCAAAATGAGGATCGCCACAAGAAACTTAGTTTCTTGATAAGATCAAAAGCTTGGTCCAATCCAGAACCAAAAAGAGACAATGCTCTCAATTCACACAAAGTGTAAAATTCTGCAAAATTCACCCCTTCTTCATTAAAATTCGCCCCCTATATATAAGGAAAGGCTACAAAGTTTCTAAACATACAAAAATAACTTAAAATCTGATCATATCCTCCCATTAGTGCTTGGAGGCGCCACTTATGGTAATTAATCAGATCATTTACTCACTAGGTGGCTGATTATGGAGGGAGCAGTTACACAGTAAATTTGAACATTATGACTATAGTTGTTTTTCTTCAACTCCAGCCCTTGAATTTCGCCCATCATCATGAATAGGCTTTAGGATGATTGCTTTTCCTCTCCCTTCTTTATTTGCACGAAAATAAATATACCAAGTGCCTAATTAAAGCTTTAAAAGCTTATAATTGGCTAGAACATAAACTAAAAATATTCTGAGTGTTTTTGGCCTAATTTAAATAATTTGGACCTCACACTTTTATTACAAAAATAAATAAAACTTCAAATTTGGGCAGCATGCCCCATTCCCTTGCCATCTTCACTTAAAGTGATCAAGTTGACAATCTTTGGCTCTATTTCGTCCTTTTGAACCCTTGCTTCCAACATGTTGGTAACTAGGTGAATTAAAGCTTCCTTAGCCTTCTTAGCTTGTGCCCTTGTCATAGGACCTTCCAAACCTTGGATTGCTTCATTAAGGTCTTGATGGTTTATGTCCGCATCATTACCTTAGCACACTATCGTTGCATGACAGTAGGTAATGTTTAGTCATTGTCTTGACTTGCTATCACTTTATTGGATAGTAGATGATGTCTATCTTTTTAGATTGCCTTGACACACTACCATTCACATGGTAGGAGGTAATTCCCTAGTTTCATTATCTTGACTTGTTGTAATTTTGTTAGACAATAGATAATGTTTCTTCTTTTCATATTATCTTGACTCACTATCGTTTGCATGATAGTAGATAATGTTAAGTCATTTTCTTGCTATCACTTTGTTGGATAGTAGATGATGTCTATCTTTTGGTATTGCCTTGACTAACTGCCATTTACAGGGTAGTAGGTGATATTTTGTTTCATTGTCTTGACTTGCTGTCACTTTATTGGACAGTAGATAATGTTTCATCTTTGCATATTACTTTGACACACTATCGTTTGCACGATAGTAAGTAATATTTGGTTTCTTTATCTTGACATGCTATCACTTTGTTGGATAGTAGATGACACCATGTCTCTTTCATATTACCTTGACTCACTGTCATTTATATGATGGTAGGTAATATCCAAACGTTGTATGTCAGTGTACAACATTCAGCTGTCGGTCAGTCGATAGTCTGGTTATTTTCAAACGTTGTATGTCAGTGTACAACATTCAGTGCCAACATTCCAGCTGTCGGTCAGTCGATAGTCTGTTGATTTTCAAACGTTGTATGTCAGTGTACAACATTCTTGCTGCCAGTCAGTCGATAGTTCATGTTATGAAAAGTTGTATGTCAGTGTACAACATCCTTCCTGTCGGTCAGTCGATAGTTTATTGATATCTAAAAGTTGTGTGTCAGTGCATAACATCTTTCCCATCGGTCAGTCGATAATTAATCATTTTCAAACATTGTATGTCAGTATACAGTATTCCTGCTGTCGGTCGGACGATAGTTGATTTGTCCCCAGTGGAGTTCGTTCCCCCAATGGAGTCAAGGTATATCTTGTTGTTTTTCCAGTTGGGCCATGTCTATTCTTCCCCTGTGAAGTTTTATTCACCATTTTCCTTTGTCTGTCTGTCATAACATTTCTTACAAAATTCAAAAAAATGAGTCAGCACTTTGCATACATATATGCATCATATGCATTGTTAGAGGATTTTAGGTCCAAAAATGGTGCACGTTTTATATTTAAGTCTCTTCAACTCCTTCAAGACAAAAATTCAATTTTCATCTCTCCGGTTGAAGAAACTTAAATAGGGGCAGCTGTTGTACCCCAATTTTGGACCTATAAATCCGATTTACATTTCATGCATCCAAATATACAAAAAAATATATATACATTGCCATGAATATTTTAATTTCATTTTTCATACATATTTTCTTATTTTTTTTCATATTTTCGAAAAAAAGTCAAAACATTATAACAAAATAGTTATTGGTTTTATTTTATGCTTTATTCTAAAAATGTCAAAAAATAGTTTTTCTCAGCTTATGATGTCAATTTTCTCTTAATTAGCGTAAAAGTCCAAAAATATCAAAAAATAGTGTTTTTCCTATTTTACGCTCATTTTATATTTCATTTCCATATATTTTAAAAATATGAATAATTACATTTTACTTCTACACATTTTATTTTATTTTATTATCATTTACATTTTATTTTAAAAATATGCCAAGAGGAGGAAAGAGTAGAGCACAAGTTGCTCTATCTCTATGACTCACCATTTCATCTCATTCTTATCTCTTTATCATTTTCCTAAATAAATCAAAAACCATTTTCTACCTTAACCAATCAAATTGTTCCACCTCACCCTTTTCTCATAATTATTCTATTTTGTATTTTTCTTTTTAATCAAATTACTCTTTTCTATCATTTTTACCCAATTACCTTACCTTTGATCATTATTCCCCTTCCATCCCTTAACCCTAATTTTCTTCTATAAAAGAAACCTCACATCACACTCACACCTACACACATTCATTCACACCAACTCCAAAAAAATTTCACTCATACTCATACCAATCCAAAATCACTCTCTTTCTCTCCTCAATCCACACAAACAAAAAATAAATAAAAAAAAAAAGAAAAAAAGAGAAAAACGAACACAGTAGTGTGTTCTTCCATCACAAAACCTTCACACATACAAACCTAATCAAAAATCACAAACTCAATCAAAACCCAATCAAACTTCAATTCATTTGATCAATAAGCTCCTAACATATCTCATAAACGCAAAATCACAACAAACCGCAAACAAAACGACCCAGAACGCACGACCGAGTCTTTTTTTTCCTCCAAACTTGAGGTGATCATTTCTTACTACACACAACTCCGTTTGTGTTGATTTATTGCTCATTAAATTCGCGAAAACGTAAGGAATATGATGTACATATCATTTTCCATCAATTTCGCATACAAATTATTTACAAGATTTTAGATCTAAACTTTTTTTGTTCGGTTTTAAAAATATAGATCCCTATTTCGAAAACTAAGCTTGGATTTGTAATCTATGTGAAAAATCGAGTCAATTGGTATACTCATACGCGTATTTTGGTTTAGATTTGAAGCTTGCATAAACTCGTCCATGGCGGACGAGTCACCACTGAGTCACTGAGTTGGTGACTCGTCCGTCTGAAGAAGGTGGACTATAGCATACATTCTGATTCCGTGATCTTATATCGTGTTCGTCCGATCTTAACTTGTGATCGCGCGCGTTCATTTGTTTTAAAACTAGATCTGCTTGATTAAGATCAAGTGATAATGGCAATGATCTACGGTGAGCCATCGCTGCCTCACCCTTACTGGATCTGTGTGTTGGATTCTGGGTATCCATGGTTTCTCTGATCCGACCCGGGTTTCAATGGGCTGGGCTTCTGTTTCTTCTCATTTCTTTCTGTTTACTGTTTTACCCTCTTTTTCTGCTTACACCCCCCTGCTCGTTTTATTTATTTTTTTATGCTATTTCCTTCATTTTTCATTTCATTTCTTCAGTTTATTTTTCTTTATAATAGCTTGTTTATTTTATGTCATTTTTTTAGTTTAGTCTTCTCCATTTAGCTTATTAATTCATGTCTTTCTTTTTATTATTATTTTATTTTATTTTAGTTTCTTTTCTTTTATTTAGTTTATTTATTTTTATGCCATTTAAGTTTCTTGCAATTTACTTTATGATGTTTACATTTCATACTATTTGTTATATTTTGCATCATCCTTATTCTTTGTTTCTATTTCATTATGCTTTGAATGCTTATAATTTTGATTACTTCGGACTTAATTTGAACCCAAGCTTAATGGAGACGGACTTAAAAAATAGTGTTAGAACCTAAAAAAAATTATAGTTTAGTCTAGGTAGTTTTAGTTTATTTTTAATTTCGTCGGACTTGTAATTTAAATTTGTTTATCTTCTTGCATTGCATTCAAATGTTGCATTCATTCATGTTTAAATTTTCGCAAGAACTTAGAATGTATTTAGGTGAAAAGTGTAACCCCATGAGGATGTAAAAATTGCATTGCATGCATTTTATTTTTATCGCTTTCCGTCAAACGCTAAAAAACAAACTAAAAATGCGAACTTTCATTTTCAAAGAGGCACGACTAGTAATTTCTTAGAAAAATAATAGAAGACAAACAACATCTTCTCTCTCTCAAATAAAATTTCTTTAGTCCAATAAACCAATATTAGTCGCACGATTAGATTTAAGTTTATTTTTTCAAAACACTTTAAATTTTGCTTTAACCTTCTCTTCTCAATCAAATCTCCACTTGCACACACTTTTCTATCTTTACTACTTCTCCCTCCAATTCTTACTACTTCTATCCCATTTCTTCACATTAAAAATAAGTAAAAAAGCAATAGACTAGAGGTTACTATAGGATACTATAGGCGCTTATGATGCTAAAACCTTCCCTAGGTGTAATCAACCCCCGAACTTAGAATTTCTTATAAACGGTTTTTTGATACTTTCCCCTCTTTGGAAATGAAAGGTCAATGTAGTGGTGGAAATCCCAAATTCCCCGCAACACCAATTATTAGACAATATGGCTTTTGCACCAAAGGGGGCGTACAATCGCGCGCCAATATTCAACGGCGAACATTTCGACTATTGGAAAAATTGTATGAGAATTCACATCAATTCTTTTGATGGTGAAGTGTGGAACACCATTGAAAACGGTCCTTTTGTTCCAACCATGACCGATTTGAATAAGCCTATGGCACAATGGAGTGACGATGACAAGAAGAAGGTGAATTACGATGCGAAAGCTCAAAATATCTTAATCTCCTCTTTGGGGATTGAGCAATTCTACCATGTTTCGCATTGTAATTCCGCCAAACAAATGTGGGATACATTAATGACCCATTTTGAGGGCATTGATGAAGTCAAACAATCTAAGATAAACACGTTGACTCAAGAATTTGAGCTTTTTCGCATGGAAGATGGTGAAACTATCTCGCAAATGCAACAACAGTTTATCAAGATCACACACAAGTTGAACGGTTTAGGCAATCCGATTGCAAACAACGTGGCAACTAATAAAATCTTAAGGTGTTTGTCTAGGTCTTGGCAACCAAAGGTCACCGCCATAAAAGAGGCGAATGATCTCTCTCAATTAAGCCTAACAACGCTTTTTGGTAAGCTGGAGGAACATGAGCAAGTGCTTATGTCCTTGGAGAAACATGATAAGGGCTCTAAAAAGGAAAAGCATTCGGAGAAAGAAAAAGAGAAAGATAAGAAGTCTATTGCTCTAAAGGCTTCTTACTCAAAGTCCAAAAAGGTTGAGCAAGTGGAAAGTAGCGAAAGCGCAGATGACTCCGATGATGAGGAAATGGGGTTGTTCGTAAAGCGCTACAATCGGTATATGAGGAAGAATGGAATCCGGCACTCCGATGACAACCTAAAGAAATATAGGAAAGATAGCGGATACCGGAAGAATGAAGGTGGTAAGTACTCCAAGAAAGGGGCATGCCATGAATGTGGACAAATCGGTCACTTCAAGCCGGATTGTCCCTAGCTCAAGAGAAAAGAGAAGGAGTCACCCAAGCTCACCAAGAGGAGCAAAGGAAAGAAAGCCTATGTGGCATATGAGAGTGATAGTTATTCATCTACCACTCCCATGAGTTCAAGTTCAAGTGATGAAGAGCAATTGGCAAGGATATGCTTCACCACTCGACACCATAAGAAGAAAGAGAAAGCTCCTAAAAAGGTAACTCCCAAACCACCTAACTCACATACTACACTTGAGTACCATGACTTGCAATTGGCATTTGAAAAATTGCGTAGTAAAACTAAGAAAGCTTTCAAGAGATTAAGAGAAATTATGAAAGTAAATGAGACTCTTGAAAAGAAAGTTTCCGAAATGGAAGAACAATTGAAAGCTTTCAAAGTATCTATGTTAACAAAGCCAAATGCAAATCATGATGAATGTGCAAATAATAAGATTGATTGTAAAAAGGGCATGCATTGGTCTAAACAAACTAAGATTTCTCATGACAAACCATGTAGTTCATATAAACCAAATATTACTTGTCAAGTTGATCCTTTGAAACAAACAAGAAAATTGAAGTTTAAAAACAAAAAGAACAAAAATGTTACAAAGGATCAAAACGAAAGTGATAATCATATTATATGCTATTATTGTTGTGGAAAAGGTCACCCCATTGCAAAGTGTAATGCTAGGAAAATGTTAGTTCCTAGAGGCTTATTGCAATGGATGCCAAAACCCAACAAAGACTATTTATCTCACCACATAGGACCCAATGAAAATTGGGGACCTCCCTCTCATGTCTAAAAATGTAGGAAAAGTGTCTTGACAAGCTAGAAAGGAGATGGATCCTAGATAGTGGATGTTCAAGACACATGACCGGTGATGCATCTCTCTTCATTGAGTTCAAGTCAAAGGAGAAAGGATACGTCACTTATGGAGACAACAATCGAGGAAACATACTTGGTGTAGGTACCGTGGGTAATCCTTCTACTCTTACCATATCTAATGTTCTTCTAGTTGATAGTCTTAAGCATAATCTACTTAGTGTTGCCCAACTTTGTGACAAAGGGTTTAAAATTAATTTCAAACCAACCTTTTGCACCATTGAAAGCAACAAAGACAAAAGTATTGTGCTTAAAGGTATTTGATCGACGATTTGTGTATCAATAAATATTTATAACTGCAAGTGCACATTTTCGTCGTTGAGTTTTAAAAGATATCATACCACAGAGACCAATAGTTGACCTACCGTAATTCTGCAGTTACGTTGTAAATCTAAGGCGATGGATTTAGTTTTAAGATTGTTTTGAGTTGAGAAGAAGAATTTAAATTAAAGATTTAAATTAATTAAAGCGGATATCGGTATGTAATTAATTAACCTTCGGGAATTTAATAAATTAATAGCGCGCGGAAAAGTGTTTATCTTTCAGAAGAACTTTCTCAATTTAAAAGTTTAAACCTCACACTCTCGTTTTGTTGATAAAAACCATACTTTCTAAGCTAGGAGTTTTACTGTCACTTTTCTACCACCTTAGCTTCGAAAGTATATTTTGAAAATCAATTAGTTCTAATTAATCCTAACGTGGCTCTCGCTCGTTCAAAGATTAATATCAAATTCCTACTATCTAGTTAAAACCTCAAACTCTCGCTCTATTGATTTTAACCTTAGTTGCTTTATTTTACTCTCGTTCAAAAGCTTTGAATTAAATTAGGAATTCGAATCAGAAAAATAGTTTAGTTGGCGCGCGCTAAATCATTATTAAACTCCCTTTGGAGAATTAATTTACATACCGATATCTAGGGATTTAGCTAGACATAGCAAGAGAAATAAATAAATAAAAACAGCAAATTAAACAAGACATAATAAATAAATAAATATATAAATAAATAAGCGCATAAAAACCTGGAAATAGAATCAGCTGAAAACTGGAATTCAAGTTGCTGGAATTAAAGGAAATAATATTCTTGACTGGAAAGTGAAAACGGAATTGAAATCGGACTTCCGATGTGGAAGTACCGAGACAGTTTACAAAGCAGGAAATATAAACTGACTGAAAAATAAAGGAAATAAGGCGTCGAAAATTCTGAATTTGAGTCTTCTATTTATAGGGGAGAATTTGCTCGTACGATCCACAAAAGTAGGAAAGATAAGCTTCACTTTGATCTCATCCAATTGCCATCCGATTAGGAACAGAAAATGGATCAGACGGTGTGCCACTTCCCCACGTCACGAAAAATTGGTTTTTGCTGATTTTGGATTCTGTGGCGGGCGCCACGAGTTTCATGGCGGGCGCCACAAGGCTTCTGGGGGCAAATGCCCCTTTCTGCTGGGCTCCTTTGCGGGCCGCGTGAATTTGTGCTTTGCACCCCCCTTTTTGCTGCGTTTTTGGCTCTTTTTGCTCAATTCTCTTCTCCGACCTATTTTATTCGACATTACTGAAAACAAAACAAATACCAACATAAAAAGACATAAATGAAATAAAAACATATGAAAATGCAACTAAAGTTTACATAAACTAAGCTAAAAATACGATATGATTTCGTGTCATCAAATTCCCCCACACTTGAACCATTGCTTGTCCTCAAGCGTAAAAGAATAGTGAATTGCATAGCGCAAGTAAAAACATATGACACGATCATCCTACTCATACGTGGTTGCCGGCTAAGCCATGAAAATCAGATAACAGTACAAATAACAAGAACACCATAATGACACACTAGACTCCCATTATATGAAAACAGACCTGAAGCATTTCCTTTTGACTCTACTTCTCACCTAAGTTTCATTTACCCTTTTCATTCTAGCGCAATCACATTAAGCCCGTTATCTCGTACACGCCCATGGTAGGAAACCTGTTAGTGGTTATGATCATCATATAGCGAGGGGTGCTGATAACATAAGTTTGGTAACCCCTATTTGCTTTACCCACTTCACAGTTGCGGGGGATCGGATCGTAACCCTCCCTACCAAGTTCAGAATCAGACACCTCTGAACCAACTACTAATGAGTTTCTATACTATGGTATTTTTTTCTTTTCACATGTTTCAACATTTGTTAAATTTTCATCAATTATTTCAAAGAATCAACCAATAGTATTCATGACGTTTATATTCAAGATCATTCACTTATATTCATCGGTTTCCCACTTAGTTTGTGCCTTGAGATGGTGCCGACTGCTAGATAAACTACTAAGGGTTCATTAAAACTCAAGTTCAAAGCTTTGTCAAAATTAGTACTCAAATCAGTTTTACACACTTCTGGGAATCTAAGGTGTTAAAACGGTATTGATTTTATCTAACCGTTACCCAAATTTCACAAAATAGCCTAGATAGTGCAAACAACCTATATACTTTCAAACAATCAATATCAAGCATCAAAACTCTATACTTTGCTTTTCACAAGAAAAATTTTGGTATAGCTCAAGAAATGGGAAAATAAGACAATAACAAAAACTACTCAATTTAAGTGAACTATCCTAAGATTTTATTATGCATGCAAACTAAATGACTGAAAAATAAAAGGAAAGTGATAAAGCTTCCTCCCCCACACTTAAATCGAGCATTGTCCCCAATGCAACGACTAAAAAGCGAGATTGAAAGTAGAACCTGAACAACCGAGCTTCCACAACTGTAAAGTCGTCGAGCGTGCTATCTCTTTATTACCTGCAAAATAAAATGAACTAAAAAGAAAACATTAGATTCCAAATCAGTGGGTTGCCTCCCACCAAGCGCTTTGTTTAATGTCGGTTAGCTCGACTTCAAAGAGGGTGAACTTAGTTCACGTTTTAGCGTACAGGGCGGATAGGTTAAAGTTTGCAAGAGTAGTGTCACTATCCTTAAGATTGTAATGTTTCAACCGCTGTCCATTAACTGTGAACGTATCACCGGAGTCACTCTTTATTTCAATCGCCCCATGAGGATATGTCTTAGAAATTGTGAAGTGGCCTGACCACTTTGAGCGAAGTTTTCCGGGAAAGAGTTTAAGTCTTGAATTAAAAAGAAGTACTAGCTCTCCTACTCGAAACTCTCTCCTAGATAGACGCTTGTCATTCCATTTTTTAGTTCTTTCATTATAGATTCGAGCATTCTCATAAGCGTCTAACCTAACCTCTTCCAGCTCATGGATATCCAAGATCCTTTTCCTACCGGCGATGGTGTAATTAAAATTAAGGGCCTTAATAGCCCAATAAGCTTTGTGCTCTAATTCCACTGGTAGATGGCATGATTTGCCATAGACAAGCTTGAAGGGAGTGGTCCCAATTGGGGTCTTATATGTTGTCCTATATGCCCACAGCGCCTCATTTAGCTTTAAGGACCAATCCTTCCTAGAGGTTGCAACTGTTTTTTCTAGAATTTGCTTGATCTCCCTATTGGAGACCTCTACTTGCCCACTTGTTTGTGGGTGATAGGGAGTTGCTACACGGTGTCGGACCCCATATTTAGATAGTAGCCTTTCAAAGATCCTAGAGATAAAATGGGAGCCACCATCGCTGATGACAAGTCTCGGCACACCGAACCTAGGGAAAATCTGGTTCTTAAACAATCTAATCACTACTTGGGCGTCATTAGTTGGAGAGGCAACAGCCTCGATCCATTTGGACACGTAATCAACAGCCACTAGTATGTATTTATTACCAAAAGAAGTTGGGAATGGTCCAATGAAATCTATCCCCCATACATCAAATACTTCCACTTCAAGTATGCCTTGCTGAGGCATTTCGTCGCGCCTAGAGATGCCACCAGCGCGCTGGCACTGATCACAACTCCGTATGGCAGCGTGGACATCTTTCCAAAGAGTGGGCCAATAAAGGCCGGCTTGCAAAATCTTAGCGCAAGTTTTGGAAGTACTTGCATGTCCCCCATATGGCGCAGAATGGCAATGGGAAATAATGTTTTGCGCCTCATCCTCGGGGACACATCGACGGAAGACTCCATTGGCGCCTCTCTTGAAAAGTAGAGGGTCATCCCAATAGTAGTGTCTCAAATCACTGAAGAACTTCTTCTTTTGTTGGTAGGTCAGATCGGGCGGAAGAACTCTCGCCGCTAGGTAATTGACAAAATCAGCATACCATGGCAGTGAGTCCCTCGTGCAGACAGAGTTGAAAACTTCAATGTTGCCATCAATTAAGGGGCACTCGGAGGTGACTTTCTCCATAAGGGCTACAAGCCTCTCATACGGGAAATCGTCATTTATGGGCACCTTTTCAGGCACCATTCCCTCCATTCTTGACAAGTGGTCCGCAATTGTGTTGTCGATTCCTTTCTTATCCTGGATCTCTAAATAAAATTCTTGAAGGAGCAAGATCCATCTTAGGAGCCTTGGTTTGGCATCCTTTTTGGTCACAAGGTACCTAATTGCCGCATGGTCGGTGTAGACAATGATTTTGGCCCCTATTAGGTAAGAATGGAATTTGTCGACTGCGAACACAACAGCCAGGAGTTCTTTTTCTGTGGTGGCATAGTTCATCTGCGCGGGGTCTAAGGTCCTACTAGCATAGTAGATAACATGAAGCTTCTTATCTTTCCTTTGACCTAAGACCGCGCCTATAGCATAGTCACTAGCGTCACACATGATCTCAAATGGTAGACTCCAATCAGATGGCTGCATGATGGGTGCAGAAATGAGAGCTGCCTTTAATTGTTGGAATGCCCTTAGGCACTCCTCATCAAAAATGAACTCGGCATCTTTCATTAGCAGCCCGGTTAAGGGCTTTGTGATTTTGGAGAAGTCCTTAATAAATCGCCGATAGAAACCGGCGTGTCCTAGAAAGCTTCGGACTTCTCGTATAGACTTTGGGGGAGGTAGATTTTCTATTACTTGGATCTTAGCTCTATCTACCTCAATCCCCTTACCTTGTATAGCTTTAGGCTTCCAAGGCCACTTATCAAGTGCTCTCACATACCCCTCGCTTTTTCTCTTTTTTCTCCTATAGGGCGGTTCAGCTTCCTTGCCCTCCTCTATTATTTTATGTCTTGGGAGAAAAGAAGGTTTTCTGATTTGAGGCGGGGGTTTTGGTTCAATTTCGGCCGTCCTTCTCTCTTTTGACTTAGTATTCTCACTCGCCTTTCCGAGTTTTACCCTCATCCTCTTTGTACTAACGACCCCCTTAAATTTTCTTTCCCCCAATTTTCTCATTCTTTTTGCGCCCTTAACCCCATGTGTGTAGATTTTTATATTTTTTACCTTTCCACATGTTTGGGGTTTTGGGTCCACTCTAGCCTCTACTAACCTTTGGGGAACAAGGATTTGTGGGTTATATGGAGCAGGGAAAACACACAGTGCTCCCTTCTCTACCTCTTCGACTACTTCTCTAGGGAGGGGTGTCGGCGATGTTTCTTCGATCTCCACTCTTTCCTTGCCAAAACTCTCAACAACATTATCATCCTCACTAGGCATCTCAATCTCACCTTCACTAATGTTTGCTACGACGTTTTCTTGTCTCTCGTGAGAGGGTTTTATGGCCGTCTGAGCGAGCTGGGAGATTCGCGTCTCCATTGACTCTTGGTAAGTCGCTATTGAGTCGACCTTATCGTTGAGCTGCTCAAAGGCTTTGGTATATTCGAGGTTGCGTAGCCTAATCTTTTCGTTTTCGAGGGTTTGTACTTGCATAAATTCCCTTAATTTTTGCTCTAGCCTATCAATAGCGGAGGCTTCCATAAATTTATCAAACATTGCTAATAGGCTAGGACTCACGGATTCGTCCGGTTCCTCGAAGTATTGAGATTGGTATTCATATTGAGAGTTAAGGTATTGTCCCTCGAAATATGGGGACGGTTGAGGCTGGTAGTTATAGAAATCATGATTGGGGTAGTTGAAATTTTGAGGATAGTCATTATAAAAGAAATTAGGGTTGTACATCAGATTAAGCGCGAAGGACTTATCCTAAAATTTTTCAAAATTAAATTTAAAATTTAAAAATGCCTTAGTCTCTACGGTGTAACGACGGAGTTACGATATTGACTAAATTGGTCCCCGGCAACGGTGCCAAAAACTTGATCGACGATTTGTGTATAAATAAATATTTATAACTACAAGTGCACAGTTTCGTCGTTGAGTTTTAAAAGATATCGAACCACAGAGACCAATAGTTGACCTACCGTAATTCTGCAGTTACGTTGTAAATCTAAGGCGATGGATTTAGTTTTAAGATTGTTTTGAGTTGAGAAGAAGAATTTAAATTAAAGATTTAAATTAATTAAAGCGGATATCGGTATGTAATTAATTAACCTTCGGGAATTTAATAAATTAATAGCGCGCGGAAAAGTGTTTATCTTTCAGAAGAACTTTCTCAATTTAAAGGTTTAAACCTCACACTCTCGTTTTGTTGATAAAAACCATACTTTCTAAGCTAGGAGTTTTACTGTCACTTTTCTACCACCTTAGCTTCGAAAGTATATTTTGAAAATCAATTAGTTCTAATTAATCCTAACGTGGCTCTCGCTCGTTCAAAGATTAATATCAAATTCCTACTATCTAGTTAAAACCTCAAACTCTCGCTCTATTGATTTTAACCTTAGTTGCTTTATTTTACTCTCGTTCAAAAGCTTTGAATTAAATTAGGAATTCGAATCAGAAAAATAGTTTAGTTGGCGCGCGCTAAATCATTATTAAACTCCCTTCGGAGAATTAATTTACATACCGATATCTAGGGATTTAGCTAGACATAGCAAGAGAAATAAATAAATAAAAACAACAAATTAAACAAGACATAATAAATAAATAAATATATAAATAAATAAGCGCATAAAAACCTGGAAATAGAATCAGCTGAAAACTGGAATTCAAGTTGCTGGAATTAAATGAAATAATATTCTTGACTGGAAAGTGAAAACGGAATTGAAATCGGACTTCCGATGTGGAAGTACCGAGACAGTTTACAAAGCAGGAAATATAAACTGACTGAAAAATAAAGGAAATAAGGCGTCGAAAATTCTGAATTTGAGTCTTCTATTTATAGGGGAGAATTTGCTCGTACGATCCACAAAAGTAGGAAAGATAAGCTTCACTTTGATCTCATCCAATTGCCATCCGATTAGGAACAGAAAATGGATCAGACGGTGTGCCACTTCCCCACGTCACGGAAAATTGGTTTTTGCTGATTTTGGATTCTGTGGCGGGCGCCACGAGTTTCATGGCGGGCGCCACAAGGCTTCTGGGGGCAAATGCCCCTTTCTGCTGGGCTCCTTTGCGGGCCGCGTGAATTTGTGCTTTGCACCCCCCTTTTTGCTGCGTTTTTGGCTCTTTTTGCTCAATTCTCTTCTCCGACCTATTTTATTCGACATTACTGAAAACAAAACAAATACCAACATAAAAAGACATAAATGAAATAAAAACATATGAAAATGCAACTAAAGTTTACATAAACTAAGCTAAAAATACGATATGATTTCGTGTCATCAAATTCCCCCACACTTGAACCATTGCTTGTCCTCAAGCGTAAAAGAATAGTGAATTGCATAGCGCAAGTAAAAACATATGACACGATCATCCTACTCATACGTGGTTGCCGGCTAAGCCATGAAAATCAGATAACAGTACAAATAACAAGAACACCATAATGACACACTAGACTCCCATTATATGAAAACAGACCTGAAGCATTTCCTTTTGACTCTACTTCTCACCTAAGTTTCATTTACCCTTTTCATTCTAGCGCAATCACATTAAGCCCGTTATCTCGTACACGCCCATGGTAGGAAACCTGTTAGTGGTTATGATCATCATATAGCGAGGGGTGCTGATAACATAAGTTTGGTAACCCCTATTTGCTTTACCCACTTCACAGTTGCGGGGGATCGGATCGTAACCCTCCCTACCAAGTTCAGAATCAGACACCTCTGAACCAACTACTAATGAGTTTCTATACTATGGTATTTTTTTCTTTTCACATGTTTCAACATTTGTTAAATTTTCATCAATTATTTCAAAGAATCAACCAATAGTATTCATGACGTTTATATTCAAGATCATTCACTTATATTCATCGGTTTCCCACTTAGTTTGTGCCTTGAGATGGTGCCGACTGCTAGATAAACTACTAAGGGTTCATTAAAACTCAAGTTCAAAGCTTTGTCAAAATTAGTACTCAAATCAGTTTTACACACTTCTGGGAATCTAAGGTGTTAAAACGGTATTGATTTTATCTAACCGTTACCCAAATTTCACAAAATAGCCTAGATAGTGCAAACAACCTATATACTTTCAAACAATCAATATCAAGCATCAAAACTCTATACTTTGCTTTTCACAAGAAAAATTTTGGTATAGCTCAAGAAATGGGAAAATAAGACAATAACAAAAACTACTCAATTTAAGTGAACTATCCTAAGATTTTATTATGCATGCAAACTAAATGACTGAAAAATAAAAGGAAAGTGATAAAGCTTCCTCCCCCACACTTAAATCGAGCATTGTCCCCAATGCAACGACTAAAAAGCGAGATTGGAAGTAGAACCTGAACAACCGAGCTTCCACAACTGTAAAGTCGTCGAGCGTGCTATCTCTTTATTACCTGCAAAATAAAATGAACTAAAAAGAAAACATTAGATTCCAAATCAGTGGGTTGCCTCCCACCAAGCGCTTTGTTTAATGTCGGTTAGCTCGACTTCAAAGAGGGTGAACTTAGTTCACGTTTTAGCGGACAGGGCGGATAGGTTAAAGTTTGCAAGAGTAGTGTCACTATCCTTAAGATTGTAATGTTTCAACCGCTGTCCATTAACTGTGAACGTATCACCGGAGTCACTCTTTATTTCAATCGCCCCATGAGGATATGTCTTAGAAATTGTGAAGTGGCCTGACCACTTTGAGCGAAGTTTTCCGGGAAAGAGTTTAAGTCTTGAATTAAAAAGAAGTACTAGCTCTCCTACTCGAAACTCTCTCCTAGATAGACGCTTGTCATTCCATTTTTTAGTTCTTTCCTTATAGATTCGAGCATTCTCATAAGCGTCTAACCTAACCTCTTCCAGCTCATGGATATCCAAGATCCTTTTCCTACCGGCGGTGGTGTAATTAAAATTAAGGGCCTTAATAGCCCAATCAGCTTTGTGCTCTAATTCCACTGGTAGATGGCATGATTTGCCATAGACAAGCTTGAAGGGAGTGGTCCCAATTGGGGTCTTATATGTTGTCCTATATGCCCACAGCGCCTCATTTAGCTTTAAGGACCAATCCTTCCTAGAGGTTGCAACTGTTTTTTCTAGAATTTGCTTGATCTCCCTATTGGAGACCTCTACTTGCCCACTTGTTTGTGGGTGATAGGGAGTTGCTACACGGTGTCGGACCCCATATTTAGATAGTATTCTTTCAAAGATCCTAGAGATAAAATGGGAGCCACCATCGCTGATGACAAGTCTCGGCACACCGAACCTAGGGAAAATCTGGTTCTTAAACAGTCTAATCACTACTTGGGCGTCATTAGTTGGAGAGGCAACAGCCTCGATCCATTTGGACACGTAATCAACAGCCACTAGTATGTATTTATTACCAAAAGAAGTTGGGAATGGTCCAATGAAATCTATCCCCCATACATCAAATACTTCCACTTCAAGTATGCCTTGCTGAGGCATTTCGTCGCGCCTAGAGATGCCACCAGCGCGCTGGCACTGATCACAACTCCGTATGGCTGCGTGGACATCTTTCCAAAGAGTGGGCCAATAAAGGCCGGCTTGCAAAATCTTAGCGCAAGTTTTGGAAGTACTTGCATGTCCCCCATATGGCGCAGAATGGCAATGGGAAATAATGTTTTGCGCCTCATCCTCGGGGACACATCGACGGAAGACTCCATCGGCGCCTCTCTTGAAAAGTAGAGGGTCATCCCAATAGTAGTGTCTCAAATCACTGAAGAACTTCTTCTTTTGTTGGTAGGTCAGATCGGGCGGAAGAACTCTCGCCGCTAGGTAATTGACAAAATCAGCATACCATGGCAGTGAGTCCCTCGTGCAGACAGAGTTGAAAACTTCAATGTTGCCATCAATTAAGGGGCACTCGGAGGTGACTTTCTCCATAAGGGCTACAAGCCTCTCATACGGGAAATCGTCATTTATGGGCACCTTTTCAGGCACCATTCCCTCCATTCTTGACAAGTGGTCCGCAATTGTGTTGTCAATTCCTTTCTTATCCTGGATCTCTAAATAAAATTCTTGAAGGAGCAAGATCCATCTTAGGAGCCTTGGTTTGGCATCCTTTTTGGTCACAAGGTACCTAATTGCCGCATGGTCGGTGTAGACAATGATTTTGGCCCCTATTAGGTAAGAATGGATGTTGTCGACTGCGAACACAACAACCAGGAGTTCTTTTTCAGTGGTGGCATAGTTCATCTGCGCGGGGTATAAGGTCCTACTAGCATAGTAGATAACATGAAACTTCTTATCTTTCCTTTGACCTAAGACCGCGCCTATAGCATAGTCACTGGCGTCACACATGATCTCAAATGGTAGACTCCAATCAGGTGGCTGCATGATGGGTGCAGAAATGAGAGCTGCCTTTAATTGTTGGAATGCCCTTAGGCACTCCTCATCAAAAATGAACTCGGCATCTTTCATTAGCAGCCCGGTTAAGGGCTTTGTGATTTTGGAGAAGTCCTTAATAAATCGCCGATAGAAACCGGCGTGTCCTAGAAAGCTTCGGACTTCTCGTATAGACTTTGGGGGAGGTAGATTTTCTATTACTTGGATCTTAGCTCTATCTACCTCAATCCCCTTACCTTGTATAGCTTTAGGCTTCCAAGGCCACTTATCAAGTGCTCTCAAATACCCCTCGCTTTTTCTCTTTTTTCTCCTATAGGGCGGTTCAACTTCCTTGCCCTCCTCTATTATTTTATGTCTTGGGAGAAAAGAAGGTTTTCTGATTTGAGGCGGGGGTTTTGGTTCAATTTCGGCCGTCCTTCTCTCTTTTGACTTAGTATTCTCACTCGCCTTTCCGAGTGTTACCCTCATCCTCTTTGTACTAACGACCCCCTTAAATTTTCTTTCCCCCAATTTTCTCATTCTTTTTGCGCCCTTAACCCCATGTGTGTAGATTTTTATATTTTTTACCTTTCCACATGTTTGGGGTTTTGGGTCCACTCTAGCCTCTACTAACCTTTGGGGAACAAGGATTTGTGGGTTATATGGAGCAGGGAAAACACACAGTGCTCCCTTCTCTACCTCTTCGACTACTTCTCTAGGGAGGGGTGTCGGCGATGTTTCTTCGATCTCCACTCTTTCCTTGCCAAAACTCTCAACAACATTATCATCCTCACTAGGCATCTCAATCTCACCTTCACTAATGTTTGCTACGACGTTTTCTTATCTCTCGTGAGAGGGTTTTATGGCCGTTTGAGCGAGCTGGGAGATTCGCGTCTCCATTGACTCTTGGTAAGTCGCTATTGAGTCGACCTTATCGTTGAGCTGCTCAAAGGCTTTGGTATATTCGAGGTTGCGTAGCCTAATCTTTTCGTTTTCGAGGGTTTGTACTTGCATAAATTCCCTTAATTTTTGCTCTAGCCTATCAATAGCGGAGGCTTCCATAAATTTATCAAACATTGCTAATAGGCTAGGACTCACGGATTCGTCCGGTTCCTCGAAGTATTGAGATTGGTATTCATATTGAGAGTTAAGGTATTGTCCCTCGAAGTATGGGGACGGTTGAGGCTGGTAGTTATAGAAATCATGATTGGGGTAGTTGAAATTTTGAGGATAGTCATTATAAAAGAAATTAGGGTTGTACATCAGATTAAGCGCGAAGGACTTATCCTAAAATTTTTCAAAATTAAATTTAAAATTTAAAAATGCCTTAGTCTCTACGGTGTAACGACGGAGTTACGATATTGACTAAATTGGTCCCCGGCAACGGCGCCAAAAACTTGATCGACGATTTGTGTATCAATAAATATTTATAACTACAAGTGCACAGTTTCGTCGTTGAGTTTTAAAAGATATCGAACCACAGAGACCAATAGTTGACCTACCGTAATTCTGCAGTTACGTTGTAAATCTAAGGCGATGGATTTAGTTTTAAGATTGTTTTGAGTTGAGAAGAAGAATTTAAATTAAAGATTTAAATTAATTAAAACGGATATCGGTATGTAATTAATTAACCTTTTGGAATTTAATAAATTAATAGCGCGCGGAAAAGTGTTTATCTTTCAGAAGAACTTTCTCAATTTAAAGGTTTAAACCTCACACTCTCGTTTTGTTGATAAAAACCATACTTTCTAAGCTAGGAGTTTTACTGTCACTTTTCTACCACCTTAGCTTCGAAAGTATATTTTGAAAATCAATTAGTTCTAATTATTCTTACGTGGCTCTCGCTCGTTCAAAGGTTAATATCAAATTCCTACTATCTAGTTAAAACCTCAAACTCTCGCTCAATTGACTTTAACCTTAGTTGCTTTATTTTACTCTCGTTCAAAAGCTTTGAATTAAATTAGGAATTCGAATCAGAAAAATAGTTTAGTTGGCACGCGCTAAATCATTATTAAACTCCCTTCGGAGAATTAATTTACATACTGATATCTAGGGATTTAGCTAGACATAGCAAGAGAAATAAATAAATAAAAACAACAAATTAAACAAGACATAATAAATAAATAAATATATAAATAAAAAAGCGCATAAAAACCTGGAAATAGAATCAGCTGAAAACTGGAATTAAAGCTGCTGGAATTAAAGGAAATAATATTCTTGACTGGAAAGTGAAAACGAAATTGAAATCGGACTTCCGATGTGGAAGTACCGAGACAGTTTACAAAGCAGGAAATATAAACTGACTGAAAAATAAAGGAAATAAGGCGTCGAAAATTCTGAATTTGAGTCTTCTATTTATAGGGGAGAATTTGCTCGTACGATCCACAAAAGTAGGAAAGATAAGCTTCACTTTGATCTCATCCAATTGCCATCCGATTAGGAACAGAAAACGGATCAGACGGTGTGCCACTTCCCCACGTCACGGAAAATTGGTTTCTGCTGATTTTGGATTCTGTGGCGGGCGCCACGAGTTTCATGGCGGGCGCCACAAGGCTTTTGGGGGCAAATGCCCCTTTCTGCTGGGCTCCTTTGCGGGCCGCGTGAATTTGTGCTTTGCACCCCCCTTTTTGCTGCGTTTTTGGCTCTTTTTGCTCAATTCTCTTCTCCGACCTATTTTATTCGACATTACTGAAAACAAAACAAATACCAACATAAAAAGACATAAATGAAATAAAAACATATGAAAATGCAACTAAAGTTTACATAAACTAAGCTAAAAATACGATATGATTTCGTGTCATCAAATTCCCCCACACTTGAACCATTGCTTGTCCTCAAGCGTAAAAGAATAGTGAATTGCATAGCGCAAGTAAAAACATATGACACGATCATCCTACTCATACGTGGTTGCCGGCTAAGCCATGAAAATCAGATAACAGTACAAATAACAAGAACACCATAATGACACACTAGACTCCCATTATATGAAAACAGACCTGAAGCATTTCCTTTTGACTCTACTTCTCACCTAAGTTTCATTTACCCTTTTCATTCTAGCGCAATCACATTTAGCCCGTTATCTCGTACACGCCCATGGTAGGAAACCTGTTAGTGATTATGATCATCATATAGCGAGGGGTGCTGATAACATAAGTTTGGTAACCCCTATTTGCTTTACCCACTTCGCAGTTGCGGGGGATCGGATCGTAACCCGCCCTACCAAGTTCAGAATCAGACACCTCTGAACCAACTACTAATGAGTTTCTATACTATGGTATTTTTTTCTTTTCACATGTTTCAACATTTGTTGAATTTTCATCAATTATTTCAAAGAATCAACCAATAGTATTCATGACGTTTATATTCAAGATCATTCACTTATATTCATCGGTTTCCCACTTAGTTTGTGCCTTGAGATGGTGCCGACTACTAGATAAACTACTAAGGGTTCATTAAAACTCAAGTTCAAAGCTTTTTCAAAATTAGTACTCAAATCAGTTTTACACACTTCTGGGAATCTAAGGTGTTAAAACGGTATTGATTTTATCTAACCGTTACCCAAATTTCACAAAATAGCCTAGATAGTGCAAACAACCTATATACTTTCAAACAATCAATATCAAGCATCAAAACTCTACACTTTGCTTTTCACAAGAAAATTTTTGGTATAGCTCAAGAAATGGGAAAATCAGACAATAACAAAAACAACACGCAAAAACTACTCAATTTAAGTGAACTATCCTAAGATTTTATTATGCATGCAAACTAAATGACTGAAAAATAAAAGGAAAGCGATAAAGCTTCCTCCCCCACACTTAAATCGAGCATTGTCCCCAATGCAACGACTAAAAAGCGAGATTGGAAGTAGAACCTGAATAGCCGAGCTTTCACAACTGTAAAGTCGTCGAGCGTGCTATCTCCTTATTACCTGCAAAATAAAATGAACTAAAAAGAAAACATTAGATTCCAAATCAGTGGGTTGCCTCCCACCAAGCGCTTTGTTTAATGTCGGTTAGCTCGACTTCAAAGAGGGTGAACTTAGTTCACGTTTTAGCGGACAGGGCGGATAGGTTAAAGTTTGCAAGAGTAGTGTCACTATCCTTAAGATTGTAATGTTTCAACCGTTGTCCATTAACTGTGAACATATCACCGGAGTCACTCTTTATTTCAATCGCCCCATGAGGATATGTCTTAGAAATTGTGAAGTGGCCTGACCACTTTGAGCGAAGTTTTCCGGAAAAGAGTTTAAGTCTTGAATTAAAAAGAAGTACTAGCTCTCCTACTCGAAACTCTCTCCTAGATAGACGCTTGTCATGCAATTTTTTAGTTCTTTCCTTATAGATTCGAGCATTCTCATAAGCGTCTAACCTAACCTCTTCCAGCTCATGGATATCCAAGGTCCTTTTCCTACCGGCGGTGGTGTAATTAAAATTAAGGGCCTTAATAGCCCAATCAGCTTTGTGCTCTAATTCCACTGGTAGATGGCATGATTTGCCATAGACAAGCTTGAAGGGAGTGGTCCCAATTGGGGTCTTATATGTTGTCCTATATGCCCACAGCGCCTCATTTAGCTTTAAGGACCAATCCTTCCTAGAGGTTGCAACTGTTTTTTCTAGAATTTGCTTGATCTCCCTATTGGAGACCTCTACTTGCCCACTTGTTTGTGGGTGATAGGGAGTTGCTACACGGTGTCGGACCCCATATTTAGATAGTATTCTTTCAAAGATCCTAGAGATAAAATGGGAGCCACCATCGCTGATGACAAGTCTCGGCACACCGAACCTAGGGAAAATCTGGTTCTTAAACAGTCTAATCACTACTTGGGCGTCATTAGTTGGAGAGGCAACAGCCTCGATCCATTTGGACACATAATCAACAGCCACTAGTATGTATTTATTACCAAAAGAAGTTGGGAATGGTCCCATGAAATCTATCTCCCATACATCAAATACTTCCACTTCAAGTATGCCTTGCTGAGGCATTTCGTCGCGCCTAGAGATGCCACCAGTGCGCTGGCACTGATCACAACTCCGTATGGCTGCGTGGACATCTTTCCAAAGAGTGGGCCAATAAAGGCCGGCTTGCAAAATCTTAGCGCAAGTTTTGGAAGTACTTGCATGTCCCCCATATGGCGCAGAATGGCAATGGGAAATAATGTTTTGCGCCTCATCCTCGGGGACACATCGACGGAAGACTCCATCGGCGCCTCTCTTGAAAAGTAGAGGGTCATCCCAATAGTAGTGTCTCAAATCACTGAAGAACTTCTTCTTTTGTTGGTAGGTCAGATCGGGCGGAAGAACTCTCGCCGCTAGGTAATTGACAAAATCAGCATACCATGGCAGTGAGTCCCTCGTGCAGACAGAGTTGAAAACTTCAATGTTGCCATCAATTAAGGGGCACTCGGAGGTGACTTTCTACATAAGGGCAACAAGCCTCACATACGGGAAATCGTCATTTATGGGCACCTTTTCAGGCACCATTCCCTCCATTCTTGACAAGTGGTCCGCAACTGTGTTGTCGATTCCTTTCTTATCCTGGATCTCTAAATAAAATTCTTGAAGGAGCAAGATCCATCTTAGGAGCCTTGGTTTGGCATCCTTTTTGGTCACAAGGTACCTAATTGCCGCATGGTCGGTGTAGACAATGATTTTGGCCCCTATTAGGTAAGAATGGAATTTGTCGACTGCGAACACAACAGCCAGGAGTTCTTTTTCTGTGGTGGCATAGTTCATCTGCGCGGGGTCTAAGGTCCTACTAGCATAGTAGATAACATGAAGCTTCTTATCTTTCCTTTGACCTAAGACCGCGCCTATAGCATAGTCACTAGCGTCACACATGATCTCAAATGGTAGACTCCAATCAGATGGCTGCATGATGGGTGCAGAAATGAGAGCTGCCTTTAATTGTTGGAATGCCCTTAGGCACTCCTCATCAAAAATGAACTCGGCATCTTTCATTAGCAGCCCGGTTAAGGGCTTTGTGATTTTGGAGAAGTCCTTAATAAATCGCCGATAGAAACCGGCGTGTCCTAGAAAGCTTCGGACTTCTCGTATAGACTTTGGGGGAGGTAGATTTTCTATTACTTGGATCTTAGCTCTATCTACCTCAATCCCCTTACCTTGTATAGCTTTAGGCTTCCAAGGCCACTTATCAAGTGCTCTCAAATACCCCTCGCTTTTTCTCTTTTTTCTCCTATAGGGCGGTTCAGCTTCCTTGCCCTCCTCTATTATTTTATGTCTTGGGAGAAAAGAAGGTTTTCTGATTTGAGGCGGGGGTTTTGGTTCAATTTCGGCCGTCCTTCTCTCTTTTGACTTAGTATTCTCACTCGCCTTTCCGAGTGTTACCCTCATCCTCTTTGTACTAACGACCCCCTTAAATTTTCTTTCCCCCAATTTTCTCATTCTTTTTGCGCCCTTAACCCCATGTGTGTAGATTTTTATATTTTTTACCTTTCCACATGTTTGGGGTTTTGGGTCCACTCTAGCCTCTACTAACCTTTGGGGAACAAGGATTTGTGGGTTATATGGAGCAGGGAAAACACACAGTGCTCCCTTCTCTACCTCTTCGACTACTTCTCTAGGGAGGGGTGTCGGCGATGTTTCTTCGATCTCCACTCTTTCCTTGCCAAAACTCTCAACAACATTATCATCCTCACTAGGCATCTCAATCTCACCTTCACTAATGTTTGCTACGACGTTTTCTTGTCTCTCGTGAGAGGGTTTTATGGCCGTCTGAGCGAGCTGGGAGATTCGCGTCTCCATTGACTCTTGGTAAGTCGCTATTGAGTCGACCTTATCGTTGAGCTGCTCAAAGGCTTTGGTATATTCGAGGTTGCGTAGCGTAATCTTTTCGTTTTCGAGGGTTTGTACTTGCATAAATTCCCTTAATTTTTGCTCTAGCCTATCAATAGCGGAGGCTTCCATAAATTTATCAAACATTGCTAATAGGCTAGGACTCACGGATTCGTCCGGTTCCTCGAAGTATTGAGATTGGTATTCATATTGAGAGTTAAGGTATTGTCCCTCGAAGTATGGGGACGGTTGAGGCTGGTAGTTATAGAAATCATGATTGGGGTAGTTGAAATTTTGAGGATAGTCATTATAAAAGAAATTAGGGTTGTACATCAGATTAAGCGCGAAGGACTTATCCTAAAAATTTTCAAGATTAAATTTAAAATTTAAAAATGCCTTAGTCTCTACGGTGTAACGACGGAGTTACGATATAGACTAAATTGGTCCTCGGCAACGGCGCAAGAAACTTGATCGAAGATTTGTGTATCAATAAATATTTATAACTGCAAGTGCACAATTTCGTCGTTGAGTTTTAAAAGATATCGAACCACAGAGACCAATAGTTGACCTACCGTAATTCTGCAGTTACGTTGTAAATCTAAGGCGATGGATTTAGTTTTAAGATTGTTTTGAGTTGGGAAGAAGAATTTAAATTAAAGATTAAAATTAATTAAAGCGGATATCGGTATGTAATTAATTAACCTTCGGGAATTTAATAAATTAATAGCGCGCGGAAAAGTGTTTATCTTTTAGAAGAACTTTCTCAATTTAAAGGTTTAAACCTCACACTCTCGTTTTGTTGATAAAAACCATATTTTCTAAGCTAGGAGTTTTACTGTCACTTTTCTACCACCTTAGCTTCAAAAGTATATTTTGAAAATCAATTAGTTCTAATTAATCCTAACGTGGCTCTCGCTCGTTCAAAGATTAATATCAAATTCCTACTATCTAGTTAAAACCTCAAACTCTCGCTCTATTGATTTTAGTCTTAGTTGCTTTATTTTACTCTCGTTCAAAAGCTTTGAATTAAATTAGGAATTCGAATCAGAAAAACAGTTTAGTTGGCGCGCGCTAAATCATTATTAAACTCCCTTCGGAGAATTAACTTACATACCGATATCTAGGGATTTAGCTAGACATAGCAAGAGAAATAAATAAATAAAAACAGCAAATTAAACAAGACATAATAAATAAATAAATATATAAATAAATAGGTGCATAAAAACCTGGAAATAGAATCAGCTGAAAACTGAAATTAAAGTTGCTGGAATTAAAGGAAATAATTTTCTTGACTAGAAAGTGAAATCGGATTTGAATTCGGACTTCCGATGTGGAAGAAATGAGACAGTTTACAAAGTAGGAAATATAAACTGACTGAAAAATAAAGGAAATAAGGCGTCGAAAATTCTGAATTTGAGTCTTCTATTTATAGGGGAGAATTTGCTCGTACGATCCACAAAAGTAGGAAAGATAAGCTTCACTTTGATCTCATCCAATTGCCATCCGATTAGGAACAGAAAACGGATCAGACGGTGTGCCACTTCCCCACGTCACGGAAAATTGGTTTTTGCTGATTTTGAATTCTGTGGCGGGCGCCACGAGTTTCATGGCGGGCGCCACAAGGCTTCTGGGGGCAAATGCCCCTTTCTGCTGGGCTCCTTTGCGGGCCGCGTGAATTTGTGCTTTGCACCCCCCTTTTTGGCTGCGTTTTTGGCTCTTTTTGCTCAATTCTCTTCTCCGACCTATTTTATTCGACATTACTGAAAACAAAACAAATACCAACATAAAAAGACATAAATGAAATAAAAACATATGAAAATGCAACTAAAGTTTACATAAACTAAGCTAAAAATACGATATGATTTCGTGTCATCAGTATTAGACATGTTAATGTGTATATGCTTGACTTAAATGATAATGACCTAGGTAGTGCTAAATGTCTCATAACCAAAAATGATGAATCTTGGTTATGGCATAGAAGATTAGCACACTTGAACTTTGATTTACTAAATAAGTTGGTATCCAAAGATTTAGTCGTCGGCCTTCCAAAAATCAAATTTTCTAAAGATCACTTATGTGATGCTTGCCAAAAGGGTAAACAAACCAAGGTATCTTTTAAATCTTAAAAGATGATTTCAACTACAAAACCCTTGGAACTTATCCATATGGATCTTTTTGGTCCATCAAGAACTAAAAGTCTTGGTGGAAATTACTATGGTCTTGTGATTGTTGACGACTATTCTAGATATTGATGGACACTCTTCTTCTCTAGTAAAAGTGATACTCTATCCGCTTTTAAGAAATTTGCCAAGATGATTCAAAACAAACTCAACCTTAGTGTTGGGTTTTTGTATGTTGCCTACATTTTGCAAAAACAACTATCAGCCAAATGCTGTAGCAAGTGGAACAGCATTGTGTGATCTGTTTGTTGCGCGCCAACTCGCGCTATATTTATGTACAAGATCTTTTGAAGATTCTATGAAGTTTTATGTTTGACCTAGCGTGCTGATCAAGACGCGCATATTTAATGAGCTGTAAAAGGTTGTCTTGCCTTGGTGTATTTCCATAAGTAATATTGATATATTTTTGGAAACAATATTCTTGCCCATGAAGAATTGTTAACTGGACCTGACAACGTCCAAGCTATGTTTTGAAGCCATAACCCGTGCTAGCTCAGTACTATATATATGTGAATACAAACCCTAGTTTGGGTGGGAAACCCGTGTGTGTACTAAAGCGTGTGTTTAAGGTTTTAGGGTTTTCTCGTGTTAATTGTCAGTCTTGCTTGCGTCTTCATGATTCAAGCTAAGGACTGTGTTTGAGTTGTAATGGTGTACTGCTCCTAAGCCTTTAAGTACGGAGTAAGTTTGAGTCAGAAGAGTGTGTCTCTTGTCCAAACAAAACATAAAGAAAAACGTGTGTAATTGATAACAGTGATGTCTGTACTGTTGGTAGGAATTGAGACGGGGTCTCATGTCTAGGAGTTCCTAGGTAGAGCAGTCAGTGGTAGGGTCTAGGTGCGAAGACAAGTAGTGAGGCTACGTTGTGCTTTTCACTAGAACTATAATAGTGGAGTTCATTCCTGGATTGGTATCCCCCAGACTAGGGCAGTTGCGCTGAGCTGGGTTAACAAACACACTGTGTTATTTATCATTCTGTCACGCTTATTTTACTTTGCTACACTGCGTTTTATTATTATTGTGTGACAAGTGCTCGGACAAGTGCTCTAACATTATGCACAACATGTGTCTGTCTGGTAGCCAGAATTTCAATTGGTATTAGAGCAGGTCACTCTACCTGTTATGGTTTTAAAAGGGTGAGATCAAGGGAAGAAATTTTTTGGTCTGGCAGTTGTTGTGTTATTATATATGCATGAAGCTCTGACAGATGCTCTAACATATGTCCTACTGTAGTAGGTATGTTTTTAATATATGCATGCATGTTTTGAGAGGGAGGACTTATGGTTTGTGAATGCATGTATTGAGGGGGAGCACGTATATCTGATTTTTTATCTGATGTGTGGAAGTGAAGGAATTTATGTGTATCTCTCCAAGAACTAGCTCTAGATTGTTTTAGGCAAAATTTTGCCAAAGGGGGAGATTGTTGGGTTTTTGTATGTTGGCTACATTTTGCAAAAACAACTATTAGCCAAATGCTGAGCCAAATGCTGTAGCAAGTGGAACAGCATTGTGTGATCTGTTTGTTGCGCGCCAACTCGCGCTATATTTATGTACAAGATCTTTTGAAGATTCTATGAAGTTTTATGTTTGACCTAGCGTGCTGATCAAGACGTGCATATTTAATGAGTTGTAAAAGGTTGTCTTGCCTTGATGTATTTCCATAAGTAATATTGATATATTTTTGGAAACAATATTCTTGCCCATGAAGAATTGTTAGCTGGACCTGACAACGTCCAAGCTATGTTTTGAAGCCCAAACCCGTGCTAGCTCAGTACTATATATATGTGAATACAAACCCTAGTTTGGGTGGGAAACCTGTGTGTGTACTAAAGCGTGTGTTTAAGGTTTTAGGGTTTTCCCGTGTTAATTGTGAATCTTGCTTGCGTCTTCATGATTCAAGCTAAGGACTGTGTTTGAGTTGTAATGGTGTACTGCTCCTAAGCCTTTAGGTACGGAGTAAGTTTGAGTCAGAAGAGTGTGTCTCTTGTCCAAACAAAACATAAAGAAAAACGTGTGTAATTGATAACAGTGATGTCTGTATTGTTGGTAGGAATTGAGACGGGGTCTCATGTCTAGGAGTTCCTAGGTAGAGCAGTCAGTGGTAGGGTCTAGGTGCGAAGACAAGTAGTGAGGCTACGTTGTGCTTTTCACTAGAACTATAATAGTGGAGTTCATTCCTGGATTGGTATCCCCCAGACTAGGGCAGTTGCGCCGAGCTGGGTTAACAAACACACTGTGTTATTTATCATTCTGTCACGCTTATTTTACTTTGCTACGCTGCGTTTTATTATTATTGTGTGACAAGTGCTCGGACAAGTGCTCTAACATTATGCACAGCATGTGTCTGTCTGGTAGCCAGAATTTCACTTAGGATTACTACAATTAGGAGTGATCACGGTGGTGAGTTTGAAAATACAAAATTTGAAAAAATTTGTTCCAAATATGGCATAGAACATAATTTTTCCGCTCCACGAACACCACAACAAAATGGAGTAGTGGAGAGGAAAAATCGTGCTAGAAGAACTTGCTAGGACTATGCTTAACGAATCCTCTCTCCCTAAGTATTTTTGGGCGGATGCAATTAGCACCGCAAGCTATGTTCTAAATAGGGCTATCATAAGGCCCATTTTGAACAAAACTCCATATGAAATACTTAAAGGAAGGAAGCCAAGTATTAGTCATTTGCATGCCTTCGGGTGTAAATGCTTTATTTTGAACAATGGCAAAGAAAATCTTGGTAAATTTGATGCGAAGTCGGATGAGGGTATATTCCTAGGCTATTCATTAAATAGTAAAGCATATATGGTGTTTAACAAAAGGTTACATATTGTCGAAGAGTCGGTTCATATAGCATTTGATGAGTCTTTGCCGAAAGAAAGCGGGAAAGGATCTTTTATTGGTGCAGGTGTCGATACGACGGACATTCTTAAGGACCAAGACGTTGGCAGAAATGATCAATCCGTTACGGATGATCCGGAAGACAAGGACGATGCATCCACACCATCACACAAGGTTAAAGACAATGATGATGAAGGTGGATCTTCCTCTTCAAAGAATCATCATAAAGTAAGAGGCGCCGGACTAGCTAAAGAATGGCGGACCTTAAAGAACCACCCAATAGACAAAATATTGGGAGATATCTCTAAGGGTGTGTCTACACGCTCACAGATAAGTAACTTTTGCTCATACTTTGCATTTTTGTCTCAAATTGAATCTAAAAACGCAAAAAGTGCATTACTTGATGAACATTGGATTCTTGCTATGCAAGAGGCACTAAACCAATTTACAAGAAACGGGGTTTGGGATTTAGTTCCACCACCCTCAAATCAACAAGTAATTGGCACAAGATGGGTTTTTAGGAACAAACTTGATGAACATGGAGTCATAGTTAGGAATAAGGCATGTCTAGTAGCTCAAGGTTATAACCAAGAGGAGGGCATTGACTATGAGGAGACTTATGCTCCGGTTGCCCGACTAGAAGCCATTAGACTTTTGCTTGCATATGCATGTAACATGAATTTTAAGCTTTATCAAATGGATGTTAAAAGTGCTTTCCTAAATGGATACATTAATGAAGAAGTGTATGTAAAACAACCTCCCGGCTTTGAAAATCATTAGCACCCCGACTATGTTTTTAAACTAAAACGAGCTCTTTACGGTCTCAAACAAGCCCCGCGGGCTTGGTATGATCGTTTAAGCAAGTTCTTAATCAAAAATGGGTACTCTAGAGGGAAGGTTGACACTACACTATTCATTAAACGAAAAGGAAAGGATGATTTACTTGTCCAAATATATGTTGATGATATCATTTTTGGTTCTACTAGTTCATCTCTTGTAAAGAATTTCTCTAGCTTAATCCAAGGTGAATTTGAAATGAGTATGATGGGGGAGCTAAACTACTTTTTGGGATTGTAAATTAAGCAATTAGAAGAAGGAACATTCATTTACCAAACAAAGTATTGCCTTGATTTGCTCAAAAAGTTTGGTATGTCCGACTCAAAGTCCATAGACACACCAATGGCTTCCACATGTGCATTAAGCAAAGATGAAAGTGGCAAGGATGTGGAAACTAAGAAATATCGAGGTATGATAGGCTCTTTGCTTTACCTAACGGCATTTAGGCTGGATATTATGTTTAGTGTTTGTATGTGCGCTAGGTATCAATCTTGCCCTAAGGAGTCTCATTTAAAGGCCATTAAAAGAATTTTTAAATATTTGCATGGAACTTCAAACTTTGGCCTATGGTACTCTAAAGGGAACGGTTGCTCTTTGATTGGTTACTCTGATTCCGACTTTGCCGGGTGCAAGTTGGATAGGAAGAGTACTAGTGGAACTTGTCACTTATTTTGTAACTCTTTGGTTAGTTGGCATAGCAAAAAGCTAGTTTTGGTTGCATTGTCAACGACCGAGGCCAAATATGTTGTTCCCAAATTCTTTGGTTGAAGACACAACTTCTCCACTATGATTTGAAACTTCAACATATTCCTATCTTTTGTGACAATACTAGTGTTATCAACCTCACCAAAAATCCGGTGTTACATTCAAGGACTAAACATATAGAGTTTAGGCATCACTTTCTTCGCGATCATGTAGAGAAAGGTGACGTTGTGTTTGAGCATGTCGAGTCTAAGAACCAACTTGCCGATATTTTTACAAAACCTTTAGCAACGGAACCCTTCATACACATTCGAGGAGAACTAGGGATCCTCGATATCTCTAACCTTTCCTAGATATATCTCCATATGCACTTTATGTATATACATATTATATGCCTCTTGGTGACTTGAAGCATCACACATGACAAAGTGCATAACTACTTCGTGGTAAAGGTTCTATTGTATCACATCCTCATCTCCTCTCTTTTATATTCTCTCGTTTAATTTTTTTTTGAATCATCAACTTGACATGTCATATTCGCATTACATCATATATTGCACATTTCCAAAAATTTTGCATGAGATAGTAATAATTCTCAATGTCTACATCTATAAAATGGCATTTATGATTTGATGACTATAGGTTTTTGTCAAAAAGCTTACAACATGTTGCTCATATGACATTCATGTCTTTTTCATTTCTTTATGACTTTCACATTGATGTGATATGGCTACATGAAATCTACATGCTAAATAATAGGATGCATGTTTGTTTATTTTATTCGTCCGTAGAATATGTTTTGAATTGATTATAATGCCGATGTTTGCTAATCATGTAATTTGGTTTGGCTTGTTATTCTACATGCCATGTTTATCATGATGCTTTGTTTCGTCATTGGAAAATATTCGTGCATATTTTGCTTAATTATTTGATCACGATACTTTCATCATATAGTGCATTTCGACAAATGTAAGTGCATCATATGACATATATCTTTTTAAAAATGTCTTTGAATTTCGATACTTCTCATGAGAGTTCTTTTCTTCTTTTTGATAATGTCAAAGGGGGAGAAGAATTGGCAAGAGTTTTTCAAGCATAAGCTACAAGCAAAGGAAAAAGGCTTTGAGCATTCCGATCCGATTACATACAAGAGAGCATCGACTAAGGGGGAGCTTCGCAAGTGGTTAGCCTTGTTGTTGTTTGCGTCTGTAAATATAGCTGTTTATATATTGCATATTAGGTAGGCTTAGATAGCTTATGCAATGAGGTTTTGACAATTATCAAAAAGGGGGAGAATGTAAATGCACCAGTTCCCCTCCGAGTTTTAATAATTGTCAAAACACATCAAAATAGAGTAGAATATATGTTGGTAACATTTGATATTGACTTGACAGCAAAAACCATTTTATAAACTTTGAAAAACTATGTTTTGAGTAATTTGTATCGATACATATGAACCTTGTATCGATACAAAAGACCTGAAACTTGTTCAGGCTGATTATCACGCATTTGTATCGATACAAATTGTTCTCCCTGAAGTCAGAGGAGCCTCTGTGTTTCGAAACACACTTTTATGTTTCGAAACACATGAAGACTCTCTTGAAATCAGAGAGAGCTCTGTGTTTTGAAACACACTTGTGTGTTTCGAAACAAATCAGTTAGATCAAATTTTTCTAGTGTATGTATCGATACATACGCGTGGTTGTATCGATACATAACCACTTTGTTTCAGTTTTCCAAGCGCTGTTAGTTGCTTGTATCGATACACACTGATATATGTATCGATACAAACCTGTTAAATTGTGCCTAAATTTACTCAATTCTATTTTGTCTATAAATAGCTATATGTGTAATCTTTGTAAGTGATGAGAAATCAGTGAGCAAATTAGAAATTGTTCAAAAACGTCTTGTGATCAAAATTGGTTAAGGGTTTTGGATCAAGGACTATTCAAAAACAAGATCATCATCTTCTTCCAAAGTATTCATCAATTGAGATTGAGAATGGGATCAATTGAAGGTTCTTGAAGATTGTGGAAGATAACGTTCGAAGTTTGGGTTCGTGGTGAATCAGAACCGCTGTCGAGTTGATTTGTTTTTGAAGGGGATTTCTCATCCGGATTCAAGAAGGGAAGCTTGCTTGAATGATCAACGGAACCTGACGACGGAATCAGCTGGATGATCAGCGCAAAGTTCTTCGGTGAAGATAGGTGCACTTATGGTCCCCTAATTTGATATTTTTGAAATTTTAGTCCCCCTATTTCTAAACCCAACTTTTTGGTCCCTCTATTAACAAAGTCAACTTATTTTGTTAGTCCCCTTCCATTTTTGATGATTTGGCATACTAATTGCTGATGTAACACTGATGTGGCAAGGAAGATTGAGGAAGATGGTTTTCGATGTCATTTTTAAATTTCTAAAGTTGTTTTGTGTTTGTTTACAATTATAAAAATCATTTTTGAGAACAAACACATGGTTCTTCCTTAAAAAAAAATATTGATTTTGAAAGAATCATTAGAAATAGCTTTTCATTTTCAACCCAAAAATGAATTTTTTTAACAAAATAATTTTTATGAAAATCTGAAATAAGCACATCAAAAAAAAAAAAATTACATTTTTCAAAAAAAAATTAGATTTTTTCTTGAAAAAATCTCAAACAAACGGAGCCAAATCTATTTTTTAAAAAAAGATTTTTTTTAAAAATCTATTTTATTTTAATCTCAAACAAACACACTCTATATTAAATTAAAAATGAAGGAAATTGCAAAGCAACCAAAGTTGAAACCAAGGGATTATAAATTATTAGGACATAAATATGAGGTTTTTAGAAGAAAAGCATAGATTGTGGATTAAGACATGGAGGAAAGAAGAAGAAAGAGCTAAGATGAACATATTGGTTGGTAATGTGGTTATTCCAAAACAGTTGACCTTTGTGTTGAATTGAGAGAGAGTTGAGAGAGACAGACACCGCAACAAACAAACGCGTCTTTCAAATTCATTCACATTAAATTAAACTAACACAAACTCAAACTCAAACTCAAACGATGTCGTTAGAGGAAGAAGACGAAGGTTTCGAGCACACGCTACTTGTGGTACGGGAAGTCGCCGTCTACAAGATCCCTCCTCGAACAACCTCCGGCGGCTACAAGTGCGGCGAGTGGCTTCAATCCGACAAGATCTGGTCAGGTCGGCTCCGAGTTGTATCACGTAAGGATCGATGTGAGATCCGGTTAGAAGATCCGAACTCCGGCGATCTCTTCGCTGCGTGCTTCGTGTTCCCTGGTCAGCGTGACGGTTCTGTTGAACCGGTTCTCGACTCGTCTCGCTACTTCGTTCTTAAGATCGAGGATGGTCAAGGTAAGCACGCGTTTATTGGATTAGGGTTCACAGAGAGGAACGAAGCTTTTGATTTCAATGTTGCGTTGTCTGATCATGAAAAGTATGTCCGGCGAGAGAATGATAAGGATTCCGGTAACACCGATGCTGCTGAGGATTCTCAGATCGACATTCACCCCGCCGTTAATCATAGGCTCAAGGTATTTTCTCTCTCCAATTTTGTGTAATCAATCTAATTCTTCAGATTGTTATTATTATTATTATTATGATGATGATGACTATTTGTTTTCAATTTTCAGTTGATAAATAACTTGTAGTTAGTGCGATAAATTTATTTAGATCATACTTGCCCGACCGCCTTTCTACTATGTTCATAGTATGAACGGTTTTTTGAAATTGTCAATGTACTTGATTACTTTTAATTAGTGTTAGTTGTTGTTGAGCTAGAGTTAAGTAAATCACTGAGATGTTTGTGCTGTACCTATAATTAGTTTATGCTATTTTGATGATGATGATGGTGAATTGAAAATGGTGGTCTGTTTTGGCCAAATCCAATTTTTAGAGCAATTTCTGGTTGTGTTTTTTGTTTTTTTGTTTGTCCAACAATGTTCTTAGTCACGATTGTGGTCAGATAAATATCATTGACATTACAGATGATTCTCATTACATGAGGCCAATTCAGCTTCTATAGTGGCTGCGGTCAGTTGAGACATCAAAATTCAAAAACTTTGTTGTCGCGACTCAGATTGTGGACCTTGTGGATTATTCATCCAACTTTTGGATGAATTTACTTTCTCTTTTCTATGATATTTTTCCCTGTGAATCCTGGTTTTTCCTATATTTGAAGTATTTGTTGATTGGTATGTACTATGTAGGAGGGGGAAACCATCAGGATTAATGTGAAGCGCAAGGTGGCTGGTGGAGCTGGCATGCTTTCGGCTGCTGGCCTGACAGGTGTCCATATAGCAACACCAAAGCCAAAAGTGTTGAACCTTGCTCCACCACCAGGTGCTGGGAAAATCAGATCTTCTCTTCCACCCCCACCAAATGATCCTGTTGCTGTTCGGATTGCTTCTACCAGTTCTGGATCTAGTGTCAAAGGGTCACATGAAGACATGAGGCACTCTACAGATTCTCTATCAGATCTTTCTCAACTACAGGTATGCTGGTCCTGCTACATTCTTTAAGACAATTTGAAGATTATTCTAATAAAATCTAATTTTGAAGATTCTGTGTCTTACCTATTTAATCTTAATACTTTGGTTGGAATTAATTACCTTTACTTTTTCATTGTTGCCATCTTAATTTTGTATCCCCCAAGTTCTAAGCTCTTGCTCCTTTCCTTATAAGGCAGTATAACATTAGTACACTGGTAGTACTATTTACTGTGCTAACGAAGTAATACAGTCAACACTTTGGTTATGTATACAATAGTTATTCTGCCAATTTTGTTTTGAGTCGCAGAGTTATCAATCCAGATTCCTACATAAAATGACAGTTTTTTTTGACAAATATATAAAATGACAGTTCTAATTTGTAAAACAAGCAATTATATTAGTTATCCATTTCCGGGATCATTTGACTTTTTGGTTTAATTTCCCTATATGGGCTGTAGTCCCGGTCACTGTTTAAAATGAATCATTTGTAATATATTTCGTGTTTTTGCATTTACAGAAGAATCTTCCCTCATCAAGTACTTCTGGATCAACAGCTGCTTCAGGATGGGCAGCCTTTTGATTAAATATACGGCCACTCCTGGATTTACAGCTGCATGTGGATGGGCAGCATTCTAATTATATATACGAGTATCTTAACTATGAGGTTTTTATTATTCTCTGGTTTATTTTTGGGGCTCTTCATTTTGAGAAATGAAATTGTGGAGGAAGCAGGAGAAAGAGGTGTCATAAGTATAGCAGCGCAAGATACTGAGTAATTCGATTGCTCTAGGAATGTCATGGAAACATTGATGTTATTCCTTGGTTTGTATAACAGGTTTCTATATCCTTATAAAATTAATATCAGCCCGATCCCTTGATTTTTTTCTATCTTTCATGACTGACTGATGTGTGTGCTTATGATTTTCATGCTCAAAGAAGTGTTCCTAATGCATTTCATCAACCATAAACTGAATACCAATTTCGTAACATTGTAACTAACATTGTAACACGCTTTCCAAAATTTATTTGTCCCAACTCCCAACTATGGGAGAAAATTATTGTCACGTATTACCTATTAGGGTCTTGTAGTCCATAACAATGGGACTCCCTCCATCCCAAAATAAATGTTCTATGGTCAAAATTGTTTGTCTCAAAAATAAATGTCTTTTACTATTTATAACATTGATTTTTTCTATTTTATTTAGTATTTCAATGTTTACTACTAATAAAAAAAAGGTATTTTAGTAAAAGTTATATTTTCTCTTTTTATTTACACACTTAAATTGGGACAGAGGGCGTAATAGTTCATAAAAATTTATAAGTCAATTTATATAAACATCTTCCCTGGTGCATCAGCTTTGTGGCACAGAAAATTATAGCATAGTTGTGGGAAATGGATTTTATTTTCCAACAATTTATTCACCTCAGCTCAAACTGAATATAGGCTTCAAAGTACTCCTTCCATCTCAAAATAAATGATTTACTTGCCAAAATTGTTTGGCTTAAATACATTTTTGGTCATCTAACTATTTTTTTAATGTTTCACTTTAGTTCTTTAACTTTCATTCTGTTAACCTACTTAGTCCTAACCGTTAACAAAATGCCAAAAACATTAAGTTTGAGTACGTTGCAAGATATGACTTGTATAGTGGTCGTGTGACAAGCATAATCTTTGTTTCAAGCTGAAAAGAAGAGATGGAAGAGAAGAGAGAACTCAAAAAGTCCCAAATTGAATTTAGAGTTTTCAATACCCCATAAATCTAGCTCTAATCTTCTCTTCTCTTCTCCAATCAATCTTACTTTTTTCTTCTCCATGAAGAGAGTATGATAACCCAAAATTAGTATGATTACAAATTAAAGCACTTATTTGTTTGATGTGCATAGAAAATGTGTGTTAAATGCTTAATGTGAATGTGATATCAATACACCGGCAAGCATATCATAAATGAATGAATGTATTTATTTATTTCTAACTCGAATTATCATTTCCCTTATGACAACAATGTGGGAGAATTGAAATATAGTAGAATATAGTAGAATATATTTTGGTATCAATTGAAATTAACTTGACAGCGAAAAATATTTTAGAAACTTTGAAAATCAATTTTTAAGTGTTTTGTATCGTTACATACTTGTATCGATACAAATGTCCTGAAACTTGTTCAGGCTGATCACCACGTATTTGTATCGATACATAACACTTTTGTATCGATACAAATAGTTCTCAATGGAGTCAGAGGAGCCTTTGTGTATCGAAACATGCTTGCATGTATCAATACACACATAGACTCTCCTGAAACCAGAGAGAGCTTTGTGTATCGAAACACACATGCTTGTTTCGATACATATCAGTCAAGAATCTGTTTTTACTGGTGTATGTATCGATACATAATCGTGGTTGTATCGATACATACATACAAAACTTCAATTTTTTGAACACTGTCAGGGACTTGTATCGATACACACTAATGAATGTATCGATACACTTCTGTCAAATTGTGCCTAAATCTACTCCATTCTATTTTCTCTATAAATAGCTACATGGGGATTTGTAGTAACAATGAGAAACAGTTGGAAAACACTCCTTTGATCAGAATTGCTGATATTTTGGATCAAAGTGCATTCAAGACAAGTTCATAATTTTCTTTCAAATCTCCATCAACTTGAAATTGAATATGGGTTCAATCAAGGGTTCGTAAAGGATTTGGAAGATAACGTTCAGTGTAATTCGCGGTGAATCAGAATTACGATCGGGTTGAATTGTTCTTGAAGGTTGGGTTTCTCATCCGGATTCAAGAGGCATCGCTTGCTTGAAGGATCAAAGATATTTGGCGAAGGAATCGGCTGTACGGTTTTTCACAAGGTTCTTGGAGATCAAGATAGGTGTGAGGATAAACCATTGGAATCAGAGGTTGAAGCCAACATTGAGTTGAGGTCGAACAATTCTCATTGAAGCTACGACGAAGATAGTAGATTGAGTCTTTATCGTTCGTGTATTGTATTATTGTGAATTGTGCATTTGTAACCGTTTTTCGAAGATTCTTGAAAATCTCAACTTGTCCGTTTGATAAGTTGGGAAAGATGTATCGGCCGACCGCGAGGACGACACCATGGAAAATCTCAACTTGTCTCATTGTCCGTTTTTCTTGCATTCTCTATGCCTTAACTCATTTACATTCGGTTTAATTGTTAATTGAGAAACTTGAATTCTAGTGCACACTACGTGTTTGATGAAATTCAAGTTTCGATACTTTGGTTGCAATAGATTGTAAATTCCATAAAATTGTGTGTGTGATAAGTTTTCAAAGTAAAATATAAAATTGAATAAATTTGCTAGCTTCGAAACATTTCGATTGTATTTGTCTTATCATCATCAACTATTAAGGCTATACTACTTTTCCTTTGGTCCAAAGGTGCAAAGTAGACTACCGATCTAGGTAGCTTCTGCGCATTCTTTTATCAATCCGAAAAATCATTTGTTTTATTTCGGAACGCTTATTCACCCCCTCTAAGCATAGCCACGTAGTCTAGCAAGTGGTATCACGATCCCGGTTCGATTTTTATGAAAATTGTGTGGATTTGTGCCAATTATTAGATCACCATGGCTTTTGCACCTAAGGGGGCTTATAATAGAGCACCGATATTCAACGGCGAATATTTCGACTATTGGAAAAGTAGTACGAGGATTTACAGCAATTCTTTTGATAGTGAAGTTTGGAACACCATTGAAAACGGTCCCTTTGTTCCGACAAATACCAATGTAAATGGTGTGGTCACAAACAAGCCTATGGCACAATGGAATGACAATGATAAGAAGAAAGTGAGCTATGATGCGAAAGCTCAAAACATCTTAATCTCCTCTTTGGGGATTGAGCAATTCTATCATGTTTCGCATTGTAATTCGGCAAAAGAAATGTGGGATACATTAATTACTCACTTTAAAGGTATTAATGAAGTCAAACAATAAAAAATAAACACTTTGACACAAGAGTTTGAACTTTTTCGCATGCGTGATGGTGAAACTATCACGGAAATGCAACAAAGATTCATTAAAATCACATACAAATTGCATGGTCTTGGAAATCCTATTGCAAACGGGGTTGCTACTAATAAAATCTTAAGGTGCTTGTCTAGGATTTGGCAACGTAAGGTCACCGCTATCAAAGAAGCGAATGATCTTTCACAATTGAGCCTTACAACACTATTGGAAAAGCTTGAGGAGCACGAACACGTACTCATGGCTCTCGAAAAGGATGAGAAAGGATCTAAAAATGAAAAGCATGCGGAGAAAGAAAAATAGAAGGAAATGAAGTCAATTGCTCTAAAAACTTCATGTTCTAAATCAAAAGGTAAAGAGCAATGTGATGATACCTTAAGTGACGAAGAGTGGGATGAACAAGAAATGGATATATTTAATCGAAGATTTTACAAGTATGCAAAATTACATGGTATAAAATTTTCGAAGAAAAATGATCACAAGTCACAGAAGAAATCAAGGGATGATATAGAAAAAGAGAAGAGCAAGCCTAATAGAGTATGTTATGAATGTGGCAAATTGGGACACTACAAACCGGAATGTCCATTCTATAACAAATGAAAGGAAAAGTCTTCCGAGAAAATTCACAAGAGTAAGAGAACTTATGTTGCTTGGGATATGAAATTCCTGGCAATCAGTAGTACGATGCTTTAGCAATTGCTACAGCATCTACGGACAGAACAGATAACATAAAAATATTAAAGGACATAAACATAAATAACACAAGTGTTTGTTAACCCAGTTCGGCGCAACTACCCTAGTCTGCGGGATACCAATCCAGGAAGGAAATCCACTAAGTAAAACGAATTCAAAGTCAAACTCCTCGTTTGCACTTCTCACTTCCTAACTACCCGTTTAGACTTCTACCTAGAAACTCCTAGATATGAGAACCTCTGCTCACTTCCTCTCAGTTTGAAGACTTCCACGCAAAGAACCTCTGGTTCACTGATCTTCGCACTGGCATTAAGTTCAATACATAAACACTTAGATGAGAACACTCTCAAACAAAGAAACAAACTCCGTACCTAAAGGCTTAAGAGCAATCTCACAATCAACAATATAAACACCCTACGTCCTTAACATGTACCAACGTGACACAAGAAAGGCTCACAAGTTCACTACTTAAAATATAAACCACGCACGCTTTAGTGAACACAAGAACAACCAACTCCGTACTTCGTAGTTTAAGAGTGGTACACAAGAACAACCGACTCCGTACTTCACAGTTTAAGAGTGGTACACAAACAACTCCATACTTAAAAGCTTAGGAGTGCACACGTTAAAGCACAAGGCTTTAACCACGAAACCCTAAAACCCTAAAGACTACATCTTGTAAATATTGGCTTCGCTACTGACTTTAAGGTTTACACATGTATATATAGAGTCTTCAGCGCAGCTTGACTTGTTCCTTAAGAAAAGGAGTCTTCAAAAATATATCCAATAAAAATAAACCAAATCCTAAAATATAGGAATTATATTTTAGAATTAAATCTTCATATAAGAGATAACTTCTGACCCAAGGCGCGTTCTGTTATGCCAGCTATGCATGATAAAATATATTTTTAAAACAAATCTTTCCAAGATATATTTCAAAAATAAAAACGCGCGCGCCTAAGCTTCAGGGCTCAACATACTCAGATGCTTCAGCATGTCCTAGAGCATCTGGTCCAACATCTAGCTAGTTAGTGTTTTAGCAAAAATGATGCCAATACAAAAACACCAACAATCTCCCCCTTTGGCAAATTTTTGGCTAAAACAATCTTAGGCCATATGTGAATGCCAGAGAGATATACATAGCACACTCCTTCTAATCAATCAAAACATAGCTATTTCGAAGGAGAACAAGCAATATCTTCACATAGTAGATTTCCAATAAAAGTGCTTAAAGATAAGCTTCAACACACAAGCATTAGAGGCATACAACAGCGGATGACAGAAAATAGCCTCACACAGAAAAACATCATAGAAAGTATACTTCATCATAGACAGTGCTTCACACAAAACTTGAATGCTTCAACATCTGATATAACATTATCATGCAAGCATAAGCATAACACTTTCATTCAACATCAGCACTCCCACTGAGAACAATATCTCATGCATATCATAAAGAAACAACTCTCCCCCTGAATGCATGGCAGAGCAACATAAACTACTCCATATCACCATATAGAAAGATATGTCAACATCAAGTAGAACCTCAGGCATATCAGTCAATATCAACTAACTTCTCCATCTTTTTAGCCACAAATATTGCCAAACTTCATATGAGAATTTGAAATAGACATATACCAGAGTAGCATAAACATCCAAAGAACACAAGAAGAGGAAACACAAAGGAAACATGCTTAGAAATCTGCTCTGCAATTTCACATTACACCATAGAACACTTGTGACAATATCATAGCATCTCCATATATTAGCATACTCAGATAACCACAACTGCATAATCCAACACAATACATTCCTGCTCCATGTAACATGCTGCAGCATCAGCAAGCACATCATACAACTAACATCATGACAAGCAACAACTAACAAGATCATGAAGTAATTACTACTACTCCCTCTTTTTAGATATAAATTTTGCCAAACATAGCATATCATACCAGAACATCTCAGAAGTAAAAGCCTAGCAGATTCACATAGTTAAGAACCAGAAGATATCATACCATTGAGAAGAGCATGGATAATGCATCAAGTGCAGAGTTATGACTGTACATAGTCAGTGATAGGCACCTCTACCATAGAGTGTGAACCTCCTTTCATTCTTAGAACCTTGCGTACTACAATAGTAGAAGAATTTCTTGTTGTTGAGAAAATAATAATGATTGGAAGATGGAGAATAAATATGTAGATATGAAAACCAACTTCTCCTAAAACAATGTGCATCGTAAAGGATCATGTACAAGTTACCCATATTGCTATGATTGTGACCCTTCTTTCATTTCATCATACTTGCTTTAGAGTGAAATATTGTAGAGATGCTCTTTCAATATGAAATTCTTCCTCTCATCAGAATGTTCATTTTCAACCAATCTTCTCATACAACAACAACATTCAACGGGAAGATGAAATACCTTACAAAGAACACCATGTCATCTTAGATACTCCATAGTGTAACTGTCCCATGATTAGAAACAACATAAGCTTCTTCAAGTTCCAAGGCTTTGCAGGTTTCTTTCAACCTAGCCATCTTATCCTTTCTTGACATATGTCCGGTTACAACTTTCTTAGATGTTCCAACAATGAAGCATGATTCTCGCTGAATAGCTTGTGGTGCAGAGAATCACTCTTCTTAGCATGATCATCAATCAAACCAGTACAGTATCATCAAATATATTGCCATGTTAGCATAAAGTCCCTCAATATGTCAGATCAGCAGATAAGCATAGAGACTTACTACTTCTCATGTAAACTTGCACTTCATAGACCAAAAATTTAGGCAAAACATTGTCAGGAGTAGTATCTTGAACCTCATTCAATTTGAACCATGTGATGACAATAGAAGTTTTTCAGAGCATAGTCATTCATTACCAACACCATTCATTACCAGCACCATTCTTCAATTATCAAAGTTATACCGGTGCTCCAGAAATTTGTCGTCCATCATGCAATCATTCACATACTATTGTAGAGTTAACAGCAGTTTAAATGACCAGACTAATGAAGATTCTGGAAGAATCATACATATCCATATTATCCAGAAGAAATTTCAACACCAGAATCTTAAACAAAAGTCAATTTTGACCAACATGCATAATAGAATAATCTTCAAATCAACATCAATACACAACTAAGAAGATAGGACATTACTTGAATGCTTTGGCCAACAATATATCAGAGGCATGCACAACGGATATAAGAACAACTAGCCTCATAGAGTATGAACAGAAAGAATTAACCTCTCACAGTGGATTCCCAGATGAAAACAGAAGCTTCAAGACAAATCAATCTTAAGGACTAGGAAAACTAAATTCCTCCCCCTTAACTCATGCAATCAACAAAATGTAGTAGAAACTAATCCTACTTAGTCATCATCACACAACATGCATCATCACACAAGATGCATATACTCCCCCTCAAAATAAGCACAATCACTCCACTCATAGATAGATAGGCAAGAGACATATACTACACATAATATTCCCCTTCAGATAATCAACAGGTAGATAGGAGTTAAACAGATAAGGAATAAAACAAAGCATACTTCACTCCCCCTATCTTCATGGCAGATAGCTATAGCAGAAAGCATAACAATCACAGAAATCATAGCAGGCATACATGCAATAAACTTCAAAGGAATAATCTTCAACCTTCAAGAAACCAGACTACTAACTACTGATATGGTATCCGAATAATAAACTTCAAACTTCAACTTCAGTAGCACAACTAATAATACTCCCCTTCACTTCATGAACATATACGCAAGAGACATGCTTAGAGGAACATAACCACATGGTCCATATTACAACCAAGTGCACAAGCAAGTGCATAGAAAATCCAGGGCTTAACCCATAAAAGCAACATAACATCAGATGCAAGAAGTCAGAATTAACACATAAGATGAAAAGTCAGCAGTTTCCTTAGAGTCTTCCACCACAAATCATCACCTCTGTTGTCATGAGCAATCAACTCTTCAACTTCCAGATTTTGAATAACACGATCCACCAAGAATTTCTTGTCATCTAGTACTTTACTCATAATCTTAAGATCATAAATCATCTGTTGTCTGCTTAACATGGCAGATGTGCCTTTGGCAGATGCTAGAGCAATGTCTGCAGCATGTGACTTGTCCAGAAACCTTGGATCTAAAGTATTGTATGACCCTCGTTGACTAGACTCATCAGATTGATTAAATACAGACTTTGTACCTACATCGTAGATGAACTTACTCAACCCCCTTGAGACATCAGTAGACAAGTTACTCTTCATAGGCCACTCCTTAACCAGATCACCTGTAAGGGTTTTGCAGATCTGATTCTGAGTCACCTCCAACTCAGCAACATCTTCAACACTGCTGCCTAGATATTCATTGATTATAGCAGGTGAAAATTTGACGCATTTGCCACGCACATAAACCTGCATATATTCAGGACTCATAGGGTCATCACCGTCAGTTCTTATGTTCACAATGAATTCTTTGACCAGCTTCACATAGCACTTACCCAGCCCTTTAACAGTCTTCATGAACTCGACAACTTCAACAACAACCATGAGCTCTTGAATATTCAACAAATCAGGGTGTAGATTCCTCTCAACAGCTACCCTTCTTTCACAGATGAACTTCCTCATGGTGAAAAGACACATTGTCTAGAGGAAAAAATGGTACACTCTTAGCTCTTTTCTTCCCTATATCAACTGGCTTGTCAGATGTGCCAACATCCTCTACAGCATCTTCTTCAACCTCAAAGTCACTGTCATCAGATGACACATGTTTTCTCTTCAAAGCCTTTTTCTTAGGCTCAGTAGTTGGAATGTGTTTGCTCTTTGTTCTGCCAGGGCCATACCTCACTTGCTTCAATCCATCAGCATCTTTGGATTTCTTGGTTGACTTTGGTGGTGGTGTGGGTTCTCTTCTAACTCTACTCCTTAACCTCCCAGCAATACTAGGTTTAGGAGTCTTCTCCACCATTTTGTTCACAGATGGAAAAATTTCAACATTAGCTTCAATATGATGAGTATCTCTTTGTGAGTCTGAGAGAACATGATCCTCTGTTTCTACTTCAGTAGTCTTCATACTCTCATCATTTTGATAGACCACAAGTGTATCACCAAACATATTTCCCTCTACATTAGCTTGAGAATCTGAATCATCAGATGTTCTAGCATCTTTTGCAGCACAAGATACAAGACAGTTAACTCAGTAACTCCTTCATCATAATTACCACTTTCAGATATGGTAGTAGTTTGAGCATTCTCAGGAGTTGTTTTCAATACAAGGCTATTTGTGGCCTTTGTGTCAGCACCACCATCAACAAAAGATTTTTCAGTATCTTCTAATCCTAGGGTTGGAGACTCTTGTAAAATCTCAGTAGGAGAATCAATACGCTTTTTATCCAAATCTTCTACATATATGGATTCTATCATAGCATTGATTATGGAATTAAAGACTTTGTAAGCTATGCTATAAGTAGAGTAACCGAGAGTAAATATTTCAGAGGAGCAAATAATCAGAGAACTTGACATCTTCAAATTTCTTCCCACGGTCACTTATGATCCTTACAAACACATTTTCATTCTTTCTCTTTCCAAGACTTCCAACTTTCAAAGGACCCATCACATAAGCAATTACCTCTTTTATGATCATGGTATAAGACGTTTTCTGGTCAGATGTTACAGCATTATCTGAGACATGCGTCCCTTCATATATTCTACAGTGCAACTTGAGAGGAGATTCCCTCTTACTGGCAACATCAGAGCCGATCAAAATATCAAGATGCTGATCAGGAATAATACCATAGAGCAGCGTGGGAAATTCTATTAGCATCTTCACATTCAAACACTTAACATACTTTATGGTTTGATCAAGAACATAAGTGTCAAAGTCATAGGAGATCTTAGTACCAACAATATAAAGAGACTTGTCCAGACCTGTAGCTATGTCAAAGCTGTGAGAAGTGAACATCAAGTTGATAGCTCCATTCCTGTTCAAAATTGCGTATTTCACCGTGAGCTTATTAGATGACAACTTACCCTTCCTTGGCCAAACTTTGACCTGATTACCAGTGATGGTATATGGCATTGTCATTAACCTCAATCTCAGCTGCTAATAATGCCTTGATATATGAGAAGCTAACCCGTTTACTCTTTACATGGACTTTTATGTACCCCTTGCTATAAAGATTATCACAATACTCAGGGATATTTATCGAGAATTCATTCACCCGGTCCTCATAACAGCTACCCAGCCATATTATAGTTCTCTTCAAAACAGCAAAATCAATGAGACCCATGATCTCCTTGTTCTTCAGCCCATCCTTGACTAGTTCTCTTTCCATGGTTGATCTCCTGGTGCTCACAAACTGCCACATCTGTATATTTTTAATGGCATGGAGGAATACTTTGTCTATGCAAATATCAAGGATATTGAGGGGAATTTTCTTGTTGATTGTCTTCTTATGTATGTGCAGAAAACATAGATGATGGAGCATCTTCTGCCACATCATGATTTGAGTCACTTGTAGGTGGACTCTTTCTCTTCAAACTTTTATTCCCAATTGATATGATAGCATGAAGAATAATCTTGCTCCATCCTTTCTTATAATCCACACTAGCAGATTGCCTCATTACCATAGTAGGGGTTTTGATAGATTGGCTTGTTGAGACAATAGCTTTACCACTTGGATTCCTCAGCCTTTTAGTAATATCACTAGTAATCTTTGAAGTAGGCTGCTCAGGAGCCTCATGATTCTTCATATCAAAAGAATCTTGGTCTTCGACATCAAATTTATCTGTGTTAGGCTTACCAAGAAAGATAGACTTCTCATTATTAGAAGAATCACTAAATTTACCCACATCAAACATGCGTAGTCCAATTTCTTCTTCTTTAGAGTCATACTTATCAGACCAGGAAACATTTATACCTTTCTTTTGCTTCTTAAGATAGGTAGCACATTCTATTTTCATGTGTCCATAACATTCACATTCATGACATTGTACACCTTTTTCTTGGTTAGATTTTTCATTAGATGAGATGTCTTGAACATTAGGTCTTCTATTCAGCTTCTTCATAATTATGTTAAACTCTCTTCCAAGAAGTACCTTGGACAATTTCAACATTTTGTCCAGACTGATCCAAGGATGTTTCAACATCTCGTGCAGCATCACGCTCATGATTTGTTTTCTTGAGTGAATTGAGCTGAGTTTTAACAGATGCTTCAACATTCAACATGGCAGAGTGCTTGACATTGGACCTTTGATTCCTTTCAATTCTCATTAACATGTTCTTGAATTCTCTTCCATGAATTGAATATGAAATACTTTCCTCAGTGTGCACAAAATATGTCCTATTAACCAATCCTCCTTCCTTGTCCATATTGCCAGAAAATAATTTCCCCTTGATCTCACTTTTTTAAAACCAGAACAGGTAGAATGACCTGCTCTGATACCAATTGAAATTCCTGGCAATCAGTAGTACGATGCTTTAGCAATTGCTACAGCATCTACGGACAGAACAGATAACACAAAAATATTAAAGGACATAAACATAAATAACACAAGTGTTTGTTAACCCAGTTCGGCGCAACTGCCCTAGTCTGGGGGATACCAATCCAGGAAGGAAATCCACTAAGTAAAACGAATTCAAAGTCAAACTCCTTGTTTGCACTTCTCACTTCCTAACTACCCGTTTAGACTTCTACCTATAAACTCCTAGATATGAGAACCTCTACTCACTTCCTCTCAGTTTGAAGACTTCCACGCAAAGAACCTCTGGTTCACTGATCTTCGCACTGGCATTAAGTTCAATACATAAACACTTAGATGAGAACACTCTCAAACAAAGAAACAAACTCCGTACCTAAAGGCTTAAGAGCAATCTCACAATCAACAATATAAACACCCTACGTCCTTAACATGTACCAACGTGACACAAGAAAGGCTCACAAGTTCACTACTTAAAATATAAACCACGCACGCTTTAGTGAACACAAGAACAACCAACTCCGTACTTCGTAGTTTAAGAGTGGTACACAAGAACAACCGACTCCGTACTTCACAGTTTAAGAGTGGTACACAAACAACTCCATACTTAAAAGCTTAGGAGTACACACGTTAAAGCACAAGGCTTTAACCACGAAACCCTAAAACCCTAAAGACTACATCTTGTAAATATTGGCTTCGCTACTGACTTTAAGGTTTACACATGTATATATAGAGTCTTCAGCGCAGCTTGACTTGTTCCTTAAGAAAAGGAGTCTTCAAAAATATATCCAATAAAAATAAACCAAATCCTAAAATATAGGAATTATATTTTAGAATTAAATATTCACATAAGAGATAACTTCTGACACAAGGCGCGTTCTGTTATGCCAGCTATGCTTGATAAAATATACTTTTAAAACAAATCTTTCCAAGATATATTTCAAAAATAAAAACGCGCGCGCCTAAGCTTCAGGGCTCAACATACTCAGATGCTTCAGCATGTCCTAGAGCATCTGGTCCAACATCTGGCTAGTTAGTGTTTTAGCAAATATGATGCCAATACAAAAACACCAACATGATAGTTCAAGCAAAGGTGGATCTAGGTCCAAGAGCTCAAGTGAAGATGATGAAGAACACGCTCATGTGGTACTCATGAATGGTTCACCTAGCAAAGGCAAGAAACATCACAAACGTCAAGTAAGTGATTCTAGCTCTATCTCTAATGATAATCCTTCATATGATGTGTTAGACTACAAGGCTTCGCTCAAAATGTGACGAGCAAAGCGTTTCAAACAACAACTACGGTTTTTCGTAAAATAATCGAGTAAGCGCGGAAGCTACCTAGATCGGTAGTCTATTGCACCTCGATCAAAGGAAGTGTAGTAAAAGCCGATGGAATGAATACGATACAATGAATGCAATTCGAATTAACCAAGTCAATCAATTTCAAATTACACTTATTCTATTTGAAATTGAGTCACACACAAATTGTACAATTGAAAATCCAAGTAACAAGTGAAGTGAATAACTAATTGGAATGTAAAAGAGATAAAGGATAGAAAGATACACAAGGGAGTGATCACGGAGTTCCCTACTTTCGTACGTCCTCGCAGTCGGCCGGTACCTCTCCGCCCACCTTATCAAACGGACAAGGTGAGAGTTTTACTTCGGAAAAACTCTTTCAATGCACAGTTTACAAACGACTCAAATATGTAAGATACAGACGCTAAACCCGGTCTTCACCATCTTCAACATAAACCCGTCTTTGTAAATGTGCAAACCCAATTCGATCTCGTCTTCAATATTCGTTCCCAACGATCAATCCTTCATGCGATCTCCAATCCAAGAATCCGTGATGATCGTCCGAATGATTCCCTCAACGAACCGAATTGTAACCTTCAAGCAAGCTCTTGAAACCGGATGAGAAACCCAACCTTCAAGACTCAATTAACCCGAGCGACGAATTCTGATTCACCGCGAATTCTCCTCGAACGTTATCCTTCGAATTCTTCAAATCAATCTCCAATTGAACCCATACTCAATCTTCAATTTGATAGAAGTAATGAAGGAAGATGATGATTGCTCTTGAATGATCCTTGATACAAAACTCTCAAACAATCTTGACCAAAGAACTCTTCAATACTGGTTTCTCATACATACAACAATAACACATAAAGCTATTTATAATGGAAGTAGAATTGAGCAAATTTAGGCACAATCTAACAGACTTGTATCGATACATGCATCAGTGTGTATCGATACAAGCAGTTGACAGCAGGAAGGTTTGTGTTCTTGTATCGATACATCCACGCGTATGTATCGATACATACACCAGAAAAACAGAAATTGACTGATATGTTTCGAAACACAAAGGTGTGTTTCGAAACACAAGGCTCTCTCTGACTTCAGACTCAAACAGCTTTAAGTTACAGACTCAAACAACAAAAGGCTAACCACTTGCGAAGCTCCCCCTTAGTTGATGCCGTCTTGCACAAATGTTGAATACCGGATCCGAAGACTCAAAGCTTTAATCATAGCTTATGCTTGCCAATCTTTTCTCCCCCTTTGACATTATCAAAAAGAAGAAAAGAAACTCATGAGAAGTATCAATTCCGAAATAAAGACCCTATAGGTCACATAATGTACTTACATTTGTCGAAATGCACTATATGATAAACATAACGTGATCAAATAATTAAGCAAAATATGCACGAATATAGTTAAATGACGAAACAAAGCATCATGAGAAACATGGCATGTAGAACAACAAGCCAAACCAAATATCATGACTATCAAAGCACATTATTAACATGAGAATACATGTCAATCCATATAATGCAAGATAAATTTATTCACATAGGCAAATAGCAAGTACCAAGATAACAATTCATATAAAATGCACAATAAGATGTAAACAACATATACAAAAGGTGATGAACTAAATATGGTTTTTGGTTTGATATTTGTCAAATCCCCATTTTTATATATGAGTCTCAACAACTTGTCAATATCATTGAGCAAAATTTTTGGAAATGGAGGATTGGACAACTATCCTACCAAAGATCATATTAAGTTGAAGGTATATGCATATGAACAAAGAACCACACAAGCAAGTATAAAATGTAAAAAAAAATAGTAAGAAATGAGGAACAAAGATAAGGAGTAGGTTCTTCCCTTTGAAGTATCATGTATTGAAGGTGATCAATTTCCATAACTTTTATTGTATCAAGTTAAGAACTTATCCTATGTCTTTATGCCTTTAGAAGTCTTGAACGCCATTGTTATCGGTGTCTCTCGTCAATGGTCCAAGACGTTTTCCTACAATTTTAAGCATTGCAAATAGGTACCCAACTCTCATTGGGTCCTAGGTGGTTAGTAACAAAACTATTGATGGATTTGGGAATCCATTGCATTTTGCCTTTAGGTACAAGAACCTTTCTAGCTTGGCACTTGGCAATGGTATGACCCTTATCACAACAATAGTTACAAGTAATGTTGGGATTACATTTCTTTTGATCCTTTGGAACAAACTTATACTTTTTATGCTTAGGTTTGAAATTTTTGTTGAATTTCAAAGGATCAACCGAGTATGTAATCTCGGGTGTAGGAGGTTTATCCATTTGTTCTTTGAGTTCCCTCAACTCTTTATACAAGTGAAAACAACCTTCACAACCGGTCCAACTATTACCATAATCATCATGTTTTAAAGTAGGCTTTTCAATCATAGATTTCTTTAGGGCTTTTAAATCTTTCTCCGTTTCGGATACTTTGGCCTCAAGGTACTTATTTACTTGCATAAGTCCCTTAAGGCGCTTAAAAGCCTCTCTAGCTTCATCATGAAGCTTCTCAAAAGCTACTTGTAAATCATGATAATCCAAAAGAGTATAAGAAGAAGATGGGTTTTGGTTTACCTTTTGAGGAACCTTTCTCTTGCGATCATTGTTGGTTAGGCATACATTTGCTAACACGCTTTCGTCGCTAGAACTTGAACTTGATGAAGAAGAAGAAGAAGAGTTGCTACTCTCCCAAGCCACATAGGCCTTCTTCCCTTTGCTCCTCTTAGTGACCTTAGGTGACTCCTTCTCTTTTAGCTTGAGCTTAGGGCAATTCGTCTTAAAATGACCAACTTGCCCACATTCATAACATGTGCCTTTCTTGGAGTACCTTCCACCTTCACTTTTCCGGTAACCACTATCTTTCCGAAATTTCTTAAGATTTTCTTCGGAATTTCTTATACCATTCTTCCTCATATACCGATGGTAGCGTTTCACGAACAACCCCATTTCCTCATCATCGGAGTCATCTTCACTTTCGCTACTCTCCTCTTGCTCAACCTTTTTGGACTTTGAGACGGAAGCCTTTAGAGCAATTGACTTCCTATCTTTGTCTTTTTCCTTCTCCACATGTTTGTCCTTCTTGGATCCTTTCTCATGCTTATCTAAGGCATTGAGCACACTCTCATGCTCTTCAAGCTTTCCAAAGAGCGTTCTAAGGCTCAATTGAGAGAGATCATTGGCTTCTTTGATTGCCGTGACCTTTGGTTGCCATTTTCTAGATAAACACCTCAAAATTTTGTTAGTAGCAACTTCATTTGCTATTGAATTTCCAAGACCATGCAATTTATGTGTGATTTTTATGAACCTTTGTTGCATTTCATTGATGGTTTCACCATCATTCATATGAAAAAGTTCAAATTCTTGTGTTAAAGTGTTAATTTTTGATTGCTTAACTTCATTAATTCCTTCAAAGTGGTTGACTAATGTATCCCACATTTGTTTTGCCGAGGTACAATGCGAGACATGGTAAAATTGGTCAATCCCTAATGAGGATAGTAAAATATTTTGTGCCTTCGCATCATAACCTACTTTCTTTCTATGGTCGTCATTCCATTGTGCCATAGGCTTGTTGGTAACAACACCATTCAAATCGGTATTTGTCGGAACAAAGGGACCGTTGATGATGATGTTCCAAACTTCAACATCATAAGAAGTGATGTGAATCCTCATACTACTCTTCCAATAATCGAAATGCTCGCCGTTGAAGATTGGAGCGCGATTGTACGCCCCTTTTGGTGCAAAAGCCATATTGTCTAATAATTGGCACAAATCCGCTGAATTTTATAAAAAAATCAACCGGGATCGTGATACCACTTGTTAGACTACAAGGCTACGCTCAAAATGTGACGAGCAAAGCGTTTCAAACAACAACTACGGTTTTTCGTAAACTAATCGAGTAAGCGCGGAAGCTACCTAGATCGGTAGTCTATTTCACCTCGATCAAAGGAAGTGTAGTAAAAGCCGATGGAATGAATACGATACAATGAATGCAATTCGAATTAACCAAGTCAATCAATTTCAAATTACACTTATTCTATTTGAAATTGAGTCACACACAAATTGTACAATTGAAAATCCAAGTAACAAGTGAAGTGAATAACTAATTGGAATGTAAAAGAGATAAAGGATAGAAAGATACACAACGGAGTGATCACGGAGTTCCCGACTTTCGTACGTCCTCGCAGTCGGCCGGTACCTCTCCGCCCACCTTATCAAACGGACAAGGTGAGAGTTTTACTTCGGAAAAACTCTTACAATGCACAGTTTACAAACGACTCAAATATGTAAGATACAGACGCTAAACCCGGTCTTCACCATCTTCAACATAAACCCGTCTTTGTAAATGTGCAAACCCAATTCGATCTCGTCTTCAATATTCGTTCCCAACGATCAATCCTTTATGAGATCTCCAATCCAAGAATCCGTGATGATCGTCCGAATGATTCCCCAAATTGTAACCTTCAAGCAAGCTCTTGAAACCGGATGAGAAACCCAACCTTCAAGACTCAATCAACCCGAGCGACGAATTCTGATTCACCGCGAATTCTCCTCGAACGTTATCCTTCGAATTCTTCAAATCAATCTCCAATTGAACCCATACTCAATCTTCAATTTGATAGAAGTAATGAAGGAAGATGATGATTGCTCTTGAATGATCCTTGATACAAAACTCTCAAACAATCTTGACCAAAGAACTCTTCAATACTGGTTTCTCATACATACAACAATAACACATAAAGTTATTTATAATGGAAGTAGAATTGAGCAAATTTAGGCACAATCTAACAGACTTGTATCGATACATGCATCAGTGTGTATCGATACAAGCAGTTGACAGCAGGAAGGTTTGTGTTCTTGTATCGATACATCCACGCGTATGTATCGATACATACACCAGAAAAACAGAAATTGACTGATATGTTTCGAAACACAAAGGTGTGTTTCGAAACACAAGGCTCTCTCTGACTTCAGGTGAGTTTGCATGTGTTTTGAAACATACAAGTGTGTTTCGAAACACAGAGACTCCTCTGACTTCAATGAGAACAATTTGTATCGATACAAAGGTGCTATGTATCGATACAAATGCGTGATAATCAGCTTGTTCATGTTTCAGGACATTTGTATCGATACAGACTTACATGTATCGATACAAAACACCTAAAAATTGATTTTTCAAAGTTTCAAAATAATGTTTTGCTGTCAAGTCAATTTCAATTGTTGCCTAAACATATTCTACTCTATTTCCATGTGTTTTGACAATTATTAAAACTCGGAGGGGAACTGGTGCATTAACATGATGAACTTCAAAACGCTTTTGAAAAACTATATGGTGAAGCCGCTAATGCATTTAAGAAATTGGCTAAGAGGAAGAAAGTGATTTCTAACTTAGAGTCACAAATTGAAAAATTACAAGATCACTTAGAGGCATTAAAACTTACCATGTTTAATTCAAAAGATGATTTTGAAAATAAGTCATCAAAGAATCGTTGTGATTCTTGTTGTATTTGGCAAGGAGAAGTGAAAAACCTTCAAGCCAAATTAGTCAAGGCTCATATGTCATCTAAGAATGATTGTGATGCTTGTCGTATTTGGGAAGGAGAAGTGAAAACCCTTCAAGCCAAATTAGACGAAGCCCTTGTACCAAAAATTACTTTTGTGGATGTGCAAATATTTTTAACAAGCCTAGAAATAGGCCCTCTAAAAATGACAAATTTGTTAAAAAGAAAATGAATCCCAAAAGAAATTTTTTGAGTCAGAAGGATCATTCCAATGTTGTATGTTACTATTGTTGTGATAAAGGTCATACCATTGCAGAGTGCCAAACTAGAAAAGTTTTTGTACCGAAAGGAAAAATGCAATGAATTCCTAAATCCATCAATGGTTTTGTTACTAACCACCTAGGACCCAATGAGAGTTGGGGAAACAGATTTAGCACGACTTCGCTAGGTTTGAGGTATGTAATTGATATTACGCAATATTAGTATTATCGAAGACAATCCAAATTTACTTATCACTTCGTCTACTCAACTTACTTTTTCAAGGTAAGGTTTCTCCGAACAATGCCTAGTCCTTACATCTCTACCGATTAGTTCCATTGCGCACTACTTAACTAATATTATTAACAAACCATCTTTAATTTTTGAGGTCCAGTTCGCGAAACTGGTATCAACTTCTCATAATTTTCTATATCTTTAAGTCTCATTCCAAGAGACACTACACTAAAAAAATTTAATCCTTGTTTATTGTGTGGTTGCACACTCTGATTCTTGGCACATCAGCACATTACTTATGACTATCGTATCACATCCCTTAGATATGGATTCCTAACTTCAATCAATTTTTTTTTTATTTTCTTCTCGAAGATTCACCAACTCATTATGTTTCAAACACTATGTACTTTATCTTAAGATCCTTCAATTTTCTTTCATTCTCCGGTTTACTACTGTCAGGTCTCTACTTCTTATTCAACCTTAGCTTAACTCTTATCTTTGCTACCATTATTCTATTCATACCCGAGTTCACTCATTGAGTGTTTTGTTGCCTGTAGCTCTTGGTACTTAGTACATCATTCCTACATCCCAGCATTGCAAAATCTTAGGTCCAATAATTACTCCTGACCAGCTTTAACATACAATGCTATTCTTCTTGTCCATCTGTCACCATGCTTGTAAAATGTACACGTTTTCTGAACTTATTCTATCTAGGTTGATATCTGGCCTGGTTGCTAGAGTCCTAAAATAAATTATTTTTCTTAGATACAAATTTCGGTTAGAATTCCATTTTGCTGGTATTGACTCATTCTTACATTATATGGTTCTTACTATTCTCTAAACACTTTGAAACTACCGTCATTACTATGGTTCCTTGCAAGATCGGCTCTTGTAACTAATCCTCCTCAAACTTATTGTTTTCTTGTTTACTACTAGGTAGTACTAAGGTAGGCTTACAATTTTCTTATTGGCAGTACACATTTTGAAGAAATGGGTACGAATAGTGACATTTGGTCATTAATCTTCTACGAAAAGAAAAAAAATGCTAACCAAACTAGATTGAGTAATAACTGAAGGCTTTACTTGTCAAGGTAACTCTAGTTCATCTGGTTCTGGGATCACATCGACTTATTGATAGTGGTAGATTTTCCTTGTGGGTAGCAACATGTTACTCTACGCGTGAATTGAAATTTAAAGTTTAACAAGAAAATTGTGAGCTGCTTAATTTTACTTGATAAATAGATGGTCAAATTGATAAGGTAATTACGCTAACGTGGAATGGGTTAGGACATCTATGATTTAGTCTTACTAACATCACCAAATTTTTGCACTAGTCTTAACGACATCGAAAAAAGTTTATCTTGGTAAGACATAGGTAATCACGAAGAAGTTTTTATGTGTTGTCATAAGCGATTGGTATAACACTTATCTATGGTATTCTTACATACAGGGTCTAAAGGGTAAATTACCGTAACTTAACGATTCTCACACTCTTCACCTTTTCTTCTTAAGTCCTATTTAGAGTTGTATGTGTATAGTCTTATCTCATCCTCCTACCATACTTACTCCATTTGTCTATTCCAACGAACTTCCAACGTCGACTATGTACCGTTGTGGTACAAGTCACGCGTCTCCGTTCAACTTCAGTTGGAAATTTACTCTATATCGTCACGAGGAGGTTCTGACTACTCTCCTCACATCACCCGTTATTTTTACGTTCTGATGGCTACTTTGCAATCCGAAACTTCTTAATTTCAACATCGTCTTTGATGCAAATTCCAAAATTACTTTGTTCTATGGTTCCTGAATTACACCATTTCCCAAGATGGTTCTATGCTCATTACTACATCTTTAGTTTATTCCCTTCGAGAAATTTTGATCCTAGTTCTTCTGCCACAACTTACCTTCCTTATAGCTTCCATATGTTTCAGCGTCGAACGTATGACGCCTCCTACTTTCCATTCATCTTACGCTTACATCGTCTTTAAGATATGTTCTTTTAGTATTTTTTTTATCTCATGAACAATTTGTCCTTTTAATTTCATAACTCTATGACTTATCTAATCGTTTGATTTCAATTTGGTTGTATGGATAATGTATAATGTCAAACTTTTAGGCATTTATTTTATGTATGACTTTATAATATTTCATGTATGGATTGTTTTATGCATGATACATTGTTTTTTATTCGTCCGTAGAATATGTTTAAATGCTTCAAAATGTCGATGTTTTGATAATCATGTGATTTGGTTTGGCTTGTTGTTCTACATGCCATGTTTGTCATGATTCTTTGGTGATTCGTCATTCAAACACATTTGCGCATATTTTGCTTAATTATTTTGATCAGGTTATTTTTATCGTATAATGCATTTCGACAAATTTAAGTGCATCATATGACCTATATTCGAATTTCGATACTTCTCATGAGTACTCTTTTCTTCTTTTTGATAATGTCAAAGGGGGAGAAAAGGTTTGCAAGCATAAGCTATGGATAAAGAGCTTTGAGTGTTCAGATCCGGTTGTTCAACGTATATGCAAGATGACATCAACTAAGGGGGAGCTTTCGCAAGTGATTAGCCTAGTTGTTGTTTGCGTCTGTATCATATAGTTATTTGTAAATTGCATCTTAGGTAGGCTTAGTTAGCTTATGCAATAGTTTTGACAATTATCAAAAAGGGGGAGAATGTAAATGCACCAGTTCCCCTCCGAGTTTTAATAATTGTTAAAACACATGAAAATAGAGTAGAATATGCTTAGGTAACAATTGAAATTGACTTGACAGCAAAAACACTTTTTGAAACCTTGAAAAACCAATTTTTATGTGTTTTGTATCGATACATATATACCTGTATCGATACAAATGTCCTGAAACTTGTTCAGGCTGATTACCACGCATTTGTATCGATACATAGCAGCTTTGTATCGATACAAATTTTTCTCAATGGAGTCCAGATGAGCCTTTGTGTTTCGAAACACATTTGTATGTTTCGAAACACATGAAGAATCTCTGGAAACCAGTAAGAGCCTTGTGTTTCGAAACATACATTTGTGTTTCGAAACATATCAGTCCAACTCTGTTTTTACTAGTGTATGTATCGATACAAACACGTGGTTGTATCGATACATGTACACAAAACTTTAGTTTTCCAACGCTGTTAAGCTACTTGTATCAATACACAGTAATGGTTGTATCGATACAAGTCTGTTAGATTGTGCCTAAATTTGCTCAATTTTATTTTCTTTATAAATAGCTTTATGCGTTATTGTTGTAAGTGTGAGAAACTACTGGTAAACATTTCTTTGATCAAGATTGCTGAGTATTTTGCATCAAAGAGGATTCAAGAACAATCATCATCTTTGTTCACATCTCTATCAAATTGAAGTTTAATATGGGTTCAATTGATGTTTCTTAGAGGAGCTTGAAGGATAACGTTCGGGGTAAGTTCGTGGTGAATCAGAATTACATCCGAGTTGATTGGGTCTTGAAGGTATAGAGTTTCTCATCTGGATTCAAGTGTTGCTTGGATTGATCAATACAATTTGACGAGGGAATTATCCGGACAATCATCACAAAGTTCTTGGTTCAAGATAGGTGTGAGGGTTTGATTGTTGGAAATGGTAATTGAAGTCAAGATTGGATTGAGGTTGCACAATCACAAGTTGGAGCTATGGTGAAGATCATTAGATAGAGTCTATATCTTTACATAATGTATCAATTGTGTACTTGTGCATTCTTATAAAGATTTTCGAATAAAAGTCTCAACTTATCCGTTTGATAAGTTGGGGGGAGACGTACCGGCCCATAGCGAGAACGACGCGAAAGCTAGGGAACTCCCTGATCATCTACGTGTGTCATTCTCTAATCCCTCATCTCTTTACTTTACGATTTGTTGTTAATTCACAAACGCGATTTTGTCATACACGCCAAGTGTTTGACAAAATTACCGTTTGATTACTTTGTTTTCTATCAGACAATTCGATACCGTTAATTGTGTGTGTGAACGATTTTAAAGGAAAAACTATATTTGACAATTGTTTGAATTCGAATATTTGATTGCATTAGTATTATCATTATCACACCATATCGGCTTTACTAGTTTTCCTTTGGTCGAGGTGCAAATAGACTACCGATCTAGGTAGCTTCTGCTAACTCGTTTGATATCCGAAACATTGTGAGTTGTATTTTCGGAACGCTTGTTTTCGCCACTTTGAAAGCGTAGCCACGTAGTCTAACAACCTATCCAAGACCCACCTATTGAGTCTCATGATGTTATCCCTAATGTTGAGGCTGAGGGTAATGCACCTGAAGATGATGATGAACTGTATTTTCAGAATGTCCAACAGGGTGAAGGTTCAAATAAGGCTAGAGACAGAGGACTTAGTGACAATGAGGAGTATGATACTGATGATCTTGATAGTGGAGTAGATAGTGAGGATGAAGAAGGCTCTAAGAGTAAGTATCCAACCTTCAAGTTACCCCATAAGATGACAGACTATAAATGGGAGGTTGGAACTTACTTTGGTAGTAAACAGGATTTTATAGATGCTGTTAGAGCATATGCAATCCATTCTGGGAGAGATATAAAATTTGAAAAAAATGACAAGCAAAGAGTTAAGGCAGTCTGCAAAAAAACCTCATGTCCTTGGAACTTATATTGTACTAAAATTCAGGATGAGGAAACATGGTTTTTAAATAGAATGCATGACAAACATGATTGCCAGAGGGACTTTAGGGTCAAATTGCTGAGTTCTAAGTGATTGAGTAAGAAACTACAAACTAGTGTTAGAGAAAATCCTAAGTTGAAAGTGACTGACATAATGCAAAGGACACAACACAAGTGGAATGCAAAGATTTCAAAGTCAAAAGCATTGAGAGCAAGATCTCTGGCTCTTGATGCAGTTGATGGTTCATTTAGAGAACAATACACTAGGATGTATGATTACTGTCATGAGATACTTAGAGCAAATAAAGGGTCAACAGTGATAGTTAAAACTCAACCATTCCAAGGAACTGAAGCTGCTTTAGAAAATCCCAATGCTAATTTATCTCCACATTTACAAAGAGTGTACATTTGTTTGAAAGCTTGCGAAGAAAGTTTTAAGAGCTGCAGACCAATCATTGGTTTAGATGGTTGTTTTTTGAAAGGATATTATGGAGGTCAATTACTAGCAGCTATAGGAAGAGATCCAAATGACCAAATGTTACCTATTGCATATGCTGTAGTTGAGGGAGAGACAAAAGAAACATGGAGTTGGTTTTTAGAACTCTTAGTTAATGATCTTGGAGGCCCAATAGGCTGTAGCACATACACATTCATCAGTGATCAGCAGAAGGTATCAAACTACCCACCTATTTAATTAGTTTTAATTTATTTTGTTTGTATGTTGTATAAGTTATTCAATCTGAACTGTATTTTGTTTGCTTGTATGTTGTCTTTTTTTTATGTTGTAGGGTCTTTTGCCAGCACTTGCAGAGTTACTACCACAAGCTGATCACAGGTTTTGTGTGAGGCACTTATACAATAATTTCAGGAAACTTTATCCTGGAAAGAAATTGAAAGAGTTGATGTGGAGGGCAGCAAGGGCTACTTACCCCAACTACTGGGTGTATGTAATGAATTTAATCAAGGAAATCAATGTAGATGCATTCAACCATTTGGCTGCAATAGGTACCAAACTACTTTCATTCAATTAATTTTAATGTCCTTTGTTTGAATGTTGTATTCATCATTCAATCTGAAATCTGAACTGTATTTTGTTTGTTTGTATGTTGTATTTTGATACCAATAGCACCAAAGCATTGGACCAGAGCATATTTCAGCCCTGGAGCAAAGTGTGACACACTAATTAACAACATGTCAGAAGCTTTCAATTCTGTCATTGTGGAATCAAGAGCCAAGCCAATTATCACTATGCTTGAGGAGATCAGGGTGTACATCATGGAGAGATGGGAAAAAAATAGGCAGAAGGTCCAAAACTACAATGATGATGTGTTACCAAACATCAAGAAAAGAATTGAAAAGGAAACTTCATATACAAACAAGTGGCTTGTCATGTAAGTTTTCATTCTCTATAAGTACAAACAATAACTTTAAGTTAGTCATTTAAGTTCTCAGCATAGTTTTAAGATAGTCCTTTAAATTCTCAGTATAGCATCAAGTTAGTCCTATAAGTTTTAGCATAGTTTCATATTGGTCCTATAACTTTTATAATAGCTTTAAGTTAGTCCTGGCAGAATGTTAGCTTTATATTGCCTGATGTTTGCTTTATATTGTCTGATGGTGTAATTATCATTTTTAATTGTCAGGCGTTCTGGATTTGAATATTATGAGGTTATACATATTACAATGACTGGGGACAAGTACTCTGTTAGTCTTGGAACTAAAGAGTGTTCATGTAGGAGATGGTTTATAACAGGTTTACCATGTTGGCATGCAATAGCTTGTATGAGGGAAGATAATTATGACATAAACAACTTCATCCTTGATTATTATAAAAAACCAACTTATGTGGCATGCTATGCTCCAATGATATATCATGTTAATGGCCAAAATTTGTGGGTAAAAACTCAGTATACAGATTTGCAACCCCCACCTATAAAAAGACAACCTGGTAGGCCAAAGAAAAAGAGAACCAGAGGAGCTGATGAATTGCAAAGAGATGATTCAACTATGAGAAGAAGAGCATATGGTATTAGGTGTGGTAGATGCAAAGAAGTTGGCCATAACAAGTCAACATGTAAGTTGCCACCACCAATAGTAGTAGATAGTAATCAAGCATCATCATCTGCTCAACCATCATCATCTACTCAACCATCATCATCATCTGCTCAGCCACCTACTGCAACTCAACCACCACCAGCAGCTTCTCAGCCATCTTCTGCAACTCATTCACCACCACGAGCTTCTCAGCCACCTACTGCAACTCAACCACCAGTTTCTCAGCCACCTGCTCAACCATCATCATCTACTGCTCAGCCATCATTATCATCTGCTTAGCCACCTGCTCAACCATCATCATCTACTGCTCAGCCACCAGCTCAACCATCATCATCATTTGCTCAGCCATCATCATCATCTGCTCAGCCACCAAGGGCAACAATGCAACCGACTGAACAACCATCTTCTCAGCCACAAAGAGCAACAAGGCAATCAGTTTCTCAGCCACCAGCTTCTCAGCCCCCAAGGGCAACAAGGCAATCAGCTTCTCAGCCTACAAATGCAACAAAGAAGAAGGTTTCAAATGCATTAAAAGAAAAAAATGCATTATCTAGTTCTCAGCCTGCACCATCTCATAATGCAATCTCTAACAACAAAAGACAGAAGTTGGAGATTAAAAGGAAAAAATGAGTTGACCATTTATTATGTATTTTTTGAGTACTAATGTCAGAAATATTTTGCACTAATGTAATTTGGTAGTATGTTTGGTACTTATGTAATTTCATAACTTATGCTCATTATAGGAGCTTATGGGTTAGTAACGACTTATGTAATTTGGTATTTTGTTTGGTAATGACTTATGCTCATTATAGGAGCTTATTGCATTTTGTGTAAGACTTGTAATCTTGTTAAATGGTTTGAGTCCATATGCTTAATGAAGTTAAAGACGAGAATCTTATTTATATATTGCTTGTCTGTCAATTGTTAATGGTTTGATACCAAATATGATTTTGATACCAATTATGGACAGGTGATGCATTTGATGAATAATATCAAATGGTTGTATACAAATTGGGCACACATCATGCTCAATTTTGTGTAACATTCAAGTATTGCTTGTCCGACAATTGTTTATGGTTTCATACCAAATATAACATTATACAGGTGATGAATTTGATCATTTAGATCAAATGGTTGTATTCAAATTACACACACTTCATGCCTAATTTTTTTTAAAATTCATAGTGAATTATGCTCATTTGTAACACCATTCATTATGGTCATACATGCTCAATTGTGTCCCAAATACATAACACATGCTCAATTTATGCTCAACTTTTACAACATTGAAACACATGCTAAATTCACCAAATAATTCAAATTTCATTCCATAAAACTGAACATTACATTAGCCTACACCAAACATTACATTTCATAACACAACACAATACATTTCATTCTCTCTCAAACACAACACATTAACAACAACACATTACCTACATCATCAACTACAAATTTTCCTCCTAACTAAATTTTTCCAAATGACAAAAACATTGTCATGAAGACAATGTTACACACAAAACAAAAAATGCCAAAAACACTAGCAATCTTCAACATTTACCTACTATTGACCATATTTGTCTTCATTACCCAATTCTCTTGTTTTAACACCAAAATTTCATCCTTAAGCTTTTCCAATTTTTTTTTCTGCTTTGCAATCTTCATGTCTAGTTCATCACCAACAACAACATCATAATCTTCAGCATACTTCTTAAAATAGTTACATCCATTCTCAATTCTATTTCTCCAATTTCTACATCCCCAAAACTTTTCCCCATAGTTAGGGTTTGTCATGTCATTGATAGTTCTTAGCACTGCTACCTCACCACACTTACAATTAGGAATTCTTCTTTTAATTGAAGAGACAACAGAACCAGACGCCCTCCCTGATTCATTGAATCTGCGATTTTGGGATGAATTGGTGGACATGGTGAACTGAAAAAATTAGATAAGAGGAGAATACAATTGATGGAGAAAGGAAGAATAAGATTGATTGGAGAAGAGAATGCAAGACAAGATTATACCTAAATCCCTAACCCTCTTCTTCAAACCCTAAATTCAATTTGGGGAAAATTTGATTTCTCTTCTATCTCTTCCTTCCTCACCAAAACGACCATAATGCCATGTCACCTGATACAAATCAAGTCACCAATTGCCACGTCTGCAAATTTTGACGTTTTTGCATTTTTTTCTAACGGTTTGGACTAAAATTGTTAACGGAGTAAAGTTAATGGACCAAATTGAAGCGAAAAATAGTTAATGGACCAAATTGAATCCTTAAAAATAGTTAATGGACCAAAAGGGTATTTAAGCCAAATTTGAATGTTTGTGTACCTTAATGAGAAGTCTTCAAGTTGGTTTTTGATCCATATCACTTGAGAGCAACAATTTGCTACAGACACATATTCTGCTTCAGTTGTTGAGAGTGCTATGGTGTTTTGCTTTCTGCATGACCAACTGACTAGAGCTTCACCAAGAACTTGACAAGCACCACTTGTGCTTTTTCTTTCTAACTTGTCACCAGCATAATCAGCATCACAATAGGCTTTTAGATCAAAATGTGTACCTTTTTTGTACCATATGCCTATATCTGGTGTTCCAACCAAATATCTGAAAATTCTTTTGACTGCACTTAGATGTGATTCTTTGGGAGCACTTTGAAATATTGCACAAATTCCCACTGAGAATATTATGTCAAGTCTGCTTGCAGTTAGATATAGAAGAGATCCAATCATTCCTTTATATTCCTTTTCAGATACACTTTTGCCATTTTCATCCTTGTCTAGACTAGTTGATGGATGCATAGGGGTTGACATGATTTTGGCTTCATTCATTTTATACTTCTTGAGCAAATCCTTGATGTATTATTCTTGACTAATAAAAATGTCATCATCTTGTTGCTTGATTTGCAAGCCAAGGAAAAATCTAAGTTCTCCCATCATGCTCATCTCAAATTCACTTTGCATAAGGTTAGAAAAAGCTTCACACATTTTTTCATTAGTAGCTCCAAAAATAATATCATCAACATATACTTGAACAATAAGAAATTCCTCCTTGTTGGTTTTTATAAAAAGCGTAGTATCAATTTTTCCTCTAGAAAAACCATTTTCAAGTAAAAAGGTGCTTAATCTATCATACCATGCTCTTGGAGCTTGTTTAAGTCCATAAAGAGCTTTGGTAAGTTTATAAACATGATTAGGTTTATGCTCATCAATAAAACCAGAAGGTTGATGCATATAAACTTCCTCATTTAAAAAAGCACTTTTTACATCCATTTGAAAAAGTTTGAAACATTTATAAGATGCATATGCAAGTAAAATTCTAATTGCTTCTAACCTTGCAACAGGAGCAAAAGTTTCATCATAATCAATACTTTCTTGTTGATTGTAACCTTGTGCTACAAGTCTAGCTTTATTTCTGATCACCTTACCATTTTCATCAAGCTTGTTTCTGAACACCCATCTTGTTCCAATGATTGAATGGTTTAGAGGATTTGGTACTAAGTTCCATACTTTATTCTTCTCAAATTGTAGCAATTCTTCTTTCATAGCTCCAAACCCAAGATTCATCAACAATAGCATCATCTATAGTTCTGGGTTCAATTTGAGAGATCATTGCAAGATCATTCTCCAAATTTTGAAGAGCTCTTCTAGTCCTTACACCATCTTCACTGTTTCCAATAATTTGATCTTGTGGATGATGATTGACTAATCTCCATGTTTTAGGAACATTTGGTATTGTCTCTTGATCATCTTCAGGTGGTGATTCTTGATCATTGTTCATTGAAGGTTCTTCATCTTCATGAAGTTGTGAATTTTTCTCTCCTTCTTCAATTATGATACTTGAATTTATTTGTTCTACAAACTCATCAAACTTGACATGCATACTTTCTTCAACAGTTTGAGTTCTAAGGTTGTAGATTCTATAGGCTTTAAATGTGAGAGAATAACCCAAGAATATTCCCTTGTCTAACTTTGAGTCAAATTTTCCCAAGTTATCTTTGATGTTCAAGATGTAGCAATAACATCCAAAGATATGAAAGTATAACACATTTGGTTTCCTTTCTTTCCAAAGTTCATGTTGAGTTTTGAAGATTGGCTACAATTGTGTCAAAAACATATATTCGCCAGATGTGTGGTCAGATGCCATGATCACTGATGATGGGTCAGATGCTGTAGCATATGGAACAGCATTCTGTGATCTGCCAGCTCGCGTCAGCTCGCGCGTTTATATTTTTATGCAATCTTTCTTAAGATTCGCTTTGGTTTTTCTTTTAACCATTACTTGGTAATTAAGTCACGTGTGCTGAAGAAGTCTATGGCGGTCAAGCCTAGATATATTTTAAAAGGTGATATTGATTTATTTTTCAAGAAGATCTCTTGTTCTAGAAGATTCAAGACTTGGACCTTACAACGTCCAAAGGTGTCTGAAGCCCGTACCCTACTAGTATAAATATATGTAATGCCAGACCCTAGAATCTAAGCTAAACCGTGTGTGTTTCTAAAGCGTGTGTTTTAAGGTTTAGTCTTCTTTTGTTTTTATTATTTCTTTGTGAGTCTTTGCTTGTATCATCGCTGGTCAAGCTAGGACGTGTTTAGTTGAGTTGTAATTGTGCTTCTCCAAAGCCTGTAGGTACGGAGTTGTTATTCAGTCGGAAGAGTGTGTCTCTTGTCCAAAGAAAATATATTAAAAGAGAAAAGAATAAAAGCAACGCTGTGTGTGTTGTTTTAGGTTAGGAGGTGAGACGGGGTCTCATATCTAGGAGTTCCTAGGTAGAAGTGTCACGTGAAGTAGGGTCTAGGTGGAAGACAAGTAGTGAGGCTACGTTGGTCCTTACACTAGAACTATTATAGTGAATTCACTCCTGGATTGGTATCCCCCAGACTAGGGCAAGTTGCGCCGAACTGGGTTAACAAACCTACTGTGTTCTTTACTTTTCCGCTGCTTTTAATTACGTTTTATTTGTGGTGTTGTCCTGAGTTAGACACGCGCTCGGATAGTTGTGGTTACTTTGTGCACAGCGTTTTTCTGTCTGACAGCCAGAATTTCAGTTCATAAGGTGTCTTGTTGAGAATTTTTCTAATGGTTACTCTATTCAAAATGTAGCAAGCAGTGTTGACAGCTTCAGCCCAAAAGTATTTCTCCACATTTGATTCATTCAACATTGTCCTAGCCATTTCTTGTAATGTTCTATTTTTTCTTTCAATAACACCATTTTGTTGAGGAGTTCTTGGACAAGAGAAATTGTGAGATATGCCATTTTCATCAAAATATGATTCAAATAAAGAATTTTCAAATTCTCCTCCATGATCACTTCTCAGTGAAATAATTTTGGACTCTTTTTCATTTTGAATTCTCAAGCAAAAAGTTTTAAAAGCTTCAAAGGATTTGTCTTTATGCTTTAAAAACAATACCCAAGTAAATCTTGAAATATCATCAACAATGACAAATCCATAATTTTTACCACCAAGACTAGTAGTTTTGATAGGACCAAATAAATCCATGTGAAGTAGTTCAAGAGGTTTCTTTGTTGATACAAAATCTTTTGGTTTAAAACTACTTTTAACTTGTTTTCCTCCTGTACAAGATTCACATACTTTATCTAGATCAAAACTAATTTTTGGTAGGCCTCTTACTAGGTCAAGTTTGGAAAGTTTTTAAATTGTTTTCATGCTTACATGACCAGTCCTTTTGTGCCAAATCCATTTTTCATTTTCAAGAGAGACAAAACATGATTCAACAGGATGTTCATCCAAGTAGAAAACATAAATATTTCCTTTTCTTGAACCAGTAAAATAAAATTTCATTTGAAGAAGATTTTTTAATTTCACATGTTTGAGGTTTGAAAATGACTTCATAACCATTGTCACATAATTGACTTATGCTCAACAAGTTATGTTTAAGTCCAACAACATAATGCACATTTTCAATCTTACCAGAATTGATCTTACCAATGATACCTTTACCTTTTATTCTAGCTTTTTCATTGTTTCCAAAGGTAATTGTACCTGTAATACCCTAATTTTCCACCTTTTGAAATAAATATTTTATTTTGAAAAATATTTCTTATTTTGTTAGAAATAGCAAAAAAAAGAATTTTAGAAAATTAATATGTTCGCATTTTATTGCTTTTCTTTTAGTTTTTAGTTAATACAAAAATATTTTTCACTCTTTTACAAACAAAGATGTTAGAAATATTTTTATTTAAGTTTACATTTTATTTCTACAATTTTTATATTTTATTTACATTTTTGTCTCCTATTTTGCATTTTCTTTTATTATTTTTAAGATTTTTTATATGCTTCAACCAATCGCATAAGGCCACCTCATAACTCATTTTCTCTTCAAAATATAAATAATATCAATTATTCTAGGCCATTATCGTTTTCACCTTTTTACCCACAAATGTACAAATATTACAAATTGGCCCCAACCCTAAAAAATCCATATGAATAGAGGAGGGTTAGTGCAAACCCTGGAATTGGCATGGCACTGTTCAGAATCATATTCATTTTCGGTCGCTTTTTCTCTCTTGTTCTTCACTGAAATTCTGGCTACCAGATAGACAAACGCTGTGAACAATGTAAGCACAACTGTCCGAGCGCGTGTCTAGCTCAGGACAAACACACAATTAAAAAGTAATTAAAAGCAGCAGAAAAGTAAAGAACACAGTAGGTTTGTTAACCCAGTTCGGCGCAACTTGCCCTAATCTGGGGGATACCAATCCAGGAGTGAATTCACTATAATAGTTCTAGTGTAAGGACCAATGTAGCCTCACTACTTGTCTTCCACCTAGACCCTACCTCACGTGACAACTCTACCTAGGAACTCCTAGATATGAGACCCCGTCTCACCTCCTAACCTAAACAGCACACTCAGCGTTGCTTTTATTCTTTTCTTGTTTGTATGTTTTCTTTGGACAAGAGACACACTCTTCCGACTGAATACTAACTCCGTACCTACAGGCTTAGGAGAAGCACAATTACAACTCAACTAAACACGTCCTTAGCTTGACCAGCGATGATACAAGCAAGGCTCACAAACAAATAATAAACTAACAAACTAACAAAGAAGACTAAACCTTTAAACACACGCTTTAGAACACACACGGTTTAGCTTGGATTCTAGGGTCTGTCATTACATATATTTATACTACTAGAGTAACATAGGGTTTGAGCTTCAGACACCTTTGGACGTTGAGAGGTCCAAGTCTTAAATCTTCTAGAACAAGAAATCTTCTTGAAAAATATATCAATATCACCTTGTAAAATATATCTAGGCTTGACTGCCTTAGACTCCTTCAGAACACGTGACTTAATCACCAAGTAATGGTTAAAATAAAAACCAAAGCGAATCTTGTAAAAGATTGCATAAAATAATAAACGCGAGCTGGCGCGAGCTGGTAGATCACGGAATGCTGTTCCATATGCTACAGCATCTGACCCATCATCAGTGATCATAGGCATCTGACCACACATCTGGCTAATATATGTTTTTGACACAATTGTAGCCAATCTTCAAAAACCCAACAATCTTCCCCTTTGGCAAAATTTTGGCTAAAACATTTGAAAGCCAGTTCTTGGAGAGATAAAAATAATTCTTCCTTCAACCACCATAGGCATAGAAAATCATAGTAGATAGTGAGAACACTTTAGAACGGCTCTATGGTTAAGGATGACTTACACGTAGAATCAGAGGCAATCATCAGAAGAGAATACGTCCAGCCTCAAAGAAAACGGCTTCTCACATAGTGAGTTCATAGAGAGGAGATAAATGCCTTTGGAAAAAATAAATTTCCACAAGCAAAGTTAGATAAAATCTCCCTCAAAACATGCGTACAAACAGGCGCACATATCATAAAGATAGTCACTCCCCCTCAAGATACGCACACACACCTTTATAGGACAGATGTTAGAGCATCTGTCACATCTTCAACCAAAAACGCTCAGAGCTACGTAGAGACACGTATAAGAGCTTCAACAAACGAACGATCACGATCATACTACTCCCCCTTTTTAGCCACAAATTCTGGCAAACATAAGTCATGCATATAAAATGCAGAAATAGAACATAGGGTAGTATCACATAGTGCATATTACAAACCATAAGCACACAGAGGTGCATTAGAAATCCAGGATATCACAAAACATTAAAAAGAAAATCAGAAAATATCAAAGTCAAACAGAGGTAGACTCATCAGAATCATCTGACATCTCCTTAGTATCACCAGCAGCAGAAGCATTTTCTTTTCCTCCTTCCTCCTGAACTTCCTCAATATCCTCACCTTCAGCTTCAGCTTCCTCTTCAGCCTTCAAGGCTGCAATTACCCTATCTATCTTCAACTTTCTGGCCCCAAGAGCCATACTGGTCTCAGTAAGATCAGCAATCATTTGTTTCCTGCTGAGCACACCAGATGATCTGACAGAAGTACCAACATCTTTAGCAGCATCTGTCACAGACAACAATCTGCAATCCACAGACAAAGGACTTGGCCTTTTGCAGGGCTCATCAGTCCCAACCAAAATATCTAGATGTTGCTGGAGAATAATACCACATAGCAGAGTGGGAAAAGCAATCGGAAACTTGATAGCATAAGACTTGGCATGTTCCGGGAACTTGATAGAAAATATAGGCTCTATAATCAAAAGTAGTTTCAGTACCAACTGCATAGATAAACTTGGCCAACCCAGTAGCAATAGAATTGGAATGAGTGGTTGGGGTCCAATTTGCAGCAGCAATCTTGTTCAACACAGCAAACAGAGGAGTTAACTTTGCAGAGGACAAATGTTTAGGCCATGCTTGACCTTATTACCAGTAATAGCATTGCAAATAGTGTCATCAGTCACCTCCATCTCAGGAACCTCTTCAGTAGACCTCTCAAGATATTCATTAATAACCAGAGGAGAAAAGTTCACACACCTTCCCCTAACAAAAACCTTCCTGTATTCAGGACTCCTAACATCATCACAATCTTCAGCTACATTCACCAAAAACTCCATAACCAGCTTGTCATAACAGAATCCCAGATTCTTCACAGTCTTCATCAAACCAGCAGAAGTCAACAAGTCCATAAGCTCCTTGCATTTAAACACATCTTCTTTCAGACTCCTTTCCAAAGCAAGTCTTCTGTGGTAAATATATTTCCACCTAGAAGAACCATTCTCCAAGTGAAAGGAAACATTATCCAGGGGTGTTGGAGGTATAGATAGTGGTATTTTCATACCCTTAATAGTCTTCCTAGATGCCTTGCCAGAAGTGGCAGCATCAGTCTCAGCAACCTCAAAATCAGAATCACTGGTAGGTGGATCCTTCCTCTTAAGATTCTTCTTCCTAGTAGCAGATTGGGGCACAGCCTTGCTCCAACCCTTAGGAGGTCCATACATGGGCTTCTTCCCAGTATTAGTTTTCTTCTTCTAGCCCTCAGGGGCACTTTTAACCACAACAGATTTGCTCCTTGTTCTACGAGCAACACTAGTAATAGGAGTTTCCGCCACAGCAACATCTTCTGGTTTATCATCATCAACCAGAACCACATCATCTTGTAGTAAATTTTCAGGATCAGGACTCTCAGGACTCTCAGCATGCTGAGTCTCAAATTCTGCAGTCTTAGGCTCATGGGAGCCTTCTTCATGAACTCTATCAGTCACAGGTGTATCAGGGACCTCAGTGGTCTCAATATTAGCTTGTGCCAAAGATGCGGGAGCATCTGGCATAGCATTTGTCTGCTCTTCAGTAAACACAGCTGATTTCTTTGCAACAGGTGATGACGCGAAATCATATCGTATTTTTAGCTTAATTTATGTAAACTTTAGTTGCATTTTCATATGTTTTTATTTCTTTTATCTCTTTTTATGTTGGTATTTGTTTTCTTTTCAGTAATGTCAAATAAAATAGGTCGGAGAAGAGAATTGAGCAAAAAAGGCAAAAAATGGAGCAAAAAGGGGGGTGCAAACAAGCTAAATTAGCCAAAACCAGCAAAACAGATTTTTGCGAGACGTGGGGAAGTGACATTCGTCTGATCCGTTTTCTGTTCCTATTGTACGGCAATTGGATGAGATCAAAAAGGAGCTTATCCTCTCCCTAAAAAGAGGATCGTGCAAGTCAAAATTCTCCTATAAATAGAAGCTCAAATATCAGATCTTCGACGCCTTTTTCTTCTTTATTTCAGTCAGTTTATATTTTCCGTTTCGTTAACTGTAACGGTATTTCCACATCGGAAATCTGTTTTTAATTCTGTTTTCACATTCCTGTCAAGAATTCCGTACCGGTTATTATCGTCAAGTTTAATTCAAGTTTATTCAGAATTTTATTTCCAGGTTATTTATGCTTTTATTTAATTATTTATTTATTATGTCTTATTTAATTTTCTGTTTTTATTTGTTTATTTCTTTTATCATGTCTAGCTAAATTCCTAGATATCGTTATGTAAATTAATTCTCCGAAGGGGATTTAATAATGATGTAGCGCGCACATATTAAACTATTTTTTTGATTAGAGCTTCTAATTTTAAAACTCCTAAAGTTTTGAACGAAAGTAAAATAAAGCAATTAAGGTTAAAATCAATAGAGCGAGTGTTTGAGGTTTTAACTAGATAGTAGGAATTTGATATTAATTTTTGAACGAGCGAGAGCCACGTTAGAATTAATTAGGATTTATTGATGTTCAAAATATACTTTCGAAACTAAGGTGGTAGAAAGTGACAGTAAAACTCCTAGTCTAGAAAGTATGGTTTTTATCAACAAAACGAGAGTGTGAGGTTTAAACCTTTAAATTGAGAAAGTCCTTCTGAAAAATAAATCCATTTTCGCGCGCTACTAATTTATTAAATTCCCGATGGTTAATTAATTACATACCGATATCCCGCTTTAATTAATTTAATTCTTCTTTTTGAATTTCTTTTTTAAATTCTAAAACAATTCTAAACCACTATTCATTAGCCTTAAATTTACATCGTAACGACAGAATTACGGTAGGTCAACTGTATGTCTCTGTGGTTCGATATCTTTTAAAACTCAACGAAGAAACTGTGCACTTGCAGTTGATAAATATTTTCGATACACAAATCGTCGATCAAGTTTTTGGCACCGTTGCCGGGGACCAATTTAGTCGATATCGTAACTCCGTAGTTACACCGTAGTGACTAAGGCAATTTTAATTTTCAGTTAAAATTTAAAAGAAAAAAACAAAATTTTTTACCCCTCTTGGTTTGTCTATTGCATGCCAAAAACCCGCTCTCAAAGCGACGAACTAGAACAACCAATCGACAACCCCAAGCGTCTACTAAGTGTACGAGGCCGAATTGAAGCATATAGGGAAAGATACATAGTTCCCCAAAATCAAATCATCTTTCCCGACACAGATTTAGAAGAATCTGAAGAAGAATTAGAGATGGAAATAGGACCACAAAACCGCCCTCTGAAGTACCTCGCTACCCCTTCTGATGCTGAACCACATAACAGCATTGTTGCCCCTGCGATAGAGGCAAACAATTTCGAGCTTAAGCCTTCCCTGCTCTCACCTGTTCACCAGCATCAATTCTCGGGCAGCCCTGCGGATGACCCTAATCTCCACCTCTCCGTCTTCCTGCAATACGCCGATACAGTGAAAGCTAATGGCGTCAGTCCCGAAGCGATCAGGCTTCGACTATTCCCCTTCTCTCTTAGAGATCGAGCCTGTGCTTGGCTCCAGTCTCTACCTTCTAACTCTGTCACCAAGTGGGAAGAGTTGAAGAAAGTCTTTCTGGCCAGGTATTTCCCACCCAGCAATACTGCTATGCTAAGAGCCCAAATCAATGGATTCAAGCAGAAAAACAATGAATCTCTCTACGAAGCATGGGAGAGGTTCAAGGACATGTTGAGGTTATGTCCGCATCACGGTCTAGAAGAGTGTTTGATCATTCACACCTTCTACAATGGTCTCTTGTACAATACAAGGATGACAATAGACGCTGCCGCGGGCGGCGCACTCATGGACAAACCTTACAATGAAGCCTACCAACTAATCGAGAGTATGGCTCAGAATCACTACCAGTGGGGAAGCGAGAGGATCCCCACAGAAAAACCTCAATCAAGAGGTGGAATGCATGAGATAAGCGGCCTTGACCATGTCAACCCCAAGGTTGATGCTCTCACTCAGAAATTAGACAGCTTACTCAACATTTCGTCTGCTACCGTAGCAGCGACAGTCTCGAACTGTGAAATATGTGGCACTCCTGGGCATGCTATAGCTGAATGCCAACTTCTGACCGGAGCTTCCTCCGATCAAGTGAACTACGCCCAAGGAGGCCCATATTCTAACAATTACAACCCAGCTTGGAAAATCAGTCCCTATCTTTCATACAAGAGCAACAATGCACTGTATGCACCCGGCCAAGGACCACCCTCTGGTCCGCCAGGTTTTTGAAAGACTTCTGTTCCTAATCCTAACAACTCTTGGAAGTCTAGTCTCGATGTTATGTTTGAGACCTTCATGGCGTCCCAGCTGCAAACAAACGAAGGACTTAAAAATCAAAATATGCACTTCACTAAGTAGACGTTTTGACCACCCATCATAAGATACTAGAAACTCAGGTTGCACAAGTGGCTCAACAACAAGCATCTACGTCTGCTCCTGCAGGCATATTTCCTGGCCAACCTCAGCCTAACCCTAAGGCACATGTGAACGCTGTGACACTGCGAAGTGGAACACAGTATGATGAACCAGTTGACTCTAGGATTAAGAGACCAGCCATGCAGCAAAAGTCCGATGAGCCGGTTGAGAAAGATAGTCAACCAAAAGAAAAGAAAGGAGATGGCGTCGAGGCACCAGAAAAAGAGAAACCCTATGTGCCTCCGCCACCCTACAAGCCACCTATTCCATATCCTCAAAGGTTTAAAAAGACCAAAAGCATGGGATTGTTGTACCCCAATTTTGGACCTATAAATCCGATTCGCATTTCATACAGCATAAATACGAGAATATACATGCACTTTGTTACATACATTTTATTTACGTATTTTTTATATTTTATTATATTTTCACTATCTTGTTGCAATTAAGTCTTTTTTCCAAATATTTTGTTTTTTGAATTTGTTCTTTAATTAGCGTAAAAGTTTAAAAATATCAAAAATAGTGTTTTTTCTAATTTTACGTTCATTTTATATTTCATTTCCATATATTTCAAAAATATAAAAAAAAATTACTTTTTATTTCACTTCTACACATTTTACTCTATCTCTATGACTCACCATTTCATTTCATTCTTATCCCTTTATCATTTTCTTAAAAAAATCAAAAAAAACCTTTTTCCTACCTTAACCAATCAAATTGCTCCACCTCACCCTTTCCTTATCATTATTCTATTTTCTATTTTTTCTTTTTAATCAAATTAACATTTTCTATCTTTTTTACCCAATTATCTCACCTTTTGTCCTTATTCCATTTCTATCCCTTAACCCTAATTTTTTTATCTATAAAAGAAACCTCACATCAAACTCACACACACATTCATTCACACCATTACCCAAAAAAAATTCCTCCAATTCTCTCATTCCATTCCACCAATCAAAAATCAAATAACAAAAAAATCAAAAAAATGGAAAAGAGAAGGATTCACGTTTTTTCTTCTCGGTAAACAACAACAACAACATTTCATACCTACTTCCAATTCCAAAATCAAAACAAATTCAAACAAAAAATCTCACACAAATTCATTCAATCCTCAAAATTACTACATAAACTTCATCAAATCCTCTTTACCCATAAAAAATCATACAAAACATCAACATCTTCAAAACCCAAAAACCATTCTCGGATTCATCTCAAAATCAACCAAAACATCACATAAATTTCGATTGGTTCCTTTACAAAGCTTCATAGACACTTCCTGAACACAAACCATCACAAATGGCGTTCAAAAAACGCAGCAATAACATCAATCCGAAACACAAATCGGATCCGGTTTTGAGGTAGTGATTTCTCACTTTTTACAACTCCGTTTTGAAAGATTCTTGGCCCATTGAACTCGCGAATGAACGATGAAGCTGATTTACATATCAGTTTTCACTAATTTTTGCGATACATCATTTTTTGATTTTGACCCGTTTTTCTTAGAGTGTTCTATTGTGAAAACTGAAAACATATTCGAAATCTACACGAAAAATACTATGAAATCGACTATTTACTTGTATTTTTTGGTTTTGATTTGAGTTTTTTATGGTGGTTTGTTTAAAGCTTCATGAAGCTTTCATGGGGTGTTTTCACGTTCTGTTTGTGTTGGAGGGGAAGTACCACCATGATCCTTCTTTCTTTTCTATCTTTAATCACAACCATATGATCTTTTGTTTTGTTTTGGACTGTTTGATCAGATCTAAACAAAACCGTCCGATCCTTTCAGACCTTAGATCAGACGATTGTGGTGATGGCTCACACAATACACTCACAGGCGAACCGTATAGGATCCCGGATATGGTTCGGTTCAACCTTGGGGTTGAACCAGATGAACTGGTCCGGTCCAGACAAATAGTCCGGTTCAACGGGTTTTTAATTAATTAATTTATTTATTTATTTATTTATTCTCTGTTTGATATCTTTACCCCTGTTTACTGATGCACCCCCCCCCCCCCCATGTTCTTTTGCTTACTTTTTTTTTTCTTCTCTTCTTTATTATTACTCTTTTTTTTTGTTTATTTCTCTTCTTCTTTATTTAGCTTTTTTTTTTTATATTGTTTTTTATTTAGTTTATTTTCTCTAGTCTCTTTACAATTATGTCATTTAAAATTCCTTGCAATTTATTTTCTAATCTTTTATTTTATTGTCATCTATTTTTATGCAATTTATTTTAGAATTACTTTATTTTATGCTATCATATTATTGCATATTGCTTGTTATATTTGATTATGAACTTTGGACTAAAACTAAACCTATGCTTATTGGAGACGGACCTCAAAAATAAAAAGTAGAACTTAACTTTTAGGATAGCTAGTTTAGTGTAGTTTTAGTTTATTTTGTTTTGTGCTCCGACGGACTTGTAATTTAATTTTATGTCTTTGCATTGCATTAAATTGTCGCATTCATTCATATTTATTTTCTTGCAAAGCTTTTAGAATGTAATTAGGTGAAAATGTAACCCCAAAGAGGATGTAGTATTTGCATTGCATGCATTTTATTTTTATCGTTTTCCGTCAAACGTTAAAAAAACAAACAAACACGAACTTTCATTTCTAAAGAGGTACGCTTAGTAATTCCTTAGAAAAAATAGATAACATAAAACTTCTTCTTCCCCTAATACAAATTTCTTTTAGTCCAAAACCCATATTAGTCGCACGATTAGATTTAGGTTTATTTTCAAACACTTTACATTTTTTGCAATAACTTTCTTTCTCTCAATCCAATCTCCACTTGCACACACAATTCTCTCTATACAAATTCTCCCTCCATTTCTTCACATAAAAATAAGTAAAAAAGCAATAAACTAGAGGTTACTATAGGATACTATAGGCGCTTAGGATGCTAAAACCTTCCCTAGGTGTAATCAACCCCCGAACTTAGAATTTCTTTTAAACGGTTTTTTGATACTTTCCCCTCTTTGGAAATGAAAGGTCAATGTAGTGGTGGAAATCCCAAAATTCTCACAACAGAAAAATGGCGACTTCACTGGGGATCCTCCTTAAGAGGGTTAAGCCCACCTAGTTTATTGCTTTCTTAATTGCTTACTTGTTTAAAACTTTCATGTTATGGGGGGGTATGAGTTGAGATAAACTTGTCCCGAGTTTGAGTGAACCATGAGATAGGTGTGGTACGATCATAGTGAATGGGCGAAAGTAAAGTTTTGCACATACCCACAAGTGATGAAACTACGCACGATTGAGGGTCATGTTGTGGCATTCTTTTCGACGTGAGGCTCACGTAGATAGGTGCTATGACATGTATCTGTTAACGTCGTGGACCTTTAGTCACCTTTAACCCATCTTTGCCTTTTAGGATGTGGTACGATAGCTAAGCCGAGAGTAAAGTCTTGGATTAGTTGACTCCGCGATACCACGCTCAACTAGATCTTCTCTTGGATATTTCATTTGGCCGTGAGTAAGTCATGGACATTGGTATTCAATAAGAAGATTGATAATGTTGGGAACTTTGTAGAACTCGTGTTACAAAAAGAAGAAAGCCATTAGTTCATACATTATGGGTGGTTTACCTTTTGACTCCAATCTAATCACAACCAAACATGTTTGCTTATGTTTGTGCTTGTTGCATCATTACATCTCATTCATCCATGCATCCATGAAAAGCTCTTTCCATTGGTCTTCAAAGGATTTAGAGGAATTTCTTCACAATCATCAAAGACCTTGAAAAAAAGAGATTGCTTTGAAAACAAAAAGAAAATTCTTTTGATCATACACAAACAAAAATAATGTCCGTTATGATTGATATCCTAAGGTCCTTTGAAAATCAAAAAAATCAAAACAAAAACTTTCTTTATCATGCATCATTTTTTGCATTCATGGTCTTCCTCAAAAAATTTAAACTTCATGTCTTTCTCTAAGTGGTCCGACGTTCTTGTCTAAAGTCAACTTGCAAGTGAAACACTCGTGTTAATCAAAAGAAAAAGGATGAAAACATTTGAACAAGAGAACACTCAGCTTCGTGAAGAAGTCATCGCATTCGGGTAGAGTTGGAAAAGAAAAATGCCCTGATCACTTCATTTATGGTGGCACAAGATAACCATCATCTCACTCCTTGAGAAACTGTTTCTGCCCTTCCAAGCTCAACAAAGGCATTAGATTCAACAATTGACTTCACAAAAGTCCAACAATATGACCTTATCTCTGTGTTGTATGCAGATTTGTTTCCGATGTTGATCGAGAGGAACTTTGATTCAGACTAGAGCAACACCTCGGGTACCTACAAAATTTTCATAATTGGTACAAACTCGAGTTGTCTTGCGCTTTCCATCAAGGGACACCCAACCATGATATTGAACAATGTTTTGCTTTGAGGACTGAAGTGCAAAAGTTGATTGAGGCTAATAAGGTTTCTTTTGAGGATACAAACTGAGCTCTGCTATGCATGGATATGGTTTGACACTATTGGGTTGTTGTTGATATCTTCTCTGCTACTCTCTGTTATCCAGTTGAAGTCAGTGATACAAGGAAGCTCATCCCTATGATTGCTAGACTTTTATTTCTTTCTTGTCAAGTATTTGTTTGCTTTTAAAATTTTGTCTTTTGTCCAATACTTTCAATACAATAAACATGCATGTGTTTTGGAATTCATTCATTTGTATTCACTCTTTTTGTTTTTTTTACAAACTTGGAGAGAGGATGATGAAAACAAATAACCGATTTTTGCTGATATATGCTTTCATTGGTGAAAAACCTAGCGGATGATGGGAGGCATTGTTTCAGTTCCTTTCACTGTTGCATAAAAAAACAAAAATAAAAGAGTTCATGCTAAGTTGAGCCACTCTTGCATATGTTTTCACTGTTATCTGATTCTCCCAGTTTCTTGAAATATATCTTTTTAAGAAAAAAAACAATTTTGGTTTGACACTTGACATGACACTTTAAGAGTATGAAGATTGTTTTTGCACTTTAGGCTGCATTATGAAGGTAGTAATTATTCAATAAAATCGGTACTGTCTTAACACCTTAGACTCTCAGAAGTATGCAATATTAATTTGAGTACTAATTTTGATAAAGTCTTGAATTTAAGTTTTAAAGTAACTCTTAGTAGTTTATCTCAGCAGTCGGCACCATCTTGAACACAAACTAAGTGGGAAATCGATGAACATACGTGAATGATCCAAAAATGAAAGTTGTATACTTTGGTTGATTTCAAAAATGAAAATACACTTATTAAGTTAGATGATTGTCACTCGGTTGTCTAATCCAACAGTTGCTGAACATACAAAGAAAAACCATTGTAAATACACCCATTAGTGGTTGGTTCAGAGGAGTCTGATTCTGAACTTGGTAGGGCGGGTTACGATCCGATTCCCCACAACCGCATTTGGAAGAGAAAAAAAGGGGGTTTACCAAACTTTTGTTATCAGCATCCCTCGATATATGATCATAATCACTAACAGATTTTTCCACCATGAGCGTGTTCAAGATAACGGGCTTAATGTGATTGCACTTGAATGAAAAGGGTGAATAAAGCTTAAACAAAAGTTAGAGTTACAATAAAATACTTCAGATTTGCCTTTATATGATAGGAGTCTTTGATTGCAATGTGTGGTTTCGTGTTACTACATTACTCTTGGTATTGATGTCAATTACTTGATTTTCATACCTAGCCGACAACCACGTATGATTAAGCTTATCATATATTGTTTCAAACTTGTGCTAAAAAAAAAGGGTTACTTTTTATGCCTAAGGACAAACAAAGTTTCAAATATGGGGGAATTTGATAACACAAATTTTACATTGTTTTTGGCTTGATTTACATGAATTTTAGCTAGATCTTCAAAACACCTAATTAAAGCTAGGTTCACTATGAAAGCATATTCAGCAATTTTATTGTTAAGCTGACTCCTCCTGTTTGTAAATAATACAAAAAAAAAACATACAATTATCTTTTTGTACATGTCATATATGTTTCCATTCAAAAAAAATAATACAAAAAAATATATTCAATTTCAAAACTTACATGTGCATTATATCAAAAATACTTTTTAAAAGAAATAATTTTACTTACAAACCAATGTTTGACATCAAAGAAATTTGAGCTATGGTCTGATCAAGGGCAAAATTGATTTGAGACGCTCCTAGCTAGGGGCAAGTTACATATGGATTCTGCCAATTAGGGGCAAACAAGTTGAATTTCCTGCTTATCCAGGTTGAAAATGGTTCAAGGTCTGGTTACACTACAAGCATCAGTTGGTCAGAGGCATACCCTTCAAGGTTTCAAAGACTTGGGCATAGTATGTCAAGATTATATCTTCCTGAAAGGTTACATGTTGTAAAATAATGACAAGATTGTGGTCGTTAATATCACGAAGACAAAAGGGCTTTTACTCTCAGTGCACGCTGCTGCGGTCAATAGATACAATGTTTAATGAACAAGGTCAATCAGTCACGCTCTCTGAGTGATTGTTTTCAAAGTTTTATCAGACTAGAGCAAAGAATTCAAAGCAAGGGGCAAGTCGTGTCCATTCTCAAGTTATTCATCAATAGCAAACATGTTTCCTCCAAGAGAGTGTCAACAGTTGTCTCAAGGCAATTTCTTATACACTAGTGAAATCTTAGGTCTGGTTTCCAACAGAATTTGAATTCAGTTCCTGATTAATGTTGGGTTTTCCACCCAGAAAAGGGACACATCCTCAGTAAGTTATTTACAATAATTCTACATTCAACGAAGTTTTGGTTCATGTTATTGACTGATATGGGGTTTTCATCTCAAGAAGAGGGTACATCGTCGATGAAAGATGATTAATGTTGTTTTGAGTACAATCATGTTTGAATACAGATCGTTTCAGGTAGAACGGTCATTTCCTTAGAGAAGTTGTTCCTTCCCTGAGGAGTTCTCTTGCTTCATCTACAGCAATATATACACCTTGTTGAAATACTTTGAGTTACAATACGGTGTTGGCTTGCTTCCAATCTCGTTTGTTCTGTCTGTTTTGTCAGCAAATATTCACAACATACATACATACATACATACATACATACATACATACATACATACAAAACATTTACATGTGCCATAAACATTTACATCATTCGTACATTGTTACATCACATACAAATTTTTGTCCCTTTTGTCTTGTCTGTGTCTACAAAATAGAGTCGGGATGGGCATGTTGTTCTTTCCAATTAGACTGTCAGCTTAGGCAGATAAGTGTACATCTCTTGTTTCAAAAACTCCCCACTAGACTCCTCTCTTGTGGAAGATGGTTGCTTCAGTTTTCCTACAACAAAAGGAAATTCCCAGTTGAATTTATTCTTCAATTGGACAAAGAGTCTTGCTTTATAGTTTCCCTCCGGTTTGGTCCCGGATTGGACATCAATTCAATAACAGATGACAAGTCTTCCACACAAGAAACTTGTATTTTATCAGATACACTTTACATTTCCTCAAGTGGTTTCATCCCCAGTGAATCATATCAAGATACATACCACAAAAGATTACACAAGTCTTTTCTTTCTACAGATATAAATACAAAAGATTATACAAATCATTTCTCTTTACACAAAAAAACATACAAGTCTCATACAGTTCAGCTTACCTATGCTACCTTTTGAAGTACACCTTAAAGTTTGTTGAGATATATTACTATCGGTCAGTCGATGGTCTGTTGATTTAAATGTTGTGTGTCAGTACATAACATTTTTCCTATCGGTCAGTTGATGGTCTATTGATGTTTAAATGTTGTGTGTCAGTGCATAACATCCTTATTATCGGTTAGTCGATAAGTTTATTGATATCAAAATGTCGTATGTCAGTGTACGCCATTCCAGCTGTCGGTCAGTCGATAGTCTATTGATTTAAATTTTGTGTGTCAGTGCATAACGTCCTTCTTATCGGTCAGTCAATAAGTCTATTGGTGTTCAATGGTCGTATGTCAATGTACGCCATTCCAGCTGTCGGTCAATCGATAGTCTGTTGATTTAAATGTTGTGTGTCTGTGCCTAACATCCTTCTTATCGGTCAGTCGATAAGTTTATTGATATCAAAATGGTTGTATGTCAGTGTACAACATTCTAGCTGTCGGATAGTCGATAGTCTGTTGATTTAAATGTTGTGTGTTAGTGCATAACATCCTTCTTATCGGTCAGTCGATAAGTCTTTTGATATCCAATGGTTGTATGTCAGTGTACGCCATTCCAGCTGTTGGTCAGTCGATAGTCTGTTGATTTAAATGTTGTGTGTTGGTGCATAACATCCTTCTTATTGATCAGTCGATAAGTTTATTGATATCAAAATGGTTGTATGTCAGTGTACAACATTCTAGCTGTCGGTTAGTCGATAGTCTGTTGATTTAAATGTTGTGTGTCAGTGCATTGTTGGAGTAAGCCCTAAGAGCCAATCTAATGTCATAGTATTTGCTTTAGGACTTTGACTATGGCATTTCTTTATTATGTTTGTAAGAGTCCAAAATAATGAAGTCCCTAGAATAGAAAGTCCGTTTAATATTAAGTGTGACTTAATCATGAGATTACATTAAACACAAGGACACTATTCTTAAAGTATCCGTAGTCGAGCTTTGAGGTGAAATGGGATAACCTTAAAGCATAAAGACTATTATGAAGATAGACTGATGATCGCATCTCATGGATCATAGGATAAGGAGTTATCAAGTCTTGACATAGGTATAAAAGATTAAGAGTAATAAGTTATACTGGATTGACCCGCTATGAGAGTACTACATGCAAAGTTATGCAAAGTGTCATATGTTACTCTCATGGTGATAATGGTGTAAACCGCCCTTAGACCTGAAACCACTTTGTACCCTAGATGTGGAGTCAAGTGCTTTGTTGCTGATCTAACGTTGTGCGTAACAGGACAACCATAAAGGCAGTTAATGGGTACTTCACAAAGCATGCTGAGGGACAGTAGTGACCTAGATGGAATTTGCCAATCCTGCATAACAGGATAAATGTCATGGGCCCAATATTGAACTGGACAAAGATGACACCAAGTATGCTTTGTGTTCAATATACACATAAGGGGCAAAGGGGTAATTATACACGCATATATTATCACTAAAGGTTGTGTTTTGATCACATGTTAATTTCTCATAACTTGGGAAGCAATGATGTGTTGCTAGATACCGCTCATTGTTTATTATATTAAATAAAGGATTTAATATAATTGCCAACGTTATGGAAACCTACAAGGGTCACACACATAAGGACAGTCTAATATTGAGATAATTAAAGGAACACCGTAAGGTACGGTGGATATGCAAAGTGATAAGGGTATCACGGTAATTTACTTGAGCGAAGAACACCATAGGATATGGTGGGAGGGCGCGCACATGAGTACTATCACTCATGAGGAGCGCGCGCCCTAGCCTTTGTGTCTTGTTGGGATTCGCCCAACAAGATATATATTTTGTGACAAAATATATTTTATTTTGTGACAAGATATATTTATATTTTTGTGTGACAAGATATATTTATATTTTTGTGTGCAAGATATAGTTATATTTTTGTGTGACAAAAATATATATTTTATTTTTGTGACAAGAGATATTTTTGCGCTCATGACAAGAGTTGTCTTGATGCCCAAGACAAGAAATATCTATAAATAGAGATATCTTGTCATTGCTCAAAACACACCAAAAGGCATAAGAATATTTTAGAGTTGGAGAACCCTAAAATAATCCTCTCTCTCAATATTCTTGCATAGCCTTCAAACATAAAGGGCTAGCACTCTATTGAAGGTGACTGTTCGTGTGGACTAGTTATAGGCGTCGGTGATTTCCATCAACGCTCGTGATCATCTTGTTCGTGATACAAGGGTTATATTCTTCAAGAGGTAAAAACCGTAAAACACATAATCATGCCCATTCGTAAGGATCATTAAAGGAAATTTTTTGAACTAAAACACATAATCATGCCCATTCGTAAGGATCATTAAAGGAAAATTTCAGAACTCGCCGAAATCGTGACACAATTTACGAAATCGTAAAACGAATTTCGCGTAACCCTTACGCGGTCGCCCAATGAGCACGGGGCGAGGGCTGGCGACCAGCCACCGAGCAGCTCGCCCGCTGGCGAGCTCTGGCGAGCCCTGGCGAGCACGCGTCCGAGCAGCTCGCCCGCTGGCGAGCAAGGGCGAGGCCAGGCGACCGGTATGCATTCGAATTTTGTCGAAAACATGGTTTTTGAAACATGACTCGATTCTAACCGTTATGAGCGGCATGATCAGTTTATAATAATTTAATTTTAATTAACCACTTGAACGAAGGATAATAATAAAGAGAGTTTATTATTGTTGTTTTCCAATGAATGATTATGGCCTTAGATTGTTCTTTTGTTTTAAATTTGGGAATAATAATGTGGGTTCGCCTACCGCGAAGTACATTGTCTATATGGGTATGGTGCGATGGGATAATTGTAATATCCAACTTCTAAAATTGGGTCAAACTTAACTAAACAAATATAATAAGATTATATGAGTTTAGAAGCAAGAGTTGGGAATGATTCATATGATGAATTAGAATAAGGAGTTATTCACCCAACTGAAATATTCGAGAATTGTATGAGATGCAATTGGAAGGAGTTCCTACCTAAATAACTGAGTTTTGTGTAATCCGCCCACCGCGGACTTAGAACAAAGTGAAATATGGATCTCGATCCACTAGAAAATCTTCCAACGGGATTTTCCGAATCAAATGATGAGGATCATTTGTTTTGAGTAAAATAGTGGAAGCCTTTTAATAAAAGTCCTTATTAAAAGAATTTATCATAATATAAATATCTTACATATCTTTGAAATTAAATACAATACAAATTATGTTGTCCTTATGAAGGACAAGGATTTCAGAAAATAGTTTCTGAATTGGTACACAAATGAGAATGGTTCTCAAATACAAAAGGAACTATAAGATTTTGAACTATACTCTAAACAACCTACTATACCTAGATCGGAGAAGGATGCTTGTTGGAAGTATCAAGTTGACATCTAGATATAAAATTCTTCATACTTTTAAACAAAGAATGATGTGATCATTTAAAGCAAATTTTTTTGAAAGAACTTCAAAGTATGATGGATTTCTCAATAGATCAAGGAGTTGGTCATATGTTCAATCTAAACAAATTATGATGGATATAGATAAATTTATAAATTTCTATATCTACCGGAAATTGTTAAATTGAATGAGAATTATTTGCACTATCAAAGATTTGAGATATAATATAAATAAGATTTATATTTCTCTTATTTGAATAGAACAAAATTGGTTGCCAAAGGAAAACGGCTATTTTAAAATGGTTAGACCATTGATTGAAACAAGAATGCCGTAAATAGTTCTTGGAAGAGTCAAACTAAAGGGAATGAAGTAAGACTTCAATATTATACATATTGTTATAGAAAGTCAAAGTTTCTATTTCTACAAAGGTATATGATACAAAGATGTTGAATCTCAATTTTACGAAAATAAAGATACTTAAAGAATTAGAACATTGACTATAATTTTAAGTTAACTAATGTCTAGAATGAAAATTGTTTCTATGACTATGAAAGCTTATGTCTAGAATGAAAAATTGTTTCATGGACAATGAGAGCTTATGCCATGACTTAAAATCGAGTTTTAAATGGAACACAATAATTGTTATTGAATTCCATCTAATAATAGAAGTATTGATTATATATCTTGTATTAACAAGATATAAATTGTAGTTTTAAATAATAAGACAAGCAATTGTTCTATCATTTAAACAAAGTCTTCTATACTGTTGCTCAAAGTCAAGTAATGGACTAGGATTCCATGATCTTGATAAGATTATTCTATAATAGTTATGACAAGAACCAAATAAGATTTGGACCTTGTACATATATCAAGAGTTTTATTGTTTAATACAGTTAGTAATGTGTCGATTATTAACTGAAAGGTGTAGATGACACATGACCCATTTAAACAATATACATGAGATGTATGACTACCACTAAACAAACTTGATATATATATATATTAAGTTTATTTTACTTCATTTACATTGATGATTATAATCATTAAATGTGGATATGTGTGTGACACAAATTAGAGATCTTTGAATTTGTCAAAGAGTTTAAACGATGAAGAAAATAGAACTCAATAAAAGTATTTAAGACATATGAATGAGTCATATCAATAAGTACTTAATTAAGGTGTAAAATAACTATTTTATCACAACATGTTTGACATGATTTAAGATAGTTTAAATACATCATTGACTCTTAAAATCTCTCTTCTTATAGTTAATCTTTACCCACAATTGGTTTCCCGTTTAAGATGATCATAAAGACACCATATGCGATATGGGGTAAAAGCACCAAGTTTTCCTTTATGAAATTTTGGATGGGAAATTTATTAGATAAATTTAAATCCAAATTAAATGAATAAATATGTGAAAGTATTCTTAGGGATACTCATCTTATATCACTCTAAAATACAAAAGTTGTTTTGTTGCTCGGTTTGAATCATTCCTCTAGTGGGAGTGTATCTCTAAGAGAGACAGTGGGAGTGATATAGAACTTGAAAAATTATTCAAGTACTACAAGACATATTTATTGGAAAGGGAACACAAACCGGTTCATCAAGGTTGTTGAAGAACCATTGATTTGAGTTGCACAAAATCTTAGATAAGTCCAACATATCACATGGATAAAGAGTTTGATTGGATCATGACTTGGCAAAGTGATATGGTTTTCATATTAGATGAATCTCTGACTTTATAAAAGGTCGTAAGACGGTCTATATTCTGAGAAGTGGCTAAATGCCAGGAAATCTTATAAATAATCCATATACATTAGCCTTATGTAGATAATGGTTATGTCATCAAGATGAGTAAGACTCATACGATGAAAGTGAGTATTCTTATTGAATATTGATATGGATGGTATTAAGAATACCTTTTAAGATTTGATTGATCATTAAAGGTTTTATGCAAAATCATAATTCAAATTATGATGAAACCCTAAATGTAATTAATAGTAAAGCTTAAAATTTGTTTGATTGCTTTTACTAAATGTTGTACTACATGTTTTGGTGGATGGATAACAAAATTCATTCCTTAATTGGAATGACCTAATATTTATGTACTAGACATATATGTAGGGTTTTGTTGATCCAAAGGATGCTAGAGAGGTATACAACTTGTATATATCTATCTAATATTGATTAGATAGATTTCTCAGAAACTTAATTATTCTTTGTTCCTATTATGAAGTTTTGAGAAAACAAATTAATAAGGACAAACCTATCTAATTTTGATTAGATTGAATAAGTTTAAATATTTGTTCCTTTTGGAAGTTTTATGGAAAACAAATTGTTAAAGGACAAATATATAAATGTATCTTGTGCACACAAGGATTTAGTGGGAGCAATAATATTAAATATGGTGTAATATGTGGAAGACATATTAATCATCAAAAGATATTTTCCTTTTTCATGTGAGACATGATTAAAGAAATAAACTCTTGATGAAATACTTAGGCAAGAATTCCTAAAGAGTTAGGTATAGCTTATCTATTTAGGCAAGAAGTCCTAAAGAGTTAGGAATAGCCTATGTACATAATTTGACAAAGTGTTCAAGACGCTTAAATAATTAAATGTGTGAAATTATTGCATGTGTTGAAAAAAAATTGGTTTTTTCTAAAGGACAATATCATGTCTCATTGGATGAGAATTAGGCACATAAGAATAATCCATATGCTTTGGAAGATTGGATTAATCATGCACATCATAATATGTACCATATCAGATACACCACATGATTGTAACACAATCAGTTGTACCAAAATTAAAATTAGTGGTTGACACTAATTGACCTTCAAGAATATTCCTTAAGGACCTTAAAGGAACTAAGGACCTCTTCTTGAAATAGGTAGGAATGGAAAGGATCATTATAAGGAAGTTATAATGATGGAAGTTTCCATACCAATGTATTGTTTATCATGCCTGAATCTTCTTGGTAGTATGTTTATTTCAGTTGTAGAAGTTAAGTATTTAAGATTGAATCGTTTAGCCAATGGTTGAGCTAAAACTATGTTTCCGGTGTTGCAAGTTGCATTAATACCCTTAATGATTTTGCAAGAACACTTGAGAATAGATCTCACCGACGATTCATGAATATACTTAGACACTTCTATATTTGGATAGAGATCGAAATAGAACGTTCGAAGATACGTAAGATACCAACATAGGTGAAATTCTGGCAACCAGACAGACAAATGCTATACACAACGTTCGAGCAATCGTCCGAGCACTTGTCACACAATAATAATAAAACACAGCGTAGCAAGTAAAATAAGCGTGACAGAATGATAAATAACACAGTAGGTTTGTTAACCCAGTTCGGCGCAAAATGCCCTAGTCTGGGGGATACCAATCCATGAATGAACTCCACTATTATAGTTCTAGTGAAAAGCACAACATAGCCACCCTACTTGTGTTTGCACCACGACCCTACCAATGGCTGCTCTACCTAGGAACTCCTAGATATGAGACCCTGTCTCAATTCCTACTAACAGTACAGACAGCACTGCTAAACACACACTTGTTCTTTTGTTTGTATAAGAGACACACTCTAAAGACACAACTAACTCCGTACTTCAAAGCTTAGGAGCAGTACACCATTACAACACAAACACAGAGTTCTTGACTTGAATCAGGGTGATACAAGCAAGCCTCACAACTAACAAGAAAACCTAAAACCTTGAAACACACGCTTTAGTACACACACGGTTTTCCACACAAAACTAGGGTTTGTGTTTACATATATATAATACTGAGCAGTCAATGGTTTGGGCTTCAAAACACAGCTTGGACGTTGTCAGGTCCAGCTTACAATTCTTCATGAGCAAGAATATTGTTTCCAAAAATATATCAATATTAATTATGGAAATACACCAAGGCAAGACAGCCTGTACAACTCATTCAACTTACGCGTCTTGATCAGCACGCTAGGTTAAATATAAAACTTCATAGAATCTCCAGAAGATCTTGCACAGAAATATAGCGCGTGTTGGCGCGCAACAATTTGGTCACACAATGCTGTTCCACTTGCTACAGCATTTGTCTCAGCATTTGGCTAGTAGTTGTTTTTGCAAAATGTAGCCAACTTACAAAAACCCAATAATCTCCCCCTTTGGCAAAATTTTGGCTAAAATAATCTATAGCCAGTTCTCGGAGAGATACACAGAATTTCTTCAATCCACATCAGCACACTTATTCACTTATCAACTAAAACAATCATGGCATATAACGAAACTACTTCCAAGGGAACTCTTTGAATAAAGATAACTTGTAATTAGTATCAGAGGCATTCATCTTCAATAGATCATAATACGCCTAGCCAGATAAAAAGAACATATATATAGTGGGTTCATATAAAGAGATGAAAACATACTCTTGAATAGATAATTCCACAACATAAAGGAGATAATCAGACATAAGCGCTCCCCCTGAAATCATGCACATTCTTATATCATAAGTGCTCCCCCTCAAAACATGCAGACATATAACATAACATACTTACTTCAATGAGACAAATGTCAGAGCAAAATATCAGGGTGTTGTTGCAGAATAACACCACACACCAGAGTAGGAAATGGAATAGGAAACTTAACAGCAAAAGATTTAGCTTGCTCCAAAAATTGATGATAAATGTAATAACCAAAATCAAAAGCAGATTTAGTACCAACTGCATAAATGAGCTTACCAAGCACAGTGGCCACAGAATTAGAATGAGTAGTAGGGGACCAGTTATTAGCAGCAATTTTATTCAAAGCAGCATACAGTGGAGTCAGTTTTGCAGAGGACAAAAGCCCAGGCCAGTGTCTAAGCTTGTTACCTGTGATAGCTCTGCAAATGGTGTCATCAGTAACCTCCAACCGATCTTCCAACCGATCAGGGGTGTCTTCAACCGATCTTCCAAGATAGGCATTAATCACTTGAGGAGAGAAGTTGACACATCTACCACGAACATACAACTTCCTGTACTCAGGGTACCTAGGATCATCACATTTTTCAGGTATGTTGACAACAAACTCTCGCACCAGCTTGTCATAGCAGGGACCCATATCCTTCACTGTCTTCATCATCCTAGCAAACTCCAACACATCAACCAACTCTTTGCACTTGAACACATCAGCTTTCAAATTCCTTTCAAGTCCAAGTCTCCTATGATAGACAAATTTCCAGCAAATAGCTCCACTTTCCAGATGAAAGGAAACATTATCCAGAGGAGCTGAAGGAATATCCAAAGGAACTTTCATTCCCTTGACAATTTTTTTAGATGCTCCACCAGATGGGGCAGCATCTATCACAGCAATCTCAAAGTCAGAATCACTTGAGGGATGATCCTTTCTTTTGAGGCTCTTCTTCTTCTGATCAGTCTTGGGAGTCACTCTACTCCAAGACTTTGGGGGACCAGCCCAGTATCAACAGTTTTCTTTTTAGTGCCTTTAGCACTCTCACCAACATCAGATGTAACTTTAACAAATTTGCTCATTGTCCTGCGAGCAACACTAGTAACTGGAGTCACTTCCAAAGATCTTTCTTCAGACTCCATTTCTTCTACATTCACCACAATAGTTGGTGCCATCATTCACAGTATCAGCCTGACTAACATCTTTCTAAGTCTCATCATTCTGATCTTGAGGCTTGGGGGAATCCTTCTCTTGAGTATTCATAGTCTCAGGAGTGTTTGGAACGTCCAAAGACTCCACATTGGCTTGTGCCAAAGATGCTTGAGCATCTGGCACAGCAATCGGAACATCAGCAGAAGAATCAACAGGATTCTCTATCACAGCAATGTTCTCAGCAACATTAACATCATCAGCAATAGTCTTGTCACCAACACCAGCATTATCAACACTTTCAACATGCAAATTTGACTCTTCAACATCTACTTTGTCATCTACCTTAGGATTAACAGAACCTAGGGTTTCAGTGAACGCTTTAGTACCCTCAGCGGATTTTTCATCAGATCCGTTGACAGAAGTGTCAACATTTGGTTCTACTACAATCGATATAAAGCGATTTTCCTTGCAGTATAGATCATGCATTGTGAGACCTACACGTTGAACAATAGAAGACGATTTCTTACCTTTTGATTTTGAGGTCTTCTTCGTTGCCGAGGAAGTTGACCCTTTTCTGGTGCTTTTTCCTTTTCGTGACACAAGAGTTGTCTTGATGCCCAAGACAAGAAATATCTATAAATAGAGATCTCTTGTCATTGCTCAAAACACACCAAAAGGCATAAGAATATTTTAGAGTTGGAGAACCCTAAAATAATCCTCTCTCTCAATATTCTTGCATAGCCTTCAAACATAAAGGGCTAGCACTCTATTGAAGGTGACTGTCGTGTGGACTAGTTAGAGGCGTCGGTGATTTCCATCAACGCTCGTGATCATCTTGTTCGTTATACAAGGGTTATATTCTTCAAGAGGTAAAAACCCTAAAACACATAATCATGTCCATTCGTAAGGATCATTAAAGGAAAAATTTTGAATTTCGCTGCTTTTACTATTGCTATTTTCCTTCATGCATAACATCCTTCTTATCGGTCAGTCGATAAGTCTTTTGATATCCAATGGTTGTATGTCAGTGTACGCCACTCCAGTTGTCGGTCAGTCGATAGTCTTTTGATTTAAATGTTGTGTGTCAGTACATAACATTTTTTCTATCGGTCAGTTGATAGTTGATCTTATAAATGTTGGGTGCAGTGCCAACATTCTTTGTTGTCGGTCAGTCGATAGTTGATCTTATAAATGTTGAGTGTCAGTGCCAACATTCTTTACTATTGGTCAGTCAATAGTAAATGTTTTTTAACGGTCGTATGTCAGTGTACGCCATTCCAGCTGTCGGTCAGTCGATAGTCTGTTGATTTAAATGTTGTGTGTCAGTGCATAATATTTTTTCTATCGGTCAATCGATAGTCAATCATGTAAATGTTGAGTGTCAGTGCCAACATTCTTACTGTCGGTCAGTCGATAGTTGATCTTATAAATGTTGAGTGTCAGTGCCAACATTCTTTACTATTGGTCAGTCAATAGTAAATGTTTTTTAATGGTTGTATGTCAGTGTACGCCATTCCTACTATCGATCAGTTGATAGTTAATCATATAAATGTTGTGTGTCAGTGCACAACATTCCTGTTGTCGGTCAGTCGATAGTTTTGATTTTCAAATGCAGTATATTAGTGTACAACATTCCTGCCGTCGGTCAGTCGATAGTTGCTAATATATAAATGGTTGTATGTCGGTATACACCATTCTTGTTGTCGATCAGTCGATAATTGATATTTTGAAAATGTTGTGTGTCAGTATACGACATTCTTGCTGTCGGTCAGACGATAGTCAGTAACATTTTTCCCTAGTGTTTGATTACATTCCCCAGTAGAGTTTGTCCTCAATAGAACTCAGGGTATATCTTGTTGTTTTTTCCAATCGGGCCATGTTTTGCTCTTCCCCCGTGGAGTCTCAACTATTTCTTTCTTTGTCTATTTTTTGTAACATTCGTACAAATTCAAAAAAAAGAAGAAAAAGTCAGCATTTTGCATACATTTGCATCATGAGAATTGCTAGAGGATATTTACGTCCAAATATGGTGCACATCTTATATTTAAGTCTCTTCAACCCCGTATAGACAAAAATTACTTTTTCATCTCTCCTGTTGAAGAAACTTAAATAGAGGCAACTGTTGTACCCCAATTTTGGACCTATAAATCTGATTCGCATTTCATACAGCATAAATACGAGAATATACATGCACTTTGTTACATACATTTTATTTACGTATTTTTTATATTTTATTATATTTTCACTATCTTGTTGCAATTAAGTCTTTTTTCCAAATATTTTGTTTTTTGAATTTGTTCTTTAATTAGCGTAAAAGTTTAAAAATATCAAAAATAGTGTTTTTTCTAATTTTACGTTCATTTTATATTTCATTTCCATATATTTCAAAAATATTAAAAAAATTACTTTTTATTTCACTTCTACACATTTTAATTTATTTTATTACCATTTATATTTTATTTTAAAAATATGCCAAGAGGAGGAAAGAGTAGAGTACAAGTTGCTCTATCTCTATGACTCACCATTTCATTTCATTCTTATATCTTTATCATTTTCTTAAAAAAATCAAAAAAACATTTTTCCTACCTTAACCAATCAAATTGCTCTACCTCACCCTTTTCTTATCATTATTTTATTTTCTATTTTTTCTTTTTAATCAAATTACCATTTTCTATCTTTTTTACCCAATTATCTCACCTTTTGTCATTATTCCCCTTCTATTCCTTAACCCAAACCTCACATCACACTCACACACACACACACATTCATTCACACCATTACCCAAAAAAAAATTCCTCCAATTCTCTCATTCCATTCCACCAATCAAAAATCAAATAACAAAAAAATCAAAAAAATGGAAAAGAGAAGGATTCACGTTTTTTCTTCTCGGTAAACAACAACAACAACATTTCATACCTCCTTCCAATTCCAAAATCAAAACAAATTCAAACAAAAAACCTCACACAAATTCATTCATTACTCAAAATTACTACATAAACTTCATCAAATCCTCTTCACTCATAAAAAATCATACAAAACATCAACATCTTCAAAACCCAAAAACCATTCTCGGATTCATCTCAAAATCAACCAAAACATCACATAAATTTCGATTGGTTCCTTTACAAAGCTTCATAGACACTTCCTGAACACAAACCATCACAAATGGCGTTCAAAAAACGCAGCAATAACATCAATCTGAAACACAAATCGGATCCGGTTTTGAGGTAGTGATTTCTCACTTTTTACAACTCCGTTTTGAAAGATTCTTGGCCCATTGAACTCGCGAATGAATGATGAAGCTGATTTACATATCAGTTTTCACTAATTTTTGCGATACATCATTTTTTGATTTTGACCCGTTTTTCTTTTAAATTGTTTTTATATATAGAGTGTTCTATTGTGAAAACTGAAAACATATTCGAAATCTACATGAAAAATACTATGAAATCGACTATTTACTTGTATTTTTTGGTTTTGATTTGAGTTTTTTATGGTGATTTGTTTAAAGCTTCATGAACCTTTCATGGGGTGTTTTCACGTTCTGTTTGTGTTGGAGGGGAAGTACCACCATGATCCTTCTTTCTTTTCTATCTTTAATCACAGCCACATGATCTTTTGTTTTGTTTAGGACTGTTTGATCAGATCTAAACAAAACCGTCCGATCCTTTCAGACCTTAGATCAGACGATTGTGGTGATGGCTCACACAATACACTCACAGGCGAACCGTATAGGATCCCGTATCTGGTTCGGTTCAACCTTGGGGTTCAACCAGATGAACCGGTCCGGTCCAGACAAATAGTCCGGTTCAGCGGGTTATTTCTTTTTTATATTGTTTTTTATTTAGTTTATTTTCTCTAGTCTCTTTATATTTATGTCATTTAAAATTCCTTGCAATTTATTTTCTAATCTTTTATTTTCTTGTCATCTATTTTTATGCAATTTATTTTAGAATTACTTTATTTTATGCTATCATATTATTGCATATTGCTTGTTATATTTGATTATGAACTTTGGACTAAAACTAAACCTATGTTTATTGGAGACGGACCTCAAAAATAAAAAGTAGAACTTAACTTTTAGGATAGCTAGTTTAGTGTAGTTTTAGTTTATTTTGTTTTGTGCTCCGACGGACTTTTAGGATTGCATTAAATTGTCGCATTCATTCATGTTTATTTTCTTGCAAAGCTTTTAGAATGTAATTAGGTGAAAATGTAACCCCAAAGAAGATGTAGTATTTGCATTGCATGCATTTTATTTTTATCGCTTTCCGTCAAACGTTAAAAAAACAAACAAACACGAACGTTGATTTCCAAAGAGGTACGCTTAGTAATTCCTTAAAAAAAATAGATAACATAAAACTTCTTCTTCCCCTAATACAAATTTCTTTTAGTCCAAAACCCACATTAGTTGCACGATTAGATTTAGGTTTATTTTCAAACACTTTACACTACAAGAAAACTGGTAATTAGCGGCAGTTTTTTTAAGGATTACCGGCGGTTTTGAACTGCCGCTAGACACTGTTCCGGCGGTTTCCATAGTGCCGCTATTTGGTCTGGCGGAAGCACATATAACGGCGGTTTTTACAACCGCCAGACACACTGGCGCTGCATTTTAGCGGCGGTTGTAACCGTCTCAAATAATAAATCGAAAAACAAATATTTTAGTAATGTTCCGGGGGTTCAAAACCGCCCCAAATTACAAATTTGTTTTAAAAATTATTTAGATTACGGCAGTTTGGAACCGCCGCTATACTTATAATTTATTAAAAAAAAAAGTTCTGCCAATTATTATTATTAATAAATACATTTTTAAAACTACTAAATTAAATTAAGTAATAGTAATACTTTTCTATACCAAAAAAAAGTAACAGTAATACTTTTATACATCTGAATTCAACCATATTACAACATTTACATTGCCATAACCTATGAGACCATGACTCAAAATATTAAAGCCATGACAAATTACATGTAAGGATTTGAATCTCTAAAACAAATAACAAACTGATTGAAATAACACATGATCATTAGTTGTCTTTACATGAAATAACAAACTGGTATGTAAGGACTTATCCCCTTGGAACAGAGCCATACAAGAGAGAGTCTGTCTTATCCCCCTTGAAGAATTATTGGCAAAACACTCTGCAGCACAAAATATAATTCGATATCAAAATAGAAATTTAAAATGAGAACAATTGTTTTTTGTGAAAGATTAATGAGTTGCAACACTTCATTACATCCATTGAGAGTGATTAACCATGTTTTCAAATTGCATTAACTGTCCAAATTGTTGTCATTTTGTGTCAACATAACAAAGCTCTACAATAAATATTAAGAGTGTATATTAAAGTAAAATACAAATTTTCTTTATGCCAATATGTATATGTATATAAACTACCGAGTTGATAATTGTCATGATCCATTGCCAAAGCTTAGGCTCTTAAGTGATGACACATAAATTGGTTTATATCATATTTCTAAGATGCACCATTATGCAAAAGTGTTTTGCCTTATAATTCATGGGCTAACTTTCTACCTAACTTCGTTCGAATATGAAACTCTTAGGTGATTAACCATTTGGCCATAGAGCCTATAATACCATGTCATCTAATAAATAACTATCTCAAAAACGGAAAGCACATAGGTGAAATCACCAAATAGTCATACCATATGCTTCTTAGACAACCGAACATACAACAGTATAATAAGTGACCACACACTCATGAGAAAAGAGGAAGTTAGCAATAAGTAAATTACTACACACCTGAGCTACCACCCTGTGACCCCTGTAGTCAATTATTGTCATAGCAAAATTATAAAGTCCGGGGACATCAACTTCCTGGTAAGCCTTGGTACCCTTCAAATCATTGTTTGCTGAAGCATACGTGGCTTGCTCATTCTCAGCCAGCTGAGCTTCAGTAGAAACATCTTGAGTGGTTTCTGTACCATTAATATCTTCCAAACTTGAACCGTCAATTGTGCTCCCATTGGGAACCAGACTGTCCCCATGAGGTCGAACACAAGAAGCTTTATCAGAAAAACTATGCAAAGTGACCGTGCAGCATGTTTGTGAATTACCATCCCCATGTTTCTTAGACAGCATCAATAGCAAAACTAAAGAAAATATTGTTGTGCACATACCTATTGTCAAAACTACTATGATAAGTCAGAAAGCATTCCTAGTTTAAAGGAAAACTTGTGTTAGGAAGAAGCAATATAATATATATATATATATATATATATATATATATATATATATATACACACACACACCAACAAAGCATGAATTTTTGAAAACAGTCTAAAAAGGATTTATAAACACAAAAATGATATGACATCATAACACCATGGTGTCTTTTGCCAAAACCATGTATCACAACTGCATGAAATCCAAGTTCAGTTTGTTCATAATCAGGATTTTGATCTTCCCTATGTTCTATAGCCCGATCTCTGTATTTATTGAAAGATACATGTAAGGACAAGATTTTCATTGACAGGTTTTTCATGATAAATTAAATTGTGGAAAAACCAGGGCAGCATACTAATGCCGATTTCTACATCAGTATCATCTTGAAATTGTGAGTATTTCAAAGAGGAATTCCACATAATTCAAAGAGAAAATAATCAAGGGAATGTAACTAACCACATGACCGCAATCCACAAGTTGTTGCTCGCTAAGGCTCATAAGCTTTCTAGAAGCCAAATAGTTGATTCCTTCTAATTAAGGCTCCTGTCATACTAATTAGAACTTGAACTATTATGTAGTGAGATACAAATGAATTCAAACTAGTTAATCACTTTGAAAAAAATTAAATCACTAGCTTTCAAAATTATTTATTAGTTAATCTTATTGTCATGGTTCTTCCATAATTGATGACTTAGAAATCTCATAGATTCAATCTTCAATTCAAATTTTAAAGCATTGGATTTTCAAACAAGATATGATTGACATACAAATAAGTGTTTTTTCACAAAAGCATACTGACAGTTGATTCAAAAGCTTTGGATTTTGAAGCATACTATACAACATACAGAGTACACATAAGATAACAAGAACACCAACCTGCTATACGGTCAAAATTGAAATTGTAGAACGCAGAACGCAGTCCTAGTGCTTATCTCAATAATCCTGTTCAGACAAAAGAAAATATAAGTATAAACCCTAAATAAACATGAAAAGATGAAATTGCAGAAATTACAGATGATGAAAGGGGACCTGTTGGAAGCTTTTCACAGTTTGCAGCGAACACGAACAGGGTACCATGAACTGCTTAATCAGACACACAGGGTAACAAAATCGAAACAACGAACTGCTTAGTCGAAATCGAGCGACCAACAGGGTTAATCCAGATCGAAATCTAACCAACACTACTGCTTAATGGAAGTCAAAATCGAGATTAGGGGAAGGTTAGGACGAAATCGAACAAACAATACTGCTTCACGAACCAAACTTTTCTTCTATTTGTGCGTGAAGGTGAAAAGTTTAGGGCTTTACGCTACGTAGTGTTGAGAGGGAAAGAGTGAACGGCGGTTGAAGCAAAGATTGAAGGAGTGAATTGCAGAATGAATCTGAGAGACGATGAAAAAAGGGTTTCTGTGCGTGTTCTGTGAAAAAGGAAAATAAAGCGTTCTTGTGTTCGTGAAAAAAAAAAAGGAAAATAAAGCGAGAAAAGAAAAACAGACTAAACCGCCACTACACCAAATAAACCGCCGGTTCATTAAACCAAACCGGCGGTTCTACAAAACCGCCACAGAACCGCCGCTTTTAATATTATTTTTTGTAATACAGGCAGTTTTATGGAAACCGCCGCAATCCATGTGCCGCTATCTGCTAGTTTTCTTGTAGTGTTACATTTTATGCAATAACTTTCTTTCTCTCAATCCAATCTCCACTTGCACACACAATTCTCTCTATACAAATTCTCCCTCCATTTCTTCACATAAAAATAAGTAAAAAAGCAATAAACTAGAGGTTACTATAGGCGCTTAGGATGCTAAAACCTTCCCTAGGTGTAATCAACCCCCGAACTTAGAATTTCTTTTAAACGGTTTTTTGATACTTTCCCCTCTTTGGAAATGAAAGGTCAATGTAGTGGTGGAAATCCCAAAATCCCCGCAACAGGGACAATTTAAGAAATTCGTGGAGCTTCTTAAGCAGTTGAATATAACTATTCCATTCACCGAAGCTATCACTCAAATGCCTGCATATGCTAAATTTCTTAAAGAGATCTTAACCAACAAAAAGAAGATCGAGGATAATGAAACTGTTACACTCACCGCCGAATGTAGCGCCATCCTCCAAAACAAAATGCCACCTAAACTCAAAGACCCAAGAAGCTTCTCTATACCCTGCGTCATAGGAAAGGTTGTCAGTGATAAGGCCCTATGCGATTTAGGTGCCAACATTAGTTTGATGCCTATGGCCATATGCGAGAGATTAAAGTTAGGCGAGTTGAGACCCACCAGAATGTCTATTCAATTCGCCGATCGTTCTGTCAAGATGCCTCTAGGTATTCTAAAAAACGTTCCAGTGTGTATAGGTCAATTCTTCATCTCGACTGACTTCATAGTCATGGACATAAAAGAAGACTCTAACACGCCAATCATCTTAGGAAGGCCATTCCTAGCTACAGCCGGTGCGATAATTGATGTAAAGAAAGGAAAGCTCACTTTTGAAGTGGGAGATAAAAAAGTTGAATTTATTTTGACTCAATTTCTTAACGCACCAACCATAGATGATACTTGCTATCTGCTAGACGTCATTGACGAATGCAGAAAAGAGATGGAGAATGATCCAACTGCATACTCTGAAATCCTAAGATCTTCTCCACCACCAACTCTCGTAGTTCAGGATGACGAGCTTGGTGAATGCTTTGAGATTACACCAAGCCCGACGCCTTCTCCTGACCAATCCTCTTTAGAACTCAAACCTCTACCCGAAACCCTAAGGTATGAATTCCTTGATCAAGAGCTTAAGCGCCCTGTGATTGTGTGCGCCGATTTAGGACAGCCAGAAACTGACAAGTTACTGAATGTCCTAAGAAAATACCCAGCTGCTTTAGGATACAACATCTTCCTCGAGGAAGATTGCAAGACCTCTCGAGAACCGCAAAGAAGGATAAATCCCATTCTAACTGAAGTAGTTAAGAAAGAAGTAGAAAAGCTTCTAGATGCAGGAATCATATACCAGATCTCCGACAGTAAATGGGTCAGTCCCGTTTATGTCGTGCCTAAAAAAGGTGGGGTGACTGTAGTTACCAATGAGAAAGGAGAGTCTGTAGCACAAAGGGTCATAACAGGAAGTAGAATGTGCATTGACTATAGGATACTCAACAAAGCCACGCGCAAGGATCATTTCCCTTTGCCCTTCATTGATCAAATGCTTGAGCGTCTGGCTACTCACTCCTATTTCTGCTACCTTGATGGTTATTCGGGATTCTTTCAAATCCCTATTCATCCCGATGACCAAGAGAAAACGACCTTCACTTGTCCTTTTGGTACATTTGCATATAGGCGAATGCCATTTGGATTGTGCAATGCCCCCACGACCTTCCAAAGGTGTATGACGGCAATCTTTGCCGATTATATCAATGACATAATGGAGGTCTTCATGGATGATTTATTCGTGTGCGGGCAAAGTTTTGAAGGATGCTTGACGAACCTAAAGAAGGTACTTGAAAGATGTGAAAAAGTCAATCTTGTATTAAACTGGGAAAAGTGCCATTTTATGGTTCGTCAAGGTATTGTTCTTGGACATATAGTGTCCAATAAGGGGATTGAGGTAGATAGAGCTAAAATCCAAGTTATAGAGAATCTACCACCTCCCAAATCTGTGAGAGAAGTTCGAACCTTTCTAGGTCACGCCGGTTTCTATCGGCGATTTATTAAGGACTTCTCCAAAATCACAAAGCCCTTAACCGGGCTGCTAATGAAAGATGCCGAGTTCATTTTCGATGAGGAGTGCCTAAGGGCATTCCAACAATTAAAGGCAGCTCTCATCTCTGCACCCATAATGCAGCCACCTGATTGGAGTTTACCATTTGAGGTCATGTGTGATGCTAGTTACTATACCATAGGCGCAATCTTAGGCCAAAGGAAAGATAAGAAGCTTCATACTATCTATTTTGCCAGTAGGACCTTAGACCCCGCGCAGATGAACTACGCCACCACAGAAAAAGAACTCCTGGCTGTTGTGTTCGCAGTCGACAAATTCCGTTCTTACCTAATAGATGCCAAAATCATTGTCTACACCGACCATGCGGCAATTAGGTACCTTGTGAACAAAAAAGATGCTAAACCAAGGTTCCTAAGATGGATCTTGCTCCTTCAAGAATTTGATTTAGAGATCCAAGACAAGAAAGGAATCGACAACACAGTTGCGGACCACTTGTCAAGAATGGAGGGAATGGTGCCTGAAAAGGTGCCCATAAATGACGATTTCCCATATCAGAGGCTAGTAGCCCTTATGGAGGGTGTCACCTCCGAGTGCCGTTTGCTTGATGACAACACTGAAGTTGTCAACTCTGTCTGCATGAGGGACTCGCTGCCATGGTATGCCGACTTTGTCAACTACCTAGCGGCAAGAGTTCTTCCGCCTGATCTGACCTACCAACAGAAGAAGAAGTTCTTCAATGACCTTAAACATTACTATTGGGATGACCCTCTTCTTTTCAAGAGAGGTGCCGGTTGAGTGTTCCATCGAAGTGTCCCCGAAGAAGAGGCGCAAAACATTATTTCTCATTGCCATTCTGCGCCATATGGGGGACATGCAAGTACTTCCAAAACTTGCGCTAAGATTTTGCAAGCCGGCCTTTATTGGCCCACTATTTGGAAAGATGTCCACGTTGCCATACGGAGTTGTGATCAGTGCTAGCGCGCTGGTGGCATCTCTAGGCGCGACGAAATGCCCAGCAAGGCATCCTTGAAGTGGAAGGGTTTGATGTGTGGGGGATAGACTTCATGGGACCATTCCCATCTTCTCTCGGTAACAAATACATACTTGTGGCTGTTGATTACGTGTCCAAATGGATCGAGGCTGTTTCCTCTCCAACTAATGACGCCCAAGTAGTGATTAGACTTTTTAAGAACCAGATCTTCCCTAGGTTCGGTGTGCCAAGACTTGTCACCAGCGATGGTGGCTCCCATTTTATCTCTAGGATCTTTGAAAGGCTACTATCTAAATATGGGGTCCGACACCGTGTAGCAACTCCCTATCATCCACAGACAAGTGGGCAAGTGGAGGTCTCCAATAGGGAGATCAAGCAAATTCTAGAAAAAACAGTTGCAACCTCAATGAAGGATTGATCCTTAAAGCTAAATGAGGCGCTGTGGGCATATAGGACAACCTATAAGACCCCAATTGGGACCACTCCCTTCAAGCTTGTTTATGGCAAATCATGCCATCTACCGGTGGAATTAGAGCACAAAGCTTATTGGGCTATCAAGGCCCTTAATTTTAATTACACCACCGCCGGTAGGAAAAGGATCTTGGATATCCATGAATTAGAAGAGCTTAGGTTAGATGCTTATGAGAATGTCAGGATCTATAAGGAAAGAACTAAAAAATGGCATGACTTGTAACACCCTAATTTCCCAATAGATTGTTATTAATAAAATAGTAATTATTTATCTCAAATTAGAGTGTCACTTGCAAAAACTAAGACTCCATTTTCTTTTTATTTAAAAACTCGCAGTAGAAAGAATAAAAATTAAACCTATACAAAATTAACAAATTAAGAAAATATATTAAGTCGTGCGTAATAAAAGAAAGAGTATATATTCTGAATAATAAACTTTATTTAACCAAGAATTAGAATAAAGGTCTAATCGCCTAGAAACAAAAGAAGTACTCATGATTGAAATGTGGCATCCAACATCTTTAAATTAAAGGTTCTTCTATAATCAAAGTGACTAAAAAAAAAAAAAAAAGTTTTTCCCCCCATGTCACGGATATCAGAGAGAAACGGCTAATACGGACTTTGAGCACAAACTGAGATCCAACAAAACAAAAAGCCTTAAGCCTCGTCTTCAACCTGAAAATCTACGATTTTAAGTCGTAGGGCAAAAAGCCAGCAGAACGGGAGTGAGTACTAATATTAAAATATTCAAAATAGTAAGAGTGAATATTAACGGAAGACAAAGTCTAATTAATAAGTGCGAGTAAATGAGTAAACTAAAAACAAAATGACAAGATTCGAAAATAAATGAGCATAATAGCGAAGAAACAAAAAAAAACAGATTAGGAAAACACTTCTCAACGCGACAACAAATTAGGAATGCCGATCAAATCACTTTCGAACATCCCGCAACACGACAACAAATTAGGAATGCCGATCAAATCACTTACGAACATCCCCACAACACGACAACAACTTAGGAATGCCGATCAAATCACTTTCGAACATCCCACAAGACAACAACAAATTAGGAATGCCGATCAAATCACTTTCGAACATCCCACAACACGACAACAACAAAATCTGCACAACCATAATTATCTCAACATGAATTAATCCTCAAAATTTATAAACTACCAACACTCACACCCCTGCCAATACCAATACTATATCAAAAACCTTCCACCGCTTCCAATTTCACAAAAGGTAGTAATTAGACAAATTGGTGGAGCAACTCATGTACCTGACATACAAGTTATATATATACTCACAATTATGTCATAATGTTATTACTACTGCCATATATGAAAATACATCATATACATTATAATCAATACTTTTATATCTCAAAGCAATCATATTTTGGCTTCCTGTTAACCATATTTATTAACTACTATATTTATCAAATACATTTATCAGTGATTATATGCACAAAGTCCTGATGTTCACATATTCAAATCCTATATAAATAGCATATCTTATTGATACACCCCCCGTGTTTAAACAGTCATAATTCAACATCGCTGCATCCACATAGAACAAGTCTATCGAAATAAAGGATAAAATCACAAGTAAAATTCAAACATCATTCTATTCTAACAAACCGTGTACAAACCCAAAACTAATCTCTCACTATTTATCTAGTCTTACTAATTTCATTCCTCACTATCTACCCTTTATTATAATAATACGATCAAGTTAATTTGAAGAGCCAATAAGGCAATGACATAGAAAACGGAGTTCATCTCTACTGTATGTATATTGACCATTTAACCAAAAATCAATCTATTTCAAAAACCAATTAGAATTGATTCTTCACAAAGAAAATATTTTGTCCCCTTTAGTTCAATCAAAATTTGATCTATAAATTTTATTATAAAATCCTGATTTAGAACTCTATAAAACAAACTCATTTGTATCATAAATATCATATCAACCTTCTTATAGTATAACCTCTCTAAAAAAAATAATTAGACTACCACTCATTCATGTGTATATTATTATGTACTCATTATGTACCTTATATATGAGTTCTTGTCAAGGGAGGCAATTTGCACAACAAATATGTATATATATAAATACCGGCAAAACACAGAGCACCAGAACATGCTAATAGCAAACACCCAATGACCAAATAGGGCAGAAACCGGTACCAAACAATCTATTCCTATGTATCATTACCAAACACACAGTGATATAGAGTCACATGAACCAAGGCAAAAACAAACAAACAAACTGATAGCAAACGGCAGCATGGAAAACTTCCATCAATAACCCGTTAAAAATCAAAGACAATATAGAGAAAGAGAAAGAATCATCCCACCCAATTCCCAAATATTAGACTTTCCCCTAACCTTAGTTTTGATGAACTCTTTATCTGTTCCAAGCTGCTGCAAGTAAACTCAATCCCTGCTCTTCCTCTCAAAGTCGTTCCCCTTATTTCTATTCCAAGACTATTTTCTTTTCTTTTTCCTGATTTCTTTAAAAAGGGTTTTAACCTATACTTACTTATGCCAAATCCTCACTTATCTTGTCTTTGGGCTTCTTCTATTCACACCCCTTCTCTTTACTTTATTCTAATACAACCTAATTTTATTCTAATACAACCTAATTAAGCTCATCTATTTTACTTATTTGTTACTATTCTTTTATTTTATTTATTTAATTTTTCTTTTCTTTTCAAACTTCACTCTTCATAATTCTAAATTCATATCATTAAAATTTTTACTAAAATATTAACTCTCAAATACCCCATAAACGCATGAAACAACAAAAATAACATAAACACAAGAAATAATCAAATACAAATAATTAGAAATTATATTCTAAAAAAAAATCGGGGCGTTACATGACAAGCGTCTATCTAGGAGAGAGTTTAAAGTAGGAGAGTTAGTACTTCTTTTTAATTCTAGACTCAAACTCTTTCTTGGAAAACTTCGCTCAAAATGGTCAGGCCCCTTTACAATTTCTAAGACATATCCTCATGGGGCGATTGAGATAAAGGGTGACTCTGGTGATACATTCACAGTTAATGGACAGCGGTTGAAACATTACAATCTTAAGGATAGTGACACTACTTTTGCAAATTTTAACCTATCCGCCCTGTCCGCTAAAACGTGAACTTGGTTCACCACCTTTGAAGTCGAGCTCACCGACATTAAACAAAGCGCTTGGTGGGAGGCAACCCGCTGATTTTGATTCTAATGTTTTCTTTTTAGTCCATTTTATTTTGCAGGTAATAAAGAGATAGCACGCTCAACGACTTCATAGTTGTGGAAGCTTAGCTATTCAGGACAATGGTCGATTTAAGTGTGGGGGAGGAAGCTTTATCGCTTTCCTTTTACTTTTAGTCATATAGTTTGCATACATAATAAAACCTTAGGATAGTTCACTTAAATTGAGTTGATTTTGTGTGTTGTTTTTGTTATTGTCTGGTTTTCCCATTTCTTGAGCTATACCAAAAATTTTCTTGTGAAAAGCAAAAGTGTTGATTTTTTATGATTGATATTGATTGTTTGAAAGTATATAGGTTGTTTGCACTATCTAGGCTATTTTGTGAAATTTGGGTAACGGTTAGATAAAATCAATACCTTTTTAATACCTTAGATTCCCAGAAGTGTGTAAAACTGATTTGAGTACTAGTTTTGACAAAGCTTTGAACTTGAGTTTTAATGAACCCTTAGTAGTTTATTTAGCAGTCGGCACCATCTCAAGGCACAAACTAAGTGGGAAACCGAAGAATATAAGTGAATGATCTTGAATATAAATGTTTATGAATATTATTGGTTGATTCTTTGAAATAATTGATGAAAATTCAACAAATGTTGAAACATGCGAAAGAAAAAAAATACCATAGTATAGAAACTCATTAGTAGTTGGTTCAGAGGTGTCTGATTCTGAACTTGGTAGGGCGGGTTATGATCCGATCCCCCGCAACTGCGAAGTGGGTAAAGCAAATAGGGGTTACCAAACTTATGTTATCAGCACCCCTCGCTATATGATGATCATAATCACTAACAGGTTTCCTACCATGGGCGTGTACAAGATAACGGGCTTAATGTGATTGCGCTAGAATGAAAAGGGTGAATGAAACTTAGGTGAAAGGTAGAGTCAAAAGGAAATGCTTCAGGTCTGTTTTCATATAATGGGAGTCTCTTGTGTCATTACGGTGTTTTTGTTATTTGTACTGTTATTTGATTTTCATGGCATAGTCGGCAACCACGTATGAGTAGGATGATCGTGTCATGTGTTTTTACTTGTGCTATGCAATTCATTATTCTTTTATGCTTGAGGACAAGCAATGGTTCAAGTGTGGGGGAATTTGATGACACGAAATCATATCGTATTTTTAGCTTAATTTATGTAAACTTTAGTTGCATTTTCATATGTTTTTATTTCTTTTATCTCTTTTTACGTTGGTATTTGTTTTCTTTTCAGTAATGTAAAATAAAATAGGTCGGAGAAGAGAATTGAGCAAAAAGGGCAAAAAACGGAGCAAAAAGGGGTGCAAACAAGCAAAATCAGCCAAGCCCAGAATTGAGCCTGGTGGCGCCCGCCACCACTTCTGTGGCGCCCGCCACAGAAGCCCAAAACCAGCAAAACAGATTTTTGCGAGACGTGGGGAAGTGGCATTCGTATGATCCGTTTTCTGTTCCTATCGTAGGGCAATTGGATGAAATCAAAAAGGAGCTTATCCTCTCCCTAAAAAGAGGATCGTGCAAGTCAAAATTCTCCTATAAATAGAAGCTCAAATATCAGATCTTCGACGCCTGTTTCTTCTTTATTTCAGTCAGTTTATATTTTCCGTTTCGTTAATTGTAACGGTATTTCCACATCGGAAATCCGTTTTTAATTCCGTTTTCACATTCCTGTCAAGAATTCTGTACCGGTTATTATCGTCAAGTTTAATTCAAGTTTATTCAGAATTTTATTTCCAGGTTTTTAATGCTTTTATTTAATTATTTATTTATTATGTCTTATTTAATTGTCTGTTTTTATTTGTTTATTTCTTTTATCATGTCTAGCTAAATTCCTAGTTATCGGTATGTAAATTAATTCTCCGAAGGGGATTTAATAATGATGTAGCGCGCGCATATTAAACTATTTTTCTGATTCGGGTTTCTAATTTTAAAACTCCTAAGCTTTTGAACGAAAGTAAAATAAAGCAATTAAGGTTAAAATCAATAGAGCGAGAGTTTGAGGTTTTAACTAGATAGTAGGAATTTGATATTAATTTTGAACGAGCGAGAGCCACGTTAGAATTAATTATGACTTATTGATTTTCAAAATATACTTTCGAAACTAAGGTGGTAGAAAAGTGACAGTAAAACTCCTAGTCTAGAAAGTATGGTTTTTATCAACAAAAAGAAAGTGTGAGGTTTAAACCTTTAAACTGAGAAAGTCCTTCTGAAAAATAAATCCTTTTTCGCACGCTACTAATTTATTAAATTCCCGATGGTTAATTAATTACATACCGATATCCCGCTTTAATTAATTTAATTCTTCTTTTTAAATTTCTTTTTTAAATTCTAAAACAATTCTAAACCACTATTCATTAGCCTTAGATTTACATCGTAACGACAGAATTACGGTAAGTCAACTGTTGGTCTCTGTGGTTCGATATCTTTTAAAACTCAACGACGAAACTGTGCACTTGCAGTTGATATATATTTTCGATACACAAATCGTCGATCAACAGGATTATCAACCAAATTTTTTTCAGGTTCCACATGTTGGTCAGCTGATTTTTCAATAGAAATATTCTCCCTACCATCCACTAAAACATCATCTAACCTAGGATTATTAGAACCTAGGGTTACAGTTTCATCAACAACAACATTACCCTCACCGGGGATATCATCAGATTTACTGACAAAATTGCCTGCACTTGGTTCCACAACAGTCGAAACAAAAGGATTCTCTTTACAATAGAGATCATGCATGCTCATACAATTAGATTTTGAACCCTTTATAGTCGCAGAAGATGAAGAGACTTTCTTCCTTGACGATAACACTTTAGCACTTCGTGTGACCACACCGGTGCTAGAAATCATGGCAAGCGGTTGAGCATCAGTAATAACCGTCGATTGAATTGCTGGTTGAGCGACGGATTCAGAAACAGGATCAGATTGAACATTTGTGGTTTGATCTTGTAATGTGGGTTGTTGAATAGAATCAGACATGATGATGATTTGTTGTTTGAGTAAGCAAGAAAGTAGTAAACAGGGAATATTGTTGAACCGAGCGAGAGAGAAGTTGAGAGTGTGAAAAAGTAAAGTTGTAATGTGTAAGAGTAACACATAAGGAAGTTGGAGAGTGGCTTCCTAGAGTTGCGTGCAATAAACGGTTATGAAATAGAAATGTAACTGTTGCACGCCTCCAATAAATTAACTGCTACAATTCTTCAATCTGGTAGATACCTAACTTCCCTCTTAATTTTTCAAATTGAGTAGTATCAAGGGCTTTAGTAAAAATATCTGCATCATGCTCTTCAGTTGCAACATGCTCAAGAGTGATGACCTTGTCTTCAACTAAATCTCTAATAAAATGATGTCTAATATCAATGTGCTTGGTCCTGCTTTATAGGATTTTTAGAAATATTAATTGCACTCAGGTTGTCACAGAATAAAGTCAGAGCATCTTGCTTGACATTGTACTCACTCAGCATCTGTCTCATCCAAACTAATTGTGTACAGCTACTTCCAGCAGCTATATACTCAGCCTCAGCTGTGGATAAGGAAACACAATTTTGCTTCTTACTAAACCATGATATGAGATTGTTGCCTAGAAAGAAACATCCACCAGAAGTACTCCTCCTATCATCAGCACTTCCAGCCCAGTCAGCATCACAGTACCCAATCAACAAAGTATTATTCCCATGGATATATAGAATCCCATAATCATTGGTACTGTTCACATACTTCAAAATCCTCTTTACCTGAGTCCGATGACTCATCTTTGGTTCAGCTTGGTACCTAGCACTCCAACTGCAAAAGTAATGTCTGGTCTACTTGCAGTGAGATATAGGAGACTTCCAATCATGCTCCTGTACATACTTTGATCAACATCTACACCTTTTTCATCCTTTGAAAGCTTCACATGTGTAGGAGCAGGAGTTCTTTTATGAGTTGCATTCTCCATACCAAATTTCTTGACAATATCTTCCATCTGTTTCACTTGAAAACCAAGAAAATAATTTAGCTCACCCACAAGACTCATCTCAAATTCAGATTGCATTTGCTGAACAAAATGCTCCACCATCTGGTTAGACATTCCTCCAAACACTATGTCATCAACATAGATCTGGGCAATCATAAGCTTTCCTCTAACATCTTTCACAAACAAAGTTTTGTCATTGCCTCCCTTTCTGTAGCCATGAGTCACCAAGAATTCAGTAAGTCTATCATACCAAGCCCTAGGAGCTTGCTTCAACCCATATAGGGCTTTCTTCAATTTGTAGACATGATCAGGGCCACTTGGATCAATGAAACCTTTAGGCTGTTCCACATAGACAACTTCATTTAAATATCCATTGAGGAATGCACTCTTTACATCCATCTGATATAGCTTGAATTTGAGGATGCATGTTATTCCTAATAGCAACCTTATGGATTCCAACCTAGCTACAAGTGCAAAAGTCTCACCAAAATCTACTCTTTCAATCTAAGCATAACCTTGAGCAACAAGTCTGGCGTTGTTCCTTGTGATTGCACCATTTTCATCTGACTTGTTCTTGAATACCCACTTTGTTCCTATGACATTCACATTCTCAGGTCTAGGAACTAAGTCCCACACATCACTCCTTTTGAATTGAGTTAATTCTTCTTGCATTGCATTTATCCAGAACTCATCAGTCAAAGCCTCCTTGACATTCTTAGGCTCAAAATTTGATATAAAACAGGAATTTGATACCTCACTATATCTCCTTCTAGTGGTGATCCCTTGATTTGGATCTCCAATGACTTGATCTATAGGATGGTTCTTCTGTATTCTGATAGATGGCCCTTTGTTGGGAGAAGTAGTTTCTGAACTGCTCTCTTTAGATTCTTCAATATTTGTGTCTACATCTTCTGTCTCCCCCTGAGTGTCACCTGCTGAGTCAGATGTGCTATCATGTGGCACAACATCTTTACCACAAACATCTATCATAACATTAATAGACTCCATCATTGTTCTGGTTCTGGAATTGAACACTCTATAGGCTCTGCTGTTATTTGAATAACCCATAAAAATTCCTTCATCACTTTTAGCATCCATCTTCCTTCTTGGTTCTCTATCAGCTAAGATATAACACTTACTACCAAACACATGAAAGTGTTTCACTGTTGGCTTCCTGTCCTGCCATAGTTCATATAAGGTAGTAGATGTACCTTTTATCAATGTAACTCTGTTATGGATGTAACAGGCTGTGTTAATGGCTTTAGCCCAAAAATAGAAAGGTAGCTTCTTGGCATGTAGCATGACTCTAACTGATTCTTGCAATGTTCTGTTCTTCCTTTCAACTATGCCATTTTGCTGAGGAGTGATAGGTGCAGAAAACTCATGAAATATTCCTTCAGCTGTACAAAAATCAGAGAACTTAGCATTCTCAAACTGTTTCCCATGGTCACTTCTGATTCTGACAATACTACATTCCTTTTCTCTTTGAAGTTGTAAACATAGATCTTTAAACTTCCCAAAAGTGTCAGACTTTTCTTTAATAATGGTGATCCATGTGAATCTGGAGAAGTCATCCACAATAACAAAGGCATACTTTGTACCACCTAGGCTTTCAACTTGCATGGGTCCCATCAAGCCCATATGTAGAAGTTCAAGGACTCTGGATGTGGACAAATGTTGCAGCTTCTAGTGCGGCACTTTGGTCTGTTTACCCACCTGACATTCTCCACAAATACTACCTTCTTGAATTTGAAGGTTAGGTAAACCTCTGATAGCTCCTTCATCAATAGCTTTCTTCATGCTTCTCATATTTAAATGCCCAAGTTTTTGATGCCACAATTTCACTTCATCTTCTTTTGCTATTAAACAGGCAGATAGCACAATGTTGTCTTGTGAGACCCACATGTAACAGTTGTCCTTTGATCTCACACCTTTCATCAGGGTGTCACCTTCAGTATTTGTAACTAAACATTCATCCTTAGTAAAGTTGACTTTCAACCCTTGATCACATAACTGACTAACACTGATTAGATTGGCAGTTAGTCCCTTTACATGAAGAACTTTATCAAGCTTTGGTAGATCTCCATTCACCAGTGTTCCTATACCCTTGATTTCTCCCTTGGCTCCATCCCCAAAGGTTACAAAGCTGGTAGCATGTGGCACAACATCTGTCAAATACTGTTCTACTCCAGTCATGTGCCTGGAACACCCACTATCAAAATACCAATCACTTCTAGATGAGGCTCTCAGAGATGCGTGAACAATTTGAGCAGTCTCACTAGCAGTATTGCTTGTGAATTGATCTTCCTTTTTTTCCATTCCTTCTTGATGTTCTTCACAACAGGCTCAGGTCTTGATGAGTAACTTCTGTTAGGAGAGCCATGTAATATGTAACAGAAAGGTCTAATGTGCCCCTTTCTTCCACAATGGTGACATACCCAATCATAGTATCTACCCTTTCGTCTTGACTTGTAGTTAGTCCTCTGTTGTCTTGCTTGATGTAAGGGCATTTGTCTTGACATTGTTGGATCATAAGCACTAAGAGCTGGTACAAATTGTGTCTGATGGGGCACAACTCTGTAGTCAAAGCCTATACCTTTTACGTTTCTTGAACTCTGCCCAATCTCCAGAATCTCATCTAATTTATCAGTACCTCTGTTGAGCATCCTTAGTTGCTTGTTCATGTTATCTATCTTTGATTTGAGTAAAGCAACTTCATCATTGAGATCTGAGTTTATCTGCAATAAATTGTTCTTTCCAGCTTGCAGAAGAGCAATGGTTCCTTTTTGGTTACAAATTTCTTCACTTCTGATCTCCAATTCTTGATAAACATCAGGAGATTCTTCATAAGATAGTTCTCCATCAAAGAAACTTGTGTCAGATGTACACACCCCTGTCAGAGCAACAACATGGTTGGCAGTTTCAGGATCTTTTTCTACTTCATCTTCATCGGACCAGGAAACAACCATTCCCTTCTTTTGCTTCTTCAAATAAGTCGCACACTCTGTTCTGATTTGACCATACCCTTCACATTCATGACATTGAACCCCTTTGTTTTGATTCGTCTTGTCCTCAGCTCTGGGTTTCTTCTGATTTATGACATTCTTGTTTGTGTTGCGACTGTTGTCTGGAGCATATGTCTTAGGACGGCTGTCCATCTTCAAAACTCTACTGAATTGTTTTCCCAACATTGCCATAGCTTCAGAGATACTTTCATCAGTCTCCATATTATCTTGTTGGTCAGACTCTTCAGCTACAAAAGCAATGCTCTTTGACTTCTTCTCAGATCTCTCATTGGCTGACATCTCAAAGGTTTGTAAAAAGCCAACAAGCTCATCCATCTTCAAATCTGAAATGTCTTTGGACTAAATGCACGCAAGAATGGCGAAAGCAAGCCCAAATCGTACAAGTCCGAAGCCTCAAATCGCGAAATCAAAGAAGGTTGATTTCCGAATCGTTTTCATTCGTTTCTGTTCGGATCCTCTTAGATTCATAATCTTTGCTGCTTGTTATGATTATTATTCGGTTTAAATTTTGAACGGATTGTATGATTTTGGATTTTGTAATTTTTTTAGATCTGTTTTTCTCCGTTTGATTTTCGTTTCGATTTCGAATTTCTGTTTGAAAACTTGATAAAACTGTGCTTAAAACTAAAAAGAACGATTTGAATCAACGATTGAAGGGTTATTTGTGTAGATCGAAACAGTGTTCTCGCGTTTAAACTTAGTTCCGAAAACTTCCCTCTTCTGTTTGTTTTCGTTATGAACTCTATTTCATAAAACAGAGGTTAAATTCAAGATCTACGTTTAAAACCAAGTGAAATGGACTATTGATTTGCTGAGTTTGGCTTTGATTTGGCTCTGTTAGGTCAGGACCGAGTCACTGACTCGGTAGCTTCATTGGAAGCTTACTAAGTCACTGAGTTAGTGACTCGGTTGTGATGAAGGAAGGAGAAGACCACGTGTCAGCACGCGAGTGGCTGACACGTTTTTTTTTTTTATGTTTTTCTGGGCTGGGTTGTGCGACCGGGTTGGGTTGCACCATTTGACCCAACCCGGTTTGATTGGTGAGCTGGATCAGATTTGAATTATGGGTCTGTTTCTGTTTTTGTTTAATGATCACTGAATTTACCCCCTAATTTTCTAAATGCACCCCCCATTTCTCTAAGTTTGAAAATGGACTGCTCTCTGCTCTTTTCTTCTTTTTTATTATCATGCTATAACTTCGTTCAATTTTGTGACATTTTCAATTTAGAAGTTTTTTTCAAGTAACTAAAATAATAATAAATAACCCTTGACGGATGACTAGCGGTTAATTTATCGTTATTTTAGAACTTTGCCCGTTTAAAAAAAAAAGAAGATAGAAGAAAAGAAGCAAAGAGAAACTAGTTAGTTAAGAAAAAATAGGAATAAGAAGGAGCTTGACGGATGACTAGCTTTCATCTTATTTTATTTTATTTTCTTAACTAACTTGTTTTAAATATCTGTTCAACTGTTATTTGTCAATTAAATTCTTGTTGCAATGATTTAATTTCGCATTATTATAATTGCTCCGCATCATCTTTATCTGTCATTCATACGCATTCATCTGCATTATCCTCATCTTCTACCTTTTCTTTTTCTTTTGTTTCTCTGAACTGGACTTGTGGAAATCTTTTGCTAAATAATAGAATAAGAATAAACTATGTTCTTGACGGATGACTTGCGACGTTAGTTTATTTGTGTTCTAAAAATTAAAATACCTATAAATTAAAAAGTAAGAATAAGAAGGAGCTTGACGGATGACTGGCTTCCGCTTATTTTCGCTTTTTAATTAATTCGGTAATAAATTGAATGAAAAGTAGGGCTTGACGAATGACTTGTCTCTGCTTGGATAATCTCGTCCTTGACGGATGGCTTGTGACATCGAGGTTATCCACATTCACTAAACAATATCTTAAAACCTAAAAGACACCCAACCCGCAATTACTTTTTCTGCCCTTGCGCAGTTATTTCTTTTTAACTATCAAACTTTTATCTCTCTTTTATAAAAGGATGATGTTTTATCTATTACCCTAATGCGTACAAACGCTTAAACCCTCAGTTGGGTATACAAGCAAACTGTTGTCTCAGTGGAATGCGATTTAAATATTGTTCATTAAAAATAACCAACAAACCAAACTTTTTTTTAGGAAGAACTACGTGAGCTTTGAATTTCTCATTGCACATGGGGAATGCGTAGGAGCGGGAATTTCTCTCGTCAAGCCAATTAATAAAAACTTTTTTTTCCTTCTCTGTTTAATATGCGGAAATTTATTTGTATGCGGTTATTATGTTTATGCAAACCAAATTTCCGTAAATGGTTCCCATTGAGTACAACGGATATGAGGGGGTGTTAACGCCTTCCTCTCATGTAACCAACTCCTGAACCCAACTTTTTCAAGGTTTTATCATTATTTTTCTTTCCCCTCATGGGATAAATAAAATGTGGTGGCGGCTCAATGTTTACATTTTTGCATTGCTTAATCATCATTGCATTTTTGTATTATTTGTGCCGGGTGTTACAGCTTGGTGTTGTAACCCGATTTTGGACCTACAAATCCAATTTGCATTACATTCATAAAAATATAAAAATATTTACTTTTTTATTATACATGTTTCAATTGCATTTGTTTTGCATATTTTCTTATTTTTCTCATATTTTCCAAAAAGTCAAAATAATATAAAAAATAGTTTTTGATTTTTATTTTACGCTTTATTCAAAAAACATCAAAAAAATAGTTTTTTTTTCGGCTGATAATGTTAATTTTCTTTTAATTTGCGTAAAAGTTTAAAAATATCAAAAAATAGCGGTTTCTATTTTTTACGTTCATTTTATTTTTTCTTTCCATATATTTCAAAAAAATATGAAAATTCACATTTTATTTTATTTTATTTTATTACCATTTACATTTTATTTTAAGAATATGCCAAGAAGAGAAAAGAGTAGAGCACAAGTTGCTATATCTCTATGACTCATTGATCTTATTTTTTTTCTATCTCATTTTCCTTTTCCTAAATAAATCAACATTCATTTTATACCTACACCAATCCCCTTTTGCCACCTCACCCTCTTCTCATCATTATCCAATTTTCTATTTTCTTTTAATCAAAACTACCCCTTTTATTACTATTACACAATTATCCCATATTTTTATCACTAATTCCTTTTTACCTTTTACCCTAATTTTTCCCTATATAACAAACATCACACTCACACCTAGACACACATCATTAATTTACCAACTCCCAAATGTTCTCTCCATTCCTCATTCACCAACCAATCAAAAAAATATAGAAAAAAAAATGAAAAAAGAAAAGAAAGAAAACAACACGTTCGCACAGTGAACCAAAACAACAACAACCTCATTCATATTTATCAACAACCTCATCAAGAAAAATTGATCAAATCTCACCAAATTGCATCCCAATCCATTCCAATTGATCCTCACACGAGTTAGAAACATCAAACAACAAAAATATCGCAAGCAAATACACAGTGCACGCGCGTCCGAATCTGTTTTTGGCCAAAACTTGAAGTAGTGATTTCTCTCGTTTAACAACTCCATTTTGAACAAAACTTGGCTCATTGAACTCGCGAGAAACATACGAAACTGATGTATGTATCAGATTCGTCAATTTCGCGTACATTATTGATTTTTTAGATCTAAACTTTGAAACGTTCGTTTTTAAAAATCTAGAACTCTATTTCGAAAACTAAGCTTGGATTTGTAGTCTACGTGAGAAAACGAGTCGATTCGTATATTCATACGCATTTTTTGATGAAATTTTGAAGCTCCGGGTTGAATCGTTAATGGCGGACTAGTCACTGAGTCAATGACTCGCCCGCGTGAAGAACGTGACTCATGGCATACACTGCGTTTGCAACTTTTAATCCTGCGCGTTGATCATTTTTTTTATTTTGATCACATGATTCTCAGATCTAATCACGTTCGTTTTATTAAGATCTAACGATTTTGATCGTAAGGCATACGGTGGGCTCGCACATGTAAACTGTATTGAATCAGAGATCTAGTTCGGTTCAACCCTCGGGTTGAAACAGACGAACCGCTTCGGTTCAGGCTTTGGTCCAGTTTATTTCGTTTGGGCTGGATTTAGTTATGGGCTTTATTTCTTTTCTGATATGTTTTTTTTTACACTTGCTTTTCACATCTCTTTTCTTTTTTTGTTCTGGCAGATTTATCTCTATTCTAATTTTTTGTTAAAAAATTGCTTAAATGGAAATAAGCATTTATTTTCAAAAGTGATTTTCTCTTAATCACTTTTGAAATTAAATGTCCTATTTGAATAAAATTTGATTATAAAAGTGATTTTTCAAATAATCACTTTTATAATAATTGATTATTCAAATAAGTTGATTATTCTAAAAGTGATTATTTCAATAATCACTTATTTTCACTTACTTTAAATAAGTTTTTTGATTAGTCCATTTATTTATGTCATTCATTTGCTTACTTTTATTTGGTTATTTATATCTTGTCATTTAATGCATTGCAAATTATTTTTTAGTCATCTTAATTTTATGTCATTTTTACTTGCAATTTATTTTCCTTGTAATTTATATTTCATGTTATCATTATTATTGCATATTTGTTGTGTTGGGATTGTGATTTGGACTTAAACTAAACCTTAGCTTAAATTGGAGACGGACCAAGAAAAAAGAGTAGTGTTAGAACAAAAAAAAAATAGTTTAGTTTAGTATTGTTTTTTTAGTTAGTTTATTTTAATTCTGTCAGACTTGTAATTTAGTTTAGTTTATATTTTGCATCGAATTAAATTGTTGCATTCATTCATGTTTAAATTTTCGCAAGAACTTAGAATGTATTTAGGCGAGATGTAACCCCAAAGAGGATTTAAAAATTGCATTGCATGCATTTTATTTTTATCGCTTTCCACAAAACGCTAAAACCAAACAAAACGCGAATTTTCATTTCCAAAGAGGTACGACTAGTAACTTCTCTAGAAAAAATAGAAAACAATAAACAACATCTTCTCCTTTCTCTAAATTAAAATTCTTTAGTCCAAATCCAAATTAGTCGCACGATTAGTTTAGGTTTAAATTAAATTTACTTTTTATGTTACAACTTTCTCTTCTCAATCCAATCACCACTTGCACACACAATTCTCTCTATACAAGTTCTCCCTCAAAATTCTTACAAATTCTCTCTCATTTCTCACACATATAAAAACAAGTTAAAAGCAATAAATTAGAGGTTACTATAGGATACTATAGGCGTTTAGGATGCTAATACCTTCCCTAGGCGTAACTAACCCCCGAATTTAGAATCTCTTTCTTTTTTAAAGGTTTTTGATACTTTCCCCTCTTTGGAAATGAAATGTTCAAATGTAGTGGTGGAAATCCCAAAATCACCGCAACACTTGGCGACTTCACTGGGGATCCTTATTGATTACAGTGAGTTGAGCCTAATTTGGGGCTTTTTGGTTTGCTTATTCCAGGTTAGCCGTATCTTTCCCATCTTTTACTTTACCGCAAAATATTGAACTGTCTGGATTTGCTGGCTTTTTCTTCTCTTTTACTCCTTTTTTTCTTTTTTGCCTTCATGGCTTGGTTCTGGGTTACAGTGTGATTATGCTCCGTACCCGAGCTAGAGAGATACTCAGGATTAGATGAGGGATTGTTATATTGGGCTCCCTGACATATGTCTCTGGGCTTGGATATAACGGTCTCGGCCAGAATAGATTCTTGGAATGATTGGACCCCTTGACAGATGTCTAGCGGGCTTCACGTTTCCTTGTTGGGTCAGAGACGCTGGTGGCCTTTATTAGGTGTCCGAAAATTTTGTCTAGGGACCACTGTTTAGAACATGTGTCGAGGTTATTATGTCGACTCACCCAGTTGGTGTTATAATCTCACTCAGATCAGGTTGCTTTTTGGGAAAAAGTGATCGATGATTTTGGGAACCGTGTCAACCCTAGAACAACATGTGCGAGGGATGGGTTACAGGTGACTTTGGACTTTTGGCCCCAGAGATTCCACTTTGAAAAAACCCAATTGTTGTGAATGTAGAAAGAAAAAATCTTGTTACTTTGTAAATAAGTTCGCCGATTGATATGATAATGTGACGAATATGACAATGCATCCATACATTCATGCATCCATGACATTAATATGCATCTGCTACTTTACTCATAAAAAAATAATATTTTGTTTTTTAGGGAACTAAAGAAAAATAAAGATTGTAAGCATGACGAATTTGAGACTTGACCGAAGGAGGACTTTCACCTATAGTGTCAGGGTTCCGAGACATGAAAATCTGTTGGATTGGGCAGCCAAGTTGACTACCCTTAGGAGGGACAATTTCAAGCTTCATTATGGGTCCATTCTTAGTTTGTTGAACAAAAAGGTTGATCCTCAACAAATGTCTACTCTGATTCAGTTTTATGATCCTTTACTTCATTGTTTCACTTTCCAAGACTTCCAGATCCTTCCTAGTGATGACACGAAATCATATCGTATTTTCAGCTTAAATTATGTAAACTTTAGTTGCATTTTCATATGTTTTTTATTTCATTTATGTCTCTTTATGTTGGTATTTGTTTTCGTTTCAGTAATGTCAAATAAAATAGGTCGGAGAAGAGAATTGAGCAAAAAGTGTAAAAAACGGAGCAAAAAGGGGGTGCAAAGCACAAATTCGCGCAGCCCACAAAGGAGCCCAGCAGAAAGGGGCATTTGCCCCCATCAGGCTTGTGGTGGGCGCCACAGAAGTGGTGGCGGGCGCCACCAAATCCAGATCCAATTGAAACCAATTTTGCGAGACGTGGGGAGAAAGCACGTGTCTGTTCTTAATCGGATGGCTGTTGGATGAGATCAAAAGTGAAGCATATCCTCCCTATTTTTATGGATCGTACGAGGCAAAATTCTCCTATAAATAGAAGCTCAAAACTCAGACCTCGACACGCTTTTTTTCTTCTTTATTTCAGTCAGTTTGTATTTTCCGTTTCGTTAACTGTAACGGTATTTCCACATCGGAAATCCGTTTTTAATTCCGTTTTCACATTCCTGTCAAGAATTCTGTACCGGTTATTTCCAGCTATTTTAATTCAAGTTTCCAGCAATTTCTATTTCCAGGTTTTTTATGCGTTTATTTAATTATTTATTTATTATGTCTAATTTAATTTACTGTTTTTGTTTGTTTGTTTCTTTCTCTATGTCTAGCTAAATTCCTAAATATCGGTATGTAATTTAATTCTCCGAAGGGGATTTAATAATGATGTAGCGCGCACATATTAAACTATTTTTCTGATTCGGGTTTCGAATTTTAAAAGTCCTAAGCTTTTGAACGAAAGTAAAATAAAGCAATTAAGGTTAAAATCAATAGAGCGAGAGTTTGAGGTTTTAACTAGATAGTAGAAACTTGATATTAATTTTTGAACGAGCGAGAGCCACGTTAGAATTAATTAGGACTTATTGATTTTCAAAATATACTTTCGAAACTAAGGTGGTAGAAAAGTGACAGTAAAACTCCTAGTCTAGTTAGTATGGTTTTTATCAATAAAACGAGAGTGTGAGGTTTAAACCTTTAAATTGAGAAAGTCCTTCTGAAAAATAAATCCTTTTCGCGCGATATTAATTTATTAATCCCCGATGGTTAACTAGTTACATACCGATATCCTGCTTCAATTAATTTAATTCTTCTTTTTAAATTTCTTTTTTAAATTCTAAAACAATTCTAAACCACTATTCATTAGCCTTAGATTTACACCGTAACGACAGAAATACGGTACTCAACTATTGGTCCCTGTGGATTCGATATCTTTTAAAACTACACGACGAGATTGTGCACTTGCGGTCAAGATCAAATATTTTATACACAAATCGTTGATCACCTAGTTTAGAAGAATTCAAAGCTTTGTTGGAAATTGAGATCCCTTCCATAGTCCCATCTTGTTTGAAAGACTCCTAACACCCAAAGTATTGCAAGGGCCTTAGACCTAGATGCAGAATTACTCCTACAGAAGAAAGGAGATGTTTGGGGTTTCTCAAAGCAAGTATTAGAGGCTAAAGCGGATGAGGCTATATTAGTAGGTAATTAAAAGCCGATAATGCGATTCATGCTCTTTTGATATATGGATTGATCATGTTTCCTAGTCAAGAGAACTTTGTGGATGTTGCGGCCGTGAGTGTTTTCTTGAGTGGGAATCCTATCCCAACACTTTTGGCCGACTTTCTTTATTCTGTATATGATAGGCATGGAACCGGAAAGGGAGGTCAAATAGTTTGTTGTGCACCTTTGATCCAGATGTGGTTAGATTTAATTTACACATGCCAAATCGTGGTCCTTTTGTTGATCGTACAAATGATAAATGGTCTGAAAGGTTTAGTGTTTTGACTGAAAAGGATATTCTTTGGTTTTCTCGACAGTTTGAATTTCCGCAGGTTCTCCTCAAAAGTCAAAGCTTCTCCAATGTACCTCTTATTGGAACCAAGGGTTGTATTAATTATAATCCTGTGATGGCTCTCCGTCAACTAGGTCATGCTCTGGATATTGTGCCTAAGCAGGGTGAAATAGAGGAGTATGTTCTGAAGAAAGAATCTGATGACCCAGAATTGTGGGTGACGCGCCGCGAAAATCGCCCAAGCGTTTAGGACACTCGGAATGACACAGAGTCGCCACCAAATTTTATTTGTTAAGGAAAATATTGATAAAACCTTAATAAACAATGGAAAGATGGTCATCGCAACCATTTCCAGGTTCGGGAGTTGGTTATGCAAGGGGAAGGTCCTAGCACCCCATACATCCGTTGTACTCAACGGGAACCTCCTAATTAATTCTAGGGTTTAAGACTTTTAGAGTTTATTTACATGTTTTTAATTATTGAATTTATTTACAAGTGAGGGGAAAAATTAGGTTTTTTATTATTATGCTTGTGTAACACCCGGCGCAAGCAGAAAATAATATTGCAATGAAGCCGCCACCATATTTTATTTATCCCGTGAGGGGAAAGGAAAATAATGATAAAACCTTTAAGAGTTGGGTTCGGGAGTTGGTTATATGAGGGGAAGACGTTAACACCCCCTCATATCCGTTGTACTCAACGGGAACCATTTGAGGAAATTGGTTTACTTAAACAGAAAATTAACCGCATACAAGAAAAGATTACCGCCTATTGAACAGAAAAGGAAAAAAAGAGTTTTTTATTATTTGGCTTGACGAGATTACGATCTCGCTCCTACGTATTCCCCATGTGCAATGAGAAATTCAAAGCTCACGTAGTTCTAAAAGATTTTTGTTTGTTGTTTTTAACGAACAACGTTTATGTCACATTCCACTGATACGACAGTTTGCTTGTATGCTCGACTAAGACTAAAGCGTTTGTCTGTATCAGGGGAATGGATAAAACATCGCCTTTTTAAGAAAAGAAGTTGAAAAGTTTAACTGCGCAAAAGCGGTTGAAAAAGAGTTGTCTGCGCAAGGGCAGAAAAAAGATTAAGTGTGTTGAGTTGTTTTTTTATCGAAAAATACTTCGGTCGCATTCCTTTGGAACAACAGCATGCTTGTATACTCAACTGAGGTTCAAGTGTTTGTATGTGTCAAAGGAATGGATAAAGTATCATTCGTTTAGGAAAAGAAGTTGAAGATTTATAAAAAAAAGTCTGTTAATTAAGATAAGAATAGTACGCTATCCACGATGTGCATCATGGAATGTACTATTCAGGCCGAGAAAATTGTGCACCAAACTCCCCCTTTTCCATCTTAATTAATTAAAGAAAATTATTGGTTAAAATGAGAATAATACACTATCCACGATGTGCACCATGGACTGTATTATTCAGGCCGAGAAAGGTGTGCACCAGACTCCCCCTTTTCACTTTAATCAATTAAATGTTCGTTAATCAAAATGAGAATAGTACGCTATCCACGATGTGCATCATGGACTGTACTATTCAGGCCGAGAAAGGTGTGCACTAGACTCCCCCTTTTCACTTTATTAACTTATTAACGATTCATTGTTTTTTATATTTTTTTAAAGGAAGAAGTTTAAATTTCAAGGTCAGGTCAGAAAAAGAGAGAGGTAGAAGATGAGAGAGATGCATGACAGATAATAATATCGATGATAAATGAATGACGATGTAAGAAATAAATAGCTCGGAGTAAATAAAGCATAAGCAATTAAAATTAATAGAAGTGGAAATAAGTTTTTATTATATAAGTGATTTTGTACATAATCACTTTTATAATAATAACTTATTTAAAAAATCACTTATTTTCAAAAGTGATTATGTAAATAATCACTTTTGCTAATAAGTAATTATTTCACTTAAGCACTTTTTTTTTAAAATAAGAGTCAAAATTAATTTAGTTCAATTAGGAGGTGCAAACAGTAAAATAAGGGGTGCAAACAGAAATTAAAAAAACAAAATAAAAAACAAAGAAAAGGGCCCAAAAGCAAGGGCCCATCATCCAATTGTCAGACCGGGCCGGGTCTGGTTACAATACGGGTCCAACTGACTCGCTCCAACACCTAGCTGGGGGGTGTGGAGAGAAAAACAGGGGACGCGCGTGAGAAGCTTCGCAGCCTCTCACGCTGCAACACGTGGCAGAGCCACTCCCTCCTTCTTCTTCCTCACGCGCAAACAGGAACCAGGAACGGAGAAGAAGATTTCTCCACCGGCGCCACCGCAAATCGCTTTTCGGTCACCAAAACTAACAAGTTAATATACCAAAATCATCGGAATTTCGCAAGGAACTCAAATCTACCACTAGTTTTTACAAATAACGCGTAACAAAGGCGGTACGAACGAAAGAAGAAAACGGATCTAAAACTCAAACATGCATTTTCCAGCAAAATCGAACGATTCCAGCAAAAGGAAAGTAAAAATACAGGTCCAGAAAGCATGAACGATCAAACAACTACCTTGTTTGAAGCTTTAACGGACCAGATCGAAGTTTCTATGTTTGGTCGCGAGTTTGATCTAGTTTTTGGAGCTTTTCTGGTCGTTTTTTGACGAAACCGAATTCGGATTTGGACTCAGGAGGGTTTAAACTATAGGAATCAAGTGTTTGATTTTAGATTTTGGATAATCTTTGAGGTGGTGGTTGGTGGTGGCCGACGCGGTGGTTTTGGAATTCCGGCGGTGGCGCCGGAAAAGTGTTGGTGGTTGAGGGAGGAGAGATTTTCTGACTTTTTTTTGATTATTTTTTCCTTGGGATGTGTGTCCAACGATTGAGTCTGATTTTTTTATTATATATAGGGGAAGATTAGGTTAAATGGTATTTGTGTAATAAATGGGTAGTTTTGGGTTAAGAGGATAATTAATGGAAAATGGTAATGAAAATTGATTATGAGGTGTAATTGGTTCATGTAAAATATATTTGCGACGAATAAAAAATAAGCGAACTAAAATGAAATTAAATATAAATTTTTTTATGATTTTAAACACAATTAGCGGAGGACGTGAAAACTTTATTTTTAAAACAATTTTTGGGCGTTTTCTATAAAAATAAAAAACAATTTTAAAAAGATAAAATATTTATTTAAAAAGTTAAAAATTAGGGTATTACAGCTGCCCCTATTTAATTATCTTATACTCGAGTGCACCAATGACTTGCGTTCTTGTGCGCTCGTGGTAAAAGGTAATTAAATACAAATGCCCTAATTTTGTGATGTAAAAGTGACTTAATGAGATGAATGCTGATGGGAGATGAGGGTAGAAATCATACCTGGGCAATTAGGAACTGAATACCTGAGAAAGAAATGATCGTCTCCCATGCGGGTGCTTTGATCTTAGAATCGAGCCGTCTCCAGACCGGGTGCTTTAACTCCAAAAAGAAAAACAACTGATCTTCTCCCGCCTGGGTGCTTGAATCATGTAAAAGAAAATTGAATTGTCTCCCGCCCGGGTGCTTGAATTCAAAAACTGGTTGTCTTGAATAATTGTCCACTTAGCCTGTAGAAATTGCGATGTAAACTCAACTTTCCATTGAAAATATAAGACTGATTTGAATCTATCCTTCATTCCGAAGCTTGCAATCCAAATTCTGCACCCACTGAGATCTATTTGAATCTGTCCTTTACCAAGGAAACTGCGATACAAACTCTGCGATCACTAAAACCTGAGACTGATCTGAATCTATCCTTCATTTTGAAGAACTTGCAATCCAAATTCTGCGCCCACTGAGATCTATTTGAATCTGTCCTTTACCAAGGAAACCGCGATCCAAATTCTGCGATCACAAAAAACTGAAACTGATCTGAATTTATCCTTCATTCTGAAGAATTTGCAATCCAAATTCTGCGCCCACTGAGATCTATTTGAATCTGTCCTTTACCAAGGAAACTGCGATACAAACTCTGCGATCACTAAAACCTGAGACTGATCTGAATCTATCCTTCATTCTGAAGAACTTGCAATCCAAATTCTGCGCCCACTGAGATCTATTTGAATCTGTCCTTTACCAAGGAAACTGCGATCCAAATTCTGCGATCACAAAAAACTGAGACTTTTGAGGTATCTTGAAAAAGAGTACTCGCCATTATTCTTGACAACTGTCAAATAACTATCTTGCTGAGCAACATGGTTCATCAATCAAGTTATTGGAGATGCAGTGTGCTAACTTCTTTGGGGGTATGGTTCAGAAACCAACTTGTTGAGGTACAGAGTACCAACTTTACTGAGGATGCAGTATGCTGACTAGCTTACTAGGTACGACTTACTGATCCATTCATCGGGGATGCTATGCATAAGCCAACTTTGCTGGGGAAAGTGGTTTAACAACCGACTTGCTGAAGATGCGGTGTTCAAACCGACTTATTGGAGATGAACAATTATCAACTTACTCACTGGGGAAAGAAATTATTCATCATCCTTTCTCATTGACAATATGTTGCACTGACCGTTCTGCTTAGGGATGACACTTTGTTGACAAATACATTGGGGAAAAGATTCATCAACCCTTCTTGTCGAGAAATAATGGTTCATTAACCGTCTTGCTAGAGAATTTAGTACATCAACTTTTTTCATTGAATGAGAGATCCAAGTTCACAACCTGTTAAAACAACATTTTGAACATGTGCTTCATGAATGCATGATTATGTATATCTGATGCCTAAATGCAAAACTAATGCATATGAAAATGTCTGATCGTATACAGAAATTTGTGTGATCTTTTCTGAGTTTGTATCTATGAATGCATGAACTTGCATGGATGAATACATGAGTTTATATACATGAATGCATGACTTTCTGAGTTTCTGTTGAAGGGAGTTTGAATTTCCCGGCACCGAGAATCTGAATATCTCTGACATTGTTGAGATGAGGACCTTTGCAAGCTTTTGTTGCAGGACAGGTGTTCAAATAGGCTTCCATAGAGGAACCTCAATTTTCTTTATCTAATAGGTATGCCTCAAGTACTTTTCAGGGAAATATAATCTTGACATAATATGCCCTAAGTACTTGAATCCTTGAAGGGTATGTCCCTGACTAACTGATATTTGCAGTGTAACCAATTCGACCTTGGTAAGCAAGGTATTCCACTTGTTTGCCCCTGACTGGCAGAATCTATAAGTAACTTGCCCCTTGCTAGGAGCGTCTCAAATCAGCTTTGCCCATGATCATACCATAGCTCAGATTTCTTTAATGCCAAGTATTAATTTGCAAGAAAATGATTTCTTTTGAAAAGTATTTTTCATATAATGCACATGCGAGTTTTTTTGTTTTTTGTTTTTGAAAACATATATTGTATATACAAAAGATAATTATTGATTACTCAGCAAACAGGATGAGTCAGCTTAACAATAAATTTATTGAATGCTTTCAAAGTGAACCTAGCTTCAATTAAGTCTTTTGAGGGTTATAATGTGCAATAGCAGTCATGTAAATTGAGCCAAACACAATGTCAATTGTGTAATCAGATTTCTCCATACTTGAGCCCTTGCTTATCTTTAAGTACAAAAATAGTCACTCTTTTTAGCACAGGCTTGAAACAGGACACGACAACTCTAATCTTACATGGTTGCCGGCTAGAGAAGAAGATCAAGTAATAGATATCAATACCAAGGGTACTGTAGTAACACAAAACCACATATTGCAGTCAAAGACTCTCATTAGATGAAGACAGATCTGAAGCATTTTATTGTGACTCTAACTTTTGCTTAAATTTCATTCACCCTTTTCATTCGAGCGCAATCACATTAAGCCCGTTATCTTGTACACGCTCATGGTAGAAAAATCTATTAGTGATTATGATCACATATCGAGGGGTGCTGATAACATAAGTTTGGTAAACCCCTTTTTCTCTTCCAAATGTAGTTGTGGGGGATCGAATCGTAACCCGCCCTACCAAGTTCAGAATCAGACTCCTCTGAACCAACTACTAAATGGGTACCTTTACTATGGTTTTTCTTTGTATGTTCACAACTGTTGGATTAAACAACCGAGTGAAGGTCATCTAACTCAATAAGTGTATCAACCAAAGTATGCAAATTTCATTTCTAGATCATTCACTTATGTTCATCGATTTCCTACTTAGTTTATGCCCAACATATTTTCCGGTCTTCGTCAAAATTACTACTCAAATCGATCTTGCATACTTCTGAGAGTCTGAGGTGTCAAGACAGTACCAATTTTATTGAATCATTACTGAACCTTCATAATATAGCCTAAAGTGCAAAACAACCTTCATACTCTTAAAGTGCCATGTCAAGTATCAAACCAAGATTACTTGTTTTTTCCTAAAATGATATGTCTCAAGAAACTAGGAGAATCAGATAACGACAAAACATATGCAAGAATGGCTCAATTCAACATTTTTTTTATTTTATGAAATAATGAAAGAAAGTGAAATAATGTCGTACATCATCAACTAGGTTTTTTCCATTGAAAGCATATATCGACAAAGATCAGTTATTTGTTGTTCATCATCCTCGCTCAAAGTTTGTAAGTAATAAAGTAAAATAAAAGAGATGGGTACAAATGAATTGATTCTAAAAACATGCATGTTTATTATATTGAAAGTACTTGACAAAATACATAATCTTAAAAGCAGACAAATGCTTGACAAGAAAGAAATAAAAGCTTAGCGATCATAGCGACGAGCTTCCTAGTATCGCCGACTTTGACTAGATAACTTCTTTTCTGGAATACCCAATTTGAACAAACCCTTGATCCATCAGTTTTTGCAGACATTCTTTCATTTTGACGCAGTGATCAGGATTCTTTTCACAGACTTTACAGTCGGGATGCAACTCCAAGAACTGGTCATAATTGAGCAACATTTTTCTGACATATGACATAGGAGTCTTGACCATAGAAACGTATTTTATCAAGCTTTCAGAAGTGTCAACTTGATTCACATCGGTTCTTGGATACATCAATGATTGTTTATATTTCACAATTGGCTCGCCTTCCTTAAAGTACAAAAACTTTTTGTTGATAAGTTCTTGCACCTTATACCTAAAAGCCGTGCAGTTATTAGTGGAGTGACCTTCAGTACCGGCATGATAATCACAAATAGCATTGACGTCATACTAAGATGGAAATGGTGCAGTCATAGGTTTCAAAACTTTGGGTTTCACTCTTCCACCACGAATAAGATGCGGGAGGAGTTGACTGTATGGCATAGGAACCGGATCAAAGACCTTCTTCGGCTTTTGTTGAGCCTGCTATGGTTGTTGAGCTTGTTGTGGCACATGATTCACAGGCATCTAAAAAGGATATCCTGGGTACTGTTGATGTAGTGTTGTAGCCACACATGGATATGGGGAATATGGGAACTGAACAGGTGTTATTGGCGGAGCCTTGTCATTTTCAAAAGTAACAGCATCAATTTCCTCCTCTTCTTTTTCGCTGAAGTTATCAGATGGCTCCCTTGTACTATTTTGAGAACTAGCAGTGAGGTGAATCTTGCCACTTTTGATCCCCACCTCAATTCTTTCTCCAATTCGGACCAGATCAGAAAAGTTAAGGGAGATACTACCAATCATCCTTTCAAACTATGCCCCTTGCAGAGTATTGGTGAACATGTCCACAAGTTCTGTTTCTAGGAGCGATGGACGTACTTGAGAAACCAATGCTCTCCACCTTTGTGCATAGACCTTGAAGGGTTCTCCTTCATTTTGAGTCATATTATGAAGTTGAGTACGACTCGGAGCCATGTCTGAATTGTATTGGTATTGCTTGATGAAAGCATTAGCCAAATCTCTCCATGACTAGATATGACTTCTCTCGAGTTGCATGTACCAATTGAGAGACGCACCAGTGAGACTGTCTTGAAAGCAATGTATCATAAGCTTATCATCATTGGTATAAGAAGTCATTTTTCTGAAGTACATTGTCAAGTGATTCTTTGGACAGCTTAGACCTTTGTACTTTTCAAAATCTGGAACTTTAAATTTTAGTGGGAGCACCAAATCTGGTACCAAGCACATCTTAGTGAAGTCCAATGGATCATTGCTTCCTTCCACCAAATTCAACCTCTCCTCTATAGCATGGAATTTTTGATTGGCCTCCTATAACTGATGGATAGCAGAGTCCACTTTTGACACATCAACATGTATCTGAGGACCTTGGTGAGAAATCTTAAGGTCACTCAAATTCTCTTGTGACAGATTAAGTCCTTGATGAACCGGAGGTCCTCTATTCTGATTCTCGACAGCTTGGGAACCAGGTGAAACATCAAACACAAATGGTACATATTCAGGTAGAGCATAACTAATTGGTACACCATGAGGTGGCCAATTCACTGCATTCACCGGAGCATTCTCTTGTGGGACCTCAACTGTAGGTGCAAGAACCTCATTCACAACCGTTCGAGGTGGCAGATTCAAACCAAACAACATCTCAAGTACTCTGTCCAATTTTCCACCCATCTGATTCACTTTGCCTTGCAAGGCATCATGTTTTTCTTGCCAATTGTCCATGATGTAGTGGGAAACCTTTCTTGTCCAAATACCGGTGCCGAGAAGGTAACTGTTGGAATGAATGAACGAAAATGAGATTTCTTGATTGAAAAATGCATGATTTTTTTATGATTGAAAATGCATGGTTTTTTATGATTGAAAATGCATGGTTTTCATGCAAAAACTTTTCTCATCATTTATTTTTTTAAGGAAATGTATGCAAGATGAATATTCCTGATTATTTTTCATGAATGCATGGATGTCATGAATGCAATGCATGTATGGATCCACTGTTGTACAATTGTGTCACTCGGCGAACTTGATTTTCAAAGTTACAACTTCTTTCACATTCACAACAATTGGGTTCTTTTCAAAGTGGAATCTCAGAGGCCAAAAGTCCAAGGTCACCTGTAACCCATCCCTCTCACATGTGATTCTAAAGTTTGACACGGTTTCCAAAATAACCGATTATTTTTCTTTAAAAGCAACCTTGACACATGTTCTAAACGGTGGTCCCTAAACAAATGTTTCGGATACCTAGACCGGATAAAAGGCCCCAAGAGTTGCTGACCCAACACGAAGGAATTGGCGCTCAAAGATGTGCATCAGAGAACCCAACACTTCGTGAGAATCTATTCTGGGCGAAATTTTTATGTCAACGCTCAAAGATGTGCATCAGAGAACCCAACATAAAAATCCCTCAACTAATCCTAAGCTTTTCTCAAGCTCGGGTACAGAGCTTCTCACTGTAGCCAAGAACCAAGCCATGAAGGCAAAAAGAAAAAAAAGAGTAGGAGAGAAAAGAAAGCCAGCAAATCCAGACAGTTCAATATTTTACGGTAATGTAAAAGATAGGACAGATACGGCTAACCTTTAATAAGCAAACCAAAAACCCTCAAATTAGGCTTAACTCACTAATCATGTGTCCCCAGTGAAGTCGCCAAGCTGTAACACCCGGCGCTAGCAGAAAATAATATTGCAATGAAGCCGCCACCATATTTTATTTATCCCGTGAGGGGAAAGGAAAATAATGATAAAACCTTTAAGAGTTGGGTTCGGGAGTTGGTTATATGAGGGGAAGACGTTAACACCCCCTCATATCCGTTGTACTCAACGGGAACCATTTGAGGAAATTGGTTTACTTAAACAGAAAATTAACCGCATACAAGAAAAGATTACCGCCTATTGAACAGAAAAGGAAAAAAAGAGTTTTTTATTATTTGGCTTGACGAGATTACGATCTCGCTCCTACGTATTCCCCATGTGCAATGAGAAATTCAAAGCTCACGTAGTTCTAAAAGATTTTTGTTTGTTGTTTTTAACGAACAACGTTTATGTCACATTCCACTGATACGACAGTTTGCTTGTATGCTCGACTAAGACTAAAGCGTTTGTCTGTATCAGGGGAATGGATAAAACATCGCCTTTTTAAGAAAAGAAGTTGAAAAGTTTAACTGCGCAAAAGCGGTTGAAAAAGAGTTGTCTGCGCAAGGGCAGAAAAAAGATTAAGTGTGTTGAGTTGTTTTTTTATCGAAAAATACTTCGGTCGCATTCCTTTGGAACAACAGCATGCTTGTATACTCAACTGAGGTTCAAGTGTTTGTATGTGTCAAAGGAATGGATAAAGTATCATTCGTTTAGGAAAAGAAGTTGAAGATTTATAAAAAAAAGTCTGTTAATTAAGATAAGAATAGTACGCTATCCACGATGTGCATCATGGACTGTACTATTCAGGCCGAGAAAAGTGTGCACCAGACTCCCCCTTTTCCATCTTAATTAATTAAAGAAAATTATTGGTTAAAATGAGAATAATACACTATCCACGATGTGCACCATGGACTGTATTATTCAGGCCGAGAAAGGTGTGCACCAGACTCCCCCTTTTCACTTTAATCAATTAAATGTTCGTTAATAAAAATGAGAATAATACGCTATCCACGATGTGCATCATGGACTGTACTATTCAGGCCGAGAAAGTTGTGCACCAGACTCCCCCTTTTCACTTTAATTAACGAATCATTGTTTTTTATATTTTTTTAAAGGAAGAAGTTTAAATTTCAAGGTCAGGTCAGAAAAAGAGAGAGGTAGAAGATGAGAGAGATGCATGACAGATAATAATATCGATGATAAATGAATGACGATATAAGAATTAAATAGCTCGGAGTAAATAAAGCATAAGCAATTAAATCAAACGCTGAATAAACAAACATGAGTTAAATCACCAAACATCATATCAATTAAGTGTAGATGAACGGATTAAAATTAATAGAAGTGGAAATAAGTTTTTATTATATAAGTGATTTTGTACATAATCACTTTTATAATAATAACTTATTTAAAGAGTCACTTATTTTCAAAAGTGATTATGTAAATAATCACTTTTGTTAATAAGTAATTATTTCACTTAAGCACTTTTTTTTTAAAATAAGAGTCAAAATTAATTTAGTTCAATTAGGAGGTGCAAACAGTAAAATAAGGGGTGCAAACAGAAATTAAAAAAACAAAATAAAAAACAAAGAAAAGGGCCCAAAAGCAAGGGCCCATCATCCAATGATCAGACCGGGCCGGGTCTGGTTACAAACCGGGTCCAGCTGACCCGCTCCAACACCCAGCTGGGGGGTATGGAGAGAAAAACAAGGGGCGCGCGTGAGAAGCTTCGCAGCCTCTCACATTGCGATACGTGGCAGAGCCACTCCCTCCTTCTTCTTCCTCACGCGCAAACAGGAACCAGGAACGGAGAAGAAGATTTCTCCACCGGCGCCACCGCAAATCGCTTTCTGGTCACCAAAACTAACAAGTTAATATACCAAAATCATCGGAATTTTGCAAGGAACTCAAATCTACCACTAGTTTTTACAAATAACGCGTAACAAATGCGGTACGAACGAAAGAAGAAAACGGATCTAAAACTCAAACATGCATTTTCCGGCGAAATCGAACGATTCTAGCAAAAGGAAAGTAAAAATACAGGTCCCAGAAGCATGAACGATAAAACAACTACCTTGTTTGAAGCTTTAATGGACCAGATCGAAGTTTCTATGTTTTGCCGCGAGTTTGATCTAGTTTTTGGAGCTTTTCTGGTCATTTTTTGACGAAACCGACTTCGGATTTGGACTCAGGAGGGTTTAAACTATAGGAATCAAGTGTTTGATTTTAGATTTTGGATAATCTTTGAGGTGGTGGTTGGTGGTGGCCGACGCGGTGGTTTTGGAATTCCGGCGGTGGCGCTGGAAAAGTGTTGGTGGTTGAGGGAGGAGAGATTTTCTGACTTTTTTTTGATTATTTTTCCCTTGGGATGTGTGTCCAATGATTGAGTCTGATTTTTTTATTATATATAGGGGAAGATTAGGTTAAATGGTATTTGTGTAATAAATGGGTAGTTTTGGGTTAAGAGGATAATTAATGGAAAATGGTAATGAAAATTGATTATGAGGTGTAATTGGTTCATGTAAAATATATTTGCGACGAATAAAAAAATAAGCGAACGAAAATGAAATGAAATATATTTTTTTTTATGATTTTAAACATAATTAGCGGAGGACGTGAAAACTTTATTTTTAAAACATTTTTTGGGCGTTTTCTATAAAAATCAAAAACAATTTTAAAAAGATAAAATATTTATTTAAAAAGTTAAAAATTAGGGTATTACAACTTGACAAGATGTAGAATCTTTCTCCTACGTATCCTCTGGTGTGTTGAGGAATTCTAAACTACGTAGTTCTGGATCAATTGTTTGTTGGTGTTTTTTTATAGAACAATGTGTTAATCGAATTCTAGTGGTTAAACTCAGCATGTATGCTCGCACGGTGGAGGCTTAAGCTTCATTTGTATCACATTAGAATTGATTGTATACATGTTTGTTTATAAAAAGAATTTTAATTTTGATTGGCCCGAAGGAAAAAATTTAATTTGATTTGTTGGTATTTTTTAATAGTGGAAGACAAACAATCGGTAGAAGAAGCATGCGCTAATCTTCGATTATTCGAGGGAGGGATGAATGTACATTCGGGCGTCCCCTTTTAATCCATATTTTATTTTTGTTAAAGAAGAGCTTTCTTACATTCAATTAAACTCATAAAAAAAGTACTTATGAATTTTTGTAATAATTGTTTTCATTGTTAAGAATAAACTAAAGGGATGGGAATAAAATAAACGGGTCTAAACCCATGACTATACATGATACATCAGCCAAATAGATAAATACAGAATAGTAATAAATAAATGACTAAAAGAATGGAAAAAGTGGTAGAACACCAACCTTCACGAAAAACAGAGCACCATAAAGAGTGAGAACGAAAATTCACCGAGAAAAGAAGAGACTTCGCGGGAGAGAGAAGGAAGACTAGCGGCGGTACCAGCGGTGGAAAATGGTTATTAACAATGGAGGAGGGTGGCTATTATGCCTTCTATATTTTTTCTACCTTGTGTTGCAGAATTTTTTTGTGTGTGGAGAATTTGTTGTTCTCTGATTTTTTGTTGTGTGTATTTGTGAAAATAAGCCCTCTATTTATAGTGTTAGAGTTAGGTCTTTAAAATTTATTTGAATCTTTGAGAGATTTGGTTTGTAAATTAATTTGAGGAGATTTGGTTTATTTGTGTCTGATTTGCTCTTATTTTATGTTTTAGTGTCTTTCTCCTTTGCTTGCTCTTCAAGACTCAGGATTGATTCTCTTTTGTTTTAATTCACTTCTTTTTTATGTTTTTGTGTTAATTCTATTTTATTTCTATACAAGTCTATATATTTTTCTTTTTTTTAAATACATGCTCTATTTTTTTATAATTTTGGACAAACAAAAAAAGAGATAATAAATATTACCAAAAATAGAAAAAGTTTCTTGTTAGAAAAATAAATAAAAAAGTTAGTACCGCCATCTCAACTAACTTGCTATTTTGAAAATTAAATTGACCAAAAATATATATACAAAATCAAGTGGGCAAAATTTGGGATATGACAGTGGGATCGGATTAAGTGTGCTTGGGGAAATATCACCAGAATATGCTCTTTGGATTAAAATGAGGGTCCAAGAGATCAAGATGCCCTTCTCTGATGTTGCTCCTCTTGAGATTCCAGAGCCAGAAGTATTGATTAGCTTGAACAAGTGATTGCTTAGCTTGAGAGAAGTATTGATTTGCTCTAGATCTCCATGAATCAACAAAAGAGCAGCAGGATCTCCATATAAAGAATTTGTGTGATCAAATGGAATTATTGCGACGATAGTGTGAAGAAGATGTCCTCCTGCATTGCCATCGTGCGAGGAAAGTGGGGCAGATTTTTTGTAGGCTAGTAAGCCTTTTCAATACTTTCATTGATTACTTGCCTGATAGATTGGCGGATGCTGAGCTTGGCCTTTGTCTTCGAAGAGCCGATAAGAGGGTTGTTGCATTTGTGGAGGAAGTTAGAAGGTTGTTGAATAGTTACAAAGAAGAAATCAGGAAAGCCCGAAGAGTTGTTGTTTGAATTTTCTTATTTTTAGGAAATTGATGTAATAATTTATGCGCAAGGCTTTCAGCAATTTATTGCATTCGCAATACTTGTAATATTTTATCTATTATGTTCAAAGAAGGCTTGTAATAATTCTCTGTGCTTATCAAGGCTTGTAATGACTTTTTTATATCTATGAATGATCAACAGTTGTATTGATTTTTGAAGTTTTCAATGATTATGTTCGCTTTGAGATATTTGTGCAACAAGGTTATACTATTGGTGTTTCTAAAAGTGCTAATTCGTTCTCCGATCAGATCCCGAAATGCTTATAATCATTATACGTCCGAAAGTTCCTAAAAAATAACAAAATAAAAATAAAATAAACAAAACGTATAAATTTTAAATTGCATGCATCTGCATCGAATAAAAATCTCATTTTATTTCATTCATTCCAACAGCTACCTTCCCGGCACCGTTACTGGACAAGAAGAGTTGCTCATCATATCATGGATAACTGGCAAGAGAAACACGATGCTTTACAGACTGAAGTAACCAAGATGGGTGGAAAGTTAGACAAGGTCCTTGAGATGTTGGCTGGTTTGAATGTGCAACCAAGGGCGGTTGAGGTCCCTGCGCCTGCAGTTATGGTCTCCCAGGGAAATGCCTCTGCTGGTTATGATTGGCCTCTTTTTGGTCTGCCTGAGGGTTATGTTCCCCAACGGTATATGCCTGCAACCTCTGCTCACTTTGTGGAAGCTCCTGCTAGGGTTGCTACTAATCAACATGTGTTTGATCTGAACCAAGAAGCATTTGACGATCCTAGAAATGCTTATCAGGGTCCTGAATCTAATGGGCCCCGATACGCTTATCAAGGACACGTTCCTCCGGTTGGTGAACCAAAGTTTGACTTTGCTCCTCAGTTGGAAGAAGCAAAACAGAAATTACAGGCTTTAGAGGAAAGGTTGAATCTGGTTGAGACTGGGAATGATCCGCTGGATTTTTTGAAGATGTACTTGGTGCCTGACTTGGTGCTCCCGCCAAAATTCAAGGTGCCAGATTTTGAGAAATACAAACGTCTGAGCTGCCCAAAGAACCATCTGATTATGTATCTCAGAAAAATGGCCTCTTATGCTAAAGATGATAAGTTGATGATACACTGTTTCCAAGACAGTCTTGCTGATGTGCCTCTCAATTGGTACATGCAACTCGAAGGGAGCAATATCAATTCATTGAGAGATCTGGCTAATGCTTTCCTCAAGCAGTACCAGTATAACATGGATATGGCTCCGAGTCATGCTCAGCTTCAGAGTACTACTCAAATAGAGGGAGAAACCTTTAAAGTTTATGCTGAGAGATGGAGAGCACTGGCTTCCCTAGTGCGTCCACCACTCCTGGAAACCGAACTTGTGGATATGTTTACCAACACTCTGAATGGAACTTATTTTGAAAAGATGATTAGTAGTGTGTCATCTGAGTTTGCTGATTTGGTCTAAATTGGTGACAGAATCGAGATGGGAATTAAGAGTGGCAAAATTCCGTCTGGCAATAGTTCACAGAATAACAATGGTGTCATACACCAAATTTTGCCCACTTGATTTTGTATATATATTTTTGGTCAATTTAATTTTCAAAATATTAGGTTAGTTGAGATGGCGGTGAGAAGAGCATTAAGAAATGTTGCTGGCACAAGGTCATGGGTTCAAGCCCCACTTGATACCTTTATTTATTTATTTATTTTATCTCATTAATGATACTAACTAGACTTGTATAGAAAGAAAATAGAATTACCAAATACATAAAAAAGAAGTGAATTAAAATAAAAGAGAACAAAATATTTGGTCTTGGAGAGCAAGAAAGTGAATTAACACTAAAATACAAAATAAGAGCAAATCAATTATAAAAACAAGTAAAATTTGTCCATGTTAATTTTCAAAGCAAATCTTCGTGAGATTTTTACAAGTTTTAAACCCCTAATTCTAAAACTATAAATAGAGGTCTTTTCTACACTAATAAAACACAACAAAAAATCAGAGAACAACCATTCTTCACAACAAAGAATTCTCTATACATCAATTCTTCACAAACCACAACCATCTTCAATCACAAACACATCAAATCATCATCATCATCACCGTCACAAATTCTCCTTTTTTCTTCAATACACAAGTTTTCCATACACTCCAATACCTTTCTCCAACCGAAACAAGGTTTTTGTTTCTTTAATTTATCATTCATTTGTTTGTTTAATTGTTTGATTTATCATATATCATGTTTGGTCAATGGAGAGATCACGTATTTTGTTGTCTACCTTGCTTAGTTCATGTAAATATATTTGTGTAATTCCTTTAGTTTATTTACTCTAATGTAGCTATATAGATTATTAAACTTAACTAATGTAAAAAATATATCTTAAAATATAATAATAATAATAATAATAATAATAATAATAATAATAATAATGTGGATTAAAAAGGGGACGCCAGAATGTACATTCATCCCTCCCTCGAATAATCGAAGATTAGCGCACGCTTCTTCTACCGATTGTTCGTCTTCCACAATTAAAAAATACCAATACATAAAATTAAATTTTTCGCCTTCGGGTCAATTTTAAAAATCAATTAAAAATCTTTTTCATAAAACGAACATGTATACAATTAATTCAAACGTGATACAAACGAAGCTTAAGCCTCCATCGTGCGAACACACAAGTTGAGTTTAACCACTAGAATTCGATTAACACATCGTTCTATAAAAAACACCAACAAACAATTGACCTAGAACTACGTGGATTTGATTTCCTCATCGCACTGGAGGATACGTAGGTGCAAGATTCAACGTCTTGTCAAGCATAATAATAAAAAACCTAATTTTTCCCCTCACCTGTAAATAAATTCAAAAATTAAAAAACATGTAAACAAACTCTAAAAGTCTTAAACCCTAGAATTAATTAGGAGGTTCCCGTTGAGTACACCGGATGTGAGGGGGTACTAGTACCTTCCCCTTGCATAACCAACTCCCGGACCTGGATATGGTTGCGATGACCATCTTTCCATTGTTTTTAAGGTTTTATCAATATTTTCCTTAACAAATAAAATTTGGTGGCGACTCTGTGTCATTCCGAGTGTCCTAAACGCTCGGGCGATTTTTGCGGCGCAACAGCTGGCGACTCTGCTGGGGACTAAATCTTAGTGAGTTAAGCCTATACTTTAATTTTAGGGTTAAATGATTTTTTTTGTTTACTTGTTTTATTTTTTATTTTACTTTCCCGCAATATTATTTACTGTATTTTATATATATTGTGGGTGGGTTTATTTTTGAGTGAAGCTCCACACCTGAGCTTGAGAAAAAACCTAAGTTAAGTAAGGAGTTGTTAGTATGGACCCCCGGTATGCACATCCCTCGGGTGATTTACGAAGACTCCGCCTAGAGTAGATCTGTTTGAAACATTCATCAGGCATTGGCTACCCATCCTCCTGTTGTTGAGTTCAGAATGGGTGTCAGGATATCATGCTAACAAAACTCCTATAACCTTCAAACAAAGAAACTCTTTGCAAAATACAATTTCAAGATTTAAACAATTCAGTTACCTTCCACAAAGGAACTCTCGTGCATATTCAGACATTTCATGCATCTGCACAAAGCATGCATACATTGCATAATAAAATCCCAATATTAATCAGCAAATCAAAAGGCCAATCTCCATTGGCAAATCCAAATTTAAAGCTCAGTCTCCTCCAGCATTGCGTTTCACGCATACATCGTGTATTTCTTATAGCATAGGTCATGGAGTAGCCTTCGTAAGCATAATTCATGCATACATGGTGTAAACATAAATGCTATCAGCCAAACATGTTTCCAAAAACTTCTCTCAATAGAGTACCTCTAGGGATCGACCTTTAGCATAAAACGGTCGAATAATATTGCCCTATCCCCAGCAAATCATTTCGTGTTTGTCCGGCCCATAAGCCTGCGGCGATATCATTTTTAATTTTTGTCCAGCTTGCAAGCCTGCGAGAATTTGTCTATGCCCGGCCCATAAGCCTGTGCGGTATCTATCATTCATCTTTGTCCGGCTTGCAAGCCTGCGATATTTTGTCTATGCCCGGCCCATAAGCCTGCGGCGGTATTTATCATTCATCTTTTGTCCGGCGAGTAAGCCTGTAACAAATTACTTTTGTCAGGCACACCAACCTGCGATAATTTGTCTTTGGCCGGCCCATAAACCTGCGGCAATATCTTTTTCAATCTTGGTCCAGCTTACAAGCTTGCGACAATTTACCTTTGTCCGGCCCATAAGTCTGCGGCGATATCTCTTTCAGACTTTGTCCGGCGAGCAAGCCAGCGACAATTTATTTTGTCTAGTACACCCGCCTGCGACAACTAATCTCTCAACCTTTGCCCAGCCACGAGCCTGCGGAAATCATTCAATCACATAAACCCTTAGGGGCAATGGTTATCTTTTAGTTTAGGCGCCCTATGGGACAATGCCTACTTTTGGATAGATGCACCTTTCAAGGTGACAAATGGAGAACCTTTGGATAGATGCACCTTTCAAGGTGACAAGGGAGAACTTTTGGATAGATGCACCTTTCAAGGTGACAAATGGAGAACTTTTGGATAGATGCACCTTTCAAGGTGACAAATGGAGAACTTTTGGACAGACGCACCTTTCAAGGTGACAACGGATAACTTTTGGATAGATGCACCTTTCAAGGTGACAATGGAAAACTTTTGGATAGATGCACCTTTCAAGGTGACAATGGAAAACTTTTGAATAGATGCACCTTTCAAGGTGTTGGATAGCTACCTTTTAGATTTAGGCAACTTGCGAGACAATGCCTATTGGTTTGAGCATACTTTGGGGGAACGGATATCTTTTAAGATCTAAACACCTTCGAGGTGCAATCGATTATTTCAACTCCACAAAGCAAAATTTTGGGGTCTTCTTGTATTTAACTGTCTTTTAACAAGTTAAAAGATATTTAAATAGGGGCAGTTGTCATACCCCAAATTTTGCCCACTTGATTTTGTATATATATTTTTGGTCAATTTAATTTTCAAAATATTAGGTTAGTTGAGATGGCGGTGAGAAGAGCATTAAGAGATATTGCTGGCACAAGGTCATGGGTTCAAGCCAGACTTGATACCTTTATTTATTTATTTATTTTATCTCATTAATGATACTAACTTTTTACTTATTTTTATTTTATTTTTCTAACAAGAAATTTTTTCTATTAAAATATTTATTATCAGTTTTTTTTGTTTGTCCAAAATTATAAAAAAATAGAGCATGTATATAAAAAGAAGGAAAATATATAGACTTGTATAGAAAGAAAATAGAATTAACACAAAAACATAAAAAAGAAGTGAATTAAAATAAGAGAGAACCAAATCTTTGGTCTTGTAGAGCAAGAAAGGGAATTAACACTAAAATATAAAATAAGAGCAAATCAATTATAAAAACAAGTAAAATCTGTCCATGTTAATTTTCAAAGTAAATCTTCGTGAGATTCTTACAAGTTTTAAACCCCTAATTCTAAAACTATAAATAGAGGTCTTTTCTACACTAATAAAACACAACAAAAAATCAGAGAACAACAATTCTTCACAACAAAGAATTCTCTATACATCAATTCTTCACAAACCACAACCATCTTCAATCACAAACACAACAAATCATCATCATCATCACCGTCACAAATTCTCCTTCTTTCTTCAATACACAAGTTTTCCATACACTCCAATACCTTTCTCCAACCGAAACCAGGTTTTTGTTTCTTTAATTTATCATTCATTTGTTTGTTTAATTGTTTAATTTATCATATATCATGTTTGGTCAATGGAGAGATCACGTATTTTGTTGTCTACCTTGCTTAGTTCATGTAAATATATTTGTGTAATTCCTTTAGTTTATTTACTCTAATGTAGCTATATAGATTATTAAACTTAACTAATATAAAAAATATATCTTAAAATATAATAATAATAATAATAATAATAATAATTATAATAATGTTGATTAAAAAGGGGTCGCCAGAATGTACATTCATCCCTCCCTCGAATAATCGAAGATTAGCGCACGCTTCTTCTACCGATTGTTCGTCTTCCACAATTAAAAAATACCAATACATCAAATTAAATTTTTCGCCTTCGGGTCAATTTTAAAAATCAATTAAAAATCTTTTTCATAAAACGAACATGTATACAATCAATTCAAACGTGATACAAACGAAGCTTAAGCCTCCATCGTGCGAGCACACAAGTTGAGTTTAACCACTAGAATTCGATTAACACATCGTTCTATTAAAAACACCATCAAACAATTGACCCAGAACTACGTGGTTTTGATTTCCTCATCGCACCGGAGGATACGTAGGAGCAAGATTCAACGTCTTGTCAAGCATAATAATAAAAAACCTAATTTTTCCCCTCACTTGTAAATAAATTCAATAATTAAAAAACATGTAAACAAACTCTAAAAGTCTTAAACCCTAGAATTAATTAGGAGGTTCCCGTTGAGTACACCGGATGTGAGGGGGTACTAGTACCTTCCCCTTGCATAACCAACTCACGGACCTGGATATGGTTGCGATGACCATCTTTCCATTATTTTTAAGGTTTTATCAATATTTTCCTTAACAAATAAAATTTGGTGGCGACTTTGTGTCATTCTGAGTGTCCTAAACGCTCGGGCGATTTTTGCGGCGCAACAAATGGTAATGGTATGAGGAAGCTTGGTAACAACTTTCCCAAGAGGAAAGGGGGGGAAACTAATGGTGTATCTTCCAATAGCAGTCAAGCCCAACAGGCGGCTCATGTTCATTATCCCTACTTTCCGTTTCCTTATCTGGCTGCTGCTCAGCATCAACAGTTTTTGAATTATCAGTATCAAACACCGCCGAATCCTATACCACAACAGAATCAACAGACACCACCGAAACAGAATTCGCCACAAGCTAGAAGGGTTTTTGATCTTATTCCAATACCATACAATCAGTTGCTTCCTTATCTGATTCACAGTGGCATGGTGACACCGAAACCATTGAGGCCTTTTATTCCACCGTTCCCTACCTAGTATGATGCCAAAGCTAAGTGTGATTATCATGCATGAGCTGAGGGACATACTATTGCCAATTGCAAAGCTTTTAACCATAAGGTACAGGACCTCCGGGATGAGAAACAATTAACCTTTAAGGAAAGTGGGCCTAATGTGACCAATGATCCATTACCTAAGCATCCAACTGGTAATGTGAGCCATATTGAAAATGGTGAAAGCTTGGTGAAGGATGTCTCTCTGATTAAAACACCCTTGTCGTCTGTTCGAGAGATGTTGCTGAATTATGACGAGTTTGTGAACTTGCATTCTGACTGTGATGATTGCCAAAAAGATCCAAATCATTGTTCAAAGTTGAAAAAGTGTTTGCAACAATTGATGGATCAAGGTTTGGTACAAGTGGGGTATGTCAAAAGGGAAGATTCGATTGCCACTATTGACCAGGATGAGCGTAGAAAATCGGTGAAGCCACTTGAAATCTTGTTCAAGAAAATAGAGATAAGAAGAAAGAACCTCTGGTTGTTCAAATACCTGCACCATTTCCATATGAGAGTACTAAAGCGGTTCCGTGGAATTATAGTACATCTGCTTATGTACAAGGAAAACCTATAGTGGTTCCTGAAGAAGGGGTGACTAGTATTGATGGACCACGAAAAATAACCAGAACTGGTAGGGTTTTTTCTCCAGATATATCTGCAAAAAATGCTTTTGCATCATCACCATCATCAGCTAAGAGTTCACCGGCTCTTGACACTAGTGCTGAATCATCAAAAGAGAAAAGGTTGATGAGTTTCTCTGGATCATTAAAAATAGTGATTATTGATGACACGAAATCATATCGTATTTTTAGCTTAGTTTAGGTGAACTTTAGTTGCATTTTAATATGTTTTTTATTTCATTTATTTCTTTTTATGTTGGTATTTGTTTTCTTTTCAGTTTTGTCTAATAAAATAGGTCGGAGAAGAGAATTGAGCAAAGAGGGCCATAAACGCAGCAAAAAGGGGGGTGCAAAGCGCAAATTCACGTAGCCCACAAAGGAGCCCAGCAGAAAGGGGCATTTGCCCCCAGCAAGTTTGTGGCGGGCGCCACCAATCCAAATCCAATTGAAACTGAATTTCACGCAACGTGGGGAGTAAGCACGCGTCTGATCAACTGCTTTTCCTAATCGTACGGCCAAAAGGATGAGATCAAGTGAAGCCTATCCATTCCTACTTTTGTGGATCGTAACTAGAAAAATCCCTCTATAAATAGTAGATCAAATTCAGTTCTCTGCACGCCTTAGTTTCTTTACTTTTCAGTCAGTTTATATTTCCTGCTTTGTAAACTGTATCGGTATTTCCACACCGGAAATCCGATTTCAATTCCGTTTTCACTTTCCTGTCAAGAATATTATTCCAATTAATTCCAGCAACTTTAATTCAAGTTTTCAGCAGATTTTATTTCCAGGTTTTTATGCGCTTATTTAATTATTTATTTATTATGCCTTATTTAATTTACTGTTTTTGTTTGTTTATTTCCTTTATCACGTCTAGCTAAATTTCTAGATATCGGTATGTAATTTAATTCTCCGAAGGGGACTTAATGATGATGTAGCGCGCGCACAGACATACTATTTTTTCTCATTCAAATTCCTAATTTAATTCAAAGCTTTTGAACGAGAGTAAAATAAAGCAACTAAGGTTAAAATCAATAGAGCGAGAGTTTGAGGTTTTAACTAGATAGTAGGAATTTGATATTAATCTTTGAACGAGCGAGAGCCACATTAGGATTAATTAGAACTAATTGATTTTCAAAATATACTTTCGAAGTTAAGGTGGTAGAAAAGTGACAGTAAAACTCCTAGCTTAGAAAGTATGGTTTTTATCAACAAACGAGAGTGTGAGGTTTAAACCTTTAAATTGAGAAAGTTCTTCTGAAAAATAAATCCTTTTTGCGCGCTATTAATTTATTGAATCCCCGAAGGTTAATTAGTTACATACCGATATCCGCTTTATAATTAATTTAAATCTTTAATTTAAATTCTCCTTCTTAATTCATAACAATTCTAAACCCTAAATCATCAGCCTTAGATTTACAACGTAACGACAGAATTACGGTAGGTCAACTATTGGTCTCTGTGGTTCGATATCTTTTAAAACTCAACGACGAAACTGTGCACTTGCAGTTATAAAATATTTTTGATACACAAATCGTCGATCAATTATAAAGTTGTAGATCAGTTGAACCAAACACCTTATAAGATATTTATTTTGTCCTAGTTGATGAATTCTGAGGCCCATAGGACAGCTCTGTTGAAGCTTTTGACATGGCTCATGTCAACCAAGATATTACAGTGGATCACTTTGATGGTGTATGTAATAACATCACTTCCAGCAGGTGCTTGGGTTTTGTCGAATCTGAATTACCATCTGAGGGATATGCTCATAACAAGGCTCTGCATATCTTCATGAGATGTTAGGATAACAACATTGCGAGAGTTATGGTCGATACTAGTTCTTCCTTGAATGTTCTACCTAAGTCAACACTGTCAAAGTTGTCTTTGCTTGGACCCACCTTGAGACCAAGCAGCTTGATTATTAAAGCTTTTGACGGATCACAGAGAGAGGTAGTCAGAGAAATAGAGTTGCCAATGCTTATTGGTCCACAGTTGTTCAATATAACTTTCCAAGTCATGGACATTAATCCATCTTACAGTTGTCTGTTGGGACGACCATGGATCCATGTTGCCGATGCTGTAACTTCTACTCTTCATCAGAAACTCAAGTTTGTGTCCGATAACAAATTGATAACTGTATCTGGTGAAGAAGATACTTTAGTGAGCCATTTGACTTTGTTCAGGTATGTTGAGAACGATGAGGGGGCGTTGGAGATCACTTTCCAAGCTTTTAGAGATTGCTAATGTTGCTCTTGTAAGTCCTGAAGATGTCGGTCGGAAAGAAAAAGGATCTGTTACATCTTATCAGAGCATGAAGATGGCCATAAAAGAAGGGTTTCCTATGGGTTTGGGACATATATTGGACATACCTAAGAGGGTTGGTCATTGTGGTTTGGGTCATCAGTTGTCTAAGGGAACAGTGGCTCAAAAAGGAATACCAGTTGAGACTTCAAATGTAAAGAATACTTCCAGCAGTGCTGGTTTTCGTGTTGATCATCACATTACCATGGTTGAAGGCAAAGAGGCTATTGGAGGAAGTCAGGATTGGGTGTGCTAATGTGTTCCAGGGACTGAGCTCACAAATTGGAAGACTGTTGGAATCCCGGAAGTCGTTTTTATTTCAAAGTAATTTGTTTTCTTTTTCAAAACACTTTTGTTCAGCCTAGAACAAATGGTGATGCTTGTAAGGCCACTTTGTTTAAAATGTTTGACTTGTGATTATAGAAAAAGTACTTCTATGTTCAATTTCCGTCTATTTATTCTTCTTTTCACAGTTTAAAAAAGATAATAATAAAATGGCAATAACTTCTTGCATTACATTAAACACTTTTGCATTCAAAAAATCTAAATCAATAAAATTAAATCATACAAAAATGAATCCATGAATCATAACAGTGTTGTAAATCTTCATGACTTCGAACTCCCCATTAATCTAGCTGAAGAGGATGGGGAGGAAGACTATGAATTGCCATAAGAGTTAGCTCAAAAGTTGGATCAAGAGAAAAGAATGATTCAACCTCATCAGGAACCAGTGGATGTGATCAATCTGGGACTGAAGAGGATAAAAAAGAGGTGAAAATAGGTGCCTCCCTACAGCCAGAGGTAAAAGAGAGTCTGATCAAGCTGCTTCGAGAGTATGTGGATGTGTTTGCATGGTCGTACCAGGATATGCCCGGGTTGGATACCAATATAGTCGAACACAAACTTCCGCCCAAGTCTGAATCTCCTCTTGTAAAGCAAAATCATAGAAGAAGTCTGAAAACAGTTTAATGCGGGTTTCCTTGCAGTTGCCAAGTACCCTGAATGGATTGCCAACATAGTACCAGTCCCGAAGAAGGATAGTAAGGTGTGCATGTGCGTAGATTACCGGGATCTGAATAGAGCAAGTCTGAAAGATGATTTCCCATTACCTCACATTGATTTATTGGTGGATAACACTGCTTGTTTCTCGATCTTTTCCTTCATGGATGGTTTCTCAGGTTACAATCAAATAAAAATGTCACTTGAGGATAAGGAGAAAACCACATTCATCACCCCGTGGGGAACTTTCTGTTATAAAGTAAAGCCTTTTGGTTTGAAGAATGTTGGGGAAACGTATCAACGTGCCATGGTTACTCTCTTCCATGACATGATCCACAAAGAGATTGAAGTTGTCGCGCCGCAAAAATCTCCCGAGCGTATAGGACACTCGGAATGACACAGAGTCGCCACCAAATTTTTTTTGTTAAGGAAAATATTGATAAAACCTTAAAAACAATGGAAAGATGGTCATCGCAACCATTTCCAGGTTCTGGAGTTGGTTATGCAAGGAGAAGGTACTAGCACCCCTCACATCCGTTGTACTCAACGGAAACCTCCTAATTAATTCTAGGGTTTAAGGCTTTTAGGGTTTGTTTACATATTTTTTATGTTATTAGAATTTTTTATTTACAAATATTTACAAGAGAAAGAAAAAATTAAGTTTTTTATTGTTATGCTTGACAAGATGTAGAATCTTGCTCCTACGTATCCTCTGGTGCGATGAGAAATTCAAAGCTACGTAGTTCTGGGTACAGATTGTTTGTTGGTGTTTTTTAGGGAACGATGTTTTAATCGCATTCTAGTGGTTAAACTCAGCTTGTATGCTCGCACGATGGAGGCTTAAGCGTCGTTTGTATCACGTTAGAATTGATTGAAAACATGTTCGTTTTATGAAAAAAGTTTGTTAATTTGATTTTTAAATTGGCCCGAAGGCAAAAGATTAATTTGATTTGTTTGTATTTTTTAGTAATGGAAGACGACTAAAAGTCGGACAAAGTGTGCACTAAGCCCCCAATTAACCGAGAAGCGAACGGATGTGCATCCGCCTCCTCTTTTTAATTCACGTTTTTTAGGATATATTATATTTACAAGAGCATAAAAATATATTACACTTTAAATTAAATTATTAACCTTGAATTGGTTGAGATAGATTAAATGAATTGAGTGTATTATATACATTAAATAAATTACATGAGTCAAGTAAATTAACCAAAGTGGTGGACAGGAAATAGGGTGGTAACCGTAACATGATTTATTCATTGGCCAAACATGATGGACACATGGCACTTGGTATTTTAATTATCAAATAAATAAACAAGTAGCAAGCAAATATAAACAAGCACAATATGCAAACGAGAGAGAGGAGAGAGGAAAACCAGTTTGAGGGACGACGTGATTGAACACAGCGGCAGCGGTGATGTTGTTCTGTGCGGTGAGGCCGAGAGGGAGAGGTGGTGGAGTGGCTGGACGAAGGCGAGAGAGGAGATGTTCCGGCGACCTTTTGATGGTGCAGAGTTTTGGTATAGAGAATTGATTGTTTCTATAGAATTTTTGTTGTGTGTATTATTGTGTAGAAAGAGCCTCTATTTATAGCTTTAGAATTAGGGGTTTTAAAATTGTGAATGAATCTTTGAGAGATTTGTCTTGTCAATTAGTATGAAGAGATTTAGTTTAATTTTGTGCTTGATTTGTTATAGAAATTATATTTCAGTGTAATTCTATTTTCTTGTTGCACAAGACCAAAGATTTGGACCTCTTTTATTTTGATTCACTTCCTTTTTTATTTTTTAGTGTCTTTCTCCTTTTCTTTCTACACAAGTTCATTTATTTTCCTTCTTTTTATATATATGCTTTATTTTTATAATTTTGGACAAAAAAAAAGTGATAATATATATTTTAATACAAAAAGTTTCTTGTTAGCAAAAACAAATTAAAAAAAGTTAGTATGATTAATGAGATATAAAATAAAGCTACCCAGGGGGCTTGAACCCATGACCTTGAACCTAAGCTACTCACACGCGCGCCTTCTCTTGCAATCCAACCACTTCTCCTTTTCTAAAATTAGTTTGAACAAAAAAATATATGTACCAAAATTGGAGGGTAAACTTTGGGGTATGACAGAAGAATATGTGGATGATATGATTGCTAAATCTCAAACAGAAGAAGAACACTTAGTACATCTGTTGAAGTTGTTTGAAAGGTTGAAAAAATATCAGCTGCGGTTGAATCCCAATAAATGCACATTTGATGTCAGATCCGGCAAATTGCGAGGCTTCATTGTTAGTGAGAAAGGAATTAAGGTTGATCCTGACAAAGTCAAAGCAATTCAGAATATGCCAGCACTTGAGACTGAGAAAGAGGTCAGAGGTTTCCTAGGACGGCTGAACTATATCTCCAGGTTTATTTCTCATCTTACTCCACTTGTGAACCAATTTTCAAGTTGTTAAGAAAAGATCTGACTATTGAATGGAATGAAGAATGTCAGAGGGCATTCGAAAAAATTAAACAGTACTTACAAGAGACACCAGTCTTGATACCGCTTGTCCTTGGAAGGTCGTTGATTCTATACCTACATGTGCTAGAGGAATCTATAGGATGTGTACTCGGACAACATGATGAAACTGGTAGAAAAGAGCATGCAATTTATTACTTGAGCAAGAAGTTCACTAGTTGTGAAATCAATTACTCACTTGTGGAAAAGACTTGTTGTGCTCTAACCTGGGCTGCTCGCCGTCTAAGACAGTACATGGTATGTCATACTACTATGTTGATTACCAAGAAGGATTCTATCAAATATATCTTTGAGAAGCCTGCTTTGACTAGAAGGATTGCTCGGTGGCAGATGTTTTTATTTGAGTATGATATTCAGTATGTTACACAGAAAGCTATCAAAGGAAGTGTGCTAGCAGAGCATCTAGCTCACCAACCTTTGGATGATTATCAGCCTGTGCGTTTTTGTTGGGTTTTTGTATGTTGGCTACATTTTGCAAAAACAACTACTAGCCAAATGCTAAGACAAATGCTGTAGCATGTGGAACAGCATTATGTGATCTGCCAGCTCGCGCCAGCTCGCGTTTATTATTTTATGCAATCTTTTATAAGATTCGCTTTGGTTTTTCTTTTAACCATTACTTGGTGATTAAGTCACGTGTTCTGAAGGAGTCTAAGGCAGTCAAGCCTAGATATATTTTAAGAAGTGATATTGATTTATTTTTCAAGAAGATCTCTTTTTCTAGAAGATTCAAACTTGGACCTCACAACGTCCAAAGGTGTCTGAAGCCCATGTTGCTTGCAAAACACGTTCTTGCTGAAGCTATATATTCAAGGATGTAAAACCTAAAGAGAAGCGAAGCCAATATTTACAAAATGTAGTCTTTAGGGTTTTAGGGTTTCGTGGTTAAAGCCTTGTGCTTTAACGTGTGCACTCCTAAGCTTTTAAGTATGGAGTTGTTTGTGTTCCTCTCCTAAACTGTGAAGTACGGAGTAGGTATTGTGGTTGCAACACTCTAAGCCTTTAGGTACGAGTGTGTAGTTTTATAGGAGTGTGTCTCCAACATAAGTATTTGTGTATTGAACTTAATGCCAGTACGAAGATCAGTGAACCAGAGGTTGTTTGCATGGAAGTCTTCAAACTAAGAGGAAGTAAGGCGGGGCGCCTTTGATCTAGGAGTTCCTAGGTTGAGTTGTCATTGGTAGTTGCTAGGTGATAAGTTGATAACTTTGAACTAGGGCTATTTTAGTGGATTCCTTCCTGGATTGGTATCCCCCAGACTAGGACAGTTGCGCCGAACTGGGTTAACAAACTCACTGTGTTCTTTACTTTTCCGCTGCTTTTAATTACGTTTTATTTGTGGTGTTGTCCTGAGTTAGACACGCGCTCGGACAGTTGTGGTTACTTTGTTCACAGCGTTTGTCTGTCTGACAGCCAGAATTTCAATTTTGATTTTCCTGATGAAGATATCACGGCTTTGAGTTAAAAACCTCCCATTGGTGATGATGAAGGGCGTGAACCAAGATCTCTGTTGAAGCTTGTGTTTGACGGTGCGTCGAATGCTATGTGGCATGGTATAGTTGCTGTCATAATCTCTCCTCAAGATACTCATAGACCATTTACAGTTAGGCTGTTGTTTGAATGTACCAATAATATTGCTGAATATGAGGCTTGCAATATGGGTCTAGAAGGGGCAATTGATTTGAGAATCAAAAACCTAGAAGTGTATGGAAACTCCGCTCTGGTTATTTACAAAGTTCGAGGTGAATGGGAAACTCGTCATCCTAATTTAATTCCATATCGGGATTATATTATGGAACTGACGAAGTACTTTGATGATATCACTTTCCATCATATTCCCAGAGAAGAGAATTAGTTGGCTGATGCTTTAGCTACATTGTCATCTATGTAGAAAGTGAGTTGGCCAAATCATGTACCTCGTGTTGCAATTGAGCGTAGAGAAAAGCCCACTTATTGCTTCGCAGTTGAAGAAGAGAAGGATGGAAGACCTTGGTATTATGATATCAAGAACTTTATTAAAAACAAGGTATATCCTGCCTGTCCCTCCGAGCAAGATAAGAAGATCTTAATGATGCTAGCAATTGGTTTCTTCCTAGATGGGGAAGTGTTGTACAAAAGAAATTATGACAAAATCCTACTCTGTTGTGTAAAGAAGAGAGAAGCAGACATGCTTATTGAAAAGATTCATGAAGGAGCTTTTGATACCCATTCAAACAGGCATGCTATGTCAAAGAAAATTCTCTGTGCAGGCTATTACTGGTTGACCATGGAAGCAGATTGCATTAGTTATGCCAAAAAGTGTCATAAATGTCAAATTTACGCGAATAGGATTCATGTTCCACCTACTCCTCTGCATGTCATGATAGCACCTTGGCCCTTCGCCATGTGGGGCATAGATATGATTGGTATGATTGAACCAAAAGCGACAAATGGTCATCGATTCATCTTGGTTGCTATTGATTATTTTACCAAGTGGGTTGAAGCAGCATCGTATGCCAATGTCACTAGAAAAATGGTTTCCAAGTTCATCAGGAGAAAGATAATGTGTCGTTATGGAGTCCCTAACAAGATTATCACTGATAATGTCAGCAACCTGATTAATCAAACAATGAGAGATTTGTGTGCTGAGTTCAAGATTGAACATCACAATTCATCACCATACCTGTCCAAGATGAATGGCACCGTGGAAGCAGCTAACAAAAACATCAAGAAGATTATTAAGAAAATGGTGAAGACTTACAGGGACTGGCATGACATGCGTCCTTATGCTCTCCATGGGTATAGAACCACAGTTCACACTTCAACAGGGGAAACCCCTTTCTCTCTGGTTTATGGTATGGAAGCACTATTACCCTTAGAAGTTGAGATCCTTTCGTTAAGAGTCTTGAGAGATGTTAAACTTGACGAAGCAGAATGGGTTCAGAATCGGCTTGATCAGCTCAATCTTATTGAAGAAAAGAGAATGACAGCTTTGTGTCATGGTCAGTTGTACCAGCAAAGAGTCAAAAGAGCTTTCGATAAGAAAGTTCGTCCAAGACAGTTCAAGGAAGGTGACTTAATGTTAAAAGAAATACTTCCTGTTCATAAAGATATACGAGGAAAATGGACTCCTAACTATGATGGACCATTTGTCGTAAAGAATGCTTTCTCTGGCGGAGCAGTAATTCTTGCAACTATGGACGGCGAAGAGTTTGCACATCCAGTGAACTACAACGCAGTCAAGAAATACTATGCCTAAAAAAAGTGATAAAAAAAAGAGCTCGCTAAATTGAAAACCCGAAAGGGCGGCTTAAGCAATAAAGAGCGTCCCGATGGATCGAAAACCCGAAAGGGCAGTGTAGAATTAGGGGCAATGAAAAAAAAGGAAGAGCATAGGACTGCGTTACTTGATTCGGCATGAAGGCGAAGCTTCAGATTGAAAAGATTGGCCCAATCTCCTTTTTCAAAAGCAAGATATTGTGGTGTCGAGCTCGTGAAGAAGGACAACTTTGTTATGATTCTATGGAATTTATTTATTTTCATTGTCATTATCTTAGTTTCAATTTTGCAATCACCTCATTGAGGGATTAGCATCCAGATGTAAAAACTTTCTGCATTTTGCGCAAGGAATAAATTTCTCATTTCCAATCATATTGTGTCTGCTTGCTTTTATGTTCTAATTGTATACATTTGTGCTATTCATTTTTAACAAATAAAGCATTTAAACATTGTAAAAATAATAATAAAAGCATTTGAAAAATTACAAACTGTTTTGAAATTTTAAATGTCTAAAGGGAAGAAACCGGTGGTGTACAATACAATGCCCTGATCCATATACAGAAATTCGTGGCAATCCTTTGATTCCATCTCATGAAAAAAGTTGCTATCCTTTTTGAAAACTTGACTAAATGTTCACCCAACAACAAGAAACAGACAACGTCTCATGATCTTACCTCAGTGGAGTTACTCAGATTCACGGTGCCGGGAAATTCAGATTTTTCTCAACAAAAATTCAGAAACTCATGCATTCATGCATAAAAGTTCATGCATATAGACTCCTGCATAAAAAGAATCACACCAAAACCCTGCATATGATCAGATATTTCATTTGCATTAGTTCAGCATTTAGGCATTAGAGATGTACAACCATGCATTCATGAAGCACATGTTCGAAATGTTGTTTTAACAGGTTGCAAATCTGGATCTTTTATTCAAAGAAGAGGGTTAATTGACCTAATTCTCCAGCAAGACGGTTGATGAATTGTAATCTTTTAACAAGAAGGATTGATGAACCTTTAATTTCCCCAGTGAATAATTCAACAATTGGTATCTACAGCAGATTGGTCTACATACGACTTTCTCGATCAGAAAAGTTAAATAGACCCTCTCTCTAGTGATTTGATCGAGATGGTTATCTCTGATAAGACGGTTTGAACACCGCACTTCAGTCGTTTGATAAACAGTTTCCCAGCAAACTTGGTTTATGCACGGCATTCCCAGTGAATCATTTGATAAATCATCTATCATCAGTAAGTCGGCCAGCATGCCGAATCCTCAGTAAAGTTGTTACTCCGTACCTCAACGAGTTGGTTCCAGAACCATTTCCCCAATGAAGATATCATACTGCATCTCCTGCCAATTGTTCGGGATAACATGTATCTCAACAAAATAGTGATCAGGCAGTAGTCTTGAGAATTCTTTGTCCAAATTAATGACATAATATACAATCTTTGAATCCCAGCAAGTTTCTTTACCCAAAGATACATCAAGCGTCAATGGAGTACATTCAAAATAAGTTTTTGAGTTAAAGCACCCGGGCGGGAGACAACTCTGTTTATTTTGAATTCAAACACCCGGGCGGGAGACGATTCAGTTTTCTTTACATGGTTCAAGCACCCGGACGGGAGAAGATCATTTATTTTTCTTTTGGAGTTAAAGCACCCGGGCGGAAGACAACTCTGTTTATTTTTGAATTCAAGCACCCGGGTGGGAGACGATTCAGTTTTCTTTACATGGTTCAAGCACCCAGACGGGAGAAGATCATTTCTTTTTCTTTTGGAGTTAAAGCACCCGGGCGGGAGACAACTCTGTTTATTTTTTAATTCAAGCACCCGGACGGGAGACGATTCAGTTTTCTTTTTACATGATTAAAGCACCCGGGCGGGAGAAAATCAGTTTGTTTTTAGAGTTAAAGCACCCGGGCGGGAGACGACTCATTTCTAAGATCAAAGCACCCGGACGAGAGACAATCATTTCATTCTCAGGTATTCAATTCCTAATTGCCTCAGGTATGATTTCTACTCTCATCTCCCATAACCATTCATCTCATTACATCGCTTTCACATCACAAAAATTAGGGCATTTATATTTAATTACCTTTTACTACGAGCGCACAAGGACGCAAGTCATTGGTGCGTCGAGTATAAGATAATTAAATAGGGGCAGCTGTAATACCCTAATTTTCCACCTTTTGAAATAAATATTTTATTTTGAAAACTATTTCTTATTTTATTAGAAATAGCAAAAAAAAGAATTTTAGAAAATTAATATGTTCGCATTTTATTGCTTTTCTTTTAGTTTTTAGTTAATACAAAAATATTTTTCACTTTTTTACAAACAAAGATGTTAGAAATATTTTTATTTAAGTTTACATTTTATTTCTACAATTTTTATATTTCTTTTACATTTTTGTCTCCTATTTTGCATTTTCTTTTATTATTTTTAAGGTTTTTTATATGCTTCAACCAATCGCATAAGGCCACCTCATAACTCATTTTCTCTTCAAAAATATCAATAATATCGATTATTCTAGGCCATTTTTGTTTTCACCTTTTTACCCACAAATGTACAAATACTAGTATAGTTAACCCGTGCGATGCACGACTTCGGTAATTTTAAATTTTCTTGATATTAGTTAATGAAATTAAATCAATTTTGAATAATTTTCATCAAGAATTGTTTTTGGTATATTGAAATATAAACGGCTTTATTTGATCTTAAACTTTCTCTTATCTAATTTATATGTCTCTCAGCTCTTACTGCATGAGCTATTTTATAGGAAGTCAGAGACTTTTATGAAGATAATATTAGATATATAAAGACACAACATTGAAATTAAACATATGTATATAGGGTTTGTTAACGTCGTTTCACTTAAAAATATGTGGGAGGAAGTTAGTAAACCTACACCAACTTGTATTTTACTAAAAACTCAATACTTTATTTTTTTAAACTACTTTATATAAAAGGATAATTTTATAAATTTGATTTCAAAAAAATAATATAACTAACTTTTATTATTTTCCGAGAATTTATGTTTTTTTGTTACACTTTTCACATATTTTTTTTGTATACAAAGCTATACTTTTAATTGGACTTTTTGGTTGGTACGTGGCTTCCAAATTCTCACATATTATTATTTTTAATGTTTTTTTATTTCCAAAGTATTTTAACTTTTCTTTAATACTACTTTATTTTTATTTTTTAAACACATATTACTATTTTATTTATTTTGCTTTAATTGGTAGAAACTACAAATTAGTAAAACCCCATCGGATAAAAAAAATACTACCTCCGTTATTTTTTACTTGTCGTTTTAGAAGAAAAAATAAACTAAAATAGAAGGATATGTTTTTGCACCTTATTTTCCTAGTATGCCCTTTTTTAAAATATATCATATTTTTAATCCACCAATAAATTCCTTCTTTTTCACAAACATTATTTATTTTCAAAAAAATTGTAACAAACTCTATTTAAAAAAAACAAAATTTGTATACAATAAAAGAGATTTTATTGATTCAACAAAAACAATTATACAAAATTTAGTCAATAAAATAAAAATAAGAAGGAGGATATAATAGGCAAAATATAACCTAAATTTCTAAAACGACAAGTAAAAAGGAACAGAGGTAGTAGTTGTTTAGACGATGATAATTAAAACCCCATCGAACATCTAAGTGAAAAAATAAACTTAAGTTTAAGATTAAAAACAATTTTTTTAAGTATGTATTTTAAAAATTAAGTGACATAAGTTGTAGGTTTGAATTTTTTTTATTATTCTTCAAAAATAAAATAAATTGTTTTATTAATTTTAAAATAAAAATACAATTTTGAACAATACTATTTACACCACTATTTTAGTTAGACACCACTATTAATCAGAATTGGGCTAAGTCCAATACTTATCACTATCCACAACATTCAGCTCTTGTTCTTAGGCTGATTTTTTCCATGTTGAAACCCTAAAGCAGATGATACTCTCTTCCTTTTTCCTCTCACACGCCGCCGCCGCTAGCTTCCTCCGACACCCACCGCCCAGCTTCTTGTTTTCTTCATCTTATCCATGGTAACTATGTATCTATCGGTACAAAATCATCATAAACGCTATTTTTATTTGTTACCAAACCGTCACCGTCAAATGCTCCCAATTTCACGATCTGAGCACTGCTATCGGAGACCACCATGCTGGGAGTCATCACCGCCGCAAGGTACATATCACTTATAGCTAGCTTGTCTGATTCTTTCAAACAAATTGTGTTGAACGTGGTTTTGTTCATATATGATTATTAGGGATTGTAGATTGTGGTGATAACTTAATTTTATTTTGTAATTTGAGTATTGTGTTTTTGTTTATAGCGACTTGAATTAAGCTTATATTGGGACACACACACAGTTTCAGCTTGTTGAGATGATTTTTTTTTAAAAAAAGTGATTATTACAAATTGAAGCAAATATATAAGCATTAAGTTTATAATTTAGTGTAAGAAATGATTTTTAATTTTTAATTTTCTAAATTAGTTCTTGGATCTGATAAACTTATTAAATTTGGAACTTTACAGTTGGGCAATGGTTGCTTTGTTTAAGTAAAATCATATTCTGTGAAATGCAAATGATTTAGTGTGTTGTGCTTGTATTCTTGAAATTGTGGTGCAAAATATGCACTATAAGATCTGTGTTAATGATATGCTTGACTTTGGAAAATGATTATCTGATGATTTTTCTTAATTTTGCAGGAGTTAACAAAAGAAACTTGAAGAAGAACTAATGGAGCTGAAAGCTAAAATTGGAGAAATAAGAGTACTCAACTTGTAGAAGAAATAAGAGTTTGCAAGAAGATGATCAAGTGTACTGTCTATTATGACCATCCAATGGAGGTAATAGTAGGCCAACTTAGCAAAATGTTTTTGTTGTAGCCAATCATTTTAAATTGTTGTGTCTCAATTTAATAAAACATATATTAAATTGATAAGTGACTCAAATGAGAGTCTTTTAGCATCATATAACTGAACTTGATTGCTCATACCTTGTTCTTTTCCAAATTTGATTTAAGCAAGTGACATGATAATATTGTTTTTAGGGTGTTGTAATATCTTCATTTTCTAAGGGCCATTTCATTCCATTCTCATTACATGGATTCACTGTTTTGTTTATGTAACATGCCGTTTAAGATTGAGTCCCTTATGAATCATGTAAGTAGGTAGGAGGAGGCATTGGAATGCTATTAATTGTGATTTTCAGTAGTGATAATTATTTGTTTCTGAAAATGGATGTCCTATGAGTTATATCTAGTGCTTGTTTTATGTAGTTTATGAATATTTATTTCCTGGTGTTTGTCCTTTGTGTCATTTTGGTATGAATGAAGTATAGTTGTAGACTGCCAAGCATACATGTTTAATGCTATTTATCATATGGCTTAATTTGAGCACTTTGATTGAAAAGAATAATTGTTAGTAAATTGCACCCAATTTTTTTGATATGATTGCAGAAAGTGTTATGTAATTATATGCTTTGATTGAAAAACACAAGCAACATCCTTGAAAGAAGTGAGATTCACCTATAAAATGTGAACAAACATAATCACTATACATTATGAACTAATAATAACTCATTTGGAATTTTATGAACTTTGTATGTTTTTGTGTTTATCAACGAAATTATGTTGGAGTCTCTATGTAATTACTAATTACAAACTGTCATTAATGATACCATGTTTTCATTGTTTATCACATAATAGAAGTTTTTAGTAAATTGCACCACAAAATTTGAGATGATTACAAATTCTTTTGCTAATGACATTGAGGTAATTATCCTTTTATAGAAAATAACAATCCAAAATAAATATCTAAGTCTTTTTACCAAACCAAAATTGATAGAAAAGCATTTATTTACCTTTGTGAGACAAGCAAGATCTTTGAAAACTCAAACAAAGAATAAACATAATCAAATACCTTTGTAAGACAATCAAGATCTTTGAAAACTCAAACAGAATAAACATAATCAAAAAATTTAAGCTCAAACAAAGTAACATGATAAATGGTTATTGACTGATGCTTTTAGTTATTGTGCTGTAGTTGTTTGCTTGTTATGCTTAGTATTGATATTGTTCTTTTGCATATATTTGGCCTACTACTAAAGTTTGTGATTTATGGTGTAGATTATTTGAAGCTTCTAGGACGATAATGATGAAGTCTTCCAGCCATCTTGTCATTGAAGACAAACATAATCGCAATGGAAATTTTATTGTCTGATGTTGAAGAAAAGAGAATGGGAAAAGATGAAAGAAAAGAGAAGTTTGAGAATGGAGAAGAAGAAAAGAAGAAAAGAGGAAGGAGAAATCATGATTTGTCTTTGGGTGTTTGTGTTTCATTATGTATCTATTTATAATTTGTTTGCCAGCATGTGAGCATTTGAATCTTGAAATCTCATCTTCTTTGGAGGGAATTTTGCCTCCAATTACAAATTTTTGCAAGCTGCTGCCAGCCTGTGAGCACAGCTAATTATATTAATAATTTATTTAATTTAAATTAAGGAACATTAATGAAATGGAAGGGAGACGTGGCCACTAATGTTGTAATCTACAGTGCCAAATCTTCATACTTTAGTGTCAAGATCATAGATTACAAATTGGCCCCAACCCTAAAATAGAGGAGGGTTAGTGCAAAGCCTAGAATTGGCTTGGCACTGTTCAGAATCATTTTCATTTTCATTTGCGGCTGCTTCTTCTCTCTTGTTCTTCACTTCTCATTTTCGCCCAAAAACCTCACTCAACTTTGCTCAAATCCATCAAAACAAAACACCAAAACATGGAACAGACTTGAATCAAAGTTTCCATCCCGTTCCTCCATTCGCATTCTTAGACAAACGCACGCAAGAACGGCGAAAGCAAGCCCAAATCGTACAAGTTTGAAGCCTCAAATCGCGAAATCAAAGAAGGTTGATTTCTGAATCGTTCATTCGTTTTTGTTCGGATCCTCTTAGATTCATAATCTTTGCTGCTTGTTATGATTATTGTTCGGTTTAAATTTTGAATGGATTGTATGATTCTGGGTTTTGTAATTTTTTTAGATATGTTTTTCTCCGTTTAATTTTCGTTTTGGTTCCGAATTTCTGTTTGAAAACTTGATAAAACTGTGCTTAAAACTAAAAAGAACGATTTGAATCAACGATTGAAGGGTTATTTGTGTAGATCGAAACTGTGTTCTCGCGTTTAAACTTAGATTCGAAAACTTTCCTCTTCTGTTTCTTTTCGTTTTGAACTCTATTTCAAAAAACAGAGGTTAAATTCAAGATCTACGTTTAAAACCGAGTGAAATGGACTATTGATTTGCTGAATTTGGCTTTGATTTGGCTCTGTTAGGTCTGGATCGAGTCACTGACTCGGTAGCTTCAATGGAAGCTTACTGAGTCACTGAGTTAGTGACTCGGTTGTGATGAAGGAAGGAGACGACCACATGTCAGCACGCGAGTGGTTGACACGTTTGTTTTTTTTTTTATGTTTTTCTAGGCCAGGTTGTGCGTCCGGGTCGGGTTGCATCATTTGACCCGACCCAGTTTGATTGGTGAGGTGGATCAAATTTGAATTATGGGCCTGTTTCTGTTTTGCTTAATGATCACTGAATTTACCCCCTAATGTGCTAAACGCACCCCCCATTTCTCTAAGTTTGAAAATGGACTGCTCTTCGCTCTTTTCTTCTTTTTTATTATCATGCTATAACTTCGTTCAATTTTGTGACATTTTCAATTTAGAAGTTTTTTACAAGTAACTAAAATAATAATAAATAACCCTCTGGATTCTAAATCGATCGAAGACAGAGCTTCGTCGTGTTCCCATGGTTGTTAGCCTGCCACATGCATGCCTCTGTTTTGAGTTCGGGGTAGCCGTCGTCGGAGCTTCTCTAGCCCCCATGGTAGTCGCGGCCATACAACTAGTTATTGGGGAGAGGGTGGCGGTTTGAATTCCTTCGGCGCCGGCGAATGATGGGTGTGCTATTTACTCCCTCCTTTTCACTCTGCTCCGTTTTGTTTTTCTATGTTTGTTTCATTGTTCCTGGTTTTTGTTTGTCTTTGATCAAAAGTAAAATAAAACTAAAACACAAATAAAAGGAATGGAATGGAGGTGACGTGTGTGTATGTACAGTATATATTAAAATATATATGAGAGTAAATATAATAAGTTAGAAACAATAAATTCAATTTAAAATCTGCTAGATTTGATCCAACGTGTTCTTTTAATATAATTAGACTAGATTAGACATGGTAGTAGGATGATCAATACTAATAATTTTGTAAAACTAAATTAAGCCACTGTTCTATGTGTGTGATTGATTAAATGTGTTTGTTAAATCCTACTTGATGTTGTTCAATGATGTTGGGTAAGAATATGCATATTTGAAGTCATGATTAAGCTGTTGATATTCATATTGTTTAAGCTGTTGAACTGATGTTGTTAAGATGGTGATAAGCCATTGTTTAATTAATTCTACGCCGTTGTAATTGATGTCGAAAAGAAGTCGTTGACTATTGGTGTTGATTTTACGTTGTTAATTATTGGTGTCGTTTGATTTATTGTTTTTATTATAGTATTAATGATGTTGAAATGATGATGAAATAATGTAGCAAATGATGTAGTAAAATGATGTATCAAATGATGTAGTAATGATGTAGCAAAGAAGTAGCCCTTGGTACCACAGAGGAGTCTTTAATTTATATATTGTGTGATTAATCTGACATATTATCGTGGTTTACTCTTGCTTGATTTGTGAATGCACGTACGAATACCCGCAATGGTGATATTTTCTTTGATACTTGTTTTACTATCTCTTCTAACTATTGTACTTCATTTATCATTTGATATTTTGTGCTCACCTTTACTTTCTCCTCTAGTTTGGCCCTACGGTGTACAACCGTAGTTTTTCAGGTATGATTGACACTACTTTTTTAAAACGCATGGGAGACTCACAACGAGACGGAGAGTTGTATGTAATTAAATTTTACGACCCAAAAGTTAAAAATACCCCTTGCTTGCACCATGTATAGTATCGCATTCACATTTCCCTTCCTTTACAAACTACTATTCCTAGCATATTTTTAACATCAGTAATAATGATTTAACCCGTTAATGAAAAGCTTCACCCGTCTCCAATACGTAATACGTATTCGCTAAACTTCTGTGCCTTAGTAAGTATTGCAAATAACATACTATTCTTGATAGTCTGGCTTCAGAACCCAATGGGAACCATTTGATCCTTTCTGCAGAGTGGCTATTTCCTTTAACATATTCTTGAACAGGGCAAGATCTTTTGAGGGGATCCTGTCCTTGAAATGCTGAACTATGCTGTCTGAACTACAACTGCCACCTTTCTGTTGGAAAAAGGTACAGATTTTCCTGATCATTACTTCAGGTTGGAACCCAGATGAACTTTCAGGAGCCCTGGAAGTTCTAACATCTATAGATCTTGGCTGATTTGTGGAACTTGAAGACATATCAAATTGATGCTCAAGCCCGGCACTGATGGCTTTTTCTTGATTACCTTGAATTTTAGATAATATTTCAGCAGAAGATAATGCCTTACCAGAAGATGCCCCAGCAGCATATCCATTGAACTTGTTGGATCCGCTGCTTGGTAATTCATCAGGTGCTTTGGGATTGTTTAGCAACTGGGGTTTCACAGTAGAACCAAACTTCCGCCGAGCAGATGATGGTGCACCAGCAGTTCCCGACCTTCCTGTCCATGTAGGAACAGAGACATTTTCATGGCTTCGGATCATTCGTGACTGACGTAAAGCTTCTGCAGCTCTTTGTGCAACTTTGGAAGCTTGCGCGTCAAGTCTCAACTTCTCATCATCATTGGCATTCATGATCAAATCATGGTTCATGGCACTCTATCAATCATATATAGAGTTAATCACAGAAAAACAGTATATCCGACAAAAGGAATATTAAAAGGACAAGAATCTGACCAATATGTAGTAATTCTTGCGCAAATCAATACTACCTGTCCCTAATTAAGACCCACTTTATATTTGTTGACCCTTAATATAAGACTCTCTTTAAACATCCACATGAATTAATGACTTCTTTACAAAACTAACCCTATTAACTGTACAATTGGGAAACAAAAATTTATTTTCTCTCATTATACCATTAATTAATTGCAGCGGTAATTATGTAAAACTAACGTACTTTTTACAAATTTATTGCTACAAGCCTACAACCGCTTTCCTTAATATCTGTAAAATTTGTAGGTCCTATAATAAGGGATGGAGATAGTATGTATATACTTGTGTGTTTCCTAATTATCTTAATTCTTGAATAACTACTCATAGAAAGAATGTTGTTTCCAATAATATGCCTGTAATGATGCATGCTAATAATTTAGATGTAAGTTAAAAAATACAGAAGAAGCTTACATGTATCCCATTAGCATCAAAAAGACTTTTCAATACATTCGCTTCTTCATCACCCCCATTACTTTTGTCAACCTTTTCCTTCCCTTTTCCTCTTGAAGATCCTGTGTGTGATTTGTCATCAGTATCAACTGCAGCATCGTCAGAACCCAGTTCAGCAGTTTGACTATATTCATTCTTATCCTGGTTATCTTGTTGTGTCCCAGTAATATTTACATCTTCAGATATTTGACTGAAAATATTAGACGTTTCTGTCGAGCCAGTTTCTCCATCCACATTCAATACAAAAAGGTCCTTCATATCTCGGGCTTTAAAGAACCTTTTCTGCTGTGGGTTCTTCAAGATCTTGTTGGTAAGAAAATGTTTGTAAATCTGACGATGATACACTTTCTCCTCAATAGTTCCACGAGTGATTAACCTATATATTGTCACATCCCGTTTCTGACCAATTCTCCATGCACGCTCTCTAGCCTAGAACATTATTCCGCATGAGATTGAAGTTGATAGAATTTCACAAACAAAAAAGTAATCTGAAAATTGTCAGAGGCATTAAAATTCAGAGTGCATTTAAATTGATGGAAAAAGGAAGGAAATTGAATGAGATGATAAAGGAGGCGATTCTTCAACCCCTTCATTCCTCTATTCTTTTCCCTCCTGTTTTCCCCATTTTCATTTCCCCCCTTGATAAAACATTCAGACACAACTAACTGGTCATGAAAAAACGCTAAGGAAAAGTTTTCACTTTTCAGTCATGTTTCAACTTACAACCACTTCAAGAGCAAAATGACATTTCAGATACAAACATACCTGCATATCAGTTGAAGGATTCCAATCAGGGTCAAAGATGATCACCCTATCTGCACCAGTAAGGTTTGTCCCCAACCCCCCAACTTTGGTTGTTAAAATGAAAACAAAAATCTCACTTGAGGCATTAAATTCATCCATTAAAGCCATTCTATGTTTTACAGGAGTGAGACCATCCATTCTACGATAAATATGACCAGAAGTGGTCAAATATTTCTCAAAAATGTCAAGCATTTGTTGGGTTTGAGTAAAAAGAAGAACACGGTGGCCCTGCTCCTTCCAAACATTAAGGACTTGAGCTACAACTTTCATTTTCCCACTACGTTCTGGATTTCCATAATCTGGATTGCTCAACGCATGTTCCCTTTCAAGTAGGTCTGGGTGGTTGCAGATCTTGCGCATCACATCAATTCCATAAAGTGAATTTCTGCCTCCATCCAATATTTCCTCCACTTCAGTGCTTGCTAAAAATGCTCTATAAGCAGATACTTGGTCTGATGTAAGACTGCAAAACAGAACATGCTCTGTTTTCTTTGGAAGTTGGGCATTTACATCAGCCTTCATTCGTCGGAGAAGATAAGGCACAATTAAATCACGCAGCACGACAGCACACCTTCAAAATAACAAAATATTTAAATTATTTCGTATATATATGGGGGTGACATAAAAAATAAACTCAATCCCATGGAATATGCCAACAATAAAATTAACAATATTCTCTACAACCTTCATTTTTTTTGTAAATCGTAGGATCTTAGTAGATGAATATGTTGTTATTTATAACCAATTAAATTTTATGTTTTAAGGATTATAACTTAGAAAATCCTGGGGAATTACTTCCAGTTTATGAGCAATAAAGACTAATGTTTGGTGTGTTTGGACTAACGTCGGAAAGTTAAAAACATGTTTTGGTCCCTTAGGAACTGCATAGTTACTTTGGGGTTTTTCAATAGTTAAGACAAACTCAACATACACATTATTGACTAAATTAAAAATCAAACAAATAACAATTTTTTATAAGAACTTCTGAGTTCCAGCTCTCCATGTTTTAAAATTTAGTCAGCTTAACCAGGGCAGTAAAAATGATTAAAAAAAACAACTAACCACCTTAACCTTGTTTAACTCAACTTTAAATTGAAAAATCTATAAGAAAGTGTAACTTATTTCTTCTGGCGCTATTAAAATTGGTTACCGAATTCTATAGGTTGCCACTTGGCAGGGTAAATACACCTAACAGAAAATTTACAGGAGCAAGTTTCTACAATTTTGATAGAAATTCTAAATGACTAATGACAAATGCCTTAATTTGTACATTTAAGATAGATCACGGGGAAGATGCTACAATAAATAATTTAGCACCTAATTGCAAATGTGGTCAAGCTGATTTTTTTTTTTTAATTTTACCCCCAGCCCCCCTCCCAAGTCCCAATGCAAAATAAAAGAGAAATATTAGCCCACCTGTATGCTGTGGATACTTGTAATGGAGAAGCATTTGAATATCCACCAACTGCTATAGGAACTGCAAATTCAGCTTCAAATACAGGCAAAACACCCAATTTTCCAGGGAAAACAAAATCAAACAACGACCATAACTCACTCAGTTTGTTCTGAATAGGTGCACCAGTCATTATGATGCGGTGTACAGTCTGTAGCTGTTTGCAAGTTAAGGTGATTTCTGCATTTGGATTCCTTATTTTGTGCCCTTCATCAAGAACTGCATAGCCCCACTCGATGACAAGCAACTGATCCCCCAATATCCTTAGCTGCTCATAAGTGGTGATGAGTAATCCAGATTCTGATCTCATGACACGATTTATCAGGGTTTCCCATTTTCTAGTGTTTCTAGACAGTACACTTCTCTCATAATCATCATCGCTTGGATTATTGCTTTCAGAGTCCGTTCCATCGGATTCAGCTCGCTTCTTTTTAGAAGCCAGATCCTGAGCAGAGTCGTGCAAAAGTTCCACGTGGAATTTAGGATACCACTTTTTAGCTTCCCTTTTCCACTGTCGCAGGAGTGTAACAGGACAGACAATAATGCTGGGTTTATACATGCCACTAAAATGCAATGCTGCCAGAAATGATAAAACTTGTATAGTTTTACCAAGACCCATCTCATCACCAAGAATTCCACCAGCTCTTTGGCAGTGCAACTCCCACATCCATTGAACACCAACCTTTTGATAGTCAAACAGAGCTTCAAATATATTATCAGGGATTTTCAGCCCACCTTCTAATGTTACATAAGCAGATTCATGCTCAGAAAGTTCAGTATCATGCACTTCTAAATTTTCACAACTGGAAGTGTCCAAGCAACCATTTGCATTTTCTGAAATAGATAAAATTAACTGAATTAATTGAACTATCTTTCAATTTATCATTATTAGCTATCAATATGCTAATACATATTGATATTTATGTGAACAGATAGATTTTTAGATTATAACCAATTGCAACTATTAATGATAAAGGCATTGTAAGCCTTCAGATAAAGTAGATATATGAATATCAGAATCAGCACCTCTTATGAATCCAGATATACCATCATGCCTGCCAAATCATTTACTTGATAGGAAGCCTATTGGAGTTATAGGAATAGGAATACAGAACATCCACTACCTCAATTTTTCATATTATATTACTATTTTTTATGCCCCGCATAAATGAGAATTAGACATACCACTTTTGTTGAGTTGTCTATCCTCAGAAGAAATGCGCTTGGTCCATTTCCTACCAGGCAAAGGTCGCCTCTTTTTCTTTTTTGAATCTGTATTGAGATCCTCCTCACTGTCTAGAGGTTGGGGTAATTGTAGTGGTTTTTTGAGTCTGCGAAAAGGAATAGTGGGTGCTTCAAGCTTCGGTAACTCTTCAGGCTGAAGCAGCTTGGAGGTTGGGCGAGCTCTTGCTGCCTGAGAAAATGATTTGGCAGCTCTTTCAACACTGGACACAGCAATATTGTTGGTATTTTCTTGCTCAGCTGCATTATGACTAGTTGATGCATTAGGTTGTTGAATGCCGCGCTCAAAGCCCTTCAACTTATGAAAAGGAGTAAATATTCCTTTCCTGACCAATTCATCCCTTTCCTGAAAAACAAGTATTAGAAATTAGTTCTTCTATTTACAACCACCGACTGCATCCTTCAAATTTGATTCTTTCCTAGCATATTATACCATGAAATATAATATTTATTTATAATTAGAACAACAAAGAAGCAACATAATAGGACAAAAACCTTTAATAATCATTAATGACAACAATTCAAGTAACTTACAGTTTCTACAAAGCCAGCAGAGGCTGCATCAAGAACAGCATCAAAATCAGCATCATCATCAAATGAAACCGTCTTAAACCGCTTTGCAGGTTTTTTACTTAATTTCTTATCATCTTTAAGCTTCTTCTTGGGTCTTCTATCCTCCTGAACTAAACTAAAAATGAGTTTTTTACGCTCAGTACTTTTCGAATCACCATCTTTAGAAAACCTCGAAAGATCTTTCTCCAATTGAGCCTTTGTGTTCTTTAAACTTCTCAACCTATCAGCAGCAAGAGCACGCTGAAGTTCTGAACCACCACACTCAGCAATCCCTTCCTCCTCACCAACATCTCCATTTTCTTCATCCTTATCAACATCTCTGGGCCGTTGAATAGTTGAAGAAACCGCACCAATTTCAAATTCGATCGCTCTCAACTTCTGATGAAGCTCAGCTTTTGCAGTAGATAATGAATCAACATTTTCAGGTAAACAAGAACCTTGTTTTTTCTCAGTTTTCCTTTCAGTTTCAGTAACTGTAACAGAATCATTCCTAGCCTACAATAATTATCAACAATATCTTAACTTCAATTTCAGCTTTCAAGTAAACAATAATGAATTTCAATTTCAACACCGAGTTTCAAATTTAAATGGAAATAGAATCAGTGAAGTTGAACCTAAAATTTACCTTTTCCAAAACGTGGCGTTCAATTTCTTCAGGATTAGCAGATTTAACGCCCAAAGTAGTAAGCAAAATTCGATCCTGTTCTTCTTCCATTGAATTAACGTGACGTTAATGGATAATCGATTGATTAATGTAACTCAGCAGCGGCATTTGATTTTCAATTCAAAGGGAAGCTTCTTCATTTGCCCAGTTTCCCACGGAAGAGGGGTTTTAGGGTATGCTACGTGGTTTCGTAGTGTTGGAACTTGGAATATTTCTTCTTCCAAACAACCTTTGGTTTCCGCACAACTTAACAAAATTACGCCTTTTTGAGTTCTTTATTTTTTTTTTTTTTTTTCGCTTAAATGCTTTATTTTATAGGTTAATATTTCGTCTTAAATATAAAAAACTTTTTACTTTTTAGATTTATGGAATGATTGATGAATCAAAGTTTCAAAACTAAAGTTAGAACTATATATTGGTTATAATCCATTGTAAAGGGGTTCAAAGCTATATTTAGACTATTATACTAACTAGTAGGCTACCCGTGCGTTCGCACGGGTTCCGAGAATCGGCATATGTGTGTCAATCATGGTCACTGCCAATCATGGTCGTTGCTTGCATGCACAGAAATGTCTATCAAGGAAATTGATAGACAAATATTAAGAGTATTGTAATGACTTGCTCTCAATTAAAGTAAAAATCAATTGCTAAACATTTGAACACTTGTAAATGATCATCTTGCATGTAGTATTGCATGTAGTGCATTTATAAAATTCATTTGAACACTTGTCTTATTGCATCATTAACTACTGAAATTGCATGAAATTTGATTGGACCTTTACTTCCACCAATGAAAACTCTCCATCAAATTAGTGTCTCGTCACATAACATCATTGTGCCATGTTTACACTCCGTATAATGTGAGTGAATAATGGTAACAATGTTGTAAAGTTTGATTTGAAGAGTTGCAGTGAATCCCAGAAAAAGGTGTAGTCGTTGAAGGAGTAAGAGGGACTAAACGATGTTTCGATTGATTTGATTGTGCTAAATTTGTAAAAAAAAAAAAAAAAAAACACTTATCCAAAAATAGGAGGCGCATGGGAATTTTTTTTTTTCACATGAGCATTTAGCCCTTATAGAACAATTAGAAGGGTCAAATATCACAGCAAAAAAATGCTTGCTGTAGTAGTTTAAAACAGGTGCTTTGTTAAAAAGTACATTAAATCACCACCAGAGGGGGGTACAGCAAAAGAGCTTGTAAAATTAAACAACACTTTTGCAAGAGTGCAATACAATTCAAATGGCACAAAGCCATAGCATACAACAAACAAATTCCATTCTTGCACCAAGACAACAACAACAAAAGAGGTCTCAAGTTTCAAGTTCCAGCATACAATCAAACAGTTTTCTTCACAACGGCAACCTTCAACAGTCTTGGAGGATTGTCCATGGCAAACATCAGCTTGTCATATTTCTCCAGCCCCATCCTCCTCACAAATCTGTACCAATCACCTCCTATGTGGAATTCAGGGTTTGGTCGATCCGCCTTCTTTACAGTGCAAGCAATCGTGTCCTTAGTGTTCTGGTTGATGACAATTAGACCACGACCATCTAGGTTTAGACAGGCATTGCAAACAAAGGATGGGAAGTGTTGCGCAAGAAATAGTTCAACGTGAATACATGTTAAAAAAGGCAAAGATTGTGGTAAAATTATGATGATGACTGTATTAACAAAGGAATTCAGCTCACCATAAAACTCTGCCCATCAGCAAAGGCCTTGCTCACAGTCTTATCCCATCGGAAAAAATCTTCTTGTGCACTGGAAGCCTGATCAGTTATCAAATGAAGAATTAGTTAATAAGGAAATGAAGAATAATAAAGAAATGAAGAATTAGTCATCAATCTCACAACATTTAAGGATGACAAAGAAATGTAATTTGAAAGACAAATGCCTGTACTTCAATGTTTTGGTCTTGATTAAGTACTTGGTGTATATGATTTGGGAGAACTTTTAATGTGAATCCTTGGTTATTGATTTGATAGTTAAGTTCAACTTTTGTAGGATGAACAAAACCAAAGATCTTTGCAACTTCAATTCCACTACTCATCATATTAAAGAACTTTGTAATGTTGAAAACCACAGTTGCATTTGTTCTTCCTTTCCGAATAGTTGAAACACCTTCGTGATAAATTTCATGTCTCCATTGATCACAAAAACTGTTTGGCATCATAATTTGAAACCGTTGACAAAAGGATATTAATGAGAGTTGTATATAACAGTATTTTATATTATGATACGTGGTTATGGTAACAATACATACCATTTGAGGATCAATCCAAGTTTCAAATTTGCTGATTCTTGCATCGTAGTTGATCGGCGTGATTGTGCCCTGTATTGATACATCTCATATGTTAGTACATTAATAAATAAATATAGGGTGCGTTTGTTTGAGATTAAAATAAAATAGATTTTTTTTAAAAAAATCTATTTTTAAAAAATAGATTTTTTTTGTAGAGATTTTGAAAAAAATCTAAAGTTGTTTTGTGTTTGTTTACAATTATAAAAATCATTTTTGAGAACAAACATATGGTTCATGTTGTTTAAAAAAATAGATTTTGAAAAAAGCTATTCAAAATAGCTTTTCATTTTGAAGGAAAAAATGATTTTTAAAAAATCTGAAACAAACACAAGTAAAATAGAAAAAATGATTTTTTTATGAAAAAAATAGATTTTTTTGAAAAAAAAACGCACCCATAGTTGTTGTCTTTTTAAAATGATTGAAAATAAAGTGTGCACCTGAATTGGTATCCTTTTAAACTCTCTCATGTATTGTCTAAAACGTGATCGTTCATCTTCGTAGATTGTTATTTTGAATGAATTGTTTTCCATCAAGTATTCAAGGTTTATTTTCCTTGGTTTTGTAATATTGAACACCCTGCATATTGATTGACCGTACATGATGAAATTGTTGTTTTTTGCTAAGAACAAACTCGCCCTAATGCTTCGTTGTTCATCTGAAATGTATGCATATTTATGTTGAATGAAGACTTCTTTCCATGTATTAGCAAATCCATCAGGCATAACAATGTGATCCTGAAACAAAAGCATCGATCAGTGATTCCATTATTTGTTGATTTACATTTGATACAAATAAAATGTATTTTAATCAGTGTTAAATTACCAGATTAGGGTCGACCCAGGTTTCGAAACTAAGTTGTCTTTCAAAGTTAGGCCAACTTGAACAAACACTGCATCATTCATCAAAGATAAATCTCATAATATATATGCAACATAACCATTTAAGCTTGCTTAACAGACTCGACTAAAAAATGGGGTTCATGGTCTGCTAGGTCAGTAGATTTGATTTATCATAAATGCAATATTAGAAAACCAATAACAGCCCATCATCTGATGTATGCATGCAATTATACTTCATCATAAGATTTAGCAAATAGTCTAAATCGAAAAAGAATTGACTAATGTAGCATAAACCGTTTCGTTTATAGATTTGAATAGGATCTAATAAAATCAGAGAAGTTGAAAACGATCTAACCGTGCTGTTGAACTCATTATTTGGTTTGATGTTGTTGTTTTCGTCAGTGATGTTTAGCAGCAGTTGGTCTTCCTGTATTGAACCATGATTTTGTCGGTTTTGTAACCTTGCTGATGAACAAAATGTGTATACTTGACATAAAGACTCAATTTTATTTTGCGTACTCATAAAGACTCGACATGCAAACAAATGCTTGAATTGCAGCAACTTTCACAAATCCAAGATGTTTTAGTTCTTCATGATCATCTTTAATCTTTTTCTCTACCTCCCTCTGCACAAACAAATCCAATATTTATTAATTAATTACATTAGAACACAAAATAGAAAATTTAGAATTACAAAATCATAAGAAAATAGCAACTTTAAGGCAAATAAATTAGAAAATTTATAAAATCATTCATAAATAAAGATGGAAAGCAACAAACCCCATGATACTAATGTTGATGAGAATCCAAGTGAACATTTTGTCAAACATATATGCATGAAACTGAAAAAGAGGAACATGAAAATTCAAGAAGATGAGTAAATTAAATTTGAAATGCACAAAAAATATGAAATTTATCTATATAGGAGGAAAAAGTAATTCTTTAACAAAAAAGAAGCAATTTTACCTTCTTGTTGTGTCAAATCAATTTTCTTCGAACAACCTAAAAATCAAAATAACACAAATTATCAAATCACCTTTGAGATTGAGAGAAACCATCAAAAATCAAAATACCACTTCAAGATTACAAAAACACATGTTCTTAAGGCAAGAATATGAAACTCCATGAAAAAAATGTGTTGAGATTGGTTGAGAAAAAGAGAAGGAGATGAATTATTGAGAAAGAATGGAGGTTTTGAGTGAAAGAGATTTTGAGTTTTGGTTGAATGATACGTGAAAGATGTTTTTAGGTGAGCCTTGAGTGATGAGAGTGGTAAGACATGTGTTGCAATGGTATAAGGTGTAAGTAGAGGTCCAATAGAAAAGAGAATGAGAGAATCTTGCATTACATGCAAGGAATCATGTGGTAACACTTGGCTTTGATCCATTACATGAGGGCATTGACACATGGTGCAATCCATTCCACCCACACATGACATGTGGTCCAATAGAATTTCATGCAAGTTTGGTGGATCACTCCAATTGGTTGAAACAAAGGTCCAATAGATTAAGAGACACTTATCATGGATCAAGTGAAGCTCAACATGCAAGCAATGTGGGAACAACACTTGGCTTCTCTTGCAAAAGGACACATGGGTGAATTTTAATGCTGAAACTTGCAATGCAAGACACGGCTTGCATCATCACCTCACACATTTGCTTGGAACACAACCTATGTCCACGTGGCACTACATGATAGGCTTAGAATTAGGGCAACAAAAGATGATGTCATCATGACATAGGGCATTAATGATCATCTTGCATGTAGTATTGCATGTAGTGTATTTATAAAATTCATCTGAACACTTGTCTAATTGCATTATCTTCTTATAAAAATTGTCTTATTGACCATTGACTATTGATATTGCATTTTGTGGTCAAAACTGAAGTGGACACTGGTCTGTTGGAATTCCCGTTGGGCTGGATCAACTCGTGGGTCGTACACTTTGTTCAAAAGCCCAAACAACCTAAACATCATAGTGAGACATAAATTGTTCAAGTGGGCTTTTGTTTGCTTTGATGTTAAGCCCAACGGGTTCAAACCAATGTCACCCCTTTTCATATTAACCCGTTTCATATAAAGTGGGATTTGGGTTGCTTTTATAATTTAAAGGGTTCAAATACAATTTGCTGCGTTTTGAAAACCAATTCTGGTTCATCCAAAACTGATTAGATTCATTGTTCCCATTTTATGTTTTCGTTCATATAGTATTCTTACATATAGAAACAAATCAGATATTGGTAGTATTGTCTGCATATTATTACCCTGACATTATTGGTTATTAGTATTACTAATTATGGTTTAAAAAAAAAATTGCAGTTTTATATTTGTAACTAACCATGAGCATGAATCCTGATTTTCGCACTGTTATTTTTTGTTCTGTTTCAGATTTTACAAACGGGTTCTTAGTCTTTTTTGATTGAGTTTGTGAAATTAACTCATCAAATATCATTATAAGTCTTTTTGATTGAGTTTGTGTTATTCTAAAAAAGATGTTTTCAACTTTCAGTGATAATGAACAACCTAAGATTGAAAACCAAGATGCAATGGTTGGCAATGCATTTATTCCAAATCCTGGTTTTCTGTGAGTTTGAGCAACTCTGTATAATTCACTTATCAATTTTCAATATAAGTCTTATATTAATTGAAAGTTTCAATTTTTATTTATAAAAAAGATGTTTTAAACTTTCAGTGATAATGAACAACCTGAGTTTGAAATTCAAGATGCAGCGGTTGGCAATGTTGCGGCACCAAATCATGGTTTTCTGTTTTGGGACATGAAAGTGACTCAAAATATGATCAATAAGCCTAAGCCTCTTGTGAGTTCCTTTTCTATTGTTCATATTATATTTATCTTAAGTTTTAATGTCTACAATTTGCTACCTTTGAATACTGAGATCAAAATTTTATTGCAGCATTTCCCAGTTAGAATTGTGGATCACTTTGTGAGGAATGAATCATCAATTTTGTTGATCGACGAAGAAAGGGGAAGTTCCTATGTATGTCCACTACGCAGCGACAAAAGAAACCCCAGACAGAAGTATGTGACAGAAGGATGGATTCAATGTGTCTCCCAAATGAACTTGCAAGTCAACCAAACACTTTACTTCCTTGTCCAACATAATCCATTAAGGCTTTATGTTTATGGTGTTAATTGGTTTTGAGTATGTGTAATCATCTTCTGTTTCATGTCACTAATATGAATTACACTACTTTAAATGTTAGTTTTTCCATTCTTGTACCATCCTACTTATGAACCTTTTAATTGTAATGACTTATTAAGAATCTTATGTCCAACTAATCCTTGATCTGTTGAATAAAGTTTGGCTACATTATCCAATTTGTTTGAAATTATTGTCTTCAATTACCATTTCACTAAATCACTTATAGTAGCATCAGATATTTTTCAATGTTAACAGGATTAACTTATTGAAACAACCTCTTTATATTCTGTTCTTCTTTCAAAATCTCAACCTCATGTTTTTAAACAGTGTTTAAGAAAAATTTTAGTCAAGTGATTAGGAAATTTAATTAAGAAAACATATGAGGCCATATAAGGGTGCATTTTTTGGTGTTTTAAATTAATTCAGGACCTAACTTAGATATTTGGTTATACAGATAACTGAAAATAAAAATAAGGGAGATATAAATATTATAATAATAACATGATGATCAAGGAAATAAGTTCAAGCTGTTATATTTGTTATAGACATATTTATCAAAAGAGATTGATCTAAACATACAACTACACATTCATCACCACATATTGTTCAATAGACATCACACATTCATCAAAACATAGCATAGACTAAGAAAGAGTAGCTCATCTAGAGATTCATCCATGCATATAACATGATATAGACCAGCAAATATGGTATTAAAATAGGTGCTCTGCTAAAAAGTGCACTAACTCACCACCAGAAGGGGGCATAGCAAAATAACCTGTTAAATTAAACAACACTCTTGCAAGAGTGCCATGCAAATGGCACAAAGCCATAGCACATGACAAACAAAATCTATTCTTGCATTAAGACAACAACAACAAACTAATGTATGTGTGGCATAGCAAAATAACCTGTTAAATTAAACAACACTCTTGCAAGAGTGCCATGCAAATGGCACAAAGCCATAGCACATGACAAACAAAATCTATTCTTGCATTAAGACAACAACAACAAACTAATGTATGTGTGGCATAGCAAAATAACCTGTTAAATTAAACAAGACTCTTGCAAGAATGCCATGCAAATTGTTGGCGTTTTTGTATGTTGGCTATAATTTTGCAAAAACCCATTTTGTCACATGCTCTAGGACATGCTGAAGCATCTGAGTATGTTGAGCCCTGAAGCTGTTTGGACGCGCGCGTTTTTATTTTTGAAGTATATCCTGAAAAGATTTATTTTGAAAATATATTTTATCATGCAAGCTGGCATAACAGAACGCGCCTTGGGTCAGAAGTTATCTCTTGTGTGAAGATTTAATTCTAAAAATAATTCCCATATTTTAGGATTTGGTTTATTTTTATTGGATATATTTTTGAAGACTCCTTTTCTTAAGGAACAAGTAAAGCTGCGCTGAAGACTCTATATATACTTGTGTAAAACCTAGTTTAGGTTGTGGGAATTTTATTGTGTTCACTAAAGCGTGTGTTGTTCTTATTTTTCCCTAGTGAACTTGTGAGTCTTTTCTTGTATCACGTTGATACTTGCTAAAGACATAGGCTGTTGTCTTGTTATTTGTGTGATTACTCTTAAGCCTTTAAGTACGGAGTTGATCGTTCTATTTGAGTGTGTTCTCACCGTTATATGTTTGTTTGTTGATTGTGAACAACGCTGTCCCTGTTGTTAGTAAGGAGTAAGGCGGGGCACCTTAGGCCTAGGAGTTCCTAGGTTGAGTTGCACAAGGTAGTTGCTAGGTGATAAGGAGTAAACGGGTCGTTTACGAGTGTCTTTGAACTAGGGCTATAGTAGTGGATTCCTCCTGGATTGGTATCCCCCAGATTAGGGCAAGTTTGCGCCGAACTGGGTCAACAAACTCTTGTGTTATTTACATTCTGTTCTTTATCGTTTTTATTATTGTTTGTGTTACGAGTAGACGCTGCAGCAATTGCTAAAGCATTTTACTACTGAGTGCCAGGAATTTCAATTGGCATCAGAGCAGGCATCCTGCTTGTTTGGGTGAGCTCCAGGGAACTATTTCTGGCATAATGGATAAAGAAGGAGGAATGGTGAACAGGCCACCCCTGCTGAATGGGTCTAACTATGATATTTGGAAGTCTCGCATGACGGCTTTCTTGAAATCACTAGATAGCAGGGCTTGGAAGGCTGTACTCAAAGGATGGGATCATCCCAAAGTGAAAGACGCTGATAATAATGATACTGATGAACTCAAACCTAAAGATGATGTGGAGAGTTCCATATATACTGATGAAGGCTTATCAAATGTTGTGGTAATGCTTGGAAAACAGTTTAAACAAGTGCTGAAATCTATGGATAGAAGACCCAGATTGAGACTTGCTGGAGGAAATGCTAGAACATCTGTGCAGGGTAAATCATATGAACTCAACAGAAACACTGCTTCTCAAAAGAGCCCAAGAACTGAAGATAAACCTGCTCAAGGCAAAGGTGTTCAGTGTCATGAATGTGAAGGTTATGGTCACATTAGAACTGAATGTGCAACATATCTGAAGAAACAGAAGAAAGGTATGAGTGCAACTTGGTCAGATGAAGACACCTCTGAGGAAGAAAGTGAGACTGAGTCTGCAAAGAACATCACTGCACTAACAGGAATATGTCTATCTGATGGAGGACCATGTGATGAATATTTAACCTATGATGCACTAGCAGCTGCTTATAAGGAGTTATGTATCAAAAGTGCTGAAGAATCCAGAATTAATGAGCAACAGAAGGAGATCATATCCGAGCTCTAGAGTGGAAAAGAAAAATACTTATCAATTATTCTTGATCTCCAAGACGAAGTGACTGTGCTGAATTCACAAATCAGAGAGCAAAAGAAATTTGTTTCTGTGATGACTAATGGCACTGAGAAATTAGATGATCTACTGACTCAACAAATCTCAGGTAGGCCAAAAGGTGTTGGATTTAACTATGATAAGTTTAACAAGAAGAATGAGTATATCCAAAACACCATGTATCCACCTCTCAAAGAAACATTTTCTGCAAGGCCAAATCAGTTGCCTCAGCAATCTGTGCAGCATCTGGAAGTGAAAGAAAAATCTCAACCTTGGATATGTCACTACTGTGGGGAAAAAGGTCATATAAAACCTTATTGTTTCGAACTCCATGGACCCCCCAGTAAGACGCAGCAAGCAAAGTCCAGAAATTCTGTTAAGAAAGAATGGAAACCTAGAAAGAAGCTTGTTTCTCTCATTCCTCACACATCTCTAAAAGCAACATCTAGGGAAGATTGGTACTTTGACAGTGGCTGCTCCAGACACATGACTGGAATTGAGAATTTTCTGGTTGATATTAAGTCCTATTCAACAAGCTTTGTCACTTTTGGTGATGGGTCTAAAGGTGAAATCAAGGGGATAGGTAACTTGGAAAGAAAGGGTCTACCTAAACTTACAAAAGTCCTGTTTGTGAAAGGTTTGACAGCTAATCTAATCAGTATCAGTCAGCTGTGTGATCAAGGATTGTTGGTTAACTTCACAAAAGTTGAATGTCTTGTCACTAATCAAGAAGGAGAAGTCATAATGAAGGGTGTGAGATCAAAAGATAATTGTTACTTATGGGAACCACAAGAGGAAGTTGGCTTGTCAACTTGCTTGCTTTCTAAGGAAGATGAAGTAACATCATGGCACCAAAAGTTAGGACATCTGAACCTAAGAAGTATAAAGAATGCCATAGCTGAAGAAGCAATCAGAGGTCTGCCCAAGCTCAAAATTGAAGTAGGGAACATATGTGGTGAGTGTCAGATTGGGAAACAGACAGAGAAGCCTCATCATCTGGTACATCATCTAACAACTTCCAGAATACTTGAGCTGTTACACATGGATTTGATGGGACCTATGCAAGTTGAAAGCTTAGGTGGTAAAAGATATGCTTTTGTAATGGTTGATGACTTCTCAAGGTACACCTGGATCAAATTCATTAGAGAGAAATATGATACTTTTGATGTCTTCAAGGAGTTATGTGTTCAAATACAAAGAGAAAAAGATAGTATGGTCTTGAAGATAAGAAGTGATCATGGCAAGGAGTTTGAGAATTTCAAGTTCTTTGAGTTCTGTACAGCTGAAGGGATAGCACATGAATTTTCTTCACCAATTACACCACCACAAAACGGTGTGGTTAAGAGAAAGAATAGAACTTTGCAAGAGTCAGCTAGAGTTATGTTACATGCCAAAAATCTTCCATATCATTTTTGGGCAGAAGCTATGAATACTGCTTGTTATATACATAATAGAGTCACTCTGAGAACTGGCACAAACGTTACTCTATATGAGCTGTGGAAGAATAAGAAACCAACTGTCAAGTACTTCCATGTCTTTGGAAGCAAATGTTATATTCTGGCTAATAGGGAACAACGAAGGAAATTGGACTCCAAGAGTGATGAAGGCATATTCTTAGGATACTCTACCAATAGCAGAGATTATAGAGTGTTCAACTCCAGAACCAAAGTCATGATGGAATCTTTTAATGTTGTTGTAGATCACTCTAGTGAAGATAAGAGGTCTGATGCTCCAGCAATATCTATAGCATCTGATCAGCAGGAAGAGGTGTTTGAAACTGAAAAGGAAGATGTTGACTCTGGATCAAGTAGTTCTGAACCCAACAAAGGTCCATCTACAAGAGTTCAGAAGAATCATCCAAAAGAGCTTATCATTGGAGATCTTAACCAAGGCATTGTTACAAGAAGAACAAGAGATGCAGTATCTAATTCATGCTTTGTTTCAAAGATTGAACCCAAGAATGTGAAGGAAGCTCTTACTGATGAATTCTGGATTAATGCCATGCAGGAAGAACTTGAACAATTCAAGAGGAATGAGGTATGGGATCTTGTGCCTAGACCTAAAGGTGTGAATGTAATTGGTACAAAATGGGTCTTCAAGAACAAATCTGATGAGAGTGGGAACATAAGTAGAAACAAGGCTAGACTGGTAGCTCAAGGCTATGCTCAGATTGAAGGGATAGACTTTGATGAGACATTTGCTCCTGTAGCACGTCTTGAATCCATAAGACTTCTCTTAGGGGTTGCATGTATATTGAAGTTCAAACTATTTCAAATGGATGTGAAAAGTGCCTTCCTCAATGGGTACTTGAATGAAGAAGTCTATGTTGAACAGCCTAAGGGTTTTGTTGATCCTAGCTTTCCAGATCATGTCTACAGATTGAAAAAGGCCTTGTATGGTCTAAAGCAAGCTCTTAGGGCTTGGTATGAAAGGTTGACTGAATTTCTTGTTACTCATGGGTACAGAAAGGGTGGCAATGACAAGACTCTGTTTGTGAGAGAAGAGAAAGATAAAGTGATGATAGCACAAGTTTATGTGGATGATATAGTCTTTGGTGGAATGTCTGATCAGATAGTCCAGCAATTTGTGCAGCATATGCAGTCAGAATTTGAGATGAGTCTAGTTGGTGAACTAACTTTCTTTCTTGGCCTCCAAGTCAAACAAATGGAGGATACTATCTTTGTGTCTCAAAGTAAGTATGCAAGAAATATTGTGAAAAAGATTGGTATGGAGAGTGCTAGCACCAAAAGAACACCTGCAGCAACACATTTGAAGCTTACTAAAGATGAGAAAGGGATCAATGTTGATCAAAGTCTTTACAGAAGTATGATTGGAAGCTTATTGTATCTCACAGCAAGCAGACCTGATATTACTTTTGCTGTAGGAGTATGTGCAAGATATCAAGTTGAACCTAAGATGAGTCACCTCACAGAAGTCAAAAGAATCTTAAAATATGTGAAAGGGACATGTGACTATGGAATCTTGTATTGTCATAGTGATAACTCTATGTTAGTAGGCTACTGTGATGCTGATTGGGCAGGAAGTGCGGATGATAGGAAAAGCACTTCAGGAGCATGTTTCTTCCTAGGTAATAATCTCATATCTTGGTTTAGTAAGAAACAAAATTGTGTGTCTCTATCAACTGCAGAGGCAGAATATATTGCAGTTGGTAGTAGTTGTTCTCAATTAGTGTGGATGAAGCAAATGTTGAAGGAGTACAATGTGGTACAAAATGCTATGACATTATACTGTGACAACTTGAGTGCCATAAACATCTCTAAAAATCCTATTCAACATAGTAGGACTAAGCATATTGATATAAGGCACCATTTCATTAGAGATCTTGTTGAAGAGAAGATTGTCACACTTGAGCATGTAGCAACAAATGAACAACTTCCTGATATTTTCACAAAGGCATTGGATGCAACACAATTTGAGAAGTTGAGGGGCAAATTGGGAATTTGCCTATTAGAAAGCCAATAGCAGTTATATTTTAAAAGGCGTGCAACTGTTTCTCCCTCCTATCAAGTTAGGGTGCACGCATATCAAGGAACGGTTTTCTTTTCTATTTACTCTCTCTGCCGTAATCATTGCTTCTCCTTTCAAAACACCCAAAAGATCACTCTTTCTCTGCTACATCCCCGTTTTAGTTCTATCAAGAAATCTATCATCTCTAAGACTTCTCACATCTCGCTAACTCTACTCACTCAACACAATCATGTCATCTCCTACTCCATCACCGGTCACAGAAACTTCTCCAATTTTACCACCACCCGTCGGACTTGCAACGATGATTGCTATCGCAGATCCTATATCCATTGTTGCTCCCAACACTACCGCAAAATCAAAGAAAGAAAAATCAAAGAAGAAGAAGAAGTCGGTAAGTGTTCTTTCTCCTGAATCTGTGAAATCAAAAGGGAAGAAGAAGAAATCTAAGTCTAAATCCAAATCTATTAAAGCTCATACCATGCAAGAACTGTATCTTGATGATTTAGATGGCAAAAATGTTGAATCTTCTAGTAGGGTAGTTCAAGAGTCTGAAACCCTAGGATTAGATGATTTTGGTGATATTGATGCTGATGGTGGTGCTACTACTAAGACAACAGGAAATGTTGTGCTAGAGACAACTCAGGAAGATGATCCAACTGCTGTTGCCTCTGAAAAGGCTGAAGATCATGAAGGTACTAACCTTTCTAAGAATGCTGATGCTGTAACAAATGCTAGAGCATCTGATGTCCCAGACACTACAAAGAGTGCAGATGAAACTGTGTCTGGTGATGCTATTGAGGTCTCTCAGAATGATGAGAGCATGAAAACTGTTGAAGTGGAAGAGGATGACACTCTGTCTGATCCCCAAACAGGTTCACTGAACAAAGAACCTGATGTTGAGATTTTGTCAACTGTGGACAAAATGGTGGAGAAGACTCCTGAAGCTAGCATTGTTGGGAGGTTAAGGAGTAGAACTAGAAAAGAACCAACACCACCACCAAAGTCAACAAAGAGAGCCAAGAATTCTGATGGCTTGAAACCTGTGAAATATGGTCGTGGTAGGACAAAGAGCAAGGTTGTTGTGTCTGCTGAGCCTAAGAAGAAGGTTCTGAAGAGAAAGCATGAGTCATCTGACAGTGACTTTGCTGTTGAAGAAGATGCTGTAGAGGATGCTGGCACATCTGACAAGCCAGTTGATACAGGGAAAAAGAGAGCTAAGAGTGTTCCTTCTGTTCCTCTAGACAATGTCTCATTTCATCATGAGGAAGGTGCCTCTAGATGGAAATTTATCTGTGAGAGAAGGGTAGCTGTGGAAAGGAACTTGCATCATGATCTATTGAATCTCCAAGAGCTAATGGAGGTTATTGAAGCAGCTGGTTTGTTGAAGACTGTGAAAGGCCTGGGTAAATGCTATGTGAAGCTGGTCAGAGAATTCATTGTGAACATAGGAACTGACTGTGATGATCCTATGAGTCCAGAATATAGGCAGGTTTATGTGCGTGGCAAGTGTGTCAAATTTTCACCTGCTATAATCAATGAATATCTAGGCAGGAGTGTTGAAGATGTTGCTGAGTTGGTGGTAACTCAGAATCAGATCTGCAAAACCCTTACAGGTGATCTGGTCAAGGAGTGGCCTATGAAGAGTAATCTATCTGCTGCTAAGCTGTCTACAAAATATGCTATACTTAACAAGATTGCAACTGCTAATTGGGTGCCAACTACCCATTCTAATGATGTGTCCAGAGGGCTGAGCAAATTCATCTATGCTATAGGTACAAAATCTATTTTTAACTTTGGTGATTTTATCTATTATCAAACTATAGCTCATAGGAAGACCAATGCTACAAAAATTCCTATTGCTTTTCCCACTTTGATCTGTGATATCATTCTGCAACAATTTCCTGAGCTGTGTTTTCCTACTGATGAGATTGCAAAGAGAGAGTCAGACATTACTTTAGACTCTAGGTTTTTGGAAAAGTCACATGCTGCAGATATTGCTCTAGCATCTGCCAAAGGCAAATCTGCTATGCTCAGCAGACAGCAGATGATTGCTGATCTCAAGGTTGTGAGTAAGGCTCTAGATGACAAGAAGTTTTTGGTGGATCGTGTGATTTAAAATTTGGAAGCTGAAGAGCTGGCTGCTCATGATGAAGGTCTAGTTGTGGAGGATTCTGAAGGAAGTGCTGATTTTTAATAATCCATTTTCTTTGTTTTCTGATGTTTTTGTTTTATTGGTGAAGCCCTGGATTCTCTATGCACCTGTGTGTGCTATCTGGTCTGTAATAAGTACTATGTGGTTCTATTCCTTACTTATTTGATGTTCTGACAATTTGATGTTCTTTTCCTTTGGTCAAATTCTTTGGCTAAAAAGGGGGAGTATTATTAGTGTTGATGCACTACTGAAGACTCTATATATACTTGTGTAAAACCTAGTTTAGGTTGTGGGAATTTTATTGTGTTCACTAAAGCGTGTGTTGTTCTTATTTTTCCCTAGTGAACTTGTGAGTCTTTTCTTGTATCACGTTTATACTTGCTAAAGACATAGGCTGTTGTCTTGTTATTTGTGTGATTACTCTTAAGCCTTTAGGTACGGAGTTGATCGTTCTGTTTGAGTGTGTTCTCACCGTTATATGTTTGTTTGTTGATTGTGAACAACGTTGTCCGTGTTGTTAGTAAGGAGTAAGGCGGGGCACCTTAGGCCTAGGAGTTCCTAGGTTGAGTTGCACAAGGTAGTTGCTAGGTGATAAGGAGTAAACGGGTCGTTTACGAGTGTCTTTGAACTAGGGATATAGTAGTGGATTCCTTGTGGATTGGTATCCCCCAGATTAGGGCAAGTTTGCGCCGAACTGGGTCAACAAACTCTTGTGTTATTTACATTCTGTTCTTTATCGTTTTTATTATTGTCTGTGTTTTGAGTAGACGCTGTAGCAATTGCTAAAGCATCTTACTACTGAGTGCCAGGAATTTCACAAATGTCACAAAGCCATAGCACATGACAAACAAAATCTATTCTTGCATTAAGACAACAACAACAAAAGAGGTTTCAAGTTCCAGCACACAATCAAACACATTTCTTTTAGTAAAAATTGCTAGACTGATTTATAATACATGAACAAAAATGGTCCTGTAGAACCAACTTTTAGAAACACACTGACCAAATATGAAGAAGTGCACAACACATACATCCAACAGTCTAAAAAAATTCCAATAACTTAAGCATTGATAAGAAATTCGTATTGGTACAGAAATCATTCAATACCAACCACTTAAGAGAAGTTCATAACACATACATAACCCTTGACAAAAACACAATCTCTACAGAAAACTGATTATTAGGACATAAGTAATAAGAACATGATAACTACATTATGCTTCAAATCTATTTTAAATCTTTACGTAATTGCGAAGGAATGAACCAAGGCTTCTTGCAAAACATGAGGGGAGTTTTGCGCGGGATTACACATAACATCTTCTTGTCATGACTGAGCAAGGCTGGTGTTGATTATTTGATTGAATTGAATGGAATGGTTATTAGTGATGTTTATTTTGTTTGGAACAGAGGGTGATATAGAGTTAATGTTAGATTTGGTTGGGATGAAAGTTGGTTGAGTATGTGAGATGCCATTTGACAATAAATACATGAGTGCATGTATGAAAGAAAGCTATACATTTTTGTCATGTGTCAACCAATGTCTAGTGAGCAATCAATGTTTGGTGTGTTGAAGCATTACTTGTGTTAATTAGCATTTAGGCCATCAATATATATATATATATATATATATATGGTTTAAAGATGAAAACTTTGACGTGGTATTGCCATTAATAATGTTATTTAGCCACTTATCAACATTGTTTGGGAGTTAAAGGGATGATTATACTCAACTTGGAAAAAGTAAAATTGTTGCAACAATAAGGAACACACTTTAGCACAAAGCATCTAGGTTTGCACAATAAAAAAAATACTACAAACCAAACCTGACACTAACGGCAAACACAAAGTTGACAACACAACCCAAATTTAACAGTGATCACAAACACAAATAGTCTAGCAATTAAGGACCCAACATAAGATAAAGAGTTTGACAATTTCCGCCTCCTTGGACACCAACTCTCACAATGTCACCAACCGACAACCTCCTAGCAGCAACCATGGTGTTCCATACCCCGCCAATTTTATAGTGCTTGGACGGAGTAGTAACAAATAAGAGACTGCAGTTCCATAGATTCCCGCATTCATCAACTACTTTGATGGAAGTGGCCGCTTCGTCAAAGGCATGCTCTCCAAATTCTTCAAAAGGCAATATCTATGATATTTCAAGATAAATGAGTAAGTTAGAAATTTAAAGATAATAAGCATTCTAGAAAGCTTAAGAAATGTCCCATATTTTGCATAAGATATGGAACATGCAAAAGTCAGAATTAATGTAAATCAAACTAAAAGATGATAAGCATCTTAGAAAGACCAAGCAGTGCCACACATTTTACAAAAGGCATGTAACATGCAAGAGTTAGAATTAACATAAATCAAACAATTAATTAGCACAAAGTAACATACCAAAAAACCACCACAAACATCTTGGCAGGTCAACATTTTTTCATGGTTAACACTGAAAAATGTTTCATTATGAGAGTAGGATAATATGGCAGTCGATTCCGGCAAACCATCAGCAAAATGAGTGGGAACATCCGATTTATGGATGCTAAATTTTATAGGAGGCAAAAACAGGGGAGGAGTTATAAATTCATGAAAACGGTCCTGCAAAATGAGTGTAAAGATCCCTGCTCCAAGGTAGGTGAGAGCCAACCACGCTCCCACACGTATGTCGTAAAAATCACGTATAGCAGCCCAGCCACGTGTGAAATACACCTTACCACTAATCTTCTCAACCAATACCTCAAACTGATTCTGGTTTGTGTCGCACAATCGGCCAATGCGGCAAATATCACTGCCAAAACCATCGGATAACATCCTTGGCAACATTATTGCACCCTAATTTAAAATAGTGCAACAACATGTTAGTGTAACATTTTAGAATGCAAATCTGAAGAAGAATTAGGGTTGGTTGTAAAAATTCTCACGTCATGAACATTATATTCCACAAAATACGACCGATATTTGATGCGGAGGTCATTGATACAAATCTCTTGGTGAGAAATGGGGTATGGATTAAGAGGAGCTGTGACAAAACTCAAATTAAAACAAAGCTAAAAATTAAGTTTTAAACTTAGTGATGAAGCAAAAGCACTATATACAAAGATACCTCTCAAGAATTCCACAGCCAGGGTTGTTTCCACTCCATTGTATGCCATTATAATTTATAACTTATAATTATGGTGTATGATTTGCCAGAGAAAAGTTCTATGTGTTTTGTAAGGAGAGCAGTGTGAAAGAGATGGTTAGTGCTTCTCTTGTGCATTAATTGAAATGGTTGGTTAGGTTAGTGATGTCAAACAAGGTTTTCCAAAGAGAGTAAAGACAGCAGTAACTCCATCCACTAGGGGCATGTGATGAACATTAAAACTTTGGTTAAATTTGGGTATTAAGTGATGTAGACGTGGTGAGAGAATTAGCAGAAGAATCCAATCATTAATGAGGGATATCTTAGTTACTATTCAAGAAGTGAAATGCCACTGGTTGCATGCAAAGAATTTCAGAGGTGAGTTATTGCAAGTGCAGTTGTATGTATACATGTCAGTGAAACTGTGCAGGGCAATAGAGCTACATTTGGAATGCAATCTAACATAGTTTCACTACAAATTAAGGAAAACATTGCTTAACCATATGTTGTCTATACATGTTTGGTGTACCACGATTATTTTTTGGAAGTGTTTAACACATGGCTTAGTCCAATAAGGATTAAGGGTAGCCAGAACTGAGCTTGATCAACCCAAGGGAAGTGAAAACAATATACTAATCCAATAAATATTGTCTTGATTAAGTTCTTGTTCAACATTTAAACAAATACAAACCCTTAACCACTATCTCAAAGTGGCCATTTACAAACCCTTAACATTAGAAGTTCATTATATGAATATTCTAAAGAACTCTGGCAGAACAAAGGTGACACAAAGTAGTCCTATGATAAACTGCACATCAACTAAATAAATTTCTTAACATAAAGTTCCCAAGCTTTTCCAAGATTTTTTGTTCCAAATATGAGATGAGTTGCTTCCCCCACATTGTTGGTTCTCTCAAAAGACATCCACTCTCCACCAACCTTGACATGACTGTGCGGGGGTGGAAAATACTGAAGAGTACAATTCCACTCCAACCCTCCTTCATCAATTAACTTAACCTGTTTTGCATCTTTGGAAAAAAGCTTGCTAGCCAAATTTTCATAGAACATTGTCTGAAAAAGGAACACGAAGAGATTTCATAAGACCAAAAAAACAATGCAATTCAAACAATGAAGAATTTTAACAGTGCATAAAGAATACCAAAAAGCCGGATGACACGTCGGTTTTAGTAAGATACATATGGAAAGAGTGTAGGAAGTTGCTACTATCATGGAGATAAGGCAGAAGCACTTTTTGCACGCACCCTGGAAATCCATCGGGGCCATACAAACTGCGAGGCAAATTAAAACACAAAGAAGATTGCATGTCTCTGGCCATCAAGTCCCTGTAGTACCTGTCCTTTAGAATCAAAATGAAGAGTTTGGGTCTAATATAGGTTAAAGATGCCCAGCCACCGCCAAATTCACCATCGACATAGCACCTTCGTATCTGCGACCATCCATGCGTAAAATAAAGATCACCATCACGCTCTTGAACAATGACTTCGAAGCGGTTGCCAAAACGATCCACCAACACATTATATTTATGCATTTCAGAACCAAATTCTTCAACCAACATTGCAGGTAGTTTGCAAAAAGCCTATTTTAAATGAGAAAGTAAACAAAATGCAATATAAACCGATGATCAAAGATATCAGAATAGTAGGATTGAATAGATCAACACACCTCTCTCTTAGGATACTCAATTTGGGAAGTCCTATATTTAACCTTAACCACGTCAAGGTAGGTTGGACCACGATGAGCATTTTTCCAATCAATAGGATCTACACAAAAAATATAAATATCAACAGATCTAGTAGTTTTAAATTCCATTTTCTCAAGCCAGAGAGCCTAGAATAGATATCATATAGTCATCTCCTAACCTATTCCTTTTCTCAAAAACATTTGTCAACACCCACAAAAATAAAAATACACTAAACCCTATGAATAGAGAGTATGCATGCACGCCCCTAAACCAAAAGATCCTCCCCTAGAGCATCTACTTTCATGCAACCTAAATACTCATTAATTTCAAGTTATGATCTAGCAACAAAGACACAACAAACAGGATAAATGAAAAAACACAGCACACATACCATTCACAATATTATGCACAGCCAATGCAACAACAGAAGGACATTCATCATCAAAAAGGGAATGGTTCATGATTCAAGATGGACAAAAATAGAGGTCAGGAAAAGTTAGAACCAGGAAAGAGGATGTGTGGCAAGAAGGCGATGTGAGGATGGCAATCGAAAATGATCAAGGTGTTTTTTGGGAGTGGATCCGCTAGATGTGTCTGAGAACCCTTGATGTAGAAGGTTCAATAGGCATTAAGTGTTCTGCTCTTTTGTCTTGCGTGGAAGTGGTTGGAGGATGATTGAATGCAAGTAAGTGGAGAAAATGAATTAGCATTAATTCTGGATTAGCCTTGTAAGTAATTGGATATAGGCAATGATAACAGGTCATAATACTAAATCCACCATATCACATGTTAATGTTCTGCTGCTTAAATATGTGCACAAACTATACACATATATTTTAAACACTCAGGGTGTATGGATGCAGGATACCAAAGTACAACTCAAATTTTAACTGTAATAAAACGTGACATCAGACCAACAACTAATTTTAAGATAGCGTTTTTAGAAAATTACATTAGAAAACATTTTCAAATGGCAATACATACGCAAATTTTAGCTATGGTGAATTGCGAGACAGAACCACCAAATAATTTTGGTATATAAGAATAGTGAGTATTTTTGAGGAGTCAAACAAATAATTTTAAAATATCAGAGTAAAGTTAATATTAATTTTAGAAAATTATCTTAGAAAACATTTTCTAACAGCATTTAAATGTGCACGACCGTTTTATAGGTTCAATTGGTGTTAAAGTGTTGTGCTTTCTCCCCTTGTGTGTAAGTAGTGGAGGGATGATTGAATGTGAAAAAGTGGGCTTATGGAGGAACCCAATCACCACTAATTTTGGATTGGCTTTGCAAGTAATTTTGTGTAGGCAATGATAAAATGCCATAGTTGCTTAAAGGCAGGTTGTCATAGATGGAAGAATTCATAAATGTTAGGGTGTTATGCCACACTGTCACCATCAAATTGAAAAGGGTTGACATTTCTTTTTGGAAGATAATGACGAATAAAGCATCGCCTTTGTAAGATTATAACAAATGGTGAATATCACTGAATATATTTATAAGTCTCAATTCAATCACCAAATATAAAGTCCGAATATCTGCACTGTGTTTCGTGCTCAAAATCTCAAATTTTTATAAGAGCATCGCAATTGCTAATTTTAGGGAATTTAAGTTAAAATTACAATAACTGAATGAGCAGTTCAATTTAATTTTGGTGAATTTAAATAGAAGTTATTTTATAAGGTTAGCCAAAAATTCAAAGTGAAAATGCAATGTCTAAATTTTTTAAGCTGATTTAACTCACTATTAAGAGAAAGTTGGTAAATATACAAAAAAAAAAACCACATTTAGGTACAATATCCAATTTAAGGCAGGTGAAGAACATAACCACAGAATAAACATAGGTCTACTAATCCAACAAATGCAAGCATTAATGCACTACACCTCAACTGAATAACTTTAAGTTTGGATTAGAAGTGTATGATATGCAAACCACTCGCCTCATAGGTCAGTGGAGGTCCATGGGCATATAAAAAGCAACATACATCTCACAGTTATGGGATGTGGACATTAGAGAGACTCTAACTTTATCACCAACACTGATCCCTCTATCAGAAGAATATATTGAAAAACATTTTCGGACAGCATTTAAACATGCACGACTATTGATCACGTATGAAAAGCAAAAAGGCGGTGAGGACTTGAGTTGATTCATACCCCATCCGTGTCAAAATATAAAGATAAATCAGTTAAAACACAACTCAAACTTTAATTACAATGAAATGCGACACCATACTAACAAATAATTCTAAAATAACAAAATAGCAAGTTTTCTTGAAAAGTAAGACTAATATTAATTTTGGAAAATGATGTTAGCAAATATTTTCCAACAACATTTAAATGTGCAAAACTGTTGATTACGAACATTTTCTAACGGCATTATGAGCGAAAAGCAAAGAGACGTTGAGGACTCGAGTTGATTCATACTCCATCCGTGTAAAAATATAGGAAAAAGTCAGTGAAAATACAACATACGATGAAATTCGACATCAAACTAACAGATAATTTTATTAGAATACACTTTCTAACGGCATTTAAATGTGCACGACTGTTGATTACGGACACAAAGAAAATCAACAATTTATATGCGATATCAAATTAACAAATAATTTTAAGATATCAGAACAGTTAGTGTTTTTAGAAGATTATATCAGAAAACACTTTCGAACAACTTTTTCTAACAGCATTTAAACGTGCACGACTGTTGATCACGGACGAAAAGCAAAAAGGTGATGAGGACTTAAGTTGATTCATACCCCATCCATGTCAAAATATAAAGATAAATTAGTCAAAACACAATGCAAATTTTAATTACGATGAAATGCGACATCAAACTAACAAATAATTTTAAAATACCAAGTTTTCTTGAGAAGCAAGACTAATCTTAATTTTAGAAATCTACATTAGAAATTTTTTCCAACGGCATTTAAATGTGCACAATTGTTGATTACGAACATTTTCTAACGGCATTATAGGCGAAAAGCAAAAAGACGCTCAGTACTTGAGTTGATTCATACCCCATCCATGTCAAAATATAGAGGAAAATTAGTGAAAATACAACGCTCATCTCAAATACGATGGAATGCGACATCAAACTAACAAATAATTTTAAAATATCAGAGCAAGATTAATATTAATTTTAGTTAATTTTATCAGAATACATTTTCTAATGGGATTTAAATGTGCACGACTATTGACCATGGACGCAAAGTAAATCAACAATTTATAGGATTCTATTGGTGTTAAAGTGTTGCATTTTCTTCTCATGCGTGTAAGTAGGTGAGGGACGATTGAATGCCTAAAAGTGGGATCATGGAAAAACTCAATTAGCATTAATTTTGGATTAGCTTTGTAAGTAATTGGGTGTAGGCAATGATGAAATGCCATAAATGCGACATCCAACTAACAAATAATTTTAAAATATCAGAGCAAGATTAATATTAATTTTAGTTAATTTTATCAGAATACATTTTCTAATGGGATTTAAATGTGCACGACTATTGACCATGGACGCAAAGTAAATCAACAATTTATACGATTCTATTGGTGTTAAAGTGTTGCATTTTCTTCTCATGCGTGTAAGTAGGTGAGGGACGATTGAATGCCAAAAAGTGGGATCATGGAAAAACTCAATTAGCATTAATTTTGCATTAGCTTTGTAAGTAATTGGGTGTAGGCAATAATGAAATGCCATAGATGCTTAAAGGCACGTTGTCATAGATGGAGGAACTCATAACTGTTGAGGTGTTATGTCACCAACAAATTGAAAAGGCTTGACATTTCTTTTTGCAGGATCATAACCAATAAAGCACCACCTTCGTAAGATCATAACAAAAGCGAGTACCACCAAATATATTTATAAGCCTCACTTCAACCGTCAAATATACAAATTTTGTCCGAACATTTGTAATGTGTTTCATATACGAAATCGCGACATTTATAATGCCAAATTTAGGAAATGTATACTAAAATTATAACAACTAATGGAAGTTATTTTGGAAGGATAGTCAAAAATTCAAACTGAAAATCAATGTCTAAGCTCTGTAAACTAATTTAACTCACTATTAAGAGAAAGTTGGTAAATTTACAAAAAAGAACCACATTTGATGCAGGCCTACTAATCCAACAAATGAATTCACTAATGTACTACACCTTAATTGAATTAGAAGTGCATGACAGGCAAACCACTCACCCCATAGATTAGTGGAGATCCATGGGTAGATAAAAAGCAACATACATTTCATAGTTATGGGCCGGGGACATTACGGAGACTCTAACTTTATCACCAATACTGATCCCTCTATCAGTGCATAGATTAGTCCATCCATTGCCGGTCACCTTGCATGCAAGTTGGCCTTCAGGATCAACACCAAACCTCAACTTTCAAGGATATCGCTTAGAGGTAGTATCGATCAAAACCAAGTCAGAAAAAACAAACTCAAAGACATGTTCACCAAATCCGTACCAGGGTAAGATCTGCCAGGAAGAAATAAGCAAAAAGAGTTGAATCAAGAAGGACTAAAAATGAAACAAAACAAAGGGAGAGAACAAAAAAGAGAAGAATACCAATGTTCCAGAATAAAGATCATAAATGTTATTTGCTTGAAGTAATTACGAACATAAGTTTTGTGCGAAACATGACGATTCAAGGAAGCAGAGGAATCCAAGGCATCATTAGACTCAGCCCTAACCAACAAACATTTGAGAGGGGGGGTCATGTGTTGGATACATAACCTCAGATCCACATCTTGTCGTAATTCTTATTGTTAAGAGACTGGGGTTCACATAGGTGAAGGCAACCCAGACACCCAACAATAACTTATAGACAACCTTAAGAGTGGACCAACCGTCGTCAAAGTACAACTCTCCGGATTTTTTGGTAACACGGACCTCAAACTCATTGCGATTAGGATCCCGAAGCATGAGTTGCGAAGCAATCACATCACCAAATTCTCGAGTAAAACATAGAGGAAGCCTCCCCATTGACTGTAATCATCCCAAAAATTGGTCAGCCTAAATTTTTACAATGCAAACTTTAAATGAAACCATTATAAAAAATTAACCAAGGTTGTCGAGTGTAGATTAAAAAATCTTTATTCAAGGGAAGTTAAAATCTAGACCAAGGAAGTATGTAAATTCAATGATAAAAGTATAAGAGTTCAACAATAAATACACTTTCAGCATCAAGCTCCATTATATATGTTTGCATGGTGGCAAGGACATCATCCATGTAAGTATTTTGATCCTGGCCATTTTGATGTGCAGCTTCAACATCAACAAATGAAGCCAGATGACACACAAATGAGTTGTTGGGAGCCATTAAGGTGTAAAAAAGAAAAAATCAAGCAAGAAAAAACTCTTGTCCTAGCAAGCTATGGAAGAGAACAAAGAGATAGTGACCATTGGAAGAAGACTAAAACGCACAAAGTTTGGAAGAAGAATTTAATGAGGATGTTTGTTGGTTTGTTGAGATCTATATGAAATATTCTCTAAGTGTTGGACTGGTTGTCCATTAAATGACACATTGCATATATATACCTGGGCATTATAATCATAATAGTGTAAGTTGACCATTTTTGGGTTAATTGGAGCTTATACAATGAGTTAGCAGTAAAAAAAAATGAGGTAGTCTTGATAGGAAAAAATAATTGAAAGAGTTCAAATTTGCTCATTGTAAGTACCCCACAATCTATTTATAATCTATTTATCAAAATATTTTATTCCACACCAAACCTTTTTTTTTTGGTTTGTCGGTGTTGCAAACACATCGCATCGCATTGTTCCATGCTACGACATTTTTTTTTCTGCAGAAAAGAACAAAGAACCCTTGTCATTAAGTTGAGTGGTCCACAAAGAACCCTAAATTATATTTACATGAACACCTCGCTTATTATTATAGCCACTGGTCTTGATTGCAAAAAATATATAATTATTGGGACAGCTCAAATAATTTATTTATTTGGTTCGTCGGTTTTGCAGATATATCGCATTACATCGATTTATGCCATGACATTTTTATCGCGCAGGAAATTTACTTCTTATTGAAATCCTCCATCGAAGAAAAGCACAAAGAACCCTTCCTATTAAGTTGAGTGGTGCAAGACACTTGTAACTTATTCACATGGACATAGAACACTTGTAGTGTATAGCAACGTGGTCCAATAGAAATTCATGCATGGCTATCAATCTATAAATAAGCAAAGTTTCATGTTAGCTCCGTGGCCCAAGAAATTGCAGGATATGAGAACAATCTTATCAAGTCAGCCAATAACAAAGTTTCATGTTAGCTCCTTGGCACACCAGGTATCCTAACACATACCATATATTTTACAATTAGTTCTCTTTATTTTTTTTTGTCACTCCAAAATTACTAATAGTTTGAATCCCATACCTTGCACAGCAATTTGCAGAATTTGATCCAGTTTTCTACCATAAGCATCTCACAAGATTTAAAAGCACCTGGTTTGTACTGGATGGCACTGGACCCTCTCATAAGCTCAAAATCAATGGGAAGCCTGGATTTCCTCTCATCACTGATGGATGGGACACTCTTAAACAACGCCATGGCTTACCCGACAACGTGGAAGTGTTGTTTTCTTTCTTTGGGGAGAGCATATTTGGCATAATGACTTTTAAGGAAATTGAGTGCCATCACCAGTGATGACACGAAATCATATCGTATTTTTAGCTTAGTTTAGGTGAACTTTAGTTGCATTTGCATATGTTTTTATTTTATTTATGTCTTTTTATGCGGGTATTTGTTTTGTTTTCAGTTTTGTCTAATAAAATAGGTCGGAGAAGAGAATTGAGCAAAAAAGGCCAAAAACGCAGCAAAAAGGGAGGTGCAAAGAGCAAAACCACGCAGCCAAATTGAGTCCAGCCCAAAATTGCTTGGTGGCGCCCGCCACAGAAGCCTGATCCCATTGAAACTGATTTTCCGAGACGTGGGCAGAAAGTACGCGTTTGTTGCTAATCGGATGGCTGTTGGATAAGATCAAATGGAAGCATATCTCTTCCTATTTTGGTGGATCGTACAACTCAAAAATCCTCTATAAATAGAAGCTTAATTCTCAGATTCGAGGACGTCTTTTAATTCCTTTATTTCAGTCAGTTTAAAATTCCCGCTTTGTAAACTGTCTCGGTTCTTCCACATCGGAAGTCCGATTTTAATTCCGTTTTCAATTCCTTGTCAAGAATTTTACCTTCTTTAACTCCAGCAAGTTTATTCAGCAATTCTTTCCAGGTTTTGTTTATGTCTTATTTTAATTATTTATTTATGCATTATCTAATTTACTGTTTTTGTTTGTTTACTTTCTTTATCTTGTCTAGCTAAATTCCTAGACATCGGTATGTAATCTAATTCTCCGAAGGGGATTTAATGATGACGTAGCGCGCGCATTAATTGAACTATTTTTCTGATTCTAGTTCCTAATTGTAAAACTCCTATACTTTTGAACGAGAGTAAAATAAAGTAATTAAGGTTAAAATCAATAGAGCGAGAGTTTGAGATTTTAACCGGATAGTAGAAACTAGATATTAATTCTTGAACGAGCGAGAGCCACGTTAGAATTAATTAGGACTAATTGATTTTCAAAATATACTTTCGAAACTAAGGTGGTAGAAAAGTGACAGTAAAACTCCTAGTCTAGTTAGTATGGTTTTTATCAACAAAACGAGAGTGTGAGGTTTAAACCTTTAAATTAAGAAAGTCCTTCTGAAAGATAAATCCTTTTTGCGCGCTATTAATTTATTAAATCCCCGATGGTTAATTAGTTACATACCGATGTCCCGCTTTAATTTAATTAAACTTTCTTTTTAAATTTCGAAACAATCCTAAAACGTAAATCATCCGCCTTAGATTTACAACGTAACGACAGAAATACGGTAGCTCGACTGTTGGTCTCTGTGGTTCGATATCTTTTAAAACTCAACGACGAAACTGTGCATTGCAGCTTTCTCAAAGGAACTTGAAAACACACACACAGCCGAGCAAAAGGAAGAGCTGCAGGCGAATCTTGCAGAAAATATCACCAGTGCCTTGCACAAAAGACACTCTATAAGGGTCCTCCAACTCAAGGGCAAAAGCTTGCAGGAAGAGATTGAGTGTCTAGAAAATCAGGTGGAAAGTTGCAAAATACTCAGAGAAAGCATTGAAGAAGAGTATGAGAAAGTGGTCACTGCTGTTAGCGATCCGTAGCCAAATGAAAAAGCATGATATGTTTAGTGATGCAAGGAATTGTGTTTTATTTTTTCCTTTTATGCGGCAATTTTTTTTCCCTTGATTTGCATGTGTGTGTAGAAGTATGAATTTTAATATGTAATCTTGCATTTCCGTCAAAGTAATTTATAAGGGATGATGTAATTTTTCATTCCTCACTAAAAATTGTAGCTTTGTTAATTGTAGCTTTCTAATTTAAGATTGCACGACCATTTTCTCTGTTAATTGCAAGTTGGAAATAATTTGGAAAATATAATGGTATACATCTTTGATTTAATAAGATGCACAAAGCAGAGGACATGCACTGTCAAATCTTGCCTAAGTTATCACATAGGCCTATAACATGCAAGACAGTTTAATTGAAACACCAAAGCTTGCGATTCATGACACCATTGAGAACAAAGAGATAGTGGCCATTGGGAGAAGAGGAAGTCTGGGAAAAAAATTTAATGAGGATATTTGTTGGTTTGTTGAGATCTAAATGAAATATCCTCTAAGTGCTGGATTGGTTGTCCATCAAATGATGCATTGCTTATACACTTGAGCATTATATTCTCCCTGATTATAATCACAATGGCATGAGGTGAACATTTTTTGGTTAATTGGAGCTTATATAATGAGTTGCAGTAATAGTAGTAATTTTACCACTTTTATTAGCGCTAAAAAATTGCATCTCTACATAAATTATAAAATTTTATGAGTAATAACTTGTAATAAGTAAAAACAAAAAAAATTTAATAGTGACTTTAAAAGTTGATCTGTGATAAATATGTCATCTCCACGTAAATTTTAAACTTTGATGAGTAATAACTCGTCGTAGTGGAATTTCTTATCGTTATCTAGTTTACAATTTTATTACTTACCCACACATGCCAATCTCATATAGTCATCTTCCTTTTTGGCGCGAAAGCAGCATCCAAACTTGAATTCCAATCGCTACTTCAAACACCGACTGTTATTTATACGCTTATAAAAGTGTATTTTATAAGAACAGTCCTTATTTAAAACAACACATGTGCACCTTTAAATTTTGGTAAAATCTCTATAAATTTATGGCAAAAATTATCAACACGTTATTATACGTGCATCATCAATACCATTTACCGGCATGCAGCAATATCACATCAGAGTAGAATTTCTTATCGTTATCTAATCAATAGTTTTATTCCCACAAACACCAGCAAGTTATAGTCATGAACATAGATCACAAAATCTCTCTCCCAAAAACATTGCTAGTCCTAGATATGAACACTTGATCGTATTCATGATCAAATTTTAGATGACGTAAATGTTGGATTATCACTCTAAAAATGTTGGATTGTCACTCTAAACTTAGGCCAATCAACTTGAAACCACTCCTTCTTCTTTGCATGACACGTAGAACAATGTGATTGTCTGCATGGAAGGAATGTTCCACAATATCTCAATTTGAATGGTGAGCCAATGAGATAACTTTGCAAATAAGTCATTCATTTTGCTTGACATGTTAGAACTTCTTATTGCTTACATGTAAGGAATAAGAGGGACAATAACTACCAGTAAGAATGATAATTAATGACCAAATTTCACACTGTATAGATCACACTTAAGACGAAAAACCAATACGTCGCTGTCTCATATCATTCAAAAAGTATGGCTAACAGATACGACCGAATAATTTTTACGAAACAAACAACGCACAATTAAAATATATAAGCAGTTAATTTTTACATGGCTAACCGATACAACTGAATAATTTTTACAAAACAAATAATACACAGTTAAGATATGTAAGTGGATAATTTTTACAGTGGATCATTTACCACCTATGCTCAACCACCCCATTAAACCAATTAATGTTGATGAGACAATTAATCATAACAATTAATCCATTTAAACCCAAATTGCCCAAGAAAGGCCACACTTCTTCTCCTTTTGTTTCAAGTCAAAACCTCCTATTCTCCTCCAACACCTCAACCACAAACACAAACACTTCACAGCACCATGACCACTAACCCAAACACCCTAACAAACCAAATCAGAGAGATGATTTTCCAAGGGATAGACTTCCTAACTGAAAACCAAGAGTTATTCTCAGCAAGAGTGGATGAACTTAAGGGTAATATGTCCATGCTATCACCCAAAAAAATCACCTTTTCTAGCCAACTGATGAGATTGAAGGAAGAAATTGTGGAAAATGTTCCAATGATACTGAACACAGCAAACCTCCTACATGAAAAAACTGAAATGAAAACATTGGTGCTAGAAAACCTGTGGCTGTTGAGAGACTCCATGCAAATTAGTGCACACAACATTGCAGCATTCTGTTATGAATTTGATATTGCGGTGACCAGAGAAGCAAAAGAAGAGGCGAAAATGAGGATCAAAGAAAACATCACCAATCGATTACACGTAAAACAATCCATTAGAATGCTTAAATTTCAGTTGAAAAGGTTGTTGGGAGAGATTCATAGGTTAAAGGATCTTGTGGAGTGCTACAGACTTCAATCGTTACACTCCACCAAGCAGCCCTTCATACTGCCAATTGCTTCTAAGTCCATGCTAGGCTATAAGTTTGCATGTATGGTATGAAGGAATAAAATTGTTTTTATTATGGTGTATATTTTCTTTTGTTAGTGTCCTTAACCTTGTCCTACATGTGAATACGTTCCAAGTTAGTGATGTCCTTGCTCAATCTTGTCATGTGAATCTAGTGAATAGTAAATGTAATTTGCTTATAATTAAAATAGTGTTATTAATTTAAACACTCTAATCATTCTCTGGTTGATCTATTCTTGCACTTCAATGAAGAAAACTTGTTGCCCAAAAGAGAGAGGAAAAAACACCATGCAATCCAATTGATCAACTTTTAATTAAAACTAAGAAAAGGCCATCCGCCTCTCGTAATTGCCAAAGTAGGTTGGTAGTCCACTTGAATTTAAATTAATTTTCACTACAATCACCCACCACTAATAACAATGAAAGCAGATAGTGCACAAAATTATACCCATTAGAGGATAACATTCACACATATCACAATTAACAAACCAAAATTATTCCCAACACAAACTACGCATTAAGACACAAACACATTACCACAACAAAGTTCCACAAATACAAAGGACCATGCACACCACACTTGGGAAACAAAGCACCACAACTAACTCCAACACTGATCACTTAGCACCTTCAATCTTCACACACACCATCTTGGTTTCCTTGGTGACAGACGCATCGACTCCACTAGCAGCAGCAATCCTTTTCCCAACTGCCCTAGACTTTGCAGCACCACCAATAGTAGTATTCTTCCTCCCAACTGCTTTGGACTTTGCAGTGTCAACTAAATCAACCAAGACCACATCATCACCGACAACTTCCTCAACGACAACATCAGGATCAATGGACCTTTTTACAGATAACTTGCTTGTGGGTGTTTTAACTGCACCAGGCCTCTTCTTAGATAACTTGCTGGTGGGAGTCTGGGCTGCATCAGGGACAACAATGTCTTCATTGTTACTTGAACCAACATCCTGAATTCACATAACATCAACTAATAAGTGCCTCAAAAAAAAATAAAGGACAAACAAATAGAATAAAATCTTGGGAGAAAACTACCAACGAAGTATCTTTGCCTAAGTCACACGTAGGGACATCAGGGGCATCACAATCATCACCATCGCTTCCTCCGCCAAGCTATTCATTAGTTAAAACAATCAGAAAATCCTAATAGACAAACCCCAAAAACAGCACATGAAGTTGCCAATAACATACATTTAACCCATGAAGCATGGCAAAGCGATTGATGATCGCCTCATCACAGGTCAATTTTTTAACTGTATAACCGCGCCAATTACGATACAGATTGACATCAGTCACCTCAACCTTGAAAAGCATACGTTTGCCAATAAACACGTCAAGTTCCGGAGGATAGGCACCGGAACCAGAACCCTTCATGATAAAAAAAAAAATAGAAGTCAAAGTAACACAACTGATGGAAGGCAGGCTGTACATAAAGCAAAGACAGAGGAAAAAATTACATCACTCATAGAATCAAGCAATTCCTGAACAGTCCTCCCTAGCACTTGATGAACAACACGATCAATCATCACAAAAGTTATAGACCCTATGTTGTCTATAACCTGCAGACTAACCTTGAACCTAATTAAATTTAAAATGTCATAATTAATCATCAAAATCAACCATTGGATCAAGCAAGAATAGACCGTCTCTAAAAACAATACTTAGGAACTGCAGTTCTTGGCATCTTGCACTTCTCACAATAGGGCCGGCCTCTAAGAGAATTAACTCTTGATGCACATCTAGTACAGGCTTGGTAATACCAACCGGCATCAGTATCAAACTCAGATGTCCACGCCAACACAGAACCATTACATGTCTACAACAAAAGTAAAAGCATAACCTAAAAGTATTTTACAGCAAAAATGAAACAATAGAAGAGGACCAAAAAAAAAAAAAACAAACCTGAGTAGATTCAATTAAATCCTCAATTGTCATTTTTGGTGTCTGCAACAGATCATCACCAACACTCACCACAGATGGGCTGGTCATCTGACTAACCACTTGAGTCAGCTCCAGACGGGCAGCATCCATCCAATCCATGGACAAATATCAAGGCAGTCCAAGGAAGAGACCAAAAAAAAAAAAAACCAAATGCATCCAACAATGAGGATAGCAACCTTTCCATATAATTAACCACCTTAGGTAACTTGGAATCCAAAAGCAACTTTGTTCCATAAAAAGAATTGGAGATCCCCATAGCACCTAATCAAACATACAAATGCTAAGCAAGATCAATCTTTTCAACAACTTAAAATTAAACTCAAAATTAAAGGGTGTTCTTGTACCAAGATACTTCTTAAGCTTGCAAAGCTGAAGTATGATCATGACAGGCATTGCTGGATCTTGGCTATCCAAATACTGCTGCATTTTCACAGCAAAATCATCCCATAGAGTGCAATGCACCCTGTTGCCCCTACCAATTAAAAAAAATCAAGAAACAAATAAGCAACAAAAAAATCATTCACAAAAAATAATTGTTGAATGAACAAACTCACTCCAAATCCTTAAGAGTCACATCCATGACTTTGTTTGTCTTCCCATTTTTCTAAGTCTCCTTCACAGCATTCTTCTCAACAACATGACCAATGGCATCTGCGGAAAACAAATATAGTTAGCAACACAACACCTTCGAAGACAGATATAATCCACTAATACACACAAAACATACCAAGATACTTATCCTCCTTAGTGCATCCAAGAATGTCCTTGAAAGGCATGAACTCAAAGTGATTCATTGGAATTTCAGTCGCATTACAGACCTTAAAAACCACTGTATTTCGCATGAAATTTGATTTGTGCTTGTGAAGAGTGCTCCTGAACGTAGGGTCATTCTTAGCAACCATGAATCTTTCAAAAACATAAGCAGAGCCCTCTTCAATCTCTTCCTTAAACCGAGAGATCAAATCCTTCGTAATAGTTGCATGAATTCTCCCACGCTGCACCAAGGAAACACATAAAGTGGCAAGCAAGACCAAGAAAGGAAGCCAAGCTGAAAATGAAACCGGCAACTTACCCCTTCATCAAGGAAAATCATATGAATAGCCCCATCCTCCGCAGGATTTGCACGATCGGGTGTAGTCCAAAGGTTGATCACTCGTACTCTCATATGGAAATCAATCTTTCCACCAGTAATATCAGAAATCTTAGTGGGCTTGACATACAATCCTGACATCATATATGTGGTTCCAATGATCTCAGTTCAAATCAACCAAAGCAACATAGAAAGTGAAAACACAAACTAAATGAAAGAACAAAGTGGTTACCTGGGTTAGAAATCCTGAGTGAACAAGCAAACGTGATGATAACAGTGTGGATGATGGTGGAGAGAAGAAAGGAATTACTGCATGATTGGTATTTATACACCAAGGGATGCATAAATGGAAGCCTCCAATTGGTGGAAATAGAGACCTAGCCAAAATTGGCATGTGGTCCAATACAATTTCATGCAAGCTCATACATGGGAATTGACATGGATCTATGAACCAAGATGCATCACACGTGGAGATGCTTAATTGATGCAAGAAAACATCCAATAGAATTTCATGCAAGTTTGGTGGATCACTCCAATTGGTGGCAAAAAAGGTCCAATAGATTTTGAGACATGCAAGCAAAGTTGGAGCATTGACATGTGGTCCAATAGAGTCTCATGCAAGCCTACACATGGCAATCACACATGTAGGAATCCAATTCATGTAAGAAAACATCCAATAGAATTTCATGCAAGTTTGGTGGATCACTACAATTGGTTGAAATAAAGGTCCAATGGATTAAGAGACACTTATCATGGATCAAGTGGAGCTCAACATGCAAGCAATTAGGGAACAACACTTGGCTTCTCTTGCAAAAGGACAGATGGTTGAATTTTAATGGTGAAACTTGCAATGCAAGACACGGCTTGCATCATCACCTCACATATTTTCTTGGAACACAACCTATGTCCACGTGGAACTACATGATTTGCTTGGAACACAACCTATGTCCACGTGGAACTACATGATTGGCTTAGAATTAGGGCAACAAAAGGTGATGTCATGATGAAATAGGGCATTAGGGTTTGCACCATTCAATCTTTAGTATAATATAAAGATATATTGAACTTTGATTACTCCTTGGTCACCAATTTGGTCTACATTTCTTCTAATTCCCATTTGTACCTAAACAGGACGATTTTCTTCCCAAAGTTTCAAAACTATACTTAGGACTATATATTGGTTAGAATCCATTCTAAAGGGCTTCAAAGCTATATTTAGACTATTATAGTAATATATTGAACCTTGGTTACTCCTTGGTCACCAATTTTGTCTACATTTCTTCGAATTCCCATTTGTACCAAAACGGGACGATTTTCTTCCCAAAGTTTCAAAACTATAATTACGACTATATATTGGTTGCATTCGTTTCTAAAGTGGTTCAAAGCTATATTTAGAATATTATACTAATATATTGAACTTTGGTTACTCCTTGGTCACCAATTTTGTCTACATTTCTTAAAATTTCCATTTGTACCAAAACGGGACGATTTTCTTCCCAAAGTTTCAAAACTATAGTTAGGACTATATATTGGTTAGAATCCATTCTAAAGGGGTTCAAAGCTATATTTAGACTATTATACTAATATATTGAACTTTGGTTACTCCTTGATCACCAATTTTGTCTACATTTCTTCAAATTCCCATTTGTACCAAAACAGGACGATTTTCTTCCCAAAGTTTCGAAACTAAAGTTAGTACTATATATTGGTTAGAATCCATTCTAAAGGGGTTCAAAGCTAAATTTAGACTATTATACTAATATATTGAACTTTGGTTACTCCTTGGTCACCAATTTGGTCTACATTTCTTCAAATTCCCACATGTACCTAAACGGGACGATTTTCTTCCCAAAGTTTCAAAACTATAGTTAGGACTATATATTAGTTAGAATCCATCCTAAAACGGTTCAAAGCTATATTTAGACTATTATACTAATATATTGATCTTTGGTTACTCTTTGGTCTCAAATTTTGTCTTCATTTCATCAAATTCCCATTTGTACCAAAACAAGACGATTTTCTTCCCAAAGTTTAAAAACTATACTTGGGACTATATTTTGGTTAGAATCCATTCTAAAGGGCTTAAAAGCTATATTTAGACTATTATACTAATATATTGAACTTTGGTTACTCCTTGGTCACTAACTTTGTCTACATTTCTTCAAATTTCCATTTGTACATAAACGGGACGATTTTCTTCCCTAAGTTTCAAAACTATAGTTAGGACTATATATTGTTTAGAATCCATTCTAAAGGGGTTCAAAGCTATATTTAGACTATTATACTAATATATTGAACTTTGGTTACTACTTGATCACCAATTTTGTCTACATTTCTTCAAATTCCCATTTGTACCAAAACGGGACGATTTCGTTCCCAAAATTTCAAAACTATAGTTAGGACTATATATTGGTTAGAATCCCTTCTAAAGGGGTTCAAATCTATATTTAGACTATTATAGTAATATATTGAACTTTTGTTACTCCTTGGTCACCAATTTTGTTTACATTTCTTCAAATTCCCATTTGTACCAAAACGGGACGATTTTCTTCCCAATGTTTCAAAACTATAGTTACGACTATATATTGGTTGCATTCGTTCCTAAAGTGGTTAAAAGCTATATTTAGAATATTATAATAATATATTCAACATTGGTTACTTCTTGGTCACCAATTTTGTCTACATTTCTCCAAATTCCCATTTGTACCAAAACGGGACGATTTTCTTCCCAAAGTTTCAAAACTATAGTTACGACTATATATTGGTTACATTCGTTTCTAATGTGGTTCAAAGCTATATTTAGAATATTATACTAATATATTCAACATTGGTTACTCCTTGATAACCAATTTTGTCTACATTTCTTCAAATTTCCATTTGTACCAAAACGGGACGATTTTCTTCCCAAAGTTTCAAAACTATAGTTAGGACTATATATTGGTTAGAATCCATTCTAAAGGGGTTCAAAGCTATATTTAGACTATTATACTAATATATTGAACTTTGGTTACTCCTTGATCACCAATTTTGTCTACATTTCTTCAAATTCCCATTTGTACCAAAACGGGACGATTTCGTTCCCAAAGTTTCAAAACTATACTTAGGACTATATATTGGTTAGAATCCATTCTAAAGGGCTTCAAAGCTATATTTAGACTATTATACTAATATATTGAACTTTGGTTACTCTTTGGTCACCAATTTTGTCTACATTTCTTCAAATTTCAATTTGTACCAAAACGGGACGATTTCCTTCCCAAAGTTTCAAAACTATAGTTACGACTATATATTGGTTACATTCGTTTTTAAAGTGGTTCAAAGCTATATTTAGAATATTATACTAATATATTCAACATTGGTTACTCCTTGATCACCAATTTTGTCTACATTTCTTCAAATTTCCATTTCTACCAAAACGGGACGATTTTCTTCCCAAAGTTTCAAAACTATAGTTAGGACTATATATTGGTTAGAATCCATTCTAAAGGGGTTCAAAGCTATATTTAGACTATTATACTAATATATTGAACTTTGGTTACTCCTTGATCACCAATTTTGTCTACATTTCTTCAAATTCCCATTTGTACCAAAACGGGACGATTTCGCTCCCAAAGTTTCAAAACTATACTTAGGAATATATATTGGTTAGAATCCATTCTAAAGGGCTTCAAAGCTATATTTAGACTATTATACTAATATATTGAACTTTGGTTACTACTTGATCACCAATTTTGTCTACATTTCTTCAAATTCCCATTTGTACCAAAACGGGACGATTTCGTTCCCAAAGTTTCAAAACTATACTTAGGACTATATATTGGTTAGAATCCATTCTAAAGGGATTCAAAGCTATATTTAGACTATTATACTAATTGAACTTTGGTTACCCTTTGGTCACCAATTTTGTCTACATTTCTTCAAATTTCAATTTGTACCAAAACGGGACGATTTCCTTCCCAAAGTTTCAAAACTATAGTTACGACTATATATTGGTTGCATTCGTTCCTAAAGTGGTTAAAAGCTATATTTAGAATATTATAATAATATATTCAACATTGGTTACTTCTTGGTCACCAATTTTGTCTACATTTCTCCAAATTCCCATTTGTACCAAAACGGGACGATTTTCTTCCCAAAGTTTCAAAACTATAGTTACGACTATATATTGGTTACATTCGTTTCTAATGTGGTTCAAAGCTATATTTAGAATATTATACTAATATATTCAACATTGGTTACTCCTTGATAACCAATTTTGTCTACATTTCTTCAAATTTCCATTTGTACCAAAACGGGACGATTTTCTTCCCAAAGTTTCAAAACTATAGTTAGGACTATATATTGGTTAGAATCCATTCTAAAGGGGTTCAAAGATATATTTAGACTATTATACTAATATATTGAACTTTGGTTACTCTTTGGTCACCAATTTTGTCTACATTTCTTCAAATTTCAATTTGTACCAAAACGGGACGATTTCCTTCCCAAAGTTTCAAAACTATAGTTACGACTATATATTGGTTACATTCGTTTCTAAAGTGGTTCAAAGCTATATTTAGAATATTATACTAATATATTCAACATTGGTTACTCCTTGATCACCAATTTTGTCTACATTTCTTCAAATTCCCATTTGTACCAAAACAGGACGATTTTCTTCCCAAAGTTTCAAAACTATAGTTACGACTATATATTGGTTGCATTCGTTCCTAAAGTGGTTAAAAGCTATATTTAGAATATTATAATAATATATTCAACATTGGTTACTTCTTGGTCACCAATTTTGTCTACATTTCTCCAAATTCCCATTTGTACCAAAACGGGACGATTTTCTTCCCAAAGTTTCAAAACTATAGTTACGACTATATATTGGTTACATTCGTTTCTAATGTGGTTCAAAGCTATATTTAGAATATTATACTAATATATTCAACATTGGTTACTCCTTATTAACCAATTTTGTCTACATTTCTTCAAATTTCCATTTGTACCAAAACGGGACGATTTTCTTCCCAAAGTTTCAAAACTATAGTTAGGACTATATATTGGTTAGAATCCATTCTAAAGGGGTTCAAAGATATATTTAGACTATTATACTAATATATTGAACTTTTGTTACTCCTTGATCACCAATTTTGTCTACATTTCTTCAAATTCCCATTTGTACCAAAACGGGACGATTTCGTTCCCAAAGTTTCAAAACTATACTTAGGACTATATATTGGTTAGAATCCACTCTAAAGGGCTTCAAAGCTATATTTAGACTATTATACTAATATATTGAACTTTGGTTACTCTTTGGTCACCAATTTTGTCTACATTTCTTCAAATTTCAATTTGTACCAAAACGGGACGATTTCCTTCCCAAAGTTTCAAAACTATAGTTACGACTATATATTGGTTACATTCGTTTCTAAAGTGGTTCAAAGCTATATTTAGAATATTATACTAATATATTCAACATTGGTTAATCCTTGATCACCAATTTTGTCTACATTTCTTCAAATTTCCATTTCTACCAAAACGGGACGATTTTCTTCCCAAAGCTTCAAAACTATAGTTAGGACTATATATTGGTTAGAATCCATTCTAAAGGGGTTCAAAGCTATATTTAAACTATTATACTAATATATTGAACTTTGGTTACTCCTTGATCACCAATTTTGTCTACATTTCTTCAAATTCCCATTTGTACCAAAACAGGACGATTTTCTTCCCAAAGTTTCAAAACTATAGTTACGACTATATATTGGTTGCATTCGTTCCTAAAGTGGTTAAAAGCTATATTTAGAATATTATAAAAATATATTCAACATTGGTTACTTCTTGGTCACCAATTTTGTCTACATTTCTCCAAATTCCCATTTGTACCAAAACGGGACGATTTTCTTCCCAAAGTTTCAAAACTATAGTTACGACTATATATTGGTTACATTCGTTTCTAATGTGGTTCAAAGCTATATTTAGAATATTATACTAATATATTCAACATTGGTTACTCCTTGATAACCAATTTTGTCTACATTTCTTCAAATTTCCATTTGTACCAAAACGGGACGATTTTCTTCCTAAAGTTTCAAAACTATAGTTAGGACTATATATTGGTTAGAATCCTTTCTAAAGGGGTTCAATGCTATATTTAGACTATTATACTAATATATTGAACTTGGGTTACTCCTTGATCACCAATTTTGTCTACATTTCTTCAAATTCCCATTTGTACCAAAACGGGACGATTTCGTTCCCAAAGTTTCAAAACTATACTTAGGACTACATTTTGGTTAGAATCCATTCTAAAGGGCTTCAAAGCTATATTTAGACTATTATACTAATATATTGAACTTTGGTTACTCTTTGGTCACCAATTTTGTCTACATTTCTTCAAATTTCAATTTGTACCAAAACGGGACGATTTCCTTCCCAAAGTTTCAAAACTATAGTTACGACTATATATTGGATACATTCGTTTCTAAAGTGGTTCAAAGCTATATTTAGAATATTATACTAATATATTCAACATTGGTTACTCCTTGATCACCAATTTTGTCTACATTTCTTCAAATTTCCATTTCTACCAAAATGGGACGATTTTCTTCCCAAAGCTTCAAAACTATAGTTAGGACTATATATTGGTTAGAATCCATTCTAAAGGGGTTCAAAGCTATATTTAAACTATTATACTAATATATTGAACTTTGGTTACTCCTTGATCACCAATTTTGTCTACATTTCTTCAAATTCCCATTTGTACCAAAACAGGACGATTTTCTTCCCAAAGTTTCAAAACTATAGTTACGACTATATATTGGTTGCATTCGTTCCTAAAGTGGTTAAAAGCTATATTTAGAATATTATAATAATATATTCAACATTGGTTACTTCTTGGTCACCAATTTTGTCTACATTTCTCCAAATTCCCATTTGTACCAAAACGGGACGATTTTCTTCCCAAAGTTTCAAAACTATAGTTACGACTATATATTGGTTACATTCGTTTCTAATGTGGTTCAAAGCTATATTTAGAATATTATACTAATATATTCAACATTGGTTACTCCTTGATAACCAATTTTGTCTACATTTCTTCAAATTTCCATTTGTACCAAAACGGGACGATTTTCTTCCCAAAGTTTCAAAACTATAGTTAGGACTATATATTGGTTAGAATCCATTCTAAAGGGGTTCAAAGATATATTTAGACTATTATAATAATATATTGAACTTTTGTTACTCCTTGATCACCAATTTTGTCTACATTTCTTCAAATTCCCATTTGTACCAAAACGGGACGATTTCGTTCCCAAAGTTTCAAAACTATACTTAGGACTATATATTGGTTAGAATCCACTCTAAAGGGCTTCAAAGCTATATTTAGACTATTATACTAATATATTGAACTTTGGTTACTCTTTGGTCACCAATTTTGTCTACATTTCTTCAAATTTCAATTTGTACCAAAACGGGACGATTTCCTTCCCAAAGTTTCAAAACTATAGTTACGACTATATATTGGTTACATTCGTTTCTAAAGTGGTTCAAAGCTATATTTAGAATATTATACTAATATATTCAACATTGGTTACTCCTTGATCACCAATTTTGTCTACATTTCTTCAAATTTCCATTTCTACCAAAACGGGACGATTTTCTTCCCAAAGCTTCAAAACTATAGTTAGGACTATATATTGGTTAGAATCCATTCTAAAGGGGTTCAAAGCTATATTTAAACTATTATACTAATATATTGAACTTTGGTTACTCCTTGATCACCAATTTTGTCTACATTTCTTCAAATTCCCATTTGTACCAAAACAGGACGATTTTCTTCCCAAAGTTTCAAAACTATAGTTACGACTATATATTGGTTGCATTCGTTCCTAAAGTGGTTAAAAGCTATATTTAGAATATTATAATAATATATTCAACATTGGTTACTTCTTGGTCACCAATTTTGTCTACATTTCTCCAAATTCCCATTTGTACCAAAACGGGACGATTTTCTTCCCAAAGTTTCAAAACTATAGTTACGACTATATATTGGTTACATTCGTTTCTAATGTGGTTCAAAGCTATATTTAGAATATTATACTAATATATTCAACATTGGTTACTCCTTGATAACCAATTTTGTCTACATTTCTTCAAATTTCCATTTGTACCAAAACGGGACGATTTTCTTCCTAAAGTTTCAAAACTATAGTTAGGACTATATATTGGTTAGAATCCTTTCTAAAGGGGTTCAATGCTATATTTAGACTATTATACTAATATATTGAACTTGGGTTACTCCTTGATCACCAATTTTGTCTACATTTCTTCAAATTTCCATTTGTACCAAAACGGGACGATTTTCTTCCCAAAGTTTCAAAACTATAGTTAGGACTATATATTGGTTAGAATCCATTTTAAAGGGGTTCAAAGCTATATTTAGACTATTATACTAATATATTGAACTTTGGTTACTCCTTGGTCACCAATTTTGTTTACATTTCCTCAAATTCCCATTTGTACCAAAACGGGACGATTTTCTTCCCAAAGTTTCAAAACTATAGTTACGACTATATATTGGTTGCATTCGTTCCTAAAGTGGTTCAAACCTATATTTAGAATATTATAATAATATATTCAACATTGGTTACTTCTTGGTCACCAATTTTGTCTACATTTCTCCAAATTCCCATTTGTACCAAAACGGGACGATTTTCTTCGCAAAGTTTCAAAACTATAGTTACGACTATATATTGGTTGCATTCGTTCCTAAAGTGGTTCAAAGCTATATTTAGAATATTATACTAATATATTCAACATTGGTTACTCCTTGATAACCAATTTTGTCTACATTTCTTCAAATTTCCATTTGTACCAAAACGGGACGATTTTCTTCCCAAAGTTTCAAAACTATAGTTAGGACTATATATTGGTTAGAATCCATTCTAAAGGGGTTCAAAGATATATTTAGACTATTATACTAATATATTGAACTTTTGTTACTCCTTGATCACCAATTTTATCTACATTTCTTCAAATTCCCATTTGTACCAAAACGGGACGATTTCGTTCCCAAAGTTTCAAAACTATACTTAGGACTATATATTGGTTAGAATCCACTCTAAAGGGCTTCAAAGCTATATTTAGACTATTATACTAATATATTGAACTTTGGTTACTCTTTGGTCACCAATTTTGTCTACATTTCTTCAAATTTCAATTTGTACCAAAACGGGACGATTTCCTTCCCAAAGTTTCAAAACTATAGTTACGACTATATATTGGTTACATTCGTTTCTAAAGTGGTTCAAAGCTATATTTAGAATATTATACTAATATATTCAACATTGGTTACTCCTTGATCACCAATTTTGTCTACATTTCTTCAAATTTCCATTTCTACCAAAACGGGACGATTTTCTTCCCAAAGCTTCAAAACTATAGTTAGGACTATATATTGGTTAGAATCCATTCTAAAGGGGTTCAAAGCTATATTTAAACTATTATACTAATATATTGAACTTTGGTTACTCCTTGATCACCAATTTTGTCTACATTTCTTCAAATTCCCATTTGTACCAAAACAGGACGATTTTCTTCCCAAAGTTTCAAAACTATAGTTACGACTATATATTGGTTGCATTCGTTCCTAAAGTGGTTCAAAGCTATATTTAGAATATTATAATAATATATTCAACATTGGTTACTTCTTGGTCACCAATTTTGTCTACATTTCTCCAAATTCCCATTTGTACCAAAACGGGACGATTTTCTTCGCAAAGTTTCAAAACTATAGTTACGACTATATATTGGTTGCATTCGTTCCTAAAGTGGTTCAAAGCTATATTTAGAATATTATACTAATATATTCAACATTGGTTACTCCTTGATAACCAATTTTGTCTACATTTCTTCAAATTTCCATTTGTACCAAAACGGGACGATTTTCTTCCTAAAGTTTCAAAACTATAGTTAGGACTATATATTGGTTAGAATCCTTTCTAAAGGGGTTCAATGCTATATTTAGACTATTATACTAATATATTGAACTTGGGTTACTCCTTGATCACCAATTTTGTCTACATTTCTTCAAATTCCCATTTGTACCAAAACGGGACGATTTCGTTCCCAAAGTTTCAAAACTATACTTAGGACTACATTTTGGTTAGAATCCATTCTAAAGGGCTTCAAAGCTATATTTAGACTATTATACTAATATATTGAACTTTGGTTACTCTTTGGTCACCAATTTTGTCTACATTTCTTCAAATTTCAATTTGTACCAAAACGGGACGATTTCCTTCCCAAAGTTTCAAAACTATAGTTACGACTATATATTGGTTACATTCGTTTCTAAAGTGGTTCAAAGCTATATTTATAATATTATACTAATATATTCAACATTGGTTACTCCTTGATCACCAATTTTGTCTACATTTCTTCAAATTTCCATTTGTACCAAAACGGGACGATTTTCTTCCCAAAGTTTCAAAACTATAGTTAGGACTATATATTGGTTAGAATCCATTTTAAAGGGGTTCAAAGCTATATTTAGACTATTATACTAATATATTGAACTTTGGTTACTCCTTGGTCACCAATTTTGTTTACATTTCCTCAAATTCCCATTTGTACCAAAACGGGACGATTTTCTTCCCAAAGTTTCAAAACTATAGTTACGACTATATATTGGTTGCATTCGTTCCTAAAGTGGTTCAAACCTATATTTAGAATATTATAATAATATATTCAACATTGGTTACTTCTTGGTCACCAATTTTGTCTACATTTCTCCAAATTCCCATTTGTACCAAAACGGGACGATTTTCTTCGCAAAGTTTCAAAACTATAGTTACGACTATATATTGGTTGCATTCGTTCCTAAAGTGGTTCAAAGCTATATTTAGAATATTATAATAATATATTCAACATTGGTTACTCCTTGATAACCAATTTTGTCTACATTTCTTCAAATTTCCATTTGTACCAAAACGGGACGATTTTCTTCCCAAAGTTTCAAAACTATAGTTAGGACTATATATTGGTTAGAATCCATTCTAAAGGGGTTCAAAGATATATTTAGACTATTATAATAATATATTGAACTTTTGTTACTCCTTGATCACCAATTTTGTCTACATTTCTTCAAATTCCCATTTGTACCAAAACGGGACGATTTCGTTCCCAAAGTTTCAAAACTATACTTAGGACTATATATTGGTTAGAATCCACTCTAAAGGGCTTCAAAGCTATATTTAGACTATTATACTAATATATTGAACTTTGGTTACTCTTTGGTCACCAATTTTGTCTACATTTCTTCAAATTTCAATTTGTACCAAAACGGGACGATTTCCTTCCCAAAGTTTCAAAACTATAGTTACGACTATATATTGGTTACATTCGTTTCTAAAGTGGTTCAAAGCTATATTTAGAATATTATACTAATATATTCAACATTGGTTACTCCTTGATCACCAATTTTGTCTACATTTCTTCAAATTTCCATTTCTACCAAAACGGGACGATTTTCTTCCCAAAGCTTCAAAACTATAGTTAGGACTATATATTGGTTAGAATCCATTCTAAAGGGGTTCAAAGCTATATTTAAACTATTATACTAATATATTGAACTTTGGTTACTCCTTGATCACCAATTTTGTCTACATTTCTTCAAATTCCCATTTGTACCAAAACAGGACGATTTTCTTCCCAAAGTTTCAAAACTATAGTTACGACTATATATTGGTTGCATTCGTTCCTAAAGTGGTTAAAAGCTATATTTAGAATATTATAATAATATATTCAACATTGGTTACTTCTTGGTCACCAATTTTGTCTACATTTCTCCAAATTCCCATTTGTACCAAAACGGGACGATTTTCTTCCCAAAGTTTCAAAACTATAGTTACGACTATATATTGGTTACATTCGTTTCTAATGTGGTTCAAAGCTATATTTAGAATATTATACTAATATATTCAACATTGGTTACTCCTTGATAACCAATTTTGTCTACATTTCTTCAAATTTCCATTTGTACCAAAACGGGACGATTTTCTTCCTAAAGTTTCAAAACTATAGTTAGGACTATATATTGGTTAGAATCCTTTCTAAAGGGGTTCAATGCTATATTTAGACTATTATACTAATATATTGAACTTGGGTTACTCCTTGATCACCAATTTTGTCTACATTTCTTCAAATTTCCATTTGTACCAAAACGGGACGATTTTCTTCCCAAAGTTTCAAAACTATAGTTAGGACTATATATTGGTTAGAATCCATTTTAAAGGGGTTCAAAGCTATATTTAGACTATTATACTAATATATTGAACTTTGGTTACTCCTTGGTCACCAATTTTGTTTACATTTCCTCAAATTCCCATTTGTACCAAAACGGGACGATTTTCTTCCCAAAGTTTCAAAACTATAGTTACGACTATATATTGGTTGCATTCGTTCCTAAAGTGGTTCAAACCTATATTTAGAATATTATAATAATATATTCAACATTGGTTACTTCTTGGTCACCAATTTTGTCTACATTTCTCCAAATTCCCATTTGTACCAAAACGGGACGATTTTCTTCGCAAAGTTTCAAAACTATAGTTACGACTATATATTGGTTGCATTCGTTCCTAAAGTGGTTCAAAGCTATATTTAGAATATTATACTAATATATTCAACATTGGTTACTCCTTGATAACCAATTTTGTCTACATTTCTTCAAATTTCCATTTGTACCAAAACGGGACGATTTTCTTCCCAAAGTTTCAAAACTATAGTTAGGACTATATATTGGTTAGAATCCATTCTAAAGGGGTTCAAAGATATATTTAGACTATTATACTAATATATTGAACTTTTGTTACTCCTTGATCACCAATTTTATCTACATTTCTTCAAATTCCCATTTGTACCAAAACGGGACGATTTCGTTCCCAAAGTTTCAAAACTATACTTAGGACTATATATTGGTTAGAATCCACTCTAAAGGGCTTCAAAGCTATATTTAGACTATTATACTAATATATTGAACTTTGGTTACTCTTTGGTCACCAATTTTGTCTACATTTCTTCAAATTTCAATTTGTACCAAAACGGGACGATTTCCTTCCCAAAGTTTCAAAACTATAGTTACGACTATATATTGGTTACATTCGTTTCTAAAGTGGTTCAAAGCTATATTTAGAATATTATACTAATATATTCAACATTGGTTACTCCTTGATCACCAATTTTGTCTACATTTCTTCAAATTTCCATTTCTACCAAAACGGGACGATTTTCTTCCCAAAGCTTCAAAACTATAGTTAGGACTATATATTGGTTAGAATCCATTCTAAAGGGGTTCAAAGCTATATTTAAACTATTATACTAATATATTGAACTTTGGTTACTCCTTGATCACCAATTTTGTCTACATTTCTTCAAATTCCCATTTGTACCAAAACAGGACGATTTTCTTCCCAAAGTTTCAAAACTATAGTTACGACTATATATTGGTTGCATTCGTTCCTAAAGTGGTTCAAAGCTATATTTAGAATATTATAATAATATATTCAACATTGGTTACTTCTTGGTCACCAATTTTGTCTACATTTCTCCAAATTCCCATTTGTACCAAAACGGGACGATTTTCTTCGCAAAGTTTCAAAACTATAGTTACGACTATATATTGGTTGCATTCGTTCCTAAAGTGGTTCAAAGCTATATTTAGAATATTATACTAATATATTCAACATTGGTTACTCCTTGATAACCAATTTTGTCTACATTTCTTCAAATTTCCATTTGTACCAAAACGGGACGATTTTCTTCCTAAAGTTTCAAAACTATAGTTAGGACTATATATTGGTTAGAATCCTTTCTAAAGGGGTTCAATGCTATATTTAGACTATTATACTAATATATTGAACTTGGGTTACTCCTTGATCACCAATTTTGTCTACATTTCTTCAAATTCCCATTTGTACCAAAACGGGACGATTTCGTTCCCAAAGTTTCAAAACTATACTTAGGACTACATTTTGGTTAGAATCCATTCTAAAGGGCTTCAAAGCTATATTTAGACTATTATACTAATATATTGAACTTTGGTTACTCTTTGGTCACCAATTTTGTCTACATTTCTTCAAATTTCAATTTGTACCAAAACGGGACGATTTCCTTCCCAAAGTTTCAAAACTATAGTTACGACTATATATTGGTTACATTCGTTTCTAAAGTGGTTCAAAGCTATATTTATAATATTATACTAATATATTCAACATTGGTTACTCCTTGATCACCAATTTTGTCTACATTTCTTCAAATTTCCATTTGTACCAAAACGGGACGATTTTCTTCCCAAAGTTTCAAAACTATAGTTAGGACTATATATTGGTTAGAATCCATTTTAAAGGGGTTCAAAGCTATATTTAGACTATTATACTAATATATTGAACTTTGGTTACTCCTTGGTCACCAATTTTGTTTACATTTCCTCAAATTCCCATTTGTACCAAAACGGGACGATTTTCTTCCCAAAGTTTCAAAACTATAGTTACGACTATATATTGGTTGCATTCGTTCCTAAAGTGGTTCAAACCTATATTTAGAATATTATAATAATATATTCAACATTGGTTACTTCTTGGTCACCAATTTTGTCTACATTTCTCCAAATTCCCATTTGTACCAAAACGGGACGATTTTCTTCGCAAAGTTTCAAAACTATAGTTACGACTATATATTGGTTGCATTCGTTCCTAAAGTGGTTCAAAGCTATATTTAGAATATTATAATAATATATTCAACATTGGTTACTTCTTGGTCACCAATTTTGTCTACATTTCTCCAAATTCCCATTTGTACCAAAACGGGACGATTTTCTTCCCAAAGTTTCAAAACTATAGTTACGACTATATATTGGTTACATTCGTTTCTAAAGTGGTTCATAGCTATATTTAGAATATTATACTAATATATTCAACATTGGTTACTCCTTGATAACCAATTTTGTCTACATTTCTTCAAATTTCCATTTGTACCAAAACGGGACGATTTTCTTCCCAAAGTTTCAAAACTATAGTTAGGACTATATATTGGTTAGAATCCATTCTAAAGGGGTTCAAAGCTATATTTAGACTATTATACTAATATATTGAACTTTGGTTACTCCTTGATCACCAATTTTGTCTACATTTCTTCAAATTCCCATTTGTACCAAAACGGGACGATTTCGTTCCCAAAGTTTCAAAACTATACTTAGGACTATATATTGGTTAGAATCCATTCTAAAGGGCTTCAAAGCTATATTTAGACTATTATACTAATATATTGAACTTTGGTTACTCTTTGGTCACCAATTTTGTCTACATTTCTTCAAATTTCAATTTGTACCAAAACGGGACGATTTCCTTCCCAAAGTTTCAAAACTATAGTTACGACTATATATTGGTTACATTCGTTTTTAAAGTGGTTCAAAGCTATATTTAGAATATTATACTAATATATTCAACATTGGTTACTCCTTGATCACCAATTTTGTCTACATTTCTTCAAATTTCCATTTCTACCAAAACGGGACGATTTTCTTCCCAAAGTTTCAAAACTATAGTTAGGACTATATATTGGTTAGAATCCATTCTAAAGGGGTTCAAAGCTATATTTAGACTATTATACTAATATATTGAACTTTGGTTACTCCTTGATCACCAATTTTGTCTACATTTCTTCAAATTCCCATTTGTACCAAAACGGGACGATTTCGCTCCCAAAGTTTCAAAACTATACTTAGGAATATATATTGGTTAGAATCCATTCTAAAGGGCTTCAAAGCTATATTTAGACTATTATACTAATATATTGAACTTTGGTTACTACTTGATCACCAATTTTGTCTACATTTCTTCAAATTCCCATTTGTACCAAAACGGGACGATTTCGTTCCCAAAGTTTCAAAACTATACTTAGGACTATATATTGGTTAGAATCCATTCTAAAGGGATTCAAAGCTATATTTAGACTATTATACTAATTGAACTTTGGTTACCCTTTGGTCACCAATTTTGTCTACATTTCTTCAAATTCCCATTTGTACCAAAACAGGACGATTTTCTTCCCAAAGTTTCAAAACTATAGTTACGACTATATATTGGTTGCATTCGTTCCTAAAGTGGTTAAAAGCTATATTTAGAATATTATAATAATATATTCAACATTGGTTACTTCTTGGTCACCAATTTTGTCTACATTTCTCCAAATTCCCATTTGTACCAAAACGGGACGATTTCGTTCCCAAAGTTTCAAACTATACTTAGGACTACATTTTGGTTAGAATCCATTCTAAAGGGCTTCAAAGCTATATTTAGACTATTATACTAATATATTGAACTTTGGTTACTCTTTGGTCACCAATTTTGTCTACATTTCTTCAAATTTCAATTTGTACCAAAACGGGACGATTTCCTTCCCAAAGTTTCAAAACTATAGTTACGACTATATATTGGTTACATTCGTTTCTAAAGTGGTTCAAAGCTATATTTATAATATTATACTAATATATTCAACATTGGTTACTCCTTGATCACCAATTTTGTCTACATTTCTTCAAATTTCCATTTGTACCAAAACGGGACGATTTTCTTCCCAAAGTTTCAAAACTATAGTTAGGACTATATATTGGTTAGAATCCATTTTAAAGGGGTTCAAAGCTATATTTAGACTATTATACTAATATATTGAACTTTGGTTACTCCTTGGTCACCAATTTTGTTTACATTTCCTCAAATTCCCATTTGTACCAAAACGGGACGATTTTCTTCCCAAAGTTTCAAAACTATAGTTACGACTATATATTGGTTGCATTCGTTCCTAAAGTGGTTCAAACCTATATTTAGAATATTATAATAATATATTCAACATTGGTTACTTCTTGGTCACCAATTTTGTCTACATTTCTCCAAATTCCCATTTGTACCAAAACGGGACGATTTTCTTCGCAAAGTTTCAAAACTATAGTTACGACTATATATTGGTTGCATTCGTTCCTAAAGTGGTTCAAAGCTATATTTAGAATATTATAATAATATATTCAACATTGGTTACTTCTTGGTCACCAATTTTGTCTACATTTCTCCAAATTCCCATTTGTACCAAAACGGGACGATTTTCTTCCCAAAGTTTCAAAACTATAGTTACGACTATATATTGGTTACATTCGTTTCTAAAGTGGTTCATAGCTATATTTAGAATATTATTCTAATATATTCAACATTGGTTACTCCTTGATAACCAATTTTGTCTACATTTCTTCAAATTTCCATTTGTACCAAAACGGGACGATTTTCTTCCCAAAGTTTCAAAACTATAGTTAGGACTATATATTGGTTAGAATCCATTCTAAAGGGGTTCAAAGCTATATTTAGACTATTATACTAATATATTGAACTTTGGTTACTCCTTGATCACCAATTTTGTCTACATTTCTTCAAATTCCCATTTGTACCAAAACGGGACGATTTCGTTCCCAAAGTTTCAAAACTATACTTAGGACTATATATTGGTTAGAATCCATTCTAAAGGGCTTCAAAGCTATATTTAGACTATTATACTAATATATTGAACTTTGGTTACTCTTTGGTCACCAATTTTGTCTACATTTCTTCAAATTTCAATTTGTACCAAAACGGGACGATTTCCTTCCCAAAGTTTCAAAACTATAGTTACGACTATATATTGGTTACATTCGTTTTTAAAGTGGTTCAAAGCTATATTTAGAATATTATACTAATATATTCAACATTGGTTACTCCTTGATCACCAATTTTGTCTACATTTCTTCAAATTTCCATTTCTACCAAAACGGGACGATTTTCTTCCCAAAGTTTCAAAACTATAGTTAGGACTATATATTGGTTAGAATCCATTCTAAAGGGGTTCAAAGCTATATTTAGACTATTATACTAATATATTGAACTTTGGTTACTCCTTGATCACCAATTTTGTCTACATTTCTTCAAATTCCCATTTGTACCAAAACGGGACGATTTCGCTCCCAAAGTTTCAAAACTATACTTAGGAATATATATTGGTTAGAATCCATTCTAAAGGGCTTCAAAGCTATATTTAGACTATTATACTAATATATTGAACTTTGGTTACTACTTGATCACCAATTTTGTCTACATTTCTTCAAATTCCCATTTGTACCAAAACGGGACGATTTCGTTCCCAAAGTTTCAAAACTATACTTAGGACTATATATTGGTTAGAATCCATTCTAAAGGGATTCAAAGCTATATTTAGACTATTATACTAATTGAACTTTGGTTACCCTTTGGTCACCAATTTTGTCTACATTTCTTCAAATTTCAATTTGTACCAAAACGGGACGATTTCCTTCCCAAAGTTTCAAAACTATAGTTACGACTATATATTGGTTGCATTCGTTCCTAAAGTGGTTAAAAGCTATATTTAGAATATTATAATAATATATTCAACATTGGTTACTTCTTGGTCACCAATTTTGTCTACATTTCTCCAAATTCCCATTTGTACCAAAACGGGACGATTTTCTTCCCAAAGTTTCAAAACTATAGTTACGACTATATATTGGTTACATTCGTTTCTAATGTGGTTCAAAGCTATATTTAGAATATTATACTAATATATTCAACATTGGTTACTCCTTGATAACCAATTTTGTCTACATTTCTTCAAATTTCCATTTGTACCAAAACGGGACGATTTTCTTCCTAAAGTTTCAAAACTATAGTTAGGACTATATATTGGTTAGAATCCTTTCTAAAGGGGTTCAATGCTATATTTAGACTATTATACTAATATATTGAACTTGGGTTACTCCTTGATCACCAATTTTGTCTACATTTCTTCAAATTCCCATTTCTACCAAAACGGGACGATTTCGTTCCCAAAGTTTCAAAACTATACTTAGGACTACATTTTGGTTAGAATCCATTCTAAAGGGCTTCAAAGCTATATTTAGACTATTATACTAATATATTGAACTTTGGTTACTCTTTGGTCACCAATTTTGTCTACATTTCTTCAAATTTCAATTTGTACCAAAACGGGACGATTTCCTTCCCAAAGTTTCAAAACTATAGTTACGACTATATATTGGTTACATTCGTTTCTAAAGTGGTTCAAAGCTATATTTATAATATTATACTAATATATTCAACATTGGTTACTCCTTGATCACCAATTTTGTCTACATTTCTTCAAATTTCCATTTGTACCAAAACGGGACGATTTTCTTCCCAAAGTTTCAAAACTATAGTTAGGACTATATATTGGTTAGAATCCATTTTAAAGGGGTTCAAAGCTATATTTAGACTATTATACTAATATATTGAACTTTGGTTACTCCTTGGTCACCAATTTTGTTTACATTTCCTCAAATTCCCATTTGTACCAAAACGGGACGATTTTCTTCCCAAAGTTTCAAAACTATAGTTACGACTATATATTGGTTGCATTCGTTCCTAAAGTGGTTCAAACCTATATTTAGAATATTATAATAATATATTCAACATTGGTTACTTCTTGGTCACCAATTTTGTCTACATTTCTCCAAATTCCCATTTGTACCAAAACGGGACGATTTTCTTCGCAAAGTTTCAAAACTATAGTTACGACTATATATTGGTTGCATTCGTTCCTAAAGTGGTTCAAAGCTATATTTAGAATATTATAATAATATATTCAACATTGGTTACTTCTTGGTCACCAATTTTGTCTACATTTCTCCAAATTCCCATTTGTACCAAAACGGGACGATTTTCTTCCCAAAGTTTCAAAACTATAGTTACGACTATATATTGGTTACATTCGTTTCTAAAGTGGTTCATAGCTATATTTAGAATATTATACTAATATATTCAACATTGGTTACTCCTTGATAACCAATTTTGTCTACATTTCTTCAAATTTCCATTTGTACCAAAACGGGACGATTTTCTTCCCAAAGTTTCAAAACTATAGTTAGGACTATATATTGGTTAGAATCCATTCTAAAGGGGTTCAAAGCTATATTTAGACTATTATACTAATATATTGAACTTTGGTTACTCCTTGATCACCAATTTTGTCTACATTTCTTCAAATTCCCATTTGTACCAAAACGGGACGATTTCGTTCCCAAAGTTTCAAAACTATACTTAGGACTATATATTGGTTAGAATCCATTCTAAAGGGCTTCAAAGCTATATTTAGACTATTATACTAATATATTGAACTTTGGTTACTCTTTGGTCACCAATTTTGTCTACATTTCTTCAAATTTCAATTTGTACCAAAACGGGACGATTTCCTTCCCAAAGTTTCAAAACTATAGTTACGACTATATATTGGTTACATTCGTTTTTAAAGTGGTTCAAAGCTATATTTAGAATATTATACTAATATATTCAACATTGGTTACTCCTTGATCACCAATTTTGTCTACATTTCTTCAAATTTCCATTTCTACCAAAACGGGACGATTTTCTTCCCAAAGTTTCAAAACTATAGTTAGGACTATATATTGGTTAGAATCCATTCTAAAGGGGTTCAAAGCTATATTTAGACTATTATACTAATATATTGAACTTTGGTTACTCCTTGATCACCAATTTTGTCTACATTTCTTCAAATTCCCATTTGTACCAAAACGGGACGATTTCGCTCCCAAAGTTTCAAAACTATACTTAGGAATATATATTGGTTAGAATCCATTCTAAAGGGCTTCAAAGCTATATTTAGACTATTATACTAATATATTGAACTTTGGTTACTACTTGATCACCAATTTTGTCTACATTTCTTCAAATTCCCATTTGTACCAAAACGGGACGATTTCGTTCCCAAAGTTTCAAAACTATACTTAGGACTATATATTGGTTAGAATCCATTCTAAAGGGATTCAAAGCTATATTTAGACTATTATACTAATTGAACTTTGGTTACCCTTTGGTCACCAATTTTGTCTACATTTCTTCAAATTCCCATTTGTACCAAAACAGGACGATTTTCTTCCCAAAGTTTCAAAACTATAGTTACGACTATATATTGGTTGCATTCGTTCCTAAAGTGGTTAAAAGCTATATTTAGAATATTATAATAATATATTCAACATTGGTTACTTCTTGGTCACCAATTTTGTCTACATTTCTCCAAATTCCCATTTGTACCAAAACGGGACGATTTCGTTCCCAAAGTTTCAAAACTATACTTAGGACTACATTTTGGTTAGAATCCATTCTAAAGGGCTTCAAAGCTATATTTAGACTATTATACTAATATATTGAACTTTGGTTACTCTTTGGTCACCAATTTTGTCTACATTTCTTCAAATTTCAATTTGTACCAAAACGGGACGATTTCCTTCCCAAAGTTTCAAAACTATAGTTACGACTATATATTGGTTACATTCGTTTCTAAAGTGGTTCAAAGCTATATTTATAATATTATACTAATATATTCAACATTGGTTACTCCTTGATCACCAATTTTGTCTACATTTCTTCAAATTTCCATTTGTACCAAAACGGGACGATTTTCTTCCCAAAGTTTCAAAACTATAGTTAGGACTATATATTGGTTAGAATCCATTTTAAAGGGGTTCAAAGCTATATTTAGACTATTATACTAATATATTGAACTTTGGTTACTCCTTGGTCACCAATTTTGTTTACATTTCCTCAAATTCCCATTTGTACCAAAACGGGACGATTTTCTTCCCAAAGTTTCAAAACTATAGTTACGACTATATATTGGTTGCATTCGTTCCTAAAGTGGTTCAAACCTATATTTAGAATATTATAATAATATATTCAACATTGGTTACTTCTTGGTCACCAATTTTGTCTACATTTCTCCAAATTCCCATTTGTACCAAAACGGGACGATTTTCTTCGCAAAGTTTCAAAACTATAGTTACGACTATATATTGGTTGCATTCGTTCCTAAAGTGGTTCAAAGCTATATTTAGAATATTATAATAATATATTCAACATTGGTTACTTCTTGGTCACCAATTTTGTCTACATTTCTCCAAATTCCCATTTGTACCAAAACGGGACGATTTTCTTCCCAAAGTTTCAAAACTATAGTTACGACTATATATTGGTTACATTCGTTTCTAAAGTGGTTCATAGCTATATTTAGAATATTATTCTAATATATTCAACATTGGTTACTCCTTGATAACCAATTTTGTCTACATTTCTTCAAATTTCCATTTGTACCAAAACGGGACGATTTTCTTCCCAAAGTTTCAAAACTATAGTTAGGACTATATATTGGTTAGAATCCATTCTAAAGGGGTTCAAAGCTATATTTAGACTATTATACTAATATATTGAACTTTGGTTACTCCTTGATCACCAATTTTGTCTACATTTCTTCAAATTCCCATTTGTACCAAAACGGGACGATTTCGTTCCCAAAGTTTCAAAACTATACTTAGGACTATATATTGGTTAGAATCCATTCTAAAGGGCTTCAAAGCTATATTTAGACTATTATACTAATATATTGAACTTTGGTTACTCTTTGGTCACCAATTTTGTCTACATTTCTTCAAATTTCAATTTGTACCAAAACGGGACGATTTCCTTCCCAAAGTTTCAAAACTATAGTTACGACTATATATTGGTTACATTCGTTTTTAAAGTGGTTCAAAGCTATATTTAGAATATTATACTAATATATTCAACATTGGTTACTCCTTGATCACCAATTTTGTCTACATTTCTTCAAATTTCCATTTCTACCAAAACGGGACGATTTTCTTCCCAAAGTTTCAAAACTATAGTTAGGACTATATATTGGTTAGAATCCATTCTAAAGGGGTTCAAAGCTATATTTAGACTATTATACTAATATATTGAACTTTGGTTACTCCTTGATCACCAATTTTGTCTACATTTCTTCAAATTCCCATTTGTACCAAAACGGGACGATTTCGCTCCCAAAGTTTCAAAACTATACTTAGGAATATATATTGGTTAGAATCCATTCTAAAGGGCTTCAAAGCTATATTTAGACTATTATACTAATATATTGAACTTTGGTTACTACTTGATCACCAATTTTGTCTACATTTCTTCAAATTCCCATTTGTACCAAAACGGGACGATTTCGTTCCCAAAGTTTCAAAACTATACTTAGGACTATATATTGGTTAGAATCCATTCTAAAGGGATTCAAAGCTATATTTAGACTATTATACTAATTGAACTTTGGTTACCCTTTGGTCACCAATTTTGTCTACATTTCTTCAAATTTCAATTTGTACCAAAACGGGACGATTTCCTTCCCAAAGTTTCAAAACTATAGTTACGACTATATATTGGTTGCATTCGTTCCTAAAGTGGTTAAAAGCTATATTTAGAATATTATAATAATATATTCAACATTGGTTACTTCTTGGTCACCAATTTTATCTACATTTCTCCAAATTCCCATTTGTACCAAAACGGGACGATTTTCTTCCCAAAGTTTCAAAACTATAGTTACGACTATATATTGGTTACATTCGTTTCTAATGTGGTTCAAAGCTATATTTAGAATATTATACTAATATATTCAACATTGGTTACTCCTTGATAACCAATTTTGTCTACATTTCTTCAAATTTCCATTTGTACCAAAACGGGACGATTTTCTTCCCAAAGTTTCAAAACTATAGTTAGGACTATATATTGGTTAGAATCCATTCTAAAGGGGTTCAAAGATATATTTAGACTATTATACTAATATATTGAACTTTGGTTACTCTTTGGTCACCAATTTTGTCTACATTTCTTCAAATTTCAATTTGTACCAAAACGGGACGATTTCCTTCCCAAAGTTTCAAAACTATAGTTACGACTATATATTGGTTACATTCGTTTCTAAAGTGGTTCAAAGCTATATTTAGAATATTATACTAATATATTCAACATTGGTTACTCCTTGATCACCAATTTTGTCTACATTTCTTCAAATTTCCATTTCTACCAAAACGGGACGATTTTCTTCCCAAAGCTTCAAAACTATAGTTAGGACTATATATTGGTTAGAATCCATTCTAAAGGGGTTCAAAGCTATATTTAAACTATTATACTAATATATTGAACTTTGGTTACTCCTTGATCACCAATTTTGTCTACATTTCTTCAAATTCCCATTTGTACCAAAACAGGACGATTTTCTTCCCAAAGTTTCAAAACTATAGTTACGACTATATATTGGTTGCATTCGTTCCTAAAGTGGTTAAAAGCTATATTTAGAATATTATAATAATATATTCAACATTGGTTACTTCTTGGTCACCAATTTTGTCTACATTTCTCCAAATTCCCATTTGTACCAAAACGGGACGATTTTCTTCCCAAAGTTTCAAAACTATAGTTACGACTATATATTGGTTACATTCGTTTCTAATGTGGTTCAAAGCTATATTTAGAATATTATACTAATATATTCAACATTGGTTACTCCTTGATAACCAATTTTGTCTACATTTCTTCAAATTTCCATTTGTACCAAAACGGGACGATTTTCTTCCCAAAGTTTCAAAACTATAGTTAGGACTATATATTGGTTAGAATCCATTCTAAAGGGGTTCAAAGATATATTTAGACTATTATACTAATATATTGAACTTTTGTTACTCCTTGATCACCAATTTTGTCTACATTTCTTCAAATTCCCATTTGTACCAAAACGGGACGATTTCGTTCCCAAAGTTTCAAAACTATACTTAGGACTATATATTGGTTACATTCGTTTCTAAAGTGGTTCAAAGCTATATTTAGAATATTATACTAATATATTCAACATTGGTTACTCCTTGATCACCAATTTTGTCTACATTTCTTCAAATTTCCATTTCTACCAAAACGGGACGATTTCCTTCCCAAAGTTTCAAAACTATAGTTACGACTATATATTGGTTACATTCGTTTCTAAAGTGGTTCAAAGCTATATTTAGAATATTATACTAATATATTCAACATTGGTTACTCCTTGATCACCAATTTTGTCTACATTTCTTCAAATTTCCATTTCTACCAAAACGGGACGATTTTCTTCCCAAAGCTTCAAAACTATAGTTAGGACTATATATTGGTTAGAATCCATTCTAAAGGGGTTCAAAGCTATATTTAAACTATTATACTAATATATTGAACTTTGGTTACTCCTTGATCACCAATTTTGTCTACATTTCTTCAAATTCCCATTTGTACCAAAACAGGACGATTTTCTTCCCAAAGTTTCAAAACTATAGTTACGACTATATATTGGTTGCATTCGTTCCTAAAGTGGTTAAAAGCTATATTTAGAATATTATAATAATATATTCAACATTGGTTACTTCTTGGTCACCAATTTTGTCTACATTTCTCCAAATTCCCATTTGTACCAAAACGGGACGATTTTCTTCCCAAAGTTTCAAAACTATAGTTACGACTATATATTGGTTACATTCGTTTCTAATGTGGTTCAAAGCTATATTTAGAATATTATACTAATATATTCAACATTGGTTACTCCTTGATAACCAATTTTGTCTACATTTCTTCAAATTTCCATTTGTACCAAAACGGGACGATTTTCTTCCTAAAGTTTCAAAACTATAGTTAGGACTATATATTGGTTAGAATCCTTTCTAAAGGGGTTCAATGCTATATTTAGACTATTATACTAATATATTGAACTTTTGTTACTCCTTGATCACCAATTTTGTCTACATTTCTTCAAATTCCCATTTGTACCAAAACGGGACGATTTCGTTCCCAAAGTTTCAAAACTATACTTAGGACTATATATTGGTTAGAATCCACTCTAAAGGGCTTCAAAGCTATATTTAGACTATTATACTAATATATTGAACTTTGGTTACTCTTTGGTCACCAATTTTGTCTACATTTCTTCAAATTTCAATTTGTACCAAAACGGGACGATTTCCTTCCCAAAGTTTCAAAACTATAGTTACGACTATATATTGGTTACATTCGTTTCTAAAGTGGTTCAAAGCTATATTTAGAATATTATACTAATATATTCAACATTGGTTACTCCTTGATCACCAATTTTGTCTACATTTCTTCAAATTTCCATTTCTACCAAAACGGGACGATTTTCTTCCCAAAGCTTCAAAACTATAGTTAGGACTATATATTGGTTAGAATCCATTCTAAAGGGGTTCAAAGCTATATTTAAACTATTATACTAATATATTGAACTTTGGTTACTCCTTGATCACCAATTTTGTCTACATTTCTTCAAATTCCCATTTGTACCAAAACAGGACGATTTTCTTCCCAAAGTTTCAAAACTATAGTTACGACTATATATTGGTTGCATTCGTTCCTAAAGTGGTTAAAAGCTATATTTAGAATATTATAATAATATATTCAACATTGGTTACTTCTTGGTCACCAATTTTGTCTACATTTCTCCAAATTCCCATTTGTACCAAAACGGGACGATTTTCTTCCCAAAGTTTCAAAACTATAGTTACGACTATATATTGGTTACATTCGTTTCTAATGTGGTTCAAAGCTATATTTAGAATATTATACTAATATATTCAACATTGGTTACTCCTTGATAACCAATTTTGTCTACATTTCTTCAAATTTCCATTTGTACCAAAACGGGACGATTTTCTTCCCAAAGTTTCAAAACTATAGTTAGGACTATATATTGGTTAGAATCCATTCTAAAGGGGTTCAAAGATATATTTAGACTATTATACTAATATATTGAACTTTTGTTACTCCTTGATCACCAATTTTGTCTACATTTCTTCAAATTCCCATTTGTACCAAAACGGGACGATTTCGTTCCCAAAGTTTCAAAACTATACTTAGGACTACATTTTGGTTAGAATCCATTCTAAAGGGCTTCAAAGCTATATTTAGACTATTATACTAATATATTGAACTTTGGTTACTCTTTGGTCACCAATTTTGTCTACATTTCTTCAAATTTCAATTTGTACCAAAACGGGACGATTTCCTTCCCAAAGTTTCAAAACTATAGTTACGACTATATATTGGTTACATTCGTTTCTAAAGTGGTTCAAAGCTATATTTATAATATTATACTAATATATTCAACATTGGTTACTCCTTGATCACCAATTTTGTCTACATTTCTTCAAATTTCCATTTGTACCAAAACGGGACGATTTTCTTCCCAAAGTTTCAAAACTATAGTTAGGACTATATATTGGTTAGAATCCATTTTAAAGGGGTTCAAAGCTATATTTAGACTATTATACTAATATATTGAACTTTGGTTACTCCTTGGTCACCAATTTTGTTTACATTTCCTCAAATTCCCATTTGTACCAAAACGGGACGATTTTCTTCCCAAAGTTTCAAAACTATAGTTACGACTATATATTGGTTGCATTCGTTCCTAAAGTGGTTCAAACCTATATTTAGAATATTATAATAATATATTCAACATTGGTTACTTCTTGGTCACCAATTTTGTCTACATTTCTCCAAATTCCCATTTGTACCAAAACGGGACGATTTTCTTCGCAAAGTTTCAAAACTATAGTTACGACTATATATTGGTTGCATTCGTTCCTAAAGTGGTTCAAAGCTATATTTAGAATATTATAATAATATATTCAACATTGGTTACTTCTTGGTCACCAATTTTGTCTACATTTCTCCAAATTCCCATTTGTACCAAAACGGGACGATTTTCTTCCCAAAGTTTCAAAACTATAGTTACGACTATATATTGGTTACATTCGTTTCTAAAGTGGTTCATAGCTATATTTAGAATATTATACTAATATATTCAACATTGGTTACTCCTTGATCACCAATTTTGTCTACATTTCTTCAAATTTCCATTTGTACCAAAACGGGACGATTTTCTTCCCAAAGTTTCAAAACTATAGTTAGGACTATATATTGGTTAGAATCTATTCTAAAGGGGTTCAAAGCTATATTTAGACTATTATACTAATATATTGAACTTTGGTTACTCTTTGGTCACCAATTTTGTCTACATTTCTTCAATTTTCAATTTGTACCAAAACGGGACGATTTCCTTCCCAAAGTTTCAAAACTATAGTTACGACTATATATTGGTTACATTCGTTTCTAAAGTGGTTCAAAGCTATATTTAGAATATTATACTAATATATTCAACATTGGTTACTCCTTGATCACCAATTTTGTCTACATTTCTTCAAATTTCCATTTGTACCAAAACGGGACGATTTTCTTCCCAAAGTTTCAAAACTATAGTTAGGACTATATATTGGTTAGAATCCATTTTAAAGGGGTTCAAAGCTATATTTAGACTATTATACTAATATATTGAACTTTGGTTACTCCTTGGTCACCAATTTTGTTTACATTTCATCAAATTCCCATTTGTACCAAAACGGGACGATTTTCTTCCCAAAGTTTCAAAACTATAGTTAGGACTATATATTGGTTGCATTCTTTCCTAAAGTGGTTCAAACCTATATTTAGAATATTATAATAATATATTCAACATTGGTTACTCCTTGGTCACCAATTTTGTCTACATTTCCTCAAATTCCCATTTGTACCAAAACGGGACGATTTTCTTCGCAAAGTTTCAAAACTATAGTTACGACTATATATTGGTTGCATTCGTTCCTAAAGTGGTTCAAAGCTATATTTAGAATATTATAATAATATATTCAACATTGGTTACTTCTTGGTCACCAATTTTGTCTATATTTCTCCAAATTTCCATTTGTACCAAAACGGGATGATTTTCTTCCCAAAGTTTCAAAACTATAGTTACGACTATATATTGGTTACATTCGTTTCTAAAGTGGTTCAAAGCTATATTTAGAATATTATACTAATATATTCAACATTGGTTACTCCTTGATCACCAATTTTGTCTACATTTCTTCAAATTTCCATTTCTACCAAAACGGGACGATTTTCTTCCCAAAGTTTCAAAACTATAGTTAGGACTATATATTGGTTAGAATCTATTCTAAAGGGGTTCAAAGCTATATTTAGACTATTATACTAATATATTGAACTTTTGTTACTCCTTGATCACCAATTTTGTCTACATTTCTTCAAATTCCCATTTGTACCAAAACGGGACGATTTCGTTCCCAAAGTTTCAAAACTATACTTAGGACTACATTTTGGTTAGAATCCATTCTAAAGGGCTTCAAAGCTATATTTAGACTATTATACTAATATATTGAACTTTGGTTACTCTTTGGTCACCAATTTTGTCTACATTTCTTCAAATTTCAATTTGTACCAAAACGGGACGATTTCCTTCCCAAAGTTTCAAAACTATAGTTACGACTATATATTGGTTACATTCGTTTCTAAAGTGGTTCAAAGCTATATTTATAATATTATACTAATATATTCAACATTGGTTACTCCTTGATCACCAATTTTGTCTACATTTCTTCAAATTTCCATTTGTACCAAAACGGGACGATTTTCTTCCCAAAGTTTCAAAACTATAGTTAGGACTATATATTGGTTAGAATCCATTTTAAAGGGGTTCAAAGCTATATTTAGACTATTATACTAATATATTGAACTTTGGTTACTCCTTGGTCACCAATTTTGTTTACATTTCCTCAAATTCCCATTTGTACCAAAACGGGACGATTTTCTTCCCAAAGTTTCAAAACTATAGTTACGACTATATATTGGTTGCATTCGTTCCTAAAGTGGTTCAAACCTATATTTAGAATATTATAATAATATATTCAACATTGGTTACTTCTTGGTCACCAATTTTGTCTACATTTCTCCAAATTCCCATTTGTACCAAAACGGGACGATTTTCTTCGCAAAGTTTCAAAACTATAGTTACGACTATATATTGGTTGCATTCGTTCCTAAAGTGGTTCAAAGCTATATTTAGAATATTATAATAATATATTCAACATTGGTTACTTCTTGGTCACCAATTTTGTCTACATTTCTCCAAATTCCCATTTGTACCAAAACGGGACGATTTTCTTCCCAAAGTTTCAAAACTATAGTTACGACTATATATTGGTTACATTCGTTTCTAAAGTGGTTCATAGCTATATTTAGAATATTATACTAATATATTCAACATTGGTTACTCCTTGATCACCAATTTTGTCTACATTTCTTCAAATTTCCATTTGTACCAAAACGGGACGATTTTCTTCCCAAAGTTTCAAAACTATAGTTAGGACTATATATTGGTTAGAATCTATTCTAAAGGGGTTCAAAGCTATATTTAGACTATTATACTAATATATTGAACTTTGGTTACTCTTTGGTCACCAATTTTGTCTACATTTCTTCAATTTTCAATTTGTACCAAAACGGGACGATTTCCTTCCCAAAGTTTCAAAACTATAGTTACGACTATATATTGGTTACATTCGTTTCTAAAGTGGTTCAAAGCTATATTTAGAATATTATACTAATATATTCAACATTGGTTACTCCTTGATCACCAATTTTGTCTACATTTCTTCAAATTTCCATTTGTACCAAAACGGGACGATTTTCTTCCCAAAGTTTCAAAACTATAGTTAGGACTATATATTGGTTAGAATCCATTTTAAAGGGGTTCAAAGCTATATTTAGACTATTATACTAATATATTGAACTTTGGTTACTCCTTGGTCACCAATTTTGTTTACATTTCATCAAATTCCCATTTGTACCAAAACGGGACGATTTTCTTCCCAAAGTTTCAAAACTATAGCTACGACTATATATTGGTTGCATTCTTTCCTAAAGTGGTTCAAACCTATATTTAGAATATTATAATAATATATTCAACATTGGTTACTTCTTGGTCACCAATTTTGTCTACATTTCTCCAAATTCCCATTTGTACCAAAACGGGACGATTTTCTTCGCAAAGTTTCAAAACTATAGTTACGACTATATATTGGTTGCATTCGTTCCTAAAGTGGTTCAAAGCTATATTTAGAATATTATAATAATATATTCAACATTGGTTACTTCTTGGTCACCAATTTTGTCTACATTTCTCCAAATTCCCATTTGTACCAAAACGGGACGATTTTCTTCCCAAAGTTTCAAAACTATAGTTACGACTATATATTGGTTACATTCGTTTCTAAAGTGGTTCATAGCTATATTTAGAATATTATACTAATATATTCAACATTGGTTACTCCTTGATCACCAATTTTGTCTACATTTCTTCAAATTTCCATTTGTACCAAAACGGGACGATTTTCTTCCCAAAGTTTCAAAACTATAGTTAGGACTATATATTGGTTAGAATCTATTCTAAAGGGGTTCAAAGCTATATTTAGACTATTATACTAATATATTGAACTTTGGTTACTCTTTGGTCACCAATTTTGTCTACATTTCTTCAAATTTCAATTTGTACCAAAACGGGACGATTTCCTTCCCAAAGTTTCAAAACTATAGTTACGACTATATATTGGTTACATTCGTTTCTAAAGTGGTTCAAAGCTATATTTAGAATATTATACTAATATATTCAACATTGGTTACTCCTTGATCACCAATTTTGTCTACATTTCTTCAAATTTCCATTTGTACCAAAACGGGACGATTTTCTTCCCAAAGTTTCAAAACTATAGTTAGGACTATATAATGGTTAGAATCCATTTTAAAGGGGTTCAAAGCTATATTTAGACTATTATACTAATATATTGAACTTTGGTTACTCCTTGGTCACCAATTTCGTTTACATTTCCTCAAATTCCCATTTGTACCAAAACGGGACGATTTTCTTCCCAAAGTTTCAAAACTATAGCTACGACTATATATTGGTTGCATTCGTTCCTAAAGTGGTTCAAACCTATATTTAGAATATTATAATAATATATTCAACATTGGTTACTTCTTGGTCACCAATTTTGTCTACATTTCTCCAAATTCCCATTTGTACCAAAACGGGACGATTTTCTTCGCAAAGTTTCAAAACTATAGTTACGACTATATATTGGTTGCATTCGTTCCTAAAGTGGTTCAAAGCTATATTTAGAATATTATAATAATATATTCAACATTGGTTACTTCTTGGTCACCAATTTTGTCTACATTTCTCCAAATTCCCATTTGTACCAAAACGGGACGATTTTCTTCCCAAAGTTTCAAAACTATAGTTACGACTATATATTGGTTACATTCGTTTCTAAAGTGGTTCATAGCTATATTTAGAATATTATACTAATATATTCAACATTGGTTACTCCTTGATCACCAATTTTGTCTACATTTCTTCAAATTTCCATTTGTACCAAAACGGGACGATTTTCTTCCCAAAGTTTCAAAACTATAGTTAGGACTATATATTGGTTAGAATCTATTCTAAAGGGGTTCAAAGTTATATTTAGACTATTATACTAATATATTGAACTTTGGTTACTCCTTGATCACCAATTTTCTCTACATTTCTTCAAATTCCCATTTGTACCAAAACGGGACGATTTCGTTCCCAAAGTTTCAAAACTATAGTTAGGACTATATATTGGTTAGAATCCATTCTAAAGGGGTTCAAAGCTATATTTAGACTATTATACTAATATATTGAACTTTGGTTACTCCTTGATTACCAATTTTGTCTACATTTCTTCAAATTTCCATTTGTACCAAAACGGGACGATTTCGTTCCCAAAGTTTCAAAACTATACTTAGGACTATATATTGGTTAGAATCCATTCTAAAGGGCTTCAAAGCTATATTTAGACTATTATACTAATATATTGAACTTTGATTACTCCTTGGTCACCATTTTGGTCTACATTTCTTCTAATTCCCATTTGTACCTAAACAGGACGATTTTCTTCCCAAAGTTTTAAAACTATACTTAGGACTATATATTGGTTAGAATCTATTCTAAAGGGCTTCAAAGCTATATTTAGACTATTATAGTAATATATTGAACTTGGGTTACTCCTTGGTCACCAATTTTGTCTACATTTCTTCAAATTCCCATTTGTACCAAAACGGGACGATTTTCTTCCCAAAGTTTCAAAACTATAGTTACGACTATATATTGGTTGCATTCGTTTCTAAAGTGGTTCAAAGCTATATTTAGAATATTATACTAATATATTCAACATTGGTTACTCCTTGATCACCAATTTTGTCTACATTTCTTCAAATTTCCATTTCTACCAAAACGGGACGATTTTCTTCCCAAAGTTTCAAAACTATAGTTAGGACTATATATTGGTTAGAATCCATTCTAAAGGGGTTCAAAGCTATATTTAGACTATTATACTAATATATTGAACTTTGGTTACTCCTTGATCACCAATTTTGTCTACATTTCTTCAAATTCCCATTTGTACCAAAACGGGACGATTTCGCTCCCAAAGTTTCAAAACTATACTTAGGACTATATATTGGTTAGAATCCATTCTAAAGGGCTTCAAAGCTATATTTAGACTATTATACTAATATATTGAACTTTGGTTACTCTTTGGTCACCAATTTTGTCTACATTTCTTCAAATTTCAATTTGTACCAAAACGGGAAGATTTCCTTCCCAAAGTTTCAAAACTATAGTTAGGACTATATATTGGTTAGAATCCCTTCTAAAGGGGTTCAAATCTATATTTAGACTATTATAGTAATATATTGAACTTTGGTTACTCCTTGGTCACCAATTTTGTTTACATTTCCTCAAATTCCCATTTGTACCAAAACGGGACGATTTTCTTCCCAAAGTTTCAAAACTATAGTTACGACTATATATTGGTTGCATTCGTTCCTAAAGTGGTTCAAACCTATATTTAGAATATTATAATAATATATTCAACATTGGTTACTTCTTGTTCACCAATTTTGTCTACATTTCTCCAAATTCCCATTTGTACCAAAACGGGACGATTTTCTTCGCAAAGTTTCAAAACTATAGTTACGACTATATATTGGTTGCATTCGTTCCTAAAGTGGTTCAAAGCTATATTTAGAATATTATAATAATATATTCAACATTGGTTACTTCTTGGTCACCAATTTTGTCTACATTTCTTCAAATTTCCATTTGTACCAAAACGGGACGATTTTCTTCCTAAAGTTTCAAAACTATACTTAGGACTACATTTTGGTTAGAATCCATTCTAAAGGGCTTCAAAGCTATATTTAGACTATTATACTAATATATTGAACTTTGGTTACTCTTTGGTCACCAATTTTGTCTACATTTCTTCAAATTTCAATTTGTACCAAAACAGGACGATTTCCTTCCCATTGTTTCAAAACTATAGTTACGACTATATATTGGTTACATTCGTTTCTAAAGTGGTTCAAAGCTATATTTAGAATATTATACTAATATATTGAACTTTTGTTACTCCTTGATCACCAATTTTGTCTACATTTCTTCAAATTCCCATTTGTACCAAAACGGGACGATTTCGTTCCCAAAGTTTCAAAACTATACTTAGGACTATATATTGGTTAGAATCCACTCTAAAGGGCTTCAAAGCTATATTTAGACTATTATACTAATATATTGAACTTTGGTTACTCTTTGGTCACCAATTTTGTCTACATTTCTTCAAATTTCAATTTGTACCAAAACGGGACGATTTCCTTCCCAAAGTTTCAAAACTATAGTTACGACTATATATTGGTTACATTCGTTTCTAAAGTGGTTCAAAGCTATATTTAGAATATTATACTAATATATTCAACATTGGGTACTCCTTGATCACCAATTTTGTCTACATTTCTTCAAATTTCCATTTCTACCAAAACGGGACGATTTTCTTCCCAAAGCTTCAAAACTATAGTTAGGACTATATATTGGTTAGAATCCATTCTAAAGGGGTTCAAAGCTATATTTAAACTATTATACTAATATATTGAACTTTGGTTACTCCTTGATCACCAATTTTGTCTACATTTCTTCAAATTCCCATTTGTACCAAAACAGGACGATTTTCTTCCCAAAGTTTCAAAACTATAGTTACGACTATATATTGGTTGCATTCGTTCCTAAAGTGGTTAAAAGCTATATTTAGAATATTATAATAATATATTCAACATTGGTTACTTCTTGGTCACCAATTTTGTCTACATTTCTCCAAATTCCCATTTGTACCAAAACGGGACGATTTTCTTCCCAAAGTTTCAAAACTATAGTTACGACTATATATTGGTTACATTCATTTCTAATGTGGTTCAAAGCTATATTTAGAATATTATACTAATATATTCAACATTGGTTACTCCTTGATAACCAATTTTGTCTACATTTCTTCAAATTTCCATTTGTACCAAAACGGGACGATTTTCTTCCTAAAGTTTCAAAACTATAGTTAGGACTATATATTGGTTAGAATCCTTTCTAAAGGGGTTCAAAGCTATATTTAGACTATTATACTAATATATTGAACTTTGGTTACTCCTTGATCACCAATTTTGTCTACATTTCTTCAAATTCCCATTTGTACCAAAACGGGACGATTTCGTTCCCAAAGTTTCAAAACTATACTTAGGACTACATTTTGGTTAGAATCCATTCTAAAGGGCTTCAAAGCTATATTTAGACTATTATACTAATATATTGAACTTTGGTTACTCTTTGGTCACCAATTTTGTCTACATTTCTTCAAATTTCAATTTGTACCAAAACGGGACGATTTCCTTCCCAAAGTTTCAAAACTATAGTTACGACTATATATTGGTTACATTCGTTTCTAAAGTGGTTCAAAGCTATATTTAGAATATTATACTAATATATTCAACATTGGTTACTCCTTGATCACCAATTTTGTCTACATTTCTTCAAATTTCCATTTGTACCAAAACGGGACGATTTTCTTCCCAAAGTTTCAAAACTATAGTTAGGACTATATATTGGTTAGAATCCATTTTAAAGGGGTTCAAAGCTATATTTAGACTATTATACTAATATATTGAACTTTGGTTACTCCTTGGTCACCAATTTTGTTTACATTTCCTCAAATTCCCATTTGTACCAAAACGGGACGATTTTCTTCCCAAAGTTTCAAAACTATAGTTACGACTATATATTGGTTGCATTCGTTCCTAAAGTGGTTCAAACCTATATTTAGAATATTATAATAATATATTCAACATTGGTTACTCCTTGATCACCAATTTTGTCTACATTTCTTCAAATTTCCATTTCTACCAAAACGGGACGATTTTCTTCCCAAAGCTTCAAAACTATAGTTAGGACTATATATTGGTTAGAATCCATTCTAAAGGGGTTCAAAGCTATATTTAAACTATTATACTAATATATTGAACTTTGGTTACTCCTTGATCACCAATTTTGTCTACATTTCTTCAAATTTCCATTTGTACCAAAACGGGACGATTTTCTTCCCAAAGTTTCAAAACTATAGTTAGGACTATATATTGGTTAGAATCTATTCTAAAGGGGTTCAAAGTTATATTTAGACTATTATACTAATATATTGAACTTTGGTTACTCCTTGATCACCAATTTTGTCTACATTTCTTCAAATTCCCATTTGTACCAAAACGGGACGATTTCGTTCCCAAAGTTTCAAAACTATAGTTAGGACTATATATTGGTTAGAATCCATTCTAAAGGGGTTCAAAGCTATATTTAGACTATTATACTAATATATTGAACTTTGGTTACTCCTTGATTACCAATTTTGTCTACATTTCTTCAAATTTCCATTTGTACCAAAACGGGACGATTTCGTTCCCAAAGTTTCAAAACTATAATTAGGACTATATATTGGTTAGAATCCATTCTAAAGGGCTTCAAAGCTATATTTAGACTATTATACTAATATATTGAACTTTGATTACTCCTTGGTCACCATTTTGGTCTACATTTCTTCTAATTCCCATTTGTACCTAAACAGGACGATTTTCTTCCCAAAGTTTTAAAACTATACTTAGAACTATATATTGGTTAGAATCTATTCTAAAGGGCTTCAAAGCTATATTTAGACTATTATAGTAATATATTGAACTTGGGTTACTCCTTGGTCACCAATTTTGTCTACATTTCTTCAAATTCCCATTTGTACCAAAACGGGACGATTTTCTTCCCAAAGTTTCAAAACTATAGTTACGACTATATATTGGTTGCATTCGTTTCTAAAGTGGTTCAAAGCTATATTTAGAATGTTATACTAATATATTCAACATTGGTTACTCCTTGATCACCAATTTTGTCTACATTTCTTCAAATTTCCATTTCTACCAAAACGGGACGATTTTCTTCCCAAAGTTTCAAAACTATAGTTAGGACTATATATTGGTTAGAATCCATTCTAAAGGGGTTCAAAGCTATATTTAGACTATTATACTAATATATTGAACTTTGGTTACTCCTTGATCACCAATTTTGTCTACATTTCTTCAAATTCCCATTTGTACCAAAACGGGACGATTTCGCTCCCAAAGTTTCAAAACTATACTTAGGACTATATATTGGTTAGAATCCATTCTAAAGGGCTTCAAAGCTATATTTAGACTATTATACTAATATATTGAACTTTGGTTACTCTTTGGTCACCAATTTTGTCTACATTTCTTCAAATTTCAATTTGTACCAAAACGGGAAGATTTCCTTCCCAAAGTTTCAAAACTATAGTTAGGACTATATATTGGTTAGAATCCCTTCTAAAGGGGTTCAAATCTATATTTAGACTATTATAGTAATATATTGAACTTTGGTTACTCCTTGGTCACCAATTTTGTTTACATTTCCTCAAATTCCCATTTGTACCAAAACGGGACGATTTTCTTCCCAAAGTTTCAAAACTATAGTTACGACTATATATTGGTTGCATTCGTTCCTAAAGTGGTTCAAACCTATATTTAGAATATTATAATAATATATTCAACATTGGTTACTTCTTGGTCACCAATTTTGTCTACATTTCTCCAAATTCCCATTTGTACCAAAACGGGACGATTTTCTTCGCAAAGTTTCAAAACTATAGTTACGACTATATATTGGTTGCATTCGTTCCTAAAGTGGTTCAAAGCTATATTTAGAATATTATAATAATATATTCAACATTGGTTACTTCTTGGTCACCAATTTTGTCTACATTTCTCCAAATTCCCATTTGTACCAAAACGGGACGATTTTCTTCCTAAAGTTTCAAAACTATAGTTACTTTTATATATTGGTTACATTCGTTTCTAAAGTGGTTCAAAGCTATATTTAGAATATTATACTAATATATTCAACATTGGTTACTCCTTGATCACCAATTTTGTCTACATTTCTTCAAATTTCCATTTGTACCAAAACGGGACGATTTTCTTCCCAAAGTTTCAAAACTATAGTTAGGACTATATATTGGTTAGAATCTATTCTAAAGGGGTTCAAAGTTATATTTAGACTATTATACTCATATATTGAACTTTGGTTACTCCTTGATCACCAATTTTGTCTACATTTCTTCAAATTCCCATTTGTACCAAAACGGGACGATTTCGTTCCCAAAGTTTCAAAACTATACTTAGGACTATATATTGGTTAGAATCCATTCTAAAGGGCTTCAAAGCTATATTTAGACTATTATACTAATATATTGAACTTTGGTTACTCTTTGGTCACAAATTTTGTCTACATTTCTTCAAATTTCAATTTGTACCAAAACGGGACGATTTCCTTCCCAAAGTTTCAAAACTATAGTTAGGACTATATATTGGTTAGAATCCATCCTAAAAGGGTTAAAAGTTATATTTAGACTATTATACTAATATATTGATCTTTGGTTACTCTTTGGTCACCAACTTTGTCTTCATTTCTTCAAATTCCCATTTGTACCAAAACAAGACGATTTTCTTCCCAAAGTTTCAAAACTATACTTAGGACTATATATTGGTTAGAATCTATTCTAAAGGGCTTCAAAGCTATATTTAGACTATTATAGTAATATATTGAACTTTGGTTACTCCTTGGTCACCAATTTTGTCTACATTTCTTCAAATTCCCATTTGTACCAAAACGGGACGATTTTCTTCCCAAAGTTTCAAAACTATAGTTACGACTATATATTGGTTGCATTCGTTTCTAAAGTGGTTCAAAGCTATATTTAGAATATTATACTAATATATTCAACATTGGTTACTCCTTGATCACCAATTTTGTCTACATTTCTTAAAATTTCCATTTGTACCAAAACAAGACGATTTTCTTCCCAAAGTTTAAAAACTATACTTGGGACTATATTTTGGTTAGAATCCATTCTAAAGGGCTTCAAAGCTATATTTAGACTATTATACTAATATATTGAACTTTGGTTACTCCTTGGTCACCAATTTTGTCTACATTTCTTCAAATTTCCATTTATACCAAAACGGGACGATTTTCTTCCCTAAGTTTCAAAACTATAGTTAGGACTATATATTGGTTAGAATCTATTCTAAAGGGGTTCAAAGCTATATTTAGACTATTATACTAATATATTGAACTTTGGTTACTCTTTGGTCACCAATTTTGTCTACATTTCTTCAAATTTCAATTTGTACCAAAACGGGACGATTTCCTTCCCAAAGTTTCAAAACTATAGTTACGACTATATATTGGTTACATTCGTTTCTAAAGTGGTACAAAGCTATATTTAGAATATTATACTAATATATTCAACATTGGTTACTCCTTGATCACCAATTTTGTCTACATTTCTTCAAATTTCCATTTCTACCAAAACGGGACGATTTTCTTCCCAAAGCTTCAAAACTATAGTTAGGACTATATATTGGTTAGAATCCATTCTAAAGGGGTTCAAAGCTATATTTAAACTATTATACTAATATATTGAACTTTGGTTACTCCTTGATCACCAATTTTGTCTACATTTCTTCAAATTCCCATTTGTACCAAAACAGGACGATTTTCTTCCCAAAGTTTCAAAACTATAGTTACGACTATATATTGGTTGCATTCGTTCCTAAAGTGGTTAAAAGCTATATTTAGAATATTATAATAATATATTCAACATTGGTTACTTCTTGGTCACCAATTTTGTCTACATTTCTCCAAATTCCCATTTGTACCAAAACGGGACGATTTTCTTCCCAAAGTTTCAAAACTATAGTTACGACTATATATTGGTTACATTCGTTTCTAATGTGGTTCAAAGCTATATTTAGAATATTATACTAATATATTCAACATTGGTTACTCCTTGATAACCAATTTTGTCTACATTTCTTCAAATTTCCATTTGTACCAAAACGGGACGATTTTCTTCCCAAAGTTTCAAAACTATAGTTAGGACTATATATTGGTTAGAATCCATTCTAAAGGGGTTCAAAGATATATTTAGACTATTATACTAATATATTGAACTTTTGTTACTCCTTGATCACCAATTTTGTCTACATTTCTTCAAATTCCCATTTGTACCAAAACGGGACGATTTCGTTCCCAAAGTTTCAAAACTATACTTAGGACTATATATTGGTTAGAATCCACTCTAAAGGGCTTCAAAGCTATATTTAGACTATTATACTAATATATTGAACTTTGGTTACTCTTTGGTCACCAATTTCGTCTACATTTCTTCAAATTTCAATTTGTACCAAAACGGGACGATTTCCTTCCCAAAGTTTCAAAACTATAGTTACGACTATATATTGGTTACATTCGTTTCTAAAGTGGTTCAAAGCTATATTTAGAATATTATACTAATATATTCAACATTGGTTACTCCTTGATCACCAATTTTGTCTACATTTCTTCAAATTTCCATTTGTACCAAAACGGGACGATTTTCTTCCCAAAGTTTCAAAACTATAGTTAGGACTATATATTGGTTAGAATCTATTCTAAAGGGGTTCAAAGTTATATTTAGACTATTATACTAATATATTGAACTTTGGTTACTCCTTGATCACCAATTTTGTCTACATTTCTTCAAATTCCCATTTGTACCAAAACGGGACGATTTCGTTCCCAAAGTTTCAAAACTATACTTAGGACTATATATTGGTTAGAATCCATTCTAAAGGGCTTCAAAGCTATATTTAGACTATTATACTAATATATTGAACTTTGGTTACTCTTTGGTCACAAATTTTGTCTACATTTCTTCAAATTTCAATTTGTACCAAAACAGGACGATTTCCTTCCCAAAGTTTCAAAACTATAGTTAGGACTATATATTGGTTAGAATCCATCCTAAAAGGGTTAAAAGTTATATTTAGACTATTATACTAATATATTGATCTTTGGTTACTCTTTGGTCACCAACTTTGTCTTCATTTCTTCAAATTCCCATTTGTACCAAAACAAGACGATTTTCTTCCCAAAGTTTCAAAACTATACTTAGGACTATATATTGGTTAGAATCTATTCTAAAGGGCTTCAAAGCTATATTTAGACTATTATAGTAATATATTGAACTTTGGTTACTCCTTGGTCACCAATTTTGTCTACATTTCTTCAAATTCCCATTTGTACCAAAACGGGACGATTTTCTTCCCAAAGTTTCAAAACTATAGTTACGACTATATATTGGTTGCATTCGTTTCTAAAGTGGTTCAAAGCTATATTTAGAATATTATACTAATATATTCAACATTGGTTACTCCTTGATCACCAATTTTGTCTACATTTCTTCAAATTTCCATTTGTACCAAAACAAGACGATTTTCTTCCCAAAGTTTAAAAACTATACTTGGGACTATATTTTGGTTAGAATCCATTCTAAAGGGCTTCAAAGCTATATTTAGACTATTATACTAATATATTGAACCTTGGTTACTCCTTGGTCACCAATTTTGTCTACATTTCTTCAAATTTCCATTTATACCAAAACGGGACGATTTTCTTCCCTAAGTTTCAAAACTATAGTTAGGACTATATATTGGTTAGAATCTATTCTAAAGGGGTTCAAAGCTATATTTAGACTATTATACTAATATATTGAACTTTGGTTACTCTTTGGTCACCAATTTTGTCTACATTTCTTCAAATTTCAATTTGTACCAAAACGGGACGATTTCCTTCCCAAAGTTTCAAAACTATAGTTACGACTATATATTGGTTACATTCATTTCTAAAGTGGTTCAAAGCTATATTTAGAATATTATACTAATATATTCAACATTGGTTACTCCTTGATCACCAATTTTGTCTACATTTCTTCAAATTTCAATTTGTACCAAAACGGGACGATTTCCTTCCCAAAGTTTCAAAACTATAGTTACCACTATATATTGGTTACATTCGTTTCTAAAGTGGTTCAAAGCTATATTTAGAATATTATACTAATATATTCAACATTGGTTACTCCTTGATCACCAATTTTGTCTACATTTCTTCAAATTTCCATTTGTACCAAAACGGGACGATTTTCTTCCCAAAGTTTCAAAACTATAGTTAGGACTATATATTGGTTAGAATCTATTCTAAAGGGGTTCAAAGTTATATTTAGACTATTATACTAATATATTGAACTTTGGTTACTCCTTGATCACCAATTTTGTCTACATTTCTTCAAATTCCCATTTGTACCAAAACGGGACGATTTCGTTCCCAAAGTTTCAAAACTATACTTAGGACTATATATTGGTTAGAATCCATTCTAAAGGGCTTCAAAGCTATATTTAGACTATTATACTAATATATTGAACTTTGGTTACTCTTTGGTCACAAATTTTGTCTACATTTCTTCAAATTTCAATTTGTACCAAAACGGGACGATTTCCTTCCCAAAGTTTAAAAACTATACTTGGGACTATATTTTGGTTAGAATCCATTCTAAAGGGCTTCAAAGCTATATTTAGACTATTATACTAATATATTGAACTTTGGTTACTCCTTGGTCACCAATTTTGTCTACATTTCTTCAAATTTCCATTTATACCAAAACGGGACGATTTTCTTCCCTAAGTTTCAAAACTATAGTTAGAACTATATATTGGTTAGAATCTATTCTAAAGGGGTTCAAAGCTATATTTAGACTATTATACTAATATATTGAACTTTGGTTACTCTTTGGTCACCAATTTTGTCTACATTTCTTCAAATTTCAATTTGTACCAAAACGGGACGATTTCCTTCCCAAAGTTTCAAAACTATAGTTACGACTATATATTGGTTACATTCGTTTCTAAAGTGGTTCAAAGCTATATTTAGAATATTATACTAATATATTCAACATTGGTTACTCCTTGATCACCAATTTTGTCTACATTTCTTCAAATTTCCATTTCTACCAAAACGGGACGATTTTCTTCCCAAAGCTTCAAAACTATAGTTAGGACTATATATTGGTTAGAATCCATTCTAAAGGGGTTCAAAGCTATATTTAAACTATTATACTAATATATTGAACTTTGGTTACTCCTTGATCACCAATTTTGTCTACATTTCTTCAAATTCCCATTTGTACCAAAACAGGACGATTTTCTTCCCAAAGTTTCAAAACTATAGTTACGACTATATATTGGTTGCATTCGTTCCTAAAGTGGTTAAAAGCTATATTTAGAATATTATAATAATATATTCAACATTGGTTACTTCTTGGTCACCAATTTTGTCTACATTTCTCCAAATTCCCATTTGTACCAAAACGGGACGATTTTCTTCCCAAAGTTTCAAAACTATAGTTACGACTATATATTGGTTACATTCGTTTCTAATGTGGTTCAAAGCTATATTTAGAATATTATACTAATATATTCAACATTGGTTACTCCTTGATCACCAATTTTTTCTACATTTCCTCAAATTCCCATTTGTACCAAAACGGGACGATTTTCTTCCCAAAGTTTCAAAACTATAGTTACGACTATATATTGGTTGCATTCGTTCCTAAAGTGGTTAAAAGCTATATTTAGAATATTATAATAATATATTCAACATTGGTTACTTCTTGGTCACCAATTTTGTCTACATTTCTCCAAATTCCCATTTGTACCAAAACGGGACGATTTTCTTCCCAAAGTTTCAAAACTATAGTTACGACTATATATTGGTTACATTCGTTTCTAATGTGGTTCAAAGCTATATTTAGAATATTATACTAATATATTCAACATTGGTTACTCCTTGATAACCAATTTTGTCTACATTTCTTCAAATTTCCATTTGTACCAAAACGGGACGATTTTCTTCCCAAAGTTTCAAAACTATAGTTAGGACTATATATTGGTTAGAATCCATTCTAAAGGGGTTCAAAGATATATTTAGACTATTATACTAATATATTGAACTTTTGTTACTCCTTGATCACCAATTTTGTCTACATTTCTTCAAATTCCCATTTGTACCAAAACGGGACGATTTCGTTCCCAAAGTTTCAAAACTATACTTAGGACTATATATTGGTTAGAATCCACTCTAAAGGGCTTCAAAGCTATATTTAGACTATTATACTAATATATTGAACTTTGGTTACTCTTTGGTCACCAATTTTGTCTACATTTCTTCAAATTTCAATTTGTACCAAAACGGGACGATTTCCTTCCCAAAGTTTCAAAACTATAGTTACGACTATATATTGGTTACATTCGTTTCTAAAGTGGTTCAAAGCTATATTTAGAATATTATACTAATATATTCAACATTGGTTACTCCTTGATCACCAATTTTGTCTACATTTCTTCAAATTTCCATTTCTACCAAAACGGGACGATTTTCTTCCCAAAGCTTCAAAACTATAGTTAGGACTATATATTGGTTAGAATCCATTCTAAAGGGGTTCAAAGCTATATTTAAACTATTATACTAATATATTGAACTTTGGTTACTCCTTGATCACCAATTTTGTCTACATTTCTTCAAATTCCCATTTGTACCAAAACAGGACGATTTTCTTCCCAAAGTTTCAAAACTATAGTTACGACTATATATTGGTTGCATTCGTTCCTAAAGTGGTTAAAAGCTATATTTAGAATATTATAATAATATATTCAACATTGGTTACTTCTTGGTCACCAATTTTGTCTACATTTCTCCAAATTCCCATTTGTACCAAAACGGGACGATTTTCTTCCCAAAGTTTCAAAACTATAGTTACGACTATATATTGGTTACATTCGTTTCTAATGTGGTTCAAAGCTATATTTAGAATATTATACTAATATATTCAACATTGGTTACTCCTTGATAACCAATTTTGTCTACATTTCTTCAAATTTCCATTTGTACCAAAACGGGACGATTTTCTTCCTAAAGTTTCAAAACTATAGTTAGGACTATATATTGGTTAGAATCCTTTCTAAAGGGGTTCAATGCTATATTTAGACTATTATACTAATATATTGAACTTGGGTTACTCCTTGATCACCAATTTTGTCTACATTTCTTCAAATTCCCATTTGTACCAAAACGGGACGATTTCGTTCCCAAAGTTTCAAAACTATACTTAGGACTACATTTTGGTTAGAATCCATTCTAAAGGGCTTCAAAGCTATATTTAGACTATTATACTAATATATTGAACTTTGGTTACTCTTTGGTCACCAATTTTGTCTACATTTCTTCAAATTTCAATTTGTACCAAAACGGGACGATTTCCTTCCCAAAGTTTCAAAACTATAGTTACGACTATATATTGGTTACATTCGTTTCTAAAGTGGTTCAAAGCTATATTTATAATATTATACTAATATATTCAACATTGGTTACTCCTTGATCACCAATTTTGTCTACATTTCTTCAAATTTCCATTTGTACCAAAACGGGACGATTTTCTTCCCAAGGTTTCAAAACTATAGTTAGGACTATATATTGGTTAGAATCCATTTTAAAGGGGTTCAAAGCTATATTTAGACTATTATACTAATATATTGAACTTTGGTTACTCCTTGGTCACCAATTTTGTTTACATTTCCTCAAATTCCCATTTGTACCAAAACGGGACGATTTTCTTCCCAAAGCTTCAAAACTATAGTTAGGACTATATATTGGTTAGAATCCATTCTAAAGGGGTTCAAAGCTATATTTAAACTATTATACTAATATATTGAACTTTGGTTACTCCTTGATCACCAATTTTGTCTACATTTCTTCAAATTCCCATTTGTACCAAAACAGGACGATTTTCTTCCCAAAGTTTCAAAACTATAGTTACGACTATATATTGGTTGCATTCGTTCCTAAAGTGGTTAAAAGCTATATTTAGAATATTATAATAATATATTCAACATTGGTTACTTCTTGGTCACCAATTTTGTCTACATTTCTCCAAATTCCCATTTGTACCAAAACGGGACGATTTTCTTCCCAAAGTTTCAAAACTATAGTTACGACTATATATTGGTTACATTCGTTTCTAATGTGGTTCAAAGCTATATTTAGAATATTATACTAATATATTCAACATTGGTTACTCCTTGATAACCAATTTTGTCTACATTTCTTCAAATTTCCATTTGTACCAAAACGGGACGATTTTCTTCCCAAAGTTTCAAAACTATAGTTAGGACTATATATTGGTTAGAATCCATTCTAAAGGGGTTCAAAGATATATTTAGACTATTATACTAATATATTGAACTTTTGTTACTCCTTGATCACCAATTTTGTCTACATTTCTTCAAATTCCCATTTGTACCAAAACGGGACGTTTTCGTTCCCAAAGTTTCAAAACTATACTTAGGACTATATATTGGTTAGAATCCACTCTAAAGGGCTTCAAAGCTATATTTAGACTATTATACTAATATATTGAACTTTGGTTACTCTTTGGTCACCAATTTTGTCTACATTTCTTCAAATTTCAATTTGTACCAAAACGGGACGATTTCCTTCCCAAAGTTTCAAAACTATAGTTACGACTATATATTGGTTACATTCGTTTCTAAAGTGGTTCAAAGCTATATTTAGAATATTATACTAATATATTCAACATTGGTTACTCCTTGATCACCAATTTTGTCTACATTTCTTCAAATTTCCATTTCTACCAAAACGGGACGATTTTCTTCCCAAAGCTTCAAAACTATAGTTAGGACTATATATTGGTTAGAATCCATTCTAAAGGGGTTCAAAGCTATATTTAAACTATTATACTAATATATTGAACTTTGGTTACTCCTTGATCACCAATTTTGTCTACATTTCTTCAAATTCCCATTTGTACCAAAACAGGACGATTTTCTTCCCAAAGTTTCAAAACTATAGTTACGACTATATATTGGTTGCATTCGTTCCTAAAGTGGTTAAAAGCTATATTTAGAATATTATAATAATATATTCAACATTGGTTACTTCTTGGTCACCAATTTTGTCTACATTTCTCCAAATTCCCATTTGTACCAAAACGGGACGATTTTCTTCCCAAAGTTTCAAAACTATAGTTACGACTATATATTGGTTACATTCGTTTCTAATGTGGTTCAAAGCTATATTTAGAATATTATACTAATATATTCAACATTGGTTACTCCTTGATAACCAATTTTGTCTACATTTCTTCAAATTTCCATTTGTACCAAAACGAGACGATTTTCTTCCTAAAGTTTCAAAACTATAGTTAGGACTATATATTGGTTAGAATCCTTTCTAAAGGGGTTCAATGCTATATTTAGACTATTATACTAATATATTGAACTTGGGTTACTCCTTGATCACCAATTTTGTCTACATTTCTTCAAATTCCCATTTGTACCAAAACGGGACGATTTCGTTCCCAAAGTTTCAAAACTATACTTAGGACTACATTTTGGTTAGAATCCATTCTAAAGGGCTTCAAAGCTATATTTAGACTATTATACTAATATATTGAACTTTGGTTACTCTTTGGTCACCAATTTTGTCTACATTTCTTCAAATTTCAATTTGTACCAAAACGGGACGATTTCCTTCCCAAAGTTTCAAAACTATAGTTACGACTATATATTGGTTACATTCGTTTCTAAAGTGGTTCAAAGCTATATTTATAATATTATACTAATATATTCAACATTGGTTACTCCTTGATCACCAATTTTGTCTACATTTCTTCAAATTTCCATTTGTACCAAAACGGGACGATTTTCTTCCCAAAGTTTCAAAACTATAGTTAGGACTATATATTGGTTAGAATCCATTTTAAAGGGGTTCAAAGCTATATTTAGACTATTATACTAATATATTGAACTTTGGTTACTCCTTGGTCACCAATTTTGTTTACATTTCCTCAAATTCCCATTTGTACCAAAACGGGACGATTTTCTTCCCAAAGTTTCAAAACTATAGTTACGACTATATATTGGTTGCATTTGTTCCTAAAGTGGTTCAAACCTATATTTAGAATATTATAATAATATATTCAACATTGGTTACTTCTTGGTCACCAATTTTGTCTACATTTCTCCAAATTCCCATTTGTACCAAAACGGGACGATTTTCTTCGCAAAGTTTCAAAACTATAGTTACGACTATATATTGGTTGCATTCGTTCCTAAAGTGGTTCAAAGCTATATTTAGAATATTATAATAATATATTCAACATTGGTTACTTCTTGGTCACCAATTTTGTCTACATTTCTCCAAATTCCCATTTGTACCAAAACGGGACGATTTTCTTCCCAAAGTTTCAAAACTATAGTTACGACTATATATTGGTTACATTCGTTTCTAAAGTGGTTCATAGCTATATTTAGAATATTATACTAATATATTCAACATTGGTTACTCCCTGATCACCAATTTTGTCTACATTTCTTCAAATTTCCATTTGTACCAAAACGGGACGATTTTCTTCCCAAAGTTTCAAAACTATAGTTAGGACTATATATTGGTTAGAATCTATTCTAAAGGGGTTCAAAGCTATATTTAGACTATTATACTAATATATTGAACTTTGGTTACTCTTTGGTCACCAATTTTGTCTACATTTCTTCAAATTTCAATTTGTACCAAAACGGGACGATTTCCTTCCCAAAGTTTCAAAACTATAGTTACGACTATATATTGGTTACATTCGTTTCTAAAGTGGTTCAAAGCTATATTTAGAATATTATACTAATATATTCAACATTGGTTACTCCTTGATCACCAATTTTGTCTACATTTCTTCAAATTTCCATTTGTACCAAAACGGGACGATTTTCTTCCCAAAGTTTCAAAACTATAGTTAGGACTATATATTGGTTAGAATCCATTTTAAAGGGGTTCAAAGCTATATTTAGACTATTATACTAATATATTGAACTTTGGTTACTCCTTGGTCACCAATTTTGTTTACATTTCCTCAAATTCCCATTTGTACCAAAACGGGACGATTTTCTTCCCAAAGTTTCAAAACTATAGCTACGACTATATATTGGTTGCATTCATTCCTAAAGTGGTTCAAACCTATATTTAGAATATTATAATAATATATTCAACATTGGTTACTTCTTGGTCACCAATTTTGTCTACATTTCTCCAAATTCCCATTTGTACCAAAACGGGACGATTTTCTTCCCAAAGTTTCAAAACTATCGTTACGACTATATATTGGTTACATTCGTTTCTAAAGTGGTTCATAGCTATATTTAGAATATTATACTAATATATTCAACATTGGTTACTCCTTGATCACCAATTTTGTCTACATTTCTTCAAATTTCCATTTGTACCAAAACGGGACGATTTTCTTCCCAAAGTTTCAAAACTATAGTTAGGACTATATATTGGTTAGAATCTATTCTAAAGGGGTTCAAAGTTATATTTAGACTATTATACTAATATATTGAACTTTGGTTACTCCTTGATCACCAATTTTGTCTACATTTCTTCAAATTCCCATTTGTACCAAAACGGGACGATTTCGTTCCCAAAGTTTCAAAACTATAGTTAGGACTATATATTGGTTAGAATCCATTCTAAAGGGGTTCAAAGCTATATTTAGACTATTATACTAATATATTGAACTTTGGTTACTCCTTGATTACCAATTTTGTCTACATTTCTTCAAATTTCCATTTGTACCAAAACGGGACGATTCCGTTCCCAAAGTTTCAAAACTATACTTAAGACTATATATTGGTTAGAATCCATTCTAAAGGGCTTCAAAGCTATATTTAGACTATTATACTAATATATTGAACTTTGATTACTCCTTGGTCACCATTTTGGTCTACATTTCTTCTAATTCCCATTTGTACCTAAACAGGACGATTTTCTTCCCAAAGTTTTAAAACTATACTTAGGACTATATATTGGTTAGAATCTATTCTAAAGGGCTTCAAAGCTATATTTAGACTATTATAGTAATATATTGAACTTGGGTTACTCCTTGGTCACCAATTTTGTCTACATTTCTTCAAATTCCCATTTGTACCAAAACGGGACGATTTTCTTCCCAAAGTTTCAAAACTATAGTTACGACTATATATTGGTTGCATTCGTTTCTAAAGTGGTTCAAAGCTATATTTAGAATATTATACTAATATATTCAACATTGGTTACTCCTTGATCACCAATTTTGTCTACATTTCTTCAAATTTCCATTTCTACCAAAACGGGACGATTTTCTTCCCAAAGTTTCAAAACTATAGTTAGGACTATATATTGGTTAGAATCCATTTTAAAGGGGTTCAAAGCTATATTTAGACTATTATACTAATATATTGAACTTTGGTTACTCCTTGGTCACCAATTTTGTTTACATTTCCTCAAATTCCCATTTGTACCAAAACGGGACGATTTTCTTCCCAAAGTTTCAAAACTATAGCTACGACTATATATTGGTTGCATTCATTCCTAAAGTGGTTCAAACCTATATTTAGAATATTATAATAATATATTCAACATTGGTTACTTCTTGGTCACCAATTTTGTCTACATTTCTCCAAATTCCCATTTGTACCAAAACGGGACGATTTTCTTCCCAAAGTTTCAAAACTATAGTTACGACTATATATTGGTTACATTCGTTTCTAAAGTGGTTCATAGCTATATTTAGAATATTATACTAATATATTCAACATTGGTTACTCCTTGATCACCAATTTTGTCTACATTTCTTCAAATTTCCATTTGTACCAAAACGGGACGATTTTCTTCCCAAAGTTTCAAAACTATAGTTAGGACTATATATTGGTTAGAATCTATTATAAAGGGGTTCAAAGTTATATTTAGACTATTATACTAATATATTGAACTTTGGTTACTCCTTGATCACCAATTTTGTCTACATTTCTTCAAATTCCCATTTGTACCAAAACGGGAAGATTTCGTTCCCAAAGTTTCAAAACTATAGTTAGGACTATATATTGGTTAGAATCCATTCTAAAGGGGTTCAAAGCTATATTTAGACTATTATACTAATATATTGAACTTTGGTTACTCCTTGATTACCAATTTTGTCTACATTTCTTCAAATTTCCATTTGTACCAAAACGGGACGATTTCGTTCCCAAAGTTTCAAAACTATACTTAAGACTATATATTGGTTAGAATCCATTCTAAAGGGCTTCAAAGCTATATTTAGACTATTATACTAATATATTGAACTTTGATTACTCCTTGGTCACCATTTTGGTCTACATTTCTTCTAATTCCCATTTGTACCTAAACAGGACGATTTTCTTCCCAAAGTTTTAAAACTATACTTAGGACTATATATTGGTTAGAATCTATTCTAAAGGGCTTCAAAGCTATATTTAGACTATTATAGTAATATATTGAACTTGGGTTACTCCTTGGTCACCAATTTTGTCTACATTTCTTCAAATTCCCATTTGTACCAAAACGGGACGATTTTCTTCCCAAAGTTTCAAAACTATAGTTACGACTATATATTGGTTGCATTCGTTTCTAAAGTGGTTCAAAGCAATATTTAGAATATTATACTAATATATTCAACATTGGTTACTCCTTGATCACCAATTTTGTCTACATTTCTTCAAATTTCCATTTCTACCAAAACGGGACGATTTTCTTCCCAAAGTTTCAAAACTATAGTTAGGACTATATATTGGTTAGAATCCATTCTAAAGGGGTTCAAAGCTATATTTAGACTATTATACTAATATATTGAACTTTGGTTACTCCTTGATCACCAATTTTGTCTACATTTCTTCAAATTCCCATTTGTACCAAAACGGGACGATTTCGCTCCCAAAGTTTCAAAACTATACTTAGGACTATATATTGGTTAGAATCCATTCTAAAGGGCTTCAAAGCTATATTTAGACTATTATACTAATATATTGAACTTTGGTTACTCTTTGGTCACCAATTTTGTCTACATTTCTTCAAATTTCAATTTGTACCAAAACGGGAAGATTTCCTTCCCAAAGTTTCAAAACTATAGTTAGGACTATATATTGGTTAGAATCCCTTCTAAAGGGGTTCAAATCTATATTTAGACTATTATAGTAATATATTGAACTTTGGTTACTCCTTGGTCACCAATTTTGTTTACATTTCCTCAAATTCCCATTTGTACCAAAACGGGACGATTTTCTTCCCAAAGTTTCAAAACTATAGTTACGACTATATATTGGTTGCATTCGTTCCTAAAGTGGTTCAAACCTATATTTAGAATATTATAATAATATATTCAACATTGGTTACTTCTTGGTCACCAATTTTGTCTACATTTCTCCAAATTCCCATTTGTACCAAAACGGGACGATTTTCTTCGCAAAGTTTCAAAACTATAGTTACGACTATATATTGGTTGCATTCGTTCCTAAAGTGGTTCAAAGCTATATTTAGAATATTATAATAATATATTCAACATTGGTTACTTCTTGGTCACCAATTTTGTCTACATTTCTTCAAATTTCCATTTGTACCAAAACGGGACGATTTTCTTCCTATAGTTTCAAAACTATACTTAGGACTACATTTTGGTTAGAATGCATTCTAAAGGGCTTCAAAGCTATATTTAGACTATTATACTAATATATTGAACTTTGGTTACTCTTTGGTCACCAATTTTGTCTACATTTCGTCAAATTTCAATTTGTACCAAAACGGGACGATTTCCTTCCCATTGTTTCAAAACTATAGTTACGACTATATATTGGTTACATTCGTTTCTAAAGTGGTTCAAAGCTATATTTAGAATATTATACTAATATATTGAAATTTTGTTACTCCTTGATCACCAATTTTGTCTACATTTCTTCAAATTCCCATTTGTACCAAAACGGGACGATTTCGTTCCCAAAGTTTCAAAACTATACTTAGGACTATATATTGGTTAGAATCCACTCTAAAGGGCTTCAAAGCTATATTTAGACTATTATACTAATATATTGAACTTTGGTTACTCTTTGGTCACCAATTTTGTCTACATTTCTTCAAATTTCAATTTGTACCAAAACGGGACGATTTCCTTCCCAAAGTTTCAAAACTATAGTTACGACTATATATTGGTTACATTCGTTTCTAAAGTGGTTCAAAGCTATATTTAGAATATTATACTAATATATTCAACATTGGTTACTCCTTGATCACCAATTTTGTCTACATTTCTTCAAATTTCCATTTCTACCAAAACGGGACGATTTTCTTCCCAAAGCTTCAAAACTATAGTTAGGACTATATATTGGTTAGAATCCATTCTAAAGGGGTTCAAAGCTATATTTAAACTATTATACTAATATATTGAACTTTGGTTACTCCTTGATCACCAATTTTGTCTACATTTCTTCAAATTCCCATTTGTACCAAAACAGGACGATTTTCTTCCCAAAGTTTCAAAACTATAGTTACGACTATATATTGGTTGCATTCGTTCCTAAAGTGGTTAAAAGCTATATTTAGAATATTATAATAATATATTCAACATTGGTTACTTCTTGGTCACCAATTTTGTCTACATTTCTCCAAATTCCCATTTGTACCAAAACGGGACGATTTTCTTCCCAAAGTTTCAAAACTATAGTTACGACTATATATTGGTTACATTCGTTTCTAATGTGGTTCAAAGCTATATTTAGAATATTATACTAATATATTCAACATTGGTTACTCCTTGATAACCAATTTTGTCTACATTTCTTCAAATTTCCATTTGTACCAAAACGGGACGATTTTCTTCCTAAAGTTTCAAAACTATAGTTAGGACTATATATTGGTTAGAATCCTTTCTAAAGGGGTTCAAAGCTATATTTAGACTATTATACTAATATATTGAACTTTGGTTACTCCTTGATCACCAATTTTGTCTACATTTCTTCAAATTCTTATTTGTACCAAAACGGGACGATTTCGTTCCCAAAGTTTCAAAACTATACTTAGGACTACATTTTGGTTAGAATCCATTCTAAAGGGCTTCAAAGCTATATTTAGACTATTATACTAATATATTGAACTTTGGTTACTCTTTGGTCACCAATTTCGTCTACATTTCTTCAAATTTCAATTTGTACCAAAACGGGACGATTTCCTTCCCAGTGTTTCAAAACTATAGTTACGACTATATATTGGTTACATTCGTTTCTAAAGTGGTTCAAAGCTATATTTAGAATATTATACTAATATATTCATCATTGGTTACTCCTTGATCACCAATTTTGTCTACATTTCTTCAAATTTCCATTTGTACCAAAACGGGACGATTTTCTTCCCAAAGTTTCAAAACTATAGTTAGGACTATATATTGGTTAGAATCCATTTTAAAGGGGTTCAAAGCTATATTTAGACTATTATACTAATATATTGAACTTTGGTTACTCCTTGGTCACCAATTTTGTTTACATTTCCTCAAATTCCCATTTGTACCAAAACGGGACGATTTTCTTCCCAAAGTTTCAAAACTATAGTTACGACTATATATTGGTTGCATTCGTTCCTAAAGTGGTTCAAACCTATATTTAGAATATTATAATAATATATTCAACATTGGTTACTTCTTGGTCACCAATTTTGTCTACATTTCTCCAAATTCCCATTTGTACCAAAACGGGACGATTTTCTTCGCAAAGTTTCAAAACTATAGTTACGACTATATATTGGTTGCATTCGTTCCTAAAGTGGTTCAAAGCTATATTTAGAATATTATAATAATATATTCAACATTGGTTACTCCTTGATCACCAATTTTGTCTACATTTCTTCAAATTTCCATTTGTACCAAAACGGGACGATTTTCTTCCCAAAGTTTCAAAACTATAGTTAGGACTATATATTGGTTAGAATCTATTCTAAAGGGGTTCAAAGTTATATTTAGACTATTATACTAATATATTGAACTTTGGTTACTCCTTGATCACCAATTTTGTCTACATTTCTTCAAATTCCCATTTGTACCAAAACGGGACGATTTCGTTCCCAAAGTTTCAAAACTATAGTTAGGACTATATATTGGTTAGAATCCATTCTAAAGGGGTTCAAAGCTATATTTAGACTATTATACTAATATATTGAACTTTGGTTACTCCTTGATTACCAATTTTGTCTACATTTCTTCAAATTTCCATTTGTACCAAAACGGGACGATTTCGTTCCCAAAGTTTCAAAACTATAATTAGGACTATATATTGGTTAGAATCCATTCTAAAGGGCTTCAAAGCTATATTTAGACTATTATACTAATATATTGAACTTTGATTACTCCTTGGTCACCATTTTGGTCTACATTTCTTCTAATTCCCATTTGTACCTAAACAGGACGATTTTCTTCCCAAAGTTTTAAAACTATACTTAGAACTATATATTGGTTAGAATCTATTCTAAAGGGCTTCAAAGCTATATTTAGACTATTATAGTAATATATTGAACTTGGGTTACTCCTTGGTCACCAATTTTGTCTACATTTCTTCAAATTCCCATTTGTACCAAAACGGGACGATTTTCTTCCCAAAGTTTCAAAACTATAGTTACGACTATATATTGGTTGCATTCGTTTCTAAAGTGGTTCAAAGCTATATTTAGAATATTATACTAATATATTCAACATTGGTTACTCCTTGATCACCAATTTTGTCTACATTTCTTCAAATTTCCATTTCTACCAAAACGGGACGATTTTCTTCCCAAAGTTTCAAAACTATAGTTAGGACTATATATTGGTTAGAATCCATTCTAAAGGGGTTCAAAGCTATATTTAGACTATTATACTAATATATTGAACTTTGGTTACTCCTTGATCACCAATTTTGTCTACATTTCTTCAAATTCCCATTTGTACCAAAACGGGACGATTTCGCTCCCAAAGTTTCAAAACTATACTTAGGACTATATATTGGTTAGAATCCATTCTAAAGGGCTTCAAAGCTATATTTAGACTATTATACTAATATATTGAACTTTGGTTACTCTTTGGTCACCAATTTTGTCTACATTTCTTCAAATTTCAATTTGTACCAAAACGGGAAGATTTCCTTCCCAAAGTTTCAAAACTATAGTTAGGACTATATATTGGTTAGAATCCCTTCTAAAGGGGTTCAAATCTATATTTAGACTATTATAGTAATATATTGAACTTTGGTTACTCCTTGGTCACCAATTTTGTTTACATTTCCTCAAATTCCCATTTGTACCAAAACGGGACGATTTTCTTCCCAAAGTTTCAATACTATAGTTACGACTATATATTGGTTGCATTCGTTCCTAAAGTGGTTCAAACCTATATTTAGAATATTATAATAATATATTTAACATTGGTTACTTCTTGGTCACCAATTTTGTCTACATTTCTCCAAATTCCCATTTGTACCAAAACGGGACGATTTTCTTCGCAAAGTTTCAAAACTATAGTTATGACTATATATTGGTTACATTCGTTTCTAAAGTGGTTCAAAGCTATATTTAGAATATTATACTAATATATTCAACATTGGTTACTCCTTGATCACCAATTTTGTCTACATTTCTCCAAATTCCCATTTATACCAAAACGGGACGATTTTCTTCCCAAAGTTTCAAAACTATAGTTACGACTATATATTGGTTGCATTCGTTCCTAAAGTGGTTCAAACCTATATTTAGAATATTATAATAATATATTCAACATTGGTTACTTCTTGGTCACCAATTTTGTCTACATTTCTCCAAATTCCCATTTGTACCAAAACGGGACGATTTTCTTCGCAAAGTTTCAAAACTATAGTTACGACTATATATTGGTTGCATTCGTTCCTAAAGTGGTTCAAAGCTATATTTAGAATATTATAATAATATATTCAACATTGGTTACTCCTTGATCACCAATTTTGTCTACATTTCTTCAAATTTCCATTTGTACCAAAACGGGACGATTTTCTTCCCAAAGTTTCAAAACTATAGTAAGGACTATATATTGGTTAGAATCTATTCTAAAGGGGTTCAAAGTTATATTTAGACTATTATACTAATATATTGAACTTAGGTTACTCCTTGATCACCAATTTTGTCTACATTTCTTCAAATTCCCATTTGTACCAAAACGGGACGATTTCGTTCCCAAAGTTTCAAAACTATAGTTAGGACTATATATTGGTTAGAATCCATTCTAAAGGGGTTCAAAGCTATATTTAGACTATTATACTAATATATTGAACTTTGGTTACTCCTTGATTACCAATTTTGTCTACATTTCTTCAAATTTCCATTTGTACCAAAACGGGACGATTTCGTTCCCAAAGTTTCAAAACTATAATTAGGACTATATATTGGTTAGAATCCATTCTAAAGGGCTTCAAAGCTATATTTAGACTATTATACTAATATATTGAACTTTGATTACTCCTTGGTCACCATTTTGGTCTACATTTCTTCTAATTCCCATTTGTACCTAAACAGGACGATTTTCTTCCCAAAGTTTTAAAACTATACTTAGAACTATATATTGGTTAGAATCTATTCTAAAGGGCTTCAAAGCTATATTTAGACTATTATAGTAATATATTGAACTTGGGTTACTCCTTGGTCACCAATTTTGTCTACATTTCTTCAAATTCCCATTTGTACCAAAACGGGACGATTTTCTTCCCAAAGTTTCAAAACTATAGTTACGACTATATATTGGTTGCATTCGTTTCTAAAGTGGTTCAAAGCTATATTTAGAATATTATACTAATATATTCAACATTGGTTACTCCTTGATCACCAATTTTGTCTACATTTCTTCAAATTTCCATTTCTACCAAAACGGGACGATTTTCTTCCCAAAGTTTCAAAACTATAGTTAGGACTATATATTGGTTAGAATCCATTCTAAAGGGGTTCAAAGCTATATTTAGACTATTATACTAATATATTGAACTTTGGTTACTCCTTGATCACCAATTTTGTCTACATTTCTTCAAATTCCCATTTGTACCAAAACGGGACGATTTCGCTCCCAAAGTTTCAAAACTATACTTAGGACTATATATTGGTTAGAATCCATTCTAAAGGGCTTCAAAGCTATATTTAGACTATTATACTAATATATTGAACTTTGGTTACTCTTTGGTCACCAATTTTGTCTACATTTCTTCAAATTTCAATTTGTACCAAAACGGGAAGATTTCCTTCCCAAAGTTTCAAAACTATAGTTAGGACTATATATTGGTTAGAATCCCTTCTAAAGGGGTTCAAATCTATATTTAGACTATTATAGTAATATATTGAACTTTGGTTACTCCTTGGTCACCAATTTTGTTTACATTTCCTCAAATTCCCATTTGTACCAAAACGGGACGATTTTCTTCCCAAAGTTTCAATACTATAGTTACGACTATATATTGGTTGCATTCGTTCCTAAAGTGGTTCAAACCTATATTTAGAATATTATAATAATATATTTAACATTGGTTACTTCTTGGTCACCAATTTTGTCTACATTTCTCCAAATTCCCATTTGTACCAAAACGGGACGATTTTCTTCGCAAAGTTTCAAAACTATAGTTATGACTATATATTGGTTGCATTCGTTCCTAAAGTGGTTCAAAGCTATATTTAGAATATTATAATAATATATTCAACATTGGTTACTTCTTGGTCACCAATTTTGTCTACATTTCTCCAAATTCCCATTTGTACCAAAACGGGACGATTTTCTTCCTAAAGTTTCAAAACTATAGTTACGACTATATATTGGTTACATTCGTTTCTAAAGTGGTTCAAAGCTATATTTAGAATATTATACTAATATATTCAACATTGGTTACTCCTTGATCACCAATTTTGTCTACATTTCTTCAAATTTCCATTTGTACCAAAACGGGACGATTTTCTTCCCAAAGTTTCAAAACTATAGTTAGGACTATATATTGGTTAGAATCTATTCTAAAGGGGTTCAAAGTTATATTTAGACTATTATACTAATATATTGAACTTTGGTTACTCCTTGATCACCAATTTTGTCTACATTTCTTCAAATTCCCATTTGTACCAAAACGGGACGATTTCGTTCCCAAAGTTTCAAAACTATACTTAGGACTATATATTGGTTAGAATCCATTCTAAAGGGCTTCAAAGCTATATTTAGACTATTATACTAATATATTGAACTTTGGTTACTCTTTGGTCACAAATTTTGTCTACATTTCTTCAAATTTCAATTTGTACCAAAACGGGACGATTTCCTTCCCAAAGTTTCAAAACTATAGTTAGGACTATATATTGGTTAGAATCCATCCTAAAAGGGTTAAAAGTTATATTTAGACTATTATACTAATATATTGATCTTTGGTTACTCTTTGGTCACCAACTTTGTCTTCATTTCTTCAAATTCCCATTTGTACCAAAACAAGACGATTTTCTTCCCAAAGTTTCAAAACTATACTTAGGACTATATATTGGTTAGAATCTATTCTAAAGGGCTTCAAAGCTATATTTAGACTATTATAGTAATATATTGAACTTTGGTTACTCCTTGGTCACCAATTTTGTCTACATTTCTTCAAATTCCCATTTGTACGAAAACGGGACGATTTTCTTCCCAAAGTTTCAAAACTATAGTTACGACTATATATTGGTTGCATTCGTTTCTAAAGTGGTTCAAAGCTATATTTAGAATATTATACTAATATATTCAACATTGGTTACTCCTTGATCACCAATTTTGTCTACATTTCTTCAAATTTCCATTTGTACCAAAACAAGACGATTTTCTTCCCAAAGTTTAAAAACTATACTTGGGACTATATTTTGGTTAGAATCCATTCTAAAGGGCTTCAAAGCTATATTTAGACTATTATACTAATATATTGAACTTTGGTTACTCCTTGGTCACCAATTTTGTCTACATTTCTTCAAATTTCCATTTATACCAAAACGGGACGATTTTCTTCCCTAAGTTTCAAAACTATAGTTAGGACTATATATTGGTTAGAATCCCTTCTAAAGGGGTTCAAATCTATATTTAGACTATTATAGTAATATATTGAACTTTGGTTACTCCTTGGTCACCAATTTTGTTTACATTTCCTCAAATTCCCATTTGTACCAAAACGGGACGATTTTCTTCCCAAAGTTTCAAAACTATAGTTACGACTATATATTGGTTGCATTCGTTCCTAAAGTGGTTCAAAGCTATATTTAGAATATTATAATAATATATTCAACATTGGTTACTTCTTGGTCACCAATTTTGTCTACATTTCTCCAAATTCCCAATTATACCAAAACGGGACGATTTTCTTCCCAAAGTTTCAAAACTATAGTTACGACTATATATTGGTTACATTCGTTTCTAAAGTGGTTCAAAGCTATATTTAGAATATTATACTAATATATTCAACATTGGTTACTCCTTGATCACTAATTTTGTCTACATTTCTTCAAATTTCCATTTGTAGCAAAACGGGACGATTTTCTTCCCAAAGTTTCAAAACTATAGTTAGGACTATATATTGGTTAGAATCCATTTCTAAAGGGGTTCAAAGCTATATTTAGACTATTATACTAATATATTGAACTTTGGTTACTCCTTGATCACCAATTTTGTCTACATTTCTTCAAATTCCCATTTGTACCAAAACGGGACGATTTCGTTCCCAAAGTTTCAAAACTATACTTAGGACTATATATTGGTTAGAATCCCTTCTAAAGGGCTTCAAAGCTATATTTAGACTATTATAGTAATATATTGAACTTTGGTTACTCCTTGGTCACCAATTTTGTCTACATTTCTTCGAATTCCCATTTGTACCAAAACGGGACGATTTTCTTCCCAAAGTTTCAAAACTATAGTTACGACTATATATTGGTTACATTCTTTTCTAAAGTGGTTCAAAGCTATATTTAGAAAATTATACTAATATATTCAACATTGGTTACTCCAATTTTGTCTACATTTCTTCAAATTTCCATTTGTACCAAAACGGGACGATTTTCTTCCCAAAGTTTCGAAACTATGGTTAGGACTATATATTGGTTAGAGTCCATTCTAAAGGGCTTCAAAGCTATATTTAGACTATTATACTAATATATTGAACTTTGGTTACTCTTTGGTCACCAATTTTGTCTACATTTCTTCAAATTTCAATTTGTACCAAAACGGGACGATTTCCTTCCCAAAGTTTCAAAACTATAGTTAGGACTATATATTGGTTAGAATCCCTTCTAAAGGGGTTCAAATCTATATTTAGACTATTATAGTAATATATTGAACTTTGGTTACTCCTTGATCACCAATTTTGTCTACATTTCTTCAAATTCCCATTTGTACCAAAACGGGACGATTTCGTTCCCAAAGTTTCAAAACTATAGTTAGGACTATATATTGGTTAGAATCCCTTCTAAAGGGCTTCAAAGCTATATTTAGACTATTATACTAATATATTGAACTTTGGTTACTCTTTGGCCACCAATTTTGTCTACATTTCTTCAAATTTCAATTTGTACCAAAACGGGACGATTTACTTCCCAAAGTTTCAAAACTATAGTTAGGACTATATATTGGTTAGAATCCCTTCTAAAGGGGTTCAAATCTATATTTAGACTATTATAGTAATATATTGAACTTTGGTTACTCCTTGATCACCAATTTTGTCTACATTTCTTCAAATTCCCATTTGTACCAAAACGGGACGATTTCGTTCCCAAAGTTTCAAAACTATAGTTAGGACTATATATTGGTTAGAATCCCTTCTAAAGGGCTTCAAAGCTATATTTAGACTATTATACTAATATATTGAACTTTGGTTACTCTTTGGTCACCAATTTTGTCTACATTTCTTCAAATTTCAATTTGTACCAAAACGGGACGATTTCCTTCCCAAAGTTTCAAAACTATAGTTAGGACTATATATTGGTTAGAATCCCTTCTAAAGGGGCTCAAATCTATATTTAGACTATTATAGTAATATATTGAACTTTGGTTACTCCTTCGTCAACAATTTTGTTTACATTTCTTCAAATTCCCATTTGTACCAAAACGGGATGATTTTCTTCTCAAAGTTTCAAAACTATAGTTACGACTATATATTGGTTGCATTCGTTTCTAAAGTGGTTCAAAGCTATATTTAGAATATTATACTAATATATTCAACATTGGTTACTCCTTGATCACCAATTTTGTCTACATTTCTTCAAATTTCCATTTGTACCAAAACGGGACGATTTTCTTCCCAAAGTTTCAAAACTATACTTAGGACTATATATTGGTTAGAATCCATTCTAAAGGGCTTCAAAGCTATATTTAGACTATTATACTAATATATTGAACTTTGGTTACTCTTTGGTCACCAATTTTGTCTACATTTCTTCAAATTTCAATTTGTACCAAAACGTGACGATTTACTTCCCAAAGTTTCAAAACTATAGTTAGGACTATATATTGGGTAGAATCCCTTCTAAAGGGGTTCAAATCTATATTTAGACTATTATAGTAATATATTGAACTTTGGTTACTCCTTGGTCACCAATTTTGTTTACATTTCCTCAAATTCCCATTTGTACCAAATCGGGACGATTTTCTTCCCAAAGTTTCAAAACTATAGTTACGACTATATATTGGTTGCATTCGTTTCTAAAGTGGTTCAAAGCTATATTTAGAATATTATAATAATATATTCAACATTGGTTACTTCTTGGTCACCAATTTTGTCTACATTTCTCCAAATTCCCATTTGTACCAAAACGGGACGATTTTCTTCCCAAAGTTTCAAAACTATAATTACGACTATATATTGGTTACATTCGTTTTTAAAGTGGTTCAAAGCTATATTTAGAATATTATACTAATATATTCAACATTGGTTACTCATTGATCACCAATTTTGTCTACATTTCTTCAAATTTCCATTTGTACCAAAACGGGACGATTTTCTTCCCAAAGTTTCGAAACTATTGTTAGGACTATATATTGGTTAGAATCCATTCTAAAGGGGTTCAAAGGTATATTTAGACTATTATACTAATATATTGAACTTTGGTTACTCCTTGATCACCAATTTTGTCTACATTTCTTCAAATTCCCATTTGTACCAAAACGGGACGATTTCGTTCCCAAAGTTTCAAAACTATACTTAGGACTATATATTGGTTAGAATCCATTCTAAAGGGCTTCAAAGCTATATTTAGACTATTATACTAATATATTGAACTTTGGTTACTCTTTGGTCACCAATTTTGTCTACATTTCTTCAAATTTCAATTTGTACCAAAACGGGACGATTTCCTTCCCAAAGTTTCAAAACTATAGTTAGGACTATATATTGGTTAGAATCCCTTCTAAAGGGGTTCAAATCTATATTTAGACTATTATAGTAATATATTGAACTTTGGTTACTCCTTGGTCAACAATTTTGTTTACATTTCTTCAAATTCCCATTTGTACCAAAACGGGATGATTTTCTTCCCAAAGTTTCAAAACTATAGTTACCACTATATATTGGTTGCATTCGTTTCTAAAGTGGTTCAAAGCTATATTTAGAATATTATACTAATATATTCAACATTGGTTACTCCTTGATCACCAATTTTGTCTACATTTCTTCAAATTTCCATTTGTACCAAAACAGAACGATTTTCTTCCCAAAGTTTCAAAACTATAGTTAGGACTATATATTGGTTAGAAACCATTCTAAAGGGGTTAAAAGCTATATTTAGACTATTATACTAATATATTGAACTTTGGTTACTCCTTGATCACCAATTTTCTCTGCATTTCTTCAAATTCCCATTTGTACCAAAACGGGACGATTTCGTTCCCAAAGTTTCAAAACTATACATAGGACTATATATTGGTTAGAATCCATTCTAAAGGGCTACAAAGCTATATTTAGACTATTATACTAATATATTGAACTTTGGTTACTCTTTGGTCACCAATTTTGTCTACATTTCTTCAAATTTCAATTTGTACCAAAACGGGACGATTTCCTTCGCAAAGTTTCAAAACTATAGTTAGGACTATATATTGGTTAGAATCCCTTCTAAAGGGGTTCAAATCTATATTTAGACTATTATAGTAATATATTGAACTTTGGTTACTCCTTGGTCACCAATTTTGTTTACATTTCCTCAAATTCCCATTTGTACCAAAACGAGACGATTTTCTTCCCAAAGTTTCAAAACTATAGTTACGACTATATATTGGTTGCATTCGTTCCTAAAGTGGTTCAAAGCTATATTTAGAATATTATAATAATATATTCAACATTGGTTACTTCTTGGTCACCAATTTTGTCTACATTTCTCCAAATTCCCATTTGTACCAAAATGGGACGATTTTCCTCCCAAAGTTTCAAGACTATAGTTACGACTATATATTGGTTCCATTCGTTTCTAAAGTGGTTCAAAGCTATATTTAGAATATTATACTAATATATTCAACATTGGTTACTCCTTGATCACCAATTTTGTCTACATTTCTTCAAATTCCCATTTGTACCAAAACGGGACGATTTTCTTCCCAAAGTTTCAAAACTATAGTTAGGACTATATATTGGTTAGAATCCATTCTAAAGGGGTTCAAAGCTATATTTAGACTATTATACTAATATATTGAACTTTGGTTACTCCTTGATCACCAATTTTGTCTACATTTCTTCAAATTCCCATTTGTACCAAAACGGGACAATTTTCTTCCCAAAGTTTCAAAACTAAAGTTAGGACTATATATTGGTTAGAATCCATTCTAAAGGGGTTCAAAGCTAAATTTAGACTATTATACTAATATATTGAACTTTGGTTACTCCTTGGTCACCAATTTGGTCTACATTTCTTCAAATTCCCATTTGTACCTAAACGGGACGATTTTCTTCCCAAAGTTTCAAAACTATAGTTACGACTATATATTGGTTGCATTCGTTCCTAAAGTGGTTCAAAGCTATATTTAGAATATTATAATAATATATTCAACATTGGTTACTTCTTGGTCACCAATTTTGTCTACATTTCTCCAAATTCCCATTTGTACCAAAACGGGACGATTTCCTTCCCAAAGTTTCAAAACTATAGTGAGGACTATATATTGGTTAGAATCCCTTCTAAAGGGGTTCAAATCTATATTTAGACTATTATTGTAATATATTGAACTTTGGTTACTCCTTGGTCACCAAATTTGTTTACATTTCCTCAAATTCCCATTTGTACCAAAACGGGACGATTTTCTTCCCAAAGTTTCAAAACTATAGTTACGACTATATATTGGTTGCATTCGTTCCTAAAGTGTTTCAAAGCTATATTTAGAATATTATAATAATATATTCAACATTGGTTACTTCTTGGTCACCAATTTTGTCTACATTTCTCCAATTTCCCATTTGTACCAAAATGGGACGATTTTATTCCCAAAGTTTCAAAACTATAGTTACGACTATATATTGGTTCCATTCGTTTCTAAAGTGGTTCAAAGCTATATTTAGACTATTATACTAATATATTGAACTTTGGTTACTCCTTGATCACCAATTTTGTCTAGATTTCTTCAAATTCCCATTTGTACCAAAACGGGACGATTTTCTTCCCAAAGTTTCGAAACTATTGTTAGGACTATATATTGGTTAGAATCCATTCTAAAGGGGTTCAAAGCTATATTTAGACTATTATACTAATATATTCAACATTGGTTACTCCTTGATCACCAATTTTGTCTACATTTCTTCAAATTTCCATTTGTACCAAAACGGAACGATTTTCTTCCCAAAGTTTCAAAACTATAGTTAGGACTATATATTGGTTAGAAACCATTCTAAAGGGGTTCAAAGCTATATTTAGACTATTATACTAATATATTGAACTTTGGTTACTCCTTGATCACCAATTTTCTCTGCATTTCTTCAAATTCCCATTTGTACCAAAACGGGACGATTTCGTTCCCAAAGTTTCAAAACTATACATAGGACTATATATTGGTTAGAATCCATTCTAAAGGGCTACAAAGCTATATTTAGACTATTATACTAATATATTGAACTTTGGTTACTCTTTGGTCACCAATTTTGTCTACATTTCTTCAAATTTCAATTTGTACCAAAACGGGACGATTTCCTTCGCAAAGTTTCAAAACTATAGTTAGGACTATATATTGGTTAGAATCCCTTCTAAAGGGGTTCAAATCTATATTTAGACTATTATAGTAATATATTGAACTTTGGTTACTCCTTGGTCACCAATTTTGTTTACATTTCCTCAAATTCCCATTTGTACCAAAACGAGACGATTTTCTTCCCAAAGTTTCAAAACTATAGTTACGACTATATATTGGTTGCATTCGTTCCTAAAGTGGTTCAAAGCTATATTTAGAATATTATAATAATATATTCAACATTGGTTACTTCTTGGTCACCAATTTTGTCTACATTTCTCCAAATTCCCATTTGTACCAAAATGGGACGATTTTCCTCCCAAAGTTTCAAGACTATAGTTACGACTATATATTGGTTCCATTCGTTTCTAAAGTGGTTCAAAGCTATATTTAGAATATTATACTAATATATTCAACATTGGTTACTCCTTGATCACCAATTTTGTCTACATTTCTTCAAATTCCCATTTGTACCAAAACGGGACGATTTTCTTCCCAAAGTTTCAAAACTATAGTTAGGACTATATATTGGTTAGAATCCATTCTAAAGGGGTTCAAAGCTATATTTAGACTATTATACTAATATATTGAACTTTGGTTACTCCTTGATCACCAATTTTGTCTACATTTCTTCAAATTCCCATTTGTACCAAAACGGGACAATTTTCTTCCCAAAGTTTCAAAACTAAAGTTAGGACTATATATTGGTTAGAATCCATTCTAAAGGGGTTCAAAGCTAAATTTAGACTATTATACTAATATATTGAACTTTGGTTACTCCTTGGTCACCAATTTGGTCTACATTTCTTCAAATTCCCATTTGTACCTAAACGGGACGATTTTCTTCCCAAAGTTTCAAAACTATAGTTACGACTATATATTGGTTGCATTCGTTCCTAAAGTGGTTCAAAGCTATATTTAGAATATTATAATAATATATTCAACATTGGTTACTTCTTGGTCACCAATTTTGTCTACATTTCTCCAAATTCCCATTTGTACCAAAACGGGACGATTTCCTTCCCAAAGTTTCAAAACTATAGTGAGGACTATATATTGGTTAGAATCCCTTCTAAAGGGGTTCAAATCTATATTTAGACTATTATTGTAATATATTGAACTTTGGTTACTCCTTGGTCACCAAATTTGTTTACATTTCCTCAAATTCCCATTTGTACCAAAACGGGACGATTTTCTTCCCAAAGTTTCAAAACTATAGTTACGACTATATATTGGTTGCATTCGTTCCTAAAGTGTTTCAAAGCTATATTTAGAATATTATAATAATATATTCAACATTGGTTACTTCTTGGTCACCAATTTTGTCTACATTTCTCCAATTTCCCATTTGTACCAAAATGGGACGATTTTATTCCCAAAGTTTCAAAACTATAGTTACGACTATATATTGGTTCCATTCGTTTCTAAAGTGGTTCAAAGCTATATTTAGACTATTATACTAATATATTGAACTTTGGTTACTCCTTGATCACCAATTTTGTCTAGATTTCTTCAAATTCCCATTTGTACCAAAACGGGACGATTTTCTTCCCAAAGTTTCGAAACTATTGTTAGGACTATATATTGGTTAGAATCCATTCTAAAGGGGTTCAAAGCTATATTTAGACTATTATACTAATATATTGAACTTTGGTTACTCCTTGATCACCAATTTTGTCTACATTTCTTCAAATTCCCATTTGTACCAAAACGGGACGATTTCGTTCCCAAAGTTTCAAAACTATACTTAGGACTATATATTGGTTAGAATCCATTCTAAAGGGCTTCAAAGCTATATTTATACTATTATACTAATATATTGAACTTTGGTTACTCTTTGGTCACCAATTTTGTCTACATTTCTTCAAATTTCAATTTGTACCAAAACGGGACGATTTCCTTCCCAAAGTTTCAAAACTATAGTTAGGACTATATATTGGTTAGAATCCCTTCTAAAGGGGTTCAAATCTATATTTAGACTATTATAGTAATATATTGAACTTTGGTTACTCCTTGGTCAACAATTTTGTTTACATTTCTTCAAATTCCCATTTGTACCAAAACGGGATGATTTTCTTCCCAAAGTTTCAAAACTATAGTTACCACTATATATTGGTTGCATTCGTTTCTAAAGTGGTTCAAAGCTATATTTAGAATATTATACTAATATATTCAACATTGGTTACTCCTTGATCACCAATTTTGTCTACATTTCTTCAAATTTCCATTTGTACCAAAACGGAACGATTTTCTTCCCAAAGTTTCAAAACTATAGTTAGGACTATATATTGGTTAGAAACCATTCTAAAGGGGTTCAAAGCTATATTTAGACTATTATACTAATATATTGAACTTTGGTTACTCCTTGATCACCAATTTTGTCTACATTTCTTCAAATTCCCATTTGTACCAAAACGGGACGATTTCGTTCCCAAAGTTTCAAAACTATACATAGGACTATATATTGGTTAGAATCCATTCTAAAGGGCTTCAAAGCTATATTTAGACTATTATACTAATATATTGAACTTTGGTTACTCTTTGGTCACCAATTTTGTCTACATTTCTTCAAATTTCAATTTGTACCAAAACGGGACGATTTCCTTCGCAAAGTTTCAAAACTATAGTTAGGACTATATATTGGTTAGAATCCCTTCTAAAGGGGTTCAAATCTATATTTAGACTATTATAGTAATATATTGAACTTTGGTTACTCCTTGGTCACCAATTTTGTTTACATTTCCTCAAATTCCCATTTGTACCAAAACGAGACGATTTTCTTCCCAAAGTTTCAAAACTATAGTTACGACTATATATTGGTTGCATTCGTTCCTAAAGTGGTTCAAAGCTATATTTAGAATATTATAATAATATATTCAACATTGGTTACTTCTTGGTCACCAATTTTGTCTACATTTCTCCAAATTCCCATTTGTACCAAAATGGGACGATTTTCTTCCCAAAGTTTCAAGACTATAGTTACGACTATATATTGGTTCCATTCGTTTCTAAAGTGGTTCAAAGCTATATTTAGAATATTATACTAATATATTCAACATTGGTTACTCCTTGATCACCAATTTTGTCTACATTTCTTCAAATTCCCATTTGTACCAAAACGGGACGATTTTCTTCCCAAAGTTTCAAAACTATAGTTAGGACTATATATTGGTTAGAATCCATTCTAAAGGGGTTCAAAGCTATATTTAGACTATTATACTAATATATTGAACTTTGGTTACTCCTTGATCACCAATTTTGTCTACATTTCTTCAAATTCCCATTTGTACCAAAACGGGACAATTTTCTTCCCAAAGTTTCAAAACTAAAGTTAGGACTATATATTGGTTAGAATCCATTCTAAAGGGGTTCAAAGCTAAATTTAGACTATTATACTAATATATTGAACTTTGGTTACTCCTTGGTCACCAATTTGGTCTACATTTCTTCAAATTCCCATTTGTACCTAAACGGGACGATTTTCTTCCCAAAGTTTCAAAACTATAGTTACGACTATATATTGGTTGCATTCGTTCCTAAAGTGGTTCAAAGCTATATTTAGAATATTATAATAATATATTCAACATTGGTTACTTCTTGGTCACCAATTTTGTCTACATTTCTCCAAATTCCCATTTGTACCAAAACGGGACGATTTCCTTCCCAAAGTTTCAAAACTATAGTGAGGACTATATATTGGTTAGAATCCCTTCTAAAGGGGTTCAAATCTATATTTAGACTATTATAGTAATATATTGAACTTTGGTTACTCCTTGGTCACCAATTTTGTTTACATTTCCTCAAATTCCCATTTGTACCAAAACGGGACGATTTTCTTCCCAAAGTTTCAAAACTATAGTTACGACTATATATTGGTTGCATTCGTTCCTAAAGTGTTTCAAAGCTATATTTAGAATATTATAATAATATATTCAACATTGGTTACTTCTTGGTCACCAATTTTGTCTACATTTCTCCAATTTCCCATTTGTACCAAAATGGGACGATTTTATTCCCAAAGTTTCAAAACTATAGTTACGACTATATATTGGTTCCATTCGTTTCTAAAGTGGTTCAAAGCTATATTTAGAATATTATACTAATATATTCAACATTGGTTACTCCTTGATCACCAATTTTGTCTACATTTCTTCAAATTCCCATTTGTACCAAAACGGGACGATTTTCTTCCCAAAGTTTCAAAACTATAGTTAGGACTATATATTGGTTAGAATCCATTCTAAAGGGGTTCAAAGCTATATTTAGACTATTATACTAATATATTGAACTTTGGTTACTCCTTGATCACCAATTTTGTCTACATTTCTTCAAATTCCCATTTGTATCAAAACGGGACGATTTTCTTCCCAAAGTTTCAAAACTAAAGTTAGGACTATATATTGGTTAGAATCCATTCTAAAGGGGTTCAAAGCTAAATTTAGACTATTATACTAATATATTGAACTTTGGTTACTCCTTGGTCACCAATTTGGTCTACATTTCTTCAAATTCCCATTTGTACCTAAACGGGACGATTTTCTTCCCAAAGTTTCGAAACTATTGTTAGGACTATATATTGGTTAGAATCCATTCTAAAGGGCTTCAAAGCTATATTTAGACTATTATACTAATATATTGAACTTTGGTTACTCTTTGGTCACCAATTTTGTCTACATTTCTTCAAATTTCAATTTCTACCAAAACGGGACGATTTCCTTCCCAAAGTTTCAAAACTATAGTTAGGACTATATATTGGTTAGAATCCCTTCTAAAGGGGTTCAAATCTATATTTAGATTATTATAGTAATATATTGAACTTTGGTTACTCCTTGGTCAACAATTTTGTTTACATTTCTTCAAATTCCCATTTGTACCAAAACGGGATGATTTTCTTCCCAAAGTTTCAAAACTATTGTTACGACTATATATTGGTTGCATTCGTTTCTAAAGTGGTTCAAAGCTATATTTAGAATATTATACTAATATATTCAACATTGGTTACTCCTTGATCACCAATTTTGTCTACATTTCTTCAAATTTCCATTTGTACTAAAACGGGACGATTTTCTTCCCAAAGTTTCAAAACTATACTTAGGACTATATATTGGTTAGAATCCATTCTAAAGGGCTTCAAAGCTATATTTAGACTATTATACTAATATATTGAACTTTGGTTACTCTTTGGTCACCAATTTTGTCTACATTTCTTCAAATTTCAATTTGTACCAAAACGTGACGATTTACTTCCCAAAGTTTCAAAACTATAGTTAGGACTATATATTGGTTAGAATCCCTTCTAAAGGGGTTCAAATCTATATTTAGACTATTATAGTAATATATTGAACTTTGGTTACTCCTTGGTCACCAATTTTGTTTACATTTCCTCAAATTCCCATTTGTACAAAATCGGGACGATTTTCTTCCCAAAGTTTCAAAACTATAGTTACGACTATATATTGGTTGCATTCGTTCCTAAAGTGGTTCAAAGCTATATTTAGAATATTATAATAATATATTCAACATTGGTTACTTCTTGGTTACCAATTTTGTCTACATTTCTCCAAATTCCCATTTGTACCAAAACGGGACGATTTTCTTCTCAAAGTTTCAAAACTATAGTTACGACTATATATTGGTTACATTCGTTTCTAAAGTGGTTCAAAGCTATATTTAGAATATTATACTAATATATTCAACATTGGTTACTCCTTGATCACCAATTTTGTCTACATTTCTTCAAATTTCCATTTGTACCAAAACGGGACGATTTTCTTCCCAAAGTTTTGAAACTATTGTTAGGACTATATATTGGTTAGAATCCATTCTAAAGGGGTTCAAAGCTATATTTAGACTATTATACTAATATATTGAACTTTGGTTACTCCTTGATCACCAATTTTGTCTACATTTCTTCAAATTCCCATTTGTACCAAAACGGGACGATTTCGTTCCCAAAGTTTCAAAACTATACTTAGGACTATATATTGGTTAGAATCCCTTCTAAAGGGCTTCAAAGCTATATTTAGACTATTATACTAATATATTGAACTTTGGTTACTCCTTGATCACCAATTTTGTCTACATTTCTTCAAATTCCCATTTGTACCAAAACGGGACGATTTCGTTCCCAAAGTTTCAAAACTATACTTAGAACTATATATTGGTTAGAATCCGTTCTAAAGGGCTTCAAAGCTATATTTAGACTATTATACTAATATATTGAACTTTGGTTACTCTTTGGTCACCAATTTTGTCTACATTTCTTCAAATTTCAATTTCTACCAAAACGGGACGATTTTCTTCCCAAAGTTTCAAAACTAAAGTTAGGACTATATATTGGTTAGAATCCATTCTAAAGGGGTTCAAAGCTAAATTTAGACTATTATACTAATATATTGAACTTTGGTTACTCCTTGGTCACCAATTTGGTCTACATTTCTTCAAATTCCCATTTGTACCTAAACGGGACGATTTTCTTCCCAAAGTTTCGAAACTATTGTTAGGACTATATATTGGTTAGAATCCATTCTAAAGGGGTTCAAAGCTATATTTAGACTATTATACTAATATATTGAACTTTGGTTACTCCTTGATCACCAATTTTGTCTACATTTCTTCAAATTCCCATTTGTACCAAAACGGGACGATTTTCTTCCCAAAGTTTCAAAACTATAGTTAGGACTATATATTGGTTAGAATCCATTCTAAAGGGGTTCAAAGCTATATTTAGACTATTATACTAATATATTGAACTTTGGTTACTCCTTGATCACCAATTTTGTCTACATTTCTTCAAATTCCCATTTGTACCAAAACGGGACGATTTTCTTCCCAAAGTTTCAAAACTAAAGTTAGGACTATATATTGGTTAGAATCCATTCTAAAGGGGTTCAAAGCTAAATTTAGACTATTATACTAATATATTGAACTTTGGTTACTCCTTGGTCACCAATTTGGTCTACATTTCTTCAAATTCCCATTTGTACCTAAACGGGACGATTTTCTTCCCAAAGTTTCGAAACTATTGTTAGGACTATATATTGGTTAGAATCCATTCTAAAGGGGTTCAAAGCTATATTTAGACTATTATACTAATATATTGAACTTTGGTTACTCCTTGATCACCAATTTTGTCTACATTTCTTCAAATTCCCATTTGTACCAAAACGGGACGATTTGGTTCCCAAAGTTTCAAAACTATACTTAGAACTATATATTGGTTAGAATCCATTCTAAAGGGCTTCAAAGCTATATTTAGACTATTATACTAATATATTGAACTTTGGTTACTCTTTGGTCACCAATTTTGTCTACATTTCTTCAAATTTCAATTTCTACCAAAACGGGACGATTTTCTTCCCAAATTTTCAAAACTATAGTTACGACTATATATTGGTTGCATTCATTCCTAAAGTGGTTCAAAGCTATATTTAGAATATTATACTAATATATTCAACATTGGTTACTACTTGATCACCAATTTTGTCTACATTTCTTCAAATTCCCGTTTGTACCATTACGGGACGATTTTCTTCCCAAAGTTTCGAAACTATTGTTAGGACTATATATTGGTTAGAATCCATTCTAAAGGGGTTCAAAGCTATATTTAGACTATTATACTAATATATTGAACTTTGGTTACTCCTTGATCACCAATTTTGTCTACATTTCTTCAAATTCCCATTTGTACCAAAACGGGACGATTTGGTTCCCAAAGTTTCAAAACTATACTTAGAACTATATATTGGTTAGAATCCATTCTAAAGGGCTTCAAAGCTATATTTAGACTATTATACTAATATATTGAACTTTGGTTACTCTTTGGTCACCAATTTTGTCTACATTTCTTCAAATTTCAATTTCTACCAAAACGGGACGATTTTCTTCCCAAATTTTCAAAACTATAGTTACGACTATATATTGGTTGCATTCATTCCTAAAGTGGTTCAAAGCTATATTTAGAATATTATACTAATATATTCAACATTGGTTACTACTTGATCACCAATTTTGTCTACATTTCTTCAAATTCCCATTTGTACTAAAACGGGACGATTTTCTTCCCAAAGTTTCAAAACTATACTTAGGACTATATATTGGTTAGAATCCATTCTAAAGGGCTTCAAAGCTATATTTAGACTATTATACTAATATATTGAACTTTGGTTACTCTTTGGTCACCAATTTTGTCTACATTTCTTCAAATTTCAATTTGTACCAAAACGTGACGATTTACTTCCCAAAGTTTCAAAACTATAGTTAGGACTATATATTGGTTAGAATCCCTTCTAAAGGGGTTCAAATCTATATTTAGACTATTATAGTAATATATTGAACTTTGGTTACTCCTTGGTCACCAATTTTGTTTACATTTCCTCAAATTCCCATTTGTACAAAATCGGGACGATTTTCTTCCCAAAGTTTCAAAACTATAGTTACGACTATATATTGGTTGCATTCGTTCCTAAAGTGGTTCAAAGCTATATTTAGAATATTATAATAATATATTCAACATTGGTTACTTCTTGGTTACCAATTTTGTCTACATTTCTCCAAATTCCCATTTGTACCAAAACGGGACGATTTTCTTCCCAAAGTTTCAAAACTATAGTTACGACTATATATTGGTTACATTCGTTTCTAAAGTGGTTCAAAGCTATATTTAGAATATTATACTAATATATTCAACATTGGTTACTCCTTGATCACCAATTTTGTCTACATTTCTTCAAATTTCCATTTGTACCAAAACGGGACGATTTTCTTCCCAAAGTTTTGAAACTATTGTTAGGACTATATATTGGTTAGAATCCATTCTAAAGGGGTTCAAAGCTATATTTAGACTATTATACTAATATATTGAACTTTGGTTACTCCTTGATCACCAATTTTGTCTACATTTCTTCAAATTCCCATTTGTACCAAAACGGGACGATTTCGTTCCCAAAGTTTCAAAACTATACTTAGGACTATATATTGGTTAGAATCCATTCTAAAGGGCTTCAAAGCTATATTTAGACTATTATACTAATATATTCAACATTGGTTACTCCTTGATCACCAATTTTGTCTACATTTCTTCAAATTTCCATTTGTACCAAAACGGGACGATTTTCTTCCCAAAGTTTTGAAACTATTGTTAGGACTATATATTGGTTAGAATCCATTCTAAAGGGGTTCAAAGCTATATTTAGACTATTATACTAATATATTGAACTTTGGTTACTCCTTGATCACCAATTTTGTCTACATTTCTTCAAATTCCCATTTGTACCAAAACGGGACGATTTCGTTCCCAAAGTTTCAAAACTATACTTAGGACTATATATTGGTTAGAATCCATTCTAAAGGGCTTCAAAGCTATATTTAGACTATTATACTAATATATTGAACTTTGGTTACTCCTTGATCACCAATTTTGTCTACATTTCTTCAAATTCCCATTTGTACCAAAACGGGACGATTTCGTTCCCAAAGTTTCAAAACTATACTTAGAACTATATATTGGTTAGAATCCGTTCTAAAGGGCTTCAAAGCTATATTTAGACTATTATACTAATATATTGAACTTTGGTTACTCTTTGGTCACCAATTTTGTCTACATTTCTTCAAATTTCAATTTCTACCAAAACGGGACGATTTTCTTCCCAAAGTTTCAAAACTAAAGTTAGGACTATATATTGGTTAGAATCCATTCTAAAGGGGTTCAAAGCTAAATTTAGACTATTATACTAATATATTGAACTTTGGTTACTCCTTGGTCACCAATTTGGTCTACATTTCTTCAAATTCCCATTTGTACCTAAACGGGACGATTTTCTTCCCAAAGTTTCGAAACTATTGTTAGGACTATATATTGGTTAGAATCCATTCTAAAGGGGTTCAAAGCTATATTTAGACTATTATACTAATATATTGAACTTTGGTTACTCCTTGATCACCAATTTTGTCTACATTTCTTCAAATTCCCATTTGTACCAAAACGGGACGATTTTCTTCCCAAAGTTTCAAAACTATAGTTAGGACTATATATTGGTTAGAATCCATTCTAAAGGGGTTCAAAGCTATATTTAGACTATTATACTAATATATTGAACTTTGGTTACTCCTTGATCACCAATTTTGTCTACATTTCTTCAAATTCCCATTTGTACCAAAACGGGACGATTTTCTTCCCAAAGTTTCAAAACTAAAGTTAGGACTATATATTGGTTAGAATCCATTCTAAAGGGGTTCAAAGCTAAATTTAGACTATTATACTAATATATTGAACTTTGGTTACTCCTTGGTCACCAATTTGGTCTACATTTCTTCAAATTCCCATTTGTACCTAAACGGGACGATTTTCTTCCCAAAGTTTCGAAACTATTGTTAGGACTATATATTGGTTAGAATCCATTCTAAAGGGGTTCAAAGCTATATTTAGACTATTATACTAATATATTGAACTTTGGTTACTCCTTGATCACCAATTTTGTCTACATTTCTTCAAATTCCCATTTGTACCAAAACGGGACGATTTGGTTCCCAAAGTTTCAAAACTATACTTAGAACTATATATTGGTTAGAATCCATTCTAAAGGGCTTCAAAGCTATATTTAGACTATTATACTAATATATTGAACTTTGGTTACTCTTTGGTCACCAATTTTGTCTACATTTCTTCAAATTTCAATTTCTACCAAAACGGGACGATTTCCTTCCCAAAGTTTCAAAACTATAGTTAGGACTATATATTGGTTAGAATCCCTTCTAAAGGGGTTCAAATCTATATTTAGATTATTATAGTAATATATTGAACTTTGGTTACTCCTTGGTCAACAATTTTGTTTACATTTCTTCAAATTCCCATTTGTACCAAAACGGGATGATTTTCTTCCCAAAGTTTCAAAACTATTGTTACGACTATATATTGGTTGCATTCGTTTCTAAAGTGGTTCAAAGCTATATTTAGAATATTATACTAATATATTCAACATTGGTTACTCCTTGATCACCAATTTTGTCTACATTTCTTCAAATTTCCATTTGTACTAAAACGGGACGATTTTCTTCCCAAAGTTTCAAAACTATACTTAGGACTATATATTGGTTAGAATCCATTCTAAAGGGCTTCAAAGCTATATTTAGACTATTATACTAATATATTGAACTTTGGTTACTCTTTGGTCACCAATTTTGTCTACATTTCTTCAAATTTCAATTTGTACCAAAACGTGACGTTTTACTTCCCAAAGTTTCAAAACTATAGTTAGGACTATATATTGGTTAGAATCCCTTCTAAAGGGGTTCAAATCTATATTTAGACTATTATAGTAATATATTGAACTTTGGTTACTCCTTGGTCACCAATTTTGTTTACATTTCCTCAAATTCCCATTTGTACAAAATCGGGACGATTTTCTTCCCAAAGTTTCAAAACTATAGTTACGACTATATATTGGTTGCATTCGTTCCTAAAGTGGTTCAAAGCTATATTTAGAATATTATAATAATATATTCAACATTGGTTACTTCTTGGTTACCAATTTTGTCTACATTTCTCCAAATTCCCATTTGTACCAAAACGGGACGATTTTCTTCCCAAAGTTTCAAAACTATAGTTACGACTATATATTGGTTACATTCGTTTCTAAAGTGGTTCAAAGCTATATTTAGAATATTATACTAATATATTCAACATTGGTTACTCCTTGATCACCAATTTTGTCTACATTTCTTCAAATTTCCATTTGTACCAAAACGGGACGATTTTCTTCCCAAAGTTTTGAAACTATTGTTAGGACTATATATTGGTTAGAATCCATTCTAAAGGGGTTCAAAGCTATATTTAGAGTATTATACTAATATATTGAACTTTGGTTACTCCTTGATCACCAATTTTGTCTACATTTCTTCAAATTCCCATTTGTACCAAAACGGGACGATTTCGTTCCCAAAGTTTCAAAACTATACTTAGGACTATATATTAGTTAGAATCAATTCTAAAGGGCTTCAAAGCTATATTTAGACTATTATACTAATATATTGAACTTTGGTTACTCTTTGGTCACCAATTTTGTCTACATTTCTTCAAATTTCAATTTGTACCAAAACGGGACGATTTCCTTCCCAAAGTTTCAAAACTATAGTTAGGACTATATATTGGTTAGAATCCCTTCTAAAGGGGTTCAAATCTATATTTTGACTATTATAGTAATATATTGAACTTTGGTTACTCCTTGGTCAACAATTTTGTCTACATTTCTTCAAATTTCCATTTGTACCAAAACGGGACGATTTTCTTCCCAAAGTTTCAAAACTATAGTTAGGACTATATATTGGTTAGAATCCATTCTAAAGGGGTTCAAAGCTATATTTAGACTATTATACTAATATATTGAACTTTGGTTACTCCTTGATCACCAATTTTGTCTACATTTCTTCAAATTCCCATTTGTACCTAAACGGGACGATTTTCTTCCCAAAGTTTCGAAACTATTGTTAGGACTATATATTGGTTAGAATCCATTCTAAAGGGGTTCAAAGCTATATTTAGACTATTATACTAATATATTGAACTTTGGTTACTCCTTGATCACCAATTTTGTCTACATTTCTTCAAATTCCCATTTGTACCAAAACGGGACGATTTCGTTCCCAAAGTTTCAAAACTATACTTAGAACTATATATTGGTTAGAATCCATTCTAAAGGGCTTCAAAGCTATATTTAGACTATTATACTAATATATTGAACTTTGGTTACTCTTTGGTCACCAATTTTGTCTACATTTCTTCAAATTTCAATTTCTACCAAAACGGGACGATTTTCTTCCCAAAGTTTCAAAACTAAAGTTAAGACTATATATTGGTTAGAATCCATTCTAAAGGGGTTCAAAGCTATATTTAGACTATTATACTAATATATTGAACTTTGGTTACTCCTTGATCACCAATTTTGTCTACATTTCTTCAAATTCCCATTTGTACCAAAACGGGACGATTTTCTTCCCAAAGTTTCAAAACTAAAGTTAGGACTATATATTGGTTAGAATCCATTCTAAAGGGGTTCAAAGCTAAATTTAGACTATTATACTAATATATTGAACTTTGGTTACTCCTTGGTCACCAATTTGGTCTACATTTCTTCAAATTCCCATTTGTACCTAAACGGGACGATTTTCTTCCCAAAGTTTCGAAACTATTGTTAGGACTATATATTGGTTAGAATCCATTCTAAAGGGGTTCAAAGCTATATTTAGACTATTATACTAATATATTGAACTTTGGTTACTCCTTGATCACCAATTTTGTCTACATTTCTTCAAATTCCCATTTGTACCAAAACGGGACGATTTGGTTCCCAAAGTTTCAAAACTATACTTAGAACTATATATTGGTTAGAATCCATTCTAAAGGGCTTCAAAGCTATATTTAGACTATTATACTAATATATTGAACTTTGGTTACTCTTTGGTCACCAATTTTGTCTACATTTCTTCAAATTTCAATTTCTACCAAAACGGGACGATTTCCTTCCCAAAGTTTCAAAACTATAGTTAGGACTATATATTGGTTAGAATCCCTTCTAAAGGGGTTCAAATCTATATTTAGATTATTATAGTAATATATTGAACTTTGGTTACTCCTTGGTCAACAATTTTGTTTACATTTCTTCAAATTCCCATTTGTACCAAAACGGGATGATTTTCTTCCCAAAGTTTCAAAACTATTGTTACGACTATATATTGGTTGCATTCGTTTCTAAAGTGGTTCAAAGCTATATTTAGAATATTATACTAATATATTCAACATTGGTTACTCCTTGATCACCAATTTTGTCTACATTTCTTCAAATTTCCATTTGTACTAAAACGGGACGATTTTCTTCCCAAAGTTTCAAAACTATACTTAGGACTATATATTGGTTAGAATCCATTCTAAAGGGCTTCAAAGCTATATTTAGACTATTATACTAATATATTGAACTTTGGTTACTCTTTGGTCACCAATTTTGTCTACATTTCTTCAAATTTCAATTTGTACCAAAACGTGACGATTTACTTCCCAAAGTTTCAAAACTATAGTTAGGACTATATATTGGTTAGAATCCCTTCTAAAGGGGTTCAAATCTATATTTAGAATATTATAATAATATATTCAACATTGGTTACTTCTTGGTTACCAATTTTGTCTACATTTCTCCAAATTCCCATTTGTACCAAAACGGGACGATTTTCTTCCCAAAGTTTCAAAACTATAGTTACGACTATATATTGGTTACATTCGTTTCTAAAGTGGTTCAAAGCTATATTTAGAATATTATACTAATATATTCAACATTGGTTACTCCTTGATCACTAATTTTGTCTACATTTCTTCAAATTTCCATTTGTACCAAAATGGGACGATTTCGTTCCCAAAGTTTCAAAACTATACTTAGGACTATATATTGGTTAGAATCCATTCTAAAGGGCTTCAAAGCTATATTTAGACTATTATACTAATATATTGAACTTTGGTTACTCCTTGATCACCAATTTTGTCTACATTTCTTCAAATTCCCATTTGTACCAAAACGGGACGATTTCGTTCCCAAAGTTTCAAAATTATACTTAGAACTATATATTGGTTAGAATCCATTCTAAAGGGCTTCAAAGCTATATTTAGACTATTATACTAATATATTGAACTTTGGTTACTCTTTGGTCACCAATTTTGTCTACATTTCTTCAAATTTCAATTTCTACCAAAACGGGACGATTTTCTTCCCTAAGTTTCAAAACTAAAGTTAGGACTATATATTGGTTAGAATCCATTCTAAAGGGGTTCAAAGCTAAATTTAGACTATTATACTAATATATTGAACTTTGGTTACTCCTTGGTCACCAATTTGGTCTACATTTCTTCAAATTCCCATTTGTACCTAAACGGGACGATTTTCTTCCCAAAGTTTCGAAACTATTGTTAGGACTATATATTGGTTAGAATCCATTCTAAAGGGGTTCAAAGCTATATTTAGACTATTATACTAATATATTGAACTTTGGTTACTCCTTGATCACCAATTTTGTCTACATTTCTTCAAATTCCCATTTGTACCAAAACGGGACGATTTGGTTCCCAAAGTTTCAAAACTATACTTAGAACTATATATTGGTTAGAATCCATTCTAAAGGGCTTCAAAGCTATATTTAGACTATTATACTAATATATTGAACTTTGGTTACTCTTTGGTCACCAATTTTGTCTACATTTCTTCAAATTTCAATTTCTACCAAAACGGGACGATTTCCTTCCCAAAGTTTCAAAACTATAGTTAGGACTATATATTGGTTAGAATCCCTTCTAAAGGGGTTCAAATCTATATTTAGATTATTATAGTAATATATTGAACTTTGGTTACTCCTTGGTCAACAATTTTGTTTACATTTCTTCAAATTCCCATTTGTACCAAAACGGGATGATTTTCTTCCCAAAGTTTCAAAACTATTGTTACGACTATATATTGGTTGCATTCGTTTCTAAAGTGGTTCAAAGCTATATTTAGAATATTATACTAATATATTCAACATTGGTTACTCCTTGATCACCAATTTTGTCTACATTTCTTCAAATTTCCATTTGTACTAAAACGGGACGATTTTCTTCCCAAAGTTTCAAAACTATACTTAGGACTATATATTGGTTAGAATCCATTCTAAAGGGCTTCAAAGCTATATTTAGACTATTATACTAATATATTGAACTTTGGTTACTCTCTGGTCACCAATTTTGTCTACATTTCTTCAAATTTCAATTTGTACCAAAACGTGACGATTTACTTCCCAAAGTTTCAAAACTATAGTTAGGACTATATATTGGTTAGAATCCCTTCTAAAGGGGTTCAAATCTATATTTAGACTATTATAGTAATATATTGAACTTTGGTTACTCCTTGGTCACCAATTTTGTTTACATTTCCTCAAATTCCCATTTGTACAAAATCGGGACGATTTTCTTCCCAAAGTTTCAAAACTATAGTTACGACTATATATTGGTTGCATTCGTTCCTAAAGTGGTTCAAAGCTATATTTAGAATATTATAATAATATATTCAACATTGGTTACTTCTTGGTTACCAATTTTGTCTACATTTCTCCAAATTCCCATTTGTACCAAAACGGGACGATTTTCTTCCCAAAGTTTCAAAACTATAGTTACGACTATATATTGGTTACATTCGTTTCTAAAGTGGTTCAAAGCTATATTTAGAATATTATACTAATATATTCAACATTGGTTACTCCTTGATCACCAATTTTGTCTACATTTCTTCAAATTTCCATTTGTACCAAAACGGGACGATTTTCTTCCCAAAGTTTTGAAACTATTGTTAGGACTATATATTGGTTAGAATCCATTCTAAAGGGGTTCAAAGCTATATTTAGACTATTATACTAATATATTGAACTTTGGTAACTCCTTGATCACCAATTTTGTCTACATTTCTTCAAATTCCCATTTGTACCAAAACGGGACGATTTCGTTCCCAAAGTTTCAAAACTATACTTAGGACTATATATTAGTTAGAGTCCATTCTAAAGGGCTTCAAAACTATATTTAGACTATTATACTAATATATTGAACTTTGGTTACTCTTTGGTCACCAATTTTGTCTACATTTCTTCAAATTTCAATTTGTACCAAAACGGGACGATTTCCTTCCCAAAGTTTCAAAACTATAGTTAGGACTATATATTGGTTAGAATCCCTTCTAAAGGGGTTCAAATCTATATTTAGACTATTATAGTAATATATTGAACTTTGGTTACTCCTTGGTCAACAATTTTGTCTACATTTCTTCAAATTTCCATTTGTACCAAAACGGGACGATTTTCTTCCCAAAGTTTCAAAACTATAGTTAGGACTATATATTGGTTAGAATCCATTCTAAAGGGGTTCAAAGCTATATTTAGACTATTATACTAATATATTGAACTTTGGTTACTCCTTGATCACCAATTTTGTCTACATTTCTTCAAATTCCCATTTGTACCAAAACGGGACGATTTCGTTCCCAAAGTTTCAAAACTATACTTAGGACTATATATTGGTTAGAATCCATTCTAAAGGGCTTCAAAGCTATATTTAGACTATTATACTAATATATTGAACTTTGGTTACTCCTTGATCACCAATTTTGTCTACATTTCTTCAAATTCCCATTTGTACCAAAACGGGACGATTTCGTTCCCAAAATTTCAAAACTATACTTAGAACTATATATTGGTTAGAATCCATTCTAAAGGGCTTCAAAGCTATATTTAGACTATTATACTAATATATTGAACTTTGGTTACTCTTTGGTCACCAATTTTGTCTACATTTCTTCAAATTTCAATTTCTACCAAAACGGGACGATTTCCTTCCCAAAGTTTCAAAACTATAGTTAGGACTATATATTGGTTAGAATCCCTTCTAAAGGGGTTCAAATCTATATTTAGATTATTATAGTAATATATTGAACTTTGGTTACTCCTTGGTCAACAATTTTGTTTACATTTCTTCAAATTCCCATTTGTACCAAAACGGGATGATTTTCTTCCCAAAGTTTCAAAACTATTGTTACGACTATATATTGGTTGCATTCGTTTCTAAAGTGGTTCAAAGCTATATTTAGAATATTATACTAATATATTCAACATTGGTTACTCCTTGATCACCAATTTTGTCTACATTTCTTCAAATTTCCATTTGTACTAAAACGGGACGATTTTCTTCCCAAAGTTTCAAAACTATACTTAGGACTATATATTGGTTAGAATCCATTCTAAAGGGCTTCAAAGCTATATTTAGACTATTATACTAATATATTGAACTTTGGTTACTCTTTGGTCACCAATTTTGTCTACATTTCTTCAAATTTCAATTTGTACCAAAACGTGACGATTTACTTCCCAAAGTTTCAAAACTATAGTTAGGACTATATATTGGTTAGAATCCCTTCTAAAGGGGTTCAAATCTATATTTAGACTATTATAGTAATATATTGAACTTTGGTTACTCCTTGGTCACCAATTTTGTTTACATTTCCTCAAATTCCCATTTGTACAAAATCGGGACGATTTTCTTCCCAAAGTTTCAAAACTATAGTTACGACTATATATTGGTTGCATTCGTTCCTAAAGTGGTTCAAAGCTATATTTAGAATATTATAATAATATATTCAACATTGGTTACTTCTTGGTTACCAATTTTGTCTACATTTCTCCAAATTCCCATTTGTACCAAAACGGGACGATTTTCTTCCCAAAGTTTCAAAACTATAGTTACGACTATATATTGGTTACATTCGTTTCTAAAGTGGTTCAAAGCTATATTTAGAATATTATACTAATATATTCAACATTGGTTACTCCTTGATCACCAATTTTGTCTACATTTCTTCAAATTTCCATTTGTACCAAAACGGGACGATTTTCTTCCCAAAGTTTCGAAACTATTGTTAGGACTATATATTGGTTAGAATCCATTCTAAAGGGGTTCAAAGCTATATTTAGACTATTATACTAATATATTGAACTTTGGTTACTCCTTGATCACCAATTTTGTCTACATTTCTTCAAATTCCCATTTGTACCAAAACGGGACGATTTTCTTCCCAAAGTTTCAAAACTATAGTTACGACTATATATTGGTTACATTCGTTTCTAAAGTGGTTCAAAGCTATATTTAGAATATTATACTAATATATTCAACATTGGTTACTCCTTGATCACCAATTTTGTCTACATTTCTTCAAATTTCCATTTGTACCAAAACGGGACGATTTTCTTCCCAAAGTTTCGAAACTATTGTTAGGACTATATATTGGTTAGAATCCATTCTAAAGGGGTTCAAAGCTATATTTAGACTATTATACTAATATATTGAACTTTGGTTACTCCTTGATCACCAATTTTGTCTACATTTCTTCAAATTCCCATTTGTACCAAAACGGGACGATTTCGTTCCCAAAGTTTCAAAACTATACTTAGGACTATATATTGGTTAGAATCCATTCTAAAGGGCTTCAAAGCTATATTTAGAATATTATACTAATATATTCAACATTGGTTACTCCTTGATCACCAATTTTGTCTACATTTCTTCAAATTTCCATTTGTACCAAAACGGGACGATTTTCTTTCCAAAGTTTCAAAACTATAGTTAGGACTATATATTGGTTAGAATCCATTCTAAAGGGGTTCAAAGCTATATTTAGACTATTATACTAATATATTGAACTTTGGTTACTCCTTGATCACCAATTTTGTCTACATTTCTTCAAATTCCCATTTGTACCAAAACGGGACGATTTGGTTCCCAAAGTTTCAAAACTATACTTAGGACTATATATTGGTTAGAATCCCTTCTAAAGGGCTTCAAAGCTATATTTAGACTATTATACTAATATATTGAACTTTGGTTACTCCTTGATCACCAATTTTGTCTACATTTCTTCAAATTCCCATTTGTACCAAAACGGGACGATTTCGTTCCCAAAGTTTCAAAACTATACTTAGGACTATATAGTGGTTAGAATCCATTCTAAAGGGCTTCAAAGCTATATTTAGACTATTATACTAATATATTGAACTTTGGTTACTCTTTGGTCACCAATTTTGTCTACATTTCTTTAAATTTCAATTTGTACCAAAACAGGACGATTTTCTTCCCAAAGTTTCAAAACTATAGTTAGGACTATATATTGGTTAGAATCCATTCTAAAGGGGTTCAAAGCTATATTTAGACTATTATACTAATATATTGAACTTTGGTTACTCCTTGATCACCAATTTTGTCTACATTTCTTCAAATTCCCATTTGTACCAAAACGGGACGATTTCGTTCCCAATGTTTCAAAACTTTACTTAGGACTATATATTGGTTAGAATCCATTCTAAAGGGCTTCAAAGCTATATTTAGACTATTATACTAATATATTGAACTTTGGTTACTCCTTGATCACCAATTTTGTCTACATTTCTTCAAATTCCCATTTGTACCAAAACGGGACGATTTCGTTCCCAAAGTTTCAAAACTATACTTAGGACTATATATTGGTTAGAATCCATTCTAAAGGGCTTCAAAGCTATATTTAGACTATTATACTAATATATTGAACTTTGGTTACTCCTTGATCACCAATTTTGTCTACATTTCTTCAAATTCCCATTTGTACCAAAACGGGACGATTTCGTTCCCAAAATTTCAAAACTATACTTAGAACTATATATTGGTTAGAATCCATTCTAAAGGGCTTCAAAGCTATATTTAGACTATTATACTAATATATTGAACTTTGGTTACTCTTTGGTCACCAATTTTGTCTACATTTCTTCAAATTTCAATTTCTACCAAAACGGGACGATTTCCTTCCCAAAGTTTCAAAACTATAGTTAGGACTATATATTGGTTAGAATCCCTTCTAAAGGGGTTCAAATCTATATTTAGATTATTATAGTAATATATTGAACTTTGGTTACTCCTTGGTCAACAATTTTGTTTACATTTCTTCAAATTCCCATTTGTACCAAAACGGGATGATTTTCTTCCCAAAGTTTCAAAACTATTGTTACGACTATATATTGGTTGCATTCGTTTCTAAAGTGGTTCAAAGCTATATTTAGAATATTATACTAATATATTCAACATTGGTTACTCCTTGATCACCAATTTTGTCTACATTTCTTCAAATTTCCATTTGTACTAAAACGGGACGATTTTCTTCCCAAAGTTTCAAAACTATACTTAGGACTATATATTGGTTAGAATCCATTCTAAAGGGCTTCAAAGCTATATTTAGACTATTATACTAATATATTGAACTTTGGTTACTCTTTGGTCACCAATTTTGTCTACATTTCTTCAAATTTCAATTTGTACCAAAACGTGACGATTTACTTCCCAAAGTTTCAAAACTATAGTTAGGACTATATATTGGTTAGAATCCCTTCTAAAGGGGTTCAAATCTATATTTAGACTATTATAGTAATATATTGAACTTTGGTTACTCCTTGGTCACCAATTTTGTTTACATTTCCTCAAATTCCCATTTGTACAAAATCGGGACGATTTTCTTCCCAAAGTTTCAAAACTATAGTTACGACTATATATTGGTTGCATTCGTTCCTAAAGTGGTTCAAAGCTATATTTAGAATATTATAATAATATATTCAACATTGGTTACTTCTTGGTTACCAATTTTGTCTACATTTCTCCAAATTCCCATTTGTACCAAAACGGGACGATTTTCTTCCCAAAGTTTCAAAACTATAGTTACGACTATATATTGGTTACATTCGTTTCTAAAGTGGTTCAAAGCTATATTTAGAATATTATACTAATATATTCAACATTGGTTACTCCTTGATCACCAATTTTGTCTACATTTCTTCAAATTTCCATTTGTACCAAAACGGGACGATTTTCTTCCCAAAGTTTCGAAACTATTGTTAGGACTATATATTGGTTAGAATCCATTCTAAAGGGGTTCAAAGCTATATTTAGACTATTATACTAATATATTGAACTTTGGTTACTCCTTGATCACCAATTTTGTCTACATTTCTTCAAATTCCCATTTGTACCAAAACGGGACGATTTTCTTCCCAAAGTTTCAAAACTATAGTTACGACTATATATTGGTTACATTCGTTTCTAAAGTGGTTCAAAGCTATATTTAGAATATTATACTAATATATTCAACATTGGTTACTCCTTGATCACCAATTTTGTCTACATTTCTTCAAATTTCCATTTGTACCAAAACGGGACGATTTTCTTCCCAAAGTTTCGAAACTATTGTTAGGACTATATATTGGTTAGAATCCATTCTAAAGGGGTTCAAAGCTATATTTAGACTATTATACTAATATATTGAACTTTGGTTACTCCTTGATCACCAATTTTGTCTACATTTCTTCAAATTCCCATTTGTACCAAAACGGGACGATTTCGTTCCCAAAGTTTCAAAACTATACTTAGGACTATATATTGGTTAGAATCCATTCTAAAGGGCTTCAAAGCTATATTTAGAATATTATACTAATATATTCAACATTGGTTACTCCTTGATCACCAATTTTGTCTACATTTCTTCAAATTTCCATTTGTACCAAAACGGGACGATTTTCTTTCCAAAGTTTCAAAACTATAGTTAGGACTATATATTGGTTAGAATCCATTCTAAAGGGGTTCAAAGCTATATTTAGACTATTATACTAATATATTGAACTTTGGTTACTCCTTGATCACCAATTTTGTCTACATTTCTTCAAATTCCCATTTGTACCAAAACGGGACGATTTGGTTCCCAAAGTTTCAAAACTATACTTAGGACTATATATTGGTTAGAATCCCTTCTAAAGGGCTTCAAAGCTATATTTAGACTATTATACTAATATATTGAACTTTGGTTACTCCTTGATCACCAATTTTGTCTACATTTCTTCAAATTCCCATTTGTACCAAAACGGGACGATTTCGTTCCCAAAGTTTCAAAACTATACTTAGGACTATATAGTGGTTAGAATCCATTCTAAAGGGCTTCAAAGCTATATTTAGACTATTATACTAATATATTGAACTTTGGTTACTCTTTGGTCACCAATTTTGTCTACATTTCTTTAAATTTCAATTTGTACCAAAACGTGACGATTTCCTTCCCAAAGTTTCAAAACTATAGTTAGGACTATATATTGGTTAGAATCCCTTCTAAAGGGGTTCAAATCTATATTTAGACTATTATAGTAATATATTGAACTTTGGTTACTCCTTGGTCACCAATTTTGTTTACATTTCCTCAAATTCCCATTTGTACCAAAACGGGACGATTTTCTTCCCAAAGTTTCAAAACTATAGTTACGACTATATATTGGTTGCATTCGTTCCTAAAGTGGTTCAAAGCTATATTTAGAATATTATAATAATATATTCAACATTGGTTACTTCTTGGTCACCAATTTTGTCTACATTTCTCCAAATTCCCATTTGTACCAAAATGGGACGATTTTCTTCCCAAAGTTTCAAAACTATAGTTACGACTATATATTGGTTCCATTCGTTTCTAAAGAGGTTCAAAGCTATATTTAGAATATTATACTAATATATTCAACGTTGGTTACTCCTTGATCACCAATTTTGTCTACATTTCTTCAAATTCCCATTTGTACCAAAACGGGACGATTTTCTTCCCAAAGTTTCAAAACTATAGTTAGGACTATATATTGGTTAGAATCCATTCTAAAGGGGTTCAAATCTATATTTAGACTATTATACTAATATATTGAACTTTGGTTACTCCTTGATCACCAATTTTGTCTACATTTCTTCAAATTCCCATTTGTACCAAAACGGGACGATTTTCTTCCCAAAGTTTCAAAACTAAAGTTACGACAATATATTGGTTAGAATCCATTCTAAAGGGGTTCAAAGCTAAATTTAGATTATTATACTAATATATTGAACTTTGGTTACTCCTTGGTCACCAATTTGGTCTACATTTCTTCAAATTCCCATTTGTACCAAAACGTGACGATTTCGTTCCCAAAGTTTCAAAACTATACTTAGGACTATATATTGGTTAGAATCCATTCTAAAGGGGTTCAAAGCTAAATTTAGATTATTATACTAATATATTGAACTTTGGTTACTCCTTGGTCACCAATTTTGTCTACATTTCTTCAAATTCCCATTTGTACCAAAACGTGACGATTTCGTTCCCAAAGTTTCAAAACTATACTTAGGACTATATATTGGTTAGAATCCATTCTAAAGGGCTTCAAAGCTATATTTAGACTATTATACTAATATATTGAACTTTGGTTACTCCTTGATCACCAATTTTGTCTACATTTCTTCAAATTTCCATTTGTACCAAAACGGGACGATTTTCTTCCCAAAGTTTCAAAACTATACTTAGGACTATATATTGGTTAGAATCCATTCTAAAGGGGTTCAAAGCTATATTTAGACTATTATACTAATATATTGAACTTTGGTTACTCCTTGATCACCAATTTTGTCTACATTTCTTCAAATTCCCATTTGTACCAAAACGTGACGATTTCGTTCCCAAAGTTTCAAAACTATACTTAGGACTATATATTGGTTAGAATCCATTCTAAAGGGCTTCAAAGCTATATTTAGACTATTATACTAATATATTGAACTTTGGTTACTCTTTGGTCACCAATTTTGTCTACATTTCTTCAAATTTCAATTTGTACCAAAACGGGATGATTTCCTTCCCAAAGTTTCAAAACTATAGTTAGGACTATATATTGGTTAGAATCCCTTCTAAAGGGGTTCAAATCTATATTTAGACTATTATAGTAATATATTGAACTTTGGTTACTCCTTGGTCACCAATTTTGTTTACATTTCCTCAAATTCCCATTTGTACCAAAACGGGACGATTTTCTTCCCAAAGTTTCAAAACTATAGTTACGACTATATATTGGTTGCATTCGTTCCGAAAGTGGTTCAAAGCTATATTTAGAATATTATAATAATATATTCAACATTGGTTACTTCTTGGTCACCAATTTTGTCTACATTTCTCCAAATTCCCATTTGTACCAAAACGGGACGATTTTCTTCCCAAAGTTTCAAAACTATAGTTACGACTATATATTGGTTACATTCGTTTCTAAAGTGGTTCAAAGCTATATATAGAATATTATACTAATATATTCAACATTGGTTACTCCTTGATCACCAATTTTGTCTACATTTCTTCAAATTTCCATTTGTACCAAAACGGGACGATTTTCTTCTCAAAGTTTCAAAACTATAGTTAGGACTATATATTGGTTAGAATACATTCTAAAGGGGTTCAAAGCTATATTTAGACTATTATACTAATATATTGAACTTTGGTTACTCCTTGATCACCAATTTTGTCTACATTTCTTCAAATTCCCATTTGTACCAAAACAGGACGATTTCGTTCCCAAAGTTTCAAAACTTTACTTAGGACTATATATTGGTTAGAATCCATTCTAAAGGGCTTCAAAGCTATATTTAGACTATTATACTAATATATTGAACTTTGGTTACTCCTTGATCACCAATTTTGTCTACATTTCTTCAAATTCCCATTTGTACCAAAACAGGACGATTTCGTTCCCAAAGTTTCAAAACTATACTTAAGACTATATATTGGTTAGAATCCATTCTAAAGGGCTTCAAAGCTATATTTAGACTATTATACTAATATATTGAACTTTGGTTACTCTTTGGTCACCAATTTTGTCTACATTTCTTCAAATTTAAATTTGTACCAAAACGGGACGATTTCCTTCCCAAAGTTTCAAAACTATAGTTAGGACTATATATTGGTTAGAATCCCTTCTAAAGGGGTTCCAATCTATATTTAGACTATTATAGTAATATATTTAACTTTGGTTACTCCTTGGTCACCAATTTTGTTACATTTCCTCAAATTCCCATTTGTACCAAAACGGGACTATTTTCTTCCCAAAGTTTCAAAATTATAGTTACGACTATATATTGGTTGCATTCGTTCCTAAAGTGGTTCAAAGCTATATTTAGAATATTATACTAATATATTCAACGTTGGTTACTCCTTGATCACCAATTTTGTCTACATTTCTTCAAATTTCCATTTGTACCAAAACGGGACGATTTTCTTCCCAAAGTTTCAAAACTATACTTAGGACTATATATTGGTTAGAATCCATTCTAAAGGGGTTCAAAGCTATATTTAGACTATTATACTAATATATTGAACTTTGATTACTCCTTGATCACCAATTTTGTCTACATTTCTTCAAATTCCCATTTGTACCAAAACGTGACGATTTCGTTCCCAAAGTTTCAAAACTATACTTAGGACTATATATTGGTTAGAATCCATTCTAAAGGGCTTCAAAGCTATATTTAGACTATTATACTAATATATTGAACTTTGGTTACTCTTTGGTCACCAATTTTGTCTACATTTCTTCAAATTTCAATTTGTACCAAAACGGGATGATTTCCTTCCCAAAGTTTCAAAACTATAGTTAGGACTATATATTGGTTAGAATCCCTTCTAAAGGGGTTCAAATCTATATTTAGACTATTATAGTAATATATTGAACTTTGGTTACTCCTTGGTCACCAATTTTGTTTACATTTCCTCAAATTCCCATTTGTACCAAAACGGGACGATTTTCTTCCCAAAGTTTCAAAACTATAGTTACGACTATATATTGGTTGCATTCGTTCCGAAAGTGGTTCAAAGCTATATTTAGAATATTATAATAATATATTCAACATTGGTTACTTCTTGGTCACCAATTTTGTCTACATTTCTCCAAATTCCCATTTGTACCAAAACGGGACGATTTTCTTCCCAAAGTTTCAAAATTATAGTTACGACTATATATTGGTTGCATTCGTTCCTAAAGTGGTTCAAAGCTATATTTAGAATATTATACTAATATATTCAACATTGGTTACTCCTTGATCACCAATTTTGTCTACATTTCTTCAAATTTCCATTTGTACCAAAACGGGACGATTTTCTTCCCAAAGTTTCAAAACTATACTTAGGACTATATATTGGTTAGAATCCATTCTAAAGGGGTTCAAAGCTATATTTAGACTATTATACTAATATATTGAACTTTGGTTACTCCTTGATCACCAATTTTGTCTACATTTCTTCAAATTCCCATTTGTACCAAAACGTGACGATTTCGTTCCCAAAGTTTCAAAACTATACTTAGGACTATATATTGGTTAGAATCCATTCTAAAGGGCTTCAAAGCTATATTTAGACTATTATACTAATATATTGAACTTTGGTTACTCTTTGGTCACCAATTTTGTCTACATTTCTTCAAATTTCAATTTGTACCAAAACGGGATGATTTCCTTCCCAAAGTTTCAAAACTATAGTTAGGACTATATATTGGTTAGAATCCCTTCTAAAGGGGTTCAAATCTATATTTAGACTATTATAGTAATATATTGAACTTTGGTTACTCCTTGGTCACCAATTTTGTTTACATTTCCTCAAATTCCCATTTGTACCAAAACGGGACGATTTTCTTCCCAAAGTTTCAAAACTATAGTTACGACTATATATTGGTTGCATTCGTTCCTAAAGTGGTTCAAAGCTATATTTTGAATATTATAATAATATATTCAACATTGGTTACTTCTTGGTCACCAATTTTGTCTACATTTCTCCAAATTCCCATTTGTACCAAAACGGGACGATTTTCTTCCCAAAGTTTCAAAACTATAGTTACGACTATATATTGGTTACATTCGTTTCTAAAGTGGTTCAAAGCTATATTTAGAATATTATACTAATATATTCAACATTGGTTACTCCTTGATCACCAATTTTGTCTACATTTCTTCAAATTTCCATTTGTACCAAAACGGGACGATTTTCTTTCCAAAGTTTCAAAACTATAGTTAGGACTATATATTGGTTAGAATCCATTCTAAAGGGGTTCAAAGCTATATTTAGACTATTATAGTAATATATTGAACTTTGGTTACTCCTTGATCACCAATTTTGTCTACATTTCTTCAAATTCCCATTTGTACCAAAACGTGACGATTTCGTTCCCAAAGTTTCAAAACTATACTTAGGACTATATATTGGTTAGAATCCATTCTAAAGGGCTTCAAAGCTATATTTAGACTATTATACTAATATATTGAACTTTGGTTACTCTTTGGTCACCAATTTTGTCTACATTTCTTCAAATTTCAATTTGTACCAAAACGGGATGATTTCCTTCCCAAAGTTTCAAAACTATAGTTAGGACTATATATTGGTTAGAATCCCTTCTAAAGGGGTTCAAATCTATATTTAGACTATTATAGTAATATATTGAACTTTGGTTACTCCTTGGTCACCAATTTTGTTTACATTTCCTCAAATTCCCATTTGTACCAAAACGGGACGATTTTCTTCCCAAAGTTTCAAAACTATAGTTACGACTATATATTGGTTGCATTCGTTCCGAAAGTGGTTCAAAGCTATATTTAGAATATTATAATAATATATTCAACATTGGTTACTTCTTGGTCACCAATTTTGTCTACATTTCTCCAAATTCCCATTTGTACCAAAACGGGACGATTTTCTTCCCAAAGTTTCAAAATTATAGTTACGACTATATATTGGTTGCATTCGTTCCTAAAGTGGTTCAAAGCTATATTTAGAATATTATACTAATATATTCAACATTGGTTACTCCTTGATCACCAATTTTGTCTACATTTCTTCAAATTTCCATTTGTACCAAAACGGGACGATTTTCTTCCCAAAGTTTCAAAACTATACTTAGGACTATATATTGGTTAGAATCCATTCTAAAGGGGTTCAAAGCTATATTTAGACTATTATACTAATATATTGAACTTTGGTTACTCCTTGATCACCAATTTTGTCTACATTTCTTCAAATTCCCATTTGTACCAAAACGTGACGATTTCGTTCCCAAAGTTTCAAAACTATACTTAGGACTATATATTGGTTAGAATCCATTCTAAAGGGCTTCAAAGCTATATTTAGACTATTATACTAATATATTGAACTTTGGTTACTCTTTGGTCACCAATTTTGTCTACATTTCTTCAAATTTCAATTTGTACCAAAACGGGATGATTTCCTTCCCAAAGTTTCAAAACTATAGTTAGGACTATATATTGGTTAGAATCCCTTCTAAAGGGGTTCAAATCTATATTTAGACTATTATAGTAATATATTGAACTTTGGTTACTCCTTGGTCACCAATTTTGTTTACATTTCCTCAAATTCCCATTTGTACCAAAACGGGACGATTTTCTTCCCAAAGTTTCAAAACTATAGTTACGACTATATATTGGTTGCATTCGTTCCTAAAGTGGTTCAAAGCTATATTTTGAATATTATAATAATATATTCAACATTGGTTACTTCTTGGTCACCAATTTTGTCTACATTTCTCCAAATTCCCATTTGTACCAAAACGGGACGATTTTCTTCCCAAAGTTTCAAAACTATAGTTACGACTATATATTGGTTACATTCGTTTCTAAAGTGGTTCAAAGCTATATTTAGAATATTATACTAATATATTCAACATTGGTTACTCCTTGATCACCAATTTTGTCTACATTTCTTCAAATTTCCATTTGTACCAAAACGGGACGATTTTCTTTCCAAAGTTTCAAAACTATAGTTAGGACTATATATTGGTTAGAATCCATTCTAAAGGGGTTCAAAGCTATATTTAGACTATTATACTAATATATTGAACTTTGGTTACTCCTTGATCACCAATTTTGTCTACATTTCTTCAAATTCCCATTTGTACCAAAACGGGACGATTTGGTTCCCAAAGTTTCAAAACTATACTTAGGACTATATATTGGTTAGAATCCCTTCTAAAGGGCTTCAAAGCTATATTTAGACTATTATACTAATATATTGAACTTTGGTTACTCCTTGATCACCAATTTTGTCTACATTTCTTCAAATTCCCATTTGTACCAAAACGGGACGATTTCGTTCCCAAAGTTTCAAAACTATACTTAGGACTATATAGTGGTTAGAATCCATTCTAAAGGGCTTCAAAGCTATATTTAGACTATTATACTAATATATTGAACTTTGGTTACTCTTTGGTCACCAATTTTGTCTACATTTCTTTAAATTTCAATTTGTACCAAAACGTGACGATTTCCTTCCCAAAGTTTCAAAACTATAGTTAGGACTATATATTGGTTAGAATCCCTTCTAAAGGGGTTCAAATCTATATTTAGACTATTATAGTAATATATTGAACTTTGGTTACTCCTTGGTCACCAATTTTGTTTACATTTCCTCAAATTCCCATTTGTACCAAAACGGGACGATTTTCTTCCCAAAGTTTCAAAACTATAGTTACGACTATATATTGGTTGCATTCGTTCCTAAAGTGGTTCAAAGCTATATTTAGAATATTATAATAATATATTCAACATTGGTTACTTCTTGGTCACCAATTTTGTCTACATTTCTCCAAATTCCCATTTGTACCAAAACGGGACGATTTTCTTCCCAAAGTTTCAAAACTATACTTAGGACTATATATTGGTTAGAATCCATTCTAAAGGGGTTCAAAGCTATATTTAGACTATTATACTAATATATTGAACTTTGGTTACTCCTTGATCACCAATTTTGTCTACATTTCTTCAAATTCCCATTTGTACCAAAACGTGACGATTTCGTTCCCAAAGTTTCAAAACTATACTTAGGACTATATATTGGTTAGAATCCATTCTAAAGGGCTTCAAAGCTATATTTAGACTATTATACTAATATATTGAACTTTGGTTACTCTTTGGTCACCAATTTTGTCTACATTTCTTCAAATTTCAATTTGTACCAAAACGGGATGATTTCCTTCCCAAAGTTTCAAAACTATAGTTAGGACTATATATTGGTTAGAATCCCTTCTAAAGGGGTTCAAATCTATATTTAGACTATTATAGTAATATATTGAACTTTGGTTACTCCTTGGTCACCAATTTTGTTTACATTTCCTCAAATTCCCATTTGTACCAAAACGGGACGATTTTCTTCCCAAAGTTTCAAAACTATAGTTACGACTATATATTGGTTGCATTCGTTCCGAAAGTGGTTCAAAGCTATATTTAGAATATTATAATAATATATTCAACATTGGTTACTTCTTGGTCACCAATTTTGTCTACATTTCTCCAAATTCCCATTTGTACCAAAACGGGACGATTTTCTTCCCAAAGTTTCAAAATTATAGTTACGACTATATATTGGTTGCATTCGTTCCTAAAGTGGTTCAAAGCTATATTTAGAATATTATACTAATATATTCAACATTGGTTACTCCTTGATCACCAATTTTGTCTACATTTCTTCAAATTTCCATTTGTACCAAAACGGGACGATTTTCTTCCCAAAGTTTCAAAACTATACTTAGGACTATATATTGGTTAGAATCCATTCTAAAGGGGTTCAAAGCTATATTTAGACTATTATACTAATATATTGAACTTTGGTTACTCCTTGATCACCAATTTTGTCTACATTTCTTCAAATTCCCATTTGTACCAAAACGTGACGATTTCGTTCCCAAAGTTTCAAAACTATACTTAGGACTATATATTGGTTAGAATCCATTCTAAAGGGCTTCAAAGCTATATTTAGACTATTATACTAATATATTGAACTTTGGTTACTCTTTGGTCACCAATTTTGTCTACATTTCTTCAAATTTCAATTTGTACCAAAACGGGATGATTTCCTTCCCAAAGTTTCAAAACTATAGTTAGGACTATATATTGGTTAGAATCCCTTCTAAAGGGGTTCAAATCTATATTTAGACTATTATAGTAATATATTGAACTTTGGTTACTCCTTGGTCACCAATTTTGTTTACATTTCCTCAAATTCCCATTTGTACCAAAACGGGACGATTTTCTTCCCAAAGTTTCAAAACTATAGTTACGACTATATATTGGTTGCATTCGTTCCTAAAGTGGTTCAAAGCTATATTTTGAATATTATAATAATATATTCAACATTGGTTACTTCTTGGTCACCAATTTTGTCTACATTTCTCCAAATTCCCATTTGTACCAAAACGGGACGATTTTCTTCCCAAAGTTTCAAAACTATAGTTACGACTATATATTGGTTACATTCGTTTCTAAAGTGGTTCAAAGCTATATTTAGAATATTATACTAATATATTCAACATTGGTTACTCCTTGATCACCAATTTTGTCTACATTTCTTCAAATTTCCATTTGTACCAAAACGGGACGATTTTCTTTCCAAAGTTTCAAAACTATAGTTAGGACTATATATTGGTTAGAATCCATTCTAAAGGGGTTCAAAGCTATATTTAGACTATTATAGTAATATATTGAACTTTGGTTACTCCTTGATCACCAATTTTGTCTACATTTCTTCAAATTCCCATTTGTACCAAAACGTGACGATTTCGTTCCCAAAGTTTCAAAACTATACTTAGGACTATATATTGGTTAGAATCCATTCTAAAGGGCTTCAAAGCTATATTTAGACTATTATACTAATATATTGAACTTTGGTTACTCTTTGGTCACCAATTTTGTCTACATTTCTTCAAATTTCAATTTGTACCAAAACGGGATGATTTCCTTCCCAAAGTTTCAAAACTATAGTTAGGACTATATATTGGTTAGAATCCCTTCTAAAGGGGTTCAAATCTATATTTAGACTATTATAGTAATATATTGAACTTTGGTTACTCCTTGGTCACCAATTTTGTTTACATTTCCTCAAATTCCCATTTGTACCAAAACGGGACGATTTTCTTCCCAAAGTTTCAAAACTATAGTTACGACTATATATTGGTTGCATTCGTTCCGAAAGTGGTTCAAAGCTATATTTAGAATATTATAATAATATATTCAACATTGGTTACTTCTTGGTCACCAATTTTGTCTACATTTCTCCAAATTCCCATTTGTACCAAAACGGGACGATTTTCTTCCCAAAGTTTCAAAATTATAGTTACGACTATATATTGGTTGCATTCGTTCCTAAAGTGGTTCAAAGCTATATTTAGAATATTATACTAATATATTCAACATTGGTTACTCCTTGATCACCAATTTTGTCTACATTTCTTCAAATTTCCATTTGTACCAAAACGGGACGATTTTCTTCCCAAAGTTTCAAAACTATACTTAGGACTATATATTGGTTAGAATCCATTCTAAAGGGGTTCAAAGCTATATTTAGACTATTATACTAATATATTGAACTTTGGTTACTCCTTGATCACCAATTTTGTCTACATTTCTTCAAATTCCCATTTGTACCAAAACGTGACGATTTCGTTCCCAAAGTTTCAAAACTATACTTAGGACTATATATTGGTTAGAATCCATTCTAAAGGGCTTCAAAGCTATATTTAGACTATTATACTAATATATTGAACTTTGGTTACTCTTTGGTCACCAATTTTGTCTACATTTCTTCAAATTTCAATTTGTACCAAAACGGGATGATTTCCTTCCCAAAGTTTCAAAACTATAGTTAGGACTATATATTGGTTAGAATCCCTTCTAAAGGGGTTCAAATCTATATTTAGACTATTATAGTAATATATTGAACTTTGGTTACTCCTTGGTCACCAATTTTGTTTACATTTCCTCAAATTCCCATTTGTACCAAAACGGGACGATTTTCTTCCCAAAGTTTCAAAACTATAGTTACGACTATATATTGGTTGCATTCGTTCCTAAAGTGGTTCAAAGCTATATTTTGAATATTATAATAATATATTCAACATTGGTTACTTCTTGGTCACCAATTTTGTCTACATTTCTCCAAATTCCCATTTGTACCAAAACGGGACGATTTTCTTCCCAAAGTTTCAAAACTATAGTTACGACTATATATTGGTTACATTCGTTTCTAAAGTGGTTCAAAGCTATATTTAGAATATTATACTAATATATTCAACATTGGTTACTCCTTGATCACCAATTTTGTCTACATTTCTTCAAATTTCCATTTGTACCAAAACGGGACGATTTTCTTTCCAAAGTTTCAAAACTATAGTTAGGACTATATATTGGTTAGAATCCATTCTAAAGGGGTTCAAAGCTATATTTAGACTATTATACTAATATATTGAACTTTGGTTACTCCTTGATCACCAATTTTGTCTACATTTCTTCAAATTCCCATTTGTACCAAAACGGGACGATTTGGTTCCCAAAGTTTCAAAACTATACTTAGGACTATATATTGGTTAGAATCCCTTCTAAAGGGCTTCAAAGCTATATTTAGACTATTATACTAATATATTGAACTTTGGTTACTCCTTGATCACCAATTTTGTCTACATTTCTTCAAATTCCCATTTGTACCAAAACGGGACGATTTCGTTCCCAAAGTTTCAAAACTATACTTAGGACTATATAGTGGTTAGAATCCATTCTAAAGGGCTTCAAAGCTATATTTAGACTATTATACTAATATATTGAACTTTGGTTACTCTTTGGTCACCAATTTTGTCTACATTTCTTTAAATTTCAATTTGTACCAAAACGTGACGATTTCCTTCCCAAAGTTTCAAAACTATAGTTAGGACTATATATTGGTTAGAATCCCTTCTAAAGGGGTTCAAATCTATATTTAGACTATTATAGTAATATATTGAACTTTGGTTACTCCTTGGTCACCAATTTTGTTTACATTTCCTCAAATTCCCATTTGTACCAAAACGGGACGATTTTCTTCCCAAAGTTTCAAAACTATAGTTACGACTATATATTGGTTGCATTCGTTCCTAAAGTGGTTCAAAGCTATATTTAGAATATTATAATAATATATTCAACATTGGTTACTTCTTGGTCACCAATTTTGTCTACATTTCTCCAAATTCCCATTTGTACCAAAACGGGACGATTTTCTTCCCAAAGTTTCAAAACTATAGTTACGACTATATATTGGTTACATTCGTTTCTAAAGTGGTTCAAAGCTATATTTAGAATATTATACTAATATATTCAACATTGGTTACTCCTTGATCACCAATTTTGTCTACATTTCTTCAAATTTCCATTTGTACCAAAACGGGACGATTTTCTTTCCAAAGTTTCAAAACTATAGTTAGGACTATATATTGGTTAGAATCCATTCTAAAGGGGTTCAAAGCTATATTTAGACTATTATACTAATATATTGAACTTTGGTTACTCCTTGATCACCAATTTTGTCTACATTTCTTCAAATTCCCATTTGTACCAAAACGGGACGATTTGGTTCCCAAAGTTTCAAAACTATACTTAGGACTATATATTGGTTAGAATCCCTTCTAAAGGGCTTCAAAGCTATATTTAGACTATTATACTAATATATTGAACTTTGGTTACTCCTTGATCACCAATTTTGTCTACATTTCTTCAAATTCCCATTTGTACCAAAACGGGACGATTTCGTTCCCAAAGTTTCAAAACTATACTTAGGACTATATAGTGGTTAGAATCCATTCTAAAGGGCTTCAAAGCTATATTTAGACTATTATACTAATATATTGAACTTTGGTTACTCTTTGGTCACCAATTTTGTCTACATTTCTTTAAATTTCAATTTGTACCAAAACGTGACGATTTCCTTCCCAAAGTTTCAAAACTATAGTTAGGACTATATATTGGTTAGAATCCCTTCTAAAGGGGTTCAAATCTATATTTAGACTATTATAGTAATATATTGAACTTTGGTTACTCCTTGGTCACCAATTTTGTTTACATTTCCTCAAATTCCCATTTGTACCAAAACGGGACGATTTTCTTCCCAAAGTTTCAAAACTATAGTTACGACTATATATTGGTTGCATTCGTTCCTAAAGTGGTTCAAAGCTATATTTAGAATATTATAATAATATATTCAACATTGGTTACTTCTTGGTCACCAATTTTGTCTACATTTCTCCAAATTCCCATTTGTACCAAAATGGGACGATTTTCTTCCCAAAGTTTCAAAACTATAGTTACGACTATATATTGGTTGCATTCGTTCCGAAAGTGGTTCAAAGCTATATTTAGAATATTATAATAATATATTCAACATTGGTTACTTCTTGGTCACCAATTTTGTCTACATTTCTCCAAATTCCCATTTGTACCAAAACGGGACGATTTTCTTCCCAAAGTTTCAAAATTATAGTTACGACTATATATTGGTTGCATTCGTTCCTAAAGTGGTTCAAAGCTATATTTAGAATATTATACTAATATATTCAACATTGGTTACTCCTTGATCACCAATTTTGTCTACATTTCTTCAAATTTCCATTTGTACCAAAACGGGACGATTTTCTTCCCAAAGTTTCAAAACTATACTTAGGACTATATATTGGTTAGAATCCATTCTAAAGGGGTTCAAAGCTATATTTAGACTATTATACTAATATATTGAACTTTGGTTACTCCTTGATCACCAATTTTGTCTACATTTCTTCAAATTCCCATTTGTACCAAAACGTGACGATTTCGTTCCCAAAGTTTCAAAACTATACTTAGGACTATATATTGGTTAGAATCCATTCTAAAGGGCTTCAAAGCTATATTTAGACTATTATACTAATATATTGAACTTTGGTTACTCTTTGGTCACCAATTTTGTCTACATTTCTTCAAATTTCAATTTGTACCAAAACGGGATGATTTCCTTCCCAAAGTTTCAAAACTATAGTTAGGACTATATATTGGTTAGAATCCCTTCTAAAGGGGTTCAAATCTATATTTAGACTATTATAGTAATATATTGAACTTTGGTTACTCCTTGGTCACCAATTTTGTTTACATTTCCTCAAATTCCCATTTGTACCAAAACGGGACGATTTTCTTCCCAAAGTTTCAAAACTATAGTTACGACTATATATTGGTTGCATTCGTTCCTAAAGTGGTTCAAAGCTATATTTTGAATATTATAATAATATATTCAACATTGGTTACTTCTTGGTCACCAATTTTGTCTACATTTCTCCAAATTCCCATTTGTACCAAAACGGGACGATTTTCTTCCCAAAGTTTCAAAACTATAGTTACGACTATATATTGGTTACATTCGTTTCTAAAGTGGTTCAAAGCTATATTTAGAATATTATACTAATATATTCAACATTGGTTACTCCTTGATCACCAATTTTGTCTACATTTCTTCAAATTTCCATTTGTACCAAAACGGGACGATTTTCTTTCCAAAGTTTCAAAACTATAGTTAGGACTATATATTGGTTAGAATCCATTCTAAAGGGGTTCAAAGCTATATTTAGACTATTATACTAATATATTGAACTTTGGTTACTCCTTGATCACCAATTTTGTCTACATTTCTTCAAATTCCCATTTGTACCAAAACGGGACGATTTGGTTCCCAAAGTTTCAAAACTATACTTAGGACTATATATTGGTTAGAATCCCTTCTAAAGGGCTTCAAAGCTATATTTAGACTATTATACTAATATATTGAACTTTGGTTACTCCTTGATCACCAATTTTGTCTACATTTCTTCAAATTCCCATTTGTACCAAAACGGGACGATTTCGTTCCCAAAGTTTCAAAACTATACTTAGGACTATATAGTGGTTAGAATCCATTCTAAAGGGCTTCAAAGCTATATTTAGACTATTATACTAATATATTGAACTTTGGTTACTCTTTGGTCACCAATTTTGTCTACATTTCTTTAAATTTCAATTTGTACCAAAACGTGACGATTTCCTTCCCAAAGTTTCAAAACTATAGTTAGGACTATATATTGGTTAGAATCCCTTCTAAAGGGGTTCAAATCTATATTTAGACTATTATAGTAATATATTGAACTTTGGTTACTCCTTGGTCACCAATTTTGTTTACATTTCCTCAAATTCCCATTTGTACCAAAACGGGACGATTTTCTTCCCAAAGTTTCAAAACTATAGTTACGACTATATATTGGTTGCATTCGTTCCTAAAGTGGTTCAAAGCTATATTTAGAATATTATAATAATATATTCAACATTGGTTACTTCTTGGTCACCAATTTTGTCTACATTTCTCCAAATTCCCATTTGTACCAAAACGGGACGATTTTCTTCCCAAAGTTTCAAAACTATAGTTACGACTATATATTGGTTACATTCGTTTCTAAAGTGGTTCAAAGCTATATTTAGAATATTATACTAATATATTCAACATTGGTTACTCCTTGATCACCAATTTTGTCTACATTTCTTCAAATTTCCATTTGTACCAAAACGGGACGATTTTCTTTCCAAAGTTTCAAAACTATAGTTAGGACTATATATTGGTTAGAATCCATTCTAAAGGGGTTCAAAGCTATATTTAGACTATTATACTAATATATTGAACTTTGGTTACTCCTTGATCACCAATTTTGTCTACATTTCTTCAAATTCCCATTTGTACCAAAACGGGACGATTTGGTTCCCAAAGTTTCAAAACTATACTTAGGACTATATATTGGTTAGAATCCCTTCTAAAGGGCTTCAAAGCTATATTTAGACTATTATACTAATATATTGAACTTTGGTTACTCCTTGATCACCAATTTTGTCTACATTTCTTCAAATTCCCATTTGTACCAAAACGGGACGATTTCGTTCCCAAAGTTTCAAAACTATACTTAGGACTATATAGTGGTTAGAATCCATTCTAAAGGGCTTCAAAGCTATATTTAGACTATTATACTAATATATTGAACTTTGGTTACTCTTTGGTCACCAATTTTGTCTACATTTCTTTAAATTTCAATTTGTACCAAAACGTGACGATTTCCTTCCCAAAGTTTCAAAACTATAGTTAGGACTATATATTGGTTAGAATCCCTTCTAAAGGGGTTCAAATCTATATTTAGACTATTATAGTAATATATTGAACTTTGGTTACTCCTTGGTCACCAATTTTGTTTACATTTCCTCAAATTCCCATTTGTACCAAAACGGGACGATTTTCTTCCCAAAGTTTCAAAACTATAGTTACGACTATATATTGGTTGCATTCGTTCCTAAAGTGGTTCAAAGCTATATTTAGAATATTATAATAATATATTCAACATTGGTTACTTCTTGGTCACCAATTTTGTCTACATTTCTCCAAATTCCCATTTGTACCAAAATGGGACGATTTTCTTCCCAAAGTTTCAAAACTATAGTTACGACTATATATTGGTTCCATTCGTTTCTAAAGAGGTTCAAAGCTATATTTAGAATATTATACTAATATATTCAACGTTGGTTACTCCTTGATCACCAATTTTGTCTACATTTCTTCAAATTCCCATTTGTACCAAAACGGGACGATTTTCTTCCCAAAGTTTCAAAACTATAGTTAGGACTATATATTGGTTAGTATCCATTCTAAAGGGGTTCAAATCTATATTTAGACTATTATACTAATATATTGAACTTTGGTTACTCCTTGATCACCAATTTTGTCTACATTTCTTCAAATTCCCATTTGTACCAAAACGGGACGATTTTCTTCCCAAAGTTTCAAAACTAAAGTTACGACTATATATTGGTTAGAATCCATTCTAAAGGGGTTCAAAGCTAAATTTAGATTATTATACTAATATATTGAACTTTGGTTACTCCTTGGTCACCAATTTGGTCTACATTTCTTCAAATTCCCATTTGTACCTAAACGGGACGATTTTCTTCCCAAAGTTTCAAAACTATAGTTAGGACTATATATTGGTTAGAATCCATCCTAAAAGGGTTCACAGCTATATTTAGACTATTATACTAATATATTGATCTGTGGTTACTCTTTGGTCACCAATTTTGTCTTCATTTCTTCAAATTCCCATTTGTACCAAAACAAGACGATTTTCTTCCCAAAGTTTAAAAACTATACTTGGGACTATATTTTGGTTAGAATCCATTCTAAAGGGCTTCAAAGCTATATTTAGACTATTATACTAATATATTGAACTTTGGTTACTCCTTGGTCACCAATTTTGTCTACATTTCTTCAAATTTCCATTTGTACCAAAACGGGACGAATTTCTTCCCTAAGTTTCAAAACTATAGTTAGGACTATATATTGGTTAGAATCCATTCTAAAGGGGTTCAAAGCTATATTTAGAATATTATACTAATATATTGAACTTTGGTTACTCCTTGATCACCAATTTTGTCTACATTTCTTCAAATTCCCATTTGTACCAAAACGTGACGATTTCGTTCCCAAAGTTTCAAAACTATACTTAGGACTATATATTGGTTAGAATCCATTCTAAAGGGCTTCAAAGCTATATTTAGACTATTATACTAATATATTGAACTTTGGTTACTCTTTGGTCACCAATTTTGTCTACATTTCTTCAAATTTCAATTTGTACCAAAACGGGACGATTTCCTTCCCAAAGTTTCAAAACTATAGTTAGGACTATATATTGGTTAGAATCCCTTCTAAAGGGGTTCAAATCTATATTTAGACTATTATAGTAATATATTGAACTTTGGTTACTCCTTGGTCACCAATTTTGTTTACATTTCCTCAAATTCCCATTTGTACCAAAACGGGACGATTTTCTTCCCAAAGTTTCAAAACTATAGTTACGACTATATATTGGTTGCATTCGTTCCTAAAGTGGTTCAAAGCTATATTTAGAATATTATAATAATATATTCAACATTGGTTACTTCTTGGTCACCAATTTTGTCTACATTTCTCCAAATTCCCATTTGTACCAAAACGGGACGATTTTCTTCCCAAAGTTTCAAAACTATAGTTACGACTATATATTGGTTACATTCGTTTCTAAAGTGGTTCAAAGCTATATTTAGAATATTATACTAATATATTCAACATTGGTTACTCCTTGATCACCAATTTTGTCTACATTTCTTCAAATTTCCATTTGTACCAAAACGGGACGATTTTCTTCCCAAAGTTTCAAAACTATAGTTAGGACTATATATTGGTTAGAATCCATTCTAAAGGGGTTCAAAGCTATATTTAGACTATTATACTAATATATTGAACTTTGGTTACTCCTTAATCACCAATTTTGTCTACATTTCTTCAAATTCCCATTTGTACCAAAACGGGACGATTTTCTTCCCAAAGTTTCAAAACTATAGTTACGACTATATATTGGTTACATTCGTTTCTAAAGTGGTTCAAAGCTATATTTAGAATATTATACTAATATATTCAACATTGGTTACTCCTTGATCACCAATTTTGTCTACATTTCTTCAAATTTCCATTTCTACCAAAACGGGACGATTTTCTTCCCAAAGTTTCAAAACTATAGTTACGACTATATATTGGTTCCATTCGTTCCTAAAGTGGTTCAAAGCTATATTTAGAATATTATAATAATATATTCAACATTGGTTACTTCTTGGTCACCAATTTTGTCTACATTTCTCCAAATTCCCATTTGTACCAAAACGGGACGATTTTCTTCCCAAAGTTTCAAAACTATAGTTACGACTATATATTGGTTACATTCATTTCTAAAGTGGTTCAAAGCTATATTTAGAATATTATACTAATATATTCAACATTGGTTACTCCTTGATCACCAATTTTGTCTACATTTCTTCAAATTTCCATTTCTACCAAAACGGGACGATTTTCTTCCCAAAGTTTCAAAACTATAGTTAGGACTATATATTGGTTAGAATCCATTCTAAAGGGGTTCAAAGCTATATTTAGACTATTATACTAATATATTGAACTTTGGTTACTCCTTAATCACCAATTTTGTCTACATTTCTTCAAATTCCCATTTGTACCAAAACGGGACGATTTTCTTCCCAAAGTTTCAAAACTATAGTTACGACTATATATTGGTTACATTCGTTTCTAAAGTGGTTCAAAGCTATATTTAGAATATTATACTAATATATTCAACATTGGTTACTCCTTGATCACCAATTTTGTCTACATTTCTTCAAATTTCCATTTCTACCAAAACGGGACGATTTTCTTCCCAAAGTTTCAAAACTATAGTTACGACTATATATTGGTTCCATTCGTTCCTAAAGTGGTTCAAAGCTATATTTAGAATATTATAATAATATATTCAACATTGGTTACTTCTTGGTCACCAATTTTGTCTACATTTCTCCAAATTCCCATTTGTACCAAAACGGGACGATTTTCTTCCCAAAGTTTCAAAACTATAGTTACGACTATATATTGGTTACATTCGTTTCTAAAGTGGTTCAAAGCTATATTTAGAATATTATACTAATATATTCAACATTGGTTACTCCTTGATCTCCAATTTTGTCTACATTTCTTCAAATTTCCATTTGTACCAAAACGGGACGATTTTCTTCCCAAAGTTTCAAAACTATACTTAAGACTATATATTGGTTAGAATCCATTCTAAAGGGCTTCAAAGCTATATTTAGACTATTATACTAATATATTGAACTTTGGTTACTCTTTGGTCACCAATTTTGTCTACATTTCTTTAAATTTCAATTTGTACCAAAACGGGACGATTTCCTTCCCAAAGTTTCAAAACTATAGTTAGGACTATATATTGGTTAGAATCCCTTCTAAAGGGGTTCCAATCTATATTTAGACTATTATAGTAATATATTGAACTTTGGTTACTCCTTGGTCACCAATTTTGTTTACATTTCTTCAAATTCCCATTTGTACCAAAACGGGACTATTTTCTTCCCAAAGTTTCAAAATTATAGTTACGACTATATATTGGTTGCATTCGTTCCTAAAGTGGTTCAAAGCTATATTTAGAATATTATAATAATATATTCAACATTGGTTACTTCTTGGTCACCAATTTTGTCTACATTTCTCCAAATTCCCATTTGTACCAAAACGGGACGATTTTCTTCCCAAAGTTTCAAAACTATAGTTACGACTATATATTGGTTACATTCGTTTCTAAAGTGGTTCGAAGCTATATTTAGAATATTATACTAATATATTTAACATTGGTTACTCCTTGATCACCAATTTTGTCTATATTTCTTCAAATTTCAATTTGTACCAAAACGGGACGATTTCCTTCCCAAAGTTTCAAAACTATAGTTAGGACTATATATTGGTTAGAATCCCTTCTAAAGGGGTTCCAATCTATATTTAGACTATTATAGTAATATATTGAACTTTGGTTACTCCTTGGTCACCAATTTTGTTTACATTTCCTCAAATTCCCATTTGTACCAAAACGGGACTATTTTCTTCCCAAAGTTTCAAAACTATAGTTACGACTATATATTGGTTGCATTCGTTCCTAAAGTGGTTCAAAGCTATATTTAGAATATTATAATAAAATATTCAACATTGGTTACTTCTTGGTCACCAATTTTGTCTACATTTCTCCAAATTCCCATTTGTACCAAAACGGGACGATTTTCTTCCCAAAGTTTCAAAACTATAGTTACGACTATATATTGGTTACATTCGTTTCTAAAGTGGTTCAAAGCTATATTTAGAATATTATACTAATATATTTAACATTGGTTACTCCTTGATCACCAATTTTGTCTACATTTCTTCAAATTTCCATTTGTACCAAAACGGGACGATTTTCTTCCCAAAGTTTCAAAACTATAGTTAGGACTATATATTGGTTAGAATCCATTCTAAAGGGGTTCAAAGATATATTTATACTATTATACTAATATATTGAACTTTGGTTACTCCTTGATCACCAATTTTGCCTACATTTCTTCAAATTCCCATTTGTACCAAAACGGGACGATTTGGTTCCCAAAGTTTCAAAACTATAGTTAGGACTATATATTGGTTAGAATCCATTCTAAAGGGGTTCAAAGCTATATTTAGACTATTATACTAATATATTGAACTTTGGTTACTCCTTGATCACCAATTTTGTCTACATTTCTTCAAATTCCCATTTGTACCAAAACGGGACGATTTGGTTCCCAAAGTTTCAAAACTATACTTAGGACTATATATTGGTTAGAATCCCTTCTAAAGGGCTTCAAAGCTATATTTAGACTATTATACTAATATATTGAACTTTGGTTACTCCTTGGTCACCAATTTTATTTACATTTCCTCAAATTCCCATTTGTACCAAAACGGGACGATTTTATTCCCAAAGTTTCAAAACTATAGTTACGACTATATATTGGTTGCATTCGTTCCTAAAGTGGTTCAAAGATATATTTAGAATATTATAATAATATATTCAACATTGGTTACTTCTTGGTCCCCAATTTTGTCTACATTTCTCCAAATTCCCATATGTACCCAAACGGGACGATTTTCTTCCCAAAGTTTCAAAACTATAGTTACGACTATATATTGGTTACATTCGTTTCTAAAGTGGTTCAAAGCTATATTTAGAATATTATACTAATATATTTAACATTGGTTACTCCTTGATCACCAATTTTGTCTACATTTCTTCAAATTTCCATTTGTACCAAAACGGGGCGATTTTCTTCCCAAAGTTTCAAAACTATAGTTAGGACTATATATTGGTAAGAATCCATTCTAAAGGGGTTCAAAGCTATATTTAGACTATTATACTAATATATTGAACTTTGGTTACTCATTGATCACCAATTTTGTCTACATTTCTTCAAATTCCCATTTGTACCAAAACGGGACGATTTGGTTCCCAAAGTTTCAAAACTATACTTAGGACTATATATTGGTTAGAATCCATTCTAAAGGGCTTCAAAGCTATATTTAGACTATTATACTAATATATTGAACTTTGGTTACTCCTTGGTCATCAATTTTGTTTACATTTCCTCAAATTCCCATTTGTACCAAAACGGGACGATTTTCTTCCCAAAGTTTCAAAACTATAGTTACGACTATATATTGGTTGCATTCGTTCCTAAAGTGGTTCAAAGCTATATTTAGAATATTATAATAATATATTCAACATTGGTTACTTCTTGGTCACCAATTTTGTCTACATTTCTTCAAATTTCCATTTGTACCAAAACGGGACGATTTTCTTCCCAAAGTTTCAAAACTATAGTTAGGACTATATATTGGTTAGAATCCATTCTAAAGGGGTTCAAAGATATATTTAGACTATTATACTAATATATTGAACTTTGGTTACTCCTTGATCACCAATTTTGCCTACATTTCTTCAAATTCCCATTTGTACCAAAACGGGACGATTTGGTTCCCAAAGTTTCAAAACTATAGTTAGGACTATATATTGGTTAGAATCCATTCTAAAGGGGTTCAAAGCTATATTTAGACTATTATACTAATATATTGAACTTTGGTTACTCCTTGATCACCAATTTTGTCTACATTTCTTCAAATTCCCATTTGTACCAAAACGGGACGATTTGGTTCCCAAAGTTTCAAAACTATACTTAGGACTATATATTGGTTAGAATCCCTTCTAAAGGGCTTCAAAGCTATATTTAGACTATTATACTAATATATTGAACTTTGGTTACTCCTTGATCACCAATTTTGTCTACATTTCTTCAAATTCCCATTTGTACCAAAACGGGACGATTTCGTTCCCAAAGTTTCAAAACTATACTTAGGACTATATAGTGGTTAGAATCCATTCTAAAGGGCTTCAAAGCTATATTTAGACTATTATACTAATATATTGAACTTTGGTTACTCCTTGGTCACCAATTTTGTTTACATTTCCTCAAATTCCCATTTGTACCAAAACGGGACGATTTTCTTCCCAAAGTTTCAAAACTATAGTTACGACTATATATTGGTTGCATTCGTTCCTAAAGTGGTTCAAAGCTATATTTAGAATATTATAATAATATATTCAACATTGGTTACTTCTTGGTCACCAATTTTGTCTACATTTCTCCAAATTCCCATTTGTACCAGAACGGGACGATTTTCTTCCCAAAGTTTCAAAACTATAGTTACGACTATATATTGGTTACATTCGTTTCTAAAGTGGTTCAAAGCTATATTTAGAATATTATACTAATATATTCAACATTGGTTACTCCTTAATCACCAATTTTGTCTACATTTCTTCAAATTTCCATTTGTACCAAAACGGGACGATTTTCTTTCCAAAGTTTCAAAACTATAGTTAGGACTATATATTGGTTAGAATCCATTCTAAAGGGGTTCAAAGCTATATTTAGACTATTATACTAATATATTGAACTTTGGTTACTCCTTGATCACCAATTTTGTCTACATTTCTTCAAATTCCCATTTGTACCAAAACGGGACGATTTGGTTCCCAAAGTTTCAAAACTATACTTAGGACTATATATTGGTTAGAATCCCTTCTAAAGGGCTTCAAAGCTATATTTAGACTATTATACTAATATATTGAACTTTGGTTACTCCTTGATCACCAATTTTGTCTACATTTCTTCAAATTCCCATTTGTACCAAAACGGGACGATTTCGTTCCCAAAGTTTCAAAACTATACTTAGGACTATATAGTGGTTAGAATCCATTCTAAAGGGCTTCAAAGCTATATTTAGACTATTATACTAATATATTGAACTTTGGTTACTCTTTGGTCACCAATTTTGTCTACATTTCTTTAAATTTCAATTTGTACCAAAACGTGACGATTTCCTTCCCAAAGTTTCAAAACTATAGTTAGGACTATATATTGGTTAGAATCCCTTCTAAAGGGGTTCAAATCTATATTTAGACTATTATAGTAATATATTGAACTTTGGTTACTCCTTGGTCACCAATTTTGTTTACATTTCCTCAAATTCCCATTTGTACCAAAACGGGACGATTTTCTTCCCAAAGTTTCAAAACTATAGTTACGACTATATATTGGTTGCATTCATTCCTAAAGTGGTTCAAAGCTATATTTAGAATATTATAATAATATATTCAACATTGGTTACTTCTTGGTCACCAATTTTGTCTACATTTCTCCAAATTCCCATTTGTACCAAAACGGGACGATTTTCTTCCCAAAGTTTCAAAACTATAGTTACGACTATATATTGGTTACATTCGTTTCTAAAGTGGTTCAAAGCTATATTTAGAATATTATACTAATATATTGAACTTTGGTTACTCCTTGATCACCAATTTTGTCTACATTTCTTCAAATTCCCATTTGTACCAAAACGGGACGATTTTCTTCCCAAAGTTTCAAAACTAAAGTTACGACTATATATTGGTTAGAATCCATTCTAAAGGGGTTCAAAGCTAAATTTAGATTATTATACTAATATATTGAACTTTGGTTACTCCTTGGTCACCAATTTTGTCTTCATTTCTTCAAATTCCCATTTGTACCAAAACGTGACGATTTCGTTCCCAAAGTTTCAAAACTATACTTAGGACTATATATTGGTTAGAATCCATTCTAAAGGGCTTCAAAGCTATATTTAGACTATTATACTAATATATTGAACTTTGGTTACTCTTTGGTCACCAATTTTGTCTACATTTCTTCAAATTTCAATTTGTACCAAAACGGGACGATTTCCTTCCCAAAGTTTCAAAACTATAGTTAGGACTATATATTGGTTAGAATCCATCCTAAAAGGGTTCACAGCTATATTTAGACTATTATACTAATATATTGATCTGTGGTTACTCTTTGGTCACCAATTTTGTCTTCATTTCTTCAAATTCCCATTTGTACCAAAACAAGACGGTTTTCTTCCCAAAGTTTAAAAACTATACTTGGGACTATATTTTGGTTAGAATCCATTCTAAAGGGCTTCAAAGCTATATTTAGACTATTATACTAATATATTGAACTTTGGTTACTCCTTGGTCACCAATTTTGTCTACATTTCTTCAAATTTCCATTTGTACCAAAACGGGACGAATTTCTTCCCTAAGTTTCAAAACTATAGTTAGGACTATATATTGGTTAGAATCCATTCTAAAGGGGTTCAAAGCTATATTTAGAATATTATACTAATATATTGAACTTTGGTTACTCCTTGATCACCAATTTTGTCTACATTTCTTCAAATTCCCATTTGTACCAAAACGTGACGATTTCGTTCCCAAAGTTTCAAAACTATACTTAGGACTATATATTGGTTAGAATCCATTCTAAAGGGCTTCAAAGCTATATTTAGACTATTATACTAATATATTGAACTTTGGTTACTCTTTGGTCACCAATTTTGTCTACATTTCTTCAAATTTCAATTTGTACCAAAACGGGACGATTTCCTTCCCAAAGTTTCAAAACTATAGTTAGGACTATATATTGGTTAGAATCCCTTCTAAAGGGGTTCAAATCTATATTTAGACTATTATAGTAATATATTGAACTTTGGTTACTCCTTGGTCTCCAATTTTGTTTACATTTCCTCAAATTCCCATTTGTACCAAAACGGGACGATTTTCTTCCCAAAGTTTCAAAACTATAGTTACGACTATATATTGGCTGCATTCGTTCCTAAAGTGGTTCAAAGCTATATTTAGACTATTATACTAATATATTGAACTTTGGTTACTCCTTGATCACCAATTTTGTCTACATTTCTTCAAATTCCCATTTGTACCAAAACGGGACGATTTGGTTCCCAAAGTTTCAAAACTATAGTTACGACTATATATTGGTTAGAATCCCTTCTAAAGGGCTTCAAAGCTATATTTAGACTATTATACTAATATATTGAACTTTGGTTACTCCTTGATCACCAATTTTGTCTACATTTCTTCAAATTCCCATTTGTACCAAAACGGGACGATTTCGTTCCCAAAGTTTCAAAACTATACTTAGGACTATATAGTGGTTAGAATCCATTCTAAAGGGCTTCAAAGCTATATTTAGACTATTATACTAATATATTGAACTTTGGTTACTCTTTGGTCACCAATTTTGTCTACATTTCTTTAAATTTCAATTTGTACCAAAACGTGACGATTTCCTTCCCAAAGTTTCAAAACTATAGTTAGGACTATATATTGGTTAGAATCCCTTCTAAAGGGGTTCAAATCTATATTTAGACTATTATAGTAATATATTGAACTTTGGTTACTCCTTGGTCACCAATTTTGTTTACATTTCCTCAAATTCCCATTTGTACCAAAACGGGACGATTTTCTTCCCAAAGTTTCAAAACTATAGTTACGACTATATATTGGTTGCATTCATTCCTAAAGTGGTTCAAAGCTATATTTAGAATATTATAATAATATATTCAACATTGGTTACTTCTTGGTCACCAATTTTGTCTACATTTCTCCAAATTCCCATTTGTACCAAAACGGGACGATTTTCTTCCCAAAGTTTCAAAACTATAGTTACGACTATATATTGGTTACATTCGTTTCTAAAGTGGTTCAAAGCTATATTTAGAATATTATACTAATATATTGAACTTTGGTTACTCCTTGATCACCAATTTTGTCTACATTTCTTCAAATTCCCATTTGTACCAAAACGGGACGATTTTCTTCCCAAAGTTTCAAAACTAAAGTTACGACTATATATTGGTTAGAATCCATTCTAAAGGGGTTCAAAGCTAAATTTAGATTATTATACTAATATATTGAACTTTGGTTACTCCTTGGTCACCAATTTTGTCTTCATTTCTTCAAATTCCCATTTGTACCAAAACGTGACGATTTCGTTCCCAAAGTTTCAAAACTATACTTAGGACTATATATTGGTTAGAATCCATTCTAAAGGGCTTCAAAGCTATATTTAGACTATTATACTAATATATTGAACTTTGGTTACTCTTTGGTCACCAATTTTGTCTACATTTCTTCAAATTTCAATTTGTACCAAAACGGGACGATTTCCTTCCCAAAGTTTCAAAACTATAGTTAGGACTATATATTGGTTAGAATCCATCCTAAAAGGGTTCACAGCTATATTTAGACTATTATACTAATATATTGATCTGTGGTTACTCTTTGGTCACCAATTTTGTCTTCATTTCTTCAAATTCCCATTTGTACCAAAACAAGACGGTTTTCTTCCCAAAGTTTAAAAACTATACTTGGGACTATATTTTGGTTAGAATCCATTCTAAAGGGCTTCAAAGCTATATTTAGACTATTATACTAATATATTGAACTTTGGTTACTCCTTGGTCACCAATTTTGTCTACATTTCTTCAAATTTCCATTTGTACCAAAACGGGACGAATTTCTTCCCTAAGTTTCAAAACTATAGTTAGGACTATATATTGGTTAGAATCCATTCTAAAGGGGTTCAAAGCTATATTTAGAATATTATACTAATATATTGAACTTTGGTTACTCCTTGATCACCAATTTTGTCTACATTTCTTCAAATTCCCATTTGTACCAAAACGTGACGATTTCGTTCCCAAAGTTTCAAAACTATACTTAGGACTATATATTGGTTAGAATCCATTCTAAAGGGCTTCAAAGCTATATTTAGACTATTATACTAATATATTGAACTTTGGTTACTCTTTGGTCACCAATTTTGTCTACATTTCTTCAAATTTCAATTTGTACCAAAACGGGACGATTTCCTTCCCAAAGTTTCAAAACTATAGTTAGGACTATATATTGGTTAGAATCCCTTCTAAAGGGGTTCAAATCTATATTTAGACTATTATAGTAATATATTGAACTTTGGTTACTCCTTGGTCTCCAATTTTGTTTACATTTCCTCAAATTCCCATTTGTACCAAAACGGGACGATTTTCTTCCCAAAGTTTCAAAACTATAGTTACGACTATATATTGGCTGCATTCGTTCCTAAAGTGGTTCAAAGCTATATTTAGAATATTATAATAATATATTCAACATTGGTTACTTCTAGGTCACCAATTTTGTCTACATTTCTCCAAATTCCCATTTGTACCAAAACGGGACGATTTTCTTCCCAAAGTTTCAAAACTATAGTTACGACTATATATTGGTTACATTCGTTTCTAAAGTGGTTCAAAGCTATATTTAGAATATTATACTAATATATTCAACATTGGTTACTCCTTGATCACCAATTTTGTCTACATTTCTTCAAATTTCCATTTGTACCAAAACGGGACGATTTTCTTCCCAAAGTTTCAAAACTATACTTAGGACTATATATTGGTTAGAATCCATTCTAAAGGGGTTCAAAGCTATATTTAGACTATTATACTAATATATTGAACTTTGGTTACTCCTTGATCACCAATTTTGTCTACATTTCTTCAAATTCCCATTTGTACCAAAACGTGACGATTTCGTTCCCAAAGTTTCAAAACTATACTTAGGACTATATATTGGTTAGAATCCATTCTAAAGGGCTTCAAAGCTATATTTAGACTATTATACTAATATATTGAACTTTGGTTACTCTTTGGTCACCAATTTTGTCTACATTTCTTCAAATTTCAATTTGTACCAAAACGGGACGATTTCCTTCCCAAAGTTTCAAAACTATAGTTAGGACTATATATTGGTTAGAATCCCTTCTAAAGGGGTTCAAATCTATATTTAGACTATTATAGTAATATATTGAACTTTGGTTACTCCTTGGTCACCAATTTTGTTTACATTTCCTCAAATTCCCATTTGTACCAAAACGGGACGATTTTCTTCCCAAAGTTTCAAAACTATAGTTACGACTATATATTGGTTGCATTCGTTCCGAAAGTGGTTCAAAGCTATATTTAGAATATTATAATAATATATTCAACATTGGTTACTTCTTGGTCACCAATTTTGTCTACATTTCTCCAAATTCCCATTTGTACCAAAACGGGACGATTTTCTTCCCAAAGTTTCAAAACTATAGTTACGACTATATATTGGTTACATTCGTTTCTAAAGTGGTTCAAAGCTATATATAGAATATTATACTAATATATTCAACATTGGTTACTCCTTGATCACCAATTTTGTCTACATTTCTTCAAATTTCCATTTGTACCAAAACGGGACGATTTTCTTCTCAAAGTTTCAAAACTATAGTTAGGACTATATATCTGTTAGAATACATTCTAAAGGGGTTCAAAGCTATATTTAGACTATTATACTAATATATTGAACTTTGGTTACTCCTTGATCACCAATTTTTTCTACATTTCTTCAAATTCCCATTTGTACCAAAACAGGACGATTTCGTTCCCAAAGTTTCAAAACTTTACTTAGGACTATATATTGGTTAGAATCCATTCTAAAGGGCTTCAAAGCTATATTTAGACTATTATACTAATATATTGAACTTTGGTTACTCCTTGATCACCAATTTTGTCTACATTTCTTCAAATTCCCATTTGTACCAAAACGGGACGATTTCGTTCCCAAAGTTTCAAAACTATACTTAAGACTATATATTGGTTAGAATCCATTCTAAAGGGCTTCAAAGCTATATTTAGACTATTATACTAATATATTGAACTTTGGTTACTCTTTGGTCACCAAGTTTGTCTACATTTCTTCAAATTTCAATTTGTACCAAAACGGGACGATTTCCTTCCCAAAGTTTCAAAACTATAGTTAGGACTATATATTGGTTAGAATCCCTTCTAAAGGGGTTCCAATCTATATTTAGACTATTATAGTAATATATTGAACTTTGGTTACTCCTTGGTCACCAATTTTGTTTACATTTCCTCAAATTCCCATTTGTACCAAAACGGGACTATTTTCTTCCCAAAGTTTCAAAATTATAGTTACGACTATATATTGGTTGCATTCGTTCCTAAAGTGGTTCAAAGCTATATTTAGAATATTATAATAATATATTCAACATTGGTTACTTCTAGGTCACCAATTTTGTCTACATTTCTCCAAATTCCCATTTGTACCAAAACGGGACGATTTTCTTCCCAAAGTTTCAAAACTATAGTTACGACTATATATTGGTTACATTCGTTTCTAAAGTGGTTCAAAGCTATATTTAGAATATTATACTAATATATTCAACATTGGTTACTCCTTGATCACCAATTTTGTCTACATTTCTTCAAATTTCCATTTGTACCAAAACGGGACGATTTTCTTCCCAAAGTTTCAAAACTATACTTAGGACTATATATTGGTTAGAATCCATTCTAAAGGGGTTCAAAGCTATATTTAGACTATTATACTAATATATTGAACTTTGGTTACTCCTTGATCACCAATTTTTTCTACATTTCTTCAAATTCCCATTTGTACCAAAACGTGACGATTTCGTTCCCAAAGTTTCAAAACTATACTTAGGACTATATATTGGTTAGAATCCATTCTAAAGGACTTCAAAGCTATATTTAGACTATTATACTAATATATTGAACTTTGGTTACTCTTTGGTCACCAATTTTGTCTACATTTCTTCAAATTTCAATTTGTACCAAAACGGGACGATTTCCTTCCCAAAGTTTCAAAACTATAGTTACGACTATATATTGGTTAGAATCCCTTCTAAAGGGGTTCAAATCTATATTTAGACTATTATAGTAATATATTGAACTTTGGTTACTCCTTGGTCTCCAATTTTGTTTACATTTCCTCAAATTCCCATTTGTACCAAAACGGGACGATTTTCTTCCCAAAGTTTCAAAACTATAGTTACGACTATATATTGGCTGCATTCGTTCCTAAAGTGGTTCAAAGCTATATTTAGAATATTATAATAATATATTCAACATTGGTTACTTCTAGGTCACCAATTTTGTCTACATTTCTCCAAATTCCCATTTGTACCAAAACGGGACGATTTTCTTCCCAAAGTTTCAAAACTATAGTTACGACTATATATTGGTTACATTCGTTTCTAAAGTGGTTCAAAGCTATATTTAGAATATTATACTAATATATTCAACATTGGTTACTCCTTGATCACCAATTTTGTCTACATTTCTTCAAATTTCCATTTGTACCAAAACGGGACGATTTTCTTCCCAAAGTTTCAAAACTATACTTAGGACTATATATTGGTTAGAATCCATTCTAAAGGGGTTCAAAGCTATATTTAGACTATTATACTAATATATTGAACTTTGGTTACTCCTTGATCACCAATTTTGTCTACATTTCTTCAAATTCCCATTTGTACCAAAACAGGACGATTTCGTTCCCAAAGTTTCAAAACCATACTTAGGACTATATATTGGTTAGAATCCATTCTGAAGGGCTTCAAAGCTATATTTAGACTATTATACTAATATATTGAACTTTGGTTACTCTTTGGTCACCAATTTTGTCTACATTTCTTCAAATTTCAATTTGTACCAAAACGGGACGATTTCCTTCCCAAAGTTTCAAAACTATAGTTAGGACTATATATTGGTTAGAATCCCTTCTAAAGGGGTTCAAATCTATATTTAGACTATTATAGTAATATATTGAACTTTGGTTACTCCTTGGTCACCAATTTTGTTTACATTTCCTCAAATTCCCATTTGTACCAAAACGGGACGATTTTCTTCCCAAAGTTTCAAAACTATAGTTACGACTATATATTGGTTGCATTCGTTCCGAAAGTGGTTCAAAGCTATATTTAGAATATTATAATAATATATTCAACATTGGTTACTTCTTGGTCACCAATTTTGTCTACATTTCTCCAAATTCCCATTTGTACCAAAACGGGACGATTTTCTTCCCAAAGTTTCAAAACTATAGTTACGACTATATATTGGTTACATTCGTTTCTAAAGTGGTTCAAAGCTATATATAGAATATTATACTAATATATTCAACATTGGTTACTCCTTGATCACCAATTTTGTCTACATTTCTTCAAATTTCCATTTGTACCAAAACGGGACGATTTTCTTCTCAAAGTTTCAAAACTATAGTTAGGACTATATATCTGTTAGAATACATTCTAAAGGGGTTCAAAGCTATATTTAGACTATTATACTAATATATTGAACTTTGGTTACTCCTTGATCACCAATTTTGTCTACATTTCTTCAAATTCCCATTTGTACCAAAACAGGACGATTTCGTTCCCAAAGTTTCAAAACTTTACTTAGGACTATATATTGGTTAGAATCCATTCTAAAGGGCTTCAAAGCTATATTTAGACTATTATACTAATATATTGAACTTTGGTTACTCCTTGATCACCAATTTTGTCTACATTTCTTCAAATTCCCATTTGTACCAAAACGGGACGATTTCGTTCCCAAAGTTTCAAAACTATACTTAAGACTATATATTGGTTAGAATCCATTCTAAAGGGCTTCAAAGCTATATTTAGACTATTATACTAATATATTGAACTTTGGTTACTCTTTGGTCACCAAGTTTGTCTACATTTCTTCAAATTTCAATTTGTACCAAAACGGGACGATTTCCTTCCCAAAGTTTCAAAACTATAGTTAGGACTATATATTGGTTAGAATCCCTTCTAAAGGGGTTCCAATCTATATTTAGACTATTATAGTAATATATTGAACTTTGGTTACTCCTTGGTCACCAATTTTGTTTACATTTCCTCAAATTCCCATTTGTACCAAAACGGGACTATTTTCTTCCCAAAGTTTCAAAATTATAGTTACGACTATATATTGGTTGCATTCGTTCCTAAAGTGGTTCAAAGCTATATTTAGAATATTATAATAATATATTCAACATTGGTTACTTCTAGGTCACCAATTTTGTCTACATTTCTCCAAATTCCCATTTGTACCAAAACGGGACGATTTTCTTCCCAAAGTTTCAAAACTATAGTTACGACTATATATTGGTTACATTCGTTTCTAAAGTGGTTCAAAGCTATATTTAGAATATTATACTAATATATTCAACATTGGTTACTCCTTGATCACCAATTTTGTCTACATTTCTTCAAATTTCCATTTGTACCAAAACGGGACGATTTTCTTCCCAAAGTTTCAAAACTATACTTAGGACTATATATTGGTTAGAATCCATTCTAAAGGGGTTCAAAGCTATATTTAGACTATTATACTAATATATTGAACTTTGGTTACTCCTTGATCACCAATTTTTTCTACATTTCTTCAAATTCCCATTTGTACCAAAACGTGACGATTTCGTTCCCAAAGTTTCAAAACTATACTTAGGACTATATATTGGTTAGAATCCATTCTAAAGGACTTCAAAGCTATATTTAGACTATTATACTAATATATTGAACTTTGGTTACTCTTTGGTCACCAATTTTGTCTACATTTCTTCAAATTTCAATTTGTACCAAAACGGGACGATTTCCTTCCCAAAGTTTCAAAACTATAGTTACGACTATATATTGGTTAGAATCCCTTCTAAAGGGGTTCAAATCTATATTTAGACTATTATAGTAATATATTGAACTTTGGTTACTCCTTGGTCTCCAATTTTGTTTACATTTCCTCAAATTCCCATTTGTACCAAAACGGGACGATTTTCTTCCCAAAGTTTCAAAACTATAGTTACGACTATATATTGGCTGCATTCGTTCCTAAAGTGGTTCAAAGCTATATTTAGAATATTATAATAATATATTCAACATTGGTTACTTCTAGGTCACCAATTTTGTCTACATTTCTCCAAATTCCCATTTGTACCAAAACGGGACGATTTTCTTCCCAAAGTTTCAAAACTATAGTTACGACTATATATTGGTTACATTCGTTTCTAAAGTGGTTCAAAGCTATATTTAGAATATTATACTAATATATTCAACATTGGTTACTCCTTGATCACCAATTTTGTCTACATTTCTTCAAATTTCCATTTGTACCAAAACGGGACGATTTTCTTCCCAAAGTTTCAAAACTATACTTAGGACTATATATTGGTTAGAATCCATTCTAAAGGGGTTCAAAGCTATATTTAGACTATTATACTAATATATTGAACTTTGGTTACTCCTTGATCACCAATTTTGTCTACATTTCTTCAAATTCCCATTTGTACCAAAACGTGACGATTTCGTTCCCAAAGTTTCAAAACTATACTTAGGACTATATATTGGTTAGAATCCATTCTAAAGGGCTTCAAAGCTATATTTAGACTATTATACTAATATATTGAACTTTGGTTACTCTTTGGTCACCAATTTTGTCTACATTTCTTCAAATTTCAATTTGTACCAAAACGGGACGATTTCCTTCCCAAAGTTTCAAAACTATAGTTAGGACTATATATTGGTTAGAATCCCTTCTAAAGGGGTTCAAATCTATATTTAGACTATTATAGTAATATATTGAACTTTGGTTACTCCTTGGTCACCAATTTTGTTTACATTTCCTCAAATTCCCATTTGTACCAAAACGGGACGATTTTCTTCCCAAAGTTTCAAAACTATAGTTACGACTATATATTGGTTGCATTCGTTCCGAAAGTGGTTCAAAGCTATATTTAGAATATTATAATAATATATTCAACATTGGTTACTTCTTGGTCACCAATTTTGTCTACATTTCTCCAAATTCCCATTTGTACCAAAACGGGACGATTTTCTTCCCAAAGTTTCAAAACTATAGTTACGACTATATATTGGTTAGAATCCCTTTTAAAGGGGTTCAAATCTATATTTAGACTATTATAGTAATATATTCAACATTGGTTACTCCTTGATCACCAATTTTGTCTACATTTCTTCAAATTTCCATTTGTACCAAAACGGGACGATTTTCTTCCCAAAGTTTCAAAACTATACTTAGGACTATATATTGGTTAGAATCCATTCTAAAGGGGTTCAAAGCTATATTTAGACTATTATACTAATATATTGAACTTTGGTTACTCCTTGATCACCAATTTTGTCTACATTTCTTCAAATTCCCATTTGTACCAAAACGTGACGATTTCGTTCCCAAAGTTTCAAAACTATACTTAGGACTATATATTGGTTAGAATCCATTCTAAAGGGCTTCAAAGCTATATTTAGACTATTATACTAATATATTGAACTTTGGTTACTCTTTGGTCACCAATTTTGTCTACATTTCTTCAAATTTCAATTTGTACCAAAACGGGACGATTTCCTTCCCAAAGTTTCAAAACTATAGTTAGGACTATATATTGGTTAGAATCCCTTCTAAAGGGGTTCAAATCTATATTTAGACTATTATAGTAATATATTGAACTTTGGTTACTCCTTGGTCACCAATTTTGTTTACATTTCCTCAAATTCCCATTTGTACCAAAACGGGACGATTTTCTTCCCAAAGTTTCAAAACTATAGTTACGACTATATATTGGTTGCATTCGTTCCGAAAGTGGTTCAAAGCTATATTTAGAATATTATAATAATATATTCAACATTGGTTACTTCTTGGTCACCAATTTTGTCTACATTTCTCCAAATTCCCATTTGTACCAAAACGGGACGATTTTCTTCCCAAAGTTTCAAAACTATAGTTACGACTATATATTGGTTACATTCGTTTCTAAAGTGGTTCAAAGCTATATATAGAATATTATACTAATATATTCAACATTGGTTACTCCTTGATCACCAATTTTGTCTACATTTCTTCAAATTTCCATTTGTACCAAAACGGGACGATTTTCTTCTCAAAGTTTCAAAACTATAGTTAGGACTATATATTGGTTAGAATACATTCTAAAGGGGTTCAAAGCTATATTTAGACTATTATACTAATATATTGAACTTTGGTTACTCCTTGATCACCAATTTTGTCTACATTTCTTCAAATTCCCATTTGTACCAAAACAGGACGATTTCGTTCCCAAAGTTTCAAAACTTTACTTAGGACTATATATTGGTTAGAATCCATTCTAAAGGGCTTCAAAGCTATATTTAGACTATTATACTAATATATTGAACTTTGGTTACTCCTTGATCACCAATTTTGCCTACATTTCTTCAAATTCCCATTTGTACCAAAACGGGACGATTTGGTTCCCAAAGTTTCAAAACTATAGTTAGGACTATATATTGGTTAGAATCCATTCTAAAGGGGTTCAAAGCTATATTTAGACTATTATACTAATATATTGAACTTTGGTTACTCCTTGATCACCAATTTTGTCTACATTTCTTCAAATTCCCATTTGTACCAAAACGGGACGATTTGGTTCCCAAAGTTTCAAAACTATACTTAGGACTATATATTGGTTAGAATCCCTTCTAAAGGGCTTCAAAGCTATATTTAGACTATTATACTAATATATTGAACTTTGGTTACTCCTTGGTCACCAATTTTGTTTACATTTCCTCAAATTCCCATTTGTACCAAAACGGGACGATTTTATTCCCAAAGTTTCAAAACTATAGTTACGACTATATATTGGTTGCATTCGTTCCTAAAGTGGTTCAAAGATATATTTAGAATATTATAATAATATATTCAACATTGGTTACTTCTTGGTCCCCAATTTTGTCTACATTTCTCCAAATTCCCATATGTACCCAAACGGGACAATTTTCTTCCCAAAGTTTCAAAACTATAGTTACGACTATATATTGGTTACATTCGTTTCTAAAGTGGTTCAAAGCTATATTTAGAATATTATACTAATATATTTAACATTGGTTACTCCTTGATCACCAATTTTGTCTACATTTCTTCAAATTTCCATTTGTACCAAAACGGGGCGATTTTCTTCCCAAAGTTTCAAAACTATAGTTACGACTATATATTGGTTGCATTCGTTCCTAAAGTGGTTCAAAGCTATATTTAGAATATTATAATAATATATTCAACATTGGTTACTTCTTGGTCACCAATTTTGTCTACATTTCTCCAAATTCCCATTTGTACCAAAACGGGACGATTTTCTTCCCAAAGTTTCAAAACTATAGTTACGACTATATATTGGTTACATTCGTTTCTAAAGTGGTTCAAAGCTATATTTAGAATATTATACTAATATATTCAACATTGGTTACTCCTTGATCACCAATTTTGTCTACATTTCTTCAAATTTCCATTTGTACCAAAACGGGACGATTTTCTTTCCAAAGTTTCAAAACTATAGTTAGGACTATATATTGGTTAGAATCCATTCTAAAGGGGTTCAAAGCTATATTTAGACTATTATACTAATATATTGAACTTTGGTTACTCCTTGATCACCAATTTTGTCTACATTTCTTCAAATTCCCATTTGTACCAAAACGGGACGATTTGGTTCCCAAAGTTTCAAAACTATACTTAGGACTATATATTGGTTAGAATCCCTTCTAAAGGGCTTCAAAGCTATATTTAGACTATTATACTAATATATTGAACTTTGGTTACTCCTTGGTCACCAATTTTATTTACATTTCCTCAAATTCCCATTTGTACCAAAACGGGACGATTTTATTCCCAAAGTTTCAAAACTATAGTTACGACTATATATTGGTTGCATTCGTTCCTAAAGTGGTTCAAAGCTATATTTAGAATATTATAATAATATATTCAACATTGGTTACTTCTTGGTCCCCAATTTTGTCTACATTTCTCCAAATTCCCATTTGTACCAAAACGGGACGATTTTCTTCCCAAAGTTTCAAAACTATAGTTACGACTATATATTGGTTACATTCGTTTCTAAAGTGGTTCAAAGCTATATTTAGAATATTATACTAATATATTCAATATTGGTTACTCCTTGATCACCAATTTTGTCTACATTTCTTCAAATTTCCATTTGTACCAAAACGGGACGATTTTCTTCCCAAAGTTTCAAAACTATAGTTAGGACTATATATTGGTTAGAATCCATTGTAAAGGGGTTCAAAGCTATATTTAGACTATTATACTAATATATTGAACATTGGTTACTCCTTGATCACCAATTTTGTCTACATTTCTTCAAATTCCCATTGGTACCAAAACGGGACGATTTCGTTCCCAAAGTTTCAAAACTTTACTTACGACTATATATTGGTTAGAATCCCTTCTAAAGGGCTTCAAAGCTATATTTAGACTATTATACTAATATATTGAACTTTGGTTACTCCTTGATCACCAATTTTGTCTACATTTCTTCAAATTCCCATTTGTACCAAAACGGGACGATTTCGTTCCCAAAGTTTCAAAACTATACTTAGGACTATATATTGGTTAGAATCCATTCTAAAGGGCTTCAAAGCTATATTTAGACTATTATACTAATATATTGAACTTTGGTTACTCTTTGGTCACCAATTTTGTCTACATTTCTTCAAATTTCAATTTGTACCAAAACTGGACGATTTCCTTCCCAAAGTTTCAAAACTATAGTTAGGACTATATATTGGTTAGAATCCCTTCTAAAGGGGTTCAAATCTATATTTAGACTATTATAGTAATATATTGAACTTTGGTTACTCCTTGTTCACCAATTTTGTTTACATTTCCTCAAATTCCCATTTGTACCAAAACGGGACGATTTTCTTCCCAAAGTTTCAAAACTATAGTTACGACTATATATTGGTTGCATTCGTTCCTAAAGTGGTTCAAAGCTATATTTAGACTATTATACTAATATATTGAACTTTGGTTAATCTTTGGTCACCAATTTTGTCTACATTTCTTCAAATTTCAATTTGTACCAAAACGGGACGATTTCCTTTCCAATGTTTCAAAACTATAGTTAGGACTATATATCGGTTAGAATCCCTTCTAAAGGGGTTCAAATCTATATTTAGACTATTATAGTAATATATTGAACTTTGGTTACTCCTTGGTCACCAATTTTGTTTACATTTCCTCAAATTCCCATTTGTACCAAAACGGGACGATTTTCTTCCCAAAGTTTCAAAACTATAGTTACGACTATATATTGGTTGCATTCGTTCCTAAAGTGGTTCAAAGCTATATTTAGAATATTATAATAATATATTCAACATTGGTTACTTCTTGGTCACCAATTTTGTCTACATTTCTCCAAATTCACATTTGTACCCAAACGGGACGATTTTCTTCCCAAAGTTTCAAAACTATAGTTACGACTATATATTGGTTACATTCGTTTCTAAAGTGGTTCAAAGCTATATTTAGAATATTATACTAATATATTCAATATTGGTTACTCCTTGATCACCAATTTTGTCTACATTTCTTCAAATTTCCATTTGTACCAAAACGGGACGATTTTCTTCCCAAAGTTTCAAAACTATAGTTAGGACTATATATTGGTTAGAATCCATTCTAAAGGGGTTCAAAGCTATATTTAGACTATTATACTAATATATTGAACTTTGGTTACTCCTTGATCACCAATTTTGTCTACATTTCTTCAAATTCCCATTGGTACCAAAACTGGACGATTTCGTTCCCAAAGTTTCAAAACTTTACTTATGACTATATATTGGTTAGAATCCCTTCTAAAGGGCTTCAAAGCTATATTTAGACTATTATACTAATATATTGAACTTTGGTTCCTCCTTGATCACCAATTTTGTTTACATTTCCTCAAATTCCCATTTGTACCAAAACGGGACGATTTTCTTCCCAAAGTTTCAAAACTATAGTTACGACTATATATTGGTTGCATTCGTTCCTAAAGTGGTTCAAAGCTATATTTAGACTCTTATACCAATATATTGAACTTTGGTTACTCTTTGGTCACCAATTTTGTCTACATTTCTTCAAATTTCAATTTGTACCAAAACGGGACGATTTCCTTCCCAAAGTTTCAAAACTATAGTTACGACTATATATTGGTTAGAATCCCTTCTAAAGGGGTTCAAATCTATATTTAGACTATTATAGTAATATATTGAACTTTGGTTACTCCTTGGTCACCAATTTTGTTTACATTTCCTCAAATTCCCATTTGTACCAAAATGGGACGATTTTCTTCCCAATGTTTCAAAACTATAGTTACGACTATATATTGGTTACATTCGTTTCTAAAGTGGTTCAAAGCTATATTTAGAATATTATACTAATATATTCAACATTGGTTACTCCTTGATCACCAATTTTATCTACATTTCTCCAAATTCCCATTTGTACCAAAACGGGACGATTTTCTTCCCAAAGTTTCAAAACTATAGTTACGACTATATATTGGCTACATTCGTTTCTAAAGTGGTTCAAAGCTATATTTAGAATATTATACTAATATATTCAATATTGGTTACTCCTTGATCACCAATTTTGTCTACATTTCTTCAAATTTCCATTTGTACCAAAACGGGACGATTTTCTTCCCAAAGTTTCAAAACTATAGTTAGGACTATATATTGGTTAGAATCCATTCTAAAGGGGTTCAAAGCTATATTTAGACTATTATACTAATATATTGAACTTTGGTTACTCCTTGATCACCAATTTTGTCTACATTTCTTCAAATTCCCATTGGTACCAAAACTGGACGATTTCGTTCCCAAAGTTTCAAAACTTTACTTACGACTATATATTGGTTAGAATCCCTTCTAAAGGGCTTCAAAGCTATATTTAGACTATTATACTAATATATTGAACTTTGGTTACTCCTTGATCACCAATTTTGTTTACATTTCCTTAAATTCCCATTTGTACCAAAACTGGACGATTTTCTTCCCAAAGTTTCAAAACTATAGTTACGACTATATATTGGTTGCATTCGTTCCTAAAGTGGTTCAAAGCTATATTTAGACTATTATACTAATATATTGAACTTTGGTTACTCTTTGGTCACCAATTTTGTCTACATTTCTTCAAATTTCAATTTGTACCAAAACGGGACGATTTCCTTCCCAAAGTTTCAAAACTATAGTTACGACTATATATTGGTTAGAATCCCTTCTAAAGGGGTTCAAATATATATTTAGACTATTATAGTAATATATTGAACTTTGGTTACTCCTTGGTCACCAATTTTGTTTACATTTCCTCAAATTCCCATTTGTACCAAAACGGGACGATTTTCTTCCCAAAGTTTCAAAACTATAGTTACGACTATATATTGGTTACATTCGTTTCTAAAGTGGTTCAAAGCTATATTTAGAATATTATACTAATATATTCAACATTGGTTACTCCTTGATCACCAATTTTATCTACATTTCTCCAAATTCCCATTTGTACCAAAACGGGACGATTTTCTTCCCAAAGTTTCAAAACTATAGTTACGACTATATATTGGTTACATTCGTTTCTAAATTGGTTCAAAGCTATATTTAGAATATTATACTAATATATTCAATATTGGTTACTCCTTGATCACCAATTTTGTCTACATTTCTTCAAATTTCCATTTGTACCAAAACGGGACGATTTTCTTCCCAAAGTTTCAAAACTATAGTTAGGACTATATATTGGTTAGAATCCATTCTAAAGGGGTTCAAAGCTATATTTAGACTATTATACTAATATATTGAACTTTGGTTACTCCTTGATCACCAATTTTGTCTACATTTCTTCAAATTCCCATTGGTACCAAAACTGGACGATTTCGTTCCCAAAGTTTCAAAACTTTACTTACGACTATATATTGGTTAGAATCCCTTCTAAAGGGCTTCAAAGCTATATTTAGACTATTATACTAATATATTGAACTTTGGTTACTCCTTGATCACCAATTTTGTTTACATTTCCTTAAATTCCCATTTGTACCAAAACTGGACGATTTTCTTCCCAAAGTTTCAAAACTATAGTTACGACTATATATTGGTTGCATTCGTTCCTAAAGTGGTTCAAAGCTATATTTAGACTATTATACTAATATATTGAACTTTGGTTACTCTTTGGTCACCAATTTTGTCTACATTTCTTCAAATTTCAATTTGTACCAAAACGGGACGATTTCCTTCCCAAAGTTTCAAAACTATAGTTACGAATATTATAATAATATATTCAACATTGGTTACTTCTTGGTCACCAATTTTGTCTACATTTCTCCAAATTCCCATTTGTACCAAAACGGGACGATTTTCTTCCCAAAGTTTCAAAACTATAGTTACGACTATATATTGGTTACATTCGTTTCTAAAGTGGTTCAAAGCTATATTTAGAATATTATACTAATATATTCAACATTGGTTACTCCTTGATCACCAATTTTGTCTACATTTCTTCAAATTTCCATTTGTACCAAAACGGGACGATTTTCTTTCCAAAGTTTAAAAACTATAGTTAGGACTATATATTGGTTAGAATCCATTCTAAAGGGGTTCAAAGCTATATTTAGACTATTATACTAATATATTGAACTTTGGTTACTCCTTGATCACCAATTTTGTCTACATTTCTTCAAATTCCCATTTGTACCAAAACGGGACGATTTTCTTCCCAAAGTTTCAAAACTATAGTTAGGACTATATATTGGTTAGAATCCCTTCTAAAGGGGTTCCAATCTATATTTAGACTATTATAGTAATATATTGAACTTTGGTTACTCCTTGGTCACCAATTTTGTTTACATTTCCTAAAATTCCCATTTGTACCAAAACGGGACTATTTTCTTCCCAAAGTTTCAAAACTATAGTTACGACTATATATTGGTTGCATTCGTTCCTAAAGTGGTTCAAAGCTATATTTAGAATATTATAATAATATATTCAACATTGGTTACTTCTTGGTCACCAATTTTGTCTACATTTCTCCAAATTCCCATTTGTACCAAAACGGGACGATTTTCTTCCCAAAGTTTCAAAACTATAGTTACGACTATATATTGGTTACATTCGTTTCTAAAGTGGTTCAAAGCTATATTTAGAATATTATACTAATATATTTAACATTGGTTACTCCTTGATCACCAATTTTGTCTACATTTCTTCAAATTTCCATTTGTACCAAAACGGGACGATTTTCTTCCCAAAGTTTCAAAACTATAGTTAGGACTATATATTGGTTAGAATCCATTCTAAAGGGGTTCAAAGCTATATTTAGACTATTATACTAATATATTGAACTTTGGTTACTCCTTGATCACCAATTTTCTCTATATTTCTTCAAATTCCCATTTGTACCAAAACGGGACGATTTGGTTCCCAAAGTTTCAAAACTATACTTAGGACTATATATTGGTTAGAATCCATTCTAAAGGGCTTCAAAGCTATATTTAGACTATTATACTAATATATTGAACTTTGGTTACTCCTTGATCACCAATTTTGTCTACATTTCTTCAAATTCCCATTTGTACCAAAACGGGACGATTTGGTTCCCAAAGTTTCAAAACTATACTTAGGACTATATATTGGTTAGAATCCCTTCTAAAGGGGTTCCAATCTATATTTAGACTATTATAGTAATATATTGAACTTTGGTTACTCCTTGGTCACCAATTTTGTTTACATTTCCTCAAATTCCCATTTGTACCAAAACGGGACGATTTTCTTCCCAAAGTTTCAAAACTATAGTTACGACTATATATTGGTTGCATTCGTTCCTAAAGTGGTTCAAAGCTATATTTAGAATATTATAATAATATATTCAACATTGGTTACTTCTTGGTCACCAATTTTGTCTACATTTCTCCAAATTCCCATTTGTACCCAAACGGGACGATTTTCTTCCCAAAGTTTCAAAACTATAGTTACGACTATATATTGGTTACATTCGTTTCTAAAGTGGTTCAAAGCTATATTTAGAATATTATACTAATATATTCAATATTGGTTACTCCTTGATCACCAATTTTGTCTACATTTCTTCAAATTTCCATTTGTACCAAAACGGGACGATTTTCTTCCCAAAGTTTCAAAACTATAGTTAGGACTATATATTGGTTAGAATCCATTCTAAAGGGGTTCAAAGCTATATTTAGACTATTATACTAATATATTGAACTTTGGTTACTCCTTGATCACCAATTTTGTCTACATTTCTTCAAATTCCCATTGGTACCAAAACTGGACGATTTCGTTCCCAAAGTTTCAAAACTTTACTGACGACTATATATTGGTTAGAATCCCTTCTAAAGGGCTTCAAAGCTATATTTAGACTATTATACTAATATATTGAACTTTGGTTCCTCCTTGATCACCAATTTTGTTTACATTTCCTCAAATTCCCATTTGTACCAAAACGGGACGATTTTCTTCCCAAAGTTTCAAAACTATAGTTACGACTATATATTGGTTGCATTCGTTCCTAAAGTGGTTCAAAGCTATATTTAGACTATTATACTAATATATTGAACTTTGGTTACTCCTTGATCACCAATTTTGTCTATATTTCTTCAAATTCCCATTTGTACCAAAACGGGACGATTTGGTTCCCAAAGTTTCAAAACTATACTTAGGACTATATATTGGTTAGAATCCATTCTAAAGGGCTTCAAAGCTATATTTAGACTATTATACTAATATATTGAACTTTGGTTACTCCTTGATCACCAATTTTGTCTACATTTCTTCAAATTCCCATTTGTACCAAAACGGGACGATTTGGTTCCCAAAGTTTCAAAACTATACTTAGGACTATATATTGGTTAGAATCCCTTCTAAAGGGGTTCCAATCTATATTTAGACTATTATAGTAATATATTGAACTTTGGTTACTCCTTGGTCACCAATTTTGTTTACATTTCCTCAAATTCCCATTTGTACCAAAACGGGACGATTTTCTTCCCAAAGTTTCAAAACTATAGTTACGACTATATATTGGTTGCATTCGTTCCTAAAGTGGTTCAAAGCAATATTTAGAATATTATAATAATATATTCAACATTGGTTACTTCTTGGTCACCAATTTTGTCTACATTTCTCCAAATTCCCATTTGTACCCAAACGGGACGATTTTCTTCCCAAAGTTTCAAAACTATAGTTACGACTATATATTGGTTACATTCGTTTCTAAAGTGGTTCAAAGCTATATTTAGAATATTATACTAATATATTCAATATTGGTTACTCCTTGATCACCAATTTTGTCTACATTTCTTCAAGTTTCCATTTGTACCAAAACGGGACGATTTTCTTCCCAAAGTTTCAAAACTATAGTTAGGACTATATATTGGTTAGAATCCATTCTAAAGGGGTTCAAAGCTATATTTAGACTATTATACTAATATATTGAACTTTGGTTACTCCTTGATCACCAATTTTGTCTACATTTCTTCAAATTCCCATTGGTACCAAAACTGGACGATTTCGTTCCCAAAGTTTCAAAACTTTACTTACGACTATATATTGGTTAGAATCCCTTCTAAAGGGCTTCAAAGCTATATTTAGACTATTATACTAATATATTGAACTTTGGTTCCTCCTTGATCACCAATTTTGTTTACATTTCCTCAAATTCCCATTTGTACCAAAACGGGACGATTTTCTTCCCAAAGTTTCAAAACTATAGTTACGACTATATATTGGTTGCATTCGTTCCTAAAGTGGTTCAAAGCTATATTTAGACTATTATACTAATATATTGAACTTTGGTTACTCCTTGATCACCAATTTTGTCTATATTTCTTCAAATTCCCATTTGTACCAAAACGGGACGATTTGGTTCCCAAAGTTTCAAAACTATACTTAGGACTATATATTGGTTAGAATCCATTCTAAAGGGCTTCAAAGCTATATTTAGACTATTATACTAATATATTGAACTTTGGTTACTCCTTGATCACCAATTTTGTCTACATTTCTTCAAATTCCCATTTGTACCAAAACGGGACGATTTGGTTCCCAAAGTTTCAAAACTATACTTAGGACTATATATTGGTTAGAATCCCTTCTAAAGGGGTTCCAATCTATATTTAGACTATTATAGTAATATATTGAACTTTGGTTACTCCTTGGTCACCAATTTTGTTTACATTTCCTCAAATTCCCATTTGTACCAAAACGGGACGATTTTCTTCCCAAAGTTTCAAAACTATAGTTACGACTATATATTGGTTGCATTCGTTCCTAAAGTGGTTCAAAGCAATATTTAGAATATTATAATAATATATTCAACATTGGTTACTTCTTGGTCACCAATTTTGTCTTCATTTCTCCAAATTCCCATTTGTACCCAAACGGGACGATTTTCTTCCCAAAGTTTCAAAACTATAGTTACGACTATATATTGGTTACATTCGTTTCTAAAGTGGTTCAAAGCTATATTTAGAATATTATACTAATATATTCAATATTGGTTACTCCTTGATCACCAATTTTGTCTACATTTCTTCAAGTTTCCATTTGTACCAAAACGGGACGATTTTCTTCCCAAAGTTTCAAAACTATAGTTAGGACTATATATTGGTTAGAATCCATTCTAAAGGGGTTCAAAGCTATATTTAGACTATTATACTAATATATTGAACTTTGGTTACTCCTTGATCACCAATTTTGTCTACATTTCTTCAAATTCCCATTGGTACCAAAACTGGACGATTTCGTTCCCAAAGTTTCAAAACTTTACTTACGACTATATATTGGTTAGAATCCCTTCTAAAGGGCTTCAAAGCTATATTTAGACTATTATACTAATATATTGAACTTTGGTTACTCCTTGATCACCAATTTTGTTTACATTTCCTCAAATTCCCATTTGTACCAAAACGGGACGATTTTCTTCCCAAAGTTTCAAAACTATAGTTACGACTATATATTGGTTGCATTCGTTCCTAAAGTGGTTCAAAGCTATATTTAGACTATTATACTAATATATTGAACTTTGGTTACTCTTTGGTCACCAATTTTGTCTACATTTCTTCAAATTTCAATTTGTACCAAAACGGGACGATTTCCTTCCCAAAGTTTCAAAACTATAGTTACGACTATATATTGGTTAGAATCCCTTCTAAAGGGGTTCAAATCTATATTTATACTATTATAGTAATATATTGAACTTTGGTTACTCCTTGGTCACCAATTTTGTTTACATTTCCTCAAATTCCCATTTGTACCAAAACGGGACGATTTTCTTCCCAAAGTTTCAAAACTATAGTTACGACTATATATTGGTTACATTCGTTTCTAAAGTGGTTCAAAGCTATATTTAGAATATTATACTAATATATTCAACATTGGTTACTCCTTGATCACCAATTTTGTCTACATTTCTTCAAATTTCAATTTGTACCAAAACGGGACGATTTCCTTCCCAAAGTTTCAAAACTATACTTAGGACTATATATTGGTTAGAATCCCTTCTAAAGGGGTTCCAATCTATATTTAGACTATTATAGTAATATATTGAACTTTGGTTACTCCTTGGTCACCAATTTTGTTTACATTTCCTCAAATTCCCATTTGTACCAAAACGGGACGATTTTCTTCCCAAAGTTTCAAAACTATAGTTACGACTATATATTGGTTGCATTCGTTCCTAAAGTGGTTCAAAGCTATATTTAGAATATTATAATAATATATTCAACATTGGTTACTTCTTGGTCACCAATTTTGTCTACATTTCTCCAAATTCCCATTTGTACCCAAACGGGACGATTTTCTTCCCAAAGTTTCAAAACTATAGTTACGACTATATATTGGTTACATTCGTTTCTAAAGTGGTTCAAAGCTATATTTAGAATATTATACTAATATATTCAATATTGGTTACTCCTTGATCACCAATTTTGTCTACATTTCTTCAAATTTCCATTTGTACCAAAACGGGACGATTTTCTTCCCAAAGTTTCAAAACTATAGTTAGGACTATATATTGGTTAGAATCCATTCTAAAGGGGTTCAAAGCTATATTTAGACTATTATACTAATATATTGAACTTTGGTTACTCCTTGATCACCAATTTTGTCGACATTTCTTCAAATTCCCATTGGTACCAAAACTGGACGATTTCGTTCCCAAAGTTTCAAAACTTTACTTACGACTATATATTGGTTAGAATCCCTTCTAAAGGGCTTCAAAGCTATATTTAGACTATTATACTAATATATTGAACTTTGGTTACTCCTTGATCACCAATTTTGTTTACATTTCCTCAAATTCCCATTTGTACCAAAACGGGACGATTTTCTTCCCAAAGTTTCAAAACTATAGTTACGACTATATATTGGTTGCATTCGTTCCTAAAGTGGTTCAAAGCTATATTTAGACTATTATACTAATATATTGAACTTTGGTTACTCTTTGGTCACCAATTTTGTCTACATTTCTTCAAATTTCAATTTGTACCAAAACGGGACGATTTTCTTCCCAAAGTTTCAAAACTATAGTTACGACTATATATTGGTTACATTCGTTTCTAAAGTGGTTCAAAGCTATATTTAGAATATTATACTAATATATTCAACATTGGTTACTCCTTGATCACCAATTTTGTCTACATTTCTTCAAATTTCAATTTGTACCAAAACGGGACGATTTTCTTCCCAAAGTTTCAAAACTATAATTACGACTATATATTGGTTACATTCGTTTCTAAAGTGGTTCAAAGCTATATTTGGAATATTATACTAATATATTGAACTTTGGTTACTCTTTGGTCACCAATTTTGTCTACATTTCTTCAAATTTCAATTTGTACCAAAACGGGACGATTTCCTTCCCAAAGTTTCAAAACTATAGTTAGGACTATATATTGGTTAGAATCCCTTCTAAAGGGGTTCAAATCTATATTTAGACTATTATAGTAATATATTGAACTTTGGTTACTCCTTGGTCACCAATTTTGTTTACATTTCCTCAAATTCCCATTTGTACCAAAACGGGACGATTTTCTTCCCAAAGTTTCAAAACTATAGTTAGGACTATATATTGGTTAGAATCCATTCTAAAGGGGTTCAAAGCTATATTTAGACTATTATACTAATATATTGAACTTTGGTTACTCCTTGATCACCAATTTTGTCTACATTTCTTCAAATTCCCATTTGTACCAAAACGGGACGATTTGGTTCCCAAAGTTTCAAAACTATAGTTAGGACTATATATTGGTTAGAATCCCTTCTAAAGGGGTTCCAATCTATATTTAGACTATTATAGTAATATATTGAACTTTGGTTACTCCTTGGTCACCAATTTTGTTTACATTTCCTCAAATTCCCATTTGTACCAAAACGGGACTATTTTCTTCCCAAAGTTTCAAAACTATAGTTACGACTATATATTGGTTGCATTCGTTCCTAAAGTGGTTCAAAGCTATATTTAGAATATTATAATAATATATTCAACATTGGTTACTTCTTGGTCACCAATTTTGTCTACATTTCTTCAAATTTCAATTTGTACCAAAACGGGACGATTTTCTTCCCAAAGTTTCAAAACTATAGTTAGGACTATATATTGGTTAGAATCCCTTCTAAAGGGGTTCCAATCTATATTTAGACTATTATAGTAATATATTGAACTTTGGTTACTCCTTGGTCACCAATTTTGTTTACATTTCCTCAAATTCCCATTTGTACCAAAACGGGACTATTTTCTTCCCAAAGTTTCAAAACTATAGTTACGACTATATATTGGTTGCATTCGTTCCTAAAGTGGTTCAAAGCTATATTTAGAATATTATAATAATATATTCAACATTGGTTACTTCTTGGTCACCAATTTTGTCTACATTTCTCCAAATTCCCATTTGTACCAAAACGGGACGATTTTCTTCCCAAAGTTTCAAAACTATAGTTACGACTATATATTGGTTACATTCGTTTCTAAAGTGGTTCAAAGCTATATTTAGAATATTATACTAATATATTTAACATTGGTTACTCCTTGATCACCAATTTTGTCTACATTTCTTCAAATTTCCATTTGTACCAAAACGGGACGATTTTCTTCCCAAAGTTTCAAAACTATAGTTAGGACTATATATTGGTTAGAATCCATTCTAAAGGGGTTCAAAGCTATATTTAGACTATTATACTAATATATTGAACTTTGGTTACTCCTTGATCACCAATTTTGTCTACATTTCTTCAAATTCCCATTTGTACCAAAATGGGACGATTTGGTTCCCAAAGTTTCAAAACTATACTTAGGACTATATATTGGTTAGAATCCATTCTAAAGGGCTTCAAAGCTATATTTAGACTATTATACTAATATATTGAACTTTGGTTACTCCTTGGTCACCAATTTTGTTTACATTTCCTCAAATTCCCATTTGTACCAAAACGGGATGATTTTCTTCCCAAAGTTTCAAAACTATAGTTACGACTATATATTGGTTGCATTCGTTCCTAAAGTGGTTCAAAGCTATATTTAGAATATTATAATAATATATTCAACATTGGTTACTTCTTGGTCACCAATTTTGTCTACATTTTTCCAAATTCCCATTTGTACCAAAACGGGACGATTTTCTTCCCAAAGTTTCAAAACTATAGTTACGACTATATATTGGTTACATTCGTTTCTAAAGTGGTTCAAAGCTATATTTAGAATATTATACTAATATATTCAACATTGATTACTCCTTGATAACCAATTTTGTCTACATTTTCAAATTTCCATTTGTACCAAAACGGGACGATTTTCTTTCCAAAGTTTAAAAACTATAGTTAGGACTATATATTGGTTAGAATCCATTCTAAAGGGATTCAAAGCTATATTTAGACTATTATACTAATATATTGAACTTTGGTTACTCCTTGATCACCAATTTTGTCTACATTTCTTCAAATTCCCATTTGTACCAAAACAGGACGATTTGGTTCCCAAAGTTTCAAAACTTTACTTAGGACTATATATTGGTTAGAATCCATTCTAAAGGGCTTCAAAGCTATATTTAGACTATTATACTAATATATTGAACTTTGGTTACTCCTTGGTCACCAATTTTGTTTACATTTCCTCAAATTCCCATTTGTACCAAAACGGGACGATTTTCTTCCCAAAGTTTCAAAACTATAGTTACGACTATATATTGGTTGCATTCGTTCCTAAAGTGGTTCAAAGCTATATTTAGAATATTATAATAATATATTCAACATTGGTTACTTCTTGGTCACAAATTTTGTCTACATTTCTCCAAATTCCCATTTGTACCAAAACGGGACGATTTTCTTCCCAAAGTTTCAAAACTATAGTTACGACTATATATTGGTTGCAATCGTTCCTAAAGTGGTTCAAAGCTATATTTAGAATATTATAATAATATATTCAACATTGGTTACTTCTTGGTCACCAATTTTGTCTACATTTCTCCAAATTCCCATTTGTACCAAAACGGGACGATTTTCTTCCCAAAGTTTCAAAACTATAGTTACGACTATATATTGGTTACATTCGTTTCTAAAGTGGTTCAAAGCTATATTTAGAATATTATACTAATATATTCAACATTGGTTACTCCTTGATCACCAATTTTTTCTACATTTCTTCAAATTTCCATTTGTACCAAAACGGGACGATTTTCTTTCCAAAGTTTAAAAACTATAGTTAGGACTATATATTGGTTAGAATCCATTCTAAAGGGGTTCAAAGCTATATTTAGACTATTATACTAATATATTGAACTTTGGTTACTCCTTGATCACCAATTTTGTCTACATTTCTTCAAATTCCCATTTGTACCAAAACGGGACGATTTGGTTCCCAAAGTTTCAAAACTATACTTAGGACTATATATTGGTTAGAATCCATTCTAAAGGGCTTCAAAGCTATATTTAGACTATTATACTAATATATTGAACTTTGGTTACTCCTTGGTCACCAATTTTGTTTACATTTCCTCAAATTCCCATTTGTACCAAAACGGGACGATTTTCTTCCCAAAGTTTCAAAACTATAGTTACGACTATATATTGGTTGCATTCGTTCCTAAAGTGGTTCAAAGCTATATTTAGAATATTATAATAATATATTCAACATTGGTTACTTCTTGGTCACCAATTTTGTCTACATTTTTCCAAATTCCCATTTGTACCAAAACGGGACGATTTTCTTCCCAAAGTTTCAAAACTATAGTTACGACTATATATTGGTTACATTCGTTTCTAAAGTGGTTCAAAGCTATATTTAGAATATTATACTAATATATTCAACATTGGTTACTCCTTGATCACCAATTTTGTCTACATTTCTTCAAATTTCCATTTGTACCAAAACAGGACGATTTGGTTCCCAAAGTTTCAAAACTTTACTTAGGACTATATATTGGTTAGAATCCATTCTAAAGGGCTTCAAAGCTATATTTAGACTATTATACTAATATATTGAACTTTGGTTACTCCTTGGTCACCAATTTTGTTTACATTTCCTCAAATTCCCATTTGTACCAAAACGGGACGATTTTCTTCCCAAAGTTTCAAAACTATAGTTACGACTATATATTGGTTGCATTCGTTCCTAAAGTGGTTCAAAGCTATATTTAGAATATTATAATAATATATTCAACATTGGTTACTTCTTGGTCACAAATTTTGTCTACATTTCTCCAAATTCCCATTTGTACCAAAACGGGACGATTTTCTTCCCAAAGTTTCAAAACTATAGTTACGACTATATATTGGTTGCAATCGTTCCTAAAGTGGTTCAAAGCTATATTTAGAATATTATAATAATATATTCAACATTGGTTACTTCTTGGTCACCAATTTTGTCTACATTTCTCCAAATTCCCATTTGTACCAAAACGGGACGATTTTCTTCCCAAAGTTTCAAAACTATAGTTACGACTATATATTGGTTACATTCGTTTCTAAAGTGGTTCAAAGCTATATTTAGAATATTATACTAATATATTCAACATTGGTTACTCCTTGATCACCAATTTTTTCTACATTTCTTCAAATTTCCATTTGTACCAAAACGGGACGATTTTCTTTCCAAAGTTTAAAAACTATAGTTAGGACTATATATTGGTTAGAATCCATTCTAAAGGGGTTCAAAGCTATATTTAGACTATTATACTAATATATTGAACTTTGGTTACTCCTTGATCACCAATTTTGTCTACATTTCTTCAAATTCCCATTTGTACCAAAACGGGACGATTTGGTTCCCAAAGTTTCAAAACTATACTTAGGACTATATATTGGTTAGAATCCATTCTAAAGGGCTTCAAAGCTATATTTAGACTATTATACTAATATATTGAACTTTGGTTACTCCTTGGTCACCAATTTTGTTTACATTTCCTCAAATTCCCATTTGTACCAAAACGGGACGATTTTCTTCCCAAAGTTTCAAAACTATAGTTACGACTATATATTGGTTGCATTCGTTCCTAAAGTGGTTCAAAGCTATATTTAGAATATTATAATAATATATTCAACATTGGTTACTTCTTGGTCACCAATTTTGTCTACATTTTTCCAAATTCCCATTTGTACCAAAACGGGACGATTTTCTTCCCAAAGTTTCAAAACTATAGTTACGACTATATATTGGTTACATTCGTTTCTAAAGTGGTTCAAAGCTATATTTAGAATATTATACTAATATATTCAACATTGGTTACTCCTTGATCACCAATTTTGTCTACATTTCTTCAAATTTCCATTTGTACCAAAACGGGACGATTTTCTTTCCAAAGTTTAAAAACTATAGTTAGGACTATATATTGGTTAGAATCCATTCTAAAGGGGTTCAAAGCTATATTTAGACTATTATACTAATATATTGAACTTTGGTTACTCCTTGATCACCAATTTTGTCTACATTTCTTCAAATTCCCATTTGTACCAAAACGGGACGATTTGGTTCCCAATGTTTCAAAACTATACTTAGGACTATATATTGGTTAGAATCCATTCTAAAGGGCTTCAAAGCTATATTTAGACTATTATACTAATATATTGAACTTTGGTTACTCCTTGGTCACCAATTTTGTTTACATTTCCTCAAATTCCCATTTGTACCAAAACGGGACGATTTTCTTCCCAAAGTTTCAAAACTATAGTTACGACTATATATTGGTTGCATTCGTTCCTAAAGTGGTTCAAAGCTATATTTAGAATGTTATAATAATATATTCAACATTGGTTACTTCTTGGTCACCAATTTTGTCTACATTTCTCCAAATTCCCATTTGTACCAAAACGGGACGATTTTCTTCCCAAAGTTTCAAAACTATAGTTACGACTATATATTGGTTACATTCGTTTCTAAAGTGGTTCAAAGCTATATTTAGAATATTATACTAATATATTCAACATTGGTTACTTCTTGGTCACCAATTTTGTCTACATTTCTCCAAATTCCCATTTATACCAAAACGGGACGATTTTCTTCCCAAAGTTTCAAAACTATAGTTACGACTATATATTGGTTACATTCGTTTCTAAAGTGGTTCAAAGCTATATTTAGAATATTATACTAATATATTTAACATTGGTTACTCCTTGATCACCAATTTTGTCTACATTTCTTCAAATTTCCATTTGTACCAAAACGGGACGATTTTCTTCCCAAAGTTTCAAAACTATAGTTACGACTATATATTGGTTGCATTCGTTCCTAAAGTGGTTCAAAGCTATATTTAGAATATTATAATAATATATTCAACATTGGTTACTTCTTGGTCACCAATTTTGTCTACATTTTTCCAAATTCCCATTTGTACCAAAACGGGACGATTTTCTTCCCAAAGTTTCAAAACTATAGTTACGACTATATATTGGTTACATTCGTTTCTAAAGTGGTTCAAAGCTATATTTAGAATATTATACTAATATATTCAACATTGGTTACTTCTTGGTCACCAATTTTGTCTACATTTCTCCAAATTCCCATTTATACCAAAACGGGACGATTTTCTTCCCAAAGTTTCAAAACTATAGTTACGACTATATATTGGTTACATTCGTTTCTAAAGTGGTTCAAAGCTATATTTAGAATATTATACTAATATATTTAACATTGGTTACTCCTTGATCACCAATTTTGTCTACATTTCTTCAAATTTCCATTTGTACCAAAACGGGACGATTTTCTTCCCAAAGTTTCAAAACTATAGTTACGACTATATATTGGTTGCATTCGTTCCTAAAGTGGTTCAAAGCTATATTTAGAATATTATAATAATATATTCAACATTGGTTACTTCTTGGTCACCAATTTTGTCTACATTTCTCCAAATTCCCATTTGTACCAAAACGGGACGATTTTCTTCCCAAAGTTTCAAAACTATAGTTACGACTATATATTGGTTGCATTCGTTCCTAAAGTGGTTCAAAGCTATATTTAGAATATTATAATAATATATTCAACATTGGTTACTTCTTGGTCACCAATTTTGTCTACATTTCTCCAAATTCCCATTTGTACCAAAACGGGACGATTTTCTTCCCAAAGTTTCAAAACTATAGTTACGACTATATATTGGTTACATTCGTTCCTAAAGTGGTTCAAAGCTATATTTAGAATATTATAATAATATATTCAACATTGGTTACTTCTTGGTCACCAATTTTGTCTACATTTCTCCAAATTCCCATTTGTACCAAAACGGGACGATTTTCTTCCCAAAGTTTCAAAACTATAGTTACGACTATATATTGGTTACATTCGTTTCTAAAGTGGTTCAAAGCTATATTTAGAATATTATACTAATATATTCAACATTGGTTACTCCTTGATCACCAATTTTGTCTACATTTCTTCAAATTTCCATTTGTACCAAAACGGGACGATTTTCTTTCCAAAGTTTAAAAACTATAGTTAGGACTATATATTGGTTAGAATCCATTCTAAAGGGGTTCAAAGCTATATTTAGACTATTATACTAATATATTGAACTTTGGTTACTCCTTGATCACCAATTTTGTCTACATTTCTTCAAATTCCCATTTGTACCAAAACGGGACGATTTGGTTCCCAAAGTTTCAAAATTATAGTTACGACTATATATTGGTTGCATTCGTTCCTAAAGTGGTTCAAAGCTATATTTAGAATATTATAATAATATATTCAACATTGGTTACTTCTTGGTCACCAATTTTGTCTACATTTCTCCAAATTCCCATTTGTACCAAAACGGGACGATTTTCTTCCCAAAGTTTCAAAACTATAGTTACGACTATATATTGGTTACATTTGTTTCTAAAGTGGTTCAAAGCTATATTTAGAATATTATACTAATATATTCAACATTGGTTACTCCTTGATCAACAATTTTGTCTACATTTCTTCAAATTTCCATTTGTACCAAAACGGGACGATTTTCTTCCCAAAGTTTCAAAACTATAGTTAGGACTATATATTGGTTAGAATCCCTTCTAAAGGGGTTCAAAGCTATATTTAGACTATTATACTAATATATTGAACTTTGGTTACTCCTTGATCACCAATTTTGTCTACATTTCTTCAAATTCCCATTGGTACCAAAACGGGACGATTTCGTTCCCAAAGTTTCAAAACTTTACTTAGGACTATATATTGGTTAGAATCCCTTCTAAAGGGCTTTAAAGCTATATTTAGAATATTATACTAATATATTGAACTTTGGTTACTCCTTGATCACCAATTTTGTCTACATTTCTTCAAATTCCCATTTGTACCAAAACGGGACGATTTTCTTCCCAAAGTTTCAAAACTATAGTTACGACTATATATTGGTTGCATTCGTTCCTAAAGTGGTTCAAAGCTATATTTAGAATATTATAATAATATATTCAACATTGGTTACTTCTTGGTCACCAATTTTGTCTACATTTCTCCAAATTCCCATTTGTACCAAAACGGGACGATTTTCTTCCCAAAGTTTCAAAACTATAGTTACGACTATATATTGGTTACATTCGTTTCTAAAGTGGTTCAAAGCTATATTTAGAATATTATACTAATATATTCAACATTGGTTACTCCTTGATCACCAATTTTGTCTACATTTCTTCAAATTTCCATTTGTACCAAAACGGGACGATTTTCTTCCCAAAGTTTCAAAACTATACTTAGGACTATATATTGGTTAGAATCCATTCTAAAGGGCTTCAAAGCTATATTTAGACTATTATACTAATATATTGAACTTTGGTTACTCCTTGGTCACCAATTTTGTTTACATTTCCTCAAATTCCCATTTGTACCAAAACGTGACGATTTTCTTCCCAAAGTTTCAAAACTATAGTTACGACTATATATTGGTTGCATTCGTTCCTAAAGTGGTTCAAAGCTATATTTAGAATATTATAATAATATATTCAACATTGGTTACTTCTTGGTCACCAATTTTGTCTACATTTCTCCAAATTCCCATTTGTACCAAAACGGGACGATTTTCTTCCCAAAGTTTCAAAACTATAGTTACGACTATATATTGGTTACATTCGTTTCTAAAGTGGTTCAAAGCTATATTTAGAATATTATACTAATATATTCAACATTGGATACTCCTTGATCACCAATTTTGTCTACATTTCTTCAAATTTCCATTTGTACCAAAACGGGACGATTTTCTTCCCAAAGTTTCAAAACTATAGTTAGGACTATATATTGGTTAGAATCCCTTCTAAAGGGGTTCAAAGCTATATTTAGACTATTATACTAATATATTGAACTTTGGTTACTCCTTGATCACCAATTTTGTCTACATTTCTTCAAATTCCCATTGGTACCAAAACGGGGCGATTTCGTTCCCAAAGTTTCAAAACTTTACTTAGGACTATATATTGGTTAGAATCCCTTCTAAAGGGCTTTAAAGCTATATTTAGAATATTATACTAATATATTGAACTTTGGTTACTCCTTGATCACCAATTTTGTCTACATTTCTTCAAATTCCCATTTGTACCAAAACGGGACGATTTTCTTCCCAAAGTTTCAAAACTATAGTTACGACTATATATTGGTTGCATTCGTTCCTAAAGTGGTTCAAAGCTATATTTAGAATATTATAATAATATATTCAACATTGGTTACTTCTTGGTCACCAATTTTGTCTACATTTCTCCAAATTCCCATTTGTACCAAAACGGGACGATTTTCTTCCCAAAGTTTCAAAACTATAGTTACGACTATATATTGGTTACATTCGTTTCTAAAGTGGTTCAAAGCTATATTTAGAATATTATACTAATATATTCAACATTGGTTACTCCTTGATCACCAATTTTGTCTACATTTCTTCAAATTTCCATTTGTACCAAAACGGGACGATTTTCTTCCCAAAGTTTCAAAACTATACTTAGGACTATATATTGGTTAGAATCCATTCTAAAGGGCTTCAAAGCTATATTTAGACTATTATACTAATATATTGAACTTTGGTTACTCCTTGGTCACCAATTTTGTTTACATTTCCTCAAATTCCCATTTGTACCAAAACGTGACGATTTTCTTCCCAAAGTTTCAAAACTATAGTTACGACTATATATTGGTTGCATTCGTTCCTAAAGTGGTTCAAAGCTATATTTAGAATATTATAATAATATATTCAACATTGGTTACTTCTTGGTCACCAATTTTGTCTACATTTCTCCAAATTCCCATTTGTACCAAAACGGGACGATTTTCTTCCCAAAGTTTCAAAACTATAGTTACGACTATATATTGGTTACATTCGTTTCTAAAGTGGTTCAAAGCTATATTTAGAATATTATACTAATATATTCAACATTGGATACTCCTTGATCACCAATTTTGTCTACATTTCTTCAAATTTCCATTTGTACCAAAACGGGACGATTTTCTTCCCAAAGTTTCAAAACTATAGTTAGGACTATATATTGGTTAGAATCCCTTCTAAAGGGGTTCAAAGCTATATTTAGACTATTATACTAATATATTGAACTTTGGTTACTCCTTGATCACCAATTTTGTCTACATTTCTTCAAATTCCCATTGGTACCAAAACGGGGCGATTTCGTTCCCAAAGTTTCAAAACTTTACTTAGGACTATATATTGGTTAGAATCCCTTCTAAAGGGCTTTAAAGCTATATTTAGAATATTATACTAATATATTGAACTTTGGTTACTCCTTGATCACCAATTTTGTCTACATTTCTTCAAATTCCCATTTGTACCAAAACGGGACGATTTTCTTCCCAAAGTTTCAAAACTATAGTTACGACTATATATTGGTTGCATTCGTTCCTAAAGTGGTTCAAAGCTATATTTAGAATATTATAATAATATATTCAACATTGGTTACTTCTTGGTCACCAATTTTGTCTACATTTCTCCAAATTCCCATTTGTACCAAAACGGGACGATTTTCTTCCCAAAGTTTCAAAACTATAGTTACGACTATATATTGGTTACATTCGTTTCTAAAGTGGTTCAAAGCTATATTTAGAATATTATACTAATATATTCAACATTGGTTACTCCTTGATCACCAATTTTGTCTACATTTCTTCAAATTTCCATTTGTACCAAAACGGGACGATTTTCTTTCCAAAGTTTAAAAACTATAGTTAGGACTATATATTGGTTAGAATCCATTCTAAAGGGGTTCAAAGCTATATTTAGACTATTATACTAATATATTGAACTTTGGTTACTCCTTGATCACCAATTTTGTCTTCATTTCTTCAAATTCCCATTTGTACCAAAACGGGACGATTTGGTTCCCAAAGTTTCAAAACTATACTTAGGACTATATATTGGTTAGAATCCATTCTAAAGGGCTTCAAAGCTATATTTAGACTATTATACTAATATATTGAACTTTGGTTACTCCTTGGTCACCAATTTTGTTTACATTTCCTCAAATTCCCATTTGTACCAAAACGTGACGATTTTCTTCCCAAAGTTTCAAAACTATAGTTACGACTATATATTGGTTGCATTCGTTCCTAAAGTGGTTCAAAGCTATATTTAGAATATTATAATAATATATTCAACATTGGTTACTTCTTGGTCACCAATTTTGTCTACATTTCTCCAAATTCCCATTTGTACCAAAACGGGACGATTTTCTTCCCAAAGTTTCAAAACTATAGTTACGACTATATATTGGTTACATTCGTTTCTAAAGTGGTTCAAAGCTATATTTAGAATATTATACTAATATATTCAACATTGGTTACTCCTTGATCACCAATTTTGTCTACATTTCTTCAAATTTCCATTTGTACCAAAACGGGACGATTTTCTTCCCAAAGTTTCAAAACTATAGTTAGGACTATATATTGGTTAGAATCCCTTCTAAAGGGGTTCAAAGCTATATTTAGACTATTATACTAATATATTGAACTTTGGTTACTCCTTGATCACCAATTTTGTCTACATTTCTTCAAATTCCCATTGGTACCAAAACGGGACGATTTCGTTCCCAAAGTTTCAAAACTTTACTTAGGACTATATATTGGTTAGAATCCCTTCTAAAGGGCTTTAAAGCTATATTTAGACTATTATACTAATATATTGAACTTTGGTTACTCCTTGATCACCAATTTTGTCTACATTTCTTCAAATTCCCATTTGTACCAAAACGGGACGATTTTCTTCCCAAAGTTTCAAAACTATAGTTACGACTATATACTGGTTGCATTCGTTCCTAAAGTGGTTCAAAGCTATATTTAGAATATTATAATAATATATTCAACATTGGTTACTTCTTGGTCACCAATTTTGTCTACATTTCTCCAAATTCCCATTTGTACCAAAACGGGACGATTTTCTTTCCAAAGTTTAAAAACTATAGTTAGGACTATATATTGGTTAGAATCCATTCTAAAGGGGTTCAAAGCTATATTTAGACTATTATACTAATATATTGAACTTTGGTTACTCCTTGATCACCAATTTTGTCTACATTTCTTCAAATTCCCATTGGTACCAAAACGGGACGATTTGGTTCCCAAAGTTTCAAAACTATACTTAGGACTATATATTGGTTAGAATCCATTCTAAAGGGGTTCAAAGCTATATTTAGACTATTATACTAATATATTGAACTTTGGTTACTCCTTGGTCACCAATTTTGTCTACATTTCTCCAAATTCCCATTTGTACCCAAACGGGACGATTTTCTTCCCAAAGTTTCAAAACTATAGTTACGACTATATATTGGTTAGAATCCATTCTAAAGGGGTTCAAAGCTATATTTAGACTATTATACTAATATATTGAACTTTGGTTACTCCTTGATCACCAATTTTGTCTACATTTCTTCAAATTCCCATTGGTACCAAAACGGGACGATTTCGTTCCCAAAGTTTCAAAACTTTACTTAGGACTATATATTGGTTAGAATCCCTTCTAAAGGGCTTTAAAGCTATATTTAGAATATTATACTAATATATTGAACTTTGGTTACTCCTTGATCACCAATTTTGTCTACATTTCTTCAAATTCCCATTTGTACCAAAACGGGACGATTTTCTTCCCAAAGTTTCAAAACTATAGTTACGACTATATATTGGTTGCATTCGTTCCTAAAGTGGTTCAAAGCTATATTTAGAATATTATAATAATATATTCAACATTGGTTACTTCTTGGTCACCAATTTTGTCTACATTTCTCCAAATTCCCATTTGTACCAAAACGGGACGATTTTCTTCCCAAAGTTTCAAAACTATAGTTACGACTATATATTGGTTACATTCGTTTCTAAAGTGGTTCAAAGCTATATTTTGAATATTATACTAATATATTCAACATTGGTTACTCCTTGATCACCAATTTTGTCTACATTTCTTCAAATTTCCATTTGTACCAAAACGGGACGATTTTCTTTCCAAAGTTTAAAAACTATAGTTAGGACTATATATTGGTTAGAATCCATTCTAAAGGGGTTCAAAGCTATATTTAGACTATTATACTAATATATTGAACTTTGGTTACTCCTTGATCACCAATTTTGTCTACATTTCTTCAAATTCCCATTTGTACCAAAACGGGACGATTTGGTTCCCAAAGTTTCAAAACTATACTTAGGACTATATATTGGTTAGAATCCATTCTAAAGGGGTTCAAAGCTATATTTAGACTATTATACTAATATATTGAACTTTGGTTACTCCTTGGTCACCAATTTTGTCTACATTTCTCCAAATTCCCATTTGTACCCAAACGGGACGATTTTCTTCCCAAAGTTTCAAAACTATAGTTACGACTATATATTGGTTAGAATCCATTCTAAAGGGGTTCAAAGCTATATTTAGACTATTATACTAATATATTGAACTTTGGTTACTCCTTGATCACCAATTTTGTCTACATTTCTTCAAATTCCCATTGGTACCAAAACGGGACGATTTCGTTCCCAAAGTTTCAAAACTTTACTTAGGACTATATATTGGTTAGAATCCCTTCTAAAGGGCTTTAAAGCTATATTTAGAATATTATACTAATATATTGAACTTTGGTTACTCCTTGATCACCAATTTTGTCTACATTTCTTCAAATTCCCATTTGTACCAAAACGGGACGATTTTCTTCCCAAAGTTTCAAAACTATAGTTACGACTATATATTGGTTGCATTCGTTCCTAAAGTGGTTCAAAGCTATATTTAGAATATTATAATAATATATTCAACATTGGTTACTTCTTGGTCACCAATTTTGTCTACATTTCTCCAAATTCCCATTTGTACCAAAACGGGACGATTTTCTTCCCAAAGTTTCAAAACTATAGTTACGACTATATATTGGTTACATTCGTTTCTAAAGTGGTTCAAAGCTATATTTAGAATATTATACTAATATATTCAACATTGGTTACTCCTTGATCACCAATTTTGTCTACATTTCTTCAAATTTCCATTTGTACCAAAACGGGACGATTTTCTTTCCAAAGTTTAAAAACTATAGTTAGGACTATATATTGGTTAGAATCCATTCTAAAGGGGTTCAAAGCTATATTTAGACTATTATACTAATATATTGAACTTTGGTTACTCCTTGATCACCAATTTTGTCTACATTTCTTCAAATTCCCATTTGTACCAAAACGGGACGATTTGGTTCCCAAAGTTTCAAAACTATACTTAGGACTATATATTGGTTAGAATCCATTCTAAAGGGCTTCAAAGCTATATTTAGACTATTATACTAATATATTGAACTTTGGTTACTCCTTGGTCACCAATTTTGTTTACATTTCCTCAAATTCCCATTTGTACCAAAACGTGACGATTTTCTTCCCAAAGTTTCAAAACTATAGTTACGACTATATATTGGTTGCATTCGTTCCTAAAGTGGTTCAAAGCTATATTTAGAATATTATAATAATATATTCAACATTGGTTACTTCTTGGTCACCAATTTTGTCTACATTTCTCCAAATTCCCATTTGTACCAAAACGGGACGATTTTCTTCCCAAAGTTTCAAAACTATAGTTACGACTATATATTGGTTACATTCGTTTCTAAAGTGGTTCAAAGCTATATTTAGAATATTATACTAATATATTCAACATTGGTTACTCCTTGATCACCAATTTTGTCTACATTTCTTCAAATTTCCATTTGTACCAAAACGGGACGATTTTCTTCCCAAAGTTTCAAAACTATAGTTAGGACTATATATTGGTTAGAATCCCTTCTAAAGGGGTTCAAAGCTATATTTAGACTATTATACTAATATATTGAACTTTGGTTACTCCTTGATCACCAATTTTGTCTACATTTCTTCAAATTCCCATTGGTACCAAAACGGGACGATTTCGTTCCCAAAGTTTCAAAACTTTACTTAGGACTATATATTGGTTAGAATCCCTTCTAAAGGGCTTTAAAGCTATATTTAGACTATTATACTAATATATTGAACTTTGGTTACTCCTTGATCACCAATTTTGTCTACATTTCTTCAAATTCCCATTTGTACCAAAACAGGACGATTTTCTTCCCAAAGTTTCAAAACTATAGTTACGACTATATATTGGTTGCATTCGTTCCTAAAGTGGTTCAAAGCTATATTTAGAATATTATAATAATATATTCAACATTGGTTACTTCTTGGTCACCAATTTTGTCTACATTTCTCCAAATTCCCATTTGTACCAAAACGGGACGATTTTCTTTCCAAAGTTTAAAAACTATAGTTATGACTATATATTGGTTAGAATCCATTCTAAAGGGGTTCAAAGCTATATTTAGACTATTATACTAATATATTGAACTTTGGTTACTCCTTGATCACCAATTTTGTCTACATTTCTTCAAATTCCCATTTGTACCAAAACGGGACGATTTGGTTCCCAAAGTTTCAAAACTATACTTAGGACTATATATTGGTTAGAATCCATTCTAAAGGGCTTCAAAGCTATATTTAGACTATTATACTAATATATTGAACTTTGGTTACTCCTTGGTCACCAATTTTGTTTACATTTCCTCAAATTCCCATTTGTACCAAAACGGGACGATTTTCTTCCCAAAGTTTCAAAACTATAGTTACGACTATATATTGGTTGCATTCGTTCCTAAAGTGGTTCAAAGCTATATTTAGAATATTATAATAATATATTCAACATTGGTCTCTTCTTGGTCACCAATTTTGTCTACATTTCTCCAAATTCCCATTTGTACCCAAACGGGACGATTTTCTTCCCAAAGTTTCAAAACTATAGTTACGACTATATATTGGTTACATTCGTTTCAAAAGTGGTTCAAAGCTATATTTAGAATATTATACTAATATATTCAATATTGGTTACTCCTTGATCACCAATTTTGTCTACATTTCTTCAAATTTCCATTTGTACCAAAACGGGACGATTTTCTTCCCAAAGTTTCAAAACTATAGTTAGGACTATATATTGGTTAGAATCCATTCTAAAGGGGTTCAAAGCTATATTTAGACTATTATACTAATATATTGAACTTTGGTTACTCCTTGATCACCAAATTTGTCTACATTTCTTCAAATTCCCATTGGTACCAAAACTGGACGATTTCGTTCCCAAAGTTTCAAAACTTTACTTACGACTATATATTGGTTAGAATCCCTTCTAACGGGCTTCAAAGCTATATTTAGACTATTATACTAATATATTGAACTTTGGTTACTCCTTGATCACCAATTTTGTTTACATTTCCTCAAATTCCCATTTGTACCAAAACGGGACGATTTTCTTCCCAAAGTTTCGAAACTATAGTTACGACTATATATTGGTTGCATTCGTTCCTAAAGTGGTTCAAAGCTATATTTAGACTATTATACTAATATATTGAACTTTGGTTACTCTTTGGTCACCAATTTTGTCTACATTTCTTCAAATTTCAATTTGTACCAAAACGGGACGATTTCCTTCCCAAAGTTTCAAAACTATAGTTACGACTATATATTGGTTAGAATCCCTTCTAAAGGGGTTCAAATCTATATTTAGACTATTATAGTAATATATTGAACTTTGGTTACTCCTTGGTCACCAATTTTGTTTACATTTCCTCAAATTCCCATTTGTACCAAAACGGGACGATTTTCTTCCCAAAGTTTCAAAACTATAGTTACGACTATATATTGGTTACATTCGTTTCTAAAGTGGTTCAAAGCTATATTTAGAATATTATACTAATATATTCAACATTGGTTACTCCTTGATCACCAATTTTGTCTACATTTCCTCAAATTCCCATTTGTACCAAAACGGGACGATTTTCTTCCCAAAGTTTCAAAACTATAGTTACGACTATATATTGGTTGCATTCGTTCCTAAAGTTGTTCAAAGCTATATTTAGAATATTATAATAATATATTCAACATTGGTTACTTCTTGGTCACCAATTTTGTCTACATTTCTTCAAATTTCCATTTGTACCAAAACGGGACGATTTTCTTTCCAAAGTTTAAAAACTATAGTTAGGACTATATATTGGTTAGAATCCATTCTAAAGGGGTTCAAAGCTATATTTAGACTATTATACTAATATATTGAACTTTGGTTACTCCTTGATCACCAATTTTGTCTACATTTCTTCAAATTCCCATTTGTACCAAAACGGGACGATTTGGTTCCCAAAGTTTCAAAACTATACTTAGGACTATATATTGGTTAGAATCCATTCTAAAGGGCTTCAAAGCTATATTTAGACTATTATACTAATATATTGAACTTTGGTTACTCCTTGGTCACCAATTTTGTTTACATTTCCTCAAATTCCCATTTGTACCAAAACGGGACGATTTTCTTCCCAAAGTTTCAAAACTATAGTTACGACTATATATTGGTTGCATTCGTTCCTAAAGTGGTTCAAAGCTATATTTAGAATATTATAATAATATATTCAACATTGGTTACTTCTTGGTCACCAATTTTGTCTACATTTCTCCAAATTCCCATTTGTACCAAAACGGGACGATTTTCTTCCCAAAGTTTCAAAACTATAGTTACGACTATATATTGGTTACATTCGTTTCTAAAGTGGTTCAAAGCTATATTTAGAATATTATACTAATATATTCAACATTGGTTACTCCTTGATCACCAATTTTGTCTACATTTCTTCAAATTTCCATTTGTACCAAAACGGGACGATTTTCTTCCCAAAGTTTCAAAACTATAGTTAGGACTATATATTGGTTAGAATCCCTTCTAAAGGGGTTCAAAGCTATATTTAGACTATTATACTAATATATTGAACTTTGGTTACTCCTTGATCACCAATTTTGTCTACATTTCTTCAAATTCCCATTGGTACCAAAACGGGACGATTTCGTTCCCAAAGTTTCAAAACTTTACTTAGGACTATATATTGGTTAGAATCCCTTCTAAAGGGCTTTAAAGCTATATTTAGACTATTATACTAATATATTGAACTTTGGTTACTCCTTGATCACCAATTTTGTCTACATTTCTCCAAATTCCCATTTGTACCAAAACGGGACGATTTTCTTCCCAAAGTTTCAAAACTATAGTTACGACTATATATTGGTTGCATTCGTTCCTAAAGTGGTTCAAAGCTATATTTAGAATATTATAATAATATATTCAACATTGGTTACTTCTTGGTCACCAATTTTGTCTACATTTCTCCATATTCCCATTTGTACCAAAACGGGACGATTTTCTTCCCAAAGTTTCAAAACTATAGTTACGACTATATATTGGTTACATTCGTTTCTAAAGTGGTTCAAAGCTATATTTAGAATATTATACTAATATATTCAACATTGGTTACTCCTTGATCACCAATTTTGTCTACATTTCTTCAAATTTCCATTTGTACCAAAAAGGGACGATTTTCTTTCCAAAGTTTCAAAACTATAGTTAGGACTATATATTGGTTACATTCGTTTCTAAAGTGGTTCAAAGCTATATTTAGAATATTATACTAATATATTCAACATTGGTTACTCCTTGATCACCAATTTTGTCTACATTTCTTCAAATTTCCATTTGTACCAAAACGGGACGATTTTCTTCCCAAAGTTTCAAAACTATAGTTAGGACTATATATTGGTTAGAATCCCTTCTAAAGGGGTTCAAAGCTATATTTAGACTATTATACTAATATATTGAACTTTGGTTACTCCTTGGTCACCAATTTTGTTTACATTTCCTCAAATTCCCATTTGTACCAAAACGGGACGATTTTCTTCCCAAAGTTTCAAAACTATAGTTACGACTATATATTGGTTGCATTTGTTTCTAAAGTGGTTCAAAGCTATATTTAGAATATTATAATAATATATTCAACATTGGTTACTTCTTGGTCACCAATTTTGTCTACATTTCTCCAAATTCCCATTTGTACCAAAACGGGACGATTTTCTTCCCAAAGTTTCAAAACTATAGTTACGACTATATATTGGTTACATTCGTTTCTAAAGTGGTTCAAAGCTATATTTAGAATATTATACTAATATATTCAACATTGGTTACTCCTTGATCACCAATTTTGTCTACATTTCTTCAAATTTCCATTTGTACCAAAACGGGACGATTTTCTTCCCAAAGTTTCAAAACTATAGTTAGGACTATATATTGGTTAGAATCCCTTCTAAAGGGGTTCAAAGCTATATTTAGACTATTATACTAATATATTTAACTTTGGTTACTCCTTGATCACCAATTTTGTCTACATTTCTTCAAATTCCCATTGGTACCAAAACGGGACGATTTCGTTCCCAAAGTTTGAAAACTTTACTTAGGACTATATATTGGTTAGAATCCATTCTAAAGGGCTTCAAAGCTATATTTAGACTATTATACTAATATATTGAACTTTGGTTACTCTTTGGTCACCAATTTTGTCTACATTTCTTCAAATTTCAATTTGTACCAAAACGGGACGATTTCCTTCCCAAAGTTTCAAAACTATAGTTAGGACTATATATTGGTTAGAATCCCTTATAAAGGGGTTCAAATCTATATTTAGACTATTATAGTAATATATTGAACTTTGGTTACTCCTTGGTCACCAATTTTGTTTACATTTCCTCAAATTCCCATTTGTACCAAAACGGGACAATTTTCTTCCCAAAGTTTCAAAACTATAGTTACGACTATATATTGGTTGCATTCGTTCCTAAAGTGGTTCAAAGCTATATTTAGAATATTATAATAATATATTCAACATTGGTTACTTCTTGGTCACCAATTTTGTCTACATTTCTCCAAATTCCCATTTGTACCAAAACGGGACGATTTTCTTCCCAAAGTTTCAAAACTATAGTTACGACTATATATTGGTTGCATTCGTTCCTAAAGTGGTTCAAAGCTATATTTAGAATATTATAATAATATATTCAACATTGGTTACTTCTTGGTCACCAATTTTGTATACATTTCTCCAAATTCCCATTTGTACCAAAACGGGACGATTTTCTTCCCAAAGTTTCAAAACTATAGTTACGACTATATATTGGTTACATTCGTTTCTAAAGTGGTTCAAAGCTATATTTAGAATATTATACTAATATATTCAACATTGGTTACTCCTTGATCACCAATTTTGTCTACATTTCTTCAAATTTCCATTTGTACCAAAACGGGACGATTTGCTTCCCAAAGTTTCAAAACTATAGTTAGGACTATATATTGGTTAGAATCCCTTCTAAAGGGGTTCAAAGCTATATTTAGACTATTATACTAATATATTGAACTTTGGTTACTCCTTGATCACCAATTTTGTCTACATTTCTTCAAATTCCCATTGGTACCAAAACGGGACGATTTCGTTCCCAAAGTTTCAAAACTTTACTTAGGACTATATATTGGTTAGAATCCATTCTAAAGGGCTTCAAAGCTATATTTAGACTATTATACTAATATATTGAACTTTGGTTACTCTTTGGTCACCAATTTTGTCTACATTTCTTCAAATTTCAATTTGTACCAAAACGGGACGATTTCCTTCCCAAAGTTTCAAAACTATAGTTAGGACTATATATTGGTTAGAATCCCTTATAAAGGGGTTCAAATCTATATTTAGACTATTATAGTAATATATTGAACTTTGGTTACTCCTTGGTCACCAATTTTGTTTACATTTCCTCAAATTCCCATTTGTACCAAAACGGGACAATTTTCTTCCCAAAGTTTCAAAACTATAGTTACGACTATATATTGGTTGCATTCGTTCCTAAAGTGGTTCAAAGCTATATTTAGAATATTATAATAATATATTCAACATTGGTTACTTCTTGGTCACCAATTTTGTCTACATTTCTCCAAATTCCCATTTGTACCAAAACGGGACGATTTTCTTCCCAAAGTTTCAAAACTATAGTTACGACTATATATTGGTTGCATTCGTTCCTAAAGTGGTTCAAAGCTATATTTAGAATATTATAATAATATATTCAACATTGGTAACTTCTTGGTCACCAATTTTGTATACATTTCTCCAAATTCCCATTTGTACCAAAACGGGACGATTTTCTTCCCAAAGTTTCAAAACTATAGTTACGACTATATATTGGTTACATTCGTTTCTAAAGTGGTTCAAAGCTATATTTAGAATATTATACTAATATATTCAACATTGGTTACTCCTTGATCACCAATTTTGTCTACATTTCTTCAAATTTCCATTTGTACCAAAACGGGACGATTTTCTTCCCAAAGTTTCAAAACTATAGTTAGGACTATATATTGGTTAGAATCCCTTCTAAAGGGGTTCAAAGCTATATTTAGACTATTATACTAATATATTGAACTTTGGTTACTCCTTGATCACCAATTTTGTCTACATTTCTTCAAATTCCCATTGGTACCAAAACGGGACGATTTCGTTCCCAAAGTTTCAAAACTTTACTTAGGACTATATATTGGTTAGAATCCATTCTAAAGGGCTTCAAAGCTATATTTAGACTATTATACTAATATATTGAACTTTGGTTACTCTTTGGTCACCAATTTTGTCTACATTTCTTCAAATTTCAATTTGTACCAAAACGGGACGATTTCCTTCCCAAAGTTTCAAAACTATAGTTAGGACTATATATTGGTTAGAATCCCTTATAAATGGGTTCAAATCTATATTTAGACTATTATAGTAATATATTGAACTTTGGTTACTCCTTGGTCACCAATTTTGTTTACATTTCCTCAAATTCCCATTTGTACCAAAACGGGACGATTTTCTTCCCAAAGTTTCAAAACTATAGTTACGACTATATATTGGTTGCATTCGTTCCTAAAGTGGTTCAAAGCTATATTTAGAATATTATAATAATATATTCAACATTGGTTACTTCTTGGTCACCAATTTTGTATACATTTCTCCAAATTCCCATTTGTACCAAAACGGGACGATTTTCTTCCCAAAGTTTCAAAACTATAGTTACGACTATATATTGGTTACATTCGTTTCTAAAGTGGTTCAAAGCTATATTTAGAATATTATACTAATATATTCAACATTGGTTACTCCTTGATCACCAATTTTGTCTACATTTCTTCAAATTTCCATTTGTACCAAAACGGGACGATTTTCTTCCCAAAGTTTCAAAACTATAGTTAGGACTATATATTGGTTAGAATCCCTTCTAAAGGGGTTCAAAGCTATATTTAGACTATTATACTAATATATTGAACTTTGGTTACTCCTTGATCACCAATTTTGTCTACATTTCTTCAAATTCCCATTGGTACCAAAACGGGACGATTTCGTTCCCAAAGTTTCAAAACTTTACTTAGGACTATATATTGGTTAGAATCCATTCTAAAGGGCTTCAAAGCTATATTTAGACTATTATACTAATATATTGAACTTTGGTTACTCTTTGGTCACCAATTTTGTCTACATTTCTTCAAATTTCAATTTGTACCAAAACGGGACGATTTCCTTCCCAAAGTTTCAAAACTACAGTTAGGACTATATATTGGTTAGAATCCCTTCTAAAGGGGTTCAAATCTATATTTAGACTATTATAGTAATATATTGAACTTTGGTTACTCCTTGGTCACCAATTTTGTTTACATTTCCTCAAATTCCCATTTGTACCAAAACGGGACGATTTTCTTCCCAATGTTTCAAAACTATAGTTACGACTATATATTGGTTGCATTCGTTCCTAAAGTGGTTCAAAGCTATATTTAGAATATTATAATAATATATTCAACATTGGTTACTTCTTGGTCACCAATTTTGTCTACATTTCTCCAAATTCCCATTTGTACCAAAACGGGACGATTTTCTTCCCAAAGTTTCAAAACTATAGTTACGACTATATATTGGTTGCATTCGTTCCTAAAGTGGTTCAAAGCTATATTTAGAATATTATAATAATATATTCAACATTGGTTACTTCTTGGTCACCAATTTTGTCTACATTTCTCCAAATTCCCATTTGTACCAAAACGGGACGATTTTCTTCCCAAAGTTTCAAAACTATAGTTACGACTATATATTGGTTACATTCGTTTCTAAAGTGGTTCAAAGCTATATTTAGAATATTATACTAATATATTCAACATTGGTTACTCCTTGATCACCAATTTTGTCTACATTTCTTCAAATTTCCATTTGTACCAAAACGGGACGATTTTCTTTCCAAAGTTTAAAAACTATAGTTAGGACTATATATTGGTTAGAATCCATTCTAAAGGGGTTCAAAGCTATATTTAGACTATTATACTAATATATTGAACTTTGGTTACTCCTTGATCACCAATTTTGTCTACATTTCTTCAAATTCCCATTTGTACCAAAACGGGACGATTTGGTTCCCAAAGTTTCAAAACTATACTTAGGACTATATATTGGTTAGAATCCATTCTAAAGGGCTTCAAAGCTATATTTAGACTATTATACTAATATATTGAACTTTGGTTACTCCATGGTCACCAATTTTGTTTACATTTCCTCAAATTCCCATTTGTCCCAAAACGGGACGATTTTCTTCCCAAAGTTTCAAAACTATAGTTACGACTATATATTGGTTGCATTCGTTCCTAAAGTGGTTCAAAGCTATATTTAGAATATTATAGTAATATATTGAACTTTGGTTACTCCTTGGTCACCAATTTTGTTTACATTTCCTCAAATTCCCATTTGTACCAAAACGGGACGATTTTCTTCCCAATGTTTCAAAACTATAGTTACGACTATATATTGGTTGCATTCGTTCCTAAAGTGGTTCAAAGCTATATTTAGAATATTATAATAATATATTCAACATTGGTTACTTCTTGGTCACCAATTTTGTCTACATTTCTCCAAATTCCCATTTGTACCAAAACGGGACGATTTTCTTCCCAAAGTTTCAAAACTATAGTTACGACTATATATTGGTTGCATTCGTTCCTAAAGTGGTTCAAAGCTATATTTAGAATATTATAATAATATATTCAACATTGGTTACTTCTTGGTCACCAATTTTGTCTACATTTCTCCAAATTCCCATTTGTACCAAAACGGGACGATTTTCTTCCCAAAGTTTCAAAACTATAGTTACGACTATATATTGGTTACATTCGTTTCTAAAGTGGTTCAAAGCTATATTTAGAATATTATACTAATATATTCAACATTGGTTACTCCTTGATCACCAATTTTGTCTACATTTCTTCAAATTTCCATTTGTACCAAAACGGGACGATTTTCTTTCCAAAGTTTAAAAACTATAGTTAGGACTATATATTGGTTAGAATCCATTCTAAAGGGGTTCAAAGCTATATTTAGACTATTATACTAATATATTGAACTTTGGTTACTCCTTGATCACCAATTTTGTCTACATTTCTTCAAATTCCCATTTGTACCAAAACGGGACGATTTGGTTCCCAAAGTTTCAAAACTATACTTAGGACTATATATTGGTTAGAATCCATTCTAAAGGGCTTCAAAGCTATATTTAGACTATTATACTAATATATTGAACTTTGGTTACTCCATGGTCACCAATTTTGTTTACATTTCCTCAAATTCCCATTTGTCCCAAAACGGGACGATTTTCTTCCCAAAGTTTCAAAACTATAGTTACGACTATATATTGGTTGCATTCGTTCCTAAAGTGGTTCAAAGCTATATTTAGAATATTATAATAATATATTCAACATTGGTTACTTCTTGGTCACCAATTTTGTCTACATTTCTCCAAATTCCCATTTGTACCAAAACGGGATGATTTTCTTCCCAAAGTTTCAAAACTATAGTTACGACTATATATTGGTTACATTCGTTTCTAAAGTGGTTCAAAGCTATATTTAGAATATTATACTAATATATTCAACATTGGTTACTCCTTGATCACCAATTTTGTCTACATTTCTTCAAATTCCCATTGGTACCAAAATGGGACGATTTCGTTCCCAAAGTTTCAAAACTTTACTTAGGACTATATATTGGTTAGAATCCCTTCTAAAGGGCTTCAAAGCTATATTTAGACTATTATACTAATATATTGAACTTTGGTTACTCCTTGATCACCAATTTTGTCTACATTTCTTCAAATTCCCATTTGTACCAAAACGGGACGATTTCGTTCCCAAAGTTTCAAAACTATACTTAGGATTATATATTGGTTAGAATCCATTCTAAAGGGCTTCAAAGCTATATTTAGACTATTATACTAATATATTGAACTTTGGTTACTCTTTGGTCACCAATTTTGTCTACATTTCTTCAAATTTCAATTTGTACCAAAACGGGACGATTTCCTTCCCAAAGTTTCAAAACTATAGTTATGACTATATATTGGTTAGAATCCCTTCTAAAGGGGTTCAAATCTATATTTAGACTATTATAGTAATATATTGAACTTTGGTTACTCCTTGGTCACCAATTTTGTTTACATTTCCTCAAATTCCCATTTGTACCAAAACGGGACGATTTTCTTCCCAAAGTTTCAAAACTATAGTTACGACTATATATTGGTTGCATTCGTTCCTAACGTGGTTCAAAGCTATATTTAGACTATTATACTAATATATTGAACTTTGGTTAATCTTTGGTCACCAATTTTGTCTACATTTCTTCAAATTTCAATTTGTACCAAAACGGGACGATTTCCTTCCCAAAGTTTCAAAACTATAGTTAGGACTATATATTGGTTAGAATCCCTTCTAAAGGGGTTCAAATCTATATTTAGACTATTATAGTAATATATTGAACTTTGGTTACTCCTTGGTCACCAATTTTGTTTATATTTCCTCAAATTCCCATTTGTACCAAAACGGGACGATTTTCTTCCCAAAGTTTCAAAACTATAGTTACGACTATATATTGGTTGCATTTGTTCCTAAAGTGGTTCAAAGCTATATTTAGAATATTATAATAATATATTCAACATTGGTTACTTCTTGGTCACCAATTTTGTCTACATTTCTCCAAATTCCCATTTGTACCAAAACGGGACGATTTTCTTCCCAAAGTTTCAAAACTATAGTTACGACTATATATTGGTTACATTCGTTTCTAAAGTGGTTCAAAGCTATATTTAGAATATTATACTAATATATTCAACATTGGTTACTCCTTGATCACCAATTTTGTCTACATTTCTTCAAATTTCAATTTGTACCAAAACGGGACGATTTTCTTCCCAAAGTTTCAAAACTATAGTTACGACTATATATTGGTTACATTCGTTTCTAAAGTGGTTCAAAGCTATATTTGGAATATTATACTAATATATTGAACTTTGGTTACTCTTTGGTCACCAATTTTGTCTACATTTCTTCAAATTTCAATTTGTACCAAAACGGAACGATTTCCTTCCCAAAGTTTCAAAACTATAGTTAGGACTATATATTGGTTAGAATCCCTTCTAAAGGGGTTCAAATCTATATTTAGACTATTATAGTAATATATTGAACTTTGGTTACTCCTTGGTCACCAATTTTGTTTACATTTCCTCAAATTCCCATTTGTACCAAAACGGGACGATTTTCTTCCCAAAGTTTCAAAACTATAGTTACGACTATATATTGGTTGCATTCGTTCCTAAAGTGGTTCAAAGCTATATTTAGAATATTATAATAATATATTCAACATTGGTTACTTCTTGGTCACCAATTTTGTCTACATTTCTCCAAATTCCCATTTGTACCAAAACGGGATGATTTTCTTCCCAAAGTTTCAAAACTATAGTTACGACCAATATTGGTTACATTCGTTTCTAAAGTGGTTCAAAGCTATATTTAGAATATTATACTAATATATTCAACATTGGTTACTCCTTGATCACCAATTTTGTCTACATTTCTTCAAATTTCAATTTGTACCAAAACGGGACGATTTTCTTCCCAAAGTTTCAAAACTATAGTTACGACTATATATTGGTTACATTCGTTTCTAAAGTGGTTCAAAGCTATATTTAGAATATTATACTAATATATTCAACATTGGTTACTCCTTGATCACCAATTTTGTCTACATTTCTTCAAATTTCCATTTGTACCAAAACGGGACGATTTTCTTTCCAAAGTTTCAAAACTATAGTTAGGACTATATATTGGTTAGAATCCATTCTAAAGGGCTTCAAAACTATATTTAGACTATTATACTAATATATTGAACTTTGGTTACTCCTTGATCACCAATTTTGTCTACATTTCTTCAAATTCCCATTTGTACCAAAACGGGACGATTTGGTTCCCAAAGTTTCAAAACTATACTTAGGACTATATATTGGTTAGAATCCATTCTAAAGGGCTTCAAAGCTATATTTAGACTATTATACTAATATATTGAACTTTGGTTACTCCTTGGTCACCAATTTTATTTACATTTCCTCAAATTCCCATTTGTACCAAAACGGGACGATTTTCTTCCCAAACTTTCAAAACTATAGTTACGACTATATATTGGTTAGAATCCCTTCTAAAGGGGTTCAAATCTATATTTAGACTATTATAGTAATATATTGAACTTTGGTTACTCCTTGGTCACCAATTTTGTTTACATTTCCTCAAATTCCCATTTGTACCAAAACGGGACGATTTTCTTCCCAAAGTTTCAAAACTATAGTTACGACTATATATTGGTTGCATTCGTTCCTAACGTGGTTCAAAGCTATATTTAGACTATTATACTAATATATTGAACTTTGGTTAATCTTTGGTCACCAATTTTGTCTACATTTCTTCAAATTCCCATTGGTACCAAAACGGGACGATTTCGTTCCCAAAGTTTCAAAACTTTACTTAGGACTATATATTGGTTAGAATCCCTTCTAAAGGGCTTCAAAGCTATATTTAGACTATTATACTAATATATTGAACTTTGGTTACTCCTTGATCACCAATTTTGTCTACATTTCTTCAAATTCCCATTTGTACCAAAACGGGACGATTTCGTTCCCAAAGTTTCAAAACTATACTTAGGATTATATATTGGTTAGAATCCATTCTAAAGGGCTTCAAAGCTATATTTAGACTATTATACTAATATATTGAACTTTGGTTACTCTTTGGTCACCAATTTTGTCTACATTTCTTCAAATTTCAATTTGTACCAAAACGGGACGATTTCCTTCCCAAAGTTTCAAAACTATAGTTATGACTATATATTGGTTAGAATCCCTTCTAAAGGGGTTCAAATCTATATTTAGACTATTATAGTAATATATTGAACTTTGGTTACTCCTTGGTCACCAATTTTGTTTACATTTCCTCAAATTCCCATTTGTACCAAAACGGGACGATTTTCTTCCCAAAGTTTCAAAACTATAGTTACGACTATATATTGGTTGCATTCGTTCCTAACGTGGTTCAAAGCTATATTTAGACTATTATACTAATATATTGAACTTTGGTTAATCTTTGGTCACCAATTTTGTCTACATTTCTTCAAATTTCAATTTGTACCAAAACGGGACGATTTCCTTCCCAAAGTTTCAAAACTATAGTTAGGACTATATATTGGTTAGAATCCCTTCTAAAGGGGTTCAAATCTATATTTAGACTATTATAGTAATATATTGAACTTTGGTTACTCCTTGGTCACCAATTTTGTTTATATTTCCTCAAATTCCCATTTGTACCAAAACGGGACGATTTTCTTCCCAAAGTTTCAAAACTATAGTTACGACTATATATTGGTTGCATTTGTTCCTAAAGTGGTTCAAAGCTATATTTAGAATATTATAATAATATATTCAACATTGGTTACTTCTTGGTCACCAATTTTGTCTACATTTCTCCAAATTCCCATTTGTACCAAAACGGGACGATTTTCTTCCCAAAGTTTCAAAACTATAGTTACGACTATATATTGGTTACATTCGTTTCTAAAGTGGTTCAAAGCTATATTTAGAATATTATACTAATATATTCAACATTGGTTACTCCTTGATCACCAATTTTGTCTACATTTCTTCAAATTTCAATTTGTACCAAAACGGGACGATTTTCTTCCCAAAGTTTCAAAACTATAGTTACGACTATATATTGGTTACATTCGTTTCTAAAGTGGTTCAAAGCTATATTTGGAATATTATACTAATATATTGAACTTTGGTTACTCTTTGGTCACCAATTTTGTCTACATTTCTTCAAATTTCAATTTGTACCAAAACGGGACGATTTCCTTCCCAAAGTTTCAAAACTATAGTTAGGACTATATATTGGTTAGAATCCCTTCTAAAGGGGTTCAAATCTATATTTAGACTATTATAGTAATATATTGAACTTTGGTTACTCCTTGGTCACCAATTTTGTTTACATTTCCTCAAATTCCCATTTGTACCAAAACGGGACGATTTTCTTCCCAAAGTTTCAAAACTATAGTTACGACTATATATTGGTTGCATTCGTTCCTAAAGTGGTTCAAAGCTATATTTAGAATATTATAATAATATATTCAACATTGGTTACTTCTTGGTCACCAATTTTGTCTACATTTCTCCAAATTCCCATTTGTACCAAAACGGGATGATTTTCTTCCCAAAGTTTCAAAACTATAGTTACGACCAATATTGGTTACATTCGTTTCTAAAGTGGTTCAAAGCTATATTTAGAATATTATACTAATATATTCAACATTGGTTACTCCTTGATCACCAATTTTGTCTACATTTCTTCAAATTTCAATTTGTACCAAAACGGGACGATTTTCTTCCCAAAGTTTCAAAACTATAGTTACGACTATATATTGGTTACATTCGTTTCTAAAGTGGTTCAAAGCTATATTTAGAATATTATACTAATATATTCAACATTGGTTACTCCTTGATCACCAATTTTGTCTACATTTCTTCAAATTTCCATTTGTACCAAAACGGGACGATTTTCTTTCCAAAGTTTCAAAACTATAGTTAGGACTATATATTGGTTAGAATCCATTCTAAAGGGCTTCAAAGCTATATTTAGACTATTATACTAATATATTGAACTTTGGTTACTCCTTGGTCACCAATTTTATTTACATTTCCTCAAATTCCCATTTGTACCAAAACGGGACGATTTTCTTCCCAAACTTTCAAAACTATAGTTACGACTATATATTGGTTAGAATCCCTTCTAAAGGGGTTCAAATCTATATTTAGACTATTATAGTAATATATTGAACTTTGGTTACTCCTTGGTCACCAATTTTGTTTACATTTCCTCAAATTCCCATTTGTACCAAAACGGGACGATTTTCTTCCCAAAGTTTCAAAACTATAGTTACGACTATATATTGGTTGCATTCGTTCCTAACGTGGTTCAAAGCTATATTTAGACTATTATACTAATATATTGAACTTTGGTTAATCTTTGGTCACCAATTTTGTCTACATTTCTTCAAATTTCAATTTGTACCAAAACGGGACGATTTCCTTCCCAAAGTTTCAAAACTATAGTTAGGACTATATATTGGTTAGAATCCCTTCTAAAGGGGTTCAAATCTATATTTAGACTATTACAGTAATATATTGAACTTTGGTTACTCCTTGGTCACCAATTTTGTTTATATTTCCTCAAATTCCCATTTGTACCAAAACGGGACGATTTTCTTCCGAAAGTTTCAAAACTATAGTTACGACTATATATTGGTTGCATTCGTTCCTAACGTGGTTCAAAGCTATATTTAGACTATTATACTAATATATTGAACTTTGGTTACTCTTTGGTCACCAATTTTGTCTACATTTCTTCAAATTTCAATTTGTACCAAAACGAGACGATTTCCTTCCCAAAGTTTCAAAACTATAGTTAGGACTATATATTGGTTAGAATCCCTTCTAAAGGGGTTCAAATCTATATTTAGACTATTATAGTAATATATTGAACTTTGGTTACTCCTTGGTCACCAATTTTGTTTACATTTCCTCAAATTCCCATTTGTACCAAAACGGGACGATTTTCTTCCCAAAGTTTCAAAACTATAGTTACGACTATATATTGGTTGCATTCGTTCCTAAAGTGGTTCAAAGCTATATTTAGAATATTATAATAATATATTCAACATTGGTTACTTCTTGGTCACCAATTTTGTCTACATTTCTCCAAATTCCCATTTGTACCAAAACGGGATGATTTTCTTCCCAAAGTTTCAAAACTATAGTTACGACCAATATTGGTTACATTCGTTTCTAAAGTGGTTCAAAGCTATATTTAGAATATTATACTAATATATTCAACATTGGTTACTCCTTGATCACCAATTTTGTCTACATTTCTTCAAATTTCAATTTGTACCAAAACGGGACGATTTTCTTCCCAAAGTTTCAAAACTATAGTTACGACTATATATTGGTTACATTCGTTTCTAAAGTGGTTCAAAGCTATATTTAGAATATTATACTAATATATTCAACATTGGTTACTCCTTGATCACCAATTTTGTCTACATTTCTTCAAATTTCCATTTGTACCAAAACGGGACGATTTTCTTTCCAAAGTTTCAAAACTATAGTTAGGACTATATATTGGTTAGAATCCATTCTAAAGGGCTTCAAAGCTATATTTAGACTATTATACTAATATATTGAACTTTGGTTACTCCTTGGTCACCAATTTTATTTACATTTCCTCAAATTCCCATTTGTACCAAAACGGGACGATTTTCTTCCCAAACTTTCAAAACTATAGTTACGACTATATATTGGTTAGAATCCCTTCTAAAGGGGTTCAAATCTATATTTAGACTATTATAGTAATATATTGAACTTTGGTTACTCCTTGGTCACCAATTTTGTTTACATTTCCTCAAATTCCCATTTGTACCAAAACGGGACGATTTTCTTCCCAAAGTTTCAAAACTATAGTTACGACTATATATTGGTTGCATTCGTTCCTAACGTGGTTCAAAGCTATATTTAGACTATTATACTAATATATTGAACTTTGGTTAATCTTTGGTCACCAATTTTGTCTACATTTCTTCAAATTTCAATTTGTACCAAAACGGGACGATTTCCTTCCCAAAGTTTCAAAACTATAGTTAGGACTATATATTGGTTAGAATCCCTTCTAAAGGGGTTCAAATCTATATTTAGACTATTACAGTAATATATTGAACTTTGGTTACTCCTTGGTCACCAATTTTGTTTATATTTCCTCAAATTCCCATTTGTACCAAAACGGGACGATTTTCTTCCGAAAGTTTCAAAACTATAGTTACGACTATATATTGGTTGCATTCGTTCCTAACGTGGTTCAAAGCTATATTTAGACTATTATACTAATATATTGAACTTTGGTTACTCTTTGGTCACCAATTTTGTCTACATTTCTTCAAATTTCAATTTGTACCAAAACGAGACGATTTCCTTCCCAAAGTTTCAAAACTATAGTTAGGACTATATATTGGTTAGAATCCCTTCTAAAGGGGTTCAAATCTATATTTAGACTATTATAGTAATATATTGAACTTTGGTTACTCCTTGGTCACCAATTTTGTTTACATTTCCTCAAATTCCCATTTGTACCAAAACGGGACGATTTTCTTCCCAAAGTTTCAAAACTATAGTTACGACTATATATTGGTTGCATTCGTTCCTAAAGTGGTTCAAAGCTATATTTAGAATATTATAATAATATATTCAACATTGGTTACTTCTTGGTCACCAATTTTGTCTACATTTCTCCAAATTCCCATTTGTACCAAAACGGGATGATTTTCTTCCCAAAGTTTCAAAACTATAGTTACGACCAATATTGGTTACATTCGTTTCTAAAGTGGTTCAAAGCTATATTTAGAATATTATACTAATATATTCAACATTGGTTACTCCTTGATCACCAATTTTGTCTACATTTCTTCAAATTTCAATTTGTACCAAAACGGGACGATTTTCTTCCCAAAGTTTCAAAACTATAGTTACGACTATATATTGGTTACATTCGTTTCTAAAGTGGTTCAAAGCTATATTTAGAATATTATACTAATATATTCAACATTGGTTACTCCTTGATCACCAATTTTGTCTACATTTCTTCAAATTTCCATTTGTACCAAAACGGGACGATTTTCTTTCCAAAGTTTCAAAACTATAGTTAGGACTATATATTGGTTAGAATCCATTCTAAAGGGCTTCAAAGCTATATTTAGACTATTATACTAATATATTGAACTTTGGTTACTCCTTGATCACCAATTTTGTCTACATTTCTTCAAATTCCCATTTGTACCAAAACGGGACGATTTGGTTCCCAAAGTTTCAAAACTATACTTAGGACTATATATTGGTTAGAATCCATTCTAAAGGGCTTCAAAGCTATATTTAGACTATTATACTAATATATTGAACTTTGGTTACTCCTTGGTCACCAATTTTATTTACATTTCCTCAAATTCCCATTTGTACCAAAACGGGACGATTTTCTTCCCAAACTTTCAAAACTATAGTTACGACTATATATTGGTTGCATTCGTTCCTAAAGTGGTTCAAAGCTATATTTAGAATATTATAATAATATATTCAACATTGGTTACTTCTTGGTCACCAATTTTGTCTACATTTTTCCAAATTCCCATTTGTACCAAAACGGGACGATTTTCTTCCCAAAGTTTCAAAACTATAGTTACGACTATATATTGGTTACATTCGTTTCTAAAGTGGTTCAAAGCTATATTTAGAATATTATACTAATATATTCAACATTGGTTACTCCTTGATCACCAATTTTGTCTACATTTCTTCAAATTTCCATTTGTACGAAAACGGGACGATTTTCTTCCCAAAGTTTCAAAACTATAGTTAGGACTATATATTGGTTAGAATCCATTCTAAAGGGGTTCAAAGCTATATTTAGACTATTATACTAATATATTGAACTTTGGTTACTCCTTGATCACCAATTTTGTCTACATTTCTTCAAATTCCCATTTGTACCAAAACGGGACGATTTTCTTCCCAAAGTTTCAAAACTATAGTTACGACTATATATTGGTTGCATTCGTTCCTAAAGTGGTTCAAAGCTATATTTAGACTATTATACTAATATATTGAACTTTGGTTACTCTTTGGTCACCAATTTTGTCTACATTTCTTCAAATTTCAATTTGTACCAAAACGGGACGATTTCCTTCCCAAAGTTTCAAAACTACAGTTAGGACTATATATTGGTTAGAATCCCTTCTAAAGGGGTTCAAATCTATATTTAGACTATTATAGTAATATATTGAACTTTGGTTACTCCTTGGTCACCAATTTTGTTTACATTTCCTCAAATTCCCATTTGTACCAAAACGGGACGATTTTCTTCCCAAAGTTTCAAAACTATAGTTACGACTATATATTGGTTGCATTCGTTCCTAAAGTGGTTCAAAGCTATATTTAGAATATTATAATAATATATTCAACATTGGTTACTTCTTGGTCACCAATTTTGTCTACATTTCTCCAAATTCCCATTTGTACCAAAACGGGACGATTTTCTTCCCAAAGTTTCAAAACTATAGTTACGACTATATATTGGTTACATTCGTTTCTAAAGTGGTTCAAAGCTATATTTAGAATATTATACTAATATATTCAACATTGGTTACTCCTTGATCACCAATTTTGTCTACATTTCTTCAAATTTCCATTTGTACCAAAAAGGGACGATTTTCTTTCCAAAGTTTCAAAACTATAGTTAGGACTATATATTGGTTACATTCGTTTCTAAAGTGGTTCAAAGCTATATTTAGAATATTATACTAATATATTCAACATTGGTTACTCCTTGATCACCAATTTTGTCTACATTTCTTCAAATTTCCATTTGTACCAAAACGGGACGATTTTCTTCCCAAAGTTTCAAAACTATAGTTAGGACTATATATTGGTTAGAATCCCTTCTAAAGGGGTTCAAAGCTATATTTAGACTATTATACTAATATATTGAACTTTGGTTACTCCTTGGTCACCAATTTTGTTTACATTTCCTCAAATTCCCATTTGTACCAAAACGGGACGATTTTCTTCCCAAAGTTTCAAAACTATAGTTACGACTATATATTGGTTGCATTTGTTTCTAAAGTGGTTCAAAGCTATATTTAGAATATTATAATAATATATTCAACATTGGTTACTTCTTGGTCACCAATTTTGTCTACATTTCTCCAAATTCCCATTTGTACCAAAACGGGACGATTTTCTTCCCAAAGTTTCAAAACTATAGTTACGACTATATATTGGTTACATTCGTTTCTAAAGTGGTTCAAAGCTATATTTAGAATATTATACTAATATATTCAACATTGGTTACTCCTTGATCACCAACTTTGTTTACATTTCTTCAAATTTCCATTTGTACCAAAACGGGACGATTTTCTTCCCAAAGTTTCAAAACTATAGTTACGACTATATATTGGTTGCATTCGTTCCTAAAGTGGTTCAAAGCTATATTTAGAATATTATAATAATATATTCAACATTGGTTACTTCTTGGTCACCAATTTTGGCTACATTTCTCCAAATTCCCATTTGTACCAAAACGGGATGATTTTCTTCCCAAAGTTTCAAAACTATAGTTACGACTATATATTGGTTACATTGTATTCTAAAGTGGTTCAAAGCTATATTTAGAATATTATACTAATATATTCAACATTGGTTACTCCTTGATCACCAATTTTGTCTACATTTCTTCAAATTTCAATTTGTACCAAAACGGGACGATTTTCTTCCCAAAGTTTCAAAACTATAGTTACGACTATATATTGGTTACATTCGTTTCTAAAGTGGTTCAAAGCTATATTTAGAATATTATACTAATATATTCAACATTGGTTACTCCTTGATCACCAATTTTGTCTACATTTCTTCAAATTTCCATTTGTACCAAAACGGGACGATTTTCTTCCCAAAGTTTCAAAACTATAGTTAGGACTATATATTGGTTAGAATCCCTTCTAAAGGGGTTCAAAGCTATATTTAGACTATTATACTAATATATTGAACTTTGGTTACTCCTTGATCACCAATTTTGTCTACATTTCTTCAAATTCCCATTGGTACCAAAACGGGACGATTTCGTTCCCAAAGTTTCAAAACTTTACTTAGGACTATATATTGGTTAGAATCCATTCTAAAGGGCTTCAAAGCTATATTTAGACTATTATACTAATATATTGAACTTTAGTTACTCTTTGGTCACCAATTTTGTCTACATTTCTTCAAAATTCCAATTTGTACCAAAACGGGACGATTTCCTTCCCAAAGTTTCAAAACTATAGTTAGGACTATATATTGGTTAGAATCCCTTATAAAGGGGTTCAAATCTATATTTAGACTATTATAGTAATATATTGAACTTTGGTTACTCCTTGGTCACCAATTTTGTTTACATTTCCTCAAATTCCCATTTGTACCAAAACGGGACAATTTTCTTCCCAAAGTTTCAAAACTATAGTTACGACTATATATTGGTTGCATTCGTTCCTAAAGTGGTTCAAAGCTATATTTAGAATATTATAATAATATATTCAACATTGGTTACTTCTTGGTCACCAATTTTGTCTACATTTCTCCAAATTCCCATTTGTACCAAAACGGGACGATTTTCTTCCCAAAGTTTCAAAACTATAGTTACGACTATATATTGGTTGCATTCGTTCCTAAAGTGGTTCAAATCTATATTTAGAATATTATAATAATATATTCAACATTGGTTACTTCTTGGTCACCAATTTTGTATACATTTCTCCAAATTCCCATTTGTACCAAAACGGGACGATTTTCTTCCCAAAGTTTCAAAACTATAGTTACGACTATATATTGGTTACATTCGTTTCTAAAGTGGTTCAAAGCTATATTTAGAATATTATACTAATATATTCAACATTGGTTACTCCTTGATCACCAATTTTGTCTACATTTCTTCAAATTTCCATTTGTACCAAAACGGGACGATTTTCTTCCCAAAGTTTCAAAACTATAGTTAGGACTATATATTGGTTAGAATCCCTTCTAAAGGGGTTCAAAGCTATATTTAGACTATTATACTAATATATTGAACTTTGGTTACTCCTTGATCACCAATTTTGTCTACATTTCTTCAAATTCCCATTGGTACCAAAACGGGACGATTTCGTTCCCAAAGTTTCAAAACTTTACTTAGGACTATATATTGGTTAGAATCCATTCTAAAGGGCTTCAAAGCTATATTTAGACTATTATACTAATATATTGAACTTTGGTTACTCTTTGGTCACCAATTTTGTCTACATTTCTTCAAATTTCAATTTGTACCAAAACGGGACGATTTCCTTCCCAAAGTTTCAAAACTACAGTTAGGACTATATATTGGTTAGAATCCCTTCTAAAGGGGTTCAAATCTATATTTAGACTATTATAGTAATATATTGAACTTTGGTTACTCCTTGGTCACCAATTTTGTTTACATTTCCTCAAATTCCCATTTGTACCAAAACGGGACGATTTTCTTCCCAAAGTTTCAAAACTATAGTTACGACTATATATTGGTTGCATTCGTTCCTAAAGTGGTTCAAAGCTATATTTAGAATATTATAATAATATATTCAACATTGGTTACTTCTTGGTCACCAATTTTGTCTACATTTCTCCAAATTCCCATTTGTACCAAAACGGGACGATTTTCTTCCCAAAGTTTCAAAACTATAGTTACGACTATATATTGGTTGCATTCGTTCCTAAAGTGGTTCAAAGCTATATTTAGAATATTATAATAATATATTCAACATTGGTTACTTCTTGGTCACCATTTTTGTCTACATTTCTCCAAATTCCCATTTGTACCAAAACGGGACGATTTTCTTCCCAAAGTTTCAAAACTATAGTTACGACTATATATTGGTTACATTCGTTTCTAAAGTGGTTCAAAGCTATATTTAGAATATTATACTAATATATTCAACATTGGTTACTCCTTGATCACCAATTTTGTCTACATTTCTTCAAATTTCCATTTGTACCAAAACGGGACGATTTTCTTTCCAAAGTTTAAAAACTATAGTTAGGACTATATATTGGTTAGAATCCATTCTAAAGGGGTTCAAAGCTATATTTAGACTATTATACTAATATATTGAACTTTGGTTACTCCTTGATCACCAATTTTGTCTACATTTCTTCAAATTCCCATTTGTACCAAAACGGGACGATTTGGTTCCCAAAGTTTCAAAACTATACTTAGGACTATATATTGGTTAGAATCCATTCTAAAGGGCTTCAAAGCTATATTTAGACTATTATACTAATATATTGAACTTTGGTTACTCCATGGTCACCAATTTTGTTTACATTTCCTCAAATTCCCATTTGTACCAAAACGGGACGATTTTCTTCCCAAAGTTTCAAAACTATAGTTACGACTATATATTGGTTGCATTCGTTCCTAAAGTGGTTCAAAGCTATATTTAGAATATTATAATAATATATTCAACATTGGTTACTTCTTGGTCACCAATTTTGTCTACATTTCTCCAAATTCCCATTTGTACCAAAACGGGATGATTTTCTTCCCAAAGTTTCAAAACTATAGTTACGACTATATATTGGTTACATTCGTTTCTAAAGTGGTTCAAAGCTATATATAGAATATTATACTAATATATTCAACATTGGTTACTCCTTGATCACCAATTTTGTCTACATTTCTTCAAATTCCCATTGGTACCAAAACGGGACGATTTTGTTCCCAAAGTTTCAAAACTTTACTTAGGACTATATATTGGTTAGAATCCCTTCTAAAGGGCTTCAAAGCTATATTTAGACTATTATACTAATATATTGAACTTTGGTTACTCCTTGATCACCAATTTTGTCTACATTTCTTCAAATTCCCATTTGTACCAAAACGGGACGATTTCGTTCCCAAAGTTTCAAAACTATACTTAGGATTATATATTGGTTAGAATCCATTCTAAAGGGCTTCAAAGCTATATTTAGACTATTATACTAATATATTGAACTTTGGTTACTCCTTGGTCACCAATTTTGTTTACATTTCCTCAAATTCCCATTTGTACCAAAACGGGACGATTTTCTTCCCAAAGTTTCAAAACTATAGTTACGACTATATATTGGTTGCATTCGTTCCTAACGTGTTTCAAAGCTATATTTAGACTATTATACTAATATATTGAACTTTGGTTAATCTTTGGTCACCAATTTTGTCTACATTTCTTCAAATTTCAATTTGTACCAAAACGGGACGATTTCCTTCCCAAAGTTTCAAAACTATAGTTAGGACTATATATTGGTTAGAATCCCTTCTAAAGGGGTTCAAATCTATATTTAGACTATTATAGTAATATATTGAACTTTGGTTACTCCTTGGTCACCAATTTTGTTTATATTTCCTCAAATTCCCATTTGTACCAAAACGGGACGATTTTCTTCCCAAAGTTTCAAAACTATAGTTACGACTATATATTGGTTACATTCGTTTCTAAAGTGGTTCAAAGCTATATTTAGAATATTATACTAATATATTCAACATTGGTTACTCCTTGATCACCAATTTTGTCTACATTTCTTCAAATTTCAATTTGTACCAAAACGGGACGATTTTCTTCCCAAAGTTTCAAAACTATAGTTACGACTATATATTGGTTACATTCGTTTCTAAAGTGGTTCAAAGCTATATTTGGAATATTATACTAATATATTGAACTTTGGTTACTCTTTGGTCACCAATTTTGTCTACATTTCTTCAAATTTCAATTTGTACCAAAACGGGACGATTTCCTTCCCAAAGTTTCAAAACTATAGTTAGGACTATATATTGGTTAGAATCCCTTCTAAAGGGGTTCAAATCTATATTTAGACTATTATAGTAATATATTGAACTTTGGTTACTCCTTGGTCACCAATTTTGTTTACATTTCCTCAAATTCCCATTTGTACCAAAACGGGACGATTTTCTTCCCAAAGTTTCAAAACTATAGTTACGACTATATATTGGTTGCATTCGTTCCTAAAGTGGTTCAAAGCTATATTTAGAATATTATAATAATATATTCAACATTGGTTACTTCTTGGTCACCAATTTTGTCTACATTTCTCCAAATTCCCATTTGTACCAAAACGGGATGATTTTCTTCCCAAAGTTTCAAAACTATAGTTACGACCAATATTGGTTACATTCGTTTCTAAAGTGGTTCAAAGCTATATTTAGAATATTATACTAATATATTCAACATTGGTTACTCCTTGATCACCAATTTTGTCTACATTTCTTCAAATTTCAATTTGTACCAAAACGGGACGATTTTCTTCCCAAAGTTTCAAAACTATAGTTACGACTATATATTGGTTACATTCGTTTCTAAAGTGGTTCAAAGCTATATTTAGAATATTATACTAATATATTCAACATTGGTTACTCCTTGATCACCAATTTTGTCTACATTTCTTCAAATTTCCATTTGTACCAAAACGGGACGATTTTCTTTCCAAAGTTTCAAAACTATAGTTAGGACTATATATTGGTTAGAATCCCTTCTAAAGGGGTTCAAAGCTATATTTAGACTATTATACTAATATATTGAACTTTGGTTACTCCTTGATCACCAATTTTGTCTACATTTCTTCAAATTCCCATTGGTACCAAAACGGGACGATTTCGTTCCCAAAGTTTCAAAACTTTACTTAGGACTATATATTGGTTAGAATCCATTCTAAAGGGCTTCAAAGCTATATTTAGACTATTATACTAATATATTGAACTTTAGTTACTCTTTGGTCACCAATTTTGTCTACATTTCTTCAAAATTCCAATTTGTACCAAAACGGGACGATTTCCTTCCCAAAGTTTCAAAACTATAGTTAGGACTATATATTGGTTAGAATCCCTTATAAAGGGGTTCAAATCTATATTTAGACTATTATAGTAATATATTGAACTTTGGTTACTCCTTGGTCACCAATTTTGTTTACATTTCCTCAAATTCCCATTTGTACCAAAACGGGACAATTTTCTTCCCAAAGTTTCAAAACTATAGTTACGACTATATATTGGTTGCATTCGTTCCTAAAGTGGTTCAAAGCTATATTTAGAATATTATAATAATATATTCAACATTGGTTACTTCTTGGTCACCAATTTTGTCTACATTTCTCCAAATTCCCATTTGTACCAAAACGGGACGATTTTCTTCCCAAAGTTTCAAAACTATAGTTACGACTATATATTGGTTGCATTCGTTCCTAAAGTGGTTCAAATCTATATTTAGAATATTATAATAATATATTCAACATTGGTTACTTCTTGGTCACCAATTTTGTATACATTTCTCCAAATTCCCATTTGTACCAAAACGGGACGATTTTCTTCCCAAAGTTTCAAAACTATAGTTACGACTATATATTGGTTACATTCGTTTCTAAAGTGGTTCAAAGCTATATTTAGAATATTATACTAATATATTCAACATTGGTTACTCCTTGATCACCAATTTTGTCTACATTTCTTCAAATTTCCATTTGTACCAAAACGGGACGATTTTCTTCCCAAAGTTTCAAAACTATAGTTAGGACTATATATTGGTTAGAATCCCTTCTAAAGGGGTTCAAAGCTATATTTAGACTATTATACTAATATATTGAACTTTGGTTACTCCTTGATCACCAATTTTGTCTACATTTCTTCAAATTCCCATTGGTACCAAAACGGGACGATTTCGTTCCCAAAGTTTCAAAACTTTACTTAGGACTATATATTGGTTAGAATCCATTCTAAAGGGCTTCAAAGCTATATTTAGACTATTATACTAATATATTGAACTTTGGTTACTCTTTGGTCACCAATTTTGTCTACATTTCTTCAAATTTCAATTTGTACCAAAACGGGACGATTTCCTTCCCAAAGTTTCAAAACTACAGTTAGGACTATATATTGGTTAGAATCCCTTCTAAAGGGGTTCAAATCTATATTTAGACTATTATAGTAATATATTGAACTTTGGTTACTCCTTGGTCACCAATTTTGTTTACATTTCCTCAAATTCCCATTTGTACCAAAACGGGACGATTTTCTTCCCAAAGTTTCAAAACTATAGTTACGACTATATATTGGTTGCATTCGTTCCTAAAGTGGTTCAAAGCTATATTTAGAATATTATAATAATATATTCAACATTGGTTACTTCTTGGTCACCAATTTTGTCTACATTTCTCCAAATTCCCATTTGTACCAAAACGGGACGATTTTCTTCCCAAAGTTTCAAAACTATAGTTACGACTATATATTGGTTGCATTCGTTCCTAAAGTGGTTCAAAGCTATATTTAGAATATTATAATAATATATTCAACATTGGTTACTTCTTGGTCACCATTTTTGTCTACATTTCTCCAAATTCCCATTTGTACCAAAACGGGACGATTTTCTTCCCAAAGTTTCAAAACTATAGTTACGACTATATATTGGTTACATTCGTTTCTAAAGTGGTTCAAAGCTATATTTAGAATATTATACTAATATATTCAACATTGGTTACTCCTTGATCACCAATTTTGTCTACATTTCTTCAAATTTCCATTTGTACCAAAACGGGACGATTTTCTTTCCAAAGTTTAAAAACTATAGTTAGGACTATATATTGGTTAGAATCCATTCTAAAGGGGTTCAAAGCTATATTTAGACTATTATACTAATATATTGAACTTTGGTTACTCCTTGATCACCAATTTTGTCTACATTTCTTCAAATTCCCATTTGTACCAAAACGGGACGATTTGGTTCCCAAAGTTTCAAAACTATACTTAGGACTATATATTGGTTAGAATCCATTCTAAAGGGCTTCAAAGCTATATTTAGACTATTATACTAATATATTGAACTTTGGTTACTCCATGGTCACCAATTTTGTTTACATTTCCTCAAATTCCCATTTGTACCAAAACGGGACGATTTTCTTCCCAAAGTTTCAAAACTATAGTTACGACTATATATTGGTTGCATTCGTTCCTAAAGTGGTTCAAAGCTATATTTAGAATATTATAATAATATATTCAACATTGGTTACTTCTTGGTCACCAATTTTGTCTACATTTCTCCAAATTCCCATTTGTACCAAAACGGGATGATTTTCTTCCCAAAGTTTCAAAACTATAGTTACGACTATATATTGGTTACATTCGTTTCTAAAGTGGTTCAAAGCTATATATAGAATATTATACTAATATATTCAACATTGGTTACTCCTTGATCACCAATTTTGTCTACATTTCTTCAAATTCCCATTGGTACCAAAACGGGACGATTTTGTTCCCAAAGTTTCAAAACTTTACTTAGGACTATATATTGGTTAGAATCCCTTCTAAAGGGCTTCAAAGCTATATTTAGACTATTATACTAATATATTGAACTTTGGTTACTCCTTGATCACCAATTTTGTCTACATTTCTTCAAATTCCCATTTGTACCAAAACGGGACGATTTCGTTCCCAAAGTTTCAAAACTATACTTAGGATTATATATTGGTTAGAATCCATTCTAAAGGGCTTCAAAGCTATATTTAGACTATTATACTAATATATTGAACTTTGGTTACTCTTTGGTCACCAATTTTGTCTACATTTCTTCAAATTTCAATTTGTACCAAAACGGGACGATTTCCTTCCCAAAGTTTCAAAACTATAGTTATGACTATATATTGGTTAGAATCCCTTCTAAAGGGGTTCAAATCTATATTTAGACTATTATATTAATATATTGAACTTTGGTTACTCCTTGGTCACCAATTTTGTTTACATTTCCTCAAATTCCCATTTGTACCAAAACGGGACGATTTTCTTCCCAAAGTTTCAAAACTATAGTTACGACTATATATTGGTTGCATTCGTTCCTAACGTGTTTCAAAGCTATATTTAGACTATTATACTAATATATTGAACTTTGGTTAATCTTTGGTCACCAATTTTGTCTACATTTCTTCAAATTTCAATTTGTACCAAAACGGGACGATTTCCTTCCCAAAGTTTCAAAACTATAGTTAGGACTATATATTGGTTAGAATCCCTTCTAAAGGGGTTCAAATCTATATTTAGACTATTATAGTAATATATTGAACTTTGGTTACTCCTTGGTCACCAATTTTGTTTATATTTCCTCAAATTCCCATTTGTACCAAAACGGGACGATTTTCTTCCCAAAGTTTCAAAACTATAGTTACGACTATATATTGGTTACATTCGTTTCTAAAGTGGTTCAAAGCTATATTTAGAATATTATACTAATATATTCAACATTGGTTACTCCTTGATCACCAATTTTGTCTACATTTCTTCAAATTTCAATTTGTACCAAAACGGGACGATTTTCTTCCCAAAGTTTCAAAACTATAGTTACGACTATATATTGGTTACATTCGTTTCTAAAGTGGTTCAAAGCTATATTTGGAATATTATACTAATATATTGAACTTTGGTTACTCTTTGGTCACCAATTTTGTCTACATTTCTTCAAATTTCAATTTGTACCAAAACGGGACGATTTCCTTCCCAAAGTTTCAAAACTATAGTTAGGACTATATATTGGTTAGAATCCCTTCTAAAGGGGTTCAAATCTATATTTAGACTATTATAGTAATATATTGAACTTTGGTTACTCCTTGGTCACCAATTTTGTTTACATTTCCTCAAATTCCCATTTGTACCAAAACGGGACGATTTTCTTCCCAAAGTTTCAAAACTATAGTTACGACTATATATTGGTTGCATTCGTTCCTAAAGTGGTTCAAAGCTATATTTAGAATATTATAATAATATATTCAACATTGGTTACTTCTTGGTCACCAATTTTGTCTACATTTCTCCAAATTCCCATTTGTACCAAAACGGGATGATTTTCTTCCCAAAGTTTCAAAACTATAGTTACGACCAATATTGGTTACATTCGTTTCTAAAGTGGTTCAAAGCTATATTTAGAATATTATACTAATATATTCAACATTGGTTACTCCTTGATCACCAATTTTGTCTACATTTCTTCAAATTTCAATTTGTACCAAAACGGGACGATTTTCTTCCCAAAGTTTCAAAACTATAGTTACGACTATATATTGGTTACATTCGTTTCTAAAGTGGTTCAAAGCTATATTTAGAATATTATACTAATATATTCAACATTGGTTACTCCTTGATCACCAATTTTGTCTACATTTCTTCAAATTTCCATTTGTACCAAAACGGGACGATTTTCTTTCCAAAGTTTCAAAACTATAGTTAGGACTATATATTGGTTAGAATCCATTCTAAAGGGCTTCAAAGCTATATTTAGACTATTATACTAATATATTGAACTTTGGTTACTCCTTGATCACCAATTTTGTCTACATTTCTTCAAATTCCCATTTGTACCAAAACGGGACGATTTGGTTCCCAAAGTTTTAAAACTATACTTAGGACTATATATTGGTTAGAATCCATTCTAAAGGGCTTCAAAGCTATATTTAGACTATTATACTAATATATTGAACTTTGGTTACTCCTTGGTCACCAATTTTGTTTATATTTCCTCAAATTCCCATTTGTACCAAAACGGGACGATTTTCTTCCCAAAGTTTCAAAACTATAGTTACGACTATATATTGGTTACATTCGTTTCTAAAGTGGTTCAAAGCTATATTTAGAATATTATACTAATATATTCAACATTGGTTACTCCTTGATCACCAATTTTGTCTACATTTCTTCAAATTTCAATTTGTACCAAAACGGGACGATTTTCTTCCCAAAGTTTCAAAACTATAGTTACGACTATATATTGGTTACATTCGTTTCTAAAGTGGTTCAAAGCTATATTTGGAATATTATACTAATATATTGAACTTTGGTTACTCTTTGGTCACCAATTTTGTCTACATTTCTTCAAATTTCAATTTGTACCAAAACGGGACGATTTCCTTCCCAAAGTTTCAAAACTATAGTTAGGACTATATATTGGTTAGAATCCCTTCTAAAGGGGTTCAAATCTATATTTAGACTATTATAGTAATATATTGAACTTTGGTTACTCCTTGGTCACCAATTTTGTTTACATTTCCTCAAATTCCCATTTGTACCAAAACGGGACGATTTTCTTCCCAAAGTTTCAAAACTATAGTTACGACTATATATTGGTTGCATTCGTTCCTAAAGTGGTTCAAAGCTATATTTAGAATATTATAATAATATATTCAACATTGGTTACTTCTTGGTCACCAATTTTGTCTACATTTCTCCAAATTCCCATTTGTACCAAAACGGGATGATTTTCTTCCCAAAGTTTCAAAACTATAGTTACGACCAATATTGGTTACATTCGTTTCTAAAGTGGTTCAAAGCTATATTTAGAATATTATACTAATATATTCAACATTGGTTACTCCTTGATCACCAATTTTGTCTACATTTCTTCAAATTTCAATTTGTACCAAAACGGGACGATTTTCTTCCCAAAGTTTCAAAACTATAGTTACGACTATATATTGGTTACATTCGTTTCTAAAGTGGTTCAAAGCTATATTTAGAATATTATACTAATATATTCAACATTGGTTACTCCTTGATCACCAATTTTGTCTACATTTCTTCAAATTTCCATTTGTACCAAAACGGGACGATTTTCTTTCCAAAGTTTCAAAACTATAGTTAGGACTATATATTGGTTAGAATCCATTCTAAAGGGCTTCAAAGCTATATTTAGACTATTATACTAATATATTGAACTTTGGTTACTCCTTGATCACCAATTTTGTCTACATTTCTTCAAATTCCCATTTGTACCAAAACGGGACGATTTGGTTCCCAAAGTTTCAAAACTATACTTAGGACTATATATTGGTTAGAATCCATTCTAAAGGGCTTCAAAGCTATATTTAGACTATTATACTAATATATTGAACTTTGGTTACTCCTTGGTCACCAATTTTATTTACATTTCCTCAAATTCCCATTTGTACCAAAACGGGACGATTTTCTTCCCAAACTTTCAAAACTATAGTTACGACTATATATTGGTTGCATTCGTTCCTAAAGTGGTTCAAAGCTATATTTAGAATATTATAATAATATATTCAACATTGGTTACTTCTTGGTCACCAATTTTGTCTACATTTCTCCAAATTCTCATTTGTACCAAAACGGGACGATTTTCTTCCCAAAGTTTCAAAACTATAGTTACGACTATATATTGGTTACATTCGTTTCTAAAGTGGTTCAAAGCTATATTTAGAATATTATACTAATATATTCAACATTGGTTACTTATTGGTCACCAATTTTGTCTACATTTCTTCAAATTTCCATTTGTACGAAAACGGGACGATTTTCTTCCCAAAGTTTCAAAACTATAGTTAGGACTATATATTGGCTAGAATCCATTCTAAAGGGGTTCAAAGCTATATTTAGACTATTATACTAATATATTGAACTTTGGTTACTCCTTGATCACCAATTTTGTCTACATTTCTTCAGATTCCCATTGGTACCAAAACGGGACGATTTCGTTCCCAAAGTTTCAAAACATTACTTAGGACTATATATTGGTTAGAATCCCTTCTAAAGGGCTTCAAAGCTATATTTAGACTATTATACTAATATATTGAACTTTGGTTACTCCTTGATCACCAATTTTGTCTACATTTCTTCAAATTCCCATTTGTACCAAAACGGGACGATTTTCTTCCCAAAGTTTCAAAACTATAGTTACGACTATATATTGGTTGCATTCGTTCCTAAAGTGGTTCAAAGCTATATTTAGACTATTATACTAATATATTGAACTTTGGTTACTCTTTGGTCACCAATTTTGTCTACATTTCTTCAAATTTCAATTTGTACCAAAACGGGACGATTTCCTTCCCAAAGTTTCAAAACTATAGTTAGGACTATATATTGGTTAGAATCCCTTCTAAAGGGGTTCAAATCTATATTTAGACTATTATAGTAATATATTGAACTTTGGTTACTCCTTGGTCACCAATTTTGTTTACATTTCCACAAATTCCCATTTGTACCAAAACGGGACGATTTTCTTCCCAAAGTTTCAAAACTATAGTTACGACTATATATTGGTTGCATTCGTTCCTAAAGTGGTTCAAAGCTATATTTAGAATATTATAATAATATATTCAACATTGGTTACTTCTTGGTCACCAATTTTGTCTACATTTCTCCAAATTCTCATTTGTACCAAAACGGGACGATTTTCTTCCCAAAGTTTCAAAACTATAGTTACGACTATATATTGGTTACATTCGTTTCTAAAGTGGTTCAAAGCTATATTTAGAATATTATACTAATATATTCAACATTGGTTACTTATTGGTCACCAATTTTGTCTACATTTCTTCAAATTTCCATTTGTACGAAAACGGGACGATTTTCTTCCCAAAGTTTCAAAACTATAGTTAGGACTATATATTGGCTAGAATCCATTCTAAAGGGGTTCAAAGCTATATTTAGACTATTATACTAATATATTGAACTTTGGTTACTCCTTGATCACCAATTTTGTCTACATTTCTTCAGATTCCCATTGGTACCAAAACGGGACGATTTCGTTCCCAAAGTTTCAAAACATTACTTAGGACTATATATTGGTTAGAATCCCTTCTAAAGGGCTTCAAAGCTATATTTAGACTATTATACTAATATATTGAACTTTGGTTACTCCTTGATCACCAATTTTGTCTACATTTCTTCAAATTCCCATTTGTACCAAAACGGGACGATTTTCTTCCCAAAGTTTCAAAACTATAGTTACGACTATATATTGGTTGCATTCGTTCCTAAAGTGGTTCAAAGCTATATTTAGACTATTATACTAATATATTGAACTTTGGTTACTCTTTGGTCACCAATTTTGTCTACATTTCTTCAAATTTCAATTTGTACCAAAACGGGACGATTTCCTTCCCAAAGTTTCAAAACTATAGTTAGGACTATATATTGGTTAGAATCCCTTCTAAAGGGGTTCAAATCTATATTTAGACTATTATAGTAATATATTGAACTTTGGTTACTCCTTGGTCACCAATTTTGTTTACATTTCCACAAATTCCCATTTGTACCAAAACGGGACGATTTTCTTCCCAAAGTTTCAAAACTATAGTTACGACTATATATTGGTTGCATTCGTTCCTAAAGTGGTTCAAAGCTATATTTAGAATATTATAATAATATATTCAACATTGGTTACTTCTTGGTCACCAATTTTGTCTACATTTCTCCAAATTCCCATTTGTACCAAAACGGGACGATTTTCTTCCCAAAATTTCAAAACTATAGTTACAACTATATATTGGTTACATTCGTTTCTAAAGTGGTTCAAAGCTATATTTAGAATATTATACTAATATATTCAACATTGGTTACTCCTTGGTCACCAACTTTGTTTACATTTCCTCAAATTCCCATTTGTACCAAAACGGGACGATTTTCTTCCCAAAGTTTCAAAACTATAGTTACGACTATATATTGGTTGCATTCGTTCCTAAAGTGGTTCAAAGCTATATTTAGAATATTATAATAATATATTCAACATTGGTTACTTCTTGGTCACCAATTTTGTCTACATTTCTCCAAATTCCCATTTGTACCAAAACGGGATGATTTTCTTCCCAAAGTTTCAAAACTATAGTTACGACTATATATTGGTTACATTGTATTCTAAAGTGGTTCAAAGCTATATTTAGAATATTATACTAATATATTCAACATTGGTTACTCCTTGATCACCAATTTTGTCTACATTTCTTCAAATTTCAATTTGTACCAAAACGGGACGATTTTCTTCCCAAAGTTTCAAAACTATAGTTACGACTATATATTGGTTACATTCGTTTCTAAAGTGGTTCAAAGCTATATTTAGAATATTATACTAATATATTCAACATTGGTTACTCCTTGATCACCAATTTTGTCTACATTTCTTCAAATTTCCATTTGTACGAAAACGGGACGATTTTCTTCCCAAAGTTTCAAAACTATAGTTAGGACTATATATTGGTTAGAATCCATTCTAAAGGGGTTCAAAGCTATATTTAGACTATTATACTAATATATTGAACTTTGATTACTCCTTGATCACCAATTTTGTGTACATTTCTTCAGATTCCCATTGGTACCAAAACGGGACGATTTCGTTCCCAAAGTTTCAAAACTTTACTTAGGACTATATATTGGTTAGAATCCCTTCTAAAGGGCTTCAAAGCTATATTTAGACTATTATACTAATATATTGAACTTTGGTTACTCCTTGATCACCAATTTTGTCTACATTTCTTTAAATTCCCATTTGTACCAAAACAGGACGATTTTCTTCCCAAAGTTTCAAAACTATAGTTACGACTATATATTGGTTGCATTCGTTCCTAAAGTGGTTCAAAGCTATATTTAGACTATTATACTAATATATTGAACTTTGGTTACTCTTTGGTCACCAATTTTGTCTACATTTCTTCAAATTTCAATTTGTACCAAAACGGGACGATTTCCTTCCCAAAGTTTCAAAACTATAGTTAGGACTATATATTGGTTAGAATCCCTTCTAAAGGGGTTCAAAGCTATATTTAGAATATTATAATAATATATTCAACATTGGTTACTTCTTGGTCACCAATTTTGTCTACATTTCTCCAAATTCCCATTTGTACCAAAACGGGATGATTTTCTTCCCAAAGTTTCAAAACTATAGTTACGACTATATATTGGTTACATTCGTTTCTAAAGTGGTTCAAAGCTATATTTAGAATATTATACTAATATATTCAACATTGGTTACTCCTTGATCACCAATTTTGTCTACATTTCTTCAAATTTCAATTTGTACCAAAACGGGACGATTTTCTTCCCAAAGTTTCAAAACTATAGTTACGACTATATATTGGTTACATTCGTTTCTAAAGTGGTTCAAAGCTATATTTAGAATATTATACTAATATATTGAACTTTGGTTACTCTTTGGTCACCAATTTTGTCTACATTTCTTCAAATTTCAATTTGTACCAAAATGGGACGATTTCCTTCCCAAAGTTTCAAAACTATAGTTAGGACTATATATTGGTTAGAATCCCTTCTAAAGGGGTTCAAATCTATATTTAGACTATTATAGTAATATATTGAACTTTGGTTACTCCTTGGTCACCAATTTTGTTTACATTTCCTCAAATTCCCATTTGTACCAAAACGGGACGATTTTCTTCCCAAAGTTTCAAAACTATAGTTACGACTATATATTGGTTGCATTCGTTCCTAAAGTGGTTCAAAGCTATATTTAGAATATTATAATAATATATTCAACAGTGGTTACTTTTTGGTCACCAATTTTGACTACATTTCTCCAAATTCCCATTTGTACCAAAACGGGACGATTTCGTTCCCAAAGTTTCAAAACTATACTTAGGACTATATATTGGTTAGAATCCATTCTAAAGGGCTTCAAAGCTATATTTAGACTATTATACTAATATATTGAACTTTGGTTACTCTTTGGTCACCAATTTTGTCTACATTTCTTCAAATTTCAATTTGTACCAAAACGGGACGATTTCCTTCCCAAAGTTTCAAAACTATAGTTAGGACTATATATTGGTTAGAATCCCTTCTAAAGGGCTTCAAAGCTATATTTAGACTATTATAGTAATATATTGAACTTTGGTTACTCCTTGGTCACCAATTTTGTTTACATTTCCTCAAATTCCCATTTGTACCAAAACGGGACGATTTTTTTCCCAAAGTTTCAAAACTATAGTTACGACTATATATTGGTTGCATTCGTTCCTAAAGTGGTTCAAAGCTATATTTAGAATATTATAATAATATATTCAACATTGGTTACTTTTTGGTCACCAATTTTGTCTACATTTCTCCAAATTCCCATTTGTACCAAAACGGGACGATTTCGTTCCCAAAGTTTCAAAACTATACTTAGGACTATATATTGGTTAGAATCCATTCTAAAGGGCTTCAAAGCTATATTTAGACTATTATACTAATATATTGAACTTTGGTTACTCTTTGGTCACCAATTTTGTCTACATTTCTTCAAATTTCAATTTGTACCAAAACGGGACGATTTCCTTCCCAAAGTTTCAAAACTATAGTTAGGACTATATATTGGTTAGAATCCCTTCTAAAGGGGTTCAAAGCTATATTTAGAATATTATAATAATATATTCAACATTGGTTACTTCTTGGTCACCAATTTTGTCTACATTTCTCCAAATTCCCATTTGTACCAAAACGGGATGATTTTCTTCCCAAAGTTTCAAAACTATAGTTACGACTATATATTGGTTACATTCGTTTCTAAAGTGGTTCAAAGCTATATTTAGAATATTATACTAATATATTCAACATTGGTTACTCCTTGATCACCAATTTTGTCTACATTTCTTCAAATTTCAATTTGTACCAAAACGGGACGATTTTCTTCCCAAAGTTTCAAAACTATAGTTACGACTATATATTGGTTACATTCGTTTCTAAAGTGGTTCAAAGCTATATTTAGAATATTATACTAATATATTGAACTTTGGTTACTCTTTGGTCACCAATTTTGTCTACATTTCTTCAAATTTCAATTTGTACCAAAATGGGACGATTTCCTTCCCAAAGTTTCAAAACTATAGTTAGGACTATATATTGGTTAGAATCCCTTCTAAAGGGGTTCAAATCTATATTTAGACTATTATAGTAATATATTGAACTTTGGTTACTCCTTGGTCACCAATTTTGTTTACATTTCCTCAAATTCCCATTTGTACCAAAACGGGACGATTTTCTTCCCAAAGTTTCAAAACTATAGTTACGACTATATATTGGTTGCATTCGTTCCTAAAGTGGTTCAAAGCTATATTTAGAATATTATAATAATATATTCAACATTGGTTACTTTTTGGTCACCAATTTTGACTACATTTCTCCAAATTCCCATTTGTACCAAAACGGGACGATTTCGTTCCCAAAGTTTCAAAACTATACTTAGGACTATATATTGGTTAGAATCCATTCTAAAGGGCTTCAAAGCTATATTTAGACTATTATACTAATATATTGAACTTTGGTTACTCTTTGGTCACCAATTTTGTCTACATTTCTTCAAATTTCAATTTGTACCAAAACGGGACGATTTCCTTCCCAAAGTTTCAAAACTATAGTTAGGACTATATATTGGTTAGAATCCCTTCTAAAGGGCTTCAAAGCTATATTTAGACTATTATACTAATATATTGAACTTTGGTTACTCCTTGATCACCAATTTTGTCTACATTTCTTCAAATTCCCATTTGTACCAAAACGGGACGATTTTCTTCCCAAAGTTTCAAAACTATAGTTACGACTATATATTGGTTGCATTCGTTCCTAAAGTGGTTCAAAGCTATATTTAGACTATTATACTAATATATTGAACTTTGGTTACTCTTTGGTCACCAATTTTGTCTACATTTCTTCAAATTTCAATTTGTACCAAAACGGGACGATTTCCTTCCCAAGGTTTCAAAACTATAGTTAGGACTATATATTGGTTAGAATCCCTTCTAAAGGGGTTCAAATCTATATTTAGACTATTATAGTAATATATTGAACTTTGGTTACTCCTTGGTCACCAATTTTGTTTACATTTCCACAAATTCCCATTTGTACCAAAACGGGACGATTTTCTTCCCAAAGTTTCAAAACTATAGTTACGACTATATATTGGTTGCATTCGTTCCTAAAGTGGTTCAAAGCTATATTTAGAATATTATAATAATATATTCAACATTGGTTACTTCTTGGTCACCAATTTTGTCTACATTTCTCCAAATTCCCATTTGTACCAAAACGGGACGATTTTCTTCCCAAAGTTTCAAAACTATAGTTACAACTATATATTGGTTACATTCGTTTCTAAAGTGGTTCAAAGCTATATTTAGAATATTATACTAATATATTCAACATTGGTTACTCCTTGGTCACCAACTTTGTTTACATTTCCTCAAATTCCCATTTGTACCAAAACGGGACGATTTTCTTCCCAAAGTTTCAAAACTATAGTTACGACTATATATTGGTTGCATTCGTTCCTAAAGTGGTTCAAAGCTATATTTAGAATATTATAATAATATATTCAACATTGGTTACTTCTTGGTCACCAATTTTGGCTACATTTCTCCAAATTCCCATTTGTACCAAAACGGGATGATTTTCTTCCCAAAGTTTCAAAACTATAGTTACGACTATATATTGGTTACATTGTATTCTAAAGTGGTTCAAAGCTATATTTAGAATATTATACTAATATATTCAACATTGGTTACTCCTTGATCACCAATTTTGTCTACATTTCTTCAAATTTCAATTTGTACCAAAACGGGACGATTTTCTTCCCAAAGTTTCAAAACTATAGTTACGACTATATATTGGTTACATTCGTTTCTAAAGTGGTTCAAAGCTATATTTAGAATATTATACTAATATATTCAACATTGGTTACTCCTTGATCACCAATTTTGTCTACATTTCTTCAAATTTCCATTTGTACGAAAACGGGACGATTTTCTTCCCAAAGTTTCAAAACTATAGTTAGGACTATATATTGGTTAGAATCCATTCTAAAGGGGTTCAAAGCTATATTTAGACTATTATACTAATATATTGAACTTTGATTACTCCTTGATCACCAATTTTGTGTACATTTCTTCAGATTCCCATTGGTACCAAAACGGGACGATTTCGTTCCCAAAGTTTCAAAACTTTACTTAGGACTATATATTGGTTAGAATCCCTTCTAAAGGGCTTCAAAGCTATATTTAGACTATTATACTAATATATTGAACTTTGGTTACTCCTTGATCACCAATTTTGTCTACATTTCTTCAAATTCCCATTTGTACCAAAACAGGACGATTTTCTTCCCAAAGTTTCAAAACTATAGTTACGACTATATATTGGTTGCATTCGTTCCTAAAGTGGTTCAAAGCTATATTTAGACTATTATACTAATATATTGAACTTTGGTTACTCTTTGGTCACCAATTTTGTCTACATTTCTTCAAATTTCAATTTGTACCAAAACGGGACGATTTCCTTCCCAAAGTTTCAAAACTATAGTTAGGACTATATATTGGTTAGAATCCCTTCTAAAGGGCTTCAAAGCTATATTTAGACTATTATAGTAATATATTGAACTTTGGTTACTCCTTGGTCACCAATTTTGTTTACATTTCCTCAAATTCCCATTTGTACCAAAACGGGACGATTTTTTTCCCAAAGTTTCAAAACTATAGTTACGACTATATATTGGTTGCATTCGTTCCTAAAGTGGTTCAAAGCTATATTTAGAATATTATAATAATATATTCAACATTGGTTACTTTTTGGTCACCAATTTTGTCTACATTTCTCCAAATTCCCATTTGTACCAAAACGGGACGATTTCGTTCCCAAAGTTTCAAAACTATACTTAGGACTATATATTGGTTAGAATCCATTCTAAAGGGCTTCAAAGCTATATTTAGACTATTATACTAATATATTGAACTTTGGTTACTCTTTGGTCACCAATTTTGTCTACATTTCTTCAAATTTCAATTTGTACCAAAACGGGACGATTTCCTTCCCAAAGTTTCAAAACTATAGTTAGGACTATATATTGGTTAGAATCCCTTCTAAAGGGCTTCAAAGCTATATTTAGACTATTATAGTAATATATTGAACTTTGGTTACTCCTTGGTCACCAATTTTGTTTACATTCCTCAAATTCCCATTTGTACCAAAACGGGACGATTTTCTTCCCAAAGTTTCAAAACTATAGTTACGACTATATATTGGTTGCATTCGTTCCTAAAGTGGTTCAAAGCTATATTTAGAATATTATAATAATATATTCAACATTGGTTACTTTTTGGTCATCAATTTTGTCTACATTTCTCCAAATTCCCATTTGTACCAAAACGGGACGATTTCGTTCCCAAAGTTTCAAAACTATACTTAGGACTATATATTGGTTAGAATCCATTCTAAAGGGCTTCAAAGCTATATTTAGACTATTATACTAATATATTGAACTTTGGTTACTCTTTGGTCACCAATTTTGTCTACATTTCTTCAAATTTCAATTTGTACCAAAACGGGACGATTTCCTTCCCAAAGTTTCAAAACTATAGTTAGGACTATATATTGGTTAGAATCCCTTCTAAAGGGCTTCAAAGCTATATTTAGACTATTATAGTAATATATTGAACTTTGGTTACTCCTTGGTCACCAATTTTGTTTACATTTCCTCAAATTCCCATTTGTACCAAAACGGGACGATTTTCTTCCCAAAGTTTCAAAACTATAGTTACGACTATATATTGGTTGCATTCGTTCCTAAAGTGGTTCAAAGCTATATTTAGAATATTATAATAATATATTCAACATTGGTTACTTTTTGGTCACCAATTTTGTCTACATTTCTCCAAATTCCCATTTGTACCAAAACGGGACGATTTCGTTCCCAAAGTTTCAAAACTATACTTAGGACTATATATTGGTTAGAATCCATTCTAAAGGGCTTCAAAGCTATATTTAGACTATTATACTAATATATTGAACTTTGGTTACTCTTTGGTCACCAATTTTGTCTACATTTCTTCAAATTTCAATTTGTACCAAAACGGGACGATTTTCTGCCCAAAGTTTCAAAACTATAGTTACGACTATATATTGGTTACATTCGTTTCTAAAGTGGTTCAAAGCTATATTTAGAATATTATACTAATATATTCAACATTGGTTACTCCTTGATCACCAATTTTGTCTACATTTCTTCAAATTTCAATTTGTACCAAAACGGGACGATTTTCTTCCCAAAGTTTCAAAACTATAATTAGGACTATATATTGGTTAGAATCCCTTCTAAAGGGGTTCAAATCTATATTTAGACTATTATAGTAATATATTGAACTTTGGTTACTCCTTGGTCACCAATTTTGTTTACATTTCCTCAAATTCCCATTTGTACCAAAACGGGACGATTTTCTTCCCAAAGTTTCAAAACTATAGTTACGACTATATATTGGTTGCATTCGTTCCTAAAGTGGTTCAAAGCTATATTTAGAATATTATAATAATATATTCAACATTGGTTACTTCTTGGTCACCAATTTTGTCTACATTTCTTCAAATTCCCATTTGTACCAAAACGGGACGATTTTCTTCCCAAAGTTTCAAAACTATAGTTACGACTATATATTGGTTACATTCGTTTCTAAAGTGGTTCAAAGCTATATTTAGAATATTATACTAATATATTGAACTTTGGTTACTCTTTGGTCACCAATTTTGTCTACATTGCTTCAAATTTCAATTTGTACCAAAATGGGACGATTTCCTTCCCAAAGTTTCAAAACTATAGTTAGGACTATATATTGGTTAGAATCCCTTCTAAAGGGGTTCAAATCTATATTTAGACTATTATAGTAATATATTGAACTTTGGTTACTCCTTGGTCACCAATTTTGTTTACATTTCCTCAAATTCCCATTTGTACCAAAACGGGACGATTTTCTTCCCAAAGTTTCAAAACTATAGTTACGACTATATATTGGTTGCATTCGTTCCTAAAGTGGTTCAAAGCTATATTTAGAATATTATAATAATATATTCAACATTGGTTACTTTTTGGTCACCAATTTTGACTACATTTCTCCAAATTCCCATTTGTACCAAAACGGGACGATTTCGTTCCCAAAGTTTCAAAACTATACTTAGGACTATATATTGGTTAGAATCCATTCTAAAGGGCTTCAAAGCTATATTTAGACTATTATACTAATATATTGAACTTTGGTTACTCTTTGGTCACCAATTTTGTCTACATTTCTCCAAATTCCCATTTGTACCAAAACGGGACGATTTCGTTCCCAAAGTTTCAAAACTATACTTAGGACTATATATTGGTTAGAATCCATTCTAAAGGGCTTCAAAGCTATATTTAGACTATTATACTAATATATTGAACTTTGGTTACTCTTTGGTCACCAATTTTGTCTACATTTCTTCAAATTTCAATTTGTACCAAAACGGGACGATTTCCTTCCCAAAGTTTCAAAACTATAGTTAGGACTATATATTGGTTAGAATCCCTTCTAAAGGGCTTCAAAGCTATATTTAGACTATTATAGTAATATATTGAACTTTGGTTACTCCTTGGTCACCAATTTTGTTTACATTCCTCAAATTCCCATTTGTACCAAAACGGGACGATTTTCTTCCCAAAGTTTCAAAACTATAGTTACGACTATATATTGGTTGCATTCGTTCCTAAAGTGGTTCAAAGCTATATTTAGAATATTATAATAATATATTCAACATTGGTTACTTTTTGGTCACCAATTTTGTCTACATTTCTCCAAATTCCCATTTGTACCAAAACGGGACGATTTCGTTCCCAAAGTTTCAAAACTATACTTAGGACTATATATTGGTTAGAATCCATTCTAAAGGGCTTCAAAGCTATATTTAGACTATTATACTAATATATTGAACTTTGGTTACTCTTTGGTCACCAATTTTGTCTACATTTCTTCAAATTTCAATTTGTACCAAAACGGGACGATTTCCTTCCCAAAGTTTCAAAACTATAGTTAGGACTATATATTGGTTAGAATCCCTTCTAAAGGGCTTCAAAGCTATATTTAGACTATTATAGTAATATATTGAACTTTGGTTACTCCTTGGTCACCAATTTTGTTTACATTTCCTCAAATTCCCATTTGTACCAAAACGGGACGATTTTCTTCCCAAAGTTTCAAAACTATAGTTACGACTATATATTGGTTGCATTCGTTCCTAAAGTGGTTCAAAGCTATATTTAGAATATTATAATAATATATTCAACATTGGTTACTTTTTGGTCACCAATTTTGTCTACATTTCTCCAAATTCCCATTTGTACCAAAACGGGACGATTTCGTTCCCAAAGTTTCAAAACTATACTTAGGACTATATATTGGTTAGAATCCATTCTAAAGGGCTTCAAAGCTATATTTAGACTATTATACTAATATATTGAACTTTGGTTACTCTTTGGTCACCAATTTTGTCTACATTTCTTCAAATTTCAATTTGTACCAAAACGGGACGATTTTCTGCCCAAAATTTCAAAACTATAGTTACGACTATATATTGGTTACATTCGTTTCTAAAGTGGTTCAAAGCTATATTTAGAATATTATACTAATATATTCAACATTGGTTACTCCTTGATCACCAATTTTGTCTACATTTCTTCAAATTTCAATTTGTACCAAAACGGGACGATTTTCTTCCCAAAGTTTCAAAACTATAATTAGGACTATATATTGGTTAGAATCCCTTCTAAAGGGGTTCAAATCTATATTTAGACTATTATAGTAATATATTGAACTTTGGTTACTCCTTGGTCACCAATTTTGTTTACATTTCCTCAAATTCCCATTTGTACCAAAACGGGACGATTTTCTTCCCAAAGTTTCAAAACTATAGTTACGACTATATATTGGTTGCATTCGTTCCTAAAGTGGTTCAAAGCTATATTTAGAATATTATAATAATATATTCAACATTGGTTACTTCTTGGTCACCAATTTTGTCTACATTTCTTCAAATTCCCATTTGTACCAAAACGGGACGATTTTCTTCCCAAAGTTTCAAAACTATAGTTACGACTATATATTGGTTACATTCGTTTCTAAAGTGGTTCAAAGCTATATTTAGAATATTATACTAATATATTGAACTTTGGTTACTCTTTGGTCACCAATTTTGTCTACATTGCTTCAAATTTCAATTTGTACCAAAATGGGACGATTTCCTTCCCAAAGTTTCAAAACTATAGTTAGGACTATATATTGGTTAGAATCCCTTCTAAAGGGGTTCAAATCTATATTTAGACTATTATAGTAATATATTGAACTTTGGTTACTCCTTGGTCACCAATTTTGTTTACATTTCCTCAAATTCCCATTTGTACCAAAACGGGACGATTTTCTTCCCAAAGTTTCAAAACTATAGTTACGACTATATATTGGTTGCATTCGTTCCTAAAGTGGTTCAAAGCTATATTTAGAATATTATAATAATATATTCAACATTGGTTACTTTTTGGTCACCAATTTTGTCTACATTTCTCCAAATTCCCATTTGTACCAAAACGGGACGATTTCGTTCCCAAAGTTTCAAAACTATACTTAGGACTATATATTGGTTAGAATCCATTCTAAAGGGCTTCAAAGCTATATTTAGACTATTATACTAATATATTGAACTTTGGTTACTCTTTGGTCACCAATTTTGTCTACATTTCTTCAAATTTCAATTTGTACCAAAACGGGACGATTTTCTTCCCAAAGTTTCAAAACTATAGTTACGACTATATATTGGTTACATTCGTTTCTAAAGTGGTTCAAAGCTATATTTAGAATATTATACTAATATATTGAACTTTGGTTACTCTTTGGTCACCAATTTTGTCTATATTTCTTCAAATTTCAATTTGTACCAAAACGGGACGATTTCCTTCCCAAAGTTTCAAAACTATAATTAGGACTATATATTGGTTAGAATCCCTTCTAAAGGGGTTCAAATCTATATTTAGACTATTATAGTAATATATTGAACTTTGGTTACTCCTTGGTCACCAATTTTGTTTACATTTCCTCAAATTCCCATTTGTACCAAAACGGGACGATTTTCTTCCCAAAGTTTCAAAACTATAGTTACGACTATATATTGGTTGCATTCGTTCCTAAAGTGGTTCAAAGCTATATTTAGAATATTATAATAATATATTCAACATTGGTTACTTCTTGGTCACCAATTTTGTCTACATTTCTTCAAATTCCCATTTGTACCAAAACGGGACGATTTTCTTCCCAAAGTTTCAAAACTATAGTTACGACTATATATTGGTTACATTCGTTTCTAAAGTGGTTCAAAGCTATATTTAGAATATTATACTAATATATTGAACTTTGGTTACTCTTTGGTCACCAATTTTGTCTACATTTCTTCAAATTTCCATTTGTACGAAAACGGGACGATTTTCTTCCCAAAGTTTCAAAACTATAGTTAGGACTATATATTGGTTAGAATCCCTTCTAAAGGGCTTCAAAGCTATATTTAGACTATTATAGTAATATATTGAACTTTGATTACTCCTTGATCACCAATTTTGTGTACATTTCTTCAGATTCCCATTGGTACCAAAACGGGACGATTTCGTTCCCAAAGTTTCAAAACTTTACTTAGGACTATATATTGGTTAGAATCCCTTCTAAAGGGCTTCAAAGCTATATTTAGACTATTATACTAATATATTGAACTTTGGTTACTCCTTGATCACCAATTTTGTCTACATTTCTTCAAATTCCCATTTGTACCAAAACAGGACGATTTTCTTCCCAAAGTTTCAAAACTATAGTTACGACTATATATTGGTTGCATTCGTTCCTAAAGTGGTTCAAAGCTATATTTAGACTATTATACTAATATATTGAACTTTGGTTACTCTTTGGTCACCAATTTTGTCTACATTTCTTCAAATTTCAATTTGTACCAAAACGGGACGATTTCCTTCCCAAAGTTTCAAAACTATAGTTAGGACTATATATTGGTTAGAATCCCTTCTAAAGGGGTTCAAAGCTATATTTAGAATATTATAATAATATATTCAACATTGGTTACTTCTTGGTCACCAATTTTGTCTACATTTCTCCAAATTCCCATTTGTACCAAAACGGGATGATTTTCTTCCCAAAGTTTCAAAACTATAGTTACGACTATATATTGGTTACATTCGTTTCTAAAGTGGTTCAAAGCTATATTTAGAATATTATACTAATATATTCAACATTGGTTACTCCTTGATCACCATTTTTGTCTACATTTCTTCAAATTTCAATTTGTACCAAAACGGGACGATTTTCTTCCCAAAGTTTCAAAACTATAGTTACGACTATATATTGGTTACATTCGTTTCTAAAGTGGTTCAAAGCTATATTTAGAATATTATACTAATATATTGAACTTTGGTTACTTCTTGGTCACCAATTTTGTCTACATTTCTTCAAATTTCAATTTGTACCAAAATGGGACGATTTCCATCCCAAAGTTTCAAAACTATAGTTAGGACTATATATTGGTTAGAATCCCTTCTAAAGGGGTTCAAATCTATATTTAGACTATTATAGTAATATATTGAACTTTGGTTACTCCTTGGTCACCAATTTTGTTTACATTTCCTCAAATTCCCATTTGTACCAAAACGGGACGATTTTCTTCCCAAAGTTTCAAAACTATAGTTACGACTATATATTGGTTGCATTCGTTCCTAAAGTGGTTCAAAGCTATATTTAGAATATTATAATAATATATTCAACATTGGTTACTTTTTGGTCACCAATTTTGTCTACATTTCTCCAAATTCCCATTTGTACCAAAACGGGACGATTTCGTTCCCAAAGTTTCAAAACTATACTTAGGACTATATATTGGTTAGAATCCATTCTAAAGGGCTTCAAAGCTATATTTAGACTATTATACTAATATATTGAACTTTGGTTACTCTTTGGTCACCAATTTTGTCTACATTTCTTCAAATTTCAATTTGTACCAAAACGGGACGATTTCCTTCCCAAAGTTTCAAAACTATAGTTAGGACTATATATTGGTTAGAATCCCTTCTAAAGGGCTTCAAAGCTATATTTAGACTATTATAGTAATATATTGAACTTTGGTTACTCCTTGGTCACCAATTTTGTTTACATTCCTCAAATTCCCATTTGTACCAAAACGGGACGATTTTCTTCCCAAAGTTTCAAAACTATAGTTACGACTATATATTGGTTGCATTCGTTCCTAAAGTGGTTCAAAGCTATATTTAGAATATTATAATAATATATTCAACATTGGTTACTTTTTGGTCACCAATTTTGTCTACATTTCTCCAAATTCCCATTTGTACCAAAACGGGACGATTTCGTTCCCAAAGTTTCAAAACTATACTTAGGACTATATATTGGTTAGAATCCATTCTAAAGGGCTTCAAAGCTATATTTAGACTATTATACTAATATATTGAACTTTGGTTACTCTTTGGTCACCAATTTTGTCTACATTTCTTCAAATTTCAATTTGTACCAAAACGGGACGATTTCCTTCCCAAAGTTTCAAAACTATAGTTAGGACTATATATTGGTTAGAATCCCTTCTAAAGGGCTTCAAAGCTATATTTAGACTATTATAGTAATATATTGAACTTTGGTTACTCCTTGGTCACCAATTTTGTTTACATTTCCTCAAATTCCCATTTGTACCAAAACGGGACGATTTTCTTCCCAAAGTTTCAAAACTATAGTTACGACTATATATTGGTTGCATTCGTTCCTAAAGTGGTTCAAAGCTATATTTAGAATATTATAATAATATATTCAACATTGGTTACTTTTTGGTCACCAATTTTGTCTACATTTCTCCAAATTCCCATTTGTACCAAAACGGGACGATTTCGTTCCCAAAGTTTCAAAACTATACTTAGGACTATATATTGGTTAGAATCCATTCTAAAGGGCTTCAAAGCTATATTTAGACTATTATACTAATATATTGAACTTTGGTTACTCTTTGGTCACCAATTTTGTCTACATTTCTTCAAATTTCAATTTGTACCAAAACGGGACGATTTTCTTCCCAAAGTTTCAAAACTATAGTTACGACTATATATTGGTTACATTCGTTTCTAAAGTGGTTCAAAGCTATATTTAGAATATTATACTAATATATTCAACATTGGTTACTCCTTGATCACCAATTTTGTCTACATTTCTTCAAATTTCAATTTGTACCAAAACGGGACGATTTTCTTCCCAAAGTTTCAAAACTATAATTAGGACTATATATTGGTTAGAATCCCTTCTAAAGGGGTTCAAATCTATATTTAGACTATTATAGTAATATATTGAACTTTGGTTACTCCTTGGTCACCAATTTTGTTTACATTTCCTCAAATTCCCATTTGTACCAAAACGGGACGATTTTCTTCCCAAAGTTTCAAAACTATAGTTACGACTATATATTGGTTGCATTCGTTCCTAAAGTGGTTCAAAGCTATATTTAGAATATTATAATAATATATTCAACATTGGTTACTTCTTGGTCACCAATTTTGTCTACATTTCTTCAAATTCCCATTTGTACCAAAACGGGACGATTTTCTTCCCAAAGTTTCAAAACTATAGTTACGACTATATATTGGTTACATTCGTTTCTAAAGTGGTTCAAAGCTATATTTAGAATATTATACTAATATATTGAACTTTGGTTACTCTTTGGTCACCAATTTTGTCTACATTTCTTCAAATTTCAATTTGTACCAAAATGGGACGATTTCCTTCCCAAAGTTTCAAAACTATAGTTAGGACTATATATTGGTTAGAATCCCTTCTAAAGGGGTTCAAATCTATATTTAGACTATTATAGTAATATATTGAACTTTGGTTACTCCTTGGTCACCAATTTTGTTTACATTTCCTCAAATTCCCATTTGTACCAAAACGGGACGATTTTCTTCCCAAAGTTTCAAAACTATAGTTACGACTATATATTGGTTGCATTCGTTCCTAAAGTGGTTCAAAGCTATATTAAGAATATTATAATAATATATTCAACATTGGTTACTTTTTGGTCACCAATTTTGTCTACATTTCTCCAAATTCCCATTTGTACCAAAACGGGACGATTTCGTTCCCAAAGTTTCAAAACTATACTTAGGACTATATATTGGTTAGAATCCATTCTAAAGGGCTTCAAAGCTATATTTAGACTATTATACTAATATATTGAACTTTGGTTACTCTTTGGTCACCAATTTTGTCTACATTTCTTCAAATTTCAATTTGTACCAAAACGGGACGATTTCCTTCCCAAAGTTTCAAAACTATAGTTAGGACTATATATTGGTTAGAATCCCTTCTAAAGGGCTTCAAAGCTATATTTAGACTATTATAGTAATATATTGAACTTTGGTTACTCCTTGGTCACCAATTTTGTTTACATTTCCTCAAATTCCCATTTGTACCAAAACGGGACGATTTTTTTCCCAAAGTTTCAAAACTATAGTTACGACTATATATTGGTTGCATTCGTTCCTAAAGTGGTTCAAAGCTATATTTAGAATATTATAATAATATATTCAACATTGGTTACTTTTTGGTCACCAATTTTGTCTACATTTCTCCAAATTCCCATTTGTACCAAAACGGGACGATTTCGTTCCCAAAGTTTCAAAACTATACTTAGGACTATATATTGGTTAGAATCCATTCTAAAGGGCTTCAAAGCTATATTTAGACTATTATACTAATATATTGAACTTTGGTTACTCTTTGGTCACCAATTTTGTCTACATTTCTTCAAATTTCAATTTGTACCAAAACGGGACGATTTCCTTCCCAAAGTTTCAAAACTATAGTTAGGACTATATATTGGTTAGAATCCCTTCTAAAGGGCTTCAAAGCTATATTTAGACTATTATAGTAATATATTGAACTTTGGTTACTCCTTGGTCACCAATTTTGTTTACATTCCTCAAATTCCCATTTGTACCAAAACGGGACGATTTTCTTCCCAAAGTTTCAAAACTATAGTTACGACTATATATTGGTTGCATTCGTTCCTAAAGTGGTTCAAAGCTATATTTAGAATATTATAATAATATATTCAACATTGGTTACTTTTTGGTCACCAATTTTGTCTACATTTCTCCAAATTCCCATTTGTACCAAAACGGGACGATTTCGTTCCCAAAGTTTCAAAACTATACTTAGGACTATATATTGGTTAGAATCCATTCTAAAGGGCTTCAAAGCTATATTTAGACTATTATACTAATATATTGAACTTTGGTTACTCTTTGGTCACCAATTTTGTCTACATTTCTTCAAATTTCAATTTGTACCAAAACGGGACGATTTCCTTCCCAAAGTTTCAAAACTATAGTTAGGACTATATATTGGTTAGAATCCCTTCTAAAGGGCTTCAAAGCTATATTTAGACTATTATAGTAATATATTGAACTTTGGTTACTCCTTGGTCACCAATTTTGTTTACATTTCCTCAAATTCCCATTTGTACCAAAACGGGACGATTTTCTTCCCAAAGTTTCAAAACTATAGTTACGACTATATATTGGTTGCATTCGTTCCTAAAGTGGTTCAAAGCTATATTTAGAATATTATAATAATATATTCAACATTGGTTACTTTTTGGTCACCAATTTTGTCTACATTTCTCCAAATTCCCATTTGTACCAAAACGGGACGATTTCGTTCCCAAAGTTTCAAAACTATACTTAGGACTATATATTGGTTAGAATCCATTCTAAAGGGCTTCAAAGCTATATTTAGACTATTATACTAATATATTGAACTTTGGTTACTCTTTGGTCACCAATTTTGTCTACATTTCTTCAAATTTCAATTTGTACCAAAACGGGACGATTTTCTTCCCAAAGTTTCAAAACTATAGTTACGACTATATATTGGTTACATTCGTTTCTAAAGTGGTTCAAAGCTATATTTAGAATATTATACTAATATATTCAACATTGGTTACTCCTTGATCACCAATTTTGTCTACATTTCTTCAAATTTCAATTTGTACCAAAACGGGACGATTTTCTTCCCAAAGTTTCAAAACTATAATTAGGACTATATATTGGTTAGAATCCCTTCTAAAGGGGTTCAAATCTATATTTAGACTATTATAGTAATATATTGAACTTTGGTTACTCCTTGGTCACCAATTTTGTTTACATTTCCTCAAATTCCCATTTGTACCAAAACGGGACGATTTTCTTCCCAAAGTTTCAAAACTATAGTTACGACTATATATTGGTTGCATTCGTTCCTAAAGTGGTTCAAAGCTATATTTAGAATATTATAATAATATATTCAACATTGGTTACTTCTTGGTCACCAATTTTGTCTACATTTCTTCAAATTCCCATTTGTACCAAAACGGGACGATTTTCTTCCCAAAGTTTCAAAACTATAGTTACGACTATATATTGGTTACATTCGTTTCTAAAGTGGTTCAAAGCTATATTTAGAATATTATACTAATATATTGAACTTTGGTTACTCTTTGGTCACCAATTTTGTCTACATTTCTTCAAATTTCAATTTGTACCAAAATGGGACGATTTCCTTCCCAAAGTTTCAAAACTATAGTTAGGACTATATATTGGTTAGAATCCCTTCTAAAGGGGTTCAAATCTATATTTAGACTATTATAGTAATATATTGAACTTTGGTTACTCCTTGGTCACCAATTTTGTTTACATTTCCTCAAATTCCCATTTGTACCAAAACGGGACGATTTTCTTCCCAAAGTTTCAAAACTATAGTTACGACTATATATTGGTTGCATTCGTTCCTAAAGTGGTTCAAAGCTATATTTAGAATATTATAATAATATATTCAACATTGGTTACTTTTTGGTCACCAATTTTGTCTACATTTCTCCAAATTCCCATTTGTACCAAAACGGGACGATTTCGTTCCCAAAGTTTCAAAACTATACTTAGGACTATATATTGGTTAGAATCCATTCTAAAGGGCTTCAAAGCTATATTTAGACTATTATACTAATATATTGAACTTTGGTTACTCTTTGGTCACCAATTTTGTCTACATTTCTTCAAATTTCAATTTGTACCAAAACGGGACGATTTTCTTCCCAAAGTTTCAAAACTATAGTTACGACTATATATTGGTTACATTCGTTTCTAAAGTGGTTCAAAGCTATATTTAGAATATTATACTAATATATTGAACTTTGGTTACTCTTTGGTCACCAATTTTGTCTACATTTCTTCAAATTTCAATTTGTACCAAAACGGGACGATTTCCTTCCCAAAGTTTCAAAACTATAATTAGGACTATATATTGGTTAGAATCCCTTCTAAAGGGGTTCAAATCTATATTTAGACTATTATAGTAATATATTGAACTTTGGTTACTCCTTGGTCACCAATTTTGTTTACATTTCCTCAAATTCCCATTTGTACCAAAACGGGACGATTTTCTTCCCAAAGTTTCAAAACTATAGTTACGACTATATATTGGTTGCATTCGTTCCTAAAGTGGTTCAAAGCTATATTTAGAATATTATAATAATATATTCAACATTGGTTACTTCTTGGTCACCAATTTTGTCTACATTTCTTCAAATTCCCATTTGTACCAAAACGGGACGATTTTCTTCCCAAAGTTTCAAAACTATAGTTACGACTATATATTGGTTACATTCGTTTCTAAAGTGGTTCAAAGCTATATTTAGAATATTATACTAATATATTGAACTTTGGTTACTCTTTGGTCACCAATTTTGTCTACATTTCTTCAAATTTCAATTTGTACCAAAATGGGACGATTTCCTTCCCAAAGTTTCAAAACTATAGTTAGGACTATATATTGGTTAGAATCCCTTCTAAAGGGGTTCAAATCTATATTTAGACTATTATAGTAATATATTGAACTTTGGTTACTCCTTGGTCACCAATTTTGTTTACATTTCCTCAAATTCCCATTTGTACCAAAACGGGACGATTTTCTTCCCAAAGTTTCAAAACTATAGTTACGACTATATATTGGTTGCATTCGTTCCTAAAGTGGTTCAAAGCTATATTTAGAATATTATAATAATATATTCAACATTGGTTACTTTTTGGTCACCAATTTTGTCTACATTTCTCCAAATTCCCATTTGTACCAAAACGGGACGATTTCGTTCCCAAAGTTTCAAAACTATACTTAGGACTATATATTGGTTAGAATCCATTCTAAAGGGCTTCAAAGCTATATTTAGACTATTATACTAATATATTGAACTTTGGTTACTCTTTGGTCACCAATTTTGTCTACATTTCTTCAAATTTCAATTTGTACCAAAACGGGACGATTTCCTTCCCAAAGTTTCAAAACTATAGTTAGGACTATATATTGGTTAGAATCCCTTCTAAAGGGCTTCAAAGCTATATTTAGACTATTATAGTAATATATTGAACTTTGGTTACTCCTTGGTCACCAATTTTGTTTACATTTCCTCAAATTCCCATTTGTACCAAAACGGGACGATTTTCTTCCCAAAGTTTCAAAACTATAGTTACGACTATATATTGGTTGCATTCGTTCCTAAAGTGGTTCAAAGCTATATTTAGAATATTATAATAATATATTCAACATTGGTTACTTTTTGGTCACCAATTTTGTCTACATTTCTCCAAATTCCCATTTGTACCAAAACGGGACGATTTCGTTCCCAAAGTTTCAAAACTATACTTAGGACTATATATTGGTTAGAATCCATTCTAAAGGGCTTCAAAGCTATATTTAGACTATTATACTAATATATTGAACTTTGGTTACTCTTTGGTCACCAATTTTGTCTACATTTCTTCAAATTTCAATTTGTACCAAAACGGGACGATTTTCTTCCCAAAGTTTCAAAACTATAGTTACGACTATATATTGGTTACATTCGTTTCTAAAGTGGTTCAAAGCTATATTTAGAATATTATACTAATATATTCAACATTGGTTACTCCTTGATCACCAATTTTGTCTACATTTCTTCAAATTTCAATTTGTACCAAAACGGGACGATTTTCTTCCCAAAGTTTCAAAACTATAGTTACGACTATATATTGGTTACATTCGTTTCTAAAGTGGTTCAAAGCTATATTTAGAATATTATACTAATATATTGAACTTTGGTTACTCTTTGGTCACCAATTTTGTCTACATTTCTTCAAATTTCAATTTGTACCAAAATGGGACGATTTCCTTCCCAAAGTTTCAAAACTATAGTTAGGACTATATATTGGTTAGAATCCCTTCTAAAGGGGTTCAAATCTATATTTAGACTATTATAGTAATATATTAAACTTTGGTTACTCCTTGGTCACCAATTTTGTTTACATTTCCTCAAATTCCCATTTGTACCAAAACGGGACGATTTTCTTCCCAAAGTTTCAAAACTATAGTTACGACTATATATTGGTTGCATTTGTTCCTAAAGTGGTTCAAAGCTATATTTAGAATATTATACTAATATATTCAACATTGGTTACTCCTTTGTCACCAATTTTGTTTACATTTCCTCAAATTCCCATTTGTACCAAAACGGGACGATTTTCTTCCCAAAGTTTCAAAACTATAGTTACGACTATATATTGGTTGCATTCGTTCCTAAAGTGGTTCAAAGCTATATTTAGAATATTATAATAATATATTCAACATTGGTTACTTCTTGGTCACCAATTTTGTCTACATTTCTTCAAATTCCCATTTGTACCAAAACGGGACGATTTTCTTCCCAAAGTTTCAAAACTATAGTTACGACTATATATTGGTTACATTCGTTTCTAAAGTGGTTCAAAGCTATATTTAGAATATTATACTAATATATTCAACATTGGTTACTCCTTGATCACCAATTTTGTCTACATTTCTTCAAATTTCCATTTGTACGAAAACGGGACGATTTTCTTCCCAAAGTTTTAAAACTATAGTTAGGACTATATATTGGTTAGAATCCATTCTAAAGGGGTTCAAAGCTATATTTAGACTATTATACTAATATATTGAACTTTTGTTACTCCTTGATCACCAATTTTGTCTACATTTCTTCAACTTCCCATTGGTACCAAAACGGGACGATTTCGTTCCCAAAGTTTCAAAACTTTACTTAGGACTATATATTGGTTAGAATCCCTTCTAAAGGGCTTCAAAGCTATATTTAGACTATTATACTAATATATTGAACTTTGGTTACTCCTTGATCACCAATTTTGTCTACATTTCTTCAAATTCCCATTTGTACCAAAACGGGACGATTTCGTTCCCAAAGTTTCAAAACTATACTTAGGACTATATATTGGTTAGAATCCATTCTAAAGGGCTTCAAAGCTATATTTAGACTATTATACTAATATATTGAACATTGGTTACTCTTTGGTCACCAATTTTGTCTACATTTCTTCAAATTTCAATTTGTACCAAAACGGGACGATTTCCTTCCCAAAGTTTCAAAACTATAATTAGGACTATATATTGGTTAGAATCCCTTCTAAAGGGGTTCAAATCTATATTTAGACTATTATAGTAATATATTGAACTTTGGTTACTCCTTGGTCACCAATTTTGTTTACATTTCCTCAAATTCCCATTTGTACCAAAACGGGACGATTTTCTTCCCAAAGTTTCAAAACTATAGTTACGACTATATATTGGTTGCATTCGTTCCAAAAGTGGTTCAAAGCTATATTTAGACTATTATACTAATATATTGAACTTTGGTTACTCTTTGGTCACCAATTTTGTCTACATTTCTTCAAATTTCAATTTGTACCAAAACGGGACGATTTCCTTCCCAAAGTTTCAAAACTATAGTTAGGACTATATATTGGTTAGAATCCCTTCTAAAGGGGTTCAAATCTATATTTAGACTATTATACTAATATATTGAACTTTGGTTACTCCTTGATCACCAATTTTGTCTACATTTCTTCAAATTCCCATTTGTACCAAAACGGGACGATTTCGTTCCCAAAGTTTCAAAACTATACTTAGGACTATATATTGGTTAGAATCCATTCTAAAGGGCTTCAAAGCAATATTTAGACTATTATACTAATATATTGAAGTTTGGTTACTCTTTGGTCACCAATTTTGTCTACATTTCTTCAAATTTCCATTTCTACCAAAACGGGATCATTTTCTTCCCAAAGTTTCAAAACTATAGTTAGGACTATATATTGGTTAGAATCCATTCTAAAGGGGTTCAAAGCTATATTTAGACTATTATACTAAAATATTGAACTTTGGTTACTCCTTAATCACCAATTTTGTCTACATTTCTTCAAATTCCCATTTGTACCAAAACGGGACGATTTCGTTCCCAAAGTTTCAAAACTTTACTTAGGACTATATATTGGTTAGAATCCATTCTAAAGGGGTTCAAAGCTATATTTAGACTATTATACTAATATATTGAACTTTGGTTACTCCTTGATCACCAATTTTGTCTACATTTCTTCAAATTCCCATTTGAACCAAAACGGGACGATTTCGTTCCCAAAGTTTCAAAACTATAGTTAGGACTATATATTGGTTAGAATCCATTCTAAAGGGGTTCAAAGCTATATTTAGACTATTATACTAATATATTGAACTTTGGTTACTCCTTGCTCACCAATTTTGTCTACATTTCTTCAAATTCTCATTTGTACCAAAACGGGACGATTTGGTTCCCAAAGTTTCAAAACTATACTTAGGACTATATATTGGTTAGAATCCATTCTAAAGGGCTTCAAAGCTATATTTAGACTATTATACTAATATATTGAACATTGGTTACTCTTTGGTCACCAATTTTGTCTACATTTCTTCAAATTTCAATTTGTACCAAAACGGGACGATTTCCTTCCCAAAGTTTCAAAACTATAATTAGGACTATATATTGGTTAGAATCCCTTCTAAAGGGGTTCAAATCTATATTTAGACTATTATAGTAATATATTGAACTTTGGTTACTCCTTGGTCACCAATTTTGTTTACATTTCCTCAAATTCCCATTTGTACCAAAACGGGACGATTTTCTTCCCAAAGTTTCAAAACTATAGTTACGACTATATATTGGTTGCATTCGTTCCTAAAGTGGTTCAAAGCTATATTTAGACTATTATACTAATATATTGAACTTTGGTTACTCTTTGGTCACCAATTTTGTCTACATTTCTTCAAATTTCAATTTGTACCAAAACTGGACGATTTCCTTCCCAAAGTTTCAAAACTATAGTTAGGACTATATATTGGTTAGAATCCCTTCTAAAGGGGTTCAAATCTATATTTAGACTATTATACTAATATATTGAACTTTGGTTACTCCTTGATCACCAATTTTGTCTACATTTCTTCAAATTCCCATTTGTACCAAAACGGGACGATTTCGTTCCCAAAGTTTCAAAACTATACTTAGGACTATATATTGGTTAGAATCCATTCTAAAGGGCTTCAAAGCTATATTTAGACTATTATACTAATATATTGAACTTTGGTTACTCCTTGATCACCAATTTTGTCTACATTTCTTCAAATTTCCATTTCTACCAAAACGGGACGATTTCGTTCCCAAAGTTTCAAAACTATAGTTAGGACTATATATTGGTAAGAATCCATTCTAAAGGGGTTCAAAGCTATATTTAGACTATTATACTAATATATTGAACTTTGGTTACTCCTTGCTCACCAATTTTGTCTACATTTCTTCAAATTCTCATTTGTACCAAAACGGGACGATTTGGTTCCCAAAGTTTCAAAACTATACTTAGGACTATATATTGGTTAGAATCCATTCTAAAGGGCTTCAAAGCTATATTTAGACTATTATACTAATATATTGAAATTTGGTTACTCCTTGGTCACCAATTTTGTTTACATTTCCTCAAATTCCCATTTGTACCAAAACGGGACGATTTCGTTCCCAAAGTTTCAAAACTTTACTTAGGACTATATATTGGTTAGAATCCATTCTAAAGGGGTTCAAAGCTATATTTAGACTATTATACTAATATATTGAACTTTGGTTACTCCTTGATCACCAATTTTGTCTACATTTCTTCAAATTCCCATTTGAACCAAAACGGGACGATTTCGTTCCCAAAGTTTCAAAACTTTACTTAGGACTATATATTGGTTAGAATCCATTCTAAAGGGGTTCAAAGCTATATTTAGACTATTATACTAATATATTGAACTTTGGTTACTCCTTGATCACCAATTTTGTCTACATTTCTTCAAATTCCCATTTGAACCAAAACGGGACGATTTCGTTCCCAAAGTTTCAAAACTATAGTTAGGACTATATATTGGTTAGAATCCATTCTAAAGGGGTTCAAAGCTATATTTAGACTATTATACTAATATATTGAACTTTGGTTACTCCTTGCTCACCAATTTTGTCTACATTTCTTCAAATTCTCATTTGTACCAAAACGGGACGATTTGGTTCCCAAAGTTTCAAAACTATACTTAGGACTATATATTGGTTAGAATCCATTCTAAAGGGCTTCAAAGCTATATTTAGACTATTATACTAATATATTGAACATTGGTTACTCTTTGGTCACCAATTTTGTCTACATTTCTTCAAATTTCAATTTGTACCAAAACGGGACGATTTCCTTCCCAAAGTTTCAAAACTATAATTAGGACTATATATTGGTTAGAATCCCTTCTAAAGGGGTTCAAATCTATATTTAGACTATTATAGTAATATATTGAACTTTGGTTACTCCTTGGTCACCAATTTTGTTTACATTTCCTCAAATTCCCATTTGTACCAAAACGGGACGATTTTCTTCCCAAAGTTTCAAAACTATAGTTACGACTATATATTGGTTGCATTCGTTCCTAAAGTGGTTCAAAGCTATATTTAGACTATTATACTAATATATTGAACTTTGGTTACTCTTTGGTCACCAATTTTGTCTACATTTCTTCAAATTTCAATTTGTACCAAAACGGGACGATTTCCTTCCCAAAGTTTCAAAACTATAGTTAGGACTATATATTGGTTAGAATCCCTTCTAAAGGGGTTCAAATCTATATTTAGACTATTATACTAATATATTGAACTTTGGTTACTCCTTGATCACCAATTTTGTCTACATTTCTTCAAATTCCCATTTGTACCAAAACGGGACGATTTCGTTCCCAAAGTTTCAAAACTATACTTAGGACTATATATTGGTTAGAATCCATTCTAAAGGGCTTCAAAGCTATATTTAGACTATTATACTAATATATTGAAGTTTGGTTACTCTTTGGTCACCAATTTTGTCTACATTTCTTCAAATTTCCATTTCTACCAAAACGGGATCATTTTCTTCCCAAAGTTTCAAAACTATAGTTAGGACTATATATTGGTTAGAATCCATTCTAAAGGGGTTCAAAGCTATATTTAGACTATTATACTAAAATATTGAACTTTGGTTACTCCTTAATCACCAATTTTGTCTACATTTCTTCAAATTCCCATTTGTACCAAAACGGGACGATTTCGTTCCCAAAGTTTCAAAACTTTACTTAGGACTATATATTGGTTAGAATCCATTCTAAAGGGGTTCAAAGCTATATTTAGACTATTATACTAATATATTGAACTTTGGTTACTCCTTGATCACCAATTTTGTCTACATTTCTTCAAATTCCCATTTGAACCAAAACGGGACGATTTCGTTCCCAAAGTTTCAAAACTATAGTTAGGACTATATATTGGTAAGAATCCATTCTAAAGGGGTTCAAAGCTATATTTAGACTATTATACTAATATATTGAACTTTGGTTACTCCTTGCTCACCAATTTTGTCTACATTTCTTCAAATTCTCATTTGTACCAAAACGGGACGATTTGGTTCCCAAAGTTTCAAAACTATACTTAGGACTATATATTGGTTAGAATCCATTCTAAAGGGCTTCAAAGCTATATTTAGACTATTATACTAATATATTGAAATTTGGTTACTCCTTGGTCACCAATTTTGTTTACATTTCCTCAAATTCCCATTTGTACCAAAACGGGACGATTTTCTTCCCAAAGTTTCAAAACTATACTTAGGACTATATATTGGTTAGAATCCATTCTAAAGGGCTTCAAAGCTATATTTAGACTATTATACTAATATATTGAAATTTGGTTACTCCTTGGTCACCAATTTTGTTTACATTTCCTCAAATTCCCATTTGTACCAAAACGGGACGATTTTCTTCCCAAAGTTTCAAAACTATAGTTACGACTATATATTGGTTGCATTCGTTCCTAAAGTGGTTCAAAGCTATATTTAGAATATTATAATAATATATTCAACATTGGTTACTTCTTGGTCACCAATTTTGTCTACATTTCTCCAAATTCCCATTTGTACCAAAACGGGACGATTTTCTTCCCAAAGTTTCAAAACTATAGTTACGACTATATATTGGTTTCATTCGTTTCTAAAGTGGTTCAAAGCTATATTTAGAATATTATACTAATATATTCAACATTGGTTACTCCTTGATCACCAATTTTGTCTACATTTCTTCAAATTTCCATTTGTACCAAAACGGGACGATTTTCTTCCCAAAGTTTCAAAACTATAGTTAGGACTATATATTGGTTAGAATCCATTCTAAAGGGGTTCAAAGCTATATTTAGACTATTATACTAATATATTGAACTTTGGTTACTCCTTGATCACCAATTTTGTCTACATTTCTTCAAATTCCCAGTTGTACGAAAACGGGACGATTTTCTTCCCAAAGTTTTAAAACTATAGTTAGGACTATATATTGGTTAGAATCCATTCTAAAGGGGTTCAAAGCTATATTTAGACTATTATACTAATATATTGAACTTTTGTTACTCCTTGATCACCAATTTTGTCTACATTTCTTCAACTTCCCATTGGTACCAAAACGGGACGATTTCGTTCCCAAAGTTTCAAAACTTTACTTAGGACTATATATTGGTTAGAATCCCTTCTAAAGGGCTTCAAAGCTATATTTAGACTATTATACTAATATATTGAACTTTGGTTACTCCTTGATCACCAATTTTGTCTACATTTCTTCAAATTCCCATTTGTACCAAAACGGGACGATTTCGTTCCCAAAGTTTCAAAACTATACTTAGGACTATATATTGGTTAGAATCCATTCTAAAGGGCTTCAAAGCTATATTTAGACTATTATACTAATATATTGAACATTGGTTACTCTTTGGTCACCAATTTTGTCTACATTTCTTCAAATTTCAATTTGTACCAAAACGGGACGATTTCCTTCCCAAAGTTTCAAAACTATAATTAGGACTATATATTGGTTAGAATCCCTTCTAAAGGGGTTCAAATCTATATTTAGACTATTATAGTAATATATTGAACTTTGGTTACTCCTTGGTCACCAATTTTGTTTACATTTCCTCAAATTCCCATTTGTACCAAAACGGGACGATTTTCTTCCCAAAGTTTCAAAACTATAGTTACGACTATATATTGGTTGCATTCGTTCCTAAAGTGGTTCAAAGCTATATTTAGACTATTATACTAATATATTGAACTTTGGTTACTCTTTGGTCACCAATTTTGTCTACATTTCTTCAAATTTCAATTTGTACCAAAACGGGACGATTTCCTTCCCAAAGTTTCAAAACTATAGTTAGGACTATATATTGGTTAGAATCCCTTCTAAAGGGGTTCAAATCTATATTTAGACTATTATACTAATATATTGAACTTTGGTTACTCCTTGATCACCAATTTTGTCTACATTTCTTCAAATTCCCATTTGTACCAAAACGGGACGATTTCGTTCCCAAAGTTTCAAAACTATACTTAGGACTATATATTGGTTAGAATCCATTCTAAAGGGCTTCAAAGCTATATTTAGACTATTATACTAATATATTGAAGTTTGGTTACTCTTTGGTCACCAATTTTGTCTACATTTCTTCAAATTTCCATTTCTACCAAAACGGGATCATTTTCTTCCCAAAGTTTCAAAACTATAGTTAGGACTATATATTGGTTAGAATCCATTCTAAAGGGGTTCAAAGCTATATTTAGACTATTATACTAAAATATTGAACTTTGGTTACTCCTTAATCACCAATTTTGTCTACATTTCTTCAAATTCCCATTTGTACCAAAACGGGACGATTTCGTTCCCAAAGTTTCAAAACTTTACTTAGGACTATATATTGGTTAGAATCCATTCTAAAGGGGTTCAAAGCTATATTTAGACTATTATACTAATATATTGAACTTTGGTTACTCCTTGATCACCAATTTTGTCTACATTTCTTCAAATTCCCATTTGAACCAAAACGGGACGATTTCGTTCCCAAAGTTTCAAAACTTTACTTAGGACTATATATTGGTTAGAATCCATTCTAAAGGGGTTCAAAGCTATATTTAGACTATTATACTAATATATTGAACTTTGGTTACTCCTTGATCACCAATTTTGTCTACATTTCTTCAAATTCCCATTTGAACCAAAACGGGACGATTTCGTTCCCAAAGTTTCAAAACTATAGTTAGGACTATATATTGGTTAGAATCCATTCTAAAGGGGTTCAAAGCTATATTTAGACTATTATACTAATATATTGAACTTTGGTTACTCCTTGCTCACCAATTTTGTCTACATTTCTTCAAATTCTCATTTGTACCAAAACGGGACGATTTGGTTCCCAAAGTTTCAAAACTATACTTAGGACTATATATTGGTTAGAATCCATTCTAAAGGGCTTCAAAGCTATATTTAGACTATTATACTAATATATTGAACATTGGTTACTCTTTGGTCACCAATTTTGTCTACATTTCTTCAAATTTCAATTTGTACCAAAACGGGACGATTTCCTTCCCAAAGTTTCAAAACTATAATTAGGACTATATATTGGTTAGAATCCCTTCTAAAGGGGTTCAAATCTATATTTAGACTATTATAGTAATATATTGAACTTTGGTTACTCCTTGGTCACCAATTTTGTTTACATTTCCTCAAATTCCCATTTGTACCAAAACGGGACGATTTTCTTCCCAAAGTTTCAAAACTATAGTTACGACTATATATTGGTTGCATTCGTTCCTAAAGTGGTTCAAAGCTATATTTAGACTATTATACTAATATATTGAACTTTGGTTACTCTTTGGTCACCAATTTTGTCTACATTTCTTCAAATTTCAATTTGTACCAAAACGGGACGATTTCCTTCCCAAAGTTTCAAAACTATAGTTAGGACTATATATTGGTTAGAATCCCTTCTAAAGGGGTTCAAATCTATATTTAGACTATTATAATAATATATTGAACTTTGGTTACTCCTTGATCACCAATTTTGTCTACATTTCTTCAAATTCCCATTTGTACCAAAACGGGACGATTTCGTTCCCAAAGTTTCAAAACTATACTTAGGACTATATATTGGTTAGAATCCATTCTAAAGGGCTTCAAAGCTATATTTAGACTATTATACTAATATATTGAAGTTTGGTTACTCTTTGGTCACCAATTTTGTCTACATTTCTTCAAATTTCCATTTCTACCAAAACGGGATCATTTTCTTCCCAAAGTTTCAAAACTATAGTTAGGACTATATATTGGTTAGAATCCATTCTAAAGGGGTTCAAAGCTATATTTAGACTATTATACTAAAATATTGAACTTTGGTTACTCCTTAATCACCAATTTTGTCTACATTTCTTCAAATTCCCATTTGTACCAAAACGGGACGATTTCGTTCCCAAAGTTTCAAAACTTTACTTAGGACTATATATTGGTTAGAATCCATTCTAAAGGGGTTCAAAGCTATATTTAGACTATTATACTAATATATTGAACTTTGGTTACTCCTTGATCACCAATTTTGTCTACATTTCTTCAAATTCCCATTTGAACCAAAACGGGACGATTTCGTTCCCAAAGTTTCAAAACTTTACTTAGGACTATATATTGGTTAGAATCCATTCTAAAGGGGTTCAAAGCTATATTTAGACTATTATACTAATATATTGAACTTTGGTTACTCCTTGATCACCAATTTTGTCTACATTTCTTCAAATTCCCATTTGAACCAAAACGGGACGATTTCGTTCCCAAAGTTTCAAAACTATAGTTAGGACTATATATTGGTTAGAATCCATTCTAAAGGGGTTCAAAGCTATATTTAGACTATTATACTAATATATTGAACTTTGGTTACTCCTTGCTCACCAATTTTGTCTACATTTCTTCAAATTCTCATTTGTACCAAAACGGGACGATTTGGTTCCCAAAGTTTCAAAACTATACTTAGGACTATATATTGGTTAGAATCCATTCTAAAGGGCTTCAAAGCTATATTTAGACTATTATACTAATATATTGAACATTGGTTACTCTTTGGTCACCAATTTTGTCTACATTTCTTCAAATTTCAATTTGTACCAAAACGGGACGATTTCCTTCCCAAAGTTTCAAAACTATAATTAGGACTATATATTGGTTAGAATCCCTTCTAAAGGGGTTCAAATCTATATTTAGACTATTATAGTAATATATTGAACTTTGGTTACTCCTTGGTCACCAATTTTGTTTACATTTCCTCAAATTCCCATTTGTACCAAAACGGGACGATTTTCTTCCCAAAGTTTCAAAACTATAGTTACGACTATATATTGGTTGCATTCGTTCCTAAAGTGGTTCAAAGCTATATTTAGACTATTATACTAATATATTGAACTTTGGTTACTCTTTGGTCACCAATTTTGTCTACATTTCTTCAAATTTCAATTTGTACCAAAACGGGACGATTTCCTTCCCAAAGTTTCAAAACTATAGTTAGGACTATATATTGGTTAGAATCCCTTCTAAAGGGGTTCAAATCTATATTTAGACTATTATACTAATATATTGAACTTTGGTTACTCCTTGATCACCAATTTTGTCTACATTTCTTCAAATTCCCATTTGTACCAAAACGGGACGATTTCGTTCCCAAAGTTTCAAAACTATACTTAGGACTATATATTGGTTAGAATCCATTCTAAAGGGCTTCAAAGCTATATTTAGACTATTATACTAATATATTGAAGTTTGGTTACTCTTTGGTCACCAATTTTGTCTACATTTCTTCAAATTTCCATTTCTACCAAAACGGGATCATTTTCTTCCCAAAGTTTCAAAACTATAGTTAGGACTATATATTGGTTAGAATCCATTCTAAAGGGGTTCAAAGCTATATTTAGACTATTATACTAAAATATTGAACTTTGGTTACTCCTTAATCACCAATTTTGTCTACATTTCTTCAAATTCCCATTTGTACCAAAACGGGACGATTTCGTTCCCAAAGTTTCAAAACTTTACTTAGGACTATATATTGGTTAGAATCCATTCTAAAGGGGTTCAAAGCTATATTTAGACTATTATACTAATATATTGAACTTTGGTTACTCCTTGATCACCAATTTTGTCTACATTTCTTCAAATTCCCATTTGAACCAAAACGGGACGATTTCGTTCCCAAAGTTTCAAAACTATAGTTAGGACTATATATTGGTAAGAATCCATTCTAAAGGGGTTCAAAGCTATATTTAGACTATTATACTAATATATTGAACTTTGGTTACTCCTTGCTCACCAATTTTGTCTACATTTCTTCAAATTCTCATTTGTACCAAAACGGGACGATTTGGTTCCCAAAGTTTCAAAACTATACTTAGGACTATATATTGGTTAGAATCCATTCTAAAGGGCTTCAAAGCTATATTTAGACTATTATACTAATATATTGAAATTTGGTTACTCCTTGGTCACCAATTTTGTTTACATTTCCTCAAATTCCCATTTGTACCAAAACGGGACGATTTTCTTCCCAAAGTTTCAAAACTATACTTAGGACTATATATTGGTTAGAATCCATTCTAAAGGGCTTCAAAGCTATATTTAGACTATTATACTAATATATTGAAATTTGGTTACTCCTTGGTCACCAATTTTGTTTACATTTCCTCAAATTCCCATTTGTACCAAAACGGGACGATTTTCTTCCCAAAGTTTCAAAACTATAGTTACGACTATATATTGGTTGCATTCGTTCCTAAAGTGGTTCAAAGCTATATTTAGAATATTATAATAATATATTCAACATTGGTTACTTCTTGGTCACCAATTTTGTCTACATTTCTCCAAATTCCCATTTGTACCAAAACGGGACGATTTTCTTCCCAAAGTTTCAAAACTATAGTTACGACTATATATTGGTTTCATTCGTTTCTAAAGTGGTTCAAAGCTATATTTAGAATATTATACTAATATATTCAACATTGGTTACTCCTTGATCACCAATTTTGTCTACATTTCTTCAAATTTCCATTTGTACCAAAACGGGACGATTTTCTTCCCAAAGTTTCAAAACTATAGTTAGGACTATATATTGGTTAGAATCCATTCTAAAGGGGTTCAAAGCTATATTTAGACTATTATACTAATATATTGAACTTTGGTTACTCCTTGATCACCAATTTTGTCTACATTTCTTCAAATTCCCAGTTGTACGAAAACGGGACGATTTTCTTCCCAAAGTTTTAAAACTATAGTTAGGACTATATATTGGTTAGAATCCATTCTAAAGGGGTTCAAAGCTATATTTAGACTATTATACTAATATATTGAACTTTTGTTACTCCTTGATCACCAATTTTGTCTACATTTCTTCAACTTCCCATTGGTACCAAAACGGGACGATTTCGTTCCCAAAGTTTCAAAACTTTACTTAGGACTATATATTGGTTAGAATCCCTTCTAAAGGGCTTCAAAGCTATATTTAGACTATTATACTAATATATTGAACTTTGGTTACTCCTTGATCACCAATTTTGTCTACATTTCTTCAAATTCCCATTTGTACCAAAACGGGACGATTTCGTTCCCAAAGTTTCAAAACTATACTTAGGACTATATATTGGTTAGAATCCATTCTAAAGGGCTTCAAAGCTATATTTAGACTATTATACTAATATATTGAACTTTGGTTACTCTTTGGTCACCAATTTTGTCTACATTTCTTCAAATTTCAATTTGTACCAAAACGGGACGATTTCCTTCCCAAAGTTTCAAAACTATAATTAGGACTATATATTGGTTAGAATCCCTTCTAAAGGGGTTCAAATCTATATTTAGACTATTATAGTAATATATTGAACTTTGGTTACTCCTTGGTCACCAATTTTGTTTACATTTCCTCAAATTCCCATTTGTACCAAAACGGGACGATTTTCTTCCCAAAGTTTCAAAACTATAGTTACGACTATATATTGGTTGCATTCGTTCCTAAAGTGGTTCAAAGCTATATTTAGACTATTATACTAATATATTGAACTTTGGTTACTCTTTGGTCACCAATTTTGTCTACATTTCTTCAAATTTCAATTTGTACCAAAACGGGACGATTTCCTTCCCAAAGTTTCAAAACTATAGTTAGGACTATATATTGGTTAGAATCCCTTCTAAAGGGGTTCAAATCTATATTTAGACTATTATACTAATATATTGAACTTTGGTTACTCCTTGATCACCAATTTTGTCTACATTTCTTCAAATTCCCATTTGTACCAAAACGGGACGATTTCGTTCCCAAAGTTTCAAAACTATACTTAGGACTATATATTGGTTAGAATCCATTCTAAAGGGCTTCAAAGCTATATTTAGACTATTATACTAATATATTGAACTTTGGTTACTCTTTGGTCACCAATTTTGTCTACATTTCTTCAAATTTCCATTTCTACCAAAACGGGATCATTTTCTTCCCAAAGTTTCAAAACTATAGTTAGGACTATATATTGGTTAGAATCCATTCTAAAGGGGTTCAAAGCTATATTTAGACTATTATACTAAAATATTGAACTTTGGTTACTCCTTAATCACCAATTTTGTCTACATTTCTTCAAATTCCCATTTGTACCAAAACGGGACGATTTCGTTCCCAAAGTTTCAAAACTTTACTTAGGACTATATATTGGTTAGAATCCATTCTAAAGGGGTTCAAAGCTATATTTAGACTATTATACTAATATATTGAACTTTGGTTACTCCTTGATCACCAATTTTGTCTACATTTCTTCAAATTCCCATTTGTACCAAAACGGGACGATTTCGTTCCCAAAGTTTCAAAACTATAGTTAAGACTATATATTGGTTAGAATCCATTCTAAAGGGGTTCAAAGCTATATTTAGACTATTATACTAATATATTGAACTTTGGTTACTCTTTGGTCACCAATTTTGTCTACATTTCTTCAAATTTCAATTTGTACCAAAACGGGACGATTTCGTTCCCAAAGTTTCAAAACTATAGTTAGGACTATATATTGGTTAGAATCCATTCTAAAGGGCTTCAAAGCTATATTTAGACTATTATACTAATATATTGAAATTTGGTTACTCCTTGGTCACCAATTTTGTTTACATTTCCTCAAATTCCCATTTGTACCAAAACGGGACGATTTTCTTCCCAAAGTTTCAAAACTATACTTAGGACTATATATTGGTTAGAATCCATTCTAAAGGGCTTCAAAGCTATATTTAGACTATTATACTAATATATTGAAATTTGGTTACTCCTTGGTCACCAATTTTGTTTACATTTCCTCAAATTCCCATTTGTACCAAAACGGGACGATTTTCTTCCCAAAGTTTCAAAACTATAGTTACGACTATATATTGGTTGCATTCGTTCCTAAAGTGGTTCAAAGCTATATTTAGAATATTATAATAATATATTCAACATTGGTTACTTCTTGGTCACCAATTTTGTCTACATTTCTCCAAATTCCCATTTGTACCAAAACGGGACGATTTTCTTCCCAAAGTTTCAAAACTATAGTTACGACTATATATTGGTTTCATTCGTTTCTAAAGTGGTTCAAAGCTATATTTAGAATATTATACTAATATATTCAACATTGGTTACTCCTTGATCACCAATTTTGTCTACATTTCTTCAAATTTCCATTTGTACCAAAACGGGACGATTTTCTTCCCAAAGTTTCAAAACTATAGTTAGGACTATATATTGGTTAGAATCCATTCTAAAGGGGTTCAAAGCTATATTTAGACTATTATACTAATATATTGAACTTTGGTTACTCCTTGATCACCAATTTTGTCTACATTTCTTCAAATTCCCAGTTGTACGAAAACGGGACGATTTTCTTCCCAAAGTTTTAAAACTATAGTTAGGACTATATATTGGTTAGAATCCATTCTAAAGGGGTTCAAAGCTATATTTAGACTATTATACTAATATATTGAACTTTTGTTACTCCTTGATCACCAATTTTGTCTACATTTCTTCAACTTCCCATTGGTACCAAAACGGGACGATTTCGTTCCCAAAGTTTCAAAACTTTACTTAGGACTATATATTGGTTAGAATCCCTTCTAAAGGGCTTCAAAGCTATATTTAGACTATTATACTAATATATTGAACTTTGGTTACTCCTTGATCACCAATTTTGTCTACATTTCTTCAAATTCCCATTTGTACCAAAACGGGACGATTTCGTTCCCAAAGTTTCAAAACTATACTTAGGACTATATATTGGTTAGAATCCATTCTAAAGGGCTTCAAAGCTATATTTAGACTATTATACTAATATATTGAACTTTGGTTACTCTTTGGTCACCAATTTTGTCTACATTTCTTCAAATTTCAATTTGTACCAAAACGGGACGATTTCCTTCCCAAAGTTTCAAAACTATAGTTAGGACTATATATTGGTTAGAATCCCTTCTAAAGGGGTTCAAATCTATATTTAGACTATTATACTAATATATTGAACTTTGGTTACTCCTTGATCACCAATTTTGTCTACATTTCTTCAAATTCCCATTTGTACCAAAACGGGACGATTTCGTTCCCAAAGTTTCAAAACTATACTTAGGACTATATATTGGTTAGAATCCATTCTAAAGGGCTTCAAAGCTATATTTAGACTATTATACTAATATATTGAACTTTGGTTACTCTTTGGTCACCAATTTTGTCTACATTTCTTCAAATTTCCATTTCTACCAAAACGGGATCATTTTCTTCCCAAAGTTTCAAAACTATAGTTAGGACTATATATTGGTTAGAATCCATTCTAAAGGGGTTCAAAGCTATATTTAGACTATTATACTAAAATATTGAACTTTGGTTACTCCTTAATCACCAATTTTGTCTACATTTCTTCAAATTCCCATTTGTACCAAAACGGGACGATTTCGTTCCCAAAGTTTCAAAACTTTACTTAGGACTATATATTGGTTAGAATCCATTCTAAAGGGGTTCAAAGCTATATTTAGACTATTATACTAATATATTGAACTTTGGTTACTCCTTGATCACCAATTTTGTCTACATTTCTTCAAATTCCCATTTGTACCAAAACGGGACGATTTCGTTCCCAAAGTTTCAAAACTATAGTTAAGACTATATATTGGTTAGAATCCATTCTAAAGGGGTTCAAAGCTATATTTAGACTATTATACTAATATATTGAACTTTGGTTACTCTTTGGTCACCAATTTTGTCTACATTTCTTCAAATTTCAATTTGTACCAAAACGGGACGATTTCCTTCCCAAAGTTTCAAAACTATAATTAGGACTATATATTGGTTAGAATCCCTTCTAAAGGGGTTCAAATCTATATTTAGACTATTATAGTAATATATTGAACTTTGGTTACTCCTTGGTCACCAATTTTGTTTACATTTCCTCAAATTCCCATTTGTACCAAAACGGGACGATTTTCTTCCCAAAGTTTCAAAACTATAGTTACGACTATATATTGGTTGCATTCGTTCCTAAAGTGGTTCAAAGCTATATTTAGACTATTATACTAATATATTGAACTTTGGTTACTCTTTGGTCACCAATTTTGTCTACATTTCTTCAAATTCCCATTTGTACCAAAACGGGACGATTTCGTTCCCAAAGTTTCAAAACTTTACTTAGGACTATATATTGGTTAGAATCCATTCTAAAGGGGTTCAAAGCTATATTTAGACTATTATACTAATATATTGAACTTTGGTTACTCCTTGATCACCAATTTTGTCTACATTTCTTCAAATTCCCATTTGTACCAAAACGGGACGATTTCGTTCCCAAAGTTTCAAAACTATAGTTAAGACTATATATTGGTTAGAATCCATTCTAAAGGGGTTCAAAGCTATATTTAGACTATTATACTAATATATTGAACTTTGGTTACTCTTTGGTCACCAATTTTGTCTACATTTCTTCAAATTCCCATTTGAACCAAAACGGGACGATTTCGTTCCCAAAGTTTCAAAACTATAGTTAGGACTATATATTGGTAAGAATCCATTCTAAAGGGGTTCAAAGCTATATTTAGACTATTATACTAATATATTGAACTTTGGTTACTCCTTGCTCACCAATTTTGTCTACATTTCTTCAAATTCTCATTTGTACCAAAACGGGACGATTTGGTTCCCAAAGTTTCAAAACTATACTTAGGAGTATATATTGGTTAGAATCCATTCTAAAGGGCTTCAAAGCTATATTTAGACTATTATACTAATATATTGAAATTTGGTTACTCCTTGGTCACCAATTTTGTTTACATTTCCTCAAATTCCCATTTGTACCAAAACGGGACGATTTTCTTCCCAAAGTTTCAAAACTATACTTAGGACTATATATTGGTTAGAATCCATTCTAAAGGGCTTCAAAGCTATATTTAGACTATTATACTAATATATTGAAATTTGGTTACTCCTTGGTCACCAATTTTGTTTACATTTCCTCAAATTCCCATTTGTACCAAAACGGGACGATTTTCTTCCCAAAGTTTCAAAACTATAGTTACGACTATATATTGGTTGCATTCGTTCCTAAAGTGGTTCAAAGCTATATTTAGAATATTATAATAATATATTCAACATTGGTTACTTCTTGGTCACCAATTTTGTCTACATTTCTCCAAATTCCCATTTGTACCAAAACGGGACGATTTTCTTCCCAAAGTTTCAAAACTATAGTTACGACTATATATTGGTTTCATTCGTTTCTAAAGTGGTTCAAAGCTATATTTAGAATATTATACTAATATATTCAACATTGGTTACTCCTTGATCACCAATTTTGTCTACATTTCTTCAAATTTCCATTTGTACCAAAACGGGACGATTTTCTTCCCAAAGTTTCAAAACTATAGTTAGGACTATATATTGGTTAGAATCCATTCTAAAGGGGTTCAAAGCTATATTTAGACTATTATACTAATATATTGAACTTTGGTTACTCCTTGATCACCAATTTTGTCTACATTTCTTCAAATTCCCAGTTGTACGAAAACGGGACGATTTTCTTCCCAAAGTTTTAAAACTATAGTTAGGACTATATATTGGTTAGAATCCATTCTAAAGGGGTTCAAAGCTATATTTAGACTATTATACTAATATATTGAACTTTTGTTACTCCTTGATCACCAATTTTGTCTACATTTCTTCAACTTCCCATTGGTACCAAAACGGGACGATTTCGTTCCCAAAGTTTCAAAACTTTACTTAGGACTATATATTGGTTAGAATCCCTTCTAAAGGGCTTCAAAGCTATATTTAGACTATTATACTAATATATTGAACTTTGGTTACTCCTTGATCACCAATTTTGTCTACATTTCTTCAAATTCCCATTTGTACCAAAACGGGACGATTTCGTTCCCAAAGTTTCAAAACTATACTTAGGACTATATATTGGTTAGAATCCATTCTAAAGGGCTTCAAAGCTATATTTAGACTATTATACTAATATATTGAACTTTGGTTACTCTTTGGTCACCAATTTTGTCTACATTTCTTCAAATTTCAATTTGTACCAAAACGGGACGATTTCCTTCCCAAAGTTTCAAAACTATAATTAGGACTATATATTGGTTAGAATCCCTTCTAAAGGGGTTCAAATCTATATTTAGACTATTATAGTAATATATTGAACTTTGGTTACTCCTTGGTCACCAATTTTGTTTACATTTCTTCAACTTCCCATTGGTACCAAAACGGGACGATTTCGTTCCCAAAGTTTCAAAACTTTACTTAGGACTATATATTGGTTAGAATCCCTTCTAAAGGGCTTCAAAGCTATATTTAGACTATTATACTAATATATTGAACTTTGGTTACTCCTTGATCACCAATTTTGTCTACATTTCTTCAAATTCCCATTTGTACCAAAACGGGACGATTTCGTTCCCAAAGTTTCAAAACTATACTTAGGACTATATATTGGTTAGAATCCATTCTAAAGGGCTTCAAAGCTATATTTAGACTATTATACTAATATATTGAACTTTGGTTACTCTTTGGTCACCAATTTTGTCTACATTTCTTCAAATTTCAATTTGTACCAAAACGGGACGATTTCCTTCCCAAAGTTTCAAAACTATAATTAGGACTATATATTGGTTAGAATCCCTTCTAAAGGGGTTCAAATCTATATTTAGACTATTATAGTAATATATTGAACTTTGGTTACTCCTTGGTCACCAATTTTGTTTACATTTCCTCAAATTCCCATTTGTACCAAAACGGGACGATTTTCTTCCCAAAGTTTCAAAACTATAGTTACGACTATATATTGGTTGCATTCGTTCCTAAAGTGGTTCAAAGCTATATTTAGACTATTATACTAATATATTGAACTTTGGTTACTCTTTGGTCACCAATTTTGTCTACATTTCTTCAAATTTCAATTTGTACCAAAACGGGACGATTTCCTTCCCAAAGTTTCAAAACTATAGTTAGGACTATATATTGGTTAGAATCCCTTCTAAAGGGGTTCAAATCTATATTTAGACTATTATACTAATATATTGAACTTTGGTTACTCCTTGATCACCAATTTTGTCTACATTTCTTCAAATTCCCATTTGTACCAAAACGGGACGATTTCGTTCCCAAAGTTTCAAAACTATACTTAGGACTATATATTGGTTAGAATCCATTCTAAAGGGCTTCAAAGCTATATTTAGACTATTATACTAATATATTGAAGTTTGGTTACTCTTTGGTCACCAATTTTGTCTACATTTCTTCAAATTTCCATTTCTACCAAAACGGGATCATTTTCTTCCCAAAGTTTCAAAACTATAGTTAGGACTATATATTGGTTAGAATCCATTCTAAAGGGGTTCAAAGCTATATTTAGACTATTATACTAAAATATTGAACTTTGGTTACTCCTTAATCACCAATTTTGTCTACATTTCTTCAAATTCCCATTTGTACCAAAACGGGACGATTTCGTTCCCAAAGTTTCAAAACTTTACTTAGGACTATATATTGGTTAGAATCCATTCTAAAGGGGTTCAAAGCTATATTTAGACTATTATACTAATATATTGAACTTTGGTTACTCCTTGATCACCAATTTTGTCTACATTTCTTCAAATTCCCATTTGAACCAAAACGGGACGATTTCGTTCCCAAAGTTTCAAAACTATAGTTAGGACTATATATTGGTAAGAATCCATTCTAAAGGGGTTCAAAGCTATATTTAGACTATTATACTAATATATTGAACTTTGGTTACTCCTTGCTCACCAATTTTGTCTACATTTCTTCAAATTCTCATTTGTACCAAAACGGGACGATTTGGTTCCCAAAGTTTCAAAACTATACTTAGGACTATATATTGGTTAGAATCCATTCTAAAGGGCTTCAAAGCTATATTTAGACTATTATACTAATATATTGAAATTTGGTTACTCCTTGGTCACCAATTTTGTTTACATTTCCTCAAATTCCCATTTGTACCAAAACGGGACGATTTTCTTCCCAAAGTTTCAAAACTATACTTAGGACTATATATTGGTTAGAATCCATTCTAAAGGGCTTCAAAGCTATATTTAGACTATTATACTAATATATTGAAATTTGGTTACTCCTTGGTCACCAATTTTGTTTACATTTCCTCAAATTCCCATTTGTACCAAAACGGGACGATTTTCTTCCCAAAGTTTCAAAACTATAGTTACGACTATATATTGGTTGCATTCGTTCCTAAAGTGGTTCAAAGCTATATTTAGAATATTATAATAATATATTCAACATTGGTTACTTCTTGGTCACCAATTTTGTCTACATTTCTCCAAATTCCCATTTGTACCAAAACGGGACGATTTTCTTCCCAAAGTTTCAAAACTATAGTTACGACTATATATTGGTTTCATTCGTTTCTAAAGTGGTTCAAAGCTATATTTAGAATATTATACTAATATATTCAACATTGGTTACTCCTTGATCACCAATTTTGTCTACATTTCTTCAAATTTCCATTTGTACCAAAACGGGACGATTTTCTTCCCAAAGTTTCAAAACTATAGTTAGGACTATATATTGGTTAGAATCCATTCTAAAGGGGTTCAAAGCTATATTTAGACTATTATACTAATATATTGAACTTTGGTTACTCCTTGATCACCAATTTTGTCTACATTTCTTCAAATTCCCAGTTGTACGAAAACGGGACGATTTTCTTCCCAAAGTTTTAAAACTATAGTTAGGACTATATATTGGTTAGAATCCATTCTAAAGGGGTTCAAAGCTATATTTAGACTATTATACTAATATATTGAACTTTTGTTACTCCTTGATCACCAATTTTGTCTACATTTCTTCAACTTCCCATTGGTACCAAAACGGGACGATTTCGTTCCCAAAGTTTCAAAACTTTACTTAGGACTATATATTGGTTAGAATCCCTTCTAAAGGGCTTCAAAGCTATATTTAGACTATTATACTAATATATTGAACTTTGGTTACTCCTTGATCACCAATTTTGTCTACATTTCTTCAAATTCCCATTTGTACCAAAACGGGACGATTTCGTTCCCAAAGTTTCAAAACTATACTTAGGACTATATATTGGTTAGAATCCATTCTAAAGGGCTTCAAAGCTATATTTAGACTATTATACTAATATATTGAACTTTGGTTACTCTTTGGTCACCAATTTTGTCTACATTTCTTCAAATTTCAATTTGTACCAAAACGGGACGATTTCCTTCCCAAAGTTTCAAAACTATAATTAGGACTATATATTGGTTAGAATCCCTTCTAAAGGGGTTCAAATCTATATTTAGACTATTATAGTAATATATTGAACTTTGGTTACTCCTTGGTCACCAATTTTGTTTACATTTCCTCAAATTCCCATTTGTACCAAAACGGGACGATTTTCTTCCCAAAGTTTCAAAACTATAGTTACGACTATATATTGGTTGCATTCGTTCCTAAAGTGGTTCAAAGCTATATTTAGACTATTATACTAATATATTGAACTTTGGTTACTCTTTGGTCACCAATTTTGTCTACATTTCTTCAAATTTCAATTTGTACCAAAACGGGACGATTTCCTTCCCAAAGTTTCAAAACTATAGTTAGGACTATATATTGGTTAGAATCCCTTCTAAAGGGGTTCAAATCTATATTTAGACTATTATACTAATATATTGAACTTTGGTTACTCCTTGATCACCAATTTTGTCTACATTTCTTCAAATTCCCATTTGTACCAAAACGGGACGATTTCGTTCCCAAAGTTTCAAAACTATACTTAGGACTATATATTGGTTAGAATCCATTCTAAAGGGCTTCAAAGCTATATTTAGACTATTATACTAATATATTGAACTTTGGTTACTCTTTGGTCACCAATTTTGTCTACATTTCTTCAAATTTCCATTTCTACCAAAACGGGATCATTTTCTTCCCAAAGTTTCAAAACTATAGTTAGGACTATATATTGGTTAGAATCCATTCTAAAGGGGTTCAAAGCTATATTTAGACTATTATACTAAAATATTGAACTTTGGTTACTCCTTAATCACCAATTTTGTCTACATTTCTTCAAATTCCCATTTGTACCAAAACGGGACGATTTCGTTCCCAAAGTTTCAAAACTTTACTTAGGACTATATATTGGTTAGAATCCATTCTAAAGGGGTTCAAAGCTATATTTAGACTATTATACTAATATATTGAACTTTGGTTACTCTTTGGTCACCAATTTTGTCTACATTTCTTCAAATTTCAATTTGTACCAAAACGGGACGATTTCCTTCCCAAAGTTTCAAAACTATAGTTAGGACTATATATTGGTTAGAATCCCTTCTAAAGGGGTTCAAATCTATATTTAGACTATTATACTAATATATTGAACTTTGGTTACTCCTTGATCACCAATTTTGTCTACATTTCTTCAAATTCCCATTTGTACCAAAACGGGACGATTTCGTTCCCAAAGTTTCAAAACTATACTTAGGACTATATATTGGTTAGAATCCATTCTAAAGGGCTTCAAAGCTATATTTAGACTATTATACTAATATATTGAACTTTGGTTACTCTTTGGTCACCAATTTTGTCTACATTTCTTCAAATTTCCATTTCTACCAAAACGGGATCATTTTCTTCCCAAAGTTTCAAAACTATAGTTAGGACTATATATTGGTTAGAATCCATTCTAAAGGGGTTCAAAGCTATATTTAGACTATTATACTAAAATATTGAACTTTGGTTACTCCTTAATCACCAATTTTGTCTACATTTCTTCAAATTCCCATTTGTACCAAAACGGGACGATTTCGTTCCCAAAGTTTCAAAACTTTACTTAGGACTATATATTGGTTAGAATCCATTCTAAAGGGGTTCAAAGCTATATTTAGACTATTATACTAATATATTGAACTTTGGTTACTCCTTGATCACCAATTTTGTCTACATTTCTTCAAATTCCCATTTGTACCAAAACGGGACGATTTCGTTCCCAAAGTTTCAAAACTATAGTTAAGACTATATATTGGTTAGAATCCATTCTAAAGGGGTTCAAAGCTATATTTAGACTATTATACTAATATATTGAACTTTGGTTACTCTTTGGTCACCAATTTTGTCTACATTTCTTCAAATTTCAATTTGTACCAAAACGGGACGATTTCCTTCCCAAAGTTTCAAAACTATAATTAGGACTATATATTGGTTAGAATCCCTTCTAAAGGGGTTCAAATCTATATTTAGACTATTATAGTAATATATTGAACTTTGGTTACTCCTTGGTCACCAATTTTGTTTACATTTCCTCAAATTCCCATTTGTACCAAAACGGGACGATTTTCTTCCCAAAGTTTCAAAACTATAGTTACGACTATATATTGGTTGCATTCGTTCCTAAAGTGGTTCAAAGCTATATTTAGACTATTATACTAATATATTGAACTTTGGTTACTCTTTGGTCACCAATTTTGTCTACATTTCTTCAAATTTCAATTTGTACCAAAACGGGACGATTTCCTTCCCAAAGTTTCAAAACTATAGTTAGGACTATATATTGGTTAGAATCCCTTCTAAAGGGGTTCAAATCTATATTTAGACTATTATACTAATATATTGAACTTTGGTTACTCCTTGATCACCAATTTTGTCTACATTTCTTCAAATTCCCATTTGTACCAAAACGGGACGATTTCGTTCCCAAAGTTTCAAAACTATACTTAGGACTATATATTGGTTAGAATCCATTCTAAAGGGCTTCAAAGCTATATTTAGACTATTATACTAATATATTGAAGTTTGGTTACTCTTTGGTCACCAATTTTGTCTACATTTCTTCAAATTTCCATTTCTACCAAAACGGGATCATTTTCTTCCCAAAGTTTCAAAACTATAGTTAGGACTATATATTGGTTAGAATCCATTCTAAAGGGGTTCAAAGCTATATTTAGACTATTATACTAAAATATTGAACTTTGGTTACTCCTTAATCACCAATTTTGTCTACATTTCTTCAAATTCCCATTTGTACCAAAACGGGACGATTTCGTTCCCAAAGTTTCAAAACTTTACTTAGGACTATATATTGGTTAGAATCCATTCTAAAGGGGTTCAAAGCTATATTTAGACTATTATACTAATATATTGAACTTTGGTTACTCCTTGATCACCAATTTTGTCTACATTTCTTCAAATTCCCATTTGAACCAAAACGGGACGATTTCGTTCCCAAAGTTTCAAAACTATAGTTAGGACTATATATTGGTAAGAATCCATTCTAAAGGGGTTCAAAGCTATATTTAGACTATTATACTAATATATTGAACTTTGGTTACTCCTTGCTCACCAATTTTGTCTACATTTCTTCAAATTCTCATTTGTACCAAAACGGGACGATTTGGTTCCCAAAGTTTCAAAACTATACTTAGGACTATATATTGGTTAGAATCCATTCTAAAGGGCTTCAAAGCTATATTTAGACTATTATACTAATATATTGAAATTTGGTTACTCCTTGGTCACCAATTTTGTTTACATTTCCTCAAATTCCCATTTGTACCAAAACGGGACGATTTTCTTCCCAAAGTTTCAAAACTATACTTAGGACTATATATTGGTTAGAATCCATTCTAAAGGGCTTCAAAGCTATATTTAGACTATTATACTAATATATTGAAATTTGGTTACTCCTTGGTCACCAATTTTGTTTACATTTCCTCAAATTCCCATTTGTACCAAAACGGGACGATTTTCTTCCCAAAGTTTCAAAACTATAGTTACGACTATATATTGGTTGCATTCGTTCCTAAAGTGGTTCAAAGCTATATTTAGAATATTATAATAATATATTCAACATTGGTTACTTCTTGGTCACCAATTTTGTCTACATTTCTCCAAATTCCCATTTGTACCAAAACGGGACGATTTTCTTCCCAAAGTTTCAAAACTATAGTTACGACTATATATTGGTTTCATTCGTTTCTAAAGTGGTTCAAAGCTATATTTAGAATATTATACTAATATATTCAACATTGGTTACTCCTTGATCACCAATTTTGTCTACATTTCTTCAAATTTCCATTTGTACCAAAACGGGACGATTTTCTTCCCAAAGTTTCAAAACTATAGTTAGGACTATATATTGGTTAGAATCCATTCTAAAGGGGTTCAAAGCTATATTTAGACTATTATACTAATATATTGAACTTTGGTTACTCCTTGATCACCAATTTTGTCTACATTTCTTCAAATTCCCATTTGAACCAAAACGGGACGATTTCGTTCCCAAAGTTTCAAAACTATAGTTAGGACTATATATTGGTAAGAATCCATTCTAAAGGGGTTCAAAGCTATATTTAGACTATTATACTAATATATTGAACTTTGGTTACTCCTTGCTCACCAATTTTGTCTACATTTCTTCAAATTCTCATTTGTACCAAAACGGGACGATTTGGTTCCCAAAGTTTCAAAACTATACTTAGGACTATATATTGGTTAGAATCCATTCTAAAGGGCTTCAAAGCTATATTTAGACTATTATACTAATATATTGAAATTTGGTTACTCCTTGGTCACCAATTTTGTTTACATTTCCTCAAATTCCCATTTGTACCAAAACGGGACGATTTTCTTCCCAAAGTTTCAAAACTATACTTAGGACTATATATTGGTTAGAATCCATTCTAAAGGGCTTCAAAGCTATATTTAGACTATTATACTAATATATTGAAATTTGGTTACTCCTTGGTCACCAATTTTGTTTACATTTCCTCAAATTCCCATTTGTACCAAAACGGGACGATTTTCTTCCCAAAGTTTCAAAACTATAGTTACGACTATATATTGGTTGCATTCGTTCCTAAAGTGGTTCAAAGCTATATTTAGAATATTATAATAATATATTCAACATTGGTTACTTCTTGGTCACCAATTTTGTCTACATTTCTCCAAATTCCCATTTGTACCAAAACGGGACGATTTTCTTCCCAAAGTTTCAAAACTATAGTTACGACTATATATTGGTTTCATTCGTTTCTAAAGTGGTTCAAAGCTATATTTAGAATATTATACTAATATATTCAACATTGGTTACTCCTTGATCACCAATTTTGTCTACATTTCTTCAAATTTCCATTTGTACCAAAACGGGACGATTTTCTTCCCAAAGTTTCAAAACTATAGTTAGGACTATATATTGGTTAGAATCCATTCTAAAGGGGTTCAAAGCTATATTTAGACTATTATACTAATATATTGAACTTTGGTTACTCCTTGATCACCAATTTTGTCTACATTTCTTCAAATTCCCAGTTGTACGAAAACGGGACGATTTTCTTCCCAAAGTTTTAAAACTATAGTTAGGACTATATATTGGTTAGAATCCATTCTAAAGGGGTTCAAAGCTATATTTAGACTATTATACTAATATATTGAACTTTTGTTACTCCTTGATCACCAATTTTGTCTACATTTCTTCAACTTCCCATTGGTACCAAAACGGGACGATTTCGTTCCCAAAGTTTCAAAACTTTACTTAGGACTATATATTGGTTAGAATCCCTTCTAAAGGGCTTCAAAGCTATATTTAGACTATTATACTAATATATTGAACTTTGGTTACTCCTTGATCACCAATTTTGTCTACATTTCTTCAAATTCCCATTTGTACCAAAACGGGACGATTTCGTTCCCAAAGTTTCAAAACTATACTTAGGACTATATATTGGTTAGAATCCATTCTAAAGGGCTTCAAAGCTATATTTAGACTATTATACTAATATATTGAACTTTGGTTACTCTTTGGTCACCAATTTTGTCTACATTTCTTCAAATTTCAATTTGTACCAAAACGGGACGATTTCCTTCCCAAAGTTTCAAAACTATAATTAGGACTATATATTGGTTAGAATCCCTTCTAAAGGGGTTCAAATCTATATTTAGACTATTATAGTAATATATTGAACTTTGGTTACTCCTTGGTCACCAATTTTGTTTACATTTCCTCAAATTCCCATTTGTACCAAAACGGGACGATTTTCTTCCCAAAGTTTCAAAACTATAGTTACGACTATATATTGGTTGCATTCGTTCCTAAAGTGGTTCAAAGCTATATTTAGACTATTATACTAATATATTGAACTTTGGTTACTCTTTGGTCACCAATTTTGTCTACATTTCTTCAAATTTCAATTTGTACCAAAACGGGACGATTTCCTTCCCAAAGTTTCAAAACTATAGTTAGGACTATATATTGGTTAGAATCCCTTCTAAAGGGGTTCAAATCTATATTTAGACTATTATACTAATATATTGAACTTTGGTTACTCCTTGATCACCAATTTTGTCTACATTTCTTCAAATTCCCATTTGTACCAAAACGGGACGATTTCGTTCCCAAAGTTTCAAAACTATACTTAGGACTATATATTGGTTAGAATCCATTCTAAAGGGCTTCAAAGCTATATTTAGACTATTATACTAATATATTGAACTTTGGTTACTCTTTGGTCACCAATTTTGTCTACATTTCTTCAAATTTCCATTTCTACCAAAACGGGATCATTTTCTTCCCAAAGTTTCAAAACTATAGTTAGGACTATATATTGGTTAGAATCCATTCTAAAGGGGTTCAAAGCTATATTTAGACTATTATACTAAAATATTGAACTTTGGTTACTCCTTAATCACCAATTTTGTCTACATTTCTTCAAATTCCCATTTGTACCAAAACGGGACGATTTCGTTCCCAAAGTTTCAAAACTTTACTTAGGACTATATATTGGTTAGAATCCATTCTAAAGGGGTTCAAAGCTATATTTAGACTATTATACTAATATATTGAACTTTGGTTACTCCTTGATCACCAATTTTGTCTACATTTCTTCAAATTCCCATTTGTACCAAAACGGGACGATTTCGTTCCCAAAGTTTCAAAACTATAGTTAAGACTATATATTGGTTAGAATCCATTCTAAAGGGGTTCAAAGCTATATTTAGACTATTATACTAATATATTGAACTTTGGTTACTCCTTGCTCACCAATTTTGTCTACATTTCTTCAAATTCTCATTTGTACCAAAACGGGACGATTTGGTTCCCAAAGTTTCAAAACTATACTTAGGACTATATATTGGTTAGAATCCATTCTAAAGGGCTTCAAAGCTATATTTAGACTATTATACTAATATATTGAAATTTGGTTACTCCTTGGTCACCAATTTTGTTTACATTTCCTCAAATTCCCATTTGTACCAAAACGGGACGATTTTCTTCCCAAAGTTTCAAAACTATAGTTACGACTATATATTGGTTGCATTCGTTCCTAAAGTGGTTCAAAGCTATATTTAGAATATTATAATAATATATTCAACATTGGTTACATCTTGGTCACCAATTTTGTCTACATTTCTCCAAATTCCCATTTGTACCAAAACGGGACGATTTTCTTCCCAAAGTTTCAAAACTATAGTTACGACTATATATTGGTTTCATTCATTCCTAAAGTGGTTCAAAGCTATATTTAGAATATTATACTAATATATTCAACATTGGTTACTCCTTGATCACCAATTTTGTCTACATTTCTTCAAATTTCCATTTGTACCAAAACGGGACGATTTTCTTCCCAAAGTTTCAAAACTATAGTTAGGACTATATATTGGTTAGAATCCATTCTAAAGGGGTTCAAAGCTATATTTAGACTATTATACTAATATATTGAACTTTGGTTACTCCTTGATCACCAATTTTGTCTACATTTCTTCAAATTCCCATTTGTACCAAAACGGGACGATTTGGTTCCCAAAGTTTCAAAACTATACTTAGGACTATATATTGGTTAGAATCCATTCTAAAGGGCTTCAAAGCTATATTTAGAATATTATAATAATATATTCATCATTGGTTACTTCTTGGTCACCAATTTTGTCTACATTTCTCCAAATTCCCATTTGTACCAAAACGGGACGATTTTCTTCCCAAAGTTTCAAAACTATAGTTACGACTATATATTGGTTTCATTCGTTTCTAAAGTGGTTCAAAGCTATATTTAGAATATTATACTAATATATTCAACATTGGTTACTCCTTGATCACCAATTTTGTCTACATTTCTTCAAATTTCCATTTGTACCAAAACGGGACGATTTTCTTCCCAAAGTTTCAAAACTATAGTTACGACTATATATTGGTTACATTCGTTTCTAAAGTGGTTCAAAGCTATATTTAGAATATTATACTAATATATTCAACATTGGTTACTCCTTGATCACCAATTTTGTCTACATTTCTTCAAATTTCCATTTGTACGAAAACGGGACGATTTTCTTCCCAAAGTTTTAAAACTATAGTTAGGACTATATATTGGTTAGAATCCATTCTAAAGGGGTTCAAAGCTATATTTAGACTATTATACTAATATATTGAACTTTGGTTACTCCTTGATCACCAATTTTGTCTACATTTCTTCAACTTCCCATTGGTACCAAAACGGGACGATTTCGTTCCCAAAGTTTCAAAACTTTACTTAGGACTATATATTGGTTAGAATCCCTTCTAAAGGGCTTCAAAGCTATATTTAGACTATTATACTAATATATTGAACTTTGGTTACTCCTTGATCACCAATTTTGTCTACATTTCTTCAAATTTCCATTTGTACGAAAACGGGACGATTTTCTTCCCAAAGTTTTAAAACTATAGTTAGGACTATATATTGGTTAGAATCCATTCTAAAGGGGTTCAAAGCTATATTTAGACTATTATACTAATATATTGAACTTTGGTTACTCTTTGGTCACCAATTTTGTCTACATTTCTTCAAATTTCAATTTGTACCAAAACGGGACGATTTCCTTCCCAAAGTTTCAAAACTATAGTTAGGACTATATATTGGTTAGAATCCCTTCTAAAGGAGTTCAAATCTATATTTAGACTATTATACTAATATATTGAACTTTGGTTACTCCTTGATCACCAATTTTGTCTACATTTCTTCAAATTCCCATTTGTACCAAAACGGGACGATTTCGTTCCCAAAGTTTCAAAACTATAGTTAGGACTATATATTGGTTAGAATCCCTTCTAAAGGGCTTCAAAGCTATATTTAGACTATTATACTAATATATTGAACTTTGGTTACTCCTTGGTCACCAATTTTGTTTACATTTCCTCAAATTCCCATTTGTACCAAAACGGGACGATTTTCTTCCCAAACTTTCAAAACTATACTTAGGACTATATATTGGTTAGAATCCATTCTAAAGGGCTTCAAAGCTATATTTAGACTATTATACTAATATATTGAACTTTGGTTACTCCTTGGTCACCAATTTTGTTTACATTTCCTCAAATTCCCATTTGTACCAAAACGGGACGATTTTCTTCCCAAAGTTTCAAAACTATAGTTACGACTATATATTGGTTGCATTCGTTCCTAAAGTGGTTCAAAGCTATATTTAGAATATTATAATAATATATTCAACATTGGTTACTTTTTGGTCACCAATTTTGTCTACATTTCTCCAAATTCCCATTTGTACCAAAACGGGACGATTTCGTTCCCAAAGTTTCAAAACTATACTTAGGACTATATATTGGTTAGAATCCATTCTAAAGGGCTTCAAAGCTATATTTAGAATATTATACTAATATATTCAACATTGGTTACTCCTTGATCACTAATTTTGTCTACATTTCTCCAAATTCCCATTTGTACCAAAACGGGACGATTTTCTTCCCAAAGTTTCAAAACTATAGTTACGACTATATATTGGTTACATTCGTTTCTAAAGTGGTTCAAAGCTATATTTAGAATATTATACTAATATATTTAACATTGGTTACTCCTTGATCACCAATTTTGTCTACATTTCTTCAAATTTCCATTTGTACGAAAACGGGACGATTTTCTTCCCAAAGTTTTAAAACTATAGTTAGGACTATATATTGGTTAGAATCCATTCTAAAGGGGTTCAAAGCTATATTTAGACTATTATACTAATATATTGAACTTTGGTTACTCCTTGATCACCAATTTTGTCTACATTTCTTCAACTTCCCATTGGTACCAAAACGGGACGATTTCGTTCCCAAAGTTTCAAAACTTTACTTAGGACTATATATTGGTTAGAATCCCTTCTAAAGGGCTTCAAAGCTATATTTAGACTATTATACTAATATATTGAACTTTGGTTACTCCTTGATCACCAATTTTGTCTACATTTCTTCAAATTTCCATTTGTACGAAAACGGGACGATTTTCTTCCCAAAGTTTTAAAACTATAGTTAGGACTATATATTGGTTAGAATCCATTCTAAAGGGGTTCAAAGCTATATTTAGACTATTATACTAATATATTGAACTTTGGTTACTCTTTGGTCACCAATTTTGTCTACATTTCTTCAAATTTCAATTTGTACCAAAACGGGACGATTTCCTTCCCAAAGTTTCAAAACTATAGTTAGGACTATATATTGGTTAGAATCCCTTCTAAAGAGGTTCAAATCTATATTTAGACTATTATACTAATATATTGAACTTTGGTTACTCCTTGATCACCAATTTTGTCTACATTTCTTCAAATTCCCATTTGTACCAAAACGGGACGATTTCGTTCCCAAAGTTTCAAAACTATACTTAGGACTATATATTGGTTAGAATCCATTCTAAAGGGCTTCAAAGCTATATTTAGACTATTATACTAATATATTGAACTTTGGTTACTCTTTGGTCACCAATTTTGTCTACATTTCTTCAAATTTCCATTTCTACCAAAACGGGACGATTTTCTTCCCAAAGTTTCAAAACTATAGTTAGGACTATATATTGGTTAGAATCCATTCTAAAGGGGTTCAAAGCTATATTTAGACTATTATACTAAAATATTGAACTTTGGTTACTCCTTAATCACCAATTTTGTCTACATTTCTTCAAATTCCCATTTGTACCAAAACGGGACGATTTCGTTCCCAAAGTTTCAAAACTTTACTTAGGACTATATATTGGTTAGAATCCATTCTAAAGGGGTTCAAAGCTATATTTAGACTATTATACTAATATATTGAACTTTGGTTACTCCTTGATCACCAATTTTGTCTACATTTCTTCAAATTCCCATTTGTACCAAAACGGGACGATTTCGTTCCCAAAGTTTCAAAACTATAGTTAGGACTATATATTGGTTAGAATCCATTCTAAATGGGTTCAAAGCTATATTTAGACTATTATACTAATATATTGAACTTTGGTTACTCCTTGCTCACCAATTTTGTCTACATTTCTTCAAATTCTCATTTGTACCAAAACGGGACGATTTGGTTCCCAAAGTTTCAAAACTATACTTAGGACTATATATTGGTTAGAATCCATTCTAAAGGGCTTCAAAGCTATATTTAGACTATTATACTAATATATTGAAATTTGGTTACTCCTTGGTCACCAATTTTGTTTACATTTCCTCAAATTCCCATTTGTACCAAAACGGGACGATTTTCTTCCCAAAGTTTCAAAACTATAGTTACGACTATATATTGGTTGCATTCGTTCCTAAAGTGGTTCAAAGCTATATTTAGAATATTATAATAATATATTCAACATTGGTTACTTCTTGGTCACCAATTTTGTCTACATTTCTCCAAATTCCCATTTGTACCAAAACGGGACGATTTTCTTCCCAAAGTTTCAAAACTATAGTTACGACTATATATTGGTTTCATTCGTTTCTAAAGTGGTTCAAAGCTATATTTAGAATATTATACTAATATATTCAACATTGGTTACTCCTTGATCACCAATTTTGTCTACATTTCTTCAAATTTCCATTTGTACCAAAACGGGACGATTTGGTTCCCAAAGTTTCAAAACTATACTTAGGACTATATATTGGTTAGAATCCATTCTAAAGGGCTTCAAAGCTATATTTAGACTATTATACTAATATATTGAACTTTGGTTACTCCTTGGTCACCAATTTTGTTTACATTTCCTCAAATTCCCATTTGTACCAAAATGGGACGATTTTCTTCCCAAAGTTTCAAAACTATAGTTACGACTATATATTGGTTGCATTCGTTCCTAAAGTGGTTCAAAGCTATATTTAGAATATTATAATAATATATTCAACATTGGTTACTTCTTGGTCACCAATTTTGTCTACATTTCTTCAAATTCCCATTTGTACCAAAACGGGACGATTTTCTTCCCAAAGTTTCAAAACTATAGTTACGACTATATATTGGTTACATTCGTTTCTAAAGTGTTTCAAAGCTATATTTAGAATATTATACTAATATATTCAACATTGGTTACTCCTTGATCACCAATTTTGTCTACATTTCTTCAAATTTCCATTTGTACCAAAACGGGACGATTTTCTTCCCAAAGTTTCAAAACTATAGTTAGGACTATATATTGGTTGGAATCCATTCTAAAGGGCTTCAAAGCTATATTTAGACTATTATACTAATATATTGAACTTTGGTTACTCTTTGGTCACCAATTTTGTCTACATTTCTTCAAATTTCAATTTGTACCAAAACGGGACGATTTCCTTCCTAAAGTTTCAAAACTATAGTTAGGACTATATATTGGTTAGAATCCCTTCTAAAGGGCTTCAAAGCTATATTTAGACTATTATACTAATATATTGAACTTTGGTTACTCCTTGGTCACCAATTTTGTTTACATTTCCTCAAATTCCCATTTGTACCAAAACGGGACGATTTTCTTCCCAAACTTTCAAAACTATAGTTACGACTATATATTGGTTGCATTCGTTCCTAAAGTGGTTCAAAGCTATATTTAGAATATTATAATAATATATTCAACATTGGTTACTTTTTGGTCACCAATTTTGTCTACATTTCTCCAAATTCCCATTTGTACCAAAACGGGACGATTTTCTTCCCAAAGTTTCAAAAATATAGTTACGACTATATATTGGTTACATTAGTTTCTAAAGTGGTTCAAAGCTATATTTAGAATATTATACTAATATATTCAACATTGGTTACTCCTTGATCACCAATTTTGTCTACATTTCTTCAAATTTCCATTTGTACGAAAACGGGACGATTTTCTTCCCAAAGTTTTAAAACTATAGTTAGGAATATATATTAGTTAGAATCCATTCTAAAGGGGTTCAAAGCTATATTTAGACTATTATACTAATATATTGAACTTTGGTTACTCCTTGATCACCAATTTTGTCTACATTTCTTCAACTTCCCATTGGTACCAAAACGGGACGATTTCGTTCCCAAAGTTTCAAAACTTTACTTAGGACTATATATTGGTTAGAATCCCTTCTAAAGGGCTTCAAAGCTATATTTAGACTATTATACTAATATATTGAACTTTGGTTACTCCTTGATCACCAATTTTGTCTACATTTCTTCAAATTCTCATTTGTACCAAAACGGGACGATTTCGTTCCCAAAGTTTCAAAACTATACTTAGGACAATATATTGGTTAGAATCCATTCTAAAGGGCTTCAAAGCTATATTTAGACTATTATAATAATATATTGAACTTTGGTTACTCTTTGGTCACCAATTTTGTCTACATTTCTTCAAATTTCAATTTGTACCAAAACGGGACGATTTCCTTCCCAAAGTTTCAAAACTATAATTAGGACTATATATTGGTTAGAATCCCTTCTAAAGGGGTTCAAATCTATATTTAGACTATTATAGTAATATATTGAACTTTGGTTACTCCTTGGTCACCAACTTTGTTTACATTTCCTCAAATTCCCATTTGTACCAAAACGGGACGATTTTCTTCCCAAAGTTTCAAAACTATAGTTACGACTATATATTGGTTGCATTTGTTCCTAAAGTGGTTCAAAGCTATATTTAGACTATTATACTAATATATTGAACTTTGGTTACTCTTTGGTCACCAATTTTGTCTACATTTCTTCAAATTTCAATTTGTACCAAAACGGGACGATTTCCTTCCCAAAGTTTCAAAACTATAGTTAGGACTATATATTGGTTAGAATCCCTTCTAAAGGGGTTCAAATCTATATTTAGACTATTATACTAATATATTGAACTTTGGTTACTCCTTGATCACCAATTTTGTCTACATTTCTTCAAATTCCCATTTGTACCAAAACGGGACGATTTCGTTCCCAAAGTTTCAAAACTATACTTAGGACTATATATTGGTTAGAATCCATTCTAAAGGGCTTCAAAGCTATATTTAGACTATTATACTAATATATTGAACTTTGGTTACTCTTTGGTCACCAATTTTGTCTACATTTCTTCAAATTTCCATTTCTACCAAAACGGGACGATTTTCTTCCCAAAGTTTCAAAACTATAGTTACGACTATATATTGGTTGCATTCGTTCCTAAAGTGGTTCAAAGCTATATTTAGAATATTATAATAATATATTCAACATTGGTTACATCTTGGTCACCAATTTTGTCTACATTTCTCCAAATTCCCATTTGTACCAAAACGGGACGATTTTCTTCCCAAAGTTTCAAAACTATAGTTACGACTATATATTGGTTTCATTCATTTCTAAAGCGGTTCAAAGCTATATTTAGACTATTATACTAAAATATTGAACTTTGGTTACTCCTTAATCACCAATTTTGTCTACATTTCTTCAAATTCCCATTTGTACCAAAACGGGACGATTTCGTTCCCAAAGTTTCAAAACTTTACTTAGGACTATATATTGGTTAGAATCCATTCTAAAGGGGTTCAAAGCTATATTTAGACTATTATACTAATATATTGAACTTTGGTTACTCCTTGATCACCAATTTTGTCTACATTTCTTCAAATTCCCATTTGTACCAAAACGGGACGATTTCGTTCCCAAAGTTTCAAAACTATAGTTAGGACTATATATTGGTTAGAATCCATTCTAAAGGGGTTCAAAGCTATATTTAGACTATTATACTAATATATTGAACTTTGGTTACTCCTTGCTCACCAATTTTGTCTACATTTCTTCAAATTCTCATTTGTACCAAAACGGGACGATTTGGTTCCCAAAGTTTCAAAACTATACTTAGGACTATATATTGGTTAGAATCCATTCTAAAGGGCTTCAAATCTATATTTAGACTATTATACTAATATATTGAAATTTGGTTACTCCTTGGTCACCAATTTTGTTTACATTTCCTCAAATTCCCATTTGTACCAAAACGGGACGATTTTCTTCCCAAAGTTTCAAAACTATAGTTACGACTATATATTGGTTGCATTCGTTCCTAAAGTGGTTCAAAGCTATATTTAGAATATTATAATAATATATTCAACATTGGTTACTTCTTGGTCACCAATTTTGTCTACATTTCTTCAAATTCCCATTTGTACCAAAATGGGACGATTTTCTTCCCAAAGTTTCAAAACTATAGTTACGACTATATATTGGTTACATTCGTTTCTAAAGTGTTTCAAGGCTATATTTAGAATATTATACTAATATATTCAACATTGGTTACTCCTTGATCACCAATTTTGTCTACATTTCTTCAAATTTCCATTTGTACCAAAACGGGACGATTTTCTTCCCAAAGTTTCAAAACTATAGTTAGGACTATATATTGGTTGGAATCCATTCTAAAGGGCTTCAAAGCTATATTTAGACTATTATACTAATATATTGAACTTTGGTTACTCTTTGGTCACCAATTTTGTCTACATTTCTTCAAATTTCAATTTGTACCAAAACGGGACGATTTCCTTCCCAAAGTTTCAAAACTATAGTTAGGACTATATATTGGTTAGAATCCCTTCTAAAGGGCTTCAAAGCTATATTTAGACTATTATACTAATATATTGAACTTTGGTTACTCCTTGGTCACCAATTTTGTTTACATTTCCTCAAATTCCCATTTGTACCAAAACGGGACGATTTTCTTCCCAAACTTTCAAAACTATAGTTACGACTATATATTGGTTGCATTCGTTCCTAAAGTGGTTCAAAGCTATATTTAGAATATTATAATAATATATTCAACATTGGTTACTCTTTGGTCACCAATTTTGTCTACATTTCTTCAAATTTCAATTTGTACCAAAACGGGACGATTTTCTTCCCAAAGTTTCAAAAATATAGTTACGACTTTATATTGGTTACATTCGTTTCTAAAGTGGTTCAAAGCTATATTTAGAATATTATACTAATATATTCAACATTGGTTACTCCTTGATCACCAATTTTGTCTACATTTCTTCAAATTTCCATTTGTACGAAAACGGGACGATTTTCTTCCCAAAGTTTTAAAACTATAGTTAGGAATATATATTGGTTAGAATCCATTCTAAAGGGGTTCAAAGCTATATTTAGACTATTATACTAATATATTGAACTTTGGTTACTCCTTGATCACCAATTTTGTCTACATTTCTTCAACTTCCCATTGGTACCAAAACGGGACGATTTCGTTCCCAAAGTTTCAAAACTTTACTTAGGACTATATATTGGTTAGAATCCCTTCTAAAGGGCTTCAAAGCTATATTTAGACTATTATACTAATATATTGAACTTTGGTTACTACTTGATCACCAATTTTGTCTACATTTCTTCAAATTCTCATTTGTACCAAAACGGGACGATTTCGTTCCCAAAGTTTCAAAACTATAGTTACGACTATATATTGGTTACATTCGTTTCTAAAGTGTTTCAAGGCTATATTTAGAATATTATACTAATATATTCAACATTGGTTACTCCTTGATCACCAATTTTGTCTACATTTCTTCAAATTTCCATTTGTACCAAAACGGGACGATTTTCTTCCCAAAGTTTCAAAACTATAGTTAGGACTATATATTGGTTGGAATCCATTCTAAAGGGCTTCAAATCTATATTTAGACTATTATACTAATATATTGAAATTTGGTTACTCCTTGGTCACCAATTTTGTTTACATTTCCTCAAATTCCCATTTGTACCAAAACGGGACGATTTTCTTCCCAAAGTTTCAAAACTATAGTTACGACTATATATTGGTTGCATTCGTTCCTAAAGTGGTTCAAAGCTATATTTAGACTATTATACTAATATATTGAACTTTGGTTACTCTTTGGTCACCAATTTTGTCTACATTTCTTCAAATTTCAATTTGTACCAAAACGGGACGATTTCCTTCCCAAAGTTTCAAAACTATAGTTAGGACTATATATTGGTTAGAATCCCTTCTAAAGGGGTTCAAATCTATATTTAGACTATTATACTAATATATTGAACTTTGGTTACTCCTTGATCACCAATTTTGTCTACATTTCTTCAAATTCCCATTTGTACCAAAACGGGACGATTTCGTTCCCAAAGTTTCAAAACTATACTTAGGACTATATATTGGTTAGAATCCATTCTAAAGGGCTTCAAAGCTATATTTAGACTATTATACTAATATATTGAACTTTGGTTACTCTTTGGTCACCAATTTTGTCTACATTTCTTCAAATTTCCATTTCTACCAAAACGGGACGATTTTCTTCCCAAAGTTTCAAAACTATAGTTAGGACTATATATTGGTTAGAATCCATTCTAAAGCGGTTCAAAGCTATATTTAGACTATTATACTAAAATATTGAACTTTGGTTACTCCTTAATCACCAATTTTGTCTACATTTCTTCAAATTCCCATTTGTACCAAAACGGGACGATTTCGTTCCCAAAGTTTCAAAACTTTACTTAGGACTATATATTGGTTAGAATCCATTCTAAAGGGGTTCAAAGCTATATTTAGACTATTATACTAATATATTGAACTTTGGTTACTCCTTGATCACCAATTTTGTCTACATTTCTTCAAATTCCCATTTGTACCAAAACGGGACGATTTCGTTCCCAAAGTTTCAAAACTATAGTTAGGACTATATATTGGTTAGAATCCATTCTAAAGGGGTTAAAAGCTATATTTAGACTATTATACTAATATATTGAACTTTGGTTACTCCTTGCTCACCAATTTTGTCTACATTTCTTCAAATTCTCATTTGTACCAAAACGGGACGATTTAGTTCCCAAAGTTTCAAAACTATACTTAGGACTATATATTGGTTAGAATCCATTCTAAAGGGCTTCAAATCTATATTTAGACTATTATACTAATATATTGAAATTTGGTTACTCCTTGGTCACCAATTTTGTTTACATTTCCTCAAATTCCCATTTGTACCAAAACGGGACGATTTTCTTCCCAAAGTTTCAAAACTATAGTTACGACTATATATTGGTTTCATTCGTTTCTAAAGTGGTTCAAAGCTATATTTAGAATATTATACTAATATATTCAACATTGGTTACTCCTTGATCACCAATTTTGTCTACATTTCTTCAAATTTCCATTTGTACCAAAACGGGACGATTTTCTTCCCAAAGTTTCAAAACTATAGTTAGGACTATATATTGGTTAGAATCCATTCTAAAGGGGTTCAAAGCTATATTTAGACTATTATACTAATATATTGAACTTTGGTTACTCCTTGATCACCAATTTTGTCTACATTTCTTCAAATTCCCATTTGTACCAAAACGGGACGATTTGGTTCCCAAAGTTTCAAAACTATACTTAGGACTATATATTGGTTAGAATCCATTCTAAAGGGCTTCAAAGCTATATTTAGAATATTATAATAATATATTCATCATTGGTTACTTCTTGGTCACCAATTTTGTCTACATTTCTCCAAATTCCCATTTGTACCAAAACGGGACGATTTTCTTCCCAAAGTTTCAAAACTATAGTTACGACTATATATTGGTTTCATTCGTTTCTAAAGTGGTTCAAAGCTATATTTAGAATATTATACTAATATATTCAACATTGGTTACTCCTTGATCACCAATTTTGTTTACATTTCCTCAAATTCCCATTTGTACCAAAACGGGACGATTTTCTTCCCAAAGTTTCAAAACTATAGTTACGACTATATATTGGTTGCATTCGTTCCTAAAGTGGTTCAAAGCTATATTTAGACTATTATACTAATATATTGAACTTTGGTTACTCTTTGGTCACCAATTTTGTCTACATTTCTTCAAATTTCAATTTGTACCAAAACGGGACGATTTCCTTCCCAAAGTTTCAAAACTATAGTTAGGACTATATATTGGTTAGAATCCCTTCTAAAGGGGTTCAAATCTATATTTAGACTATTATACTAATATATTGAACTTTGGTTACTCCTTGATCACCAATTTTGTCTACATTTCTTCAAATTCCCATTTGTACCAAAACGGGACGATTTCGTTCCCAAAGTTTCAAAACTATACTTAGGACTATATATTGGTTAGAATCCATTCTAAAGGGCTTCAAAGCTATATTTAGACTATTATACTAATATATTGAACTTTGGTTACTCTTTGGTCACCAATTTTGTCTACATTTCTTCAAATTTCCATTTCTACCAAAACGGGACGATTTTCTTCCCAAAGTTTCAAAACTATAGTTAGGACTATATATTGGTTAGAATCCATTCTAAAGCGGTTCAAAGCTATATTTAGACTATTATACTAAAATATTGAACTTTGGTTACTCCTTAATCACCAATTTTGTCTACATTTCTTCAAATTCCCATTTGTACCAAAACGGGACGATTTCGTTCCCAAAGTTTCAAAACTTTACTTAGGACTATATATTGGTTAGAATCCATTCTAAAGGGGTTCAAAGCTATATTTAGACTATTATACTAATATATTGAACTTTGGTTACTCCTTGATCACCAATTTTGTCTACATTTCTTCAAATTCCCATTTGTACCAAAACGGGACGATTTCGTTCCCAAAGTTTCAAAACAATAGTTAGGACTATATATTGGTTAGAATCCATTCTAAAGGGGTTAAAAGCTATATTTAGACTATTATACTAATATATTGAACTTTGGTTACTCCTTGCTCACCAATTTTGTCTACATTTCTTCAAATTCTCATTTGTACCAAAACGGGACGATTTAGTTCCCAAAGTTTCAAAACTATACTTAGGACTATATATTGGTTAGAATCCATTCTAAAGGGCTTCAAATCTATATTTAGACTATTATACTAATATATTGAAATTTGGTTACTCCTTGGTCACCAATTTTGTTTACATTTCCTCAAATTCCCATTTGTACCAAAACGGGACGATTTTCTTCCCAAAGTTTCAAAACTATAGTTACGACTATATATTGGTTTCATTCGTTTCTAAAGTGGTTCAAAGCTATATTTAGAATATTATACTAATATATTCAACATTGGTTACTCCTTGATCACCAATTTTGTCTACATTTCTTCAAATTTCCATTTGTACCAAAACGGGACGATTTTCTTCCCAAAGTTTCAAAACTATAGTTAGGACTATATATTGGTTAGAATCCATTCTAAAGGGGTTCAAAGCTATATTTAGACTATTATACTAATATATTGAACTTTGGTTACTCCTTGATCACCAATTTTGTCTACATTTCTTCAAATTCCCATTTGTACCAAAACGGGACGATTTGGTTCCCAAAGTTTCAAAACTATACTTAGGACTATATATTGGTTAGAATCCATTCTAAAGGGCTTCAAAGCTATATTTAGAATATTATAATAATATATTCATCATTGGTTACTTCTTGGTCACCAATTTTGTCTACATTTCTCCAAATTCCCATTTGTACCAAAACGGGACGATTTTCTTCCCAAAGTTTCAAAACTATAGTTACGACTATATATTGGTTTCATTCGTTTCTAAAGGGGTTCAAATCTATATTTAGACTATTATACTAATATATTGAACTTTGGTTACTCCTTGATCACCAATTTTGTCTACATTTCTTCAAATTCCCATTTGTACCAAAACGGGACGATTTCGTTCCCAAAGTTTCAAAACTATACTTAGGACTATATATGGTTAGAATCCATTCTAAAGGGCTTCAAAGCTATATTTAGACTATTATACTAATATATTGAACTTTGGTTACTCTTTGGTCACCAATTTTGTCTACATTTCTTCAAATTTCCATTTCTACCAAAACGGGACGATTTTCTTCCCAAAGTTTCAAAACTATAGTTAGGACTATATATTGGTTAGAATCCATTCTAAAGCGGTTCAAAGCTATATTTAGACTATTATACTAAAATATTGAACTTTGGTTACTCCTTAATCACCAATTTTGTCTACATTTCTTCAAATTCCCATTTGTACCAAAACGGGACGATTTCGTTCCCAAAGTTTCAAAACTTTACTTAGGACTATATATTGGTTAGAATCCATTCTAAAGGGGTTCAAAGCTATATTTAGACTATTATACTAATATATTGAACTTTGGTTACTCCTTGATCACCAATTTTGTCTACATTTCTTCAAATTCCCATTTCTACCAAAACGGGACGATTTCGTTCCCAAAGTTTCAAAACTATAGTTAGGACTATATATTGGTTAGAATCCATTCTAAAGGGGTTAAAAGCTATATTTAGACTATTATACTAATATATTGAACTTTGGTTACTCCTTGCTCACCAATTTTGTCTACATTTCTTCAAATTCTCATTTGTACCAAAACGGGACGATTTAGTTCCCAAAGTTTCAAAACTATACTTAGGACTATATATTGGTTAGAATCCATTCTAAAGGGCTTCAAATCTATATTTAGACTATTATACTAATATATTGAAATTTGGTTACTCCTTGGTCACCAATTTTGTTTACATTTCCTCAAATTCCCATTTGTACCAAAACGGGACGATTTTCTTCCCAAAGTTTCAAAACTATAGTTACGACTATATATTGGTTTCATTCGTTTCTAAAGTGGTTCAAAGCTATATTTAGAATATTATACTAATATATTCAACATTGGTTACTCCTTGATCACCAATTTTGTCTACATTTCTTCAAATTTCCATTTGTACCAAAACGGGACGATTTTCTTCCCAAAGTTTCAAAACTATAGTTAGGACTATATATTGGTTAGAATCCATTCTAAAGGGGTTCAAAGCTATATTTAGACTATTATACTAATATATTGAACTTTGGTTACTCCTTGATCACCAATTTTGTCTACATTTCTTCAAATTCCCATTTGTACCAAAACGGGACGATTTGGTTCCCAAAGTTTCAAAACTATACTTAGGACTATATATTGGTTAGAATCCATTCTAAAGGGCTTCAAAGCTATATTTAGAATATTATAATAATATATTCATCATTGGTTACTTCTTGGTCACCAATTTTGTCTACATTTCTCCAAATTCCCATTTGTACCAAAACGGGACGATTTTCTTCCCAAAGTTTCAAAACTATAGTTACGACTATATATTGGTTTCATTCGTTTCTAAAGTGGTTCAAAGCTATATTTAGAATATTATACTAATATATTCAACATTGGTTACTCCTTGATCACCAATTTTGTCTACATTTCTTCAAATTTCCATTTGTACCAAAACGGGACGATTTTCTTCCCAAAGTTTCAAAACTATAGTTAGGACTATATATTGGTTAGAATCCATTCTAAAGGGGTTCAAAGCTATATTTAGACTATTATACTAATATATTGAACTTTGGTTACTCCTTGATCACCAATTTTGTCTACATTTCTTCAAATTCCCATTTGTACCAAAACGGGATGATTTGGTTCCCAAAGTTTCAAAACTATACTTAGGACTATATATTGGTTAGAATCCATTCTAAAGGGCTTCAAAGCTATATTTAGACTATTATACTAATATATTGAACTTTGGTTACTCCTTGGTCACCAATTTTGTTTACATTTCCTCAAATTCCCATTTGTACCAAAACGGGACGATTTTCTTCCCAAAGTTTCAAAACTATAGTTACGACTATATATTGGTTGCATTCGTTCCTAAAGTGGTTCAAAGCTATATTTAGAATATTATAATAATATATTCAACATTGGTTACTTCTTGGTCACCAATTTTGTCTACATTTCTCCAAATTCCCATTTGTACCAAAACGGGACGATTTTCTTCCCAAAGTTTCAAAACTATAGTTACGACTATATATTGGTTACATTCGTTTCTAAAGTGTTTCAAAGCTATATTTAGAATATTATACTAATATATTCAACATTGGTTACTCCTTGATCACCAATTTTGTCTACATTTCTTCAAATTCCCATTTGTACCAAAACGGGACGATTTGGTTCCCAAAGTTTCAAAACTATAGTTACGACTATATATTGGTTACATTCGTTTCTAAAGTGTTTCAAAGCTATATTTAGAATATTATACTAATATATTCAACATTGGTTACTCCTTGATCACCAATTTTGTCTACATTTCTTCAAATTCCCATTTGTACCAAACGGGACGATTTGGTTCCCAAAGTTTCAAAACTATAGTTAGGACTATATATTGGTTAGAATCCATTCTAAAGGGGTTCAAAGCTATATTTAGACTATTATACTAATATATTGAACTTTGGTTACTCCTTGATCACCAATTTTGTCTACATTTCTTCAAATTCCCATTTGTACCAAAACGGGACGATTTGGTTCCCAAAGTTTCAAAACTATACTTAGGACTATATATTGGTTAGAATCCATTCTAAAGGGCTTCAAAGCTATATTTAGAATATTATAATAATATATTCATCATTGGTTACTTCTTGGTCACCAATTTTGTCTACATTTCTCCAAATTCCCATTTGTACCAAAACGGGACGATTTTCTTCCCAAAGTTTCAAAACTATAGTTACGACTATATATTGGTTTCATTCGTTTCTAAAGTGGTTCAAAGCTATATTTAGAATATTATACTAATATATTCAACATTGGTTACTCCTTGATCACCAATTTTGTCTACATTTCTTCAAATTTCCATTTGTACCAAAACGGGACGATTTTCTTCCCAAAGTTTCAAAACTATAGTTAGGACTATATATTGGTTAGAATCCATTCTAAAGGGGTTCAAAGCTATATTTAGACTATTATACTAATATATTGAACTTTGGTTACTCCTTGATCACCAATTTTGTCTACATTTCTTCAAATTCCCATTTGTACCAAAACGGGACGATTTGGTTCCCAAAGTTTCAAAACTATACTTAGGACTATATATTGGTTAGAATCCATTCTAAAGGGCTTCAAAGCTATATTTAGAATATTATAATAATATATTCATCATTGGTTACTTCTTGGTCACCAATTTTGTCTACATTTCTCCAAATTCCCATTTGTACCAAAACGGGACGATTTTCTTCCCAAAGTTTCAAAACTATAGTTACGACTATATATTGGTTTCATTCGTTTCTAAAGTGGTTCAAAGCTATATTTAGAATATTATACTAATATATTCAACATTGGTTACTCCTTGATCACCAATTTTGTCTACATTTCTTCAAATTTCCATTTGTACCAAAACGGGACGATTTTCTTCCCAAAGTTTCAAAACTATAGTTAGGACTATATATTGGTTAGAATCCATTCTAAAGGGGTTCAAAGCTATATTTAGACTATTATACTAATATATTGAACTTTGGTTACTCCTTGATCACCAATTTTGTCTACATTTCTTCAAATTCCCATTTGTACCAAAACGGGATGATTTGGTTCCCAAAGTTTCAAAACTATACTTAGGACTATATATTGGTTAGAATCCATTCTAAAGGGCTTCAAAGCTATATTTAGACTATTATACTAATATATTGAACTTTGGTTACTCCTTGGTCACCAATTTTGTTTACATTTCCTCAAATTCCCATTTGTACCAAAACGGGACGATTTTCTTCCCAAAGTTTCAAAACTATAGTTACGACTATATATTGGTTGCATTCGTTCCTAAAGTGGTTCAAAGCTATATTTAGAATATTATAATAATATATTCAACATTGGTTACTTCTTGGTCACCAATTTTGTCTACATTTCTCCAAATTCCCATTTGTACCAAAACGGGACGATTTTCTTCCCAAAGTATCAAAACTATAGTTACGACTATATATTGGTTACATTCGTTTCTAAAGTGTTTCAAAGCTATATTTAGAATATTAAACTAATATATTCAACATTGGTTACTCCTTGATCACCAATTTTGTCTACATTTCTTCAAATTCCCATTTGTACCAAAACGGGACGATTTGGTTCCCAAAGTTTCAAAACTATAGTTACGACTATATATTGGTTACATTCGTTTCTAAAGTGTTTCAAAGCTATATTTAGAATATTATACTAATATATTCAACATTGGTTACTCCTTGATCACCAATTTTGTCTACATTTCTTCAAATTTCAATTTGTACCAAAACGGGACGATTTCCTTCCCAAAGTTTCAAAACTATAGTTAGGACTATATATTGGTTAGAATCCCTTCTAAAGGGGTTCAAATCTATATTTAGACTATTATACTAATATATTGAACTTTGGTTACTCCTTGGTCACCAATTTTGTTTACATTTCCACAAATTCCCATTTGTACCAAAACGGGACGATTTTCTTCCCAAAGTTTCAAAACTATAGTTACGACTATATATTGGTTTCATTCGTTTCTAAAGTGGTTCAAAGCTATATTTAGAATATTATACTAATATATTCAACATTGGTTACTCCTTGATCACCAATTTTGTCTACATTTCTTCAAATTTCCATTTGTACCAAAACGGGACGATTTTCTTCCCAAAGTTTCAAAACTATAGTTAGGACTATATATTGGTTAGAATCCATTCTAAAGGGGTTCAAAGCTATATTTAGACTATTATACTAATATATTGAACTTTGGTTACTCCTTGATCACCAATTTTGTCTACATTTCTTCAAATTCCCATTTGTACCAAAACGGGACGATTTGGTTCCCAAAGTTTCAAAACTATACTTAGGACTATATATTGGTTAGAATCCATTCTAAAGGGCTTCAAAGCTATATTTAGAATATTATAATAATATATTCATCATTGGTTACTTCTTGGTCACCAATTTTGTCTACATTTCTCCAAATTCCCATTTGTACCAAAACGGGACGATTTTCTTCCCAAAGTTTCAAAACTTTAGTTACGACTATATATTGGTTTCATTCGTTTCTAAAGTGGTTCAAAGCTATATTTAGAATATTATACTAATATATTCAACATTGGTTACTCCTTGATCACCAATTTTGTCTACATTTCTTCAAATTTCCATTTGTACCAAAACGGGACGATTTTCTTCCCAAAGTTTCAAAACTATAGTTAGGACTATATATTGGTTAGAATCCATTCTAAAGGGGTTCAAAGCTATATTTAGACTATTATACTAATATATTGAACTTTGGTTACTCCTTGATCACCAATTTTGTCTACATTTCTTCAAATTCCCATTTGTACCAAAACGGGACGATTTGGTTCCCAAAGTTTCAAAACTATACTTAGGACTATATATTGGTTAGAATCCATTCTAAAGGGCTTCAAAGCTATATTTAGAATATTATAATAATATATTCATCATTGGTTACTTCTTGGTCACCAATTTTGTCTACATTTCTCCAAATTCCCATTTGTACCAAAACGGGACGATTTTCTTCCCAAAGTTTCAAAACTATAGTTACGACTATATATTGGTTTCATTCGTTTCTAAAGTGGTTCAAAGCTATATTTAGAATATTATACTAATATATTCAACATTGGTTACTCCTTGATCACCAATTTTGTCTACATTTCTTCAAATTTCCATTTGTACCAAAACGGGACGATTTTCTTCCCAAAGTTTCAAAACTATAGTTAGGACTATATATTGGTTAGAATCCATTCTAAAGGGGTTCAAAGCTATATTTAGACTATTATACTAATATATTGAACTTTGGTTACTCCTTGATCACCAATTTTGTCTACATTTCTTCAAATTCCCATTTGTACCAAAACGGGATGATTTGGTTCCCAAAGTTTCAAAACTATACTTAGGACTATATATTGGTTAGAATCCATTCTAAACGGCTTCAAAGCTATATTTAGACTATTATACTAATATATTGAACTTTGGTTACTCCTTGGTCACCAATTTTGTTTACATTTCCTCAAATTCCCATTTGTACCAAAACGGGACGATTTTCTTCCCAAAGTTTCAAAACTATAGTTACGACTATATATTGGTTGCATTCGTTCCTAAAGTGGTTCAAAGCTATATTTAGAATATTATAATAATATATTCAACATTGGTTACTTCTTGGTCACCAATTTTGTCTACATTTCTCCAAATTCCCATTTGTACCAAAACGGGACGATTTTCTTCCCAAAGTATCAAAACTATAGTTACGACTATATATTGGTTACATTCGTTTCTAAAGTGTTTCAAAGCTATATTTAGAATATTAAACTAATATATTCAACATTGGTTACTCCTTGATCACCAATTTTGTCTACATTTCTTCAAATTCCCATTTGTACCAAAACGGGACGATTTGGTTCCCAAAGTTTCAAAACTATAGTTACGACTATATATTGGTTACATTCGTTTCTAAAGTGTTTCAAAGCTATATTTAGAATATTATACTAATATATTCAACATTGGTTACTCCTTGATCACCAATTTTGTCTACATTTCTTCAAATTTCAATTTGTACCAAAACGGGACGATTTCCTTCCCAAAGTTTCAAAACTATAGTTAGGACTATATATTGGTTAGAATCCCTTCTAAAGGGGTTCAAATCTATATTTAGACTATTATACTAATATATTGAACTTTGGTTACTCCTTGGTCACCAATTTTGTTTACATTTCCACAAATTCCCATTTGTACCAAAACGGGACGATTTTCTTCCCAAAGTTTCAAAACTATAGTTACGACTATATATTGGTTTCATTCGTTTCTAAAGTGGTTCAAAGCTATATTTAGAATATTATACTAATATATTCAACATTGGTTACTCCTTGATCACCAATTTTGTCTACATTTCTTCAAATTTCCATTTGTACCAAAACGGGACGATTTTCTTCCCAAAGTTTCAAAACTATAGTTAGGACTATATATTGGTTAGAATCCATTCTAAAGGGGTTCAAAGCTATATTTAGACTATTATACTAATATATTGAACTTTGGTTACTCCTTGATCACCAATTTTGTCTACATTTCTTCAAATTCCCATTTGTACCAAAACGGGACGATTTGGTTCCCAAAGTTTCAAAACTATACTTAGGACTATATATTGGTTAGAATCCATTCTAAAGGGCTTCAAAGCTATATTTAGAATATTATAATAATATATTCATCATTGGTTACTTCTTGGTCACCAATTTTGTCTACATTTCTCCAAATTCCCATTTGTACCAAAACGGGACGATTTTCTTCCCAAAGTTTCAAAACTTTAGTTACGACTATATATTGGTTTCATTCGTTTCTAAAGTGGTTCAAAGCTATATTTAGAATATTATACTAATATATTCAACATTGGTTACTCCTTGATCACCAATTTTGTCTACATTTCTTCAAATTTCCATTTGTACCAAAACGGGACGATTTTCTTCCCAAAGTTTCAAAACTATAGTTAGGACTATATATTGGTTAGAATCCATTCTAAAGGGGTTCAAAGCTATATTTAGACTATTATACTAATATATTGAACTTTGGTTACTCCTTGATCACCAATTTTGTCTACATTTCTTCAAATTCCCATTTGTACCAAAACGGGATGATTTGGTTCCCAAAGTTTCAAAACTATACTTAGGACTATATATTGGTTAGAATCCATTCTAAAGGGCTTCAAAGCTATATTTAGACTATTATACTAATATATTGAACTTTGGTTACTCCTTGGTCACCAATTTTGTTTACATTTCCTCAAATTCCCATTTGTACCAAAACGGGACGATTTTCTTCCCAAAGTTTCAAAACTATAGTTACGACTATATATTGGTTGCATTCGTTCCTAAAGTGGTTCAAAGCTATATTTAGAATATTATAATAATATATTCAACATTGGTTACTTCTTGGTCACCAATTTTGTCTACATTTCTCCAAATTCCCATTTGTACCAAAACGGGACGATTTTCTTCCCAAAGTATCAAAACTATAGTTACGACTATATATTGGTTACATTCGTTTCTAAAGTGTTTCAAAGCTATATTTAGAATATTATACTAATATATTCAACATTGGTTACTCCTTGATCACCAATTTTGTCTACATTTCTTCAAATTCCCATTTGTACCAAAACGGGACGATTTGGTTCCCAAAGTTTCAAAACTATAGTTACGACTATATATTGGTTACATTCGTTTCTAAAGTGTTTCAAAGCTATATTTAGAATATTATACTAATATATTCAACATTGGTTACTCCTTGATCACCAATTTTGTCTACATTTCTTCAAATTTCAATTTGTACCAAAACGGGACGATTTCCTTCCCAAAGTTTCAAAACTATAGTTAGGACTATATATTGGTTAGAATCCCTTCTAAAGGGGTTCAAATCTATATTTAGACTATTATACTAATATATTGAACTTTGGTTACTCCTTGGTCACCAATTTTGTTTACATTTCCACAAATTCCCATTTGTACCAAAACGGGACGATTTTCTTCCCAAAGTTTCAAAACTATAGTTACGACTATATATTGGTTACATTCGTTTCTAAAGTGGTTCAAAGCTATATTTAGAATATTATACTAATATATTAAACATTGGTTACTCCTTGATCACCAATTTTGTCTACATTTCTTCAAATTTCCATTTGTACCAAAACGGGACGATTTTCTTCCCAAAGTTTCAAAACTATAGTTAGGACTATATATTGGTTAGAATCCATTCTAAAGGGGTTCAAAGCTATATTTAGACTATTATACTAATATGTTGAACTTTGGTTACTCCTTGATCACCAATTTTGTCTACATTTCTTCAAATTCCCATTTGTACCAAAACGGGACGATTTCGTTCCCAAAGTTTCAAAACTATACTTAGGACTATATATTGGTTAGAATCCATTCTAAAGGGCTTCAAAGCTATATTTAGACTATTATACTAATATATTGAACTTTGGTTACTCTTTGGTCACCAATTTTGTCTACATTTCTTCAAATTTCAATTTGTACCAAAACGGGACGATTTCCTTCCCAAAGTTTCAAAACTATAGTTAGGACTATATATTGGTTAGAATCCCTTCTAAAGGGGTTCAAATCTATATTTAGACTAATATAGTAATATATTGAACTTTGGTTACTCCTTGGTCACCAATTTTGTTTACATTTCCTCAAATTCCCGTTTGTACCAAAACGGGACGATTTTCTTCCCAAAGTTTCAAAACTATAGTTACGACTATATATTGGTTGCATTCGTTCCTAAAGTGGTTCAAAGCTATATTTAGACTATTATACTAATATATTGAACTTTGGTTACTCTTTGGTCACCAATTTTGTCTACATTTCTTCAAATTTCAATTTGTACCAAAACGGGACGATTTCCTTCCCAAAGTTTCAAAACTATAGTTAGGACTATATCTTGGTTAGAATCCCTTCTAAAGGGGTTCAAATCTATATTTAGACTATTATAGTAATATATTGAACTTTGGTTACTCCTTGGTCACCAATTTTGTTTACATTTCCTCAAATTCCCATTTGTACCAAAACGGGACGATTTTCTTCCCAAATTTCAAAACTATAGTTACGACTATATATTGGTTGCATTCGTTCCTAAAGTGGTTCAAAGCTATATTTAGAATATTATAATAATATATTCAACATTGGTTACTTCTTGGTCACCAATTTTGTCTACATTTCTCCAAATTCCAATTTGTACCAAAACGGGACGATTTTCTTCCCAAAGTTTCAAAACTATAGTTACGACTATATATTGGTTACATTCGTTTCTAAAGTGGTTCAGAGCTATATTTAGAATATTATACTAATATATTCAACATTGGTTACTCCTTGATCACCAATTTTGTCTACATTTCTTCAAATTTCCATTTGTACCAAAACGGGACGATTTTCTTCCCAAAGTTACAAAACTATAGTTAGGACTATATATTGGTTAGAATCCATTCTAAAGGGGTTCAAAGCTATATTTAGACTATTATACTAATATATTGAACTTTGGTTACTCCTTGATCACCAATTTTGTCTACATTTCTTCAAATTCCCATTGGTACCAAAACGGGACGATTTCGTTCCCAAAGTTTCAAAACTTTACTTAGGACTATATATTGGTTAGAATCCCTTCTAAAGGGCTTCAAAGCTATATTTAGAATATTATACTAATATATTGAACTTTGGTTACTCCTTGATCACCAATTTTGTCTACATTTCTTCAAATTTCCATTTGTACCAAAACGGGACGATTTCGTTCCCAAAGTTTCAAAACTATACTTAGGACTATATATTGGTTAGAATCCATTCTAAAGGGCTTCAAAGCTATATTTAGACTATTATACTAATATATTGAACTTTGGTTACTCTTTGGTCACCAATTTTGTCTACATTTCTTCAAATTTCAATTTGTACCAAAACGGGACGATTTCCTTCCCAAAGTTTCAAAACTATAGTTAGGACTATATATTGGTTAGAATCCCTTCTAAAGGGGTTCAAATCTATATTTAGACTATTATAGTAATATATTGAACTTTGGTTACTCCTTGGTCGCCAATTTTGTTTACATTTCCTCAAATTCCCATTTGTACCAAAACGGGACGATTTTCTTCCCAAAGTTTCAAAACTATAGTTACGACTATATATTGGTTGCATTCGTTTCTAAAGTGGTTCAAAGCTATATTTAGACTATTATACTAATATATTGAACTTTGGTTACTCTTTGGTCACCAATTTTGTCTACATTTCTTCAAATTTCAATTTGTACCAAAACGGGACGATTTCCTTCCCAAAGTTTCAAAACTATAGTTAGGACTATATATTGGTTAAAATCCCTTCTAAAGGGGTTCAAATCTATATTTAGACTATTATAGTAATATATTGAACTTTGGTTACTCCTTGGTCACCAATTTTGTTTATATTTCCTCAAATTCCCATTTGTACCAAAACGGGACGATTTTCTTCCCAAAGTTTCAAAACTATAGTTACGACTATATATTGGTTGCATTCGTTCCTAAAGTGGTTCAAAGCTATATTTAGACTATTATACTAATATATTGAACTTTGGTTACTCTTTGGTCACCAATTTTGTCTACATTTCTTCAAATTTCAATTTGTACCAAAACAGGACGATTTCCTTCCCAAAGTTTCAAAACTATAGTTAGGACTATATATTGGTTAGAATCCCTTCTAAAGGGGTTCAAATCTATATTTAGACTATTATAGTAATATATTGAACTTTGGTTACTCCTTGGTCACCAATTTTGTTTACATTTCCTCAAATTCCCATTTGTACCAAAACGGGACGATTTTCTTCCCAAAGTTTCAAAACTATAGTTACGACTATATATTGGTTGCATTCGTTCCTAAAGTGGTTCAAAGCTTTATTTAGAATATTATAATAATATATTCAACATTGGTTACTTCTTGGTCACCAATTTTGTCTACATTTCTCCAAATTCCCATTTGTACCAAAACGGGACGATTTTCTTCCCAAAGTTTCAAAACTATAGTTACGACTACATATTGGTTACATTCGTTTCTAAAGTGGTTCAAAGCTATATTTAGAATATTATACTAATATATTAAACATTGGTTACTCCTTGATCACCAATTTTGTCTACATTTCTTCAAATTTCCATTTGTACCAAAACGGGACGATTTTCTTCCCAAAGTTTCAAAACTATAGTTAGGACTATATATTGGTTAGAATCCATTCTAAAGGGGTTCAAAGCTATATTTAGACTATTATACTAATATGTTGAACTTTGGTTACTCCTTGATCACCAATTTTGTCTACATTTCTTCAAATTCCCATTTGTACCAAAACGGGACGATTTCGTTCCCAAAGTTTCAAAACTATACTTAGGACTATATATTGGTTAGAATCCATTCTAAAGGGCTTCAAAGCTATATTTAGACTATTATACTAATATATTGAACTTTGGTTACTCTTTGGTCACCAATTTTGTCTACATTTCTTCAAATTTCAATTTGTACCAAAACGGGACGATTTCCTTCCCAAAGTTTCAAAACTATAGTTAGGACTATATATTGGTTAGAATCCCTTCTAAAGGGGTTCAAATCTATATTTAGACTAATATAGTAATATATTGAACTTTGGTTACTCCTTGGTCACCAATTTTGTTTACATTTCCTCAAATTCCCGTTTGTACCAAAACGGGACGATTTTCTTCCCAAAGTTTCAAAACTATAGTTACGACTATATATTGGTTGCATTCGTTCCTAAAGTGGTTCAAAGCTATATTTAGACTATTATACTAATATATTGAACTTTGGTTACTCTTTGGTCACCAATTTTGTCTACATTTCTTCAAATTTCAATTTGTACCAAAACGGGACGATTTCCTTCCCAAAGTTTCAAAACTATAGTTAGGACTATATCTTGGTTAGAATCCCTTCTAAAGGGGTTCAAATCTATATTTAGACTATTATAGTAATATATTGAACTTTGGTTACTCCTTGGTCACCAATTTTGTTTACATTTCCTCAAATTCCCATTTGTACCAAAACGGGACGATTTTCTTCCCAAATTTCAAAACTATAGTTACGACTATATATTGGTTGCATTCGTTCCTAAAGTGGTTCAAAGCTATATTTAGAATATTATAATAATATATTCAACATTGGTTACTTCTTGGTCACCAATTTTGTCTACATTTCTCCAAATTCCCATTTGTACCAAAACGGGACGATTTTCTTCCCAAAGTTTCAAAACTATAGTTACGACTATATATTGGTTACATTCGTTTCTAAAGTGGTTCAGAGCTATATTTAGAATATTATACTAATATATTCAACATTGGTTACTCCTTGATCACCAATTTTGTCTACATTTCTTCAAATTTCCATTTGTACCAAAACGGGACGATTTTCTTCCCAAAGTTTCAAAACTATAGTTAGGACTATATATTGGTTAGAATCCATTCTAAAGGGGTTCAAAGCTATATTTAGACTATTATACTAATATATTGAACTTTGGTTACTCCTTGATCACCAATTTTGTCTACATTTCTTCAAATTCCCATTGGTACCAAAACGGGACGATTTCGTTCCCAAAGTTTCAAAACTTTACTTAGGACTATATATTGGTTAGAATCCCTTCTAAAGGGCTTCAAAGCTATATTTAGAATATTATACTAATATATTGAACTTTGGTTACTCCTTGATCACCAATTTTGTCTACATTTCTTCAAATTTCCATTTGTACCAAAACGGGACGATTTCGTTCCCAAAGTTTCAAAACTATACTTAGGACTATATATTGGTTAGAATCCATTCTAAATGGCTTCAAAGCTATATTTAGACTATTATACTAATATATTGAACTTTGGTTACTCTTTGGTCACCAATTTTGTCTACATTTCTTCAAATTTCAATTTGTACCAAAACGGGACGATTTCCTTCCCAAAGTTTCAAAACTATAGTTAGGACTATATATTGGTTAGAATCCCTTCTAAAGGGGTTCAAATCTATATTTAGACTATTATAGTAATATATTGAACTTTGGTTACTCCTTGGTCGCCAATTTTGTTTACATTTCCTCAAATTCCCATTTGTACCAAAACGGGACGATTTTCTTCCCAAAGTTTCAAAACTATAGTTACGACTACATATTGGTTACATTCGTTTCTAAAGTGGTTCAAAGCTATATTTAGAATATTATACTAATATATTAAACATTGGTTACTCCTTGATCACCAATTTTGTCTACATTTCTTCAAATTTCCATTTGTACCAAAACGGGACGATTTTCTTCCCAAAGTTTCAAAACTATAGTTAGGACTATATATTGGTTAGAATCCATTCTAAAGGGGTTCAAAGCTATATTTAGACTATTATACTAATATGTTGAACTTTGGTTACTCCTTGATCACCAATTTTGTCTACATTTCTTCAAATTCCCATTTGTACCAAAACGGGACGATTTCGTTCCCAAAGTTTCAAAACTATACTTAGGACTATATATTGGTTAGAATCCATTCTAAAGGGCTTCAAAGCTATATTTAGACTATTATACTAATATATTGAACTTTGGTTACTCTTTGGTCACCAATTTTGTCTACATTTCTTCAAATTTCAATTTGTACCAAAACGGGACGATTTCCTTCCCAAAGTTTCAAAACTATAGTTAGGACTATATATTGGTTAGAATCCCTTCTAAAGGGGTTCAAATCTATATTTAGACTAATATAGTAATATATTGAACTTTGGTTACTCCTTGGTCACCAATTTTGTTTACATTTCCTCAAATTCCCGTTTGTACCAAAACGGGACGATTTTCTTCCCAAAGTTTCAAAACTATAGTTACGACTATATATTGGTTGCATTCGTTCCTAAAGTGGTTCAAAGCTATATTTAGACTATTATACTAATATATTGAACTTTGGTTACTCTTTGGTCACCAATTTTGTCTACATTTCTTCAAATTTCAATTTGTACCAAAACGGGACGATTTCCTTCCCAAAGTTTCAAAACTATAGTTAGGACTATATCTTGGTTAGAATCCCTTCTAAAGGGGTTCAAATCTATATTTAGACTATTATAGTAATATATTGAACTTTGGTTACTCCTTGGTCACCAATTTTGTTTACATTTCCTCAAATTCCCATTTGTACCAAAACGGGACGATTTTCTTCCCAAATTTCAAATCTATAGTTACGACTATATATTGGTTGCATTCGTTCCTAAAGTGGTTCAAAGCTATATTTAGAATATTATAATAATATATTCAACATTGGTTACTTCTTGGTCACCAATTTTGTCTACATTTCTCCAAATTCCCATTTGTACCAAAACGGGACGATTTTCTTCCCAAAGTTTCAAAACTATAGTTACGACTATATATTGGTTACATTCGTTTCTAAAGTGGTTCAGAGCTATATTTAGAATATTATACTAATATATTCAACATTGGTTACTCCTTGATCACCAATTTTGTCTACATTTCTTCAAATTTCCATTTGTACCAAAACGGGACGATTTTCTTCCCAAAGTTTCAAAACTATAGTTAGGACTATATATTGGTTAGAATCCATTCTAAAGGGGTTCAAAGCTATATTTAGACTATTATACTAATATATTGAACTTTGGTTACTCCTTGATCACCAATTTTGTCTACATTTCTTCAAATTCCCATTGGTACCAAAACGGGACGATTTCGTTCCCAAAGTTTCAAAACTTTACTTAGGACTATATATTGGTTAGAATCCCTTCTAAAGGGCTTCAAATCTATATTTAGACTATTATAGTAATATATTGAACTTTGGTTACTCCTTGGTCGCCAATTTTGTTTACATTTCCTCAAATTCCCATTTGTACCAAAACGGGACGATTTTCTTCCCAAAGTTTCAAAACTATAGTTACGACTATATATTGGTTGCATTCGTTTCTAAAGTGGTTCAAAGCTATATTTAGACTATTATACTAATATATTGAACTTTGGTTACTCTTTGGTCACCAATTTTGTCTACATTTCTTCAAATTTCAATTTGTACCAAAACGGGACGATTTCCTTCCCAAAGTTTCAAAACTATGGTTAGGACTATATATTGGTTAGAATCCCTTCTAAAGGGGTTCAAATCTATATTTAGACTATTATAGTAATATATTGAACTTTGGTTACTCCTTGGTCACCAATTTTGTTTACATTTCCTCAAATTCCCATTTGTACCAAAACGGGACGATTTTCTTCCCAAAGTTTCAAAACTATAGTTAGGACTATATATTGGTTAGAATCCCTTCTAAAGGGGTTCAAATCTATATTTAGACTATTATAGTAATATATTGAACTTTGGTTACTCTTTGGTCACCAATTTTGTCTACATTTCTTCAAATTTCAATTTGTACCAAAACGGGACGATTTCCTTCCTAAAGTTTCAAAACTATAGTTAGGACTATATATTGGTTAGAATCCCTTCTAAAGGGGTTCAAAGCTATATTTAGAATATTATAATAATATATTCAACATTGGTTACTTATTGGTCACCAATTTTGTCTACATTTCTCCAAATTCCCATTTGTACCAAAACGGGACAATTTTCTTCCCAAAGTTTCAAAACTATAGTTACGACTATATATTGGTTACATTCGTTTCTAAAGTGGTTCAAAGCTATATTTAGAATATTATACTAATATATTCAACATTGGTTACTCCTTGATCACCAATTTTGTCTACATTTCTTCAAATTTCAATTTGTACCAAAACGGGACGAGTTCCTTCCCAAAGTTTCAAAACTATAGTTAGGACTATATATTGGTTAGAATCCCTTCTAAAGGGGTTCAAATCTATATTTAGACTATTATAGTAATATATTGAACTTTGGTTACTCCTTGGTCACCAATTTTGTTTACATTTCCTCAAATTCCCATTTGTACCAAAACGGGACGATTTTCTTCCCAAAGTTTCAAAACTATAGTTACGACTATATATTGGTTACATTCGTTTCTAAAGTGGTTCAGAGCTATATTTAGAATATTATACTAATATATTCAACATTGGTTACTCCTTGATCACCAATTTTGTCTACATTTCTTCAAATTTCCATTTGTACCAAAACGGGACGATTTTCTTCCCAAAGTTTCAAAACTATAGTTAGGACTATATATTGGTTAGAATCCATTCTAAAGGGGTTCAAAGCTATATTTAGACTATTATACTAATATATTGAACTTTGGTTACTCCTTGGTCACCAATTTTGTCTACATTTCTTCAAATTCCCATTTGTACCAAAACGGGACGATTTCGTTCCCAAAGTTTCAAAACTATACTTAGGACTATATATTGGTTAGAATCCATTCTAAAGGGCTTCAAAGCTATATTTAGACTATTATACTAATATATTGAACTTTGGTTACTCTTTGGTCACCAATTTTGTCTACATTTCTTCAAATTTCAATTTGTACCAAAACGGGACGATTTCCTTCCCAAAGTTTCAAAACTATAGTTAGGACTATATATTGGTTAGAATCCCTTCTAAAGGGGTTCAAATCTATATTTAGACTATTATAGTAATATATTGAACTTTGGTTACTCCTTGGTCACCAATTTTGTTTACATTTCCTCAAATTCCCATTTGTACCAAAACGGGATGATTTTCTTCCCAAAGTTTCAAAACTATAGTTACGACTATATATTGGTTGCATTCGTTCCTAAAGTGGTTCAAAGCTATATTTAGAATATTATAATAATATATTCAACATTGGTTACTTCTTGGTCACCAATTTTGTCTACATTTCTCCAAATTCCCATTTGTACCAAAACGGGACGATTTTCTTCCCAAAGTTTCAAAACTATAGTTACGACTATATATTGGTTACATTCGTTTCTAAAGTGGTTCAAAGCTATATTTAGAATATTATACTAATATATTCAACATTGGTTACTCCTTGATCACCAATTTTGTCTACATTTCTTCAAATTTCCATTTGTACCAAAACGGGACGATTTTCTTCCCAAAGTTTCAAAACTATAGTTAGGACTATATATTGGTTAGAATCCATTCTAAAGGGGTTCAAAGCTATATTTAGACTATTATACTAATATATTGAACTTTGGTTACTCCTTGATCACCAATTTTGTCTACATTTCTTCAAATTCCCATTTGTACCAAAACGGGACGATTTCGTTCCCAAAGTTTCAAAACTATACTTAGGACTATATATTGGTTAGAATCCATTCTAAAGGGGTTCAAAGCTATATTTAGACTATTATACTAATATATTGAACTTTGGTTACTCCTTGATCACCAATTTTGTCTACATTTCTTCAAATTCCCATTTGTACCAAAACGGGACGATTTCGTTCCCAAAGTTTCAAAACTATACTTAGGACTATATATTGGTTAGAATCCATTCTAAAGGGCTTCAAAGCTATATTTAGACTATTATAGTAATATTTTGAACTTTGGTTACTCCTTGGTCACCAATTTTGTTTACATTTCCTCAAATTCCCATTTGTACCAAAACGGGACGATTTTCTTCCCAAAGTTTCAAAACTATAGTTACGACTATATATTGGTTGCATTCGTTCCTAAAGTGGTTCAAAGCTATATTTAGAATATTATAATAATATATTCAACATTGGTTACTTCTTGGTCACCAATTTTGTCTACATTTCTCCAAATTCCCATTTGTACCAAAACGGGACGATTTTCTTCCCAAAGTTTCAAAACTATAGTTACGACTATATATTGGTTGCATTCGTTCCTAAAGTGGTTCAAAGCTATATTTAGACTATTATACTAATATATTGAACTTTGGTTACTCTTTGGTCACCAATTTTGTCTACATTTCTTCAAATTTCAATTTGTACCAAAACAATACGATTTTCTTCCCAAAGTTTCAAAACTATAGTTAGGACTATATATTGGTTAGAATCCATTCTAAAGGGGTTCAAAGCTATATTTAGACTATTATACTAATATATTGAACTTTGGTTACTCCTTGATCACCAATTTTGTCTACATTTCTTCAAATTCCCATTGGTACCAAAACGGGACGATTTCGTTCCCAAAGTTTCAAAACTTTACTTAGGACTATATATTGGTTAGAATCCCTTCTAAAGGGCTTCAAAGCTATATTTAGAATATTATACTAATATATTGAACTTTGGTTACTCCTTGATCACCAATTTTGTCTACATTTCTTCAAATTTCCATTTGTACCAAAACGGGACGATTTCGTTCCCAAAGTTTCAAAACTATACTTAGGACTATATATTGGTTAGAATCCATTCTAAAGGGCTTCAAAGCTATATTTAGACTATTATACTAATATATTGAACTTTGGTTACTCTTTGGTCACCAATTTTGTCTACATTTCTTCAAATTTCAATTTGTACCAAAACGGGACGATTTCCTTCCCAAAGTTTCAAAACTATAGTTAGGACTATATATTGGTTAGAATCCCTTCTAAAGGGGTTCAAATCTATATTTAGACTATTATAGTAATATATTGAACTTTGGTTACTCCTTGGTCACCAATTTTGTTTACATTTCCTCAAATTCCCATTTGTACCAAAACGGGACGATTTTCTTCCCAAAGTTTCAAAACTATAGTTACGACTATATATTGGTTGCATTCGTTCCTAAAGTGGTTCAAAGCTATATTTAGACTATTATACTAATATATTGAACTTTGGTTACTCTTTGGTCACCAATTTTGTCTACATTTCTTCAAATTTCAATTTGTACCAAAACGGGACGATTTCCTTCCTAAAGTTTCAAAACTATAGTTAGGACTATATATTGGTTAGAATCCCTTCTAAAGGGGTTCAAATCTATATTTAGACTATTATAGTAATATATTGAACTTTGGTTACTCCTTGGTCACCAATTTTGTTTACATTTCCTCAAATTCCCATTTGTACCAAAACGGGACGATTTTCTTCCCAAAGTTTCAAAACTATAGTTACGACTATATATTGGTTGCATTCGTTCCTAAAGTGGTTCAAAGCTATATTTAGACTATTATACTAATATATTGAACTTTGGTTACTCTTTGGTCACCAATTTTGTCTACATTTCTTCAAATTTCAATTTGTACCAAAACAGGACGATTTCCTTCCCAAAGTTTCAAAACTATAGTTAGGACTATATATTGGTTAGAATCCCTTCTAAAGGGGTTCAAATCTATATTTAGACTATTATAGTAATATATTGAACTTTGGTTACTCTTTGGTCACCAATTTTGTCTACATTTCTTCAAATTTCAATTTGTACCAAAACGGGACGATTTCCTTCCCAAAGTTTCAAAACTATAGTTAGGACTATATATTGGTTAGAATCCCTTCTAAAGGGGTTCAAAGCTATATTTAGAATATTATAATAATATATTCAACATTGGTTACTTATTGGTCACCAATTTTGTCTACATTTCTCCAAATTCCCATTTGTACCAAAACGGGACGATTTTCTTCCCAAAGTTTCAAAACTATAGTTACGACTATATATTGGTTACATTCGTTTCTAAAGTGGTTCAAAGCTATATTTAGAATATTATACTAATATATTCAACATTGGTTACTCCTTGATCACCAATTTTGTCTACATTTCTTCAAATTTCAATTTGTACCAAAACGGGACGAGTTCCTTCCCAAAGTTTCAAAACTATAGTTAGGACTATATATTGGTTAGAGTCCCTTCTAAAGGGGTTCAAATCTATATTTAGACTATTATAGTAATATATTGAACTTTGGTTACTCCTTGGTCACCAATTTTGTTTACATTTCCTCAAATTCCCATTTGTACCAAAACGGGACGATTTTCTTCCCAAAGTTTCAAAACTATAGTTACGACTATATATTGGTTACATTCGTTTCTAAAGTGGTTCAGAGCTATATTTAGAATATTATACTAATATATTCAACATTGGTTACTCCTTGATCACCAATTTTGTCTACATTTCTTCAAATTTCCATTTGTACCAAAACGGGACGATTTTCTTCCCAAAGTTTCAAAACTATAGTTAGGACTATATATTGGTTAGAATCCATTCTAAAGGGGTTCAAAGCTATATTTAGACTATTATACTAATATATTGAACTTTGGTTACTCCTTGGTCACCAATTTTGTCTACATTTCTTCAAATTCCCATTTGTACCAAAACGGGACGATTTCGTTCCCAAAGTTTCAAAACTATACTTAGGACTATATATTGGTTAGAATCCATTCTAAAGGGCTTCAAAGCTATATTTAGACTATTATACTAATATATTGAACTTTGGTTACTCTTTGGTCACCAATTTTGTCTACATTTCTTCAAATTTCAATTTGTACCAAAACGGGACGATTTCCTTCCCAAAGTTTCAAAACTATAGTTAGGACTATATATTGGTTAGAATCCCTTCTAAAGGGGTTCAAATCTATATTTAGACTATTATAGTAATATATTGAACTTTGGTTACTCCTTGGTCACCAATTTTGTTTACATTTCCTCAAATTCCCATTTGTACCAAAACGGGACGATTTTCTTCCCAAAGTTTCAAAACTATAGTTACGACTATATATTGGTTGCATTCGTTCCTAAAGTGGTTCAAAGCTATATTTAGAATATTATAATAATATATTCAACATTGGTTACTTCTTGGTCACCAATTTTGTCTACATTTCTCCAAATTCCCATTTGTACCAAAACGGGACGATTTTCTTCCCAAAGTTTCAAAACTATAGTTACGACTATATATTGGTTACATTCGTTTCTAAAGTGGTTCAAAGCTATATTTAGAATATTATACTAATATATTCAACATTGGTTACTCCTTGATCACCAATTTTGTCTACATTTCTTCAAATTTCCATTTGTACCAAAACGGGACGATTTTCTTCCCAAAGTTTCAAAACTATAGTTAGGACTATATATTGGTTAGAATCCATTCTAAAGGGGTTCAAAGCTATATTTAGACTATTATACTAATATATTGAACTTTGGTTACTCCTTGATCACCAATTTTGTCTACATTTCTTCAAATTCCCATTTGTACCAAAACGGGACGATTTCGTTCCCAAAGTTTCAAAACTATACTTAGGACTATATATTGGTTAGAATCCATTCTAAAGGGGTTCAAAGCTATATTTAGACTATTATACTAATATATTGAACTTTGGTTACTCCTTGATCACCAATTTTGTCTACATTTCTTCAAATTCCCATTTGTACCAAAACGGGACGATTTCGTTCCCAAAGTTTCAAAACTATACTTAGGACTATATATTGGTTAGAATCCATTCTAAAGGGCTTCAAAGCTATATTTAGACTATTATAGTAATATTTTGAACTTTGGTTACTCCTTGGTCACCAATTTTGTTTACATTTCCTCAAATTCCCATTTGTACCAAAACGGGACGATTTTCTTCCCAAAGTTTCAAAACTATAGTTACGACTATATATTGGTTGCATTCGTTCCTAAAGTGGTTCAAAGCTATATTTAGAATATTATAATAATATATTCAACATTGGTTACTTCTTGGTCACCAATTTTGTCTACATTTCTCCAAATTCCCATTTGTACCAAAACGGGACGATTTTCTTCCCAAAGTTTCAAAACTATAGTTACGACTATATATTGGTTGCATTCGTTCCTAAAGTGGTTCAAAGCTATATTTAGACTATTATACTAATATATTGAACTTTGGTTACTCTTTGGTCACCAATTTTGTCTACATTTCTTCAAATTTCAATTTGTACCAAAACAAGACGATTTCCTTCCCAAAGTTTCAAAACTATAGTTAGGACTATATATTGGTTAGAATCCCTTCTAAGGGGTTCAAATCTATATTTAGACTATTATAGTAATATATTGAACTTTGGTTACTCCTTGGTCACCAATTTTGTTTACATTTCCTCAAATTCCCATTTGTACCAAAACGGGACGATTTTCTTCCCAAAGTTTCAAAACTATAGTTACGACTATATATTGGTTGCATTCGTTCCTAAAGTGGTTCAAAGCTATATTTAGAATATTATAATAATATATTCAACATTGGTTACTTCTGAGTCACCAATTTTGTCTACATTTCTCCAAATTCCCATTTGTACCAAAACGGGACGATTTTCTTCCCAAAGTTTCAAAACTATAGTTACGACTATATATTGGTTACATTCGTTTCTAAATTGGTTCAAAGCTATATTTAGAATATTATACTAATATATTCAACATTGGTTACTCCTTGATCACCAATTTTGTCTACATTTCTTCAAATTTCCATTTGTACCAAAACGGGACGATTTTCTTCCCAAAGTTTCAAAACTATAGTTAGGACTATATATTGGTTAGAATCCATTCTAAAGGAGTTCAAAGCTATATTTAGACTATTATACTAATATATGGAACTTTGGTTACTCCTTGATCACCAATTTTGTCTACATTTCTTCAAATTCCCATTTGTACCAAAACGGGACGATTTCATTCCCAAAGTTTCAAAACTATACTTAGGACTATATATTGGTTAGAATCCATTCTAAAGGGCTTCAAAGCTATATTTAGACTATTATACTAATATATTGAACTTTGGTTACTCTTTGGTCACCAATTTTGTCTACATTTCTTCAAATTCCCATTTGTACCAAAACGGGACGATTTCGTTCCCAAAGTTTCAAAACTATACTTAGGACTATATATTGGTTAGAATCCATTCTAAAGGGCTTCAAAGCTATATTTAGACTATTATAGTAATATTTTGAACTTTGGTTACTCCTTGGTCACCAATTTTGTTTACATTTCCTCAAATTCCCATTTGTACCAAAACGGGACGATTTTCTTCCCAAAGTTTCAAAACTATAGTTACGACTATATATTGGTTGCATTCGTTCCTAAAGTGGTTCAAAGCTATATTTAGAATATTATAATAATATATTCAACATTGGTTACTTCTTGGTCACCAATTTTGTCTACATTTCTCCAAATTCCCATTTGTACCAAAACGGGACGATTTTCTTCCCAAAGTTTCAAAACTATAGTTACGACTATATATTGGTTGCATTCGTTCCTAAAGTGGTTCAAAGCTATATTTAGACTATTATACTAATATATTGAACTTTGGTTACTCTTTGGTCACCAATTTTGTCTACATTTCTTCAAATTTCAATTTGTACCAAAACGGGACGATTTTCTTCCAAAAGTTTCAAAACTATAGTTACGACTATATATTGGTTGCATTCGTTCCTAAAGTGGTTCAAAGCTATATTTAGAATATTATAATAATATATTCAACATTGGTTACTTCTTGGTCACCAATTTTGTCTACATTTCTCCAAATTCCCATTTGTACCAAAACGGGACGATTTTCTTCCCAAAGTTTCAAAACTATAGTTACGACTATATATTGGTTACATTCGTTTCTAAAGTGGTTCAAAGCTATATTTAGAATATTATACTAATATATTCAACATTGGTTACTCCTTGATCACCAATTTTGTCTACATTTCTTCAAATTTCCATTTGTACCAAAACGGGACGATTTTCTTCCCAAAGTTTCAAAACTATAGTTGGGACTATATATTGGTTAGAATCCATTCTAAAGGGGTTCAAAGCTATATTTAGACTATTATACTAATATATTGAACTTTGGTTACTCCTTGATCACCAATTTTGTCTACATTTCTTCAAATTTCCATTTGTACCAAAACGGGACGATTTCGTTCCCAAAGTTTCAAAACTATACTTAGGACTATATATTGGTTAGAATCCATTCTAAAGGGCTTCAAAGCAATATTTAGACTATTATACTAATATATTGAACTTTGGTTACTCTTTGGTCACCAATTTTGTCTACATTTCTTCAAATTTCAATTTGTACCAAAACGGGACGATTTCCTTCCCAAAGTTTCAAAACTATAGTTAGGACTATATATTGGTTAGAATCCCTTCTAAAGGGGTTCAAATCTATATTTAGACTAATATAGTAATATATTGAACTTTGGTTACTCCTTGGTCACCAATTTTGTTTACATTTCCTCAAATTCCCATTTGTACCAAAACGGGACGATTTTCTTCCCAAATTTTCAAAACTATAGTTACGACTATATATTGGTTGCATTCGTTCCTAAAGTGGTTCAAAGCTATATTTAGAATATTATAATAATATATTCAACATTGGTTACTTATTGGTCACCAATTTTGTCTACATTTCTCCAAATTCCCATTTGTACCAAAACGGGACGATTTTCTTCCCAAAGTTTCAAAACTATAGTTACGACTATATATTGGTTACATTCGTTTCTAAAGTGGTTCAAAGCTATATTTAGAATATTATACTAATATATTCAACATTGGTTACTCCTTGATCACCAATTTTGTCTACATTTCTTCAAATTTCAATTTGTACCAAAACGGGACGATTTCCTTCCCAAAGTTTCAAAACTATAGTTAGGACTATATATTGGTTAGAATCCCTTCTAAAGGGGTTCAAATCTATATTTAGACTAATATAGTAATATATTGAACTTTGGTTACTCCTTGGTCACCAATTTTGTTTACATTTCCTCAAATTCCCATTTGTACCAAAACGGGACGATTTTCTTCCCAAATTTTCAAAACTATAGTTACGACTATATATTGGTTGCATTCGTTCCTAAAGTGGTTCAAAGCTATATTTAGAATATTATAATAATATATTCAACATTGGTTACTTATTGGTCACCAATTTTGTCTACATTATTCCAAATTCCCATTTGTACCAAAACGGGACGATTTTCTTCCCAAAGTTTCAAAACTATAGTTACGACTATATATTGGTTACATTCGTTTCTAAAGTGGTTCAAAGCTATATTTAGAATATTATACTAATATATTCAACATTGGTTACTCCTTGATCACCAATTTTGTCTACATTTCTTCAAATTTCAATTTGTACCAAAACGGGACGATTTCCTTCCCAAAGTTTCAAAACTATAGTTAGGACTATATATTGGTTAGAATCCCTTCTAAAGGGGTTCAAATCTATATTTAGACTATTATAGTAATATATTGAACTTTGGTTACTCCTTGCTCACCAATTTTGTTTACATTTCCTCAAATTCCCATTTGTACCAAAACGGGACGATTTTCTTCCCAAAGTTTCAAAACTATAGTTACGACTATATATTGGTTGCATTCGTTCCTAAAGTGGTTCAAAGCTATATTTAGAATATTATAATAATATATTCAACATTAGTTACTTCTTTGTCACCAATTTTGTCTACATTTCTCCAAATTCCCATTTGTACCAAAACGGGACGATTTTCTTCCCAAAGTTTCAAAACTATAGTTACGACTATATATTGGTTACATTCGTTTCTAAAGTGGTTCAAAGCTATATTTAGAATATTATACTAATATATTCAACATTGGTTACTCCTTGATCACCAATTTTGTCTACATTTCTTCAAATTTCCATTTGTACCAAAACGGGACGATTTTCTTCCCAAAGTTTCAAAACTATAGTTAGGACTATATATTGGTTAGAATCCATTATAAAGGGGTTCAAAGCTATATTTAGACTATTATACTAATATATTGAACTTTGGTTACTCCTTGATCACCAATTTTGTCTACATTTCTTCAAATTTCAATTTGTACCAAAACGGGACGATTTCCTTCCCAAAGTTTCAAAACTATAGTTAGGACTATATATTGGTTAGAATCCCTTCTAAAGGGGTTAAAATCTATATTTAGACTATTATACTAATATATTGAACTTTGGTTACTCCTTGGTCACCAATTTTGTTTACATTTCCTCAAATTCCCATTTGTACCAAAACGGGACGATTTTCTTCCCAAAGTTTCAAAACTATAGTTACGACTATATATTGGTTGCATTCGTTCCTAAAGTGGTTCAAAGCTATATTTAGAATATTATAATAATATATTCAACATTGGTTACTTCTTGGTCACCAATTTTGTCTACATTTCTCCAAATTCCCATTTGTACCAAAACGGGACGATTTTCTTCCCAAAGTTTCAAAACTATAGTTACGACTATATATTGGTTACATTTGTTTCTAAAGTTTTTCAAAGCTATATTTAGAATATTATACTAATATATTCAACATTGGTTACTCCTTGATCACCAATTTTGTCTACATTTCTTCAAATTTCCATTTGTACCAAAACGGGACGATTTTCTTCCCAAAGCTTCAAAACTATAGTTAGGACTATATATTGGTTAGAATCCATTCTAAAGGGGTTCAAAGCTATATTTAGACTATTATACTAATATATGGAACTTTGGTTACTCCTTGATCACCAATTTTGTCTACATTTCTTCAAATTCCCATTTGTACCAAAACGGGACGATTTCATTCCCAAAGTTTCAAAACTATACTTAGGACTATATATTGGTTAGAATCCATTCTAAAGGGCTTCAAAGCTATATTTAGACTATTATACTAATATATTGAACTTTGGTTACTCTTTGGTCACCAATTTTGTCTACATTTCTTCAAATTCCCATTTGTACCAAAACGGGACGATTTCGTTCCCAAAGTTTCAAAACTATACTTAGGACTATATATTGGTTAGAATCCATTCTAAAGGGCTTCAAAGCTATATTTAGACTATTATAGTAATATTTTGAACTTTGGTTACTCCTTGGTCACCAATTTTGTTTACATTTCCTCAAATTCCCATTTGTACCAAAACGGGACGATTTTCTTCCCAAAGTTTCAAAACTATAGTTACGACTATATATTGGTTGCATTCGTTCCTAAAGTGGTTCAAAGCTATATTTAGAATATTATAATAATATATTCAACATTGGTTACTTCTTGGTCACCAATTTTGTCTACATTTCTCCAAATTCCCATTTGTACCAAAACGGGACGATTTTCTTCCCAAAGTTTCAAAACTATAGTTACGACTATATATTGGTTGCATTCGTTCCTAAAGTGGTTCAAAGCTATATTTAGACTATTATACTAATATATTGAACTTTGGTTACTCTTTGGTCACCAATTTTGTCTACATTTCTTCAAATTTCAATTTGTACCAAAACGGGACGATTTTCTTCCCAAAGTTTCAAAACTATAGTTACGACTATATATTGGTTGCATTCGTTCCTAAAGTGGTTCAAAGCTATATTTAGAATATTATAATAATATATTCAACATTGGTTACTTCTTGGTCACCAATTTTGTCTACATTTCTCCAAATTCCCATTTGTACCAAAACGGGACGATTTTCTTCCCAAAGTTTCAAAACTATAGTTACGACTATATATTGGTTACATTCGTTTCTAAAGTGGTTCAAAGCTATATTTAGAATATTATACTAATATATTCAACATTGGTTACTCCTTGATCACCAATTTTGTCTACATTTCTTCAAATTTCCATTTGTACCAAAACGGGACGATTTTCTTCCCAAAGTTTCAAAACTATAGTTAGGACTATATATTGGTTAGAATCCATTCTAAAGGGGTTCAAAGCTATATTTAGACTATTATACTAATATATTGAACTTTGGTTACTCCTTGATCACCAATTTTGTCTACATTTCTTCAAATTCCCATTTGTACCAAAACGGGACGATTTCGTTCCCAAAGTTTCAAAACTATACTTAGGACTATATATTGGTTAGAATCCATTCTAAAGGGCTTCAAAGCAATATTTAGACTATTATACTAATATATTGAACTTTGGTTACTCTTTGGTCACCAATTTTGTCTACATTTCTTCAAATTTCAATTTGTACCAAAACGGGACGATTTCCTTCCCAAAGTTTCAAAACTATAGTTAGGACTATATATTGGTTAGAATCCCTTCTAAAGGGGTTCAAATCTATATTTAGACTAATATAGTAATATATTGAACTTTGGTTACTCCTTGGTCACCAATTTTGTTTACATTTCCTCAAATTCCCATTTGTACCAAAACGGGACGATTTTCTTCCCAAATTTTCAAAACTATAGTTACGACTATATATTGGTTGCATTCGTTCCTAAAGTGGTTCAAAGCTATATTTAGAATATTATAATAATATATTCAACATTGGTTACTTATTGGTCACCAATTTTGTCTACATTTCTCCAAATTCCCATTTGTACCAAAACGGGACGATTTTCTTCCCAAAGTTTCAAAACTATAGTTACGACTATATATTGGTTACATTCGTTTCTAAAGTGGTTCAAAGCTATATTTAGAATATTATACTAATATATTCAACATTGGTTACTCCTTGATCACCAATTTTGTCTACATTTCTTCAAATTTCAATTTGTACCAAAACGGGACGATTTCCTTCCCAAAGTTTCAAAACTATAGTTAGGACTATATATTGGTTAGAATCCCTTCTAAAGGGGTTCAAATCTATATTTAGACTAATATAGTAATATATTGAACTTTGGTTACTCCTTGGTCACCAATTTTGTTTACATTTCCTCAAATTCCCATTTGTACCAAAACGGGACGATTTTCTTCCCAAATTTTCAAAACTATAGTTACGACTATATATTGGTTGCATTCGTTCCTAAAGTGGTTCAAAGCTATATTTAGAATATTATAATAATATATTCAACATTGGTTACTTATTGGTCACCAATTTTGTCTACATTATTCCAAATTCCCATTTGTACCAAAACGGGACGATTTTCTTCCCAAAGTTTCAAAACTATAGTTACGACTATATATTGGTTACATTCGTTTCTAAAGTGGTTCAAAGCTATATTTAGAATATTATACTAATATATTCAACATTGGTTACTCCTTGATCACCAATTTTGTCTACATTTCTTCAAATTTCAATTTGTACCAAAACGGGACGATTTCCTTCCCAAAGTTTCAAAACTATAGTTAGGACTATATATTGGTTAGAATCCCTTCTAAAGGGGTTCAAATCTATATTTAGACTATTATAGTAATATATTGAACTTTGGTTACTCCTTGGTCACCAATTTTGTTTACATTTCCTCAAATTCCCATTTGTACCAAAACGGGACGATTTTCTTCCCAAAGTTTCAAAACTATAGTTACGACTATATATTGGTTGCATTCGTTCCTAAAGTGGTTCAAAGCTATATTTAGAATATTATAATAATATATTCAACATTAGTTACTTCTTTGTCACCAATTTTGTCTACATTTCTCCAAATTCCCATTTGTACCAAAACGGGACGATTTTCTTCCCAAAGTTTCAAAACTATAGTTACGACTATATATTGGTTACATTCGTTTCTAAAGTGGTTCAAAGCTATATTTAGAATATTATACTAATATATTCAACATTGGTTACTCCTTGATCACCAATTTTGTCTACATTTCTTCAAATTTCCATTTGTACCAAAACGGGACGATTTTCTTCCCAAAGTTTCAAAACTATAGTTAGGACTATATATTGGTTAGAATCCATTATAAAGGGGTTCAAAGCTATATTTAGACTATTATACTAATATATTGAACTTTGGTTACTCCTTGATCACCAATTTTGTCTACATTTCTTCAAATTCCCATTTGTACCAAAACGGGACGATTTTCTTCCCAAAGTTTCAAAACTATAGTTACGACTATATATTGGTTGCATTCGTTCCTAAAGTGGTTCAAAGCTATATTTAGACTATTATACTAATATATTGAACTTTGGTTACTCTTTGGTCACCAATTTTGTCTACATTTCTTCAAATTTCAATTTGTACCAAAACGGGACGATTTCCTTCCCAAAGTTTCAAAACTATAGTTAGGACTATATATTGGTTAGAATCCCTTCTAAAGGGGTTAAAATCTATATTTAGACTATTATACTAATATATTGAACTTTGGTTACTCCTTGGTCACCAATTTTGTTTACATTTCCTCAAATTCCCATTTGTACCAAAACGGGACGATTTTCTTCCCAAAGTTTCAAAACTATAGTTACGACTATATATTGGTTGCATTCGTTCCTAAAGTGGTTCAAAGCTATATTTAGAATATTATAATAATATATTCAACATTGGTTACTTCTTGGTCACCAATTTTGTCTACATTTCTCCAAATTCCCATTTGTACCAAAACGGGATGATTTTCTTCCCAAAGTTTCAAAACTATAGTTACGACTATATATTGGTTACATTTGTTTCTAAAGTTTTTCAAAGCTATATTTAGAATATTATACTAATATATTCAACATTGGTTACTCCTTGATCACCAATTTTGTCTACATTTCTTCAAATTTCCATTTGTACCAAAACGGGACGATTTTCTTCCCAAAGTTTCAAAACTATAGTTAGGACTATATATTGGTTAGAATCCATTCTAAAGGGGTTCAAAGCTATATTTAGACTATTATACTAATATATTGAACTTTGGTTACTCCTTGATCACCAATTTTGTCTACATTTCTTCAAATTCCCATTTGTACCAAAACGGGACGATTTCGTTCCCAAAGTTTCAAAACTATACTTAGGACTATATATTGGTTAGAATCCATTCTAAAGTGCTTCAAAGCTATATTTAGACTATTATACTAATATATTGAACTTTGGTTACTCTTTGGTCACCAATTTTGTCTACATTTCTTCAAATTTCAATTTGTACCAAAACGGGACGATTTCCTTCCCAAAGTTTCAAAACTATAGTTAGGACTATATATTGGTTAGAATCCCTTCTAAAGGGGTTCAAATCTATATTTAGACTAATATAGTAATATATTGAACTTTGGTTACTCCTTGGTCACCAATTTTGTTTACATTTCCTCAAATTCCCATTTGTACCAAAACGGGACGATTTTCTTCCCAAATTTTCAAAACTATAGTTACGACTATATATTGGTTGCATTCGTTCCTAAAGTGGTTCAAAGCTATATTTAGAATATTATAATAATTTATTCAACATTGGTTACTTATTGGTCACCAATTTTGTCTACATTTCTCCAAATTCCCATTTGTACCAAAACGGGACGATTTTCTTCCCAAAGTTTCAAAACTATAGTTACGACTATATATTGGTTACATTCGTTTCTAAAGTGGTTCAAAGCTATATTTAGAATATTATACTAATATATTCAACATTGGTTACTCCTTGATCACCAATTTTGTCTACATTTCTTCAAATTTCAATTTGTACCAAAACGGGACGATTTCCTTCCCAAAGTTTCAAAACTATAGTTAGGACTATATATTGGTTAGAATCCCTTCTAAAGGGGTTCAAATCTATATTTAGACTATTATAGTAATATATTGAACTTTGGTTACTCCTTGGTCACCAATTTTGTTTACATTTCCTCAAATTCCCATTTGTACCAAAACGGGACGATTTTCTTCCCAAAGTTTCAAAACTATAGTTACGACTATATATTGGTTGCATTCGTTCCTAAAGTGGTTCAAAGCTATATTTAGAATATTATAATAATATATTCAACATTGGTTACTTCTTGGTCACCAATTTTGTCTACATTTCTCCAAATTCCCATTTGTACCAAAACGGGACGATTTTCTTCCCAAAGTTTCAAAACTATAGTTACGACTATATATTGGTTACATTCGTTTCTAAAGTGGTTCAAAGCTATATTTAGAATATTATACTAATATATTCAACATTGGTTACTCCTTGATCACCAATTTTGTCTACATTTCTTCAAATTTCCATTTGTACCAAAACGGGACGATTTTCTTCCCAAAGTTTCAAAACTATAGTTAGGACTATATATTGGTTAGAATCCATTCTAAAGGGGTTCAAAGCTATATTTAGACTATTATACTAATATATTGAACTTTGGTTACTCCTTGACCACCAATTTTGTCTACATTTCTTCAAATTCCCATTTGTACCAAAACGCGACTATTTCGTTCCCAAAGTTTCAAAACTATACTTAGGACTATATATTGGTTAGAATTCATTCTAAAGGGCTTCAAACCTATATTTAGACTATTATACTAATATATTGAACGTTGGTTACTCTTTGGTCACCAATTTTGTCTACATTTCTTCAAATTTCAATTTGTACCAAAACGGGACGATTTCCTTCCCAAAGTTTCAAAACTATAGTTAGGACTATATATTGGTTAGAATCCCTTCTAAAGGGGTTCAAATCTATATTTAGACTATTATAGTAATATATTGAACTTTGGTTACTCCTTGGTCACCAATTTTGTTTACATTTCCTCAAATTCCCATTTATACCAAAACGGGACGATTTTCTTCCCAAAGTTTCAAAACTATAGTTACGACTATATATTGGTTGCATTCGTTCCTAAAGTGGTTCAAAGCTATATTTAGAATATTATAATAATATATTCAACATTGGTTACTTCTTGGTCACCAATTTTGTCTACATTTCTCCAAATTCCCATTTGTACCAAAACGGGACGATTTTCTTCCCAAAGTTTCAAAACTATAGTTACGACTATATATTGGTTACATTTGTTTCTAAAGTGGTTCAAAGCTATATTTAGAATATTATACTAATATATTCAACATTGGTTACTCCTTGATCACCAATTTTGTCTACATTTCTTCAAATTTCCATTTGTACCAAAACAGGACGATTTTCTTCCCAAAGTTTCAAAACTTTACTTAGGACTATATATTGGTTAGAATCCATTCTAAAGGGCTTCAAAGCTATATTTAGACTATTATACTAATATATTGAACTTTGGTTACTCCTTGATCACCAATTTTGTCTACATTTCTTCAAATTCCCATTTGTACCAAAACGGGACGATTTTCTTCCCAAAGTTTCAAAACTTTACTTAGGACTATATATTGGTTAGAATCCATTCTAAAGGGCTTCAAAGCTATATTTAGACTATTATACTAATATATTGAACTTTGGTTACTCCTTGATCACCAATTTTGTCTACATTTCTTCAAATTCCCATTTGTACCAAAACGGGACGATTTCGTTCCCAAAGTTTCAAAACTATACTTAGGACTATATATTGGTTAGAATCCATTCTAAAGGGCTTCAAAGCTATATTTAGACTATTATACTAATATATTGAACTTTGGTTACTCTTTGGTCACCAATTTTGTCTACATTTCTTCAAATTTCAATTTGTACCAAAACGGGACGATTTCCTTCCCAAAGTTTCAAAACTATAGTTAGGACTATATATTGGTTAGAATCCCTTCTAAAGGGGTTCAAATCTATATTTAGACTATTATAGTAATATATTGAACTTTGGTTACTCCTTGGTCACCAATTTTGTTTACATTTCCTCAAATTCCCATTTATACCAAAACGGGACGATTTTCTTCCCAAAGTTTCAAAACTATAGTTACGACTATATATTGGTTGCATTCGTTCCTAAAGTGGTTCAAAGCTATATTTAGAATATTATAATAATATATTCAACATTGGTTACTTCTTGGTCACCAATTTTGTCTACATTTCTCCAAATTCCCATTTGTACCAAAACGGGACGATTTTCTTCCCAAAGTTTCAAAACTATAGTTACGACTATATATTGGTTACATTTGTTTCTAAAGTGGTTCAAAGCTATATTTAGAATATTATACTAATATATTCAACATTGGTTACTCCTTGATCACCAATTTTGTCTACATTTCTTCAAATTTCCATTTGTACCAAAACAGGACGATTTTCTTCCCAAAGTTTCAAAACTTTACTTAGGACTATATATTGGTTAGAATCCATTCTAAAGGGCTTCAAAGCTATATTTAGACTATTATACTAATATATTGAACTTTGGTTACTCCTTGATCACCAATTTTGTCTACATTTCTTCAAATTCCCATTTGTACCAAAACGGGACGATTTTCTTCCCAAAGTTTCAAAACTTTACTTAGGACTATATATTGGTTAGAATCCATTCTAAAGGGCTTCAAAGCTATATTTAGACTATTATACTAATATATTGAACTTTGGTTACTCCTTGATCACCAATTTTGTCTACATTTCTTCAAATTCCCATTTGTACCAAAACGGGACGATTTCGTTCCCAAAGTTTCAAAACTATACTTAGGACTATATATTGGTTAGAATCCATCCTAAAGGGCTTCAAAGCTATATTTAGACTATTATACTAATATATTGAACTTTGGTTACTCTTTGGTCACCAATTTTGTCTACATTTCTTCAAATTTCAATTTGTACCAAAACGGGACGATTTCCTTCCCAAAGTTTCAAAACTATAGTTAGGACTAAATATTGGTTAGAATCCCTTCTAAAGGGGTTCAAATCTATATTTAGACTAATATAGTAATATATTGAACTTTGGTTACTCCTTGGTCACCAATTTTGTTTACATTTCCTCAAATTCCCATTTGTACCAAAACGGGACGATTTTCTTCCCAAAGTTTCAAAACTATAGTTACGACTATATATTGGTTGCATTCGTTCCTAAAGTGGTTCAAAGCTATAATTAGACTATTATACTAATATATTGAACTTTGGTTACTCTTTGGTCACTAATTTTGTCTACATTTCTTCAAATTTCAATTTGTACCAAAACGGGACGATTTCCTTCCCAAAGTTTCAAAACTATAGTTAGGACTATATATTGGTTAGAATCCCTTCTAAAGGGGTTCAAATCTATATTTAGACTATTATAGTAATATATTGAACTTTGGTTACTCCTTGGTCACCAATTTTGTTTACATTTCCTCAAATTCCCATTTGTACCAAAACGGGACGATTTTCTTCCCAAAGTTTCAAAACTATAGTTACGACTATATATTGGTTGCATTCGTTCCTAAAGTGGTTCAAAGCTATATTTAGAATATTATAATAATATATTCAACATTGGTTACTTCTTGGTCACCAATTTTGTCTACATTTCTCCAAATTCCCATTTGTACCAAAACGGGACGATTTTCTTCCCAAAGTTTCAAAACTATAGTTACGACTATATATTGGTTACATTCGTTTCTAAAGTGGTTCAAAGCTATATTTAGAATATTATACTAATATATTCAACATTGGTTACTCCTTGATCACCAATTTTGTCTACATTTCTTCAAATTTCCATTTGTACCAAAACGGGACGATTTTCTTCCCAAAGTTTCAAAACTATAGTTAGGACTATATATTGGTTAGAATCCATTCTAAAGGGGTTCAAAGCTATATTTAGACTATTATACTAATATATTGAACTTTGGTTACTCCTTGATCACCAATTTTGTCTACATTTCTTCAAATTCCCATTTGTACCAAAACGGGACGATTTCGTTCCCAAAGTTTCAAAACTATACTTAGGACTATATATTGGTTAGAATCCATTCTAAAGGGCTTCAAAGCTATATTTAGACTATTATACTAATATATTGAACTTTGGTTACTCTTTGGTCACCAATTTTGTCTACATTTCTTCAAATTTCAATTTGTACCAAAACGGGACGATTTCCTTCCCAAAGTTTCAAAACTATAGTTAGGACTATATATTGGTTAGAATCCCTTCTAAAGGGGTTCAAATCTATATTTAGACTAATATAGTAATATATTGAACTTTGGTTACTCCTTGGTCACCAATTTTGTTTACATTTCCTCAAATTCCCATTTGTACCAAAACGGGACGATTTTCTTCCCAAATTTTCAAAACTATAGTTACGACTATATATTGGTTGCATTCGTTCCTAAAGTGGTTCAAAGCTATATTTAGAATATTATAATAATATATTGAACTTTGGTTACTTATTGGTCACCAATTTTGTCTACATTTCTCCAAATTCCCATTTGTACCAAAACGGGACGATTTTCTTCCCAAAGTTTCAAAACTATAGTTACGACTATATATTGGTTACATTCGTTTCTAAAGTGGTTCAAAGCTATATTTAGAATATTATACTAATATATTCAACATTGGTTACTCCTTGATCACCAATTTTGTCTACATTTCTTCAAATTTCAATTTGTACCAAAACGGGACGATTTTCTTCCCAAAGTTTCAAAACTATAGTTACGACTATATATTGGTTACATTTGTTTCTAAAGTGGTTCAAAGCTATATTTAGAATATTATACTAATATATTCCACATTGGTTACTCCTTGATCACCAATTTTGTCTACATTTCTTCAAATTTCCATTTGTACCAAAACAGGACGATTTTCTTCCCAAAGTTTCAAAACTTTACTTAGGACTATATATTGGTTAGAATCCATTCTAAAGGGCTTCAAAGCTATATTTAGACTATTATACTAATATATTGAACTTTGGTTACTCCTTGATCACCAATTTTGTCTACATTTCTTCAAATTCCCATTTGTACCAAAACGGGACGATTTTCTTCCCAAAGTTTCAAAACTTTACTTAGGACTATATATTGGTTAGAATCCATTCTAAAGGGCTTCAAAGCTATATTTAGACTATTATACTAATATATTGAACTTTGGTTACTCCTTGATCACCAATTTTGTCTACATTTCTTCAAATTCCCATTTGTACCAAAACGGGACGATTTCGTTCCCAAAGTTTCAAAACTATACTTAGGACTATATATTGGTTAGAATCCATCCTAAAGGGCTTCAAAGCTATATTTAGACTATTATACTAATATATTGAACTTTGGTTACTCTTTGGTCACCAATTTTGTCTACATTTCTTCAAATTTCAATTTGTACCAAAACGGGACGATTTCCTTCCCAAAGTTTCAAAACTATAGTTAGGACTAAATATTGGTTAGAATCCCTTCTAAAGGGGTTCAAATCTATATTTAGACTAATATAGTAATATATTGAACTTTGGTTACTCCTTGGTCACCAATTTTGTTTACATTTCCTCAAATTCCCATTTGTACCAAAACGGGACGATTTTCTTCCCAAAGTTTCAAAACTATAGTTACGACTATATATTGGTTGCATTCGTTCCTAAAGTGGTTCAAAGCTATAATTAGACTATTATACTAATATATTGAACTTTGGTTACTCTTTGGTCACTAATTTTGTCTACATTTCTTCAAATTTCAATTTGTACCAAAACGGGACGATTTCCTTCCCAAAGTTTCAAAACTATAGTTAGGACTATATATTGGTTAGAATCCCTTCTAAAGGGGTTCAAATCTATATTTAGACTATTATAGTAATATATTGAACTTTGGTTACTCCTTGGTCACCAATTTTGTTTACATTTCCTCAAATTCCCATTTGTACCAAAACGGGACGATTTTCTTCCCAAAGTTTCAAAACTATAGTTACGACTATATATTGGTTGCATTCGTTCCTAAAGTGGTTCAAAGCTATATTTAGAATATTATAATAATATATTCAACATTGGTTACTTCTTGGTCACCAATTTTGTCTACATTTCTCCAAATTCCCATTTGTACCAAAACGGGACGATTTTCTTCCCAAAGTTTCAAAACTATAGTTACGACTATATATTGGTTACATTCGTTTCTAAAGTGGTTCAAAGCTATATTTAGAATATTATACTAATATATTCAACATTGGTTACTCCTTGATCACCAATTTTGTCTACATTTCTTCAAATTTCCATTTGTACCAAAACGGGACGATTTTCTTCCCAAAGTTTCAAAACTATAGTTAGGACTATATATTGGTTAGAATCCATTCTAAAGGGGTTCAAAGCTATATTTAGACTATTATACTAATATATTGAACTTTGGTTACTCCTTGATCACCAATTTTGTCTACATTTCTTCAAATTCCCATTTGTACCAAAACGGGACGATTTCGTTCCCAAAGTTTCAAAACTATACTTAGGACTATATATTGGTTAGAATCCATTCTAAAGGGCTTCAAAGCTATATTTAGACTATTATACTAATATATTGAACTTTGGTTACTCTTTGGTCACCAATTTTGTCTACATTTCTTCAAATTTCAATTTGTACCAAAACGGGACGATTTCCTTCCCAAAGTTTCAAAACTATAGTTAGGACTATATATTGGTTAGAATCCCTTCTAAAGGGGTTCAAATCTATATTTAGACTAATAATATATTGAACTTTGGTTACTCCTTGGTCACCAATTTTGTTTACATTTCCTCAAATTCCCATTTGTACCAAAACGGGACGATTTTCTTCCCAAATTTTCAAAACTATAGTTACGACTATATATTGGTTGCATTCGTTCCTAAAGTGGTTCAAAGCTATATTTAGAATATTATAATAATATATTGAACTTTGGTTACTTATTGGTCACCAATTTTGTCTACATTTCTCCAAATTCCCATTTGTACCAAAACGGGACGATTTTCTTCCCAAAGTTTCAAAACTATAGTTACGACTATATATTGGTTACATTCGTTTCTAAAGTGGTTCAAAGCTATATTTAGAATATTATACTAATATATTCAACATTGGTTACTCCTTGATCACCAATTTTGTCTACATTTCTTCAAATTTCAATTTGTACCAAAACGGGACGATTTCCTTCCCAAAGTTTCAAAACTATAGTTAGGACTAAATATTGGTTAGAATCCCTTCTAAAGGGGTTCAAATCTATATTTAGACTAATATAGTAATATATTGAACTTTGGTTACTCCTTGGTCACCAATTTTGTTTACATTTCCTCAAATTCCCATTTGTACCAAAACGGGACGATTTTCTTCCCAAAGTTTCAAAACTATAGTTACGACTATATATTGGTTGCATTCGTTCCTAAAGTGGTTCAAAGCTATAATTAGACTATTATACTAATATATTGAACTTTGGTTACTCTTTGGTCACTAATTTTGTCTACATTTCTTCAAATTTCAATTTGTACCAAAACGGGACGATTTCCTTCCCAAAGTTTCAAAACTATAGTTAGGACTATATATTGGTTAGAATCCCTTCTAAAGGGGTTCAAATCTATATTTAGACTATTATAGTAATATATTGAACTTTGGTTACTCCTTGGTCACCAATTTTGTTTACATTTCCTCAAATTCCCATTTGTACCAAAACGGGACGATTTTCTTTTTAAAGTTTCAAAACTATAGTTACGACTATATATTGGTTGCATTCGTTCCTAAAGTGGTTCAAAGCTATATTTAGAATATTATAATAATATATTCAACATTGGTTACTTCTTGGTCACCAATTTTGTCTACATTTCTCCAAATTCCCATTTGTACCAAAACGGGACGATTTTCTTCCCAAAGTTTCAAAACTATAGTTACGACTATATATTGGTTACATTCGTTTCTAAAGTGGTTCAAAGCTATATTTAGAATATTATACTAATATATTCAACATTGGTTACTCCTTGATCACCAATTTTGTCTACATTTCTTCAAATTTCCATTTGTACCAAAACGGGACGATTTTCTTCCCAAAGTTTCAAAACTATAGTTAGGACTATATATTGGTTAGAATCCATTCTAAAGGGGTTCAAAGCTATATTTAGACTATTATACTAATATATTGAACTTTGGTTACTCCTTGATCACCAATTTTGTCTACATTTCTTCAAATTCCCATTTGTACCAAAACGGGACGATTTCGTTCCCAAAGTTTCAAAACTATACTTAGGACTATATATTGGTTAGAATCCATTCTAAAGGGCTTCAAAGCTATATTTAGACTATTATACTAATATATTGAACTTTGGTTACTCTTTGGTCACCAATTTTGTCTACATTTCTTCAAATTTCAATTTGTACCAAAACGGGACGATTTCCTTCCCAAAGTTTCAAAACTATAGTTAGGACTATATATTGGTTAGAATCCCTTCTAAAGGGGTTCAAATCTATATTTAGACTAATATAGTAATATATTGAACTTTGGTTACTCCTTGGTCACCAATTTTGTTTACATTTCCTCAAATTCCCATTTGTACCAAAACGGGACGATTTTCTTCCCAAATTTTCAAAACTATAGTTACGACTATATATTGGTTGCATTCGTTCCTAAAGTGGTTCAAAGCTATATTTAGAATATTATAATAATATATTGAACTTTGGTTACTTATTGGTCACCAATTTTGTCTACATTTCTCCAAATTCCCATTTGTACCAAAACGGGACGATTTTCTTCCCAAAGTTTCAAAACTATAGTTACGACTATATATTGGTTACATTCGTTTCTAAAGTGGTTCAAAGCTATATTTAGAATATTATACTAATATATTCAACATTGGTTACTCCTTGATCACCAATTTTGTCTACATTTCTTCAAATTTCAATTTGTACCAAAACGGGACGATTTCCTTCCCAAAGTTTCAAAACTATAGTTAGGACTATATATTGGTTAGAATCCCTTCTAAAGGGGTTCAAATCTATATTTAGACTATTATAGTAATATATTGAACTTTGGTTACTCCTTGGTCACCAATTTTGTTTACATTTCCTCAAATTCCCATTTGTACCAAAACGGGACGATTTTTTTCCCAAAGTTTCAAAACTATAGTTACGACTATATATTGGTTGCATTCGTTCCTAAAGTGGTTCAAAGCTATATTTAGACTATTATACTAATATATTGAACTTTGGTTACTCTTTGGTCACCAATTTTGTCTACATTTCTTCAAATTTCAATTTGTACCAAAACGGGACGATTTCCTTCCCAAAGTTTCAAAACTATAGTTAGGACTATATATTGGTTAGAATCCCTTCTAAAGGGGTTCAAATCTATATTTAGACTATTATAGTAATATATTGAACTTTGGTTACTCCTTGGTCACCAATTTTGTTTACATTTCCTCAAATTCCCATTTATACCAAAACGGGACGATTTTCTTCCCAAAGTTTCAAAACTATAGTTACGACTATATATTGGTTGCATTCGTTCCTAAAGTGGTTCAAAGCTATATTTAGAATATTATAATAATATATTCAACATTGGTTACTCCTTGGTCACCAATTTTGTCTACATTTCTCCAAATTCCCATTTGTACCAAAACGGGACGATTTTCTTCCCAAAGTTTCAAAACTATAGTTACGACTATATATTGGTTACATTTGTTTCTAAAGTGGTTCAAAGCTATATTTAGAATATTATACTAATATATTCAACATTGGTTACTCCTTGATCACCAATTTTGTCTACATTTCTTCAAATTTCCATTTGTACCAAAACAGGACGATTTTCTTCCCAAAGTTTCAAAACTTTACTTAGGACTATATATTGGTTAGAATCCATTCTAAAGGGCTTCAAAGCTATATTTAGACTATTATACTAATATATTGAACTTTGGTTACTCCTTGATCACCAATTTTGTCTACATTTCTTCAAATTCCCATTTGTACCAAAACGGGACGATTTTCTTCCCAAAGTTTCAAAACTTTACTTAGGACTATATATTGGTTAGAATCCATTCTAAAGGGCTTCAAAGCTATATTTAGACTATTATACTAATATATTGAACTTTGGTTACTCCTTGATCACCAATTTTGTCTACATTTCTTCAAATTCCCATTTGTACCAAAACGGGACGATTTCGTTCCCAAAGTTTCAAAACTATACTTAGGACTATATATTGGTTAGAATCCATTCTAAAGGGCTTCAAAGCTATATTTAGACTATTATACTAATATATTGAACTTTGGTTACTCTTTGGTCACCAATTTTGTCTACATTTCTTCAAATTTCAATTTGTACCAAAACGGGACGATTTCCTTCCCAAAGTTTCAAAACTATAGTTAGGACTAAATATTGGTTAGAATCCCTTCTAAAGGGGTTCAAATCTATATTTAGACTAATATAGTAATATATTGAACTTTGGTTACTCCTTGGTCACCAATTTTGTTTACATTTCCTCAAATTCCCATTTGTACCAAAACGGGACGATTTTCTTCCCAAAGTTTCAAAACTATAGTTACGACTATATATTGGTTGCATTCGTTCCTAAAGTGGTTCAAAGCTATATTTAGACTATTATACTAATATATTGAACTTTGGTTACTCTTTGGTCACTAATTTTGTCTACATTTCTTCAAATTTCAATTTGTACCAAAACGGGACGATTTCCTTCCCAAAGTTTCAAAACTATAGTTAGGACTATATATTGGTTAGAATCCCTTCTAAAGGGGTTCAAATCTATATTTAGACTATTATAGTAATATATTGAACTTTGGTTACTCCTTGGTCACCAATTTTGTTTACATTTCCTCAAATTCCCATTTGTACCAAAACGGGACGATTTTCTTCCCAAAGTTTCAAAACAATAGTTACGACTATATATTGGTTGCATTCGTTCCTAAAGTGGTTCAAAGCTATATTTAGAATATTATAATAATATATTCAACATTGGTTACTTCTTGGTCACCAATTTTGTCTACATTTCTCCAAATTCCCATTTGTACCAAAACGGGACGATTTTCTTCCCAAAGTTTCAAAACTATAGTTACGACTATATATTGGTTACATTCGTTTCTAAAGTGGTTCAAAGCTATATTTAGAATATTATACTAATATATTCAACATTGGTTACTCCTTGATCACCAATTTTGTCTACATTTCTTCAAATTTCCATTTGTACCAAAACGGGACGATTTTCTTCCCAAAGTTTCAAAACTATAGTTAGGACTATATATTGGTTAGAATCCATTCTAAAGGGGTTCAAAGCTATATTTAGACTATTATACTAATATATTGAACTTTGGTTACTCCTTGATCACCAATTTTGTCTACATTTCTTCAAATTCCCATTTGTACCAAAACGGGACGATTTCGTTCCCAAAGTTTCAAAACTTTACTTAGGACTATATATTGGTTAGAATCCATTCTAAAGGGCTTCAAAGCTATATTTAGACTATTATACTAATATATTGAACTTTGGTTACTCTTTGGTCACCAATTTTGTCTACATTTCTTCAAATTTCAATTTGTACCAAAACGGGACGATTTCCTTCCCAAAGTTTCAAAACTATAGTTAGGACTATATATTGGTTAGAATCCCTTCTAAAGGGGTTCAAATCTATATTTAGACTAATATAGTAATATATTGAACTTTGGTTACTCCTTGGTCACCAATTTTGTTTACATTTCCTCAAATTCCCATTTGTACCAAAACGGGACGATTTTCTTCCCAAATTTTCAAAACTATAGTTACGACTATATATTGGTTGCATTCGTTCCTAAAGTGGTTCAAAGCTATATTTAGAATATTATAATAATATATTCAACATTGGTTACTTCTTGGTCACCAATTTTGTCTACATTTCTCCAAATTCCCATTTGTACCAAAACGGGACGATTTTCTTCCCAAAGTTTCAAAACTATAGTTACGACTATATATTGGTTACATTCGTTTCTAAAGTGGTTCAAAGCTATATTTAGAATATTATACTAATATATTCAACATTGGTTACTCCTTGATCACCAATTTTGTCTACATTTCTTCAAATTTCAATTTGTACCAAAACGGGACGATTTCCTTCCCAAAGTTTCAAAACTATAGTTAGGACTATATATTGGTTAGAATCCCTTCTAAAGGGGTTCAAATCTATATTTAGACTATTATAGTAATATATTGAACTTTGGTTACTCCTTGGTCACCAATTTTGTTTACATTTCCTCAAATTCCCATTTGTACCAAAACGGGACGATTTCGTTCCCAAAGTTTCAAAACTATACTTAGGACTATATATTGGTTAGAATCCATTCTAAAGGGCTTCAAAGCTATATTTAGACTATTATACTAATATATTGAACTTTGGTTACTCTTTGGTCACCAATTTTGTCTACATTTCTTCAAATTTCAATTTGTACCAAAACGGGACGATTTCCTTCCCAAAGTTTCAAAACTATAGTTAGGACTATATATTGGTTAGAATCCCTTCTAAAGGGGTTCAAATCTATATTTAGACTAATATAGTAATATATTGAACTTTGGTTACTCCTTGGTCACCAATTTTGTTTACATTTCCTCAAATTCCCATTTGTACCAAAACGGGACGATTTTCTTCCCAAATTTTCAAAACTATAGTTACGACTATATATTGGTTGCATTCGTTCCTAAAGTGGTTCAAAGCTATATTTAGAATATTATAATAATATATTCAACATTGGTTACTTCTTGGTCACCAATTTTGTCTACATTTCTCCAAATTCCCATTTGTACCAAAACGGGACGATTTTCTTCCCAAAGTTTCAAAACTATAGTTACGACTATATATTGGTTACATTCGTTTCTAAAGTGGTTCAAAGCTATATTTAGAATATTATACTAATATATTCAACATTGGTTACTCCTTGATCACCAATTTTGTCTACATTTCTTCAAATTTCAATTTGTACCAAAACGGGACGATTTCCTTCCCAAAGTTTCAAAACTATAGTTAGGACTATATATTGGTTAGAATCCCTTCTAAAGGGGTTCAAATCTATATTTAGACTATTATAGTAATATATTGAACTTTGGTTACTCCTTGGTCACCAATTTTGTTTACATTTCCTCAAATTCCCATTTGTACCAAAACGGGACGATTTCGTTCCCAAAGTTTCAAAACTATACTTAGGACTATATATTGGTTAGAATCCATTCTAAAGGGCTTCAAAGCTATATTTAGACTATTATACTAATATATTGAACTTTGGTTACTCTTTGGTCACCAATTTTGTCTACATTTCTTCAAATTTCAATTTGTACCAAAACGGGACGATTTCCTTCCCAAAGTTTCAAAACTATAGTTAGGACTATATATTGGTTAGAATCCCTTCTAAAGGGGTTCAAATCTATATTTAGACTAATATAGTAATATATTGAACTTTGGTTACTCCTTGGTCACCAATTTTGTTTACATTTCCTCAAATTCCCATTTGTACCAAAACGGGACGATTTTCTTCCCAAACTTTCAAAACTATAGTTACGACTATATATTGGTTGCATTCGTTCCTAAAGTGGTTCAAAGCTATATTTAGAATATTATACTAATATATTCAACATTGGTTACTCCTTGATCACCAATTTTGTCTACATTTCTTCAAATTTCAATTTGTACCAAAACGGGACGATTTCCTTCCCAAAGTTTCAAAACTATAGTTAGGACTATATATTGGTTAGAATCCCTTCTAAAGGGGTTCAAATCTATATTTAGACTATTATAGTAATATATTGAACTTTGGTTACTCCTTGGTCACCAATTTTGTTTACATTTCCTCAAATTCCCATTTGTACCAAAACGGGACGATTTTTTTCCCAAAGTTTCAAAACTATACTTAGGACTATATATTGGTTGCATTCGTTCCTAAAGTGGTTCAAAGCTATATTTAGACTATTATACTAATATATTGAACTTTGGTTACTCTTTGGTCACCAATTTTGTCTACATTTCTTCAAATTTCAATTTGTACCAAAACGGGACGATTTCCTTCCCAAAGTTTCAAAACTATAGTTAGGACTATATATTGGTTAGAATCCCTTCTAAAGGGGTTCAAATCTATATTTAGACTAATATAGTAATATATTGAACTTTGGTTACTCCTTGGTCACCAATTTTGTTTACATTTCCTCAAATTCCCATTTGTACCAAAACGGGACGATTTTCTTCCCAAATTTTCAAAACTATAGTTACGACTATATATTGGTTGCATTCGTTCCTAAAGTGGTTCAAAGCTATATTTAGAATATTATAATAATATATTCAACATTGGTTACTTCTTGGTCACCAATTTTGTCTACATTTCTCCAAATTCCCATTTGTACCAAAACGGGACGATTTTCTTCCCAAAGTTTCAAAACTATAGTTACGACTATATATTGGTTACATTCGTTTCTAAAGTGGTTCAAAGCTATATTTAGAATATTATACTAATATATTCAACATTGGTTACTCCTTGATCACCAATTTTGTCTACATTTCTTCAAATTTCAATTTGTACCAAAACGGGACGATTTCCTTCCCAAAGTTTCAAAACTATAGTTAGGACTATATATTGGTTAGAATCCCTTCTAAAGGGGTTCAAATCTATATTTAGACTATTATAGTAATATATTGAACTTTGGTTACTCCTTGGTCACCAATTTTGTTTACATTTCCTCAAATTCCCATTTGTACCAAAACGGGACGATTTCGTTCCCAAAGTTTCAAAACTATACTTAGGACTATATATTGGTTAGAATCCATTCTAAAGGGCTTCAAAGCTATATTTAGACTATTATACTAATATATTGAACTTTGGTTACTCTTTGGTCACCAATTTTGTCTACATTTCTTCAAATTTCAATTTGTACCAAAACGGGACGATTTCCTTCCCAAAGTTTCAAAACTATAGTTAGGACTATATATTGGTTAGAATCCCTTCTAAAGGGGTTCAAATCTATATTTAGACTAATATAGTAATATATTGAACTTTGGTTACTCCTTGGTCACCAATTTTGTTTACATTTCCTCAAATTCCCATTTGTACCAAAACGGGACGATTTTCTTCCCAAATTTTCAAAACTATAGTTACGACTATATATTGGTTGCATTCGTTCCTAAAGTGGTTCAAAGCTATATTTAGAATATTATAATAATATATTCAACATTGGTTACTTCTTGGTCACCAATTTTGTCTACATTTCTCCAAATTCCCATTTGTACCAAAACGGGACGATTTTCTTCCCAAAGTTTCAAAACTATAGTTACGACTATATATTGGTTACATTCGTTTCTAAAGTGGTTCAAAGCTATATTTAGAATATTATACTAATATATTCAACATTGGTTACTCCTTGATCACCAATTTTGTCTACATTTCTTCAAATTTCAATTTGTACCAAAACGGGACGATTTCCTTCCCAAAGTTTCAAAACTATAGTTAGGACTATATATTGGTTAGAATCCCTTCTAAAGGGGTTCAAATCTATATTTAGACTATTATAGTAATATATTGAACTTTGGTTACTCCTTGGTCACCAATTTTGTTTACATTTCCTCAAATTCCCATTTGTACCAAAACGGGACGATTTCGTTCCCAAAGTTTCAAAACTATACTTAGGACTATATATTGGTTGCATTCGTTCCTAAAGTGGTTCAAAGCTATATTTAGAATATTATAATAATATATTCAACATTGGTTACTTATTGGTCACCAATTTTGTCTACATTTCTCCAAATTCCCATTTGTACCAAAACGGGACGATTTTCTTCCCAAAGTTTCAAAGCTATAGTTACGACTATATATTGGTTACATTCGTTTCTAAAGTGGTTCAAAGCTATATTTAGAATATTATACTAATATATTCAACATTGGTTACTCCTTGATCACCAATTTTGTCTACATTTCTTCAAATTTCAATTTGTACCAAAACGGGACGATTTCCTTCCCAAAGTTTCAAAACTATAGTTAGGACTATATATTGGTTAGAATCCATTCTAAAGGGGTTCAAATCTATATTTAGACTATTATAGTAATATATTGAACTTTGGTTACTCCTTGGTCACCAATTTTGTTTACATTTCCTCAAATTCCCATTTGTACCAAAACGGGACGATTTTTTTCCCAAAGTTTCAAAACTATAGTTACGATTATATATTGGTTGCATTCGTTCCTAAAGTGGTTCAAAGCTATATTTAGACTATTACACTAATATATTGAACTTTGGTTACTCTTTGGTCACCAATTTTGTCTACATTTCTTCAAATTTCAATTTGTACCAAAACGGGACGATTTCCTTCCCAAAGTTTCAAAACTATAGTTAGGACTATATATTGGTTAGAATCCCTTCTAAAGGGGTTCAAATCTATATTTAGACTAATATAGTAATATATTGAACTTTGGTTACTCCTTGGTCACCAATTTTGTTTACATTTCCTCAAATTCCCATTTGTACCAAAACGGGACGATTTTCTTCCCAAATTTTCAAAACTATAGTTACGACTATATATTGGTTGCATTCGTTCCTAAAGTGGTTCAAAGCTATATTTAGAATATTATAATAATATATTCAACATTGGTTACTTCTTGGTCACCAATTTTGTCTACATTTCTCCAAATTCCCATTTGTACCAAAACGGGACGATTTTCTTCCCAAAGTTTCAAAACTATAGTTACGACTATATATTGGTTACATTCGTTTCTAAAGTGGTTCAAAGCTATATTTAGAATATTATACTAATATATTCAACATTGGTTACTCCTTGATCACCAATTTTGTCTACATTTCTTCAAATTTCAATTTGTACCAAAACGGGACGATTTCCTTCCCAAAGTTTCAAAACTATAGTTAGGACTATATATTGGTTAGAATCCCTTCTAAAGGGGTTCAAATCTATATTTAGACTATTATAGTAATATATTGAACTTTGGTTACTCCTTGGTCACCAATTTTGTTTACATTTCCTCAAATTCCCATTTGTACCAAAACGGGACGATTTCGTTCCCAAAGTTTCAAAACTATACTTAGGACTATATATTGGTTGCATTCGTTCCTAAAGTGGTTCAAAGCTATATTTAGAATATTATAATAATATATTCAACATTGGTTACTTATTGGTCACCAATTTTGTCTACATTTCTCCAAATTCCCATTTGTACCAAAACGGGACGATTTTCTTCCCAAAGTTTCAAAACTATAGTTACGACTATATATTGGTTACATTCGTTTCTAAAGTGGTTCAAAGCTATATTTAGAATATTATACTAATATATTCAACATTGGTTACTCCTTGATCACCAATTTTGTCTACATTTCTTCAAATTTCAATTTGTACCAAAACGGGACGATTTCCTTCCCAAAGTTTCAAAACTATAGTTAGGACTATATATTTGTTAGAATCCCTTCTAAAGGGGTTCAAATCTATATTTAGACTATTATAGTAATATATTGAACTTTGGTTACTCCTTGGTCACCAATTTTGTTTACATTTCCTCAAATTCCCATTTGTACCAAAACGGGACGATTTTTTTCCCAAAGTTTCAAAACTATAGTTACGACTATATATTGGTTGCATTCGTTCCTAAAGTGGTTCAAAGCTATATTTAGACTATTATACTAATATATTGAACTTTGGTTACTCTTTGGTCACCAATTTTGTCTACATTTCTTCAAATTTCAATTTGTACCAAAACGGGACGATTTCCTTCCCAAAGTTTCAAAACTATAGTTAGGACTATATATTGGTTAGAATCCCTTCTAAAGGGGTTCAAATCTATATTTAGACTAATATAGTAATATATTGAACTTTGGTTACTCCTTGGTCACCAATTTTGTTTACATTTCCTCAAATTCCCATTTGTACCAAAACGGGACGATTTTCTTCCCAAATTTTCAAAACTATAGTTACGACTATATATTGGTTGCATTCGTTCCTAAAGTGGTTCAAAGCTATATTTAGAATATTATAATAATATATTCAACATTGGTTACTTCTTGGTCACCAATTTTGTCTACATTTCTCCAAATTCCCATTTGTACCAAAACGGGACGATTTTCTTCCCAAAGTTTCAAAACTATAGTTACGACTATATATTGGTTACATTCGTTTCTAAAGTGGTTCAAAGCTATATTTAGAATATTATACTAATATATTCAACATTGGTTACTCCTTGATCACCAATTTTGTCTACATTTCTTCAAATTTCAATTTGTACCAAAACGGGACGATTTCCTTCCCAAAGTTTCAAAACTATAGTTAGGACTATATATTGGTTAGAATCCCTTCTAAAGGGGTTCAAATCTATATTTAGACTATTATAGTAATATATTGAACTTTGGTTACTCCTTGGTCACCAATTTTGTTTACATTTCCTCAAATTCCCATTTGTACCAAAACGGGACGATTTTCTTCCCAAAGTTTCAAAACTATAGTTACGACTATATATTGGTTGCATTCGTTCCTAAAGTGGTTCAAAGCTATATTTAGAATATTATAATAATATATTCAACATTGGTTACTTCTTGGTCACCAATTTTGTCTACATTTCTCCAAATTCCCATTTGTACCAAAACGGGACGATATTCTTCCCAAAGTTTCAAAACTATAGTTACGACTATATATTGGTTACATTCGTTTCTAAAGTGGTTCAAAGCTATATTTAGAATATTATACTAATATATTCAACATTGGTTACTCCTTGATCACCAATTTTGTCTACATTTCTTCAAATTTCCATTTCTACCAAAACGGGACGATTTTCTTCCCAAAGTTTCAAAACTATAGTTAGGACTATATATTGGTTAGAATCCATTCTAAAGGGGTTCAAAGCTATATTTAGACTATTATACTAATATATTGAACTTTGGTTACTCCTTAATCACCAATTTTGTCTACATTTCTTCAAATTCCCATTTGTACCAAAACGGGACGATTTCGTTCCCAAAGTTTCAAAACTTTACTTAGGACTATATATTGGTTAGAATCCATTCTAAAGGGCTTCAAAGCTATATTTAGACTATTATACTAATATATTGAACTTTGGTTACTCCTTGATCACCAATTTTGTCTACATTTCTTCAAATTCCCATTTGTACCAAAACGGGACGATTTCGTTCCCAAAGTTTCAAAACTATACTTAGGACTATATATTGGTTAGAATCCATTCTAAAGTGGTTCAAAGCTATATTTAGAATATTATACTAATATATTCAACATTGGTTACTCCTTGATCACCAATTTTGTCTACATTTCTTCAAATTTCCATTTGTACCAAAACGGGACGATTTTCTTCCCAAAGTTTCAAAACTATAGTTAGGACTATATATTGGTTAGAATCCATTCTAAAGGGGTTCAAAGCTATATTTAGACTATTATACTAATATATTGAACTTTGGTTACTCCTTGATCACCAATTTTGTCTACATTTCTTCAAATTCCCATTTGTACCAAAACGGGACGATTTCGTTCCCAAAGTTTCAAAACTATACTTAGGACTATATATTGGTTAGAATCCATTCTAAAGGGCTTCAAAGCTATATTTAGACTATTATACTAATATATTGAACTTTGGTTACTCTTTGGTCACCAATTTTGTCTACATTTCTTCAAATTTCAATTTGTACCAAAACGGGACGATTTCCTTCCCAAAGTTTCAAAACTATAGTTAGGACTAAATATTGGTTAGAATCCCTTCTAAAGGGGTTCAAATCTATATTTAGACTAATATAGTAATATATTGAACTTTGGTTACTCCTTGGTCACCAATTTTGTTTACATTTCCTCAAATTCCCATTTGTACCAAAACGGGACGATTTTCTTCCCAAAGTTTCAAAACTATAGTTACGACTATATATTGGTTGCATTCGTTCCTAAAGTGGTTCAAAGCTATATTTAGACTATTATACTAATATATTGAACTTTGGTTACTCTTTGGTCACCAATTTTGTCTACATTTCTTCAAATTTCAATTTGTACCAAAACGGGACGATTTCCTTCCCAAAGTTTCAAAACTATAGTTAGGACTATATATTGGTTAGAATCCCTTCTAAAGGGGTTCAAATCTATATTTAGACTATTATAGTAATATATTGAACTTTGGTTACTCCTTGGTCACCAATTTTGTTTACATTTCCTCAAATTCCCATTTGTACCAAAACGGGACGATTTTCTTCCCAAAGTTTCAAAACTATAGTTACGACTATATATTGGTTGCATTCGTTCCTAAAGTGGTTCAAAGCTATATTTAGAATATTATAATAATATATTCAACATTGGTTACTTCTTGGTCACCAATTTTGTCTACATTTCTCCAAATTCCCATTTGTACCAAAACGGGACGATTTTATTCCCAAAGTTTCAAAACTATAGTTACGACTATATATTGGTTACATTCGTTTCTAAAGTGGTTCAAAGCTATATTTAGAATATTATACTAATATATTCAACATTGGTTACTCCTTGATCACCAATTTTGTCTACATTTCTTCAAATTTCCATTTGTACCAAAACGGGACGATTTTCTTCCCAAAGTTTCAAAACTATAGTTAGGACTATATATTGGTTAGAATCCATTCTAAAGGGGTTCAAAGCTATATTTAGACTATTATACTAATATATTGAACTTTGGTTACTCCTTGATCACCAATTTTGTCTACATTTCTTCAAATTCCCATTTGTACCAAAACGGGACGATTTCGTTCCCAAAGTTTCAAAACTATACTTAGGACTATATATTGGTTAGAATCCATTCTAAAGGGCTTCAAAGCTATATTTAGACTATTATACTAATATATTGAACTTTGGTTACTCTTTGGTCACCAATTTTGTCTACATTTCTTCAAATTTCAATTTGTACCAAAACGGGACGATTTCCTTCCCAAAGTTTCAAAACTATAGTTAGGACTAAATATTGGTTAGAATCCCTTCTAAAGGGGTTCAAATCTATATTTAGACTAATATAGTAATATATTGAACTTTGGTTACTCCTTGGTCACCAATTTTGTTTACATTTCCTCAAATTCCCATTTGTACCAAAACGGGACGATTTTCTTCCCAAAGTTTCAAAACTATAGTTACGACTATATATTGGTTGCATTCGTTCCTAAAGTGGTTCAAAGCTATATTTAGACTATTATACTAATATATTGAACTTTGGTTACTCTTTGGTCACCAATTTTGTCTACATTTCTTCAAATTTCAATTTGTACCAAAACGGGACGATTTCCTTCCCAAAGTTTCAAAACTATAGTTAGGACTATATATTGGTTAGAATCCCTTCTAAAGGGGTTCAAATCTATATTTAGACTATTATAGTAATATATTGAACTTTGGTTACTCCTTGGTCACCAATTTTGTTTACATTTCCTCAAATTCCCATTTGTACCAAAACGGGACGATTTTCTTCCCAAAGTTTCAAAACTATAGTTACGACTATATATTGGTTGCATTCGTTCCTAAAGTGGTTCAAAGCTATATTTAGAATATTATAATAATATATTCAACATTGGTTACTTCTTGGTCACCAATTTTGTCTACATTTCTCCAAATTCCCATTTGTACCAAAACGGGACGATTTTCTTCCCAAAGTTTCAAAACTATAGTTACGACTATATATTGGTTGCATTCGTTCCTAAAGTGGTTCAAAGCTATATTTAGACTATTATACTAATATATTGAACTTTGGTTACTCTTTGGTCACCAATTTTGTCTACATTTCTTCAAATTTCAATTTGTACCAAAACGGGACGATTTCCTTCCCAAAGTTTCAAAACTATAGTTAGGACTATATATTGGTTAGAATCCCTTCTAAAGGGGTTCAAATCTATATTTAGACTATTATAGTAATATATTGAACTTTGGTTACTCCTTGGTCACCAATTTTGTTTACATTTCCTCAAATTCCCATTTGTACCAAAACGGGACGATTTTCTTCCCAAAGTTTCAAAACTATAGTTACGACTATATATTGGTTGCATTCGTTCCTAAAGTGGTTCAAAGCTATATTTAGAATATTATAATAATATATTCAACATTGGTTACTTCTTGGTCACCAATTTTGTCTACATTTCTCCAAATTCCCATTTGTACCAAAACGGGACGATTTTCTTCCCAAAGTTTCAAAACTATAGTTACGACTATATATTGGTTACATTCGTTTCTAAAGTGGTTCAAAGCTATATTTAGAATATTATACTAATATATTCAACATTGGTTACTCCTTGATCACCAATTTTGTCTACATTTCTTCAAATTTCCATTTGTACCAAAACGGGACGATTTTCTTCCCAAAGTTTCAAAACTATAGTTAGGACTATATATTGGTTAGAATCCATTCTAAAGGGGTTCAAAGCTATATTTAGACTATTATACTAATATATTGAACTTTGGTTACTCCTTGATCACCAATTTTGTCTACATTTCTTCAAATTCCCATTTGTACCAAAACGGGACGATTTCGTTCCCAAAGTTTCAAAACTATACTTAGGACTATATATTGGTTAGAATCCATTCTAAAGGGCTTCAAAGCTATATTTAGACTATTATACTAATATATTGAACTTTGGTTACTCTTTGGTCACCAATTTTGTCTACATTTCTTCAAATTTCAATTTGTACCAAAACGGGACGATTTCCTTCCCAAAGTTTCAAAACTATAGTTAGGACTATATATTGGTTAGAATCCCTTCTAAAGGGGTTCAAATCTATATTTAGACTAATATAGTAATATATTGAACTTTGGTTACTCCTTGGTCACCAATTTTGTTTACATTTCCTCAAATTCCCATTTGTACCAAAACGGGACGATTTTCTTCCCAAATTTTCAAAACTATAGTTACGACTATATATTGGTTGCATTCGTTCCTAAAGTGGTTCAAAGCTATATTTAGAATATTATAATAATATATTCAACATTGGTTACTTATTGGTCACCAATTTTGTCTACATTTCTCCAAATTCCCATTTGTACCAAAACGGGACGATTTTCTTCCCAAAGTTTCAAAACTATAGTTACGACTATATATTGGTTACATTCGTTTCTAAAGTGGTTCAAAGCTATATTTAGAATATTATACTAATATATTCAACATTGGTTACTCCTTGATCACCAATTTTGTCTACATTTCTTCAAATTTCAATTTGTACCAAAACGGGACGATTTCCTTCCCAAAGTTTCAAAACTATAGTTAGGACTATATATTGGTTAGAATCCCTTCTAAAGGGGTTCAAATCTATATTTAGACTATTATAGTAATATATTGAACTTTGGTTACTCCTTGGTCACCAATTTTGTTTACATTTCCTCAAATTCCCATTTGTACCAAAACGGGACGATTTTTTTCCCAAAGTTTCAAAACTATAGTTACGACTATATATTGGTTGCATTCGTTCCTAAAGTGGTTCAAAGCTATATTTAGACTATTATACTAATATATTGAACTTTGGTTACTCTTTGGTCACCAATTTTGTCTACATTTCTTCAAATTTCAATTTGTACCAAAACGGGACGATTTCCTTCCCAAAGTTTCAAAACTATAGTTAGGACTATATATTGGTTAGAATCCCTTCTAAAGGGGTTCAAATCTATATTTAGACTAATATAGTAATATATTGAACTTTGGTTACTCCTTGGTCACCAATTTTGTTTACATTTCCTCAAATTCCCATTTGTACCAAAACGGGACGATTTTCTTCCCAAATTTTCAAAACTATAGTTACGACTATATATTGGTTGCATTCGTTCCTAAAGTGGTTCAAAGCTATATTTAGAATATTATAATAATATATTCAACATTGGTTACTTCTTGGTCACCAATTTTGTCTACATTTCTCCAAATTCCCATTTGTACCAAAACGGGACGATTTTCTTCCCAAAGTTTCAAAACTATAGTTACGACTATATATTGGTTACATTCGTTTCTAAAGTGGTTCAAAGCTATATTTAGACTATTATACTAATATATTGAACTTTGGTTACTCTTTGGTCACCAATTTTGTCTACATTTCTTCAAATTTCAATTTGTACCAAAACGGGACGATTTCCTTCCCAAAGTTTCAAAACTATAGTTAGGACTATATATTGGTTAGAATCCCTTCTAAAGGGGTTCAAATCTATATTTAGACTAATATAGTAATATATTGAACTTTGGTTACTCCTTGGTCACCAATTTTGTTTACATTTCCTCAAATTCCCATTTGTACCAAAACGGGACGATTTTCTTCCCAAATTTTCAAAACTATAGTTACGACTATATATTGGTTGCATTCGTTCCTAAAGTGGTTCAAAGCTATATTTAGAATATTATAATAATATATTCAACATTGGTTACTTATTGGTCACCAATTTTGTCTACATTTCTCCAAATTCCCATTTGTACCAAAACGGGACGATTTTCTTCCCAAAGTTTCAAAACTATAGTTACGACTATATATTGGTTACATTCGTTTCTAAAGTGGTTCAAAGCTATATTTAGAATATTATACTAATATATTCAACATTGGTTACTCCTTGATCACCAATTTTGTCTACATTTCTTCAAATTTCAATTTGTACCAAAACGGGACGATTTCCTTCCCAAAGTTTCAAAACTATAGTTAGGACTATATATTGGTTAGAATCCCTTCTAAAGGGGTTTAAATCTATATTTAGACTATTATAGTAATATATTGAACTTTGGTTACTCCTTGGTCACCAATTTTGTTTACATTTCCTCAAATTCCCATTTGTACCAAAACAGGACGATTTTTTTCCCAAAGTTTCAAAACTATAGTTACGACTATATATTGGTTGCATTCGTTCCTAAAGTGGTTCAAAGCTATATTTAGACTATTATACTAATATATTGAACTTTGGTTACTCTTTGGTCACCAAATTTGTCTACATTTCTTCAAATTTCAATTTGTACCAAAACGGGAAGATTTCCTTCCCAAAGTTTCAAAACTATAGTTAAGACTATATATTGGTTAGAATCCCTTCTAAAGGGGTTCAAATCTATATTTAGACTAATATAGTAATATATTGAACTTTGGTTACTCCTTGGTCACCAATTTTGTTTACATTTCCTCAAATTCCCATTTGTACCAAAACGGGACGATTTTCTTCCCAAATTTTCAAAACTATAGTTACGACTATATATTGGTTGCATTCGTTCCTAAAGTGGTTCAAAGCTATATTTAGAATATTATAATAATATATTCAACATTGGTTACTTCTTGGTCACCAATTTTGTCTACATTTCTCCAAATTCCCATTTGTACCAAAACGGGACGATTTTCTTCCCAAAGTTTCAAAACTATAGTTACGACTATATATTGGTTACATTCGTTTCTAAAGTGGTTCAAAGCTATATTTAGAATATTATACTAATATATTCAACATTGGTTACTCCTTGATCACCAATTTTGTCTACATTTCTTCAAATTTCAATTTGTACCAAAACGGGACGATTTCCTTCCCAAAGTTTCAAAACTATAGTTAGGACTATATATTGGTTAGAATCCCTTCTAAAGGGGTTCAAATCTATATTTAGACTATTATAGTAATATATTGAACTTTGGTTACTCCTTGGTCACAAATTTTGTTTACATTTCCTCAAATTCCCATTTGTACCAAAACGGGACGATTTTCTTCCCAAAGTTTCAAAACTATAGTTACGACTATATATTGGTTGCATTCGTTCCTAAAGTGGTTCAAAGCTATATTTAGAATATTATAATAATATATTCAACATTGGTTACTTCTTGGTCACCAATTTTGTCTACATTTCTCCAAATTCCCATTTGTACCAAAACGGGACGATTTTCTTCCCAAAGTTTCAAAACTATAGTTACGACTATATATTGGTTACATTCGTTTCTAAAGTGGTTCAAAGCTATATTTAGAATATTATACTAATATATTCAACATTGGTTACTCCTTGATCACCAATTTTGTCTACATTTCTTCAAATTTCCATTTGTACCAAAACGGGACGATTTTCTTCCCAAAGTTTCAAAACTATAGTTAGGACTATATATTGGTTAGAATCCATTCTAAAGGGGTTCAAAGCTATATTTAGACTATTATACTAATATATTGAACTTTGGTTACTCCTTGATCACCAATTTTGTCTACATTTCTTCAAATTCCCATTTGTACCAAAACGGGACGATTTCGTTCCCAAAGTTTCAAAACTATACTTAGGACTATATATTGGTTAGAATCCATTCTAAAGGGCTTCAAAGCTATATTTAGACTATTATACTAATATATTGAACTTTGGTTACTCTTTGGTCACCAATTTTGTCTACATTTCTTCAAATTTCAATTTGTACCAAAACGGGACGATTTCCTTCCCAAAGTTTCAAAACTATAGTTAGGACTATATATTGGTTAGAATCCCTTCTAAAGGGGTTCAAATCTATATTTAGACTATTATAGTAATATATTGAACTTTGGTTACTCCTTGGTCACCAATTTTGTTTACATTTCCTCAAATTCCCATTTGTACCAAAACGGGACGACTTTCTTCCCAAAGTTTCAAAACTATAGTTACGACTATTGTTGGTTGCATTCGTTCCTAAAGTGGTTCAAAGCTATATTTAGAATATTATAATAATATATTCAACATTGATTACTTCTTGGTCACCAATTTTGTCTACATTTCTCCAAATTCCCATTTGTACCAAAACGGGACGATTTTCTTCCCAAAGTTTCAAAACTATAGTTACGACTATATATTGGTTACATTTGTTTCTAAAGTGGTTCAAAGCTATATTTAGAATATTATACTAATATATTCAACATTGGTTACTCCTTGATCACCAATTTTGTCTACATTTCTTCAAATTTCCATTTCTACCAAAACGGGACGATTTTCTTCCCAAAGTTTCAAAACTATAGTTACGACTATATATTGGTTACATTCGTTTCTAAAGTGGTTCAAAGCTATATTTAGAATATTATACTAATATATTCAACATTGGTTACTCCTTGATCACCAATTTTGTCTACATTTCTTCAAATTTCCATTTGTACCAAAACAGGACGATTTTCTTCCCAAAGTTTCAAAACTTTACTTAGGACTATATATTGGTTAGAATCCATTCTAAAGGGCTTCAAAGCTATATTTAGACTATTATACTAATATATTGAACTTTGGTTACTCTTTGGTCACCAATAATGTCTACATTTCTTCAAATTTCAATTTGTACCAAAACGGGACGATTTACTTCCCAAAGTTTCAAAACTATAGTTAGGACTATATATTGGTTAGAATCCCTTCTAAAGGGGTTCAAATCTATATTTAGACTATTATAGTAATATATTGAACTTTGGTTACTCCTTGGTCACCAATTTTGTTTACATTTCCTCAAATTCCCATTTGTACCAAAACGGGACGATTTTCTTCCCAATGTTTCAAAACTATAGTTACGACTATATATTGGTTGCATTCGTTCCTAAAGTGGTTCAAAGCTATATTTAGAATATTATAATAATATATTCAACATTGGTTACTTCTTGGTCACCAATTTTGTCTACATTTCTCCAAATTCCCATTTGTACCAAAACGGGACGATTTTCTTCCCAAAGTTTCAAAACTATAGTTACGACTATATATTGGTTACATTCGTTTTTAAAGTGGTTCAAAGCTATATTTAGAATATTATACTAATATATTCAACATTGGTTACTCCTTGATCACCAATTTTGTCTACATTTCTTCAAATTTCCATTTCTACCAAAACGGGACGATTTTCTTCCCAAAGTTTCAAAACTATAGTTACGACTATATATTGGTTACATTCGTTTCTAAAGTGGTTCAAAGCTATATTTAGAATATTATACTAATATATTCAACATTGGTTACTCCTTGATCACCAATTTTGTCTACATTTCTTCAAATTTCCATTTGTACCAAAACAGGACGATTTTCTTCCCAAAGTTTCAAAACTTTACTTAGGACTATATATTGGTTAGAATCCATTCTAAAGGGCTTCAAAGCTATATTTAGACTATTATACTAATATATTGAACTTTGGTTACTCTTTGGATACCAATTTTGTCTACATTTCTTCAAATTTCAATTTGTACCAAAACGGGACGATTTCCTTCCTAAAGTTTCAAAACTATAGTTAGGACTATATATTGGTTAGAATCCCTTCTAAAGGGGTTCAAATCTATATTTAGACTATTATAGTAATATATTGAACTTTGGTTACTCCTTGGTCACCAATTTTGTTTACATTTCCTCAAATTCCCATTTGTACCAAAACGGGATGATTTTCTTCCCAAATTTCAAAACTATAGTTACGACTATATATTGGTTGCATTCGTTCCTAAAGTGGTTCAAAGCTATATTTAGAATATTATAATAATATATTCAACATTGGTTACTTCTTGGTCACAAATTTTGTCTACATTTCTCCAAATTCCCATTTGTACCAAAACGGGACGATATTCTTCCCAAAGTTTCAAAACTATAGTTACGACTATATATTGGTTACATTCGTTTCTAAAGTGGTTCAAAGCTATATTTAGAATATTATACTAATATATTCAACATTGGTTACTCCTTGATCACCAATTTTGTCTACATTTCTTCAAATTTCCATTTCTACCAAAACGGGACGATTTTCTTCCCAAAGTTTCAAAACTATAGTTAGGACTATATATTGGTTAGAATCCATTCTAAAGGGGTTCAAAGCTATATTTAGACTATTATACTAATATATTGAACTTTGGTTACTCCTTAATCACCAATTTTGTCTACATTTCTTCAAATTCCCATTTGTACCAAAACGGGACGATTTCGTTCCCAAAGTTTCAAAACTTTACTTAGGACTATATATTGGTTAGAATCCATTCTAAAGGGCTTCAAAGCTATATTTAGACTATTATACTAATATATTGAACTTTGGTTACTCCTTGATCACCAATTTTGTCTACATTTCTTCAAATTCCCATTTGTACCAAAACGGGACGATTTCGTTCCCAAAGTTTCAAAACTATACTTAGGACTATATATTGGTTAGAATCCATTCTAAAGGGCTTCAAAGCTATATTTAGACTATTATACTAATATATTGAACTTTGGTTACTCTTTGGTCACCAATTTTGTCTACATTTCTTCAAATTTCAATTTGTACCAAAACGGGACGATTTCCTTCCCAAAGTTTCAAAACTATAGTTAGGACTATATATTGGTTAGAATCCATTCTAAAGGGCTTCAAAGCTATATTTAGACTATTATACTAATATATTGAACTTTGGTTACTCTTTGGTCACCAATTTTGTCTACATTTCTTCAAATTTCAATTTGTACCAAAACGGGACGATTTCCTTCCCAAAGTTTCAAAACTATAGTTAGGACTATATATTGGTTAGAATCCCTTCTAAAGGGGTTCAAATCTATATTTAGACTATTATAGTAATATATTGAACTTTGGTTACTCCTTGGTCACCAATTTTGTTTACATTTCCTCAAATTCCCATTTGTACCAAAACGGGATGATTTTCTTCCCAAATTTCAAAACTATAGTTACGACTATATATTGGTTGCATTCGTTCCTAAAGTGGTTCAAAGCTATATTTAGAATATTATAATAATATATTCAACATTGGTTACTTCTTGGTCACCAATTTTGTCTACATTTCTCCAAATTTCCATTTCTACCAAAACGGGACGATTTTCTTCCCAAAGTTTCAAAACTATAGTTAGGACTATATATTGGTTAGAATCCATTCTAAAGGGGTTCAAAGCTATATTTAGACTATTATACTAATATATTGAACTTTGGTTACTCCTTAATCACCAATTTTGTCTACATTTCTTCAAATTCCCATTTGTACCAAAACGGGACGATTTCGTTCCCAAAGTTTCAAAACTTTACTTAGGACTATATATTGGTTAGAATCCATTCTAAAGGGCTTCAAAGCTATATTTAGACTATTATACTAATATATTGAACTTTGGTTACTCCTTGATCACCAATTTTGTCTACATTTCTTCAAATTCCCATTTGTACCAAAACGGGACGATTTCGTTCCCAAAGTTTCAAAACTATACTTAGGACTATATATTGGTTAGAATCCATTCTAAAGGGCTTCAAAGCTATATTTAGACTATTATACTAATATATTGAACTTTGGTTACTCTTTGGTCACCAATTTTGTCTACATTTCTTCAAATTTCAATTTGTACCAAAACGGGACGATTTCCTTCCCAAAGTTTCAAAACTATAGTTAGGACTATATATTGGTTAGAATCCCTTCTAAAGGGGTTCAAATCTATATTTAGACTATTATAGTAATATATTGAACTTTGGTTACTACTTGGTCACCAATTTTGTTTACATTTCCTCAAATTCCCATTTGTACCAAAACGGGATGATTTTCTTCCCAAATTTCAAAACTATAGTTACGACTATATATTGGTTGCATTCGTTCCTAAAGTGGTTCAAAGCTATATTTAGAATATTATAATAATATATTCAACATTGGTTACTTCTTGGTCACCAATTTTGTCTACATTTCTCCAAATTCCCATTTGTACCAAAACGGGACGATTTTCTTCCCAAAGTTTCAAAACTATAGTTACGACTATATATTGGTTAGAATCCCTTCTAAAGGGGTTCAAATCTATATTTAGACTATTATAGTAATATATTGAACTTTGGTTACTCCTTGGTCACCAATTTTGTTTACATTTCCTCAAATTCCCATTTGTACCAAAACGGGATGATTTTCTTCCCAAATTTCAAAACTATAGTTACGACTATATATTGGTTAGAATCCATTCTAAAGGGGTTCAAAGCTATATTTAGACTATTATACTAATATATTGAACTTTTGTTACTCCTTAATCACCAATTTTGTCTACATTTCTTCAAATTCCCATTTGTACCAAAACGGGACGATTTCGTTCCCAAAGTTTCAAAACTTTACTTAGGACTATATATTGGTTAGAATCCATTCTAAAGGGCTTAAAAGCTAGATTTAGACTATTATACTAATATATTGAACTTTGGTTACTCCTTGATCACCAATTTTGTCTACATTTCTTCAAATTGCCAATTGTACCAAAACGGGACGATTTCGTTCCCAAAGTTTCAAAACTATACTTAGGACTATATATTGGTTAGAATCCATTCTAAAGGGGTTCAAAGCTATATTTAGACTATTATACTAATATATTGAACTTCGGTTACTCCTTGATCACCAATTTTGTCTACATTTCTTCCAATTCCCATTTGTACCAAAACGGGACGATTTCGTTCCCAAAGTTTCAAAACTATACTTAGGACTATATATTGGTTAGAATCCATTCTAAAGGGGTTCAAAGCTATATTTAGACTATTATACTAATATATTGAACTTCGGTTACTCCTTGATCACCAATTTTGTCTACATTTCTTCAAATTCCCATTTGTACAAAAACGGGACGATTTTCTTCCCAAAGTTTCAAAACTATAGTTAGGACTATATTTTGGTTAGAATCCATTCTAAAGGGCTTCAAAGCTATATTTAGACTATTTTACTAATATATTGAACTTTGGTTACTCCTTGGTCACCAATTTTATCTACATTTCTTCAAATTTCCATTTGTACCAAAACGGGACGATTTTCTTCCCAAAGTTTCAAAACTATAGTTAGGACTATATATTGGTTAGAATCCCTTCTAAAGGGGTTCAAATCTATATTTAGACTATTATAGTAATATATTGAACTTTGGTTACTCCTTGGTCACCAATTTTGTTTACATTTCCTCAAATTCCCATTTGTACCAAAACGGGACGATTTTCTTCCCAAAGTTTCAAAACTATAGTTCCGACTATATATTGGTTGCATTCGTTCCTAAAGTGGTTCAAAGCTATATTTAGAATATTATAAAAATATATTCAACATTGGTTACTTCTTGGTCACCAATTTTGTCTATATTTCTCCAAATTCCCATTTGTACCAAAACGGGACGATTTTCTTCCCAAAGTTTCAAAACTATAGCTAGGACTATATATTGGTTAGAATCCATTCTAAAGGGGTTCAAAGCTATATTTAGACTATTATAGTAATATATTGAACTTTTGTTACTCCTTGGTCACCAATTTTGTTTACATTTCCTCAAATTCCCATTTGTACCAAAACGGGACGATTTTCTTCCCAAAGTTTCAAAACTATAGTTACGACTATATATTGGTTGCATTCGTTCCTAAAGTGGTTCAAAGCTATATTTAGAATATTATAATAATATATTCAACATTGGTTACTTCTTGGTCACCAATTTTGTCTACATTTCTCCAAATTCCCATTTGTACCAAAACGGGACGATTTTCTTCCCAAAGTTTCAAAACTATAGTTACGACTATATATTGGTTACATTCGTTTCTAAAGTGGTTCAAAGCTATATTTAGAATATTATACTAATATATTCAACATTGGTTACTCCTTGATCACCAATTTTGTCTACATTTCTTCAAATTTCCATTTCTACCAAAACGGGACGATTTTCTTCCCAAAGTTTCAAAACTATAGTTAGGACTATATATTGGTTAGAATCCATTCTAAAGGGGTTCAAAGCTATATTTAGACTATTATACTAATATATTGAACTTTGGTTACTCCTTAATCACCAATTTTGTCTACATTTCTTCAAATTCCCATTTGTACCAAAACGGGACGATTTCGTTCCCAAAGTTTCAAAACTTTACTTAGGACTATATATTGGTTAGAATCCATTCTAAAGGGCTTAAAAGCTAGATTTAGACTATTATACTAATATATTGAACTTTGGTTACTCCTTGATCACCAATTTTGTCTACATTTCTTCAAATTGCCAATTGTACCAAAACGGGACGATTTCGTTCCCAAAGTTTCAAAACTATACTTAGGACTATATATTGGTTAGAATCCATTCTAAAGGGGTTCAAAGCTATATTTAGACTATTATACTAATATATTGAACTTCGGTTACTCCTTGATCACCAATTTTGTCTACATTTCTTCAAATTCCCATTTGTACAAAAACGGGACGATTTTCTTCCCAAAGTTTCAAAACTATAGTTAGGACTATATTTTGGTTAGAATCCATTCTAAAGGGCTTCAAAGCTATATTTAGACTATTTTACTAATATATTGAACTTTGGTTACTCCTTGGTCACCAATTTTATCTACATTTCTTCAAATTTCCATTTGTACCAAAACGGGACGATTTTCTTCCCAAAGTTTCAAAACTATAGCTAGGACTATATATTGGTTAGAATCCATTCTAAAGGGGTTCAAAGCTATATTTAGACTATTATAGTAATATATTGAACTTTTGTTACTCCTTGGTCACCAATTTTGTTTACATTTCCTCAAATTCCCATTTGTACCAAAACGGGACGATTTTCTTCCCAAAGTTTCAAAACTATAGTTACGACTATATATTGGTTGCATTCGTTCCTAAAGTGGTTCAAAGCTATATTTAGAATATTATAATAATATATTCAACATTGGTTACTTCTTGGTCACCAATTTTGTCTACATTTCTCCAAATTCCCATTTGTACCAAAACGGGACGATTTTCTTCCCAAAGTTTCAAAACTATAGTTACGACTATATATTGGTTACATTCGTTTTTAAAGTGGTTCAAAGCTATATTTAGAATATTATACTAATATATTCAACATTGGTTACTCCTTGATCACCAATTTTGTCTACATTTCTTCAAATTTCCATTTCTACCAAAACGGGACGATTTTCTTCCCAAAGTTTCAAAACTATAGTTAGGACTATATATTGGTTAGAATCCCTTCTAAAGGGGTTCAAAGCTATATTTAGACTATTATAGTAATATATTGAACTTTGGTTACTCCTTGGTCACCAATTTTGTTTACATTTCCTCAAATTCCCATTTGTACCAAAACGGGACGATTTTCTTCCCAAAGTTTCAAAACTATAGTTACGACTATATATTGGTTACATTCGTTTTTAAAGTGGTTCAAAGCTATATTTAGAATATTATACTAATATATTCAACATTGGTTACTCCTTGATCACCAATTTTGTCTACATTTCTTCAAATTTCCATTTCTACCAAAACGGGACCATTTTCTTCCCAAAGTTTCAAAACTATAGTTAGGACTATATATTGGTTAGAATCCCTTCTAAAGGGGTTCAAAGCTATATTTAGACTATTATAGTAATATATTGAACTTTGGTTACTCCTTGGTCACCAATTTTGTTTACATTTCCTCAAATTCCCATTTGTACCAAAACGGGACGATTTTCTTCCCAAAGTTTCAAAACTATAGTTACGACTATATATTGGTTACATTCGTTTTTAAAGTGGTTCAAAGCTATATTTAGAATATTATACTAATATATTCAACATTGGTTACTCCTTGATCACCAATTTTGTCTACATTTCTTCAAATTTCCATTTCTACCAAAACGGGACCATTTTCTTCCCAAAGTTTCAAAACTATAGTTAGGACTATATATTGGTTAGAATCCCTTCTAAAGGGGTTCAAAGCTATATTTAGACTATTATAGTAATATATTGAACTTTGGTTACTCCTTGGTCACCAATTTTGTTTACATTTCCTCAAATTCCCATTTGTACCAAAACGGGACGATTTTCTTCCCAATGTTTCAAAACTATAGTTACGACTATATATTGGTTACATTCGTTTTTAAAGTGGTTCAAAGCTATATTTAGAATATTATACTAATATATTCAACATTGGTTACTCCTTGATCACCAATTTTGTCTACATTTCTTCAAATTTCCATTTCTACCAAAACGGGACGATTTTCTTCCCAAAGTTTCAAAACTATAGTTAGGACTATATATTGGTTAGAATCCCTTCTAAAGGGGTTCAAAGCTATATTTAGACTATTATAGTAATATATTGAACTTTGGTTACTCCTTGGTCACCAATTTTGTTTACATTTCCTCAAATTCCCATTTGTACCAAAACGGGACGATTTTCTTCCCAAAGTTTCAAAACTATAGTTACGACTATATATTGGTTACATTCGTTTTTAAAGTGGTTCAAAGCTATATTTAGAATATTATACTAATATATTCAACATTGGTTACTCCTTGATCACCAATTTTGTCTACATTTCTTCAAATTTCCATTTCTACCAAAACGGGACCATTTTCTTCCCAAAGTTTCAAAACTATAGTTAGGACTATATATTGGTTAGAATCCCTTCTAAAGGGGTTCAAAGCTATATTTAGACTATTATAGTAATATATTGAACTTTGGTTACTCCTTGGTCACCAATTTTGTTTACATTTCCTCAAATTCCCATTTGTACCAAAACGGGACGATTTTCTTCCCAAAGTTTCAAAACTATAGTTACGACTATATATTGGTTACATTCGTTTTTAAAGTGGTTCAAAGCTATATTTAGAATATTATACTAATATATTCAACATTGGTTACTCCTTGATCACCAATTTTGTCTACATTTCTTCAAATTTCCATTTCTACCAAAACGGGACCATTTTCTTCCCAAAGTTTCAAAACTATAGTTAGGACTATATATTGGTTAGAATCCCTTCTAAAGGGGTTCAAAGCTATATTTAGACTATTATAGTAATATATTGAACTTTGGTTACTCCTTGGTCACCAATTTTGTTTACATTTCCTCAAATTCCCATTTGTACCAAAACGGGACGATTTTCTTCCCAATGTTTCAAAACTATAGTTACGACTATATATTGGTTACATTCGTTTCTAAAGTGGTTCAAAGCTATATTTAGAATATTATACTAATATATTCAACATTGGTTACTCTTTGATCACCAATTTTGTCTACATTTCTTCAAATTTCCATTTCTACCAAAACGGGACGATTTTCTTCCCAAAGTTTCAAAACTATAGTTAGGACTATATATTGCTTAGAATCCATTCTAAAGGGGTTCAAAGCTATATTTAGACTATTATACTAATATATTGAACTTTGGTTACTCCTTAATCACCAATTTTGTCTACATTTCTTTAAATTCCCATTTGTACCAAAACGGGACGATTTCGTTCCCAAAGTTTCAAAACTTTACTTAGGACTATATATTGGTTAGAATCCCTTCTAAAGGGGTTCAAATCTATATTTAGACTATTATAGTAATATATTGAACTTTGGTTACTCCTTGGTCACCAATTTTGTTTACATTTCCTCAAATTCCCATTGGTACCAAAACGGGACGATTTTCTTCCCAAAGTTTCAAAACTATAGTTACGACTATATATTGGTTACATTCGTTTTTAAAGTGGTTCAAAGCTATATTTAGAATATTATACTAATATATTCAACATTGGTTACTCCTTGATCACCAATTTTGTCTACATTTCTTCAAATTTCCATTTCTACCAAAACGGGACGATTTTCTTCCCAAAGTTTCAAAACTATAGTTAGGACTATATATTGGTTAGAATCCCTTCTAAAGGGGTTCAAAGCTATATTTAGACTATTATAGTAATATATTGAACTTTGGTTACTCCTTGGTCACCAATTTTGTTTACATTTCCTCAAATTCCCATTTGTACCAAAACGGGACGATTTTCTTCCCAATGTTTCAAAACTATAGTTACGACTATATATTGGTTACATTCGTTTCTAAAGTGGTTCAAAGCTATATTTAGAATATTATACTAATATATTCAACATTGGTTACTCCTTGATCACCAATTTTGTCTACATTTCTTCAAATTTCCATTTCTACCAAAACGGGACGATTTCGTTCCCAAAGTTTCAAAACTATACTTAGGACTATATATTGGTTAGAATCCATTCTAAAGGGGTTCAAAGCTATATTTAGACTATTATACTAATATATTGAACTTCGGTTACTCCTTGATCACCAATTTTGTCTACATTTCTTCAAATTCCCATTTGTACCAAAACGGGACGATTTCGTTCCCAAAGTTTCAAAACTATACTTAGGACTATATATTGGTTAGAATCCATTCTAAAGGGGTTCAAAGCTATATTTAGACTATTATACTAATATATTGAACTTCGGTTACTCCTTGATCACCAATTTTGTCTACATTTCTTCAAATTCCCATTTGTACCAAAACGGGACGATTTTCTTCCCAAAGTTTCAAAACTATAGTTACGACTATATATTGGTTACATTCGTTTTTAAAGTGGTTCAAAGCTATATTTAGAATATTATACTAATATATTCAACATTGGTTACTCCTTGATCACCAATTTTGTCTACATTTCTTCAAATTTCCATTTCTACCAAAACGGGACCATTTTCTTCCCAAAGTTTCAAAACTATAGTTAGGACTATATATTGGTTAGAATCCCTTCTAAAGGGGTTCAAAGCTATATTTAGACTATTATAGTAATATATTGAACTTTGGTTACTCCTTGGTCACCAATTTTGTTTACATTTCCTCAAATTCCCATTTGTACCAAAACGGGACGATTTTCTTCCCAAAGTTTCAAAACTATAGTTACGACTATATATTGGTTACATTCGTTTTTAAAGTGGTTCAAAGCTATATTTAGAATATTATACTAATATATTCAACATTGGTTACTCCTTGATCACCAATTTTGTCTACATTTCTTCAAATTTCCATTTCTACCAAAACGGGACCATTTTCTTCCCAAAGTTTCAAAACTATAGTTAGGACTATATATTGGTTAGAATCCCTTCTAAAGGGGTTCAAAGCTATATTTAGACTATTATAGTAATATATTGAACTTTGGTTACTCCTTGGTCACCAATTTTGTTTACATTTCCTCAAATTCCCATTTGTACCAAAACGGGACGATTTTCTTCCCAATGTTTCAAAACTATAGTTACGACTATATATTGGTTACATTCGTTTCTAAAGTGGTTCAAAGCTATATTTAGAATATTATACTAATATATTCAACATTGGTTACTCTTTGATCACCAATTTTGTCTACATTTCTTCAAATTTCCATTTCTACCAAAACGGGACGATTTTCTTCCCAAAGTTTCAAAACTATAGTTAGGACTATATATTGCTTAGAATCCATTCTAAAGGGGTTCAAAGCTATATTTAGACTATTATACTAATATATTGAACTTTGGTTACTCCTTAATCACCAATTTTGTCTACATTTCTTTAAATTCCCATTTGTACCAAAACGGGACGATTTCGTTCCCAAAGTTTCAAAACTTTACTTAGGACTATATATTGGTTAGAATCCCTTCTAAAGGGGTTCAAATCTATATTTAGACTATTATAGTAATATATTGAACTTTGGTTACTCCTTGGTCACCAATTTTGTTTACATTTCCTCAAATTCCCATTTGTACCAAAACGGGACGATTTTCTTCCCAATGTTTCAAAACTATAGTTACGACTATATATTGGTTACATTCGTTTCTAAAGTGGTTCAAAGCTATATTTAGAATATTATACTAATATATTCAACATTGGTTACTCTTTGATCACCAATTTTGTCTACATTTCTTCAAATTTCCATTTCTACCAAAACGGGACGATTTTCTTCCCAAAGTTTCAAAACTATAGTTAGGACTATATATTGGTTAGAATCCCTTCTAAAGGGGTTCAAAGCTATATTTAGACTATTATAGTAATATATTGAACTTTGGTTACTCCTTGGTCACCAATTTTGTTTACATTTCCTCAAATTCCCATTTGTACCAAAACGGGACGATTTTCTTCCCAATGTTTCAAAACTATAGTTACGACTATATATTGGTTACATTCGTTTCTAAAGTGGTTCAAAGCTATATTTAGAATATTATACTAATATATTCAACATTGGTTACTCTTTGATCACCAATTTTGTCTACATTTCTTCAAATTTCCATTTCTACCAAAACGGGACGATTTTCTTCCCAAAGTTTCAAAACTATAGTTAGGACTATATATTGCTTAGAATCCATTCTAAAGGGGTTCAAAGCTATATTTAGACTATTATACTAATATATTGAACTTTGGTTACTCCTTAATCACCAATTTTGTCTACATTTCTTTAAATTCCCATTTGTACCAAAACGGGACGATTTCGTTCCCAAAGTTTCAAAACTTTACTTAGGACTATATATTGGTTAGAATCCCTTCTAAAGGGGTTCAAATCTATATTTAGACTATTATAGTAATATATTGAACTTTGGTTACTCCTTGGTCACCAATTTTGTTTACATTTCCTCAAATTCCCATTGGTACCAAAACGGGACGATTTTCTTCCCAAAGTTTCAAAACTATAGTTACGACTATATATTGGTTACATTCGTTTTTAAAGTGGTTCAAAGCTATATTTAGAATATTATACTAATATATTCAACATTGGTTACTCCTTGATCACCAATTTTGTCTACATTTCTTCAAATTTCCATTTCTACAAAAACGGGACGATTTTCTTCCCAAAGTTTCAAAACTATAGTTAGGACTATATATTGGTTAGAATCCCTTCTAAAGGGGTTCAAAGCTATATTTAGACTATTATAGTAATATATTGAACTTTGGTTACTCCTTGGTCACCAATTTTGTTTACATTTCCTCAAATTCCCATTTGTACCAAAACGGGACGATTTTCTTCCCAATGTTTCAAAACTATAGTTACGACTATATATTGGTTAGATTCGTTTCTAAAGTGGTTCAAAGCTATATTTAGAATATTATACTAATATATTCAACATTGGTTACTCCTTGATCACCAATTTTGTCTACATTTCTTCAAATTTCCATTTCTACCAAAACGGGACGATTTCGTTCCCAAAGTTTCAAAACTATACTTAGGACTATATATTGGTTAGAATCCATTCTAAAGGGGTTCAAAGCTATATTTAGACTATTATACTAATATATTGAACTTCGGTTACTCCTTGATCACCAATTTTGTCTACATTTCTTCAAATTCCCATTTGTACCAAAACGGGACGATTTCGTTCCCAAAGTTTCAAAACTATACTTAGGACTATATATTGGTTAGAATCCATTCTAAAGGGGTTCAAAGCTATATTTAGACTATTATACTAATATATTGAACTTCGGTTACTCCTTGATCACCAATTTTGTCTACATTTCTTCAAATTCCCATTTGTACAAAAACGGGACGATTTTCTTCCCAAAGTTTCAAAACTATAGTTAGGACTATATTTTGGTTAGAATCCATTCTAAAGGGCTTCAAAGCTATATTTAGACTATTTTACTAATATATTGAACTTTGGTTACTCCTTGGTCACCAATTTTATCTACATTTCTTCAAATTTCCATTTGTACCAAAACGGGACGATTTTCTTCCCAAAGTTTCAAAACTATAGTTAGGACTATATATTGGTTAGAATCCATTCTAAAGGGGTTCAAAGCTATATTTAGACTATTATACTAATATATTGAACTTTGGTTACTCCTTAATCACCAATTTTGTCTACATTTCTTTAAATTCCCATTTGTACCAAAACGGGACGATTTCGTTCCCAAAGTTTCAAAACTTTACTTAGGACTATATATTGGTTAGAATCCATTCTAAATGGCTTCAAAGCTATATTTAGACTATTATACTAATATATTGAACTTTGGTTACTCCTTGATCACCAATTTTGTCTACATTTCTTCAAATTTCCATTTCTACCAAAACGGGACGATTTTCTTCCTAAAGTTTCAAAACTATAGTTAGGACTATATATTGGTTAGAATCCCTTCTAAAGGGGTTCAAATCTATATTTAGACTATTATAGTAATATATTGAACTTTGGTTACTCCTTGGTCACCAATTTTGTTTACATTTCCTCAAATTCCCATTTGTACCAAAACGGGATGATTTTCTTCCCAAATTTCAAAACTATAGTTACGACTATATATTGGTTGCATTCGTTCCTAAAGTGGTTCAAAGCTATATTTAGAATATTATAATAATATATTCAACATTGGTTACTTCTTGGTCACCAATTTTGTCTACATTTCTCCAAATTTCCATTTCTACCAAAACGGGACGATTTTCTTCCCAAAGTTTCAAAACTATAGTTAGGACTATATATTGGTTAGAATCCCTTCTAAAGGGGTTCAAAGCTATATTTAGACTATTATAGTAATATATTGAACTTTGGTTACTCCTTGGTCACCAATTTTGTCTACATTTCCTCAAATTCCCATTTGTACCAAAACGGGACGATTTTCTTCCTAAAGTTTCAAAACTATAGTTAGGACTATATATTGGTTAGAATCCCTTCTAAAGGGGTTCAAATCTATATTTAGACTATTATAGTAATATATTGAACTTTGGTTACTCCTTGGTCACCAATTTTGTTTACATTTCCTCAAATTCCCATTTGTACCAAAACGGGATGATTTTCTTCCCAAATTTCAAAACTATAGTTACGACTATATATTGGTTGCATTCGTTCCTAAAGTGGTTCAAAGCTATATTTAGAATATTATAATAATATATTCAACATTGGTTACTCCTTGATCACCAATTTTGTCTACATTTCTTCAAATTTCCATTTCTACCAAAACGGGACGATTTTCTTCCCAAAGTTTCAAAACTATAGTTAGGACTATATATTGGTTAGAATCCATTCTAAAGGGGTTCAAAGCTATATTTAGACTATTATACTAATATATTGAACTTTGGTTACTCCTTAATCACCAATTTTGTCTACATTTCTTTAAATTCCCATTTGTACCAAAACGGGACGATTTCGGTCCCAAAGTTTCAAAACTTTACTTAGGACTATATATTGGTTAGAATCCATTCTAAAGGGCTTCAAAGCTATATTTAGACTATTATACTAATATATTGAACTTTGGTTACTCCTTGATCACCAATTTTGTCTACATTTCTTCAAATTTCCATTGCTACCAAAACGGGACGATTTTCTTCCTAAAGTTTCAAAACTATAGTTAGGACTATATATTGGTTAGAATCCCTTCTAAAGGGGTTCAAATCTATATTTAGACTATTATAGTAATATATTGAACTTTGGTTACTCCTTGGTCACCAATTTTGTTTACATTTCCTCAAATTCCCATTTGTACCAAAACGGGACGATTTTCTTCCCAAAGTTTCAAAACTATAGTTCCGACTATATATTGGTTGCATTCGTTCCTAAAGTGGTTCAAAGCTATATTTAGAATATTATAATAATATATTCAACATTGGTTACTTCTTGGTCACCAATTTTGTCTATATTTCTCCAAATTCCCATTTGTACCAAAACGGGACGATTTTCTTCCCAAAGTTTCAAAACTATAGCTAGGACTATATATTGGTTAGAATCCATTCTAAAGGGGTTCAAAGCTATATTTAGACTATTATAGTAATATATTGAACTTTTGTTACTCCTTGGTCACCAATTTTGTTTACATTTCCTCAAATTCCCATTTGTACCAAAACGGGACGATTTTCTTCCCAAAGTTTCAAAACTATAGTTACGACTATATATTGGTTGCATTCGTTCCTAAAGTGGTTCAAAGCTATATTTAGAATATTATAATAATATATTCAACATTGGTTACTTCTTGGTCACCAATTTTGTCTACATTTCTCCAAATTCCCATTTGTACCAAAACGGGACGATTTTCTTCCCAAAGTTTCAAAACTATAGTTACGACTATATATTGGTTACATTCGTTTTTAAAGTGGTTCAAAGCTATATTTAGAATATTATACTAATATATTCAACATTGGTTACTCCTTGATCACCAATTTTGTCTACATTTCTTCAAATCTCCATTTCTACCAAAACGGGACGATTTTCTTCCCAATGTTTCAAAACTATAGTTACGACTATATATTGGTTACATTCGTTTCTAAAGTGGTTCAAAGCTATATTTAGAATATTATACTAATATATTCAACATTGGTTACTCCTTGATCACCAATTTTGTCTACATTTCTTCAAATTTCCATTTCTACCAAAACGGGACGATTTCGTTCCCAAAGTTTCAAAACTATACTTAGGACTATATATTGGTTAGAATCCATTCTAAAGGGGTTCAAAGCTATATTTAGACTATTATACTAATATATTGAACTTCGGTTACTCCTTGATCACCAATTTTGTCTACATTTCTTCAAATTCCCATTTGTACCAAAACGGGACGATTTCGTTCCCAAAGTTTCAAAACTATACTTAGGACTATATATTGGTTAGAATCCATTCTAAAGGGGTTCAAAGCTATATTTAGACTATTATACTAATATATTGAACTTCGGTTACTCCTTGATCACCAATTTTGTCTACATTTCTTCAAATTCCCATTTGTACAAAAACGGGACGATTTTCTTCCCAAAGTTTCAAAACTATAGTTAGGACTATATTTTGGTTAGAATCCATTCTAAAGGGCTTCAAAGCTATATTTAGACTATTTTACTAATATATTGAACTTTGGTTACTCCTTGGTCACCAATTTTATCTACATTTCTTCAAATTTCCATTTGTACCAAAACGGGACGATTTTCTTCCCAAAGTTTCAAAACTATAGTTAGGACTATATATTGGTTAGAATCCATTCTAAAGGGGTTCAAAGCTATATTTAGACTATTATACTAATATATTGAACTTTGGTTACTCCTTAATCACCAATTTTGTCTACATTTCTTTAAATTCCCATTTGTACCAAAACGGGACGATTTCGTTCCCAAAGTTTCAAAACTTTACTTAGGACTATATATTGGTTAGAATCCATTCTAAAGGGCTTCAAAGCTATATTTAGACTATTATACTAATATATTGAACTTTGGTTACTCCTTGATCACCAATTTTGTCTACATTTCTTCAAATTTCCATTTCTACCAAAACGGGACGATTTTCTTCCTAAAGTTTCAAAACTATAGTTAGGACTATATATTGGTTAGAATCCCTTCTAAAGGGGTTCAAATCTATATTTAGACTATTATAGTAATATATTGAACTTTGGTTACTCCTTGGTCACCAATTTTGTTTACATTTCCTCAAATTCCCATTTGTACCAAAACGGGATGATTTTCTTCCCAAATTTCAAAACTATAGTTACGACTATATATTGGTTGCATTCGTTCCTAAAGTGGTTCAAAGCTATATTTAGAATATTATAATAATATATTCAACATTGGTTACTTCTTGGTCACCAATTTTGTCTACATTTCTCCAAATTTCCATTTCTACCAAAACGGGACGATTTTCTTCCCAAAGTTTCAAAACTATAGTTAGGACTATATATTGGTTAGAATCCCTTCTAAAGGGGTTCAAAGCTATATTTAGACTATTATAGTAATATATTGAACTTTGGTTACTCCTTGGTCACCAATTTTGTCTACATTTCCTCAAATTCCCATTTGTACCAAAACGGGACGATTTTCTTCCTAAAGTTTCAAAACTATAGTTAGGACTATATATTGGTTAGAATCCCTTCTAAAGGGGTTCAAATCTATATTTAGACTATTATAGTAATATATTGAACTTTGGTTACTCCTTGGTCACCAATTTTGTTTACATTTCCTCAAATTCCCATTTGTACCAAAACGGGATGATTTTCTTCCCAAATTTCAAAACTATAGTTACGACTATATATTGGTTGCATTCGTTCCTAAAGTGGTTCAAAGCTATATTTAGAATATTATAATAATATATTCAACATTGGTTACTCCTTGATCACCAATTTTGTCTACATTTCTTCAAATTTCCATTTCTACCAAAACGGGACGATTTTCTTCCCAAAGTTTCAAAACTATAGTTAGGACTATATATTGGTTAGAATCCATTCTAAAGGGGTTCAAAGCTATATTTAGACTATTATACTAATATATTGAACTTTGGTTACTCCTTAATCACCAATTTTGTCTACATTTCTTTAAATTCCCATTTGTACCAAAACGGGACGATTTCGGTCCCAAAGTTTCAAAACTTTACTTAGGACTATATATTGGTTAGAATCCATTCTAAAGGGCTTCAAAGCTATATTTAGACTATTAAACTAATATATTGAACTTTGGTTACTCCTTGATCACCAATTTTGTCTACATTTCTTCAAATTTCCATTGCTACCAAAACGGGACGATTTTCTTCCTAAAGTTTCAAAACTATAGTTAGGACTATATATTGGTTAGAATCCCTTCTAAAGGGGTTCAAATCTATATTTAGACTATTATAGTAATATATTGAACTTTGGTTACTCCTTGGTCACCAATTTTGTTTACATTTCCTCAAATTCCCATTTGTACCAAAACGGGACGATTTTCTTCCCAAAGTTTCAAAACTATAGTTCCGACTATATATTGGTTGCATTCGTTCCTAAAGTGGTTCAAAGCTATATTTAGAATATTATAATAATATATTCAACATTGGTTACTTCTTGGTCACCAATTTTGTCTATATTTCTCCAAATTCCCATTTGTACCAAAACGGGACGATTTTCTTCCCAAAGTTTCAAAACTATAGCTAGGACTATATATTGGTTAGAATCCATTCTAAAGGGGTTCAAAGCTATATTTAGACTATTATAGTAATATATTGAACTTTTGTTACTCCTTGGTCACCAATTTTGTTTACATTTCCTCAAATTCCCATTTGTACCAAAACGGGACGATTTTCTTCCCAAAGTTTCAAAACTATAGTTACGACTATATATTGGTTACATTCGTTTCTAAAGTGGTTCAAAGCTATATTTAGAATATTATACTAATATATTCAACATTGGTTACTCCTTGATCACCAATTTTGTCTACATTTCTTCAAATTTCCATTTCTACCAAAACGGGACGATTTCGTTCCCAAAGTTTCAAAACTATACTTAGGACTATATATTGGTTAGAATCCATTCTAAAGGGGTTCAAAGCTATATTTAGACTATTATACTAATATATTGAACTTCGGTTACTCCTTGATCACCAATTTTGTCTACATTTCTTCAAATTCCCATTTGTACCAAAACGGGACGATTTCGTTCCCAAAGTTTCAAAACTATACTTAGGACTATATATTGGTTAGAATCCATTCTAAAGGGGTTCAAAGCTATATTTAGACTATTATACTAATATATTGAACTTCGGTTACTCCTTGATCACCAATTTTGTCTACATTTCTTCAAATTCCCATTTGTACAAAAACGGGACGATTTCGTTCCCAAAGTTTCAAAACTATACTTAGGACTATATATTGGTTAGAATCCATTCTAAAGGGGTTCAAAGCTATATTTAGACTATTATACTAATATATTGAACTTCGGTTACTCCTTGATCACCAATTTTGTCTACATTTCTTCAAATTCCCATTTGTACAAAAACGGGACGATTTTCTTCCCAAAGTTTCAAAACTATAGTTAGGACTATATTTTGGTTAGAATCCATTCTAAAGGGCTTCAAAGCTATATTTAGACTATTTTACTAATATATTGAACTTTGGTTACTCCTTGGTCACCAATTTTATCTACATTTCTTCAAATTTCCATTTGTACCAAAACGGGACGATTTTCTTCCCAAAGTTTCAAAACTATAGTTAGGACTATATATTGGTTAGAATCCATTCTAAAGGGGTTCAAAGCTATATTTAGACTATTATACTAATATATTGAACTTTGGTTACTCCTTAATCACCAATTTTGTCTACATTTCTTTAAATTCCCATTTGTACCAAAACGGGACGATTTCGTTCCCAAAGTTTCAAAACTTTACTTAGGACTATATATTGGTTAGAATCCATTCTAAAGGGCTTCAAAGCTATATTTAGACTATTATACTAATATATTGAACTTTGGTTACTCCTTGATCACCAATTTTGTCTACATTTCTTCAAATTTCCATTTCTACCAAAACGGGACGATTTTCTTCCTAAAGTTTCAAAACTATAGTTAGGACTATATATTGGTTAGAATCCCTTCTAAAGGGGTTCAAATCTATATTTAGACTATTATAGTAATATATTGAACTTTGGTTACTCCTTGGTCACCAATTTTGTTTACATTTCCTCAAATTCCCATTTGTACCAAAACGGGATGATTTTCTTCCCAAATTTCAAAACTATAGTTACGACTATATATTGGTTGCATTCGTTCCTAAAGTGGTTCAAAGCTATATTTAGAATATTATAATAATATATTCAACATTGGTTACTTCTTGGTCACCAATTTTGTCTACATTTCTCCAAATTTCCATTTCTACCAAAACGGGACGATTTTCTTCCCAAAGTTTCAAAACTATAGTTAGGACTATATATTGGTTAGAATCCCTTCTAAAGGGGTTCAAAGCTATATTTAGACTATTATAGTAATATATTGAACTTTGGTTACTCCTTGGTCACCAATTTTGTCTACATTTCCTCAAATTCCCATTTGTACCAAAACGGGACGATTTTCTTCCTAAAGTTTCAAAACTATAGTTAGGACTATATATTGGTTAGAATCCCTTCTAAAGGGGTTCAAATCTATATTTAGACTATTATAGTAATATATTGAACTTTGGTTACTCCTTGGTCACCAATTTTGTTTACATTTCCTCAAATTCCCATTTGTACCAAAACGGGATGATTTTCTTCCCAAATTTCAAAACTATAGTTACGACTATATATTGGTTGCATTCGTTCCTAAAGTGGTTCAAAGCTATATTTAGAATATTATAATAATATATTCAACATTGGTTACTCCTTGATCACCAATTTTGTCTACATTTCTTCAAATTTCCATTGCTACCAAAACGGGACGATTTTCTTCCTAAAGTTTCAAAACTATAGTTAGGACTATATATTGGTTAGAATCCCTTCTAAAGGGGTTCAAATCTATATTTAGACTATTATACTAATATATTGAACTTTGGTTACTCCTTAATCACCAATTTTGTCTACATTTCTTTAAATTCCCATTTGTACCAAAACGGGACGATTTCGGTCCCAAAGTTTCAAAACTTTACTTAGGACTATATATTGGTTAGAATCCATTCTAAAGGGCTTCAAAGCTATATTTAGACTATTATACTAATATATTGAACTTTGGTTACTCCTTGATCACCAATTTTGTCTACATTTCTTCAAATTTCCATTGCTACCAAAACGGGACGATTTTCTTCCTAAAGTTTCAAAACTATAGTTAGGACTATATATTGGTTAGAATCCCTTCTAAAGGGGTTCAAATCTATATTTAGACTATTATAGTAATATATTGAACTTTGGTTACTCCTTGGTCACCAATTTTGTTTACATTTCCTCAAATTCCCATTTGTACCAAAACGGGACGATTTTCTTCCCAAAGTTTCAAAACTATAGTTCCGACTATATATTGGTTGCATTCGTTCCTAAAGTGGTTCAAAGCTATATTTAGAATATTATAATAATATATTCAACATTGGTTACTTCTTGGTCACCAATTTTGTCTATATTTCTCCAAATTCCCATTTGTACCAAAACGGGACGATTTTCTTCCCAAAGTTTCAAAACTATAGCTAGGACTATATATTGGTTAGAATCCATTCTAAAGGGGTTCAAAGCTATATTTAGACTATTATAGTAATATATTGAACTTTTGTTACTCCTTGGTCACCAATTTTGTTTACATTTCCTCAAATTCCCATTTGTACCAAAACGGGACGATTTTCTTCCCAAAGTTTCAAAACTATAGTTACGACTATATATTGGTTGCATTCGTTCCTAAAGTGGTTCAAAGCTATATTTAGAATATTATAATAATATATTCAACATTGGTTACTTCTTGGTCACCAATTTTGTCTATATTTCTCCAAATTCCCATTTGTACCAAAACGGGACGATTTTCTTCCCAAAGTTTCAAAACTATAGCTAGGACTATATATTGGTTAGAATCCATTCTAAAGGGGTTCAAAGCTATATTTAGACTATTATAGTAATATATTGAACTTTTGTTACTCCTTGGTCACCAATTTTGTTTACATTTCCTCAAATTCCCATTTGTACCAAAACGGGACGATTTTCTTCCCAAAGTTTCAAAACTATAGTTACGACTATATATTGGTTGCATTCGTTCCTAAAGTGGTTCAAAGCTATATTTAGAATATTATAATAATATATTCAACATTGGTTACTTCTTGGTCACCAATTTTGTCTACATTTCTCCAAATTCCCATTTGTACCAAAACGGGACGATTTTCTTCCCAAAGTTTCAAAACTATAGTTACGACTATATATTGGTTACATTCGTTTTTAAAGTGGTTCAAAGCTATATTTAGAATATTATACTAATATATTCAACATTGGTTACTCCTTGATCACCAATTTTGTCTACATTTCTTCAAATCTCCATTTCTACCAAAACGGGACGATTTTCTTCCTAAAGTTTCAAAACTATAGTTAGGACTATATATTGGTTAGAATCCCTTCTAAAGGGGTTCAAATCTATATTTAGACTATTATAGTAATATATTGAACTTTGGTTACTCCTTGGTCACCAATTTTGTTTACATTTCCTCAAATTCCCATTGGTACCAAAACGGGACGATTTTCTTCCCAAAGTTTCAAAACTATAGTTACGACTATATATTGGTTACATTCGGTTTTAAAGTGGTTCAAAGCTATATTTAGAATATTATACTAATATATTCAACATTGGTTACTCCTTGATCACCAATTTTGTCTACATTTCTTCAAATTTCCATTTCTACCAAAACGGGACGATTTTCTTCCCAAAGTTTCAAAACTATAGTTAGGACTATATATTGGTTAGAATCCCTTCTAAAGGGGTTCAAAGCTATATTTAGACTATTATAGTAATATATTGAACTTTGGTTACTCCTTGGTCACCAATTTTGTTTACATTTCCTCAAATTCCCATTTGTACCAAAACGGGACGATTTTCTTCCCAATGTTTCAAAATTATAGTTACGACTATATATTGGTTACATTCGTTTCTAAAGTGGTTCAAAGCTATATTTAGAATATTATACTAATATATTCAACATTGGTTACTCCTTGATCACCAATTTTGTCTACATTTCTTCAAATTTCAATTTCTACCAAAACGGGACGATTTTCTTCCCAAAGTTTCAAAACTATAGTTAGGACTATATATTGGTTAGAATCCATTCTAAAGGGGTTCAAAGCTATATTTAGACTATTATACTAATATATTGAACTTTGGTTACTCCTTAATCACCAATTTTGTCTACATTTCTTTAAATTCCCATTTGTACCAAAACGGGACGATTTCGTTCCCAAAGTTTCAAAACTTTACTTAGGACTATATATTGGTTAGAATCCATTCTAAAGGGCTTCAAAGCTATATTTAGACTATTATACTAATATATTGTACTTTGGTTACTCCTTGATCACCAATTTTGTCTACATTTCTTCAAATTCCCATTTGTACCAAAACGGGACGATTTCGTTCCCAAAGTTTCAAAACTATACTTAGGACTATATATTGGTTAGAATCCATTCTAAAGGGCTTCAAAGCTATATTTAGACTATTATACTAATATATTGAACTTTGGTTACTCTTTGGTCACCAATTTTGTCTACATTTCTTCAAATTTCAATTTGTACCAAAACAGGACGATTTCCTTCCCAAAGTTTCAAAACTATAGTTAGGACTATATATTGGTTAGAATCCCTTCTAAAGGGGTTCAAATCTATATTTAGACTATTATAGTAATATATTGAACTTTGGTTACTCCTTGGTCACCAATTTTGTTACATTTCCTCAAATTCCCATTTGTACCAAAACGGGACGATTTTTTTCCCAAATTTCAAAACTATAGTTACGACTATATATTGGTTGCATTTGTTCCTAAAGTGGTTCAAAGCTATATTTAGAATATTATAATAATATATTCAACATTGGTTACTTCTTGGTCACCAATTTTGTCTACATTTCTCCAAATTCCCATTTGTACCAAAACGGGACGATTTTCTTCCCAAAGTTTCAAAACTATAGTTACGACTATATATTGGTTACATTCGTTTCTAAAGTGGTTCAAAGCTATATTTAGAATATTATACTAATATATTCAACATTGGTTACTCCTTGATCACAAATTTTGTCTACATTTCTTCAAATTTCCATTTGTACCAAAACGGGACGATTTTCTTCCCAAGTTTCAAAACTATAGTTAGGACTATATATTGGTTAGAATCCATTCTAAAGGGGTTCAAAGCCATATTTAGACTATTATACTAATATATTGAACTTTGGTTACTCCTTAATCACCAATTTTGTCTACATTTCTTCAAATTCCCATTTGTACCAAAATGGGACGATTTCGTTCCCAAAGTTTCAAAACTTTACTTAGGACTATATATTGGTTAGAATCCATTCTAAAGGGCTTAAAAGCTATATTTTGACTATTATACTAATATATTGAACTTTGGTTACTCCTTGATCACCAATTTTGTCTACATTTCTTCAAATTCCCAATTGTACCAAAACGGGACGATTTCTTTCCCAAAGTTTCAAAACTATACTTAGGACTATATATTGGTTAGAATCCATTCTAAAGGGGTTCAAAGCTATATTTAGACTATTATACTAATATATTGAACTTCGGTTACTCCTTGATCACCAATTTTGTCTACATTTCTTCAAATTTCCATTTCTACCAAAACGGGACGATTTTCTTCCCAAAGTTTCAAAACTATAGTTCCGACTATATATTGGTTGCATTCGTTCCTAAAGTGGTTCAAAGCTATATTTAGAATATTATAATAATATATTCAACATTGGTTACTTCTTGGTCACCAATTTTGTCTATATTTCTCCAAATTCCCATTTGTACCAAAACGGGACGATTTTCTTCCCAAAGTTTCAAAACTATAGCTAGGACTATATATTGGTTAGAATCCATTCTAAAGGGGTTCAAAGCTATATTTAGACTATTATAGTAATATATTGAACTTTTGTTACTCCTTGGTCACCAATTTTGTTTACATTTCCTCAAATTCCCATTTGTACCAAAACGGGACGATTTTCTTCCCAAAGTTTCAAAACTATAGTTACGACTATATATTGGTTGCATTCGTTCCTAAAGTGGTTCAAAGCTATATTTAGAATATTATAATAATATATTCAACATTGGTTACTTCTTGGTCACCAATTTTGTCTACATTTCTCCAAATTCCCATTTGTACCAAAACGGGACGATTTTCTTCCCAAAGTTTCAAAACTATAGTTACGACTATATATTGGTTACATTCGTTTTTAAAGTGGTTCAAAGCTATATTTAGAATATTATACTAATATATTCAACATTGGTTACTCCTTGATCACCAATTTTGTCTACATTTCTTCAAATCTCCATTTCTACCAAAACGGGACGATTTTCTTCCTAAAGTTTCAAAACTATAGTTAGGACTATATATTGGTTAGAATCCCTTCTAAAGGGGTTCAAATCTATATTTAGACTATTATAGTAATATATTGAACTTTGGTTACTCCTTGGTCACCAATTTTGTTTACATTTCCTCAAATTCCCATTGGTACCAAAACGGGACGATTTTCTTCCCAAAGTTTCAAAACTATAGTTACGACTATATATTGGTTACATTCGTTTTTAAAGTGGTTCAAAGCTATATTTAGAATATTATACTAATATATTCAACATTGGTTACTCCTTGATCACCAATTTTGTCTACATTTCTTCAAATTTCCATTTCTACCAAAACGGGACGATTTTCTTCCCAAAGTTTCAAAACTATAGTTAGGACTATATATTGGTTAGAATCCCTTCTAAAGGGGTTCAAAGCTATATTTAGACTATTATAGTAATATATTGAACTTTGGTTACTCCTTGGTCACCAATTTTGTTTACATTTCCTCAAATTCCCATTTGTACCAAAACGGGACGATTTTCTTCCCAATGTTTCAAAATTATAGTTACGACTATATATTGGTTACATTCGTTTCTAAAGTGGTTCAAAGCTATATTTAGAATATTATACTAATATATTCAACATTGGTTACTCCTTGATCACCAATTTTGTCTACATTTCTTCAAATTTCCATTTCTACCAAAACGGGACGATTTTCTTCCCAAAGTTTCAAAACTATAGTTAGGACTATATATTGGTTAGAATCCATTCTAAAGGGGTTCAAAGCTATATTTAGACTATTATACTAATATATTGAACTTTGGTTACTCTTTGGTCACCAATTTTGTCTACATTTCTTCAAATTTCAATTTGTACCAAAACAGGACGATTTCCTTCCCAAAGTTTCAAAACTATAGTTAGGACTATATATTGGTTAGAATCCCTTCTAAAGGGGTTCAAATCTATATTTAGACTATTATAGTAATATATTGAACTTTGGTTACTCCTTGGTCACCAATTTTGTTACATTTCCTCAAATTCCCATTTGTACCAAAACGGGACGATTTTCTTCCCAAATTTCAAAACTATAGTTACGACTATATATTGGTTGCATTTGTTCCTAAAGTGGTTCAAAGCTATATTTAGAATATTATAATAATATATTCAACATTGGTTACTTCTTGGTCACCAATTTTGTCTACATTTCTCCAAATTCCCATTTGTACCAAAACGGGACGATTTTCTTCCCAAAGTTTCAAAACTATAGTTACGACTATATATTGGTTACATTCGTTTCTAAAGTGGTTCAAAGCTATATTTAGAATATTATACTAATATATTCAACATTGGTTACTCCTTGATCACAAATTTTGTCTACATTTCTTCAAATTTCCATTTGTACCAAAACGGGACGATTTTCTTCCCAAGTTTCAAAACTATAGTTAGGACTATATATTGGTTAGAATCCATTCTAAAGGGGTTCAAAGCCATATTTAGACTATTATACTAATATATTGAACTTTGGTTACTCCTTAATCACCAATTTTGTCTACATTTCTTCAAATTCCCATTTGTACCAAAATGGGACGATTTCGTTCCCAAAGTTTCAAAACTTTACTTAGGACTATATATTGGTTAGAATCCATTCTAAAGGGCTTAAAAGCTATATTTAGACTATTATACTAATATATTGAACTTTGGTTACTCCTTGATCACCAATTTTGTCTACATTTCTTCAAATTCCCAATTGTACCAAAACGGGACGATTTCGTTCCCAAAGTTTCAAAACTATACTTAGGACTATATATTGGTTAGAATCCATTCTAAAGGGCTTCAAAGCTATATTTAGACTATTATACTAATATATTGAACTTTGGTTACTCCTTGATCACCAATTTTGTCTACATTTCTTCAAATTCCCATTTGTACCAAAACGGGACGATTTCGTTCCCAAAGTTTCAAAACTATACTTAGGACTATATATTGGTTAGAATCCATTCTAAAGGGCTTCAAAGCTATATTTAGACTATTATACTAATATATTGAACTTTGGTTACTCTTTGGTCACCAATTTTGTCTACATTTCTTCAAATTTCAATTTGTACCAAAACAGGACGATTTCCTTCCCAAAGTTTCAAAACTATAGTTAGGACTATATATTGGTTAGAATCCCTTCTAAAGGGGTTCAAATCTATATTTAGACTATTATAGTAATATATTGAACTTTGGTTACTCCTTGGTCACCAATTTTGTTACATTTCCTCAAATTCCCATTTGTACCAAAACGGGACGATTTTCTTCCCAAATTTCAAAACTATAGTTACGACTATATATTGGTTGCATTTGTTCCTAAAGTGGTTCAAAGCTATATTTAGAATATTATAATAATATATTCAACATTGGTTACTTCTTGGTCACCAATTTTGTCTACATTTCTCCAAATTCCCATTTGTACCAAAACGGGACGATTTTCTTCCCAAAGTTTCAAAACTATAGTTACGACTATATATTGGTTACATTCGTTTCTAAAGTGGTTCAAAGCTATATTTAGAATATTATACTAATATATTCAACATTGGTTACTCCTTGATCACAAATTTTGTCTACATTTCTTCAAATTTCCATTTGTACCAAAACGGGACGATTTTCTTCCCAAGTTTCAAAACTATAGTTAGGACTATATATTGGTTAGAATCCATTCTAAAGGGGTTCAAAGCCATATTTAGACTATTATACTAATATATTGAACTTTGGTTACTCCTTAATCACCAATTTTGTCTACATTTCTTCAAATTCCCATTTGTACCAAAATGGGACGATTTCGTTCCCAAAGTTTCAAAACTTTACTTAGGACTATATATTGGTTAGAATCCATTCTAAAGGGCTTAAAAGCTATATTTAGACTATTATACTAATATATTGAACTTTGGTTACTCCTTGATCACCAATTTTGTCTACATTTCTTCAAATTCCCAATTGTACCAAAACGGGACGATTTCGTTCCCAAAGTTTCAAAACTATACTTAGGACTATATATTGGTTAGAATCCATTCTAAAGGGGTTCAAAGCTATATTTAGACTATTATACTAATATATTGAACTTCGGTTACTCCTTGATCACCAATTTTGTCTACATTTCTTCAAATTTCCATTTCTACCAAAACGGGACGATTTTCTTCCCAAAGTTTCAAAACTATAGTTAGGACTATATATTGGTTAGAATCCCTTCTAAAGGGGTTCAAAGCTATATTTAGACTATTATAGTAATATATTGAACTTTGGTTACTCCTTGGTCACCAATTTTGTTTACATTTCCTCAAATTCCCATTTGTACCAAAACGGGACGATTTTCTTCCCAATGTTTCAAAATTATAGTTACGACTATATATTGGTTACATTCGTTTCTAAAGTGGTTCAAAGCTATATTTAGAATATTATACTAATATATTCAACATTGGTTACTCCTTGATCACCAATTTTGTCTACATTTCTTCAAATTCCCATTTGTACCAAAACGGGACGATTTCGTTCCCAAAGTTTCAAAACTTTACTTAGGACTATATATTGGTTAGAATCCATTCTAAAGGGCTTAAAAGCTATATTTAGACTATTATACTAATATATTGAACTTTGGTTACTCCTTGATCACCAATTTTGTCTACATTTCTTCAAATTCCCAATTGTACCAAAATGGGACGATTTCGTTCCCAAAGTTTCAAAACTATACTTAGGACTATATATTGGTTAGAATCCATTCTAAAGGGGTTCAAAGCTATATTTAGACTATTATACTAATATATTGAACTTCGGTTACTCCTTGATCACCAATTTTGTCTACATTTCTTCAAATTTCCATTTCTACCAAAACGGGACGATTTTCTTCCCAAAGTTTCAAAACTATAGTTAGGACTATATATTGGTTAGAATCCCTTCTAAAGGGGTTCAAAGCTATATTTAGACTATTATAGTAATATATTGAACTTTGGTTACTCCTTGGTCACCAATTTTGTTACATTTCCTCAAATTCCCATTTGTACCAAAACGGGACGATTTTCTTCCCAAATTTCAAAACTATAGTTACGACTATATATTGGTTGCATTTGTTCCTAAAGTGGTTCAAAGCTATATTTAGAATATTATAATAATATATTCAACATTGGTTACTTCTTGGTCACCAATTTTGTCTACATTTCTCCAAATTCCCATTTGTACCAAAACGGGACGATTTTCTTCCCAAAGTTTCAAAACTATAGTTACGACTATATATTGGTTACATTCGTTTCTAAAGTGGTTCAAAGCTATATTTAGAATATTATACTAATATATTCAACATTGGTTACTCCTTGATCACAAATTTTGTCTACATTTCTTCAAATTTCCATTTGTACCAAAACGGGACGATTTTCTTCCCAAGTTTCAAAACTATAGTTAGGACTATATATTGGTTAGAATCCATTCTAAAGGGGTTCAAAGCCATATTTAGACTATTATACTAATATATTGAACTTTGGTTACTCCTTAATCACCAATTTTGTCTACATTTCTTCAAATTCCCATTTGTACCAAAATGGGACGATTTCGTTCCCAAAGTTTCAAAACTTTACTTAGGACTATATATTGGTTAGAATCCATTCTAAAGGGCTTAAAAGCTATATTTAGACTATTATACTAATATATTGAACTTTGGTTACTCCTTGATCACCAATTTTGTCTACATTTCTTCAAATTCCCAATTGTACCAAAACGGGACGATTTCGTTCCCAAAGTTTCAAAACTATACTTAGGACTATATATTGGTTAGAATCCATTCTAAAGGGGTTCAAAGCTATATTTAGACTATTATACTAATATATTGAACTTCGGTTACTCCTTGATCACCAATTTTGTCTACATTTCTTCAAATTTCCATTTCTACCAAAACGGGACGATTTTCTTCCCAAAGTTTCAAAACTATAGTTAGGACTATATATTGGTTAGAATCCCTTCTAAAGGGGTTCAAAGCTATATTTAGACTATTATAGTAATATATTGAACTTTGGTTACTCCTTGGTCACCAATTTTGTTTACATTTCCTCAAATTCCCATTTGTACCAAAACGGGACGATTTTCTTCCCAATGTTTCAAAATTATAGTTACGACTATATATTGGTTACATTCGTTTCTAAAGTGGTTCAAAGCTATATTTAGAATATTATACTAATATATTCAACATTGGTTACTCCTTGATCACCAATTTTGTCTACATTTCTTCAAATTCCCATTTGTACCAAAACGGGACGATTTCGTTCCCAAAGTTTCAAAACTTTACTTAGGACTATATATTGGTTAGAATCCATTCTAAAGGGCTTAAAAGCTATATTTAGACTATTATACTAATATATTGAACTTTGGTTACTCCTTGATCACCAATTTTGTCTACATTTCTTCAAATTCCCAATTGTACCAAAACGGGACGATTTCGTTCCCAAAGTTTCAAAACTATACTTAGGACTATATATTGGTTAGAATCCATTCTAAAGGGGTTCAAAGCTATATTTAGACTATTATACTAATATATTGAACTTCGGTTACTCCTTGATCACCAATTTTGTCTACATTTCTTCAAATTTCCATTTCTACCAAAACGGGACGATTTTCTTCCCAAAGTTTCAAAACTATAGTTAGGACTATATATTGGTTAGAATCCCTTCTAAAGGGGTTCAAAGCTATATTTAGACTATTATAGTAATATATTGAACTTTGGTTACTCCTTGGTCACCAATTTTGTTTACATTTCCTCAAATTCCCATTTGTACCAAAACGGGACGATTTTCTTCCCAATGTTTCAAAATTATAGTTACGACTATATATTGGTTACATTCGTTTCTAAAGTGGTTCAAAGCTATATTTAGAATATTATACTAATATATTCAACATTGGTTACTCCTTGATCACCAATTTTGTCTACATTTCTTCAAATTCCCATTTGTACCAAAACGGGACGATTTCGTTCCCAAAGTTTCAAAACTTTACTTAGGACTATATATTGGTTAGAATCCATTCTAAAGGGCTTAAAAGCTATATTTAGACTATTATACTAATATATTGAACTTTGGTTACTCCTTGATCACCAATTTTGTCTACATTTCTTCAAATTCCCAATCGTACCAAAACGGGACGATTTCGTTCCCAAAGTTTCAAAACTATACTTAGGACTATATATTGGTTAGAATCCATTCTAAAGGGGTTCAAAGCTATATTTAGACTATTATACTAATATATTGAACTTCGGTTACTCCTTGATCACCAATTTTGTCTACATTTCTTCAAATTTCCATTTCTACCAAAACGGGATGATTTTCTTCCCAAAGTTTCAAAACTATAGTTAGGACTATATATTGGTTAGAATCCCTTCTAAAGGGGTTCAAATCTATATTTACACTATTATAGTAATATATTGAACTTTGGTTACTCCTTGGTCACCAATTTTGTTTACATTTCCTCAAATTCCCATTTGTACCAAAACGGGACGATTTTCTTCCCAATGTTTCAAAATTATAGTTACGACTATATATTGGTTACATTCGTTTCTAAAGTGGTTCAAAGCTATATTTAGAATATTATACTAATATATTCAACATTGGTTACTCCTTGATCACCAATTTTGTCTACATTTCTTCAAATTCCCATTTGTACCAAAACGGGACGATTTCGTTCCCAAAGTTTCAAAACTTTACTTAGGACTATATATTGGTTAGAATCCATTCTAAAGGGCTTCAAAGCTATATTTAGACTATTATACTAATATATTGAACTTTGGTTACTCCTTGATCACCAATTTTGTCTACATTTCTTCAAATTCCCATTTGTACCAAAACGGGACGATTTCGTTCCCAAAGTTTCAAAACTATACTTAGGACTATATATTGGTTAGAATCCATTCTAAAGGGCTTCAAAGCTATATTTAGACTATTATACTAATATATTGAACTTTGGTTACTCTTTGGTCACCAATTTTGTCTACATTTCTTCAAATTTCAATTTGTACCAAAACGGGACGATTTCCTTCCCAAAGTTTCAAAACTATAGTTAGGACTATATATTGGTTAGAATCCCTTCTAAAGGGGTTCAAATCTATATTTAGACTATTATAGTAATATATTGAACTTTAGTTACTCCTTGGTCACCAATTTTGTTTACATTTCCTCAAATTCCCATTTGTACCAAAACGGGACGATTTTCTTCCCAAATTTCAAAACTATAGTTACGACTATATATTGGTTGCATTCGTTCCTAAAGTGGTTCAAAGCTATATTTAGAATATTATAATAATATATTCAACATTGGTTACTTCTTGGTCACCAATTTTGTCTACATTTCTCCAAATTCCCATTTGTACCAAAACGGGACGATTTTCTTCCCAAAGTTTCAAAACTATAGTTACGACTATATATTGGTTACATTCGTTTCTAAAGTGGTTCAAAGCTATATTTAGAATATTATACTAATATATTCAACATTGGTTACTCCTTGATCACAAATTTTGTCTACATTTCTTCAAATTTCCATTTGTACCAAAACGGGACGATTTTCTTCCCAAAGTTTCAAAACTATAGTTAGGACTATATATTGGTTAGAATCCATTCTAAAGGGGTTCAAAGCTATATTTAGACTATTATACTAATATATTGAACTTTGGTTACTCCTTAATCACCAATTTTGTCTACATTTCTTCAAATTCCCATTTGTACCAAAATGGGACGATTTCGTTCCCAAAGTTTCAAAACTTTACTTAGGACTATATATTGGTTAGAATCCATTCTAAAGGGCTTAAAAGCTATATTTAGACTATTATACTAATATATTGAACTTTGGTTACTCCTTGATCACCAATTTTGTCTACATTTCTTCAAATTCCCAATTGTACCAAAACGGGACGATTTCGTTCCCAAAGTTTCAAAACTATACTTAGGACTATATATTGGTTAGAATCCATTCTAAAGGGGTTCAAAGCTATATTTAGACTATTATACTAATATATTGAACTTCGGTTACTCCTTGATCACCAATTTTGTCTACATTTCTTCAAATTCCCATTTGTACAAAAACGGGACGATTTTCTTGCCAAAGTTTCAAAACTATAGTTAGGACTATATTTTGGTTAGAATCCATTCTAAAGGGCTTCAAAGCTATATTTAGACTATTTTACTAATATATTGAACTTTGGTTACTCCTTGGTCACCAATTTTATCTACATTTCTTCAAATTTCCATTTGTACCAAAACGGGACGATTTTCTTCCCAAAGTTTCAAAACTATAGTTAGGACTATATATTGGTTAGAATCCATTCTAAAGGGCTTCAAAGCTATATTTAGACTATTATACTAATATATTGAACTTTGGTTACTCTTTGGTCACCAATTTTGTCTACATTTCTTCAAATTTCAATTTGTACCAAAACGGGACGATTTCCTTCCCAAAGTTTCAAAACTATAGTTAGGACTATATATTGGTTAGAATCCCTTCTAAAGGGGTTCAAATCTATATTTAGACTATTATAGTAATATATTGAACTTTAGTTACTCCTTGGTCACCAATTTTGTTTACATTTCCTCAAATTCCCATTTGTACCAAAACGGGACGATTTTCTTCCCAAATTTCAAAACTATAGTTACGAGTATATATTGGTTGCATTCGTTCCTAAAGTGGTTCAAAGCTATATTTAGAATATTATAATAATATATTCAACATTGGTTACTTTTTGGTCACCAATTTTGTCTACATTTCTCCAAATTCCCATTTGTACCAAAACGGGACGATTTTCTTCCCAAAGTTTCAAAACTATAGTTACGACTATATATTGGTTACATTCGTTTCTAAAGTGGTTCAAAGCTATATTTAGAATATTATACTAATATATTCAACATTGGTTACTCCTTGATCACAAATTTTGTCTACATTTCTTCAAATTTCCATTTGTACCAAAACGGGACGATTTTCTTCCCAAAGTTTCAAAACTATAGTTAGGACTATATATTGGTTAGAATCCATTCTAAAGGGGTTCAAAGCTATATTTAGACTATTATACTAATATATTGAACTTTGGTTACTCCTTAATCACCAATTTTGTCTACATTTCTTCAAATTCCCATTTGTACCAAAATGGGACGATTTCGTTCCCAAAGTTTCAAAACTTTACTTAGGACTATATATTGGTTAGAATCCATTCTAAAGGGCTTAAAAGCTATATTTAGACTATTATACTAATATATTGAACTTTGGTTACTCCTTGATCACCAATTTTGTCTACATTTCTTCAAATTCCCAATTGTACCAAAACGGGACGATTTCGTTCCCAAAGTTTCAAAACTATACTTAGGACTATATATTGGTTAGAATCCATTCTAAAGGGGTTCAAAGCTATATTTAGACTATTATACTAATATATTGAACTTCGGTTACTCCTTGATCACCAATTTTGTCTACATTTCTTCAAATTCCCATTTGTACAAAAACGGGACGATTTTCTTGCCAAAGTTTCAAAACTATAGTTAGGACTATATTTTGGTTAGAATCCATTCTAAAGGGCTTCAAAGCTATATTTAGACTATTTTACTAATATATTGAACTTTGGTTACTCCTTGGTCACCAATTTTATCTACATTTCTTCAAATTTCCATTTGTACCAAAACGGGACGATTTTCTTCCCAAAGTTTCAAAACTATAGTTAGGACTATATATTGGTTAGAATCCATTCTAAAGGGCTTCAAAGCTATATTTAGACTATTATACTAATATATTGAACTTTGGTTACTCTTTGGTCACCAATTTTGTCTACATTTCTTCAAATTTCAATTTGTACCAAAACGGGACGATTTCCTTCCCAAAGTTTCAAAACTATAGTTAGGACTATATATTGGTTAGAATCCCTTCTAAAGGGGTTCAAATCTATATTTAGACTATTATAGTAATATATTGAACTTTAGTTACTCCTTGGTCACCAATTTTGTTTACATTTCCTCAAATTCCCATTTGTACCAAAACGGGACGATTTTCTTCCCAAATTTCAAAACTATAGTTACGACTATATATTGGTTGGATTCGTTCCTAAAGTGGTTCAAAGCTATATTTAGAATATTATAATAATATATTCAACATTGGTTACTTTTTGGTCACCAATTTTGTCTACATTTCTCCAAATTCCCATTTGTACCAAAACGGGACGATTTTCTTCCCAAAGTTTCAAAACTATAGTTACGACTATATATTGGTTACATTCGTTTCTAAAGTGGTTCAAAGCTATATTTAGAATATTATACTAATATATTCAACATTGGTTACTCCTTGATCACAAATTTTGTCTACATTTCTTCAAATTTCCATTTGTACCAAAACGGGACGATTTTCTTCCCAAAGTTTCAAAACTATAGTTAGGACTATATATTGGTTAGAATCCATTCTAAAGGGGTTCAAAGCTATATTTAGACTATTATACTAATATATTGAACTTTGGTTACTCCTTAATCACCAATTTTGTCTACATTTCTTCAAATTCCCATTTGTACCAAAATGGGACGATTTCGTTCCCAAAGTTTCAAAACTTTACTTAGGACTATATATTGGTTAGAATCCATTCTAAAGGGCTTAAAAGCTATATTTAGACTATTATACTAATATATTGAACTTTGGTTACTCCTTGATCACCAATTTTGTCTACATTTCTTCAAATTCCCAATTGTACCAAAACGGGACGATTTCGTTCCCAAAGTTTCAAAACTATACTTAGGACTATATATTGGTTAGAATCCATTCTAAAGGGGTTCAAAGCTATATTTAGACTATTATACTAATATATTGAACTTCGGTTACTCCTTGATCACCAATTTTGTCTACATTTCTTCAAATTCCCATTTGTACAAAAACGGGACGATTTTCTTGCCAAAGTTTCAAAACTATAGTTAGGACTATATTTTGGTTAGAATCCATTCTAAAGGGCTTCAAAGCTATATTTAGACTATTTTACTAATATATTGAACTTTGGTTACTCCTTGGTCACCAATTTTATCTACATTTCTTCAAATTCCCATTTGTACCAAAACGGGACGATTTTCTTCCCAAAGTTTCAAAACTATAGTTACGACTATATATTGGTTACATTCGTTTCTAAAGTGGTTCAAAGCTATATTTAGAATATTATACTAATATATTCAACATTGGTTACTCCTTGATCACAAATTTTGTCTACATTTCTTCAAATTTCCATTTGTACCAAAACGGGACGATTTTCTTCCCAAAGTTTCAAAACTATAGTTAGGACTATATATTGGTTAGAATCCATTCTAAAGGGGTTCAAAGCTATATTTAGACTATTATACTAATATATTGAACTTTGGTTACTCCTTAATCACCAATTTTGTCTACATTTCTTCAAATTCCCATTTGTACCAAAATGGGACGATTTCGTTCCCAAAGTTTCAAAACTTTACTTAGGACTATATATTGGTTAGAATCCATTCTAAAGGGCTTAAAAGCTATATTTAGACTATTATACTAATATATTGAACTTTGGTTACTCCTTGATCACCAATTTTGTCTACATTTCTTCAAATTCCCAATTGTACCAAAACGGGACGATTTCGTTCCCAAAGTTTCAAAACTATACTTAGGACTATATATTGGTTAGAATCCATTCTAAAGGGGTTCAAAGCTATATTTAGACTATTATACTAATATATTGAACTTCGGTTACTCCTTGATCACCAATTTTGTCTACATTTCTTCAAATTCCCATTTGTACAAAAACGGGACGATTTTCTTGCCAAAGTTTCAAAACTATAGTTAGGACTATATTTTGGTTAGAATCCATTCTAAAGGGCTTCAAAGCTATATTTAGACTATTTTACTAATATATTGAACTTTGGTTACTCCTTGGTCACCAATTTTATCTACATTTCTTCAAATTTCCATTTGTACCAAAACGGGACGATTTTCTTCCCAAAGTTTCAAAACTATAGTTAGGACTATATATTGGTTAGAATCCATTCTAAAGGGCTTCAAAGCTATATTTAGACTATTATACTAATATATTGAACTTTGGTTACTCTTTGGTCACCAATTTTGTCTACATTTCTTCAAATTTCAATTTGTACCAAAACGGGACGATTTCCTTCCCAAAGTTTCAAAACTATAGTTAGGACTATATATTGGTTAGAATCCCTTCTAAAGGGGTTCAAATCTATATTTAGACTATTATAGTAATATATTGAACTTTAGTTACTCCTTGGTCACCAATTTTGTTTACATTTCCTCAAATTCCCATTTGTACCAAAACGGGACGATTTTCTTCCCAAATTTCAAAACTATAGTTACGACTATATATTGGTTGCATTCGTTCCTAAAGTGGTTCAAAGCTATATTTAGAATATTATAATAATATATTCAACATTGGTTACTTTTTGGTCACCAATTTTGTCTACATTTCTCCAAATTCCCATTTGTACCAAAACGGGACGATTTTCTTCCCAAAGTTTCAAAACTATAGTTACGACTATATATTGGTTACATTCGTTTCTAAAGTGGTTCAAAGCTATATTTAGAATATTATACTAATATATTCAACATTGGTTACTCCTTGATCACAAATTTTGTCTACATTTCTTCAAATTTCCATTTGTACCAAAACGGGACGATTTTCTTCCCAAAGTTTCAAAACTATAGTTAGGACTATATATTGGTTAGAATCCATTCTAAAGGGGTTCAAAGCTATATTTAGACTATTATACTAATATATTGAACTTTGGTTACTCCTTAATCACCAATTTTGTCTACATTTCTTCAAATTCCCATTTGTACCAAAATGGGACGATTTCGTTCCCAAAGTTTCAAAACTTTACTTAGGACTATATATTGGTTAGAATCCATTCTAAAGGGCTTAAAAGCTATATTTAGACTATTATACTAATATATTGAACTTTGGTTACTCCTTGATCACCAATTTTGTCTACATTTCTTCAAATTCCCAATTGTACCAAAACGGGACGATTTCGTTCCCAAAGTTTCAAAACTATACTTAGGACTATATATTGGTTAGAATCCATTCTAAAGGGGTTCAAAGCTATATTTAGACTATTATACTAATATATTGAACTTCGGTTACTCCTTGATCACCAATTTTGTCTACATTTCTTCAAATTCCCATTTGTACAAAAACGGGACGATTTTCTTGCCAAAGTTTCAAAACTATAGTTAGGACTATATTTTGGTTAGAATCCATTCTAAAGGGCTTCAAAGCTATATTTAGACTATTTTACTAATATATTGAACTTTGGTTACTCCTTGGTCACCAATTTTATCTACATTTCTTCAAATTCCCATTTGTACCAAAACGGGACGATTTTCTTCCCAAAGTTTCAAAACTATAGTTACGACTATATATTGGTTACATTCGTTTCTAAAGTGGTTCAAAGCTATATTTAGAATATTATACTAATATATTCAACATTGGTTACTCCTTGATCACAAATTTTGTCTACATTTCTTCAAATTTCCATTTGTACCAAAACGGGACGATTTTCTTCCCAAAGTTTCAAAACTATAGTTAGGACTATATATTGGTTAGAATCCATTCTAAAGGGGTTCAAAGCTATATTTAGACTATTATACTAATATATTGAACTTTGGTTACTCCTTAATCACCAATTTTGTCTACATTTCTTCAAATTCCCATTTGTACCAAAATGGGACGATTTCGTTCCCAAAGTTTCAAAACTTTACTTAGGACTATATATTGGTTAGAATCCATTCTAAAGGGGTTCAAAGCTATATTTAGACTATTATACTAATATATTGAACTTCGGTTACTCCTTGATCACCAATTTTGTCTACATTTCTTCAAATTTCCATTTGTACCAAAACGGGACGATTTTCTTCCCAAAGTTTCAAAACTATAGTTAGGACTATATATTGGTTAGAATCCCTTCTAAAGGGGTTCAAAGCTATATTTAGACTATTATACTAATATATTGAACTTTGGTTACTCCTTGATCACCAATTTTGTCTACATTTCTTCAAGACGATTTCGTTCCCAAAGTTTCAAAACTTTACTTAGGACTATATATTGGTTAGAATCCATTCTAAAGGGCTTCAAAGCTATATTTAGACTATTATACTAATATATTCAACATTGGTTACTCCTTGATCACCAATTTTGTCTACATTTCTTCAAATTCCCATTTGTACCAAAACGGGACGATTTCGTTCCCAAAGTTTCAAAACTTTACTTAGGACTATATATTGGTTAGAATCCATTCTAAAGGGCTTCAAAGCTATATTTAGACTATTATACTAATATATTGAACTTTGGTTACTCCTTGATCACCAATTTTGTCTACATTTCTTCAAATTCCCATTTGTACCAAAACGGGACGATTTCGTTCCCAAAGTTTCAAAACTATACTTAGGACTATATATTGGTTAGAATCCATTCTAAAGGGCTTCAAAGCTATATTTAGACTATTATACTAATATATTGAACTTTGGTTACTCTTTGGTCACCAATTTTGTCTACATTTCTTCAAATTTCAATTTGTACCAAAACGGGACGATTTCCTTCCCAAAGTTTCAAAACTATAGTTAGGACTATATATTGGTTAGAATCCCTTCTAAAGGGGTTCAAATCTATATTTAGACTATTATAGTAATATATTGAACTTTAGTTACTCCTTGGTCACCAATTTTGTTTACATTTCCTCAAATTCCCATTTGTACCAAAACGGGACGATTTTCTTCCCAAATTTCAAAACTATAGTTACGACTATATATTGGTTGCATTCGTTCCTAAAGTGGTTCAAAGCTATATTTAGAATATTATAATAATATATTCAACATTGGTTACTTCTTGGTCACCAATTTTGTCTACATTTCTCCAAATTCCCATTTGTACCAAAACGGGACGATTTTCTTCCCAAAGTTTCAAAACTATAGTTACGACTATATATTGGTTACATTCGTTTCTAAAGTGGTTCAAAGCTATATTTAGAATATTATACTAATATATTCAACATTGGTTACTCCTTGATCACAAATTTTGTCTACATTTCTTCAAATTTCCATTTGTACCAAAACGGGACGATTTTCTTCCCAAAGTTTCAAAACTATAGTTAGGACTATATATTGGTTAGAATCCATTCTAAAGGGGTTCAAAGCTATATTTAGACTATTATACTAATATATTGAACTTTGGTTACTCCTTAATCACCAATTTTGTCTACATTTCTTCAAATTCCCATTTGTACCAAAATGGGACGATTTCGTTCCCAAAGTTTCAAAACTTTACTTAGGACTATATATTGGTTAGAATCCATTCTAAAGGGCTTAAAAGCTATATTTAGACTATTATACTAATATATTGAACTTTGGTTACTCCTTGATCACCAATTTTGTCTACATTTCTTCAAATTCCCAATTGTACCAAAACGGGACGATTTCGTTCCCAAAGTTTCAAAACTATACTTAGGACTATATATTGGTTAGAATCCATTCTAAAGGGGTTCAAAGCTATATTTAGACTATTATACTAATATATTGAACTTCGGTTACTCCTTGATCACCAATTTTGTCTACATTTCTTCAAATTCCCATTTGTACAAAAACGGGACGATTTTCTTGCCAAAGTTTCAAAACTATAGTTAGGACTATATTTTGGTTAGAATCCATTCTAAAGGGCTTCAAAGCTATATTTAGACTATTTTACTAATATATTGAACTTTGGTTACTCCTTGGTCACCAATTTTATCTACATTTCTTCAAATTTCCATTTGTACCAAAACGGGACGATTTTCTTCCCAAAGTTTCAAAACTATAGTTAGGACTATATATTGGTTAGAATCCATTCTAAAGGGCTTCAAAGCTATATTTAGACTATTATACTAATATATTGAACTTTGGTTACTCTTTGGTCACCAATTTTGTCTACATTTCTTCAAATTTCAATTTGTACCAAAACGGGACGATTTCCTTCCCAAAGTTTCAAAACTATAGTTAGGACTATATATTGGTTAGAATCCCTTCTAAAGGGGTTCAAATCTATATTTAGACTATTATAGTAATATATTGAACTTTAGTTACTCCTTGGTCACCAATTTTGTTTACATTTCCTCAAATTCCCATTTGTACCAAAACGGGACGATTTTCTTCCCAAATTTCAAAACTATAGTTACGACTATATATTGGTTGCATTCGTTCCTAAAGTGGTTCAAAGCTATATTTAGAATATTATAATAATATATTCAACATTGGTTACTTCTTGGTCACCAATTTTGTCTACATTTCTCCAAATTCCCATTTGTACCAAAACGGGACGATTTTCTTCCCAAAGTTTCAAAACTATAGTTACGACTATATATTGGTTACATTCGTTTCTAAAGTGGTTCAAAGCTATATTTAGAATATTATACTAATATATTCAACATTGGTTACTCCTTGATCACAAATTTTGTCTACATTTCTTCAAATTTCCATTTGTACCAAAACGGGACGATTTTCTTCCCAAAGTTTCAAAACTATAGTTAGGACTATATATTGGTTAGAATCCATTCTAAAGGGGTTCAAAGCTATATTTAGACTATTATACTAATATATTGAACTTTGGTTACTCCTTAATCACCAATTTTGTCTACATTTCTTCAAATTCCCATTTGTACCAAAATGGGACGATTTCGTTCCCAAAGTTTCAAAACTTTACTTAGGACTATATATTGGTTAGAATCCATTCTAAAGGGCTTAAAAGCTATATTTAGACTATTATACTAATATATTGAACTTTGGTTACTCCTTGATCACCAATTTTGTCTACATTTCTTCAAATTCCCAATTGTACCAAAACGGGACGATTTCGTTCCCAAAGTTTCAAAACTATACTTAGGACTATATATTGGTTAGAATCCATTCTAAAGGGGTTCAAAGCTATATTTAGACTATTATACTAATATATTGAACTTCGGTTACTCCTTGATCACCAATTTTGTCTACATTTCTTCAAATTCCCATTTGTACAAAAACGGGACGATTTTCTTCCCAAAGTTTCAAAACTATAGTTAGGACTATATTTTGGTTAGAATCCATTCTAAAGGGCTTCAAAGCTATATTTAGACTATTTTACTAATATATTGAACTTTGGTTACTCCTTGGTCACCAATTTTATCTACATTTCTTCAAATTTCCATTTGTACCAAAACGGGACGATTTTCTTCCCAAAGTTTCAAAACTATAGTTAGGACTATATATTGGTTAGAATCCCTTCTAAAGGGGTTCAAATCTATATTTAGACTATTATAGTAATATATTGAACTTTGGTTACTCCTTGGTCACCAATTTTGTTTACATTTCCTCAAATTCCCATTTGTACCAAAACGGGACGATTTTCTTCCCAATGTTTCAAAACTATAGTTACGACTATATATTGGTTACATTCGTTTTTAAAGTGGTTCAAAGCTATATTTAGAATATTATACTAATATATTCAACATTGGTTACTCCTTGATCACCAATTTTGTCTACATTTCTTCAAATTTCCATTTCTACCAAAACGGGACGATTTTCTTCCCAAAGTTTCAAAACTATAGTTAGGACTATATATTGGTTAGAATCCCGTCTAAAGGGGTTCAAATCTATATTTAGACTATTATAGTAATATATTGAACTTTGGTTACTCCTTGGTCACCAATTTTGTTTACATTTCCTCAAATTCCCATTTGTACCAAAACGGGACGATTTTCTTCCCAATGTTTCAAAACTATAGTTACGACTATATATTGGTTACATTCGTTTCTAAAGTGGTTCAAAGCTATATTTAGAATATTATACTAATATATTCAACATTGGTTACTCCTTGATCACCAATTTTGTCTACATTTCTTCAAATTTCCATTTCTACCAAAACGGGACGATTTTCTTCCCAAAGTTTCAAAACTATAGTTAGGACTATATATTGGTTAGAATCCATTCTAAAGGGGTTCAAAGCTATATTTAGACTATTATACTAATATATTGAACTTTGGTTACTCCTTAATCACCAATTTTGTCTACATTTCTTTAAATTCCCATTTGTACCAAAACGGGACGATTTCGTTCCCAAAGTTTCAAAACTTTACTTAGGACTATATATTGGTTAGAATCCATTCTAAAGGGCTTCAAAGCTATATTTAGACTATTATACTAATATATTGAACTTTGGTTACTCCTTGATCACCAATTTTGTCTACATTTCTTCAAATTCCCATTTGTACCAAAACGGGACGATTTCGTTCCCAAAGTTTCAAAACTATACTTAGGACTATATATTGGTTAGAATCCATTCTAAAGGGCTTCAAAGCTATATTTAGACTATTATACTAATATATTGAACTTTGGTTACTCTTTGGTCACCAATTTTGTCTACATTTCTTCAAATTTCAATTTGTACCAAAACGGGACGATTTCCTTCCCAAAGTTTCAAAACTATAGTTAGGACTATATATTGGTTAGAATCCCTTCTAAAGGGGTTCAAATCTATATTTAGACTATTATAGTAATATATTGAACTTTGGTTACTCCTTGGTCACCAATTTTGTTTACATTTCCTCAAATTCCCATTTGTACCAAAACGGGACGATTTTCTTCCCCAATTTCAAAACTATAGTTACGACTATATATTGGTTGCATTCGTTCCTAAAGTGGTTCAAAGCTATATTTAGAATATTATAATAATATATTCAACATTGGTTACTTCTTGGTCACCAATTTTGTCTACATTTCTCCAAATTCCCATTTGTACCAAAACGGGACGATTTTCTTCCCAAAGTTTCAAAACTATAGTAACGACTATATATTGGTTACATTCGTTTCTAAAGTGGTTCAAAGCTATATTTAGAATATTATACTAATATATTCAACAATTGTTACTCCTTGATCACAAATTTTGTCTACATTTCTTCAAATTTCCATTTGTACCAAAACGGGACGATTTTCTTCCCAAAGTTTCAAAACTATAGTTAGGACTATATATTGGTTAGAATCCATTCTAAAGGGGTTCAAAGCTATATTTAGACTATTATACTAATATATTGAACTTTGGTTACTCCTTAATCACCAATTTTGTCTACATTTCTTCAAATTCCCATTTGTACCAAAATGGGACGATTTCGTTCCCAAAGTTTCAAAACTTTACTTAGGATTATATATTGGTTAGAATCCATTCTAAAGGGCTTAAAAGCTATATTTAGACTATTATACTAATATATTGAACTTTGGTTACTCCTTGATCACCAATTTTGTCTACATTTCTTCAAATTCCCAATTGTACCAAAACGGGACGATTTCGTTCCCAAAGTTTCAAAACTATACTTAGGACTATATATTGGTTAGAATCCATTCTAAAGGGGTTCAAAGCTATATTTAGACTATTATACTAATATATTGAACTTCGGTTACTCCTTGATCACCAATTTTGTCTACATTTCTTCAAATTCCCATTTGTACAAAAACGGGACGATTTTCTTCCCAAAGTTTCAAAACTATAGTTAGGACTATATATTGGTTAGAATCCCTTCTAAAGGGGTTCAAATCTATATTTAGACTATTATAGTAATATATTGAACTTTGGTTACTCCTTGGTCACCAATTTTGTTTACATTTCCTCAAATTCCCATTTGTACCAAAACGGGACGATTTTCTTCCCAAAGTTTCAAAACTATAGTTCCGACTATATATTGGTTGCATTCGTTCCTAAAGTGGTTCAAAGCTATATTTAGAATATTATAATAATATATTCAACATTGGTTACTTCTTGGTCACCAATTTTGTCTATATTTCTCCAAATTCCCATTTGTACCAAAACGGGACGATTTTCTTCCCAAAGTATAAAACTATAGCTAGGACTATATATTGGTTAGAATCCATTCTAAAGGGGTTCAAAGCTATATTTAGACTATTATAGTAATATATTGAACTTTTGTTACTCCTTGGTCACCAATTTTGTTTACATTTCCTCAAATTCCCATTTGTACCAAAACGGGACGATTTTCTTCCCAAAGTTTCAAAACTATAGTTACGACTATATATTGGTTGCATTCGTTCCTAAAGTGGTTCAAAGCTATATTTAGAATATTATAATAATATATTCAACATTGGTTACTCCTTGGTCACCAATTTTGTCTACATTTCTCCAAATTCCCATTTGTACCAAAACGGGACGATTTTCTTCCCAAAGTTTCAAAACTATAGTTACGACTATATATTGGTTACATTCGTTTTTAAAGTGGTTCAAAGCTATATTTAGAATATTATACTACTATATTCAACATTGGTTACTCCTTGATCACCAATTTTGTCTACATTTCTTCAAATTTCCATTTCTACCAAAACGGGACGATTTTCTTCCCAAAGTTTCAAAACTATAGTTAGGACTATATATTGGTTAGAATCCCTTCTAAAGGGGTTCAAATCTATATTTAGACTATTATAGTAATATATTGAACTTTGGTTACTCCTTGGTCACCAATTTTGTTTACATTTCCTCAAATTCCCATTTGTACCAAAACGGGACGATTTTCTTCCCAAAGTTTCAAAACTATAGTTACGACTATATATTGGTTGCATTCGTTCCTAAAGTGGTTCAAAGCTATATTTAGAATATTATAATAATATATTCAACATTGGTTACTCCTTGGTCACCAATTTTGTCTACATTTCTCCAAATTCCCATTTGTACCAAAACGGGACGATTTTCTTCCCAAAGTTTCAAAACTATAGTTACGACTATATATTGGTTACATTCGTTTTTAAAGTGGTTCAAAGCTATATTTAGAATATTATACTACTATATTCAACATTGGTTACTCCTTGATCACCAATTTTGTCTACATTTCTTCAAATTTCCATTTCTACCAAAACGGGACGATTTTCTTCCCAAAGTTTCAAAACTATAGTTAGGACTATATATTGGTTAGAATCCCTTCTAAAGGGGTTCAAATCTATATTTAGACTATTATAGTAATATATTGAACTTTGGTTACTCCTTGGTCACCAATTTTATCTACATTTCTTCAAATTTCCATTTGTACCAAAACGGGACGATTTTCTTCCCAAAGTTTCAAAACTATAGTTAGGACTATATATTGGTTAGAATCCCTTCTAAAGGGGTTCAAATCTATATTTAGACTATTATAGTAATATATTGAACTTTGGTTACTCCTTGGTCACCAATTTTGTTTACATTTCCTCAAATTCCCATTTGTACCAAAACGGGACGATTTTCTTCCCAAATTTCAAAACTATAGTTACGACTATATATTGGTTGCATTCGTTCCTAAAGTGGTTCAAAGCTATATTTAGAATATTATAATAATATATTCAACATTGGTTACTTCTTGGTCACCAATTTTGTCTACATTTCTCCAAATTCCCATTTGTACCAAAACGGGACGATTTTCTTCCCAAAGTTTCAAAACTATAGTTACGACTATATATTGGTTACATTCGTTTCTAAAGTGGTTCAAAGCTATATTTAGAATATTATACTAATATATTCAACATTGGTTACTCCTTGATCACAAATTTTGTCTACATTTCTTCAAATTTCCATTTGTACCAAAACGGGACGATATTCTTCCCAAAGTTTCAAAACTATAGTTAGGACTATATATTGGTTAGAATCCATTCTAAAGGGGTTCAAAGCTATATTTAGACTATTATACTAATATATTGAACTTTGGTTACTCCTTAATCACCAATTTTGTCTACATTTCTTCAAATTCCCATTTGTACCAAAATGGGACGATTTCGTTCCCAAAGTTTCAAAACTTTACTTAGGACTATATATTGGTTAGAATCCATTCTAAAGGGCTTAAAAGCTATATTTAGACTATTATACTAATATATTGAACTTTGGTTACTCCTTGATCACCAATTTTGTCTACATTTCTTCAAATTCCCAATTGTACCAAAACGGGACGATTTCGTTCCCAAAGTTTCAAAACTATACTTAGGACTATATATTGGTTAGAATCCATTCTAAAGGGGTTCAAAGCTATATTTAGACTATTATACTAATATATTGAACTTCGGTTACTCCTTGATCACCAATTTTGTCTACATTTCTTCAAATTCCCATTTGTACAAAAACGGGACGATTTTCTTCCCAAAGTTTCAAAACTATAGTTAGGACTATATTTTGGTTAGAATCCATTCTAAAGGGCTTCAAAGCTATATTTAGACTATTTTACTAATATATTGAACTTTGGTTACTCCTTGGTCACCAATTTTATCTACATTTCTTCAAATTTCCATTTGTACCAAAACGGGACGATTTTCTTCCCAAAGTTTCAAAACTATAGTTAGGACTATATATTGGTTAGAATCCCTTCTAAAGGGGTTCAAATCTATATTTAGACTATTATAGTAATATATTGAACTTTGGTTACTCCTTGGTCACCAATTTTGTTTACATTTCCTCAAATTCCCATTTGTACCAAAACGGGACGATTTTCTTCCCAATGTTTCAAAACTATAGTTACGACTATATATTGGTTGCATTCGTTCCTAAAGTGGTTCAAAGCTATATTTAGAATATTATACTAATATATTCAACAATTGTTACTCCTTGATCACAAATTTTGTCTACATTTCTTCAAATTTCCATTTGTACCAAAACGGGACGATTTTCTTCCCAAAGTTTCAAAACTATAGTTAGGACTATATATTGGTTAGAATCCATTCTAAAGGGGTTCAAAGCTATATTTAGACTATTATACTAATATATTGAACTTTGGTTACTCCTTAATCACCAATTTTGTCTACATTTCTTTAAATTCCCATTTGTACCAAAACGGGACGATTTCGTTCCCAAAGTTTCAAAACTTTACTTAGGACTATATATTGGTTAGAATCCATTCTAAAGGGGTTAAAAGCTATATTTAGACTATTATACTAATATATTGAACTTTGGTTACTCCTTGATCACCAATTTTGTCTACATTTCTTCAAATTCCCAATTGTACCAAAACGGGACGATTTCGTTCCCAAAGTTTCAAAACTATACTTAGGACTATATATTGGTTAGAATCCATTCTAAAGGGGTTCAAAGCTATATTTAGACTATTATACTAATATATTGAACTTCGGTTACTCCTTGATCACCAATTTTGTCTACATTTCTTCAAATTCCCATTTGTACAAAAACGGGACGATTTTCTTCCCAAAGTTTCAAAACTATAGTTAGGACTATATTTTGGTTAGAATCCATTCTAAAGGGCTTCAAAGCTATATTTAGACTATTTTACTAATATATTGAACTTTGGTTACTCCTTGGTCACCAATTTTATCTACATTTCTTCAAATTTCCATTTGTACCAAAACGGGACGATTTTCTTCCCAAAGTTTCAAAACTATAGTTAGGACTATATATTGGTTAGAATCCCTTCTAAAGGGGTTCAAATCTATATTTAGACTATTATAGTAATATATTGAACTTTGGTTACTCCTTGGTCACCAATTTTGTTTACATTTCCTCAAATTCCCATTTGTACCAAAACGGGACGATTTTCTTCCCAATGTTTCAAAACTATAGTTACGACTATATATTGGTTACATTCGTTTTTAAAGTGGTTCAAAGCTATATTTAGAATATTATACTAATATATTCAACATTGGTTACTCCTTGATCACCAATTTTGTCTACATTTCTTCAAATTTCCATTTCTACCAAAACGGGACGATTTTCTTCCCAAAGTTTCAAAACTATAGTTAGGACTATATATTGGTTAGAATCCCTTCTAAAGGGGTTCAAATCTATATTTAGACTATTATAGTAATATATTGAACTTTGGTTACTCCTAGGTCACCAATTTTGTTTACATTTCCTCAAATTCCCATTTGTACCAAAACGGGACGATTTTCTTCCCAATGTTTCAAAACTATAGTTACGACTATATATTGGTTACATTCGTTTCTAAAGTGGTTCAAAGCTATATTTAGAATATTATACTAATATATTCAACATTGGTTACTCCTTGATCACCAATTTTGTCTACATTTCTCAAATTTCCATTTCTACCAAAACGGGACGATTTTCTTCCCAAAGTTTCAAAACTATAGTTAGGACTATATATTGGTTAGAATCCATTCTAAAGGGGTTCAAAGCTATATTTAGACTATTATACTAATATATTGAACTTTGGTTACTCCTTAATCACCAATTTTGTCTACATTTCTTTAAATTCCCATTTGTACCAAAACGGGACGATTTCGTTCCCAAAGTTTCAAAACTTTACTTAGGACTATATATTGGTTAGAATCCATTCTAAAGGGCTTCAAAGCTATATTTAGACTATTATACTAATATATTGAACTTTGGTTACTCCTTGATCACCAATTTTGTCTACATTTCTTCAAATTCCCATTTGTACCAAAACGGGACGATTTCGTTCCCAAAGTTTCAAAACTATACTTAGGACTATATATTGGTTAGAATCCATTCTAAAGGGCTTCAAAGCTATATTTAGACTATTATACTAATATATTGAACTTTGGTTACTCTTTGGTCACCAATTTTGTCTACATTTCTTCAAATTTCAATTTGTACCAAAACGGGACAATTTCCTTCCCAAAGTTTCAAAACTATAGTTAGGACTATATATTGGTTAGAATCCCTTCTAAAGGGGTTCAAATCTATATTTAGACTATTATAGTAATATATTGAACTTTGGTTACTCCTAGGTCACCAATTTTGTTTACATTTCCTCAAATTCCCATTTGTACCAAAACGGGACGATTTTCTTCCCAATGTTTCAAAACTATAGTTACGACTATATATTGGTTACATTCGTTTCTAAAGTGGTTCAAAGCTATATTTAGAATATTATACTAATATATTCAACATTGGTTACTCCTTGATCACCAATTTTGTCTACATTTCTCAAATTTCCATTTCTACCAAAACGGGACGATTTTCTTCCCAAAGTTTCAAAACTATAGTTAGGACTATATATTGGTTAGAATCCATTCTAAAGGGGTTCAAAGCTATATTTAGACTATTATACTAATATATTGAACTTTGGTTACTCCTTAATCACCAATTTTGTCTACATTTCTTCAAATTCCCATTTGTACCAAAATGGGACGATTTCGTTCCCAAAGTTTCAAAACTTTACTTAGGATTATATATTGGTTAGAATCCATTCTAAAGGGCTTAAAAGCTATATTTAGACTATTATACTAATATATTGAACTTTGGTTACTCCTTGATCACCAATTTTGTCTACATTTCTTCAAATTCCCAATTGTACCAAAACGGGACGATTTCGTTCCCAAAGTTTCAAAACTATACTTAGGACTATATATTGGTTAGAATCCATTCTAAAGGGGTTCAAAGCTATATTTAGACTATTATACTAATATATTGAACTTCGGTTACTCCTTGATCACCAATTTTGTCTACATTTCTTCAAATTCCCATTTGTACAAAAACGGGACGATTTTCTTCCCAAAGTTTCAAAACTATAGTTAGGACTATATATTGGTTAGAATCCCTTCTAAAGGGGTTCAAATCTATATTTAGACTATTATAGTAATATATTGAACTTTGGTTACTCCTTGGTCACCAATTTTGTTTACATTTCCTCAAATTCCCATTTGTACCAAAACGGGACGATTTTCTTCCCAAAGTTTCAAAACTATAGTTACGACTATATATTGGTTCCATTCGTTCCTAAAGTGGTTCAAAGCTATATTTAGAATATTATAATAATATATTCAACATTGGTTACTTCTTGGTCACCAATTTTGTCTACATTTCTCCAAATTCCCATTTGTACCAAAACGGGACGATTTTCTTCCCAAAGTATAAAACTATAGCTAGGACTATATATTGGTTAGAATCCATTCTAAAGGGGTTCAAAGCTATATTTAGACTATTATAGTAATATATTGAACTTTTGTTACTCCTTGGTCACCAATTTTGTTTACATTTCCTCAAATTCCCATTTGTACCAAAACGGGACGATTTTCTTCCCAAAGTTTCAAAACTATAGTTACGACTATATATTGGTTGCATTCGTTCCTAAAGTGGTTCAAAGCTATATTTAGAATATTATAATAATATATTCAACATTGGTTACTCCTTGGTCACCAATTTTGTCTACATTTCTCCAAATTCCCATTTGTACCAAAACGGGACGATTTTCTTCCCAAAGTTTCAAAACTATAGTTACGACTATATATTGGTTACATTCGTTTTTAAAGTGGTTCAAAGCTATATTTAGAATATTATACTACTATATTCAACATTGGTTACTCCTTGATCACCAATTTTGTCTACATTTCTTCAAATTTCCATTTCTACCAAAACGGGACGATTTTCTTCCCAAAGTTTCAAAACTATAGTTAGGACTATATATTGGTTAGAATCCCTTCTAAAGGGGTTCAAATCTATATTTAGACTATTATAGTAATATATTGAACTTTGGTTACTCCTTGGTCACCAATTTTGTTTACATTTCCTCAAATTCCCATTTGTACCAAAACGGGACGATTTTCTTCCCAAAGTTTCAAAACTATAGTTCCGACTATATATTGGTTGCATTCGTTCCTAAAGTGGTTCAAAGCTATATTTAGAATATTATAATAATATATTCAACATTGGTTACTTCTTGGTCACCAATTTTGTCTATATTTCTTCAAATTCCCATTTGTACCAAAACGGGACGATTTTCTTCCCAAAGTATAAAACTATAGCTAGGACTATATATTGGTTAGAATCCATTCTAAAGGGGTTCAAAGCTATATTTAGACTATTATACTAATATATTGAACTTTGGTTACTCCTTAATCACCAATTTTGTCTACATTTCTTTAAATTCCCATTTGTACCAAAACGGGACGATTTCGTTCCCAAAGTTTCAAAACTATACTTAGGACTATATATTGGTTAGAATCCATTCTAAAGGGCTTCAAAGCTATATTTAGACTATTATACTAATATATTGAACTTTGGTTACTCCTTGATCACCAATTTTGTCTACATTTCTTCAAATTCCCATTTGTACGAAAACGGGACGATTTCGTTCCCAAAGTTTCAAAACTATACTTAGGACTATATATTGGTTAGAATCCATTCTAAAGGGGTTCAAAGCTATATTTAGACTATTATACTAATATATTGAACTTCGGTTACTCCTTGATCACCAATTTTGTCTACATTTCTTCAAATTCCCATTTGTACAAAAACAGGACGATTTTCTTCCCAAAGTTTCAAAACTATAGTTAGGACTATATATTGGTTAGAATCCCTTCTAAAGGGGTTCAAATCTATATTTAGACTATTATAGTAATATATTGAACTTTGGTTACTCCTTGGTCACCAATTTTGTTTACATTTCCTCAAATTCCCATTTGTACCAAAACGGGACGATTTTCTTCCCAAAGTTTCAAAACTATAGTTCCGACTATATATTGGTTGCATTCGTTCCTAAAGTGGTTCAAAGCTATATTTAGAATATTATAATAATATATTCAACATTGGTTACTTCTTGGTCACCAATTTTGTCTATATTTCTCCAAATTCCCATTTGTACCAAAACGGGACGATTTTCTTCCCAAAGTATAAAACTATAGCTAGGACTATATATTGGTTAGAATCCATTCTAAAGGGGTTCAAAGCTATATTTAGACTATTATAGTAATATATTGAACTTTTGTTACTCCTTGGTCACCAATTTTGTTTACATTTCCTCAAATTCCCATTTGTACCAAAACGGAACGATTTTCTTCCCAAAGTTTCAAAACTATAGTTACGACTATATATTGGTTGCATTCGTTCCTAAAGTGGTTCAAAGCTATATTTAGAATATTATAATAATATATTCAACATTGGTTACTCCTTGGTCACCAATTTTGTCTACATTTCTCCAAATTCCCATTTGTACCAAAACGGGACGATTTTCTTCCCAAAGTTTCAAAACTATAGTTACGACTATATATTGGTTACATTCGTTTTTAAAGTGGTTCAAAGCTATATTTAGAATATTATACTACTATATTCAACATTGGTTACTCCTTGATCACCAATTTTGTCTACATTTCTTCAAATTTCCATTTCTACCAAAACGGGACGATTTTCTTCCCAAAGTTTCAAAACTATAGTTAGGACTATATATTGGTTAGAATCCCTTCTAAAGGGGTTCAAATCTATATTTAGACTATTATAGTAATATATTGAACTTTGGTTACTCCTTGGTCACCAATTTTGTTTACATTTCCTCAAATTCCCATTTGTACCAAAACGGGACGATTTTCTTCCCAAAGTTTCAAAACTATAGTTCCGACTATATATTGGTTGCATTCGTTCCTAAAGTGGTTCAAAGCTATATTTAGAATATTATAATAATATATTCAACATTGGTTACTTCTTGGTCACCAATTTTGTCTATATTTCTCCAAATTCCCATTTGTACCAAAACGGGACGATTTTCTTCCCAAAGTATAAAACTATAGCTAGGACTATATATTGGTTAGAATCCATTCTAAAGGGGTTCAAAGCTATATTTAGACTATTATACTAATATATTGAACTTTGGTTACTCCTTAATCACCAATTTTGTCTACATTTCTTTAAATTCCCATTTGTACCAAAACGGGACGATTTCGTTCCCAAAGTTTAAAAACTATACTTAGGACTATATATTGGTTAGAATCCATTCTAAAGGGCTTCAAAGCTATATTTAGATTATTATACTAATATATTGAACTTTGGTTACTCCTTGATCACCAATTTTGTCTACATTTCTTCAAATTCCCATTTGTACGAAAACGGGACGATTTCGTTCCCAAAGTTTCAAAACTATACTTAGGACTATATATTGGTTAGAATCCATTCTAAAGGGCTTCAAAGCTATATTTAGACTATTATACTAATATATTGAACTTTGGTTACTCTTTGGTCACCAATTTTGTCTACATTTCTTCAAATTTCAATTTGTACCAAAACGGGACGATTTCCTTCCCAAAGTTTCAAGACTATAGTTAGGACTATATATTGGTTAGAATCCCTTCTAAAGGGGTTCAAATCTATATTTAGACTATTATAGTAATATATTGAACTTTGGTTACTCCTTGGTCACCAATTTTGTTTACATTTCCTCAAATTCCCATTTGTACCAAAACGGGACGATTTTCTTCCCAAATTTCAAAACTATAATTACGACTATATATTGGTTGCATTCGTTCCTAAAGTGGTTCAAAGCTATATTTAGAATATTATAATAATATATTCAACATTGGTTACTTCTTGGTCACCAATTTTGTCTACATTTCTCCAAATTCCCATTTGTACCAAAACGGGACGATTTTCTTCCCAAAGTTTCAAAACTATAGTTACGACTATATATTGGTTACATTCGTTTCTAAAGTGGTTCAAAGCTATATTTAGAATATTATACTAATATATTCAACATTGGTTACTCCTTGATCACCAATTTTGTCTACATTTCTTCAAATTTCCATTTCTACCAAAACGAGACGATTTTCTTCCCAAAGTTTCAAAACTATAGTTAGGACTATATATTGGTTAGAATCCATTCTAAAGGGGTTCAAAGCTATATTTAGACTATTATACTAATATATTGAACTTTGGTTACTCCTTAATCACCAATTTTTTCTACATTTCTTCAAATTCCCATTTGTACCAAAACGGGACGATTTCGTTCCCAAAGTTTCAAAACTTTACTTAGGACTATATATTGGTTAGAATCAATTCTAAAGGGCTTAAAAGCTATATTTAGACTATTATACTAATATATTGAACTTTGGTTACTCCTTGATCACCATTTTTGTCTACATTTCTTCAAATTCCCAATTGTACCAAAACGGGACGATTTCGTTCCCAAAGTTTCAAAACTATAGTTAGGACTATATATTGGTTAGAATCCTTTCTAAAGGGGTTCAAATCTATATTTAGACTATTATAGTAATATATTGAACTTTGGTTACTCCTTGGTCACCAATTTTGTTTACATTTCCTCAAATTCCCATTGGTACCAAAACGGGACGATTTTCTTCCCAAAGTTTCAAAACTATAGTTACGACTATATATTGGTTACATTCGTTTTTAAAGTGGTTCAAAGCTATATTTAGAATATTATACTAATATATTCAACATTGGTTACTCCTTGATCACCAATTTTGTCTACATTTCTTCAAATTTCCATTTCTACCAAAACGGGACGATTTTCTTCCCAAAGTTTCAAAACTATAGTTAGGACTATATATTGGTTAGAATCCCTTCTAAAGGGGTTCAAATCTATATTTAGACTATTATAGTAATATATTGAACTTTGGTTACTCCTTGGTCACCAATTTTGTTTACATTTCCTCAAATTCCCATTTGTACCAAAACGGGACGATTTTCTTCCCAAAGTTTCAAAACTATAGTTACGACTATATATTGGTTACATTCGTTTCTAAAGTGGTTCAAAGCTATATTTAGAATATTATACTAATATATTCAACATTGGTTACTCCTTGATCACCAATTTTGTCTACATTTCTTCAAATTTCCATTTCTACCAAAACGGGACAATTTTCTTCCCAAAGTTTCAAAACTATAGTTAGGACTATATATTGGTTAGAATCCATTCTAAAGGGGTTCAAAGCTATATTTAGACTATTATACTAATATATTGAACTTTGGTTACTCCTTAATCACCAATTTTGTCTACATTTCTTCAAATTCCCATTTGTACCAAAACGGGACGATTTTGTTCCCAAAGTTTCAAAACTTTACTTAGGACTATATATTGGTTAGAATCCATTCTAAAGGGCTTCAAAGCTATATTTAGACTATTATACTAATATATTGAACTTTGGTTACTCCTTGATCACCAATTTTGTCTACATTTCTTCAAATTCCCATTTGTACCAAAACGGGACGATTTCGTTCCCAAAGTTTCAAAACTATACTTAGGACTATATTTTGGTTAGAATCCATTCTAAACGGCTTCAAAGCTAATATTTAGACTATTATACTAATATATTGAACTTTGGTTACTCTTTGGTCACCAATTTTGTCTACATTTCTTCAAATTTCAATTTGTACCAAAACGGGACGATTTCCTTCCCAAAGTTTCAAAACTATAGTTAGGACTATATATTGGTTAGAATCCCTTCTAAAGGGGTTCAAATCTATATTTAGACTATTATAGTAATATATTGAACTTTGGTTACTCCTTGGTCACCAATTTTGTTTACATTTCCTCAAATTCCCATTTGTACCAAAACGGGACGATTTTCTTCCCAAAGTTTCAAAACTATAGTTCCGACTATATATTGGTTGCATTCGTTCCTAAAGTGGTTCAAAGCTATATTTAGAATATTATAATAATATATTCAACATTGGTTACTTCTTGGTCACCAATTTTGTCTATATTTCTCCAAATTTCCATTTGTACCAAAACGGGACGATTTTCTTCCCAAAGTTTCAAAACTATAGTTATGACTATATATTGGTTACATTCGTTTCTAAAGTGGTTCAAAGCTATATTTAGAATATTATACTAATATATTCAACATTGGTTACTCCTTGATCACCAATTTTGTCTACATTTCTTCAAATTTCCATTTCTACCAAAACGGGACAATTTTCTTCCCAAAGTTTCAAAACTATAGTTAGGACTATATATTGGTTAGAATCCATTCTAAAGGGGTTCAAAGCTATATTTAGACTATTATACTAATATATTGAACTTTGGTTACTTCTTTATCACCAATTTTGTCTACATTTCTTCAAATTTCAATTTCTACCAAAACGGGACGATTTTCTTCCCAAAGTTTCAAAACTATAGTTAGGACTATATATTGGTTAAAATCCATTCTAAAGGGGTTCAAAGCTATATTTAGACTATTATACTAATATATTGAACTTTGGTTACTCCTTAATCACCAATTTTGTCTACATTTCTTTAAATTCCCATTTGTACCAAAACGGGACGATTTCGTTCCCAAAGTTTCAAAACTTTACTTAGGACTATATATTGGTTAGAATCCATTCTAAAGGGCTTCAAAGCTAATATTTAGACTATTATACTAATATATTGAACTTTGGTTACTCTTTGGTCACCAATTTTGTCTACATTTCTTCAAATTTCAATTTGTACCAAAACGGGACGATTTCCTTCCCAAAGTTTCAAAACTATAGTTAGGACTATATATTGGTTAGAATCCCTTCTAAAGGGGTTCAAATCTATATTTAGACTATTATAGTAATATATTGAACTTTGGTTACTCCTTGGTCACCAATTTTGTTTACATTTCCTCAAATTCCCATTTGTACCAAAACGGGACGATTTTCTTCCCAAAGTTTCAAAACTATAGTTACGACTATATATTGGTTCCATTCGTTCCTAAAGTGGTTCAAAGCTATATTTAGAATATTATAATAATATATTCAACATTGGTTACTTCTTGGTCACCAATTTTGTCTACATTTCTCCAAATTCCCATTTGTACCAAAACGGGACGATTTTCTTCCCAATGTTTCAAAACTATAGTTACGACTATATATTGGTTACATTCGTTTCTAAAGTGGTTCAAAGCTATATTTAGAATATTATACTAATATATTCAACATTGGTTACTCCTTGATCACCAATTTTGTCTACATTTCTTCAAATTTCCATTTGTACCAAAACGGGACGATTTCCTTCCCAAAGTTTCAAAACTATAGTTACGACTATATATTGGTTACATTCGTTTCTAAAGTGGTTCAAAGCTATATTTAGAATATTATACTAATATATTCAACATTGGTTACTCCTTGATCACCAATTTTGTCTACATTTCTTCAAATTTCCATTTCTACCAAAACGGGACGATTTTCTTCCCAAAGTTTCAAAACTATAGTTAGGACTATATATTGGTTAGAATCCATTCTAAAGGGGTTCAAAGCTATATTTAGACTATTATACTAATATATTGAACTTTGGTTACTCCTTAATCACCAATTTTGTCTACATTTCTTTAAATTCCCATTTGTACCAAAACGGGAAGATTTCGTTCCCAAAGTTTCAAAACTTTACTTAGGACTATATATTGGTTAGAATCCATTCTAAAGGGCTTCAAAGCTATATTTAGACTATTATACTAATATATTGAACTTTGGTTACTCCTTGATCACCAATTTTGTCTACATTTCTTCAAATTCCCATTTGTACCAAAACGGGACGATTTCGTTCCCAAAGTTTCAAAACTATACTTAGGACTATATATTGGTTAGAATCCATTCTAAAGGGCTTCAAAGCTATATTTAGACTATTATACTAATATATTGAATTTTTGTTACTCGTTGGTCACCAATTTTGTCTACATTTCTTCAAATTTCAATTTGTACCAAAACGGGACGATTTCCTTCCCAAAGTTTCAAAACTATAGTTAGGACTATATATTGGTTAGAATCCCTTCTAAAGGGCTTCAAAGCTATATTTAGACTATTATACTAATATATTGAATTTTTGTTACTCTTTGGTCACCAATTTTGTCTACATTTCTTCAAATTTCAATTTGTACCAAAACGGGACGATTTCCTTCCCAAAGTTTCAAAACTATAGTTAGGACTATATATTGGTTAGAATCCCTTCTAAAGGGGTTCAAATCTATATTTAGACTATTATAGTAATATATTGAACTTTGGTTACTCCTTGGTCACCAATTTTGTTTACATTTCCTCAAATTCCCATTTGTACCAAAACGGGACGATTTTCTTCCCAAAGTTTCAAAACTATAGTTCCGACTATATATTGGTTGCATTCGTTCCTAAAGTGGTTCAAAGCTATATTTAGAATATTATAATAATATATTCAACATTGGTTACTTCTTGGTCACCAATTTTGTCTATATTTCTCCAAATTTCCATTTGTACCAAAACGGGATGATTTTCTTCCCAAAGTTTCAAAACTATAGTTACGACTATATATTGGTTACATTCGTTTCTAAAGTGGTTCAAAGCTATATTTAGAATATTATACTAATATATTCAACATTGGTTACTCCTTGATCACCAATTTTGTCTACATTTCTTCAAATTTCCATTTCTACCAAAACGGGACGATTTTCTTCCCAAAGTTTCAAAACTATAGTTAGGACTATATATTGGTTAGAATCCATTCTAAAGGGGTTCAAAGCTATATTTAGACTATTATACTAATATATTGAACTTTGGTTACTCCTTAATCACCAATTTTGTCTACATTTCTTTAAATTCCCATTTGTACCAAAACGGGACGATTTCGTTCCCAAAGTTTCAAAACTTTACTTAGGACTATATATTGGTTAGAATCCATTCTAAAGGGCTTAAAAGCTAATATTTAGACTATTATACTAATATATTGAACTTTGGTTACTCTTTGGTCACCAATTTTGTCTACATTTCTTCAAATTTCAATTTGTACCAAAACGGGACGATTTCCTTCCCAAAGTTTCAAAACTATAGTTAGGACTATATATTGGTTAGAATCCCTTCTAAAGGGGTTCAAATCTATATTTAGACTATTATAGTAATATATTGAACTTTGGTTACTCCTTGGTCACCAATTTTGTTTACATTTCCTCAAATTCCCATTTGTACCAAAACGGGACGATTTTCTTCCCAAAGTTTCAAAACTATAGTTACGACTATATATTGGTTCCATTCGTTCCTAAAGTGGTTCAAAGCTATATTTAGAATATTATAATAATATATTCAACATTGGTTACTTCTTGGTCACCAATTTTGTCTACATTTCTCCAAATTCCCATTTGTACCAAAACGGGACGATTTTCTTCCCAATGTTTCAAAACTATAGTTACGACTATATATTGGTTACATTCGTTTCTAAAGTGGTTCAAAGCTATATTTAGAATATTATACTAATATATTCAACATTGGTTACTCCTTGATCACCAATTTTGTCTACATTTCTTCAAATTTCCATTTGTACCAAAACGGGACGATTTCCTTCCCAAAGTTTCAAAACTATAGTTAGGACTATATATTGGTTAGAATCCCTTCTAAAGGGGTTCAAATCTATATTTAGACTATTATAGTAATATATTGAACTTTGGTTACTCCTTGGTCACCAATTTTGTTTACATTTCCTCAAATTCCCATTTGTACCAAAACGGGACGATTTTCTTCCCAAAGTTTCAAAACTATAGTTACGACTATATATTGGTTACATTCGTTTCTAAAGTGGTTCAAAGCTATATTTAGAATATTATACTAATATATTCAACATTGGTTACTCCTTGATCACCAATTTTGTCTACATTTCTTCAAATTTCCATTTCTACCAAAACGGGACGATTTTCTTCCCAAAGTTTCAAAACTATAGTTAGGACTATATATTGGTTAGAATCCATTCTAAAGGGGTTCAAAGCTATATTTAGACTATTATACTAATATATTGAACTTTGGTTACTCCTTAATCACCAATTTTGTCTACATTTCTTTAAATTCCCATTTGTACCAAAACGGGAAGATTTCGTTCCCAAAGTTTCAAAACTTTACTTAGGACTATATATTGGTTAGAATCCATTCTAAAGGGCTTCAAAGCTATATTTAGACTATTATACTAATATATTGAACTTTGGTTACTCCTTGATCACCAATTTTGTCTACATTTCTTCAAATTCCCATTTGTACCAAAACGGGACGATTTCGTTCCCAAAGTTTCAAAACTATACTTAGGACTATATATTGGTTAGAATCCATTCTAAAGGGCTTCAAAGCTATATTTAGACTATTATACTAATATATTGAATTTTTGTTACTCGTTGGTCACCAATTTTGTCTACATTTCTTCAAATTTCAATTTGTACCAAAACGGGACGATTTCCTTCCCAAAGTTTCAAAACTATAGTTAGGACTATATATTGGTTAGAATCCCTTCTAAAGGGCTTCAAAGCTATATTTAGACTATTATACTAATATATTGAATTTTTGTTACTCTTTGGTCACCAATTTTGTCTACATTTCTTCAAATTTCAATTTGTACCAAAACGGGACGATTTCCTTCCCAAAGTTTCAAAACTATAGTTAGGACTATATATTGGTTAGAATCCCTTCTAAAGGGGTTCAAATCTATATTTAGACTATTATAGTAATATATTGAACTTTGGTTACTCCTTGGTCACCAATTTTGTTTACATTTCCTCAAATTCCCATTTGTACCAAAACGGGACGATTTTCTTCCCAAAGTTTCAAAACTATAGTTCCGACTATATATTGGTTGCATTCGTTCCTAAAGTGGTTCAAAGCTATATTTAGAATATTATAATAATATATTCAACATTGGTTACTTCTTGGTCACCAATTTTGTCTATATTTCTCCAAATTTCCATTTGTACCAAAACGGGATGATTTTCTTCCCAAAGTTTCAAAACTATAGTTACGACTATATATTGGTTACATTCGTTTCTAAAGTGGTTCAAAGCTATATTTAGAATATTATACTAATATATTCAACATTGGTTACTCCTTGATCACCAATTTTGTCTACATTTCTTCAAATTTCCATTTCTACCAAAACGGGACGATTTTCTTCCCAAAGTTTCAAAACTATAGTTAGGACTATATATTGGTTAGAATCAATTCTAAAGGGGTTCAAAGCTATATTTAGACTATTATACTAATATATTGAACTTTGGTTACTCCTTAATCACCAATTTTGTCTACATTTCTTTAAATTCCCATTTGTACCAAAACGGGACGATTTCGTTCCCAAAGTTTCAAAACTTTACTTAGGACTATATATTGGTTAGAATCCATTCTAAAGGGCTTAAAAGCTAATATTTAGACTATTATACTAATATATTGAACTTTGGTTACTCTTTGGTCACCAATTTTGTCTACATTTCTTCAAATTTCCATTTCTACCAAAACGGGACGATTTTCTTCCCAAAGTTTCAAAACTATAGTTAGGACTATATATTGGTTAGAATCCATTCTAAAGGGGTTCAAAGCTATATTTAGACTATTATACTAATATATTGAACTTTGGTTACTCCTTAATCACCAATTTTGTCTACATTTCTTTAAATTCCCATTTGTACCAAAACGGGAAGATTTCGTTCCCAAAGTTTCAAAACTTTACTTAGGACTATATATTGGTTAGAATCCATTCTAAAGGGCTTCAAAGCTATATTTAGACTATTATACTAATATATTGAACTTTGGTTACTCCTTGATCACCAATTTTGTCTACATTTCTTCAAATTCCCATTTGTACCAAAACGGGACGATTTCGTTCCCAAAGTTTCAAAACTATACTTAGGACTATATATTGGTTAGAATCCATTCTAAAGGGCTTCAAAGCTATATTTAGACTATTATACTAATATATTGAATTTTTGTTACTCGTTGGTCACCAATTTTGTCTACATTTCTTCAAATTTCAATTTGTACCAAAACGGGACGATTTCCTTCCCAAAGTTTCAAAACTATAGTTAGGACTATATATTGGTTAGAATCCCTTCTAAAGGGCTTCAAAGCTATATTTAGACTATTATACTAATATATTGAATTTTTGTTACTCTTTGGTCACCAATTTTGTCTACATTTCTTCAAATTTCAATTTGTACCAAAACGGGACGATTTCCTTCCCAAAGTTTCAAAACTATAGTTAGGACTATATATTGGTTAGAATCCCTTCTAAAGGGGTTCAAATCTATATTTAGACTATTATAGTAATATATTGAACTTTGGTTACTCCTTGGTCACCAATTTTGTTTACATTTCCTCAAATTCCCATTTGTACCAAAACGGGACGATTTTCTTCCCAAAGTTTCAAAACTATAGTTCCGACTATATATTGGTTGCATTCGTTCCTAAAGTGGTTCAAAGCTATATTTAGAATATTATAATAATATATTCAACATTGGTTACTTCTTGGTCACCAATTTTGTCTATATTTCTCCAAATTTCCATTTGTACCAAAACGGGATGATTTTCTTCCCAAAGTTTCAAAACTATAGTTACGACTATATATTGGTTACATTCGTTTCTAAAGTGGTTCAAAGCTATATTTAGAATATTATACTAATATATTCAACATTGGTTACTCCTTGATCACCAATTTTGTCTACATTTCTTCAAATTTCCATTTCTACCAAAACGGGACGATTTTCTTCCCAAAGTTTCAAAACTATAGTTAGGACTATATATTGGTTAGAATCCATTCTAAAGGGGTTCAAAGCTATATTTAGACTATTATACTAATATATTGAACTTTGGTTACTCCTTAATCACCAATTTTGTCTACATTTCTTTAAATTCCCATTTGTACCAAAACGGGACGATTTCGTTCCCAAAGTTTCAAAACTTTACTTAGGACTATATATTGGTTAGAATCCATTCTAAAGGGCTTAAAAGCTAATATTTAGACTATTATACTAATATATTGAACTTTGGTTACTCTTTGGTCACCAATTTTGTCTACATTTCTTCAAATTTCAATTTGTACCAAAACGGGACGATTTCCTTCCCAAAGTTTCAAAACTATAGTTAGGACTATATATTGGTTAGAATCCCTTCTAAAGGGGTTCAAATCTATATTTAGACTATTATAGTAATATATTGAACTTTGGTTACTCCTTGGTCACCAATTTTGTTTACATTTCCTCAAATTCCCATTTGTACCAAAACGGGACGATTTTCTTCCCAAAGTTTCAAAACTATAGTTACGACTATATATTGGTTCCATTCGTTCCTAAAGTGGTTCAAAGCTATATTTAGAATATTATAATAATATATTCAACATTGGTTACTTCTTGGTCACCAATTTTGTCTACATTTCTCCAAATTCCCATTTGTACCAAAACGGGACGATTTTCTTCCCAATGTTTCAAAACTATAGTTACGACTATATATTGGTTACATTCGTTTCTAAAGTGGTTCAAAGCTATATTTAGAATATTATACTAATATATTCAACATTGGTTACTCCTTGATCACCAATTTTGTCTACATTTCTTCAAATTTCCATTTGTACCAAAACGGGACGATTTCCTTCCCAAAGTTTCAAAACTATAGTTAGGACTATATATTGGTTAGAATCCCTTCTAAAGGGGTTCAAATCTATATTTAGACTATTATAGTAATATATTGAACTTTGGTTACTCCTTGGTCACCAATTTTGTTTACATTTCCTCAAATTCCCATTTGTACCAAAACGGGACGATTTTCTTCCCAAAGTTTCAAAACTATAGTTACGACTATATATTGGTTACATTCGTTTCTAAAGTGGTTCAAAGCTATATTTAGAATATTATACTAATATATTCAACATTGGTTACTCCTTGATCACCAATTTTGTCTACATTTCTTCAAATTTCCATTTCTACCAAAACGGGACGATTTTCTTCCCAAAGTTTCAAAACTATAGTTAGGACTATATATTGGTTAGAATCCATTCTAAAGGGGTTCAAAGCTATATTTAGACTATTATACTAATATATTGAACTTTGGTTACTCCTTAATCACCAATTTTGTCTACATTTCTTTAAATTCCCATTTGTACCAAAACGGGAAGATTTCGTTCCCAAAGTTTCAAAACTTTACTTAGGACTATATATTGGTTAGAATCCATTCTAAAGGGCTTCAAAGCTATATTTAGACTATTATACTAATATATTGAACTTTGGTTACTCCTTGATCACCAATTTTGTCTACATTTCTTCAAATTCCCATTTGTACCAAAACGGGACGATTTCGTTCCCAAAGTTTCAAAACTATACTTAGGACTATATATTGGTTAGAATCCATTCTAAAGGGCTTCAAAGCTATATTTAGACTATTATACTAATATATTGAATTTTTGTTACTCGTTGGTCACCAATTTTGTCTACATTTCTTCAAATTTCAATTTGTACCAAAACGGGACGATTTCCTTCCCAAAGTTTCAAAACTATAGTTAGGACTATATATTGGTTAGAATCCCTTCTAAAGGGCTTCAAAGCTATATTTAGACTATTATACTAATATATTGAATTTTTGTTACTCTTTGGTCACCAATTTTGTCTACATTTCTTCAAATTTCAATTTGTACCAAAACGGGACGATTTCCTTCCCAAAGTTTCAAAACTATAGTTAGGACTATATATTGGTTAGAATCCCTTCTAAAGGGGTTCAAATCTATATTTAGACTATTATAGTAATATATTGAACTTTGGTTACTCCTTGGTCACCAATTTTGTTTACATTTCCTCAAATTCCCATTTGTACCAAAACGGGACGATTTTCTTCCCAAAGTTTCAAAACTATAGTTCCGACTATATATTGGTTGCATTCGTTCCTAAAGTGGTTCAAAGCTATATTTAGAATATTATAATAATATATTCAACATTGGTTACTTCTTGGTCACCAATTTTGTCTATATTTCTCCAAATTTCCATTTGTACCAAAACGGGATGATTTTCTTCCCAAAGTTTCAAAACTATAGTTACGACTATATATTGGTTACATTCGTTTCTAAAGTGGTTCAAAGCTATATTTAGAATATTATACTAATATATTCAACATTGGTTACTCCTTGATCACCAATTTTGTCTACATTTCTTCAAATTTCCATTTCTACCAAAACGGGACGATTTTCTTCCCAAAGTTTCAAAACTATAGTTAGGACTATATATTGGTTAGAATCCATTCTAAAGGGGTTCAAAGCTATATTTAGACTATTATACTAATATATTGAACTTTGGTTACTCCTTAATCACCAATTTTGTCTACATTTCTTTAAATTCCCATTTGTACCAAAACGGGACGATTTCGTTCCCAAAGTTTCAAAACTTTACTTAGGACTATATATTGGTTAGAATCCATTCTAAAGGGCTTAAAAGCTAATATTTAGACTATTATACTAATATATTGAACTTTGGTTACTCTTTGGTCACCAATTTTGTCTACATTTCTTCAAATTTCAATTTGTACCAAAACGGGACGATTTCCTTCCCAAAGTTTCAAAACTATAGTTAGGACTATATATTGGTTAGAATCCCTTCTAAAGGGGTTCAAATCTATATTTAGACTATTATAGTAATATATTGAACTTTGGTTACTCCTTGGTCACCAATTTTGTTTACATTTCCTCAAATTCCCATTTGTACCAAAACGGGACGATTTTCTTCCCAAAGTTTCAAAACTATAGTTACGACTATATATTGGTTCCATTCGTTCCTAAAGTGGTTCAAAGCTATATTTAGAATATTATAATAATATATTCAACATTGGTTACTTCTTGGTCACCAATTTTGTCTACATTTCTCCAAATTCCCATTTGTACCAAAACGGGACGATTTTCTTCCCAATGTTTCAAAACTATAGTTACGACTATATATTGGTTACATTCGTTTCTAAAGTGGTTCAAAGCTATATTTAGAATATTATACTAATATATTCAACATTGGTTACTCCTTGATCACCAATTTTGTCTACATTTCTTCAAATTTCCATTTGTACCAAAACGGGACGATTTCCTTCCCAAAGTTTCAAAACTATAGTTAGGACTATATATTGGTTAGAATCCCTTCTAAAGTGGTTCAAAGCTATATTTAGAATATTATAATAATATATTCAACATTGGTTACTTCTTGGTCACCAATTTTGTCTACATTTCTCCAAATTCCCATTTGTACCAAAACGGGACGATTTTCTTCCCAAAGTTTCAAAACTATAGTTACGACTATATATTGGTTACATTCGTTTCTAAAGTGGTTCAAAGCTATATTTAGAATATTATACTAATATATTCAACATTGGTTACTCCTTGATCACCAATTTTGTCTACATTTCTTCAAATTTCCATTTCTACCAAAACGGGACGATTTTCTTCCCAAAGTTTCAAAACTATAGTTAGGACTATATATTGGTTAGAATCCATTCTAAAGGGGTTCAAAGCTATATTTAGACTATTATACTAATATATTGAACTTTGGTTACTCCTTAATCACCAATTTTGTCTACATTTCTTTAAATTCCCATTTGTACCAAAACGGGAAGATTTCGTTCCCAAAGTTTCAAAACTTTACTTAGGACTATATATTGGTTAGAATCCATTCTAAAGGGCTTCAAAGCTATATTTAGACTATTATACTAATATATTGAACTTTGGTTACTCCTTGATCACCAATTTTGTCTACATTTCTTCAAATTCCCATTTGTACCAAAACGGGACGATTTCGTTCCCAAAGTTTCAAAACTATACTTAGGACTATATATTGGTTAGAATCCATTCTAAAGGGCTTCAAAGCTATATTTAGACTATTATACTAATATATTGAATTTTTGTTACTCGTTGGTCACCAATTTTGTCTACATTTCTTCAAATTTCAATTTGTACCAAAACGGGACGATTTCCTTCCCAAAGTTTCAAAACTATAGTTAGGACTATATATTGGTTAGAATCCCTTCTAAAGGGCTTCAAAGCTATATTTAGACTATTATACTAATATATTGAATTTTTGTTACTCTTTGGTCACCAATTTTGTCTACATTTCTTCAAATTTCAATTTGTACCAAAACGGGACGATTTCCTTCCCAAAGTTTCAAAACTATAGTTAGGACTATATATTGGTTAGAATCCCTTCTAAAGGGGTTCAAATCTATATTTAGACTATTATAGTAATATATTGAACTTTGGTTACTCCTTGGTCACCAATTTTGTTTACATTTCCTCAAATTCCCATTTGTACCAAAACGGGACGATTTTCTTCCCAAAGTTTCAAAACTATAGTTCCGACTATATATTGGTTGCATTCGTTCCTAAAGTGGTTCAAAGCTATATTTAGAATATTATAATAATATATTCAACATTGGTTACTTCTTGGTCACCAATTTTGTCTATATTTCTCCAAATTTCCATTTGTACCAAAACGGGATGATTTTCTTCCCAAAGTTTCAAAACTATAGTTACGACTATATATTGGTTACATTCGTTTCTAAAGTGGTTCAAAGCTATATTTAGAATATTATACTAATATATTCAACATTGGTTACTCCTTGATCACCAATTTTGTCTACATTTCTTCAAATTTCCATTTCTACCAAAACGGGACGATTTTCTTCCCAAAGTTTCAAAACTATAGTTAGGACTATATATTGGTTAGAATCCATTCTAAAGGGGTTCAAAGCTATATTTAGACTATTATACTAATATATTGAACTTTGGTTACTCCTTAATCACCAATTTTGTCTACATTTCTTTAAATTCCCATTTGTACCAAAACGGGACGATTTCGTTCCCAAAGTTTCAAAACTTTACTTAGGACTATATATTGGTTAGAATCCATTCTAAAGGGCTTAAAAGCTAATATTTAGACTATTATACTAATATATTGAACTTTGGTTACTCTTTGGTCACCAATTTTGTCTACATTTCTTCAAATTTCAATTTGTACCAAAACGGGACGATTTCCTTCTCAAAGTTTCAAAACTATAGTTAGGACTATATATTGGTTAGAATCCCTTCTAAAGGGGTTCAAATCTATATTTAGACTATTATAGTAATATATTGAACTTTGGTTACTCCTTGGTCACCAATTTTGTTTACATTTCCTCAAATTCCCATTTGTACCAAAACGGGACGATTTTCTTCCCAAAGTTTCAAAACTATAGTTACGACTATATATTGGTTCCATTCGTTCCTAAAGTGGTTCAAAGCTATATTTAGAATATTATAATAATATATTCAACATTGGTTACTTCTTGGTCACCAATTTTGTCTACATTTCTCCAAATTCCCATTTGTACCAAAACGGGACGATTTTCTTCCCAATGTTTCAAAACTATAGTTACGACTATATATTGGTTACATTCGTTTCTAAAGTGGTTCAAAGCTATATTTAGAATATTATACTAATATATTCAACATTGGTTACTCCTTGATCACCAATTTTGTCTACATTTCTTCAAATTTCCATTTGTACCAAAACGGGACGATTTCCTTCCCAAAGTTTCAAAACTATAGTTAGGACTATATATTGGTTAGAATCCCTTCTAAAGGGGTTCAAATCTATATTTAGACTATTATAGTAATATATTGAACTTTGGTTACTCCTTGGTCACCAATTTTGTTTACATTTCCTCAAATTCCCATTTGTACCAAAACGGGACGATTTTCTTCCCAAAGTTTCAAAACTATAGTTACGACTATATATTGGTTACATTCGTTTCTAAAGTGGTTCAAAGCTATATTTAGAATATTATACTAATATATTCAACATTGGTTACTCCTTGATCACCAATTTTGTCTACATTTCTTCAAATTTCCATTTCTACCAAAACGGGACGATTTTCTTCCCAAAGTTTCAAAACTATAGTTAGGACTATATATTGGTTAGAATCCATTCTAAAGGGGTTCAAAGCTATATTTAGACTATTATACTAATATATTGAACTTTGGTTACTCCTTAATCACCAATTTTGTCTACATTTCTTTAAATTCCCATTTGTACCAAAACGGGAAGATTTCGTTCCCAAAGTTTCAAAACTTTACTTAGGACTATATATTGGTTAGAATCCATTCTAAAGGGCTTCAAAGCTATATTTAGACTATTATACTAATATATTGAACTTTGGTTACTCCTTGATCACCAATTTTGTCTACATTTCTTCAAATTCCCATTTGTACCAAAACGGGACGATTTCGTTCCCAAAGTTTCAAAACTATACTTAGGACTATATATTGGTTAGAATCCATTCTAAAGGGCTTCAAAGCTATATTTAGACTATTATACTAATATATTGAATTTTTGTTACTCGTTGGTCACCAATTTTGTCTACATTTCTTCAAATTTCAATTTGTACCAAAACGGGACGATTTCCTTCCCAAAGTTTCAAAACTATAGTTAGGACTATATATTGGTTAGAATCCCTTCTAAAGGGGTTCAAATCTATATTTAGACTATTATAGTAATATATTGAACTTTGGTTACTCCTTGGTCACCAATTTTGTTTACATTTCCTCAAATTCCCATTTGTACCAAAACGGGACGATTTTCTTCCCAAATTTCAAAACTATAGTTACGACTATATATTGGTTGCATTCGTTCCTAAAGTGGTTCAAAGCTATATTTAGAATATTATAATAATATATTCAACATTGGTTACTTCTTGGTCACCAATTTTGTCTACATTTCTCCAAATTCCCATTTGTACCAAAACGGGACGATTTTCTTCCCAAAGTTTCAAAACTATAGTTACGACTATATATTGGTTACATTCGTTTCTAAAGTGGTTCAAAGCTATATTTAGAATATTATACTAATATATTCAACATTGGTTACTCCTTGATCACCAATTTTGTCTACATTTCTTCAAATTTCCATTTCTACCAAAACGGGACGATTTTCTTCCCAAAGTTTCAAAACTATAGTTAGGACTATATATTGGTTAGAATCCATTCTAAAGGGGTTCAAAGCTATATTTAGACTATTATACTAATATATTGAACTTTGGTTACTCCTTAATCACCAATTTTGTCTACATTTCTTTAAATTCCCATTTGTACCAAAACGGGAAGATTTCGTTCCCAAAGTTTCAAAACTTTACTTAGGACTATATATTGGTTAGAATCCATTCTAAAGGGCTTCAAAGCTATATTTAGACTATTATACTAATATATTGAACTTTGGTTACTCCTTGATCACCAATTTTGTCTACATTTCTTCAAATTCCCATTTGTACCAAAACGGGACGATTTCGTTCCCAAAGTTTCAAAACTATACTTAGGACTATATATTGGTTAGAATCCATTCTAAAGGGCTTCAAAGCTATATTTAGACTATTATACTAATATATTGAATTTTTGTTACTCGTTGGTCACCAATTTTGTCTACATTTCTTCAAATTTCAATTTGTACCAAAACGGGACGATTTCCTTCCCAAAGTTTCAAAACTATAGTTAGGACTATATATTGGTTAGAATCCCTTCTAAAGGGGTTCAAATCTATATTTAGACTATTATAGTAATATATTGAACTTTGGTTACTCCTTGGTCACCAATTTTGTTTACATTTCCTCAAATTCCCATTTGTACCAAAACGGGACGATTTTCTTCCCAAATTTCAAAACTATAGTTACGACTATATATTGGTTGCATTCGTTCCTAAAGTGGTTCAAAGCTATATTTAGAATATTATAATAATATATTCAACATTGGTTACTTCTTGGTCACCAATTTTGTCTACATTTCTCCAAATTCCCATTTGTACCAAAACGGGACGATTTTCTTCCCAAAGTTTCAAAACTATAGTTACGACTATATATTGGTTACATTCGTTTCTAAAGTGGTTCAAAGCTATATTTAGAATATTATACTAATATATTCAACATTGGTTACTCCTTGATCACCAATTTTGTCTACATTTCTTCAAATTTCCATTTCTACCAAAACGGGACGATTTTCTTCCCAAAGTTTCAAAACTATAGTTAGGACTATATATTGGTTAGAATCCATTCTAAAGGGGTTCAAAGCTATATTTAGACTATTATACTAATATATTGAACTTTGGTTACTCCTTAATCACCAATTTTGTCTACATTTCTTCAAATTCCCATTTGTACCAAAACGGGACGATTTCGTTCCCAAAGTTTCAAAACTTTACTTAGGACTATATTTTGGTTAGAATCCATTCTAAAGGGCTTAAAAGCTATATTTAGACTATTATACTAATATATTGAACTTTGGTTACTCCTTGATCACCAATTTTGTCTACATTTCTTCAAATTCCCAATTGTACCAAAACGGGATGATTTCGTTCCCAAAGTTTCAAAACTATAGTTAGGACTATATATTGGTTAGAATCCCTTCTAAAGGGGTTCAAATCTATATTTAGACTATTATAGTAATATATTGAACTTTGGTTACTCCTTGGTCACCAATTTTGTTTACATTTCGTCAAATTCCCATTGGTACCAAAACGGGACTATTTTCTTCCCAAAGTTTCAAAACTATAGTTACGACTATATATTGGTTACATTCGTTTTTAAAGTGGTTCAAAGCTATATTTAGAATATTATACTAATATATTCAACATTGGTTACTCCTTGATCACCAATTTTGTCTACATTTCTTCAAATTTCCATTTCTACCAAAACGGGACGATTTTCTTCCCAAAGTTTCAAAACTATAGTTAGGACTATATATTGGTTAGAATCCCTTCTAAAGGGGTTCAAATCTATATTTAGACTATTATAGTAATATATTGAACTTTGGTTACTCCTTGGTCACCAATTTTGTTTACATTTCCTCAAATTCCCATTTGTACCAAAACGGGACGATTTTCTTCCCAAAGTTTCAAAACTATAGTTACGACTATATATTGGTTACATTCGTTTCTAAAGTGGTTCAAAGCTATATTTAGAATATTATACTAATATATTCAACATTGGTTACTCCTTGATCACCAATTTTGTCTACATTTCTTCAAATTTCCATTTCTACCAAAACGGGACAATTTTCTTCCCAAAGTTTCAAAACTATAGTTAGGACTATATATTGGTTAGAATCCATTCTAAAGGGGTTCAAAGCTATATTTAGACTATTATACTAATATATTGAACTTTGGTTACTCCTTAATCACCAATTTTGTCTACATTTCTTCAAATTCCCATTTGTACCAAAACGGGACGATTTCGTTCCCAAAGTTTCAAAACTTTACTTAGGACTATATATTGGTTAGAATCCATTCTAAAGGGCTTCAAAGCTATATTTAGACTATTATACTAATATATTGAACTTTGGTTACTCCTTGATCACCAATTTTGTCTACATTTCTTCAAATTCCCATTTGTACCAAAACGGGACGATTTCATTCCCAAAGTTTCAAAACTATACTTAGGACTATATATTGGTTAGAATCCATTCTAAAGGGCTTCAAAGCTAATATTTAGACTATTATACTAATATATTGAACTTTGGTTACTCTTTGGTCACCAATTTTGTCTACATTTCTTCAAATTTCAATTTGTACCAAAACGGGACGATTTCCTTCCCAAAGTTTCAAAACTATAGTTAGGACTATATATTGGTTAGAATCCATTCTAAAGGGGTTCAAAGCTATATTTAGACTATTATACTAATATATTGAACTTTGGTTACTCCTTAATCACCAATTTTGTCTACATTTCTTCAAATTCCCATTTGTACCAAAACGAGACGATTTCGTTCCCAAAGTTTCAAAACTATACTTAGGACTATATATTGGTTAGAATCCATTCTAATGGGCTTCAAAGCTATATTTAGACTATTATACTAATATATTGAACTTTGGTTACTCTTTGGTCACCAATTTTGTCTACATTTCTTCAAATTTCAATTTGTACCAAAACGGGACAATTTCCTTCCCAAAGTTTAAAAACTATAGTTAGAACTATATATTGGTTAGAATCCCTTCTAAAGGGGTTCAAATCTATATTTAGACTATTATAGTAATATATTGAACTTTGGTTACTCCTTGGTCACCAATTTTGTTTACATTTCCTCAAATTCCCATTTGTACCAAAACGGGACGATTTTCTTCCCAAAGTTTCAAAACTATAGTTACGACTATATATTGGTTGCATTCGTTCCTAAAGTGGTTCAAAGCTATATTTAGAATATTATAATAATATATTCAACATTGGTTACTTTTTGGTCACCAATTTTGTCTACATTTCTCCAAATTCCCATTTGTACCAAAACGGGACGATTTTCTTCCCAAAGTTTCAAAACTATAGTTACGACTATATATTGGTTACATTCGTTTCTAAAGTGGTTCAAAGCTATATTTAGAATATTATACTAATATATTCAACATTGGTTACTCCTTGATCACCAATTTTGTCTACATTTCTTCAAATTTCCATTTGTACCAAAACGGGACGATTTTCTTCCCAAAGTTTCAAAACTATAGTTAGGACTATATATTGGTTAGAATCCATTCTAAAGGGGTTCAAAGTTATATTTAGACTATTATACTAATATATTGAACTTTGGTTACTCTTTGGTCACCAATTTTGTCTACATTTCTTCAAATTTCCATTTCTACCAAAACGGGACGATTTTCTTCCCAAAGTTTCAAAACTATAGTTAGGACTATATATTGGTTAGAATCCATTCTAAAGGGGTTCAAAGCTATATTAGAATATTATACTAATATATTGAACTTTGGTTACTCCTTGATCACCAATTTTGTCTACATTTCTTCAAATTCCCATTTGTACCAAAACGGGACGATTTCGTTCCCAAAGTTTCAAAACTATACTTAGGACTATATATTGGTTAGAATCCATTCTAAAGGGCTTCAAAGCTAATATTTAGACTATTATACTAATATATTGAACTTTGGTTACTCTTTGGTCACCAATTTTGTCTACATTTCTTCAAATTTCAATTTGTACCAAAACGGGACGATTTCCTTCCCAAAGTTTCAAAACTATAGTTAGGACTATATATTGGTTAGAATCCCTTCTAAAGGGGTTCAAATCTATATTTAGACTATTATAGTAATATATTGAACTTTGGTTACTCCTTGGTCACCAATTTTGTTTACATTTCTTCAAATTCCCATTTGTACCAAAACGGGACGATTTCGTTCCCAAAGTTTCAAAACTATACTTAGGACTATATATTGGTTAGAATCCATTCTAAAGGGCTTCAAAGCTATATTTAGACTATTATACTAATATATTGAATTTTTGTTACTCTTTGGTCACCAATTTTGTCTACATTTCTTCAAATTCCCATTTGTACCAAAACGGGACGATTTTCTTCCCAAAGTTTCAAAACTATAGTTACGACTATATATATTTGTTACATTCGTTTCTAAAGTGGTTCAAAGTTATATTTAGAATATTATACTAATATATTCAACATTGGTTACTCCTTGATCACCAATTTTGTCTACATTTCTTCAAATTTCCATTTGTACCAAAACGGGACGATTTCCTTCCCAAAGTTTCAAAACTATAGTTAGGACTATATATTGGTTAGAATCCATTCTAAAGGGGTTCAAAGCTATATTAGACTATTATACTAATATATTGAACTTTGGTTACTCCTTGATCACCAATTTTGTCTACATTTCTTCAAATTCCCATTTGTACCAAAACGGGACGATTTCGTTCCCAAAGTTTCAAAACTATACTTAGGACTATATATTGGTTAGAATCCATTCTAAAGGGCTTCAAAGCTAATATTTAGACTATTATACTAATATATTGAACTTTGGTTACTCTTTGGTCACCAATTTTGTCTACATTTCTTCAAATTTCAATTTGTACCAAAACGGGACGATTTCCTTCCCAAAGTTTCAAAACTATAGTTAGGACTATATATTGGTTAGAATCCCTTCTAAAGGGGTTCAAATCTATATTTAGACTATTATAGTAATATATTGAACTTTGGTTACTCCTTGGTCACCAATTTTGTCTATATTTCTCCAAATTTCCATTTGTACCAAAACGGGACGATTTTCTTCCCAAAGTTTCAAAACTATAGTTACGACTATATATTGGTTCCATTCGTTCATAAAGTGGTTCAAAGCTATATTTAGAATATTATAATAATATATTCAACATTGGTTACTTCTTGGTCACCAATTTTGTCTACATTTCTCCAAATTCCCATTTGTACCAAAACGGGACGATTTTCTTCCCAAAGTTTCAAAACTATAGTTACGACTATATATTGGTTACATTCGTTTCTAAAGTGGTTCAAAGCTATATTTAGAATATTATACTAATATATTCAACATTGGTTACTCCTTGATCACCAATTTTGTCTACATTTCTTCAAATTTCCATTTGTACCAAAACGGGACGATTTCCTTCCCAAAGTTTCAAAACTATAGTTAGGACTATATATTGGTTAGAATCCCTTCTAAAGGGGTTCAAATCTATATTTAGACTATTATAATAATATATTGAACTTTGGTTACTCCTTAATCACCAATTTTGTCTACATTTCTTCAAATTCCCATTTGTACCAAAACGGGACGATTTCGTTCCCAAAGTTTCAAAACTTTACTTAGGACTATATATTGGTTAGAATCCATTCTAAAGGGCTTCAAAGCTATATTTAGACTATTATACTAATATATTGAACTTTGGTTACTCCTTGGTCACCAATTTTGTCTACATTTCTTCAAATTTCCATTTCTACCAAAACGGGACGATTTTCTTCCCAAAGTTTCAAAACTATAGTTAGGACTATATATTGGTTAGAATCCCTTCTAAAGGGGTTCAAATCTATATTTAGACTATTATAGTAATATATTGAACTTTGGTTACTCCTTGGTCACCAATTTTGTTTACATTTCCTCAAATTCCCATTTGTACCAAAACGGGACGATTTTCTTCCCAAAGTTTCAAAACTATAGTTACGACTATATATTGGTTACATTCGTTTCTAAAGTGGTTCAAAGCTATATTTAGAATATTATACTAATATATTCAACATTGGTTACTCCTTGATCACCAATTTTGTCTACATTTCTTCAAATTTCCATTTCTACCAAAACGGGACAATTTTCTTCCCAAAGTTTCAAAACTATAGTTAGGACTATATATTGGTTAGAATCCATTCTAAAGGGGTTCAAAGCTATATTTAGACTATTATACTAATATATTGAACTTTGGTTACTCCTTAATCACCAATTTTGTCTACATTTCTTCAAATTCCCATTTGTACCAAAACGGGACGATTTCGTTCCCAAAGTTTCAAAACTTTACTTAGGACTATATATTGGTTAGAATCCATTCTAAAGGGCTTCAAAGCTATATTTAGACTATTATACTAATATATTGAACTTTGGTTACTCCTTGATCACCAATTTTGTCTACATTTCTTCAAATTCCCATTTGTACCAAAACGGGACGATTTCGTTCCCAAAGTTTCAAAACTATACTTAGGACTATATATTGGTTAGAATCCATTCTAAAGGGCTTCAAAGCTAATATTTAGACTATTATACTAATATATTGAACTTTGGTTACTCTTTGGTCACCAATTTTGTCTACATTTCTTCAAATTTCAATTTGTACCAAAACGGGACGATTTCCTTCCCAAAGTTTCAAAACTATAGTTAGGACTATATATTGGTTAGAATCCATTCTAAAGGGGTTCAAAGCTATATTTAGAATATTATAATAATATATTCAACATTGGTTACTTTTTGGTCACCAATTTTGTCTACATTTCTCCAAATTCCCATTTGTACCAAAACGGGACGATTTTCTTCCCAAAGTTTCAAAACTATAGTTACGACTATATATTGGTTACATTCGTTTCTAAAGTGGTTCAAAGCTATATTTAGAATATTATACTAATATATTCAACATTGGTTACTCCTTGATCACCAATTTTGTCTACATTTCTTCAAATTTCCATTTGTACCAAAACGGGACGATTTTCTTCCCAAAGTTTCAAAACTATAGTTAGGACTATATATTGGTTAGAATCCATTCTAAAGGGGTTCAAAGCTATATTTAGACTATTATACTAATATATTGAACTTTGGTTACTCTTTGGTCACCAATTTTGTCTACATTTCTTCAAATTTCCATTTCTACCAAAACGGGACGATTTTCTTCCCAAAGTTTCAAAACTATAGTTAGGACTATATATTGGTTAGAATCCATTCTAAAGGGGTTCAAAGCTATATTAGAATATTATACTAATATATTGAACTTTGGTTACTCCTTGATCACCAATTTTGTCTACATTTCTTCAAATTCCCATTTGTACCAAAACGGGACGATTTCGTTCCCAAAGTTTCAAAACTATACTTAGGACTATATATTGGTTAAAATCCATTCTAAAGGGCTTCAAAGCTAATATTTAGACTATTATACTAATATATTGAACTTTGGTTACTCTTTGGTCACCAATTTTGTCTACATTTCTTCAAATTTCAATTTGTACCAAAACGGGACGATTTCCTTCCCAAAGTTTCAAAACTATAGTTAGGACTATATATTGGTTAGAATCCCTTCTAAAGGGGTTCAAATCTATATTTAGACTATTATAGTAATATATTGAACTTTGGTTACTCCTTGGTCACCAATTTTGTTTACATTTCTTCAAATTCCCATTTGTACCAAAACGGGACGATTTCGTTCCCAAAGTTTCAAAACTATACTTGGGACTATATATTGGTTAGAATCCATTCTAAAGGCCTTCAAAGCTATATTTAGACTATTATACTAATATATTGAACTTTGGTTACTCTTTGGTCACCAATTTTGTCTACATTTCTTCAAATTTCAATTTGTACCAAAACGGGACGATTTCCATCCCAAAGTTTCAAAACTATAGTTAGGACTATATATTGGTTAGAATCCCTTCTAAAGGGGTTCAAATCTATATTTAGACTATTATAGTAATATATTGAACTTTGGTTACTCCTTGGTCACCAATTTTGTTTACATTTCTTCAAATTCCCATTTGTACCAAAACGGGACGATTTCGTTCCCAAAGTTTCAAAACTATACTTAGGACTATATATTGGTTAGAATCCATTCTAAAGGGCTTCAAAGCTATATTTAGACTATTATACTAATATATTGAATTTTTGTTACTCTTTGGTCACCAATTTTGTCTACATTTCTTCAAATTCCCATTTGTACCAAAACGGGACGATTTTCTTCCCAAAGTTTCAAAACTATAGTTACGACTATATATATTTGTTACATTCGTTTCTAAAGTGGTTCAAAGCTATATTTAGAATATTATACTAATATATTCAACATTGGTTACTCCTTGATCACCAATTTTGTCTACATTTCTTCAAATTTCCATTTGTACCAAAACGGGACGATTTCCTTCCCAAAGTTTCAAAACTATAGTTAGGACTATATATTGGTTAGAATCCATTCTAAAGGGGTTCAAAGCTATATTAGACTATTATACTAATATATTGAACTTTGGTTACTCCTTGATCACCAATTTTGTCTACATTTCTTCAAATTCCCATTTGTACCAAAACGGGACGATTTCGTTCCCAAAGTTTCAAAACTATACTTAGGACTATATATTGGTTAGAATCCATTCTAAAGGGCTTCAAAGCTAATATTTAGACTATTATACTAATATATTGAACTTTGGTTACTCTTTGGTCACCAATTTTGTCTACATTTCTTCAAATTTCAATTTGTACCAAAACGGGACGATTTCCTTCCCAAAGTTTCAAAACTATAGTTAGGACTATATATTGGTTAGAATCCCTTCTAAAGGGGTTCAAATCTATATTTAGACTATTATAGTAATATATTGAACTTTGGTTACTCCTTGGTCACCAATTTTGTCTATATTTCTCCAAATTTCCATTTGTACCAAAACGGGACGATTTTCTTCCCAAAGTTTCAAAACTATAGTTACGACTATATATTGGTTCCATTCGTTCCTAAAGTGGTTCAAAGCTATATTTAGAATATTATAATAATATATTCAACATTGGTTACTTCTTGGTCACCAATTTTGTCTACATTTCTCCAAATTCCCATTTGTACCAAAACGGGACGATTTTCTTCCCAAAGTTTCAAAACTATAGTTACGACTATATATTGGTTACATTCGTTTCTAAAGTGGTTCAAAGCTATATTTAGAATATTATACTAATATATTCAACATTGGTTACTCCTTGATCACCAATTTTGTCTACATTTCTTCAAATTTCCATTTGTACCAAAACGGGACGATTTCCTTCCCAAAGTTTCAAAACTATAGTTAGGACTATATATTGGTTAGAATCCCTTCTAAAGGGGTTCAAATCTATATTTAGACTATTATAATAATATATTGAACTTTGGTTACTCCTTAATCACCAATTTTGTCTACATTTCTTCAAATTCCCATTTGTACCAAAACGGGACGATTTCGTTCCCAAAGTTTCAAAACTATACTTAGGCCTATATATTGGTTAGAATCCATTCTAAAGGGCTTCAAAGCTATATTTAGACTATTATACTAATATATTGAACTTTGGTTACTCCTTGATCACCAATTTTGTCTACATTTCTTCAAATTCCCATTTGTACCAAAACGGGACGATTTCGTTCCCAAAGTTTCAAAACTATACTTAGGACTATATATTGGTTAGAATCCATTCTAATGGGCTTCAAAGCTATATTTAGACTATTATACTAATATATTGAACTTTGGTTACTCTTTGGTCACCAATTTTGTCTACATTTCTTCAAATTTCAATTTGTACCAAAACGGGACGATTTCCTTCCCAAAGTTTAAAAACTATAGTTAGAACTATATATTGGTTAGAATCCCTTCTAAAGGGGTACAAATCTATATTTAGACTATTATAGTAATATATTGAACTTTGGTTACTCCTTGGTCACCAATTTTGTTTACATTTCCTCAAATTCCCATTTGTACCAAAACGGGACGATTTTCTTCCCAAAGTTTCAAAACTATAGTTACGACTATATATTGGTTGCATTCGTTCCTAAAGTGGTTCAAAGCTATATTTAGAATATTATAATAATATATTCAACATTGGTTACTTCTTGGTCACCAATTTTGTCTACATTTCTCCAAATTCCCATTTGTACCAAAACGGGACGATTTTCTTCCCAAAGTTTCAAAACTATAGTTACGACTATATATCGGTTACATTCGTTTCTAAAGTGGTTCAAAGCTATATTTAGAATATTATACTAATATATTCAACATTGGTTACTCCTTGATCACCAATTTTGTCTACATTTCTTCAAATTTCCATTTCTACCAAAACGGGACGATTTTCTTCCCAAAGTTTCAAAACTATAGTTAGGACTATATATTGGTTAGAATCCATTCTAAAGGGGTTCAAAGCTATATTTAGACTATTATACTAATATATTGAACTTTGGTTACTCCTTAATCACCAATTTTGTCTACATTTCTTCAAATTCCCATTTGTACCAAAACGGGACGATTTTCTTCCCAAAGTTTCAAAACTATAGTTACGACTATATATTGGTTACATTCGTTTCTAAAGTGGTTCAAAGCTATATTTAGAATATTATACTAATATATTCAACATTGGTTACTCCTTGATCACCAATTTTGTCTACATTTCTTCAAATTTCCATTTCTACCAAAACGGGACGATTTTCTTCCCAAAGTTTCAAAACTATAGTTACGACTATATATTGGTTCCATTCGTTCCTAAAGTGGTTCAAAGCTATATTTAGAATATTATAATAATATATTCAACATTGGTTACTCCTTGATCACCAATTTTGTCTACATTTCTTCTAATTTCCATTTCTACCAAAACGGGACGATTTTCTTCCCAAAGTTTCAAAACTATAGTTAGGACTATATATTGGTTAGAATCCATTCTAAAGGGGTTCAAAGCTATATTTAGACTATTATACTAATATATTGAACTTTGGTTACTCCTTAATCACCAATCTTGTCTACATTTCTTCAAATTCCCATTTGTACCAAAACGGGACGATTTCGTTCCCAAAGTTTCAAAACTTTACTTAGGCCTATATATTGGTTAGAATCCATTCTAAAGGGCTTCAAAGCTATATTTAGACTATTATACTAATATATTGAACTTTGGTTACTCCTTGATCACCAATTTTGTCTACATTTCTTCAAATTCCCATTTGTACAAAAACGGGACGATTTCGTTCCCAAAGTTTCAAAACTATACTTAGGACTATATATTGGTTAGAATCCATTCTAATGGGCTTCAAAGCTATATTTAGACTATTATACTAATATATTGAACTTTGGTTACTCTTTGGTCACCAATTTTGTCTACATTTCTTCAAATTTCAATTTGTACCAAAACGGGACGATTTCCTTCCCAAAGTTTAAAAACTATAGTTAGAACTATATATTGGTTAGAATCCCTTCTAAAGGGGTTCAAATCTATATTTAGACTATTATAGTAATATATTGAACTTTGGTTACTCCTTGGTCACCAATTTTGTTTACATTTCCTCAAATTCCCATTTGTACCAAAACGGCACGATTTTCTTCCCAAAGTTTCAAAACTATAGTTACGACTATATATTGGTTGCATTCGTTCCTAAAGTGGTTCAAAGCTATATTTAGAATATTATAATAATATATTCAACATTGGTTACTTCTTGGTCACCAATTTTGTCTACATTTCTCCAAATTCCCATTTGTACCAAAACGGGACGATTTTCTTCCCAAAGTTTCAAAACTATAGTTACGACTATATATTGGTTACATTCGTTTCTAAAGTGGTTCAAAGCTATATTTAGAATATTATACTAATATATTCAACATTGGTTACTCCTTGATCACCAATTTTGTCTACATTTCTTCAAATTTCCATTTCTACCAAAACGGGACGATTTTCTTCCCAAAGTTTCAAAACTATAGTTAGGACTATATATTGGTTAGAATCCATTCTAAAGGGGTTCAAAGCTATATTTAGACTATTATACTAATATATTGAACTTTGGTTACTCCTTAATAACCAATTTTGTCTACATTTCTTCAAATTCCCATTTGTACCAAAACCGGACGATTTCGTTCCCAAAGTTTCAAAACTTTACTTAGGACTATATATTGGTTAGAATCCATTCTAATGGGCTTCAAAGCTAATATTTAGACTATTATACTAATATATTGAACTTTGGTTACTCTTTGGTCACCAATTTTGTCTACATTTCTTCAAATTCCCATTTGTACCAAAACGGGACGATTTCGTTCCCAAAGTTTCAAAACTATACTTAGGACTATATATTGGTTAGAATCCATTCTAATGGGCTTCAAAGCTATATTTAGACTATTATACTAATATATTGAACTTTGGTTACTCTTTGGTCACCAATTTTGTCTACATTTCTTCAAATTTCAATTTGTACCAAAACGGGACGATTTCCTTCCCAAAGTTTAAAAACTATAGTTAGAACTATATATTGGTTAGAATCCCTTCTAAAGGGGTTCAAATCTATATTTAGACTATTATAGTAATATATTGAACTTTGGTTACTCCTTGGTCACCAATTTTGTTTACATTTCCTCAAATTCCCATTTGTACCAAAACGGGACGATTTTCTTCCCAAAGTTTCAAAACTATAGTTACGACTATATATTGGTTGCATTCGTTCCTAAAGTGGTTCAAAGCTATATTTAGAATATTATAATAATATATTCAACATTGGTTACTTCTTGGTCACCAATTTTGTCTACATTTCTCCAAATTCCCATTTGTACCAAAACGGGACGATTTTCTTCCCAAAGTTTCAAAACTATAGTTACGACTATATATTGGTTACATTCGTTTCTAAAGTGGTTCAAAGCTATATTTAGAATATTATACTAATATATTCAACATTGGTTACTCCTTGATCACCAATTTTGTCTACATTTCTTCAAATTTCCATTTCTACCAAAACGGGACGATTTTCTTCCCAAAGTTTCAAAACTATAGTTACGACTATATATTGGTTACATTCGTTTCTAAAGTGGTTCAAAGCTATATTTAGAATATTATACTAATATATTAAACATTGGTTACTCCTTGATCACCAATTTTGTCTACATTTCTTCAAATTTCCATTTGTACCAAAACGGGACGATTTTCTTTCCAAAGTTTCAAAACTATAGTTAGGACTATATATTGGTTAGAATCCATTCTAAAGGGGTTCAAAGCTATATTTAGACTATTATACTAATATATTGAACTTTGGTTACTCCTTAATCACCAATTTTGTCTACATTTCTTCAAATTCCCATTTGTACCAAAACGGGACGATTTCGTTCCCAAAGTTTCAAAACTATACTTAGGACTACATTTTGGTTAGAATCCATTCTAAAGGGCTTCAAAGCTATATTTAGACTATTATACTAATATATTGAACTTTGGTTACTCTTTGGTCATCAATTTTGTCTACATTTCTTCAAATTTCAATTTGTACCAAAACGGGACGATTTCCTTCCCAAAGTTTCAAAACTATAGTTAGGACTATATATTGATTAGAATCCCTTCTAAAGGGGTTCAAATCTATATTTAGACTATTATAGTAATATATTGAACTTTGGTTACTCCTTGGTCACCAATTTTGTTTACATTTCCTCAAATTCCCATTTGTACCAAAACGGGACGATTTTCTTCCCAAAGTTTCAAAACTATAGTTCCGACTATATATTGGTTGCATTCGTTCCTAAAGTGGTTCAAAGCTATATTTAGAATATTATAATAATATATTCAACATTGGTTACTTCTGGGTCACCAATTTTGTCTACATTTCTCCAAATTCCCATTTGTACCAAAACGGGACGATTTTCTTCCCAAAGTTTCAAAACTATAGTTCCGACTATATATTGGTTACATTCGTTTCTAAAGTGGTTCAAAGCTATATTTAGAATATTATACTAATATATTCAACATTGGTTACTCCTTGATCACCAATTTTGTCTACATTTCTTCAAATTTCCATTTGTACCAAAACGGGACGATTTTCTTTCCAAAGTTTCAAAACTATAGTTAGGACTATATATTGGTTAGAATCCATTCTAAAGGGGTTCAAAGCTATATTTAGACTATTATACTAATATATTGAACTTTGGTTACTCCTTAATCACCAATTTTGTCTACATTTCTTCAAATTCCCATTTGTACCAAAACGGGACGATTTCGTTCCCAAAGTTTCAAAACTATACTTAGGACTACATTTTGGTTAGAATCCATTCTAAAGGGCTTCAAAGCTATATTTAGACTATTATACTAATATATTGAACTTTGGTTACTCTTTGGTCATCAATTTTGTCTACATTTCTTCAAATTTCAATTTGTACCAAAACGGGACGATTTCCTTCCCAAAGTTTCAAAACTATAGTTAGGACTATATATTGATTAGAATCCCTTCTAAAGGGGTTCAAATCTATATTTAGACTATTATAGTAATATATTGAACTTTGGTTACTCCTTGGTCACCAATTTTGTTTACATTTCCTCAAATTCCCATTTGTACCAAAACGGGACGATTTTCTTCCCAAAGTTTCAAAACTATAGTTCCGACTATATATTGGTTGCATTCGTTCCTAAAGTGGTTCAAAGCTATATTTAGAATATTATAATAATATATTCAACATTGGTTACTTCTGGGTCACCAATTTTGTCTACATTTCTCCAAATTCCCATTTGTACCAAAACGGGACGATTTTCTTCCCAAAGTTTCAAAACTATAGTTCCGACTATATATTGGTTACATTCGTTTCTAAAGTGGTTCAAAGCTATATTTAGAATATTATACTAATATATTCAACATTGGTTACTCCTTGATCACCAATTTTGTCTACATTTCTTCAAATTTCCATTTGTACCAAAACGGGACGATTTTCTTTCCAAAGTTTCAAAACTATAGTTAGGACTATATATTGGTTAGAATCCATTCTAAAGGGGTTCAAAGCTATATTTAGACTATTATACTAATATATTGAACTTTGGTTACTCCTTGATCACCAATTTTGTCTACATTTCTTCAAATTCCCATTTGTACCAAAACGGGACGATTTCGTTCCCAAAGTTTCAAAACTTTACTTAGGCCTATATATTGGTTAGAATCCATTCTAAAGGGCTTCAAAGCTATATTTAGACTATTATACTAATATATTGAACTTTGGTTACTCCTTGATCACCAATTTTGTCTACATTTCTTCAAATTCCCATTTGTACCAAAACGGGACGATTTCGTTCCCAAAGTTTCAAAACTATACTTAGGACTATATATTGGTTAGAATCCATTCTAATGGGCTTCAAAGCTATATTTAGACTATTATACTAATATATTGAACTTTGGTTACTCTTTGGTCACCAATTTTGTCTACATTTCTTCAAATTTCAATTTGTACCAAAACGGGACGATTTCCTTCCCAAAGTTTAAAAACTATAGTTAGAACTATATATTGGTTAGAATCCCTTCTAAAGGGGTTCAAATCTATATTTAGACTATTATAGTAATATATTGAACTTTGGTTACTCCTTGGTCACCAATTTTGTTTACATTTCCTCAAATTCCCATTTGTACCAAAACGGCACGATTTTCTTCCCAAAGTTTCAAAACTATAGTTACGACTATATATTGGTTGCATTCGTTCCTAAAGTGGTTCAAAGCTATATTTAGAATATTATAATAATATATTCAACATTGGTTACTTCTTGGTCACCAATTTTGTCTACATTTCTCCAAATTCCCATTTGTACCAAAACGGGACGATTTTCTTCCCAAAGTTTCAAAACTATAGTTACGACTATATATTGGTTACATTCGTTTCTAAAGTGGTTCAAAGCTATATTTAGAATATTATACTAATATATTCAACATTGGTTACTCCTTGATCACCAATTTTGTCTACATTTCTTCAAATTTCCATTTCTACCAAAACGGGACGATTTTCTTCCCAAAGTTTCAAAACTATAGTTAGGACTATATATTGGTTAGAATCCATTCTAAAGGGGTTCAAAGCTATATTTAGACTATTATACTAATATATTGAACTTTGGTTACTCCTTAATAACCAATTTTGTCTACATTTCTTCAAATTCCCATTTGTACCAAAACCGGACGATTTCGTTCCCAAAGTTTCAAAACTTTACTTAGGACTATATATTGGTTTGAATCCATTCTAATGGGCTTCAAAGCTAATATTTAGACTATTATACTAATATATTGAACTTTGGTTACTCTTTGGTCACCAATTTTGTCTACATTTCTTCAAATTCCCATTTGTACCAAAACGGGACGATTTCGTTCCCAAAGTTTCAAAACTATACTTAGGACTATATATTGGTTAGAATCCATTCTAATGGGCTTCAAAGCTATATTTAGACTATTATACTAATATATTGAACTTTGGTTACTCTTTGGTCACCAATTTTGTCTACATTTCTTCAAATTTCAATTTGTACCAAAACGGGACGATTTCCTTCCCAAAGTTTAAAAACTATAGTTAGAACTATATATTGGTTAGAATCCCTTCTAAAGGGGTTCAAATCTATATTTAGACTATTATAGTAATATATTGAACTTTGGTTACTCCTTGGTCACCAATTTTGTTTACATTTCCTCAAATTCCCATTTGTACCAAAACGGGACGATTTTCTTCCCAAAGTTTCAAAACTATAGTTACGACTATATATTGGTTGCATTCGTTCCTAAAGTGGTTCAAAGCTATATTTAGAATATTATAATAATATATTCAACATTGGTTACTTCTTGGTCACCAATTTTGTCTACATTTCTCCAAATTCCCATTTGTACCAAAACGGGACGATTTTCTTCCCAAAGTTTCAAAACTATAGTTACGACTATATATTGGTTACATTCGTTTCTAAAGTGGTTCAAAGCTATATTTAGAATATTATACTAATATATTCAACATTGGTTACTCCTTGATCACCAATTTTGTCTACATTTCTTCAAATTTCCATTTCTACCAAAACGGGACGATTTTCTTCCCAAAGTTTCAAAACTATAGTTACGACTATATATTGGTTACATTCGTTTCTAAAGTGGTTCAAAGCTATATTTAGAATATTATACTAATATATTCAACATTGGTTACTCCTTGATCACCAATTTTGTCTACATTTCTTCAAATTTCCATTTGTACCAAAACGGGACGATTTTCTTTCCAAAGTTTCAAAACTATAGTTAGGACTATATATTGGTTAGAATCCATTCTAAAGGGGTTCAAAGCTATATTTAGACTATTATACTAATATATTGAACTTTGGTTACTCCTTAATCACCAATTTTGTCTACATTTCTTCAAATTCCCATTTGTACCAAAACGGGACGATTTCGTTCCCAAAGTTTCAAAACTATACTTAGGACTACATTTTGGTTAGAATCCATTCTAAAGGGCTTCAAAGCTATATTTAGACTATTATACTAATATATTGAACTTTGGTTACTCTTTGGTCATCAATTTTGTCTACATTTCTTCAAATTTCAATTTGTACCAAAACGGGACGATTTCCTTCCCAAAGTTTCAAAACTATAGTTAGGACTATATATTGATTAGAATCCCTTCTAAAGGGGTTCAAATCTATATTTAGACTATTATAGTAATATATTGAACTTTGGTTACTCCTTGGTCACCAATTTTGTTTACATTTCCTCAAATTCCCATTTGTACCAAAACGGGACGATTTTCTTCCCAAAGTTTCAAAACTATAGTTCCGACTATATATTGGTTGCATTCGTTCCTAAAGTGGTTCAAAGCTATATTTAGAATATTATAATAATATATTCAACATTGGTTACTTCTGGGTCACCAATTTTGTCTACATTTCTCCAAATTCCCATTTGTAACAAAACGGGACGATTTTCTTCCCAAAGTTTCAAAACTATAGTTAGGACTATATATTGGTTAGAATCCATTCTAAAGGGGTTCAAAGCTATATTTAGACTATTATACTAATATATTGAACTTTGGTTACTCCTTAATCACCAATTTTGTCTACATTTCTTCAAATTCCCATTTGTACCAAAACGGGACGATTTCGTTCCCAAAGTTTCAAAACTTTACTTAGGACTATATATTGGTTAGAATCCATTATAAAGGGCTTCAAAGCTATATTTAGACTATTATACTAATATATTGAACTTTGGTTACTCCTTGATCACCAATTTTGTCTACATTTCTTCAAATTCCCATTTGTACCAAAACGGGACGATTTCGTTCCCAAAGTTTCAAAACTATACTTAGGACTATATATTGGTTAGAATCCATTCTAAAGGGCTTCAAAGCTATATTTAGACTATTATACTAATATATTGAACTTTGGTTACTCTTTGGTCATCAATTTTGTCTACATTTCTTCAAATTTCAATTTGTACCAAAACGGGACGATTTCCTTCCCAAAGTTTCAAAACTATAGTTAGGACTATATATTGATTAGAATCCCTTCTAAAGGGGTTCAAATCTATATTTAGACTATTATAGTAATATATTGAACTTTGGTTACTCCTTGGTCACCAATTTTGTTTACATTTCCTCAAATTCCCATTTGTACCAAAACGGGACGATTTTCTTCCCAAAGTTTCAAAACTATAGTTCCGACTATATATTGGTTGCATTCGTTCCTAAAGTGGTTCAAAGCTATATTTAGAATATTATAATAATATATTCAACATTGGTTACTTCTGGGTCACCAATTTTGTCTACATTTCTCCAAATTCCCATTTGTACCAAAACGGGACGATTTTCTTCCCAAAGTTTCAAAACTATAGTTCCGACTATATATTGGTTACATTCGTTTCTAAAGTGGTTCAAAGCTATATTTAGAATATTATACTAATATATTCAACATTGGTTACTCCTTGATCACCAATTTTGTCTACATTTCTTCAAATTTCCCTTTGTACCAAAACGGGACGATTTTCTTTCCAAAGTTTCAAAACTATAGTTAGGACTATATATTGGTTAGAATCCATTCTAAAGGGGTTCAAAGCTATATTTAGACTATTATACTAATATATTGAACTTTGGTTACTCCTTAATCACCAATTTTGTCTACATTTCTTCAAATTCCCATTTGTACCAAAACGGGACGATTTCGTTCCCAAAGTTTCAAAACTTTACTTAGGACTATATATTGGTTAGAATCCATTCTAAAGGGCTTCAAAGCTATATTTAGACTATTATACTAATATATTGAACTTTGGTTACCCCTTGATCACCAATTTTGTCTACATTTCTTCAAATTCCCATTTGTACCAAAACGGGACGATTTCGTTCCCAAAGTTTCAAAACTATACTTAGGACTATATATTGGTTAGAATCCATTCTAAAGGCCTTCAAAGCTATATTTAGACTATTATACTAATATATTGAACTTTGGTTACTCTTTGGTCACCAATTTTGTCTACATTTCTTCAAATTTCAATTTGTACCAAAACGGGACGATTTCCTTCCCAAAGTTTCAAAACTATAGTTACGACTATATATTGGTTGCATTCGTTCCTAAATTGGTTCAAAGCTATATTTAGACTATTATACTAATATATTGAACTTTGGTTACTCTTTGGTCACCAATTTGGTTTACATTTCCTCAAATTCCCATTTGTACCAAAACGGGACGATTTTCTTCCCAAAGTTTCAAAACTATAGTTACGACTATATATTGGTTGCATTCGTTCCTAAAGTGGTTCAAAGCTATATTTAGAATATTATAATAATATATTCAACATTGGTTCCTTCTTGGTCACCAATTTTGTCTACATTTCTCCAAATTCCCATTTGTACCAAAACGGGACGATTTTCTTCCCAAAGTTTCAAAACTATAATTACGACTATATATTGGTTACATTCGTTTCTAAAGTGGTTCAAAGCTATATTTAGAATATTATACTAATATATTCAACATTGGTTACTCCTTGATCACCAATTTTGTCTACATTTCTTCAAATTTCCATTTCTACCAAAACGGGACGATTTTCTTCCCAAAGTTTCAAAACTATAGTTACGACTATATATTGGTTGCATTCGTTCCTAAAGTGGTTCAAAGCTATATTTAGAATATTATAATAATATATTCAACATTGGTTACTTCTTGGTCACCAATTTTGTCTACATTTCTCCAAATTCCCATTTGTACCAAAACGGGACGATTTTCTTCCCAAAGTTTCAAAACTATAGTTACGACTATATATTGGTTACATTCGTTTCTAAAGTGGTTCAAAGCTATATTTAGAATATTATACTAATATATTCAACATTGGTTACTCCTTGATCACCAATTTTGTCTACATTTCTTCAAATTTCCATTTGTACCAAAACGGGACGATTTTCTTCCCAAAGTTTCAAAACTATAGTTAGGACTATATATTGGTTAGAATCCATTCTAAAGGGGTTCAAAGCTATATTTAGACTATTATACTAATATATTGAACTTTGGTTACTCCTTGATCACCAATTTTGTCTACATTTCTTCAAATTCCCATTTGTACCAAAACGGGACGATTTCAATCCCAAAGTTTCAAAACTTTACTTAGGACTATATATTGGTTAGAATCCATTCTAAAGGGCTTCAAAGCTATATTTAGACTATTATACTAATATATTGAACTTTTGTTACTCTTTGGTCACCAATTTTGTCTACATTTCTTCAAATTTCAATTTGTACCAAAACGGGACGATTTCCTTCCCAAAGTTTCAAAACTATAGTTAGGACTATATATTGGTTAGAATCCATTCTAAAGGGCTTCAAAGCTATATTTAGACTATTATACTAATATATTGAACTTTGGTTACTCTTTGGTCATCAATTTTGTCTACATTTCTTCAAATTCCCATTTGTACCAAAACCGGACGATTTCGTTCCCAAAGTTTCAAAACTTTACTTAGGACTATATATTGGTTTGAATCCATTCTAATGGGCTTCAAAGCTAATATTTAGACTATTATACTAATATATTGAACTTTGGTTACTCTTTGGTCACCAATTTTGTCTACATTTCTTCAAATTCCCATTTGTACCAAAACGGGACGATTTCGTTCCCAAAGTTTCAAAACTATACTTAGGACTATATATTGGTTAGAATCCATTCTAATGGGCTTCAAAGCTATATTTAGACTATTATACTAATATATTGAACTTTGGTTACTCTTTGGTCACCAATTTTGTCTACATTTCTTCAAATTTCAATTTGTACCAAAACGGGACGATTTCCTTCCCAAAGTTTAAAAACTATAGTTAGAACTATATATTGGTTAGAATCCCTTCTAAAGGGGTTCAAATCTATATTTAGACTATTATAGTAATATATTGAACTTTGGTTACTCCTTGGTCACCAATTTTGTTTACATTTCCTCAAATTCCCATTTGTACCAAAACGGGACGATTTTCTTCCCAAAGTTTCAAAACTATAGTTACGACTATATATTGGTTGCATTCGTTCCTAAAGTGGTTCAAAGCTATATTTAGAATATTATAATAATATATTCAACATTGGTTACTTCTTGGTCACCAATTTTGTCTACATTTCTCCAAATTCCCATTTGTACCAAAACGGGACGATTTTCTTCCCAAAGTTTCAAAACTATAGTTACGACTATATATTGGTTACATTCGTTTCTAAAGTGGTTCAAAGCTATATTTAGAATATTATACTAATATATTCAACATTGGTTACTCCTTGATCACCAATTTTGTCTACATTTCTTCAAATTTCCATTTCTACCAAAACGGGACGATTTTCTTCCCAAAGTTTCAAAACTATAGTTACGACTATATATTGGTTACATTCGTTTCTAAAGTGGTTCAAAGCTATATTTAGAATATTATACTAATATATTCAACATTGGTTACTCCTTGATCACCAATTTTGTCTACATTTCTTCAAATTTCCATTTGTACCAAAACGGGACGATTTTCTTTCCAAAGTTTCAAAACTATAGTTAGGACTATATATTGGTTAGAATCCATTCTAAAGGGGTTCAAAGCTATATTTAGACTATTATACTAATATATTGAACTTTGGTTACTCCTTAATCACCAATTTTGTCTACATTTCTTCAAATTCCCATTTGTACCAAAACGGGACGATTTCGTTCCCAAAGTTTCAAAACTATACTTAGGACTACATTTTGGTTAGAATCCATTCTAAAGGGCTTCAAAGCTATATTTAGACTATTATACTAATATATTGAACTTTGGTTACTCTTTGGTCATCAATTTTGTCTACATTTCTTCAAATTTCAATTTGTACCAAAACGGGACGATTTCCTTCCCAAAGTTTCAAAACTATAGTTAGGACTATATATTGATTAGAATCCCTTCTAAAGGGGTTCAAATCTATATTTAGACTATTATAGTAATATATTGAACTTTGGTTACTCCTTGGTCACCAATTTTGTTTACATTTCCTCAAATTCCCATTTGTACCAAAACGGGACGATTTTCTTCCCAAAGTTTCAAAACTATAGTTCCGACTATATATTGGTTGCATTCGTTCCTAAAGTGGTTCAAAGCTATATTTAGAATATTATAATAATATATTCAACATTGGTTACTTCTGGGTCACCAATTTTGTCTACATTTCTCCAAATTCCCATTTGTAACAAAACGGGACGATTTTCTTCCCAAAGTTTCAAAACTATAGTTCCGACTATATATTGGTTACATTCGTTTCTAAAGTGGTTCAAAGCTATATTTAGAATATTATACTAATATATTCAACATTGGTTACTCCTTGATCACCAATTTTGTCTACATTTCTTCAAATTTCCATTTGTACCAAAACGGGACGATTTTCTTTCCAAAGTTTCAAAACTATAGTTAGGACTATATATTGGTTAGAATCCATTCTAAAGGGGTTCAAAGCTATATTTAGACTATTATACTAATATATTGAACTTTGGTTACTCCTTAATCACCAATTTTGTCTACATTTCTTCAAATTCCCATTTGTACCAAAACGGGACGATTTCGTTCCCAAAGTTTCAAAACTTTACTTAGGACTATATATTGGTTAGAATCCATTATAAAGGGCTTCAAAGCTATATTTAGACTATTATACTAATATATTGAACTTTGGTTACTCCTTGATCACCAATTTTGTCTACATTTCTTCAAATTCCCATTTGTACCAAAACGGGACGATTTCGTTCCCAAAGTTTCAAAACTATACTTAGGACTATATATTGGTTAGAATCCATTCTAAAGGGCTTCAAAGCTATATTTAGACTATTATACTAATATATTGAACTTTGGTTACTCTTTGGTCATCAATTTTGTCTACATTTCTTCAAATTTCAATTTGTACCAAAACGGGACGATTTCCTTCCCAAAGTTTCAAAACTATAGTTAGGACTATATATTGATTAGAATCCCTTCTAAAGGGGTTCAAATCTATATTTAGACTATTATAGTAATATATTGAACTTTGGTTACTCCTTGGTCACCAATTTTGTTTACATTTCCTCAAATTCCCATTTGTACCAAAACGGGACGATTTTCTTCCCAAAGTTTCAAAACTATAGTTCCGACTATATATTGGTTGCATTCGTTCCTAAAGTGGTTCAAAGCTATATTTAGAATATTATAATAATATATTCAACATTGGTTACTTCTGGGTCACCAATTTTGTCTACATTTCTCCAAATTCCCATTTGTACCAAAACGGGACGATTTTCTTCCCAAAGTTTCAAAACTATAGTTCCGACTATATATTGGTTACATTCGTTTCTAAAGTGGTTCAAAGCTATATTTAGAATATTATACTAATATATTCAACATTGGTTACTCCTTGATCACCAATTTTGTCTACATTTCTTCAAATTTCCCTTTGTACCAAAACGGGACGATTTTCTTTCCAAAGTTTCAAAACTATAGTTAGGACTATATATTGGTTAGAATCCATTCTAAAGGGGTTCAAAGCTATATTTAGACTATTATACTAATATATTGAACTTTGGTTACTCCTTAATCACCAATTTTGTCTACATTTCTTCAAATTCCCATTTGTACCAAAACGGGACGATTTCGTTCCCAAAGTTTCAAAACTTTACTTAGGACTATATATTGGTTAGAATCCATTCTAAAGGGCTTCAAAGCTATATTTAGACTATTATACTAATATATTGAACTTTGGTTACCCCTTGATCACCAATTTTGTCTACATTTCTTCAAATTCCCATTTGTACCAAAACGGGACGATTTCGTTCCCAAAGTTTCAAAACTATACTTAGGACTATATATTGGTTAGAATCCATTCTAAAGGCCTTCAAAGCTATATTTAGACTATTATACTAATATATTGAACTTTGGTTACTCTTTGGTCACCAATTTTGTCTACATTTCTTCAAATTTCAATTTGTACCAAAACGGGACGATTTCCTTCCCAAAGTTTCAAAACTATAGTTACGACTATATATTGGTTGCATTCGTTCCTAAATTGGTTCAAAGCTATATTTAGACTATTATACTAATATATTGAACTTTGGTTACTCTTTGGTCACCAATTTGGTTTACATTTCCTCAAATTCCCATTTGTACCAAAACGGGACGATTTTCTTCCCAAAGTTTCAAAACTATAGTTACGACTATATATTGGTTGCATTCGTTCCTAAAGTGGTTCAAAGCTATATTTAGAATATTATAATAATATATTCAACATTGGTTCCTTCTTGGTCACCAATTTTGTCTACATTTCTCCAAATTCCCATTTGTACCAAAACGGGACGATTTTCTTCCCAAAGTTTCAAAACTATAATTACGACTATATATTGGTTACATTCGTTTCTAAAGTGGTTCAAAGCTATATTTAGAATATTATACTAATATATTCAACATTGGTTACTCCTTGATCACCAATTTTGTCTACATTTCTTCAAATTTCCATTTCTACCAAAACGGGACGATTTTCTTCCCAAAGTTTCAAAACTATAGTTACGACTATATATTGGTTGCATTCGTTCCTAAAGTGGTTCAAAGCTATATTTAGAATATTATAATAATATATTCAACATTGGTTACTTCTTGGTCACCAATTTTGTCTACATTTCTCCAAATTCCCATTTGTACCAAAACGGGACGATTTTCTTCCCAAAGTTTCAAAACTATAGTTACGACTATATATTGGTTACATTCGTTTCTAAAGTGGTTCAAAGCTATATTTAGAATATTATACTAATATATTCAACATTGGTTACACCTTGATCACCAATTTTGTCTACATTTCTTCAAATTTCCATTTGTACCAAAACGGGACGATTTTCTTCCCAAAGTTTCAAAACTATAGTTAGGACTATATATTGGTTAGAATCCATTCTAAAGGGGTTCAAAGCTATATTTAGACTATTATACTAATATATTGAACTTTGGTTACTCCTTGATCACCAATTTTGTCTACATTTCTTCAAATTCCCATTTGTACCAAAACGGGACGATTTCAATCCCAAAGTTTCAAAACTTTACTTAGGACTATATATTGGTTAGAATCCATTCTAAAGGGCTTCAAAGCTATATTTAGACTATTATACTAATATATTGAACTTTTGTTACTCTTTGGTCACCAATTTTGTCTACATTTCTTCAAATTTCAATTTGTACCAAAACGGGACGATTTCCTTCCCAAAGTTTCAAAACTATAGTTAGGACTATATATTGGTTAGAATCCCTTCTAAAGGGGTTCAAATCTATATTTAGACTATTATAGTAATATATTGAACTTTGGTTACTCCTTGGTCACCAATTTTGTTTACATTTCCTCAAATTCCCATTTGTACCAAAACGGGACGATTTTCTTCCCAAAGTTTCAAAACTATAGTTACGACTATATATTGGTTACATTCGTTTCTAAAGTGGTTGAAAGCTATATTTAGAATATTATACTAATATATTCAACATTGGTTACTCCTTGATCACCAATTTTGTCTACATTTCTTCAAATTCCCATTTGTACCAAAACGGGACGATTTCGTTCCCAAAGTTTCAAAACTTTACTTAGGACTATATATTGGTTAGAATCCATTCTAAAGGGCTTCAAAGCTATATTTAGACTATTATACTAATATATTGAACTTTGGTTACTCCTTGATCACCAATTTTGTCTACATTTCTTCAAATTCCCATTTGTACCAAAACGGGACGATTTCGTTCCCAAAGTTTCAAAACTATACTTAGGACTATATATTGGTTAGAATCTATTCTAAAGGCCTTCAAAGCTATATTTAGACTATTATACTAATATATTGAACTTTGGTTACTCTTTGGTCACCAATTTTGTCTACATTTCTTCAAATTTCAATTTGTACCAAAACGGGACGATTTCCTTCCCAAAGTTTCAAAACTATAGTTACGACTATATATTGGTTGCATTCGTTCCTAAAGTGGTTCAAAGCTATATTTAGACTATTATACTAATATATTGAACTTTGGTTACTCTTTGGTCACCAATTTGGTTTACATTTCCTCAAATTCCCATTTGTACCAAAACGGGACGATTTTCTTCCCAAAGTTTCAAAACTATAGTTCCGACTATATATTGGTTGCATTCGTTCCTAAAGTGGTTCAAAGCTATATTTAGAATATTATAATAATATATTCAACATTGGTTACTTCTTGGTCACCAATTTTGTCTACATTTCTCCAAATTCCCATTTGTACCAAAACGGGACGATTTTCTTCCCAAAGTTTCAAAACTATAGTTACGACTATATATTGGTTACATTCGTTTCTAAAGTGGTTCAAAGCTATATTTAGAATATTATACTAATATATTCAACATTGGTTACTCCTTGATCACCAATTTTGTCTACATTTCTTCAAATTTCCATTTCTACCAAAACAGGACGATTTTCTTCCCAAAGTTTCAAAACTATAGTTACGACTATATATTGGTTGCATTCGTTCCTAAAGTGGTTCAAAGCTATATTTAGAATATTATAATAATATATTCAACATTGGTTACTTCTTGGTCACCAATTTTGTCTACATTTCTCCAAATTCCCATTTGTACCAAAACGGGACGATTTTCTTCCCAAAGTTTCAAAACTATAGTTACGACTATATATTGGTTACATTCGTTTCTAAAGTGGTTCAAAGCTATATTTAGAATATTATACTAATATATTCAACATTGGTTACTCCTTGATCACCAATTTTGTCTACATTTCTTCAAATTTCCATTTGTACCAAAACGGGACGATTTTCTTCCCAAAGTTTCAAAACTATAGTTAGGACTATATATTGGTTAGAATCCATTCTAAAGGGGTTCAAAGCTATATTTAGACTATTATACTAATATATTGAACTTTGGTTACTCCTTGATCACCAATTTTGTCTACATTTCTTCAAATTCCCATTTGTACCAAAACGGGACGATTTCAATCCCAAAGTTTCAAAACTTTACTTAGGACTATATATTGGTTAGAATCCATTCTAAAGGGCTTCAAAGCTATATTTAGACTATTATACTAATATATTGAACTTTGGTTACTCTTTGGTCACCAATTTTGTCTACATTTCTTCAAATTTCAATTTGTACCAAAACGGGACGATTTCCTTCCCAAAGTTTCAAAACTATAGTTAGGACTATATATTGGTTAGAATCCCTTCTAAAGGGGTTCAAATCTATATTTAGACTATTATAGTAATATATTGAACTTTGGTTACTCCTTGGTCACCAATTTTGTTTACATTTCCTCAAATTCCCATTTGTACCAAAACGGGACGATTTCGTTCCCAAAGTTTCAAAACTTTACTTAGGACTATATATTGGTTAGAATCCATTCTAAAGGGCTTCAAAGCTATATTTAGACTATTATACTAATATATTGAACTTTGGTTACTCTTTGGTCACCAATTTTGTCTACATTTCTTCAAATTTCAATTTGTACCAAAACGGGACGATTTCCTTCCCAAAGTTTCAAAACTATAGTTAGGACTATATATTGGTTAGAATCCCTTCTAAAGGGGTTCAAATCTATATTTAGACTATTATAGTAATATATTGAACTTTGGTTACTCCTTGGTCACCAATTTTGTTTACATTTCCTCAAATTCCCATTTGTACCAAAACGGGACGATTTTCTTCCCAAAGTTTCAAAACTATAGTTACGACTATATATTGGTTGCATTCGTTCCTAAAGTGGTTCAAAGCTATATTTAGAATATTATAATAATATATTCAACATTGGTTACTTCTTGGTCACCAATTTTGTCTACATTTCTCCAAATTCCCATTTGTACCAAAACGGGACGATTTTCTTCCCAAAGTTTCAAAACTATAGTTACGACTATATATTTGTTACATTCGTTTCTAAAGTGGTTCAAAGCTATATTTAGAATATTATACTAATATATTAAACATTGGTTACTCCTTGATCACCAATTTTGTCTACATTTCTTCAAATTTCCATTTGTACCAAAACGGGACGATTTTCTTCCCAAAGTTTCAAAACTATAGTTAGGACTATATATTGGTTAGAATCCATTCTAAAGGGGTTCAAAGCTATATTTAGACTATTATACTAATATATTGAACTTTGGTTACTCCTTGATCACCAATTTTGTCTACATTTCTTCAAATTCCCATTTGTACCAAAACGGGACGATTTCGTTCCCAAAGTTTCAAAACTATACTTAGGACTATATATTGGTTAGAATCCATTCTAAAGGGGTTCAAATCTATATTTAGACTATTATAGTAATATATTGAACTTTGGTTACTCCTTGGTCACCAATTTTGTTTACATTTCCTCAAATTCCCATTTGTACCAAAACGGGACGATTTTCTTCCCAAAGTTTCAAAACTATAGTTACGACTATATATTGGTTGCATTCGTTTCTAAAGTGGTTCAAAGCTATATTTAGAATATTATACTAATATATTCAACATTGGTTACTCCTTGATCACCAATTTTGTCTACATTTCTTCAAATTTCCATTTGTACCAAAACGGGACGATTTTCTTTCCAAAGTTTCAAAACTATAGTTAGGACTATATATTGGTTAGAATCCATTCTAAAGGGGTTCAAAGCTATATTTAGACTATTATACTAATATATTGAACTTTGGTTACTCCTTAATCACCAATTTTGTCTACATTTCTTCAAATTCCCATTTGTACCAAAACGGGACGATTTCGTTCCCAAAGTTTCAAAACTTTACTTAGGACTATATATTGGTTAGAATCGATTATAAAGGGCTTCAAAGCTATATTTAGACTATTATACTAATATATTGAACTTTGGTTACTCCTTGATCACCAATTTTGTCTACATTTCTTCAAATTCCCATTTGTACCAAAACGGGACGATTTCGTTCCCAAAGTTTCAAAACTATACTTAGGACTATATATTGGTTAGAATCCATTCTAAAGGGCTTCAAAGCTATATTTAGACTATTATACTAATATATTGAACTTTGGTTACTCTTTGGTCATCAATTTTGTCTACATTTCTTCAAATTTCAATTTGTACCAAAACGGGACGATTTCCTTCCCAAAGTTTCAAAACTATAGTTAGGACTATATATTGATTAGAATCCCTTCTAAAGGGGTTCAAATCTATATTTAGACTATTATAGTAATATATTGAACTTTGGTTACTCCTTGGTCACCAATTTTGTTTACATTTCCTCAAATTCCCATTTGTACCAGAAAGGGACGATTTTCTTCCCAAAGTTTCAAAACTATAGTTCCGACTATATATTGGTTGCATTCGTTCCTAAAGTGGTTCAAAGCTATATTTAGAATATTATAATAATATATTCAACATTGGTTACTTCTGGGTCACCAATTTTGTCTACATTTCTCCAAATTCCCATTTGTACCAAAACGGGACGATTTTCTTCCCAAAGTTTCAAAACTATAGTTCCGACTATATATTGGTTACATTCGTTTCTAAAGTGGTTCAAAGCTATATTTAGAATATTATACTAATATATTCAACATTGGTTACTCCTTGATCACCAATTTTGTCTACATTTCTTCAAATTTCCATTTGTACCAAAACGGGACGATTTTCTTTCCAAAGTTTCAAAACTATAGTTAGGACTATATATTGGTTAGAATCCATTCTAAAGGGGTTCAAAGATATATTTAGACTATTATACTAATATATTGAACTTTGGTTACTCCTTAATCACCAATTTTGTCTACATTTCTTCAAATTCCCATTTGTACCAAAACGGGACGATTTCGTTCCCAAAGTTTCAAAACTTTACTTAGGACTATATATTGGTTAGAATCCATTCTAAAGGGCTTCAAAGCTATATTTAGACTATTATACTAATATATTGAACTTTGGTTACTCTTTGGTCATCAATTTTGTCTACATTTCTTCAAATTTCAATTTGTACCAAAACGGGACGATTTCCTTCCCAAAGTTTCAAAACTATAGTTAGGACTATATATTGATTAGAATCCCTTCTAAAGGGGTTCAAATCTATATTTAGACTATTATAGTAATATATTGAACTTTGGTTACTCCTTGGTCACCAATTTTGTTTACATTTCCTCAAATTCCCATTTGTACCAAAAAGGGACGATTTTCTTCCCAAAGTTTCAAAACTATAGTTCCGACTATATATTGGTTGCATTCGTTCCTAAAGTGGTTCAAAGCTATATTTAGAATATTATAATAATATATTCAACATTGGTTACTTCTGGGTTACCAATTTTGTCTACATTTCTCCAAATTCCCATTTGTACCAAAACGGGACGATTTTCTTCCCAAAGTTTCAAAACTATAGTTCCGACTATATATTGGTTACATTCGTTTCTAAAGTGGTTCAAAGCTATATTTAGAATATTATACTAATATATTCAACATTGGTTACTCCTTGATCACCAATTTTGTCTACATTTCTTCAAATTTCCATTTGTACCAAAACGGGACGATTTTCTTTCCAAAGTTTCAAAACTATAGTTAGGACTATATATTGGTTAGAATCCATTCTAAAGGGGTTCAAAGCTATATTTAGACTATTATACTAATATATTGAACTTTGGTTACTCCTTAATCACCAATTTTGTCTACATTTCTTCAAATTCCCATTTGTACCAAAACGGGACGATTTCGTTCCCAAAGTTTCAAAACTTTACTTAGGACTATATATTGGTTAGAATCCATTCTAAAGGGCTTCAAAGCTATATTTAGACTATTATACTAATATATTGAACTTTGGTTACCCCTTGATCACCAATTTTGTCTACATTTCTTCAAATTCCCATTTGTACCAAAACGGGACGATTTCGTTCCCAAAGTTTCAAAACTATACTTAGGACTATATATTGGTTAGAATCCATTCTAAAGGCCTTCAAAGCTATATTTAGACTATTATACTAATATATTGAACTTTGGTTACTCTTTGGTCACCAATTTTGTCTACATTTCTTCAAATTTCAATTTGTACCAAAACGGGACGATTTCCTTCCCAAAGTTTCAAAACTATAGTTACGACTATATATTGGTTGCATTCGTTCCTAAAGTGGTTCAAAGCTATATTTAGACTATTATACTAATATATTGAACTTTGGTTACTCTTTGGTCACCAATTTGGTTTACATTTCCTCAAATTCCCATTTGTACCAAAACGGGACGATTTTCTTCCCAAAGTTTCAAAACTATAGTTCCGACTATATATTGGTTGCATTCGTTCCTAAAGTGGTTCAAAGCTATATTTAGAATATTATAATAATATATTCAACATTGGTTACTTCTTGGTCACCAATTTTGTCTACATTTCTCCAAATTCCCATTTGTACCAAAACGGGACGATTTTCTTCCCAAAGTTTCAAAACTATAATTACGACTATATATTGGTTACATTCGTTTCTAAAGTGGTTCAAAGCTATATTTAGAATATTATACTAATATATTCAACATTGGTTACTCCTTGATCACCAATTTTGTCTACATTTCTTCAAATTTCCATTTCTACCAAAACGGGACGATTTTCTTCCCAAAGTTTCAAAACTATAGTTACGACTATATATTGGTTGCATTCGTTCCTAAAGTGGTTCAAAGCTATATTTAGAATATTATAATAATATATTCAACATTGGTTACTTCTTGGTCACCAATTTTGTCTACATTTCTCCAAATTCCCATTTGTACCAAAACGGGACGATTTTCTTCCCAAAGTTTCAAAACTATAGTTACGACTATATATTGGTTACATTCGTTTCTAAAGTGGTTCAAAGCTATATTTAGAATATTATACTAATATATTCAACATTGGTTACTCCTTGATCACCAATTTTGTCTACATTTCTTCAAATTTCCATTTGTACCAAAACGGGACGATTTTCTTCCCAAAGTTTCAAAACTATAGTTAGGACTATATATTGGTTAGAATCCATTCTAAAGGGGTTCAAAGCTATATTTAGACTATTATACTAATATATTGAACTTTGGTTACTCCTTGATCACCAATTTTGTCTACATTTCTTCAAATTCCCATTTGTACCAAAACGGGACGATTTCAATCCCAAAGTTTCAAAACTTTACTTAGGACTATATATTGGTTAGAATCCATTCTAAAGGGCTTCAAAGCTATATTTAGACTATTATACTAATATATTGAACTTTGGTTACTCTTTGGTCACCAATTTTGTCTACATTTCTTCAAATTTCAATTTGTACCAAAACGGGACGATTTCCTTCCCAAAGTTTCAAAACTATAGTTAGGACTATATATTGGTTAGAATCCCTTCTAAAGGGGTTCAAATCTATATTTAGACTATTATAGTAATATATTGAACTTTGGTTACTCCTTGGTCACCAATTTCGTTTACATTTCCTCAAATTCCCATTTGTACCAAAACGGGACGATTTTCTTCCCAAAGTTTCAAAACTATAGTTACGACTATATATTGGTTACATTCGTTTCTAAAGTGGTTGAAAGCTATATTTAGAATAATATACTAATATATTCAACATTGGTTACTCCTTGATCACCAATTTTGTCTACATTTCTTCAAATTCCCATTTGTACCAAAACGGGACGATTTCGTTCCCAAAGTTTCAAAACTTTACTTAGGACTATATATTGGTTAGAATCCATTCTAAAGGGCTTCAAAGCTATATTTAGACTATTATACTAATATATTGAACTTTGGTTACTCCTTGATCACCAATTTTGTCTACATTTCTTCAAATTCCCATTTGTACCAAAACGGGACGATTTCGTTCCCAAAGTTTCAAAACTATACTTAGGACTATATATTGGTTAGAATCTATTCTAAAGGCCTTCAAAGCTATATTTAGACTATTATACTAATATATTGAACTTTGGTTACTCTTTGGTCACCAATTTTGTCTACATTTCTTCAAATTTCAATTTGTACCAAAACGGGACGATTTCCTTCCCAAAGTTTCAAAACTATAGTTACGACTATATATTGGTTGCATTCGTTCCTAAAGTGGTTCAAAGCTATATTTAGACTATTATACTAATATATTGAACTTTGGTTACTCTTTGGTCACCAATTTGGTTTACATTTCCTCAAATTCCCATTTGTACCAAAACGGGACGATTTTCTTCCCAAAGTTTCAAAACTATAGTTCCGACTATATATTGGTTGCATTCGTTCCTAAAGTGGTTCAAAGCTATATTTAGAATATTATAATAATATATTCAACATTGGTTACTTCTTGGTCACCAATTTTGTCTACATTTCTCCAAATTCCCATTTGTACCAAAATGGGACGATTTTCTTCCCAAAGTTTCAAAACTATAGTTACGACTATATATTGGTTACATTCGTTTCTAAAGTGGTTCAAAGCTATATTTAGAATATTATACTAATATATTCAACATTGGTTACTCCTTGATCACCAATTTTGTCTACATTTCTTCAAATTTCCATTTCTACCAAAACAGGACGATTTTCTTCCCAAAGTTTCAAAACTATAGTTACGACTATATATTGGTTGCATTCGTTCCTAAAGTGGTTCAAAGCTATATTTAGAATATTATAATAATATATTCAACATTGGTTACTTCTTGGTCACCAATTTTGTCTACATTTCTCCAAATTCCCATTTGTACCAAAACGGGACGATTTTCTTCCCAAAGTTTCAAAACTATAGTTACGACTATATATTGGTTACATTCGTTTCTAAAGTGGTTCAAAGCTATATTTAGAATATTATACTAATATATTCAACATTGGTTACTCCTTGATCACCAATTTTGTCTACATTTCTTCAAATTTCCATTTGTACCAAAACGGGACGATTTTCTTCCCAAAGTTTCAAAACTATAGTTAGGACTATATATTGGTTAGAATCCATTCTAAAGGGGTTCAAAGCTATATTTAGACTATTATACTAATATATTGAACTTTGGTTACTCCTTGATCACCAATTTTGTCTACATTTCTTCAAATTCCCATTTGTACCAAAACGGGACGATTTCAATCCCAAAGTTTCAAAACTTTACTTAGGACTATATATTGGTTAGAATCCATTCTAAAGGGCTTCAAAGCTATATTTAGACTATTATACTAATATATTGAACTTTGGTTACTCTTTGGTCACCAATTTTGTCTACATTTCTTCAAATTTCAATTTGTACCAAAACGGGACGATTTCCTTCCCAAAGTTTCAAAACTATAGTTAGGACTATATATTGGTTAGAATCCCTTCTAAAGGGGTTCAAATCTATATTTAGACTATTATAGTAATATATTGAACTTTGGTTACTCCTTGGTCACCAATTTTGTTTACATTTCCTCAAATTCCCATTTGTACCAAAACGGGACGATTTCGTTCCCAAAGTTTCAAAACTTTACTTAGGACTATATATTGGTTAGAATCCATTCTAAAGGGCTTCAAAGCTATATTTAGACTATTATACTAATATATTGAACTTTGGTTACTCTTTGGTCACCAATTTTGTCTACATTTCTTCAAATTTCAATTTGTACCAAAACGGGACGATTTCCTTCCCAAAGTTTCAAAACTATAGTTAGGACTATATATTGGTTAGAATCCCTTCTAAAGGGGTTCAAATCTATATTTAGACTATTATAGTAATATATTGAACTTTGGTTACTCCTTGGTCACCAATTTTGTTTACATTTCCTCAAATTCCCATTTGTACCAAAACGGGACGATTTTCTTCCCAAAGTTTCAAAACTATAGTTACGACTATATATTGGTTGCATTCGTTCCTAAAGTGGTTCAAAGCTATATTTAGAATATTATAAGAATATATTCAACATTGGTTACTTCTTGGTCACCAATTTTGTCTACATTTCTCCAAATTCCCATTTGTACCAAAACGGGACGATTTTCTTCCCAAAGTTTCAAAACTATAGTTACGACTATATATTGGTTACATTCGTTTCTAAAGTGGTTCAAAGCTATATTTAGAATATTATACTAATATATTAAACATTGGTTACTCCTTGATCACCAATTTTGTCTACATTTCTTCAAATTTCCATTTGTACCAAAACGGGACGATTTTCTTCCCAAAGTTTCAAAACTATAGTTAGGACTATATATTGGTTAGAATCCATTCTCAAGGGGTTCAAAGCTATATTTAGACTATTATACTAATATATTGAACTTTGGTTACTCCTTGATCACCAATTTTGTCTACATTTCTTCAAATTCCCATTTGTACCAAAACGGGACGATTTCGTTCCCAAAGTTTCAAAACTATACTTAGGACTATATATTGGTTAGAATCCATTCTAAAGGGGTTCAAATCTATATTTAGACTATTATAGTAATATATTGAACTTTGGTTACTCCTTGGTCACCAATTTTGTTTACATTTCTCTAAATTCCCATTTGTACCAAAACGGGACGATTTTCTTCCCAAAGTTTCAAAACTATAGTTACGACTATATATTGGTTGCATTCATTCCTAAAGTGGTTCAAAGCTATATTTAGAATATTATAACAATATATTCAACAATGGTTACTTCTTGGTCACCAATTTTGTCTACATTTCCCCAAATTCCCATTTGTACCAAAACGGGACGATTTTCTTCCCAAAGTTTCAAAACTATAGTTACGACTATATATTGGTTACATTCGTTTCTAAAGTGGTTCAAAGCTATATTTAGAATATTATACTAATATATTCAACATTGGTTACTACTTGATCACCAATTTTGTCTACATTTCTTCAAATTCCCATTTGTACCAAAACGGGACGATTTTCTTCCCAAAGTTTCAAAACTATAGTTACGACTATATATTGGTTGCATTCATTCCTAAAGTGGTTCAAAGCTATATTTAGAATATTATAATAATATATTCAACAATGGTTACTTCTTGGTCACCAATTTTGTCTACATTTCTCCAAATTCCCATTTGTACCAAAACGGGACGATTTTCTTCCCAAAGTTTCAAAACTATAGTTACGACTATATATTGGTTACATTCGTTTCTAAAGTGGTTCAAAGCTATATTTAGAATATTATACTAATATATTCAACATTGGTTACTGCTTGATCACCAATTTTGTCTACATTTCTTCAAATTTCCATTTCTACCAAAACGGGAAGATTTTCTTCCCAAAGTTTCAAAACTATAGTTACGACTATATATTGGTTGCATTCGTTCCTAAAGTGGTTCAAAGCTATATTTAGAATATTATAATAATATATTCAACATTGGTTACTTCTTGGTCACCAATTTTGTCTACATTTCTCCAAATTCCCATTTGTACCAAAACGGGACGATTTTCTTCCCAAAGTTTCAAAACTATAGTTACGACTATATATTGGTTACATTCGTTTCTAAAGTGGTTCAAAGCTATATTTAGAATATTATACTAATATATTAAACATTGGTTACTCCTTGATCACCAATTTTGTCTACATTTCTTCAAATTTCCATTTGTACCAAAACGGGACGATTTTCTTCCCAAAGTTTCAAAACTATAGTTAGGACTATATATTGGTTAGAATCCATTCTAAAGGGGTTCAAAGCTATATTTAGACTATTATACTAATATATTGAACTTTGGTTACTCCTTGATCACCAATTTTGTCTACATTTCTTCAAATTCCCATTTGTACCAAAACAGGACGATTTCGTTCCCAAAGTTTCAAAACTATACTTAGGACTATATATTGGTTAGAATCCCTTCTAAAGGGGTTCAAATCTATATTTAGACTATTATAGTAATATATTGAACTTTGGTTACACCTTGGTCACCAATTTTGTTTACATTTCCTCAAATTCCCATTTGTACCAAAACGGGACGATTTTCTTCCCAAAGTTTCAAAACTATAGTTACGACTATATATTGGTTGCATTCGTTCCTAAAGTGGTTCAAAGCTATATTTAGAATATTATAATAATATATTCAACATTGGTTACTTCTTGGTCACCAATTTTGTCTACATTTCTCCAAATTCCCATTTGTACCAAAACGGGACGATTTTCTTCCCAAAGTTTCAAAACTATAGTTACAACTATATATTGGTTACATTCGTTTCTAAAGTGGTTCAAAGCTATATTTAGAATATTATACTAATATATTAAACATTGGTTACTCCTTGATCACCAATTTTGTCTACATTTCTTCTAATTTCCATTTGTACCAAAACGGGACGATTTTCTTCCCAAAGTTTCAAAACTATACTTAGGACTATATATTTGTTATAATCCATTCTAAAGGGGTTCAAATCTATATTTAGACTATTATAGTAATATATTGAACTTTGGTTACTCCTTGGTCACCAATTTTGTTTACATTTCTCTAAATTCCCATTTGTACCAAAACGGGACGATTTTCTTCCCAAAGTTTCAAAACTATAGTTACGACTATATATTGGTTGCATTCATTCCTAAAGTGGTTCAAAGCTATATTTAGAATATTATAACAATATATTCAACAATGGTTACTTCTTGGTCACCAATTTTGTCTACATTTCCCCAAATTCCCATTTGTACCAAAACGGGACGATTTTCTTCCCAAAGTTTCAAAACTATAGTTACGACTATATATTGGTTACATTCGTTTCTAAAGTGGTTCAAAGCTATATTTAGAATATTATACTAATATATTCAACATTGGTTACTACTTGATCACCAATTTTGTCTACATTTCTTCAAATTCCCATTTGTACCAAAACGGGACGATTTTCTTCCCAAAGTTTCAAAACTATAGTTACGACTATATATTGGTTGCATTCATTCCTAAAGTGGTTCAAAGCTATATTTAGAATATTATAATAATATATTCAACAATGGTTACTTCTTGGTCACCAATTTTGTCTACATTTCTCCAAATTCCCATTTGTACCAAAACGGGACGATTTTCTTCCCAAAGTTTCAAAACTATAGTTACGACTATATATTGGTTACATTCGTTTCTAAAGTGGTTCAAAGCTATATTTAGAATATTATACTAATATATTCAACATTGGTTACTGCTTGATCACCAATTTTGTCTACATTTCTTCAAATTTCCATTTCTACCAAAACGGGAAGATTTTCTTCCCAAAGTTTCAAAACTATAGTTAGGACTATATATTGGTTAGAATCCATTGTAAAGGGCTTCAAAGCTATATTTAGACTATTATACTAATATATTGAACTTTGGTTACTCCTTGATCACCAATTTTGTCTACATTTCTTCAAATTCCCATTTGTACCAAAACGGGACGATTTCGTTCCCAAAGTTTCAAAACTATACTTAGGACTATATATTGGTTAGAATCCATTCTAAAGGGGTTCAAATCTATATTTAGACTATTATAGTAATATATTGAACTTTGGTTACTCCTTGGTCACCAATTTTGTTTACATTTCTCTAAATTCCCATTTGTACCAAAACGGGACGATTTTCTTCCCAAAGTTTCAAAACTATAGTTACGACTATATATTGGTTGCATTCATTCCTAAAGTGGTTCAAAGCTATATTTAGAATATTATAACAATATATTCAACAATGGTTACTTCTTGGTCACCAATTTTGTCTACATTTCCCCAAATTCCCATTTGTACCAAAACGGGACGATTTTCTTCCCAAAGTTTCAAAACTATAGTTACGACTATATATTGGTTACATTCGTTTCTAAAGTGGTTCAAAGCTATATTTAGAATATTATACTAATATATTCAACATTGGTTACTACTTGATCACCAATTTTGTCTACATTTCTTCAAATTCCCATTTGTACCAAAACGGGACGATTTTCTTCCCAAAGTTTCAAAACTATAGTTACGACTATATATTGGTTGCATTCATTCCTAAAGTGGTTCAAAGCTATATTTAGAATATTATAATAATATATTCAACAATGGTTACTTCTTGGTCACCAATTTTGTCTACATTTCTCCAAATTCCCATTTGTACCAAAACGGGACGATTTTCTTCCCAAAGTTTCAAAACTATAGTTACGACTATATATTGGTTACATTCGTTTCTAAAGTGGTTCAAAGCTATATTTAGAATATTATACTAATATATTCAACATTGTTTACTCCTTGATCACCAATTTTGTCTACATTTCTTCAAATTTCCATTTCTACCAAAACGGGAAGATTTTCTTCCCAAAGTTTCAAAACTATAGTTAGGACTATATATTGGTTAGAATCCATTCTAAAGGGCTTCAAAGCTATATTTAGACTATTATACTAATATATTGAACTTTGGTTACTCCTTGATCACCAATTTTGTCTACATTTCTTCAAATTCCCATTTGTACCAAAACGGGACGATTTCGTTCCCAAAGTTTCAAAACTATACTTAGGACTATATATTGGTTAGAATCCATTCTAAAGGGGTTCAAATCTATATTTAGACTATTATAGTAATATATTGAACTTTGGTTACTCCTTGGTCACCAATTTTGTTTACATTTCTCTAAATTCCCATTTGTACCAAAACGGGACGATTTTCTTCCCAAAGTTTCAAAACTATAGTTACGACTATATATTGGTTGCATTCATTCCTAAAGTGGTTCAAAGCTATATTTAGAATATTATAACAATATATTCAACAATGGTTACTTCTTGGTCACCAATTTTGTCTACATTTCTCCAAATTCCCATTTGTACCAAAACGGGACGATTTTCTTCCCAAAGTTTCAAAACTATAGTTACGACTATATATTGGTTACATTCGTTTCTAAAGTGGTTCAAAGCTATATTTAGAATATTATACTAATATATTCAACATTGGTTATTACTTGATCACCAATTTTGTCTACATTTCTTCAAATTCCCATTTGTACCAAAACGGGACGATTTTCTTCCCAAAGTTTCAAAACTATAGTTACGACTATATATTGGTTGCATTCATTCCTAAAGTGGTTCAAAGCTATATTTAGAATATTATAATAGTATATTCAACAATGGTTACTTCTTGGTCACCAATTTTGTCTACATTTCTCCAAATTCCCATTTGTACCAAAACGGGACGATTTTCTTCCCAAAGTTTCAAAACTATAGTTACGACTATATATTGGTTACATTCGTTTCTAAAGTGGTTCAAAGCTATATTTAGAATATTATACTAATATATTCAACATTGGTTACTCCTTGATCACCAATTTTGTCTACATTTCTTCAAATTTCCATTTCTACCAAAACGGGACGATTTTCTTCCCAAAGTTTCAAAACTATAGTTACGACTATATATTGGTTGCATTCGTTCCTAAAGTTGTTCAAAGCTATATTTAGAATATTATAATAATATATTCAACATTGGTTACTTCTTGGTCACCAATTTTGTCTACATTTCTCCAAATTCCCATTTGTACCAAAACGGGACGATTTTCTTCCCAAAGTTTCAAAACTATAGTTACGACTATATATTGGTTACATTCGTTTCTAAAGTGGTTCAAAGCTATATTTAGAATATTATACTAATATATTCAACAATGGTTACTTCTTGGTCACCAATTTTGTCTACATTTCTCCAAATTCCCATTTGTACCAAAACGGGACGATTTTCTTCCCAAAGTTTCAAAACTATAGTTACGACTATATATTGGTTACATTCGTTTCTAAAGTGGTTCAAAGCTATATTTAGAATATTATACTAATATATTCAACATTGGTTATTACTTGATCACCAATTTTGTCTACATTTCTTCAAATTCCCATTTGTACCAAAACGGGACGATTTTCTTCCCAAAGTTTCAAAACTATAGTTACGACTATATATTGGTTGCATTCATTCCTAAAGTGGTTCAAAGCTATATTTAGAATATTATAATAGTATATTCAACAATGGTTACTTCTTGGTCACCAATTTTGTCTACATTTCTCCAAATTCCCATTTGTACCAAAACGGGACGATTTTCTTCCCAAAGTTTCAAAACTATAGTTACGACTATATATTGGTTACATTCGTTTCTAAAGTGGTTCAAAGCTATATTTAGAATATTATACTAATATATTCAACATTGGTTACTCCTTGATCACCAATTTTGTCTACATTTCTTCAAATTTCCATTTCTACCAAAACGGGACGATTTTCTTCCCAAAGTTTCAAAACTATAGTTACGACTATATATTGGTTGCATTCGTTCCTAAAGTTGTTCAAAGCTATATTTAGAATATTATAATAATATATTCAACATTGGTTACTTCTTGGTCACCAATTTTGTCTACATTTCTCCAAATTCCCATTTGTACCAAAACGGGACGATTTTCTTCCCAAAGTTTCAAAACTATAGTTACGACTATATATTGGTTACATTCGTTTCTAAAGTGGTTCAAAGCTATATTTAGAATATTATACTAATATATTCAACATTGGTTACTCCTTGATCACCAATTTTGTCTACATTTCTTCAAATTTCCATTTCTACCAAAACGGGACGATTTTCTTCCCAAAGTTTCAAAACTATAGTTACGACTATATATTGGTTGCATTCGTTTCTAAAGTGGTTCAAAGCTATATTTAGAATATTATACTAATATATTCAACATCGGTTACTCCTTGATCACCAATTTTGTCTACATTTCTTCAAATTTCCATTTCTACCAAAACGGGAATATTTTCTTCCCAAAGTTTCAAAACTATAGTTAGGACTATATATTGGTTAGAATCCATTCTAAAGGGCTTCAAAGCTATATTTAGACTATTATACTAATATGTTGAACTTTGGTTACTCCTTGATCACCAATTTTGTCTACATTTCTTCAAATTCCCATTTGTACCAACACGGGACGATTTCGTTCCCAAAGTTTCAAAACTATACTTAGGACTATATATTGGTTAGAATCCATTCTAAAGGGGTTCAAATCTATATTTAGACTATTATAGTAATATATTGAACTTTGGTTACTCCTTGGTCACCAATTTTGTTTACATTTCTCCAAATTCCCATTTGTAGCAAAACGGGACGATTTTCTTCCCAAAGTTTCAAAACTATAGTTACGACTATATATTGGTTGCATTCATTCCTAAAGTGGTTCAAAGCTATATTTAGAATATTATAACAATATATTCAACAATGGTTACTTCTTGGTCACCAATTTTGTCTACATTTCTCCAAATTCCCATTTGTACCAAAACGGGACGATTTTCATCCCAAAGTTTCAAAACTATAGTTACGACTATATATTGGTTACATTCGTTTCTAAATTGGTTCAAAGCTATATTTAGAATATTATACTAATATATTCAACATTGGTTACTACTTGATCACCAATTTTGTCTACATTTCTTCAAATTCCCATTTGTACCAAAACGGGACGATTTTCTTCCCAAAGTTTCAAAACTATAGTTACGACTATATATTGGTTGCATTCATTCCTAAAGTGGTTCAAAGCTATATTTAGAATATTATAATAATATATTCAACAATGGTTACTTCTTGGTCACCAATTTTGTCTACATTTCTCCAAATTCCCATTTGTACCAAAACGGGACGATTTTCTTCCCAAAGTTTCAAAACTATAGTTACGACTATATATTGGTTACATTCGTTTCTAAAGTGGTTCAAAGCTATATTTAGAATATTATACTAATATATTCAACATTGGTTACTCCTTGATCACCAATTTTGTCTACATTTCTTGAAATTTCCATTTCTACCAAAACGGGACGATTTTCTTCCCAAAGTTTCAAAACTATAGTTACGACTATATATTGGTTGCATTCGTTCCTAAAGTTGTTCAAAGCTATATTTAGAATATTATAATAATATATTCAACATTGGTTACTTCTTGGTCACCAATTTTGTCTACATTTCTCCAAATTCCCATTTGTACCAAAACGGGACGATTTTCTTCCCAAAGTTTCAAAACTATAGTTACGACTATATATTGGTTACATTCGTTTCTAAAGTGGTTCAAAGCTATATTTAGAATATTATACTAATATATTCAACATTGGTTACTCCTTGATCACCAATTTTGTCTACATTTCTTCAAATTTCCATTTCTACCAAAACGGGACGATTTTCTTCCCAAAGTTTCAAAACTATAGTTACGACTATATATTGGTTGCATTCGTTCCTAAAGTTGTTCAAAGCTATATTTAGAATATTATAATAATATATTCAACATTGGTTACTTCTTGGTCACCAATTTTGTCTACATTTCTCCAAATTCCCATTTGTACCAAAACGGGACGATTTTCTTCCCAAAGTTTCAAAACTATAGTTACGACTATATATTGGTTACATTCGTTTCTAAAGTGGTTCAAAGCTATATTTAGAATATTATACTAATATATTCAACATATGTTACTCCTTGATCACCAATTTTGTCTACATTTCTTCAAATTTCCATTTGTACCAAAACAGGACGATTTTCTTCCCAAAGTTTCAAAACTTTACTTAGGACTATATATTGGTTAGAATCCATTCTAAAGGGGTTCAAATCTATATTTAGACTATTATACTAATATATTGAACTTTGGTTACTCCTTGGTCACCAATTTTGTTTACATTTCTCCAAATTCCCATTTGTACCAAAACGGGACGATTTTCTTCCCAAAGTTTCAAAACTATAATTACGACTATATATTGGTTGCATTCATTCCTAAAGTGGTTCAAAGCTATATTTAGAATATTATAATCATATATTCAACAATGGTTACTTCTTGGTCACCAATTTTGTCTACATTTCTCCAAATTCCCATTTGTACCAAAACGGGACGATTTTATTCCCAAAGTTTCAAAACTATAGTTACGACTATATATTGGTTACATTCGTTTCTAAAGTGGTTCAAAGCTATATTTAGAATATTATACTAATATATTCAACATTGGTTACTACTTGATCACCAATTTTGTCTACATTTCTTCAAATTCCCATTTGTACCAAAACGGTACGATTTTCTTCCCAAAGTTTCAAAACTATAGTTACGACTATATATTGGTTACATTCGTTTCTAAAGTGGTTCAAAGCTATATTTAGAATATTATACTAATATATTCAACATTGGTTACTCCTTGATCACCAATTTTGTCTACATTTCTTCAAATTTCCATTTCTACCAAAACGGGACGATTTTCTTCCCAAAGTTTCAAAACTATAGTTACGACTATATATTGGTTGCATTCGTTTCTAAAGTGGTTCAAAGCTATATTTAGAATATTATACTAATATATTCAACATTGGTTACTCCTTGATCACCAATTTTGTCTACATTTCTTCAAATTTCCATTTCTACCAAAACGGGAATATTTTCTTCCTAAAGTTTCAAAACTATAGTTAGGACTATATATTGGTTAGAATCCATTCTAAAGGGCTTCAAAGCTATATTTAGACTATTATACTAATATATTGAACTTTGGTTACTCCTTGATCACCAATTTTGTCTACATTTCTTCAAATTCCCATTTGTACCAAAACGGGACGATTTTCTTCCCAAAGTTTCAAAACTATAGTTACGACTATATATTGGTTGCATTCATTCCTAAAGTGGTTCAAAGCTATATTTAGAATATTATAACAATATATTCAACAATGGTTACTTCTTGGTCACCAATTTTGTCTACATTTCTCCAAATTCCTATTTGTACCAAAACGGGACGATTTTCTTCCCAAAGTTTCAAAACTATAGTTACGACTATATATTGGTTACATTCGTTTCTAAAGTGGTTCAAAGCTATATTTAGAATATTATACTAATATATTCAACATTGGTTACTACTTGATCACCAATTTTGTCTACATTTCTTCAAATTCCCATTTGTACCAAAACGGGACGATTTTCTTCCCAAAGTTTCAAAACTATAGTTACGACTATATATTGGTTGCATTCATTCCTAAAGTGGTTCAAAGCTATATTTAGAATATTATAATAATATATTCAACAATGGTTACTTCTTGGTCACCAATTTTGTCTACATTTCTCCAAATTCCCATTTGTACCAAAACGGGACGATTTTCTTCCCAAAGTTTCAAAACTATAGTTACGACTATATATTGGTTACATTCGTTTCTAAAGTGGTTCAAAGCTATATTTAGAATATTATACTAATATATTCAACATTGGTTACTCCTTGATCACCAATTTTGTCTACATTTCTTCAAATTTCCATTTCTACCAAAACGGGACGATTTTCTTCCCAAAGTTTCAAAACTATAGTTACGACTATATATTGGTTGCATTCGTTTCTAAAGTGGTTCAAAGCTATATTTAGAATATTATACTAATATATTCAACATTGGTTACTCCTTGATCACCAATTTTGTCTACATTTCTTCAAATTTCCATTTCTACCAAAACGGGAATATTTTCTTCCTAAAGTTTCAAAACTATAGTTAGGACTATATATTGGTTAGAATCCATTCTAAAGGGCTTCAAAGCTATATTTAGACTATTATACTAATATATTGAACTTTGGTTACTCCTTGATCACCAATTTTGTCTACATTTCTTCAAATTCCCATTTGTACCAAAACGGGACGATTTTCTTCCCAAAGTTTCAAAACTATAGTTACGACTATATATTGGTTGCATTCATTCCTAAAGTGGTTCAAAGCTATATTTAGAATATTATAACAATATATTCAACAATGGTTACTTCTTGGTCACCAATTTTGTCTACATTTCTCCAAATTCCTATTTGTACCAAAACGGGACGATTTTCTTCCCAAAGTTTCAAAACTATAGTTACGACTATATATTGGTTACATTCGTTTCTAAAGTGGTTCAAAGCTATATTTAGAATATTATACTAATATATTCAACATTGGTTACTACTTGATCACCAATTTTGTCTACATTTCTTCAAATTCCCATTTGTACCAAAACGGGACGATTTTCTTCCCAAAGTTTCAAAACTATAGTTACGACTATATATTGGTTGCATTCATTCCTAAAGTGGTTCAAAGCTATATTTAGAATATTATAATAATATATTCAACAATGGTTACTTCTTGGTCACCAATTTTGTCTACATTTCTCCAAATTCCCATTTGTACCAAAACGGGACGATTTTCTTCCCAAAGTTTCAAAACTATAGTTACGACTATATATTGGTTACATTCGTTTCTAAAGTGGTTCAAAGCTATATTTAGAATATTATACTAATATATTCAACATTGGTTACGCCTTGATCACCAATTTTGTCTACATTTCTTGAAATTTCCATTTCTACCAAAACGGGACGATTTTCTTCCCAAAGTTTCAAAACTATAGTTACGACTATATATTGGTTGCATTCGTTCCTAAAGTTGTTCAAAGCTATATTTAGAATATTATAATAATATATTCAACATTGGTTACTTCTTGGTCACCAATTTTGTCTACATTTCTCCAAATTTCCATTTGTACCAAAACAGGACGATTTTCTTCCCAAAGTTTCAAAACTTTACTTAGGACTATATATTGGTTAGAATCCATTCTAAAGGGGTTCAAATCTATATTTAGACTATTATACTAATATATTGAACTTTGGTTACTCCTTGGTCACCAATTTTGTTTACATTTCTCCAAATTCCCATTTGTACCAAAACGGGACGATTTTCTTCCCAAAGTTTCAAAACTATAGTTACGACTATATATTGGTTGCATTCATTCCTAAAGTGGTTCAAAGCTATATTTAGAATATTATAATAATATATTCAACAATGGTTACTTCTTGGTCACCAATTTTGTCTACATTTCTCCAAATTCCCATTTGTACCAAAACGGGACGATTTTCTTCCCAAAGTTTCAAAACTATAGTTACGACTATATATTGGTTACATTCGTTTCTAAAGTGGTTCAAAGCTATATTTAGAATATTATACTAATATATTCAACATTGGTTACTACTTGATCACCAATTTTGTCTACATTTCTTCAAATTCCCATTTGTACCAAAACGGGACGATTTTCTTCCCAAAGTTTCAAAACTATAGTTACGACTATATATTGGTTACATTCGTTTCTAAAGTGGTTCAAAGCTATATTTAGAATATTATACTAATATATTCAACATTGGTTACTCCTTGATCACCAATTTTGTCTACATTTCTTCAAATTTCCATTTCTACCAAAACGGGACGATTTTCTTCCCAAAGTTTCAAAACTATAGTTACGACTATATATTGGTTGCATTCGTTCCTAAAGTTGTTCAAAGCTATATTTAGAATATTATAATAATATATTCAACATTGGTTACTTCTTGGTCACCAATTTTGTCTACATTTCTCCAAATTCCCATTTGTACCAAAACGGGACGATTTTCTTCCCAAAGTTTCAAAACTATAGTTACGACTATATATTGGTTACATTCGTTTCTAAAGTGGTTCAAAGCTATATTTAGAATATTATACTAATATATTCAACATTGGTTACTCCTTGATCACCAATTTTGTCTACATTTCTTCAAATTTCCATTTGTACCAAAACAGGACGATTTTCTTCCCAAAGTTTCAAAACTTTACTTAGGACTATATAATGGTTAGAATCCATTCTAAAGGGGTTCAAATCTATATTTAGACTATTATACTAATATAATGAACTTTGGTTACTTCTTGGTCACCAATTTTGTCTACATTTCTCCAAATTCCCATTTGTACCAAAACGGGACGATTTTCTTCCCAAAGTTTCAAAACTATAGTTACGACTATATATTGGTTACATTCGTTTCTAAAGTGGTTCAAAGCTATATTTAGAATATTATACTAATATATTCAACATTGGTTACTACTTGATCACCAGTTTTGTCTACATTTCTTCAAATTCCCATTTGTACCAAAACGGGACGATTTTCTTCCCAAAGTTTCAAAACTATAGTTACGACTATATATTGGTTGCATTCATTCCTAAAGTGGTTCAAAGCTATATTTAGAATATTATAATAATATATTCAACAATGGTTACTTCTTGGTCACTAATTTTGTCTACATTTCTCCAAATTCCCATTTGTACCAAAACGGGACGATTTTCTTCCCAAAGTTTCAAAACTATAGTTACGACTATATATTGGTTACATTCGTTTCTAAAGTGGTTCAAAGCTATATTTAGAATATTATACTAATATATTCAACATTGGTTACTCCTTGATCACCAATTTTGTCTACATTTCTTGAAATTTCCATTTCTACCAAAACGGGACGATTTTCTTCCCAAAGTTTCAAAACTATAGTTACGACTATATATTGGTTGCATTCGTTCCTAAAGTTGTTCAAAGCTATATTTAGAATATTATAATAATATATTCAACATTGGTTACTTCTTGGTCACCAATTTTGTCTACATTTCTCCAAATTCCCATTTGTACCAAAACGGGACGATTTTCTTCCCAAAGTTTCAAAACTATAGTTACGACTATATATTGGTTACATTCGTTTCTAAAGTGGTTCAAAGCTATATTTAGAATATTATACTAATATATTCAACATTGGTTACTCCTTGATCACCAATTTTGTCTACATTTCTTCAAATTTCCATTTGTACCAAAACAGGACGATTTTCTTCCCAAAGTTTCAAAACTTTACTTAGGACTATATATTGGTTAGAATCCATTCTAAAGGGGTTCAAATCTATATTTAGACTATTATACTAATATATTGAACTTTGGTTACTCCTTGGTCACCAATTTTGTTTACATTTCTCCAAATTCCCATTTGTACCAAAACGGGACGATTTTCTTCCCAAAGTTTCAAAACTATAGTTACGACTATATATTGGTTGCATTCATTCCTAAAGTGGTTCAAAGCTATATTTAGAATATTATAATAATATATTCAACAATGGTTACTTCTTGGTCACCAATTTTGTCTACATTTCTCCACATTCCCATTTGTACCAAAACGGGACGATTTTCTTCCCAAAGTTTCAAAACTATAGTTACGACTATATATTGGTTACATTCGTTTCTAAAGTGGTTCAAAGCTATATTTAGAATATTATACTAATATATTCAACATTGGTTACTACTTGATCACCAATTTTGTCTACATTTCTTCAAATTCCCATTTGTACCAAAACGGGACGATTTTCTTCCCAAAGTTTCAAAACTATAGTTACGACTATATATTGGTTACATTCGTTTCTAAAGTGGTTCAAAGCTATATTTAGAATATTATACTAATATATTCAACATTGGTTACTCCTTGATCACCAATTTTGTCTACATTTCTTCAAATTTCCATTTCTACCAAAACGGGACGATTTTCTTCCCAAAGTTTCAAAACTATAGTTACGACTATATATTGGTTGCATTCGTTCCTAAAGTTGTTCAAAGCTATATTTAGAATATTATAATAATATATTCAACATTGGTTACTTCTTGGTCACCAATTTTGTCTACATTTCTCCAAATTCCCATTTGTACCAAAACGGGACGATTTTCTTCCCAAAGTTTCAAAACTATAGTTACGACTATATATTTGTTACATTCGTTTCTAAAGTGGTTCAAAGCTATATTTAGAATATTATACTAATATATTCAACATTGGTTACTCCTTGATCACCAATTTTGTCTACATTTCTCCAAATTCCCATTTGTACCAAAACGGGACGATTTTCTTCCCAAAGTTTCAAAACTATAGTTACGACTATATATTGGTTGCATTCATTCCTAAAGTGGTTCAAAGCTATATTTAGAATATTATAATAATATATTCAACAATGGTTACTTCTTGGTCACCAATTTTGTCTACATTTCTCCAAATTCCCATTTGTACCAAAACGGGACGATTTTCTTCCCAAAGTTTCAAAACTATAGTTACGACTATATATTGGTTACATTCGTTTCTAAAGTGGTTCAAAGCTATATTTAGAATATTATACTAATATATTCAACATTGGTTACTCCTTGATCACCAATTTTGTCTACATTTCTTCAAATTTCCATTTCTACCAAAACGGGACGATTTTCTTCCCAAAGTTTCAAAACTATAGTTACGACTATATATTGGTTGCATTCGTTCCTAAAGTTGTTCAAAGCTATATTTAGAATATTATAATAATATATTCAACATTGGTTACTTCTTGGTCACCAATTTTGTCTACATTTCTCCAAATTCCCATTTGTACCAAAACGGGACAATTTTCTTCCCAAAGTTTCAAAACTATAGTTACGACTATATATTGGTTACATTCGTTTCTAAAGTGGTTCAAAGCTATATTTAGAATATTATACTAATATATTCAACATTGGTTACTCCTTGATCACCAATTTTGTCTACATTTCTTCAAATTTCCATTTGTACCAAAACGGGACGATTTTCTTCCCAAAGTTTCAAAACTATAGTTAGGACTATATATTGGTTAGAATCCATTCTAAAGGGGTTCAAAGCTATATTTAGACTATTATACTAATATATTGAACTTTGGTTACTCCTTGATCACCAATTTTGTCTACATTTCTTCAAATTCCCATTTGTACCAAAACGGGACGATTTCGTTCGCAAAGTTTCAAAACTTTACTTAGGACTATATATTGGTTAGAATCCATTCTAAAGGGCTTCAAAGCTATATTTAGACTATTATACTAATATATTGAACTTTGGTTACTCCTTGATCACCAATTTTGTCTACATTTCTTCAAATTCCCATTTGTACCAAAACGGGACGATTTCGTTCCCAAAGTTTCAAAACTATACTTAGGACTATATATTGGTTAGAATCCATTATAAAGGGCTTCAAAGCTATATTTAGACTATTATACTAATATATTGAACTTTGGTTACTCTTTGGTCACCAATTTTGTCTACATTTCTTCAAATTTCAATTTGTACCAAAACGGGACGATTTCCTTCCCAAAGTTTCAAAACTATAGTTAGGACTATATATTGGTTAGAATCCCTTCTAAAGGGGTTCAAATCTATATTTAGACTATTATAGTAATATATTGAACTTTGGTTACTCCTTGGTAACCAATTTTGTTTACATTTCCTCAAATTCCCATTTGTACCAAAACGGGACGATTTTCTTCCCAAAGTTTCAAAACTATAGTTACGACTATATATTGGTTGCATTCGTTCCTAAAGTGGTTCAAACCTATATTTAGAATATTATAATAATATATTCAACAATGGTTACTTCTTGGTCACCAATTTTGTCTACATTTCTCCAAATTCCCATTTGTACCAAAACGGGACGATTTTCTTCCCAAAGTTTCAAAACTATAGTTACGACTATATATTGGTTACATTCGTTTCTAAAGTGGTTCAAAGCTATATTTAGAATATTATACTAATATATTCAACATTGGTTACTACTTGATCACCAATTTTGTCTACATTTCTTCAAATTCCCATTTGTACCAAAACGGGACGATTTTCTTCCCAAAGTTTCAAAACTATAGTTAAGACTATATATTGGTTACATTCGTTTCTAAAGTGGTTCAAAGCTATATTTAGAATATTATACTAATATATTCAACATTGGTTACTCCTTGATCACCAATTTTGTCTACATTTCTTCAAATTTCCATTTCTACCAAAACGGGACGATTTTCTTCCCAAAGTTTCAAAACTATAGTTACGACTATATATTGGTTGCATTCGTTCCTAAAGTTGTTCAAAGCTATATTTAGAATATTATAATAATATATTCAACATTGGTTACTTCTTGGTCACCAATTTTGTCTACATTTCTCCAAATTCCCATTTGTACCAAAACGGGACAATTTTCTTCCCAAAGTTTCAAAACTATAGTTACGACTATATATTGGTTACATTCGTTTCTAAAGTGGTTCAAAGCTATATTTAGAATATTATACTAATATATTCAACATTGGTTACTCCTTGATCACCAATTTTGTCTACATTTCTTCAAATTTCCATTTGTACCAAAACGGGACGATTTTCTTCCCAAAGTTTCAAAACTATAGTTAGGACTATATATTGGTTAGAATCCATTCTAAAGGGGTTCAAAGCTATATTTAGACTATTATACTAATATATTGAACTTTGGTTACTCCTTGATCACCAATTTTGTCTACATTTCTTCAAATTCCCATTTGTACCAAAACGGGACGATTTCGTTCGCAAAGTTTCAAAACTTTACTTAGGACTATATATTGGTTAGAATCCATTCTAAAGGGCTTCAAAGCTATATTTAGACTATTATACTAATATATTGAACTTTGGTTACTCCTTGATCACCAATTTTGTCTACATTTCTTCAAATTCCCATTTGTACCAAAACGGGACGATTTCGTTCCCAAAGTTTCAAAACTATACTTAGGACTATATATTGGTTAGAATCCATTATAAAGGGCTTCAAAGCTATATTTAGACTATTATACTAATATATTGAACTTTGGTTACTCTTTGGTCACCAATTTTGTCTACATTTCTTCAAATTTCAATTTGTACCAAAACGGGACGATTTCCTTCCCAAAGTTTCAAAACTATAGTTAGGACTATATATTGGTTAGAATCCCTTCTAAAGGGGTTCAAATCTATATTTAGACTATTATAGTAATATATTGAACTTTGGTTACTCCTTGGTAACCAATTTTGTTTACATTTCCTCAAATTCCCATTTGTACCAAAACGGGACGATTTTCTTCCCAAAGTTTCAAAACTATAGTTACGACTATATATTGGTTGCATTCGTTCCTAAAGTGGTTCAAACCTATATTTAGAATATTATAATAATATATTCAACAATGGTTACTTCTTGGTCACCAATTTTGTCTACATTTCTCCAAATTCCCATTTGTACCAAAACGGGACGATTTTCTTCCCAAAGTTTCAAAACTATAGTTACGACTATATATTGGTTACATTCGTTTCTAAAGTGGTTCAAAGCTATATTTAGAATATTATACTAATATATTCAACATTGGTTACTACTTGATCACCAATTTTGTCTACATTTCTTCAAATTCCCATTTGTACCAAAACGGGACGATTTTCTTCCCAAAGTTTCAAAACTATAGTTAAGACTATATATTGGTTACATTCGTTTCTAAAGTGGTTCAAAGCTATATTTAGAATATTATACTAATATATTCAACATTGGTTACTCCTTGATCACCAATTTTGTCTACATTTCTTCAAATTTCCATTTCTACCAAAACGGGACGATTTTCTTCCCAAAGTTTCAAAACTATAGTTACGACTATATATTGGTTGCATTCGTTCCTAAAGTTGTTCAAAGCTATATTTAGAATATTATAATAATATATTCAACATTGGTTACTTCTTGGTCACCAATTTTGTCTACATTTCTCCAAATTCCCATTTGTACCAAAACGGGACGATTTTCTTCCCAAAGTTTCAAAACTATAGTTACGACTATATATTGGTTACATTCGTTTCTAAAGTGGTTCAAAGCTATATTTAGAATATTATACTAATATATTCAACATTGGTTACTCCTTGATCACCAATTTTGTCTACATTTCTTCAAATTTCCATTTGTACCAAAACAGGACGATTTTCTTCCCAAAGTTTCAAAACTTTACTTAGGACTATATAATGGTTAGAATCCATTCTAAAGGGGTTCAAATCTATATTTAGACTATTATACTAATATATTGAACTTTGGTTACTCCTTGGTCACCAATTTTGTTTACATTTCTCCAAATTCCCATTTGTACCAAAACGGGACGATTTTCTTCCCAAAGTTTCAAAACTATAGTTACGACTATATATTGGTTGCATTCATTCCTAAAGTGGTTCAAAGATATATTTAGAATATTATAATAATATATTCAATAATGGTTACTTCTTGGTCACCAATTTTGTCTACATTTCTCCAAATTCCCATTTGTACCAAAACGGGACGATTTTCTTCCCAAAGTTTCAAAACTATAGTTACGACTATATATTGGTTACATTCGTTTCTAAAGTGGTTCAAAGCTATATTTAGAATATTATACTAATATATTCAACATTGGTTACTACTTGATCACCAATTTTGTCTACATTTCTTCAAATTCCCATTTGTACCAAAACGGGACGATTTTCTTCCCAAAGTTTCAAAACTATAGTTACGACTATATATTGGTTGCATTCATTCCTAAAGTGGTTCAAAGCTATATTTAGAATATTATAATAATATATTCAACAATGGTTACTTCTTGGTCACCAATTTTGTCTACATTTCTCCAAATTCCCATTTGTACCAAAACGGGACGATTTTCTTCCCAAAGTTTCAAAACTATAGTTACGACTATATATTGGTTACATTCGTTTCTAAAGTGGTTCAAAGCTATATTTAGAATATTATACTAATATATTCAACATTGGTTACTCCTTGATCACCAATTTTGTCTACATTTCTTCAAATTTCCATTTCTACCAAAACGGGACGATTTTCTTCCCAAAGTTTCAAAACTATAGTTACGACTATATATTGGTTGCATTCGTTCCTAAAGTTGTTCAAAGCTATATTTAGAATATTATAATAATATATTCAACATTGGTTACTTCTTGGTCACCAATTTTGTCTACATTTCTCCAAATTCCCATTTATACCAAAACGGGACGATTTTCTTCCCAAAGTTTCAAAACTATAGTTACGACTATATATTGGTTACATTCGTTTCTAAAGTGGTTCAAAGCTATATTTAGAATATTATACTAATATATTCAACATTGGTTACTCCTGGATCACCAATTTTGTCTACATTTCTTCAAATTTCCATTTGTACCAAAACGGCACGATTTTCTTCCCAAAGTTTCAAAACTATAGTTAGGACTATATATTGGTTAGAATCCATTCTAAAGGGGTTCAAAGCTATATTTAGACTATTATACTAATATATTGAACTTTGGTTACTCCTTGATCACCAATTTTGTCTACATTTCTTCAAATTCCCATTTGTACCAAAACGGGACGATTTCGTTCCCAAAGTTTCAAAACTTTACTTAGGACTATATATTGGTTAGAATCCATTCTAAAGGGCTTCAAAGCTATATTTAGACTATTATACTAATATATTGAACTTTGGTTACTCCTTGATCACCAATTTTGTCTACATTTCTTCAAATTCCCATTTGTACCAAAACGGGACGATTTCGTTCCCAAAGTTTCAAAACTATACTTAGGACTATATATTGGTTAGAATCCATTATAAAGGGCTTCAAAGCTATATTTAGACTATTATACTAATATATTGAACTTTGGTTACTCTTTGGTCACCAATTTTGTCTACATTTCTTCAAATTTCAATTTGTACCAAAACGGGACGATTTCCTTCCCAAAGTTTCAAAACTATAGTTAGGACTATATATTGGTTAGAATCCCTTCTAAAGGGGTTCAAATCTATATTTAGACTATTATAGTAATATATTGAACTTTGGTTACTCCTTGGTAACCAATTTTGTTTACATTTCCTCAAATTCCCATTTGTACCAAAACGGGACGATTTTCTTCCCAAAGTTTCAAAACTATAGTTACGACTATATATTGGTTGCATTCGTTCCTAAAGTGGTTCAAACCTATATTTAGAATATTATAATAATATATTCAACAATGGTTACTTCTTGGTCACCAATTTTGTCTACATTTCTCCAAATTCCCATTTGTACCAAAACGGGAAGATTTTCTTCCCAAAGTTTCAAAACTATAGTTACGACTATATATTGGTTACATTCGTTTCTAAAGTGGTTCAAAGCTATATTTAGAATATTATACTAATATATTCAACATTGGTTACTACTTGATCACCAATTTTGTCTACATTTCTTCAAATTCCCATTTGTACCAAAACGGGACGATTTTCTTCCCAAAGTTTTAAAACTATAGTTAGGACTATATATTGGTTAGAATCCATTATAAAGGGCTTCAAAGCTATATTTAGACTATTATACTAATATATTGAACTTTGGTTACTCTTTGGTCACCAATTTTGTCTACATTTCTTCAAATTTCAATTTGTACCAAAACGGGACGATTTCCTTCCCAAAGTTTCAAAACTATAGTTAGGACTATATATTGGTTAGAATCCCTTCTAAAGGGGTTCAAATCTATATTTAGACTATTATAGTAATATATTGAACTTTGGTTACTCCTTGGTAACCAATTTTGTTTACATTTCCTCAAATTCCCATTTGTACCAAAACGGGACGATTTTCTTCCCAAAGTTTCAAAACTATAGTTACGACTATATATTGGTTGCATTCGTTCCTAAAGTGGTTCAAACCTATATTTAGAATATTATAATAATATATTCAACAATGGTTACTTCTTGGTCACCAATTTTGTCTACATTTCTCCAAATTCCCATTTGTACCAAAACGGGAAGATTTTCTTCCCAAAGTTTCAAAACTATAGTTACGACTATATATTGGTTACATTCGTTTCTAAAGTGGTTCAAAGCTATATTTAGAATATTATACTAATATATTCAACATTGGTTACTACTTGATCACCAATTTTGTCTACATTTCTTCAAATTCCCATTTGTACCAAAACGGGACGATTTTCTTCCCAAAGTTTTAAAACTATAGTTACGACTATATATTGGTTGCATTCATTCCTAAAGTGGTTCAAAGCTATATTTAGAATATTATAATAATATATTCAACAATGGTTACTTCTTGGTCACCAATTTTGTCTACATTTCTCCAAATTCCCATTTGTACCAAAACGGGACGATTTTCTTCCCAAAGTTTCAAAACTATAGTTACGACTATATATTGGTTACATTCGTTTCTAAAGTGGTTCAAAGCTATATTTAGAATATTATACTAATATATTCAACATTGGTTACTCCTTGATCACCAATTTTGTTTACATTTCCTCAAATTCCCATTTGTACCAAAACGGGACGATTTTCTTCCCAAAGTTTCAAAACTATAGTTACGACTATATATTGGTTGCATTCGTTCCTAAAGTGGTTCAAACCTATATTTAGAATATTATAATAATATATTCAACAATGGTTACTTCTTGGTCACCAATTTTGTCTACATTTCTCCAAATTCCCATTTGTACCAAAACGGGACGATTTTCTTCCCAAAGTTTCAAAACTATAGTTACGACTATATATTGGTTACATTCGTTTCTAAAGTGGTTCAAAGCTATATTTAGAATATTATACTAATATATTCAACATTGGTTACTACTTGATCACCAATTTTGTCTACATTTCTTCAAATTCCCATTTGTACCAAAACGGGACGATTTTCTTCCCAAAGTTTCAAAACTATAGTTACGACTATATATTGGTTGCATTCATTCCTAAAGTGGTTCAAAGCTATATTTAGAATATTATAATAATATATTCAACAATGGTTACTTCTTGGTCACCAATTTTGTCTACATTTCTCCAAATTCCCATTTGTACCAAAACGGGACGATTTTCTTCCCAAAGTTTCAAAACTATAGTTACGACTATATATTGGTTACATTCGTTTCTAAAGTGGTTCAAATCTATATTTAGAATATTATACTAATATATTCAACATTGGTTACTCCTTGATCACCAATTTTGTCTACATTTCTTCAAATTTCCATTTCTACCAAAACGGGACTATTTTCTTCCCAAAGTTTCAAAACTATAGTTACGACTATATATTGGTTGCATTCGTTCCTAAAGTTGTTCAAAGCTATATTTAGAATATTATAATAATATATTCAACATTGGTTACTTCTTGGTCACCAATTTTGTCTACATTTCTCCAAATTCCCATTTGTACCAAAACGGGACGATTTTCTTCCCAAAGTTTCAAAACTATAGTTACGACTATATATTGGTTACATTCGTTTCTAAAGTGGTTCAAAGCAATATTTAGAATATTATACTAATATATTCAACATTGGTTACTCCTTGATCACCAATTTTGTCTACATTTCTTCAAATTTCCATTTGTACCAAAACAGGACGATTTTCTTCCCAAAGTTTCAAAACTTTACTTAGGACTATATATTGGTTAGAATCCATTCTAAAGGGGTTCAAATCTATATTTAGACTATTATACTAATATATTGAACTTTGGTTACTCTTTGGTCACCAATTTTGTCTACATTTCTTCAAATTTCAATTTGTACCAAAACGGGACGATTTCCTTCCCAAAGTTTCAAAACTATAGTTAGGACTATATATTGGTTAGAATCCCTTCTAAAGGGGTTCAAATCTATATTTAGACTATTATAGTAATATGTTGAACTTTGGTTACTCCTTGGTAACCAATTTTGTTTACATTTCCTCAAATTCCCATTTGTACCAAAACGGGACGATTTTCTTCCCAAAGTTTCAAAACTATAGTTACGACTATATATTGGTTGCATTCGTTCCTAAAGTGGTTCAAACCTATATTTAGAATATTATAATAATATATTCAACAATGGTTACTTCTTGGTCACCAATTTTGTCTACATTTCTCCAAATTCCCATTTGTACCAAAACGGGACGATTTTCTTCCCAAAGTTTCAAAACTATAGTTACGACTATATATTGGTTACATTCGTTTCTAAAGTGGTTCAAAGCTATATTTAGAATATTATACTAATATATTCAACATTGGTTACTCCTTGATCACCAATTTTGTTTACATTTCCTCAAATTCCCATTTGTACCAAAACGGGACGATTTTCTTCCCAAAGTTTCAAAACTATAGTTACGACTATATATTGGTTGCATTCGTTCCTAAAGTGGTTCAAACCTATATTTAGAATATTATAATAATATATTCAACAATGGTTACTTCTTGGTCACCAATTTTGTCTACATTTCTCCAAATTCCCATTTGTACCAAAACGGGACGATTTTCTTCCCAAAGTTTCAAAACTATAGTTACGACTATATATTGGTTACATTCGTTTCTAAAGTGGTTCAAAGCTATATTTAGAATATTATACTAATATATTCAACATTGGTTACTACTTGATCACCAATTTTGTCTACATTTCTTCAAATTCCCATTTGTACCAAAACGGGACGATTTTCTTCCCAAAGTTTCAAAACTTTAGTTACGACTATATATTGGTTGCATTCATTCCTAAAGTGGTTCAAAGCTATATTTAGAATATTATAATAATATATTCAACAATGGTTACTTCTTGGTCACCAATTTTGTCTACATTTCTCCAAATTCCCATTTGTACCAAAACGGGACGATTTTCTTCCCAAAGTTTCAAAACTATAGTTACGACTATATATTGGTTACATTCGTTTCTAAAGTGGTTCAAATCTATATTTAGAATATTATACTAATATATTCAACATTGGTTACTCCTTGATCACCAATTTTGTCTACATTTCTTCAAATTTCCATTTCTACCAAAACGGGACGATTTTCTTCCCAAAGTTTCAAAACTATAGTTACGACTATATATTGGTTGCATTCGTTCCTAAAGTTGTTCAAAGCTATATTTAGAATATTATAATAATATATTCAACATTGGTTACTTCTTGGTCACCAATTTTGTCTACATTTCTCCAAATTCCCATTTGTACCAAAACGGGACGATTTTCTTCCCAAAGTTTCAAAACTATAGTTACGACTATATATTGGTTACATTCGTTTCTAAAGTGGTTCAAAGCAATATTTAGAATATTATACTAATATATTCAACATTGGTTACTCCTTGATCACCAATTTTGTCTACATTTCTTCAAATTTCCATTTGTACCAAAACAGGACGATTTTCTTCCCAAAGTTTCAAAACTTTACTTAGGACTATATATTGGTTAGAATCCATTCTAAAGGGGTTCAAATCTATATTTAGACTATTATACTAATATATTGAACTTTGGTTACTCTTTGGTCACCAATTTTGTCTACATTTCTTCAAATTTCAATTTGTACCAAAACGGGACGATTTCCTTCCCAAAGTTTCAAAACTATAGTTAGGACTATATATTGGTTAGAATCCCTTCTAAAGGGGTTCAAATCTATATTTAGACTATTATAGTAATATGTTGAACTTTGGTTACTCCTTGGTAACCAATTTTGTTTACATTTCCTCAAATTCCCATTTGTACCAAAACGGGACGATTTTCTTCCCAAAGTTTCAAAACTATAGTTACGACTATATATTGGTTGCATTCGTTCCTAAAGTGGTTCAAACCTATATTTAGAATATTATAATAATATATTCAACAATGGTTACTTCTTGGTCACCAATTTTGTCTACATTTCTCCAAATTCCCATTTGTACCAAAACGGGACGATTTTCATCCCAAAGTTTCAAAACTATAGTTACGACTATATATTGGTTACATTCGTTTCTAAAGTGGTTCAAAGCTATATTTAGAATATTATACTAATATATTCAACATTGGTTACTACTTGATCACCAATTTTGTCTACATTTCTTCAAATTCCCATTTGTACCAAAACGGGACGATTTTCTTCCCAAAGTTTCAAAACTATAGTTACGACTATATATTGGTTGCATTCATTCCTAAAGTGGTTCAAAGCTATATTTAGAATATTATAATAATATATTCAACAATGGTTACTTCTTGGTCACCAATTTTGTCTACATTTCTCCAAATTCCCATTTGTACCAAAACGGGACGATTTTCATCCCAAAGTTTCAAAACTATAGTTACGACTATATATTGGTTACATTCGTTTCTAAAGTGGTTCAAATCTATATTTAGAATATTATACTAATATATTCAACATTGGTTACTCCTTGATCACCAATTTTGTCTACATTTCTTCAAATTTCCATTTCTACCAAAACGGGACGATTTTCTTCCCAAAGTTTCAAAACTATAGTTACGACTATATATTGGTTGCATTCGTTCCTAAAGTTGTTCAAAGCTATATTTAGAATATTATAATAATATATTCAACATTGGTTACCTCTTGGTCACCAATTTTGTCTACATTTCTCCAAATTCCCATTTGTACCAAAACGGGACGATTTTCTTCCCAAAGTTTCAAAACTATAGTTACGACTATATATTGGTTACATTCGTTTCTAAAGTGGTTCAAAGCAATATTTAGAATATTATACTAATATATTCAACATTGGTTACTCCTTGATCACCAATTTTGTCTACATTTCTTCAAATTTCCATTTGTACCAAAACAGGACGATTTTCTTCCCAAAGTTTCAAAACTTTACTTAGGACTATATATTGGTTAGAATCCATTCTAAAGGGGTTCAAATCTATATTTAGACTATTATACTAATATATTGAACTTTGGTTACTCCTTGGTCACCAATTTTGTTTACATTTCTCCAAATTCCCATTTGTACCAATACGGGACGATTTCGTTCCCAAAGTTTCAAAACTATACTTAGGACTATATATTGGTTAGAATCCATTCTAAAGGGCTTCAAAGCTATATTTAGACTATTATACTAATATATTGAACTTTGGTTACTCTTTGGTCACCAATTTTGTCTACATTTCTTCAAATTTCAATTTGTACCAAAACGGGACGATTTCCTTCCCAAAGTTTCAAAACTATAGTTAGGACTATATATTGGTTAGAATCCCTTCTAAAGGGGTTCAAATCTATATTTAGACTATTATAGTAATATGTTGAACTTTGGTTACTCCTTGGTAACCAATTTTGTTTACATTTCCTCAAATTCCCATTTGTACCAAAACGGGACGATTTTCTTCCCAAAGTTTCAAAACTATAGTTACGACTATATATTGGTTGCATTCGTTCCTAAAGTGGTTCAAACCTATATTTAGAATATTATAATAATATATTCAACAATGGTTACTTCTTGGTCACCAATTTTGTCTACATTTCTCCAAATTCCCATTTGTACCAAAACGGGACGATTTTCTTCCCAAAGTTTCAAAACTATAGTTACGACTATATATTGGTTACATTCGTTTCTAAAGTGGTTCAAATCTATATTTAGAATATTATACTAATATATTCAACATTGGTTACTCCTTGATCACCAATTTTGTCTACATTTCTTCAAATTTCCATTTCTACCAAAACGGGACGATTTTCTTCCCAAAGTTTCAAAACTATAGTTACGACTATATATTGGTTGCATTCGTTCCTAAAGTTGTTCAAAGCTATATTTAGAATATTATAATAATATATTCAACATTGGTTACCTCTTGGTCACCAATTTTGTCTACATTTCTCCAAATTCCCATTTGTACCAAAACGGGACGATTTTCTTCCCAAAGTTTCAAAACTATAGTTACGACTATATATTGGTTACATTCGTTTCTAAAGTGGTTCAAAGCAATATTTAGAATATTATACTAATATATTCAACATTGGTTACTCCTTGATCACCAATTTTGTCTACATTTCTTCAAATTTCCATTTGTACAAAAACAGGACGATTTTCTTCCCAAAGTTTCAAAACTTTACTTAGGACTATATATTGGTTAGAATCCATTCTAAAGGGGTTCAAATCTATATTTAGACTATTATACTAATATATTGAACTTTGGTTACTCCTTGGTCACCAATTTTGTTTACATTTCTCCAAATTCCCATTTGTACCAATACGGGACGATTTCGTTCCCAAAGTTTCAAAACTATACTTAGGACTATATATTGGTTAGAATCCATTCTAAAGGGCTTCAAAGCTATATTTAGACTATTATACTAATATATTGAACTTTGGTTACTCTTTGGTCACCAATTTTGTCTACATTTCTTCAAATTTCAATTTGTACCAAAACGGGACGATTTCCTTCCCAAAGTTTCAAAACTATAGTTAGGACTATATATTGGTTAGAATCCCTTCTAAAGGGGTTCAAATCTATATTTAGACTATTATAGTAATATGTTGAACTTTGGTTACTCCTTGGTAACCAATTTTGTTTACATTTCCTCAAATTCCCATTTGTACCAAAACGGGACGATTTTCTTCCCAAAGTTTCAAAACTATAGTTACGACTATATATTGGTTGCATTCGTTCCTAAAGTGGTTCAAACCTATATTTAGAATATTATAATAATATATTCAACAATGGTTACTTCTTGGTCACCAATTTTGTCTACATTTCTCCAAATTCCCATTTGTACCAAAACGGGACGATTTTCTTCCCAAAGTTTCAAAACTATAGTTACGACTATATATTGGTTACATTCGTTTCTAAAGTGGTTCAAAGCTATATTTAGAATATTATACTAATATATTCAACATTGGTTACTACTTGATCACCAATTTTGTCTACATTTCTTCAAATTTCCATTTGTACCAAAACGGGACGATTTTCTTCCCAAAGTTTCAAAACTATAGTTACGACTATATATTGGTTACATTCGTTCCTAAAGTGGTTCAAAGCTATATTCAGAATATTATACTAATATATTCAACATTGGTTACTCCTTGGTCACCAATTTTGTCTACATTTCTTCAAATTTCAATTTGTACCAAAACGGGACGATTTCCTTCCCAAAGTTTCAAAACTATAGTTAGGACTATATATTGGTTAGAATCCCTTCTAAAGGGGTTCAAATCTATATTTAGACTATTATAGTAATATATTGAACTTTGGTTACTCCTTGGTAACCAATTTTGTTTACATTTCCTCAAATTCCCATTTGTACCAAAACGGGACGATTTTCTTCCCAAAGTTTCAAAACTATAGTTACGACTATATATTGGTTGCATTCGTTCCTAAAGTGGTTCAAACCTATATTTAGAATATTATAATAATATATTCAACAATGGTTACTTCTTGGTCACCAATTTTGTCTACATTTCTCCAAATTCCCATTTGTACCAAAACGGGACGATTTTCTTCCCAAAGTTTCAAAACTATAGTTACGACTATATATTGGTTACATTCGTTTCTAAAGTGGTTCAAAGCTATATTTAGAATATTATACTAATATATTCAACATTGGTTACTACTTGATCACCAATTTTGTCTACATTTCTTCAAATTCCCATTTGTACCAAAACGGGACGATTTTCTTCCCAAAGTTTCAAAACTATAGTTACGACTATATATTGGTTGCATTCATTCCTAAAGTGGTTCAAAGCTATATTTAGAATATTATAATAATATATTCAACAATGGTTACTTCTTGGTCACCAATTTTGTCTACATTTCTCCAAATTCCCATTTGTACCAAAACGGGACGATTTTCTTCCCAAAGTTTCAAAACTATAGTTACGACTATATATTGGTTACATTCGTTTCTAAAGTGGTTCAAAGCTATATTTAGAATATTATACTAATATATTCAACATTGGTTACTCCTTGATCACCAATTTTGTTTACATTTCCTCAAATTCCCATTTGTACCAAAACGGGACGATTTTCTTCCCAAAGTTTCAAAACTATAGTTACGACTATATATTGGTTGCATTCGTTCCTAAAGTGGTTCAAACCTATATTTAGAATATTATAATAATATATTCAACAATGGTTACTTCTTGGTCACCAATTTTGTCTACATTTCTCCAAATTCCCATTTGTACCAAAACGGGACGATTTTCTTCCCAAAGTTTCAAAACTATAGTTACGACTATATATTGGTTACATTCGTTCCTAAAGTGGTTCAAAGCTATATTCAGAATATTATACTAATATATTCAACATTGGTTACTCCTTGGTCACCAATTTTGTCTACATTTCTTCAAATTTCAATTTGTACCAAAACGGGACGATTTCCTTCCCAAAGTTTCAAAACTATAGTTAGGACTATATATTGGTTAGAATCCCTTCTAAAGGGGTTCAAATCTATATTTAGACTATTATAGTAATATATTGAACTTTGGTTACTCCTTGGTAACCAATTTTGTTTACATTTCCTCAAATTCCCATTTGTACCAAAACGGGACGATTTTCTTCCCAAAGTTTCAAAACTATAGTTACGACTATATATTGGTTGCATTCGTTCCTAAAGTGGTTCAAACCTATATTTAGAATATTATAATAATATATTCAACAATGGTTACTTCTTGGTCACCAATTTTGTCTACATTTCTCCAAATTCCCATTTTTACCAAAACGGGACGATTTTCTTCCCAAAGTTTCAAAACTATAGTTACGACTATATATTGGTTGCATTCGTTCCTAAAGTGGTTCAAACCTATATTTAGAATATTATAATAATATATTCAACAATGGTTACTTCTTGGTCACCAATTTTGTCTACATTTCTCCAAATTCCCATTTTTACCAAAACGGGACGATTTTCTTCCCAAAGTTTCAAAACTATAGTTACGACTATATATTGGTTGCATTCGTTCCTAAAGTGGTTCAAACCTATATTTAGAATATTATAATAATATATTCAACAATGGTTACTTCTTGGTCACCAATTTTGTCTACATTTCTCCAAATTCCCATTTGTACCAAAACGGGACGATTTTCTTCCCAAAGTTTCAAAACTATAGTTACGACTATATATTGGTTACATTCGTTTCTAAAGTGGTTCAAAGCTATATTTAGAATATTATACTAATATATTCAACATTGGTTACTACTTGATCACCAATTTTGTCTACATTTCTTCAAATTTCCATTTGTACCAAAACGGGACGATTTTCTTCCCAAAGTTTCAAAACTATAGTTACGACTATATATTGGTTACATTCGTTCCTAAAGTGGTTCAAAGCTATATTCAGAATATTATACTAATATATTCAACATTGGTTACTCCTTGGTCACCAATTTTGTCTACATTTCTTCAAATTTCAATTTGTACCAAAACGGGACGATTTCCTTCCCAAAGTTTCAAAACTATAGTTAGGACTATATATTGGTTAGAATCCCTTCTAAAGGGGTTCAAATCTATATTTAGACTATTATAGTAATATATTGAACTTTGGTTACTCCTTGGTAACCAATTTTGTTTACATTTCCTCAAATTCCCATTTGTACCAAAACGGGACGATTTTCTTCCCAAAGTTTCAAAACTATAGTTACGACTATATATTGGTTGCATTCGTTCCTAAAGTGGTTCAAACCTATATTTAGAATATTATAATAATATATTCAACAATGGTTACTTCTTGGTCACCAATTTTGTCTACATTTCTCCAAATTCCCATTTGTACCAAAACGGGACGATTTTCTTCCCAAAGTTTCAAAACTATAGTTACGACTATATATTGGTTACATTCGTTTCTAAAGTGGTTCAAAGCTATATTTAGAATATTATACTAATATATTCAACATTGGTTACTACTTGATCACCAATTTTGTCTACATTTCTTCAAATTCCCATTTGTACCAAAACGGGACGATTTTCTTCCCAAAGTTTCAAAACTATAGTTACGACTATATATTGGTTGCATTCATTCCTAAAGTGGTTCAAAGCTATATTTAGAATATTATAATAATATATTCAACAATGGTTACTTCTTGGTCACCAATTTTGTCTACATTTCTCCAAATTCCCATTTGTACCAAAACGGGACGATTTTCTTCCCAAAGTTTCAAAACTATAGTTACGACTATATATTGGTTACATTCGTTTCTAAAGTGGTTCAAAGCTATATTTAGAATATTATACTAATATATTCAACATTGGTTACTCCTTGATCACCAATTTTGTTTACATTTCCTCAAATTCCCATTTGTACCAAAACGGGACGATTTTCTTCCCAAAGTTTCAAAACTATAGTTACGACTATATATTGGTTGCATTCGTTCCTAAAGTGGTTCAAACCTATATTTAGAATATTATAATAATATATTCAACAATGGTTACTTCTTGGTCACCAATTTTGTCTACATTTCTCCAAATTCCCATTTGTACCAAAACGGGACGATTTTCTTCCCAAAGTTTCAAAACTATAGTTACGACTATATATTGGTTACATTCGTTCCTAAAGTGGTTCAAAGCTATATTCAGAATATTATACTAATATATTCAACATTGGTTACTCCTTGGTCACCAATTTTGTCTACATTTCTTCAAATTTCAATTTGTACCAAAACGGGACGATTTCCTTCCCAAAGTTTCAAAACTATAGTTAGGACTATATATTGGTTAGAATCCCTTCTAAAGGGGTTCAAATCTATATTTAGACTATTATAGTAATATATTGAACTTTGGTTACTCCTTGGTAACCAATTTTGTTTACATTTCCTCAAATTCCCATTTGTACCAAAACGGGACGATTTTCTTCCCAAAGTTTCAAAACTATAGTTACGACTATATATTTGTTGCATTCGTTCCTAAAGTGGTTCAAACCTATATTTAGAATATTATAATAATATATTCAACAATGGTTACTTCTTGGTCACCAATTTTGTCTACATTTCTCCAAATTCCCATTTGTACCAAAACGGGACGATTTTCTTCCCAAAGTTTCAAAACTATAGTTACGACTATATATTGGTTACATTCGTTTCTAAAGTGGTTCAAAGCTATATTTCGAATATTATACTAATATATTCAACATTGGTTACTACTTGATCACCAATTTTGTCTACATTTCTTCAAATTCCCATTTGTACCAAAACGGGAAGATTTTCTTCCCAAAGTTTCAAAACTATAGTTACGACTATATATTGGTTGCATTCATTCCTAAAGTGGTTCAAAGCTATATTTAGAATATTATAATAATATATTCAACAATGGTTACTTCTTGGTCACCAATTTTGTCTACATTTCTCCAAATTCCCATTTGTACCAAAACGGGACGATTTTCTTCCCAAAGTTTCAAAACTATAGTTACGACTATATATTGGTTACATTCGTTTCTAAAGTGGTTCAAAGCTATATTTAGAATATTATACTAATATATTCAACATTGGTTACTCCTTGATCACCAATTTTGTTTACATTTCCTCAAATTCCCATTTGTACCAAAACGGGACGATTTTCTTCCCAAAGTTTCAAAACTATAGTTACGACTATATATTGGTTGCATTCGTTCCTAAAGTGGTTCAAACCTATATTTAGAATATTATAATAATATATTCAACAATGGTTACTTCTTGGTCACCAATTTTGTCTACATTTCTCCAAATTCCCATTTGTACCAAAACGGGACGATTTTCTTCCCAAAGTTTCAAAACTATAGTTATGACTATATATTGGTTACATTCGTTTCTAAAGTGGTTCAAAGCTATATTTAGAATATTATACTAATATATTCAACATTAATTACTACTTGATCACCAATTTTGTCTACATTTCTTCAAATTCCCATTTGTACCAAAACGGGACGATTTTCTTCCCAAAGTTTCAAAACTATAGTTACGACTATATATTGGTTGCATTCATTCCTAAAGTGGTTCAAAGCTATATTTAGAATATTATAATAATATATTCAACAATGGTTACTTCTTGGTCACCAATTTTGTCTACATTTCTCCAAATTCCCATTTGTACCAAAACGGGACGATTTTCTTCCCAAAGTTTCAAAACTATAGTTACGACTATATATTGGTTACATTCGTTTCTAAAGTGGTTCAAAGCTATATTTAGAATATTATACTAATATATTCAACATTGGTTACTCCTTGATCACCAATTTTGTCTACATTTCTTCAAATTTCCATTTCTACCAAAACGGGACGATTTTCTTCCCAAAGTTTCAAAACTATAGTTACGACTATATATTGGTTGCATTCGTTCCTAAAGTTGTTCAAAGCTATATTTAGAATATTATAATAATATATTCAACATTGGTTACTTCCTGGTCACCAATTTTGTCTACATTTCTCCAAATTCCCATTTGTACCAAAACGGGACGATTTTCTTCCCAAAGTTTCAAAACTATAGTTACGACTATATATTGGTTACATTCGTTTCGAAAGTGGTTCAAAGCAATATTTAGAATATTATACTAATATATTCAACATTGGTTACTCCTTGATCACCAATTTTGTCTACATTTCTTCAAATTTCCATTTGTACCAAAACAGGACGATTTTCTTCCCAAAGTTTCAAAACTTTACTTAGGACTATATATTGGTTAGAATCCATTCTAAAGGGGTTCAAATCTATATTTAGACTATTATACTAATATATTGAACTTTGGTTACTCCTTGGTCACCAATTTTGTTTACATTTCTCCAAATTCCCATTTGTACCAAAACGGGACGATTTCGTTCCCAAAGTTTCAAAACTATACTTAGGACTATATATTGGTTAGAATCCATTCTAAAGGGCTTCAAAGCTATATTTACACTATTATACTAATATATTGAACTTTGGTTACTCTTTGGTCACCAATTTTGTCTACATTTCTTCAAATTTCAATTTGTACCAAAACGGGACGATTTCCTTCCCAAGGTTTCAAAACTATAGTTAGGACTATATATTGGTTAGAATCCCTTCTAAAGGGGTTCAAATCTATATTTAGACTATTATAGTAATATATTGAACTTTGGTTACTCCTTGGTAACCAATTTTGTTTACATTTCCTCAAATTCCCATTTGTACCAAAACGGGACGATTTTCTTCCCAATGTTTCAAAACTATAGTTACGACTATATATTGGTTGCATTCGTTCCTAAAGTGGTTCAAACCTATATTTAGAATATTATAATAATATATTCAACAATGGTTACTTCTTGGTCACCAATTTTGTCTACATTTCTCCAAATTCCCATTTGTACCAAAACGGGACGATTTTCTTCCCAAAGTTTCAAAACTATAGTTACGACTATATATTGGTTACATTCGTTTCTAAAGTGGTTCAAAGCTATATTTAGAATATTATACTAATATATTAAACATTGGTTACTACTTGATCACCAATTTTGTCTACATTTCTTCAAATTTCCATTTGTACCAAAACGGGACGATTTTCTTCCCAAAGTTTCAAAACTATAGTTACGACTATATATTGGTTACATTCGTTCCTAAAGTGGTTCAAAGCTATATTTAGAATATTATACTAATATATTCAACATTGGTTACTCCTTGATCACCAATTTTGTCTACATTTCTTCAAATTTCCATTTGTACCAAAACAGGACGATTTTCTTCCCAAAGTTTCAAAACTTTACTTAGGACTATATATTGGTTAGAATCCATTCTAAAGGGGTTCAAATCTATATTTAGACTATTATACTAATATATTGAACTTTGGTTACTCCTTGGTCACCAATTTTGTTTACATTTCTCCAAATTCCCATTTGTACCAAAACGGGACGATTTCGTTCCCAAAGTTTCAAAACTATACTTAGGACTATATATTGGTTAGAATCCATTCTAAAGGGCTTCAAAGCTATATTTAGACTATTATACTAATATATTGAACTTTGGTTACTCTTTGGTCACCAATTTTGTCTACATTTCTTCAAATTTCAATTTGTACCAAAACGGGACGATTTCCTTCCCAAATTTTCAAAACTATAGTTAGGACTATATATTGGTTAGAATCCCTTCTAAAGGGGTTCAAATCTATATTTAGACTATTATAGTAATATATTGAACTTTGGTTACTCCTTGGTAACCAATTTTGTTTACATTTCCTCAAATTCCCATTTGTACCAAAACGGGACGATTTTCTTCCCAAAGTTTCAAAACTATAGTTACGACTATATATTGGTTGCATTCGTTCCTAAAGTGGTTCAAACCTATATTTAGAATATTATAATAATATATTCAACAATGGTTACTTATTGGTCACCAATTTTGTCTACATTTCTCCAAATTCCCATTTGTACCAAAACGGGACGATTTTCTTCCCAAAGTTTCAAAACTATAGTTACGACTATATATTGGTTACATTCGTTTCTAAAGTGGTTCAAAGCTATATTTAGAATATTATACTAATATATTCAACATTGGTTACTCCTTGATCACCAATTTTGTCTACATTTCTTCAAATTTCCATTTGTACCAAAACGGGACGATTTTCTTCCCAAAGTTTCAAAACTATAGTTAGGACTATATATTGGTTAGAATCCCTTCTAAAGGGGTTCAAAGCTATATTTAGACTATTATACTAATATATTGAACTTTGGTTACTCCTTGATCACCAATTTTGTCTACATTTCTTCAAATTCCCATTGGTACCAAAACGGGACGATTTCGTTCCCAAAGTTTCAAAACTTTACTTAGGACTATATATTGGTTAGAATCCATTCTAAAGGGCTTCAAAGCTATATTTAGACTATTATACTAATATATTGAACTTTGGTTACTCCTTGGTAACCAATTTTGTTTACATTTCCTCAAATTCCCATTTGTACCAAAACGGGACGATTTTCTTCCCAAAGTTTCAAAACTATAGTTACGACTATATATTTGTTGCATTCGTTCCTAAAGTGGTTCAAACCTATATTTAGAATATTATAATAATATATTCAACAATGGTTACTTCTTGGTCACCAATTTTGTCTACATTTCTCCAAATTCCCATTTGTACCAAAACGGGACGATTTTCTTCCCAAAGTTTCAAAACTATAGTTACGACTATATATTGGTTACATTCGTTTCTAAAGTGGTTCAAAGCTATATTTCGAATATTATACTAATATATTCAACATTGGTTACTACTTGATCACCAATTTTGTCTACATTTCTTCAAATTCCCATTTGTACCAAAACGGGACGATTTTCTTCCCAAAGTTTCAAAACTATAGTTACGACTATATATTGGTTGCATTCATTCCTAAAGTGGTTCAAAGCTATATTTAGAATATTATAATAATATATTCAACAATGGTTACTTCTTGGTCACCAATTTTGTCTACATTTCTCCAAATTCCCATTTGTACCAAAACGGGACGATTTTCTTCCCAAAGTTTCAAAACTATAGTTACGACTATATATTGGTTACATTCGTTTCTAAAGTGGTTCAAAGCTATATTTAGAATATTATACTAATATATTCAACATTGGTTACTCCTTGATCACCAATTTTGTTTACATTTCCTCAAATTCCCATTTGTACCAAAACGGGACGATTTTCTTCCCAAAGTTTCAAAACTATAGTTACGACTATATATTGGTTGCATTCGTTCCTAAAGTGGTTCAAACCTATATTTAGAATATTATAATAATATATTCAACAATGGTTACTTCTTGGTCACCAATTTTGTCTACATTTCTCCAAATTCCCATTTGTACCAAAACGGGACGATTTTCTTCCCAAAGTTTCAAAACTATAGTTATGACTATATATTGGTTACATTCGTTTCTAAAGTGGTTCAAAGCTATATTTAGAATATTATACTAATATATTCAACATTAATTACTACTTGATCACCAATTTTGTCTACATTTCTTCAAATTCCCATTTGTACCAAAACGGGACGATTTTCTTCCCAAAGTTTCAAAACTATAGTTACGACTATATATTGGTTGCATTCATTCCTAAAGTGGTTCAAAGCTATATTTAGAATATTATAATAATATATTCAACAATGGTTACTTCTTGGTCACCAATTTTGTCTACATTTCTCCAAATTCCCATTTGTACCAAAACGGGACGATTTTCTTCCCAAAGTTTCAAAACTATAGTTACGACTATATATTGGTTACATTCGTTTCTAAAGTGGTTCAAAGCTATATTTAGAATATTATACTAATATATTCAACATTGGTTACTCCTTGATCACCAATTTTGTCTACATTTCTTCAAATTTCCATTTCTACCAAAACGGGACGATTTTCTTCCCAAAGTTTCAAAACTATAGTTACGACTATATATTGGTTGCATTCGTTCCTAAAGTTGTTCAAAGCTATATTTAGAATATTATAATAATATATTCAACATTGGTTACTTCCTGGTCACCAATTTTGTCTACATTTCTCCAAATTCCCATTTGTACCAAAACGGGACGATTTTCTTCCCAAAGTTTCAAAACTATAGTTACGACTATATATTGGTTACATTCGTTTCGAAAGTGGTTCAAAGCAATATTTAGAATATTATACTAATATATTCAACATTGGTTACTCCTTGATCACCAATTTTGTCTACATTTCTTCAAATTTCCATTTGTACCAAAACAGGACGATTTTCTTCCCAAAGTTTCAAAACTTTACTTAGGACTATATATTGGTTAGAATCCATTCTAAAGGGGTTCAAATCTATATTTAGACTATTATACTAATATATTGAACTTTGGTTACTCTTTAGTCACCAATTTTGTCTACATTTCTTCAAATTTCAATTTGTACCAAAACGGGACGATTTCCTTCCCAAAGTTTCAAAACTATAGTTAGGACTATATATTGGTTAGAATCCCTTCTAAAGGGGTTCAAATCTATATTTAGACTATTATACTAATATATTGAACTTTGGTTACTCCTTGGTAACCAATTTTGTTTACATTTCCTCAAATTCCCATTTGTACCAAAACGGGACGATTTTCTTCCCAATGTTTCAAAACTATAGTTACGACTATATATTGGTTGCATTCGTTCCTAAAGTGGTTCAAACCTATATTTAGAATATTATAATAATATATTCAACAATGGTTACTTCTTGGTCACCAATTTTGTCTACATTTCTCCAAATTCCCATTTGTACCAAAACGGGACGATTTTCTTCCCAAAGTTTCAAAACTATAGTTACGACTATATATTGGTTACATTCGTTTCTAAAGTGGTTCAAAGCTATATTTAGAATATTATACTAATATATTAAACATTGGTTACTACTTGATCACCAATTTTGTCTACATTTCTTCAAATTTCCATTTGTACCAAAACGGGACGATTTTCTTCCCAAAGTTTCAAAACTATAGTTACGACTATATATTGGTTACATTCGTTCCTAAAGTGGTTCAAAGCTATATTTAGAATATTATACTAATATATTCAACATTGGTTACTCCTTGATCACCAATTTTGTCTACATTTCTTCAAATTTCCATTTGTACCAAAACAGGACGATTTTCTTCCCAAAGTTTCAAAACTTTACTTAGGACTATATATTGGTTAGAATCCATTCTAAAGGGGTTCAAATCTATATTTAGACTATTATACTAATATATTGAACTTTGGTTACTCCTTGGTCACCAATTTTGTTTACATTTCTCCAAATTCCCATTTGTACCAAAACGGGACGATTTCATTCCCAAAGTTTCAAAACTATACTTAGGACTATATATTGGTTAGAATCCATTCTAAAGGGCTTCAAAGCTATATTTAGACTATTATACTAATATATTGAACTTTGGTTACTCTTTAGTCACCAATTTTGTCTACATTTCTTCAAATTTCAATTTGTACCAAAACGGGACGATTTCCTTCCCAAAGTTTCAAAACTATAGTTAGGACTATATATTGGTTAGAATCCCTTCTAAAGGGGTTCAAATCTATATTTAGACTATTATAGTAATATATTGAACTTTGGTTACTCCTTGGTAACCAATTTTGTTTACATTTCCTCAAATTCCCATTTGTACCAAAACGGGACGATTTTCTTCCCAAAGTTTCAAAACTATAGTTACGACTATATATTGGTTGCATTCGTTCCTAAAGTGGTTCAAACCTATATTTAGAATATTATAGTAATATATTCAACAATGGTTACTTCTTGGTCACCAATTTTGTCTACATTTCTCCAAATTCCCATTTGTACCAAAACGGGACGATTTTCTTCCCAAAGTTTCAAAACTATAGTTACGACTATATATTGGTTACATTCGTTTCTAAAGTGGTTCAAAGCTATATTTAGAATATTATACTAATATATTCAACATTGGTTACTACTTGATCACCAATTTTGTCTACATTTCTTCAAATTTCCATTTGTACCAAAACGGGACGATTTTCTTCCCAAAGTTTCAAAACTATAGTTACGACTATATATTGGTTACATTCGTTCCTAAAGTGGTTCAAAGCTATATTTAGAATATTATACTAATATATTCAACATTGGTTACTCAATGATCACCAATTTTGTCTACATTTCTTCAAATTTCCATTTGTACCAAAACAGGACGATTTTCTTCCCAAAGTTTCAAAACTTTACTTAGGACTATATATTGGTTAGAATCCATTCTAAAGGGGTTCAAATCTATATTTAGACTATTATACTAATATATTGAACTTTGGTTACTCCTTGGTCACCAATTTTTTTTACATTTCTTCAAATTCCCATTTGTACCAAAACGGGACGATTTCGTTCCCAAAGTTTCAAAACTATACTTAGGACTATATATTGGTTAGAATCCATTCTAAAGGGCTTCAAAGCTATATTTAGACTATTATACTAATATATTGAACTTTGGTTACTCTTTGGTCACCAATTTTGTCTACATTTCTTCAAATTTCAATTTGTACCAAAACGGGACGATTTCCTTCCCAAAGTTTCAAAACTATAGTTAGGACTATATATTGGTTAGAATCCCTTCTAAAGGGGTTTAAATCTATATTTAGACTATTATAGTAATATATTGAACTTTGGTTACTCCTTGGTAACCAATTTTGTTTACATTTCCTCAAATTCCCATTTGTACCAAAACGGGACGATTTTCTTCCCAAAGTTTTAAAACTATAGTTACGACTATATATTGGTTGCATTCATTCCTAAAGTGGTTCAAAGCTATATTTAGAATATTATAATAATATATTCAACAATGGTTACTTCTTGGTCACCAATTTTGTCTACATTTCTCCAAATTCCCATTTGTACCAAAACGGGACGATTTTCTTCCCAAAGTTTCAAAACTATAGTTACGACTATATATTGGTTACATTCGTTTCTAAAGTGGTTCAAAGCTATATTTAGAATATTATACTAATATATTCAACATTGGTTACTACTTGATCACCAATTTTGTCTACATTTCTTCAAATTCCCATTTGTACCAAAACGGGACGATTTTCTTCCCAAAGTTTCAAAACTATAGTTACGACTATATATTGGTTGCATTCATTCCTAAAGTGGTTCAAAGCTATATTTAGAATATTATAATAATATATTCAACATTGGTTACTCCTTGATCACCAATTTTGTCTACATTTCTTCAAATTTCCATTTCTACCAAAACGGGACGATTTTCTTCCCAAAGTTTCAAAACTATAGTTACGACTATATATTGGTTGCATTCGTTCCTAAAGTTGTTCAAAGCTATATTTAGAATATTATAATAATATATTCAACATTGGTTACTTCTTGGTCACCAATTTTGTCTACATTTCTCCAAATTCCCATTTATACCAAAACGGGACGATTTTCTTCCCAAAGTTTCAAAACTATAGTTACGACTATATATTGGTTACATTCGTTTCTAAAGTGGTTCAAAGCTATATTTAGAATATTATACTAATATATTCAACATTGGTTACTCCTTGATCACCAATTTTGTCTACATTTCTTCAAATTTCCATTTGTACCAAAACGGGACGATTTTCTTCCCAAAGTTTCAAAACTATAGTTAGGACTATATATTGGTTAGAATCCATTCTAAAGGGGTTCAAAGCTATATTTAGACTATTATACTAATATATTGAACTTTGGTTACTCCTTGATCACCAATTTTGTCTACATTTCTTCAAATTCCCATTTGTACCAAAACGGGACGATTTCGTTCCCAATGTTTCAAAACTTTACTTAGGACTATATATTGGTTAGAATCCATTCTAAAGGGCTTCAAAGCTATATTTAGACTATTATACTAATATATTGAACTTTGGTTACTCTTTAGTCACCAATTTTGTCTACATTTCTTCAAATTTCAATTTGTACCAAAACGGGACGATTTCCTTCCCAAAGTTTCAAAACTATAGTTAGGACTATATATTGGTTAGAATCCCTTCTAAAGGGGTTCAAATCTATATTTAGACTATTATAGTAATATATTGAACTTTGGTTACTCCTTGGTAACCAATTTTGTTTACATTTCCTCAAATTCCCATTTGTACCAAAACGGGACGATTTTCTTCCCAATGTTTCAAAACTATAGTTACGACTATATATTGGTTGCATTCGTTCCTAAAGTGGTTCAAACCTATATTTAGAATATTATAATAATATATTCAACAATGGTTACTTCTTGGTCACCAATTTTGTCTACATTTCTCCAAATTCCCATTTGTACCAAAACGGGACGATTTTCTTCCCAAAGTTTCAAAACTATAGTTACGACTATATATTGGTTACATTCGTTTCTAAAGTGGTTCAAAGCTATATTTAGAATATTATACTAATATATTAAACATTGGTTACTACTTGATCACCAATTTTGTCTACATTTCTTCAAATTTCCATTTGTACCAAAACGGGACGATTTTCTTCCCAAAGTTTCAAAACTATAGTTACGACTATATATTGGTTACATTCGTTCCTAAAGTGGTTCAAAGCTATATTTAGAATATTATACTAATATATTCAACATTGGTTACTCCTTGATCACCAATTTTGTCTACATTTCTTCAAATTTCCATTTGTACCAAAACAGGACGATTTTCTTCCCAAAGTTTCAAAACTTTACTTAGGACTATATATTGGTTAGAATCCATTCTAAAGGGGTTCAAATCTATATTTAGACTATTATACTAATATATTGAACTTTGGTTACTCCTTGGTCACCAATTTTGTTTACATTTCTCCAAATTCCCATTTGTACCAAAACGGGACGATTTCATTCCCAAAGTTTCAAAACTATACTTAGGACTATATATTGGTTAGAATCCATTCTAAAGGGCTTCAAAGCTATATTTAGACTATTATACTAATATATTGAACTTTGGTTACTCTTTAGTCACCAATTTTGTCTACATTTCTTCAAATTTCAATTTGTACCAAAACGGGACGATTTCCTTCCCAAAGTTTCAAAACTATAGTTAGGACTATATATTGGTTAGAATCCCTTCTAAAGGGGTTCAAATCTATATTTAGACTATTATAGTAATATATTGAACTTTGGTTACTCCTTGGTAACCAATTTTGTTTACATTTCCTCAAATTCCCATTTGTACCAAAACGGGACGATTTTCTTCCCAAAGTTTCAAAACTATAGTTACGACTATATATTGGTTGCATTCGTTCCTAAAGTGGTTCAAACCTATATTTAGAATATTATAGTAATATATTCAACAATGGTTACTTCTTGGTCACCAATTTTGTCTACATTTCTCCAAATTCCCATTTGTACCAAAACGGGACGATTTTCTTCCCAAAGTTTCAAAACTATAGTTACGACTATATATTGGTTACATTCGTTTCTAAAGTGGTTCAAAGCTATATTTAGAATATTATACTAATATATTCAACATTGGTTACTACTTGATCACCAATTTTGTCTACATTTCTTCAAATTTCCATTTGTACCAAAACGGGACGATTTTCTTCCCAAAGTTTCAAAACTATAGTTACGACTATATATTGGTTACATTCGTTCCTAAAGTGGTTCAAAGCTATATTTAGAATATTATACTAATATATTCAACATTGGTTACTCAATGATCACCAATTTTGTCTACATTTCTTCAAATTTCCATTTGTACCAAAACAGGACGATTTTCTTCCCAAAGTTTCAAAACTTTACTTAGGACTATATATTGGTTAGAATCCATTCTAAAGGGGTTCAAATCTATATTTAGACTATTATACTAATATATTGAACTTTGGTTACTCCTTGGTCACCAATTTTTTTTACATTTCTTCAAATTCCCATTTGTACCAAAACGGGACGATTTCGTTCCCAAAGTTTCAAAACTATACTTAGGACTATATATTGGTTAGAATCCATTCTAAAGGGCTTCAAAGCTATATTTAGACTATTATACTAATATATTGAACTTTGGTTACTCTTTGGTCACCAATTTTGTCTACATTTCTTCAAATTTCAATTTGTACCAAAACGGGACGATTTCCTTCCCAAAGTTTCAAAACTATAGTTAGGACTATATATTGGTTAGAATCCCTTCTAAAGGGGTTTAAATCTATATTTAGACTATTATAGTAATATATTGAACTTTGGTTACTCCTTGGTAACCAATTTTGTTTACATTTCCTCAAATTCCCATTTGTACCAAAACGGGACGATTTTCTTCCCAAAGTTTTAAAACTATAGTTACGACTATATATTGGTTGCATTCATTCCTAAAGTGGTTCAAAGCTATATTTAGAATATTATAATAATATATTCAACAATGGTTACTTCTTGGTCACCAATTTTGTCTACATTTCTCCAAATTCCCATTTGTACCAAAACGGGACGATTTTCTTCCCAAAGTTTCAAAACTATAGTTACGACTATATATTGGTTACATTCGTTTCTAAAGTGGTTCAAAGCTATATTTAGAATATTATACTAATATATTCAACATTGGTTACTACTTGATCACCAATTTTGTCTACATTTCTTCAAATTCCCATTTGTACCAAAACGGGACGATTTTCTTCCCAAAGTTTCAAAACTATAGTTACGACTATATATTGGTTGCATTCATTCCTAAAGTGGTTCAAAGCTATATTTAGAATATTATAATAATATATTCAACATTGGTTACTCCTTGATCACCAATTTTGTCTACATTTCTTCAAATTTCCATTTCTACCAAAACGGGACGATTTTCTTCCCAAAGTTTCAAAACTATAGTTACGACTATATATTGGTTGCATTCGTTCCTAAAGTTGTTCAAAGCTATATTTAGAATATTATAATAATATATTCAACATTGGTTACTTCTTGGTCACCAATTTTGTCTACATTTCTCCAAATTCCCATTTATACCAAAACGGGACGATTTTCTTCCCAAAGTTTCAAAACTATAGTTACGACTATATATTGGTTACATTCGTTTCTAAAGTGGTTCAAAGCTATATTTAGAATATTATACTAATATATTCAACATTGGTTACTCCTTGATCACCAATTTTGTCTACATTTCTTCAAATTTCCATTTGTACCAAAACGGGACGATTTTCTTCCCAAAGTTTCAAAACTATAGTTAGGACTATATATTGGTTAGAATCCATTCTAAAGGGGTTCAAAGCTATATTTAGACTATTATACTAATATATTGAACTTTGGTTACTCCTTGATCACCAATTTTGTCTACATTTCTTCAAATTCCCATTTGTACCAAAACGGGACGATTTCGTTCCCAATGTTTCAAAACTTTACTTAGGACTATATATTGGTTAGAATCCATTCTAAAGGGGTTCAAATCTATATTTAGACTATTATACTAATATATTGAACTTTGGTTACTCCTTGGTCACCAATTTTTTTTACATTTCTTCAAATTCCCATTTGTACCAAAACGGGACGATTTCGTTCCCAAAGTTTCAAAACTATACTTAGGACTATATATTGGTTAGAATCCATTCTAAAGGGCTTCAAAGCTATATTTAGACTATTATACTAATATATTGAACTTTGGTTACTCTTTGGTCACCAATTTTGTCTACATTTCTTCAAATTTCAATTTGTACCAAAACGGGACGATTTCCTTCCCAAAGTTTCAAAACTATAGTTAGGACTATATATTGGTTAGAATCCCTTCTAAAGGGGTTTAAATCTATATTTAGACTATTATAGTAATATATTGAACTTTGGTTACTCCTTGGTAACCAATTTTGTTTACATTTCCTCAAATTCCCATTTGTACCAAAACGGGACGATTTTCTTCCCAAAGTTTTAAAACTATAGTTACGACTATATATTGGTTGCATTCATTCCTAAAGTGGTTCAAAGCTATATTTAGAATATTATAATAATATATTCAACAATGGTTACTTCTTGGTCACCAATTTTGTCTACATTTCTCCAAATTCCCATTTGTACCAAAACGGGACGATTTTCTTCCCAAAGTTTCAAAACTATAGTTACGACTATATATTGGTTACATTCGTTTCTAAAGTGGTTCAAAGCTATATTTAGAATATTATACTAATATATTCAACATTGGTTACTACTTGATCACCAATTTTGTCTACATTTCTTCAAATTCCCATTTGTACCAAAACGGGACGATTTTCTTCCCAAAGTTTCAAAACTATAGTTACGACTATATATTGGTTGCATTCATTCCTAAAGTGGTTCAAAGCTATATTTAGAATATTATAATAATATATTCAACATTGGTTACTCCTTGATCACCAATTTTGTCTACATTTCTTCAAATTTCCATTTCTACCAAAACGGGACGATTTTCTTCCCAAAGTTTCAAAACTATAGTTACGACTATATATTGGTTGCATTCGTTCCTAAAGTTGTTCAAAGCTATATTTAGAATATTATAATAATATATTCAACATTGGTTACTTCTTGGTCACCAATTTTGTCTACATTTCTCCAAATTCCCATTTATACCAAAACGGGACGATTTTCTTCCCAAAGTTTCAAAACTATAGTTACGACTATATATTGGTTACATTCGTTTCTAAAGTGGTTCAAAGCTATATTTAGAATATTATACTAATATATTCAACATTGGTTACTCCTTGATCACCAATTTTGTCTACATTTCTTCAAATTTCCATTTGTACCAAAACGGGACGATTTTCTTCCCAAAGTTTCAAAACTATAGTTAGGACTATATATTGGTTAGAATCCATTCTAAAGGGGTTCAAAGCTATATTTAGACTATTATACTAATATATTGAACTTTGGTTACTCCTTGATCACCAATTTTGTCTACATTTCTTCAAATTCCCATTTGTACCAAAACGGGACGATTTCGTTCCCAATGTTTCAAAACTTTACTTAGGACTATATATTGGTTAGAATCCATTCTAAAGGGCTTCAAAGCTATATTTAGACTATTATACTAATATATTGAACTTTGGTTACTCCTTGATCACCAATTTTGTCTACATTTCTTCAAATTCCCATTTGTACCAAAACGGGACGATTTCGTTCCCAAAGTTTCAAAACTATACTTAGGACTATATATTGGTTAGAATCCATTATAAAGGGCTTCAAAGCTATATTTAGACTATTATACTAATATATTGAACTTTGGTTACTCTTTGGTCACCAATTTTGTCTACATTTCTTCAAATTTCAATTTGTACCAAAACGGGACGATTTCCTTCCCAAAGTTTCAAAACTATAGTTAGGACTATATATTGGTTAGAATCCCTTCTAAAGGGGTTCAAATCTATATTTAGACTATTATAGTAATATATTGAACTTTGGTTACTCCTTGGTAACCAATTTTGTTTACATTTCCTCAAATTCCCATTTGTACCAAAACGGGACGATTTTCTTCCCAAAGTTTCAAAACTATAGTTACGACTATATATTGGTTACATTCGTTTCTAAAGTGGTTCAAAGCTATATTTAGAATATTATACTAATATATTCAACATTGGTTACTACTTGATCACCAATTTTGTCTACATTTCTTCAAATTCCCATTTGTACCAAAACGGGACGATTTTCTTCCCAAAGTTTCAAAACTATAGTTACGACTATATATTGGTTGCATTCATTCCTAAAGTGGTTCAAAGCTATATTTAGAATATTATAATAATATATTCAACAATGGTTACTTCTTGGTCACCAATTTTGTCTACATTTCTCCAAATTCCCATTTGTACCAAAACGGGACGATTTTCTTCCCAAAGTTTCAAAACTATAGTTACGACTATATATTGGTTACATTCGTTTCTAAAGTGGTTCAAAGCTATATTTAGAATATTATACTAATATATTCAACATTGGTTACTACTTGATCACCAATTTTGTCTACATTTCTTCAAATTCCCATTTGTACCAAAACGGGACGATTTTCTTCCCAAAGTTTTAAAACTATAGTTACGACTATATATTGGTTGCATTCATTCCTAAAGTGGTTCAAAGCTATATTTAGAATATTATAATAATATATTCAACAATGGTTACTTCTTGGTCACCAATTTTGTCTACATTTCTCCAAATTCCCATTTGTACCAAAACGGGACGATTTTCTTCCCAAAGTTTCAAAACTATAGTTACGACTATATATTGGTTACATTCGTTTCTAAAGTGGTTCAAAGCTATATTTAGAATATTATAATAATATATTCAACATTGGTTACTCCTTGATCACCAATTTTGTTTACATTTCCTCAAATTCCCATTTGTACCAAAACGGGACGATTTTCTTCCCAAAGTTTCAAAACTATAGTTACGACTATATATTGGTTGCATTCGTTCCTAAAGTGGTTCAAAGCTATATTTAGAATATTATAATAATATATTCAACAATGGTTACTTCTTGGTCACCAATTTTGTCTACATTTCTCCAAATTCCCATTTGTACCAAAACGGGACGATTTTCTTCCCAAAGTTTCAAAACTATAGTTACGACTATATATTGGTTACATTCGTTGCTAAAGTGGTTCAAATCTATATTTAGAATATTATACTAATATATTCAACATTGGTTACTCCTTGATCACCAATTTTGTCTACATTTCTTCAAATTTCCATTTCTACCAAAACGGGACGATTTTCTTCCCAAAGTTTCAAAACTATAGTTACGACTATATATTGGTTGCATTCGTTCCTAAAGTTGTTCAAAGCTATATTTAGAATATTATAATAATATATTCAACATTGGTTACTTCTTGGTCACCAATTTTGTCTACATTTCTCCAAATTCCCATTTGTACCAAAACGGGACGATTTTCTTCCCAAAGTTTCAAAACTATAGTTACGACTATATATTGGTTACATTCGTTTCTAAAGTGGTTCAAAGCTATATTTAGAATATTATACTAATATATTCAACATTGGTTACTCCTTGATCACCAATTTTGTTTACATTTCCTCAAATTCCCATTTGTACCAAAACGGGACGATTTTCTTCCCAAAGTTTCAAAACTATAGTTACGACTATATATTGGTTGCATTCGTTCCTAAAGTGGTTCAAACCTATATTTAGAATATTATAATAATATATTCAACAATGGTTACTTCTTGGTCACCAATTTTGTCTACATTTCTCCAAATTCCCATTTGTACCAAAACGGGACGATTTTCTTCCCAAAGTTTCAAAACTATAGTTACGACTATATATTGGTTACATTCGTTTCTAAAGTGGTTCAAAGCTATATTTAGAATATTATACTAATATATTCAACATTGGTTACTACTTGATCACCAATTTTGTCTACATTTCTTCAAATTCCCATTTGTACCAAAACGGGACGATTTTCTTCCCAAAGTTTCAAAACTATAGTTACGACTATATATTGGTTGCATTCATTCCTAAAGTGGTTCAAAGCTATATTTAGAATATTATAATAATATATTCAACAATGGTTACTTCTTGGTCACCAATTTTGTCTACATTTCTCCAAATTCCCATTTGTACCAAAACGGGACGATTTTCTTCCCAAAGTTTCAAAACTATAGTTACGACTATATATTGGTTACATTCGTTTCTAAAGTGGTTCAAATCTATATTTAGAATATTATACTAATATATTCAACATTGGTTACTCCTTGATCACCAATTTTGTCTACATTTCTTCAAATTTCCATTTCTACCAAAACGGGACGATTTTCTTCCCAAAGTTTCAAAACTATAGTTACGACTATATATTGGTTGCATTCGTTCCTAAAGTTGTTCAAAGCTATATTTAGAATATTATAATAATATATTCAACATTGGTTACTTCTTGGTCACCAATTTTGTCTACATTTCTCCAAATTCCCATTTGTACCAAAACGGGACGATTTTCTTCCCAAAGTTTCAAAACTATAGTTACGACTATATATTGGTTACATTCGTTTCTAAAGTGGTTCAAAGCTATATTTAGAATATTATACTAATATATTCAACATTGGTTACTCCTTGATCACCAATTTTGTTTACATTTCCTCAAATTCCCATTTGTACCAAAACGGGACGATTTTCTTCCCAAAGTTTCAAAACTATAGTTACGACTATATATTGGTTGCATTCGTTCCTAAAGTGGTTCAAACCTATATTTAGAATATTATAATAATATATTCAACAATGGTTACTTCTTGGTCACCAATTTTGTCTACATTTCTCCAAATTCCCATTTGTACCAAAACGGGACGATTTTCTTCCCAAAGTTTCAAAACTATAGTTACGACTATATATTGGTTACATTCGTTTCTAAAGTGGTTCAAAGCTATATTTAGAATATTATACTAATATATTCAACATTGGTTACTACTTGATCACCAATTTTGTCTACATTTCTTCAAATTCCCATTTGTACCAAAACGGGACGATTTTCTTCCCAAAGTTTCAAAACTATAGTTACGACTATATATTGGTTGCATTCATTCCTAAAGTGGTTCAAAGCTATATTTAGAATATTATAATAATATATTCAACAATGGTTACTTCTTGGTCACCAATTTTGTCTACATTTCTCCAAATTCCCATTTGTACCAAAACGGGACGATTTTCTTCCCAAAGTTTCAAAACTATAGTTACGACTATATATTGGTTACATTCGTTTCTAAAGTGGTTCAAATCTATATTTAGAATATTATACTAATATATTCAATATTGGTTACTCCTTGATCACCAATTTTGTCTACATTTCTTCAAATTTCCATTTCTACCAAAACGGGACGATTTTCTTCCCAAAGTTTCAAAACTATAGTTACGACTATATATTGGTTGCATTCGTTCCTAAAGTTGTTCAAAGCTATATTTAGAATATTATAATAATATATTCAACATTGGTTACTTCTTGGTCACCAATTTTGTCTACATTTCTCCAAATTCCCATTTGTACCAAAACGGGACGATTTTCTTCCCAAAGTTTCAAAACTATAGTTACGACTATATATTGGTTACATTCGTTTCTAAAGTGGTTCAAAGCAATATTTAGAATATTATACTAATATATTCAACATTGGTTACTCCTTGATCACCAATTTTGTCTACATTTCTTCAAATTTCCATTTGTACCAAAACAGGACGATTTTCTTCCCAAAGTTTCAAAACTTTACTTAGGACTATATATTGGTTAGAATCCATTCTAAAGGGGTTCAAATCTATATTTAGACTATTATACTAATATATTGAACTTTGGTTACTCTTTGGTCACCAATTTTGTCTACATTTCTTCAAATTTCAATTTGTACCAAAACGGGACGATTTCCTTCCCAAAGTTTCAAAACTATAGTTAGGACTATATATTGGTTAGAATCCCTTCTAAATGGGTTCAAATCTATATTTAGACTATTATAGTAATATGTTGAACTTTGGTTACTCCTTGGTAACCAATTTTGTTTACATTTCCTCAAATTCCCATTTGTACCAAAACGGGACGATTTTCTTCCCAAAGTTTCAAAACTATAGTTACGACTATATATTGGTTGCATTCGTTCCTAAAGTGGTTCAAACCTATATTTAGAATATTATAATAATATATTCAACAATGGTTACTTCTTGGTCACCAATTTTGTCTACATTTCTCCAAATTCCCATTTGTACCAAAACGGGACGATTTTCTTCCCAAAGTTTCAAAACTATAGTTACGACTATATATTGGTTACATTCGTTTCTAAAGTGGTTCAAAGCTATATTTAGAATATTATACTAATATATTCAACATTGGTTACTACTTGATCACCAATTTTGTCTACATTTCTTCAAATTCCCATTTGTACCAAAACGGGACGATTTTCTTCCCAAAGTTTCAAAACTATAGTTACGACTATATATTGGTTGCATTCATTCCTAAAGTGGTTCAAAGCTATATTTAGAATATTATAATAATATATTCAACAATGGTTACTTCTTGGTCACCAATTTTGTCTACATTTCTCCAAATTCCCATTTGTACCAAAACGGGACGATTTTCTTCCCAAAGTTTCAAAACTATAGTTACGACTATATATTGGTTACATTCGTTTCTAAAGTGGTTCAAATCTATATTTAGAATATTATACTAATATATTCAACATTTGTTACTCCTTGATCACCAATTTTGTCTACATTTCTTCAAATTTCCATTTCTACCAAAACGGGACGATTTTCTTCCCAAAGTTTCAAAACTATAGTTACGACTATATATTGGTTGCATTCGTTCCTAAAGTTGTTCAAAGCTATATTTAGAATATTATAATAATATATTCAACATTGGTTACTTCTTGGTCACCAATTTTGTCTAAATTTCTCCAAATTCCCATTTGTACCAAAACGGGACGATTTTCTTCCCAAAGTTTCAAAACTATAGTTACGACTATATATTGGTTACATTCGTTTCTAAAGTGGTTCAAAGCAATATTTAGAATATTATACTAATATATTCAACATTGGTTACTCCTTGATCACCAATTTTGTCTACATTTCTTCAAATTTCCATTTGTACCAAAACAGGACGATTTTCTTCCCAAAGTTTCAAAACTTTACTTAGGACTATATATTGGTTAGAATCCATTCTAAAGGGGTTCAAATCTATATTTAGACTATTATACTAATATATTGAACTTTGGTTACTCCTTGGTCACCAATTTTGTTTACATTTCTCCAAATTCCCATTTGTACCAATACGGGACGATTTCGTTCCCAAAGTTTCAAAACTATACTTAGGACTATATATTGGTTAGAATCCATTCTAAAGGGCTTCAAAGCTATATTTAGACTATTATACTAATATATTGAACTTTGGTTACTCTTTGGTCACCAATTTTGTCTACATTTCTTCAAATTTCAATTTGTACCAAAACGGGACGATTTCCTTCCCAAAGTTTCAAAACTATAGTTAGGACTATATATTGGTTAGAATCCCTTCTAAAGGGGTTCAAATCTATATTTAGACTATTATAGTAATATGTTGAACTTTGGTTACTCCTTGGTAACCAATTTTGTTTACATTTCCTCAAATTCCCATTTGTACCAAAACGGGACGATTTTCTTCCCAAAGTTTCAAAACTATAGTTACGACTATATATTGGTTGCATTCGTTCCTAAAGTGGTTCAAACCTATATTTAGAATATTATAATAATATATTCAACAATGGTTACTTCTTGGTCACCAATTTTGTCTACATTTCTCCAAATTCCCATTTGTACCAAAACGGGACGATTTTTTTCCCAAAGTTTCAAAACTATAGTTACGACTATATATTGGTTACATTCGTTTCTAAAGTGGTTCAAAGCTATATTTAGAATATTATACTAATATATTCAACATTGGTTACTACTTGATCACCAATTTTGTCTACATTTCTCCAAATTCCCATTTGTACCAAAACGGGACGATTTTCTTCCCAAAGTTTCAAAACTATAGTTACGACTATATATTGGTTACATTCGTTCCTAAAGTGGTTCAAAGCTATATTCAGAATATTATACTAATATATTCAACATTGGTTACTCCTTGATCACCAATTTTGTCTACATTTCTTCAAATTTCCATTTGTACCAAAACAGGACGATTTTCTTCCCAAAGTTTCAAAACTTTACTTAGGACTATATATTGGTTAGAATCCATTCTAAAGGGGTTCAAATCTATATTTAGACTATTATACTAATATATTGAACTTTGGTTACTCCTTGGTCACCAATTTTGTTTACATTTCTCCAAATTCCCATTTGTACCAATACGGGACGATTTCGTTCCCAAAGTTTCAAAACTATACTTAGGACTATATATTGGTTAGAATCCATTCTAAAGGGCTTCAAAGCTATATTTAGACTATTATACTAATATATTGAACTTTGGTTACTCTTTGGTCACCAATTTTGTCTACATTTCTTCAAATTTCAATTTGTACCAAAACGGGACGATTTCCTTCCCAAAGTTTCAAAACTATAGTTAGGACTATATATTGGTTAGAATCCCTTCTAAAGGGGTTCAAATCTATATTTAGACTATTATAGTAATATGTTGAACTTTGGTTACTCCTTGGTAACCAATTTTGTTTACATTTCCTCAAATTCCCATTTGTACCAAAACGGGACGATTTTCTTCCCAAAGTTTCAAAACTATAGTTACGACTATATATTGGTTGCATTCGTTCCTAAAGTGGTTCAAACCTATATTTAGAATATTATAATAATATATTCAACAATGGTTACTTCTTGGTCACCAATTTTGTCTACATTTCTCCAAATTCCCATTTGTACCAAAACGGGACGATTTTTTTCCCAAAGTTTCAAAACTATAGTTACGACTATATATTGGTTACATTCGTTTCTAAAGTGGTTCAAAGCTATATTTAGAATATTATACTAATATATTCAACATTGGTTACTACTTGATCACCAATTTTGTCTACATTTCTCCAAATTCCCATTTGTACCAAAACGGGACGATTTTCTTCCCAAAGTTTCAAAACTATAGTTACGACTATATATTGGTTACATTCGTTCCTAAAGTGGTTCAAAGCTATATTCAGAATATTATACTAATATATTCAACATTGGTTACTCCTTGATCACCAATTTTGTCTACATTTCTTCAAATTTCCATTTGTACCAAAACAGGACGATTTTCTTCCCAAAGTTTCAAAACTTTACTTAGGACTATATATTGGTTAGAATCCATTCTAAAGGGGTTCAAATCTATATTTAGACTATTATACTAATATATTGAACTTTGGTTACTCCTTGGTCACCAATTTTGTTTACATTTCTCCAAATTCCCATTTGTACCAATACGGGACGATTTCGTTCCCAAAGTTTCAAAACTATACTTAGGACTATATATTGGTTAGAATCCATTCTAAAGGGCTTCAAAGCTATATTTAGACTATTATACTAATATATTGAACTTTGGTTACTCTTTGGTCACCAATTTTGTCTACATTTCTTCAAATTTCAATTTGTACCAAAACGGGACGATTTCCTTCCCAAAGTTTCAAAACTATAGTTAGGACTATATATTGGTTAGAATCCCTTCTAAAGGGGTTCAAATCTATATTTAGACTATTATAGTAATATGTTGAACTTTGGTTACTCCTTGGTAACCAATTTTGTTTACATTTCCTCAAATTCCCATTTGTACCAAAACGGGACGATTTTCTTCCCAAAGTTTCAAAACTATAGTTACGACTATATATTGGTTGCATTCGTTCCTAAAGTGGTTCAAACCTATATTTAGAATATTATAATAATATATTCAACAATGGTTACTTCTTGGTCACCAATTTTGTCTACATTTCTCCAAATTCCCATTTGTACCAAAACGGGACGATTTTTTTCCCAAAGTTTCAAAACTATAGTTACGACTATATATTGGTTACATTCGTTTCTAAAGTGGTTCAAAGCTATATTTAGAATATTATACTAATATATTCAACATTGGTTACTACTTGATCACCAATTTTGTCTACATTTCTCCAAATTCCCATTTGTACCAAAACGGGACGATTTTCTTCCCAAAGTTTCAAAACTATAGTTACGACTATATATTGGTTACATTCGTTCCTAAAGTGGTTCAAAGCTATATTCAGAATATTATACTAATATATTCAACATTGGTTACTCCTTGGTCACCAATTTTGTCTACATTTCTTCAAATTTCAATTTGTACCAAAACGGGACGATTTCCTTCCCAAAGTTTCAAAACTATAGTTAGGACTATATATTGGTTAGAATCCCTTCTAAAGGGGTTCAAATCTATATTTAGACTATTATAGTAATATATTGAACTTTGGTTACTCCTTGGTAACCAATTTTGTTTACATTTCCTCAAATTCCCATTTGTACCAAAACGGGACGATTTTCTTCCCAAAGTTTCAAAACTATAGTTACGACTATATATTGGTTGCATTCGTTCCTAAAGTGGTTCAAACCTATATTTAGAATATTATAATAATATATTCAACAATGGTTACTTCTTGGTCACCAATTTTGTCTACATTTCTCCAAATTCCCATTTGTACCAAAACGGGACGATTTTCTTCCCAAAGTTTCAAAACTATAGTTACGACTATATATTGGTTACATTCGTTTCTAAAGTGGTTCAAAGCTATATTTAGAATATTATACTAATATATTCAACATTGGTTACTACTTGATCACCAATTTTGTCTACATTTCTTCAAATTCCCATTTGTACCAAAACGGGACGATTTTCTTCCCAAAGTTTCAAAACTATAGTTACGACTATATATTGGTTGCATTCATTCCTAAAGTGGTTCAAAGCTATATTTAGAATATTATAATAATATATTCAACAATGGTTACTTCTTGGTCACCAATTTTGTCTACATTTCTCCAAATACCCATTTGTACCAAAACGGGACGATTTTCTTCCCAAAGTTTCAAAACTATAGTTACGACTATATATTGGTTACATTCGTTTCTAAAGTGGTTCAAAGCTATATTTAGAATATTATACTAATATATTCAACATTGGTTACTCCTTGATCACCAATTTTGTTTACATTTCCTCAAATTCCCATTTGTACCAAAACGGGACGATTTTCTTCCCAAAGTTTCAAAACTATAGTTACGACTATATATTGGTTGCATTCGTTCCTAAAGTGGTTCAAACCTATATTTAGAATATTATAATAATATATTCAACAATGGTTACTTCTTGGTCACCAATTTTGTCTACATTTCTCCAAATTCCCATTTGTACCAAAACGGGACGATTTTCTTCCCAAAGTTTCAAAACTATAGTTATGACTATATATTGGTTACATTCGTTTCTAAAGTGGTTCAAAGCTATATTTAGAATATTATACTAATATATTCAACATTGGTTACTACTTGATCACCAATTTTGTCTACATTTCTTCAAATTCCCATTTGTACCAAAACGGGACGATTTTCTTCCCAAAGTTTCAAAACTATAGTTACGACTATATATTGGTTGCATTCATTCCTAAAGTGGTTCAAAGCTATATTTAGAATATTATAATAATATATTCAACAATGGTTACTTCTTGGTCACCAATTTTGTCTACATTTCTCCAAATTCCCATTTGTACCAAAACGGGACGATTTTCTTCCCAAAGTTTCAAAACTATAGTTACGACTATATATTGGTTACATTCGTTTCTAAAGTGGTTCAAAGCTATATTTAGAATATTATACTAATATATTCAACATTGGTTACTCCTTGATCACCAATTTTGTCTACATTTCTTCAAATTTCCATTTCTACCAAAACGGGACGATTTTCTTCCCAAAGTTTCAAAACTATAGTTACGACTATATATTGGTTACATTGGTTTCTAAAGTGGTTCAAAGCTATATTTAGAATATTATACTAATATATTCAACATTGGTTACTCCTTGATCACCAATTTTGTTTACATTTCCTCAAATTCCCATTTGTACCAAAACGGGACGATTTTCTTCCCAAAGTTTCAAAACTATAGTTACGACTATATATTGGTTACATTCGTTTCTAAAGTGGTTCAAAGCTATATTTAGAATATTATACTAATATATTCAACATTGGTTACTACTTGATCACCAATTTTGTCTACATTTCTTCAAATTCCCATTTGTACCAAAACGGGACGATTTTCTTCCCAAAGTTTCAAAACTATAGTTACGACTATATATTGGTTGCATTCATTCCTAAAGTGGTTCAAAGCTATATTTAGAATATTATAATAATATATTCAACAATGGTTACTTCTTGGTCACCAATTTTGTCTACATTTCTCCAAATTCCCATTTGTACCAAAACGGGACGATTTTCTTCCCAAAGTTTCAAAACTATAGTTACGACTATATATTGGTTACATTCGTTTCTAAAGTGGTTCAGAGCTATATTTAGAATATTATACTAATATATTCAACATTGGTTACTCCTTGATCACCAATTTTGTCTACATTTCTTCAAATTTCCATTTCTACCAAAACGGGACGATTTTCTTCCCAAAGTTTCAAAACTATAGTTACGACTATATATTGGTTACATTCGTTTCTAAAGTGGTTCAAAGCTATATTTAGAATATTATACTAATATATTCAACATTGGTTACTCCTTGATCACCAATTTTGTTTACATTTCCTCAAATTCCCATTTGTACCAAAACGGGACGATTTTCTTCCCAAAGTTTCAAAACTATAGTTACGACTATATATTGGTTGCATTCGTTCCTAAAGTGGTTCAAACCTATATTTAGAATATTATAATAATATATTCAACAATGGTTACTTCTTGGTCACCAATTTTGTCTACATTTCTCCAAATTCCCATTTGTACCAAAACGGGACGATTTTCTTCCCAAAGTTTCAAAACTATAGTTATGACTATATATTGGTTACATTCATTCCTAAAGTGGTTCAAAGCTATATTTAGAATATTATAATAATATATTCAACAATGGTTACTTCTTGGTCACCAATTTTGTCTACATTTCTCCAAATTCCCATTTGTACCAAAACGGGACGATTTTCTTCCCAAAGTTTCAAAACTATAGTTACGACTATATATTGGTTACATTCGTTTCTAAAGTGGTTCAAAGCTATATTTAGAATATTATACTAATATATTCAACATTGGTTACTCCTTGATCACCAATTTTGTCTACATTTCTTCAAATTTCCATTTCTACCAAAACGGGACGATTTTCTTCCCAAAGTTTCAAAACTATAGTTACGACTATATATTGGTTGCATTCGTTCCTAAAGTTGTTCAAAGCTATATTTAGAATATTATAATAATATATTCAACATTGGTTACTTCCTGGTCACCAATTTTGTCTACATTTCTCCAAATTCCCATTTGTACCAAAACGGGACGATTTTCTTCCCAAAGTTTCAAAACTATAGTTACGACTATATATTGGTTACATTCGTTTCGAAAGTGGTTCAAAGCAATATTTAGAATATTATACTAATATATTCAACATTGGTTACTCCTTGATCACCAATTTTGTCTACATTTCTTCAAATTTCCATTTGTACCAAAACAGGACGATTTTCTTCCCAAAGTTTCAAAACTTTACTTAGGACTATATATTGGTTAGAATCCATTCTAAAGGGGTTCAAATCTATATTTAGACTATTATACTAATATATTGAACTTTGGTTACTCCTTGGTCACCAATTTTGTTTACATTTCTCCAAATTCCCATTTGTACCAAAACGGGACGATTTCGTTCCCAAAGTTTCAAAACTATACTTAGGACTATATATTGGTTAGAATCCATTCTAAAGGGCTTCAAAGCTATATTTACACTATTATACTAATATATTGAACTTTGGTTACTCTTTGGTCACCAATTTTGTCTACATTTCTTCAAATTTCAATTTGTACCAAAACGGGACGATTTCCTTCCCAAAGTTTCAAAACTATAGTTAGGACTATATATTGGTTAGAATCCCTTCTAAAGGGGTTCAAATCTATATTTAGACTATTATAGTAATATATTGAACTTTGGTTACTCCTTGGTAACCAATTTTGTTTACATTTCCTCAAATTCCCATTTGTACCAAAACGGGACGATTTTCTTCCCAAAGTTTCAAAACTATAGTTACGACTATATATTGGTTGCATTCGTTCCTAAAGTGGTTCAAACCTATATTTAGAATATTATAATAATATATTCAACAATGGTTACTTCTTGGTCACCAATTTTGTCTACATTTCTCCAAATTCCCATTTGTACCAAAACGGGACGATTTTCTTCCCAAAGTTTCAAAACTATAGTTACGACTATATATTGGTTACATTCGTTTCTAAAGTGGTTCAAAGCTATATTTAGAATATTATACTAATATATTAAACATTGGTTACTACTTGATCACCAATTTTGTCTACATTTCTTCAAATTTCCATTTGTACCAAAACGGGACGATTTTCTTCCCAAAGTTTCAAAACTATAGTTACGACTATATATTGGTTACATTCGTTCCTAAAGTGGTTCAAAGCTATATTTAGAATATTATACTAATATATTCAACATTGGTTACTCCTTGATCACCAATTTTGTCTACATTTCTTCAAATTTCCATTTGTACCAAAACAGGACGATTTTCTTCCCAAAGTTTCAAAACTTTACTTAGGACTATATATTGGTTAGAATCCATTCTAAAGGGGTTCAAATCTATATTTAGACTATTATACTAATATATTGAACTTTGGTTACTCCTTGGTCACCAATTTTGTTTACATTTCTCCAAATTCCCATTTGTACCAAAACGGGACGATTTCGTTCCCAAAGTTTCAAAACTATACTTAGGACTATATATTGGTTAGAATCCATTCTAAAGGGCTTCAAAGCTATATTTAGACTATTATACTAATATATTGAACTTTGGTTACTCTTTGGTCACCAATTTTGTCTACATTTCTTCAAATTTCAATTTGTACCAAAACGGGACGATTTCCTTCCCAAAGTTTCAAAACTATAGTTAGGACTATATATTGGTTAGAATCCCTTCTAAAGGGGTTCAAATCTATATTTAGACTATTATAGTAATATATTGAACTTTGGTTACTCCTTGGTAACCAATTTTGTTTACATTTCCTCAAATTCCCATTTGTACCAAAACGGGACGATTTTCTTCCCAAAGTTTCAAAACTATAGTTACGACTATATATTGGTTGCATTCGTTCCTAAAGTGGTTCAAACCTATATTTAGAATATTATAATAATATATTCAACAATGGTTACTTCTTGGTCACCAATTTTGTCTACATTTCTCCAAATTCCCATTTGTACCAAAACGGGACGATTTTCTTCCCAAACTTTTAAAACTATAGTTACGACTATATATTGGTTACATTCGTTTCTAAAGTGGTTCAAAACTATATTTAGAATATTATACTAATATATTCAACATTGGTTACTACTTGATCACCAATTTTGTCTACATTTCTTCAAATTTCCATTTGTACCAAAACGGGACGATTTTCTTCCCAAAGTTTCAAAACTATAGTTACGACTATATATTGGTTACATTCGTTCCTAAAGTGGTTCAAAGCTATATTTAGAATATTATACTAATATATTCAACATTGGTTACTCCTTGATCACCAATTTTGTCTACATTTCTTCAAATTTCCATTTGTACCAAAACAGGACGATTTTCTTCCCAAAGTTTCAAAACTTTACTTAGGACTATATATTGGTTAGAATCCATTCTAAAGGGGTTCAAATCTATATTTAGACTATTATACTAATATATTGAACTTTGGTTACTCCTTGGTCACCAATTTTGTTTACATTTCTCCAAATTCCCATTTGTACCAAAACGGGACGATTTCCTTCCCAAAGTTTCAAAACTATAGTTAGGACTATATATTGGTTAGAATCCCTTCTAAAGGGGTTCAAATCTATATTTAGACTATTATAGTAATATATTGAACTTTGGTTACTCCTTGGTAACCAATTTTGTTTACATTTCCTCAAATTCCCATTTGTACCAAAACGGGACGATTTTCTTCCCAAAGTTTCAAAACTATAGTTACGACTATATATTGGTTGCATTCGTTCCTAAAGTGGTTCAAACCTATATTTAGAATATTATAATAATATATTCAACAATGGTTACTTCTTGGTCACCAATTTTGTCTACATTTCTCCAAATTCCCATTTGTACCAAAACGGGACGATTTTCTTCCCAAAGTTTCAAAACTATAGTTACGACTATATATTGGTTACATTCGTTTCTAAAGTGGTTCAAAGCTATATTTAGAATATTATACTAATATATTAAACATTGGTTACTACTTGATCACCAATTTTGTCTACATTTCTTCAAATTTCCATTTGTACCAAAACGGGACGATTTTCTTCCCAAAGTTTCAAAACTATAGTTACGACTATATATTGGTTACATTCGTTCCTAAAGTGGTTCAAAGCTATATTTAGAATATTATACTAATATATTCAACATTGGTTACTCCTTGATCACCAATTTTGTCTACATTTCTTCAAATTTCCATTTGTACCAAAACAGGACGATTTTCTTCCCAAAGTTTCAAAACTTTACTTAGGACTATATATTGGTTAGAATCCATTCTAAAGGGGTTCAAATCTATATTTAGACTATTATACTAATATATTGAACTTTGGTTACTCCTTGGTCACCAATTTTGTTTACATTTCTCCAAATTCCCATTTGTACCAAAACGGGACGATTTCGTTCCCAAAGTTTCAAAACTATACTTAGGACTATATATTGGTTAGAATCCATTCTAAAGGGCTTCAAAGCTATATTTAGACTATTATACTAATATATTGAACTTTGGTTACTCTTTGGTCACCAATTTTGTCTACATTTCTTCAAATTTCAATTTGTACCAAAACGGGACGATTTCCTTCCCAAAGTTTCAAAACTATAGTTAGGACTATATATTGGTTAGAATCCCTTCTAAAGGGGTTCAAATCTATATTTAGACTATTATAGTAATATATTGAACTTTGGTTACTCCTTGGTAACCAATTTTGTTTACATTTCCTCAAATTCCCATTTGTACCAAAACGGGACGATTTTCTTCCCAAAGTTTCAAAACTATAGTTACGACTATATATTGGTTGCATTCGTTCCTAAAGTGGTTCAAACCTATATTTAGAATATTATAATAATATATTCAACAATGGTTACTTCTTGGTCACCAATTTTGTCTACATTTCTCCAAATTCCCATTTGTACCAAAACGGGACGATTTTCTTCCCAAACTTTTAAAACTATAGTTACGACTATATATTGGTTACATTCGTTTCTAAAGTGGTTCAAATCTATATTTAGACTATTATAGTAATATATTGAACTTTGGTTACTCCTTGGTAACCAATTTTGTTTACATTTCCTCAAATTCCCATTTGTACCAAAACGGGACGATTTTCTTCCCAAAGTTTCAAAACTATAGTTACGACTATATATTGGTTGCATTCGTTCCTAAAGTGGTTCAAACCTATATTTAGAATATTATAATAATATATTCAACAATGGTTACTTCTTGGTCACCAATTTTGTCTACATTTCTCCAAATTCCCATTTGTACCAAAACGGGACGATTTTCTTCCCAAAGTTTCAAAACTATAGTTACGACTATATATTGGTTACATTCGTTTCTAAAGTGGTTCAAAGCTATATTTAGAATATTATACTAATATATTAAACATTGGTTACTACTTGATCACCAATTTTGTCTACATTTCTTCAAATTTCCATTTGTACCAAAACGGGACGATTTTCTTCCCAAAGTTTCAAAACTATAGTTACGACTATATATTGGTTACATTCGTTCCTAAAGTGGTTCAAAGCTATATTTAGAATATTATACTAATATATTCAACATTGGTTACTCCTTGATCACCAATTTTGTCTACATTTCTTCAAATTTCCATTTGTACCAAAACAGGACGATTTTCTTCCCAAAGTTTCAAAACTTTACTTAGGACTATATATTGGTTAGAATCCATTCTAAAGGGGTTCAAATCTATATTTAGACTATTATACTAATATATTGAACTTTGGTTACTCCTTGGTCACCAATTTTGTTTACATTTCTCCAAATTCCCATTTGTACCAAAACGGGACGATTTCGTTCCCAAAGTTTCAAAACTATACTTAGGACTATATATTGGTTAGAATCCATTCTAAAGGGCTTCAAAGCTATATTTAGACTATTATACTAATATATTGAACTTTGGTTACTCTTTGGTCACCAATTTTGTCTACATTTCTTCAAATTTCAATTTGTACCAAAACGGGACGATTTCCTTCCCAAAGTTTCAAAACTATAGTTAGGACTATATATTGGTTAGAATCCCTTCTAAAGGGGTTCAAATCTATATTTAGACTATTATAGTAATATATTGAACTTTGGTTACTCCTTGGTAACCAATTTTGTTTACATTTCCTCAAATTCCCATTTGTACCAAAACGGGACGATTTTCTTCCCAAAGTTTCAAAACTATAGTTACGACTATATATTGGTTGCATTCGTTCCTAAAGTGGTTCAAACCTATATTTAGAATATTATAATAATATATTCAACAATGGTTACTTCTTGGTCACCAATTTTGTCTACATTTCTCCAAATTCCCATTTGTACCAAAACGGGACGATTTTCTTCCCAAACTTTTAAAACTATAGTTACGACTATATATTGGTTACATTCGTTTCTAAAGTGGTTCAAAACTATATTTAGAATATTATACTAATATATTCAACATTGGTTACTACTTGATCACCAATTTTGTCTACATTTCTTCAAATTTCCATTTGTACCAAAACGGGACGATTTTCTTCCCAAAGTTTCAAAACTATAGTTACGACTATATATTGGTTACATTCGTTCCTAAAGTGGTTCAAAGCTATATTTAGAATATTATACTAATATATTCAACATTGGTTACTCCTTGATCACCAATTTTGTCTACATTTCTTCAAATTTCCATTTGTACCAAAACAGGACGATTTTCTTCCCAAAGTTTCAAAACTTTACTTAGGACTATATATTGGTTAGAATCCATTCTAAAGGGGTTCAAATCTATATTTAGACTATTATACTAATATATTGAACTTTGGTTACTCCTTGGTCACCAATTTTGTTTACATTTCTCCAAATTCCCATTTGTACCAAAACGGGACGATTTCGTTCCCAAAGTTTCAAAACTATACTTAGGACTATATATTGGTTAGAATCCATTCTAAAGGGCTTCAAAGCTATATTTAGACTATTATACTAATATATTGAACTTTGGTTACTCTTTGGTCACCAATTTTGTCTACATTTCTTCAAATTTCAATTTGTACCAAAACGGGACGATTTCCTTCCCAAAGTTTCAAAACTATAGTTAGGACTATATATTGGTTAGAATCCCTTCTAAAGGGGTTCAAATCTATATTTAGACTATTATAGTAATATATTGAACTTTGGTTACTCCTTGGTAACCAATTTTGTTTACATTTCCTCAAATTCCCATTTGTACCAAAACGGGACGATTTTCTTCCCAAAGTTTCAAAACTATAGTTACGACTATATATTGGTTAGAATCCATTCTAAAGGGCTTCAAAGCTATATTTAGACTATTATACTAATATATTGAACTTTGGTTACTCTTTGGTCACCAATTTTGTCTACATTTCTTCAAATTTCAATTTGTACCAAAACGGGACGATTTCCTTCCCAAAGTTTCAAAACTATAGTTAGGACTATATATTGGTTAGAATCCCTTCTAAAGGGGTTCAAATCTATATTTAGACTATTATAGTAATATATTGAACTTTGGTTACTCCTTGGTAACCAATTTTGTTTACATTTCCTCAAATTCCCATTTGTACCAAAACGGGACGATTTTCTTCCCAAAGTTTCAAAACTATAGTTACGACTATATATTGGTTGCATTCGTTCCTAAAGTGGTTCAAACCTATATTTAGAATATTATAATAATATATTCAACAATGGTTACTTCTTGGTCACCAATTTTGTCTACATTTCTCCAAATTCCCATTTGTACCAAAACGGGACGATTTTCTTCCCAAACTTTTAAAACTATAGTTACGACTATATATTGGTTACATTCGTTTCTAAAGTGGTTCAAAACTATATTTAGAATATTATACTAATATATTCAACATTGGTTACTACTTGATCACCAATTTTGTCTACATTTCTTCAAATTTCCATTTGTACCAAAACGGGACGATTTTCTTCCCAAAGTTTCAAAACTATAGTTACGACTATATATTGGTTACATTCGTTCCTAAAGTGGTTCAAAGCTATATTTAGAATATTATACTAATATATTCAACATTGGTTACTCCTTGATCACCAATTTTGTCTACATTTCTTCAAATTTCCATTTGTACCAAAACAGGACGATTTTCTTCCCAAAGTTTCAAAACTTTACTTAGGACTATATATTGGTTAGAATCCATTCTAAAGGGGTTCAAATCTATATTTAGACTATTATACTAATATATTGAACTTTGGTTACTCCTTGGTCACCAATTTTGTTTACATTTCTCCAAATTCCCATTTGTACCAAAACGGGACGATTTCGTTCCCAAAGTTTCAAAACTATACTTAGGACTATATATTGGTTAGAATCCATTCTAAAGGGCTTCAAAGCTATATTTAGACTATTATACTAATATATTGAACTTTGGTTACTCTTTGGTCACCAATTTTGTCTACATTTCTTCAAATTTCAATTTGTACCAAAACGGGACGATTTCCTTCCCAAAGTTTCAAAACTATAGTTAGGACTATATATTGGTTAGAATCCCTTCTAAAGGGGTTCAAATCTATATTTAGACTATTATAGTAATATATTGAACTTTGGTTACTCCTTGGTAACCAATTTTGTTTACATTTCCTCAAATTCCCATTTGTACCAAAACGGGACGATTTTCTTCCCAAAGTTTCAAAACTATAGTTACGACTATATATTGGTTGCATTCGTTCCTAAAGTGGTTCAAACCTATATTTAGAATATTATAATAATATATTCAACAATGGTTACTTCTTGGTCACCAATTTTGTCTACATTTCTCCAAATTCCCATTTGTACCAAAACGGGACGATTTTCTTCCCAAAGTTTCAAAACTATAGTTACGACTATATATTGGTTACATTCGTTTCTAAAGTGGTTCAAAACTATATTTAGAATATTATACTAATATATTAAACATTGGTTACTACTTGATCACCAATTTTGTCTACATTTCTTCAAATTTCCATTTGTACCAAAACGGGACGATTTTCTTCCCAAAGTTTCAAAACTATAGTTACGACTATATATTGGTTACATTCGTTCCTAAAGTGGTTCAAAGCTATATTTAGAATATTATACTAATATATTCAACATTGGTTACTCCTTGATCACCAATTTTGTCTACATTTCTTCAAATTTCCATTTGTACCAAAACAGGACGATTTTCTTCCCAAAGTTTCAAAACTTTACTTAGGACTATATATTGGTTAGAATCCATTCTAAAGGGGTTCAAATCTATATTTAGACTATTATACTAATATATTGAACTTTGGTTACTCCTTGGTCACCAATTTTGTTTACATTTCTCCAAATTCCCATTTGTACCAAAACGGGACGATTTCGTTCCCAAAGTTTCAAAACTATACTTAGGACTATATATTGGTTAGAATCCATTCTAAAGGGCTTCAAAGCTATATTTAGACTATTATACTAATATATTGAACTTTGGTTACTCTTTGGTCACCAATTTTGTCTACATTTCTTCAAATTTCAATTTGTACCAAAACGGGACGATTTCCTTCCCAAAGTTTCAAAACTATAGTTAGGACTATATATTGGTTAGAATCCCTTCTAAAGGGGTTCAAATCTATATTTAGACTATTATAGTAATATATTGAACTTTGGTTACTCCTTGGTAACCAATTTTGTTTACATTTCCTCAAATTCCCATTTGTACCAAAACGGGACGATTTTCTTCCCAAAGTTTCAAAACTATAGTTACGACTATATATTGGTTGCATTCGTTCCTAAAGTGGTTCAAACCTATATTTAGAATATTATAATAATATATTCAACAATGGTTACTTCTTGGTCACCAATTTTGTCTACATTTCTCCAAATTCCCATTTGTACCAAAACGGGACGATTTTCTTCCCAAACTTTTAAAACTATAGTTACGACTATATATTGGTTACATTCGTTTCTAAAGTGGTTCAAAACTATATTTAGAATATTATACTAATATATTCAACATTGGTTACTACTTGATCACCAATTTTGTCTACATTTCTTCAAATTTCCATTTGTACCAAAACGGGACGATTTTCTTCCCAAAGTTTCAAAACTATAGTTACGACTATATATTGGTTACATTCGTTCCTAAAGTGGTTCAAAGCTATATTTAGAATATTATACTAATATATTCAACATTGGTTACTCCTTGATCACCAATTTTGTCTACATTTCTTCAAATTTCCATTTGTACCAAAACAGGACGATTTTCTTCCCAAAGTTTCAAAACTTTACTTAGGACTATATATTGGTTAGAATCCATTCTAAAGGGGTTCAAATCTATATTTAGACTATTATACTAATATATTGAACTTTGGTTACTCCTTGGTCACCAATTTTGTTTACATTTCTCCAAATTCCCATTTGTACCAAAACGGGACGATTTCGTTCCCAAAGTTTCAAAACTATACTTAGGACTATATATTGGTTAGAATCCATTCTAAAGGGCTTCAAAGCTATATTTAGACTATTATACTAATATATTGAACTTTGGTTACTCTTTGGTCACCAATTTTGTCTACATTTCTTCAAATTTCAATTTGTACCAAAACGGGACGATTTCCTTCCCAAAGTTTCAAAACTATAGTTAGGACTATATATTGGTTAGAATCCCTTCTAAAGGGGTTCAAATCTATATTTAGACTATTATAGTAATATATTGAACTTTGGTTACTCCTTGGTAACCAATTTTGTTTACATTTCCTCAAATTCCCATTTGTACCAAAACGGGACGATTTTCTTCCCAAAGTTTCAAAACTATAGTTACGACTATATATTGGTTGCATTCGTTCCTAAAGTGGTTCAAACCTATATTTAGAATATTATAATAATATATTCAACAATGGTTACTTCTTGGTCACCAATTTTGTCTACATTTCTCCAAATTCCCATTTGTACCAAAACGGGACGATTTTCTTCCCAAAGTTTCAAAACTATAGTTACGACTATATATTGGTGACATTCGTTTCTAAAGTGGTTCAAAACTATATTTAGAATATTATACTAATATATTCAACATTGGTTACTACTTGATCACCAATTTTGTCTACATTTCTTCAAATTTCCATTTGTACCAAAACGGGACGATTTTCTTCCCAAAGTTTCAAAACTATAGTTACGACTATATATTGGTTACATTCGTTCCTAAAGTGGTTCAAAGCTATATTTAGAATATTATACTAATATATTCAACATTGGTTACTCCTTGATCACCAATTTTGTCTACATTTCTTCAAATTTCCATTTGTACCAAAACAGGACGATTTTCTTCCCAAAGTTTCAAAACTTTACTTAGGACTATATATTGGTTAGAATCCATTCTAAAGGGGTTCAAATCTATATTTAGACTATTATACTAATATATTGAACTTTGGTTACATCTTGGTCACCAATTTTTTTTACATTTCTTCAAATTCCCATTTGTACCAAAACGGGACGATTTCGTTCCCAAAGTTTCAAAACTATACTTAGGACTATATATTGGTTAGAATCCATTCTAAAGGGCTTCAAAGCTATATTTAGACTATTATACTAATATATTGAACTTTGGTTACTCTTTGGTCACCAATTTTGTCTACATTTCTTCAAATTTCAATTTGTACCAAAACGGGACGATTTCCTTCCCAAAGTTTCAAAACTATAGTTAGGACTATATATTGGTTAGAATCCCTTCTAAAGGGGTTTAAATCTATATTTAGACTATTATAGTAATATATTGAACTTTGGTTACTCCTTGGTAACCAATTTTGTTTACATTTCCTCAAATTCCCATTTGTACCAAAACGGGACGATTTTCTTCCCAAAGTTTCAAAACTATAGTTACGACTATATATTGGTTGCATTCGTTCCTAAAGTGGTTCAAACCTATATTTAGAATATTATAATAATATATTCAACAATGGTTACTTCTTGGTCACCAATTTTGTCTACATTTCTCCAAATTCCCATTTGTACCAAAACGGGACGATTTTCTTCCCAAAGTTTCAAAACTATAGTTACGACTATATATTGGTTACATTCGTTTCTAAAGTGGTTCAAAGATATATTTAGAATATTATACTAATATATTCAACATTGGTTACTCCTTGATCACCAATTTTGTCTACATTTCTTCAAATTTCCATTTGTACCAAAACGGGACGATTTTCTTCCCAAAGTTTCAAAACTATAGTTAGGACTATATATTGGTTAGAATCCATTCTAAAGGGGTTCAAAGCTATATTTAGAATATTATACTAATATATTCAACATTGGTTACTACTTGATCACCAATTTTGTCTACATTTCTTCAAATTCCCATTTGTACCAAAACGGGACGATTTTCTTCCCAAAGTTTCAAAACTATAGTTACGACTATATATTGGTTGCATTCATTCCTAAAGTGGTTCAAAGCTATATTTAGAATATTATAATAATATATTCAACAATGGTTACTTCTTGGTCACCAATTTTGTCTACATTTCTCCAAATTCCCATTTGTACCAAAACGGGACGATTTTCTTCCCAAAGTTTCAAAACTATAGTTACGACTATATATTGGTTACATTTGTTTCTAAAGTGGTTCAAAGCTATATTTAGAATATTATACTAATATATTCAACATTGGTTACTCCTTGATCACCAATTTTGTCTACATTTCTTCAAATTTCCATTTCTACCAAAACGGGACGATTTTCTTCCCAAAGTTTCAAAACTATAGTTACGACTATATATTGGTTGCATTCGTTCCTAAAGTTGTTCAAAGCTATATTTAGAATATTATAATAATATATTCAACATTGGTTACATCTTGGTCACCAATTTTGTCTACATTTCTTCAAATTTCCATTTCTACCAAAACGGGACGATTTTCTTCCCAAAGTTTCAAAACTATAGTTACGACTATATATTGGTTGCATTCGTTCCTAAAGTTGTTCAAAGCTATATTTAGAATATTATAATAATATATTCAACATTGGTTACTTCTTGGTCACCAATTTTGTCTACATTTCTCCAAATTCCCATTTGTACCAAAACGGGACGATTTTCTTCCCAAAGTTTCAAAACTATAGTTACGACTATATATTGGTTACATTCGTTTCTAAAGTGGTTCAAAGATATATTTAGAATATTATACTAATATATTCAACATTGGTTACTCCTTGATCACCAATTTTGTCTACATTTCTTCAAATTTCCATTTGTACCAAAACAGGACGATTTTCTTCCCAAAGTTTCAAAACTTTACTTAGGACTATATATTGGTTAGAATCCATTCTAAAGGGGTTCAAATCTATATTTAGACTATTATACTAATATATTGAACTTTGGTTACTCCTTGGTCACCAATTTTGTTTACATTTCTCCAAATTCCCATTTGTACCAAAACGGGACGATTTTCTTCCCAAAGTTTCAAAACTATAGTTACGACTATATATTGGTTGCATTCATTCCTAAAGTGGTTCAAAGCTATATTTAGAATATTATAATAATATATTCAACAATGGTTACTTCTTGGTCACCAATTTTGTTTACATTTCTCCAAATTCCCATTTGTACCAAAACGGGACGATTTTCTTCCCAAAGTTTCAAAACTATAGTTACGACTATATATTGGTTACATTCGTTTCTAAAGTGGTTCAAAGCTATATTTAGAATATTATACTAATATATTCAACATTGGTTACTACTTGATCACCAATTTTGTCTACATTTCTTCAAATTCCCATTTGTACCAAAACGGGACGATTTTCTTCCCAAAGTTTCAAAACTATAGTTACGACTATATATTGGTTGCATTCATTCCTAAAGTGGTTCAAAGCTATATTTAGAATATTATAATAATATATTCAACAATGGTTACTTCTTGGTCACCAATTTTGTCTACATTTCTCCAAATTCCCATTTGTACCAAAACGGGACGATTTTCTTCCCAAAGTTTCAAAACTATAGTTACGACTATATATTGGTTACATTTGTTTCTAAAGTGGTTCAAAGCTATATTTAGAATATTATACTAATATATTCAACATTGGTTACTCCTTGATCACCAATTTTGTCTACATTTCTTCAAATTTCCATTTCTACCAAAACGGGACGATTTTCTTCCCAAAGTTTCAAAACTATAGTTACGACTATATATTGGTTGCATTCGTTCCTAAAGTTGTTCAAAGCTATATTTAGAATATTATAATAATATATTCAACATTGGTTACTTCTTGGTCACCAATTTTGTCTACATTTCTCCAAATTCCCATTTGTACCAAAACGGGACGATTTTCTTCCCAAAGTTTCAAAACTATAGTTACGACTATATATTGGTTACATTCGTTTCTAAAGTGGTTCAAAGCTATATTTAGAATATTATACTAATATATTCAACATTGGTTACTCCTTGATCACCAATTTTGTCTACATTTCTTCAAATTTCCATTTGTACCAAAACGGGACGATTTTCTTCCCAAAGTTTCAAAACTATAGTTAGGACTATATATTGGTTAGAATCCATTCTAAAGGGGTTCAAAGCTATATTTAGACTATTATACTAATATATTGAACTTTGGTTACTCCTTGATCACCAATTTTGTCTACATTTCTTCAAATTCCCATTTGTACCAAAACGGGACGATTTCGTTCCCAAAGTTTCAAAACTTTACTTAGGACTATATATTGGTTAGAATCCATTCTAAAGGGCTTCAAAGCTATATTTAGACTATTATACTAATATATTGAACTTTGGTTACTCCTTGATCACCAATTTTGTCTACATTTCTTCAAATTCCCATTTGTACCAAAACGGGACGATTTCGTTCCCAAATTTCAAAACTATACTTAGGACTATATATTGGTAAGAATCCATTCTAAAGGGCTTCAAAGCTATATTTAGACTATTATACTAATATATTGAACTTTGGTTACTCTTTGGTCACCAATTTTGTCTACATTTCTTCAAATTTCAATTTGTACCAAAACGGGACGATTTCCTTCCCAAAGTTTCAAAACTATAGTTAGGACTATATATTGGTTAGAATCCCTTCTAAAGGGGTTCAAAACTATATTTAGACTATTATAGTAATATATTGAACTTTGGTTACTCCTTGGTAACCAATTTTGTTTACATTTCCTCAAATTCCCATTTGTACCAAAACGGGACGATTTTCTTCCCAAAGTTTCAAAACTATAGTTACGACTATATATTGGTTGCATTCGTTCCTAAAGTGGTTCAAACCTATATTTAGAATATTATAATAATATATTCAACAATGGTTACTTCTTGGTCACCAATTTTGTCTACATTTCTCCAAATTCCCATTTGTACCAAAACGGGACGATTTTCTTCCCAAAGTTTCAAAACTATAGTTACGACTATATATTGGTTACATTCGTTTCTAAAGTGGTTCAAAGCTATATTTAGAATATTATACTAATATATTCAACATTGGTTACTACTTGATCACCAATTTTGTCTACATTTCTTCAAATTCCCATTTGTACCAAAACGGGACGATTTTCTTCCCAAAGTTTCAAAACTATAGTTACGACTATATATTGGTTGCATTCATTCCTAAAGTGGTTCAAAGCTATATTTAGAATATTATAATAATATATTCAACAATGGTTACTTCTTGGTCACCAATTTTGTCTACATTTCTCCAAATTCCCATTTGTACCAAAACGGGACGATTTTCTTCCCAAAGTTTCAAAACTATAGTTACGACTATATATTGGTTGCATTCGTTCCTAGAGTTGTTCAAAGCTATATTTAGAATATTATACTAATATATTCATCATTGGTTACTCCTTGATCACCGATTTTGTCTACATTTCTTCAAATTTCCATTTCTACCAAAACGGGACGATTTTCTTCCCAAAGTTTCAAAACTATAGTTACGACTATATATTGGTTGCATTCGTTCCTAAAGTTGTTCAAAGCTATATTTAGAATATTATAATAATATATTCAACATTGGTTACTTCTTGGTCACCAATTTTGTCTACATTTCTCCAAATTCCCATTTGTACCAAAACGGGACGATTTTCTTCCCAAAGTTTCAAAACTATAGTTACGACTATATATTGGTTGCATTCGTTTCTAAAGTGGTTCAAAGCTATATTTAGAATATTATACTAATATATTCAACATTGGTTACTACTTGATCACCAATTTTGTCTACATTTCTTCAAATTCCCATTTGTACCAAAACGGGACGATTTTCTTCCCAAAGTTTCAAAACTATAGTTACGACTATATATTGGTTACATTCGTTTCTAAAGTGGTTCAAAGATATATTTAGAATATTATACTAATATATTCAACATTGGTTACTCCTTGATCACCAATTTTGTCTACATTTCTTCAAATTTCCATTTGTACCAAAACAGGATGATTTTCTTCCCAAAGTTTCAAAACTATAGTTACGACTATATATTGGTTACATTTGTTTCTAAAGTGGTTCAAAGCTATATTTAGAATATTATACTAATATATTCAACATTGGTTACTCCTTGATCACCAATTTTGTCTACATTTCTTCAAATTTCCATTTCTACCAAAACGGGACGATTTTCTTCCCAAAGTTTCAAAACTATAGTTACGACTATATATTGGTTGCATTCGTTCCTAAAGTTGTTCAAAGCTATATTTAGAATATTATAATAATATATTCAACATTGGTTACTTCTTGGTCACCAATTTTGTCTACATTTCTCCAAATTCCCATTTGTACCAAAACGGGACGATTTTCTTCCCAAAGTTTCAAAACTATAGTTACGACTATATATTGGTTACATTCGTTTCTAAAGTGGTTCAAAGCTATATTTAGAATATTATACTAATATATTCAACATTGGTTACTCCTTGATCACCAATTTTGTCTACATTTCTTCAAATTTCCATTTGTACCAAAACGGGACGATTTTCTTCCCAAAGTTTCAAAACTATAGTTAGGACTATATATTGGTTAGAATCCATTCTAAAGGGGTTCAAAGCTATATTTAGACTATTATACTAATATATTGAACTTTGGTTACTCCTTGATCACCAATTTTGTCTACATTTCTTCAAATTCCCATTTGTACCAAAACGGGACGATTTCGTTCCCAAAGTTTCAAAACTTTACTTAGGACTATATATTGGTTAGAATCCATTCTAAAGGGCTTCAAAGCTATATTTAGACTATTATACTAATATATTGAACTTTGGTTACTCCTTGATCACCAATTTTGTCTACATTTCTTCAAATTCCCATTTGTACCAAAACGGGACGATTTCGTTCCCAAATTTCAAAACTATACTTAGGACTATATATTGGTAAGAATCCATTCTAAAGGGCTTCAAAGCTATATTTAGACTATTATACTAATATATTGAACTTTGGTTACTCTTTGGTCACCAATTTTGTCTACATTTCTTCAAATTTCAATTTGTACCAAAACGGGACGATTTCCTTCCCAAAGTTTCAAAACTATAGTTAGGACTATATATTGGTTAGAATCCCTTCTAAAGGGGTTCAAATCTATATTTAGACTATTATAGTAATATATTGAACTTTGGTTACTCCTTGGTAACCAATTTTGTTTACATTTCCTCAAATTCCCATTTGTACCAAAACGGGACGATTTTCTTCCCAAAGTTTCAAAACTATAGTTACGACTATATATTGGTTGCATTCATTCCTAAAGTGGTTCAAAGCTATATTTAGAATATTATAATAATATATTCAACAATGGTTACTTCTTGGTCACCAATTTTGTCTACATTTCTCCAAATTCCCATTTGTACCAAAATGGGACGATTTTCTTCCCAAAGTTTCAAAACTATAGTTACGACTATATATTGGTTACATTCGTTTCTAAAGTGGTTCAAAGCTATATTTAGAATATTATAATAATATATTCAACATTGGTTACTACTTGATCACCAATTTTGTCTACATTTCTTCAAATTCCCATTTGTACCAAAACGGGACGATTTTCTTCCCAAAGTTTCAAAACTATAGTTACGACTATATATTGGTTGCATTCATTCCTAAAGTGGTTCCAAGCTATATTTAGAATATTATAATAATATATTCAACAATGGTTACTTCTTGGTCACCAATTTTGTCTACATTTCTCCAAATTCCCATTTGTACCAAAACGGGACGATTTTCTTCCCAAAGTTTCAAAACTATAGTTACGACTATATATTGGTTACATTTGTTTCTAAAGTGGTTCAAAGCTATATTTAGAATATTATACTAATATATTCAACATTGGTTACTCCTTGATCACCAATTTTGTCTACATTTCTTCAAATTTCCATTTCTACCAAAACGGGACGATTTTCTTCCCAAAGTTTCAAAACTATAGTTACGACTATATATTGGTTGCATTCGTTCCTAAAGTTGTTCAAAGCTATATTTAGAATATTATAATAATATATTCAACATTGGTTACTTCTTGGTCACCAATTTTGTCTACATTTCTCCAAATTCCCATTTGTACCAAAACGGGACGATTTTCTTCCCAAAGTTTCAAAACTATAGTTACGACTATATATTGGTTACATTCGTTTCTAAAGTGGTTCAAAGCTATATTTAGAATATTATACTAATATATTCAACATTGGTTACTCCTTGATCACCAATTTTGTCTACATTTCTTCAAATTTCCATTTGTACCAAAACGGGACGATTTTCTTCCCAAAGTTTCAAAACTATAGTTAGGACTATATATTGGTTAGAATCCATTCTAAAGGGGTTCAAAGCTATATTTAGACTATTATACTAATATATTGAACTTTGGTTACTCCTTGATCACCAATTTTGTCTACATTTCTTCAAATTCCCATTTGTACCAAAACGGGACGATTTCGTTCCCAAAGTTTCAAAACTTTACTTAGGACTATATATTGGTTAGAATCCATTCTAAAGGGCTTCAAAGCTATATTTAGACTATTATACTAATATATTGAACTTTGGTTACTCCTTGATCACCAATTTTGTCTACATTTCTTCAAATTCCCATTTGTACCAAAACGGGACGATTTCGTTCCCAAATTTCAAAACTATACTTAGGACTATATATTGGTAAGAATCCATTCTAAAGGGCTTCAAAGCTATATTTAGACTATTATACTAATATATTGAACTTTGGTTACTCTTTGGTCACCAATTTTGTCTACATTTCTTCAAATTTCAATTTGTACCAAAACGGGACGATTTCCTTCCCAAAGTTTCAAAACTATAGTTAGGACTATATATTGGTTAGAATCCCTTCTAAAGGGGTTCAAATCTATATTTAGACTATTATAGTAATATATTGAACTTTGGTTACTCCTTGGTAACCAATTTTGTTTACATTTCCTCAAATTCCCATTTGTACCAAAACGGGACGATTTTCTTCCCAAAGTTTCAAAACTATAGTTACGACTATATATTGGTTGCATTCATTCCTAAAGTGGTTCAAAGCTATATTTAGAATATTATAATAATATATTCAACAATGGTTACTTCTTGGTCACCAATTTTGTCTACATTTCTCCAAATTCCCATTTGTACCAAAATGGGACGATTTTCTTCCCAAAGTTTCAAAACTATAGTTACGACTATATATTGGTTACATTCGTTTCTAAAGTGGTTCAAAGCTATATTTAGAATATTATAATAATATATTCAACATTGGTTACTACTTGATCACCAATTTTGTCTACATTTCTTCAAATTCCCATTTGTACCAAAACGGGACGATTTTCTTCCCAAAGTTTCAAAACTATAGTTACGACTATATATTGGTTGCATTCATTCCTAAAGTGGTTCAAAGCTATATTTAGAATATTATAATAATATATTCAACAATGGTTACTTCTTGGTCACCAATTTTGTCTACATTTCTCCAAATTCCCATTTGTACCAAAACGGGACGATTTTCTTCCCAAAGTTTCAAAACTATAGTTACGACTATATATTGGTTGCATTCGTTCCTAAAGTTGTTCAAAGCTATATTTAGAATATTATACTAATATATTCAACATTGGTTACTCCTTGATCACCGATTTTGTCTACATTTCTTCAAATTTCCATTTCTACCAAAACGGGACGATTTTCTTCCCAAAGTTTCAAAACTATAGTTACGACTATATATTGGTTGCATTCGTTCCTAAAGTTGTTCAAAGCTATATTTAGAATATTATAATAATATATTCAACATTGGTTACTTCTTGGTCACCAATTTTGTCTACATTTCTCCAAATTCCCATTTGTACCAAAACGGGACGATTTTCTTCCCAAAGTTTCAAAACTATAGTTACGACTATATATTGGTTGCATTCGTTCCTAAAGTTGTTCAAAGCTATATTTAGAATATTATAATAATATATTCAACATTGGTTACTCCTTGATCACCAATTTTGTCTACATTTCTTCAAATTTCCATTTCTACCAAAACGGGACGATTTTCTTCCCAAAGTTTCAAAACTATAGTTACGACTATATATTGGTTGCATTCGTTCCTAAAGTTGTTCAAAGCTATATTTAGAATATTATAATAATATATTCAACATTGGTTACTTCTTGGTCACCAATTTTGTCTACATTTCTCCAAATTCCCATTTGTACCAAAACGGGACGATTTTCTTCCCAAAGTTTCAAAACTATAGTTACGACTATATATTGGTTACATTCGTTTCTAAAGTGGTTCAAAGCTATATTTAGAATATTATACTAATATATTCAACATTGGTTACTCCTTGATCACCAATTTTGTCTACATTTCTTCAAATTCCCATTTGTACCAAAACGGGACGATTTTCTTCCCAAAGTTTCAAAACTATAGTTAGGACTATATATTGGTTAGAATCCATTCTAAAGGGGTTCAAAGCTATATTTAGACTATTATACTAATATATTGAACTTTGGTTACTCCTTGATCACCAATTTTGTCTACATTTCTTCAAATTCCCATTTGTACCAAAACGGGACGATTTCGTTCCCAAAGTTTCAAAACTTTACTTAGGACTATATATTGGTTAGAATCCATTCTAAAGGGCTTCAAAGCTATATTTAGACTATTATACTAATATATTGAACTTTGGTTACTCCTTGATCACCAATTTTGTCTACATTTCTTCAAATTCCCATTTGTACCAAAACGGGACGATTTCGTTCCCAAATTTCAAAACTATACTTAGGACTATATATTGCTTAGAATCCATTCTAAAGGGCTTCAAAGCTATATTTAGACTATTATACTAATATATTGAACTTTGGTTACTCTTTGGTCACCAATTTTGTCTACATTTCTTCAAATTTCAATTTGTACCAAAACGGGACGATTTCCTTCCCAAAGTTTCAAAACTATAGTTAGGACTATATATTGGTTAGAATCCCTTCTAAAGGGGTTCAAATCTATATTTAGACTATTATAGTAATATATTGAACTTTGGTTACTCCTTGGTAACCAATTTTGTTTATATTTCCTCAAATTCCCATTTGTACCAAAACGGGACGATTTTCTTCCCAAAGTTTCAAAACTATAGTTACGACTATATATTGGTTGCATTCGTTCCTAAAGTGGTTCAAAGCTATATTTAAAATATTATAATAATATATTCAACATTGGTTACTTCTTGGTCACCAATTTTGTCTACATTTCTCCAAATTCCCATTTGTACCAAAACGGGACGATTTTCTTCCCAAAGTTTCAAAACTATAGTTACGACTATATATTGGTTACATTCGTTTCTAAAGTGGTTCAAAGCTATATTTAGAATATTATACTAATATATTCAACATTGGTTACTCCTTGATCACCAATTTTGTCTACATTTCTTCAAATTTCCATTTGTACCAAAACGGGACGATTTTCTTCCCAAAGTTTAAAAACTATAGTTAGGACTATATATTGGTTTGAATCCATTCTAAAGGGGTTCAAAGCTATATTTAGACTATTATACTAAAATATTGAACTTTTGTTACTCCTTGATCACCAATTTTGTCTACATTTCTTCAAATTCCCATTTGTACCAAAACGGGACGATTTCGTTCCCAAAGTTTCAAAACTATACTTAGGACTATATATTGGTTAGAATCCATTCCTAAAGTGGTTCAAAGCTATATTTAGAATATTATACTAATATATTCAACATTGGTTACTACTTGATCACCAATTTTGTCTACATTTCTTCAAATTTCCATTTGTACCAAAACGGGACGATTTTCTTCCCAAAGTTTCAAAACTATAGTTAGGACTATATATTGGTTTGAATCCATTCTAAAGGGGTTCAAAGCTATATTTAGACTATTATACTAAAATATTGAACTTTTGTTACTCCTTGATCACCAATTTTGTCTACATTTCTTCAAATTCCCATTTGTACCAAAACGGGACGATTTCGTTCCCAAAGTTTCAAAACTATACTTAGGACTATATATTGGTTAGAATCCATTCCTAAAGTGGTTCAAAGCTATATTTAGAATATTATACTAATATATTCAACATTGGTTACTACTTGATCACCAATTTTGTCTACATTTCTTCAAATTCGCATTTGTACCAAAACAGGACGATTTTCTTCCCAAAGTTTCAAAACTATAGTTACGACTATATATTGGTTGCATTCGTTCCTAAAGTTGTTCAAAGCTATATTTAGAATATTATAATAATATATTCAACATTGGTTACTTCTTGGTCACCAATTTTGTCTACATTTCTCCAAATTCCCATTTGTACCAAAACGGGACGATTTTCTTCCCAAAGTTTCAAAACTATAGTTACGACTATATATTGGTTGCATTCGTTCCTAAAGTTGTTCAAAGCTATATTTAGAATATTATAATAATATATTCAACATTGGTTACTCCTTGATCACCAATTTTGTCTACATTTCTTCAAATTTCCATTTCTACCAAAACGGGACGATTTTCTTCCCAAAGTTTAAAAACTATAGTTACGACTATATATTGGTTGCATTCGTTCCTAAAGTTGTTCAAAGCTATATTTAGAATATTATAATAATATATTCAACATTGGTTACTTCTTGGTCACCAATTTTGTCTACATTTCTCCAAATTCCCATTTGTACCAAAACGGGACGATTTTCTTCCCAAAGTTTCAAAACTATAGTTACGACTATATATTGGTTACATTCGTTTCTAAAGTGGTTCAAAGCTATATTTAGAATATTATACTAATATATTCAACATTGGTTACTCCTTGATCACCAATTTTGTCTACATTTCTTCAAATTCCCATTTGTACCAAAACGGGACGATTTTCTTCCCAAAGTTTCAAAACTATAGTTAGGACTATATATTGGTTAGAATCCATTCTAAAGGGGTTCAAAGCTATATTTAGACTATTATACTAATATATTGAACTTTGGTTACTCCTTGATCACCAATTTTGTCTACATTTCTTCAAATTCCCATTTGTACCAAAACGGGACGATTTCGTTCCCAAAGTTTCAAAACTTTACTTAGGACTATATATTGGTTAGAATCCATTCTAAAGGGCTTCAAAGCTATATTTAGACTATTATACTAATATATTGAACTTTGGTTACTCCTTGATCACCAATTTTGTCTACATTTCTTCAAATTCCCATTTGTACCAAAACGGGACGATTTCGTTCCCAAATTTCAAAACTATACTTAGGACTATATATTGCTTAGAATCCATTCTAAAGGGCTTCAAAGCTATATTTAGACTATTATACTAATATATTGAACTTTGGTTACTCTTTGGTCACCAATTTTGTCTACATTTCTTCAAATTTCAATTTGTACCAAAACGGGACGATTTCCTTCCCAAAGTTTCAAAACTATAGTTAGGACTATATATTGGTTAGAATCCCTTCTAAAGGGGTTCAAATCTATATTTAGACTATTATAGGAATATATTGAACTTTGGTTACTCCTTGGTAACCAATTTTGTTTATATTTCCTCAAATTCCCATTTGTACCAAAACGGGACGATTTTCTTCCCAAAGTTTCAAAACTATAGTTACGACTATATATTGGTTGCATTCATTCCTAAAGTGGTTCAAAGCTATATTTAGAATATTATAATAATATATTCAACAATGGTTACTTCTTGGTCACCAATTTTGTCTACATTTCTCCAAATTCCCATTTGTACCAAAACAGGACGATTTTCTTCCCAATGTTTCAAAACTATAGTTACGACTATATATTGGTTACATTCGTTTCTAAAGTGGTTCAAAGCTATATTTAGAATATTATACTAATATATTCAACATTGGTTACTCCTTGATCACCAATTTTGTCTACATTTCTTCAAATTCCCATTTGTACCAAAACGGGACGATTTCGTTCCCAAAGTTTCAAAACTATACTTAGGACTATATATTGGTTAGAATCCATTCCTAAAGTGGTTCAAAGCTATATTTAGAATATTATAATAATATATTCAACAATGGTTACTTCTTGGTCACCAATTTTGTCTACATTTCTCCAAATTCCCATTTGTACCAAAACGGGACGATTTTCTTCCCAAAGTTTCAAAACTATAGTTACGACTATTTATTGGTTACATTCGTTTCTAAAGTGGTTCAAAGCTATATTTAGAATATTATCCTAATATATTCAACATTGGTTACTACTTGATCACCAATTTTGTCTACATTTCTTCAAATTCCCATTTGTACCAAAACGGGACGATTTTCTTCCCAAAGTTTAAAAACTATACTTGGGACTATATATTGGTTGCATTCATTCCTAAAGTGGTTCAAAGCTATATTTAGAATATTATAATAATATATTCAACAATGGTTACTTCTTGGTCACCAATTTTGTCTACATTTCTCCAAATTCCCATTTGTACCAAAACGGGACGATTTTCTTCCCAAAGTTTCAAAACTATAGTTACGAATATATATTGGTTACATTCGTTTCTAAAGTGGTTCAAAGCTATATTTAGAATATTATACTAATATATTCAACATTGGTTACTACTTGATCACCAATTTTGTCTACATTTCTTCAAATTCCCATTTGTACCAAAACGGGACGATTTCGTTCCCAAATTTCAAAACTATACTTAGGACTATATATTGGTTAGAATCCATTCTAAAGGGCTTCAAAGCTATATTTAGACTATTATACTAATATATTGAACTTTGGTCACCAATTTTGTCTACATTTCTTCAAATTTCAATTTGTACTAAAACGGGACGATTTCCTTCCCAAAGTTTCAAAACTATAGTTAGGACTATATATTGGTTAGAATCCCTTCTAAAGGGGTTCAAATCTATATTTAGACTATTATAGTAATATATTGAACTTTGGTTACTCCTTGGTAACCAATTTTGTTTACATTTCCTCAAATTCCCATTTGTACCAAAACGGGACGATTTTCTTCCCAAAGTTTCAAAACTATAGTTACGACTATATATTGGTTACATTCGTTTCTAAAGTGGTTCAAAGCTATATTTAGAATATTATACTAATATATTCAACATTGGTTACTCCTTGATCACCAATTTTGTCTACATTTCTTCAAATTCCCATTTGTACCAAAACGGGACGATTTCGTTCCCAAAGTTTCAAAACTATACTTAGGACTATATATTGGTTAGAATCCATTCCTAAAGTGGTTCAAAGCTATATTTAGAATATTATAATAATATATTCAACAATGGTTACTTCTTGGTCACCAATTTTGTCTACATTTCTCCAAATTCCCATTTGTACCAAAACGGGACGATTTTCTTCCCAAAGTTTCAAAACTATAGTTACGACTATTTATTGGTTACATTCGTTTCTAAAGTGGTTCAAAGCTATATTTAGAATATTATCCTAATATATTCAACATTGGTTACTACTTGATCACCAATTTTGTCTACATTTCTTCAAATTCCCATTTGTACCAAAACGGGACGATTTTCTTCCCAAAGTTTAAAAACTATACTTGGGACTATATATTGGTTGCATTCATTCCTAAAGTGGTTCAAAGCTATATTTAGAATATTATAATAATATATTCAACAATGGTTACTTCTTGGTCACCAATTTTGTCTACATTTCTCCAAATTCCCATTTGTACCAAAACGGGACGATTTTCTTCCCAAAGTTTCAAAACTATAGTTACGAATATATATTGGTTACATTCGTTTCTAAAGTGGTTCAAAGCTATATTTAGAATATTATACTAATATATTCAACATTGGTTACTACTTGATCAACAATTTTGTCTACATTTCTTCAAATTCCCATTTGTACCAAAACGGGACGATTTCGTTCCCAAATTTCAAAACTATACTTAGGACTATATATTGGTTAGAATCCATTCTAAAGGGCTTCAAAGCTATATTTAGACTATTATACTAATATATTGAACTTTGGTTACTCTTTGGTCACCAATTTTGTCTACATTTCTTCAAATTTCAATTTGTACCAAAACGGGACGATTTCCTTCCCAAAATTTCAAAACTATAGTTAGGACTATATATTGGTTAGAATCCCTTCTAAAGGGGTTCAAATCTATATTTAGACTATTATAGTAATATATTGAACTTTGGTTACTCCTTGGTAACCAATTTTGTTTACATTTCCTCAAATTCCCATTTGTACCAAAACGGGACGATTTTCTTCCCAAAGTTTCAAAACTATAGTTACGACTATATATTGGTTGCATTCGTTCCTAAAGTGGTTCAAACCTATATTTAGAATATTATAATAATATATTCAACAATGGTTACTTCTTGGTCACCAATTTTGTCTACATTTCTCCAAATTCCCATTTGTACCAAAACGGGACGATTTTCTTCCCAAAGTTTCAAAACTATAGTTACGACTATATATTGGTTACATTCGTTTCTAAAGTGGTTCAAAGCTATATTTAGAATATTATACTAATATATTCAACATTGGTTACTCCTTGATCACCAATTTTGTCTACATTTCTTCAAATTCCCATTTGTACCAAAACGGGACGATTTTCTTCCCAAAGTTTCAAAACTATAGTTACGACTATATATTGGTTGCATTCATTCCTAAAGTGGTTCAAAGCTATATTTAGAATATTATAATAATTTATTCAACAATGGTTACTTCTTGGTCACCAATTTTGTCTACATTTCTCCAAATTCCCATTTGTACCAAAACGGGACGATTTTCTTCCCAAAGTTTCAAAAATATAGTTACGAATATATATTGGTTACATTCGTTTCTAAAGTGGTTCAAAGCTATATTTAGAATATTATACTAATATATTCAACATTGGTTACTCCTTGATCACCAATTTTGTCTACATTTCTTCAAATTCCCATTTGTACCAAAACGGGACGATTTTCTTCCCAAAGTTTCAAAACTATAGTTACGACTATATATTGGTTGCATTCATTCCTAAAGTGGTTCAAAGCTATATTTAGAATATTATAATAATATATTCAACAATGGTTACTTCTTGGTCACCAATTTTGTCTACATTTCTCCAAATTCCCATTTGTACCAAAACGGGACGATTTTCTTCCCAAAGTTTAAAAACTATACTTGGGACTATATATTGGTTGCATTCATTCCTAAAGTGGTTCAAAGCTATATTTAGAATATTATAATAATATATTCAACAATGGTTACTTCTTGGTCACCAATTTTGTCTACATTTCTCCAAATTCCCATTTGTGCCAAAACAGGACGATTTTCTTCCCAAAGTTTCAAAACTATAGTTACGACTATATATTGGTTACATTCGTTTCTAAAGTGGTTCAAAGCTATATTTAGAATATTATACTAATATATTCAACATTGGTTACTCCTTGATCACCAATTTTGTCTACATTTCTTCAAATTCCCATTTGTACCAAAACGGGACGATTTCGTTCCCAAAGTTTCAAAACTATACTTAGGACTATATATTGGTTAGAATCCATTCCTAAAGTGGTTCAAAGCTATATTTAGAATATTATAATAATATATTCAACAATGGTTACTTCTTGGTCACCAATTTTGTCTACATTTCTCCAAATTCCCATTTGTACCAAAACGGGACGATTTTCTTCCCAAAGTTTCAAAACTATAGTTACGAATATATATTGGTTAGAATCCCTTCTAAAGGGGTTCAAATCTATATTTAGACTATTATAGTAATATATTGAACTTTGGTTACTCCTTGGTAACCAATTTTGTTTATATTTCCTCAAATTCCCATATGTACCAAAACGGGACGATTTTCTTCCCAAAGTTTCAAAACTATAGTTACGACTATATATTGGTTGCATTCATTCCTAAAGTGGTTCAAAGCTATATTTAGAATATTATAATAATATATTCAACAATGGTTACTTCTTGGTCACCAATTTTGTCTACATTTCTCCAAATTCCCATTTGTACCAAAACAGGACGATTTTCTTCCCAAAGTTTCAAAACTATAGTTACGACTATATATTGGTTACATTCGTTTCTAAAGTGGTTCAAAGCTATATTTAGAATATTATACTAATATATTCAACATTGGTTACTCCTTGATCACCAATTTTGTCTACATTTCTTCAAATTCCCATTTGTACCAAAACGGGACGATTTCGTTCCCAAAGTTTCAAAACTATACTTAGGACTATATATTGGTTAGAATCCATTCCTAAAGTGGTTCAAAGCTATATTTAGAATATTATAATAATATATTCAACAATGGTTACTTCTTGGTCACCAATTTTGTCTACATTTCTCCAAATTCCCATTTGTACCAAAACGGGACGATTTTCTTCCCAAAGTTTCAAAACTATAGTTACGACTATTTATTGGTTACATTCGTTTCTAAAGTGGTTCAAAGCTATATTTAGAATATTATCCTAATATATTCAACATTGGTTACTACTTGATCACCAATTTTGTCTACATTTCTTCAAATTCCCATTTGTACCAAAACGGGACGATTTTCTTCCCAAAGTTTAGAAACTATACTTGGGACTATATATTGGTTGCATTCTTTCCTAAAGTGGTTCAAAGCTATATTTAGAATATTATAATAATTTATTCAACAATGGTTACTTCTTGGTCACCAATTTTGTCTACATTTCTCCAAATTCCCATTTGTACCAAAACGGGACGATTTTCTTCCCAAAGTTTCAAAACTATAGTTACGAATATATATTGGTTACATTCGTTTCTAAAGTGGTTCAAAGCTATATTTAGAATATTATACTAATATATTCAACATTGGTTACTACTTGATCACCAATTTTGTCTACATTTCTTCAAATTCCCATTTGTACCAAAACGGGACGATTTCGTTCCCAAATTTCAAAACTATACTTAGGACTATATATTGGTTAGAATCCATTCTAAAGGGCTTCAAAGCTATATTTAGACTATTATACTAATATATTGAACTTTGGTTACCAATTTTGTCTACATTTCTTCAAATTTCAATTTGTACTAAAACGGGACGATTTCCTTCCCAAAGTTTCAAAACTATAGTTAGGACTATATATTGGTTAGAATCCCTTCTAAAGGGGTTCAAATCTATATTTAGACTATTATAGTAATATATTGAACTTTGGTTACTCCTTGGTAACCAATTTTGTTTACATTTCCTCAAATTCCCATTTGTACCAAAACGGGACGATTTTCTTCCCAAAGTTTCAAAACTATAGTTACGACTATATATTGGTTACATTCGTTTCTAAAGTGGTTCAAAGCTATATTTAGAATATTATACTAATATATTCAACATTGGTTACTCCTTGATCACCAATTTTGTCTACATTTCTTCAAATTCCCATTTGTACCAAAACGGGACGATTTCGTTCCCAAAGTTTCAAAACTATACTTAGGACTATATATTGGTTAGAATCCATTCCTAAAGTGGTTCAAAGCTATATTTAGAATATTATAATAATATATTCAACAATGGTTACTTCTTGGTCACCAATTTTGTCTACATTTCTCCAAATTCCCATTTGTACCAAAACGGGACGATTTTCTTCCCAAAGTTTCAAAACTATAGTTACGACTATTTATTGGTTACATTCGTTTCTAAAGTGGTTCAAAGCTATATTTAGAATATTATCCTAATATATTCAACATTGGTTACTACTTGATCACCAATTTTGTCTACATTTCTTCAAATTCCCATTTGTACCAAAACGGGACGATTTTCTTCCCAAAGTTTAAAAACTATACTTGGGACTATATATTGGTTGCATTCATTCCTAAAGTGGTTCAAAGCTATATTTAGAATATTATAATAATATATTCAACAATGGTTACTTCTTGGTCACCAATTTTGTCTACATTTCTCCAAATTCCCATTTGTACCAAAACGGGACGATTTTCTTCCCAAAGTTTCAAAACTATAGTTACGAATATATATTGGTTACATTCGTTTCTAAAGTGGTTCAAAGCTATATTTAGAATATTATACTAATATATTCAACATTGGTTACTACTTGATCACCAATTTTGTCTACATTTCTTCAAATTCCCATTTGTACCAAAACGGGACGATTTCGTTCCCAAATTTCAAAACTATACTTAGGACTATATATTGGTTAGAATCCATTCTAAAGGGCTTCAAAGCTATATTTAGACTATTATACTAATATATTGAACTTTGGTTACTCTTTGGTCACCAATTTTGTCTACATTTCTTCAAATTTCAATTTGTACCAAAACGGGACGATTTCCTTCCCAAAGTTTCAAAACTATAGTTAGGACTATATATTGGTTAGAATCCCTTCTAAAGGGGTTCAAATCTATATTTAGACTATTATAGTAATATATTGAACTTTGGTTACTCCTTGGTAACAAATTTTGTTTACATTTCCTCAAATTCCCATTTGTACCAAAACGGGACGATTTTCTTCCCAAAGTTTCAAAACTATAGTTACGACTATATATTGGTTGCATTCGTTCCTAAAGTGGTTCAAACCTATATTTAGAATATTATAATAATATATTCAACAATGGTTACTTCTTGGTCACCAATTTTGTCTACATTTCTCCAAATTCCCATTTGTACCAAAACGGGACGATTTTCTTCCCAAAGTTTCAAAACTATAGTTACGACTATATATTGGTTACATTCGTTTCTAAAGTGGTTCAAAGCTATATTTAGAATATTATACTAATATATTCAACATTGGTTACTCCTTGATCACCAATTTTGTCTACATTTCTTCAAATTCCCATTTGTACCAAAACGGGACGATTTTCTTCCCAAAGTTTCAAAACTATAGTTACGACTATATATTGGTTGCATTCATTCCTAAAGTGGTTCAAAGCTATATTTAGAATATTATAATAATATATTCAACAATGGTTACTTCTTGGTCACCAATTTTGTCTACATTTCTCCAAATTCCCATTTGTACCAAAACGGGACGATTTTCTTCCCAAAGTTTAAAAACTATACTTGGGACTATATATTGGTTGCATTCATTCCTAAAGTGGTTCAAAGCTATATTTAGAATATTATAATAATATATTCAACAATGGTTACTTCTTGGTCACCAATTTTGTCTACATTTCTCCAAATTCCCATTTGTACCAAAACAGGACGATTTTCTTCCCAAAGTTTCAAAACTATAGTTACGACTATATATTGGTTACATTCGTTTCTAAAGTGGTTCAAAGCTATATTTAGAATATTATACTAATATATTCAACATTGGTTACTCCTTGATCACCAATTTTGTCTACATTTCTTCAAATTCCCATTTGTACCAAAACGGGACGATTTCGTTCCCAAAGTTTCAAAACTATACTTAGGACTATATATTGGTTAGAATCCATTCCTAAAGTGGTTCAAAGCTATATTTAGAATATTATAATAATATATTCAACAATGGTTACTTCTTGGTCACCAATTTTGTCTACATTTCTCCAAATTCCCATTTGTACCAAAACGGGACGATTTTCTTCCCAAAGTTTCAAAACTATAGTTACGAATATATATTGGTTACATTCGTTTCTAAAGTGGTTCAAAGCTATATTTAGAATATTATACTAATATATTCAACATTGGTTACTACTTGATCACCAATTTTGTCTACATTTCTTCAAATTCCCATTTGTACCAAAACGGGACGATTTCGTTCCCAAATTTCAAAACTATACTTAGGACTATATATTGGTTAGAATCCATTCTAAAGGGCTTCAAAGCTATATTTAGACTATTATACTAATATATTGAACTTTGGTTACTCTTTGGTCACCAATTTTGTCTACATTTCTCCAAATTCCCATTTGTACCAAAACGGGACGATTTTCTTCCCAAAGTTTCAAAACTATAGTTACGAATATATATTGGATACATTCGTTTCTAAAGTGGTTCAAAGCTATATTTAGAATATTATACTAATATATTCAACATTGGTTACTACTTGATCACCAATTTTGTCTACATTTCTTCAATTTCCCATTTGTACCAAAACGGGACGATTTCGTTCCCAAAGTTTCAAAACTATACTTAGGACTATATATTGGTTAGAATCCATTCTAAAGGGCTTCAAAGCTATATTTAGACTATTATACTAATATATTGAACTTTGTTACTCTATGGTCACCAATTTTGTCTACATTTCTTCAAATTTCAATTTGTACCAAAACGGGACGATTTCCTTCCCAAAGTTTCAAAACTATAGTTAGGACTATATATTGGTTAGAATCCCTTCTAAAGGGGTTCAAATCTATATTTAGACTATTATAGTAATATATTGAACTTTGCTTACTCCTTGGTAACCAATTTTGTTTACATTTCCTCAAATTCCCATTTGTACCAAAACGGGACGATTTTCTTCCCAAAGTTTCAAAACTATAGTTACGACTATATATTGGTTGCATTCGTTCCTAAAGTGGTTCAAACCTATATTTAGAATATTATAATAATATATTCAACAATGGTTACTTCTTGGTCACCAATTTTGTCTACATTTCTCCAAATTCCCATTTGTACCAAAACGAGACGATTTTCTTCCCAAAGTTTCAAAACTATAGTTACGACTATATATTGGTTACATTCGTTTCTAAAGTGGTTCAAAGCTATATTTAGAATATTATACTAATATATTCAACATTGGTTACTACTTGATCACCAATTTTGTCTACATTTCTTCAAATTCCCATTTGTACCAAAACGGGACGATTTTCTTCCCAAAGTTTCAAAACTATAGTTACGACTATATATTGGTTGCATTCATTCCTAAAGTGGTTCAAAGCTATATTTAGAATATTATAATAATATATTCAACAATGGTTACTTCTTGGTCACCAATTTTGTCTACATTTCTCCAAATTCCCATTTGTACCAAAACGGGACGATTTTCTTCCCAAAGTTTCAAAACTATAGTTACGACTATATATTGGTTACATTCGTTTCTAAAGTGGTTCAAAGCTATATTTAGAATATTATACTAATATATTCAACATTGATTACTCCTTGATCACCAATTTTGTCTACATTTCTTCAAATTTCCATTTCTACCAAAACGGGACGATTTTCTTCCCAAAGTTTCAAAACTATAGTTAGGACTATATATTGGTTAGAATCCATTCTAAAGGGGTTCAAAGCTATATTTAGACTATTATACTAATATATTGAACTTTGGTTACTCCTTGATCACCAATTTTGTCTACATTTCTTCAAATTCCCATTTGTACCAAAACGGGACGATTTCGTTCCCAAAGTTTCAAAACTTTACTTAGGACTATATATTGGTTAGAATCCATTCTAAAGGGCTTCAAAGCTATATTTAGACTATTATACTAATATATTGAACTTTGGTTACTCCTTGATCACCAATTTTGTCTACATTTCTTCAAATTCCCATTTGTACCAAAACGGGACGATTTCGTTCCCAAATTTCAAAACTATACTTAGGACTATATATTGGTTAGAATCCATTCTAAAGGGCTTCAAAGCTATATTTAGACTATTATACTAATATATTGAACTTTGGTTACTCTTTGGTCACCAATTTTGTCTACATTTCTTCAAATTTCAATTTGTACCAAAACGGGACGATTTCCTTCCCAAAGTTTCAAAACTATAGTTAGGACTATATATTGGTTAGAATCCCTTCTAAAGGGGTTCAAATCTATATTTAGACTATTATAGTAATATATTGAACTTTGGTTACTCCTTGGTAACCAATTTTGTTTACATTTCCTCAAATTCCCATTTGTACCAAAACGGGACGATTTCCTTCCCAAAGTTTCAAAACTATAGTTACGACTATATATTGGTTGCATTCGTTCCTAAAGTGGTTCAAAGCTATATTTAGAATATTATAATAATATATTCGACATTGGTTACTTCTTGGTCACCAATTTTGTCTACATTTCTCCAAATTCCCATTTGCACCAAAACGGGACGATTTTCTTCCCAAAGTTTCAAAACTATAGTTACGACTATATATTGGTTACATTTGTTTCTAAAGTGGTTCAAAGCTATATTTAGAATATTATACTAATATATTCAACATTGGTTACTCCTTGATCACCAATTTTGTCTACATTTCTTCAAATTTCCATTTGTACCAAAACGGGACGATTTTCTTCCCAAAGTTTCAAAACTATAGTTAGGACTATATATTGGTTTGAATCCATTCTAAAGGGGTTCAAAGCTATATTTAGACTATTATACTAAAATATTGAACTTTTGTTACTCCTTGATCACCAATTTTGTCTACATTTCTTCAAATTCCCATTTGTACCAAAACGGGACGATTTCGTTCCCAAAGTTTCAAAACTATACTTAGGACTATATATTGGTTAGAATCCATTCCTAAAGTGGTTCAAAGCTATATTTAGAATATTATACTAATATATTCAACATTGGTTACTACTTGATCACCAATTTTGTCTACATTTCTTCAAATTCCCATTTGTACCAAAACGGGACGATTTTCTTCCCAAAGTTTAAAAACTTTACTTGGGACTATATATTGGTTGCATTCATTCCTAAAGGGCTTCAAAGCTATATTTAGAATATTATAATAATATATTCAACAATGGTTACTTCTTGGTCACCAATTTTGTCTACATTTCTCCAAATTCCCATTTGTACCAAAACGGGACGATTTTCTTCCCAAAGTTTCAAAACTATAGTTACGAATATATATTGGTTACATTCGTTTCTAAAGTTGTTCAAAGCTATATTTAGAATATTATACTAATATATTCAACATTGGTTACTACTTGATCACCAATTTTGTCTACATTTCTTCAAATTCCCATTTGTACCAAAACGGGACGATTTTCTTCCCAAAGTTTAAAAACTATACTTGGGACTATATATTGGTTGCATTCATTCCTAAAGTGGTTCAAAGCTATATTTAGAATATTATAATAATATATTCAACAATGGTTACTTCTTGGTCACCAATTTTGTCAACATTTCTCCAAATTCCCATTTGTACCAAAACGGGATGATTTTCTTCCCAAAGCTTCAAAACTATAGTTACGAATATATATTGGTTACATTCGTTTCTAAAGTGGTTCAAAGCTATATTTAGAATATTATACTAATATATTCAACATTGGTTACTACTTGATCACCAATTTTGTCTACATTTCTTCAAATTCCCATTTGTACCAAAACGGGACGATTTTCTTCCCAAAGTTTCAAAACTATAGTTACGACTATATATTGGTTGCATTCATTCCTAAAGTGGTTCAAAGCTATATTTAGAATATTATAATAATATATTCAACAATGGTTACTTCTTGGTCACCAATTTTGTCTACATTTCTCCAAATTCCCATTTGTACCAAAACGGGACGATTTTCTTCCCAAAGTTTCAAAACTATAGTTACGACTATATATTGGTTACATTCGTTTCTAAAGTGGTTCAAAGCTATATTTAGAATATTATACTAATATATTCAACATTGGTTACTCCTTGATCACCAATTTTGTCTACATTTCTTCAAATTTCCATTTCTACCAAAACGGGACGATTTTCTTCCCAAAGTTTCAAAACTATAGTTACGACTATATATTGGTTGCATTCGTTCCTAAAGTTGTTCAAAGCTATATTTAGAATATTATAATAATATATTCAACATTGGTTACTTCTTGGTCACCAATTTTGTCTACATTTCTCCAAATTCCCATTTGTACCAAATTCGGGACGATTTTCTTCCCAAAGTTTCAAAACTATAGTTACGACTATATATTGGTTACATTAGTTTCTAAAGTGGTTCAAAGCTATATTTAGAATATTATACTAATATATTCAACATTGGTTACTCCTTGATCACCAATTTTGTCTACATTTCTTCAAATTTCCATTTGTACCAAAACGGGACGATTTTCTTCCCAAAGTTTCAAAACTATAGTTAGGACTATATATTGGTTAGAATCCATTCTAAAGGGGTTCAAAGCTATATTTAGACTATTATACTAATATATTGAACTTTGGTTACTCCTTGATCACCAATTTTGTCTACATTTCTTCAAATTCCCATTTGTACCAAAACGGGACGATTTCGTTCCCAAAGTTTCAAAACTTTACTTAGGACTATATATTGGTTAGAGTCCATTCTAAAGTGCTTCAAAGCTATATTTAGACTATTATACTAATATATTGAACTTTGGTTACTCCTTGATCACCAATTTTGTCTACATTTCTTCAAATTCCCATTTGTACCAAAACGGGACGATTTCGTTCCCAAATTTCAAAACTATACTTAGGACTATATATTGGTTAGAATCCATTCTAAAGGGCTTCAAAGCTATATTTAGACTATTATACTAATATATTGAACTTTGGTTACTCTTTGGTCACCAATTTTGTCTACATTTCTTCAAATTTCAATTTGTACCAAAACGGGACGATTTCCTTCCCAAAGTTTCAAAACTATAGTTAGGACTATATATTGGTTAGAATCCCTTCTAAAGGGGTTCAAATCTATATTTAGACTATTATAGTAATATATTGAACTTTGGTTACTCCTTGGTAACCAATTTTGTTTACATTTCCTCAAATTCCCATTTGTACCAAAACGGGACGATTTCCTTCCCAAAGTTTCAAAACTATAGTTACGACTATATATTGGTTGCATTCGTTCCTAAAGTGGTTCAAAGCTATATTTAGAATATTATAATAATATATTCAACATTGGTTACTTCTTGGTCACCAATTTTGTCTACATTTCTCCAAATTCCCATTTGTACCAAAACGGGACGATTTTCTTCCCAAAGTTTCAAAACTATAGTTACGACTATATATTGGTTACATTCGTTTCTAAAGTGGTTCAAAGCTATATTTAGAATATTATACTAATATATTCAACATTGGTTACTCCTTGATCACCAATTTTGTCTACATTTCTTCAAATTTCCATTTGTACCAAAACGGGACGATTTTCTTCCCAAAGTTTCAAAACTATAGTTAGGACTATATATTGGTTTGAATCCATTCTAAAGGGGTTCAAAGCTATATTTAGACTATTATACTAAAATATTGAACTTTTGTTACTCCTTGATCACCAATTTTGTCTACATTTCTTCAAATTCCCATTTGTACCAAAACGGGACGATTTCGTTCCCAAAGTTTCAAAACTATACTTAGGACTATATATTGGTTAGAATCCATTCCTAAAGTGGTTCAAAGCTATATTTAGAATATTATACTAATATATTCAACATTGGTTACTACTTGATCACCAATTTTGTCTACATTTCTTCAAATTCCCATTTGTACCAAAACGGGACGATTTTCTTCCCAAAGTTTAAAAACTATACTTGGGACTATATATTGGTTGCATTCATTCCTAAAGGGCTTCAAAGCTATATTTAGAATATTATAATAATATATTCAACAATGGTTACTTCTTGGTCACCAATTTTGTCTACATTTCTCCAAATTCCCATTTGTACCAAAACGGGACGATTTTCTTCCCAAAGTTTCAAAACTATAGTTACGAATATATATTGGTTACATTCGTTTCTAAAGTTGTTCAAAGCTATATTTAGAATATTATACTAATATATTCAACATTGGTTACTACTTGATCACCAATTTTGTCTACATTTCTTCAAATTCCCATTTGTACCAAAACGGGACGATTTTCTTCCCAAAGTTTAAAAACTATACTTGGGACTATATATTGGTTAGAATCCATTCCTAAAGTGGTTCAAAGCTATATTTAGAATATTATAATAATATATTCAACAATGGTTACTTCTTGGTCACCAATTTTGTCTACATTTCTCCAAATTCCCATTTGTACCAAAACGGGACGATTTTCTTCCCAAAGTTTCAAAACTATAGTTACGAATATATATTGGTTACATTCGTTTCTAAAGTGGTTCAAAGCTATATTTAGAATATTATACTAATATATTCAACATTGGTTACTACTTGATCACCAATTTTGTCTACATTTCTTCAAATTCCCATTTGTACCAAAACGGGACGATTTTCTTCCCAAAGTTTAAAAACTATACTTGGGACTATATATTGGTTGCATTCATTCCTAAAGTGGTTCAAAGCTATATTTAGAATATTATAATAATATATTCAACAATGGTTACTTCTTGGTCACCAATTTTGTCTACATTTCTCCAAATTCCCATTTGTACCAAAACGGGACGATTTTCTTCCCAAAGTTTCAAAACTATAGTTACGAATATATATTGGTTACATTCGTTTCTAAAGTGGTTCAAAGCTATATTTAGAATATTATACTAATATATTCAACATTGGTTACTACTTGATCACCAATTTTGTCTACATTTCTTTAAATTCCCATTTGTACCAAAACGGGACGATTTTCTTCCCAAAGTTTAAAAACTATACTTGGGACTATATATTGGTTGCATTCATTCCTAAAGTGGTTCAAAGCTATATTTAGAATATTATAATAATATATTCAACAATGGTTACTTCTTGGTCACCAATTTTGTCTACATTTCTCCAAATTCCCATTTGTACCAAAACAAGACGATTTTCTTCCCAAAGTTTCAAAACTATAGTTACGACTATATATTGGTTACATTCGTTTCTAAAGTGGTTCAAAGCTATATTTAGAATCTTATACTAATATATTCAACATTGGTTACTCCTTGATCACCAATTTTGTCTACATTTCTTCAAATTCCCATTTGTACCAAAACGGGACGATTTTCTTCCCAAAGTTTCAAAACTATAGTTAGGACTATATATTGGTTAGAATCCATTCTAAAGGGGTTCAAAGCTATATTTAGACTATTATACTAATATATTGAACTTTGGTTACTCCTTGGTCACCAACTTTGTCTACATTTCTCCAAATTCCCATTTGTACCAAAACGGGACGATTTTCTTCCCAAAGTTTCAAAACTATAGTTACGAATATATATTGGTTACATTCGTTTCTAAAGTGGTTCAAAGCTATATTTAGAATATTATACTAATATATTCAACATTGGTTACTACTTGATCACCAATTTTGTCTACATTTCTTCAAATTCCCATTTGTACCAAAACGGGACGATTTTCTTCCCAAAGTTTAAAAACTATACTTGGGACTATATATTGGTTGCATTCATTCCTAAAGTGGTTCAAAGCTATATTTAGAATATTATAATAATATATTCAACAATGGTTACTTCTTGGTCACCAATTTTGTCTACATTTCTCCAAATTCCCATTTGTACCAAAACGGGACGATTTTCTTCCCAAAGTTTCAAAACTATAGTTACGAATATATATTGGTTACATTCGTTTCTAAAGTGGTTCAAAGCTATATTTAGAATATTATACTAATATATTCAACATTGGTTACTACTTGATCACCAATTTTGTCTACATTTCTTTAAATTCCCATTTGTACCAAAACGGGACGATTTTCTTCCCAAAGTTTAAAAACTATACTTGGGACTATATATTGGTTGCATTCATTCCTAAAGTGGTTCAAAGCTATATTTAGAATATTATAATAATATATTCAACAATGGTTACTTCTTGGTCACCAATTTTGTCTACATTTCTCCAAATTCCCATTTGTACCAAAACAGGACGATTTTCTTCCCAAAGTTTCAAAACTATAGTTACGACTATATATTGGTTACATTCGTTTCTAAAGTGGTTCAAAGCTATATTTAGAATATTATACTAATATATTCAACATTGGTTACTCCTTGATCACCAATTTTGTCTACATTTCTTCAAATTCCCATTTGTACCAAAACGGGACGATTTCGTTCCCAAAGTTTCAAAACTATACTTAGGACTATATATTGGTTAGAATCCATTCCTAAAGTGGTTCAAAGCTATATTTAGAATATTATAATAATATATTCAACAATGGTTACTTCTTGGTCACCAATTTTGTCTACATTTCTCCAAATTCCCATTTGTACCAAAACGGGACGATTTTCTTCCCAAAGTTTCAAAACTATAGTTACGAATATATATTGGTTACATTCGTTTCTAAAGTGGTTCAAAGCTATATTTAGAATATTATACTAATATATTCAACATTGGTTACTACTTGATCACCAATTTTGTCTACATTTCTTCAAATTCCCATTTGTACCAAAACGGGACGATTTTCTTCCCAAAGTTTAAAAACTATACTTGGGACTATATATTGGTTGCATTCATTCCTAAAGTGGTTCAAAGCTATATTTAGAATATTATAATAATATATTCAACAATGGTTACTTCTTGGTCACCAATTTTGTCTACATTTCTCCAAATTCCCATTTGTACCAAAACGGGACGATTTTCTTCCCAAAGTTTCAAAACTATAGTTACGAATATATATTGGTTACATTCGTTTCTAAAGTGGTTCAAAGCTATATTTAGAATATTATACTAATATATTCAACATTGGTTACTACTTGATCACCAATTTTGTCTACATTTCTTTAAATTCCCATTTGTACCAAAACGGGACGATTTTCTTCCCAAAGTTTAAAAACTATACTTGGGACTATATATTGGTTGCATTCATTCCTAAAGTGGTTCAAAGCTATATTTAGAATATTATAATAATATATTCAACAATGGTTACTTCTTGGTCACCAATTTTGTCTACATTTCTCCAAATTCCCATTTGTACCAAAACAAGACGATTTTCTTCCCAAAGTTTCAAAACTATAGTTACGACTATATATTGGTTACATTCGTTTCTAAAGTGGTTCAAAGCTATATTTAGAATCTTATACTAATATATTCAACATTGGTTACTCCTTGATCACCAATTTTGTCTACATTTCTTCAAATTCCCATTTGTACCAAAACGGGACGATTTTCTTCCCAAAGTTTCAAAACTATAGTTAGGACTATATATTGGTTAGAATCCATTCTAAAGGGGTTCAAAGCTATATTTAGACTATTATACTAATATATTGAACTTTGGTTACTCCTTGGTCACCAACTTTGTCTACATTTCTCCAAATTCCCATTTGTACCAAAACGGGACGATTTTCTTCCCAAAGTTTCAAAACTATAGTTACGAATATATATTGGTTACATTCGTTTCTAAAGTGGTTCAAAGCTATATTTAGAATATTATACTAATATATTCAACATTGGTTACTACTTGATCACCAATTTTGTCTACATTTCTTCAAATTCCCATTTGTAGCAAAACGGGACGATTTTCTTCCCAAAGTTTAAAAACTATACTTGGGACTATATATTGGTTGCATTCATTCCTAAAGTGGTTCAAAGCTATATTTAGAATATTATAATAATATATTCAACAATGGTTACTTCTTGGTCACCAATTTTGTCTACATTTCTCCAAATTCCCATTTGTACCAAAACAGGACGATTTTCTTCCCAAAGACTATAGTTACGACTATATATTGGTTACATTCGTTTCTAAAGTGGTTCAAAGCTATATTTAGAATATTATACTAATATATTCAACATTGGTTACTCCTTGATCACCAATTTTGTCTACATTTCTTCAAATTCCCATTTGTACCAAAACGGGACGATTTCGTTCCCAAAGTTTCAAAACTATACTTAGGACTATATATTGGTTAGAATCCATTCCTAAAGTGGTTCAAAGCTATATTTAGAATATTATAATAATATATTCAACAATGGTTACTTCTTGGTCACCAATTTTGTCTACATTTCTCCAAATTCCCATTTGTACCAAAACGGGACGATTTTCTTCCCAAAGTTTCAAAACTATAGTTACGACTATATATTGGTTACATTCGTTTCTAAAGTGGTTCAAAGCTATATTTAGAATATTATACTAATATATTCAACATTGGTTACTACTTGATCACCAATTTTGTCTACATTTCTTCAAATTCCCATTTGTACCAAAACTGGACGATTTTCTTCCCAAAGTTTAAAAACTATACTTGGGACTATATATTGGTTGCATTCATTACTAAAGTGGTTCAAAGCTATATTTAGAATATTATAATAATATATTCAACAATGGTTACTTCTTGGTCACCAATTTTGTCTACATTTCTCCAAATTCCCATTTGTACCAAAACGGGACGATTTTCTTCCCAAAGTTTCAAAACTATAGTTACGAATATATATTGGTTACATTCGTTTCTAAAGTGGTTCAAAGCTATATTTAGAATATTATACTAATATATTCAACATTGGTTACTACTTGATCACCAATTTTGTCTACATTTCTTTAAATTCCCATTTGTACCAAAACGGGACGATTTTCTTCCCAAAGTTTAAAAACTATACTTGGGACTATATATTGGTTGCATTCATTCCTAAAGTGGTTCAAAGCTATATTTAGAATATTATAATAATATATTCAACAATGGTTACTTCTTGGTCACCAATTTTGTCTACATTTCTCCAAATTCCCATTTGTACCAAAACAAGACGATTTTCTTCCCAAAGTTTCAAAACTATAGTTACGACTATATATTGGTTACATTCGTTTCTAAAGTGGTTCAAAGCTATATTTAGAATCTTATACTAATATATTCAACATTGGTTACTCCTTGATCACCAATTTTGTCTACATTTCTTCAAATTCCCATTTGTACCAAAACGGGACGATTTTCTTCCCAAAGTTTCAAAACTATAGTTAGGACTATATATTGGTTAGAATCCATTCTAAAGGGGTTCAAAGCTATATTTAGACTATTATACTAATATATTGAACTTTGGTTACTCCTTGGTCACCAACTTTGTCTACATTTCTCCAAATTCCCATTTGTACCAAAACGGGACGATTTTCTTCCCAAAGTTTCAAAACTATAGTTACGAATATATATTGGTTACATTCGTTTCTAAAGTGGTTCAAAGCTATATTTAGAATATTATACTAATATATTCAACATTGGTTACTACTTGATCACCAATTTTGTCTACATTTCTTCAAATTCCCATTTGTAGCAAAACGGGACGATTTTCTTCCCAAAGTTTAAAAACTATACTTGGGACTATATATTGGTTGCATTCATTCCTAAAGTGGTTCAAAGCTATATTTAGAATATTATAATAATATATTCAACAATGGTTACTTCTTGGTCACCAATTTTGTCTACATTTCTCCAAATTCCCATTTGTACCAAAACAGGACGATTTTCTTCCCAAAGACTATAGTTACGACTATATATTGGTTACATTCGTTTCTAAAGTGGTTCAAAGCTATATTTAGAATATTATACTAATATATTCAACATTGGTTACTCCTTGATCACCAATTTTGTCTACATTTCTTCAAATTCCCATTTGTACCAAAACGGGACGATTTCGTTCCCAAAGTTTCAAAACTATACTTAGGACTATATATTGGTTAGAATCCATTCCTAAAGTGGTTCAAAGCTATATTTAGAATATTATAATAATATATTCAACAATGGTTACTTCTTGGTCACCAATTTTGTCTACATTTCTCCAAATTCCCATTTGTACCAAAACGGGACGATTTTCTTCCCAAAGTTTCAAAACTATAGTTACGACTATATATTGGTTACATTCGTTTCTAAAGTGGTTCAAAGCTATATTTAGAATATTATACTAATATATTCAACATTGGTTACTACTTGATCACCAATTTTGTCTACATTTCTTCAAATTCCCATTTGTACCAAAACTGGACGATTTTCTTCCCAAAGTTTAAAAACTATACTTGGGACTATATATTGGTTGCATTCATTACTAAAGTGGTTCAAAGCTATATTTAGAATATTATAATAATATATTCAACAATGGTTACTTCTTGGTCACCAATTTTGTCTACATTTCTCCAAATTCCCATTTGTACCAAAACAGGACGATTTTCTTCCCAAAGTTTCAAAACTATAGTTACGACTATATATTGGTTACATTCGTTTCTAAAGTGGTTCAAAGCTATATTTAGACTATTATACTAATATATTGAACTTTGGTTACTCCTTGATCACCAATTTTGTCTACATTTCTTCAAATTCCCATTTGTACCAAAACAGGACGATTTCGTTCCCAAAGTTTCAAAACTATACTTAGGACTATAATTTGGTTAGAATCCATTCTAAAGGGCTTCAAAGCTATATTTAGACTATTATACTAATATATTGAACTTTGGTTACTCTTTGGTCACCAATTTTGTCTACATTTTTTCAAATTTCAATTTGTACCAAAACGGGACGATTTCCTTCCCAAAGTTTCAAAACTATAGTTAGGACTATATATTGGTTAGAATCCCTTCTAAAGGGGTTCAAATCTATATTTAGACTATTATAGTAATATATTGAACTTTGGTTACTCCTTGGTCACCAATTTTGTTTACATTTCTCCAAATTCCCATTTGAACCAAAACGGGACGATTTTCTTCCCAAAGTTTCAAAACTATAGTTACGACTATATATTGGTTGCATTCGTTCCTAAAGTGGTTCAAAGCTATATTTATAATATTATACTAATATATTCAACATTGGTTACTCCTTGATCACCAATTTTGTCTACATTTCTTCAAATTTCCATTTGTACCAAAACGGGACGATTTTCTTCCCAAAGTTTCAAAACTATAGTTAGGACTATATATTGGTTAGAATCCATTCTAAAGGGGTTCAAAGCTATATTTAGACTATTATACTAATATATTGAACTTTGGTTACTCCTTGATCACCAATTTTGTCTACATTTCTTCAAATTCTCATTTGTACCAAAACAGGACGATTTCGTTCCCAAAGTTTCAAAACTATACTTAGGACTATAAATTGGTTAGAATCCATTCTAAAGGGCTTCAAAGCTATATTTAGACTATTATACTAATATATTGAACTTTGGTTACTCTTTGGTCACCAATTTTGTCTACATTTCTTCAAATTTCAATTTGTACCAAAATGGGACGATTTCCTTCCCAAAGTTTCAAAACTATAGTTAGGACTATATATTGGTTAGAATCCCTTCTAAAGGGGTTCAAATCTATATTTAGACTATTATAGTAATATATTGAACTTTGGTTACTCCTTGGTCACCAATTTTATTTACATTTCTCCAAATTCCCATTTCTACCAAAACGGGAAGATTTTCTTCCCAAAGTTTCAAAACTATAGTTACGACTATATATTGGTTGCATTCATTCCTAAAGTGGTTCAAAGCTATATTTAGAATATTATAATAATATATTCAACAATGGTTACTTCTTGGTCACCAATTTTGTCTACATTTCTCCAAATTCCCATTTGTACCAAAACGGGACGATTTTGTTCCCAAAGTTTCAAAACTATAGTTACGACTATATATTGGTTGCATTCGTTCCTAAAGTGGTTCAAAGCTATATTTAGAATATTATACTAATATATTCAACATTGGTTACTCCTTGATCACCAATTTTGTCTACATTTCTTCAAATTTCCATTTGTACCAAAACGGGACGATTTTCTTCCCAAAGTTTCAAAACTATAGTTAGGACTATATATTGGTTAGAATCCATTCTAAAGGGGTTCAAAGCTATATTTAGACTATTATACTAATATATTGAACTTTGGTTACTCCTTGATCACCAATTTTGTCTACATTTCTTCAAATTCTCATTTGTACCAAAACAGGACGATTTCGTTCCCAAAGTTTCAAAACTATACTTAGGACTATAAATTGGTTAGAATCCATTCTAAAGGGCTTCAAAGCTATATTTAGACTATTATACTAATATATTGAACTTTGGTTACTCTTTGGTCACCAATTTTGTCTACATTTCTTCAAATTTCAATTTGTACCAAAATGGGACGATTTCCTTCCCAAAGTTTCAAAACTATAGTTAGGACTATATATTGGTTAGAATCCCTTCTAAAGGGGTTCAAATCTATATTTAGACTATTATAGTAATATATTGAACTTTGGTTACTCCTTGGTCACCAATTTTATTTACATTTCTCCAAATTCCCATTTCTACCAAAACGGGAAGATTTTCTTCCCAAAGTTTCAAAACTATAGTTACGACTATATATTGGTTGCATTCATTCCTAAAGTGGTTCAAAGCTATATTTAGAATATTATAATAATATATTCAACAATGGTTACTTCTTGGTCACCAATTTTGTCTACATTTCTCCAAATTCCCATTTGTACCAAAACGGGACGATTTTGTTCCCAAAGTTTCAAAACTATAGTTACGACTATATATTGGTTGCATTCGTTCCTAAAGTGGTTCAAAGCTATATTTAGAATATTATACTAATATATTCAACATTGGTTACTCCTTGATCACCAATTTTGTCTACATTTCTTCAAATTTCCATTTGTACCAAAACGGGACGATTTTCTTCCCAAAGTTTCAAAACTATAGTTAGTACTATATATTGGTTAGAATCCATTCTAAAGGGGTTCAAAGCTATATTTAGACTATTATACAAATATATTGAACTTTGGTTACTCCTTGATCACCAATTTTGTCTACATTTCTTCAAATTCTCATTTGTACCAAAACAGGACGATTTCGTTCCCAAAGTTTCAAAACTATACTTAGGACTATAAATTGGTTAGAATCCATTCTAAAGGGCTTCAAAGCTATATTTAGACTATTATACTAATATATTGAACTTTGGTTACTCTTTGGTCACCAATTTTGTCTACATTTCTTCAAATTTCAATTTGTACCAAAATGGGACGATTTCCTTCCCAAAGTTTCAAAACTATAGTTAGGACTATATATTGGTTAGAATCCCTTCTAAAGGGGTTCAAATCTATATTTAGACTATTATAGTAATATATTGAACTTTGGTTACTCCTTGGTCACCAATTTTATTTACATTTCTCCAAATTCCCATTTCTACCAAAACGGGAAGATTTTCTTCCCAAAGTTTCAAAACTATAGTTACGACTATATATTGGTTGCATTCATTCCTAAAGTGGTTCAAAGCTATATTTAGAATATTATAATAATATATTCAACAATGGTTACTTCTTGGTCACCAATTTTGTCTACATTTCTCCAAATTCCCATTTGTACCAAAACGGGACGATTTTCTTCCCAAAGTTTCAAAACTATAGTTACGACTATATATTGGTTACATTCGTTTCTAAAGTGGTTCAAAGCTATATTTAGAATATTATACTAATATATTCAACATTGGTTACTCCTTGATCACCAATTTTGTCTACATTTCTTCAAATTTCCATTTGTACCAAAACGGGACGATTTTCTTCCCAAAGTTTCAAAACTATAGTTAGGACTATATATTGGTTAGAATCCATTCTAAAGGGGTTCAAAGCTATATTTAGACTATTATACTAATATATTGAACTTTGGTTACTCCTTGATCACCAATTTTGTCTACATTTCTTCAAATTCCCATTTGTACCAAAACGGGACGATTTCGTTCCCAAAGTTTCAAAACTTTACTTAGGACTATATATTGGTTAGAATCCATTCTAAAGGGCTTCAATGCTATATTTAGACTATTATACTAATATATTGAACTTTGGTTACTCCTTGATCACTAATTTTGTCTACATTTCTTCAAATTCCCATTTGTACCAAAACGGGACGATTTCGTTCCCAAAGTTTCAAAACTATACTTAGGACTATATATTGGTTAGAATCCATTCTAAAGGGCTTCAAAGCTATATTTAGACTATTATACTAATATATTGAACTTTGGTTACTCTTTGGTCACCAAATTTGTCTACATTTCTTCAAATTTCAATTTGTACCAAAACAGGACGATTTCCTTCGCAAAGTTTCAAAACTATAGTTAGGACTATATATTGGTTAGAATCCCTTCTAAAGGGGTTCAAATCTATATTTAGACTATTATAGTAATATATTGAACTTTGGTTACTCCTTGGTCACCAATTTTGTTTACATTTCCTCAAATTCCCATTTGTACCAAAACGGGACGATTTTATTCCCAAAGTTTCAAAACTATAGTTACGACTATATATTGGTTACATTCGTTTCTAAAGTGGTTCAAAGCTATATTTAGAATATTATACTAATATATTCAACATTGGTTACTCCTTGATCACCAATTTTGTCTACATTTCTTCAAATTTCCATTTCTACCAAAACGGGACGATTTTCTTCCCAAAGTTTCAAAACTATAGTTACGACTATATATTGGTTGTATTCGTTCCTAAAGTGGTTCAAAGCTATATTTAGAATATTATAATAATATATTCAACATTGGTTACTTCTTGGTCACCAATTTTGTCTACATTTCTCCAAATTCCCATTTGTACCAAAACGGGACGATTTTCTTCCCAAAGTTTCAAAACTATAGTTACGACTATATATTGGTTACATTCGTTTCTGAAGTGGTTCAAAGCTATATTTAGAATATTATACTAATATATTCAACTTTGGTTACTCCTTGATCACCAATTTTGTCTACATTTCTTCAAATTTCCATTTGTACCAAAACAGGACGATTTTCTTCCCAAAGTTTCAAAACTATAGTTAGGACTATATATTGGTTAGAATCCATTCTAAAGGGGTTCAAAGCTATATTTAGACTATTATACTAATATATTGAACTTTGGTTACTCCTTGATCACCAATTTTGTCTACATTTCTTCAAATTCCCATTTGTACCAAAACGGGACGATTTCGTTCCCAATGTTTCAAAACATTACTTAGGACTATATATTGGTTAGAATCCATTCTAAAGGGCTTCAAAGCTATATTTAGACTATTATACTAATATATTGAACTTTGGTTACTCCTTGATCACCAATTTTGTCTACATTTCTTCAAATTCCCATTTGTACCAAAACGGGACGATTTCGTTCCCAAAGTTTCAAAACTATACTTAGGACTATATATTGGTTAGAATCCATTCTAAAGGGCTTCAAAGCTATATTTAGACTATTATACTAATATATTGAATTTTGGTTACTCTTTGGTCACCAATTTTGTTTACATTTCCTCAAATTCCCATTTGTACCAAAACGGGACGATTTTCTTCCCAAAGTTTCAAAACTATAGTTACGACTATATATTGGTTGCATTCGTTCCTAAAGTGGTTCAAAGCTATATTTAGAATATTATAATAATATATTCAACATTGGTTACTTCTTGGTCACCAATTTTGTCTACATTTCTCCAAATTCCCATTTGTACCAAAACGGGACGATTTTCTTCCCAAAGTTTCAAAACTATAGTTAGGACTATATATTGGTTACATTCGTTTCTAATGTGGTTCAAAGCTATATTTAGAATATTATACTAATATATTCAACATTGGTTACTCCTTGATCACCAATTTTGTCTACATTTTTTCAAATTTCAATTTGTACCAAAACGGGACGATTTCCTTCCCAAAGTTTCAAAACTATAGTTAGGACTATATATTGGTTAGAATCCCTTCTAAAGGGGTTCAAATCTATATTTAGACTATTATAGTAATATATTGAACTTTGGTTACTCCTTGGTCACCAATTTTGTTTACATTTCTCCAAATTCCCATTTGAACCAAAACGGGACGATTTTCTTCCCAAAGTTTCAAAACTATAGTTACGACTATATATTGGTTGCATTCGTTCCTAAAGTGGTTCAAAGCTATATTTAGAATATTATACTAATATATTCAACATTGGTTACTCCTTGATCACCAATTTTGTCTACATTTCTTCAAATTTCCATTTGTACCAAAACGGGACGATTTTCTTCCCAAAGTTTCAAAACTATAGTTAGGACTATATATTGGTTAGAATCCATTCTAAAGGGGTTCAAAGCTATATTTAGACTATTATACTAATATATTGAACTTTGGTTACTCCTTGATCACCAATTTTGTCTACATTTCTTCAAATTCTCATTTGTACCAAAACAGGACGATTTCGTTCCCAAAGTTTCAAAACTATACTTAGGACTATAAATTGGTTAGAATCCATTCTAAAGGGCTTCAAAGCTATATTTAGACTATTATACTAATATATTGAACTTTGGTTACTCTTTGGTCACCAATTTTGTCTACATTTCTTCAAATTTCAATTTGTACCAAAACGGGACGATTTCCTTCCCAAAGTTTCAAAACTATAGTTAGGACTATATATTGGTTAGAATCCCTTCTAAAGGGGTTCAAATCTATATTTAGACTATTATAGTAATATATTGAACTTTGGTTACTCCTTGGTCACCAATTTTATTTACATTTCTCCAAATTCCCATTTCTACCAAAACGGGAAGATTTTCTTCCCAAACTTTCAAAACTATAGTTACGACTATATATTGGTTGCATTCATTCCTAAAGTGGTTCAAAGCTATATTTAGAATATTATAATAATATATTCAACAATGGTTACTTCTTGGTCACCAATTTTGTCTACATTTCTCCAAATTCCCATTTGTACCAAAACGGGACGATTTTCTTCCCAAAGTTTCAAAACTATAGTTACGACTATATATTGGTTACATTCGTTTCTAAAGTGGTTCAAAGCTATATTTAGAATATTATACTAATATATTCAACATTGGTTACTCCTTGATCACCAATTTTGTCTACATTTCTTCAAATTTCCATTTCTACCAAAACGGGACGATTTTCTTCCCAAAGTTTCAAAACTATAGTTACGACTATATATTGGTTGCATTCGTTCCTAAAGTGGTTCAAAGCTATATTTAGAATATTATAATAATCTATTCAACATTGGTTACTTCTTGGTCACCAATTTTGTCTACATTTCTCCAAATTCCCATTTGTACCAAAACGGGACGATTTTCTTCCCAAAGTTTCAAAACTATAGTTACGACTATATATTGGTTACATTCGTTTCTAAAGTGGTTCAAAGCTATATTTAGAATATTATACTAATATATTCAACATTGGTTACTCCTTGATCACCAATTTTGTCTACATTTCTTCAAATTCCCATTTGTACCAAAACGGGATGATTTCTTTCCCAAAGTTTCAAAACTATACTTAGGACTATATATTGGTTAGAATCCATTCTAAAGGGCTTCAAAGCTATATTTAGACTATTATACTAATATATTGAACTTTGGTTACTCTTTTGTCACCAATTTTGTCTACATTTCCTCAAATTCCCATTTGTACCAAAACGGGACGATTTTCTTCCCAAAGTTTCAAAACTATAGTTACGACTATATATTGGTTGCATTCTTTCCTAAAGTGGTTCAAAGCTATATTTAGAATATTATAATAATATATTCAACATTGGTTACTTCTTGGTCACCAATTTTGTCTACATTTCTCCAAATTCCCATTTGTACCAAAACAAGACGATTTTCGTCCCAAAGTTTCAAAACTATAGTTAGGACTATATATTGGTTACATTCGTTTCTAATGTGGTTCAAAGCTATATTTAGAATATTATACTAATATATTCAACATTGGTTACTCGTTGATCACCAATTTTGTCTACATTTCTTCAAATTCCCATTTGTACCAAAACGGGACGATTTCGTTCCCAAAGTTTCAAAACTATACTTAGGACTATATTTTGGTTAGAATCCATTCCTAAAGTGGTTCAAAGCTATATTTAGAATATTATAATAATATATTCAACAATGGTTACTTCTTGGTCACCAATTTTGTCTACATTTCTCCAAATTCCCATTTGTACCAAAACGGGACGATTTTCTTCCCAAAGTTTCAAAACTATAGTTACGACTATATATTGGTTACATTCGTTTCTAAAGTGGTTCAAAGCTATATTTAGAATATTATACTAATATATTCAACATTGGTTACTCCTTGATCACCAATTTTGTCTACATTTCTTAAAATTTCCATTTCTACCAAAACGGGACGATTTTCTTCCCAAAGTTTCAAAACTATAGTTACGACTATATATTGGTTGCATTCTTTCCTAAAGTGGTTCAAAGCTATATTTAGAATATTATAATAATATATTCAACATTGGTTACTTCTTGGTCACCAATTTTGTCTACATTTCTCCAAATTCCCATTTGTACCAAAACAAGACGATTTTCGTCCCAAAGTTTCAAAACTATAGTTAGGACTATATATTGGTTACATTCGTTTCTAATGTGGTTCAAAGCTATATTTAGAATATTATACTAATATATTCAACATTGGTTACTCGTTGATCACCAATTTTGTCTACATTTCTTCAAATTCCCATTTGTACCAAAACGGGACGATTTCGTTCCCAAAGTTTCAAAACTATACTTAGGACTATATTTTGGTTAGAATCCATTCCTAAAGTGGTTCAAAGCTATATTTAGAATATTATAATAATATATTCAACAATGGTTACTTCTTGGTCACCAATTTTGTCTACATTTCTCCAAATTCCCATTTGTACCAAAACGGGACGATTTTCTTCCCAAAGTTTCAAAACTATAGTTACGACTATATATTGGTTACATTCGTTTCTAAAGTGGTTCAAAGCTATATTTAGAATATTATACTAATATATTCAACATTGGTTACTCCTTGATCACCAATTTTGTCTACATTTCTTAAAATTTCCATTTCTACCAAAACGGGACGATTTTCTTCCCAAAGTTTCAAAACTATAGTTACGACTATATATTGGTTGCATTCGTTCCTAAAGTGGTTCAAAGCTATATTTAGAATATTATAATAATCTATTCAACATTGGTTACTTCTTGGTCACCAATTTTGTCTACATTTCTCCAAATTCCCATTTGTACCAAAACGGGACGATTTTCTTCCCAAAGTTTCAAAACTATAGTTACGACTATATATTGGTTACATTCGTTTCTAAAGTGGTTCAAAGCTATATTTAGAATATTATACTAATATATTCAACATTGGTTACTCCTTGATCACCAATTTTGTCTACATTTCTTCAAATTCCCATTTGTACCAAAACGGGATGATTTCGTTCCCAAAGTTTCAAAACTATACTTAGGACTATATATTGGTTAGAATCCATTCTAAAGGGCTTCAAAGCTATATTTAGACTATTATACTAATATATTGAACTTTGTTTACTCTTTGGTGACCAATTTTGTCTACATTTCCTCAAATTCCCATTTGTACCAAAACGGGACGATTTTCTTCCCAAAGTTTCAAAACTATAGTTACGACTATATATTGGTTGCATTCGTTCCTAAAGTGGTTCAAAGCTATATTTAGAATATTATAATAATATATTCAACATTGGTTACTTCTTGGTCACCAATTTTGTCTACATTTCTCCAAATTCCCATTTGTACCAAAACAAGACGATTTTCGTCCCAAAGTTTCAAAACTATAGTTACGACTATATATTGGTTGCATTCGTTCCTAAAGTGGTTCAAAGCTATATTTAGAATATTATACTAATATATTCAACATTGGTTACTCCTTGATCACCAATTTTGTCTACATTTCTTCAAATTTCCATTTGTACCAAAACGGGACGATTTTCTTCCCAAAGTTTCAAAACTATACTTAGGACTATATATTGGTTAGAATCCCTTCTAAAGGGGTTCAAATCTATATTTAGACTATTATAGTAATATATTGAACTTTGGTTACTCCTTGGTCACCAATTTTGTTTACATTTCCTCAAATTCCCATTTGTACCAAAACGGGACGATTTTGTTCCCAAAGTTTCAAAACTATAGTTACGACTATATATTGGTTACATTCGTTTCTAAAGTGGTTCAAAGCTATATTTAGAATATTATACTAATATATTCAACATTGGTTACTCCTTGATCACCAATTTTGTCTACATTTCTTCAAATTCCCATTTGTACCAAAACGGGATGATTTCGTTCCCAAAGTTTCAAAACTATACTTAGGACTATATATTGGTTAGAATCCATTCTAAAGGGCTTCAAAGCTATATTTAGACTATTATACTAATATATTGAACTTTGGTTACTCTTTGGTCACCAATTTTGTCTACATTTCCTCAAATTCCCATTTGTACCAAAACGGGACGATTTTCTTCCCAAAGTTTCAAAACTATAGTTACGACTATATATTGGTTGCATTCGTTCCTAAAGTGGTTCAAAGCTATATTTAGAATATTATAATAATATATTCAACATTGGTTACTTCTTGGTCACCAATTTTGTCTACATTTCTCCAAATTCCCATTTGTACCAAAACAAGACGATTTTCGTCCCAAAGTTTCAAAACTATAGTTACGACTATATATTGGTTGCATTCGTTCCTAAAGTGGTTCAAAGCTATATTTAGAATATTATACTAATATATTCAACATTGGTTACTCCTTGATCACCAATTTTGTCTACATTTCTTCAAATTTCCATTTGTACCAAAACGGGACGATTTTCTTCCCAAAGTTTCAAAACTATAGTTAGGACTATATATTGGTTAGAATCCATTCTAAAGGGCTTCAAAGCTATATTTAGACTATTATACTAATATATTGAACTTTGGTTACTCTTTGGTCACCAATTTTGTCTACATTTCTTCAAATTTCAATTTGTACCAAAACGGGACGATTTCCTTCCCAAAGTTTCAAAACTATAGTTAGGACTATATATTGGTTAGAATCCCTTCTAAAGGGGTTCAAATCTATATTTAGACTATTATAGTAATATATTGAACTTTGGTTACTCCTTGGTCACCAATTTTGTTTACATTTCCTCAAATTCCCATTTGTACCAAAACGGGACGATTTTCTTCCCAAAGTTTCAAAACTATAGTTACGACTATATATTGGTTGCATTCGTTCCTAAAGTGGTTCAAAGCTATATTTAGAATATTATAATAATATATTCAACATTGGTTACTTCTTGGTCACCAATTTTGTCTACATTTCTCCAAATTCCCATTTGTACCAAAACGGGACGATTTTCTTCCCAAAGTTTCAAAACTATAGTTAGGACTGTATATTGGTTACATTCGTTTCTAATGTGGTTCAAAGCTATATTTAGAATATTATATTAATATATTCAACATTGGTTACTCCTTGATCACCGATTTTGTCTACATTTCTTCAAATTCCCATTTGTACCAAAACGGGACAATTTCGTTCCCAAAGTTTCAAAACTATACTTAGGACTATATTTTGGTTAGAATCCATTCCTAAAGTGGTTCAAAGCTATATTTAGAATATTATAATAATATATTCAACAATGGCTACTTCTTGGTCACCAATTTTGTCTACATTTCTCCAAATTCCCATTTGTACCAAAACGGGACGATTTTCTTCCCAAAGTTTCAAAACTATAGTTACGACTATATATTGGTTACATTCGTTTCTAAAGTGGTTCAAAGCTATATTTAGAATATTATACTAATATATTCAACATTGGTTACTACTTGATCACCAATTTTGTCTACATTTCTTTAAATTCCCATTTGTACCAAAACGGGACGATTTTCTTCCCAAAGTTTAAAAACTATACTTGGGACTATATATTGGTTGCATTTATTCCTAAAGTGGTTCAAAGCTATATTTAGAATATTATAATAATATATTCAACAATGGTTACTTCTTGGTCACCAATTTTGTCTACATTTCTCCAAATTCCCATTTGTACCAAAACAGGACGATTTTCTTCCCAAAGTTTCAAAACTATAGTTACGACTATATATTGGTTACATTCGTTTCTAAAGTGGTTCAAAGCTATATTTAGAATATTATACTAATATATTCAACATTGGTTACTCCTTGATCACCAATTTTGTCTACATTTCTTCAAATTTCCATTTGTACCAAAACGGGACGATTTTCTTCCCAAAGTTTCAAAACTATAGTTAGGACTATATATTGGTTAGAATCCATTCTAAAGGGGTTCAAAGCTATATTTAGACTATTATACTAATATATTGAACTTTGGTTACTCCTTGATCACCAATTTTGTCTACATTTCTTCAAATTCCCATTTGTACCAAAACAGGACGATTTCGTTCCCAAAGTTTCAAAACTATACTTAGGACTATAAATTGGTTGGAATCCATTCTAAAGGGCTTCAAAGCTATATTTAGACTATTATACTAATATATTGAACTTTGGTTACTCTTTGGTCACCAATTTTGTCTACATTTCTTCAAATTTCAATTTGTACCAAAACGGGACGATTTCCTTCCCAAAGTTTCAAAACTATAGTTACGACTATATATTGGTTACATTCGTTTCTAAAGTGGTTCAAAGCTATATTTAGACTATTATAGTAATATATTGAACTTTGGTTACTCCTTGGTCACCAATTTTGTTTACATTTCTCCAAATTCCCATTTGTACCAAAACGGGACGATTTTCTTCCCAAAGTTTCAAAACTATAGTTACGACTATAAATTGGTTCCATTCATTCCTAAAGTGGTTCAAAGCTATATTTAGAATATTATAATAATATATTCAACAATGGTTACTTCTTGGTCACCAATTTTGTCTACATTTCTCCAAATTCCCATTTGTACTAAAACGGGACGATTTTCTTCCCAAAGTTTCAAAACTATAGTTATGACTATATATTGGTTACATTCGTTTCTAAAGTGGTTCAAAGCTATATTTAGAATATTATACTAATATATTCAACAATGGTTACTTCTTGGTCACCAATTTTGTCTACATTTCTCCAAATTCCCATTTGTACCAAAACGGGACGATTTTCTTCCCAAAGTTTCAAAACTATAGTTACGACTATATATTGGTTACATTCGTTTCTAAAGTGGTTCAAAGCTATATTTAGAATATTATACTAATATATTCAACATTGGTTACTACTTGATCACCAATTTTGTCTACATTTCTTCAAATTCCCATTTGTACAAAAACGGGACGATTTTCTTCCCAAAGTTTAAAAACTATACTTGGGACTATATATTGGTTGCATTTATTCCTAAAGTGGTTCAAAGCTATATTTAGAATATTATAATAATATATTCAACAATGGTTACTTCTTGGTCACCAATTTTGTCTACATTTCTCCAAATTCCCATTTGTACCAAAACAGGACGATTTTCTTCCCAAAGTTTCAAAACTATAGTTACGACTATATATTGGTTACATTCGTTTCTAAAGTGGTTCAAAGCTATATTTAGAATATTATACTAATATATTCAACATTGGTTACTCCTTGATCACCAATTTTGTCTACATTTCTTCAAATTTCCATTTGTACCAAAACGGGACGATTTTCTTCCCAAAGTTTCAAAACTATAGTTAGGACTATATATTGGTTAGAATCCATTCTAAAGGGGTTCAAAGCTATATTTAGACTATTATACTAATATATTGAACTTTGGTTACTCCTTGATCACCAATTTTGTCTACATTTCTTCAAATTCCCATTTGTACCAAAACAGGACGATTTCGTTCCCAAAGTTTCAAAACTATACTTAGGACTATAAATTGGTTGGAATCCATTCTAAAGGGCTTCAAAGCTATATTTAGACTATTATACTAATATATTGAACTTTGGTTACTCTTTGGTCACCAATTTTGTCTACATTTCTTCAAATTTCAATTTGTACCAAAACGGGACGATTTCCTTCCCAAAGTTTCAAAACTATAGTTACGACTATATATTGGTTACATTCGTTTCTAAAGTGGTTCAAAGCTATATTTAGACTATTATAGTAATATATTGAACTTTGGTTACTCCTTGGTCACCAATTTTGTTTACATTTCTCCAAATTCCCATTTGTACCAAAACGGGACGATTTTCTTCCCAAAGTTTCAAAACTATAGTTACGACTATAAATTGGTTCCATTCATTCCTAAAGTGGTTCAAAGCTATATTTAGAATATTATAATAATATATTCAACAATGGTTACTTCTTGGTCACCAATTTTGTCTACATTTCTCCAAATTCCCATTTGTACTAAAACGGGACGATTTTCTTCCCAAAGTTTCAAAACTATAGTTATGACTATATATTGGTTACATTCGTTTCTAAAGTGGTTCAAAGCTATATTTAGAATATTATACTAATATATTCAACAATGGTTACTTCTTGGTCACCAATTTTGTCTACATTTCTCCAAATTCCCATTTGTACCAAAACGGGACGATTTCGTTCCCAAAGTTTCAAAACTATACTTAGGACTATATATTGGTTAGAATCCATTCTAAAGGGCTTCAAAGCTATATTTAGACTATTATACTAATATATTGAACTTTGGTTACTCTTTGGTCACCAATTTTGTCTACATTTCTTCAAATTTCAATTTGTACCAAAACGGGACGATTTCCTTCCCAAAGTTTCAAAACTATAGTTAGGACTATATATTGGTTAGAATCCCTTCTAAAGGGGTTCAAATCTATATTTAGACTATTATAGTAATATATTGAACTTTGGTTACTCCTTGGTCACCAATTTTGTTTACATTTCCTCAAATTCCCATTTGTACCAAAACGGGACGATTTTCTTCCCAAAGTTTCAAAACTATAGTTACGACTATATATTGGTTGCATTCGTTCCTAAAGTGGTTCAAAGCTATATTTAGAATATTATAATAATATATTCAACATTGGTTACTTCTTGGTCACCAATTTTGTCTACATTTCTCCAAATTCCCATTTGTACCAAAACGGGACGATTTTCTTCCCAAAGTTTCAAAACTATAGTTAGGACTATATATTGGTTACATTCGTTTCTAATGTGGTTCAAAGCTATATTTAGAATATTATACTAATATATTCAACATTGGTTACTCCTTGATCACCAATTTTGTCTACATTTTTTCAAATTTCAATTTGTACCAAAACGGGACGATTTCCTTCCCAAAGTTTCAAAACTATAGTTAGGACTATATATTGGTTAGAATCCATTCTAAAGGGGTTCAAAGCTATATTTAGACTATTATACTAATATATTGAACTTTGGTTACTCCTTGATCACCAATTTTGTCTACATTTCTTCAAATTCCCATTTGTACCAAAACAGGACGATTTCGTTCCCAAAGTTTCAAAACTATACTTAGGACTATAAATTGGTTGGAATCCATTCTAAAGGGCTTCAAAGCTATATTTAGACTATTATACTAATATATTGAACTTTGGTTACTCTTTGGTCACCAATTTTGTCTACATTTCTTCAAATTTCAATTTGTACCAAAACGGGACGATTTCCTTCCCAAAGTTTCAAAACTATAGTTACGACTATATATTGGTTACATTCGTTTCTAAAGTGGTTCAAAGCTATATTTAGACTATTATAGTAATATATTGAACTTTGGTTACTCCTTGGTCACCAATTTTGTTTACATTTCTCCAAATTCCCATTTGTACCAAAACGGGACGATTTTCTTCCCAAAGTTTCAAAACTATAGTTACGACTATAAATTGGTTCCATTCATTCCTAAAGTGGTTCAAAGCTATATTTAGAATATTATAATAATATATTCAACAATGGTTACTTCTTGGTCACCAATTTTGTCTACATTTCTCCAAATTCCCATTTGTACTAAAACGGGACGATTTTCTTCCCAAAGTTTCAAAACTATAGTTATGACTATATATTGGTTACATTCGTTTCTAAAGTGGTTCAAAGCTATATTTAGAATATTATACTAATATATTCAACAATGGTTACTTCTTGGTCACCAATTTTGTCTACATTTCTCCAAATTCCCATTTGTACCAAAACGGGACGATTTCGTTCCCAAAGTTTCAAAACTATACTTAGGACTATATATTGGTTAGAATCCATTCTAAAGGGCTTCAAAGCTATATTTAGACTATTATACTAATATATTGAACTTTGGTTACTCTTTGGTCACCAATTTTGTCTACATTTCTTCAAATTTCAATTTGTACCAAAACGGGACGATTTCCTTCCCAAAGTTTCAAAACTATAGTTAGGACTATATATTGGTTAGAATCCCTTCTAAAGGGGTTCAAATCTATATTTAGACTATTATAGTAATATATTGAACTTTGGTTACTCCTTGGTCACCAATTTTGTTTACATTTCCTCAAATTCCCATTTGTACCAAAACGGGACGATTTTCTTCCCAAAGTTTCAAAACTATAGTTACGACTATATATTGGTTGCATTCGTTCCTAAAGTGGTTCAAAGCTATATTTAGAATATTATAATAATATATTCAACATTGGTTACTTCTTGGTCACCAATTTTGTCTACATTTCTCCAAATTCCCATTTGTACCAAAACGGGACGATTTTCTTCCCAAAGTTTCAAAACTATAGTTAGGACTATATATTGGTTACATTCGTTTCTAATGTGGTTCAAAGCTATATTTAGAATATTATACTAATATATTCAACATTGGTTACTCCTTGATCACCAATTTTGTCTACATTTTTTCAAATTTCAATTTGTACCAAAACGGGACGATTTCCTTCCCAAAGTTTCAAAACTATAGTTAGGACTATATATTGGTTAGAATCCATTCTAAAGGGGTTCAAAGCTATATTTAGACTATTATACTAATATATTGAACTTTGGTTACTCCTTGATCACCAATTTTGTCTACATTTCTTCAAATTCCCATTTGTACCAAAACGGGACGATTTCGTTCCCAAAGTTTCAAAACTTTACTTAGGACTATATATTGGTTAGAATCCATTCTAAAGGGCTTCAAAGCTATATTTAGACTATTATACTAATATATTGAACTTTGGTTACTCCTTGATCACCAATTTTGTCTACATTTCTTCAAATTCCCATTTGTACCAAAACGGGACGATTTCGTTCCCAAAGTTTCAAAACTATACTTAGGACTATATATTGGTTAGAATCCATTCTAAAGGGCTTCAAAGCTATATTTAGACTATTATACTAATATATTGAACTTTGGTTACTCTTTGGTAACCAATTTTGCCTACATTTCTGCAAATTTCAATTTGTACCAAAACGGGACGATTTCCTTCCCAAAGTTTCAAAACTATAGTTACGACTATATATTGGTTACATTCGTTTCTAAAGTGGTTCAAAGCTATATTTAGACTATTATAGTAATATATTGAACTTTGGTTACTCCTTGGTCACCAATTTTGTTTACATTTCTCCAAATTCCCATTTGTACCAAAACGGGACGATTTTCTTCCCAAAGTTTCAAAACTATAGTTACGACTATATATTGGTTGCATTCATTCCTAAAGTGGTTCAAAGCTATATTTAGAATATTATAATAATATATTCAACAATGGTTACTTCTTGGTCACCAATTTTGTCTACATTTCTCCAAATTCCCATTTGTACCAAAACGGGACGATTTTCTTCCCAAAGTTTCAAAACTATAGTTATGACTATATATTGGTTACATTCGTTTCTAAAGTGGTTCAAAGCTATATTTAGAATATTATACTAATATATTCAACAATGGTTACTTCTTGGTCACCAATTTTGTCTACATTTCTCCAAATTCCCATTTGTACCAAAACGGGACGATTTCGTTCCCAAAGTTTCAAAACTATACTTAGGACTATATATTGGTTAGAATCCATTCTAAAGGGCTTCAAAGCTATATTTAGACTATTATACTAATATATTGAACTTTGGTTACTCTTTGGTCACCAATTTTGTCTACATTTCTTCAAATTTCAATTTGTACCAAAACGGGACGATTTCCTTCCCAAAGTTTCAAAACTATAGTTAGGACTATATATTGGTTAGAATCCCTTCTAAAGGGGTTCAAATCTATATTTAGACTATTATAGTAATATATTGAACTTTGGTTACTCCTTGGTCACCAATTTTGTTTACATTTCCTCAAATTCCCATTTGTACCAAAACGGGACGATTTTCTTCCCAAAGTTTCAAAACTATAGTTACGACTATATATTGGTTGCATTCGTTCCTAAAGTGGTTCAAAGCTATATTTAGAATATTATAATAATATATTCAACATTGGTTACTTCTTGGTCACCAATTTTGTCTACATTTCTCCAAATTCCCATTTGTACCAAAACGGGACGATTTTCTTCCCAAAGTTTCAAAACTATAGTTAGGACTATATATTGGTTACATTCGTTTCTAATGTGGTTCAAAGCTATATTTAGAATATTATACTAATATATTCAACATTGGTTACTCCTTGATCACCAATTTTGTCTACATTTTTTCAAATTTCAATTTGTACCAAAACGGGACGATTTCCTTCCCAAAGTTTCAAAACTATAGTTAGGACTATATATTGGTTAGAATCCATTCTAAAGGGGTTCAAAGCTATATTTAGACTATTATACTAATATATTGAACTTTGGTTACTCCTTGATCACCAATTTTGTCTACATTTCTTCAAATTCCCATTTGTACCAAAACAGGACGATTTCGTTCCCAAAGTTTCAAAACTATACTTAGGACTATAAATTGGTTGGAATCCATTCTAAAGGGCTTCAAAGCTATATTTAGACTATTATACTAATATATTGAACTTTGGTTACTCTTTGGTCACCAATTTTGTCTACATTTCTTCAAATTTCAATTTGTACCAAAACAGGACGATTTCCTTCCCAAAGTTTCAAAACTATAGTTACGACTATATATTGGTTACATTCGTTTCTAAAGTGGTTCAAAGCTATATTTAGACTATTATAGTAATATATTGAACTTTGGTTACTCCTTGGTCACCAATTTTGTTTACATTTCTCCAAATTCCCATTTGTACCAAAACGGGACGATTTTCTTCCCAAAGTTTCAAAACTATAGTTACGACTATAAATTGGTTCCATTCATTCCTAAAGTGGTTCAAAGCTATATTTAGAATATTATAATAATATATTCAACAATGGTTACTTCTTGGTCACCAATTTTGTCTACATTTCTCCAAATTCCCATTTGTACTAAAACGGGACGATTTTCTTCCCAAAGTTTCAAAACTATAGTTATGACTATATATTGGTTACATTCGTTTCTAAAGTGGTTCAAAGCTATATTTAGAATATTATACTAATATATTCAACAATGGTTACTTCTTGGTCACCAATTTTGTCTACATTTCTCCAAATTCCCATTTGTACCAAAACGGGACGATTTCGTTCCCAAAGTTTCAAAACTATACTTAGGACTATAAATTGGTTGGAATCCATTCTAAAGGGCTTCAAAGCTATATTTAGACTATTATACTAATATATTGAACTTTGGTTACTCTTTGGTCACCAATTTTGTCTACATTTCTTCAAATTTCAATTTGTACCAAAACGGGACGATTTCCTTCCCAAAGTTTCAAAACTATAGTTACGACTATATATTGGTTACATTCGTTTCTAAAGTGGTTCAAAGCTATATTTAGACTATTATAGTAATATATTGAACTTTGGTTACTCCTTGGTCACCAATTTTGTTTACATTTCTCCAAATTCCCATTTGTACCAAAACGGGACGATTTTCTTCCCAAAGTTTCAAAACTATAGTTACGACTATAAATTGGTTCCATTCATTCCTAAAGTGGTTCAAAGCTATATTTAGAATATTATAATAATATATTCAACAATGGTTACTTCTTGGTCACCAATTTTGTCTACATTTCTCCAAATTCCCATTTGTACTAAAACGGGACGATTTTCTTCCCAAAGTTTCAAAACTATAGTTATGACTATATATTGGTTACATTCGTTTCTAAAGTGGTTCAAAGCTATATTTAGAATATTATACTAATATATTCAACAATGGTTACTTCTTGGTCACCAATTTTGTCTACATTTCTCCAAATTCCCATTTGTACCAAAACGGGACGATTTCGTTCCCAAAGTTTCAAAACTATACTTAGGACTATATATTGGTTAGAATCCATTCTAAAGGGCTTCAAAGCTATATTTAGACTATTATACTAATATATTGAACTTTGGTTACTCTTTGGTCACCAATTTTGTCTACATTTCTTCAAATTTCAATTTGTACCAAAACGGGACGATTTCCTTCCCAAAGTTTCAAAACTATAGTTAGGACTATATATTGGTTAGAATCCCTTCTAAAGGGGTTCAAATCTATATTTAGACTATTATAGTAATATATTGAACTTTGGTTACTCCTTGGTCACCAATTTTGTTTACATTTCCTCAAATTCCCATTTGTACCAAAACGGGACGATTTTCTTCCCAAAGTTTCAAAACTATAGTTACGACTATATATTGGTTGCATTCGTTCCTAAAGTGGTTCAAAGCTATATTTAGAATATTATAATAATATATTCAACATTGGTTACTTCTTGGTCACCAATTTTGTCTACATTTCTCCAAATTCCCATTTGTACCAAAACGGGACGATTTTCTTCCCAAAGTTTCAAAACTATAGTTAGGACTATATATTGGTTACATTCGTTTCTAATGTGGTTCAAAGCTATATTTAGAATATTATACTAATATATTCAACATTGGTTACTCCTTGATCACCAATTTTGTCTACATTTTTTCAAATTTCAATTTGTACCAAAACGGGACGATTTCCTTCCCAATGTTTCAAAACTATAGTTAGGACTATATATTGGTTACATTCGTTTCTAAAGTGGTTCAAAGCTATATTTAGAATATTATACTAATATATTCAACAATGGTTACTTCTTGGTCACCAATTTTGTCTACCTTTCTCCAAATTCCCATTTGTACCAAAACGGGACGATTTCGTTCCCAAAGTTTCAAAACTATACTTAGGACTATATATTGGTTAGAATCCATTCTGAAGGGCTTCAAAGCTATATTTAGACTATTATACTAATATATTGAACTTTGGTTACTCTTTGGTCACCAATTTTGTCTACATTTCTTCAAATTTCAATTTGTACCAAAACGGGACGATTTCCTTCCCAAAGTTTCAAAACTATAGTTAGGACTATATATTGGTTACATTCGTTTCTAAAGTGGTTCAAAGCTATATTTAGACTATTATAGTAATATATTGAACTTTGGTTACTCCTTGGTCACCAATTTTGTTTACATTTCTCCAAATTCCCATTTGTACCAAAACGGGACGATTTTTTTCCCAAAGTTTCAAAACTATAGTTAAGACTATATATTGGTTGCATTCATTCCTAAAGTGGTTCAAAGCTATATTTAGAATATTATAATAATATATTCAACAATGGTTACTTCTTGGTCACCAATTTTGTCTACATTTCTCCAAATTCCCATTTGTACCAAAACGGGACGATTTTCTTCCCAAAGTTTCAAAACTATAGTTATGACTATATATTGGTTACATTCGTTTCTAAAGTATTTCAAAGCTATATTTAGAATATTATACTAATATATTCAACATTGGTTACTACTTGATCACCAATTTTTTCTACATTTCTTCAAATTCCCATTTGTACCAAAACGGGACGATTTCGTTCCCAAAGTTTCAAAACTATACTTAGGACTATATATTGGTTAGAATCCATTCTAAAGGGCTTCAAAGCTATATTTAGACTATTATACTAATATATTGAACTTTGGTTACTCTTTGGTCACCAATTTTGTCTACATTTCTTCAAATTTCAATTTGTACCAAAACGGGACGATTTCCTTCCCAAAGTTTCAAAACTATAGTTAGGACTATATATTGGTTAGAATCCCTTCTAAAGGGGTTCAAATCTATATTTAGACTATTATAGTAATATATTGAACTTTGGTTACTCCTTGGTCACCAATTTTGTTTACATTTCCTCAAATTCCCATTTGTACCAAAACGGGACGATTTTCTTCCCAAAGTTTCAAAACTATAGTTACGACTATATATTGGTTGCATTCGTTCCTAAAGTGGTTCAAAGCTATATTTAGAATATTATAATAATATATTCAACATTGGTTACTTCTTGGTCACCAATTTTGTCTACATTTCTCCAAATTCCCATTTGTACCAAAACGGGACGATTTTCTTCCCAAAGTTTCAAAACTATAGTTAGGACTATATATTGGTTACATTCGTTTCTAATGTGGTTCAAAGCTATATTTAGAATATTATACTAATATATTCAACATTGGTTACTCCTTGATCACCAATTTTGTCTACATTTTTTCAAATTTCAATTTGTACCAAAACGGGACGATTTCCTTCCCAATGTTTCAAAACTATAGTTAGGACTATATATTGGTTACATTCGTTTCTAAAGTGGTTCAAAGCTATATTTAGAATATTATACTAATATATTCAACAATGGTTACTTCTTGGTCACCAATTTTGTCTACCTTTCTCCAAATTCCCATTTGTACCAAAACGGGACGATTTCGTTCCCAAAGTTTCAAAACTATACTTAGGACTATATATTGGTTAGAATCCATTCTGAAGGGCTTCAAAGCTATATTTAGACTATTATACTAATATATTGAACTTTGGTTACTCTTTGGTCACCAATTTTGTCTACATTTCTTCAAATTTCAATTTGTACCAAAACGGGACGATTTCCTTCCCAAAGTTTCAAAACTATAGTTAGGACTATATATTGGTTACATTCGTTTCTAAAGTGGTTCAAAGCTATATTTAGACTATTATAGTAATATATTGAACTTTGGTTACTCCTTGGTCACCAATTTTGTTTACATTTCTCCAAATTCCCATTTGTACTAAAACGGGACGATTTTCTTCCCAAAGTTTCAAAACTATAGTTATGACTATATATTGGTTACATTCGTTTCTAAAGTGGTTCAAAGCTATATTTAGAATATTATACTAATATATTCAACAATGGTTACTTCTTGGTCACCAATTTTGTCTACATTTCTCCAAATTCCCATTTGTACCAAAACGGGACGATTTCGTTCCCAAAGTTTCAAAACTATACTTAGGACTATATATTGGTTAGAATCCATTCTAAAGGGCTTCAAAGCTATATTTAGACTATTATACTAATATATTGAACTTTGGTTACTCTTTGGTCACCAATTTTGTCTACATTTCTTCAAATTTCAATTTGTACCAAAACGGGACGATTTCCTTCCCAAAGTTTCAAAACTATAGTTAGGACTATATATTGGTTAGAATCCCTTCTAAAGGGGTTCAAATCTATATTTAGACTATTATAGTAATATATTGAACTTTGGTTACTCCTTGGTCACCAATTTTGTTTACATTTCCTCAAATTCCCATTTGTACCAAAACGGGACGATTTTCTTCCCAAAGTTTCAAAACTATAGTTACGACTATATATTGGTTGCATTCGTTCCTAAAGTGGTTCAAAGCTATATTTAGAATATTATAATAATATATTCAACATTGGTTACTTCTTGGTCACCAATTTTGTCTACATTTCTCCAAATTCCCATTTGTACCAAAACGGGACGATTTTCTTCCCAAAGTTTCAAAACTATAGTTAGGACTATATATTGGTTACATTCGTTTCTAATGTGGTTCAAAGCTATATTTAGAATATTATACTAATATATTCAACATTGGTTACTCCTTGATCACCAATTTTGTCTACATTTTTTCAAATTTCAATTTGTACCAAAACGGGACGATTTCCTTCCCAATGTTTCAAAACTATAGTTAGGACTATATATTGGTTACATTCGTTTCTAAAGTGGTTCAAAGCTATATTTAGAATATTATACTAATATATTCAACAATGGTTACTTCTTGGTCACCAATTTTGTCTACCTTTCTCCAAATTCCCATTTGTACCAAAACGGGACGATTTCGTTCCCAAAGTTTCAAAACTATACTTAGGACTATATATTGGTTAGAATCCATTCTGAAGGGCTTCAAAGCTATATTTAGACTATTATACTAATATATTGAACTTTGGTTACTCTTTGGTCACCAATTTTGTCTACATTTCTTCAAATTTCAATTTGTACCAAAACGGGACGATTTCCTTCCCAAAGTTTCAAAACTATAGTTAGGACTATATATTGGTTACATTCGTTTCTAAAGTGGTTCAAAGCTATATTTAGACTATTATAGTAATATATTGAACTTTGGTTACTCCTTGGTCACCAATTTTGTTTACATTTCTCCAAATTCCCATTTGTACCAAAACGGGACGATTTTTTTCCCAAAGTTTCAAAACTATAGTTAAGACTATATATTGGTTGCATTCATTCCTAAAGTGGTTCAAAGCTATATTTAGAATATTATAATAATATATTCAACAATGGTTACTTCTTGGTCACCAATTTTGTCTACATTTCTCCAAATTCCCATTTGTACCAAAACGGGACGATTTTCTTCCCAAAGTTTCAAAACTATAGTTATGACTATATATTGGTTACATTCGTTTCTAAAGTATTTCAAAGCTATATTTAGAATATTATACTAATATATTCAACATTGGTTACTACTTGATCACCAATTTTTTCTACATTTCTTCAAATTCCCATTTGTACCAAAACGGGACGATTTTCTTCCCAAAGTTTCAAAACTATACTTAGGACTATATATTGGTTAGAATCCATTCTAAAGGGCTTCAAAGCTATATTTAGACTATTTTACTAATATATTGAACTTTGGTAACTCCTTGGTCACCAATTTTGTCTACATTTCTTCAAATATCCATTTGTACCAAAACGAGACGATTTTCTTCCCAAAGTTTCAAAACTATAGTTAGGACTATATATTGGTGAGAATCCATTCTAAAGGGGTTCAAAGCTATATTTAAACTATTATACTAATATAATGACCTTTGGTTACTCCTTGGTCACCAATATGGTCTACATTTCTTCAAATTCCCATTTGCACCTAAACGGGACGATTTTCTTTCCAAAGTTTCAAAACTATAGTTAGGACTATATATTGGTTAGAATCCATTCTAAAGGGGTTCAAAGCTTAATTTAGACTATTATACTAATATATTGAACTTTGGTTACTCCTTGGTCACCAATTTTGTCTACATTTCTTCAAATTTCCATTTGTACCAAAACGGGACGATTTTCTTCCCAAAGTTTCAAAACTATAGTTAGGACTATATATTGGTTAGAATCCATTATAAAGGGGTTCAAAGCTATATTTAAACTAATATACTAATATAATGACCTTTGGTTACTCCTTGGTCACCAATTTGGTCTACATTTCTTCAAATTCCCATTTGCACCTAAACGGGACGATTTTCTTTCCAAAGTTTCAAAACTATAGTTAGGACTATATATTGGTTTGAATCCATTCTAAAGGGCTTCAAAGCTATATTTAGACTATTATACTAATATATTGAACTTTGGTTACTCTTTGGTCACCAATTTTGTCTACATTTCTTCAAATTTCAATTCGTACCAAAACGGGACGATTTCCTTCCCAAAGTTTCAAAACTATAGTTAGGACTATATATTGGTTAGAATCCCTTCTAAAGGGGTTCAAATCAATATTTAGACTATTATAGTAATATATTGAACTTTGGTTACTCCTTGGTCACCAATTTTGTTTACATTTCTCCAAATTCCCATTTGTACCAAAACGGGACGATTTTCTTCCCAAAGTTTCAAAACTATAGTTACGACTATATATTGGTTGCTTTCATTCCTAAAGTGGTTCAAAGCTATATTTAGAATATTATAATAATATATTCAACAATGGTTACTTCTTGGTCACCAATTTTGTCTACATTTCTCCAAATTCCCATTTGTACCAAAACGGGACGATTTTCTTCCCAAAGTTTCAAAACTATAGTTACGACTATATATTGGTTACATTCGTTTCTAAAGTGGTTCAAAGCTATATTTAGACTATTATACTAATATATTGAACTTTGGTTACTCTTTGGTCACCAATTTTGTCTACATTTCTTCAAATTTCAATTTGTACCAAAACGGGACGATTTCCTTCCCAAAGTTTCAAAACTATAGTTAGGACTATATATTGGTTACATTCGTTTCTAAAGTGGTTCAAAGCTATATTTAGACTATTATAGTAATATATTGAACTTTGGTTACTCCTTGGTCACCAATTTTGTTTACATTTCTCCAAATTCCCATTTGTACCAAAACGGGACGATTTTTTTCCCAAAGTTTCAAAACTATAGTTAAGACTATATATTGGTTGCATTCATTCCTAAAGTGGTTCAAAGCTATATTTAGAATATTATAATAATATATTCAACAATGGTTACTTCTTGGTCCCTAATTTTGTCTACATTTCTCCAAATTCCCATTTGTACCAAAACGGGACGATTTTCTTCCCAAAGTTTCAAAACTATAGTTATGACTATATATTGGTTACATTCGTTTCTAAAGTATTTCAAAGCTATATTTAGAATATTATACTAATATATTCAACATTGGTTACTACTTGATCACCAATTTTTTCTACATTTCTTCAAATTCCCATTTGTACCAAAACGGGACGATTTTCTTCCCAAAGTTTCAAAACTATACTTAGGACTATATATTGGTTAGAATCCATTCTAAAGGGCTTCAAAGCTATATTTAGACTATTTTACTAATATATTGAACTTTGGTAACTCCTTGGTCACCAATTTTGTCTACATTTCTTCAAATATCCATTTGTACCAAAACGAGACGATTTTCTTCCCAAAGTTTCAAAACTATAGTTAGGACTATATATTGGTGAGAATCCATTCTAAAGGGGTTCAAAGCTATATTTAAACTATTATACTAATATAATGACCTTTGGTTACTCCTTGGTCACCAATATGGTCTACATTTCTTCAAATTCCCATTTGCACCTAAACGGGACGATTTTCTTTCCAAAGTTTCAAAACTATAGTTAGGACTATATATTGGTTAGAATTCATTCTAAAGGGGTTCAAAGCTTAATTTAGACTATTATACTAATATATTGAACTTTGGTTACTCCTTGGTCACCAATTTTGTCTACATTTCTTCAAATTTCCATTTGTACCAAAACGGGACGATTTTCTTCCCAAAGTTTCAAAACTATAGTTAGGACTATATATTGGTTAGAATCCATTATAAAGGGGTTCAAAGCTATATTTAAACTAATATACTAATATAATGACCTTTGGTTACTCCTTGGTCACCAATTTGGTCTACATTTCTTCAAATTCCCATTTGCAGCTAAACGGGACGATTTTCTTTCCAAAGTTTCAAAACTATAGTTAGGACTATATATTGGTTTGAATCCATTCTAAAGGGCTTCAAAGCTATATTTAGACTATTATACTAATATATTGAACTTTGGTTACTCTTTGGTCACCAATTTTGTCTACATTTCTTCAAATTTCAATTCGTACCAAAACGGGACGATTTCCTTCCCAAAGTTTCAAAACTATAGTTAGGACTATATATTGGTTAGAATCCCTTCTAAAGGGGTTCAAATCAATATTTAGACTATTATAGTAATATATTGAACTTTGGTTACTCCTTGGTCACCAATTTTGTTTACATTTCTCCAAATTCCCATTTGTACCAAAACGGGACGATTTTCTTCCCAAAGTTTCAAAACTATAGTTACGACTATATATTGGTTGCTTTCATTCCTAAAGTGGTTCAAAGCTATATTTAGAATATTATAATAATATATTCAACAATGGTTACTTCTTGGTCACCAATTTTGTCTACATTTCTCCAAATTCCCATTTGTACCAAAACGGGACGATTTTCTTCCCAAAGTTTCAAAACTATAGTTACGACTATATATTGGTTACATTCGTTTCTAAAGTGGTTCAAAGCTATATTTAGAATATTATACTAATATATTCAACATTGGTTACTAATTGATCACCAATTTTGTCTACATTTCTTCAAATTCCCATTTGTACCAAAACGGGACGATTTTCTTCCCAAAGTTTCAAAACTATAGTTACGACTATATATTGGTTGCATTCATTCCTAAAGTGGTTCAAAGCTATATTTAGAATATTATAATAATATATTCAACAATGGTTACTTCTTGGTCACCAATTTTGTCTACATTTCTCCAAATTCCCATTTGTACCAAAACGGGACGATTTTCTTCCCAAAGTTTCAAAACTATAGTTACGACTATATATTGGTTACATTCGTTTCTAAAGTGGTTCAAAGCTATATTTAGAATATTATCCTAATATATTCAACATTGGTTACTACTTGATCACCAATTTTGTCTACATTTCTTCAAATTCCCATTTGTACCAAAACGGGACGATTTTCTTCCCAAAGTTTCAAAACTATACTTAGGACTATATATTGGTTAGAATCCATTCTAAAGGGCTTCAAAGCTATATTTATACTATTATACTAATATATTAAATTTTGGTTACTCTTTGGTCACCAATTTTGTCTACATTTCTTCAAATTTCAATTTGTACCAAAACGGGACGATTTCCTTCCCAAAGTTTCAAAACTATAGTTAGGACTATATATTGGTTAGAATCCCTTCTAAAGGGGTTCAAATCTATATTTTAGACTATTATAGTAATATATTGAACTTTGGTTACTCCTTGGTCACCAATTTTGTTTACATTTCTCCAAATTCCCATTTGTACCAAAACGGGACGATTTTCTTCCCAAAGTTTCAAAACTATAGTTACGACTATATATTGGTTGCATTCATTCCTAAAGTGGTTCAAAGCTATATTTAGAATATTATAATAATATATTCAACAATGGTTACTTCTTGGTCACCAATTTTGTCTACATTTCTCCAAATTCCCATTTGTACCAAAACGGGACGATTTTCTTCCCAAAGTTTCAAAACTATAGTTATGACTATATATTGGTTACATTCGTTTCTAAAGTGGTTCAAAGCTATATTTAGAATATTATACTAATATATTCAACAATGGTTACTTCTTGGTCACCTATTTTGTCTACATTTCTCCAAATTCCCATTTGTACCAAAACGGGACGATTTTGTTCCCAAATTTTCAAAACTATAGTTACGACTATATATTGGTTACATTCATTTCTAAAGTATTTAAAAGCTATATTTAGAATATTATACTAATATATTCAACATTGGTTACTACTTGATCACCAATTTTGTCTACATTTCTTCAAATTCCCATTTGTACCAAAACGGGACGATTTCCTTCCCAAAGTTTCAAAACTATACTTAGGACTATATATTGGTTAGAATCCATTCTAAAGGGCTTCAAAGCTATATTTAGACTATTTTACTAATATATTGAACTTTGGTAACTCCTTGGTCACCAATTTTGTCTACATTTCTTCAAATATCCATTTGTACCAAAACGAGACGATTTTCTTCCCAAAGTTTCAAAACTATAGTTAGGACTATATATTGGTTAGAATCCATTCTAAAGGGGTTCAAAGCTATATTTAAACTATTATACTAATATAATGACCTTTGGTTACTCCTTGGTCACCAATTTGGTCTACATTTCTTCAAATTCCCATTTGCACCTAAACGGGACGATTTTCTTTCCAAAGTTTCAAAACTATAGTTAGGACTATATATTGGTTAGAATCCATTCTAAAGGGGTTCAAAGCTTAATTTAGACTATTATACTAATATATTGAACTTTGGTTACTCCTTGGTCACCAATTTGGTCTTCATTTCTTCAAATTCCCATTTGCACCTAAACGGGACGATTTTCTTTCCAAAGTTTCAAAACTATACTTAGGACTATATATTGGTTAGAATCCATTCTAAAGGGGTTCAAAGCTATATTTAGACTATTATACTAATATATTGAACTTTGGTTACTCTTTGGTCACCAATTTTGTCTACATTTCTTCAAATTTCAATTTGTACCAAAACGGGACGATTTCCTTCCCAAAGTTTCAAAACTATAGTTAGGACTATATATTGGTTAGAATCCCTTCTAAAGGGGTTCAAATCTATATTTAGACTATTATAGTAATATATTGAACTTTGGTTACTCCTTGGTCACCAATTTTGTTTACATTTCTTCAAATTCCCATTTGTACCAAAACGGGACGATTTTCTTCCCAAAGTTTCAAAACTATAGTTACGACTATATATTGGTTACATTCGTTTCTAAAGTGGTTCAAAGCTATATTTAGAATATTATACTAATATATTCAACATTGGTTACTACTTGATCACCAATTTTGTCTACATTTCTTCAAATTCCCATCTGTACCAAAACGGGACGATTTTCTTCCCCAAGTTTCAAAACTCTACTTAGGACTATATATTGGTTAGAATCCATTCTAAAGGGGTTCAAATCTATATTTAGACTATTATAGTAATATATTGAACTTTGGTTACTCCTTGGTCACCAATTTTGTTTACATTTCCTCAAATTCCCATTTGTACCAAAACGGGACGATTTTCTTCCCAAAGTTTCAAAACTATAATTACGACTATATATTGGTTGCATTCGTTCCTAAAGTGGTTCAAAGCTATATTTAGAATATTATAATAATATATTCAACATTGGTTACTTCTTGGTCACCAATTTTGTCTACATTTCTCCAAATTCCCATTTGTACCAAAACGGGACAATTTTCTTCCCAAAGTTTCAAAACTATAGTTACGACTATATATTGGTTACATTCGTTTCTAAAGTGGTTCAAAGCTATATTTAGAATATTATCCTAATATATTCAACATTGGTTACTACTTGATCACCAATTTTGTCTACATTTCTTCAAATTCCCATTTGTACCAAAACGGGACGATTTTCTTCCCAAAGTTTCAAAACTATACTTAGGACTATATATTGGTTAGAATCCATTCTATAGGGCTTCAAAATTATATTTAGACTATTTTACTAATATATTGAACTTTGGTAACTCCTTGGTCACCAATTTTGTCTACATTTCTTCAAATATCCATTTGTACCAAAACGAGACGATTTTCTTCCCAAAGTTTCAAAACTATAGTTAGGACTATATATTGGTTAGAATCCATTCTAAAGGGGTTCAAAGCTATATTTAAACTATTATACTAATATAATGACCTTTGGTTACTCCTTGGTCACCAATTTGGTCTACATTTCTTCAAATTCCCATTTGCACCTAAACGGGACGATTTTCTTTCCAAAGTTTCAAAACTATAGTTAGGACTATATATTGGTTAGAATCCATTCTAAAGGGGTTCAAAGCTATATTTATACTATTATACTAATATATTAAATTTTGGTTACTCTTTGGTCACCAATTTTGTCTACATTTCTTCAAATTTCAATTTGTACCAAAACGGGACGATTTCCTTCCCAAAGTTTCAAAACTATAGTTAGGACTATATATTGGTTAGAATCCCTTCTAAAGGGGTTCAAATCTATATTTTAGACTATTATAGTAATATATTGAACTTTGGTTACTCCTTGGTCACCAATTTTGTTTACATTTCTCCAAATTCCCATTTGTACCAAAACGGGACGATTTTCTTCCCAAAGTTTCAAAACTATAGTTACGACTATATATTGGTTGCATTCATTCCTAAAGTGGTTCAAAGCTATATTTAGAATATTATAATAATATATTCAACAATGGTTACTTCTTGGTCACCAATTTTGTCTACATTTCTCCAAATTCCCATTTGTACCAAAACGGGACGATTTTCTTCCCAAAGTTTCAAAACTATAGTTATGACTATATATTGGTTACATTCGTTTCTAAAGTGGTTCAAAGCTATATTTAGAATATTATACTAATATATTCAACAATGGTTACTTCTTGGTCACCTATTTTGTCTACATTTCTCCAAATTCCCATTTGTACCAAAACGGGACGATTTTGTTCCCAAATTTTCAAAACTATAGTTACGACTATATATTGGTTACATTCATTTCTAAAGTATTTAAAAGCTATATTTAGAATATTATACTAATATATTCAACATTGGTTACTACTTGATCACCAATTTTGTCTACATTTCTTCAAATTCCCATTTGTACCAAAACGGGACGATTTCCTTCCCAAAGTTTCAAAACTATACTTAGGACTATATATTGGTTAGAATCCATTCTAAAGGGCTTCAAAGCTATATTTAGACTATTTTACTAATATATTGAACTTTGGTAACTCCTTGGTCACCAATTTTGTCTACATTTCTTCAAATATCCATTTGTACCAAAACGAGACGATTTTCTTCCCAAAGTTTCAAAACTATAGTTAGGACTATATATTGGTTAGAATCCATTCTAAAGGGGTTCAAAGCTATATTTAAACTATTATACTAATATAATGACCTTTGGTTACTCCTTGGTCACCAATTTGGTCTACATTTCTTCAAATTCCCATTTGCACCTAAACGGGACGATTTTCTTTCCAAAGTTTCAAAACTATAGTTAGGACTATATATTGGTTAGAATCCATTCTAAAGGGGTTCAAAGCTTAATTTAGACTATTATACTAATATATTGAACTTTGGTTACTCCTTGGTCACCAATTTGGTCTTCATTTCTTCAAATTCCCATTTGCACCTAAACGGGACGATTTTCTTTCCAAAGTTTCAAAACTATAGTTAGGACTATATATTGGTTAGAATCCATTCTAAAGGGCTTCAAAGCTATATTTAGACTATTATACTAATATATTGAACTTTGGTTACTCTTTGGTCACCAATTTTGTCTACATTTCTTCAAATTTCAATTTGTACCAAAACGGGACGATTTCCTTCCCAAAGTTTCAAAACTATAGTTAGGACTATATATTGGTTAGAATCCCTTCTAAAGGGGTTCAAATCTATATTTAGACTATTATAGTAATATATTGAACTTTGGTTACTCCTTGGTCACCAATTTTGTTTACATTTCTTCAAATTCCCATTTGTACCAAAACGGGACGATTTTCTTCCCAAAGTTTCAAAACTATAGTTACGACTATATATTGGTTACATTCGTTTCTAAAGTGGTTCAAAGCTATATTTAGAATATTATACTAATATATTCAACATTGGTTACTACTTGATCACCAATTTTGTCTACATTTCTTCAAATTCCCATTTGTACCAAAACGGGACGATTTTCTTCCCCAAGTTTCAAAACTCTACTTAGGACTATATATTGGTTAGAATCCATTCTAAAGGGGTTCAAATCTATATTTAGACTATTATAGTAATATATTGAACTTTGGTTACTCCTTGGTCACCAATTTTGTTTACATTTCCTCAAATTCCCATTTGTACCAAAACGGGACGATTTTCTTCCCAAAGTTTCAAAACTATAATTACGACTATATATTGGTTGCATTCGTTCCTAAAGTGGTTCAAAGCTATATTTAGAATATTATAATAATATATTCAACATTGGTTACTTCTTGGTCACCAATTTTGTCTACATTTCTCCAAATTCCCATTTGTACCAAAACGGGACAATTTTCTTCCCAAAGTTTCAAAACTATAGTTACGACTATATATTGGTTACATTCGTTTCTAAAGTGGTTCAAAGCTATATTTAGAATATTATCCTAATATATTCAACATTGGTTACTACTTGATCACCAATTTTGTCTACATTTCTTCAAATTCCCATTTGTACCAAAACGGGACGATTTTCTTCCCAAAGTTTCAAAACTATACTTAGGACTATATATTGGTTAGAATCCATTCTATAGGGCTTCAAAATTATATTTAGACTATTTTACTAATATATTGAACTTTGGTAACTCCTTGGTCACCAATTTTGTCTACATTTCTTCAAATATCCATTTGTACCAAAACGAGACGATTTTCTTCCCAAAGTTTCAAAACTATAGTTAGGACTATATATTGGTTAGAATCCATTCTAAAGGGGTTCAAAGCTATATTTAAACTATTATACTAATATAATGACCTTTGGTTACTCCTTGGTCACCAATTTGGTCTACATTTCTTCAAATTCCCATTTGCACCTAAACGGGACGATTTTCTTTCCAAAGTTTCAAAACTATAGTTAGGACTATATATTGGTTAGAATCCATTCTAAAGGGGTTCAAAGCTTAATTTAGACTATTATACTAATATATTGAACTTTGGTTACTCCTTGGTCACCAATTTTGTCTACATTTCTTCAAATTCCCATTTGTACCAAAACAGGACGATTTCGTTCCCAAAGTTTCAAAACTATACTTAGGACTATAAATTGGTTAGAATCCATTCTAAAGGGCTTCAAAGCTATATTTAGACTATTATACTAATATATTGAACTTTGGTTACTCTTTGGTCACCAATTTTGTCTACATTTCTTCAAATTTCAATTTGTACCAAAACGGGACGATTTCCTTCCCAAAGTTTCAAAACTATAGTTAGGACTATATATGGGTTAGAATCCCTTCTAAAGGGGTTCAAATCTATATTTAGACTATTATAGTATTATATTGAACTTTGGGTACTCCATGGTCACCAATTTTGTTTACATTTCTCCAAATTCCCATTTGTACCAAAACGGGACGATTTTCTTCCCAAAGTTTCAAAACTATAGTTACGACTATATATTGGTTGCATTCATTCCTAAAGTGGTTCAAAGCTATATTTAGAATATTATAATAATATATTCAACAATGGTTACTTCTTGGTCACCAATTTTGTCTACATTTCTCCAAATTCCCATTTGTACCAAAACGGGACGATTTTCTTCCCAAAGTTTCAAAACTATAGTTATGACTATATATTGGTTACATTCGTTTCTAAAGTGGTTCAAAGCTATATTTAGAATATTATACTAATATATTCAACAATGGTTACTTCTTGGTCACCAATTTTGTCTACATTTCTCCAAATTCCCATTTGTACCAAAACGGGACGATTTTGTTCCCAAAACTATAGTTACGACTATATATTGGTTACATTCGTTTCTAAAGTATTTCAAAGCTATATTTAGAATATTATAATAATATATTCAACATTGGTTACTTCTTGGTCACCAATTTTGTCTACATTTCTTTAAATTCCCATTTGTACCAAAACGGGACGAATTTCTTCCCAAAGTTTCAAAACTATAGTTACGACTATATATTGGTTACATTCGTTTCTAAAGTGGTTCAAAGCTATATTTAGAATATTATACTAATATATTCAACATTGGTTACTCCTTGATCACCAATTTTGTCTACATTTCTTCAAATTTCCATTTCTACCAAAACGGGACGATTTTCTTCCCAAAGTTTCAAAACTATAGTTAGGACTATATATTGGTTAGAATCCATTCTAAAGGGGTTCAAAGCTATATTTAGACTATTATACTAATATATTGAACTTTGGTTACTCCTTAATCACCAATTTTGTCTACATTTCTTCAAATTCCCATTTGTACCAAAACGGGACGATTTTCTTCCCAAAGTTTCAAAACTATAGTTAGGACTATATATTGGTTAGAATCCATTCTAAAGGGGTTCAAAGCTATATTTAGACTATTATACTAATATATTGAACTTTGGTTACTCCTTGATTACCAATTTTGTCTACATTTCTTCAAATTCCCATTTGTACCAAAACGGGACGATTTCGTTCCCAAAGTTTCAAAACTATACTTAGGACTATATATTGGTTAGAATCCATTCTAAAGGGCTTCAAAGCTATATTTAGACTATTATACTAATATATTAAATTTTGGTTACTCTTTGGTCACCAATTTTGTCTACATTTCTTCAAATTTCAATTTGTACCAAAACGGGACGATTTCCTTCCCAAAGTTTCAAAACTATAGTTAGGACTATATATTGGTTAGAATCCCTTCTAAAGGGGTTCAAATCTATATTTTAGACTATTATAGTAATATATTGAACTTTGGTTACTCCTTGGTCACCAATTTTGTTTACATTTCTCCAAATTCCCATTTGTACCAAAACGGGACGATTTTCTTCCCAAAGTTTCAAAACTATAGTTACGACTATATATTGGTTACATTCGTTTCTAAAGTGGTTCAAAGCTATATTTAGAATATTATCCTAATATATTCAACATTGTTTACTACTTGATCACCAATTTTGTCTACATTTCTTCAAATTCCCATTTGTACCAAAACGGGACGATTTTCTTCCCAAAGTTTCAAAACTATACTTAGGACTATATATTGGTTAGAATCCATTCTAAAGGGCTTCAAAGTTATATTTAGACTATTTTACTAATATATTGAACTTTGGTAACTCCTTGGTCACCAATTTTGTCTACATTTCTTCAAATATCCATTTGTACCAAAACGAGACGATTTTCTTCCCAAAGTTTCAAAACTATAGTTAGGACTATATATTGGTTAGAATCCATTCTAAAGGGGTTCAAAGCTATATTTAAACTATTATACTAATATAATGACCTTTGGTTACTCCTTGGTCACCAATTTGGTCTACATTTCTTCAAATTCCCATTTGCACCTAAACGGGACGATTTTCTTTCCAAAGTTTCAAAACTATAGTTAGGACTATATATTGGTTAGAATCCATTCTAAAGGGGTTCAAAGCTTAATTTAGACTATTATACTAATATATTGAACTTTGGTTACTCCTTGGTCACCAATTTTGTCTACATTTCTTCAAATTCCCATTTGTACCAAAACAGGACGATTTCGTTCCCAAAGTTTCAAAACTATACTTAGGACTATAAATTGGTTAGAATCCATTCTAAAGGGCTTCAAAGCTATATTTAGACTATTATACTAATATATTGAACTTTGGTTACTCTTTGGTCACCAATTTTGTCTACATTTCTTCAAATTTCAATTTGTACCAAAACGGGACGATTTCCTTTCCAAAGTTTCAAAACTATAGTTAGGACTATATATGGGTTAGAATCCCTTCTAAAGGGGTTCAAATCTATATTTAGACTATTATAGTATTATATTGAACTTTGGTTACTCCTTGGTCACCAATTTTGTTTACATTTCTCCAAATTCCCATTTGTACCAAAACGGGACGATTTTCTTCCCAAAGTTTCAAAACTATAGTTACGACTATATATTGGTTGCATTCATTCCTAAAGTGGTTCAAAGCTATATTTAGAATATTATAATAATATATTCAACAATGGTTACTTCTTGGTCACCAATTTTGTCTACATTTCTCCAAATTCCCATTTGTACCAAAACGGGACGATTTTCTTCCCAAAGTTTCAAAACTATAGTTATGACTATATATTGGTTACATTCGTTTCTAAAGTGGTTCAAAGCTATATTTAGAATATTATACTAATATATTCAACAATGGTTACTTCTTGGTCACCAATTTTGTCTACATTTCTCCAAATTCCCATTTGTACCAAAACGGGACGATTTTGTTCCCAAAGTTTCAAAACTATAGTTACGACTATATATTGGTTACATTCGTTTCTAAAGTATTTCAAAGCTATATTTAGAATATTATAATAATATATTCAACATTGGTTACTTCTTGGTCACCAATTTTGTCTACATTTCTTTAAATTCCCATTTGTACCAAAACGGGACGATTTTCTTCCCAAAGTTTCAAAACTATAGTTACGACTATATATTGGTTACATTCGTTTCTAAAGTGGTTCAAAGCTATATTTAGAATATTATACTAATATATTCAACATTGGTTACTCCTTGATCACCAATTTTGTCTACATTTCTTCAAATTTCCATTTCTACCAAAACGGGACGATTTTCTTCCCAAAGTTTCAAAACTATAGTTAGGACTATATATTGGTTAGAATCCATTCTAAAGGGGATTAAAGCTATATTTAGACTATTATACTAATATATTGAACTTTGGTTACTCCTTAATCACCAATTTTGTCTACATTTCTTCAAATTCCCATTTGTACCAAAACGGGACGATTTTCTTCCCAAAGTTTCAAAACTATAGTTAGGACTATATATTCGTTAGAATCCATTCTAAAGGGGTTCAAAGCTATATTTAGACTATTATACTAATATATTGAACTTTGGTTACTCCTTGATCACCAATTTTGTCTACATTTCTTCAAATTCCCATTTGTACCAAAACGGGACGATTTCGTTCCCAAAGTTTCAAAACTATACTTAGGACTATATATTGGTTAGAATCCATTCTAAAGGGCTTCAAAGCTATATTTAGACTATTATACTAATATATTAAATTTTGGTTACTCTTTGGTCACCAATTTTGTCTACATTTCTTCAAATTTCAATTTGTACCAAAACGGGACGATTTCCTTCCCAAAGTTTCAAAACTATAGTTAGGACTATATATTGGTTAGAATCCCTTCTAAAGGGGTTCAAATCTATATTTTAGACTATTATAGTAATATATTGAACTTTGGTTACTCCTTGGTCACAAATTTTGTTTACATTTCTCCAAATTCCCATTTGTACCAAAACGGGACGATTTTCTTCCCAAAGTTTCAAAACTATAGTTACGACTATATATTGGTTACATTCGTTTCTAAAGTGGTTCAAAGCTATATTTAGAATATTATCCTAATATATTCAACATTGGTTACTACTTGATCACCAATTTTGTCTACATTTCTTCAAATTCCCATTTGTACCAAAACGGGACGATTTTCTTCCCAAAGTTTCAAAACTATACTTAGGACTATATATTGGTTAGAATCCATTCTAAAGGGCTTCAAAGTTATATTTAGACTATTTTACTAATATATTGAACTTTGGTAACTCCTTGGTCACCAATTTTGTCTACATTTCTTCAAATATCCATTTGTACCAAAACGAGACGATTTTCTTCCCAAAGTTTCAAAACTATAGTTAGGACTATATATTGGTTAGAATCCATTCTAAAGGGGTTCAAAGCTATATTTAAACTATTATACTAATATAATGACCTTTGGTTACTCCTTGGTCACCAATTTGGTCTACATTTCTTCAAATTCCCATTTGCACCTAAACGGGACGATTTTCTTTCCAAAGTTTCAAAACTATAGTTAGGACTATATATTGGTTAGAATCCATTCTAAAGGGGTTCAAAGCTTAATTTAGACTATTATACTAATATATTGAACTTTGGTTACTCCTTGGTCACCAATTTTGTCTACATTTCTTCAAATTTCAATTTGTACCAAAACGGGACGATTTCCTTCCCAAAGTTTCAAAACTATAGTTAGGACTATATATTGGTTAGAATCCCTTCTAAAGGGGTTCAAATCTATATTTTAGACTATTATAGTAATATATTGAACTTTGGTTACTCCTTGGTCACAAATTTTGTTTACATTTCTCCAAATTCCCATTTGTACCAAAACGGGACGATTTTCTTCCCAAAGTTTCAAAACTATAGTTACGACTATATATTGGTTACATTCGTTTCTAAAGTGGTTCAAAGCTATATTTAGAATATTATCCTAATATATTCAACATTGGTTACTACTTGATCACCAATTTTGTCTACATTTCTTCAAATTTCAATTTGTACCAAAACGGGACGATTTCCTTCCCAAAGTTTCAAAACTATAGTTAGGACTATATATGGGTTAGAATCCCTTCTAAAGTGGTTCAAATCTATATTTAGACTATTATAGTATTATATTGAACTTTGGTTACTCCTTGGTCACCAATTTTGTCTACATTTCTCCAAATTCCCATTTGTACCAAAACGGGACGATTTTCTTCCCAAAGTTTCAAAACTATAGTTACGACTATATATTGGTTGCATTCATTCCTAAAGTGGTTCAAAGCTATATTTAGAATATTATAATAATATATTCAACAATGGTTACTTCTTGGTCACCAATTTTGTCTACATTTCTCCAAATTCCCATTTGTACCAAAACGGGACAATTTTGTTCCCAAAGTTTCAAAACTATAGTTACGACTATATATTGGTTACATTCGTTTCTAAAGTATTTCAAAGCTATATTTAGAATATTATAATAATATATTCAACATTGGTTACTTCTTGGTCACCAATTTTGTCTACATTTCTTTAAATTTCCATTTGTACCAAAACGGGACGATTTTCTTCCCAAAGTTTCAAAACTATAGTTACGACTATATATTGGTTACATTCGTTTCTAAAGTGGTTCAAAGCTATATTTAGAATATTATACTAATATATTAAACATTGGTTACTCCTTGATCACCAATTTTGTCTACATTTCTTCAAATTTCCATTTCTACCAAAACGGGACGATTTTCTTCCCAAAGTTTCAAAACTATAGTTAGGACTATATATTGGTTAGAATCCATTCTAAAGGGGTTCAAAGCTATATTTAGACTATTATACTAATATATTGAACTTTGGTTACTCCTTAATCACCAATTTTGTCTACATTTCTTCAAATTCCCATTTGTACCAAAACGGGACGATTTTCTTCCCAAAGTTTCAAAACTATAGTTAGGACTATATATTGGTTAGAATCCATTCTAAAGGGGTTCAAAGCTATATTTAGACTATTATACTAATATATTGAACTTTGGTTACTCCTTGATCACCAATTTTGTCTACATTTCTTCAAATTCCCATTTGTACCAAAACGGGACGATTTTCTTCCCAAAGTTTCAAAACTATACTTAGGACTATATATTGGTTAGAATCCATTCTATAGGGCTTCAAAATTATATTTAGACTATTTTACTAATATATTGAACTTTGGTAACTCCTTGGTCACCAATTTTGTCTACATTTCTTCAAATATCCATTTGTACCAAAACGAGACGATTTTCTTCCCAAAGTTTCAAAACTATAGTTAGGACTATATATTGGTTAGAATCCATTCTAAAGGGGTTCAAAGCTATATTTAAACTATTATACTAATATAATGACCTTTGGTTACTCCTTGGTCACCAATTTGGTCTACATTTCTTCAAATTCCCATTTGCACCTAAACGGGACGATTTTCTTTCCAAAGTTTCAAAACTATAGTTAGGACTATATATTGGTTAGAATCCATTCTAAAGGGGTTCAAAGCTTAATTTAGACTATTATACTAATATATTGAACTTTGGTTACTCCTTGGTCACCAATTTTGTCTACATTTCTTCAAATTCCCATTTGTACCAAAACAGGACGATTTCGTTCCCAAAGTTTCAAAACTATACTTAGGACTATAAATTGGTTAGAATCCATTCTAAAGGGCTTCAAAGCTATATTTAGACTATTATACTAATATATTGAACTTTGGTTACTCTTTGGTCACCAATTTTGTCTACATTTCTTCAAATTTCAATTTGTACCAAAACGGGACGATTTCCTTCCCAAAGTTTCAAAACTATAGTTAGGACTATATATGGGTTAGAATCCCTTCTAAAGGGGTTCAAATCTATATTTAGACTATTATAGTATTATATTGAACTTTGGTTACTCCATGGTCACCAATTTTGTTTACATTTCTCCAAATTCCCATTTGTACCAAAACGGGACGATTTTCTTCCCAAAGTTTCAAAACTATAGTTACGACTATATATTGGTTGCATTCATTCCTAAAGTGGTTCAAAGCTATATTTAGAATATTATAATAATATATTCAACAATGGTTACTTCTTGGTCACCAATTTTGTCTACATTTCTCCAAATTCCCATTTGTACCAAAACGGGACGATTTTCTTCCCAAAGTTTCAAAACTATAGTTATGACTATATATTGGTTACATTCGTTTCTAAAGTGGTTCAAAGCTATATTTAGAATATTATACTAATATATTCAACAATGGTTACTTCTTGGTCACCAATTTTGTCTATATTTCTCCAAATTCCCATTTGTACCAAAACGGGACGATTTTGTTCCCAAAACTATAGTTACGACTATATATTGGTTACATTCGTTTCTAAAGTATTTCAAAGCTATATTTAGAATATTATAATAATATATTCAACATTGGTTACTTCTTGGTCACCAATTTTGTCTACATTTCTTTAAATTCCCATTTGTACCAAAACGGGACGATTTTCTTCCCAAAGTTTCAAAACTATAGTTACGACTATATATTGGTTACATTCGTTTCTAAAGTGGTTCAAAGCTATATTTAGAATATTATACTAATATATTCAACATTGGTTACTCCTTGATCACCAATTTTGTCTACATTTCTTCAAATTTCCATTTCTACCAAAACGGGACGATTTTCTTCCCAAAGTTTCAAAACTATAGTTAGGACTATATATTGGTTAGAATCCATTCTAAAGGGGTACAAAGCTATATTTAGACTATTATACTAATATATTGAGCTTTGGTTACTCCTTAATCACCAATTTTGTCTACATTTCTTCAAATTCCCATTTGTACCAAAACGGGACGATTTTCTTCCCAAAGTTTCAAAACTATAGTTAGGACTATATATTGGTTAGAATCCATTCTAAAGGGGTTCAAAGCTATATTTAGACTATTATACTAATATATTGAACTTTGGTTACTCCTTGATTACCAATTTTGTCTACATTTCTTCAAATTCCCATTTGTACCAAAACGGGACGATTTCGTTCCCAAAGTTTCAAAACTATACTTAGGACTATATATTGGTTAGAATCCATTCTAAAGGGCTTCAAAGCTATATTTAGACTATTATACTAATATATTAAATTTTGGTTACTCTTTGGTCACCAATTTTGTCTACATTTCTTCAAATTTCAATTTGTACCAAAACGGGACGATTTCCTTCCCAAAGTTTCAAAACTATAGTTAGGACTATATATTGGTTAGAATCCCTTCTAAAGGGGTTCAAATCTATATTTTAGACTATTATAGTAATATATTGAACTTTGGTTACTCCTTGGTCACCAATTTTGTTTACATTTCTCCAAATTCCCATTTGTACCAAAACGGGACGATTTTCTTCCCAAAGTTTCAAAACTATAGTTACGACTATATATTGGTTACATTCGTTTCTAAAGTGGTTCAAAGCTATATTTAGAATATTATCCTAATATATTCAACATTGTTTACTACTTGATCACCAATTTTGTCTACATTTCTTCAAATTCCCATTTGTACCAAAACGGGACGATTTTCTTCCCAAAGTTTCAAAACTATACTTAGGACTATATATTGGTTAGAATCCATTCTAAAGGGCTTCAAAGTTATATTTAGACTATTTTACTAATATATTGAACTTTGGTAACTCCTTGGTCACCAATTTTGTCTACATTTCTTCAAATATCCATTTGTACCAAAACGAGACGATTTTCTTCCCAAAGTTTCAAAACTATAGTTAGGACTATATATTGGTTAGAATCCATTCTAAAGGGGTTCAAAGCTATATTTAAACTATTATACTAATATAATGACCTTTGGTTACTCCTTGGTCACCAATTTGGTCTACATTTCTTCAAATTCCCATTTGCACCTAAACGGGACGATTTTCTTTCCAAAGTTTCAAAACTATAGTTAGGACTATATATTGGTTAGAATCCATTCTAAAGGGGTTCAAAGCTTAATTTAGACTATTATACTAATATATTGAACTTTGGTTACTCCTTGGTCACCAATTTTGTCTACATTTCTTCAAATTCCCATTTGTACCAAAACAGGACGATTTCGTTCCCAAAGTTTCAAAACTATACTTAGGACTATAAATTGGTTAGAATCCATTCTAAAGGGCTTCAAAGCTATATTTAGACTATTATACTAATATATTGAACTTTGGTTACTCTTTGGTCACCAATTTTGTCTACATTTCTTCAAATTTCAATTTGTACCAAAACGGGACGATTTCCTTTCCAAAGTTTCAAAACTATAGTTAGGACTATATATGGGTTAGAATCCCTTCTAAAGGGGTTCAAATCTATATTTAGACTATTATAGTATTATATTGAACTTTGGTTACTCCTTGGTCACCAATTTTGTTTACATTTCTCCAAATTCCCATTTGTACCAAAACGGGACGATTTTCTTCCCAAAGTTTCAAAACTATAGTTACGACTATATATTGGTTGCATTCATTCCTAAAGTGGTTCAAAGCTATATTTAGAATATTATAATAATATATTCAACAATGGTTACTTCTTGGTCACCAATTTTGTCTACATTTCTCCAAATTCCCATTTGTACCAAAACGGGACGATTTTCTTCCCAAAGTTTCAAAACTATAGTTATGACTATATATTGGTTACATTCGTTTCTAAAGTGGTTCAAAGCTATATTTAGAATATTATACTAATATATTCAACAATGGTTACTTCTTGGTCACCAATTTTGTCTACATTTCTCCAAATTCCCATTTGTACCAAAATGGGACGATTTTGTTCCCAAAGTTTCAAAACTATAGTTACGACTATATATTGGTTACATTCGTTTCTAAAGTATTTCAAAGCTATATTTAGAATATTATAATAATATATTCAACATTGGTTACTTCTTGGTCACCAATTTTGTCTACATTTCTTTAAATTCCCATTTGTACCAAAACGGGACGATTTTCTTCCCAAAGTTTCAAAACTATAGTTACGACTATATATTGGTTACATTCGTTTCTAAAGTGGTTCAAAGCTATATTTAGAATATTATACTAATATATTCAACATTGGTTACTCCTTGATCACCAATTTTGTCTACATTTCTTCAAATTTCCATTTCTACCAAAACGGGACGATTTTCTTCCCAAAGTTTCAAAACTATAGTTAGGACTATATATTGGTTAGAATCCATTCTAAAGGGGATTAAAGCTATATTTAGACTATTATACTAATATATTGAACTTTGGTTACTCCTTAATCACCAATTTTGTCTACATTTCTTCAAATTCCCATTTGTACCAAAACGGGACGATTTTCTTCCCAAAGTTTCAAAACTATAGTTAGGACTATATATTCGTTAGAATCCATTCTAAAGGGGTTCAAAGCTATATTTAGACTATTATACTAATATATTGAACTTTGGTTACTCCTTGATCACCAATTTTGTCTACATTTCTTCAAATTCCCATTTGTACCAAAACGGGACGATTTCGTTCCCAAAGTTTCAAAACTATACTTAGGACTATATATTGGTTAGAATCCATTCTAAAGGGCTTCAAAGCTATATTTAGACTATTATACTAATATATTAAATTTTGGTTACTCTTTGGTCACCAATTTTGTCTACATTTCTTCAAATTTCAATTTGTACCAAAACGGGACGATTTCCTTCCCAAAGTTTCAAAACTATAGTTAGGACTATATATTGGTTAGAATCCCTTCTAAAGGGGTTCAAATCTATATTTTAGACTATTATAGTAATATATTGAACTTTGGTTACTCCTTGGTCACAAATTTTGTTTACATTTCTCCAAATTCCCATTTGTACCAAAACGGGACGATTTTCTTCCCAAAGTTTCAAAACTATAGTTACGACTATATATTGGTTACATTCGTTTCTAAAGTGGTTCAAAGCTATATTTAGAATATTATCCTAATATATTCAACATTGGTTACTACTTGATCACCAATTTTGTCTACATTTCTTCAAATTCCCATTTGTACCAAAACGGGACGATTTTCTTCCCAAAGTTTCAAAACTATACTTAGGACTATATATTGGTTAGAATCCATTCTAAAGGGCTTCAAAGTTATATTTAGACTATTTTACTAATATATTGAACTTTGGTAACTCCTTGGTCACCAATTTTGTCTACATTTCTTCAAATATCCATTTGTACCAAAACGAGACGATTTTCTTCCCAAAGTTTCAAAACTATAGTTAGGACTATATATTGGTTAGAATCCATTCTAAAGGGGTTCAAAGCTATATTTAAACTATTATACTAATATAATGACCTTTGGTTACTCCTTGGTCACCAATTTGGTCTACATTTCTTCAAATTCCCATTTGCACCTAAACGGGACGATTTTCTTTCCAAAGTTTCAAAACTATAGTTAGGACTATATATTGGTTAGAATCCATTCTAAAGGGGTTCAAAGCTTAATTTAGACTATTATACTAATATATTGAACTTTGGTTACTCCTTGGTCACCAATTTTGTCTACATTTCTTCAAATTTCAATTTGTACCAAAACGGGACGATTTCCTTCCCAAAGTTTCAAAACTATAGTTAGGACTATATATTGGTTAGAATCCCTTCTAAAGGGGTTCAAATCTATATTTTAGACTATTATAGTAATATATTGAACTTTGGTTACTCCTTGGTCACAAATTTTGTTTACATTTCTCCAAATTCCCATTTGTACCAAAACGGGACGATTTTCTTCCCAAAGTTTCAAAACTATAGTTACGACTATATATTGGTTACATTCGTTTCTAAAGTGGTTCAAAGCTATATTTAGAATATTATCCTAATATATTCAACATTGGTTACTACTTGATCACCAATTTTGTCTACATTTCTTCAAATTTCAATTTGTACCAAAACGGGACGATTTCCTTCCCAAAGTTTCAAAACTATAGTTAGGACTATATATGGGTTAGAATCCCTTCTAAAGTGGTTCAAATCTATATTTAGACTATTATAGTATTATATTGAACTTTGGTTACTCCTTGGTCACCAATTTTGTCTACATTTCTCCAAATTCCCATTTGTACCAAAACGGGACGATTTTCTTCCCAAAGTTTCAAAACTATAGTTACGACTATATATTGGTTGCATTCATTCCTAAAGTGGTTCAAAGCTATATTTAGAATATTATAATAATATATTCAACAATGGTTACTTCTTGGTCACCAATTTTGTCTACATTTCTCCAAATTCCCATTTGTACCAAAACGGGACAATTTTGTTCCCAAAGTTTCAAAACTATAGTTACGACTATATATTGGTTACATTCGTTTCTAAAGTATTTCAAAGCTATATTTAGAATATTATAATAATATATTCAACATTGGTTACTTCTTGGTCACCAATTTTGTCTACATTTCTTTAAATTTCCATTTGTACCAAAACGGGACGATTTTCTTCCCAAAGTTTCAAAACTATAGTTACGACTATATATTGGTTACATTCGTTTCTAAAGTGGTTCAAAGCTATATTTAGAATATTATACTAATATATTCAACATTGGTTACTCCTTGATCACCAATTTTGTCTACATTTCTTCAAATTTCCATTTCTACCAAAACGGGACGATTTTCTTCCCAAAGTTTCAAAACTATAGTTAGGACTATATATTGGTTAGAATCCATTCTAAAGGGGTTCAAAGCTATATTTAGACTATTATACTAATATATTGAACTTTGGTTACTCCTTAATCACCAATTTTGTCTACATTTCTTCAAATTCCCATTTGTACCAAAACGGGACGATTTTCTTCCCAAAGTTTCAAAACTATAGTTAGGACTATATATTGGTTAGAATCCATTCTAAAGGGGTTCAAAGCTATATTTAGACTATTATACTAATATATTGAACTTTGGTTACTCCTTGATCACCAATTTTGTCTACATTTCTTCAAATTCCCATTTGTACCAAAACGGGACGATTTCGTTCCCAAAGTTTCAAAACTATACTTAGGACTATATATTGGTTAGAATCCATTCTAACGGGCTTCAAAGCTATATTTAGACTATTATACTAATATATTAAATTTTGGTTACTCTTTGGTCACCAATTTTGTCTACATTTCTTCAAATTTCAATTTGTACCAAAACGGGACGATTTCCTTCCCAAAGTTTCAAAACTATAGTTAGGACTATATATTGGTTAGAATCCCTTCTAAAGGGGTTCAAATCTATATTTTAGACTATTATAGTAATATATTGAACTTTGGTTACTCCTTGGTCACCAATTTTGTTTACATTTCTCCAAATTCCCATTTGTACCAAAACGGGACGATTTTCTTCCCAAAGTTTCAAAACTATAGTTACGACTATATATTGGTTGCATTCATTCCTAAAGTGGTTCAAAGCTATATTTAGAATATTATAATAATATATTCAACAATGGTTACTTCTTGGTCACCAATTTTGACTACATTTCTCCAAATTCCCATTTGTACCAAAACGGGACGATTTTCTTCCCAAAGTTTCAAAACTATAGTTATGACTATATATTGGTTACATTCGTTTCTAAAGTATTTCAAAGCTATATTTAGAATATTATACTAATATATTCAACATTGGTTACTACTTGATCACCAATTTTGTCTACATTTCTTCAAATTCCCATTTGTACCAAAACGGGACGATTTCCTTCCCAAAGTTTCAAAACTATACTTAGGACTATATATTGGTTAGAATCCATTCTAAAAGGCTTCAAAGCTATATTTAGACTATTTTACTAATATATTGAACTTTGGTAACTCCTTGGTCACCAATTTTGTCTACATTTCTTCAAATATCCATTTGTACCAAAACGAGACGATTTTCTTCCCAAAGTTTCAAAACTATAGTTAGGACTATATATTGGTTAGAATCCATTCTAAAGGGGTTCAAAGCTATATTTAAACTATTATACTAATATAATGACCTTTGGTTACTCCTTGGTCACCAATTTGGTCTACATTTCTTCAAATTCCCATTTGCACCTAAACGGGACGATTTTCTTTCCAAAGTTTCAAAACTATAGTTAGGACTATATATTGGTTAGAATCCATTCTAAAGGGGTTCAAAGCTTAATTTAGACTATTATACTAATATATTGAACTTTGGTTACTCCTTGGTCACCAATTTGGTCTACATTTCTTCAAATTCCCATTTGCACCTAAACGGGACGATTTTCTTTCCAAAGTTTCAAAACTATAGTTAGGACTATATATTGGTTAGAATCCATTCTAAAGGGCTTCAAAGCTATATTTAGACTATTATACTAATATATTGAACTTTGGTTACTCTTTGGTCACCAATTTTGTCTACATTTCTTCAAATTTCAATTTGTACCAAAACGGGACGATTTCCTTCCCAAAGTTTCAAAACTATAGTTAGGACTATATATTGGTTAGAATCCCTTCTAAAGGGGTTCAAATCTATATTTAGACTATTATAGTAATATTATGAACTTTGGTTACTCCTTGGTCACCAATTTTGTTTACATTTCTTCAAATTCCCATTTGTACCAAAACGGGACGATTTTCTTCCCAAAGTTTCAAAACTATAGTTACGACTATATATTGGTTACATTCGTTTCTAAAGTGGTTCAAAGCTATATTTAGAATATTATACTAATATATTCAACATTGGTTACTACTTGATCACCAATTTTGTCTACATTTCTTCAAATTCCCATTTGTACCAAAACGGGACGATTTTCTTCCCCAAGTTTCAAAACTATACTTAGGACTATATATTGGTTAGAATCCATTCTAAAGGGGTTCAAATCTATATTTAGACTATTATAGTAATATATTGAACTTTGGTTACTCCTTGGTCACCAATTTTGTTTACATTTCCTCAAATTCCCATTTGTACCAAAACGGGACGATTTTCTTCCCAAAGTTTCAAAACTATAGTTACGACTATATATTGGTTGCATTCGTTCCTAAAGTGGTTCAAAGCTATATTTAGAATATTATAATAATATATTCAACATTGGTTACTTCTTGGTCACAAATTTTGTCTACATTTCTCCAAATTCCCATTTGTACCAAAACGGGACGATTTTCTTCCCAAAGTTTCAAAACTATAGTTACGACTATATATTGGTTACATTCGTTTCTAAAGTGGTTCAAAGCTATATTTAGAATATTATACTAATATATTCAACATTGGTTACTCCTTGATCACCAATTTTGTCTACATTTCTTCAAATTTCAATTTCTACCAAAACGGGACGATTTTCTTCCCAAAGTTTCAAAACTATAGTTAGGACTATATATTGGTTAGAATCCATTCTAAAGGGGTTCAAAGATATATTTAGACTATTAGACTAATATATTGAACTTTGGTTACTCCTTAATCACCAATTTTGTCTACATTTCTTCAAATTCCCATTTGTACCAAAACGGGACGATTTTCTTCCCAAAGTTTCAAAACTATAGTTAGGACTATATATTGGTTAGAATCCATTCTAAAGGGGTTCAAAGCTATATTTAGACTATTATACTAATATATTGAACTTTGGTTACTCCTTGATCACCAATTTTGTCTACATTTCTTCAAATTCCTATTTGTACCAAAACGGGACGATTTCGTTCCCAAAGTTTCAAAACTATACTTAGGACTATATATTGGTTAGAATCCATTCTAAAGGGCTTCAAAGCTATATTTAGACTATTATACTAATATATTAAATTTTGGTTACTCTTTGGTCACCAATTTTGTCTACATTTCTTCAAATTTCAATTTGTACCAAAACGGGACGATTTCCTTCCCAAAGTTTCAAAACTATAGTTAGGACTATATATTGGTTAGAATCCCTTCTAAAGGGGTTCAAATCTATATTTAGACTATTATAGTAATATATTGAACTTTGGTTACTCCTTGGTCACCATTTTTGTTTACATTTCCTCAAATTCCCATTTGTACCAAAACGGGACGATTTTATTCCCAAAGTTTCAAAACTATAGTTACGACTATATATTGGTTACATTCGTTTCTAAAGTGGTTCAAAGCTATATATTTAGAATATTATACTAATATATTCAACATTGGTTACTCCTTGATCACCAATTTTGTCTACATTTCTTCAAATTTCCATTTCTACCAAAACGGGACGATTTTCTTCCCAAAGTTTCAAAACTATAGTTACGACTATATATTGGTTGCATTCGTTCCTAAAGTGGTTCAAAGCTATATTTAGAATATTATAATAATATATTCAACATTGGTTACTTCTTGGTCACCAATTTTGTCTACATTTCTCCAAATTCCCATTTGTACCAAAACGGGACGATTTTGTTCCCAAAGTTTCAAAACTATACTTAGGACTATATATTGGTTAGAATCCATTCTAAAGGGCTTCAAAGCTATATTTAGACTATTATACTAATATATTAAATTTTGGTTACTCTTTGGTCACCAATTTTGTCTACATTTCTTCAAATTTCAATTTGTACCAAAACGGGACGATTTCCTTCCCAAAGTTTCAAAACTATAGTTAGGACTATATATTGGTTAGAATCCCTTCTAAAGGGGTTCAAATCTATATTTAGACTATTATAGTAATATATTGAACTTTGGTTAATCCTTGGTCACCAATTTTGTTTACATTTCTCCAAATTCCCATTTGTACCAAAACGGGACGATTTTCTTCCCAAAGTTTCAAAACTATAGTTACGACTATATATTGGTTGCATTCATTCCTAAAGTGGTTCAAAGCTATATTTAGAATATTATAATAATATATTCAACAATGGTTACTTCTTGGTCACCAATTTTGTCTACATTTCTCCAAATTCCCATTTGTACCAAAACGGGACGATTTCCTTCCCAAAGTTTCAAAACTATAGTTAGGACTATATATTGGTTAGAATCCGTTCTAAAGGGGTTCAAATCTATATTTAGACTATTATAGTAATATATTGAACTTTGGTTACTCCTTGGTCACCAATTTTGTTTACATTTCTTCAAATTCCCATTTGTACCAAAACGGGACGATTTTCTTCCCAAAGTTTCAAAACTATAGTTACGACTATATATTGGTTACATTCGTTTCTAAAGTGGTTCAAAGCTATATTTAGAATATTATACTAATATATTCAACATTGGTTACTACTTGATCACCAATTTTGTCTACATTTCTTCAAATTCCCATTTGTCCCAAAACGGGACGATTTTCTTCCCAAAGTTTCAAAACTATACTTAGGACTATATATTGGTTAGAATCCATTCTAAAGGGGTTCAAATCTATATTTAGACTATTATAGTAATATATTGAACTTTGGTTACTCCTTGGTCACCAATTTTGTCTACATTTCTTCAAATTCCCATTTGTACCAAAACGGGACGATTTCGTTCCCAAAGTTTCAAAACTTTACTTAGGACTATATATTGGTTGCATTCGTTCCTAAAGTGGTTCAAAGCTATATTTAGAATATTATAATAATATATTCAACATTGGTTACTTCTTGGTCACCAATTTTGTCTACATTTCTCCAAATTCCCATTTGTACCAAAACGGGACGATTTTCTTCCCAAAGTTTCAAAACTATAGTTACGACTATATATTGGTTACATTCGTTTCTAAAGTGGTTCAAAGCTATATTTAGAATATTATACTAATATATTCAACATTGGTTACTCCTTGATCACCAATTTTGTCTACATTTCTTCAAATTTCCATTTCTACCAAAACGGGACGATTTTCTTCCCAAAGTTTCAAAACTATAGTTAGGACTATATATTGGTTAGAATCCATTCTAAAGGGGTTCAAAGCTATATTTAGACTATTATACTAATATATTGAACTTTGGTTACTCCTTAATCACCAATTTTGTCTACATTTCTTCAAATTCCCATTTGTACCAAAACGGGACGATTTTCTTCCCAAAGTTTCAAAACTATAGTTAGGACTATATATTGGTTAGAATCCATTCTAAAGGGCTTCAAAGCTATATTTAGACTATTATACTAATATATTGAACTTTGGTTACTCCTTGGTCACCAATTTTGTTTACATTTCCTCAAATTCCCATTTGTAACAAAACGGGACGATTTTATTCCCAAAGTTTCAAAACTATAGTTACGACTATATATTGGTTACATTCGTTTCTAAAGTGGTTCAAAGCTATATTTAGAATATTATACTAATATATTCAACATTGGTTACTCCTTGATCACCAATTTTGTCTACATTTCTTCAAATTTCCATTTCTACCAAAACGGGACGATTTTCTTCCCAAAGTTTCAAAACTATAGTTACGACTATATATTGGTTGTATTCGTTCCTAAAGTGGTTCAAAGCTATATTTAGAATATTATAATAATATATTCAACATTGGTTACTTCTTGGTCACCAATTTTGTCTACATTTCTCCAAATTCCCATTTGTACCAAAACGGGACGATTTTCTTCCCAAAGTTTCAAAACTATAGTTACGACTATATATTGGTTACATTCGTTTCTGAAGTGGTTCAAAGCTATATTTAGAATATTATACTAATATATTCAACTTTGGTTACTCCTTGATCACCAATTTTGTCTACATTTCTTCAAATTTCCATTTGTACCAAAACAGGACGATTTTCTTCCCAAAGTTTCAAAACTATAGTTAGGACTATATATTGGTTAGAATCCATTCTAAAGGGGTTCAAAGCTATATTTAGACTATTATACTAATATATTGAACTTTGGTTACTCCTTGATCACCAATTTTGTCTACATTTCTTCAAATTCCCATTTGTACCAAAACGGGACGATTTCGTTCCCAATGTTTCAAAACTATACTTAGGACTATATATTGGTTAGAATCCATTCTAAAGGGCTTCAAAGCTATATTTAGACTATTATACTAATATATTGAACTTTGGTTACTCCTTGATCACCAATTTTGTCTACATTTCTTCAAATTCTCATTTGTACCAAAACGGGACGATTTCGTTCCCAAAGTTTCAAAACTATACTTAGGACTATATATTGGTTAGAATCCATTCTAAAGGGCTTCAAAGCTATATTTAGACTATTATACTAATATATTGAACTTTGGTTACTCCTTGATCACCAATTTTGTCTACATTTCTTCAAATTCCCATTTGTACCAAAACGGGACGATTTCGTTCCCAAAGTTTCAAAACTATACTTAGGACTATATATTGGTTAGAATCCATTCTAAAGGGCTTCAAAGCTATATTTAGACTATTATACTAATATATTAAATTTTGGTTACTCTTTGGTCACCAATTTTGTCTACATTTCTTCAAATTTCAATTTGTACCAAAACGGGACGATTTCCTTCCCAAAGTTTCAAAACTATAGTTAGGACTATATATTGGTTAGAATCCCTTCTAAAGGGGTTCAAATCTATATTTAGACTATTATAGTAATATATTGAACTTTGGTTACTCCTTGGTCACCAATTTTGTTTACATTTCCTCAAATTCCCATTTGTACCAAAACGGGACGATTTTATTCCCAAAGTTTCAAAACTATAGTTACGACTATATATTGGTTACATTCGTTTCTAAAGTGGTTCAAAGCTATATTTAGAATATTATACTAATATATTCAACATTGGTTACTCCTTGATCACCAATTTTGTCTACATTTCTTCAAATTTCCATTTCTACCAAAACGGGACGATTTTCTTCCCAAAGTTTCAAAACTATAGTTACGACTATATATTGGTTGTATTCGTTCCTAAAGTGGTTCAAAGCTATATTTAGAATATTATAATAATATATTCAACATTGGTTACTTCTTGGTCACCAATTTTGTCTACATTTCTCCAAATTCCCATTTGAACCAAAACGGGACGATTTTCTTCCCAAAGTTTCAAAACTATAGTTACGACTATATATTGGTTACATTCGTTTCTGAAGTGGTTCAAAGCTATATTTAGAATATTATACTAATATATTCAACTTTGGTTACTCCTTGATCACCAATTTTGTCTACATTTCTTCAAATTTCCATTTGTACCAAAACAGGACGATTTTCTTCCCAAAGTTTCAAAACTATAGTTAGGACTATATATTGGTTAGAATCCATTCTAAAGGGGTTCAAAGCTATATTTAGACTATTATACTAATATATTGAACTTTGGTTACTCCTTGATCACCAATTTTGTCTACATTTCTTCAAATTCCCATTTGTACCAAAACGGGACGATTTCGTTCCCAATGTTTCAAAACTATACTTAGGACTATATATTGGTTAGAATCCATTCTAAAGGGCTTCAAAGCTATATTTAGACTATTATACTAATATATTGAACTTTGGTTACTCCTTGATCACCAATTTTGTCTACATTTCTTCAAATTCTCATTTGTACCAAAACGGGACGATTTCGTTCCCAAAGTTTCAAAACTATACTTAGGACTATATATTGGTTAGAATCCATTCTAAAGGGCTTCAAAGCTATATTTAGACTATTATACTAATATATTGAATTTTGGTTACTCTTTGGTCACCAATTTTGTCTACATTTCTTCAAATTTCAATTTGTACCAAAACGGGACGATTTCCTTCCCAAAGTTTCAAAACTATAGTTAGGACTATATATTGGTTAGAATCCCTTCTAAAGGGGTTCAAATCTATATTTAGACTATTATAGTAATATATTGAACTTTGGTTACTCCTTGGTCACCAATTTTGTTTACATTTCCTCAAATTCCCATTTGTACCAAAACGGGACGATTTTATTCCCAAAGTTTCAAAACTATAGTTACGACTATATATTGGTTACATTCGTTTCTAAAGTGGTTCAAAGCTATATTTAGAATATTATACTAATATATTCAACATTGGTTACTCCTTGATCACCAATTTTGTCTACATTTCTTCAAATTTCCATTTCTACCAAAACGGGACGATTTTCTTCCCAAAGTTTCAAAACTATAGTTACGACTATATATTGGTTGTATTCGTTCCTAAAGTGGTTCAAAGCTATATTTAGAATATTATAATAATATATTCAACATTGGTTACTTCTTGGTCACCAATTTTGTCTACATTTCTCCAAATTCCCATTTGTACCAAAACGGGACGATTTTCTTCCCAAAGTTTCAAAACTATAGTTACGACTATATATTGGTTACATTCGTTTCTGAAGTGGTTCAAAGCTATATTTAGAATATTATACTAATATATTCAACTTTGGTTACTCCTTGATCACCAATTTTGTCTACATTTCTTCAAATTTCCATTTGTACCAAAACAGGACGATTTTCTTCCCAAAGTTTCAAAACTATAGTTAGGACTATATATTGGTTAGAATCCATTCTAAAGGGGTTCAAAGCTATATTTAGACTATTATACTAATATATTGAACTTTGGTTACTCCTTGATCACCAATTTTGTCTACATTTCTTCAAATTTCCATTTGTACCAAAACAGGACGATTTTCTTCCCAAAGTTTCAAAACTATAGTTAGGACTATATATTGGTTAGAATCCATTCTAAAGGGGTTCAAAGCTATATTTAGACTATTATACTAATATATTGAACTTTGGTTACTCCTTGATCACCAATTTTGTCTACATTTCTTCAAATTCCCATTTGTACCAAAACGGGACGATTTCGTTCCCAATGTTTCAAAACTATACTTAGGACTATATATTGGTTAGAATCCATTCTAAAGGGCTTCAAAGCTATATTTAGACTATTATACTAATATATTGAACTTTGGTTACTCCTTGATCACCAATTTTGTCTACATTTCTTCAAATTCTCATTTGTACCAAAACGGGACGATTTCGTTCCCAAAGTTTCAAAACTATACTTAGGACTATATATTGGTTAGAATCCATTCTAAAGGGCTTCAAAGCTATATTTAGACTATTATACTAATATATTGAATTTTGGTTACTCTTTGGTCACCAATTTTGTCTACATTTCTTCAAATTTCAATTTGTACCAAAACGGGACGATTTCCTTCCCAAAGTTTCAAAACTATAGTTAGGACTATATATTGGTTAGAATCCCTTCTAAAGGGGTTCAAATCTATATTTAGACTATTATAGTAATATATTGAACTTTGGTTACTCCTTGGTCACCAATTTTGTTTACATTTCCTCAAATTCCCATTTGTACCAAAACGGGACGATTTTATTCCCAAAGTTTCAAAACTATAGTTACGACTATATATTGGTTACATTCGTTTCTAAAGTGGTTCAAAGCTATATTTAGAATATTATACTAATATATTCAACATTGGTTACTCCTTGATCACCAATTTTGTCTACATTTCTTCAAATTTCCATTTCTACCAAAACGGGACGATTTTCTTCCCAAAGTTTCAAAACTATAGTTACGACTATATATTGGTTGTATTCGTTCCTAAAGTGGTTCAAAGCTATATTTAGAATATTATAATAATATATTCAACATTGGTTACTTCTTGGTCACCAATTTTGTCTACATTTCTCCAAATTCCCATTTGTACCAAAACGGGACGATTTTCTTCCCAAAGTTTCAAAACTATAGTTACGACTATATATTGGTTACATTCGTTTCTGAAGTGGTTCAAAGCTATATTTAGAATATTATACTAATATATTCAACTTTGGTTACTCCTTGATCACCAATTTTGTCTACATTTCTTCAAATTTCCATTTGTACCAAAACAGGACGATTTTCTTCCCAAAGTTTCAAAACTATAGTTAGGACTATATATTGGTTAGAATCCATTCTAAAGGGGTTCAAAGCTATATTTAGACTATTATACTAATATATTGAACTTTGGTTACTCCTTGATCACCAATTTTGTCTACATTTCTTCAAATTCCCATTTGTACCAAAACGGGACGATTTCGTTCCCAATGTTTCAAAACATTACTTAGGACTATATATTGGTTAGAATCCATTCTAAAGGGCTTCAAAGCTATATTTAGACTATTATACTAATATATTGAACTTTGGTTACTCCTTGATCACCAATTTTGTCTACATTTCTTCAAATTCCCATTTGTACCAAAACGGGACGATTTCGTTCCCAAAGTTTCAAAACTATACTTAGGACTATATATTGGTTAGAATCCATTCTAAAGGGCTTCAAAGCTATATTTAGACTATTATACTAATATATTGAATTTTGGTTACTCTTTGGTCACCAATTTTGTCTACATTTCTTCAAATTTCAATTTGTACCAAAACGGGACGATTTCCTTCCCAAAGTTTCAAAACTATAGTTAGGACTATATATTGGTTAGAATCCCTTCTAAAGGGGTTCAAAGCTATATTTAGACTATTATACTAATATATTGAACTTTGGTTACTCCTTGATCACCAATTTTGTCTACATTTCTTCAAATTCCCATTTGTACCAAAACGGGACGATTTCGTTCCCAATGTTTCAAAACTTTACTTAGGACTATATATTGGTTAGAATCCCTTCTAAAGGGGTTCAAATCTATATTTAGACTATTATAGTAATATATTGAACTTTGGTTACTCCTTGGTCACCAATTTTGTTTACATTTCCTCAAATTCCCATTTGTACCAAAACGGGACGATTTTATTCCCAAAGTTTCAAAACTATAGTTACGACTATATATTGGTTACATTCGTTTCTAAAGTGGTTCAAAGCTATATTTAGAATATTATACTAATATATTCAACAATGGTTACTCCTTGGTCACCAATTTTGTTTACATTTCTCCTAATTCCCATTTGTACCAAAACGGGACGATTTTCTTCCCAAAGTTTCAAAACTATAGTTACGACTATATATTGGTTACATTCGTTTCTGAAGTGGTTCAAAGCTATATTTAGAATATTATACTAATATATTCAACTTTGGTTACTCCTTGATCACCAATTTTGTCTCCATTTCTTCAAATTTCCATTTGTACCAAAACAGGACGATTTTCTTCCCAAAGTTTCAAAACTATAGTTAGGACTATATATTGGTTAGAATCCATTCTAAAGGGGTTCAAAGCTATATTTAGACTATTATACTAATATATTGAACTTTGGTTACTCCTTGATCACCAATTTTGTCTACATTTCTTCAAATTCCCATTTGTACCAAAACGGGACGATTTCGTTCCCAATGTTTCAAAACTTTACTTAGGACTATATATTGGTTAGAATCCATTCTAAAGGGCTTCAAAGCTATATTTAGACTATTATACTAATATATTGAACTTTGGTTACTCCTTGATCACCAATTTTGTCTACATTTCTTCAAATTCCCATTTGTACCAAAACGGGACGATTTCGTTCCCAAAGTTTCAAAACTATACTTAGGACTATATATTGGTTAGAATCCATTCTAAAGGGCTTCAAAGCTATATTTAGACTATTATACTAATATATTGAATTTTGGTTACTCTTTGGTCACCAATTTTGTCTACATTTCTTCAAATTTCAATTTGTACCAAAACGGGACGATTTCCTTCCCAAAGTTTCAAAACTATAGTTAGGACTATATATTGGTTAGAATCCCTTCTAAAGGGGTTCAAATCTATATTTAGACTATTATAGTAATATATTGAACTTTGGTTACTCCTTGGTCACCAATTTTGTTTACATTTCCTCAAATTCCCATTTGTACCAAAACGGGACGATTTTATTCCCAAAGTTTCAAAACTATAGTTACGACTATATATTGGTTACATTCGTTTCTAAAGTGGTTCAAAACTATACTTAGGACTATATATTGGTTAGAATCCATTCTAAAGGGCTTCAAAGCTATATTTAGACTATTATACTAATATATTGAATTTTGGTTACTCTTTGGTCACCAATTTTGTCTACATTTCTTCAAATTTCAATTTGTACCAAAACGGGACGATTTCCTTCCCAAAGTTTCAAAACTATATATTGGTTAGAATCCCTTCTAAAGGGGTTCAAATCTATATTTAGACTATTATAGTAATATATTGAACTTTGGTTACTCCTTGGTCACCAATTTTGTTTACATTTCCTCAAATTCCCATTTGTACCAAAACGGGACGATTTTATTCCCAAAGTTTCAAAACTATAGTTACGACTATATATTGGTTACATTCGTTTCTAAAGTGGTTCAAAGCTATATTTTGAATATTATACTAATATATTCAACATTGGTTACTCCTTGATCACCAATTTTGTCTACATTTCTCCAAATTCCCATTTGTACCAAAACGGGACGATTTTCTTCCCAAAGTTTCAAAACTATAGTTACGACTATATATTGGTTACATTCGTTTCTAAAGTGGTTCAAAGCTATATTTAGAATATTATACTAATATATTCAACATTGGTTACTCCTTGATCACCAATTTTGTCTACATTTCTTCAAATTTCCATTTCTACCAAAACGGGACGATTTTCTTCCCAAAGTTTCAAAACTATAGTTAGGACTATATATTGGTTAGAATCCATTCTAAAGGGGTTCAAAGCTATATTTAGACTATTATACTAATATATTGAACTTTGGTTACTCCTTAATCACCAATTTTGTCTACATTTCTTCAAATTCCCATTTGTACCAAAACGGGACGATTTTCTTCCCAAAGTTTCAAAACTATAGTTAGGACTATATATTGGTTAGAATCCATTCTAAAGGGGTTCAAAGCTATATTTAGACTATTATACTAATATATTGAACTTTGGTTACTCCTTGATCACCAATTTTGTCTACATTTCTTCAAATTCCCATTTGTACCAAAACGGGACGATTTCGTTCCCAAAGTTTCAAAACTATACTTAGGACTATATATTGGTTAGAATCCATTCTAAAGGGCTTCAAAGCTATATTTAGACTATTATACTAATATATTAAATTTTGGTTACTCTTTGGTCACCAATTTTGTCTACATTTCTTCAAATTTCAATTTGTACCAAAACGGGACGATTTCCTTCCCAAAGTTTCAAAACTATAGTTAGGACTATATATTGGTTAGAATCCCTTCTAAAGGGGTTCAAATCTATATTTAGACTATTATAGTAATATATTGAACTTTGGTTACTCCTTGGTCACCAATTTTGTTTACATTTCCTCAAATTCCCATTTGTACCAAAACGGGACGATTTTATTCCCAAAGTTTCAAAACTATAGTTACGACTATATATTGGTTACATTCGTTTCTAAAGTGGTTCAAAGCTATATTTAGAATATTATACTAATATATTCAACATTGGTTACTCCTTGATCACCAATTTTGTCTACATTTCTTCAAATTTCCATTTCTACCAAAACGGGACGATTTTCTTCCCAAAGTTTCAAAACTATAGTTACGACTATATATTGGTTGTATTCGTTCCTAAAGTGGTTCAAAGCTATATTTAGAATATTATAATAATATATTCAACATTGGTTACTTCTTGGTCACCAATTTTGTCTACATTTCTCCAAATTCCCATTTGTACCAAAACGGGACGATTTTCTTCCCAAAGTTTCAAAACTATAGTTACGACTATATATTGGTTACATTCGTTTCTGAAGTGGTTCAAAGCTATATTTAGAATATTATACTAATATATTCAACTTTGGTTACTCCTTGATCACCAATTTTGTCTACATTTCTTCAAATTTCCATTTGTACCAAAACAGGACGATTTTCTTCCCAAAGTTTCAAAACTATAGTTAGGACTATATATTGGTTAGAATCCATTCTAAAGGGGTTCAAAGCTATATTTAGACTATTATACTAATATATTGAACTTTGGTTACTCCTTGATCACCAATTTTGTCTACATTTCTTCAAATTCCCATTTGTACCAAAACGGGACGATTTCGTTCCCAATGTTTCAAAACTTTACTTAGGACTATATATTGGTTAGAATCCATTCTAAAGGGCTTCAAAGCTATATTTAGACTATTATACTAATATATTGAACTTTGGTTACTCCTTGATCACCAATTTTGTCTACATTTCTTCAAATTCCCATTTGTACCAAAACGGGACGATTTCGTTCCCAAAGTTTCAAAACTATACTTAGGACTATATATTGGTTAGAATCCATTCTAAAGGGCTTCAAAGCTATATTTAGACTATTATACTAATATATTGTATTTTGGTTACTCTTTGGTCACCAATTTTGTCTACATTTCTTCAAATTTCAATTTGTACCAAAACGGGATGATTTCCTTCCCAAAGTTTCAAAACTATAGTTAGGACTATATATTGGTTAGAATCCCTTCTAAAGGGGTTCAAATCTATATTTAGACTATTATAGTAATATATTGAACTTTGGTTACTCCTTGGTCACCAATTTTGTTTACATTTCCTCAAATTCCCATTTGTACCAAAACGGGACGATTTTATTCCCAAAGTTTCAAAACTATAGTTACGACTATATATTGGTTACATTCGTTTCTAAAGTGGTTCAAAGCTATATTTTGAATATTATACTAATATATTCAACATTGGTTACTCCTTGATCACCAATTTTGTCTACATTTCTCCAAATTCCCATTTGTACCAAAACGGGACGATTTTCTTCCCAAAGTTTCAAAACTATAGTTACGACTATATATTGGTTACATTCGTTTCTAAAGTGGTTCAAAGCTATATTTATAATATTATACTAATATATTCAACATTGGTTACTCCTTGATCACCAATTTTGTCTACATTTCTTCAAATTTCCATTTCTACCAAAACGGGACGATTTTCTTCCCAAAGTTTCAAAACTATAGTTAGGACTATATATTGGTTAGAATCCATTCTAAAGGGGTTCAAAGCTATATTTAGACTATTATACTAATATATTGAACTTTGGTTACTCCTTAATCACCAATTTTGTCTACATTTCTTCAAATTCCAATTTGTACCAAAACGGGACGATTTTCTTCCCAAAGTTTCAAAACTATAGTTAGGACTATATATTGGTTAGAATCCATTCTAAAGGGGTTCAAAGCTATATTTAGACTATTATACTAATATATTGAACTTTGGTTACTCCTTGATCACCAATTTTGTCTACATTTCTTCAAATTCCCATTTGTACCAAAACGGGACGATTTCGTTCCCAATGTTTCAAAACTTTACTTAGGACTATATATTGGTTAGAATCCATTCTAAAGGGCTTCAAAGCTATATTTAGACTATTATACTAATATATTGAACTTTGGTTACTCCTTGATCACCAATTTTGTCTACATTTCTTCAAATTCCCATTTGTACCAAAACGGGACGATTTCGTTCCCAAAGTTTCAAAACTATACTTAGGACTATATATTGGTTAGAATCCATTCTAAAGGGCTTCAAAGCTATATTTAGACTATTATACTAATATATTGAATTTTGGTTACTCTTTGGTCACCAATTTTGTCTACATTTCTTCAAATTTCAATTTGTACCAAAACGGGACGATTTCCTTCCCAAAGTTTCAAAACTATAGTTAGGACTATATATTGGTTAGAATCCCTTCTAAAGGGGTTCAAATCTATATTTAGACTATTATAGTAATATATTGAACTTTGGTTACTCCTTGGTCACCAATTTTGTTTACATTTCCTCAAATTCCCATTTGTACCAAAACGGGACGATTTTATTCCCAAAGTTTCAAAACTATAGTTACGACTATATATTGGTTACATTCGTTTCTAAAGTGGTTCAAAGCTATATTTTGAATATTATACTAATATATTCAACATTGGTTACTCCTTGATCACCAATTTTGTCTACATTTCTCGAAATTCCCATTTGTACCAAAACGGGACGATTTTCTTCCCAAAGTTTCAAAACTATAGTTACGACTATATATTGGTTACATTCGTTTCTAAAGTGGTTCAAAGCTATATTTAGAATATTATACTAATATATTCAACATTGGTTACTCCTTGATCACCAATTTTGTCTACATTTCTTCAAATTTCCATTTCTACCAAAACGGGACGATTTTCTTCCCAAAGTTTCAAAACTATAGTTAGGACTATATATTGGTTAGAATCCATTCTAAAGGGGTTCAAAGCTATATTTAGACTATTATACTAATATATTGAACTTTGGTTACTCCTTAATCACCAATTTTGTCTACATTTCTTCAAATTCCAATTTGTACCAAAACGGGACGATTTTCTTCCCAAAGTTTCAAAACTATAGTTAGGACTATATATTGGTTAGAATCCATTCTAAAGGGGTTCAAAGCTATATTTAGACTATTATACTAATATATTGAACTTTGGTTACTCCTTGATCACCAATTTTGTCTACATTTCTTCAAATTCCCATTTGTACCAAAACGGGACGATTTCGTTCCCAAAGTTTCAAAACTATACTTAGGACTATATATTGGTTAGAATCCATTCTAAAGGGCTTCAAAGCTATATTTAGACTATTATACTAATATATTAAATTTTGGTTACTCTTTGGTCACCAATTTTGTCTACATTTCTTCAAATTTCAATTTGTACCAAAACGGGACGATTTTCTTCCCAAAGTTTCAAAACTATAGTTAGGACTATATATTGGTTAGAATCCATTCTAAAGGGGTTCAAATCTATATTTAGACTATTATAGTAATATATTGAACTTTGGTTACTCCTTGGTCACCAATTTTGTTTACATTTCCTCAAATTCCCATTTGTACCAAAACGGGACGATTTTATTCCCAAAGTTTCAAAACTATAGTTACGACTATATATTGGTTACATTCGTTTCTAAAGTGGTTCAAAGCTATATTTAGAATATTATACTAATATATTCAACATTGGTTACTCCTTGATCACCAATTTTGTCTACATTTCTTCAAATTTCCATTTCTACCAAAACGGGACGATTTTCTTCCCAAAGTTTCAAAACTATAGTTACGACTATATATTGGTTGTATTCGTTCCTAAAGTGGTTCAAAGCTATATTTAGAATATTATAATAATATATTCAACATTGGTTACTTCTTGGTCACCAATTTTGTCTACATTTCTCCAAATTCCCATTTGTACCAAAACGGGACGATTTTCTTCCCAAAGTTTCAAAACTATAGTTACGACTATATATTGGTTACATTCGTTTCTGAAGTGGTTCAAAGCTATATTTAGAATATTATACTAATATATTAAACTTTGGTTACTCCTTGATCACCAATTTTGTCTACATTTCTTCAAATTTCCATTTGTACCAAAACAGGACGATTTTCTTCCCAAAGTTTCAAAACTATAGTTAGGACTATATATTGGTTAGAATCCATTCTAAAGGGGTTCAAAGCTATATTTAGACTATTATACTAATATATTGAACTTTGGTTACTCCTTGATCACCAATTTTGTCTACATTTCTTCAAATTCCCATTTGTACCAAAACGGGACGATTTCGTTCCCAATGTTTCAAAACTTTACTTAGGACTATATATTGGTTAGAATCCATTCTAAAGGACTTCAAAGCTATATTTAGACTATTATACTAATATATTGAACTTTGGTTACTCCTTGATCACCAATTTTGTCTACATTTCTTCAAATTCCCATTTGTACCAAAACGGGACGATTTCGTTCCCAAAGTTTTAAAACTATACTTAGGACTATATATTGGTTAGAATCCATTCTAAAGGGCTTCAAAGCTATATTTAGACTATTATACTAATATATTGAATTTTGGTTACTCTTTGGTCACCAATTTTGTCTACATTTCTTCAAATTTCAATTTGTACCAAAACGGGACGATTTCCTTCCCAAAGTTTCAAAACTATAGTTAGGACTATATATTGGTTAGAATCCCTTCTAAAGGGGTTCAAATCTATATTTAGACTATTATAGTAATATATTGAACTTTGGTTACTCCTTGGTAACCAATTTTGTTTACATTTCCTCAAATTCCCATTTGTACCAAAACGGGACGATTTTATTCCCAAAGTTTCAAAACTATAGTTACGACTATATATTGGTTACATTCGTTTCTAAAGTGGTTCAAAGCTATATTTAGAATATTATACTAATATATTCAACATTGGTTACTCCTTGATCACCAATTTTGTCTACATTTCTTCAAATTTCCATTTCTACCAAAACGGGACGATTCTCTTCCCAATGTTTCAAAACTATAGTTACGACTATATATTGGTTGTATTCGTTCCTAAAGTGGTTCAAAGCTATATTTAGAATATTATAATAATATATTCAACATTGGTTACTTCTTGGTCACCAATTTTGTCTACATTTCTCCAAATTCCCATTTGTACCAAAACGGGACGATTTTCTTCCCAAAGTTTCAAAACTATAGTTACGACTATATATTGGTTACATTCGTTTCTGAAGTGGTTCAAAGCTATATTTAGAATATTATACTAATATATTCAACTTTGGTTACTCCTTGATCACCAATTTTGTCTACATTTCTTCAAATTTCCATTTGTACCAAAACAGGACGATTTTCTTCCCAAAGTTTCAAAACTATAGTTAGGACTATATATTGGTTAGAATCCATTCTAAAGGGGTTCAAAGCTATATTTAGACTATTATACTAATATATTGAACTTTGGTTACTCCTTGATCACCAATTTTGTCTACATTTCTTCAAATTCCCATTTGTACCAAAACGGGACGATTTCGTTCCCAATGTTTCAAAACTTTACTTAGGACTATATATTGGTTAGAATCCATTCTAAAGGGCTTCAAAGCTATATTTAGACTATTATACTAATATATTGAACTTTGGTTACTCCTTGATCACCAATTTTGTCTACATTTCTTCAAATTCCCATTTGTACCAAAACGGGACGATTTCGTTCCCAAAGTTTCAAAACTATACTTAGGACTATATATTGGTTAGAATCCATTCTAAAGGGCTTCAAAGCTATATTTAGACTATTATACTAATATATTGAATTTTGGTTACTCTTTGGTCACCAATTTTGTCTACATTTCTTCAAATTTCAATTTGTACCAAAACGGGACGATTTCCTTCCCAAAGTTTCAAAACTATAGTTAGGACTATATATTGGTTAGAATCCCTTCTAAAGGGGTTCAAATCTATATTTAGACTATTATAGTAATATATTGAACTTTGGTTACTCCTTGGTCACCAATTTTGTTTACATTTCCTCAAATTCCCATTTGTTCCAAACCTGGACGATTTTATTCCCAAAGTTTCAAAACTATAGTTACGACTATATATTGGTTACATTCGTTTCTAAAGTGGTTCAAAGCTATATTTAGAATATTATACTAATATATTCAACATTGGTTACTCCTTGATCACCAATTTTGTCTACATTTCTTCAAATTTCCATTTCTACCAAAACGGGACGATTCTCTTCCCAAAGTTTCAAAACTATAGTTACGACTATATATTGGTTGTATTCGTTCCTAAAGTGGTTCAAAGCTATATTTAGAATATTATAATAATATATTCAACATTGGTTACTTCTTGGTCACCAATTTTGTCTACATTTCTCCAAATTCCCATTTGTACCAAAACGGGACGATTTTCTTCCCAAAGTTTCAAAACTATAGTTACGACTATATATTGGTTACATTCGTTTCTGAAGTGGTTCAAATCTATATTTAGAATATTATACTAATATATTCAACTTTGGTTACTCCTTGATCACCAATTTTGTCTACATTTCTTCAAATTTCCATTTGTACCAAAACAGGACGATTTTCTTCCCAAAGTTTCAAAACTATAGTTAGGACTATATATTGGTTAGAATCCATTCTAAAGGGGTTCAAAGCTATATTTAGACTATTATACTAATATATTGAACTTTGGTTACTCCTTGATCACCAATTTTGTCTACATTTCTTCAAATTCCCATTTGTACCAAAACGGGACGATTTCGTTCCCAATGTTTCAAAACTTTACTTAGGACTATATATTGGTTAGAATCCATTCTAAAGGGCTTCAAAGCTATATTTAGACTATTATACTAATATATTGAACTTTGGTTACTCCTTGATCACCAATTTTGTCTACATTTTTTCAAATTCCCATTTGTACCAAAACGGGACGATTTCGTTCCCAAAGTTTCAAAACTATACTTAGGACTATATATTGGTTAGAATCCATTCTAAAGGGCTTCAAAGCTATATTTAGACTATTATACTAATATATTGAATTTTGGTTACTCTTTGGTCACCAATTTTGTCTACATTTCTTCAAATTTCAATTTGTACCAAAACGGGACGATTTCCTTCCCAAAGTTTCAAAACTATAGTTAGGACTATATATTAGTTAGAATCCCTTCTAAAGGGGTTCAAATATATATTTAGACTATTATAGTAATATATTGAACTTTGGTTACTCCTTGGTCACCAATTTTGTTTACATTTCCTCAAATTCCCATTTGTACCAAAACGGGACGATTTTATTCCCAAAGTTTCAAAACTATAGTTACGACTATATATTGGTTACATTCGTTTCTAAAGTGGTTCAAAACTATATTTAGAATATTATACTAATATATTCAACATTGGTTACTCCTTGATCACCAATTTTGTCTACATTTCTTCAAATTCCCATTTGTACCAAAACGGGACGATTTCGTTCCCAAAGTTTCAAAACTATACTTAGGACTATATATTGGTTAGAATCCATTCTAAAGGGCTTCAAAGCTATATTTAGACTATTATACTAATATATTGAATTTTGGTTACTCTTTGGTCACCAATTTTGTCTACATTTCTTCAAATTTCAATTTGTACCAAAACGGGACGATTTCCTTCCCAAAGTTTCAAAACTATAGTTAGGACTATATATTGGTTAGAATCCCTTCTAAAGGGGTTCAAATCTATATTTAGACTATTATAGTAATATATTGAACTTTGGTTACTCCTTGGTCACCAATTTTGTTTACATTTCCTCAAATTCCCATTTGTACCAAAACTGGACGATTTTATTCCCAAAGTTTCAAAACTATAGTTACGACTATATATTGGTTACATTCGTTTCTAAAGTGGTTCAAAGCTATATTTAGAATATTATACTAATATATTCAACATTGGTTACTCCTTGATCACCAATTTTGTCTACATTTCTTCAAATTTCCATTTCTACCAAAACGGGACGATTCTCTTCCCAAAGTTTCAAAACTATAGTTACGACTATATATTGGTTGTATTCGTTCCTAAAGTGGTTCAAAGCTATATTTAGAATATTATAATAATATATTCAACATTGGTTACTTCTTGGTCACCAATTTTGTCTACATTTCTCCAAATTCCCATTTGTACCAAAACGGGACGATTTTCTTCCCAAAGTTTCAAAACTATAGTTACGACTATATATTGGTTACATTCGTTTCTGAAGTGGTTCAAATCTATATTTAGAATATTATACTAATATATTCAACTTTGGTTACTCCTTGATCACCAATTTTGTCTACATTTCTTCAAATTTCCATTTGTACCAAAACAGGACGATTTTCTTCCCAAAGTTTCAAAACTATAGTTAGGACTATATATTGGTTAGAATCCATTCTAAAGGGGTTCAAAGCTATATTTAGACTATTATACTAATATATTGAACTTTGGTTACTCCTTGATCACCAATTTTGTCTACATTTCTTCAAATTCCCATTTGTACCAAAACGGGACGATTTCGTTCCCAATGTTTCAAAACTTTACTTAGGACTATATATTGGTTAGAATCCATTCTAAAGGGCTTCAAAGCTATATTTAGACTATTATACTAATATATTGAACTTTGGTTACTCCTTGATCACCAATTTTGTCTACATTTTTTCAAATTCCCATTTGTACCAAAACGGGACGATTTCGTTCCCAAAGTTTCAAAACTATACTTAGGACTATATATTGGTTAGAATCCATTCTAAAGGGCTTCAAAGCTATATTTAGACTATTATACTAATATATTGAATTTTGGTTACTCTTTGGTCACCAATTTTGTCTACATTTCTTCAAATTTCAATTTGTACCAAAACGGGACGATTTCCTTCCCAAAGTTTCAAAACTATAGTTAGGACTATATATTAGTTAGAATCCCTTCTAAAGGGGTTCAAATATATATTTAGACTATTATAGTAATATATTGAACTTTGGTTACTCCTTGGTCACCAATTTTGTTTACATTTCCTCAAATTCCCATTTGTACCAAAACGGGACGATTTTATTCCCAAAGTTTCAAAACTATAGTTACGACTATATATTGGTTACATTCGTTTCTAAAGTGGTTCAAAACTATATTTAGAATATTATACTAATATATTCAACATTGGTTACTCCTTGATCACCAATTTTGTCTACATTTCTTCAAATTTCCATTTCTACCAAAACGGGACGATTTTCTTCCCAAAGTTTCAAAACTATAGTTACGACTATATATTGGTTGCATTCGTTCCTAAAGTGGTTCAAAGCTATATTTAGAATATTATAATAATATATTCAACATTGGTTACTTCTTGGTCACCAATTTTGTCTACATTTCTCCAAATTCCCATTTGTACCAAAACGGGACGATTTTCTTCCCAAAGTTTCAAAACTATAGTTACGACTATATATTGGTTACATTCGTTTCTGAAGTGGTTCAAATCTATATTTAGAATATTATACTAATATATTCAACTTTGGTTACTCCTTGATCACCAATTTTGTCTACATTTCTTCAAATTTCCATTTGTACCAAAACAGGACGATTTTCTTCCCAAAGTTTCAAAACTATAGTTAGGACTATATATTGGTTAGAATCCATTCTAAAGGGGTTCAAAGCTATATTTAGACTATTATACTAATATATTGAACTTTGGTTACTCCTTGATCACCTATTTTGTCTACATTTCTTCAAATTCCCATTTGTACCAAAACGGGACGATTTCGTTCCCAATGTTTCAAAACTTTACTTAGGACTATATATTGGTTAGAATCCATTCTAAAGGGCTTCAAAGCTATATTTAGACTATTATACTAATATATTGAACTTTGGTTACTCCTTGATCACCAATTTTGTCTACATTTCTTCAAATTCCCATTTGTACCAAAACGGGACGATTTCGTGCCCAAAGTTTCAAAACTATACTTAGGACTATATATTGGTTAGAATCCATTCTAAAGGGCTTCAAAGCTATATTTAGACTATTATACTAATATATTGAATTTTGGTTACTCTTTGGTCACCAATTTTGTCTACATTTCTTCAAATTTCAATTTGTACCAAAACGGGACGATTTCCTTCCCAAAGTTTCAAAACTATAGTTAGGACTATATATTGGTTAGAATCCCTTCTAAAGGGGTTCAAATCTATATTTAGACTATTATAGTAATATATTGAACTTTGGTTACTCCTTGGTCACCAATTTTGTTTACATTTCCTCAAATTCCCATTTGTACCAAAACGGGACGATTTTATTCCCAAAGTTTCAAAACTATATTTACGACTATATATTGGTTACATTCGTTTCTAAAGTGGTTCAAAGCTATATTTAGAATATTATACTAATATATTCAACATTGGTTACTCCTTGATCACCAATTTTGTCTACATTTCTTCAAATTTCCATTTCTACCAAAACGGGACGATTCTCTTCCCAAAGTTTCAAAACTATAGTTACGACTATATATTGGTTGTATTCGTTCCTAAAGTGGTTCAAAGCTATATTTAGAATATTATAATAATATATTCAACATTGGTTACTTCTTGGTCACCAATTTTGTCTACATTTCTCCAAATTCCCATTTGTACCAAAACGGGACGATTTTCTTCCCAAAGTTTCAAAACTATAGTTACGACTATATATTGGTTACATTCGTTTCTGAAGTGGTTCAAAGCTATATTTAGAATATTATACTAATATATTCAACTTTGGTTACTCCTTGATCACCAATTTGGTCTACATTTCTTCAAATTTCCATTTGTACCAAAACAGGACCATTTTCTTCCCAAAGTTTCAAAACTATAGTTAGGACTATATATTGGTTAGAATCCATTCTAAAGGGGTTCAAAGCTATATTTAGACTATTATACTAATATATTGAACTTTGGTTACTCCTTGATCACCAATTTTGTCTACATTTCTTCAAATTCCCATTTGTACCAAAACGGGACGATTTCGTTCCCAATGTTTCAAAACTTTACTTAGGACTATATATTGGTTAGAATCCATTCTAAAGGGCTTCAAAGCTATATTTAGACTATTATACTAATATATTGAACTTTGGTTACTCCTTGATCACCAATTTTGTCTACATTTCTTCAAATTCCCATTTGTACCAAAACGGGACGATTTCGTTCCCAAAGTTTCAAAACTATACTTAGGACTATATATTGGTTAGAATCCATTCTAAAGGGCTTCAAAGCTATATTTAGACTATTATACTAATATATTGAATTTTGGTTACTCTTTGGTCACCAATTTTGTCTACATTTCTTCAAATTTCAATTTGTACCAAAACGGGACGATTTCCTTCCCAAAGTTTCAAAACTATAGTTAGGACTATATATTGGTTAGAATCCCTTCTAAAGGGGTTCAAATCTATATTTAGACTATTATAGTAATATATTGAACTTTGGTTACTCCTTGGTCACCAATTTTGTTTACATTTCCTCAAATTCCCATTTGTACCAAAACGGGACGATTTCATTCCCAAAGTTTCAAAACTATATTTACGACTATATATTGGTTACATTCGTTTCTAAAGTGGTTCAAAGCTATATTTAGAATATTATACTAATATATTCAACATTGGTTACTCCTTGATCACCAATTTTGTCTACATTTCTTCAAATTTCCATTTCTACCAAAACGGGACGATTCTCTTCCCAAAGTTTCAAAACTATAGTTACGACTATATATTGGTTGTATTCGTTCCTAAAGTGGTTCAAAGCTATATTTAGAATATTATAATAATATATTCAACATTGGTTACTTCTTGGTCACCAATTTTGTCTACATTTCTCCAAATTCCCATTTGTACCAAAACGGGACGATTTTCTTCCCAAAGTTTCAAAACTATAGTTACGACTATATATTGGTTACATTCGTTTCTGAAGTGGTTCAAAGCTATATTTAGAATATTATACTAATATATTCAACTTTGGTTACTCCTTGATCACCAATTTGGTCTACATTTCTTCAAATTTCCATTTGTACCAAAACAGGACCATTTTCTTCCCAAAGTTTCAAAACTATAGTTAGGACTATATATTGGTTAGAATCCATTCTAAAGGGGTTCAAAGCTATATTTAGACTATTATACTAATATATTGAACTTTGGTTACTCCTTGATCACCAATTTTGTCTACATTTCTTCAAATTCCCATTTGTACCAAAACGGGACGATTTCGTTCCCAATGTTTCAAAACTTTACTTAGGACTATATGTTGGTTAGAATCCATTCTAAAGGGCTTCAAAGCTATATTTAGACTATTATACTAATATATTGAACTTTGGTTACTCCTTGATCACCAATTTTGTCTACATTTCTTCAAATTCCCATTTGTACCAAAACGGGACGATTTCGTTCCCAAAGTTTCAAAACTATACTTAGGACTATATATTGGTTAGAATCCATTCTAAAGGGCTTCAAAGCTATATTTAGACTATTATACTAATATATTGAATTTTGGTTACTCTTTGGTCACCAATTTTGTCTACATTTCTTCAAATTTCAATTTGTACCAAAACGGGACGATTTCCTTCCCAAAGTTTCAAAACTATAGTTAGGACTATATATTGGTTAGAATCCCTTCTAAAGGGGTTCAAATATATATTTAGACTATTATAGTAATATATTGAACTTTGGTTACTCCTTGGTCACCAATTTTGTTTACATTTCCTCAAATTCCCATTTGTACCAAAACGGGACGATTTTATTCCCAAAGTTTCAAAACTATAGTTACGACTATATATTGGTTACATTCGTTTCTAAAGTGGTTCAAAGCTATATTTAGAATATTATACTAATATATTCAACATTGGTTACTCCTTGATCACCAATTTTGTCTACATTTCTTCAAATTTCCATTTCTACCAAAACGGGACGATTTTCTTCCCAAAGTTTCAAAACTATAGTTACGACTATATATTGGTTGTATTCGTTCCTAAAGTGGTTCAAAGCTATATTTAGAATATTATAATAATATATTCAACATTGGTTACTTCTTGGTCACCAATTTTGTCTACATTTCTCCAAATTCCCATTTGTACCAAAACGGGACGATTTTCTTCCCAAAGTTTCAAAACTATAGTTACGACTATATATTGGTTACATTCGTTTCTGAAGTGGTTCAAAGCTATATTTAGAATATTATACTAATATATTCAACTTTGGTTACTCCTTGATCACCAATTTTGTCTACATTTCTTCAAATTTCCATTTGTACCAAAACAGGACGATTTTCTTCCCAAAGTTTCAAAACTATAGTTAGGACTATATATTGGTTAGAATCCATTCTAAAGGGGTTCAAAGCTATATTTAGACTATTATACTAATATATTGAACTTTGGTTACTCCTTGATCACCAATTTTGTCTACATTTCTTCAAATTCCCATTTGTACCAAAACGGGACGATTTCGTTCCCAATGTTTCAAAACTTTACTTAGGACTATATATTGGTTAGAATCCATTCTAAAGGGCTTCAAAGCTATATTTAGACTATTATACTAATATATTGAACTTTGGTTACTCCTTGATCACCAATTTTGTCTACATTTCTTCAAATTCCCATTTGTACCAAAACGGGACGATTTCGTTCCCAAAGTTTCAAAACTATACTTAGGACTATATATTGGTTAGAATCCATTCTAAAGGGCTTCAAAGCTATATTTAGACTATTATACTAATATATTGAATTTTGGTTACTCTTTGGTCACCAATTTTGTCTACATTTCTTCAAATTTCAATTTGTACCAAAACGGGACGATTTCCTTCCCAAAGTTTCAAAACTATAGTTAGGACTATATATTGGTTAGAATCCCTTCTAAAGGGGTTCAAATATATATTTAGACTATTATAGTAATATATTGAACTTTGGTTACTCCTTGGTCACCAATTTTGTTTACATTTCCTCAAATTCCCATTTGTACCAAAACGGGACGATTTTATTCCCAAAGTTTCAAAACTATAGTTACGACTATATATTGGTTACATTCGTTTCTAAAGTGGTTCAAAACTATATTTAGAATATTATACTAATATATTCAACATTGGTTACTCCTTGATCACCAATTTTGTCTACATTTCTTCAAATTTCCATTTCTACCAAAACGGGACGATTTTCTTCCCAAAGTTTCAAAACTATAGTTACGACTATATATTGGTTGTATTCGTTCCTAAAGTGGTTCAAAGCTATATTTAGAATATTATAATAATATATTCAACATTGGTTACTTCTTGGTCACCAATTTTGTCTACATTTCTCCAAATTCCCATTTGTACCAAAACGGGACGATTTTCTTCCCAAAGTTTCAAAACTATAGTTACGACTATATATTGGTTACATTCGTTTCTGAAGTGGTTCAAAGCTATATTTAGAATATTATACTAATATATTCAACTTTGGTTACTCCTTGATCACCAATTTTGTCTACATTTCTTCAAATTTCCATTTGTACCAAAACAGGACGATTTTCTTCCCAAAGTTTCAAAACTATAGTTAGGACTATATATTGGTTAGAATCCATTCTAAAGGGGTTCAAAGCTATATTTAGACTATTATACTAATATATTGAACTTTGGTTACTCCTTGATCACCAATTTTGTCTACATTTCTTCAAATTCCCATTTGTACCAAAACGGGACGATTTCGTTCCCAATGTTTCAAAACTTTACTTAGGACTATATATTGGTTAGAATCCATTCTAAAGGGCTTCAAAGCTATATTTAGACTATTATACTAATATATTGAACTTTGGTTACTCCTTGATCACCAATTTTGTCTACATTTCTTCAAATTCCCATTTGTACCAAAACGGGACGATTTCGTTCCCAAAGTTTCAAAACTATACTTAGGACTATATATTGGTTAGAATCCATTCTAAAGGGCTTCAAAGCTATATTTAGACTATTATACTAATATATTGAATTTTGGTTACTCTTTGGTCACCAATTTTGTCTACATTTCTTCAAATTTCAATTTGTACCAAAACGGGACGATTTCCTTCCCAAAGTTTCAAAACTATAGTTAGGACTATATATTGGTTAGAATCCCTTCTAAAGGGGTTCAAATATATATTTAGACTATTATAGTAATATATTGAACTTTGGTTACTCCTTGGTCACCAATTTTGTTTACATTTCCTCAAATTCCCATTTGTACCAAAACGGGACGATTTTATTCCCAAAGTTTCAAAACTATAGTTACGACTATATATTGGTTACATTCGTTTCTAAAGTGGTTCAAAACTATATTTAGAATATTATACTAATATATTCAACATTGGTTACTCCTTGATCACCAATTTTGTCTACATTTCTTCAAATTTCCATTTCTACCAAAACGGGACGATTTTCTTCCCAAAGTTTCAAAACTATAGTTACGACTATATATTGGTTGCATTCGTTCCTAAAGTGGTTCAAAGCTATATTTAGAATATTATAATAATATATTCAACATTGGTTACTTCTTGGTCACCAATTTTGTCTACATTTCTCCAAATTCCCATTTGTACCAAAACGGGACGATTTTCTTCCCAAAGTTTCAAAACTATAGTTACGACTATATATTGGTTACATTCGTTTCTGAAGTGGTTCAAAGCTATATTTAGAATATTATACTAATATATTCAACATTGGTTACTCCTTGATCACCAATTTTGTCTACATTTCTTCAAATTTCCATTTGTACCAAAATAGGACGATTTTCTTCCCAAAGTTTCAAAACTATAGTTAGGACTATATATTGGTTAGAATCCATTCTAAAGGGGTTCAAAGCTATATTTAGACTATTATACTAATATATTGAACTTTGGTTACTCCTTGATCACCTATTTTGTCTACATTTCTTCAAATTCCCATTTGTACCAAAACGGGACGATTTCGTTCCCAAAGTTTCAAAACTTTACTTAGGACTATATATTGGTTAGAATCCATTCTAAAGGGCTTCAAAGCTATATTTAGACTATTATACTAATATATTGAACTTTGGTTACTCCATGATCACCAATTTTGGCTACATTTCTTCAAATTCCCATTTGTACCAAAACGGGACGATTTCGTTCCCAAAGTTTCAAAACTATACTTAGGACTATATATTGGTTAGAATCCATTCTAAAGGGCTTCAAAGCTATATTTAGACTATTATACTAATATATTGAATTTTGGTTACTCTTTGGTCACCAATTTTGTCTACATTTCTTCAAATTTCAATTTGTACCAAAACGGGACGATTTCCTTCCCAAAGTTTCAAAACTATAGTTAGGACTATATATTGGTTAGAATCCCTTCTAAAGGGGTTCAAATCTATATTTAGACTATTATAGTAATATATTGAACTTTGGTTACTCCTTGGTCACCAATTTTGTCTACATTTCTCCAAATTCCCATTTGTACCAAAACGGGACGATTTTCTTCCCAAAGTTTCAAAACTATAGTTACGACTATATATTGGTTACATTCGTTTCTAAAGTGGTTCAAAGCTATATTTAGAATATTATACTAATATATTCAACATTGGTTACTCCTTGATCACAAATTTTGTCTACATTTCTTCAAATTTCCATTTGTACCAAAACAGGACGATTTTCTTCCCAAAGTTTCAAATCTATAGTTAGGACTATATATTGGTTAGAATCCATTCTAAAGGGGTTCAAAGCTATATTTAGACTATTATACTAATATATTGAACTTTGTTTACTCCTTGATCACCAATTTTGTCTACATTTCTTCAAATTTCCATTTGTACCAAAACAGGACGATTTTCTTCCCAAAGTTTCAAAACTATAGTTAGGACTATATATTGGTTAGAATCCATTCTAAAGGGGTTCAAAGCTATATTTAGACTATTATACTAATATATTGAACTTTGGTTACTCCTTGATCACCTATTTTGTCTACATTTCTTCAAATTCCCATTTGTACCAAAACGGGACGATTTCGTTCCCAAAGTTTCAAAACTTTACTTAGGACTATATATTGGTTAGAATCCATTCTAAAGGGCTTCAAAGCTATATTTAGACTATTATACTAATATATTGAACTTTGGTTACTCCATGATCACCAATTTTGTCTACATTTCTTCAAATTCTCATTTGTACCAAAACGGGACGATTTCGTTCCCAAAGTTTCAAAACTATAGTTAGGACTATATATTGGTTAGAATCCATTCTAAAGGGCTTCAAAGCTATATTTAGACTATTATACTAATATATTGAATTTTGGTTACTCTTTGGTCACCAATTTTGTCTACATTTCTTCAAATTTCCATTTGTACCAAAACAGGACGATTTTCTTCCCAAAGTTTCAAATCTATAGTTAGGACTATATATTGGTTAGAATCCATTCTAAAGGGGTTCAAAGCTATATTTAGACTATTATACTAATATATTGAACTTTGTTTACTCCTTGATCACCAATTTTGTCTACATTTCTTCAAATTTCCATTTGTACCAAAACAGGACGATTTTCTTCCCAAAGTTTCAAAACTATAGTTAGGACTATATATTGGTTAGAATCCATTCTAAAGGGGTTCAAAGCTATATTTAGACTATTATACTAATATATTGAACTTTGGTTACTCCTTGATCACCAATTTTGTCTACATTTCTTCAAATTCCCATTTGTACCAAAACGGGACGATTTCGTTCCCAATGTTTCAAAACTTTACTTAGGACTATATATTTGTTAGAATCCATTCTAAAGGGCTTCAAAGCTATATTTAGACTATTATACTAATATATTGAACTTTGGTTACTCCTTGATCACCAATTTTGTCTACATTTCTTCAAATTCCCATTTCTACCAAAACGGGACGATTTTCTTCCCAAAGTTTCAAAACTATAGTTACGACTATATATTGGTTGTATTCGTTCCTAAAGTGGTTCAAAGCTATATTTAGAATATTATAATAATATATTCAACATTGGTTACTTCTTGGTCACCAATTTTGTCTACATTTCTCCAAATTCCCATTTGTACCAAAACGGGACGATTTTCTTCCCAAAGTTTCAAAACTATAGTTACGACTATATATTGGTTACATTCGTTTCTGAAGTGGTTCAAAGCTATATTTAGAATATTATACTAATATATTCAACTTTGGTTACTCCTTGATCACCAATTTTGTCTACATTTCTTCAAATTTCCATTTGTACCAAAATAGGACGATTTTCTTCCCAAAGTTTCAAAACTATAGTTAGGACTATATATTGGTTAGAATCCATTCTAAAGGGGTTCAAAGCTATATTTAGACTATTATACTAATATATTGAACTTTGGTTACTCCTTGATCACCTATTTTGTCTACATTTCTTCAAATTCCCATTTGTACCAAAACGGGACGATTTCGTTCCCAAAGTTTCAAAACTTTACTTAGGACTATATATTGGTTAGAATCCATTCTAAAGGGCTTCAAAGCTATATTTAGACTATTATACTAATATATTGAACTTTGGTTACTCCATGATCACCAATTTTGTCTACATTTCTTCAAATTCTCATTTGTACCAAAACGGGACGATTTCGTTCCCAAAGTTTCAAAACTATAGTTAGGACTATATATTGGTTAGAATCCATTCTAAAGGGCTTCAAAGCTATATTTAGACTATTATACTAATATATTGAATTTTGGTTACTCTTTGGTCACCAATTTTGTCTACATTTCTTCAAATTTCAATTTGTACCAAAACGGGACGATTTCCTTCCCAAAGTTTCAAAACTATAGTTAGGACTATATATTGGTTAGAATCCCTTCTAAAGGGGTTCAAATCTATATTTAGACTATTATAGTAATATATTGAACTTTGGTTACTCCTTGGTCACCAATTTTGTCTACATTTCTCCAAATTCCCATTTGTACCAAAACGGGACGATTTTCTTCCCAAAGTTTCAAAACTATAGTTACGACTATATATTGGTTACATTCGTTTCTAAAGTGGTTCAAAGCTATATTTAGAATATTATACTAATATATTCAACATTGGTTACTCCTTGATCACAAATTTTGTCTACATTTCTTCAAATTTCCATTTGTACCAAAACAGGACGATTTTCTTCCCAAAGTTTCAAATCTATAGTTAGGACTATATATTGGTTAGAATCCATTCTAAAGGGGTTCAAAGCTATATTTAGACTATTATACTAATATATTGAACTTTGGTTACTCCTTGATCACCAATTTTGTCTACATTTCTTCAAATTTCCATTTGTACCAAAACAGGACGATTTTCTTCCCAAAGTTTCAAAACTATAGTTAGGACTATATATTGGTTAGAATCCATTCTAAAGGGGTTCAAAGCTATATTTAGACTATTATACTAATATATTGAACTTTGGTTACTCCTTGATCACCAATTTTGTCTACATTTCTTCAAATTCCCATTTGTACCAAAACGGGACGATTTCGTTCCCAATGTTTCAAAACTTTACTTAGGACTATATATTGGTTAGAATCCATTCTAAAGGGCTTCAAAGCTATATTTAGACTATTATACTAATATATTGAACTTTGGTTACTCCTTGATCACCAATTTTGTCTACATTTCTTCAAATTCCCATTTGTACCAAAACGGGACGATTTCGTTCCCAAAGTTTCAAAACTATACTTAGGACTATATATTGGTTAGAATCCATTCTAAAGGGCTTCAAAGCTATATTTAGACTATTATACTAATATATTGAATTTTGGTTACTCTTTGGTCACCAATTTTGTCTACATTTCTTCAAATTTCAATTTGTACCAAAACGGGACGATTTCCTTCCCAAAGTTTCAAAACTATAGTTAGGACTATATATTGGTTAGAATCCCTTCTAAAAGGGTTCAAATCTATATTTAGACTATTATAGTAATATATTGAACTTTGGTTACTCCTTGGTCACCAATTTTGTTTACATTTCCTCAAATTCCTATTTGTACCAAAACGGGACAATTTTATTCCCAAAGTTTCAAAACTATAGTTACGACTATATATTGGTTACATTCGTTTCTAAAGTGGTTCAAAACTATATTTAGAATATTATACTAATATATTCAACATTGGTTACTCCTTGATCACCAATTTTGTCTACATTTCTTCAAATTTCCATTTCTACCAAAACGGGACGATTTTCTTCCCAAAGTTTCAAAACTATAGTTACGACTATATATTGGTTGCATTCGTTCCTAAAGTTGTTCAAAGCTATATTTAGAATATTATAATAATATATTCAACATTGGTTACTTCTTGGTCACCAATTTTGTCTACATTTCTCCAAATTCCCATTTGTACCAAAACGGGACGATTTTCTTCCCAAAGTTTCAAAACTATAGTTACGACTATATATTGGTTACATTCGTTTCTGAAGTGGTTCAAAGCTATATTTAGAATATTATACTAATATATTCAACATTGGTTACTCCTTGATCACCAATTTTGTCTACATTTCTTCAAATTTCCATTTGTACCAAAATAGGACGATTTTCTTCCCAAAGTTTCAAAACTATAGTTAGGACTATATATTGGTTAGAATCCATTCTAAAGGGGTTCAAAGCTATATTTAGACTATTATACTAATATATTGAACTTTGGTTACTCCTTGATCACCTATTTTGTCTACATTTCTTCAAATTCCCATTTGTACCAAAACGGGACGATTTCGTTCCCAAAGTTTCAAAACTTTACTTAGGACTATATATTGGTTAGAATCCATTCTAAAGGGCTTCAAAGCTATATTTAGACTATTATACTAATATATTGAACTTTGGTTACTCCATGATCACCAATTTTGTCTACATTTCTTCAAATTCCCATTTGTACCAAAACGGGACGATTTCGTTCCCAAAGTTTCAAAACTATACTTAGGACTATATATTGGTTAGAATCCATTCTAAAGGGCTTCAAAGCTATATTTAGACTATTATACTAATATATTGAATTTTGGTTACTCTTTGGTCACCAATTTTGTCTACATTTCTTCAAATTTCAATTTGTACCAAAACGGGACGATTTCCTTCCCAAAGTTTCAAAACTATAGTTAGGACTATATATTGGTTAGAATCCCTTCTAAAGGGGTTCAAATCTATATTTAGACTATTATAGTAATATATTGAACTTTGGTTACTCCTTGGTCACCAATTTTGTTTACATTTCCTCAAATTCCCATTTGTACCAAAACGGGACGATTTTATTCCCAAAGTTTCAAAACTATAGTTACGACTATATATTGGTTACATTCGTTTCTAAAGTGGTTCAAAGCTATATTTTGAATATTATACTAATATATTCAACATTCGTTACTTCTTGGTCACCAATTTTGTCTACATTTCTCCAAATTCCCATTTGTACCAAAACGGGACGATTTTCTTCCCAAAGTTTCAAAACTATAGTTACGACTATATATTGGTTACATTCGTTCCTAAAGTTGTTCAAAGCTATATTTAGAATATTATAATAATATATTCAACATTGGTTACTTCTTGGTCACCAATTTTGTCTACATTTCTCCAAATTCCCATTTGTACCAAAACGGGACGATTTTCTTCCCAAAGTTTCAAAACTATAGTTACGACTATATATTGGTTACATTCGTTTCTGAAGTGGTTCAAAGCTATATTTAGAATATTATACTAATATATTCAACATTGGTTACTCCTTGATCACCAATTTTGTCTACATTTCTTCAAATTTCCATTTGTACCAAAATAGGACGATTTTCTTCCCAAAGTTTCAAAACTATAGTTAGGACTATATATTGGTTAGAATCCATTCTAAAGGGGTTCAAAGCTATATTTAGACTATTATACTAATATATTGAACTTTGGTTACTCCTTGATCACCTATTTTGTCTACATTTCTTCAAATTCCCATTTGTACCAAAACGGGACGATTTCGTTCCCAAAGTTTCAAAACTTTACTTAGGACTATATATTGGTTAGAATCCATTCTAAAGGGCTTCAAAGCTATATTTAGACTATTATACTAATATATTGAACTTTGGTTACTCCATGATCACCAATTTTGTCTACATTTCTTCAAATTCCCATTTGTACCAAAACGGGACGATTTCGTTCCCAAAGTTTCAAAACTATACTTAGGACTATATATTGGTTAGAATCCATTCTAAAGGGCTTCAAAGCTATATTTAGACTATTATACTAATATATTGAATTTTGGTTACTCTTTGGTCACCAATTTTGTCTACATTTCTTCAAATTTCAATTTGTACCAAAACGGGACGATTTCCTTCCCAAAGTTTCAAAACTATAGTTAGGACTATATATTGGTTAGAATCCCTTCTAAAGGGGTTCAAATCTATATTTAGACTATTATAGTAATATATTGAACTTTGGTTACTCCTTGGTCACCAATTTTGTTTACATTTCCTCAAATTCCCATTTGTACCAAAACGGGACGATTTTATTCCCAAAGTTTCAAAACTATAGTTACGACTATATATTGGTTACATTCGTTTCTAAAGTGGTTCAAAGCTATATTTTGAATATTATACTAATATATTCAACATTCGTTACTTCTTGGTCACCAATTTTGTCTACATTTCTCCAAATTCCCATTTGTACCAAAACGGGACGATTTTCTTCCCAAAGTTTCAAAACTATAGTTACGACTATATATTGGTTACATTCGTTTCTAAAGTGGTTCAAAGCTATATTTAGAATATTATACTAATATATTCAACATTGGTTACTCCTTGATCACCAATTTTGTCTACATTTCTTCAAATTTCCATTTGTACCAAAACAGGACGATTTTCTTCCCAAAGATTCAAAACTATAGTTAGGACTATATATTGGTTAGAATCCATTCTAAAGGGGTTCAAAGCTATATTTAGACTATTATACTAATATATTGAACTTTGGTTACTCCTTGGTCACCAATTTTGTTTACATTTCCTCAAATTCCCATTTGTACCAAAACGGGACGATTTTATTCCCAAAGTTTCAAAACTATAGTTACGACTATATATTGGTTACATTCGTTTCTAAAGTGGTTCAAAGCTATATTTTGAATATTATACTAATATATTCAACATTGGTTACTTCTTGGTCACCAATTTTGTCTACATTTCTCCAAATTCCCATTTGTACCAAAACGGGACGATTTTCTTCCCAAAGTTTCAAAACTATAGTTACGACTATATATTGGTTACATTCGTTTCTAAAGTGGTTCAAAGCTATATTTAGAATATTATACTAATATATTCAACATTGGTTACTCCTTGATCACCAATTTTGTCTTCATTTCTTCAAATTTCCATTTGTACCAAAACAGGACGATTTTCTTCCCAAAGATTCAAAACTTTACTTAGGACTATATATTGGTTAGAATCCATTCTAAAGGGCTTCAAAGCTATATTTAGACTATTATACTAATATATTGAACTTTGGTTACTCCATGATCACCAATTTTGTCTACATTTCTTCAAATTCCCATTTGTACCAAAACGGGACGATTTCGTTCCCAAAGTTTCAAAACTATACTTGGGACTATATATTGGTTGCATTCATTCCTAAAGTGGTTCAAAGCTATATTTAGAATATTATAATAATATATTCAACAATGGTTACTTCTTGGTCACCAATTTTGTCTACATTTCTCCAAATTCCCATTTGTACCAAAACGGGACGATTTTCTTCCCAAAGTTTCAAAACTATAGTTACGACTATATATTGGTTACATTCGTTTCTAAAGTGGTTCAAAGCTATATTTTGAATATTATACTAATATATTCAACATTGGTTACTTCTTGGTCACCAATTTTGTCTACATTTCTCCAAATTCCCATTTGTACCAAAACGGGACGATTTTCTTCCCAAAGTTTCAAAACTATAGTTACGACTATATATTGGTTACATTCGTTTCTAAAGTGGTTCAAAGCTATATTTAGAATATTATACTAATATATTCAACATTGGTTACTCCTTGATCACCAATTTTGTCTTCATTTCTTCAAATTTCCATTTGTACCAAAACAGGACGATTTTCTTCCCAAAGATTCAAAACTTTACTTAGGACTATATATTGGTTAGAATCCATTCTAAAGGGCTTCAAAGCTATATTTAGACTATTATACTAATATATTGAACTTTGGTTACTCCATGATCACCAATTTTGTCTACATTTCTTCAAATTCCCATTTGTACCAAAACGGGACGATTTCGTTCCCAAAGTTTCAAAACTATACTTAGGACTATATATTGGTTAGAATCCATTCTAAAGGGCTTCAAAGCTATATTTAGACTATTATACTAATATATTGAACTTTGGTTACTCTTTGGTCACCAATTTTGTCTACATTTCTTCAAATTTCAATTTGTACCAAAACGGGACGATTTCCTTCCCAAAGTTTCAAAACTATAGTTAGGACTATATATTGGTTAGAATCCCTTCTAAAGGGGTTCAAATCTATATTTAGACTATTATAGTAATATATTGAACTTTGGTTACTCCTTGGTCACCAATTTTGTTTACATTTCCTCAAATTCCCATTTGTACCAAAACGGGACGATTTTCTTCCCAAAGTTTCAAAACTATAGTTACGACTATATATTGGTTGCATTCGTTCCTAAAGTGGTTCAAAGCTATATTTAGAATATTATAATAATATATTGAACTTTGGTTACTCCATGATCACCAATTTTGTCTACATTTCTTCAAATTCCCATTTGTACCAAAACGGGACGATTTCGTTCCCAAAGTTTCAAAACTTTACTTAGGACTATATATTGGTTAGAATCCATTCTAAAGGGCTTCAAAGCTATATTTAGACTATTATACTAATATATTGAACTTTGGTTACTCCATGATCACCAATTTTGTCTACATTTCTTCAAATTCCCATTTGTACCAAAACGGGACGATTTCGTTCCCAAAGTTTCAAAACTATACTTAGGACTATATATTGGTTAGAATCCATTCTAAAGGGCTTCAAAGCTATATTTAGACTATTATACTAATATATTGAACTTTGGTTACTCTTTGGTCACCAATTTTGTCTACATTTCTTCAAATTTCAATTTGTACCAAAACGGGACGATTTCCTTCCCAAAGTTTCAAAACTATAGTTAGGACTATATATTGGTTAGAATCCCTTCTAAAGGGGTTCAAATCTATATTTAGACTATTATAGAACTTTGGTTACTCCTTGGTCACCAATTTTGTTTACATTTCCTCAAATTCCCATTTGTACCAAAACGGGACGATTTTCTTCCCAAAGTTTCAAAACTATAGTTACGCTTATATATTGGTTGCATTCGTTCCTAAAGTGGTTCAAAGCTATATTTAGAATATTATAATAATATATTCAACATTGGTTACTTCTTGGTCACCAATTTTGTCTACATTTCTCCAAATTCCCATTTGTACCAAAACGGGACGATTTTCTTCCCAAAGTTTCAAAACTATAGTTACGACTATATATTGGTTAAATTCGTTTCTAAAGTGGTTCAAAGCTATATTTAGATTATTAAACTAATATATTCAACATTGGTTACTCCTTGATCACCAATTTTGTCTACATTTCTTCAAATTTCCATTTGTACCAAAACAGGACGATTTTCTTCCCAAAGTTTCAAAACTATAGTTAGGACTATATATTGGTTAGAATCCATTCTAAATGGGTTCAAAGCTATATTTAGACTATTATACTAAAATATTGAACTTTGGTTACTCCTTGATCACCAATTTTGTCTACATTTCTTCAAATTCCCATTTGTACCAAAACGGGACGATTTCGTTCCCAAAGTTTCAAAACTATACTTAGGACTATATATTGGTTAGAATCCATTCTAAAGGGCTTCAAAGCTATATTTAGACTATTATACTAATATATTGAACTTTGGTTACTCTTTGGTCACCAATTTTCTCTACATTTCTTCAAATTTCAATTTGTACCAAAACGGGACGATTTCCTTCCCAAAGTTTCAAAACTAGAGTTAGGACTATATATTGGTTAGAATCCCTTCTAAAGGGGTTCAAATCTATATTTAGACTATTATAGTAATATATTGAACTTTGGTTACTCCTTGGTCACCAATTTTGTTTACATTTCCTCAAATTCCCATTTGTACCAAAACGGGACGATTTTCTTCCCAAAGTTTCAAAACTATAGTTACGACTATATATTGGTTGCATTCGTTCCTAAAGTGGTTCAAAGCTATATTTAGAATATTATAATAATATATTCAACATTGGTTACTTCTTGGTCACCAATTTTGTCTACATTTCTCCAAATTCCCATTTGTACCAAAACGGGACGATTTTGTTCCCAAAGTTTCAAAACTATAGTTACGACTATATATTGGTTAAATTCGTTTCTAAAGTGGTTCAAAGCTATATTTAGAATATTATACTAATATATTCAACATTGGTTACTCCTTGATCACCAATTTTGTCTACATTTCTTCAAATTTCCATTTGTACCAAAACGCGACGATTTTCTTCCCAAAGTTTCAAAACTATAGTTAGGACTATATATTGGTTAGAATCCATTCTAAAGGGGTTCAAAGCTATATTTAGACTATTATACCAATATATTGAACTTTGGTTACTCCTTGATGACCAATTTTGTCTACATTTCTTCAAATTCCCATTTGTACCAAAACAGGACGATTTCGTTCCCAAAGTTTCAAAACTATACTTAGGACTATAAATTGGTTAGAATCCATTCTAAAGGGCTTCAAAGCTATATTTAGACTATTATACTAATATATTGAACTTTGGTTACTCCTTGATCACCAATTTTGTCTACATTTCTTCAAATTCCCATTTGTACCAAAACGGGACGATTTCGTTCCCAAAGTTTCAAAACTTTACTTAGGACTATATATTGGTTAGAATCCATTCTAAAGGGCTTCAAAGCTATATTTAGACTATTATACTAATATATTGAACTTTGGTTACTCCATGATCACCAATTTTGTCTACATTTCTTCAAATTCCCATTTGTACCAAAACGGGACGATTTCGTTCCCAAAGTTTCAAAACTATACTTAGGACTATATATTGGTTAGAATCCATTCTAAAGGGCTTCAAAGCTATATTTAGACTATTATACTAATATATTGAACTTTGGTTACTCTTTGGTCACCAATTTTGTCTACATTTCTTCAAATTTCAATTTGTACCAAAACGGGACGATTTCCTTCCCAAAGTTTCAAAACTATAGTTAGGACTATATATTGGTTAGAATCCCTTCTGAAGGGGTTCAAAGCTATATTTAGACTATTATACTAATATATTGAACTTTGGTTACTCCATGATCACCAATTTTGTCTACATTTCTTCAAATTCCCATTTGTACCAAAACGGGACGATTTCGTTCCCAAAGTTTCAAAACTTTACTTAGGACTATATATTGGTTAGAATCCATTCTAAAGGGGTTCAAAGCTATATTTAGACTATTATACCAATATATTGAACTTTGGTTACTCCTTGATGACCAATTTTGTCTACATTTCTTCAAATTCCCATTTGTACCAAAACAGGACGATTTCGTTCCCAAAGTTTCAAAACTATACTTAGGACTATAAATTGGTTAGAATCCATTCTAAAGGGCTTCAAAGCTATATTTAGACTATTATACTAATATATTGAACTTTGGTTACTCCTTGATCACCAATTTTGTCTACATTTCTTCAAATTCCCATTTGTACCAAAACGGGACGATTTCGTTCCCAAAGTTTCAAAACTTTACTTAGGACTATATATTGGTTAGAATCCATTCTAAAGGGCTTCAAAGCTATATTTAGACTATTATACTAATATATTGAACTTTGGTTACTCCATGATCACCAATTTTGTCTACATTTCTTCAAATTCCCATTTGTACCAAAACGGGACGATTTCGTTCCCAAAGTTTCAAAACTATACTTAGGACTATATATTGGTTAGAATCCATTCTAAAGGGCTTCAAAGCTATATTTAGACTATTATACTAATATATTGAACTTTGGTTACTCTTTGGTCACCAATTTTGTCTACATTTCTTCAAATTTCAATTTGTACCAAAACGGGACGATTTCCTTCCCAAAGTTTCAAAACTATAGTTAGGACTATATATTGGTTAGAATCCCTTCTGAAGGGGTTCAAAGCTATATTTAGACTATTATACTAATATATTGAACTTTGGTTACTCCATGATCACCAATTTTGTCTACATTTCTTCAAATTCCCATTTGTACCAAAACGGGACGATTTCGTTCCCAAAGTATCAAAATTATACTTAGGACTATATATTGGTTAGAATCCATTCTAAAGGGCTTCAAAGCTATATTTAGATTATTATACTAATATATTGAACTTTGGTTACTCTTTGGTCACCAATTTTGTCTACATTTCTTCAAATTTCAATTTGTACCAAAACGGGACGATTTCCTTCCCAAAGTTTCAAAACTATAGTTAGGACTATATATTGGTGAGAATCCCTTCTAAAGGGGTTCAAATCTATATTTAGACTATTATACTAATATATTGAACTTTGGTTACTCCTTGGTCACCAATTTTGTTTACATTTCTTCAAATCCCCATTTGTACCAAAACGGGACGATTTTCTTCCCAAAGTTTCAAAACTATAGTTACGACTATATATTGGTTGCATTCATTCCTAAAGTGGTTCAAAGCTATATTTAGAATATTATAATAATATATTCAACATTGGTTACTTCTTGGTCACCAATTTTGTCTACATTTCTCCAAATTCCCATTTGTACCAAAACGGGACGATTTTCTTCCCAAAGTTTCAAAACTATAGTTACGACTATATATTGGTTACATTCGTTTCTAAAGTGGTTCAAAGCTATATTTAGAATATTATACTAATATATTCAACATTGGTTACTCCTTGATCACAAATTTTGTCTACATTTCTTCAAATTTCCATTTGTACCAAAACAGGCCGATTTTCTTCCCAAAGTTTCAAATCTATAGTTAGGACTATATATTGGTTAGAATCCATTCTAAAGGGGTTCAAAGCTATATTTAGACTATTATACTAATATATTGAACTTTGGTTACTCCTTGATCACCAATTTTGTCTACATTTCTTCAAATTCCCATTTGTACCAAAACGGGACGATTTCGTTCCCAAAGTTTCAAAACTTTACTTAGGACTATATATTGATTAGAATCCATTCTAAAGGGCTTCAAAGCTATATTTAGACTATTATACTAATATATTGAACTTTGGTTACTCCTTGATCACCAATTTTGTCTACATTTCTTCAAATTCCCATTTGTACCAAAACGGGACGATTTCGTTCCCAAAGTTTCAAAACTATACTTAGGACTATATATTGGTTAGAATCCATTCTAAAGGGCTTCAAAGCTATATTTAGACTATTATACTAATATATTGAACTTTGGTTACTCTTTGGTCGCCAATTTTGTCTACATTTCTTCAAATTTTAATTTGTACCAAAACGGGACGATTTCCTTCCCAAAGTTTCAAAACTATAGTTAGGACTATATATTGGTTAGAATCCCTTCTAAAGGGGTTCAAATCTATATTTAGACTATTATAGTAATATATTGAACTTTGGTTACTCCTTGGTCACCAATTTTGTTTACATTTCCTCAAATTCCCATTTGTACCAAAACGGGACGATTTTCTTCCCAAAGTTTCAAAACTATAGTTACGACTATATATTGGTTGCATTCGTTCCTAAAGTGGTTCAAAGCTATATTTAGTATATTATAATAATATATTCAACATTGGTTACTTCTTGGTCACCAATTTTGTCTACATTTCTCCAAATTCCCATTTGTACCAAAACGGGACGATTTCGTTCCCAAAGTTTCAAAACTTTACTTAGGACTATATATTGGTTAGAATCCATTCTAAAGGGCTTCAAAGCTATATTTAGACTATTATACTAATATATTGAACTTTGGTTACTCCATGATCACCAATTTTGTCTACATTTCTTCAATTTCCCATTTGTACCAAAACGGGACGATTTCGTTCCCAAAGTTTCAAAACTTTACTTAGGACTATATATTGGTTAGAATCCATTCTAAAGGGCTTCAAAGCTATATTTAGACTATTATACTAATATATTGAACTTTGGTTACTCCATGATCACCAATTTTGTCTACATTTCTTCAAATTCCCATTTGTACCAAAACGGGACGATTTCGTTCCCAAAGTTTCAAAACTATACTTAGGACTATATATTGGTTAGAATCCATTCTAAACGGCTTCAAAGCTATATTTAGACTATTATACTAATATATTGAACTTTGGTTACTCTTTGGTCACCAATTTTGTCTACATTTCTTCAAATTTCAATTTGTACCAAAACGGGACGATTTCCTTCCCAAAGTTTCAAAACTATAGTTAGGACTATATATTGGTTAGAATCCCTTCTAAAGGGGTTCAAAGCTATACTTAGACTATTATACTAATATATTGAACATTGGTTACTCCATGATCACCAATTTTGTCTACATTTCTTCAAATTCCCATTTGTACCAAAACGGGACGATTTCGTTCCCAAAGTTTCAAAACTATACTTAGGACTATATATTGGTTAGAATCCATTCTAAAGGGCTTCAAAGCTATATTTAGACTATTATACTAATATATTGAACTTTGGTTACTCTTTGGTCACCAATTTTGTCTACATTTCTTCAAATTCCCATTTGTACCAAAACGGGACGATTTCGTTCCCAAAGTTTCAAAACTATACTTAGGACTATATATTGGTTAGAATCCATTCTAAAGGGCTTCAAAGCTATATTTAGACTATTATACTAATATATTGAACTTTGGTTACTCTTTGGTCACCAATTTTGTCTACATTTCTTCAAATTTTAATTTGTACCAAAACGGGACGATTTCCTTCCCAAAGTTTCAAAACTATAGTTAGGACTATATATTGGTTAGAATCCCTTCTAAAGGGGTTCAAATCTATATTTAGACTATTATAGTAATATATTGAACTTTGGTTACTCCTTGGTCACCAATTTTGTTTACATTTCCTCAAATTCCCATTTGTACCAAAACGGGACGATTTTCTTCCCAAAGTTTCAAAACTATAGTTACGACTATATATTGGTTGCATTCGTTCCTAAAGTGGTTCAAAGCTATATTTAGAATATTATAATAATATATTCAACATTGGTTACTTCTTGGTCACCAATTTTGTCTACATTTCTCCAAATTCCCATTTGTACCAAAACGGGACGATTTCGTTCCCAAAGTTTCAAAACTTTACTTAGGACTATATATTGGTTAGAATCCATTCTAAAGGGCTTCAAAGCTATATTTAGACTATTATACTAATATATTGAACTTTGGTTACTCCATGATCACCAATTTTGTCTACATTTCTTCAATTTCCCATTTGTACCAAAACGGGACGATTTCGTTCCCAAAGTTTCAAAACTTTACTTAGGACTATATATTGGTTAGAATCCATTCTAAAGGGCTTCAAAGCTATATTTAGACTATTATACTAATATATTGAACTTTGGTTACTCCATGATCACCAATTTTGTCTACATTTCTTCAAATTCCCATTTGTACCAAAACGGGACGATTTCGTTCCCAAAGTTTCAAAACTATACTTAGGACTATATATTGGTTAGAATCCATTCTAAACGGCTTCAAAGCTATATTTAGACTATTATACTAATATATTGAACTTTGGTTACTCTTTGGTCACCAATTTTGTCTACATTTCTTCAAATTTCAATTTGTACCAAAACGGGACGATTTCCTTCCCAAAGTTTCAAAACTATAGTTAGGACTATATATTGGTTAGAATCCCTTCTAAAGGGGTTCAAAGCTATACTTAGACTATTATACTAATATATTGAACTTTGGTTACTCCATGATCACCAATTTTGTCTACATTTCTTCAAATTCCCATTTGTACCAAAACGAGACGATTTCGTTCCCAAAGTTTCAAAACTATACTTAGGACTATATATTGGTTAGAATCCATTCTAAAGGGCTTCAAAGCTATATTTAGACTATTATACTAATATATTGAACTTTGGTTACTCTTTGGTCACCAATTTTGTCTACATTTCTTCAAATTTCAATTTGTACCAAAACGGGACGATTTCCTTCCCAAAGTTTCAAAACTATAGTTAGGACTATATATTGGTTAGAATCCCTTCTAAAGGGGTTCAAATCTATATTTAGACTATTATAGTAATATATTGAACTTTGGTTACTCCTTGGTCACCAATTTTGTTTACATTTCCTCAAATTCCCATTTGTACCAAAACGGGACGATTTTCTTCCCAAAGTTTCAAAACTATAGTTACGCTTATATATTGGTTGCATTCGTTCCTAAAGTGGTTCAAAGCTATATTTAGAATATTATAATAATATATTCAACATTGGTTACTTCTTGGTCACCAATTTTGTCTACATTTCTCCAAATTCCCATTTGTACCAAAACGGGACGATTTTCTTCCCAAAGTTTCAAAACTATAGTTACGACTATATATTGGTTAAATTCGTTTCTAAAGTGATTCAAAGCTATATTTAGATTATTAAACTAATATATTCAACATTGGTTACTCCTTGATCACCAATTTTGTCTACATTTCTTCAAATTTCCATTTGTACCGAAACAGGACGATTTTCTTCCCAAAGTTTCAAAACTATAGTTAGGACTATATATTGGTTAGAATCCATTCTAAAGGGGTTCAAAGCTATATTTAGACTATTATACTAAAATATTGAACTTTGGTTACTCCTTGATCACCAATTTTGTCTACATTTCTTCAAATTCCCATTTGTACCAAAACGGGACGATTTCGTTCCCAAAGTTTCAAAACTATACTTAGGACTATATATTGGTTAGAATCCATTCTAAAGGGCTTCAAAGCTATATTTAGACTATTATACTAATATATTGAACTTTGGTTACTCTTTGGTCACCAATTTTCTCTACATTTCTTCAAATTTCAATTTGTACCAAAACGGGACGATTTCCTTCCCAAAGTTTCAAAACTAGAGTTAGGACTATATATTGGTTAGAATCCCTTCTAAAGGGGTTCAAATCTATATTTAGACTATTATAGTAATATATTGAACTTTGGTTACTCCTTGGTCACCAATTTTGTTTACATTTCCTCAAATTCCCATTTGTACCAAAACGGGACGATTTTCTTCCCAAAGTTTCAAAACTATAGTTACGACTATATATTGGTTGCATTCGTTCCTAAAGTGGTTCAAAGCTATATTTAGAATATTATAATAATATATTCAACATTGGTTACTTCTTGGTCACCAATTTTGTCTACATTTCTCCAAATTCCCATTTGTACCAAAACGGGACGATTTCGTTCCCAAAGTTTCAAAACTTTACTTAGGACTATATATTGGTTAGAATCCATTCTAAAGGGCTTCAAAGCTATATTTAGACTATTATACTAATATATTGAACTTTGGTTACTCCATGATCACCAATTTTGTCTACATTTCTTCAATTTCCCATTTGTACCAAAACGGGACGATTTCGTTCCCAAAGTTTCAAAACTTTACTTAGGACTATATATTGGTTAGAATCCATTCTAAAGGGCTTCAAAGCTATATTTAGACTATTATACTAATATATTGAACTTTGGTTACTCCATGATCACCAATTTTGTCTACATTTCTTCAAATTCCCATTTGTACCAAAACGGGACGATTTCGTTCCCAAAGTTTCAAAACTATACTTAGGACTATATATTGGTTAGAATCCATTCTAAACGGCTTCAAAGCTATATTTAGACTATTATACTAATATATTGAACTTTGGTTACGCTTTGGTCACCAATTTTGTCTACATTTCTTCAAATTTCAATTTGTACCAAAACGGGACGATTTCCTTCCCAAAGTTTCAAAACTATAGTTAGGACTATATATTGGTTAGAATCCCTTCTAAAGGGGTTCAAAGCTATACTTAGACTATTATACTAATATATTGAACTTTGGTTACTCCATGATCACCAATTTTGTCTACATTTCTTCAAATTCCCATTTGTACCAAAACGGGACGATTTCGTTCCCAAAGTTTCAAAACTATACTTAGGACTATATATTGGTTAGAATCCATTCTAAAGGGCTTCAAAGCTATATTTAGACTATTATACTAATATATTGAACTTTGGTTACTCTTTGGTCACCAATTTTGTCTACATTTCTTCAAATTTCAATTTGTACCAAAACGGGACGATTTCCTTCCCAAAGTTTCAAAACTATAGTTAGGACTATATATTGGTTAGAATCCCTTCTAAAGGGGTTCAAATCTATATTTAGACTATTATAGTAATATATTGAACTTTGGTTACTCCTTGGTCACCAATTTTGTTTACATTTCCTCAAATTCCCATTTGTACCAAAACGGGACGATTTTCTTCCCAAAGTTTCAAAACTATAGTTACGCTTATATATTGGTTGCATTCGTTCCTAAAGTGGTTCAAAGCTATATTTAGAATATTATAATAATATATTCAACATTGGTTACTTCTTGGTCACCAATTTTGTCTACATTTCTCCAAATTCCCATTTGTACCAAAACGGGACGATTTTCTTCCCAAAGTTTCAAAACTATAGTTACGACTATATATTGGTTAAATTCGTTTCTAAAGTGATTCAAAGCTATATTTAGATTATTAAACTAATATATTCAACATTGGTTACTCCTTGATCACCAATTTTGTCTACATTTCTTCAAATTTCCATTTGTACCGAAACAGGACGATTTTCTTCCCAAAGTTTCAAAACTATAGTTAGGACTATATATTGGTTAGAATCCATTCTAAAGGGGTTCAAAGCTATATTTAGACTATTATACGAAAATATTGAACTTTGGTTACTCCTTGATCACCAATTTTGTCTACATTTCTTCAAATTCCCATTTGTACCAAAACGGGACGATTTCGTTCCCAAAGTTTCAAAACTATACTTAGGACTATATATTGGTTAGAATCCATTCTAAAGGGCTTCAAAGCTATATTTAGACTATTATACTAATATATTGAACTTTGGTTACTCTTTGGTCACCAATTTTCTCTACATTTCTTCAAATTTCAATTTGTACCAAAACGGGACGATTTCCTTCCCAAAGTTTCAAAACTAGAGTTAGGACTATATATTGGTTAGAATCCCTTCTAAAGGGGTTCAAATCTATATTTAGACTATTATAGTAATATATTGAACTTTGGTGACTCCTTGGTCACCAATTTTGTTTACATTTCCTCAAATTCCCATTTGTACCAAAACGGGACGATTTTCTTCCCAAAGTTTCAAAACTATAGTTACGACTATATATTGGTTGCATTCGTTCCTAAAGTGGTTCAAAGCTATATTTAGAATATTATAATAATATATTCAACATTGGTTACTTCTTGGTCACCAATTTTGTCTACATTTCTTCAAATTTCAATTTGTACCAAAACGGGACGATTTCCTTCCCAAAGTTTCAAAACTATAGTTAGGACTATATATTGGTGAGAATCCCTTCTAAAGGGGTTCAAATCTATATTTAGATTATTATACTAATATATTGAACTTTGGTTACTCCTTGGTCACCAATTTTGTTTACATTTCTTCAAATCCCCATTTGTACCAAAACGGGACGATTTTCTTCCCAAAGTTTCAAAACTATAGTTACGACTATATATTGGTTGCATTCATTCCTAAAGTGGTTCAAAGCTATATTTAGAATATTATAATAATATATTCAACATTGGTTACTTCTTGGTCACCAATTTTGTCTACATTTCTCCAAATTCCCATTTGTACCAAAACGGGACGATTTTCTTCCCAAAGTTTCAAAACTATAGTTACGACTATATATTGGTTACATTCGTTTCTAAAGTGGTTCAAAGCTATATTTAGATCATTATACTAATATATTCAACATTGGTTACTCCTTGATCACAAATTTTGTCTACATTTCTTGAAATTTCCATTTGTACCAAAACAGGACGATTTTCTTCCCAAAGTTTCAAATCTATAGTTAGGACTATATATTGGTTAGAATCCATTCTAAAGGGGTTCAAAGCTATATTTAGACTATTATACTAATATATTGAACTTTGGTTACTCCTTGATCACCAATTTTGTCTACATTTCTTCAAATTCCCATTTGTACCAAAACGGGACGATTTCGTTCCCAAAGTTTCAAAACTTTACTTAGGACTATATATTGGTTAGAATCCATTCTAAAGGGCTTCAAAGCTATATTTAGACTATTATACTAATATATTGAACTTTGGTTACTCCTTGATCACCAATTTTGTCTACATTTCTTCAAATTCCCATTTGTACCAAAACGGGACGATTTCGTTCCCAAAGTTTCAAAACTATACTTAGGACTATATATTGGTTAGAATCCATTCTAAAGGGATTCAAAGCTATATTTAGACTATTATACTAATATATTGAACTTTGGTTACTCTTTGGTCACCAATTTTGTCTACATTTCTTCAAATTTCAATTTGTACCAAAACGGGACGATTTCCTTCCCAAAGTTTCAAAACTATAGTTAGGACTATATATTGGTTAGAATCCCTTCTAAAGGGGTTCAAATCTATATTTAGACTATTATAGTAATATATTGAACTTTGGTTACTCCTTGGTCACCAATTTTGTTTACATTTCCTCAAATTCCCATTTGTACCAAAACGGGACGATTTTCTTCCCAAAGTTTCAAAACTATAGTTACGACTATATATTGGTTGCATTCGTTCCTAAAGTGGTTCAAAGCTATATTTAGAATATTATAATAATATATTCAACATTGGTGACTTCTTGGTCACCAATTTTGTCTACATTTCTCCAAATTCCCATTTGTACCAAAACGGGACGATTTCGTTCCCAAAGTTTCAAAACTTTACTTAGGACTATATATTGGTTAGAATCCATTCTAAAGGGCTTCAAAGCTATATTTAGACTATTATACTAATATATTGAACTTTGGTTACTCCATGATCACCAATTTTGTCTACATTTCTTCAAATTCCCATTTGTACCAAAACGGGACGATTTCGTTCCCAAAGTTTCAAAACTTTACTTAGGACTATATATTGGTTAGAATCCATTCTAAAGGGCTTCAAAGCTATATTTAGACTATTACACTAATATATTGAACTTTGGTTACTCCATGATCACCAATTTTGTCTACATTTCTTCAAATTCCCATTTGTACCAAAACGGGACGATTTCCTTCCCAAAGTTTCAAAACTATACTTAGGACTATATATTGGTTAGAATCCATTCTAAACGGCTTCAAATCTATATTTAGACTATTATACTAATATATTGAACTTTGGTTACTCCTTGGTCACCAATTTTGTTTACATTTCTTCAAATCCCCATTTGTACCAAAACGGGACGATTTTCTTCCCAAAGTTTCAAAACTATAGTTACGACTATATATTGGTTGCATTCATTCCTAAAGTGGTTCAAAGCTATATTTAGAATATTATAATAATATATTCAACATTGGTTACTTCTTGGTCACCAATTTTGTCTACATTTCTCCAAATTCCCATTTGTACCAAAACGGGACGATTTTCTTCCCAAAGTTTCAAAACTATAGTTACGACTATATATTGGTTACATTCGTTTCTAAAGTGGTTCAAAGCTATATTTAGAATATTATACTAATATATTCAACATTGGTTACTCCTTGATCACAAATTTTGTCTACATTTCTTCAAATTTCCATTTGTACCAAAACAGGACGATTTTCTTCCCAAAGTTTCAAATCTATAGTTAGGACTATATATTGGTTAGAATCCATTCTAAAGGGGTTCAAAGCTATATTTAGACTATTATACTAATATATTGAACTTTGGTTACTCCTTGATCACCAATTTTGTCTACATTTCTTCAAATTCCCATTTGTACCAAAACGGGACGATTTCGTTCCCAAAGTTTCAAAACTTTACTTAGGACTATATATTGGTTAGAATCCATTCTAAAGGGCTTCAAAGCTATATTTAGACTATTATACTAATATATTGAACTTTGGTTACTCCTTGATCACCAATTTTGTCTACATTTCTTCAAATTCCCATTTGTACCAAAACGGGACGATTTCGTTCCCAAAGTTTCAAAACTATACTTAGGACTATATATTGGTTAGAATCCATTCTAAAGGGCTTCAAAGCTATATTTAGACTATTATACTAATATATTGAACTTTGGTTACTCTTTGGTCACCAATTTTGTCTACATTTCTTCAAATTTCAATTTGTACCAAAACGGGACGATTTCCTTCCCAAAGTTTCAAAACTATAGTTAGGACTATATATTGGTTAGAATCCCTTCTAAAGGGGTTCAAATCTATATTTAGACTATTATAGTAATATATTGAACTTTGGTTACTCCATGATCACCAATTTTGTCTACATTTCTTCAAATTCCCATTTGTACCAAAACGGGACGATTTCGTTCCCAAAGTTTCAAAACTTTACTTAGGACTATATATTGGTTAGAATCCATTCTAAAGGGCTTCAAAGCTATATTTAGACTATTACACTAATATATTGAACTTTGGTTACTCCATGATCACCAATTTTGTCTACATTTCTTCAAATTCCCATTTGTACCAAAACGGGACGATTTCGTTCCCAAAGTTTCAAAACTATACTTAGGACTATATATTGGTTAGAATCCATTCTAAACGGCTTCAAATCTATATTTAGACTATTATACTAATATATTGAACTTTGGTTACTCCTTGGTCACCAATTTTGTTTACATTTCTTCAAATCCCCATTTGTACCAAAACGGGACGATTTTCTTCCCAAAGTTTCAAAACTATAGTTACGACTATATATTGGTTGCATTCATTCCTAAAGTGGTTCAAAGCTATATTTAGAATATTATAATAATATATTCAACATTGGTTACTTCTTGGTCACCAATTTTGTCTACATTTCTCCAAATTCCCATTTGTACCAAAACGGGACGATTTTCTTCCCAAAGTTTCAAAACTATAGTTACGACTATATATTGGTTACATTCGTTTCTAAAGTGGTTCAAAGCTATATTTAGAATATTATACTAATATATTCAACATTGGTTACTCCTTGATCACAAATTTTGTCTACATTTCTTCAAATTTCCATTTGTACCAAAACAGGACGATTTTCTTCCCAAAGTTTCAAATCTATAGTTAGGACTATATATTGGTTAGAATCCATTCTAAAGGGGTTCAAAGCTATATTTAGACTATTATACTAATATATTGAACTTTGGTTACTCCTTGATCACCAATTTTGTCTACATTTCTTCAAATTCCCATTTGTACCAAAACGGGACGATTTCGTTCCCAAAGTTTCAAAACTTTACTTAGGACTATATATTGGTTAGAATCCATTCTAAAGGGCTTCAAAGCTATATTTAGACTATTATACTAATATATTGAACTTTGGTTACTCCTTGATCACCAATTTTGTCTACATTTCTTCAAATTCCCATTTGTACCAAAACGGGACGATTTCGTTCCCAAAGTTTCAAAACTATACTTAGGACTATATATTGGTTAGAATCCATTCTAAAGGGCTTCAAAGCTATATTTAGACTATTATACTAATATATTGAACTTTGGTTACTCTTTGGTCACCAATTTTGTCTACATTTCTTCAAATTTCAATTTGTACCAAAACGGGACGATTTCCTTCCCAAAGTTTCAAAACTATAGTTAGGACTATATATTGGTTAGAATCCCTTCTAAAGGGGTTCAAATCTATATTTAGACTATTATAGTAATATATTGAACTTTGGTTACTCCTTGGTCACCAATTTTGTTTACATTTCCTCAAATTCCCATTTGTACCAAAACGGGACGATTTTCTTCCCAAAGTTTCAAAACTATAGTTACGACTATATATTGGTTGCATTCGTTCCTAAAGTGGTTCATAGCTATATTTAGAATATTATAATAATATATTCAACATTGGTTACTTCTTGGTCACCAATTTTGTCTACATTTCTCCAAATTCCCATTTGTACCAAAACGGGACGATTTCGTTCCCAAAGTTTCAAAACTTTACTTAGGACTATATATTGGTTAGAATCCATTCTAAAGGGCTTCAAAGCTATATTTAGACTATTATACTAATATATTGAACTTTGGTTACTCCATGATCACCAATTTTGTCTACATTTCTTCAAATTCCCATTTGTACCAAAACGGGACGATTTCGTTCCCAAAGTTTCAAAACTTTACTTAGGACTATATATTGGTTAGAATCCATTCTAAAGGGCTTCAAAGCTATATTTAGACTATTATACTAATATATTGAACTTTGGTTACTCCATGATCACCAATTTTGTCTACATTTCTTCAAATTCCCATTTGTACCAAAACGGGACGATTTCGTTCCCAAAGTTTCAAAACTAAACTTAGGACTATATATTGGTTAGAATCCATTCTAAACGGCTTCAAATCTATATTTAGACTATTATACTAATATATTGAACTTTGGTTACTCCTTGGTCACCAATTTTGTTTACATTTCTTCAAATCCCCATTTGTACCAAAACGGGACGATTTTCTTCCCAAAGTTTCAAAACTATAGTTACGACTATATATTGGTTGCATTCATTCCTAAAGTGGTTCAAAGCTATATTTAAAATATTATAATAATATATTCAACATTGGTTACTTCTTGGTCACCAATTTTGTCTACATTTCTCCAAATTCCCATTTGTACCAAAACGGGACGATTTTCTTCCCAAAGTTTCAAAACTATAGTTACGACTATATATTGGTTACATTCGTTTCTAAAGTGGTTCAAAGCTATATTTAGAATATTATACTAATATATTCAACATTGGTTACTCCTTGATCACAAATTTTGTCTACATTTCTTCAAATTTCCATTTGTACCAAAACAGGACGATTTTCTTCCCAAAGTTTCAAATCTATAGTTAGGACTATATATTGGTTAGAATCCATTCTAAAGGGGTTCAAAGCTATATTTAGACTATTATACTAATATATTGAACTTTGGTTACTCCTTGATCACCAATTTTGTCTACATTTCTTCAAATTCCCATTTGTACCAAAACGGGACGATTTCGTTCCCAAAGTTTCAAAACTTTACTTAGGACTATATATTGGTTAGAATCCATTCTAAAGGGCTTCAACGCTATATTTAGACTATTATACTAATATATTGAACTTTGGTTACTCCTTGATCACCAATTTTGTCTACATTTCTTCAAATTCCCATTTGTACCAAAACGGGACGATTTCGTTCCCAAAGTTTCAAAACTATACTTAGGACTATATATTGGTTAGAATCCATTCTAAAGGGCTTCAAAGCTATATTTAGACTATTATACTAATATATTGAACTTTGGTTACTCTTTGGTCACCAATTTTGTCTACATTTCTTCAAATTTCAATTTGTACCAAAACGGGACGATTTCCTTCCCAAAGTTTCAAAACTATAGTTAGGACTATATATTGGTTAAAATCCCTTCTAAAGGGGTTCAAATCTATATTTAGACTATTATAGTAATATATTGAACTTTGGTTACTCCTTGGTCACCAATTTTGTTTACATTTCCTCAAATTCCCATTTGTACCAAAACGGGACGATTTTCTTCCCAAAGTTTCAAAACTATAGTTACGACTATATATTGGTTGCATTCGTTCCTAAAGTGGTTCAAAGCTATATTTAGAATATTATAATAATATATTCAACATTGGTTACTTCTTGGTCACCAATTTTGTCTACATTTCAACGGGACGATTTCGTTCCCAAAGTTTCAAAACTTTACTTAGGACTATATATTGGTTAGAATCCATTCTAAAGGGCTTCAAAGCTATATTTAGACTATTATACTAATATATTGAACTTTGGTTACTCCATGATCACCAATTTTGTCTACATTTCTTCAAATTCCCATTTGTACCAAAACGGGACGATTTCGTTCCCAAAGTTTCAAAACTTTACTTAGGACTATATATTGGTTAGAATCCATTCTAAAGGGCTTCAAAGCTATATTTAGACTATTATACTAATATATTGAACTTTGGTTACTCCATGATCACCAATTTTGTCTACATTTCTTCAAATTCCCATTTGTACCAAAACGGGACGATTTCGTTCCCAAAGTTTCAAAACTTTACTTAGGACTATATATTGGTTAGAATCCATTCTAAACGGCTTCAAAGCTATATTTAGACTATTATACTAATATATTGAACTTTGGTTACTCTTTGGTCACCAATTTTGTCTACATTTCTTCAAATTTCAATTTGTACCAAAACGGGACGATTTCCTTCCCAAAGTTTCAAAACTATAGTTAGGACTATATATTGGTTAGAATCCCTTCTAAAGGGGTTCAAAGCTATACTTAGACTATTATACTAATATATTGAACTTTGGTTACTCCATGATCACCAATTTTGTCTACATTTCTTCAAATTCCCATTTGTACCAAAACGGGACGATTTCGTTCCCAAAGTTTCAAAACTATACTTAGGACTATATATTGGTTAGAATCCATTCTAAAGGGCTTCAAAGCTATATTTAGACTATTATACTAATATATTGAACTTTGGTTACTCTTTGGTCACCAATTTTGTCTACATTTCTTCAAATTTCAATTTGTACCAAAACGGGACGATTTCCTTCCCAAAGTTTCAAAACTATAGTTAGGACTATATATTGGTTAGAATCCCTTCTAAAGGGGTTCAAATCTATATTTAGACTATTATAGTAATATATTGAACTTTGGTTACTCCTTGGTCACCAATTTTGTTTACATTTCCTCAAATTCCCATTTGTACCAAAACGGGACGATTTTCTTCCCAAAGTTTCAAAACTATAGTTACGCTTATATATTGGTTGCATTCGTTCCTAAAGTGGTTCAAAGCTATATTTAGAATATTATAATAATATATTCAACATTGGTTACTTCTTGGTCACCAATTTTGTCTACATTTCTCCAAATTCCCATTTGTACCAAAACGGGACGATTTTCTTCCCAAAGTTTCAAAACTATAGTTACGACTATATATTGGTTAAATTCGTTTCTAAAGTGGTTCAAAGCTATATTTAGATTATTAAACTAATATATTCAACATTGGTTACTCCTTGATCACCAATTTTGTCTACATTTCTTCAAATTTCCATTTGTACCAAAACAGGACGATTTTCTTCCCAAAGTTTCAAAACTGTAGTTAGGACTATATATTGGTTAGAATCCATTCTAAAGGGGTTCAAAGCTATATTTAGACTATTATACTAAAATATTGAACTTTGGTTACTCCTTGATCACCAATTTTGTCTACATTTCTTCAAATTCCCATTTGTACCAAAACGGGACGATTTCGTTCCCAAAGTTTCAAAACTATACTTAGGACTATATATTGGTTAGAATCCATTATAAAGGGGTTCAAAGCTATATTTAAACTAATATACTAATATAATGACCTTTGGTTACTCCTTGGTCACCAATTTGGTCTACATTTCTTCAAATTCCCATTTGCACCTAAACGGGACGATTTTCTTTCCAAAGTTTCAAAACTAGAGTTAGGACTATATATTGGTTAGAATCCCTTCTAAAGGGGTTCAAATCTATATTTAGACTATTATAGTAATATATTGAACTTACTCCTTGGTCACCAATTTTGTTTACATTTCCTCAAATTCCCATTTGTACCAAAACGGGACGATTTTCTTCCCAAAGTTTCAAAACTATAGTTACGACTATATATTGGTTGCATTCGTTCCTAAAGTGGTTCAAAGCTATATTTAGAATATTATAATAATATATTCAACATTGGTTACTTCTTGGTCACCAATTTTGTCTACATTTCTCCAAATTCCCATTTGTACCAAAACGGGACGATTTTCTTCCCAAAGTTTCAAAACTATAGTTACGACTATATATTGGTTAAATTCGTTTCTAAAGTGGTTCAAAGCTATATTTAGATTATTAAACTAATATATTCAACATTGGTTACTCCTTGATCACCAATTTTGTCTACATTTCTTCAAATTTCCATTTGTACCAAAACAGGACGATTTTCTTCCCAAAGTTTCAAATCTATAGTTAGGACTATATATTGGTTAGAATCCATTCTAAAGGGGTTCAAAGCTATATTTAGACTATTATACTAATATATTGAACTTTGGTTACTCCTTGATCACCAATTTTGTCTACATTTCTTCAAATTCCCATTTGTACCAAAACGGGACGATTTCGTTCCCAAAGTTTCAATACTTTACTTAGGACTATATATTGGTTAGAATCCATTCTAAAGGGCTTCAAAGCTATATTTAGACTATTATACTAATATATTGAACTTTGGTTACTCCTTGATCACCAATTTTGTCTACATTTCTTCAAATTCCCATTTGTACCAAAACGGGACGATTTCGTTCCCAAAGTTTCAAAACTATACTTAGGACTATATATTGGTTAGAATCCATTCTAAAGGGCTTCAAAGCTATATTTAGACTATTATACTAATATATTGAACTTTGGTTACTCTTTGGTCACCAATTTTGTCTACATTTCTTCAAATTTCAATTTGTACCAAAACGGGACGATTTCCTTCCCAAAGTTTCAAAACTAGAGTTAGGACTATATATTGGTTAGAATCCCTTCTAAAGGGGTTCAAATCTATATTTAGACTATTATAGTAATATATTGAACTTTGGTTACTCCTTGGTCACCAATTTTGTTTACATTTCCTCAAATTCCCATTTGTACCAAAACGGGACGATTTTCTTCCCAAAGTTTCAAAACTATAGTTACGACTATATATTGGTTGCATTCGTTCCTAAAGTGGTTCAAAGCTATATTTAGAATATTATAATAATATATTCAACATTGGTTACTTCTTGGTCACCAATTTTGTCTACATTTCTCCAAATTCCCATTTGTACCAAAACGGGACGATTTTCTTCCCAAAGTTTCAAAACTATAGTTACGACTATATATTGGTTAAATTCGTTTCTAAAGTGGTTCAAAGCTATATTTAGATTATTAAACTAATATATTCAACATTGGTTACTCCTTGATCACCAATTTTGTCTACATTTCTTCAAATTTCCATTTGTACCAAAACAGGACGATTTTCTTCCCAAAGTTTCAAATCTATAGTTAGGACTATATATTGGTTAGAATCCATTTTAAAGGGGTTCAAAGCTATATTTAGACTATTATACTAATATATTGAACTTTGGTTACTCCTTGATCACCAATTTTGTCTACATTTCTTCAAATTCCCATTTGTACCAAAACGGGACGATTTCGTTCCCAAAGTTTCAATACTTTACTTAGGACTATATATTGGTTAGAATCCATTCTAAAGGGCTTCAAAGCTATATTTAGACTATTATACTAATATATTGAACTTTGGTTACTCCTTGATCACCAATTTTGTCTACATTTCTTCAAATTCCCATTTGTACCAAAACGGGACGATTTCGTTCCCAAAGTTTCAAAACTATACTTAGGACTATATATTGGTTAGAATCCATTCTAAAGGGCTTCAAAGCTATATTTAGACTATTATACTAATATATTGAACTTTGGTTACTCTTTGGTCACCAATTTTGTCTACATTTCTTCAAATTTCAATTTGTACCAAAACGGGACGATTTCCTTCCCAAAGTTTCAAAACTATAGTTAGGACTATATATTGGTTAGAATCCCTTCTAAAGGGGTTCAAATCTATATTTAGACTATTATAGTAATATATTGAACTTTGGTTACTCCTTGGTCACCAATTTTGTTTACATTTCCTCAAATTCCCATTTGTACCAAAACGGGACGATTTTCTTCCCAAAGTTTCAAAACTATAGTTACTACTATATATTGGTTGCATTCGTTCCTAAAGTGGTTCAAAGCTATATTTAGAATATTATAATAATATATTCAACATTGGTTACTTCTTGGTCACCAATTTTGTCTACATTTCTCCAAATTCCCATTTGTACCAACTGGGGACGATTTCGTTCCCAAAGTTTCAAAACTTTACTTAGGACTATATATTGGTTAGAATCCATTCTAAAGGGCTTCAAAGCTATATTTAGACTATTATACTAATATATTGAACTTTGGTTACTCCATGATCACCAATTTTGTCTACATTTCTTCAAATTCCCATTTGTACCAAAACGGGACGATTTCGTTCCCAAAGTTTCAAAACTTTACTTAGGACTATATATTGGTTAGAATCCATTCTAAAGGGCTTCAAAGCTATATTTAGACTATTATACTAATATATTGAACTTTGGTTACTCCATGATCACCAATTTTGTCTACATTTCTTCAAATTCCCATTTGTACCAAAACGGGACGATTTCGTTCCCAAAGTTTCAAAACTATACTTAGGACTATATATTGGTTAGAATCCATTCTAAACGGCTTCAAAGCTATATTTAGACTATTATACTAATATATTGAACTTTGGTTACTCTTTGGTCACCAATTTTGTCTACATTTCTTCAAATTTCAATTTGTACCAAAACGGGACGATTTCCTTCCCAAAGTTTCAAAACTATAGTTAGGACTATATATTGGTTAGAATCCCTTCTAAAGGGGTTCAAAGCTATACTTAGACTATTATACTAATATATTGAACTTTGGTTACTCCATGATCACCAATTTTGTCTACATTTCTTCAAATTCCCATTTGTACCAAAACGGGACGATTTCGTTCCCAAAGTTTCAAAACTATACTTAGGACTATATATTGGTTAGAATCCATTCTAAAGGGCTTCAAAGCTATATTTAGACTATTATACTAATATATTGAACTTTGGTTACTCTTTGGTCACCAATTTTGTCTACATTTCTTCAAATTTCAATTTGTACCAAAACGGGACGATTTCCTTCCCAAAGTTTCAAAACTATAGTTAGGACTATATATTGGTTAGAATCCCTTCTAAAGGGGTTCAAATCTATATTTAGACTATTATAGTAATATATTGAACTTTGGTTACTCCTTGGTCACCAATTTTGTTTACATTTCCTCAAATTCCCATTTGTACCAAAACGGGACGATTTTCTTCCCAAAGTTTCAAAACTATAGTTACGCTTATATATTGGTTGCATTCGTTCCTAAAGTGGTTCAAAGCTATATTTAGAATATTATAATAATATATTCAACATTGGTTACTTCTTGGTCACCAATTTTGTCTACATTTCTCCAAATTCCCATTTGTACCAAAACGGGACGATTTTCTTCCCAAAGTTTCAAAACTATAGTTACGACTATATATTGGTTAAATTCGTTTCTAAAGTGGTTCAAAGCTATATTTAGATTATTAAACTAATATATTCAACATTGGTTACTCCTTGATCACCAATTTTGTCTACATTTCTTCAAATTTCCATTTGTACCAAAACAGGACGATTTTCTTCCCAAAGTTTCAAAACTATAGTTAGGACTATATATTGGTTAGAATCCATTCTAAAGGGGTTCAAAGCTATATTTAGACTATTATACTAAAATATTGAACTTTGGTTACTCCTTGATCACCAATTTTGTCTACATTTCTTCAAATTCCCATTTGTACCAAAATGGGACGATTTCGTTCCCAAAGTTTCAAAACTATACTTAGGACTATATATTGGTTAGAATCCATTCTAAAGGGCTTCAAAGCTATATTTAGACTATTATACTAATATATTGAACTTTGGTTACTCTTTGGTCACCAATTTTCTCTACATTTCTTCAAATTTCAAATTGTACCAAAACGGGACGATTTCCTTCCCAAAGTTTCAAAACTAGAGTTAGGACTATATATTGGTTAGAATCCCTTCTAAAGGGGTTCAAATCTATATTTAGACTATTATAGTAATATATTGAACTTTGGTTACTCCTTGGTCACCAATTTTGTTTACATTTCCTCAAATTCCCATTTGTACCAAAACGGGACGATTTTCTTCCCAAAGTTTCAAAACTATAGTTACGACTATATATTGGTTGCATTCGTTCCTAAAGTGGTTCAAAGCTATATTTAGAATATTATAATAATATATTCAACATTGGTTACTTCTTGGTCACCAATTTTGTCTACATTTCTCCAAATTCCCATTTGTACCAAAACGGGACGATTTTCTTCCCAAAGTTTCAAAACTATAGTTACGACTATATATTGGTTAAATTCGTTTCTAAAGTGGTTCAAAGCTATATTTAGAATATTATACTAATATATTCAACATTGGTTACTCCTTGATCACCAATTTTGTCTACATTTCTTCAAATTTCCATTTTTACCAAAACGCGACGATTTTCTTCCCAAAGTTTCAAAACTATAGTTAGGACTATATATTGGTTAGAATCCATTCTAAAGGGGTTCAAAGCTATATTTAGACTATTATACCAATATATTGAACTTTGGTTACTCCTTGATGACCAATTTTGTCTACATTTCTTCAAATTCCCATTTGTACCAAAACAGGACGATTTCGTTCCCAAAGTTTCAAAACTATACTTAGGACTATAAATTGGTTAGAATCCATTCTAAAGGGCTTCAAAGCTATATTTAGACTATTATACTAATATATTGAACTTTGGTTACTCCATGATCACCAATTTTGTCTACATTTCTTCAAATTCCCATTTGTACCAAAACGGGACGATTTCGTTCCCAAAGTTTCAAAACTATACTTAGGACTATATATTGGTTAGAATCCATTCTAAACGGCTTCAAAGCTATATTTAGACTATTATACTAATATATTGAACTTTGGTTACTCTTTGGTCACCAATTTTGTCTACATTTCTTCAAATTTCAATTTGTACCAAAACGGGACGATTTCCTTCCCAAAGTTTCAAAACTATAGTTAGGACTATATATTGGTTAGAATCCCTTCTAAAGGGGTTCAAAGCTATACTTAGACTATTATACTAATATATTGAACTTTGGTTACTCCATGATCACCAATTTTGTCTACATTTCTTCAAATTCCCATTTGTACCAAAACGGGACGATTTCGTTCCCAAAGTTTCAAAACTATACTTAGGACTATATATTGGTTAGAATCCATTCTAAAGGGCTTCAAAGCTATATTTAGACTATTATACTAATATATTGAACTTTGGTTACTCTTTGGTCACCAATTTTGTCTACATTTCTTCAAATTTCAATTTGTACCAAAACGGGACGATTTCCTTCCCAAAGTTTCAAAACTATAGTTAGGACTATATATTGGTTAGAATCCCTTCTAAAGGGGTTCAAATCTATATTTAGACTATTATAGTAATATATTGAACTTTGGTTACTCCTTGGTCACCAATTTTGTTTACATTTCCTCAAATTCCCATTTGTACCAAAACGGGACGATTTTCTTCCCAAAGTTTCAAAACTATAGTTACGCTTATATATTGGTTGCATTCGTTCCTAAAGTGGTTCAAAGCTATATTTAGAATATTATAATAATATATTCAACATTGGTTACTTCTTGGTCACCAATTTTGTCTACATTTCTCCAAATTCCCATTTGTACCAAAACGGGACGATTTTCTTCCCAAAGTTTCAAAACTATAGTTACGACTATATATTGGTTAAATTCGTTTCTAAAGTGGTTCAAAGCTATATTTAGATTATTAAACTAATATATTCAACATTGGTTACTCCTTGATCACCAATTTTGTCTACATTTCTTCAAATTTCCATTTGTACCAAAACAGGACGATTTTCTTGCCAAAGTTTCAAAACTATAGTTAGGACTATATATTGGTTAGAATCCATTCTAAAGGGGTTCAAAGCTATATTTAGACTATTATACTAAAATATTGAACTTTGGTTACTCCTTGATCACCAATTTTGTCTACATTTCTTCAAATTCCCATTTGTACCAAAATGGGACGATTTCGTTCCCAAAGTTTCAAAACTATACTTAGGACTATATATTGGTTAGAATCCATTCTAAAGGGCTTCAAAGCTATATTTAGACTATTATACTAATATATTGAACTTTGGTTACTCTTTGGTCACCAATTTTCTCTACATTTCTTCAAATTTCAAATTGTACCAAAACGGGACGATTTCCTTCCCAAAGTTTCAAAACTAGAGTTAGGACTATATATTGGTTAGAATCCCTTCTAAAGGGGTTCAAATCTATATTTAGACTATTATAGTAATATATTGAACTTTGGTTACTCCTTGGTCACCAATTTTGTTTACATTTCCTCAAATTCCCATTTGTACCAAAACGGGACGATTTTCTTCCCAAAGTTTCAAAACTATAGTTACGACTATATATTGGTTGCATTCGTTCCTAAAGTGGTTCAAAGCTATATTTAGAATATTATAATAATATATTCAACATTGGTTACTTCTTGGTCACCAATTTTGTCTACATTTCTCCAAATTCCCATTTGTACCAAAACGGGACGATTTTCTTCCCAAAGTTTCAAAACTATAGTTACGACTATATATTGGTTAAATTCGTTTCTAAAGTGGTTCAAAGCTATATTTAGAATATTATACTAATATATTCAACATTGGTTACTCCTTGATCACCAATTTTGTCTACATTTCTTCAAATTTCCATTTTTACCAAAACGCGACGATTTTCTTCCCAAAGTTTCAAAACTATAGTTAGGACTATATATTGGTTAGAATCCATTCTAAAGGGGTTCAAAGCTATATTTAGACTATTATACCAATATATTGAACTTTGGTTACTCCTTGATGACCAATTTTGTCTACATTTCTTCAAATTCCCATTTGTACCAAAACAGGACGATTTCGTTCCCAAAGTTTCAAAACTATACTTAGGACTATAAATTGGTTAGAATCCATTCTAAAGGGCTTCAAAGCTATATTTAGACTATTATACTAATATATTGAACTTTGGTTACTCCATGATCACCAATTTTGTCTACATTTCTTCAAATTCCCATTTGTACCAAAACGGGACGATTTCGTTCCCAAAGTTTCAAAACTATACTTAGGACTATATATTGGTTAGAATCCATTCTAAACGGCTTCAAAGCTATATTTAGACTATTATACTAATATATTGAACTTTGGTTACTCTTTGGTCACCAATTTTGTCTACATTTCTTCAAATTTCAATTTGTACCAAAACGGGACGATTTCCTTCCCAAAGTTTCAAAACTATAGTTAGGACTATATATTGGTTAGAATCCCTTCTAAAGGGGTTCAAAGCTATACATAGACTATTATACTAATATATTGAACTTTGGTTACTCCATGATCACCAATTTTGTCTACATTTCTTCAAATTCCCATTTGTACCAAAACGGGACGATTTCGTTCCCAAAGTTTCAAAACTATACTTAGGACTATATATTGGTTAGAATCCATTCTAAAGGGCTTCAAAGCTATATTTAGACTATTATACTAATATATTGAACTTTGGTTACTCTTTGGTCACCAATTTTGTCTACATTTCTTCAAATTTCAATTTGTACCAAAACGGGACGATTTCCTTCCCAAAGTTTCAAAACTATAGTTAGGACTATATATTGGTTAGAATCCCTTCTAAAGGGGTTCAAATCTATATTTAGACTATTATAGTAATATATTGAACTTTGGTTACTCCTTGGTCACCAATTTTGTTTACATTTCCTCAAATTCCCATTTGTACCAAAACGGGACGATTTTCTTCCCAAAGTTTCAAAACTATAGTTACGCTTATATATTGGTTGCATTCGTTCCTAAAGTGGTTCAAAGCTATATTTAGAATATTATAATAATATATTCAACATTGGTTACTTCTTGGTCACCAATTTTGTCTACATTTCTCCAAATTCCCATTTGTACCAAAACGGGACGATTTTCTTCCCAAAGTTTCAAAACTATAGTTACGACTATATATTGGTTAAATTCGTTTCTAAAGTGGTTCAAAGCTATATTTAGATTATTAAACTAATATATTCAACATTGGTTACTCCTTGATCACCAATTTTGTCTACATTTCTTCAAATTTCCATTTGTACCAAAACAGGACGATTTTCTTCCCAAAGTTTCAAAACTATAGTTAGGACTATATATTGGTTAGAATCCATTCTAAAGGGGTTCAAAGCTATATTTAGACTATTATACTAAAATATTGAACTTTGGTTACTCCTTGATCACCAATTTTGTCTACATTTCTTCAAATTCCCATTTGTACCAAAATGGGACGATTTCGTTCCCAAAGTTTCAAAACTATACTTAGGACTATATATTGGTTAGAATCCATTCTAAAGGGCTTCAAAGCTATATTTAGACTATTATACTAATATATTGAACTTTGGTTACTCTTTGGTCACCAATTTTCTCTACATTTCTTCAAATTTCAATTTGTACCAAAACGGGACGATTTCCTTCCCAAAGTTTCAAAACTAGAGTTAGGACTATATATTGGTTAGAATCCCTTCTAAAGGGGTTCAAATCTATATTTAGACTATTATAGTAATATATTGAACTTTGGTTACTCCTTGGTCACCAATTTTGTTTACATTTCCTCAAATTCCCATTTGTACCAAAACGGGACGATTTTCTTCCCAAAGTTTCAAAACTATAGTTACGACTATATATTGGTTGCATTCGTTCCTAAAGTGGTTCAAAGCTATATTTAGAATATTATAATAATATATTCAACATTGGTTACTTCTTGGTCACCAATTTTGTCTACATTTCTCCAAATTCCCATTTGTACCAAAACGGGACGATTTTCTTCCCAAAGTTTCAAAACTATAGTTACGACTATATATTGGTTAAATTCGTTTCTAAAGTGGTTCAAAGCTATATTTAGAATATTATACTAATATATTCAACATTGGTTACTCCTTGATCACCAATTTTGTCTACATTTCTTCAAATTTCCATTTTTACCAAAACGCGACGATTTTCTTCCCAAAGTTTCAAAACTATAGTTAGGACTATATATTGGTTAGAATCCATTCTAAAGGGGTTCAAAGCTATATTTAGACTATTATACCAATATATTGAACTTTGGTTACTCCTTGATGACCAATTTTGTCTACATTTCTTCAAATTCCCATTTGTACCAAAACAGGACGATTTCGTTCCCAAAGTTTCAAAACTATACTTAGGACTATAAATTGGTTAGAATCCATTCTAAAGGGCTTCAAAGCTATATTTAGACTATTATACTAATATATTGAACTTTGGTTACTCCATGATCACCAATTTTGTCTACATTTCTTCAAATTCCCATTTGTACCAAAACGGGACGATTTCGTTCCCAAAGTTTCAAAACTATACTTAGGACTATATATTGGTTAGAATCCATTCTAAACGGCTTCAAAGCTATATTTAGACTATTATACTAATATATTGAACTTTGGTTACTCTTTGGTCACCAATTTTGTCTACATTTCTTCAAATTTCAATTTGTACCAAAACGGGACGATTTCCTTCCCAAAGTTTCAAAACTATAGTTAGGACTATATATTGGTTAGAATCCCTTCTAAAGGGGTTCAAAGCTATACATAGACTATTATACTAATATATTGAACTTTGGTTACTCCATGATCACCAATTTTGTCTACATTTCTTCAAATTCCCATTTGTACCAAAACGGGACGATTTCGTTCCCAAAGTTTCAAAACTATACTTAGGACTATATATTGGTTAGAATCCATTCTAAAGGGCTTCAAAGCTATATTTAGACTATTATACTAATATATTGAACTTTGGTTACTCTTTGGTCACCAATTTTGTCTACATTTCTTCAAATTTCAATTTGTACCAAAACGGGACGATTTCCTTCCCAAAGTTTCAAAACTATAGTTAGGACTATATATTGGTTAGAATCCCTTCTAAAGGGGTTCAAATCTATATTTAGACTATTATAGTAATATATTGAACTTTGGTTACTCCTTGGTCACCAATTTTGTTTACATTTCCTCAAATTCCCATTTGTACCAAAACGGGACGATTTTCTTCCCAAAGTTTCAAAACTATAGTTACGCTTATATATTGGTTGCATTCGTTCCTAAAGTGGTTCAAAGCTATATTTAGAATATTATAATAATATATTCAACATTGGTTACTTCTTGGTCACCAATTTTGTCTACATTTCTCCAAATTCCCATTTGTACCAAAACGGGACGATTTTCTTCCCAAAGTTTCAAAACTATAGTTACGACTATATATTGGTTAAATTCGTTTCTAAAGTGGTTCAAAGCTATATTTAGATTATTAAACTAATATATTCAACATTGGTTACTCCTTGATCACCAATTTTGTCTACATTTCTTCAAATTTCCATTTGTACCAAAACAGGACGATTTTCTTCCCAAAGTTTCAAAACTATAGTTAGGACTATATATTGGTTAGAATCCATTCTAAAGGGGTTCAAAGCTATATTTAGACTATTATACTAAAATATTGAACTTTGGTTACTCCTTGATCACCAATTTTGTCTACATTTCTTCAAATTCCCATTTGTACCAAAATGGGACGATTTCGTTCCCAAAGTTTCAAAACTATACTTAGGACTATATATTGGTTAGAATCCATTCTAAAGGGCTTCAAAGCTATATTTAGACTATTATACTAATATATTGAACTTTGGTTACTCTTTGGTCACCAATTTTCTCTACATTTCTTCAAATTTCAATTTGTACCAAAACGGGACGATTTCCTTCCCAAAGTTTCAAAACTAGAGTTAGGACTATATATTGGTTAGAATCCCTTCTAAAGGGGTTCAAATCTATATTTAGACTATTATAGTAATATATTGAACTTTGGTTACTCCTTGGTCACCAATTTTGTTTACATTTCCTCAAATTCCCATTTGTACCAAAACGGGACGATTTTCTTCCCAAAGTTTCAAAACTATAGTTACGACTATATATTGGTTGCATTCGTTCCTAAAGTGGGTCAAAGCTATATTTAGAATATTATAATAATATATTCAACATTGGTTACTTCTTGGTCACCAATTTTGTCTACATTTCTCCAAATTCCCATTTGTACCAAAACGGGACGATTTTCTTCCCAAAGTTTCAAAACTATAGTTACGACTATATATTGGTTAAATTCGTTTCTAAAGTGGTTCAAAGCTATATTTAGAATATTATACTAATATATTCAACATTGGTTACTCCTTGATCACCAATTTTGTCTACATTTCTTCAAATTTCCATTTGTACCAAAACGCGACGATTTTCTTCCCAAAGTTTCAAAACTATAGTTAGGACTATATATTGGTTAGAATCCATTCTAAAGGGGTTCAAAGCTATATTTAGACTATTATACCAATATATTGAACTTTGGTTACTCCTTGATGACCAATTTTGTCTACATTTCTTCAAATTCCCATTTGTACCAAAACAGGACGATTTCGTTCCCAAAGTTTCAAAACTATACTTAGGACTATAAATTGGTTAGAATCCATTCTAAAGGGCTTCAAAGCTATATTTAGACTATTATACTAATATATTGAACTTTGGTTACTCCTTGATCACCAATTTTGTCTACATTTCTTCAAATTTCCATTTGTACCAAAACAGGACGATTTTCTTCCCAAAGTTTCAAAACTATAGTTAGGACTATATATTGGTTAGAATCCATTCTAAAGGGGTTCAAAGCTATATTTAGACTATTATACTAAAATATTGAACTTTGGTTACTCCTTGATCACCAATTTTGTCTACATTTCTTCAAATTCCCATTTGTACCAAAATGGGACGATTTCGTTCCCAAAGTTTCAAAACTATACTTAGGACTATATATTGGTTAGAATCCATTCTAAAGGGCTTCAAAGCTATATTTAGACTATTATACTAATATATTGAACTTTGGTTACTCTTTGGTCACCAATTTTGTCTACATTTCTTCAAATTTCAATTTGTACCAAAACGGGACGATTTCCTTCCCAAAGTTTCAAAACTAGAGTTAGGACTATATATTGGTTAGAATCCCTTCTAAAGGGGTTCAAATCTATATTTAGACTATTATAGTAATATATTGAACTTTGGTTACTCCTTGGTCACCAATTTTGTTTACATTTCCTCAAATTCCCATTTGTACCAAAACGGGACGATTTTCTTCCCAAAGTTTCAAAACTATAGTTACGACTATATATTGGTTGCATTCGTTCCTAAAGTGGGTCAAAGCTATATTTAGAATATTATAATAATATATTCAACATTGGTTACTTCTTGGTCACCAATTTTGTCTACATTTCTCCAAATTCCCATTTGTACCAAAACGGGACGATTTTCTTCCCAAAGTTTCAAAACTATAGTTACGACTATATATTGGTTAAATTCGTTTCTAAAGTGGTTCAAAGCTATATTTAGAATATTATACTAATATATTCAACATTGGTTACTCCTTGATCACCAATTTTGTCTACATTTCTTCAAATTTCCATTTGTACCAAAACGCGACGATTTTCTTCCCAAAGTTTCAAAACTATAGTTAGGACTATATATTGGTTAGAATCCATTCTAAAGGGGTTCAAAGCTATATTTAGACTATTATACCAATATATTGAACTTTGGTTACTCCTTGATGACCAATTTTGTCTACATTTCTTCAAATTCCCATTTGTACCAAAACAGGACGATTTCGTTCCCAAAGTTTCAAAACTATACTTAGGACTATAAATTGGTTAGAATCCATTCTAAAGGGCTTCAAAGCTATATTTAGACTATTATACTAATATATTGAACTTTGGTTACTCCTTGATCACCAATTTTGTCTACATTTCTTCAAATTCCCATTTGTACCAAAACGGGACGATTTCGTTCCCAAAGTTTCAAAACTTTACTTAGGACTATATATTGGTTAGAATCCATTCTAAAGGGCTTCAAAGCTATATTTAGACTATTATACTAATATATTGAACTTTGGTTACTCCATGATCACCAATTTTGTCTACATTTCTTCAAATTCCCATTTGTACCAAAACGGGACGATTTCGTTCCCAAAGTTTCAAAACTTTACTTAGGACTATATATTGGTTAGAATCCATTCTAAAGGGCTTCAAAGCTATATTTAGACTATTATACTAATATATTGAACTTTGGTTACTCTTTGGTCACCAATTTTGTCTACATTTCTTCAAATTTCAATTTGTACCAAAACGGGACGATTTCCTTCCCAAAGTTTCAAAACTATAGTTAGGACTATATATTGGTTAGAATCCCTTCTAAAGGGGTTCAAAGCTATATTTAGACTATTATACTAATATATTGAACTTTGGTTACTCCATGATCACCAATTTTGTCTACATTTCTTCAAATTCCCATTTGTACCAAAACGGGACGATTTCGTTCCCAAAGTATCAAAATTATACTTAGGACTATATATTGGTTAGAATCCATTCTAAAGGGCTTCAAAGCTATATTTAGACTATTATACTAATATATTGAACTTTGGTTACTCTTTGGTCACCAATTTTGTCTACATTTCTTCAAATTTCAATTTGTACCAAAACGGGACGATTTCCTTCCCAAAGTTTCAAAACTATAGTTAGGACTATATATTGGTGAGAATCCCTTCTAAAGGGGTTCAAATCTATATTTAGACTATTATACTAATATATTGAACTTTGGTTACTCCTTGGTCACCAATTTTGTTTACACTTCTTCAAATCCCCATTTGTACCAAAACGGGACGATTTTCTTCCCAAAGTTTCAAAACTATAGTTACGACTATATATTGGTTGCATTCATTCCTAAAGTGGTTCAAAGCTATATTTAGAATATTATAATAATATATTCAACATTGGTTACTTCTTGATCACCAATTTGGTCTACATTTCTCCAAATTCCCATTTGTACCAAAACGGGACGATTTTCTTCCCAAAGTTTCAAAACTATAGTTACGACTATATATTGGTTACATTCGTTTCTAAAGTGGTTCAAAGCTATATTTAGAATATTATACTAATATATTCAACATTGGTTACTCCTTGATCACCAATTTTGTCTACATTTCTTCAAATTTCCATTTGTACCAAAACGCGACGATTTTCTTCCCAAAGTTTCAAAACAATAGTTAGGACTATATATTGGTTGCATTCGTTCCTAAAGTGGGTCAAAGCTATATTTAGAATATTATAATAATATATTCAACATTGGTTACTTCTTGGTCACCAATTTTGTCTACATTTCTCCAAATTCCCATTTGTACCAAAACGGGACGATTTTCTTCCCAAAGTTTCAAAACTATAGTTACGACTATATATTGGTTAAATTCGTTTCTAAAGTGGTTCAAAGCTATATTTAGAATATTATACTAATATATTCAACATTGGTTACTCCTTGATCACCAATTTTGTCTACATTTCTTCAAATTTCCATTTGTACCAAAACGCGACGATTTTCTTCCCAAAGTTTCAAAACTATAGTTAGGACTATATATTGGTTAGAATCCATTCTAAAGGGGTTCAAAGCTATATTTAGACTATTATACCAATATATTGAACTTTGGTTACTCCTTGATGACCAATTTTGTCTACATTTCTTCAAATTCCCATTTGTACCAAAACAGGACGATTTCGTTCCCAAAGTTTCAAAACTATACTTAGGACTATAAATTGGTTAGAATCCATTCTAAAGGGCTTCAAAGCTATATTTAGACTATTATACTAATATATTGAACTTTGGTTACTCCTTGATCACCAATTTTGTCTACATTTCTTCAAATTCCCATTTGTACCAAAACGGGACGATTTCGTTCCCAAAGTTTCAAAACTTTACTTAGGACTATATATTGGTTAGAATCCATTCTAAAGGGCTTCAAAGCTATATTTAGACTATTATACTAATATATTGAACTTTGGTTACTCCATGATCACCAATTTTGTCTACATTTCTTCAAATTCCCATTTGTACCAAAACGGGACGATTTCGTTCCCAAAGTTTCAAAACTTTACTTAGGACTATATATTGGTTAGAATCCATTCTAAAGGGCTTCAAAGCTATATTTAGACTATTATACTAATATATTGAACTTTGGTTACTCTTTGGTCACCAATTTTGTCTACATTTCTTCAAATTTCAATTTGTACCAAAACGGGACGATTTCCTTCCCAAAGTTTCAAAACTATAGTTAGGACTATATATTGGTTAGAATCCCTTCTAAAGGGGTTCAAAGCTATATTTAGACTATTATACTAATATATTGAACTTTGGTTACTCCATGATCACCAATTTTGTCTACATTTCTTCAAATTCCCATTTGTACCAAAACGGGACGATTTCGTTCCCAAAGTATCAAAATTATACTTAGGACTATATATTGGTTAGAATCCATTCTAAAGGGCTTCAAAGCTATATTTAGACTATTATACTAATATATTGAACTTTGGTTACTCTTTGGTCACCAATTTTGTCTACATTTCTTCAAATTTCAATTTGTACCAAAACGGGACGATTTCCTTCCCAAAGTTTCAAAACTATAGTTAGGACTATATATTGGTGAGAATCCCTTCTAAAGGGGTTCAAATCTATATTTAGACTATTATACTAATATATTGAACTTTGGTTACTCCTTGGTCACCAATTTTGTTTACATTTCTTCAAATCCCCATTTGTACCAAAACGGGACGATTTTCTTCCCAAAGTTTCAAAACTATAGTTACGACTATATATTGGTTGCATTCATTCCTAAAGTGGTTCAAAGCTATATTTAGAATATTATAATAATATATTCAACATTGGTTACTTCTTGATCACCAATTTGGTCTACATTTCTCCAAATTCCCATTTGTACCAAAACGGGACGATTTTCTTCCCAAAGTTTCAAAACTATAGTTACGACTATATATTGGTTACATTCGTTTCTAAAGTGGTTCAAAGCTATATTTAGAATATTATACTAATATATTCAACATTGGTTACTCCTTGATCACCAATTTTGTCTACATTTCTTCAAATTTCCATTTGTACCAAAACGCGACGATTTTCTTCCCAAAGTTTCAAAACTATAGTTAGGACTATATATTGGTTGCATTCGTTCCTAAAGTGGGTCAAAGCTATATTTAGAATATTATAATAATATATTCAACATTGGTTACTTCTTGGTCACCAATTTTGTCTACATTTCTCCAAATTCCCATTTGTACCAAAACGGGACGATTTTCTTCCCAAAGTTTCAAAACTATAGTTACGACTATATATTGGTTAAATTCGTTTCTAAAGTGGTTCAAAGCTATATTTAGAATATTATACTAATATATTCAACATTGGTTACTCCTTGATCACCAATTTTGTCTACATTTCTTCAAATTTCCATTTGTACCAAAACGCGACGATTTTCTTCCCAAAGTTTCAAAACTATAGTTAGGACTATATATTGGTTAGAATCCATTCTAAAGGGGTTCAAAGCTATATTTAGACTATTATACCAATATATTGAACTTTGGTTACTCCTTGATGACCAATTTTGTCTACATTTCTTCAAATTCCCATTTGTACCAAAACAGGACGATTTCGTTCCCAAAGTTTCAAAACTATACTTAGGACTATAAATTGGTTAGAATCCATTCTAAAGGGCTTCAAAGCTATATTTAGACTATTATACTAATATATTGAACTTTGGTTACTCCTTGATCACCAATTTTGTCTACATTTCTTCAAATTCCCATTTGTACCAAAACGGGACGATTTCGTTCCCAAAGTTTCAAAACTTTACTTAGGACTATATATTGGTTAGAATCCATTCTAAAGGGCTTCAAAGCTATATTTAGACTATTATACTAATATATTGAACTTTGGTTACTCCATGATCACCAATTTTGTCTACATTTCTTCAAATTCCCATTTGTACCAAAACGGGACGATTTCGTTCCCAAAGTTTCAAAACTTTACTTAGGACTATATATTGGTTAGAATCCATTCTAAAGGGCTTCAAAGCTATATTTAGACTATTATACTAATATATTGAACTTTGGTTACTCTTTGGTCACCAATTTTGTCTACATTTCTTCAAATTTCAATTTGTACCAAAACGGGACGATTTCCTTCCCAAAGTTTCAAAACTATAGTTAGGACTATATATTGGTTAGAATCCCTTCTAAAGGGGTTCAAAGCTATATTTAGACTATTATACTAATATATTGAACTTTGGTTACTCCATGATCACCAATTTTGTCTACATTTCTTCAAATTCCCATTTGTACCAAAACGGGACGATTTCGTTCCCAAAGTATCAAAATTATACTTAGGACTATATATTGGTTAGAATCCATTCTAAAGGGCTTCAAAGCTATATTTAGACTATTATACTAATATATTGAACTTTGGTTACTCTTTGGTCACCAATTTTGTCTACATTTCTTCAAATTTCAATTTGTACCAAAACGGGACGATTTCCTTCCCAAAGTTTCAAAACTATAGTTAGGACTATATATTGGTGAGAATCCCTTCTAAAGGGGTTCAAATCTATATTTAGACTATTATACTAATATATTGAACTTTGGTTACTCCTTGGTCACCAATTTTGTTTACATTTCTTCAAATCCCCATTTGTACCAAAACGGGACGATTTTCTTCCCAAAGTTTCAAAACTATAGTTACGACTATATATTGGTTGCATTCATTCCTAAAGTGGTTCAAAGCTATATTTAGAATATTATAATAATATATTCAACATTGGTTACTTCTTGATCACCAATTTGGTCTACATTTCTCCAAATTCCCATTTGTACCAAAACGGGACGATTTTCTTCCCAAAGTTTCAAAACTATAGTTACGACTATATATTGGTTACATTCGTTTCTAAAGTGGTTCAAAGCTATATTTAGATAATTATACTAATATATTCAACATTGGTTACTCCTTGATCACCAATTTTGTCTACATTTCTTCAAATTTCCATTTGTACCAAAACGCGACGATTTTCTTCCCAAAGTTTCAAAACTATAGTTAGGACTATATATTGGTTAGAATCCATTCTAAAGGGGTTCAAAGCTATATTTAGACTATTATAGTAATATATTGAACTTTGGTTACTCCTTGATCACCAATTTTGTCTACATTTCTTCAAATTCCCATTTGTACCAAAACGGGACGATTTCGTTCCCAAAGTTTCAAAACTTTACTTAGGACTATATATTGGTTAGAATCCATTCTAAAGGGCTTCAAAGCTATATTTAGACTATTATACTAATATATTGAACTTTGGTTACTCCTTGGTCACCAATTTTGTTTACATTTCTTCAAATTCCCATTTGTACCAAAACGGGACGATTTTCTTCCCAAAGTTTCAAAACTATAGTTACGACTATATATTGGTTGCATTCATTCCTAAAGTGGTTCAAAGCTATATTTAGAATATTATAATAATATATTCAACATTGGTTACTTCTTGGTCACCAATTTGGTCTACATTTCTCCAAATTCCCATTTGTACCAAGACGGGACGATTTTCTTCCCAAAGTTTCAAAACTATAGTTACGACTATATATTGGTTAAATTCGTTTCTAAAGTGGTTCAAAGCTATATTTAGAATATTATACTAATATATTCAACATTGGTTACTCCTTGATCACCAATTTTGTCTACATTTCTTCAAATTTCCATTTGTACCAAAACGCGACGATTTTCTTCCCAAAGTTTCAAAACTATAGTTAGGACTATATATTGGTTAGAATCCATTCTAAAGGGGTTCAAAGCTATATTTAGACTATTATACCAATATATTGAACTTTGGTTACTCCTTGATGACCAATTTTGTCTACATTTCTTCAAATTCCCATTTGTACCAAAACAGGACGATTTCGTTCCCAAAGTTTCAAAACTATACTTAGGACTACATTTTGGTTAGAATCCATTCTAAAGGGCTTCAAAGCTATATTTAGACTATTATACTAATATATTGAACTTTGGTTACTCTTTGGTCACCAATTTTCTCTACATTTCTTCAAATTTCAATTTGTACCAAAATGGGACGATTTCCTTCCCAAAGTTTCAAAACTAGAGTTAGGACTATATATTGGTTAGAATCCCTTCTAAAGGGGTTCAAATCTATATTTAGACTATTATAGTAATATATTGAACTTTGGTTACTCCTTGGTCACCAATTTTGTTTACATTTCCTCAAATTCCCATTTGTACCAAAACGGGACGATTTTCTTCCCAAAGTTTCAAAACTATAGTTACGACTATATATTGGTTGCATTCGTTCCTAAAGTGGTTCAAAGCTATATTTAGAATATTATAATAATATATTCAACATTGGTTACTTCTTGGTCACCAATTTTGTCTACATTTCTTCAAATTTCAATTTGTACCAAAACGGGACGATTTCCTTCCCAAAGTTTCAAAACTATAGTTAGGACTATATATTGGTGAGAATCCCTTCTAAAGGGGTTCAAATCTATATTTAGATTATTATACTAATATATTGAACTTTGGTTACTCCTTGGTCACCAATTTTGTTTACATTTCTTCAAATCCCCATTTGTACCAAAACGGGACGATTTTCTTCCCAAAGTTTCAAAACTATAGTTACGACTATATATTGGTTGCATTCATTCCTAAAGGGGTTCAAAGCTATATTTAGAATATTATAATAATATATTCAACATTGGTTACTTCTTGGTCACCAATTTTGTCTACATTTCTCCAAATTCCCATTTGTACCAAAACGGGACGATTTTCTTCCCAAAGTTTCAAAACTATAGTTACGACTATATATTGGTTACATTCGTTTCTAAAGTGGTTCAAAGCTATATTTAGATCATTATACTAATATATTCAACATTGGTTACTCCTTGATCACAAATTTTGTCTACATTTCTTCAAATTTCCATTTGTACCAAAACAGGACGATTTTCTTCCCAAAGTTTCAAATCTATAGTTAGGACTATATATTGGTTAGAATCCATTCTAAAGGGGTTCAAAGCTATATTTAGACTATTATACTAATATATTGAACTTTGGTTACTCCTTGATCACCAATTTTGTCTACATTTCTTCAAATTCCCATTTGTACCAAAACGGGACGATTTCGTTCCCAAAGTTTCAAAACTTTACTTAGGACTATATATTGGTTAGAATCCATTCTAAAGGGCTTCAAAGCTATATTTAGACTATTATACTAATATATTGAACTTTGGTTACTCCTTGATCACCAATTTTGTCTACATTTCTTCAAATTCCCATTTGTACCAAAACGGGACGATTTCGTTCCCAAAGTTTCAAAACTATACTTAGGACTATATATTGGTTAGAATCGATTCTAAAGGGCTTCAAAGCTATATTTAGACTATTATACTAATATATTGAACTTTGGTTACTCTTTGGTCACCAATTTTGTCTACATTTCTTCAAATTTCAATTTGTACCAAAACGGGACGATTTCCTTCCCAAAGTTTCAAAACTATAGTTAGGACTATATATTGGTTAGAATCCCTTCTAAAGGGGTTCAAATCTATATTTAGACTATTATAGTAATATATTGAACTTTGGTTACTCCTTGGTCACCAATTTTGTTTACATTTCCTCAAATTCCCATTTGTACCAAAACGGGACGATTTTCTTCCCAAAGTTTCAAAACTATAGTTACGACTATATATTGGTTGCATTCGTTCCTAAAGTGGTTCAAAGCTATATTTAGAATATTATAATAATATATTCAACATTGGTGACTTCTTGGTCACCAATTTTGTCTACATTTCTCCAAATTCCCATTTGTACCAAAACGGGACGATTTCGTTCCCAAAGTTTCAAAACTTTACTTAGGACTATATATTGGTTAGAATCCATTCTAAAGGGCTTCAAAGCTATATTTAGACTATTATACTAATATATTGAACTTTGGTTACTCCATGATCACCAATTTTGTCTACATTTCTTCAAATTCCCATTTGTACCAAAACGGGACGATTTCGTTCCCAAAGTTTCAAAACTTTACTTAGGACTATATATTGGTTAGAATCCATTCTAAAGGGCTTCAAAGCTATATTTAGACTATTACACTAATATATTGAACTTTGGTTACTCCATGATCACCAATTTTGTCTACATTTCTTCAAATTCCCATTTGTACCAAAACGGGACGATTTCGTTCCCAAAGTTTCAAAACTATACTTAGGACTATATATTGGTTAGAATCCATTCTAAACGGCTTCAAATCTATATTTAGACTATTATACTAATATATTGAACTTTGGTTACTCCTTGGTCACCAATTTTGTTTACATTTCTTCAAATCCCCATTTGTACCAAAACGGGACGATTTTCTTCCCAAAGTTTCAAAACTATAGTTACGACTATATATTGGTTGCATTCATTCCTAAAGTGGTTCAAAGCTATATTTAGAATATTATAATAATATATTCAACATTGGTTACTTCTTGGTCACCAATTTTGTCTACATTTCTCCAAATTCCCATTTGTACCAAAACGGGACGATTTTCTTCCCAAAGTTTCAAAACTATAGTTACGACTATATATTGGTTACATTCGTTTCTAAAGTGGTTCAAAGCTATATTTAGAATATTATACTAATATATTCAACATTGGTTACTCCTTGATCACAAATTTTGTCTACATTTCTTCAAATTTCCATTTGTACCAAAACAGGACGATTTTCTTCCCAAAGTTTCAAATCTATAGTTAGGACTATATATTGGTTAGAATCCATTCTAAAGGGATTCAAAGCTATATTTAGACTATTATACTAATATATTGAACTTTGGTTACTCCTTGATCACCAATTTTGTCTACATTTCTTCAAATTCCCATTTGTACCAAAACGGGACGATTTCGTTCCCGAAGTTTCAAAACTTTACTTAGGACTATATATTGGTTAGAATCCATTCTAAAGGGCTTCAAAGCTATATTTAGACTATTATACTAATATATTGAACTTTGGTTACTCCTTGATCACCAATTTTGTCTACATTTCTTCAAATTCCCATTTGTACCAAAACGGGACGATTTCGTTCCCAAAGTTTCAAAACTATACTTAGGACTATATATTGGTTAGAATCCATTCTAAAGGGCTTCAAAGCTATATTTAGACTATTATACTAATATATTGAACTTTGGTTACTCTTTGGTCACCAATTTTGTCTACATTTCTTCAAATTTCAATTTGTACCAAAACGGGACGATTTCCTTCCCAAAGTTTCAAAACTATAGTTAGGACTATATATTGGTTAGAATCCCTTCTAAAGGGGTTCAAATCTATATTTAGACTATTATAGTAATATATTGAACTTTGGTTACTCCTTGGTCACCAATTTTGTTTACATTTCTTCAAATCCCCATTTGTACCAAAACGGGACGATTTTCTTCCCAAAGTTTCAAAACTATAGTTACGACTATATATTGGTTGCATTCATTCCTAAAGTGGTTCAAAGCTATATTTAGAATATTATAATAATATATTCAACATGTGTTACTTCTTGGTCACCAATTTTGTCTACATTTCTCCAAATTCCCATTTGTACCAAAACGGGACGATTTTCTTCCCAAAGTTTCAAAACTATAGTTACGACTATATATTGGTTACATTCGTTTCTAAAGTGGTTCAAAGCTATATTTAGAATATTATACTAATATATTCAACATTGGTTACTCCTTGATCACAAATTTTGTCTACATTTCTTCAAATTTCCATTTGTACCAAAACAGGACGATTTTCTTCCCAAAGTTTCAAATCTATAGTTAGGACTATATATTGGTTAGAATCCATTCTAAACGGCTTCAAATCTATATTTAGACTATTATACTAATATATTGAACTTTGGTTACTCCTTGGTCACCAATTTTGTTTACATTTCTTCAAATCCCCATTTGTACCAAAACGGGACGATTTTCTTCCCAAAGTTTCAAAACTATAGTTACGACTATATATTGGTTGCATTCATTCCTAAAGTGGTTCAAAGCTATATTTAGAATATTATAATAATATATTCAACATTGGTTACTTCTTGGTCACCAATTTTGTCTACATTTCTCCAAATTCCCATTTGTACCAAAACGGGACGATTTTCTTCCCAAAGTTTCAAAACTATAGTTACGACTATATATTGGTTACATTCGTTTCTAAAGTGGTTCAAAGCTATATTTAGAATATTATACTAATATATTCAACATTGGTTACTCCTTGATCACAAATTTTGTCTACATTTCTTCAAATTTCCATTTGTACCAAAACAGGACGATTTTCTTCCCAAAGTTTCAAATCTATAGTTAGGACTATATATTGGTTAGAATCCATTCTAAAGTGGTTCAAAGCTATATTTAGAATATTATAATAATATATTCAACATTGGTGACTTCTTGGTCACCAATTTTGTCTACATTTCTCCAAATTCCCATTTGTACCAAAACGGGACGATTTCGTTCCCAAAGTTTCAAAACTTTACTTAGGACTATATATTGGTTAGAATCCATTCTAAAGGGCTTCAAAGCTATATTTAGACTATTATACTAATATATTGAACTTTGGTTACTCCATGATCACCAATTTTGTCTACATTTCTTCAAATTCCCATTTGTACCAAAACGGGACGATTTCGTTCCCAAAGTTTCAAAACTTTACTTAGGACTATATATTGGTTAGAATCCATTCTAAAGGGCTTCAAAGCTATATTTAGACTATTACACTAATATATTGAACTTTGGTTACTCCATGATCACCAATTTTGTCTACATTTCTTCAAATTCCCATTTGTACCAAAACGGGACGATTTCGTTCCCAAAGTTTCAAAACTATACTTAGGACTATATATTGGTTAGAATCCATTCTAAACGGCTTCAAATCTATATTTAGACTATTATACTAATATATTGAACTTTGGTTACTCCTTGGTCACCAATTTTGTTTACATTTCTTCAAATCCCCATTTGTACCAAAACGGGACGATTTTCTTCCCAAAGTTTCAAAACTATAGTTACGACTATATATTGGTTGCATTCATTCCTAAAGTGGTTCAAAGCTATATTTAGAATATTATAATAATATATTCAACATGTGTTACTTCTTGGTCACCAATTTTGTCTACATTTCTCCAAATTCCCATTTGTACCAAAACGGGACGATTTTCTTCCCAAAGTTTCAAAACTATAGTTACGACTATATATTGGTTACATTCGTTTCTAAAGTGGTTCAAAGCTATATTTAGAATATTATACTAATATATTCAACATTGGTTACTCCTTGATCACAAATTTTGTCTACATTTCTTCAAATTTCCATTTGTACCAAAACAGGACGATTTTCTTCCCAAAGTTTCAAATCTATAGTTAGGACTATATATTGGTTAGAATCCATTCTAAAGGGGTTCAAAGCTATATTTAGACTATTATACTAATATATTGAACTTTGGTTACTCCTTGATTACCAATTTTGTCTACATTTCTTCAAATTCCCATTTGTACCAAAACGGGACGATTTCGTTCCCAAAGTTTCAAAACTTTACTTAGGACTATATATTGGTTAGAATCCATTCTAAAGGGCTTCAAAGCTATATTTAGACTATTATACTAATATATTGAACTTTGGTTACTCCTTGATCACCAATTTTGTCTACATTTCTTCAAATTCCCATTTGTACCAAAACGGGACGATTTCGTTCCCAAAGTTTCAAAACTATACTTAGGACTATATATTGGTTAGAATCCATTCTAAAGGGCTTCAAAGCTATATTTAGACTATTATACTAATATATTGAACTTTGGTTACTCTTTGGTCACCAATTTTGTCTACATTTCTTCAAATTTCAATTTGTACCAAAACGGGACGATTTCCTTCCCAAAGTTTCAAAACTATAGTTAGGACTATATATTGGTTAGAATCCCTTCTAAAGGGGTTCAAATCTATATTTAGACTATTATAGTAATATATTGAACTTTGGTTACTCCTTGGTCACCAATTTTGTTTACATTTCCTCAAATTCCCATTTGTACCAAAACGGGACGATTTTCTTCCCAAAGTTTCAAAACTATAGTTACGACTATATATTGGTTGCATTCGTTCCTAAAGTGGTTCATAGCTATATTTAGAATATTATAATAATATATTCAACAATGGTTACTTCTTGGTCACCAATTTTGTCTACATTTCTCCAAATTCCCATTTGTACCAAAACGGGACGATTTCGTTCCCAAAGTTTCAAAACTTTACTTAGGACTATATATTGGTTAGAATCCATTCTAAAGGGCTTCAAAGCTATATTTAGACTATTATACTAATATATTGAACTTTGGTTACTCCATGATCACCAATTTTGTCTACATTTCTTCAAATTCCCATTTGTACCAAAACGGGACGATTTCGTTCCCAAAGTTTCAAAACTTTACTTAGGACTATATATTGGTTAGAATCCATTCTAAAGGGCTTCAAAGCTATATTTAGACTATTACACTAATATATTGAACTTTGGTTACTCCATGATCACCAATTTTGTCTACATTTCTTCAAATTCCCATTTGTACCAAAACGGGACGATTTCGTTCCCAAAGTTTCAAAACTATACTTAGGACTATATATTGGTTAGAATCCATTCTAAACGGCTTCAAATCTATATTTAGACTATTATACTAATATATTGAACTTTGGTTACTCCTTGGTCACCAATTTTGTTTACATTTCTTCAAATCCCCATTTGTACCAAAACGGGACGATTTTCTTCCCAAAGTTTCAAAACTATAGTTACGACTATATATTGGTTGCATTCATTCCTAAAGTGGTTCAAAGCTATATTTAGAATATTATAATAATATATTCAACATTGGTTACTTCTTGGTCACCAATTTTGTCTACATTTCTCCAAATTCCCATTTGTACCAAAACGGGACGATTTTCTTCCCAAAGTTTCAAAACTATAGTTACGACTATATATTGGTTACATTCGTTTCTAAAGTGGTTCAAAGCTATATTTAGAATATTATACTAATATATTCAACATTGGTTACTCCTTGATCACAAATTTTGTCTACATTTCTTCAAATTTCCATTTGTACCAAAACAGGACGATTTTCTTCCCAAAGTTTCAAATCTATAGTTAGGACTATATATTGGTTAGAATCCATTCTAAAGGGGTTCAAAGCTATATTTAGACTATTATACTAATATATTGAACTTTGGTTACTCCTTGATCACCAATTTTGTCTACATTTCTTCAAATTCCCATTTGTACCAAAACGGGACGATTTCGTTCCCAAAGTTTCAAAACTTTACTTAGGACTATATATTGGTTAGAATCCATTCTAAAGGGCTTCAAAGCTATATTTAGACTATTATACTAATATATTGAACTTTGGTTACTCCTTGATCACCAATTTTGTCTACATTTCTTCAAATTCCCATTTGTACCAAAACGGGACGATTTCGTTCCCAAAGTTTCAAAACTATACTTAGGACTATATATTGGTTAGAATCCATTCTAAAGGGCTTCAAAGCTATATTTAGACTATTATACTAATATATTGAACTTTGGTTACTCTTTGGTCACCAATTTTGTCTACATTTCTTCAAATTTCAATTTGTACCAAAACGGGACGATTTCCTTCCCAAAGTTTCAAAACTATAGTTAGGACTATATATTGGTTAGAATCCCTTCTAAAGGGGTTCAAATCTATATTTAGACTATTATAGTAATATATTGAACTTTGGTTACTCCTTGGTCACCAATTTTGTTTACATTTCCTCAAATTCCCATTTGTACCAAAACGGGACGATTTTCTTCCCAAAGTTTCAAAACTATAGTTACGACTATATATTGGTTGCATTCGTTCCTAAAGTGGTTCATAGCTATATTTAGAATATTATAATAATATATTCAACATTGGTTACTTCTTGGTCACCAATTTTGTCTACATTTCTCCAAATTCCCATTTGTACCAAAACGGGACGATTTCGTTCCCAAAGTTTCAAAACTTTACTTAGGACTATATATTGGTTAGAATCCATTCTAAAGGACTTCAAAGCTATATTTAGACTATTATACTAATATATTGAACTTTGGTTACTCCATGATCACCAATTTTTTCTACATTTCTTCAAATTCCCATTTGTACCAAAACGGGACGATTTCGTTCCCAAAGTTTCAAAACTTTACTTAGGACTATATATTGGTTAGAATCCATTCTAAAGGGCTTCAAAGCTATATTTAGACTATTATACTAATATATTGAACTTTGGTTACTCCATGATCACCAATTTTGTCTACATTTCTTCAAATTCCCATTTGTACCAAAACGGGACGATTTCGTTCCCAAAGTTTCAAAACTATACTTAGGACTATATATTGGTTAGAATCCATTCTAAACGGCTTCAAATCTATATTTAGACTATTATACTAATATATTGAACTTTGGTTACTCCTTGGTCACCAATTTTGTTTACATTTCTTCAAATCCCCATTTGTACCAAAACGGGACGATTTTCTTCCCAAAGTTTCAAAACTATAGTTACGACTATATATTGGTTGCATTCATTCCTAAAGTGGTTCAAAGCTATATTTAAAATATTATAATAATATATTCAACATTGGTTACTTCTTGGTCACCAATTTTGTCTACATTTCTCCAAATTCCCATTTGTACCAAAACGGGACGATTTTCTTCCCAAAGTTTCAAAACTATAGTTACGACTATATATTGGTTACATTCGTTTCTAAAGTGGTTCAAAGCTATATTTAGAATATTATACTAATATATTCAACATTGGTTACTCCTTGATCACAAATTTTGTCTACATTTCTTCAAATTTCCATTTGTACCAAAACAGGACGATTTTCTTCCCAAAGTTTCAAATCTATAGTTAGGACTATATATTGGTTAGAATCCATTCTAAAGGGGTTCAAAGCTATATTTAGACTATTATACTAATATATTGAACTTTGGTTACTCCTTGATCACCAATTTTGTCTACATTTCTTCAAATTCCCATTTGTACCAAAACGGGACGATTTCGTTCCCAAAGTTTCAAAACTTTACTTAGGACTATATATTGGTTAGAATCCATTCTAAAGGGCTTCAACGCTATATTTAGACTATTATACTAATATATTGAACTTTGGTTACTCCTTGATCACCAATTTTGTCTACATTTCTTCAAATTCCCATTTGTACCAAAACGGGACGATTTCGTTCCCAAAGTTTCAAAACTATACTTAGGACTATATATTGGTTAGAATCCATTCTAAAGGGCTTCAAAGCTATATTTAGACTATTATACTAATATATTGAACTTTGGTTACTCTTTGGTCACCAATTTTGTCTACATTTCTTCAAATTTCAATTTGTACCAAAACGGGACGATTTCCTTCCCAAAGTTTCAAAACTATAGTTAGGACTATATATTGGTTAAAATCCCTTCTAAAGGGGTTCAAATCTATATTTAGACTATTATAGTAATATATTGAACTTTGGTTACTCCTTGGTCACCAATTTTGTTTACATTTCCTCAAATTCCCATTTGTACCAAAACGGGACGATTTTCTTCCCAAAGTTTCAAAACTATAGTTACGACTATATATTGGTTGCATTCGTTCCTAAAGTGGTTCAAAGCTATATTTAGAATATTATAATAATATATTCAACATTGGTTACTTCTTGGTCACCAATTTGGTCTACATTTCAACGGGACGATTTCGTTCCCAAAGTTTCAAAACTTTACTTAGGACTATATATTGGTTAGAATCCATTCTAAAGGGCTTCAAAGCTATATTTAGACTATTATACTAATATATTGAACTTTGGTTACTCCATGATCACCAATTTTGTCTACATTTCTTCAAATTCCCATTTGTACCAAAACGGGAGGATTTCGTTCCCAAAGTTTCAAAACTTTACTTAGGACTATATATTGGTTAGAATCCATTCTAAAGGGCTTCAAAGCTATATTTAGACTATTATACTAATATATTGAACTTTGGTTACTCCATGATCACCAATTTTGTCTACATTTCTTCAAATTCCCATTTGTACCAAAACGGGACGATTTCGTTCCCAAAGTTTCAAAACTTTACTTAGGACTATATATTGGTTAGAATCCATTCTAAACGGCTTCAAAGCTATATTTAGACTATTATACTAATATATTGAACTTTGGTTACTCTTTGGTCACCAATTTTGTCTACATTTCTTCAAATTTCAAGTTGTACCAAAACGGGACGATTTCCTTCCCAAAGTTTCAAAACTATAGTTAGGACTATATATTGGTTAGAATCCCTTCTAAAGGGGTTCAAAGCTATACTTAGACTATTATACTAATATATTGAACTTTGGTTACTCCATGATCACCAATTTTGTCTACATTTCTTCAAATTCCCATTTGTACCAAAACGGGACGATTTCGTTCCCAAAGTTTCAAAACTATACTTAGGACTATATATTGGTTAGAATCCATTCTAAAGGGCTTCAAAGCTATATTTAGACTATTATACTAATATATTGAACTTTGGTTACTCTTTGGTCACCAATTTTGTCTACATTTCTTCAAATTTCAATTTGTACCAAAACGGGACGATTTCCTTCCCAATGTTTCAAAACTATAGTTAGGACTATATATTGGTTAGAATCCCTTCTAAAGGGGTTCAAATCTATATTTAGACTATTATAGTAATATATTGAACTTTGGTTACTCCTTGGTCACCAATTTTGTTTACATTTCCTCAAATTCCCATTTGTACCAAAACGGGACGATTTTCTTCCCAAAGTTTCAAAACTATAGTTACGCTTATATATTGGTTGCATTCGTTCCTAAAGTGGTTCAAAGCTATATTTAGAATATTATAATAATATATTCAACATTGGTTACTTCTTGGTCACCAATTTTGTCTACATTTCTCCAAATTCCCATTTGTACCAAAACGGGACGATTTTCTTCCCAAAGTTTCAAAACTATAGTTACGACTATATATTGGTTAAATTCGTTTCTAAAGTGGTTCAAAGCTATATTTAGATTATTAAACTAATATATTCAACATTGGTTACTCCTTGATCACCAATTTTGTCTACATTTCTTCAAATTTCCATTTGTACCAAAACAGGACGATTTTCTTCCCAAAGTTTCAAAACTGTAGTTAGGACTATATATTGGTTAGAATCCATTCTAAAGGGGTTCAAAGCTATATTTAGACTATTATACTAAAATATTGAACTTTGGTTACTCCTTGATCACCAATTTTGTCTACATTTCTTCAAATTCCCATTTGTACCAAAACGGGACGATTTCGTTCCCAAAGTTTCAAAACTATACTTAGGACTATATATTGGTTTGAATCCATTCTAAAGGGCTTCAAAGCTATATTTAGACTATTATACTAATATATTGAACTTTGGTTACTCTTTGGTCACCAATTTTCTCTACATTTCTTCAAATTTCAATTTGTACCAAAACGGGACGATTTCCTTCCCAAAGTTTCAAAACTAGAGTTAGGACTATATATTGGTTAGAATCCCTTCTAAAGGGGTTCAAATCTATATTTAGACTATTATAGTAATATATTGAACTTTGGTTACTCCTTGGTCACCAATTTTGTTTACATTTCCTCAAATTCCCATTTGTACCAAAACGGGACGATTTTCTTCCCAAAGTTTCAAAACTATAGTTACGACTATATATTGGTTGCATTCGTTCCTAAAGTGGTTCAAAGCTATATTTAGAATATTATAATAATATATTCAACATTGGTTACTTCTTGGTCACCAATTTTGTCTACATATCTCCAAATTCCCATTTGTACCAAAACGGGACGATTTTCTTCCCAAAGTTTCAAAACTATAGTTACGACTATATATTGGTTAAATTCGTTTCTAAAGTGGTTCAAAGCTATATTTAGATTATTAAACTAATATATTCAACATTGGTTACTCCTTGATCACCAATTTTGTCTACATTTCTTCAAATTTCCATTTGTACCAAAACAGGACGATTTTCTTCCCAAAGTTTCAAATCTATAGTTAGGACTATATATTGGTTAGAATCCATTCTAAAGGGGTTCAAAGCTATATTTAGACTATTATACTAATATATTGAACTTTGGTTACTCCTTGATCACCAATTTTGTCTACATTTCTTCAAATTCCCATTTGTACCAAAACGGGACGATTTCGTTCCCAAAGTTTCAATACTTTACTTAGGACTATATATTGGTTAGAATCCATTCTAAAGGGCTTCAAAGCTATATTTAGACTATTATACTAATATATTGAACTTTGGTTACTCCTTGATCACCAATTTTGTCTACATTTCTTCAAATTCCCATTTGTACCAAAACGGGACGATTTCATTCCCAAAGTTTCAAAACTATACTTAGGACTATATATTGGTTAGAATCCATTCTAAAGGGCTTCAAAGCTATATTTAGACTATTATACTAATATATTGAACTTTGGTTACTCTTTGGTCACCAATTTTGTCTACATTTCTTCAAATTTCAATTTGTACCAAAACGGGATGATTTCCTTCCCAAAGTTTCAAAACTATAGTTAGGACTATATATTGGTTAGAATCCCTTCTAAAGGGGTTCAAATCTATATTTAGACTATTATAGTAATATATTGAACTTTGGTTACTCCTTGGTCACCAATTTTGTTTACATTTCCTCAAATTCCCATTTGTACCAAAACGGGACGATTTTCTTCCCAAAGTTTCAAAACTATAGTTACGACTATATATTGGTTGCATTCGTTCCTAAAGTGGTTCAAAGCTATATTTAGAATATTATAATAATATATTCAACATTGGTTACTTCTTGGTCACCAATTTTGTCTACATTTCTCCAAATTCCCATTTGTACCAACTGGGGACGATTTCGTTCCCAAAGTTTCAAAACTTTACTTAGGACTATATATTGGTTAGAATCCATTCTAAAGGGCTTCAAAGCTATATTTAGACTATTATACTAATATATTGAACTTTGGTTACTCCATGATCACCAATTTTGTCTACATTTCTTCAAATTCCCATTTGTACCAAAACGGGACGATTTCGTTCCCAAAGTTTCAAAACTTTACTTAGGACTATATATTGGTTAGAATCCATTCTAAAGGGCTTCAAAGCTATATTTAGACTATTATACTAATATATTGAACTTTGGTTACTCCATGATCACCAATTTTGTCTACATTTCTTCAAATTCCCATTTGTACCAAAACGGGACGATTTCGTTCCCAAAGTTTCAAAACTATACTTAGGACTATATATTGGTTAGAATCCATTCTAAACGGCTTCAAAGCTATATTTAGACTATTATACTAATATATTGAACTTTGGTTACTCTTTGGTCACCAATTTTGTCTACATTTCTTCAAATTTCAATTTGTACCAAAACGGGACGATTTCCTTCCCAAAGTTTCAAAACTATAGTTAGGACTATATATTGGTTAGAATCCCTTCTAAAGGGGTTCAAAGCTATACTTAGACTATTATACTAATATATTGAACTTTGGTTACTCCATGATCACCAATTTTGTCTACATTTCTTCAAATTCCCATTTGTACCAAAACGGGACGATTTCGTTCCCAAAGTTTCAAAACTATACTTAGGACTATATATTGGTTAGAATCCATTCTAAAGGGCTTCAAAGCTATATTTAGACTATTATACTAATATATTGAACTTTGGTTACTCTTTGGTCACCAATTTTGTCTACATTTCTTCAAATTTCAATTTGTACCAAAACGGGACGATTTCCTTCCCAAAGTTTCAAAACTATAGTTACGACTATATATTGGTTAGAATCCCTTATAAAGGGGTTCAAATCTATATTTAGACTATTATAGTAATATATTGAACTTTGGTTACTCCTTGGTCACCAATTTTGTTTACATTTCCTCAAATTCCCATTTGTACCAAAACGGGACGATTTTCTTCCCAAAGTTTCAAAACTATAGTTACGCTTATATATTGGTTGCATTCGTTCCTAAAGTGGTTCAAAGCTATATTTAGAATATTATAATAATATATTCAACATTGGTTACTTCTTGGTCACCAATTTTGTCTACATTTCTCCAAATTCCCATTTGTACCAAAACGGGACGATTTTCTTCCCAAAGTTTCAAAACTATAGTTACGACTATATATTGGTTAAATTCGTTTCTAAAGTGGTTCAAAGCTATATTTAGATTATTAAACTAATATATTCAACATTGGTTACTCCTTGATCACCAATTTTGTCTACATTTCTTCAAATTTCCATTTGTACCAAAACAGGACGATTTTCTTCCCAAAGTTTCAAAACTATAGTTAGGACTATATATTGGTTAGAATCCATTCTAAAGGGGTTCAAAGCTATATTTAGACTATTATACTAAAATATTGAACTTTGGTTACTCCTTGATCACCAATTTTGTCTACATTTCTTCAAATTCCCATTTGTACCAAAATGGGACGATTTCGTTCCCAAAGTTTCAAAACTATACTTAGGACTATATATTGGTTAGAATCCATTCTAAAGGGCTTCAAAGCTATATTTAGACTATTATACTAATATATTGAACTTTGGTTACTCTTTGGTCACCAATTTTCTCTACATTTCTTCAAATTTCAATTTGTACCAAAACGGGACGATTTCCTTCCCAAAGTTTCAAAACTAGAGTTAGGACTATATATTGGTTAGAATCCCTTCTAAAGGGGTTCAAATCTATATTTAGACTATTATAGTAATATATTGAACTTTGGTTACTCCTTGGTCACCAATTTTGTTTACATTTCCTCAAATTCCCATTTGTACCAAAACGGGACGATTTTCTTCCCAAAGTTTCAAAACTATAGTTACGACTATATATTGGTTGCATTCGTTCCTAAAGTGGTTCAAAGCTATATTTAGAATATTATAATAATATATTCAACATTGGTTACTTCTTGGTCACCAATTTTGTCTACATTTCTCCAAATTCCCATTTGTACCAAAACGGGACGATTTTCTTCCCAAAGTTTCAAAACTATAGTTACGACTATATATTGGTTAAATTCGTTTCTAAAGTGGTTCAAAGCTATATTTAGAATATTATACTAATATATTCAACATTGGTTACTCCATGATCACCAATTTTGTCTACATTTCTTCAAATTCCCATTTGTACCAAAACGGGACGATTTCGTTCCCAAAGTTTCAAAACTATACTTAGGACTATATATTGGTTAGAATCCATTCTAAAGGGCTTCAAAGCTATATTTAGACTATTATACTAATATATTGAACTTTGGTTACTCTTTGGTCACCAATTTTGTCTACATTTCTTCAAATTTCAATTTGTACCAAAACGGGACGATTTCCTTCCCAAAGTTTCAAAACTATACTTAGGACTATATATTGGTTAGAATCCATTCTAAAGGGCTTCAAAGCTATATTTAGACTATTATACTAATATATTGAACTTTGGTTACTCTTTGGTCACCAATTTTGTCTACATTTCTTCAAATTTCAATTTGTACCAAAACGGGACGATTTCCTTCCCAAAGTTTCAAAACTATAGTTAGGACTATATATTGGTTAGAATCCCTTATAAAGGGGTTCAAATCTATATTTAGACTATTATAGTAATATATTGAACTTTGGTTACTCCTTGGTCACCAATTTTGTTTACATTTCCTCAAATTCCCATTTGTACCAAAACGGGACGATTTTCTTCCCAAAGTTTCAAAACTATAGTTACGCTTATATATTGGTTGCATTCGTTCCTAAAGTGGTTCAAAGCTATATTTAGAATATTATAATAATATATTCAACATTGGTTACTTCTTGGTCACCAATTTTGTCTACATTTCTCCAAATTCCCATTTGTACCAAAACGGGACGATTTTCTTCCCAAAGTTTCAAAACTATAGTTACGACTATATATTGGTTAAATTCGTTTCTAAAGTGGTTCAAAGCTATATTTAGATTATTAAACTAATATATTCAACATTGGTTACTCCTTGATCACCAATTTTGTCTACATTTCTTCAAATTTCCATTTGTACCAAAACAGGACGATTTTCTTCCCAAAGTTTCAAAACTATAGTTAGGACTATATATTGGTTAGAATCCATTCTAAAGGGGTTCAAAGCTATATTTAGACTATTATACTAAAATATTGAACTTTGGTTACTCCTTGATCACCAATTTTGTCTACATTTCTTCAAATTCCCATTTGTACCAAAATGGGACGATTTCGTTCCCAAAGTTTCAAAACTATACTTAGGACTATATATTGGTTAGAATCCATTCTAAAGGGCTTCAAAGCTATATTTAGACTATTATACTAATATATTGAACTTTGGTTACTCTTTGGTCACCAATTTTCTCTACATTTCTTCAAATTTCAATTTGTACCAAAACGGGACGATTTCCTTCCCAAAGTTTCAAAACTAGAGTTAGGACTATATATTGGTTAGAATCCCTTCTAAAGGGGTTCAAATCTATATTTAGACTATTATAGTAATATATTGAACTTTGGTTACTCCTTGGTCACCAATTTTGTTTACATTTCCTCAAATTCCCATTTGTACCAAAACGGGACGATTTTCTTCCCAAAGTTTCAAAACTATAGTTACGACTATATATTGGTTGCATTCGTTCCTAAAGTGGTTCAAAGCTATATTTAGAATATTATAATAATATATTCAACATTGGTTACTTCTTGGTCACCAATTTTGTCTACATTTCTCCAAATTCCCATTTGTACCAAAACGGGACGATTTTCTTCCCAAAGTTTCAAAACTATAGTTACGACTATATATTGGTTAAATTCGTTTCTAAAGTGGTTCAAAGCTATATTTAGATTATTAAACTAATATATTCAACATTGGTTACTCCTTGATCACCAATTTTGTCTACATTTCTTCAAATTTCCATTTGTACCAAAACAGGACGATTTTCTTCCCAAAGTTTCAAAACTATAGTTAGGACTATATATTGGTTAGAATCCATTCTAAAGGGGTTCAAAGCTATATTTAGACTATTATACTAAAATATTGAACTTTGGTTACTCCTTGATCACCAATTTTGTCTACATTTCTTCAAATTCCCATTTGTACCAAAATGGGACGATTTCGTTCCCAAAGTTTCAAAACTATACTTAGGACTATATATTGGTTAGAATCCATTCTAAAGGGCTTCAAAGCTATATTTAGACTATTATACTAATATATTGAACTTTGGTTACTCTTTGGTCACCAATTTTCTCTACATTTCTTCAAATTTCAATTTGTACCAAAACGGGACGATTTCCTTCCCAAAGTTTCAAAACTAGAGTTAGGACTATATATTGGTTAGAATCCCTTCTAAAGGGGTTCAAATCTATATTTAGACTATTATAGTAATATATTGAACTTTGGTTACTCCTTGGTCACCAATTTTGTTTACATTTCCTCAAATTCCCATTTGTACCAAAACGGGACGATTTTCTTCCCAAAGTTTCAAAACTATAGTTACGACTATATATTGGTTGCATTCGTTCCTAAAGTGGTTCAAAGCTATATTTAGAATATTATAATAATATATTCAACATTGGTTACTTCTTGGTCACCAATTTTGTCTACATTTCTCCAAATTCCCATTTGTACCAAAACGGGACGATTTTCTTCCCAAAGTTTCAAAACTATAGTTACGACTATATATTGGTTAAATTCGTTTCTAAAGTGGTTCAAAGCTATATTTAGAATATTATACTAATATATTCAACATTGGTTACTCCATGATCACCAATTTTGTCTACATTTCTTCAAATTCCCATTTGTACCAAAACGGGACGATTTCGTTCCCAAAGTTTCAAAACTATACTTAGGACTATATATTGGTTAGAATCCATTCTAAAGGGCTTCAAAGCTATATTTAGACTATTATACTAATATATTGAACTTTGGTTACTCTTTGGTCACCAATTTTGTCTACATTTCTTCAAATTTCAATTTGTACCAAAACGGGACGATTTCCTTCCCAAAGTTTCAAAACTATACTTAGGACTATATATTGGTTAGAATCCATTCTAAAGGGCTTCAAAGCTATATTTAGACTATTATACTAATATATTGAACTTTGGTTACTCTTTGGTCACCAATTTTGTCTACATTTCTTCAAATTTCAATTTGTACCAAAACGGGACGATTTCCTTCCCAAAGTTTCAAAACTATAGTTAGGACTATATATTGGTTAGAATCCCTTATAAAGGGGTTCAAATCTATATTTAGACTATTATAGTAATATATTGAACTTTGGTTACTCCTTGGTCACCAATTTTGTTTACATTTCCTCAAATTCCCATTTGTACCAAAACGGGACGATTTTCTTCCCAAAGTTTCAAAACTATAGTTACGCTTATATATTGGTTGCATTCGTTCCTAAAGTGGTTCAAAGCTATATTTAGAATATTATAATAATATATTCAACATTGGTTACTTCTTGGTCACCAATTTTGTCTACATTTCTCCAAATTCCCATTTGTACCAAAACGGGACGATTTTCTTCCCAAAGTTTCAAAACTATAGTTACGACTATATATTGGTTAAATTCGTTTCTAAAGTGGTTCAAAGCTATATTTAGATTATTAAACTAATATATTCAACATTGGTTACTCCTTGATCACCAATTTTGTCTACATTTCTTCAAATTTCCATTTGTACCAAAACAGGACGATTTTCTTCCCAAAGTTTCAAAACTATAGTTAGGACTATATATTGGTTAGAATCCATTCTAAAGGGGTTCAAAGCTATATTTAGACTATTATACTAAAATATTGAACTTTGGTTACTCCTTGATCACCAATTTTGTCTACATTTCTTCAAATTCCCATTTGTACCAAAATGGGACGATTTCGTTCCCAAAGTTTCAAAACTATACTTAGGACTATATATTGGTTAGAATCCATTCTAAAGGGCTTCAAAGCTATATTTAGACTATTATACTAATATATTGAACTTTGGTTACTCTTTGGTCACCAATTTTCTCTACATTTCTTCAAATTTCAATTTGTACCAAAACGGGACGATTTCCTTCCCAAAGTTTCAAAACTAGAGTTAGGACTATATATTGGTTAGAATCCCTTCTAAAGGGGTTCAAATCTATATTTAGACTATTATAGTAATATATTGAACTTTGGTTACTCCTTGGTCACCAATTTTGTTTACATTTCCTCAAATTCCCATTTGTACCAAAACGGGACGATTTTCTTCCCAAAGTTTCAAAACTATAGTTACGACTATATATTGGTTGCATTCGTTCCTAAAGTGGTTCAAAGCTATATTTAGAATATTATAATAATATATTCAACATTGGTTACTTCTTGGTCACCAATTTTGTCTACATTTCTCCAAATTCCCATTTGTACCAAAACGGGACGATTTTCTTCCCAAAGTTTCAAAACTATAGTTACGACTATATATTGGTTAAATTCGTTTCTAAAGTGGTTCAAAGCTATATTTAGAATATTATACTAATATATTCAACATTGGTTACTCCTTGATCACCAATTTTGTCTACATTTCTTCAAATTTCCATTTGTACCAAAACGCGACGATTTTCTTCCCAAAGTTTCAAAACTATAGTTAGGACTATATATTGGTTAGAATCCATTCTAAAGGGGTTCAAAGCTATATTTAGACTATTATACCAATATATTGAACTTTGGTTACTCCTTGATGACCAATTTTGTCTACATTTCTTCAAATTCCCATTTGTACCAAAACAGGACGATTTCGTTCCCAAAGTTTCAAAACTATACTTAGGACTATAAATTGGTTAGAATCCATTCTAAAGGGCTTCAAAGCTATATTTAGACTATTATACTAATATATTGAACTTTGGTTACTCCATGATCACCAATTTTGTCTACATTTCTTCAAATTCCCATTTGTACCAAAACGGGACGATTTCGTTCCCAAAGTTTCAAAACTATACTTAGGACTATATATTGGTTAGAATCCATTCTAAACGGCTTCAAAGCTATATTTAGACTATTATACTAATATATTGAACTTTGGTTACTCTTTGGTCACCAATTTTGTCTACATTTCTTCAAATTTCAATTTGTACCAAAACGGGACGATTTCCTTCCCAAAGTTTCAAAACTATAGTTAGGACTATATATTGGTTAGAATCCCTTCTAAAGGGGTTCAAAGCTATACTTAGACTATTATACTAATATATTGAACTTTGGTTACTCCATGATCACCAATTTTGTCTACATTTCTTCAAATTCCCATTTGTACCAAAACGGGACGATTTCGTTCCCAAAGTTTCAAAACTATACTTAGGACTATATATTGGTTAGAATCCATTCTAAAGGGCTTCAAAGCTATATTTAGACTATTATACTAATATATTGAACTTTGGTTACTCTTTGGTCACCAATTTTGTCTACATTTCTTCAAATTTCAATTTGTACCAAAACGGGACGATTTCCTTCCCAAAGTTTCAAAACTATAGTTAGGACTATATATTGGTTAGAATCCCTTCTAAAGGGGTTCAAATCTATATTTAGACTATTATAGTAATATATTGAACTTTGGTTACTCCTTGGTCACCAATTTTGTTTACATTTCCTCAAATTCCCATTTGTACCAAAACGGGACGATTTTCTTCCCAAAGTTTCAAAACTATAGTTACGCTTATATATTGGTTGCATTCGTTCCTAAAGTGGTTCAAAGCTATATTTAGAATATTATAATAATATATTCAACATTGGTTACTTCTTGGTCACCAATTTTGTCTACATTTCTCCAAATTCCCATTTGTACCAAAACGGGACGATTTTCTTCCCAAAGTTTCAAAACTATAGTTACGACTATATATTGGTTAAATTCGTTTCTAAAGTGGTTCAAAGCTATATTTAGATTATTAAACTAATATATTCAACATTGGTTGCTCCTTGATCACCAATTTTGTCTACATTTCTTCAAATTTCCATTTGTACCAAAACAGGACGATTTTCTTCCCAAAGTTTCAAAACTATAGTTAGGACTATATATTGGTTAGAATCCATTCTAAAGGGGTTCAAAGCTATATTTAGACTATTATACTAAAATATTGAACTTTGGTTACTCCTTGATCACCAATTTTGTCTACATTTCTTCAAATTCCCATTTGTACCAAAATGGGACGATTTCGTTCCCAAAGTTTCAAAACTATACTTAGGACTATATATTGGTTAGAATCCATTCTAAAGGGCTTCAAAGCTATATTTAGACTATTATACTAATATATTGAACTTTGGTTACTCTTTGGTCACCAATTTTCTCTACATTTCTTCAAATTTCAATTTGTACCAAAACGGGACGATTTCCTTCCCAAAGTTTCAAAACTAGAGTTAGGACTATATATTGGTTAGAATCCCTTCTAAAGGGGTTCAAATCTATATTTAGACTATTATAGTAATATATTGAACTTTGGTTACTCCTTGGTCACCAATTTTGTTTACATTTCCTCAAATTCCCATTTGTACCAAAACGGGACGATTTTCTTCCCAAAGTTTCAAAACTATAGTTACGACTATATATTGGTTGCATTCGTTCCTAAAGTGGTTCAAAGCTATATTTAGAATATTATAATAATATATTCAACATTGGTTACTTCTTGGTCACCAATTTTGTCTACATTTCTCCAAATTCCCATTTGTACCAAAACGGGACGATTTTCTTCCCAAAGTTTCAAAACTATTGTTACGACTATATATTGGTTAAATTCGTTTCTAAAGTGGTTCAAAGCTATATTTAGAATATTATACTAATATATTCAACATTGGTTACTCCTTGATCACCAATTTTGTCTACATTTCTTCAAATTTCCATTTGTACCAAAACGCGACGATTTTCTTCCCAAAGTTTCAAAACTATAGTTAGGACTATATATTGGTTAGAATCCATTCTAAAGGGGTTCAAAGCTATATTTAGACTATTATACCAATATATTGAACTTTGGTTACTCCTTGATGACCAATTTTGTCTACATTTCTTCAAATTCCCATTTGTACCAAAACAGGACGATTTCGTTCCCAAAGTTTCAAAACTATACTTAGGACTATAAATTGGTTAGAATCCATTCTAAAGGGCTTCAAAGCTATATTTAGACTATTATACTAATATATTGAACTTTGGTTACTCCTTGATCACCAATTTTGTCTACATTTCTTCAAATTCCCATTTGTACCAAAACGGGACGATTTCGTTCCCAAAGTTTCAAAACTTTACTTAGGACTATATATTGGTTAGAATCCATTCTAAAGGGCTTCAAAGCTATATTTAGACTATTATACTAATATATTGAACTTTGGTTACTCCATGATCACCAATTTTGTCTACATTTCTTCAAATTCCCATTTGTACCAAAACGGGACGATTTCGTTCCCAAAGTTTCAAAACTATACTTAGGACTATATATTGGTTAGAATCCATTCTAAAGGGCTTCAAAGCTATATTTAGACTATTATACTAATATATTGAACTTTGGTTACTCTTTGGTCACCAATTTTGTCTACATTTCTTCAAATTTCAATTTGTACCAAAACGGGACGATTTCCTTCCCAAAGTTTCAAAACTATAGTTAGGACTATATATTGGTTAGAATCCCTTCTAAAGGGGTTCAAAGCTATATTTAGACTATTATACTAATATATTGAACTTTGGTTACTCCATGATCACCAATTTTGTCTACATTTCTTCAAATTCCCATTTGTACCAAAACGGGACGATTTCGTTCCCAAAGTATCAAAATTATACTTAGGACTATATATTGGTTAGAATCCATTCTAAAGGGCTTCAAAGCTATATTTAGACTATTATACTAATATATTGAACTTTGGTTACTCTTTGGTCACCAATTTTGTCTACATTTCTTCAAATTTCAATTTGTACCAAAACGGGACGATTTCCTTCCCAAAGTTTCAAAACTATAGTTAGGACTATATATTGGTGAGAATCCCTTCTAAAGGGGTTCAAATCTATATTTAGACTATTATACTAATATATTGAACTTTGGTTACTCCTTGGTCACCAATTTTGTTTACATTTCTTCAAATCCCCATTTGTACCAAAACGGGACGATTTTCTTCCCAAAGTTTCAAAACTATAGTTACGACTATATATTGGTTGCATTCATTCCTAAAGTGGTTCAAAGCTATATTTAGAATATTATAATAATATATTCAACATTGGTTACTTCTTGATCACCAATTTGGTCTACATTTCTCCAAATTCCCATTTGTACCAAAACGGGACGATTTTCTTCCCAAAGTTTCAAAACTATAGTTACGACTATATATTGGTTACATTCGTTTCTAAAGTGGTTCAAAGCTATATTTAGAATATTATACTAATATATTCAACATTGGTTACTCCTTGATCACCAATTTTGTCTACATTTCTTCAAATTTCCATTTGTACCAAAACGCGACGATTTTCTTCCCAAAGTTTCAAAACTATAGTTAGGACTATATATTGGTTAGAATCCATTCTAAAGGGGTTCAAAGCTATATTTAGACTATTATACCAATATATTGAACTTTGGTTACTCCTTGATGACCAATTTTGTCTACATTTCTTCAAATTCCCATTTGTACCAAAACAGGACGATTTCGTTCCCAAAGTTTCAAAACTATACTTAGGACTATAAATTGGTTAGAATCCATTCTAAAGGGCTTCAAAGCTATATTTAGACTATTATACTAATATATTGAACTTTGGTTACTCCTTGATCACCAATTTTGTCTACATTTCTTCAAATTCCCATTTGTACCAAAACGGGACGATTTCGTTCCCAAAGTTTCAAAACTTTACTTAGGACTATATATTGGTTAGAATCCATTCTAAAGGGCTTCAAAGCTATATTTAGACTATTATACTAATATATTGAACTTTGGTTACTCCATGATCACCAATTTTGTCTACATTTCTTCAAATTCCCATTTGTACCAAAACGGGACGATTTCGTTCCCAAAGTTTCAAAACTATACTTAGGACTATATATTGGTTAGAATCCATTCTAAAGGGCTTCAAAGCTATATTTAGACTATTATACTAATATATTGAACTTTGGTTACTCTTTGGTCACCAATTTTGTCTACATTTCTTCAAATTTCAATTTGTACCAAAACGGGACGATTTCCTTCCCAAAGTTTCAAAACTATAGTTAGGACTATATATTGGTTAGAATCCCTTCTAAAGGGGTTCAAAGCTATATTTAGACTATTATACTAATATATTGAACTTTGGTTACTCCATGATCACCAATTTTGTCTACATTTCTTCAAATTCCCATTTGTACCAAAACGGGACGATTTCGTTCCCAAAGTATCAAAATTATACTTAGGACTATATATTGGTTAGAATCCATTCTAAAGGGCTTCAAAGCTATATTTAGACTATTATACTAATATATTGAACTTTGGTTACTCTTTGGTCACCAATTTTGTCTACATTTCTTCAAATTTCAATTTGTACCAAAACGGGACGATTTCCTTCCCAAAGTTTCAAAACTATAGTTAGGACTATATATTGGTGAGAATCCCTTCTAAAGGGGTTCAAATCTATATTTAGACTATTATACTAATATATTGAACTTTGGTTACTCCTTGGTCACCAATTTTGTTTACATTTCTTCAAATCCCCATTTGTACCAAAACGGGACGATTTTCTTCCCAAAGTTTCAAAACTATAGTTACGACTATATATTGGTTGCATTCATTCCTAAAGTGGTTCAAAGCTATATTAAGAATATTATAATAATATATTCAACATTGGTTACTTCTTGATCACCAATTTGGTCTACATTTCTCCAAATTCCCATTTGTACCAAAACGGGACGATTTTCTTCCCAAAGTTTCAAAACTATAGTTACGACTATATATTGGTTACATTCGTTTCTAAAGTGGTTCAAAGCTATATTTAGAATATTATACTAATATATTCAACATTGGTTACTCCTTGATCACCAATTTTGTCTACATTTCTTCAAATTTCCATTTCTACCAAAACGGGACGATTTTCTTCCCAAAGTTTCAAAACTATAGTTAGGACTATATATTGGTTAGAATCCATTTTAAAGGGGTTCAAAGCTATATTTAGACTATTATACTAATATATTGAACTTTGGTTACTCCTTGGTCACCAATTTTGTTTACATTTCCTCAAATTCCCATTTGTACCAAAACGGGACGATTTTCTTCCCAAAGTTTCAAAACTATAGTTACGACTATATATTGGTTAAATTCGTTTCTAAAGTGGTTCAAAGCTATATTTAGAATATTATACTAATATATTCAACATTGGTTACTCCTTGATCACCAATTTTGTCTACATTTCTTCAAATTTCCATTTGTACCAAAACGCGACGATTTTCTTCCCAAAGTTTCAAAACTATAGTTAGGACTATATATTGGTTAGAATCCATTCTAAAGGGGTTCAAAGCTATATTTAGACTATTATACCAATATATTGAACTTTGGTTACTCCTTGATGACCAATTTTGTCTACATTTCTTCAAATTCCCATTTGTACCAAAACAGGACGATTTCGTTCCCAAAGTTTCAAAACTATACTTAGGACTATAAATTGGTTAGAATCCATTCTAAAGGGCTTCAAAGCTATATTTAGACTATTATACTAATATATTGAACTTTGGTTACTCCTTGATCACCAATTTTGTCTACATTTCTTCAAATTCCCATTTGTACCAAAACGGGACGATTTCGTTCCCAAAGTTTCAAAACTTTACTTAGGACTATATATTGGTTAGAATCCATTCTAAAGGGCTTCAAAGCTATATTTAGACTATTATACTGAACTTTGGTTACTCCATGATCACCAATTTTGTCTACATTTCTTCAAATTCCCATTTGTACCAAAACGGGACGATTTCGTTCCCAAAGTTTCAAAACTATACTTAGGACTATATATTGGTTAGAATCCATTCTAAAGGGCTTCAAAGCTATATTTAGACTATTATACTAATATATTGAACTTTGGTTACTCTTTGGTCACCAATTTTGTCTACATTTCTTCAAATTTCAATTTGTACCAAAACGGGACGATTTCCTTCCCAAAGTTTCAAAACTATAGTTAGGACTATATATTGGTTAGAATCCCTTCTAAAGGGGTTCAAAGCTATATTTAGACTATTATACTAATATATTGAACTTTGGTTACTCCATGATCACCAATTTTGTCTACATTTCTTCAAATTCCCATTTGTACCAAAACGGGACGATTTCGTTCCCAAAGTATCAAAATTATACTTAGGACTATATATTGGTTAGAATCCATTCTAAAGGGCTTCAAAGCTATATTTAGACTATTATACTAATATATTGAACTTTGGTTACTCTTTGGTCACCAATTTTGTCTACATTTCTTCAAATTTCAATTTGTACCAAAACGGGACGATTTCCTTCCCAAAGTTTCAAAACTATAGTTAGGACTATATATTGGTGAGAATCCCTTCTAAAGGGGTTCAAATCTATATTTAGACTATTATACTAATATATTGAACTTTGGTTACTCCTTGGTCACCAATTTTGTTTACATTTCTTCAAATCCCCATTTGTACCAAAACGGGACGATTTTCTTCCCAAAGTTTCAAAACTATAGTTACGACTATATATTGGTTGCATTCATTCCTAAAGTGGTTCAAAGCTATATTTAGAATATTATAATAATATATTCAACATTGGTTACTTCTTGATCACCAATTTGGTCTACATTTCTCCAAATTCCCATTTGTACCAAAACGGGACGATTTTCTTCCCAAAGTTTCAAAACTATAGTTACGACTATATATTGGTTACATTCGTTTCTAAAGTGGTTCAAAGCTATATTTAGAATATTATACTAATATATTCAACATTGGTTACTCCTTGATCACCAATTTTGTCTACATTTCTTCAAATTTCCATTTGTACCAAAACGCGACGATTTTCTTCCCAAAGTTTCAAAACTATAGTTAGGACTATATATTGGTTAGAATCCATTCTAAAGGGGTTCAAAGCTATATTTAGACTATTATAGTAATATATTGAACTTTGGTTACTCCTTGATCACCAATTTTGTCTACATTTCTTCAAATTCCCATTTGTACCAAAACGGGACGATTTCGTTCCCAAAGTTTCAAAACTTTACTTAGGACTATATATTGGTTAGAATCCATTCTAAAGGGCTTCAAAGCTATATTTAGACTATTATACTAATATATTGAACTTTGGTTACTCCTTGGTCACCAATTTTGTTTACATTTCTTCAAATTCCCATTTGTACCAAAACGGGACGATTTTCTTCCCAAAGTTTCAAAACTATAGTTACGACTATATATTGGTTGCATTCATTCCTAAAGTGGTTCAAAGCTATATTTAGAATATTATAATAATATATTCAACATTGGTTACTTCTTGGTCACCAATTTGGTCTACATTTCTCCAAATTCCCATTTGTACCAAGACGGGACGATTTTCTTCCCAAAGTTTCAAAACTATAGTTACGACTATATATTGGTTAAATTCGTTTCTAAAGTGGTTCAAAGCTATATTTAGAATATTATACTAATATATTCAACATTGGTTACTCCTTGATCACCAATTTTGTCTACATTTCTTCAAATTTCCATTTGTACCAAAACGCGACGATTTTCTTCCCAAAGTTTCAAAACTATAGTTAGGACTATATATTGGTTAGAATCCATTCTAAAGGGGTTCAAAGCTATATTTAGACTATTATACCAATATATTGAACTTTGGTTACTCCTTGATGACCAATTTTGTCTACATTTCTTCAAATTCCCATTTGTACCAAAACAGGACGATTTCGTTCCCAAAGTTTCAAAACTATACTTAGGACTATAAATTGGTTAGAATCCATTCTAAAGGGCTTCAAAGCTATATTTAGACTATTATACTAATATATTGAACTTTGGTTACTCCTTGATCACCAATTTTGTCTACATTTCTTCAAATTCCCATTTGTACCAAAACGGGACGATTTCGTTCCCAAAGTTTCAAAACTTTACTTAGGACTATATATTGGTTAGAATCCATTCTAAAGGGCTTCAAAGCTATATTTAGACTATTATACTAATATATTGAACTTTGGTTACTCCATGATCACCAATTTTGTCTACATTTCTTCAAATTCCCATTTGTACCAAAACGGGACGATTTCGTTCCCAAAGTTTCAAAACTATACTTAGGACTATATATTGGTTAGAATCCATTCTAAAGGGCTTCAAAGCTATATTTAGACTATTATACTAATATATTGAACTTTGGTTACTCTTTGGTCACCAATTTTGTCTACATTTCTTCAAATTTCAATTTGTACCAAAACGGGACGATTTCCTTCCCAAAGTTTCAAAACTATAGTTAGGACTATATATTGGTTAGAATCCCTTCTAAAGGGGTTCAAAGCTATATTTAGACTATTATACTAATATATTGAACTTTGGTTACTCCATGATCACCAATTTTGTCTACATTTCTTCAAATTCCCATTTGTACCAAAACGGGACGATTTCGTTCCCAAAGTATCAAAATTATACTTAGGACTATATATTGGTTAGAATCCATTCTAAAGGGCTTCAAAGCTATATTTAGACTATTATACTAATATATTGAACTTTGGTTACTCTTTGGTCACCAATTTTGTCTACATTTCTTCAAATTTCAATTTGTACCAAAACGGGACGATTTCCTTCCCAAAGTTTCAAAACTATAGTTAGGACTATATATTGGTGAGAATCCCTTCTAAAGGGGTTCAAATCTATATTTAGACTATTATACTAATATATTGAACTTTGGTTACTCCTTGGTCACCAATTTTGTTTACATTTCTTCAAATCCCCATTTGTACCAAAACGGGACGATTTTCTTCCCAAAGTTTCAAAACTATAGTTACGACTATATATTGGTTGCATTCATTCCTAAAGTGGTTCAAAGCTATATTTAGAATATTATAATAATATATTCAACATTGGTTACTTCTTGGTCACCAATTTGGTCTACATTTCTCCAAATTCCCATTTGTACCAAAACGGGACGATTTTCTTCCCAAAGTTTCAAAACTATAGTTACGACTATATATTGGTTACATTCGTTTCTAAAGTGGTTCAAAGCTATATTTAGAATATTATACTAATATATTCAACATTGGTTACTCCTTGATCACCAATTTTGTCTACATTTCTTCAAATTTCCATTTGTACCAAAACGAGACGATTTTCTTCCCAAAGTTTCAAAACTATAGTTAGGACTATATATTGGTTAGAATCCATTCTAAAGGGGTTCAAAGCTATATTTAGACTATTATAGTAATATATTGAACTTTGGTTACTCCTTGATCACCAATTTTGTCTACATTTCTTCAAATTCCCATTTGTACCAAAACGGGACGATTTCGTTCCCAAAGTTTCAAAACTTTACTTAGGACTATATATTGGTTAGAATCCATTCTAAAGGGCTTCAAAGCTATATTTAGACTATTATACTAATATATTGAACTTTGGTTACTCCTTGGTCACCAATTTTGTTTACATTTCTTCAAATTCCCATTTGTACCAAAACGGGACGATTTTCTTCCCAAAGTTTCAAAACTATAGTTACGACTATATATTGGTTGCATTCATTCCTAAAGTGGTTCAAAGCTATATTTAGAATATTATAATAATATATTCAACATTGGTTACTTCTTGGTCACCAATTTGGTCTACATTTCTCCAAATTCCCATTTGTACCAAGACGGGACGATTTTCTTCCCAAAGTTTCAAAACTATAGTTACGACTATATATTGGTTAAATTCGTTTCTAAAGTGGTTCAAAGCTATATTTAGAATATTATACTAATATATTCAACATTGGTTACTCCTTGATCACCAATTTTGTCTACATTTCTTCAAATTTCCATTTGTACCAAAACGCGACGATTTTCTTCCCAAAGTTTCAAAACTATAGTTAGGACTATATATTGGTTAGAATCCATTCTAAAGGGGTTCAAAGCTATATTTAGACTATTATACCAATATATTGAACTTTGGTTACTCCTTGATGACCAATTTTGTCTACATTTCTTCAAATTCCCATTTGTACCAAAACAGGACGATTTCGTTCCCAAAGTTTCAAAACTATACTTAGGACTATAAATTGGTTAGAATCCATTCTAAAGGGCTTCAAAGCTATATTTAGACTATTATACTAATATATTGAACTTTGGTTACTCCTTGATCACCAATTTTGTCTACATTTCTTCAAATTCCCATTTGTACCAAAACGGGACGATTTCGTTCCCAAAGTTTCAAAACTTTACTTAGGACTATATATTGGTTAGAATCCATTCTAAAGGGCTTCAAAGCTATATTTAGACTATTATACTAATATATTGAACTTTGGTTACTCCATGATCACCAATTTTGTCTACATTTCTTCAAATTCCCATTTGTACCAAAACGGGACGATTTCGTTCCCAAAGTTTCAAAACTATACTTAGGACTATATATTGGTTAGAATCCATTCTAAAGGGCTTCAAAGCTATATTTAGACTATTATACTAATATATTGAACTTTGGTTACTCTTTGGTCACCAATTTTGTCTACATTTCTTCAAATTTCAATTTGTACCAAAACGGGACGATTTCCTTCCCAAAGTTTCAAAACTATAGTTAGGACTATATATTGGTGAGAATCCCTTCTAAAGGGGTTCAAATCTATATTTAGACTATTATACTAATATATTGAACTTTGGTTACTCCTTGGTCACCAATTTTGTTTACATTTCTTCAAATCCCCATTTGTACCAAAACGGGACGATTTTCTTCCCAAAGTTTCAAAACTATAGTTACGACTATATATTGGTTGCATTCATTCCTAAAGTGGTTCAAAGCTATATTTAGAATATTATAATAATATATTCAACATTGGTTACTTCTTGGTCACCAATTTGGTCTACATTTCTCCAAATTCCCATTTGTACCAAAACGGGACGATTTTCTTCCCAAAGTTTCAAAACTATAGTTACGACTATATATTGGTTACATTCGTTTCTAAAGTGGTTCAAAGCTATATTTAGAATATTATACTAATATATTCAACATTGGTTACTCCTTGATCACCAATTTTGTCTACATTTCTTCAAATTTCCATTTGTACCAAAACGAGACGATTTTCTTCCCAAAGTTTCAAAACTATAGTTAGGACTATATATTGGTTAGAATCCATTCTAAAGGGGTTCAAAGCTATATTTAGACTATTATAGTAATATATTGAACTTTGGTTACTCCTTGATCACCAATTTTGTCTACATTTCTTCAAATTCCCATTTGTACCAAAACGGGACGATTTCGTTCCCAAAGTTTCAAAACTTTACTTAGGACTATATATTGGTTAGAATCCATTCTAAAGGGCTTCAAAGCTATATTTAGACTATTATACTAATATATTGAACTTTGGTTACTCCTTGGTCACCAATTTTGTTTACATTTCTTCAAATTCCCATTTGTACCAAAACGGGACGATTTTCTTCCCAAAGTTTCAAAACTATAGTTACGACTATATATTGGTTGCATTCATTCCTAAAGTGGTTCAAAGCTATATTTAGAATATTATAATAATATATTCAACATTGGTTACTTCTTGGTCACCAATTTGGTCTACATTTCTCCAAATTCCCATTTGTACCAAAACGGGACGATTTTCTTCCCAAAGTTTCAAAACTATAGTTACGACTATATATTGGTTACATTCGTTTCTAAAGTGGTTCAAAGCTATATTTAGAATATTATACTAATATATTCAACATTGGTTACTCCTTGATCACAAATTTTGTCTACATTTCTTCAAATTTCCATTTGTACCAAAACAGGACGATTTTCTTCCCAAAGTTTCAAATCTATATTTAGGACTATATATTGGTTAGAATCCATTCTAAAGGGGTTCAAAGCTATATTTAGACTATTATACTAATATATTGAACTTTGGTTACTCCTTGATCACCAATTTTGTCTACATTTCTTCAAATTCCCATTTGTACCAAAACGGGACGATTTCGTTCCCAAAGTTTCAAAACTTTACTTAGGACTATATATTGGTTAGAATCCATTCTAAAGGGCTTCAAAGCTATATTTAGACTATTATACTAATATATTGAACTTTGGTTACTCCTTGGTCACCAATTTTGTTTACATTTCTTCAAATTCCCATTTGTACCAAAACGGGACGATTTTCTTCCCAAAGTTTCAAAACTATAGTTACGACTATATATTGGTTGCATTCATTCCTAAAGTGGTTCAAAGCTATATTTAGAATATTATAATAATATATTCAACAATGGTTACTTCTTGGTCACCAATTTTGTCTACATTTCTCCAAATTCCCATTTGTACCAAAACGGGACGATTTTCTTCCCAAAGTTTCAAAACTATAGTTACGACTATATATTGGTTACATTCGTTTCTAAAGTGGTTCAAAGCTATATTTAGAATATTATACTAATATATTCAACATTGGTTACTCCTTGATCACCAATTTTTTCTACATTTCCTCAAATTCCCATTTGTACCAAAACGGGACGATTTTCTTCCCAAAGTTTCAAAACTATAGTTACGACTATATATTGGTTGCATTCGTTCCTAAAGTGGTTCAAAGCTATATTTAGAATATTATAATAATATATTCAACATTGGTTACTTCTTGGTCACCAATGTTGTCTACATTACTCCAAATTCCCATTTGTGCCAAAACGGGACGATTTCGTTCCCAAAGTTTCAAAACTTTACTTAGGACTATATATTGGTTAGAATCCATTCTAAAGGGCTTCAAAGCTATATTTAGACTATTATACTAATATATTGAACTTTGGTTACTCTTTGGTCACCAATTTTGTCTACATTTCTTCCAATTTCAATTTGTACCAAAACGGGACGATTTCCTTCCCAAAGTTTCAAAACTATAGTTAGGACTATATATTGGTTAGAATCCTTTCTAAAGGGGTTCAAATCTATATTTAGACTAATATAGTAATATATTGAACTTTGGTTACTCCTTCGTCACCAATTTTGTTTACATTTCTTCAAATTCCCATTTGTACCAAAACGGGACGATTTTCTTCCCAAAGTTTCAAAACTATAGTTACGACTATATATTGGTTGCATTCATTCCTAAAGTGGTTCAAAGCTATATTTAGAATATTATAATAATATATTCAACAATGGTTACTTCTTGGTCACCAATTTTGTCTACATTTCTCCAAATTCCCATTTGTACCAAAACGGGACGATTTTCTTCCCAAAGTTTCAAAACTATAGTTAGGACTATATATTGGTTAGAATCCATTCTAAAGGGGTTCAAAGCTATATTTAGACTATTATACTAATATATTGAACTTTGGTTACTCCTTGATCACCAATTTTGTCTACATTTCTTCAAGTTCCCATTTGTACCAAAACAGGACGATTTCGTTCCCAAAGTTTCAAAACTATACTTAGGACTATATATTGGTTAGAATCCATTCTGAAGGGCTTCAAAGCTATATTTAGACTATTATACTAATATATTGAACTTTGGTTACTCTTTGGTCACCAATTTGGTCTATATTTCTTCAAATTCCCATTTGCACCTAAACGGGACGAGTTTCTTCCCAAAGTTTCAAAACTATAGTTAGGACTATATATTGGTTAGAATCATTTCTAAAGGGGTTCAAATCTATATTTAGACTAATATAGTAATATATTGAATTTTGGTTACTCCTTCGTCACAAATTTGGTTTACATTTCTTCAAATTCCCATTTGTACCAAAACGGGACGATTTTCTTCCCAAAGTTTCAAAACTATAGTTACGACTATATATTGGTTGCATTCATTCCTAAAGTGGTTCAAAGCTATATTTAGAATATTATAATAATATATTCAACAATGGTTACTTCTTGGTCACCAATTTTGTCTACATTTCTCCAAATTCCCATTTGTACCAAAACGGGACGATTTTCTTCCCAAAGTTTCAAAACTATAGTTACGACTATATATTGGTTACATTCGTTTCTAAAGTGGTTCAAAGCTATATTTAGAATATTATACTAATATATTCAACATTGGTTACTCCTTGATCACCAATTTTGTCTACATTTCTTCAAATTTCCATTTGTACCAAAACAGGACGACTTCGTTCCCAAAGTTTCAAAACTATACTTAGGACTATATATTGGTTAGAATCCATTCTGAAGGGCTTCAAAGCTATATTTAGACTATTATACTAATATATTGAACTTTGGTTACTCTTTGGTCACCAATTTGGTCTACATTTCTTCAAATTCCCATTTGCACCTAAACGGGACGATTTTCTTTCCAAAGTTTCAAAACTATAGTAAGGACTATATATTGGTTAGAATCCATTCTAAAGGGGTTCAAATCTATATTTAGACTAATATAGTAATATATTGAACTTTGGTTACTCCTTCGCCACCAATTTTGTTTACATTTCTTCAAATTCCCATTTGTACCAAAACGGGACGATTTTCTTCGCAAAGTTTCAAAACTATAGTTACGACTATATATTGGTTGCATTCATTCCTAAAGTGGTTCAAAGCTATATTTAGAATATTATAATAATATATTCAACAATGGTTACTTCTTGGTCACCAATTTTGTCTACATTTCTTCAAATTTCAATTTGTACCAAAACGGGACGATTTCCTTCCCAAAGTTTCAAAACTATAGTTAGGACTATATATTGGTTAGAATCCTTTCTAAAGGGGTTCAATTCTATATTTAGACTAATATAGTAATATATTGAACTTTGGTTACTCCTTGGTCACCAATTTTGTTTACATTTCTTCAAATTCCCATTTGTACCAAAACGGGACGATTTTCTTCCCAAAGTTTCAAAACTATAGTTACGACTATATATTGGTTGCATTCATTCCTAAAGTGGTTCAAAGCTATATTTAGAATATTATAATAATATATTCAACAATGGTTACTTCTTGGTCACCAATTTTGTCTACATTTCTCCAAATTCCCATTTGTACCAAAACGGGACGATTTTCTTCCCAAAGTTTCAAAACTATAGTTACGACTATATATTGGTTACATTCGTTTCTAAAGTGGTTCAAAGCTATATTTAGAATATTATACTAATATATTCAACATTGGTTACTCCTTGATCACCAATTTTTTCTACATTTCCTCAAATTCCCATTTGTACCAAAACGGGACGATTTTCTTCCCAAAGTTTCAAAACTATAGTTACGACTATATATTGGTTGCATTCGTTCCTAAAGTGGTTCAAAGCTATATTTAGAATATTATAATAATATATTCAACATTGGTTACTTCTTGGTCACCAATGTTGTCTACATTTCTCCAAATTCCCATTTGTGCCAAAACGGGACGATTTCGTTCCCAAAGTTTCAAAACTTTACTTAGGACTATATATTGGTTAGAATCCATTCTAAAGGGCTTCAAAGCTATATTTAGACTATTATACTAATATATTGAACTTTGGTTACTCTTTGGTCACCAATTTTGTCTACATTTCTTCAAATTTCAATTTGTACCAAAATGGGACGATTTCCTTCCCAAAGTTTCAAAACTATAGTTAGGACTATATATTGGTTAGAATCCTTTCTAAAGGGGTTCAAATCTATATTTAGACTAATATAGTAATATATTGAACTTTGGTTACTCCTGCGTCACCAATTTTGTTTACATTTCTTCAAATTCCCATTTGTACCAAAACGGGACGATTTTCTTCCCAAAGTTTCAAAACTATAGTTACGACTATATATTGGTTGCGTTCATTCCTAAAGTGGTTCAAAGCTATATTTAGAATATTATAATAATATATTCAACAATGGTTACTTCTTGGTCACCAATTTTGTCTACATTTCTCCAAATTCCCATTTGTACCAAAACGGGACGATTTTCTTCCCAAAGTTTCAAAACTATAGTTACGACTATATATTGGTTACATTCGTTTCTAAAGTGGTTCAAAGCTATATTTAGAATATTATACTAATATATTCAACATTGGTTACTCCTTGATCACCAATTTTGTCTACATTTCTTCAAATTTCCATTTGTACCAAAACAGGACGATTTTCTTCCCAAAGTTTCAAAACTATAGTTAGGACTATATATTGGTTAGAATCCATTCTAAAGGGGTTCAAAGCTATATTTAGACTATTATACTAATATATTGAACTTTGGTTACTCTTTGGTCACCAATTTGGTCTACATTTCTTCAAATTCCCATTTGCACCTAAACGGGACGATTTTCTTTCCAAAGTTTCAAAACTATAGTAAGGACTATATATTGGTTAGAATCCATTCTAAAGGGGTTCAAATCTATATTTAGACTAATATAGTAATATATTGAACTTTGGTTACTCCTTCGCCACCAATTTTGTTTACATTTCTTCAAATTCCCATTTGTACCAAAACGGGACGATTTTCTTCGCAAAGTTTCAAAACTATAGTTACGACTATATATTGGTTGCATTCATTCCTAAAGTGGTTCAAAGCTATATTTAGAATATTATAATAATATATTCAACAATGGTTACTTCTTGGTCACCAATTTTGTCTACATTTCTTCAAATTTCAATTTGTACCAAAACGGGACGATTTCCTTCCCAAAGTTTCAAAACTATAGTTAGGACTATATATTGGTTAGAATCCTTTCTAAAGGGGTTCAATTCTATATTTAGACTAATATAGTAATATATTGAACTTTGGTTACTCCTTGGTCACCAATTTTGTTTACATTTCTTCAAATTCCCATTTGTACCAAAACGGGACGATTTTCTTCCCAAAGTTTCAAAACTATAGTTACGACTATATATTGGTTGCATTCATTCCTAAAGTGGTTCAAAGCTATATTTAGAATATTATAATAATATATTCAACAATGGTTACTTCTTGGTCACCAATTTTGTCTACATTTCTCCAAATTCCCATTTGTACCAAAACGGGACGATTTTCTTCCCAAAGTTTCAAAACTATAGTTACGACTATATATTGGTTACATTCGTTTCTAAAGTGGTTCAAAGCTATATTTAGAATATTATACTAATATATTCAACATTGGTTACTCCTTGATCACCAATTTTTTCTACATTTCCTCAAATTCCCATTTGTACCAAAACGGGACGATTTTCTTCCCAAAGTTTCAAAACTATAGTTACGACTATATATTGGTTGCATTCGTTCCTAAAGTGGTTCAAAGCTATATTTAGAATATTATAATAATATATTCAACATTGGTTACTTCTTGGTCACCAATGTTGTCTACATTTCTCCAAATTCCCATTTGTGCCAAAACGGGACGATTTCGTTCCCAAAGTTTCAAAACTTTACTTAGGACTATATATTGGTTAGAATCCATTCTAAAGGGCTTCAAAGCTATATTTAGACTATTATACTAATATATTGAACTTTGGTTACTCTTTGGTCACCAATTTTGTCTACATTTCTTCAAATTTCAATTTGTACCAAAATGGGACGATTTCCTTCCCAAAGTTTCAAAACTATAGTTAGGACTATATATTGGTTAGAATCCTTTCTAAAGGGGTTCAAATCTATATTTAGACTAATATAGTAATATATTGAACTTTGGTTACTCCTTCGTCACCAATTTTGTTTACATTTCTTCAAATTCCCATTTGTACCAAAACGGGACGATTTTCTTCCCAAAGTTTCAAAACTATAGTTACGACTATATATTGGTTGCGTTCATTCCTAAAGTGGTTCAAAGCTATATTTAGAATATTATAATAATATATTCAACAATGGTTACTTCTTGGTCACCAATTTTGTCTACATTTCTCCAAATTCCCATTTGTACCAAAACGGGACGATTTTCTTCCCAAAGTTTCAAAACTATAGTTACGACTATATATTGGTTACATTCGTTTCTAAAGTGGTTCAAAGCTATATTTAGAATATTATACTAATATATTCAACATTGGTTACTCCTTGATCACCAATTTTGTCTACATTTCTTCAAATTTCCATTTGTACCAAAACAGGACGATTTTCTTCCCAAAGTTTCAAAACTATAGTTAGGACTATATATTGGTTAGAATCCATTCTAAAGGGGTTCAAAGCTATATTTAGACTATTATACTAATATATTGAACTTTGGTTACTCCTTGATCACCAATTTTGTCTACATTTCTTCAAATTCCCATTTGTACCAAAACAGGACGATTTCGTTCCCAAAGTTTCAAAACTATACTTAGGACTATATATTGGTTAGAATCCATTCTGAAGGGCTTCAAAGCTATATTTAGACTATTATACTAATATATTGAACTTTGGTTACTCTTTGGTCACCAATTTGGTCTACATTTCTTCAAATTCCCATTTGCACCTAAACGGGACGATTTTCTTTCCAAAGTTTCAAAACTATAGTAAGGACTATATATTGGTTAGAATCCATTCTAAAGGGGTTCAAATCTATATTTAGACTAATATAGTAATATATTGAACTTTGGTTACTCCTTCGCCACCAATTTTGTTTACATTTCTTTAAATTCCCATTTGTACCAAAACGGGACGATTTTCTTCCCAAAGTTTCAAAACTATAGTTACGACTATATATTGGTTGCATTCATTCCTAAAGTGGTTCAAAGCTATATTTAGAATATTATAATAATATATTCAACAATGGTTACTTCTTGGTCACCAATTTTGTCTACATTTCTTCAAATTTCAATTTGTACCAAAACGGGACGATTTCCTTCCCAAAGTTTCAAAACTATAGTTAGGACTATATATTGGTTAGAATCCTTTCTAAAGGGGTTCAATTCTATATTTAGACTAATATAGTAATATATTGAACTTTGGTTACTCCTTGGTCACCAATTTTGTTTACATTTCTTCAAATTCCCATTTGTACCAAAACGGGACGATTTTCTTCCCAAAGTTTCAAAACTATAGTTACGACTATATATTGGTTGCATTCATTCCTAAAGTGGTTCAAAGCTATATTTAGAATATTATAATAATATATTCAACAATGGTTACTTCTTGGTCACCAATTTTATCTACATTTCTCCAAATTCCCATTTGTACCAAAACGGGACGATTTTCTTCCCAAAGTTTCAAAACTATAGTTACGACTATATATTGGTTACATTCGTTTCTAAAGTGGTTCAAAGCTATATTTAGAATATTATACTAATATATTCAACATTGGTTACTCCTTGATCACCAATTTTGTCTACATTTCTTCAAATTTCAATTTGTACCAAAACGGGACGATTTTCTTCCCAAAGTTTCAAAACTATAGTTAGGACTATATATTGGTTAGAATCCATTCTAAAGGGGTTCAAAGCTATATTTAGACTATTATACTAATATATTGAACTTTGGTTACTCCTTGATCACCAATTTTGTCTACATTTCTTCAAATTCCCATTTGTACCAAAACAGGACGATTTCGTTCCCAAAGTTTCAAAACTATACTTAGGACTATATATTGGTTAGAATCCATTCTGAATGGCTTCAAAGCTATATTTAGACTATTATACTAATATATTGAACTTTGGTTACTCTTTGGTCACCAATTTTGTCTACATTTCTTCAAATTTCAATTTGTACCATAACGGGACGATTTCCTTCCCAAAGTTTCAAAACTATAGTTAGGACTATATATTGGTTAGAATCCTTTCTAAAGGGGTTCAAATCTATATTTAGACTAATATAGTAATATATTGAACTTTGGTTACTCCTTGGTCACCAATTTTGTTTACATTTCTTCAAATTCCCATTTGTACCAAAACGGGACGATTTTCTTCCCAAAGTTTCAAAACTATAGTTACGACTATATATTGGTTGCATGCATTCCTAAAGTGGTTCAAAGCTATATTTAGAATATTATAATAATATATTCAACAATGGTTACTTCTTGGTCACCAATTTTGTTTACATTTCTCCAAATTCCCATTTGTACCAAAACGGGACGATTTTCTTCCCAAAGTTTCAAAACTATAGTTACGACTATATATTGGTTACATTCGTTTCTAAAGTGGTTCAAAGCTATATTTAGAATATTATACTAATATATTCAACATTGGTTACTCCTTGATCACCAATTTTGTCTACATTTCTTCAAATTTCCATTTGTACCAAAACGGGACGATTTTCTTCCCAAAGTTTCAAAACTATAGTTAGGACTATATATTGGTTAGAATCCATTCTAAAGGGGTTCAAAGCTATATTTAGACTATTATACCAATATATTGAACTTTGGTTACTCCTTGATGACCAATTTTGTCTACATTTCTTCAAATTCCCATTTGTACCAAAACAGGACGATTTCGTTCCCAAAGTTTCAAAACTATACTTAGGACTATAAATTGGTTAGAATCCATTCTAAAGGGCTTCAAAGCTATATTTAGACTATTATACTAATATATTGAACTTTGGTTACTCCTTGATCACCAATTTTGTCTACATTTCTTCAAATTCCCATTTGTACCAAAACGGGACGATTTCGTTCCCAAAGTTTCAAAACTTTACTTAGGACTATATATTGGTTAGAATCCATTCTAAAGGGCTTCAAATCTATATTTAGACTATTATACTAATATATTGAACTTTGGTTACTCCATGATCACCAATTTTGTCTACACTTCTTCAAATTCCCATTTGTACAAAAACGGGACGATTTCGTTCCCAAAGTTTCAAAACTATACTTAGGACTATATATTGGTTAGAATCCATTCTAAAGGGCTTCAAAGCTATATTTAGACTATTATACTAATATATTGAACTTTGGTTACTCTTTGGTCACCAATTTTGTCTACATTTCTTCAAATTTCAATTTGTACCAAAACGGGACGATTTCCTTCCGAAAGTTTCAAAACTATAGTTTAGACTATATATTGGTTAGAATCCCTTCTAAAGGGGTTCAAATATATATTTAGACTATTATAGTAATATATTGAACTTTGGTTACTCCTTGGTCACCAATTTTGTTTACATTTCTTCAAATTCCCATTTGTACCAAAACGGGACGATTTTCTTCCCAAAGTTTCAAAACTATAGTTACGACTATATATTGGTTGCATTCATTCCTAAAGTGGTTCAAAGCTATATTTAGAATATTATAATAATATATTCAACATTGGTTACTTCTTGGTCACCAATTTGGTCTACATTTCTCCAAATTCCAATTTGTACCAAAACGGGACGATTTTCTTCCCAAAGTTTCAAAACTATAGTTACGACTATATATTGGTTACATTCGTTTCTAAAGTGGTTCAAAGCTATATTTAGAATATTATACTAATATATTCAACATTGGTTACTCCTTGATCACCAATTTTGTCTACATTTCTTCAAATTTCCATTTGTACCAAAACAGGACGATTTCGTTCCCAAAGTTTCAAAACTATACTTAGGACTATATATTGGTTAGAATCCATTCTGAAGGGCTTCAAAGCTATATTTAGACTATTATACTAATATATTGAACTTTGGTTACTCTTTGGTCACCAATTTGGTCTACATTTCTTCAAATTCCCATTTGCACCTAAACGGGACGATTTTCTTTCCAAAGTTTCAAAACTATAGTAAGGACTATATATTGGTTAGAATCCATTCTAAAGGGGTTCAAATCTATATTTAGACTAATATAGTAATATATTGAACTTTGGTTACTCCTTCGCCACCAATTTTGTTTACATTTCTTCAAATTCCCATTTGTACCAAAACGGGACGATTTTCTTCGCAAAGTTTCAAAACTATAGTTACGACTATATATTGGTTGCATTCATTCCTAAAGTGGTTCAAACCTATATTTAGAATATTATAATAATATATTCAACAATGGTTACTTCTTGGTCACCAATTTTGTCTACATTTCTTCAAATTTCAATTTGTACCAAAACGGGACGATTTCCTTCCCAAAGTTTCAAAACTATAGTTAGGACTATATATTGGTTAGAATCCTTTCTAAAGGGGTTCAATTCTATATTTAGACTAATATAGTAATATATTGAACTTTGGTTACTCCTTGGTCACCAATTTTGTTTACATTTCTTCAAATTCCCATTTGTACCAAAACGGGACGATTTTCTTCCCAAAGTTTCAAAACTATAGTTACGACTATATATTGGTTGCATTCATTCCTAAAGTGGTTCAAAGCTATATTTAGAATATTATAATAATATATTCAACAATGGTTACTTCTTGGTCACCAATTTTGTCTACATTTCTCCAAATTCCCATTTGTACCAAAACGGGACGATTTTCTTCCCAAAGTTTCAAAACTATAGTTACGACTATATATTGGTTACATTCGTTTCTAAAGTGGTTCAAAGCTATATTTAGAATATTATACTAATATATTCAACATTGGTTACTCCTTGATCACCAATTTTTTCTACATTTCCTCAAATTCCCATTTGTACCAAAACGGGACGATTTTCTTCCCAAAGTTTCAAAACTATAGTTACGACTATATATTGGTTGCATTCGTTCCTAAAGTGGTTCAAAGCTATATTTAGAATATTATAATAATATATTCAACATTGGTTACTTCTTGGTCACCAATGTTGTCTACATTTCTCCAAATTCCCATTTGTGCCAAAACGGGACGATTTCGTTCCCAAAGTTTCAAAACTTTACTTAGGACTATATATTGGTTAGAATCCATTCTAAAGGGCTTCAAAGCTATATTTAGACTATTATACTAATATATTGAACTTTGGTTACTCTTTGGTCACCAATTTTGTCTACATTTCTTCAAATTTCAATTTGTACCAAAATGGGACGATTTCCTTCCCAAAGTTTCAAAACTATAGTTAGGACTATATATTGGTTAGAATCCTTTCTAAAGGGGTTCAAATCTATATTTAGACTAATATAGTAATATATTGAACTTTGGTTACTCCTTCGTCACCAATTTTGTTTACATTTCTTCAAATTCCCATTTGTACCAAAACGGGACGATTTTCTTCCCAAAGTTTCAAAACTATAGTTACGACTATATATTGGTTGCATTCATTCCTAAAGTGGTTCAAAGCTATATTTAGAATATTATAATAATATATTCAACAATGGTTACTTCTTGGTCACCAATTTTGTCTACATTTCTCCAAATTCCAATTTGTACCAAAACGGGATGATTTTCTTCCCAAAGTTTCAAAACTATAGTTACGACTATATATTGGTTACATTCGTTTCTAAAGTGGTTCAAAGCTATATTTAGAATATTATACTAATATATTCAACATTGGTTACTCCTTGATCACCAATTTTGTCTACATTTCTTCAAATTTCCATTTGTACCAAAACGGGACGATTTTCTTCCCAAAGTTTCAAAACTATAGTTAGGACTATATATTGGTTAGAATCCATTCTAAAGGGGTTCAAAGCTATATTTAGACTATTATACTAATATATTGAACTTTGGTTACTCCTTGATCACCAATTTTGTCTACATTTCTTCAAATTCCCATTTGTACCAAAACAGGACGATTTCGTTCCCAAAGTTTCAAAACTATACTTAGGACTATATATTGGTTAGAATCCATTCTTAAGGGCTTCAAAGCTATATTTAGACTATTATACTAATATATTGAACTTTGGTTACTCTTTGGTCACCAATTTGGTCTACATTTCTTCAAATTCCCATTTGCACCTAAACGGGACGATTTTCTTTCCAAAGTTTCAAAACTATAGTAAGGACTATATATTGGTTAGAATCCATTCTAAAGGGGTTCAAATCTATATTTAGACTAATATAGTAATATATTGAACTTTGGTTACTCCTTCGCCACCAATTTTGTTTACATTTCTTTAAATTCCCATTTGTACCAAAACGGGACGATTTTCTTCCCAAAGTTTCAAAACTATAGTTACGACTATATATTGGTTGCATTCATTCCTAAAGTGGTTCAAAGCTATATTTAGAATATTATAATAATATATTCAACAATGGTTACTTCTTGGTCACCAATTTTGTCTACATTTCTTCAAATTTCAATTTGTACCAAAACGGGACGATTTCCTTCCCAAAGTTTCAAAACTATAGTTAGGACTATATATTGGTTAGAATCCTTTCTAAAGGGGTTCAATTCTATATTTAGACTAATATAGTAATATATTGAACTTTGGTTACTCCTTGGTCACCAATTTTGTTTACATTTCTTCAAATTCCCATTTGTACCAAAACGGGACGATTTTCTTCCCAAAGTTTCAAAACTATAGTTACGACTATATATTGGTTGCATTCATTCCTAAAGTGGTTCAAAGCTATATTTAGAATATTATAATAATATATTCAACAATGGTTACTTCTTGGTCACCAATTTTATCTACATTTCTCCAAATTCCCATTTGTACCAAAACGGGACGATTTTCTTCCCAAAGTTTCAAAACTATAGTTACGACTATATATTGGTTACATTCGTTTCTAAAGTGGTTCAAAGCTATATTTAGAATATTATACTAATATATTCAACATTGGTTACTCCTTGATCACCAATTTTGTCTACATTTCTTCAAATTTCCATTTGAACCAAAACGGGACGATTTTCTTCCCAAAGTTTCAAAACTATAGTTAGGACTATATATTGGTTAGAATCCATTCTAAAGGGGTTCAAAGCTATATTTAGACTATTATACTAATATATTGAACTTTGGTTACTCCTTGATCACCAATTTTGTCTACATTTCTTCAAATTCCCATTTGTACCAAAACAGGACGATTTCGTTCCCAAAGTTTCAAAACTATACTTAGGACTATATATTGGTTAGAATCCATTCTGAATGGCTTCAAAGCTATATTTAGACTATTATACTAATATATTGAACTTTGGTTACTCTTTGGTCACCAATTTTGTCTACATTTCTTCAAATTTCAATTTGTACCATAACGGGACGATTTCCTTCCCAAAGTTTCAAAACTATAGTTAGGACTATATATTGGTTAGAATCCTTTCTAAAGGGGTTCAAATCTATATTTAGACTAATATAGTAATATATTGAACTTTGGTTACTCCTTGGTCACCAATTTTGTTTACATTTCTTCAAATTCCCATTTGTACCAAAACGGGACGATTTTCTTCCCAAAGTTTCAAAACTATAGTTACGACTATATATTGGTTGCATGCATTCCTAAAGTGGTTCAAAGCTATATTTAGAATATTATAATAATATATTCAACAATGGTTACTTCTTGGTCACCAATTTTGTTTACATTTCTCCAAATTCCCATTTGTACCAAAACGGGACGATTTTCTTCCCAAAGTTTCAAAACTATAGTTACGACTATATATTGGTTACATTCGTTTCTAAAGTGGTTCAAAGCTATATTTAGAATATTATACTAATATATTCAACATTGGTTACTCCTTGATCACCAATTTTGTCTACATTTCTTCAAATTTCCATTTGTACCAAAACGGGACGATTTTCTTCCCAAAGTTTCAAAACTATAGTTAGGACTATATATTGGTTAGAATCCATTCTAAAGGGGTTCAAAGCTATATTTAGACTATTATACCAATATATTGAACTTTGGTTACTCCTTGATGACCAATTTTGTCTACATTTCTTCAAATTCCCATTTGTACCAAAACAGGACGATTTCGTTCCCAAAGTTTCAAAACTATACTTAGGACTATAAATTGGTTAGAATCCATTCTAAAGGGCTTCAAAGCTATATTTAGACTAATATACTAATATATTGAACTTTGGTTACTCCTTGATCACCAATTTTGTCTACATTTCTTCAAATTCCCATTTGTACCAAAACGGGACGATTTCGTTCCCAAAGTTTCAAAACTTTACTTAGGACTATATATTGGTTGCATTCGTTCCTAAAGTGGTTCAAAGCTATATTTAGAATATTATAATAATATATTCAACATTGGTTACTTCTTGGTCACCATTTTGTCTACATTTCTCCAAATTCCCATTTGTACCAAAACGGGACGATTTCGTTCCCAAAGTTTCAAAACTATACTTAGGACTATATATTGGTTAGAATCCATTCTAAAGGGCTTCAAAGCTATATTTAGACTATTATACTAATATATTGAACTTTGGTTACTCTTTGGTCACCAATTTTGTCTACATTTCTTCAAATTTCAATTAGTACCAAAACGGGACGATTTCCTTCCCAAAGTTTCAAAACTATAGTTAGGACTATATATTGGTTAGAATCCCTTCTAAAGGGGTTCAAATATATATTTAGACTATTATAGTAATATATTGAACTTTGGTTACTCCTTGGTCACCAATTTTGTTTACATTTCTTCAAATTCCCATTTGTACCAAAACGGGACGATTTTCTTCCCAAAGTTTCAAAACTATAGTTACGACTATATATTGGTTGCATTCATTCCTAAAGTGGTTCAAAGCTATATTTAGAATATTATAATAATATATTCAACATTGGTTACTTCTTGGTCACCAATTTGGTCTACATTTCTCCAAATTCCAATTTGTACCAAAACGGGACGATTTTCTTCCCAAAGTTTCAAAACTATAGTTACGACTATATATTGGTTACATTCGTTTCTAAAGTGGTTCAAAGCTATATTTAGAATATTATACTAATATATTCAACATTGGTTACTCCTTGATCACAAATTTTGTCTACATTTCTTCAAATTTCCATTTGTACCAAAACAGGACGATTTTCTTCCCAAAGTTTCAAATCTATATTTAGGACTATATATTGGTTAGAATCCATTCTAAAGGGGTTCAAAGCTATATTTAGACTATTATACTAATATATTGAACTTTGGTTACTCCTTGATCACCAATTTTGTCTACATTTCTTCAAATTCCCATTTGTACCAAAACGGGACGATTTCGTTCCCAAAGTTTCAAAACTTTACTTAGGACTATATATTGGTTAGAATCCATTCTAAAGGGCTTCAAAGCTATATTTAGACTATTATACTAATATATTGAACTTTGGTTACTCCTTGGTCACCAATTTTGTTTACATTTCTCCAAATTCCCATTTGTACCAAAACGGGACGATTTTCTTCCCAAAGTTTCAAAACTATAGTTACGACTATATATTGGTTACATTCGTTCCTAAAGTGGTTCAAAGCTATATTTAGAATATTATAATAATATATTCAACATTGGTTACTTCTTGGTCACCAATTTTGTCTACATTTCTCCAAATTCCCATTTGTACCAAAACGGGACGATTTCGTTCCCAAAGTTTCAAAACTATACTTAGGACTATATATTGGTTAGAATCCATTCTAAAGGGCTTCAAAGCTATATTTAGACTATTATACTAATATATTGAACTTTGGTTACTCTTTGGTCACCAATTTTGTCTACATTTCTTCAAATTTCAATTTGTACCAAAACGGGACGATTTCCTTCCCAAAGTTTCAAAACTATAGTTAGGACTATATATTGGTTAGAATCCCTTCTAAAGGGGTTCAAATATATATTTAGACTATTATAGTAATATATTGAACTTTGGTTACTCCTTGGTCACCAATTTTGTTTACATTTCTTCAAATTCCCATTTGTACCAAAACGGGACGATTTTCTTCCCAAAGTTTCAAAACTATAGTTACGACTATATATTGGTTGCATTCATTCCTAAAGTGGTTCAAAGCTATATTTAGAATATTATAATAATATATTCAACATTGGTTACTTCTTGGTCACCAATTTGGTCTACATTTCTCCAAATTCCAATTTGTACCAAAACGGGACGATTTTCTTCCCAAAGTTTCAAAACTATAGTTACGACTATATATTGGTTACATTCGTTTCTAAAGTGGTTCAAAGCTATATTTAGAATATTATACTAATATATTCAACATTGGTTACTCCTTGATCACAAATTTTGTCTACATTTCTTCAAATTTCCATTTGTACCAAAACAGGACGATTTTCTTCCCAAAGTTTCAAATCTATATTTAGGACTATATATTGGTTAGAATCCATTCTAAAGGGGTTCAAAGCTATATTTAGACTATTATACTAATATATTGAACTTTGGTTACTCCTTGATCACCAATTTTGTCTACATTTCTTCAAATTCCCATTTGTACCAAAACGGGACGATTTCGTTCCCAAAGTTTCAAAACTTTACTTAGGACTATATATTGGTTAGAATCCATTCTAAAGGGCTTCAAAGCTATATTTAGACTATTATACTAATATATTGAACTTTGGTTACTCCTTGGTCACCAATTTTGTTTACATTTCTTCAAATTCCCATTTGTACCAAAACGGGACGATTTTCTTCCCAAAGTTTCAAAACTATAGTTACGACTATATATTGGTTGCATTCATTCCTAAAGTGGTTCAAAGCTATATTTAGAATATTATAATAATATATTCAACAATGGTTACTTCTTGGTCACCAATTTTGTCTACATTTCTCCAAATTCCCATTTGTACCAAAACGGGACGATTTTCTTCCAAAAGTTTCAAAACTATAGTTACGACTATATATTGGTTACATTCGTTTCTAAAGTGGTTCAAAGCTATATTTAGAATATTATACTAATATATTCAACATTGGTTACTCCTTGATCACCAATTTTTTCTACATTTCCTCAAATTCCCATTTGTACCAAAACGGGACGATTTTCTTCCCAAAGTTTCAAAACTATAGTTACGACTATATATTGGTTCCATTCGTTCCTAAAGTGGTTCAAAGCTATATTTAGAATATTATAATAATATATTCAACATTGGTTACTTCTTGGTCACCAATGTTGTCTACATTTCTCCAAATTCCCATTTGTGCCAAAACGGGACGATTTCGTTCCCAAAGTTTCAAAACTTTACTTAGGACTATATATTGGTTAGAATCCATTCTAAAGGGCTTCAAAGCTATATTTAGACTATTATACTAATATATTGAACTTTGGTTACTCTTTGGTCACCAATTTTGTCTACATTTCTTCAAATTTCAATTTGTACCAAAACGGGACGATTTCCTTCCCAAAGTTTCAAAACTATAGTTAGGACTATATATTGGTTAGAATCCCTTCTAAAGGGGTTCAAATATATATTTAGACTATTATAGTAATATATTGAACTTTGGTTACTCCTTGGTCACCAATTTTGTTTACATTTCTTCAAATTCCCATTTGTACCAAAACGGGACGATTTTCTTCCCAAAGTTTCAAAACTATAGTTACGACTATATATTGGTTGCATTCATTCCTAAAGTGGTTCAAAGCTATATTTAGAATATTATAATAATATATTCAACATTGGTTACTTCTTGGTCACCAATTTGGTCTACATTTCTCCAAATTCCAATTTGTACCAAAACGGGACGATTTTCTTCCCAAAGTTTCAAAACTATAGTTACGACTATATATTGGTTACATTCGTTTCTAAAGTGGTTCAAAGCTATATTTAGAATATTATACTAATATATTCAACATTGGTTACTCCTTGATCACAAATTTTGTCTACATTTCTTCAAATTTCCATTTGTACCAAAACAGGACGATTTTCTTCCCAAAGTTTCAAATCTATATTTAGGACTATATATTGGTTAGAATCCATTCTAAAGGGGTTCAAAGCTATATTTAGACTATTATACTAATATATTGAACTTTGGTTACTCCTTGATCACCAATTTTGTCTACATTTCTTCAAATTCCCATTTGTACCAAAACGGGACGATTTCGTTCCCAAAGTTTCAAAACTTTACTTAGGACTATATATTGGTTAGAATCCATTCTAAAGGGCTTCAAAGCTATATTTAGACTATTATACTAATATATTGAACTTTGGTTACTCCTTGGTCACCAATTTTGTTTACATTTCTTCAAATTCCCATTTGTACCAAAACGGGACGATTTTCTTCCCAAAGTTTCAAAACTATAGTTACGACTATATATTGGTTGCATTCATTCCTAAAGTGGTTCAAAGCTATATTTAGAATATTATAATAATATATTCAACAATGGTTACTTCTTGGTCACCAATTTTGTCTACATTTCTCCAAATTCCCATTTGTACCAAAACGGGACGATTTTCTTCCAAAAGTTTCAAAACTATAGTTACGACTATATATTGGTTACATTCGTTTCTAAAGTGGTTCAAAGCTATATTTAGAATATTATACTAATATATTCAACATTGGTTACTCCTTGATCACCAATTTTTTCTACATTTCCTCAAATTCCCATTTGTACCAAAACGGGACGATTTTCTTCCCAAAGTTTCAAAACTATAGTTACGACTATATATTGGTTCCATTCGTTCCTAAAGTGGTTCAAAGCTATATTTAGAATATTATAATAATATATTCAACATTGGTTACTTCTTGGTCACCAATGTTGTCTACATTTCTCCAAATTCCCATTTGTGCCAAAACGGGACGATTTCGTTCCCAAAGTTTCAAAACTTTACTTAGGACTATATATTGGTTAGAATCCATTCTAAAGGGCTTCAAAGCTATATTTAGACTATTATACTAATATATTGAACTTTGGTTACTCTTTGGTCACCAATTTTGTCTACATTTCTTCAAATTTCAATTTGTACCAAAACGGGACGATTTCCTTCCCAAAGTTTCAAAACTATAGTTAAGACTATATATTGGTTAGAATCCTTTCTAAAGGGGTTCAAATCTATATTTAGACTAATATAGTAATATATTGAACTTTGGTTACTCCTTCGTCACCAATTTTGTTTACATTTCTTCAAATTCCCATTTGTACCAAAACGGGACGATTTTCTTCCCAAAGTTTCAAAACTATAGTTACGACTATATATTGGTTACATTCGTTTCTAAAGTGGTTCAAAGCTATATTTAGAATATTATACTAATATATTCAACATTGGTTACTCCTTGATCACAAATTTTGTCTACATTTCTTCAAATTTCCATTTGTACCAAAACGGGACGATTTTCTTCCCAAAGTTTCAATCTATAGTTAGGACTATATATTGGTTAGAATCCATTCTAAAGGGGTTCAAAGCTATATTTAGACTATTATACTAATATATTGAACTTTGGTTACTCCTTGATCACCAATTTTGTCTACATTTCTTCAAATTCCCATTTCTACCAAAACGGGACGATTTCGTTCCCAAAGTTTCAAAACTTTACTTAGGACTATATATTGGTTAGAATCCATTCTAAAGGGCTTCAAAGCTATATTTAGACTATTATACTAATATATTGAACTTTGGTTACTCCTTGATCACCAATTTTGTCTACATTTCTTCAAATTCCCATTTGTACCAAAACGGGACGATTTCGTTCCCAAAGTTTAAAAACTATACTTAGGACTATATATTGGTTAGAATCCATTCTAAAGGGCTTCAAAGCTATATTTAGACTATTATACTAATATATTGAACTTTGGTTACTCTTTGGTCACCAATTTTGTCTACATTTCTTCAAATTTCAATTTGTACCAAAACGGGACGATTTCCTTCCCAAAGTTTCAAAACTATAGTTAGGACTATATATTGGTTAGAATCCCTTCTAAAGGGGTTCAAATCTATATTTAGACTATTATAGTAATATATTGAACTTTGGTTACTCCTTGGTCACCAATTTTGTTTACATTTCCTCAAATTCCCATTTGTACCAAAACGGGACGATTTTCTTCCCAAAGTTTCAAAACTATAGTTACGACTATATATTGGTTGCATTCGTTCCTAAAGTGGTTCAAAGCTATATTTAGAATATTATAATAATATATTCAACATTGGTTACTTCTTGGTCACCAATTTTGTCTACATTTCTCCAAATTCCCATTTGTACCAAAACGGGACGATTTCGTTCCCAAAGTTTCAAAACTTTACTTAGGACTATATATTGGTTAGAATCCATTCTAAAGGGCTTCAAAGCTATATTTAGACTATTATACTAATATATTGAACTTTGGTTACTCCATGATCACCAATTCTGTCTACATTTCTTCAAATTCCCATTTGTACCAAAACGGGACGATTTCGTTCCCAAAGTTTCAAAACTTTACTTAGGACTATATATTGGTTAGAATCCATTCTAAAGGGCTTCAAAACTATATTTAGACTATTATACTAATATATTGAACTTTGGTTACTCCATGATCACCAATTTGGTCTACATTTCTCCAAATTCCAATTTGTACCAAAACGGGACGATTTTCTTCCCAAAGTTTCAAAACTATAGTTACGACTATATATTGGTTACATTCGTTTCTAAAGTGGTTCAAAGCTATATTTAGAATATTATACTAATATATTCAACATTGGTTACTCCTTGATCACAAATTTTGTCTACATTTCTTCAAATTTCCATTTGTACCAAAACGGGACGATTTTCTTCCCAAAGTTTCAATCTATAGTTAGGACTATATATTGGTTAGAATCCATTCTAAAGGGGTTCAAAGCTATATTTAGACTATTATACTAATATATTGAACTTTGGTTACTCCTTGATCACCAATTTTGTCTACATTTCTTCAAATTCCCATTTGTACCAAAACGGGACGATTTCGTTCCCAAAGTTTCAAAACTTTACTTAGGACTATATATTGGTTAGAATCCATTCTAAAGGGCTTCAAAGCTATATTTAGACTATTATACTAATATATTGAACTTTGGTTACTCCTTGATCACCAATTTTGTCTACATTTCTTCAAATTCCCATTTGTACCAAAACGGGACGATTTCGTTCCCAAAGTTTCAAAACTATACTTAGGACTATATATTGGTTAGAATCCATTCTAAACGGCTTCAAAGCTATATTTAGACTATTATACTAATATATTGAACTTTGGTTACTCTTTGGTCACCAATTTTGTCTACATTTCTTCAAATTTCAATTTGTACCAAAACGGGACGATTTCCTTCCCAAAGTTTCAAAACTATAGTTAGGACTATATATTGGTTAGAATCCCTTCTAAAGGGGTTCAAATCTATATTTAGACTATTATAGTAATATATTGAACTTTGGTTACTCCTTGGTCACCAATTTTGTTTACATTTCCTCAAATTCCCATTTGTACCAAAACGGGACGATTTTCTTCCCAAAGTTTCAAAACTATAGTTACGACTATATATTGGTTGCATTCGTTCCTAAAGTGGTTCAAAGCTATATTTAGAATATTATAATAATATATTCAACATTGGTTACTTCTTGGTCACCAATTTTGTCTACATTTCTCCAAATTCCCATTTGTACCAAAACGGGACGATTTCGTTCCCAAAGTTTCAAAACTTTACTTAGGACTATATATTGGTTAGAATCCATTCTAAAGGGCTTCAAAGCTATATTTAGACTATTATACTAATATATTGAACTTTGGTTACTCCATGATCACCAATTCTGTCTACATTTCTTCAAATTCCCATTTGTACCAAAACGGGACGATTTCGTTCCCAAAGTTTCAAAACTTTACTTAGGACTATATATTGGTTAGAATCCATTCTAAAGGGCTTCAAAACTATATTTAGACTATTATACTAATATATTGAACTTTGGTTACTCCATGATCACCAATTTTGTCTACATTTCTTCAAATTCCCATTTGTACCAAAACGGGACGATTTCGTTCCCAAAGTTTCAAAACTATACTTAGGACTATATATTGGTTAGAATCCATTCTAAACGGCTTCAAAGCTATATTTAGACTATTATACTAATATATTGAACTTTGGTTTCTCTTTGGTCACCAATTTTGTCTACATTTCTTCAAATTTCAATTTGTACCAAAACGGGACGATTTCCTTCCCAAAGTTTCAAAACTATAGTTAGGACTATATATTGGTTAGAATCCCTTCTAAAGGGGTTCAAAGCTATACTTAGACTATTATACTAATATATTGAACTTTGGTTACTCCAAGATCACCAATTTTGTCTACATTTCTTCAAATTCCCATTTGTACCAAAACGGGACGATTTCGTTCCCAAAGTTTCAAAACTATACTTAGGACTATATATTGGTTAGAATCCATTCTAAAGGGCTTCAAAGCTATATTTAGACTATTATACTAATATATTGAACTTTGGTTACTCTTTGGTCACCAATTTTGTCTACATTTCTTCAAATTTCAATTTGTACCAAAACGGGACGATTTCCTTCCCAAAGTTTCAAAACTATAGTTAGGACTATATATTGGTTAGAATCCCTTCTAAAGGGGTTCAAATCTATATTTAGACTATTATACTAATATATTGAACTTTGGTTACTCCTTGGTCACCAATTTTGTTTACATTTCTTCAAATCCCCATTTGTACCAAAACGGGACGATTTTCTTCCCAAAGTTTCAAAACTATAGTTACGACTATATATTGGTTGCATTCATTCCTAAAGTGGTTCAAAGCTATATTTAGAATATTATAATAATATATTCAACATTGGTTACTTCTTGGTCACCAATTTTGTCTACATTTCTCCAAATTCCCATTTGTACCAAAACGGGACGATTTTCTTCCCAAAGTTTCAAAACTATAGTTACGACTATATATTGGTTACATTCGTTTCTAAAGTGGTTCAAAGCTATATTTAGAATATTATACTAATATATTCAACATTGGATACTCCTTGATCACAAATTTTGTCTACATTTCTTCAAATTTCCATTTGTACCAAAACAGGACGATTTTCTTCCCAAAGTTTCAAATCTATAGTTAGGACTATATATTGGTTAGAATCCATTCTAAAGGGGTTCAAAGCTATATTTAGACTATTATACTAATATATTGAACTTTGGTTACTCCTTGATCACCAATTTTGTCTACATTTCTTCAAATTCCCATTTGTACCAAAACGGGACGATTTCGTTCCCAAAGTTTCAAAACTTTACTTAGGACTATATATTGGTTAGAATCCATTCTAAAGGGCTTCAAAGCTATATTTAGACTATTATACTAATATATTGAACTTTGGTTACTCCTTGATCACCAATTTTGTCTACATTTCTTCAAATTCCCATTTGTACCAAAACGGGACGATTTCGTTCCCAAAGTTTCAAAACTATACTTAGGACTATATATTGGTTAGAATCCATTCTAAAGGGCTTCAAAGCTATATTTAGACTATTATACTAATATATTGAACTTTGGTTACTCCTTGGTCACCAATTTTGTTTACATTTCTTCAAATTCCCATTTGTACCAAAACGGGACGATTTTCTTCCCAAAGTTTCAAAACTATAGTTACGACTATATATTGGTTGCATTCATTCCTAAAGTGGTTCAAAGCTATATTTAGAATATTATAATAATATATTCAACATTGGTTACTTCTTGGTCACCAATTTGGTCTACATTTCTCCAAATTCAAATTTGTACCAAAACGGGACGATTTTCTTCCCAAAGTTTCAAAACTATAGTTACGACTATATATTGGTTACATTCGTTTCTAAAGTGGTTCAAAGCTATATTTAGAATATTATACTAATATATTCAACATTGGTTACTCCTTGATCACAAATTTTGTCTACATTTCTTCAAATTTCCATTTGTACCAAAACAGGACGATTTTCTTCCCAAAGTTTCAAATCTATATTTAGGACTATATATTGGTTAGAATCCATTCTAAAGGGGTTCAAAGCTATATTTAGACTATTATACTAATATATTGAACTTTGGTTACTCCTTGATCACCAATTTTGTCTACATTTCTTCAAATTCCCATTTGTACCAAAACGGGACGATTTCGTTCCCAAAGTTTCAAAACTTTACTTAGGACTATATATTGGTTAGAATCCATTCTAAAGGGCTTCAAAGCTATATTTAGACTATTATACTAATATATTGAACTTTGGTTACTCCTTGGTCACCAATTTTGTTTACATTTCTTCAAATTCCCATTTGTACCAAAACGGGACGATTTTCTTCCCAAAGTTTCAAAACTATAGTTACGACTATATATTGGTTGCATTCATTCCTAAAGTGGTTCAAAGCTATATTTAGAATATTATAATAATATATTCAACAATGGTTACTTCTTGGTCACCAATTTTGTCTACATTTCTCCAAATTCCCATTTGTACCAAAACGGGACGATTTTCTTCCCAAAGTTTCAAAACTATAGTTACGACTATATATTGGTTACATTCGTTTCTAAAGTGGTTCAAAGCTATATTTAGAATATTATACTAATATATTCAACATTGGTTACTCCTTGATCACCAATTTTTTCTACATTTCCTCAAATTCCCATTTGTACCAAAACGGGACGATTTTCTTCCCAAAGTTTCAAAACTATAGTTACGACTATATATTGGTTCCATTCGTTCCTAAAGTGGTTCAAAGCTATATTTAGAATATTATAATAATATATTCAACATTGGTTACTTCTTGGTCACCAATGTTGTCTACATTTCTCCAAATTCCCATTTGTGCCAAAACGGGACGATTTCGTTCCCAAAGTTTCAAAACTTTACTTAGGACTATATATTGGTTAGAATCCATTCTAAAGGGCTTCAAAGCTATATTTAGACTATTATACTAATATATTGAACTTTGGTTACTCTTTGGTCACCAATTTTGTCTACATTTCTTCAAATTTCAATTTGTACCAAAACGGGACGATTTCCTTCCCAAAGTTTCAAAACTATAGTTAAGACTATATATTGGTTAGAATCCTTTCTAAAGGGGTTCAAATCTATATTTAGACTAATATAGTAATATATTGAACTTTGGTTACTCCTTCGTCACCAATTTTGTTTACATTTCTTCAAATTCCCATTTGTACCAAAACGGGACGATTTTCTTCCCAAAGTTTCAAAACTATAGTTACGACTATATATTGGTTGCATTCATTCCTAAAGTGGTTCAAAGCTATATTTAGAATATTATAATAATATATTCAACATTGGTTACTTCTTGGTCACCAATTTTGTCTACATTTCTCCAAATTCCCATTTGTACCAAAACGGGACGATTTTCTTCCCAAAGTTTCAAAACTATAGTTACGACTATATATTGGTTACATTCGTTTCTAAAGTGGTTCAAAGCTATATTTAGAATATTATACTAATATATTCAACATTGGTTACTCCTTGATCACAAATTTTGTCTACATTTCTTCAAATTTCCATTTGTACCAAAACAGGACGATTTTCTTCCCAAAGTTTCAAATCTATAGTTAGGACTATATATTGGTTAGAATCCATTCTAAAGGGGTTCAAAGCTATATTTAGACTATTATACTAATATATTGAACTTTGGTTACTCCTTGATCACCAATTTTGTCTACATTTCTTCAAATTCCCATTTGTACCAAAACGGGACGATTTCGTTCCCAAAGTTTCAAAACTTTACTTAGGACTATATATTGGTTAGAATCCATTCTAAAGGGCTTCAAAGCTATATTTAGACTATTATACTAATATATTGAACTTTGGTTACTCCTTGATCACCAATTTTGTCTACATTTCTTCAAATTCCCATTTGTACCAAAACGGGACGATTTCGTTCCCAAAGTTTAAAAACTATACTTAGGACTATATATTGGTTAGAATCCATTCTAAACGGCTTCAAAGCTATATTTAGACTATTATACTAATATATTGAACTTTGGTTACTCTTTGGTCACCAATTTTGTCTACATTTCTTCAAATTTCAATTTGTACCAAAACGGGACGATTTCCTTCCCAAAGTTTCAAAACTATAGTTAGGACTATATATTGGTTAGAATCCCTTCTAAAGGGGTTCAAATCTATATTTAGACTATTATAGTAATATATTGAACTTTGGTTACTCCTTGGTCACCAATTTTGTTTACATTTCCTCAAATTCCCATTTGTACCAAAACGGGACGATTTTCTTCCCAAAGTTTCAAAACTATAGTTACGACTATATATTGGTTGCATTCGTTCCTAAAGTGGTTCAAAGCTATATTTAGAATATTATAATAATATATTCAACATTGGTTACTTCTTGGTCACCAATTTTGTCTACATTTCTCCAAATTCCCATTTGTACCAAAACGGGACGATTTCGTTCCCAAAGTTTCAAAACTTTACTTAGGACTATATATTGGTTAGAATCCATTCTAAAGGGCTTCAAAGCTATATTTAGACTATTATACTAATATATTGAACTTTGGTTACTCCATGATCACCAATTCTGTCTACATTTCTTCAAATTCCCATTTGTACCAAAACGGGACGATTTCGTTCCCAAAGTTTCAAAACTTTACTTAGGACTATATATTTGTTAGAATCCATTCTAAAGGGCTTCAAAACTATATTTAGACTATTATACTAATATATTGAACTTTGGTTACTCCATGATCACCAATTTTGTCTACATTTCTTCAAATTCCCATTTGTACCAAAACGGGACGATTTCGTTCCCAAAGTTTCAAAACTATACTTAGGACTATATATTGGTTAGAATCCATTCTAAACGGCTTCAAAGCTATATTTAGACTATTATACTAATATATTGAACTTTGGTTTCTCTTTGGTCACCAATTTTGTCTACATTTCTTCAAATTTCAATTTGTACCAAAACGGGACGATTTCCTTCCCAAAGTTTCAAAACTATAGTTAGGACTATATATTGGTTAGAATCCCTTCTAAAGGGGTTCAAAGCTATACTTAGACTATTATACTAATATATTGAACTTTGGTTACTCCAAGATCACCAATTTTGTCTACATTTCTTCAAATTCCCATTTGTACCAAAACGGGACGATTTCGTTCCCAAAGTTTCAAAACTATACTTAGGACTATATATTGGTTAGAATCCATTCTAAAGGGCTTCAAAGCTATATTTAGACTATTATACTAATATATTGAACTTTGGTTACTCTTTGGTCACCAATTTTGTCTACATTTCTTCAAATTTCAATTTGTACCAAAACGGGACGATTTCCTTCCCAAAGTTTCAAAACTATAGTTAGGACTATATATTGGTTAGAATCCCTTCTAAAGGGGTTCAAATCTATATTTAGACTATTATACTAATATATTGAACTTTGGTTACTCCTTGGTCACCAATTTTGTTTACATTTCTTCAAATCCCCATTTGTACCAAAACGGGACGATTTTCTTCCCAAAGTTTCAAAACTATAGTTACGACTATATATTGGTTGCATTCATTCCTAAAGTGGTTCAAAGCTATATTTAGAATATTATAATAATATATTCAACATTGGTTACTTCTTGGTCACCAATTTTGTCTACATTTCTCCAAATTCCCATTTGTACCAAAACGGGACGATTTTCTTCCCAAAGTTTCAAAACTATAGTTACGACTATATATTGGTTACATTCGTTTCTAAAGTGGTTCAAAGCTATATTTAGAATATTATACTAATATATTCAACATTGGATACTCCTTGATCACAAATTTTGTCTACATTTCTTCAAATTTCCATTTGTACCAAAACAGGACGATTTTCTTCCCAAAGTTTCAAATCTATAGTTAGGACTATATATTGGTTAGAATCCATTCTAAAGGGGTTCAAAGCTATATTTAGACTATTATACTAATATATTGAACTTTGGTTACTCCTTGATCACCAATTTTGTCTACATTTCTTCAAATTCCCATTTGTACCAAAACGGGACGATTTCGTTCCCAAAGTTTCAAAACTTTACTTAGGACTATATATTGGTTAGAATCCATTCTAAAGGGCTTCAAAGCTATATTTAGACTATTATACTAATATATTGAACTTTGGTTACTCCTTGATCACCAATTTTGTCTACATTTCTTCAAATTCCCATTTGTACCAAAACGGGACGATTTCGTTCCCAAAGTTTCAAAACTATACTTAGGACTATATATTGGTTAGAATCCATTCTAAAGGGCTTCAAAGCTATATTTAGACTATTATACTAATATATTGAACTTTGGTTACTCCTTGGTCACCAATTTTGTTTACATTTCTTCAAATTCCCATTTGTACCAAAACGGGACGATTTTCTTCCCAAAGTTTCAAAACTATAGTTACGACTATATATTGGTTGCATTCATTCCTAAAGTGGTTCAAAGCTATATTTAGAATATTATAATAATATATTCAACATTGGTTACTTCTTGGTCACCAATTTGGTCTACATTTCTCCAAATTCAAATTTGTACCAAAACGGGACGATTTTCTTCCCAAAGTTTCAAAACTATAGTTACGACTATATATTGGTTACATTCGTTTCTAAAGTGGTTCAAAGCTATATTTAGAATATTATACTAATATATTCAACATTGGTTACTCCTTGATCACAAATTTTGTCTACATTTCTTCAAATTTCCATTTGTACCAAAACAGGACGATTTTCTTCCCAAAGTTTCAAATCTATATTTAGGACTATATATTGGTTAGAATCCATTCTAAAGGGGTTCAAAGCTATATTTAGACTATTATACTAATATATTGAACTTTGGTTACTCCTTGATCACCAATTTTGTCTACATTTCTTCAAATTCCCATTTGTACCAAAACGGGACGATTTCGTTCCCAAAGTTTCAAAACTTTACTTAGGACTATATATTGGTTAGAATCCATTCTAAAGGGCTTCAAAGCTATATTTAGACTATTATACTAATATATTGAACTTTGGTTACTCCTTGGTCACCAATTTTGTTTACATTTCTTCAAATTCCCATTTGTACCAAAACGGGACGATTTTCTTCCCAAAGTTTCAAAACTATAGTTACGACTATATATTGGTTGCATTCATTCCTAAAGTGGTTCAAAGCTATATTTAGAATATTATAATAATATATTCAACAATGGTTACTTCTTGGTCACCAATTTTGTCTACATTTCTCCAAATTCCCATTTGTACCAAAACGGGACGATTTTCTTCCCAAAGTTTCAAAACTATAGTTACGACTATATATTGGTTACATTCGTTTCTAAAGTGGTTTAAAGCTATATCTAGAATATTATACTAATATATTCAACATTGGTTACTCCTTGATCACCAATTTTTTCTACATTTCCTCAAATTCCCATTTGTACCAAAACGGGACGATTTTCTTCCCAAAGTTTCAAAACTATAGTTACGACTATATATTGGTTCCATTCGTTCCTAAAGTGGTTCAAAGCTATATTTAGAATATTATAATAATATATTCAACATTGGTTACTTCTTGGTCACCAATGTTGTCTACATTTCTCCAAATTCCCATTTGTGCCAAAACGGGACGATTTCGTTCCCAAAGTTTCAAAACTTTACTTAGGACTATATATTGGTTAGAATCCATTCTAAAGGGCTTCAAAGCTATATTTAGACTATTATACTAATATATTGAACTTTGGTTACTCTTTGGTCACCAATTTTGTCTACATTTCTTCAAATTTCAATTTGTACAAAAACGGGACGATTTCCTTCCCAAAGTTTCAAAACTATAGTTAAGACTATATATTGGTTAGAATCCTTTCTAAAGGGGTTCAAATCTATATTTAGACTAATATAGTAATATATTGAACTTTGGTTACTCCTTCGTCACCAATTTTGTTTACATTTCTTCAAATTCCCATTTGTACCAAAACGGGACGATTTTCTTCCCAAAGTTTCAAAACTATAGTTACGACTATATATTGGTTGCATTCATTCCTAAAGTGGTTCAAAGCTATATTTAGAATATTATAATAATATATTCAACATTGGTTACTTCTTGGTCACCAATTTTGTCTACATTTCTCCAAATTCCCATTTGTACCAAAACGGGACGATTTTCTTCCCAAAGTTTCAAAACTATAGTTACGACTATATATTGGTTACATTCGTTTCTAAAGTGGTTCAAAGCTATATTTAGAATATTATACTAATATATTCAACATTGGTTACTCCTTGATCACAAATTTTGTCTACATTTCTTCAAATTTCCATTTGTACCAAAACAGGACGATTTTCTTCCCAAAGTTTCAAATCTATAGTTAGGACTATATATTGGTTAGAATCCATTCTAAAGGGGTTCAAAGCTATATTTAGACTATTATACTAATATATTGAACTTTGGTTACTCCTTGATCACCAATTTTGTCTACATTTCTTCAAATTCCCATTTGTACCAAAACGGGACGATTTCGTTCCCAAAGTTTCAAAACTTTACTTAGGACTATATATTGGTTAGAATCCATTCTAAAGGGCTTCAAAGCTATATTTAGACTATTATACTAATATATTGAACTTTGGTTACTCCTTGATCACCAATTTTGTCTACATTTCTTCAAATTCCCATTTGTACCAAAACGGGACGATTTCGTTCCCAAAGTTTCAAAACTATACTTAGGACTATATATTGGTTAGAATCCATTCTAAAGGGCTTCAAAGCTATATTTAGACTATTATACTAATATATTGAACTTTGGTTACTCCTTGGTCACCAATTTTGTTTACATTTCTTCAAATTCCCATTTGTACCAAAACGGGACGATTTTCTTCCCAAAGTTTCAAAACTATAGTTACGACTATATATTGGTTGCATTCATTCCTAAAGTGGTTCAAAGCTATATTTAGAATATTATAATAATATATTCAACATTGGTTACTTATTGGTCACCAATTTGGTCTACATTTCTCCAAATTCCAATTTGTACCAAAACGGGACGATTTTCTTCCCAAAGTTTCAAAACTATAGTTACGACTATATATTGGTTACATTCGTTTCTAAAGTGGTTCAAAGCTATATTTAGAATATTATACTAATATATTCAACATTGGTTACTCCTTGATCACAAATTTTGTCTACATTTCTTCAAATTTCCATTTGTACCAAAACAGGACGATTTTCTTCCCAAAGTTTCAAATCTATATTTAGGACTATATATTGGTTAGAATCCATTCTAAAGGGGTTCAAAGCTATATTTAGACTATTATACTAATATATTGAACTTTGGTTACTCCTTGATCACCAATTTTGTCTACATTTCTTCAAATTCCCATTTGTACCAAAACGGGACGATTTCGTTCCCAAAGTTTCAAAACTTTACTTAGGACTATATATTGGTTAGAATCCATTCTAAAGGGCTTCAAAGCTATATTTAGACTATTATACTAATATATTGAACTTTGGTTACTCCTTGGTCACCAATTTTGTTTACATTTCTTCAAATTCCCATTTGTACCAAAACGGGACGATTTTCTTCCCAAAGTTTCAAAACTATAGTTACGACTATATATTGGTTGCATTCATTCCTAAAGTGGTTCAAAGCTATATTTAGAATATTATAATAATATATTCAACAATGGTTACTTCTTGGTCACCAATTTTGTCTACATTTCTCCAAATTCCCATTTGTACCAAAACGGGACGATTTTCTTCCCAAAGTTTCAAAACTATAGTTACGACTATATATTGGTTCCTTTCGTTCCTAAAGTGGTTCAAAGCTATATTTAGAATATTATAATAATATATTCAACATTGGTTACTTCTTGGTCACCAATGTTGTCTACATTTCTCCAAATTCCCATTTGTGCCAAAACGGGACGATTTCGTTCCCAAAGTTTCAAAACTTTACTTAGGACTATATATTGGTTAGAATCCATTCTAAAGGGCTTCAAAGCTATATTTAGACTATTATACTAATATATTGAACTTTGGTTACTCTTTGGTCACCAATTTTGTCTACATTTCTTCAAATTTCAATTTGTACCAAAACGGGACGATTTCCTTCCCAAAGTTTCAAAACTATAGTTAAGACTATATATTGGTTAGAATCCTTTCTAAAGGGGTTCAAATCTATATTTAGACTAATATAGTAGTATATTGAACTTTGGTTACTCCTTCGTCACCAATTTTGTTTACATTTCTTCAAATTCCCATTTGTACCAAAACGGGACGATTTTCTTCCCAAAGTTTCAAAACTATAGTTACGACTATATATTGGTTACATTCGTTTCTAAAGTGGTTCAAAGCTATATTTAGAATATTATACTAATATATTCAACATTGGTTACTCCTTGATCACAAATTTTGTCTACATTTCTTCAAATTTCCATTTGTACCAAAACAGGACGATTTTCTTCCCAAAGTTTCAAATCTATAGTTAGGACTATATATTGGTTAGAATCCATTCTAAAGGGGTTCAAAGCTATATTTAGACTATTATACTAATATATTGAACTTTGGTTACTCCTTGATCACCAATTTTGTCTACATTTCTTCAAATTCCCATTTGTACCAAAACGGGACGATTTCGTTCCCAAAGTTTCAAAACTTTACTTAGGACTATATATTGGTTAGAATCCATTCTAAAGGGCTTCAAAGCTATATTTAGACTATTATACTAATATATTGAACTTTGGTTACTCCTTGATCACCAATTTTGTCTACATTTCTTCAAAATCCCATTTGTACCAAAACGGGACGATTTCGTTCCCAAAGTTTCAAAACTATACTTAGGACTATATATTGGTTAGAATCCATTCTAAAGGGCTTCAAAGCTATATTTAGACTATTATACTAATATATTGAACTTTGGTTACTCTTTGGTCACCAATTTTGTCTACATTTCTTCAAATTTCAATTTGTACCAAAACGGGACGATTTCCTTCCCAAAGTTTCAAAACTATAGTTAGGACTATATATTGGTTAGAATCCCTTCTAAAGGGGTTCAAATCTATATTTAGACTATTATAGTAATATATTGAACTTTGGTTACTCCTTGGTCACCAATTTTGTTTACATTTCCTCAAATTCCCATTTGTACCAAAACGGGACGATTTTCTTCCCAAAGTTTCAAAACTATAGTTACGACTATATATTGGTTGCATTCGTTCCTAAAGTGGTTCAAAGCTATATTTAGAATATTATAATAATATATTCAACATTGGTTACTTCTTGGTCACCAATTTTGTCTACATTTCTCCAAATTCCCATTTGTACCAAAACCGGACGATTTCGTTCCCAAAGTTTCAAAACTTTACTTAGGACTATATATTGGTTAGAATCCATTCTAAAGGGCTTCAAAGCTATATTTAGACTATTATACTAATATATTGAACTTTGGTTACTCCATGATCACCAATTTTGTCTACATTTCTTCAAATTCCCATTTGTACCAAAACGGGACGATTTCGTTCCCAAAGTTTCAAAACTATACTTAGGACTATATATTGGTTAGAATCCATTCTAAACGGCTTCAAAGCTATATTTAGACTATTATACTAATATATTGAACTTTGGTTACTCTTTGGTCACCAATTTTGTCTACATTTCTTCAAATTTCAATTTGTACCAAAACGGGACGATTTCCTTCCCAAAGTTTCAAAACTATAGTTAGGACTATATATTGGTTAGAATCCCTTCTAAAGGGGTTCAAAGCTATACTTAGACTATTATACTAATATATTGAACTTTGGTTACTCCATGATCACCAATTTTGTCTACATTTCTTCAAATTCCCATTTGTACCAAAACGGGACGATTTCGTTTCCAAAGTTTCAAAACTATACTTAGGACTATATATTGGTTAGAATCCATTCTAAAGGGCTTCAAAGCTATATTTAGACTATTATACTAATATATTGAACTTTGGTTACTCTTTGGTCACCAATTTTGTCTACATTTCTTCAAATTTCAATTTGTACCAAAACGGGACGATTTCCTTCCCAAAGTTTCAAAACTATAGTTAGGACTATATATTGGTTAGAATCCCTTCTAAAGGGGTTCAAATCTATATTTAGACTATTATACTAATATATTGAACTTTGGTTACTCCTTGGTCACCAATTTTGTTTACATTTCTTCAAATCCCCATTTGTACCAAAACGGGAAGATTTTCTTCCCAAAGTTTCAAAACTATAGTTACGACTATATATTGGTTGCATTCATTCCTAAAGTGGTTCAAAGCTATATTTAGAATATTATAATAATATATTCAACATTGGTTACTTATTAGTCACCAATTTTGTCTACATTTCTCCAAATTCCCATTTGTACCAAAACGGGACGATTTTCTTCCCAAAGTTTCAAAACTATAGTTACGACTATATATTGGTTACATTCGTTTCTAAAGTGGTTCAAAGCTATATTTAGAATATTATACTAATATATTCAACATTGGTTACTCCTTGATCACAAATTTTGTCTACATTTCTTCAAATTTCCATTTGTACCAAAACAGGACGATTTTCTTCCCAAAGTTTCAAATCTATAGTTAGGACTATATATTGGTTAGAATCCATTCTAAAGGGGTTCAAAGCTATATTTAGACTATTATACTAATATATTGAACTTTGGTTACTCCTTGATCACCAATTTTGTCTACATTTCTTCAAATTCCCATTTGTACCAAAACGGGACGATTTCGTTCCCAAAGTTTCAAAACTTTACTTAGGACTATATATTGGTTAGAATCCATTCTAAAGGGCTTCAAAGCTATATTTAGACTATTATACTAATATATTGAACTTTGGTTACTCCTTGATCACCAATTTTGTCTACATTTCTTCAAAATCCCATTTGTACCAAAACGGGACGATTTCGTTCCCAAAGTTTCAAAACTATACTTAGGACTATATATTGGTTAGAATCCATTCTAAAGGGCTTCAAAGCTATATTTAGACTATTATACTAATATATTGAACTTTGGTTACTCTTTGGTCACCAATTTTGTCTACATTTCTTCAAATTTCAATTTGTACCAAAACGGGACGATTTCCTTCCCAAAGTTTCAAAACTATAGTTAGGACTATATATTGGTTAGAATCCCTTCTAAAGGGGTTCAAATCTATATTTAGACTATTATAGTAATATATTGAACTTTGGTTACTCCTTGGTCACCAATTTTGTTTACATTTCCTCAAATTCCCATTTGTACCAAAACGGGACGATTTTCTTCCCAAAGTTTCAAAACTATAGTTACGACTATATATTGGTTGCATTCGTTCCTAAAGTGGTTCAAAGCTATATTTAGAATATTATAATAATATATTCAACATTGGTTACTTCTTGGTCACCAATTTTGTCTACATTTCTCCAAATTCCCATTTGTACCAAAACGGGACGATTTCGTTCCCAAAGTTTCAAAACTTTACTTAGGACTATATATTGGTTAGAATCCATTCTAAAGGGCTTCAAAGCTATATTTAGACTATTATACTAATATATTGAACTTTGGTTACTCCATGATCACCAATTTTGTCTACATTTCTTCAAATTCCCATTTGTACCAAAACGGGACGATTTCGTTCCCAAAGTTTCAAAACTATACTTAGGACTATATATTGGTTAGAATCCATTCTAAACGGCTTCAAAGCTATATTTAGACTATTATACTAATATATTGAACTTTGGTTACTCTTTGGTCACCAATTTTGTCTACATTTCTTCAAATTTCAATTTGTACCAAAACGGGACGATTTCCTTCCCAAAGTTTCAAAACTATAGTTAGGACTATATATTGGTTAGAATCCCTTCTAAAGGGGTTCAAAGCTATACTTAGACTATTATACTAATATATTGAACTTTGGTTACTCCATGATCACCAATTTTGTCTACATTTCTTCAAATTCCCATTTGTACCAAAACGGGACGATTTCGTTTCCAAAGTTTCAAAACTATACTTAGGACTATATATTGGTTAGAATCCATTCTAAAGGGCTTCAAAGCTATATTTAGACTATTATACTAATATATTGAACTTTGGTTACTCTTTGGTCACCAATTTTGTCTACATTTCTTCAAATTTCAATTTGTACCAAAACGGGACGATTTCCTTCCCAAAGTTTCAAAACTATAGTTAGGACTATATATTGGTTAGAATCCCTTCTAAAGGGGTTCAAATCTATATTTAGACTATTATACTAATATATTGAACTTTGGTTACTCCTTGGTCACCAATTTTGTTTACATTTCTTCAAATCCCCATTTGTACCAAAACGGGAAGATTTTCTTCCCAAAGTTTCAAAACTATAGTTACGACTATATATTGGTTGCATTCATTCCTAAAGTGGTTCAAAGCTATATTTAGAATATTATAATAATATATTCAACATTGGTTACTTATTAGTCACCAATTTTGTCTACATTTCTCCAAATTCCCATTTGTACCAAAACGGGACGATTTTCTTCCCAAAGTTTCAAAACTATAGTTACGACTATATATTGGTTACATTCGTTTCTAAAGTGGTTCAAAGCTATATTTAGAATATTATACTAATATATTCAACATTGGTTACTCCTTGATCACAAATTTTGTCTACATTTCTTCAAATTTCCATTTGTACCAAAACAGGACGATTTTCTTCCCAAAGTTTCAAATCTATAGTTAGGACTATATATTGGTTAGAATCCATTCTAAAGGGGTTCAAAGCTATATTTAGACTATTATACTAATATATTGAACTTTGGTTACTCCTTGATCACCAATTTTGTCTACATTTCTTCAAATTCCCATTTGTACCAAAACGGGACGATTTCGTTCCCAAAGTTTCAAAACTTTACTTAGGACTATATATTGGTTAGAATCCATTCTAAAGGGCTTCAAAGCTATATTTAGACTATTATACTAATATATTGAACTTTGGTTACTCCTTGATCACCAATTTTGTCTACATTTCTTCAAATTCCCATTTGTACCAAAACGGGACGATTTCGTTCCCAAAGTTTCAAAACTATACTTAGGACTATATATTGGTTAGAATCCATTCTAAAGGGCTTCAAAGCTATATTTAGACTATTATACTAATATATTGAACTTTGGTTACTCTTTGGTCACCAATTTTGTCTACATTTCTTCAAATTTCAATTTGTACCAAAACGGGACGATTTCCTTCCCAAAGTTTCAAAACTATAGTTAGGACTATATATTGGTTAGAATCCCTTCTAAAGGGGTTCAAACCTATATTTAGACTATTATAGTAATATATTGAACTTTGGTTACTCCTTGGTCACCAATTTTGTTTACATTTCCTCAAATTCCCATTTGTACCAAAACGGGACGATTTTCTTCCCAAAGTTTCAAAACTATAGTTACGACTATATATTGGTTGCATTCGTTCCTAAAGTGGTTCAAAGCTATATTTAGAATATTATAATAATATATTCAACATTGGTTACTTCTTGGTCACCAATTTTGTCTACATTTCTCCAAATTCTCATTTGTACCAAAACGGGACGATTTCGTTCCCAAAGTTTCAAAATTTTACTTAGGACTATATATTGGTTTGAATCCATTCTAAAGGGCTTCAAAGCTATATTTAGACTATTATACTAATATATTGAACTTTGGTTACTCCATGATCACCAATTTTGTCTACATTTCTTCAAATTCCCATTTGTACCAAAACGGGACGATTTCGTTCCCAAAGTTTCAAAACTATACTTAGGACTATATATTGGTTAGAATCCATTCTAAAGGGCTTCAAAGCTATATTTAGACTATTATACTAATATATTGAACTTTGGTTACTCTTTGGTCACCAATTTTGTCTACATTTCTTCAAATTTCAATTTGTACTAAAACGGGACGATTTCCTTCCCAAAGTTTCAAAACTATAGTTAGGACTATATATTGGTTAGAATCCTTTCTAAAGGGGTTCAAATCTATATTTAGACTAATATAGTAATATATTGAACTTTGGTTACTCCTTGGTCACCAATTTTGTTTACATTTCTTCAAATTCCCATTTGTACCAAAACGGGACGATTTTCTTCCCAAAGTTTCAAAACTATAGTTACGACTATATATTGGTTGCATTCATTCCTAAAGTGGTTCAAAGCTATATTGAGAATATTATAATAATATATTCAACAATGGTTACTTCTTGGTCACCAATTTTGTCTACATTTCTCCAAATTCCCATTTGTACCAAAACGGGACGATTTTCTTCCCAAAGTTTCAAAACTATAGTTACGACTATATATTGGTTACATTCGTTTCTAAAGTGGTTCAAAGCTATATTTAGAATATTATACTAATATATTCAACATTGGTTACTCCTTGATCACCAATTTTGTCTACATTTCTTCAAATTTCCATTTGTACCAAAACGGGACGATTTTCTTCCCAAAGTTTCAAAACTATAGTTAGGACTATATATTGGTTAGAATCCATTCTAAAGGGGTTCAAAGCTATATTTAGACTATTATACCAATATATTGAACTTTGGTTACTCCTTGATGACCAATTTTGTCTACATTTCTTCAAATTCCCATTTGTACCAAAACAGGACGATTTCGTCCCCAAAGTTTCAAAACTATACTTAGGACTATAAATTGGTTAGAATCCATTCTAAAGGGCTTCAAAGCTATATTTAGACTATTATACTAATATATTGAACTTTGGTTACTCCTTGATCACCAATTTTGTCTACATTTCTTCAAATTCCCATTTGTACCAAAACGGGACGATTTCGTTCCCAAAGTTTCAAAACTTTACTTAGGACTATATATTGGTTAGAATCCATTCTAAAGGGCTTCAAATCTATATTTAGACTATTATACTAATATATTGAACTTTGGTTACTCCATGATCACCAATTTTGTCTACATTTCTTCAAATTCCCATTTGTACAAAAACGGGACGATTTCGTTCCCAAAGTTTCAAAACTATACTTAGGACTATATATTGGTTAGAATCCATTCTAAAGGGCTTCAAAGCTATATTTAGACTATTATACTAAAATATTGAACTTTGGTTACTCTTTGGTCACCAATTTTGTCTACATTTCATCAAATTTCAATTTGTACCAAAACGGGACGATTTCCTTCCCAAAGTTTCAAAACTATAGTTAGGACTATATATTGGTTAGAATCCCTTCTAAAGGGGTTCAAATCTATATTTAGACTATTATACTAATATATTGAACTTTGGTTACTCCTTGGTCACCAATTTTGTTTACATTTCTTCAAATCCCCATTTGTACCAAAACGGGACGATTTTCTTCCCAAAGTTTCAAAACTATAGTTACGACTATATATTGGTTGCATTCATTCCTAAAGTGGTTCAAAGCTATATTTAGAATATTATAATAATATATTCAACATTGGTTACTTCTTGGTCACCAATTTTGTCTACATTTCTCCAAATTCCCATTTGTACCAAAACGGGACGATTTTCTTCCCAAAGTTTCAAAACTATAGTTACGACTATATATTGGTTACATTCGTTTCTAAAGTGGTTCAAAGCTATATTTAGAATATTATACTAATATATTCAACATTGGTTACTCCTTGATCACAAATTTTGTCTACATTTCTTCAAATTTCCATTTGTACCAAAACAGGACGATTTTCTTCCCAAAGTTTCAAATCTATATTTAGGACTATATATTGGTTAGAATCCATTCTAAAGGGGTTCAAAGCTATATTTAGACTATTATACTAATATATTGAACTTTGGTTACTCCTTGATCACCAATTTTGTCTACATTTCTTCAAATTCCCATTTGTACCAAAACGGGACGATTTCTTTCCCAAAGTTTCAAAACTTTACTTAGGACTATATATTGGTTAGAATCCATTCTAAAGGGCTTCAAAGCTATATTTAGACTATTATACTAATATATTGAACTTTGGTTACTCTTTGGTCACCAATTTTGTCTACATTTCTTCAAATTTCAATTTGTACCAAAACGGGACGATTTCCTTCCCAAAGTTTCAAAACTATAGTTAGGACTATATATTGGTTAGAATCCCTTCTAAAGGGGTTCAAATCTATATTTAGACTATTATACTAATATATTGAACTTTGGTTACTCCTTGGTCACCAATTTTGTTTACATTTCTTCAAATCCCCATTTGTACCAAAACGGGACGATTTTCTTCCCAAAGTTTCAAAACTATAGTTACGACTATATATTGGTTACATTCGTTTCTAAAGTGGTTCAAAGCTATATTTAGAATATTATACTAATATATTCAACATTGGTTACTCCTTGATCACAAATTTTGTCTACATTTCTTCAAATTTCCATTTGTACCAAAACAGGACGATTTTCTTCCCAAAGTTTCAAATCTATAGTTAGGACTATATATTGGTTAGAATCCATTCTAAAGGGGTTCAAAGCTATATTTAGACTATTATACTAATATATTGAACTTTGGTTACTCCTTGATCACCAATTTTGTCTACATTTCTTCAAATTCCCATTTGTACCAAAACGGGACGATTTCGTTCCCAAAGTTTCAAAACTTTACTTAGGACTATATATTGGTTAGAATCCATTCTAAAGGGCTTCAAAGCTATATTTAGACTATTATACTAATATATTGAACTTTGGTTACTCCTTGATCACCAATTTTGTCTACATTTCTTCAAATTCCCATTTGTACCAAAACGGGACGATTTCGTTCCCAAAGTTTCAAAACTATACTTAGGACTATATATTGGTTAGAATCCATTCTAAAGGGCTTCAAAGCTATATTTAGACTATTATACTAATATATTGAACTTTGGTTACTCTTTGGTCACCAATTTTGTCTACATTTCTTCAAATTTCAATTTGTACCAAAACGGGACGATTTCCTTCCCAAAGTTTCAAAACTTTACTTAGGACTATATATTGGTTAGAATCCATTCTAAAGGGCTTCAAAGCTATATTTAGACTATTATACTAATATATTGAACTTTGGTTACTCTTTGGTCACCAATTTTGTCTACATTTCTTCAAATTTCAATTTGTACCAAAACGGGACGATTTCCTTCCCAAAGTTTCAAAACTATAGTTAGGACTATATATTGGTTAGAATCCCTTCTAAAGGGGTTCAAATCTATATTTAGACTATTATACTAATATATTGAACTTTGGTTACTCCTTGGTCACCAATTTTGTTTACATTTCTTCAAATCCCCATTTGTACCAAAACGGGACGATTTTCTTCCCAAAGTTTCAAAACTATAGTTACGACTATATATTGGTTACATTCGTTTCTAAAGTGGTTCAAAGCTATATTTAGAATATTATACTAATATATTCAACATTGGTTACTCCTTGATCACAAATTTTGTCTACATTTCTTCAAATTTCCATTTGTACCAAAACAGGACGATTTTCTTCCCAAAGTTTCAAATCTATAGTTAGGACTATATATTGGTTAGAATCCATTCTAAAGGGGTTCAAAGCTATATTTAGACTATTATACTAATATATTGAACTTTGGTTACTCCTTGATCACCAATTTTGTCTACATTTCTTCAAATTCCCATTTGTACCAAAACGGGACGATTTCGTTCCCAAAGTTTCAAAACTTTACTTAGGACTATATATTGGTTAGAATCCATTCTAAAGGGCTTCAAAGCTATATTTAGACTATTATACTAATATATTGAACTTTGGTTACTCCTTGATCACCAATTTTGTCTACATTTCTTCAAATTCCCATTTGTACCAAAACGGGACGATTTCGTTCCCAAAGTTTCAAAACTATACTTAGGACTATATATTGGTTAGAATCCATTCTAAAGGGCTTCAAAGCTATATTTAGACTATTATACTAATATATTGAACTTTGGTTACTCTTTGGTCACCAATTTTGTCTACATTTCTTCAAATTTCAATTTGTACCAAAACGGGACGATTTCCTTCCCAAAGTTTCAAAACTATAGTTAGGACTATATATTGGTTAGAATCCCTTCTAAAGGGGTTCAAATCTATATTTAGACTATTATAGTAATATATTGAACTTTGGTTACTCCTTGGTCACCAATTTTGTTTACATTTCCTCAAATTCCCATTTGTACCAAAACGGGACGATTTTCTTCCCAAAGTTTCAAAACTATAGTTACGACTATATATTGGTTGCATTCGTTCCTAAAGTGGTTCAAAGCTATATTTAGAATATTATAATAATATATTCAACATTGGTTACTTCTTGGTCACCAATTTTGTCTACATTTCTCCAAATTCTCATTTGTACCAAAACGGGACGATTTCGTTCCCAAAGTTTCAAAATTTTACTTAGGACTATATATTGGTTTGAATCCATTCTAAAGGGCTTCAAAGCTATATTTAGACTATTATACTAATATATTGAACTTTGGTTACTCCATGATCACCAATTTTGTCTACATTTCTTCAAATTCCCATTTGTACCAAAACGGGACGATTTCGTTCCCAAAGTTTCAAAACTATACTTAGGACTATATATTGGTTAGAATCCATTCTAAAGGGCTTCAAAGCTATATTTAGACTATTATACTAATATATTGAACTTTGGTTACTCTTTGGTCACCAATTTTGTCTACATTTCTTCAAATTTCAATTTGTACCAAAACGGGACGATTTCCTTCCCAAAGTTTCAAAACTATAGTTAGGACTATATATTGGTTAGAATCCTTTCTAAAGGGGTTCAAATCTATATTTAGACTAATATAGTAATATATTGAACTTTGGTTACTCCTTGGTCACCAATTTTGTTTACATTTCTTCAAATTCCCATTTGTACCAAAACGGGACGATTTTCTTCCCAAAGTTTCAAAACTATAGTTACGACTATATATTGGTTGCATTCATTCCTAAAGTGGTTCAAAGCTATATTTAGAATATTATAATAATATATTCAACAATGGTTACTTCTTGGTCACCAATTTTGTCTACATTTCTCCAAATTCCCATTTGTACCAAAACGGGACGATTTTCTTCCCAAAGTTTCAAAACTATAGTTACGACTATATATTGGTTACATTCGTTTCTAAAGTGGTTCAAAGCTATATTTAGAATATTATACTAATATATTCAACATTGGTTACTCCTTGATCACCAATTTTGTCTACATTTCTTCAAATTTCCATTTGTACCAAAACGGGACGATTTTCTTCCCAAAGTTTCAAAACTATAGTTAGGACTATATATTGGTTAGAATCCATTCTAAAGGGGTTCAAAGCTATATTTAGACTATTATACCAATATATTGAACTTTGGTTACTCCTTGATGACCAATTTTGTCTACATTTCTTCAAATTCCCATTTGTACCAAAACAGGACGATTTCGTTCCCAAAGTTTCAAAACTATACTTAGGACTATAAATTGGTTAGAATCCATTCTAAAGGGCTTCAAAGCTATATTTAGACTATTATACTAATATATTGAACTTTGGTTACTCCTTGATCACCAATTTTGTCTACATTTCTTCAAATTCCCATTTGTACCAAAACGGGACGATTTCGTTCCCAAAGTTTCAAAACTTTACTTAGGACTATATATTGGTTAGAATCCATTCTAAAGGGCTTCAAATCTACATTTAGACTATTATACTAATATATTGAACTTTGGTTACTCCATGATCACCAATTTTGTCTACATTTCTTCAAATTCCCATTTGTACAAAAACGGGACGATTTCGTTCCCAAAGTTTCAAAACTATACTTAGGACTATATATTGGTTAGAATCCATTCTAAAGGGCTTCAAAGCTATATTTAGACTATTATACTAATATATTGAAATTTGGTTACTCTTTGGTCACCAATTTTGTCTACATTTCTTCAAATTTCAATTTGTACCAAAACGGGACGATTTCCTTCCCAAAGTTTCAAAACTATAGTTAGGACTATATATTGGTTAGAATCCCTTCTAAAGTGGTTCAAAGCTATATTTAGAATATTATACTAATATATTCAACATTGGTTACTCCTTGATCACAAATTTTGTCTACATTTCTTCAAATTTCCATTTGTACCAAAACAGGACGATTTTCTTCCCAAAGTTTCAAATCTATAGTTAGGACTATATATTGGTTAGAATCCATTCTAAAGGGGTTCAAAGCTATATTTAGACTATTATACTAATATATTGAACTTTGGTTACTCCTTGATCACCAATTTTGTCTACATTTCTTCAAATTCCCATTTGTACCAAAACGGGACGATTTCGTTCCCAAAGTTTCAAAACTTTACTTAGGACTATATATTGGTTAGAATCCATTCTAAAGGGCTTCAAAGCTATATTTAGACTATTATACTAATATATTGAACTTTGGTTACTCCTTGATCACCAATTTTGTCTACATTTCTTCAAATTCCCATTTGTACCAAAACGGGACGATTTCGTTCCCAAAGTTTCAAAACTATACTTAGGACTATATATTGGTTAGAATCCATTCTAAAGGGCTTCAAAGCTATATTTAGACTATTATACTAATATATTGAACTTTGGTTACTCTTTGGTCACCAATTTTGTCTACATTTCTTCAAATTTCAATTTGTACCAAAACGGGACGATTTCCTTCCCAAAGTTTCAAAACTATAGTTAGGACTATATATTGGTTAGAATCCCTTCTAAAGGGGTTCAAATCTATATTTAGACTATTATAGTAATATATTGAACTTTGGTTACTCCTTGGTCACCAATTTTGTTTACATTTCCTCAAATTCCCATTTGTACCAAAACGGGACGATTTTCTTCCCAAAGTTTCAAAACTATAGTTACGACTATATATTGGTTGCATTCGTTCCTAAAGTGGTTCAAAGCTATATTTAGAATATTATAATAATATATTCAACATTGGTTACTTCTTGGTCACCAATTTTGTCTACATTTCTCCAAATTCTCATTTGTACCAAAACGGGACGATTTCGTTCCCAAAGTTTCAAAATTTTACTTAGGACTATATATTGGTTTGAATCCATTCTAAAGGGCTTCAAAGCTATATTTAGACTATTATACTAATATATTGAACTTTGGTTACTCCATGATCACCAATTTTGTCTACATTTCTTCAAATTCCCATTTGTACCAAAACGGGACGATTTCGTTCCCAAAGTTTCAAAACTATACTTAGGACTATATATTGGTTAGAATCCATTCTAAAGGGCTTCAAAGCTATATTTAGACTATTATACTAATATATTGAACTTTGGTTACTCTTTGGTCACCAATTTTGTCTACATTTCTTCAAATTTCAATTTGTACCAAAACGGGACGATTTCCTTCCCAAAGTTTCAAAACTATAGTTAGGACTATATATTGGTTAGAATCCTTTCTAAAGGGGTTCAAATCTATATTTAGACTAATATAGTAATATATTGAACTTTGGTTACTCCTTGGTCACCAATTTTGTTTACATTTCTTCAAATTCCCATTTGTACCAAAACGGGACGATTTTCTTCCCAAAGTTTCAAAACTATAGTTACGACTATATATTGGTTGCATTCATTCCTAAAGTGGTTCAAAGCTATATTTAGAATATTATAATAATATATTCAACAATGGTTACTTCTTGGTCACCAATTTTGTCTACATTTCTCCAAATTCCCATTTGTACCAAAACGGGACGATTTTCTTCCCAAAGTTTCAAAACTATAGTTACGACTATATATTGGTTACATTCGTTTCTAAAGTGGTTCAAAGCTATATTTAGAATATTATACTAATATATTCAACATTGGTTACTCCTTGATCACCAATTTTGTCTACATTTCTTCAAATTTCCATTTGTACCAAAACGGGACGATTTTCTTCCCAAAGTTTCAAAACTATAGTTAGGACTATATATTGGTTAGAATCCATTCTAAAGGGGTTCAAAGCTATATTTAGACTATTATACCAATATATTGAACTTTGGTTACTCCTTGATGACCAATTTTGTCTACATTTCTTCAAATTCCCATTTGTACCAAAACAGGACGATTTCGTTCCCAAAGTTTCAAAACTATACTTAGGACTATAAATTGGTTAGAATCCATTCTAAAGGGCTTCAAAGCTATATTTAGACTATTATACTAATATATTGAACTTTGGTTACTCCTTGATCACCAATTTTGTCTACATTTCTTCAAATTCCCATTTGTACCAAAACGGGACGATTTCGTTCCCAAAGTTTCAAAACTTTACTTAGGACTATATATTGGTTAGAATCCATTCTAAAGGGCTTCAAATCTACATTTAGACTATTATACTAATATATTGAACTTTGGTTACTCCATGATCACCAATTTTGTCTACATTTCTTCAAATTCCCATTTGTACAAAAACGGGACGATTTCGTTCCCAAAGTTTCAAAACTATACTTAGGACTATATATTGGTTAGAATCCATTCTAAAGGGCTTCAAAGCTATATTTAGACTATTATACTAATATATTGAAATTTGGTTACTCTTTGGTCACCAATTTTGTCTACATTTCTTCAAATTTCAATTTGTACCAAAACGGGACGATTTCCTTCCCAAAGTTTCAAAACTATAGTTAGGACTATATATTGGTTAGAATCCCTTCTAAAGGGGTTCAAATCTATATTTAGACTATTATAGTAATATATTGAACTTTGGTTACTCCTTGGTCACCAATTTTGTTTACATTTCTTCAAATTCCCATTTGTACCAAAACGGGACGATTTTCTTCCCAAAGTTTCAAAACTATAGTTACGACTATATATTGGTTGCATTCATTCCTAAAGTGGTTCAAAGCTATATTTAGAATATTATACTAATATATTCAACATTGGTTACTCCTTGATCACAAATTTTGTCTACATTTCTTCAAATTTCCATTTGTACCAAAACAGGACGATTTTCTTCCCAAAGTTTCAAATCTATATTTAGGACTATATATTGGTTAGAATCCATTCTAAAGGGGTTCAAAGCTATATTTAGACTATTATACTAATATATTGAACTTTGGTTACTCCTTGATCACCAATTTTGTCTACATTTCTTCAAATTCCCATTTGTACCAAAACGGGACGATTTCTTTCCCAAAGTTTCAAAACTTTACTTAGGACTATATATTGGTTAGAATCCATTCTAAAGGGCTTCAAAGCTATATTTAGACTATTATACTAATATATTGAACTTTGGTTACTCTTTGGTCACCAATTTTGTCTACATTTCTTCAAATTTCAATTTGTACCAAAACGGGACGATTTCCTTCCCAAAGTTTCAAAACTATAGTTAGGACTATATATTGGTTAGAATCCCTTCTAAAGGGGTTCAAATCTATATTTAGACTATTATACTAATATATTGAACTTTGGTTACTCCTTGGTCACCAATTTTGTTTACATTTCTTCAAATCCCCATTTGTACCAAAACGGGACGATTTTCTTCCCAAAGTTTCAAAACTATAGTTACGACTATATATTGGTTGCATTCATTCCTAAAGTGGTTCAAAGCTATATTTAGAATATTATAATAATATATTCAACATTGGTTACTTCTTGGTCACCAATTTTGTCTACATTTCTCCAAATTCCCATTTGTACCAAAACGGGACGATTTTCTTCCCAAAGTTTCAAAACTATAGTTACGACTATATATTGGTTACATTCGTTTCTAAAGTGGTTCAAAGCTATATTTAGAATATTATACTAATATATTCAACATTGGTTACTCCTTGATCACAAATTTTGTCTACATTTCTTCAAATTTCCATTTGTACCAAAACAGGACGATTTTCTTCCCAAAGTTTCAAATCTATAGTTAGGACTATATATTGGTTAGAATCCATTCTAAAGGGGTTCAAAGCTATATTTAGACTATTATACTAATATATTGAACTTTGGTTACTCCTTGATCACCAATTTTGTCTACATTTCTTCAAATTCCCATTTGTACCAAAACGGGACGATTTCGTTCCCAAAGTTTCAAAACTTTACTTAGGACTATATATTGGTTAGAATCCATTCTAAAGGGCTTCAAAGCTATATTTAGACTATTATACTAATATATTGAACTTTGGTTACTCCTTGATCACCAATTTTGTCTACATTTCTTCAAATTCCCATTTGTACCAAAACGGGACGATTTCGTTCCCAAAGTTTCAAAACTATACTTAGGACTATATATTGGTTAGAATCCATTCTAAAGGGCTTCAAAGCTATATTTAGACTATTATACTAATATATTGAACTTTGGTTACTCTTTGGTCACCAATTTTGTCTACATTTCTTCAAATTTCAATTTGTACCAAAACGGGACGATTTCCTTCCCAAAGTTTCAAAACTATAGTTAGGACTATATATTGGTTAGAATCCCTTCTAAAGGGGTTCAAATCTATATTTAGACTATTATAGTAATATATTGAACTTTGGTTACTCCTTGGTCACCAATTTTGTTTACATTTCCTCAAATTCCCATTTGTACCAAAACGGGACGATTTTCTTCCCAAAGTTTCAAAACTATAGTTACGACTATATATTGGTTGCATTCGTTCCTAAAGTGGTTCAAAGCTATATTTAGAATATTATAATAATATATTCAACATTGGTTACTTCTTGGTCACCAATTTTGTCTACATTTCTCCAAATTCTCATTTGTACCAAAACGGGACGATTTCGTTCCCAAAGTTTCAAAATTTTACTTAGGACTATATATTGGTTTGAATCCATTCTAAAGGGCTTCAAAGCTATATTTAGACTATTATACTAATATATTGAACTTTGGTTACTCCATGATCACCAATTTTGTCTACATTTCTTCAAATTCCCATTTGTACCAAAACGGGACGATTTCGTTCCCAAAGTTTCAAAACTATACTTAGGACTATATATTGGTTAGAATCCATTCTAAAGGGCTTCAAAGCTATATTTAGACTATTATACTAATATATTGAACTTTGGTTACTCTTTGGTCACCAATTTTGTCTACATTTCTTCAAATTTCAATTTGTACCAAAACGGGACGATTTCCTTCCCAAAGTTTCAAAACTATAGTTAGGACTATATATTGGTTAGAATCCTTTCTAAAGGGGTTCAAATCTATATTTAGACTAATATAGTAATATATTGAACTTTGGTTACTCCTTGGTCACCAATTTTGTTTACATTTCTTCAAATTCCCATTTGTACCAAAACGGGACGATTTTCTTCCCAAAGTTTCAAAACTATAGTTACGACTATATATTGGTTGCATTCATTCCTAAAGTGGTTCAAAGCTATATTTAGAATATTATAATAATATATTCAACAATGGTTACTTCTTGGTCACCAATTTTGTCTACATTTCTCCAAATTCCCATTTGTACCAAAACGGGACGATTTTCTTCCCAAAGTTTCAAAACTATAGTTACGACTATATATTGGTTACATTCGTTTCTAAAGTGGTTCAAAGCTATATTTAGAATATTATACTAATATATTCAACATTGGTTACTCCTTGATCACCAATTTTGTCTACATTTCTTCAAATTTCCATTTGTACCAAAACGGGACGATTTTCTTCCCAAAGTTTCAAAACTATAGTTAGGACTATATATTGGTTAGAATCCATTCTAAAGGGGTTCAAAGCTATATTTAGACTATTATACCAATATATTGAACTTTGGTTACTCCTTGATGACCAATTTTGTCTACATTTCTTCAAATTCCCATTTGTACCAAAACAGGACGATTTCGTTCCCAAAGTTTCAAAACTATACTTAGGACTATAAATTGGTTAGAATCCATTCTAAAGGGCTTCAAAGCTATATTTAGACTATTATACTAATATATTGAACTTTGGTTACTCCTTGATCACCAATTTTGTCTACATTTCTTCAAATTCCCATTTGTACCAAAACGGGACGATTTCGTTCCCAAAGTTTCAAAACTTTACTTAGGACTATATATTGGTTAGAATCCATTCTAAAGGGCTTCAAATCTATATTTAGACTATTATACTAATATATTGAACTTTGGTTACTCCATGATCACCAATTTTGTCTACATTTCTTCAAATTCCCATTTGTACAAAAACGGGACGATTTCGTTCCCAAAGTTTCAAAACTATACTTAGGACTATATATTGGTTAGAATCCATTCTAAAGGGCTTCAAAGCTATATTTAGACTATTATACTAATATATTGAACTTTGGTTACTCTTTGGTCACCAATTTTGTCTACATTTCTTCAAATTTCAATTTGTACCAAAACGGGACGATTTCCTTCCCAAAGTTTCAAAACTATAGTTAGGACTATATATTGGTTAGAATCCCTTCTAAAGGGGTTCAAATCTATATTTAGACTATTATAGTAATATATTGAACTTTGGTTACTCCTTGGTCACCAATTTTGTTTACATTTCTTCAAATTCCCATTTGTACCAAAACGGGACGATTTTCTTCCCAAAGTTTCAAAACTATAGTTACGACTATATATTGGTTGCATTCATTCCTAAAGTGGTTCAAAGCTATATTTAGAATATTATAATAATATATTCAACATTGGTTACTTCTTGGTCACCAATTTGGTCTACATTTCTCCAAATTCCCATTTGTACCAAAACGGGACGATTTTCTTCCCAAAGTTTCAAAACTATAGTTACGACTATATATTGGTTACATTCGTTTCTAAAGTGGTTCAAAGCTATATTTAGAATATTATACTAATATATTCAACATTGGTTACTCCTTGATCACAAATTTTGTCTACATTTCTTCAAATTTCCATTTGTACCAAAACAGGACGATTTTCTTCCCAAAGTTTCAAATCTATATTTAGGACTATATATTGGTTAGAATCCATTCTAAAGGGGTTCAAAGCTATATTTAGACTATTATACTAATATATTGAACTTTGGTTACTCCTTGATCACCAATTTTGTCTACATTTCTTCAAATTCCCATTTGTACCGAAACGGGACGATTTCTTTCCCAAAGTTTCAAAACTTTACTTAGGACTATATATTGGTTAGAATCCATTCTAAAGGGCTTCAAAGCTATATTTAGACTATTATACTAATATATTGAACTTTGGTTACTCCTTGGTCACCAATTTTGTTTACATTTCTTCAAATTCCCATTTGTACCAAAACGGGACGATTTTCTTCCCAAAGTTTCAAAACTATAGTTACGACTATATATTGGTTGCATTCATTCCTAAAGTGGTTCAAAGCTATATTTAGAATATTATAATAATATATTCAACATTGGTTACTTCTGTGTCACCAATTTGGTCTACATTTCTCCAAATTCCCATTTGTACCAAAACGGGACGATTTTCTTCCCAAAGTTTCAAAACTATAGTTACGACTATATATTGGTTACATTTGTTTCTAAAGTGGTTCAAAGCTATATTTAGAATATTATACTAATATATTCAACATTGGTTACTCCTTGATCACAAATTTTGTCTACATTTCTTCAAATTTCCATTTGTACCAAAACAGGACGATTTTCTTCCCAAAGTTTCAAATCTATATTTAGGACTATATATTGGTTAGAATCCATTCTAAAGGGGTTCAAAGCTATATTTAGACTATTATACTAATATATTGAACTTTGGTTACTCCTTGATCACCAATTTTGTCTACATTTCTTCAAATTCCCATTTGTACCAAAACGGGACGATTTCGTTCCCAAAGTTTCAAAACTTTACTTAGGACTATATATTGGTTAGAATCCATTCTAAAGGGCTTCAAAGCTATATTTAGACTATTATACTAATATATTGAACTTTGGTTACTCCTTGGTCACCAATTTTGTTTACATTTCTTCAAATTCCCATTTGTACCAAAACGGGACGATTTTCTTCCCAAAGTTTCAAAACTATAGTTACGACTATATATTGGTTGCATTCATTCCTAAAGTGGTTCAAAGCTATATTTAGAATATTATAATAATATATTCAACAATGGTTACTTCTTGGTCACCAATTTTGTCTACATTTCTCCAAATTCCCATTTGTACCAAAACGGGACGATTTTCTTCCCAAAGTTTCAAAACTATAGTTACGACTATATATTGGTTACATTCGTTTCTAAAGTGGTTCAAAGCTATATTTAGAATATTATACTAATATATTCAACATTGGTTACTCCTTGATCACCAATTTTTTCTACATTTCCTCAAATTCCCATTTGTACCAAAACGGGACGATTTTCTTCCCAAAGTTTCAAAACTATAGTTACGACTATATATTGGTTGCATTCGTTCCTAAAGTGGTTCAAAGCTATATTTAGAATATTATAATAATATATTCAACATTGGTTACTTCTTGGTCACCAATGTTGTCTACATTTCTCCAAATTCCCATTTGTGCCAAAACGGGACGATTTCGTTCCCAAAGTTTCAAAACTTTACTTAGGACTATATATTGGTTAGAATCCATTCTAAAGGGCTTCAAAGCTATATTTAGACTATTATACTAATATATTGAACTTTGGTTACTCTTTGGTCACCAATTTTGTCTACATTTCTTCCAATTTCAATTTGTACCAAAACGGGACGATTTCCTTCCCAAAGTTTCAAAACTATAGTTAGGACTATATATTGGTTAGAATCCTTTCTAAAGGGGTTCAAATCTATATTTAGACTAATATAGTAATATATTGAACTTTGGTTACTCCTTCGTCACCAATTTTGTTTACATTTCTTCAAATTCCCATTTGTACCAAAACGGGACGATTTTCTTCCCAAAGTTTCAAAACTATAGTTACGACTATATATTGGTTGCATTCATTCCTAAAGTGGTTCAAAGCTATATTTAGAATATTATAATAATATATTCAACAATGGTTACTTCTTGGTCACCAATTTTGTCTACATTTCTCCAAATTCCCATTTGTACCAAAACGGGACGATTTTCTTCCCAAAGTTTCAAAACTATAGTTAGGACTATATATTGGTTAGAATCCATTCTAAAGGGGTTCAAAGCTATATTTAGACTATTATACTAATATATTGAACTTTGGTTACTCCTTGATCACCAATTTTGTCTACATTTCTTCAAATTCCCATTTGTACCAAAACAGGACGATTTCGTTCCCAAAGTTTCAAAACTATACTTAGGACTATATATTGGTTAGAATCCATTCTGAAGGGCTTCAAAGCTATATTTAGACTATTATACTAATATATTGAACTTTGGTTACTCTTTGGTCACCAATTTGGTCTACATTTCTTCAAATTCCCATTTGCACCTAAACGGGACGAGTTTCTTCCCAAAGTTTCAAAACTATAGTTAGGACTATATATTGGTTAGAATCATTTCTAAAGGGGTTCAAATCTATATTTAGACTAATATAGTAATATATTGAACTTTGGTTACTCCTTCGTCACAAATTTGGTTTACATTTCTTCAAATTCCCATTTGTACCAAAACGGGACGATTTTCTTCCCAAAGTTTCAAAACTATAGTTACGACTATATATTGGTTGCATTCATTCCTGAAGTGGTTCAAAGCTATATTTAGAATATTATAATAATATATTCAACAATGGTTACTTCTTGGTCACCAATTTTGTCTACATTTCTCCAAATTCCCATTTGTACCAAAACGGGACGATTTTCTTCCCAAAGTTTCAAAACTATAGTTACGACTATATATTGGTTACATTCGTTTCTAAAGTGGTTCAAAGCTATATTTAGAATATTATACTAATATATTCAACATTGGTTACTCCTTGATCACCAATTTTGTCTACATTTCTTCAAATTTCCATTTGTACCAAAACAGGACGATTTCGTTCCCAAAGTTTCAAAACTATACTTAGGACTATATATTGGTTAGAATCCATTCTGAAGGGCTTCAAAGCTATATTTAGACTATTATACTAATATATTGAACTTTGGTTACTCTTTGGTCACCAATTTGGTCTACATTTCTTCAAATTCCCATTTGCACCTAAACGGGACGATTTTCTTTCCAAAGTTTCAAAACTATAGTAAGGACTATATATTGGTTAGAATCCATTCTAAAGGGGTTCAAATCTATATTTAGACTAATATAGTAATATATTGAACTTTGGTTACTCCTTCGCCACCAATTTTGTTTACATTTCTTCAAATTCCCATTTGTACCAAAACGGGACGATTTTCTTCGCAAAGTTTCAAAACTATAGTTACGACTATATATTGGTTGCATTCATTCCTAAAGTGGTTCAAAGCTATATTTAGAATATTATAATAATATATTCAACAATGGTTACTTCTTGGTCACCAATTTTGTCTACATTTCTTCAAATTTCAATTTGTACCAAAACGGGACGATTTCCTTCCCAAAGTTTCAAAACTATAGTTAGGACTATATATTGGTTAGAATCCTTTCTAAAGGGGTTCAATTCTATATTTAGACTAATATAGTAATATATTGAACTTTGGTTACTCCTTGGTCACCAATTTTGTTTACATTTCTTCAAATTCCCATTTGTACCAAAACGGGACGATTTTCTTCCCAAAGTTTCAAAACTATAGTTACGACTATATATTGGTTGCATTCATTCCTAAAGTGGTTCAAAGCTATATTTAGAATATTATAATAATATATTCAACAATGGTTACTTCTTGGTCACCAATTTTGTCTACATTTCTCCAAATTCCCATTTGTACCAAAACGGGACGATTTTCTTCCCAAAGTTTCAAAACTATAGTTACGACTATATATTGGTTACATTCGTTTCTAAAGTGGTTCAAAGCTATATTTAGAATATTATACTAATATATTCAACATTGGTTACTCCTTGATCACCAATTTTTTCTACATTTCCTCAAATTCCCATTTGTACCAAAACGGGACGATTTTCTTCCCAAAGTTTCAAAACTATAGTTACGACTATATATTGGTTGCATTCGTTCCTAAAGTAGTTCAAAGCTATATTTAGAATATTATAATAATATATTCAACATTGGTTACTTCTTGGTCACCAATGTTGTCTACATTTCTCCAAATTCCCATTTGTGCCAAAACGGGACGATTTCGTTCCCAAAGTTTCAAAACTTTACTTAGGACTATATATTGGTTAGAATCCATTCTAAAGGGCTTCAAAGCTATATTTAGACTATTATACTAATATATTGAACTTTGGTTACTCTTTGGTCACCAATTTTGTCTACATTTCTTCAAATTTCAATTTGTACCAAAACGGGACGATTTCCTTCCCAAAGTTTCAAAACTATAGTTAGGACTATATATTGGTTAGAATCCTTTCTAAAGGGGTTCAAATCTATATTTAGACTAATATAGTAATATATTGAACTTTGGTTACTCCTTGGTCACCAATTTTGTTTACATTTCTTCAAATTCCCATTTGTACCAAAACGGGACGATTTTCTTCCCAAAGTTTCAAAACTATAGTTACGACTATATATTGGTTGCATTCATTCCTAAAGTGGTTCAAAGCTATATTTAGAATATTATAATAATATATTCAACAATGGTTACTTCTTGGTCACCAATTTTGTCTACATTTCTCCAAATTCCCATTTGTACCAAAACGGGACGATTTTCTTCCCAAAGTTTCAAAACTATAGTTACGACTATATATTGGTTACATTCGTTTCTAAAGTGGTTCAAAGCTATATTTAGAATATTATACTAATATATTCAACATTGGTTACTCCTTGATCACCAATTTTGTCTACATTTCTTCAAATTTCCATTTGTACCAAAACGGGACGATTTTCTTCCCAAAGTTTCAAAACTATAGTTAGGATTATATATTGGTTAGAATCCATTCTAAAGGGGTTCAAAGCTATATTTAGACTATTATACTAATATATTGAACTTTGGTTACTCCTTGATCACCAATTTTGTCTACATTTCTTCAAATTCCCATTTGTACCAAAACAGGACGATTTCGTTCCCAAAGTTTCAAAACTATACTTAGGACTATATATTGGTTAGAATCCATTCTGAAGGGCTTCAAAGCTATATTTAGACTATTATACTAATATATTGAACTTTGGTTACTCTTTGGTCACCAATTTGGTCTACATTTCTTCAAATTCCCATTTGCACCTAAACGGGACGATTTTCTTTCCAAAGTTTCAAAACTATAGTAAGGACTATATATTGGTTAGAATCCATTCTAAAGGGGTTCAAATCTATATTTAGACTAATATAGTAATATATTGAACTTTGGTTACTCCTTCGCCACCAATTTTGTTTACATTTCTTCAAATTCCCATTTGTACCAAAACGGGACGATTTTCTTCCCAAAGTTTCAAAACTATAGTTACGACTATATATTGGTTGCATTCATTCCTAAAGTGGTTCAAAGCTATATTTAGAATATTATAATAATATATTCAACAATGGTTACTTCTTGGTCACCAATTTTGTCTACATTTCTTCAAATTTCAATTTGTACCAAAACGGGACGATTTCCTTCCCAAAGTTTCAAAACTATAGTTAGGACTATATATTGGTTAGAATCCTTTCTAAAGGGGTTCAATTCTATATTTAGACTAATATAGTAATATATTGAACTTTGGTTACTCCTTGGTCTCCAATTTTGTTTACATTTCTTCAAATTCCCATTTGTACCAAAACGGGACGATTTTCTTCCCAAAGTTACAAAACTATAGTTACGACTATATATTGGTTGCATTCATTCCTAAAGTGGTTCAAAGCTATATTTAGAATATTATAATAATATATTCAACAATGGTTACTTCTTGGTCACCAATTTTATCTACATTTCTCCAAATTCCCATTTGTACCAAAACGGGACGATTTTCTTCCCAAAGTTTCAAAACTATAGTTACGACTATATATTGGTTACATTCGTTTCTAAAGTGGTTCAAAGCTATATTTAGAATATTATACTAATATATTCAACATTGGTTACTCCTTGATCACCAATTTTGTCTACATTTCTTCAAATTTCCATTTGTACCAAAACGGGACGATTTTCTTCCCAAAGTTTCAAAACTATAGTTAGGACTATATATTGGTTAGAATCCATTCTAAAGGGGTTCAAAGCTATATTTAGAATATTATACTAATATATTCAACATTGGTTACTCCTTGATCACCAATTTTGTCTACATTTCTTCAAATTTCCATTTGTACCAAAACGGGACGATTTTCTTCCCAAAGTTTCAAAACTATAGTTAGGACTATATATTGGTTAGAATCCATTCTAAAGGGGTTCAAAGCTATATTTAGACTATTATACTAATATATTGAACTTTCGTTACTCCTTGATCACCAATTTTGTCTACATTTCTTCAAATTCCCATTTGTACCAAAACAGGACGATTTCGTTCCCAAAGTTTCAAAACTATACTTAGGACTATATATTGGTTAGAATCCATTCTGAATGGCTTCAAAGCTATATTTAGACTATTATACTAATATATTGAACTTTGGTTACTCTTTGGTCACCAATTTTGTCTACATTTCTTCAAATTTCAATTTGTACCAAAACGGGACGATTTCCTTCCCAAAGTTTCAAAACTATAGTTAGGACTATATATTGGTTAGAATCCTTTCTAAAGGGGTTCAAATCTATATTTAGACTAATATAGTAATATATTGAACTTTGGTTACTCCTTGGTCACCAATTTTGTTTACATTTCTTCAAATTCCCATTTGTACCAAAACGGGACGATTTTCTTCCCAAAGTTTCAAAACTATAGTTACGACTATATATTGGTTGCATTCATTCCTAAAGTGGTTCAAAGCTATATTTAGAATATTATAATAATATATTCAACAATGGTTACTTCTTGGTCACCAATTTTGTCTACATTTCTCCAAATTCCCATTTGTACCAAAACGGGACGATTTTCTTCCCAAAGTTTCAAAACTATAGTTACGACTATATATTGGTTACATTCGTTTCTAAAGTGGTTCAAAGCTATATTTAGAATATTATACTAATATATTCAACATTGGTTACTCCTTGATCACCAATTTTGTCTACATTTCTTCAAATTTCCATTTGTACCAAAACGGGACGATTTTCTTCCTAAAGTTTCAAAACTATAGTTAGGACTATATATTGGTTAGAATCCATTCTAAAGGGGTTCAAAGCTATATTTAGACTATTATACCAATATATTGAACTTTGGTTACTCCTTGATGACCAATTTTGTCTACATTTCTTCAAATTCCCATTTGTACCAAAACAGGACGATTTCGTTCCCAAAGTTTCAAAACTATACTTAGGACTATAAATTGGTTAGAATCCATTCTAAAGGGCTTCAAAGCTATATTTAGACTATTATACTAATATATTGAACTTTGGTTACTCCTTGATCACCAATTTTGTCTACATTTCTTCAAATTCCCATTTGTACCAAAACGGGACGATTTCGTTCCCAAAGTTTCAAAACTTTACTTAGGACTATATATTGGTTAGAATCCATTCTAAAGGGCTTCAAATCTATATTTAGACTATTATACTAATATATTGAACTTTGGTTACTCCATGATCACCAATTTTGTCTACACTTCTTCAAATTCCCATTTGTACAAAAACGGGACGATTTCGTTCCCAAAGTTTCAAAACTATACTTAGGACTATATATTGGTTAGAATCCATTCTAAAGGGCTTCAAAGCTATATTTAGACTATTATACTAATATATTGAACTTTGGTTACTCTTTGGTCACCAATTTTGTCTACATTTCTTCAAATTTCAATTTGTACCAAAACGGGACGATTTCCTTCCCAAAGTTTCAAAACTATAGTTAGGACTATATATTGGTTAGAATCCCTTCTAAAGGGGTTCAAATCTATATTTAGACTATTATAGTAATATATTGAACTTTGGTTACTCCTTGGTCACCAATTTTGTTTACATTTCTTCAAATTCCCATTTGTACCAAAACGGGACGATTTTCTTCCCAAAGTTTCAAAACTATAGTTACGACTATATATTGGTTGCATTCATTCCTAAAGTGGTTCAAAGCTATATTTAGAATATTATAATAATATATTCAACATTGGTTACTTCTTGGTCACCAATTTGGTCTACATTTCTCCAAATTCCCATTTGTACCAAAACGGGACGATTTTCTTCCCAAAGTTTCAAAACTATAGTTACGACTATATATTGGTTACATTCGTTTCTAAAGTGGTTCAAAGCTATATTTAGAATATTATACTAATATATTCAACATTGGTTACTCCTTGATCACAAATTTTGTCTACATTTCTTCAAATTTCCATTTGTACCAAAACAGGACGATTTTCTTCCCAAAGTTTCAAATCTATATTTAGGACTATATATTGGTTAGAATCCATTCTAAAGGGGTTCAAAGCTATACTTAGACTATTATACTAATATATTGAACTTTGGTTACTCCTTGATCACCAATTTTGTCTACATTTCTTCAAATTCCCATTTGTACCAAAACGGGACGATTTCGTTCCCAAAGTTTCAAAACTTTACTTAGGACTATATATTGGTTAGAATCCATTCTAAAGGGCTTCAAAGCTATATTTAGACTATTATACTAATATATTGAAATTTGGTTACTCCTTGGTCACCAATTTTGTTTACATTTCTTCAAATTCCCATTTGTACCAAAACGGGACGATTTTCTTCCCAAAGTTCAAAACTATAGTTACGACTATATATTGGTTGCATTCATTCCTAAAGTGGTTCAAAGCTATATTTAGAATATTATAATAATATATTCAACAATGGTTACTTCTTGGTCACCAATTTTGTCTACATTTCTCCAAATTCCCATTTGTACCAAAACGGGACGATTTTCTTCCCAAAGTTTCAAAACTATAGTTACGACTATATATTGGTTACATTCGTTTCTAAAGTGGTTCAAAGCTATATTTAGAATATTATACTAATATATTCAACATTGGTTACTCCTTGATCACCAATTTTTTCTACATTTCCTCAAATTCCCATTTGTACCAAAACGGGACGATTTTCTTCCCAAAGTTTCAAAACTATAGTTACGACTATATATTGGTTGCATTCGTTCCTAAAGTGGTTCAAAGCTATATTTAGAATATTATAATAATATATTCAACATTGGTTACTTCTTGGTCACCAATGTTGTCTACATTTCTCCAAATTCCCATTTGTGCCAAAACGGGACGATTTCGTTCCCAAAGTTTCAAAACTTTACTTAGGACTATATATTGGTTAGAATCCATTCTAAAGGGCTTCAAAGCTATATTTAGACTATTATACTAATATATTGAACTTTGGTTACTCTTTGGTCACCAATTTTGTCTACATTTCTTCAAATTTCAATTTGTACCAAAACGGGACGATTTCCTTCCCAAAGTTTCAAAACTATAGTTAAGACTATATATTGGTTAGAATCCTTTCTAAAGGGGTTCAAATCTATATTTAGACTAATATAGTAATATATTGAACTTTGGTTACTCCTTCGTCACCAATTTTGTTTACATTTCTTCAAATTCCCATTTGTACCAAAACGGGACGATTTTCTTCCCAAAGTTTCAAAACTATAGTTACGACTATATATTGGTTGCATTCATTCCTAAAGTGGTTCAAAGCTATATTTAGAATATTATAATAATATATTCAACAATGGTTACTTCTTGGTCACCAATTTTGTCTACATTTCTCCAAATTCCCATTTGTACCAAAACGGGACGATTTTCTTCCCAAAGTTTCAAAACTATAGTTACGACTATATATTGGTTACATTCGTTTCTAAAGTGGTTCAAAGCTATATTTAGAATATTATACTAATATATTCAACATTGGTTACTCCTTGATCACCAATTTTGTCTACATTTCTTCAAATTTCCATTTGTACCAAAACGGGACGATTTTCTTCCCAAAGTTTCAAAACTATAGTTAGGACTATATATTGGTTAGAATCCATTCTAAAGGGGTTCAAAGCTATATTTAGACTATTATACTAATATATTGAACTTTGGTTTCTCCTTGATCACCAATTTTGTCTACATTTCTTCAAATTCCCATTTGTACCAAAACAGGACGATTTCGTTCCCAAAGTTTCAAAACTATACTTAGGACTATATATTGGTTAGAATCCATTCTGAAGGGCTTCAAAGCTATATTTAGACTATTATACTAATATATTGAACTTTGGTTACTCTTTGGTAACCAATTTGGTCTACATTTCTTCAAATTCCCATTTGCACCTAAACGGGACGATTTTCTTTCCAAAGTTTCAAAACTATAGTAAGGACTATATATTGGTTAGAATCCATTCTAAAGGGGTTCAAATCTATATTTAGACTAATATAGTAATATATTGAACTTTGGTTACTCCTTCGCCACCAATTTTGTTTACATTTCTTCAAATTCCCATTTGTACCAAAACGGGACGATTTTCTTCCCAAAGTTTCAAAACTATAGTTACGACTATATATTGGTTGCATTCATTCCTAAAGTGGTTCAAAGCTATATTTAGACTATTATAATAATATATTCAACAATGGTTACTTCTTGGTCACCAATTTTGTCTACATTTCTTCAAATTTCAATTTGTACCAAAACGGGACGATTTCCTTCCCAAAGTTTCAAAACTATAGTTAGGACTATATATTGGTTAGAATCCTTTCTAAAGGGGTTCAATTCTATATTTAGACTAATATAGTAATATATTGAACTTTGGTTACTCCTTGGTCACCAATTTTGTTTACATTTCTTCAAATTCCCATTTGTACCAAAACGGGACGATTTTCTTCCCAAAGTTTCAAAACTATAGTTACGACTATATATTGGTTGCATTCATTCCTAAAGTGGTTCAAAGCTATATTTAGAATATTATAATAATATATTCAACAATGGTTACTTCTTGGTCACCAATTTTATCTACATTTCTCCAAATTCCCATTTGTACCAAAACGGGACGATTTTCTTCCCAAAGTTTCAAAACTATAGTTACGACTATATATTGGTTACATTCGTTTCTAAAGTGGTTCAAAGCTATATTTAGAATATTATACTAATATATTCAACATTGGTTACTCCTTGATCACCAATTTTGTCTACATTTCTTCAAATTTCCATTTGTACCAAAACGGGACGATTTTCTTCCCAAAGTTTCAAAACTATAGTTACGACTATATATTGGTTACATTCGTTTCTAAAGTGGTTCAAAGCTATATTTAGAATATTATACTAATATATTCAACATTGGTTACTCCTTGATCACCAATTTTGTCTACATTTCTTCAAATTTCCATTTGTACCAAAACGGGACGATTTTCTTCCCAAAGTTTCAAAACTATAGTTAGGACTATATATTGGTTAGAATCCATTCTAAAGGGGTTCAAAGCTATATTTAGACTATTATACTAATATATTGAACTTTGGTTACTCCTTGATCACCAATTTTGTCTACATTTCTTCAAATTCCCATTTGTACCAAAACGGGACGATTTTCTTCCCAAAGTTTCAAAACTATAGTTACGACTATATATTGGTTACATTCGTTTCTAAAGTGGTTCAAAGCTATATTTAGAATATTATACTAATATATTCAACATTGGTTACTCCTTGATCACCAATTTTGTCTACATTTCTTCAAATTTCCATTTGTACCAAAACGGGACGATTTTCTTCCCAAAGTTTCAAAACTATAGTTAGGACTATATATTGGTTAGAATCCATTCTAAAGGGGTTCAAAGCTATATTTAGACTATTATACTAATATATTGAACTTTGGTTACTCCTTGATCACCAATTTTGTCTACATTTCTTCAAATTCCCATTTGTACCAAAACAGGACGATTTCGTTCCCAAAGTTTCAAAACTATACTTAGGACTATATATTGGTTAGAATCCATTGTGAAGGGCTTCAAAGCTATATTTAGACTATTATACTAATATATTGAACTTTGGTTACTCTTTGGTAACCAATTTGGTCTACATTTCTTCAAATTCCCATTTGCACCTAAACGGGACGATTTTCTTTCCAAAGTTTCAAAACTATAGTAAGGACTATATATTGGTTAGAATCCATTCTAAAGGGGTTCAAATCTATATTTAGACTAATATAGTAATATATTGAACTTTGGTTACTCCTTCGCCACCAATTTTGTTTACATTTCTTCAAATTCCCATTTGTACCAAAACGGGACGATTTTCTTCCCAAAGTTTCAAAACTATAGTTACGACTATATATTGGTTGCATTCATTCCTAAAGTGGTTCAAAGCTATATTTAGACTATTATAATAATATATTCAACAATGGTTACTTCTTGGTCACCAATTTTGTCTACATTTCTTCAAATTTCAATTTGTACCAAAACGGGACGATTTCCTTCCCAAAGTTTCAAAACTATAGTTAGGACTATATATTGGTTAGAATCCTTTCTAAAGGGGTTCAATTCTATATTTAGACTAATATAGTAATATATTGAACTTTGGTTACTCCTTGGTCACCAATTTTGTTTACATTTCTTCAAATTCCCATTTGTACCAAAACGGGACGATTTTCTTCCCAAAGTTTCAAAACTATAGTTACGACTATATATTGGTTGCATTCATTCCTAAAGTGGTTCAAAGCTATATTTAGAATATTATAATAATATATTCAACAATGGTTACTTCTTGGTCACCAATTTTATCTACATTTCTCCAAATTCCCATTTGTACCAAAACGGGACGATTTTCTTCCCAAAGTTTCAAAACTATAGTTACGACTATATATTGGTTACATTCGTTTCTAAAGTGGTTCAAAGCTATATTTAGAATATTATACTAATATATTCAACATTGGTTACTCCTTGATCACCAATTTTGTCTACATTTCTTCAAATTTCCATTTGTACCAAAACGGGACGATTTTCTTCCCAAAGTTTCAAAACTATAGTTACGACTATATATTGGTTACATTCGTTTCTAAAGTGGTTCAAAGCTATATTTAGAATATTATACTAATATATTCAACATTGGTTACTCCTTGATCACCAATTTTGTCTACATTTCTTCAAATTTCCATTTGTACCAAAACGGGACGATTTTCTTCCCAAAGTTTCAAAACTATAGTTAGGACTATATATTGGTTAGAATCCATTCTAAAGGGGTTCAAAGCTATATTTAGACTATTATACTAATATATTGAACTTTGGTTACTCCTTGATCACCAATTTTGTCTACATTTCTTCAAATTCCCATTTGTACCAAAACGGGACGATTTTCTTCCCAAAGTTTCAAAACTATAGTTACGACTATATATTGGTTACATTCGTTTCTAAAGTGGTTCAAAGCTATATTTAGAATATTATACTAATATATTCAACATTGGTTACTCCTTGATCACCAATTTTGTCTACATTTCTTCAAATTTCCATTTGTACCAAAACGGGACGATTTTCTTCCCAAAGTTTCAAAACTATAGTTAGGACTATATATTGGTTAGAATCCATTCTAAAGGGGTTCAAAGCTATATTTAGACTATTATACTAATATATTGAACTTTGGTTACTCCTTGATCACCAATTTTGTCTACATTTCTTCAAATTCCCATTTGTACCAAAACAGGACGATTTCGTTCCCAAAGTTTCAAAACTATACTTAGGACTATATATTGGTTAGAATCCATTGTGAAGGGCTTCAAAGCTATATTTAGACTATTATACTAATATATTGAACTTTGGTTACTCTTTGGTAACCAATTTGGTCTACATTTCTTCAAATTCCCATTTGCACCTAAACGGGACGATTTTCTTCCCAAAGTTTCAAAACTATAGTTAAGACTATATATTGGTTAGAATCCTTTCTAAAGGGGTTCAAATCTATATTTAGACTAATATAGTAATATATTGAACTTTGGTTACTCCTTCGTCACCAATTTTGTTTACATTTCTTCAAATTCCCATTTGTACCAAAACGGGACGATTTTCTTCCCAAAGTTTCAAAACTATAGTTACGACTATATATTGGTTGCATTCATTCCTAAAGTGGTTCAAAGCTATATTTAGAATATTATAATAATATATTCAACAATGGTTACTTCTTGGTCACCAATTTTGTCTACATTTCTCCAAATTCCCATTTGTACCAAAACGGGACGATTTTCTTCCCAAAGTTTCAAAACTATAGTTACGACTATATATTGGTTACATTCGTTTCTAAAGTGGTTCAAAGCTATATTTAGAATATTATACTAATATATTCAACATTGGTTACTCCTTGATCACCAATTTTGTCTACATTTCTTCAAATTTCCATTTGTACCAAAACGGGACGATTTTCTTCCCAAAGTTTCAAAACTATAGTTAGGACTATATATTGGTTAGAATCCATTCTAAAGGGGTTCAAAGCTATATTTAGACTATTATACTAATATATTGAACTTTGGTTACTCCTTGATCACCAATTTTGTCTACATTTCTTCAAATTCCCATTTGTACCAAAACGGGACGATTTTCTTCCCAAAGTTTCAAAACTATAGTTACGACTATATATTGGTTACATTCGTTTCTAAAGTGGTTCAAAGCTATATTTAGAATATTATACTAATATATTCAACATTGGTTACTCCTTGATCACCAATTTTGTCTACATTTCTTCAAATTTCCATTTGTACCAAAACGGGACGATTTTCTTCCCAAAGTTTCAAAACTATAGTTAGGACTATATATTGGTTAGAATCCATTCTAAAGGGGTTCAAAGCTATATTTAGACTATTATACTAATATATTGAACTTTGGTTACTCCTTGATCACCAATTTTGTCTACATTTCTTCAAATTCCCATTTGTACCAAAACAGGACGATTTCGTTCCCAAAGTTTCAAAACTATACTTAGGACTATATATTGGTTAGAATCCATTGTGAAGGGCTTCAAAGCTATATTTAGACTATTATACTAATATATTGAACTTTGGTTACTCTTTGGTAACCAATTTGGTCTACATTTCTTCAAATTCCCATTTGCACCTAAACGGGACGATTTTCTTTCCAAAGTTTCAAAACTATAGTAAGGACTATATATTGGTTAGAATCCATTCTAAAGGGGTTCAAATCTATATTTAGACTAATATAGTAATATATTGAACTTTGGTTACTCCTTCGCCACCAATTTTGTTTACATTTCTTCAAATTCCCATTTGTACCAAAACGGGACGATTTTCTTCCCAAAGTTTCAAAACTATAGTTACGACTATATATTGGTTGCATTCATTCCTAAAGTGGTTCAAAGCTATATTTAGACTATTATAATAATATATTCAACAATGGTTACTTCTTGGTCACCAATTTTGTCTACATTTCTTCAAATTTCAATTTGTACCAAAACGGGACGATTTCCTTCCCAAAGTTTCAAAACTATAGTTAGGACTATATATTGGTTAGAATCCTTTCTAAAGGGGTTCAATTCTATATTTAGACTAATATAGTAATATATTGAACTTTGGTTACTCCTTGGTCACCAATTTTGTTTACATTTCTTCAAATTCCCATTTGTACCAAAACGGGACGATTTTCTTCCCAAAGTTTCAAAACTATAGTTACGACTATATATTGGTTGCATTCATTCCTAAAGTGGTTCAAAGCTATATTTAGAATATTATAATAATATATTCAACAATGGTTACTTCTTGGTCACCAATTTTATCTACATTTCTCCAAATTCCCATTTGTACCAAAACGGGACGATTTTCTTCCCAAAGTTTCAAAACTATAGTTACGACTATATATTGGTTACATTCGTTTCTAAAGTGGTTCAAAGCTATATTTAGAATATTATACTAATATATTCAACATTGGTTACTCCTTGATCACCAATTTTGTCTACATTTCTTCAAATTTCCATTTGTACCAAAACGGGACGATTTTCTTCCCAAAGTTTCAAAACTATAGTTACGACTATATATTGGTTACATTCGTTTCTAAAGTGGTTCAAAGCTATATTTAGAATATTATACTAATATATTCAACATTGGTTACTCCTTGATCACCAATTTTGTCTACATTTCTTCAAATTTCCATTTGTACCAAAACGGGACGATTTTCTTCCCAAAGTTTCAAAACTATAGTTAGGACTATATATTGGTTAGAATCCATTCTAAAGGGGTTCAAAGCTATATTTAGACTATTATACTAATATATTGAACTTTGGTTACTCCTTGATCACCAATTTTGTCTACATTTCTTCAAATTCCCATTTGTACCAAAACGGGACGATTTTCTTCCCAAAGTTTCAAAACTATAGTTACGACTATATATTGGTTACATTCGTTTCTAAAGTGGTTCAAAGCTATATTTAGAATATTATACTAATATATTCAACATTGGTTACTCCTTGATCACCAATTTTGTCTACATTTCTTCAAATTTCCATTTGTACCAAAACGGGACGATTTTCTTCCCAAAGTTTCAAAACTATAGTTAGGACTATATATTGGTTAGAATCCATTCTAAAGGGGTTCAAAGCTATATTTAGACTATTATACTAATATATTGAACTTTGGTTACTCCTTGATCACCAATTTTGTCTACATTTCTTCAAATTCCCATTTGTACCAAAACAGGACGATTTCGTTCCCAAAGTTTCAAAACTATACTTAGGACTATATATTGGTTAGAATCCATTCTGAAGGGCTTCAAAGCTATATTTAGACTATTATACTAATATATTGAACTTTGGTTACTCTTTGGTAACCAATTTGGTCTACATTTCTTCAAATTCCCATTTGCACCTAAACGGGACGATTTTCTTTCCAAAGTTTCAAAACTATAGTAAGGACTATATATTGGTTAGAATCCATTCTAAAGGGGTTCAAATCTATATTTAGACTAATATAGTAATATATTGAACTTTGGTTACTCCTTCGCCACCAATTTTGTTTACATTTCTTCAAATTCCCATTTGTACCAAAACGGGACGATTTTCTTCCCAAAGTTTCAAAACTATAGTTACGACTATATATTGGTTGCATTCATTCCTAAAGTGGTTCAAAGCTATATTTAGACTATTATAATAATATATTCAACAATGGTTACTTCTTGGTCACCAATTTTGTCTACATTTCTTCAAATTTCAATTTGTACCAAAACGGGACGATTTCCTTCCCAAAGTTTCAAAACTATAGTTAGGACTATATATTGGTTAGAATCCTTTCTAAAGGGGTTCAATTCTATATTTAGACTAATATAGTAATATATTGAACTTTGGTTACTCCTTGGTCACCAATTTTGTTTACATTTCTTCAAATTCCCATTTGTACCAAAACGGGACGATTTTCTTCCCAAAGTTTCAAAACTATAGTTACGACTATATATTGGTTGCATTCATTCCTAAAGTGGTTCAAAGCTATATTTAGAATATTATAATAATATATTCAACAATGGTTACTTCTTGGTCACCAATTTTATCTACATTTCTCCAAATTCCCATTTGTACCAAAACGGGACGATTTTCTTCCCAAAGTTTCAAAACTATAGTTACGACTATATATTGGTTACATTCGTTTCTAAAGTGGTTCAAAGCTATATTTAGAATATTATACTAATATATTCAACATTGGTTACTCCTTGATCACCAATTTTGTCTACATTTCTTCAAATTTCCATTTGTACCAAAACGGGACGATTTTCTTCCCAAAGTTTCAAAACTATAGTTACGACTATATATTGGTTACATTCGTTTCTAAAGTGGTTCAAAGCTATATTTAGAATATTATACTAATATATTCAACATTGGTTACTCCTTGATCACCAATTTTGTCTACATTTCTTCAAATTTCCATTTGTACCAAAACGGGACGATTTTCTTCCCAAAGTTTCAAAACTATAGTTAGGACTATATATTGGTTAGAATCCATTCTAAAGGGGTTCAAAGCTATATTTAGACTATTATACTAATATATTGAACTTTGGTTACTCCTTGATCACCAATTTTGTCTACATTTCTTCAAATTCCCATTTGTACCAAAACAGGACGATTTCGTTCCCAAAGTTTCAAAACTATACTTAGGACTATAAATTGGTTAGAATCCATTCTAAAGGGCTTCAAAGCTATATTTAGGCTATTATACTAATATATTGAACTTTGGTTACTCTTTGGTCACCATTTTTGTCTACATTTCTTCAAATTTCAATTTGTACCAAAACGGGACGATTTCGTTCCCAAAGTTTCAAAACTATAGTTAGGACTATATATTGGTTAGAATCCCTTCTAAAGGGGCTTAAATCTATATTTAGACTATTATAGTAATATATTCAACTTTGGTTACTCCTTGGTCACCAATTTTGTTTACATTTCTTCAAATTCCCATTTGTACCAAAACGGGACGATTTTCTTCCCAAAGTTTCAAAACTATAGTTAGGACTATATATTGGTTAGAATCCATTCTAAAGGGGTTCAAAGCTATATTTAGAATATTATACTAATATATTCAACATTGGTTACTCCTAGATCACCAATTTTGTCTACATTTCTTCAAATTTCCATTTGTACCAAAACGGGACGATTTTCTTCCCAAAGTTTCAAAACTATAGTTAGGACTATATATTGGTTAGAATCCATTCTAAAGGGGTTCAAAGCTATATTTAGACTATTATACTAATATATTGAACTTTGGTTACTCCTTGATCACCAATTTTGTCTACATTTCTTCAAATTCCCATTTGTACCAAAACAGGACGATTTCGTTCCCAAAGTTTCAAAACCATACTTAGGACTATATATTGGTTAGAATCCATTCTGAAGGGCTTCAAAGCTATATTTAGACTATTATACTAATATATTGAACTTTGGTTACTCTTTGGTCACCAATTTTGTCTACATTTCTTCAAATTTCAATTTGTACCAAAACGGGACGATTTCCTTCCCAAAGTTTCAAAACTATAGTTAGGACTATATATTGGTTAGAATCCTTTCTAAAGGGGTTCAAATCTATATTTAGACTAATATAGTAATATATTGAACCTTGGTTACTCCTTCGTCACCAATTTTGTTTACATTTCTTCAAATTCCCATTTGTACCAAAACGGGACGATTTTCTTCCCAAAGTTTCAAAACTATAGTTACGACTATATATTGGTTGCATTCATTCCTAAAGTGGTTCAAAGCTATATTTAGAATATTATAATAATATATTCAACAATGGTTACTTCTTGGTCACCAATTTTGTCTACATTTCTCCAAATTCCCATTTGTACCAAAACGGGACGATTTTCTTCCCAAAGTTTCAAAACTATAGTTACGACTATATATTGGTTACATTCGTTTCTAAAGTGGTTCAAAGCTATATTTAGAATATTATACTAATATATTCAACATTGGTTACTCCTTGATCACCAATTTTGTCTACATTTCTTCAAATTTCCATTTGTACCAAAACGGGACGATTTTCTTCCCAAAGTTTCAAAACTATAGTTAGGACTATATATTGGTTAGAATCCATTCTAAAGGGGTTCAAAGCTATATTTAGACTATTATACTAATATATTGAACTTTGGTTACTCCTTGATCACCAATTTTGTCTACATTTCTTCAAATTCCCATTTGTACCAAAACGGGACGATTTCCTTCCCAAAGTTTCAAAACTATAGTTAGGACTATATATTGGTTAGAATCCTTTCTAAAGGGGTTCAATTCTATATTTAGACTAATATAGTAATATATTGAACTTTGGTTACTCCTTGGTCACCAATTTTGTTTACATTTCTTCAAATTCCCATTTGTACCAAAACGGGACGATTTTCTTCCCAAAGTTTCAAAACTATAGTTACGACTATATATTGGTTGCATTCATTCCTAAAGTGGTTCAAAGCTATATTTAGAATATTATAATAATATATTCAACAATGGTTACTTCTTGGTCACCAATTTTGTCTACATTTCTCCAAATTCCCATTTGTACCAAAACGGGACGATTTTCTTCCCAAAGTTTCAAAACTATAGTTACGACTATATATTGGTTACATTCGTTTCTAAAGTGGTTCAAAGCTATATTTAGAATATTATACTAATATATTCAACATTGGTTACTCCTTGATCACCAATTTTTTCTACATTTCCTCAAATTCCCATTTGTACCAAAACGGGACGATTTTCTTCCCAAAGTTTCAAAACTATAGTTACGACTATATATTTGTTGCATTCGTTCCTAAAGTGGTTCAAAGCTATATTTAGAATATTATAATAATATATTCAACATTGGTTACTTCTTGGTCACCAATGTTGTCTACATTTCTCCAAATTCCCATTTGTGCCAAAACGGGACGATTTCGTTCCCAAAGTTTCAAAACTTTACTTAGGACTATATATTGGTTAGAATCCATTCTAAAGGGCTTCAAAGCTATATTTAGACTATTATACTAATATATTGAACTTTGGTTACTCTTTGGTCACCAATTTTGTCTACATTTCTTCAAATTTCAATTTGTACCAAAACGGGACGATTTCCTTCCCAAAGTTTCAAAACTATAGTTAGGACTATATATTGGTTAGAATCCTTTCTAAAGGGGTTCAAATCTATATTTAGACTAATATAGTAATATATTGAACTTTGGTTACTCCTTGGTCACCAATTTTGTTTACATTTCTTCAAATTCCCATTTGTACCAAAACGGGACGATTTTCTTCCCAAAGTTTCAAAACTATAGTTACGACTATATATTGGTTGCATTCATTCCTAAAGTGGTTCAAAGCTATATTTAGAATATTATAATAATATATTCAACAATGGTTACTTCTTGGTCACCAATTTTGTCTACATTTCTCCAAATTCCCATTTGTACCAAAACGGGACGATTTTCTTCCCAAAGTTTCAAAACTATAGTTACGACTATATATTGGTTACATTCGTTTCTAAAGTGGTTCAAAGCTATATTTAGAATATTATACTAATATATTCAACATTGGTTACTCCTTGATCACCAATTTTGTCTACATTTCTTCAAATTTCCATTTGTACCAAAACGGGACGATTTTCTTCCCAAAGATTCAAAACTATAGTTAGGACTATATATTGGTTAGAATCCATTCTAAAGGGGTTCAAAGCTATATTTAGACTATTATACTAATATATTGAACTTTGGTTACTCCTTGATCACCAATTTTGTCTACATTTCTTCAAATTCCCATTTGTACCAAAACAGGACGATTTCGTGCCCAAAGTTTCAAAACTATACTTAGGACTATATATTGGTTAGAATCCATTCTGAAGGTCTTCAAAGCTATATTTAGACTATTATACTAATATATTGAACTTTGGTTACTCTTTGGTCACCAATTTGGTCTACATTTCTTCAAATTCCCATTTGCACCTAAACGGGACGATTTTCTTTCCAAAGTTTCAAAACTATAGTAAGGACTATATATTGGTTAGAATCCATTCTAAAGGGGTTCAATTCTATATTTAGACTAATATAGTAATATATTCAACTTTGGTTACTCCTTCGCCACCAATTTTGTTTACATTTCTTCAAATTCCCATTTGTACCAAAACGGGACGATTTTCTTCCCAAAGTTTCAAAACTATAGTTACGACTATATATTGGTTGCATTCATTCCTAAAGTGGTTCAAAGCTATATTTAGAATATTATAATAATATATTCAACAATGGTTACTTCTTGGTCACCAATTTTGTCTACATTTCTTCAAATTTCAATTTGTACCAAAACGGGACGATTTCCTTCCCAAAGTTTCAAAACTATAGTTAGGACTATATATTGGTTAGAATCCTTTCTAAAGGGGTTCAATTCTATATTTAGACTAATATAGTAATATATTGAACTTTGGTTACTCCTTGGTCTCCAATTTTGTTTACATTTCTTCAAATTCCCATTTGTACCAAAACGGGACGATTTTCTTCCCAAAGTTTCAAAACTATAGTTACGACTATATATTGGTTGCATTCATTCCTAAAGTGGTTCAAAGCTATATTTAGAATATTATAATAATATATTCAACAATGGTTACTTCTTGGTCACCAATTTTATCTACATTTCTCCAAATTCCCATTTGTACCAAAACGGGACGATTTTCTTCCCAAAGTTTCAAAACTATAGTTACGACTATATATTGGTTACATTCGTTTCTAAAGTGGTTCAAAGCTATATTTAGAATATTATACTAATATATTCAACATTGGTTACTCCTTGATCACCAATTTTGTCTACATTTCTTCAAATTTCCATTTGTACCAAAACGGGACGATTTTCTTCCCAAAGTTTCAAAACTATAGTTAGGACTATATATTGGTTAGAATCCATTCTAAAGGGGTTCAAAGCTATATTTAGAATATTATACTAATATATTCAACATTGGTTACTCCTTGATCACCAATTTTGTCTACATTTCTTCAAATTTCCATTTGTACCAAAACGGGACGATTTTCTTCCCAAAGTTTCAAAACTATAGTTAGGACTATATATTGGTTAGAATCCATTCTAAAGGGGTTCAAAGCTATATTTAGACTATTATACTAATATATTGAACTTTCGTTACTCCTTGATCACCAATTTTGTTTACATTTCTTCAAATTCCCATTTGTACCAAAACGGGACGATTTCGTTCCCAAAGTTTCAAAACTTTACTTAGGACTATATATTGGTTAGAATCCATTCTAAAGGGCTTCAAATCTATATTTAGACTATTATACTAATATATTGAACTTTGGTTACTCCATGATCACCAATTTTGTCTACACTTCTTCAAATTCCCATTTGTACAAAAACGGGACGATTTCGTTCCCAAAAATTCAAAACTATACTTAGGACTATATATTGGTTAGAATCCATTCTAAAGGGCTTCAAAGCTATATTTAGACTATTATACTAATATATTGAACTTTGGTTACTCTTTGGTCACCAATTTTGTCTACATTTCTTCAAATTTCAATTTGTACCAAAACGGGACGATTTCCTTCCCAAAGTTTCAAAACTATAGTTAGGACTATATATTGGTTAGAATCCCTTCTAAAGGGGTTCAAATCTATATTTAGACTATTATAGTAATATATTGAACTTTGGTTACTCCTTGGTCACCAATTTTGTTTACATTTCTTCAAATTCCCATTTGTACCAAAACGGGACGATTTTCTTCCCAAAGTTTCAAAACTATAGTTACGACTATATATTGGTTGCATTCATTCCTAAAGTGGTTCAAAGCTATATTTAGAATATTATAATAATATATTCAACATTGGTTACTTCTTGGTCACCAATTTGGTCTACATTTCTCCAAATTCCCATTTGTACCAAAACGGGACGATTTTCTTCCCAAAGTTTCAAAACTATAGTTGCGACTATATATTGGTTACATTCGTTTCTAAAGTGGTTCAAAGCTATATTTAGAATATTATACTAATATATTCAACATTGGTTACTCCTTGATCACAAATTTTGTCTACATTTCTTCAAATTCCCATTTGTACCAAAACGGGACGATTTTCTTCCCAAAGTTTCAAAACTATAGTTACGACTATATATTGGTTGCATTCATTCCTAAAGTGGTTCAAAGCTATATTTAGAATATTATAATAATATATTCAACATTGGTTACTTCTTGGTCACCAATTTGGTCTACATTTCTCCAAATTCCCATTTGTACCAAAACGGGACGATTTTCTTCCCAAAGTTTCAAAACTATAGTTACGACTATATATTGGTTACATTCGTTTCTAAAGTGGTTCAAAGCTATATTTAGAATATTATACTAATATATTCAACATTGGTTACTCCTTGATCACAAATTTTGTCTACATTTCTTCAAATTTCCATTTGTACCAAAACAGGACGATTTTCTTCCCAAAGTTTCAAATCTATATTTAGGACTATATATTGGTTAGAATCCATTCTAAAGGGGTTCAAAGCTATATTTAGACTATTATACTAATATATTGAACTTTGGTTACTCCTTGATCACCAATTTTGTCTACATTTCTTCAAATTCCCATTTGTACCAAAACGGGACGATTTCGTTCCCAAAGTTTCAAAACTTTACTTAGGACTATATATTGGTTAGAATCCATTCTAAAGGGCTTCAAAGCTATATTTAGACTATTATACTAATATATTGAACTTTGGTTACTCCTTGGTCACCAATTTTGTTTACATTTCTTCAAATTCCCATTTGTACCAAAACGGGACGATTTTCTTCCCAAAGTTTCAAAACTATAGTTACGACTATATATTGGTTGCATTCATTCCTAAAGTGGTTCAAAGCTATATTTAGAATATTATAATAATATATTCAACAATGGTTACTTCTTGGTCACCAATTTTGTCTACATTTCTCCAAATTCCCATTTGTACCAAAACGGGACGATTTTCTTCCCAAAGTTTCAAAACTATAGTTACGACTATATATTGGTTACATTCGTTTCAAAAGTGGTTCAAAGCTATATTTAGAATATTATACTAATATATTCAACATTGGTTACTCCTTGATCACCAATTTTTTCTACATTTCCTCAAATTCCCATTTGTACCAAAACGGGACGATTTTCTTCCCAAAGTTTCAAAACTATAGTTACGACTATATATTGGTTGCATTCGTTCCTAAAGTGGTTCAAAGCTATATTTAGAATATTATAATAATATATTCAACATTGGTTACTCCTTGATCACAAATTTTGTCTACATTTCTTCAAATTTCCATTTGTACCAAAACAGGACGATTTTCTTCCCAAAGTTTCAAATCTATATTTAGGACTATATATTGGTTAGAATCCATTCTAAAGGGGTTCAAAGCTATATTTAGACTATTATACTAATATATTGAACTTTGGTTACTCCTTGATCACAAATTTTGTCTACATTTCTTCAAATTCCCATTTGTACCAAAACGGGACGATTTCGTTCCCAAAGTTTCAAAACTTTACTTAGGACTATATATTGGTTAGAATCCATTCTAAAGGGCTTCAAAGCTATATTTAGACTATTATACTAATATATTGAACTTTGGTTACTCCTTGGTCACCAATTTTGTTTACATTTCTTCAAATTCCCATTTGTACCAAAACGGGACGATTTTCTTCCCAAAGTTTCAAAACTATAGTTACGACTATATATTGGTTGCATTCATTCCTAAAGTGGTTCAAAGCTATATTTAGAATATTATAATAATATATTCAACAATGGTTACTTCTTGGTCACCAATTTTGTCTACATTTCTCCAAATTCCCATTTGTACCAAAACGGGACGATTTTCTTCCCAAAGTTTCAAAACTATAGTTACGACTATATATTGGTTACATTCGTTTCAAAAGTGGTTCAAAGCTATATTTAGAATATTATACTAATATATTCAACATTGGTTACTCCTTGATCACCAATTTTTTCTACATTTCCTCAAATTCCCATTTGTACCAAAACAGGACGATTTTCTTCCCAAAGTTTCAAAACTATAGTTACGACTATATATTGGTTGCATTCGTTCCTAAAGTGGTTCAAAGCTATATTTAGAATATTATAATAATATATTAAACATTGGTTACTTCTTGGTCACCAATGTTGTCTACATTTCTCCAAATTCCCATTTGTGCCAAAACGGGACGATTTCGTTCCCAAAGTTTCAAAACTTTACTTAGGACTATATATTGGTTAGAATCCATTCTAAAGGGCTTCAAAGCTATATTTAGACTATTATACTAATATATTGAACTTTGGTTACTCTTTGGTCACCAATTTTGTCTACATTTCTTCAAATTTCAATTTGTACCAAAACGGGACGATTTCCTTCCCAAAGTTTCAAAACTATAGTTAAGACTATATATTGGTTAGAATCCTTTCTAAAGGGGTTCAAATCTATATTTAGACTAATATAGTAATATATTGAACTTTGGTTACTCCTTCGTCACCAATTTTGTTTACATTTCTTCAAATTCCCATTTGTACCAAAACGGGACGATTTTCTTCCCAAAGTTTCAAAACTATAGTTACGACTATATATTGGTTGCATTCATTCCTAAAGTGGTTCAAAGCTATATTTAGAATATTATAATAATATATTCAACAATGGTTACTTCTTGGTCACCAATTTTGTCTACATTTCTCCAAATTCCCATTTGTACCAAAACGGGACGATTTTCTTCCCAAAGTTTCAAAACTATAGTTACGACTATATATTGGTTACATTCGTTTCTAAAGTGGTTCAAAGCTATATTTAGAATATTATACTAATATATTCAACATTGGTTACTCCTTGATCACCAATTTTGTCTACATTTCTTCAAATTTCCATTTGTACCAAAACGGGACGATTTTCTTCCCAAAGTTTCAAAACTATAGTTAGGACTATATATTGGTTAGAATCCATTCTAAAGGGGTTCAAAGCTATATTTAGACTATTATACTAATATATTAAACTTTGGTTACTCCTTGATCACCAATTTTGTCTACATTTCTTCAAATTCCCATTTGTACCAAAACAGGACGATTTCGTTCCCAAAGTTTCAAAACTATACTTAGGACTATATATTGGTTAGAATCCATTCTGAAGGGCTTCAAAGCTATATTTAGACTATTATACTAATATATTGAACTTTGGTTACTCTTTGGTAACCAATTTGGTCTACATTTCTTCAAATTCCCATTTGCACCTAAACGGGACGATTTTCTTTCCAAAGTTTCAAAACTATAGTAAGGACTATATATTGGTTAGAATCCATTCTAAAGGGGTTCAAATCTATATTTAGACTAATATAGTAATATATTGAACTTTGGTTACTCCTTCGCCACCAATTTTGTTTACATTTCTTCAAATTCCCATTTGTACCAAAACGGGACGATTTTCTTCCCAAAGTTTCAAAACTATAGTTACGACTATATATTGGTTGCATTCATTCCTAAAGTGGTTCAAAGCTATATTTAGACTATTATAATAATATATTCAACAATGGTTACTTCTTGGTCACCAATTTTGTCTACATTTCTTCAAATTTCAATTTGTACCAAAACGGGACGATTTCCTTCCCAAAGTTTCAAAACTATAGTTAGGACTATATATTGGTTAGAATCCTTTCTAAAGGGGTTCAATTCTATATTTAGACTAATATAGTAATATATTGAACTTTGGTTACTCCTTGGTCACCAATTTTGTTTACATTTCTTCAAATTCCCATTTGTACCAAAACGGGACGATTTTCTTCCCAAAGTTTCAAAACTATAGTTACGACTATATATTGGTTGCATTCATTCCTAAAGTGGTTCAAAGCTATATTTAGAATATTATAATAATATATTCAACAATGGTTACTTCTTGGTCACCAATTTTATCTACATTTCTCCAAATTCCCATTTGTACCAAAACGGGACGATTTTCTTCCCAAAGTTTCAAAACTATAGTAACGACTATATATTGGTTACATTCGTTTCTAAAGTGGTTCAAAGCTATATTTAGAATATTATACTAATATATTCAACATTGGTTACTCCTTGATCACCAATTTTGTCTACATTTCTTCAAATTTCCATTTGTACCAAAACGGGACGATTTTCTTCCCAAAGTTTCAAAACTATAGTTACGACTATATATTGGTTACATTCGTTTCTAAAGTGGTTCAAAGCTATATTTAGAATATTATACTAATATATTCAACATTGGTTACTCCTTGATCACCAATTTTGTCTACATTTCTTCAAATTTCCATTTGTACCAAAACGGGACGATTTTCTTCCCAAAGTTTCAAAACTATAGTTACGACTATATATTGGTTGCATTCATTCCTAAAGTGGTTCAAAGCTATATTTAGAATATTATAATAATATATTCAACAATGGTTACTTCTTGGTCACCAATTTTGTCTACATTTCTCCAAATTCCCATTTGTACCAAAACGGGACGATTTTCTTCCCAAAGTTTCAAAACTATAGTTACGACTATATATTGGTTACATTCGTTTCTAAAGTGGTTCAAAGCTATATTTAGAATATTATACTAATATATTCAACATTGGTTACTCCTTGATCACCAATTTTGTCTACATTTCTTCAAATTTCCATTTGTACCAAAACGGGACGATTTTCTTCCCAAAGTTTCAAAACTATAGTTAGGACTATATATTGGTTAGAATCCATTCTAAAGGGGTTCAAAGCTATATTTAGACTATTATACTAATATATTAAACTTTGGTTACTCCTTGATCACCAATTTTGTCTACATTTCTTCAAATTCCCATTTGTACCAAAACAGGACGATTTCGTTCCCAAAGTTTCAAAACTATACTTAGGACTATATATTGGTTAGAATCCATTCTGAAGGGCTTCAAAGCTATATTTAGACTATTATACTAATATATTGAACTTTGGTTACTCTTTGGTAACCAATTTGGTCTACATTTCTTCAAATTCCCATTTGCACCTAAACGGGACGATTTTCTTTCCAAAGTTTCAAAACTATAGTAAGGACTATATATTGGTTAGAATCCATTCTAAAGGGGTTCAAATCTATATTTAGACTAATATAGTAATATATTGAACTTTGGTTACTCCTTCGCCACCAATTTTGTTTACATTTCTTCAAATTCCCATTTGTACCAAAACGGGACGATTTTCTTCCCAAAGTTTCAAAACTATAGTTACGACTATATATTGGTTGCATTCATTCCTAAAGTGGTTCAAAGCTATATTTAGACTATTATAATAATATATTCAACAATGGTTACTTCTTGGTCACCAATTTTGTCTACATTTCTTCAAATTTCAATTTGTACCAAAACGGGACGATTTCCTTCCCAAAGTTTCAAAACTATAGTTAGGACTATATATTGGTTAGAATCCTTTCTAAAGGGGTTCAATTCTATATTTAGACTAATATAGTAATATATTGAACTTTGGTTACTCCTTGGTCACCAATTTTGTTTACATTTCTTCAAATTCCCATTTGTACCAAAACGGGACGATTTTCTTCCCAAAGTTTCAAAACTATAGTTACGACTATATATTGGTTGCATTCATTCCTAAAGTGGTTCAAAGCTATATTTAGAATATTATAATAATATATTCAACAATGGTTACTTCTTGGTCACCAATTTTATCTACATTTCTCCAAATTCCCATTTGTACCAAAACGGGACGATTTTCTTCCCAAAGTTTCAAAACTATAGTAACGACTATATATTGGTTACATTCGTTTCTAAAGTGGTTCAAAGCTATATTTAGAATATTATACTAATATATTCAACATTGGTTACTCCTTGATCACCAATTTTGTCTACATTTCTTCAAATTTCCATTTGTACCAAAACGGGACGATTTTCTTCCCAAAGTTTCAAAACTATAGTTACGACTATATATTGGTTACATTCGTTTCTAAAGTGGTTCAAAGCTATATTTAGAATATTATACTAATATATTCAACATTGGTTACTCCTTGATCACCAATTTTGTCTACATTTCTTCAAATTTCCATTTGTACCAAAACGGGACGATTTTCTTCCCAAAGTTTCAAAACTATAGTTAGGACTATATATTGGTTAGAATCCATTCTAAAGGGGTTCAAAGCTATATTTAGACTATTATACTAATATATTGAACTTTGGTTACTCCTTGATCACCAATTTTGTCTACATTTCTTCAAATTCCCATTTGTACCAAAACGGGACGATTTCGTTCCCAAAGTTTCAAAACTTTACTTAGGACTATATATTGGTTAGAATCCATTCTAAAGGGCTTCAAAGCTATATTTAGACTATTATACTAATATATTGAACTTTGGTTACTCCTTGGTCACCAATTTTGTTTACATTTCTTCAAATTCCCATTTGTACCAAAACGGGACGATTTTCTTCCCAAAGTTTCAAAACTATAGTTACGACTATATATTGGTTGCATTCATTCCTAAAGTGGTTCAAAGCTATATTTAGAATATTATAATAATATATTCAACAATGGTTACTTCTTGGTCACCAATTTTGTCTACATTTCTCCAAATTCCCATTTGTACCAAAACGGGACGATTTTCTTCCCAAAGTTTCAAAACTATAGTTGCGACTATATATTGGTTACATTCGTTTCTAAAGTGGTTCAAAGCTATATTTAGAATATTATACTAATATATTCAACATTGGTTACTCCTTGATCACAAATTTTGTCTACATTTCTTCAAATTCCCATTTGTACCAAAACGGGACGATTTTCTTCCCAAAGTTTCAAAACTATAGTTACGACTATATATTGGTTGCATTCATTCCTAAAGTGGTTCAAAGCTATATTTAGAATATTATAATAATATATTCAACATTGGTTACTTCTTGGTCACCAATTTGGTCTACATTTCTCCAAATTCCCATTTGTACCAAAACGGGACGATTTTCTTCCCAAAGTTTCAAAACTATAGTTACGACTATATATTGGTTACATTCGTTTCTAAAGTGGTTCAAAGCTATATTTAGAATATTATACTAATATATTCAACATTGGTTACTCCTTGATCACAAATTTTGTCTACATTTCTTCAAATTTCCATTTGTACCAAAACAGGACGATTTTCTTCCCAAAGTTTCAAATCTATATTTAGGACTATATATTGGTTAGAATCCATTCTAAAGGGGTTCAAAGCTATATTTAGACTATTATACTAATATATTGAACTTTGGTTACTCCTTGATCACCAATTTTGTCTACATTTCTTCAAATTCCCATTTGTACCAAAACGGGACGATTTCGTTCCCAAAGTTTCAAAACTTTACTTAGGACTATATATTGGTTAGAATCCATTCTAAAGGGCTTCAAAGCTATATTTAGACTATTATACTAATATATTGAACTTTGGTTACTCCTTGGTCACCAATTTTGTTTACATTTCTTCAAATTCCCATTTGTACCAAAACGGGACGATTTTCTTCCCAAAGTTTCAAAACTATAGTTACGACTATATATTGGTTGCATTCATTCCTAAAGTGGTTCAAAGCTATATTTAGAATATTATAATAATATATTCAACAATGGTTACTTCTTGGTCACCAATTTTGTCTACATTTCTCCAAATTCCCATTTGTACCAAAACGGGACGATTTTCTTCCCAAAGTTTCAAAACTATAGTTACGACTATATATTGGTTACATTCGTTTCAAAAGTGGTTCAAAGCTATATTTAGAATATTATACTAATATATTCAACATTGGTTACTCCTTGATCACCAATTTTTTCTACATTTCCTCAAATTCCCATTTGTACCAAAACGGGACGATTTTCTTCCCAAAGTTTCAAAACTATAGTTACGACTATATATTGGTTGCATTCGTTCCTAAAGTGGTTCAAAGCTATATTTAGAATATTATAATAATATATTCAACATTGGTTACTCCTTGATCACAAATTTTGTCTACATTTCTTCAAATTTCCATTTGTACCAAAACAGGACGATTTTCTTCCCAAAGTTTCAAATCTATATTTAGGACTATATATTGGTTAGAATCCATTCTAAAGGGGTTCAAAGCTATATTTAGACTATTATACTAATATATTGAACTTTGGTTACTCCTTGATCACCAATTTTGTCTACATTTCTCCAAATTCCCATTTGTACCAAAACGGGACGATTTTCTTCCCAAAGTTTCAAAACTATAGTTGCGACTATATATTGGTTACATTCGTTTCTAAAGTGGTTCAAAGCTATATTTAGAATATTATACTAATATATTCAACATTGGTTACTCCTTGATCACAAATTTTGTCTACATTTCTTCAAATTCCCATTTGTACCAAAACGGGACGATTTTCTTCCCAAAGTTTCAAAACTATAGTTACGACTATATATTGGTTGCATTCATTCCTAAAGTGGTTCAAAGCTATATTTAGAATATTATAATAATATATTCAACATTGGTTACTTCTTGGTCACCAATTTGGTCTACATTTCTCCAAATTCCCATTTGTACCAAAACGGGACGATTTTCTTCCCAAAGTTTCAAAACTATAGTTACGACTATATATTGGTTACATTCGTTTCTAAAGTGGTTCAAAGCTATATTTAGAATATTATACTAATATATTCAACATTGGTTACTCCTTGATCACAAATTTTGTCTACATTTCTTCAAATTTCCATTTGTACCAAAACAGGACGATTTTCTTCCCAAAGTTTCAAATCTATATTTAGGACTATATATTGGTTAGAATCCATTCTAAAGGGGTTCAAAGCTATATTTAGACTATTATACTAATATATTGAACTTTGGTTACTCCTTGATCACCAATTTTGTCTACATTTCTTCAAATTCCCATTTGTACCAAAACGGGACGATTTCGTTCCCAAAGTTTCAAAACTTTACTTAGGACTATATATTGGTTAGAATCCATTCTAAAGGGCTTCAAAGCTATATTTAGACTATTATACTAATATATTGAACTTTGGTTACTCCTTGGTCACCAATTTTGTTTACATTTCTTCAAATTCCCATTTGTACCAAAACGGGACGATTTTCTTCCCAAAGTTTCAAAACTATAGTTACGACTATATATTGGTTGCATTCATTCCTAAAGTGGTTCAAAGCTATATTTAGAATATTATAATAATATATTCAACAATGGTTACTTCTTGGTCACCAATTTTGTCTACATTTCTCCAAATTCCCATTTGTACCAAAACGGGACGATTTTCTTCCCAAAGTTTCAAAACTATAGTTACGACTATATATTGGTTACATTCGTTTCAAAAGTGGTTCAAAGCTATATTTAGAATATTATACTAATATATTCAACATTGGTTACTCCTTGATCACCAATTTTTTCTACATTTCCTCAAATTCCCATTTGTACCAAAACGGGACGATTTTCTTCCCAAAGTTTCAAAACTATAGTTACGACTATATATTGGTTGCATTCGTTCCTAAAGTGGTTCAAAGCTATATTTAGAATATTATAATAATATATTCAACATTGGTTACTCCTTGATCACAAATTTTGTCTACATTTCTTCAAATTTCCATTTGTACCAAAACAGGACGATTTTCTTCCCAAAGTTTCAAATCTATATTTAGGACTATATATTGGTTAGAATCCATTCTAAAGGGGTTCAAAGCTATATTTAGACTATTATACTAATATATTGAACTTTGGTTACTCCTTGATCACCAATTTTGTCTACATTTCTTCAAATTCCCATTTGTACCAAAACGGGACGATTTCGTTCCCAAAGTTTCAAAACTTTACTTAGGACTATATATTGGTTAGAATCCATTCTAAAGGGCTTCAAAGCTATATTTAGACTATTATACTAATATATTGAACTTTGGTTACTCCTTGGTCACCAATTTTGTTTACATTTCTTCAAATTCCCATTTGTACCAAAACGGGACGATTTTCTTCCCAAAGTTTCAAAACTATAGTTACGACTATATATTGGTTGCATTCATTCCTAAAGTGGTTCAAAGCTATATTTAGAATATTATAATAATATATTCAACAATGGTTACTTCTTGGTCACCAATTTTGTCTACATTTCTCCAAATTCCCATTTGTACCAAAACGGGACGATTTTCTTCCCAAAGTTTCAAAACTATAGTTACGACTATATATTGGTTACATTCGTTTCAAAAGTGGTTCAAAGCTATATTTAGAATATTATACTAATATATTCAACATTGGTTACTCCTTGATCACCAATTTTTTCTACATTTCCTCAAATTCCCATTTGTACCAAAACGGGACGATTTTCTTCCCAAAGTTTCAAAACTATAGTTACGACTATATATTGGTTGCATTCGTTCCTAAAGTGGTTCAAAGCTATATTTAGAATATTATAATAATATATTCAACATTGGTTACTTCTTGGTCACCAATGTTGTCTACATTTCTCCAAATTCCCATTTGTGCCAAAACGGGACGATTTCGTTCCCAAAGTTTCAAATCTATATTTAGGACTATATATTGGTTAGAATCCATTCTAAAGGGGTTCAAAGCTATATTTAGACTATTATACTAATATATTGAACTTTGGTTACTCCTTGATCACCAATTTTGTCTACATTTCTTCAAATTCCCATTTGTACCAAAACGGGACGATTTCGTTCCCAAAGTTTCAAAACTTTACTTAGGACTATATATTGGTTAGAATCCATTCTAAAGGGCTTCAAAGCTATATTTAGACTATTATACTAATATATTGAACTTTGGTTACTCCTTGGTCACCAATTTTGTTTACATTTCTTCAAATTCCCATTTGTACCAAAACGGGACGATTTTCTTCCCAAAGTTTCAAAACTATAGTTACGACTATATATTGGTTGCATTCATTCCTAAAGTGGTTCAAAGCTATATTTAGAATATTATAATAATATATTCAACAATGGTTACTTCTTGGTCACCAATTTTGTCTACATTTCTCCAAATTCCCATTTGTACCAAAACGGGACGATTTTCTTCCCAAAGTTTCAAAACTATAGTTACGACTATATATTGGTTACATTCGTTTCAAAAGTGGTTCAAAGCTATATTTAGAATATTATACTAATATATTCAACATTGGTTACTCCTTGATCACCAATTTTTTCTACATTTCCTCAAATTCCCATTTGTACCAAAACGGGACGATTTTCTTCCCAAAGTTTCAAAACTATAGTTACGACTATATATTGGTTGCATTCGTTCCTAAAGTGGTTCAAAGCTATATTTAGAATATTATAATAATATATTCAACATTGGTTACTCCTTGATCACAAATTTTGTCTACATTTCTTCAAATTTCCATTTGTACCAAAACAGGACGATTTTCTTCCCAAAGTTTCAAATCTATATTTAGGACTATATATTGGTTAGAATCCATTCTAAAGGGGTTCAAAGCTATATTTAGACTATTATACTAATATATTGAACTTTGGTTACTCCTTGATCACCAATTTTGTCTACATTTCTTCAAATTCCCATTTGTACCAAAACGGGACGATTTCGTTCCCAAAGTTTCAAAACTTTACTTAGGACTATATATTGGTTAGAATCCATTCTAAAGGGCTTCAAAGCTATATTTAGACTATTATACTAATATATTGAACTTTGGTTACTCCTTGGTCACCAATTTTGTTTACATTTCTTCAAATTCCAATTTGTACCAAAACGGGACGATTTTCTTCCCAAAGTTTCAAAACTATAGTTACGACTATATATTGGTTGCATTCATTCCTAAAGTGGTTCAAAGCTATATTTAGAATATTATAATAATATATTCAACAATGGTTACTTCTTGGTCACCAATTTTGTCTACATTTCTCCAAATTCCCATTTGTACCAAAACGGGACGATTTTCTTCCCAAAGTTTCAAAACTATAGTTACGACTATATATTGGTTACATTCGTTTCAAAAGTGGTTCAAAGCTATATTTAGAATATTATACTAATATATTCAACATTGGTTACTCCTTGATCACCAATTTTTTCTACATTTCCTCAAATTCCCATTTGTACCAAAACGGGACGATTTTCTTCCCAAAGTTTCAAAACTATAGTTACGACTATATATTGGTTGCATTCGTTCCTAAAGTGGTTCAAAGCTATATTTAGAATATTATAATAATATATTCAACATTGGTTACTTCTTGGTCACCAATGTTGTCTACATTTCTCCAAATTCCCATTTGTGCCAAAACGGGACGATTTCGTTCCCAAAGTTTCAAAACTTTACTTAGGACTATATATTGGTTAGAATCCATTCTAAAGGGCTTCAAAGCTATATTTAGACTATTATACTAATATATTGAACTTTGGTTACTCTTTGGTCACCAATTTTGTCTACATTTCTTCAAATTTCAATTTGTACCAAAACGGGACGATTTCCTTCCCAAAGTTTCAAAACTATAGTTAAGACTATATATTGGTTAGAATCCTTTCAAAAGTGGTTCAAAGCTATATTTAGAATATTATACTAATATATTCAACATTGGTTACTCCTTGATCACCAATTTTTTCTACATTTCCTCAAATTCCCATTTGTACCAAAACGGGACGATTTTCTTCCCAAAGTTTCAAAACTATAGTTACGACTATATATTGGTTGCATTCGTTCCTAAAGTGGTTCAAAGCTATATTTAGAATATTATAATAATATATTCAACATTGGTTACTCCTTGATCACAAATTTTGTCTACATTTCTTCAAATTTCCATTTGTACCAAAACAGGACGATTTTCTTCCCAAAGTTTCAAATCTATATTTAGGACTATATATTGGTTAGAATCCATTCTAAAGGGGTTCAAAGCTATATTTAGACTATTATACTAATATATTGAACTTTGGTTACTCCTTGATCACCAATTTTGTCTACATTTCTTCAAATTCCCATTTGTACCAAAACGGGACGATTTCGTTCCCAAAGTTTCAAAACTTTACTTAGGACTATATATTGGTTAGAATCCATTCTAAAGGGCTTCAAAGCTATATTTAGACTATTATACTAATATATTGAACTTTGGTTACTCCTTGGTCACCAATTTTGTTTACATTTCTTCAAATTCCCATTTGTACCAAAACGGGACGATTTTCTTCCCAAAGTTTCAAAACTATAGTTACGACTATATATTGGTTGCATTCATTCCTAAAGTGGTTCAAAGCTATATTTAGAATATTATAATAATATATTCAACAATGGTTACTTCTTGGTCACCAATTTTGTCTACATTTCTCCAAATTCCCATTTGTACCAAAACGGGACGATTTTCTTCCCAAAGTTTCAAAACTATAGTTACGACTATATATTGGTTACATTCGTTTCAAAAGTGGTTCAAAGCTATATTTAGAATATTATACTAATATATTCAACATTGGTTACTCCTTGATCACCAATTTTTTCTACATTTCCTCAAATTCCCATTTGTACCAAAACGGGACGATTTTCTTCCCAAAGTTTCAAAACTATAGTTACGACTATATATTGGTTGCATTCGTTCCTAAAGTGGTTCAAAGCTATATTTAGAATATTATAATAATATATTCAACATTGGTTACTTCTTGGTCACCAATGTTGTCTACATTTCTCCAAATTCCCATTTGTGCCAAAACGGGACGATTTCGTTCCCAAAGTTTCAAATCTATATTTAGGACTATATATTGGTTAGAATCCATTCTAAAGGGGTTCAAAGCTATATTTAGACTATTATACTAATATATTGAACTTTGGTTACTCCTTGATCACCAATTTTGTCTACATTTCTTCAAATTCCCATTTGTACCAAAACGGGACGATTTCGTTCCCAAAGTTTCAAAACTTTACTTAGGACTATATATTGGTTAGAATCCATTCTAAAGGGCTTCAAAGCTATATTTAGACTATTATACTAATATATTGAACTTTGGTTACTCCTTGGTCACCAATTTTGTTTACATTTCTTCAAATTCCCATTTGTACCAAAACGGGACGATTTTCTTCCCAAAGTTTCAAAACTATAGTTACGACTATATATTGGTTGCATTCATTCCTAAAGTGGTTCAAAGCTATATTTAGAATATTATAATAATATATTCAACAATGGTTACTTCTTGGTCACCAATTTTGTCTACATTTCTCCAAATTCCCATTTGTACCAAAACGGGACGATTTTCTTCCCAAAGTTTCAAAACTATAGTTACGACTATATATTGGTTACATTCGTTTCAAAAGTGGTTCAAAGCTATATTTAGAATATTATACTAATATATTCAACATTGGTTACTCCTTGATCACCAATTTTTTCTACATTTCCTCAAATTCCCATTTGTACCAAAACGGAACGATTTTCTTCCCAAAGTTTCAAAACTATAGTTACGACTATATATTGGTTGCATTCGTTCCTAAAGTGGTTCAAAGCTATATTTAGAATATTATAATAATATATTCAACATTGGTTACTCCTTGATCACAAATTTTGTCTACATTTCTTCAAATTTCCATTTGTACCAAAACAGGACGATTTTCTTCCCAAAGTTTCAAATCTATATTTAGGACTATATATTGGTTAGAATCCATTCTAAAGGGGTTCAAAGCTATATTTAGACTATTATACTAATATATTGAACTTTGGTTACTCCTTGATCACCAATTTTGTCTACATTTCTTCAAATTCCCATTTGTACCAAAACGGGACGATTTCGTTCCCAAAGTTTCAAAACTTTACTTAGGACTATATATTGGTTAGAATCCATTCTAAAGGGCTTCAAAGCTATATTTAGACTATTATACTAATATATTGAACTTTGGTTACTCCTTGGTCACCAATTTTGTTTACATTTCTTCAAATTCCCATTTGTACCAAAACGGGACGATTTTCTTCCCAAAGTTTCAAAACTATAGTTACGACTATATATTGGTTGCATTCATTCCTAAAGTGGTTCAAAGCTATATTTAGAATATTATAATAATATATTCAACAATGGTTACTTCTTGGTCACCAATTTTGTCTACATTTCTCCAAATTCCCATTTGTACCAAAACGGGACGATTTTCTTCCCAAAGTTTCAAAACTATAGTTACGACTATATATTGGTTACATTCGTTTCAAAAGTGGTTCAAAGCTATATTTAGAATATTATACTAATATATTCAACATTGGTTACTCCTTGATCACCAATTTTTTCTACATTTCCTCAAATTCCCATTTGTACCAAAACGGGACGATTTTCTTCCCAAAGTTTCAAAACTATAGTTACGACTATATATTGGTTGCATTCGTTCCTAAAGTGGTTCAAAGCTATATTTAGAATATTATAATAATATATTCAACATTGGTTACTTCTTGGTCACCAATGTTGTCTACATTTCTCCAAATTCCCATTTGTGCCAAAACGGGACGATTTCGTTCCCAAAGTTTCAAAACTTTACTTAGGACTATATATTGGTTAGAATCCATTCTAAAGGGCTTCAAAGCTATATTTAGACTATTATACTAATATATTGAACTTTGGTTACTCTTTGGTCACCAATTTTGTCTACATTTCTTCAAATTTCAATTTGTACCAAAACGGGACGATTTCCTTCCCAAAGTTTCAAAACTATAGTTAAGACTATATATTGGTTAGAATCCTTTCAAAAGTGGTTCAAAGCTATATTTAGAATATTATACTAATATATTCAACATTGGTTACTCCTTGATCACCAATTTTTTCTACATTTCCTCAAATTCCCATTTGTACCAAAACGGGACGATTTTCTTCCCAAAGTTTCAAAACTATAGTTACGACTATATATTGGTTGCATTCGTTCCTAAAGTGGTTCAAAGCTATATTTAGAATATTATAATAATATATTCAACATTGGTTACTCCTTGATCACAAATTTTGTCTACATTTCTTCAAATTTCCATTTGTACCAAAACAGGACGATTTTCTTCCCAAAGTTTCAAATCTATATTTAGGACTATATATTGGTTAGAATCCATTCTAAAGGGGTTCAAAGCTATATTTAGACTATTATACTAATATATTGAACTTTGGTTACTCCTTGATCACCAATTTTGTCTACATTTCTTCAAATTCCCATTTGTACCAAAACGGGACGATTTCGTTCCCAAAGTTTCAAAACTTTACTTAGGACTATATATTGGTTAGAATCCATTCTAAAGGGCTTCAAAGCTATATTTAGACTATTATACTAATATATTGAACTTTGGTTACTCCTTGGTCACCAATTTTGTTTACATTTCTTCAAATTCCCATTTGTACCAAAACGGGACGATTTTCTTCCCAAAGTTTCAAAACTATAGTTACGACTATATATTGGTTGCATTCATTCCTAAAGTGGTTCAAAGCTATATTTAGAATATTATAATAATATATTCAACAATGGTTACTTCTTGGTCACCAATTTTGTCTACATTTCTCCAAATTCCCATTTGTACCAAAACGGGACGATTTTCTTCCCAAAGTTTCAAAACTATAGTTACGACTATATATTGGTTACATTCGTTTCAAAAGTGGTTCAAAGCTATATTTAGAATATTATACTAATATATTCAACATTGGTTACTCCTTGATCACCAATTTTTTCTACATTTCCTCAAATTCCCATTTGTACCAAAACGGGACGATTTTCTTCCCAAAGTTTCAAAACTATAGTTACGACTATATATTGGTTGCATTCGTTCCTAAAGTGGTTCAAAGCTATATTTAGAATATTATAATAATATATTCAACATTGGTTACTTCTTGGTCACCAATGTTGTCTACATTTCTCCAAATTCCCATTTGTGCCAAAACGGGACGATTTCCTTCCCAAAGTTTCAAATCTATATTTAGGACTATATATTGGTTAGAATCCATTCTAAAGGGGTTCAAAGCTATATTTAGACTATTATACTAATATATTGAACTTTGGTTACTCCTTGATCACCAATTTTGTCTACATTTCTTCAAATTCCCATTTGTACCAAAACGGGACGATTTCGTTCCCAAAGTTTCAAAACTTTACTTAGGACTATATATTGGTTAGAATCCATTCTAAAGGGCTTCAAAGCTATATTTAGACTATTATACTAATATATTGAACTTTGGTTACTCCTTGGTCACCAATTTTGTTTACATTTCTTCAAATTCCCATTTGTACCAAAACGGGACGATTTTCTTCCCAAAGTTTCAAAACTATAGTTACGACTATATATTGGTTGCATTCATTCCTAAAGTGGTTCAAAGCTATATTTAGAATATTATAATAATATATTCAACAATGGTTACTTCTTGGTCACCAATTTTGTCTACATTTCTCCAAATTCCCATTTGTACCAAAACGGGACGATTTTCTTCCCAAAGTTTCAAAACTATAGTTACGACTATATATTGGTTACATTCGTTTCAAAAGTGGTTCAAAGCTATATTTAGAATATTATACTAATATATTCAACATTGGTTACTCCTTGATCACCAATTTTTTCTACATTTCCTCAAATTCCCATTTGTACCAAAACGGAACGATTTTCTTCCCAAAGTTTCAAAACTATAGTTACGACTATATATTGGTTGCATTCGTTCCTAAAGTGGTTCAAAGCTATATTTAGAATATTATAATAATATATTCAACATTGGTTACTCCTTGATCACAAATTTTGTCTACATTTCTTCAAATTTCCATTTGTACCAAAACAGGACGATTTTCTTCCCAAAGTTTCAAATCTATATTTAGGACTATATATTGGTTAGAATCCATTCTAAAGGGGTTCAAAGCTATATTTAGACTATTATACTAATATATTGAACTTTGGTTACTCCTTGATCACCAATTTTGTCTACATTTCTTCAAATTCCCATTTGTACCAAAACGGGACGATTTCGTTCCCAAAGTTTCAAAACTTTACTTAGGACTATATATTGGTTAGAATCCATTCTAAAGGGCTTCAAAGCTATATTTAGACTATTATACTAATATATTGAACTTTGGTTACTCCTTGGTCACCAATTTTGTTTACATTTCTTCAAATTCCCATTTGTACCAAAACGGGACGATTTTCTTCCCAAAGTTTCAAAACTATAGTTACGACTATATATTGGTTGCATTCATTCCTAAAGTGGTTCAAAGCTATATTTAGAATATTATAATAATATATTCAACAATGGTTACTTCTTGGTCACCAATTTTGTCTACATTTCTCCAAATTCCCATTTGTACCAAAACGGGACGATTTTCTTCCCAAAGTTTCAAAACTATAGTTACGACTATATATTGGTTACATTCGTTTCAAAAGTGGTTCAAAGCTATATTTAGAATATTATACTAATATATTCAACATTGGTTACTCCTTGATCACCAATTTTTTCTACATTTCCTCAAATTCCCATTTGTACCAAAACGGGACGATTTTCTTCCCAAAGTTTCAAAACTATAGTTACGACTATATATTGGTTGCATTCGTTCCTAAAGTGGTTCAAAGCTATATTTAGAATATTATAATAATATATTCAACATTGGTTACTTCTTGGTCACCAATGTTGTCTACATTTCTCCAAATTCCCATTTGTGCCAAAACGGGACGATTTCGTTCCCAAAGTTTCAAAACTTTACTTAGGACTATATATTGGTTAGAATCCATTCTAAAGGGCTTCAAAGCTATATTTAGACTATTATACTAATATATTGAACTTTGGTTACTCTTTGGTCACCAATTTTGTCTACATTTCTTCAAATTTCAATTTGTACCAAAACGGGACTTTTTCCTTCCCAAAGTTTCAAAACTATAGTTAAGACTATATATTGGTTAGAATCCTTTCTAAAGGGGTTCAAATCTATATTTAGACTAATATAGTAATATATTGAACTTTGGTTACTCCTTCGTCACCAATTTTGTTTACATTTCTTCAAATTCCCATTTGTACCAAAACGGGACGATTTTCTTCCCAAAGTTTCAAAACTATAGTTACGACTATATATTGGTTGCATTCATTCCTAAAGTGGTTCAAAGCTATATTTAGAATATTATAATAATATATTCAACAATGGTTACTTCTTGGTCACCAATTTTGTCTACATTTCTCCAAATTCCCATTTGTACCAAAACGGGACGATTTTCTTCCCAAAGTTTCAAAACTATAGTTACGACTATATATTGGTTACATTCGTTTCTAAAGTGGTTCAAAGCTATATTTAGAATATTATACTAATATATTCAACATTGGTTACTCCTTGATCACCAATTTTGTCTACATTTCTTCAAATTTCCATTTGTACCAAAACGGGACGATTTTCTTCCCAAAGTTTCAAAACTATAGTTAGGACTATATATTGGTTAGAATCCATTCTAAAGGGGTTCAAAGCTATATTTAGACTATTATACTAATATATTGAACTTTGGTTACTCCTTGATCACCAATTTTGTCTACATTTCTTCAAATTCCCATTTGTACCAAAACAGGACGATTTCGTTCCCAAAGTTTCAAAACTATACTTAGGACTATATATTGGTTAGAATCCATTCTGAAGGGCTTCAAAGCTATATTTAGACTATTATACTAATATATTGAACTTTGGTTACTCTTTGGTAACCAATTTGGTCTACATTTCTTCAAATTCCCATTTGCACCTAAACGGGACGATTTTCTTTCCAAAGTTTCAAAACTATAGTAAGGACTATATATTGGTTAGAATCCATTCTAAAGGGGTTCAAATCTATATTTAGACTAATATAGTAATATATTGAACTTTGGTTACTCCTTCGCCACCAATTTTGTTTACATTTCTTCAAATTCCCATTTGTACCAAAACGGGACGATTTTCTTCCCAAAGTTTCAAAACTATAGTTACGACTATATATTGGTTGCATTCATTCCTAAAGTGGTTCAAAGCTATATTTAGACTATTATAATAATATATTCAACAATGGTTACTTCTTGGTCACCAATTTTGTCTACATTTCTTCAAATTTCAATTTGTACCAAAACGGGACGATTTCCTTCCCAAAGTTTCAAAACTATAGTTAGGACTATATATTGGTTAGAATCCTTTCTAAAGGGGTTCAATTCTATATTTAGACTAATATAGTAATATATTGAACTTTGGTTACTCCTTGGTCACCAATTTTGTTTACATTTCTTCAAATTCCCATTTGTACCAAAACGGGACGATTTTCTTCCCAAAGTTTCAAAACTATAGTTACGACTATATATTGGTTGCATTCATTCCTAAAGTGGTTCAAAGCTATATTTAGAATATTATAATAATATATTCAACAATGGTTACTTCTTGGTCACCAATTTTATCTACATTTCTCCAAATTCCCATTTGTACCAAAACGGGACGATTTTCTTCCCAAAGTTTCAAAACTATAGTAACGACTATATATTGGTTACATTCGTTTCTAAAGTGGTTCAAAGCTATATTTAGAATATTATACTAATATATTCAACATTGGTTACTCCTTGATCACCAATTTTGTCTACATTTCTTCAAATTTCCATTTGTACCAAAACGGGACGATTTTCTTCCCAAAGTTTCAAAACTATAGTTACGACTATATATTGGTTACATTCGTTTCTAAAGTGGTTCAAAGCTATATTTAGAATATTATACTAATATATTCAACATTGGTTACTCCTTGATCACCAATTTTGTCTACATTTCTTCAAATTTCCATTTGTACCAAAACGGGACGATTTTCTTCCCAAAGTTTCAAAACTATAGTTAGGACTATATATTGGTTAGAATCCATTCTAAAGGGGTTCAAAGCTATATTTAGACTATTATACTAATATATTGAACTTTGGTTACTCCTTGATCACCAATTTTGTCTACATTTCTTCAAATTCCCATTTGTACCAAAACAGGACGATTTCGTTCCCAAAGTTTCAAAACTATACTTAGGACTATAAATTGGTTAGAATCCATTCTAAAGGGCTTCAAAGCTATATTTAGGCTATTATACTAATATATTGAACTTTGGTTACTCTTTGGTCACCATTTTTGTCTACATTTCTTCAAATTTCAATTTGTACCAAAACGGGACGATTTCGTTCCCAAAGTTTCAAAACTATAGTTAGGACTATATATTGGTTAGAATCCCTTCTAAAGGGGTTCAAATCTATATTTAGACTATTATAGTAATATATTCAACTTTGGTTACTCCTTGGTCACCAATTTTGTTTACATTTCTTCAAATTCCCATTTGTACCAAAACGGGACGATTTTCTTCCCAAAGTTTCAAAACTATAGTTAGGACTATATATTGGTTAGAATCCATTCTAAAGGGGTTCAAAGCTATATTTAGAATATTATACTAATATATTCAACATTGGTTACTCCTAGATCACCAATTTTGTCTACATTTCTTCAAATTTCCATTTGTACCAAAACGGGACGATTTTCTTCCCAAAGTTTCAAAACTATAGTTAGGACTATATATTGGTTAGAATCCATTCTAAAGGGGTTCAAAGCTATATTTAGACTATTATACTAATATATTGAACTTTGGTTACTCCTTGATCACCAATTTTGTCTACATTTCTTCAAATTCCCATTTGTACCAAAACAGGACGATTTCGTTCCCAAAGTTTCAAAACTATACTTAGGACTATATATTGGTTAGAATCCATTCTGAAGGGCTTCAAAGCTATATTTAGACTATTATACTAATATATTGAACTTTGGTTACTCTTTGGTCACCAATTTTGTCTACATTTCTTCAAATTTCAATTTGTACCAAAACGGGACGATTTCCTTCCCAAAGTTTCAAAACTATAGTTAGGACTATATATTGGTTAGAATCCTTTCTAAAGGGGTTCAAATCTATATTTAGACTAATATAGTAATATATTGAACTTTGGTTACTCCTTGGTCACCAATTTTGTTTACATTTCTTCAAATTCCCATTTGTACCAAAACGGGACGATTTTCTTCCCAAAGTTTCAAAACTATAGTTACGACTATATATTGGTTGCATTCATTCCTAAAGTGGTTCAAAGCTATATTTAGAATATTATAATAATATATTCAACAATGGTTACTTCTTGGTCACCAATTTTATCTACATTTCTCCAAATTCCCATTTGTACCAAAACGGGACGATTTTCTTCCCAAAGTTTCAAAACTATAGTTACGACTATATATTGGTTACATTCGTTTCTAAAGTGGTTCAAAGCTATATTTAGAATATTATACTAATATATTCAACATTGGTTACTCCTTGATCACCAATTTTGTCTACATTTCTTCAAATTTCCATTTCTACCAAAACGGGACGATTTTCTTCCCAAAGTTTCAAAACTATAGTTAGGACTATATATTGGTTAGAATCCATTCTAAAGGGGTTCAAAGCTATATTTAGACTATTATACTAATATATTGAACTTTGGTTACTCCTTGATCACCAATTTTGTCTACATTTCTTCAAATTCCCATTTGTACCAAAACGGGACGATTTCCTTCCCAAAGTTTCAAAACTATAGTTAGGACTATATATTGGTTAGAATCCTTTCTAAAGGGGTTCAATTCTATATTTAGACTAATATAGTAATATATTGAACTTTGGTTACTCCTTGGTCACCAATTTTGTTTACATTTCTTCAAATTCCCATTTGTACCAAAACGGGACGATTTTCTTCCCAAAGTTTCAAAACTATAGTTACGACTATATATTGGTTGCATTCATTCCTAAAGTGGTTCAAAGCTATATTTAGAATATTATAATAATATATTCAACAATGGTTACTTCTTGGTCACCAATTTTGTCTACATTTCTCCAAATTCCCATTTGTACCAAAACGGGACGATTTTCTTCCCAAAGTTTCAAAACTATAGTTACGACTATATATTGGTTACATTCGTTTCTAAAGTGGTTCAAAGCTATATTTAGAATATTATACTAATATATTCAACATTGGTTACTCCTTGATCACCAATTTTTTCTACATTTCCTCAAATTCCCATTTGTACCAAAACGGGACGATTTTCTTCCCAAAGTTTCAAAACTATAGTTACGACTATATATTTGTTGCATTCGTTCCTAAAGTGGTTCAAAGCTATATTTAGAATATTATAATAATATATTCAACATTGGTTACTTCTTGGTCACCAATGTTGTCTACATTTCTCCAAATTCCCATTTGTGCCAAAACGGGACGATTTCGTTCCCAAAGTTTCAAAACTTTACTTAGGACTATATATTGGTTAGAATCCATTCTAAAGGGCTTCAAAGCTATATTTAGACTATTATACTAATATATTGAACTTTGGTTACTCTTTGGTCACCAATTTTGTCTACATTTCTTCAAATTTCAATTTGTACCAAAACGGGACGATTTCCTTCCCAAAGTTTCAAAACTATAGTTAGGACTATATATTGGTTAGAATCCTTTCTAAAGGGGTTCAAATCTATATTTAGACTAATATAGTAATATATTGAACTTTGGTTACTCCTTGGTCACCAATTTTGTTTACATTTCTTCAAATTCCCATTTGTACCAAAACGGGACGATTTTCTTCCCAAAGTTTCAAAACTATAGTTACGACTATATATTGGTTGCATTCATTCCTAAAGTGGTTCAAAGCTATATTTAGAATATTATAATAATATATTCAACAATGGTTACTTCTTGGTCACCAATTTTGTCTACATTTCTCCAAATTCCCATTTGTACCAAAACGGGACGATTTTCTTCCCAAAGTTTCAAAACTATAGTTACGACTATATATTGGTTACATTCGTTTCTAAAGTGGTTCAAAGCTATATTTAGAATATTATACTAATATATTCAACATTGGTTACTCCTTGATCACCAATTTTGTCTACATTTCTTCAAATTTCCATTTGTACCAAAACGGGACGATTTTCTTCCCAAAGTTTCAAAACTATAGTTAGGACTATATATTGGTTAGAATCCATTCTAAAGGGGTTCAAAGCTATATTTAGACTATTATACTAATATATTGAACTTTGGTTACTCCTTGATCACCAATTTTGTCTACATTTCTTCAAATTCCCATTTGTACCAAAACAGGACGATTTCGTTCCCAAAGTTTCAAAACTATACTTAGGACTATATATTGGTTAGAATCCATTCTGAAGGGCTTCAAAGCTATATTTAGACTATTATACTAATATATTGAACTTTGGTTACTCTTTGGTCACCAATTTGGTCTACATTTCTTCAAATTCCCATTTGCACCTAAACGGGACGATTTTCTTTCCAAAGTTTCAAAACTATAGTAAGGACTATATATTGGTTAGAATCCATTCTAAAGGGGTTCAAATCTATATTTAGACTAATATAGTAATATATTGAACTTTGGTTACTCCTTCGCCACCAATTTTGTTTACATTTCTTCAAATTCCCATTTGTACCAAAACGGGACGATTTTCTTCCCAAAGTTTCAAAACTATAGTTACGACTATATATTGGTTGCATTCATTCCTAAAGTGGTTCAAAGCTATATTTAGAATATTATAATAATATATTCAACAATGGTTACTTCTTGGTCACCAATTTTGTCTACATTTCTTCAAATTTCAATTTGTACCAAAACGGGACGATTTCCTTCCCAAAGTTTCAAAACTATAGTTAGGACTATATATTGGTTAGAATCCTTTCTAAAGGGGTTCAATTCTATATTTAGACTAATATAGTAATATATTGAACTTTGGTTACTCCTTGGTCTCCAATTTTGTTTACATTTCTTCAAATTCCCATTTGTACCAAAACGGGACGATTTTCTTCCCAAAGTTTCAAAACTATAGTTACGACTATATATTGGTTGCATTCATTCCTAAAGTGGTTCAAAGCTATATTTAGAATATTATAATAATATATTCAACAATGGTTACTTCTTGGTCACCAATTTTATCTACATTTCTCCAAATTCCCATTTGTACCAAAACGGGACGATTTTCTTCCCAAAGTTTCAAAACTATAGTTACGACTATATATTGGTTACATTCGTTTCTAAAGTGGTTCAAAGCTATATTTAGAATATTATACTAATATATTCAACATTGGTTACTCCTTGATCACCAATTTTGTCTACATTTCTTCAAATTTCCATTTGTACCAAAACGGGACGATTTTCTTCCCAAAGTTTCAAAACTATAGTTAGGACTATATATTGGTTAGAATCCATTCTAAAGGGGTTCAAAGCTATATTTAGACTATTATACTAATATATTGAACTTTGGTTACTCCTTGATCACCAATTTTGTCTACATTTCTTCAAATTCCCATTTGTACCAAAACGGGACGATTTCCTTCCCAAAGTTTCAAAACTATAGTTAGGACTATATATTGGTTAGAATCCTTTCTAAAGGGGTTCAATTCTATATTTAGACTAATATAGTAATATATTGAACTTTGGTTACTCCTTGGTCACCAATTTTGTTTACATTTCTTCAAATTCCCATTTGTACCAAAACGGGACGATTTTCTTCCCAAAGTTTCAAAACTATAGTTACGACTATATATTGGTTGCATTCATTCCTAAAGTGGTTCAAAGCTATATTTAGAATATTATAATAATATATTCAACAATGGTTACTTCTTGGTCACCAATTTTGTCTACATTTCTCCAAATTCCCATTTGTACCAAAACGGGACGATTTTCTTCCCAAAGTTTCAAAATTATAGTTACGACTATATATTGGTTACATTCGTTTCTAAAGTGGTTCAAAGCTATATTTAGAATATTATACTAATATATTCAACATTGGTTACTCCTTGATCACCAATTTTTTCTACATTTCCTCAAATTCCCATTTGTACCAAAACGGGACGATTTTCTTCCCAAAGTTTCAAAACTATAGTTACGACTATATATTGGTTGCATTCATTCCTAAAGTGGTTCAAAGCTATATTTAGAATATTATAATAATATATTCAACAATGGTTACTTCTTGGTCACCAATTTTGTCTACATTTCTCCAAATTCCCATTTGTACCAAAACGGGACGATTTTCTTCCCAAAGTTTCAAAACTATAGTTACGACTATATATTGGTTACATTCGTTTCTAAAGTGGTTCAAAGCTATATTTAGAATATTATACTAATATATTCAACATTGGTTACTCCTTGATCACCAATTTTGTCTACATTTCTTCAAATTTCCATTTGTACCAAAACGGGACGATTTTCTTCCTAAAGTTTCAAAACTATAGTTAGGACTATATATTGGTTAGAATCCATTCTAAAGGGGTTCAAAGCTATATTTAGACTATTATACCAATATATTGAACTTTGGTTACTCCTTGATGACCAATTTTGTCTACATTTCTTCAAATTCCCATTTGTACCAAAACAGGACGATTTCGTTCCCAAAGTTTCAAAACTATACTTAGGACTATAAATTGGTTAGAATCCATTCTAAAGGGCTTCAAAGCTATATTTAGACTATTATACTAATATATTGAACTTTGGTTACTCCTTGATCACCAATTTTGTCTACATTTCTTCAAATTCCCATTTGTACCAAAACGGGACGATTTCGTTCCCAAAGTTTCAAAACTTTACTTAGGACTATATATTGGTTAGAATCCATTCTAAAGGGCTTCAAATCTATATTTAGACTATTATACTAATATATTGAACTTTGGTTACTCCATGATCACCAATTTTGTCTACACTTCTTCAAATTCCCATTTGTACAAAAACGGGACGATTTCGTTCCCAAAGTTTCAAAACTATACTTAGGACTATATATTGGTTAGAATCCATTCTAAAGGGCTTCAAAGCTATATTTAGACTATTATACTAATATATTGAACTTTGGTTACTCTTTGGTCACCAATTTTGTCTACATTTCTTCAAATTTCAATTTGTACCAAAACGGGACGATTTCCTTCCCAAAGTTTCAAAACTATAGTTAGGACTATATATTGGTTAGAATCCCTTCTAAAGGGGTTCAAATCTATATTTAGACTATTATAGTAATATATTGAACTTTGGTTACTCCTTGGTCACCAATTTTGTTTACATTTCTTCAAATTCCCATTTGTACCAAAACGGGACGATTTTCTTCCCAAAGTTTCAAAACTATAGTTACGACTATATATTGGTTGCATTCATTCCTAAAGTGGTTCAAAGCTATATTTAGAATATTATAATAATATATTCAACATTGGTTACTTCTTGGTCACCAATTTGGTCTACATTTCTCCAAATTCCCATTTGTACCAAAACGGGACGATTTTCTTCCCAAAGTTTCAAAACTATAGTTACGACTATATATTGGTTACATTCGTTTCTAAAGTGGTTCAAAGCTATATTTAGAATATTATACTAATATATTCAACATTGGTTACTCCTTGATCACAAATTTTGTCTACATTTCTTCAAATTCCCATTTGTACCAAAACGGGACGATTTTCTTCCCAAAGTTTCAAAACTATAGTTACGACTATATATTGGTTGCAATTATTCCTAAAGTGGTTCAAAGCTATATTTAGAATATTATAATAATATATTCAACATTGGTTACTTCTTGGTCACCAATTTGGTCTACATTTCTCCAAATTCCCATTTGTACCAAAACGGGACGATTTTCTTCCCAAAGTTTCAAAACTATAGTTACGACTATATATTGGTTACATTCGTTTCTAAAGTGGTTCAAAGCTATATTTAGAATATTATACTAATATATTCAACATTGGTTACTCCTTGATCACAAATTTTGTCTACATTTCTTCAAATTTCCATTTGTACCAAAACAGGACGATTTTCTTCCCAAAGTTTCAAATCTATATTTAGGACTATATATTGGTTAGAATCCATTCTAAAGGGGTTCAAAGCTATATTTAGACTATTATACTAATATATTGAACTTTGGTTACTCCTTGATCACCAATTTTGTCTACATTTCTTCAAATTCCCATTTGTACCAAAACGGGACGATTTCGTTCCCAAAGTTTCAAAACTTTACTTAGGACTATATATTGGTTAGAATCCATTCTAAAGGGCTTCAAAGCTATATTTAGACTATTATACTAATATATTGAACTTTGGTTACTCCTTGGTCACCAATTTTGTTTACATTTCTTCAAATTCCCATTTGTACCAAAACAGGACGATTTTCTTCCCAAAGTTTCAAAACTATAGTTACGACTATATATTGGTTGCATTCATTCCTAAAGTGGTTCAAAGCTATATTTAGAATATTATAATAATATATTCAACAATGGTTACTTCTTGGTCACCAATTTTGTCTACATTTCTCCAAATTCCCATTTGTACCAAAACGGGACGATTTTCTTCCCAAAGTTTCAAAACTATAGTTACGACTATATATTGGTTACATTCGTTTCTAAAGTGGTTCAAAGCTATATTTAGAATATTATACTAATATATTCAACATTGGTTACTCCTTGATCACCAATTTTTTCTACATTTCCTCAAATTCCCATTTGTACCAAAACGGGACGATTTTCTTCCCAAAGTTTCAAAACTATAGTTACGACTATATATTGGTTGCATTCGTTCCTAAAGTGGTTCAAAGCTATATTTAGAATATTATAATAATATATTCAACATTGGTTACTTCTTGGTCACCAATGTTGTCTACATTTCTCCAAATTCCCATTTGTGCCAAAACGGGACGATTTCGTTCCCAAAGTTTCAAAACTTTACTTAGGACTATATATTGGTTAGAATCCATTCTAAAGGGCTTCAAAGCTATATTTAGACTATTATACTAATATATTGAACTTTGGTTACTCTTTGGTCACCAATTTTGTCTACATTTCTTCAAATTTCAATTTGTACCAAAACGGGACGATTTCCTTCCCAAAGTTTCAAAACTATAGTTAAGACTATATATTGGTTAGAATCCTTTCTAAAGGGGTTCAAATCTATATTTAGACTAATATAGTAATATATTGAACTTTGGTTACTCCTTCGTCACCAATTTTGTTTACATTTCTTCAAATTCCCATTTGTACCAAAACGGGACGATTTTCTTCCCAAAGTTTCAAAACTATAGTTACGACTATATATTGGTTGCATTCATTCCTAAAGTGGTTCAAAGCTATATTTAGAATATTATAATAATATATTCAACAATGGTTACTTCTTGGTCACCAATTTTGTCTACATTTCTCCAAATTCCCATTTGTACCAAAACGGGACGATTTTCTTCCCAAAGTTTCAAAACTATAGTTACGACTATATATTGGTTACATTCGTTTCTAAAGTGGTTCAAAGCTATATTTAGAATATTATACTAATATATTCAACATTGGTTACTCCTTGATCACCAATTTTGTCTACATTTCTTCAAATTTCCATTTGTACCAAAACGGGACGATTTTCTTCCCAAAGTTTCAAAACTATAGTTAGGACTATATATTGGTTAGAATCCATTCTAAAGGGGTTCAAAGCTATATTTAGACTATTATACTAATATATTGAACTTTGGTTACTCCTTGATCACCAATTTTGTCTACATTTCTTCAAATTCCCATTTGTACCAAAACAGGACGATTTCGTTCCCAAAGTTTCAAAACTATACTTAGGACTATATATTGGTTAGAATCCATTCTGAAGGGCTTCAAAGCTATATTTAGACTATTATACTAATATATTGAACTTTGGTTACTCTTTGGTAACCAATTTGGTCTACATTTCTTCAAATTCCCATTTACACCTAAACGGGACGATTTTCTTTCCAAAGTTTCAAAACTATAGTAAGGACTATATATTGGTTAGAATCCATTCTAAAGGGGTTCAAATCTATATTTAGACTAATATAGTAATATATTGAACTTTGGTTACTCCTTCGCCACCAATTTTGTTTACATTTCTTCAAATTCCCATTTGTACCAAAACGGGACGATTTTCTTCCCAAAGTTTCAAAACTATAGTTACGACTATATATTGGTTGCATTCATTCCTAAAGTGGTTCAAAGCTATATTTAGACTATTATAATAATATATTCAACAATGGTTACTTCTTGGTCACCAATTTTGTCTACATTTCTTCAAATTTCAATTTGTACCAAAACGGGACGATTTCCTTCCCAAAGTTTCAAAACTATAGTTAGGACTATATATTGGTTAGAATCCTTTCTAAAGGGGTTCAATTCTATATTTAGACTAATATAGTAATATATTGAACTTTGGTTACTCCTTGGTCACCAATTTTGTTTACATTTCTTCAAATTCCCATTTGTACCAAAACGGGACGATTTTCTTCCCAAAGTTTCAAAACTATAGTTACGACTATATATTGGTTGCATTCATTCCTAAAGTGGTTCAAAGCTATATTTAGAATATTATAATAATATATTCAACAATGGTTACTTCTTGGTCACCAATTTTATCTACATTTCTCCAAATTCCCATTTGTACCAAAACGGGACGATTTTCTTCCCAAAGTTTCAAAACTATAGTAACGACTATATATTGGTTACATTCGTTTCTAAAGTGGTTCAAAGCTATATTTAGAATATTATACTAATATATTCAACATTGGTTACTCCTTGATCACCAATTTTGTCTACATTTCTTCAAATTTCCATTTGTACCAAAACGGGACGATTTTCTTCCCAAAGTTTCAAAACTATAGTTACGACTATATATTGGTTACATTCGTTTCTAAAGTGGTTCAAAGCTATATTTAGAATATTATACTAATATATTCAACATTGGTTACTCCTTGATCACCAATTTTGTCTACATTTCTTCAAATTTCCATTTGTACCAAAACGGGACGATTTTCTTCCCAAAGTTTCAAAACTATAGTTAGGACTATATATTGGTTAGAATCCATTCTAAAGGGCTTCAAAGCTATATTTAGGCTATTATACTAATATATTGAACTTTGGTTACTCTTTGGTCACCATTTTTGTCTACATTTCTTCAAATTTCAATTTGTACCAAAACGGGACGATTTCGTTCCCAAAGTTTCAAAACTATAGTTAGGACTATATATTGGTTAGAATCCCTTCTATAGGGGTTCAAATCTATATTTAGACTATTATAGTAATATATTCAACTTTGGTTACTCCTTGGTCACCAATTTTGTTTACATTTCTTCAAATTCCCATTTGTACCAAAACGGGACGATTTTCTTCCCAAAGTTTCAAAACTATAGTTAGGACTATATATTGGTTAGAATCCATTCAAAGGGGTTCAAAGCTATATTTAGAATATTATACTAATATATTCAACATTGGTTACTCCTAGATCACCAATTTTGTCTACATTTCTTCAAATTTCCATTTGTACCAAAACGGGACGATTTTCTTCCCAAAGTTTCAAAACTATAGTTAGGACTATATATTGGTTAGAATCCATTCTAAAGGGGTTCAAAGCTATATTTAGACTATTATACTAATATATTGAACTTTGGTTACTCCTTGATCACCAATTTTGTCTACATTTCTTCAAATTCCCATTTGTACCAAAACAGGACGATTTCGTTCCCAAAGTTTCAAAACTATACTTAGGACTATATATTGGTTAGAATCCATTCTGAAGGGCTTCAAAGCTATATTTAGACTATTATACTAATATATTGAACTTTGGTTACTCTTTGGTCACCAATTTTGTCTACATTTCTTCAAATTTCAATTTGTACCAAAACGGGACGATTTCCTTCCCAAAGTTTCAAAACTATAGTTAGGACTATATATTGGTTAGAATCCTTTCTAAAGGGGTTCAAATCTATATTTAGACTAATATAGTAATATATTGAACCTTGGTTACTCCTTCGTCACCAATTTTGTTTACATTTCTTCAAATTCCCATTTGTACCAAAACGGGACGATTTTCTTCCCAAAGTTTCAAAACTATAGTTACGACTATATATTGGTTGCATTCATTCCTAAAGTGGTTCAAAGCTATATTTAGAATATTATAATAATATATTCAACAATGGTTACTTCTTGGTCACCAATTTTGTCTACATTTCTCCAAATTCCCATTTGTACCAAAACGGGACGATTTTCATCCCAAAGTTTCAAAACTATAGTTACGACTATATATTGGTTACATTCGTTTCTAAAGTGGTTCAAAGCTATATTTAGAATATTATACTAATATATTCAACATTGGTTACTCCTTGATCACCAATTTTGTCTACATTTCTTCAAATTTCCATTTGTACCAAAACGGGACGATTTTCTTCCCAAAGTTTCAAAACTATAGTTAGGACTATATATTGGTTAGAATCCATTCTAAAGGGGTTCAAAGCTATATTTAGACTATTATACTAATATATTGAACTTTGGTTACTCCTTGATCACCAATTTTGTCTACATTTCTTCAAATTCCCATTTGTACCAAAACAGGACGATTTCGTTCCCAAAGTTTCAAAACTATACTTAGGACTATATATTGGTTAGAATCCATTCTAAAGGGCTTCAAAGCTATATTTAGACTATTATACTAATATAATGACCTTTGGTTACTCCTTGGTCACCAATTTGGTCTACATTTCTTCAAATTCCCATTTACACCTAAACGGGACGATTTTCTTTCCAAAGTTTCAAAACTATAGTTAGGACTATATATTGGTTAGAATCCATTCTAAAGGGGTTCAAAGCTTAATTTAGACCATTATACTAATATATTGAACTTTGGTTACTCCTTGGTCACCAATTTTGTCTACATTTCTTCAAATTTCCATTTGTAACAAAACGGGACGATTTTCTTCCCAAAGTTTCAAAACTATAGTTAGGACTATATATTGGTTAGAATCCATTCTAAAGGGGTTCAAAGCTTAATTTAGACCATTATACTAATATATTGAACTTTGGTTACTCCTTGGTCACCAATTTTGTCTACATTTCTTCAAATTTCCATTTGTAACAAAACGGGACGATTTTCTTCCCAAAGTTTCAAAACTATAGTTAGGACTATATATTGGTTAGAATCCATTATAAAGGGGTTCAAAGCTATATTTAAACTAATATACTAATATAATGACCTTTGGTTACTCCTTGGTCACCAATTTGGTCTACATTTCTTCAAATTCCCGTTTGCACCTAAATGGGACGATTTTCTTTCCAAAGTTTCAAAACTATAGTTAGGACTATATATTGGTTAGAATCCATTCTAAAGGGCTTCAAAGCTATATTTAGACTATTATACTAATATATTGAACTTTGGTTACTCTTTGGTCACCAATTTTAACTACATTTCTTCAAATTTCAGTTTGTACCAAAACGGGACGATTTCCTTCCCAAAGTTTCAAAACTATAGTTAGGACTATATATTGGTTAGAATCCATTCTAAAGGGGTTCAAACCTATATTTAGACTATTATAGTAATATATTGAACTTTGGTTACTCCTTGGTCACCAATTTTGTTTACATTTCTTCAAATTCCCATTTGTACCAAAACGGGACGATTTTCTTCCCAAAGTTTCAAAACTATAGTTACGACTATATATTGGTTGCATTCATTCCTAAAGTGGTTCAAAGCTATATTTAGAATATTATACTAATATATTCAACATTGGTTACTACTTGATCACCAATTTTGTCTACATTTCTTCAAATTCCCATTTGTACCAAAACGGGACGATTTTCTATCCAAAGTTTCAAAACTATACTTAGGACTATATATTGGTTAGAATCCATTCTAAAGGGCTTCAAAGCTATATTTAAACTATTTTACTAATATATTGAACTTTGGTAACTCCTTGGTCACCAATTTTGTCTACATTTCTTAAAATATCCATTTGTACCAAAACGAGACGATTTTCTTCCCAAAGTTTCAAAACTATAGTTAGGACTATATATTGGTTAGAATCCATTCTAAAGGGGTTAAAAGCTATATTTAAACTATTATACTAATATAATGACCTTTGGTTACTCCTTGGTCACCAATTTGGTCTACATTTCTTCAAATTCCCATTTGCACCTAAACGGGACGATTTTCTTTCCAAAGCTTCAAAACTATAGTTAGGACTATATATTGGTTAGAATCCATTCTAAAGGGGTTCAAAGCTTAATTTAGACTATTATACTAATATATTGATCTTTGGTTACTCCTTGGTCACCAATTTTGTCTACATTTCTTCAAATTTCCATTTGTACCAAAACGGGACGATTTTCTTCCCAAAGTTTCAAAACTATAGTTAGGACTATATATTGGTTAGAATCCATTATAAAGGGGTTCAAAGCTATATTTAAACTAATATACTAATATAATGACCTTTGGTTACTCCTTGGTCACCAATTTGGTCTACATTTCTTCAAATTCCCATTTGCACCTAAACGGGACGATTTTCTTTCCAAAGTTTGAAAACTATAGTTAGGACTATATATTGGTTAGAATCCATTCTAAAGGGCTTCAAAGCTATATTTAGACTATTATACTAATATATTGAACTTTGGTTACTCTTTGGTCACCAATTTTAACTACATTTCTTCAAATTTCAGTTTGTACAAAAACGGGACGATTTCCTTCCCAAAGTTTCAAAACTATAGTTAGGACTATATATTGGTTAGAATCCATTCTAAAGGGGTTCAAACCTATATTTAGACTATTATAGTAATATATTGAACTTTGGTTACTCCTTGGTCACCAATTTTGTTTACATTTCTTCAAATTCCCATTTGTACCAAAACGGGACGATTTTCTTCCCAAAGTTTCAAAACTATAGTTACGACTATATATTGGTTGCATTCATTCCTAAAGTGGTTCAAAGCTATATTTAGAATATTATACTAATATATTCAACATTGGTTACTACTTGATCACCAATTTTGTCTACATTTCTTCAAATTCCCATTTGTACCAAAACGGGACGATTTTCTATCCAAAGTTTCAAAACTATACTTAGGACTATATATTGCTTAGAATCCATTCTAAAGGGCTTCAAAGCTATATTTAAACTATTTTACTAATATATTGAACTTTGGTAACTCCTTGGTCACCAATTTTGTCTACATTTCTTAAAATATCCATTTGTACCAAAACGAGACGATTTTCTTCCCAAAGTTTCAAAACTATAGTTAGGACTATATATTGGTTAGAATCCATTCTAAAGGGGTTAAAAGCTATATTTAAACTATTATACTAATATAATGACCTTTGGTTACTCCTTGGTCACCAATTTGGTCTACATTTCTTCAAATTCCCATTTGCACCTAAACGGGACGATTTTCTTTCCAAAGCTTCAAAACTATAGTTAGGACTATATATTGGTTAGAATCCATTCTAAAGGGGTTCAAAGCTTAATTTAGACTATTATACTAATATATTGATCTTTGGTTACTCCTTGGTCACCAATTTTGTCTACATTTCTTCAAATTTCCATTTGTACCAAAACGGGACGATTTTCTTCCCAAAGTTTCAAAACTATAGTTAGGACTATATATTGGTTAGAATCCATTATAAAGGGGTTCAAAGCTATATTTAAACTAATATACTAATATAATGACCTTTGGTTACTCCTTGGTCACCAATTTGGTCTACATTTCTTCAAATTCCCATTTGCACCTAAACGGGACGATTTTCTTTCCAAAGTTTGAAAACTATAGTTAGGACTGTATATTGGTTAGAATCCATTCTAAAGGGCTTCAAAGCTATATTTAGACTATTATACTAATATATTGAACTTTGGTTACTCTTTGGTCACCAATTTTGTCTACATTTCTTCAAATTTCAGTTTGTACCAAAACGGGACGATTTCCTTCCCAAAGTTTCAAAACTATAGTTAGGACTATATATTGGTTAGAATCCATTCTAAAGGGGTTCAAACCTATATTTAGACTATTATAGTAATATATTGAACTTTGGTTACTCCTTGGTCACCAATTTTGTTTACATTTCTTCAAATTCCCATTTGTACCAAAACGGGACGATTTTCTTCCCAAAGTTTCAAAACTATAGTTACGACTATATATTGGTTGCATTCATTCCTAAAGTGGTTCAAAGCTATATTTAGAATATTATACTAATATATTCAACATTGGTTACTACTTGATCACCAATTTTGTCTACATTTCTTCAAATTCCCATTTGTACCAAAACGGGACGATTTTCTTCCCAAAGTTTCAAAACTATACTTAGGACTATATATTGGTTAGAATCCATTCTAAAGGGCTTCAAAGCTATATTTAGACTATTTTACTAATATATTGAACTTTGGTAACTCCTTGGTCACCAATTTTGTCTACATTTCTTCAAATATCCATTTGTACCAAAACGAGACGATTTTCTTCCCAAAGTTTCAAAACTATAGTTAGGACTATATATTGGTTAGAATCCATTCTAAAGGGGTTCAAAGCTATATTTAAACTATTATACTAATATAATGACCTTTGGTTACTCCTTGGTCACCAATTTGGTCTACATTTCTTCAAATTCCCATTTGCACCTAAACGGGACGATTTTCTTTCCAAAGTTTCAAAACTATAGTTAGGACTATATATTGGTTAGAATCCATTCTAAAGGGGTTCAAAGCTTAATTTAGACTATTATACTAATATATTGAACTTTGGTTACTCCTTGGTCACCAATTTTGTCTACATTTCTTCAAATTTCCATTTGTACCAAAACGGGACGATTTTCTTTCCAAAGTTTCAAAACTATAGTTAGGACTATATATTGGTTAGAATCCATTCTAAAGGGCTTCAAAGCTATATTTAGACGATTATACTAATATATTGATCTTTGGTTACTCCTTGGTAACCAATTTTGTCTACATTTCTTCAAATTTCAATTTGTACCAAAACGGGACGATTTCCTTCCCAAAGTTTCAAAACTATAGTTAGGACTATATATTGGTTAGAATCCCTTCTAAAGGGGTTCAAATCTATATTTAGACTATTATAGTAATATATTGAACTTTGGTTACTCCTTGGTCACCAATTTTGTTTACATTTCTTCAAATTCCCATTTGTACCAAAACGGGACGATTTTCTTCCCAAAGTTTCAAAACTATAGTTACGACTATATATTGGTTGCATTCATTCCTAAAGTGGTTCAAAGCTATATTTAGAATATTATACTAATATATTCAACATTGGTTACTACTTGATCACCAATTTTGTCTACATTTCTTCAAATTCCCATTTGTACCAAAACGGGACGATTTTCTTCCCAAAGTTTCAAAACTATACTTAGGACTATATATTGGTTAGAATCCATTCTAAAGGGCTTCAAAGCTATATTTAGACTATTTTACTAATATATTGAACTTTGGTAACTCCTTGGTCACCAATTTTGTCTACATTTCTTCAAATATCCATTTGTACCAAAACGAGACGATTTTCTTCCCAAAGTTTCAAAACTATAGTTAGGACTATATATTGGTTAGAATCCATTCTAAAGGGGTTCAAAGCTATATTTAAACTATTATACTAATATAATGACCTTTGGTTACTCCTTGGTCACCAATTTGGTCTACATTTCTTCAAATTCCCATTTGCACCTAAACGGGACGATTTTCTTTCCAAAGTTTCAAAACTATAGTTAGGACTATATATTATTTAGAATCCTTTCTAAAGGGGTTCAAAGCTTAATTTAGACTATTATACTAATATATTGAACTTTGGTTACTCCTTGGTCACCAATTTTGTCTACATTTCTTCAAATTTCCATTTGTACCAAAACGGGACGATTTTCTTTCCAAAGTTTCAAAACTATAGTTAGGACTATATATTGGTTAGAATCCATTCTAAAGGGCTTCAAAGCTATATTTAGACGATTATACTAATATATTGATCTTTGGTTACTCCTTGGTCACCAATTTTGTCTACATTTCTTCAAATTTCCGTTTGTACCAAAACGGGACGATTTTCTTCCCAAAGTTTCAAAACTATAGTTAGGACTATATATTGGTTAGAATCCATTCTAAAGGGGTTCAAAGCTATATTTAGACTATTATACTAATATATTGAACTTCGGTTACTCCTTGATCACCAATTTTGTCTACATTTCCTCAAATTCCCATTTGTACCAAAACGTGACGATTTTCTTCCCAAAGTTTCAAAACTATAGTTACGACTATATATTGGTTCCATTCGTTCCTAAAGTGGTTCAAAGCTATATTTAGAATATTATAATAATATATTCAACATTGGTTACTTCTTGGTCACCAATGTTGTCTACATTTCTCCAAATTCCCATTTGTGCCAAAACGGGACGATTTCGTTCCCAAAGTTTCAAAACTTTACTTAGGACTATATATTGGTTAGAATCCATTCTAAAGGGCTTCAAAGCTATATTTAGACTATTATACTAATATATTGAACTTTGGTTACTCTTTGGTCACCAATTTTGTTTACATTTCTTCAAATTTCAATTTGTACCAAAACGGGACGATTTCCTTCCCAAAGTTTCAAAACTATAGTTAGGACTATATATTGGTTAGAATCCCTTCTAAAGGGGTTCAAATCTATATTTAGACTATTATAGTAATATATTGAACTTTGGTTACTCCTTGGTCTCCAATTTTGTTTACATTTCTTCAAATTCCCATTTGTACCAAAACGGGACGATTTTCTTCCCAAAGTTTCAAAACTATAGTTACGACTATATATTGGTTGCATTCATTCCTAAAGTGGTTCAAAGCTATATTTAGAATATTATACTAATATATTCAACATTGGTTACTACTTGATCACCAATTTTGTCTACATTTCTTCAAATTTCCGTTTGTACCAAAACGGGACGATTTTCTTCCCAAAGTTTCAAAACTATAGTTAGGACTATATATTGGTTAGAATCCATTCTAAAGGGGTTCAAAGCTATATTTAGACTATTATACTAATATATTGAACTTCGGTTACTCCTTGATCACCAATTTTGTCTACATTTCTTCAAATTCCCATTTGCACCTAAACGGGACGATTTTCTTTCCAAAGTTTCAAAACTATAGTTAGGACTATATATTGGTTAGAATCCATTCTAAAGGGGTTCAAAGCTATATTTAGACTATTATACTAATATATTGAACTTTGGTTACTCTTTGGTCACCAATTTTGTTTACATTTCTTCAAATTTCAATTTGTACCAAAACGGGACGATTTCCTTCCCAAAGTTTCAAAACTATAGTTAGGACTATATATTGGTTAGAATCCCTTCTAAAGGGGTTCAAATCTATATTTAGACTATTATAGTAATATATTGAACTTTGGTTACTCCTTGGTCTCCAATTTTGTTTACATTTCTTCAAATTCCCATTTGTACCAAAACGGGACGATTTTCTTCCCAAAGTTTCAAAACTATAGTTACGACTATATATTGGTTGCATTCATTCCTAAAGTGGTTCAAAGCTATATTTAGAATATTATACTAATATATTCAACATTGGTTACTACTTGATCACCAATTTTGTCTACATTTCTTCAAATTCCCATTTGTACCAAAACGGGACGATTTTCTTCCCAAAGTTTCAAAACTATAGTTACGACTATATATTGGTTGCATTCATTCCTAAAGTGGTTCAAAGCTATATTTAGAATATTATACTAATATATTCAACATTGGTTACTACTTGATCACCAATTTTGTCTACATTTCTTCAAATTCCCATTTGTACCAAAACGGGACGATTTTCTATCCAAAGTTTCAAAACTATACTTAGGACTATATATTGGTTAGAATCCATTCTAAAGGGCTTCAAAGCTATATTTAAACTATTTTACTAATATATTGAACTTTGGTAACTCCTTGGTCACCAATTTTGTCTACATTTCTTAAAATATCCATTTGTACCAAAACGAGACGATTTTCTTCCCAAAGTTTCAAAACTATAGTTAGGACTATATATTGGTTAGAATCCATTCTAAAGGGGTTCAAAGCTATATTTAAACTATTATACTAATATAATGACCTTTGGTTACTCCTTGGTCACCAATTTGGTCTACATTTCTTCAAATTCCCATTTGCACCTAAACGGGACGATTTTCTTTCCAAAGCTTCAAAACTATAGTTAGGACTATATATTGGTTAGAATCCATTCTAAAGGGGTTCAAAGCTTAATTTAGACTATTATACTAATATATTGATCTTTGGTTACTCCTTGGTCACCAATTTTGTCTACATTTCTTCAAATTTCCATTTGTACCAAAACGGGACGATTTTCTTCCCAAAGTTTCAAAACTATAGTTAGGACTATATATTGGTTAGAATCCATTATAAAGGGGTTCAAAGCTATATTTAAACTAATATACTAATATAATGACCTTTGGTTACTCCTTGGTCACCAATTTGGTCTACATTTCTTCAAATTCCCATTTGCACCTAAACGGGACGATTTTCTTACCAAAGTTTCAAAACTATAGTTAGGACTATATATTGGTTAGAATCCATTCTAAAGGGCTTCAAAGCTATATTTAGACTATTATACTAATATATTGAACTTTGGTTACTCTTTGGTCACCAATTTTGTCTACATTTCTTCAAATTTCAGTTTGTACCAAAACGGGACGATTTCCTTCCCAAAGTTTCAAAACTATAGTTAGGACTATATATTGGTTAGAATCCATTCTAAAGGGGTTCAAACCTATATTTAGACTATTATAGTAATATATTGAACTTTGGTTACTCCTTGGTCACCAATTTTGTTTACATTTCTTCAAATTCCCATTTGTACCAAAACGGGACGATTTTCTTCCCAAAGTTTCAAAACTATAGTTACGACTATATATTGGTTGCATTCATTCCTAAAGTGGTTCAAAGCTATATTTAGAATATTATACTAATATATTCAACATTGGTTACTACTTGATCACCAATTTTGTCTACATTTCTTCAAATTCCCAATTGTACCAAAACGGGACGATTTTCTTCCCAAAGTTTCAAAACTATACTTAGGACTATATATTGGTTAGAATCCATTCTAAAGGGCTTCAAAGCTATATTTAGACTATTTTACTAATATATTGAACTTTGGTAACTCCTTGGTCACCAATTTTGTCTACATTTCTTCAAATATCCATTTGTACCAAAACGAGACGATTTTCTTCCCAAAGTTTCAAAACTATAGTTAGGACTATATATTGGTTAGAATCCATTCTAAAGGGGTTCAAAGCTATATTTAAACTATTATACTAATATAATGACCTTTGGTTACTCCTTGGTCACCAATTTGGTCTACATTTCTTCAAATTCCCATTTGCACCTAAACGGGACGATTTTCTTTCCAAAGTTTCAAAACTATAGTTAGGACTATATATTGGTTAGAATCCATTCTAAAGGGGTTCAAAGCTTAATTTAGACTATTATACTAATATATTGAACTTTGGTTACTCCTTGGTCACCAATTTTGTCTACATTTCTTCAAATTTCCATTTGTACCAAAACGGGACGATTTTCTTTCCAAAGTTTCAAAACTATAGTTAGGACTATATATTGGTTAGAATCCATTCTAAAGGGCTTCAAAGCTATATTTAGACGATTATACTAATATATTGATCTTTGGTTACTCCTTGGTCACCAATTTTGTCTACATTTCTTCAAATTTCCGTTTGTACCAAAACGGGACGATTTTCTTCCCAAAGTTTCAAAACTATAGTTAGGACTATATATTGGTTAGAATTCATTCTAAAGGGGTTCAAAGCTATATTTAGACTATTATACTAATATATTGAACTTCGGTTACTCTTTGGTCACCAATTTTGTTTACATTTCTTCAAATTTCAATTTGTACCAAAACGGGACGATTTTCTTTCCAAAGTTTCAAAACTATAGTTAGGACTATATATTGGTTAGAATCCATTCTAAAGGGGTTCAAAGCTATATTTAGACTATTATACTAATATATTGAACTTTGGTTACTCTTTGGTCACCAATTTTGTTTACATTTCTTCAAATTTCAATTTGTACCAAAACGGGACGATTTCCTTCCCAAAGTTTCAAAACTATAGTTAGGACTATATATTGGTTAGAATCCCTTCTAAAGGGGTTCAAAATCTATATTTAGACTATTATAGTAATATATTTGAACTTTGGTTACTCCTTGGTCTCCAATTTTGTTTACATTTCTTCAAATTCCCATTTGTACCAAAACGGGACGATTTTCTTCCCAAAGTTTCAAAACTATAGTTACGACTATATATTGGTTGCATTCATTCCTAAAGTGGTTCAAAGCTATATTTAGAATATTATACTAATATATTCAACATTGGTTACTACTTGATCACCAATTTTGTCTACATTTCTTCAAATTCCCATTTGTACCAAAACGGGACGATTTTCTTCCCAAAGTTTCAAAACTATAGTTACGACTATATATTGGTTGCATTCATTCCTAAAGTGGTTCAAAGCTATATTTAGAATATTATACTAATATATTCAACATTGGTTACTACTTGATCACCAATTTTGTCTACATTTCTTCAAATTCCCATTTGTACCGAAACGGGACGATTTTCTTCCCAAAGTTTCAAAACTATACTTAGGACTATATATTGGTTAGAATCCATTCTAAAGGGCTTCAAAGCTTTATTTAGACTATTTTACTAATATATTGAACTTTGGTAACTCCTTGGTCACCAATTTTGTCTACATTTCTTCAAATATCCATTTGTACCAAAACGAGACGATTTTCTTCCCAAAGTTTCAAAACTATAGTTAGGACTATATATTGGTTAGAATCCATTCTAAAGGGGTTCAAAGCTATATTTAGACTATTTTACTAATATATTGAACTTTGGTAACTCCTTGGTCACCAATTTTGCCTACATTTCTTCAAATATCCATTTGTACCAAAACGAGACGATTTTCTTCCCAAAGTTTCAAAACTATAGTTAGGACTATATATTGGTTAAAATCCATTCTAAAGGGGTTCAAAGCTTAATTTAGAATATTATACTAATATATTGAACTTTGGTTACTCCTTGGTCACCAATTTTGTCTACATTTCTTCAAATTTCCATTTGTACCAAAACGGGACGATTTTCTTCCCAAAGTTTCAAAACTATAGTTAGGACTATATATTGGTTAGAATCCATTATAAAGGGGTTCAAAGCTATTTTTAAACTAATATACTAATATAATGACCTTTGGTTACTCCTTGGTCACCAATTTGGTCTACATTTCTTCAAATTCCCATTTGCACCTAAACGGGACGATTTTCTTTCCAAAGTTTCAAAACTATAGTTAGGACTATATATTGGTTAGAATCCATTCTAAAGGGCTTCAAAGCTATATTTAGACTATTATACTAATATATTGATCTTTGGTTACTCCTTGGTCACCAATTTTGTCTACATTTCTTCAAATTTCTGTTTGTACCAAAACGGGACGATTTTCTTCCCAAAGTTTCAAAACTATAGTTAGGACTATATATTGGTTAGAATCCATTCTAAAGGGGTTCAAAGCTATATTTAGACTATTATACTAATATATTGAACTTTGGTTACTCCTTGATCACCAATTTTGTCTACGTTTCTTCAAATTCCAATTTGTACCAAAACGGGACGATTTTGTTCCCAAAGTTTCAAAATTATACTTAGGACTATATATTGGTTAGAATCCATTCTAAAGGGATTCAAAGCTATATTTAGACTATTATAGTAATATATTGAACTTTGGTTACTCCTTGGTCACCAATTTTGTTTACATTTCTTCAAATTCCCATTTGTACCAAAACGGGACGATTTTCTTCCCAAAGTTTCAAAACTATAGTTACGACTATATATTGGTTGCATTCGTTCCTAAAGTGGTTCAAAGCTATATTTAGAATATTATAATAATATATTCAACATTGGTTAATTCTTGGTCACCAATTTTGTCTACATTTCTCCAAATTCCCATTTGTACCAAAACGGGACGATTTTCTTCCCAAAGTTTCAAAACTATAGTTACGACTATTTATTGGTTACATTCGTTTCTAAAGTGGTTCAAAGCTATATTTAGACTATTTTACTAATATATTGAACTTTGGTTACTTTTTGGTCACCAATTCTGTCTACATTTCTTCAAATTTCCATTTGTACCCAACCGGGACGATTTTCTTCCCAAAGTTTCAAAACTATAGTTACGACTATATATTGGTTACATTCGTTTCTAAAGTGGTTCAAAGCTATATTTAGAATATTATACTAATATATTCAACATTGGTTACTCCTTGATCACCAATTTTGTCTACATTTCTTCAAATTCCCATTTGTACCAAAACGGGACGATTTTCTTCCCAAAGTTTCAAAACTATACTTAGGACATTATATTGGTTAGAATCCATTCTAAAGGGCTTCAAAGCTATATTTAGACTATTTTACTAATATATTGAACTTTGGTTACTTTTTGGTCACCAATTCTGTCTACATTTCTTCAAATTTCCATTTGTACCCAACCGGGACGATTTTCTTCCCAAAGTTTCAAAACTATAGTTACGACTATATATTGGTTACATTCGTTTTTTAAAGTGGTTCAAAGCTATATTTAGAATATTATACTAATATATTCAACATTGGTTACTCCTTGATCACCAATTTTGTCTACATTTCTTCAAATTCCCATTTGTACCAAAACGGGACGATTTTCTTCCCAAAGTTTCAAAACTATACTTAGGACATTATATTGGTTAGAATCCATTCTAAAGGGCTTCAAAGCTATATTTAGACTATTTTACTAATATATTGAACTTTGGTTACTTTTTGGTCACCAATTCTGTCTACATTTCTTCAAATTTCCATTTGTACCAAAACGGGATGATTTTCTTCCTAAAGTTTCAAAACTATAGTTACGACTATATATTGGTTACATTCGTTTCTAAAGTGGTTCAAATCTATATTTAGAATATTATACTAATATATTCAACATTGGTTACTTCTTGATCACCAATTTTGTCTACATTTCTTCAAATTCCCATTTGTACCAAAACAGGACGATTTTCTTCCCCAAGTTTAAAAACTATACTTGGGACTATATATTGGTTAGAATCCATTCTAAAGGGCTTCAAAGCTATATTTAGAATATTATACTAATATATTCAACATTGGTTACTCCTTGATCACCAATTTTGTCTACATTTCTTCAAATTCCCATTTGTACCAAAACGGGACGATTTTCTTCCCAAATTTTCAAAACTATAGTTACGACTATATATTGGTTGCATTCATTCCTAAAGTGGTTCAAAGCTATATTTAGAATATTATACTAATATATTCAACATTGGTTACTACTTGATCACCAATTTTGTCTACATTTCTTCAAATTCCCGTTTGTACCAAAACGGGACGATTTTCTTCCCAAAGTTTCAAAACTATACTTAGGACTATATATTGGTTAGAATCCATTCTAAAGGGGTTCAAAGCTTAATTTAGACTATTATACTAATATATTGAACTTTGGTTACTCCTTGGTCACCAATTTTGTCTACATTTTTTCAAATTTCCATTTGTACCAAAACGGGACAATTTTCTTCCCAAAGTTTCAAAACTATAGTTAGGACTATATATTGGTTAGAATCCATTATAAAGGGGTTCAAAGCTATATCTAAACTAATATACTAATATAATGACCTTTGGTTACTCCTTGGTCACCAATTTGGTCTACATTTCTTCAAATTCCCATTTGCACCTAAACGGGACGATTTTCTTTCCAAAGTTTCAAAACTATAGTTAGGACTATATATTGGTTAGAATCCATTCTAAAGGGCTTCAAAGCTATATTTAGACTATTATACTAATATATTAATCTTTGGTTACTCCTTGGTCACCAATTTTGTCTACATTTCTTCAAATTTCTGTTTGTACCAAAACGGGACGATTTTCTTCCCAAAGTTTCAAAACTATAGTTAGGACTATATATTGGTTAGAATCCATTCTAAAGGGGTTCAAAGCTATATTTAGACTATTATACTAATATATTGAACTTTGGTTACTCCTTGATCACCAATTTTGTCTACGTTTCTTCAAATTCCAATTTGTACCAAAACGGGACGATTTTGTTCCCAAAGTTTCAAAATTATACTTAGGACTATATATTGGTTAGAATCCATTCTAAAGGGATTCAAAGCTATATTTAGACTATTTTACTAATATATTGAACTTTGGTTACTCCTTGGTCACCAATTTTGTCTACATTTCTTCAAATTTCAATTTGTACCAAAATAGGACGATTTCCTTCCCAAAGTTTCAAAACTATAGTTAGGACTATATATTGGTTAGAATCCCTTCTAAAGGGGTTCAAATCTATATTTAGACTATTATAGTAATATATTGAACTTTGGTTACTCCTTGGTCACCAAATTTGTTTACATTTCTTCAAATTTCCATTTGTACCAAAACGGGATGATTTTCTTCCTAAAGTTTCAAAACTATAGTTACGACTATATATTGGTTACATTCGTTTCTAAAGTGGTTCAAATCTATATTTAGAATATTATACTAATATATTCAACATTGGTTACTCCTTGATCACCAATTTTGTCTACATTTCTTCAAATTCCCATTTGTACCAAAACAGGACGATTTTCTTCCCCAAGTTTAAAAACTATACTTGGGACTATATATTGGTTAGAATCCATTCTAAAGGGCTTCAAAGCTATATTTAGAATATTATACTAATATATTCAACATTGGTTACTCCTTGATCACCAATTTTGTCTACATTTCTTCAAATTCCCATTTGTACCAAAACGGGACGATTTTCTTCCCAAATTTTCAAAACTATAGTTACGACTATATATTGGTTGCATTCATTCCTAAAGTGGTTCAAAGCTATATTTAGAATATTATACTAATATATTCAACATTGGTTACTACTTGATCACCAATTTTGTCTACATTTCTTCAAATTCCCGTTTGTACCAAAACGGGACGATTTTCTTCCCAAAGTTTCAAAACTATACTTAGGACTATATATTGGTTAGAATCCATTCTAAAGGGCTTCAAAGCTATATTTAGACTATTTTACTAATATATTGAACTTTGGTAACTCCTTGGTCACCAATTTTGTCTACATTTCTTCAAATATCCATTTGTACCAAAACGAGACGATTTTCTTCCCAAAGTTTCAAAACTATAGTTAGGACTATATATTGGTTAGAATCCATTCTAAAGGGGTTCAAAGCTATATTTAGACTATTTTACTAATATATTGAACTTTGGTAACTCCCTGGTCACCAATTTTGTCTACATTTCTTCAAATATCCATTTGAACCAAAACGAGACGATTTTCTTCCCAAAGTTTCAAAACTATAGTTAGGACTATATATTGGTTAGAATCCATTCTAAAGGGGTTCAAAGCTTAATTTAGACTATTATACTAATATATTGAACTTTGGTTACTCCTTGGTCACCAATTTTGTCTACATTTTTTCAAATTTCCATTTGTACCAAAACGGGACGATTTTCTTCCCAAAGTTTCAAAACTATAGTTAGGACTATATATTGGTTAGAATCCATTATAAAGGGGTTCAAAGCTATATATAAACTAATATACTAATATAATGACCTTTGGTTACTCCTTGGTCACCAATTTTGTCTACGTTTCTTCAAATTCCAATTTGTACCAAAACGGGACGATTTTGTTCCCAAAGTTTCAAAATTATACTTAGGACTATATATTGGTTAGAATCCATTCTAAAGGGATTCAAAGCTATATTTAGACTATTTTACTAATATATTGAACTTTGGTTACTCCTTGGTCACCAATTTTGTCTACATTTCTTCAAATTTCAATTTGTACCAAAATAGGACGATTTCCTTCCCAAAGTTTCAAAACTATAGTTAGGACAATATATTGGTTAGAATCCCTTCTAAAGGGGTTCAAATCTATATTTAGACTATTATAGTAATATATTGAACTTTGGTTACTCCTTGGTCACCAAATTTGTTTACATTTCTTCAAATTCCCATTTGTACCAAAACGGGACGATTTTCTTCCCAAAGTTTCAAAACTATAGTTACGACTATATATTGGTTGCATTCGTTCCTAAAGTGGTTCAAAGCTATATTTAGAATATTATAATAATATATTCAACATTGGTTAATTCTTGGTCACCAATTTTGTCTACATTTCTCCAAATTCCCATTTGTACCAAAACGGGACGATTTGCTTCCCAAAGTTTCAAAACTATAGTTACGACTATATATTGGTTACATTCGTTTCTAAAGTGGTTCAAAGCTATATTTAGACTATTTTACTAATATATTGAACTTTGGTTACTTTTTGGTCACCAATTCTGTCTACATTTCTTCAAATTTCCATTTGTACCCAACCGGGACGATTTTCTTCCCAAAGTTTCAAAACTATAGTTACGACTATATATTGGTTACATTCGTTTCTAAAGTGGTTCAAAGCTATATTTAGAATATTATACTAATATATTCAACATTGGTTACTCCTTGATCACCAATTTTGTCTACATTTCTTCAAATTCCCATTTGTACCAAAACAGGACGATTTTCTTCCCCAAGTTTAAAAACTATACTTGGGACTATATATTGGTTAGAATCCATTCTAAAGGGCTTCAAAGCTATATTTAGACTATTTTACTAATATATTGAACTTTGGTAACTCCTTGGTCACCAATTTTGTCTACATTTCTTCAAATATCCATTTGTACCAAAACGAGACGATTTTCTTCCCAAAGTTTCAAAACTATAGTTAGGACTATATATTGGTTAGAATCCATTCTAAAGGGGTTCAAAGCTATATTTAGACTATTTTACTAATATATTGAACTTTGGTAACTCCCTGGTCACCAATTTTGTCTACATTTCTTCAAATATCCATTTGAACCAAAACGAGACGATTTTCTTCCCAAAGTTTCAAAACTATAGTTAGGACTATATATTGGTTAGAATCCATTCTAAAGGGGTTCAAAGCTTAATTTAGACTATTATACTAATATATTGAACTTTGGTTACTCCTTGGTCACCAATTTTGTCTACATTTTTTCAAATTTCCATTTGTACCAAAACGGGACGATTTTCTTCCCAAAGTTTCAAAACTATAGTTAGGACTATATATTGGTTAGAATCCATTATAAAGGGGTTCAAAGCTATATATAAACTAATATACTAATATAATGACCTTTGGTTACTCCTTGGTCACCAATTTGGTCTACATTTCTTCAAATTCCCATTTGCACCTAAACGGGACGATTTTCTTTCCAAAGTTTCAAAACTATAGTTAGGACTATATATTGGTTAGAATCCATTCTAAAGGGCTTCAAAGCTATATTTAGACTATTATACTAATATATTAATCTTTGGTTACTCCTTGGTCACCAATTTTGTCTACATTTCTTCAAATTTCTGTTTGTACCAAAACGGGACGATTTTCTTCCCAAAGTTTCAAAACTATAGTTAGGACTATATATTGGTTAGAATCCATTCTAAAGGGGTTCAAAGCTATATTTAGACTATTATACTAATATATTGAACTTTGGTTACTCCTTGATCACCAATTTTGTCTACGTTTCTTCAAATTCCAATTTGTACCAAAACGGGACGATTTTGTTCCCAAAGTTTCAAAATTATACTTAGGACTATATATTGGTTAGAATCCATTCTAAAGGGATTCAAAGCTATATTTAGACTATTTTACTAATATATTGAACTTTGGTTACTCCTTGGTCACCAATTTTGTCTACATTTCTTCAAATTTCAATTTGTACCAAAATAGGACGATTTCCTTCCCAAAGTTTCAAAACTATAGTTAGGACAATATATTGGTTAGAATCCCTTCTAAAGGGGTTCAAATCTATATTTAGACTATTATAGTAATATATTGAACTTTGGTTACTCCTTGGTCACCAAATTTGTTTACATTTCTTCAAATTCCCATTTGTACCAAAACGGGACGATTTTCTTCCCAAAGTTTCAAAACTATAGTTACGACTATATATTGGTTGCATTCGTTCCTAAAGTGGTTCAAAGCTATATTTAGAATATTATAATAATATATTCAACATTGGTTAATTCTTGGTCACCAATTTTGTCTACATTTCTCCAAATTCCCATTTGTACCAAAACGGGACGATTTGCTTCCCAAAGTTTCAAAACTATAGTTACGACTATATATTGGTTACATTCGTTTCTAAAGTGGTTCAAAGCTATATTTAGACTATTTTACTAATATATTGAACTTTGGTTACTTTTTGGTCACCAATTCTGTCTACATTTCTTCAAATTTCCATTTGTACCCAACCGGGACGATTTTCTTCCCAAAGTTTCAAAACTATAGTTACGACTATATATTGGTTACATTCGTTTCTAAAGTGGTTCAAAGCTATATTTAGAATATTATACTAATATATTCAACATTGGTTACTCCTTGATCACCAATTTTGTCTACATTTCTTCAAATTCCCATTTGTACCAAAACAGGACGATTTTCTTCCCCAAGTTTAAAAACTATACTTGGGACTATATATTGTTTAGAATCCATTCTAAAGGGCTTCAAAGCTATATTTAGACTATTATACTAATATATTCAACATTGGTTACTCCTTGATCACCAATTTTGTCTACATTTCTTCAAATTTCCATTTGTACCAAAACGGGACGATTTTCTTCCCAAAGTTTCAAAACTATAGTTTGGACTATATATTGGTTAGAATCCATTCTAAAAGGGTTTTTTTTGCAATATTTAGACTATTATACTAATATATTCAACATTGGTTACTCCTTGATCACCAATTTTGTCTACATTTCTTCAAATTCCCGTTTGTACCAAAACGGGACGATTTTCTTCCCAAAGTTTCAAAACTATAGTTAGGACTATATATTGGTTAGAATCCATTATAAAGGGGTTCAAAGCTATATATAAACTAATATACTAATATAATGACCTTTGGTTACTCCTTGGTCACCAATTTGGTCTACATTTCTTCAAATTCCCATTTGCACCTAAACGGGACGATTTTCTTTCCAAAGTTTCAAAACTATAGTTAGGACTATATATTGGTTAGAATCCATTCTAAAGGGCTTCAAAGCTATATTTAGACTATTATACTAATATATTAATCTTTGGTTACTCCTTGGTCACCAATTTTGTCTACATTTCTTCAAATTTCTGTTTGTACCAAAACGGGACGATTTTCTTCCCAAAGTTTCAAAACTATAGTTAGGACTATATATTGGTTAGAATCCATTCTAAAGGGGTTCAAAGCTATATTTAGACTATTATACTAATATATTGAACTTTGGTTACTCCTTGATCACCAATTTTGTCTACGTTTCTTCAAATTCCAATTTGTACCAAAACGGGACGATTTTGTTCCCAAAGTTTCAAAATTATACTTAGGACTATATATTGGTTAGAATCCATTCTAAAGGGATTCAAAGCTATATTTAGACTATTTTACTAATATATTGAACTTTGGTTACTCCTTGGTCACCAATTTTGTCTACATTTCTTCAAATTTCAATTTGTACCAAAATAGGACGATTTCCTTCCCAAAGTTTCAAAACTATAGTTAGGACAATATATTGGTTAGAATCCCTTCTAAAGGGGTTCAAATCTATATTTAGACTATTATAGTAATATATTGAACTTTGGTTACTCCTTGGTCACCAAATTTGTTTACATTTCTTCAAATTCCCATTTGTACCAAAACGGGACGATTTTCTTCCCAAAGTTTCAAAACTATAGTTACGACTATATATTGGTTGCATTCGTTCCTAAAGTGGTTCAAAGCTATATTTAGAATATTATAATAATATATTCAACATTGGTTAATTCTTGGTCACCAATTTTGTCTACATTTCTCCAAATTCCCATTTGTACCAAAACGGGACGATTTGCTTCCCAAAGTTTCAAAACTATAGTTACGACTATATATTGGTTACATTCGTTTCTAAAGTGGTTCAAAGCTATATTTAGACTATTTTACTAATATATTGAACTTTGGTTACTTTTTGGTCACCAATTCTGTCTACATTTCTTCAAATTTCCATTTGTACCCAACCGGGACGATTTTCTTCCCAAAGTTTCAAAACTATAGTTACGACTATATATTGGTTACATTCGTTTCTAAAGTGGTTCAAAGCTATATTTAGAATATTATACTAATATATTCAACATTGGTTACTCCTTGATCACCAATTTTGTCTACATTTCTTCAAATTCCCATTTGTACCAAAACAGGACGATTTTCTTCCCCAAGTTTAAAAACTATACTTGGGACTATATATTGTTTAGAATCCATTCTAAAGGGCTTCAAAGCTATATTTAGACTATTATACTAATATATTCAACATTGGTTACTCCTTGATCACCAATTTTGTCTACATTTCTTCAAATTTCCATTTGTACCAAAACGGGACGATTTTCTTCCCAAAGTTTCAAAACTATAGTTTGGACTATATATTGGTTAGAATCCATTCTAAAAGGGTTTTTTTTGCAATATTTAGACTATTATACTAATATATTCAACATTGGTTACTCCTTGATCACCAATTTTGTCTACATTTCTTCAAATTCCCGTTTGTACCAAAACGGGACGATTTTCTTCCCAAAGTTTCAAAACTATACTTAGGACTATATATTGGTTAGAATCCATTCTAAAGGGCTTCAAAGCTATATTTAGACTATTATACTAATATATTGAACTTTGGTTACTCCTTGATCACCAATTTTGTCTACATTTCTTCAAATTCCCGTTTGTACCAAAACGGGACGATTTTCTTCCCAAAGTTTCAAAACTATAGTTAGGACTATATATTGGTTAGAATCCATTCTAAAGGGGTTCAAAGCTATATTTAGACTATTATACTAATATATTCAACATTGGTTACTCCTTGATCACCAATTTTGTCTACATTTCTTCAAATTCCCGTTTGTACCAAAACGGGACGATTTTCTTCCCAAAGTTTCAAAACTATACTTAGGACTATATATTGGTTAGAATCCATTCTAAAGGGATTCAAAGCTATATTTAGACTATTTTACTAATATATTGAACTTTGGTTACTCCTTGGTCACCAATTTTGTCTACATTTCTTCAAATTTCAATTTGTACCAAAATAGGACGATTTCCTTCCCAAAGTTTCAAAACTATAGTTAGGACTATATATTGGTTAGAATCCCTTCTAAAGGGGTTCAAATCTATATTTAGACTATTATAGTAATATATTGAACTTTGGTTACTCCTTGGTCACCAAATTTGTTTACATTTCTTCAAATTCCCATTTGTACCAAAACGGGACGATTTTCTTCCCAAAGTTTCAAAACTATAGTTACGACTATATATTGGTTGCATTCGTTCCTAAAGTGGTTCAAAGCTATATTTAGAATATTATAATAATATATTCAACATTGGTTAATTCTTGGTCACCAATTTTGTCTACATTTCTCCAAATTCCCATTTGTACCAAAACGGGACGATTTGCTTCCCAAAGTTTCAAAACTATAGTTACGACTATATATTGGTTACATTCGTTTCTAAAGTGGTTCAAAGCTATATTTAGACTATTTTACTAATATATTGAACTTTGGTTACTTTTTGGTCACCAATTCTGTCTACATTTCTTCAAATTTCCATTTGTACCCAACCGGGACGATTTTCTTCCCAAAGTTTCAAAACTATAGTTACGACTATATATTGGTTACATTCGTTTCTAAAGTGGTTCAAAGCTATATTTAGAATATTATACTAATATATTCAACATTGGTTACTCCTTGATCACCAATTTTGTCTACATTTCTTCAAATTCCCATTTGTACCAAAACAGGACGATTTTCTTCCCCAAGTTTAAAAACTATACTTGGGACTATATATTGTTTAGAATCCATTCTAAAGGGCTTCAAAGCTATATTTAGACTATTATACTAATATATTCAACATTGGTTACTCCTTGATCACCAATTTTGTCTACATTTCTTCAAATTTCCATTTGTACCAAAACGGGACGATTTTCTTCCCAAAGTTTCAAAACTATAGTTAGGACTATATATTGGTTAGAATCCATTCTAAAGGGGTTCAAAGCTATATTTAGACTATTATACTAATATATTCAACATTGGTTACTCCTTGATCACCAATTTTGTCTACATTTCTTCAAATTCCCGTTTGTACCAAAACGGGACGATTTTCTTCCCAAAGTTTCAAAACTATACTTAGGACTATATATTGGTTAGAATCCATTCTAAAGGGATTCAAAGCTATATTTAGACTATTTTACTAATATATTGAACTTTGGTTACTCCTTGGTCACCAATTTTGTCTACATTTCTTCAAATTTCAATTTGTACCAAAATAGGACGATTTCCTTCCCAAAGTTTCAAAACTATAGTTAGGACTATATATTGGTTAGAATCCCTTCTAAAGGGGTTCAAATCTATATTTAGACTATTATAGTAATATATTGAACTTTGGTTACTCCTTGGTCACCAAATTTGTTTACATTTCTTCAAATTCCCATTTGTACCAAAACGGGACGATTTTCTTCCCAAAGTTTCAAAACTATAGTTACGACTATATATTGGTTGCATTCGTTCCTAAAGTGGTTCAAAGCTATATTTAGAATATTATAATAATATATTCAACATTGGTTAATTCTTGGTCACCAATTTTGTCTACATTTCTCCAAATTCCCATTTGTACCAAAACGGGACGATTTGCTTCCCAAAGTTTCAAAACTATAGTTACGACTATATATTGGTTACATTCGTTTCTAAAGTGGTTCAAAGCTATATTTAGACTATTTTACTAATATATTGAACTTTGGTTACTTTTTGGTCACCAATTCTGTCTACATTTCTTCAAATTTCCATTTGTACCCAACCGGGACGATTTTCTTCCCAAAGTTTCAAAACTATAGTTACGACTATATATTGGTTACATTCGTTTCTAAAGTGGTTCAAAGCTATATTTAGAATATTATACTAATATATTCAACATTGGTTACTCCTTGATCACCAATTTTGTCTACATTTCTTCAAATTCCCATTTGTACCAAAACAGGACGATTTTCTTCCCCAAGTTTAAAAACTATACTTGGGACTATATATTGTTTAGAATCCATTCTAAAGGGCTTCAAAGCTATATTTAGACTATTATACTAATATATTCAACATTGGTTACTCCTTGATCACCAATTTTGTCTACATTTCTTCAAATTTCCATTTGTACCAAAACGGGACGATTTTCTTCCCAAAGTTTCAAAACTATAGTTTGGACTATATATTGGTTAGAATCCATTCTAAAAGGGTTTTTTTTGCAATATTTAGACTATTATACTAATATATTCAACATTGGTTACTCCTTGATCACCAATTTTGTCTACATTTCTTCAAATTCCCGTTTGTACCAAAACGGGACGATTTTCTTCCCAAAGTTTCAAAACTATACTTAGGACTATATATTGGTTAGAATCCATTCTAAAGGGCTTCAAAGCTATATTTAGACTATTTTACTAATATATTGAACTTTGGTAACTCCTTGGTCACCAATTTTGTCTACATTTCTTCAAATATCCATTTGTACCAAAACGAGACGATTTTCTTCCCAAAGTTTCAAAACTATAGTTAGGACTATATATTGGTTAGAATCCATTCTAAAGGGATTCAAAGCTATATTTAGACTATTTTACTAATATATTGAACTTTGGTAACTCCCTGGTCACCAGTTTTGTCTACATTTCTTCAAATATCCATTTGAACCAAAACGAGACGATTTTCTTCCCAAAGTTTCAAAACTATAGTTAGGACTATATATTGGTTAGAATCCATTATAAAGGAGTTCAAAGCTTAATTTAGACTATTATACTAATATATTGAACTTTGGTTACTCCTTGGTCACCAATTTTGTCTACATTTTTTCAAATTTCCATTTGTACCAAAACGGGACGATTTTCTTCCCAAAGTTTCAAAACTATAGTTAGGACTATATATTGGTTAGAATCCATTATAAAGGGGTTCAAAGCTATATCTAAACTAATATACTAATATAATGACCTTTGGTTACTCCTTGGTCACCAATTTGGTCTACATTTCTTCAAATTCCCATTTGCACCTAAACGGGACGATTTTCTTTCCAAAGTTTCAAAACTATAGTTAAGACTATATATTGGTTAGAATCCATTCTAAAGGGCTTCAAAGCTATATTTAGACTATTATACTAATATATTAATCTTTGGTTACTCCTTGGTCACCAATTTTGTCTACATTTCTTCAAATTTCTGTTTGTACCAAAACGGGACGATTTTCTTCCCAAAGTTTCAAAACTATAGTTAGGACTATATATTGGTTAGAATCCATTCTAAAGGGGTTCAAAGCTATATTTAGACTATTATACTAATATATTGAACTTTGGTTACTCCTTGATCACCAATTTTGTCTACGTTTCTTCAAATTCCAATTTGTACCAAAACGGGACGATTTTGTTCCCAAAGTTTCAAAATTATACTTAGGACTATATATTGGTTAGAATCCATTCTAAAGGGATTCAAAGCTATATTTAGACTATTTTACTAATATATTGAACTTTGGTTACTCCTTGGTCACCAATTTTGTCTACATTTCTTCAAATTTCAATTTGTACCAAAATAGGACGATTTCCTTCCCAAAGTTTCAAAACTATAGTTAGGACTATATATTGGTTAGAATCCCTTCTAAAGGGGTTCAAATCTATATTTAGACTATTATAGTAATATATTGAACTTTGGTTACTCCTTGGTCACCAAATTTGTTTACATTTCTTCAAATTCCCATTTGTACCAAAACGGGACGATTTTCTTCCCAAAGTTTCAAAACTATAGTTACGACTATATATTGGTTGCATTCGTTCCTAAAGTGGTTCAAAGCTATATTTAGAATATTATAATAATATATTCAACATTGGTTAATTCTTGGTCACCAATTTTGTCTACATTTCTCCAAATTCCCATTTGTACCAAAACGGGACGATTTGCTTCCCAAAGTTTCGAAACTATAGTTACGACTATATATTGGTTACATTCGTTTCTAAAGTGGTTCAAAGCTATATTTAGACTATTTTACTAATATATTGAACTTTGGTTACTTTTTGGTCACCAATTCTGTCTACATTTCTTCAAATTTCCATTTGTACCCAACCGGGACGATTTTCTTCCCAAAGTTTCAAAACTATAGTTACGACTATATATTGGTTACATTCGTTTCTAAAGTTGTTCAAAGCTATATTTAGAATATTATACTAATATATTCAACATTGGTTACTCCTTGATCACCAATTTTGTCTACATTTCTTCAAATTCCCATTTGTACCAAAACGGGACGATTTTCTTCCCAAAGTTTCAAAACTATAGTTAGGACTATATATTGGTTAGAATCCATTATAAAGGGGTTCAAAGCTATATCTAAACTAATATACTAATATAATGACCTTTGGTTACTCCTTGGTCACAATTTGGTCTACATTTCTTCAAATTCCCATTTGCACCTAAACGGGACGATTTTCTTTCCAAAGTTTCAAAACTATAGTTAAGACTATATATTGGTTAGAATCCATTCTAAAGGGCTTCAAAGCTATATTTAGACTATTATACTAATATATTAATCTTTGGTTACTCCTTGGTCACCAATTTTGTCTACATTTCTTCAAATTTCTGTTTGTACCAAAACGGGACGATTTTCTTCCCAAAGTTTCAAAACTATAGTTAGGACTATATATTGGTTAGAATCCATTCTAAAGGGGTTCAAAGCTATATTTAGACTATTATACTAATATATTGAACTTTGGTTACTCCTTGATCACCAATTTTGTCTACGTTTCTTCAAATTCCAATTTGTACCAAAACGGGACGATTTTGTTCCCAAAGTTTCAAAATTATACTTAGGACTATATATTGGTTAGAATCCATTCTAAAGGGATTCAAAGCTATATTTAGACTATTTTACTAATATATTGAACTTTGGTTACTCCTTGGTCACCAATTTTGTCTACATTTCTTCAAATTTCAATTTGTACCAAAATAGGACGATTTCCTTCCCAAAGTTTCAAAACTATAGTTAGGACTATATATTGGTTAGAATCCCTTCTAAAGGGGTTCAAATCTATATTTAGACTATTATAGTAATATATTGAACTTTGGTTACTCCTTGGTCACCAAATTTGTTTACATTTCTTCAAATTCCCATTTGTACCAAAACGGGACGATTTTCTTCCCAAAGTTTCAAAACTATAGTTACGACTATATATTGGTTGCATTCGTTCCTAAAGTGGTTCAAAGCTATATTTAGAATATTATAATAATATATTCAACATTGGTTAATTCTTGGTCACCAATTTTGTCTACATTTCTCCAAATTCCCATTTGTACCAAAACGGGACGATTTGCTTCCCAAAGTTTCGAAACTATAGTTACGACTATATATTGGTTACATTCGTTTCTAAAGTGGTTCAAAGCTATATTTAGACTATTTTACTAATATATTGAACTTTGGTTACTTTTTGGTCACCAATTCTGTCTACATTTCTTCAAATTTCCATTTGTACCCAACCGGGACGATTTTCTTCCCAAAGTTTCAAAACTATAGTTACGACTATATATTGGTTACATTCGTTTCTAAAGTTGTTCAAAGCTATATTTAGAATATTATACTAATATATTCAACATTGGTTACTCCTTGATCACCAATTTTGTCTACATTTCTTCAAATTCCCATTTGTACCAAAACGGGACGATTTTCTTCCCAAAGTTTCAAAACTATAGTTAGGACTATATATTGGTTAAAATCCATTCTAAAGGGGTTCAAAGCTATATTTAGACTATTATACTAATATATTGAACTTTGGTTACTTTTTGTTCACCAATTCTGTCTACATTTCTTCAAATTTCCATTTGTACCAAAACGGGACGATTTTCTTCCCAAAGCTTCAAAACTATAGTTACGACTATATATTGGTTAGAATCCATTCTAAAGAGCTTCAAAGCTATATTTAGACTATTTTACTAATATATTGTACTTTGGTTACTTTTTGGTCACCAATTCTGTCTACATTTCTTCAAATTTCCATTTGTACCCAACCGGGACGATTTTCTTCCCAAAGTTTCAAAACTAAAGTTACGACTATATATTGGTTACATTCGTTTCTAAAGTGGTTCAAAGCTATATTTAGAATATTATACTAATATATTCAACATTGGTTACTACTTGATCACCAATTTTGTCTACATTTCTTCAAATTCCCATTTGTACCAAAACGGGACGATTTTCTTCCCAAAGTTTCAAAACTATACTTAGGACATTATATTGGTTAGAATCCATTCTAAAGGGCTTCAAAGCTATATTTAGACTATTTTACTAATATATTGAACTTTGGTTACTTTTTGGTCACCAATTCTGTCTACATTTCTTCAAATTTCCATTTGTACCAAAACGGAATGGTTTTCTTCCCAAAGTTTCAAAACTATAGTTACGACTATATATTGGTTACATTCGTTTCTAAAGTGGTTCAAATCTATATTTAGAATATTATACTAATATATTCAACATTGGTTACTCCTTGATCACCAATTTTGTCTACATTTCTTCAAATTCCCATTTGTACCAAAACAGGACGATTTTCTTCCCCAAGTTTAAAAACTATACTTGGGACTATATATTGTTTAGAATCCATTCTAAAGGGCTTCAAAGCTATATTTAGACTATTATACTAATATATTCAACATTGGTTACTCCTTGATCACCAATTTTGTCTACATTTCTTCAAATTTCCATTTGTACCAAAACGGGACGATTTTCTTCCCAAAGTTTCAAAACTATAGTTTGGACTATATATTGGTTAGAATCCATTCTAAAAGGGTTTTTTTTGCAATATTTAGACTATTATACTAATATATTGAACTTTGGTTACTTCTTGGTCACCAATTTTGTCTACATTTCTTCAAATTCCCATTTGTACCAAAACGGGACGATTTTCTTCTTAAAGTTTCAAAACTATAGTTAGGACTATATATTGGTTAGAATCCATTCTAATGGGATTCAAAGCTATATTTAAAATATTATACTATTATATTGAACTTTGGTTACTCCTTGGTCACAAATTTGGTCTACATTTCTTCAAATTCCCATTTGTACCAAAACAGGACGATTTTCTATCAAAAGTTTCAAAACTATAGTAAGAACTATATATTGGTTAGAATCCATTCTAAAGGGGTTAAAAGCTATATTTAGACTATTATACTAATATATTGATCTTTGGTTACTCCTTGGTTACCAATTTGGTCTACATTTCTTCAAATTCCCATTTGTTTCAAAACGGGACGATTTTCTTCCCAAAGTTTGAAAACTATAGTTAGGACTATATATTGGTTAGAATCCATTCTAAAGGGGTTCAAAGCTATATTTAGACTATTTACTAATATATTGAACTTTGGTTACTCCTTGGTCACCAATTTGGTCTACATTTCTTCAAATTCCCATTTATACCAAAACGGGACGATTTTCTTCCCAAATTTCAAAACTATAGTTAGGACTATATATTGGTTAGAATCCATTCTAAAGGGGTTCAAAGCTATATTTAGACTATTATACTAATATATTGAACTTTGGTTACTCCTTGGTCACCAATTTAATCTACATTTCTTCAAATTCCCATTTGTACCAAAACGGGACGATTTTCTTCCAAAAGTTTTAAAACTATAGTTAGGACTATATATTGGTTAGAATCCTTTCTAATGGGATTCAAAGCTATATTTAGACTATTATACTATTATATTGAACTTTGGTTACTCCTTGGTCACCAATTTAATCTACATTTCTTCAAATTCCCATTTGTACCAAAACGGGACGATTTTCTTCCAAAAGTTTCAAAACTATATATAGTAAGAACTATATATTGGTTAGAATCCATTCTAAAGAGGTTCAAAGCTATATTTAGACTATTATACTAATATATTGAACTTTGGTTACTCCTTGGTCACCAATTTAATCTACATTTCTTCAAATTCCCATTTGTACCAAAACGGGACGATTTTCTTCCCAAATTTCAAAACTATAGTTAGGACTATATATTGGTTAGAATCCATTCTAAAGAGGTTCAAAGCTATATTTAGACTATTATACTAATATATTGAACTTTGGTTACTCCTTGGTCACCAATTTAATCTACATTTCTTCAAATTCCCATTTGTACCAAAACGGGACGATTTTCTTCCCAAAGTTTCAAAACTATAGTTAGGACTATATATTGGTTATAATCCATTCTAATGGGGTTCAAAGCTATATTTAGACTATTATACTATTATATTGAACTTTGGTTACTCCTTGGTCACCAATTTAATCTACATTTCTTCAAATTCCCATTTGTACCAAAACGGGACAATTTTCTTCTTAAAGTTTCAAAACTATAGTTAGGACTATATATTGGTTAGAATCCATTCTAAAGGGGTTCAAAGCTATATTTAGACTATTATATTATTATATTGATCTTTGGTTACTCCTTGGTTACAAATTTGCTCTACATTTCTTCAAATTCCCATTTGTACCAAAACGGGACGATTTTCTTCCCAAAGTTTCAAAACTATAGTTAGGACTATATATTGGTTAGAATCCATTCTAAAGGGGTTCAAAGCTATATTTAGACTATTTACTAATATATTGAACTTTGGTTACTCCTTGGTCACAAATTTGGTCTACATTTCTTCAAATTCCCATTTGTACCAAAACGGGACGATTTTCTTCCAAAAGTTTCAAAACTATATGTAGTAAGAACTATATATTGGTTAGAATCCATTCTAAAGAGGTTCAAAGCTATATTTAGACTATTATACTAATATATTGATCTTTGGTTACTCCTTGGTTACCAATTTGGTCTACATTTCTTCAAATTCCCATTTGTTTCAAAACGGGACGATTTTCTTCCCAAAGTTTGAAAACTATAGTTAGGACTATATATTGGTTAGAATCCATTCTAAAGGGGTTCAAAGCTATATTTAGACTATTTACTAATATATTGAACTTTGGTTACTCCTTGGTCACCAATTTGGTCTACATTTCTTCAAATTCCCATTTATACCAAAACGGGACGATTTTCTTCCCAAATTTCAAAACTATAGTTAGGACTATATATTGGTTAGAATCCATTCTAAAGGGGTTCAAAGCTATATTTAGACTATTATACTAATATATTGAACTTTGGTTACTCCTTGGTCACCAATTTAATCTACATTTCTTCAAATTCCCATTTGTACCAAAACGGGACGATTTTCTTCCAAAAGTTTTAAAACTATAGTTAGGACTATATGTTGGTTAGAATCCATTCTAATGGGATTCAAAGCTATATTTAGACTATTATACTATTATATTGAACTTTGGTTACTCCTTGGTCACCAATTTAATCTACATTTCTTCAAATTCCCATTTGTACCAAAACGGGACGATTTTCTTCCAAAAGTTTCAAAACTATATATAGTAAGAACTATATATTGGTTAGAATCCATTCTAAAGAGGTTCAAAGCTATATTTAGACTATTATACTAATATATTGAACTTTGGTTACTCCTTGGTCACCAATTTAATCTACATTTCTTCAAATTCCCATTTGTACCAAAACGGGACGATTTTCTTCCAAAAGTTTTAAAACTATAGTTAGGACTATATATTGGTTAGAATCCATTCTAAAGGGGTTCAAAGCTATATTTAGACTATTATACTAATATATTGATCTTTGGTTACTCCTTGGTTACCAATTTGGTCTACATTTCTTCAAATTCCCATTTGTACCAAAACGGGACGATTTTCTTCCAAAAGTTTCAAAACTATATATAGTAAGAACTATATATTGGTTAGAATCCATTCTAAAGAGGTTCAAAGCTATATTTAGACTATTATACTAATATATTGAACTTTGGTTACTCCTTAGTCACCAATTTAATCTACATTTCTTCAAATTCCCATTTGTACCAAAACGGGACGATTTTCTTCCCAAAGTTTGAAAACTATAGTTAGGACTATATATTGGTTAGAATCCATTCTAAAGGGGTTCAAAGCTATATTTAGACTATTTACTAATATATTGAACTTTGGTTACTCCTTGGTCACCAATTTGGTCTACATTTCTTCAAATTCCCATTTATACCAAAACGGGACGATTTTCTTCCCAAATTTCAAAACTATAGTTAGGACTATATATTGGTTAGAATCCATTCTAAAGTGGGTCAAAGCTATATTTAGACTATTATACTAATATATTGAACTTTGGTTACTCCTTGGTCACCAATTTAATCTACATTTCTTCAAATTCCCATTTGTACCAAAACGGGACGATTTTCTTCCAAAAGTTTTAAAACTATAGTTAGGACTATATATTGGTTAGAATCCATTCTAATGGGATTCAAAGCTATATTTAGACTATTATACTATTATATTGAACTTTGGTTACTCCTTGGTCACCAATTTAATCTACATTTCTTCAAATTCCCATTTGTACCAAAACGGGACGATTTTCTTCCAAAAGTTTCAAAACTATATATAGTAAGAACTATATATTGGTTAAAATCCATTCTAAAGAGGTTCAAAGCTATATTTAGACTATTATACTAATATATTGAACTTTGGTTACTCCTTGGTCACCAATTTAATCTACATTTCTTCAAATTCCCATTTGTACCAAAACGGGACGATTTTCTTCCAAAAGTTTTAAAACTATAGTTAGGACTATATATTGGTTAGAATCCATTCTAAAGGGGTTCAAAGCTATATTTAGACTATTATACTAATATATTGATCTTTGGTTACTCCTTGGTTACCAATTTGGTCTACATTTCTTCAAATTCCCATTTGTACCAAAACGGGACGATTTTCTTCCAAAAGTTTCAAAACTATATATAGTAAGAACTATATATTGGTTAGAATCCATTCTAAAGAGGTTCAAAGCTATATTTAGACTATTATACTAATATATTGAACTTTGGTTACTCCTTAGTCACCAATTTAATCTACATTTCTTCAAATTCCCATTTGTACCAAAACGGGACGATTTTCTTCCCAAAGTTTCAAAACTATAGTTAGGACTATATATTGGTTAGAATCCATTCTAATGGGGTTCAAAGCTATATTTAGACTATTATACTATTATATTGAACTTTGGTTACTCCTTGGTCACCAATTTAATCTACATTTCTTCAAATTCCCTTTTGTACCAAAACGGGACAATTTTCTTCTTAAAGTTTCAAAACTATAGTTAGGACTATATATTGGATAGAATCCATTCTAAAGGGGTTCAAAGCTATATTTAGACTATTATACTAATATATTGATCTTTGGTTACTCCTTGGTTACAAATTTGGTCTACATTTCTTCAAATTCCCATTTGTACCAAAACGGGACGATTTTCTTCCCAAAGTTTCAAAACTATAGTTAGGACTATATATTGGTTAGAATCCATTCTAAAGGGGTTCAAAGCTATATTTAGACTATTTACTAATATATTGAACTTTGGTTACTCCTTGGTCACAAATTTGGTCTACATTTCTTCAAATTCCCATTTGTACCAAAACGGGACGATTTTCTTCCAAAAGTTTCAAAACTATATGTAGTAAGAACTATATATTGGTTAGAATCCATTCTAAAGAGGTTCAAAGCTATATTTAGACTATTATACTAATATATTGAAGTTTGGTTACTCCTTGGTCACCAATTTAATCTACATTTCTTCAAATTCCCATTTGTACCAAAACGGGACGATTTTCTTCCAAAAGTTTTAAAACTATATGTAGTAAGGACTATATATTGGTTAGAATCCATTCTAATGGGATTCAAAGCTATATTTAGACTATTATACTATTATATTGAACTTTGGTTACTCCTTGGTCACCAATTTAATCTACATTTCTTCAAATTCCCATTTGTACCAAAACGGGACGATTTTCTTCCAAAAGTTTCAAAACTATATATAGTAAGAACTATATATTGGTTAGAATCCATTCTAAAGAGGTTCAAAGCTATATTTAGACTATTATACTAATATATTGAACTTTGGTTACTCCTTGGTCACCAATTTAATCTACATTTCTTCAAATTCCCATTTGTACCAAAACGGGACGATTTTCTTCCAAAAGTTTTAAAACTATAGTTAGGACTATATATTGGTTAGAATCCATTCTAAAGGGGTTCAAAGCTATATTTAGACTATTATACTAATATATTGATCTTTGGTTACTCCTTGGTTACCAATTTGGTCTACATTTCTTCAAATTCCCATTTGTACCAAAACGGGACGATTTTCTTCCAAAAGTTTTAAAACTATAGTTAGGACTATATATTGGTTAGAATCCATTCTAAAGGGGTTCAAAGCTATATTTAGACTATTATACTAATATATTGATCTTTGGTTACTCCTTGGTTACCAATTTGGTCTACATTTCTTCAAATTCCCATTTGTACCAAAACGGGACGATTTTCTTCCAAAAGTTTCAAAACTATATGTAGTAAGAACTATATATTGGTTAGAATCCATTCTAAAGAGGTTCAAAGCTATATTTAGACTATTATACTAATATATTGAACTTTGGTTACTCCTTAGTCACCAATTTAATCTACATTTCTTCAAATTCCCATTTGTACTAAAACGGGACGATTTTCTTCCCAAAGTTTCAAAACTATAGTTAGGACTATATATTGGTTAGAATCCATTCTAATGGGGTTCAAAGCTATATTTAGACTATTATACTATTATATTGAACTTTGGTTACTCCTTGGTCACCAATTTAATCTACATTTCTTCAAATTCCCATTTGTACCAAAACGGGACAATTTTCTTCTTAAAGTTTCAAAACTATAGTTAGGACTATATATTGGATAGAATCCATTCTAAAGGGGTTCAAAGCTATATTTAGACTATTATACTAATATATTGATCTTTGGTTACTCCTTGGTTACAAATTTGGTCTACATTTCTTCAAATTCCCATTTGTACCAAAACGGGACGATTTTCTTCCCAAAGTTTCAAAACTATAGTTAGGACTATATATTGGTTAGAATCCATTCTAAAGGGGTTCAAAGCTATATTTAGACTATTTACTAATATATTGAACTTTGGTTACTCCTTGGTCACAAATTTGGTCTACATTTCTTCAAATTCCCATTTGTACCAAAACGGGACGATTTTCTTCCAAAAGTTTCAAAACTATATGTAGTAAGAACTATATATTGGTTAGAATCCATTCTAAAGAGGTTCAAAGCTATATTTAGACTATTATACTAATATATTGAAGTTTGGTTACTCCTTGGTCACCAATTTAATCTACATTTCTTCAAATTCCCATTTGTACCAAAACGGGACGATTTTCTTCCAAAAGTTTTAAAACTATATGTAGTAAGGACTATATATTGGTTAGAATCCATTCTAATGGGATTCAAAGCTATATTTAGACTATTATACTATTATATTGAACTTTGGTTACTCCTTGGTCACCAATTTAATCTACATTTCTTCAAATTCCCATTTGTACCAAAACGGGACGATTTTCTTCCAAAAGTTTCAAAACTATATATAGTAAGAACTATATATTGGTTAGAATCCATTCTAAAGAGGTTCAAAGCTATATTTAGACTATTATACTAATATATTGAACTTTGGTTACTCCTTGGTCACCAATTTAATCTACATTTCTTCAAATTCCCATTTGTACCAAAACGGGACGATTTTCTTCCAAAAGTTTTAAAACTATAGTTAGGACTATATATTGGTTAGAATCCATTCTAAAGGGGTTCAAAGCTATATTTAGACTATTATACTAATATATTGATCTTTGGTTACTCCTTGGTTACCAATTTGGTCTACATTTCTTCAAATTCCCATTTGTACCAAAACGGGACGATTTTCTTCCAAAAGTTTTAAAACTATAGTTAGGACTATATATTGGTTAGAATCCATTCTAAAGGGGTTCAAAGCTATATTTAGACTATTATACTAATATATTGATCTTTGGTTACTCCTTGGTTACCAATTTGGTCTACATTTCTTCAAATTCCCATTTGTACCAAAACGGGACGATTTTCTTCCAAAAGTTTCAAAACTATATGTAGTAAGAACTATATATTGGTTAGAATCCATTCTAAAGAGGTTCAAAGCTATATTTAGACTATTATACTAATATATTGAACTTTGGTTACTCCTTAGTCACCAATTTAATCTACATTTCTTCAAATTCCCATTTGTACCAAAACGGGACGATTTTCTTCCCAAAGTTTCAAAACTATAGTTAGGACTATATATTGGTTAGAATCCATTCTAATGGGGTTCAAAGCTATATTTAGACTATTATACTATTATATTGAACTTTGGTTACTCCTTGGTCACCAATTTAATCTACATTTCTTCAAATTCCCATTTGTACCAAAACGGGACAATTTTCTTCTTAAAGTTTCAAAACTATAGTTAGGACTATATATTGGTTAGAATCCATTCTAAAGGGGTTCAAAGCTATATTTAGACTATTTACTAATATATTGAACTTTGGTTACTCCTTGGTCACAAATTTGGTCTACATTTCTTCAAATTCCCATTTGTACCAAAACGGGACGATTTTCTTCCAAAAGTTTCAAAACTATATGTAGTAAGAACTATATATTGGTTAGAATCCATTCTAAAGAGGTTCAAAGCTATATTTAGACTATTATACTAATATATTGAAGTTTGGTTACTCCTTGGTCACCAATTTAATCTACATTTCTTCAAATTCCCATTTGTACCAAAACGGGACGATTTTCTTCCAAAAGTTTTAAAACTATAGTTAGGACTATATATTGGTTAGAATCCATTCTAATGGGATGCAAAGCTATATTTAGACTATTATACTATTATATTGAACTTTGGTTACTCCTTGGTCACCAATTTAATCTACATATCTTCAAATTCCCATTTGTACCAAAACGGGACGATTTTCTTCCAAAAGTTTCAAAACTATATATAGTAAGAACTATATATTGGTTAGAATCCATTCTAAAGAGGTTCAAAGCTATATTTAGACTATTATACTAATATATTGAACTTTGGTTACTCCTTAGTCACCAATTTAATCTACATTTCTTCAAATTCCCATTTGTACCAAAACGGGACGATTTTCTTCCCAAAGTTTCAAAACTATAGTTAGGACTATATATTGGTTAGAATCCATTCTAAAGGGGTTCAAAGCTATATTTAGACTATTATACTATTATATTGAACTTTGGTTACTCCTTGGTCACCAATTTAATCTACATTTCTTCAAATTCCCATTTGTACCAAAACGGGACAATTTTCTTCTTAAAGTTTCAAAACTATAGTTAGGACTATATATTGGATAGAATCCATTCTAAAGGGGTTCAAAGCTATATTTAGACTATTATACTAATATATTGATCTTTGGTTACTCCTTGGTTACAAATTTGGTCTACATTTCTTCAAATTCCCATTTGTACCAAAACGGGACGATTTTCTTCCCAAAGTTTCAAAACTATAGTTAGGACTATATATTGGTTAGAATCCATTCTAAAGGGGTTCAAAGCTATATTTAGACTATTTACTAATATATTGAACTTTGGTTACTCCTTGGTCACAAATTTGGTCTACATTTCTTCAAATTCCCATTTGTACCAAAACGGGACGATTTTCTTCCAAAAGTTTCAAAACTATATGTAGTAAGAACTATATATTGGTTAGAATCCATTCTAAAGAGGTTCAAAGCTATATTTAGACTATTATACTAATATATTGAAGTTTGGTTACTCCTTGGTCACCAATTTAATCTACATTTCTTCAAATTCCCATTTGTACCAAAACGGGACGATTTTCTTCCAAAAGTTTTAAAACTATATGTAGTAAGGACTATATATTGGTTAGAATCCATTCTAATGGGATTCAAAGCTATATTTAGACTATTATACTATTATATTGAACTTTGGTTACTCCTTGGTCACCAATTTAATCTACATTTCTTCATATTCCCATTTGTACCAAAACGGGACGATTTTCTTCCAAAAGTTTCAAAACTATATATAGTAAGAACTATATATTGGTTAGAATCCATTCTAAAGAGGTTCAAAGCTATATTTAGACTATTATACTAATATATTGAACTTTGGTTACTCCTTGGTCACCAATTTAATCTACATTTCTTCAAATTCCCATTTGTACCAAAATGGGACGATTTTCTTCCAAAAGTTTTAAAACTATAGTTAGGACTATATATTGGTTAGAATCCATTCTAAAGGGGTTCAAAGCTATATTTAGACTATTATACTAATATATTGATCTTTGGTTACTCCTTGGTTACCAATTTGGTCTACATTTCTTCAAATTCCCATTTGTACCAAAACGGGACGATTTTCTTCCAAAAGTTTCAAAACTATATGTAGTAAGAACTATATATTGGTTAGAATCCATTCTAAAGAGGTTCAAAGCTATATTTAGACTATTATACTAATATATTGAACTTTGGTTACTCCTTAGTCACCAATTTAATCTACATTTCCTCAAATTCCCATTTGTACCAAAACGGGACGATTTTCTTCCCAAAGTTTCAAAACTATAGTTAGGACTATATATTGGTTAGAATCCATTCTAATGGGGTTCAAAGCTATATTTAGACTATTATACTATTATATTGAACTTTGGTTACTCCTTGGTCACCAATTTAATCTACATTTCTTCAAATTCCCATTTGTACCAAAACGGCACAATTTTCTTCTTAAAGTTTCAAAACTATAGTTAGGACTATATATTGGTTATAATCCATTCTAAAGGGGTTCAAAGCTATATTTAGACTATTTACTAATATATTGAACTTTGGTTACTCCTTGGTCACAAATTTGGTCTACATTTCTTCAAATTCCCATTTGTACCAAAACGGGACGATTTTCTTCCAAAAGTTTCAAAACTATATGTAGTAAGAACTATATATTGGTTAGAATCCATTCTAAAGAGGTTCAAAGCTATATTTAGACTATTATACTAATATATTGAACTTTGGTTACTCCTTAGTCACCAATTTAATCTACATTTCTTCAAATTCCCATTTGTACCAAAACGGGACGATTTTCTTCCCAAAGTTTCAAAACTATAGTTAGGACTATATATTGGTTAGAATCCATTCTAATGGGGTTCAAAGCTATATTTAGACTATTATACTATTATATTGAACTTTGGTTACTCCTTGGTCACCAATTTAATCTACATTTCTTCAAATTCCCATTTGTACCAAAACGGGACAATTTTCTTCTTAAAGTTTCAAAACTATAGTTAGGACTATATATTGGATAGAATCCATTCTAAAGGGGTTCAAAGCTATATTTAGACTATTATACTAATATATTGATCTTTGGTTACTCCTTGGTTACAAATTTGGTCTACATTTCTTCAAATTCCCATTTGTACCAAAACGGGACGATTTTCTTCCCAAAGTTTCAAAACTATAGTTAGGACTATATATTGGTTAGAATCCATTCTAAAGGGGTTCAAAGCTATATTTAGACTATTTACTAATATATTGAACTTTGGTTACTCCTTGGTCACAAATTTGGTCTACATTTCTTCAAATTCCCATTTGTACCAAAACGGGACGATTTTCTTCCAAAAGTTTCAAAACTATATGTAGTAAGAACTATATATTGGTTAGAATCCATTCTAAAGAGGTTCAAAGCTATATTTAGACTATTATACTAATATATTGAAGTTTGGTTACTCCTTGGTCACCAATTTAATCTACATTTCTTCAAATTCCCATTTGTACCAAAACGGGACGATTTTCTTCCAAAAGTTTTAAAACTATATGTAGTAAGGACTATATATTGGTTAGAATCCATTCTAATGGGATTCAAAGCTATATTTAGACTATTATACTATTATATTGAACTTTGGTTACTCCTTGGTCACCAATTTAATCTACATTTCTTCAAATTCCCATTTGTACCAAAACGGGACGATTTTCTTCCAAAAGTTTCAAAACTATATATAGTAAGAACTATATATTGGTTAGAATCCATTCTAAAGAGGTTCAAAGCTATATTTAGACTATTATACTAATATATTGAACTTTGGTTACTCCTTGGTCACCAATTTAATCTACATTTCTTCAAATTCCCATTTGTACCAAAACGGGACGATTTTCTTCCAAAAGTTTTAAAACTATAGTTAGGACTATATATTGGTTAGAATCCATTCTAAAGGGGTTCAAAGCTATATTTAGACTATTATACTAATATATTGATCTTTGGTTACTCCTTGGTTACCAATTTGGTCTACATTTCTTCAAATTCCCATTTGTACCAAAACGGGACGATTTTCTTCCAAAAGTTTTAAAACTATAGTTAGGACTATATATTGGTTAGAATCCAATCTAAAGGGGTTCAAAGCTATATTTAGACTATTATACTAATATATTGATCTTTGGTTACTCCTTGGTTACCAATTTGGTCTACATTTCTTCAAATTCCCATTTGTACCAAAACGGGACGATTTTCTTCCAAAAGTTTCAAAACTATATGTAGTAAGAACTATATATTGGTTAGAATCCATTCTAAAGAGGTTCAAAGCTATATTTAGACTATTATACTAATATATTGAACTTTGGTTACTCCTTAGTCAACAATTTAATCTACATTTCTTCAAATTCCCATTTGTACCAAAACGGGACGATTTTCTTCCCAAAGTTTCAAAACTATAGTTAGGACTATATATTGGTTAGAATCCATTCTAATGGGGTTCAAAGCTATATTTAGACTATTATACTATTATATTGAACTTTGGTTACTCCTTGGTCACCAATTTAATCTACATTTCTTCAAATTCCCATTTGTACCAAAACGGGACAATTTTCTTCTTAAAGTTTCAAAACTATAGTTAGGACTATATATTGGTTAGAATCCATTCTAAAGGGGTTCAAAGCTATATTTAGACTATTTACTAATATATTGAACTTTGGTTACTCCTTGGTCACAAATTTGGTCTACATTTCTTCAAATTCCCATTTGTACCAAAACGGGACGATTTTCTTCCAAAAGTTTCAAAACTATATGTAGTAAGAACTATATATTGGTTAGAATCCATTCTAAAGAGGTTCAAAGCTATATTTAGACTATTATACTAATATATTGAAGTTTGGTTACTCCTTGGTCACCAATTTAATCTACATTTCTTCAAATTCCCATTTGTACCAAAACGGGACGATTTTCTTCCAAAAGTTTTAAAACTATAGTTAGGACTATATATTGGTTAGAATCCATTCTAATGGGATGCAAAGCTATATTTAGACTATTATACTATTATATTGAACTTTGGTTACTCCTTGGTCACCAATTTAATCTACATTTCTTCAAATTCCCATTTGTACCAAAACGGGACGATTTTCTTCCAAAAGTTTCAAAACTATATATAGTAAGAACTATATATTGGTTAGAATCCATTCTAAAGAGGTTCAAAGCTATATTTAGACTATTATACTAATATATTGAACTTTGGTTACTCCTTAGTCACCAATTTAATCTACATTTCTTCAAATTCCCATTTGTACCAAAACGGGACGATTTTCTTCCCAAAGTTTCAAAACTATAGTTAGGACTATATATTGGTTAGAATCCATTCTAAAGGGGTTCAAAGCTATATTTAGACTATTATACTAATATATTGATCTTTGGTTACTCCTTGGTTACAAATTTGGTCTACATTTCTTCAAATTCCCATTTGTACCAAAACGGGACGATTTTCTTCCCAAAGTTTCAAAACTATAGTTAGGACTATATATTGGTTAGAATCCATTCTAAAGGGGTTCAAAGCTATATTTAGACTATTTACTAATATATTGAACTTTGGTTACTCCTTGGTCACAAATTTGGTCTACATTTCTTCAAATTCCCATTTGTACCAAAACGGGACGATTTTCTTCCAAAAGTTTCAAAACTATATGTAGTAAGAACTATATATTGGTTAGAATCCATTCTAAAGAGGTTCAAAGCTATATTTAGACTATTATACTAATATATTGAAGTTTGGTTACTCCTTGGTCACCAATTTAATCTACATTTCTTCAAATTCCCATTTGTACCAAAACGGGACGATTTTCTTCCAAAAGTTTTAAAACTATATGTAGTAAGGACTATTTATTGGTTAGAATCCATTCTAATGGGATTCAAAGCTATATTTAGACTATTATACTATTATATTGAACTTTGGTTACTCCTTGGTCACCAATTTAATCTACATTTCTTCAAATTCCCATTTGTACCAAAACGGGACGATTTTCTTCCAAAAGTTTCAAAACTATATAGAGTAAGAACTATATATTGGTTAGAATCCATTCTAAAGAGGTTCAAGGCTATATTTAGACTATTATACTAATATATTGAACTTTGGTTACTCCTTGGTCACCAATTTAATCTACATTTCTTCAAATTCCCATTTGTACCAAAACGGGACGATTTTCTTCCAAAAGTTTTAAAACTATAGTTAGGACTATATATTGGTTAGAATCCATTCTAAAGGGGTTCAAAGCTATATTTAGACTATTATACTAATATATTGATCTTTGGTTACTCCTTGGTTACCAATTTGGTCTACATTTCTTCAAATTCCCATTTGTACCAAAACGGGACGATTTTCTTCCAAAAGTTTTAAAACTATAGTTAGGACTATATATTGGTTAGAATCCATTCTAAAGGGGTTCAAAGCTATATTTAGACTATTATACTAATATATTGATCTTTGGTTACTCCTTGGTTACCAATTTGGTCTACATTTCTTCAAATTCCCATTTGTACCAAAACGGGACGATTTTCTTCCAAAAGTTTCAAAACTATATGTAGTAAGAACTATATATTGGTTAGAATCCATTCTAAAGAGGTTCAAAGCTATATTTAGACTATTATACTAATATATTGAACTTTGGTTACTCCTTAGTCACCAATTTAATCTACATTTCTTCAAATTCCCATTTGTACCAAAACGGGACGATTTTCTTCCCAAAGTTTCAAAACTATAGTTAGGACTATATATTGGTTAGAATCCATTCTAATGGGGTTCAAAGCTATATTTAGACTATTATACTATTATATTGAACTTTGGTTACTCCTTGGTCACCAATTTAATCTACATTTCTTCAAATTCCCATTTGTACCAAAACGGGACAATTTTCTTCTTAAAGTTTCAAAACTATAGTTAGGACTATATATTGGTTAGAATCCATTCTAAAGGGGTTCAAAGCTATATTTAGACTATTTACTAATATATTGAACTTTGGTTACTCCTTGGTCACAAATTTGGTCTACATTTCTTCAAATTCCCATTTGTACCAAAACGGGACGATTTTCTTCCAAAAGTTTCAAAACTATATGTAGTAAGAACTATATATTGGTTAGAATCCATTCTAAAGAGGTTCAAAGCTATATTTAGACTATTATACTAATATATTGAAGTTTGGTTACTCCTTGGTCACCAATTTAATCTACATTTCTTCAAATTCCCATTTGTACCAAAACGGGACGATTTTCTTCCAAAAGTTTTAAAACTATAGTTAGGACTATATATTGGTTAGAATCCATTCTAATGGGATTCAAAGCTATATTTAGACTATTATACTATTATATTGAACTTTGGTTACTCCTTTGTCACCAATTTAATCTACATTTCTTCAAATTCCCATTTGTACCAAAACGGGACGATTTTCTTCCAAAAGTTTCAAAACTATATATAGTAAGAACTATATATTGGTTAGAATCCATTCTAAAGAGGTTCAAAGCTATATTTAGACTATTATACTAATATATTGAACTTTGGTTACTCCTTGGTCACCAATTTAATCTACATTTCTTCAAATTCCCATTTGTACCAAAACGGGACGATTTTCTTCCAAAAGTTTTAAAACTATAGTTAGGACTATATATTGGTTAGAATCCATTCTAAAGGGGTTCAAAGCTATATTTAGACTATTATACTAATATATTGATCTTTGGTTACTCCTTGGTTACCAATTTGGTCTACATTTCTTCAAATTCCCATTTGTACCAAAATGGGACGATTTTCTTCCAAAAGTTTTAAAACTATAGTTAGGACTATATATTGGTTAGAATCCATTCGAAAGGGGTTCAAAGCTATATTTAGACTATTATACTAATATATTGATCTTTGGTTACTCCTTGGTTACCAATTTGGTCTACATTTCTTCAAATTCCCATTTGTACCAAAACGGGACGATTTTCTTCCAAAAGTTTCAAAACTATATGTAGTAAGAACTATATATTGGTTAGAATCCATTCTAAAGAGGTTCAAAGCTATATTTAGACTATTATACTAATATATTGATCTTTGGTTACTCCTTGGTTACCAATTTGGTCTACATTTCTTCAAATTCCCATTTGTTTCAAAACGGGACGATTTTCTTCCCAAAGTTTGAAAACTATAGTTAGGACTATATATTGGTTAGAATCCATTCTAAAGGGGTTCAAAGCTATATTTAGACTATTTACTAATATATTGAACTTTGGTTACTCCTTGGTCACCAATTTGGTCTACATTTCTTCAAATTCCCATTTATACCAAAACGGGACGATTTTCTTCCCAAATTTCAAAACTATAGTTAGGACTATATATTGGTTAGAATCCACTCTAAAGGGGTTCAAAGCTATATTTAGACTATTATACTAATATATTGAACTTTGGTTACTCCTTGGTCACCAATTTAATCTACATTTCTTCAAATTCCCATTTGTACCAAAACGGGACGATTTTCTTCCAAAAGTTTTAAAACTATAGTTAGGACTATATATTGGTTAGAATCCACTCTAAAGGGGTTCAAAGCTATATTTAGACTATTATACTAATATATTGAACTTTGGTTACTCCTTGGTCACCAATTTAATCTACATTTCTTCAAATTCCCATTTGTACCAAAACGGGACAATTTTCTTCTTAAAGTTTCAAAACTATAGTTAGGACTATATATTGGATAGAATCCATTCTAAAGGGGTTCAAAGCTATATTTAGACTATTATACTAATATATTGATCTTTGGTTACTCCTTGGTTACAAATTTGGTCTACATTTCTTCAAATTCCCATTTGTACCAAAACGGGACGATTTTCTTCCCAAAGTTTCAAAACTATAGTTAGGACTATATATTGGTTAGAATCCATTCTAAAGGGGTTCAAAGCTATATTTAGACTATTTACTAATATATTGAACTTTGGTTACTCCTTGGTCACAAATTTGGTCTACATTTCTTCAAATTCCCATTTGTACCAAAACGGGACGATTTTCTTCCAAAAGTTTTAAAACTATAGTTAGGACTATATATTGGTTAGAATCCACTCTAAAGGGGTTCAAAGCTATATTTAGACTATTATACTAATATATTGAACTTTGGTTACTCCTTGGTCACCAATTTAATCTACATTTCTTCAAATTCCCATTTGTACCAAAACGGGACAATTTTCTTCTTAAAGTTTCAAAACTATAGTTAGGACTATATATTGGATAGAATCCATTCTAAAGGGGTTCAAAGCTATATTTAGACTATTATACTAATATATTGATCTTTGGTTACTCCTTGGTTACAAATTTGGTCTACATTTCTTCAAATTCCCATTTGTACCAAAACGGGACGATTTTCTTCCCAAAGTTTCAAAACTATAGTTAGGACTATATATTGGTTAGAATCCATTCTAAAGGGGTTCAAAGCTATATTTAGACTATTTACTAATATATTGAACTTTGGTTACTCCTTGGTCACAAATTTGGTCTACATTTCTTCAAATTCCCATTTGTACCAAAACGGGACGATTTTCTTCCAAAAGTTTCAAAACTATATGTAGTAAGAACTATATATTGGTTAGAATCCATTCTAAAGAGGTTCAAAGCTATATTTAGACTATTATACTAATATATTGAAGTTTGGTTACTCCTTGGTCACCAATTTAATCTACATTTCTTCAAATTCCCATTTGTACCAAAACGGGACGATTTTCTTCCAAAAGTTTTAAAACTATATGTAGTAAGGACTATATATTGGTTAGAATCCATTCTAATGGGATTCAAAGCTATATTTAGACTATTATACTATTATATTGAACTTTGGTTACTCCTTGGTCACCAATTTAATCTACATTTCTTCAAATTCCCATTTGTACCAAAACGGGACGATTTTCTTCCAAAAGTTTCAAAACTATATATAGTAAGAACTATATATTGGTTAGAATCCATTCTAAAGAGGTTCAAAGCTATATTTAGACTATTATACTAATATATTGAACTTTGGTTACTCCTTGGTCACCAATTTAATCTACATTTCTTCAAATTCCCATTTGTACCAAAACGGGACGATTTTCTTCCAAAAGTTTTAAAACTATAGTTAGGACTATATATTGGTTAGAATCCATTCTAAAGGGGTTCAAAGCTATATTTAGACTATTATACTAATATATTGATCTTTGGTTACTCCTTGGTTACCAATTTGGTCTACATTTCTTCAAATTCCCATTTGTACCAAAACGGGACGATTTTCTTCCAAAAGTTTTAAAACTATAGTTAGGACTATATATTGGTTAGAATCCATTCTAAAGGGGTTCAAAGCTATATTTAGACTATTATACTAATATATTGATCTTTGGTTACTCCTTGGTTACCAATTTGGTCTACATTTCTTCAAATTCCCATTTGTACCAAAACGGGACGATTTTCTTCCAAAAGTTTCAAAACTATATGTAGTAAGAACTATATATTGGTTAGAATCCATTCTAAAGAGGTTCAAAGCTATATTTAGACTATTATACTAATATATTGAACTTTGGTTACTCCTTAGTCACCAATTTAATCTACATTTCTTCAAATTCCCATTTGTACCAAAACGGGACGATTTTCTTCCCAAAGTTTCAAAACTATAGTTAGGACTATATATTGGTTAGAATCCATTCTAATGGGGTTCAAAGCTATATTTAGACTATTATACTATTATATTGAACTTTGGTTACTCCTTGGTCACCAATTTAATCTACATTTCTTCAAATTCCCATTTGTACCAAAACGGGACAATTTTCTTCTTAAAGTTTCAAAACTATAGTTAGGACTATATATTGGTTAGAATCCATTCTAAAGGGGTTCAAAGCTATATTTAGACTATTTACTAATATATTGAACTTTGGTTACTCCTTGGTCACAAATTTGGTCTACATTTCTTCAAATTCCCATTTGTACCAAAACGGGACGATTTTCTTCCAAAAGTTTCAAAACTATATGTAGTAAGAACTATATATTGGTTAGAATCCATTCTAAAGAGGTTCAAAGCTATATTTAGACTATTATACTAATATATTGAAGTTTGGTTACTCCTTGGTCACCAATTTAATCTACATTTCTTCAAATTCCCATTTGTACCAAAACGGGACGATTTTCTTCCAAAAGTTTTAAAACTATAGTTAGGACTATATATTGGTTAGAATCCATTCTAATGGGATTCAAAGCTATATTTAGACTATTATACTATTATATTGAACTTTGGTTACTCCTTTGTCACCAATTTAATCTACATTTCTTCAAATTCCCATTTGTACCAAAACGGGACGATTTTCTTCCAAAAGTTTCAAAACTATATATAGTAAGAACTATATATTGGTTAGAATCCATTCTAAAGAGGTTCAAAGCTATATTTAGACTATTATACTAATATATTGAACTTTGGTTACTCCTTGGTCACCAATTTAATCTACATTTCTTCAAATTCCCATTTGTACCAAAACGGGACGATTTTCTTCCAAAAGTTTTAAAACTATAGTTAGGACTATATATTGGTTAGAATCCATTCTAAAGGGGTTCAAAGCTATATTTAGACTATTATACTAATATATTGATCTTTGGTTACTCCTTGGTTACCAATTTGGTCAACATTTCTTCAAATTCCCATTTGTACCAAAACGGGACGATTTTCTTCCAAAAGTTTTAAAACTATAGTTAGGACTATATATTGGTTAGAATCCATTCGAAAGGGGTTCAAAGCTATATTTAGACTATTATACTAATATATTGATCTTTGGTTACTCCTTGGTTACCAATTTGGTCTACATTTCTTCAAATTCCCATTTGTACCAAAACGGGACGATTTTCTTCCCAAAGTTTGAAAACTATAGTTAGGACTATATATTGGTTAGAATCCATTCTAAAGGGGTTCAAAGCTATATTTAGACTATTTACTAATATATTGAACTTTGGTTACTCCTTGGTCACCAATTTGGTCTACATTTCTTCAAATTCCCATTTATACCAAAACGGGACGATTTTCTTCCCAAATTTCAAAACTATAGTTAGGACTATATATTGGTTAGAATCCACTCTAAAGGGGTTCAAAGCTATATTTAGACTATTATACTAATATATTGAACTTTGGTTACTCCTTGGTCACCAATTTAATCTACATTTCTTCAAATTCCCATTTGTACCAAAACGGGACGATTTTCTTCCAAAAGTTTTAAAACTATAGTTAGGACTATATATTGGTTAGAATCCATTCTAATGGGATTCAAAGCTATATTTAGACTATTATACTATTATATTGAACTTTGGTTACTCCTTGGTCACCAATTTAATCTACATTTCTTCAAATTCCCATTTGTACCAAAACGGGACGATTTTCTTCCAAAAGTTTCAAAACTATATATAGTAAGAACTATATATTGGTTAGAATCCATTCTAAAGAGGTTCAAAGCTATATTTAGACTATTATACTAATATATTGAACTTTGGTTACTCCTTGGTCACCAATTTAATCTACATTTCTTCAAATTCCCATTTGTACCAAAACGGGACGATTTTCTTCCAAAAGTTTTAAAACTATAGTTAGGACTATATATTGGTTAGAATCCATTCTAAAGGGGTTCAAAGCTATATTTAGACTATTATACTAATATATTGATCTTTGGTTACTCCTTGGTTACAAATTTGGTCTACATTTCTTCAAATTCCCATTTGTACCAAAACGGGACGATTTTCTTCCAAAAGTTTCAAAACTATATATAGTAAGAACTATATATTGGTTAGAATCCATTCTAAAGAGGTTCAAAGCTATATTTAGACTATTATACTAATATATTGAACTTTGGTTACTCCTTAGTCACCAATTTAATCTACATTTCTTCAAAATCCCATTTGTACCAAAACGGGACGATTTTCTTCCCAAAGTTTCAAAACTATAGTTAGGACTATATATTGGTTAGAATCCATTCTAATGGGGTTCAAAGCTATATTTAGACTATTATACTATTATATTGAACTTTGGTTACTCCTTGGTCACCAATTTAATCTACATTTCTTCAAATTCCCATTTGTACCAAAACGGGACGATTTTCTTCCAAAAGTTTTAAAACTATAGTTAGGACTATATATTGGTTAGAATCCATTCTAAAGGGGTTCAATGCTATATTTAGACTATTATACTAATATATTGAACTTTGGTTACTCCTTGGTCACCAATTTGGTCTACATTTCTCCAAATTCCCATTTGTACCAAAACGGGACGATTTTCTTCGTAAAGTTTCAAAACTATAGTTAGGACTATATATTGGTTAGAATCCATTCTAAAGGGGTTCAAAGCTATATTTAGACTATTATACTATTATATTGAACTTTGGTTACTCCTTGGTCACCAATTTAATCTACATTTCTTCAAATTCCCATTTGTACCAAACAGGACGATTTTCTTCCCAAAGTTTTAACACTAAAGTTAGGACTATATATTGGTTAGAATCCATTCTAAAGGGGTTCAAAGCTATATTTAGACTATTATACTAATATATTGAACTTTGGTTACTCCTTGGTCACCAATTTAATCTACATTTCTTCAAATTCCCATTTGTACCAAAACGGGACGATTTTCTTCCAAAAGTTTTAAAACTATAGTTAGGACTATATATTGGTTAGAATCCATTCTAAAGGGGTTCAAAGCTATATTTAGACTATTATACTAATATATTGATCTTTGGTTACTCCTTGGTTACAAATTTGGTCTACATTTCTTCAAATTCCCATTTGTACCAAAACGGGACGATTTTCTTCCAAAAGTTTCAAAACTATAAATAGTAAGAACTATATATTGGTTAGAATCCATTCTAAAGAGGTTCAAAGCTATATTTAGACTATTATACTAATATATTGAACTTTGGTTACTCCTTAGTCACCAATTTAATCTACATTTCTTCAAAATCCCATTTGTACCAAAACGGGACGATTTTCTTCCCAAAGTTTCAAAACTATAGTTAGGACTATATATTGGTTAGAATCCATTCTAATGGGGTTCAAAGCTATATTTAGACTATTATACTATTATATTGAACTTTGGTTACTCCTTGGTCACCAATTTAATCTACATTTCTTCAAATTCCCATTTGTACCAAAACGGGACGATTTTCTTCCAAAAGTTTTAAAACTATAGTTAGGACTATATATTGGTTAGAATCCATTCTAAAGGGGTTCAATGCTATATTTAGACTATTATACTAATATATTGAACTTTGGTTACTCCTTGGTCACCAATTTGGTCTACATTTCTCCAAATTCCCATTTGTACCAAAACGGGACGATTTTCTTCTTAAAGTTTCAAAACTATAGTTAGGACTATATATTGGTTAGAATCCATTCTAAAGGGGTTCAAAGCTATATTTAGACTATTATACTATTATATTGAACTTTGGTTACTCCTTGGTCACCAATTTAATCTACATTTATTCAAATTCCCATTTGTACCAAACAGGACGATTTTCTTCCCAAAGTTTTAACACTAAAGTTAGGACTATATATTGGTTAGAATCCATTCTAAAGGGGTTCAAAGCTATATTTAGACTATTATACTAATATAATGAACTTTGGTTACTCCTTGGTCACCAATTTGGTCTACATTTCTTCAAATTCCCATTTGTACCAAAACGGGACGATTCTCTTCCCAAAGTTTCAAAATTATAGTTTGGACAATATATTGGTTAGAATCCATTCTAAAGAGGTTCAAAGCTATATTTAGACTATTATACTAATATATTGAACTTTGGTTACTCCTTGGTCACCAATTTAATCTACATTTCTTCAAATTCCCATTTGTACCAAAACGGGACGATTTTCTTCCAAAAGTTTCAAAACTATAGTTAGGACTATATATTGGTTAGAATCCATTCTAAAGGGGTTCAAAGCTATATTTAGACTATTATACTAATATATTGAACTTTGGTTACTCCTTGGTCACCAATTTGGTCTACATTTCTCCAAATTCCCATTTGTACCAAAACTGGAAGATTTTCTTCTTAAAGTTTCAAAACTATAGTAAGAACTATATATTTGTTAGAATCCATTCTAAAGAGGTTCAAAGCTATATTTAGACTATTATACTAATATATTGAACTTTGTTTACTCCTTGGTCACCAATTTAATCTACATTTCTTCAAATTCCCATTTGTACCAAAACGGGACGATTTTCTTCCAAAAGTTTCAAAACTATAGTTTGGACTATATATTGGTTAGAATCCATTCTAAAGGGGTTCAAAACTATATTTAGACTATTATACTAATATATTGAACTTTGGTTACTCCTTGGTCACCAATTTGGTCTACATTTCTCCAAATTCCCATTTGTACCAAAACGGGACGATTTTCTTCTTAAAGTTTCAAAACTATAGTTAGGACTATATATTGGTTAGAATCAATTCTAATGGGGTTCAATTCTATATTTAGACTATTATACTATTATATTGAACTTTGGTTACTCCTTGGTCACCAATTTAATCTACATTTCTTCAAATTCCCATTTGTACCAAAACGGGACAATTTTCTTCTTAAAGTTTCAAAACTATAGTTAGGACTATATATTGGTTAGAATCCATTCTAATGGGGTTCAAAGCTATAATTAGACTATTATACTATTATATTGAACTTTGGTTACTCCTTGGTCACCAATTTAATCTACATTTCTTCAAATTCCCATTTGTACAAAAACGGGACAATTTTCTTCTTAAAGTTTCAAAACTATAGTTAGGACTATATATTGGTTAGAATCCATTCTAAAGGGGTTCAAACCTATATTTAGACTATTATACTAATATATTGAACTTTGGTTACTCCTTGGTCACCAATTTGGTCTACATTTCTTCAAATTCCCATTTGTACCAAAACGGGACGATTTTCTTCCAAAAGTTTCAAAACTATATATAGTAAGAACTATATATTGGTTAGAATCCATTCTAAAGAGGTTCAAAGCTATATTTAGACTATTATACTAATATATTGAACTTTGGTTACTCCTTGGTCACCAATTTAATCTACATTTCTTCAAATTCCCATTTGTACCAAAACGGGACGATTTTCTTCCAAAAGTTTTAAAACTATAGTTAGGACTATATATTGGTTAGAATCCATTCTAAAGGGGTTCAAAGCTATATTTAGACTATTATACTAATATATTGATCTTTGGTTACTCCTTGGTTACAAATTTGGTCTACATTTCTTCAAATTCCCATTTGTACCAAAACGGGACGATTTTCTTCCAAAAGTTTCAAAACTATATATAGTAAGAACTATATATTGGTTAGAATCCATTCTAAAGAGGTTCAAAGCTATATTTAGACTATTATACTAATATATTGAACTTTGGTTACTCCTTAGTCACCAATTTAATCTACATTTCTTCAAATTCCCATTTGTACCAAAACGGGACGATTTTCTTCCCAAAGTTTCAAAACTATAGTTAGGACTATATATTGGTTAGAATCCATTCTAATGGGGTTCAAAGCTATATTTAGACTATTATACTATTATATTGAACTTTGGTTACTCCTTGGTCACCAATTTAATATACATTTCTTCAAATTCCCATTTGTACCAAAACGGGACGATTTTCTTCCAAAAGTTTTAAAACTATAGTTAGGACTATATATTGGTTAGAATCCATTCTAAAGGGGTTCAATGCTATATTTAGACTATTATACTAATATATTGAACTTTGGTTACTCCTTGGTCACCAATTTGGTCTACATTTCTCCAAATTCCCATTTGTACCAAAACGGGACGATTTTCTTCTTAAAGTTTCAAAACTATAGTTAGGACTATATATTGGTTAGAATCCATTCTAAAGGGGTTCAAAGCTATATTTAGACTATTATACTATTATATTGAACTTTGGTTACTCCTTGGTCACCAATTTAATCTACATTTCTTCAAATTCCCATTTGTACCAAACAGGACGATTTTCTTCCCAAAGTTTTAACACTAAAGTTAGGACTATATATTGGTTAGAATCCATTCTAAAGGGGTTCAAAGCTATATTTAGACTATTATACTAATATAATGAACTTTGGTTACTCCTTGGTCACCAATTTGGTCTACATTTCTTCAAATTCCCATTTGTACCAAAACGGGACGATTCTCTTCCCAAAGTTTCAAAACTATAGTTTGGACTATATATTGGTTAGAATCCATTCTAAAGAGGTTCAAAGCTATATTTAGACTATTATACTAATATATTGAACTTTGGTTACTCCTTGGTCACCAATTTAATCTACATTTCTTCAAATTCCCATTTGTACCAAAACGGGACGATTTTCTTCCAAAAGTTTCAAAACTATAGTTAGGACTATATATTGGTTAGAATCCATTCTAAAGGGGTTCAAAGCTATATTTAGACTATTATACTAATATATTGAACTTTGGTTACTCCTTGGTCACCAATTTGGTCTACATTTCTCCAAATTCCCATTTGTACCAAAACTGGAAGATTTTCTTCTTAAAGTTTCAAAACTATAGTAAGAACTATATATTTGTTAGAATCCATTCTAAAGAGGTTCAAAGCTATATTTAGACTATTATACTAATATATTGAACTTTGGTTACTCCTTGGTCACCAATTTAATCTACATTTCTTCAAATTCCCATTTGTACCAAAACGGGACGATTTTCTTCCAAAAGTTTCAAAACTATAGTTTGGACTATATATTGGTTAGAATCCATTCTAAAGGGGTTCAAAACTATATTTAGACTATTATACTAATATATTGATCTTTGGTTACTCCTTGGTTACAAATTTGGTCTACATTTCTTCAAATTCCCATTTGTACCAAAACGGGACGATTTTCTTCCAAAAGTTTCAAAACTATATATAGTAAGAACTATATATTGGTTAGAATCCATTCTAAAGAGGTTCAAAGCTATATTTAGACTATTATACTAATATATTGAACTTTGGTTACTCCTTAGTCACCAATTTAATCTACATTTCTTCAAATTCCCATTTGTACCAAAACGGGACGATTTTCTTCCCAAAGTTTCAAAACTATAGTTAGGACTATATATTGGTTAGAATCCATTCTAATGGGGTTCAAAGCTATATTTAGACTATTATACTATTATATTGAACTTTGGTTACTCCTTGGTCACCAATTTAATCTACATTTCTTCAAATTCCCATTTGTACCAAAACGGGACGATTTTCTTCCAAAAGTTTTAAAACTATAGTTAGGACTATATATTGGTTAGAATCCATTCTAAAGGGGTTCAATGCTATATTTAGACTATTATACTAATATATTGAACTTTGGTTACTCCTTGGTCACCAATTTGGTCTACATTTCTCCAAATTCCCATTTGTACCAAAACGGGACGATTTTCTTCTTAAAGTTTCAAAACTATAGTTAGGACTATATATTGGTTAGAATCCATTCTAAAGGGGTTCAAAGCTATATTTAGACTATTATACTATTATATTGAACTTTGGTTACTCCTTGGTCACCAATTTAATCTACATTTCTTCAAATTCCCATTTGTACCAAACAGGACGATTTTCTTCCCAAAGTTTTAACACTAAAGTTAGGACTATATATTGGTTAGAATCCATTCTAAAGGGGTTCAAAGCTATATTTAGACTATTATACTAATATAATGAACTTTGGTTACTCCTTGGTCACCAATTTGGTCTACATTTCTTCAAATTCCCATTTGTACCAAAACGGGACGATTCTCTTCCCAAAGTTTCAAAACTATAGTTTGGACTATATATTGGTTAGAATCCATTCTAAAGAGGTTCAAAGCTATATTTAGACTATTATACTAATATATTGAACTTTGGTTACTCCTTGGTCACCAATTTAATCTACATTTCTTCAAATTCACATTTGTACCAAAACGGGACGATTTTCTTCCAAAAGTTTCAAAACTATAGTTAGGACTATATATTGGTTAGAATCCATTCTAAAGGGGTTCAAAGCTATATTTAGACTATTATACTAATATATTGAACTTTGGTTACTCCTTGGTCACCAATTTGGTCTACATTTCTCCAAATTCCCATTTGTACCAAAACTGGAAGATTTTCTTCTTAAAGTTTCAAAACTATAGTAAGAACTATATATTTGTTAGAATCCATTCTAAAGAGGTTCAAAGCTATATTTAGACTATTATACTAATATATTGAACTTTGGTTACTCCTTGGTCACCAATTTAATCTACATTTCTTCAAATTCCCATTTGTACCAAAACGGGACGATTTTCTTCCAAAAGTTTCAAAACTATAGTTTGGACTATATATTGGTTAGAATCCATTCTAAAGGGTTTCAAAACTATATTTAGACTATTATACTAATATATTGAACTTTGGTTACTCCTTGGTCACCAATTTGGTCTACATTTCTCCAAATTCCCATTTGTACCAAAACGGGACGATTTTCTTCTTAAAGTTTCAAAACTATAGTTAGGACTATATATTGGTTAGAATCCATTCTAATGGGGTTCAATTCTATATTTAGACTATTATACTATTATATTGAACTTTGGTTACTCCTTGGTCACCAATTTAATCTACATTTCTTCAAATTCCCATTTGTACCAAAACGGGACAATTTTCTTCTTAAAGTTTCAAAACTATAGTTAGGACTATATATTGGTTAGAATCCATTCTAATGGGGTTCAAAGCTATAATTAGACTATTATACTATTATATTGAACTTTGGTTACTCCTTGGTCACCAATTTAATCTACATTTCTTCAAATTCCCATTTGTACCAAAACGGGACAATTTTCTTCTTAAAGTTTCAAAACTATAGTTAGGACTATATATTGGTTAGAATCCATTCTAATGGGGTTCAAAGCTATAATTAGACTATTATACTATTATATTGAACTTTGGTTACTCCTTGGTCACCAATTTAATCTACATTTCTTCAAATTCCCATTTGTACAAAAACGGGACAATTTTCTTCTTAAAGTTTCAAAACTATAGTTAGGACTATATATTGGTTAGAATCCATTCTAAAGGGGTTCAAACCTATATTTAGACTATTATACTAATATATTGAACTTTGGTTACTCCTTGGTCACCAATTTGGTCTACATTTCTCCAAATTCCCATTTGTACCAAAACGGGACGATTTTCTTCCAAAAGTTTCAAAACTATAGTTAGGACTATATATTGGTTAGAATCCATTCTAATGGGGTTCAATTCTATATTTAGACTATTATACTATTATATTGAACTTTGGTTACTCCTTGGTCACCAATTTAATCTACATTTCTTCAAATTCCCATTTGTACCAAAACGGGACAATTTTCTTCTTAAAGTTTCAAAACTATAGTTAGGACTATATATTGGTTAGAATCCATTCTAATGGGGTTCAAAGCTATAATTAGACTATTATACTATTATATTGAACTTTGGTTACTCCTTGGTCACCAATTTAATCTACATTTCTTCAAATTCCCATTTGTACCAAAACGGGACGATTTTCTTCCAAAAGTTTCAAAACTATAGTTAGGACTATATATTGGTTAGAATCCATTCTAAAGGGGTTCAAAACTATATTTAGACTATTATACTAATATATTGAACTTTGGTTACTCCTTGGTCACCAATTTGGTCTACATTTCTCCAAATTCCCATTTGTACCAAAACGGGACGATTTTCTTCCCAAAGTTTCAAAACAATAGTTTGGACTATATATTGGTTAGAATCCATTCTAAAGAGGTTCAAAGCTATATTTAGACTATTATACTAATATATTGAACTTTGGTTACTCCTTGGTCACCAATTTAATCTACATTTCTTCAAATTCCCATTTGTACCAAAACGGGACGATTTTCTTCCAAAAGTTTCAAAACTATAGTTAGGACTATATATTGGTTAGAATCCATTCTAAAGGGGTTCAAAGCTATAATTCGACTATTATACTATTATATTGAACTTTGGTTACTCCTTGGTCACCAATTTAATCTACATTTCTTCAAATTCCCATTTGTACCAAAACGGGACGATTTTCTTCTTAAAGTTTCAAAATTATAGTTAGGACTATATATTGGTTAGAATCCATTCTAATGGGGTTCAATTCTATATTTAGACTATTATACTATTATATTGAACTTTGGTTACTCCTTGGTCACCAATTTAATCTACATTTCTTCAAATTCCCATTTGTACCAAAACGGGACGATTTTCTTCCAAAAGTTTCAAAACTATAGTTAGGACTATATATTGGTTAGAATCCATTCTAAAGGGGTTCAAAGCTATATTTAGACTATTATACTAATATATTGAACTTTGGTTACTCCTTGGTCACCAATTTGGTCTACATTTCTCCAAATTCCCATTTGTACCAAAACTGGAAGATTTTCTTCTTAAAGTTTCAAAACTATAGTAAGAACTATATATTTGTTAGAATCCATTCTAAAGAGGTTCAAAGCTATATTTAGACTATTATACTAATATATTGAACTTTGGTTACTCCTTGGTCACCAATTTAATCTACATTTCTTCAAATTCCCATTTGTACCAAAACGGGACGATTTTCTTCCAAAAGTTTCAAAACTATAGTTTGGACTATATATTGGTTAGAATCCATTCTAAAGGGGTTCAAAACTATATTTAGACTATTATACTAATATATTGATCTTTGGTTACTCCTTGGTTACAAATTTGGTCTACATTTCTTCAAATTCCCATTTGTACCAAAACGGGACGATTTTCTTCCAAAAGTTTCAAAACTATATATAGTAAGAACTATATATTGGTTAGAATCCATTCTAAAGAGGTTCAAAGCTATATTTAGACTATTATACTAATATATTGAACTTTGGTTACTCCTTAGTCACCAATTTAATCTACATTTCTTCAAATTCCCATTTGTACCAAAACGGGACGATTTTCTTCCCAAAGTTTCAAAACTATAGTTAGGACTATATATTGGTTAGAATCCATTCTAATGGGGTTCAAAGCTATATTTAGACTATTATACTATTATATTGAACTTTGGTTACTCCTTGGTCACCAATTTAATCTACATTTCTTCAAATTCCCATTTGTACCAAAACGGGACGATTTTCTTCCAAAAGTTTTAAAACTATAGTTAGGACTATATATTGGTTAGAATCCATTCTAAAGGGGTTCAATGCTATATTTAGACTATTATACTAATATATTGAACTTTGGTTACTCCTTGGTCACCAATTTGGTCTACATTTCTCCAAATTCCCATTTGTACCAAAACGGGACGATTTTCTTCTTAAAGTTTCAAAACTATAGTTAGGACTATATATTGGTTAGAATCCATTCTAAAGGGGTTCAAAGCTATATTTAGACTATTATACTATTATATTGAACTTTGGTTACTCCTTGGTCACCAATTTAATCTACATTTCTTCAAATTCCCATTTGTACCAAACAGGACGATTTTCTTCCCAAAGTTTTAATACTAAAGTTAGGACTATATATTGGTTAGAATCCATTCTAAAGGGGTTCAAAGCTATATTTAGACTATTATACTAATATAATGAACTTTGGTTACTCCTTGGTCACCAATTTGGTCTACATTTCTTCAAATTCCCATTTGTACCAAAACGGGACGATTCTCTTCCCAAAGTTTCAAAACTATAGTTTGGACTATATATTGGTTAGAATCCATTCTAAAGAGGTTCAAAGCTATATTTAGACTATTATCCTAATATATTGAACTTTGGTTACTCCTTGGTCACCAATTTAATCTACATTTCTTCAAATTCCCATTTGTACCAAAACGGGACGATTTTCTTCCAAAAGTTTCAAAACTATAGTTAGGACTATATATTGGTTAGAATCCATTCTAAAGGGGTTCAAAGCTATATTTAGACTATTATACTAATATATTGAACTTTGGTTACTCCTTGGTCACCAATTTGGTCTACATTTCTCCAAATTCCCATTTGTACCAAAACTGGAAGATTTTCTTCTTAAAGTTTCAAAACTATAGTAAGAACTATATATTTGTTAGAATCCATTCTAAAGAGGTTCAAAGCTATATTTAGACTATTATACTAATATATTGAACTTTGGTTACTCCTTGGTCACCAATTTAATCTACATTTCTTCAAATTCCCATTTGTACCAAAACGGGACGATTTTCTTCCAAAAGTTTCAAAACTATAGTTTGGACTATATATTGGTTAGAATCCATTCTAAAGGGGTTCAAAACTATATTTAGACTATTATACTAATATATTGAACTTTGGTTACTCCTTGGTCACCAATTTGGTCTACATTTCTTCAAATTCCCATTTGTACCAAAACGGGACGATTCTCTTCCCAAAGTTTCAAAACTATAGTTTGGACTATATATTGGTTAGAATCCATTCTAAAGAGGTTCAAAGCTATATTTAGACTATTATACTAATATATTGAACTTTGGTTACTCCTTGGTCACCAATTTAATCTACATTTCTTCAAATTCCCATTTGTACCAAAACGGGACGATTTTCTTCCAAAAGTTTCAAAACTATAGTTAGGACTATATATTGGTTAGAATCCATTCTAAAGGGGTTCAAAACTATATTTAGACTATTATACTAATATATTGAACTTTGGTTACTCCTTGGTCACCAATTTGGTCTACATTTCTTCAAATTCCCATTTGTACCAAAACGGGACGATTCTCTTCCCAAAGTTTCAAAACTATAGTTAGGACTATATATTGGTTAGAATCCATTCTAATGGGGTTCAATTCTATATTTAGACTATTATACTATTATATTGAACTTTGGTTACTCCTTGGTCACCAATTTAATCTACATTTCTTCAAATTCCCATTTGTACCAAAACGGGACGATTTTCTTCCAAAAGTTTCAAAACTATAGTTAGGACTATATATTGGTTAGAATCCATTCTAAAGGGGTTCAAAGCTATATTTAGACTATTATACTATTATATTGAACTTTGGTTACTCCTTGGTCACCAATTTAATCTACATTTCTTCAAATTCCCATTTGTACCAAACAGGACGATTTTCTTCCCAAAGTTTTAACACTAAAGTTAGGACTATATATTGGTTAGAATCCATTCTAAAGGGGTTCAAAGCTATATTTAGACTATTATACTAATATAATGAACTTTGGTTACTCCTTGGTCACCAATTTGGTCTACATTTCTTCAAATTCCCATTTGTACCAAAACGGGACGATTCTCTTCCCAAAGTTTCAAAACTATAGTTTGGACTATATATTGGTTAGAATCCATTCTAAAGAGGTTCAAAGCTATATTTAGACTATTATACTAATATATTGAACTTTGGTTACTCCTTGGTCACCAATTTAATCTACATTTCTTCAAATTCCCATTTGTACCAAAACGGGACGATTTTCTTCCAAAAGTTTCAAAACTATAGTTAGGACTATATATTGGTTAGAATCCATTCTAAAGGGGTTCAAAGCTATATTTAGACTATTATACTAATATATTGAACTTTGGTTACTCCTTGGTCACCAATTTGGTCTACATTTCTCCAAATTCCCATTTGTACCAAAACTGGAAGATTTTCTTCTTAAAGTTTCAAAACTATAGTAAGAACTATATATTTGTTAGAATCCATTCTAAAGAGGTTCAAAGCTATATTTAGACTATTATACTAATATATTGAACTTTGGTTACTCCTTGGTCACCAATTTAATCTACATTTCTTCAAATTCCCATTTGTACCAAAACGGGACGATTTTCTTCCAAAAGTTTCAAAACTATAGTTTGGACTATATATTGGTTAGAATCCATTCTAATGGGGTTCAATTCTATATTTAGACTATTATACTATTATATTGAACTTTGGTTACTCCTTGGTCACCAATTTAATCTACATTTCTCCAAATTCCCATTTGTACCAAACGGGACGATTCTCTTCCCAAAGTTTCAAAACTATAGTTAGGACTATATATTGGTTAGAATCCATTCTAATGGGGTTCAAAGCTATATTTAGACTATTATACTATTATATTGAACTTTGGTTACTCCTTGGTCACCAATTTAATCTACATTTCTTCAAATTCCCATTTGTACCAAAACGGGACAATTTTCTTCTTAAAGATTCAAAACTATAGTAAGAACTATATATTGGTTAGAATCCATTCTAAAGAGGTTCAAAGCTATATTTAGACTATTATACTAATATATTGAACTTTGGTTACTCCTTGGTCACCAATTTGGTCTACATTTCTCCAAATTCCCATTTGTACCAAAACGGGACGATTTTCTTCTTAAAGTTTCAAAACTATAGTTAGGACTATATATTGGTTAGAATCCATTCTAATGGGGTTCAATTCTATATTTAGACTATTATACTAATATATTGAACTTTGGTTACTCCTTGGTCACCAATTTAATCTACATTTCTTCAAATTCCCATTTGTACCAAAACGGGACGATTTTCTTCCAAAAGTTTCAAAACTATAGTTTGGACTATATATTGGTTAGAATCCATTCTAAAGGGGTTCAAAACTATATTTAGACTATTATACTAATATATTGAACTTTGGTTACTCCTTGGTCACCAATTTGGTCTACATTTCTCCAAATTCCCATTTGTACCAAAACGGAACGATTTTCTTCTTAAAGTTTCAAAACTATAGTTAGGACTATATATTGGTTAGAATCCATTCTAATGGGGTTCAAAGCTATATTTAGACTATTATACTATTATATTGAACTTTGGTTACTCCTTGGTCACCAATTTAATCTACATTTCTTCAAATTCCCATTTGTACCAAAACGGGACAATTTTCTTCCAAAAGTTTCAAAACTATAGTTAGGACTATATATTGGTTAGAATCCATTCTAAAGGGGTTCAAAACTATATTTAGACTATTATACTAATATATTGAACTTTGGTTACTCCTTGGTCACCAATTTGGTCTACATTTCTCCAAATTCCCATTTGTACCAAAACGGGACGATTTTCTTCTTAAAGTTTCAAAACTATAGTTAGGACTATATATTGGTTAGAATCCATTCTAATGGGGTTCAAAGCTATATTTAGACTATTATACTATTATATTGAACTTTGGTTACTCCTTGGTCACCAATTTAATCTACATTTCTTCAAATTCCCATTTGTACCAAAATGGGACAATTTTCTTCTTAAAGATTCAAAACTATAGTAAGAACTATATATTGGTTAGAATCCATTCTAAAGAGGTTCAAAGCTATATTTAGACTATTATACTAATATATTGAACTTTGGTTACTCCTTGGTCACCAATTTGGTCTACATTTCTCCAAATTCCCATTTGTACCAAAACGGGACGATTTTCTTCTTAAAGTTTCAAAACTATAGTTAGGACTATATATTGGTTAGAATCCATTCTAATGGGGTTCAATTCTATATTTAGACTATTATACTAATATATTGAACTTTGGTTACTCCTTGGTCACCAATTTAATCTACATTTCTTCAAATTCCCATTTGTACCAAAACGGGACAATTTTCTTCTTAAAGTTTCAAAACTATAGTTAGGACTATATATTGGTTAGAATCCATTCTAATGGGGTTCAAAGCTATAATTAGACTATTATACTATTATATTGAACTTTGGTTACTCCTTGGTCACCAATTTAATCTACATTTCTTCAAATTCCCATTTGTACAAAAACGGGACAATTTTCTTCTTAAAGTTTCAAAACTATAGTTAGGACTATATATTGGTTAGAATCCATTCTAAAGGGGTTCAAACCTATATTTAGACTATTATACTAATATATTGAACTTTGGTTACTCCTTGGTCACCAATTTGGTCTACATTTCTCCAAATTCCCATTTGTACCAAAACGGGACGATTTTCTTCCAAAAGTTTCAAAACTATAGTTAGGACTATATATTGGTTAGAATCCATTCTAATGGGGTTCAATTCTATATTTAGACTATTATACTATTATATTGAACTTTGGTTACTCCTTGGTCACCAATTTAATCTACATTTCTTCAAATTCCCATTTGTACCAAAACGGGACAATTTTCTTCTTAAAGTTTCAAAACTATAGTTAGGACTATATATTGGTTAGAATCCATTCTAATGGGGTTCAAAGCTATAATTAGACTATTATACTATTATATTGAACTTTGGTTACTCCTTGGTCACCAATTTAATCTACATTTCTTCGAATTCCCATTTGTACCAAAACGGGACGATTTTCTTCCAAAAGTTTCAAAACTATAGTTAGGACTATATATTGGTTAGAATCCATTCTAAAGGGGTTCAAAACTATATTTAGACTATTATACTAATATATTGAACTTTGGTTACTCCTTGGTCACCAATTTGGTCTACATTTCTCCAAATTCCCATTTGTACCAAAACGGGACGATTTTCTTCCCAAAGTTTCAAAACAATAGTTTGGACTATATATTGGTTAGAATCCATTCTAAAGAGGTTCAAAGCTATATTTAGACTATTATACTAATATATTGAACTTTGGTTACTCCTTGGTCACCAATTTAATCTACATTTCTTCAAATTCCCATTTGTACCAAAACGGGACGATTTTCTTCCAAAAGTTTCAAAACTATAGTTAGGACTATATATTGGTTAGAATCCATTCTAAAGGGGTTCAAAGCTATATTTAGACTATTATACTAATATATTGAACTTTGGTTACTCCTTGGTCACCAATTTGGTCTACATTTCTCCAAATTCCCATTTGTACCAAAACAGGAAGATTTTCTTCTTAAAGTTTCAAAACTATAGTTAGGACTATATATTGGTTAGAATCCATTCTAATGGGGTTCAAAGCTATATTTCGACTATTATACTATTATATTGAACTTTGGTTACTCCTTGGTCACCAATTTAATCTACATTTCTTCAAATTCCCATTTGTACCAAAACGGGACGATTTTCTTCTTAAAGTTTCAAAACTATAGTTAGGACTATATATTGGTTAGAATCCATTCTAATGGGGTTCAATTCTATATTTAGACTATTATACTATTATATTGAACTTTGGTTACTCCTTGGTCACCAATTTAATCTACATTTCTTCAAATTCCCATTTGTACCAAAACGGGACGATTTTCTTCCAAAAGTTTCAAAACTATAGTTAGGACTATATATTGGTTAGAATCCATTCTAAAGGGGTTCAAAGCTATATTTAGACTATTATACTAATATATTGAACTTTGGTTACTCCTTGGTCACCAATTTGGTCTACATTTCTCCAAATTCCCATTTGTACCAAAACAGGAAGATTTTCTTCTTAAAGTTTCAAAACTATAGTTAGGACTATATATTGGTTAGAATCCATTCTAATGGGGTTCAAAGCTATATTTCGACTATTATACTATTATATTGAACTTTGGTTACTCCTTGGTCACCAATTTAATCTACATTTCTTCAAATTCCCATTTGTACCAAAACGGGACGATTTTCTTCTTAAAGTTTCAAAACTATAGTTAGGACTATATATTGGTTAGAATCCATTCTAATGGGGTTCAATTCTATATTTAGACTATTATACTATTATATTGAACTTTGGTTACTCCTTGGTCACCAATTTGGTCTACATTTCTCCAAATTCCCATTTGTACCAAAACGGGACGATTCTCTTCCCAAAGTTTCAAAACTATAGTTAGGACTATATATTGGTTAGAATCCATTCTAATGGGGTTCAAAGCTATATTTAGACTATTATACTATTATATTGAACTTTGGTTACTCCTTGGTCACCAATTTAATCTACATTTCTTCAAATTCCCATTTGTACCAAAACGGGACGATTTTCTTCTTAAAGTTTCAAAACTATAGTTAGGACTATATATTGGTTAGAATCCATTCTAATGGGGTTCAATTCTATATTTAGACTATTATACTATTATATTGAACTTTGGTTACTCCTTGGTCACCAATTTGGTCTACATTTCTCCAAATTCCCATTTGTACCAAAACGGGACGATTCTCTTCCCAAAGTTTCAAAACTATAGTTAGGACTATATATTGGTTAGAATCCATTCTAATGGGGTTCAAAGCTATATTTAGACTATTATACTATTATATTGAACTTTGGTTACTCCTTGGTCACCAATTTAATCTACATTTCTTCAAATTCCCATTTGTACCAAAACGGGACAATTTTCTTCTTAAAGATTCAAAACTATAGTAAGAACTATATATTGGTTAGAATCCATTCTAAAGAGGTTCAAAGCTATATTTAGACTATTATACTAATATATTGAACTTTGGTTACTCCTTGGTCACCAATTTGGTCTACATTTCTCCAAATTCCCATTTGTACCAAAACGGGACGATTTTCTTCTTAAAGTTTCAAAACTATAGTTAGGACTATATATTGGTTAGAATCCATTCTAATGGGGTTCAATTCTATATTTAGACTATTATACTATTATATTGAACTTTGGTTACTCCTTGGTCACCAATTTAATCTACATTTCTTCAAATTCCCATTTGTACCAAAACGGGACAATTTTCTTCTTAAAGTTTCAAAACTATAGTTAGGACTATATATTGGTTAGAATCCATTCTAATGGGGTTCAATTCTATATTTAGACTATTATACTATTATATTGAACTTTGGTTACTCCTTGGTCACCAATTTGGTCTACATTTCTCCAAATTCCCATTTGTACCAAAACGGGACGATTCTCTTCCCAAAGTTTCAAAACTATAGTTAGGACTATATATTGGTTAGAATCCATTCTAATGGGGTTCAAAGCTATATTTAGACTATTATACTATTATATTGAACTTTGGTTACTCCTTGGTCACCAATTTAATCTACATTTCTTCAAATTCCCATTTGTACCAAAACGGGACAATTTTCTTCTTAAAGATTCAAAACTATAGTAAGAACTATATATTGGTTAGAATCCATTCTAAAGAGGTTCAAAGCTATATTTAGACTATTATACTAATATATTGAACTTTGGTTACTCCTTGGTCACCAATTTGGTCTACATTTCTCCAAATTCCCATTTGTACCAAAACGGGACGATTCTCTTCCCAAAGTTTCAAAACTATAGTTAGGACTATATATTGGTTAGAATCCATTCTAATGGGGTTCAAAGCTATATTTAGACTATTATACTATTATATTGAACTTTGGTTACTCCTTGGTCACCAATTTAATCTACATTTCTTCAAATTCCCATTTGTACCAAAACGGGACAATTTTCTTCTTAAAGATTCAAAACTATAGTAAGAACTATATATTGGTTAGAATCCATTCTAAAGAGGTTCAAAGCTATATTTAGACTATTATACTAATATATTGAACTTTGGTTACTCCTTGGTCACCAATTTGGTCTACATTTCTCCAAATTCCCATTTGTACCAAAACGGGACGATTTTCTTCTTAAAGTTTCAAAACTATAGTTAGGACTATATATTGGTTAGAATCCATTCTAATGGGGTTCAATTCTATATTTAGACTATTATACTATTATATTGAACTTTGGTTACTCCTTGGTCACCAATTTAATCTACATTTCTTCAAATTCCCATTTGTACCAAAACGGGACAATTTTCTTCTTAAAGTTTCAAAACTATAGTTAGGACTATATATTGGTTAGAATCCATTCTAATGGGGTTCAATTCTATATTTAGACTATTATACTATTATATTGAACTTTGGTTACTCCTTGGTCACCAATTTGGTCTACATTTCTCCAAATTCCCATTTGTACCAAAACGGGACGATTCTCTTCCCAAAGTTTCAAAACTATAGTTAGGACTATATATTGGTTAGAATCAATTCTAATGGGGTTCAAAGCTATATTTAGACTATTATACTATTATATTGAACTTTGGTTACTCCTTGGTCACCAATTTAATCTACATTTCTTCAAATTCCCATTTGTACCAAAACGGGACAATTTTCTTCTTAAAGATTCAAAACTATAGTAAGAACTATATATTGGTTAGAATCCATTCTAAAGAGGTTCAAAGCTATATTTAGACTATTATACTAATATATTGAACTTTGGTTACTCCTTGGTCACCAATTTGGTCTACATTTCTCCAAATTCCCATTTGTACCAAAACGGGACGATTTTCTTCTTAAAGTTTCAAAACTATAGTTAGGACTATATATTGGTTAGAATCCATTCTAATGGGGTTCAATTCTATATTTAGACTATTATACTATTATATTGAACTTTGGTTACTCCTTGGTCACCAATTTAATCTACATTTCTTCAAATTCCCATTTGTACCAAAACGGGACAATTTTCTTCTTAAAGTTTCAAAACTATAGTTAGGACTATATATTGGTTAGAATCCATTCTAATGGGGTTCAATTCTATATTTAGACTATTATACTATTATATTGAACTTTGGTTACTCCTTGGTCACCAATTTGGTCTACATTTCTCCAAATTCCCATTTGTACCAAAACGGGACGATTCTCTTCCCAAAGTTTCAAAACTATAGTTAGGACTATATATTGGTTAGAATCCATTCTAATGGGGTTCAAAGCTATATTTAGACTATTATACTATTATATTGAACTTTGGTTACTCCTTGGTCACCAATTTAATCTACATTTCTTCAAATTCCCATTTGTACCAAAACGGGACAATTTTCTTCTTAAAGATTCAAAACTATAGTAAGAACTATATATTGGTTAGAATCCATTCTAAAGAGGTTCAAAGCTATATTTAGACTATTATACTAATATATTGAACTTTGGTTACTCCTTGGTCACCAATTTGGTCTACATTTCTCCAAATTCCCATTTGTACCAAAACGGGACGATTCTCTTCCCAAAGTTTCAAAACTATAGTTAGGACTATATATTGGTTAGAATCCATTCTAATGGGGTTCAAAGCTATATTTAGACTATTATACTATTATATTGAACTTTGGTTACTCCTTGGTCACCAATTTAATCTACATTTCTTCAAATTCCCATTTGTACCAAAACGGGACAATTTTCTTCTTAAAGATTCAAAACTATAGTAAGAACTATATATTGGTTAGAATCCATTCTAAAGAGGTTCAAAGCTATATTTAGACTATTATACTAATATATTGAACTTTGGTTACTCCTTGGTCACCAATTTGGTCTACATTTCTCCAAATTCCCATTTGTACCAAAACGGGACGATTTTCTTCTTAAAGTTTCAAAACTATAGTTAGGACTATATATTGGTTAGAATCCATTCTAATGGGGTTCAATTCTATATTTAGACTATTATACTATTATATTGAACTTTGGTTACTCCTTGGTCACCAATTTAATCTACATTTCTTCAAATTCCCATTTGTACCAAAACGGGACAATTTTCTTCTTAAAGTTTCAAAACTATAGTTAGGACTATATATTGGTTAGAATCCATTCTAATGGGGTTCAATTCTATATTTAGACTATTATACTATTATATTGAACTTTGGTTACTCCTTGGTCACCAATTTGGTCTACATTTCTCCAAATTCCCATTTGTACCAAAACGGGACGATTCTCTTCCCAAAGTTTCAAAACTATAGTTAGGACTATATATTGGTTAGAATCCATTCTAATGGGGTTCAAAGCTATATTTAGACTATTATACTATTATATTGAACTTTGGTTACTCCTTGGTCACCAATTTAATCTACATTTCTTCAAATTCCCATTTGTACCAAAACGGGACAATTTTCTTCTTAAAGATTCAAAACTATAGTAAGAACTATATATTGGTTAGAATCCATTCTAAAGAGGTTCAAAGCTATATTTAGACTATTATACTAATATATTGAACTTTGGTTACTCCTTGGTCACCAATTTGGTCTACATTTCTCCAAATTCCCATTTGTACCAAAACGGGACGATTTTCTTCTTAAAGTTTCAAAACTATAGTTAGGACTATATATTGGTTAGAATCCATTCTAATGGGGTTCAATTCTATATTTAGACTATTATACTATTATATTGAACTTTGGTTACTCCTTGGTCACCAATTTAATCTACATTTCTTCAAATTCCCATTTGTACCAAAACGGGACAATTTTCTTCTTAAAGTTTCAGAACTATAGTTAGGACTATATATTGGTTAGAATCCATTCTAATGGGGTTCAAAGCTATATTTAGACTATTATACTATTATATTGAACTTTGGTTACTCCTTGGTCACCAATTTAATCTACATTTCTTCAAATTCCCATTTGTACCAAAACGGGACAATTTTCTTCTTAAAGTTTCAAAACTATAGTTAGGACTATATATTGGTTAGAATCCATTCTAAAGGGGTTCAAAGCTATATTTAGACTATTTACTAATATATTGAACTTTGGTTACTCCTTGGTCACCAATTTGGTCTACATTTCTTCAAATTCCCATTTGTACCAAAACGGGACGATTTTCTTCCAAAAGTTTCAAAACTATAGGTAGGACTATATATTGGTTAGAATCCATTCTAAAGGGGTTCAAAACTATATTTAGACTATTATACTATTATATTGAACTTTGGTTACTCCTTGGTCACCAATTTAATCTACATTTCTTCAAATTCCCATTTGTACCAAAACGGGACAATTTTCTTCTTAAAGATTCAAAACTATAGTAAGAACTATATATTGGTTAGAATCCATTCTAAAGAGGTTCAAAGCTATATTTAGACTATTATACTAATATATTGAACTTTGGTTACTCCTTGGTCACCAATTTGGTCTACATTTCTCCAAATTCCCATTTGTACCAAAACGGGACGATTCTCTTCCCAAAGTTTCAAAACTATAGTTAGGACTATATATTGGTTAGAATCCATTCTAATGGGGTTCAAAGCTATATTTAGACTATTATACTATTATATTGAACTTTGGTTACTCCTTGGTCACCAATTTAATCTACATTTCTTCAAATTCCCATTTGTACCAAAACGGGACAATTTTCTTCTTAAAGATTCAAAACTATAGTAAGAACTATATATTGGTTAGAATCCATTCTAAAGAGGTTCAAAGCTATATTTAGACTATTATACTAATATATTGAACTTTGGTTACTCCTTGGTCACCAATTTGGTCTACATTTCTCCAAATTCCCATTTGTACCAAAACGGGACGATTTTCTTCTTAAAGTTTCAAAACTATAGTTAGGACTATATATTGGTTAGAATCCATTCTAATGGGGTTCAATTCTATATTTAGACTATTATACTATTATATTGAACTTTGGTTACTCCTTGGTCACCAATTTAATCTACATTTCTTCAAATTCCCATTTGTACCAAAACGGGACAATTTTCTTCTTAAAGTTTCAAAACTATAGTTAGGACTATATATTGGTTAGAATCCATTCTAATGGGGTTCAATTCTATATTTAGACTATTATACTATTATATTGAACTTTGGTTACTCCTTGGTCACCAATTTGGTCTACATTTCTCCAAATTCCCATTTGTACCAAAACGGGACGATTCTCTTCCCAAAGTTTCAAAACTATAGTTAGGACTATATATTGGTTAGAATCCATTCTAATGGGGTTCAAAGCTATATTTAGACTATTATACTATTATATTGAACTTTGGTTACTCCTTGGTCACCAATTTGATCTACATTTCTTCAAATTCCCATTTGTACCAAAACGGGACAATTTTCTTCTTAAAGATTCAAAACTATAGTAAGAACTATATATTGGTTAGAATCCATTCTAAAGAGGTTCAAAGCTATATTTAGACTATTATACTAATATATTGAACTTTGGTTACTCCTTGGTCACCAATTTGGTCTACATTTCTCCAAATTCCCATTTGTACCAAAACGGGACGATTTTCTTCTTAAAGTTTCAAAACTATAGTTAGGACTATATATTGGTTAGAATCCATTCTAATGGGGTTCAATTCTATATTTAGACTATTATACTATTATATTGAACTTTGGTTACTCCTTGGTCACCAATTTAATCTACATTTCTTCAAATTCCCATTTGTACCAAAACGGGACAATTTTCTTCTTAAAGTTTCAGAACTATAGTTAGGACTATATATTGGTTAGAATCCATTCTAATGGGGTTCAAAGCTATATTTAGACTATTATACTATTATATTGAACTTTGGTTACTCCTTGGTCACCAATTTAATCTACATTTCTTCAAATTCCCATTTGTACCAAAACGGGACAATTTTCTTCTTAAAGTTTCAAAACTATAGTTAGGACTATATATTGGTTAGAATCCATTCTAAAGGGGTTCAAAGCTATATTTAGACTATTTACTAATATATTGAACTTTGGTTACTCCTTGGTCACCAATTTGGTCTACATTTCTTCAAATTCCCATTTGTACCAAAACGGGACGATTTTCTTCCAAAAGTTTCAAAACTATAGGTAGGACTATATATTGGTTAGAATCCATTCTAAAGGGGTTCAAAACTATATTTAGACTATTATACTAATATATTGAACTTTGGTTACTCCTTGGTCACCAATTTGGTCTACATTTCTCCAAATTCCCATTTGTACCAAAACGGGACGATTCTCTTCCCAAAGTTTCAAAACTATAGTTAGGACTATATATTGGTTAGAATCCATTCTAAAGGGGTTCAAAGCTATATTTAGACTATTATACTAATATATTGAACTTTGGTTACTCCTTGGTCACCAATTTGGTCTACATTTCTCCAAATTCCCATTTGTACCAAAACAGGAAGATTTTCTTCTTAAAGTTTCAAAACTATAGTTAGGACTATATATTGGTTAGAATCCATTCTAATGGGGTTCAAAGCTATATTTCGACTATTATACTATTATATTGAACTTTGGTTACTACTTGGTCACCAATTTAATCTACATTTCTACAAATTCCCATTTGTACCAAAACGGGACAATTTTCTTCTTAAAGATTCAAAACTATAGTAAGAACTATATATTGGTTAGAATCCATTCTAAAGAGGTTCAAAGCTATATTTAGACTATTATACTAATATATTGAACTTTGGTTACTCCTTGGTCACCAATTTAATCTACATTTCTTCAAATTCCCATTTGTACCAAAACGGGACGATTTTCTTCCAAAAGTTTCAAAACTATAGTTAGGACTATATATTGGTTAGAATCCATTCTAAAGGGGTTCAAAACTATATTTAGACTATTATACTAATATATTGAACTTTGGTTACTCCTTGGTCACCAATTTGGTCTACATTTCTCCAAATTCCCATTTGTACCAAAACGGGACGATTTTCTTCTTAAAGTTTCAAAACTATAGTTAGGACTATATATTGGTTAGAATCCATTCTAATGGGGTTCAATTCTATATTTAGACTATTATACTATTATATTGAACTTTGGTTACTCCTTGGTCACCAATTTAATCTACATTTCTTCAAATTCCCATTTGTACCAAAACGGGACAATTTTCTTCTTAAAGTTTCAAAACTATAGTTAGGACTATATATTGGTTAGAATCCATTCTAATGGGGTTCAAAGCTATATTTAGACTATTATACTATTATATTGAACTTTGGTTACTCCTTGGTCACCAATTTGGTCTACATTTCTTCAAATTCCCATTTGTACCAAAACGGGACGATTCTCTTCCCAAAGTTTCAAAACTATAGTTTGGACTATATATTGGTTAGAATCCATTCTAAAGAGGTTCAAAGCTATATTTAGACTATTATACTAATATATTGAACTTTGGTTACTCCTTGGTCACCAATTTAATCTACATTTCTTCAAATTCCCATTTGTACCAAAACGGGACGATTTTCTTCCAAAAGTTTCAAAACTATAGTTAGGACTATATATTGGTTAGAATCCATTCTAAAGGGGTTCAAAGCTATATTTAGACTATTATACTAATACATTGAACTTTGGTTACTCCTTGGTCACCAATTTGGTCTACATTTCTCCAAATTCCCATTTGTACCAAAACAGGAAGATTTTCTTCTTAAAGTTTCAAAACTATAGTTAGGACTATATATTGGTTAGAATCCATTCTAATGGGGTTCAAAGCTATATTTCGACTATTATACTATTATATTGAACTTTGGTTACTACTTGGTCACCAATTTAATCTACATTTCTACAAATTCCCATTTGTACCAAAACGGGACAATTTTCTTCTTAAAGATTCAAAACTATAGTAAGAACTATATATTGGTTAGAATCCATTCTAAAGAGGTTCAAAGCTATATTTAGACTATTATACTAATATATTGAACTTTGGTTACTCCTTGGTCACCAATTTAATCTACATTTCTTCAAATTCCCATTTGTACCAAAACGGGACGATTTTCTTCCAAAAGTTTCAAAACTATAGTTAGGACTATATATTGGTTAGAATCCATTCTAAAGGGGTTCAAAACTATATTTAGACTATTATACTAATATATTGAACTTTGGTTACTCTTTGGTCACCAATTTGGTCTACATTTCTCCAAATTCCCATTTGTACCAAAACGGGACGATTTTCTTCTTAAAGTTTCAAAACTATAGTTAGGACTATATATTGGTTAGAATCCATTCTAATGGGGTTCAATTCTATATTTAGACTATTATACTATTATATTGAACTTTGGTTACTCCTTGGTCACCAATTTGGTCTACATTTCTCCAAATTCCCATTTGTACCAAAACGGGACGATTCTCTTCCCAAAGTTTCAAAACTATAGTTAGGACTATATATTGGTTAGAATCCATTCTAATGGGGTTCAAAGCTATATTTAGACTATTATACTATTATATTGAACTTTGGTTACTCCTTGGTCACCAATTTAATCTACATTTCTTCAAATTCCCATTTGTACCAAAACGGGACAATTTTCTTCTTAAAGATTCAAAACTATAGTAAGAACTATATATTGGTTAGAATCCATTCTAAAGAGGTTCAAAGCTATATTTAGACTATTATACTAATATATTGAACTTTGGTTACTCCTTGATCACCAATTTAATCTACATTTCTTCAAATTCCCTTTTGTACCAAAACGGGACGATTTTCTTCCAAAAGTTTCAAAACTATAGTTAGGACTATATATTGGTTAGAATCCATTCTAAAGGGGTTCAAAACTATATTTAGACTATTATACTAATATATTGAACTTTGGTTACTCCTTGGTCATCAATTTGGTCTACATTTCTCCAAATTCCCATTTGTACCAAAACGGGACGATTTTCTTCTTAAAGTTTCAAAACTATAGTTAGGACTATATATTGGTTAGAATCCATTCTAATGGGGTTCAATTCTATATTTAGACTATAATACTATTATATTGAACTTTGGTTACTCCTTGGTCACCAATTTAATCTACATTTCTTCAAATTCCCATTTGTACCAAAACGGGACAATTTTCTTCTTAAAGTTTCAAAACTATAGTTAGGACTATATATTGGTTAGAATCCATTCTAATGGGGTTCAAAGCTATATTTAGACTATTATACTATTATATTGAACTTTGGTTACTCCTTGGTCACCAATTTAATCTACATTTCTTCAAATTCCCATTTGTACCAAAACGGGACAATTTTCTTCTTAAAGTTTCAAAACTATAGTTAGGACTATATATTGGTTAGAATCCATTCTAAAGGGGTTCAAAACTATATTTAGACTATTATACTAATATATTGAACTTTGGTTACTCCTTGGTCACCAATTTGGTCTACATTTCTCCAAATTCCCATTTGTACCAAAACGGGACGATTCTCTTCCCAAAGTTTCAAAACTATAGTTTGGACTATATATTGGTTAGAATCCATTCTAAAGAGGTTCAACGCTATATTTAGACTATTATACTAATATATTGAACTTTGGTTACTCCTTGGTCACCAATTTAATCTACATTTCTTCAAATTCCCATTTGTACCAAAACGGGACGATTTTCTTCCAAAAGTTTCAAAACTATAGTTAGGACTATATATTTGTTAGAATCCATTCTAAAGGGGTTCAAAACTATATTTAGACTATTATACTAATATATTGAACTTTGGTTACTCTTTGGTCACCAATTTGGTCTACATTTCTCCAAATTCCCATTTGTACCAAAACGGGACGATTTTCTTCTTAAAGTTTCAAAACTATAGTTAGGACTATATATTGGTTAGAATCCATTCTAATGGGGTTCAATTCTATATTTAGACTATTATACTATTATATTGAACTTTGGTTACTCCTTGGTCACCAATTTGGTCTACATTTCTCCAAACTCCCATTTGTACCAAAACGGGACGATTCTCTTCCCAAAGTTTCAAAACTATAGTTAGGACTATATATTGGTTAGAATCCATTCTAAAGGGGTTCAAAACTATATTTAGACTATTATACTAATATATTGAACTTTGGTTACTCCTTGGTCACCAATTTGGTCTACATTTCTCCAAATTCCCATTTGTACCAAAACGGGACGATTTTCTTCTTAAAGTTTCAAAACTATAGTTAGGACTATATATTGGTTAGAATCCATTCTAATGGGGTTCAATTCTATATTTAGACTATAATACTATTATATTGAACTTTGGTTACTCCTTGGTCACCAATTTAATCTACATTTCTTCAAATTCCCATTTGTACCAAAACGGGACAATTTTCTTCTTAAAGTTTCAAAACTATAGTTAGGACTATATATTGGTTAGAATCCATTCTAATGGGGTTCAAAGCTATATTTAGACTATTATACTATTATATTGAACTTTGGTTACTCCTTGGTCACCAATTTAATCTACATTTCTTCAAATTCCCATTTGTACCAAAACGGGACAATTTTCTTCTTAAAGTTTCAAAACTATAGTTAGGACTATATATTGGTTAGAATCCATTCTAATGGGGTTCAATTCTATATTTAGACTATTATACTATTATATTGAACTTTGGTTACTCCTTGGTCACCAATTTGGTCTACATTTCTCCAAATTCCCATTTGTACCAAAACGGGACGATTCTCTTCCCAAAGTTTCAAAACTATAGTTAGGACTATATATTGGTTAGAATCCATTCTAATGGGGTTCAAAGCTATATTTAGACTATTATACTATTATATTGAACTTTGGTTACTCCTTGGTCACCAATTTAATCTACATTTCTTCAAATTCCCATTTGTACCAAAACGGGACAATTTTCTTCTTAAAGATTCAAAACTATAGTAAGAACTATATATTGGTTAGAATCCATTCTAAAGAGGTTCAAAGCTATATTTAGACTATTATACTAATATATTGAACTTTTGTTACTCCTTGGTCACCAATTTAATCTACATTTCTTCAAATTCCCATTTGTACCAAAACGGGACGATTTTCTTCCAAAAGTTTCAAAACTATAGTTAGGACTATATATTGGTTAGAATCCATTCTAAAGGGGTTCAAAACTATATTTAGACTATTATACTAATATATTGAACTTTGGTTACTCCTTGGTCACCAATTTGGTCTACATTTCTCCAAATTCCCATTTGTACCAAAACGGGACGATTTTCATCTTAAAGATTCAAAACTATAGTAAGAACTATATATTGGTTAGAATCCATTCTAAAGAGGTTCAAAGCTATATTTAGACTATTATACTAATATATTGAACTTTGGTTACTCCTTGATCACCAATTTAATCTACATTTCTTCAAATTCCCATTTGTACCAAAACGGGACGATTTTCTTCCAAAAGTTTCAAAACTATAGTTAGGACTATATATTGGTTAGAATCCATTCTAAAGGGGTTCAAAACTATATTTAGACTATTATACTAATATATTGAACTTTGGTTACTCCTTGATCACCAATTTAATCTACATTTCTTCAAATTCCCATTTGTACCAAAACGGGACGATTTTCTTCCAAAAGTTTCAAAACTATAGTTAGGACTATATATTGGTTAGAATCCATTCTAAAGGGGTTCAAAACTATATTTAGACTATTATACTAATATATTGAACTTTGGTTACTCCTTGGTCACCAATTTGGTCTACATTTCTCCAAATTCCCATTTGTACCAAAACGGGACGATTTTCTTCTTAAAGTTTCAAAACTATAGTTAGGACTATATATTGGTTAGAATCCATTCTAATGGGGTTCAATTCTATATTTAGACTATAATACTATTATATTGAACTTTGGTTACTCCTTGGTCACCAATTTAATCTACATTTCTTCAAATTCCCATTTGTACCAAAACGGGACAATTTTCTTCTTAAAGTTTCAAAACTATAGTTAGGACTATATATTGGTTAGAATCCATTCTAATGGGGTTCAAAGCTATATTTAGACTATTATACTATTATATTGAACTTTGGTTACTCCTTGGTCACCAATTTTATCTACATTTCTTCAAATTTCCATTTGTACCAAAACGGGACGATTTTCTTCCCAAAGTTTCAAAACTATAGTTAGGACTATATATTGGTTAGAATCCCTTCTAAAGGGGTTCAAATCTATATTTAGACTATTATAGTAATATATTGAACTTTGGTTACTCCTTGGTCACCAATTTTGTTTACATTTCCTCAAATTCCCATTTGTACCAAAACGGGACGATTTTCTTCCCAAAGTTTCAAAACTATAGTTCCGACTATATATTGGTTGCATTCGTTCCTAAAGTGGTTCAAAGCTATATTTAGAATATTATAAAAATATATTCAACATTGGTTACTTCTTGGTCACCAATTTTGTCTATATTTCTCCAAATTTCCATTTGTACCAAAACGGGACGATTTTCTTCCCAAAGTTTCAAAACTATAGCTAGGACTATATATTGGTTAGAATCCATTCTAAAGGGGTTCAAAGCTATATTTAGACTATTATAGTAATATATTGAACTTTTGTTACTCCTTGGTCACCAATTTTGTTTACATTTCCTCAAATTCCCATTTGTACCAAAACGGGACGATTTTCTTCCCAAAGTTTCAAAACTATAGTTACGACTATATATTGGTTGCATTCGTTCCTAAAGTGGTTCAAAGCTATATTTAGAATATTATAATAATATATTCAACATTGGTTACTTCTTGGTCACCAATTTTGTCTACATTTCTCCAAATTCCCATTTGTACCAAAACGGGACGATTTTCTTCCCAAAGTTTCAAAACTATAGTTACGACTATATATTGGTTACATTCGTTTTTAAAGTGGTTCAAAGCTATATTTAGAATATTATACTAATATATTCAACATTGGTTACTCCTTGATCACCAATTTTGTCTACATTTCTTCAAATTTCCATTTCTACCAAAACGGGACGATTTTCTTCCTAAAGTTTCAAAACTATAGTTAGGACTATATATTGGTTAGAATCCCTTCTAAAGGGGTTCAAATCTATATTTAGACTATTATAGTAATATATTGAACTTTGGTTACTCCTTGGTCACCAATTTTGTTTACATTTCCTCAAATTCCCATTGGTACCAAAACGGGACGATTTTCTTCCCAAAGTTTCAAAACTATAGTTACGACTATATATTGGTTACATTCGTTTTTAAAGTGGTTCAAAGCTATATTTAGAATATTATACTAATATATTCAACATTGGTTACTCCTTGATCACCAATTTTGTCTACATTTCTTCAAATTTCCATTTCTACCAAAACGGGACCATTTTCTTCCCAAAGTTTCAAAACTATAGTTAGGACTATATATTGGTTAGAATCCCTTCTAAAGGGGTTCAAAGCTATATTTAGACTATTATAGTAATATATTGAACTTTGGTTACTCCTTGGTCACCAATTTTGTTTACATTTCCTCAAATTCCCATTTGTACCAAAACGGGACGATTTTCTTCCCAATGTTTCAAAACTATAGTTACGACTATATATTGGTTACATTCGTTTCTAAAGTGGTTCAAAGCTATATTTAGAATATTATACTAATATATTCAACATTGGTTACTCTTTGATCACCAATTTTGTCTACATTTCTTCAAATTTCCATTTCTACCAAAACGGGACGATTTTCTTCCCAAAGTTTCAAAACTATAGTTAGGACTATATATTGGTTAGAATCCATGCTAAAGGGGTTCAAAGCTATATTTAGACTATTATACTAATATATTGAACTTTGGTTACTCCTTAATCACCAATTTTGTCTACATTTCTTTAAATTCCCATTTGTACCAAAACGGGACGATTTCGTTCCCAAAGTTTCAAAACTTTACTTAGGACTATATATTGGTTAGAATCCCTTCTAAAGGGGTTCAAATCTATATTTAGACTATTATAGTAATATATTGAACTTTGGTTACTCCTTGGTCACCAATTTTGTTTACATTTCCTCAAATTCCCATTGGTACCAAAACGGGACGATTTTCTTCCCAAAGTTTCAAAACTATAGTTACGACTATATATTGGTTACATTCGTTTTTAAAGTGGTTCAAAGCTATATTTAGAATATTATACTAATATATTCAACATTGGTTACTCCTTGATCACAAATTTTGTCTACATTTCTTCAAATTTCCATTTCTACCAAAACGGGACGATTTTCTTCCCAAAGTTTCAAAACTATAGTTAGGACTATATATTGGTTAGAATCCCTTCTAAAGGGGTTCAAATCTATATTTAGACTATTATAGTAATATATTGAACTTTGGTTACTCCTTGGTCACCAATTTTGTTTACATTTCCTCAAATTCCCATTGGTACCAAAACGGGACGATTTTCTTCCCAAAGTTTCAAAACTATAGTTACGACTATATATTGGTTACATTCGTTTTTAAAGTGGTTCAAAGCTATATTTAGAATATTATACTAATATATTCAACATTGGTTACTCCTTGATCACCAATTTTGTCTACATTTCTTCAAATTTCCATTTCTACCAAAACGGGACCATTTTCTTCCCAAAGTTTCAAAACTATAGTTAGGACTATATATTGGTTAGAATCCCTTCTAAAGGGGTTCAAAGCTATATTTAGACTATTATAGTAATATATTGAACTTTGGTTACTCCTTGGTCACCAATTTTGTTTACATTTCCTCAAATTCCCATTTGTACCAAAACGGGACGATTTTCTTCCCAATGTTTCAAAACTATAGTTACGACTATATATTGGTTACATTCGTTTCTAAAGTGGTTCAAAGCTATATTTAGAATATTATACTAATATATTCAACATTGGTTACTCTTTGATCACCAATTTTGTCTACATTTCTTCAAATTTCCATTTCTACCAAAACGGGACGATTTTCTTCCCAAAGTTTCAAAACTATAGTTAGGACTATATATTGCTTAGAATCCATTCTAAAGGGGTTCAAAGCTATATTTAGACTATTATACTAATATATTGAACTTTGGTTACTCCTTAATCACCAATTTTGTCTACATTTCTTTAAATTCCCATTTGTACCAAAACGGGACGATTTCGTTCCCAAAGTTTCAAAACTTTACTTAGGACTATATATTGGTTAGAATCCCTTCTAAAGGGGTTCAAATCTATATTTAGACTATTATAGTAATATATTGAACTTTGGTTACTCCTTGGTCACCAATTTTGTTTACATTTCCTCAAATTCCCATTGGTACCAAAACGGGACGATTTTCTTCCCAAAGTTTCAAAACTATAGTTACGACTATATATTGGTTACATTCGTTTTTAAAGTGGTTCAAAGCTATATTTAGAATATTATACTAATATATTCAACATTGGTTACTCCTTGATCACCAATTTTGTCTACATTTCTTCAAATTTCCATTTCTACCAAAACGGGACCATTTTCTTCCCAAAGTTTCAAAACTATAGTTAGGACTATATATTGGTTAGAATCCCTTCTAAAGGGGTTCAAAGCTATATTTAGACTATTATAGTAATATATTGAACTTTGGTTACTCCTTGGTCACCAATTTTGTTTACATTTCCTCAAATTCCCATTTGTACCAAAACGGGACGATTTTCTTCCCAATGTTTCAAAACTATAGTTACGACTATATATTGGTTACATTCGTTTCTAAAGTGGTTCAAAGCTATATTTAGAATATTATACTAATATATTCAACATTGGTTACTCTTTGATCACCAATTTTGTCTACATTTCTTCAAATTTCCATTTCTACCAAAACGGGACGATTTTCTTCCCAAAGTTTCAAAACTATAGTTAGGACTATATATTGGTTAGAATCCATTCTAAAGGGGTTCAAAGCTATATTTAGACTATTATACTAATATATTGAACTTTGGTTACTCCTTAATCACCAATTTTGTCTACATTTCTTTAAATTCCCATTTGTACCAAAACGGGACGATTTCGTTCCCAAAGTTTCAAAACTTTACTTAGGACTATATATTGGTTAGAATCCCTTCTAAAGGGGTTCAAATCTATATTTAGACTATTATAGTAATATATTGAACTTTGGTTACTCCTTGGTCACCAATTTTGTTTACATTTCCTCAAATTCCCATTGGTACCAAAACGGGACGATTTTCTTCCCAAAGTTTCAAAACTATAGTTACGACTATATATTGGTTACATTCGTTTTTAAAGTGGTTCAAAGCTATATTTAGAATATTATACTAATATATTCAACATTGGTTACTCCTTGATCACCAATTTTGTCTACATTTCTTCAAATTTCCATTTCTACCAAAACGGGACGATTTTCTTCCCAAAGTTTCAAAACTATAGTTAGGACTATATATTGGTTAGAATCCCTTCTAAAGGGGTTCAAAGCTATATTTAGACTATTATAGTAATATATTGAACTTTGGTTACTCCTTGGTCACCAATTTTGTTTACATTTCCTCAAATTCCCATTTGTACCAAAACGGGACGATTTTCTTCCCAAAGTTTCAAAACTATAGTTAGGACTATATATTGGTTAGAATCCCTTCTAAAGGGGTTCAAAGCTATATTTAGACTATTATAGTAATATATTGAACTTTGGTTACTTCTTGGTCACCAATTTTGTTTACATTTCCTCAAATTCCCATTTGTACCAAAACGGGACGATTTTCTTCCCAATGTTTCAAAACTATAGTTACGACTATATATTGGTTACATTCGTTTCTAAAGTGGTTCAAAGCTATATTTAGAATATTATACTAATATATTCAACATTGGTTACTCTTTGATCACCAATTTTGTCTACATTTCTTCAAATTTCCATTTCTACCAAAACGGGACGATTTTCTTCCCAAAGTTTCAAAACTATAGTTAGGACTATATATTGGTTAGAATCCCTTCTAAAGGGGTTCAAAGCTATATTTAGACTATTATAGTAATATATTGAACTTTGGTTACTCCTTGGTCACCAATTTTGTTTACATTTCCTCAAATTCCCATTTGTACCAAAACGGGACGATTTTCTTCCCAAAGTTTCAAAACTATAGTTAGGACTATATATTGGTTAGAATCCCTTCTAAAGGGGTTCAAAGCTATATTTAGACTATTATAGTAATATATTGAACTTTGGTTACTCCTTGGTCACCAATTTTGTTTACATTTCCTCAAATTCCCATTTGTACCAAAACGGGACGATTTTCTTCCTAATGTTTCAAAACTATAGTTACGACTATATATTGGTTACATTCGTTTCTAAAGTGGTTCAAAGCTATATTTAGAATATTATACTAATATATTCAACATTGGTTACTCTTTGATCACCAATTTTGTCTACATTTCTTCAAATTTCCATTTCTACCAAAACGGGACGATTTTCTTCCCAAAGTTTCAAAACTATAGTTAGGACTATATATTGCTTAGAATCCATTCTAAAGGGGTTCAAAGCTATATTTAGACTATTATACTAATATATTGAACTTTGGTTACTCCTTAATCACCAATTTTGTCTACATTTCTTTAAATTCCCATTTGTACCAAAACGGGACGATTTCGTTCCCAAAGTTTCAAAACTTTACTTAGGACTATATATTGGTTAGAATCCCTTCTAAAGGGGTTCAAATCTATATTTAGACTATTATAGTAATATATTGAACTTTGGTTACTCCTTGGTCACCAATTTTGTTTACATTTCCTCAAATTCCCATTGGTACCAAAACGGGACGATTTTCTTCCCAAAGTTTCAAAACTATAGTTACGACTATATATTGGTTACATTCGTTTTTAAAGTGGTTCAAAACTATATTTAGAATATTATACTAATATATTCAACATTGGTTACTCCTTGATCACCAATTTTGTCTACATTTCTTCAAATTTCCATTTCTACCAAAACGGGACGATTTTCTTCCCAAAGTTTCAAAACTATAGTTAGGACTATATATTGGTTAGAATCCCTTCTAAAGGGGTTCAAAGCTATATTTAGACTATTATAGTAATATATTGAACTTTGGTTACTCCTTGGTCACCAATTTTGTTTACATTTCCTCAAATTCCCATTTGTACCAAAACGGGACGATTTTCTTCCCAATGTTTCAAAACTATAGTTACGACTATATATTGGTTACATTCGTTTCTAAAGTGGTTCAAAGCTATATTTAGAATATTATAATAATATATTCAACATTGGTTACTCCTTGATCACCAATTTTGTCTACATTTCTTCAAATTTCCATTTCTACCAAAACGGGACGATTTCGTTCCCAAAGTTTCAAAACTATACTTAGGACTATATATTGGTTAGAATCCATTCTAAAGGGGTTCAAAGCTATATTTAGACTATTATACTAATATATTGAACTTCGGTTACTCCTTGATCACCAATTTTGTCTACATTTCTTCAAATTCCCATTTGTACCAAAACGGGACGATTTCGTTCCCAAAGTTTCAAAACTATACTTAGGACTATATATTGGTTAGAATCCATTCTAAAGGGGTTCAAAGCTATATTTAGACTATTATACTAATATATTGAACTTCGGTTACTCCTTGATCACCAATTTTGTCTACATTTCTTCAAATTCCCATTTGTACAAAAACGGGACGATTTTCTTCCCAAAGTTTCAAAACTATAGTTAGGACTATATTTTGGTTAGAATCCATTCTAAAGGGCTTCAAAGCTATATTTAGACTATTTTACTAATATATTGAACTTTGGTTACTCCTTGGTCACCAATTTTATCTACATTTCTTCAAATTTCCATTTGTACCAAAACGGGACGATTTTCTTCCCAAAGTTTCAAAACTATAGTTAGGACTATATATTGGTTAGAATCCATTCTAAAGGGGTTCAAAGCTATATTTAGACTATTATACTAATATATTGAACTTTGGTTACTCCTTAATCACCAATTTTGTCTACATTTCTTTAAATTCCCATTTGTACCAAAACGGGACGATTTCGTTCCCAAAGTTTCAAAACTTTACTTAGGACTATATATTGGTTAGAATCCATTCTAAAGGGCTTCAAAGCTATATTTAGACTATTATACTAATATATTGAACTTTGGTTACTCCTTGATCACCAATTTTGTCTACATTTCTTCAAATTTCCATTTCTACCAAAACGGGACGATTTTCTTCCTAAAGTTTCAAAACTATAGTTAGGACTATATATTGGTTAGAATCCCTTCTAAAGGGGTTCAAATCTATATTTAGACTATTATAGTAATATATTGAACTTTGGTTACTCCTTGGTCACCAATTTTGTTTACATTTCCTCAAATTCCCATTTGTACCAAAACGGGATGATTTTCTTCCCAAATTTCAAAACTATAGTTACGACTATATATTGGTTGCATTCGTTCCTAAAGTGGTTCAAAGCTATATTTAGAATATTATAATAATATATTCAACATTGGTTACTTCTTGGTCACCAATTTTGTCTACATTTCTCCAAATTCCCATTTGTACCAAAATGGGACGATTTTCTTCCCAAAGTTTCAAAACTATAGTTACGACTATATATTGGTTACATTCGTTTCTAAAGTGGTTCAAAGCTATATTTAGAATATTATACTAATATATTCAACATTGGTTACTCCTTGATCACCAATTTTGTCTACATTTCTTCAAATTTCCATTTCTACCAAAACGGGACGATTTTCTTCCCAAAGTTTCAAAACTATAGTTAGGACTATATATTGGTTAGAATCCCTTCTAAAGGGGTTCAAAGCTATATTTAGACTATTATAGTAATATATTGAACTTTGGTTACTCCTTGGTCACCAATTTTGTTTACATTTCCTCAAAATCCCATTTGTACCAAAACGGGACGATTTTCTTCCCAATGTTTCAAAACTATAGTTACGACTATATATTGGTTACATTCGTTTCTAAAGTGGTTCAAAGCTATATTTAGACTATTTTACTAATATATTGAACTTTGGTTACTCCTTGGTTACCAATTTTGTCTACATTTCTTCAAATTTCAATTTGTACCAAAATAGGACGATTTCCTTCCCAAAGTTTCAAAACTATAGTTAGGACTATATATTGGTTAGAATCCCTTCTAAAGGGGTTCAAATCTATATTTAGACTATTATAGTAATATATTGAACTTTGGTTACTCCTTGGTCACCAATTTTGTTTACATTTCCTCAAATTCCCATTGGTACCAAAACGGGACGATTTTCTTCCCAAAGTTTCAAAACTATAGTTACGACTATATATTGGTTACATTCGTTTTTAAAGTGGTTCAAAGCTATATTTAGAATATTATACTAATATATTCAACATTGGTTACTCCTTGATCACCAATTTTGTCTACATTTCTTCAAATTTCCATTTCTACCAAAACGGGACGATTTTCTTCCCAAAGTTTCAAAACTATAGTTAGGACTATATATTGGTTAGAATCCCTTCTAAAGGGGTTCAAAGCTATATTTAGACTATTATAGTAATATATTGAACTTTGGTTACTCCTTGGTCACCAATTTTGTTTACATTTCCTCAAATTCCCATTTGTACCAAAACGGGACGATTTTCTTCCCAATGTTTCAAAACTATAGTTACGACTATATATTGGTTACATTCGTTTCTAAAGTGGTTCAAAGCTATATTTAGAATATTATACTAATATATTCAACATTGGTTACTCCTTGATCACCAATTTTGTCTACATTTCTTCAAATTTCCATTTCTACCAAAACGGGACGATTTCGTTCCCAAAGTTTCAAAACTATACTTAGGACTATATATTGGTTAGAATCCATTCTAAAGGGGTTCAAAGCTATATTTAGACTATTATACTAATATATTGAACTTCGGTTACTCCTTGATCACCAATTTTGTCTACATTTCTTCAAATTCCCATTTGTACCAAAACGGGACGATTTCGTTCCCAAAGTTTCAAAACTATACTTAGGACTATATATTGGTTAGAATCCATTCTAAAGGGGTTCAAAGCTATATTTAGACTATTATACTAATATATTGAACTTCGGTTACTCCTTGATCACCAATTTTGTCTACATTTCTTCAAATTCCCATTTGTACAAAAACGGGACGATTTTCTTCCCAAAGTTTCAAAACTATAGTTAGGACTATATTTTGGTTAGAATCCATTCTAAAGGGCTTCAAAGCTATATTTAGACTATTTTACTAATATATTGAACTTTGGTTACTCCTTGGTCACCAATTTTATCTACATTTCTTCAAATTTCCATTTGTACCAAAACGGGACGATTTTCTTCCCAAAGTTTCAAAACTATAGTTAGGACTATATATTGGTTAGAATCCATTCTAAAGGGGTTCAAAGCTATATTTAGACTATTATACTAATATATTGAACTTTGGTTACTCCTTAATCACCAATTTTGTCTACATTTCTTTAAATTCCCATTTGTACCAAAACGGGACGATTTCGTTCCCAAAGTTTCAAAACTTTACTTAGGACTATATATTGGTTAGAATCCATTCTAAAGGGCTTCAAAGCTATATTTAGACTATTATACTAATATATTGAACTTTGGTTACTCCTTGATCACCAATTTTGTCTACATTTCTTCAAATTTCCATTTCTACCAAAACGGGACGATTTTCTTCCTAAAGTTTCAAAACTATAGTTAGGACTATATATTGGTTAGAATCCCTTCTAAAGGGGTTCAAATCTATATTTAGACTATTATAGTAATATATTGAACTTTGGTTACTCCTTGGTCACCAATTTTGTTTACATTTCCTCAAATTCCCATTTGTACCAAAACGGGATGATTTTCTTCCCAAATTTCAAAACTATAGTTACGACTATATATTGGTTGCATTCGTTCCTAAAGTGGTTCAAAGCTATATTTAGAATATTATAATAATATATTCAACATTGGTTACTTCTTGGTCACCAATTTTGTCTACATTTCTCCAAATTCCCATTTGTACCAAAATGGGACGATTTTCTTCCCAAAGTTTCAAAACTATAGTTACGACTATATATTGGTTACATTCGTTTCTAAAGTGGTTCAAAGCTATATTTAGAATATTATACTAATATATTCAACATTGGTTACTCCTTGATCACCAATTTTGTCTACATTTCTTCAAATTTCCATTTCTACCAAAACGGGACGATTTTCTTCCCAAAGTTTCAAAACTATAGTTAGGACTATATATTGGTTAGAATCCCTTCTAAAGGGGTTCAAAGCTATATTTAGACTATTATAGTAATATATTGAACTTTGGTTACTCCTTGGTCACCAATTTTGTTTACATTTCCTCAAATTCCCATTTGTACCAAAACGGGACGATTTTCTTCCCAATGTTTCAAAACTATAGTTACGACTATATATTGGTTACATTCGTTTCTAAAGTGGTTCAAAGCTATATTTAGAATATTATACTAATATATTCAACATTGGTTACTCCTTGATCACCAATTTTGTCTACATTTCTTCAAATTTCCATTTCTACCAAAACGGGACGATTTCGTTCCCAAAGTTTCAAAACTATACTTAGGACTATATATTGGTTAGAATCCATTCTAAAGGGGTTCAAAGCTATATTTAGACTATTATACTAATATATTGAACTTCGGTTACTCCTTGATCACCAATTTTGTCTACATTTCTTCAAATTCCCATTTGTACCAAAACGGGACGATTTCGTTCCCAAAGTTTCAAAACTATACTTAGGACTATATATTGGTTAGAATCCATTCTAAAGGGGTTCAAAGCTATATTTAGACTATTATACTAATATATTGAACTTCGGTTACTCCTTGATCACCAATTTTGTCTACATTTCTTCAAATTCCCATTTGTACAAAAACGGGACGATTTTCTTCCCAAAGTTTCAAAACTATAGTTAGGACTATATTTTGGTTAGAATCCATTCTAAAGGGCTTCAAAGCTATATTTAGACTATTTTACTAATATATTGAACTTTGGTTACTCCTTGGTCACCAATTTTATCTACATTTCTTCAAATTTCCATTTGTACCAAAACGGGACGATTTTCTTCCCAAAGTTTCAAAACTATAGTTAGGACTATATATTGGTTAGAATCCATTCTAAAGGGGTTCAAAGCTATATTTAGACTATTATACTAATATATTGAACTTTGGTTACTCCTTAATCACCAATTTTGTCTACATTTCTTTAAATTCCCATTTGTACCAAAACGGGACGATTTCGTTCCCAAAGTTTCAAAACTTTACTTAGGACTATATATTGGTTAGAATCCATTCTAAAGGGCTTCAAAGCTATATTTAGACTATTATACTAATATATTGAACTTTGGTTACTCCTTGATCACCAATTTTGTCTACATTTCTTCAAATTTCCATTTCTACCAAAACGGGACGATTTTCTTCCTAAAGTTTCAAAACTATAGTTAGGACTATATATTGGTTAGAATCCCTTCTAAAGGGGTTCAAATCTATATTTAGACTATTATAGTAATATATTGAACTTTGGTTACTCCTTGGTCACCAATTTTGTTTACATTTCCTCAAATTCCCATTTGTACCAAAACGGGATGATTTTCTTCCCAAATTTCAAAACTATAGTTACGACTATATATTGGTTGCATTCGTTTCTAAAGTGGTTCAAAGCTATATTTAGAATATTATACTAATATATTCAACATTGGTTACTCCTTGATCACCAATTTTGTCTACATTTCTTCAAATTCCCATTTCTACCAAAACGGGACGATTTTCTTCCCAAAGTTTCAAAACTATAGTTAGGACTATATATTGGTTAGAATCCATTCTAAAGGGGTTCAAAGCTATATTTAGACTATTATACTAATATATTGAACTTCGGTTACTCCTTGCTCACCAATTTTGTCTACATTTCTTCAAATTCCCATTTGTACCAAAACGGGACGATTTCGTTCCCAAAGTTTCAAAACTATACTTAGGACTATATATTGGTTAGAATCCATTCTAAAGGGGTTCAAAGCTATATTTAGACTATTATACTAATATATTGAACTTCGGTTACTCCTTGATCACCAATTTTGTCTACATTTCTTCAAATTCCCATTTGTACAAAAACGGGACGATTTTCTTCCCAAAGTTTCAAAACTATAGTTAGGACTATATTTTGGTTAGAATCCATTCTAAAGGGCTTCAAAGCTATATTTAGACTATTTTACTAATATATTGAACTTTGGTTACTCCTTGGTCACCAATTTTATCTACATTTCTTCAAATTTCCATTTGTACCAAAACGGGACGATTTTCTTCCCAAAGTTTCAAAACTATAGTTAGGACTATATATTGGTTAGAATCCCTTCTAAAGGGGTTCAAATCTATATTTAGACTATTATAGTAATATATTGAACTTTGGTTACTCCTTGGTCACCAATTTTGTTTACATTTCCTCAAATTCCCATTTGTACCAAAACGGGACGATTTTCTTCCCAAAGTTTCAAAACTATAGTTCCGACTATATATTGGTTGCATTCGTTCCTAAAGTGGTTCAAAGCTATATTTAGAATATTATAATAATATATTCAACATTGGTTACTTCTTGGTCACCAATTTTGTCTATATTTCTCCAAATTCCCATTTGTACCAAAACGGGACGATTTTCTTCCCAAAGTTTCAAAACTATAGCTAGGACTATATATTGGTTAGAATCCATTCTAAAGGGGTTCAAAGCTATATTTAGACTATTATAGTAATATATTCAACTTTTGTTACTCCTTGGTCACCAATTTTGTTTACATTTCCTCAAATTCCCATTTGTACCAAAACGGGACGATTTTCTTCCCAAAGTTTCAAAACTATAGTTACGACTATATATTGGTTGCATTCGTTCCTAAAGTGGTTCAAAGCTATATTTAGAATATTATAATAATATATTCAACATTGGTTACTTCTTGGTCACCAATTTTGTCTATATTTCTCCAAATTCCCATTTGTACCAAAACGGGACGATTTTCTTCCCAAAGTTTCAAAACTATAGTTAGGACTATATTTTGGTTAGAATCCATTCTAAAGGGGTTCAAAGCTATATTTAGACTATTATACTAATATATTGAACTTTGGTTACTCCTTAATCACCAATTTTGTCTACATTTCTTTAAATTCCCATTTGTACCAAAACGGGACGATTTCGTTCCCAAAGTTTCAAAACTTTACTTAGGACTATATATTGGTTAGAATCCATTCTAAAGGGCTTCAAAGCTATATTTAGACTATTATACTAATATATTGAACTTTGGTTACTCCTTGATCACCAATTTTGTCTACATTTCTTCAAATTTCCATTTCTACCAAAACGGGACGATTTTCTTCCTAAAGTTTCAAAACTATAGTTAGGACTATATATTGGTTAGAATCCCTTCTAAAGGGGTTCAAATCTATATTTAGACTATTATAGTAATATATTGAACTTTGGTTACTCCTTGGTCACCAATTTTGTTTACATTTCCTCAAATTCCCATTTGTACCAAAACGGGATGATTTTCTTCCCAAATTTCAAAACTATAGTTACGACTATATATTGGTTGCATTCGTTCCTAAAGTGGTTCAAAGCTATATTTAGAATATTATAATAATATATTCAACATTGGTTACTTCTTGGTCACCAATTTTGTCTACATTTCTCCAAATTCCCATTTGTACCAAAATGGGACGATTTTCTTCCCAAAGTTTCAAAACTATAGTTACGACTATATATTGGTTACATTCGTTTCTAAAGTGGTTCAAAGCTATATTTAGAATATTATACTAATATATTCAACATTGGTTACTCCTTGATCACCAATTTTGTCTACATTTCTTCAAATTTCCATTTCTACCAAAACGGGACGATTTTCTTCCCAAAGTTTCAAAACTATAGTTAGGACTATATATTGGTTAGAATCCCTTCTAAAGGGGTTCAAAGCTATATTTAGACTATTATAGTAATATATTGAACTTTGGTTACTCCTTGGTCACCAATTTTGTTTACATTTCCTCAAATTCCCATTTGTACCAAAACGGGACGATTTTCTTCCCAATGTTTCAAAACTATAGTTACGACTATATATTGGTTACATTCGTTTCTAAAGTGGTTCAAAGCTATATTTAGAATATTATACTAATATATTCAACATTGGTTACTCCTTGATCACCAATTTTGTCTACATTTCTTCAAATTTCCATTTCTACCAAAACGGGACGATTTCGTTCCCAAAGTTTCAAAACTATACTTAGGACTATATATTGGTTAGAATCCATTCTAAAGGGGTTCAAAGCTATATTTAGACTATTATACTAATATATTGAACTTCGGTTACTCCTTGATCACCAATTTTGTCTACATTTCTTCAAATTCCCATTTGTACCAAAACGGGACGATTTCGTTCCCAAAGTTTCAAAACTATACTTAGGACTATATATTGGTTAGAATCCATTCTAAAGGGGTTCAAAGCTATATTTAGACTATTATACTAATATATTGAACTTCGGTTACTCCTTGATCACCAATTTTGTCTACATTTCTTCAAATTCCCATTTGTACAAAAACGGGACGATTTTCTTCCCAAAGTTTCAAAACTATAGTTAGGACTATATTTTGGTTAGAATCCATTCTAAAGGGCTTCAAAGCTATATTTAGACTATTTTACTAATATATTGAACTTTGGTTACTCCTTGGTCACCAATTTTATCTACATTTCTTCAAATTTCCATTTGTACCAAAACGGGACGATTTTCTTCCCAAAGTTTCAAAACTATAGTTAGGACTATATATTGGTTAGAATCCATTCTAAAGGGGTTCAAAGCTATATTTAGACTATTATACTAATATATTGAACTTTGGTTACTCCTTAATCACCAATTTTGTCTACATTTCTTTAAATTCCCATTTGTACCAAAACGGGACGATTTCGTTCCCAAAGTTTCAAAACTTTACTTAGGACTATATATTGGTTAGAATCCATTCTAAAGGGCTTCAAAGCTATATTTAGACTATTATACTAATATATTGAACTTTGGTTACTCCTTGATCACCAATTTTGTCTACATTTCTTCAAATTTCCATTTCTACCAAAACGGGACGATTTTCTTCCTAAAGTTTCAAAACTATAGTTAGGACTATATATTGGTTAGAATCCCTTCTAAAGGGGTTCAAATCTATATTTAGACTATTATAGTAATATATTGAACTTTGGTTACTCCTTGGTCACCAATTTTGTTTACATTTCCTCAAATTCCCATTTGTACCAAAACGGGATGATTTTCTTCCCAAATTTCAAAACTATAGTTACGACTATATATTGGTTGCATTCGTTTCTAAAGTGGTTCAAAGCTATATTTAGAATATTATACTAATATATTCAACATTGGTTACTCCTTGATCACCAATTTTGTCTACATTTCTTCAAATTCCCATTTCTACCAAAACGGGACGATTTTCTTCCCAAAGTTTCAAAACTATAGTTAGGACTATATATTGGTTAGAATCCATTCTAAAGGGGTTCAAAGCTATATTTAGACTATTATACTAATATATTGAACTTCGGTTACTCCTTGCTCACCAATTTTGTCTACATTTCTTCAAATTCCCATTTGTACCAAAACGGGACGATTTCGTTCCCAAAGTTTCAAAACTATACTTAGGACTATATATTGGTTAGAATCCATTCTAAAGGGGTTCAAAGCTATATTTAGACTATTATACTAATATATTGAACTTCGGTTACTCCTTGATCACCAATTTTGTCTACATTTCTTCAAATTCCCATTTGTACAAAAACGGGACGATTTTCTTCCCAAAGTTTCAAAACTATAGTTAGGACTATATTTTGGTTAGAATCCATTCTAAAGGGCTTCAAAGCTATATTTAGACTATTTTACTAATATATTGAACTTTGGTTACTCCTTGGTCACCAATTTTATCTACATTTCTTCAAATTTCCATTTGTACCAAAACGGGACGATTTTCTTCCCAAAGTTTCAAAACTATAGTTAGGACTATATATTGGTTAGAATCCCTTCTAAAGGGGTTCAAATCTATATTTAGACTATTATAGTAATATATTGAACTTTGGTTACTCCTTGGTCACCAATTTTGTTTACATTTCCTCAAATTCCCATTTGTACCAAAACGGGACGATTTTCTTCCCAAAGTTTCAAAACTATAGTTCCGACTATATATTGGTTGCATTCGTTCCTAAAGTGGTTCAAAGCTATATTTAGAATATTATAATAATATATTCAACATTGGTTACTTCTTGGTCACCAATTTTGTCTATATTTCTCCAAATTCCCATTTGTACCAAAACGGGACGATTTTCTTCCCAAAGTTTCAAAACTATAGCTAGGACTATATATTGGTTAGAATCCATTCTAAAGGGGTTCAAAGCTATATTTAGACTATTATAGTAATATATTCAACTTTTGTTACTCCTTGGTCACCAATTTTGTTTACATTTCCTCAAATTCCCATTTGTACCAAAACGGGACGATTTTCTTCCCAAAGTTTCAAAACTATAGTTACGACTATATATTGGTTGCATTCGTTCCTAAAGTGGTTCAAAGCTATATTTAGAATATTATAATAATATATTCAACATTGGTTACTTCTTGGTCACCAATTTTGTCTATATTTCTCCAAATTCCCATTTGTACCAAAACGGGACGATTTTCTTCCCAAAGTTTCAAAACTATAGCTAGGACTATATATTGGTTAAAATCCATTCTAAAGGGGTTCAAAGCTATATTTAGACTATTATACTAATATAATGAACTTTGGTTACTCCTTGGTCACCAATTTTGTCTACATTTCTTCAAATTCCCATTTGTACAAAAACGGGACGATTTTCTTCCCAAAGTTTCAAAACTATAGTTAGGACTATATTTTGGTTAGAATCCATTCTAAAGGGCTTCAAAGCTATATTTAGACTATTTTACTAATATATTGAACTTTGGTTACTCCTTGGTCACCAATTTTATCTACATTTCTTCAAATTTCCATTTGTACCAAAACGGGACGATTTTCTTCCCAAAGTTTCAAAACTATAGTTAGGACTATATATTGGTTAGAATCCCTTCTAAAGGGGTTCAAATCTATATTTAGACTATTATAGTAATATATTGAACTTTGGTTACTCCTTGGTCACCAATTTTGTTTACATTTCCTCAAATTCCCATTTGTACCAAAACGGGACGATTTTCTTCCCAAAGTTTCAAAACTATAGTTCCGACTATATATTGGTTGCATTCGTTCCTAAAGTGGTTCAAAGCTATATTTAGAATATTATAATAATATATTCAACATTGGTTACTTCTTGGTCACCAATTTTGTCTATATTTCTCCAAATTCCCATTTGTACCAAAACGGGACGATTTTCTTCCCAAAGTTTCAAAACTATAGCTAGGACTATATATTGGTTAGAATCCATTCTAAAGGGGTTCAAAGCTATATTTAGACTATTATAGTAATATATTCAACTTTTGTTACTCCTTGGTCACCAATTTTGTTTACATTTCCTCAAATTCCCATTTGTACCAAAACGGGACGATTTTCTTCCCAAAGTTTCAAAACTATAGTTACGACTATATATTGGTTGCATTCGTTCCTAAAGTGGTTCAAAGCTATATTTAGAATATTATAATAATATATTCAACATTGGTTACTTCTTGGTCACCAATTTTGTCTACATTTCTCCAAATTCCCATTTGTACCAAAACGGGACGATTTTCTTCCCAAAGTTTCAAAACTATAGTTACGACTATATATTGGTTACATTCGTTTTTAAAGTGGTTCAAAGCTATATTTAGAATATTATACTAATATATTCAACATTGGTTACTCCTTGATCACCAATTTTGTCTACATTTCTTCAAATTTCCATTTCTACCAAAACGGGACGATTTTCTTCCTAAAGTTTCAAAACTATAGTTAGGACTATATATTGGTTAGAATCCCTTCTAAAGGGGTTCAAATCTATATTTAGACTATTATAGTAATATATTGAACTTTGGTTACTCCTTGGTCACCAATTTAATCTACATTTCTTCAAATTCCCATTTGTACCAAAACGGGACAATTTTCTTCCCAAATTTCAAAACTATAGTTAGGACTATATATTGGTTAGAATCCATTCTAAAGGGGTTCAAAGCTATATTTAGACTATTTTACTAATATATTGAACTTTGGTTACTCCTTGGTCACCAATTTTGTCTACATTTCTTCAAATTTCAATTTGTACCAAAATAGGACGATTTCCTTCCCAAAGTTTCAAAACTATAGTTAGGACTATATATTGGTTAGAATCCCTTCTAAAGGGGTTCAAATCTATATTTAGACTATTATAGTAATATATTGAACTTTGGTTACTCCTTGGTCACCAATTTTGTTTACATTTCCTCAAATTCCCATTGGTACCAAAACGGGACGATTTTCTTCCCAAAGTTTCAAAACTATAGTTACGACTATATATTGGTTACATTCGTTTTTAAAGTGGTTCAAAGCTATATTTAGAATATTATACTAATATATTCAACATTGGTTACTCCTTGATCACCAATTTTGTCTACATTTCTTCAAATTTCCATTTCTACCAAAACGGGACGATTTTCTTCCCAAAGTTTCAAAACTATAGTTAGGACTATATATTGGTTAGAATCCCTTCTAAAGGGGTTCAAAGCTATATTTAGACTATTATAGTAATATATTGAACTTTGGTTACTCCTTGGTCACCAATTTTGTTTACATTTCCTCAAATTCCCATTTGTACCAAAACGGGACGATTTTCTTCCCAATGTTTCAAAACTATAGTTACGACTATATATTGGTTACATTCGTTTCTAAAGTGGTTCAAAGCTATATTTAGAATATTATACTAATATATTCAACATTGGTTACTCCTTGATCACCAATTTTGTCTACATTTCTTCAAATTTCCATTTCTACCAAAACGGGACGATTTCGTTCCCAAAGTTTCAAAACTATACTTAGGACTATATATTGGTTAGAATCCATTCTAAAGGGGTTCAAAGCTATATTTAGACTATTATACTAATATATTGAACTTCGGTTACTCCTTGATCACCAATTTTGTCTACATTTCTTCAAATTCCCATTTGTACCAAAACGGGACGATTTCGTTCCCAAAGTTTCAAAACTATACTTAGGACTATATATTGGTTAGAATCCATTCTAAAGGGGTTCAAAGCTATATTTAGACTATTATACTAATATATTGAACTTCGGTTACTCCTTGATCACCAATTTTGTCTACATTTCTTCAAATTCCCATTTGTACAAAAACGGGACGATTTTCTTCCCAAAGTTTCAAAACTATAGTTAGGACTATATTTTGGTTAGAATCCATTCTAAAGGGCTTCAAAGCTATATTTAGACTATTTTACTAATATATTGAACTTTGGTTACTCCTTGGTCACCAATTTTATCTACATTTCTTCAAATTTCCATTTGTACCAAAACGGGACGATTTTCTTCCCAAAGTTTCAAAACTATAGTTAGGACTATATATTGGTTAGAATCCATTCTAAAGGGGTTCAAAGCTATATTTAGACTATTATACTAATATATTGAACTTTGGTTACTCCTTAATCACCAATTTTGTCTACATTTCTTTAAATTCCCATTTGTACCAAAACGGGACGATTTCGTTCCCAAAGTTTCAAAACTTTACTTAGGACTATATATTGGTTAGAATCCATTCTAAAGGGCTTCAAAGCTATATTTAGACTATTATACTAATATATTGAACTTTGGTTACTCCTTGATCACCAATTTTGTCTACATTTCTTCAAATTTCCATTTCTACCAAAACGGGACGATTTTCTTCCTAAAGTTTCAAAACTATAGTTAGGACTATATATTGGTTAGAATCCCTTCTAAAGGGGTTCAAATCTATATTTAGACTATTATAGTAATATATTGAACTTTGGTTACTCCTTGGTCACCAATTTTGTTTACATTTCCTCAAATTCCCATTTGTACCAAAACGGGATGATTTTCTTCCCAAATTTCAAAACTATAGTTACGACTATATATTGGTTGCATTCGTTCCTAAAGTGGTTCAAAGCTATATTTAGAATATTATAATAATATATTCAACATTGGTTACTTCTTGGTCACCAATTTTGTCTACATTTCTCCAAATTCCCATTTGTACCAAAATGGGACGATTTTCTTCCCAAAGTTTCAAAACTATAGTTACGACTATATATTGGTTACATTCGTTTCTAAAGTGGTTCAAAGCTATATTTAGAATATTATACTAATATATTCAACATTGGTTACTCCTTGATCACCAATTTTGTCTACATTTCTTCAAATTTCCATTTCTACCAAAACGGGACGATTTTCTTCCCAAAGTTTCAAAACTATAGTTAGGACTATATATTGGTTAGAATCCCTTCTAAAGGGGTTCAAAGCTATATTTAGACTATTATAGTAATATATTGAACTTTGGTTACTCCTTGGTCACCAATTTTGTTTACATTTCCTCAAATTCCCATTTGTACCAAAACGGGACGATTTTCTTCCCAATGTTTCAAAACTATAGTTACGACTATATATTGGTTACATTCGTTTCTAAAGTGGTTCAAAGCTATATTTAGAATATTATACTAATATATTCAACATTGGTTACTCCTTGATCACCAATTTTGTCTACATTTCTTCAAATTTCCATTTCTACCAAAACGGGACGATTTCGTTCCCAAAGTTTCAAAACTATACTTAGGACTATATATTGGTTAGAATCCATTCTAAAGGGGTTCAAAGCTATATTTAGACTATTATACTAATATATTGAACTTCGGTTACTCCTTGATCACCAATTTTGTCTACATTTCTTCAAATTCCCATTTGTACCAAAACGGGACGATTTCGTTCCCAAAGTTTCAAAACTATACTTAGGACTATATATTGGTTAGAATCCATTCTAAAGGGGTTCAAAGCTATATTTAGACTATTATACTAATATATTGAACTTCGGTTACTCCTTGATCACCAATTTTGTCTACATTTCTTCAAATTCCCATTTGTACAAAAACGGGACGATTTTCTTCCCAAAGTTTCAAAACTATAGTTAGGACTATATTTTGGTTAGAATCCATTCTAAAGGGCTTCAAAGCTATATTTAGACTATTTTACTAATATATTGAACTTTGGTTACTCCTTGGTCACCAATTTTATCTACATTTCTTCAAATTTCCATTTGTACCAAAACGGGACGATTTTCTTCCCAAAGTTTCAAAACTATAGTTAGGACTATATATTGGTTAGAATCCATTCTAAAGGGGTTCAAAGCTATATTTAGACTATTATACTAATATATTGAACTTTGGTTACTCCTTAATCACCAATTTTGTCTACATTTCTTTAAATTCCCATTTGTACCAAAACGGGACGATTTCGTTCCCAAAGTTTCAAAACTTTACTTAGGACTATATATTGGTTAGAATCCATTCTAAAGGGCTTCAAAGCTATATTTAGACTATTATACTAATATATTGAACTTTGGTTACTCCTTGATCACCAATTTTGTCTACATTTCTTCAAATTTCCATTTCTACCAAAACGGGACGATTTTCTTCCTAAAGTTTCAAAACTATAGTTAGGACTATATATTGGTTAGAATCCCTTCTAAAGGGGTTCAAATCTATATTTAGACTATTATAGTAATATATTGAACTTTGGTTACTCCTTGGTCACCAATTTTGTTTACATTTCCTCAAATTCCCATTTGTACCAAAACGGGATGATTTTCTTCCCAAATTTCAAAACTATAGTTACGACTATATATTGGTTGCATTCGTTCCTAAAGTGGTTCAAAGCTATATTTAGAATATTATAATAATATATTCAACATTGGTTACTTCTTGGTCACCAATTTTGTCTACATTTCTCCAAATTCCCATTTGTACCAAAATGGGACGATTTTCTTCCCAAAGTTTCAAAACTATAGTTACGACTATATATTGGTTACATTCGTTTCTAAAGTGGTTCAAAGCTATATTTAGAATATTATACTAATATATTCAACATTGGTTACTCCTTGATCACCAATTTTGTCTACATTTCTTCAAATTTCCATTTCTACCAAAACGGGACGATTTTCTTCCCAAAGTTTCAAAACTATAGTTAGGACTATATATTGGTTAGAATCCCTTCTAAAGGGGTTCAAAGCTATATTTAGACTATTATAGTAATATATTGAACTTTGGTTACTCCTTGGTCACCAATTTTGTTTACATTTCCTCAAATTCCCATTTGTACCAAAACGGGACGATTTTCTTCCCAATGTTTCAAAACTATAGTTACGACTATATATTGGTTACATTCGTTTCTAAAGTGGTTCAAAGCTATATTTAGAATATTATACTAATATATTCAACATTGGTTACTCCTTGATCACCAATTTTGTCTACATTTCTTCAAATTTCCATTTCTACCAAAACGGGACGATTTCGTTCCCAAAGTTTCAAAACTATACTTAGGACTATATATTGGTTAGAATCCATTCTAAAGGGGTTCAAAGCTATATTTAGACTATTATACTAATATATTGAACTTCGGTTACTCCTTGATCACCAATTTTGTCTACATTTCTTCAAATTCCCATTTGTACCAAAACGGGACGATTTCGTTCCCAAAGTTTCAAAACTATACTTAGGACTATATATTGGTTAGAATCCATTCTAAAGGGGTTCAAAGCTATATTTAGACTATTATACTAATATATTGAACTTCGGTTACTCCTTGATCACCAATTTTGTCTACATTTCTTCAAATTCCCATTTGTACAAAAACGGGACGATTTTCTTCCCAAAGTTTCAAAACTATAGTTAGGACTATATTTTGGTTAGAATCCATTCTAAAGGGCTTCAAAGCTATATTTAGACTATTTTACTAATATATTGAACTTTGGTTACTCCTTGGTCACCAATTTTATCTACATTTCTTCAAATTTCCATTTGTACCAAAACGGGACGATTTTCTTCCCAAAGTTTCAAAACTATAGTTAGGACTATATATTGGTTAGAATCCATTCTAAAGGGGTTCAAAGCTATATTTAGACTATTATACTAATATATTGAACTTTGGTTACTCCTTAATCACCAATTTTGTCTACATTTCTTTAAATTCCCATTTGTACCAAAACGGGACGATTTCGTTCCCAAAGTTTCAAAACTTTACTTAGGACTATATATTGGTTAGAATCCATTCTAAAGGGCTTCAAAGCTATATTTAGACTATTATACTAATATATTGAACTTTGGTTACTCCTTGATCACCAATTTTGTCTACATTTCTTCAAATTTCCATTTCTACCAAAACGGGACGATTTTCTTCCTAAAGTTTCAAAACTATAGTTAGGACTATATATTGGTTAGAATCCCTTCTAAAGGCGTTCAAATCTATATTTAGACTATTATAGTAATATATTGAACTTTGGTTACTCCTTGGTCACCAATTTTGTTTACATTTCCTCAAATTCCCATTTGTACCAAAACGGGATGATTTTCTTCCCAAATTTCAAAACTATAGTTACGACTATATATTGGTTGCATTCGTTCCTAAAGTGGTTCAAAGCTATATTTAGAATATTATAATAATATATTCAACATTGGTTACTTCTTGGTCACCAATTTTGTCTACATTTCTCCAAATTCCCATTTGTACCAAAATGGGACGATTTTCTTCCCAAAGTTTCAAAACTATAGTTACGACTATATATTGGTTACATTCGTTTCTAAAGTGGTTCAAAGCTATATTTAGAATATTATACTAATATATTCAACATTGGTTACTCCTTGATCACCAATTTTGTCTACATTTCTTCAAATTTCCATTTCTACCAAAACGGGACGATTTTCTTCCCAAAGTTTCAAAACTATAGTTAGGACTATATATTGGTTAGAATCCATTCTAAAGGGGTTCAAAGCTATATTTAGACTATTATACTAATATATTGAACTTCGGTTACTCCTTGCTCACCAATTTTGTCTACATTTCTTCAAATTCCCATTTGTACCAAAACGGGACGATTTCGTTCCCAAAGTTTCAAAACTATACTTAGGACTATATATTGGTTAGAATCCATTCTAAAGGGGTTCAAAGCTATATTTAGACTATTATACTAATATATTGAACTTCGGTTACTCCTTGATCACCAATTTTGTCTACATTTCTTCAAATTCCCATTTGTACAAAAACGGGACGATTTTCTTCCCAAAGTTTCAAAACTATAGTTAGGACTATATTTTGGTTAGAATCCATTCTAAAGGGCTTCAAAGCTATATTTAGACTATTTTACTAATATATTGAACTTTGGTTACTCCTTGGTCACCAATTTTATCTACATTTCTTCAAATTTCCATTTGTACCAAAACGGGACGATTTTCTTCCCAAAGTTTCAAAACTATAGTTAGGACTATATATTGGTTAGAATCCCTTCTAAAGGGGTTCAAATCTATATTTAGACTATTATAGTAATATATTGAACTTTGGTTACTCCTTGGTCACCAATTTTGTTTACATTTCCTCAAATTCCCATTTGTACCAAAACGGGACGATTTTCTTCCCAAAGTTTCAAAACTATAGTTCCGACTATATATTGGTTGCATTCGTTCCTAAAGTGGTTCAAAGCTATATTTAGAATATTATAATAATATATTCAACATTGGTTACTTCTTGGTCACCAATTTTGTCTATATTTCTCCAAATTCCCATTTGTACCAAAACGGGACGATTTTCTTCCCAAAGTTTCAAAACTATAGCTAGGACTATATATTGGTTAGAATCCATTCTAAAGGGGTTCAAAGCTATATTTAGACTATTATAGTAATATATTCAACTTTTGTTACTCCTTGGTCACCAATTTTGTTTACATTTCCTCAAATTCCCATTTGTACCAAAACGGGACGATTTTCTTCCCAAAGTTTCAAAACTATAGTTACGACTATATATTGGTTGCATTCGTTCCTAAAGTGGTTCAAAGCTATATTTAGAATATTATAATAATATATTCAACATTGGTTACTTCATGGTCACCAATTTTGTCTACATTTCTCCAAATTCCCATTTGTACCAAAACGGGACGATTTTCTTCCCAAAGTTTCAAAACTATAGTTACGACTATATATTGGTTACATTCGTTTTTAAAGTGGTTCAAAGCTATATTTAGAATATTATACTAATATATTCAACATTGGTTACTCCTTGATCACCAATTTTGTCTACATTTCTTCAAATTTCAATTTCTACCAAAACGGGACGATTTTCTTCCCAAAGTTTCAAAACTATAGTTAGGACTATATATTGGTTAGAATCCCTTCTAAAGGGGTTCAAAGCTATATTTAGACTATTATAGTAATATATTGAACTTTGGTTACTCCTTGGTCACCAATTTTGTTTACATTTCCTCAAATTCCCATTTGTACCAAAACGGGACGATTTTCTTCCCAATGTTTCAAAACTATAGTTACGACTATATATTGGTTACATTCGTTTCTAAAGTGGTTCAAAGCTATATTTAGAATATTATACTAATATATTCAACATTGGTTACTCCTTGATCACCAATTTTGTCTACATTTCTTCAAATTTCCATTTCTACCAAAACGGGACGATTTTCTTCCCAAAGTTTCAAAACTATAGTTAGGACTATATATTGGTTAGAATCCATTCTAAAGGGGTTCAAAGCTATATTTATACTATTATACTAATATATTGAACTTTGGTTACTCCTTAATCACCAATTTTGTCTACATTTCTTTAAATTCCCATTTGTACCAAAACGGGACGATTTCGGTCCCAAAGTTTCAAAACTTTACTTAGGACTATATATTGGTTAGAATCCATTCTAAAGGGCTTCAAAGCTATATTTAGACTATTATACTAATATATTGAACTTTGGTTACTCCTTGATCACCAATTTTGTCTACATTTCTTCAAATTTCCATTTCTACCAAAACGGGACGATTTTCTTCCTAAAGTTTCAAAACTATAGTTAGGACTATATATTGGTTAGAATCCCTTCTAAAGGGGTTCAAATCTATATTTAGACTATTATAGTAATATATTGAACTTTGGTTACTCCTTGGTCACCAATTTTGTTTACATTTCCTCAAATTCCCATTTGTACCAAAACGGGACGATTTTCTTCCCAAAGTTTCAAAACTATAGTTCCGACTATATATTGGTTGCATTCGTTCCTAAAGTGGTTCAAAGCTATATTTAGAATATTATAATAATATATTCAACATTGGTTACTTCTTGGTCACCAATTTTGTCTATATTTCTCCAAATTCCCATTTGTACCAAAACGGGACGATTTTCTTCCCAAAGTTTCAAAACTATAGCTAGGACTATATATTGGTTAGAATCCATTCTAAAGGGGTTCAAAGCTATATTTAGACTATTATAGTAATATATTGAACTTTTGTTACTCCTTGGTCACCAATTTTGTTTACATTTCCTCAAATTCCCATTTGTACCAAAACGGGACGATTTTCTTCCCAAAGTTTCAAAACTATAGTTACGACTATATATTGGTTGCATTCGTTCCTAAAGTGGTTCAAAGCTATATTTAGAATATTATAATAATATATTCAACATTGGTTACTTCTTGGTCACCAATTTTGTCTACATTTCTCCAAATTCCCATTTGTACCAAAACGGGACGATTTTCTTCCCAAAGTTTCAAAACTATAGTTACGACTATATATTGGTTACATTCGTTTTTAAAGTGGTTCAAAGCTATATTTAGAATATTATACTAATATATTCAACATTGGTTACTCCTTGATCACCAATTTTGTCTACATTTCTTCAAATCTCCATTTCTACCAAAACGGGACGATTTTCTTCCTAAAGTTTCAAAACTATAGTTAGGACTATATATTGGTTAGAATCCCTTCTAAAGGGGTTCAAATCTATATTTAGACTATTATAGTAATATATTGAACTTTGGTTACTCCTTGGTCACCAATTTTGTTTACATTTCCTCAAATTCCCATTGGTACCAAAACGGGACGATTTTCTTCCCAAAGTTTCAAAACTATAGTTACGACTATATATTGGTTACATTCGTTTTTAAAGTGGTTCAAAGCTATATTTAGAATATTATACTAATATATTCAACATTGGTTACTCCTTGATCACCAATTTTGTCTACATTTCTTCAAATTTCCATTTCTACCAAAACGGGACGATTTTCTTCCCAAAGTTTCAAAACTATAGTTAGGACTATATATTGGTTAGAATCCCTTCTAAAGGGGTTCAAAGCTATATTTAGACTATTATAGTAATATATTGAACTTTGGTTACTCCTTGGTCACCAATTTTGTTTACATTTCCTCAAATTCCCATTTGTACCAAAACGGGACGATTTTCTTCCCAATGTTTCAAAATTATAGTTACGACTATATATTGGTTACATTCGTTTCTAAAGTGGTTCAAAGCTATATTTAGAATATTATACTAATATATTCAACATTGGTTACTCCTTGATCACCAATTTTGTCTACATTTCTTCAAATTTCCATTTCTACCAAAACAGGACGATTTTCTTCCCAAAGTTTCAAAACTATAGTTAGGACTATATATTGGTTAGAATCCATTCTAAAGGGGTTCAAAGCTATATTTAGACTATTATACTAATATATTGAACTTTGGTTACTCCTTAATCACCAATTTTGTCTACATTTCTTTAAATTCCCATTTGTACCAAAACGGGACGATTTCGTTCCCAAAGTTTCAAAACTTTACTTAGGACTATATATTGGTTAGAATCCATTCTAAAGGGCTTCAAAGCTATATTTAGACTATTATACTAATATATTGAACTTTGGTTACTCCTTGATCACCAATTTTGTCTACATTTCTTCAAATTCCCATTTGTACCAAAACGGGACGATTTCGTTCCCAAAGTTTCAAAACTATACTTAGGACTATATATTGGTTAGAATCCATTCTAAAGGGCTTCAAAGCTATATTTAGACTATTATACTAATATATTGAACTTTGGTTACTCTTTGGTCACCAATTTTGTCTACATTTCTTCAAATTTCAATTTGTACCAAAACAAGACGATTTCCTTCCCAAAGTTTCAAAACTATAGTTAGGACTATATATTGGTTAGAATCCCTTCTAAAGGGGTTCAAATCTATATTTAGACTATTATAGTAATATATTGAACTTTGGTTACTCCTTGGTCACCAATTTTGTTACATTTCCTCAAATTCCCATTTGTACCAAAACGGGACGATTTTCTTCCCAAATTTCAAAACTATAGTTACGACTATATATTGGTTGCATTCGTTCCTAAAGTGGTTCAAAGCTATATTTAGAATATTATAATAATATATTCAACATTGGTTACTTCTTGGTCACCAATTTTGTCCACATTTCTCCAAATTCCCATTTGTACCAAAACGGGACGATTTTCTTCCCAAAGTTTCAAAACTATAGTTACGACTATATATTGGTTACATTCGTTTCTAAAGTGGTTCAAAGCTATATTTAGAATATTATACTAATATATTCAACATTGGTTACTCCTTGATCACAAATTTTGTCTATATTTCTTCAAATTTCCATTTGTACCAAAACGGGACGATTTTCTTCCCAAAGTTTCAAAACTATAGTTAGGACTATATATTGGTTAGAATCCATTCTAAAGGGGTTCAAAGCCATATTTAGACTATTATACTAATATATTGAACTTTGGTTACTCCTTAATCACCAATTTTGTCTACATTTCTTCAAATTCCCATTTGTACCAAAATGGGACGATTTCGTTCCCAAAGTTTCAAAACTTTACTTAGGACTATATATTGGTTAGAATCCATTCTAAAGGGCTTAAAAGCTATATTTAGACTATTATACTAATATATTGAACTTTGGTTACTCCTTGATCACCAATTTTGTCTACATTTCTTCAAATTCCCAATTGTACCAAAACGGGACGATTTCGTTCCCAAAGTTTCAAAACTATACTTAGGACTATATATTGGTTAGAATCCATTCTAAAGGGGTTCAAAGCTATATTTAGACTATTATACTAATATATTGAACTTCGGTTACTCCTTGATCACCACTTTTGTCTACATTTCTTCAAATTTCCATTTCTACCAAAACGGGACGATTTTCTTCCCAAAGTTTCAAAACTATAGTTAGGACTATATATTGGTTAGAATCCCTTCTAAAGGGGTTCAAAGCTATATTTAGACTATTATAGTAATATATTGAACTTTGGTTACTCCTTGGTCACCAATTTTGTTTACATTTCCTCAAATTCCCATTTGTACCAAAACGGGACGATTTTCTTCCCAATGTTTCAAAATTATAGTTACGACTATATATTGGTTACATTCGTTTCTAAAGTGGTTCAAAGCTATATTTAGAATATTATACTAATATATTCAACATTGGTTACTCCTTGATCACCAATTTTGTCTACATTTCTTCAAATTCCCATTTGTACCAAAACGGGACGATTTCGTTCCCAAAGTTTCAAAACTTTACTTAGGACTATATATTGGTTAGAATCCATTCTAAAGGGCTTCAAAGCTATATTTAGACTATTATACTAATATATTGAACTTTGGTTACTCCTTGATCACCAATTTTGTCTACATTTCTTCAAATTCCCATTTGTACCAAAACGGGACGATTTCGTTCCCAAAGTTTCAAAACTATACTTAGGACTATATATTGGTTAGAATCCATTCTAAAGGGCTTCAAAGCTATATTTAGACTATTATACTAATATATTGAACTTTGGTTACTCTTTGGTCACCAATTTTGTCTACATTTCTTCAAATTTCAATTTGTACCAAAACGGGACGATTTCCTTCCCAAAGTTTCAAAACTATAGTTAGGACTATATATTGGTTAGAATCCCTTCTAAAGGGGTTCAAATCTATATTTAGACTATTATAGTAATATATTGAACTTTAGTTACTCCTTGGTCACCAATTTTGTTTACATTTCCTCAAATTCCCATTTGTACCAAAACGGGACGATTTTCTTCCCAAATTTCAAAACTATAGTTACGACTATATATTGGTTGCATTCGTTCCTAAAGTGGTTCAAAGCTATATTTAGAATATTATAATAATATATTCAACATTGGTTACTTCTTGGTCACCAATTTTGTCTACATTTCTCCAAATTCCCATTTGTACCAAAACGGGACGATTTTCTTCCCAAAGTTTCAAAACTATAGTTACGACTATATATTGGTTACATTCGTTTCTAAAGTGGTTCAAAGCTATATTTAGAATATTATACTAATATATTCAACATTGGTTACTCCTTGATCACAAATTTTGTCTACATTTCTTCAAATTTCCATTTGTACCAAAACGGGACGATTTTCTTCCCAAAGTTTCAAAACTATAGTTAGGACTATATATTGGTTAGAATCCATTCTAAAGGGGTTCAAAGCTATATTTAGACTATTATACTAATATATTGAACTTTGGTTACTCCTTAATCACCAATTTTGTCTACATTTCTTCAAATTCCCATTTGTACCAAAATGGGACGATTTCGTTCCCAAAGTTTCAAAACTTTACTTAGGACTATATATTGGTTAGAATCCATTCTAAAGGGCTTAAAAGCTATATTTAGACTATTATACTAATATATTGAACTTTGGTTACTCCTTGATCACCAATTTTGTCTACATTTCTTCAAATTCCCAATTGTACCAAAACGGGACGATTTCGTTCCCAAAGTTTCAAAACTATACTTAGGACTATATATTGGTTAGAATCCATTCTAAAGGGGTTCAAAGCTATATTTAGACTATTATACTAATATATTGAACTTCGGTTACTCCTTGATCACCAATTTTGTCTACATTTCTTCAAATTCCCATTTGTACAAAAACGGGACGATTTTCTTGCCAAAGTTTCAAAACTATAGTTAGGACTATATTTTGGTTAGAATCCATTCTAAAGGGCTTCAAAGCTATATTTAGACTATTTTACTAATATATTGAACTTTGGTTACTCCTTGGTCACCAATTTTATCTACATTTCTTCAAATTTCCATTTGTACCAAAACGGGACGATTTTCTTCCCAAAGTTTCAAAACTATAGTTAGGACTATATATTGGTTAGAATCCCTTCTAAAGGGGTTCAAATCTATATTTAGACTATTATAGTAATATATTGAACTTTGGTTACTCCTTGGTCACCAATTTTGTTTACATTTCCTCAAATTCCCATTTGTACCAAAACGGGACGATTTTCTTCCCAAATTTCAAAACTATAGTTACGACTATATATTGGTTGCATTCGTTCCTAAAGTGGTTCAAAGCTATATTTAGAATATTATAATAATATATTCAACATTGGTTACTTCTTGGTCACCAATTTTGTCTACATTTCTCCAAATTCCCATTTGTACCAAAACGGGACGATTTTCTTCCCAAAGTTTCAAAACTATAGTTACGACTATATATTGGTTACATTCGTTTCTAAAGTGGTTCAAAGCTATATTTAGAATATTATACTAATATATTCAACATTGGTTACTCCTTGATCACAAATTTTGTCTACATTTCTTCAAATTTCCATTTGTACCAAAACGGGACGATTTTCTTCCCAAAGTTTCAAAACTATAGTTAGGACTATATATTGGTTAGAATCCATTCTAAAGGGGTTCAAAGCTATATTTAGACTATTATACTAATATATTGAACTTTGGTTACTCCTTAATCACCAATTTTGTCTACATTTCTTCAAATTCCCATTTGTACCAAAATGGGACGATTTCGTTCCCAAAGTTTCAAAACTTTACTTAGGACTATATATTGGTTAGAATCCATTCTAAAGGGCTTAAAAGCTATATTTAGACTATTATACTAATATATTGAACTTTGGTTACTCCTTGATCACCAATTTTGTCTACATTTCTTCAAATTCCCAATTGTACCAAAACGGGACGATTTCGTTCCCAAAGTTTCAAAACTATACTTAGGACTATATATTGGTTAGAATCCATTCTAAAGGGGTTCAAATCTATATTTAGACTATTATACTAATATATTGAACTTCGGTTACTCCTTGATCACCAATTTTGTCTACATTTCTTCAAATTCCCATTTGTACAAAAACGGGACGATTTTCTTCCCAAAGTTTCAAAACTATAGTTAGGACTATATTTTGGTTAGAATCCATTCTAAAGGGCTTCAAAGCTATATTTAGACTATTTTACTAATATATTGAACTTTGGTTACTCCTTGGTCACCAATTTTATCTACATTTCTTCAAATTTCCATTTGTACCAAAACGGGACGATTTTCTTCCCAAAGTTTCAAAACTATAGTTAGGACTATATATTGGTTAGAATCCCTTCTAAAGGGGTTCAAATCTATATTTAGACTATTATAGTAATATATTGAACTTTGGTTACTCCTTGGTCACCAATTTTGTTTACATTTCCTCAAATTCCCATTTGTACCAAAACGGGACGATTTTCTTCCCAATGTTTCAAAACTATAGTTACGACTATATATTGGTTACATTCGTTTTTAAAGTGGTTCAAAGCTATATTTAGAATATTTTACTAATATATTCAACATTGGTTACTCCTTGATCACCAATTTTGTCTACATTTCTTCAAATTTCCATTTCTACCAAAACGGGACGATTTTCTTCCCAAAGTTTCAAAACTATAGTTAGGACTATATATTGGTTAGAATCCCTTCTAAAGGGGTTCAAATCTATATTTAGACTATTATAGTAATATATTGAACTTTGGTTACTCCTTGGTCACCAATTTTGTTTACATTTCCTCAAATTCCCATTTGTACCAAAACGGGACGATTTTCTTCCCAATGTTTCAAAACTATAGTTACGACTATATATTGGTTACATTCGTTTCTAAAGTGGTTCAAAGCTATATTTAGAATATTATACTAATATATTCAACATTGGTTACTCCTTGATCACCAATTTTGTCTACATTTCTTCAAATTTCCATTTCTACCAAAACGGGACGATTTTCTTCCCAAAGTTTCAAAACTATAGTTAGGACTATATATTGGTTAGAATCCATTCTAAAGGGGTTCAAAGCTATATTTAGACTATTATACTAATATATTGAACTTTGGTTACTCCTTAATCACCAATTTTGTCTACATTTCTTTAAATTCCCATTTGTACCAAAACGGGACGATTTCGTTCCCAAAGTTTCAAAACTTTACTTAGGACTATATATTGGTTAGAATCCATTCTAAAGGGCTTCAAAGCTATATTTAGACTATTATACTAATATATTGAACTTTGGTTACTCCTTGATCACCAATTTTGTCTACATTTCTTCAAATTCCCATTTGTACCAAAACGGGACGATTTCGTTCCCAAAGTTTCAAAACTATACTTAGGACTATATATTGGTTAGAATCCATTCTAAAGGGCTTCAAAGCTATATTTAGACTATTTTACTAATATATTGAACTTTGGTTACTCCTTGGTCACCAATTTTATCTACATTTCTTCAAATTTCCATTTGTACCAAAACGGGACGATTTTCTTCCCAAAGTTTCAAAACTATAGTTAGGACTATATATTGGTTAGAATCCCTTCTAAAGGGGTTCAAATCTATATTTAGACTATTATAGTAATATATTGAACTTTGGTTACTCCTTGGTCACCAATTTTGTTTACATTTCCTCAAATTCCCATTTGTACCAAAACGGGACGATTTTCTTCCCAATGTTTCAAAACTATAGTTACGACTATATATTGGTTACATTCGTTTTTAAAGTGGTTCAAAGCTATATTTAGAATATTATACTAATATATTCAACATTGGTTACTCCTTGATCACCAATTTTGTCTACATTTCTTCAAATTTCCATTTCTACCAAAACGGGACGATTTTCTTCCCAAAGTTTCAAAACTATAGTTAGGACTATATATTGGTTAGAATCCATTCTAAAGGGGTTCAAAGCTATATTTAGACTATTATACTAATATATTGAACTTTGGTTACTCCTTAATCACCAATTTTGTCTACATTTCTTTAAATTCCCATTTGTACCAAAACGGGACGATTTCGTTCCCAAAGTTTCAAAACTTTACTTAGGACTATATATTGGTTAGAATCCATTCTAAAGGGCTTCAAAGCTATATTTAGACTATTATACTAATATATTGAACTTTGGTTACTCCTTGATCACCAATTTTGTCTACATTTCTTCAAATTCCCATTTGTACCAAAACGGGACGATTTCGTTCCCAAAGTTTCAAAACTATACTTAGGACTATATATTGGTTAGAATCCATTCTAAAGGGCTTCAAAGCTATATTTAGACTATTATACTAATATATTGAACTTTGGTTACTCTTTGGATACCAATTTTGTCTACATTTCTTCAAATTTCAATTTGTACCAAAACGGGACGATTTCCTTCCCAAAGTTTCAAAACTATAGTTAGGACTATATATTGGTTAGAATCCCTTCTAAAGGGGTTCAAATCTATATTTAGACTATTATAGTAATATATTGAACTTTGGTTACTCCTTGGTCACCAATTTTGTTTACATTTCCTCAAATTCCCATTTGTACCAAAACGGGACGATTTTCTTCCCCAATTTCAAAACTATAGTTACGACTATATATTGGTTGCATTCGTTCCTAAAGTGGTTCAAAGCTATATTTAGAATATTATAATAATATATTCAACATTGGTTACTTCTTGGTCACCAATTTTGTCTACATTTCTCCAAATTCCCATTTGTACCAAAACGGGACGATTTTCTTCCCAAAGTTTCAAAACTATAGTTACGACTATATATTGGTTACATTCGTTTCTAAAGTGGTTCAAAGCTATATTTAGAATATTATACTAATATATTCAACAATTGTTACTCCTTGATCACAAATTTTGTCTACATTTCTTCAAATTTCCATTTGTACCAAAACGGGACGATTTTCTTCCCAAAGTTTCAAAACTATAGTTAGGACTATATATTGGTTAGAATCCATTCTAAAGGGGTTCAAAGCTATATTTAGACTATTATACTAATATATTGAACTTTGGTTACTCCTTAATCACCAATTTTGTCTACATTTCTTCAAATTCCCATTTGTACCAAAATGGGACGATTTCGTTCCCAAAGTTTCAAAACTTTACTTAGGATTATATATTGGTTAGAATCCATTCTAAAGGGCTTAAAAGCTATATTTAGACTATTATACTAATATATTGAACTTTGGTTACTCCTTGATCACCAATTTTGTCTACATTTCTTCAAATTCCCAATTGTACCAAAACGGGACGATTTCGTTCCCAAAGTTTCAAAACTATACTTAGGACTATATATTGGTTAGAATCCATTCTAAAGGGGTTCAAAGCTATATTTAGACTATTATACTAATATATTGAACTTCGGTTACTCCTTGATCACCAATTTTGTCTACATTTCTTCAAATTCCCATTTGTACAAAAACGGGACGATTTTCTTCCCAAAGTTTCAAAACTATAGTTAGGACTATATTTTGGTTAGAATCCATTCTAAAGGGCTTCAAAGCTATATTTAGACTATTTTACTAATATATTGAACTTTGGTTACTCCTTGGTCACCAATTTTATCTACATTTCTTCAAATTTCCATTTGTACCAAAACGGGACGATTTTCTTCCCAAAGTTTCAAAACTATAGTTAGGACTATATATTGGTTAGAATCCCTTCTAAAGGGGTTCAAATCTATATTTAGACTATTATAGTAATATATTGAACTTTGGTTACTCCTTGGTCACCAATTTTGTTTACATTTCCTCAAATTCCCATTTGTACCAAAACGGGACGATTTTCTTCCCAAAGTTTCAAAACTATAGTTCCGACTATATATTGGTTGCATTCGTTCCTAAAGTGGTTCAAAGCTATATTTAGAATATTATTATAATATATTCAACATTGGTTACTTCTTGGTCACCAATTTTGTCTATATTTCTCCAAATTCCCATTTGTACCAAAACGGGACGATTTTCTTCCCAAAGTATAAAACTATAGCTAGGACTATATATTGGTTAGAATCCATTCTAAAGGGGTTCAAAGCTATATTTAGACTATTATAGTAATATATTGAACTTTTGTTACTCCTTGGTCACCAATTTTGTTTACATTTCCTCAAATTCCCATTTGTACCAAAACGGGACGATTTTCTTCCCAAAGTTTCAAAACTATAGTTACGACTATATATTGGTTGCATTCGTTCCTAAAGTGGTTCAAAGCTATATTTAGAATATTATAATAATATATTCAACATTGGTTACTCCTTGGTCACCAATTTTGTCTACATTTCTCCAAATTCCCATTTGTACCAAAACGGGACGATTTTCTTCCCAAAGTTTCAAAACTATAGTTACGACTATATATTGGTTACATTCGTTTTTAAAGTGGTTCAAAGCTATATTTAGAATATTATACTACTATATTCAACATTGGTTACTCCTTGATCACCAATTTTGTCTACATTTCTTCAAATTTCCATTTCTACCAAAACGGGACGATTTTCTTCCCAAAGTTTCAAAACTATAGTTAGGACTATATATTGGTTAGAATCCCTTCTAAAGGGGTTCAAATCTATATTTAGACTATTATAGTAATATATTGAACTTTGGTTACTCCTTGGTCACCAATTTTGTTTACATTTCCTCAAATTCCCATTTGTACCAAAACGGGACGATTTTCTTCCCAAAGTTTCAAAACTATAGTTCCGACTATATATTGGTTGCATTCGTTCCTAAAGTGGTTCAAAGCTATATTTAGAATATTATAATAATATATTCAACATTGGTTACTTCTTGGTCACCAATTTTGTCTATATTTCTCCAAATTCCCATTTGTACCAAAACGGGACGATTTTCTTCCCAAAGTATAAAACTATAGCTAGGACTATATATTGGTTAGAATCCATTCTAAAGGGGTTCAAAGCTATATTTAGACTATTATACTAATATATTGAACTTTGGTTACTCCTTAATCACCAATTTTGTCTACATTTCTTTAAATTCCCATTTGTACCAAAACGGGACGATTTCGTTCCCAAAGTTTCAAAACTATACTTAGGACTATATATTGGTTAGAATCCATTCTAAAGGGCTTCAAAGCTATATTTAGACTATTATACTAATATATTGAACTTTGGTTACTCCTTGATCACCAATTTTGTCTACATTTCTTCAAATTCCCATTTGTACGAAAACGGGACGATTTCGTTCCCAAAGTTTCAAAACTATACTTAGGACTATATATTGGTTAGAATCCATTCTAAAGGGCTTCAAAGCTATATTTAGACTATTATACTAATATATTTAACTTTGGTTACTCTTTGGTCACCAATTTTGTCTACATTTCTTCAAATTTCAATTTGTACCAAAACGGGACGATTTCCTTCCCAAAGTTTCAAGACTATAGTTAGGGCTATATATTGGTTAGAATCCCTTCTAAAGGGGTTCAAATCTATATTTAGACTATTATAGTAATATATTGAACTTTGGTTACTCCTTGGTCACCAATTTTGTTTACATTTCATCAAATTCCCATTTGTACCAAAACGGGACGATTTTCTTCCCAAATTTCAAAACTATAGTTACGACTATATATTTGTTGCATTCGTTCCTAAAGTGGTTCAAAGCTATATTTAGAATATTATAATAATATATTCAACATTGGTTACTTCTTGGTCACCAATTTTGTCTACATTTCTCCAAATTCCCATTTGTACCAAAACAGGACGATTTTCTTCCCAAAGTTTCAAAACTATAGTTACGACTATATATTGGTTACATTCGTTTCTAAAGTGGTTCAAAGCTATATTTAGAATATTATACTAATATATTCAACATTGGTTACTCCTTGATCACCAATTTTGTCTACATTTCTTCAAATTTCCATTTCTACCAAAACGAGACGATTTTCTTCCCAAAGTTTCAAAACTATAGTTAGGACTATATATTGGTTAGAATCCATTCTAAAGGGGTTCAAAGCTATATTTAGACTATTATACTAATATATTGAACTTTGGTTACTCCTTAATCACCAATTTTTTCTACATTTCTTCAAATTCCCATTTGTACCAAAACGGGACGATTTCGTTCCCAAAGTTTCAAAACTTTACTTAGGACTATATATTGGTTAGAATCAATTCTAAAGGGCTTAAAAGCTATATTTAGACTATTATACTAATATATTGAACTTTGGTTACTCCTTGATCACCAATTTTGTCTACATTTCTTCAAATTCCCAATTGTACCAAAACGGGACGATTTCGTTCCCAAAGTTTCAAAACTATAGTTAGGACTATATATTGGTTAGAATCCCTTCTAAAGGGGTTCAAATCTATATTTAGACTATTATAGTAATATATTGAACTTTGGTTACTCCTTGGTCACCAATTTTGTTTACATTTCCTCAAATTCCCATTGGTACCAAAACGGGACGATTTTCTTCCCAAAGTTTCAAAACTATAGTTACGACTATATATTGGTTACATTCGTTTTTAAAGTGGTTCAAAGCTATATTTAGAATATTATACTAATATATTCAACATTGGGTACTCCTTGATCACCAATTTTGTCTACATTTCTTCAAATTTCCATTTCTACCAAAACGGGACGATTTTCTTCCCAAAGTTTCAAAACTATAGTTAGGACTATATATTGGTTAGAATCCCTTCTAAAGGGGTTCAAATCTATATTTAGACTATTATAGTAATATATTGAACTTTGGTTACTCCTTGGTCACCAATTTTGTTTACATTTCCTTAAATTCCCATTTGTACCAAAACGGGACGATTTTCTTCCCAAAGTTTCAAAACTATAGTTACGACTATATATTGGTTACATTCGTTTCTAAAGTGGTTCAAAGCTATATTTAGAATATTATACTAATATATTCAACATTGGTTACTCCTTGATCACCAATTTTGTCTACATTTCTTCAAATTTCCATTTCTACCAAAACGGGACAATTTTCTTCCCAAAGTTTCAAAACTATAGTTAGGACTATATATTGGTTAGAATCCATTCTAAAGGGGTTCAAAGCTATATTTAGACTATTATACTAATATATTGAACTTTGGTTACTCCTTAATCACCAATTTTGTCTACATTTCTTCAAATTCCCATTTGTACCAAAACGGGACGATTTCGTTCCCAAAGTTTCAAAACTTTACTTAGGACTATATATTGGTTAGAATCCATTCTAAAGGGCTTAAAAGCTATATTTAGACTATTATACTAATATATTGAACTTTGGTTACTCCTTGGTCACCAATTTGGTCTACATTTCTCCAAATTCCCATTTGTACCAAAACAGGAAGATTTTCTTCTTAAAGTTTCAAAACTATAGTTAGGACTATATATTGGTTAGAATCCATTCTAATGGGGTTCAAAGCTATATTTCGACTATTATACTATTATATTGAACTTTGGTTACTACTTGGTCACCAATTTAATCTACATTTCTACAAATTCCCATTTGTACCAAAACGGGACAATTTTCTTCTTAAAGATTCAAAACTATAGTAAGAACTATATATTGGTTAGAATCCATTCTAAAGAGGTTCAAAGCTATATTTAGACTATTATACTAATATATTCAACATTGGTTACTCCTTGATCACCAATTTTGTCTACATTTCTTCAAATTTCCATTTCTACCAAAACGGGACAATTTTCTTCCCAAAGTTTCAAAACTATAGTTAGGACTATATATTGGTTAGAATCCATTCTAAAGGGGTTCAAAGCTATATTTAGACTATTATACTAATATATTGAACTTTGGTTACTCCTTAATCACCAATTTTGTCTACATTTCTTCAAATTCCCATTTGTACCAAAACGGGACGATTTCGTTCCCAAAGTTTCAAAACTTTACTTAGGACTATATATTGGTTAGAATCCATTCTAAAGGGCTTCAAAGCTATATTTAGACTATTATACTAATATATTGAACTTTGGTTACTCCTTGATCACCAATTTTGTCTACATTTCTTCAAATTCCCATTTGTACCAAAACGGGACGATTTCGTTCCCAAAGTTTCAAAACTATACTTAGGACTATATTTTGGTTAGAATCCATTCTAAACGGCTTCAAAGCTAATATTTAGACTATTATACTAATATATTGAACTTTGGTTACTCTTTGGTCACCAATTTTGTCTACATTTCTTCAAATTTCAATTTGTACCAAAACGGGACGATTTCCTTCCCAAAGTTTCAAAACTATAGTTAGGACTATATATTGGTTAGAATCCCTTCTAAAAGGGTTCAAATCTATATTTAGACTATTATAGTAATATATTGAACTTTGGTTACTCCTTGGTCACCAATTTTGTTTACATTTCCTCAAATTCCCATTTGTACCAAAACGGGACGATTTTCTTCCCAAAGTTTCAAAACTATAGTTCCGACTATATATTGGTTGCATTCGTTCCTAAAGTGGTTCAAAGCTATATTTAGAATATTATAATAATATATTCAACATTGGTTACTTCTTGGTCACCAATTTTGTCTATATTTCTCCAAATTTCCATTTGTACCAAAACGGGACGATTTTCTTCCCAAAGTTTAAAAACTATAGTTACGACTATATATTGGTTACATTCGTTTCTAAAGTGGTTCAAAGCTATATTTAGAATATTATACTAATATATTCAACATTGGTTACTCCTTGATCACCAATTTTGTCTACATTTCTTCAAATTTCCATTTCTACCAAAACGGGACGATTTTCTTCCCAAAGTTTCAAAACTATAGTTAGGACTATATATTGGTTAGAATCCATTCTAAAGGGGTTCAAAGCTATATTTAGACTATTATACTAATATATTGAACTTTGGTTACTCCTTAATCACCAATTTTGTCTACATTTCTTTAAATTCCCATTTGTACCAAAACGGGACGATTTCGTTCCCAAAGTTTCAAAACTTTACTTAGGACTATATATTGGTTAGAATCCATTCTAAAGGGCTTCAAAGCTAATAATTAGACTATTATACTAATATATTGAACTTTGGTTACTCTTTGGTCACCAATTTTGTCTACATTTCTTCAAATTTCAATTTGTACCAAAACGGGACGATTTCCTTCCCAAAGTTTCAAAACTATAGTTAGGACTATATATTGGTTAGAATCCCTTCTAAAGGGGTTCAAATCTATATTTAGACTATTATAGTAATATATTGAACTTTGGTTACTCCTTGGTCACCAATTTTGTTTACATTTCCTCAAATTCCCATTTGTACCAAAACGGGACGATTTTCTTCCCAAAGTTTCAAAACTATAGTTATGACTATATATTGGTTCCATTCGTTCCTAAAGTGGTTCAAAGCTATATTTAGAATATTATAATAATATATTCAACATTGGTTACTTCTTGGTCACCAATTTTGTCTACATTTCTCCAAATTCCCATTTGTACCAAAACGGGACGATTTTCTTCCCAATGTTTCAAAACTATAGTTACGACTATATATTGGTTACATTCGTTTCTAAAGTGGTTCAAAGCTATATTTAGAATATTATACTAATATATTCAACATTGGTTACTCCTTGATCACCAATTTTGTCTACATTTCTTCAAATTTCCATTTGTACCAAAACGGGACGATTTCCTTCCCAAAGTTTCAAAACTATAGTTAGGACTATATATTGGTTAGAATCCCTTCTAAAGGGGTTCAAATCTATATTTAGACTATTATAGTAATATATTGAACTTTGGTTACTCCTTGGTCACCAATTTTGTTTACATTTCCTCAAATTCCCATTTGTACCAAAACGGGACGATTTTCTTCCCAAAGTTTCAAAACTATAGTTACGACTATATATTGGTTACATTCGTTTCTAAAGTGGTTCAAAGCTATATTTAGAATATTATACTAATATATTCAACATTGGTTACTCCTTGATCACCAATTTTGTCTACATTTCTTCAAATTTCCATTTCTACCAAAACGGGACGATTTTCTTCCCAAAGTTTCAAAACTATAGTTAGGACTATATATTGGTTAGAATCCATTCTAAAGGGGTTCAAAGCTATATTTAGACTATTATACTAATATATTGAACTTTGGTTACTCCTTAATCACCAATTTTGTCTACATTTCTTTAAATTCCCATTTGTACCAAAACGGGACGATTTCGTTCCCAAAGTTTCAAAACTTTACTTAGGACTATATATTGGTTAGAATCCATTCTAAAGGGCTTCAAAGCTATATTTAGACTATTATACTAATATATTGAACTTTGGTTACTCCTTGATCACCAATTTTGTCTACATTTCTTCAAATTCCCATTTGTACCAAAACGGGACGATTTCGTTCCCAAAGTTTCAAAACTATACTTAGGACTATATATTGGTTAGAATCCATTCTAAAGGGCTTCAAAGCTATATTTAGACTATTATACTAATATATTGAATTTTTGTTACTCTTTGGTCACCAATTTTGTCTACATTTCTTCAAATTTCAATTTGTACCAAAACGGGACGATTTCCTTCCCAAAGTTTCAAAACTATAGTTAGGACTATATATTGGTTAGAATCCCTTCTAAAGGGGTTCAAATCTATATTTAGACTATTATAGTAATATATTGAACTTTGGTTACTCCTTGGTCACCAATTTTGTTTACATTTCCTCAAATTCCCATTTGTACCAAAACGGGACGATTTTCTTCCCAAAGTTTCAAAACTATAGTTCCGACTATATATTTGTTGCATTCGTTCCTAAAGTGGTTCAAAGCTATATTTAGAATATTATAATAATATATTCAACATTGGTTACTTCTTGGTCACCAATTTTGTCTATATTTCTCCAAATTTCCATTTGTACCAAAACGGGATGATTTTCTTCCCAAAGTTTCAAAACTATAGTTACGACTATATATTGGTTACATTCGTTTCTAAAGTGGTTCAAAGCTATATTTAGAATATTATACTAATATATTCAACATTGGTTACTCCTTGATCACCAATTTTGTCTACATTTCTTCAAATTTCCATTTCTACCAAAACGGGACGATTTTCTTCCCAAAGTTTCAAAACTATAGTTAGGACTATATATTGGTTAGAATCCATTCTAAAGGGGTTCAAAGCTATATTTAGACTATTATACTAATATATTGAACTTTGGTTACTCCTTAATCACCAATTTTGTCTACATTTCTTTAAATTCCCATTTGTACCAAAACGGGACGATTTCGTTCCCAAAGTTTCAAAACTTTACTTAGGACTATATATTGGTTAGAATCCATTCTAAAGGGCTTAAAAGCTAATATTTAGACTATTATACTAATATATTTAACTTTGGTTACTCTTTGGTCACCAATTTTGTCTACATTTCTTCAAATTTCAATTTGTACCAAAACGGGACGATTTCCTTCCCAAAGTTTCAAGACTATAGTTAGGACTATATATTGGTTAGAATCCCTTCTAAAGGGGTTCAAATCTATATTTAGACTATTATAGTAATATATTGAACTTTGGTTACTCCTTGGTCACCAATTTTGTTTACATTTCCTCAAATTCCCATTTGTACCAAAACGGGACGATTTTCTTCCCAAATTTCAAAACTATAGTTACGACTATATATTGGTTGCATTCGTTCCTAAAGTGGTTCAAAGCTATATTTAGAATATTATAATAATATATTCAACATTGGTTACTTCTTGGTCACCAATTTTGTCTACATTTCTCCAAATTCCCATTTGTACCAAAACGGGACGATTTTCTTCCCAAAGTTTCAAAACTATAGTTACGACTATATATTGGTTACATTCGTTTCTAAAGTGGTTCAAAGCTATATTTAGAATATTATACTAATATATTCAACATTGGTTACTCCTTGATCACCAATTTTGTCTACATTTCTTCAAATTTCCATTTCTACCAAAACGAGACGATTTTCTTCCCAAAGTTTCAAAACTATAGTTAGGACTATATATTGGTTAGAATCCATTCTAAAGGGGTTCAAAGCTATATTTAGACTATTATACTAATATATTGAACTTTGGTTACTCCTTAATCACCAATTTTTTCTACATTTCTTCAAATTCCCATTTGTACCAAAACGGGACGATTTCGTTCCCAAAGTTTCAAAACTTTACTTAGGACTATATATTGGTTAGAATCAATTCTAAAGGGCTTAAAAGCTATATTTAGACTATTATACTAATATATTGAACTTTGGTTACTCCTTGATCACCAATTTTGTCTACATTTCTTCAAATTCCCAATTGTACCAAAACGGGACGATTTCGTTCCCAAAGTTTCAAAACTATAGTTAGGACTATATATTGGTTAGAATCCCTTCTAAAGGGGTTCAAATCTATATTTAGACTATTATAGTAATATATTGAACTTTGGTTACTCCTTGGTAACCAATTTTGTTTACATTTCCTCAAATTCCCATTGGTACCAAAACGGGACGATTTTCTTCCCAAAGTTTCAAAACTATAGTTACGACTATATATTGGTTACATTCGTTTTTAAAGTGGTTCAAAGATATATTTAGAATATTATACTAATATATTCAACATTGGGTACTCCTTGATCACCAATTTTGTCTACATTTCTTCAAATTTCCATTTCTACCAAAACGGGACGATTTTCTTCCCAAAGTTTCAAAACTATAGTTAGGACTATATATTGGTTAGAATCCCTTCTAAAGGGGTTCAAATCTATATTTAGACTATTATAGTAATATATTGAACTTTGGTTACTCCTTGGTCACCAATTTTGTTTACATTTCCTCAAATTCCCATTTGTACCAAAACGGGACGATTTTCTTCCCAAAGTTTCAAAACTATAGTTACGACTATATATTGGTTACATTCGTTTCTAAAGTGGTTCAAAGCTATATTTAGAATATTATACTAATATATTCAACATTGGTTACTCCTTGATCACCAATTTTGTCTACATTTCTTCAAATTTCCATTTCTACCAAAACGGGACAATTTTCTTCCCAAAGTTTCAAAACTATAGTTAGGACTATATATTGGTTAGAATCCATTCTAAAGGGGTTCAAAGCTATATTTAGACTATTATACTAATATATTGAACTTTGGTTACTCCTTAATCACCAATTTTGTCTACATTTCTTCAAATTCCCATTTGTACCAAAACGGGACGATTTCATTCCCAAAGTTTCAAAACTTTACTTAGGACTATATATTGGTTAGAATCCATTCTAAAGGGCTTAAAAGCTATATTTAGACTATTATACTAATATATTGAACTTTGGTTACTCCTTGGTCACCAATTTGGTCTACATTTCTCCAAATTCCCATTTGTACCAAAACAGGAAGATTTTCTTCTTAAAGTTTCAAAACTATAGTTAGGACTATATATTGGTTAGAATCCATTCTAATGGGGTTCAAAGCTATATTTCGACTATTATACTATTATATTGAACTTTGGTTACTACTTGGTCACCAATTTAATCTACATTTCTACAAATTCCCATTTGTACCAAAACGGGACAATTTTCTTCTTAAAGATTCAAAACTATAGTAAGAACTATATATTGGTTAGAATCCATTCTAAAGAGGTTCAAAGCTATATTTAGACTATTATACTAATATATTCAACATTGGTTACTCCTTGATCACCAATTTTGTCTACATTTCTTCAAATTTCCATTTCTACCAAAACGGGACAATTTTCTTCCCAAAGTTTCAAAACTATAGTTAGGACTATATATTGGTTAGAATCCATTCTAAAGGGGTTCAAAGCTATATTTAGACTATTATACTAATATATTGAACTTTGGTTACTCCTTAATCACCAATTTTGTCTACATTTCTTCAAATTCCCATTTGTACCAAAACGGGACGATTTCGTTCCCAAAGTTTCAAAACTTTACTTAGGACTATATATTGGTTAGAATCCATTCTAAAGGGCTTCAAAGCTATATTTAGACTATTATACTAATATATTGAACTTTGGTTACTCCTTGATCACCAATTTTGTCTACATTTCTTCAAATTCCCATTTGTACCAAAACGGGACGATTTCGTTCCCAAAGTTTCAAAACTATACTTAGGACTATATTTTGGTTAGAATCCATTCTAAACGGCTTCAAAGCTAATATTTAGACTATTATACTAATATATTGAACTTTGGTTACTCTTTGGTCACCAATTTTGTCTACATTTCTTCAAATTTCAATTTGTACCAAAACGGGACGATTTCCTTCCCAAAGTTTCAAAACTATAGTTAGGACTATATATTGGTTAGAATCCCTTCTAAAAGGGTTCAAATCTATATTTAGACTATTATAGTAATATATTGAACTTTGGTTACTCCTTGGTCACCAATTTTGTTTACATTTCCTCAAATTCCCATTTGTACCAAAACGGGACGATTTTCTTCCCAAAGTTTCAAAACTATAGTTCCGACTATATATTGGTTGCATTCGTTCCTAAAGTGGTTCAAAGCTATATTTAGAATATTATAATAATATATTCAACATTGGTTACTTCTTGGTCACCAATTTTGTCTATATTTCTCCAAATTTCCATTTGTACCAAAACGGGACGATTTTCTTCCCAAAGTTTCAAAACTATAGTTACGACTATATATTGGTTACATTCGTTTCTAAAGTGGTTCAAAGCTATATTTAGAATATTATACTAATATATTCAACATTGGTTACTCCTTGATCACCAATTTTGTCTACATTTCTTCAAATTTCCATTTCTACCAAAACGGGACGATTTTCTTCCCAAAGTTTCAAAACTATAGTTAGGACTATATATTGGTTAGAATCCATTCTAAAGGGGTTCAAAGCTATATTTAGACTATTATACTAATATATTGAACTTTGGTTACTCCTTAATCACCAATTTTGTCTACATTTCTTTAAATTCCCATTTGTACCAAAACGGGACGATTTCGTTCCCAAAGTTTCAAAACTTTACTTAGGACTATATATTGGTTAGAATCCATTCTAAAGGGCTTCAAAGCTAATAATTAGACTATTATACTAATATATTGAACTTTGGTTACTCTTTGGTCACCAATTTTGTCTACATTTCTTCAAATTTCAATTTGTACCAAAACGGGACGATTTCCTTCCCAAAGTTTCAAAACTATAGTTAGGACTATATATTGGTTAGAATCCCTTCTAAAGGGGTTCAAATCTATATTTAGACTATTATAGTAATATATTGAACTTTGGTTACTCCTTGGTCACCAATTTTGTTTACATTTCCTCAAATTCCCATTTGTACCAAAACGGGACGATTTTCTTCCCAAAGTTTCAAAACTATAGTTACGACTATATATTGGTTCCATTCGTTCCTAAAGTGGTTCAAAGCTATATTTAGAATATTATAATAATATATTCAACATTGGTTACTTATTGGTCACCAATTTTGTCTACATTTCTCCAAATTCCCATTTGTACCAAAACGGGACGATTTTCTTCCCAATGTTTCAAAACTATAGTTACGACTATATATTGGTTACATTCGTTTCTAAAGTGGTTCAAAGCTATATTTAGAATATTATACTAATATATTCAACATTGGTTACTCCTTGATCACCAATTTTGTCTACATTTCTTCAAATTTCCATTTGTACCAAAACGGGACGATTTCCTTCCCAAAGTTTCAAAACTATAGTTAGGACTATATATTGGTTAGAATCCCTTCTAAAGGGGTTCAAATCTATATTTAGACTATTATAGTAATATATTGAACTTTGGTTACTCCTTGGTCACCAATTTTGTTTACATTTCCTCAAATTCCCATTTGTACCAAAACGGGACGATTTTCTTCCCAAAGTTTCAAAACTATAGTTACGACTATATATTGGTTACATTCGTTTCTAAAGTGGTTCAAAGCTATATTTAGAATATTATACTAATATATTCAACATTGGTTACTCCTTGATCACCAATTTTGTCTACATTTCTTCAAATTTCCATTTCTACCAAAACGGGACGATTTTCTTCCCAAAGTTTCAAAACTATAGTTAGGACTATATATTGGTTAGAATCCATTCTAAAGGGGTTCAAAGCTATATTTAGACTATTATACTAATATATTGAACTTTGGTTACTCCTTAATCACCAATTTTGTCTACATTTCTTTAAATTCCCATTTGTACCAAAACGGGACGATTTCGTTCCCAAAGTTTCAAAACTTTACTTAGGACTATATATTGGTTAGAATCCATTCTAAAGGGCTTCAAAGCTATATTTAGACTATTATACTAATATATTGAACTTTGGTTACTCCTTGATCACCAATTTTGTCTACATTTCTTCAAATTCCCATTTGTACCAAAACGGGACGATTTCGTTCCCAAAGTTTCAAAACTATACTTAGGACTATATATTGGTTAGAATCCATTCTAAAGGGCTTCAAAGCTATATTTAGACTATTATACTAATATATTGAATTTTTGTTACTCTTTGGTCACCAATTTTGTCTACATTTCTTCAAATTTCAATTTGTACCAAAACGGGACGATTTCCTTCCCAAAGTTTCAAAACTATAGTTAGGACTATATATTGGTTAGAATCCCTTCTAAAGGGGTTCAAATCTATATTTAGACTATTATAGTAATATATTGAACTTTGGTTACTCCTTGGTCACCAATTTTGTTTACATTTCCTCAAATTCCCATTTGTACCAAAACGGGACGATTTTCTTCCCAAAGTTTCAAAACTATAGTTCCGACTATATATTTGTTGCATTCGTTCCTAAAGTTGTTCAAAGCTATATTTAGAATATTATAATAATATATTCAACATTGGTTACTTCTTGGTCACCAATTTTGTCTATATTTCTCCAAATTTCCATTTGTACCAAAACGGGATGATTTTCTTCCCAAAGTTTCAAAACTATAGTTACGACTATATATTGGTTACATTCGTTTCTAAAGTGGTTCAAAGCTATATTTAGAATATTATACTAATATATTCAACATTGGTTACTCCTTGATCACCAATTTTGTCTACATTTCTTCAAATTTCCATTTCTACCAAAACGGGACGATTTTCTTCCCAAAGTTTCAAAACTATAGTTAGGACTATATATTGGTTAGAATCCATTCTAAAGGGGTTCAAAGCTATATTTAGACTATTATACTAATATATTGAACTTTGGTTACTCCTTAATCACCAATTTTGTCTACATTTCTTTAAATTCCCATTTGTACCAAAACGGGACGATTTCGTTCCCAAAGTTTCAAAACTTTACTTAGGACTATATATTGGTTAGAATCCATTCTAAAGGGCTTAAAAGCTAATATTTAGACTATTATACTAATATATTGAACTTTGGTTACTCTTTGGTCACCAATTTTGTCTACATTTCTTCAAATTTCAATTTGTACCAAAACGGGACGATTTCCTTCCCAAAGTTTCAAAACTATAGTTAGGACTATATATTGGTTAGAATCCCTTCTAAAGGGGTTCAAATCTATATTTAGACTATTATAGTAATATATTGAACTTTGGTTACTCCTTGGTCACCAATTTTGTTTACACTTCCTCATATTCCCATTTGTACCAAAACGGGACGATTTTCTTCCCAAAGTTTCAAAACTATAGTTACGACTATATATTGGTTCCATTCGTTCCTAAAGTGGTTCAAAGCTATATTTAGAATATTATAATAATATATTCAACATTGGTTACTTCTTGGTCACCAATTTTGTCTACATTTCTCCAAATTCCCATTTGTACCAAAACGGGACGATTTTCTTCCCAATGTTTCAAAACTATAGTTACGACTATATATTGGTTACATTCGTTTCTAAAGTGGTTCAAAGCTATATTTAGAATATTATACTAATATATTCAACATTGGTTACTCCTTGATCACCAATTTTGTCTACATTTCTTCAAATTTCCATTTGTACCAAAACGGGACGATTTCCTTCCCAAAGTTTCAAAACTATAGTTAGGACTATATATTGGTTAGAATCCCTTCTAAAGGGGTTCAAATCTATATTTAGACTATTATAGTAATATATTGAACTTTGGTTACTCCTTGGTCACCAATTTTGTTTACATTTCCTCAAATTCCCATTTGTACCAAAACGGGACGATTTTCTTCCCAAAGTTTCAAAACTATAGTTACGACTATATATTGGTTACATTCGTTTCTAAAGTGGTTCAAAGCTATATTTAGAATATTATACTAATATATTCAACATTGGTTACTCCTTGATCACCAATTTTGTCTACATTTCTTCAAATTTCCATTTCTACCAAAACGGGACGATTTTCTTCCCAAAGTTTCAAAACTATAGTTAGGACTATATATTGGTTAGAATCCATTCTAAAGGGGTTCAAAGCTATATTTAGACTATTATACTAATATATTGAACTTTGGTTACTCCTTAATCACCAATTTTGTCTACATTTCTTTAAATTCCCATTTGTACCAAAACGGGACGATTTCGTTCCCAAAGTTTCAAAACTTTACTTAGGACTATATATTGGTTAGAATCCATTCTAAAGGGCTTCAAAGCTATATTTAGACTATTATACTAATATATTGAACTTTGGTTACTCCTTGATCACCAATTTTGTCTACATTTCTTCAAATTCCCATTTGTACCAAAACGGGACGATTTCGTTCCCAAAGTTTCAAAACTATACTTAGGACTATATATTGGTTAGAATCCATTCTAAAGGGCTTCAAAGCTATATTTAGACTATTATACTAATATATTGAATTTTTGTTACTCTTTGGTCACCAATTTTGTCTACATTTCTTCAAATTTCAATTTGTACCAAAACGGGACGATTTCCTTCCCAAAGTTTCAAAACTATAGTTAGGACTATATATTGGTTAGAATCCCTTCTAAAGGGGTTCAAATCTATATTTAGACTATTATAGTAATATATTGAACTTTGGTTACTCCTTGGTCACCAATTTTGTTTACATTTCCTCAAATTCCCATTTGTACCAAAACGGGACGATTTTCTTCCCAAAGTTTCAAAACTATAGTTCCGACTATATATTTGTTGCATTCGTTCCTAAAGTTGTTCAAAGCTATATTTAGAATATTATAATAATATATTCAACATTGGTTACTTCTTGGTCACCAATTTTGTCTATATTTCTCCAAATTTCCATTTGTACCAAAACGGGATGATTTTCTTCCCAAAGTTTCAAAACTATAGTTACGACTATATATTGGTTACATTCGTTTCTAAAGTGGTTCAAAGCTATATTTAGAATATTATACTAATATATTCAACATTGGTTACTCCTTGATCACCAATTTTGTCTACATTTCTTCAAATTTCCATTTCTACCAAAACGGGACGATTTTCTTCCCAAAGTTTCAAAACTATAGTTAGGACTATATATTGGTTAGAATCCATTCTAAAGGGGTTCAAAGCTATATTTAGACTATTATACTAATATATTGAACTTTGGTTACTCCTTAATCACCAATTTTGTCTACATTTCTTTAAATTCCCATTTGTACCAAAACGGGACGATTTCGTTCCCAAAGTTTCAAAACTTTACTTAGGACTATATATTGGTTAGAATCCATTCTAAAGGGCTTAAAAGCTAATATTTAGACTATTATACTAATATATTGAACTTTGGTTACTCTTTGGTCACCAATTTTGTCTACATTTCTTCAAATTTCAATTTGTACCAAAACGGGACGATTTCCTTCCCAAAGTTTCAAAACTATAGTTAGGACTATATATTGGTTAGAATCCCTTCTAAAGGGGTTCAAATCTATATTTAGACTATTATAGTAATATATTGAACTTTGGTTACTCCTTGGTCACCAATTTTGTTTACATTTCCTCATATTCCCATTTGTACCAAAACGGGACGATTTTCTTCCCAAAGTTTCAAAACTATAGTTACGACTATATATTGGTTCCATTCGTTCCTAAAGTGGTTCAAAGCTATATTTAGAATATTATAATAATATATTCAACATTGGTTACTTCTTGGTCACCAATTTTGTCTACATTTCTCTAAATTCCCATTTGTACCAAAACGGGACGATTTTCTTCCCAATGTTTCAAAACTATAGTTACGACTATATATTGGTTACATTCGTTTCTAAAGTGGTTCAAAGCTATATTTAGAATATTATACTAATATATTCAACATTGGTTACTCCTTGATCACCAATTTTGTCTACATTTCTTCAAATTTCCATTTGTACCAAAACGGGACGATTTCCTTCCCAAAGTTTCAAAACTATAGTTAGGACTATATATTGGTTAGAATCCCTTCTAAAGGGGTTCAAATCTATATTTAGACTATTATAGTAATATATTGAACTTTGGTTACTCCTTGGTCACCAATTTTGTTTACATTTCCTCAAATTCCCATTTGTACCAAAACGGGACGATTTTCTTCCCAAAGTTTCAAAACTATAGTTACGACTATATATTGGTTACATTCGTTTCTAAAGTGGTTCAAAGCTATATTTAGAATATTATACTAATATATTCAACATTGGTTACTCCTTGATCACCAATTTTGTCTACATTTCTTCAAATTTCCATTTCTACCAAAACGGGACGATTTTCTTCCCAAAGTTTCAAAACTATAGTTAGGACTATATATTGGTTAGAATCCATTCTAAAGGGGTTCAAAGCTATATTTAGACTATTATACTAATATATTGAACTTTGGTTACTCCTTAATCACCAATTTTGTCTACATTTCTTTAAATTCCCATTTGTACCAAAACGGGACGATTTCGTTCCCAAAGTTTCAAAACTTTACTTAGGACTATATATTGGTTAGAATCCATTCTAAAGGGCTTCAAAGCTATATTTAGACTATTATACTAATATATTGAACTTTGGTTACTCCTTGATCACCAATTTTGTCTACATTTCTTCAAATTCCCATTTGTACCAAAACGGGACGATTTCGTTCCCAAAGTTTCAAAACTATAGTTAGGACTATATATTGGTTAGAATCCCTTCTAAAGGGGTTCAAATCTATATTTAGACTATTATAGTAATATATTGAACTTTGGTTACTCCTTGGTCACCAATTTTGTTTACATTTCCTCAAATTCCCATTTGTACCAAAACGGGACGATTTTCTTCCCAAAGTTTCAAAACTATAGTTACGACTATATATTGGTTACATTCGTTTCTAAAGTGGTTCAAAGCTATATTTAGAATATTATACTAATATATTCAACATTGGTTACTCCTTGATCACCAATTTTGTCTACATTTCTTCAAATTTCCATTTCTACCAAAACGGGACAATTTTCTTCCCAAAGTTTCAAAACTATAGTTAGGACTATATATTGGTTAGAATCCATTCTAAAGGGGTTCAAAGCTATATTTAGACTATTATACTAATATATTGAACTTTGGTTACTCCTTAATCACCAATTTTGTCTACATTTCTTCAAATTCCCATTTGTACCAAAACGGGACGATTTCGTTCCCAAAGTTTCAAAACTTTACTTAGGACTATATATTGGTTAGAATCCATTCTAAAGGGCTTCAAAGCTATATTTAGACTATTATACTAATATATTGAACTTTGGTTACTCCTTGATCACCAATTTTGTCTACATTTCTTCAAATTCCCATTTGTACCAAAACGGGACGATTTCGTTCCCAAAGTTTCAAAACTATACTTAGGACTATATATTGGTTAGAATCCATTCTAAAGGGCTTCAAAGCTAATATTTAGACTATTATACTAATATATTGAACTTTGGTTACTCTTTGGTCACCAATTTTGTCTACATTTCTTCAAATTTCAATTTGTACCAAAACGGGACGATTTCCTTCCCAAAGTTTCAAAACTATAGTTAGGACTATATATTGGTTAGAATCCATTCTAAAGGGGTTCAAAGCTATATTTAGACTATTATACTAATATATTGAACTTTGGTTACTCCTTAATCACCAATTTTGTCTACATTTCTTCAAATTGCCATTTGTACCAAAACGGGACGATTTCGTTCCCAAAGTTTCAAAACTATACTTAGGACTATCTATTGGTTAGAATCCATTCTAATGGGCTTCAAAGCTATATTTAGACTATTATACTAATATATTGAACTTTGGTTACTCTTTGGTCACCAATTTTGTCTACATTTCTTCAAATTTCAATTTGTACCAAAACGGGACGATTTCCTTCCCAAAGTTTAAAAACTATAGTTAGAACTATATATTGGTTAGAATCCCTTCTAAAGGGGTTCAAATCTATATTTAGACTATTATAGTAATATATTGAACTTTGGTTACTCCTTGGTCACCAATTTTGTTTACATTTCCTCAAATTCCCATTTGTACCAAAACGGGACGATTTTCTTCCCAAAGTTTCAAAACTATAGTTACGACTATATATTGGTTGCATTCGTTCCTAAAGTGGTTCAAAGCTATATTTAGAATATTATAATAATATATTCAACATTGGTTACTTTTTGGTCACCAATTTTGTCTACATTTCTCCAAATTCCCATTTGTACCAAAACGGGACGATTTTCTTCCCAAAGTTTCAAAACTATAGTTACGACTATATATTGGTTACATTCGTTTCTAAAGTGGTTCAAAGCTATATTTAGAATATTATACTAATATATTCAACATTGGTTACTCCTTGATCACCAATTTTGTCTACATTTCTTCAAATTTCCATTTCTACCAAAACGGGACGATTTTCTTCCCAAAGTTTCAAAACTATAGTTAGGACTATATATTGGTTAGAATCCATTCTAAAGGGGTTCAAAGCTATATTTAGACTATTATACTAATATATTGAACTTTGGTTACTCCTTGATCACCAATTTTGTCTACATTTCTTCAAATTCCCATTTGTACCAAAACGGGACGATTTTCTTCCCAAAGTTTCAAAACTATAGTTAGGACTATATATTGGTTAGAATCCATTCTAAAGGGGTTCAAAGCTATATTTAGACTATTATACTAATATATTGAACTTTGGTTACTCCTTAATCACCAATTTTGTCTACATTTCTTCAAATTTCCATTTCTACCAAAACGGGACGATTTTCTTCCCAAAGTTTCAAAACTATAGTTAGGACTATATATTGGTTAGAATCCATTCTAAAGGGGTTCAAAGCTATATTAGAATATTATACTAATATATTGAACTTTGGTTACTCCTTGATCACCAATTTTGTCTACATTTCTTCAAATTCCCATTTGTACCAAAACGGGACGATTTCGTTCCCAAAGTTTCAAAACTATACTTAGGACTATATATTGGTTAGAATCCATTCTAAAGGGCTTCAAAGCTAATATTTAGACTATTATACTAATATATTGAACTTTGGTTACTCCTTGATCACCAATTTTGTCTACATTTCCTCAAATTCCCATTTGTACCAAAACGGGACGATTTTCTTCCCAAAGTTTCAAAACTATAGTTACGACTATATATTGGTTCCATTCGTTCCTAAAGTGGTTCAAAGCTATATTTAGAATATTATAATAATATATTCAACATTGGTTACTTCTTGGTCACCAATTTTGTGTACATTTCTCCAAATTCCCATTTGTACCAAAACGGGACGATTTTCTTCCCAAAGTTTCAAAACTATAGTTACGACTATATATTGGTTACATTCGTTTCTAAAGTGGTTCAAAGCTATATTTAGAATATTATACTAATATATTCAACATTGGTTACTCCTTGATCACCAATTTTGTCTACATTTCTTCAAATTTCCATTTGTACCAAAACGGGACGATTTCCTTCCCAAAGTTTCAAAACTATAGTTAGGACTATATATTGGTTAGAATCCCTTCTAAAGGGGTTCAAATCTATATTTAGACTATTATAATAATATATTGAACTTTGGTTACTCCTTAATCACCAATTTTGTCTACATTTCTTCAAATTCCCATTTCTACCAAAACGGGACGATTTTCTTCCCAAAGTTTCAAAACTATAGTTAGGACTATATATTGGTTAGAATCCATTCTAAAGGGGTTCAAAGCTATATTTAGACTATTATACTAATATATTGAACTTTGGTTACTCCTTAATCACCAATTTTGTCTACATTTCTTCAAATTCCCATTTGTACCAAAACGGGACGATTTCGTTCCCAAAGTTTCAAAACTTTACTTAGGACTATATATTGGTTAGAATCCATTCTAAAGGGCTTAAAAGCTATATTTAGACTATTATACTAATATATTGAACTTTGGTTACTCCTTGATCAACAATTTTGTCTACATTTCTTCAAATTCCCAATTGTACCAAAACGGGATGATTTCGTTCCCAAAGTTTCAAAACTATAGTTAGGACTATATATTGGTTAGAATCCCTTCTAAAGGGGTTCAAATCTATATTTAGACTATTATAGTAATATATTGAACTTTGGTTACTCCTTGGTCACCAATTTTGTTTACATTTCGTCAAATTCCCATTGGTACCAAAACGGGACGATTTTCTTCCCAAAGTTTCAAAACTATAGTTACGACTATATATTGGTTACATTCGTTTTTAAAGTGGTTCAAAGCTATATTTAGAATATTATACTAATATATTCAACATTGGTTACTCCTTGATCACCAATTTTGTCTACATTTCTTCAAATTTCCATTTCTACCAAAACGGGACGATTTTCTTCCCAAAGTTTCAAAACTATAGTTAGGACTATATATTGGTTAGAATCCCTTCTAAAGGGGTTCAAATCTATATTTAGACTATTATAGTAATATATTGAACTTTGGTTACTCCTTGGTCACCAATTTTGTTTACATTTCCTCAAATTCCCATTTGTACCAAAACGGGACGATTTTCTTCCCAAAGTTTCAAAACTATAGTTACGACTATATATTGGTTACATTCGTTTCTAAAGTGGTTCAAAGCTATATTTAGAATATTATACTAATATATTCAACATTGGTTACTCCTTGATCACCAATTTTGTCTACATTTCTTCAAATTTCCATTTCTACCAAAACGGGACAATTTTCTTCCCAAAGTTTCAAAACTATAGTTAGGACTATATATTGGTTAGAATCCATTCTAAAAGGGTTCAAAGCTATATTTAGACTATTATACTAATATATTGAACTTTGGTTACTCCTTAATCACCAATTTTGTCTACATTTCTTCAAATTCCCATTTGTACCAAAACGGGACGATTTCGTTCCCAAAGTTTCAAAACTTTACTTAGGACTATATATTGGTTAGAATCCATTCTAAAGGGCTTCAAAGCTATATTTAGACTATTATACTAATATATTGAACTTTGGTTACTCCTTGATCACCAATTTTGTCTACATTTCTTCAAATTCCCATTTGTACCAAAACGGGACGATTTCGTTCCCAAAGTTTCAAAACTATACTTAGGACTATATATTGGTTAGAATCCATTCTAAAGGGCTTCAAAGCTAATATTTAGACTATTATACTAATATATTGAACTTTGGTTACTCTTTGGTCACCAATTTTGTCTACATTTCTTCAAATTTCAATTTGTACCAAAACGGGACGATTTCCTTCCCAAAGTTTCAAAACTATAGTTAGGACTATATATTGGTTAGAATCCATTCTAAAGGGGTTCAAAGCTATATTTAGACTATTATACTAATATATTGAACTTTGGTTACTCCTTAATCACCAATTTTGTCTACATTTCTTCAAATTCCCATTTGTACCAAAACGGGACGATTTCGTTCCCAAAGTTTCAAAACTATACTTAGGACTATATATTGGTTAGAATCCATTCTAATGGGCTTCAAAGCTATATTTAGACTATTATACTAATATATTGAACTTTGGTTACTCTTTGGTCACCAATTTTGTCTACATTTCTTCAAATTTCAATTTGTACCAAAACGGGACGATTTCCTTCCCAAAGTTTAAAAACTATAGTTAGAACTATATATTGGTTAGAATCCCTTCTAAAGGGGTTCAAATCTATATTTAGACTATTATAGTAATATATTGAACTTTGGTTACTCCTTGGTCACCAATTTTGTTTACATTTCCTCAAATTCCCATTTGTACCAAAACGGGACGATTTTCTTCCCAAAGTTTCAAAACTATAGTTACGACTATATATTGGTTGCATTCGTTCCTAAAGTGGTTCAAAGCTATATTTAGAATATTATAATAATATATTCAACATTGGTTACTTTTTGGTCACCAATTTTGTCTACATTTCTCCAAATTCCCATTTGTACCAAAACGGGACGATTTTCTTCCCAAAGTTTCAAAACTATAGTTACGACTATATATTGGTTACATTCGTTTCTAAAGTGGTTCAAAGCTATATTTAGAATATTATACTAATATATTCAACATTGGTTACTCCTTGATCACCAATTTTGTCTACATTTCTTCAAATTTCCATTTCTACCAAAACGGGACGATTTTCTTCCCAAAGTTTCAAAACTATAGTTAGGACTATATATTGGTTAGAATCCATTCTAAAGGGGTTCAAAGCTATATTTAGACTATTATACTAATATATTGAACTTTGGTTACTCCTTGATCACCAATTTTGTCTACATTTCTTCAAATTCCCATTTGTACCAAAACGGGACGATTTTCTTCCCAAAGTTTCAAAACTATAGTTAGGACTATATATTGGTTAGAATCCATTCTAAAGGGGTTCAAAGCTATATTTAGACTATTATACTAATATATTGAACTTTGGTTACTCCTTAATCACCAATTTTGTCTACATTTCTTCAAATTTCCATTTCTACCAAAACGGGACGATTTTCTTCCCAAAGTTTCAAAACTATAGTTAGGACTATATATTGGTTAGAATCCATTCTAAAGGGGTTCAAAGCTATATTAGAATATTATACTAATATATTGAACTTTGGTTACTCCTTGATCACCAATTTTGTCTACATTTCTTCAAATTCCCATTTGTACCAAAACGGGACGATTTCGTTCCCAAAGTTTCAAAACTATACTTAGGACTATATATTGGTTAGAATCCATTCTAAAGGGCTTCAAAGCTAATATTTAGACTATTATACTAATATATTGAACTTTGGTTACTCTTTGGTCACCAATTTTGTCTACATTTCTTCAAATTTCAATTTGTACCAAAACGGGACGATTTCCTTCCCAAAGTTTCAAAACTATAGTTAGGACTATATATTGGTTAGAATCCCTTCTAAAGGGGTTCAAATCTATATTTAGACTATTATAGTAATATATTGAACTTTGGTTACTCCTTGGTCACCAATTTTGTTTACATTTCCTCAAATTCCCATTTGTACCAAAACGGGACGATTTTCTTCCCAAAGTTTCAAAACTATAGTTACGACTATATATTGGTTGCATTCGTTCCTAAAGTGGTTCAAAGCTATATTTAGAATATTATAATAATATATTCAACATTGGTTACTTTTTGGTCACCAATTTTGTCTACATTTCTCCAAATTCCCATTTGTACCAAAACGGGACGATTTTCTTCCCAAAGTTTCAAAACTATAGTTACGACTATATATTGGTTACATTCGTTTCTAAAGTGGTTCAAAGCTATATTTAGAATATTATACTAATATATTCAACATTGGTTACTCCTTGATCACCAATTTTGTCTACATTTCTTCAAATTTCCATTTCTACCAAAACGGGACGATTTTCTTCCCAAAGTTTCAAAACTATAGTTAGGACTATATATTGGTTAGAATCCATTCTAAAGGGGTTCAAAGCTATATTAGAATATTATACTAATATATTGAACTTTGGTTACTCCTTGATCACCAATTTTGTCTACATTTCTTCAAATTCCCAATTGTACCAAAACGGGATGATTTCGTTCCCAAAGTTTCAAAACTATAGTTAGGACTATATATTGGTTAGAATCCCTTCTAAAGGGGTTCAAATCTATATTTAGACTATTATAGTAATATATTGAACTTTGGTTACTCCTTGGTCACCAATTTTGTTTACATTTCGTCAAATTCCCATTGGTACCAAAACGGGACGATTTTCTTCCCAAAGTTTCAAAACTATAGTTACGACTATATATTGGTTACATTCGTTTTTAAAGTGGTTCAAAGCTATATTTAGAATATTATACTAATATATTCAACATTGGTTACTCCTTGATCACCAATTTTGTCTACATTTCTTCAAATTTCCATTTCTACCAAAACGGGACGATTTTCTTCCCAAAGTTTCAAAACTATAGTTAGGACTATATATTGGTTAGAATCCCTTCTAAAGGGGTTCAAATCTATATTTAGACTATTATAGTAATATATTGAACTTTGGTTACTCCTTGGTCACCAATTTTGTTTACATTTCCTCAAATTCCCATTTGTACCAAAACGGGACGATTTTCTTCCCAAAGTTTCAAAACTATAGTTACGACTATATATTGGTTACATTCGTTTCTAAAGTGGTTCAAAGCTATATTTAGAATATTATACTAATATATTCAACATTGGTTACTCCTTGATCACCAATTTTGTCTACATTTCTTCAAATTTCCATTTCTACCAAAACGGGACAATTTTCTTCCCAAAGTTTCAAAACTATAGTTAGGACTATATATTGGTTAGAATCCATTCTAAAAGGGTTCAAAGCTATATTTAGACTATTATACTAATATATTGAACTTTGGTTACTCCTTAATCACCAATTTTGTCTACATTTCTTCAAATTCCCATTTGTACCAAAACGGGACGATTTCGTTCCCAAAGTTTCAAAACTTTACTTAGGACTATATATTGGTTAGAATCCATTCTAAAGGGCTTCAAAGCTATATTTAGACTATTATACTAATATATTGAACTTTGGTTACTCCTTGATCACCAATTTTGTCTACATTTCTTCAAATTCCCATTTGTACCAAAACGGGACGATTTCGTTCCCAAAGTTTCAAAACTATACTTAGGACTATATATTGGTTAGAATCCATTCTAAAGGGCTTCAAAGCTAATATTTAGACTATTATACTAATATATTGAACTTTGGTTACTCTTTGGTCACCAATTTTGTCTACATTTCTTCAAATTTCAATTTGTACCAAAACGGGACGATTTCCTTCCCAAAGTTTCAAAACTATAGTTAGGACTATATATTGGTTAGAATCCATTCTAAAGGGGTTCAAAGCTATATTAGAATATTATACTAATATATTGAACTTTGGTTACTCCTTGATCACCAATTTTGTCTACATTTCTTCAAATTCCCATTTGTACCAAAACGGGACGATTTCGTTCCCAAAGTTTCAAAACTATACTTAGGACTATATATTGGTTAGAATCCATTCTAATGGGCTTCAAAGCTATATTTAGACTATTATACTAATATATTGAACTTTGGTTACTCTTTGGTCACCAATTTTGTCTACATTTCTTCAAATTTCAATTTGTACCAAAACGGGACGATTTCCTTCCCAAAGTTTAAAAACTATAGTTAGAACTATATATTGGTTAGAATCCCTTCTAAAGGGGTTCAAATCTATATTTAGACTATTATAGTAATATATTGAACTTTGGTTACTCCTTGGTCACCAATTTTGTTTACATTTCCTCAAATTCCCATTTGTACCAAAACGGGACGATTTTCTTCCCAAAGTTTCAAAACTATAGTTACGACTATATATTGGTTGCATTCGTTCCTAAAGTGGTTCAAAGCTATATTTAGAATATTATAATAATATATTCAACATTGGTTACTTTTTGGTCACCAATTTTGTCTACATTTCTCCAAATTCCCATTTGTACCAAAACGGGACGATTTTCTTCCCAAAGTTTCAAAACTATAGTTACGACTATATATTGGTTACATTCGTTTCTAAAGTGGTTCAAAGCTATATTTAGAATATTATACTAATATATTCAACATTGGTTACTCCTTGATCACCAATTTTGTCTACATTTCTTCAAATTTCCATTTCTACCAAAACGGGACGATTTTCTTCCCAAAGTTTCAAAACTATAGTTAGGACTATATATTGGTTAGAATCCATTCTAAAGGGGTTCAAAGCTATATTTAGACTATTATACTAATATATTGAACTTTGGTTACTCCTTGATCACCAATTTTGTCTACATTTCTTCAAATTCCCATTTGTACCAAAACGGGACGATTTTCTTCCCAAAGTTTCAAAACTATAGTTAGGACTATATATTGGTTAGAATCCATTCTAAAGGGGTTCAAAGCTATATTTAGACTATTATACTAATATATTGAACTTTGGTTACTCCTTAATCACCAATTTTGTCTACATTTCTTCAAATTTCCATTTCTACCAAAACGGGACGATTTTCTTCCCAAAGTTTCAAAACTATAGTTACGACTATATATTGGTTAGAATCCATTCTAAAGGGGTTCAAAGCTATATTAGAATATTATACTAATATATTTAACTTTGGTTACTCCTTGATCACCAATTTTGTCTACATTTCTTCAAATTCCCATTTGTACCAAAACGGGACGATTTCGTTCCCAAAGTTTCAAAACTATACTTAGGACTATATATTGGTTAGAATCCATTCTAAAGGGCTTCAAAGCTAATATTTAGACTATTATACTAATATATTGAACTTTGGTTACTCCTTGATCACCAATTTTGTCTACATTTCCTCAAATTCCCATTTGTACCAAAACGGGACGATTTTCTTCCCAAAGTTTCAAAACTATAGTTACGACTATATATTGGTTCCATTCGTTCCTAAAGTGGTTCAAAGCTATATTTAGAATATTATAATAATATATTCAACATTGGTTACTTCTTGGTCACCAATTTTGTCTACATTTCTCCAAATTCCCATTTGTACCAAAACGGGACGATTTTCTTCCCAAAGTTTCAAAACTATAGTTACGACTATATATTGGTTACATTCGTTTCTAAAGTGGTTCAAAGCTATATTTAGAATATTATACTAATATATTCAACATTGGTTACTCCTTGATCACCAATTTTGTCTACATTTCTTCAAATTTCCATTTGTACCAAAACGGGACGATTTCCTTCCCAAAGTTTCAAAACTATAGTTAGGACTATATATTGGTTAGAATCCCTTCTAAAGGGGTTCAAATCTATATTTAGACTATTATAATAATATATTGAACTTTGGTTACTCCTTAATCACCAATTTTGTCTACATTTCTTCAAATTCCCATTTCTACCAAAACGGGACGATTTTCTTCCCAAAGTTTCAAAACTATAGTTAGGACTATATATTGGTTAGAATCCATTCTAAAGGGGTTCAAAGCTATATTTAGACTATTATACTAATATATTGAACTTTGGTTACTCCTTAATCACCAATTTTGTCTACATTTCTTCAAATTCCCATTTGTACCAAAACGGGACGATTTCGTTCCCAAAGTTTCAAAACTTTACTTAGGACTATATATTGGTTAGAATCCATTCTAAAGGGCTTAAAAGCTATATTTAGACTATTATACTAATATATTGAACTTTGGTTACTCCTTGATCAACAATTTTGTCTACATTTCTTCAAATTCCCAATTGTACCAAAACGGGATGATTTCGTTCCCAAAGTTTCAAAACTATAGTTAGGACTATATATTGGTTAGAATCCCTTCTAAAGGGGTTCAAATCTATATTTAGACTATTATAGTAATATATTGAACTTTGGTTACTCCTTGGTCACCAATTTTGTTTACATTTCGTCAAATTCCCATTGGTACCAAAACGGGACGATTTTCTTCCCAAAGTTTCAAAACTATAGTTACGACTATATATTGGTTACATTCGTTTTTAAAGTGGTTCAAAGCTATATTTAGAATATTATACTAATATATTCAACATTGGTTACTCCTTGATCACCAATTTTGTCTACATTTCTTCAAATTTCCATTTCTACCAAAACGGGACGATTTTCTTCCCAAAGTTTCAAAACTATAGTTAGGACTATATATTGGTTAGAATCCCTTCTAAAGGGGTTCAAATCTATATTTAGACTATTATAGTAATATATTGAACTTTGGTTACTCCTTGGTCACCAATTTTGTTTACATTTCCTCAAATTCCCATTTGTACCAAAACGGGACGATTTTCTTCCCAAAGTTTCAAAACTATAGTTACGACTATATATTGGTTACATTCGTTTCTAAAGTGGTTCAAAGCTATATTTAGAATATTATACTAATATATTCAACATTGGTTACTCCTTGATCACCAATTTTGTCTACATTTCTTCAAATTTCCATTTCTACCAAAACGGGACAATTTTCTTCCCAAAGTTTCAAAACTATAGTTAGGACTATATATTGGTTAGAATCCATTCTAAAAGGGTTCAAAGCTATATTTAGACTATTATACTAATATATTGAACTTTGGTTACTCCTTAATCACCAATTTTGTCTACATTTCTTCAAATTCCCATTTGTACCAAAACGGGACGATTTCGTTCCCAAAGTTTCAAAACTTTACTTAGGACTATATATTGGTTAGAATCCATTCTAAAGGGCTTCAAAGCTATATTTAGACTATTATACTAATATATTGAACTTTGGTTACTCCTTGATCACCAATTTTGTCTACATTTCTTCAAATTCCCATTTGTACCAAAACGGGACGATTTCGTTCCCAAAGTTTCAAAACTATACTTAGGACTATATATTGGTTAGAATCCATTCTAAAGGGCTTCAAAGCTAATATTTAGACTATTATACTAATATATTGAACTTTGGTTACTCTTTGGTCACCAATTTTGTCTACATTTCTTCAAATTTCAATTTGTACCAAAACGGGACGATTTCCTTCCCAAAGTTTCAAAACTATAGTTAGGACTATATATTGGTTAGAATCCATTCTAAAGGGGTTCAAAGCTATATTTAGACTATTATACTAATATATTGAACTTTGGTTACTCCTTAATCACCAATTTTGTCTACATTTCTTCAAATTCCCATTTGTACCAAAACGGGACGATTTCGTTCCCAAAGTTTCAAAACTATACTTAGGACTATATATTGGTTAGAATCCATTCTAATGGGCTTCAAAGCTATATTTAGACTATTATACTAATATATTGAACTTTGGTTACTCTTTGGTCACCAATTTTGTCTACATTTCTTCAAATTTCAATTTGTACCAAAACGGGACGATTTCCTTCCCAAAGTTTAAAAACTATAGTTAGAACTATATATTGGTTAGAATCCCTTCTAAAGGGGTTCAAATCTATATTTAGACTATTATAGTAATATATTGAACTTTGGTTACTCCTTGGTCACCAATTTTGTTTACATTTCCTCAAATTCCCATTTGTACCAAAACGGGACGATTTTCTTCCCAAAGTTTCAAAACTATAGTTACGACTATATATTGGTTGCATTCGTTCCTAAAGTGGTTCAAAGCTATATTTAGAATATTATAATAATATATTCAACATTGGTTACTTTTTGGTCACCAATTTTGTCTACATTTCTCCAAATTCCCATTTGTACCAAAACGGGACGATTTTCTTCCCAAAGTTTCAAAACTATAGTTACGACTATATATTGGTTACATTCGTTTCTAAAGTGGTTCAAAGCTATATTTAGAATATTATACTAATATATTCAACATTGGTTACTCCTTGATCACCAATTTTGTCTACATTTCTTCAAATTTCCATTTCTACCAAAACGGGACGATTTTCTTCCCAAAGTTTCAAAACTATAGTTAGGACTATATATTGGTTAGAATCCATTCTAAAGGGGTTCAAAGCTATATTTAGACTATTATACTAATATATTGAACTTTGGTTACTCCTTGATCACCAATTTTGTCTACATTTCTTCAAATTCCCATTTGTACCAAAACGGGACGATTTTCTTCCCAAAGTTTCAAAACTATAGTTAGGACTATATATTGGTTAGAATCCATTCTAAAGGGGTTCAAAGCTATATTTAGACTATTATACTAATATATTGAACTTTGGTTACTCCTTAATCACCAATTTTATCTACATTTCTTCAAATTTCCATTTCTACCAAAACGGGACGATTTTCTTCCCAAAGTTTCAAAACTATAGTTAGGACTATATATTGGTTAGAATCCATTCTAAAGGGGTTCAAAGCTATATTAGAATATTATACTAATATATTGAACTTTGGTTACTCCTTGATCACCAATTTTGTCTACATTTCTTCAAATTCCCATTTGTACCAAAACGGGACGATTTCGTTCCCAAAGTTTCAAAACTATACTTAGGACTATATATTGGTTAGAATCCATTCTAAAGGGCTTCAAAGCTAATATTTAGACTATTATACTAATATATTGAACTTTGGTTACTCTTTGGTCACCAATTTTGTCTACATTTCTTCAAATTTCAATTTGTACCAAAACGGGACGATTTCCTTCCCAAAGTTTCAAAACTATAGTTAGGACTATATATTGGTTAGAATCCCTTCTAAAGGGGTTCAAATCTATATTTAGACTATTATAGTAATATATTGAACTTTGGTTACTCCTTGGTCACCAATTTTGTTTACATTTCCTCAAATTCCCATTTGTACCAAAATGGGACGATTTTCTTCCCAAAGTTTCAAAACTATAGTTACGACTATATATTGGTTGCATTCGTTCCTAAAGTGGTTCAAAGCTATATTTAGAATATTATAATAATATATTCAACATTGGTTACTTTTTGGTCACCAATTTTGTCTACATTTCTCCAAATTCCCATTTGTACCAAAACGGGACGATTTTCTTCCCAAAGTTTCAAAACTATAGTTACGACTATATATTGGTTACATTCGTTTCTAAAGTGGTTCAAAGCTATATTTAGAATATTATACTAATATATTCAACATTGGTTACTCCTTGATCACCAATTTTGTCTACATTTCTTCAAATTTCCATTTCTACCAAAACGGGACGATTTTCTTCCCAAAGTTTCAAAACTATAGTTAGGACTATATATTGGTTAGAATCCATTCTAAAGGGGTTCAAAGCTATATTTAGACTATTATACTAATATATTGAACTTTGGTTACTCCTTGATCACCAATTTTGTCTACATTTCTTCAAATTCCCATTTGTACCAAAACGGGACGATTTTCTTCCCAAAGTTTCAAAACTATAGTTAGGACTATATATTGGTTAGAATCCATTCTAAAGGGGTTCAAAGCTATATTTAGACTATTATACTAATATATTGAACTTTGGTTACTCCTTAATCACCAATTTTGTCTACATTTCTTCAAATTTCCATTTCTACCAAAACGGGACGATTTTCTTCCCAAAGTTTCAAAACTATAGTTAGGACTATATATTGGTTAGAATCCATTCTAAAGGGGTTCAAAGCTATATTAGAATATTATACTAATATATTGAACTTTGGTTACTCCTTGATCACCAATTTTGTCTACATTTCTTCAAATTCCCATTTGTACCAAAACGGGACGATTTCGTTCCCAAAGTTTCAAAACTATACTTAGGACTATATATTGGTTAGAATCCATTCTAAAGGGCTTCAAAGCTAATATTTAGACTATTATACTAATATATTGAACTTTGGTTACTCTTTGGTCACCAATTTTGTCTACATTTCTTCAAATTTCAATTTGTACCAAAACGGGACGATTTCCTTCCCAAAGTTTCAAAACTATAGTTAGGACTATATATTGGTTAGAATCCCTTCTAAAGGGGTTCAAATCTATATTTAGACTATTATAGTAATATATTGAACTTTGGTTACTCCTTGGTCACCAATTTTGTTTACATTTCTTCAAATTCCCATTTGTACCAAAACGGGACGATTTCGTTCCCAAAGTTTCAAAACTATACTTAGGACTATATATTGGTTAGAATCCATTCTAAAGGGCTTCAAAGCTATATTTAGACTATTATACTAATATATTGAATTTTTGTTACTCTTTGGTCACCAATTTTGTCTACATTTCTTCAAATTCCCATTTGTACCAAAACGGGACGATTTTCTTCCCAAAGTTTCAAAACTATAGTTACGACTATATATATTGGTTACATTCGTTTCTAAAGTGGTTCAAAGCTATATTTAGAATATTATACTAATATATTCAACATTGGTTACTCCTTGATCACCAATTTTGTCTACATTTCTTCAAATTTCCATTTGTACCAAAACGGGACGATTTCCTTCCCAAAGTTTCAAAACTATAGTTAGGACTATATATTGGTTAGAATCCATTCTAAAGGGGTTCAAAGCTATATTAGACTATTATACTAATATATTGAACTTTGGTTACTCCTTGATCACCAATTTTGTCTACATTTCTTCAAATTCCCATTTGTACCAAAACGGGACGATTTCGTTCCCAAAGTTTCAAAACTATACTTAGGACTATATATTGGTTAGAATCCATTCTAAAGGGCTTCAAAGCTAATATTTAGACTATTATACTAATATATTGAACTTTGGTTACTCTTTGGTCACCAATTTTGTCTACATTTCTTCAAATTTCAATTTGTACCAAAACGGGACGATTTCCTTCCCAAAGTTTCAAAACTATAGTTAGGACTATATATTGGTTAGAATCCCTTCTAAAGGGGTTCAAATCTATATTTAGACTATTATAGTAATATATTGAACTTTGGTTACTCCTTGGTCACCAATTTTGTCTATATTTCTCCAAATTTCCATTTGTACCAAAACAGGACGATTTTCTTCCCAAAGTTTCAAAACTATAGTTACGACTATATATTGGTTCCATTCGTTCCTAAAGTGGTTCAAAGCTATATTTAGAATATTATAATAATATATTCAACATTGGTTACTTCTTGGTCACCAATTTTGTCTACATTTCTCCAAATTCCCATTTGTACCAAAACGGGACGATTTTCTTCCCAAAGTTTCAAAACTATAGTTACGACTATATATTGGTTACATTCGTTTCTAAAGTGGTTCAAAGCTATATTTAGAATATTATACTAATATATTCAACATTGGTTACTCCTTGATCACCAATTTTGTCTACATTTCTTCAAATTTCCATTTGTACCAAAACGGGACGATTTCCTTCCCAAAGTTTCAAAACTATAGTTAGGACTATATATTGGTTAGAATCCCTTCTAAAGGGGTTCAAATCTATATTTAGACTATTATAATAATATATTGAACTTTGGTTACTCCTTGATCACCAATTTTGTCTACATTTCTTCAAATTTCCATTTGTACCAAAACGGGACGATTTCCTTCCCAAAGTTTCAAAACTATAGTTAGGACTATATATTGGTTAGAATCCATTCTAAAGGGGTTCAAAGCTATATTAGACTATTATACTAATATATTGAACTTTGGTTACTCCTTGATCACCAATTTTGTCTACATTTCTTCAAATTCCCATTTGTACCAAAACGGGACGATTTCGTTCCCAAAGTTTCAAAACTATACTTAGGACTATATATTGGTTAGAATCCATTCTAAAGGGCTTCAAAGCTAATATTTAGACTATTATACTAATATATTGAACTTTGGTTACTCTTTGGTCACCAATTTTGTCTACATTTCTTCAAATTTCAATTTGTACCAAAACGGGACGATTTTCTTCCCAAAGTTTCAAAACTATAGTTAGGACTATATATTGGTTAGAATCCATTCTAAAGGGGTTCAAAGCTATATTTAGACTATTATACTAATATATTGAACTTTGGTTACTCCTTGATCACCAATTTTGTCTACATTTCTTCAAATTCCCATTTGTACCAAAACGGGACGATTTTCTTCCCAAAGTTTCAAAACTATAGTTAGGACTATATATTGGTTAGAATCCATTCTAAAGGGGTTCAAAGCTATATTTAGACTATTATACTAATATATTGAACTTTGGTTACTCCTTAATCACCAATTTTGTCTACATTTCTTCAAATTTCCATTTCTACCAAAACGGGACGATTTTCTTCCCAAAGTTTCAAAACTATAGTTAGGACTATATATTGGTTAGAATCCATTCTAAAGGGGTTCAAAGCTATATTAGAATATTATACTAATATATTGAACTTTGGTTACTCCTTGATCACCAATTTTGTCTACATTTCTTCAAATTCCCATTTGTACCAAAACGGGACGATTTCGTTCCCAAAGTTTCAAAACTATACTTAGGACTATATATTGGTTAGAATCCATTCTAAAGGGCTTCAAAGCTAATATTTAGACTATTATACTAATATATTGAACTTTGGTTACTCTTTGGTCACCAATTTTGTCTACATTTCTTCAAATTTCAATTTGTACCAAAACGGGACGATTTCCTTCCCAAAGTTTCAAAACTATAGTTAGGACTATATATTGGTTAGAATCCCTTCTAAAGGGGTTCAAATCTATATTTAGACTATTATAGTAATATATTGAACTTTGGTTACTCCTTGGTCACCAATTTTGTTTACATTTCTTCAAATTCCCATTTGTACCAAAACGGGACGATTTCGTTCCCAAAGTTTCAAAACTATACTTAGGACTATATATTGGTTAGAATCCATTCTAAAGGGCTTCAAAGCTATATTTAGACTATTATACTAATATATTGAATTTTTGTTACTCTTTGGTCACCAATTTTGTCTACATTTCTTCAAATTCCCATTTGTACCAAAACGGGACGATTTTCTTCCCAAAGTTTCAAAACTATAGTTACGACTATATATATTGGTTACATTCGTTTCTAAAGTGGTTCAAAGCTATATTTAGAATATTATACTAATATATTCAACATTGGTTACTCCTTGATCACCAATTTTGTCTACATTTCTTCAAATTTCCATTTGTACCAAAACGGGACGATTTCCTTCCCAAAGTTTCAAAACTATAGTTAGGACTATATATTGGTTAGAATCCATTCTAAAGGGGTTCAAAGCTATATTAGACTATTATACTAATATATTGAACTTTGGTTACTCCTTGATCACCAATTTTGTCTACATTTCTTCAAATTCCCATTTGTACCAAAACGGGACGATTTCGTTCCCAAAGTTTCAAAACTATACTTAGGACTATATATTGGTTAGAATCCATTCTAAAGGGCTTCAAAGCTAATATTTAGACTATTATACTAATATATTGAACTTTGGTTACTCTTTGGTCACCAATTTTGTCTACATTTCTTCAAATTTCAATTTGTACCAAAACGGGACGATTTCCTTCCCAAAGTTTCAAAACTATAGTTAGGACTATATATTGGTTAGAATCCCTTCTAAAGGGGTTCAAATCTATATTTAGACTATTATAGTAATATATTGAACTTTGGTTACTCCTTGGTCACCAATTTTGTCTATATTTCTCCAAATTTCCATTTGTACCAAAACAGGACGATTTTCTTCCCAAAGTTTCAAAACTATAGTTACGACTATATATTGGTTCCATTCGTTCCTAAAGTGGTTCAAAGCTATATTTAGAATATTATAATAATATATTCAACATTGGTTACTTCTTGGTCACCAATTTTGTCTACATTTCTCCAAATTCCCATTTGTACCAAAACGGGACGATTTTCTTCCCAAAGTTTCAAAACTATAGTTACGACTATATATTGGTTACATTCGTTTCTAAAGTGGTTCAAAGCTATATTTAGAATATTATACTAATATATTCAACATTGGTTACTCCTTGATCACCAATTTTGTCTACATTTCTTCAAATTTCCATTTGTACCAAAACGGGACGATTTCCTTCCCAAAGTTTCAAAACTATAGTTAGGACTATATATTGGTTAGAATCCCTTCTAAAGGGGTTCAAATCTATATTTAGACTATTATAATAATATATTGAACTTTGGTTACTCCTTGATCACCAATTTTGTCTACATTTCTTCAAATTTCCATTTGTACCAAAACGGGACGATTTCCTTCCCAAAGTTTCAAAACTATAGTTAGGACTATATATTGGTTAGAATCCATTCTAAAGGGGTTCAAAGCTATATTAGACTATTATACTAATATATTGAACTTTGGTTACTCCTTGATCACCAATTTTGTCTACATTTCTTCAAATTCCCATTTGTACCAAAACGGGACGATTTCGTTCCCAAAGTTTCAAAACTATACTTAGGACTATATATTGGTTAGAATCCATTCTAAAGGGCTTCAAAGCTAATATTTAGACTATTATACTAATATATTGAACTTTGGTTACTCTTTGGTCACCAATTTTGTCTACATTTCTTCAAATTTCAATTTGTACCAAAACGGGACGATTTCCTTCCCAAAGTTTCAAAACTATAGTTAGGACTATATATTGGTTAGAATCCCTTCTAAAGGGGTTCAAATCTATATTTAGACTATTATAGTAATATATTGAACTTTGGTTACTCCTTGGTCACCAATTTTGTCTATATTTCTCCAAATTTCCATTTGTACCAAAACGGGACGATTTTCTTCCCAAAGTTTCAAAACTATAGTTACGACTATATATTGGTTCCATTCGTTCCTAAAGTGGTTCAAAGCTATATTTAGAATATTATAATAATATATTCAACATTGGTTACTTCTTGGTCACCAATTTTGTCTACATTTCTCCAAATTCCCATTTGTACCAAAACGGGACGATTTTCTTCCCAAAGTTTCAAAACTATAGTTACGACTATATATTGGTTACATTCGTTTCTAAAGTGGTTCAAAGCTATATTTAGAATATTATACTAATATATTCAACATTGGTTACTCCTTGATCACCAATTTTGTCTACATTTCTTCAAATTTCCATTTGTACCAAAACGGGACGATTTCCTTCCCAAAGTTTCAAAACTATAGTTAGGACTATATATTGGTTAGAATCCCTTCTAAAGGGGTTCAAATCTATATTTAGACTATTATAATAATATATTGAACTTTGGTTACTCCTTAATCACCAATTTTGTCTACATTTCTTCAAATTCCCATTTCTACCAAAACGGGACGATTTTCTTCCCAAAGTTTCAAAACTATAGTTAGGACTATATATTGGTTAGAATCCCTTCTAAAGGGGTTCAAATCTATATTTAGACTATTATAATAATATATTGAACTTTGGTTACTCCTTAATCACCAATTTTGTCTACATTTCTTCAAATTCCCATTTGTACCAAAACGGGACGATTTCGTTCCCAAAGTTTCAAAACTATACTTAGGCCTATATATTGGTTAGAATCCATTCTAAAGGGCTTCAAAGCTATATTTAGACTATTATACTAATATATTGAACTTTGGTTACTCCTTGATCACCAATTTTGTCTACATTTCTTCAAATTTCAATTTGTACCAAAACGGGACGATTTCCTTCCCAAAGTTTCAAAACTATAGTTAGGACTATATATTGGTTAGAATCCCTTCTAAAGGGGTTCAAATCTATATTTAGACTATTATAGTAATATATTGAACTTTGGTTACTCCTTGGTCACCAATTTTGTTTACATTTCCTCAAATTCCCATTTGTACCAAAACGGGACGATTTTCTTCCCAAAGTTTCAAAACTATAGTTACGACTATATATTGGTTACATTCGTTTCTAAAGTGGTTCAAAGCTATATTTAGAATATTATACTAATATATTCAACATTGGTTACTCCTTGATCACCAATTTTGTCTACATTTCTTCAAATTTCCATTTGTACCAAAACGGGACGATTTCCTTCCCAAAGTTTCAAAACTATAGTTAGGACTATATATTGGTTAGAATCCCTTCTAAAGGGGTTCAAATCTATATTTAGACTATTATAATAATATATTGAACTTTGGTTACTCCTTGATCACCAATTTTGTCTACATTTCTTCAAATTTCCATTTGTACCAAAACGGGACGATTTCCTTCCCAAAGTTTCAAAACTATAGTTAGGACTATATATTGGTTAGAATCCATTCTAAAGGGGTTCAAAGCTATATTAGACTATTATACTAATATATTGAACTTTGGTTACTCCTTGATCACCAATTTTGTCTACATTTCTTCAAATTCCCATTTGTACCAAAACGGGACGATTTCGTTCCCAAAGTTTAAAAACTATACTTAGGACTATATATTGGTTAGAATCCATTCTAAAGGGCTTCAAAGCTAATATTTAGACTATTATACTAATATATTGAACTTTGGTTACTCTTTGGTCACCAATTTTGTCTACATTTCTTCAAATTTCAATTTGTACCAAAACGGGACGATTTCCTTCCCACAGTTTCAAAACTATAGTTAGGACTATATATTGGTTAGAATCCCTTCTAAAGGGGTTCAAATCTATATTTAGACTATTATAGTAATATATTGAACTTTGTTTACTCCTTGGTCACCAATTTTGTCTATATTTCTCCAAATTTCCATTTGTACCAAAACGGGACGATTTTCTTCCCAAAGTTTCAAAACTATAGTTACGACTATATATTGGTTCCATTCGTTCCTAAAGTGGTTCAAAGCTATATTTAGAATATTATAATAATATATTCAACATTGGTTACTTCTTGGTCACCAATTTTGTCTACATTTCTCCAAATTCCCATTTGTACCAAAACGGGACGATTTTCTTCCCAAAGTTTCAAAACTATAGTTACGACTATATATTGGTTACATTCGTTTCTAAAGTGGTTCAAAGCTATATTTAGAATATTATACTAATATATTCAACATTGGTTACTCCTTAATCACCAATTTTGTCTACATTTCTTCAAATTTCCATTTGTACCAAAACGGGACGATTTCCTTCCCAAAGTTTCAAAACTATAGTTAGGACTATATATTGGTTAGAATCCCTTCTAAAGGGGTTCAAATCTATATTTAGACTATTATAGTAATATATTGAACTTTGGTTACTCCTTGGTCACCAATTTTGTCTACATTTCTTCAAATTCCCATTTGTACCAAAACGGGACGATTTCGTTCCCAAAGTTTCAAAACTATACTTAGGACTATATATTGGTTAGAATCCATTCTAAAGGGCTTCAAAGCTAATATTTAGACTATTATACTAATATATTGAACTTTGGTTACTCTTTGGTCACCAATTTTGTCTACATTTCTTCAAATTTCAATTTGTACCAAAACGGGACGATTTCCTTCCCAAAGTTTCAAAACTATAGTTAGGACTATATATTGGTTAGAATCCCTTCTAAAGGGGTTCAAATCTATATTTAGACTATTATAGTAATATATTGAACTTTGGTTACTCCTTGGTCACCAATTTTGTCTATATTTCTCCAAATTTCCATTTGTACCAAAACGGGACGATTTTCTTCCCAAAGTTTCAAAACTATAGTTATGACTATATATTGGTTCCATTCGTTCCTAAAGTGGTTCAAAGCTATATTTAGAATATTATAATAATATATTCAACATTGGTTACTTCTTGGTCACCAATTTTGTCTACATTTCTCCAAATTCCCATTTGTACCAAAACGGGACGATTTTCTTCCCAAAGTTTCAAAACTATAGTTACGACTATATATTGGTTACATTCGTTTCTAAAGTGGTTCAAAGCTATATTTAGAATATTATACTAATATATTCAACATTGGTTACTCCTTGATCACCAATTTTGTCTACATTTCTTCAAATTTCCATTTCTACCAAAACGAGACGATTTTCTTCCCAAAGTTTCAAAACTATAGTTAGGACTATATATTGGTTAGAATCCATTCTAAAGGGGTTCAAAGCTATATTTAGACTATTATACTAATATATTGAACTTTGGTTACTCCTTAATCACCAATTTTTTCTACATTTCTTCAAATTCCCATTTGTACCAAAACGGGACGATTTCGTTCCCAAAGTTTCAAAACTTTACTTAGGACTATATATTGGTTAGAATCAATTCTAAAGGGCTTAAAAGCTATATTTAGACTATTATACTAATATATTGAACTTTGGTTACTCGTTGATCACCAATTTTGTCTACATTTCTTCAAATTCCCAATTGTACCAAAACGGGACGATTTCGTTCCCAAAGTTTCAAAACTATAGTTAGGACTATATATTGGTTAGAATCCCTTCTAAAGGGGTTCAAATCTATATTTAGACTATTATAGTAATATATTGAACTTTGGTTACTCCTTGGTCACCAATTTTGTCTACATTTCTTCAAATTTCCATTTGTACCAAAACGGGACGATTTCCTTCCCAAAGTTTCAAAACTATAGTTAGGACTATATATTGGTTAGAATCCCTTCTAAAGGGGTTCAAATCTATATTTAGACTATTATAATAATATATTGAACTTTGGTTACTCCTTGATCACCAATTTTGTCTACATTTCTTCAAATTTCCATTTGTACCAAAACGGGACGATTTCCTTCCCAAAGTTTCAAAACTATAGTTAGGACTATATATTGGTTAGAATCCATTCTAAAGGGGTTCAAAGCTATATTAGACTATTATACTAATATATTGAACTTTGGTTACTCCTTGATCACCAATTTTGTCTACATTTCTTCAAATTCCCATTTGTACCAAAACGGGACGATTTCGTTCCCAAAGTTTCAAAACTATACTTAGGACTATATATTGGTTAGAATCCATTCTAAAGGGCTTCAAAGCTAATATTTAGACTATTATACTAATATATTGAACTTTGGTTACTCTTTGGTCACCAATTTTGTCTACATTTCTTCAAATTTCAATTTGTACCAAAACGGGACGATTTCCTTCCCAAAGTTTCAAAACTATAGTTAGGACTATATATTGGTTAGAATCCCTTCTAAAGGGGTTCAAATCTATATTTAGACTATTATAGTAATATATTGAACTTTGGTTACTCCTTGGTCACCAATTTTGTCTATATTTCTCCAAATTTCCATTTGTACCAAAACGGGACGATTTTCTTCCCAAAGTTTCAAAACTATAGTTACGACTATATATTGGTTCCATTCGTTCCTAAAGTGGTTCAAAGCTATATTTAGAATATTATAATAATATATTCAACATTGGTTACTTCTTGGTCACCAATTTTGTCTACATTTCTCCAAATTCCCATTTGTACCAAAACGGGACGATTTTCTTCCCAAAGTTTCAAAACTATATTTACGACTATATATTGGTTACATTCGTTTCTAAAGTGGTTCAAAGCTATATTTAGAATATTATACTAATATATTCAACATTGGTTACTCCTTGATCACCAATTTTGTCTACATTTCTTCAAATTTCCATTTGTACCAAAACGGGACGATTTCCTTCCCAAAGTTTCAAAACTATAGTTAGGACTATATATTGGTTAGAATCCCTTATAAAGGGGTTCAAATCTATATTTAGACTATTATAATAATATATTGAACTTTGGTTACTCCTTAATCACCAATTTTGTCTACATTTCTTCAAATTCCCATTTCTACCAAAACGGGACGATTTTCTTCCCAAAGTTTCAAAACTATAGTTAGGACTATATATTGGTTAGAATCCCTTCTAAAGGGGTTCAAATCTATATTTAGACTATTATAATAATATATTGAACTTTGGTTACTCCTTAATCACCAATTTTGTCTACATTTCTTCAAATTCCCATTTGTACCAAAACGGGACGATTTCGTTCCCAAAGTTTCAAAACTATACTTAGGCCTATATATTGGTTAGAATCCATTCTAAAGGGCTTCAAAGCTATATTTAGACTATTATACTAATATATTGAACTTTGGTTACTCCTTGATCACCAATTTTGTCTACATTTCTTCAAATTTCAATTTGTACCAAAACGGGACGATTTCCTTCCCAAAGTTTCAAAACTATAGTTAGGACTATATATTGGTTAGAATCCATTCTAAAGGGGTTCAAAGCTATATTAGACTATTATACTAATATATTGAACTTTGGTTACTCCTTGATCACCAATTTTGTCTACATTTCTTCAAATTCCCATTTGTACCAAAACGGGACGATTTCGTTCCCAAAGTTTCAAAACTATACTTAGGACTATATATTGGTTAGAATCCATTCTAAAGGGCTTCAAAGCTAATATTTAGACTATTATACTAATATATTGAACTTTGGTTACTCTTTGGTCACCAATTTTGTCTACATTTCTTCAAATTTCAATTTGTACCAAAACGGGACGATTTCCTTCCCAAAGTTTCAAAACTATAGTTAGGACTATATATTGGTTAGAATCCCTTCTAAAGGGGTTCAAATCTATATTTAGACTATTATAGTAATATATTGAACTTTGGTTACTCCTTGGTCACCAATTTTGTCTATATTTCTCCAAATTTCCATTTGTACCAAAACGGGACGATTTTCTTCCCAAAGTTTCAAAACTATAGTTACGACTATATATTGGTTCCATTCGTTCCTAAAGTGGTTCAAAGCTATATTTAGAATATTATAATAATATATTCAACATTGGTTACTTCTTGGTCACCAATTTTGTCTACATTTCTCCAAATTCCCATTTGTACCAAAACGGGACGATTTTCTTCCCAAAGTTTCAAAACTATATTTACGACTATATATTGGTTACATTCGTTTCTAAAGTGGTTCAAAGCTATATTTAGAATATTATACTAATATATTCAACATTGGTTACTCCTTGATCACCAATTTTGTCTACATTTCTTCAAATTTCCATTTGTACCAAAACGGGACGATTTCCTTCCCAAAGTTTCAAAACTATAGTTAGGACTATATATTGGTTAGAATCCCTTATAAAGGGGTTCAAATCTATATTTAGACTATTATAATAATATATTGAACTTTGGTTACTCCTTAATCACCAATTTTGTCTACATTTCTTCAAATTCCCATTTCTACCAAAACGGGACGATTTTCTTCCCAAAGTTTCAAAACTATAGTTAGGACTATATATTGGTTAGAATCCCTTCTAAAGGGGTTCAAATCTATATTTAGACTATTATAATAATATATTGAACTTTGGTTACTCCTTAATCACCAATTTTGTCTACATTTCTTCAAATTCCCATTTGTACCAAAACGGGACGATTTCGTTCCCAAAGTTTCAAAACTATACTTAGGCCTATATATTGGTTAGAATCCATTCTAAAGGGCTTCAAAGCTATATTTAGACTATTATACTAATATATTGAACTTTGGTTACTCCTTGATCACCAATTTTGTCTACATTTCTTCAAATTTCAATTTGTACCAAAACGGGACGATTTCCTTCCCAAAGTTTCAAAACTATAGTTAGGACTATATATTGGTTAGAATCCCTTCTAAAGGGGTTCAAATCTATATTTAGACTATTATAGTAATATATTGAACTTTGGTTACTCCTTGGTCACCAATTTTGTCTATATTTCTCCAAATTTCCATTTGTACCAAAACGGGACGATTTTCTTCCCAAAGTTTCAAAACTATAGTTACGACTATATATTGGTTCCATTCGTTCCTAAAGTGGTTCAAAGCTATATTTAGAATATTATAATAATATATTCAACATTGGTTACTTCTTGGTCACCAATTTTGTCTACATTTCTCCAAATTCCCATTTGTACCAAAACGGGACGATTTTCTTCCCAAAGTTTCAAAACTATAGTTACGACTATATATTGGTTACATTCGTTTCTAAAGTGGTTCAAAGCTATATTTAGAATATTATACTAATATATTCAACATTGGTTACTCCTTGATCACCAATTTTGTCTACATTTCTTCAAATTTCCATTTGTACCAAAACGGGACGATTTCCTTCCCAAAGTTTCAAAACTATAGTTAGGACTATATATTGGTTAGAATCCCTTCTAAAGGGGTTCAAATCTATATTTAGACTATTATAATAATATATTGAACTTTGGTTACTCCTTGATCACCAATTTTGTCTACATTTCTTCAAATTTCCTTTTGTACCAAAACGGGACGATTTCCTTCCCAAAGTTTCAAAACTATAGTTAGGACTATATATTGGTTAGAATCCATTCTAAAGGGGTTCAAAGCTATATTAGACTATTATACTAATATATTGAACTTTGGTTACTCCTTGATCACCAATTTTGTCTACATTTCTTCAAATTCCCATTTGTACCAAAACGGGACGATTTCGTTCCCAAAGTTTCAAAACTATACTTAGGACTATATATTGGTTAGAATCCATTCTAAAGGGCTTCAAAGCTAATATTTAGACTATTATACTAATATATTGAACTTTGGTTACTCTTTGGTCACCAATTTTGTCTACATTTCTTCAAATTTCAATTTGTACCAAAACGGGACGATTTCCTTCCCACAGTTTCAAAACTATAGTTAGGACTATATATTGGTTAGAATCCCTTCTAAAGGGGTTCAAATCTATATTTAGACTATTATAGTAATATATTGAACTTTGGTTACTCCTTGGTCACCAATTTTGTCTATATTTCTCCAAATTTCCATTTGTACCAAAACGGGACGATTTTCTTCCCAAAGTTTCAAAACTATAGTTACGACTATATATTGGTTCCATTCGTTCCTAAAGTGGTTCAAAGCTATATTTAGAATATTATAATAATATATTCAACATTGGTTACTTCTTGGTCACCAATGTTGTCTACATTTCTCCAAATTCCCATTTGTACCAAAACGGGACGATTTTCTTCCCAAAGTTTCAAAACTATAGTTACGACTATATATTGGTTACATTCGTTTCTAAAGTGGTTCAAAGCTATATTTAGAATATTATACTAATATATTCAACATTGGTTACTCCTTAATCACCAATTTTGTCTACATTTCTTCAAATTTCCATTTGTACCAAAACGGGACGATTTCCTTCCCAAAGTTTCAAAACTATAGTTAGGACTATATATTGGTTAGAATCCCTTCTAAAGGGGTTCAAATCTATATTTAGACTATTATAGTAATATATTGAACTTTGGTTACTCCTTGGTCACCAATTTTGTCTACATTTCTTCAAATTCCCATTTGTACCAAAACGGGACGATTTCGTTCCCAAAGTTTCAAAACTATACTTAGGACTATATATTGGTTAGAATCCATTCTAAAGGGCTTCAAAGCTAATATTTAGACTATTATACTAATATATTGAACTTTGGTTACTCTTTGGTCACCAATTTTGTCTACATTTCTTCAAATTTCAATTTGTACCAAAACGGGACGATTTCCTTCCCAAAGTTTCAAAACTATAGTTAGGACTATATATTGGTTAGAATCCCTTCTAAAGGGGTTCAAATCTATATTTAGACTATTATAGTAATATATTGAACTTTGGTTACTCCTTGGTCACCAATTTTGTCTATATTTCTCCAAATTTCCATTTGTACCAAAACGGGACGATTTTCTTCCCAAAGTTTCAAAACTATAGTTATGACTATATATTGGTTCCATTCGTTCCTAAAGTGGTTCAAAGCTATATTTAGAATATTATAATAATATATTCAACATTGGTTACTTCTTGGTCACCAATTTTGTCTACATTTCTCCAAATTCCCATTTGTACCAAAACGGGACGATTTTCTTCCCAAAGTTTCAAAACTATAGTTACGACTATATATTGGTTACATTCGTTTCTAAAGTGGTTCAAAGCTATATTTAGAATATTATACTAATATATTCAACATTGGTTACTCCTTGATCACCAATTTTGTCTACATTTCTTCAAATTTCCATTTCTACCAAAACGGGACGATTTTCTTCCCAAAGTTTCAAAACTATAGTTAGGACTATATATTGGTTAGAATCCATTCTAAAGGGGTTCAAAGCTATATTTAGACTATTATACTAATATATTGAACTTTGGTTACTCCTTAATCACCAATTTTGTCTACATTTCTTCAAATTCCCATTTGTACCAAAACGGGACGATTTTCTTCCCAAAGTTTCAAAACTATAGTTACGACTATATATTGGTTCCATTCGTTCCTAAAGTGGTTCAAAGCTATATTTAGAATATTATAATAATATATTCAACATTGGTTACTTCTTGGTCACCAATTTTGTCTACATTTCTCCAAATTCCCATTTGTACCAAAACGGGACGATTTTCTTCCCAAAGTTTCAAAACTATAGTTACGACTATATATTGGTTACATTCGTTTCTAAAGTGGTTCAAAGCTATATTTAGAATATTATACTAATATATTCAACATTGGTTACTCCTTGATCACCAATTTTGTCTACATTTCTTCAAATTTCCATTTGTACCAAAACGGGACGATTTCCTTCCCAAAGTTTCAAAACTATAGTTAGGACTATATATTGGTTAGAATCCCTTCTAAAGGGGTTCAAATCTATATTTAGACTATTATAATAATATATTGAACTTTGGTTACTCCTTGATCACCAATTTTGTCTACATTTCTTCAAATTTCCTTTTGTACCAAAACGGGACGATTTCCTTCCCAAAGTTTCAAAACTATAGTTAGGACTATATATTGGTTAGAATCCATTCTAAAGGGGTTCAAAGCTATATTAGACTATTATACTAATATATTGAACTTTGGTTACTCCTTGATCACCAATTTTGTCTACATTTCTTCAAATTCCCATTTGTACCAAAACGGGACGATTTCGTTCCCAAAGTTTCAAAACTATACTTAGGACTATATATTGGTTAGAATCCATTCTAAAGGGCTTCAAAGCTAATATTTAGACTATTATACTAATATATTGAACTTTGTTTACTCTTTGGTCACCAATTTTGTCTACATTTCTTCAAATTTCAATTTGTACCAAAACGGGACGATTTCCTTCCCACAGTTTCAAAACTATAGTTAGGACTATATATTGGTTAGAATCCCTTCTAAAGGGGTTCAAATCTATATTTAGACTATTATAGTAATATATTGAACTTTGGTTACTCCTTGGTCACCAATTTTGTCTATATTTCTCCAAATTTCCATTTGTACCAAAACGGGACGATTTTCTTCCCAAAGTTTCAAAACTATAGTTACGACTATATATTGGTTCCATTCGTTCCTAAAGTGGTTCAAAGCTATATTTAGAATATTATAATAATATATTCAACATTGGTTACTTCTTGGTCACCAATTTTGTCTACATTTCTCCAAATTCCCATTTGTACCAAAACGGGACGATTTTCTTCCCAAAGTTTCAAAACTATAGTTACGACTATATATTGGTTACATTCGTTTCTAAAGTGGTTCAAAGCTATATTTAGAATATTATACTAATATATTCAACATTGGTTACTCCTTGATCACCAATTTTGTCTACATTTCTTCAAATTTCCATTTGTACCAAAACGGGACGATTTTCTTCCCAAAGTTTCAAAACTATAGTTAGGACTATATATTGGTTAGAATCCATTCTAAAGGGGTTCAAAGCTATATTTAGACTATTATACTAATATATTGAACTTTGGTTACTCCTTAATCACCAATTTTGTCTACATTTCTCCAAATTCCCATTTGTACCAAAACGGGACGATTTTCTTCCCAAAGTTTCAAAACTATAGTTACGACTATATATTGGTTACATTCGTTTCTAAAGTGGTTCAAAGCTATATTTAGAATATTATACTAATATATTCAACATTGGTTACTCCTTGATCACCAATTTTGTCTACATTTCTTCAAATTTCCATTTGTACCAAAACGGGACGATTTCCTTCCCAAAGTTTCAAAACTATAGTTAGGACTATATATTGGTTAGAATCCCTTCTAAAGGGGTTCAAATCTATATTTAGACTATTATAATAATATATTGAACTTTGGTTACTCCTTGATCACCAATTTTGTCTACATTTCTTCAAATTTCCTTTTGTACCAAAACGGGACGATTTCCTTCCCAAAGTTTCAAAACTATAGTTAGGACTATATATTGGTTAGAATCCATTCTAAAGGGGTTCAAAGCTATATTAGACTATTATACTAATATATTGAACTTTGGTTACTCCTTGATCACCAATTTTGTCTACATTTCTTCAAATTCCCATTTGTACCAAAACGGGACGATTTCGTTCCCAAAGTTTCAAAACTATACTTAGGACTATATATTGGTTAGAATCCATTCTAAAGGGCTTCAAAGCTAATATTTAGACTATTATACTAATATATTGAACTTTGGTTACTCTTTGGTCACCAATTTTGTCTACATTTCTTCAAATTTCAATTTGTACCAAAACGGGACGATTTCCTTCCCACAGTTTCAAAACTATAGTTAGGACTATATATTGGTTAGAATCCCTTCTAAAGGGGTTCAAATCTATATTTAGACTATTATAGTAATATATTGAACTTTGGTTACTCCTTGGTCACCAATTTTGTCTATATTTCTCCAAATTTCCATTTGTACCAAAACGGGACGATTTTCTTCCCAAAGTTTCAAAACTATAGTTACGACTATATATTGGTTCCATTCGTTCCTAAAGTGGTTCAAAGCTATATTTAGAATATTATAATAATATATTCAACATTGGTTACTTCTTGGTCACCAATGTTGTCTACATTTCTCCAAATTCCCATTTGTACCAAAACGGGACGATTTTCTTCCCAAAGTTTCAAAACTATAGTTACGACTATATATTGGTTACATTCGTTTCTAAAGTGGTTCAAAGCTATATTTAGAATATTATACTAATATATTCAACATTGGTTACTCCTTAATCACCAATTTTGTCTACATTTCTTCAAATTTCCATTTGTACCAAAACGGGACGATTTCCTTCCCAAAGTTTCAAAACTATAGTTAGGACTATATATTGGTTAGAATCCCTTCTAAAGGGGTTCAAATCTATATTTAGACTATTATAGTAATATATTGAACTTTGGTTACTCCTTGGTCACCAATTTTGTCTACATTTCTTCAAATTCCCATTTGTACCAAAACGGGACGATTTCGTTCCCAAAGTTTCAAAACTATACTTAGGACTATATATTGGTTAGAATCCATTCTAAAGGGCTTCAAAGCTAATATTTAGACTATTATACTAATATATTGAACTTTGGTTACTCTTTGGTCACCAATTTTGTCTACATTTCTTCAAATTTCAATTTGTACCAAAACGGGACGATTTCCTTCCCAAAGTTTCAAAACTATAGTTAGGACTATATATTGGTTAGAATCCCTTCTAAAGGGGTTCAAATCTATATTTAGACTATTATAGTAATATATTGAACTTTGGTTACTCCTTGGTCACCAATTTTGTCTATATTTCTCCAAATTTCCATTTGTACCAAAACGGGACGATTTTCTTCCCAAAGTTTCAAAACTATAGTTATGACTATATATTGGTTCCATTCGTTCCTAAAGTGGTTCAAAGCTATATTTAGAATATTATAATAATATATTCAACATTGGTTACTTCTTGGTCACCAATTTTGTCTACATTTCTCCAAATTCCCATTTGTACCAAAACGGGACGATTTTCTTCCCAAAGTTTCAAAACTATAGTTACGACTATATATTGGTTACATTCGTTTCTAAAGTGGTTCAAAGCTATATTTAGAATATTATACTAATATATTCAACATTGGTTACTCCTTGATCACCAATTTTGTCTACATTTCTTCAAATTTCCATTTGTACCAAAACGGGACGATTTCCTTCCCAAAGTTTCAAAACTATAGTTAGGACTATATATTGGTTAGAATCCCTTCTAAAGGGGTTCAAATCTATATTTAGACTATTATAATAATATATTGAACTTTGGTTACTCCTTGATCACCAATTTTGTCTACATTTCTTCAAATTTCCATTTGTACCAAAACGGGACGATTTCCTTCCCAAAGTTTCAAAACTATAGTTAGGACTATATATTGGTTAGAATCCATTCTAAAGGGGTTCAAAGCTATATTAGACTATTATACTAATATATTGAACTTTGGTTACTCCTTGATCACCAATTTTGTCTACATTTCTTCAAATTCCCATTTGTACCAAAACGGGACGATTTCGTTCCCAAAGTTTCAAAACTATACTTAGGACTATATATTGGTTAGAATCCATTCTAAAGGGCTTCAAAGCTAATATTTAGACTATTATACTAATATATTGAACTTTGGTTACTCTTTGGTCACCAATTTTGTCTACATTTCTTCAAATTTCAATTTGTACCAAAACGGGACGATTTCCTTCCCAAAGTTTCAAAACTATAGTTAGGACTATATATTGGTTAGAATCCCTTCTAAAGGGGTTCAAATCTATATTTAGACTATTATAGTAATATATTGAACTTTGGTTACTCCTTGGTCACCAATTTTGTCTATATTTCTCCAAATTTCCATTTGTACCAAAACGGGACGATTTTCTTCCCAAAGTTTCAAAACTATAGTTACGACTATATATTGGTTCCATTCGTTCCTAAAGTGGTTCAAAGCTATATTTAGAATATTATAATAATATATTCAACATTGGTTACTTCTTGGTCACCAATTTTGTCTACATTTCTCCAAATTCCCATTTGTACCAAAACGGGACGATTTTCTTCCCAAAGTTTCAAAACTATAGTTACGACTATATATTGGTTACATTCGTTTCTAAAGTGGTTCAAAGCTATATTTAGAATATTATACTAATATATTCAACATTGGTTACTCCTTGATCACCAATTTTGTCTACATTTCTTCAAATTTCCATTTGTACCAAAACGGGACGATTTCCTTCCCAAAGTTTCAAAACTATAGTTAGGACTATATATTGGTTAGAATCCCTTCTAAAGGGGTTCAAATCTATATTTAGACTATTATAATAATATATTGAACTTTGGTTACTCCTTAATCACCAATTTTGTCTACATTTCTTCAAATTCCCATTTCTACCAAATCGGGACGATTTTCTTCCCAAAGTTTCAAAACTATAGTTAGGACTATATATTGGTTAGAATCCCTTCTAAAGGGGTTCAAATCTATATTTAGACTATTATAATAATATATTGAACTTTGGTTACTCCTTAATCACCAATTTTGTCTACATTTCTTCAAATTCCCATTTGTACCAAAACGGGACGATTTCGTTCCCAAAGTTTCAAAACTATACTTAGGCCTATATATTGGTTAGAATCCATTCTAAAGGGCTTCAAAGCTATATTTAGACTATTATACTAATATATTGAACTTTGGTTACTCCTTGATCACCAATTTTGTCTACATTTCTTCAAATTTCAATTTGTACCAAAACGGGACGATTTCCTTCCCAAAGTTTCAAAACTATAGTTAGGACTATATATTGGTTAGAATCCCTTCTAAAGGGGTTCAAATCTATATTTAGACTATTATAGTAATATATTGAACTTTGGTTACTCCTTGGTCACCAATTTTGTCTATATTTCTCCAAATTTCCATTTGTACCAAAACGGGACGATTTTCTTCCCAAAGTTTCAAAACTATAGTTAGGACTATATATTGGTTCCATTCGTTCCTAAAGTGGTTCAAAGCTATATTTAGAATATTATAATAATATATTCAACATTGGTTACTTCTTGGTCACCAATTTTGTCTACATTTCTCCAAATTCCCATTTGTACCAAAACGGGACGATTTTCTTCCAAAAGTTTCAAAACTATAGTTACGACTATATATTGGTTACATTCGTTTCTAAAGTGGTTCAAAGCTATATTTAGAATATTATACTAATATATTCAACATTGGTTACTCCTTGATCACCAATTTTGTCTACATTTCTTCAAATTTCCATTTGTACCAAAACGGGACGATTTCCTTCCCAAAGTTTCAAAACTATAGTTAGGACTATATATTGGTTAGAATCCCTTCTAAAGGGGTTCAAATCTATATTTAGACTATTATAATAATATATTGAACTTTGGTTACTCCTTGATCACCAATTTTGTCTACATTTCTTCAAATTTCCATTTGTACCAAAACGGGACGATTTCCTTCCCAAAGTTTCAAAACTATAGTTAGGACTATATATTGGTTAGAATCCATTCTAAAGGGGTTCAAAGCTATATTAGACTATTATACTAATATATTGAACTTTGGTTACTCCTTGATCACCAATTTTGTCTACATTTCTTCAAATTCCCATTTGTACCAAAACGGGACGATTTCGTTCCCAAAGTTTCAAAACTATACTTAGGACTATATATTGGTTAGAATCCATTCTAAAGGGCTTCAAAGCTAATATTTAGACTATTATACTAATATATTGAACTTTGGTTACTCTTTGGTCACCAATTTTGTCTACATTTCTTCAAATTTCAATTTGTACCAAAACGGGACGATTTCCTTCCCACAGTTTCAAAACTATAGTTAGGACTATATATTGGTTAGAATCCCTTCTAAAGGGGTTCAAATCTATATTTAGACTATTATAGTAATATATTGAACTTTGGTTACTCCTTGGTCACCAATTTTGTCTATATTTCTCCAAATTTCCATTTGTACCAAAACGGGACGATTTTCTTCCCAAAGTTTCAAAACTATAGTTACGACTATATATTGGTTCCATTCGTTCCTAAAGTGGTTCAAAGCTATATTTAGAATATTATAATAATATATTCAACATTGGTTACTTCTTGGTCACCAATTTTGTCTACATTTCTCCAAATTCCCATTTGTACCAAAACGGGACGATTTTCTTCCCAAAGTTTCAAAACTATAGTTACGACTATATATTGGTTACATTCGTTTCTAAAGTGGTTCAAAGCTATATTTAGAATATTATACTAATATATTCAACATTGGTTACTCCTTGATCACCAATTTTGTCTACATTTCTTCAAATTTCCATTTGTACCAAAACGGGACGATTTCCTTCCCAAAGTTTCAAAACTATAGTTAGGACTATATATTGGTTAGAATCCCTTCTAAAGGGGTTCAAATCTATATTTAGACTATTATAGTAATATATTGAACTTTGGTTACTCCTTGGTCACCAATTTTGTTTACATTTCCTCAAATTCCCATTTGTACCAAAACGGGACGATTTTCTTCCCAAAGTTTCAAAACTATAGTTAAGACTATATATTGGTTAGAATCCATTCTAAAGGGGTTCAAAGCTATATTTAGACTATTATACTAATATATTGAACTTTGGTTACTCCTTAATCACCAATTTTGTCTACATTTCTTCAAATTCCCATTTGTACCAAAACGGGACGATTTCGTTCCCAAAGTTTCAAAACTATACTTAGGCCTATATATTGGTTAGAATCCATTCTAAAGGGCTTCAAAGCTATATTTAGACTATTATACTAATATATTGAACTTTGGTTACTCCTTGATCACCAATTTTGTCTACATTTCTTCAAATTCCCATTTGTACCAAAACGGGACGATTTCGTTCCCAAAGTTTCAAAACTATACTTAGGACTATATATTGGTTAGAATCCATTCTAAAGGGCTTCAAAGCTAATATTTAGACTATTATACTAATATATTGAACTTTGGTTACTCTTTGGTCACCAATTTTGTCTACATTTCTTCAAATTTCAATTTGTACCAAAACGGGACGATTTCCTTCCCACAGTTTCAAAACTATAGTTAGGACTATATATTGGTTAGAATCCCTTCTAAAGGGGTTCAAATCTATATTTAGACTATTATAGTAATATATTGAACTTTGGTTACTCCTTGGTCACCAATTTTGTCTATATTTCTCCAAATTTCCATTTGTACCAAAACGGGACGATTTTCTTCCCAAAGTTTCAAAACTATAGTTACGACTATATATTGGTTCCATTCGTTCCTAAAGTGGTTCAAAGCTATATTTAGAATATTATAATAATATATTCAACATTGGTTACTTCTTGGTCACCAATTTTGTCTACATTTCTCCAAATTCCCATTTGTACCAAAACGGGACGATTTTCTTCCCAAAGTTTCAAAACTATAGTTACGACTATATATTGGTTACATTCGTTTCTAAAGTGGTTCAAAGCTATATTTAGAATATTATACTAATATATTCAACATTGGTTACTCCTTGATCACCAATTTTGTCTACATTTCTTCAAATTTCCATTTGTACCAAAACGGGACGATTTCCTTCCCAAAGTTTCAAAACTATAGTTAGGACTATATATTGGTTAGAATCCCTTCTAAAGGGGTTCAAATCTATATTTAGACTATTATAGTAATATATTGAACTTTGGTTACTCCTTGGTCACCAATTTTGTTTACATTTCCTCAAATTCCCATTTGTACCAAAACGGGACGATTTTCTTCCCAAAGTTTCAAAACTATAGTTAAGACTATATATTGGTTAGAATCCATTCTAAAGGGGTTCAAAGCTATATTTAGACTATTATACTAATATATTGAACTTTGGTTACTCCTTAATCACCAATTTTGTCTACATTTCTTCAAATTCCCATTTGTACCAAAACGGGACGATTTCGTTCCCAAAGTTTCAAAACTATACTTAGGCCTATATATTGGTTAGAATCCATTCTAAAGGGCTTCAAAGCTATATTTAGACTATTATACTAATATATTGAACTTTGGTTACTCCTTGATCACCAATTTTGTCTACATTTCTTCAAATTCCCATTTGTACCAAAACGGGACGATTTCGTTCCCAAAGTTTCAAAACTATACTTAGGACTATATATTGGTTAGAATCCATTCTAATGGGCTTCAAAGCTATATTTAGACTATTATACTAATATATTGAACTTTGGTTACTCTTTGGTCACCAATTTTGTCTACATTTCTCCAAATTCCCATTTGTACCAAAACGGGACGATTTTCTTCCCAAAGTTTCAAAACTATAGTTACGACTATATATTGGTTACATTCGTTTCTAAAGTGGTTCAAAGCTATATTTAGAATATTATACTAATATATTCAACATTGGTTACTCCTTGATCACCAATTTTGTCTACATTTCTTCAAATTTCCATTTGTACCAAAACGGGACGATTTCCTTCCCAAAGTTTCAAAACTATAGTTAGGACTATATATTGGTTAGAATCCCTTCTAAAGGGGTTCAAATCTATATTTAGACTATTATAGTAATATATTGAACTTTGGTTACTCCTTGGTCACCAATTTTGTTTACATTTCCTCAAATTCCCATTTGTACCAAAACGGGACGATTTTCTTCCCAAAGTTTCAAAACTATAGTTAGGACTATATATTGGTTAGAATCCATTCTAAAGGGGTTCAAAGCTATATTTAGACTATTATACTAATATATTGAACTTTGGTTACTCCTTAATCACCAATTTTGTCTACATTTCTTCAAATTCCCATTTGTACCAAAACGGGACGATTTCGTTCCCAAAGTTTCAAAACTATACTTAGGCCTATATATTGGTTAGAATCCATTCTAATGGGCTTCAAAGCTATATTTAGACTATTATACTAATATATTGAACTTTGGTTACTCTTTGGTCACCAATTTTGTCTACATTTCTTCAAATTTCAATTTGTACCAAAACGGGACGATTTCCTTCCCAAAGTTTAAAAACTATAGTTAGAACTATATATTGGTTAGAATCCCTTCTAAAGGGGTTCAAATCTATATTTAGACTATTATAGTAATATATTGAACTTTGGTTACTCCTTGGTCACCAATTTTGTCTATATTTCTCCAAATTTCCATTTGTACCAAAACGGGACGATTTTCTTCCCAAAGTTTCAAAACTATAGTTACGACTATATATTGGTTCCATTCGTTCCTAAAGTGGTTCAAAGCTATATTTAGAATATTATAATAATATATTCAACATTGGTTACTTCTTGGTCACCAATTTTGTCTACATTTCTCCAAATTCCCATTTGTACCAAAACGGGACGATTTTCTTCCCAAAGTTTCAAAACTATAGTTACGACTATATATTGGTTACATTCGTTTCTAAAGTGGTTCAAAGCTATATTTAGAATATTATACTAATATATTCAACATTGGTTACTCCTTGATCACCAATTTTGTCTACATTTCTTCAAATTTCCATTTGTACCAAAACGGGACGATTTCCTTCCCAAAGTTTCAAAACTATAGTTAGGACTATATATTGGTTAGAATCCCTTCTAAAGGGGTTCAAATCTATATTTAGACTATTATAGTAATATATTGAACTTTGGTTACTCCTTGGTCACCAATTTTGTTTACATTTCCTCAAATTCCCATTTGTACCAAAACGGGACGATTTTCTTCCCAAAGTTTCAAAACTATAGTTAAGACTATATATTGGTTAGAATCCATTCTAAAGGGGTTCAAAGCTATATTTAGACTATTATACTAATATATTGAACTTTGGTTACTCCTTAATCACCAATTTTGTCTACATTTCTTCAAATTCCCATTTGTACCAAAACGGGACGATTTCGTTCCCAAAGTTTCAAAACTATACTTAGGCCTATATATTGGTTAGAATCCATTCTAAAGGGCTTCAAAGCTATATTTAGACTATTATACTAATATATTGAACTTTGGTTACTCCTTGATCACCAATTTTGTCTACATTTCTTCAAATTCCCATTTGTACCAAAACGGGACGATTTCGTTCCCAAAGTTTCAAAACTATACTTAGGACTATATATTGGTTAGAATCCATTCTAATGGGCTTCAAAGCTATATTTAGACTATTATACTAATATATTGAACTTTGGTTACTCTTTGGTCACCAATTTTGTCTACATTTCTTCAAATTTCAATTTGTACCAAAACGGGACGATTTCCTTCCCAAAGTTTAAAAACTATAGTTAGAACTATATATTGGTTAGAATCCCTTCTAAAGGGGTACAAATCTATATTTAGACTATTATAGTAATATATTGAACTTTGGTTACTCCTTGGTCACCAATTTTGTTTACATTTCCTCAAATTCCCATTTGTACCAAAACGGGACGATTTTCTTCCCAAAGTTTCAAAACTATAGTTACGACTATATATTGGTTGCATTCGTTCCTAAAGTGGTTCAAAGCTATATTTAGAATATTATAATAATATATTCAACATTGGTTACTTCTTGGTCACCAATTTTGTCTACATTTCTCCAAATTCCCATTTGTACCAAAACGGGACGATTTTCTTCCCAAAGTTTCAAAACTATAGTTACGACTATATATTGGTTACATTCGTTTCTAAAGTGGTTCAAAGCTATATTTAGAATATTATACTAATATATTCAACATTGGTTACTCCTTGATCACCAATTTTGTCTACATTTCTTCAAATTTCCATTTCTACCAAAACGGGACGATTTTCTTCCCAAAGTTTCAAAACTATAGTTAGGACTATATATTGGTTAGAATCCATTCTAAAGGGGTTCAAAGCTATATTTAGACTATTATACTAATATATTGAACTTTGGTTACTCCTTAATCACCAATTTTGTCTACATTTCTTCAAATTCCCATTTGTACCAAAACGGGACGATTTTCTTCCCAAAGTTTCAAAACTATAGTTACGACTATATATTGGTTCCATTCGTTCCTAAAGTGGTTCAAAGCTATATTTAGAATATTATAATAATATATTCAACATTGGTTACTTCTTGGTCACCAATTTTGTCTACATTTCTCCAAATTCCCATTTGTACCAAAACGGGACGATTTTCTTCCCAAAGTTTCAAAACTATAGTTACGACTATATATTGGTTACATTCGTTTCTAAAGTGGTTCAAAGCTATATTTAGAATATTATACTAATATATTCAACATTGGTTACTCCTTGATCACCAATTTTGTCTACATTTCTTCAAATTTCCATTTGTACCAAAACGGGACGATTTCCTTCCCAAAGTTTCAAAACTATAGTTAGGACTATATATTGGTTAGAATCCCTTCTAAAGGGGTTCAAATCTATATTTAGACTATTATAGTAATATATTGAACTTTGGTTACTCCTTGGTCACCAATTTTGTTTACATTTCCTCAAATTCCCATTTGTACCAAAACGGGACGATTTTCTTCCCAAAGTTTCAAAACTATAGTTAGGACTATATATTGGTTAGAATCCATTCTAAAGGGGTTCAAAGCTATATTTAGACTATTATACTAATATATTGAACTTTGGTTACTCCTTAATCACCAATTTTGTCTACATTTCTTCAAATTCCCATTTGTACCAAAACGGGACGATTTCGTTCCCAAAGTTTCAAAACTATACTTAGGCCTATATATTGGTTAGAATCCATTCTAATGGGCTTCAAAGCTATATTTAGACTATTATACTAATATATTGAACTTTGGTTACTCTTTGGTCACCAATTTTGTCTACATTTCTTCAAATTTCAATTTGTACCAAAACGGGACGATTTCCTTCCCAAAGTTTAAAAACTATAGTTAGAACTATATATTAGTTAGAATCCCTTCTAAAGGGGTACAAATCTATATTTAGACTATTATAGTAATATATTGAACTTTGGTTACTCCTGGGTCACCAATTTTGTTTACATTTCCTCAAATTCCCATTTGTACCAAAACGGGACGATTTTCTTCCCAAAGTTTCAAAACTATAGTTACGACTATATATTGGTTGCATTCGTTCCTAAAGTGGTTCAAAGCTATATTTAGAATATTATAATAATATATTCAACATTGGTTACTTCTTGGTCACCAATTTTGTCTACATTTCTCCAAATTCCCATTTGTACCAAAACGGGACGATTTTCTTCCCAAAGTTTCAAAACTATAGTTACGACTATATATTGGTTACATTCGTTTCTAAAGTGGTTCAAAGCTATATTTAGAATATTATACTAATATATTCAACATTGGTTACTCCTTGATCACCAATTTTGTCTACATTTCTTCAAATTTCCATTTCTACCAAAACGGGACGATTTTCTTCCCAAAGTTTCAAAACTATAGTTAGGACTATATATTGGTTAGAATACATTCTAAAGGGGTTCAAAGCTATATTTAGACTATTATACTAATATATTGAACTTTGGTTACTCCTTAATCACCAATTTTGTCTACATTTCTTCAAATTCCCATTTGTACCAAAACGGGACGATTTTCTTCCCAAAGTTTCAAAACTATAGTTACGACTATATATTGGTTACATTCGTTTCTAAAGTGGTTCAAAGCTATATTTAGAATATTATACTAATATATTCAACATTGGTTACTCCTTGATCACCAATTTTGTCTACATTTCTTCAAATTTCCATTTCTACCAAAACGGGACGATTTTCTTCCCAAAGTTTCAAAACTATAGTTACGACTATATATTGGTTCCATTCGTTCCTAAAGTGGTTCAAAGCTATATTTAGAATATTATAATAATATATTCAACATTGGTTACTCCTTGATCACCAATTTTGTCTACATTTCTTCAAATTTCCATTTCTACCAAAACGGGACGATTTTCTTCCCAAAGTTTCAAAACTATAGTTAGGACTATATATTGGTTAGAATCCATTCTAAAGGGGTTCAAAGCTATATTTAGACTATTATACTAATATATTGAACTTTGGTTACTCCTTAATCACCAATCTTGTCTACATTTCTTCAAATTCCCATTTGTACCAAAACGGGACGATTTCGTTCCCAAAGTTTCAAAACTTTACTTAGGCCTATATATTGGTTAGAATCCATTCTAAAGGGCTTCAAAGCTATATTTAGACTATTATACTAATATATTGAACTTTGGTTACTCCTTGATCACCAATTTTGTATACATTTCTTCAAATTCCCATTTGTACCAAAACGGGACGATTTCGTTCCCAAAGTTTCAAAACTATACTTAGGACTATATATTGGTTAGAATCCATTCTAATGGGCTTCAAAGCTATATTTAGACTATTATACTAATATATTGAACTTTGGTTACTCTTTGGTCACCAATTTTGTCTACATTTCTTCAAATTTCAATTTGTACCAAAACGGGACGATTTCCTTCCCAAAGTTTAAAAACTATAGTTAGAACTATATATTGGTTAGAATCCCTTCTAAAGGGGTTCAAATCTATATTTAGACTATTATAGTAATATATTGAACTTTGGTTACTCCTTGGTCACCAATTTTGTTTACATTTCCTCAAATTCCCATTTGTACCAAAACGGCACGATTTTCTTCCCAAAGTTTCAAAACTATAGTTACGACTATATATTGGTTGCATTCGTTCCTAAAGTGGTTCAAAGCTATATTTAGAATATTATAATAATATATTCAACATTGGTTACTTCTTGGTCACCAATTTTGTCTACATTTCTCCAAATTCCCATTTGTACCAAAACGGGACGATTTTCTTCCCAAAGTTTCAAAACTATAGTTACGACTATATATTGGTTACATTCGTTTCTAAAGTGGTTCAAAGCTATATTTAGAATATTATACTAATATATTCAACATTGGTTACTCCTTGATCACCAATTTTGTCTACATTTCTTCAAATTTCCATTTCTACCAAAACGGGACGATTTTCTTCCCAAAGTTTCAAAACTATAGTTAGGACTATATATTGGTTAGAATCCATTCTAAAGGGGTTCAAAGCTATATTTAGACTATTATACTAATATATTGAACTTTGGTTACTCCTTAATAACCAATTTTGTCTACATTTCTTCAAATTCCCATTTGTACCAAAACCGGACGATTTCGTTCCCAAAGTTTCAAAACTTTACTTAGGACTATATATTGGTTAGAATCCATTCTAATGGGCTTCAAAGCTAATATTTAGACTATTATACTAATATATTGAACTTTGGTTACTCTTTGGTCACCAATTTTGTCTACATTTCTTCAAATTCCCATTTGTACCAAAACGGGACGATTTCGTTCCCAAAGTTTCAAAACTATACTTAGGACTATATATTGGTTAGAATCCATTCTAATGGGCTTCAAAGCTATATTTAGACTATTATACTAATATATTGAACTTTGGTTACTCTTTGGTCACCAATTTTGTCTACATTTCTTCAAATTTCAATTTGTACCAAAACGGGACGATTTCCTTCCCAAAGTTTAAAAACTATAGTTAGAACTATATATTGGTTAGAATCCCTTCTAAAGGGGTTCAAATCTATATTTAGACTATTATAGTAATATATTGAACTTTGGTTACTCCTTGGTCACCAATTTTGTTTACATTTCCTCAAATTCCCATTTGTACCAAAACGGGACGATTTTCTTCCCAAAGTTTCAAAACTATAGTTACGACTATATATTGGTTGCATTCGTTCCTAAAGTGGTTCAAAGCTATATTTAGAATATTATAATAATATATTCAACATTGGTTACTTCTTGGTCACCAATTTTGTCTACATTTCTCCAAATTCCCATTTGTACCAAAACGGGACGATTTTCTTCCCAAAGTTTCAAAACTATAGTTACGACTATATATTGGTTACATTCGTTTCTAAAGTGGTTCAAAGCTATATTTAGAATATTATACTAATATATTCAACATTGGTTACTCCTTGATCACCAATTTTGTCTACATTTCTTCAAATTTCCATTTCTACCAAAACGGGACGATTTTCTTCCCAAAGTTTCAAAACTATAGTTACGACTATATATTGGTTACATTCGTTTCTAAAGTGGTTCAAAGCTATATTTAGAATATTATACTAATATATTCAACATTGGTTACTCCTTGATCACCAATTTTGTCTACATTTCTTCAAATTTCCATTTGTACCAAAACGGGACGATTTTCTTTCCAAAGTTTCAAAACTATAGTTAGGACTATATATTGGTTAGAATCCATTCTAAAGGGGTTCAAAGCTATATTTAGACTATTATACTAATATATTGAACTTTGGTTACTCCTTAATCACCAATTTTGTCTACATTTCTTCAAATTCCCATTTGTACCAAAACGGGACGATTTCGTTCCCAAAGTTTCAAAACTATACTTAGGACTACATTTTGGTTAGAATCCATTCTAAAGGGCTTCAAAGCTATATTTAGACTATTATACTAATATATTGAACTTTGGTTACTCTTTGGTCATCAATTTTGTCTACATTTCTTCAAATTTCAATTTGTACCAAAACGGGACGATTTCCTTCCCAAAGTTTCAAAACTATAGTTAGGACTATATATTGATTAGAATCCCTTCTAAAGGGGTTCAAATCTATATTTAGACTATTATAGTAATATATTGAACTTTGGTTACTCCTTGGTCACCAATTTTGTTTACATTTCCTCAAATTCCCATTTGTACCAAAACGGGACGATTTTCTTCCCAAAGTTTCAAAACTATAGTTCCGACTATATATTGGTTGCATTCGTTCCTAAAGTGGTTCAAAGCTATATTTAGAATATTATAATAATATATTCAACATTGGTTACTTCTGGGTCACCAATTTTGTCTACATTTCTCCAAATTCCCATTTGTACCAAAACGGGACGATTTTCTTCCCAAAGTTTCAAAACTATAGTTCCGACTATATATTGGTTACATTCGTTTCTAAAGTGGTTCAAAGCTATATTTAGAATATTATACTAATATATTCAACATTGGTTACTCCTTGATCACCAATTTTGTCTACATTTCTTCAAATTTCAATTTGTACCAAAACGGGACGATTTTCTTTCCAAAGTTTCAAAACTATAGTTAGGACTATATATTGGTTAGAATCCATTCTAAAGGGGTTCAAAGCTATATTTAGACTATTATACTAATATATTGAACTTTGGTTACTCCTTAATCACCAATTTTGTCTACATTTCTTCAAATTCCCATTTGTACCAAAACGGGACGATTTCGTTCCCAAAGTTTCAAAACTTTACTTAGGACTATATATTGGTTAGAATCCATTATAAAGGGCTTCAAAGCTATATTTAGACTATTATACTAATATATTGAACTTTGGTTACTCCTTGATCACCAATTTTGTCTACATTTCTTCAAATTCCCATTTGTACCAAAACGGGACGATTTCGTTCCCAAAGTTTCAAAACTATACTTAGGACTATATATTGGTTAGAATCCATTCTAAAGGGCTTCAAAGCTATATTTAGACTATTATACTAATATATTGAACTTTGGTTACTCTTTGGTCATCAATTTTGTCTACATTTCTTCAAATTTCAATTTGTACCAAAACGGGACGATTTCCTTCCCAAAGTTTCAAAACTATAGTTAGGACTATATATTGATTAGAATCCCTTCTAAAGGGGTTCAAATCTATATTTAGACTATTATAGTAATATATTGAACTTTGGTTACTCCTTGGTCACCAATTTTGTTTACATTTCCTCAAATTCCCATTTGTACCAAAACGGGACGATTTTCTTCCCAAAGTTTCAAAACTATAGTTCCGACTATATATTGGTTGCATTCGTTCCTAAAGTGGTTCAAAGCTATATTTAGAATATTATAATAATATATTCAACATTGGTTACTTCTGGGTCACCAATTTTGTCTACATTTCTCCAAATTCCCATTTGTACCAAAACGGGACGATTTTCTTCCCAAAGTTTCAAAACTATAGTTCCGACTATATATTGGTTACATTCGTTTCTAAAGTGGTTCAAAGCTATATTTAGAATATTATACTAATATATTCAACATTGGTTACTCCTTGATCACCAATTTTGTCTACATTTCTTCAAATTTCCATTTGTACCAAAACGGGACGATTTTCTTTCCAAAGTTTCAAAACTATAGTTAGGACTATATATTGGTTAGAATCCATTCTAAAGGGGTTCAAAGCTATATTTAGACTATTATACTAATATATTGAACTTTGGTTACTCCTTAATCACCAATTTTGTCTACATTTCTTCAAATTCCCATTTGTACCAAAACGGGACGATTTCGTTCCCAAAGTTTCAAAACTTTACTTAGGACTATATATTGGTTAGAATCCATTCTAAAGGGCTTCAAAGCTATATTTAGACTATTATACTAATATATTGAACTTTGGTTACCCCTTGATCACCAATTTTGTCTACATTTCTTCAAATTCCCATTTGTACCAAAACGGGACGATTTCGTTCCCAAAGTTTCAAAACTATACTTAGGACTATATATTGGTTAGAATCCATTCTAAAGGCCTTCAAAGCTATATTTAGACTATTATACTAATATATTGAACTTTGGTTACTCTTTGGTCACCAATTTTGTCTACATTTCTTCAAATTTCAATTTGTACCAAAACGGGACGATTTCCTTCCCAAAGTTTCAAAACTATAGTTACGACTATATATTGGTTGCATTCGTTCCTAAAGTGGTTCAAAGCTATATTTAGACTATTATACTAATATATTGAACTTTGGTTACTCTTTGGTCACCAATTTGGTTTACATTTCCTCAAATTCCCATTTGTACCAAAACGGGACGATTTTCTTCCCAAAGTTTCAAAACTATAGTTCCGACTATATATTGGTTGCATTCGTTCCTAAAGTGGTTCAAAGCTATATTTAGAATATTATAATAATATATTCAACATTGGTTACTTCTTGGTCACCAATTTTGTCTACATTTCTCCAAATTCCCATTTGTACCAAAACGGGACGATTTTCTTCCCAAAGTTTCAAAACTATAGTTACGACTATATATTGGTTACATTCGTTTCTAAAGTGGTTCAAAGCTATATTTAGAATATTATACTAATATATTCAACATTGGTTACTCCTTGATCACCAATTTTGTCTACATTTCTTCAAATTTCCATTTCTACCAAAACGGGACGATTTTCTTCCCAAAGTTTCAAAACTATAGTTACGACTATATATTGGTTGCATTCGTTCCTAAAGTGGTTCAAAGCTATATTTAGAATATTATAATAATATATTCAACATTGGTTACTTCTTGGTCACCAATTTTGTCTACATTTCTCCAAATTCCCATTTGTACCAAAACGGGACGATTTTCTTCCCAAAGTTTCAAAACTATAGTTACGACTATATATTGGTTACATTCGTTTCTAAAGTGGTTCAAAGCTATATTTAGAATATTATACTAATATATTCAACATTGGTTACTCCTTGATCACCAATTTTGTCTACATTTCTTCAAATTTCCATTTGTACCAAAACGGGACGATTTTCTTCCCAAAGTTTCAAAACTATAGTTAGGACTATATATTGGTTAGAATCCATTCTAAAGGGGTTCAAAGCTATATTTAGACTATTATACTAATATATTGAACTTTGGTTACTCCTTGATCACCAATTTTGTCTACATTTATACAAATTCCCATTTGTACCAAAACGGGACGATTTCAATCCCAAAGTTTCAAAACTTTACTTAGGACTATATATTGGTTAGAATCCATTCTAAAGGGCTTCAAAGCTATATTTAGACTATTATACTAATATATTGAACTTTGGTTACTCCTTGGTCACCAATTTTGTTTACATTTCCTCAAATTCCCATTTGTACCAAAACGGGACGATTTTCTTCCCAAAGTTTCAAAACTATAGTTACGACTATATATTGGTTACATTCGTTTCTAAAGTGGTTCAAAGCTATATTTAGAATATTATACTAATATATTCAACATTGGTTACTCCTTGATCACCAATTTTGTCTACATTTCTTCAAATTTCCATTTCTACCAAAACGGGACGATTTTCTTCCCAAAGTTTCAAAACTATAGTTAGGACTATATATTGGTTAGAATCCATTCTAAAGGGGTTCAAAGCTATATTTAGACTATTATACTAATATATTGAACTTTGGTTACTCCTTAATCACCAATTTTGTCTACATTTCTTTAAATTCCCATTTGTACCAAAACGGGACGATTTCGTTCCCAAAGTTTCAAAACTTTACTTAGGACTATATATTGGTTAGAATCCATTCTAAAGGGCTTCAAAGCTATATTTAGACTATTATACTAATATATTGAACTTTGGTTACTCCTTGATCACCAATTTTGTCTACATTTCTTCAAATTCCCATTTGTACCAAAACGGGACGATTTCGTTCCCAAAGTTTCAAAACTATACTTAGGACTATATATTGGTTAGAATCCATTCTAAAGGGCTTCAAAGCTATATTTAGACTATTATACTAATATATTGAATTTTTGTTACTCTTTGGTCACCAATTTTGTCTACATTTCTTCAAATTTCAATTTGTACCAAAGCGGGACGATTTCCTTCCCAAAGTTTCAAAACTATAGTTACGACTATATATTGGTTACATTCGTTTCTAAAGTGGTTCAAAGCTATATTTAGAATATTATACTAATATATTCAACATTGGTTACTCCTTGATCACCAATTTTGTCTACATTTCTTCAAATTTCCATTTCTACCAAAACGGGACGATTTTCTTCCCAAAGTTTCAAAACTATAGTTAGGACTATATATTGGTTACATTCGTTTCTAAAGTGGTTCAAAGCTATATTTAGAATATTATACTAATATATTCAACATTGGTTACTCCTTGATCACCAATTTTGTCTACATTTCTTCAAATTTCCATTTGTACCAAAACGGGACGATTTTCTTCCCAAAGTTTCAAAACTATAGTTAGGACTATATATTGGTTAGAATCCATTCTAAAGGGGTTCAAAGCTATATTTAGACTATTATACTAATATATTGAACTTTGGTTACTCCTTGATCACCAATTTTGTCTACATTTATACAAATTCCCATTTGTACCAAAACGGGACGATTTCAATCCCAAAGTTTCAAAACTTTACTTAGGACTATATATTGGTTAGAATCCATTCTAAAGGGCTTCAAAGCTATATTTAGACTATTATACTAATATATTGAACTTTGGTTACTCCTTGGTCACCAATTTTGTTTACATTTCCTCAAATTCCCATTTGTACCAAAACGGGACGATTTTCTTCCCAAAGTTTCAAAACTATAGTTACGACTATATATTGGTTACATTCGTTTCTAAAGTGGTTCAAAGCTATATTTAGAATATTATACTAATATATTCAACATTGGTTACTCCTTGATCACCAATTTTGTCTACATTTCTTCAAATTTCCATTTCTACCAAAACGGGACGATTTTCTTCCCAAAGTTTCAAAACTATAGTTAGGACTATATATTGGTTAGAATCCATTCTAAAGGGGTTCAAAGCTATATTTAGACTATTATACTAATATATTGAACTTTGGTTACTCCTTAATCACCAATTTTGTCTACATTTCTTTAAATTCCCATTTGTACCAAAACGGGACGATTTCGTTCCCAAAGTTTCAAAACTTTACTTAGGACTATATATTGGTTAGAATCCATTCTAAAGGGCTTCAAAGCTATATTTAGACTATTATACTAATATATTGAACTTTGGTTACTCCTTGATCACCAATTTTGTCTACATTTCTTCAAATTCCCATTTGTACCAAAACGGGACGATTTCGTTCCCAAAGTTTCAAAACTATACTTAGGACTATATATTGGTTAGAATCCATTCTAAAGGGCTTCAAAGCTATATTTAGACTATTATACTAATATATTGAATTTTTGTTACTCTTTGGTCACCAATTTTGTCTACATTTCTTCAAATTTCAATTTGTACCAAAGCGGGACGATTTCCTTCCCAAAGTTTCAAAACTATAGTTACGACTATATATTGGTTACATTCGTTTCTAAAGTGGTTCAAAGCTATATTTAGAATATTATACTAATATATTCAACATTGGTTACTCCTTGATCACCAATTTTGTCTACATTTCTTCAAATTTCCATTTCTACCAAAACGGGACGATTTTCTTCCCAAAGTTTCAAAACTATAGTTAGGACTATATATTGGTTAGAATCCATTCTAAAGGGCTTCAAAGCTATATTTAGACTATTATACTAATATATTGAACTTTGGTTACTCCTTAATCACCAATTTTGTCTACATTTCTTTAAATTCCCATTTGTACCAAAACGGGACGATTTCGTTCCCAAAGTTTCAAAACTTTACTTAGGACTATATATTGGTTAGAATCCATTCTAAAGGGGTTCAAAGCTATATTTAGACTATTATACTAATATATTGAACTTTGGTTACTCCTTGATCACCAATTTTGTCTACATTTCTTCAAATTTCAATTTGTACCAAAACGGGACGATTTCCTTCCCAAAGTTTCAAAACTATAGTTAGGACTATATATTGGTTAGAATCCCTTCTAAAGGGGTTCAAATCTATATTTAGACTATTATAGTAATATATTGAACTTTGGTTACTCCTTGGTCACCAATTTTGTTTACATTTCCTCAAATTCCCATTTGTACCAAAACGGGACGATTTTCTTCCCAAAGTTTCAAAACTATAGTTACGACTATATATTGGTTACATTCGTTTCTAAAGTGGTTGAAAGCTATATTTAGAATATTATACTAATATATTCAACATTGGTTACTCCTTGATCACCAATTTTGTCTACATTTCTTCAAATTCCCATTTGTACCAAAACGGGACGATTTCGTTCCCAAAGTTTCAAAACTTTACTTAGGACTATATATTGGTTAGAATCCATTCTAAAGGGCTTCAAAGCTATATTTAGACTATTATACTAATATATTGAACTTTGGTTACTCCTTGATCACCAATTTTGTCTACATTTCTTCAAATTCCCATTTGTACCAAAACGGGACGATTTCGTTCCCAAAGTTTCAAAACTATACTTAGGACTATATATTGGTTAGAATCTATTCTAAAGGCCTTCAAAGCTATATTTAGACTATTATACTAATATATTGAACTTTGGTTACTCTTTGGTCACCAATTTTGTCTACATTTCTTCAAATTTCAATTTGTACCAAAACGGGACGATTTCCTTCCCAAAGTTTCAAAACTATAGTTACGACTATATATTGGTTGCATTCGTTCCTAAAGTGGTTCAAAGCTATATTTAGACTATTATACTAATATATTGAACTTTGGTTACTCTTTGGTCACCAATTTGGTTTACATTTCCTCAAATTCCCATTTGTACCAAAACGGGACGATTTTCTTCCCAAAGTTTCAAAACTATAGTTCCGACTATATATTGGTTGCATTCGTTCCTAAAGTGGTTCAAAGCTATATTTAGAATATTATAATAATATATTCAACATTGGTTACTTCTTGGTCACCAATTTTGTCTACATTTCTCCAAATTCCCATTTGTACCAAAACGGGACGATTTTCTTCCCAAAGTTACAAAACTATAGTTACGACTATATATTGGTTACATTCGTTTCTAAAGTGGTTCAAAGCTATATTTAGAATATTATACTAATATATTCAACATTGGTTACTCCTTGATCACCAATTTTGTCTACATTTCTTCAAATTTCCATTTCTACCAAAACGGGACGATTTTCTTCCCAAAGTTTCAAAACTATAGTTACGACTATATATTGGTTGCATTCGTTCCTAAAGTGGTTCAAAGCTATATTTAGAATATTATAATAATATATTCAACATTGGTTACTTCTTGGTCACCAATTTTGTCTACATTTCTCCAAATTCCCATTTGTACCAAAACGGGACGATTTTCTTCCCAAAGTTTCAAAACTATAGTTAAGACTATATATTGGTTACATTCGTTTCTAAAGTGGTTCAAAGCTATATTTAGAATATTATACTAATATATTCAACATTGGTTACTCCTTGATCACCAATTTTGTCTACATTTCTTCAAATTTCCATTTGTACCAAAACGGGACGATTTTCTTCCCAAAGTTTCAAAACTATAGTTAGGACTATATATTGGTTAGAATCCATTCTAAAGGGGTTCAAAGCTATATTTAGACTATTATACTAATATATTGAACTTTGGTTACTCCTTGATCACCAATTTTGTCTACATTTCTTCAAATTCCCATTTGTACCAAAACGGGACGATTTCAATCCCAAAGTTTCAAAACTTTACTTAGGACTATATATTGGTTAGAATCCATTCTAAAGGGCTTCAAAGCTATATTTAGACTATTATACTAATATATTGAACTTTGGTTACTCTTTGGTCACCAATTTTGTCTACATTTCTTCAAATTTCAATTTGTACCAAAACGGGACGATTTCCTTCCCAAAGTTTCAAAACTATAGTTAGGACTATATATTGGTTAGAATCCCTTCTAAAGGGGTTCAAATCTATATTTAGACTATTATAGTAATATATTGAACTTTGGTTACTCCTTGGTCACCAATTTTGTTTACATTTCCTCAAATTCCCATTTGTACCAAAACGGGACGATTTCGTTCCCAAAGTTTCAAAACTTTACTTAGGACTATATATTGGTTAGAATCCATTCTAAAGGGCTTCAAAGCTATATTTAGACTATTATACTAATATATTGAACTTTGGTTACTCTTTGGTCACCAATTTTGTCTACATTTCTTCAAATTTCAATTTGTACCAAAACGGGACGATTTCCTTCCCAAAGTTTCAAAACTATAGTTAGGACTATATATTGGTTAGAATCCCTTCTAAAGGGGTTCAAATCTATATTTAGACTATTATAGTAATATATTGAACTTTGGTTACTCCTTGGTCACCAATTTTGTTTACATTTCCTCAAATTCCCATTTGTACCAAAACGGGACGATTTTCTTCCCAAAGTTTCAAAACTATAGTTACGACTATATATTGGTTGCATTCGTTCCTAAAGTGGTTCAAAGCTATATTTAGAATATTATAATAATATATTCAACATTGGTTACTTCTTGGTCACCAATTTTGTCTACATTTCTCCAAATTCCCATTTGTACCAAAACGGGACGATTTTCTTCCCAAAGTTTCAAAACTATAGTTACGACTATATATTGGTTACATTCGTTTCTAAAGTGGTTCAAAGCTATATTTAGAATATTATACTAATATATTAAACATTGGTTACTCCTTGATCACCAATTTTGTCTACATTTCTTCAAATTTCCATTTGTACCAAAACGGGACGATTTTCTTCCCAAAGTTTCAAAACTATAGTTAGGACTATATATTGGTTAGAATCCATTCTAAAGGGTTCAAAGCTATATTTAGACTATTATACTAATATATTGAACTTTGGTTACTCCTTGATCACCAATTTTGTCTACATTTCTTCAAATTCCCATTTGTACCAAAACGGGACGATTTCGTTCCCAAAGTTTCAAAACTTTACTTAGGACTATATATTGGTTAGAATCCATTCTAAAGGGCTTCAAAGCTATATTTAGACTATTATACTAATATATTGAACTTTGGTTACTCCTTGATCACCAATTTTGTCTACATTTCTTCAAATTCCCATTTGTACCAAAACGGGACGATTTCGTTCCCAAAGTTTCAAAACTATACTTAGGACTATATATTGGTTAGAATCCATTCTAAAGGGCTTCAAAGCTATATTTAGACTATTATACTAATATATTGAATTTTTGTTACTCTTTGGTCACCAATTTTGTCTACATTTCTTCAAATTTCAATTTGTACCAAAACGGGACGATTTCCTTCCCAAAGTTTCAAAACTATAGTTACGACTATATATTGGTTACATTCGTTTCTAAAGTGGTTCAAAGCTATATTTAGAATATTATACTAATATATTCAACATTGGTTACTCCTTGATCACCAATTTTGTCTACATTTCTTCAAATTTCCATTTCTACCAAAACGGGACGATTTTCTTCCCAAAGTTTCAAAACTATAGTTAGGACTATATATTGGTTAGAATCCATTCTAAAGGGCTTCAAAGCTATATTTAGACTATTATACTAATATATTGAACTTTGGTTACTCCTTAATCACCAATTTTGTCTACATTTCTTTAAATTCCCATTTGTACCAAAACGGGACGATTTCGTTCCCAAAGTTTCAAAACTTTACTTAGGACTATATATTGGTTAGAATCCATTCTAAAGGGGTTCAAAGCTATATTTAGACTATTATACTAATATATTGAACTTTGGTTACTCCTTGATCACCAATTTTGTCTACATTTCTTCAAATTTCAATTTGTACCAAAACGGGACGATTTCCTTCCCAAAGTTTCAAAACTATAGTTAGGACTATATATTGGTTAGAATCCCTTCTAAAGGGGTTCAAATCTATATTTAGACTATTATAGTAATATATTGAACTTTGGTTACTCCTTGGTCACCAATTTTGTTTACATTTCCTCAAATTCCCATTTGTACCAAAACGGGACGATTTTCTTCCCAAAGTTTCAAAACTATAGTTACGACTATATATTGGTTACATTCGTTTCTAAAGTGGTTGAAAGCTATATTTAGAATATTATACTAATATATTCAACATTGGTTACTCCTTGATCACCAATTTTGTCTACATTTCTTCAAATTCCCATTTGTACCAAAACGGGACGATTTCGTTCCCAAAGTTTCAAAACTTTACTTAGGACTATATATTGGTTAGAATCCATTCTAAAGGGCTTCAAAGCTATATTTAGACTATTATACTAATATATTGAACTTTGGTTACTCCTTGATCACCAATTTTGTCTACATTTCTTCAAATTCCCATTTGTACCAAAACGGGACGATTTCGTTCCCAAAGTTTCAAAACTATACTTAGGACTATATATTGGTTAGAATCTATTCTAAAGGCCTTCAAAGCTATATTTAGACTATTATACTAATATATTGAACTTTGGTTACTCTTTGGTCACCAATTTTGTCTACATTTCTTCAAATTTCAATTTGTACCAAAACGGGACGATTTCCTTCCCAAAGTTTCAAAACTATAGTTACGACTATATATTGGTTGCATTCGTTCCTAAAGTGGTTCAAAGCTATATTTAGACTATTATACTAATATATTTAACTTTGGTTACTCTTTGGTCACCAATTTGGTTTACATTTCCTCAAATTCCCATTTGTACCAAAACGGGACGATTTTCTTCCCAAAGTTTCAAAACTATAGTTCCGACTATATATTGGTTGCATTCGTTCCTAAAGTGGTTCAAAGCTATATTTAGAATATTATAATAATATATTCAACATTGGTTACTTCTTGGTCACCAATTTTGTCTACATTTCTCCAAATTCCCATTTGTACCAAAACGGGACGATTTTCTTCCCAAAGTTTCAAAACTATAGTTACGACTATATATTGGTTACATTCGTTTCTAAAGTGGTTCAAAGCTATATTTAGAATATTATACTAATATATTCAACATTGGTTACTCCTTGATCACCAATTTTGTCTACATTTCTTCAAATTTCCATTTCTACCAAAACGGGACGATTTTCTTCCCAAAGTTTCAAAACTATAGTTACGACTATATATTGGTTGCATTCGTTCCTAAAGTGGTTCAAAGCTATATTTAGAATATTATAATAAAATATTCAACATTGGTTACTTCTTGGTCACCAATTTTGTCTACATTTCTCCAAATTCCCATTTGTACCAAAACGGGACGATTTTCTTCCCAAAGTTTCAAAACTATAGTTAAGACTATATATTGGTTACATTCGTTTCTAAAGTGGTTCAAAGCTATATTTAGAATATTATACTAATATATTCAACATTGGTTACTCCTTGATCACCAATTTTGTCTACATTTCTTCAAATTTCCATTTGTACCAAAACGGGACGATTTTCTTCCCAAAGTTTCAAAACTATAGTTAGGACTATATATTGGTTAGAATCCATTCTAAAGGGGTTCAAAGCTATATTTAGACTATTATACTAATATATTGAACTTTGGTTACTCCTTGATCACCAATTTTGTCTACATTTCTTCAAATTCCCATTTGTACCAAAACGGGACGATTTCAATCCCAAAGTTTCAAAACTTTACTTAGGACTATATATTGGTTAGAATCCATTCTAAAGGGCTTCAAAGCTATATTTAGACTATTATACTAATATATTGAACTTTGGTTACTCTTTGGTCACCAATTTTGTCTACATTTCTTCAAATTTCAATTTGTACCAAAACGGGACGATTTCCTTCCCAAAGTTTCAAAACTATAGTTAGGACTATATATTGGTTAGAATCCCTTCTAAAGGGGTTCAAATCTATATTTAGACTATTATAGTAATATATTGAACTTTGGTTACTCCTTGGTCACCAATTTTGTTTACATTTCCTCAAATTCCCATTTGTACCAAAACGGGACGATTTCGTTCCCAAAGTTTCAAAACTTTACTTAGGACTATATATTGGTTAGAATCCATTCTAAAGGGCTTCAAAGCTATATTTAGACTATTATACTAATATATTGAACTTTGGTTACTCTTTGGTCACCAATTTTGTCTACATTTCTTCAAATTTCAATTTGTACCAAAACGGGACGATTTCCTTCCCAAAGTTTCAAAACTATAGTTAGGACTATATATTGGTTAGAATCCCTTCTAAAGGGGTTCAAATCTATATTTAGACTATTATAGTAATATATTGAACTTTGGTTACTCCTTGGTCACCAATTTTGTTTACATTTCCTCAAATTCCCATTTGTACCAAAACGGGACGATTTTCTTCCCAAAGTTTCAAAACTATAGTTACGACTATATATTGGTTGCATTCGTTCCTAAAGTGGTTCAAAGCTATATTTAGAATATTATAATAATATATTCAACATTGGTTACTTCTTGGTCACCAATTTTGTCTACATTTCTCCAAATTCCCATTTGTACCAAAACGGGACGATTTTCTTCCCAAAGTTTCAAAACTATAGTTACGACTATATATTGGTTACATTCGTTTCTAAAGTGGTTCAAAGCTATATTTAGAATATTATACTAATATATTAAACATTGGTTACTCCTTGATCACCAATTTTGTCTACATTTCTTCAAATTTCCATTTGTACCAAAACGGGACGATTTTCTTCCCAAAGTTTCAAAACTATAGTTAGGACTATATATTGGTTAGAATCCATTCTAAAGGGTTCAAAGCTATATTTAGACTATTATACTAATATATTGAACTTTGGTTACTCCTTGATCACCAATTTTGTCTACATTTCTTCAAATTCCCATTTGTACCAAAACGGGACGATTTCGTTCCCAAAGTTTCAAAACTATACTTAGGACTATATATTGGTTAGAATCCATTCTAAAGGGGTTCAAATCTATATTTAGACTATTATAGTAATATATTGAACTTTGGTTACTCCTTGGTCACCAATTTTGTTTACATTTCTCTAAATTCCCATTTGTACCAAAACGGGACGATTTTCTTCCCAAAGTTTCAAAACTATAGTTACGACTATATATTGGTTGCATTCATTCCTAAAGTGGTTCAAAGCTATATTTAGAATATTATAACAATATATTCAACAATGGTTACTTCTTGGTCACCATCTTTGTCTACATTTCCCCAAATTCCCATTTGTACCAAAACGGGACGATTTTCTTCCCAAAGTTTCAAAACTATAGTTACGACTATATATTGGTTACATTCGTTTCTAAAGTGGTTCAAAGCTATATTTAGAATATTATAATAATATATTCAACATTGGTTACTACTTGATCACCAATTTTGTCTACATTTCTTCAAATTCCCATTTGTACCAAAACGGGACGATTTTCTTCCCAAAGTTTCAAAACTATAGTTACGACTATATATTGGTTGCATTCATTCCTAAAGTGGTTCAAAGCTATATTTAGAATATTATAATAATATATTCAACAATGGTTACTTCTTGGTCACCAATTTTGTCTACATTTCTCCAAATTCCCATTTGTACCAAAACGGGACGATTTTCTTCCCAAAGTTTCAAAACTATAGTTACGACTATATATTGGTTACATTCGTTTCTAAAGTGGTTCAAAGCTATATTTAGAATATTATACTAATATATTCAACATTGGTTACTGCTTGATCACCAATTTTGTCTACATTTCTTCAAATTTCCATTTCTACCAAAACGGGAAGATTTTCTTCCCAAAGTTTCAAAACTATAGTTACGACTATATATTGGTTGCATTCGTTCCTAAAGTGGTTCAAAGCTATATTTAGAATATTATAATAATATATTCAACATTGGTTACTTCTTGGTCACCAATTTTGTCTACATTTCTCCAAATTCCCATTTGTACCAAAACGGGACGATTTTCTTCCCAAAGTTTCAAAACTATAGTTACGACTATATATTGGTTACATTCGTTTCTAAAGTGGTTCAAAGCTATATTTAGAATATTATACTAATATATTAAACATTGGTTACTCCTTGATCACCAATTTTGTCTACATTTCTTCAAATTTCCATTTGTACCAAAACGGGACGATTTTCTTCCCAAAGTTTCAAAACTATAGTTAGGACTATATATTGGTTAGAATCCATTCTAAAGGGGTTCAAAGCTATATTTAGACTATTATACTAATATATTGAACTTTGGTTACTCCTTGATCACCAATTTTGTCTACATTTCTTCAAATTCCCATTTGTACCAAAACGGGACGATTTCGTTCCCAAAGTTTCAAAACTATACTTAGGACTATATATTGGTTAGAATCCCTTCTAAAGGGGTTCAAATCTATATTTAGACTATTATAGTAATATATTGAACTTTGGTTACTCCTTGGTCACCAATTTTGTTTACATTTCCTCAAATTCCCATTTGTACCAAAACGGGACGATTTTCTTCCCAAAGTTTCAAAACTATAGTTACGACTATATATTGGTTGCATTCGTTCCTAAAGTGGTTCAAAGCTATATTTAGAATATTATAATAATATATTCAACATTGGTTACTTCTTGGTCACCAATTTTGTCTACATTTCTCCAAATTCCCATTTGTACCAAAACGGGACGATTTTCTTCCCAAAGTTTCAAAACTATAGTTACGACTATATATTGGTTACATTCGTTTCTAAAGTGGTTCAAAGCTATATTTAGAATATTATACTAATATATTAAACATTGGTTACTCCTTGATCACCAATTTTGTCTACATTTCTTCAAATTTCCATTTGTACCAAAACGGGACGATTTTCTTCCCAAAGTTTCAAAACTATAGTTAGGACTATATATTGGTTAGAATCCATTCTAAAGGGGTTCAAAGCTATATTTAGACTAATATACTAATATATTGAACTTTGGTTACTCCTTGATCACCAATTTTGTCTACATTTCTTCAAATTCCCATTTGTACCAAAACGGGACGATTTCGTTCCCAAAGTTTCAAAACTATACTTAGGACTATATATTGGTTAGAATCCATTCTAAAGGGGTTCAAATCTATATTTAGACTATTATAGTAATATATTGAACTTTGGTTACTCCTTGGTCACCAATTTTGTTTACATTTCTCTAAATTCCCATTTGTACCAAAACGGGACGATTTTCTTCCCAAAGTTTCAAAACTATAGTTACGACTATATATTGGTTGCATTCATTCCTAAAGTGGTTCAAAGCTATATTTAGAATATTATAACAATATATTCAACAATGGTTACTTCTTGGTCACCAATTTTGTCTACATTTCCCCAAATTCCCATTTGTACCAAAACGGGACGATTTTCTTCCCAAAGTTTCAAAACTATAGTTACGACTATATATTGGTTACATTCGTTTCTAAAGTGGTTCAAAGCTATATTTAGAATATTATACTAATATATTCAACATTGGTTACTACTTGATCACCAATTTTGTCTACATTTCTTCAAATTCCCATTTGTACCAAAACGGGACGATTTTCTTCCCAAAGTTTCAAAACTATAGTTACGACTATATATTGGTTGCATTCATTCCTAAAGTGGTTCAAAGCTATATTTAGAATATTATAATAATATATTCAACAATGGTTACTTCTTGGTCACCAATTTTGTCTACATTTCTCCAAATTCCCATTTGTACCAAAACGGGACGATTTTCTTCCCAAAGTTTCAAAACTATAGTTACGACTATATATTGGTTACATTCGTTTCTAAAGTGGTTCAAAGCTATATTTAGAATATTATACTAATATATTCAACATTGGTTACTGCTTGATCACCAATTTTGTCTACATTTCTTCAAATTTCCATTTCTACCAAAACGGGAAGATTTTCTTCCCAAAGTTTCAAAACTATAGTTAGGACTATATATTGGTTAGAATCCATTCTAAAGGGCTTCAAAGCTATATTTAGACTATTATACTAATATATTGAACTTTGGTTACTCCTTGATCACCAATTTTGTCTACATTTCTTCAAATTCCCATTTGTACCAAAACGGGACGATTTCGTTCCCAAAGTTTCAAAACTATACTTAGGACTATATATTGGTTAGAATCCATTCTAAAGGGGTTCAAATCTATATTTAGACTATTATAGTAATATATTGAACTTTGGTTACTCCTTGGTCACCAATTTTGTTTACATTTATCTAAATTCCCATTTGTACCAAAACGGGACGATTTTCTTCCCAAAGTTTCAAAACTATAGTTACGACTATATATTGGTTGCATTCATTCCTAAAGTGGTTCAAAGCTATATTTAGAATATTATAACAATATATTCAACAATGGTTACTTCTTGGTCACCAATTTTGTCTACATTTCCCCAAATTCCCATTTGTACCAAAACGGGACGATTTTCTTCCCAAAGTTTCAAAACTATAGTTACGACTATATATTGGTTACATTCGTTTCTAAAGTGGTTCAAAGCTATATTTAGAATATTATACTAATATATTCAACATTGGTTACTACTTGATCACCAATTTTGTCTACATTTCTTCAAATTCCCATTTGTACCAAAACGGGACGATTTTCTTCCCAAAGTTTCAAAACTATAGTTACGACTATATATTGGTTGCATTCATTCCTAAAGTGGTTCAAAGCTATATTTAGAATATTATAATAATATATTCAACATTGGTTACTTCTTGGTCACCAATTTTGTCTACATTTCTCCAAATTCCCATTTGTACCAAAACGGGACGATTTTCTTCCCAAAGTTTCAAAACTATAGTTACGACTATATATTGGTTACATTCGTTTCTAAAGTGGTTCAAAGCTATATTTAGAATATTATACTAATATATTAAACATTGGTTACTCCTTGATCACCAATTTTGTCTACATTTCTTCAAATTTCCATTTGTACCAAAACGGGACGATTTTCTTCCCAAAGTTTCAAAACTATAGTTAGGACTATATATTGGTTAGAATCCATTCTAAAGGGGTTCAAAGCTATATTTAGACTATTATACTAATATATTGAACTTTGGTTACTCCTTGATCACCAATTTTGTCTACATTTCTTCAAATTCCCATTTGTACCAAAACGGGACGATTTCGTTCCCAAAGTTTCAAAACTATACTTAGGACTATATATTGGTTAGAATCCATTCTAAAGGGGTTCAAATCTATATTTAGACTATTATAGTAATATATTGAACTTTGGTTACTCCTTGGTCACCAATTTTGTTTACATTTCTCTAAATTCCCATTTGTACCAAAACGGGACGATTTTCTTCCCAAAGTTTCAAAACTATAGTTACGACTATATATTGGTTGCATTCATTCCTAAAGTGGTTCAAAGCTATATTTAGAATATTATAACAATATATTCAACAATGGTTACTTCTTGGTCACCAATTTTGTCTACATTTCCCCAAATTCCCATTTGTACCAAAACGGGACGATTTTCTTCCCAAAGTTTCAAAACTATAGTTACGACTATATATTGGTTACATTCGTTTCTAAAGTGGTTCAAAGCTATATTTAGAATATTATACTAATATATTCAACATTGGTTACTACTTGATCACCAATTTTGTCTACATTTCTTCAAATTCCCATTTGTACCAAAACGGGACGATTTTCTTCCCAAAGTTTCAAAACTATAGTTACGACTATATATTGGTTGCATTCATTCCTAAAGTGGTTCAAAGCTATATTTAGAATATTATAATAATATATTCAACAATGGTTACTTCTTGGTCACCAATTTTGTCTACATTTCTCCAAATTCCCATTTGTACCAAAACGGGACGATTTTCTTCCCAAAGTTTCAAAACTATAGTTACGACTATATATTGGTTACATTCGTTTCTAAAGTGGTTCAAAGCTATATTTAGAATATTATACTAATATATTCAACATTGGTTACTGCTTGATCACCAATTTTGTCTACATTTCTTCAAATTTCCATTTCTACCAAAACGGGAAGATTTTCTTCCCAAAGTTTCAAAACTATAGTTAGGACTATATATTGGTTAGAATCCATTCTAAAGGGCTTCAAAGCTATATTTAGACTATTATACTAATATATTGAACTTTGGTTACTCCTTGATCACCAATTTTGTCTACATTTCTTCAAATTCCCATTTGTACCAAAACGGGACGATTTCGTTCCCAAAGTTTCAAAACTATACTTAGGACTATATATTGGTTAGAATCCATTCTAAAGGGGTTCAAATCTATATTTAGACTATTATAGTAATATATTGAACTTTGGTTACTCCTTGGTCACCAATTTTGTTTACATTTCTCTAAATTCCCATTTGTACCAAAACGGGACGATTTTCTTCCCAAAGTTTCAAAACTATAGTTACGACTATATATTGGTTGCATTCATTCCTAAAGTGGTTCAAAGCTATATTTAGAATATTATAACAATATATTCAACAATGGTTACTTCTTGGTCACCAATTTTGTCTACATTTCCCCAAATTCCCATTTGTACCAAAACGGGACGATTTTCTTCCCAAAGTTTCAAAACTATAGTTACGACTATATATTGGTTACATTCGTTTCTAAAGTGGTTCAAAGCTATATTTAGAATATTATACTAATATATTCAACATTGGTTACTACTTGATCACCAATTTTGTCTACATTTCTTCAAATTCCCATTTGTACCAAAACGGGACGATTTTCTTCCCAAAGTTTCAAAACTATAGTTACGACTATATATTGGTTGCATTCATTCCTAAAGTGGTTCAAAGCTATATTTAGAATATTATAATAATATATTCAACAATGGTTACTTCTTGGTCACCAATTTTGTCTACATTTCTCCAAATTCCCATTTGTACCAAAACGGGACGATTTTCTTCCCAAAGTTTCAAAACTATACTTACGACTATATATTGGTTACATTCGTTTCTAAAGTGGTTCAAAGCTATATTTAGAATATTATACTAATATATTCAACATTGTTTACTCCTTGATCACCAATTTTGTCTACATTTCTTCAAATTTCCATTTCTACCAAAACGGGAAGATTTTCTTCCCAAAGTTTCAAAACTATAGTTAGGACTATATATTGGTTAGAATCCATTCTAAAGGGCTTCAAAGCTATATTTAGACTATTATACTAATATATTGAACTTTGGTTACTCCTTGATCACCAATTTTGTCTACATTTCTTCAAATTCCCATTTGTACCAAAACGGGACGATTTCGTTCCCAAAGTTTCAAAACTATACTTAGGACTATATATTGGTTAGAATCCATTCTAACGGGGTTCAAATCTATATTTAGACTATTATAGTAATATATTGAACTTTGGTTACTCCTTGGTCACCAATTTTGTTTACATTTCTCTAAATTCCCATTTGTACCAAAACGGGACGATTTTCTTCCCAAAGTTTCAAAACTATAGTTACGACTATATATTGGTTGCATTCATTCCTAAAGTGGTTCAAAGCTATATTTAGAATATTATAACAATATATTCAACAATGGTTACTTCTTGGTCACCAATTTTGTCTACATTTCTCCAAATTCCCATTTGTACCAAAACGGGACGATTTTCTTCCCAAAGTTTCAAAACTATAGTTACGACTATATATTGGTTACATTCGTTTCTAAAGTGGTTCAAAGCTATATTTAGAATATTATACTAATATATTCAACATTGGTTATTACTTGATCACCAATTTTGTCTACATTTCTTCAAATTCCCATTTGTACCAAAACGGGACGATTTTCTTCCCAAAGTTTCAAAACTATAGTTACGACTATATATTGGTTGCATTCATTCCTAAAGTGGTTCAAAGCTATATTTAGAATATTATAATAGTATATTCAACAATGGTTACTTCTTGGTCACCAATTTTGTCTACATTTCTCCAAATTCCCATTTGTACCAAAACGGGACGATTTTCTTCCCAAAGTTTCAAAACTATAGTTACGACTATATATTGGTTACATTCGTTTCTAAAGTGGTTCAAAGCTATATTTAGAATATTATACTAATATATTCAACATTGGTTACTCCTTGATCACCAATTTTGTCTACATTTCTTCAAATTTCCATTTCTACCAAAACGGGACGATTTTCTTCCCAAAGTTTCAAAACTATAGTTACGACTATATATTGGTTGCATTCGTTCCTAAAGTTGTTCAAAGCTATATTTAGAATATTATAATAATATATTCAACATTGGTTACTTCTTGGTCACCAATTTTGTCTACATTTCTCCAAATTCCCATTTGTACCAAAACGGGACGATTTTCTTCCCAAAGTTTCAAAACTATAGTTACGACTATATATTGGTTACATTCGTTTCTAAAGTGGTTCAAAGCTATATTTAGAATATTATACTAATATATTCAACATTGGTTACTCCTTGATCACCAATTTTGTCTACATTTCTTCAAATTTCCATTTGTACCAAAACAGGACGATTTTCTTCCCAAAGTTTCAAAACTTTACTTAGGACTATATATTGGTTAGAATCCATTCTAAAGGGGTTCAAATCTATATTTAGACTATTATACTAATATATTGAACTTTGGTTACTCCTTGGTCACCAATTTTGTTTACATTTCTCCAAATTCCCATTTGTACCAAAACGGGACGATTTTCTTCCCAAAGTTTCAAAACTATAATTACGACTATATATTGGTTGCATTCATTCCTAAAGTGGTTCAAAGCTATATTTAGAATATTATAATAATATATTCAACAATGGTTACTTCTTGGTCACCAATTTTGTCTACATTTCTCCAAATTCCCATTTGTACCAAAACGGGACGATTTTCTTCCCAAAGTTTCAAAACTATAGTTACGACTATATATTGGTTACATTCGTTTCTAAAGTGGTTCAAAGCTATATTTAGAATATTATACTAATATATTCAACATTGGTTACTACTTGATCACCAATTTTGTCTACATTTCTTCAAATTCCCATTTGTACCAAAACGGGACGATTTTCTTCCCAAAGTTTCAAAACTATAGTTACGACTATATATTGGTTACATTCGTTTCTAAAGTGGTTCAAAGCTATATTTAGAATATTATACTAATATATTCAACATTGGTTACTCCTTGATCACCAATTTTGTCTACATTTCTTCAAATTTCCATTTCTACCAAAACGGGACGATTTTCTTCCCAAAGTTTCAAAACTATAGTTACGACTATATATTGGTTACATTCGTTTCTAAAGTGGTTCAAAGCTATATTTAGAATATTATACTAATATATTCAACATTGGTTACTCCTTGATCACCAATTTTGTCTACATTTCTTCAAATTTCCATTTGTACCAAAACAGGACGATTTTCTTCCCAAAGTTTCAAAACTTTACTTAGGACTATATATTGGTTAGAATCCATTCTAAAGGGGTTCAAATCTATATTTAGACTATTATACTAATATATTGAACTTTGGTTACTCCTTGGTCACCAATTTTGTTTACATTTCTCCAAATTCCCATTTGTACCAAAACGGGACGATTTTCTTCCCAAAGTTTCAAAACTATAATTACGACTATATATTGGTTGCATTCATTCCTAAAGTGGTTCAAAGCTATATTTAGAATATTATAATAATATATTCAACAATGGTTACTTCTTGGTCACCAATTTTGTCTACATTTCTCCAAATTCCCATTTGTACCAAAACGGGACGATTTTCTTCCCAAAGTTTCAAAACTATAGTTACGACTATATATTGGTTACATTCGTTTCTAAAGTGGTTCAAAGCTATATTTAGAATATTATACTAATATATTCAACATTGGTTACTACTTGATCACCAATTTTGTCTACATTTCTTCAAATTCCCATTTGTACCAAAACGGGACGATTTTCTTCCCAAAGTTTCAAAACTATAGTTACGACTATATATTGGTTACATTCGTTTCTAAAGTGGTTCAAAGCTATATTTAGAATATTATACTAATATATTCAACATTGGTTACTCCTTGATCACCAATTTTGTCTACATTTCTTCAAATTTCCATTTCTACCAAAACGGGACGATTTTCTTCCCAAAGTTTCAAAACTATAGTTACGACTATATATTGGTTACATTCGTTTCTAAAGTGGTTCAAAGCTATATTTAGAATATTATACTAATATATTCAACATTGGTTACTCCTTGATCACCAATTTTGTCTACATTTCTTCAAATTTCCATTTGTACCAAAACAGGACGATTTTCTTCCCAAAGTTTCAAAACTTTACTTAGGACTATATATTGGTTAGAATCCATTCTAAAGGGGTTCAAATCTATATTTAGACTATTATACTAATATATTGAACTTTGGTTACTCCTTGGTCACCAATTTTGTTTACATTTCTCCAAATTCCCATTTGTACCAAAACGGGACGATTTTCTTCCCAAAGTTTCAAAACTATAGTTACGACTATATATTGGTTACATTCGTTTCTAAAGTGGTTCAAAGCTATATTTAGAATATTATACTAATATATTCAACATTGGTTACTCCTTGATCACCAATTTTGTCTACATTTCTTCAAATTTCCATTTCTACCAAAACGGGACGATTTTCTTCCCAAAGTTTCAAAACTATAGTTACGACTATATATTGGTTGCATTCGTTCCTAAAGTTGTTCAAAGCTATATTTAGAATATTATAATAATATATTCAACATTGGTTACTTCTTGGTCACCAATTTTGTCTACATTTCTCCAAATTCCCATTTGTACCAAAACGGGACGATTTTCTTCCCAAAGTTTCAAAACTATAGTTACGACTATATATTGGTTACATTCGTTTCTAAAGTGGTTCAAAGCTATATTTAGAATATTATACTAATATATTCAACATTGGTTACTGCTTGATCACCAATTTTGTCTACATTTCTTCAAATTTCCATTTCTACCAAAACGGGAAGATTTTCTTCCCAAAGTTTCAAAACTATAGTTAGGACTATATATTGGTTAGAATCCATTCTAAAGGGCTTCAAAGCTATATTTAGACTATTATACTAATATATTGAACTTTGGTTACTCCTTGATCACCAATTTTGTCTACATTTCTTCAAATTCCCATTTGTACCAAAACGGGACGATTTCGTTCCCAAAGTTTCAAAACTATACTTAGGACTATATATTGGTTAGAATCCATTCTAAAGGGGTTCAAATCTATATTTAGACTATTATAGTAATATATTGAACTTTGGTTACTCCTTGGTCACCAATTTTGTTTACATTTCTCTAAATTCCCATTTGTACCAAAACGGGACGATTTTCTTCCCAAAGTTTCAAAACTATAGTTACGACTATATATTGGTTGCATTCATTCCTAAAGTGGTTCAAAGCTATATTTAGAATATTATAATAGTATATTCAACAATGGTTACTTCTTGGTCACCAATTTTGTCTACATTTCTCCAAATTCCCATTTGTACCAAAACGGGACGATTTTCTTCCCAAAGTTTCAAAACTATAGTTACGACTATATATTGGTTACATTCGTTTCTAAAGTGGTTCAAAGCTATATTTAGAATATTATACTAATATATTCAACATTGGTTACTCCTTGATCACCAATTTTGTCTACATTTCTTCAAATTTCCATTTCTACCAAAACGGGACGATTTTCTTCCCAAAGTTTCAAAACTATAGTTACGACTATATATTGGTTGCATTCGTTCCTAAAGTTGTTCAAAGCTATATTTAGAATATTATAATAATATATTCAACATTGGTTACTTCTTGGTCACCAATTTTGTCTACATTTCTCCAAATTCCCATTTGTACCAAAACGGGACGATTTTCTTCCCAAAGTTTCAAAACTATAGTTACGACTATATATTGGTTACATTCGTTTCTAAAGTGGTTCAAAGCTATATTTAGAATATTATACTAATATATTCAACATTGGTTACTCCTTGATCACCAATTTTGTCTACATTTCTTCAAATTTCCATTTGTACCAAAACAGGACGATTTTCTTCCCAAAGTTTCAAAACTTTACTTAGGACTATATATTGGTTAGAATCCATTCTAAAGGGGTTCAAATCTATATTTAGACTATTATACTAATATTTTGAACTTTGGTTACTCCTTGGTCACCAATTTTGTTTACATTTCTCCAAATTCCCATTTGTACCAAAACGGGACGATTTTCTTCCCAAAGTTTCAAAACTATAATTACGACTATATATTGGTTGCATTCATTCCTAAAGTGGTTCAAAGCTATATTTAGAATATTATAATAATATATTCAACAATGGTTACTTCTTGGTCACCAATTTTGTCTACATTTCTCCAAATTCCCATTTGTACCAAAACGGGACGATTTTATTCCCAAAGTTTCAAAACTATAGTTACGACTATATATTGGTTACATTCGTTTCTAAAGTGGTTCAAAGCTATATTTAGAATATTATACTAATATATTCAACATTGGTTACTACTTGATCACCAATTTTGTCTACATTTCTTCAAATTCCCATTTGTACCAAAACGGGACGATTTTCTTCCCAAAGTTTCAAAACTATAGTTACGACTATATATTGGTTACATTCGTTTCTAAAGTGGTTCAAAGCTATATTTAGAATATTATACTAATATATTCAACATTGGTTACTCCTTGATCACCAATTTTGTCTACATTTCTTCAAATTTCCATTTCTACCAAAACGGGACGATTTTCTTCCCAAAGTTTCAAAACTATAGTTACGACTATATATTGGTTACATTCGTTTCTAAAGTGGTTCAAAGCTATATTTAGAATATTATACTAATATATTCAACATTGGTTACTCCTTGATCACCAATTTTGTCTACATTTCTTCAAATTTCCATTTGTACCAAAACAGGACGATTTTCTTCCCAAAGTTTCAAAACTTTACTTAGGACTATATATTGGTTAGAATCCATTCTAAAGGGGTTCAAATCTATATTTAGACTATTATACTAATATATTGAACTTTGGTTACTCCTTGGTCACCAATTTTGTTTACATTTCTCCAAATTCCCATTTGTACCAAAACGGGACGATTTTCTTCCCAAAGTTTCAAAACTATAGTTACGACTATATATTGGTTACATTCGTTTCTAAAGTGGTTCAAAGCTATATTTAGAATATTATACTAATATATTCAACATTGGTTACTCCTTGATCACCAATTTTGTCTACATTTCTTCAAATTTCCATTTCTACCAAAACGGGACGATTTTCTTCCCAAAGTTTCAAAACTATAGTTACGACTATATATTGGTTGCATTCGTTCCTAAAGTTGTTCAAAGCTATATTTAGAATATTATAATAATATATTCAACATTGGTTACTTCTTGGTCACCAATTTTGTCTACATTTCTCCAAATTCCCATTTGTACCAAAACGGGACGATTTTCTTCCCAAAGTTTCAAAACTATAGTTACGACTATATATTGGTTACATTCGTTTCTAAAGTGGTTCAAAGCTATATTTAGAATATTATACTAATATATTCAACATTGGTTACTGCTTGATCACCAATTTTGTCTACATTTCTTCAAATTTCCATTTCTACCAAAACGGGAAGATTTTCTTCCCAAAGTTTCAAAACTATAGTTAGGACTATATATTGGTTAGAATCCATTCTAAAGGGCTTCAAAGCTATATTTAGACTATTATACTAATATATTGAACTTTGGTTACTCCTTGATCACCAATTTTGTCTACATTTCTTCAAATTCCCATTTGTACCAAAACGGGACGATTTCGTTCCCAAAGTTTCAAAACTATACTTAGGACTATATATTGGTTAGAATCCATTCTAAAAGGGTTCAAATCTATATTTAGACTATTATAGTAATATATTGAACTTTGGTTACTCCTTGGTCACCAATTTTGTTTACATTTCTCTAAATTCCCATTTGTACCAAAACGGGACGATTTTCTTCCCAAAGTTTCAAAACTATAGTTACGACTATATATTGGTTACATTCATTCCTAAAGTGGTTCAAAGCTATATTTAGAATATTATAACAATATATTCAACAATGGTTACTTCTTGGTCACCAATTTTGTCTACATTTCCCCAAATTCCCATTTGTACCAAAACGGGACGATTTTCTTCCCAAAGTTTCAAAACTATAGTTACGACTATATATTGGTTACATTCGTTTCTAAAGTGGTTCAAAGCTATATTTAGAATATTATACTAATATATTCAACATTGGTTACTACTTGATCACCAATTTTGTCTACATTTCTTCAAATTCCCATTTGTACCAAAACGGGACGATTTTCTTCCCAAAGTTTCAAAACTATAGTTACGACTATATATTGGTTGCATTCATTCCTAAAGTGGTTCAAAGCTATATTTAGAATATTATAATAATATATTCAACAATGGTTACTTCTTGGTCACCAATTTTGTCTACATTTCTCCAAATTCCCATTTGTACCAAAACGGGACGATTTTCTTCCCAAAGTTTCAAAACTATACTTACGACTATATATTGGTTACATTCGTTTCTAAAGTGGTTCAAAGCTATATTTTGAATATTATACTAATATATTCAACATTGTTTACTCCTTGATCACCAATTTTGTCTACATTTCTTCAAATTTCCATTTCTACCAAAACGGGAAGATTTTCTTCCCAAAGTTTCAAAACTATAGTTAGGACTATATATTGGTTAGAATCCATTCTAAAGGGCTTCAAAGCTATATTTAGACTATTATACTAATATATTGAACTTTGGTTACTCCTTGATCACCAATTTTGTCTACATTTCTTCAAATTCCCATTTGTACCAAAACGGGACGATTTCGTTCCCAAAGTTTCAAAACTATACTTAGGACTATATATTGGTTAGAATCCATTCTAACGGGGTTCAAATCTATATTTAGACTATTATAGTAATATATTGAACTTTGGTTACTCCTTGGTCACCAATTTTGTTTACATTTCTCTAAATTCCCATTTGTACCAAAACGGGACGATTTTCTTCCCAAAGTTTCAAAACTATAGTTACGACTATATATTGGTTGCATTCATTCCTAAAGTGGTTCAAAGCTATATTTAGAATATTATAACAATATATTCAACAATGGTTACTTCTTGGTCACCAATTTTGTCTACATTTCTCCAAATTCCCATTTGTACCAAAACGGGACGATTTTCTTCCCAAAGTTTCAAAACTATAGTTACGACTATATATTGGTTACATTCGTTTCTAAAGTGGTTCAAAGCTATATTTAGAATATTATACTAATATATTCAACATTGGTTATTACTTGATCACCAATTTTGTCTACATTTCTTCAAATTCCCATTTGTACCAAAACGGGACGATTTTCTTCCCAAAGTTTCAAAACTATAGTTACGACTATATATTGGTTGCATTCATTCCTAAAGTGGTTCAAAGCTATATTTAGAATATTATAATAGTATATTCAACAATGGTTACTTCTTGGTCACCAATTTTGTCTACATTTCTCCAAATTCCCATTTGTACCAAAACGGGACGATTTTCTTCCCAAAGTTTCAAAACTATAGTTACGACTATATATTGGTTACATTCGTTTCTAAAGTGGTTCAAAGCTATATTTAGAATATTATACTAATATATTCAACATTGGTTACTCCTTGATCACCAATTTTGTCTACATTTCTTCAAATTTCCATTTCTACCAAAACGGGACGATTTTCTTCCCAAAGTTTCAAAACTATAGTTACGACTATATATTGGTTGCATTCGTTCCTAAAGTTGTTCAAAGCTATATTTAGAATATTATAATAATATATTCAACATTGGTTACTTCTTGGACACCAATTTTGTCTACATTTCTCCAAATTCCCATTTGTACCAAAACGGGACGATTTTCTTCCCAAAGTTTCAAAACTATAGTTACGACTATATATTGGTTACATTCGTTTCTAAAGTGGTTCAAAGCTATATTTAGAATATTATACTAATATATTCAACATTGGTTACTCCTTGATCACCAATTTTGTCTACATTTCTTCAAATTTCCATTTGTACCAAAACAGGACGATTTTCTTCCCAAAGTTTCAAAACTTTACTTAGGACTATATATTGGTTAGAATCCATTCTAAAGGGGTTCAAATCTATATTTAGACTATTATACTAATATATTGAACTTTGGTTACTCCTTGGTCACCAATTTTGTTTACATTTCTCCAAATTCCCATTTGTACCAAAACGGGACGATTTTCTTCCCAAAGTTTCAAAACTATAATTACGACTATATATTGGTTGCATTCATTCCTAAAGTGGTTCAAAGCTATATTTAGAATATTATAATAATATATTCAACAATGGTTACTTCTTGGTCACCAATTTTGTCTACATTTCTCCAAATTCCCATTTGTACCAAAACGGGACGATTTTATTCCCAAAGTTTCAAAACTATAGTTACGACTATATATTGGTTACATTCGTTTCTAAAGTGGTTCAAAGCTATATTTAGAATATTATACTAATATATTCAACATTGGTTACTACTTGATCACCAATTTTGTCTACATTTCTTCAAATTCCCATTTGTACCAAAACGGGACGATTTTCTTCCCAAAGTTTCAAAACTATAGTTACGACTATATATTGGTTACATTCGTTTCTAAAGTGGTTCAAAGCTATATTTAGAATATTATACTAATATATTCAACATTGGTTACTCCTTGATCACCAATTTTGTCTACATTTCTTCAAATTTCCATTTCTACCAAAACGGGACGATTTTCTTCCCAAAGTTTCAAAACTATAGTTACGACTATATATTGGTTGCATTCGTTTCTAAAGTGGTTCAAAGCTATATTTAGAATATTATACTAATATATTCAACATCGGTTACTCCTTGATCACCAATTTTGTCTACATTTCTTCAAATTTCCATTTCTACCAAAACGGGAATATTTTCTTCCCAAAGTTTCAAAACTATAGTTAGGACTATATATTTGTTAGAATCCATTCTAAAGGGCTTCAAAGCTATATTTAGACTATTATACTAATATATTGAACTTTGGTTACTCCTTGATCACCAATTTTGTCTACATTTCTTCAAATTCCCATTTGTACCAACACGGGACGATTTCGTTCCCAAAGTTTCAAAACTATACTTAGGACTATATATTGGTTAGAATCCATTCTAAAGGGGTTCAAATCTATATTTAGACTATTATAGTAATATATTGAACTTTGGTTACTCCTTGGTCACCAATTTTGTTTACATTTCTCCAAATTCCCATTTGTACCAAAACGGGACGATTTTCTTCCCAAAGTTTCAAAACTATAGTTACGACTATATATTGGTTGCATTCATTCCTAAAGTGGTTCAAAGCTATATTTAGAATATTATAACAATATATTCAACAATGGTTACTTCTTGGTCACCAATTTTGTCTACATTTCTCCAAATTCCCATTTGTACCAAAACGGGACGATTTTCATCCCAAAGTTTCAAAACTATAGTTACGACTATATATTGGTTACATTCGTTTCTAAAGTGGTTCAAAGCTATATTTAGAATATTATACTAATATATTCAACATTGGTTACTACTTGATCACCAATTTTGTCTACATTTCTTCAAATTCCCATTTGTACCAAAACGGGACGATTTTCTTCCCAAAGTTTCAAAACTATAGTTACGACTATATATTGGTTGCATTCATTCAAAAAGTGGTTCAAAGCTATATTTAGAATATTATAATAATATATTCAACAATGGTTACTTCTTGGTCACCAATTTTGTCTACATTTCTCCAAATTCCCATTTGTACCAAAACGGGACGATTTTCTTCCCAAAGTTTCAAAACTATAGTTACGACTATATATTGGTTGCATTCATTCCTAAAGTGGTTCAAAGCTATATTTAGAATATTATAATCATATATTCAACAATGGTTACTTCTTGGTCACCAATTTTGTCTACATTTCTCCAAATTCCCATTTGTACCAAAACGGGACGATTTTATTCCCAAAGTTTCAAAACTATAGTTACGACTATATATTGGTTACATTCGTTTCTAAAGTGGTTCAAAGCTATATTTAGAATATTATACTAATATATTCAACATTGGTTACTACTTAATCACCAATTTTGTCTACATTTCTTCAAATTCCCATTTGTACCAAAACGGGACGATTTTCTTTCCAAAGTTTCAAAACTATAGTTACGACTATATATTGGTTACATTCGTTTCTAAAGTGGTTCAAAGCTATATTTAGAATATTATACTAATATATTCAACATTGGTTACTCCTTGATCACCAATTTTGTCTACATTTCTTCAAATTTCCATTTCTACCAAAACGGGACGATTTTCTTCCCAAAGTTTCAAAACTATAGTTACGACTATATATTGGTTGCATTCGTTTCTAAAGTGGTTCAAAGCTATATTTAGAATATTATACTAATATATTCAACATTGGTTACTCCTTGATCACCAATTTTGTCTACATTTCTTCAAATTTCCATTTCTACCAAAACGGGAATATTTTCTTCCCAAAGTTTCAAAACTATAGTTAGGACTATATATTGGTTAGAATCTATTCTAAAGGGCTTCAAAGCTATATTTAGACTATTATACTAATATATTGAACTTTGGTTACTCCTTGATCACCAATTTTGTCTACATTTCTTCAAATTCCCATTTGTACCAACACGGGACGATTTCGTTCCCAAAGTTTCAAAACTATACTTAGGACTATATATTGGTTAGAATCCATTCTAAAGGGGTTCAAATCTATATTTAGACTATTATAGTAATATATTGAACTTTGGTTACTCCTTGGTCACTAATTTTGTTTACATTTCTCCAAATTCCCATTTGTACCAAAACGGGACGATTTTCTTCCCAAAGTTTCAAAACTATAGTTACGACTATATAGTGGTTGCATTCATTCCTAAAGTGGTTCAAAGCTATATTTAGAATATTATAACAATATATTCAACAATGGTTACTTCTTGGTCACCAATTTTGTCTACATTTCTCCAAATTCCCATTTGTACCAAAACGGGACGATTTTCTTCCCAAAGTTTCAAAACTATAGTTACGACTATATATTGGTTACATTCGTTTCTAAAGTGGTTCAAAGCTATATTTAGAATATTATACTAACATATTCAACATTGGTTACTACTTGATCACCAATTTTGTCTACATTTCTTCAAATTCCCATTTGTACCAAAACGGGACGATTTTCTTCCCAAAGTTTCAAAACTATAGTTACGACTATATATTGGTTGCATTCATTCCTAAAGTGGTTCAAAGCTATATTTAGAATATTATAATAATATATTCAACAATGGTTACTTCTTGGTCACCAATTTTGTCTACATTTCTCCAAATTCCCATTGTACCAAAACGGGACGATTTTCTTCCCAAAGTTTCAAAACTATAGTTACGACTATATATTGGTTACATTCGTTTCTAAAGTGGTTCAAAGCTATATTTAGAATATTATACTAATATATTCAACATTGGTTACTCCTTGATCACCAATTTTGTCTACATTTCTTGAAATTTCCATTTCTACCAAAACGGGACGATTTTCTTCCCAAAGTTTCAAAACTATAGTTACGACTATATATTGGTTGCATTCGTTCCTAAAGTTGTTCAAAGCTATATTTAGAATATTATAATAATATATTCAACATTGGTTACTTATTGGTCACCAATTTTGTCTACATTTCTCCAAATTCCCATTTGTACCAAAACGGGACGATTTTCTTCCCAAAGTTTCAAAACTATAGTTACGACTATATATTGGTTACATTCGTTTCTAAAGTGGTTCAAAGCTATATTTAGAATATTATACTAATATATTCAACATTTGTTACTCCTTGATCACCAATTTTGTCTACATTTCTTCAAATTTCCATTTGTACCAAAACAGGATGATTTTCTTCCCAAAGTTTCAAAACTTTACTTAGGACTATATATTGGTTAGAATCCATTCTAAAGGGGTTCAAATCTATATTTAGACTATTATACTAATATATTGAACTTTGGTTACTCCTTGGTCACCAATTTTGTTTACATTTCTCCAAATTCCCATTTGTACCAAAACGGGACGATTTTCTTCCCAAAGTTTCAAAACTATAGTTACGACTATATATTGGTTGCATTCATTCCTAAAGTGGTTCAAAGCTATATTTAGAATATTATAATAATATATTCAACAATGGTTACTTCTTGGTCACCAATTTTGTCTACATTTCTCCAAATTCCCATTTGTACCAAAACGGGACGATTTTCTTCCCAAAGTTTCAAAACTATAGTTACGACTATATATTGGTTACATTCGTTTCTAAAGTGGTTCAAAGCTATATTTAGAATATTATACTAATATATTCAACATTGGTTACTACTTGATCACCAATTTTGTCTACATTTCTTCAAATTCCCATTTGTACCAAAACGGGACGATTTTCTTCCCAAAGTTTCAAAACTATAGTTACGACTATATATTGGTTGCATTCATTCCTAAAGTGGTTCAAAGCTATATTTAGAATATTATAATAATATATTCAACAATGGTTACTTCTTGGTCACTAATTTTGTCTACATTTCTCCAAATTCCCATTTGTACCAAAACGGGACGATTTTCTTCCCAAAGTTTCAAAACTATAGTTACGACTATATATTGGTTACATTCGTTTCTAAAGTGGTTCAAAGCTATATTTAGAATATTATACTAATATATTCAACATTGGTTACTCCTTGATCACCAATTTTGTCTACATTTCCTGAAATTTCCATTTCTACCAAAACGGGACGATTTTCTTCCCAAAGTTTCAAAACTATAGTTACGACTATATATTGGTTGCATTCGTTCCTAAAGTTGTTCAAAGCTATATTTAGAATATTATAATAATATATTCAACATTGGTCACTTCTTGGTCACCAATTTTGTCTACATTTCTCCAAATTCCCATTTGTACCAAAACGGGACGATTTTCTTCCCAAAGTTTCAAAACTATAGTTACGACTATATATTGGTTACATTCGTTTTTAAAGTGGTTCAAAGCTATATTTAGAATATTATACTAATATATTCAACATTGGTTACTCCTTGATCACCAATTTTGTCTACATTTCTTCAAATTTCCATTTGTACCAAAACAGGACGATTTTCTTCCCAAAGTTTCAAAACTTTACTTAGGACTATATATTGGTTAGAATCCATTCTAAAGGGGTTCAAATCTATATTTAGACTATTATACTAATATATTGAACTTTGGTTACTCCTTGGTCACCAATTTTGTTTACATTTCTCCAAATTCCCATTTGTACCAAAACGGGACGATTTTCTTCCCAAAGTTTCAAAACTATAGTTACGACTATATATTGGTTGCATTCATTCCTAAAGTGGTTCAAAGCTATATTTAGAATATTATAATAATATATTCAACAATGGTTATTTCTTGGTCATTAATTTTGTCTACATTTCTCCAAATTCCCATTTGTACCAAAACGGGACGATTTTCTTCCCAAAGTTTCAAAACTATAGTTACGACTATATATTGGTTACATTCGTTTCTAAAGTGGTTCAAAGCTATATTTAGAATATTATACTAATATATTCAACATTGGTTACTACTTGATCACCAATTTTGTCTACATTTCTTCAAATTCCCATTTGTACCAAAACGGGACGATTTTCTTCCCAAAGTTTCAAAACTATAGTTACGACTATATATTGGTTACATTCGTTTCTAAAGTGGTTCAAAGCTATATTTAGAATATTATACTAATATATTCAACATTGGTTACTCCTTGATCACCAATTTTGTCTACATTTCTTCAAATTCCCATTTGTACCAAAACGGGACGATTTTCTTCCCAAAGTTTCAAAACTATAGTTACGACTATATATTGGTTACATTCGTTTCTAAAGTGGTTCAAAGCTATATTTAGAATATTATACTAATATATTCAACATTGGTTACTCCTTGATCACCAATTTTGTCTACATTTCTTCAAATTTCCATTTGTACCAAAACAGGACGATTTTCTTCCCAAAGTTTCAAAACTTTACTTAGGACTATATAATGGTTAGAATCCATTCTAAAGGGGTTCAAATCTATATTTAGACTATTATACTAATATATTGAACTTTGGTTACTCCTTGGTCACCAATTTTGTTTACATTTCTCCAAATTCCGATTTGTACCAAAACGGGACGATTTTCTTCCCAAAGTTTCAAAACTATAGTTACGACTATATATTGGTTGCATTCATTCCTAAAGTGGTTCAAAGCTATATTTAGAATATTATAATAATATATTCAACAATGGTTACTTCTTGGTCATCAATTTTGTCTACATTTCTCCAAATTCCCATTTGTACCAAAACGGGACGATTTTCTTCCCAAAGTTTCAAAACTATAGTTACGACTATATATTGGTTACATTCGTTTCTAAAGTGGTTCAAAGCTATATTTAGAATATTATAATAATATATTCAACAATGGTTACTTCTTGGTCACCAATTTTGTCTACATTTCTCCAAATTCCCATTTGTACCAAAACGGGACGATTTTCTTCCCAAAGTTTCAAAACTATAGTTACGACTATATATTGGTTGCATTCATTCCTAAAGTGGTTCAAAGCTATATTTAGAATATTATAATAATATATTCAACAATGGTTACTTCTTGGTCACCAATTTTGTCTACATTTCTCCAAATTCCCATTTGTACCAAAACGGGACGATTTTCTTCCCAAAGTTTCAAAACTATAGTTACGACTATATATTGGTTGCATTCGTTCCTAAAGTTGTTCAAAGCTATATTTAGAATATTATAATAATATATTCAACAATGGTTACTTCTTGGTCACCAATTTTGTCTACATTTCTCCAAATTCCCATTTGTACCAAAACGGGACGATTTTCTTCCCAAAGTTTCAAAACTATAGTTACGACTATATATTGGTTACATTCGTTTCTAAAGTGGTTCAAAGCTATATTTAGAATATTATACTAATATATTCAACATTGGTTACTCCTTGATCACCAATTTTGTCTACATTTCTTCAAATTTCCATTTCTACCAAAACGGGACGATTTTCTTCCCAAAGTTTCAAAACTATAGTTACGACTATATATTGGTTGCATTCGTTCCTAAAGTTGTTCAAAGCTATATTTAGAATATTATAATAATATATTCAACATTGGTTACTTCTTGGTCACCAATTTTGTCTACATTTCTCCAAATTCCCATTTGTACCAAAACGGGACGATTTTCTTCCCAAAGTTTCAAAACTATAGTTACGACTATATATTGGTTACATTCGTTTCTAAAGTGGTTCAAAGCTATATTTAGAATATTATACTAATATATTCAACATTGGTTACTCCTTGATCACCAATTTTGTCTACATTTCTTCAAATTTCCATTTGTACCAAAATGGGACGATTTTCTTCCCAAAGTTTCAAAACTATAGTTAGGACTATATATTGGTTAGAATCCATTCTAAAGGGGTTCAAAGCTATATTTAGACTATTATACTAATATATTGAACTTTGGTTACTCCTTGATCACCAATTTTGTCTACATTTCTTCAAATTCCCATTTGTACCAAAACGGGACGATTTCGTTCCCAAAGTTTCAAAACTTTACTTAGGACTATATATTGGTTAGAATCCATTCTAATGGGCTTCAAAGCTATATTTAGACTATTATACTAATATATTGAACTTTGGTTACTCCTTGATCACCAATTTTGTCTACATTTCTTCAAATTCCCATTTGTACCAAAACGGGACGATTTCGTTCCCAAAGTTTCAAAACTATACTTAGGACTATATATTGGTTAGAATCCATTATAAAGGGCTTCAAAGCTATATTTAGACTATTATACTAATATATTGAACTTTGGTTACTCTTTGGTCACCAATTTTGTCTACATTTCTTCAAATTTCAATTTGTACCAAAACGGGACGATTTCCTTCCCAAAGTTTCAAAACTATAGTTAGGACTATATATTGGTTAGAATCCCTTCTAAAGGGGTTCAAATCTATATTTAGACTATTATAGTAATATATTGAACTTTGGTTACTCCTTGGTAACCAATTTTGTTTACATTTCCTCAAATTCCCATTTGTACCAAAACGGGACGATTTTCTTCCCAAAGTTTCAAAACTATAGTTACGACTATATATTGGTTGCATTCGTTCCTAAAGTGGTTCAAACCTATATTTAGAATATTATAATAATATATTCAACAATGGTTACTTCTTGGTCACCAATTTTGTCTACATTTCGCCAAATTCCCATTTGTACCAAAACGGGACGATTTTCTTCCCAAAGTTTCAAAACTATAGTTACGACTATATATTGGTTACATTCGTTTCTAAAGTGGTTCAAAGCTATATTTAGAATATTATACTAATATATTCAACATTGGTTACTACTTGATCACCAATTTTGTCTACATTTCTTCAAATTCCCATTTGTACCAAAACGGGACGATTTTCTTCCCAAAGTTTCAAAACTATAGTTACGACTATATATTGGTTACATTCGTTTCTAAAGTGGTTCAAAGCTATATTTAGAATATTATACTAATATATTCAACATTGGTTACTCCTTGATCACCAATTTTGTCTACATTTCTTCAAATTTCCATTTCTACCAAAACGGGACGATTTTCTTCCCAAAGTTTCAAAACTATAGTTACGACTATATATTGGTTTCATTCGTTCCTAAAGTTGTTCAAAGCTATATTTAGAATATTATAATAATATATTCAACATTGGTTACTTCTTGGTCACCAATTTTGTCTACATTTCTCCAAATTCCCATTTGTACCAAAACGGGACGATTTTCTTCCCAAAGTTTCAAAACTATAGTTACGACTATATATTGGTTACATTCGTTTCTAAAGTGGTTCAAAGCTATATTTAGAATATTATACTAATATATTCAACATTGGTTACTCCTTGATCACCAATTTTGTCTACATTTCTTCAAATTTCCATTTGTACCAAAACAGGACGATTTTCTTCCCAAAGTTTCAAAACTTTACTTAGGACTATATAATGGTTAGAATCCATTCTAAAGGGGTTCAAATCTATATTTAGACTATTATACTAATATATTGAACTTTGGTTACTCCTTGGTCACCAATTTTGTTTACATTTCTCCAAATTCCCATTTGTACCAAAACGGGACGATTTTCTTCCCAAAGTTTCAAAACTATAGTTACGACTATATATTGGTTGCATTCATTCCTAAAGTGGTTCAAAGCTATATTTAGAATATTATAATAATATATTCAATAATGGTTACTTCTTGGTCACCAATTTTGTCTACATTTCTCCAAATTCCCATTTGTACCAAAACGGGACGATTTTCTTCCCAAAGTTTCAAAACTATAGTTACGACTATATATTGGTTACATTCGTTTCTAAAGTGGTTCAAAGCTATATTTAGAATATTATACTAATATATTCAACATTGGTTACTACTTGATCACCAATTTTGTCTACATTTCTTCAAATTCCCATTTGTACCAAAACGGGACGATTTTCTTCCCAAAGTTTCAAAACTATAGTTACGACTATATATTGGTTGCATTCATTCCTAAAGTGGTTCAAAGCTATATTTAGAATATTATAATAATATATTCAACAATGGTTACTTCTTGGTCACCAATTTTGTCTACATTTCTCCAAATTCCCATTTGTACCAAAACGGGACGATTTTCTTCCCAAAGTTTCAAAACTATAGTTACGACTATATATTGGTTACATTCGTTTCTAAAGTGGTTCAAAGCTATATTTAGAATATTATACTAATATATTCAACATTGGTTACTCCTTGATCACCAATTTTGTCTACATTTCTTCAAATTTCCATTTCTACCAAAACGGGACGATTTTCTTCCCAAAGTTTCAAAACTATAGTTACGACTATATATTGGTTGCATTCGTTCCTAAAGTTGTTCAAAGCTATATTTAGAATATTATAATAATATATTCAACATTGGTTACTTCTTGGTCACCAATTTTGTCTACATTTCTCCAAATTCCCATTTATACCAAAACGGGACGATTTTTTTCCCAAAGTTTCAAAACTATAGTTACGACTATATATTGGTTACATTCGTTTCTAAAGTGGTTCAAAGCTATATTTAGAATATTATACTAATATATTCAACATTGGTTACTCCTTGATCACCAATTTTGTCTACATTTCTTCAAATTTCCATTTGTACCAAAACGGGACGATTTTCTTCCCAAAGTTTCAAAACTATAGTTAGGACTATATATTGGTTAGAATCCATTCTAAAGGGGTTCAAAGCTATATTTAGACTATTATACTAATATATTGAACTTTGGTTACTCCTTGATCACCAATTTTGTCTACATTTCTTCAAATTCCCATTTGTACCAAAACGGGACGATTTCGTTCCCAAAGTTTCAAAACTTTACTTAGGACTATATATTGGTTAGAATCCATTCTAAAGGGCTTCAAAGCTATATTTAGACTATTATACTAATATATTGAACTTTGGTTACTCCTTGATCACCAATTTTGTCTACATTTCTTCAAATTCCCATTTGTACCAAAACGGGACGATTTCGTTCCCAAAGTTTCAAAACTATACTTAGGACTATATATTGGTTAGAATCCATTATAAAGGGCTTCAAAGCTATATTTAGACTATTATACTAATATATTGAACTTTGGTTACTCTTTGGTCACCAATTTTGTCTACATTTCTTCAAATTTCAATTTGTACCAAAACGGGACGATTTCCTTCCCAAAGTTTCAAAACTATAGTTAGGACTATATATTGGTTAGAATCCCTTCTAAAGGGGTTCAAATCTATATTTAGACTATTATAGTAATATATTGAACTTTGGTTACTCCTTGGTAACCAATTTTGTTTACATTTCCTCAAATTCCCATTTGTACCAAAACGGGACGATTTTCTTCCCAAAGTTTCAAAACTATAGTTACGACTATATATTGGTTGCATTCGTTCCTAAAGTGGTTCAAACCTATATTTAGAATATTATAATAATATATTCAACAATGGTTACTTCTTGGTCACCAATTTTGTCTACATTTCTCCAAATTCCCATTTGTACCAAAACGGGACGATTTTCTTCCCAAAGTTTCAAAACTATAGTTACGACTATATATTGGTTACATTCGTTTCTAAAGTGGTTCAAAGCTATATTTAGAATATTATACTAATATATTCAACATTGGTTACTACTTGATCACCAATTTTGTCTACATTTCTTCAAATTCCCATTTGTACCAAAACGGGACGATTTTCTTCCCAAAGTTTTAAAACTATAGTTACGACTATATATTGGTTGCATTCATTCCTAAAGTGGTTCAAAGCTATATTTAGAATATTATAATAATATATTCAACAATGGTTACTTCTTGGTCACCAATTTTGTCTACATTTCTCCAAATTCCCATTTGTACCAAAACGGGACGATTTTCTTCCCAAAGTTTCAAAACTATAGTTACGACTATATATTGGTTACATTCGTTTCTAAAGTGGTTCAAAGCTATATTTAGAATATTATACTAATATATTCAACATTGGTTACTCCTTGATCACCAATTTTGTTTACATTTCCTCAAATTCCCATTTGTACCAAAACGGGACGATTTTCTTCCCAAAGTTTCAAAACTATAGTTACGACTATATATTGGTTGCATTCGTTCCTAAAGTGGTTCAAACCTATATTTAGAATATTATAATAATATATTCAACAATGGTTACTTCTTGGTCACCAATTTTGTCTACATTTCTCCAAATTCCCATTTGTACCAAAACGGGACGATTTTCTTCCCAAAGTTTCAAAACTATAGTTACGACTATATATTGGTTACATTCGTTTCTAAAGTTGTTCAAAGCTATATTTAGAATATTATAATAATATATTCAACATTGGTTACTTCTTGGTCACCAATTTTGTCTACATTTCTCCAAATTCCCATTTGTACCAAAACGGGACGATTTTCTTCCCAAAGTTTCAAAACTATAGTTACGACTATATATTGGTTACATTCGTTTCTAAAGTGGTTCAAAGCTATATTTAGAATATTATACTAATATATTCAACATTGGTTACTCCTTGATCACCAATTTTGTCTACATTTCTTCAAATTTCCATTTGTACCAAAACAGGACGATTTTCTTCCCAAAGTTTCAAAACTTTACTTAGGACTATATAATGGTTAGAATCCATTCTAAAGGGGTTCAAATCTATATTTAGACTATTATACTAATATATTGAACTTTGGTTACTCCTTGGTCACCAATTTTGTTTACATTTCTCCAAATTCCCATTTGTACCAAAACGGGACGATTTTCTTCCCAAAGTTTCAAAACTATAGTTACGACTATATATTGGTTGCATTCATTCCTAAAGTGGTTCAAAGCTATATTTAGAATATTATAATAATATATTCAATAATGGTTACTTCTTGGTCACCAATTTTGTCTACATTTCTCCAAATTCCCATTTGTACCAAAACGGGACGATTTTCTTCCCAAAGTTTCAAAACTATAGTTACGACTATATATTGGTTACATTCGTTTCTAAAGTGGTTCAAAGCTATATTTAGAATATTATACTAATATATTCAACATTGGTTACTACTTGATCACCAATTTTGTCTACATTTCTTCAAATTCCCATTTGTACCAAAACGGGACGATTTTCTTCCCAAAGTTTCAAAACTATAGTTACGACTATATATTGGTTGCATTCATTCCTAAAGTGGTTCAAAGCTATATTTAGAATATTATAATAATATATTCAACAATGGTTACTTCTTGGTCACCAATTTTGTCTACATTTCTCCAAATTCCCATTTGTACCAAAACGGGACGATTTTCTTCCCAAAGTTTCAAAACTATAGTTACGACTATATATTGGTTACATTCGTTTCTAAAGTGGTTCAAAGCTATATTTAGAATATTATACTAATATATTCAACATTGGTTACTCCTTGATCACCAATTTTGTCTACATTTCTTCAAATTTCCATTTCTACCAAAACGGGACGATTTTCTTCCCAAAGTTTCAAAACTATAGTTACGACTATATATTGGTTGAATTCGTTCCTAAAGTTGTTCAAAGCTATATTTAGAATATTATAATAATATATTCAACATTGGTTACTTCTTGGTCACCAATTTTGTCTACATTTCTCCAAATTCCCATTTATACCAAAACGGGACGATTTTTTTCCCAAAGTTTCAAAACTATAGTTACGACTATATATTGGTTACATTCGTTTCTAAAGTGGTTCAAAGCTATATTTAGAATATTATACTAATATATTCAACATTGGTTACTCCTTGATCACCAATTTTGTCTACATTTCTTCAAATTTCCATTTGTACCAAAACGGGACGATTTTCTTCCCAAAGTTTCAAAACTATAGTTAGGACTATATATTGGTTAGAATCCATTCTAAAGGGGTTCAAAGCTATATTTAGACTATTATACTAATATATTGAACTTTGGTTACTCCTTGATCACCAATTTTGTCTACATTTCTTCAAATTCCCTTTTGTACCAAAACGGGACGATTTCGTTCCCAAAGTTTCAAAACTTTACTTAGGACTATATATTGGTTAGAATCCATTCTAAAGGGCTTCAAAGCTATATTTAGACTATTATACTAATATATTGAACTTTGGTTACTCCTTGATCACCAATTTTGTCTACATTTCTTCAAATTCCCATTTGTACCAAAACGGGACGATTTCGTTCCCAAAGTTTCAAAACTATACTTAGGACTATATATTGGTTAGAATCCATTATAAAGGGCTTCAAAGCTATATTTAGACTATTATACTAATATATTGAACTTTGGTTACTCTTTGGTCACCAATTTTGTCTACATTTCTTCAAATTTCAATTTGTACCAAAACGGGACGATTTCCTTCCCAAAGTTTCAAAACTATAGTTAGGACTATATATTGGTTAGAATCCCTTCTAAAGGGGTTCAAATCTATATTTAGACTATTATAGTAATATATTGAACTTTGGTTACTCCTTGGTAACCAATTTTGTTTACATTTCCTCAAATTCCCATTTGTACCAAAACGGGACGATTTTCTTCCCAAAGTTTCAAAACTATAGTTACGACTATATATTGGTTGCATTCGTTCCTAAAGTGGTTCAAACCTATATTTAGAATATTATAATAATATATTCAACAATGGTTACTTCTTGGTCACCAATTTTGTCTACATTTCTCCAAATTCCCATTTGTACCAAAACGGGACGATTTTCTTCCCAAAGTTTCAAAACTATAGTTACGACTATATATTGGTTACATTCGTTTCTAAAGTGGTTCAAAGCTATATTTAGAATATTATACTAATATATTCAACATTGGTTACTACTTGATCACCAATTTTGTCTACATTTCTTCAAATTCCCATTTGTACCAAAACGGGACGATTTTCTTCCCAAAGTTTTAAAACTATAGTTACGACTATATATTGGTTGCATTCATTCCTAAAGTGGTTCAAAGCTATATTTAGAATATTATAATAATATATTCAACAATGGTTACTTCTTGGTCACCAATTTTGTCTACATTTCTCCAAATTCCCATTTGTACTAAAACGGGACGATTTTCTTCCCAAAGTTTCAAAACTATAGTTACGACTATATATTGGTTACATTCGTTTCTAAAGTGGTTCAAAGCTATATTTAGAATATTATACTAATATATTCAACATTGGTTACTCCTTGATCACCAATTTTGTTTACATTTCCTCAAATTCCCATTTGTACCAAAACGGGACGATTTTCTTCCCAAAGTTTCAAAACTATAGTTACGACTATATATTGGTTGCATTCGTTCCTAAAGTGGTTCAAACCTATATTTAGAATATTATAATAATATATTCAACAATGGTTACTTCTTGGTCACCAATTTTGTCTACATTTCTCCAAATTCCCATTTGTACCAAAACGGGACGATTTTCTTCCCAAAGTTTCAAAACTATAGTTACGACTATATATTGGTTACATTCGTTTCTAAAGTGGTTCAAAGCTATATTTAGAATATTATACTAATATATTCAACATTGGTTACTACTTGATCACCAATTTTGTCTACATTTCTTCAAATTCCCATTTGTACCAAAACGGGACGATTTTCTTCCCAAAGTTTCAAAACTATAGTTACGACTATATATTGGTTGCATTCATTCCTAAAGTGGTTCAAAGCTATATTTAGAATATTATAATAATATATTCAACAATGGTTACTTCTTGGTCACCAATTTTGTCTACATTTCTCCAAATTCCCATTTGTACCAAAACGGGACGATTTTCTTCCCAAAGTTTCAAAACTATAGTTACGACTATATATTGGTTACATTCGTTTCTAAAGTGGTTCAAATCTATATTTAGAATATTATACTAATATATTCAACATTGGTTACTCCTTGATCACCAATTTTGTCTACATTTCTTCAAATTCCCATTTGTACCAAAACGGGACGATTTTCTTCCCAAAGCTTCAAAACTATAGTTACGACTATATATTGGTTGCATTCGTTCCTAAAGTTGTTCAAAGCTATATTTAGAATATTATAATAATATATTCAACATTGGTTACTTCTTGGTCACCAATTTTGTCTACATTTCTCCAAATTCCCATTTGTACCAAAACGGGACGATTTTCTTCCCAAAGTTTCAAAACTATAGTTACGACTATATATTGGTTACATTCGTTTCTAAAGTGGTTCAAAGCAATATTTAGAATATTATACTAATATATTCAACATTGGTTACTCCTTGATCACCAATTTTGTCTACATTTCTTCAAATTTCCATTTGTACCAAAACAGGACGATTTTCTTCCCAAAGTTTCAAAACTTTACTTAGGACTATATATTGGTTAGAATCCATTCTAAAGGGGTTCAAATCTATTTTTAGACTATTATACTAATATATTGAACTTTGGTTACTCTTTGGTCACCAATTTTGTCTACATTTCTTCAAATTTCAATTTGTACCAAAACGGGACGATTTCCTTCCCAAAGTTTCAAAACTATAGTTAGGACTATATATTGGTTAGAATCCCTTCTAAATGGGTTCAAATCTATATTTAGACTATTATAGTAATATGTTGAACTTTGGTTACTCCTTGGTAACCAATTTTGTTTACATTTCCTCAAATTCCCATTTGTACCAAAACGGGACGATTTTCTTCCCAAAGTTTCAAAACTATAGTTACGACTATATATTGGTTGCATTCGTTCCTAAAGTGGTTCAAACCTATATTTAGAATATTATAATAATATATTCAACAATGGTTACTTCTTGGTCACCAATTTTGTCTACATTTCTCCAAATTCCCATTTGTACCAAAACGGGACGATTTTCTTCCCAAAGTTTCAAAACTATAGTTACGAGTATATATTGGTTACATTCGTTTCTAAAGTGGTTCAAAGCTATATTTAGAATATTATACTAATATATTCAACATTGGTTACTACTTGATCACCAATTTTGTCTACATTTCTTCAAATTCCCATTTGTACCAAAACGGGACGATTTTCTTCCCAAAGTTTCAAAACTATAGTTACGACTATATATTGGTTGCATTCATTCCTAAAGTGGTTCAAAGCTATATTTAGAATATTATAATAATATATTCAACAATGGTTACTTCTTGGTCACCAATTTTGTCTACATTTCTCCAAATTCCCATTTGTACCAAAACGGGACGATTTTCTTCCCAAAGTTTCAAAACTATAGTTACGACTATATATTGGTTACATTCGTTTCTAAAGTGGTTCAAATCTATATTTAGAATATTATACTAATATATTCAACATTGGTTACTCCTTGATCACCAATTTTGTCTACATTTCTTCAAATTTCCATTTCTACCAAAACGGGACGATTTTCTTCCCAAAGTTTCAAAACTATAGTTACGACTATATATTGGTTGCATTCATTCCTAAAGTGGTTCAAAGCTATATTTAGAATATTATAATAATATATTCAACAATGGTTACTTCTTGGTCACCAATTTTGTCTACATTTCTCCAAATTCCCATTTGTACCAAAACGGGACGATTTTCTTCCCAAAGTTTCAAAACTATAGTAACGACTATATATTGGTTACATTCGTTTCTAAAGTGGTTCAAATCTATATTTAGAATATTATACTAATATATTCAACATTGGTTACTCCTTGATCACCAATTTTGTCTACATTTCTTCAAATTTCCATTTCTACCAAAACGGGACGATTTTCTTCCCAAAGTTTCAAAACTATAGTTACGACTATATATTGGTTGCATTCGTTCCTAAAGTTGTTCAAAGCTATATTTAGAATATTATAATAATATATTCAACATTGGTTACTTCTTGGTCACCAATTTTGTCTACATTTCTCCAAATTCCCATTTGTACCAAAACGGGACGATTTTCTTCCCAAAGTTTCAAAACTATAGTTACGACTATATATTGGTTACATTCGTTTCTAAAGTGGTTCAAAGCAATATTTAGAATATTATACTAATATATTCAACATTGGTTACTCCTTGATCACCAATTTTGTCTACATTTCTTCAAATTTCCATTTGTACCAAAACAGGACGATTTTCTTCCCAAAGTTTCAAAACTTTACTTAGGACTATATATTGGTTAGAATCCATTCTAAAGGGGTTCAAATCTATATTTAGACTATTATACTAATATATTGAACTTTGGTTACTCCTTGGTCACCAATTTTGTTTACATTTCTCCAAATTCCCATTTGTACCAATACGGGACGATTTCGTTCCCAAAGTTTCAAAACTATACTTAGGACTATATATTGGTTAGAATCCATTCTAAAGGGCTTCAAAGCTATATTTAGACTATTATACTAATATATTGAACTTTGGTTACTCTTTGGTCACCAATTTTGTCTACATTTCTTCAAATTTCAATTTGTACCAAAACGGGACGATTTCCTTCCCAAAGTTTCAAAACTATAGTTAGGACTATATATTGGTTAGAATCCCTTCTAAAGGGGTTCAAATCTATATTTAGACTATTATAGTAATATGTTGAACTTTGGTTACTCCTTGGTAACCAATTTTGTTTACATTTCCTCAAATTCCCATTTGTACCAAAACGGGACGATTTTCTTCCCAAAGTTTCAAAACTATAGTTACGACTATATATTGGTTGCATTCGTTCCTAAAGTGGTTCAAACCTATATTTAGAATATTATAATAATATATTCAACAATGGTTACTTCTTGGTCACCAATTTTGTCTACATTTCTCCAAATTCCCATTTGTACCAAAACGGGACGATTTTCTTCCCAAAGTTTCAAAACTATAGTTACGACTATATATTGGTTACATTCGTTTCTAAAGTGGTTCAAAGCTATATTTAGAATATTATACTAATATATTCAACATTGGTTACTACTTGATCACCAATTTTGTCTACATTTCTTCAAATTTCCATTTGTACCAAAACGGGACGATTTTCTTCCCAAAGTTTCAAAACTATAGTTACGACTATATATTGGTTACATTCGTTCCTAAAGTGGTTCAAAGCTATATTCAGAATATTATACTAATATATTCAACATTGGTTACTCCTTGGTCACCAATTTTGTCTACATTTCTTCAAATTTCAATTTGTACCAAAACGGGACGATTGCCTTCCCAAAGTTTCAAAACTATAGTTAGGACTATATATTGGTTAGAATCCCTTCTAAAGGGGTTCAAATCTATATTTAGACTATTATAGTAATATATTGAACTTTGGTTACTCCTTGGTAACCAATTTTGTTTACATTTCCTCAAATTCCCATTTGTACCAAAACGGGACGATTTTCTTCCCAAAGTTTCAAAACTATAGTTACGACTATATATTGGTTGCATTCGTTCCTAAAGTGGTTCAAACCTATATTTAGAATATTATAATAATATATTCAACAATGGTTACTTCTTGGTCACCAATTTTGTCTACATTTCTCCAAATTCCCATTTGTACCAAAACGGGACGATTTTCTTCCCAAAGTTTCAAAACTATAGTTACGACTATATATTGGTTACATTCGTTTCTAAAGTGGTTCAAAGCTATATTTAGAATATTATACTAATATATTCAACATTGGTTACTACTTGATCACCAATTTTGTCTACATTTCTTCAAATTCTCATTTGTACCAAAACGGGACGATTTTCTTCCCAAAGTTTCAAAACTATAGTTACGACTATATATTGGTTGCATTCATTCCTAAAGTGGTTCAAAGCTATATTTAGAATATTATAATAATATATTCAACAATGGTTACTTCTTGGTCACCAATTTTGTCTACATTTCTCCAAATTCCCATTTGTACCAAAACGGGACGATTTTCTTCCCAAAGTTTCAAAACTATAGTTACGACTATATATTGGTTACATTCGTTTCTAAAGTGGTTCAAAGCTATATTTAGAATATTATACTAATATATTCAACATTGGTTACTCCTTGATCACCAATTTTGTTTACATTTCCTCAAATTCCCATTTGTACCAAAACGGGACGATTTTCTTCCCAAAGTTTCAAAACTATAGTTACGACTATATATTGGTTGCATTCGTTCCTAAAGTGGTTCAAACCTATATTTAGAATATTATAATAATATATTCAACAATGGTTACTTCTTGGTCACCAATTTTGTCTACATTTCTCCAAATTCCCATTTGTACCAAAACGGGACGATTTTCTTCCCAAAGTTTCAAAACTATAGTTATGACTATATATTGGTTACATTCGTTTCTAAAGTGGTTCAAAGCTATATTTAGAATATTATACTAATATATTCAACATTGGTTACTACTTGATCACCAATTTTGTCTACATTTCTTCAAATTCCCATTTGTACCAAAACGGGACGATTTTCTTCCCAAAGTTTCAAAACTATAGTTACGACTATATATTGGTTGCATTCATTCCTAAAAGGTTCAAAGCTATATTTAGAATATTATAATAATATATTCAACAATGGTTACTTCTTGGTCACCAATTTTGTCTACATTTCTCCAAATTCCCATTTGTACCAAAACGGGACGATTTTCTTCCCAAAGTTTCAAAACTATAGTTACGACTATATATTGGTTACATTCGTTTCTAAAGTGGTTCAAAGCTATATTTAGAATATTATACTAATATATTCAACATTGGTTACTCCTTGATCACCAATTTTGTCTACATTTCTTCAAATTTCCATTTCTACCAAAACGGGACGATTTTCTTCCCAAAGTTTCAAAACTATAGTTACGACTATATATTGGTTGCATTCGTTCCTAAAGTTGTTCAAAGCTATATTTAGAATATTATAATAATATATTCAACATTGGTTACTTCCTGGTCACCAATTTTGTCTACATTTCTTCAAATTTCCATTTGTACCAAAACGGGACGATTTTCTTCCCAAAGTTTCAAAACTATAGTTACGACTATATATTGGTTACATTCGTTCCTAAAGTGGTTCAAAGCTATATTCAGAATATTATACTAATATATTCAACATTGGTTACTCCTTGGTCACCAATTTTGTCTACATTTCTTCAAATTTCAATTTGTACCAAAACGGGACGATTTCCTTCCCAAAGTTTCAAAACTATAGTTAGGACTATATATTGGTTAGAATCCCTTCTAAAGGGGTTCAAATCTATATTTAGACTATTATAGTAATATATTGAACTTTGGTTACTCCTTGGTAACCAATTTTGTTTACATTTCCTCAAATTCCCATTTGTACCAAAACGGGACGATTTTCTTCCCAAAGTTTCAAAACTATAGTTACGACTATATATTGGTTGCATTCGTTCCTAAAGTGGTTCAAACCTATATTTAGAATATTATAATAATATATTCAACAATGGTTACTTCTTGGTCACCAATTTTGTCTACATTTCTCCAAATTCCCATTTGTACCAAAACGGGACGATTTTCTTCCCAAAGTTTCAAAACTATAGTTACGACTATATATTGGTTACATTCGTTTCTAAAGTGGTTCAAAGCTATATTTAGAATATTATACTAATATATTCAACATTGGTTACTACTTGATCACCAATTTTGTCTACATTTCTTCAAATTCCCATTTGTACCAAAACGGGACGATTTTCTTCCCAAAGTTTCAAAACTATAGTTACGACTATATATTGGTTGCATTCATTCCTAAAGTGGTTCAAAGCTATATTTAGAATATTATAATAATATATTCAACAATGGTTACTTCTTGGTCACCAATTTTGTCTACATTTCTCCAAATTCCCATTTGTACCAAAACGGGACGATTTTCTTCCCAAAGTTTCAAAACTATAGTTACGACTATATATTGGTTACATTCGTTTCTAAAGTGGTTCAAAGCTATATTTAGAATATTATACTAATATATTCAACATTGGTTACTCCTTGATCACCAATTTTGTTTACATTTCCTCAAATTCCCATTTGTACCAAAACGGGACGATTTTCTTCCCAAAGTTTCAAAACTATAGTTACGACTATATATTGGTTGCATTCGTTCCTAAAGTGGTTCAAACCTATATTTAGAATATTATAATAATATATTCAACAATGGTTACTTCTTGGTCACCAATTTTGTCTACATTTCTCCAAATTCCCATTTGTACCAAAACGGGACGATTTTCTTCCCAAAGTTTCAAAACTATAGTTACGACTATATATTGGTTACATTCGTTTCTAAAGTGGTTCAAAGCTATATTTAGAATATTATACTAATATATTCAACATTGGTTACTACTTGATCACCAATTTTGTCTACATTTCTTCAAATTCCCATTTGTACCAAAACGGGACGATTTTCTTCCCAAAGTTTCAAAACTATAGTTACGACTATATATTGGTTGCATTCATTCCTAAAGTGGTTCAAAGCTATATTTAGAATATTATAATAATATATTCAACAATGGTTACTTCTTGGTCACCAATTTTGTCTACATTTCTCCAAATTCCCATTTGTACCAAAACGGGACGATTTTCTTCCCAAAGTTTCAAAACTATAGTTACGACTATATATTGGTTACATTCGTTTCTAAAGTGGTTCAAAGCTATATTTAGAATATTATACTAATATATTCAACATTGGTTACTCCTTGATCACCAATTTTGTCTACATTTCTTCAAATTTCCATTTCTACCAAAACGGGACGATTTTCTTCCCAAAGTTTCAAAACTATAGTTACGACTATATATTGGTTGCATTCGTTCCTAAAGTTGTTCAAAGCTATATTTAGAATATTATAATAATATATTCAACATTGGTTACTTCCTGGTCACCAATTTTGTCTACATTTCTCCAAATTCCCATTTGTACCAAAACGGGACGATTTTCTTCCCAAAGTTTCAAAACTATAGTTACGACTATATATTGGTTACATTCGTTTCGAAAGTGGTTCAAAGCAATATTTAGAATATTATACTAATATATTCAACATTGGTTACTCCTTGATCACCAATTTTGTCTACATTTCTTCAAATTTCCATTTGTACCAAAACAGGACGATTTTCTTCCCAAAGTTTCAAAACTTTACTTAGGACTATATATTGGTTAGAATCCATTCTAAAGGGGTTCAAATCTATATTTAGACTATTATACTAATATATTGAACTTTGGTTACTCCTTGGTCACCAATTTTGTTTACATTTCTCCAAATTCCCATTTGTACCAAAACGGGACGATTTCGTTCCCAAAGTTTCAAAACTATACTTAGGACTATATATTGGTTAGAATCCATTCTAAAGGGCTTCAAAGCTATATTTACACTATTATACTAATATATTGAACTTTGGTTACTCTTTGGTCACCAATTTTGTCTACATTTCTTCAAATTTCAATTTGTACCAAAACGGGACGATTTCCTTCCCAAAGTTTCAAAACTATAGTTAGGACTATATATTGGTTAGAATCCCTTCTAAAGGGGTTCAAATCTATATTTAGACTATTATAGTAATATATTGAACTTTGGTTACTCCTTGGTAACCAATTTTGTTTACATTTCCTCAAATTCCCATTTGTACCAAAACGGGACGATTTTCTTCCCAAAGTTTCAAAACTATAGTTACGACTATATATTGGTTGCATTCGTTCCTAAAGTGGTTCAAACCTATATTTAGAATATTATAATAATATATTCAACAATGGTTACTTCTTGGTCACCAATTTTGTCTACATTTCTCCAAATTCCCATTTGTACCAAAACGGGACGATTTTCTTCCCAAAGTTTCAAAACTATAGTTACGACTATATATTGGTTACATTCGTTTCTAAAGTGGTTCAAAGCTATATTTAGAATATTATACTAATATATTAAACATTGGTTACTACTTGATCACCAATTTTGTCTACATTTCTTCAAATTTCCATTTGTACCAAAACGGGACGATTTTCTTCCCAAAGTTTCAAAACTATAGTTACGACTATATATTGGTTACATTCGTTCCTAAAGTGGTTCGAAGCTATATTTAGAATATTATACTAATATATTCAACATTGGTTACTCCTTGATCACCAATTTTGTCTACATTTCTTCAAATTTCCATTTGTACCAAAACAGCACGATTTTCTTCCCAAAGTTTCAAAACTTTACTTAGGACTATATATTGGTTAGAATCCATTCTAAAGGGGTTCAAATCTATATTTAGACTATTATACTAATATATTGAACTTTGGTTACTCCTTGGTCACCAATTTTGTTTACATTTCTCCAAATTCCCATTTGTACCAAAACGGGACGATTTCGTTCCCAAAGTTTCAAAACTATACTTAGGACTATATATTGGTTAGAATCCATTCTAAAGGGCTTCAAAGCTATATTTACACTATTATACTAATATATTGAACTTTGGTTACTCTTTGGTCACCAATTTTGTCTACATTTCTTCAAATTTCAATTTGTACCAAAACGGGACGATTTCCTTCCCAAAGTTTCAAAACTATAGTTAGGACTATATATTGGTTAGAATCCCTTCTAAAGGGGTTCAAATCTATATTTAGACTATTATAGTAATATATTGAACTTTGGTTACTCCTTGGTAACCAATTTTGTTTACATTTCCTCAAATTCCCATTTGTACCAAAACGGGACGATTTTCTTCCCAAAGTTTCAAAACTATAGTTACGACTATATATTGGTTGCATTCGTTCCTAAAGTGGTTCAAACCTATATTTAGAATATTATAATAATATATTCAACAATGGTTACTTCTTGGTCACCAATTTTGTCTACATTTCTCCAAATTCCCATTTGTACCAAAACGGGACGATTTTCTTCCCAAAGTTTCAAAACTATAGTTACGACTATATATTGGTTGCATTCGTTCCTAAAGTGGTTCAAACCTATATTTAGAATATTATAATAATATATTCAACAATGGTTACTTCTTGGTCACCAATTTTGTCTACATTTCTCCAAATTCCCATTTGTACCAAAACGGGACGATTTTCTTCCCAAAGTTTCAAAACTATAGTTACGACTATATATTGGTTACATTCGTTTCTAAAGTGGTTCAAAGCTATATTTAGAATATTATACTAATATATTCAACATTGGTTACTACTTGATCACCAATTTTGTCTACATTTCTTCAAATTTCCATTTGTACCAAAACGGGACGATTTTCTTCCCAAAGTTTCAAAACTATAGTTACGACTATATATTGGTTACATTCGTTCCTAAAGTGGTTCGAAGCTATATTTAGAATATTATACTAATATATTCAACATTGGTTACTCCTTGATCACCAATTTTGTCTACATTTCTTCAAATTTCCATTTGTACCAAAACAGCACGATTTTCTTCCCAAAGTTTCAAAACTTTACTTAGGACTATATATTGGTTAGAATCCATTCTAAAGGGGTTCAAATCTATATTTAGACTATTATACTAATATATTGAACTTTGGTTACTCCTTGGTCACCAATTTTGTTTACATTTCTCCAAATTCCCATTTGTACCAAAACGGGACGATTTCGTTCCCAAAGTTTCAAAACTATACTTAGGACTATATATTGGTTAGAATCCATTCTAAAGGGCTTCAAAGCTATATTTACACTATTATACTAATATATTGAACTTTGGTTACTCTTTGGTCACCAATTTTGTCTACATTTCTTCAAATTTCAATTTGTACCAAAACGGGACGATTTCCTTCCCAAAGTTTCAAAACTATAGTTAGGACTATATATTGGTTAGAATCCCTTCTAAAGGGGTTCAAATCTATATTTAGACTATTATAGTAATATATTGAACTTTGGTTACTCCTTGGTAACCAATTTTGTTTACATTTCCTCAAATTCCCATTTGTACCAAAACGGGACGATTTTCTTCCCAAAGTTTCAAAACTATAGTTACGACTATATATTGGTTGCATTCGTTCCTAAAGTGGTTCAAACCTATATTTAGAATATTATAATAATATATTCAACAATGGTTACTTCTTGGTCACCAATTTTGTCTACATTTCTCCAAATTCCCATTTGTACCAAAACGGGACGATTTTCTTCCCAAAGTTTCAAAACTATAGTTACGACTATATATTGGTTGCATTCGTTCCTAAAGTGGTTCAAACCTATATTTAGAATATTATAATAATATATTCAACAATGGTTACTTCTTGGTCACCAATTTTGTCTACATTTCTCCAAATTCCCATTTGTACCAAAACGGGACGATTTTCTTCCCAAAGTTTCAAAACTATAGTTACGACTATATATTGGTTACATTCGTTTCTAAAGTGGTTCAAAGCTATATTTAGAATATTATACTAATATATTCAACATTGGTTACTACTTGATCACCAATTTTGTCTACATTTCTTCAAATTTCCATTTGTACCAAAACGGGACGATTTTCTTCCCAAAGTTTCAAAACTATAGTTACGACTATATATTGGTTACATTCGTTCCTAAAGTGGTTCAAAGCTATATTCAGAATATTATACTAATATATTCAACATTGGTTACTCCTTGGTCACCAATTTTGTCTACATTTCTTCAAATTTCAATTTGTACCAAAACGGGACGATTTCCTTCCCAAAGTTTCAAAACTATAGTTAGGACTATATATTGGTTAGAATCCCTTCTAAAGGGGTTCAAATCTATATTTAGACTATTATAGTAATATATTGAACTTTGGTTACTCCTTGGTAACCAATTTTGTTTACATTTCCTCAAATTCCCATTTGTACCAAAACGGGACGATTTTCTTCCCAAAGTTTCAAAACTATAGTTACGACTATATATTGGTTGCATTCGTTCCTAAAGTGGTTCAAACCTATATTTAGAATATTATAATAATATATTCAACAATGGTTACTTCTTGGTCACCAATTTTGTCTACATTTCTCCAAATTCCCATTTGTACCAAAACGGGACGATTTTCTTCCCAAAGTTTCAAAACTATAGTTACGACTATATATTGGTTACATTCGTTTCTAAAGTGGTTCAAAGCTATATTTAGAATATTATACTAATATATTCAACATTGGTTACTACTTGATCACCAATTTTGTCTACATTTCTTCAAATTCCCATTTGTACCAAAACGGGACGATTTTCTTCCCAAAGTTTCAAAACTATAGTTACGACTATATATTGGTTGCATTCATTCCTAAAGTGGTTCAAAGCTATATTTAGAATATTATAATAATATATTCAACAATGGTTACTTCTTGGTCACCAATTTTGTCTACATTTCTCCAAATTCCCATTTGTACCAAAACGGGACGATTTTCTTCCCAAAGTTTCAAAACTATAGTTACGACTATATATTGGTTACATTCGTTTCTAAAGTGGTTCAAAGCTATATTTAGAATATTATACTAATATATTCAACATTGGTTACTCCTTGATCACCAATTTTGTTTACATTTCCTCAAATTCCCATTTGTACCAAAACGGGACGATTTTCTTCCCAAAGTTTCAAAACTATAGTTACGACTATATATTGGTTGCATTCGTTCCTAAAGTGGTTCAAACCTATATTTAGAATATTATAATAATATATTCAACAATGGTTACTTCTTGGTCACCAATTTTGTCTACATTTCTCCAAATTCCCATTTGTACCAAAACGGGACGATTTTCTTCCCAAAGTTTCAAAACTATAGTTATGACTATATATTGGTTACATTCGTTTCTAAAGTGGTTCAAAGCTATATTTAGAATATTATACTAATATATTCAACATTGGTTACTACTTGATCACCAATTTTGTCTACATTTCTTCAAATTTCCATTTCTACCAAAACGGGACGATTTTCTTCCCAAAGTTTCAAAACTATAGTTACGACTATATATTGGTTGCATTCGTTCCTAAAGTTGTTCAAAGCTATATTTAGAATATTATAATAATATATTCAACATTGGTTACTTCCTGGTCACCAATTTTGTCTACATTTCTTCAAATTTCCATTTGTACCAAAACGGGACGATTTTCTTCCCAAAGTTTCAAAACTATAGTTACGACTATATATTGGTTACATTCGTTCCTAAAGTGGTTCAAAGCTATATTCAGAATATTATACTAATATATTCAACATTGGTTACTCCTTGGTCACCAATTTTGTCTACATTTCTTCAAATTTCAATTTGTACCAAAACGGGACGATTTCCTTCCCAAAGTTTCAAAACTATAGTTAGGACTATATATTGGTTAGAATCCCTTCTAAAGGGGTTCAAATCTATATTTAGACTATTATAGTAATATATTGAACTTTGGTTACTCCTTGGTAACCAATTTTGTTTACATTTCCTCAAATTCCCATTTGTACCAAAACGGGACGATTTTCTTCCCAAAGTTTCAAAACTATAGTTACGACTATATATTGGTTGCATTCGTTCCTAAAGTGGTTCAAACCTATATTTAGAATATTATAATAATATATTCAACAATGGTTACTTCTTGGTCACCAATTTTGTCTACATTTCTCCAAATTCCCATTTGTACCAAAACGGGACGATTTTCTTCCCAAAGTTTCAAAACTATAGTTACGACTATATATTGGTTACATTCGTTTCTAAAGTGGTTCAAAGCTATATTTAGAATATTATACTAATATATTCAACATTGGTTACTACTTGATCACCAATTTTGTCTACATTTCTTCAAATTCCCATTTGTACCAAAACGGGACGATTTTCTTCCCAAAGTTTCAAAACTATAGTTACGACTATATATTGGTTGCATTCATTCCTAAAGTGGTTCAAAGCTATATTTAGAATATTATAATAATATATTCAACAATGGTTACTTCTTGGTCACCAATTTTGTCTACATTTCTCCAAATTCCCATTTGTACCAAAACGGGACGATTTTCATCCCAAAGTTTCAAAACTATAGTTACGACTATATATTGGTTACATTCGTTTCTAAAGTGGTTCAAAGCTATATTTAGAATATTATACTAATATATTCAACATTGGTTACTCCTTGATCACCAATTTTGTTTACATTTCCTCAAATTCCCATTTGTACCAAAACGGGACGATTTTCTTCCCAAAGTTTCAAAACTATAGTTACGACTATATATTGGTTGCATTCGTTCCTAAAGTGGTTCAAACCTATATTTAGAATATTATAATAATATATTCAACAATGGTTACTTCTTGGTCACCAATTTTGTCTACATTTCTCCAAATTCCCATTTGTACCAAAACGGGACGATTTTCTTCCCAAAGTTTCAAAACTATAGTTATAACTATATATTGGTTACATTCGTTTCTAAAGTGGTTCAAAGCTATATTTAGAATATTATACTAATATATTCAACATTGGTTACTACTTGATCACCAATTTTGTCTACATTTCTTCAAATTCCCATTTGTACCAAAACGGGACGATTTTCTTCCCAAAGTTTCAAAACTATAGTTACGACTATATATTGGTTGCATTCATTCCTAAAGTGGTTCAAAGCTATATTTAGAATATTATAATAATATATTCAACAATGGTTACTTCTTGGTCACCAATTTTGTCTACATTTCTCCAAATTCCCATTTGTACCAAAACGGGACGATTTTCTTCCCAAAGTTTCAAAACTATAGTTACGACTATATATTGGTTACATTCGTTTCTAAAGTGGTTCAAAGCTATATTTAGAATATTATACTAATATATTCAACATTGGTTACTCCTTGATCACCAATTTTGTCTACATTTCTTCAAATTTCCATTTCTACCAAAACGGGACGATTTTCTTCCCAAAGTTTCAAAACTATAGTTACGACTATATATTGGTTGCATTCGTTCCTAAAGTTGTTCAAAGCTATATTTAGAATATTATAATAATATATTCAACATTGGTTACTTCCTGGTCACCAATTTTGTCTACATTTCTCCAAATTCCCATTTGTACCAAAACGGGACGATTTTCTTCCCAAAGTTTCAAAACTATAGTTACGACTATATATTGGTTACATTCGTTTCGAAAGTGGTTCAAAGCAATATTTAGAATATTATACTAATATATTCAACATTGGTTACTCCTTGATCACCAATTTTGTCTACATTTCTTCAAATTTCCATTTGTACCAAAACAGGACGATTTTCTTCCCAAAGTTTCAAAACTTTACTTAGGACTATATATTGGTTAGAATCCATTCTAAAGGGGTTCAAATCTATATTTAGACTATTATACTAATATATTGAACTTTGGTTACTCCTTGGTCACCAATTTTGTTTACATTTCTCCAAATTCCCATTTGTACCAAAACGGGACGATTTCGTTCCCAAAGTTTCAAAACTATACTTAGGACTATATATTGGTTAGAATCCATTCTAAAGGGCTTCAAAGCTATATTTACACTATTATACTAATATATTGAACTTTGGTTACTCTTTGGTCACCAATTTTGTCTACATTTCTTCAAATTTCAATTTGTACCAAAACGGGACGATTTCCTTCCCAAAGTTTCAAAACTATAGTTAGGACTATATATTGGTTAGAATCCCTTCTAAAGGGGTTCAAATCTATATTTAGACTATTATAGTAATATATTGAACTTTGGTTACTCCTTGGTAACCAATTTTGTTTACATTTCCTCAAATTCCCATTTGTACCAAAACGGGACGATTTTCTTCCCAAAGTTTCAAAACTATAGTTACGACTATATATTGGTTGCATTCGTTCCTAAAGTGGTTCAAACCTATATTTAGAATATTATAATAATATATTCAACAATGGTTACTTCTTGGTCACCAATTTTGTCTACATTTCTCCAAATTCCCATTTGTACCAAAACGGGACGATTTTCTTCCCAAAGTTTCAAAACTATAGTTACGACTATATATTGGTTACATTCGTTTCTAAAGTGGTTCAAAGCTATATTTAGAATATTATACTAATATATTAAACATTGGTTACTACTTGATCACCAATTTTGTCTACATTTCTTCAAATTTCCATTTGTACCAAAACGGGACGATTTTCTTCCCAAAGTTTCAAAACTATAGTTACGACTATATATTGGTTACATTCGTTCCTAAAGTGGTTCAAAGCTATATTTAGAATATTATACTAATATATTCAACATTGGTTACTCCTTGATCACCAATTTTGTCTACATTTCTTCAAATTTCCATTTGTACCAAAACAGGACGATTTTCTTCCCAAAGTTTCAAAACTTTACTTAGGACTATATATTGGTTAGAATCCATTCTAAAGGGGTTCAAATCTATATTTAGACTATTATACTAATATATTGAACTTTGGTTACTCCTTGGTCACCAATTTTGTTTACATTTCTCCAAATTCCCATTTGTACCAAAACGGGACGATTTCGTTCCCAAAGTTTCAAAACTATACTTAGGACTATATATTGGTTAGAATCCATTCTAAAGGGCTTCAAAGCTATATTTACACTATTATACTAATATATTGAACTTTGGTTACTCTTTGGTCACCAATTTTGTCTACATTTCTTCAAATTTCAATTTGTACCAAAACGGGACGATTTCCTTCCCAAAGTTTCAAAACTATAGTTAGGACTATATATTGGTTAGAATCCCTTCTAAAGGGGTTCAAATCTATATTTAGACTATTATAGTAATATATTGAACTTTGGTTACTCCTTGGTAACCAATTTTGTTTACATTTCCTCAAATTCCCATTTGTACCAAAACGGGACGATTTTCTTCCCAAAGTTTCAAAACTATAGTTACGACTATATATTGGTTGCATTCGTTCCTAAAGTGGTTCAAACCTATATTTAGAATATTATAATAATATATTCAACAATGGTTACTTCTTGGTCACCAATTTTGTCTACATTTCTCCAAATTCCCATTTGTACCAAAACGGGACGATTTTCTTCCCAAAGTTTCAAAACTATAGTTACGACTATATATTGGTTACATTCGTTTCTAAAGTGGTTCAAAGCTATATTTAGAATATTATACTAATATATTAAACATTGGTTACTACTTGATCACCAATTTTGTCTACATTTCTTCAAATTTCCATTTGTACCAAAACGGGACGATTTTCTTCCCAAAGTTTCAAAACTATAGTTACGACTATATATTGGTTACATTCGTTCCTAAAGTGGTTCAAAGCTATATTTAGAATATTATACTAATATATTCAACATTGGTTACTCCTTGATCACCAATTTTGTCTACATTTCTTCAAATTTCCATTTGTACCAAAACAGGACGATTTTCTTCCCAAAGTTTCAAAACTTTACTTAGGACTATATATTGGTTAGAATCCATTCTAAAGGGGTTCAAATCTATATTTAGACTATTATACTAATATATTGAACTTTGGTTACTCCTTGGTCACCAATTTTGTTTACATTTCTCCAAATTCCCATTTGTACCAAAACGGGACAATTTCGTTCCCAAAGTTTCAAAACTATACTTAGGACTATATATTGGTTAGAATCCATTCTAAAGGGCTTCAAAGCTATATTTAGACTATTATACTAATATATTGAACTTTGGTTACTCTTTGGTCACCAATTTTGTCTACATTTCTTCAAATTTCAATTTGTACCAAAACGGGACGATTTCCTTCCCAAAGTTTCAAAACTATAGTTAGGACTATATATTGGTTAGAATCCCTTCTAAAGGGGTTCAAATCTATATTTAGACTATTATAGTAATATATTGAACTTTGGTTACTCCTTGGTAACCAATTTTGTTTACATTTCCTCAAATTCCCATTTGTACCAAAACGGGACGATTTTCTTCCCAAAGTTTCAAAACTATAGTTACGACTATATATTGGTTGCATTCGTTCCTAAAGTGGTTCAAACCTATATTTAGAATATTATAATAATATATTCAACAATGGTTACTTCTTGGTCACCAATTTTGTCTACATTTCTCCAAATTCCCATTTGTACCAAAACGGGACGATTTTCTTCCCAAAGTTTCAAAACTATAGTTACGACTATATATTGGTTACATTCGTTTCTAAAGTGGTTCAAAGCTATATTTAGAATATTATACTAATATATTCAACATTGGTTACTACTTGATCACCAATTTTGTCTACATTTCTTCAAATTTCCATTTGTACCAAAACGGGACGATTTTCTTCCCAAAGTTTCAAAACTATAGTTACGACTATATATTGGTTACATTCGTTCCTAAAGTGGTTCAAAGCTATATTTAGAATATTATACTAATATATTCAACATTGGTTACTCCTTGATCACCAATTTTGTCTACATTTCTTCAAATTTCCATTTGTACCAAAACAGGACGATTTTCTTCCCAAAGTTTCAAAACTTTACTTAGGACTATATATTGGTTAGAATCCATTCTAAAGGGGTTCAAATCTATATTTAGACTATTATACTAATATATTGAACTTTGGTTACTCCTTGGTCACCAATTTTTTTTACATTTCTTCAAATTCCCATTTGTACCAAAACGGGACGATTTCGTTCCCAAAGTTTCAAAACTATACTTAGGACTATATATTGGTTAGAATCCATTCTAAAGGGCTTCAAAGCTATATTTAGACTATTATACTAATATATTGAACTTTGGTTACTCTTTGGTCACCAATTTTGTCTACATTTCTTCAAATTTCAATTTGTACCAAAACGGGACGATTTCCTTCCCAAAGTTTCAAAACTATAGTTAGGACTATATATTGGTTAGAATCCCTTCTAAAGGGGTTTAAATCTATATTTAGACTATTATAGTAATATATTGAACTTTGGTTACTCCTTGGTAACCAATTTTGTTTACATTTCCTCAAATTCCCATTTGTACCAAAACGGGACGATTTTCTTCCCAAAGTTTCAAAACTATAGTTACGACTATATATTGGTTGCATTCGTTCCTAAAGTGGTTCAAACCTATATTTAGAATATTATAATAATATATTCAACAATGGTTACTTCTTGGTCACCAATTTTGTCTACATTTCTCCAAATTCCCATTTGTACCAAAACGGGACGATTTTCTTCCCAAAGTTTCAAAACTATAGTTACGACTATATATTGGTTACATTCGTTTCTAAAGTGGTTCAAAGCTATATTTAGAATATTATACTAATATATTCAACATTGGTTACTACTTGATCACCAATTTTGTCTACATTTCTTCAAATTCCCATTTGTACCAAAACGGGACGATTTTCTTCCCAAAGTTTCAAAACTATAGTTACGACTATATATTGGTTGCATTCATTCCTAAAGTGGTTCAAAGCTATATTTAGAATATTATATTAATATATTCAACAATGGTTACTTCTTGGTCACCAATTTTGTCTACATTTCTCCAAATTCCCATTTGTACCAAAACGGGACGATTTTCTTCCCAAAGTTTCAAAACTATAGTTACGACTATATATTGGTTACATTCGTTTCTAAAGTGGTTCAAAGCTATATTTAGAATATTATACTAATATATTCAACATTGGTTACTCCTTGATCACCAATTTTGTTTACATTTCCTCAAATTCCCATTTGTACCAAAACGGGACGATTTTCTTCCCAAAGTTTCAAAACTATAGTTACGACTATATATTGGTTGCATTCGTTCCTAAAGTGGTTCAAACCTATATTTAGAATATTATAATAATATATTCAACAATGGTTACTTCTTGGTCACCAATTTTGTCTACATTTCTCCAAATTCCCATTTGTACCAAAACGGGACGATTTTCTTCCCAAAGTTTCAAAACTATAGTTACGACTATATATTGGTTACATTCGTTTCTAAAGTGGTTCAAAGCTATATTTAGAATATTATACTAATATATTCAACATTGGTTACTACTTGATCACCAATTTTGTCTACATTTCTTCAAATTTCCATTTGTACCAAAACGGGACGATTTTCTTCCCAAAGTTTCAAAACTATAGTTACGACTATATATTGGTTACATTCGTTCCTAAAGTGGTTCAAAGCTATATTTAGAATATTATACTAATATATTCAACATTGGTTACTCCTTGATCACCAATTTTGTCTACATTTCTTCAAATTTCCATTTGTACCAAAACAGGACGATTTTCTTCCCAAAGTTTCAAAACTTTACTTAGGACTATATATTGGTTAGAATCCATTCTAAAGGGGTTCAAATCTATATTTAGACTATTATACTAATATATTGAACTTTGGTTACTCCTTGGTCACTAATTTTTTTTACATTTCTTCAAATTCCCATTTGTACCAAAACGGGACGATTTCGTTCCCAAAGTTTCAAAACTATACTTAGGACTATATATTGGTTAGAATCCATTCTAAAGGGCTTCAAAGCTATATTTAGACTATTATACTAATATATTGAACTTTGGTTACTCTTTGGTCACCAATTTTGTCTACATTTCTTCAAATTTCAATTTGTACCAAAACGGGACGATTTCCTTCCCAAAGTTTCAAAACTATAGTTAGGACTATATATTGGTTAGAATCCCTTCTAAAGGGGTTTAAATCTATATTTAGACTATTATAGTAATATATTGAACTTTGGTTACTCCTTGGTAACCAATTTTGTTTACATTTCCTCAAATTCCCATTTGTACCAAAACGGGACGATTTTCTTCCCAAAGTTTCAAAACTATAGTTACGACTATATATTGGTTGCATTCGTTCCTAAAGTGGTTCAAACCTATATTTAGAATATTATAATAATATATTCAACAATGGTTACTTCTTGGTCACCAATTTTGTCTACATTTCTCCAAATTCCCATTTGTACCAAAACGGGACGATTTTCTTCCCAAAGTTTCAAAACTATAGTTACGACTATATATTGGTTACATTCGTTTCTAAAGTGGTTCAAAGCTATATTTAGAATATTATACTAATATATTCAACATTGGTTACTACTTGATCACCAATTTTGTCTACATTTCTTCAAATTCCCATTTGTACCAAAACGGGACGATTTTCTTCCCAAAGTTTCAAAACTATAGTTACGACTATATATTGGTTGCATTCATTCCTAAAGTGGTTCAAAGCTATATTTAGAATATTATAATAATATATTCAACAATGGTTACTTCTTGGTCACCAATTTTGTCTACATTTCTCCAAATTCCCATTTGTACCAAAACGGGACGATTTTCTTCCCAAAGTTTCAAAACTATAGTTACGACTATATATTGGTTACATTCGTTTCTAAAGTGGTTCAAAGCTATATTTAGAATATTATACTAATATATTCAACATTGGTTACTCCTTGATCACCAATTTTGTTTACATTTCCTCAAATTCCCATTTGTACCAAAACGGGACGATTTTCTTCCCAAAGTTTCAAAACTATAGTTACGACTATATATTGGTTGCATTCGTTCCTAAAGTGGTTCAAACCTATATTTAGAATATTATAATAATATATTCAACAATGGTTACTTCTTGGTCACCAATTTTGTCTACATTTCTCCAAATTCCCATTTGTACCAAAACGGGACGATTTTCTTCCCAAAGTTTCAAAACTATAGTTACGACTATATATTGGTTACATTCGTTTCTAAAGTGGTTCAAAGCTATATTTAGAATATTATACTAATATATTCAACATTGGTTACTACTTGATCACCAATTTTGTCTACATTTCTTCAAATTCCCATTTGTACCAAAACGGGACGATTTTCTTCCCAAAGTTTCAAAACTATAGTTACGACTATATATTGGTTGCATTCATTCCTAAAGTGGTTCAAAGCTATATTTAGAATATTATAATAATATATTCAACAATGGTTACTTCTTGGTCACCAATTTTGTCTACATTTCTCCAAATTCCCATTTGTACCAAAACGGGACGATTTTCTTCCCAAAGTTTCAAAACTATAGTTACGACTATATATTGGTTACATTCGTTTCTAAAGTGGTTCAAAGCTATATTTAGAATATTATACTAATATATTCAACATTGGTTACTCCTTGATCACCAATTTTGTCTACATTTCTTCAAATTTCCATTTCTACCAAAACGGGACGATTTTCTTCCCAAAGTTTCAAAACTATAGTTACGACTATATATTGGTTGCATTCGTTCCTAAAGTTGTTCAAAGCTATATTTAGAATATTATAATAATATATTCAACATTGGTTACTTCTTGGTCACCAATTTTGTCTACATTTCTCCAAATTCCCATTTATACCAAAACGGGACGATTTTCTTCCCAAAGTTTCAAAACTATAGTTACGACTATATATTGGTTACATTCGTTTCTAAAGTGGTTCAAAGCTATATTTAGAATATTATACTAATATATTCAACATTGGTGACTCCTTGATCACCAATTTTGTCTACATTTCTTCAAATTTCCATTTGTACCAAAACGGGACGATTTTCTTCCCAAAGTTTCAAAACTATAGTTAGGACTATATATTGGTTAGAATCCATTCTAAAGGGGTTCAAAGCTATATTTAAACTATTATACTAATATATTGAACTTTGGTTACTCCTTGATCACCAATTTTGTCTACATTTCTTCAAATTCCCATTTGTATCAAAACGGGACGATTTCGTTCCGAAAGTTTCAAAACTTTACTTAGGACTATATATTGGTTATAATCCATTCTAAAGGGCTTCAAAGCTATATTTAGACTATTATACTAATATATTGAACTTTGGTTACTCCTTGGTCACCAATTTTTTTTACATTTCTTCAAATTCCCATTTGTACCAAAACGGGACGATTTCGTTCCCAAAGTTTCAAAACTATACTTAGGACTATATATTGGTTAGAATCCATTCTAAAGGGCTTCAAAGCTATATTTAGACTATTATACTAATATATTGAACTTTGGTTACTCTTTGGTCACCAATTTTGTCTACATTTCTTCAAATTTCAATTTGTACCAAAACGGGACGATTTCCTTCCCAAAGTTTCAAAACTATAGTTAGGACTATATATTGGTTAGAATCCCTTCTAAAGGGGTTCAAAGCTATATTTAGAATATTATAATAATATATTCAACATTGGTTACTTCTTGGTCACCAATTTTGTCTACATTTCTCCAAATTCCCATTTGTACCAAAACGGGATGATTTTCTTCCCAAAGTTTCAAAACTATAGTTACGACTATATATTGGTTACATTCGTTTCTAAAGTGGTTCAAAGCTATATTTAGAATATTATACTAATATATTCAACATTGGTTACTACTTGATCACCAATTTTGTCTACATTTCTTCAAATTCCCATTTGTACCAAAACGGGACGATTTTCTTCCCAAAGTTTCAAAACTATAGTTACGACTATATATTGGTTGCATTCATTCCTAAAGTGGTTCAAAGCTATATTTAGAATATTATAATAATATATTCAACAATGGTTACTTCTTGGTCACCAATTTTGTCTACATTTATCCAAATTCCCATTTGTACCAAAACGGGACGATTTTCTTCCCAAAGTTTCAAAACTATAGTTACGACTATATATTGGTTACATTCGTTTCTAAAGTGGTTCAAAGCTATATTTAGAATATTATACTAATATATTCAACATTGGTTACTCCTTGATCACCAATTTTGTTTACATTTCCTCAAATTCCCATTTGTACCAAAACGGGACGATTTTCTTCCCAAAGTTTCAAAACTATAGTTACGACTATATATTGGTTGCATTCGTTCCTAAAGTGGTTCAAACCTATATTTAGAATATTATAATAATATATTCAACAATGGTTACTTCTTGGTCACCAATTTTGTCTACATTTCTCCAAATTCCCATTTGTACCAAAACGGGACGATTTTCTTCCCAAAGTTTCAAAACTATAGTTACGACTATATATTGGTTACATTCGTTTCTAAAGTGGTTCAAAGCTATATTTAGAATATTATACTAATATATTCAACATTGGTTACTACTTGATCACCAATTTTGTCTACATTTCTTCAAATTCCCATTTGTACCAAAACGGGACGATTTTCTTCCCAAAGTTTCAAAACTATAGTTACGACTATATATTGGTTGCATTCATTCCTAAAGTGGTTCAAAGCTATATTTAGAATATTATAATAATATATTCAACAATGGTTACTTCTTGGTCACCAATTTTGTCTACATTTCTCCAAATTCCCATTTGTACCAAAACGGGACGATTTTCTTCCCAAAGTTTCAAAACTATAGTTACGACTATATATTGGTTACATTCGTTTCTAAAGTGGTTCAAAGCTATATTTAGAATATTATACTAATATATTCAACATTGGTTACTCCTTGATCACCAATTTTGTCTACATTTCTTCAAATTTCCATTTCTACCAAAACGGGACGATTTTCTTCCCAAAGTTTCAAAACTATAGTTACGACTATATATTGGTTGCATTCGTTCCTAAAGTTGTTCAAAGCTATATTTAGAATATTATAATAATATATTCAACATTGGTTACTTCTTGGTCACCAATTTTGTCTACATTTCTCCAAATTCCCATTTATTCCAAAACGGGACGATTTTCTTCCCAAAGTTTCAAAACTATAGTTACGACTATATATTGGTTACATTCGTTTCTAAAGTGGTTCAAAGCTATATTTAGAATATTATACTAATATATTCAACATTGGTGACTCCTTGATCACCAATTTTGTCTACATTTCTTCAAATTTCCATTTGTACCAAAACGGGACGATTTTCTTCCCAAAGTTTCAAAACTATAGTTAGGACTATATATTGGTTAGAATCCATTCTAAAGGGGTTCAAAGCTATATTTAGACTATTATACTAATATATTTAACTTTGGTTACTCCTTGATCACCAATTTTGTCTACATTTCTTCAAATTCCCATTTGTACCAAAACGGGACGATTTCGTTCCCAAAGTTTCAAAACTTTACTTAGGACTATATATTGGTTAGAATCCATTCTAAAGGGCTTCAAAGCTATATTTAGACTATTATACTAATATATAGAACTTTGGTTACTCCTTGATCACCAATTTTGTCTACATTTCTTCAAATTCCCATTTGTACCAAAACGGGACGATTTCGTTCCCAAAGTTTCAAAACTATACTTAGGACTATATATTGGTTAGAATCCATTATAAAGGGCTTCAAAGCTATATTTAGACTATTATACTAATATATTGAACTTTGGTTACTCTTTGGTCACCAATTTTGTCTACATTTCTTCAAATTTCAATTTGTACCAAAACGGGACGATTTCCTTCCCAAAGTTTCAAAACTATAGTTAGGACTATATATTGGTTAGAATCCCTTCTAAAGGGGTTCAAATCTATATTTAGACTATTATAGTAATATATTGAACTTTGGTTACTCCTTGGTAACCAATTTTGTTTACATTTCCTCAAATTCCCATTTGTACCAAAACGGGACGATTTTCTTCCCAAAGTTTCAAAACTATAGTTACGACTATATATTGGTTGCATTCGTTCCTAAAGTGGTTCAAACCTATATTTAGAATATTATAATAATATATTCAACAATGGTTACTTCTTGGTCACCAATTTTGTCTACATTTCTCCAAATTCCCATTTGTACCAAAACGGGACGATTTTCTTCCCAAAGTTTCAAAACTATAGTTACGACTATATATTGGTTACATTCGTTTCTAAAGTGGTTCAAAGCTATATTTAGAATATTATACTAATATATTCAACATTGGTTACTACTTGATCACCAATTTTGTCTACATTTCTTCAAATTCCCATTTGTACCAAAACGGGACGATTTTCTTCCCAAAGTTTTAAAACTATAGTTACGACTATATATTGGTTGCATTCATTCCTAAAGTGGTTCAAAGCTATATTTAGAATATTATAATAATATATTCAACAATGGTTACTTCTTGGTCACCAATTTTGTCTACATTTCTCCAAATTCCCATTTGTACCAAAACGGGACGATTTTCTTCCCAAAGTTTCAAAACTATAGTTACGACTATATATTGGTTACATTCGTTTCTAAAGTGGTTCAAAGCTATATTTAGAATATTATACTAATATATTCAACATTGGTTACTCCTTGATCACCAATTTTGTTTACATTTCCTCAAATTCCCATTTGTACCAAAACGGGACGATTTTCTTCCCAAAGTTTCAAAACTATAGTTACGACTATATATTGGTTGCATTCGTTCCTAAAGTGGTTCAAACCTATATTTAGAATATTATAATAATATATTCAACAATGGTTACTTCTTGGTCACCAATTTTGTCTACATTTCTCCAAATTCCCATTTGTACCAAAACGGGACGATTTTCTTCCCAAAGTTTCAAAACTATAGTTACGACTATATATTGGTTACATTCGTTTCTAAAGTGGTTCAAATCTATATTTAGAATATTATACTAATATATTCAACATTGGTTACTCCTTGATCACCAATTTTGTCTACATTTCTTCAAATTTCCATTTCTACCAAAACGGGACGATTTTCTTCCCAAAGTTTCAAAACTATAGTTACGACTATATATTGGTTGCATTCGTTCCTAAAGTTGTTCAAAGCTATATTTAGAATATTATAATAATATATTCAACATTGGTTACTTCTTGGTCACCAATTTTGTCTACATTTCTCCAAATTCCCATTTGTACCAAAACGGGACGATTTTCTTCCCAAAGTTTCAAAACTATAGTTACGACTATATATTGGTTACATTCGTTTCTAAAGTGGTTCAAAGCAATATTTAGAATATTATACTAATATATTCAACATTGGTTACTCCTTGATCACCAATTTTGTCTACATTTCTTCAAATTTCCATTTGTACCAAAACATGACGATTTTCTTCCCAAAGTTTCAAAACTTTACTTAGGACTATATATTGGTTAGAATCCATTCTAAAGGGGTTCAAATCTATATTTAGACTATTATACTAATATATTGAACTTTGGTTACTCTTTGGTCACCAATTTTGTCTACATTTCTTCAAATTTCAATTTGTACCAAAACGGGACGATTTCCTTCCCAAAGTTTCAAAACTATAGTTAGGACTATATATTGGTTAGAATCCCTTCTAAAGGGGTTCAAATCTATATTTAGACTATTATAGTAATATGTTGAACTTTGGTTACTCCTTGGTAACCAATTTTGTTTACATTTCCTCAAATTCCCATTTGTACCAAAACGGGACGATTTTCTTCCCAAAGTTTCAAAACTATAGTTACGACTATATATTGGTTGCATTCGTTCCTAAAGTGGTTCAAACCTATATTTAGAATATTATAATAATATATTCAACAATGGTTACTTCTTGGTCACCAATTTTGTCTACATTTCTCCAAATTCCCATTTGTACCAAAACGGGACGATTTTCTTCCCAAAGTTTCAAAACTATAGTTACGACTATATATTGGTTACATTCGTTTCTAAAGTGGTTCAAAGTTATATTTAGAATATTATACTAATATATTCAACATTGGTTACTACTTGATCACCAATTTTGTCTACATTTCTTCAAATTCCCATTTGTACCAAAACGGGACGATTTTCTTCCCAAAGTTTCAAAACTATAGTTACGACTATATATTGGTTGCATTCATTCCTAAAGTGGTTCAAAGCTATATTTAGAATATTATAATAATATATTCAACAATGGTTACTTCTTGGTCACCAATTTTGTCTACATTTCTCCAAATTCCCATTTGTACCAAAACGGGACGATTTTCTTCCCAAAGTTTCAAAACTATAGTTACGACTATATATTGGTTACATTCGTTTCTAAAGTGGTTCAAATCTATATTTAGAATATTATACTAATATATTCAACATTGGTTACTCCTTGATCACCAATTTTGTCTACATTTCTTCAAATTTCCATTTCTACCAAAACGGGACGATTTTCTTCCCAAAGTTTCAAAACTATAGTTACGACTATATATTGGTTGCATTCGTTCCTAAAGTTGTTCAAAGCTATATTTAGAATATTATAATAATATATTCAACATTGGTTACTTCTTGGTCACCAATTTTGTCTACATTTCTCCAAATTCCCATTTGTACCAAAACGGGACGATTTTCTTCCCAAAGTTTCAAAACTATAGTTACGACTATATATTGGTTACATTCGTTTCTAAAGTGGTTCAAAGCAATATTTAGAATATTATACTAATATATTCAACATTGGTTACTCCTTGATCACCAATTTTGTCTACATTTCTTCAAATTTTCATTTGTACCAAAACAGGACGATTTTCTTCCCAAAGTTTCAAAACTTTACTTAGGACTATATATTGGTTAGAATCCATTCTAAAGGGGTTCAAATCTATATTTAGACTATTATACTAATATATTGAACTTTGGTTACTCCTTGGTCACCAATTTTGTTTACATTTCTCCAAATTCCCATTTGTACCAATACGGGACGATTTCGTTCCCAAAGTTTCAAAACTATACTTAGGACTATATATTGGTTAGAATCCATTCTAAAGGGCTTCAAAGCTATATTTAGACTATTATACTAATATATTGAACTTTGGTTACTCTTTGGTCACCAATTTTGTCTACATTTCTTCAAATTTCAATTTGTACCAAAACGGGACGATTTCCTTCCCAAAGTTTCAAAACTATAGTTAGGACTATATATTGGTTAGAATCCCTTCTAAAGGGGTTCAAATCTATATTTAGACTATTATAGGAATATGTTGAACTTTGGTTACTCCTTGGTAACCAATTTTGTTTACATTTCCTCAAATTCCCATTTGTACCAAAACGGGACGATTTTCTTCCCAAAGTTTCAAAACTATAGTTACGACTATATATTGGTTGCATTCGTTCCTAAAGTGGTTCAAACCTATATTTAGAATATTATAATAATATATTCAACAATGGTTACTTCTTGGTCACCAATTTTGTCTACATTTCTCCAAATTCCCATTTGTACCAAAACGGGACGATTTCGTTCCCAAAGTTTCAAAACTATACTTAGGACTATATATTGGTTAGAATCCATTCCTAAAGTGGTTCAAACCTATATTTAGAATATTATAATAATATATTCAACAATGGTTACTTCTTGGTCACCAATTTTGTCTACATTTCTCCAAATTCCCATTTGTACCAAAACGGGACGATTTTCTTCCCAAAGTTTCAAAACCATAGTTACGACTATATATTGGTTACATTCGTTTCTAAAGTGGTTCAAAGCTATATTCAGAATATTATACTAATATATTCAACATTGGTTACTCCTTGGTCACCAATTTTGTCTACATTTCTTCAAATTTCAATTTGTACCAAAACGGGACGATTTCCTTCCCAAAGTTTCAAAACTATAGTTAGGACTATATATTGGTTAGAATCCCTTCTAAAGGGGTTCAAATCTATATTTAGACTATTATAGTAATATATTGAACTTTGGTTACTCCTTGGTAACCAATTTTGTTTACATTTCCTCAAATTCCCATTTGTACCAAAACGGGACGATTTTCTTCCCAAAGTTTCAAAACTATAGTTACGACTATATATTGGTTGCATTCGTTCCTAAAGTGGTTCAAACCTATATTTAGAATATTATAATAATATATTCAACAATGGTTACTTCTTGGTCACCAATTTTGTCTACATTTCTCCAAATTCCCATTTGTACCAAAACGGGACGATTTTCTTCCCAAAGTTTCAAAACTATAGTTACGACTATATATTGGTTACATTCGTTTCTAAAGTGGTTCAAAGCTATATTTAGAATATTATACTAATATATTCAACATTGGTTACTACTTGATCACCAATTTTGTCTACATTTCTTCAAATTCCCATTTGTACCAAAACGGGACGATTTTCTTCCCAAAGTTTCAAAACTATAGTTACGACTATATATTGGTTGCATTCATTCCTAAAGTGGTTCAAAGCTATATTTAGAATATTATAATAATATATTCAACAATGGTTACTTCTTGGTCACCAATTTTGTCTACATTTCTCCAAATTCCCATTTGTACCAAAACGGGACGATTTTCTTCCCAAAGTTTCAAAACTATAGTTACGACTATATATTGGTTACATTCGTTTCTAAAGTGGTTCAAAGCTATATTTAGAATATTATACTAATATATTCAACATTGGTTACTCCTTGATCACCAATTTTGTTTACATTTCCTCAAATTCCCATTTGTACCAAAACGGGACGATTTTCTTCCCAAAGTTTCAAAACTATAGTTACGACTATATATTGGTTGCATTCGTTCCTAAAGTGGTTCAAACCTATATTTAGAATATTATAATAATATATTCAACAATGGTTACTTCTTGGTCACCAATTTTGTCTACATTTCTCCAAATTCCCATTTGTACCAAAACGGGACGATTTTCTTCCCAAAGTTTCAAAACTTTACTTAGGACTATATATTGGTTAGAATCCATTCTAAAGGGGTTCAAATCTATATTTAGACTATTATACTAATATATTGAACTTTGGTTACTCTTTGGTCACCAATTTTGTCTACATTTCTTCAAATTTCAATTTGTACCAAAACGGGACGATTTCCTTCCCAAAGTTTCAAAACTATAGTTAGGACTATATATTGGTTAGAATCCCTTCTAAAGGGGTTCAAATCTATATTTAGACTATTATAGTAATATGTTGAACTTTGGTTACTCCTTGGTAACCAATTTTGTTTACATTTCCTCAAATTCCCATTTGTACCAAAACGGGACGATTTTCTTCCCAAAGTTTCAAAACTATAGTTACGACTATATATTGGTTGCATTCGTTCCTAAAGTGGTTCAAACCTATATTTAGAATATTATAATAATATATTCAACAATGGTTACTTCTTGGTCACCAATTTTGTCTACATTTCTCCAAATTCCCATTTGTACCAAAACGGGACGATTTTCTTCCCAAAGTTTCAAAACTATAGTTACGACTATATATTGGTTACATTCGTTTCTAAAGTGGTTCAAAGCTATATTTAGAATATTATACTAATATATTCAACATTGGTTACTACTTGATCACCAATTTTGTCTACATTTCTTCAAATTCCCATTTGTACCAAAACGGGACGATTTTCTTCCCAAAGTTTTAAAACTATAGTTACGACTATATATTGGTTGCATTCATTCCTAAAGTGGTTCAAAGCTATATTTAGAATATTATAATAATATATTCAACAATGGTTACTTCTTGGTCACCAATTTTGTCTACATTTCTCCAAATTCCCATTTGTACCAAAACGGGACGATTTTCTTCCCAAAGTTTCAAAACTATAGTTACGACTATATATTGGTTACATTCGTTTCTAAAGTGGTTCAAAGCTATATTTAGAATATTATACTAATATATTCAACATTGGTTACTCCTTGATCACCAATTTTGTTTACATTTCCTCAAATTCCCATTTGTACCAAAACGGGACGATTTTCTTCCCAAAGTTTCAAAACTATAGTTACGACTATATATTGGTTGCATTCGTTCCTAAAGTGGTTCAAACCTATATTTAGAATATTATAATAATATATTCAACAATGGTTACTTCTTGGTCACCAATTTTGTCTACATTTCTCCAAATTCCCATTTGTACCAAAACGGGACGATTTTCTTCCCAAAGTTTCAAAACTATAGTTACGACTATATATTGGTTACATTCGTTTCTAAAGTGGTTCAAAGCTATATTTAGAATATTATACTAATATATTCAACATTGGTTACTACTTGATCACCAATTTTGTCTACATTTCTTCAAATTCCCATTTGTACCAAAACGGGACGATTTTCTTCCCAAAGTTTGAAAACTATAGTTACGACTATATATTGGTTGCATTCATTCCTAAAGTGGTTCAAAGCTATATTTAGAATATTATAATAATATATTCAACAATGGTTACTTCTTGGTCACCAATTTTGTCTACATTTCTCCAAATTCCCATTTGTACCAAAACGGGACGATTTTCTTCCCAAAGTTTCAAAACTATAGTTACGACTATATATTGGTTACATTCGTTTCTAAAGTGGTTCAAAGCTATATTTAGAATATTATACTAATATATTCAACATTGGTTACTCCTTGATCACCAATTTTGTTTACATTTCCTCAAATTCCCATTTGTACCAAAACGGGACGATTTTCTTCCCAAAGTTTCAAAACTATAGTTACGACTATATATTGGTTGCATTCGTTCCTAAAGTGGTTCAAACCTATATTTAGAATATTATAATAATATATTCAACAATGGTTACTTCTTGGTCACCAATTTTGTCTACATTTCTCCAAATTCCCATTTGTACCAAAACGGGACGATTTTCTTCCCAAAGTTTCAAAACTATAGTTACGACTATATATTGGTTACATTCGTTTCTAAAGTGGTTCAAAGCTATATTTAGAATATTATACTAATATATTCAACATTGGTTACTACTTGATCACCAATTTTGTCTACATTTCTTCAAATTCCCATTTGTACCAAAACGGGACGATTTTCTTCCCAAAGTTTGAAAACTATAGTTACGACTATATATTGGTTGCATTCATTCCTAAAGTGGTTCAAAGCTATATTTAGAATATTATAATAATATATTCAACAATGGTTACTTCTTGGTCACCAATTTTGTCTACATTTCTCCAAATTCCCATTTGTACCAAAACGGGACGATTTTCTTCCCAAAGTTTCAAAACTATAGTTACGACTATATATTGGTTACATTCGTTTCTAAAGTGGTTCAAATCTATATTTAGAATATTATACTAATATATTCAACATTGGTTACTCCTTGATCACCAATTTTGTCTACATTTCTTCAAATTTCCATTTCTACCAAAACGGGACGATTTTCTTCCCAAAGTTTCAAAACTATAGTTACGACTATATATTGGTTGCATTCGTTCCTAAAGTTGTTCAAAGCTATATTTAGAATATTATAATAATATATTCAACATTGGTTACTTCTTGGTCACCAATTTTGTCTACATTTCTCCAAATTCCCATTTGTACCAAAACGGGACGATTTTCTTCCCAAAGTTTCAAAACTATAGTTACGACTATATATTGGTTACATTCGTTTCTAAAGTGGTTCAAAGCAATATTTAGAATATTATACTAATATATTCAACATTGGTTACTCCTTGATCACCAATTTTGTCTACATTTCTTCAAATTTCCATTTCTACCAAAACGGGACGATTTTCTTCCCAAAGTTTCAAAACTATAGTTACGACTATATATTGGTTGCATTCGTTCCTAAAGTTGTTCAAAGCTATATTTAGAATATTATAATAATATATTCAACATTGGTTACTCCTTGATCACAAATTTTGTCTACATTTCTTCAAATTTCCATTTGTACCAAAACAGGACGATTTTCTTCCCAAAGTTTCAAAACTTTACTTAGGACTATATATTGGTTAGAATCCATTCTAAAGGGGTTCAAATCTATATTTAGACTATTATACTAATATATTGAACTTTGGTTACTCTTTGGTCACCAATTTTGTCTACATTTCTTCAAATTTCAATTTGTACCAAAACGGGACGATTTCCTTCCCAAAGTTTCAAAACTATAGTTAGGACTATATATTGGTTAGAATCCCTTCTAAAGGGGTTCAAATCTATATTTAGACTATTATAGTAATATGTTGAACTTTGGTTACTCCTTGGTAACCAATTTTGTTTACATTTCCTCAAATTCCCATTTGTACCAAAACGGGACGATTTTCTTCCCAAAGTTTCAAAACTATAGTTACGACTATATATTGGTTGCATTCGTTCCTAAAGTGGTTCAAACCTATATTTAGAATATTATAATAATATATTCAACAATGGTTACTTCTTGGTCACCAATTTTGTCTACATTTCTCCAAATTCCCATTTGTACCAAAACGGGACGATTTTCTTCCCAAAGTTTCAAAACTATAGTTACGACTATATATTGGTTACATTCGTTTCTAAAGTGGTTCAAAGCTATATTTAGAATATTATACTAATATATTCAACATTGGTTACTACTTGATCACCAATTTTGTCTACATTTCTTCAAATTCCCATTTGTACCAAAACGGGACGATTTTCTTCCCAAAGTTTCAAAACTATAGTTACGACTATATATTGGTTGCATTCATTCCTAAAGTGGTTCAAAGCTATATTTAGAATATTATAATAATATATTCAACAATGGTTACTTCTTGGTCACCAATTTTGTCTACATTTCTCCAAATTCCCATTTGTACCAAAACGGGACGATTTTCTTCCCAAAGTTTCAAAACTATAGTTACGACTATATATTGGTTACATTCGTTTCTAAAGTGGTTCAAATCTATATTTAGAATATTATACTAATATATTCAACATTGGTTACTCCTTGATCACCAATTTTGTCTACATTTCTTCAAATTTCCATTTCTACCAAAACGGGACGATTTTCTTCCCAAAGTTTCAAAACTATAGTTACGACTATATATTGGTTGCATTCGTTCCTAAAGTTGTTCAAAGCTATATTTAGAATATTATACTAATATATTCAACATTGGTTACTCCTTGATCACCAATTTTGTCTACATTTCTTCAAATTTTCATTTGTACCAAAACAGGACGATTTTCTTCCCAAAGTTTCAAAACTTTACTTAGGACTATATATTGGTTAGAATCCATTCTAAAGGGGTTCAAATCTATATTTAGACTATTATACTAATATATTGAACTTTGGTTACTCCTTGATCACCAATTTTGTTTACATTTCTCCAAATTCCCATTTGTACCAATACGGGACGATTTCGTTCCCAAAGTTTCAAAACTATACTTAGGACTATATATTGGTTAGAATCCATTCTAAAGGGGTTCAAATCTATATTTAGACTATTATACTAATATATTGAACTTTGGTTACTCTTTGGTCACCAATTTTGTCTACATTTCTTCAAATTTCAATTTGTACCAAAACGGGACGATTTCCTTCCCAAAGTTTCAAAACTATAGTTAGGACTATATATTGGTTAGAATCCCTTCTAAAGGGGTTCAAATCTATATTTAGACTATTATAGTAATATGTTGAACTTTGGTTACTCCTTGGTAACCAATTTTGTTTACATTTCCTCAAATTCCCATTTGTACCAAAACGGGACGATTTTCTTCCCAAAGTTTCAAAACTATAGTTACGACTATATATTGGTTGCATTCGTTCCTAAAGTGGTTCAAACCTATATTTAGAATATTATAATAATATATTCAACAATGGTTACTTCTTGGTCACCAATTTTGTCTACATTTCTCCAAATTCCCATTTGTACCAAAACGGGACGATTTTCTTCCCAAAGTTTCAAAACTATAGTTACGACTATATATTGGTTACATTCGTTTCTAAAGTGGTTCAAAGCTATATTTAGAATATTATACTAATATATTCAACATTGGTTACTACTTGATCACCAATTTTGTCTACATTTCTTCAAATTTCCATTTGTACCAAAACGGGACGATTTTCTTCCCAAAGTTTCAAAACTATAGTTACGACTATATATTGGTTACATTCGTTCCTAAAGTGGTTCAAAGCTATATTCAGAATATTATACTAATATATTCAACATTGGTTACTCCTTGGTCACCAATTTTGTCTACATTTCTTCAAATTTCAATTTGTACCAAAACGGGACGATTTCCTTCCCAAAGTTTCAAAACTATAGTTAGGACTATATATTGGTTAGAATCCCTTCTAAAGGGGTTCAAATCTATATTTAGACTATTATAGTAATATATTGAACTTTGGTTACTCCTTGGTAACCAATTTTGTTTACATTTCCTCAAATTCCCATTTGTACCAAAACGGGACGATTTTCTTCCCAAAGTTTCAAAACTATAGTTACGACTATATATTGGTTGCATTCGTTCCTAAAGTGGTTCAAACCTATATTTAGAATATTATAATAATATATTCAACAATGGTTACTTCTTGGTCACCAATTTTGTCTACATTTCTCCAAATTCCCATTTGTACCAAAACGGGACGATTTTCTTCCCAAAGTTTCAAAACTATAGTTACGACTATATATTGGTTACATTCGTTTCTAAAGTGGTTCAAAGCTATATTTAGAATATTATACTAATATATTCAACATTGGTTACTACTTGATCACCAATTTTGTCTACATTTCTTCAAATTCCCATTTGTACCAAAACGGGACGATTTTCTTCCCAAAGTTTCAAAACTATAGTTACGACTATATATTGGTTGCATTCATTCCTAAAGTGGTTCAAAGCTATATTTAGAATATTATAATAATATATTAAACAATGGTTACTTCTTGGTCACCAATTTTGTCTACATTTCTCCAAATTCCCATTTGTACCAAAACGGGACGATTTTCTTCCCAAAGTTTCAAAACTATAGTTACGACTATATATTGGTTACATTCGTTTCTAAAGTGGTTCAAAGCTATATTTAGAATATTATACTAATATATTCAACATTGGTTACTCCTTGATCACCAATTTTGTTTACATTTCCTCAAATTCCCATTTGTACCAAAACGGGACGATTTTCTTCCCAAAGTTTCAAAACTATAGTTACGACTATATATTGGTTGCATTCGTTCCTAAAGTGGTTCAAACCTATATTTAGAATATTATAATAATATATTCAACAATGGTTACTTCTTGGTCACCAATTTTGTCTACATTTCTCCAAATTCCCATTTGTACCAAAACGGGACGATTTTCTTCCCAAAGTTTCAAAACTATAGTTATGACTATATATTGGTTACATTCGTTTCTAAAGTGGTTCAAAGCTATATTTAGAATATTATACTAATATATTCAACATTGGTTACTACTTGATCACCAATTTTGTCTACATTTCTTCAAATTCCCATTTGTACCAAAACGGGACGATTTTCTTCCCAAAGTTTGAAAACTATAGTTACGACTATATATTGGTTGCATTCATTCCTAAAGTGGTTCAAAGCTATATTTAGAATATTATAATAATATATTCAACAATGGTTACTTCTTGGTCACCAATTTTGTCTACATTTCTCCAAATTCCCATTTGTACCAAAACGGGACGATTTTCTTCCCAAAGTTTCAAAACTATAGTTACGACTATATATTGGTTACATTCGTTTCTAAAGTGGTTCAAAGCTATATTTAGAATATTATACTAATATATTCAACATTGGTTACTCCTTGATCACCAATTTTGTCTACATTTCTTCAAATTTCCATTTCTACCAAAACGGGACGATTTTCTTCCCAAAGTTTCAAAACTATAGTTACGACTATATATTGGTTGCATTCGTTCCTAAAGTTGTTCAAAGCTATATTTAGAATATTATAATAATATATTCAACATTGGTTACTTCCTGGTCACCAATTTTGTCTACATTTCTCCAAATTCCCATTTGTACCAAAACGGGACGATTTTCCTCCCAAAGTTTCAAAACTATAGTTACGACTATATATTGGTTACATTCGTTCCTAAAGTGGTTCAAAGCTATATTTAGAATATTATACTAATATATTCAACATTGGTTACTCCTTGATCACCAATTTTGTCTACATTTCTTCAAATTTCCATTTGTACCAAAACAGGACGATTTTCTTCCCAAAGTTTCAAAACTTTACTTAGGACTATATATTGGTTAGAATCCATTCTAAAGGGGTTCAAATCTATATTTAGACTATTATACTAATATATTGAACTTTGGTTACTCCTTGGTCACCAATTTTGTTTACATTTCTCCAAATTCCCATTTGTACCAAAACGGGACGATTTCGTTCCCAAAGTTTCAAAACTATACTTAGGACTATATATTGGTTAGAATCCATTCTAAAGGGCTTCAAAGCTATATTTACACTATTATACTAATATATTGAACTTTGGTTACTCTTTGGTCACCAATTTTGTCTACATTTCTTCAAATTTCAATTTGTACCAAAACGGGACGATTTCCTTCCCAAAGTTTCAAAACTATAGTTAGGACTATATATTGGTTAGAATCCCTTCTAAAGGGGTTCAAATCTATATTTAGACAATTATAGTAATATATTGAACTTTGGTTACTCCTTGGTAACCAATTTTGTTTACATTTCCTCAAATTCCCATTTGTACCAAAACGGGACGATTTTCTTCCCAAAGTTTCAAAACTATAGTTACGACTATATATTGGTTGCATTCGTTCCTAAAGTGGTTCAAACCTATATTTAGAATATTATAATAATATATTCAACAATGGTTACTTCTTGGTCACCAATTTTGTCTACATTTCTCCAAATTCCCATTTGTACCAAAACGGGACGATTTTCTTCCCAAAGTTTCAAAACTATAGTTAGGACTATATATTGGTTACATTCGTTTCTAAAAGTGTTCAAAGCTATATTTAGAATATTATACTAATATATTAAACATTGGTTACTACTTGATCACCAATTTTGTCTACATTTCTTCAAATTTCCATTTGTACCAAAACGGGACGATTTTCTTCCAAAAGTTTCAAAACTATAGTTACGACTATATATTGGTTACATTCGTTCCTAAAGTGGTTCAAAGCTATATTTAGAATATTATACTAATATATTCAACATTGGTTACTCCTTGATCACCAATTTTGTCTACATTTCTTCAAATTTCCATTTGTACCAAAACAGGACGATTTTCTTCCCAAAGTTTCAAAACTTTACTTAGGACTATATATTGGTTAGAATCCATTCTAAAGGGGTTCAAATCTATATTTAGACTATTTTACTAATATATTGAACTTTGGTTACTCCTTGGTCACCAATTTTGTTTACATTTCTCCAAATTCCCATTTGTACCAAAACGGGACGATTTCGTTCCCAAAGTTTCAAAACTGTACTTAGGACTATATATTGGTTAGAATCCATTCTAAAGGGCTTCAAAGCTATATTTAGACTATTATACTAATATATTGAACTTTGGCTACTCTTTGGTCACCAATTTTGTCTACATTTCTTCAAATTTCAATTTGTACCAAAACGGGACGATTTCCTTCCCAAAGTTTCAAAACTATAGTTAGGACTATATATTGGTTAGAATCCCTTCTAAAGGGGTTCAAATCTATATTTAGACTATTATAGTAATATATTGAACTTTGGTTACTCCTTGGTAACCAATTTTGTTTACATTTCCTCAAATTCCCATTTGTACCAAAACGGGACGATTTTCTTCCCAAAGTTTCAAAACTATAGTTACGACTATATATTGGTTGCATTCGTTCCTAAAGTGGTTCAAACCTATATTTAGAATATTATAATAATATATTCAACAATGGTTACTTCTTGGTCACCAATTTTGTCTACATTTCTCCAAATTCCCATTTGTACCAAAACGGGACGATTTTCTTCCCAAAGTTTCAAAACTATAGTTACGACTATATATTGGTTACATTCGTTTCTAAAGTGGTTCAAAGCTATATTTAGAATATTATACTAATATATTCAACATTGGTTACTACTTGATCACCAATTTTGTCTACATTTCTTCAAATTTCCATTTGTACCAAAACGGGACGATTTTCTTCCCAAAGTTTCAAAACTATAGTTACGACTATATATTGGTTACATTCGTTTCTAAAGTGGTTCAAAGCTATATTTAGAATATTATAATAATATATTCAACATTGGTTACTTCTTGGTCACCAATTTTGTCTACATTTCTTCAAATTTCCATTTCTACCAAAACGGGACGATTTTCTTCCCAAAGTTTCAAAACTATAGTTACGACTATATATTGGTTGCATTCGTTCCTAAAGTGGTTCAAACCTATATTTAGAATATTATAATAATATATTCAACAATGGTTACTTCTTGGTCACCAATTTTGTCTACATTTCTCCAAATTCCCATTTGTACCAAAACGGGACGATTTTCTTCCCAAAGTTTCAAAACTATAGTTACGACTATATATTGGTTACATTCGTTTCTAAAGTGGTTCAAAGCTATATTTAGAATATTATACTAATATATTCAACATTGGTTACTACTTGATCACCAATTTTGTCTACATTTCTTCAAATTCCCATTTGTACCAAAACGGGACGATTTTCTTCCCAAAGTTTCAAAACTATAGTTACGACTATATATTGGTTGCATTCATTCCTAAAGTGGTTCAAAGCTATATTTAGAATATTATAATAATATATTCAACAATGGTTACTTCTTGGTCACCAATTTTGTCTACATTTCTCCAAATTCCCATTTGTACCAAAACGGGACGATTTTCTTCCCAAAGTTTCAAAACTATAGTTACGACTATATATTGGTTACATTCGTTTCTAAAGTGGTTCAAAGCTATATTTAGAATATTATACTAATATATTCAACATTGGTTACTCCTTGATCACCAATTTTGTTTACATTTCCTCAAATTCCCATTTGTACCAAAACGGGACGATTTTCTTCCCAAAGTTTCAAAACTATAGTTACGACTATATATTGGTTGCATTCGTTCCTAAAGTGGTTCAAACCTATATTTAGAATATTATAATAATATATTCAACAATGGTTACTTCTTGGTCACCAATTTTGTCTACATTTCTCCAAATTCCCATTTGTACCAAAACGGGACGATTTTCTTCCCAAAGTTTCAAAACTATAGTTACGACTATATATTGGTTACATTCGTTTCTAAAGTGGTTCAAAGCTATATTTAGAATATTATACTAATATATTCAACATTGGTTACTACTTGATCACCAATTTTGTCTACATTTCTTCAAATTCCCATTTGTACCAAAACGGGACGATTTTCTTCCCAAAGTTTCAAAACTATAGTTACGACTATATATTGGTTGCATTCATTCCTAAAGTGGTTCAAAGCTATATTTAGAATATTATAATAATATATTCAACAATGGTTACTTCTTGGTCACCAATTTTGTCTACATTTCTCCAAATTCCCATTTGTACCAAAACGGGACGATTTTCTTCCCAAAGTTTCAAAACTATAGTTACGACTATATATTGGTTACATTCGTTTCTAAAGTGGTTCAAAGCTATATTTAGAATATTATACTAATATATTCAACATTGGTTACTCCTTGATCACCAATTTTGTCTACATTTCTTCAAATTTCCATTTCTACCAAAACGGGACGATTTTCTTCCCAAAGTTTCAAAACTATAGTTACGACTATATATTGGTTGCATTCGTTCCTAAAGTTGTTCAAAGCTATATTTAGAATATTATAATAATATATTCAACATTGGTTACTTCTTGGTCACCAATTTTGTCTACATTTCTCCAAATTCCCATTTGTACCAAAACGGGACGATTTTCTTCCCAAAGTTTCAAAACTATAGTTACGACTATATATTGGTTACATTCGTTTCTAAAGTGGTTCAAAGATATATTTAGAATATTATACTAATATATTCAACATTGGTTACTCCTTGATCACCAATTTTGTCTACATTTCTTCAAATTTCCATTTGTACCAAAACGGGACGATTTTCTTCCCAAAGTTTCAAAACTATAGTTAGGACTATATATTGGTTAGAATCCATTCTAAAGGGGTTCAAAGCTATATTTAGAATATTATACTAATATATTCAACATTGGTTACTACTTGATCACCAATTTTGTCTACATTTCTTCAAATTCCCATTTGTACCAAAACGGGACGATTTTCTTCTCAAAGTTTCAAAACTATAGTTACGACTATATATTGGTTGCATTCATTCCTAAAGTGGTTCAAAGCTATATTTAGAATATTATAATAATATATTCAACAATGGTTACTTCTTGGTCACCAATTTTGTCTACATTTCTCCAAATTCCCATTTGTACCAAAACGGGACGATTTTCTTCCCAAAGTTTCAAAACTATAGTTACGACTATATATTGGTTACATTTGTTTCTAAAGTGGTTCAAAGCTATATTTAGAATATTATACTAATATATTCAACATTGGTTACTCCTTGATCACCAATTTTGTCTACATTTCTTCAAATTTCCATTTCTACCAAAACGGGACGATTTTCTTCCCAAAGTTTCAAAACTATAATTACGACTATATATTGGTTGCATTCGTTCCTAAAGTTGTTCAAAGCTATATTTAGAATATTATAATAATATATTCAACATTGGTTACTTCTTGGTCACCAATTTTGTCTACATTTCTTCAAATTTCCATTTCTACCAAAACGGGACGATTTTCTTCCCAAAGTTTCAAAACTATAGTTACGACTATATATTGGTTGCATTCGTTCCTAAAGTTGTTCAAAGCTATATTTAGAATATTATAATAATATATTCAACATTGGTTACTTCTTGGTCACCAATTTTGTCTACATTTCTCCAAATTCCCATTTGTACCAAAACGGGACGATTTTCTTCCCAAAGTTTCAAAACTATAGTTACGACTATATATTGGTTACATTCGTTTCTAAAGTGGTTCAAAGATATATTTAGAATATTATACTAATATATTCAACATTGGTTACTCCTTGATCACCAATTTTGTCTACATTTCTTCAAATTTCCATTTGTACCAAAACAGGACGATTTTCTTCCCAAAGTTTCAAAACTTTACTTAGGACTATATATTGGTTAGAATCCATTCTAAAGGGGTTCAAATCTATATTTAGACTATTATACTAATATATTGAACTTTGGTTACTCCTTGGTCACCAATTTTGTTTACATTTCTCCAAATTCCCATTTGTACCAAAACGGGACGATTTTCTTCCCAAAGTTTCAAAACTATAGTTACGACTATATATTGGTTGCATTCATTCCTAAAGTGGTTCAAAGCTATATTTAGAATATTATAATAATATATTCAACAATGGTTACTTCTTGGTCACCAATTTTGTCTACATTTCTCCAAATTCCCATTTGTACCAAAACGGGACGATTTTCTTCCCAAAGTTTCAAAACTATAGTTACGACTATATATTGGTTACATTCGTTTCTAAAGTGGTTCAAAGCTATATTTAGAATATTATACTAATATATTCAACATTGGTTACTACTTGATCACCAATTTTGTCTACATTTCTTCAAATTCCCATTTGTACCAAAACCGGACGATTTTCTTCCCAAAGTTTCAAAACTATAGTTACGACTATATATTGGTTGCATTCATTCCTAAAGTGGTTCAAAGCTATATTTAGAATATTATAATAATATATTCAACAATGGTTACTTCTTGGTCACCAATTTTGTCTACATTTCTCCAAATTCCCATTTGTACCAAAACGGGACGATTTTCTTCCCAAAGTTTCAAAACTATAGTTACGACTATATATTGGTTACATTCGTTTCTAAAGTGGTTCAAAGCTATATTTAGAATATTATACTAATATATTCAACATTGGTTACTCCTTGATCACCAATTTTGTCTACATTTCTTCAAATTTCCATTTGTACCAAAACGGGACGATTTTCTTCCCAAAGTTTCAAAACTATAGTTAGGACTATATATTGGTTAGAATCCATTCTAAAGGGGTTCAAAGCTATATTTAGACTATTATACTAATATATTGAACTTGGGTTACTCCTTGATCACCAATTTTGTCTACATTTCTTCAAATTCCCATTTGTACCAAAACGGGACGATTTCGTTCCCAAAGTTTCAAAACTTTACTTAGGACTATATATTGGTTAGAATCCATTCTAAAGGGCTTCAAAGCTATATTTAGACTATTATACTAATATATTGAACTTTGGTTACTCCTTGATCACCAATTTTGTCTACATTTCTTCAAATTCCCATTTGTACCAAAACGGGACGATTTCGTTCCCAAATTTCAAAACTATACTTAGGACTATATATTGGTAAGAATCCATTCTAAAGGGCTTCAAAGCTATATTTAGACTATTATACTAATATATTGAACTTTGGTTACTCTTTGGTCACCAATTTTGTCTACATTTCTTCAAATTTCAATTTGTACCAAAACGGGACGATTTCCTTCCCAAAGTTTCAAAACTATAGTTAGGACTATATATTGGTTAGAATCCCTTCTAAAGGGGTTCAAATCTATATTTAGACTATTATAGTAATATATTGAACTTTGGTTACTCCTTGGTAACCAATTTTGTTTACATTTCCTCAAATTCCCATTTGTACCAAAACGGGACGATTTTCTTCCCAAAGTTTCAAAACTATAGTTACGACTATATATTGGTTGCATTCATTCCTAAAGTGGTTCAAAGCTATATTTAGAATATTATAATAATATATTCAACAATGGTTACTTCTTGGTCACCAATTTTGTCTACATTTCTCCAAATTCCCATTTGTACCAAAACGGGACGATTTTCTTCCCAAAGTTTCAAAACTATAGTTACGACTATATATTGGTTACATTCGTTTCTAAAGTGGTTCAAAGCTATATTTAGAATATTATACTAATATATTCAACATTGGTTACTACTTGATCACCAATTTTGTCTACATTTCTTCAAATTCCCATTTGTACCAAAACCGGACGATTTTCTTCCCAAAGTTTCAAAACTATAGTTACGACTATATATTGGTTGCATTCATTCCTAAAGTGGTTCAAAGCTATATTTAGAATATTATAATAATATATTCAACAATGGTTACTTCTTGGTCACCAATTTTGTCTACATTTCTCCAAATTCCCATTTGTACCAAAACGGGACGATTTTCTTCCCAAAGTTTCAAAACTATAGTTACGACTATATATTGGTTACATTCGTTTCTAAAGTGGTTCAAAGCTATATTTAGAATATTATACTAATATATTCAACATTGGTTACTCCTTGATCACCAATTTTGTCTACATTTCTTCAAATTTCCATTTGTACCAAAACGGGACGATTTTCTTCCCAAAGTTTCAAAACTATAGTTAGGACTATATATTGGTTAGAATCCATTCTAAAGGGGTTCAAAGCTATATTTAGACTATTATACTAATATATTGAACTTGGGTTACTCCTTGATCACCAATTTTGTCTACATTTCTTCAAATTCCCATTTGTACCAAAACGGGACGATTTCGTTCCCAAAGTTTCAAAACTTTACTTAGGACTATATATTGGTTAGAATCCATTCTAAAGGGCTTCAAAGCTATATTTAGACTATTATACTAATATATTGAACTTTGGTTACTCCTTGATCACCAATTTTGTCTACATTTCTTCAAATTCCCATTTGTACCAAAACGGGACGATTTCGTTCCCAAATTTCAAAACTATACTTAGGACTATATATTGGTAAGAATCCATTCTAAAGGGCTTCAAAGCTATATTTAGACTATTATACTAATATATTGAACTTTGGTTACTCTTTGGTCACCAATTTTGTCTACATTTCTTCAAATTTCAATTTGTACCAAAACGGGACGATTTCCTTCCCAAAGTTTCAAAACTATAGTTAGGACTATATATTGGTTAGAATCCCTTCTAAAGGGGTTCAAATCTATATTTAGACTATTATAGTAATATATTGAACTTTGGTTACTCCTTGGTAACCAATTTTGTTTACATTTCCTCAAATTCCCATTTGTACCAAAACGGGACGATTTTCTTCCCAAAGTTTCAAAACTATAGTTACGACTATATATTGGTTGCATTCATTCCTAAAGTGGTTCAAAGCTATATTTAGAATATTATAATAATATATTCAACAATGGTTACTTCTTGGTCACCAATTTTGTCTACATTTCTCCAAATTCCCATTTGTACCAAAACGGGACGATTTTCTTCCCAAAGTTTCAAAACTATAGTTACGACTATATATTGGTTACATTCGTTTCTAAAGTGGTTCAAAGCTATATTTAGAATATTATACTAATATATTCAACATTGGTTACTACTTGATCACCAATTTTGTCTACATTTCTTCAAATTCCCATTTGTACCAAAACCGGACGATTTTCTTCCCAAAGTTTCAAAACTATAGTTACGACTATATATTGGTTGCATTCATTCCTAAAGTGGTTCAAAGCTATATTTAGAATATTATAATAATATATTCAACAATGGTTACTTCTTGGTCACCAATTTTGTCTACATTTCTCCAAATTCCCATTTGTACCAAAACGGGACGATTTTCTTCCCAAAGTTTCAAAACTATAGTTACGACTATATATTGGTTACATTCGTTTCTAAAGTGGTTCAAAGCTATATTTAGAATATTATACTAATATATTCAACATTGGTTACTCCTTGATCACCAATTTTGTCTACATTTCTTCAAATTTCCATTTGTACCAAAACGGGACGATTTTCTTCCCAAAGTTTCAAAACTATAGTTAGGACTATATATTGGTTAGAATCCATTCTAAAGGGGTTCAAAGCTATATTTAGACTATTATACTAATATATTGAACTTGGGTTACTCCTTGATCACCAATTTTGTCTACATTTCTTCAAATTCCCATTTGTACCAAAACGGGACGATTTCGTTCCCAAAGTTTCAAAACTTTACTTAGGACTATATATTGGTTAGAATCCATTCTAAAGGGCTTCAAAGCTATATTTAGACTATTATACTAATATATTGAACTTTGGTTACTCCTTGATCACCAATTTTGTCTACATTTCTTCAAATTCCCATTTGTACCAAAACGGGACGATTTCGTTCCCAAATTTCAAAACTATACTTAGGACTATATATTGGTAAGAATCCATTCTAAAGGGCTTCAAAGCTATATTTAGACTATTATACTAATATATTGAACTTTGGTTACTCTTTGGTCACCAATTTTGTCTACATTTCTTCAAATTTCAATTTGTACCAAAACGGGACGATTTCCTTCCCAAAGTTTCAAAACTATAGTTAGGACTATATATTGGTTAGAATCCCTTCTAAAGGGGTTCAAATCTATATTTAGACTATTATAGTAATATATTGAACTTTGGTTACTCCTTGGTAACCAATTTTGTTTACATTTCCTCAAATTCCCATTTGTACCAAAACGGGACGATTTTCTTCCCAAAGTTTCAAAACTATAGTTACGACTATATATTGGTTGCATTCGTTCCTAAAGTGGTTCAAACCTATATTTAGAATATTATAATAATATATTCAACAATGGTTACTTCTTGGTCACCAATTTTGTCTACATTTCTCCAAATTCCCATTTGTACCAAAACGGGACGATTTTCTTCCCAAAGTTTCAAAACTATAGTTACGACTATATATTGGTTACATTCGTTTCTAAAGTGGTTCAAAGCTATATTTAGAATATTATACTAATATATTCAACATTGGTTACTACTTGATCACCAATTTTGTCTACATTTCTTCAAATTCCCATTTGTACCAAAACGGGACGATTTTCTTCCCAAAGTTTCAAAACTATAGTTACGACTATATATTGGTTGCATTCATTCCTAAAGTGGTTCAAAGCTATATTTAGAATATTATAACAATATATTCAACAATGGTTACTTCTTGGTCACCAATTTTGTCTACATTTCTCCAAATTCCCATTTGTACCAAAACGGGACGATTTTCTTCCCAAAGTTTCAAAACTATAGTTACGACTATATATTGGTTGCATTCGTTCCTAAAGTTGTTCAAAGCTATATTTAGAATATTATACTAATATATTCAACATTGGTTACTCCTTGATCACCGATTTTGTCTACATTTCTTCAAATTTCCATTTCTACCAAAACGGGACGATTTTCTTCCCAAAGTTTCAAAACTATAGTTACGACTATATATTGGTTGCATTCGTTCCTAAAGTTGTTCAAAGCTATATTTAGAATATTATAATAATATATTCAACATTGGTTACTTCTTGGTCACCAATTTTGTCTACATTTCTTCAAATTTCCATTTCTACCAAAACGGGACGATTTTCTTCCCAAAGTTTCAAAACTATAGTTACGACTATATATTGGTTGCATTCGTTCCTAAAGTTGTTCAAAGCTATATTTAGAATATTATAATAATATATTCAACATTGGTTACTTCTTGGTCACCAATTTTGTCTACATTTCTCCAAATTCCCATTTGTACCAAAACGGGACGATTTTCTTCCCAAAGTTTCAAAACTATAGTTACGACTATATATTGGTTACATTCGTTTCTAAAGTGGTTCAAAGATATATTTAGAATATTATACTAATATATTCAACATTGGTTACTCCTTGATCACCAATTTTGTCTACATTTCTTCAAATTTCCATTTGTACCAAAACAGGACGATTTTCTTCCCAAAGTTTCAAAACTTTACTTAGGACTATATATTGGTTAGAATCCATTCTAAAGGGGTTCAAATCTATATTTAGACTATTATACTAATATATTGAACTTTGGTTACTCCTTGGTCACCAATTTTGTTTACATTTCTCCAAATTCCCATTTGTACCAAAACGGGACGATTTTCTTCCCAAAGTTTCAAAACTATAGTTACGACTATATATTGGTTGCATTCATTCCTAAAGTGGTTCAAAGCTATATTTAGAATATTATAATAATATATTCAACAATGGTTACTTCTTGGTCACCAATTTTGTCTACATTTCTCCAAATTCCCATTTGTACCAAAACGGGACGATTTTCTTCCCAAAGTTTCAAAACTATAGTTACGACTATATATTGGTTACATTCGTTTCTAAAGTGGTTCAAAGCTATATTTAGAATATTATACTAATATATTCAACATTGGTTACTACTTGATCACCAATTTTGTCTACATTTCTTCAAATTCCCATTTGTACCAAAACGGGACGATTTTCTTCCCAAAGTTTCAAAACTATAGTTACGACTATATATTGGTTGCATTCATTCCTAAAGTGGTTCAAAGCTATATTTAGAATATTATAATAATATATTCAACAATGGTTACTTCTTGGTCACCAATTTTGTCTACATTTCTCCAAATTCCCATTTGTACCAAAACGGGACGATTTTCTTCCCAAAGTTTCAAAACTATAGTTACGACTATATATTGGTTACATTTGTTTCTAAAGTGGTTCAAAGCTATATTTAGAATATTATACTAATATATTAAACATTGGTTACTCCTTGATCACCAATTTTGTCTACATTTCTTCAAATTTCCATTTCTACCAAAACGGGACGATTTTCTTCCCAAAGTTTCAAAACTATAGTTACGACTATATATTGGTTGCATTCGTTCCTAAAGTTGTTCAAAGCTATATTTAGAATATTATAATAATATATTCAACATTGGTTACTTCTTGGTCACCAATTTTGTCTACATTTCTCCAAATTCCCATTTGTACCAAAACGGGACGATTTTCTTCCCAAAGTTTCAAAACTATAGTTACGACTATATATTGGTTACATTCGTTTCTAAAGTGGTTCAAAGCTATATTTAGAATATTATACTAATATATTCAACATTGGTTACTCCTTGATCACCAATTTTGTCTACATTTCTTCAAATTTCCATTTGTACCAAAACGGGACGATTTTCTTCCCAAAGTTTCAAAACTATAGTTAGGACTATATATTGGTTAGAATCCATTCTAAAGGGGTTCAAAGCTATATTTAGACTATTATACTAATATATTGAACTTTGGTTACTCCTTGATCACCAATTTTGTCTACATTTCTTCAAATTCCCATTTGTACCAAAACGGGACGATTTCGTTCCCAAATTTCAAAACTATACTTAGGACTATATATTGGTAAGAATCCATTCTAAAGGGCTTCAAAGCTATATTTAGACTATTATACTAATATATTGAACTTTGGTTACTCTTTGGTCACCAATTTTGTCTACATTTCTTCAAATTTCAATTTGTACCAAAACGGGACGATTTCCTTCCCAAAGTTTCAAAACTATAGTTAGGACTATATATTGGTTAGAATCCCTTCTAAAGGGGTTCAAATCTATATTTAGACTATTATAGTAATATATTGAACTTTGGTTACTCCTTGGTAACCAATTTTGTTTACATTTCCTCAAATTCCCATTTGTACCAAAACGGGACGATTTTCTTCCCAAAGTTTCAAAACTATAGTTACGACTATATATTGGTTGCATTCGTTCCTAAAGTGGTTCAAACCTATATTTAGAATATTATAATAATATATTCAACAATGGTTACTTCTTGGTCACCAATTTTGTCTACATTTCTCCAAATTCCCATTTGTACCAAAACGGGACGATTTTCTTCCCAAAGTTTCAAAACTATAGTTACGACTATATATTGGTTACATTCGTTTCTAAAGTGGTTCAAAGCTATATTTAGAATATTATACTAATATATTCAACATTGGTTACTACTTGATCACCAATTTTGTCTACATTTCTTCAAATTCCCATTTGTACCAAAACGGGACGATTTTCTTCCCAAAGTTTCAAAACTATAGTTACGACTATATATTGGTTGCATTCATTCCTAAAGTGGTTCAAAGCTATATTTAGAATATTATAACAATATATTCAACAATGGTTACTTCTTGGTCACCAATTTTGTCTACATTTCTCCAAATTCCCATTTGTACCAAAACGGGACGATTTTCTTCCCAAAGTTTCAAAACTATAGTTACGACTATATATTGGTTGCATTCGTTCCTAAAGTTGTTCAAAGCTATATTTAGAATATTATACTAATATATTCAACATTGGTTACTCCTTGATCACCGATTTTGTCTACATTTCTTCAAATTTCCATTTCTACCAAAACGGGACGATTTTCTTCCCAAAGTTTCAAAACTATAGTTACGACTATATATTGGTTGCATTCGTTCCTAAAGTTGTTCAAAGCTATATTTAGAATATTATAATAATATATTCAACATTGGTTACTTCTTGGTCACCAATTTTGTCTACATTTCTTCAAATTTCCATTTCTACCAAAACGGGACGATTTTCTTCCCAAAGTTTCAAAACTATAGTTACGACTATATATTGGTTGCATTCGTTCCTAAAGTTGTTCAAAGCTATATTTAGAATATTATAATAATATATTCAACATTGGTTACTTCTTGGTCACCAATTTTGTCTACATTTCTCCAAATTCCCATTTGTACCAAAACGGGACGATTTTCTTCCCAAAGTTTCAAAACTATAGTTACGACTATATATTGGTTACATTCGTTTCTAAAGTGGTTCAAAGATATATTTAGAATATTATACTAATATATTCAACATTGGTTACTCCTTGATCACCAATTTTGTCTACATTTCTTCAAATTTCCATTTGTACCAAAACAGGACGATTTTCTTCCCAAAGTTTCAAAACTTTACTTAGGACTATATATTGGTTAGAATCCATTCTAAAGGGGTTCAAATCTATATTTAGACTATTATACTAATATATTGAACTTTGGTTACTCCTTGGTCACCAATTTTGTTTACATTTCTCCAAATTCCCATTTGTACCAAAACGGGACGATTTTCTTCCCAAAGTTTCAAAACTATAGTTACGACTATATATTGGTTGCATTCATTCCTAAAGTGGTTCAAAGCTATATTTAGAATATTATAATAATATATTCAACAATGGTTACTTCTTGGTCACCAATTTTGTCTACATTTCTCCAAATTCCCATTTGTACCAAAACGGGACGATTTTCTTCCCAAAGTTTCAAAACTATAGTTACGACTATATATTGGTTACATTCGTTTCTAAAGTGGTTCAAAGCTATATTTAGAATATTATACTAATATATTCAACATTGGTTACTACTTGATCACCAATTTTGTCTACATTTCTTCAAATTCCCATTTGTACCAAAACGGGACGATTTTCTTCCCAAAGTTTCAAAACTATAGTTACGACTATATATTGGTTGCATTCATTCCTAAAGTGGTTCAAAGCTATATTTAGAATATTATAATAATATATTCAACAATGGTTACTTCTTGGTCACCAATTTTGTCTACATTTCTCCAAATTCCCATTTGTACCAAAACGGGACGATTTTCTTCCCAAAGTTTCAAAACTATAGTTACGACTATATATTGGTTACATTTGTTTCTAAAGTGGTTCAAAGCTATATTTAGAATATTATACTAATATATTAAACATTGGTTACTCCTTGATCACCAATTTTGTCTACATTTCTTCAAATTTCCATTTCTACCAAAACGGGACGATTTTCTTCCCAAAGTTTCAAAACTATAGTTACGACTATATATTGGTTGCATTCGTTCCTAAAGTTGTTCAAAGCTATATTTAGAATATTATAATAATATATTCAACATTGGTTACTTCTTGGTCACCAATTTTGTCTACATTTCTCCAAATTCCCATTTGTACCAAAACGGGACGATTTTCTTCCCAAAGTTTCAAAACTATAGTTACGACTATATATTGGTTACATTCGTTTCTAAAGTGGTTCAAAGCTATATTTAGAATATTATACTAATATATTCAACATTGGTTACTCCTTGATCACCAATTTTGTCTACATTTCTTCAAATTTCCATTTGTACCAAAACGGGACGATTTTCTTCCCAAAGTTTCAAAACTATAGTTAGGACTATATATTGGTTAGAATCCATTCTAAAGGGGTTCAAAGCTATATTTAGACTATTATACTAATATATTGAACTTGGGTTACTCCTTGATCACCAATTTTGTCTACATTTCTTCAAATTCCCATTTGTACCAAAACGGGACGATTTCGTTCCCAAAGTTTCAAAACTTTACTTAGGACTATATATTGGTTAGAATCCATTCTAAAGGGCTTCAAAGCTATATTTAGACTATTATACTAATATATTGAACTTTGGTTACTCCTTGATCACCAATTTTGTCTACATTTCTTCAAATTCCCATTTGTACCAAAACGGGACGATTTCGTTCCCAAATTTCAAAACTATACTTAGGACTATATATTGGTAAGAATCCATTCTAAAGGGCTTCAAAGCTATATTTAGACTATTATACTAATATATTGAACTTTGGTTACTCTTTGGTCACCAATTTTGTCTACATTTCTTCAAATTTCAATTTGTACCAAAACGGGACGATTTCCTTCCCAAAGTTTCAAAACTATAGTTAGGACTATATATTGGTTAGAATCCCTTCTAAAGGGGTTCAAATCTATATTTAGACTATTATAGTAATATATTGAACTTTGGTTACTCCTTGGTAACCAATTTTGTTTACATTTCCTCAAATTCCCATTTGTACCAAAACGGGACGATTTTCTTCCCAAAGTTTCAAAACTATAGTTACGACTATATATTGGTTGCATTCGTTCCTAAAGTGGTTCAAACCTATATTTAGAATATTATAATAATATATTCAACAATGGTTACTTCTTGGTCACCAATTTTGTCTACATTTCTCCAAATTCCCATTTGTACCAAAACGGGACGATTTTCTTCCCAAAGTTTCAAAACTATAGTTACGACTATATATTGGTTACAATCGTTTCTAAAGTGGTTCAAAGCTATATTTAGAATATTATACTAATATATTCAACATTGGTTACTACTTGATCACCAATTTTGTCTACATTTCTTCAAATTCCCATTTGTACCAAAACGGGACGATTTTCTTCCCAAAGTTTCAAAACTATAGTTACGACTATATATTGGTTGCATTCATTCCTAAAGTGGTTCAAAGCTATATTTAGAATATTATAATAATATATTCAACAATGGTTACTTCTTGGTCACCAATTTTGTCTACATTTCTCCAAATTCCCATTTGTACCAAAACGGGACGATTTTCTTCCCAAAGTTTCAAAACTATAGTTACGACTATATATTGGTTGCATTCGTTCCTAAAGTTGTTCAAAGCTATATTTAGAATATTATACTAATATATTCAACATTGGTTACTCCTTGATCACCGATTTTGTCTACATTTCTTCAAATTTCCATTTCTACTAAAACGGGACGATTTTCTTCCCAAAGTTTCAAAACTATAGTTACGACTATATATTGGTTGCATTCGTTCCTAAAGTTGTTCAAAGCTATATTTAGAATATTATAATAATATATTCAACATTGGTTACTTCTTGGTCACCAATTTTGTCTACATTTCTCCAAATTCCCATTTGTACCAAAACGGGACGATTTTCTTCCCAAAGTTTCAAAACTATAGTTACGACTATATATTGGTTGCATTCGTTCCTAAAGTTGTTCAAAGCTATATTTAGAATATTATAATAATATATTCAACATTGGTTACTCCTTGATCACCAATTTTGTCTACATTTCTTCAAATTTCCATTTCTACCAAAACGGGACGATTTTCTTCCCAAAGTTTCAAAACTATAGTTACGACTATATATTGGTTGCATTCGTTCCTAAAGTTGTTCAAAGCTATATTTAGAATATTATAATAATATATTCAACATTGGTTACTTCTTGGTCACCAATTTTGTCTACATTTCTCCAAATTCCCATTTGTACCAAAACGGGACGATTTTCTTCCCAAAGTTTCAAAACTATAGTTACGACTATATATTGGTTACATTCGTTTCTAAAGTGGTTCAAAGCTATATTTAGAATATTATACTAATATATTCAACATTGGTTACTCCTTGATCACCAATTTTGTCTACATTTCTTCAAATTCCCATTTGTACCAAAACGGGACGATTTTCTTCCCAAAGTTTCAAAACTATAGTTAGGACTATATATTGGTTAGAATCCATTCTAAAGGGGTTCAAAGCTATATTTAGACTATTATACTAATATATTGAACTTTGGTTACTCCTTGATCACCAATTTTGTCTACATTTCTTCAAATTCCCATTTGTACCAAAACGGGACGATTTCGTTCCCAAAGTTTCAAAACTATACTTAGGACTATATATTGGTTAGAATCCATTCTAAAGGGCTTCAAAGCTATATTTAGACTATTATACTAATATATTGAACTTTGGTTACTCTTTGGTCACCAATTTTGTCTACATTTCTTCAAATTTCAATTTGTACCAAAACGGGACGATTTCCTTCCCAAAGTTTCAAAACTATAGTTAGGACTATATATTGGTTAGAATCCCTTCTAAAGGGGTTCAAATCTATATTTAGACTATTATAGTAATATATTGAACTTTGGTTACTCCTTGGTAACCAATTTTGTTTATATTTCCTCAAATTCCCATTTGTACCAAAACGGGACGATTTTCTTCCCAAAGTTTCAAAACTATAGTTATGACTATATATTGGTTGCATTCGTTCCTAAAGTGGTTCAAAGCTATATTTAGAATATTATAATAATATATTCAACATTGGTTACTTCTTGGTCACCAATTTTGTCTACATTTCTCCAAATTCCCATTTGTACCAAAACGGGACGATTTTCTTCCCAAAGTTTCAAAACTATAGTTACGACTATATATTGGTTACATTCGTTTCTAAAGTGGTTCAAAGCTATATTTAGAATATTATACTAATATATTCAACATTGGTTACTACTTGATCACCAATTTTGTCTACATTTCTTCAAATTTCCATTTGTACCAAAACGGGACGATTTTCTTCCCAAAGTTTCAAAACTATAGTTAGGACTATATATTGGTTTGAATCCATTCTAAAGGGGTTCAAAGCTATATTTAGACTATTATACTAAAATATTGAACTTTTGTTACTCCTTGATCACCAATTTTGTCTACATTTCTTCAAATTCCCATTTGTACCAAAACGGGACGATTTCGTTCCCAAAGTTTCAAAACTATACTTAGGACTATATATTGGTTAGAATCCATTCCTAAAGTGGTTCAAAGCTATATTTAGAATATTATACTAATATATTCAACATTGGTTACTACTTGATCACCAATTTTGTCTACATTTCTTCAAATTCGCATTTGTACCAAAACGGGACGATTTTCTTCCCAAAGTTTAAAAACTATACTTGGGACTATATATTGGTTGCATTCATTCCTAATGTGGTTCAAAGCTATATTTAGAATATTATAATAATATATTCAACAATGGTTACTTCTTGGTCACCAATTTTGTCTACATTTCTCCAAATTCCCATTTGTACCAAAACGGGACGATTTTCTTCCCAAAGTTTCAAAACTATAGTTACGACTATATATTGGTTACATTCGTTTCTAAAGTGGTTCAAAGCTATATTTAGAATATTATACTAATATATTCAACATTGGTTACTACTTGATCACCAATTTTGTCTACATTTCTTCAAATTTCCATTTGTACCAAAACGGGACGATTTTCTTCCCAAAGTTTCAAAACTATAGTTAGGACTATATATTGGTTTGAATCCATTCTAAAGGGGTTCAAAGCTATATTTAGACTATTATACTAAAATATTGAACTTTTGTTACTCCTTGATCACCAATTTTGTCTACATTTCTTCAAATTCCCATTTGTACCAAAACGGGACGATTTCGTTCCCAAAGTTTCAAAACTATACTTAGGACTATATATTGGTTAGAATCCATTCCTAAAGTGGTTCAAAGCTATATTTAGAATATTATACTAATATATTCAACATTGGTTACTACTTGATCACCAATTTTGTCTACATTTCTTCAAATTCGCATTTGTACCAAAACGGGACGATTTTCTTCCCAAAGTTTAAAAACTATACTTGGGACTATATATTGGTTGCATTCATTCCTAAAGTGGTTCAAAGCTATATTTAGAATATTATAATAATATATTCAACAATGGTTACTTCTTGGTCACCAATTTTGTCTACATTTCTCCAAATTCCCATTTGTACCAAAACAGGACGATTTTCTTCCCAAAGTTTCAAAACTATAGTTACGACTATATATTGGTTACATTCGTTTCTAAAGTGGTTCAAAGCTATATTTAGAATATTATACTAATATATTCAACATTGGTTACTCCTTGATCACCAATTTTGTCTACATTTCTTCAAATTCCCATTTGTACCAAAACGGGACGATTTCGTTCCCAAAGTTTCAAAACTATACTTAGGACTATATATTGGTTAGAATCCATTCCTAAAGTGGTTCAAAGCTATATTTAGAATATTATAATAATATATTCAACAATGGTTACTTCTTGGTCACCAATTTTGTCTACATTTCTCCAAATTCCCATTTGTACCAAAACGGGACGATTTTCTTCCCAAAGTTTCAAAACTATAGTTACGACTATTTATTGGTTACATTCGTTTCTAAAGTGGTTCAAAGCTATATTTAGAATATTATACTAATATATTCAACATTGGTTACTACTTGATCACCAATTTTGTCTACATTTCTTCAAATTCCCATTTGTACCAAAACGGGACGATTTCGTTCCCAAATTTCAAAACTATACTTAGGACTATATATTGGTTAGAATCCATTCTAAAGGGCTTCAAAGCTATATTTAGACTATTATACTAATATATTGAACTTTGGTTACTCTTTGGTCACCAATTTTGTCTACATTTCTTCAAATTTCAATTTGTACCAAAACGGGACGATTTCCTTCCCAAAGTTTCAAAACTATAGTTAGGACTATATATTGGTTAGAATCCCTTCTAAAGGGGTTCAAATCTATATTTAGACTATTATAGTAATATATTGAACTTTGGTTACTCCTTGGTAACCAATTTTGTTTACATTTCCTCAAATTCCCATTTGTACCAAAATGGGACGATTTTCTTCCCAAAGTTTCAAAACTATACTTAGGACTATATATTGGTTAGAATCCATTCCTAAAGTGGTTCAAAGCTATATTTAGAATATTATAATAATATATTCAACAATGGTTACTTCTTGGTCACCAATTTTGTCTACATTTCTCCAAATTCCCATTTGTACCAAAACGGGACGATTTTCTTCCCAAAGTTTCAAAACTATAGTTACGACTATTTATTGGTTACATTCGTTTCTAAAGTGGTTCAAAGCTATATTTAGAATATTATCCTAATATATTCAACATTGGTTACTACTTGATCACCAATTTTGTCTACATTTCTTCAAATTCCCATTTGTACCAAAACGGGACGATTTTCTTCCCAAAGTTTAAAAACTATACTTGGGACTATATATTGGTTGCATTCATTCCTAAAGTGGTTCAAAGCTATATTTAGAATATTATAATAATATATTCAACAATGGTTACTTCTTGGTCACCAATTTTGTCTACATTTCTCCAAATTCCCATTTGTACCAAAACGGGACGATTTTCTTCCCAAAGTTTCAAAACTATAGTTACGAATATATATTGGTTACATTCGTTTCTAAAGTGGTTCAAAGCTATATTTAGAATATTATACTAATATATTCAACATTGGTTACTACTTGATCACCAATTTTGTCTACATTTCTTCAAATTCCCATTTGTACCAAAACGGGACGATTTCGTTCCCAAATTTCAAAACTATACTTAGGACTATATATTGGTTAGAATCTATTCTAAAGGGCTTCAAAGCTATATTTAGACTATTATACTAATATATTGAACTTTGGTTACTCTTTGGTCACCAATTTTGTCTACATTTCTTCAAATTTCAATTTGTACCAAAACGGGACGATTTCCTTCCCAAAGTTTCAAAACTATAGTTAGGACTATATATTGGTTAGAATCCCTTCTAAAGGGGTTCAAATCTATATTTAGACTATTATAGTAATATATTGAACTTTGGTTACTCCTTGGTAACCAATTTTGTTTACATTTCCAAATTCCCATTTGTACCAAAACGGGACGATTTTCTTCCCAAAGTTTCAAAACTATAGTTACGACTATATATTGGTTACATTCGTTTCTAAAGTGGTTCAAAGCTATATTTAGAATATTATACTAATATATTCAACATTGGTTACTCCTTGATCACCAATTTTGTCTACATTTCTTCAAATTCCCATTTGTACCAAAACAGGACGATTTCGTTCCCAAAGTTTCAAAACTATACTTAGGACTATATATTGGTTAGAATCCATTCCTAAAGTGGTTCAAAGCTATATTTAGAATATTATAATAATATATTCAACAATGGTTACTTCTTGGTCACCAATTTTGTCTACATTTCTCCAAATTCCCATTTGTACCAAAACGGGACGATTTTCTTCCCAAAGTTTCAAAACTATAGTTACGACTATTTATTGGTTACATTCGTTTCTAAAGTGGTTCAAAGCTTTATTTAGAATATTATCCTAATATATTCAACATTGGTTACTACTTGATCACCAATTTTGTCTACATTTCTTCAAATTCCCATTTGTACCAAAACGGGACGATTTTCTTCCCAAAGTTTAAAAACTATACTTGGGACTATATATTGGTTGCATTCATTCCTAAAGTGGTTCAAAGCTATATTTAGAATATTATAATAATATATTCAACAATGGTTACTTCTTGGTCACCAATTTTGTCTACATTTCTCCAAATTCCCATTTGTACCAAAACGGGACGATTTTCTTCCCAAAGTTTCAAAACTATAGTTACGAATATATATTGGTTACATTCGTTTCTAAAGTGGTTCAAAGCTATATTTAGAATATTATACTAATATATTCAACATTGGTTACTACTTGATCACCAATTTTGTCTACATTTCTTCAAATTCCCATTTGTACCAAAACGGGACGATTTCGTTCCCAAATTTCAAAACTATACTTAGGACTATATATTGGTTAGAATCCATTCTAAAGGGCTTCAAAGCTATATTTAGACTATTATACTAATATATTGAACTTTGGTTACTCTTTGGTCACCAATTTTGTCTACATTTCTTCAAATTTCAATTTGTACCAAAACGGGACGATTTCCTTCCCAAAGTTTCAAAACTATAGTTAGGACTATATATTGGTTAGAATCCCTTCTAAAGGGGTTCAAATCTATATTTAGACTATTATAGTAATATATTGAACTTTGGTTACTCCTTGGTAACCAATTTTGTTTACATTTCCTCAAATTCCCATTTGTACCAAAATGGGACGATTTTCTTCCCAAAGTTTCAAAACTATAGTTACGACTATATATTGGTTGCATTCGTTCCTAAAGTGGTTCAAACCTATATTTAGAATATTATAATAATATATTCAACAATGGTTACTTCTTGGTCACCAATTTTGTCTACATTTCTCCAAATTCCCATTTGTACCAAAACGGGACGATTTTCTTCCCAAAGTTTCAAAACTATAGTTACGACTATATATTGGTTACATTCGTTTCTAAAGTGGTTCAAAGCTATATTTAGAATATTATACTAATATATTCAACATTGGTTACTCCTTGATCACCAATTTTGTCTACATTTCTTCAAATTCCCATTTGTACCAAAACGGGACGATTTTCTTCCCAAAGTTTCAAAACTATAGTTACGACTATATATTGGTTGCATTCATTCCTAAAGTGGTTCAAAGCTATATTTAGAATATTATAATAATATATTCAACAATGGTTACTTCTTGGTCACCAATTTTGTCTACATTTCTCCAAATTCCCATTTGTACCAAAACGGGACGATTTTCTTCCCAAAGTTTAAAAACTATACTTGGGACTATATATTGGTTGCATTCATTCCTAAAGTGGTTCAAAGCTATATTTAGAATATTATAATAATATATTCAACAATGGTTACTTCTTGGTCACCAATTTTGTCTACATTTCTCCTAATTCCCATTTGTACCAAAACAGGACGATTTTCTTCCCAAAGTTTCAAAACTATAGTTACGACTATATATTGGTTACAATCGTTTCTAAAGTGGTTCAAAGCTATATTTAGAATATTATACTAATATATTCAACATTGGTTACTCCTTGATCACCAATTTTGTCTACATTTCTTCAAATTCCCATTTGTACCAAAACGGGACGATTTCGTTCCCAAAGTTTCAAAACTATACTTAGGACTATATATTGGTTAGAATCCATTCCTAAAGAGGTTCAAAGCTATATTTAGAATATTATAATAATATATTCAACAATGGTTACTTCTTGGTCACCAATTTTGTCTACATTTCTCCAAATTCCCATTTGTACCAAAACAGGACGATTTTCTTCCCAAAGTTTCAAAACTATAGTTACGAATATATATTGGTTACATTCGTTTCTAAAGTGGTTCAAAGCTATATTTAGAATATTATACTAATATATTCAACATTGGTTACTACTTGATCACCAATTTTGTCTACATTTCTTCAAATTCCCATTTGTACCAAAACGGGACGATTTTCTTCCCAAAGTTTAAAAACTATACTTGGGACTATATATTGGTTGCATTCATTCCTAAAGTGGTTCAAAGCTATATTTAGAATATTATAATAATATATTCAACAATGGTTACTTCTTGGTCACCAATTTTGTCTACATTTCTCCAAATTCCCATTTGTACCAAAACGGGACGATTTTCTTCCCAAAGTTTCAAAACTATAGTTACGAATATATATTGGATACATTCGTTTCTAAAGTGGTTCAAAGCTATATTTAGAATATTATACTAATATATTCAACATTGGTTACTACTTGATCACCAATTTTGTCTACATTTCTTCAAATTCCCATTTGTACCAAAACGGGACGATTTCGTTCCCAAAGTTTCAAAACTATACTTAGGACTATATATTGGTTAGAATCCATTCTAAAGGGCTTCAAAGCTATATTTAGACTATTATACTAATATATTGAACTTTGTTACTCTATGGTCACCAATTTTGTCTACATTTCTTCAAATTTCAATTTGTACAAAAACGGGACGATTTCCTTCCCAAAGTTTCAAAACTATAGTTAGGACTATATATTGGTTAGAATCCCTTCTAAAGGGGTTCAAATCTATATTTAGACTATTATAGTAATATATTGAACTTTGGTTACTCCTTGGTAACCAATTTTGTTTACATTTCCTCAAATTCCCATTTGTACCAAAACGGGACGATTTTCTTCCCAAAGTTTCAAAACTATAGTTACGACTATATATTGGTTGCATTCGTTCCTAAAGTGGTTCAAACCTATATTTAGAATATTATAATAATATATTCAACAATGGTTACTTCTTGGTCACCAATTTTGTCTACATTTCTCCAAATTCCCATTTGTACCAAAACGGGACGATTTTCTTCCCAAAGTTTCAAAACTATAGTTACGACTATATATTGGTTACATTCGTTTCTAAAGTGGTTCAAAGCTATATTTAGAATATTATACTAATATATTCAACATTGGTTACTACTTGATCACCAATTTTGTCTACATTTCTTCAAATTCCCATTTGTACCAAAACGGGACGATTTTCTTCCCAAAGTTTCAAAACTATAGTTACGACTATATATTGGTTGCATTCATTCCTAAAGTGGTTCAAAGCTATATTTAGAATATTATAATAATATATTCAACAATGGTTACTTCTTGGTCACCAATTTTGTCTACATTTCTCCAAATTCCCATTTGTACCAAAACGGGACGATTTTCTTCCCAAAGTTTCAAAACTATAGTTACGACTATATATTGGTTACATTCGTTTCTAAAGTGGTTCAAAGCTATATTTAGAATATTATACTAATATATTCAACATTGGTTACTCCTTGATCACCAATTTTGTCTACATTTCTTCAAATTTCCATTTGTACCAAAACGGGACGATTTTCTTCCCAAAGTTTCAAAACTATAGTTACGACTATATATTGGTTGCATTCGTTCCTAAAGTTGTTCAAAGCTATATTTAGAATATTATAATAATATATTCAACATTGGTTACTTCTTCGTCACCAATTTTGTCTACATTTCTCCAAATTCCCATTTGTACCAAATTCGGGACGATTTTCTTCCCAAAGTTTCAAAACTATAGTTACGACTATATATTGGTTACATTCGTTTCTAAAGTGGTTTAAAGCTATATTTAGAATATTATACTAATATATTCAACATTGGTTACTCCTTGATCACCAATTTTGTCTACATTTCTTCAAATTTCCATTTGTACCAAAACGGGACGATTTTCTTCCCAAAGTTTCAAAACTATAGTTAGGACTATATATTGGTTAGAATCCATTCTAAAGGGGTTCAAAGCTATATTTAGACTATTATACTAATATATTGAACTTTGGTTACTCCTTGATCACCAATTTTGTCTACATTTCTTCAAATTCCCATTTGTACCAAAACGGGACGATTTCGTTCCCAAAGTTTCAAAACTTTACTTAGGACTATATATTGGTTAGAATCCATTCTAAAGGGCTTCAAAGCTATATTTAGACTATTATACTAATATATTGAACTTTGGTTACTCCTTGATCACCAATTTTGTCTACATTTCTTCAAATTCCCATTTGTACCAAAACGGGACGATTTCGTTCCCAAATTTCAAAACTATACTTAGGACTATATATTGGTTAGAATCCATTCTAAAGGGCTTCAAAGCTATATTTAGACTATTATACTAATATATTGAACTTTAGTTACTCTTTGGTCACCAATTTTGTCTACATTTCTTCAAATTTCAATTTGTACCAAAACGGGACGATTTCCTTCCCAAAGTTTCAAAACTATAGTTAGGACTATATATTGGTTAGAATCCCTTCTAAAGGGGTTCAAATCTATATTTAGACTATTATAGTAATATATTGAACTTTGGTTACTCCTTGGTAACCAATTTTGTTTACATTTCCTCAAATTCCCATTTGTACCAAAACGGGACGATTTCCTTCCCAAAGTTTCAAAACTATAGTTACGACTATATATTGGTTGCATTCGTTCCTACAGTGGTTCAAAGCTATATTTAGAATATTATAATAATATATTCAACATTGGTTACTTCTTGGTCACCAATTTTGTCTACATTTCTCCAAATTCCCATTTGCACCAAAACGGGACGATTTTCTTCCCAAAGTTTCAAAACTATAGTTACGACTATATATTGGTTACATTCGTTTCTAAAGTGGTTCAAAGCTATATTTAGAATATTATACTAATATATTCAACATTGGTTACTCCTTGATCACCAATTTTGTCTACATTTCTTCAAATTTCCATTTGTACCAAAACGGGACGATTTTCTTCCCAAAGTTTCAAAACTATAGTTAGGACTATATATTGGTTTGAATCCATTCTAAAGGGGTTCAAAGCTATATTTAGACTATTATACTAAAATATTGAACTTTTGTTACTCCTTGATCACCAATTTTGTCTACATTTCTTCAAATTCCCATTTGTACCAAAACGGGACGATTTCGTTCCCAAAGTTTCAAAACTATACTTAGGACTATATATTGGTTAGAATCCATTCCTAAAGTGGTTCAAAGCTATATTTAGAATATTATACTAATATATTCAACATTGGTTACTACTTGATCACCAATTTTGTCTACATTTCTTCAAATTCCCATTTGTACCAAAACGGGACGATTTTCTTCCCAAAGTTTAAAAACTATACTTGGGACTATATATTGGTTGCATTCATTCCTAAAGTGGTTCAAAGCTATATTTAGAATATTATAATAATATATTCAACAATGGTTACTTCTTGGTCACCAATTTTGTCAACATTTCTCCAAATTCCCATTTGTACCAAAACGGGACGATTTTCTTCCCAAAGTTTCAAAACTATAGTTACGAATATATATTGGTTACATTCGTTTCTAAAGTGGTTCAAAGCTATATTTAGAATATTATACTAATATATTCAACATTGGTTACTACTTGATCACCAATTTTGTCTACATTTCTTCAAATTCCCATTTGTACCAAAACGGGACGATTTTCTTCCCAAAGTTTCAAAACTATAGTTACGACTATATATTGGTTGCATTCATTCCTAAAGTGGTTCAAAGCTATATTTAGAATATTATAATAATATATTCAACAATGGTTACTTCTTGGTCACCAATTTTGTCTACATTTCTCCAAATTCCCATTTGTACCAAAACGGGACGATTTTCTTCCCAAAGTTTCAAAACTATAGTTACGACTATATATTGGTTACATTCGTTTCTAAAGTGGTTCAAAGCTATATTTAGAATATTATACTAATATATTCAACATTGGTTACTCCTTGATCACCAATTTTGTCTACATTTCTTCAAATTTCCATTTCTACCAAAACGGGACGATTTTCTTCCCAAAGTTTCAAAACTATAGTTACGACTATATATTGGTTGCATTCGTTCCTAAAGTTGTTCAAAGCTATATTTAGAATATTATAATAATATATTCAACATTGGTTACTTCTTGGTCACCAATTTTGTCTACATTTCTCCAAATTCCCATTTGTACCAAATTCGGGACGATTTTCTTCCCAAAGTTTCAAAACTATAATTACGACTATATATTGGTTACATTCGTTTCTAAAGTGGTTCAAAGCTATATTTAGAATATTATACTAATATATTCAACATTGGTTACTCCTTGATCACCAATTTTGTCTACATTTCTTCAAATTTCCATTTGTACCAAAACGGGACGATTTTCTTCCCAAAGTTTCAAAACTATAGTTAGGACTATATATTGGTTAGAATCCATTCTAAAGGGGTTCAAAGCTATATTTAGACTATTATACTAATATATTGAACTTTGGTTACTCCTTGATCACCAATTTTGTCTACATTTCTTCAAATTCCCATTTGTACCAAAACGGGACGATTTCGTTCCCAAAGTTTCAAAACTTTACTTAGGACTATATATTGGTTAGAGTCCATTCTAAAGGGCTTCAAAGCTATATTTAGACTATTATACTAATATATTGAACTTTGGTTACTCCTTGATCACCAATTTTGTCTACATTTCTTCAAATTCCCATTTGTACCAAAACGGGACGATTTCGTTCCCAAATTTCAAAACTATACTTAGGACTATATATTGGTTAGAATCCATTCTAAAGGGCTTCAAAGCTATATTTAGACTATTATACTAATATATTGAACTTTGGTTACTCTTTGGTCACCAATTTTGTCTACATTTCTTCAAATTTCAATTTGTACCAAAACGGGACGATTTCCTTCCCAAAGTTTCAAAACTATAGTTAGGACTATATATTGGTTAGAATCCCTTCTAAAGGGGTTCAAATCTATATTTAGACTATTATAGTAATATATTGAACTTTGGTTACTCCTTGGTAACCAATTTTGTTTACATTTCCTCAAATTCCCATTTGTACCAAAACGGGACGATTTCCTTCCCAAAGTTTCAAAACTATAGTTACGACTATATATTGGATGCATTCGTTCCTAAAGTGGTTCAAAGCTATATTTAGAATATTATAATAATATATTCAACATTGGTTACTTCTTGGTCACAAATTTTGTCTACATTTCTCCAAATTCCCATTTGTACCAAAACGGGACGATTTTCTTCCCAAAGTTTCAAAACTATAGTTACGACTATATATTGGTTACATTCGTTTCTAAAGTGGTTCAAAGCTATATTTAGAATATTATACTAATATATTCAACATTGGTTACTCCTTGATCACCAATTTTGTCTACATTTCTTCAAATTTCCATTTGTATCAAAACGGGACGATTTTCTTCCCAAAGTTTCAAAACTATAGTTAGGATTATATATTGGTTTGAATCCATTCTAAAGGGGTTCAAAGCTATATTTAGACTATTATACTAAAATATTGAACTTTTGTTACTCCTTGATCACCAATTTTGTCTACATTTCTTCAAATTCCCATTTGTACCAAAACGGGACGATTTCGTTCCCAAAGTTTCAAAACTATACTTAGGACTATATATTGGTTAGAATCCATTCCTAAAGTGGTTCAAAGCTATATTTAGAATATTATACTAATATATTCAACATTGGTTACTACTTGATCACCTATTTTGTCTACATTTCTTCAAATTCCCATTTGTACCAAAACGGGACGATTTTCTTCCCCAAGTTTAAAAACTATAGTTACGAATATATATTGGTTACATTCGTTTCTAAAGTTGTTCAAAGCTATATTTAGAGTATTATACTAATATATTCAACATTGGTTACTACTTGATCACCAATTTTGTCTACATTTCTTCAAATTCCCATTTGTACCAAAACGGGACGATTTTCTTCCCAAAGTTTAAAAACTATACTTGGGACTATATATTGGTTGCATTCATTCCTAAAGTGGTTCAAAGCTATATTTAGAATATTATAATAATATATTCAACAATGGTTACTTCTTGGTCACCAATTTTGTCAACATTTCTCCAAATTCCCATTTGTACCAAAACGGGACGATTTTCTTCCCAAAGTTTCAAAACTATAGTTACGAATATATATTGGTTACATTCGTTTCTAAAGTGGTTCAAAGCTATATTTAGAATATTATACTAATATATTCAACATTGGTTACTACTTGATCACCAATTTTGTCTACATTTCTTCAAATTCCCATTTGTACCAAAACGGGACGATTTTCTTCCCAAAGTTTCAAAACTATAGTTACGACTATATATTGGTTGCATTCATTCCTAAAGTGGTTCAAAGCTATATTTAGAATATTATAATAATATATTCAACAATGGTTACTTCTTGGTCACCAATTTTGTCTACATTTCTCCAAATTCCCATTTGTACCAAAACGGGACGATTTTCTTCCCAAAGTTTCAAAACTATAGTTACGACTATATATTGGTTACATTCGTTTCTAAAGTGGTTCAAAGCTATATTTAGAATATTATACTAATATATTCAACATTGGTTACTCCTTGATCACCAATTTTGTCTACATTTCTTCAAATTTCCATTTCTACCAAAACGGGACGATTTTCTTCCCAAAGTTTCAAAACTATAGTTACGACTATATATTGGTTGCATTCGTTCCTAAAGTTGTTCAAAGCTATATTTAGAATATTATAATAATATATTCAACATTGGTTACTTCTTGGTCACCAATTTTGTCTACATTTCTCCAAATTCCCATTTGTACCAAATTCGGGACGATTTTCTTCCCAAAGTTTCAAAACTATAATTACGACTATATATTGGTTACATTCGTTTCTAAAGTGGTTCAAAGCTATATTTAGAATATTATACTAATATATTCAACATTGGTTACTCCTTGATCACCAATTTTGTCTACATTTCTTCAAATTTCCATTTGTACCAAAACGGGACGATTTTCTTCCCAAAGTTTCAAAACTATAGTTAGGACTATATATTGGTTAGAATCCATTCTAAAGGGGTTCAAAGCTATATTTAGACTATTATACTAATATATTGAACTTTGGTTACTCCTTGATCACCAATTTTGTCTACATTTCTTCAAATTCCCATTTGTACCAAAACGGGACGATTTCGTTCCCAAAGTTTCAAAACTTTACTTAGGACTATATATTGGTTAGAGTCCATTCTAAAGGGCTTCAAAGCTATATTTAGACTATTATACTAATATATTGAACTTTGGTTACTCCTTGATCACCAATTTTGTCTACATTTCTTCAAATTCCCATTTGTACCAAAACGGGACGATTTCGTTCCCAAATTTCAAAACTATACTTAGGACTATATATTGGTTAGAATCCATTCTAAAGGGCTTCAAAGCTATATTTAGACTATTATACTAATATATTGAACTTTGGTTACTCTTTGGTCACCAATTTTGTCTACATTTCTTCAAATTTCAATTTGTACCAAAACGGGACGATTTCCTTCCCAAAGTTTCAAAACTATAGTTAGGACTATATATTGGTTAGAATCCCTTCTAAAGGGGTTCAAATCTATATTTAGACTATTATAGTAATATATTGAACTTTGGTTACTCCTTGGTAACCAATTTTGTTTACATTTCCTCAAATTCCCATTTGTACCAAAACGGGACGATTTCCTTCCCAAAGTTTCAAAACTATAGTTACGACTATATATTGGATGCATTCGTTCCTAAAGTGGTTCAAAGCTATATTTAGAATATTATAATAATATATTCAACATTGGTTACTTCTTGGTCACAAATTTTGTCTACATTTCTCCAAATTCCCATTTGTACCAAAACGGGACGATTTTCTTCCCAAAGTTTCAAAACTATAGTTACGACTATATATTGGTTACATTCGTTTCTAAAGTGGTTCAAAGCTATATTTAGAATATTATACTAATATATTCAACATTGGTTACTCCTTGATCACCAATTTTGTCTACATTTCTTCAAATTTCCATTTGTATCAAAACGGGACGATTTTCTTCCCAAAGTTTCAAAACTATAGTTAGGATTATATATTGGTTTGAATCCATTCTAAAGGGGTTCAAAGCTATATTTAGACTATTATACTAAAATATTGAACTTTTGTTACTCCTTGATCACCAATTTTGTCTACATTTCTTCAAATTCCCATTTGTACCAAAACGGGACGATTTCGTTCCCAAAGTTTCAAAACTATACTTAGGACTATATATTGGTTAGAATCCATTCCTAAAGTGGTTCAAAGCTATATTTAGAATATTATACTAATATATTCAACATTGGTTACTACTTGATCACCTATTTTGTCTACATTTCTTCAAATTCCCATTTGTACCAAAACGGGACGATTTTCTTCCCCAAGTTTAAAAACTATAGTTACGAATATATATTGGTTACATTCGTTTCTAAAGTTGTTCAAAGCTATATTTAGAGTATTATACTAATATATTCAACATTGGTTACTACTTGATCACCAATTTTGTCTACATTTCTTCAAATTCCCATTTGTACCAAAACGGGACGATTTTCTTCCCAAAGTTTAAAAACTATACTTGGGACTATATATTGGTTGCATTCATTCCTAAAGTGGTTCAAAGCTATATTTAGAATATTATAATAATATATTCAACAATGGTTACTTCTTGGTCACCAATTTTGTCAACATTTCTCCAAATTCCCATTTGTACCAAAACGGGACGATTTTCTTCCCAAAGTTTCAAAACTATAGTTACGAATATATATTGGTTACATTCGTTTCTAAAGTGGTTCAAAGCTATATTTAGAATATTATACTAATATATTCAACATTGGTTACTACTTGATCACCAATTTTGTCTACATTTCTTAAAATTCCCATTTGTACCAAAACGGGACGATTTTCTTCCCAAAGTTTAAAAACTATACTTGGGACTATATATTGGTTGCATTCATTCCTAAAGTGGTTCAAAGCTATATTTAGAATATTATAATAATATATTCAACAATGGTTACTTCTTGGTCACCAATTTTGTCTACATTTCTCCAAATTCCCATTTGTACCAAAACAGGACGATTTTCTTCCCAAAGTTTCAAAACTATAGTTACGACTATATATTGGATACATTCGTTTCTAAAGTGGTTCAAAGCTATATTTAGAATATTATACTAATATATTCAACATTGGTTACTCCTTGATCACCAATTTTGTCTACATTTCTTCAAATTCCCATTTGTACCAAAACGGGACGATTTCGTTCCCAAAGTTTCAAAACTATACTTAGGACTATATATTGGTTAGAATCCATTCCTAAAGTGGTTCAAAGCTATATTTAGAATATTATAATAATATATTCAACAATGGTTACTTCTTGGTCACCAATTTTGTCTACATTTCTCCAAATTCCCATTTGTACCAAAACGGGACGATTTTCTTCCCAAAGTTTCAAAACTATAGTTACGAATATATATTGGTTACATTCGTTTCTAAAGTGGTTCAAAGCTATATTTAGAATATTATACTAATATATTCAACATTGGTTACTACTTGATCACCAATTTTGTCTACATTTCTTCAAATTCCCATTTGTACCAAAACGGGACGATTTTCTTCCCAAAGTTTAAAAACTATACTTGGGACTATATATTGGTTGCATTCATTCCTAAAGTGGTTCAAAGCTATATTTAGAATATTATAATAATATATTCAACAATGGTTACTTCTTGGTCACCAATTTTGTCTACATTTCTCCAAATTCCCATTTGTACCAAAACGGGACGATTTTCTTCCCAAAGTTTCAAAACTATAGTTACGAATATATATTGGTTACATTCGTTTCTAAAGTGGTTCAAAGCTATATTTAGAATATTATACTAATATATTCAACATTGGTTACTACTTGATCACCAATTTTGTCTACATTTCTTCAAATTCCCATTTGTACCAAAACGGGACGATTTTCTTCCCAAAGTTTAAAAACTATACTTGGGACTATATATTGGTTGCATTCATTCCTAAAGTGGTTCAAAGCTATATTTAGAATATTATAATAATATATTCAACAATGGTTACTTCTTGGTCACCAATTTTGTCTACATTTCTCCAAATTCCCATTTGTACCAAAACAAGACGATTTTCTTCCCAAAGTTTCAAAACTATAGTTACGACTATATATTGGTTACATTCGTTTCTAAAGTGGTTCAAAGCTATATTTTGAATCTTATACTAATATATTCAACATTGGTTACTCCTTGATCACCAATTTTGTCTACATTTCTTCAAATTCCCATTTGTACCAAAACGGGACGATTTTCTTCCCAAAGTTTCAAAACTATAGTTAGGACTATATATTGGTTAGAATCCATTCTAAAGGGGTTCAAAGCTATATTTAGACTATTATACTAATATATTGAACTTTGGTTACTCCTTGGTCACCAACTTTGTCTACATTTCTCCAAATTCCCATTTGTACCAAAACGGGACGATTTTCTTCCCAAAGTTTCAAAACTATAGTTACGAATATATATTGGTTACATTCGTTTCTATAGTGGTTCAAAGCTATATTTAGAATATTATACTAATATATTCAACATTGGTTACTACTTGATCACCAATTTTGTCTACATTTCTTCAAATTCCCATTTGTACCAAAACGGGACGATTTTCTTCCCAAAGTTTAAAAACTATACTTGGGACTATATATTGGTTGCATTCATTCCTAAAGTGGTTCAAAGATATATTTAGAATATTATAATAATATATTCAACAATGGTTACTTCTTGGTCACCAATTTTGTCTACATTTCTCCAAATTCCCATTTGTACCAAAACAGGACGATTTTCTTCCCAAAGACTATAGTTACGACTATATATTGGTTACATTCGTTTCTAAAGTGGTTCAAAGCTATATTTAGAATATTATACTAATATATTCAACATTGGTTACTCCTTGATCACCAATTTTGTCTACATTTCTTCAAATTCCCATTTGTACCAAAACGGGACGATTTCGTTCCCAAAGTTTCAAAACTATACTTAGGACTATATATTGGTTAGAATCCATTCCTAAAGTGGTTCAAAGCTATATTTAGAATATTATAATAATATATTCAACAATGGTTACTTCTTGGTCACCAATTTTGTCTACATTTCTCCAAATTCCCATTTGTACAAAAACGGGACGATTTTCTTCCCAAAGTTTCAAAACTATAGTTACGACTATATATTGGTTACATTCGTTTCTAAAGTGGTTCAAAGCTATATTTAGAATATTATACTAATATATTCAACATTGGTTACTACTTGATCACCAATTTTGTCTACATTTCTTCAAATTCCCATTTGTACCAAAACTGGACGATTTTCTTCCCAAAGTTTAAAAACTATACTTGGGACTATATATTGGTTGCATTCATTCCTAAAGTGGTTCAAAGCTATATTTAGAATATTATAATAATATATTCAACAATGGTTACTTCTTGGTCACCAATTTTGTCTACATTTCTCCAAATTCCCATTTTTACCAAAACAGGACGATTTTCTTCCCAAAGTTTCAAAACTATAGTTACGACTATATATTGGTTACATTCGTTTCTAAAGTGGTTCAAAGCTATATTTAGACTATTATACTAATATATTGAACTTTGGTTACTCCTTGATCACCAATTTTGTCTACATTTCTTCAAATTCCCATTTGTACCAAAACAGGACGATTTCGTTCCCAAAGTTTCAAAACTATACTTAGGACTATAATTTGGTTAGAATCCATTCTAAAGGGCTTCAAAGCTATATTTAGACTATTATACTAATATATTGACCTTTGGTTACTCTTTGGTCACCAATTTTGTCTACATTTTTTCAAATTTCAATTTGTACCAAAACGGGACGATTTCCTTCCCAAAGTTTCAAAACTATAGTTAGGACTATATATTGGTTAGAATCCCTTCTAAAGGGGTTCAAATCTATATTTAGACTATTATAGTAATATATTGAACTTTGGTTACTCCTTGGTCACCAATTTTGTTTACATTTCTCCAAATTCCCATTTGAACCAAAACGGGACGATTTTCTTCCCAAAGTTTCAAAACTATAGTTACGACTATATATTGGTTGCATTCGTTCCTAAAGTGGTTCAAAGCTATATTTAGAATATTATACTAATATATTCAACATTGGTTACTCCTTGATCACCAATTTTGTCTACATTTCTTCAAATTTCCATTTGTACCAAAACGGGACGATTTTCTTCCCAAAGTTTCAAAACTATAGTTAGGACTATATATTGGTTAGAATCCATTCTAAAGGGGTTCAAATCTATATTTAGACTATTATACTAATATATTGAACTTTGGTTACTCCTTGATCACCAATTTTGTCTACATTTCTTCAAATTCTCATTTGTACCAAAACAGGACGATTTCGTTCCCAAAGTTTCAAAACTATACTTAGGACTATAAATTGGTTAGAATCCATTCTAAAGGGCTTCAAAGCTATATTTAGACTATTATACTAATATATTAAACTTTGGTTACTCTTTGGTCACCAATTTTGTCTACATTTCTTCAAATTTCAATTTGTACCAAAATGGGACGATTTCCTTCCCAAAGTTTCAAAACTATAGTTAGGACTATATATTGGTTAGAATCCCTTCTAAAGGGGTTCAAATCTATATTTAGACTATTATAGTAATATATTGAACTTTGGTTACTCCTTGGTCACCAATTTTATTTACATTTCTCCAAATTCCCATTTCTACCAAAACGGGAAGATTTTCTTCCCAAAGTTTCAAAACTATAGTTACGACTATATATTGGTTGCATTCATTCCTAAAGTGGTTCAAAGCTATATTTAGAATATTATAATAATATATTCAACAATGGTTACTTCTTGGTCACCAATTTTGTCTACATTTCTCCAAATTCCCATTTGTACCAAAACGGGACGATTTTGTTCCCAAAGTTTCAAAACTATAGTTACGACTATATATTGGTTGCATTCGTTCCTAAAGTGGTTCAAAGCTATATTTAGAATATTATACTAATATATTCAACATTGGTTACTCCTTGATCACCAATTTTGTCTACATTTCTTCAAATTTCCATTTGTACCAAAACGGGACGATTTTCTTCCCAAAGTTTCAAAACTATAGTTAGGACTATATATTGGTTAGAATCCATTCTAAAGGGGTTCAAAGCTATATTTAGACTATTATACTAATATATTGAACTTTGGTTACTCCTTGATCACCAATTTTGTCTACATTTCTTCAAATTCTCATTTGTACCAAAACAGGACGATTTCGTTCCCAAAGTTTCAAAACTATACTTAGGACTATAAATTGGTTAGAATCCATTCTAAAGGGCTTCAAAGCTATATTTAGACTATTATACTAATATATTGAACTTTGGTTACTCTTTGGTCACCAATTTTGTCTACATTTCTTCAAATTTCAATTTGTACCAAAATGGGACGATTTCCTTCCCAAAGTTTCAAAACTATAGTTAGGACTATATATTGGTTAGAATCCCTTCTAAAGGGGTTCAAATCTATATTTAGACTATTATAGTAATATATTGAACTTTGGTTACTCCTTGGTCACCAATTTTATTTACATTTCTCCAAATTCCCATTTCTACCAAAACGGGAAGATTTTCTTCCCAAAGTTTCAAAACTATAGTTACGACTATATATTGGTTGCATTCATTCCTAAAGTGGTTCAAAGCTATATTTAGAATATTATAATAATATATTCAACAATGGTTACTCCTTGGTCACCAATTTTGTTTACATTTCTCCAAATTCCCATTTGTACCAAAACGGGACGATTTTCTTCCCAAAGTTTCAAAACTATAGTTACGACTATATATTGGTTGCATTCGTTCCTAAAGTGGTTCAAAGCTATATTTAGAATATTATACTAATATATTCAACATTGGTTACTCCTTGATCACCAATTTTGTCTACATTTCTTCAAATTTCCATTTGTACCAAAACGGGACGATTTTCTTCCCAAAGTTTCAAAACTATAGTTAGGACTATATATTGGTTAGAATCCATTCTAAAGGGGTTCAAAGCTATATTTAGACTATTATACTAATATATTGAACTTTGGTTACTCCTTGATCACCAATTTTGTCTACATTTCTTCAAATTCTCATTTGTACCAAAACAGGACGATTTCGTTCCCAAAGTTTCAAAACTATACTTAGGACTATAAATTGGTTAGAATCCATTCTAAAGGGCTTCAAAGCTATATTTAAACTATTATACTAATATATTGAACTTTGGTTACTCTTTGGTCACCAACTTTGTCTACATTTCTTCAAATTTCAATTTGTACCAAAATGGGACGATTTCCTTCCCAAAGTTTCAAAACTATAGTTAGGACTATATATTGGTTAGAATCCCTTCTAAAGGGGTTCAAATCTATATTTAGACTATTATAGTAATATATTGAACTTTGGTTACTCCTTGGTCACCAATTTTATTTACATTTCTCCAAATTCCCATTTCTACCAAAACGGGAAGATTTTCTTCCCAAAGTTTCAAAACTATAGTTACGACTATATATTGGTTGCATTCATTCCTAAAGTGGTTCAAAGCTATATTTAGAATATTATAATAATATATTCAACAATGGTTACTTCTTGGTCACCAATTTTGTCTACATTTCTCCAAATTCCCATTTGTACCAAAACGGGACGATTTTCTTCCCAAAGTTTCAAAACTATAGTTACGACTATATATTGGTTACATTCGTTTCTAAAGTGGTTCAAAGCTATATTTAGAATATTATACTAATATATTCAACATTGGTTACTCCTTGATCACCAATTTTGTCTACATTTCTTCAAATTTCCATTTGTACCAAAACGGGACGATTTTCTTCCCAAAGTTTCAAAACTATAGTTAGGACTATATATTGGTTAGAATCCAATCTAAAGGGGTTCAAAGCTATATTTAGACTATTATACTAATATATTGAACTTTGGTTACTCCTTGATCACCAATTTTGTCTACATTTCTTCAAATTCCCATTTGTACCAAAACGGGACGATTTCGTTCCCAAAGTTTCAAAACTTTACTTAGGACTATATATTGGTTAGAATCCATTCTAAAGGGGTTCAAAGCTATATTTAGACTATTATACTAATATATTGAACTTTGGTTACTCTTTGGTCACCAAATTTGTCTACATTTCTTCAAATTTCAATTTGTACCAAAACGGGACGATTTCCTTCGCAAAGTTTCAAAACTATAGTTAGGACTATATATTGGTTAGAATCCCTTCTAAAGGGGTTCAAATCTATATTTAGACTATTATAGTAATATATTGAACTTTGGTTACTCCTTGGTCACCAATTTTGTTTACATTTCCTCAAATTCCCATTTGTACCAAAACGGGACGATTTTCTTCCCAAAGTTTCAAAACTATAGTTACGACTATATATTGGTTGCATTCGTTCCTAAAGTGGTTCAAAGCTATATTTAGAATATTATAATAATATATTCAACATTGGTTACTTCTTGGTCACCAATTTTGTCTACATTTCTCCAAATTCCCATTTGTACCAAAACGGGACGATTTTCTTCCCAAAGTTTCAAAACTATAGTTAGGACTATATATTGGTTACATTCGTTTCTAATGTGGTTCAAAGCTATATTTAGAATATTATACTAATATATTCAACATTGGTTACTCCTTGATCACCAATTTTGTCTACATTTTTTCAAATTTCAATTTGTACCAAAACGGGACGATTTCCTTCCCAAAGTTTCAAAACTATAGTTAGGACTATATATTGGTTAGAATCCCTTCTAAAGGGGTTCAAATCTATATTTAGACTATTATAGTAATATATTGAACTTTGGTTACTCCTTGGTCACCAATTTTGTTTACATTTCTCCAAATTCCCATTTGAACCAAAACGGGACGATTTTCTTCCCAAAGTTTCAAAACTATAGTTACGACTATATATTGGTTGCATTCGTTCCTAAAGTGGTTCAAAGCTATATTTAGAATATTATACTAATATATTCAACATTGGTTACTCCTTGATCACCAATTTTGTCTACATTTCTTCAAATTTCCATTTGTACCAAAACGGGACGATTTTCTTCCCAAAGTTTCAAAACTATAGTTAGGACTATATATTGGTAAGAATCCATTCTAAAGGGGTTCAAAGCTATATTTAGACTATTATACTAATATATTGAACTTTGGTTACTCCTTGATCACCAATTTTGTCTACATTTCTTCAAATTCTCATTTGTACCAAAACAGGACGATTTCGTTCCCAAAGTTTCAAAACTATACTTAGGACTATAAATTGGTTAGAATCCATTCTAAAGGGCTTCAAAGCTATATTTAGACTATTATACTAATATATTGAACTTTGGTTACTCCTTGGTCACCAATTTTATTTACATTTCTCCAAATTCCCATTTCTACCAAAACGGGAAGATTTTCTTCCCAAACTTTCAAAACTATAGTTACGACTATATATTGGTTGCATTCATTCCTAAAGTGGTTCAAAGCTATATTTAGAATATTATAATAATATATTCAACATTGGTTACTTTTTGGTCACCAATTTTGTCTACATTTCTCCAAATTCCCATTTGTACCAAAACGGGACGATTTTCTTCCCAAAGTTTCAAAACTATAGTTAGGACTATATATTGGTTAGAATCCAATCTAAAGGGGTTCAAAGCTATATTTAGACTATTATACTAATATATTGAACTTTGGTTACTCCTTGATCACCAATTTTGTCTACATTTCTTCAAATTCCCATTTGTACCAAAACGGGACGATTTCGTTCCCAAAGTTTCAAAACTTTACTTAGGACTATATATTGGTTAGAATCCATTCTAAAGGGCTTCAAAGCTATATTTAGACTATTATACTAATATATTGAACTTTGGTTACTCCTTGATCACTAATTTTGTCTACATTTCTTCAAATTCCCATTTGTACCAAAACGGGACGATTTCGTTCCCAAAGTTTCAAAACTATACTTAGGACTATATATTGGTTAGAATCCATTCTAAAGGGCTTCAAAGCTATATTTAGACTATTATACTAATATATTGAACTTTGGTTACTCTTTGGTCACCAAATTTGTCTACATTTCTTCAAATTTCAATTTGTACCAAAACGGGACGATTTCCTTCGCAAAGTTTCAAAACTATAGTTAGGACTATATATTGGTTAGAATCCCTTCTAAAGGGGTTCAAATCTATATTTAGACTATTATAGTAATATATTGAACTTTGGTTACTCCTTGGTCACCAATTTTGTTTACATTTCCTCAAATTCCCATTTGTACCAAAACGGGACGATTTTCTTCCCAAAGTTTCAAAACTATAGTTACGACTATATATTGGTTGCATTCGTTCCTAAAGTGGTTCAAAGCTATATTTAGAATATTATAATAATATATTCAACATTGGTTACTTCTTGGTCACCAATTTTGTCTACATTTCTCCAAATTCCCATTTGTACCAAAACGGGACGATTTTCTTCCCAAAGTTTCAAAACTATAGTTAGGACTATATATTGGTTACATTCGTTTCTAATGTGGTTCAAAGCTATATTTAGAATATTATACTAATATATTCAACATTGGTTACTCCTTGATCACCAATTTTGTCTACATTTTTTCAAATTTCAATTTGTACCAAAACGGGACGATTTCCTTCCCAAAGTTTCAAAACTATAGTTAGGACTATATATTGGTTAGAATCCCTTCTAAAGGGGTACAAATCTATATTTAGACTATTATAGTAATATATTGAACTTTGGTTACTCCTTGGTCACCAATTTTGTTTACATTTCTCCAAATTCCCATTTGAACCAAAACGGGACGATTTTCTTCCCAAAGTTTCAAAACTATAGTTACGACTATATATTGGTTGCATTCGTTCCTAAAGTGGTTCAAAGCTATATTTAGAATATTATACTAATATATTCAACATTGGTTACTCCTTGATCACCAATTTTGTCTACATTTCTTCAAATTTCCATTTGTACCAAAACGGGACGATTTTCTTCCCAAAGTTTCAAAACTATAGTTAGGACTATATATTGGTAAGAATCCATTCTAAAGGGGTTCAAAGCTATATTTAGACTATTATACTAATATATTGAACTTTGGTTACTCCTTGATCACCAATTTTGTCTACATTTCTTCAAATTCTCATTTGTACCAAAACAGGACGATTTCGTTCCCAAAGTTTCAAAACTATACTTAGGACTATAAATTGGTTAGAATCCATTCTAAAGGGCTTCAAAGCTATATTTAGACTATTATACTAATATATTGAACTTTGGTTACTCCTTGGTCACCAATTTTATTTACATTTCTCCAAATTCCCATTTCTACCAAAACGGGAAGATTTTCTTCCCAAACTTTCAAAACTATAGTTACGACTATATATTGGTTGCATTCATTCCTAAAGTGGTTCAAAGCTATATTTAGAATATTATAATAATATATTCAACATTGGTTACTTCTTGGTCACCAATTTTGTCTACATTTCTCCAAATTCCCATTTGTACCAAAACGGGACGATTTTCTTCCCAAAGTTTCAAAACTATAGTTAGGACTATATATTGGTTACATTCGTTTCTAATGTGGTTCAAAGCTATATTTAGAATATTATACTAATATATTCAACATTGGTTACTCTTTGGTCACCAATTTTGTCTACATTTCTTCAAATTTCAATTTGTACCAAAACGGGACGATTTCCTTCCCAAAGTTTCAAAACTATAGTTAGGACTATATATTGGTTAGAATCCCTTCTAAAGGGGTTCAAATCTATATTTAGACTATTATAGTAATATATTGAACTTTGGTTACTCCTTGGTCACCAATTTTATTTACATTTCTCCAAATTCCCATTTCTACCAAAACGGGAAGATTTTCTTCCCAAACTTTCAAAACTATAGTTACGACTATATATTGGTTGCATTCATTCCTAAAGTGGTTCAAAGCTATATTTAGAATATTATAATAATATATTCAACAATGGTTACTTCTTGGTCACCAATTTTGTCTACATTTCTCCAAATTCCCATTTGTACCAAAACGGGACGATTTTCTTCCCAAAGTTTCAAAACTATAGTTACGACTATATATTGGTTACATTCGTTTCTAAAGTGGTTCAAAGCTATATTTAGAATATTATACTAATATATTCAACATTGGTTACTCCTTGATCACCAATTTTGTCTACATTTCTTCAAATTTCCATTTCTACCAAAACGGGACGATTTTCTTCCCAAAGTTTCAAAACTATAGTTACGACTATATATTGGTTGCATTCGTTCCTAAAGTGGTTCAAAGCTATATTTAGAATATTATAATAATCTATTCAACATTGGTTACTTCTTGGTCACCAATTTTGTCTACATTTCTCCAAATTCCCATTTGTACCAAAACGGGACGATTTTCTTCCCAAAGTTTCAAAACTATAGTTACGACTATATATTGGTTACATTCGTTTCTAAAGTGGTTCAAAGCTATATTTAGAATATTATACTAATATATTCAACATTGGTTACTCCTTGATCACCAATTTTGTCTACATTTCTTCAAATTCCTATTTGTACCAAAACGGGATGATTTCTTTCCCAAAGTTTCAAAACTATACTTAGGACTATATATTGGTTAGAATCCATTCTAAAGGGCTTCAAAGCTATATTTAGACTATTATACTAATATATTGAACTTTGGTTACTCTTTGGTCACCAATTTTGTCTACATTTCCTCAAATTCCCATTTGTACCAAAACGGGACGATTTTCTTCCCAAAGTTTCAAAACTATAGTTACGACTATATATTGGTTGCATTCTTTCCTAAAGTGTTTCAAAGCTATATTTAGAATATTATAATAATATATTCAACATTGGTTACTTCTTGGTCACCAATTTTGTCTACATTTCTCCAAATTCCCATTTGTACCAAAACAAGACGATTTTCGTCCCAAAGTTTCAAAACTATAGTTACGACTATATATTGGTTGCATTCGTTCCTAAAGTGGTTCAAAGCTATATTTAGAATATTATACTAATATATTCAACATTGGTTACTCCTTGATCACCAATTTTGTCTACATTTCTTCAAATTTCCATTTGTACCAAAACGGGACGATTTTCTTCCCAAAGTTTCAAAACTATAGTTAGGACTATATATTGGTTAGAATCCATTCTAAAGGGGTTCAAAGCTATATTTAGACTATTATACTAATATATTGAACTTTGGTTACTCCTTGATCACCAATTTTGTCTACATTTCTTCAAATTCCCATTTGTACCAAAACGGGACGATTTCGTTCCCAAAGTTTCAAAACTATACTTAGGACTATATATTGGTTAGAATCCATTCTAAAGGGCTTCAAAGCTATATTTAGACTGTTATACTAATATATTGAACTTTGGTTACTCTTTGGTCACCAATTTTGTCTACATTTCTTCAAATTTCAATTTGTACCAAAACGGGACGATTTCCTTCCCAAAGTTTCAAAACTATAGTTAGGACTATATATTGGTTAGAATCCCTTCTAAAGGGGTTCAAATCTATATTTAGACTATTATAGTAATATATTGAACTTTGGTTACTCCTTGGTCACCAATTTTGTTTACATTTCCTCAAATTCCCATTTGTACCAAAACGGGACGATTTTCTTCCCAAAGTTTCAAAACTATAGTTACGACTATATATTGGTTGCATTCGTTCCTAAAGTGGTTCAAAGCTATATTTAGAATATTATAATAATATATTCAACATTGGTTACTTCTTGGTCACCAATTTTGTCTACATTTCTCCAAATTCCCATTTGTACCAAAACGGGACGATTTTCTTCCCAAAGTTTCAAAACTATAGTTAGGACTATATATTGGTTACATTCGTTTCTAATGTGGTTCAAAGCTATATTTAGAATATTATACTAATATATTCAACATTGGTTACTCGTTGATCACCAATTTTGTCTACATTTCTTCAAATTCCCATTTGTACCAAAACGGGACGATTTCGTTCCCAAAGTTTCAAAACTATACTTAGGACTATATTTTGGTTAGAATCCATTCCTAAAGTGGTTCAAAGCTATATTTAGAATATTATAATAATATATTCAACAATGGTTACTTCTTGGTCACCAATTTTGTCTACATTTCTCCAAATTCCCATTTGTACCAAAACGGGACGATTTTCTTCCCAAAGTTTCAAAACTATAGTTACGACTATATATTGGTTACATTCGTTTCTAAAGTGGTTCAAAGCTATATTTAGAATATTATACTAATATATTCAACATTGGTTACTCCTTGATCACCAATTTTGTCTACATTTCTTAAAATTTCCATTTCTACCAAAACGGGACGATTTTCTTCCCAAAGTTTCAAAACTATACTTAGGACTATATATTGGTTAGAATCCATTCTAAAGGGCTTCAAAGCTATATTTAGACTATTATACTAATATATTGAACTTTGTTTACTCTTTGGTGACCAATTTTGTCTACATTTCCTCAAATTCCCATTTGTACCAAAACGGGACGATTTTCTTCCCAAAGTTTCAAAACTATAGTTACGACTAGATATTGGTTGCATTCGTTCCTAAAGTGGTTCAAAGCTATATTTAGAATATTATAATAATATATTCAACATTGGTTACTTCTTGGTCACCAATTTTGTCTACATTTCTCCAAATTCCCATTTGTACCAAAACAAGACGATTTTCGTCCCAAAGTTTCAAAACTATAGTTACGACTATATATTGGTTGCATTCGTTCCTAAAGTGGTTCAAAGCTATATTTAGAATATTATACTAATATATTCAACATTGGTTACTCCTTGATCACCAATTTTGTCTACATTTCTTCAAATTTCCATTTGTACCAAAACGGGACGATTTTCTTCCCAAAGTTTCAAAACTATACTTAGGACTATATATTGGTTAGAATCCCTTCTAAAGGGGTTCAAATCTATATTTAGACTATTATAGTAATATATTGAACTTTGGTTACTCCTTGGTCACCAATTTTGTTTACATTTCCTCAAATTCCCATTTGTACCAAAACGGGACGATTTTGTTCCCAAAGTTTCAAAACTATAGTTACGACTATATATTGGTTACATTCGTTTCTAAAGTGGTTCAAAGCTATATTTAGAATATTATACTAATATATTCAACATTGGTTACTCCTTGATCACCAATTTTGTCTACATTTCTTCAAATTCCCATTTGTACCAAAACGGGATGATTTCGTTCCCAAAGTTTCAAAACTATACTTAGGACTATATATTGGTTAGAATCCATTCTAAAGGGCTTCAAAGCTATATTTAGACTATTATACTAATATATTGAACTTTGGTTACTCTTTGGTCACCAATTTTGTCTACATTTCCTCAAATTCCCATTTGTACCAAAACGGGACGATTTTCTTCCCAAAGTTTCAAAACTATAGTTACGACTATATATTGGTTGCATTCGTTCCTAAAGTGGTTCAAAGCTATATTTAGAATATTATAATAATATATTCAACATTGGTTACTTCTTGGTCACCAATTTTGTCTACATTTCTCCAAATTCCCATTTGTACCAAAACAAGACGATTTTCGTCCCAAAGTTTCAAAACTATAGTTACCACTATATATTGGTTGCATTCGTTCCTAAAGTGGTTCAAAGCTATATTTAGAATATTATACTAATATATTCAACATTGGTTACTCCTTGATCACCAATTTTGTCTACATTTCTTCAAATTTCCATTTGTACCAAAACGGGACGATTTTCTTCCCAAAGTTTCAAAACTATAGTTAGGACTATATATTGGTTAGAATCCATTCTAAAGGGCTTCAAAGCTATATTTAGACTATTATACTAATATATTGAACTTTGGTTACTCTTTGGTCACCAATTTTGTCTACATTTCTTCAAATTTCAATTTGTACCAAAACGGGACGATTTCCTTCCCAAAGTTTCAAAACTATAGTTAGGACTATATATTGGTTAGAATCCCTTCTAAAGGGGTTCAAATCTATATTTAGACTATTATAGTAATATATTGAACTTTGGTTACTCCTTGGTCACCAATTTTGTTTACATTTCCTCAAATTCCCATTTGTACCAAAACGGGACGATTTTCTTCCCAAAGTTTCAAAACTATAGTTACGACTATATATTGGTTGCATTCGTTCCTAAAGTGGTTCAAAGCTATATTTAGAATATTATAATAATATATTCAACATTGGTTACTTCTTGGTCACCAATTTTGTCTACATTTCTCCAAATTCCCATTTGTACCAAAACGGGACGATTTTCTTCCCAAAGTTTCAAAACTATAGTTAGGACTGTATATTGGTTACATTCGTTTCTAATGTGGTTCAAAGCTATATTTAGAATATTATACTAATATATTCAACATTGGTTACTCCTTGATCACCGATTTTGTCTACATTTCTTCAAATTCCCATTTGTACCAAAACGGGACAATTTCGTTCCCAAAGTTTCAAAACTATACTTAGGACTATATTTTGGTTAGAATCCATTCCTAAAGTGGTTCAAAGCTATATTTAGAATATTATAATAATATATTCAACAATGGTTACTTCTTGGTCACCAATTTTGTCTACATTTCTCCAAATTCCCATTTGTACCAAAACGGGACGATTTTCTTCCCAAAGTTTCAAAACTATAGTTACGACTATATATTGGTTACATTCGTTTCTAAAGTGGTTCAAAGCTATATTTAGAATATTATACTAATATATTCAACATTGGTTACTACTTGATCACCAATTTTGTCTACATTTCTTTAAATTCCCATTTGTACCAAAACGGGACGATTTTCTTCCCAAAGTTTAAAAACTATACTTGGGACTATATATTGGTTGCATTTATTCCTAAAGTGGTTCAAAGCTATATTTAGAATATTATAATAATATATTCAACAATGGTTACTTCTTGGTCACCAATTTTGTCTACATTTCTCCAAATTCCCATTTGTACCAAAACAGGACGATTTTCTTCCCAAAGTTTCAAAACTATAGTTACGACTATATATTGGTTACATTCGTTTCTAAAGTGGTTCAAAGCTATATTTAGAATATTATACTAATATATTCAACATTGGTTACTCCTTGATCACCAATTTTGTCTACATTTCTTCAAATTTCCATTTGTACCAAAACGGGACGATTTTCTTCCCAAAGTTTCAAAACTATAGTTAGGACTATATATTGGTTAGAATCCATTCTAAAGGGGTTCAAAGCTATATTTAGACTATTATACTAATATATTGAACTTTGGTTACTCCTTGATCACCAATTTTGTCTACATTTCTTCAAATTCCCATTTGTACCAAAACAGGACGATTTCGTTCCCAAAGTTTCAAAACTATACTTAGGACTATAAATTGGTTGGAATCCATTCTAAAGGGCTTCAAAGCTATATTTAGACTATTATACTAATATATTGAACTTTGGTTACTCTTTGGTCACCAATTTTGTCTACATTTCTTCAAATTTCAATTTGTACCAAAACGGGACGATTTCCTTCCCAAAGTTTCAAAACTATAGTTACGACTATATATTGGTTACATTCGTTTCTAAAGTGGTTCAAAGCTATATTTAGACTATTATAGTAATATATTGAACTTTGGTTACTCCTTGGTCACCAATTTTGTTTACATTTCTCCAAATTCCCATTTGTACCAAAACGGGACGATTTTCTTCCCAAAGTTTCAAAACTATAGTTACGACTATAAATTGGTTCCATTCATTCCTAAAGTGGTTCAAAGCTATATTTAGAATATTATAATAATATATTCAACAATGGTTACTTCTTGGTCACCAATTTTGTCTACATTTCTCCAAATTCCCATTTGTACTAAAACGGGACGATTTTCTTCCCAAAGTTTCAAAACTATAGTTATGACTATATATTGGTTACATTCGTTTCTAAAGTGGTTCAAAGCTATATTTAGAATATTATAATAATATATTCAACAATGGTTACTTCTTGGTCACCAATTTTGTCTACATTTCTCCGAATTCCCATTTGTACCAAAACAGGACGATTTTCTTCCCAAAGTTTCAAAACTATAGTTACGACTATATATTGGTTACATTCGTTTCTAAAGTGGTTCAAAGCTATATTTAGAATATTATACTAATATATTCAACATTGGTTACTCCTTGATCACCAATTTTGTCTACATTTCTTCAAATTCCCATTTGTACCAAAACGGGACGATTTCGTTCCCAAAGTTTCAAAACTATACTTAGGACTATATATTGGTTAGAATCCATTCTAAAGGGCTTCAAAGCTATATTTAGACTATTATACTAATATATTGAACTTTGGTTACTCTTTGGTCACCAATTTTGTCTACATTTCTTCAAATTTCAATTTGTACCAAAACGGGACGATTTCCTTCCCAAAGTTTCAAAACTATAGTTAGGACTATATATTGGTTAGAATCCCTTCTAAAGGGGTTCAAATCTATATTTAGACTATTATAGTAATATATTGAACTTTGGTTACTCCTTGGTCACCAATTTTGTTTACATTTCCTCAAATTCCCATTTGTACCAAAACGGGACGATTTTCTTCCCAAAGTTTCAAAACTATAGTTACGACTATATATTGGTTGCATTCGTTCCTAAAGTGGTTCAAAGCTATATTTAGAATATTATAATAATATATTCAACATTGGTTACTTCTTGGTCACCAATTTTGTCTACATTTCTCCAAATTCCCATTTGTACCAAAACGGGACGATTTTCTTCCCAAAGTTTCAAAACTATAGTTACGACTATATATTGGTTGCATTCGTTCCTAAAGTGGTTCAAAGCTATATTTAGAATATTATACTAATATATTCAACATTGGTTACTCCTTGATCACCAATTTTGTCTACATTTCTTCAAATTTCCATTTGTACCAAAACGGGACGATTTTCTTCCCAAAGTTTCAAAACTATAGTTAGGACTATATATTGGTTAGAATCCATTCTAAAGGGGTTCAAAGCTATATTTAGACTATTATACTAATATATTGAACTTTGGTTACTCCTTGATCACCAATTTTGTCTACATTTCTTCAAATTCCCATTTGTACCAAAACGGGACGATTTCGTTCCCAAAGTTTCAAAACTATACTTAGGACTATATATTGGTTAGAATCCATTCTAAAGGGCTTCAAAGCTATATTTAGACTATTATACTAATATATTGAACTTTGGTTACTCTTTGGTCACCAATTTTGTCTACATTTCTTCAAATTTCAATTTGTACCAAAACGGGACGATTTCCTTCCCAAAGTTTCAAAACTATAGTTAGGACTATATATTGGTTAGAATCCCTTCTAAAGGGGTTCAAATCTATATTTAGACTATTATAGTAATATATTGAACTTTGGTTACTCCTTGGTCACCAATTTTGTTTACATTTCCTCAAATTCCCATTTGTACCAAAACGGGACGATTTTCTTCCGAAAGTTTCAAAACTATAGTTACGACTATATATTGGTTACATTCGTTTCTAAAGTGGTTCAAAGCTATATTTAGAATATTATACTAATATATTCAACATTGGTTACTCCTTGATCACCAATTTTGTCTACATTTCTTTAAATTCCCATTTGTACCAAAACGGGATGATTTCGTTCCCAAAGTTTCAAAACTATACTTAGGACTATATATTGGTTAGAATCCATTCTAAAGGGCTTCAAAGCTATATTTAGACTATTATACTAATATATTGAACTTTGGTTACTCTTTGGTCACCAATTTTGTCTACATTTCCTCAAATTCCCATTTGTACCAAAACGGGACGATTTTCTTCCCAAAGTTTCAAAACTATAGTTACGACTATATATTGGTTGCATTCGTTCCTAAAGTGGTTCAAAGCTATATTTAGAATATTATAATAATATATTCAACATTGGTTACTTCTTGGTCACCAATTTTGTCTACATTTCTCCAAATTCCCATTTGTACCAAAACAAGACGATTTTCGTCCCAAAGTTTCAAAACTATAGTTACGACTATATATTGGTTGCATTCGTTCCTAAAGTGGTTCAAAGCTATATTTAGAATATTATACTAATATATTCAACATTGGTTACTCCTTGATCACCAATTTTGTCTACATTTCTTCAAATTTCCATTTGTACCAAAACGGGACGATTTTCTTCCCAAAGTTTCAAAACTATAGTTAGGACTATATATTGGTTAGAATCCATTCTAAAGGGCTTCAAAGCTATATTTAGACTATTATACTAATATATTGAACTTTGGTTACTCTTTGGTCACCAATTTTGTCTACATTTCCTCAAATTCCCATTTGTACCAAAACGGGACGATTTTCTTCCCAAAGTTTCAAAACTATAGTTACGACTATATATTGGTTGCATTCTTTCCTAAAGTGTTTCAAAGCTATATTTAGAATATTATACTAATATATTCAACATTGGTTACTCCTTGATCACCAATTTTGTCTACATTTCTTCAAATTTCCATTTGTACCAAAACGGGACGATTTCGTTCCCAAAGTTTCAAAACTATACTTAGGACTATATATTGGTTAGAATCCATTCTAAAGGGCTTCAAAGCTATATTTACACTATTATACTAATATATTGAACTTTGGTTACTCTTTGGTCACCAATTTTGTCTACATTTCTTCAAATTTCAATTTGTACCAAAACGGGACGATTTCCTTCCCAAAGTTTCAAAACTATAGTTAGGACTATATATTGGTTAGAATCCCTTCTAAAGGGGTTCAAATCTATATTTAGACTATTATAGTAATATATTGAACTTTGGTTACTCCTTGGTCACCAATTTTGTTTACATTTCCTCAAATTCCCATTTGTACCAAAACGGGACGATTTTCTTCCCAAAGTTTCAAAACTATAGTTACGACTATATATTGCTTGCATTCGTTCCTAAAGTGGTTCAAAGCTATATTTAGAATATTATAATAATATATTCAACATTGGTTACTTCTTGGTCACCAATTTTGTCTACATTTCTCCAAATTCCCATTTGTACCAAAACGGGACGATTTTCTTCCCAAAGTTTCAAAACTATAGTTAGGACTGTATATTGGTTACATTCGTTTCTAATGTGGTTCAAAGCTATATTTAGAATATTATACTAATATATTCAACATTGGTTACTCCTTGATCACCGATTTTGTCTACATTTCTTCAAATTCCCATTTGTACCAAAACGGGACAATTTCGTTCCCAAAGTTTCAAAACTATACTTAGGACTATATTTTGGTTAGAATCCATTCCTAAAGTGGTTCAAAGCTATATTTAGAATATTATATAAATATATTCAACAATGGTTACTTCTTGGTCACCAATTTTGTCTACATTTCTCCAAATTCCCATTTGTACCAAAACGGGACGATTTTCTTCCCAAAGTTTCAAAACTATAGTTACGACTATATATTGGTTACATTCGTTTCTAAAGTGGTTCAAAGCTATATTTAGAATATTATACTAATATATTCAACATTGGTTACTACTTGATCACCAATTTTGTCTACATTTCTTCAAATTCCCATTTGTACCAAAACGGGACGATTTTCTTCCCAAAGTTTAAAAACTATACTTGGGACTATATATTGGTTGCATTTATTCCTAAAGTGGTTCAAAGCTATATTTAGAATATTATAATAATATATTCAACAATGGTTACTTCTTGGTCACCAATTTTGTCTACATTTCTCCAAATTCCCATTTGTACCAAAACAGGACGATTTTCTTCCCAAAGTTTCAAAACTATAGTTACGACTATATATTGGTTACATTCGTTTCTAAAGTGGTTCAAAGCTATATTTAGAATATTATACTAATATATTCAACATTGGTTACTCCTTGATCACCAATTTTGTCTACATTTCTTCAAATTTCCATTTGTACCAAAACGGGACGATTTTCTTCCCAAAGTTTCAAAACTATAGTTAGGACTATATATTGGTTAGAATCCATTCTAAAGGGGTTCAAAGCTATATTTAGACTATTATACTAATATATTGAACTTTGGTTACTCCTTGATCACCAATTTTGTCTACATTTCTTCAAATTCCCATTTGTACCAAAACAGGACGATTTCGTTCCCAAAGTTTCAAAACTATACTTAGGACTATAAATTGGTTGGAATCCATTCTAAAGGGCTTCAAAGCTATATTTAGACTATTATACTAATATATTGAACTTTGGTTACTCTTTGGTCACCAATTTTGTCTACATTTCTTCAAATTTCAATTTGTACCAAAACGGGACGATTTCCTTCCCAAAGTTTCAAAACTATAGTTACGACTATATATTGGTTACATTCGTTTCTAAAGTGGTTCAAAGCTATATTTAGACTATTATAGTAATATATTGAACTTTGGTTACTCCTTGGTCACCAATTTTGTTTACATTTCTCCAAATTCCCATTTGTACCAAAACGGGACGATTTTCTTCCCAAAGTTTCAAAACTATAGTTACGACTATAAATTGGTTCCATTCATTCCTAAAGTGGTTCAAAGCTATATTTAGAATATTATAATAATATATTCAACAATGGTTACTTCTTGGTCACCAATTTTGTCTACATTTCTCCAAATTCCCATTTGTACTAAAACGGGACGATTTTCTTCCCAAAGTTTCAAAACTATAGTTATGACTATATATTGGTTACATTCGTTTCTAAAGTGGTTCAAAGCTATATTTAGAATATTATACTAATATATTCAACAATGGTTACTTCTTGGTCACCAATTTTGTCTACATTTCTCCAAATTCCCATTTGTACCAAAACGGGACGATTTCGTTCCCAAAGTTTCAAAACTATACTTAGGACTATATATTTGTTAGAATCCATTCTAAAGGGCTTCAAAGCTATATTTAGACTATTATACTAATATATTGAACTTTGGTTACTCATTGGTCACCAATTTTGTCTACATTTCTTCAAATTTCAATTTGTACCAAAACGGGACGATTTCCTTCCCAAAGTTTCAAAACTATAGTTAGGACTATATATTGGTTAGAATCCCTTCTAAAGGGGTTCAAATCTATATTTAGACTATTATAGTAATATATTGAACTTTGGTTACTCCTTGGTCACCAATTTTGTTTACATTTCCTCAAATTCCCATTTGTACCAAAACGGGACGATTTTCTTCCCAAAGTTTCAAAACTATAGTTACGACTATATATTGGTTGCATTCGTTCCTAAAGTGGTTCAAAGCTATATTTAGAATATTATAATAATATATTCAACATTGGTTACTTCTTGGTCACCAATTTTGTCTACATTTCTCCAAATTCCCATTTGTACCAAAACGGGACGATTTTCTTCCCAAAGTTTCAAAACTATAGTTAGGACTATATATTGGTTACATTCGTTTCTAATGTGGTTCAAAGCTATATTTAGAATATTATACTAATATATTCAACAATGGTTACTTCTTGGTCACCAATTTTGTCTACATTTCTCCAAATTCCCATTTGTACCAAAACGGGACGATTTCGTTCCCAAAGTTTCAAAACTATACTTAGGACTATATATTGGTTAGAATCCATTCTAAAGGGGTTCAGAGCTATATTTAGACTATTATACTAATATATTGAACTTTGGTTACTCCTTGATCACCAATTTTGTCTACATTTCTTCAAATTCCCATTTGTACCAAAACGGGACGATTTCGTTCTTAAAGTTTCAAAACTTTACTTAGGACTATATATTGGTTAGAATTCATTCTAAAGGGCTTCAAAGCTATATTTAGACTATTATACTAATATATTGAACTTTGGTTACTCCTTGATCACCAATTTTGTCTACATTTCTTCAAATTCCCATTTGTACCAAAACGGGACGATTTCGTTCCCAAAGTTTCAAAACTATACTTAGGACTATATATTGGTTAGAATCCATTCTAAAGGGCTTCAAAGCTATATTTAGACTATTATACTAATATATTGAACTTTGGTTACTCTTTGGTCACCAATTTTGTCTACATTTCTGCAAATTTCAATTTGTACCAAAACGGGACGATTTCCTTCCCAAAGTTTCAAAACTATAGTTACGACTATATATTGGTTACATTCGTTTCTAAAGTGGTTCAAAGCTATATTTAGACTATTATAGTAATATATTGAACTTTGGTTACTCCTTGGTCACCAATTTTGTTTACATTTCTCCAAATTCCCATTTGTACCAAAACGGGACGATTTTCTTCCCAAAGTTTCAAAACTATAGTTACGACTATATATTGGTTGCATTCATTCCTAAAGTGGTTCAAAGCTATATTTAGAATATTATAATAATATATTCAACAATGGTTACTTCTTGGTCACCAATTTTGTCTACATTTCTCCAAATTCCCATTTGTACCAAAACGGGACGATTTTCTTCCCAAAGTTTCAAAACTATAGTTATGACTATATATTGGTTACATTCGTTTCTAAAGTGGTTCAAAGCTATATTTAGAATATTATACTAATATATTCAACAATGGTTACTTCTTGGTCACCAATTTTGTCTACATTTCTCCAAATTCCCATTTGTACCAAAACGGGACGATTTCGTTCCCAAAGTTTCAAAACTATACTTAGGACTATATATTGGTTAGAATCCATTCTAAAGGGCTTCAAAGCTATATTTAGACTATTATACTAATATATTGAACTTTGGTTACTCTTTGGTCACCAATTTTGTCTACATTTCTTCAAATTTCAATTTGTACCAAAACGGGACGATTTCCTTCCCAAAGTTTCAAAACTATAGTTAGGACTATATATTGGTTAGAATCCCTTCTAAAGGGGTTCAAATCTATATTTAGACTATTATAGTAATATATTGAACTTTGGTTACTCCTTGGTCACCAATTTTGTTTACATTTCCTCAAATTCCCATTTGTACCAAAACGGGACGATTTTCTTCCCAAAGTTTCAAAACTATAGTTACGACTATATATTGGTTGCATTCGTTCCTAAAGTGGTTCAAATCTATATTTAGAATATTATAATAATATATTCAACATTGGTTACTTCTTGGTCACCAATTTTGTCTACATTTCTCCAAATTCCCATTTGTACCAAAACGGGACGATTTTCTTCCCAAAGTTTCAAAACTATAGTTAGGACTATATATTGGTTACATTCGTTTCTAATGTGGTTCAAAGCTATATTTAGAATATTATACTAATATATTCAACATTGGTTACTCCTTGATCACCAATTTTGTCTACATTTTTTCAAATTTCAATTTGTACCAAAACGGGACGATTTCCTTCCCAATGTTTCAAAACTATAGTTAGGACTATATATTGGTTACATTCGTTTCTAAAGTGGTTCAAAGCTATATTTAGAATATTATACTAATATATTCAACATTGGTTACTACTTGATCACCAATTTTTTCTACATTTCTTCAAATTCCCATTTGTACCAAAACGGGACGATTTTCTTCCCAAAGTTTCAAAACTATACTTAGGACTATATATTGGTTAGAATCCATTCTAAAGGGCTTCAAAGCTATATTTAGACTATTTTACTAATATATTGAACTTTGGTAACTCCTTGGTCACCAATTTTGTCTACATTTCTTCAAATATCCATTTGTACCAAAACGAGACGATTTTCTTCCCAAAGTTTCAAAACTATAGTTAGGACTATATATTGGTGAGAATCCATTCTAAAGGGGTTCAAAGCTATATTTAAACTATTATACTAATATAATGACCTTTGGTGACTCCTTGGTCACCAATATGGTCTACATTTCTTCAAATTCCCATTTGCACCTAAACGGGACGATTTTCTTTCCAAAGTTTCAAAACTATAGTTAGGACTATATATTGGTTAGAATCCATTCTAAAGGGGTTCAAAGCTTAATTTAGACTATTATACTAATATATTGAACTTTGGTTACTCCTTGGTCACCAATTTTGTCTACATTTCTTCAAATTTCCATTTGTACCAAAACGGGACGATTTTCTTCCCAAAGTTTCAAAACTATAGTTAGGACTATATATTGGTTAGAATCCATTATAAAGGGGTTCAAAGCTATATTTAAACTAATATACTAATATAATGACCTTTGGTTACTCCTTGGTCACCAATTTGGTCTACATTTCTTCAAATTCCCATTTGCACCTAAACGGGACGATTTTCTTTCCAAAGTTTCAAAACTATAGTTAGGACTATATATTGGTTTGAATCCATTCTAAAGGGCTTCAAAGCTATATTTAGACTATTATACTAATATATTGAACTTTGGTTACTCTTTGGTCACCAATTTTGTCTACATTTCTTCAAATTTCAATTCGTACCAAAACGGGACGATTTCCTTCCCAAAGTTTCAAAACTATAGTTAGGACTATATATTGGTTAGAATCCCTTCTAAAGGGGTTCAAATCAATATTTAGACTATTATAGTAATATATTGAACTTTGGTTACTCCTTGGTCACCAATTTTGTTTACATTTCTCCAAATTCCCATTTGTACCAAAACGGGACGATTTTCTTCCCAAAGTTTCAAAACTATAGTTACGACTATATATTGGTTGCTTTCATTCCTAAAGTGGTTCAAAGCTATATTTAGAATATTATAATAATATATTCAACAATGGTTACTTCTTGGTCACCAATTTTGTCTACATTTCTCCAAATTCCCATTTGTACCAAAACGGGACGATTTTCTTCCCAAAGTTTCAAAACTATAGTTACGACTATATATTGGTTACATTCGTTTCTAAAGTGGTTCAAAGCTATATTTAGAATATTATACTAATATATTCAACATTGGTTACTAATTGATCACCAATTTTGTCTACATTTCTTCAAATTCCCATTTGTACCAAAACGGGACGATTTTCTTCCCAAAGTTTCAAAACTATAGTTACGACTATATATTGGTTGCATTCATTCCTAAAGTGGTTCAAAGCTATATTTAGACTATTATAGTAATATATTGAACTTTGGTTACTCCTTGGTCACCAATTTTGTTTACATTTCCTCAAATTCCCATTTGTACCAAAACGGGACGATTTTCTTCCCAAAGTTTCAAAACTATAGTTACGACTATATATTGGTTGCATTCGTTCCTAAAGTGGTTCAAAGCTATATTTAGAATATTATAATAATATATTCAACATTGGTTACTTCTTGGTCACCAATTTTGTCTACATTTCTCCAAATTCCCATTTGTACCAAAACGGGACGATTTTCTTCCCAAAGTTTCAAAACTATAGTTAGGACTATATATTGGTTACATTCGTTTCTAATGTGGTTCAAAGCTATATTTAGAATATTATACTAATATATTCAACATTGGTTACTCCTTGATCACCAATTTTGTCTACATTTTTTCAAATTTCAATTTGTACCAAAACGGGACGATTTCCTTCCCAAAGTTTCAAAACTATAGTTAGGACTATATATTGGTTAGAATCCATTCTAAAGGGGTTCAGAGCTATATTTAGACTATTATACTAATATATTGAACTTTGGTTACTCCTTGATCACCAATTTTGTCTACATTTCTTCAAATTCCCATTTGTACCAAAACGGGACGATTTCGTTCCCAAAGTTTCAAAACTTTACTTAGGACTATATATTGGTTAGAATCCATTCTAAAGGGCTTCAAAGCTATATTTAGACTATTATACTAATATATTGAACTTTGGTTACTCCTTGATCACCAATTTTGTCTACATTTCTTCAAATTCCCATTTGTACCAAAACGGGACGATTTCGTTCCCAAAGTTTCAAAACTATACTTAGGACTATATATTGGTTAGAATCCATTCTAAAGGGCTTCAAAGCTATATTTAGACTATTATACTAATATATTGAACTTTGGTTACTCTTTGGTCACCAATTTTGTCTACATTTCTGCAAATTTCAATTTGTACCAAAACGGGACGATTTCCTTCCCAAAGTTTCAAAACTATAGTTACGACTATATATTGGTTACATTCGTTTCTAAAGTGGTTCAAAGCTATATTTAGACTATTATAGTAATATATTGAACTTTGGTTACTCCTTGGTCACCAATTTTGTTTACATTTCTCCAAATTCCCATTTGTACCAAAACGGGACGATTTTCTTCCCAAAGTTTCAAAACTATAGTTACGACTATATATTGGTTGCATTCATTCCTAAAGTGGTTCAAAGCTATATTTAGAATATTATAATAATATATTCAACAATGGTTACTTCTTGGTCACCAATTTTGTCTACATTTCTCCAAATTCCCATTTGTACCAAAACGGGACGATTTTCTTCCCAAAGTTTCAAAACTATAGTTATGACTATATATTGGTTACATTCGTTTCTAAAGTGGTTCAAAGCTATATTTAGAATATTATACTAATATATTCAACAATGGTTACTTCTTGGTCACCAATTTTGTCTACATTTCTCCAAATTCCCATTTGTACCAAAACGGGACGATTTCGTTCCCAAAGTTTCAAAACTATACTTAGGACTATATATTGGTTAGAATCCATTCTAAAGGGCTTCAAAGCTATATTTAGACTATTATACTAATATATTGAACTTTGGTTACTCTTTGGTCACCAATTTTGTCTACATTTCTTCAAATTTCAATTTGTACCAAAACGGGACGATTTCCTTCCCAAAGTTTCAAAACTATAGTTAGGACTATATATTGGTTAGAATCCCTTCTAAAGGGGTTCAAATCTATATTTAGACTATTATAGTAATATATTGAACTTTGGTTACTCCTTGGTCACCAATTTTGTTTACATTTCCTCAAATTCCCATTTGTACCAAAACGGGACGATTTTCTTCCCAAAGTTTCAAAACTATAGTTACGACTATATATTGGTTGCATTCGTTCCTAAAGTGGTTCAAAGCTATATTTAGAATATTATAATAATATATTCAACATTGGTTACTTCTTGGTCACCAATTTTGTCTACATTTCTCCAAATTCCCATTTGTACCAAAACGGGACGATTTTCTTCCCAAAGTTTCAAAACTATAGTTAGGACTATATATTGGTTACATTCGTTTCTAATGTGGTTCAAAGCTATATTTAGAATATTATACTAATATATTCAACATTGGTTACTCCTTGATCACCAATTTTGTCTACATTTTTTCAAATTTCAATTTGTACCAAAACGGGACGATTTCCTTCCCAATGTTTCAAAACTATAGTTAGGACTATATATTGGTTACATTCGTTTCTAAAGTGGTTCAAAGCTATATTTAGAATATTATACTAATATATTCAACATTGGTTACTACTTGATCACCAATTTTTTCTACATTTCTTCAAATTCCCATTTGTACCAAAACGGGACGATTTTCTTCCCAAAGTTTCAAAACTATACTTAGGACTATATATTGGTTAGAATCCATTCTAAAGGGCTTCAAAGCTATATTTAGACTATTTTACTAATATATTGAACTTTGGTAACTCCTTGGTCACCAATTTTGTCTACATTTCTTCAAATATCCATTTGTACCAAAACGAGACGATTTTCTTCCCAAAGTTTCAAAACTATAGTTAGGACTATATATTGGTGAGAATCCATTCTAAAGGGGTTCAAAGCTATATTTAAACTATTATACTAATATAATGACCTTTGGTGACTCCTTGGTCACCAATATGGTCTACATTTCTTCAAATTCCCATTTGCACCTAAACGGGACGATTTTCTTTCCAAAGTTTCAAAACTATAGTTAGGACTATATATTGGTTAGAATCCATTCTAAAGGGGTTCAAAGCTTAATTTAGACTATTATACTAATATATTGAACTTTGGTTACTCCTTGGTCACCAATTTTGTCTACATTTCTTCAAATTTCCATTTGTACCAAAACGGGACGATTTTCTTCCCAAAGTTTCAAAACTATAGTTAGGACTATATATTGGTTAGAATCCATTATAAAGGGGTTCAAAGCTATATTTAAACTAATATACTAATATAATGACCTTTGGTTACTCCTTGGTCACCAATTTGGTCTACATTTCTTCAAATTCCCATTTGCACCTAAACGGGACGATTTTCTTTCCAAAGTTTCAAAACTATAGTTAGGACTATATATTGGTTTGAATCCATTCTAAAGGGCTTCAAAGCTATATTTAGACTATTATACTAATATATTGAACTTTGGTTACTCTTTGGTCACCAATTTTGTCTACATTTCTTCAAATTTCAATTCGTACCAAAACGGGACGATTTCCTTCCCAAAGTTTCAAAACTATAGTTAGGACTATATATTGGTTAGAATCCCTTCTAAAGGGGTTCAAATCAATATTTAGACTATTATAGTAATATATTGAACTTTGGTTACTCCTTGGTCACCAATTTTGTTTACATTTCTCCAAATTCCCATTTGTACCAAAACGGGACGATTTTCTTCCCAAAGTTTCAAAACTATAGTTACGACTATATATTGGTTGCTTTCATTCCTAAAGTGGTTCAAAGCTATATTTAGAATATTATAATAATATATTCAACAATGGTTACTTCTTGGTCACCAATTTTGTCTACATTTCTCCAAATTCCCATTTGTACCAAAACGGGACGATTTTCTTCCCAAAGTTTCAAAACTATAGTTACGACTATATATTGGTTACATTCGTTTCTAAAGTGGTTCAAAGCTATATTTAGAATATTATACTAATATATTCAACATTGGTTACTAATTGATCACCAATTTTGTCTACATTTCTTCAAATTCCCATTTGTACCAAAACGGGACGATTTTCTTCCCAAAGTTTCAAAACTATAGTTACGACTATATATTGGTTGCATTCATTCCTAAAGTGGTTCAAAGCTATATTTAGACTATTATAGTAATATATTGAACTTTGGTTACTCCTTGGTCACCAATTTTGTTTACATTTCCTCAAATTCCCATTTGTACCAAAACGGGACGATTTTCTTCCCAAAGTTTCAAAACTATAGTTACGACTATATATTGGTTGCATTCGTTCCTAAAGTGGTTCAAAGCTATATTTAGAATATTATAATAATATATTCAACATTGGTTACTTCTTGGTCACCAATTTTGTCTACATTTCTCCAAATTCCCATTTGTACCAAAACGGGACGATTTTCTTCCCAAAGTTTCAAAACTATAGTTAGGACTATATATTGGTTACATTCGTTTCTAATGTGGTTCAAAGCTATATTTAGAATATTATACTAATATATTCAACATTGGTTACTCCTTGATCACCAATTTTGTCTACATTTTTTCAAATTTCAATTTGTACCAAAACGGGACGATTTCCTTCCCAAAGTTTCAAAACTATAGTTAGGACTATATATTGGTTAGAATCCATTCTAAAGGGGTTCAGAGCTATATTTAGACTATTATACTAATATATTGAACTTTGGTTACTCCTTGATCACCAATTTTGTCTACATTTCTTCAAATTCCCATTTGTACCAAAACGGGACGATTTCGTTCCCAAAGTTTCAAAACTTTACTTAGGACTATATATTGGTTAGAATCCATTCTAAAGGGCTTCAAAGCTATATTTAGACTATTATACTAATATATTGAACTTTGGTTACTCCTTGATCACCAATTTTGTCTACATTTCTTCAAATTCCCATTTGTACCAAAACGGGACGATTTCGTTCCCAAAGTTTCAAAACTATACTTAGGACTATATATTGGTTAGAATCCATTCTAAAGGGCTTCAAAGCTATATTTAGACTATTATACTAATATATTGAACTTTGGTTACTCTTTGGTCACCAATTTTGTCTACATTTCTGCAAATTTCAATTTGTACCAAAACGGGACGATTTCCTTCCCAAAGTTTCAAAACTATAGTTACGACTATATATTGGTTACATTCGTTTCTAAAGTGGTTCAAAGCTATATTTAGACTATTATAGTAATATATTGAACTTTGGTTACTCCTTGGTCACCAATTTTGTTTACATTTCTCCAAATTCCCATTTGTACCAAAACGGGACGATTTTCTTCCCAAAGTTTCAAAACTATAGTTACGACTATATATTGGTTGCATTCATTCCTAAAGTGGTTCAAAGCTATATTTAGAATATTATAATAATATATTCAACAATGGTTACTTCTTGGTCACCAATTTTGTCTACATTTCTCCAAATTCCCATTTGTACCAAAACGGGACGATTTTCTTCCCAAAGTTTCAAAACTATAGTTATGACTATATATTGGTTACATTCGTTTCTAAAGTGGTTCAAAGCTATATTTAGAATATTATACTAATATATTCAACAATGGTTACTTCTTGGTCACCAATTTTGTCTACATTTCTCCAAATTCCCATTTGTACCAAAACGGGACGATTTCGATCCCAAAGTTTCAAAACTATACTTAGGACTATATATTGGTTAGAATCCATTCTAAAGGGCTTCAAAGCTATATTTAGACTATTATACTAATATATTGAACTTTGGTTACTCTTTGGTCACCAATTTTGTCTACATTTCTTCAAATTTCAATTTGTACCAAAACGGGACGATTTCCTTCCCAAAGTTTCAAAACTATAGTTAGGACTATATATTGGTTAGAATCCCTTCTAAAGGGGTTCAAATCTATATTTAGACTATTATAGTAATATATTGAACTTTGGTTACTCCTTGGTCACCAATTTTGTTTACATTTCCTCAAATTCCCATTTGTACCAAAACGGGACGATTTTCTTCCCAAAGTTTCAAAACTATAGTTACGACTATATATTGGTTGCATTCGTTCCTAAAGTGGTTCAAAGCTATATTTAGAATATTATAATAATATATTCAACATTGGTTACTTCTTGGTCACCAATTTTGTCTACATTTCTCCAAATTCCCATTTGTACCAAAACGGGACGATTTTCTTCCCAAAGTTTCAAAACTATAGTTAGGACTATATGTTGGTTACATTCGTTTCTAATGTGGTTCAAAGCTATATTTAGAATATTATACTAATATATTCAACATTGGTTACTCCTTGATCACCAATTTTGTCTACATTTTTTCAAATTTCAATTTGTACCAAAACGGGACGATTTCCTTCCCAATGTTTCAAAACTATAGTTAGGACTATATATTGGTTACATTCGTTTCTAAAGTGGTTCAAAGCTATATTTAGAATATTATACTAATATATTCAACAATGGTTACTTCTTGGTCACCAATTTTGTCTACCTTTCTCCAAATTCCCATTTGTACCAAAACGGGACGATTTCGTTCCCAAAGTTTCAAAACTATACTTAGGACTATATATTGGTTAGAATCCATTCTAAAGGGCTTCAAAGCTATATTTAGACTATTATACTAATATATTGAACTTTGGTTACTCTTTGGTCACCAATTTTGTCTACATTTCTTCAAATTTCAATTTGTACCAAAACGGGACGATTTCCTTCCCAAAGTTTCAAAACTATAGTTAGGACTATATATTGGTTACATTCGTTTCTAAAGTGGTTCAAAGCTATATTTAGACTATTATAGTAATATATTGAACTTTGGTTACTCCTTGGTCACCAATTTTGTTTACATTTCTCCAAATTCCCATTTGTACCAAAACGGGACGATTTTCTTCCCAAAGTTTCAAAACTATAGTTAAGACTATATATTGGTTGCATTCATTCCTAAAGTGGTTCAAAGCTATATTTAGAATATTATAATAATATATTCAACAATGGTTACTTCTTGGTCACCAATTTTGTCTACATTTCTCCAAATTCCCATTTGTACCAAAACGGGACGATTTTCTTCCCAAAGTTTCAAAACTATAGTTATGACTATATATTGGTTACATTCGTTTCTAAAGTGGTTCAAAGCTATATTTAGAATATTATACTAATATATTCAACAATGGTTACTTCTTGGTCACCAATTTTGTCTACATTTCTCCAAATTCCCATTTGTACCAAAACAGGACGATTTTGTTCCCAAAGTTTCAAAACTATAGTTATGACTATATATTGGTTACATTCGTTTCTAAAGTGGTTCAAAGCTATATTTAGAATATTATACTAATATATTCAACAATGGTTACTTCTTGGTCACCAATTTTGTCTACATTTCTCCAAATTCCCATTTGTACCAAAACGGGACGATTTCGATCCCAAAGTTTCAAAACTATACTTAGGACTATATATTGGTTAGAATCCATTCTAAAGGGCTTCAAAGCTATATTTAGACTATTATACTAATATATTGAACTTTGGTTACTCTTTGGTCACCAATTTTGTCTACATTTCTTCAAATTTCAATTTGTACCAAAACGGGACGATTTCCTTCCCAAAGTTTCAAAACTATAGTTAGGACTATATATTGGTTAGAATCCCTTCTAAAGGGGTTCAAATCTATATTTAGACTATTATAGTAATATATTGAACTTTGGTTACTCCTTGGTCACCAATTTTGTTTACATTTCCTCAAATTCCCATTTGTACCAAAACGGGACGATTTTCTTCCCAAAGTTTCAAAACTATAGTTACGACTATATATTGGTTGCATTCGTTCCTAAAGTGGTTCAAAGCTATATTTAGAATATTATAATAATATATTCAACATTGGTTACTTCTTGGTCACCAATTTTGTCTACATTTCTCCAAATTCCCATTTGTACCAAAACGGGACGATTTTCTTCCCAAAGTTTCAAAACTATAGTTAGGACTATATATTGGTTACATTCGTTTCTAATGTGGTTCAAAGCTATATTTAGAATATTATACTAATATATTCAACATTGGTTACTCCTTGATCACCAATTTTGTCTACATTTTTTCAAATTTCAATTTGTACCAAAACGGGACGATTTCCTTCCCAATGTTTCAAAACTATAGTTAGGACTATATATTGGTTACATTCGTTTCTAAAGTGGTTCAAAGCTATATTTAGAATATTATACTAATATATTCAACAATGGTTACTTCTTGGTCACCAATTTTGTCTACCTTTCTCCAAATTCCCATTTGTACCAAAACGGGACGATTTCGTTCCCAAAGTTTCAAAACTATACTTAGGACTATATATTGGTTAGAATCCATTCTAAAGGGCTTCAAAGCTATATTTAGACTATTATACTAATATATTGAACTTTGGTTACTCTTTGGTCACCAATTTTGTCTACATTTCTTCAAATTTCAATTTGTACCAAAACGGGACGATTTCCTTCCCAAAGTTTCAAAACTATAGTTAGGACTATATATTGGTTACATTCGTTTCTAAAGTGGTTCAAAGCTATATTTAGACTATTATAGTAATATATTGAACTTTGGTTACTCCTTGGTCACCAATTTTGTTTACATTTCTCCAAATTCCCATTTGTACCAAAACGGGACGATTTTCTTCCCAAAGTTTCAAAACTATAGTTAAGACTATATATTGGTTGCATTCATTCCTAAAGTGGTTCAAAGCTATATTTAGAATATTATAATAATATATTCAACAATGGTTACTTCTTGGTCACCAATTTTGTCTACATTTCTCCAAATTCCCATTTGTACCAAAACGGGACGATTTTCTTCCCAAAGTTTCAAAACTATAGTTATGACTATATATTGGTTACATTCGTTTCTGAAGTGGTTCAAAGCTATATTTAGAATATTATACTAATATATTCAACAATGGTTACTTCTTGGTCACCAATTTTGTCTACATTTCTCCAAATTCCCATTTGTACCAAAACAGGACGATTTTGTTCCCAAAGTTTCAAAACTATAGTTATGACTATATATTGGTTACATTCGTTTCTAAAGTGGTTCAAAGCTATATTTAGAATATTATACTAATATATTCAACAATGGTTACTTCTTGGTCACCAATTTTGTCTACATTTCTCCAAATTCCCATTTGTACCAAAACGGGACGATTTCGATCCCAAAGTTTCAAAACTATACTTAGGACTATATATTGGTTAGAATCCATTCTAAAGGGCTTCAAAGCTATATTTAGACTATTATACTAATATATTGAACTTTGGTTACTCTTTGGTCACCAATTTTGTCTACATTTCTTCAAATTTCAATTTGTACCAAAACGGGACGATTTCCTTCCCAAAGTTTCAAAACTATAGTTAGGACTATATATTGGTTAGAATCCCTTCTAAAGGGGTTCAAATCTATATTTAGACTATTATAGTAATATATTGAACTTTGGTTACTCCTTGGTCACCAATTTTGTTTACATTTCCTCAAATTCCCATTTGTACCAAAACGGGACGATTTTCTTCCCAAAGTTTCAAAACTATAGTTACGACTATATATTGGTTGCATTCGTTCCTAAAGTGGTTCAAAGCTATATTTAGAATATTATAATAATATATTCAACATTGGTTACTTCTTGGTCACCAATTTTGTCTACATTTCTCCAAATTCCCATTTGTACCAAAACGGGACGATTTTCTTCCCAAAGTTTCAAAACTATAGTTAGGACTATATATTGGTTACATTCGTTTCTAATGTGGTTCAAAGCTATATTTAGAATATTATACTAATATATTCAACATTGGTTACTCCTTGATCACCAATTTTGTCTACATTTTTTCAAATTTCAATTTGTACCAAAACGGGACGATTTCCTTCCCAATGTTTCAAAACTATAGTTAGGACTATATATTGGTTACATTCGTTTCTAAAGTGGTTCAAAGCTATATTTAGAATATTATACTAATATATTCAACAATGGTTACTTCTTGGTCACCAATTTTGTCTACCTTTCTCCAAATTCCCATTTGTACCAAAACGGGACGATTTCGTTCCCAAAGTTTCAAAACTATACTTAGGACTATATATTGGTTAGAATCCATTCTAAAGGGCTTCAAAGCTATATTTAGACTATTATACTAATATATTGAACTTTGGTTACTCTTTGGTCACCAATTTTGTCTACATTTCTTCAAATTTCAATTTGTACCAAAACGGGACGATTTCCTTCCCAAAGTTTCAAAACTATAGTTAGGACTATATATTGGTTACATTCGTTTCTAAAGTGGTTCAAAGCTATATTTAGACTATTATAGTAATATATTGAACTTTGGTTACTCCTTGGTCACCAATTTTGTTTACATTTCTCCAAATTCCCATTTGTACCAAAACGGGACGATTTTCTTCCCAAAGTTTCAAAACTATAGTTAAGACTATATATTGGTTGCATTCATTCCTAAAGTGGTTCAAAGCTATATTTAGAATATTATACTAATATATTCAACAATGGTTACTTCTTGGTCACCAATTTTGTCTACATTTCTCCAAATTCCCATTTGTACCAAAACAGGACGATTTTGTTCCCAAAGTTTCAAAACTATAGTTACGACTATATATTGGTTACATTCGTTTCTAAAGTATTTCAAAGCTATATTTAGAATATTATACTAATATATTCAACATTGGTTACTACTTGATCACCAATTTTTTCTACATTTCTTCAAATTCCCATTTGTACCAAAACGGGACGATTTTCTTCCCAAAGTTTCAAAACTATACTTAGGACTATATATTGGTTAGAATCCATTCTAAAGGGCTTCAAAGCTATATTTAGACTATTTTACTAATATATTGAACTTTGGTAACTCCTTGGTCACCAATTTTGTCTACATTTCTTCAAATATCCATTTGTACCAAAACGAGACGATTTTCTTCCCAAAGTTTCAAAACTATAGTTAGGACTATATATTGGTGAGAATCCATTCTAAAGGGGTTCAAAGCTATATTTAAACTAATATACTAATATAATGACCTTTGGTTACTCCTTGGCCACCAATATGGTCTACATTTCTTCAAATTCCCATTTGCACCTAAACGGGACGATTTTCTTTCCAAAGTTTCAAAACTATAGTTAGGACTATATATTGGTTAGAATCCATTCTAAAGGGGTTCAAAGCTTAATTTAGACTATTATACTAATATATTGAACTTTGGTTACTCCTTGGTCACCAATTTTGTCTACATTTCTTCAAATTTCCATTTGTACCAAAACGGGACGATTTTCTTCCCAAAGTTTCAAAACTATAGTTAGGACTATATATTGGTTAGAATCCATTATAAAGGGGTTCAAAGCTATATTTAAACTAATATACTAATATAATGACCTTTGGTTACTCCTTGGTCACCAATTTGGTCTACATTTCTTCAAATTCCCATTTGCACCTAAACGGGACGATTTTCTTTCCAAAGTTTCAAAACTATAGTTAGGACTATATATTGGTTTGAATCCATTCTAAAGGGCTTCAAAGCTATATTTAGACTATTATACTAATATATTGAACTTTGGTTACTCTTTGGTCACCAATTTTGTCTACATTTCTTCAAATTTCAATTCGTACCAAAACGGGACGATTTCCTTCCCAAAGTTTCAAAACTATAGTTAGGACTATATATTGGTTAGAATCCCTTCTAAAGGGGTTCAAATCAATATTTAGACTATTATAGTAATATATTGAACTTTGGTTACTCCTTGGTCACCAATTTTGTTTACATTTCTCCAAATTCCCATTTGTACCAAAACGGGACGATTTTCTTCCCAAAGTTTCAAAACTATAGTTACGACTATATATTGGTTGCTTTCATTCCTAAAGTGGTTCAAAGCTATATTTAGAATATTATAATAATATATTCAACAATGGTTACTCCTTGGTCACCAATTTTGTTTACATTTCTCCAAATTCCCATTTGTACCAAAACGGGACGATTTTCTTCCCAAAGTTTCAAAACTATAGTTAAGACTATATATTGGTTGCATTCATTCCTAAAGTGGTTCAAAGCTATATTTAGAATATTATAATAATATATTCAACAATGGTTACTTCTTGGTCACCAATTTTGTCTACATTTCTCCAAATTCCCATTTGTACCAAAACGGGACGATTTTCTTCCCAAAGTTTCAAAACTATAGTTATGACTATATATTGGTTACATTCGTTTCTAAAGTGGTTCAAAGCTATATTTAGAATATTATACTAATATATTCAACAATGGTTACTTCTTGGTCACCAATTTTGTCTACATTTCTCCAAATTCCCATTTGTACCAAAACAGGACGATTTTGTTCCCAAAGTTTCAAAACTATAGTTACGACTATATATTGGTTACATTCGTTTCTAAAGTATTTCAAAGCTATATTTAGAATATTATACTAATATATTCAACATTGGTTACTACTTGATCACCAATTTTTTCTACATTTCTTCAAATTCCCATTTGTACCAAAACGGGACGATTTTCTTCCCAAAGTTTCAAAACTATACTTAGGACTATATATTGGTTAGAATCCATTCTAAAGGGCTTCAAAGCTATATTTAGACTATTTTACTAATATATTGAACTTTGGTAACTCCTTGGTCACCAATTTTGTCTACATTTCTTCAAATATCCATTTGTACCAAAACGAGACGATTTTCTTCCCAAAGTTTCAAAACTATAGTTAGGACTATATATTGGTGAGAATCCATTCTAAAGGGGTTCAAAGCTATATTTAAACTATTATACTAATATAATGACCTTTGGTTACTCCTTGGCCACCAATATGGTCTACATTTCTTCAAATTCCCATTTGCACCTAAACGGGACGATTTTCTTTCCAAAGTTTCAAAACTATAGTTAGGACTATATATTGGTTAGAATCCATTCTAAAGGGGTTCAAAGCTTAATTTAGACTATTATACTAATATATTGAACTTTGGTTACTCCTTGGTCACCAATTTTGTCTACATTTCTTCAAATTTCCATTTGTACCAAAACGGGACGATTTTCTTCCCAAAGTTTCAAAACTATAGTTAGGACTATATATTGGTTAGAATCCATTATAAAGGGGTTCAAAGCTATATTTAAACTAATATACTAATATAATGACCTTTGGTTACTCCTTGGTCACCAATTTGGTCTACATTTCTTCAAATTCCCATTTGCACCTAAACGGGACGATTTTCTTTCCAAAGTTTCAAAACTATAGTTAGGACTATATATTGGTTTGAATCCATTCTAAAGGGCTTCAAAGCTATATTTAGACTATTATACTAATATATTGAACTTTGGTTACTCTTTGGTCACCAATTTTGTCTACATTTCTTCAAATTTCAATTCGTACCAAAACGGGACGATTTCCTTCCCAAAGTTTCAAAACTATAGTTAGGACTATATATTGGTTAGAATCCCTTCTAAAGGGGTTCAAATCAATATTTAGACTATTATAGTAATATATTGAACTTTGGTTACTCCTTGGTCACCAATTTTGTTTACATTTCTCCAAATTCCCATTTGTACCAAAACGGGACGATTTTCTTCCCAAAGTTTCAAAACTATAGTTACGACTATATATTGGTTGCTTTCATTCCTAAAGTGGTTCAAAGCTATATTTAGAATATTATAATAATATATTCAACAATGGTTACTTCTTGGTCACCAATTTTGTCTACATTTCTCCAAATTCCCATTTGTACCAAAACGGGACGATTTTCTTCCCAAAGTTTCAAAACTATAGTTACGACTATATATTGGTTACATTCGTTTCTAAAGTGGTTCAAAGCTATATTTAGAATATTATACTAATATATTCAACATTGGTTACTAATTGATCACCAATTTTGTCTACATTTCTTCAAATTCCCATTTGTACCAAAACGGGACGATTTTCTTCCCAAAGTTTCAAAACTATAGTTACGACTATATATTGGTTGCATTCATTCCTAAAGTGGTTCAAAGATATATTTAGAATATTATAATAATATATTCAACAATGGTTACTTCTTGGTCACCAATTTTGTCTACATTTCTCCAAATTCCCATTTGTACCAAAACGGGACGATTTTCTTCCCAAAGTTTCAAAACTATAGTTACGACTATATATTGGTTACATTCGTTTCTAAAGTGGTTCAAAGCTATATTTAGAATATTATCCTAATACATTCAACATTGGTTACTACTTGATCACCAATTTTGTCTACATTTCTTCAAATTCCCATTTGTACCAAAACGGGACGATTTTCTTCCCAAAGTTTCAAAACTATACTTAGGACTATATATTGGTTAGAATCCATTCTAAAGGGCTTCAAAGTTATATTTAGACTATTTTACTAATATATTGAACTTTGGTAACTCCTTGGTCACCAATTTTGTCTACATTTCTTCAAATATCCATTTGTACCAAAACGAGACGATTTTCTTCCCAAAGTTTCAAAACTATAGTTAGGACTATATATTGGTTAGAATCCATTCTAAAGGGGTTCAAAGCTATATTTAAACTATTATACTAATATAATGACCTTTGGTTACTCCTTGGTCACCAATTTGGTCTACATTTCTTCAAATTCCCATTTGCACCTAAACGGGACGATTTTCTTTCCAAAGTTTCAAAACTATAGTTAGGACTATATATTGGTTAGAATCCATTCTAAAGGGGTTCAAAGCTTAATTTAGACTATTATACTAATATATTGAACTTTGGTTACTCCTTGGTCACCAATTTTGTCTACATTTCTTCAAATTCCCATTTGTACCAAAACAGGACGATTTCGTTCCCAAAGTTTCAAAACTATACTTAGGACTATAAATTGGTTAGAATCCATTCTAAAGGGCTTCAAAGCTATATTTAGACTATTATACTAATATATTGAACTTTGGTTACTCTTTGGTCACCAATTTTGTCTACATTTCTTCCAATTTCAATTTGTACCAAAACGGGACGATTTCCTTCCCAAAGTTTCAAAACTATAGTTAGGACTATATATGGGTTAGAATCCCTTCTAAAGGGGTTCAAATCTATATTTAGACTATTATAGTATTATATTGAACTTTGGTTTCTCCTTGGTCACCAATTTTGTTTACATTTCTCCAAATTCCCATTTGTACCAAAACGGGACGATTTTCTTCCCAAAGTTTCAAAACTATAGTTACGACTATATATTGGTTGCATTCATTCCTAAAGTGGTTCAAAGCTATATTTAGAATATTATAATAATATATTCAACAATGGTTACTTCTTGGTCACCAATTTTGTCTACATTTCTCCAAATTCCCATTTGTACCAAAACGGGACGATTTTCTTCCCAAAGTTTCAAAACTATAGTTATGACTATATATTGGTTACATTCGTTTCTAAAGTGGTTCAAAGCTATATTTAGAATATTATACTAATATATTCAACAATGGTTACTTCTTGGTCACCAATTTTGTCTACATTTCTCCAAATTCCCATTTGTACCAAAACGGGACGATTTTGTTCCCAAAGTTTCAAAACTATAGTTACGACTATATATTGGTTACATTCGTTTCTAAAGTATTTCAAAGCTATATTTAGAATATTATAATAATATATTCAACATTGGTTACTTCTTGGTCACCAATTTTGTCTACATTTCTTTAAATTCCCATTTGTACCAAAACGGGACGATTTTCTTCCCAAAGTTTCAAAACTATAGTTACGACTATATATTGGTTACATTCGTTTCTAATGTGGTTCAAAGCTATATTTAGAATATTATACTAATATATTCAACATTGGTTACTCCTTGATCACCAATTTTGTCTACATTTCTTCAAATTTCCATTTCTACCAAAACGGGACGATTTTCTTCCCAAAGTTTCAAAACTATAGTTAGGACTATATATTGGTTAGAATCCATTCTAAAGGGGTTCAAAGCTATATTTAGACTATTATACTAATATATTGAACTTTGGTTACTCCTTAATCACCAATTTTGTCTACATTTCTTCAAATTCCCATTTGTACCAAAACGGGACGATTTTCTTCCCAAAGTTTCAAAACTATAGTTAGGACTATATATTGGTTAGAATCCATTCTAAAGGGGTTGAAAGCTATATTTAGACTATTATACTAATATATTGAACTTTGGTTACTCCTTGATCACCAATTTTGTCTACATTTCTTCAAATTCCCATTTGTACCAAAACGGGACGATTTCGTTCCCAAAGTTTCAAAACTATACTTAGGACTATATATTGGTTAGAATCCATTCTAAAGGGCTTCAAAGCTATATTTAGACTATTATACTAATATATTAAATTTTGGTTACTCTTTGGTCACCAATTTTGTCTACATTTCTTCAAATTTCAATTTGTACCAAAACGGGACGATTTCCTTCCCAAAGTTTCAAAACTATAGTTAGGACTATATATTGGTTAGAATCCCTTCTAAAGGGGTTCAAATCTATATTTTAGACTATTATAGTAATATATTGAACTTTGGTTACTCCTTGGTCACCAATTTTGTTTACATTTCTCCAAATTCCCATTTGTACCAAAACGGGACGATTTTCTTCCTAAAGTTTCAAAACTATAGTTACGACTATATATTGGTTGCATTCATTCCTAAAGTGGTTCAAAGCTATATTTAGAATATTATAATAATATATTCAACAATGGTTACTTCTTGGTCACCAATTTTGTCTACATTTCTCCAAATTCCCATTTGTACCAAAACGGGACGATTTTCTTCCCAAAGTTTCAAAACTATAGTTATGACTATATATTGGTTACATTCGTTTCTAAAGTGGTTCAAAGCTATATTTAGAATATTATACTAATATATTCAACAATGGTTACTTCTTGGTCACCAATTTTGTCTACATTTCTCCAAATTCCCATTTGTACCAAAACGGGACGATTTTGTTCCCAAATTTTCAAAACTATAGTTACGACTATATATTGGTTACATTCGTTTCTAAAGTATTTCAAAGCTATATTTAGAATATTATACTAATATATTCAACATTGGTTACTACTTGATCACCAATTTTGTCTACATTTCTTCAAATTCCCATTTGTACCAAAACGGGACGATTTCCTTCCCAAAGTTTCAAAACTATACTTAGGACTATATATTGGTTAGAATCCATTCTAAAGGGCTTCAAAGCTATATTTAGACTATTTTACTAATATATTGAACTTTGGTAACTCCTTGGTCACCAATTTTGTCTACATTTCTTCAAATATCCATTTGTACCAAAACGAGACGATTTTCTTCCCAAAGTTTCAAAACTATAGTTAGGACTATATATTGGTTAGAATCCATTCTAAAGGGGTTCAAAGCTATATTTAAACTATTATACTAATATAATGACCTTTGGTTACTCCTTGGTCACCAATTTGGTCTACGATTCTTCAAATTCCCATTTGCACCTAAACGGGACGATTTTCTTTCCAAAGTTTCAAAACTATAGTTAGGACTATATATTGGTTAGAATCCATTCTAAAGGGCTTCAAAGCTATATTTAGACTATTATACTAATATATTGAACTTTGGTTACCCTTTGGTCACCAATTTTGTCTACATTTCTTCAAATTTCAATTTGTACCAAAACGGGACGATTTCCTTCCCAAAGTTTCAAAACTATAGTTAGGACTATATATTGGTTAGAATCCCTTCTAAAGGGGTTCAAATCTATATTTAGACTATTATAGTAATATATTGAACTTTGGTTACTCCTTGGTCACCAATTTTGTTTACATTTCTTCAAATTCCCATTTGTACCAAAACGGGACGATTTTCTTCCCAAAGTTTCAAAACTATAGTTACGACTATATATTGGTTACATTCGTTTCTAAAGTGGTTCAAAGCTATATTTAGAATATTATACTAATATATTCAACATTGGTTACTACTTGATCACCAATTTTGTCTACATTTCTTCAAATTCCCATTTGTACCAAAACGGGACGATTTTCTTCCCCAAGTTTCAAAACTCTACTTAGGACTATATATTGGTTAGAATCCATTCTAAAGGGGTTCAAATCTATATTTAGACTATTATAGTAATATATTGAACTTTGGTTACTCCTTGGTCACCAATTTTGTTTACATTTCCTCAAATTCCCATTTGTACCAAAACGGGACGATTTTCTTCCCAAAGTTTCAAAACTATAATTACGACTATATATTGGTTCCATTCGTTCCTAAAGTGGTTCAAAGCTATATTTAGAATATTATAATAATATATTCAACATTGGTTACTTCTTGGTCACCAATTTTGTCTACATTTCTCCAAATTCCCATTTGTACCAAAACGGGACGATTTTCTTCCCAAAGTTTCAAAACTATAGTTACGACTATATATTGGTTACATTCGTTTCTAAAGTGGTTCAAAGCTATATTTAGAATATTATCCTAATATATTCAACATTGGTTACTACTTGATCACCAATTTTGTCTACATTTCTTCAAAGTCCCATTTGTACCAAAACGGGACGATTTTCTTCCCAAAGTTTCAAAACTATACTTAGGACTATATATTGGTTAGAATCCATTCTATAGGGCTTCAAAGTTATATTTAGACTATTTTACTAATATATTGAACTTTGGTAACTCCTTGGTCACCAATTTTGTCTACATTTCTTCAAATATCCATTTGTACCAAAACGAGACGATTTTCTTCCCAAAGTTTCAAAACTATAGTTAGGACTATATATTGGTTAGAATCCATTCTAAAGGGGTTCAAAGCTATATTTAAACTATTATACTAATATAATGACCTTTGGTTACTCCTTGGTCACCAATTTGGTCTACATTTCTTCAAATTCCCATTTGCACCTAAACGGGACGATTTTCTTTCCAAAGTTTCAAAACTATAGTTAGGACTATATATTGGTTAGAATCCATTCTAAAGGGGTTCAAAGCTTAATTTAGACTATTATACTAATATATTGAACTTTGGTTACTCCTTGGTCACCAATTTTGTCTACATTTCTTCAAATTCCCATTTGTACCAAAACAGGACGATTTCGTTCCCAAAGTTTCAAAACTATACTTAGGACTATAAATTGGTTAGAATCCATTCTAAAGGGCTTCAAAGCTATATTTAGACTATTATACTAATATATTGAACTTTGGTTACTCTTTGGTCACCAATTTTGTCTACATTTCTTCAAATTTCAATTTGTACCAAAACGGGACGATTTCCTTCCCAAAGTTTCAAAACTATAGTTAGGACTATATATGGGTTAGAATCCCTTCTAAAGGGGTTCAAATCTATATTTAGACTATTATAGTATTATATTGAACTTTGGTTACTCCTTGGTCACCAATTTTGTTTACATTTCTCCAAATTCCCATTTGTACCAAAACGGGACGATTTTCTTCCCAAAGTTTCAAAACTATAGTTACGACTATATATTGGTTGCATTCATTCCTAAAGTGGTTCAAAGCTATATTTAGAATATTATAATAATATATTCAACAATGGTTACTTCTTGGTCACCAATTTTGTCTACATTTCTCCAAATTCCCATTTGTACCAAAACGGGACGATTTTCTTCCCAAAGTTTCAAAACTATAGTTATGACTATATATTGGTTACATTCGTTTCTAAAGTGGTTCAAAGCTATATTTAGAATATTATACTAATATATTCAACAATGGTTACTTCTTGGTCACCAATTTTGTCTACATTTCTCCAAATTCCCATTTGTACCAAAACGGGACGATTTTGTTCCCAAAACTATAGTTACGACTATATATTGGTTACATTCGTTTCTAAAGTATTTCAAAGCTATATTTAGAATATTATAATAATATATTCAACATTGGTTACTTCTTGGTCACCAATTTTGTCTACATTTCTTTAAATTCCCATTTGTACCAAAACGGGACGATTTTCTTCCCAAAGTTTCAAAACTATAGTTACGACTATATATTGGTTACATTCGTTTCTAAAGTGGTTCAAAGCTATATTTAGAATATTATACTAATATATTCAACATTGGTTACTCCTTGATCACCAATTTTGTCTACATTTCTTCAAATTTCCATTTCTACCAAAACGGGACGATTTTCTTCCCAAAGTTTCAAAACTATAGTTAGGACTATATATTGGTTAGAATCCATTCTAAAGGGGTTCAAAGCTATATTTAGACTATTATACTAATATATTGAACTTTGGTTACTCCTTAATCACCAATTTTGTCTACATTTCTTCAAATTCCCATTTGTACCAAAACGGGACGATTTTCTTCCCAAAGTTTCAAAACTATAGTTAGGACTATATATTGGTTAGAATCCATTCTAAAGGGGTTCAAAGCTATATTTAGACTATTATACTAATATATTGAACTTTGGTTACTCCTTGATCACCAATTTTGTCTACATTTCTTCAAATTCCCATTTGTACCAAAACGGGACGATTTCGTTCCCAAAGTTTCAAAACTATACTTAGGACTATATATTGGTTAGAATCCATTCTAAAGGGCTTCAAAGCTATATTTAGACTATTATACTAATATATTAAATTTTGGTTACTCTTTGGTCACCAATTTTGTCTACATTTCTTCAAATTTCAATTTGTACCAAAACGGGACGATTTCCTTCCCAAAGTTTCAAAACTATAGTTAGGACTATATATTGGTTAGAATCCCTTCTAAAGGGGTTCAAATCTATATTTTAGACTATTATAGTAATATATTGAACTTTGGTTACTCCTTGGTCACCAATTTTGTTTACATTTCTCCAAATTCCCATTTGTACCAAAACGGGACGATTTTCTTCCCAAAGTTTCAAAACTATAGTTACGACTATATATTGGTTACATTCGTTTCTAAAGTGGTTCAAAGCTATATTTAGAATATTATCCTAATATATTCAACATTGTTTACTACTTGATCACCAATTTTGTCTACATTTCTTCAAATTCCCATTTGTACCAAAACGGGACAATTTTCTTCTTAAAGTTTCAAAACTATAGTTAGGACTATATATTGGTTAGAATCCATTCTAAAGGGCTTCAAAGTTATATTTAGACTATTTTACTAATATATTGAACTTTGGTAACTCCTTGGTCACCAATTTTGTCTACATTTCTTCAAATATCCATTTGTACCAAAACGAGACGATTTTCTTCCCAAAGTTTCAAAACTATAGTTAGGACTATATATTGGTTAGAATCCATTCTAAAGGGGTTCAAAGCTATATTTAAACTATTATACTAATATAATGACCTTTGGTTACTCCTTGGTCACCAATTTGGTCTACATTTCTTCAAATTCCCATTTGCACCTAAACGGGACGATTTTCTTTCCAAAGTTTCAAAACTATAGTTAGGACTATATATTGGTTAGAATCCATTCTAAAGGGCTTCAAAGCTTAATTTAGACTATTATACTAATATATTGAACTTTGGTTACTCCTTGGTCACCAATTTTGTCTACATTTCTTCAAATTCCCATTTGTACCAAAACAGGACGATTTCGTTCCCAAAGTTTCAAAACTATACTTAGGACTATAAATTGGTTAGAATCCATTCTAAAGGGCTTCAAAGCTATATTTAGACTATTATACTAATATATTGAACTTTGGTTACTCTTTGGTCACCAATTTTGTCTACATTTCTTCAAATTTCAATTTGTACCAAAACGGGACGATTTCCTTTCCAAAGTTTCAAAACTATAGTTAGGACTATATATGGGTTAGAATCCCTTCTAAAGGGGTTCAAATCTATATTTAGACTATTATAGTATTATATTGAACTTTGGTTACTCCTTGGTCACCAATTTTGTTTACATTTCTCCAAATTCCCATTTGTACCAAAACGGGACGATTTTCTTCCCAAAGTTTCAAAACTATAGTTACGACTATATATTGGTTGCATTCATTCCTAAAGTGGTTCAAAGCTATATTTAGAATATTATAATAATATATTCAACAATGGTTACTTCTTGGTCACCAATTTTGTCTACATTTCTCCAAATTCCCATTTGTACCAAAACGGGACGATTTTCTTCCCAAAGTTTCAAAACTATAGTTATGACTATATATTGGTTACATTCGTTTCTAAAGTGGTTCAAAGCTATATTTAGAATATTATACTAATATATTCAACAATGGTTACTTCTTGGTCACCAATTTTGTCCACATTTCTCCAAATTCCCATTTGTACCAAAACGGGACGATTTTGTTCCCAAAGTTTCAAAACTATAGTTACGACTATATATTGGTTACATTCGATTCTAAAGTATTTCAAAGCTATATTTAGAATATTATAATAATATATTCAACATTGGTTACTTCTTGGTCACCAATTTTGTCTACATTTCTTTAAATTCCCATTTGTACCAAAACGGGACGATTTTCTTCCCAAAGTTTCAAAACTATAGTTACGACTATATATTGGTTACATTCGTTTCTAAAGTGGTTCAAAGCTATATTTAGAATATTATACTAATATATTCAACATTGGTTACTCCTTGATCACCAATTTTGTCTACATTTCTTCAAATTTCCATTTCTACCAAAACGGGACGATTTTCTTCCCAAAGTTTCAAAACTATAGTTAGGACTATATATTGGTTAGAATCCATTCTAAAGGGGATTAAAGCTATATTTAGACTATTATACTAATATATTGAACTTTGGTTACTCCTTAATCACCAATTTTGTCTACATTTCTTCAAATTCCCATTTGTACCAAAACGGGACGATTTTCTTCCCAAAGTTTCAAAACTATAGTTAGGACTATATATTGGTTAGAATCCATTCTAAAGGGGTTCAAAGCTATATTTAGACTATTATACTAATATATTGAACTTTGGTTACTCCTTGATCACCAATTTTGTCTACATTTCTTCAAATTCCCATTTGTACCAAAACGGGACGATTTCGTTCCCAAAGTTTCAAAACTATACTTAGGACTATATATTGGTTAGAATCCATTCTAAAGGGCTTCAAAGCTATATTTAGACTATTATACTAATATATTAAATTTTGGTTACTCTTTGGTCACCAATTTTGTCTACATTTCTTCAAATTTCAATTTGTACCAAAACGGGACGATTTCCTTCCCAAAGTTTCAAAACTATAGTTAGGACTATATATTGGTTAGAATCCCTTCTAAAGGGGTTCAAATCTATATTTTAGACTATTATAGTAATATATTGAACTTTGGTTACTCCTTGGTCACCAATTTTGTTTACATTTCTCCAAATTCCCATTTGTACCAAAACGGGACGATTTTCTTCCCAAAGTTTCAAAACTATAGTTACGACTATATATTGGTTACATTCGTTTCTAAAGTGGTTCAAAGCTATATTTAGAATATTATACTAATATATTCAACATTGGTTACTCCTTGATCACCAATTTTGTCTACATTTCTTCAAATTTCCATTTCTACCAAAACGGGACGATTTTCTTCCCAAAGTTTCAAAACTATAGTTAGGACTATATATTGGTTAGAATCCATTCTAAAGGGGTTCAAAGCTATATTTAGACTATTATACTAATATATTGAACTTTGGTTACTCCTTAATCACCAATTTTGTCTACATTTCTTCAAATTCCCATTTGTACCAAAACGGGACGATTTTCTTCCCAAAGTTTCAAAACTATAGTTAGGACTATATATTGGTTAGAATCCATTCTAAAGGGGTTCAAAGCTATATTTAGACTATTATACTAATATATTGAACTTTGGTTACTCCTTGATCACCAATTTTGTCTACATTTCTTCAAATTCCCATTTGTACCAAAACGGGACGATTTCGTTCCCAAAGTTTCAAAACTATACTTAGGACTATATATTGGTTAGAATCCATTCTAACGGGCTTCAAAGCTATATTTAGACTATTATACTAATATATTAAATTTTGGTTACTCTTTGGTCACCAATTTTGTCTACATTTCTTCAAATTTCAATTTGTACCAAAACGGGACGATTTCCTTCCCAAAGTTTCAAAACTATAGTTAGGACTATATATTGGTTAGAATCCCTTCTAAAGGGGTTCAAATCTATATTTTAGACTATTATAGTAATATATTGAACTTTGGTTACTCCTTGGTCACCAATTTTGTTTACATTTCTCCAAATTCCCATTTGTACCAAAACGGGACGATTTTCTTCCCAAAGTTTCAAAACTATAGTTACGACTATATATTGGTTGCATTCATTCCTAAAGTGGTTCAAAGCTATATTTAGAATATTATAATAATATATTCAACAATGGTTACTTCTTGGTCACCAATTTTGTCTACATTTCTCCAAATTCCCATTTGTACCAAAACGGGACGATTTTCTTCCCAAAGTTTCAAAACTATAGTTATGACTATATATTGGTTACATTCGTTTCTAAAGTGGTTCAAAGCTATATTTAGAATATTATACTAATATATTCAACAATGGTTACTTCTTGGTCACCAATTTTGTCTACATTTCTCCAAATTCCCATTTGTACCAAAACGGGACGATTTTGTTCCCAAAGTTTCAAAACTATAGTTACGACTATATATTGGTTACATTCGTTTCTAAAGTATTTCAAAGCTATATTTAGAATATTATAATAATATATTCAACATTGGTTACTTCTTGGTCACCAATTTTGTCTACATTTCTTTAAATTCCCATTTGTACCAAAACGGGACGATTTTCTTCCCAAAGTTTCAAAACTATAGTTACGACTATATATTGGTTACATTCGTTTCTAAAGTGGTTCAAAGCTATATTTAGAATATTATACTAATATATTCAACATTGGTTACTCCTTGATCACCAATTTTGTCTACATTTCTTCAAATTCCCATTTGTACCAAAACGGGACGATTTCGTTCCCAAAGTTTCAAAACTATACTTAGGACTATATATTGGTTAGAATCCATTCTAAAGGGCTTCAAAGCTATATTTAGACTATTATACTAATATATTAAATTTTGGTTACTCTTTGGTCACCAATTTTGTCTACATTTCTTCAAATTTCAATTTGTACCAAAACGGGACGATTTCCTTCCCAAAGTTTCAAAACTATAGTTAGGACTATATATTGGTTAGAATCCCTTCTAAAGGGGTTCAAATCTATATTTTAGACTATTATAGTAATATATTGAACTTTGGTTACTCCTTGGTCACCAATTTTGTTTACATTTCTCCAAATTCCCATTTGTACCAAAACGGGACGATTTTCTTCCCAAAGTTTCAAAACTATAGTTACGACTATATATTGGTTACATTCGTTTCTAAAGTGGTTCAAAGCTATATTTAGAATATTATCCTAATATATTCAACATTGGTTACTACTTGATCACCAATTTTGTCTACATTTCTTCAAATTCCCATTTGTACCAAAACGGGACGATTTTCTTCCCAAAGTTTCAAAACTATACTTAGGACTATATATTGGTTAGAATCCATTCTAAAGGGCTTCAAACTTATATTTAGACTATTTTACTAATATATTGAACTTTGGTAACTCCTTGGTCACCAATTTTGTCTACATTTCTTCAAATATCCATTTGTACCAAAACGAGACGATTTTCTTCCCAAAGTTTCAAAACTATAGTTAGGACTATATATTGGTTAGAATCCATTCTAAAGGGGTTCAAAGCTATATTTAAACTATTATACTAATATAATGACCTTTGGTTACTCCTTGGTCACCAATTTGGTCTACATTTCTTCAAATTCCCATTTGCACCTAAACGGGACGATTTTCTTTCCAAAGTTTCAAAACTATAGTTAGGACTATATATTGGTTAGAATCCATTCTAAAGGGGTTCAAAGCTTAATTTAGACTATTATACTAATATATTGAACTTTGGTTACTCCTTGGTCACCAATTTTGTCTACATTTCTTCAAATTCCCATTTGTACCAAAACAGGACGATTTCGTTCCCAAAGTTTCAAAACTATACTTAGGACTATAAATTGGTTAGAATCCATTCTAAAGGGCTTCAAAGCTATATTTAGACTATTATACTAATATATTGAACTTTGGTTACTCTTTGGTCACCAATTTTGTCTACATTTCTTCAAATTTCAATTTGTACCAAAACGGGACGATTTCCTTCCCAAAGTTTCAAAACTATAGTTAGGACTATATATGGGTTAGAATCCCTTCTAAAGGGGTTCAAATCTATATTTAGACTATTATAGTATTATATTGAACTTTGGTTACTCCTTGGTCACCAATTTTGTCTACATTTCTCCAAATTCCCATTTGTACCAAAACGGGACGATTTTCTTCCCAAAGTTTCAAAACTATAGTTACGACTATATATTGGTTGCATTCATTCCTAAAGTGGTTCAAAGCTATATTTAGAATATTATAATAATATATTCAACAATGGTTACTTCTTGGTCACCAATTTGGTCTACATTTCTCCAAATTCCCATTTGTACCAAAACGGGACAATTTTGTTCCCAAAGTTTCAAAACTATAGTTACGACTATATATTGGTTACATTCGTTTCTAAAGTATTTCAAAGCTATATTTAGAATATTATAATAATATATTCAACATTGGTTACTTCTTGGTCACCAATTTTGTCTACATTTCTCAAAATTCCCATTTGTACCAAAACGGGACGATTTTGTTCCCAAAGTTTCAAAACTATAGTTACGACTATATATTGGTTACATTCGTTTCTAAAGTATTTCAAAGCTATATTTAGAATATTATAATAATATATTCAACATTGGTTACTTCTTGGTCACCAATTTTGTCTACATTTCTTTAAATTCCCATTTGTACCAAAACGGGACGATTTTCTTCCCAAAGTTTCAAAACTATAGTTACGACTATATATTGGTTACATTCGTTTCTAAAGTGGTTCAAAGCTATATTTAGAATATTATACTAATATATTCAACATTGGTTACTCCTTGATCACCAATTTTGTCTACATTTCTTCAAATTTCCATTTCTACCAAAACGGGACGATTTTCTTCCCAAAGTTTCAAAACTATAGTTAGGACTATATATTGGTTAGAATCCATTCTAAAGGGGATTAAAGCTATATTTAGACTATTATACTAATATATTGAACTTTGGTTACTCCTTAATCACCAATTTTGTCTACATTTCTTCAAATTCCCATTTGTACCAAAACGGGACGATTTTCTTCCCAAAGTTTCAAAACTATAGTTAGGACTATATATTGGTTAGAATCCATTCTAAAGGGGTTCAAAGCTATATTTAGACTATTATACTAATATATTGAACTTTGGTTACTCCTTGATCACCAATTTTGTCTACATTTCTTCAAATTCCCATTTGTACCAAAACGGGACGATTTCGTTCCCAAAGTTTCAAAACTATACTTAGGACTATATATTGGTTAGAATCCATTCTAAAGGGCTTCAAAGCTATATTTAGACTATTATACTAATATATTAAATTTTGGTTACTCTTTGGTCACCAATTTTGTCTACATTTCTTCAAATTTCAATTTGTACCAAAACGGGACGATTTCCTTCCCAAAGTTTCAAAACTATAGTTAGGACTATATATGGGTTAGAATCCCTTCTAAAGGGGTTCAAATCTATATTTAGACTATTATAGTATTATATTGAACTTTGGTTACTCCTTGGTCACCAATTTTGTCTACATTTCTCCAAATTCCCATTTGTACCAAAACGCGACGATTTTCTTCCCAAAGTTTCAAAACTATAGTTACGACTATATATTGGTTGCATTCATTCCTAAAGTGGTTCAAAGCTATATTTAGAATATTATAATAATATATTCAACAATGGTTACTTCTTGGTCACCAATTTGGTCTACATTTCTCCAAATTCCCATTTGTACCAAAACGGGACAATTTTGTTCCCAAAGTTTCAAAACTATAGTTACGACTATATATTGGTTACATTCGTTTCTAAAGTATTTCAAAGCTATATTTAGAATATTATAATAATATATTCAACATTGGTTACTTCTTGGTCACCAATTTTGTCTACATTTCTCCAAATTCCCATTTGTACCAAAACGGGACGATTTTGTTCCCAAAGTTTCAAAACTATAGTTACGACTATATATTGGTTACATTCGTTTCTAAAGTATTTCAAAGCTATATTTAGAATATTATAATAATATATTCAACATTGGTTACTTCTTGGTCACCAATTTTGTCTACATTTCTTTAAATTCCCATTTGTACCAAAACGGGACGATTTTCTTCCCAAAGTTTCAAAACTATAGTTACGACTATATATTGGTTACATTCGTTTCTAAAGTGGTTCAAAGCTATATTTAGAATATTATACTAATATATTCAACATTGGTTACTCCTTGATCACCAATTTTGTCTACATTTCTTCAAATTTCCATTTCTACCAAAACGGGACGATTTTCTTCCCAAAGTTTCAAAACTATAGTTAGGACTATATATTGGTTAGAATCCATTCTAAAGGGGATTAAAGCTATATTTAGACTATTATACTAATATATTGAACTTTGGTTACTCCTTAATCACCAATTTTGTCTACATTTCTTCAAATTCCCATTTGTACCAAAACGGGACGATTTTCTTCCCAAAGTTTCAAAACTATAGTTAGGACTATATATTGGTTAGAATCCATTCTAAAGGGGTTCAAAGCTATATTTAGACTATTATACTAATATATTGAACTTTGGTTACTCCTTGATCACCAATTTTGTCTACATTTCTTCAAATTCCCATTTGTACCAAAACGGGACGATTTCGTTCCCAAAGTTTCAAAACTATACTTAGGACTATATATTGGTTAGAATCCATTCTAAAGGGCTTCAAAGCTATATTTAGACTATTATACTAATATATTAAATTTTGGTTACTCTTTGGTCACCAATTTTGTCTACATTTCTTCAAATTTCAATTTGTACCAAAACGGGACGATTTCCTTCCCAAAGTTTCAAAACTATAGTTAGGACTATATATTGGTTAGAATCCCTTCTAAAGGGGTTCAAATCTATATTTTAGACTATTATAGTAATATATTGAACTTTGGTTACTCCTTGGTCACCAATTTTGTTTACATTTCTCCAAATTCCCATTTGTACCAAAACGGGACGATTTTCTTCCCAAAGTTTCAAAACTATAGTTACGACTATATATTGGTTACATTCGTTTCTAAAGTGGTTCAAAGCTATATTTAGAATATTATCCTAATATATTCAACATTGGTTACTACTTGATCACCAATTTTGTCTACATTTCTTCAAATTCCCATTTGTACCAAAACGGGACGATTTTCTTCCCAAAGTTTCAAAACTATACTTAGGACTATATATTGGTTAGAATCCATTCTAAAGGGCTTCAAAGTTATATTTAGACTATTTTACTAATATATTGAACTTTGGTAACTCCTTGGTCACCAATTTTGTCTACATTTCTTCAAATATCCATTTGTACCAAAACGAGACGATTTTCTTCCCAAAGTTTCAAAACTATAGTTAGGACTATATATTGGTTAGAATCCATTCTAAAGGGGTTCAAAGCTATATTTAAACTATTATACTAATATAATGACCTTTGGTTACTCCTTGGTCACCAATTTGGTCTACATTTCTTCGAATTCCCATTTGCACCTAAACGGGACGATTTTCTTTCCAAAGTTTCAAAACTATAGTTAGGACTATATATTGGTTAGAATCCATTCTAAAGGGGTTCAAAGCTTAATTTAGACTATTATACTAATATATTGAACTTTGGTTACTCCTTGATCACCAATTTTGTCTACATTTCTTCAAATTCCCATTTGTACCAAAACGGGACGATTTCGTTCCCAAAGTTTCAAAACTATACTTAGGACTATATATTGGTTAGAATCCATTCTAACGGGCTTCAAAGCTATATTTAGACTATTATACTAATATATTAAATTTTTGTTACTCTTTGGTCACCAATTTTGTCTACATTTCTTCAAATTTCAATTTGTACCAAAACGGGACGATTTCCTTCCCAAAGTTTCAAAACTATAGTTAGGACTATATATTGGTTAGAATCCCTTCTAAAGGGGTTCAAATCTATATTTTAGACTATTATAGTAATATATTGAACTTTGGTTACTCCTTGGTCACCAATTTTGTTTACATTTCTCCAAATTCCCATTTGTACCAAAACGGGACGATTTTCTTCCCAAAGTTTCAAAACTATAGTTACGACTATATATTGGTTACATTCGTTTCTAAAGTGGTTCAAAGCTATATTTAGAATATTATACTAATATATTCAACATTGGTTACTCCTTGATCACCAATTTTGTCTACATTTCTTCAAATTTCCATTTCTACCAAAACGGGACGATTTTCTTCCCAAAGTTTCAAAACTATAGTTAGGACTATATATTGGTTAGAATCCATTCTAAAGGGGTTCAAAGCTATATTTAGACTATTATACTAATATATTGAACTTTGGTTACTCCTTAATCACCAATTTTGTCTACATTTCTTCAAATTCCCATTTGTACCAAAACGGGATGATTTTCTTCCCAAAGTTTCAAAACTATAGTTAGGACTATATATTGGTTAGAATCCATTCTAAAGGGGTTCAAAGCTATATTTAGACTATTATACTAATATATTGAACTTTGGTTACTCCTTGATCACCAATTTTGTCTACATTTCTTCAAATTCCCATTTGTACCAAAACGGGACGATTTCGTTCCCAAAGTTTCAAAACTATACTTAGGACTATATATTGGTTAGAATCCATTCTAACGGGCTTCAAAGCTATATTTAGACTATTATACTAATATATTAAATTTTGGTTACTCTTTGGTCACCAATTTTGTCTACATTTCTTCAAATTTCAATTTGTACCAAAACGGGACGATTTCCTTCCCAAAGTTTCAAAACTATAGTTAGGACTATATATTGGTTAGAATCCCTTCTAAAGGGGTTCAAATCTATATTTTAGACTATTATAGTAATATATTGAACTTTGGTTACTCCTTGGTCACCAATTTTGTTTACATTTCTCCAAATTCCCATTTGTACCAAAACGGGACGATTTTCTTCCCAAAGTTTCAAAACTATAGTTACGACTATATATTGGTTGCATTCATTCCTAAAGTGGTTCAAAGCTATATTTAGAATATTATAATAATATATTCAACAATGGTTACTTCTTGGTCACCAATTTTGTCTACATTTCTCCAAATTCCCATTTGTACCAAAACGGGACGATTTTCTTCCCAAAGTTTCAAAACTATAGTTATGACTATATATTGGTTACATTCGTTTCTAAAGTGGTTCAAAGCTATATTTAGAATATTATACTAATATATTCAACAATGGTTACTTCTTGGTCACCAATTTTGTCTACATTTCTCCAAATTCCCATTTGTACCAAAACGGGACGATTTTGTTCCCAAAGTTTCAAAACTATAGTTACGACTATATATTGGTTACATTCGTTTCTAAAGTATTTCAAAGCTATATTTAGAATATTATAATAATATATTCAACATTGGTTACTTCTTGGTCACCAATTTTGTCTACATTTCTTTAAATTCCCATTTGTACCAAAACGGGACGATTTTCTTCCCATAGTTTCAAAACTATAGTTACGACTATATATTGGTTACATTCGTTTCTAAAGTGGTTCAAAGCTATATTTAGAATATTATACTAATATATTCAACATTGGTTACTCCTTGATCACCAATTTTGTCTACATTTCTTCAAATTTCCATTTCTACCAAAACGGGACGATTTTCTTCCCAAAGTTTCAAAACTATAGTTAGGACTATATATTGGTTAGAATCCATTCTAAAGGGGATTAAAGCTATATTTAGACTATTATACTAATATATTGAACTTTGGTTACTCCTTAATCACCAATTTTGTCTACATTTCTTCAAATTCCCATTTGTACCAAAACGGGACGATTTTCTTCCCAAAGTTTCAAAACTATAGTTAGGACTATATATTGGTTAGAATCCATTCTAAAGGGGTTCAAAGCTATATTTAGACTATTATACTAATATATTGAACTTTGGTTACTCCTTGATCACCAATTTTGTCTACATTTCTTCAAATTCCCATTTGTACCAAAACGGGACGATTTCGTTCCCAAAGTTTCAAAACTATACTTAGGACTATATATTGGTTAGAATCCATTCTAAAGGGCTTCAAAGCTATATTTAGACTATTATACTAATATATTAAATTTTGGTTACTCTTTGGTCACCAATTTTGTCTACATTTCTTCAAATTTCAATTTGTACCAAAACGGGACGATTTCCTTCCCAAAGTTTCAAAACTATAGTTAGGACTATATATTGGTTAGAATCCCTTCTAAAGGGGTTCAAATCTATATTTTAGACTATTATAGTAATATATTGAACTTTGGTTACTCCTTGGTCACCAATTTTGTTTACATTTCTCCAAATTCCCATTTGTACCAAAACGGGACGATTTTCTTCCCAAAGTTTCAAAACTATAGTTACGACTATATATTGGTTACATTAGTTTCTAAAGTGGTTCAAAGCTATATTTAGAATATTATCCTAATATATTCAACATTGGTTACTACTTGATCACCAATTTTGTCTACATTTCTTCAAATTCCCATTTGTACCAAAACGGGACGATTTTCTTCCCAAAGTTTCAAAACTATACTTAGGACTATATATTGGTTAGAATCCATTCTAAAGGGCTTCAAAGTTATATTTAGACTATTTTACTAATATATTGAACTTTGGTAACTCCTTGGTCACCAATTTTGTCTACATTTCTTCAAATATCCATTTGTACCAAAACGAGACGATTTTCTTCCCAAAGTTTCAAAACTATAGTTAGGACTATATATTGGTTAGAATCCATTCTAAAGGGGTTCAAAGCTATATTTAAACTATTATACTAATATAATGACCTTTGGTTACTCCTTGGTCACCAATTTGGTCTACATTTCTTCAAATTCCCATTTACACCTAAACGGGACGATTTTCTTTCCAAAGTTTCAAAACTATAGTTAGGACTATATATTGGTTAGAATCCATTCTAAAGGGGTTCAAAGCTTAATTTAGACTATTATACTAATATATTGAACTTTGGTTACTCCTTGGTCACCAATTTTGTCTACATTTCTTCAAATTCCCATTTGTACCAAAACAGGACGATTTCGTTCCCAAAGTTTCAAAACTATACTTAGGACTATAAATTGGTTAGAATCCATTCTAAAGGGCTTCAAAGCTATATTTAGACTATTATACTAATATATTGAACTTTGGTTACTCTTTGGTCACCAATTTTGTCTACATTTCTTCAAATTTCAATTTGTACCAAAACGGGACGATTTCCTTCCCAAAGTTTCAAAACTATAGTTAGGACTATATATGGGTTAGAATCCCTTCTAAAGGGGTTCAAATCTATATTTAGACTATTATAGTATTATATTGAACTTTGGTTACTCCTTGGTCACCAATTTTGTCTACATTTCTCCAAATTCCCATTTGTACCAAAACGGGACGATTTTCTTCCCAAAGTTTCAAAACTATAGTTACGACTATATATTGGTTGCATTCATTCCTAAAGTGGTTCAAAGCTATATTTAGAATATTATAATAATATATTCAACAATGGTTACTTCTTGGTCACCAATTTTGTCTACATTTCTCCAAATTCCCATTTGTACCAAAACGGGACAATTTTGTTCCCAAAGTTTCAAAACTATAGTTACGACTATATATTGGTTACATTCGTTTCTAAAGTATTTCAAAGCTATATTTAGAATATTATAATAATATATTCAACATTGGTTACTTCTTGGTCACCAATTTTGTCTACATTTCTTTAAATTCCCATTTGTACCAAAACGGGACGATTTTCTTCCCAAAGTTTCAAAACTATAGTTACGACTATATATTGGTTACATTCGTTTCTAAAGTGGTTCAAAGCTATATTTAGAATATTATACTAATATATTCAACATTGGTTACTCCTTGATCACCAATTTTGTCTACATTTCTTCAAATTTCCATTTCTATCAAAACGGGACGATTTTCTTCCCAAAGTTTCAAAACTATAGTTAGGACTATATATTGGTTAGAATCCATTCTAAAGGGGTTCAAAGCTATATTTAGACTATTATACTAATATATTGAACTTTGGTTACTCCTTAATCACCAATTTTGTCTACATTTCTTCAAATTCCCATTTGTACCAAAACGGGACGATTTTCTTCCCAAAGTTTCAAAACTATAGTTAGGACTATATATTGGTTAGAATCCATTCTAAAGGGGTTCAAAGCTATATTTAGACTATTATACTAATATATTGAACTTTGGTTACTCCTTGATCACCAATTTTGTCTACATTTCTTCAAATTCCCATTTGTACCAAAACGGGACGATTTCGTTCCCAAAGTTTCAAAACTATACTTAGGACTATATATTGGTTAGAATCCATTCTAACGGGCTTCAAAGCTATATTTAGACTATTATACTAATATATTAAATTTTGGTTACTCTTTGGTCACCAATTTTGTCTACATTTCTTCAAATTTCAATTTGTACCAAAACGGGATGATTTCCTTCCCAAAGTTTCAAAACTATAGTTAGGACTATATATTGGTTAGAATCCCTTCTAAAGGGGTTCAAATCTATATTTTAGACTATTATAGTAATATATTGAACTTTGGTTACTCCTTGGTCACCAATTTTGTTTACATTTCTCCAAATTCCCATTTGTACCAAAACGGGACGATTTTCTTCCCAAAGTTTCAAAACTATAGTTACGACTATATATTGGTTGCATTCATTCCTAAAGTGGTTCAAAGCTATATTTAGAATATTATAATAATATATTCAACAATGGTTACTTCTTGGTCACCAATTTTGTCTACATTTCTCCAAATTCCCATTTGTACCAAAACGGGACGATTTTCTTCCCAAAGTTTCAAAACTATAGTTATGACTATATATTGGTTACATTCGTTTCTAAAGTATTTCAAAGCTATATTTAGAATATTATACTAATATATTCAACATTGGTTACTACTTGATCACCAATTTTGTCTACATTTCTTCAAATTCCCATTTGTACCAAAACGGGACGATTTCCTTCCCAAAGTTTCAAAACTATACTTAGGACTATATATTGGTTAGAATCCATTCTAAAGGGCTTCAAAGCTATATTTAGACTATTTTACTAATATATTGAACTTTGGTAACTCCTTGGTCACCAATTTTGTCTACATTTCTTCAAATATCCATTTGTACCAAAACGAGACGATTTTCTTCCCAAAGTTTCAAAACTATAGTTAGGACTATATATTGGTTAGAATCCATTCTAAAGGGGTTCAAAGCTATATTTAAACTATTATACTAATATAATGACCTTTGGTTACTCCTTGGTCACCAATTTGGTCTACATTTCTTCAAATTCCCATTTGCACCTAAACGGGACGATTTTCATTCCAAAGTTTCAAAACTATAGTTAGGACTATATATTGGTTAGAATCCATTCTAAAGGGGTTCAAAGCTTAATTTAGACTATTATACTAATATATTGAACTTTGGTTACTCCTTGGTCACCAATTTGGTCTACATTTCTTCAAATTCCCATTTGCACCTAAACGGGACGATTTTCTTTCCAAAGTTTCAAAACTATAGTTAGGACTATATATTGGTTAGAATCCATTCTAAAGGGCTTCAAAGCTATATTTAGACTATTATACTAATATATTGAACTTTGGTTACTCTTTGGTCACCAATTTTGTCTACATTTCTTCAAATTTCAATTTGTACCAAAACGGGACGATTTCCTTCCCAAAGTTTCAAAACTATAGTTAGGACTATATATTGGTTAGAATCCCTTCTAAAGGGGTTCAAATCTATATTTAGACTATTATAGTAATATTATGAACTTTGGTTACTCCTTGGTCACCAATTTTGTTTACATTTCTTCAAATTCCCATTTGTACCAAAACGGGACGATTTTCTTCCCAAAGTTTCAAAACTATAGTTACGACTATATATTGGTTACATTCGTTTCTAAAGTGGTTCAAAGCTATATTTAGAATATTATACTAATATATTCAACATTGGTTACTACTTGATCACCAATTTTGTCTACATTTCTTCAAATTCCCATTTGTACCAAAACGGGACGATTTTCTTCCCCAAGTTTCAAAACTATACTTAGGACTATATATTGGTTAGAATCCATTCTAAAGGGGTTCAAATCTATATTTAGACTATTATAGTAATATATTGAACTTTGGTTACTCCTTGGTCACCAATTTTGTTTACATTTCCTCAAATTCCCATTTGTACCAAAACGGGACGATTTTCTTCCCAAAGTTTCAAAACTATAGTTACGACTATATATTGGTTGCATTCGTTCCTAAAGTGGTTCAAAGCTATATTTAGAATATTATAATAATATATTCAACATTGGTTACTTCTTGGTCACCAATTTTGTCTACATTTCTCCAAATTCCCATTTGTACCAAAACGGGACGATTTTCTTCCCAAAGTTTCAAAACTATAGTTACGACTATATATTGGTTACATTCGTTTCTGAAGTGGTTCAAAGCTATATTTAGAATATTATACTAATATATTCAACTTTGGTTACTCCTTGATCACCAATTTTGTCTACATTTCTTCAAATTTCCATTTGTACCAAAACAGGACGATTTTCTTCCCAAAGTTTCAAAACTATAGTTAGGACTATATATTGGTTAGAATCCATTCTAAAGGGGTTCAAAGCTATATTTAGACTATTATACTAATATATTGAACTTTGGTTACTCCTTGATCACCAATTTTGTCTACATTTCTTCAAATTCCCATTTGTACCAAAACGGGACGATTTCGTTCCCAAAGTTTCAAAACTTTACTTAGGACTATATATTGGTTAGAATCCATTCTAAAGGGGTTCAAAGCTATATTTAGACTATTATACTAATATATTGAACTTTGGTTACTCCTTGATCACCAATTTTGTCTACATTTCTTCAAATTCCTATTTGTACCAAAACGGGACGATTTCGTTCCCAAAGTTTCAAAACTATACTTAGGACTATATATTGGTTAGAATCCATTCTAAAGGGCTTCAAAGCTATATTTAGACTATTATACTAATATATTAAATTTTGGTTACTCTTTGGTCACCAATTTTGTCTACATTTCTTCAAATTTCAATTTGTACCAAAACGGGACGATTTCCTTCCCAAAGTTTCAAAACTATAGTTAGGACTATATATTGGTGAGAATCCCTTCTAAAGGGGTTCAAATCTATATTTAGACTATTATAGTAATATATTGAACTTTGGTTACTCCTTGGTCACCATTTTTGTTTACATTTCCTCAAATTCCCATTTGTACCAAAACGGGACGATTTTATTCCCAAAGTTTCAAAACTATAGTTACGACTATATATTGGTTACATTCGTTTCTAAAGTGGTTCAAAGCTATATATTTAGAATATTATACTAATATATTCAACATTGGTTACTCCTTGATCACCAATTTTGTCTACATTTCTTCAAATTTCCATTTCTACCAAAACGGGACGATTTTCTTCCCAAAGTTTCAAAACTATAGTTACGACTATATATTGGTTGCATTCGTTCCTAAAGTGGTTCAAAGCTATATTTAGAATATTATAATAATATATTCAACATTGGTTACTTCTTGGTCACCAATTTTGTCTACATTTCTCCAAATTCCCATTTGTACCAAAACGGGACGATTTTCTTCCCAAAGTTTCAAAACTATAGTTACGACTATATATTGGTTACATTCGTTTCTGAAGTGGTTCAAAGCTATATTTAGAATATTATACTAATATATTCAACATTGGTTACTCCTTGATCACCAATTTTGTCTACATTTCTTCAAATTTCCATTTGTACCAAAACAGGACGATTTTCTTCCCAAAGTTTCAAAACTATAGTTAGGACTATATATTGGTTAGAATCCATTCTAAAGGGGTTCAAAGCTATATTTAGACTATTATACTAATATATTGAACTTTGGTTACTCCTTGATCACCAATTTTGTCTACATTTCTTCAAATTCCCATTTGTACCAAAACGGGACGATTTCGTTCCCAAAGTTTCAAAACTTTACTTAGGACTATATATTGGTTAGAATCCCTTCTAAAGGGGTTCAAAGCTATATTTAGACTATTATACTAATATATTGAACTTTGGTTACTCCTTGATCACCAATTTTGTCTACATTTCTTCAAATTCCCATTTGTACCAAAACGGGACGATTTTGTTCCCAAAGTTTCAAAACTATACTTAGGACTATATATTGGTTAGAATCCATTCTAAAGGGCTTCAAAGCTATATTTAGACTATTATACTAATATATTAAATTTTGGTTACTCTTTGGTCACCAATTTTGTCTACATTTCTTCAAATTTCAATTTGTACCAAAACGGGACGATTTCCTTCCCAAAGTTTCAAAACTATAGTTAGGACTATATATTGGTTAGAATCCCTTCTAAAGGGGTTCAAATCTATATTTAGACTATTATAAAAATATATTGAACTTTGGTTAATCCTTGGTCACCAATTTTGTTTACATTTCTCCAAATTCCCATTTGTACCAAAACGGGACGATTTTCTTCCCAAAGTTTCAAAACTATAGTTACGACTATATATTGGTTGCATTCATTCCTAAAGTGGTTCAAAGCTATATTTAGAATATTATAATAATATATTCAACAATGGTTACTTCTTGGTCACCAATTTTGTCTACATTTCTCCAAATTCCCATTTGTACCAAAACGGGACGATTTCCTTCCCAAAGTTTCAAAACTATAGTTAGGACTATATATTGGTTAGAATCCCTTCTAAAGGGGTTCAAATCTATATTTAGACTATTATAGTAATATATTGAACTTTGGTTACTCCTTGGTCACCAATTTTGTTTACATTTCTTCAAATTCCCATTTGTACCAAAACGGGACGATTTTCTTCCCAAAGTTTCAAAACTATAGTTACGACTATATATTGGTTGCATTCGTTCCTAAAGTGGTTCAAAGCTATATTTAGAATATTATAATAATATATTCAACATTGGTTACTTCTTGGTCACCAATTTTGTCTACATTTCTCCAAATTCCCATTTGTACCAAAACGGGACGATTTTCTTCCCAAAGTTTCAAAACTATACTTAGGACTATATATTGGTTACATTCGTTTCTGAAGTGGTTCAAAACTATATTTAGAATATTATACTAATATATTCAACATTGGTTACTCCTTGATCACCAATTTTGTCTACATTTCTTCAAATTTCCATTTGTACCAAAACAGGACGATTTTCTTCCCAAAGTTTCAAAACTATAGTTAGGACTATATATTGGTTAGAATCCATTCTAAAGGGGTTCAAAGCTATATTTAGACTATTATACTAATATATTGAACTTTGGTTACTCCTTGATCACCAATTTTGTCTACATTTCTTCAAATTCCCATTTGTACCAAAACGGGACGATTTTGTTCCCAAAGTTTCAAAACTATACTTAGGACTATATATTGGTTAGAATCCATTCTAAAGGGCTTCAAAGCTATATTTAGACTATTATACTAATATATTAAATTTTGGTTACTCTTTGGTCACCAATTTTGTCTACATTTCTTCAAATTTCAATTTGTACCAAAACGGGACGATTTCCTTCCCAAAGTTTCAAAACTATAGTTAGGACTATATATTGGTTAGAATCCCTTCTAAAGGGGTTCAAATCTATATTTAGACTATTATAGTAATATATTGAACTTTGGTTAATCCTTGGTCACCAATTTTGTTTACATTTCTCCAAATTCCCATTTGTACCAAAACGGGACGATTTTCTTCCCAAAGTTTCAAAACTATAGTTACGACTATATATTGGTTGCATTCATTCCTAAAGTGGTTCAAAGCTATATTTAGAATATTATAATAATATATTCAACAATGGTTACTTCTTGGTCACCAATTTTGTCTACATTTCTCCAAATTCCCATTTGTACCAAAACGAGACGATTTCCTTCCCAAAGTTTCAAAACTATAGTTAGGACTATATATTGGTTAGAATCCCTTCTAAAGGGGTTCAAATCTATATTTAGACTATTATAGTAATATATTGAACTTTGGTTACTCCTTGGTCACCAATTTTGTTTACATTTCTTCAAATTCCCATTTGTACCAAAACGGGACGATTTTCTTCCCAAAGTTTCAAAACTATAGTTACGACTATATATTGGTTACATTCGTTTCTAAAGTGGTTCAAAGCTATATTTAGAATATTATACTAATATATTCAACATTGGTTACTACTTGATCACCAATTTTGTCTACATTTCTTCAAATTCCCATTTGTACCAAAACGGGACGATTTTCTTCCCAAAGTTTCAAAACTATACTTAGGACTATATATTGGTTAGAATCCATTCTAAAGGGGTTCAAATCTATATTTAGACTATTATAGTAATATATTGAACTTTGGTTACTCCTTGGTCACCAATTTTGTTTACATTTCCTCAAATTCCCATTTGTACCAAAACGGGACGATTTTCTTCCCAAAGTTTCAAAACTATAGTTACGACTATATATTGGTTGCATTCGTTCCTAAAGTGGTTCAAAGCTATATTTAGAATATTATAATAATATATTCAACATTGGTTACTTCTTGGTCACCAATTTTGTCTACATTTCTCCAAATTCCCATTTGTACCAAAACGGGACGATTTTCTTCCCAAAGTTTCAAAACTATAGTTACGACTATATATTGGTTACATTCGTTTCTAAAGTGGTTCAAAGCTATATTTAGAATATTATACTAATATATTCAACATTGGTTACTCCTTGATCACCAATTTTGTCTACATTTCTTCAAATTTCCATTCCTACCAAAACGGGACGATTTTTTTCCCAATGTTTCAAAACTATAGTTAGGACTATATATTGGTTAGAATCCATTCTAAAGGGGTTCAAAGCTATATTTAGACTATTATACTAATATATTGAACTTTGGTTACTCCTTAATCACCAATTTTGTCTACATTTCTTCAAATTCCCATTTGTACCAAAACGGGACGATTTTCTTCCCAAAGTTTCAAAACTATAGTTAGGACTATATATTGGTTAGAATCCATTCTAAAGGGGTTCAAAGCTATATTTAGACTATTATACTAATATATTGAACTTTGGTTACTCCTTGATCACCAATTTTGTCTACATTTCTTCAAATTCCCATTTGTACCAAAACGGGACGATTTCGTTCCCAAAGTTTCAAAACTATACTTAGGACTATATATTGGTTAGAATCCATTCTAAAGGGCTTCAAAGCTATATTTAGACTATTATACTAATATATTAAATTTTGGTTACTCTTTGGTCACCAATTTTGTCTACATTTCTTCAAATTTCAATTTGTACCAAAACGGGACGATTTCCTTCCCAAAGTTTCAAAACTATAGTTAGGACTATATATTGGTTAGAATCCCTTCTAAAGGGGTTCAAATCTATATTTAGACTATTATAGTAATATATTGAACTTTGGTTACTCCTTGGTCACCAATTTTGTTTACATTTCCTCAAATTCCCATTTGTACACAAACGGGACGATTTTATTCCCAAAGTTTCAAAATTATAGTTACGACTATATATTGGTTACATTCGTTTCTAAAGTGGTTCAAAGCTATATTTAGAATATTATACTAATATATTCAACATTGGTTACTCCTTGATCACCAATTTTGTCTACATTTCTTCAAATTTCCATTTCTACCAAAACGGGACGATTTTCTTCCCAAAGTTTCAAAACGATAGTTACGACTATATATTGGTTGTATTCGTTCCTAAAGTGGTTCAAAGCTATATTTAGAATATTATAATAATATATTCAACATTGGTTACTTCTTGGTCACCAATTTTGTCTACATTTCTCCAAATTCCCATTTGTACCAAAACGGGACGATTTTCTTCCCAAAGTTTCAAAACTATAGTTACGACTATATATTGGTTACATTCGTTTCTGAAGTGGTTCAAAGCTATATTTAGAATATTATACTAATATATTCAACTTTGGTTACTCCTTGATCACCAATTTTGTCTACATTTCTTCAAATTTCCATTTGTACCAAAACAGGACGATTTTCTTCCCAAAGTTTCAAAACTATAGTTAGGACTATATATTGGTTAGAATCCATTCTAAAGGGGTTCAAAGCTATATTTAGACTATTATACTAATATATTGAACTTTGGTTACTCCTTGATCACCAATTTTGTCTACATTTCTTCAAATTCCCATTTGTACCAAAACGGGACGATTTCGTTCCCAATGTTTCAAAACTTTACTTAGGACTATATATTGGTTAGAATCCATTCTAAAGGGCTTCAAAGCTATATTTAGACTATTATACTAATATATTGAACGTTGGTTACTCCTTGATCACCAATTTTGTCTACATTTCTTCAAATTCTCATTTGTACCAAAACGGGACGATTTCGTTCCCAAAGTTTCAAAACTATACTTAGGACTATATATTGGTTAGAATCCATTCTAAAGGGCTTCAAAGCTATATTTAGACTATTATACTAATATATTGAATTTTGGTTACTCTTTGGTCACCAATTTTGTCTACATTTCTTCAAATTTCAATTTGTACCAAAACGGGACGATTTCCTTCCCAAAGTTTCAAAACTATAGTTAGGACTATATATTGGTTAGAATCCCTTCTAAAGGGGTTCAAATCTATATTTAGACTATTATAGTAATATATTGAACTTTGGTTACTCCTTGGTCACCAATTTTGTTTACATTTCCTCATATTCCCATTTGTACCAAAACGGGACGATTTTATTCCCAAAGTTTCAAAACTATAGTTACGACTATATATTGGTTACATTCGTTTCTAAAGTGGTTCAAAGCTATATTTAGAATATTATACTAATATATTCAACATTGGTTACTCCTTGATCACCAATTTTGTCTAAATTTCTTCAAATTTCCATTTCTACCAAAACGGGACGATTTTCTTCCCAAAGTTTCAAAACTATAGTTACGACTATATATTGGTTGTATTCGTTCCTAAAGTGGTTCAAAGCTATATTTAGAATATTATAATAATATATTCAACATTGGTTACTTCTTGGTCACCAATTTTGTCTACATTTCTCCAAATTCCCATTTGTACCAAAACGGGACGATTTTCTTCCCAAAGTTTCAAAACTATAGTTACGACTATATATTGGTTACATTCGTTTCTGAAGTGGTTCAAAGCTATATTTAGAATTTTATACTAATATATTCAACTTTGGTTACTCCTTGATCACCAATTTTGTCTACATTTCTTCAAATTTCCATTTGTACCAAAACAGGACGATTTTCTTCCCAAAGTTTCAAAACTATAGTTAGGACTATATATTGGTTAGAATCCATTCTAAAGGGGTTCAAAGCTATATTTAGACTATTATACTAATATATTGAACTTTGGTTACTCCTTGATCACCAATTTTGTCTACATTTCTTCAAATTCCCATTTGTACCAAAACGGGACGATTTCGTTCCCAATGTTTCAAAACATTACTTAGGACTATATATTGGTTAGAATCCATTCTAAAGGGCTTCAAAGCTATATTTAGACTATTATACTAATATATTGAACTTTGGTTACTCCTTGATCACCAATTTTGTCTACATTTCTTCAAATTCCCATTTGTACCAAAACGGGACGATTTCGTTCCCAAAGTTTCAAAACTATACTTAGGACTATATATTGGTTAGAATCCATTCTAAAGGGCTTCAAAGCTATATTTAGACTATTATACTAATATATTGAATTTTGGTTACTCTTTGGTCACCAATTTTGTCTACATTTCTTCAAATTTCAATTTGTACCAAAACGGGACGATTTCCTTCCCAAAGTTTCAAAACTATAGTTAGGACTATATATTGGTTAGAATCCCTTCTAAAGGGGTTCAAATCTATATTTAGACTATTATAGTAATATATTGAACTTTGGTTACTCCTTGGTCACCAATTTTGTTTACATTTCCTCAAATTCCCATTTGTACCAAAACGGGACGATTTTATTCCCAAAGTTTCAAAACTATAGTTACGACTATATATTGGTTACATTCGTTTCTAAAGTGGTTCAAAGCTATATTTAGAATATTATACTAATATATTCAACATTGGTTACTCCTTGATCACCAATTTTGTCTACATTTCTTCAAATTTCCATTTCTACCAAAACGGGACGATTTTCTTCCCAAAGTTTCAAAACTATAGTTACGACTATATATTGGTTGTATTCGTTCCTAAAGTGGTTCAAAGCTATATTTAGAATATTATAATAATATATTCAACATTGGTTACTTCTTGGTCACCAATTTTGTCTACATTTCTCCAAATTCCCATTTGTACCAAAACGGGACGATTTTCTTCCCAAAGTTTCAAAACTATAGTTACGACTATATATTGGTTTCATTCGTTTCTAAAGTGGTTCAAAGCTATATTTAGAATATTATACTAATATATTCAACATTGGTTACTCCTTGATCACCAATTTTGTCTACATTTCTTCAAATTTCCATTTGTACCAAAACGGGACGATTTTCTTCCCAAAGTTTCAAAACTATAGTTACGACTATATATTGGTTACATTCGTTTCTGAAGTGGTTCAAAGCTATATTTAGAATATTATACTAATATATTCAACTTTGGTTACTCCTTGATCACCAATTTTGTCTACATTTCTTCAAATTTCCATTTGTACCAAAACAGGACGATTTTCTTCCCAAAGTTTCAAAACTATAGTTAGGACTATATATTGGTTAGAATCCATTCTAAAGGGGTTCAAAGCTATATTTAGACTATTATACTAATATATTGAACTTTGGTTACTCCTTGATCACCAATTTTGTCTACATTTCTTCAAATTCCCATTTGTACCAAAACGGGACGATTTCGTTCCCAATGTTTCAAAACTTTACTTAGGACTATATATTGGTTAGAATCCATTCTAAAGGGCTTCAAAGCTATATTTAGACTATTATACTAATATATTGAACTTTGGTTACTCCTTGATCACCAATTTTGTCTACATTTCTTCAAATTCCCATTTGTACCAAAACGGGACGATTTCGTTCCCAAAGTTTCAAAACTATACTTAGGACTATATATTGGTTAGAATCCATTCTAAAGGGCTTCAAAGCTATATTTAGACTATTATACTAATATATTGAATTTTGGTTACTCTTTGGTCACCAATTTTGTCTACATTTCTTCAAATTTCAATTTGTACCAAAACGGGACGATTTCCTTCCCAAAGTTTCAAAACTATAGTTAGGACTATATATTGGTTAGAATCCCTTCTAAAGGGGTTCAAATCTATATTTAGACTATTATAGTAATATATTGAACTTTGGTTACTCCTTGGTCACCAATTTTGTTTACATTTCCTCAAATTCCCATTTGTACCAAAACGGGACGATTTTATTCCCAAAGTTTCAAAACTGTAGTTACGACTATATATTGGTTACATTCGTTTCTAAAGTGGTTCAAAACTATATTTAGAATATTATACTAATATATTCAACATTGGTTACTCCTTGATCACCAATTTTGTCTACATTTCTTCAAATTTCCATTTCTACCAAAACGGGACGATTTTCTTCCCAAAGTTTCAAAACTATAGTTACGACTATATATTGGTTGCATTCGTTCCTAAAGTGGTTCAAAGCTATATTTAGAATATTATAATAATATATTCAACATTGGTTACTTCTTGGTCACCAATTTTGTCTACATTTCTCCAAATTCCCATTTGTACCAAAACGGGACGATTTTCTTCCCAAAGTTTCAAAACTATAGTTACGACTATATATTGGTTACATTCGTTTCTGAAGTGGTTCAAAGCTATATTTAGAATATTATACTAATATATTCAACATTGGTTACTCCTTGATCACCAATTTTGTCTACATTTCTTCAAATTTCCATTTGTACCAAAATAGGACGATTTTCTTCCCAAAGTTTCAAAACTATACTTAGGACTATATATTGGTTAGAATCCATTCTAAAGGGCTTCAAAGCTATATTTAGACTATTATACTAATATATTGAACTTTGGTTACTCCTTGATCACCTATTTTGTCTACATTTCTTCAAATTCCCATTTGTACCAAAACGGGACGATTTCGTTCCCAAAGTTTCAAAACTTTACTTAGGACTATATATTGGTTAGAATCCATTCTAAAGGGCTTCAAAGCTATATTTAGACTATTATACTAATATATTGAACTTTGGTTACTCCATGATCACCAATTTTGTCTACATTTCTTCAAATTCCCATTTGTACCAAAACGGGACGATTTCGTTCCCAAAGTTTCAAAACTATACTTAGGACTATATATTGGTTAGAATCCGTTCTAAAGGGCTTCAAAGCTATATTTAGACTATTATACTAATATATTGAATTTTGGTTACTCTTTGGTCACCAATTTTGTCTACATTTCTTCAAATTTCAATTTGTACCAAAACCGGACGATTTCCTTCCCAAAGTTTCAAAACTATATATTGGTTAGAATCCCTTCTAAAGGGGTTCAAATCTATATTTAGACTATTATAGTAATATATTGAACTTTGGTTACTCCTTGGTCACCAATTTTGTTTACATTTCCTCAAATTCCCATTTGTACCAAAACGGGACGATTTTATTCCCAAAGTTTCAAAACTATAGTTACGACTATATATTGGTTACATTCGTTTCTAAAGTGGTTCAAAGCTATATTTTGAATATTATACTAATATATTCAACATTGGTTACTCCTTGATCACCAATTTTGTCTACATTTCTCCAAATTCCCATTTGTACCAAAACGGGACGATTTTCTTCCCAAAGTTTCAAAACTATAGTTACGACTATATATTGGTTACATTCGTTTCTAAAGTGGTTCAAAGCTATATTTAGAATATTATACTAATATATTCAACATTGGTTACTCCTTGATCACCAATTTTGTCTACATTTCTTCAAATTTCCATTTCTACCAAAACGGGACGATTTTCTTCCCAAAGTTTCAAAACTATAGTTAGGACTATATATTGGTTAGAATCCATTCTAAAGGGGTTCAAAGCTATATTTAGACTATTATACTAATATATTGAACTTTGGTTACTCCTTAATCACCAATTTTGTCTACATTTCTTCAAATTCCCATTTGTACCAAAACGGGACGATTTTCTTCCCAAAGTTTCAAAACTATAGTTAGGACTATATATTGGTTAGAATCCATTCTAAAGGGGTTCAAAGCTATATTTAGACTATTATACTAATATATTGAACTTTGGTTACTCCTTGATCACCAATTTTGTCTACATTTCTTCAAATTCCCATTTGTACCAAAACGGGACGATTTCGTTCCCAAAGTTTCAAAACTATACTTAGGACTATATATTGGTTAGAATCCCTTCTAAAGGGGTTCAAATCTATATTTAGACTATTATAGTAATATATTGAACTTTGGTTACTCCTTGGTCACCAATTTTGTTTACATTTCCTCAAATTCCCATTTGTACCAAAACGGGACGATTTTATTCCCAAAGTTTCAAAACTATAGTTACGACTATATATTGGTTACATTCGTTTCTAAAGTGGTTCAAAGCTATATTTTGAATATTATACTAATATATTCAACATTGGTTACTCCTTGATCACCAATTTTGTCTACATTTCTCCAAATTCCCATTTGTACCAAAACGGGACGATTTTCTTCCCAAAGTTTCAAAACTATAGTTACGACTATATATTGGTTACATTCGTTTCTAAAGTGGTTCAAAGCTATATTTAGAATATTATACTAATATATTCAACATTGGTTACTCCTTGATCACCAATTTTGTCTACATTTCTTCAAATTTCCATTTCTACCAAAACGGGACGATTTTCTTCCCAAAGTTTCAAAACTATAGTTAGGACTATATATTGGTTAGAATCCATTCTAAAGGGGTTCAAAGCTATATTTAGACTATTATACTAATATATTGAACTTTGGTTACTCCTTAATCACCAAATTTGTCTACATTTCTTCAAATTCCAATTTGTACCAAAACGGGACGATTTTCTTCCCAAAGTTTCAAAACTATAGTTAGGACTATATATTGGTTAGAATCCATTCTAAAGGGGTTCAAAGCTATATTTAGACTATTATACTAATATATTGAACTTTGGTTACTCCTTGATCACCAATTTTGTCTACATTTCTTCAAATTCCCATTTGTACCAAAACGGGACGATTTCGTTCCCAAAGTTTCAAAACTATACTTAGGACTATATATTGGTTAGAATCCATTCTAAAGGGCTTCAAAGCTATATTTAGACTATTAAACTAATATATTAAATTTTGGTTACTCTTTGGTCACCAGTTTTGTCTACATTTCTTCAAATTTCAATTTGTACCAAAACGGGACGATTTCCTTCCCAAAGTTTCAAAACTATAGTTAGGACTATATATTGGTTAGAATCCCTTCTAAAGGGGTTCAAATCTATATTTAGACTATTATAGTAATATATTGAACTTTGGTTACTCCTTGGTCACCAATTTTGTTTAAATTTCCTCAAATTCCCATTTGTACCAAAACGGGACGATTTTATTCCCAAAGTTTCAAAACTATAGTTACGACTATATATTGGTTACATTCGTTTCTAAAGTGGTTCAAAGCTATATTTAGAATATTATACTAATATATTCAACATTGGTTACTCCTTGATCACCAATTTTGTCTACATTTCTTCAAATTTCCATTTCTACCAAAACGGGACGATTTTCTTCCCAAAGTTTCAAAACTATAGTTACGACTATATATTGGTTGTATTCGTTCCTAAAGTGGTTCAAAGCTATATTTAGAATATTATAATAATATATTCAACATTGGTTACTTCTTGGTCACCAATTTTGTCTACATTTCTCCAAATTCCCATTTGTACCAAAACGGGACGATTTTCTTCCCAAAGTTTCAAAACTATAGTTACGACTATATATTGGTTACATTCGTTTCTGAAGTGGTTCAAAGCTATATTTAGAATATTATACTAATATATTCAACTTTGGTTACTCCTTGATCACCAATTTTGTCTACATTTCTTCAAATTTCCATTTGTACCAAAACAGGACGATTTTCTTCCCAAAGTTTCAAAACTATAGTTAGGACTATATATTGGTTAGAATCCATTCTAAAGGGGTTCAAAGCTATATTTAGACTATTATACTAATATATTGAACTTTGGTTACTCCTTGATCACCAATTTTGTCTACATTTCTTCAAATTCCCATTTGTACCAAAACGGGACGATTTCGTTCCCAATGTTTCAAAACTTTACTTAGGACTATATATTGGTTAGAATCCATTCTAAAGGGCTTCAAAGCTATATTTAGACTATTATACTAATATATTGAACTTTGGTTACTCCTTGATCACCAATTTTGTCTACATTTCTTCAAATTCCCATTTGTACCAAAACGGGACGATTTCGTTCCCAAAGTTTCAAAACTATACTTAGGACTATATATTGGTTAGAATCCATTCTAAAGGGCTTCAAAGCTATATTTAGACTATTATACTAATATATTGAATTTTGGTTACTCTTTGGTCACCAATTTTGTCTACATTTCTTCAAATTTCAATTTGTACCAAAACGGGACGATTTCCTTCCCAAAGTTTCAAAACTATAGTTAGGACTATATATTGGTTAGAATCCCTTCTAAAGGGGTTCAAATCTATATTTAGACTATTATAGTAATATATTGAACTTTGGTTACTCCTTGGTCACCAATTTTGTTTACATTTCCTCAAATTCCCATTTGTACCAAAACGGGACGATTTTATTCCCAAAGTTTCAAAACTATAGTTACGACTATATATTGGTTACATTCGTTTCTAAAGTGGTTCAAAGCTATATTTAGAATATTATACTAATATATTCAACATTGGTTACTCCTTGATCACCAATTTTGTCTACATTTCTTCAAATTTCCATTTCTACCAAAACGGGACGATTCTCTTCCCAAAGTTTCAAAACTATAGTTACGACTATATATTGGTTGTATTCGTTCCTAAAGTGGTTCAAAGCTATATTTAGAATATTATAATAATATATTCAACATTGGTTACTTCTTGGTCACCAATTTTGTCTACATTTCTCCAAATTCCCATTTGTACCAAAACGGGACGATTTTCTTCCCAAAGTTTCAAAACTATAGTTACGACTATATATTGGTTACATTCGTTTCTGAAGTGGTTCAAAGCTATATTTAGAATATTATACTAATATATTCAACTTTGGTTACTCCTTGATCACCAATTTTGTCTACATTTCTTCAAATTTCCATTTGTACCAAAACAGGACGATTTTCTTCCCAAAGTTTCAAAACTATAGTTAGGACTATATATTGGTTAGAATCCATTCTAAAGGGGTTCAAAGCTATATTTAGACTATTATACTAATATATTGAACTTTGGTTACTCCTTGATCACCAATTTTGTCTACATTTCTTCAAATTCCCATTTGTACCAAAACGGGACGATTTCGTTCCCAATGTTTCAAAACTTTACTTAGGACTATATATTGGTTAGAATCCATTCTAAAGGGCTTCAAAGCTATATTTAGACTATTATACTAATATATTGAACTTTGGTTACTCCTTGATCACCAATTTTGTCTACATTTCTTCAAATTCCCATTTGTACCAAAACGGGACGATTTCGTTCCCAAAGTTTCAAAACTATACTTAGGACTATATATTGGTTAGAATCCATTCTAAAGGGCTTCAAAGCTATATTTAGACTATTATACTAATATATTGAATTTTGGTTACTCTTTGGTCACCAATTTTGTCTACATTTCTTCAAATTTCAATTTGTACCAAAACGGGACGATTTCCTTCCCAAAGTTTCAAAACTATAGTTAGGACTATATATTGGTTAGAATCCCTTCTAAAGGGGTTCAAATCTATATTTAGACTATTATAGTAATATATTGAACTTTGGTTACTCCTTGGTCACCAATTTTGTTTACATTTCCTCAAATTCCCATTTGTACCAAAACGGGACGATTTTATTCCCAAAGTTTCAAAACTATAGTTACGACTATATATTGGTTACATTCGTTTCTAAAGTGGTTCAAAGCTATATTTAGAATATTATACTAATATATTCAACATTGGTTACTCCTTGATCACCAATTTTGTCTACATTTCTTCAAATTTCCATTTCTACCAAAACGGGACGATTCTCTTCCCAAAGTTTCAAAACTATAGTTACGACTATATATTGGTTGTATTCGTTCCTAAAGTGGTTCAAAGCTATATTTAGAATATTATAATAATATATTCAACATTGGTTACTTCTTGGTCACCAATTTTGTCTACATTTCTCCAAATTCCCATTTGTACCAAAACGGGACGATTTTCTTCCCAAAGTTTCAAAACTATAGTTACGACTATATATTGGTTACATTCGTTTCTGAAGTGGTTCAAAGCTATATTTAGAATATTATACTAATATATTCAACTTTGGTTACTCCTTGATCACCAAATTTGTCTACATTTCTTCAAATTTCCATTTGTACCAAAACAGGACGATTTTCTTCCCAAAGTTTCAAAACTATAGTTAGGACTATATATTGGTTAGAATCCATTCTAAAGGGGTTCAAAGCTATATTTAGACTATTATACTAATATATTGAACTTTGGTTACTCCTTGATCACCAATTTTGTCTACATTTCTTCAAATTCCCATTTGTACCAAAACGGGACGATTTCGTTCCCAATGTTTCAAAACTTTACTTAGGACTATATATTGGTTAGAATCCATTCTAAAGGGCTTCAAAGCTATATTTAGACTATTATACTAATATATTGAACTTTGGTTACTCCTTGATCACCAATTTTGTCTACATTTCTTCAAATTCCCATTTGTACCAAAACGGGACGATTTCGTTCCCAAAGTTTCAAAACTATACTTAGGACTATATATTGGTTAGAATCCATTCTAAAGGGCTTCAAAGCTATATTTAGACTATTATACTAATATATTGAATTTTGGTTACTCTTTGGTCACCAATTTTGTCTACATTTCTTCAAATTTCAATTTGTACCAAAACGGGACGATTTCCTTCCCAAAGTTTCAAAACTATAGTTAGGACTATATATTGGTTAGAATCCCTTCTAAAGGGGTTCAAATCTATATTTAGACTATTATAGTAATATATTGAACTTTGGTTACTCCTTGGTCACCAATTTTGTTTACATTTCCTCAAATTCCCATTTGTACCAAAACGGGACGATTTTATTCCCAAAGTTTCAAAACTATAGTTACGACTATATATTGGTTACATTCGTTTCTAAAGTGGTTCAAAGCTATATTTAGAATATTATACTAATATATTCAACATTGGTTACTCCTTGATCACCAATTTTGTCTACATTTCTTCAAATTTCCATTTCTACCAAAACGGGACGATTCTCTTCCCAAAGTTTCAAAACTATAGTTACGACTATATATTGGTTGTATTCGTTCCTAAAGTGGTTCAAAGCTATATTTAGAATATTATAATAATATATTCAACATTGGTTACTTCTTGGTCACCAATTTTGTCTACATTTCTCCAAATTCCCATTTGTACCAAAACGGGACGATTTTCTTCCCAAAGTTTCAAAACTATAGTTACGACTATATATTGGTTACATTCGTTTCTGAAGTGGTTCAAAGCTATATTTAGAATATTATACTAATATATTCAACTTTGGTTACTCCTTGATCACCAAATTTGTCTACATTTCTTCAAATTTCCATTTGTACCAAAACAGGACGATTTTCTTCCCAAAGTTTCAAAACTATAGTTAGGACTATATATTGGTTAGAATCCATTCTAAAGGGGTTCAAAGCTATATTTAGACTATTATACTAATATATTGAACTTTGGTTACTCCTTGATCACCAATTTTGTCTACATTTCTTCAAATTCCCATTTGTACCAAAACGGGACGATTTCGTTCCCAATGTTTCAAAACTTTACTTAGGACTATATATTGGTTAGAATCCATTCTAAAGGGCTTCAAAGCTATATTTAGACTATTATACTAATATATTGAACTTTGGTTACTCCTTGATCACCAATTTTGTCTACATTTCTTCAAATTCCCATTTGTACCAAAACGGGACGATTTCGTTCCCAAAGTTTCAAAACTATACTTAGGACTATATATTGGTTAGAATCCATTCTAAAGGGCTTCAAAGCTATATTTAGACTATTATACTAATATATTGAATTTTGGTTACTCTTTGGTCACCAATTTTGTCTACATTTCTTCAAATTTCAATTTGTACCAAAACGGGACGATTTCCTTCCCAAAGTTTCAAAACTATAGTTAGGACTATATATTGGTTAGAATCCCTTCTAAAGGGGTTCAAATCTATATTTAGACTATTATAGTAATATATTGAACTTTGGTTACTCCTTGGTCACCAATTTTGTTTACATTTCCTCAAATTCCCATTTGTACCAAAACGGGACGATTTTATTCCCAAAGTTTCAAAACTATAGTTACGACTATATATTGGTTACATTCGTTTCTAAAGTGGTTCAAAGCTATATTTAGAATATTATACTAATATATTCAACATTGGTTACTCCTTGATCACCAATTTTGTCTACATTTCTTCAAATTTCCATTTCTACCAAAACGGGACGATTTTCTTCCCAAAGTTTCAAAACTATAGTTACGACTATATATTGGTTGTATTCGTTCCTAAAATGGTTCAAAGCTATATTTAGAATATTATAATAATATATTCAACATTGGTTACTTCTTGGTCACCAATTTTGTCTACATTTCTCCAAATTCCCATTTGTACCAAAACGGGACGATTTTCTTCCCAAAGTTTCAAAACTATAGTTACGACTATATATTGGTTACATTCGTTTCTGAAGTGGTTCAAAGCTATATTTAGAATATTATACTAATATATTCAACTTTGGTTACTCCTTGATCACCAATTTTGTCTACATTTCTTCAAATTTCCATTTGTACCAAAACAGGACGATTTTCTTCCCAAAGTTTCAAAACTATAGTTAGGACTATATATTGGTTAGAATCCATTCTAAAGGGGTTCAAAGCTATATTTAGACTATTATACTAATATATTGAACTTTGGTTACTCCTTGATCACCAATTTTGTCTACATTTCTTCAAATTCCCATTTTTACCAAAACGGGACGATTTCGTTCCCAATGTTTCAAAACTTTACTTAGGACTATATATTGGTTAGAATCCATTCTAAAGGGCTTCAAAGCTATATTTAGACTATTATACTAATATATTGAACTTTGGTTACTCCTTGATCACCAATTTTGTCTACATTTCTTCAAATTCCCATTTGTACCAAAACGGGACGATTTCGTTCCCAAAGTTTCAAAACTATACTTAGGACTATATATTGGTTAGAATCCATTCTAAAGGGCTTCAAAGCTATATTTAGACTATTATACTAATATATTGAATTTTGGTTACTCTTTGGTCACCAATTTTGTCTACATTTCTTCAAATTTCAATTTGTACCAAAACGGGACGATTTCCTTCCCAAAGTTTCAAAACTATAGTTAGGACTATATATTGGTTAGAATCCCTTCTAAAGGGGTTCAAATCTATATTTAGACTATTATAGTAATATATTGAACTTTGGTTACTCCTTGGTCACCAATTTTGTTTACATTTCCTCAAATTCCCATTTGTACCAAAACGGGACGATTTTATTCCCAAAGTTTCAAAACTATAGTTACGACTATATATTGGTTACATTCGTTTCTAAAGTGGTTCAAAACTATATTTAGAATATTATACTAATATATTCAACATTGGTTACTCCTTGATCACCAATTTTGTCTACATTTCTTCAAATTTCCATTTCTACCAAAACGGGACGATTTTCTTCCCAAAGTTTCAAAACTATAGTTACGACTATATATTGGTTGCATTCGTTCCTAAAGTGGTTCAAAGCTATATTTAGAATATTATAATAATATATTCAACATTGGTTACTTCTTGGTCACCAATTTTGTCTACATTTCTCCAAATTCCCATTTGTACCAAAACGGGACGATTTTCTTCCCAATGTTTCAAAACTATAGTTACGACTATATATTGGTTACATTCGTTTCTGAAGTGGTTCAAAGCTATATTTAGAATATTATACTAATATATTCAACATTGGTTACTCCTTGATCACCAATTTTGTCTACATTTCTTCAAATTTCCATTTGTACCAAAATAGGACGATTTTCTTCCCAAAGTTTCAAAACTATAGTTAGGACTATATATTGGTTAGAATCCATTCTAAAGGGGTTCAAAGCTATATTTAGACTATTATACTAATATATTGAACTTTGGTTACTCCTTGATCACCTATTTTGTCTACATTTCTTCAAATTCCCATTTGTACCAAAACGGGACGATTTCGTTCCCAAAGTTTCAAAACTTTACTTAGGACTATATATTGGTTAGAATCCATTCTAAACGGCTTCAAAGCTATATTTAGACTATTATACTAATATATTGAACTTTGGTTACTCCATGAGCACCAATTTTGTCTACATTTCTTCAAATTCCCATTTGTACCAAAACGGGACGATTTCGTTCCCAAAGTTTCAAAACTATACTTAGGACTATATATTGGTTAGAATCCATTCTAAAGGGCTTCAAAGCTATATTTAGACTATTATACTAATATATTGAATTTTGGTTACTCTTTGGTCACCAATTTTGTCTACATTTCTTCAAATTTCAATTTGTACCAAAACGGGACGATTTCCTTCCCAAAGTTTCAAAACTATAGTTAGGACTATATATTGGTTAGAATCCCTTCTAAAGGGGTTCAAATCTATATTTAGACTATTATAGTAATATATTGAACTTTGGTTACTCCTTGGTCACCAATTTTGTCTACATTTCTCCAAATTCCCATTTGTACCAAAACGGGACGATTTCGTTCCCAAAGTTTCAAAACTTTACTTAGGACTATATATTGGTTAGAATCCATTCTAAACGGCTTCAAAGCTATATTTAGACTATTATACTAATATATTGAACTTTGGTTACTCCATGAGCACCAATTTTGTCTACATTTCTTCAAATTCCCATTTGTACCAAAACGGGACGATTTCGTTCCCAAAGTTTCAAAACTATACTTAGGACTATATATTGGTTAGAATCCATTCTAAAGGGCTTCAAAGCTATATTTAGACTATTATACTAATATATTGAATTTTGGTTACTCTTTGGTCACCAATTTTGTCTACATTTCTTCAAATTTCAATTTGTACCAAAACGGGACGATTTCCTTCCCAAAGTTTCAAAACTATAGTTAGGACTATATATTGGTTAGAATCCCTTCTAAAGGGGTTCAAATCTATATTTAGACTATTATAGTAATATATTGAACTTTGGTTACTCCTTGGTCACCAATTTTGTCTACATTTCTCCAAATTCCCATTTGTACCAAAACGGGACGATTTTCTTCCCAAAGTTTCAAAACTATAGTTACGACTATATATTGGTTACATTCGTTTCTAAAGTGGTTCAAAGCTATATTTAGAATATTATACTAATATATTCAACATTGGTTACTCCTTGATCACAAATTTTGTCTACATTTCTTCAAATTTCCATTTGTACCAAAACAGGACGATTTTCTTCCCAAAGTTTCAAATCTATAGTTAGGACTATATATTGGTTAGAATCCATTCTAAAGGGGTTCAAAGCTATATTTAGACTATTATACTAATATATTGAACTTTGTTTACTCCTTGATCACCAATTTTGTCTACATTTCTTCAAATTTCAATTTGTACCAAAACGGGACGATTTCCTTCCCAAAGTTTCAAAACTATAGTTAGGACTATATATTGGTTAGAATCCCTTCTAAAGGGGTTCAAATCTATATTTAGACTATTATAGTAATATATTGAACTTTGGTTACTCCTTGGTCACCAATTTTGTCTACATTTCTCCAAATTCCCATTTGTACCAAAACGGGACGATTTTCTTCCCAATGTTTCAAAACTATAGTTACGACTATATATTGGTTACATTCGTTTCTGAAGTGGTTCAAAGCTATATTTAGAATATTATACTAATATATTCAACATTGGTTACTCCTTGATCACCAATTTTGTCTACATTTCTTCAAATTTCAATTTGTACCAAAACGGGACGATTTCCTTCCCAAAGTTTCAAAACTATAGTTAGGACTATATATTGGTTAGAATCCATTCTAAAGGGGTTCAAAGCTATATTTAGACTATTATACTAATATATTGAACTTTGGTTACTCCTTGATCACCTATTTTGTCTACATTTCTTCAAATTCCCATTTGTACCAAAACGGGACGATTTCGTTCCCAAAGTTTCAAAACTTTACTTAGGACTATATATTGGTTAGAATCCATTCTAAACGGCTTCAAAGCTATATTTAGACTATTATACTAATATATTGAACTTTGGTTACTCCATGAGCACCAATTTTGTCTACATTTCTTCAAATTCCCATTTGTACCAAAACGGGACGATTTCGTTCCCAAAGTTTCAAAACTATACTTAGGACTATATATTGGTTAGAATCCATTCTAAAGGGCTTCAAAGCTATATTTAGACTATTATACTAATATATTGAATTTTGGTTACTCTTTGGTCACCAATTTTGTCTACATTTCTTCAAATTTCAATTTGTACCAAAACGGGACGATTTCCTTCCCAAAGTTTCAAAACTATAGTTAGGACTATATATTGGTTAGAATCCCTTCTAAAGGGGTTCAAATCTATATTTAGACTATTATAGTAATATATTGAACTTTGGTTACTCCTTGGTCACCAATTTTGTCTACATTTCTCCAAATTCCCATTTGTACCAAAACGGGACGATTTTCTTCCCAAAGTTTCAAAACTATAGTTACGACTATATATTGGTTACATTCGTTTCTAAAGTGGTTCAAAGCTATATTTAGAATATTATACTAATATATTCAACATTGGTTACTCCTTGATCACAAATTTTGTCTACATTTCTTCAAATTTCCATTTGTACCAAAACAGGACGATTTTCTTCCCAAAGTTTCAAATCTATAGTTAGGACTATATATTGGTTAGAATCCATTCTAAAGGGGTTCAAAGCTATATTTAGACTATTATACTAATATATTGAACTTTGTTTACTCCTTGATCACCAATTTTGTCTACATTTCTTCAAATTTCAATTTGTACCAAAACGGGACGATTTCCTTCCCAAAGTTTCAAAACTATAGTTAGGACTATATATTGGTTAGAATCCCTTCTAAAGGGGTTCAAATCTATATTTAGACTATTATAGTAATATATTGAACTTTGGTTACTCCTTGGTCACCAATTTTGTCTACATTTCTCCAAATTCCCATTTGTACCAAAACGGGACGATTTTCTTCCCAATGTTTCAAAACTATAGTTACGACTATATATTGGTTACATTCGTTTCTGAAGTGGTTCAAAGCTATATTTAGAATATTATACTAATATATTCAACATTGGTTACTCCTTGATCACCAATTTTGTCTACATTTCTTCAAATTTCAATTTGTACCAAAACGGGACGATTTCCTTCCCAAAGTTTCAAAACTATAGTTAGGACTATATATTGGTTAGAATCCATTCTAAAGGGGTTCAAAGCTATATTTAGACTATTATACTAATATATTGAACTTTGGTTACTCCTTGATCACCTATTTTGTCTACATTTCTTCAAATTCCCATTTGTACCAAAACGGGACGATTTCGTTCCCAAAGTTTCAAAACTTTACTTAGGACTATATATTGGTTAGAATCCATTCTAAACGGCTTCAAAGCTATATTTAGACTATTATACTAATATATTGAACTTTGGTTACTCCATGAGCACCAATTTTGTCTACATTTCTTCAAATTCCCATTTGTACCAAAACGGGACGATTTCGTTCCCAAAGTTTCAAAACTATACTTAGGACTATATATTGGTTAGAATCCATTCTAAAGGGCTTCAAAGCTATATTTAGACTATTATACTAATATATTGAATTTTGGTTACTCTTTGGTCACCAATTTTGTCTACATTTCTTCAAATTTCAATTTGTACCAAAACGGGACGATTTCCTTCCCAAAGTTTCAAAACTATAGTTAGGACTATATATTGGTTAGAATCCCTTCTAAAGGGGTTCAAATCTATATTTAGACTATTATAGTAATATATTGAACTTTGGTTACTCCTTGGTCACCAATTTTGTCTACATTTCTCCAAATTCCCATTTGTACCAAAACGGGACGATTTTCTTCCCAAAGTTTCAAAACTATAGTTACGACTATATATTGGTTACATTCGTTTCTAAAGTGGTTCAAAGCTATATTTAGAATATTATACTAATATATTCAACATTGGTTACTCCTTGATCACAAATTTTGTCTACATTTCTTCAAATTTCCATTTGTACCAAAACAGGACGATTTTCTTCCCAAAGTTTCAAATCTATAGTTAGGACTATATATTGGTTAGAATCCATTCTAAAGGGGTTCAAAGCTATATTTAGACTATTATACTAATATATTGAACTTTGTTTACTCCTTGATCACCAATTTTGTCTACATTTCTTCAAATTTCCATTTGTACCAAAACAGGACGATTTTCTTCCCAAAGTTTCAAAACTATAGTTAGGACTATATATTTGTTAGAATCCATTCTAAAGGGGTTCAAAGCTATATTTAGACTATTATACTAATATATTGAACTTTGGTTACTCCTTGATCACCAATTTTGTCTACATTTCTTCAAATTCCCATTTGTACCAAAACGGGACGATTTCGTTCCCAATGTTTCAAAACTTTACTTAGGACTATATATTGGTTAGAATCCATTCTAAAGGGCTTCAAAGCTATATTTAGACTATTATACTAATATATTGAACTTTGGTTACTCCTTGATCACCAATTTTGTCTACATTTCTTCAAATTCCCATTTCTACCAAAACGGGACGATTTTCTTCCCAAAGTTTCAAAACTATAGTTACGACTATATATTGGTTGTATTCGTTCCTAAAGTGGTTCAAAGCTATATTTAGAATATTATAATAATATATTCAACATTGGTTACTTCTTGGTCACCAATTTTGTCTACATTTCTCCAAATTCCCATTTGTACCAAAACGGGACGATTTTCTTCCCAAAGTTTCAAAACTATAGTTACGACTATATATTGGTTACATTCGTTTCTGAAGTGGTTCAAAGCTATATTTAGAATATTATACTAATATATTCAACATTGGTTACTCCTTGATCACCAATTTTGTCTACATTTCTTCAAATTTCCATTTGTACCAAAATAGGACGATTTTCTTCCCAAAGTTTCAAAACTATAGTTAGGACTATATATTGGTTAGAATCCATTCTAAAGGGGTTCAAAGCTAGATTTAGACTATTATACTAATATATTGAACTTTGGTTACTCCTTGATCACCTATTTTGTCTACATTTCTTCAAATTCCCATTTGTACCAAAACGGGACGATTTCGTTCCCAAAGTTTCAAAACTTTACTTAGGACTATATATTGGTTAGAATCCATTCTAAAGGGCTTCAAAGCTATATTTAGAATATTATACTAATATATTCAACATTGGTTACTCCTTGATCACCAATTTTGTCTACATTTCTTCAAATTCCCATTTCTACCAAAACGGGACGATTTTCTTCCCAAAGTTTCAAATCTATAGTTAGGACTATATATTGGTTAGAATCCATTCTAAAGGGGTTCAAAGCTATATTTAGACTATTATACTAATATATTGAACTTTGGTTACTCCTTGATCACCAATTTTGTCTACATTTCTTCAAATTTCCATTTGTACCAAAACAGAAAGATTTTCTTCCTAAAGTTTCAAAACTATAGTTAGGACTATATATTGGTTAGAATCCATTCTAAAGGGGTTCAAAGCTATATTTAGACTATTATACTAATATATTGAACTTTGGTTACTCCTTGATCACCAATTTTGTCTACATTTCTTCAAATTCCCATTTGTACCAAAACGGGACGATTTCGTTCCCAATGTTTCAAAACTTTACTTAGGACTATATATTGGTTAGAATCCATTCTAAAGGGCTTCAAAGCTATATTTAGACTATTATACTAATATATTGAACTTTGGTTACTCCTTGATCACCAATTTTGTCTACATTTCTTCAAATTCCCATTTGTACCAAAACGGGACGATTTCGTTCCCAAAGTTTCAAAACTATACTTAGGACTATATATTGCTTAGAATCCATTCTAAAGGGCTTCAAAGCTATATTTAGACTATTATACTAATATATTGAATTTTGGTTACTCTTTGGTCACCAATTTTGTCTACATTTCTTCAAATTTCAATTTGTACCAAAACGGGACGATTTCCTTCCCAAAGTTTCAAAACTATAGTTAGGACTATATATTGGTTAGAATCCCTTCTAAAGGGGTTCAAATCTATATTTAGACTATTATAGTAATATATTGAACTTTGGTTACTCCTTGGTCACCAATTTTGTTTACATTTCCTCAAATTCCTATTTGTACCAAAACGGGACGATTTTATTCCCAAAGTTTCAAAACTATAGTTACGACTATATATTGGTTACATTCGTTTCTAAAGTGGTTCAAAACTATATTTAGAATATTATACTAATATATTCAACATTGGTTACTCCTTGATCACCAATTTTGTCTACATTTCTTCAAATTTCCATTTCTACCAAAACGGGACGATTTTCTTCCCAAAGTTTCAAAACTATAGTTACGACTATATATTGGTTGCATTCGTTCCTAAAGTGGTTCAAAGCTATATTTAGAATATTATAATAATATATTCAACATTGGTTACTTCTTGGTCACCAATTTTGTCTACATTTCTCCAAATTCCCATTTGTACCAAAACGGGACGATTTTCTTCCCAAAGTTTCAAAACTATAGTTACGACTATATATTGGTTACATTCGTTTCTGAAGTGGTTCAAAGCTATATTTAGAATATTATACTAATATATTCAACATTGGTTACTCCTTGATCACCAATTTTGTCTACATTTCTTCAAATTTCCATTTGTACCAAAATAGGACGATTTTCTTCCCAAAGTTTCAAAACTATAGTTAGGACTATATATTGGTTAGAATCCATTCTAAAGGGGTTCAAAGCTATATTTAGACTATTATACTAATATATTGAACTTTGGTTACTCCTTGATCACCTATTTTGTCTACATTTCTTCAAATTCCCATTTGTACCAAAACGGGACGATTTCGTTCCCAAAGTTTCAAAACATTACTTAGGACTATATATTGGTTAGAATCCATTCTAAAGGGCTTCAAAGCTATATTTAGACTATTATACTAATATATTGAACTTTGGTTACTCCATGATCACCAATTTTGTCTACATTTCTTCAAATTCCCATTTGTACCAAAACGGGACGATTTCGTTCCCAAAGTTTCAAAACTATACTTAGGACTATATATTGGTTAGAATCCATTCTAAAGGGCTTCAAAGCTATATTTAGACTATTATACTAATATATTGAATTTTGGTTACTCTTTGGTCACCAATTTTGTCTACATTTCTTCAAATTTCAATTTGTACCAAAACGGGACGATTTCCTTCCCAAAGTTTCAAAACTATAGTTAGGACTATATATTGGTTAGAATCCCTTCTAAAGGGGTTCAAATCTATATTTAGACTATTATAGTAATATATTGAACTTTGGTTACTCCTTGGTCACCAATTTTGTTTACATTTCCTCAAATTCCCATTTGTACCAAAACGGGACGATTTTATTCCCAAAGTTTCAAAACTATAGTTACGACTATATATTGGTTACATTCGTTTCTAAAGTGGTTCAAAGCTATATTTTGAATATTATACTAATATATTCAACATTGGTTACTCCTTGATCACCAATTTTGTCTACATTTCTTCAAATTTCCATTTGTACCAAAACAGGACGATTTTCTTCCCAAAGATTCAAAACTATAGTTAGGACTATATATTGGTTAGAATCCATTCTAAAGGGGTTCAAAGCTATATTTAGACTATTATACTAATATATTGAACTTTGGTTACTCCTTGGTCACCAATTTTGTTTACATTTCCTCAAATTCCCATTTGTACCAAAACGGGACGATTTTATTCCCAAAGTTTCAAAACTATAGTTACGACTATATATTGGTTACATTCGTTTCTAAAGTGGTTCAAAGCTATATTTTGAATATTATACTAATATATTCAACATTGGTTACTTCTTGGTCACCAATTTTGTCTACATTTCTCCAAATTCCCATTTGTACCAAAACGGGACGATTTTCATCCCAAAGTTTCAAAACTATAGTTACGACTATATATTGGTTACATTCGTTTCTAAAGTGGTTCAAAGCTATATTTAGAATATTATACTAATATATTCAACATTGGTTACTCCTTGATCACCAATTTTGTCTACATTTCTTCAAATTTCCATTTGTACCAAAACAGGACGATTTTCTTCCCAAAGATTCAAAACTTTACTTAGGACTATATATTGGTTAGAATCCATTCTAAAGGGCTTCAAAGCTATATTTAGACTATTATACTAATATATTGAACTTTGGTTACTCCATGATCACCAATTTTGTCTACATTTCTTCAAATTCCCATTTGTACCAAAACGGGACGATTTCGTTCCCAAAGTTTCAAAACTATACTTAGGACTATATATTGGTTAGAATCCATTCTAAAGGGCTTCAAAGCTATATTTAGACTATTATACTAATATATTGAACTTTGGTTACTCTTTGGTCACCAATTTTGTCTACATTTCTTCAAATTTCAATTTGTACCAAAACGGGACGATTTCCTTCCCAAAGTTTCAAAACTATAGTTAGGACTATATATTGGTTAGAATCCCTTCTAAAGGGGTTCAAATCTATATTTAGACTATTATAGTAATATATTGAACTTTGGTTACTCCTTGGTCACCAATTTTGTTTACATTTCCTCAAATTCCCATTTGTACCAAAACGGGACGATTTTCTTCCCAAAGTTTCAAAACTATAGTTACGACTATATATTGGTTGCATTCGTTCCTAAAGTGGTTCAAAGCTATATTTAGAATATTATAATAATATATTGAACTTTGGTTACTCCATGATCACCAATTTTGTCTACATTTCTTCAAATTCCCATTTGTACCAAAACGGGACGATTTCGTTCCCAAAGTTTCAAAACTTTACTTAGGACTATATATTGGTTAGAATCCATTCTAAAGGGCTTCAAAGCTATATTTAGACTATTATACTAATATATTGAACTTTGGTTACTCCATGATCACCAATTTTGTCTACATTTCTTCAAATTCCCATTTGTACCAAAACGGGACGATTTCGTTCCCAAAGTTTCAAAACTATACTTAGGACTATATATTGGTTAGAATCCATTCTAAAGGGCTTCAAAGCTATATTTAGACTATTATACTAATATATTGAACTTTGGTTACTCTTTGGTCACCAATTTTGTCTACATTTCTTCAAATTTCAATTTGTACCAAAACGGGACGATTTCCTTCCCAAAGTTTCAAAACTATAGTTAGGACTATATATTGGTTAGAATCCCTTCTAAAGGGGTTCAAATCTATATTTAGACTATTATAGAACTTTGGTTACTCCTTGGTCACCAATTTTGTTTACATTTCCTCAAATTCCCATTTGTACCAAAACGGGACGATTTTCTTCCCAAAGTTTCAAAACTATAGTTACGCTTATATATTGGTTGCATTCGTTCCTAAAGTGGTTCAAAGCTATATTTAGAATATTATAATAATATATTCAACATTGGTTACTTCTTGGTCACCAATTTTGTCTACATTTCTCCAAATTCCCATTTGTACCAAAACGGGACGATTTTCTTCCCAAAGTTTCAAAACTATAGTTACGACTATATATTGGTTACATTCGTTTCTAAAGTGGTTCAAAGCTATATTTAGATTATTAAACTAATATATTCAACATTGGTTACTCCTTGATCACCAATTTTGTCTACATTTCTTCAAATTTCCATTTGTACCAAAACAGGACGATTTTCTTCCCAAAGTTTCAAAACTATAGTTAGGACTATATATTGGTTAGAATCCATTCTAAAGGGGTTCAAAGCTATATTTAGACTATTATACTAAAATATTGAACTTTGGTTACTCCTTGATCACCAATTTTGTCTACATTTCTTCCAATTCCCATTTGTACCAAAACGGGACGATTTCGTTCCCAAAGTTTCAAAACTATACTTAGGACTATATATTGGTTAGAATCCATTCTAAAGGGCTTCAAAGCTATATTTAGACTATTATACTAATATATTGAACTTTGGTTACTCTTTGGTCACCAATTTTGTCTACATTTCTTCAAATTTCAATTTGTACCAAAACGGGACGATTTCCTTCCCAAAGTTTCAAAACTATAGTTAGGACTATATATTGGTTAGAATCCCTTCTAAAGGGGTTCAAATCTATATTTAGACTATTATAGTAATATATTGAACTTTGGTTACTCCTTGGTCACCAATTTTGTTTACATTTCCTCAAATTCCCATTTGTACCAAAACGGGACGATTTTCTTCCCAAAGTTTCAAAACTATAGTTACGACTATATATTGGTTGCATTCGTTCCTAAAGTGGTTCAAAGCTATATTTAGAATATTATAATAATATATTGAACTTTGGTTACTCCATGATCACCAATTTTGTCTACATTTCTTCAAATTCCCATTTGTACCAAAACGGGACGATTTCGTTCCCAAAGTTTCAAAACTTTACTTAGGACTATATATTGGTTAGAATCCATTCTAAAGGGCTTCAAAGCTATATTTAGACTATTATACTAATATATTGAACTTTGGTTACTCCATGATCACCAATTTTGTCTACATTTCTTCAAATTCCCATTTGTACCAAAACGGGACGATTTCGTTCCCAAAGTTTCAAAACTATACTTAGGACTATATATTGGTTAGAATCCATTCTAAAGGGCTTCAAAGCTATATTTAGACTATTATACTAATATATTGAACTTTGGTTACTCTTTGGTCACCAATTTTGTCTACATTTCTTCAAATTTCAATTTGTACCAAAATGGGACGATTTCCTTCCCAAAGTTTCAAAACTATAGTTAGGACTATATATTGGTTAGAATCCCTTCTAAAGGGGTTCAAATCTATATTTAGACTATTATAGAACTTTGGTTACTCCTTGGTCACCAATTTTGTTTACATTTCCTCAAATTCCCATTTGTACCAAAACGGGACGATTTTCTTCCCAAAGTTTCAAAACTATAGTTACGCTTATATATTGGTTGCATTCGTTCCTAAAGTGGTTCAAAGCTATATTTAGAATATTATAATAATATATTCAACATTGGTTACTTCTTGGTCACCAATTTTGTCTACATTTCTCCAAATTCCCATTTGTACCAAAACGGGACGATTTTCTTCCCAAAGTTTCAAAACTATAGTTACGACTATATATTGGTTAAATTCGTTTCTAAAGTGGTTCAAAGCTATATTTAGATTATTAAACTAATATATTCAACATTGGTTACTCCTTGATCACCAATTTTGTCTACATTTCTTCAAATTTCCATTTGTACCAAAACAGGACGATTTTCTTCCCAAAGTTTCAAAACTATAGTTAGGACTATATATTGGTTAGAATCCATTCTAAAGGGCTTCAAAGCTATATTTAGACTATTATACTAATATATTGAACTTTGGTTACTCCATGATCACCAATTTTGTCTACATTTCTTCAAATTCCCATTTGTACCAAAACGGGACGATTTCGTTCCCAAAGTTTCAAAACTATACTTAGGACTATATATTGGTTAGAATCCATTCTAAAGGGCTTCAAAGCTATATTTAGACTATTATACTAATATATTGAACTTTGGTTACTCTTTGGTCACCAATTTTGTCTACATTTCTTCAAATTTCAATTTGTACCAAAACGGGACGATTTCCTTCCCAAAGTTTCAAAACTATAGTTAGGACTATATATTGGTTAGAATCCCTTCTAAAGGGGTTCAAATCTATATTTAGACTATTATAGTAATATATTGAACTTTGGTTACTCCTTGGTCACCAATTTTGTTTACATTTCCTCAAATTCCCATTTGTACCAAAACGGGACGATTTTCTTCCCAAAGTTTCAAAACTATAGTTACGACTATATATTGGTTGCATTCGTTCCTAAAGTGGTTCAAAGCTATATTTAGAATATTATAATAATATATTGAACTTTGGTTACTCCATGATCACCAATTTTGTCTACATTTCTTCAAATTCCCATTTGTACCAAAACGGGACGATTTCGTTCCCAAAGTTTCAAAACTTTACTTAGGACTATATATTGGTTAGAATCCATTCTAAAGGGCTTCAAAGCTATATTTAGACTATTATACTAATATATTGAACTTTGGTTACTCCATGATCACCAATTTTGTCTACATTTCTTCAAATTCCCATTTGTACCAAAACGGGACGATTTCGTTCCCAAAGTTTCAAAACTATACTTAGGACTATATATTGGTTAGAATCCATTCTAAAGGGCTTCAAAGCTATATTTAGACTATTATACTAATATATTGAACTTTGGTTACTCTTTGGTCACCAATTTTGTCTACATTTCTTCAAATTTCAATTTGTACCAAAACGGGACGATTTCCTTCCCAAAGTTTCAAAACTATAGTTAGGACTATATATTGGTTAGAATCCCTTCTAAAGGGGTTCAAATCTATATTTAGACTATTATAGAACTTTGGTTACTCCTTGGTCACCAATTTTGTTTACATTTCCTCAAATTCCCATTTGTACCAAAACGGGACGATTTTCTTCCCAAAGTTTCAAAACTATAGTTACGCTTATATATTGGTTGCATTCGTTCCTAAAGTGGTTCAAAGCTATATTTAGAATATTATAATAATATATTCAACATTGGTTACTTCTTGGTCACCAATTTTGTCTACATTTCTCCAAATTCCCATTTGTACCAAAACGGGACGATTTTCTTCCCAAAGTTTCAAAACTATAGTTACGACTATATATTGGTTACATTCGTTTCTAAAGTGGTTCAAAGCTATATTTAGATTATTAAACTAATATATTCAACATTGGTTACTCCTTGATCACCAATTTTGTCTACATTTCTTCAAATTTCCATTTGTACCAAAACAGGACGATTTTCTTCCCAAAGTTTCAAAACTATAGTTAGGACTATATATTGGTTAGAATCCATTCTAAAGGGGTTCAAAGCTATATTTAGACTATTATACTAAAATATTGAACTTTGGTTACTCCTTGATCACCAATTTTGTCTACATTTCTTCCAATTCCCATTTGTACCAAAACGGGACGATTTCGTTCCCAAAGTTTCAAAACTATACTTAGGACTATATATTGGTTAGAATCCATTCTAAAGGGCTTCAAAGCTATATTTAGACTATTATACTAATATATTGAACTTTGGTTACTCTTTGGTCACCAATTTTGTCTACATTTCTTCAAATTTCAATTTGTACCAAAACGGGACGATTTCCTTCCCAAAGTTTCAAAACTATAGTTAGGACTATATATTGGTTAGAATCCCTTCTAAAGGGGTTCAAATCTATATTTAGACTATTATAGTAATATATTGAACTTTGGTTACTCCTTGGTCACCAATTTTGTTTACATTTCCTCAAATTCCCATTTGTACCAAAACGGGACGATTTTCTTCCCAAAGTTTCAAAACTATAGTTACGACTATATATTGGTTGCATTCGTTCCTAAAGTGGTTCAAAGCTATATTTAGAATATTATAATAATATATTGAACTTTGGTTACTCCATGATCACCAATTTTGTCTACATTTCTTCAAATTCCCATTTGTACCAAAACGGGACGATTTCGTTCCCAAAGTTTCAAAACTTTACTTAGGACTATATATTGGTTAGAATCCATTCTAAAGGGCTTCAAAGCTATATTTAGACTATTATACTAATATATTGAACTTTGGTTACTCCATGATCACCAATTTTGTCTACATTTCTTCAAATTCCCATTTGTACCAAAACGGGACGATTTCGTTCCCAAAGTTTCAAAACTATACTTAGGACTATATATTGGTTAGAATCCATTCTAAAGGGCTTCAAAGCTATATTTAGACTATTATACTAATATATTGAACTTTGGTTACTCTTTGGTCACCAATTTTGTCTACATTTCTTCAAATTTCAATTTGTACCAAAATGGGACGATTTCCTTCCCAAAGTTTCAAAACTATAGTTAGGACTATATATTGGTTAGAATCCCTTCTAAAGGGGTTCAAATCTATATTTAGACTATTATAGAACTTTGGTTACTCCTTGGTCACCAATTTTGTTTACATTTCCTCAAATTCCCATTTGTACCAAAACGGGACGATTTTCTTCCCAAAGTTTCAAAACTATAGTTACGCTTATATATTGGTTGCATTCGTTCCTAAAGTGGTTCAAAGCTATATTTAGAATATTATAATAATATATTCAACATTGGTTACTTCTTGGTCACCAATTTTGTCTACATTTCTCCAAATTCCCATTTGTACCAAAACGGGACGATTTTCTTCCCAAAGTTTCAAAACTATAGTTACGACTATATATTGGTTAAATTCGTTTCTAAAGTGGTTCAAAGCTATATTTAGATTATTAAACTAATATATTCAACATTGGTTACTCCTTGATCACCAATTTTGTCTACATTTCTTCAAATTTCCATTTGTACCAAAACAGGACGATTTTCTTCCCAAAGTTTCAAAACTATAGTTAGGACTATATATTGGTTAGAATCCATTCTAAAGGGGTTCAAAGCTATATTTAGACTATTATACTAAAATATTGAACTTTGGTTACTCCTTGATCACCAATTTTGTCTACATTTCTTCAAATTCCCATTTGTACCAAAACGGGACGATTTCGTTCCCAAAGTTTCAAAACTATACTTAGGACTATATATTGGTTAGAATCCATTCTAAAGGGCTTCAAAGCTATATTTAGACTATTATACTAATATATTGAACTTTGGTTACTCTTTGGTCACCAATTTTCTCTACATTTCTTCAAATTTCAATTTGTACCAAAATGGGACGATTTCCTTCCCAAAGTTTCAAAACTAGAGTAAGGACTATATATTGGTTAGAATCCCTTCTAAAGGGGTTCAAATCTATATTTAGACTATTATAGTAATATATTGAACTTTGGTTACTCCTTGGTCACCAATTTTGTTTACATTTCCTCAAATTCCCATTTGTACCAAAACGGGACGATTTTCTTCCCAAAGTTTCAAAACTATAGTTACGACTATATATTGGTTGCATTCGTTCCTAAAGTGGTTCAAAGCTATATTTAGAATATTATAATAATATATTCAACATTGGTTACTTCTTGGTCACCAATTTTGTCTACATTTCTCCAAATTCCCATTTGTACCAAAACGGGACGATTTTCTTCCCAAAGTTTCAAAACTATAGTTACGACTATATATTGGTTAAATTCGTTTCTAAAGTGGTTCAAAGCTATATTTAGAATATTATACTAATATATTCAACATTGGTTACTCCTTGATCACCAATTTTGTCTACATTTCTTCAAATTTCCATTTGTACCAAAACGCGACGATTTTCTTCCCAAAGTTTCAAAACTATAGTTAGGACTATATATTGGTTAGAATCCATTCTAAAGGGGTTCAAAGCTATATTTAGACTATTATACCAATATATTGAACTTTGGTTACTCCTTGATGACCAATTTTGTCTACATTTCTTCAAATTCCCATTTGTACCAAAACAGGACGATTTCGTTCCCAAAGTTTCAAAACTATACTTAGGACTATAAATTGGTTAGAATCCATTCTAAAGGGCTTCAAAGCTATATTTAGACTATTATACTAATATATTGAACTTTGGTTACTCCTTGATCACCAATTTTGTCTACATTTCTTCAAATTCCCATTTGTACCAAAACGGGACGATTTCGTTCCCAAAGTTTCAAAACTTTACTTAGGACTATATATTGGTTAGAATCCATTCTAAAGGGCTTCAAAGCTATATTTAGACTATTATACTAATATATTGAACTTTGGTTACTCCATGATCACCAATTTTGTCTACATTTCTTCAAATTCCCATTTGTACCAAAACGGGACGATTTCGTTCCCAAAGTTTCAAAACTATACTTAGGACTATATATTGGTTAGAATCCATTCTAAAGGGCTTCAAAGCTATATTTAGACTATTATACTAATATATTGAACTTTGGTTACTCTTTGGTCACCAATTTTGTCTACATTTCTTCAAATTTCAATTTGTACCAAAACGGGACGATTTCCTTCCCAAAGTTTCAAAACTATAGTTAGGACTATATATTGGTTAGAATCCCTTCTGAAGGGGTTCAAAGCTATATTTAGACTATTATACTAATATATTGAACTTTGGTTACTCCATGATCACCAATTTTGTCTACATTTCTTCAAATTCCCATTTGTACCAAAACGGGACGATTTCGTTCCCAAAGTTTCAAAACTATACTTAGGACTATATATTGGTTAGAATCCATTCTAAAGGGCTTCAAAGCTATATTTAGACTATTATACTAATATATTGAACTTTGGTTACTCTTTGGTCACCAATTTTGTCTACATTTCTTCAAATTTCAATTTGTACCAAAACGGGACGATTTCCTTCCCAAAGTTTCAAAACTATAGTTAGGACTATATATTGGTTAGAATCCCTTCTGAAGGGGTTCAAAGCTATATTTAGACTATTATACTAATATATTGAACTTTGGTTACTCCATGATCACCAATTTTGTCTACATTTCTTCAAATTCCCATTTGTACCAAAACGGGACGATTTCGTTCCCAAAGTATCAAAATTATACTTAGGACTATATATTGGTTAGAATCCATTCTAAAGGGCTTCAAAGCTATATTTAGATTATTATACTAATATATTGAACTTTGGTTACTCTTTGGTCACCAATTTTGTCTACATTTCTTCAAATTTCAATTTGTACCAAAACGGGACGATTTCCTTCCCAAAGTTTCAAAACTATAGTTAGGACTATATATTGGTGAGAATCCCTTCTAAAGGGGTTCAAATCTATATTTAGACTATTATACTAATATATTGAACTTTGGTTACTCCTTGGTCACCAATTTTGTTTACATTTCTTCAAATCCCCATTTGTACCAAAACGGGACGATTTCGTTCCCAAAGTTTCAAAACTATACTTAGGACTATATATTGGTTAGAATCCATTCTAAAGGGCTTCAAAGCTATATTTAGACTATTATACTAATATATTGAACTTTGGTTACTCTTTGGTCACCAATTTTGTCTACATTTCTTCAAATTTCAATTTGTACCAAAACGGGACGATTTTCTTCCCAAAGTTTCAAAACTATAGTTACGACTATATATTGGTTACATTCGTTTCTAAAGTGGTTCAAAGCTATATTTAGAATATTATACTAATATATTCAACATTGGTTACTCCTTGATCACAAATTTTGTCTACATTTCTTCAAATTTCCATTTGTACCAAAACAGGACGATTTTCTTCCCAAAGTTTCAAATCTATAGTTAGGACTATATATTGGTTAGAATCCATTCTAAAGGGGTTCAAAGCTATATTTAGACTATTATACTAATATATTGAACTTTGGTTACTCCTTGATCACCAATTTTGTCTACATTTCTTCAAATTCCCATTTGTACCAAAACGGGACGATTTCGTTCCCAAAGTTTCAAAACTTTACTTAGGACTATATATTGGTTAGAATCCATTCTAAAGGGCTTCAAAGCTATATTTAGACTATTATACTAATATATTGAACTTTGGTTACTCCTTGATCACCAATTTTGTCTACATTTCTTCAAATACCCATTTGTACCAAAACGGGACGATTTCGTTCCCAAAGTTTCAAAACTATACTTAGGACTATATATTGGTTAGAATCCATTCTAAAGGGCTTCAAAGCTATATTTAGACTATTATACTAATATATTGAACTTTGGTTACTCTTTGGTCACCAATTTTGTCTACATTTCTTCAAATTTTAATTTGTACCAAAACGGGACGATTTCCTTCCCAAAGTTTCAAAACTATAGTTAGGACTATATATTGGTTAGAATCCCTTCTAAAGGGGTTCAAATCTATATTTAGACTATTATAGTAATATATTGAACTTTGGTTACTCCTTGGTCACCAATTTTGTTTACATTTCCTCAAATTCCCATTTGTACCAAAACGGGACGATTTTCTTCCCAAAGTTTCAAAACTATAGTTACGACTATATATTGGTTGCATTCGTTCCTAAAGTGGTTCAAAGCTATATTTAGAATATTATAATAATATATTCAACATTGGTTACTTCTTGGTCACAAATTTTGTCTACATTTCTTCAAATTTCCATTTGTACCAAAACAGGACGATTTTCTTCCCAAAGTTTCAAATCTATAGTTAGGACTATATATTGGTTAGAATCCATTCTAAAGGGGTTCAAAGCTATATTTAGACTATTATACTAATATATTGAACTTTGGTTACTCCTTGATCACCAATTTTGTCTACATTTCTCCAAATTCCCATTTGTACCAAAACGGGACGATTTCGATCCCAAAGTTTCAAAACTTTACTTAGGACTATATATTGGTTAGAATCCATTCTAAAGGGCTTCAAAGCTATATTTAGACTATTATACTAATATATTGAACTTTGGTTACTCCATGATCACCAATTTTGTCTACATTTCTTCAATTTCCCATTTGTACCAAAACGGGACGATTTCGTTCCCAAAGTTTCAAAACTTTACTTAGGACTATATATTGGTTAGAATCCATTCTAAAGGGCTTCAAAGCTATATTTAGACTATTATACTAATATATTGAACTTTGGTTACTCCATGATCACCAATTTTGTCTACATTTCTTCAAATTCCCATTTGTACCAAAACGGGACGATTTCGTTCCCAAAGTTTCAAAACTATACTTAGGACTATATATTGGTTAGAATCCATTCTAAACGGCTTCAAAGCTATATTTAGACTATTATACTAATATATTGAACTTTGGTTACTCTTTGGTCACCAATTTTGTCTACATTTCTTCAAATTTCAATTTGTACCAAAACGGGACGATTTCCTTCCCAAAGTTTCAAAACTATAGTTAGGACTATATATTGGTTAGAATCCCTTCTAAAGGGGTTCAAAGCTATACTTAGACTATTATACTAATATATTGAACTTTGGTTACTCCATGATCACCAATTTTGTCTACATTTCTCCAAATTCCCATTTGTACCAAAACGGGACGATTTTCTTCCCAAAGTTTCAAAACTATAGTTACGACTATATATTGGTTAAATTCGTTTCTAAAGTGGTTCAAAGCTATATTTAGAATATTATACTAATATATTCAACATTGGTTACTCCTTGATCACCAATTTTGTCTACATTTCTTCAAATTTCCATTTGTACCAAAACGCGACGATTTTCTTCCCAAAGTTTCAAAACTATAGTTAGGACTATATATTGGTTAGAATCCATTCTAAAGGGGTTCAAAGCTATATTTAGACTATTATACCAATATATTGAACTTTGGTTACTCCTTGATGACCAATTTTGTCTACATTTCTTCAAATTCCCATTTGTACCAAAACAGGACGATTTCGTTCCCAAAGTTTCAAAACTATACTTAGGACTATAAATTGGTTAGAATCCATTCTAAAGGGCTTCAAAGCTATATTTAGACTATTATACTAATATATTGAACTTTGGTTACTCCTTGATCACCAATTTTGTCTACATTTCTTCAAATTCCCATTTGTACCAAAACGGGACGATTTCGTTCCCAAAGTTTCAAAACTTTACTTAGGACTATATATTGGTTAGAATCCATTCTAAAGGGCTTCAAAGCTATATTTAGACTATTATACTAATATATTGAACTTTGGTTACTCCATGATCACCAATTTTGTCTACATTTCTTCAAATTCCCATTTGTACCAAAACGGGACGATTTCGTTCCCAAAGTTTCAAAACTATACTTAGGACTATATATTGGTTAGAATCCATTCTAAAGGGCTTCAAAGCTATATTTAGACTATTATACTAATATATTAAACTTTGGTTACTCTTTGGTCACCAATTTTGTCTACATTTCTTCAAATTTCAATTTGTACCAAAACGGGACGATTTCCTTCCCAAAGTTTCAAAACTATAGTTAGGACTATATATTGGTTAGAATCCCTTCTAAAGGGGTTCAAAGCTATATTTAGACTATTATACTAATATATTGAACTTTGGTTACTCCTTGATCACCAATTTTGTCTACATTTCTCCAAATTCCCATTTGTACCAAAACGGGACGATTTCGATCCCAAAGTTTCAAAACTTTACTTAGGACTATATATTGGTTAGAATCCATTCTAAAGGGCTTCAAAGCTATATTTAGACTATTATACTAATATATTGAACTTTGGTTACTCCATGATCACCAATTTTGTCTACATTTCTTCAATTTCCCATTTGTACCAAAACGGGACGATTTCGTTCCCAAAGTTTCAAAACTTTACTTAGGACTATATATTGGTTAGAATCCATTCTAAAGGGCTTCAAAGCTATATTTAGACTATTATACTAATATATTGAACTTTGGTTACTCCATGATCACCAATTTTGTCTACATTTCTTCAAATTCCCATTTGTACCAAAACGGGACGATTTCGTTCCCAAAGTTTCAAAACTATACTTAGGACTATATATTGGTTAGAATCCATTCTAAACGGCTTCAAAGCTATATTTAGACTATTATACTAATATATTGAACTTTGGTTACTCTTTGGTCACCAATTTTGTCTACATTTCTTCAAATTTCAATTTGTACCAAAACGGGACGATTTCCTTCCCAAAGTTTCAAAACTATAGTTAGGACTATATATTGGTTAGAATCCCTTCTAAAGGGGTTCAAAGCTATACTTAGACTATTATACTAATATATTGAACTTTGGTTACTCCATGATCACCAATTTTGTCTACATTTCTCCAAATTCCCATTTGTACCAAAACGGGACGATTTTCTTCCCAAAGTTTCAAAACTATAGTTACGACTATATATTGGTTAAATTCGTTTCTAAAGTGGTTCAAAGCTATATTTAGAATATTATACTAATATATTCAACATTGGTTACTCCTTGATCACCAATTTTGTCTACATTTCTTCAAATTTCCATTTGTACCAAAACGCGACGATTTTCTTCCCAAAGTTTCAAAACTATAGTTAGGACTATATATTGGTTAGAATCCATTCTAAAGGGGTTCAAAGCTATATTTAGACTATTATACCAATATATTGAACTTTGGTTACTCCTTGATGACCAATTTTGTCTACATTTCTTCAAATTCCCATTTGTACCAAAACAGGACGATTTCGTTCCCAAAGTTTCAAAACTATACTTAGGACTATAAATTGGTTAGAATCCATTCTAAAGGGCTTCAAAGCTATATTTAGACTATTATACTAATATATTGAACTTTGGTTACTCCTTGATCACCAATTTTGTCTACATTTCTTCAAATTCCCATTTGTACCAAAACGGGACGATTTCGTTCCCAAAGTTTCAAAACTTTACTTAGGACTATATATTGGTTAGAATCCATTCTAAAGGGCTTCAAAGCTATATTTAGACTATTATACTAATATATTGAACTTTGGTTACTCCATGATCACCAATTTTGTCTACATTTCTTCAAATTCCCATTTGTACCAAAACGGGACGATTTCGTTCCCAAAGTTTCAAAACTATACTTAGGACTATATATTGGTTAGAATCCATTCTAAAGGGCTTCAAAGCTATATTTAGACTATTATACTAATATATTAAACTTTGGTTACTCTTTGGTCACCAATTTTGTCTACATTTCTTCAAATTTCAATTTGTACCAAAACGGGACGATTTCCTTCCCAAAGTTTCAAAACTATAGTTAGGACTATATATTGGTTAGAATCCCTTCTGAAGGGGTTCAAAGCTATATTTAGACTATTATACTAATATATTGAACTTTGGTTACTCCATGATCACCAATTTTGTCTACATTTCTTCAAATTCCCATTTGTACCAAAACGGGACGATTTCGTTCCCAAAGTTTCAAAACTATACTTAGGACTATATATTGGTTAGAATCCATTCTAAAGGGCTTCAAAGCTATATTTAGACTATTATACTAATATATTGAACTTTGGTTACTCTTTGGTCACCAATTTTGTCTACATTTCTTCAAATTTCAATTTGTACCAAAACGGGACGATTTCCTTCCCAAAGTTTCAAAACTATAGTTAGGACTATATATTGGTTAGAATCCCTTCTGAAGGGGTTCAAAGCTATATTTAGACTATTATACTAATATATTGAACTTTGGTTACTCCATGATCACCAATTTTGTCTACATTTCTTCAAATTCCCATTTGTACCAAAACGGGACGATTTCGTTCCCAAAGTATCAAAATTATACTTAGGACTATATATTGGTTAGAATCCATTCTAAAGGGCTTCAAAGCTATATTTAGATTATTATACTAATATATTGAACTTTGGTTACTCTTTGGTCACCAATTTTGTCTACATTTCTTCAAATTTCAATTTGTACCAAAACGGGACGATTTCCTTCCCAAAGTTTCAAAACTATAGTTAGGACTATATATTGGTGAGAATCCCTTCTAAAGGGGTTCAAATCTATATTTAGACTATTATACTAATATATTGAACTTTGGTTACTCCTTGGTCACCAATTTTGTTTACATTTCTTCAAATCCCCATTTGTACCAAAACGGGACGATTTTCTTCCCAAAGTTTCAAAACTATAGTTACGACTATATATTGGTTGCATTCATTCCTAAAGTGGTTCAAAGCTATATTTAGAATATTATAATAATATATTCAACATTGGTTACTTCTTGGTCACCAATTTTGTCTACATTTCTCCAAATTCCCATTTGTACCAAAACGGGACGATTTTCTTCCCAAAGTTTCAAAACTATAGTTACGACTATATATTGGTTACATTCGTTTCTAAAGTGGTTCAAAGCTATATTTAGAATATTATACTAATATATTCAACATTGGTTACTCCTTGATCACAAATTTTGTCTACATTTCTTCAAATTTCCATTTGTACCAAAACAGGACGATTTTCTTCCCAAAGTTTCAAATCTATAGTTAGGACTATATATTGGTTAGAATCCATTCTAAAGGGGTTCAAAGCTATATTTAGACTATTATACTAATATATTGAACTTTGGTTACTCCTTGATCACCAATTTTGTCTACATTTCTTCAAATTCCCATTTGTACCAAAACGGGACGATTTCGTTCCCAAAGTTTCAAAACTTTACTTAGGACTATATATTGGTTAGAATCCATTCTAAAGGGCTTCAAAGCTATATTTAGACTATTATACTAATATATTGAACTTTGGTTACTCCTTGATCACCAATTTTGTCTACATTTCTTCAAATTCCCATTTGTACCAAAACGGGACGATTTCGTTCCCAAAGTTTCAAAACTATACTTAGGACTATATATTGGTTAGAATCCATTCTAAAGGGCTTCAAAGCTATATTTAGACTATTATACTAATATATTGAACTTTGGTTACTCTTTGGTCACCAATTTTGTCTACATTTCTTCAAATTTTAATTTGTACCAAAACGGGACGATTTCCTTCCCAAAGTTTCAAAACTATAGTTAGGACTATATATTGGTTAGAATCCCTTCTAAAGGGGTTCAAATCTATATTTAGACTATTATAGTAATATATTGAACTTTGGTTACTCCTTGGTCACCAATTTTGTTTACATTTCCTCAAATTCCCATTTGTACCAAAACGGGACGATTTTCTTCCTAAAGTTTCAAAACTATAGTTACGACTATATATTGGTTGCATTCGTTCCTAAAGTGGTTCAAAGCTATATTTAGAATATTATAATAATATATTCAACATTGGTTACTTCTTGGTCACCAATTTTGTCTACATTTCTCCAAATTCCCATTTGTACCAAAACGGGACGATTTCGTTCCCAAAGTTTCAAAACTTTACTTAGGACTATATATTGGTTAGAATCCATTCTAAAGGGCTTCAAAGCTATATTTAGACTATTATACTAATATATTGAACTTTGGTTACTCCATGATCACCAATTTTGTCTACATTTCTTCAATTTCCCATTTGTACCAAAACGGGACGATTTCGTTCCCAAAGTTTCAAAACTTTACTTAGGACTATATATTGGTTAGAATCCATTCTAAAGGGCTTCAAAGCTATATTTAGACTATTATACTAATATATTGAACTTTGGTTACTCCATGATCACCAATTTTGTCTACATTTCTTCAAATTCCCATTTGTACCAAAACGGGACGATTTCGTTCCCAAAGTTTCAAAACTATACTTAGGACTATATATTGGTTAGAATCCATTCTAAACGGCTTCAAAGCTATATTTAGACTATTATACTAATATATTGAACTTTGGTTACTCTTTGGTCACCAATTTTGTCTACATTTCTTCAAATTTCAATTTGTACCAAAACGGGACGATTTCCTTCCCAAAGTTTCAAAACTATAGTTAGGACTATATATTGGTTAGAATCCCTTCTAAAGGGGTTCAAAGCTATACTTAGACTATTATACTAATATATTGAACTTTGGTTACTCCATGATCACCAATTTTGTCTACATTTCTTCAAATTCCCATTTGTACCAAAACGGGACGATTTCGTTCCCAAAGTTTCAAAACTATACTTAGGACTATATATTGGTTAGAATCCATTCTAAAGGGCTTCAAAGCTATATTTAGACTATTATACTAATATATTGAACTTTGGTTACTCTTTGGTCACCAATTTTGTCTACATTTCTTCAAATTTCAATTTGTACCAAAACGGGACGATTTCCTTCCCAAAGTTTCAAAACTATAGTTAGGACTATATATTGGTTAGAATCCCTTCTAAAGGGGTTCAAATCTATATTTAGACTATTATAGTAATATATTGAACTTTGGTTACTCCTTGGTCACCAATTTTGTTTACATTTCCTCAAATTCCCATTTGTACCAAAACGGGACGATTTTCTTCCCAAAGTTTCAAAACTATAGTTACGCTTATATATTGGTTGCATTCGTTCCTAAAGTGGTTCAAAGCTATATTTAGAATATTATAATAATATATTCAACATTGGTTACTTCTTGGTCACCAATTTTGTCTACATTTCTCCAAATTCCCATTTGTACCAAAACGGGACGATTTTCTTCCCAAAGTTTCAAAACTATAGTTACGACTATATATTGGTTAAATTCGTTTCTAAAGTGATTCAAAGCTATATTTAGATTATTAAACTAATATATTCAACATTGGTTACTCCTTGATCACCAATTTTGTCTACATTTCTTCAAATTTCCATTTGTACCAAAACAGGACGATTTTCTTCCCAAAGTTTCAAAACTATAGTTAAGACTATATATTGGTTAGAATCCATTCTAAAGGGGTTCAAAGCTATATTTAGACTATTATACTAAAATATTGAACTTTGGTTACTCCTTGATCACCAATTTTGTCTACATTTCTTCAAATTCCCATTTGTACCAAAACGGGACGATTTCGTTCCCAAAGTTTCAAAACTATACTTAGGACTATATATTGGTTAGAATCCATTCTAAAGGGCTTCAAAGCTATATTTAGACTATTATACTAATATATTGAACTTTGGTTACTCTTTGGTCACCAATTTTCTCTACATTTCTTCAAATTTCAATTTGTACCAAAACGGGACGATTTCCTTCCCAAAGTTTCAAAACTAGAGTTAGGACTATATATTGGTTAGAATCCCTTCTAAAGGGGTTCAAATCTATATTTAGACTATTATAGTAATATATTGAACTTTGGTTACTCCTTGGTCACCAATTTTGTTTACATTTCCTCAAATTCCCATTTGTACCAAAACGGGACGATTTTCTTCCCAAAGTTTCAAAACTATAGTTACGACTATATATTGGTTGCATTCGTTCCTAAAGTGGTTCAAAGCTATATTTAGAATATTATAATAATATATTCAACATTGGTTACTTCTTGGTCACCAATTTTGTCTACATTTCTCCAAATTCCCATTTGTACCAAAACGGGACGATTTCGTTCCCAAAGTTTCAAAACTTTACTTAGGACTATATATTGGTTAGAATCCATTCTAAAGGGCTTCAAAGCTATATTTAGACTATTATACTAATATATTGAACTTTGGTTACTCCTTGATCACCAATTTTGTCTACATTTCTTCAATTTCCCATTTGTACCAAAACGGGACGATTTCGTTCCCAAAGTTTCAAAACTTTACTTAAGACTATATATTGGTTAGAATCCATTCTAAAGGGGTTCAAAGCTATATTTAGACTATTATACTAAAATATTGAACTTTGGTTACTCCTTGATCACCAATTTTGTCTACATTTCTTCAAATTCCCATTTGTACCAAAACGGGACGATTTCGTTCCCAAAGTTTCAAAACTATACTTAGGACTATATATTGGTTAGAATCCATTCTAAAGGGCTTCAAAGCTATATTTAGACTATTATACTAATATATTGAACTTTGGTTACTCTTTGGTCACCAATTTTGTCTACATTTCTTCAAATTTTAATTTGTACCAAAACGGGACGATTTCCTTCCCAAAGTTTCAAAACTATAGTTAGGACTATATATTGGTTAGAATCCCTTCTAAAGGGGTTCAAATCTATATTTAGACTATTATAGTAATATATTGAACTTTGGTTACTCCTTGGTCACCAATTTTGTTTACATTTCCTCAAATTCCCATTTGTACCAAAACGGGACGATTTTCTTCCCAAAGTTTCAAAACTATAGTTACGACTATATATTGGTTGCATTCGTTCCTAAAGTGGTTCAAAGCTATATTTAGAATATTATAATAATATATTCAACATTGGTTACTTCTTGGTCACCAATTTTGTCTACATTTCTCCAAATTCCCATTTGTACCAAAACGGGACGATTTCGTTCCCAAAGTTTCAAAACTTTACTTAGGACTATATATTGGTTAGAATCCATTCTAAAGGGCTTCAAAGCTATATTTAGACTATTATACTAATATATTGAACTTTGGTTACTCCTTGATCACCAATTTTGTCTACATTTCTTCAATTTCCCATTTGTACCAAAACGGGACGATTTCGTTCCCAAAGTTTCAAAACTTTACTTAAGACTATATATTGGTTAGAATCCATTCTAAAGGGGTTCAAAGCTATATTTAGACTATTATACTAAAATATTGAACTTTGGTTACTCCTTGATCACCAATTTTGTCTACATTTCTTCAAATTCCCATTTGTACCAAAACGGGACGATTTCGTTCCCAAAGTTTCAAAACTATACTTAGGACTATATATTGGTTAGAATCCATTCTAAAGGGCTTCAAAGCTATATTTAGACTATTATACTAATATATTGAACTTTGGTTACTCTTTGGTCACCAATTTTGTCTACATTTCTTCAAATTTTAATTTGTACCAAAACGGGACGATTTCCTTCCCAAAGTTTCAAAACTATAGTTAGGACTATATATTGGTTAGAATCCCTTCTAAAGGGGTTCAAATCTATATTTAGACTATTATAGTAATATATTGAACTTTGGTTACTCCTTGGTCACCAATTTTGTTTACATTTCCTCAAATTCCCATTTGTACCAAAACGGGACGATTTTCTTCCCAAAGTTTCAAAACTATAGTTACGACTATATATTGGTTGCATTCGTTCCTAAAGTGGTTCAAAGCTATATTTAGAATATTATAATAATATATTCAACATTGGTTACTTCTGGGTCACCAATTTTGTCTACATTTCTCCAAATTCCCATTTGTACCAAAACGGGACGATTTCGTTCCCAAAGTTTCAAAACTTTACTTAGGACTATATATTGGTTAGAATCCATTCTAAAGGGCTTCAAAGCTATATTTAGACTATTATACTAATATATTGAACTTTGGTTACTCCATGATCACCAATTTTGTCTACATTTCTTCAATTTCCCATTTGTACCAAAACGGGACGATTTCGTTCCCAAAGTTTCAAAACTTTACTTAGGACTATATATTGGTTAGAATCCATTCTAAAGGGCTTCAAAGCTATATTTAGACTATTATACTAATATATTGAACTTTGGTTACTCCATGATCACCAATTTTGTCTACATTTCTTCAAATTCCCATTTGTACCAAAACGGGACGATTTCGTTCCCAAAGTTTCAAAACTATACTTAGGACTATATATTGGTTAGAATCCATTCTAAACGGCTTCAAAGCTATATTTAGACTATTATACTAATATATTGAACTTTGGTTACTCTTTGGTCACCAATTTTGTCTACATTTCTTCAAATTTCAATTTGTACCAAAACGGGACGATTTCCTTCCCAAAGTTTCAAAACTATAGTTAGGACTATATATTGGTTAGAATCCCTTCTAAAGGGGTTCAAAGCTATACTTAGACTATTATACTAATATATTGAACTTTGGTTACTCCATGATCACCAATTTTGTCTACATTTCTTCAAATTCCCATTTGTACCAAAACGGGACGATTTCGTTCCCAAAGTTTCAAAACTATACTTAGGACTATATATTGGTTAGAATCCATTCTAAAGGGCTTCAAAGCTATATTTAGACTATTATACTAATATATTGAACTTTGGTTACTCTTTGGTCACCAATTTTGTCTACATTTCTTCAAATTTCAATTTGTACCAAAACGGGACGATTTCCTTCCCAAAGTTTCAAAACTATAGTTAGGACTATATATTGGTTAGAATCCCTTCTAAAGGGGTTCAAATCTATATTTAGACTATTATAGTAATATATTGAACTTTGGTTACTCCTTGGTCACCAATTTTGTTTACATTTCCTCAAATTCCCATTTGTACCAAAACGGGACGATTTTCTTCCCAAAGTTTCAAAACTATAGTTACGCTTATATATTGGTTGCATTCGTTCCTAAAGTGGTTCAAAGCTATATTTAGAATATTATAATAATATATTCAACATTGGTTACTTCTTGGTCACCAATTTTGTCTACATTTCTCCAAATTCCCATTTGTACCAAAACGGGACGATTTTCTTCCCAAAGTTTCAAAACTATAGTTACGACTATATATTGGTTACATTCGTTTCTAAAGTGGTTCAAAGCTATATTTAGAATATTATACTAATATATTCAACATTGGTTACTCCTTGATCACCAATTTTGTCTACATTTCTTCAAATTTCCATTTGTACCAAAACGGGACGATTTTCTTCCCAAAGTTTCAAAACTATAGTTAGGACTATATATTGGTTAGAATCCATTCTAAAGGGGTTCAAAGCTATATTTAGACTATTATACCAATATATTGAACTTTGGTTACTCCTTGATGACCAATTTTGTCTACATTTCTTCAAATTCCCATTTGTACCAAAACGGGACGATTTCTTTCCCAAAGTTTCAAAACTTTACTTAGGACTATATATTGGTTAGAATCCATTCTAAAGGGCTTCAAAGCTATATTTAGACTATTATACTAATATATTGAACTTTGGTTACTCTTTGGTCACCAATTTTCTCTACATTTCTTCAAATTTCAATTTGTACCAAAACGGGACGATTTCCTTCCCAAAGTTTCAAAACTAGAGTTAGGACTATATATTGGTTAGAATCCCTTCTAAAGGGGTTCAAATCTATATTTAGACTATTATAGTAATATATTGAACGTTGGTTACTCCTTGGTCACCAATTTTGTTTACATTTCCTCAAATTCCCATTTGTACCAAAACGGGACGATTTTCTTCCCAAAGTTTCAAAACTATAGTTACGACTATATATTGGTTGCATTCGTTCCTAAAGTGGTTCAAAGCTATATTTAGAATATTATAATAATATATTCAACATTGGTTACTTCTTGGTCACCAATTTTGTCTACATTTCTTCAAATTTCAATTTGTACCAAAACGGGACGATTTCCTTCCCAAAGTTTCAAAACTATAGTTAGGACTATATATTGGTGAGAATCCTTTCTAAAGGGGTTCAAATCTATATTTAGACTATTATACTAATATATTGAACTTTGGTTACTCCTTGGTCACCAATTTTGTTTACATTTCTTCAAATCCCCATTTGTACCAAAACGGGACGATTTTCTTCCCAAAGTTTCAAAACTATAGTTACGACTATATATTGGTTGCATTCATTCCTAAAGTGGTTCAAAGCTATATTTAGAATATTATAATAATATATTCAACATTGGTTACTTCTTGGTCACCAATTTTGTCTACATTTCTCAAAATTCCCATTTGTACCAAAACGGGACGATTTTCTTCCCAAAGTTTCAAAACTATAGTTACGACTATATATTGGTTACATTCGTTTCTAAAGTGGTTCAAAGCTATATTTAGATCATTATACTAATATATTCAACATTGGTTACTCCTTGATCACAAATTTTGTCTACATTTCTTCAAATTTCCATTTGTACCAAAACAGGACGATTTTCTTCCCAAAGTTTCAAATCTATAGTTAGGACTATATATTGGTTAGAATCCATTCTAAAGGGGTTCAAAGCTATATTTAGACTATTATACTAATATATTGAACTTTGGTTACTCCTTGATCACCAATTTTGTCTACATTTCTTCAAATTCCCATTTGTACCAAAACGGGACGATTTCGTTCCCAAAGTTTCAAAACTTTACTTAGGACTATATATTGGTTAGAATCCATTCTAAAGGGCTTCAAAGCTATATTTAGACTATTATACTAATATATTGAACTTTGGTTACTCCTTGATCACCAATTTTGTCTACATTTCTTCAAATTCCCATTTGTACCAAAACGGGACGATTTCGTTCCCAAAGTTTCAAAACTATACTTAGGACTATATATTGGTTAGAATCCATTCTAAAGGGCTTCAAAGCTATATTTAGACTATTATACTAATATATTGAACTTTGGTTACTCTTTGGTCACCAATTTTGTCTACATTTCTTCAAATTTCAATTTGTACCAAAACGGAACGATTTCCTTCCCAAAGTTTCAAAACTATAGTTAGGACTATATATTGGTTAGAATCCCTTCTAAAGGGGTTCAAATCTATATTTAGACTATTATAGTAATATATTGAACTTTGGTTACTCCTTGGTCACCAATTTTGTTTACATTTCCTCAAATTCCCATTTGTACCAAAACGGGACGATTTTCTTCCCAAAGTTTCAAAACTATAGTTACGACTATATATTGGTTCCATTCGTTCCTAAAGTGGTTCAAAGCTATATTTAGAATATTATAATAATATATTCAACATTGGTTACTTCTTGGTCACCAATTTTGTCTACATTTCTCCAAATTCCCATTTGTACCAAAACGGGACGATTTCGTTCCCAAAGTTTCAAAACTTTACTTAGGACTATATATTGGTTAGAATCCATTCTAAAGGGCTTCAAAGCTATATTTAGACTATTATACTAATATATTGAACTTTGGTTACTCTTTGGTCACCAATTTTGTCTACATTTCTTCAAATTTCAATTTGTACCAAAACGGGACGATTTCGTTCCCAATGTTTCAAAACTTTACTTAGGACTATATATTGGTTAGAATCCCTTCTAAAGGGGTTCAAATCTATATTTAGACTATTATAGTAATATATTGAACTTTGGTTACTCCTTGGTCACCAATTTTGTTTACATTTCCTCAAATTCCCATTTGTACCAAAACGGGACGATTTTCTTCCCAAAGTTTCAAAACTATAGTTACGCTTATATATTGGTTGCATTCGTTCCTAAAGTGGTTCAAAGCTATATTTAGAATATTATAATAATATATTCAACATTGGTTACTTCTTGGTCACCAATTTTGTCTACATTTCTCCAAATTCCCATTTGTACCAAAACGGGACGATTTTCTTCCCAAAGTTTCAAAACTATAGTTACGACTATATATTGGTTACATTCGTTTCTAAAGTGGTTCAAAGCTATATTTAGAATATTATACTAATATATTCAACATTGGTTACTCCTTGATCACCAATTTTGTCTACATTTCTTCAAATTTCCATTTGTACCAAAACGGGACGATTTTCTTCCCAAAGTTTCAAAACTATAGTTAGGACTATATATTGGTTAGAATCCATTCTAAAGGGGTTCAAAGCTATATTTAGACTATTATACCAATATATTGAACTTTGGTTACTCCTTGATGACCAATTTTGTCTACATTTCTTCAAATTCCCATTTGTACCAAAACGGGACGATTTCTTTCCCAAAGTTTCAAAACTTTACTTAGGACTATATATTGGTTAGAATCCATTCTAAAGGGCTTCAAAGCTATATTTAGACTATTATACTAATATATTGAACTTTGGTTACTCTTTGGTCACCAATTTTCTCTACATTTCTTCAAATTTCAATTTGTACCAAAACGGGACGATTTCCTTCCCAAAGTTTCAAAACTAGAGTTAGGACTATATATTGGTTAGAATCCCTTCTAAAGGGGTTCAAATCTATATTTAGACTATTATAGTAATATATTGAACTTTGGTTACTCCTTGGTCACCAATTTTGTTTACATTTCCTCAAATTCCCATTTGTACCAAAACGGGACGATTTTCTTCCCAAAGTTTCAAAACTATAGTTACGACTATATATTGGTTGCATTCGTTCCTAAAGTGGTTCAAAGCTATATTTAGAATATTATAATAATATATTCAACATTGGTTACTTCTTGGTCACCAATTTTGTCTACATTTCTTCAAATTTCAATTTGTACCAAAACGGGACGATTTCCTTCCCAAAGTTTCAAAACTATAGTTAGGACTATATATTGGTGAGAATCCTTTCTAAAGGGGTTCAAATCTATATTTAGACTATTATACTAATATATTGAACTTTGGTTACTCCTTGGTCACCAATTTTGTTTACATTTCTTCAAATCCCCATTTGTACCAAAACGGGACGATTTTCTTCCCAAAGTTTCAAAACTATAGTTACGACTATATATTGGTTGCATTCATTCCTAAAGTGGTTCAAAGCTATATTTAGAATATTATAATAATATATTCAACATTGGTTACTTCTTGGTCACCAATTTTGTCTACATTTCTCAAAATTCCCATTTGTACCAAAACGGGACGATTTTCTTCCCAAAGTTTCAAAACTATAGTTACGACTATATATTGGTTACATTCGTTTCTAAAGTGGTTCAAAGCTATATTTAGATCATTATACTAATATATTCAACATTGGTTACTCCTTGATCACAAATTTTGTCTACATTTCTTCAAATTTCCATTTGTACCAAAACAGGACGATTTTCTTCCCAAAGTTTCAAATCTATAGTTAGGACTATATATTGGTTAGAATCCATTCTAAAGGGGTTCAAAGCTATATTTAGACTATTATACTAATATATTGAACTTTGGTTACTCCTTGATCACCAATTTTGTCTACATTTCTTCAAATTCCCATTTGTACCAAAACGGGACGATTTCGTTCCCAAAGTTTCAAAACTTTACTTAGGACTATATATTGGTTAGAATCCATTCTAAAGGGCTTCAAAGCTATATTTAGACTATTATACTAATATATTGAACTTTGGTTACTCCTTGATCACCAATTTTGTCTACATTTCTTCAAATTCCCATTTGTACCAAAACGGGACGATTTCGTTCCCAAAGTTTCAAAACTATACTTAGGACTATATATTGGTTAGAATCCATTCTAAAGGGCTTCAAAGCTATATTTAGACTATTATACTAATATATTGAACTTTGGTTACTCTTTGGTCACCAATTTTGTCTACATTTCTTCAAATTTCAATTTGTACCAAAACGGAACGATTTCCTTCCCAAAGTTTCAAAACTATAGTTAGGACTATATATTGGTTAGAATCCCTTCTAAAGGGGTTCAAATCTATATTTAGACTATTATAGTAATATATTGAACTTTGGTTACTCCTTGGTCACCAATTTTGTTTACATTTCCTCAAATTCCCATTTGTACCAAAACGGGACGATTTTCTTCCCAAAGTTTCAAAACTATAGTTACGACTATATATTGGTTCCATTCGTTCCTAAAGTGGTTCAAAGCTATATTTAGAATATTATAATAATATATTCAACATTGGTTACTTCTTGGTCACCAATTTTGTCTACATTTCTCCAAATTCCCATTTGTACCAAAACGGGACGATTTCGTTCCCAAAGTTTCAAAACTTTACTTAGGACTATATATTGGTTAGAATCCATTCTAAAGGGCTTCAAAGCTATATTTAGACTATTATACTAATATATTGAACTTTGGTTACTCCATGATCACCAATTTTGTCTACATTTCTTCAAATTCCCATTTGTACCAAAACGGGACGATTTCGTTCCCAATGTTTCAAAACTTTACTTAGGACTATATATTGGTTAGAATCCATTCTAAAGGGCTTCAAAGCTATATTTAGACTATTATACTAATATATTGAACTTTGGTTACTCCATGATCACCAATTTTGTCTACATTTCTTCAAATTCCCATTTGTACCAAAACGGGACGATTTCGTTCCCAAAGTTTCAAAACTATACTTAGGACTATATATTGGTTAGAATCCATTCTAAACGGCTTCAAATCTATATTTAGACTATTATACTAATATATTGAACTTTGGTTACTCCTTGGTCACCAATTTTGTTTACATTTCTTCAAATCCCCATTTGTACCAAAACGGGACGATTTTCTTCCCAAAGTTTCAAAACTATAGTTACGACTATATATTGGTTGCATTCATTCCTAAAGTGTTTCAAAGCTATATTTAGAATATTATAATAATATATTCAACATTGGTTACTTCTTGGTCACCAATTTTGTCTACATTTCTCCATATTCCCATTTGTACCAAAACGGGACGATTTTCTTCCCAAAGTTTCAAAACTATAGTTACGACTATATATTGGTTACATTCGTTTCTAAAGTGGTTCAAAGCTATATTTAGAATATTATACTAATATATTCAACATTGGTTACTCCTTGATCACAAATTTTGTCTACATTTCTTCAAATTTCCATTTGTACCAAAACAGGACGATTTTCTTCCCAAAGTTTCAAATCTATAGTTAGGACTATATATTGGTTAGAATCCATTCTAAAGGGGTTCAAAGCTATATTTAGACTATTATACTAATATATTGAACTTTGGTTACTCCTTGATCACCAATTTTGTCTACATTTCTTCAAATTCCCATTTGCACCAAAACGGGACGATTTCGTTCCCAAAGTTTCAAAACTTTACTTAGGACTATATATTGGTTAGAATCCATTCTAAAGGGCTTCAAAGCTATATTTAGACTATTATACTAATATATTGAACTTTGGTTACTCCTTGATCACCAATTTTGTCTACATTTCTTCAAATTCCCATTTGTACCAAAACGGGACAATTTCGTTCCCAAAGTTTCAAAACTATACTTAGGACTATATATTGGTTAGAATCCATTCTAAAGGGCTTCAAAGCTATATTTAGACTATTATACTAATATATTGAACTTTGGTTACTCTTTGGTCACCAATTTTGTCTACATTTCTTCAAATTTCAATTTGTACCAAAACGGGACGATTTCCTTCCCAAAGTTTCAAAACTATAGTTAGGACTATATATTGGTTAGAATCCCTTCTAAAGGGGTTCAAATCTATATTTAGACTATTATAGTAATATATTGAACTTTGGTTACTCCTTGGTCACCAATTTTGTTTACATTTCCTCAAATTCCCATTTGTACCAAAACGGGACGATTTTCTTCCCAAAGTTTCAAAACTATAGTTACGACTATATATTGGTTGCATTCGTTCCTAAAGTGGTTCAAAGCTATATTTAGAATATTATAATAATATATTCAACATTGGTTACTTCTTGGTCACCAATTTTGTCTACATTTCTCCAAATTCCCATTTGTACCAAAACGGGACGATTTTCTTCCCAAAGTTTCAAAACTATAGTTACGACTATATATTGGTTACATTCGTTTCTAAAGTGGTTCAAAGCTATATTTAGATCATTATACTAATATATTCAACATTGGTTACTCCTTGATCACAAATTTTGTCTACATTTCTTCAAATTTCCATTTGTACCAAAACAGGACGATTTTCTTCCCAAAGTTTCAAATCTATAGTTAGGACTATATATTGGTTAGAATCCATTCTAAAGGGGTTCAAAGCTATATTTAGACTATTATACTAATATATTGAACTTTGGTTACTCCTTGATCACCAATTTTGTCTACATTTCTTCAAATTCCCATTTGTACCAAAACGGGACGATTTCGTTCCCAAAGTTTCAAAACTTTACTTAGGACTATATATTGGTTAGAATCCATTCTAAAGGGCTTCAAAGCTATATTTAGACTATTATACTAATATATTGAACTTTGGTTACTCCTTGATCACCAATTTTGTCTACATTTCTTCAAATTCCCATTTGTACCAAAACGGGACGATTTCGTTCCCAAAGTTTCAAAACTATACTTAGGACTATATATTGGTTAGAATCCATTCTAAAGGGCTTCAAAGCTATATTTAGACTATTATACTAATATATTGAACTTTGGTTACTCTTTGGTCACCAATTTTGTCTACATTTCTTCAAATTTCAATTTGTACCAAAACGGAACGATTTCCTTCCCAAAGTTTCAAAACTATAGTTAGGACTATATATTGGTTAGAATCCCTTCTAAAGGGGTTCAAATCTATATTTAGACTATTATAGTAATATATTGAACTTTGGTTACTCCTTGGTCACCAATTTTGTTTACATTTCCTCAAATTCCCATTTGTACCAAAACGGGACGATTTTCTTCCCAAAGTTTCAAAACTATAGTTACGACTATATATTGGTTGCATTCGTTCCTAAAGTGGTTCAAAGCTATATTTAGAATATTATAATAATATATTCAACATTGGTTACTTCTTGGTCACCAATTTTGTCTACATTTCTCCAAATTCCCATTTGTACCAAAACGGGACGATTTCGTTCCCAAAGTTTCAAAACTTTACTTAGGACTATATATTGGTTAGAATCCATTCTAAAGGGCTTCAAAGCTATATTTAGACTATTATACTAATATATTGAACTTTGGTTACTCCATGATCACCAATTTTGTCTACATTTCTTCAAATTCCCATTTGTACCAAAACGGGACGATTTCGTTCCCAAAGTTTCAAAACTTTACTTAGGACTATATATTGGTTAGAATCCATTCTAAAGGGCTTCAAAGCTATATTTAGACTATTATACTAATATATTGAACTTTGGTTACTCCATGATCACCAATTTTGTCTACATTTCTTCAAATTCCCATTTGTACCAAAACGGGACGATTTCGTTCCCAAAGTTTCAAAACTATACTTAGGACTATATATTGGTTAGAATCCATTCTAAACGGCTTCAAATCTATATTTAGACTATTATACTAATATATTGAACTTTGGTTACTCCTTGGTCACCAATTTTGTTTACATTTCTTCAAATCCCCATTTGTACCAAAACGGGACGATTTTTTTCCCAAAGTTTCAAAACTATAGTTACGACTATATATTGGTTGCATTCATTCCTAAAGTGGTTCAAAGCTATATTTAGAATATTATAATAATATATTCAACATTGGTTACTTCTTGGTCACCAATTTTGTCTACATTTCTCCAAATTCCCATTTGTACCAAAACGGGACGATTTTCTTCCCAAAGTTTCAAAACTATAGTTACGACTATATATTGGTTACATTCGTTTCTAAAGTGGTTCAAAGCTATATTTAGAATATTATACTAATATATTCAACATTGGTTACTCCTTGATCACAAATTTTGTCTACATTTCTTCAAATTTCCATTTGTACCAAAATAGGACGATTTTCTTCCCAAAGTTTCAAATCTATAGTTAGGACTATATATTGGTTAGAATCCATTCTAAAGGGGTTCAAAGCTATATTTAGACTATTATACTAATATATTGAACTTTGGTTACTCCTTGATCACCAATTTTGTCTACATTTCTTCAAATTCCCATTTGTACCAAAACGGGACGATTTCGTTCCCAAAGTTTCAAAACTTTACTTAGGACTATATATTGGTTAGAATCCATTCTAAAGGGCTTCAAAGCTATATTTAGACTATTATACTAATATATTGAACTTTGGTTACTCCTTGATCACCAATTTTGTCTACATTTCTTCAAATTCCCATTTGTACCAAAACGGGACGATTTCGTTCCCAAAGTTTCAAAACTATACTTAGGACTATATATTGGTTAGAATCCATTCTAAAGGGCTTCAAAGCTATATTTAGACTATTATACTAATATATTGAACTTTGGTTACTCTTTGGTCACCAATTTTGTCTACATTTCTTCAAATTTCAATTTGTACCAAAACGGGACGATTTCCTTCCCAAAGTTTCAAAACTATAGTTAGGACTATATATTGGTTAGAATCCCTTCTAAAGGGGTTCAAATCTATATTTAGACTATTATAGTAATATATTGAACTTTGGTTACTCCTTGGTCACCAATTTTGTTTACATTTCCTCAAATTCCCATTTGTACCAAAACGGGACGATTTTCTTCCCAAAGTTTCAAAACTATAGTTACGACTATATATTGGTTGCATTCGTTCCTAAAGTGGTTCAAAGCTATATTTAGAATATTATAATAATATATTCAACATTGGTTACTTCTTGGTCACCAATTTTGTCTACATTTCAACGGGACGATTTCGTTCCCAAAGTTTCAAAACTTTACTTAGGACTATATATTGGTTAGAATCCATTCTAAAGGGCTTCAAAGCTATATTTAGACTATTATACTAATATATTGAACTTTGGTTACTCCATGATCACCAATTTTGTCTACATTTCTTCAAATTCCCATTTGTACCAAAACGGGACGATTTCGTTCCCAAAGTTTCAAAACTTTACTTAGGACTATATATTGGTTAGAATCCATTCTAAAGGGCTTCAAAGCTATATTTAGACTATTATACTAATATATTGAACTTTGGTTACTCCATGATCACCAATTTTGTCTACATTTCTTCAAATTCCCATTTGTACCAAAACGGGACGATTTCGTTCCCAAAGTTTCAAAACTTTACTTAGGACTATATATTGGTTAGAATCCATTCTAAACGGCTTCAAAGCTATATTTAGACTATTATACTAATATATTGAACTTTGGTTACTCTTTGGTCACCAATTTTGTCTACATTTCTTCAAATTTCAATTTGTACCAAAACGGGACGATTTCCTTCCCAAAGTTTCAAAACTATAGTTAGGACTATATATTGGTTAGAATCCCTTCTAAAGGGGTTCAAAGCTATACTTAGACTATTATACTAATATATTGAACTTTGGTTACTCCATGATCACCAATTTTGTCTACATTTCTTCAAATTCCCATTTGTACCAAAACGGGACGATTTCGTTCCCAAAGTTTCAAAACTATACTTAGGACTATATATTGGTTAGAATCCATTCTAAAGGGCTTCAAAGCTATATTTAGACTATTATACTAATATATTGAACTTTGGTTACTCTTTGGTCACCAATTGTGTCTACATTTCTTCAAATTTCAATTTGTACCAAAACGGGACGATTTCCTTCCCAAAGTTTCAAAACTATAGTTAGGACTATATATTGGTTAGAATCCCTTCTAAAGGGGTTCAAATCTATATTTAGACTATTATAGTAATATATTGAACTTTGGTTACTCCTTGGTCACCAATTTTGTTTACATTTCCTCAAATTCCCATTTGTACCAAAACGGGACGATTTTCTTCCCAAAGTTTCAAAACTATAGTTACGCTTATATATTGGTTGCATTCGTTCCTAAAGTGGTTCAAAGCTATATTTAGAATATTATAATAATATATTCAACATTGGTTACTTCTTGGTCACCAATTTTGTCTACATTTCTCCAAATTCCCATTTGTACCAAAACGGGACGATTTTCTTCCCAAAGTTTCAAAACTATAGTTACGACTATATATTGGTTAAATTCGTTTCTAAAGTGGTTCAAAGCTATATTTAGATTATTAAACTAATATATTCAACATTGGTTACCCCTTGATCACCAATTTTGTCTACATTTCTTCAAATTTCCATTTGTACCAAAACAGGACGATTTTCTTCCCAAAGTTTCAAAACTGTAGTTAGGACTATATATTGGTTAGAATCCATTCTAAAGGGGTTCAAAGCTATATTTAGACTATTATACTAAAATATTGAACTTTGGTTACTCCTTGATCACCAATTTTGTCTACATTTCTTCAAATTCCCATTTGTACCAAAACGGGACGATTTCGTTCCCAAAGTTTCAAAACTATACTTAGGACTATATATTGGTTAGAATCCATTCTAAAGGGCTTCAAAGCTATATTTAGACTATTATACTAATATATTGAACTTTGGTTACTCTTTGGTCACCAATTTTCTCTACATTTCTTCAAATTTCAATTTGTACCAAAACGGGACGATTTCCTTCCCAAAGTTTCAAAACTAGAGTTAGGACTATATATTGGTTAGAATCCCTTCTAAAGGGGTTCAAATCTATATTTAGACTATTATAGTAATATATTGAACTTTGGTTACTCCTTGGTCACCAATTTTGTTTACATTTCCTCAAATTCCCATTTGTACCAAAACGGGACGATTTTCTTCCCAAAGTTTCAAAACTATAGTTACGACTATATATTGGTTGCATTCGTTCCTAAAGTGGTTCAAAGCTATATTTAGAATATTATAATAATATATTCAACATTGGTTACTTCTTGGTCACCAATTTTGTCTACATTTCTCCAAATTCCCATTTGTACCAAAACGGGACGATTTTCTTCCCAAAGTTTCAAAACTATAGTTACGACTATATATTGGTTAAATTCGTTTCTAAAGTGGTTCAAAGCTATATTTAGATTATTAAACTAATATATTCAACATTGGTTACTCCTTGATCACCAATTTTGTCTACATTTCTTCAAATTTCCATTTGTACCAAAACAGGACGATTTTCTTCCCAAAGTTTCAAATCTATAGTTAGGACTATATATTGGTTAGAATCCATTCTAAAGGGGTTCAAAGCTATATTTAGACTATTATACTAATATATTGAACTTTGGTTACTCCTTGATCACCAATTTTGTCTACATTTCTTCAAATTCCCATTTGTACCAAAACGGGACGATTTCGTTCCCAAAGTTTCAATACTTTACTTAGGACTATATATTGGTTAGAATCCATTCTAAAGGGCTTCAAAGCTATATTTAGACTATTATACTAATATATTGAACTTTGGTTACTCCTTGATCACCAATTTTGTCTACATTTCTTCAAATTCCCATTTTTACCAAAACGGGACGATTTCGTTCCCAAAGTTTCAAAACTATACTTAGGACTATATATTGGTTAGAATCCATTCTAAAGGGCTTCAAAGCTATATTTAGACTATTATACTAATATATTGAACTTTGGTTACTCTTTGGTCACCAATTTTGTCTACATTTCTTCAAATTTCAATTTGTACCAAAACGGGACGATTTCCTTCCCAAAGTTTCAAAACTATAGTTAGGACTATATATTGGTTAGAATCCCTTCTAAAGGGGTTCAAATCTATATTTAGACTATTATAGTAATATATTGAACTTTGGTTACTCCTTGGTCACCAATTTTGTTTACATTTCCTCAAATTCCCATTTGTACCAAAACGGGACGATTTTCTTCCCAAAGTTTCAAAACTATAGTTACGACTATATATTGGTTGCATTCGTTCCTAAAGTGGTTCAAAGCTATATTTAGAATATTATAATAATATATTCAACATTGGTTACTTCTTGGTCACCAATTTTGTCTACATTTCAACGGGACGATTTCGTTCCCAAAGTTTCAAAACTTTACTTAGGACTATATATTGGTTAGAATCCATTCTAAAGGGCTTCAAAGCTATATTTAGACTATTATACTAATATATTGAACTTTGGTTACTCCATGATCACCAATTTTGTCTACATTTCTTCAAATTCCCATTTGTACCAAAACGGGACGATTTCGTTCCCAAAGTTTCAAAACTTTACTTAGGACTATATATTGGTTAGAATCCATTCTAAAGGGCTTCAAAGCTATATTTAGACTATTATACTAATATATTGAACTTTGGTTACTCCATGATCACCAATTTTGTCTACATTTCTTCAAATTCCCATTTGTACCAAAACGGGACGATTTCGTTCCCAAAGTTTCAAAACTTTACTTAGGACTATATATTGGTTAGAATCCATTCTAAACGGCTTCAAAGCTATATTTAGACTATTATACTAATATATTGAACTTTGGTTACTCTTTGGTCACCAATTTTGTCTACATTTCTTCAAATTTCAATTTGTACCAAAACGGGACGATTTCCTTCCCAAAGTTTCAAAACTATAGTTAGGACTATATATTGGTTAGAATCCCTTCTAAAGGGGTTCAAAGCTATACTTAGACTATTATACTAATATATTGAACTTTGGTTACTCCATGATCACCAATTTTGTCTACATTTCTTCAAATTCCCATTTGTACCAAAACGGGACGATTTCGTTCCCAAAGTTTCAAAACTATACTTAGGACTATATATTGGTTAGAATCCATTCTAAAGGGCTTCAAAGCTATATTTAGACTATTATACTAATATATTGAACTTTGGTTACTCTTTGGTCACCAATTGTGTCTACATTTCTTCAAATTTCAATTTGTACCAAAACGGGACGATTTCCTTCCCAAAGTTTCAAAACTATAGTTAGGACTATATATTGGTTAGAATCCCTTCTAAAGGGGTTTAAATCTATATTTAGACTATTATAGTAATATATTGAACTTTGGTTACTCCTTGGTCACCAATTTTGTTTACATTTCCTCAAATTCCCATTTGTACCAAAACGGGACGATTTTCTTCCCAAAGTTTCAAAACTATAGTTACGCTTATATATTGGTTGCATTCGTTCCTAAAGTGGTTCAAAGCTATATTTAGAATATTATAATAATATATTCAACATTGGTTACTTCTTGGTCACCAATTTTGTCTACATTTCTCCAAATTCCCATTTGTACCAAAACGGGACGATTTTCTTCCCAAAGTTTCAAAACTATAGTTACGACTATATATTGGTTAAATTCGTTTCTAAAGTGGTTCAAAGCTATATTTAGATTATTAAACTAATATATTCAACATTGGTTACCCCTTGATCACCAATTTTGTCTACATTTCTTCAAATTTCCATTTGTACCAAAACAGGACGATTTTCTTCCCAAAGTTTCAAAACTGTAGTTAGGACTATATATTGGTTAGAATCCATTCTAAAGGGGTTCAAAGCTATATTTAGACTATTATACTAAAATATTGAACTTTGGTTACTCCTTGATCACCAATTTTGTCTACATTTCTTCAAATTCCCATTTGTACCAAAACGGGACGATTTCGTTCCCAAAGTTTCAAAACTATACTTAGGACTATATATTGGTTAGAATCCATTCTAAAGGGCTTCAAAGCTATATTTAGACTATTATACTAATATATTGAACTTTGGTTACTCTTTGGTCACCAATTTTCTCTACATTTCTTCAAATTTCAATTTGTACCAAAACGGGACGATTTCCTTCCCAAAGTTTCAAAACTAGAGTTAGGACTATATATTGGTTAGAATCCCTTCTAAAGGGGTTCAAATCTATATTTAGACTATTATAGTAATATATTGAACTTTGGTTACTCCTTGGTCACCAATTTTGTTTACATTTCCTCAAATTCCCATTTGTACCAAAACGGGACGATTTTCTTCCCAAAGTTTCAAAACTATAGTTACGACTATATATTGGTTGCATTCGTTCCTAAAGTGGTTCAAAGCTATATTTAGAATATTATAATAATATATTCAACATTGGTTACTTCTTGGTCACCAATTTTGTCTACATTTCTCCAAATTCCCATTTGTACCAAAACGGGACGATTTTCTTCCCAAAGTTTCAAAACTATAGTTACGACTATATATTGGTTAAATTCGTTTCTAAAGTGGTTCAAAGCTATATTTAGATTATTAAACTAATATATTCAACATTGGTTACTCCTTGATCACCAATTTTGTCTACATTTCTTCAAATTTCCATTTGTACCAAAACAGGACGATTTTCTTCCCAAAGTTTCAAATCTATAGTTAGGACTATATATTGGTTAGAATCCATTCTAAAGGGGTTCAAAGCTATATTTAGACTACTATACTAATATATTGAACTTTGGTTACTCCTTGATCACCAATTTTGTCTACATTTCTTCAAATTCCCATTTGTACCAAAACGGGACGATTTCGTTCCCAAAGTTTCAATACTTTACTTAGGACTATATATTGGTTAGAATCCATTCTAAAGGGCTTCAAAGCTATATTTAGACTATTATACTAATATATTGAACTTTGGTTACTCCTTGATCACCAATTTTGTCTACATTTCTTCAAATTCCCATTTGTACCAAAACGGGACGATTTCGTTCCCAAAGTTTCAAAACTATACTTAGGACTATATATTGGTTAGAATCCATTCTAAAGGGCTTCAAAGCTATATTTAGACTATTATACTAATATATTGAACTTTGGTTACTCTTTGGTCACCAATTGTGTCTACATTTCTTCAAATTTCAATTTGTACCAAAACGGGACGATTTCCTTCCCAAAGTTTCAAAACTATAGTTAGGACTATATATTGGTTAGAATCCCTTCTAAAGGGGTTTAAATCTATATTTAGACTATTATAGTAATATATTGAACTTTGGTTACTCCTTGGTCACCAATTTTGTTTACATTTCCTCAAATTCCCATTTGTACCAAAACGGGACGATTTTCTTCCCAAAGTTTCAAAACTATAGTTACGCTTATATATTGGTTGCATTCGTTCCTAAAGTGGTTCAAAGCTATATTTAGAATATTATAATAATATATTCAACATTGGTTACTTCTTGGTCACCAATTTTGTCTACATTTCTCCAAATTCCCATTTGTACCAAAACGGGACGATTTTCTTCCCAAAGTTTCAAAACTATAGTTACGACTATATATTGGTTAAATTCGTTTCTAAAGTGGTTCAAAGCTATATTTAGATTATTAAACTAATATATTCAACATTGGTTACCCCTTGATCACCAATTTTGTCTACATTTCTTCAAATTTCCATTTGTACCAAAACAGGACGATTTTCTTCCCAAAGTTTCAAAACTGTAGTTAGGACTATATATTGGTTAGAATCCATTCTAAAGGGGTTCAAAGCTATATTTAGACTATTATACTAAAATATTGAACTTTGGTTACTCCTTGATCACCAATTTTGTCTACATTTCTTCAAATTCCCATTTGTACCAAAACGGGACGATTTCGTTCCCAAAGTTTCAAAACTATACTTAGGACTATATATTGGTTAGAATCCATTCTAAAGGGCTTCAAAGCTATATTTAGACTATTATACTAATATATTGAACTTTGGTTACTCCTTGATCACCAATTTTGTCTACATTTCTTCAAATTCCCATTTGTACCAAAACGGGACGATTTCGTTCCCAAAGTTTCAAAACTATACTTAGGACTATATATTGGTTAGAATCCATTCTAAAGGGCTTCAAAGCTATATTTAGACTATTATACTAATATATTGAACTTTGGTTACTCTTTGGTCACCAATTTTGTCTACATTTCTTCAAATTTCAATTTGTACCAAAACGGAACGATTTCCTTCCCAAAGTTTCAAAACTATAGTTAGGACTATATATTGGTTAGAATCCCTTCTAAAGGGGTTCAAATCTATATTTAGACTATTATAGTAATATATTGAACTTTGGTTACTCCTTGGTCACCAATTTTGTTTACATTTCCTCAAATTCCCATTTGTACCAAAACGGGACGATTTTCTTCCCAAAGTTTCAAAACTATAGTTACGACTATATATTGGTTGCATTCGTTCCTAAAGTGGTTCAAAGCTATATTTAGAATATTATAATAATATATTCAACATTGGTTACTTCTTGGTCACCAATTTTGTCTACATTTCTCCAAATTCCCATTTGTACCAAAACGGGACGATTTTCTTCCCAAAGTTTCAAAACTATAGTTACGACTATATATTGGTTAAATTCGTTTCTAAAGTGGTTCAAAGCTATATTTAGATTATTAAACTAATATATTCAACATTGGTTACTCCTTGATCACCAATTTTGTCTACATTTCTTCAAATTTCCATTTGTACCAAAACAGGACGATTTTCTTCCCAAAGTTTCAAATCTATAGTTAGGACTATATATTGGTTAGAATCCATTCTAAAGGGGTTCAAAGCTATATTTAGACTATTATACTAATATATTGAACTTTGGTTACTCCTTGATCACCAATTTTGTCTACATTTCTTCAAATTCCCATTTGTACCAAAACGGGACGATTTCGTTCCCAAAGTTTCAATACTTTACTTAGGACTATATATTGGTTAGAATCCATTCTAAAGGGCTTCAAAGCTATATTTAGACTATTATACTAATATATTGAACTTTGGTTACTCCTTGATCACCAATTTTGTCTACATTTCTTCAAATTCCCATTTGTACCAAAACGGGACGATTTCGTTCCCAAAGTTTCAAAACTATACTTAGGACTATATATTGGTTAGAATCCATTCTAAAGGGCTTCAAAGCTATATTTAGACTATTATACTAATATATTGAACTTTGGTTACTCTTTGGTCACCAATTTTGTCTACATTTCTTCAAATTTCAATTTGTACCAAAACGGGACGATTTCCTTCCCAAAGTTTCAAAACTATAGTTAGGACTATATATTGGTTAGAATCCCTTCTAAAGGGGTTCAAATCTATATTTAGACTATTATAGTAATATATTGAACTTTGGTTACTCCTTGGTCACCAATTTTGTTTACATTTCCTCAAATTCCCATTTGTACCAAAACGGGACGATTTTCTTCCCAAAGTTTCAAAACTATAGTTACGACTATATATTGGTTGCATTCGTTCCTAAAGTGGTTCAAAGCTATATTTAGAATATTATAATAATATATTCAACATTGGTTACTTCTTGGTCACCAATTTTGTCTACATTTCTCCAAATTCCCATTTGTACCAACTGGGGACGATTTCGTTCCCAAAGTTTCAAAACTTTACTTAGGACTATATATTGGTTAGAATCCATTCTAAAGGGCTTCAAAGCTATATTTAGACTATTATACTAATATATTGAACTTTGGTTACTCCATGATCACCAATTTTGTCTACATTTCTTCAAATTCCCATTTGTACCAAAACGGGACGATTTCGTTCCCAAAGTTTCAAAACTTTACTTAGGACTATATATTGGTTAGAATCCATTCTAAAGGGCTTCAAAGCTATATTTAGACTATTATACTAATATATTGAACTTTGGTTACTCCATGATCACCAATTTTGTCTACATTTCTTCAAATTCCCATTTGTACCAAAACGGGACGATTTCGTTCCCAAAGTTTCAAAACTATACTTAGGACTATATATTGGTTAGAATCCATTCTAAACGGCTTCAAAGCTATATTTAGACTATTATACTAATATATTGAACTTTGGTTACTCTTTGGTCACCAATTTTGTCTACATTTCTTCAAATTTCAATTTGTACCAAAACGGGACGATTTCCTTCCCAAAGTTTCAAAACTATAGTTAGGACTATATATTGGTTAGAATCCCTTCTAAAGGGGTTCAAAGCTATACTTAGACTATTATACTAATATATTGAACTTTGGTTACTCCATGATCACCAATTTTGTCTACATTTCTTCAAATTCCCATTTGTACCAAAACGGGACGATTTCGTTCCCAAAGTTTCAAAACTATACTTAGGACTATATATTGGTTAGAATCCATTCTAAAGGGGTTCAAATCTATATTTAGACTATTATAGTAATATATTGAACTTTGGTTACTCCTTGGTCACCAATTTTGTTTACATTTCCTCAAATTCCCATTTGTACCAAAACGGGACGATTTTCTTCCCAAAGTTTCAAAACTATAGTTACGCTTATATATTGGTTGCATTCGTTCCTAAAGTGGTTCAAAGCTATATTTAGAATATTATAATAATATATTCAACATTGGTTACTTCTTGGTCACCAATTTTGTCTACATTTCTCCAAATTCCCATTTGTACCAAAACGGGACGATTTCGTTCCCAAAGTTTCAATACTATACTTAGGACTATATATTGGTTAGAATCCATTCTAAACGGCTTCAAAGCTATATTTAGACTATTATACTAATATATTGAACTTTGGTTACTCTTTGGTCACCAATTTTGTCTACATTTCTTCAAATTTCAATTTGTACCAAAACGGGACGATTTCCTTCCCAAAGTTTCAAAACTATAGTTAGGACTATATATTGGTTAGAATCCCTTCTAAAGGGGTTCAAAGCTATACTTAGACTATTATACTAATATATTGAACTTTGGTTACTCCATGATCACCAATTTTGTCTACATTTCTTCAAATTCCCATTTGTACCAAAACGGGACGATTTCGTTCCCAAAGTTTCAAAACTATAGTTAGGACTATATATTGGTTAGAATCCCTTCTAAAGGGGTTCAAATCTATATTTAGACTATTATAGTAATATATTGAACTTTGGTTACTCCTTGGTCACCAATTTTGTTTACATTTCCTCAAATTCCCATTTGTACCAAAACGGGACGATTTCGTTCCCAAAGTTTCAAAACTTTACTTAGGACTATATATTGGTTAGAATCCATTCTAAAGGGCTTCAAAGCTATATTTAGACTATTATACTAATATATTGAACTTTGGTTACTCCATGATCACCAATTTTGTCTACATTTCTTCAAATTCCCATTTGTACCAAAACGGGACGATTTCGTTCCCAAAGTTTCAAAACTATACTTAGGACTATATATTGGTTAGAATCCATTCTAAACGGCTTCAAAGCTATATTTAGACTATTATACTAATATATTGAACTTTGGTTACTCTTTGGTCACCAATTTTGTCTACATTTCTTCAAATTTCAATTTGTACCAAAACGGGACGATTTCCTTCCCAAAGTTTCAAAACTATAGTTAGGACTATATATTGGTTAGAATCCCTTCTAAAGGGGTTCAAAGCTATACTTAGACTATTATACTAATATATTGAACTTTGGTTACTCCATGATCACCAATTTTGTCTACATTTCTTCAAATTCCCATTTGTACCAAAACGGGACGATTTCGTTCCCAAAGTTTCAAAACTATACTTAGGACTATATATTGGTTAGAATCCATTCTAAAGGGGTTCAAATCTATATTTAGACTATTATAGTAATATATTGAACTTTGGTTACTCCTTGGTCACCAATTTTGTTTACATTTCCTCAAATTCCCATTTGTACCAAAACGGGACGATTTTCTTCCCAAAGTTTCAAAACTATAGTTACGCTTATATATTGGTTGCATTCGTTCCTAAAGTGGTTCAAAGCTATATTTAGAATATTATAATAATATATTCAACATTGGTTACTTCTTGGTCACCAATTTTGTCTACATTTCTCCAAATTCCCATTTGTACCAAAACGGGACGATTTCGTTCCCAAAGTTTCAATACTATACTTAGGACTATATATTGGTTAGAATCCATTCTAAACGGCTTCAAAGCTATATTTAGACTATTATACTAATATATTGAACTTTGGTTACTCTTTGGTCACCAATTTTGTCTACATTTCTTCAAATTTCAATTTGTACCAAAACGGGACGATTTCCTTCCCAAAGTTTCAAAACTATAGTTAGGACTATATATTGGTTAGAATCCCTTCTAAAGGGGTTCAAAGCTATACTTAGACTATTATACTAATATATTGAACTTTGGTTACTCCATGATCACCAATTTTGTCTACATTTCTTCAAATTCCCATTTGTACCAAAACGGGACGATTTCGTTCCCAAAGTTTCAAAACTATAGTTAGGACTATATATTGGTTAGAATCCCTTCTAAAGGGGTTCAAATCTATATTTAGACTATTATAGTAATATATTGAACTTTGGTTACTCCTTGGTCACCAATTTTGTTTACATTTCCTCAAATTCCCATTTGTACCAAAACGGGACGATTTCGTTCCCAAAGTTTCAAAACTTTACTTAGGACTATATATTGGTTAGAATCCATTCTAAAGGGCTTCAAAGCTATATTTAGACTATTATACTAATATATTGAACTTTGGTTACTCCATGATCACCAATTTTGTCTACATTTCTTCAAATTCCCATTTGTACCAAAACGGGACGATTTCGTTCCCAAAGTTTCAAAACTATACTTAGGACTATATATTGGTTAGAATCCATTCTAAACGGCTTCAAAGCTATATTTAGACTATTATACTAATATATTGAACTTTGGTTACTCTTTGGTCACCAATTTTGTCTACATTTCTTCAAATTTCAATTTGTACCAAAACGGGACGATTTCCTTCCCAAAGTTTCAAAACTATAGTTAGGACTATATATTGGTTAGAATCCCTTCTAAAGGGGTTCAAAGCTATACTTAGACTATTATACTAATATATTGAACTTTGGTTACTCCATGATCACCAATTTTGTCTACATTTCTTCAAATTCCCATTTGTACCAAAACGGGACGATTTCGTTCCCAAAGTTTCAAAACTATACTTAGGACTATATATTGGTTAGAATCCATTCTAAAGGGGTTCAAATCTATATTTAGACTATTATAGTAATATATTGAACTTTGGTTACTCCTTGGTCACCAATTTTGTTTACATTTCCTCAAATTCCCATTTGTACCAAAACGGGACGATTTTCTTCCCAAAGTTTCAAAACTATAGTTACGCTTATATATTGGTTGCATTCGTTCCTAAAGTGGTTCAAAGCTATATTTAGAATATTATAATAATATATTCAACATTGGTTACTTCTTGGTCACCAATTTTGTCTACATTTCTTCAAATTCCCATTTGTACCAAAACGGGACGATTTCGTTCCCAAAGTTTCAATACTATACTTAGGACTATATATTGGTTAGAATCCATTCTAAACGGCTTCAAAGCTATATTTAGACTATTATACTAATATATTGAACTTTGGTTACTCTTTGGTCACCAATTTTGTCTACATTTCTTCAAATTTCAATTTGTACCAAAACGGGACGATTTCCTTCCCAAAGTTTCAAAACTATAGTTAGGACTATATATTGGTTAGAATCCCTTCTAAAGGGGTTCAAAGCTATACTTAGACTATTATACTAATATATTGAACTTTGGTTACTCCATGATCACCAATTTTGTCTACATTTCTTCAAATTCCCATTTGTACCAAAACGGGACGATTTCGTTCCCAAAGTTTCAAAACTATAGTTAGGACTATATATTGGTTAGAATCCCTTCTAAAGGGGTTCAAATCTATATTTAGACTATTATAGTAATATATTGAACTTTGGTTACTCCTTGGTCACCAATTTTGTTTACATTTCCTCAAATTCCCATTTGTACCAAAACGGGACGATTTTCTTCCCAAAGTTTCAAAACTATAGTTACGCTTATATATTGGTTGCATTCGTTCCTAAAGTGGTTCAAAGCTATATTTAGAATATTATAATAATATATTCAACATTGGTTACTTCTTGGTCACCAATTTTGTCTACATTTGTCCAAATTCCCATTTGTACCAAAACGGGACGATTTTCTTCCCAAAGTTTCAAAACTATAGTTACGACTATATATTGGTTAAATTCGTTTCTAAAGTGGTTCAAAGCTATATTTAGATTATTAAACTAATATATTCAACATTGGTTACTCCTTGATCACCAATTTTGTCTACATTTCTTCAAATTTCCATTTGTACCAAAACAGGACGATTTTCTTCCCAAAGTTTCAAAACTATAGTTAGGACTATATATTGGTTAGAATCCATTCTAAAGGGGTTCAAAGCTATATTTAGACTATTATACTAAAATATTGAACTTTGGTTACTCCTTGATCACCAATTTTGTCTACATTTCTTCAAATTCCCATTTGTACCAAAATGGGACGATTTCGTTCCCAAAGTTTCAAAACTATACTTAGGACTATATATTGGTTAGAATCCATTCTAAAGGGCTTCAAAGCTATATTTAGACTATTATACTAATATATTGAACTTTGGTTACTCTTTGGTCACCAATTTTCTCTACATTTCTTCAAATTTCAATTTGTACCAAAACGGGACGATTTCCTTCCCAAAGTTTCAAAACTAGAGTTAGGACTATATATTGGTTAGAATCCCTTCTAAAGGGGTTCAAATCTATATTTAGACTATTATAGTAATATATTGAACTTTGGTTACTCCTTGGTCACCAATTTTGTTTACATTTCCTCAAATTCCCATTTGTACCAAAACGGGACGATTTTCTTCCCAAAGTTTCAAAACTATAGTTACGACTATATATTGGTTGCATTCGTTCCTAAAGTGGTTCAAAGCTATATTTAGAATATTATAATAATATATTCAACATTGGTTACTTCTTGGTCACCAATTTTGTCTACATTTCTCCAAATTCCCATTTGTACCAAAACGGGACGATTTTCTTCCCAAAGTTTCAAAACTATAGTTACGACTATATATTGGTTAAATTCGTTTCTAAAGGGCTTCAAAGCTATATTTAGACTATTATACTAATATATTGAACTTTGGTTACTCTTTGGTCACCAATTTTGTCTACATTTCTTCAAATTTCAATTTGTACCAAAACGGGACGATTTCCTTCCCAAAGTTTCAAAACTATAGTTAGGACTATATATTGGTTAGAATCCCTTCTAAAGGGGTTCAAAGCTATATTTAGACTATTATACTAATATATTGAACTTTGGTTACTCCATGATCACCAATTTTGTCTACATTTCTTCAAATTCCCATTTGTACCAAAACGGGACGATTTCGTTCCCAAAGTATCAAAATTATACTTAGGACTATATATTGGTTAGAATCCATTCTAAAGGGCTTCAAAGCTATATTTAGACTATTATACTAATATATTGAACTTTGGTTACTCTTTGGTCACCAATTTTGTCTACATTTCTTCAAATTTCAATTTGTACCAAAACGGGACGATTTCCTTCCCAAAGTTTCAAAACTATAGTTAGGACTATATATTGGTGAGAATCCCTTCTAAAGGGGTTCAAATCAATATTTAGACTATTATACTAATATATTGAACTTTGGTTACTCCTTGGTCACCAATTTTGTTTACATTTCTTCAAATCCCCATTTGTACCAAAACGGGACGATTTTCTTCCCAAAGTTTCAAAACTATAGTTACGACTATATATTGGTTGCATTCATTCCTAAAGTGGTTCAAAGCTATATTTAGAATATTATAATAATATATTCAACATTGGTTACTTCTTGGTCACCAATTTGGTCTACATTTCTCCAAATTCCCATTTGTACCAAAACGGGACGATTTTCTTCCCAAAGTTTCAAAACTATAGTTACGACTATATATTGGTTACATTCGTTTCTAAAGTGGTTCAAAGCTATATTTAGAATATTATACTAATATATTCAACATTGGTTACTCCTTGATCACCAATTTTGTCTACATTTCTTCAAATTTCCATTTGTACCAAAACGCGACGATTTTCTTCCCAAAGTTTCAAAACTATAGTTAGGACTATATATTGGTTAGAATCCATTCTAAAGGGGTTCAAAGCTATACTTAGACTATTATACTAATATATTGAACTTTGGTTACTCCATGATCACCAATTTTGTCTACATTTCTTCAAATTCCCATTTGTACCAAAACGGGACGATTTCGTTCCCAAAGTTTCAAAACTATACTTAGGACTATATATTGGTTAGAATCCATTCTAAAGGGGTTCAAATCTATATTTAGACTATTATAGTAATATATTGAACTTTGGTTACTCCTTGGTCACCAATTTTGTTTACATTTCCTCAAATTCCCATTTGTACCAAAACGGGACGATTTTCTTCCCAAAGTTTCAAAACTATAGTTACGCTTATATATTGGTTGCATTCGTTCCTAAAGTGGTTCAAAGCTATATTTAGAATATTATAATAATATATTCAACATTGGTTACTTCTTGGTCACCAATTTTGTCTACATTTCTTCAAATTCCCATTTGTACCAAAACGGGACGATTTCGTTCCCAAAGTTTCAATACTATACTTAGGACTATATATTGGTTAGAATCCATTCTAAACGGCTTCAAAGCTATATTTAGACTATTATACTAATATATTGAACTTTGGTTACTCTTTGGTCACCAATTTTGTCTACATTTCTTCAAATTTCAATTTGTACCAAAACGGGACGATTTCCTTCCCAAAGTTTCAAAACTATAGTTAGGACTATATATTGGTTAGAATCCCTTCTAAAGGGGTTCAAAGCTATACTTAGACTATTATACTAATATATTGAACTTTGGTTACTCCATGATCACCAATTTTGTCTACATTTCTTCAAATTCCCATTTGTACCAAAACGGGACGATTTCGTTCCCAAAGTTTCAAAACTATAGTTAGGACTATATATTGGTTAGAATCCCTTCTAAAGGGGTTCAAATCTATATTTAGACTATTATAGTAATATATTGAACTTTGGTTACTCCTTGGTCACCAATTTTGTTTACATTTCCTCAAATTCCCATTTGTACCAAAACGGGACGATTTTCTTCCCAAAGTTTCAAAACTATAGTTACGCTTATATATTGGTTGCATTCGTTCCTAAAGTGGTTCAAAGCTATATTTAGAATATTATAATAATATATTCAACATTGGTTACTTCTTGGTCACCAATTTTGTCTACATTTGTCCAAATTCCCATTTGTACCAAAACGGGACGATTTTCTTCCCAAAGTTTCAAAACTATAGTTACGACTATATATTGGTTAAATTCGTTTCTAAAGTGGTTCAAAGCTATATTTAGATTATTAAACTAATATATTCAACATTGGTTACTCCTTGATCACCAATTTTGTCTACATTTCTTCAAATTTCCATTTGTACCAAAACAGGACGATTTTCTTCCCAAAGTTTCAAAACTATAGTTAGGACTATATATTGGTTAGAATCCATTCTAAAGGGGTTCAAAGCTATATTTAGACTATTATACTAAAATATTGAACTTTGGTTACTCCTTGATCACCAATTTTGTCTACATTTCTTCAAATTCCCATTTGTACCAAAATGGGACGATTTCGTTCCCAAAGTTTCAAAACTATACTTAGGACTATATATTGGTTAGAATCCATTCTAAAGGGCTTCAAAGCTATATTTAGACTATTATACTAATATATTGAACTTTGGTTACTCTTTGGTCACCAATTTTCTCTACATTTCTTCAAATTTCAATTTGTACCAAAACGGGACGATTTCCTTCCCAAAGTTTCAAAACTAGAGTTAGGACTATATATTGGTTAGAATCCCTTCTAAAGGGGTTCAAATCTATATTTAGACTATTATAGTAATATATTGAACTTTGGTTACTCCTTGGTCACCAATTTTGTTTACATTTCCTCAAATTCCCATTTGTACCAAAACGGGACGATTTTCTTCCCAAAGTTTCAAAACTATAGTTACGACTATATATTGGTTGCATTCGTTCCTAAAGTGGTTCAAAGCTATATTTAGAATATTATAATAATATATTCAACATTGGTTACTTCTTGGTCACCAATTTTGTCTACATTTCTCCAAATTCCCATTTGTACCAAAACGGGACGATTTTCTTCCCAAAGTTTCAAAACTATAGTTACGACTATATATTGGTTAAATTCGTTTCTAAAGGGCTTCAAAGCTATATTTAGACTATTATACTAATATATTGAACTTTGGTTACTCTTTGGTCACCAATTTTGTCTACATTTCTTCAAATTTCAATTTGTACCAAAACGGGACGATTTCCTTCCCAAAGTTTCAAAACTATAGTTAGGACTATATATTGGTTAGAATCCCTTCTAAAGGGGTTCAAAGCTATATTTAGACTATTATACTAATATATTGAACTTTGGTTACTCCATGATCACCAATTTTGTCTACATTTCTTCAAATTCCCATTTGTACCAAAACGGGACGATTTCGTTCCCAAAGTATCAAAATTATACTTAGGACTATATATTGGTTAGAATCCATTCTAAAGGGCTTCAAAGCTATATTTAGACTATTATACTAATATATTGAACTTTGGTTACTCTTTGGTCACCAATTTTGTCTACATTTCTTCAAATTTCAATTTGTACCAAAACGGGACGATTTCCTTCCCAAAGTTTCAAAACTATAGTTAGGACTATATATTGGTGAGAATCCCTTCTAAAGGGGTTCAAATCAATATTTAGACTATTATACTAATATATTGAACTTTGGTTACTCCTTGGTCACCAATTTTGTTTACATTTCTTCAAATCCCCATTTGTACCAAAACGGGACGATTTTCTTCCCAAAGTTTCAAAACTATAGTTACGACTATATATTGGTTGCATTCATTCCTAAAGTGGTTCAAAGCTATATTTAGAATATTATAATAATATATTCAACATTGGTTACTTCTTGGTCACCAATTTGGTCTACATTTCTCCAAATTCCCATTTGTACCAAAACGGGACGATTTTCTTCCCAAAGTTTCAAAACTATAGTTACGACTATATATTGGTTACATTCGTTTCTAAAGTGGTTCAAAGCTATATTTAGAATATTATACTAATATATTCAACATTGGTTACTCCTTGATCACCAATTTTGTCTACATTTCTTCAAATTTCCATTTGTACCAAAACGCGACGATTTTCTTCCCAAAGTTTCAAAACTATAGTTAGGACTATATATTGGTTAGAATCCATTCTAAAGGGGTTCAAAGCTATATTTAGACTATTATAGTAATATATTGAACTTTGGTTACTCCTTGATCACCAATTTTGTCTACATTTCTTCAAATTCCCATTTGTACCAAAACGGGACGATTTCGTTCCCAAAGTTTCAAAACTTTACTTAGGACTATATATTGGTTAGAATCCATTCTAAAGGCCTTCAAAGCTATATTTAGACTATTATACTAATATATTGAACTTTGGTTACTCCTTGGTCACCAATTTTGTTTACATTTCTTCAAATTCCCATTTGTACCAAAACGGGACGATTTTCTTCCCAAAGTTTCAAAACTATAGTTACGACTATATATTGGTTGCATTCATTCCTAAAGTGGTTCAAAGCTATATTTAGAATATTATAATAATATATTCAACATTGGTTACTTCTTGGTCACCAATTTGGTCTACATTTCTCCAAATTCCCATTTGTACCAAGACGGGACGATTTTCTTCCCAATGTTTCAAAACTATAGTTACGACTATATATTGGTTAAATTCGTTTCTAAAGTGGTTCAAAGCTATATTTAGAATATTATACTAATATATTTAACATTGGTTACTCCTTGATCACCAATTTTGTCTACATTTCTTCAAATTTCCATTTGTACCAAAACGCGACGATTTTCTTCCCAAAGTTTCAAAACTATAGTTAGGACTATATATTGGTTAGAATCCATTCTAAAGGGGTTCAAAGCTATATTTAGACTATTATACCAATATATTGAACTTTGGTTACTCCTTGATGACCAATTTTGTCTACATTTCTTCAAATTCCCATTTGTACCAAAACAGGACGATTTCGTTCCCAAAGTTTCAAAACTATACTTAGGACTATAAATTGGTTAGAATCCATTCTAAAGGGCTTCAAAGCTATATTTAGACTATTATACTAATATATTGAACTTTGGTTACTCCTTGATCACCAATTTTGTCTACATTTCTTCAAATTCCCATTTGTACCAAAACGGGACGATTTCGTTCCCAAAGTTTCAAAACTTTACTTAGGACTATATATTGGTTAGAATCCATTCTAAAGGGCTTCAAAGCTATATTTAGACTATTATACTAATATATTGAACTTTGGTTACTCCATGATCACCAATTTTGTCTACATTTCTTCAAATTCCCATTTGTACCAAAACGGGACGATTTCGTTCCCAAAGTTTCAAAACTATACTTAGGACTATATATTGGTTAGAATCCATTCTAAAGGGCTTCAAAGCTATATTTAGACTATTATACTAATATATTGAACTTTGGTTACTCTTTGGTCACCAATTTTGTCTATATTTCTTCAAATTTCAATTTGTACCAAAACGGGACGATTTCCTTCCCAAAGTTTCAAAACTATAGTTAGGACTATATATTGGTTAGAATCCCTTCTAAAGGGGTTCAAAGCTATATTTAGACTATTATACTAATATATTAAACTTTGGTTACTCCATGATCACCAATTTTGTCTACATTTCTTCAAATTCCCATTTGTACCAAAACGGGACGATTTCGTTCCCAAAGTATCAAAATTATACTTAGGACTATATATTGGTTAGAATCCATTCTAAAGGGCTTCAAAGCTATATTTAGACTATTATACTAATATATTGAACTTTGGTTACTCCTTGGTCACCAATTTTGTTTACATTTCTTCAAATCCCCATTTGTACCAAAACGGGACGATTTTCTTCCCAAAGTTTCAAAACTATAGTTACGACTATATATTGGTTGCATTCATTCCTAAAGTGGTTCAAAGCTATATTTAGAATATTATAATAATATATTCAACATTGGTTACTTCTTGGTCACCAATTTGGTCTACATTTCTCCAAATTCCCATTTGTACCAAAACGGGACGATTTTCTTCCCAAAGTTTCAAAACTATAGTTACGACTATATATTGGTTACATTCGTTTCTAAAGTGGTTCAAAGCTATATTTAGAATATTATACTAATATATTCAACATTGGTTACTCCTTGATCACCAATTTTGTCTACATTTCTTCAAATTTCCATTTGTACCAAAACGCGACGATTTTCTTCCCAAAGTTTCAAAACTATAGTTAGGACTATATATTGGTTAGAATCCATTCTAAAGGGGTTCAAAGCTATATTTAGACTATTATAGTAATATATTGAACTTTGGTTACTCCTTGATCACCAATTTTGTCTACATTTCTTCAAATTCCCATTTGTACCAAAACGGGACGATTTCGTTCCCAAAGTTTCAAAACTTTACTTAGGACTATATATTGGTTAGAATCCATTCTAAAGGGCTTCAAAGCTATATTTAGACTATTATACTAATATATTGAACTTTGGTTACTCCTTGGTCACCAATTTTGTTTACATTTCTTCAAATTCCCATTTGTACCAAAACGGGACGATTTTCTTCCCAAAGTTTCAAAACTATAGTTACGACTATATATTGGTTGCATTCATTCCTAAAGTGGTTCAAAGCTATATTTAGAATATTATAATAATATATTCAACATTGGTTACTTCTTGGTCACCAATTTGGTCTACATTTCTCCAAATTCCCATTTGTACCAAAACGGGACGATTTTCTTCCCAAAGTTTCAAAACTATAGTTACGACTATATATTGGTTACATTCGTTTCTAAAGTGGTTCAAAGCTATATTTAGAATATTATACTAATATATTCAACATTGGTTACTCCTTGATCACAAATTTTGTCTACATTTCTTCGAATTTCCATTTGTACCAAAACAGGACGATTTTCTTCCCAAAGTTTCAAATCTATATTTAGGACTATATATTGGTTAGAATCCATTCTAAAGGGGTTCAAAGCTATATTTAGACTATTATACTAATATATTGAACTTTGGTTACTCCTTGATCACCAATTTTGTCTACATTTCTTCAAATTCCCATTTGTACCAAAACGGGACGATTTCGTTCCCAAAGTTTCAAAACTTTACTTAGGACTATATATTGGTTAGAATCCATTCTAAAGGGCTTCAAAGCTATATTTAGACTATTATACTAATATATTGAACTTTGGTTACTCCTTGGTCACCAATTTTGTTTACATTTCTTCAAATTCCCATTTGTACCAAAACGGGACGATTTTCTTCCCAAAGTTTCAAAACTATAGTTACGACTATATATTGGTTGCATTCATTCCTAAAGTGGTTCAAAGCTATATTTAGAATATTATAATAATATATTCAACAATGGTTACTTCTTGGTCACCAATTTTGTCTACATTTCTCCAAATTCCCATTTGTACCAAAACGGGACGATTTTCTTCCCAAAGTTTCAAAACTATAGTTACGACTATATATTGGTTACATTCGTTTCTAAAGTGGTTCAAAGCTATATTTAGAATATTATACTAATATATTCAACATTGGTTACTCCTTGATCACCAATTTTTTCTACATTTCCTCAAATTCCCATTTGTACCAAAACGGGACGATTTTCTTCCCAAAGTTTCAAAACTATAGTTACGACTATATATTGGTTGCATTCATTCCTAAAGTGGTTCAAAGCTATATTTAGAATATTATAATAATATATTCAACATTGGTTACTTCTTGGTCACCAATGTTGTCTACATTACTCCAAATTCCCATTTGTGCCAAAACGGGACGATTTCGTTCCCAAAGTTTCAAAACTTTACTTAGGACTATATATTGGTTAGAATCCATTCTAAAGGGCTTCAAAGCTATATTTAGACTATTATACTAATATATTGAACTTTGGTTACTCTTTGGTCACCAATTTTGTCTACATTTCTTCCAATTTCAATTTGTACCAAAACGGGACGATTTCCTTCCCAAAGTTTCAAAACTATAGTTAGGACTATATATTGGTTAGAATCCTTTCTAAAGGGGTTCAAATCTATATTTAGACTAATATAGTAATATATTGAACTTTGGTTACTCCTTCGTCACCAATTTTGTTTACATTTCTTCAAATTCCCATTTGTACCAAAACGGGACGATTTTCTTCCCAAAGTTTCAAAACTATAGTTACGACTATATATTGGTTGCATTCATTCCTAAAGTGGTTCAAAGCTATATTTAGAATATTATAATAATATATTCAACAATGGTTACTTCTTGGTCACCAATTTTGTCTACATTTCTCCAAATTCCCATTTGTACCAAAACGGGACGATTTTCTTCCCAAAGTTTCAAAACTATAGTTAGGACTATATATTGGTTAGAATCCATTCTAAAGGGGTTCAAAGCTATATTTAGACTATTATACTAATATATTGAACTTTGGTTACTCCTTGATCACCAATTTTGTCTACATTTCTTCAAATTCCCATTTGTACCAAAACAGGACGATTTCGTTCCCAAAGTTTCAAAACTATACTTAGGACTATATATTGGTTAGAATCCATTCTGAAGGGCTTCAAAGCTATATTTAGACTATTATACTAATATATTGAACTTTGGTTACTCTTTGGTCACCAATTTGGTCTACATTTCTTCAAATTCCCATTTGCACCTAAACGGGACGAGTTTCTTCCCAAAGTTTCAAAACTATAGTTAGGACTATATATTGGTTAGAATCATTTCTAAAGGGGTTCAAATCTATATTTAGACTAATATAGTAATATATTGAACTTTGGTTACTCCTTCGTCACAAATTTGGTTTACATTTCTTCAAATTCCCATTTGTACCAAAACGGGACGATTTTCTTCCCAAAGTTTCAAAACTATAGTTACGACTATATATTGGTTGCATTCATTCCTAAAGTGGTTCAAAGCTATATTTAGAATATTATAATAATATATTCAACAATGGTTACTTCTTGGTCACCAATTTTGTCTACATTTCTCCAAATTCCCATTTGTTCCAAAACGGGACGATTTTCTTCCCAAAGTTTCAAAACTATAGTTACGACTATATATTGGTTACATTCGTTTCTAAAGTGGTTCAAAGCTATATTTAGAATATTATACTAATATATTCAACATTGGTTACTCCTTGATCACCAATTTTGTCTACATTTCTTCAAATTTCCATTTGTACCAAAACAGGACGATTTCGTTCCCAAAGTTTCAAAACTATACTTAGGACTATATATTGGTTAGAATCCATTCTGAAGGGCTTCAAAGCTATATTTAGACTATTATACTAATATATTGAACTTTGGTTACTCTTTGGTCACCAATTTGGTCTACATTTCTTCAAATTCCCATTTGCACCTAAACGGGACGATTTTCTTTCCAAAGTTTCAAAACTCTAGTAAGGACTATATATTGGTTAGAATCCATTCTAAAGGGGTTCAAATCTATATTTAGACTAATATAGTAATATATTGAACTTTGGTTACTCCTTCGCCACCAATTTTGTTTACATTTCTTCAAATTCCCATTTGTACCAAAACGGGACGATTTTCTTCGCAAAGTTTCAAAACTATAGTTACGACTATATATTGGTTGCATTCATTCCTAAAGTGGTTCAAAGCTATATTTAGAATATTATAATAATATATTCAACAATGGTTACTTCTTGGTCACCAATTTTGTCTACATTTCTTCAAATTTCAATTTGTACCAAAACGGGACGATTTCCTTCCCAAAGTTTCAAAACTATAGTTAGGACTATATATTGGTTAGAATCCTTTCTAAAGGGGTTCAATTCTATATTTAGACTAATATAGTAATATATTGAACTTTGGTTACTCCTTGGTCACCAATTTTGTTTACATTTCTTCAAATTCCCATTTGTACCAAAACGGGACGATTTTCTTCCCAAAGTTTCAAAACTATAGTTACGACTATATATTGGTTGCATTCATTCCTAAAGTGGTTCAAAGCTATATTTAGAATATTATAATAATATATTCAACAATGGTTACTTCTTGGTCACCAATTTTGTCTACATTTCTCCAAATTCCCATTTGTACCAAAACGGGACGATTTTCTTCCCAAAGTTTCAAAACTATAGTTACGACTATATATTGGTTACATTCGTTTCTAAAGTGGTTCAAAGCTATATTTAGAATATTATACTAATATATTCAACATTGGTTACTCCTTGATCACCAATTTTTTCTACATTTCCTCAAATTCCCATTTGTACCAAAACGGGACGATTTTCTTCCCAAAGTTTCAAAACTATAGTTACGACTATATATTGGTTGCATTCGTTCCTAAAGTGGTTCAAAGCTATATTTAGAATATTATAATAATATATTCAACATTGGTTACTTCTTGGTCACCAATGTTGTCTACATTTCTCCAAATTCCCATTTGTGCCAAAACGGGACGATTTCGTTCCCAAAGTTTCAAAACTTTACTTAGGACTATATATTGGTTAGAATCCATTCTAAAGGGCTTCAAAGCTATATTTAGACTATTATACTAATATATTGAACTTTGGTTACTCTTTGGTCACCAATTTTGTCTACATTTCTTCAAATTTCAATTTGTACCAAAATGGGATGATTTCCTTCCCAAAGTTTCAAAACTATAGTTAGGACTATATATTGGTTAGAATCCTTTCTAAAGGGGTTCAAATCTATATTTAGACTAATATAGTAATATATTGAACTTTGGTTACTCCTTCGTCACCAATTTTGTTTACATTTCTTCAAATTCCCATTTGTACCAAAACGGGACGATTTTCTTCCCAAAGTTTCAAAACTATAGTTACGACTATATATTGGTTGCATTCATTCCTAAAGTGGTTCAAAGCTATATTTAGAATATTATAATAATATATTCAACAATGGTTACTTCTTGGTCACCAATTTTGTCTACATTTCTCCAAATTCCCATTTGTACCAAAACGGGACGATTTTCTTCCCAAAGTTTCAAAACTATAGTTACGACTATATATTGGTTACATTCGTTTCTAAAGTGGTTCAAAGCTATATTTAGAATATTATACTAATATATTCAACATTGGTTACTCCTTGATCACCAATTTTGTCTACATTTCTTCAAATTTCCATTTGTACCAAAACGGGACGATTTTCTTCCCAAAGTTTCAAAACTATAGTTAGGACTATATATTGGTTAGAATCCATTCTAAAGGGGTTCAAAGCTATATTTAGACTATTATACTAATATATTGAACTTTGGTTACTCTTTGGTCACCAATTTTGTCTACATTTCTTCAAATTTCAATTTGTACCAAAACGGGACGATTTCCTTCCCAAAGTTTCAAAACTATAGTTAGGACTATATATTGGTTAGAATCCCTTCTAAAGGGGTTCAAATCTATATTTAGACTAATATAGTAATATATTGAACTTTGGTTACTCCTTGGTCACCAATTTTGTTTACATTTCCTCAAATTCCCATTTGTACCAAAACGGGACGATTTTCTTCCCAAATTTTCAAAACTATAGTTACGACTATATATTGGTTGCATTCGTTCCTAAAGTGGTTCAAAGCTATATTTAGAATATTATAATAATATATTCAACATTGGTTACTTCTTGGTCACCAATTTTGTCTACATTTCTCCAAATTCCCATTTGTACCAAAACGGGACGATTTTCTTCCCAAAGTTTCAAAACTATAGTTACGACTATATATTGGTTACATTCGTTTCTAAAGTGGTTCAAAGCTATATTTAGAATATTATACTAATATATTCAACATTGGTTACTCCTTGATCACCAATTTTGTCTACATTTCTTCAAATTTCCATTTGTACCAAAACAGGACGATTTTCTTCCCAAAGTTTCAAATCTATATTAAGGACTATATATTGGTTAGAATCCATTCTAAAGGGGTTCAAAGCTAAATTTAGACTATTATACTAATATATTGAACTTTGGTTACTCCTTGATCACCAATTTTGTCTACATTTCTTCAAATTCCCATTTGTACCAAAACGGGACGATTTCTTTCCCAAAGTTTCAAAACTTTACTTAGGACTATATATTGGTTAGAATCCATTCTAAAGGGCTTCAAAGCTATATTTAGACTATTATACTAATATATTGAACTTTGGTTACTCTTTGGTCACCAATTTTGTCTACATTTCTTCAAATTTCAATTTGTACCAAAACGGGACGATTTCCTTCCCAAAGTTTCAAAACTATAGTTAGGACTATATATTGGTTAGAATCCCTTCTAAAGGGGTTCAAATCTATATTTAGACTATTATACTAATATATTGAACTTTGGTTACTCCTTGGTCACCAATTTTGTTTACATTTCTTCAAATCCCCATTTGTACCAAAACGGGACGATTTTCTTCCCAAAGTTTCAAAACTATAGTTAGGACTATATATTGGTTAGAATCCCTTCTAAAGGGGTTCAAATCTATATTTAGACTATTATACTAATATATTGAACTTTGGTTACTCCTTGGTCACCAATTTTGTTTACATTTCTTCAAATCCCCATTTGTACCAAAACGGGACGATTTTCTTCCCAAAGTTTCAAAACTATAGTTACGACTATATATTGGTTGCATTCATTCCTAAAGTGGTTCAATGCTATATTTAGAATATTATAATAATATATTCAACATTGGTTACTTCTTGGTCACCAATTTTGTCTACATTTCTCCAAATTCCCATTTGTACCAAAACGGGACGATTTTCTTCCCAAAGTTTCAAAACTATAGTTACGACTATATATTGGTTACATTCGTTTCTAAAGTGGTTCAAAGCTATATTTAGAATATTATACTAATATATTCAACATTGGTTACTCCTTGATCACAAATTTTGTCTACATTTCTTCAAATTTCCATTTGTACCAAAACAGGACGATTTTCTTCCCAAAGTTTCAAATCTATAGTTAGGACTATATATTGGTTAGAATCCATTCTAAAGGGGTTCAAAGCTATATTTAGACTATTATACTAATATATTGAACTTTGGTTACTCCTTGATCACCAATTTTGTCTACATTTCTTCAAATTCCCATTTGTACCAAAACGGGACGATTTCGTTCCCAAAGTTTCAAAACTTTAGTTAGGACTATATATTTGTTAGAATCCATTCTAAAGGGCTTCAAAGCTATATTTAGACTATTATACTAATATATTGAACTTTGGTTACTCCTTGATCACCAATTTTGTCTACATTTCTTCAAATTCCCATTTGTACCAAAACGGGACGATTTCGTTCCCAAAGTTTCAAAACTATACTTAGGACTATATATTGGTTAGAATCCATTCTAAAGGGCTTCAAAGCTATATTTAGACTATTATACTAATATATTGAACTTTGGTTACTCTTTGGTCACCAATTTTGTCTACATTTCTTCAAATTTCAATTTGTACCAAAACGGGACGATTTCCTTCCCAAAGTTTCAAAACTATAGTTAGGACTATATATTGGTTAGAATCCCTTCTAAAGGGGTTCAAATCTATATTTAGACTATTATAGTAATATATTGAACTTTGGTTACTCCTTGGTCACCAATTTTGTTTACATTTCCTCAAATTCCCATTTGTACCAAAACGGGACGATTTTCTTCCCAAAGTTTCAAAACTATAGTTACGACTATATATTGGTTGCATTCGTTCCTAAAGTGGTTCAAAGCTATATTTAGAATATTATAATAATATATTCAACATTGGTTACTTCTTGGTCACCAATTTTGTCTACATTTCTCCAAATTCTCATTTGTACCAAAACGGGACGATTTCGTTCCCAAAGTTTCAAAATTTTACTTAGGACTATATATTGGTTTGAATCCATTCTAAAGGGCTTCAAAGCTATATTTAGACTATTATACTAATATATTGAACTTTGGTTACTCCATGATCACCAATTTTGTCTACATTTCTTCAAATTCCCATTTGTACCAAAACGGGACGATTTCGTTCCCAAAGTTTCAAAACTATACTTAGGACTATATATTGGTTAGAATCCATTCTAAAGGGCTTCAAAGCTATATTTAGACTATTATACTAATATATTGAACTTTGGTTACTCTTTGGTCACCAATTTTGTCTACATTTCTTCAAATTTCAATTTGTACCAAAACGGGACGATTTCCTTCCCAAAGTTTCAAAACTATAGTTAGGACTATATATTGGTTAGAATCCTTTCTAAAGGGGTTCAAATCTATATTTAGACTAATATAGTAATATATTGAACTTTGGTTACTCCTTGGTCACCAATTTTGTTTACATTTCTTCAAATTCCCATTTGTACCAAAACGGGACGATTTTCTTCCCAAAGTTTCAAAACTATAGTTACGACTATATATTGGTTGCATTCATTCCTAAAGTGGTTCAAAGCTATATTTAGAATATTATAATAATATATTCAACAATGGTTACTTCTTGGTCACCAATTTTGTCTACATTTCTCCAAATTCCCATTTGTACCAAAACGGGACGATTTTCTTCCCAAAGTTTCAAAACTATAGTTACGACTATATATTGGTTACATTCGTTTCTAAAGTGGTTCAAAGCTATATTTAGAATATTATACTAATATATTCAACATTGGTTACTCCTTGATCACCAATTTTGTCTACATTTCTTCAAATTTCCATTTGTACCAAAACGGGACGATTTTCTTCCCAAAGTTTCAAAACTATAGTTAGGACTATATATTGGTTAGAATCCATTCTAAAGGGGTTCAAAGCTATATTTAGACTATTATACCAATATATTGAACTTTGGTTACTCCTTGATGACCAATTTTGTCTACATTTCTTCAAATTCCCATTTGTACCAAAACAGGACGATTTCGTTCCCAAAGTTTCAAAACTATACTTAGGACTATAAATTGGTTAGAATCCATTCTAAAGGGCTTCAAAGCTATATTTAGACTATTATACTAATATATTGAACTTTGGTTACTCCTTGATCACCAATTTTGTCTACATTTCTTCAAATTCCCATTTGTACCAAAACGGGACGATTTCGTTCCCAAAGTTTCAAAACTTTACTTAGGACTATATATTGGTTAGAATCCATTCTAAAGGGCTTCAAATCTATATTTAGACTATTATACTAATATATTGAACTTTGGTTACTCCATGATCACCAATTTTGTCTACATTTCTTCAAATTCCCATTTGTACAAAAACGGGACGATTTCGTTCCCAAAGTTTCAAAACTATACTTAGGACTATATATTGGTTAGAATCCATTCTAAAGGGCTTCAAAGCTATATTTAGACTATTATACTAATATATTGAACTTTGGTTACTCTTTGGTCACCAATTTTGTCTACATTTCTTCAAATTTCAATTTGTACCAAAACGGGACGATTTCCTTCCCAAAGTTTCAAAACTATAGTTAGGACTATATATTGGTTAGAATCCCTTCTAAAGGGGTTCAAATCTATATTTAGACTATTATAGTAATATATTGAACTTTGGTTACTCCTTGGTCACCAATTTTGTTTACATTTCTTCAAATTCCCATTTGTACCAAAACGGGACGATTTTCTTCCCAAAGTTTCAAAACTATAGTTACGACTATATATTGGTTACATTCGTTTCTAAAGTGGTTCAAAGCTATATTTAGAATATTATACTAATATATTCAACATTGGTTACTCCTTGATCACAAATTTTGTCTACATTTCTTCAAATTTCCATTTGTACCAAAACAGGACGATTTTCTTCCCAAAGTTTCAAATCTATATTTAGGACTATATATTGGTTAGAATCCATTCTAAAGGGGTTCAAAGCTATATTTAGACTATTATACTAATATATTGAACTTTGGTTACTCCTTGATCACCAATTTTGTCTACATTTCTTCAAATTCCCATTTGTACCAAAACGGGACGATTTCTTTCCCAAAGTTTCAAAACTTTACTTAGGACTATATATTGGTTAGAATCCATTCTAAAGGGCTTCAAAGCTATATTTAGACTATTATACTAATATATTGAACTTTGGTTACTCCTTGGTCACCAATTTTGTTTACATTTCTTCAAATTCCCATTTGTACAAAAACGGGACGATTTCGTTCCCAAAGTTTCAAAACTATACTTAGGACTATATATTGGTTAGAATCCATTCTAAAGGGCTTCAAAGCTATATTTAGACTATTATACTAATATATTGAACTTTGGTTACTCTTTGGTCACCAATTTTGTCTACATTTCTTCAAATTTCAATTTGTACCAAAACGGGACGATTTCCTTCCCAAAGTTTCAAAACTATAGTTAGGACTATATATTGGTTAGAATCCCTTCTAAAGGGGTTCAAATCTATATTTAGACTATTATAGTAATATATTGAACTTTGGTTACTCCTTGGTCACCAATTTTGTTTACATTTCCTCAAATTCCCATTTGTACCAAAACGGGACGATTTTCTTCCCAAAGTTTCAAAACTATAGTTACGACTATATATTGGTTGCATTCGTTCCTAAAGTGGTTCAAAGCTATATTTAGAATATTATAATAATATATTCAACATTGGTTACTTCTTGGTCACCAATTTTGTCTACATTTCTCCAAATTCTCATTTGTACCAAAACGGGACGATTTCGTTCCCAAAGTTTCAAAATTTTACTTAGGACTATATATTGGTTTGAATCCATTCTAAAGGGCTTCAAAGCTATATTTAGACTATTATACTAATATATTGAACTTTGGTTACTCCATGATCACCAATTTTGTCTACATTTCTTCAAATTCCCTTTTGTACCAAAACGGGACGATTTCGTTCCCAAAGTTTCAAAACTATACTTAGGACTATATATTGGTTAGAATCCATTCTAAAGGGCTTCAAAGCTATATTTAGACTATTATACCAATATATTGAACTTTGGTTACTCCTTGATGACCAATTTTGTCTACATTTCTTCAAATTCCCATTTGTACCAAAACAGGACGATTTCGTTCCCAAAGTTTCAAAACTATACTTAGGACTATAAATTGGTTAGAATCCATTCTAAAGGGCTTCAAAGCTATATTTAGACTATTATACTAATATATTGAACTTTGGTTACTCCTTGATCACCAATTTTGTCTACATTTCTTCAAATTCCCATTTGTACCAAAACGGGACGATTTCGTTCCCAAAGTTTCAAAACTTTACTTAGGACTATATATTGGTTAGAATCCATTCTAAAGGGCTTCAAATCTATATTTAGACTATTATACTAATATATTGAACTTTGGTTACTCCATGATCACCAATTTTGTCTACATTTCTTCAAATTCCCATTTGTACAAAAACGGGACGATTTCGTTCCCAAAGTTTCAAAACTATACTTAGGACTATATATTGGTTAGAATCCATTCTAAAGGGCTTCAAAGCTATATTTAGACTATTATACTAATATATTGAACTTTGGTTACTCTTTGGTCACCAATTTTGTCTACATTTCTTCAAATTTCAATTTGTACCAAAACGGGACGATTTCCTTCCCAAAGTTTCAAAACTATAGTTAGGACTATATATTGGTTAGAATCCCTTCTAAAGGGGTTCAAATCTATATTTAGACTATTATAGTAATATATTGAACTTTGGTTACTCCTTGGTCACCAATTTTGTTTACATTTCCTCAAATTCCCATTTGTACCAAAACGGGACGATTTTCTTCCCAAAGTTTCAAAACTATAGTTACGACTATATATTGGTTGCATTCGTTCCTAAAGTGGTTCAAAGCTATATTTAGAATATTATAATAATATATTCAACATTGGTTACTTCTTGGTCACCAATTTTGTCTACATTTCTCCAAATTCTCATTTGTACCAAAACGGGACGATTTCGTTCCCAAAGTTTCAAAATTTTACTTAGGACTATATATTGGTTTGAATCCATTCTAAAGGGCTTCAAAGCTATATTTAGACTATTATACTAATATATTGAACTTTGGTTACTCCATGATCACCAATTTTGTCTACATTTCTTCAAATTCCCATTTGTACCAAAACGGGACGATTTCGTTCCCAAAGTTTCAAAACTATACTTAGGACTATATATTGGTTAGAATCCATTCTAAAGGGCTTCAAAGCTATATTTAGACTATTATACTAATATATTGAACTTTGGTTACTCTTTGGTCACCAATTTTGTCTACATTTCTTCAAATTTCAATTTGTACCAAAACGGGACGATTTCCTTCCCAAAGTTTCAAAACTATAGTTAGGACTATATATTGGTTAGAATCCTTTCTAAAGGGGTTCAAATCTATATTTAGACTAATATAGTAATATATTGAACTTTGGTTACTCCTTGGTCACCAATTTTGTTTACATTTCTTCAAATTCCCATTTGTACCAAAACGGGACGATTTTCTTCCCAAAGTTTCAAAACTATAGTTACGACTATATATTGGTTGCATTCATTCCTAAAGTGGTTCAAAGCTATATTTAGAATATTATAATAATATATTCAACAATGGTTACTTCTTGGTCACCAATTTTGTCTACATTTCTCCAAATTCCCATTTGTACCAAAACGGGACGATTTTCTTCCCAAAGTTTCAAAACTATAGTTACGACTATATATTGGTTACATTCGTTTCTAAAGTGGTTCAAAGCTATATTTAGAATATTATACTAATATATTCAACATTGGTTACTCCTTGATCACCAATTTTGTCTACATTTCTTCAAATTTCCATTTGTACCAAAACGGGACGATTTTCTTCCCAAAGTTTCAAAACTATAGTTAGGACTATATATTGGTTAGAATCCATTCTAAAGGGGTTCAAAGCTATATTTAGACTATTATACCAATATATTGAACTTTGGTTACTCCTTGATGACCAATTTTGTCTACATTTCTTCAAATTCCCATTTGTACCAAAACGGGACGATTTCTTTCCCAAAGTTTCAAAACTTTACTTAGGACTATATATTGGTTAGAATCCATTCTAAAGGGCTTCAAAGCTATATTTAGACTATTATACTAATATATTGAACTTTGGTTACTCCTTGGTCACCAATTTTGTTTACATTTCTTCAAATTCCCATTTGTACAAAAACGGGACGATTTCGTTCCCAAAGTTTCAAAACTATACTTAGGACTATATATTGGTTAGAATCCATTCTAAAGGGCTTCAAAGCTATATTTAGACTATTATACTAATATATTGAACTTTGGTTACTCTTTGGTCACCAATTTTGTCTACATTTCTTCAAATTTCAATTTGTACCAAAACGGGACGATTTCCTTCCCAAAGTTTCAAAACTATAGTTAGGACTATATATTGGTTAGAATCCCTTCTAAAGGGGTTCAAATCTATATTTAGACTATTATAGTAATATATTGAACTTTGGTTACTCCTTGGTCACCAATTTTGTTTACATTTCCTCAAATTCCCATTTGTACCAAAACGGGACGATTTTCTTCCCAAAGTTTCAAAACTATAGTTACGACTATATATTGGTTGCATTCGTTCCTAAAGTGGTTCAAAGCTATATTTAGAATATTATAATAATATATTCAACATTGGTTACTTCTTGGTCACCAATTTTGTCTACATTTCTCCAAATTCTCATTTGTACCAAAACGGGACGATTTCGTTCCCAAAGTTTCAAAATTTTACTTAGGACTATATATTGGTTTGAATCCATTCTAAAGGGCTTCAAAGCTATATTTAGACTATTATACTAATATATTGAACTTTGGTTACTCCATGATCACCAATTTTGTCTACATTTCTTCAAATTCCCATTTGTACCAAAACGGGACGATTTCGTTCCCAAAGTTTCAAAACTATACTTAGGACTATATATTGGTTAGAATCCATTCTAAAGGGCTTCAAAGCTATATTTAGACTATTATACTAATATATTGAACTTTGGTTACTCTTTGGTCACCAATTTTGTCTACATTTCTTCAAATTTCAATTTGTACCAAAACGGGACGATTTCCTTCCCAAAGTTTCAAAACTATAGTTAGGACTATATATTGGTTAGAATCCTTTCTAAAGGGGTTCAAATCTATATTTAGACTAATATAGTAATATATTGAACTTTGGTTACTCCTTGGTCACCAATTTTGTTTACATTTCTTCAAATTCCCATTTGTACCAAAACGGGACGATTTTCTTCCCAAAGTTTCAAAACTATAGTTACGACTATATATTGGTTGCATTCATTCCTAAAGTGGTTCAAAGCTATATTTAGAATATTATAATAATATATTCAACAATGGTTACTTCTTGGTCACCAATTTTGTCTACATTTCTCCAAATTCCCATTTGTACCAAAACGGGACGATTTTCTTCCCAAAGTTTCAAAACTATAGTTACGACTATATATTGGTTACATTCGTTTCTAAAGTGGTTCAAAGCTATATTTAGAATATTATACTAATATATTCAACATTGGTTACTCCTTGATCACCAATTTTGTCTACATTTCTTCAAATTTCCATTTGTACCAAAACGGGACGATTTTCTTCCCAAAGTTTCAAAACTATAGTTAGGACTATATATTGGTTAGAATCCATTCTAAAGGGGTTCAAAGCTATATTTAGACTATTATACCAATATATTGAACTTTGGTTACTCCTTGATGACCAATTTTGTCTACATTTCTTCAAATTCCCATTTGTACCAAAACAGGACGATTTCGTTCCCAAAGTTTCAAAACTATACTTAGGACTATAAATTGGTTAGAATCCATTCTAAAGGGCTTCAAAGCTATATTTAGACTATTATACTAATATATTGAACTTTGGTTACTCCTTGATCACCAATTTTGTCTACATTTCTTCAAATTCCCATTTGTACCAAAACGGGACGATTTCGTTCCCAAAGTTTCAAAACTTTACTTAGGACTATATATTGGTTAGAATCCATTCTAAAGGGCTTCAAATCTATATTTAGACTATTATACTAATATATTGAACTTTGGTTACTCCATGATCACCAATTTTGTCTACATTTCTTCAAATTCCCATTTGTACAAAAACGGGACGATTTCGTTCCCAAAGTTTCAAAACTATACTTAGGACTATATATTGGTTAGAATCCATTCTAAAGGGCTTCAAAGCTATATTTAGACTATTATACTAATATATTGAACTTTGGTTACTCTTTGGTCACCAATTTTGTTTACATTTCTTCAAATTTCAATTTGTACCAAAACGGGACGATTTCCTTCCCAAAGTTTCAAAACTATAGTTAGGACTATATATTGGTTAGAATCCCTTCTAAAGGGGTTCAAATCTATATTTAGACTATTATAGTAATATATTGAACTTTGGTTACTCCTTGGTCACCAATTTTGTTTACATTTCTTCAAATTCCCATTTGTACCAAAACGGGACGATTTTCTTCCCAAAGTTTCAAAACTATAGTTACGACTATATATTGGTTACATTCGTTTCTAAAGTGGTTCAAAGCTATATTTAGAATATTATACTAATATATTCAACATTGGTTACTCCTTGATCACAAATTTTGTCTACATTTCTTCAAATTTCCATTTGTACCAAAACAGGACGATTTTCTTCCCAAAGTTTCAAATCTATATTTAGGACTATATATTGGTTAGAATCCATTCTAAAGGGGTTCAAAGCTATATTTAGACTATTATACTAATATATTGAACTTTGGTTACTCCTTGATCACCAATTTTGTCTACATTTCTTCAAATTCCCATTTGTACCAAAACGGGACGATTTCTTTCCCAAAGTTTCAAAACTTTACTTAGGACTATATATTGGTTAGAATCCATTCTAAAGGGCTTCAAAGCTATATTTAGACTATTATACTAATATATTGAACTTTGGTTACTCCTTGGTCACCAATTTTGTTTACATTTCTTCAAATTCCCATTTGTACAAAAACGGGACGATTTCGTTCCCAAAGTTTCAAAACTATACTTAGGACTATATATTGGTTAGAATCCATTCTAAAGGGCTTCAAAGCTATATTTAGACTATTATACTAATATATTGAACTTTGGTTACTCTTTGGTCACCAATTTTGTCTACATTTCTTCAAATTTCAATTTGTACCAAAACGGGACGATTTCCTTCCCAAAGTTTCAAAACTATAGTTAGGACTATATATTGGTTAGAATCCCTTCTAAAGGGGTTCAAATCTATATTTAGACTATTATAGTAATATATTGAACTTTGGTTACTCCTTGGTCACCAATTTTGTTTACATTTCTTCAAATTCCCATTTGTACCAAAACGGGGCGATTTTCGTCCCAAAGTTTCAAAACTATAGTTACGACTATATATTGGTTACATTCGTTTCTAAAGTGGTTCAAAGCTATATTTAGAATATTATACTAATATATTCAACATTGGTTACTCCTTGATCACAAATTTTGTCTACATTTCTTCAAATTTCCATTTGTACCAAAACAGGACGATTTTCTTCCCAAAGTTTCAAATCTATATTTAGGACTATATATTGGTTAGAATCCATTCTAAAGGGGTTCAAAGCTATATTTAGACTATTATACTAATATATTGAACTTTGGTTACTCCTTGATCACCAATTTTGTCTACATTTCTTCAAATTCCCATTTGTACAAAAACGGGACGATTTCGTTCCCAAAGTTTCAAAACTATACTTAGGACTATATATTGGTTAGAATCCATTCTAAAGGGCTTCAAAGCTATATTTAGACTATTATACTAATATATTGAACTTTGGTTACTCTTTGGTCACCAATTTTGTCTACATTTCTTCAAATTTCAATTTGTACCAAAACGGGACGATTTCCTTCCCAAAGTTTCAAAACTATAGTTAGGACTATATATTGGTTAGAATCCCTTCTAAAGGGGTTCAAATCTATATTTAGACTATTATAGTAATATATTGAACTTTGGTTACTCCTTGGTCACCAATTTTGTTTACATTTCCTCAAATTCCCATTTGTACCAAAACGGGACGATTTTCTTCCCAAAGTTTCAAAACTATAGTTACGACTATATATTGGTTGCATTCGTTCCTAAAGTGGTTCAAAGCTATATTTAGAATATTATAATAATATATTCAACATTGGTTACTTCTTGGTCACCAATTTTGTCTACATTTCTCCAAATTCTCATTTGTACCAAAACGGGACGATTTCGTTCCCAAAGTTTCAAAATTTTACTTAGGACTATATATTGGTTTGAATCCATTCTAAAGGGCTTCAAAGCTATATTTAGACTATTATACTAATATATTGAACTTTGGTTACTCCATGATCACCAATTTTGTCTACATTTCTTCAAATTCCCATTTGTACCAAAACGGGACGATTTCGTTCCCAAAGTTTCAAAACTATACTTAGGACTATATATTGGTTAGAATCCATTCTAAAGGGCTTCAAAGCTATATTTAGACTATTATACTAATATATTGAACTTTGGTTACTCTTTGGTCACCAATTTTGTCTACATTTCTTCAAATTTCAATTTGTACCAAAACGGGACGATTTCCTTCCCAAAGTTTCAAAACTATAGTTAGGACTATATATTGGTTAGAATCCTTTCTAAAGGGGTTCAAATCTATATTTAGACTAATATAGTAATATATTGAACTTTGGTTACTCCTTGGTCACCAATTTTGTTTACATTTCTTCAAATTCCCATTTGTACCAAAACGGGACGATTTTCTTCCCAAAGTTTCAAAACTATAGTTACGACTATATATTGGTTGCATTCATTCCTAAAGTGGTTCAAAGCTATATTTAGAATATTATAATAATATATTCAACAATGGTTACTTCTTGGTCACCAATTTTGTCTACATTTCTCCAAATTCCCATTTGTACCAAAACGGGACGATTTTCTTCCCAAAGTTTCAAAACTATAGTTACGACTATATATTGGTTACATTCGTTTCTAAAGTGGTTCAAAGCTATATTTAGAATATTATACTAATATATTCAACATTGGTTACTCCTTGATCACCAATTTTGTCTACATTTCTTCAAATTTCCATTTGTACCAAAACGGGACGATTTTCTTCCCAAAGTTTCAAAACTATAGTTAGGACTATATATTGGTTAGAATCCATTCTAAAGGGGTTCAAAGCTATATTTAGACTATTATACCAATATATTGAACTTTGGTTACTCCTTGATGACCAATTTTGTCTACATTTCTTCAAATTCCCATTTGTACCAAAACAGGACGATTTCGTTCCCAAAGTTTCAAAACTATACTTAGGACTATAAATTGGTTAGAATCCATTCTAAAGGGCTTCAAAGCTATATTTAGACTATTATACTAATATATTGAACTTTGGTTACTCCTTGATCACCAATTTTGTCTACATTTCTTCAAATTCCCATTTGTACCAAAACGGGACGATTTCGTTCCCAAAGTTTCAAAACTTTACTTAGGACTATATATTGGTTAGAATCCATTCTAAAGGGCTTCAAATCTATATTTAGACTATTATACTAATATATTGAACTTTGGTTACTCCATGATCACCAATTTTGTCTACATTTCTTCAAATTCCCATTTGTACAAAAACGGGACGATTTCGTTCCCAAAGTTTCAAAACTATACTTAGGACTATATATTGGTTAGAATCCATTCTAAAGGGCTTCAAAGCTATATTTAGACTATTATACTAATATATTGAACTTTGGTTACTCTTTGGTCACCAATTTTGTTTACATTTCTTCAAATTTCAATTTGTACCAAAACGGGACGATTTCCTTCCCAAAGTTTCAAAACTATAGTTAGGACTATATATTGGTTAGAATCCCTTCTAAAGGGGTTCAAATCTATATTTAGACTATTATAGTAATATATTGAACTTTGGTTACTCCTTGGTCACCAATTTTGTTTACATTTCTTCAAATTCCCATTTGTACCAAAACGGGACGATTTTCTTCCCAAAGTTTCAAAACTATAGTTACGACTATATATTGGTTACATTCGTTTCTAAAGTGGTTCAAAGCTATATTTAGAATATTATACTAATATATTCAACATTGGTTACTCCTTGATCACAAATTTTGTCTACATTTCTTCAAATTTCCATTTGTACCAAAACAGGACGATTTTCTTCCCAAAGTTTCAAATCTATATTTAGGACTATATATTGGTTAGAATCCATTCTAAAGGGGTTCAAAGCTATATTTAGACTATTATACTAATATATTGAACTTTGGTTACTCCTTGATCACCAATTTTGTCTACATTTCTTCAAATTCCCATTTGTACCAAAACGGGACGATTTCTTTCCCAAAGTTTCAAAACTTTACTTAGGACTATATATTGGTTAGAATCCATTCTAAAGGGCTTCAAAGCTATATTTAGACTATTATACTAATATATTGAACTTTGGTTACTCCTTGGTCACCAATTTTGTTTACATTTCTTCAAATTCCCATTTGTACAAAAACGGGACGATTTCGTTCCCAAAGTTTCAAAACTATACTTAGGACTATATATTGGTTAGAATCCATTCTAAAGGGCTTCAAAGCTATATTTAGACTATTATACTAATATATTGAACTTTGGTTACTCTTTGGTCACCAATTTTGTCTACATTTCTTCAAATTTCAATTTGTACCAAAACGGGACGATTTCCTTCCCAAAGTTTCAAAACTATAGTTAGGACTATATATTGGTTAGAATCCCTTCTAAAGGGGTTCAAATCTATATTTAGACTATTATAGTAATATATTGAACTTTGGTTACTCCTTGGTCACCAATTTTGTTTACATTTCTTCAAATTCCCATTTGTACCAAAACGGGGCGATTTTCGTCCCAAAGTTTCAAAACTATAGTTACGACTATATATTGGTTACATTCGTTTCTAAAGTGGTTCAAAGCTATATTTAGAATATTATACTAATATATTCAACATTGGTTACTCCTTGATCACAAATTTTGTCTACATTTCTTCAAATTTCCATTTGTACCAAAACAGGACGATTTTCTTCCCAAAGTTTCAAATCTATATTTAGGACTATATATTGGTTAGAATCCATTCTAAAGGGGTTCAAAGCTATATTTAGACTATTATACTAATATATTGAACTTTGGTTACTCCTTGATCACCAATTTTGTCTACATTTCTTCAAATTCCCATTTGTACCAAAACGGGACGATTTCTTTCCCAAAGTTTCAAAACTTTACTTAGGACTATATATTGGTTAGAATCCATTCTAAAGGGCTTCAAAGCTATATTTAGACTATTATACTAATATATTGAACTTTGGTTACTCCTTGGTCACCAATTTTGTTTACATTTCTTCAAATTCCCATTTGTACCAAAACGGGACGATTTTCTTCCCAAAGTTTCAAAACTATAGTTACGACTATATATTGGTTGCATTAATTCCTAAAGTGGTTCAAAGCTATATTTAGAATATTATAATAATATATTCAACATTGGTTACTTCTGTGTCACCAATTTGGTCTACATTTCTCCAAATTCCCATTTGTACCAAAACGGGACGATTTTCTTCCCAAAGTTTCAAAACTATAGTTACGACTATATATTGGTTACATTCGTTTCTAAAGTGGTTCAAAGCTATATTTAGAATATTATACTAATATATTCAACATTGGTTACTCCTTGATCACAAATTTTGTCTACATTTCTTCAAATTTCCATTTGTACCAAAACAGGACGATTTTCTTCCCAAAGTTTCAAATCTATATTTAGGACTATATATTGGTTAGAATCCATTCTAAAGGGGTTCAAAGCTATATTTAGACTATTATACTAATATATTGAACTTTGGTTACTCCTTGATCACCAATTTTGTCTACATTTCTTCAAATTCCCATTTGTACCAAAACGGGACGATTTCGTTCCCAAAGTTTCAAAACTTTACTTAGGACTATATATTGGTTAGAATCCATTCTAAAGGGCTTCAAAGCTATATTTAGACTATTATACTAATATATTGAACTTTGGTTACTCCTTGGTCACCAATTTTGCTTACATTTCTTCAAATTCCCATTTGTACCAAAACGGGACGATTTTCTTCCCAAAGTTTCAAAACTATAGTTACGACTATATATTGGTTGCATTCATTCCTAAAGTGGTTCAAAGCTATATTTAGAATATTATAATAATATATTCAACAATGGTTACTTCTTGGTCACCAATTTTGTCTACATTTCTCCAAATTCCCATTTGTACCAAAACGGGACGATTTTCTTCCCAAAGTTTCAAAACTATAGTTACGACTATATATTGGTTACATTCGTTTCTAAAGTGGTTCAAAGCTATATTTAGAATATTATACTAATATATTCAACATTGGTTACTCCTTGATCACCAATTTTTTCTACATTTCCTCAAATTCCCATTTGTACCAAAACGGGACGATTTTCTTCCCAAAGTTTCAAAACTATAGTTACGACTATATATTGGTTGCATTCGTTCCTAAAGTGGTTCAAAGCTATATTTAGAATATTATAATAATATATTCAACATTGGTTACTTCTTGGTCACCAATGTTGTCTACATTTCTCCAAATTCCCATTTGTGCCAAAACGGGACGATTTCGTTCCCAAAGTTTCAAAACTTTACTTAGGACTATATATTGGTTAGAATCCATTCTAAAGGGCTTCAAAGCTATATTTAGACTATTATACTAATATATTGAACTTTGGTTACTCTTTGGTCACCAATTTTGTCTACATTTCTTCCAATTTCAATTTGTACCAAAACGGGACGATTTCCTTCCCAAAGTTTCAAAACTATAGTTAGGACTATATATTGGTTAGAATCCTTTCTAAAGGGGTTCAAATCTATATTTAGACTAATATAGTAATATATTGAACTTTGGTTACTCCTTCGTCACCAATTTTGTTTACATTTCTTCAAATTCCCATTTGTACCAAAACGGGACGATTTTCTTCCCAAAGTTTCAAAACTATAGTTACGGCTATATATTGGTTGCATTCATTCCTAAAGTGGTTCAAAGCTATATTTAGAATATTATAATAATATATTCAACAATGGTTACTTCTTGGTCACCAATTTTGTCTACATTTCTCCAAATTCCCATTTGTACCAAAACGGGACGATTTTCTTCCCAAAGTTTCAAAACTATAGTTAGGACTATATATTGGTTAGAATCCATTCTAAAGGGGTTCAAAGCTATATTTAGACTATTATACTAATATATTGAACTTTGGTTACTCCTTGATCACCAATTTTGTCTACATTTCTTCAAATTCCCATTTGTACCAAAACAGGACGATTTCGTTCCCAAAGTTTCAAAACTATACTTAGGACTATATATTGGTTAGAATCCATTCTGAAGGGCTTCAAAGCTATATTTAGACTATTATACTAATATATTGAACTTTGGTTACTCTTTGGTCACCAATTTGGTCTACATTTCTTCAAATTCCCATTTGCACCTAAACGGGACGAGTTTCTTCCCAAAGTTTCAAAACTATAGTTAGGACTATATATTGGTTAGAATCATTTCTAAAGGGGTTCAAATCTATATTTAGACTAATATAGTAATATATTGAACTTTGGTTACTCCTTCGTCACAAATTTGGTTTACATTTCTTCAAATTCCCATTTGTACCAAAACGGGACGATTTTCTTCCCAAAGTTTCAAAACTATAGTTACGACTATATATTGGTTGCATTCATTCCTGAAGTGGTTCAAAGCTATATTTAGAATATTATAATAATATATTCAACAATGGTTACTTCTTGGTCACCAATTTTGTCTACATTTCTCCAAATTCCCATTTGTACCAAAACGGGACGATTTTCTTCCCAAAGTTTCAAAACTATAGTTACGACTATATATTGGTTACATTCGTTTCTAAAGTGGTTCAAAGCTATATTTAGAATATTATACTAATATATTCAACATTGGTTACTCCTTGATCACCAATTTTGTCTACATTTCTTCAAATTTCCATTTGTACCAAAACAGGACGATTTCGTTCCCAAAGTTTCAAAACTATACTTAGGACTATATATTGGTTAGAATCCATTCTGAAGGGCTTCAAAGCTATATTTAGACTATTATACTAATATATTGAACTTTGGTTACTCTTTGGTCACCAATTTGGTCTACATTTCTTCAAATTCCCATTTGCACCTAAACGGGACGATTTTCTTTCCAAAGTTTCAAAACTATAGTAAGGACTATATATTGGCTAGAATCCATTCTAAAGGGGTTCAAATCTATATTTAGACTAATATAGTAATATATTGAACTTTGGTTACTCCTTCGCCACCAATTTTGTTTACATTTCTTCAAATTCCCATTTGTACCAAAACGGGACGATTTTCTTCGCAAAGTTTCAAAACTATAGTTACGACTATATATTGGTTGCATTCATTCCTAAAGTGGTTCAAAGCTATATTTAGAATATTATAATAATATATTCAACAATGGTTACTTCTTGGTCACCAATTTTGTCTACATTTCTTCAAATTTCAATTTGTACCAAAACGGGACGATTTCCTTCCCAAAGTTTCAAAACTATAGTTAGGACTATATATTGGTTAGAATCCTTTCTAAAGGGGTTCAATTCTATATTTAGACTAATATAGTAATATATTGAACTTTGGTTACTCCTTGGTCACCAATTTTGTTTACATTTCTTCAAATTCCCATTTGTACCAAAACGGGACGATTTTCTTCCCAAAGTTTCAAAACTATAGTTACGACTATATATTGGTTGCATTCATTCCTAAAGTGGTTCAAAGCTATATTTAGAATATTATAATAATATATTCAACAATGGTTACTTCTTGGTCACCAATTTTGTCTACATTTCTCCAAATTCCCATTTGTACCAAAACGGGACGATTTTTTCCCAAAGTTTCAAAACTATAGTTACGACTATATATTGGTTACATTCGTTTCTAAAGTGGTTCAAAGCTATATTTAGAATATTATACTAATATATTCAACATTGGTTACTCCTTGATCACCAATTTTTTCTACATTTCCTCAAATTCCCATTTGTACCAAAACGGGACGATTTTCTTCCCAAAGTTTCAAAACTATAGTTACGACTATATATTGGTTGCATTCGTTCCTAAAGTAGTTCAAAACTATATTTAGAATATTATAATAATATATTCAACATTGGTTACTTCTTGGTCACCAATGTTGTCTACATTTCTCCAAATTCCCATTTGTGCCAAAACGGGACGATTTCGTTCCCAAAGTTTCAAAACTTTACTTAGGACTATATATTGGTTAGAATCCATTCTAAAGGGCTTCAAAGCTATATTTAGACTATTATACTAATATATTGAACTTTGGTTACTCTTTGGTCACCAATTTTGTCTACATTTCTTCAAATTTCAATTTGTACCAAAACGGGACGATTTCCTTCCCAAAGTTTCAAAACTATAGTTAGGACTATATATTGGTTAGAATCCTTTCTAAAGGGGTTCAAATCTATATTTAGACTAATATAGTAATATATTGAACTTTGGTTACTCCTTGGTCACCAATTTTGTTTACATTTCTTCAAATTCCCATTTATACCAAAACGGGACGATTTTCTTCCCAAAGTTTCAAAACTATAGTTACGACTATATATTGGTTGCATTCATTCCTAAAGTGGTTCAAAGATATATTTAGAATATTATAATAATATATTCAACAATGGTTACTTCTTGGTCACCAATTTTGTCTACATTTCTCCAAATTCCCATTTGTACCAAAACGGGACGATTTTCTTCCCAAAGTTTCAAAACTATAGTTACGACTATATATTGGTTACATTCGTTTCTAAAGTGGTTCAAAGCTATATTTAGAATATTATACTAATATATTCAACATTGGTTACTCCTTGATCACCAATTTTGTCTACATTTCTTCAAATTTCCATTTGTACCAAAACGGGACGATTTTCTTCCCAAAGTTTCAAAACTATAGTTAGGACTATATATTGGTTAGAATCCATTCTAAAGGGGTTCAAAGCTATATTTAGACTATTATACTAATATATTGAACTTTGGTTACTCCTTGATCACCAATTTTGTCTACATTTCTTCAAATTCCCATTTGTACCAAAACAGGACGATTTCGTTCCCAAAGTTTCAAAACTATACTTAGGACTATATATTGGTTAGAATCCATTCTGAAGGGCTTCAAAGCTATATTTAGACTATTATACTAATATATTGAACTTTGGTTACTCTTTGGTCACCAATTTGGTCTACATTTCTTCAAATTCCCATTTGCACCTAAACGGGACGATTTTCTTTCCAAAGTTTCAAAACTATAGTAAGGACTATATATTGGTTAGAATCCATTCTAAAGGGGTTCAAATCTATATTTAGTCTAATATAGTAATATATTGAACTTTGGTTACTCCTTCGCCACCAATTTTGTTTACATTTCTTCAAATTCCCATTTGTACCAAAACGGGACGATTTTCTTCCCAAAGTTTCAAAACTATAGTTACGACTATATATTGGTTGCATTCATTCCTAAAGTGGTTCAAAGCTATATTTAGAATATTATAATAATATATTCAACAATGGTTACTTCTTGGTCACCAATTTTATCTACATTTCTCCAAATTCCCATTTGTACCAAAACGGGACGATTTTCTTCCCAAAGTTTCAAAACTATAGTTACGACTATATATTGGTTACATTCGTTTCTAAAGTGGTTCAAAGCTATATTTAGAATATTATACTAATATATTCAACATTGGTTACTCCTTGATCACCAATTTTGTCTACATTTCTTCAAATTTCCATTTGTACCAAAACGGGACGATTTTCTTCCCAAAGTTTCAAAACTATAGTTAGGACTATATATTGGTTAGAATCCATTCTAAAGGGGTTCAAAGCTATATTTAGAATATTATACTAATATATTCAACATTGGTTACTCCTTGATCACCAATTTTGTCTACATTTCTTCAAATTTCCATTTGTACCAAAACGGGACGATTTTCTTCCCAAAGTTTCAAAACTATAGTTACGACTATATATTGGTTGCATTCATTCCTAAAGTGGTTCAAAGCTATATTTAGAATATTATAATAATATATTCAACAATGGTTACTTCTTGGTCACCAATTTTGTCTACATTTCTTCAAATTTCAATTTGTACCAAAACGGGACGATTTCCTTCCCAAAGTTTCAAAACTATAGTTAGGACTATATATTGGTTAGAATCCTTTCTAAAGGGGTTCAAATCTATATTTAGACTAATATAGTAATATATTGAACTTTGGTTACTCCTTCGTCACCAATTTTGTTTACATTTCTTCAAATTCCCATTTGTACCAAAACGGGACGATTTTCTTCCCAAAGTTTCAAAACTATAGTTACGACTATATATTGGTTGCATTCATTCCTAAAGTGGTTCAAAGCTATATTTAGAATATTATAATAATATATTCAACAATGGTTACTTCTTGGTCACCAATTTTGTCTACATTTCTCCAAATTCCCATTTGTACCAAAACGGGACGATTTTCTTCCCAAAGTTTCAAAACTATAGTTAGGACTATATATTGGTTAGAATCCATTCTAAAGGGGTTCAAAGCTATATTTAGACTATTATACTAATATATTGAACTTTGGTTACTCCTTGATCACCAATTTTGTCTACATTTCTTCAAATTCCCATTTGTACCAAAACAGGACGATTTCGTTCCCAAAGTTTCAAAACTATACTTAGGACTATATATTGGTTAGAATCCATTCTGAAGGGCTTCAAAGCTATATTTAGACTATTATACTAATATATTGAACTTTGGTTACTCTTTGGTCACCAATTTGGTCTACATTTCTTCAAATTCCCATTTGCACCTAAACGGGACGAGTTTCTTCCCAAAGTTTCAAAACTATAGTTAGGACTATATATTGGTTAGAATCATTTCTAAAGGGGTTCAAATCTATATTTAGACTAATATAGTAATATATTGAACTTTGGTTACTCCTTCGTCACAAATTTGGTTTACATTTCTTCAAATTCCCATTTGTACCAAAACGGGACGATTTTCTTCCCAAAGTTTCAAAACTATAGTTACGACTATATATTGGTTGCATTCATTCCTGAAGTGGTTCAAAGCTATATTTAGAATATTATAATAATATATTCAACAATGGTTACTTCTTGGTCACCAATTTTGTCTACATTTCTCCAAATTCCCATTTGTACCAAAACGGGACGATTTTCTTCCCAAAGTTTCAAAACTATAGTTACGACTATATATTGGTTACATTCGTTTCTAAAGTGGTTCAAAGCTATATTTAGAATATTATACTAATATATTCAACATTGGTTACTCCTTGATCACCAATTTTGTCTACATTTCTTCAAATTTCCATTTGTACCAAAACAGGACGATTTCGTTCCCAAAGTTTCAAAACTATACTTAGGACTATATATTGGTTAGAATCCATTCTGAAGGGCTTCAAAGCTATATTTAGACTATTATACTAATATATTGAACTTTGGTTACTCTTTGGTCACCAATTTGGTCTACATTTCTTCAAATTCCCATTTGCACCTAAACGGGAAGATTTTCTTTCCAAAGTTTCAAAACTATAGTAAGGACTATATATTGGTTAGAATCCATTCAAAAGGGGTTCAAATCTATATTTAGACTAATATAGTAATATATTGAACTTTGGTTACTCCTTCGCCACCAATTTTGTTTACATTTCTTCAAATTCCCATTTGTACCAAAACGGGACGATTTTCTTCGCAAAGTTTCAAAACTATAGTTACGACTATATATTGGTTGCATTCATTCCTAAAGTGGTTCAAAGCTATATTTAGAATATTATAATAATATATTCAACAATGGTTACTTCTTGGTCACCAATTTTGTCTACATTTCTCCAAATTCCCATTTGTACCAAAACGGGACGATTTTCTTCCCAAAGTTTCAAAACTATAGTTACGACTATATATTGGTTACATTCGTTTCTAAAGTGGTTCAAAGCTATATTTAGAATATTATACTAATATATTCAACATTGGTTACTCCTTGATCACCAATTTTGTCTACATTTCTTCAAATTTCCATTTGTACCAAAACGGGACGATTTTCTTCCCAAAGTTTCAAAACTATAGTTAGGACTATATATTGGTAAGAATCCATTCTAAAGGGGTTCAAAGCTATATTTAGACTATTATACTAATATATTGAACTTTGGTTACTCCTTGATCACCAATTTTGTCTACATTTCTTCAAATTCCCATTTGTACCAAAACAGGACGATTTCGTTCCCAAAGTTTCAAAACTATACTTAGGACTATATATTGGTTAGAATCCATTCTGAAGGGCTTCAAAGCTATATTTAGACTATTATACTAATATATTGAACTTTGGTTACTCTTTGGTCACCAATTTGGTCTACATTTCTTCAAATTCCCATTTGCACCTAAACGGGACGATTTTCTTTCCAAAGTTTCAAAACTATAGTAAGGACTATATATTGGTTAGAATCCATTCTAAAGGGGTTCAAATCTATATTTAGACTAATATAGTAATATATTGAACTTTGGTTACTCCTTCGCCACCAATTTTGTTTACATTTCTTCAAATTCCCATTTGTACCAAAACGGGACGATTTTCTTCCCAAAGTTTCAAAACTATAGTTACGACTATATATTGGTTGCATTCATTCCTAAAGTGGTTCAAAGCTATATTTAGAATATTATAATAATATATTCAACAATGGTTACTTCTTGGTCACCAATTTTGTCTACATTTCTTCAAATTTCAATTTGTACCAAAACGGGACGATTTCCTTCCCAAAGTTTCAAAACTATAGTTAGGACTATATATTGGTTAGAATCCTTTCTAAAGGGGTTCAATTCTATATTTAGACTAATATAGTAATATATTGAACTTTGGTTACTCCTTGGTCTCCAATTTTGTTTACATTTCTTCAAATTCCCATTTGTACCAAAACGGGACGATTTTCTTCCCAAAGTTTCAAAACTATAGTTACGACTATATATTGGTTGCATTCATTCCTAAAGTGGTTCAAAGCTATATTTAGAATATTATAATAATATATTCAACAATGGTTACTTCTTGGTCACCAATTTTATCTACATTTCTCCAAATTCCCATTTGTACCAAAACGGGACGATTTTCTTCCCAAAGTTTCAAAACTATAGTTACGACTATATATTGGTTACATTCGTTTCTAAAGTGGTTCAAAGCTATATTTAGAATATTATACTAATATATTCAACATTGGTTACTCCTTGATCACCAATTTTGTCTACATTTCTTCAAATTTCCATTTGTACCAAAACGGGACGATTTTCTTCCCAAAGTTTCAAAACTATAGTTAGGACTATATATTGGTTAGAATCCATTCTAAAGGGGTTCAAAGCTATATTTAGAATATTATACTAATATATTCAACATTGGTTACTCCTTGATCACCAATTTTGTCTACATTTCTTCAAATTTCCATTTGTACCAAAACGGGACGATTTTCTTCCCAAAGTTTCAAAACTATAGTTAGGACTATATATTGGTTAGAATCCATTCTAAAGGGGTTCAAAGCTATATTTAGACTATTATACTAATATATTGAACTTTCGTTACTCCTTGATCACCAATTTTGTCTACATTTCTTCAAATTCCCATTTGTACCAAAACAGGACGATTTCATTCCCAAAGTTTCAAAACTATACTTAGGACTATATATTGGTTAGAATCCATTCTGAATGGCTTCAAAGCTATATTTAGACTATTATACTAATATATTGAACTTTGGTTACTCTTTGGTCACCAATTTTGTCTACATTTCTTCAAATTTCAATTTGTACCAAAACGGGACGATTTCCTTCCCAAAGTTTCAAAACTATAGTTAGGACTATATATTGGTTAGAATCCTTTCTAAAGGGGTTCAAATCTATATTTAGACTAATATAGTAATATATTGAACTTTGGTTACTCCTTCGTCACCAATTTTGTTTACATTTCTTCAAATTCCCATTTGTACCAAAACGGGACGATTTTCTTCCCAAAGTTTCAAAACTATAGTTACGACTATATATTGGTTGCATTCATTCCTAAAGTGGTTCAAAGCTATATTTAGAATATTATAATAATATATTCAACAATGGTTACTTCTTGGTCACCAATTTTGTCTACATTTCTCCAAATTCCCATTTGTACCAAAACGGGACGATTTTCTTCCCAAAGTTTCAAAACTATAGTTAGGACTATATATTGGTTAGAATCCATTCTAAAGGGGTTCAAAGCTATATTTAGACTATTATACTAATATATTGAACTTTGGTTACTCCTTGATCACCAATTTTGTCTACATTTCTTCAAATTCCCATTTGTACCAAAACAGGACGATTTCGTTCCCAAAGTTTCAAAACTATACTTAGGACTATATATTGGTTAGAATCCATTCTGAAGGGCTTCAAAGCTATATTTAGACTATTATACTAATATATTGAACTTTGGTTACTCTTTGGTCACCAATTTGGTCTACATTTCTTCAAATTCCCATTTGCACCTAAACGGGACGAGTTTCTTCCCAAAGTTTCAAAACTATAGTTAGGACTATATATTGGTTAGAATCATTTCTAAAGGGGTTCAAATCTATATTTAGACTAATATAGTAATATATTGAACTTTGGTTACTCCTTCGTCACAAATTTGGTTTACATTTCTTCAAATTCCCATTTGTACCAAAACGGGACGATTTTCTTCCCAAAGTTTCAAAACTATAGTTACGACTATATATTGGTTGCATTCATTCCTGAAGTGGTTCAAAGCTATATTTAGAATATTATAATAATATATTCAACAATGGTTACTTCTTGGTCACCAATTTTGTCTACATTTCTCCAAATTCCCATTTGTACCAAAACGGGACGATTTTCTTCCCAAAGTTTCAAAACTATAGTTACGACTATATATTGGTTACATTCGTTTCTAAAGTGGTTCAAAGCTATATTTAGAATATTATACTAATATATTCAACATTGGTTACTCCTTGATCACCAATTTTGTCTACATTTCTTCAAATTTCCATTTGTACCAAAACAGGACGATTTCGTTCCCAAAGTTTCAAAACTATACTTAGGACTATATATTGGTTAGAATCCATTCTGAAGGGCTTCAAAGCTATATTTAGACTATTATACTAATATATTGAACTTTGGTTACTCTTTGGTCACCAATTTGGTCTACATTTCTTCAAATTCCCATTTGCACCTAAACGGGACGATTTTCTTTCCAAAGTTTCAAAACTATAGTAAGGACTATATATTGGTTAGAATCCATTCTAAAGGGGTTCAAATCTATATTTAGACTAATATAGTAATATATTGAACTTTGGTTACTCCTTCGCCACCAATTTTGTTTACATTTCTTCAAATTCCCATTTGTACCAAAACGGGACGATTTTCTTCGCAAAGTTTCAAAACTATAGTTACGACTATATATTGGTTGCATTCATTCCTAAAGTGGTTCAAAGCTATATTTAGAATATTATAATAATATATTCAACAATGGTTACTTCTTGGTCACCAATTTTGTCTACATTTCTTCAAATTTCAATTTGTACCAAAACGGGACGATTTCCTTCCCAAAGTTTCAAAACTATAGTTAGGACTATATATTGGTTAGAATCCTTTCTAAAGGGGTTCAATTCTATATTTAGACTAATATAGTAATATATTGAACTTTGGTTACTCCTTGGTCACCAATTTTGTTTACATTTCTTCAAATTCCCATTTGTACCAAAACGGGACGATTTTCTTCCCAAAGTTTCAAAACTATAGTTACGACTATATATTGGTTGCATTCATTCCTAAAGTGGTTCAAAGCTATATTTAGAATATTATAATAATATATTCAACAATGGTTACTTCTTGGTCACCAATTTTGTCTACATTTCTCCAAATTCCCATTTGTACCAAAACGGGACGATTTTCTTCCCAAAGTTTCAAAACTATAGTTACGACTATATATTGGTTACATTCGTTTCTAAAGTGGTTCAAAGCTATATTTAGAATATTATACTAACATATTCAACATTGGTTACTCCTTGGTCACCAATTTTGTTTACATTTCTTCAAATTCCCATTTGTACCAAAACGGGACGATTTTCTTCCCAAAGTTTCAAAACTATAGTTACGACTATATATTGGTTGCATTCATTCCTAAAGTGGTTCAAAGCTATATTTAGAATATTATAATAATATATTCAACAATGGTTACTTCTTGGTCACCAATTTTGTCTACATTTCTCCAAATTCCCATTTGTACCAAAACGGGACGATTTTCTTCCCAAAGTTTCAAAACTATAGTTACGACTATATATTGGTTACATTCGTTCCTAAAGTGGTTCAAAGCTATATTTAGAATATTATAATAATATATTCAACAATGGTTACTTCTTGGTCACCAATTTTGTCTACATTTCTCCAAATTCCCATTTGTACCAAAACGGGACGATTTTCTTCCCAAAGTTTCAAAACTATAGTTAGGACTATATATTGGTTAGAATCCATTCTAAAGGGGTTCAAAGCTATATTTAGACTATTATACTAATATATTGAACTTTGGTTACTCCTTGATCACCAATTTTGTCTACATTTCTTCAAATTCCCATTTGTACCAAAACAGGACGATTTCGTTCCCAAAGTTTCAAAACTATACTTAGGACTATATATTGGTTAGAATCCATTCTGAAGGGCTTCAAAGCTATATTTAGACTATTATACTAATATATTGAACTTTGGTTACTCTTTGGTCACCAATTTGGTCTACATTTCTTCAAATTCCCATTTGCACCTAAACGGGACGAGTTTCTTCCCAAAGTTTCAAAACTATAGTTAGGACTATATATTGGTTAGAATCATTTCTAAAGGGGTTCAAATCTATATTTAGACTAATATAGTAATATATTGAACTTTGGTTACTCCTTCGTCACAAATTTGGTTTACATTTCTTCAAATTCCCATTTGTACCAAAACGGGACGATTTTCTTCCCAAAGTTTCAAAACTATAGTTACGACTATATATTGGTTGCATTCATTCCTGAAGTGGTTCAAAGCTATATTTAGAATATTATAATAATATATTCAACAATGGTTACTTCTTGGTCACCAATTTTGTCTACATTTCTCCAAATTCCCATTTGTACCAAAACGGGACGATTTTCTTCCCAAAGTTTCAAAACTATAGTTACGACTATATATTGGTTACATTCGTTTCTAAAGTGGTTCAAAGCTATATTTAGAATATTATACTAATATATTCAACATTGGTTACTCCTTGATCACCAATTTTGTCTACATTTCTTCAAATTTCCATTTGTACCAAAACAGGACGATTTCGTTCCCAAAGTTTCAAAACTATACTTAGGACTATATATTGGTTAGAATCCATTCTGAAGGGCTTCAAAGCTATATTTAGACTATTATACTAATATATTGAACTTTGGTTACTCTTTGGTCACCAATTTGGTCTACATTTCTTCAAATTCCCATTTGCACCTAAACGGGACGATTTTCTTTCCAAAGTTTCAAAACTATAGTAAGGACTATATATTGGTTAGAATCCATTCTAAAGGGGTTCAAATCTATATTTAGACTAATATAGTAATATATTGAACTTTGGTTACTCCTTCGCCACCAATTTTGTTTACATTTCTTCAAATTCCCATTTGTACCAAAACGGGACGATTTTCTTCGCAAAGTTTCAAAACTATAGTTACGACTATATATTGGTTGCATTCATTCCTAAAGTGGTTCAAAGCTATATTTAGAATATTATAATAATATATTCAACAATGGTTACTTCTTGGTCACCAATTTTGTCTACATTTCTTCAAATTTCAATTTGTACCAAAACGGGACGATTTCCTTCCCAAAGTTTCAAAACTATAGTTAGGACTATATATTGGTTAGAATCCTTTCTAAAGGGGTTCAATTCTATATTTAGACTAATATAGTAATATATTGAACTTTGGTTACTCCTTGGTCACCAATTTTGTTTACATTTCTTCAAATTCCCATTTGTACCAAAACGGGACGATTTTCTTCCCAAAGTTTCAAAACTATAGTTACGACTATATATTGGTTGCATTCATTCCTAAAGTGGTTCAAAGCTATATTTAGAATATTATAATAATATATTCAACAATGGTTACTTCTTGGTCACCAATTTTGTCTACATTTCTCCAAATTCCCATTTGTACCAAAACGGGACGATTTTCTTCCCAAAGTTTCAAAACTATAGTTACGACTATATATTGGTTACATTCGTTTCTAAAGTGGTTCAAAGCTATATTTAGAATATTATACTAACATATTCAACATTGGTTACTCCTTGATCACCAATTTTTTCTACATTTCCTCAAATTCCCATTTGTACCAAAACGGGACGATTTTCTTCCCAAATTTTCAAAACTATAGTTACGACTATATATTGGTTGCATTCGTTCCTAAAGTAGTTCAAAGCTATATTTAGAATATTATAATAATATATTCAACATTGGTTACTTCTTGGTCACCAATGTTGTCTACATTTCTCCAAAATCCCATTTGTGCCAAAACGGGACGATTTCGTTCCCAAAGTTTCAAAACTTTACTTAGGACTATATATTGGTTAGAATCCATTCTAAAGGGCTTCAAAGCTATATTTAGACTATTATACTAATATATTGAACTTTGGTTACTCTTTGGTCACCAATTTTGTCTACATTTCTTCAAATTTCAATTTGTACCAAAACGGGACGATTTCCTTCCCAAAGTTTCAAAACTATAGTTAGGACTATATATTGGTTAGAATCCTTTCTAAAGGGGTTCAAATCTATATTTAGACTAATATAGTAATATATTGAACTTTGGTTACTCCTTGGTCACCAATTTTGTTTACATTTCTTCAAATTCCCATTTGTACCAAAACGGGACGATTTTCTTCCCAAAGTTTCAAAACTATAGTTACGACTATATATTGGTTGCATTCATTCCTAAAGTGGTTCAAAGCTATATTTAGAATATTATAATAATATATTCAACAATGGTTACTTCTTGGTCACCAATTTTGTCTACATTTCTCCAAATTCCCATTTGTACCAAAACGGGACGATTTTCTTCCCAAAGTTTCAAAACTATAGTTACGACTATATATTGGTTACATTCGTTTCTAAAGTGGTTCAAAGCTATATTTAGAATATTATACTAATATATTCAACATTGGTTACTCCTTGATCACCAATTTTGTCTACATTTCTTCAAATTTCCATTTGTACCAAAACGGGACGATTTTCTTCCCAAAGTTTCAAAACTATAGTTAGGACTATATATTGGTTAGAATCCATTCTAAAGGGGTTCAAAGCTATATTTAGACTATTATACTAATATATTGAACTTTGGTTACTCCTTGATCACCAATTTTGTCTACATTTCTTCAAATTCCCATTTGTACCAAAACAGGACGATTTCGTTCCCAAAGTTTCAAAACTATACTTAGGACTATATATTGGTTAGAATCCATTCTGAAGGGCTTCAAAGCTATATTTAGACTATTATACTAATATATTGAACTTTGGTTACTCTTTGGTCACCAATTTGGTCTACATTTCTTCAAATTCCCATTTGCACCTAAACGGGACGAGTTTCTTCCCAAAGTTTCAAAACTATAGTTAGGACTATATATTGGTTAGAATCATTTCTAAAGGGGTTCAAATCTATATTTAGACTAATATAGTAATATATTGAACTTTGGTTACTCCTTCGTCACAAATTTGGTTTACATTTCTTCAAATTCCCATTTGTACCAAAACGGGACGATTTTCTTCCCAAAGTTTCAAAACTATAGTTACGACTATATATTGGTTGCATTCATTCCTGAAGTGGTTCAAAGCTATATTTAGAATATTATAATAATATATTCAACAATGGTTACTTCTTGGTCACCAATTTTGTCTACATTTCTCCAAATTCCCATTTGTACCAAAACGGGACGATTTTCTTCCCAAAGTTTCAAAACTATAGTTACGACTATATATTGGTTACATTCGTTTCTAAAGTGGTTCAAAGCTATATTTAGAATATTATACTAATATATTCAACATTGGTTACTCCTTGATCACCAATTTTGTCTACATTTCTTCAAATTTCCATTTGTACCAAAACAGGACGATTTCGTTCCCAAAGTTTCAAAACTATACTTAGGACTATATATTGGTTAGAATCCATTCTGAAGGGCTTCAAAGCTATATTTAGACTATTATACTAATATATTGAACTTTGGTTACTCTTTGGTCACCAATTTGGTCTACATTTCTTCAAATTCCCATTTGCACCTAAACGGGACGATTTTCTTTCCAAAGTTTCAAAACTATAGTAAGGACTATATATTGGTTAGAATCCATTCTAAAGGGGTTCAAATCTATATTTAGACTAATATAGTAATATATTGAACTTTGGTTACTCCTTCGCCACCAATTTTGTTTACATTTCTTCAAATTCCCATTTGTACCAAAACGGGACGATTTTCTTCGCAAAGTTTCAAAACTATAGTTACGACTATATATTGGTTGCATTCATTCCTAAAGTGGTTCAAAGCTATATTTAGAATATTATAATAATATATTCAACAATGGTTACTTCTTGGTCACCAATTTTGTCTACATTTCTTCAAATTTCAATTTGTACCAAAACGGGACGATTTCCTTCCCAAAGTTTCAAAACTATAGTTAGGACTATATATTGGTTAGAATCCTTTCTAAAGGGGTTCAATTCTATATTTAGACTAATATAGTAATATATTGAACTTTGGTTACTCCTTGGTCACCAATTTTGTTTACATTTCTTCAAATTCCCATTTGTACCAAAACGGGACGATTTTCTTCCCAAAGTTTCAAAACTATAGTTACGACTATATATTGGTTGCATTCATTCCTAAAGTGGTTCAAAGCTATATTTAGAATATTATAATAATATATTCAACAATGGTTACTTCTTGGTCACCAATTTTGTCTACATTTCTCCAAATTCCCATTTGTACCAAAACGGGACGATTTTCTTCCCAAAGTTTCAAAACTATAGTTACGACTATATATTGGTTACATTCGTTTCTAAAGTGGTTCAAAGCTATATTTAGAATATTATACTAACATATTCAACATTGGTTACTCCTTGATCACCAATTTTTTCTACATTTCCTCAAATTCCCATTTGTACCAAAACGGGACGATTTTCTTCCCAAAGTTTCAAAACTATAGTTACGACTATATATTGGTTGCATTCGTTCCTAAAGTAGTTCAAAGCTATATTTAGAATATTATAATAATATATTCAACATTGGTTACTTCTTGGTCACCAATGTTGTCTACATTTCTCCAAATTCCCATTTGTGCCAAAACGGGACGATTATGTCCCAAAGTTTCAAAACTTTACTTAGGACTATATATTGGTTAGAATCCATTCTAAAGGGCTTCAAAGCTATATTTAGACTATTATACTAATATATTGAACTTTGGTTACTCTTTGGTCACCAATTTTGTCTACATTTCTTCAAATTTCAATTTGTACCAAAACGGGACGATTTCCTTCCCAAAGTTTCAAAACTATAGTTAGGACTATATATTGGTTAGAATCCTTTCTAAAGGGGTTCAAATCTATATTTAGACTAATATAGTAATATATTGAACTTTGGTTACTCCTTCGTCACCAATTTTGTTTACATTTCTTCAAATTCCCATTTGTACCAAAACGGGACGATTTTCTTCCCAAAGTTTCAAAACTATAGTTACGACTATATATTGGTTGCATTCGTTCCTAAAGTGGTTCAAAGCTATATTTAGAATATTATAATAATATATTCAACAATGGTTACTTCTTGGTCACCAATTTTGTCTACATTTCTCCAAATTCCCATTTGTACCAAAACGGGACGATTTTCTTCCCAAAGTTTCAAAACTATAGTTACGACTATATATTGGTTACATTCGTTTCTAAAGTGGTTCAAAGCTATATTTAGAATATTATACTAATATATTCAACATTGGTTACTCCTTGATCACCAATTTTGTCTACATTTCTTCAAATTTCCATTTGTACCAAAACGGGACGATTTTCTTCCCAAAGTTTCAAAACTATAGTTAGGACTATATATTGGTTAGAATCCATTCTAAAGGGGTTCAAAGCTATATTTAGACTATTATACTAATATATTGAACTTTGGTTACTCTTTGGTCACCAATTTGGTCTACATTTCTTCAAATTCCCATTTGCACCTAAACGGGACGATTTTCTTTCCAAAGTTTCAAAACTATAGTAAGGACTATATATTGGTTAGAATCCATTCTAAAGGGGTTCAAATCTATATTTAGACTAATATAGTAATATATTGAACTTTGGTTACTCCTTCGCCACCAATTTTGTTTACATTTCTTCAAATTCCCATTTGTACCAAAACGGGACGATTTTCTTCCCAAAGTTTCAAAACTATAGTTACGACTATATATTGGTTGCATTCATTCCTAAAGTGGTTCAAAGCTATATTTAGAATATTATAATAATATATTCAACAATGGTTACTTCTTGGTCACCAATTTTGTCTACATTTCTTCAAATTTCAATTTGTACCAAAACGGGACGATTTCCTTCCCAAAGTTTCAAAACTATAGTTAGGACTATATATTGGTTAGAATCCTTTCTAAAGGGGTTCAATTCTATATTTAGACTAATATAGTAATATATTGAACTTTGGTTACTCCTTGGTCTCCAATTTTGTTTACATTTCTTCAAATTCCCATTTGTACCAAAACGGGACGATTTTCTTCCCAAAGTTTCAAAACTATAGTTACGACTATATATTGGTTGCATTCATTCCTAAAGTGGTTCAAAGCTATATTTAGAATATTATAAAAATATATTCAACAATGGTTACTTCTTGGTCACCAATTTTATCTACATTTCTCCAAATTCCCATTTGTACCAAAACGGGACGATTTTCTTCCCAAAGTTTCAAAACTATAGTTACGACTATATATTGTTTACATTCGTTTCTAAAGTGGTTCAAAGCTATATTTAGAATATTATACTAATATATTCAACATTGGTTACTCCTTGATCACCAATTTTGTCTACATTTCTTCAAATTTCCATTTGTACCAAAACGGGACGATTTTCTTCCCAAAGTTTCAAAACTATAGTTAGGACTATATATTGGTTAGAATCCATTCTAAAGGGGTTCAAAGCTATATTTAGAATATTATACTAATATATTGAACTTTGGTTACTCTTTGGTCACCAATTTTGTCTACATTTCTTCAAATTTCAATTTGTACCTAAACGGGACGATTTCCTTCCCAAAGTTTCAAAACTATAGTTAGGACTATATATTGGTTAGAATCCTTTCTAAAGGGGTTCAAATCTATATTTAGACTAATATAGTAATATATTGAACTTTGGTTACTCCTTGGTCACCAATTTTGTTTACATTTCTTCAAATTCCCATTTGTACCAAAACGGGACGATTTTCTTCCCAAAGTTTCAAAACTATAGTTACGACTATATATTGGTTGCATTCATTCCTAAAGTGGTTCAAAGCTATATTTAGAATATTATAATAATATATTCAACAATGGTTACTTCTTGGTCACCAATTTTGTCTACATTTCTCCAAATTCCCATTTGTACCAAAACGGGACGATTTTCTTCCCAAAGTTTCAAAACTATAGTTACGACTATATATTGGTTACATTCGTTTCTAAAGTGGTTCAAAGCTATATTTAGAATATTATACTAATATATTCAACATTGGTTACTCCTTGATCACCAATTTTGTCTACATTTCTTCAAATTTCCATTTGTACCAAAACGGGACGATTTTCTTCCCAAAGTTTCAAAACTATAGTTAGGACTATATATTGGTTAGAATCCATTCTAAAGGGGTTCAAAGCTATATTTAGACTATTATACTAATATATTGAACTTTGGTTACTCTTTGGTCACCAATTTGGTCTACATTTCTTCAAATTCCCATTTGCACTTAAACGGGACGATTTTCTTTCCAAAGTTTCAAAACTATAGTAAGGACTATATATTGGTTAGAATCCATTCTAAAGGGGTTCAAATCTATATTTAGACTAATATAGTAATATATTGAACTTTGGTTACTCCTTCGCCACCAATTTTGTTTACATTTCTTCAAATTCCCATTTGTACCAAAACGGGACGATTTTCTTCCCAAAGTTTCAAAACTATAGTTACGACTATATATTGGTTGCATTCATTCCTAAAGTGGTTCAAAGCTATATTTAGAATATTATAATAATATATTCAACAATGGTTACTTCTTGGTCACCAATTTTGTCTACATTTCTTCAAATTTCAATTTGTACCAAAACGGGACGATTTCCTTCCCAAAGTTTCAAAACTATAGTTAGGACTATATATTGGTTAGAATCCTTTCTAAAGGGGTTCAATTCTATATTTAGACTAATATAGTAATATATTGAACTTTGGTTACTCCTTGGTCTCCAATTTTGTTTACATTTCTTCAAATTCCCATTTGTACCAAAACGGGACGATTTTCTTCCCAAAGTTTCAAAACTATAGTTACGACTATATATTGGTTGCATTCATTCCTAAAGTGGTTCAAAGCTATATTTAGAATATTATAAAAATATATTCAACAATGGTTACTTCTTGGTCACCAATTTTATCTACATTTCTCCAAATTCCCATTTGTACCAAAACGGGACGATTTTCTTCCCAAAGTTTCAAAACTATAGTTACGACTATATATTGTTTACATTCGTTTCTAAAGTGGTTCAAAGCTATATTTAGAATATTATACTAATATATTCAACATTGGTTACTCCTTGATCACCAATTTTGTCTACATTTCTTCAAATTTCCATTTGTACCAAAACGGGACGATTTTCTTCCCAAAGTTTCAAAACTATAGTTAGGACTATATATTGGTTAGAATCCATTCTAAAGGGGTTCAAAGCTATATTTAGAATATTATACTAATATATTGAACTTTGGTTACTCCTTGGTCACCAATTTTGTTTACATTTCTTCAAATTCCCATTTGTACCAAAACGGGACGATTTTCTTCCCAAAGTTTCAAAACTATAGTTACGACTATATATTGGTTGCATTCATTCCTAAAGTGGTTCAAAGCTATATTTAGAATATTATAATAATATATTCAACAATGGTTACTTCTTGGTCACCAATTTTGTCTACATTTCTCCAAATTCCCATTTGTACCAAAACGGGACGATTTTCTTCCCAAAGTTTCAAAACTATAGTTACGACTATATATTGGTTACATTCGTTTCTAAAGTGGTTCAAAGCTATATTTAGAATATTATACTAATATATTCAACATTGGTTACTCCTTGATCACCAATTTTGTCTACATTTCTTCAAATTTCCATTTGTACCAAAACGGGACGATTTTCTTCCCAAAGTTTCAAAACTATAGTTAGGACTATATATTGGTTAGAATCCATTCTAAAGGGGTTCAAAGCTATATTTAGACTATTATACTAATATATTGAACTTTGGTTACTCTTTGGTCACCAATTTGGTCTACATTTCTTCAAATTCCCATTTGCACCTAAACGGGACGATTTTCTTTCCAAAGTTTCAAAACTATAGTAAGGACTATATATTGGTTAGAATCCATTCTAAAGGGGTTCAAATCTATATTTAGACTAATATAGTAATATATTGAACTTTGGTTACTCCTTCGCCACCAATTTTGTTTACATTTCTTCAAATTCCCATTTGTACCAAAACGGGACGATTTTCTTCCCAAAGTTTCAAAACTATAGTTACGACTATATATTGGTTGCATTCATTCCTAAAGTGGTTCAAAGCTATATTTAGAATATTATAAAAATATATTCAACAATGGTTACTTCTTGGTCACCAATTTTATCTACATTTCTCCAAATTCCCATTTGTACCAAAACGGGACGATTTTCTTCCCAAAGTTTCAAAACTATAGTTACGACTATATATTGTTTACATTCGTTTCTAAAGTGGTTCAAAGCTATATTTAGAATATTATACTAATATATTCAACATTGGTTACTCCTTGATCACCAATTTTGTCTACATTTCTTCAAATTTCCATTTGTACCAAAACGGGACGATTTTCTTCCCAAAGTTTCAAAACTATAGTTAGGACTATATATTGGTTAGAATCCATTCTAAAGGGGTTCAAAGCTATATTTAGAATATTATACTAATATATTCAACATTGGTTACTCCTTGATCACCAATTTTGTCTACATTTCTTCAAATTTCCATTTGTACCAAAACGGGACGATTTTCTTCCCAAAGTTTCAAAACTATAGTTAGGACTATATATTGGTTAGAATCCATTCTAAAGGGGTTCAAAGCTATATTTAGACTATTATACTAATATATTGAACTTTCGTTACTCCTTGATCACCAATTTTGTCTACATTTCTTCAAATTCCCATTTGTACCAAAACAGGACGATTTCATTCCCAAAGTTTCAAAACTATACTTAGGACTATATATTGGTTAGAATCCATTCTGAATGGCTTCAAAGCTATATTTAGACTATTATACTAATATATTGAACTTTGGTTACTCTTTGGTCACCAATTTTGTCTACATTTCTTCAAATTTCAATTTGTACCAAAACGGGACGATTTCCTTCCCAAAGTTTCAAAACTATAGTTAGGACTATATATTGGTTAGAATCCTTTCTAAAGGGGTTCAATTCTATATTTAGACTAATATAGTAATATATTGAACTTTGGTTACTCCTTGGTCTCCAATTTTGTTTACATTTCTTCAAATTCCCATTTGTACCAAAACGGGACGATTTTCTTCCCAAAGTTTCAAAACTATAGTTACGACTATATATTGGTTGCATTCATTCCTAAAGTGGTTCAAAGCTATATTTAGAATATTATAAAAATATATTCAACAATGGTTACTTCTTGGTCACCAATTTTATCTACATTTCTCCAAATTCCCATTTGTACCAAAACGGGACGATTTTCTTCCCAAAGTTTCAAAACTATAGTTACGACTATATATTGTTTACATTCGTTTCTAAAGTGGTTCAAAGCTATATTTAGAATATTATACTAATATATTCAACATTGGTTACTCCTTGATCACCAATTTTGTCTACATTTCTTCAAATTTCCATTTGTACCAAAACGGGACGATTTTCTTCCCAAAGTTTCAAAACTATAGTTAGGACTATATATTGGTTAGAATCCATTCTAAAGGGGTTCAAAGCTATATTTAGAATATTATACTAATATATTCAACATTGGTTACTCCTTGATCACCAATTTTGTCTACATTTCTTCAAATTTCCATTTGTACCAAAACAGGACGATTTTCTTCCCAAAGTTTCAAAACTATAGTTAGGACTATATATTGGTTAGAATCCATTCTAAAGGGGTTCAAAGCTATATTTAGACTATTATACTAATATATTGAACTTTCGTTACTCCTTGATCACCAATTTTGTCTACATTTCTTCAAATTCCCATTTGTACCAAAACAGGACGATTTCATTCCCAAAGTTTCAAAACTATACTTAGGACTATATATTGGTTAGAATCCATTCTGAATGGCTTCAAAGCTATATTTAGACTATTATACTAATATATTGAACTTTGGTTACTCTTTGGTCACCAATTTTGTCTACATTTCTTCAAATTTCAATTTGTACCAAAACGGGACGATTTCCTTCCCAAAGTTTCAAAACTATAGTTAGGACTATATATTGGTTAGAATCCTTTCTAAAGGGGTTCAAATCTATATTTAGACTAATATAGTAATATATTGAACTTTGGTTACTCCTTCGTCACCAATTTTGTTTACATTTCTTCAAATTCCCATTTGTACCAAAACGGGACGATTTTCTTCCCAAAGTTTCAAAACTATAGTTACGACTATATATTGGTTGCATTCATTCCTAAAGTGGTTCAAAGCTATATTTAGAATATTATAAAAATATATTCAACAATGGTTACTTCTTGGTCACCAATTTTATCTACATTTCTCCAAATTCCCATTTGTACCAAAACGGGACGATTTTCTTCCCAAAGTTTCAAAACTATAGTTACGACTATATATTGTTTACATTCGTTTCTAAAGTGGTTCAAAGCTATATTTAGAATATTATACTAATATATTCAACATTGGTTACTCCTTGATCACCAATTTTGTCTACATTTCTTCAAATTTCCATTTGTACCAAAACGGGACGATTTTCTTCCTAAAGTTTCAAAACTATAGTTAGGACTATATATTGGTTAGAATCCATTCTAAAGGGGTTCAAAGCTATATTTAGACTATTATACCAATATATTGAACTTTGGTTACTCCTTGATGACCAATTTTGTCTACATTTCTTCAAATTCCCATTTGTACCAAAACAGGACGATTTCGTTCCAAAAGTTTCAAAACTATACTTAGGACTATAAATTGGTTAGAATCCATTCTAAAGGGCTTCAAAGCTATATTTAGACTATTATACTAATATATTGAACTTTGGTTACTCCTTGATCACCAATTTTGTCTACATTTCTTCAAATTCCCATTTGTACCAAAACGGGACGATTTCGTTCCCAAAGTTTCAAAACTTTACTTAGGACTATATATTGGTTAGAATCCATTCTAAAGGGCTTCAAATCTATATTTAGACTATTATACTAATATATTGAACTTTGGTTACTCCATGATCACCAATTTTGTCTACACTTCTTCAAATTCCCATTTGTACAAAAACGGGACGATTTCGTTCCCAAAGTTTCAAAACTATACTTAGGACTATATATTGGTTAGAATCCATTCTAAAGGGCTTCAAAGCTATATTTAGACTATTATACTAATATATTGAACTTTGGTTACTCTTTGGTCACCAATTTTGTCTACATTTCTTCAAATTTCAATTTGTACCAAAACGGGACGATTTCCTTCCCAAAGTTTCAAAACTATAGTTAGGACTATATATTGGTTAGAATCCCTTCTAAAGGGGTTCAAATCTATATTTAGACTATTATAGTAATATATTGAACTTTGGTTACTCCTTGGTCACCAATTTTGTTTACATTTCTTCAAATTCCCATTTGTACCAAAACGGGACGATTTTCTTCCCAAAGTTTCAAAACTATAGTTACGACTATATATTGGTTGCATTCATTCCTAAAGTGGTTCAAAGCTATATTTAGAATATTATAATAATATATTCAACATTGGTTACTTCTTGGTCACCAATTTGGTCTACATTTCTCCAAATTCCCATTTGTACCAAAACGGGACGATTTTCTTCCCAAAGTTTCAAAACTATAGTTACGACTATATATTGGTTACATTCGTTTCTAAAGTGGTTCAAAGCTATATTTAGAATATTATACTAATATATTCAACATTGGTTACTCCTTGATCACCAATTTTGTCTACATTTCTTCAAATTTCCATTTGTACCAAAACGGGACGATTTTCTTCCTAAAGTTTCAAAACTATAGTTAGGACTATATATTGGTTAGAATCCATTCTAAAGGGGTTCAAAGCTATATTTAGACTATTATACCAATATATTGAACTTTGGTTACTCCTTGATGACCAATTTTGTCTACATTTCTTCAAATTCCCATTTGTACCAAAACAGGACGATTTCGTTCCCAAAGTTTCAAAACTATACTTAGGACTATAAATTGGTTAGAATCCATTCTAAAGGGCTTCAAAGCTATATTTAGACTATTATACTAATATATTGAACTTTGGTTACTCCTTGATCACCAATTTTGTCTACATTTCTTCAAATTCCCATTTGTACCAAAACGGGACGATTTCGTTCCCAAAGTTTCAAAACTTTACTTAGGACTATATATTGGTTAGAATCCATTCTAAAGGGCTTCAAATCTATATTTAGACTATTATACTAATATATTGAACTTTGGTTACTCCATGATCACCAATTTTGTCTACACTTCTTCAAATTCCCATTTGTACAAAAACGGGACGATTTCGTTCCCAAAGTTTCAAAACTATACTTAGGACTATATATTGGTTAGAATCCATTGTAAAGGGCTTCAAAGCTATATTTAGACTATTATACTAATATATTGAACTTTGGTTACTCTTTGGTCACCAATTTTGTCTACATTTCTTCAAATTTCAATTTGTACCAAAACGGGACGATTTCCTTCCCAAAGTTTCAAAACTATAGTTAGGACTATATATTGGTTAGAATCCCTTCTAAAGGGGTTCAAATCTATATTTAGACTATTATAGTAATATATTGAACTTTGGTTACTCCTTGGTCACCAATTTTGTTTACATTTCTTCAAATTCCCATTTGTACCAAAACGGGACGATTTTCTTCCCAAAGTTTCAAAACTATAGTTACGACTATATATTGGTTGCATTCATTCCTAAAGTGGTTCAAAGCTATATTTAGAATATTATAATAATATATTCAACATTGGTTACTTCTTGGTCACCAATTTGGTCTACATTTCTCCAAATTCCCATTTGTACCAAAACGGGACGATTTTCTTCCCAAAGTTTCAAAACTATAGTTACGACTATATATTGGTTACATTCGTTTCTAAAGTGGTTCAAAGCTATATTTAGAATATTATACTAATATATTCAACATTGGTTACTCCTTGATCACAAATTTTGTCTACATTTCTTCAAATTTCCATTTGTACCAAAACAGGACGATTTTCTTCCCAAAGTTTCAAATCTATATTTAGGACTATATATTGGTTAGAATCCATTCTAAAGGGGTTCAAAGCTATATTTAGACTAATATACTAATATATTGAACTTTGGTTACTCCTTGATCACCAATTTTGTCTACATTTCTTCAAATTCCCATTTGTACCAAAACGGGACGATTTCGTTCCCAAAGTTTCAAAACTTTACTTAGGACTATATATTGGTTAGAATCCATTCTAAAGGGCTTCAAAGCTATATTTAGACTATTATACTAATATATTGAACTTTGGTTACTCCTTGGTCACCAATTTTGTTTACATTTCTTCAAATTCCCATTTGTACCAAAACGGGACGATTTTCTTCCCAAAGTTTCAAAACTATAGTTACGACTATATATTGGTTGCATTCATTCCTAAAGTGGTTCAAAGCTATATTTAGAATATTATAATAATATATTCAACAATGGTTACTTCTTGGTCACCAATTTTGTCTACATTTCTCCAAATTCCCATTTGTACCAAAACGGGACGATTTTCTTCCCAAAGTTTCAAAACTATAGTTACGACTATATATTGGTTACATTCGTTTCTAAAGTGGTTCAAAGCTATATTTAGAATATTATACTAATATATTCAACATTGGTTACTCCTTGATCACCAATTTTTTCTACATTTCCTCAAATTCCCATTTGTACCAAAACGGGACGATTTTCTTCCCAAAGTTTCAAAACTATAGTTACGACTATATATTGGTTGCATTCGTTCCTAAAGTGGTTCAAAGCTATATTTAGAATATTATAATAATATATTCAACATTGGTTACTTCTTGGTCACCAATGTTGTCTACATTTCTCCAAATTCCCATTTGTGCCAAAACGGGACGATTTCGTTCCCAAAGTTTCAAAACTTTACTTAGGACTATATATTGGTTAGAATCCATTCTAAAGGGCTTCAAAGCTATATTTAGACTATTATACTAATATATTGAACTTTGGTTACTCTTTGGTCACCAATTTTGTCTACATTTCTTCAAATTTCAATTTGTACCAAAACGGGACGATTTCCTTCCCAAAGTTTCAAAACTATAGTTAAGACTATATATTGGTTAGAATCCTTTCTAAAGGGGTTCAAATCTATATTTAGACTAATATAGTAATATATTGAACTTTGGTTACTCCTTCGTCACCAATTTTGTTTACATTTCTTCAAATTCCCATTTGTACCAAAACGGGACGATTTTCTTCCCAAAGTTTCAAAACTATAGTTACGACTATATATTGGTTGCATTCATTCCTAAAGTGGTTCAAAGCTATATTTAGAATATTATAATAATATATTCAACAATGGTTACTTCTTGGTCACCAATTTTGTCTACATTTCTCCAAATTCCCATTTGTACCAAAACGGGACGATTTTCTTCCCAAAGTTTCAAAACTATAGTTACGACTATATATTGGTTACATTCGTTTCTAAAGTGGTTCAAAGCTATATTTAGAATATTATACTAATATATTCAACATTGGTTACTCCTTGATCACCAATTTTGTCTACATTTCTTCAAATTTCCATTTGTACCAAAACGGGACGATTTTCTTCCCAAAGTTTCAAAACTATAGTTAGGACTATATATTGGTTAGAATCCATTCTAAAGGGGTTCAAAGCTATATTTAGACTATTATACTAATATATTGAACTTTGGTTACTCCTTGATCACCAATTTTGTCTACATTTCTTCAAATTCCCATTTGTACCAAAACAGGACGATTTCGTTCCCAAAGTTTCAAAACTATACTTAGGACTATATATTGGTTAGAATCCATTCTGAAGGGCTTCAAAGCTATATTTAGACTATTATACTAATATATTGAACTTTGGTTACTCTTTGGTCACCAATTTTGTCTACATTTCTTCAAATTTCAATTTGTACCAAAACGGGACGATTTCCTTCCCAAAGTTTCAAAACTATAGTTAGGACTATATATTGGTTAGAATCCCTTCTAAAGGGGTTCAAATCTATATTTAGACTATTATAGTAATATATTGAACTTTGGTTACTCCTTGGTCACCAATTTTGTTTACATTTCTTCAAATTCCCATTTGTACCAAAACGGGACGATTTTCTTCCCAAAGTTTCAAAACTATAGTTACGACTATATATTGGTTGCATTCATTCCTAAAGTGGTTCAAAGCTATATTTAGAATATTATAATAATATATTCAACATTGGTTACTTCTTGGTCACCAATTTGGTCTACATTTCTCCAAATTCCCATTTGTACCAAAACGGGACGATTTTCTTCCCAAAGTTTCAAAACTATAGTTACGACTATATATTGGTTACATTCGTTTCTAAAGTGGTTCAAAGCTATATTTAGAATATTATACTAATATATTCAACATTGGTTACTCCTTGATCACAAATTTTGTCTACATTTCTTCAAATTTCCATTTGTACCAAAACAGGACGATTTTCTTCCCAAAGTTTCAAATCTATATTTAGGACTATATATTGGTTAGAATCCATTCTAAAGGGGTTCAAAGCTATATTTAGACTAATATACTAATATATTGAACTTTGGTTACTCCTTGATCACCAATTTTGTCTACATTTCTTCAAATTCCCATTTGTACCAAAACGGGACGATTTCGTTCCCAAAGTTTCAAAACTTTACTTAGGACTATATATTGGTTAGAATCCATTCTAAAGGGCTTCAAAGCTATATTTAGACTATTATACTAATATATTGAACTTTGGTTACTCCTTGGTCACCAATTTTGTTTACATTTCTTCAAATTCCCATTTGTACCAAAACGGGACGATTTTCTTCCCAAAGTTTCAAAACTATAGTTACGACTATATATTGGTTGCATTCATTCCTAAAGTGGTTCAAAGCTATATTTAGAATATTATAATAATATATTCAACAATGGTTACTTCTTGGTCACCAATTTTGTCTACATTTCTCCAAATTCCCATTTGTACCAAAACGGGACGATTTTCTTCCCAAAGTTTCAAAACTATAGTTACGACTATATATTGGTTACATTCGTTTCTAAAGTGGTTCAAAGCTATATTTAGAATATTATACTAATATATTCAACATTGGTTACTCCTTGATCACCAATTTTTTCTACATTTCCTCAAATTCCCATTTGTACCAAAACGGGACGATTTTCTTCCCAAAGTTTCAAAACTATAGTTACGACTATATATTGGTTGCATTCGTTCCTAAAGTGGTTCAAAGCTATATTTAGAATATTATAATAATATATTCAACATTGGTTACTTCTTGGTCACCAATGTTGTCTACATTTCTCCAAATTCCCATTTGTGCCAAAACGGGACGATTTCGTTCCCAAAGTTTCAAAACTTTACTTAGGACTATATATTGGTTAGAATCCATTCTAAAGGGCTTCAAAGCTATATTTAGACTATTATACTAATATATTGAACTTTGGTTACTCTTTGGTCACCAATTTTGTCTACATTTCTTCAAATTTCAATTTGTACCAAAACGGGACGATTTCCTTCCCAAAGTTTCAAAACTATAGTTAAGACTATATATTGGTTAGAATCCTTTCTAAAGGGGTTCAAATCTATATTTAGACTAATATAGTAATATATTGAACTTTGGTTACTCCTTCGTCACCAATTTTGTTTACATTTCTTCAAATTCCCATTTGTACCAAAACGGGACGATTTTCTTCCCAAAGTTTCAAAACTATAGTTACGACTATATATTGGTTGCATTCATTCCTAAAGTGGTTCAAAGCTATATTTAGAATATTATAATAATATATTCAACAATGGTTACTTCTTGGTCACCAATTTTGTCTACATTTCTCCAAATTCCCATTTGTACCAAAACGGGACGATTTTCTTCCCAAAGTTTCAAAACTATAGTTACGACTATATATTGGTTACATTCGTTTCTAAAGTGGTTCAAAGCTATATTTAGAATATTATACTAATATATTCAACATTGGTTACTCCTTGATCACCAATTTTGTCTACATTTCTTCAAATTTCCATTTGTACCAAAACGGGACGATTTTCTTCCCAAAGTTTCAAAACTATAGTTAGGACTATATATTGGTTAGAATCCATTCTAAAGGGGTTCAAAGCTATATTTAGACTATTATACTAATATATTGAACTTTGGTTACTCCTTGATCACCAATTTTGTCTACATTTCTTCAAATTCCCATTTGTACCAAAACAGGACGATTTCGTTCCCAAAGTTTCAAAACTATACTTAGGACTATATATTGGTTAGAATCCATTCTGAAGGGCTTCAAAGCTATATTTAGACTATTATACTAATATATTGAACTTTGGTTACTCTTTGGTAACCAATTTGGTCTACATTTCTTCAAATTCCCATTTACACCTAAACGGGACGATTTTCTTTCCAAAGTTTCAAAACTATAGTAAGGACTATATATTGGTTAGAATCCATTCTAAAGGGGTTCAAATCTATATTTAGACTAATATAGTAATATATTGAACTTTGGTTACTCCTTCGCCACCAATTTTGTTTACATTTCTTCAAATTCCCATTTGTACCAAAACGGGACGATTTTCTTCCCAAAGTTTCAAAACTATAGTTACGACTATATATTGGTTGCATTCATTCCTAAAGTGGTTCAAAGCTATATTTAGACTATTATAATAATATATTCAACAATGGTTACTTCTTGGTCACCAATTTTGTCTACATTTCTTCAAATTTCAATTTGTACCAAAACGGGACGATTTCCTTCCCAAAGTTTCAAAACTATAGTTAGGACTATATATTGGTTAGAATCCTTTCTAAAGGGGTTCAATTCTATATTTAGACTAATATAGTAATATATTGAACTTTGGTTACTCCTTGGTCACCAATTTTGTTTACATTTCTTCAAATTCCCATTTGTACCAAAACGGGACGATTTTCTTCCCAAAGTTTCAAAACTATAGTTACGACTATATATTGGTTGCATTCATTCCTAAAGTGGTTCAAAGCTATATTTAGAATATTATAATAATATATTCAACAATGGTTACTTCTTGGTCACCAATTTTATCTACATTTCTCCAAATTCCCATTTGTACCAAAACGGGACGATTTTCTTCCCAAAGTTTCAAAACTATAGTTACGACTATATATTGGTTACATTCGTTTCTAAAGTGGTTCAAAGCTATATTTAGAATATTATACTAATATATTCAACATTGGTTACTCCTTGATCACCAATTTTGTCTACATTTCTTCAAATTTCCATTTGTACCAAAACGGGACGATTTTCTTCCCAAAGTTTCAAAACTATAGTTACGACTATATATTGGTTACATTCGTTTCTAAAGTGGTTCAAAGCTATATTTAGAATATTATACTAATATATTCAACATTGGTTACTCCTTGATCACCAATTTTGTCTACATTTCTTCAAATTTCCATTTGTACCAAAACGGGACGATTTTCTTCCCAAAGTTTCAAAACTATAGTTAGGACTATATATTGGTTAGAATCCATTCTAAAGGGGTTCAAAGCTATATTTAGACTATTATACTAATATATTGAACTTTGGTTACTCCTTGATCACCAATTTTGTCTACATTTCTTCAAATTCCCATTTGTACCAAAACAGGACGATTTCGTTCCCAAAGTTTCAAAACTATACTTAGGACTATAAATTGGTTAGAATCCATTCTAAAGGGCTTCAAAGCTATATTTAGGCTATTATACTAATATATTGAACTTTGGTTACTCTTTGGTCACCATTTTTGTCTACATTTCTTCAAATTTCAATTTGTACCAAAACGGGACGATTTCGTTCCCAAAGTTTCAAAACTATAGTTAGGACTATATATTGGTTAGAATCCCTTCTAAAGGGGTTTAAATCTATATTTAGAATATTATACTAATATATTCAACATTGGTTACTCCTTGATCACCAATTTTGTCTACATTTCTTCAAATTTCCATTTGTACCAAAACGGGACGATTTTCTTCCCAAAGTTTCAAAACTATAGTTAGGACTATATATTGGTTAGAATCCATTCTAAAGGGGTTCAAAGCTATATTTAGACTATTATACTAATATATTGAACTTTGGTTACTCCTTGATCACCAATTTTGTCTACATTTCTTCAAATTCCCATTTGTACCAAAACAGGACGATTTCGTTCCCAAAGTTTCAAAACTATACTTAGGACTATATATTGGTTAGAATCCATTCTGAAGGGCTTCAAAGCTATATTTAGACTATTATACTAATATATTGAACTTTGGTTACTCTTTGGTAACCAATTTGGTCTACATTTCTTCAAATTCCCATTTGCACCTAAACGGGACGATTTTCTTTCCAAAGTTTCAAAACTATAGTAAGGACTATATATTGGTTAGAATCCATTCTAAAGGGGTTCAAATCTATATTTAGACTAATATAGTAATATATTGAACTTTGGTTACTCCTTCGCCACCAATTTTGTTTACATTTCTTCAAATTCCCATTTGTACCAAAACGGGACGATTTTCTTCCCAAAGTTTCAAAACTATAGTTACGACTATATATTGGTTGCATTCATTCCTAAAGTGGTTCAAAGCTATATTTAGACTATTATAATAATATATTCAACAATGGTTACTTCTTGGTCACCAATTTTGTCTACATTTCTTCAAATTTCAATTTGTACCAAAACGGGACGATTTCCTTCCCAAAGTTTCAAAACTATAGTTAGGACTATATATTGGTTAGAATCCTTTCTAAAGGGGTTCAATTCTATATTTAGACTAATATAGTAATATATTGAACTTTGGTTACTCCTTGGTCACCAATTTTGTTTACATTTCTTCAAATTCCCATTTGTACCAAAACGGGACGATTTTCTTCCCAAAGTTTCAAAACTATAGTTACGACTATATATTGGTTGCATTCATTCCTAAAGTGGTTCAAAGCTATATTTAGAATATTATAATAATATATTCAACAATGGTTACTTCTTGGTCACCAATTTTATCTACATTTCTCCAAATTCCCATTTGTACCAAAACGGGACGATTTTCTTCCCAAAGTTTCAAAACTATAGTTACGACTATATATTGGTTACATTCGTTTCTAAAGTGGTTCAAAGCTATATTTAGAATATTATACTAATATATTCAACATTGGTTACTCCTTGATCACCAATTTTGTCTACATTTCTTCAAATTTCCATTTGTACCAAAACGGGACGATTTTCTTCCCAAAGTTTCAAAACTATAGTTAGGACTATATATTGGTTAGAATCCATTCTAAAGGGGTTCAAAGCTATATTTAGACTATTATACTAATATATTGAACTTTGGTTACTCCTTGATCACCAATTTTGTCTACATTTCTTCAAATTCCCATTTGTACCAAAACAGGACGATTTCGTTCCCAAAGTTTCAAAACTATAGTTAGGACTATAAATTGGTTAGAATCCATTCTAAAGGGCTTCAAAGCTATATTTAGGCTATTATACTAATATATTGAACTTTGGTTACTCTTTGGTCACCATTTTTGTCTACATTTCTTCAAATTTCAATTTGTACCAAAACAGGACGATTTCGTTCCCAAAGTTTCAAAACTATACTTAGGACTATAAATTGGTTAGAATCCATTCTAAAGGGCTTCAAAGCTATATTTAGGCTATTATACTAATATATTGAACTTTGGTTACTCTTTGGTCACCATTTTTGTCTACATTTCTTCAAATTTCAATTTGTACCAAAACGGGACGATTTCGTTCCCAAAGTTTCAAAACTATAGTTAGGACTATATATTGGTTAGAATCCCTTCTAAAGGGGTTTAAATCTATATTTAGAATATTATACTAATATATTCAACATTGGTTACTCCTTGATCACCAATTTTGTCTACATTTCTTCAAATTTCCATTTGTACCAAAACGGGACGATTTTCTTCCCAAAGTTTCAAAACTATAGTTAGGACTATATATTGGTTAGAATCCATTCTAAAGGGGTTCAAAGCTATATTTAGACTATTATACTAATATATTGAACTTTGGTTACTCCTTGATCACCAATTTTGTCTACATTTCTTCAAATTCCCATTTGTACCAAAACAGGACGATTTCGTTCCCAAAGTTTCAAAACTATACTTAGGACTATATATTGGTTAGAATCCATTCTGAAGGGCTTCAAAGCTATATTTAGACTATTATACTAATATATTGAACTTTGGTTACTCTTTGGTAACCAATTTGGTCTACATTTCTTCAAATTCCCATTTGCACCTAAACGGGACGATTTTCTTTCCAAAGTTTCAAAACTATAGTAAGGACTATATATTGGTTAGAATCCATTCTAAAGGGGTTCAAATCTATATTTAGACTAATATAGTAATATATTGAACTTTGGTTACTCCTTCGCCACCAATTTTGTTTACATTTCTTCAAATTCCCATTTGTACCAAAACGGGACGATTTTCTTCGCAAAGTTTCAAAACTATAGTTACGACTATATATTGGTTGCATTCATTCCTAAAGTGGTTCAAAGCTATATTTAGACTATTATAATAATATATTCAACAATGGTTACTTCTTGGTCACCAATTTTGTCTACATTTCTTCAAATTTCAATTTGTACCAAAACGGGACGATTTCCTTCCCAAAGTTTCAAAACTATAGTTAGGACAATATATTGGTTAGAATCCTTTCTAAAGGGGTTCAATTCTATATTTAGACTAATATAGTAATATATTGAACTTTGGTTACTCCTTGGTCACCAATTTTGTTTACATTTCTTCAAATTCCCATTTGTACCAAAACGGGACTATTTTCTTCCCAAAGTTTCAAAACTATAGTTACGACTATATATTGGTTGCATTCATTCCTAAAGTGGTTCAAAGCTATATTTAGAATATTATAATAATATATTCAACAATGGTTACTTCTTGGTCACCAATTTTATCTACATTTCTCCAAATTCCCATTTGTACCAAAACGGGACGATTTTCTTCCCAAAGTTTCAAAACTATAGTTACGACTATATATTGGTTACATTCGTTTCTAAAGTGGTTCAAAGCTATATTTAGAATATTATACTAATATATTCAACATTGGTTACTCCTTGATCACCAATTTTGTCTACATTTCTTCAAATTTCCATTTGTACCAAAACGGGACGATTTTCTTCCCAAAGTTTCAAAACTATAGTTACGACTATATATTGGTTACATTCGTTTCTAAAGTGGTTCAAAGCTATATTTAGAATATTATACTAATATATTCAACATTGGTTACTCCTTGATCACCAATTTTGTCTACATTTCTTCAAATTTCCATTTGTACCAAAACGGGACGATTTTCTTCCCAAAGTTTCAAAACTATAGTTAGGACTATATATTGGTTAGAATCCATTCTAAAGGGGTTCAAAGCTATATTTAGACTATTATACTAATATATTGAACTTTGGTTACTCCTTGATCACCAATTTTGTCTACATTTCTTCAAATTCCCATTTGTACCAAAACAGGACGATTTCGTTCCCAAAGTTTCAAAACTATACTTAGGACTATAAATTGGTTAGAATCCATTCTAAAGGGCTTCAAAGCTATATTTAGGCTATTATACTAATATATTGAACTTTGGTTACTCTTTGGTCACCATTTTTGTCTACATTTCTTCAAATTTCAATTTGTACCAAAACGGGACGATTTCGTTCCCAAAGTTTCAAAACTATAGTTAGGACTATATATTGGTTAGAATCCCTTCTAAAGGGGTTTAAATCTATATTTAGACTATTATAGTAATATATTCAACTTTGGTTACTCCTTGGTCACCAATTTTGTTTATATTTCTTCAAATTCCCATTTGTACCAAAACGGGACGATTTTCTTCCCAAAGTTTCAAAACTATAGTTAGGACTATATATTGGTTAGAATCCATTCTAAAGGGGTTCAAAGCTATATTTAGAATATTATACTAATATATTCAACATTGGTTACTCCTAGATCACCAATTTTGTCTACATTTCTTCAAATTTCCATTTGTACCAAAACGGGACGATTTTCTTCCCAAAGTTTCAAAACTATAGTTAGGACTATATATTGGTTAGAATCCATTCTAAAGGGGTTCAAAGCTATATTTAGACTATTATACTAATATATTGAACTTTGGTTACTCCTTGATCACCAATTTTGTCTACATTTCTTCAAATTCCCATTTGTACCAAAACAGGACGATTTCGTTCCCAAAGTTTCAAAACCATACTTAGGACTATATATTGGTTAGAATCCATTCTGAAGGGCTTCAAAGCTATATTTAGACTATTATACTAATATATTGAACTTTGGTTACTCTTTGGTCACCAATTTTGTCTACATTTCTTCAAATTTCAATTTGTACCAAAACGGGACGATTTCCTTCCCAAAGTTTCAAAACTATAGTTAGGACTATATATTGGTTAGAATCCTTTCTAAAGGGGTTCAAATCTATATTTAGACTAATATAGTAATATATTGAACCTTGGTTACTCCTTCGTCACCAATTTTGTTTACATTTCTTCAAATTCCCATTTGTACCAAAACGGGACGATTTTCTTCCCAAAGTTTCAAAACTATAGTTACGACTATATATTGGTTGCATTCATTCCTAAAGTGGTTCAAAGCTATATTTAGAATATTATAATAATATATTCAACAATGGTTACTTCTTGGTCACCAATTTTGTCTACATTTCTCCAAATTCCCATTTGTACCAAAACGGGACGATTTTCTTCCCAAAGTTTCAAAACTATAGTTACGACTATATATTGGTTACATTCGTTTCTAAAGTGGTTCAAAGCTATATTTAGAATATTATACTAATATATTCAACATTGGTTACTCCTTGATCACCAATTTTGTCTACATTTCTTCAAATTTCCATTTGTACCAAAACGGGACGATTTTCTTCCCAAAGTTTCAAAACTATAGTTAGGACTATATATTGGTTAGAATCCATTCTAAAGGGGTTCAAAGCTATATTTAGACTATTATACTAATATATTGAACTTTGGTTACTCCTTGATCACCAATTTTGTCTACATTTCTTCAAATTCCCATTTGTAGCAAAACGGGACGATTTCCTTCCCAAAGTTTCAAAACTATAGTTAGGACTATATATTGGTTAGAATCCTTTCTAAAGGGGTTCAATTCTATATTTAGACTAATATAGTAATATATTGAACTTTGGTTACTCCTTGGTCACCAATTTTGTTTACATTTCTTCAAATTCCCATTTGTACCAAAACGGGACGATTTTCTTCCCAAAGTTTCAAAACTATAGTTACGACTATATATTGGTTGCTTTCATTCCTAAAGTGGTTCAAAGCTATATTTAGAATATTATAATAATATATTCAACAATGGTTACTTCTTGGTCACCAATTTTGTCTACATTTCTCCAAATTCCCATTTGTACCAAAACGGGACGATTTTCTTCCCAAAGTTTCAAAACTATAGTTACGACTATATATTGGTTACATTCGTTTCTAAAGTGGTTCAAAGCTATATTTAGAATATTATACTAATATATTCAACATTGGTTACTCCTTGATCACCAATTTTTTCTACATTTCCTCAAATTCCCATTTGTACCAAAACGGGACGATTTTCTTCCCAAAGTTTCAAAACTATAGTTACGACTATATATTTGTTGCATTCGTTCCTAAAGTGGTTCAAAGCTATATTTAGAATATTATAATAATATATTCAACATTGGTTACTTCTTGGTCACCAATGTTGTCTACATTTCTCCAAATTCCCATTTGTGCCAAAACGGGACGATTTCGTTCCCAAAGTTTCAAAACTTTACTTAGGACTATATATTGGTTAGAATCCATTCTAAAGGGCTTCAAAGCTATATTTAGACTATTATACTAATATATTGAACTTTGGTTACTCTTTGGTCACCAATTTTGTCTACATTTCTTCAAATTTCAATTTGTACCAAAACGGGACGATTTCCTTCCCAAAGTTTCAAAACTATAGTTAGGACTATATATTGGTTAGAATCCTTTCTAAAGGGGTTCAAATCTATATTTAGACTAATATAGTAATATATTGAACTTTGGTTACTCCTTGGTCACCAATTTTGTTTACATTTCTTCAAATTCCCATTTGTACCAAAACGGGACGATTTTCTTCCCAAAGTTTCAAAACTATAGTTACGACTATATATTGGTTGCATTCATTCCTAAAGTGGTTCAAAGCTATATTTAGAATATTATAATAATATATTCAACAATGGTTACTTCTTGGTCACCAATTTTGTCTACATTTCTCCAAATTCCCATTTGTAACAAAACGGGACGATTTTCTTCCCAAAGTTTCAAAACTATAGTTACGACTATATATTGGTTACATTCGTTTCTAAAGTGGTTCAAAGCTATATTTAGAATATTATACTAATATATTCAACATTGGTTACTCCTTGATCACCAATTTTGTCTACATTTCTTCAAATTTCCATTTGTACCAAAACGGGACGATTTTCTTCCCAAAGTTTCAAAACTATAGTTAGGACTATATATTGGTTAGAATCCATTCTAAAGGGGTTCAAAGCTATATTTAGACTATTATACTAATATATTGAACTTTGGTTACTCCTTGATCACCAATTTTGTCTACATTTCTTCAAATTCCCATTTGTACCAAAACAGGACGATTTCGTTCCCAAAGTTTCAAAACTATACTTAGGACTATATATTGGTTAGAATCCATTCTGAAGGGCTTCAAAGCTATATTTAGACTATTATACTAATATATTGAACTTTGGTTACTCTTTGGTCACCAATTTGGTCTACATTTCTTCAAATTCCCATTTGCACCTAAACGGGACGATTTTCTTTCCAAAGTTTCAAAACTATAGTAAGGACTATATATTGGTTAGAATCCATTCTAAAGGGGTTCAAATCTATATTTAGACTAATATAGTAATATATTGAACTTTGGTTACTCCTTCGCCACCAATTTTGTTTACATTTCTTCAAATTCCCATTTGTACCAAAACGGGACGATTTTCTTCCCAAAGTTTCAAAACTATAGTTACGACTATATATTGGTTGCATTCATTCCTAAAGTGGTTCAAAGCTATATTTAGAATATTATAATAATATATTCAACAATGGTTACTTCTTGGACACCAATTTTATCTACATTTCTTCAAATTTCAATTTGTACCAAAACGGGACGATTTCCTTCCCAAAGTTTCAAAACTATAGTTAGGACTATATATTGGTTAGAATCCTTTCTAAAGGGGTTCAATTCTATATTTAGACTAATATAGTAATATATTGAACTTTGGTTACTCCTTGGTCACCAATTTTGTTTACATTTCTTCAAATTCCCATTTGTACCAAAACGGGACGATTTTCTTCCCAAAGTTTCAAAACTATAGTTACGACTATATATTGGTTGCATTCATTCCTAAAGTGGTTCAAAGCTATATTTAGAATATTATAATAATATATTCAACAATGGTTACTTCTTGGTCACCAATTTTGTCTACATTTCTCCAAATTCCCATTTGTACCAAAACGGGACGATTTTCTTCCCAAAGTTTCAAAACTATAGTTACGACTATATATTGGTTACATTCGTTTCTAAAGTGGTTCAAAGCTATATTTAGAATATTATACTAATATATTCAACATTGGTTACTCCTTGATCACCAATTTTTTCTACATTTCCTCAAATTCCCATTTGTACCAAAACGGGACGATTTTCTTCCCAAAGTTTCAAAACTATAGTTACGACTATATATTTGTTGCATTCGTTCCTAAAGTGGTTCAAAGCTATATTTAGAATATTATAATAATATATTCAACATTGGTTACTTCTTGGTCACCAATGTTGTCTACATTTCTCCAAATTCCCATTTGTGCCAAAACGGGACGATTTCGTTCCCAAAGTTTCAAAACTTTACTTAGGACTATATATTGGTTAGAATCCATTCTAAAGGGCTTCAAAGCTATATTTAGACTATTATACTAATATATTGAACTTTGGTTACTCTTTGGTCACCAATTTTGTCTACATTTCTTCAAATTTCAATTTGTACCAAAACGGGACGATTTCCTTCCCAAAGTTTCAAAACTATAGTTAGGACTATATATTGGTTAGAATCCTTTCTAAAGGGGTTCAAATCTATATTTAGACTAATATAGTAATATATTGAACTTTGGTTACTCCTTGGTCACCAATTTTGTTTACATTTCTTCAAATTCCCATTTGTACCAAAACGGGACGATTTTCTTCCCAATGTTTCAAAACTATAGTTACGACTATATATTGGTTGCATTCATTCCTAAAGTGGTTCAAAGCTATATTTAGAATATTATAATAATATATTCAACAATGGTTACTTCTTGGTCACCAATTTTGTCTACATTTCTCCAAATTCCCATTTGTACCAAAACGGGACGATTTTCTTCCCAAAGTTTCAAAACTATAGTTACGACTATATATTGGTTACATTCGTTTCTAAAGTGGTTCAAAGCTATATTTAGAATATTATACTAATATATTCAACATTGGTTACTCCTTGATCACCAATTTTGTCTACATTTCTTCAAATTTCCATTTGTACCAAAACGGGACGATTTTCTTCCCAAAGTTTCAAAACTATAGTTAGGACTATATATTGGTTAGAATCCATTCTAAAGGGGTTCAAAGCTATATTTAGACTATTATACTAATATATTGAACTTTGGTTACTCCTTGATCACCAATTTTGTCTACATTTCTTCAAATTCCCATTTGTACCAAAACAGGACGATTTCGTTCCCAAAGTTTCAAAACTATACTTAGGACTATATATTGGTTAGAATCCATTCTGAAGGGCTTCAAAGCTATATTTAGACTATTATACTAATATATTGAACTTTGGTTACTCTTTGGTCACCAATTTGGTCTACATTTCTTCAAATTCCCATTTGCACCTAAACGGGACGATTTTCTTTCCAAAGTTTCAAAACTATAGTAAGGACTATATATTGGTTAGAATCCATTCTAAAGGGGTTCAAATCTATATTTAGACTAATATAGTAATATATTGAACTTTGGTTACTCCTTCGCCACCAATTTTGTTTACATTTCTTCAAATTCCCATTTGTACCAAAACGGGACGATTTTCTTCCCAAAGTTTCAAAACTATAGTTACGACTATATATTGGTTGCATTCATTCCTAAAGTGGTTCAAAGCTATATTTAGAATATTATAATAATATATTCAACAATGGTTACTTCTTGGTCACCAATTTTGTCTACATTTCTTCAAATTTCAATTTGTACCAAAACGGGACGATTTCCTTCCCAAAGTTTAAAAACTATAGTTAGGACTATATATTGGTTAGAATCCTTTCTAAAGGGGTTCAATTCTATATTTAGACTAATATAGTAATATATTGAACTTTGGTTACTCCTTGGTCTCCAATTTTGTTTACATTTCTTCAAATTCCCATTTGTACCAAAACGGGACGATTTTCTTCCCAAAGTTTCAAAACTATAGTTACGACTATATATTGGTTGCATTCATTCCTAAAGTGGTTCAAAGCTATATTTAGAATATTATAATAATATATTCAACAATGGTTACTTCTTGGTCACCAATTTTATCTACATTTCTCCAAATTCCCATTTGTACCAAAACGGGACGATTTTCTTCCCAAAGTTTCAAAACTATAGTTACGACTATATATTGGTTACATTCGTTTCTAAAGTGGTTCAAAGCTATATTTAGAATATTATACTAATATATTCAACATTGGTTACTCCTTGATCACCAATTTTGTCTACATTTCTTCAAATTTCAATTTGTACCAAAACGGGACGATTTCCTTCCCAAAGTTTCAAAACTATAGTTAGGACTATATATTGGTTAGAATCCTTTCTAAAGGGGTTCAATTCTATATTTAGACTAATATAGTAATATATTGAACTTTGGTTACTCCTTGGTCTCCAATTTTGTTTACATTTCTTCAAATTCCCATTTGTACCAAAACGGGACGATTTTCTTCCCAAAGTTTCAAAACTATAGTTACGACTATATATTGGTTGCATTCATTCCTAAAGTGGTTCAAAGCTATATTTAGAATATTATAATAATATATTCAACAATGGTTACTTCTTGGTCACCAATTTTATCTACATTTCTCCAAATTCCCATTTGTACCAAAACGGGACGATTTTCTTCCCAAAGTTTCAAAACTATAGTTACGACTATATATTGGTTACATTCGTTTCTAAAGTGGTTCAAAGCTATATTTAGAATATTATACTAATATATTCAACATTGTTTACTCCTTGATCACCAATTTTGTCTACATTTCTTCAAATTTCCATTTGTACCAAAACGGGACGATTTTCTTCCCAAAGTTTCAAAACTATAGTTAGGACTATATATTGGTTAGAATCCATTCTAAAGGGGTTCAAAGCTATATTTAGAATATTATACTAATATATTCAACATTGGTTACTCCTTGATCACCAATTTTGTCTACATTTCTTCAAATTTCCATTTGTACCAAAACGGGACGATTTTCTTCCCAAAGTTTCAAAACTATAGTTAGGACTATATATTGGTTAGAATCCATTCTAAAGGGGTTCAAAGCTATATTTAGACTATTATACTAATATATTGAACTTTCGTTACTCCTTGATCACCAATTTTGTCTACATTTCTTCAAATTCCCATTTGTACCAAAACAGGACGATTTCGTTCCCAAAGTTTCAAAACTATACTTAGGACTATATATTGGTTAGAATCCATTCTGAATGGCTTCAAAGCTATATTTAGACTATTATACTAATATATTGAACTTTGGTTACTCTTTGGTCACCAATTTTGTCTACATTTCTTCAAATTTCAATTTGTACCAAAACGGGACGATTTCCTTCCCAAAGTTTCAAAACTATAGTTAGGACTATATATTGGTTAGAATCCTTTCTAAAGGGGTTCAAATCTATATTTAGACTAATATAGTAATATATTGAACTTTGGTTACTCCTTGGTCACCAATTTTGTTTACATTTCTTCAAATTCCCATTTGTACCAAAACGGGACGATTTTCTTCCCAAAGTTTCAAAACTATAGTTACGACTATATATTGGTTGCATTCATTCCTAAAGTGGTTCAAAGCTATATTTAGAATATTATAATAATATATTCAACAATGGTTACTTCTTGGTCACAAATTTTGTCTACATTTCTCCAAATTCCCATTTGTACCAAAACGGGACGATTTTCTTCCCAAAGTTTCAAAACTATAGTTACGACTATATATTGGTTACATTCGTTTCTAAAGTGGTTCAAAGCTATATTTAGAATATTATACTAATATATTCAACATTGGTTACTCCTTGATCACCAATTTTGTCTACATTTCTTCAAATTTCCATTTGTACCAAAACGGGACGATTTTCTTCCTAAAGTTTCAAAACTATAGTTAGGACTATATATTGGTTAGAATCCATTCTAAAGGGGTTCAAAGCTATATTTAGACTATTATACCAATATATTGAACTTTGGTTACTCCTTGATGACCAATTTTGTCTACATTTCTTCAAATTCCCATTTGTACCAAAACAGGACGATTTCGTTCCCAAAGTTTCAAAACTATACTTAGGACTATAAATTGGTTAGAATCCATTCTAAAGGGCTTCAAAGCTATATTTAGACTATTATACTAATATATTGAACTTTGGTTACTCCTTGATCACCAATTTTGTCTACATTTCTTCAAATTCCCATTTGTACCAAAACGGGACGATTTCGTTCCCAAAGTTTCAAAACTTTACTTAGGACTATATATTGGTTAGAATCCATTCTAAAGGGCTTCAAATCTATATTTAGACTATTATACTAATATATTGAACTTTGGTTACTCCATGATCACCAATTTTGTCTACACTTCTTCAAATTCCCATTTGTACAAAAACGGGACGATTTCGTTCCCAAAGTTTCAAAACTATACTTAGGACTATATATTGGTTAGAATCCATTCTAAAGGGCTTCAAAGCTATATTTAGACTATTATACTAATATATTGAACTTTGGTTACTCTTTGGTCACCAATTTTATCTACATTTCTCCAAATTCCCATTTGTACCAAAACGGGACGATTTTCTTCCCAAAGTTTCAAAACTATAGTTACGACTATATATTGGTTACATTCGTTTCTAAAGTGGTTCAAAGCTATATTTAGAATATTATACTAATATATTCAACATTGGTTACTCCTTGATCACCAATTTTGTCTACATTTCTTCAAATTTCCATTTGTACCAAAACGGGACGATTTTCTTCCCAAAGTTTCAAAACTATAGTTAGGACTATATATTGGTTAGAATCCATTCTAAAGGGGTTCAAAGCTATATTTAGAATATTATACTAATATATTCAACATTGGTTACTCCTTGATCACCAATTTTGTCTACATTTCTTCAAATTTCCATTTGTACCAAAACGGGACGATTTTCTTCCCAAAGTTTCAAAACTATAGTTAGGACTATATATTGGTTAGAATCCATTCTAAAGGGGTTCAAAGCTATATTTAGACTATTATACTAATATAATGAACTTTCGTTACTCCTTGATCACCAATTTTGTCTACATTTCTTCAAATTCCCATTTGTACCAAAACAGGACGATTTCGTTCCCAAAGTTTCAAAACTATACTTAGGACTATATATTGGTTAGAATCCATTCTGAATGGCTTCAAAGCTATATTTAGACTATTATACTAATATATTGAACTTTGGTTACTCTTTGGTCACCAATTTTGTCTACATTTCTTCAAATTTCAATTTGTACCAAAACGGGACGATTTCCTTCCCAAAGTTTCAAAACTATAGTTAGGACTATATATTGGTTAGAATCCTTTCTAAAGGGGTTCAAATCTATATTTAGACTAATATAGTAATATATTGAACTTTGGTTACTCCTTGGTCACCAATTTTGTTTACATTTCTTCAAATTCCCATTTGTACCAAAACGGGACGATTTTCTTCCCAAAATTTCAAAACTATAGTTACGACTATATATTGGTTGCATTCATTCCTAAAGTGGTTCAAAGCTATATTTAGAATATTATAATAATATATTCAACAATGGTTACTTCTTGGTCACAAATTTTGTCTACATTTCTCCAAATTCCCATTTGTACCAAAACGGGACGATTTTCTTCCCAAAGTTTCAAAACTATAGTTACGACTATATATTGGTTACATTCGTTTCTAAAGTGGTTCAAAGCTATATTTAGAATATTATACTAATATATTCAACATTGGTTACTCCTTGATCACCAATTTTGTCTACATTTCTTCAAATTTCCATTTGTACCAAAACGGGACGATTTTCTTCCTAAAGTTTCAAAACTATAGTTAGGACTATATATTGGTTAGAATCCATTCTAAAGGGGTTCAAAGCTATATTTAGACTATTATACCAATATATTGAACTTTGGTTACTCCTTGATGACCAATTTTGTCTACATTTCTTCAAATTCCCATTTGTACCAAAACAGGACGATTTCGTTCCCAAAGTTTCAAAACTATACTTAGGACTATAAATTGGTTAGAATCCATTCTAAAGGGCTTCAAAGCTATATTTAGACTATTATACTAATATATTGAACTTTGGTTACTCCTTGATCACCAATTTTGTCTACATTTCTTCAAATTCCCATTTGTACCAAAACGGGACGATTTCGTTCCCAAAGTTTCAAAACTTTACTTAGGACTATATATTGGTTAGAATCCATTCTAAAGGGCTTCAAATCTATATTTAGACTATTATACTAATATATTGAACTTTGGTTACTCCATGATCACCAATTTTGTCTACACTTCTTCAAATTCCCATTTGTACAAAAACGGGACGATTTCGTTCCCAAAGTTTCAAAACTATACTTAGGACTATATATTGGTTAGAATCCATTCTAAAGGGCTTCAAAGCTATATTTAGACTATTATACTAATATATTGAACTTTGGTTACTCTTTGGTCACCAATTTTGTCTACATTTCTTCAAATTTCAATTTGTACCAAAACGGGACGATTTCCTTCCCAAAGTTTCAAAACTATAGTTAGGACTATATATTGGTTAGAATCCCTTCTAAAGGGGTTCAAATCTATATTTAGACTATTATAGTAATATATTGAACTTCGGTTACTCCTTGGTCACCAATTTTGTTTACATTTCTTCAAATTCCCATTTGTACCAAAACGGGACGATTTTCTTCCCAAAATTTCAAAACTATAGTTACGACTATATATTGGTTGCATTCATTCCTAAAGTGGTTCAAAGCTATATTTAGAATATTATAATAATATATTCAACAATGGTTACTTCTTGGTCACAAATTTTGTCTACATTTCTCCAAATTCCCATTTGTACCAAAACGGGACGATTTTCTTCCCAAAGTTTCAAAACTATAGTTACGACTATATATTGGTTACATTCGTTTCTAAAGTGGTTCAAAGCTATATTTAGAATATTATACTAATATATTCAACATTGGTTACTCCTTGATCACCAATTTTGTCTACATTTCTTCAAATTTCCATTTGTACCAAAACGGGACGATTTTCTTCCTAAAGTTTCAAAACTATAGTTAGGACTATATATTGGTTAGAATCCATTCTAAAGGGGTTCAAAGCTATATTTAGACTATTATACCAATATATTGAACTTTGGTTACTCCTTGATGACCAATTTTGTCTACATTTCTTCAAATTCCCATTTGTACCAAAACAGGACGATTTCGTTCCCAAAGTTTCAAAACTATACTTAGGACTATAAATTGGTTAGAATCCATTCTAAAGGGCTTCAAAGCTATATTTAGACTATTATACTAATATATTGAACTTTGGTTACTCCTTGATCACCAATTTTGTCTACATTTCTTCAAATTCCCATTTGTACCAAAACGGGACGATTTCGTTCCCAAAGTTTCAAAACTTTACTTAGGACTATATATTGGTTAGAATCCATTCTAAAGGGCTTCAAATCTATATTTAGACTATTATACTAATATATTGAACTTTGGTTACTCCATGATCACCAATTTTGTCTACACTTCTTCAAATTCCCATTTGTACAAAAACGGGACGATTTCGTTCCCAAAGTTTCAAAACTATACTTAGGACTATATATTGGTTAGAATCCATTCTAAAGGGCTTCAAAGCTATATTTAGACTATTATACTAATATATTGAACTTTGGTTACTCTTTGGTCACCAATTTTGTCTACATTTCTTCAAATTTCAATTTGTACCAAAACGGGACGATTTCCTTCCCAAAGTTTCAAAACTATAGTTAGGACTATATATTGGTTAGAATCCCTTCTAAAGGGGTTCAAATCTATATTTAGACTATTATAGTAATATATTGAACTTCGGTTACTCCTTGGTCACCAATTTTGTTTACATTTCTTCAAATTCCCATTTGTACCAAAACGGGACGATTTTCTTCCCAAAGTTTCAAAACTATAGTTACGACTATATATTGGTTGCATTCATTCCTAAAGTGGTTCAAAGCTATATTTAGAATATTATAATAATATATTCAACATTGGTTACTTCTTGGTCACCAATTTGGTCTACATTTCTCCAAATTCCCATTTGTACCAAAACGGGACGATTTTCTTCCCAAAGTTTCAAAACTATAGTTACGACTATATATTGGTTACATTCGTTTCTAAAGTGGTTCAAAGCTATATTTAGAATATTATACTAATATATTCAACATTGGTTACTCCTTGATCACAAATTTTGTCTACATTTCTTCAAATTCCCATTTGTACCAAAACGGGACGATTTTCTTCCCAAAGTTTCAAAACTATAGTTACGACTATATATTGGTTGCATTCATTCCTAAAGTGGTTCAAAGCTATATTTAGAATATTATAATAATATATTCAACATTGGTTACTTCTTGGTCACCAATTTGGTCTACATTTCTCCAAATTCCCATTTGTACCAAAACGGGACGATTTTCTTCCCAAAGTTTCAAAACTATAGTTACGACTATATATTGGTTACATTCGTTTCTAAAGTGGTTCAAAGCTATATTTAGAATATTATACTAATATATTCAACATTGGTTACTCCTTGATCACAAATTTTGTCTACATTTCTTCAAATTTCCATTTGTACCAAAACAGGACGATTTTCTTCCCAAAGTTTCAAATCTATATTTAGGACTATATATTGGTTAGAATCCATTCTAAAGGGGTTCAAAGCTATATTTAGACTATTATACTAATATATTGAACTTTGGTTACTCCTTGATCACCAATTTTGTCTACATTTCTTCAAATTCCCATTTGTACCAAAACGGGACGATTTCGTTCCCAAAGTTTCAAAACTTTACTTAGGACTATATATTGGTTAGAATCCATTCTAAAGGGCTTCAAAGCTATATTTAGACTATTATACTAATATATTGAACTTTGGTTACTCCTTGGTCACCAATTTTGTTTACATTTCTTCAAATTCCCATTTGTACCAAAACGGGACGATTTTCTTCCCAAAGTTTCAAAACTATAGTTACGACTATATATTGGTTGCATTCATTCCTAAAGTGGTTCAAAGCTATATTTAGAATATTATAATAATATATTCAACAATGGTTACTTCTTGGTCACCAATTTTGTCTACATTTCTCCAAATTCCCATTTGTACCAAAACGGGACGATTTTCTTCCCAAAGTTTCAAAACTATAGTTACGACTATATATTGGTTACATTCGTTTCTAAAGTGGTTCAAAGCTATATTTAGAATATTATACTAATATATTCAACATTGGTTACTCCTTGATCACCAATTTTTTCTACATTTCCTCAAATTCCCATTTGTACCAAAACGGGACGATTTTCTTCCCAAAGTTTCAAAACTATAGTTACGACTATATATTGGTTGCATTCGTTCCTAAAGTGGTTCAAAGCTATATTTAGAATATTATAATAATATATTCAACATTGGTTACTTCTTGGTCACCAATGTTGTCTACATTTCTCCAAATTCCCATTTGTGCCAAAACGGGACGATTTCGTTCCCAAAGTTTCAAAACTTTACTTAGGACTATATATTGGTTAGAATCCATTCTAAAGGGCTTCAAAGCTATATTTAGACTATTATACTAATATATTGAACTTTGGTTACTCTTTGGTCACCAATTTTGTCTACATTTCTTCAAATTTCAATTTGTACCAAAACGGGACGATTTCCTTCCCAAAGTTTCAAAACTATAGTTAAGACTATATATTGGTTAGAATCCTTTCTAAAGGGGTTCAAATCTATGATTAGACTAATATAGTAATATATTGAACTTTGGTTACTCCTTCGTCACCAATTTTGTTTACATTTCTTCAAATTCCCATTTGTACCAAAACGGGACGATTTTCTTCCCAAAGTTTCAAAACTATAGTTACGACTATATATTGGTTGCATTCATTCCTAAAGTGGTTCAAAGCTATATTTAGAATATTATAATAATATATTCAACAATGGTTACTTCTTGGTCACCAATTTTGTCTACATTTCTCCAAATTCCCATTTGTACCAAAACGGGACGATTTTCTTCCCAAAGTTTCAAAACTATAGTTACGACTATATATTGGTTACATTCGTTTCTAAAGTGGTTCAAAGCTATATTTAGAATATTATACTAATATATTCAACATTGGTTACTCCTTGATCACCAATTTTGTCTACATTTCTTCAAATTTCCATTTGTACCAAAACGGGACGATTTTCTTCCTAAAGTTTCAAAACTATAGTTAGGACTATATATTGGTTAGAATCCATTCTAAAGGGGTTCAAAGCTATATTTAGACTATTATACCAATATATTGAACTTTGGTTACTCCTTGATGACCAATTTTGTCTACATTTCTTCAAATTCCCATTTGTACCAAAACAGGACGATTTCGTTCCCAAAGTTTCAAAACTATACTTAGGACTATAAATTGGTTAGAATCCATTCTAAAGGGCTTCAAAGCTATATTTAGACTATTATACTAATATATTGAACTTTGGTTACTCCTTGATCACCAATTTTGTCTACATTTCTTCAAATTCCCATTTGTACCAAAACGGGACGATTTCGTTCCCAAAGTTTCAAAACTTTACTTAGGACTATATATTGGTTAGAATCCATTCTAAAGGGCTTCAAATCTATATTTAGACTATTATACTAATATATTGAACTTTGGTTACTCCATGATCACCAATTTTGTCTACACTTCTTCAAATTCCCATTTGTACAAAAACGGGACGATTTCGTTCCCAAAGTTTCAAAACTATACTTAGGACTATATATTGGTTAGAATCCATTCTAAAGGGCTTCAAAGCTATATTTAGACTATTATACTAATATATTGAACTTTGGTTACTCTTTGGTCACCAATTTTGTCTACATTTCTTCAAATTTCAATTTGTACCAAAACGGGACGATTTCCTTCCCAAAGTTTCAAAACTATAGTTAGGACTATATATTGGTTAGAATCCCTTCTAAAGGGGTTCAAATCTATATTTAGACTATTATAGTAATATATTGAACTTCGGTTACTCCTTGGTCACCAATTTTGTTTACATTTCTTCAAATTCCCATTTGTACCAAAACGGGACGATTTTCTTCCCAAAGTTTCAAAACTATAGTTACGACTATATATTGGTTGCATTCATTCCTAAAGTGGTTCAAAGCTATATTTAGAATATTATAATAATATATTCAACATTGGTTACTTCTTGGTCACCAATTTGGTCTACATTTCTCCAAATTCCCATTTGTACCAAAACGGGACGATTTTCTTCCCAAAGTTTCAAAACTATAGTTACGACTATATATTGGTTACATTCGTTTCTAAAGTGGTTCAAAGCTATATTTAGAATATTATACTAATATATTCAACATTGGTTACTCCTTGATCACAAATTTTGTCTACATTTCTTCAAATTCCCATTTGTACCAAAACGGGACGATTTTCTTCCCAAAGTTTCAAAACTATAGTTACGACTATATATTGGTTGCATTCATTCCTAAAGTGGTTCAAAGCTATATTTAGAATATTATAATAATATATTCAACATTGGTTACTTCTTGGTCACCAATTTGGTCTACATTTCTCCAAATTCCCATTTGTACCAAAACGGGACGATTTTCTTCCCAAAGTTTCAAAACTATAGTTACGACTATATATTGGTTACATTCGTTTCTAAAGTGGTTCAAAGCTATATTTAGAATATTATACTAATATATTCAACATTGGTTACTCCTTGATCACCAATTTTGTCTACATTTCTTCAAATTTCCATTTGTACCAAAACAGGACGATTTTCTTCCCAAAGTTTCAAAACTATAGTTAGGACTATATATTGGTTAGAATCCCTTCTAAAGGGGTTCAAATCTATATTTAGACTATTATAGTAATATATTGAACTTCGGTTACTCCTTGGTCACCAATTTTGTTTACATTTCTTCAAATTCCCATTTGTACCAAAACGGGACGATTTTCTTCCCAAAGTTTCAAAACTATAGTTACGACTATATATTGGTTGCATTCATTCCTAAAGTGGTTCAAAGCTATATTTAGAATATTATAATAATATATTCAACATTGGTTACTTCTTGGTCACCAATTTGGTCTACATTTCTCCAAATTCCCATTTGTACCAAAACGGGACGATTTTCTTCCCAAAGTTTCAAAACTATAGTTACGACTATATATTGGTTACATTCGTTTCTAAAGTGGTTCAAAGCTATATTTAGAATATTATACTAATATATTCAACATTGGTTACTCCTTGATCACAAATTTTGTCTACATTTCTTCAAATTCCCATTTGTACCAAAACGGGACGATTTTCTTCCCAAAGTTTCAAAACTATAGTTACGACTATATATTGGTTGCATTCATTCCTAAAGTGGTTCAAAGCTATATTTAGAATATTATAATAATATATTCAACATTGGTTACTTCTTGGTCACCAATTTGGTCTACATTTCTCCAAATTCCCATTTGTACCAAAACGGGACGATTTTCTTCCCAAAGTTTCAAAACTATAGTTACGACTATATATTGGTTACATTCGTTTCTAAAGTGGTTCAAAGCTATATTTAGAATATTATACTAATATATTCAACATTGGTTACTCCTTGATCACAAATTTTGTCTACATTTCTTCAAATTTCCATTTGTACCAAAACAGGACGATTTTCTTCCCAAAGTTTCAAATCTATATTTAGGACTATATATTGGTTAGAATCCATTCTAAAGGGGTTCAAAGCTATATTTAGACTATTATACTAATATATTGAACTTTGGTTACTCCTTGATCACCAATTTTGTCTACATTTCTTCAAATTCCCATTTGTACCAAAACGGGACGATTTCGTTCCCAAAGTTTCAAAACTTTACTTAGGACTATATATTGGTTAGAATCCATTCTAAAGGGCTTCAAAGCTATATTTAGACTATTATACTAATATATTGAACTTTGGTTACTCCTTGGTCACCAATTTTGTTTACATTTCTTCAAATTCCCATTTGTACCAAAACGGGACGATTTTCTTCCCAAAGTTTCAAAACTATAGTTACGACTATATATTGGTTGCATTCATTCCTAAAGTGGTTCAAAGCTATATTTAGAATATTATAATAATATATTCAACAATGGTTACTTCTTGGTCACCAATTTTGTCTACATTTCTCCAAATTCCCATTTGTACCAAAACGGGACGATTTTCTTCCCAAAGTTTCAAAACTATAGTTACGACTATATATTGGTTACATTCGTTTCTAAAGTGGTTCAAAGCTATATTTAGAATATTATACTAATATATTCAACATTGGTTACTCCTTGATCACCAATTTTTTCTACATTTCCTCAAATTCCCATTTGTACCAAAACGGGACGATTTTCTTCCCAAAGTTTCAAAACTATAGTTACGACTATATATTGGTTGCATTCGTTCCTAAAGTGGTTCAAAGCTATATTTAGAATATTATAATAATATATTCAACATTGGTTACTTCTTGGTCACCAATGTTGTCTACATTTCTCCAAATTCCCATTTGTGCCAAAACGGGACGATTTCGTTCCCAAAGTTTCAAAACTTTACTTAGGACTATATATTGGTTAGAATCCATTCTAAAGGGCTTCAAAGCTATATTTAGACTATTATACTAATATATTGAACTTTGGTTACTCTTTGGTCACCAATTTTGTCTACATTTCTTCAAATTTCAATTTGTACCAAAACGGGACGATTTCCTTCCCAAAGTTTCAAAACTATAGTTAAGACTATATATTGGTTAGAATCCTTTCTAAAGGGGTTCAAATCTATGATTAGACTAATATAGTAATATATTGAACTTTGGTTACTCCTTCGTCACCAATTTTGTTTACATTTCTTCAAATTCCCATTTGTACCAAAACGGGACGATTTTCTTCCCAAAGTTTCAAAACTATAGTTACGACTATATATTGGTTGCATTCATTCCTAAAGTGGTTCAAAGTTATATTTAGAATATTATAATAATATATTCAACAATGGTTACTTCTTGGTCACCAATTTTGTCTACATTTCTCCAAATTCCCATTTGTACCAAAACGGGACGATTTTCTTCCCAAAGTTTCAAAACTATAGTTACGACTATATATTGGTTACATTCGTTTCTAAAGTGGTTCAAAGCTATATTTAGAATATTATACTAATATATTCAACATTGGTTACTCCTTGATCACAAATTTTGTCTACATTTCTTCAAATTTCCATTTGTACCAAAACAGGACGATTTTCTTCCCAAAGTTTCAAATCTATATTTAGGACTATATATTGGTTAGAATCCATTCTAAAGGGGTTCAAAGCTATATTTAGACTATTATACTAATATATTGAACTTTGGTTACTCCTTGATCACCAATTTTGTCTACATTTCTTCAAATTCCCATTTGTACCAAAACGGGACGATTTCGTTCCCAAAGTTTCAAAACTTTACTTAGGACTATATATTGGTTAGAATCCATTCTAAAGGGCTTCAAAGCTATATTTAGACTATTATACTAATATATTGAACTTTGGTTACTCCTTGGTCACCAATTTTGTTTACATTTCTTCAAATTCCCATTTGTACCAAAACGGGACGATTTTCTTCCCAAAGTTTCAAAACTATAGTTACGACTATATATTGGTTGCATTCATTCCTAAAGTGGTTCAAAGTTATATTTAGAATATTATAATAATATATTCAACAATGGTTACTTCTTGGTCACCAATTTTGTCTACATTTCTCCAAATTCCCATTTGTACCAAAACGGGACGATTTTCTTCCCAAAGTTTCAAAACTATAGTTACGACTATATATTGGTTACATTCGTTTCTAAAGTGGTTCAAAGCTATATTTAGAATATTATACTAATATATTCAACATTGGTTACTCCTTGATCACAAATTTTGTCTACATTTCTTCAAATTTCCATTTGTACCAAAACAGGACGATTTTCTTCCCAAAGTTTCAAATCTATATTTAGGACTATATATTGGTTAGAATCCATTCTAAAGGGGTTCAAAGCTATATTTAGACTAATATACTAATATATTGAACTTTGGTTACTCCTTGATCACCAATTTTGTCTACATTTCTTCAAATTTCAATTTGTACCAAAACGGGACGATTTCCTTCCCAAAGTTTCAAAACTATAGTTAGGACTATATATTGGTTAGAATCCTTTCTAAAGGGGTTCAAATCTATATTTAGACTAATATAGTAATATATTGAACTTTGGTTACTCCTTCGTCACCAATTTTGTTTACATTTCTTCAAATTCCCATTTGTACCAAAACGGGACGATTTTCTTCCCAAAGTTTCAAAACTATAGTTACGACTATATATTGGTTGCATTCGTTCCTAAAGTGGTTCAAAGCTATATTTAGAATATTATAATAATATATTCAACATTGGTTACTTCTTGGTCACCAATGTTGTCTACATTTCTCCAAATTCCCATTTGTGCCAAAACGGGACGATTTCGTTCCCAAAGTTTCAAAACTTTACTTAGGACTATATATTGGTTAGAATCCATTCTAAAGGGCTTCAAAGCTATATTTAGACTATTATACTAATATATTGAACTTTGGTTACTCTTTGGTCACCAATTTTGTCTACATTTCTTCAAATTTCAATTTGTACCAAAACGGGACGATTTCCTTCCCAAAGTTTCAAAACTATAGTTAAGACTATATATTGGTTAGAATCCTTTCTAAAGGGGTTCAAATCTATGATTAGACTAATATAGTAATATATTGAACTTTGGTTACTCCTTCGTCACCAATTTTGTTTACATTTCTTCAAATTCCCATTTGTACCAAAACGGGACGATTTTCTTCCCAAAGTTTCAAAACTATAGTTACGACTATATATTGGTTACATTCGTTTCTAAAGTGGTTCAAAGCTATATTTAGAATATTATACTAATATATTCAACATTGGTTACTCCTTGATCACAAATTTTGTCTACATTTCTTCAAATTTCCATTTGTACCAAAACAGGACGATTTTCTTCCCAAAGTTTCAAATCTATATTTAGGACTATATATTGGTTAGAATCCATTCTAAAGGGGTTCAAAGCTATATTTAGACTATTATACTAATATATTGAACTTTGGTTACTCCTTGATCACCAATTTTGTCTACATTTCTTCAAATTCCCATTTGTACCAAAACGGGACGATTTCGTTCCCAAAGTTTCAAAACTTTACTTAGGACTATATATTGGTTAGAATCCATTCTAAAGGGCTTCAAAGCTATATTTAGACTATTATACTAATATATTGAACTTTGGTTACTCCTTGGTCACCAATTTTGTTTACATTTCTTCAAATTCCCATTTGTACCAAAACGGGACGATTTTCTTCCCAAAGTTTCAAAACTATAGTTACGACTATATATTGGTTGCATTCATTCCTAAAGTGGTTCAAAGTTATATTTAGAATATTATAATAATATATTCAACAATGGTTACTTCTTGGTCACCAATTTTGTCTACATTTCTCCAAATTCCCATTTGTACCAAAACGGGACGATTTTCTTCCCAAAGTTTCAAAACTATAGTTACGACTATATATTGGTTACATTCGTTTCTAAAGTGGTTCAAAGCTATATTTAGAATATTATACTAATATATTCAACATTGGTTACTCCTTGATCACAAATTTTGTCTACATTTCTTCAAATTTCCATTTGTACCAAAACAGGACGATTTTCTTCCCAAAGTTTCAAATCTATATTTAGGACTATATATTGGTTAGAATCCATTCTAAAGGGGTTCAAAGCTATATTTAGACTAATATACTAATATATTGAACTTTGGTTACTCCTTGATCACCAATTTTGTCTACATTTCTTCAAATTTCAATTTGTACCAAAACGGGACGATTTCCTTCCCAAAGTTTCAAAACTATAGTTAGGACTATATATTGGTTAGAATCCTTTCTAAAGGGGTTCAAATCTATATTTAGACTAATATAGTAATATATTGAACTTTGGTTACTCCTTCGTCACCAATTTTGTTTACATTTCTTCAAATTCCCATTTGTACCAAAACGGGACGATTTTCTTCCCAAAGTTTCAAAACTATAGTTACGACTATATATTGGTTGCATTCGTTCCTAAAGTGGTTCAAAGCTATATTTAGAATATTATAATAATATATTCAACATTGGTTACTTCTTGGTCACCAATGTTGTCTACATTTCTCCAAATTCCCATTTGTGCCAAAACGGGACGATTTCGTTCCCAAAGTTTCAAAACTTTACTTAGGACTATATATTGGTTAGAATCCATTCTAAAGGGCTTCAAAGCTATATTTAGACTATTATACTAATATATTGAACTTTGGTTACTCTTTGGTCACCAATTTTGTCTACATTTCTTCAAATTTCAATTTGTACCAAAACGGGACGATTTCCTTCCCAAAGTTTCAAAACTATAGTTAAGACTATATATTGGTTAGAATCCTTTCTAAAGGGGTTCAAATCTATGATTAGACTAATATAGTAATATATTGAACTTTGGTTACTCCTTCGTCACCAATTTTGTTTACATTTCTTCAAATTCCCATTTGTACCAAAACGGGACGATTTTCTTCCCAAAGTTTCAAAACTATAGTTACGACTATATATTGGTTGCATTCATTCCTAAAGTGGTTCAAAGTTATATTTAGAATATTATAATAATATATTCAACAATGGTTACTTCTTGGTCACCAATTTTGTCTACATTTCTCCAAATTCCCATTTGTACCAAAACGGGACGATTTTCTTCCCAAAGTTTCAAAACTATAGTTACGACTATATATTGGTTACATTCGTTTCTAAAGTGGTTCAAAGCTATATTTAGAATATTATACTAATATATTCAACATTGGTTACTCCTTGATCACAAATTTTGTCTACATTTCTTCAAATTTCCATTTGTACCAAAACAGGACGATTTTCTTCCCAAAGTTTCAAATCTATATTTAGGACTATATATTGGTTAGAATCCATTCTAAAGGGGTTCAAAGCTATATTTAGACTATTATACTAATATATTGAACTTTGGTTACTCCTTGATCACCAATTTTGTCTACATTTCTTCAAATTCCCATTTGTACCAAAACGGGACGATTTCGTTCCCAAAGTTTCAAAACTTTACTTAGGACTATATATTGGTTAGAATCCATTCTAAAGGGCTTCAAAGCTATATTTAGACTATTATACTAATATATTGAACTTTGGTTACTCCTTGGTCACCAATTTTGTTTACATTTCTTCAAATTCCCATTTGTACCAAAACGGGACGATTTTCTTCCCAAAGTTTCAAAACTATAGTTACGACTATATATTGGTTGCATTCATTCCTAAAGTGGTTCAAAGCTATATTTAGAATATTATAATAATATATTCAACAATGGTTACTTCTTGGTCACCAATTTTGTCTACATTTCTCCAAATTCCCATTTGTACCAAAACGGGACGATTTTCTTCCCAAAGTTTCAAAACTATAGTTACGACTATATATTGGTTACATTCGTTTCTAAAGTGGTTCAAAGCTATATTTAGAATATTATACTAATATATTCAACATTGGTTACTCCTTGATCACCAATTTTTTCTACATTTCCTCAAATTCCCATTTGTACCAAAACGGGACGATTTTCTTCCCAAAGTTTCAAAACTATAGTTACGACTATATATTGGTTGCATTCGTTCCTAAAGTGGTTCAAAGCTATATTTAGAATATTATAATAATATATTCAACATTGGTTACTTCTTGGTCACCAATGTTGTCTACATTTCTCCAAATTCCCATTTGTGCCAAAACGGGACGATTTCGTTCCCAAAGTTTCAAAACTTTACTTAGGACTATATATTGGTTAGAATCCATTCTAAAGGGCTTCAAAGCTATATTTAGACTATTATACTAATATATTGAACTTTGGTTACTCTTTGGTCACCAATTTTGTCTACATTTCTTCAAATTTCAATTTGTACCAAAACGGGACGATTTCCTTCCCAAAGTTTCAAAACTATAGTTAAGACTATATATTGGTTAGAATCCTTTCTAAAGGGGTTCAAATCTATATTTAGACTAATATAGTAATATATTGAACTTTGGTTACTCCTTCGTCACCAATTTTGTTTACATTTCTTCAAATTCCCATTTGTACCAAAACGGGACGATTTTCTTCCCAAAGTTTCAAAACTATAGTTACGACTATATATTGGTTGCATTCATTCCTAAAGTGGTTCAAAGTTATATTTAGAATATTATAATAATATATTCAACAATGGTTACTTCTTGGTCACCAATTTTGTCTACATTTTTCCAAATTCCCATTTGTACCAAAACGGGACGATTTTCTTCCCAAAGTTTCAAAACTATAGTTACGACTATATATTGGTTACATTCGTTTCTAAAGTGGTTCAAAGCTATATTTAGAATATTATACTAATATATTCAACATTGGTTACTCCTTGATCACCAATTTTGTCTACATTTCTTCAAATTTCCATTTGTACCAAAACGGGACGATTTTCTTCCCAAAGTTTCAAAACTATAGTTAGGACTATATATTGGTTAGAATCCATTCTAAAGGGGTTCAAAGCTATATTTAGACTATTATACTAATATATTGAACTTTGGTTACTCCTTGATCACCAATTTTGTCTACATTTCTTCAAATTCCCATTTGTACCAAAACAGGACGATTTCGTTCCCAAAGTTTCAAAACTATACTTAGGACTATATATTGGTTAGAATCCATTCTGAAGGGCTTCAAAGCTATATTTAGACTATTATACTAATATATTGAACTTTGGTTACTCTTTGGTAACCAATTTGGTCTACATTTCTTCAAATTCCCATTTGCACCTAAACGGGACGATTTTCTTTCCAAAGTTTCAAAACTATAGTAAGGACTATATATTGGTTAGAATCCATTCTAAAGGGGTTCAAATCTATATTTAGACTAATATAGTAATATATTGAACTTTGGTTACTCCTTCGCCACCAATTTTGTTTACATTTCTTCAAATTCCCATTTGTACCAAAACGGGACGATTTTCTTCCCAAAGTTTCAAAACTATAGTTACGACTATATATTGGTTGCATTCATTCCTAAAGTGGTTCAAAGCTATATTTAGACTATTATAATAATATATTCAACAATGGTTACTTCTTGGTGACCAATTTTGTCTACATTTCTTCAAATTTCAATTTGTACCAAAACGGGACGATTTCCTTCCCAAAGTTTCAAAACTATAGTTAGGACTATATATTGGTTAGAATCCTTTCTAAAGGGGTTCAATTCTATATTTAGACTAATATAGTAATATATTGAACTTTTGTTACTCCTTGGTCACCAATTTTGTTTACATTTCTTCAAATTCCCATTTGTACCAAAACGGGACGATTTTCTTCCCAAAGTTTCAAAACTATAGTTACGACTATATATTGGTTGCATTCATTCCTAAAGTGGTTCAAAGCTATATTTAGAATATTATAATAATATATTCAACAATGGTTACTTCTTGGTCACCAATTTTATCTACATTTCTCCAAATTCCCATTTGTACCAAAACGGGACGATTTTCTTCCCAAAGTTTCAAAACTATAGTAACGACTATATATTGGTTACATTCGTTTCTAAAGTGGTTCAAAGCTATATTTAGAATATTATACTAATATATTCAACATTGGTTACTCCTTGATCACCAATTTTGTCTACATTTCTTCAAATTTCCATTTGTACCAAAACGGGACGATTTTCTTCCCAAAGTTTCAAAACTATAGTTACGACTATATATTGGTTAGAATCCATTCTAAAGGGCTTCAAAGCTATATTTAGACTATTATACTAATATATTGAACTTTGGTTACTCTTTGGTCACCAATTTTGTCTACATTTCTTCAAATTTCAATTTGTACCAAAACGGGACGATTTCCTTCCCAAAGTTTCAAAACTATAGTTAAGACTATATATTGGTTAGAATCCTTTCTAAAGGGGTTCAAATCTATATTTAGACTAATATAGTAATATATTGAACTTTGGTTACTCCTTCGTCACCAATTTTGTTTACATTTCTTCAAATTCCCATTTGTACCAAAACGGGACGATTTTCTTCCCAAAGTTTCAAAACTATAGTTACGACTATATATTGGTTGCATTCATTCCTAAAGTGGTTCAAAGTTATATTTAGAATATTATAATAATATATTCAACAATGGTTACTTCTTGGTCACCAATTTTGTCTACATTTTTCCAAATTCCCATTTGTACCAAAACGGGACGATTTTCTTCCCAAAGTTTCAAAACTATAGTTACGACTATATATTGGTTACATTCGTTTCTAAAGTGGTTCAAAGCTATATTTAGAATATTATACTAATATATTCAACATTGGTTACTCCTTGATCACCAATTTTGTCTACATTTCTTCAAATTTCCATTTGTACCAAAACGGGACGATTTTCTTCCCAAAGTTTCAAAACTATAGTTAGGACTATATATTGGTTAGAATCCATTCTAAAGGGGTTCAAAGCTATATTTAGACTATTATACTAATATATTGAACTTTGGTTACTCCTTGATCACCAATTTTGTCTACATTTCTTCAAATTCCCATTTGTACCAAAACAGGACGATTTCGTTCCCAAAGTTTCAAAACTATACTTAGGACTATATATTGGTTAGAATCCATTCTGAAGGGCTTCAAAGCTATATTTAGACTATTATACTAATATATTGAACTTTGGTTACTCTTTGGTAACCAATTTGGTCTACATTTCTTCAAATTCCCATTTGCACCTAAACGGGACGATTTTCTTTCCAAAGTTTCAAAACTATAGTAAGGACTATATATTGGTTAGAATCCATTCTAAAGGGGTTCAAATCTATATTTAGACTAATATAGTAATATATTGAACTTTGGTTACTCCTTCGCCACCAATTTTGTTTACATTTCTTCAAATTCCCATTTGTACCAAAACGGGACGATTTTCTTCCCAAAGTTTCAAAACTATAGTTACGACTATATATTGGTTGCATTCATTCCTAAAGTGGTTCAAAGCTATATTTAGACTATTATAATAATATATTCAACAATGGTTACTTCTTGGTGACCAATTTTGTCTACATTTCTTCAAATTTCAATTTGTACCAAAACGGGACGATTTCCTTCCCAAAGTTTCAAAACTATAGTTAGGACTATATATTGGTTAGAATCCTTTCTAAAGGGGTTCAATTCTATATTTAGACTAATATAGTAATATATTGAACTTTTGTTACTCCTTGGTCACCAATTTTGTTTACATTTCTTCAAATTCCCATTTGTACCAAAACGGGACGATTTTCTTCCCAAAGTTTCAAAACTATAGTTACGACTATATATTGGTTGCATTCATTCCTAAAGTGGTTCAAAGCTATATTTAGAATATTATAATAATATATTCAACAATGGTTACTTCTTGGTCACCAATTTTATCTACATTTCTCCAAATTCCCATTTGTACCAAAACGGGACGATTTTCTTCCCAAAGTTTCAAAACTATAGTAACGACTATATATTGGTTACATTCGTTTCTAAAGTGGTTCAAAGCTATATTTAGAATATTATACTAATATATTCAACATTGGTTACTCCTTGATCACCAATTTTGTCTACATTTCTTCAAATTTCCATTTGTACCAAAACGGGACGATTTTCTTCCCAAAGTTTCAAAACTATAGTTACGACTATATATTGGTTAGAATCCATTCTAAAGGGGTTCAAAGCTATATTTAGACTATTATACTAATATATTGAACTTTGGTTACTCCTTGATCACCAATTTTGTCTACATTTCTTCAAATTTCCATTTGTACCAAAACGGGACGATTTTCTTCCCAAAGTTTCAAAACTATAGTTAGGACTATATATTGGTTAGAATCCATTCTAAAGGGGTTCAAAGCTATATTTAGACTATTATACTAATATATTGAACTTTGGTTACTCCTTGATCACCAATTTTGTCTACATTTCTTCAAATTCCCATTTGTACCAAAACAGGACGATTTCGTTCCCAAAGTTTCAAAACTATACTTAGGACTATAAATTGGCTAGAATCCATTCTAAAGGGCTTCAAAGCTATATTTAGGCTATTATACTAATATATTGAACTTTGGTTACTCTTTGGTCACCATTTTTGTCTACATTTCTTCAAATTTCAATTTGTACCAAAACGGGACGATTTCGTTCCCAAAGTTTCAAAACTATAGTTAGGACTATATATTGGTTAGAATCCCTTCTAAAGGGGTTCAAATCTATATTTAGACTATTATAGTAATATATTCAACTTTGGTTACTCCTTGGTCACCAATTTTGTTTACATTTCTTCAAATTCCCATTTGTACCAAAACGGGACGATTTTCTTCCCATAGTTTCAAAACTATAGTTAGGACTATATATTGGTTAGAATCCATTCTAAAGGGGTTCAAAGCTATATTTAGAATATTATACTAATATATTCAACATTGGTTACTCCTAGATCACCAATTTTGTCTACATTTCTTCAAATTTCCATTTGTACCAAAACGGGACGATTTTCTTCCCAAAGTTTCAAAACTATAGTTAGGACTATATATTGGTTAGAATCCATTCTAAAGGGGTTCAAAGCTATATTTAGACTATTATACTAATATATTGAACTTTGGTTACTCCTTGATCACCAATTTTGTCTACATTTCTTCAAATTCCCATTTGTACCAAAACAGGACGATTTCGTTCCCAAAGTTTCAAAACTATACTTAGGACTATATATTGGTTAGAATCCATTCTGAAGGGCTTCAAAGCTATATTTAGACTATTATACTAATATATTGAACTTTGGTTACTCTTTGGTCACCAATTTTGTCTACATTTCTTCAAATTTCAATTTGTACCAAAACGGGACGATTTCCTTCCCAAAGTTTCAAAACTATAGTTAGGACTATATATTGGTTAGAATCCTTTCTAAAGGGGTTCAAATCTATATTTAGACTAATATAGTAATATATTGAACTTTGGTTACTCCTTCGTCACCAATTTTGTTTACATTTCTTCAAATTCCCATTTGTACCAAAACGGGACGATTTTCTTCCCAAAGTTTCAAAACTATAGTTACGACTATATATTGGTTGCATTCGTTCCTAAAGTGGTTCAAAGCTATATTTAGAATATTATAATAATATATTCAACATTGGTTACTTCTTGGTCACCAATGTTGTCTACATTTCTCCAAATTCCCATTTGTGCCAAAACGGGACGATTTCGTTCCCAAAGTTTCAAAACTTTACTTAGGACTATATATTGGTTAGAATCCATTCTAAAGGGCTTCAAAGCTATATTTAGACTATTATACTAATATATTGAACTTTGGTTACTCTTTGGTCACCAATTTTGTCTACATTTCTTCAAATTTCAATTTGTACCAAAACGGGACGATTTCCTTCCCAAAGTTTCAAAACTATAGTTAAGACTATATATTGGTTAGAATCCTTTCTAAAGGGGTTCAAATCTATATTTAGACTAATATAGTAATATATTGAACTTTGGTTACTCCTTCGTCACCAATTTTGTTTACATTTCTTCAAATTCCCATTTGTACCAAAACGGGACGATTTTCTTCCCAAAGTTTCAAAACTATAGTTACGACTATATATTGGTTGCATTCATTCCTAAAGTGGTTCAAAGTTATATTTAGAATATTATAATAATATATTCAACAATGGTTACTTCTTGGTCACCAATTTTGTCTACATTTCTCCAAATTCCCATTTGTACCAAAACGGGACGATTTTCTTCCCAAAGTTTCAAAACTATAGTTACGACTATATATTGGTTACATTCGTTTCTAAAGTGGTTCAAAGCTATATTTAGAATATTATACTAATATATTCAACATTGGTTACTCCTTGATCACCAATTTTGTCTACATTTCTTCAAATTTCCATTTGTACCAAAACGGGACGATTTTCTTCCCAAAGTTTCAAAACTATAGTTAGGACTATATATTGGTTAGAATCCATTCTAAAGGGGTTCAAAGCTATATTTAGACTATTATACTAATATATTGAACTTTGGTTACTCCTTGATCACCAATTTTGTCTACATTTCTTCAAATTCCCATTTGTACCAAAACAGGACGATTTCGTTCCCAAAGTTTCAAAACTATACTTAGGACTATATATTGGTTAGAATCCATTCTGAAGGGCTTCAAAGCTATATTTAGACTATTATACTAATATATTGAACTTTGGTTACTCTTTGGTAACCAATTTGGTCTACATTTCTTCAAATTCCCATTTGCACCTAAACGGGACGATTTTCTTTCCAAAGTTTCAAAACTATAGTAAGGACTATATATTGGTTAGAATCCATTCTAAAGGGGTTCAAATCTATATTTAGACTAATATAGTAATATATTGAACTTTGGTTACTCCTTCGCCACCAATTTTGTTTACATTTCTTCAAATTCCCATTTGTACCAAAACGGAACGATTTTCTTCCCAAAGTTTCAAAACTATAGTTACGACTATATATTGGTTGCATTCATTCCTAAAGTGGTTCAAAGCTATATTTAGACTATTATAATAATATATTCAACAATGGTTACTTCTTGGTCACCAATTTTGTCTACATTTCTTCAAATTTCAATTTGTACCAAAACGGGACGATTTCCTCCCCAAAGTTTCAAAACTATAGTTAGGACTATATATTGGTTAGAATCCTTTCTAAAGGGGTTCAATTCTATATTTAGACTAATATAGTAATATATTGAACTTTTGTTACTCCTTGGTCACCAATTTTGTTTACATTTCTTCAAATTCCCATTTGTACCAAAACGGGACGATTTTCTTCCCAAAGTTTCAAAACTATAGTTACGACTATATATTGGTTGCATTCATTCCTAAAGTGGTTCAAAGCTATATTTAGAATATTATAATAATATATTCAACAATGGTTACTTCTTGGTCACCAATTTTATCTACATTTCTCCAAATTCCCATTTGTACCAAAACGGGACGATTTTCTTCCCAAAGTTTCAAAACTATAGTAACGACTATATATTGGTTACATTCGTTTCTAAAGTGGTTCAAAGCTATATTTAGAATATTATACTAATATATTCAACATTGGTTACTCCTTGATCACCAATTTTGTCTACATTTCTTCAAATTTCCATTTGTACCAAAACGGGACGATTTTCTTCCCAAAGTTTCAAAACTATAGTTACGACTATATATTGGTTACATTCGTTTCTAAAGTGGTTCAAAGCTATATTTAGAATATTATACTAATATATTCAACATTGGTTACTCCTTGATCACCAATTTTGTCTACATTTCTTCAAATTTCCATTTGTACCAAAACGGGACGATTTTCTTCCCAAAGTTTCAAAACTATAGTTAGGACTATATATTGGTTAGAATCCATTCTAAAGGGGTTCAAAGCTATATTTAGACTATTATACTAATATATTGAACTTTGGTTACTCCTTGATCACCAATTTTGTCTACATTTCTTCAAATTCCCATTTGTACCAAAACAGGACGATTTCGTTCCCAAAGTTTCAAAACTATACTTAGGACTATAAATTGGTTAGAATCCATTCTAAAGGGCTTCAAAGCTATATTTAGGCTATTATACTAATATATTGAACTTTGGTTACTCTTTGGTCACCATTTTTGTCTACATTTCTTCAAATTTCAATTTGTACCAAAACGGGACGATTTCGTTCCCAAAGTTTCAAAACTATAGTTAGGACTATATATTGGTTAGAATCCCTTCTAAAGGGGTTCAAATCTATATTTAGACTATTATAGTAATATATTGAACTTTGGTTACTCCTTGGTCACCAATTTTGTTTACATTTCTTCAAATTCCCATTTGTACCAAAACGGGACGATTTTCTTCCCAAAGTTTCAAAACTATAGTTACGACTATATATTGGTTGCATTCATTCCTAAAGTGGTTCAAAGCTATATTTAGAATATTATAATAATATATTCAACAATGGTTACTTCTTGGTCACCAATTTTATCTACATTTCTCCAAATTCCCATTTGTACCAAAACGGGACGATTTTCTTCCCAAAGTTTCAAAACTATAGTTACGACTATATATTGGTTACATTCGTTTCTAAAGTGGTTCAAAGCTATATTTAGAATATTATACTAATATATTCAACATTGGTTACTCCTTGATCACCAATTTTGTCTACATTTCTTCAAATTTCCATTTGTACCAAAACGGGACGATTTTCTTCCCAAAGTTTCAAAACTATAGTTAGGACTATATATTGGTTAGAATCCATTCTAAAGGGGTTCAAAGCTATATTTAGACTATTATACTAATATATTGAACTTTGGTTACTCCTTGATCACCAATTTTGTCTACATTTCTTCAAATTCCCATTTGTACCAAAACGGGACGATTTCCTTCCCAAAGTTTCAAAACTATAGTTAGGACTATATATTGGTTAGAATCCTTTCTAAAGGGGTTCAATTCTATATTTAGACTAATATAGTAATATATTGAACTTTGGTTACTCCTTGGTCACCAATTTTGTTTACATTTCTTCAAATTCCCATTTGTACCAAAACGGGACGATTTTCTTCCCAAAGTTTCAAAACTATAGTTACGACTATATATTGGTTGCATTCATTCCTAAAGTGGTTCAAAGCTATATTTAGAATATTATAATAATATATTCAACAATGGTTACTTCTTGGTCACCAATTTTGTCTACATTTCTCCAAATTCCCATTTGTACCAAAACGGGACGATTTTCTTCCCAAAGTTTCAAAACTATAGTTACGACTATATATTGGTTACATTCGTTTCTAAAGTGGTTCAAAGCTATATATAGAATATTATACTAATATATTCAACATTGGTTACTCCTTGATCACCAATTTTGTCTACATTTCTTCAAATTTCCATTTGTACCAAAACGGGACGATTTTCTTCCCAAAGTTTCAAAACTATAGTTAGGACTATATATTGGTTAGAATCCATTCTAAAGGGGTTCAAAGCTATATTTAGACTATTATACTAATATATTGAACTTTGGTTACTCCTTGATCACCAATTTTGTCTACATTTCTTCAAATTCCCATTTGTACCAAAACGGGACGATTTCCTTCCCAAAGTTTCAAAACTATAGTTAGGACTATATATTGGTTAGAATCCTTTCTAAAGGGGTTCAATTCTATATTTAGACTAATATAGTAATATATTGAACTTTGGTTACTCCTTGGTCACCAATTTTGTTTACATTTCTTCAAATTCCCATTTGTACCAAAACGGGACGATTTTCTTCCCAAAGTTTCAAAACTATAGTTACGACTATATATTGGTTGCATTCATTCCTAAAGTGGTTCAAAGCTATATTTAGAATATTATAATAATATATTCAACAATGGTTACTTCTTGGTCACCAATTTTGTCTACATTTCTCCAAATTCCCATTTGTACCAAAACGGGACGATTTTCTTCCCAAAGTTTCAAAACTATAGTTACGACTATATATTGGTTACATTCGTTTCTAAAGTGGTTCAAAGCTATATTTAGAATATTATACTAATATATTCAACATTGGTTACTCCTTGATCACCAATTTTTTCTACATTTCCTCAAATTCCCATTTGTACCAAAACGGGACGATTTTCTTCCCAAAGTTTCAAAACTATAGTTACGACTATATATTTGTTGCATTCGTTCCTAAAGTGGTTCAAAGCTATATTTAGAATATTATAATAATATATTCAACATTGGTTACTTCTTGGTCACCAATGTTGTCTACATTTCTCCAAATTCCCATTTGTGCCAAAACGGGACGATTTCGTTCCCAAAGTTTCAAAACTTTACTTAGGACTATATATTGGTTAGAATCCATTCTAAAGGGCTTCAAAGCTATATTTAGACTATTATACTAATATATTGAACTTTGGTTACTCTTTGGTCACCAATTTTGTCTACATTTCTTCAAATTTCAATTTGTACCAAAACGGGACGATTTCCTTCCCAAAGTTTCAAAACTATAGTTAGGACTATATATTGGTTAGAATCCTTTCTAAAGGGGTTCAAATCTATATTTAGACTAATATAGTAATATATTGAACTTTGGTTACTCCTTGGTCACCAATTTTGTTTACATTTCTTCAAATTCCCATTTGTACCAAAACGGGACGATTTTCTTCCCAAAGTTTCAAAACTATAGTTACGACTATATATTGGTTGCATTCATTCCTAAAGTGGTTCAAAGCTATATTTAGAATATTATAATAATATATTCAACAATGGTTACTTCTTGGTCACCAATTTTGTCTACATTTCTCCAAATTCCCATTTGTACCAAAACGGGACGATTTTCTTCCCAAAGTTTCAAAACTATAGTTACGACTATATATTGGTTACATTCGTTTCTAAAGTGGTTCAAAGCTATATTTATAATATTATACTAATATATTCAACATTGGTTACTCCTTGATCACCAATTTTGTCTACATTTCTTCAAATTTCCATTTGTACCAAAACGGGACGATTTTCTTCCCAAAGTTTCAAAACTATAGTTAGGACTATATATTGGTTAGAATCCATTCTAAAGGGGTTCAAAGCTATATTTAGACTATTATACTAATATATTGAACTTTGGTTACTCCTTGATCACCAATTTTGTCTACATTTCTTCAAATTCCCATTTGTACCAAAACGGGACGATTTCCTTCCCAAAGTTTCAAAACTATAGTTAGGACTATATATTGGTTAGAATCCTTTCTAAAGGGGTTCAATTCTATATTTAGACTAATATAGTAATATATTGAACTTTGGTTACTCCTTGGTCACCAATTTTGTTTACATTTCTTCAAATTCCCATTTGTACCAAAACGGGACGATTTTCTTCCCAAAGTTTCAAAACTATAGTTACGACTATATATTGGTTGCATTCATTCCTAAAGTGGTTCAAAGCTATATTTAGAATATTATAATAATATATTCAACAATGGTTACTTCTTGGTCACCAATTTTGTCTACATTTCTCCAAATTCCCATTTGTACCAAAACGGGACGATTTTCTTCCCAAAGTTTCAAAACTATAGTTACGACTATATATTGGTTACATTCGTTTCTAAAGTGGTTCAAAGCTATATTTAGAATATTATACTAATATATTCAACATTGGTTACTCCTTGATCACCAATTTTTTCTACATTTCCTCAAATTCCCATTTGTACCAAAACGGGACGATTTTCTTCCCAAAGTTTCAAAACTATAGTTACGACTATATATTTGTTGCATTCGTTCCTAAAGTGGTTCAAAGCTATATTTAGAATATTATAATAATATATTCAACATTGGTTACTTCTTGGTCACCAATGTTGTCTACATTTCTCCAAATTCCCATTTGTGCCAAAACAGGACGATTTCGTTCCAAAGTTTCAAAACTTTACTTAGGACTATATATTGGTTAGAATCCATTCTAAAGGGCTTCAAAGCTATATTTAGACTATTATACTAATATATTGAACTTTGGTTACTCTTTGGTCACCAATTTTGTCTACATTTCTTCAAATTTCAATTTGTACCAAAACGGGACGATTTCCTTCCCAAAGTTTCAAAACTATAGTTAGGACTATATATTGGTTAGAATCCTTTCTAAAGGGGTTCAAATCTATATTTAGACTAATATAGTAATATATTGAACTTTGGTTACTCCTTGGTCACCAATTTTGTTTACATTTCTTCAAATTCCCATTTGTACCAAAACGGGACGATTTTCTTCCCAAAGTTTCAAAACTATAGTTACGACTATATATTGGTTGCATTCATTCCTAAAGTGGTTCAAAGCTATATTTAGAATATTATAATAATATATTCAACAATGGTTACTTCTTGGTCACCAATTTTGTCTACATTTCTCCAAATTCCCATTTGTACCAAAACAGGACGATTTCGTTCCCAAAGTTTCAAAACTATACTTAGGACTATATATTGGTTAGAATCCATTCTGAAGGGCTTCAAAGCTATATTTAGACTATTATACTAATATATTGAACTTTGGTTACTCTTTGGTCACCAATTTGGTCTACATTTCTTCAAATTCCCATTTGCACCTAAACGGGACGATTTTCTTTCCAAAGTTTCAAAACTATAGTAAGGACTATATATTGGTTAGAATCCATTCTAAAGGGGTTCAAATCTATATTTAGACTAATATAGTAATATATTGAACTTTGGTTACTCCTTCGCCACCAATTTTGTTTACATTTCTTCAAATTCCCATTTGTACCAAAACGGGACGATTTTCTTCCCAAAGTTTCAAAACTATAGTTACGACTATATATTGGTTGCATTCATTCCTAAAGTGGTTCAAAGCTATATTTAGAATATTATAATAATATATTCAACAATGGTTACTTCTTGGTCACCAATTTTGTCTACATTTCTTCAAATTTCAATTTGTACCAAAACGGGACGATTTCCTTCCCAAAGTTTCAAAACTATAGTTAGGACTATATATTGGTTAGAATCCTTTCTAAAGGGGTTCAATTCTATATTTAGACTAATATAGTAATATATTGAACTTTGGTTACTCCTTGGTCTCCAATTTTGTTTACATTTCTTCAAATTCCCATTTGTACCAAAACGGGACGATTTTCTTCCCAAAATTTCAAAACTATAGTTACGACTATATATTGGTTGCATTCATTCCTAAAGTGGTTCAAAGCTTTATTTAGAATATTATAATAATATATTCAACAATGGTTACTTCTTGGTCACCAATTTTATCTACATTTCTCCAAATTCCCATTTGTACCAAAACGGGACGATTTTCTTCCCAAAGTTTCAAAACTATAGTTACGACTATATATTGGTTACATTCGTTTCTAAAGTGGTTCAAAGCTATATTTAGAATATTATACTAATATATTCAACATTGGTTACTCCTTGATCACCAATTTTGTCTACATTTCTTCAAATTTCCATTTGTACCAAAACGGGACGATTTTCTTCCCAAAGTTTCAAAACTATAGTTAGGACTATATATTGGTTAGAATCCATTCTAAAGGGGTTCAAAGCTATATTTAGAATATTATACTAATATATTCAACATTGGTTACTCCTTGATCACCAATTTTGTCTACATTTCTTCAAATTTCCATTTGTACCAAAACGGGACGATTTTCGTTCCCAAAGTTTCAAAACTTTACTTAGGACTATATATTGGTTAGAATCCATTCTAAAGGGCTTCAAAGCTATATTTAGACTATTATACTAATATATTGAACTTTGGTTACTCTTTGGTCACCAATTTTGTCTACATTTCTTCAAATTTCAATTTGTACCAAAACGGGACGATTTCCTTCCCAAAGTTTCAAAACTATAGTTAGGACTATATATTGGTTAGAATCCTTTCTAAAGGGGTTCAAATCTATATTTAGACTAATATAGTAATATATTGAACTTTGGTTACTCCTTGGTCACCAATTTTGTTTACATTTCTTCAAATTCCCATTTGTACCAAAACGGGACGATTTTCTTCCCAAAGTTTCAAAACTATAGTTACGACTATATATTGGTTGCATTCATTCCTAAAGTGGTTCAAAGCTATATTTAGAATATTATAATAATATATTCAACAATGGTTACTTCTTGGTCACCAATTTTGTCTACATTTCTCCAAATTCCCATTTGTACCAAAACGGGACGATTTTCTTCCCAAAGTTTCAAAACTATAGTTACGACTATATATTGGTTACATTCGTTTCTAAAGTGGTTCAAAGCTATATTTAGAATATTATACTAATATATTCAACATTGGTTACTCCTTGATCACCAATTTTGTCTACATTTCTTCAAATTTCCATTTGTACCAAAACGGGACGATTTTCTTCCCAAAGTTTCAAAACTATAGTTAGGACTATATATTGGTTAGAATCCATTCTAAAGGGGTTCAAAGCTATATTTAGACTATTATACTAATATATTGAACTTTGGTTACTCCTTGATCACCAATTTTGTCTACATTTCTTCAAATTCCCATTTGTACCAAAACGGGACGATTTCCTTCCCAAAGTTTCAAAACTATAGTTAGGACTATATATTGGTTAGAATCCTTTCTAAAGGGGTTCAATTCTATATTTAGACTAATATAGTAATATATTGAACTTTGGTTACTCCTTGGTCACCAATTTTGTTTACATTTCTTCAAATTCCCATTTGTACCAAAACGGGACGATTTTCTTCCCAAAGTTTCAAAACTATAGTTACGACTATATATTGGTTGCATTCATTCCTAAAGTGGTTCAAAGCTATATTTAGAATATTATAATAATATATTCAACAATGGTTACTTCTTGGTCACCAATTTTGTCTACATTTCTCCAAATTCCCATTTGTACCAAAACGGGACGATTTTCTTCCCAAAGTTTCAAAACTATAGTTACGACTATATATTGGTTACATTCGTTTCTAAAGTGGTTCAAAGCTATATTTAGAATATTATACTAATATATTCAACATTGGTTACTCCTTGATCACCAATTTTTTCTACATTTCCTCAAATTCCCATTTGTACCAAAACGGGACGATTTTCTTCCCAAAGTTTCAAAACTATAGTTACGACTATATATTTGTTGCATTCGTTCCTAAAGTGGTTCAAAGCTATATTTAGAATATTATAATAATATATTCAACATTGGTTACTTCTTGGTCACCAATGTTGTCTACATTTCTCCAAATTCCCATTTGTGCCAAAACGGGACGATTTCGTTCCAAAGTTTCAAAACTTTACTTAGGACTATATATTGGTTAGAATCCATTCTAAAGGGCTTCAAAGCTATATTTAGACTATTATACTAATATATTGAACTTTGGTTACTCTTTGGTCACCAATTTTGTCTACATTTCTTCAAATTTCAATTTGTACCAAAACGGGACGATTTCCTTCCCAAAGTTTCAAAACTATAGTTAGGACTATATATTGGTTAGAATCCTTTCTAAAGGGGTTCAAATCTATATTTAGACTAATATAGTAATATATTGAACTTTGGTTACTCCTTGGTCACCAATTTTGTTTACATTTCTTCAAATTCCCATTTGTACCAAAACGGGACGATTTTCTTCCCAAAGTTTCAAAACTATAGTTACGACTATATATTGGTTGCATTCATTCCTAAAGTGGTTCAAAGCTATATTTAGAATATTATAATAATATATTCAACAATGGTTACTTCTTGGTCACCAATTTTGTCTACATTTCTCCAAATTCCCATTTGTACCAAAACAGGACGATTTCGTTCCCAAAGTTTCAAAACTATACTTAGGACTATATATTGGTTAGAATCCATTCTGAAGGGCTTCAAAGCTATATTTAGACTATTATACTAATATATTGAACTTTGGTTACTCTTTGGTCACCAATTTGGTCTACATTTCTTCAAATTCCCATTTGCACCTAAACGGGACGATTTTCTTTCCAAAGTTTCAAAACTATAGTAAGGACTATATATTGGTTAGAATCCATTCTAAAGGGGTTCAAATCTATATTTAGTCTAATATAGTAATATATTGAACTTTGGTTACTCCTTCGCCACCAATTTTGTTTACATTTCTTCAAATTCCCATTTGTACCAAAACGGGACGATTTTCTTCCCAAAGTTTCAAAACTATAGTTACGACTATATATTGGTTGCATTCATTCCTAAAGTGGTTCAAAGCTATATTTAGAATATTATAATAATATATTCAACAATGGTTACTTCTTGGTCACCAATTTTGTCTACATTTCTTCAAATTTCAATTTGTACCAAAACGGGACGATTTCCTTCCCAAAGTTTCAAAACTATAGTTAGGACTATATATTGGTTAGAATCCTTTCTAAAGGGGTTCAATTCTATATTTAGACTAATATAGTAATATATTGAACTTTGGTTACTCCTTGGTCTCCAATTTTGTTTACATTTCTTCAAATTCCCATTTGTACCAAAACGGGACGATTTTCTTCCCAAAATTTCAAAACTATAGTTACGACTATATATTGGTTGCATTCATTCCTAAAGTGGTTCAAAGCTTTATTTAGAATATTATAATAATATATTCAACAATGGTTACTTCTTGGTCACCAATTTTATCTACATTTCTCCAAATTCCCATTTGTACCAAAACGGGACGATTTTCTTCCCAAAGTTTCAAAACTATAGTTACGACTATATATTGGTTACATTCGTTTCTAAAGTGGTTCAAAGCTATATTTAGAATATTATACTAATATATTCAACATTGGTTACTCCTTGATCACCAATTTTGTCTACATTTCTTCAAATTTCCATTTGTACCAAAACGGGACGATTTTCTTCCCAAAGTTTCAAAACTATAGTTAGGACTATATATTGGTTAGAATCCATTCTAAAGGGGTTCAAAGCTATATTTAGAATATTATACTAATATATTCAACATTGGTTACTCCTTGATCACCAATTTTGTCTACATTTCTTCAAATTTCCATTTGTACCAAAACGGGACGATTTTCTTCCCAAAGTTTCAAAACTATAGTTAGGACTATATATTGGTTAGAATCCATTCTAAAGGGGTTCAAAGCTATATTTAGACTATTATACTAATATATTGAACTTTCGTTACTCCTTGATCACCAATTTTGTCTACATTTCTTCAAATTCCCATTTGTACCAAAACAGGACGATTTCGTTCCCAAAGTTTCAAAACTATACTTAGGACTATATATTGGTTAGAATCCATTCTGAATGGCTTCAAAGCTATATTTAGACTATTATACTAATATATTGAACTTTGGTTACTCTTTGGTCACCAATTTTGTCTACATTTCTTCAAATTTCAATTTGTACCAAAACGGGACGATTTCCTTCCCAAAGTTTCAAAACTATAGTTAGGACTATATATTGGTTAGAATCCTTTCTAAAGGGGTTCAAATCTATATTTAGACTAATATAGTAATATATTGAACTTTGGTTACTCCTTGGTCACCAATTTTGTTTACATTTCTTCAAATTCCCATTTGTACCAAAACGGGACGATTTTCTTCCCAAAGTTTCAAAACTATAGTTACGACTATATATTGGTTGCATTCATTCCTAAAGTGGTTCAAAGCTATATTTAGAATATTATAATAATATATTCAACAATGGTTACTTCTTGGTCACCAATTTTGTCTACATTTCTCCAAATTCCCATTTGTACCAAAACGGGACGATTTTCTTCCCAAAGTTTCAAAACTATAGTTACGACTATATATTGGTTACATTCGTTTCTAAAGTGGTTCAAAGCTATATTTAGAATATTATACTAATATATTCAACATTGGTTACTCCTTGATCACCAATTTTGTCTACATTTCTTCAAATTTCCATTTGTACCAAAACGGGACGATTTTCTTCCTAAAGTTTCAAAACTATAGTTAGGACTATATATTGGTTAGAATCCATTCTAAAGGGGTTCAAAGCTATATTTAGACTATTATACCAATATATTGAACTTTGGTTACTCCTTGATGACCAATTTTGTCTACATTTCTTCAAATTCCCATTTGTACCAAAACAGGACGATTTCGTTCCCAAAGTTTCAAAACTATACTTAGGACTATAAATTGGTTAGAATCCATTCTAAAGGGCTTCAAAGCTATATTTAGACTATTATACTAATATATTGAACTTTGGTTACTCCTTGATCACCAATTTTGTCTACATTTCTTCAAATTCCCATTTGTACCAAAACGGGACGATTTCGTTCCCAAAGTTTCAAAACTTTACTTAGGACTATATATTGGTTAGAATCCATTCTAAAGGGCTTCAAATCTATATTTAGACTATTATACTAATATATTGAACTTTGGTTACTCCATGATCACCAATTTTGTCTACACTTCTTCAAATTTCCATTTGTACCAAAACGGGACGATTTTCTTCCCAAAGTTTCAAAACTATAGTTAGGACTATATATTGGTTAGAATCCATTCTAAAGGGCTTCAAAGCTATATTTAGACTATTATACTAATATATTGAACTTTGGTTACTCCTTGATCACCAATTTTGTCTACATTTCTTCAAATTCCCATTTGTACCAAAACGGGACGATTTCCTTCCCAAAGTTTCAAAACTATAGTTAGGACTATATATTGGTTAGAATCCTTTCTAAAGGGGTTCAATTCTATATTTAGACTAATATAGTAATATATTGAACTTTGGTTACTCCTTGGTCACCAATTTTGTTTACATTTCTTCAAATTCCCATTTGTACCAAAACGGGACGATTTTCTTCCCAAAGTTTCAAAACTATAGTTACGACTATATATTGGTTGCATTCATTCCTAAAGTGGTTCAAAGCTATATTTAGAATATTATAATAATATATTCAACAATGGTTACTTCTTGGTCACCAATTTTGTCTACATTTCTCCAAATTCCCATTTGTACCAAAACGGGACGATTTTCTTCCCAAAGTTTCAAAACTATAGTTACGACTATATATTGGTTACATTCGTTTCTAAAGTGGTTCAAAGCTATATTTAGAATATTATACTAATATATTCAACATTGGTTACTCCTTGATCACCAATTTTTTCTACATTTCCTCAAATTCCCATTTGTACCAAAACGGGACGATTTTCTTCCCAAAGTTTCAAAACTATAGTTACGACTATATATTTGTTGCATTCGTTCCTAAAGTGGTTCAAAGCTATATTTAGAATATTATAATAATATATTCAACATTGGTTACTTCTTGGTCACCAATGTTGTCTACATTTCTCCAAATTCCCATTTGTGCCAAAACGGGACGATTTCGTTCCCAAAGTTTCAAAACTTTACTTAGGACTATATATTGGTTAGAATCCATTCTAAAGGGCTTCAAAGCTATATTTAGACTATTATACTAATATATTGAACTTTGGTTACTCTTTGGTCACCAATTTTGTCTACATTTCTTCAAATTTCAATTTGTACCAAAACGGGACGATTTCCTTCCCAAAGTTTCAAAACTATAGTTAGGACTATATATTGGTTAGAATCCTTTCTAAAGGGGTTCAAATCTATATTTAGACTAATATAGTAATATATTGAACTTTGGTTACTCCTTGGTCACCAATTTTGTTTACATTTCTTCAAATTCCCATTTGTACCAAAACGGGACGATTTTCTTCCCAAAGTTTCAAAACTATAGTTACGACTATATATTGGTTGCATTCATTCCTAAAGTGGTTCAAAGCTATATTTAGAATATTATAATAATATATTCAACAATGGTTACTTCTTGGTCACCAATTTTGTCTACATTTCTCCAAATTCCCATTTGTACCAAAACGGGACGATTTTCTTCCCAAAGTTTCAAAACTATAGTTACGACTATATATTGGTTACATTCGTTTCTAAAGTGGTTCAAAGCTATATTAAGAATATTATACTAATATATTCAACATTGGTTACTCCTTGATCACCAATTTTGTCTACATTTCTTCAAATTTCCATTTGTACCAAAACGGGACGATTTTCTTCCCAAAGTTTCAAAACTATAGTTAGGACTATATATTGGTTAGAATCCATTCTAAAGGGGTTCAAAGCTATATTTAGACTATTATACTAATATATTGAACTTTGGTTACTCCTTGATCACCAATTTTGTCTACATTTCTTCAAATTCCCATTTGTACCAAAACGGGACGATTTCCTTCCCAAAGTTTCAAAACTATAGTTAGGACTATATATTGGTTAGAATCCTTTCTAAAGGGGTTCAATTCTATATTTAGACTAATATAGTAATATATTGAACTTTGGTTACTCCTTGGTCACCAATTTTGTTTACATTTCTTCAAATTCCCATTTGTACCAAAACGGGACGATTTTCTTCCCAAAGTTTCAAAACTATAGTTACGACTATATATTGGTTGCATTCATTCCTAAAGTGGTTCAAAGCTATATTTAGAATATTATAATAATATATTCAACAATGGTTACTTCTTGGTCACCAATTTTGTCTACATTTCTCCAAATTCCCATTTGTACCAAAACGGGACGATTTTCTTCCCAAAGTTTCAAAACTATAGTTACGACTATATATTGGTTACATTCGTTTCTAAAGTGGTTCAAAGCTATATTTAGAATATTATACTAATATATTCAACATTGGTTACTCCTTGATCACCAATTTTTTCTACATTTCCTCAAATTCCCATTTGTACCAAAACGGGACGATTTTCTTCCCAAAGTTTCAAAACTATAGTTACGACTATATATTTGTTGCATTCGTTCCTAAAGTGGTTCAAAGCTATATTTAGAATATTATAATAATATATTCAACATTGGTTACTTCTTGGTCACCAATGTTGTCTACATTTCTCCAAATTCCCATTTGTGCCAAAACGGGACGATTTCGTTCCAAAGTTTCAAAACTTTACTTAGGACTATATATTGGTTAGAATCCATTCTAAAGGGCTTCAAAGCTATATTTAGACTATTATACTAATATATTGAACTTTGGTTACTCTTTGGTCACCAATTTTGTCTACATTTCTTCAAATTTCAATTTGTACCAAAACGGGACGATTTCCTTCCCAAAGTTTCAAAACTATAGTTAGGACTATATATTGGTTAGAATCCTTTCTAAAGGGGTTCAAATCTATATTTAGACTAATATAGTAATATATTGAACTTTGGTTACTCCTTGGTCACCAATTTTGTTTACATTTCTTCAAATTCCCATTTGTACCAAAACGGGACGATTTTCTTCCCAAAGTTTCAAAACTATAGTTACGACTATATATTGGTTGCATTCATTCCTAAAGTGGTTCAAAGCTATATTTAGAATATTATAATAATATATTCAACAATGGTTACTTCTTGGTCACCAATTTTGTCTACATTTCTCCAAATTCCCATTTGTACCAAAACAGGACGATTTCGTTCCCAAAGTTTCAAAACTATACTTAGGACTATATATTGGTTAGAATCCATTCTGAAGGGCTTCAAAGCTATATTTAGACTATTATACTAATATATTGAACTTTGGTTACTCTTTGGTCACCAATTTGGTCTACATTTCTTCAAATTCCCATTTGCACCTAAACGGGACGATTTTCTTTCCAAAGTTTCAAAACTATAGTAAGGACTATATATTGGTTAGAATCCATTCTAAAGGGGTTCAAATCTATATTTAGACTAATATAGTAATATATTGAACTTTGGTTACTCCTTCGCCACCAATTTTGTTTACATTTCTTCAAATTCCCATTTGTACCAAAACGGGACGATTTTCTTCCCAAAGTTTCAAAACTATAGTTACGACTATATATTGGTTGCATTCATTCCTAAAGTGGTTCAAAGCTATATTTAGAATATTATAATAATATATTCAACAATGGTTACTTCTTGGTCACCAATTTTGTCTACATTTCTTCAAATTTCAATTTGTACCAAAACGGGACGATTTCCTTCCCAAAGTTTCAAAACTATAGTTAGGACTATATATTGGTTAGAATCCTTTCTAAAGGGGTTCAATTCTATATTTAGACTAATATAGTAATATATTGAACTTTGGTTACTCCTTGGTCTCCAATTTTGTTTACATTTCTTCAAATTCCCATTTGTACCAAAACGGGACGATTTTCTTCCTAAAATTTCAAAACTATAGTTACGACTATATATTGGTTGCATTCATTCCTAAAGTGGTTCAAAGCTTTATTTAGAATATTATAATAATATATTCAACAATGGTTACTTCTTGGTCACCAATTTTATCTACATTTCTCCAAATTCCCATTTGTACCAAAACGGGACGATTTTCTTCCCAAAGTTTCAAAACTATAGTTACGACTATATATTGGTTACATTCGTTTCTAAAGTGGTTCAAAGCTATATTTAGAATATTATACTAATATATTCAACATTGGTTACTCCTTGATCACCAATTTTGTCTACATTTCTTCAAATTTCCATTTGTACCAAAACGGGACGATTTTCTTCCCAAAGTTTCAAAACTATAGTTAGGACTATATATTGGTTAGAATCCATTCTAAAGGGGTTCAAAGCTATATTTAGAATATTATACTAATATATTCAACATTGGTTACTCCTTGATCACCAATTTTGTCTACATTTCTTCAAATTTCCATTTGTACCAAAACGGGACGATTTTCTTCCCAAAGTTTCAAAACTATAGTTAGGACTATATATTGGTTAGAATCCATTCTAAAGGGGTTCAAAGCTATATTTAGACTATTATACTAATATATTGAACTTTCGTTACTCCTTGATCACCAATTTTGTCTACATTTCTTCAAATTCCCATTTGTACCAAAACAGGACGATTTCGTTCCCAAAGTTTCAAAACTATACTTAGGACTATATATTGGTTAGAATCCATTCTGAATGGCTTCAAAGCTATATTTAGACTATTATACTAATATATTGAACTTTGGTTACTCTTTGGTCACCAATTTTGTCTACATTTCTTCAAATTTCAATTTGTACCAAAACGGGACGATTTCCTTCCCAAAGTTTCAAAACTATAGTTAGGACTATATATTGGTTAGAATCCTTTCTAAAGGGGTTCAAATCTATATTTAGACTAATATAGTAATATATTGAACTTTGGTTACTCCTTGGTCACCAATTTTGTTTACATTTCTTCAAATTCCCATTTGTACCAAAACGGGACGATTTTCTTCCCAAAGTTTCAAAACTATAGTTACGACTATATATTGGTTGCATTCATTCCTAAAGTGGTTCAAAGCTATATTTAGAATATTATAATAATATATTCAACAATGGTTACTTCTTGGTCACCAATTTTGTCTACATTTCTCCAAATTCCCATTTGTACCAAAACGGGACGATTTTCTTCCCAAAGTTTCAAAACTATAGTTACGACTATATATTGGTTACATTCGTTTCTAAAGTGGTTCAAAGCTATATTTAGAATATTATACTAATATATTCAACATTGGTTACTCCTTGATCACCAATTTTGTCTACATTTCTTCAAATTTCCATTTGTACCAAAACGGGACGATTTTCTTCCTAAAGTTTCAAAACTATAGTTAGGACTATATATTGGTTAGAATCCATTCTAAAGGGGTTCAAAGCTATATTTAGACTATTATACCAATATATTGAACTTTGGTTACTCCTTGATGACCAATTTTGTCTACATTTCTTCAAATTCCCATTTGTACCAAAACAGGACGATTTCGTTCCCAAAGTTTCAAAACTATACTTAGGACTATAAATTGGTTAGAATCCATTCTAAAGGGCTTCAAAGCTATATTTAGACTATTATACTAATATATTGAACTTTGGTTACTCCTTGATCACCAATTTTGTCTACATTTCTTCAAATTCCCATTTGTACCAAAACGGGACGATTTCGTTCCCAAAGTTTCAAAACTTTACTTAGGACTATATATTGGTTAGAATCCATTCTAAAGGGCTTCAAATCTATATTTAGACTATTATACTAATATATTGAACTTTGGTTACTCCATGATCACCAATTTTGTCTACACTTCTTCAAATTCCCATTTGTACAAAAACGGGACGATTTCGTTCCCAAAGTTTCAAAACTATACTTAGGACTATATATTGGTTAGAATCCATTCTAAAGGGCTTCAAAGCTATATTTAGACTATTATACTAATATATTGAACTTTGGTTACTCTTTGGTCACCAATTTTGTCTACATTTCTTCAAATTTCAATTTGTACCAAAACGGGACGATTTCCTTCCCAAAGTTTCAAAACTATAGTTAGGACTATATATTGGTTAGAATCCTTTCTAAAGGGGTTCAAATCTATATTTAGACTAATATAGTAATATATTGAACTTTGGTTACTCCTTGGTCACCAATTTTGTTTACATTTCTTCAAATTCCCATTTGTACCAAAACGGGACGATTTTCTTCCCAAAGTTTCAAAACTATAGTTACGACTATATATTGGTTGCATTCATTCCTAAAGTGGTTCAAAGCTATATTTAGAATATTATAATAATATATTCAACAATGGTTACTTCTTGGTCACCAATTTTGTCTACATTTCTCCAAATTCCCATTTGTACCAAAACGGGACGATTTTCTTCCCAAAGTTTCAAAACTATAGTTACGACTATATATTGGTTACATTCGTTTCTAAAGTGGTTCAAAGCTATATTTAGAATATTATACTAATATATTCAACATTGGTTACTCCTTGATCACCAATTTTGTCTACATTTCTTCAAATTTCCATTTGTACCAAAACGGGACGATTTTCTTCCTAAAGTTTCAAAACTATAGTTAGGACTATATATTGGTTAGAATCCATTCTAAAGGGGTTCAAAGCTATATTTAGACTATTATACCAATATATTGAACTTTGGTTACTCCTTGATGACCAATTTTGTCTACATTTCTTCAAATTCCCATTTGTACCAAAACAGGACGATTTCGTTCCCAAAGTTTCAAAACTATAGTTAGGACTATATATTGGTTAGAATCCATTCTAAAGGGGTTCAAAGCTATATTTAGAATATTATACTAATATATTCAACATTGGTTACTCCTTGATCACCAATTTTGTCTACATTTCTTCAAATTTCCATTTGTACCAAAACGGGACGATTTTCTTCCCAAAGTTTCAAAACTATAGTTAGGACTATATATTGGTTAGAATCCATTCTAAAGGGGTTCAAAGCTATATTTAGACTATTATACTAATATATTGAACTTTCGTTACTCCTTGATCACCAATTTTGTCTACATTTCTTCAAATTCCCATTTGTACCAAAACAGGACGATTTCGTTCCCAAAGTTTCAAAACTATACTTAGGACTATATATTGGTTAGAATCCATTCTGAATGGCTTCAAAGCTATATTTAGACTATTATACTAATATATTGAACTTTGGTTACTCTTTGGTCACCAATTTTGTCTACATTTCTTCAAATTTCAATTTGTACCAAAACGGGACGATTTCCTTCCCAAAGTTTCAAAACTATAGTTAGGACTATATATTGGTTAGAATCCTTTCTAAAGGGGTTCAAATCTATATTTAGACTAATATAGTAATATATTGAACTTTGGTTACTCCTTGGTCACCAATTTTGTTTACATTTCTTCAAATTCCCATTTGTACCAAAACGGGACGATTTTCTTCCCAAAGTTTCAAAACTATAGTTACGACTATATATTGGTTGCATTCATTCCTAAAGTGGTTCAAAGCTATATTTAGAATATTATAATAATATATTCAACAATGGTTACTTCTTGGTCACCAATTTTGTCTACATTTCTCCAAATTCCCATTTGTACCAAAACGGGACGATTTTCTTCCCAAAGTTTCAAAACTATAGTTACGACTATATATTGGTTACATTCGTTTCTAAAGTGGTTCAAAGCTATATTTAGAATATTATACTAATATATTCAACATTGGTTACTCCTTGATCACCAATTTTGTCTACATTTCTTCAAATTTCCATTTGTACCAAAACGGGACGATTTTCTTCCTAAAGTTTCAAAACTATAGTTAGGACTATATATTGGTTAGAATCCATTCTAAAGGGGTTCAAAGCTATATTTAGACTATTATACCAATATATTGAACTTTGGTTACTCCTTGATGACCAATTTTGTCTACATTTCTTCAAATTCCCATTTGTACCAAAACAAGACGATTTCGTTCCCAAAGTTTCAAAACTATACTTAGGACTATAAATTGGTTAGAATCCATTCTAAAGGGCTTCAAAGCTATATTTAGACTATTATACTAATATATTGAACTTTGGTTACTCCTTGATCACAAATTTTGTCTACATTTCTTCAAATTTCCATTTGTACCAAAACAGGACGATTTTCTTCCCAAAGTTTCAAATCTATATTTAGGACTATATATTGGTTAGAATCCATTCTAAAGGGGTTCAAAGCTATATTTAGACTATTATACTAATATATTGAACTTTGGTTACTCCTTGATCACCAATTTTGTCTACATTTCTTCAAATTCCCATTTGTACCAAAACGGGACGATTTCGTTCCCAAAGTTTCAAAACTTTACTTAGGACTATATATTGGTTAGAATCCATTCTAAAGGGCTTCAAAGCTATATTTAGACTATTATACTAATATATTGAACTTTGGTTACTCCTTGGTCACCAATTTTGTTTACATTTCTTCAAATTCCCATTTGTACCAAAACGGGACGATTTTCTTCCCAAAGTTTCAAAACTATAGTTACGACTATATATTGGTTGCATTCATTCCTAAAGTGGTTCAAAGCTATATTTAGAATATTATAATAATATATTCAACAATGGTTACTTCTTGGTCACCAATTTTGTGTACATTTCTCCAAATTCCCATTTGTACCAAAACGGGACGATTTTCTTCCCAAAGTTTCAAAACTATAGTTACGACTATATATTGGTTACATTCGTTTCTAAAGTGGTTCAAAGCTATATTTAGAATATTATACTAATATATTCAACATTGGTTACTCCTTGATCACCAATTTTTTCTACATTTCCTCAAATTCCCATTTGTACCAAAACGGGACGATTTTCTTCCCAAAGTTTCAAAACTATAGTTACGACTATATATTGGTTGCATTCGTTCCTAAAGTGGTTCAAAGCTATATTTAGAATATTATAATAATATATTCAACATTGGTTACTTCTTGGTCACCAATGTTGTCTACATTTCTCCAAATTCCCATTTGTGCCAAAACGGGACGATTTCGTTCCCAAAGTTTCAAAACTTTACTTAGGACTATATATTGGTTAGAATCCATTCTAAAGGGCTTCAAAGCTATATTTAGACTATTATACTAATATATTGAACTTTGGTTACTCTTTGGTCACCAATTTTGTCTACATTTCTTCAAATTTCAATTTGTACCAAAACGGGACGATTTCCTTCCCAAAGTTTCAAAACTATAGTTAAGACTATATATTGGTTAGAATTCTTTCTAAAGGGGTTCAAATCTATATTTAGACTAATATAGTAATATATTGAACTTTGGTTACTCCTTGGTCACCAATTTTGTTTACATTTCTTCAAATTCCCATTTGTACCAAAACGGGACGATTTTCTTCCCAAAGTTTCAAAACTATAGTTACGACTATATATTGGTTGCATTCATTCCTAAAGTGGTTCAAAGCTATATTTAGAATATTATAATAATATATTCAACAATGGTTACTTCTTGGTCACCAATTTTGTCTACATTTCTCCAAATTCCCATTTGTACCAAAACGGGACGATTTTCTTCCCAAAGTTTCAAAACTATAGTTACGACTATATATTGGTTACATTCGTTTCTAAAGTGGTTCAAAGCTATATTTAGAATATTATACTAATATATTCAACATTGGTTACTCCTTGATCACCAATTTTGTCTACATTTCTTCAAATTTCCATTTGTACCAAAACGGGACGATTTTCTTCCCAAAGTTTCAAAACTATAGTTAGGACTATATATTGGTTAGAATCCATTCTAAAGGGGTTCAAAGCTATATTTAGACTATTATACTAATATATTGAACTTTGGTTACTCCTTGATCACCAATTTTGTCTACATTTCTTCAAATTCCCATTTGTACCAAAACAGGTCGATTTCGTTCCCAAAGTTTCAAAACTATACTTAGGACTATATATTGGTTAGAATCCATTCTGAAGGGCTTCAAAGCTATATTTAGACTATTATACTAATATATTGAACTTTGGTTACTCTTTGGTAACCAATTTGGTCTACATTTCTTCAAATTCCCATTTGCACCTAAACGGGACGATTTTCTTTCCAAAGTTTCAAAACTATAGTAAGGACTATATATTGGTTAGAATCCATTCTAAAGGGGTTCAAATCTATAATAAGACTAATATAGTAATATATTGAACTTTGGTTACTCCTTCGCCACCAATTTTGTTTACATTTCTTCAAATTCCCATTTGTACCAAAACGGAACGATTTTCTTCCCAAAGTTTCAAAACTATAGTTACGACTATATATTGGTTGCATTCATTCCTAAAGTGGTTCAAAGCTATATTTAGACTATTATAATAATATATTCAACAATGGTTACTTCTTGGTCACCAATTTTGTCTACATTTCTTCAAATTTCAATTTGTACCAAAACGGGACGATTTCCTTCCCAAAGTTTCAAAACTATAGTTAGGACTATATATTGGTTAGAATCCTTTCTAAAGGGGTTCAATTCTATATTTAGACTAATATAGTAATATATTGAACTTTGGTTACTCCTTGGTCACCAATTTTGTTTACATTTCTTCAAATTCCCATTTGTACCAAAACGGGACGATTTTCTTCCCAAAGTTTCAAAACTATAGTTACGACTATATATTGGTTGCATTCATTCCTAAAGTGGTTCAAAGCTATATTTAGAATATTATAATAATATATTCAACAATGGTTACTTCTTGGTCACCAATTTTGTCTACATTTCTCCAAATTCCCATTTGTACCAAAACGGGACGATTTTCTTCCCAAAGTTTCAAAACTATAGTTACGACTATATATTGGTTACATTCGTTTCTAAAGTGGTTCAAAGCTATATTTAGAATATTATACTAATATATTCAACATTGGTTACTCCTTGATCACCAATTTTGTCTACATTTCTTCAAATTTCCATTTGTACCAAAACGGGACGATTTTCTTCCTAAAGTTTCAAAACTATAGTTAGGACTATATATTGGTTAGAATCCATTCTAAAGGGGTTCAAAGCTATATTTAGACTATTATACCAATATATTGAACTTTGGTTACTCCTTGATGACCAATTTTGTCTACATTTCTTCAAATTCCCATTTGTACCAAAACAGGACGATTTCGTTCCCAAAGTTTCAAAACTATACTTAGGACTATAAATTGGTTAGAATCCATTCTAAAGGGCTTCAAAGCTATATTTAGACTATTATACTAATATATTGAACTTTGGTTACTCCTTGATCACCAATTTTGTCTACATTTCTTCAAATTCCCATTTGTACCAAAACGGGACGATTTCGTTCCCAAAGTTTCAAAACTTTACTTAGGACTATATATTGGTTAGAATCCATTCTAAAGGGCTTCAAATCTATATTTAGACTATTATACTAATATATTGAACTTTGGTTACTCCATGATCACCAATTTTGTCTACACTTCTTCAAATTCCCATTTGTACAAAAACGGGACGATTTCGTTCCCAAAGTTTCAAAACTATACTTAGGACTATATATTGGTTAGAATCCATTCTAAAGGGCTTCAAAGCTATATTTAGACTATTATACTAATATATTGAACTTTGGTTACTCTTTGGTCACCAATTTTGTCTACATTTCTTCAAATTTCAATTTGTACCAAAACGGGACGATTTCCTTCCCAAAGTTTCAAAACTATAGTTAGGACTATATATTGGTTAGAATCCCTTCTAAAGGGGTTCAAATCTATATTTAGACTATTATAGTAATATATTGAACTTTGGTTACTCCTTGGTTACCAATTTTGTTTACATTTCTTCAAATTCCCATTTGTACCAAAACGGGACGATTTTCTTCCCAAAGTTTCAAAACTATAGTTACGACTATATATTGGTTGCATTCATTCCTAAAGTGGTTCAAAGCTATATTTAGAATATTATAATAATATATTCAACATTGGTTACTTCTTGGTCACCAATTTGGTCTACATTTCTCCAAATTCCCATTTGTACCAAAACGGGACGATTTTCTTCCCAAAGTTTCAAAACTATAGTTACGACTATATATTGGTTACATTCGGTTCTAAAGTGGTTCAAAGCTATATTTAGAATATTATACTAATATATTCAACATTGGTTACTCCTTGATCACAAATTTTGTCTACATTTCTTCAAATTCCCATTTGTACCAAAACGGGACGATTTTCTTCCCAAAGTTTCAAAACTATAGTTACGACTATATATTGGTTGCATTCATTCCTAAAGTGGTTCAAAGCTATATTTAGAATATTATAATAATATATTCAACATTGGTTACTTCTTGGTCACCAATTTGGTCTACATTTCTCCAAATTCCCATTTGTACCAAAACGGGACGATTTTCTTCCCAAAGTTTCAAAACTATAGTTACGACTATATATTGGTTACATTCGTTTCTAAAGTGGTTCAAAGCTATATTTAGAATATTATACTAATATATTCAACATTGGTTACTCCTTGATCACAAATTTTGTCTACATTTCTTCAAATTTCCATTTGTACCAAAACAGGACGATTTTCTTCCCAAAGTTTCAAATCTATATTTAGGACTATATATTGGTTAGAATCCATTCTAAAGGGGTTCAAAGCTATATTTAGACTATTATACTAATATATTGAACTTTGGTTACTCCTTGATCACCAATTTTGTCTACATTTCTTCAAATTCCCATTTGTACCAAAACGGGACGATTTCGTTCCCAAAGTTTCAAAACTTTACTTAGGACTATATATTGGTTAGAATCCATTCTAAAGGGCTTCAAAGCTATATTTAGACTATTATACTAATATATTGAACTTTGGTTACTCCTTGGTCACCAATTTTGTTTACATTTCTTCAAATTCCCATTTGTACCAAAACGGGACGATTTTCTTCCCAAAGTTTCAAAACTATAGTTACGACTATATATTGGTTGCATTCATTCCTAAAGTGGTTCAAAGCTATATTTAGAATATTATAATAATATATTCAACAATGGTTACTTCTTGGTCACCAATTTTGTGTACATTTCTCCAAATTCCCATTTGTACCAAAACGGGACGATTTTCTTCCCAAAGTTTCAAAACTATAGTTACGACTATATATTGGTTACATTCGTTTCTAAAGTGGTTCAAAGCTATATTTAGAATATTATACTAATATATTCAACATTGGTTACTCCTTGATCACCAATTTTTTCTACATTTCCTCAAATTCCCATTTGTACCAAAACGGGACGATTTTCTTCCCAAAGTTTCAAAACTATAGTTACGACTATATATTGGTTGCATTCGTTCCTAAAGTGGTTCAAAGCTATATTTAGAATATTATAATAATATATTCAACATTGGTTACTTCTTGGTCACCAATGTTGTCTACATTTCTCCAAATTCCCATTTGTGCCAAAACGGGACGATTTCGTTCCCAAAGTTTCAAAACTTTACTTAGGACTATATATTGGTTAGAATCCATTCTAAAGGGCTTCAAAGCTATATTTAGACTATTATACTAATATATTGAACTTTGGTTACTCTTTGGTCACCAATTTTGTCTACATTTCTTCAAATTTCAATTTGTACCAAAACGGGACGATTTCCTTCCCAAAGTTTCAAAACTATAGTTAAGACTATATATTGGTTAGAATTCTTTCTAAAGGGGTTCAAATCTATATTTAGACTAATATAGTAATATATTGAACTTTGGTTACTCCTTGGTCACCAATTTTGTTTACATTTCTTCAAATTCCCATTTGTACCAAAACGGGACGATTTTCTTCCCAAAGTTTCAAAACTATAGTTACGACTATATATTGGTTGCATTCATTCCTAAAGTGGTTCAAAGCTATATTTAGAATATTATAATAATATATTCAACAATGGTTACTTCTTGGTCACCAATTTTGTCTACATTTCTCCAAATTCCCATTTGTACCAAAACGGGACGATTTTCTTCCCAAAGTTTCAAAACTATAGTTACGACTATATATTGGTTACATTCGTTTCTAAAGTGGTTCAAAGCTATATTTAGAATATTATACTAATATATTCAACATTGGTTACTCCTTGATCACCAATTTTGTCTACATTTCTTCAAATTTCCATTTGTACCAAAACGGGACGATTTTCTTCCCAAAGTTTCAAAACTATAGTTAGGACTATATATTGGTTAGAATCCATTCTAAAGGGGTTCAAAGCTATATTTAGACTATTATACTAATATATTGAACTTTGGTTACTCCTTGATCACCAATTTTGTCTACATTTCTTCAAATTCCCATTTGTACCAAAACAGGACGATTTCGTTCCCAAAGTTTCAAAACTATACTTAGGACTATATATTGGTTAGAATCCATTCTGAAGGGCTTCAAAGCTATATTTAGACTATTATACTAATATATTGAACTTTGGTTACTCTTTGGTAACCAATTTGGTCTACATTTCTTCAAATTCCCATTTGCACCTAAACGGGACGATTTTCTTTCCAAAGTTTCAAAACTATAGTAAGGACTATATATTGGTTAGAATCCATTCTAAAGGGGTTCAAATCTATAATAAGACTAATATAGTAATATATTGAACTTTGGTTACTCCTTCGCCACCAATTTTGTTTACATTTCTTCAAATTCCCATTTGTACCAAAACGGAACGATTTTCTTCCCAAAGTTTCAAAACTATAGTTACGACTATATATTGGTTGCATTCATTCCTAAAGTGGTTCAAAGCTATATTTAGACTATTATAATAATATATTCAACAATGGTTACTTCTTGGTCACCAATTTTGTCTACATTTCTTCAAATTTCAATTTGTACCAAAACGGGACGATTTCCTTCCCAAAGTTTCAAAACTATAGTTAGGACTATATATTGGTTAGAATCCTTTCTAAAGGGGTTCAATTCTATATTTAGACTAATATAGTAATATATTGAACTTTGGTTACTCCTTGGTCACCAATTTTGTTTACATTTCTTCAAATTCCCATTTGTACCAAAACGGGACGATTTTCTTCCCAAAGTTTCAAAACTATAGTTACGACTATATATTGGTTGCATTCATTCCTAAAGTGGTTCAAAGCTATATTTAGAATATTATAATAATATATTCAACAATGGTTACTTCTTGGTCACCAATTTTATCTACATTTCTCCAAATTCCCATTTGTACCAAAACGGGACGATTTTCTTCCCAAAGTTTCAAAACTATAGTAACGACTATATATTGGTTACATTCGTTTCTAAAGTGGTTCAAAGCTATATTTAGAATATTATACTAATATATTCAACATTGGTTACTCCTTGATCACCAATTTTGTCTACATTTCTTCAAATTTCCATTTGTACCAAAACGGGACGATTTTCTTCCCAAAGTTTCAAAACTATAGTTACGACTATATATTGGTTACATTCGTTTCTAAAGTGGTTCAAAGCTATATTTAGAATATTATACTAATATATTCAACATTGGTTACTCCTTGATCACCAATTTTGTCTACATTTCTTCAAATTTCCATTTGTACCAAACGGGACGATTTTCTTCCCAAAGTTTCAAAACTATAGTTAGGACTGTATATTGGTTAGAATCCATTCTAAAGGGGTTCAAAGCTATATTTAGACTATTATACTAATATATTGAACTTTGGTTACTCCTTGATCACCAATTTTGTCTACATTTCTTCAAATTCCCATTTGTACCAAAACAGGACGATTTCGTTCCCAAAGTTTCAAAACTATACTTAGGACTATAAATTGGTTAGAATCCATTCTAAAGGGCTTCAAAGCTATATTTAGGCTATTATACTAATATATTGAACTTTGGTTACTCTTTGGTCACCATTTTTGTCTACATTTCTTCAAATTTCAATTTGTACCAAAACGGGACGATTTCGTTCCCAAAGTTTCAAAACTATAGTTAGGACTATATATTGGTTAGAATCCCTTCTAAAGGGGTTCAAATCTATATTTAGACTATTATAGTAATATATTCAACTTTGGTTACTCCTTGGTCACCAATTTTGTTTACATTTCTTCAAATTCCCATTTGTACCAAAACGGGACGATTTTCTTCCCAAAGTTTCAAAACTATAGTTAGGACTATATATTGGTTAGAATCCATTCTAAAGGGGTTCAAAGCTATATTTAGAATATTATACTAATATATTCAACATTGGTTACTCCTAGATCACCAATTTTGTCTACATTTCTTCAAATTTCCATTTGTACCAAAACGGGACGATTTTCTTCCCAAAGTTTCAAAACTATAGTTAGGACTATATATTGGTTAGAATCCATTCTAAAGGGGTTCAAAGCTATATTTAGACTATTATACTAATATATTGAACTTTGGTTACTCCTTGATCACCAATTTTGTCTACATTTCTTCAAATTCCCATTTGTACCAAAACAGGACGATTTCGTTCCCAAAGTTTCAAAACTATACTTAGGACTATATATTGGTTAGAATCCATTCTGAAGGACTTCAAAGCTATATTTAGACTATTATACTAATATATTGAACTTTGGTTACTCTTTGGTCACCAATTTTGTCTACATTTCTTCAAATTTCAATTTGTACCAAAACGGGACGATTTCCTTCCCAAAGTTTCAAAACTATAGTTAGGACTATATATTGGTTAGAATCCTTTCTAAAGGGGTTCAAATCTATATTTAGACTAATATAGTAATATATTGAACCTTGGTTACTCCTTCGTCACCAATTTTGTTTACATTTCTTCAAATTCCCATTTGTACCAAAACGGGACGATTTTCTTCCCAAAGTTTCAAAACTATAGTTACGACTATATATTGGTTGCATTCATTCCTAAAGTGGTTCAAAGCTATATTTAGAATATTATAATAATATATTCAACAATGGTTACTTCTTGGTCACCAATTTTGTCTACATTTCTCCAAATTCCCATTTGTACCAAAACGGGACGATTTTCTTCCCAAAGTTTCAAAACTATAGTTACGACTATATATTGGTTACATTCGTTTCTAAAGTGGTTCAAAGCTATATTTAGAATATTATACTAATATATTCAACATTGGTTACTCCTTGATCACCAATTTTGTCTACATTTCTTCAAATTTCCATTTGTACCAAAACGGGACGATTTTCTTCCCAAAGTTTCAAAACTATAGTTAGGACTATATATTGGTTAGAATCCATTCTAAAGGGGTTCAAAGCTATATTTAGACTATTATACTAATATATTGAACTTTGGTTACTCCTTGATCACCAATTTTGTCTACATTTCTTCAAATTCCCATTTGTACCAAAACAGGACGATTTCGTTCCCAAAGTTTCAAAACTATACTTAGGACTATATATTGGTTAGAATCCATTCTAAAGGGCTTCAAAGCTATATTTAGACTATTATACTAATATAATGACCTTTGGTTACTCCTTGGTCACCAATTTGGTCTACATTTCTTCAAATTCCCATTTGCACCTAAACGGGACGATTTTCTTTCCAAAGTTTCAAAACTATAGTTAGGACTATATATTGGTTAGAATCCATTCTAAAGGGGTTCAAAGCTTAATTTAGACCATTATACTAATATATTGAACTTTGGTTACTCCTTGGTCACCAATTTTGTCTACATTTCTTCAAATTTCCATTTGTAACAAAACGGGACGATTTTCTTCCCAAAGTTTCAAAACTATAGTTAGGACTATATATTGGTTAGAATCCATTCTAAAGGGGTTCAAAGCTTAATTTAGACCATTATACTAATAAATTGAACTTTGGTTACTCCTTGGTCACCAATTTTGTCTACATTTCTTCAAATTTCCATTTGTAACAAAACGGGACGATTTTCTTCCCAAAGTTTCAAAACTATAGTTAGGACTATATATTGGTTAGAATCCATTATAAAGGGGTTCAAAGCTATATTTAAACTAATATACTAATATAATGACCTTTGGTTACTCCTTGGTCACCAATTTGGTCTACATTTCTTCAAATTCCCATTTGCACCTAAATGGGACGATTTTCTTTCCAAAGTTTCAAAACTATAGTTAGGACTATATATTGGTTAGAATCCATTCTAAAGGGCTTCAAAGCTATATTTAGACTATTATACTAATATATTGAACTTTGGTTACTCTTTGGTCACCAATTTTAACTACATTTCTTCAAATTTCAGTTTGTACCAAAACGGGACGATTTCCTTCCCAAAGTTTCAAAACTATAGTTAGGACTATATATTGGTTAGAATCCATTCTAAAGGGGTTCAAACCTATATTTAGACTATTATAGTAATATATTGAACTTTGGTTACTCCTTGGTCACCAATTTTGTTTACATTTCTTCAAATTCCCATTTGTACCAAAACGGGACGATTTTCTTCCCAAAGTTTCAAAACTATAGTTACGACTATATATTGGTTGCATTCATTCCTAAAGTGGTTCAAAGCTATATTTAGAATATTATACTAATATATTCAACATTGGTTACTACTTGATCACCAATTTTGTCTACATTTCTTCAAATTCCCATTTGTACCAAAACGGGACGATTTTCTATCCAAAGTTTCAAAACTATACTTAGGACTATATATTGGTTAGAATCCATTCTAAAGGGCTTCAAAGCTATATTTAAACTATTTTACTAATATATTGAACTTTGGTAACTCCTTGGTCACCAATTTTGTCTACATTTCTTAAAATATCCATTTGTACCAAAACGAGACGATTTTCTTCCCAAAGTTTCAAAACTATAGTTAGGACTATATATTGGTTAGAATCCATTCTAAAGGGGTTCAAAGCTATATTTAAACTATTATACTAATATAATGACCTTTGGTTACTCCTTGGTCACCAATTTGGTCTACATTTCTTCAAATTCCCATTTGCACCTAAACGGGACGATTTTCTTTCCAAAGCTTCAAAACTATAGTTAGGACTATATATTGGTTAGAATCCATTCTAAAGGGGTTCAAAGCTTAATTTAGACTATTATACTAATATATTGATCTTTGGTTACTCCTTGGTCACCAATTTTGTCTACATTTCTTCAAATTTCCATTTGTACCAAAACGGGACGATTTTCTTCCCAAAGTTTCAAAACTATAGTTAGGACTATATATTGGTTAGAATCCATTATAAAGGGGTTCAAAGCTATATTTAAACTAATATACTAATATAATGACCTTTGGTTACTCCTTGGTCACCAATTTGGTCTACATTTCTTCAAATTCCCATTTGCACCTAAACGGGACGATTTTCTTTCCAAAGTTTCAAAACTATAGTTAGGACTATATATTGGTTAGAATCCATTCTAAAGGGCTTCAAAGCTATATTTAGACTATTATACTAATATATTGAACTTTGGTTACTCTTTGGTCACCAATTTTGTCTACATTTCTTCAAATTTCAGTTTGTACCAAAACGGGACGATTTCCTTCCCAAAGTTTCAAAACTATAGTTAGGACTATATATTGGTTAGAATCCATTCTAAAGGGGTTCAAACCTATATTTAGACTATTATAGTAATATATTGAACTTTGGTTACTCCTTGGTCACCAATTTTGTTTACATTTCTTCAAATTCCCATTTGTACCAAAACGGGACGATTTTCTTCCCAAAGTTTCAAAACTATAGTTACGACTATATATTGGTTGCATTCATTCCTAAAGTGGTTCAAAGCTATATTTAGAATATTATACTAATATATTCAACATTGGTTACTACTTGATCACCAATTTTGTCTACATTTCTTCAAATTCCCATTTGTACCAAAACGGGACAATTTTCTTCCCAAAGTTTCAAAACTATACTTAGGACTATATATTGGTTAGAATCCATTCTAAAGGGCTTCAAAGCTATATTTAGACTATTTTACTAATATATTGAACTTTGGTAACTCCTTGGTCACCAATTTTGTCTACATTTCTTCAAATATCCATTTGTACCAAAACGAGACGATTTTCTTCCCAAAGTTTCAAAACTATAGTTAGGACTATATATTGGTTAGAATCCATTCTAAAGGGGTTCAAAGCTATATTTAAACTATTATACTAATATAATGACCTTTGGTTACTCCTTGGTCACCAATTTGGTCTACATTTCTTCAAATTCCCATTTGCACCTAAACGGGACGATTTTCTTTCCAAAGTTTCAAAACTATAGTTAGGACTATATATTGGTTAGAATCCATTCTAAAGGGGTTCAAAGCTTAATTTAGACTATTATACTAATATATTGAACTTTGGTTACTCCTTGGTCACCAATTTTGTCTACATTTCTTCAAATTTCCATTTGTACCAAAACGGGACGATTTTCTTTCCAAAGTTTCAAAACTATAGTTAGGACTATATATTGGTTAGAATCCATTCTAAAGGGCTTCAAAGCTATATTTAGACGATTATACTAATATATTGATCTTTGGTTACTCCTTGGTCACCAATTTTGTCTACATTTCTTCAAATTTCCGTTTGTACCAAAACGGGACGATTTTCTTCCCAAAGTTTCAAAACTATAGTTAGGACTATATATTGGTTAGAATCCATTCTAAAGGGGTTCAAAGCTATATTTAGACTATTATACTAATATATTGAACTTCGGTTACTCCTTGATCACCAATTTTGTCTACATTTCTTCAAATTCCCATTTGCACCTAAACGGGACGATTTTCTTTCCAAAGTTTCAAAACTATAGTTAGGACTATATATTGGTTAGAATCCATTCTAAAGGGGTTCAAAGCTATATTTAGACTATTATACTAATATATTGAACTTTGGTTACTCTTTGGTCACCAATTTTGTTTACATTTCTTCAAATTTCAATTTGTACCAAAACGGGACGATTTCCTTCCCAAAGTTTCAAAACTATAGTTAGGACTATATATTGGTTAGAATCCCTTCTAAAGGGGTTCAAATCTATATTTAGACTATTATAGTAATATATTGAACTTTGGTTACTCCTTGGTCTCCAATTTTGTTTACATTTCTTCAAATTCCCATTTGTACCAAAACGGGACGATTTTCTTCCCAAAGTTTCAAAACTATAGTTACGACTATATATTGGTTGCATTCATTCCTAAAGTGGTTCAAAGCTATATTTAGAATATTATACTAATATATTCAACATTGGTTACTACTTGATCACCAATTTTGTCTACATTTCTTCAAATTCCCATTTGTACCAAAACGGGACGATTTTCTTCCCAAAGTTTCAAAACTATAGTTACGACTATATATTGGTTGCATTCATTCCTAAAGTGGTTCAAAGCTATATTTAGAATATTATACTAATATATTCAACATTGGTTACTACTTGATCACCAATTTTGTCTACATTTCTTCAAATTCCCATTTGTACCAAAACGGGACGATTTTCTATCCAAAGTTTCAAAACTATTCTTAGGACTATATATTGGTTAGAATTCATTCTAAAGGGCTTCAAAGCTATATTTAAACTATTTTACTAATATATTGAACTTTGGTAACTCCTTGGTCACCAATTTTGTCTACATTTCTTAAAATATCCATTTGTACCAAAACGAGACGATTTTCTTCCCAAAGTTTCAAAACTATAGTTAGGACTATATATTGGTTAGAATCCATTCTAAAGGGGTTCAAAGCTATATTTAAACTATTATACTAATATAATGACCTTTGGTTACTCCTTGGTCACCAATTTGGTCTACATTTCTTCAAATTCCCATTTGCACCTAAACGGGACGATTTTCTTTCCAAAGCTTCAAAACTATAGTTAGGACTATATATTGGTTAGAATCCATTCTAAAGGGGTTCAAAGCTTAATTTAGACTATTATACTAATATATTGATCTTTGGTTACTCCTTGGTCACCAATTTTGTCTACATTTCTTCAAATTTCCATTTGTACCAAAACGGGACGATTTTCTTCCCAAAGTTTCAAAACTATAGTTAGGACTATATATTGGTTAGAATCCATTATAAAGGGGTTCAAAGCTATATTTAAACTAATATACTAATATAATGACCTTTGGTTACTCCTTGGTCACCAATTTGGTCTACATTTCTTCAAATTCCCATTTGCACCTAAACGGGACGATTTTCTTTCCAAAGTTTCAAAACTATAGTTAGGACTATATATTGGTTAGAATCCATTCTAAAGGGCTTCAAAGCTATATTTAGACTATTATACTAATATATTGAACTTTGGTTACTCTTTGGTTACCAATTTTGTCTACATTTCTTCAAATTTCAGTTTGTACCAAAACGGGACGATTTCCTTCCCAAAGTTTCAAAACTATAGTTAGGACTATATATTGGTTAGAATCCCTTCTAAAGGGGTTCAAATCTATATTTAGACTATTATAGTAATATATTTGAACTTTGGTTACTCCTTGGTCTCCAATTTTGTTTACATTTCTTCAAATTCCCATTTGTACCAAAACGGGACGATTTTCTTCCCAAAGTTTCAAAACTATAGTTACGACTATATATTGGTTGCATTCATTCCTAAAGTGGTTCAAAGCTATATTTAGAATATTATACTAATATATTCAACATTGGTTACTACTTGATCACCAATTTTGTCTACATTTCTTCAAATTCCCATTTGTACCAAAACGGGACGATTTTCTTCCCAAAGTTTCAAAACTATAGTTACGACTATATATTGGTTGCATTCATTCCTAAAGTGGTTCAAAGCTATATTTAGAATATTATACTAATATATTCAACATTGGTTACTACTTGATCACCAATTTTGTCTACATTTCTTCAAATTCCCATTTGTACCGAAACGGGACGATTTTCTTCCCAAAGTTTCAAAACTATACTTAGGACTATATATTGGTTAGAATCCATTCTAAAGGGCTTCAAAGCTTTATTTAGACTATTTTACTAATATATTGAACTTTGGTAACTCCTTGGTCACCAATTTGTCTACATTTCTTCAAATATCCATTTGTACCAAAACGAGACGATTTTCTTCCCAAAGTTTCAAAACTATAGTTAGGACTATATATTGGTTAGAATCCATTCTAAAGGGGTTCAAAGCTATATTTAGACTATTTTACTAATATATTGAACTTTGGTAACTCCTTGGTCACCAATTTTGTCTACATTTCTTCAAATATCCATTTGTACCAACACGAGACGATTTTCTTCCCAAAGTTTCAAAACTATAGTTAGGACTATATATTGGTTAGAATCCATTCTAAAGGGGTTCAAAGCTTAATTTAGACTATTATACTAATATATTGAACTTTGGTTACTCCTTGGTCACCAATTTTGTCTACATTTCTTCAAATTTCCATTTGTACCAAAACGGGACGATTTTCTTCCTAAAGTTTCAAAACTATAGTTAGGACTATATATTGGTTAGAATCCATTATAAAGGGGTTCAAAGCTATATTTAAACTAATATACTAATATAATGACCTTTGGTTACTCCTTGGTCACCAATTTGGTCTACATTTCTTCAAATTCCCATTTGCACCTAAACGGGACGATTTTCTTTCCAAAGTTTCAAAACTATAGTTAGGACTATATATTGGTTAGAATCCATTCTAAAGGGCTTCAAAGCTATATTTAGACTATTATACTAATATATTGATCTTTGGTTACTCCTTGGTCACCAATTTTGTCTACATTTCTTCAAATTTCTGTTTGTACCAAAACGGGACGATTTTCTTCCCAAAGTTTCAAAACTATAGTTAGGACTATATATTGGTTAGAATCCATTCTAAAGGGGTTCAAACCTATATTTAGACTATTATAGTAATATATTGAACTTTGGTTACTCCTTGGTCACCAATTTTGTTTACATTTCTTCAAATTCCCATTTGTACCAAAACGGGACGATTTTCTTCCCAAAGTTTCAAAACTATAGTTACGACTATATATTGGTTGCATTCATTCCTAAAGTGGTTCAAAGCTATATTTAGAATATTATACTAATATATTCAACATTGGTTACTACTTGATCACCAATTTTGTCTACATTTCTTCAAATTCCCATTTGTACCAAAACGGGACAATTTTCTTCCCAAAGTTTCAAAACTATACTTAGGACTATATATTGGTTAGAATCCATTCTAAAGGGCTTCAAAGCTATATTTAGACTATTTTACTAATATATTGAACTTTGGTAACTCCTTGGTCACCAATTTTGTCTACATTTCTTCAAATATCCATTTGTACCAAAACGAGACGATTTTCTTCCCAAAGTTTCAAAACTATAGTTAGGACTATATATTGGTTAGAATCCATTCTAAAGGGGTTCAAAGCTATATTTAAACTATTATACTAATATAATGACCTTTGGTTACTCCTTGGTCACCAATTTGGTCTACATTTCTTCAAATTCCCATTTGCACCTAAACGGGACGATTTTCTTTCCAAAGTTTCAAAACTATAGTTAGGACTATATATTGGTTAGAATCCATTCTAAAGGGGTTCAAAGCTATATTTAGACTATTTTACTAATATATTGAACTTTGGTAACTCCTTGGTCACCAATTTGTCTACATTTCTTCAAATATCCATTTGTACCAAAACGAGACGATTTTCTTCCCAAAGTTTCAAAACTATAGTTAGGACTATATATTGGTTAGAATCCATTCTAAAGGGGTTCAAAGCTATATTTAGACTATTTTACTAATATATTGAACTTTGGTAACTCCTTGGTCACCAATTTTGTCTACATTTCTTCAAATATCCATTTGTACCAAAACGAGACGATTTTCTTCCCAAAGTTTCAAAACTATAGTTAGGACTATATATTGGTTAGAATCCATTCTAAAGGGGTTCAAAGCTTAATTTAGACTATTATACTAATATATTGAACTTTGGTTACTCCTTGGTCACCAATTTTGTCTACATTTCTTCAAATTTCCATTTGTACCAAAACGGGACGATTTTCTTCCCAAAGTTTCAAAACTATAGTTAGGACTATATATTGGTTAGAATCCATTATAAAGGGGTTCAAAGCTATATTTAAACTAATATACTAATATAATGACCTTTGGTTACTCCTTGGTCACCAATTTGGTCTACATTTCTTCAAATTCCCATTTGCACCTAAACGGGACGATTTTCTTTCCAAAGTTTCAAAACTATAGTTAGGACTATATATTGGTTAGAATCCATTCTAAAGGGCTTCAAAGCTATATTTAGACTATTATACTAATATATTGATCTTTGGTTACTCCTTGGTCACCAATTTTGTCTACATTTCTTCAAATTTCTGTTTGTACCAAAACGGGACGATTTTCTTCCCAAAGTTTCAAAACTATAGTTAGGACTATATATTGGTTAGAATCCATTCTAAAGGGGTTCAAACCTATATTTAGACTATTATAGTAATATATTGAACTTTGGTTACTCCTTGGTCACCAATTTTGTTTACATTTCTTCAAATTCCCATTTGTACCAAAACGGGACGATTTTCTTCCCAAAGTTTCAAAACTATAGTTACGACTATATATTGGTTGCATTCATTCCTAAAGTGGTTCAAAGCTATATTTAGAATATTATACTAATATATTCAACATTGGTTACTACTTGATCACCAATTTTGTCTACATTTCTTCAAATTCCCATTTGTACCAAAACGGGACAATTTTCTTCCCAAAGTTTCAAAACTATACTTAGGACTATATATTGGTTAGAATCCATTCTAAAGGGCTTCAAAGCTATATTTAGACTATTTTACTAATATATTGAACTTTGGTAACTCCTTGGTCACCAATTTTGTCTACATTTCTTCAAATATCCATTTGTACCAAAACGAGACGATTTTCTTCCCAAAGTTTCAAAACTATAGTTAGGACTATATATTGGTTAGAATCCATTCTAAAGGGGTTCAAAGCTATATTTAAACTATTATACTAATATAATGACCTTTGGTTACTCCTTGGTCACCAATTTGGTCTACATTTCTTCAAATTCCCATTTGCACCTAAACGGGACGATTTTCTTTCCAAAGTTTCAAAACTATAGTTAGGACTATATATTGGTTAGAATCCATTCTAAAGGGGTTCAAAGCTTAATTTAGACTATTATACTAATATATTGAACTTTGGTTACTCCTTGGTCACCAATTTTGTCTACATTTCTTCAAATTTCCATTTGTACCAAAACGGGACGATTTTCTTTCCAAAGTTTCAAAACTATAGTTAGGACTATATATTGGTTAGAATCCATTCTAAAGGGCTTCAAAGCTATATTTAGACGATTATACTAATATATTGATCTTTGGTTACTCCTTGGTCACCAATTTTGTCTACATTTCTTCAAATTTCCGTTTGTACCAAAACGGGACGATTTTCTTCCCAAAGTTTCAAAACTATAGTTAGGACTATATATTGGTTAGAATCCATTCTAAAGGGGTTCAAAGCTATATTTAGACTATTATACTAATATATTGAACTTCGGTTACTCCTTGATCACCAATTTTGTCTACATTTCTTCAAATTCCCATTTGCACCTAAACGGGACGATTTTCTTTCCAAAGTTTCAAAACTATAGTTAGGACTATATATTGGTTAGAATCCATTCTAAAGGGGTTCAAAGCTATATTTAGACTATTATACTAATATATTGAACTTTGGTTACTCTTTGGTCACCAATTTTGTTTACATTTCTTCAAATTTCAATTTGTACCAAAACGGGACGATTTCCTTCCCAAAGTTTCAAAACTATAGTTAGGACTATATATTGGTTAGAATCCCTTCTAAAGGGGTTCAAATCTATATTTAGACTATTATAGTAATATATTGAACTTTGGTTACTCCTTGGTCTCCAATTTTGTTTACATTTCTTCAAATTCCCATTTGTACCAAAACGGGACGATTTTCTTCCCAAAGTTTCAAAACTATAGTTACGACTATATATTGGTTGCATTCATTCCTAAAGTGGTTCAAAGCTATATTTAGAATATTATACTAATATATTCAACATTGGTTACTACTTGATCACCAATTTTGTCTACATTTCTTCAAATTCCCATTTGTACCAAAACGGGACGATTTTCTTCCCAAAGTTTCAAAACTATAGTTACGACTATATATTGGTTGCATTCATTCCTAAAGTGGTTCAAAGCTATATTTAGAATATTATACTAATATATTCAACATTGGTTACTACTTGATCACCAATTTTGTCTACATTTCTTCAAATTCCCATTTGTACCAAAACGGGACGATTTTCTATCCAAAGTTTCAAAACTATTCTTAGGACTATATATTGGTTAGAATTCATTCTAAAGGGCTTCAAAGCTATATTTAAACTATTTTACTAATATATTGAACTTTGGTAACTCCTTGGTCACCAATTTTGTCTACATTTCTTAAAATATCCATTTGTACCAAAACGAGACGATTTTCTTCCCAAAGTTTCAAAACTATAGTTAGGACTATATATTGGTTAGAATCCATTCTAAAGGGGTTCAAAGCTATATTTAAACTATTATACTAATATAATGACCTTTGGTTACTCCTTGGTCACCAATTTGGTCTACATTTCTTCAAATTCCCATTTGCACCTAAACGGGACGATTTTCTTTCCAAAGCTTCAAAACTATAGTTAGGACTATATATTGGTTAGAATCCATTCTAAAGGGGTTCAAAGCTTAATTTAGACTATTATACTAATATATTGATCTTTGGTTACTCCTTGGTCACCAATTTTGTCTACATTTCTTCAAATTTCCATTTGTACCAAAACGGGACGATTTTCTTCCCAAAGTTTCAAAACTATAGTTAGGACTATATATTGGTTAGAATCCATTATAAAGGGGTTCAAAGCTATATTTAAACTAATATACTAATATAATGACCTTTGGTTACTCCTTGGTCACCAATTTGGTCTACATTTCTTCAAATTCCCATTTGCACCTAAACGGGACGATTTTCTTTCCAAAGTTTCAAAACTATAGTTAGGACTATATATTGGTTAGAATCCATTCTAAAGGGCTTCAAAGCTATATTTAGACTATTATACTAATATATTGAACTTTGGTTACTCTTTGGTTACCAATTTTGTCTACATTTCTTCAAATTTCAGTTTGTACCAAAACGGGACGATTTCCTTCCCAAAGTTTCAAAACTATAGTTAGGACTATATATTGGTTAGAATCCCTTCTAAAGGGGTTCAAATCTATATTTAGACTATTATAGTAATATATTTGAACTTTGGTTACTCCTTGGTCTCCAATTTTGTTTACATTTCTTCAAATTCCCATTTGTACCAAAACGGGACGATTTTCTTCCCAAAGTTTCAAAACTATAGTTACGACTATATATTGGTTGCATTCATTCCTAAAGTGGTTCAAAGCTATATTTAGAATATTATACTAATATATTCAACATTGGTTACTACTTGATCACCAATTTTGTCTACATTTCTTCAAATTCCCATTTGTACCAAAACGGGACGATTTTCTTCCCAAAGTTTCAAAACTATAGTTACGACTATATATTGGTTGCATTCATTCCTAAAGTGGTTCAAAGCTATATTTAGAATATTATACTAATATATTCAACATTGGTTACTACTTGATCACCAATTTTGTCTACATTTCTTCAAATTCCCATTTGTACCGAAACGGGACGATTTTCTTCCCAAAGTTTCAAAACTATACTTAGGACTATATATTGGTTAGAATCCATTCTAAAGGGCTTCAAAGCTTTATTTAGACTATTTTACTAATATATTGAACTTTGGTAACTCCTTGGTCACCAATTTGTCTACATTTCTTCAAATATCCATTTGTACCAAAACGAGACGATTTTCTTCCCAAAGTTTCAAAACTATAGTTAGGACTATATATTGGTTAGAATCCATTCTAAAGGGGTTCAAAGCTATATTTAGACTATTTTACTAATATATTGAACTTTGGTAACTCCTTGGTCACCAATTTTGTCTACATTTCTTCAAATATCCATTTGTACCAAAACGAGACGATTTTCTTCCCAAAGTTTCAAAACTATAGTTAGGACTATATATTGGTTAGAATCCATTCTAAAGGGGTTCAAAGCTTAATTTAGACTATTATACTAATATATTGAACTTTGGTTACTCCTTGGTCACCAATTTTGTCTACATTTCTTCAAATTTCCATTTGTACCAAAACGGGACGATTTTCTTCCCAAAGTTTCAAAACTATAGTTAGGACTATATATTGGTTAGAATCCATTATAAAGGGGTTCAAAGCTATATTTAAACTAATATACTAATATAATGACCTTTGGTTACTCCTTGGTCACCAATTTGGTCTACATTTCTTCAAATTCCCATTTGCACCTAAACGGGACGATTTTCTTTCCAAAGTTTCAAAACTATAGTTAGGACTATATATTGGTTAGAATCCATTCTAAAGGGCTTCAAAGCTATATTTAGACTATTATACTAATATATTGATCTTTGGTTACTCCTTGGTCACCAATTTTGTCTACATTTCTTCAAATTTCTGTTTGTACCAAAACGGGACGATTTTCTTCCCAAAGTTTCAAAACTATAGTTAGGACTATATATTGGTTAGAATCCATTCTAAAGGGGTTCAAAGCTATATTTAGACTATTATACTAATATATTGAACTTTGGTTACTCCTTGATCACCAATTTTGTCTACGTTTCTTCAAATTCCAATTTGTACCAAAACGGGACGATTTTGTTCCCAAAGTTTCAAAATTATACTTAGGACTATATATTGGTTAGAATCCATTCTAAAGGGATTCAAAGCTATATTTAGACTATTATAGTAATATATTGAACTTTGGTTACTCCTTGGTCACCAATTTTGTTTACATTTCTTCAAATTCCCATTTGTACCAAAACGGGACGATTTTCTTCCCAAAGTTTCAAAACTATAGTTACGACTATATATTGGTTGCATTCGTTCCTAAAGTGGTTCAAAGCTATATTTAGAATATTATAATAATATATTCAACATTGGTTAATTCTTGGTCACCAATTTTGTCTACATTTCTCCAAATTCCCATTTGTACCAAAACGGGACGATTTTCTTCCCAAAGTTTCAAAACTATAGTTAGGACTATATATTGGTTAGAATCCATTCTAATGGGGTTCAATTCTATATTTAGACTATTATACTAATATATTGAACTTTGGTTACTTTTTGGTCACCAATTCTGTCTACATTTCTTCAAATTTCTATTTGTACCAAAACGGGACGATTTTCTTCCCAAAGTTTCAAAACTATAGTTACGACTATATATTGGTTAGAATCCATTCTAAAGGGCTTCAAAGCTATATTTAGACTATTTTACTAATATATTGAACTTTGGTTACTTTTTGGTCACCAATTCTGTCTACATTTCTTCAAATTTCCATTTGTACCCAACCGGGACGATTTTCTTCCCAAAGTTTCAAAACTATAGTTACGACTATATATTGGTTAGAATCCATTCTAAAGGGCTTCAAAGCTATATTTAGACTATTTTACTAATATATTGAACTTTGGTAACTCCTTGGTCACCAATTTTGTCTACATTTCTCCAAATTCCCATTTGTACCAAAACGGGACGATTCTCTTCCCAAAGTTTCAAAACTATAGTTAGGACTATATATTGGTTAGAATCCATTCTAAAGGGGTTCAAAGCTATATTTAGAATATTATACTAATATATTCAACATTGGTTACTCCTTGATCACCAATTTTGTCTACATTTCTTCAAATTCCCATTTGTACCAAAACGGGACGATTTTCTTCCCAAAGTTTCAAAACTATACTTAGGACATTATATTGGTTAGAATCCATTCTAAAGGGCTTCAAAGCTATATTTAGACTTTTTTACTAATATATTGAACTTTGGTTACTTTTTGGTCACCAATTCTGTCTACATTTCTTCAAATTTCCATTTGTACCAAAACGGGATGATTTTCTTCCTAAAGTTTCAAAACTATAGTTACGACTATATATTGGTTACATTCGTTTCTAAAGTGGTTCAAATCTATATTTAGAATATTATACTAATATATTCAACATTGGTTACTCCTTGATCACCAATTTTGTCTACATTTCTTCAAATTCCCATTTGTACCAAAACAGGACGATTTTCTTCCCCAAGTTTAAAAACTATACTTGGGACTATATATTGGTTAGAATCCATTCTAAAGGGCTTCAAAGCTATATTTAGAATATTATACTAATATATTCAACATTGGTTACTCCTTGATCACCAATTTTGTCTACATTTCTTCAAATTCCCATTTGTACCAAAACGGGACGATTTTCTTCCCAAATTTTCAAAACTATAGTTACGACTATATATTGGTTGCATTCATTCCTAAAGTGGTTCAAAGCTATATTTAGAATATTATACTAATATATTCAACATTGGTTACTACTTGATCACCAATTTTGTCTACATTTCTTCAAATTCCCGTTTGTACCAAAACGGGACGATTTTCTTCCCAAAGTTTCAAAACTATACTTAGGACTATATATTGGTTAGAATCCATTCTAAAGGGCTTCAAAGCTATATTTAGACTATTTTACTAATATATTGAACTTTGGTAACTCCTTGGTCACCAATTTTGTCTACATTTCTTCAAATATCCATTTGTACCAAAACGAGACGATTTTCTTCCCAAAGTTTCAAAACTATAGTTAGGACTATATATTGGTTAGAATCCATTCTAAAGGGGTTCAAAGCTATATTTAGACTATTTTACTAATATATTGAACTTTGGTAACTCCCTGGTCACCAATTTTGTCTACATTTCTTCAAATATCCATTTGAACCAAAACGAGACGATTTTCTTCCCAAAGTTTCAAAACTATAGTTAGGACTATATATTGGTTAGAATCCATTCTAAAGGGGTTCAAAGCTTAATTTAGACTATTATACTAATATATTGAACTTTGGTTACTCCTTGGTCACCAATTTTGTCTACATTTTTTCAAATTTCCATTTGTACCAAAACGGGACAATTTTCTTCCCAAAGTTTCAAAACTATAGTTAGGACTATATATTGGTTAGAATCCATTATAAAGGGGTTCAAAGCTATATCTAAACTAATATACTAATATAATGACCTTTGGTTACTCCTTGGTCACCAATTTGGTCTACATTTCTTCAAATTCCCATTTGCACCTAAACGGGACGATTTTCTTTCCAAAGTTTCAAAACTATAGTTAGGACTATATATTGGTTAGAATCCATTCTAAAGGGCTTCAAAGCTATATTTAGACTATTATACTAATATATTAATCTTTGGTTACTCCTTGGTCACCAATTTTGTCTACATTTCTTCAAATTTCTGTTTGTACCAAAACGGGACGATTTTCTTCCCAAAGTTTCAAAACTATAGTTAGGACTATATATTGGTTAGAATCCATTCTAAAGGGGTTCAAAGCTATATTTAGACTATTATACTAATATATTGAACTTTGGTTACTCCTTGATCACCAATTTTGTCTACGTTTCTTCAAATTCCAATTTGTACCAAAACGGGACGATTTTGTTCCCAAAGTTTCAAAATTATACATAGGACTATATATTGGTTAGAATCCATTCTAAAGGGATTCAAAGCTATATTTAGACTATTTTACTAATATATTGAACTTTGGTTACTCCTTGGTCACCAATTTTGTCTACATTTCTTCAAATTTCAATTTGTACCAAAATAGGACGATTTTCTTCCCAAAGTTTCAAAACTATAGTTAGGACTATATATTGGTTAGAATCCATTCTAAAGGGGTTCAAAGCTATATTTAGACTATTATACTAATATATTGAACTTTAGTTACTCCTTGATCACCAATTTTGTCTACGTTTCTTCAAATTCCAATTTGTACCAAAACGGGACGATTTTGTTCCCAAAGTTTCAAAATTATACTTAGGACTATATATTGGTTAGAATCCATTCTAAAGGGATTCAAAGCTATATTTAGACTATTTTACTAATATATTGAACTTTGGTTACTCCTTGGTCACCAATTTTGTCTACATTTCTTCAAATTTCAATTTGTACCAAAATAAGACGATTTCCTTCCCAAAGTTTCAAAACTATAGTTAGGACTATATATTGGTTAGAATCCCTTCTAAAGGGGTTCAAATCTATATTTAGACTATTATAGTAATATATTGAACTTTGGTTACTCCTTGGTCACCAAATTTGTTTACATTTCTTCAAATTCCCATTTGTACCAAAACGGGACGATTTTCTTCCCAAAGTTTCAAAACTATAGTTACGACTATATATTGGTTGCATTCGTTCCTAAAGTGGTTCAAAGCTATATTTAGAATATTATAATAATATATTCAACATTGGTTTATTCTTGGTCACCAATTTTGTCTACATTTCTCCAAATTCCCATTTGTACCAAAACGGGACGATTTTCTTCCCAAAGTTTCAAAACTATACTTAGGACATTATATTGGTTAGAATCCATTCTAAAGGGCTTCAAAGCTATATTTAGACTATTTTACTAATATATTGAACTTTGGTTACTTTTTGGTCACCAATTCTGTCTACATTTCTTCAAATTTCCATTTGTACCAAAACGGGATGATTTTCTTCCTAAAGTTTCAAAACTATAGTTACGACTATATATTGGTTACATTCGTTTCTAAAGTGGTTCAAATCTATATTTAGAATATTATACTAATATATTCAACATTGGTTACTCCTTGATCACCAATTTTGTCTACATTTCTTCAAATTCCCATTTGTACCAAAACAGGACGATTTTCTTCCCCAAGTTTAAAAACTATACTTGGGACTATATATTGGTTAGAATCCATTCTAAAGGGCTTCAAAGCTATATTTAGAATATTATACTAATATATTCAACATTGGTTACTCCTTGATCACCAATTTTGTCTACATTTCTTCAAATTCCCATTTGTACCAAAACGGGACGATTTTCTTCCCAAATTTTCAAAACTATAGTTACGACTATATATTGGTTGCATTCATTCCTAAAGTGGTTCAAAGCTATATTTAGAATATTATACTAATATATTCAACATTGGTTACTACTTGATCACCAATTTTGTCTACATTTCTTCAAATTCCCGTTTGTACCAAAACGGGACGATTTTCTTCCCAAAGTTTCAAAACTATACTTAGGACTATATATTGGTTAGAATCCATTCTAAAGGGCTTCAAAGCTATATTTAGACTATTTTACTAATATATTGAACTTTGGTAACTCCTTGGTCACCAATTTTGTCTACATTTCTTCAAATATCCATTTGTACCAAAACGAGACGATTTTCTTCCCAAAGTTTCAAAACTATAGTTAGGACTATATATTGGTTAGAATCCATTCTAAAGGGGTTCAAAGCTATATTTAGACTATTTTACTAATATATTGAACTTTGGTAACTCCCTGGTCACCAATTTTGTCTACATTTCTTCAAATATCCATTTGAACCAAAACGAGACGATTTTCTTCCCAAAGTTTCAAAACTATAGTTAGGACTATATATTGGTTAGAATCCATTCTAAAGGGGTTCAAAGCTTAATTTAGACTATTATACTAATATATTGAACTTTGGTTACTCCTTGGTCACCAATTTTGTCTACATTTTTTCAAGTTTCCATTTGTACCAAAACGGGACGATTTTCTTCCCAAAGTTTCAAAACTATATGTAGTAAGAACTATATATTGGTTAGAATCCATTCTAAAGAGGTTCAAAGCTATATTTAGACTATTATACTAATATATTGATCTTTGGTTACTCCTTGGTTACCAATTTGGTCTACATTTCTTCAAATTCCCATTTGTTTCAAAACGGGACGATTTTCTTCCAAAAGTTTCAAAACTATATATAGTAAGAACTATATATTGGTTAGAATCCATTCTAAAGAGGTTCAAAGCTATATTTAGACTATTATACTAATATATTGAACTTTGGTTACTCCTTAGTCACCAATTTAATCTACATTTCTTCAAATTCCCATTTGTACCAAAACGGGACGATTTTCTTCCCAAAGTTTGAAAACTATAGTTAGGACTATATATTGGTTAGAATCCATTCTAAAGGGGTTCAAAGCTATATTTAGACTATTTACTAATATATTGAACTTTGGTTACTCCTTGGTCACCAATTTGGTCTACATTTCTTCAAATTCCCATTTATACCAAAACGGGACGATTTTCTTCCCAAATTTCAAAACTATAGTTAGGACTATATATTGGTTAGAATCCATTCTAAAGGGGGTCAAAGCTATATTTAGACTATTATACTAATATATTGAACTTTGGTTACTCCTTGGTCACCAATTTAATCTACATTTCTTCAAATTCCCATTTGTACCAAAACGGGACGATTTTCTTCCAAAAGTTTTAAAACTATAGTTAGGACTATATATTGGTTAGAATCCATTCTAATGGGATTCAAAGCTATATTTAGACTATTATACTATTATATTGAACTTTGGTTACTCCTTGGTCACCAATTTAATCTACATTTCTTCAAATTCCCATTTGTACCAAAACGGGACGATTTTCTTCCAAAAGTTTCAAAACTATATATAGTAAGAACTATATATTGGTTAAAATCCATTCTAAAGAGGTTCAAAGCTATATTTAGACTATTATACTAATATATTGAACTTTGGTTACTCCTTGGTCACCAATTTAATCTACATTTCTTCAAATTCCCATTTGTACCAAAACGGGACGATTTTCTTCCAAAAGTTTTAAAACTATAGTTAGGACTATATATTGGTTAGAATCCATTCTAAAGGGGTTCAAAGCTATATTTAGACTATTATACTAATATATTGATCTTTTGTTACTCCTTGGTTACCAATTTGGTCTACATTTCTTCAAATTCCCATTTGTACCAAAACGGGACGATTTTCTTCCAAAAGTTTCAAAACTATATATAGTAAGAACTATATATTGGTTAGAATCCATTCTAAAGAGGTTCAAAGCTATATTTAGACTATTATACTAATATATTGAACTTTGGTTACTCCTTGGTTACCAATTTGGTCTACATTTCTTCAAATTCCCATTTGTTTCAAAACGGGACGATTTTCTTCCCAAAGTTTGAAAACTATAGTTAGGACTATATATTGGTTAGAATCCATTCTAAAGGGGTTCAAAGCTATATTTAGACTATTTACTAATATATTGAACTTTGGTTACTCCTTGGTCACCAATTTGGTCTACATTTCTTCAAATTCCCATTTATACCAAAACGGGACGATTTTCTTCCCAAATTTCAAAACTATAGTTAGGACTATATATTGGTTAGAATCCATTCTAAAGGGGTTCAAAGCTATATTTAGACTATTATACTAATATATTGAACTTTGGTTACTCCTTGGTCACCAATTTAATCTACATTTCTTCAAATTCCCATTTGTACCAAAACGGGACGATTTTCTTCCAAAAGTTTTAAAACTATAGTTAGGACTATATGTTGGTTAGAATCCATTCTAATGGGATTCAAAGCTATATTTAGACTATTATACTATTATATTGAACTTTGGTTACTCCTTGGTCACCAATTTAATCTACATTTCTTCAAATTCCCATTTGTACCAAAACGGGACGATTTTCTTCCAAAAGTTTCAAAACTATATATAGTAAGAACTATATATTGGTTAGAATCCATTCTAAAGAGGTTCAAAGCTATATTTAGACTATTATACTAATATATTGAACTTTGGTTACTCCCTGGTCACCAATTTAATCTACATTTCTTCAAATTCCCATTTGTACCAAAACGGGACGATTTTCTTCCAAAAGTTTTAAAACTATAGTTAGGACTATATATTGCTTAGAATCCATTCTAAAGGGGTTCAAAGCTATATTTAGACTATTATACTAATATATTGATCTTTGGTTACTCCTTGGTTACCAATTTGGTCTACATTTCTTCAAATTCCCATTTGTACCAAAACGGGACGATTTTCTTCCAAAAGTTTCAAAACTATAGTTAGGACTATATATTGGTTAGAATCCATTATAAAGGGGTTCAAAGCTATATCTAAACTAATATACTAATATAATGACCTTTGGTTACTCCTTGGTCACCAATTTGGTCTACATTTCTTCAAATTCCCATTTGCACCTAAACGGGACGATTTTCTTTCCAAAGTTTCAAAACTATAGTTAGGACTATATATTGGTTAGAATCCATTCTAAAGGGCTTCAAAGCTATATTTAGACTATTATACTAATATATTAATCTTTGGTTACTCCTTGGTCACCAATTTTGTCTACATTTCTTCAAATTTCTGTTTGTACCAAAACGGGACGATTTTCTTCCCAAAGTTTCAAAACTATAGTTAGGACTATATATTGGTTAGAATCCATTCTAAAGGGGTTCAAAGCTATATTTAGACTATTATACTAATATATTGAACTTTGGTTACTCCTTGATCACCAATTTTGTCTACGTTTCTTCAAATTCCAATTTGTACCAAAACGGGACGATTTTGTTCCCAAAGTTTCAAAATTATACTTAGGACTATATATTGGTTAGAATCCATTCTAAAGGGATTCAAAGCTATATTTAGACTATTTTACTAATATATTGAACTTTGGTTACTCCTTGGTCACCAATTTTGTCTACATTTCTTCAAATTTCAATTTGTACCAAAATAGGACGATTTTCTTCCCAAAGTTTCAAAACTATAGTTAGGACTATATATTGCTTAGAATCCATTCTAAAGGGGTTCAAAGCTATATTTAGACTATTATACTAATATATTGATCTTTTGTTACTCCTTGGTTACCAATTTGGTCTACATTTCTTCAAATTCCCATTTGTACCAAAACGGGACGATTTTCTTCCAAAAGTTTCAAAACTATATATAGTAAGAACTATATATTGGTTAGAATCCATTCTAAAGAGGTTCAAAGCTATATTTAGACTATTATACTAATATATTGAACTTTGGTTACTCCTTGGTTACCAATTTGGTCTACATTTCTTCAAATTCCCATTTGTTTTAAAACGGGACGATTTTCTTCCCAAAGTTTGAAAACTATAGTTAGGACTATATATTGGTTAGAATCCATTCTAAAGGGGTTCAAAGCTATATTTAGACTATTTACTAATATATTGAACTTTGGTTACTCCTTGGTCACCAATTTGGTCTACATTTCTTCAAATTCCCATTTATACCAAAACGGGACGATTTTCTTCCCAAATTTCAAAACTATAGTTAGGACTATATATTGGTTAGAATCCATTCTAAAGGGGTTCAAAGCTATATTTAGACTATTATACTAATATATTGAACTTTGGTTACTCCTTGGTCACCAATTTAATCTACATTTCTTCAAATTCCCATTTGTACCAAAACGGGACGATTTTCTTCCAAAAGTTTTAAAACTATAGTTAGGACTATATGTTGGTTAGAATCCATTCTAATGGGATTCAAAGCTATATTTAGACTATTATACTATTATATTGAACTTTGGTTACTCCTTGGTCACCAATTTAATCTACATTTCTTCAAATTCCCATTTGTACCAAAACGGGACGATTTTCTTCCAAAAGTTTCAAAACTATATATAGTAAGAACTATATATTGGTTAGAATCCATTCTAAAGAGGTTCAAAGCTATATTTAGACTATTATACTAATATATTGAACTTTGGTTACTCCTTGGTCACCAATTTAATCTACATTTCTTCAAATTCCCATTTGTACCAAAACGGGACGATTTTCTTCCAAAAGTTTTAAAACTATAGTTAGGACTATATATTGCTTAGAATCCATTCTAAAGGGGTTCAAAGCTATATTTAGACTATTATACTAATATATTGATCTTTGGTTACTCCTTGGTTACCAATTTGGTCTACATTTCTTCAAATTCCCATTTGTACCAAAACGGGACGATTTTCTTCCAAAAGTTTCAAAACTATATATAGTAAGAACTATATATTGGTTAGAATCCATTCTAAAGAGGTTCAAAGCTATATTTAGACTATTATACTAATATATTGAACTTTGGTTACTCCTTAGTCACCAATTTAATCTACATTTCTTCAAATTCCCATTTGTACCAAAACGGGACGATTTTCTTCCCAAAGTTTGAAAACTATAGTTAGGACTATATATTGGTTAGAATCCATTCTAAAGGGGTTCAAAGCTATATTTAGACTATTTACTAATATATTGAACTTTGGTTACTCCTTGGTCACCAATTTGGTCTACATTTCTTCAAATTCCCATTTATACCAAAACGGGACGATTTTCTTCCCAAATTTCAAAACTATAGTTAGGACTATATATTGGTTAGAATCCATTCTAAAGGGGTTCAAAGCTATATTTAGACTATTATACTAATATATTGAACTTTGGTTACTCCTTGGTCACCAATTTAATCTACATTTCTTCAAATTCCCATTTGTACCAAAACGGGACGATTTTCTTCCAAAAGTTTTAAAACTATAGTTAGGACTATATGTTGGTTAGAATCCATTCTAATGGGATTCAAAGCTATATTTAGACTATTATACTATTATATTGAACTTTGGTTACTCCTTGGTCACCAATTTAATCTACATTTCTTCAAATTCCCATTTGTACCAAAACGGGACGATTTTCTTCCAAAAGTTTCAAAACTATATATAGTAAGAACTATATATTGGTTAAAATCCATTCTAAAGAGGTTCAAAGCTATATTTAGACTATTATACTAATATATTGAACTTTGGTTACTCCTTGGTCACCAATTTAATCTACATTTCTTCAAATTCCCATTTGTACCAAAACGGGACGATTTTCTTCCAAAAGTTTTAAAACTATAGTTAGGACTATATATTGGTTAGAATCCATTCTAAAGGGGTTCAAAGCTATATTTAGACTATTATACTAATATATTGATCTTTTGTTACTCCTTGGTTACCAATTTGGTCTACATTTCTTCAAATTCCCATTTGTACCAAAACGGGACGATTTTCTTCCAAAAGTTTCAAAACTATATATAGTAAGAACTATATATTGGTTAGAATCCATTCTATAGAGGTTCAAAGCTATATTTAGACTATTATACTAATATATTGAACTTTGGTTACTCCTTGGTCACCAATTTAATCTACATTTCTTCAAATTCCAATTTGTACCAAAACGGGACGATTTTCTTCCAAAAGTTTTAAAACTATAGTTAGGACTATATGTTGGTTAGAATCCATTCTAATGGGATTCAAAGCTATATTTAGACTATTATACTATTATATTGAACTTTGGTTACTCCTTGGTCACCAATTTAATCTACATTTCTTCAAATTCCCATTTGTACCAAAACGGGACGATTTTCTTCCAAAAGTTTCAAAACTATATATAGTAAGAACTATATATTGGTTAGAATCCATTCTAAAGAGGTTCAAAGCTATATTTAGACTATTATACTAATATATTGAACTTTGGTTACTCCTTGGTCACCAATTTAATCTACATTTCTTCAAATTCCCATTTGTACCAAAACGGGACGATTTTCTTCCAAAAGTTTTAAAACTATAGTTAGGACTATATATTGCTTAGAATCCATTCTAAAGGGGTTCAAAGCTATATTTAGACTATTATACTAATATATTGATCTTTGGTTACTCCTTGGTTACCAATTTGGTCTACATTTCTTCAAATTCCCATTTGTACCAAAACGGGACGATTTTCTTCCAAAAGTTTCAAAACTATATATAGTAAGAACTATATATTGGTTAGAATCCATTCTAAAGAGGTTCAAAGCTATATTTAGACTATTATACTAATATATTGAACTTTGGTTACTCCTTAGTCACCAATTTAATCTACATTTCTTCAAATTCCCATTTGTACCAAAACGGGACGATTTTCTTCCCAAAGTTTGAAAACTATAGTTAGGACTATATATTGGTTAGAATCCATTCTAAAGGGGTTCAAAGCTATATTTAGACTATTTACTAATATATTGAACTTTGGTTACTCCTTGGTCACCAATTTGGTCTACATTTCTTCAAATTCCCATTTATACCAAAACGGGACGATTTTCTTCCCAAATTTCAAAACTATAGTTAGGACTATATATTGGTTAGAATCCATTCTAAAGGGGTTCAAAGCTATATTTAGACTATTATACTAATATATTGAACTTTGGTTACTCCTTGGTCACCAATTTAATCTACATTTCTTCAAATTCCCATTTGTACCAAAACGGGACGATTTTCTTCCAAAAGTTTTAAAACTATAGTTAGGACTATATGTTGGTTAGAATCCATTCTAATGGGATTCAAAGCTATATTTAGACTATTATACTATTATATTGAACTTTGGTTACTCCTTGGTCACCAATTTAATCTACATTTCTTCAAATTCCCATTTGTACCAAAACGGGACGATTTTCTTCCAAAAGTTTCAAAACTATATATAGTAAGAACTATATATTGGTTAAAATCCATTCTAAAGAGGTTCAAAGCTATATTTAGACTATTATACTAATATATTGAACTTTGGTTACTCCTTGGTCACCAATTTAATCTACATTTCTTCAAATTCCCATTTGTACCAAAACGGGACGATTTTCTTCCAAAAGTTTTAAAACTATAGTTAGGACTATATATTGGTTAGAATCCATTCTAAAGGGGTTCAAAGCTATATTTAGACTATTATACTAATATATTGATCTTTTGTTACTCCTTGGTTACCAATTTGGTCTACATTTCTTCAAATTCCCATTTGTACCAAAACGGGACGATTTTCTTCCAAAAGTTTCAAAACTATATATAGTAAGAACTATATATTGGTTAGAATCCATTCTAAAGAGGTTCAAAGCTATATTTAGACTATTATACTAATATATTGAACTTTGGTTACTCCTTGGTTACCAATTTGGTCTACATTTCTTCAAATTCCCATTTGTTTCAAAACGGGACGATTTTCTTCCCAAAGTTTGAAAACTATAGTTAGGACTATATATTGGTTAGAATCCATTCTAAAGGGGTTCAAAGCTATATTTAGACTATTTACTAATATATTGAACTTTGGTTACTCCTTGGTCACCAATTTGGTCTACATTTCTTCAAATTCCCATTTATACCAAAACGGGACGATTTTCTTCCCAAATTTCAAAACTATAGTTAGGACTATATATTGGTTAGAATCCATTCTAAAGGGGTTCAAAGCTATATTTAGACTATTATACTAATATATTGAACTTTGGTTACTCCTTGGTCACCAATTTAATCTACATTTCTTCAAATTCCCATTTGTACCAAAACGGGACGATTTTCTTCCAAAAGTTTTAAAACTATAGTTAGGACTATATGTTGGTTAGAATCCATTCTAATGGGATTCAAAGCTATATTTAGACTATTATACTATTATATTGAACTTTGGTTACTCCTTGGTCACCAATTTAATCTACATTTCTTCAAATTCCCATTTGTACCAAAACGGGACGATTTTCTTCCAAAAGTTTCAAAACTATATATAGTAAGAACTATATATTGGTTAGAATCCATTCTAAAGAGGTTCAAAGCTATATTTAGACTATTATACTAATATATTGAACTTTGGTTACTCCCTGGTCACCAATTTAATCTACATTTCTTCAAATTCCCATTTGTACCAAAACGGGACGATTTTCTTCCAAAAGTTTTAAAACTATAGTTAGGACTATATATTGCTTAGAATCCATTCTAAAGGGGTTCAAAGCTATATTTAGACTATTATACTAATATATTGATCTTTGGTTACTCCTTGGTTACCAATTTGGTCTACATTTCTTCAAATTCCCATTTGTACCAAAACGGGACGATTTTCTTCCAAAAGTTTCAAAACTATAGTTAGGACTATATATTGGTTAGAATCCATTATAAAGGGGTTCAAAGCTATATCTAAACTAATATACTAATATAATGACCTTTGGTTACTCCTTGGTCACCAATTTGGTCTACATTTCTTCAAATTCCCATTTGCACCTAAACGGGACGATTTTCTTTCCAAAGTTTCAAAACTATAGTTAGGACTATATATTGGTTAGAATCCATTCTAAAGGGCTTCAAAGCTATATTTAGACTATTATACTAATATATTAATCTTTGGTTACTCCTTGGTCACCAATTTTGTCTACATTTCTTCAAATTTCTGTTTGTACCAAAACGGGACGATTTTCTTCCCAAAGTTTCAAAACTATAGTTAGGACTATATATTGGTTAGAATCCATTCTAAAGGGGTTCAAAGCTATATTTAGACTATTATACTAATATATTGAACTTTGGTTACTCCTTGATCACCAATTTTGTCTACGTTTCTTCAAATTCCAATTTGTACCAAAACGGGACGATTTTGTTCCCAAAGTTTCAAAATTATACTTAGGACTATATATTGGTTAGAATCCATTCTAAAGGGATTCAAAGCTATATTTAGACTATTTTACTAATATATTGAACTTTGGTTACTCCTTGGTCACCAATTTTGTCTACATTTCTTCAAATTTCAATTTGTACCAAAATAGGACGATTTTCTTCCCAAAGTTTCAAAACTATAGTTAGGACTATATATTGGTTAGAATCCATTCTAAAGGGGTTCAAAGCTATATTTAGACTATTATACTAATATATTGAACTTTGGTTACTCCTTGATCACCAATTTTGTCTACGTTTCTTCAAATTCCAATTTGTACCAAAACGGGACGATTTTGTTCCCAAAGTTTCAAAATTATACTTAGGACTATATATTGGTTAGAATCCATTCTAAAGGGATTCAAAGCTATATTTAGACTATTTTACTAATATATTGAACTTTGGTTACTCCTTGGTCACCAATTTTGTCTACATTTCTTCAAATTTCAATTTGTACCAAAATAAGACGATTTCCTTCCCAAAGTTTCAAAACTATAGTTAGGACTATATATTGGTTAGAATCCCTTCTAAAGGGGTTCAAATCTATATTTAGACTATTATAGTAATATATTGAACTTTGGTTACTCCTTGGTCACCAAATTTGTTTACATTTCTTCAAATTCCCATTTGTACCAAAACGGGACGATTTTCTTCCCAAAGTTTCAAAACTATAGTTACGACTATATATTGGTTGCATTCGTTCCTAAAGTGGTTCAAAGCTATATTTAGAATATTATAATAATATATTCAACATTGGTTTATTCTTGGTCACCAATTTTGTCTACATTTCTCCAAATTCCCATTTGTACCAAAACGGGACGATTTTCTTCCCAAAGTTTCAAAACTATACTTAGGACATTATATTGGTTAGAATCCATTCTAAAGGGCTTCAAAGCTATATTTAGACTATTTTACTAATATATTGAACTTTGGTTACTTTTTGGTCACCAATTCTGTCTACATTTCTTCAAATTTCCATTTGTACCAAAACGGGATGATTTTCTTCCTAAAGTTTCAAAACTATAGTTACGACTATATATTGGTTACATTCGTTTCTAAAGTGGTTCAAATCTATATTTAGAATATTATACTAATATATTCAACATTGGTTACTCCTTGATCACCAATTTTGTCTACATTTCTTCAAATTCCCATTTGTACCAAAACAGGACGATTTTCTTCCCCAAGTTTAAAAACTATACTTGGGACTATATATTGGTTAGAATCCATTCTAAAGGGCTTCAAAGCTAAATTTAGAATATTATACTAATATATTCAACATTGGTTACTCCTTGATCACCAATTTTGTCTACATTTCTTCAAATTCCCATTTGTACCAAAACGGGACGATTTTCTTCCCAAATTTTCAAAACTATAGTTACGACTATATATTGGTTGCATTCATTCCTAAAGTGGTTCAAAGCTATATTTAGAATATTATACTAATATATTCAACATTGGTTACTACTTGATCACCAATTTTGTCTACATTTCTTCAAATTCCCGTTTGTACCAAAACGGGACGATTTTCTTCCCAAAGTTTCAAAACTATACTTAGGACTATATATTGGTTAGAATCCATTCTAAAGGGCTTCAAAGCTATATTTAGACTATTTTACTAATATATTGAACTTTGGTAACTCCTTGGTCACCAATTTTGTCTACATTTCTTCAAATATCCATTTGTACCAAAACGAGACGATTTTCTTCCCAAAGTTTCAAAACTATAGTTAGGACTATATATTGGTTAGAATCCATTCTAAAGGGGTTCAAAGCTATATTTAGACTATTTTACTAATATATTGAACTTTGGTAACTCCCTGGTCACCAATTTTGTCTACATTTCTTCAAATATCCATTTGAACCAAAACGAGACGATTTTCTTCCCAAAGTTTCAAAACTATAGTTAGGACTATATATTGGTTAGAATCCATTCTAAAGGGGTTCAAAGCTTAATTTAGACTATTATACTAATATATTGAACTTTGGTTACTCCTTGGTCACCAATTTTGTCTACATTTTTTCAAGTTTCCATTTGTACCAAAACGGGACGATTTTCTTCCCAAAGTTTCAAAACTATATGTAGTAAGAACTATATATTGGTTAGAATCCATTCTAAAGAGGTTCAAAGCTATATTTAGACTATTATACTAATATATTGATCTTTGGTTACTCCTTGGTTACCAATTTGGTCTACATTTCTTCAAATTCCCATTTGTTTCAAAACGGGACGATTTTCTTCCAAAAGTTTCAAAACTATATATAGTAAGAACTATATATTGGTTAGAATCCATTCTAAAGAGGTTCAAAGCTATATTTAGACTATTATACTAATATATTGAACTTTGGTTACTCCTTAGTCACCAATTTAATCTACATTTCTTCAAATTCCCATTTGTACCAAAACGGGACGATTTTCTTCCCAAAGTTTGAAAACTATAGTTAGGACTATATATTGGTTAGAATCCATTCTAAAGGGGTTCAAAGCTATATTTAGACTATTTACTAATATATTGAACTTTGGTTACTCCTTGGTCACCAATTTGGTCTACATTTCTTCAAATTCCCATTTATACCAAAACGGGACGATTTTCTTCCCAAATTTCAAAACTATAGTTAGGACTATATATTGGTTAGAATCCATTCTAAAGGGGGTCAAAGCTATATTTAGACTATTATACTAATATATTGAACTTTGGTTACTCCTTGGTCACCAATTTAATCTACATTTCTTCAAATTCCCATTTGTACCAAAACGGGACGATTTTCTTCCAAAAGTTTTAAAACTATAGTTAGGACTATATATTGGTTAGAATCCATTCTAATGGGATTCAAAGCTATATTTAGACTATTATACTATTATATTGAACTTTGGTTACTCCTTGGTCACCAATTTAATCTACATTTCTTCAAATTCCCATTTGTACCAAAACGGGACGATTTTCTTCCAAAAGTTTCAAAACTATATATAGTAAGAACTATATATTGGTTAAAATCCATTCTAAAGAGGTTCAAAGCTATATTTAGACTATTATACTAATATATTGAACTTTGGTTACTCCTTGGTCACCAATTTAATCTACATTTCTTCAAATTCCCATTTGTACCAAAACGGGACGATTTTCTTCCAAAAGTTTTAAAACTATAGTTAGGACTATATATTGGTTAGAATCCATTCTAAAGGGGTTCAAAGCTATATTTAGACTATTATACTAATATATTGATCTTTTGTTACTCCTTGGTTACCAATTTGGTCTACATTTCTTCAAATTCCCATTTGTACCAAAACGGGACGATTTTCTTCCAAAAGTTTCAAAACTATATATAGTAAGAACTATATATTGGTTAGAATCCATTCTAAAGAGGTTCAAAGCTATATTTAGACTATTATACTAATATATTGAACTTTGGTTACTCCTTGGTTACCAATTTGGTCTACATTTCTTCAAATTCCCATTTGTTTCAAAACGGGACGATTTTCTTCCCAAAGTTTGAAAACTATAGTTAGGACTATATATTGGTTAGAATCCATTCTAAAGGGGTTCAAAGCTATATTTAGACTATTTACTAATATATTGAACTTTGGTTACTCCTTGGTCACCAATTTGGTCTACATTTCTTCAAATTCCCATTTATACCAAAACGGGACGATTTTCTTCCCAAATTTCAAAACTATAGTTAGGACTATATATTGGTTAGAATCCATTCTAAAGGGGTTCAAAGCTATATTTAGACTATTATACTAATATATTGAACTTTGGTTACTCCTTGGTCACCAATTTAATCTACATTTCTTCAAATTCCCATTTGTACCAAAACGGGACGATTTTCTTCCAAAAGTTTTAAAACTATAGTTAGGACTATATGTTGGTTAGAATCCATTCTAATGGGATTCAAAGCTATATTTAGACTATTATACTATTATATTGAACTTTGGTTACTCCTTGGTCACCAATTTAATCTACATTTCTTCAAATTCCCATTTGTACCAAAACGGGACGATTTTCTTCCAAAAGTTTCAAAACTATATATAGTAAGAACTATATATTGGTTAGAATCCATTCTAAAGAGGTTCAAAGCTATATTTAGACTATTATACTAATATATTGAACTTTGGTTACTCCTTGGTCACCAATTTAATCTACATTTCTTCAAATTCCCATTTGTACCAAAACGGGACGATTTTCTTCCAAAAGTTTTAAAACTATAGTTAGGACTATATATTGCTTAGAATCCATTCTAAAGGGGTTCAAAGCTATATTTAGACTATTATACTAATATATTGATCTTTGGTTACTCCTTGGTTACCAATTTGGTCTACATTTCTTCAAATTCCCATTTGTACCAAAACGGGACGATTTTCTTCCAAAAGTTTCAAAACTATATATAGTAAGAACTATATATTGGTTAGAATCCATTCTAAAGAGGTTCAAAGCTATATTTAGACTATTATACTAATATATTGAACTTTGGTTACTCCTTAGTCACCAATTTAATCTACATTTCTTCAAATTCCCATTTGTACCAAAACGGGACGATTTTCTTCCCAAAGTTTGAAAACTATAGTTAGGACTATATATTGGTTAGAATCCATTCTAAAGGGGTTCAAAGCTATATTTAGACTATTTACTAATATATTGAACTTTGGTTACTCCTTGGTCACCAATTTGGTCTACATTTCTTCAAATTCCCATTTATACCAAAACGGGACGATTTTCTTCCCAAATTTCAAAACTATAGTTAGGACTATATATTGGTTAGAATCCATTCTAAAGGGGGTCAAAGCTATATTTAGACTATTATACTAATATATTGAACTTTGGTTACTCCTTGGTCACCAATTTAATCTACATTTCTTCAAATTCCCATTTGTACCAAAACGGGACGATTTTCTTCCAAAAGTTTTAAAACTATAGTTAGGACTATATATTGGTTAGAATCCATTCTAATGGGATTCAAAGCTATATTTAGACTATTATACTATTATATTGAACTTTGGTTACTCCTTGGTCACCAATTTAATCTACATTTCTTCAAATTCCCATTTGTACCAAAACGGGACGATTTTCTTCCAAAAGTTTCAAAACTATATATAGTAAGAACTATATATTGGTTAAAATCCATTCTAAAGAGGTTCAAAGCTATATTTAGACTATTATACTAATATATTGAACTTTGGTTACTCCTTGGTCACCAATTTAATCTACATTTCTTCAAATTCCCATTTGTACCAAAACGGGACGATTTTCTTCCAAAAGTTTTAAAACTATAGTTAGGACTATATATTGGTTAGAATCCATTCTAAAGGGGTTCAAAGCTATATTTAGACTATTATACTAATATATTGATCTTTTGTTACTCCTTGGTTACCAATTTGGTCTACATTTCTTCAAATTCCCATTTGTACCAAAACGGGACGATTTTCTTCCAAAAGTTTCAAAACTATATATAGTAAGAACTATATATTGGTTAGAATCCATTCTAAAGAGGTTCAAAGCTATATTTAGACTATTATACTAATATATTGAACTTTGGTTACTCCTTGGTTACCAATTTGGTCTACATTTCTTCAAATTCCCATTTGTTTCAAAACGGGACGATTTTCTTCCCAAAGTTTGAAAACTATAGTTAGGACTATATATTGGTTAGAATCCATTCTAAAGGGGTTCAAAGCTATATTTAGACTATTTACTAATATATTGAACTTTGGTTACTCCTTGGTCACCAATTTGGTCTACATTTCTTCAAATTCCCATTTATACCAAAACGGGACGATTTTCTTCCCAAATTTCAAAACTATAGTTAGGACTATATATTGGATAGAATCCATTCTAAAGGGGTTCAAAGCTATATTTAGACTATTATACTAATATATTGAACTTTGGTTACTCCTTGGTCACCAATTTAATCTACATTTCTTCAAATTCCCATTTGTACCAAAACGGGACGATTTTCTTCCAAAAGTTTTAAAACTATAGTTAGGACTATATGTTGGTTAGAATCCATTCTAATGGGATTCAAAGCTATATTTAGACTATTATACTATTATATTGAACTTTGGTTACTCCTTGGTCACCAATTTAATCTACATTTCTTCAAATTCCCATTTGTACCAAAACGGGACGATTTTCTTCCAAAAGTTTCAAAACTATATATAGTAAGAACTATATATTGGTTAGAATCCATTCTAAAGAGGTTCAAAGCTATATTTAGACTATTATACTAATATATTGAACTTTGGTTACTCCCTGGTCACCAATTTAATCTACATTTCTTCAAATTCCCATTTGTACCAAAACGGGACGATTTTCTTCCAAAAGTTTTAAAACTATAGTTAGGACTATATATTGCTTAGAATCCATTCTAAAGGGGTTCAAAGCTATATTTAGACTATTATACTAATATATTGATCTTTGGTTACTCCTTGGTTACCAATTTGGTCTACATTTCTTCAAATTCCCATTTGTACCAAAACGGGACGATTTTCTTCCAAAAGTTTCAAAACTATAGTTAGGACTATATATTGGTTAGAATCCATTATAAAGGGGTTCAAAGCTATATCTAAACTAATATACTAATATAATGACCTTTGGTTACTCCTTGGTCACCAATTTGGTCTACATTTCTTCAAATTCCCATTTGCACCTAAACGGGACGATTTTCTTTCCAAAGTTTCAAAACTATAGTTAGGACTATATATTGGTTAGAATCCATTCTAAAGGGCTTCAAAGCTATATTTAGACTATTATACTAATATATTAATCTTTGGTTACTCCTTGGTCACCAATTTTGTCTACATTTCTTCAAATTTCTGTTTGTACCAAAACGGGACGATTTTCTTCCCAAAGTTTCAAAACTATAGTTAGGACTATATATTGGTTAGAATCCATTCTAAAGGGGTTCAAAGCTATATTTAGACTATTATACTAATATATTGAACTTTGGTTACTCCTTGATCACCAATTTTGTCTACGTTTCTTCAAATTCCAATTTGTACCAAAACGGGACGATTTTGTTCCCAAAGTTTCAAAATTATACTTAGGACTATATATTGGTTAGAATCCATTCTAAAGGGATTCAAAGCTATATTTAGACTATTTTACTAATATATTGAACTTTGGTTACTCCTTGGTCACCAATTTTGTCTACATTTCTTCAAATTTCAATTTGTACCAAAATAGGACGATTTTCTTCCCAAAGTTTCAAAACTATAGTTAGGACTATATATTGGTTAGAATCCATTCTAAAGGGGTTCAAAGCTATATTTAGACTATTATACTAATATATTGAACTTTGGTTACTCCTTGATCACCAATTTTGTCTACGTTTCTTCAAATTCCAATTTGTACCAAAACGGGACGATTTTGTTCCCAAAGTTTCAAAATTATACTTAGGACTATATATTGGTTAGAATCCATTCTAAAGGGATTCAAAGCTATATTTAGACTATTTTACTAATATATTGAACTTTGGTTACTCCTTGGTCACCAATTTTGTCTACATTTCTTCAAATTTCAATTTGTACCAAAATAAGACGATTTCCTTCCCAAAGTTTCAAAACTATAGTTAGGACTATATATTGGTTAGAATCCCTTCTAAAGGGGTTCAAATCTATATTTAGACTATTATAGTAATATATTGAACTTTGGTTACTCCTTGGTCACCAAATTTGTTTACATTTCTTCAAATTCCCATTTGTACCAAAACGGGACGATTTTCTTCCCAAAGTTTCAAAACTATAGTTACGACTATATATTGGTTGCATTCGTTCCTAAAGTGGTTCAAAGCTATATTTAGAATATTATAATAATATATTCAACATTGGTTTATTCTTGGTCACCAATTTTGTCTACATTTCTCCAAATTCCCATTTGTACCAAAACGGGACGATTTTCTTCCCAAAGTTTCAAAACTATACTTAGGACATTATATTGGTTAGAATCCATTCTAAAGGGCTTCAAAGCTATATTTAGACTATTTTACTAATATATTGAACTTTGGTTACTTTTTGGTCACCAATTCTGTCTACATTTCTTCAAATTTCCATTTGTACCAAAACGGGATGATTTTCTTCCTAAAGTTTCAAAACTATAGTTACGACTATATATTGGTTACATTCGTTTCTAAAGTGGTTCAAATCTATATTTAGAATATTATACTAATATATTCAACATTGGTTACTCCTTGATCACCAATTTTGTCTACATTTCTTCAAATTCCCATTTGTACCAAAACAGGACGATTTTCTTCCCCAAGTTTAAAAACTATACTTGGGACTATATATTGGTTAGAATCCATTCTAAAGGGCTTCAAAGCTATATTTAGAATATTATACTAATATATTCAACATTGGTTAATCCTTGATCACCAATTTTGTCTACATTTCTTCAAATTCCCATTTGTACCAAAACGGGACGATTTTCTTCCCAAATTTTCAAAACTATAGTTACGACTATATATTGGTTGCATTCATTCCTAAAGTGGTTCAAAGCTATATTTAGAATATTATACTAATATATTCAACATTGGTTACTACTTGATCACCAATTTTGTCTACATTTCTTCAAATTCCCGTTTGTACCAAAACGGGACGATTTTCTTCCCAAAGTTTCAAAACTATACTTAGGACTATATATTGGTTAGAATCCATTCTAAAGGGCTTCAAAGCTATATTTAGACTATTTTACTAATATATTGAACTTTGGTAACTCCTTGGTCACCAATTTTGTCTACATTTCTTCAAATATCCATTTGTACCAAAACGAGACGATTTTCTTCCCAAAGTTTCAAAACTATAGTTAGGACTATATATTGGTTAGAATCCATTCTAAAGGGGTTCAAAGCTATATTTAGACTATTTTACTAATATATTGAACTTTGGTAACTCCCTGGTCACCAATTTTGTCTACATTTCTTCAAATATCCATTTGAACCAAAACGAGACGATTTTCTTCCCAAAGTTTCAAAACTATAGTTAGGACTATATATTGGTTAGAATCCATTCTAAAGGGGTTCAAAGCTTAATTTAGACTATTATACTAATATATTGAACTTTGGTTACTCCTTGGTCACCAATTTTGTCTACATTTTTTCAAGTTTCCATTTGTACCAAAACGGGACGATTTTCTTCCCAAAGTTTCAAAACTATATGTAGTAAGAACTATATATTGGTTAGAATCCATTCTAAAGAGGTTCAAAGCTATATTTAGACTATTATACTAATATATTGATCTTTGGTTACTCCTTGGTTACCAATTTGGTCTACATTTCTTCAAATTCCCATTTGTTTCAAAACGGGACGATTTTCTTCCAAAAGTTTCAAAACTATATATAGTAAGAACTATATATTGGTTAGAATCCATTCTAAAGAGGTTCAAAGCTATATTTAGACTATTATACTAATATATTGAACTTTGGTAACTCCTTAGTCACCAATTTAATCTACATTTCTTCAAATTCCCATTTGTACCAAAACGGGACGATTTTCTTCCCAAAGTTTGAAAACTATAGTTAGGACTATATATTGGTTAGAATCCATTCTAAAGGGGTTCAAAGCTATATTTAGACTATTTACTAATATATTGAACTTTGGTTACTCCTTGGTCACCAATTTGGTCTACATTTCTTCAAATTCCCATTTATACCAAAACGGGACGATTTTCTTCCCAAATTTCAAAACTATAGTTAGGACTATATATTGGTTAGAATCCATTCTAAAGGGGGTCAAAGCTATATTTAGACTATTATACTAATATATTGAACTTTGGTTACTCCTTGGTCACCAATTTAATCTACATTTCTTCAAATTCCCATTTGTACCAAAACGGGACGATTTTCTTCCAAAAGTTTTAAAACTATAGTTAGGACTATATATTGGTTAGAATCCATTCTAATGGGATTCAAAGCTATATTTAGACTATTATACTATTATATTGAACTTTGGTTACTCCTTGGTCACCAATTTAATCTACATTTCTTCAAATTCCCATTTGTACCAAAACGGGACGATTTTCTTCCAAAAGTTTCAAAACTATATATAGTAAGAACTATATATTGGTTAGAATCCATTCTAAAGAGGTTCAAAGCTATATTTAGACTATTATACTAATATATTGAACTTTGGTAACTCCTTAGTCACCAATTTAATCTACATTTCTTCAAATTCCCATTTGTACCAAAACGGGACGATTTTCTTCCCAAAGTTTGAAAACTATAGTTAGGACTATATATTGGTTAGAATCCATTCTAAAGGGGTTCAAAGCTATATTTAGACTATTTACTAATATATTGAACTTTGGTTACTCCTTGGTCACCAATTTGGTCTACATTTCTTCAAATTCCCATTTATACCAAAACGGGACGATTTTCTTCCCAAATTTCAAAACTATAGTTAGGACTATATATTGGTTAGAATCCATTCTAAAGGGGGTCAAAGCTATATTTAGACTATTATACTAATATATTGAACTTTGGTTACTCCTTGGTCACCAATTTAATCTACATTTCTTCAAATTCCCATTTGTACCAAAACGGGACGATTTTCTTCCAAAAGTTTTAAAACTATAGTTAGGACTATATATTGGTTAGAATCCATTCTAATGGGATTCAAAGCTATATTTAGACTATTATACTATTATATTGAACTTTGGTTACTCCTTGGTCACCAATTTAATCTACATTTCTTCAAATTCCCATTTGTACCAAAACGGGACGATTTTCTTCCAAAAGTTTCAAAACTATATATAGTAAGAACTATATATTGGTTAAAATCCATTCTAAAGAGGTTCAAAGCTATATTTAGACTATTATACTAATATATTGAACTTTGGTTACTCCTTGGTCACCAATTTAATCTACATTTCTTCAAATTCCCATTTGTACCAAAACGGGACGATTTTCTTCCAAAAGTTTTAAAACTATAGTTAGGACTATATATTGGTTAGAATCCATTCTAAAGGGGTTCAAAGCTATATTTAGACTATTATACTAATATATTGATCTTTTGTTACTCCTTGGTTACCAATTTGGTCTACATTTCTTCAAATTCCCATTTGTACCAAAACGGGACGATTTTCTTCCAAAAGTTTCAAAACTATATATAGTAAGAACTATATATTGGTTAGAATCCATTCTAAAGAGGTTCAAAGCTATATTTAGACTATTATACTAATATATTGAACTTTGGTTACTCCTTGGTTACCAATTTGGTCTACATTTCTTCAAATTCCCATTTGTTTCAAAACGGGACGATTTTCTTCCCAAAGTTTGAAAACTATAGTTAGGACTATATATTGGTTAGAATCCATTCTAAAGGGGTTCAAAGCTATATTTAGACTATTTACTAATATATTGAACTTTGGTTACTCCTTGGTCACCAATTTGGTCTACATTTCTTCAAATTCCCATTTATACCAAAACGGGACGATTTTCTTCCCAAATTTCAAAACTATAGTTAGGACTATATATTGGTTAGAATCCATTCTAAAGGGGTTCAAAGCTATATTTAGACTATTATACTAATATATTGAACTTTGGTTACTCCTTGGTCACCAATTTAATCTACATTTCTTCAAATTCCCATTTGTACCAAAACGGGACGATTTTCTTCCAAAAGTTTTAAAACTATAGTTAGGACTATATGTTGGTTAGAATCCATTCTAATGGGATTCAAAGCTATATTTAGACTATTATACTATTATATTGAACTTTGGTTACTCCTTGGTCACCAATTTAATCTACATTTCTTCAAATTCCCATTTGTACCAAAACGAGACGATTTTCTTCCAAAAGTTTCAAAACTATATATAGTAAGAACTATATATTGGTTAGAATCCATTCTAAAGAGGTTCAAAGCTATATTTAGACTATTATACTAATATATTGAACTTTGGTTACTCCTTGGTCACCAATTTAATCTACATTTCTTCAAATTCCCATTTGTACCAAAACGGGACGATTTTCTTCCAAAAGTTTTAAAACTATAGTTAGGACTATATATTGCTTAGAATCCATTCTAAAGGGGTTCAAAGCTATATTTAGACTATTATACTAATATATTGATCTTTGGTTACTCCTTGGTTACCAATTTGGTCTACATTTCTTCAAATTCCCATTTGTACCAAAACGGGACGATTTTCTTCCAAAAGTTTCAAAACTATATATAGTAAGAACTATATATTGGTTAGAATCCATTCTAAAGAGGTTCAAAGCTATATTTAGACTATTATACTAATATATTGAACTTTGGTTACTCCTTAGTCACCAATTTAATCTACATTTCTTCAAATTCCCATTTGTACCAAAACGGGACGATTTTCTTCCCAAAGTTTGAAAACTATAGTTAGGACTATATATTGGTTAGAATCCATTCTAAAGGGGTTCAAAGCTATATTTAGACTATTTACTAATATATTGAACTTTGGTTACTCCTTGGTCACCAATTTGGTCTACATTTCTTCAAATTCCCATTTATACCAAAACGGGACGATTTTCTTCCCAAATTTCAAAACTATAGTTAGGACTATATATTGGTTAGAATCCATTCTAAAGGGGGTCAAAGCTATATTTAGACTATTATACTAATATATTGAACTTTGGTTACTCCTTGGTCACCAATTTAATCTACATTTCTTCAAATTCCCATTTGTACCAAAACGGGACGATTTTCTTCCAAAAGTTTTAAAACTATAGTTAGGACTATATATTGGTTAGAATCCATTCTAATGGGATTCAAAGCTATATTTAGACTATTATACTATTATATTGAACTTTGGTTACTCCTTGGTCACCAATTTAATCTACATTTCTTCAAATTCCCATTTGTACCAAAACGGGACGATTTTCTTCCAAAAGTTTCAAAACTATATATAGTAAGAACTATATATTGGTTAAAATCCATTCTAAAGAGGTTCAAAGCTATATTTAGACTATTATACTAATATATTGAACTTTGGTTACTCCTTGGTCACCAATTTAATCTACATTTCTTCAAATTCCCATTTGTACCAAAACGGGACGATTTTCTTCCAAAAGTTTTAAAACTATAGTTAGGACTATATATTGGTTAGAATCCATTCTAAAGGGGTTCAAAGCTATATTTAGACTATTATACTAATATATTGATCTTTTGTTACTCCTTGGTTACCAATTTGGTCTACATTTCTTCAAATTCCCATTTGTACCAAAACGGGACGATTTTCTTCCAAAAGTTTCAAAACTATATATAGTAAGAACTATATATTGGTTAGAATCCATTCTAAAGAGGTTCAAAGCTATATTTAGACTATTATACTAATATATTGAACTTTGGTTACTCCTTGGTTACCAATTTGGTCTACATTTCTTCAAATTCCCATTTGTTTCAAAACGGGACGATTTTCTTCCCAAAGTTTGAAAACTATAGTTAGGACTATATATTGGTTAGAATCCATTCTAAAGGGGTTCAAAGCTATATTTAGACTATTTACTAATATATTGAACTTTGGTTACTCCTTGGTCACCAATTTGGTCTACATTTCTTCAAATTCCCATTTATACCAAAACGGGACGATTTTCTTCCCAAATTTCAAAACTATAGTTAGGACTATATATTGGATAGAATCCATTCTAAAGGGGTTCAAAGCTATATTTAGACTATTATACTAATATATTGAACTTTGGTTACTCCTTGGTCACCAATTTAATCTACATTTCTTCAAATTCCCATTTGTACCAAAACGGGACGATTTTCTTCCAAAAGTTTTAAAACTATAGTTAGGACTATATGTTGGTTAGAATCCATTCTAATGGGATTCAAAGCTATATTTAGACTATTATACTATTATATTGAACTTTGGTTACTCCTTGGTCACCAATTTAATCTACATTTCTTCAAATTCCCATTTGTACCAAAACGGGACGATTTTCTTCCAAAAGTTTCAAAACTATATATAGTAAGAACTATATATTGGTTAGAATCCATTCTAAAGAGGTTCAAAGCTATATTTAGACTATTATACTAATATATTGAACTTTGGTTACTCCCTGGTCACCAATTTAATCTACATTTCTTCAAATTCCCATTTGTACCAAAACGGGACGATTTTCTTCCAAAAGTTTTAAAACTATAGTTAGGACTATATATTGCTTAGAATCCATTCTAAAGGGGTTCAAAGCTATATTTAGACTATTATACTAATATATTGATCTTTGGTTACTCCTTGGTTACCAATTTGGTCTACATTTCTTCAAATTCCCATTTGTACCAAAACGGGACGATTTTCTTCCAAAAGTTTCAAAACTATAGTTAGGACTATATATTGGTTAGAATCCATTATAAAGGGGTTCAAAGCTATATCTAAACTAATATACTAATATAATGACCTTTGGTTACTCCTTGGTCACCAATTTGGTCTACATTTCTTCAAATTCCCATTTGCACCTAAACGGGACGATTTTCTTTCCAAAGTTTCAAAACTATAGTTAGGACTATATATTGGTTAGAATCCATTCTAAAGGGCTTCAAAGCTATATTTAGACTATTATACTAATATATTAATCTTTGGTTACTCCTTGGTCACCAATTTTGTCTACATTTCTTCAAATTTCTGTTTGTACCAAAACGGGACGATTTTCTTCCCAAAGTTTCAAAACTATAGTTAGGACTATATATTGGTTAGAATCCATTCTAAAGGGGTTCAAAGCTATATTTAGACTATTATACTAATATATTGAACTTTGGTTACTCCTTGATCACCAATTTTGTCTACGTTTCTTCAAATTCCAATTTGTACCAAAACGGGACGATTTTGTTCCCAAAGTTTCAAAATTATACTTAGGACTATATATTGGTTAGAATCCATTCTAAAGGGATTCAAAGCTATATTTAGACTATTTTACTAATATATTGAACTTTGGTTACTCCTTGGTCACCAATTTTGTCTACATTTCTTCAAATTTCAATTTGTACCAAAATAGGACGATTTTCTTCCCAAAGTTTCAAAACTATAGTTAGGACTATATATTGGTTAGAATCCATTCTAAAGGGGTTCAAAGCTATATTTAGACTATTATACTAATATATTGAACTTTGGTTACTCCTTGATCACCAATTTTGTCTACGTTTCTTCAAATTCCAATTTGTACCAAAACGGGACGATTTTGTTCCCAAAGTTTCAAAATTATACTTAGGACTATATATTGGTTAGAATCCATTCTAAAGGGATTCAAAGCTATATTTAGACTATTTTACTAATATATTGAACTTTGGTTACTCCTTGGTCACCAATTTTGTCTACATTTCTTCAAATTTCAATTTGTACCAAAATAAGACGATTTCCTTCCCAAAGTTTCAAAACTATAGTTAGGACTATATATTGGTTAGAATCCCTTCTAAAGGGGTTCAAATCTATATTTAGACTATTATAGTAATATATTGAACTTTGGTTACTCCTTGGTCACCAAATTTGTTTACATTTCTTCAAATTCCCATTTGTACCAAAACGGGACGATTTTCTTCCCAAAGTTTCAAAACTATAGTTACGACTATATATTGGTTGCATTCGTTCCTAAAGTGGTTCAAAGCTATATTTAGAATATTATAATAATATATTCAACATTGGTTTATTCTTGGTCACCAATTTTGTCTACATTTCTCCAAATTCCCATTTGTACCAAAACGGGACGATTTTCTTCCCAAAGTTTCAAAACTATACTTAGGACATTATATTGGTTAGAATCCATTCTAAAGGGCTTCAAAGCTATATTTAGACTATTTTACTAATATATTGAACTTTGGTTACTTTTTGGTCACCAATTCTGTCTACATTTCTTCAAATTTCCATTTGTACCAAAACGGGATGATTTTCTTCCTAAAGTTTCAAAACTATAGTTACGACTATATATTGGTTACATTCGTTTCTAAAGTGGTTCAAATCTATATTTAGAATATTATACTAATATATTCAACATTGGTTACTCCTTGATCACCAATTTTGTCTACATTTCTTCAAATTCCCATTTGTACCAAAACAGGACGATTTTCTTCCCCAAGTTTAAAAACTATACTTGGGACTATATATTGGTTAGAATCCATTCTAAAGGGCTTCAAAGCTATATTTAGAATATTATACTAATATATTCAACATTGGTTAATCCTTGATCACCAATTTTGTCTACATTTCTTCAAATTCCCATTTGTACCAAAACGGGACGATTTTCTTCCCAAATTTTCAAAACTATAGTTACGACTATATATTGGTTGCATTCATTCCTAAAGTGGTTCAAAGCTATATTTAGAATATTATACTAATATATTCAACATTGGTTACTACTTGATCACCAATTTTGTCTACATTTCTTCAAATTCCCGTTTGTACCAAAACGGGACGATTTTCTTCCCAAAGTTTCAAAACTATACTTAGGACTATATATTGGTTAGAATCCATTCTAAAGGGCTTCAAAGCTATATTTAGACTATTTTACTAATATATTGAACTTTGGTAACTCCTTGGTCACCAATTTTGTCTACATTTCTTCAAATATCCATTTGTACCAAAACGAGACGATTTTCTTCCCAAAGTTTCAAAACTATAGTTAGGACTATATATTGGTTAGAATCCATTCTAAAGGGGTTCAAAGCTATATTTAGACTATTTTACTAATATATTGAACTTTGGTAACTCCCTGGTCACCAATTTTGTCTACATTTCTTCAAATATCCATTTGAACCAAAACGAGACGATTTTCTTCCCAAAGTTTCAAAACTATAGTTAGGACTATATATTGGTTAGAATCCATTCTAAAGGGGTTCAAAGCTTAATTTAGACTATTATACTAATATATTGAACTTTGGTTACTCCTTGGTCACCAATTTTGTCTACATTTTTTCAAGTTTCCATTTGTACCAAAACGGGACGATTTTCTTCCCAAAGTTTCAAAACTATATGTAGTAAGAACTATATATTGGTTAGAATCCATTCTAAAGAGGTTCAAAGCTATATTTAGACTATTATACTAATATATTGATCTTTGGTTACTCCTTGGTTACCAATTTGGTCTACATTTCTTCAAATTCCCATTTGTTTCAAAACGGGACGATTTTCTTCCAAAAGTTTCAAAACTATATATAGTAAGAACTATATATTGGTTAGAATCCATTCTAAAGAGGTTCAAAGCTATATTTAGACTATTATACTAATATATTGAACTTTGGTAACTCCTTAGTCACCAATTTAATCTACATTTCTTCAAATTACCATTTGTACCAAAACGGGACGATTTTCTTCCCAAAGTTTGAAAACTATAGTTAGGACTATATATTGGTTAGAATCCATTCTAAAGGGGTTCAAAGCTATATTTAGACTATTTACTAATATATTGAACTTTGGTTACTCCTTGGTCACCAATTTGGTCTACATTTCTTCAAATTCCCATTTATACCAAAACGGGACGATTTTCTTCCCAAATTTCAAAACTATAGTTAGGACTATATATTGGTTAGAATCCATTCTAAAGGGGGTCAAAGCTATATTTAGACTATTATACTAATATATTGAACTTTGGTTACTCCTTGGTCACCAATTTAATCTACATTTCTTCAAATTCCCATTTGTACCAAAACGGGACGATTTTCTTCCAAAAGTTTTAAAACTATAGTTAGGACTATATATTGGTTAGAATCCATTCTAATGGGATTCAAAGCTATATTTAGACTATTATACTATTATATTGAACTTTGGTTACTCCTTGGTCACCAATTTAATCTACATTTCTTCAAATTCCCATTTGTACCAAAACGGGACGATTTTCTTCCAAAAGTTTCAAAACTATATATAGTAAGAACTATATATTGGTTAAAATCCATTCTAAAGAGGTTCAAAGCTATATTTAGACTATTATACTAATATATTGAACTTTGGTTACTCCTTGGTCACCAATTTAATCTACATTTCTTCAAATTCCCATTTGTACCAAAACGGGACGATTTTCTTCCAAAAGTTTTAAAACTATAGTTAGGACTATATATTGGTTAGAATCCATTCTAAAGGGGTTCAAAGCTATATTTAGACTATTATACTAATATATTGATCTTTTGTTACTCCTTGGTTACCAATTTGGTCTACATTTCTTCAAATTCCCATTTGTACCAAAACGGGACGATTTTCTTCCAAAAGTTTCAAAACTATATATAGTAAGAACTATATATTGGTTAGAATCCATTCTAAAGAGGTTCAAAGCTATATTTAGACTATTATACTAATATATTGAACTTTGGTTACTCCTTGGTTACCAATTTGGTCTACATTTCTTCAAATTCCCATTTGTTTCAAAACGGGACGATTTTCTTCCCAAAGTTTGAAAACTATAGTTAGGACTATATATTGGTTAGAATCCATTCTAAAGGGGTTCAAAGCTATATTTAGACTATTTACTAATATATTGAACTTTGGTTACTCCTTGGTCACCAATTTGGTCTACATTTCTTCAAATTCCCATTTATACCAAAACGGGACGATTTTCTTCCCAAATTTCAAAACTATAGTTAGGACTATATATTGGTTAGAATCCATTCTAAAGGGGTTCAAAGCTATATTTAGACTATTATACTAATATATTGAACTTTGGTTACTCCTTGGTCACCAATTTAATCTACATTTCTTCAAATTCCCATTTGTACCAAAACGGGACGATTTTCTTCCAAAAGTTTTAAAACTATAGTTAGGACTATATGTTGGTTAGAATCCATTCTAATGGGATTCAAAGCTATATTTAGACTATTATACTATTATATTGAACTTTGGTTACTCCTTGGTCACCAATTTAATCTACATTTCTTCAAATTCCCATTTGTACCAAAACGGGACGATTTTCTTCCAAAAGTTTCAAAACTATATATAGTAAGAACTATATATTGGTTAGAATCCATTCTAAAGAGGTTCAAAGCTATATTTAGACTATTATACTAATATATTGAACTTTGGTTACTCCTTGGTCACCAATTTAATCTACATTTCTTCAAATTCCCATTTGTACCAAAACGGGACGATTTTCTTCCAAAAGTTTTAAAACTATAGTTAGGACTATATATTGCTTAGAATCCATTCTAAAGGGGTTCAAAGCTATATTTAGACTATTATACTAATATATTGATCTTTGGTTACTCCTTGGTTACCAATTTGGTCTACATTTCTTCAAATTCCCATTTGTACCAAAACGGGACGATTTTCTTCCAAAAGTTTCAAAACTATATATAGTAAGAACTATATATTGGTTAGAATCCATTCTAAAGAGGTTCAAAGCTATATTTAGACTATTATACTAATATATTGAACTTTGGTTACTCCTTAGTCACCAATTTAATCTACATTTCTTCAAATTCCCATTTGTACCAAAACGGGACGATTTTCTTCCCAAAGTTTGAAAACTATAGTTAGGACTATATATTGGTTAGAATCCATTCTAAAGGGGTTCAAAGCTATATTTAGACTATTTACTAATATATTGAACTTTGGTTACTCCTTGGTCACCAATTTGGTCTACATTTCTTCAAATTCCCATTTATACCAAAACGGGACGATTTTCTTCCCAAATTTCAAAACTATAGTTAGGACTATATATTGGTTAGAATCCATTCTAAAGGGGGTCAAAGCTATATTTAGACTATTATACTAATATATTGAACTTTGGTTACTCCTTGGTCACCAATTTAATCTACATTTCTTCAAATTCCCATTTGTACCAAAACGGGACGATTTTCTTCCAAAAGTTTTAAAACTATAGTTAGGACTATATATTGGTTAGAATCCATTCTAATGGGATTCAAAGCTATATTTAGACTATTATACTATTATATTGAACTTTGGTTACTCCTTGGTCACCAATTTAATCTACATTTCTTCAAATTCCCATTTGTACCAAAACGGGACGATTTTCTTCCAAAAGTTTCAAAACTATATATAGTAAGAACTATATATTGGTTAAAATCCATTCTAAAGAGGTTCAAAGCTATATTTAGACTATTATACTAATATATTGAACTTTGGTTACTCCTTGGTCACCAATTTAATCTACATTTCTTCAAATTCCCATTTGTACCAAAACGGGACGATTTTCTTCCAAAAGTTTTAAAACTATAGTTAGGACTATATATTGGTTAGAATCCATTCTAAAGGGGTTCAAAGCTATATTTAGACTATTATACTAATATATTGATCTTTGGTTACTCCTTGGTTACCAATTTGGTCTACATTTCTTCAAATTCCCATTTGTACCAAAACGGGACGATTTTCTTCCAAAAGTTTCAAAACTATATATAGTAAGAACTATATATTGGTTAGAATCCATTCTAAAGAGGTTCAAAGCTATATTTAGACTATTATACTAATATATTGAACTTTGGTTACTCCTTAGTCACCAATTTAATCTACATTTCTTCAAATTCCCATTTGTACCAAAACGGGACGATTATCTTCCCAAAGTTTCAAAACTATAGTTAGGACTATATATTGGTTAGAATCCATTCTAATGGGGTTCAAAGCTATATTTAGACTATTATACTATTATATTGAACTTTGGTTACTCCTTGGTCACCAATTTAATCTACATTTCTTCAAATTCCCATTTGTACCAAAACGGGACAATTTTCTTCTTAAAGTTTCAAAACTATAGTTAGGACTATATATTGGATAGAATCCATTCTAAAGGGGTTCAAAGCTATATTTAGACTATTATACTAATATATTGATCTTTGGTTACTCCTTGGTTACAAATTTGGTCTACATTTCTTCAAATTCCCATTTGTACCAAAACGGGACGATTTTCTTCCCAAAGTTTCAAAACTATAGTTAGGACTATATATTGGTTAGAATCCATTCTAAAGGGGTTCAAAGCTATATTTAGACTATTTACTAATATATTGAACTTTGGTTACTCCTTGGTCACAAATTTGGTCTACATTTCTTCAAATTCCCATTTGTACCAAAACGGGACGATTTTCTTCCAAAAGTTTCAAAACTATATGTAGTAAGAACTATATATTGGTTAGAATCCATTCTAAAGAGGTTCAAAGCTATATTTAGACTATTATACTAATATATTGAAGTTTGGTTACTCCTTGGTCACCAATTTAATCTACATTTCTTCAAATTCCCATTTGTACCAAAACGGGACGATTTTCTTCCAAAAGTTTTAAAACTATATGTAGTAAGGACTATATATTGGTTAGAATCCATTCTAATGGGATTCAAAGCTATATTTAGACTATTATACTATTATATTGAACTTTGGTTACTCCTTGGTCACCAATTTAATCTACATTTCTTCAAATTCCCATTTGTACCAAAACGGGACGATTTTCTTCCAAAAGTTTCAAAACTATATATAGTAAGAACTATATATTGGTTAGAATCCATTCTAAAGAGGTTCAAAGCTATATTTAGACTATTATACTAATATATTGAACTTTGGTTACTCCTTGGTCACCAATTTAATCTACATTTCTTCAAATTCCCATTTGTACCAAAACGGGACGATTTTCTTCCAAAAGTTTTAAAACTATAGTTAGGACTATATATTGGTTAGAATCCATTCTAAAGGGGTTCAAAGCTATATTTAGACTATTATACTAATATATTGATCTTTGGTTACTCCTTGGTTACCAATTTGGTCTACATTTCTTCAAATTCCCATTTGTACCAAAACGGGACGATTTTCTTCCAAAAGTTTTAAAACTATAGTTAGGACTATATATTGGTTAGAATCCATTCTAAAGGGGTTCAAAGCTATATTTAGACTATTATACTAATATATTGATCTTTGGTTACTCCTTGGTTACCAATTTGGTCTACATTTCTTCAAATTCCCATTTGTACCAAAACGGGACGATTTTCTTCCAAAAGTTTCAAAACTATATGTAGTAAGAACTATATATTGGTTAGAATCCATTCTAAAGAGGTTCAAAGCTATATTTAGACTATTATACTAATATATTGAACTTTGGTTACTCCTTAGTCACCAATTTAATCTACATTTCTTCAAATTCCCATTTGTACCAAAACGGGACGATTTTCTTCCCAAAGTTTCAAAACTATAGTTAGGACTATATATTGGTTAGAATCCATTCTAATGGGGTTCAAAGCTATATTTAGACTATTATACTATTATATTGAACTTTGGTTACTCCTTGGTCACCAATTTAATCTACATTTCTTCAAATTCCCATTTGTACCAAAACGGGACAATTTTCTTCTTAAAGTTTCAAAACTATAGTTAGGACTATATATTGGTTAGAATCCATTCTAAAGGGGTTCAAAGCTATATTTAGACTATTTACTAATATATTGAACTTTGGTTACTCCTTGGTCACAAATTTGGTCTACATTTCTTCAAATTCCCATTTGTACCAAAACGGGACGATTTTCTTCCAAAAGTTTCAAAACTATATGTAGTAAGAACTATATATTGGTTAGAATCCATTCTAAAGAGGTTCAAAGCTATATTTAGACTATTATACTAATATATTGAAGTTTGGTTACTCCTTGGTCACCAATTTAATCTACATTTCTTCAAATTCCCATTTGTACCAAAACGGGACGATTTTCTTCCAAAAGTTTTAAAACTATAGTTAGGACTATATATTGGTTAGAATCCATTCTAATGGGATTCAAAGCTATATTTAGACTATTATACTATTATATTGAACTTTGGTTACTCCTTGGTCACCAATTTAATCTACATTTCTTCAAATTCCCATTTGTACCAAAACGGGACGATTTTCTTCCAAAAGTTTCAAAACTATATATAGTAAGAACTATATATTGGTTAGAATCCATTCTAAAGAGGTTCAAAGCTATATTTAGACTATTATACTAATATATTGAACTTTGGTTACTCCTTAGTCACCAATTTAATCTACATTTCTTCAAATTCCCATTTGTACCAAAACGGGACGATTTTCTTCCCAAAGTTTCAAAACTATAGTTAGGACTATATATTGGTTAGAATCCATTCTAAAGGGGTTCAAAGCTATATTTAGACTATTATACTAATATATTGATCTTTTGTTACTCCTTGGTTACCAATTTGGTCTACATTTCTTCAAATTCCCATTTGTACCAAAACGGGACGATTTTCTTCCAAAAGTTTCAAAACTATATATAGTAAGAACTATATATTGGTTAGAATCCATTCTAAAGAGGTTCAAAGCTATATTTAGACTATTATACTAATATATTGAACTTTGGTTACTCCTTGGTTACCAATTTGGTCTACATTTCTTCAAATTCCCATTTGTTTCAAAACGGGACGATTTTCTTCCCAAAGTTTGAAAACTATAGTTAGGACTATATATTGGTTAGAATCCATTCTAAAGGGGTTCAAAGCTATATTTAGACTATTTACTAATATATTGAACTTTGGTTACTCCTTGGTCACCAATTTGGTCTACATTTCTTCAAATTCCCATTTATACCAAAACGGGACGATTTTCTTCCCAAATTTCAAAACTATAGTTAGGACTATATATTGGTTAGAATCCATTCTAAAGGGGTTCAAAGCTATATTTAGACTATTATACTAATATATTGAACTTTGGTTACTCCTTGGTCACCAATTTAATCTACATTTCTTCAAATTCCCATTTGTACCAAAACGGGACGATTTTCTTCCAAAAGTTTTAAAACTATAGTTAGGACTATATGTTGGTTAGAATCCATTCTAATGGGATTCAAAGCTATATTTAGACTATTATACTATTATATTGAACTTTGGTTACTCCTTGGTCACCAATTTAATCTACATTTCTTCAAATTCCCATTTGTACCAAAACGAGACGATTTTCTTCCAAAAGTTTCAAAACTATATATAGTAAGAACTATATATTGGTTAGAATCCATTCTAAAGAGGTTCAAAGCTATATTTAGACTATTATACTAATATATTGAACTTTGGTTACTCCTTGGTCACCAATTTAATCTACATTTCTTCAAATTCCCATTTGTACCAAAACGGGACGATTTTCTTCCAAAAGTTTTAAAACTATAGTTAGGACTATATATTGCTTAGAATCCATTCTAAAGGGGTTCAAAGCTATATTTAGACTATTATACTAATATATTGATCTTTGGTTACTCCTTGGTTACCAATTTGGTCTACATTTCTTCAAATTCCCATTTGTACCAAAACGGGACGATTTTCTTCCAAAAGTTTCAAAACTATATATAGTAAGAACTATATATTGGTTAGAATCCATTCTAAAGAGGTTCAAAGCTATATTTAGACTATTATACTAATATATTGAACTTTGGTTACTCCTTAGTCACCAATTTAATCTACATTTCTTCAAATTCCCATTTGTACCAAAACGGGACGATTTTCTTCCCAAAGTTTGAAAACTATAGTTAGGACTATATATTGGTTAGAATCCATTCTAAAGGGGTTCAAAGCTATATTTAGACTATTTACTAATATATTGAACTTTGGTTACTCCTTGGTCACCAATTTGGTCTACATTTCTTCAAATTCCCATTTATACCAAAACGGGACGATTTTCTTCCCAAATTTCAAAACTATAGTTAGGACTATATATTGGTTAGAATCCATTCTAAAGGGGGTCAAAGCTATATTTAGACTATTATACTAATATATTGAACTTTGGTTACTCCTTGGTCACCAATTTAATCTACATTTCTTCAAATTCCCATTTGTACCAAAACGGGACGATTTTCTTCCAAAAGTTTTAAAACTATAGTTAGGACTATATATTGGTTAGAATCCATTCTAATGGGATTCAAAGCTATATTTAGACTATTATACTATTATATTGAACTTTGGTTACTCCTTGGTCACCAATTTAATCTACATTTCTTCAAATTCCCATTTGTACCAAAACGGGACGATTTTCTTCCAAAAGTTTCAAAACTATATATAGTAAGAACTATATATTGGTTAAAATCCATTCTAAAGAGGTTCAAAGCTATATTTAGACTATTATACTAATATATTGAACTTTGGTTACTCCTTGGTCACCAATTTAATCTACATTTCTTCAAATTCCCATTTGTACCAAAACGGGACGATTTTCTTCCAAAAGTTTTAAAACTATAGTTAGGACTATATATTGGTTAGAATCCATTCTAAAGGGGTTCAAAGCTATATTTAGACTATTATACTAATATATTGATCTTTTGTTACTCCTTGGTTACCAATTTGGTCTACATTTCTTCAAATTCCCATTTGTACCAAAACGGGACGATTTTCTTCCAAAAGTTTCAAAACTATATATAGTAAGAACTATATATTGGTTAGAATCCATTCTAAAGAGGTTCAAAGCTATATTTAGACTATTATACTAATATATTGAACTTTGGTTACTCCTTGGTTACCAATTTGGTCTACATTTCTTCAAATTCCCATTTGTTTCAAAACGGGACGATTTTCTTCCCAAAGTTTGAAAACTATAGTTAGGACTATATATTGGTTAGAATCCATTCTAAAGGGGTTCAAAGCTATATTTAGACTATTTACTAATATATTGAACTTTGGTTACTCCTTGGTCACCAATTTGGTCTACATTTCTTCAAATTCCCATTTATACCAAAACGGGACGATTTTCTTCCCAAATTTCAAAACTATAGTTAGGACTATATATTGGATAGAATCCATTCTAAAGGGGTTCAAAGCTATATTTAGACTATTATACTAATATATTGAACTTTGGTTACTCCTTGGTCACCAATTTAATCTACATTTCTTCAAATTCCCATTTGTACCAAAACGGGACGATTTTCTTCCAAAAGTTTTAAAACTATAGTTAGGACTATATGTTGGTTAGAATCCATTCTAATGGGATTCAAAGCTATATTTAGACTATTATACTATTATATTGAACTTTGGTTACTCCTTGGTCACCAATTTAATCTACATTTCTTCAAATTCCCATTTGTACCAAAACGGGACGATTTTCTTCCAAAAGTTTCAAAACTATATATAGTAAGAACTATATATTGGTTAGAATCCATTCTAAAGAGGTTCAAAGCTATATTTAGACTATTATACTAATATATTGAACTTTGGTTACTCCCTGGTCACCAATTTAATCTACATTTCTTCAAATTCCCATTTGTACCAAAACGGGACGATTTTCTTCCAAAAGTTTTAAAACTATAGTTAGGACTATATATTGCTTAGAATCCATTCTAAAGGGGTTCAAAGCTATATTTAGACTATTATACTAATATATTGATCTTTGGTTACTCCTTGGTTACCAATTTGGTCTACATTTCTTCAAATTCCCATTTGTACCAAAACGGGACGATTTTCTTCCAAAAGTTTCAAAACTATAGTTAGGACTATATATTGGTTAGAATCCATTATAAAGGGGTTCAAAGCTATATCTAAACTAATATACTAATATAATGACCTTTGGTTACTCCTTGGTCACCAATTTGGTCTACATTTCTTCAAATTCCCATTTGCACCTAAACGGGACGATTTTCTTTCCAAAGTTTCAAAACTATAGTTAGGACTATATATTGGTTAGAATCCATTCTAAAGGGCTTCAAAGCTATATTTAGACTATTATACTAATATATTAATCTTTGGTTACTCCTTGGTCACCAATTTTGTCTACATTTCTTCAAATTTCTGTTTGTACCAAAACGGGACGATTTTCTTCCCAAAGTTTCAAAACTATAGTTAGGACTATATATTGGTTAGAATCCATTCTAAAGGGGTTCAAAGCTATATTTAGACTATTATACTAATATATTGAACTTTGGTTACTCCTTGATCACCAATTTTGTCTACGTTTCTTCAAATTCCAATTTGTACCAAAACGGGACGATTTTGTTCCCAAAGTTTCAAAATTATACTTAGGACTATATATTGGTTAGAATCCATTCTAAAGGGATTCAAAGCTATATTTAGACTATTTTACTAATATATTGAACTTTGGTTACTCCTTGGTCACCAATTTTGTCTACATTTCTTCAAATTTCAATTTGTACCAAAATAGGACGATTTTCTTCCCAAAGTTTCAAAACTATAGTTAGGACTATATATTGGTTAGAATCCATTCTAAAGGGGTTCAAAGCTATATTTAGACTATTATACTAATATATTGAACTTTGGTTACTCCTTGATCACCAATTTTGTCTACGTTTCTTCAAATTCCAATTTGTACCAAAACGGGACGATTTTGTTCCCAAAGTTTCAAAATTATACTTAGGACTATATATTGGTTAGAATCCATTCTAAAGGGATTCAAAGCTATATTTAGACTATTTTACTAATATATTGAACTTTGGTTACTCCTTGGTCACCAATTTTGTCTACATTTCTTCAAATTTCAATTTGTACCAAAATAAGACGATTTCCTTCCCAAAGTTTCAAAACTATAGTTAGGACTATATATTGGTTAGAATCCCTTCTAAAGGGGTTCAAATCTATATTTAGACTATTATAGTAATATATTGAACTTTGGTTACTCCTTGGTCACCAAATTTGTTTACATTTCTTCAAATTCCCATTTGTACCAAAACGGGACGATTTTCTTCCCAAAGTTTCAAAACTATAGTTACGACTATATATTGGTTGCATTCGTTCCTAAAGTGGTTCAAAGCTATATTTAGAATATTATAATAATATATTCAACATTGGTTTATTCTTGGTCACCAATTTTGTCTACATTTCTCCAAATTCCCATTTGTACCAAAACGGGACGATTTTCTTCCCAAAGTTTCAAAACTATACTTAGGACATTATATTGGTTAGAATCCATTCTAAAGGGCTTCAAAGCTATATTTAGACTATTTTACTAATATATTGAACTTTGGTTACTTTTTGGTCACCAATTCTGTCTACATTTCTTCAAATTTCCATTTGTACCAAAACGGGATGATTTTCTTCCTAAAGTTTCAAAACTATAGTTACGACTATATATTGGTTACATTCGTTTCTAAAGTGGTTCAAATCTATATTTAGAATATTATACTAATATATTCAACATTGGTTACTCCTTGATCACCAATTTTGTCTACATTTCTTCAAATTCCCATTTGTACCAAAACAGGACGATTTTCTTCCCCAAGTTTAAAAACTATACTTGGGACTATATATTGGTTAGAATCCATTCTAAAGGGCTTCAAAGCTATATTTAGAATATTATACTAATATATTCAACATTGGTTAATCCTTGATCACCAATTTTGTCTACATTTCTTCAAATTCCCATTTGTACCAAAACGGGACGATTTTCTTCCCAAATTTTCAAAACTATAGTTACGACTATATATTGGTTGCATTCATTCCTAAAGTGGTTCAAAGCTATATTTAGAATATTATACTAATATATTCAACATTGGTTACTACTTGATCACCAATTTTGTCTACATTTCTTCAAATTCCCGTTTGTACCAAAACGGGACGATTTTCTTCCCAAAGTTTCAAAACTATACTTAGGACTATATATTGGTTAGAATCCATTCTAAAGGGCTTCAAAGCTATATTTAGACTATTTTACTAATATATTGAACTTTGGTAACTCCTTGGTCACCAATTTTGTCTACATTTCTTCAAATATCCATTTGTACCAAAACGAGACGATTTTCTTCCCAAAGTTTCAAAACTATAGTTAGGACTATATATTGGTTAGAATCCATTCTAAAGGGGTTCAAAGCTATATTTAGACTATTTTACTAATATATTGAACTTTGGTAACTCCCTGGTCACCAATTTTGTCTACATTTCTTCAAATATCCATTTGAACCAAAACGAGACGATTTTCTTCCCAAAGTTTCAAAACTATAGTTAGGACTATATATTGGTTAGAATCCATTCTAAAGGGGTTCAAAGCTTAATTTAGACTATTATACTAATATATTGAACTTTGGTTACTCCTTGGTCACCAATTTTGTCTACATTTTTTCAAGTTTCCATTTGTACCAAAACGGGACGATTTTCTTCCCAAAGTTTCAAAACTATATGTAGTAAGAACTATATATTGGTTAGAATCCATTCTAAAGAGGTTCAAAGCTATATTTAGACTATTATACTAATATATTGATCTTTGGTTACTCCTTGGTTACCAATTTGGTCTACATTTCTTCAAATTCCCATTTGTTTCAAAACGGGACGATTTTCTTCCAAAAGTTTCAAAACTATATATAGTAAGAACTATATATTGGTTAGAATCCATTCTAAAGAGGTTCAAAGCTATATTTAGACTATTATACTAATATATTGAACTTTGGTAACTCCTTAGTCACCAATTTAATCTACATTTCTTCAAATTACCATTTGTACCAAAACGGGACGATTTTCTTCCCAAAGTTTGAAAACTATAGTTAGGACTATATATTGGTTAGAATCCATTCTAAAGGGGTTCAAAGCTATATTTAGACTATTTACTAATATATTGAACTTTGGTTACTCCTTGGTCACCAATTTGGTCTACATTTCTTCAAATTCCCATTTATACCAAAACGGGACGATTTTCTTCCCAAATTTCAAAACTATAGTTAGGACTATATATTGGTTAGAATCCATTCTAAAGGGGGTCAAAGCTATATTTAGACTATTATACTAATATATTGAACTTTGGTTACTCCTTGGTCACCAATTTAATCTACATTTCTTCAAATTCCCATTTGTACCAAAACGGGACGATTTTCTTCCAAAAGTTTTAAAACTATAGTTAGGACTATATATTGGTTAGAATCCATTCTAATGGGATTCAAAGCTATATTTAGACTATTATACTATTATATTGAACTTTGGTTACTCCTTGGTCACCAATTTAATCTACATTTCTTCAAATTCCCATTTGTACCAAAACGGGACGATTTTCTTCCAAAAGTTTCAAAACTATATATAGTAAGAACTATATATTGGTTAAAATCCATTCTAAAGAGGTTCAAAGCTATATTTAGACTATTATACTAATATATTGAACTTTGGTTACTCCTTGGTCACCAATTTAATCTACATTTCTTCAAATTCCCATTTGTACCAAAACGGGACGATTTTCTTCCAAAAGTTTTAAAACTATAGTTAGGACTATATATTGGTTAGAATCCATTCTAAAGGGGTTCAAAGCTATATTTAGACTATTATACTAATATATTGATCTTTTGTTACTCCTTGGTTACCAATTTGGTCTACATTTCTTCAAATTCCCATTTGTACCAAAACGGGACGATTTTCTTCCAAAAGTTTCAAAACTATATATAGTAAGAACTATATATTGGTTAGAATCCATTCTAAAGAGGTTCAAAGCTATATTTAGACTATTATACTAATATATTGAACTTTGGTTACTCCTTGGTTACCAATTTGGTCTACATTTCTTCAAATTCCCATTTGTTTCAAAACGGGACGATTTTCTTCCCAAAGTTTGAAAACTATAGTTAGGACTATATATTGGTTAGAATCCATTCTAAAGGGGTTCAAAGCTATATTTAGACTATTTACTAATATATTGAACTTTGGTTACTCCTTGGTCACCAATTTGGTCTACATTTCTTCAAATTCCCATTTATACCAAAACGGGACGATTTTCTTCCCAAATTTCAAAACTATAGTTAGGACTATATATTGGTTAGAATCCATTCTAAAGGGGTTCAAAGCTATATTTAGACTATTATACTAATATATTGAACTTTGGTTACTCCTTGGTCACCAATTTAATCTACATTTCTTCAAATTCCCATTTGTACCAAAACGGGACGATTTTCTTCCAAAAGTTTTAAAACTATAGTTAGGACTATATGTTGGTTAGAATCCATTCTAATGGGATTCAAAGCTATATTTAGACTATTATACTATTATATTGAACTTTGGTTACTCCTTGGTCACCAATTTAATCTACATTTCTTCAAATTCCCATTTGTACCAAAACGGGACGATTTTCTTCCAAAAGTTTCAAAACTATATATAGTAAGAACTATATATTGGTTAGAATCCATTCTAAAGAGGTTCAAAGCTATATTTAGACTATTATACTAATATATTGAACTTTGGTTACTCCTTGGTCACCAATTTAATCTACATTTCTTCAAATTCCCATTTGTACCAAAACGGGACGATTTTCTTCCAAAAGTTTTAAAACTATAGTTAGGACTATATATTGCTTAGAATCCATTCTAAAGGGGTTCAAAGCTATATTTAGACTATTATACTAATATATTGATCTTTGGTTACTCCTTGGTTACCAATTTGGTCTACATTTCTTCAAATTCCCATTTGTACCAAAACGGGACGATTTTCTTCCAAAAGTTTCAAAACTATATATAGTAAGAACTATATATTGGTTAGAATCCATTCTAAAGAGGTTCAAAGCTATATTTAGACTATTATACTAATATATTGAACTTTGGTTACTCCTTAGTCACCAATTTAATCTACATTTCTTCAAATTCCCATTTGTACCAAAACGGGACGATTTTCTTCCCAAAGTTTGAAAACTATAGTTAGGACTATATATTGGTTAGAATCCATTCTAAAGGGGTTCAAAGCTATATTTAGACTATTTACTAATATATTGAACTTTGGTTACTCCTTGGTCACCAATTTGGTCTACATTTCTTCAAATTCCCATTTATACCAAAACGGGACGATTTTCTTCCCAAATTTCAAAACTATAGTTAGGACTATATATTGGTTAGAATCCATTCTAAAGGGGGTCAAAGCTATATTTAGACTATTATACTAATATATTGAACTTTGGTTACTCCTTGGTCACCAATTTAATCTACATTTCTTCAAATTCCCATTTGTACCAAAACGGGACGATTTTCTTCCAAAAGTTTTAAAACTATAGTTAGGACTATATATTGGTTAGAATCCATTCTAATGGGATTCAAAGCTATATTTAGACTATTATACTATTATATTGAACTTTGGTTACTCCTTGGTCACCAATTTAATCTACATTTCTTCAAATTCCCATTTGTACCAAAACGGGACGATTTTCTTCCAAAAGTTTCAAAACTATATATAGTAAGAACTATATATTGGTTAAAATCCATTCTAAAGAGGTTCAAAGCTATATTTAGACTATTATACTAATATATTGAACTTTGGTTACTCCTTGGTCACCAATTTAATCTACATTTCTTCAAATTCCCATTTGTACCAAAACGGGACGATTTTCTTCCAAAAGTTTTAAAACTATAGTTAGGACTATATATTGGTTAGAATCCATTCTAAAGGGGTTCAAAGCTATATTTAGACTATTATACTAATATATTGATCTTTGGTTACTCCTTGGTTACCAATTTGGTCTACATTTCTTCAAATTCCCATTTGTACCAAAACGGGACGATTTTCTTCCAAAAGTTTCAAAACTATATATAGTAAGAACTATATATTGGTTAGAATCCATTCTAAAGAGGTTCAAAGCTATATTTAGACTATTATACTAATATATTGAACTTTGGTTACTCCTTAGTCACCAATTTAATCTACATTTCTTCAAATTCCCATTTGTACCAAAACGGGACGATTTTCTTCCCAAAGTTTCAAAACTATAGTTAGGACTATATATTGGTTAGAATCCATTCTAATGGGGTTCAAAGCTATATTTAGACTATTATACTATTATATTGAACTTTGGTTACTCCTTGGTCACCAATTTAATCTACATTTCTTCAAATTCCCATTTGTACCAAAACGGGACAATTTTCTTCTTAAAGTTTCAAAACTATAGTTAGGACTATATATTGGATAGAATCCATTCTAAAGGGGTTCAAAGCTATATTTAGACTATTATACTAATATATTGATCTTTGGTTACTCCTTGGTTACAAATTTGGTCTACATTTCTTCAAATTCCCATTTGTACCAAAACGGGACGATTTTCTTCCCAAAGTTTCAAAACTATAGTTAGGACTATATATTGGTTAGAATCCATTCTAAAGGGGTTCAAAGCTATATTTAGACTATTTACTAATATATTGAACTTTGGTTACTCCTTGGTCACAAATTTGGTCTACATTTCTTCAAATTCCCATTTGTACCAAAACGGGACGATTTTCTTCCAAAAGTTTCAAAACTATATGTAGTAAGAACTATATATTGGTTAGAATCCATTCTAAAGAGGTTCAAAGCTATATTTAGACTATTATACTAATATATTGAAGTTTGGTTACTCCTTGGTCACCAATTTAATCTACATTTCTTCAAATTCCCATTTGTACCAAAACGGGACGATTTTCTTCCAAAAGTTTTAAAACTATATGTAGTAAGGACTATATATTGGTTAGAATCCATTCTAATGGGATTCAAAGCTATATTTAGACTATTATACTATTATATTGAACTTTGGTTACTCCTTGGTCACCAATTTAATCTACATTTCTTCAAATTCCCATTTGTACCAAAACGGGACGATTTTCTTCCAAAAGTTTCAAAACTATATATAGTAAGAACTATATATTGGTTAGAATCCATTCTAAAGAGGTTCAAAGCTATATTTAGACTATTATACTAATATATTGAACTTTGGTTACTCCTTGGTCACCAATTTAATCTACATTTCTTCAAATTCCCATTTGTACCAAAACGGGACGATTTTCTTCCAAAAGTTTTAAAACTATAGTTAGGACTATATATTGGTTAGAATCCATTCTAAAGGGGTTCAAAGCTATATTTAGACTATTATACTAATATATTGATCTTTGGTTACTCCTTGGTTACCAATTTGGTCTACATTTCTTCAAATTCCCATTTGTACCAAAACGGGACGATTTTCTTCCAAAAGTTTTAAAACTATAGTTAGGACTATATATTGGTTAGAATCCATTCTAAAGGGGTTCAAAGCTATATTTAGACTATTATACTAATATATTGATCTTTGGTTACTCCTTGGTTACCAATTTGGTCTACATTTCTTCAAATTCCCATTTGTACCAAAACGGGACGATTTTCTTCCAAAAGTTTCAAAACTATATGTAGTAAGAACTATATATTGGTTAGAATCCATTCTAAAGAGGTTCAAAGCTATATTTAGACTATTATACTAATATATTGAACTTTGGTTACTCCTTAGTCACCAATTTAATCTACATTTCTTCAAATTCCCATTTGTACCAAAACGGGACGATTTTCTTCCCAAAGTTTCAAAACTATAGTTAGGACTATATATTGGTTAGAATCCATTCTAATGGGGTTCAAAGCTATATTTAGACTATTATACTATTATATTGAACTTTGGTTACTCCTTGGTCACCAATTTAATCTACATTTCTTCAAATTCCCATTTGTACCAAAACGGGACAATTTTCTTCTTAAAGTTTCAAAACTATAGTTAGGACTATATATTGGTTAGAATCCATTCTAAAGGGGTTCAAAGCTATATTTAGACTATTTACTAATATATTGAACTTTGGTTACTCCTTGGTCACAAATTTGGTCTACATTTCTTCAAATTCCCATTTGTACCAAAACGGGACGATTTTCTTCCAAAAGTTTCAAAACTATATGTAGTAAGAACTATATATTGGTTAGAATCCATTCTAAAGAGGTTCAAAGCTATATTTAGACTATTATACTAATATATTGAAGTTTGGTTACTCCTTGGTCACCAATTTAATCTACATTTCTTCAAATTCCCATTTGTACCAAAACGGGACGATTTTCTTCCAAAAGTTTTAAAACTATAGTTAGGACTATATATTGGTTAGAATCCATTCTAATGGGATTCAAAGCTATATTTAGACTATTATACTATTATATTGAACTTTGGTTACTCCTTGGTCACCAATTTAATCTACATTTCTTCAAATTCCCATTTGTACCAAAACGGGACGATTTTCTTCCAAAAGTTTCAAAACTATATATAGTAAGAACTATATATTGGTTAGAATCCATTCTAAAGAGGTTCAAAGCTATATTTAGACTATTATACTAATATATTGAACTTTGGTTACTCCTTAGTCACCAATTTAATCTACATTTCTTCAAATTCCCATTTGTACCAAAACGGGACGATTTTCTTCCCAAAGTTTCAAAACTATAGTTAGGACTATATATTGGTTAGAATCCATTCTAAAGGGGTTCAAAGCTATATTTAGACTATTATACTATTATATTGAACTTTGGTTACTCCTTGGTCACCAATTTAATCTACATTTCTTCAAATTCCCATTTGTACCAAAACGGGACAATTTTCTTCTTAAAGTTTCAAAACTATAGTTAGGACTATATATTGGATAGAATCCATTCTAAAGGGGTTCAAAGCTATATTTAGACTATTATACTAATATATTGATCTTTGGTTACTCCTTGGTTACAAATTTGGTCTACATTTCTTCAAATTCCCATTTGTACCAAAACGGGACGATTTTCTTCCCAAAGTTTCAAAACTATAGTTAGGACTATATATTGGTTAGAATCCATTCTAAAGGGGTTCAAAGCTATATTTAGACTATTTACTAATATATTGAACTTTGGTTACTCCTTGGTCACAAATTTGGTCTACATTTCTTCAAATTCCCATTTGTACCAAAACGGGACGATTTTCTTCCAAAAGTTTCAAAACTATATGTAGTAAGAACTATATATTGGTTAGAATCCATTCTAAAGAGGTTCAAAGCTATATTTAGACTATTATACTAATATATTGAAGTTTGGTTACTCCTTGGTCACCAATTTAATCTACATTTCTTCAAATTCCCATTTGTACCAAAACGGGACGATTTTCTTCCAAAAGTTTTAAAACTATATGTAGTAAGGACTATATATTGGTTAGAATCCATTCTAATGGGATTCAAAGCTATATTTAGACTATAATACTATTATATTGAACTTTGGTTACTCCTTGGTCACCAATTTAATCTACATTTCTTCAAATTCCCATTTGTACCAAAACGGGACGATTTTCTTCCAAAAGTTTCAAAACTATATATAGTAAGAACTATATATTGGTTAGAATCCATTCTAAAGAGGTTCAAAGCTATATTTAGACTATTATACTAATATATTGAACTTTGGTTACTCCTTGGTCACCAATTTAATCTACATTTCTTCAAATTCCCATTTGTACCAAAACGGGACGATTTTCTTCCAAAAGTTTTAAAACTATAGTTAGGACTATATATTGGTTAGAATCCATTCTAAAGGGGTTCAAAGCTATATTTAGACTATTATACTAATATATTGATCTTTGGTTACTCCTTGGTTACCAATTTGGTCTACATTTCTTCAAATTCCCATTTGTACCAAAACGGGACGATTTTCTTCCAAAAGTTTTAAAACTATAGTTAGGACTATATATTGGTTAGAATCCATTCTAAAGGGGTTCAAAGCTATATTTAGACTATTATACTAATATATTGATCTTTGGTTACTCCTTGGTTACCAATTTGGTCTACATTTCTTCAAATTCCCATTTGTACCAAAACGGGACGATTTTCTTCCAAAAGTTTCAAAACTATATGTAGTAAGAACTATATATTGGTTAGAATCCATTCTAAAGAGGTTCAAAGCTATATTTAGACTATTATACTAATATATTGAACTTTGGTTACTCCTTAGTCACCAATTTAATCTACATTTCTTCAAATTCCCATTTGTACCAAAACGGGACGATTTTCTTCCCAAAGTTTCAAAACTATAGTTAGGACTATATATTGGTTAGAATCCATTCTAATGGGGTTCAAAGCTATATTTAGACTATTATACTATTATATTGAACTTTGGTTACTCCTTGGTCACCAATTTAATCTACATTTCTTCAAATTCCCATTTGTACCAAAACGGGACAATTTTCTTCTTAAAGTTTCAAAACTATAGTTAGGACTATATATTGGTTAGAATCCATTCTAACGGGGTTCAAAGCTATATTTAGACTATTTACTAATATATTGAACTTTGGTTACTCCTTGGTCACAAATTTGGTCTACATTTCTTCAAATTCCCATTTGTACCAAAACGGGACGATTTTCTTCCAAAAGTTTCAAAACTATATGTAGTAAGAACTATATATTGGTTAGAATCCATTCTAAAGAGGTTCAAAGCTATATTTAGACTATTATACTAATATATTGAAGTTTGGTTACTCCTTGGTCACCAATTTAATCTACATTTCTTAAAATTCCCATTTGTACCAAAACGGGACGATTTTCTTCCAAAAGTTTTAAAACTATAGTTAGGACTATATATTGGTTAGAATCCATTCTAATGGGATTCAAAGCTATATTTAGACTATTATACTATTATATTGAACTTTGGTTACTCCTTGGTCACCAATATTTGTACCAAAACGGGACGATTTTCTTCCAAAAGTTTTAAAACTATATGTAGTAAGGACTATATATTGGTTAGAATCCATTCTAATGGGATTCAAAGCTATATTTAGACTATAATACTATTATATTGAACTTTGGTTACTCCTTGGTCACCAATTTAATCTACATTTCTTCAAATTCCCATTTGTACCAAAACGGGACGATTTTCTTCCAAAAGTTTCAAAACTATATATAGTAAGAACTATATATTGGTTAGAATCCATTCTAAAGAGGTTCAAAGCTATATTTAGACTATTATACTAATATATTGAACTTTGGTTACTCCTTGGTCACCAATTTAATCTACATTTCTTCAAATTCCCATTTGTACCAAAACGGGACGATTTTCTTCCAAAAGTTTTAAAACTATAGTTAGGACTATATATTGGTTAGAATCCATTCTAAAGGGGTTCAAAGCTATATTTAGACTATTATACTAATATATTGATCTTTGGTTACTCCTTGGTTACCAATTTGGTCTACATTTCTTCAAATTCCCATTTGTACCAAAACGGGACGATTTTCTTCCAAAAGTTTTAAAACTATAGTTAGGACTATATATTGGTTAGAATCCATTCTAAAGGGGTTCAAAGCTATATTTAGACTATTATACTAATATATTGATCTTTGGTTACTCCTTGGTTACCAATTTGGTCTACATTTCTTCAAATTCCCATTTGTACCAAAACGGGACGATTTTCTTCCAAAAGTTTCAAAACTATATGTAGTAAGAACTATATATTGGTTAGAATCCATTCTAAAGAGGTTCAAAGCTATATTTAGACTATTATACTAATATATTGAACTTTGGTTACTCCTTAGTCACCAATTTAATCTACATTTCTTCAAATTCCCATTTGTACCAAAACGGGACGATTTTCTTCCCAAAGTTTCAAAACTATAGTTAGGACTATATATTGGTTAGAATCCATTCTAATGGGGTTCAAAGCTATATTTAGACTATTATACTATTATATTGAACTTTGGTTACTCCTTGGTCACCAATTTAATCTACATTTCTTCAAATTCCCATTTGTACCAAAACGGGACAATTTTCTTCTTAAAGTTTCAAAACTATAGTTAGGACTATATATTGGTTAGAATCCATTCTAACGGGGTTCAAAGCTATATTTAGACTATTTACTAATATATTGAACTTTGGTTACTCCTTGGTCACAAATTTGGTCTACATTTCTTCAAATTCCCATTTGTACCAAAACGGGACGATTTTCTTCCAAAAGTTTCAAAACTATATGTAGTAAGAACTATATATTGGTTAGAATCCATTCTAAAGAGGTTCAAAGCTATATTTAGACTATTATACTAATATATTGAAGTTTGGTTACTCCTTGGTCACCAATTTAATCTACATTTCTTCAAATTCCCATTTGTACCAAAACGGGACGATTTTCTTCCAAAAGTTTTAAAACTATAGTTAGGACTATATATTGGTTAGAATCCATTCTAATGGGATTCAAAGCTATATTTAGACTATTATACTATTATATTGAACTTTGGTTACTCCTTGGTCACCAATTTAATCTACATTTCTTCAAATTCCCATTTGTACCAAAACGGGACGATTTTCTTCCAAAAGTTTCAAAACTATATATAGTAAGAACTATATATTGGTTAGAATCCATTCTAAAGAGGTTCAAAGCTATATTTAGACTATTATACTAATATATTGAACTTTGGTTACTCCTTGGTCACCAATTTAATCTACATTTCTTCAAATTCCCATTTGTACCAAAACGGGACGATTTTCTTCCAAAAGTTTTAAAACTATAGTTAGGACTATATATTGGTTAGAATCCATTCTAAAGGGGTTCAAAGCTATATTTAGACTATTATACTAATATATTGATCTTTGGTTACTCCTTGGTTACCAATTTGGTCTACATTTCTTCAAATTCCCATTTGTACCAAAACGGGACGATTTTCTTCTTAAAGTTTCAAAACTATAGTTAGGACTATATATTGGATAGAATCCATTCTAAAGGGGTTCAAAGCTATATTTAGACTATTTACTAATATATTGAACTTTGGTTACTCCTTGGTCACAAATTTGGTCTACATTTCTTCAAATTCCCATTTGTACCAAAACGGGACGATTTTCTTCCAAAAGTTTCAAAACTATATATAGTAAGAACTATATATTGGTTAGAATCCATTCTAAAGAGGTTCAAAGCTATATTTAGACTATTATACTAATATATTGAACTTTGGTTACTCCTTAGTCACCAATTTAATCTACATTTCTTCAAATTCCCATTTGTACCAAAATGGGACGATTTTCTTCCCAAAGTTTCAAAACTATAGTTAGGACTATATATTGGTTAGAATCCATTCTAAAGGGGTTCAAAGCTATATTTAGACTATTATACTATTATATTGAACTTTGGTTACTCCTTGGTCACCAATTTAATCTACATTTCTTCAAATTCCCATTTGTACCAAAACGGGACAATTTTCTTCTTAAAGTTTCAAAACTATAGTTAGGACTATATATTGGATAGAATCCATTCTAAAGGGGTTCAAAGCTATATTTAGACTATTATACTAATATATTGATCTTTGGTTACTCCTTGGTTACAAATTTGGTCTACATTTCTTCAAATTCCCATTTGTACCAAAACGGGACGATTTTCTTCCCAAAGTTTCAAAACTATAGTTAGGACTATATATTGGTTAGAATCCATTCTAAAGGGGTTCAAAGCTATATTTAGACTATTTACTAATATATTGAACTTTGGTTACTCCTTGGTCACAAATTTGGTCTACATTTCTTCAAATTCCCATTTGTACCAAAACGGGACGATTTTCTTCCAAAAGTTTCAAAACTATATGTAGTAAGAACTATATATTGGTTAGAATCCATTCTAAAGAGGTTCAAAGCTATATTTAGACTATTATACTAATATATTGAAGTTTTGTTACTCCTTGGTCACCAATTTAATCTACATTTCTTCAAATTCCCATTTGTACCAAAACGGGACGATTTTCTTCCAAAAGTTTTAAAACTATATGTAGTAAGGACTATATATTGGTTAGAATCCATTCTAATGGGATTCAAAGCTATATTTAGACTATTATACTATTATATTGAACTTTGGTTACTCCTTGGTCACCAATTTAATCTACATTTCTTCAAATTCCCATTTGTACCAAAACGGGACGATTTTCTTCCAAAAGTTTCAAAACTATATATAGTAAGAACTATATATTGGTTAGAATCCATTCTAAAGAGGTTCAAAGCTATATTTAGACTATTATACTAATATATTGAACTTTGGTTACTCCTTGGTCACCAATTTAATCTACATTTCTTCAAATTCCCATTTGTACCAAAACGGGACGATTTTCTTCCAAAAGTTTCAAAACTATAGTTAGGACTATATATTGGTTAGAATCCATTCTAAAGGGGTTCAAAGCTATATTTAGACTATTATACTAATATATTGATCTTTGGTTACTCCTTGGTTACCAATTTGGTCTACATTTCTTCAAATTCCCATTTGTACCAAAACGGGACGATTTTCTTCCAAAAGTTTTAAAACTATAGTTAGGACTATATATTGGTTAGAATCCATTCTAAAGGGGTTCAAAGCTATATTTAGACTATTATACTAATATATTGATCTTTGGTTACTCCTTGGTTACCAATTTGGTCTACATTTCTTCAAATTCCCATTAGTACCAAAACGGGACGATTTTCTTCCAAAAGTTTCAAAACTATATGTAGTAAGAACTATATATTGGTTAGAATCCATTCTAAAGAGGTTCAAAGCTATATTTAGACTATTATACTAATATATTGAACTTTGGTTACTCCTTAGTCACCAATTTAATCTACATTTCTTCAAATTCCCATTTGTACCAAAACGGGACGATTTTCTTCCCAAAGTTTCAAAACTATAGTTAGGACTATATATTGGTTAGAATCCATTCTAATGGGGTTCAAAGCTATATTTAGACTATTATACTATTATATTGAACTTTGGTTACTCCTTGGTCACCAATTTAATCTACATTTCTTCAAATTCCCATTTGTACCAAAACGGGACAATTTTCTTCTTAAAGTTTCAAAACTATAGTTAGGACTATATATTGGTTAGAATCCATTCTAAAGGGGTTCAAAGCTATATTTAGACTATTTACTAATATATTGAACTTTGGTTACTCCTTGGTCACAAATTTGGTCTACATTTCTTCAAATTCCCATTTGTACCAAAACGGGACGATTTTCTTCCAAAAGTTTCAAAACTATATGTAGTAAGAACTATATATTGGTTAGAATCCATTCTAAAGAGGTTCAAAGCTATATTTAGACTATTATACTAATATATTGAAGTTTGGTTACTCCTTGGTCACCAATTTAATCTACATTTCTTCAAATTCCCATTTGTACCAAAACGGGACGATTTTCTTCCAAAAGTTTTAAAACTATAGTTAGGACTATATATTGGTTAGAATCCATTCTAATGGGATTCAAAGCTATATTTAGACTATTATACTATTATATTGAACTTTGGTTACTCCATGGTCACCAATTTAATCTACATTTCTTCAAATTCCCATTTGTACCAAAACGGGACGATTTTCTTCCAAAAGTTTCAAAACTATATATAGTAAGAACTATATATTGGTTAGAATCCATTCTAAAGAGGTTCAAAGCTATATTTAGACTATTATACTAATATATTGAACTTTGGTTACTCCTTGGTCACCAATTTAATCTACATTTCTTCAAATTCCCATTTGTACCAAAACGGGACGATTTTCTTCCAAAAGTTTTAAAACTATAGTTAGGACTATATATTGGTTAGAATCCATTCTAAAGGGGTTCAAAGCTATATTTAGACTATTATACTAATATATTGATCTTTGGTTACTCCTTGGTTACCAATTTGGTCTACATTTCTTCAAATTCCCATTTGTACCAAAACGGGACGATTTTCTTCCAAAAGTTTTAAAACTATAGTTAGGACTATATATTGGTTAGAATCCATTCGAAAGGGGTTCAAAGCTATATTTAGACTATTATACTAATATATTGATCTTTGGTTACTCCTTGGTTACCAATTTGGTCTACATTTCTTCAAATTCCCATTTGTACCAAAACGGGACGATTTTCTTCCAAAAGTTTCAAAACTATATGTAGTAAGAACTATATATTGGTTAGAATCCATTCTAAAGAGGTTCAAAGCTATATTTAGACTATTATACTAATATATTGATCTTTGGTTACTCCTTGGTTACCAATTTGGTCTACATTTCTTCAAATTCCCATTTGTTTCAAAACGGGACGATTTTCTTCCCAAAGTTTGAAAACTATAGTTAGGACTATATATTGGTTAGAATCCATTCTAAAGGGGGTCAAAGCTATATTTAGACTATTTACTAATATATTGAACTTTGGTTACTCCTTGGTCACCAATTTGGTCTACATTTCTTCAAATTCCCATTTATACCAAAACGGGACGATTTTCTTCCCAAATTTCAAAACTATAGTTAGGACTATATATTGGTTAGAATCCACTCTAAAGGGGTTCAAAGCTATATTTAGACTATTATACTAATATATTGAACTTTGGTTACTCCTTGGTCACCAATTTAATCTACATTTCTTCAAATTCCCATTTGTACCAAAACGGGACGATTTTCTTCCAAAAGTTTTAAAACTATAGTTAGGACTATATATTGGTTAGAATCCATTCTAATGGGATTCAAAGCTATATTTAGACTATTATACTATTATATTGAACTTTGGTTACTCCTTGGTCACCAATTTAATCTACATTTCTTCAAATTCCCATTTGTACCAAAACGGGACGATTTTCTTCCAAAAGTTTCAAAACTATATATAGTAAGAACTATATATTGGTTAGAATCCATTCTAAAGAGGTTCAAAGCTATATTTAGACTATTATACTAATATATTGAACTTTGGTTACTCCTTGGTCACCAATTTAATCTACATTTCTTCAAATTCCCATTTGTACCAAAACGGGACGATTTTCTTCCAAAAGTTTTAAAACTATAGTTAGGACTATATATTGGTTAGAATCCATTCTAAAGGGGTTCAAAGCTATATTTAGACTATTATACTAATATATTGATCTTTGGTTACTCCTTGGTTACAAATTTGGTCTACATTTCTTCAAATTCCCATTTGTACCAAAACGGGACGATTTTCTTCCAAAAGTTTCAAAACTATATATAGTAAGAACTATATATTGGTTAGAATCCATTCTAAAGAGGTTCAAAGCTATATTTAGACTATTATACTAATATATTGAACTTTGGTTACTCCTTAGTCACCAATTTAATCTACATTTCTTCAAATTCCCATTTGTACCAAAACGGGACGATTTTCTTCCCAAAGTTTCAAAACTATAGTTAGGACTATATATTGGTTAGAATCCATTCTAATGGGGTTCAAAGCTATATTTAGACTATTATACTATTATATTGAACTTTGGTTACTCCTTGGTCACCAATTTAATCTACATTTCTTCAAATTCCCATTTGTACCAAAACGGGACGATTTTCTTCCAAAAGTTTTAAAACTATAGTTAGGACTATATATTGGTTAGAATCCATTCTAAAGGGGTTCAATGCTATATTTAGACTATTATACTAATATATTGAACTTTGGTTACTCCTTGGTCACCAATTTGGTCTACATTTCTCCAAATTCCCATTTGTACCAAAACGGGACGATTTTCTTCTTAAAGTTTCAAAACTATAGTTAGGACTATATATTGGTTAGAATCCATTCTAAAGGGGTTCAAAGCTATATTTAGACTATTATACTATTATATTGAACTTTGGTTACTCCTTGGTCACCAATTTAATCTACATTTCTTCAAATTCCCATTTGTACCAAACAGGACGATTTTCTTCCCAAAGTTTTAACACTAAAGTTAGGACTATATATTGGTTAGAATCCATTCTAAAGGGGTTCAAAGCTATATTTAGACTATTATACTAATATAATGAACTTTGGTTACTCCTTGGTCACCAATTTGGTCTACATTTCTTCAAATTCCCATTTGTACCAAAACGGGATGATTCTCTTCCCAAAGTTTCAAAACTATAGTTTGGACTATATATTGGTTAGAATCCATTCTAAAGAGGTTCAAAGCTATATTTAGACTATTATACTAATATATTGAACTTTGGTTACTCCTTGGTCACCAATTTAATCTACATTTCTTCAAATTCCCATTTGTACCAAAACGGGACGATTTTCTTCCAAAAGTTTCAAAACTATAGTTAGGACTATATATTGGTTAGAATCCATTCTAAAGGGGTTCAAAGCTATATTTAGACTATTATACTAATATATTGAACTTTGGTTACTCCTTGGTCACCAATTTGGTCTACATTTCTCCAAATTCCCATTTGTACCAAAACTGGAAGATTTTCTTCTTAAAGTTTCAAAACTATAGTAAGAACTATATATTTGTTAGAATCCATTCTAAAGAGGTTCAAAGCTATATTTAGACTATTATACTAATATATTGAACTTTGGTTACTCCTTGGTCACCAATTTAATCTACATTTCTTCAAATTCCCATTTGTACCAAAACGGGACGATTTTCTTCCAAAAGTTTCAAAACTATAGTTTGGACTATATATTGGTTAGAATCCATTCTAAAGGGGTTCAAAACTATATTTAGACTATTATACTAATATATTGAACTTTGGTTACTCCTTGGTCACCAATTTGGTCTACATTTCTCCAAATTCCCATTTGTACCAAAACGGGACGATTTTCTTCTTAAAGTTTCAAAACTATAGTTAGGACTATATATTGGTTAGAATCCATTCTAATGGGGTTCAATTCTATATTTAGACTATTATACTATTATATTGAACTTTGGTTACTCCTTGGTCACCAATTTAATCTACATTTCTTCAAATTCCCATTTGTACCAAAACGGGACAATTTTCTTCTTAAAGTTTCAAAACTATAGTTAGGACTATATATTGGTTAGAATCCATTCTAATGGGGTTCAAAGCTATAATTAGACTATTATACTATTATATTGAACTTTGGTTACTCCTTGGTCACCAATTTAATCTACATTTCTTCAAATTCCCATTTGTACAAAAACGGGACAATTTTCTTCTTAAAGTTTCAAAACTATAGTTAGGACTATATATTGGTTAGAATCCATTCTAAAGGGGTTCAAACCTATATTTAGACTATTATACTAATATATTGAACTTTGGTTACTCCTTGGTCACCAATTTGGTCTACATTTCTCCAAATTCCCATTTGTACCAAAACGGGACGATTTTCTTCCAAAAGTTTCAAAACTATAGTTAGGACTATATATTGGTTAGAATCCATTCTAATGGGGTTCAATTCTATATTTAGACTATTATACTATTATATTGAACTTTGGTTACTCCTTGGTCACCAATTTAATCTACATTTCTTCAAATTCCCATTTGTACCAAAACGGGACCATTTTCTTCTTAAAGTTTCAAAACTATAGTTAGGACTATATATTGGTTAGAATCCGTTCTAATGGGGTTCAAAGCTATAATTAGACTATTATACTATTATATTGAACTTTGGTTACTCCTTGGTCACCAATTTAATCTACATTTCTTCAAATTCCCATTTGTACCAAAACGGGACGATTTTCTTCCAAAAGTTTCAAAACTATAGTTAGGACTATATATTGGTTAGAATCCATTCTAAAGGGGTTCAAAACAATATTTAGACTATTATACTAATATATTGAACTTTGGTTACTCCTTGGTCACCAATTTGGTCTACATTTCTCCAAATTCCCATTTGTACCAAAACGGGACGATTTTCTTCCCAAAGTTTCAAAACAATAGTTTGGACTATATATTGGTTAGAATCCATTCTAAAGAGGTTCAAAGCTATATTTAGACTATTATACTAATATATTGAACTTTGGTTACTCCTTGGTCACCAATTTAATCTACATTTCTTCAAATTCCCATTTGTACCAAAACGGGACGATTTTCTTCCAAAAGTTTCAAAACTATAGTTAGGACTATATATTGGTTAGAATCCATTCTAAAGGGGTTCAAAGCTATATTTAGACTATTATACTAATATATTGAACTTTGGTTACTCCTTGGTCACCAATTTGGTCTACATTTCTCCAAATTCCCATTTGTACCAAAACAGGAAGATTTTCTTCTTAAAGTTTCAAAACTATAGTTAGGACTATATAATGGTTAGAATCCATTCTAATGGGGTTCAAAGCTATATTTCGACTATTATACTATTATATTGAACTTTGGTTACTCCTTGGTCACCAATTTAATCTACATTTCTTCAAATTCCCATTTGTACCAAAACGGGACGATTTTCTTCTTAAAGTTTCAAAACTATAGTTAGGACTATATATTGGTTAGAATCCATTCTAATGGGGTTCAATTCTATATTTAGACTATTATACTATTATATTGAACTTTGGTTACTCCTTGGTCACCAATTTAATCTACATTTCTTCAAATTCCCATTTGTACCAAAACGGGACAATTTTCTTCTTAAAGATTCAAAACTATAGTAAGAACTATATATTGGTTAGAATCCATTCTAAAGAGGTTCAAAGCTATATTTAGACTATTATACTAATATATTGAACTTTGGTTACTCCTTGGTCACCAATTTGGTCTACATTTCTCCAAATTCCCATTTGTACCAAAACGGGACGATTTTCTTCTTAAAGTTTCAAAACTATAGTTAGGACTATATATTGGTTAGAATCCATTCTAATGGGGTTCAATTCTATATTTAGACTATTATACTATTATATTGAACTTTGGTTACTCCTTGGTCACCAATTTAATCTACATTTCTTCAAATTCCCATTTGTACCAAAACGGGACAATTTTCTTCTTAAAGTTTCAAAACTATAGTTAGGACTATATATTGGTTAGAATCCATTCTAATGGGGTTCAATTCTATATTTAGACTATTATACTATTATATTGAACTTTGGTTACTCATTGGTCACCAATTTGGTCTACATTTCTCCAAATTCCCATTTGTACCAAAACGGGACGATTCTCTTCCCAAAGTTTCAAAACTATAGTTAGGACTATATATTGGTTAGAATCCATTCTAATGGGGTTCAAAGCTATATTTAGACTATTATACTATTATATTGAACTTTGGTTACTCCTTGATCACCAATTTTGTCTACATTTCTTCAAATTCCCATTTGTACCAAAACAGGAAGATTTTCTTCTTAAAGTTTCAAAACTATAGTTAGGACTATATATTGGTTAGAATCCATTCTAATGGGGTTCAATTCTATATTTAGACTATTATACTATTATATTGAACTTTGGTTACTACTTGGTCACCAATTTAATCTACATTTCTTCAAATTCCCATTTGTACCAAAACGGGACAATTTTCTTCTTAAAGTTTCAGAACTATAGTTAGGACTATATATTGGTTAGAATCCATTCTAAAGGGGTTCAAAGCTATATTTAGACTATTATACTAATATATTGAACTTTGGTTACTCCTTGGTCACCAATTTGGTCTACATTTCTTCAAATTCCCATTTGTACCAAAACGGGACGATTTTCTTCCAAAAGTTTCAAAACTATAGTTAGGACTATATATTGGTTAGAATCCATTCTAAAGGGGTTCAAAACTATATTTAGACTATTATACTAATATATTGAACTTTGGTTACTCCTTGGTCACCAATTTGGTCTACATTTCTCCAAATTCCCATTTGTACCAAAACGTGACGATTCTCTTCCCAAAGTTTCAAAACTATAGTTAGGACTATATATTGGTTAGAATCCATTCTAAAGGGGTTAAAAGCTATATTTAGACTATTATACTAATATATTGAACTTTGGTTACTCCTTGGTCACCAATTTGGTCTACATTTCTCCAAATTCCCATTTGTACCAAAACAGGAAGATTTTCTTCTTAAAGTTTCAAAACTATAGTTAGGACTATATATTGGTTAGAATCCATTCTAATGGGGTTCAAAGCTATATTTCGACTATTATACTATTATATTGAACTTTGGTTACTACTTGGTCACCAATTTAATCTACATTTCTACAAATTCCCATTTGTACCAAAACGGGACAATTTTCTTCTTAAAGATTCAAAACTATAGTAAGAACTATATATTGGTTAGAATCCATTCTAAAGAGGTTCAAAGCTATATTTAGACTATTATACTAATATATTGAACTTTGGTTACTCCTTGGTCACCAATTTAATCTACATTTCTTCAAATTCCCATTTGTACCAAAACGGGACGATTTGCTTCCAAAAGTTTCAAAACTATAGTTAGGACTATATATTGGTTAGAATCCATTCTAAAGGGGTTCAAAACTATATTTAGACTATTATACTAATATATTGAACTTTGGTTACTCCTTGGTCACCAATTTGGTCTACATTTCTCCAAATTCCCATTTGTACCAAAACGGGACGATTTTCTTCTTAAAGTTTCAAAACTATAGTTAGGACTATATATTGGTTAGAATCCATTCTAATGGGGTTCAATTCTATATTTAGACTATTATACTATTATATTGAACTTTGGTTACTCCTTGGTCACCAATTTAATCTACATTTCTTCAAATTCCCATTTGTACCAAAACGGGACAATTTTCTTCTTAAAGTTTCAAAACTATAGTTAGGACTATATATTGGTTAGAATCCATTCTAATGGGGTTCAAAGCTATATTTAGACTATTATACTATTATATTGAACTTTGGTTACTCCTTGGTCACCAATTTGGTCTACATTTCTTCAAATTCCCATTTGTACCAAAACGGGACGATTCTCTTCCCAAAGTTTCAAAACTATAGTTTGGACTATATATTGGTTAGAATCCATTCTAAAGAGGTTCAAAGCTATATTTAGACTATTATACTAATATATTGAACTTTGGTTACTCCTTGGTCACCAATTTAATCTACATTTCTTCAAATTCCCATTTGTACCAAAACGGGACGATTTTCTTCCAAAAGTTTCAAAACTATAGTTAGGACTATATATTGGTTAGAATCCATTCTAAAGGGGTTCAAAGCTATATTTAGACTATTATACTAATACATTGAACTTTGGTTACTCCTTGGTCACCAATTTGGTCTACATTTCTCCAAATTCCCATTTGTACCAAAACAGGAAGATTTTCTTCTTAAAGTTTCAAAACTATAGTTAGGACTATATATTGGTTAGAATCCATTCTAATGGGGTTCAAAGCTATATTTCGACTATTATACTATTATATTGAACTTTGGTTACTACTTGGTCACCAATTTAATCTACATTTCTACAAATTCCCATTTGTACCAAAACGGGACAATTTTCTTCTTAAAGATTCAAAACTATAGTAAGAACTATATATTGGTTAGAATCCATTCTAAAGAGGTTCAAAGCTATATTTAGACTATTATACTAATATATTGAACTTTGGTTACTCCTTGGTCACCAATTTAATCTACATTTCTTCAAATTCCCATTTGTACCAAAACAGGACGATTTTCTTCCAAAAGTTTCAAAACTATAGTTAGGACTATATATTGGTTAGAATCCATTCTAAAGGGGTTCAAAACTATATTTAGACTATTATACTAATATATTGAACTTTGGTTACTCCTTGGTCACCAATTTGGTCTACATTTCTCCAAATTCCCATTTGTACCAAAACGGGACGATTCTCTTCCCAAAGTTTCAAAACTATAGTTTGGACTATATATTGGTTAGAATCCATTCTAAAGAGGTTCAACGCTATATTTAGACTATTATACTAATATATTGAACTTTGGTTACTCCTTGGTCACCAATTTAATCTACATTTCTTCAAATTCCCATTTGTACCAAAACGGGACGATTTTCTTCCAAAAGTTTCAAAACTATAGTTAGGACTATATATTGGTTAGAATCCATTCTAAAGGGGTTCAAAACTATATTTAGACTATTATACTAATATATTGAACTTTGGTTACTCTTTGGTCACCAATTTGGTCTACATTTCTCCAAATTCCCATTTGTACCAAAACGGGACGATTTTCTTCTTAAAGTTTCAAAACTATAGTTAGGACTATATATTGGTTAGAATCCATTCTAATGGGGTTCAATTCTATATTTAGACTATTATACTATTATATTGAACTTTGGTTACTCCTTGGTCACCAATTTGGTCTACATTTCTCCAAATTCCCATTTGTACCAAAACGGGACGATTCTCTTCCCAAAGTTTCAAAACTATAGTTAGGACTATATATTGGTTAGAATCCATTCTAATGGGGTTCAAAGCTATATTTAGACTATTATACTATTATATTGAACTTTGGTTACTCCTTGGTCACCAATTTAATCTACATTTCTTCAAATTCCCATTTGTACCAAAACGGGACAATTTTCTTCTTAAAGATTCAAAACTATAGTAAGAACTATATATTGGTTAGAATCCATTCTAAAGAGGTTCAAAGCTATATTTAGACTATTATACTAATATATTGATCTTTGGTTACTCCTTGATCACCAATTTAATCTACATTTCTTCAAATTCCCATTTGTACCAAAACGGGACGATTTTCTTCCAAAAGTTTCAAAACTATAGTTAGGACTATATATTGGTTAGAATCCATTCTAAAGGGGTTCAAAACTATATTTAGACTATTATACTAATATATTGAACTTTGGTTACTCCTTGGTCACCAATTTGGTCTACATTTCTCCAAATTCCCATTTGTACCAAAACGGGACGATTTTCTTCTTAAAGTTTCAAAACTATAGTTAGGACTATATATTGGTTAGAATCCATTCTAATGGGGTTCAATTCTATATTTAGACTATAATACTATTATATTGAACTTTGGTTACTCCTTGGTCACCAATTTAATCTACATTTCTTCAAATTCCCATTTGTACCAAAACGGGACAATTTTCTTCTTAAAGTTTCAAAACTATAGTTAGGACTATATATGGGTTAGAATCCATTCTAATGGGGTTCAAAGCTATATTTAGACTATTATACTATTATATTGAACTTTGGTTACTCCTTGGTCACCAATTTAATCTACATTTCTTCAAATTCCCATTTGTACCAAAACGGGACAATTTTCTTCTTAAAGTTTCAAAACTATAGTTAGGACTATATATTGGTTAGAATCCATTCTAAAGGGGTTCAAAACTATATTTAGACTATTATACTAATATATTGAACTTTGGTTACTCCTTGGTCACCAATTTGGTCTACATTTCTCCAAATTCCCATTTGTACCAAAACGGGACGATTCTCTTCCCAAAGTTTCAAAACTATAGTTTGGACTATATATTGGTTAGAATCCATTCTAAAGAGGTTCAACGCTATATTTAGACTATTATACTAATATATTGAACTTTGGTTACTCCTTGGTCACCAATTTAATCTACATTTCTTCAAATTCCCATTTGTACCAAAACGGGACGATTTTCTTCCAAAAGTTTCAAAACTATAGTTAGGACTATATATTGGTTAGAATCCATTCTAAAGGGGTTCAAAACTATATTTAGACTATTATACTAATATATTGAACTTTGGTTACTCTTTGGTCACCAATTTGGTCTACATTTCTCCAAATTCCCATTTGTACCAAAACGGGACGATTTTCTTCTTAAAGTTTCAAAACTATAGTTAGGACTATATATTGGTTAGAATCCATTCTAATGGGGTTCAATTCTATATTTAGACTATTATACTATTATATTGAACTTTGGTTACTCCTTGGTCACCAATTTGGTCTACATTTCTCCAAATTCCCATTTGTACCAAAACGGGACGATTCTCTTCCCAAAGTTTCAAAACTATAGTTAGGACTATATATTGGTTAGAATCCATTCTAATGGGGTTCAAAGCTATATTTAGACTATTATACTATTATATTGAAATTTGGTTACTCCTTGGTCACCAATTTAATCTACATTTCTTCAAATTCCCATTTGTACCAAAACGGGACAATTTTCTTCTTAAAGATTCAAAACTATAGTAAGAACTATATATTGGTTAGAATCCATTCTAAAGAGGTTCAAAGCTATATTTAGACTATTATACTAATATATTGAACTTTGGTTACTCCTTGATCACCAATTTAATCTACATTTCTTCAAATTCCCATTTGTACCAAAACGGGACGATTTTCTTCCAAAAGTTTCAAAACTATAGTTAGGACTATATATTGGTTAGAATCCATTCTAAAGGGGTTCAAAACTATATTTAGACTATTATACTAATATATTGAACTTTGGTTACTCCTTGGTCACCAATTTGGTCTACATTTCTCCAAATTCCCATTTGTACCAAAACGGGACGATTTTCTTCTTAAAGTTTCAAAACTATAGTTAGGACTATATATTGGTTAGAATCCATTCTAATGGGGTTCAATTCTATATTTAGACTATAATACTATTATATTGAACTTTGGTTACTCCTTGGTCACCAATTTAATCTACATTTCTTCAAATTCCCATTTGTACCAAAACGGGACAATTTTCTTCTTAAAGTTTCAAAACTATAGTTAGGACTATATATTGGTTAGAATCCATTCTAATGGGGTTCAAAGCTATATTTAGACTATTATACTATTATATTGAACTTTGGTTACTCCTTGGTCACCAATTTAATCTACATTTCTTCAAATTCCCATTTGTACCAAAACGGGACAATTTTCTTCTTAAAGTTTCAAAACTATAGTTAGGACTATATATTGGTTAGAATCCATTCTAATGGGGTTCAATTCTATATTTAGACTATTATACTATTATATTGAACTTTGGTTACTCCTTGGTCACCAATTTAATCTACATTTCTCCAAATTCCCATTTGTACCAAAACGGGACGATTCTCTTCCCAAAGTTTCAAAACTATAGTTAGGACTATATATTGCTTAGAATCCATTCTAATGGGGTTCAAAGCTATATTTAGACTATTATACTATTATATTGAACTTTGGTTACTCCTTGGTCACCAATTTAATCTATATTTCTTCAAATTCCCATTTGTACCAAAACGGGACAATTTTCTTCTTAAAGATTCAAAACTATAGTAAGAACTATATATTGGTTAGAATCCATTCTAAAGTGGTTCAAAGCTATATTTAGACTATTATACTAATATATTGAACTTTTGTTACTCCTTGGTCACCAATTTAATCTACATTTCTTCAAATTCCCATTTGTACCAAAACGGGACGATTTTCTTCCAAAAGTATCAAAACTATAGTTAGGACTATATATTGGTTAGAATCCATTCTAAAGGGGTTCAAAACTATATTTAGACTATTATACTAATATATTGAACTTTGGTTACTCCTTGGTCACCAATTTGGTCTACATTTCTCCAAATTCCCATTTGTACCAAAACGGGACGATTTTCTTCTTAAAGTTTCAAAACTATAGTTAGGACTATATATTGGTTAGAATCCATTCTAATGGGGTTCAAAGCTATATTTAGACTATTATACTATTATATTGAACTTTGGTTACTCCTTGGTCACCAATTTAATCTACATTTCTTCAAATTCCCATTTGTACCAAAACGGGACAATTTTCTTCTTAAAGTTTCAAAACTATAGTTAAGACTATATATTGATTAGAATCCATTCTAAAGGGGTTCAAAGCTATATTTAGACTATTATACTATTATATTGAACTTTGGTTACTCCTTGGTCACCAATTTAATCTACATTTCTTCAAATTCCCATTTGTACCAAAACGGGACAATTTTCTTCTTAAAGTTTCAAAACTATAGTTAGGACTATATATTGGTTAGAATCCATTCTAATGGGGTTCAAAGCTATATTTCGACTATTATACTATTATATTGAACTTTGGTTACTACTTGGTCACCAATTTAATCTACATTTCTACAAATTCCCATTTGTACCAAAACGGGACAATTTTCTTCTTAAAGATTCAAAACTATAGTAAGAACTATATATTGGTTAGAATCCATTCTAAAGAGGTTCAAAGCTATATTTAGACTACTATACTAATATATTGAACTTTGGTTACTCCTTGGTCACCAATTTAATCTACATTTCTTCAAATTCCCATTTGTACCAAAACGGGACGATTTTCTTCCAAAAGTTTCAAAACTATAGTTAGGACTATATATTGGTTAGAATCCATTCTAAAGGGGTTCAAAACTATATTTAGACTATTATACTAATATATTGAACTTTGGTTACTCCTTGGTCACCAATTTGGTCTACATTTCTCCAAATTCCCATTTGTACCAAAACGGGACGATTTTCTTCTTAAAGTTTCAAAACTATAGTTAGGACTATATATTGGTTAGAATCCATTCTAATGGGGTTCAATTCTATATTTAGACTATTATACTATTATATTGAACTTTGGTTACTCCTTGGTCACCAATTTAATCTACATTTCTTCAAATTCCCATTTGTACCAAAACGGGACAATTTTCTTCTTAAAGTTTCAAAACTATAGTTAGGACTATATATTGGTTAGAATCCATTCTAATGGGGTTCAAAGCTATATTTAGACTATTATACTATTATATTGAACTTTGGTTACTCCTTGGTCACCAATTTAATCTACATTTCTTCAAATTCCCTTTTGTACCAAAACGGGACAATTTTCTTCTTAAAGTTTCAAAACTATAGTTAGGACTATATATTGGTTAGAATCCATTCTAAAGGGGTTCAAAACTATATTTAGACTATTATACTAATATATTGAACTTTGGTTACTCCTTGGTCACCAATTTGGTCTACATTTCTCCAAATTCCCATTTGTACCAAAACGGGACGATTTTCTTCTTAAAGTTTCAAAACTATAGTTAGGACTATATATTGGTTAGAATCCATTCTAATGGGGTTCAATTCTATATTTAGACTATAATACTATTATATTGAACTTTGGTTACTCCTTGGTCACCAATTTAATCTACATTTCTTCAAATTCCCATTTGTACCAAAACGGGACAATTTTCTTCTTAAAGTTTCAAAACTATAGTTAGGACTATATATTGGTTAGAATCCATTCTAATGGGGTTCAAAGCTATATTTAGACTATTATACTATTATATTGAACTTTGGTTACTCCTTGGTCACCAATTTAATCTACATTTCTTCAAATTCCCATTTGTACCAAAACGGGACAATTTTCTTCTTAAAGTTTCAAAACTATAGTTAGGACTATATATTGGTTAGAATCCATTCTAATGGGGTTCAATTCTATATTTAGACTATTATACTATTATATTGAACTTTGGTTACTCCTTGGTCACCAATTTGGTCTACATTTCTCCAAATTCCCATTTGTACCAAAACAGGACGATTCTCTTCCCAAAGTTTCAAAACTATAGTTAGGACTATATATTGGTTAGAATCCATTCTAATGGGGTTCAAAGCTATATTTAGACTATTATACTATTATATTGAACTTTGGTTACTCCTTGGTCACCAATTTAATCTACATTTCTTCAAATTCCCATTTGTACCAAAACGGGACAATTTTCTTCTTAAAGATTCAAAACTATAGTAAGAACTATATATTGGTTAGAATCCATTCTAAAGAGGTTCAAAGCTATATTTAGACTATTATACTAATATATTGAACTTTTGTTACTCCTTGGTCACCAATTTAATCTACATTTCTTCAAATTCCCATTTGTACCAAAACGGGACGATTTTCTTCCAAAAGTTTCAAAACTATAGTTAGGACTATATATTGGTTAGAATCCATTCTAAAGGGGTTCAAAACTATATTTAGACTATTATACTAATATATTGAACTTTGGTTACTCCTTGGTCACCAATTTGGTCTACATTTCTCCAAATTCCCATTGGTACCAAAACGGGACGATTTTCTTCTTAAAGTTTCAAAACTATAGTTAGGACTATATATTGGTTAGAATCCATTCTAATGGGGTTCAAAGCTATATTTAGACTATTATATTATTATATTGAACTTTGGTTACTCCTTGGTCACCAATTTAATCTACATTTCTTCAAATTCCCATTTGTACCAAAACGGGACAATTTTCTTCTTAAAGTTTCAAAACTATAGTTAGGACTATATATTGATTAGAATCCATTCTAAAGGGGTTCAAAGCTATATTTAGACTATTATACTATTATATTGAACTTTGGTTACTCCTTGGTCACCAATTTAATCTACATTTCTTCAAATTCCCATTTGTACCAAAACGGGACAATTTTCTTCTTAAAGTTTCAAAACTATAGTTAGGACTATATATTGGTTAGAATCCATTCTAATGGGGTTCAAAGCTATATTTCGACTATTATACTATTATATTGAACTTTGGTTACTACTTGGTCACCAATTTAATCTACATTTCTACAAATTCCCATTTGTACCAAAACGGGGAAATTTTCTTCTTAAAGATTCAAAACTATAGTAAGAACTATATATTGGTTAGAATCCATTCTAAAGAGGTTCAAAGCTATATTTAGACTACTATACTAATATATTGAACTTTGGTTACTCCTTGGTCACCAATTTAATCTACATTTCTTCAAATTCCCATTTGTACCAAAACGGGACGATTTTCTTCCAAAAGTTTCAAAACTATAGTTAGGACTATATATTGGTTAGAATCCATTCTAAAGGGGTTCAAAACTATATTTAGACTATTATACTAATATATTGAACTTTGGTTACTCCTTGGTCACCAATTTGGTCTACATTTCTCCAAATTCCCATTTGTACCAAAACGGGACGATTTTCTTCTTAAAGTTTCAAAACTATAGTTAGGACTATATATTGGTTAGAATCCATTCTAATGGGGTTCAATTGTATATTTAGACTATTATACTATTATATTGAACTTTGGTTACTCCTTGGTCACCAATTTAATCTACATTTCTTCAAATTCCCATTTGTACCAAAACGGGACAATTTTCTTCTTAAAGTTTCAAAACTATAGTTAGGACTATATATTGGTTAGAATCCATTCTAATGGGGTTCAAAGCTATATTTAGACTATTATACTATTATATTGAACTTTGGTTACTCCTTGGTCACCAATTTAATCTACATTTCTTCAAATTCCCTTTTGTACCAAAACGGGACGATTTTCTTCTTAAAGTTTCAAAACTATAGTTAGGACTATATATTGGTTAGAATCCATTCTAAAGGGGTTCAAAACTATATTTAGACTATTATACTAATATATTGAACTTTGGTTACTCCTTGGTCACCAATTTGGTCTACATTTCTCCAAATTCCCATTTGTACCAAAACGGGACGATTCTCTTCCCAAAGTTTCAAGACTATAGTTTGGACTATATATTGGTTAGAATCCATTCTAAAGAGGTTCAAAGCTATATTTAGACTATTATACTAATATATTGAACTTTGGTTACTCCTTGGTCACCAATTTAATCTACATTTCTTCAAATTCCCATTTGTACCAAAACGGGACGATTTTCTTCCAAAAGTTTCAAAACTATAGTTAGGACTATAAATTGGTTAGAATCCATTCTAAAGGGGTTCAAAACTATATTTAGACTATTATACTAATATATTAAACTTTGGTTACTCCTTGGTCACCAATTTGGTCTACATTTCTCCAAATTCCCATTTGTACCAAAACGGGACGATTCTCTTCCCAAAGTTTCAAGACTATAGTTTGGACTATATATTGGTTAGAATCCATTCTAAAGAGGTTCAAAGCTATATTTAGACTATTATACTAATATATTGAACTTTGGTTACTCCTTGGTCACCAATTTAATCTACATTTCTTCAAATTCCCATTTGTACCAAAACGGGACGATTTTCTTCCAAAAGTTTCAAAACTATAGTTAGGACTATAAATTGGTTAGAATCCATTCTAAAGGGGTTCAAAGCTATATTTAGACTATTATACTAATATATTGAACTTTGGTTACTCCTTGGTCACCAATTTGGTCTACATTTCTCCAAATTCCCATTTGTACCAAAATAGGAAGATTTTCTTCTTAAAGATTCAAAACTATAGTAAGAACTATATATTGGTTAGAATCCATTCTAAAGAGGTTCAAAGCTATATTTAGACTATTATACTAATATATTGAACTTTGGTTACTCCTTGGTCACCAATTTAATCTACATTTCTTCAAATTCCCATTTGTACCAAAACGGGACGATTTTCTTCCAAAAGTTTCAAAACTATAGTTAGGACTATATATTGGTTAGAATCCATTCTAAAGGGGTTCAAAACTATATTTAGACTATTATACTAATATATTGAACTTTGGTTACTCCTTGGTCACCAATTTGGTCTACATTTCTCCAAATTCCCATTTGTACCAAAACGGGACGATTTTCTTCTTAAAGTTTCAAAACTATAGTTAGGACTATATATTGGTTAGAATCCATTCTAATGGGGTTCAATTCTATATTTAGACTATTATACTATTATATTGAACTTTGGTTACTCCTTGGTGACCAATTTAATCTACATTTCTTCAAATTTCCATTTGTACCAAAACGGGACAATTTTCTTCTTAAAGTTTCAAAACTATAGTTAGGACTATATATTGGTTAGAATCCATTCTAATGGGGTTCAAAGCTATATTTAGACTATTATACTATTATATTGAACTTTGGTTACTCCTTGGTCACCAATTTAATCTACATTTCTTCAAATTCCCATTTGTACCAAAACGGGACAATTTTCTTCTTAAAGTTTCAAAACTATAGTTAAGACTATATATTGGTTAGAATCCATTCTAAAGGGGTTCAAAGCTATATTTAGACTATTTACTAATATATTGAACTTTGGTTACTCCTTGGTCACCAATTTGGTCTACATTTCTTCAAATTCCCATTTGTACCAAAACGGGACGATTTTCTTCCAAAAGTTTCAAAACTATAGTTAGGACTATATATTGGTTAGAATCCATTCTAAAGGGGTTCAAAACTATATTTAGACTATTATACTAATATATTGAACTTTGGTTACTCCTTGGTCACCAATTTGGTCTACATTTCTCCAAATTCCCATTTGTACCAAAACGGGACGATTTTCTTCTTAAAGTTTCAAAACTATAGTTAGGACTATATATTGGTTAGAATCCATTCTAATGGGGTTCAATTCTATATTTAGACTATTATACTATTATATTGAACTTTGGTTACTCCTTGGTCACCAATTTAATCTACATTTCTTCAAATTCCCATTTGTACCAAAACGGGACAATTTTCTTCTTAAAGTTTCAAAACTATAGTTAGGACTATATATTGGTTAGAATCCATTCTAATGGGGTTCAAAGCTATATTTAGACTATTATACTATTATATTGAACTTTGGTTACTCCTTGGTCACCAATTTAATCTACATTTCTTCAAATTCCCATTTGTACCAAAACGGGACAATTTTCTTCTTAAAGTTTCAAAACTATAGTTAGGACTGTATATTGGTTAGAATCCATTCTAAAGGGGTTCAAAGCTATATTTAGACTATTTACTAATATATTGAACTTTGGTTACTCCTTGGTCACCAATTTGGTCTACATTTCTTCAAATTCCCATTTGTACCAAAACGGGACGATTTTCTTCCAAAAGTTTCAAAACTATATATAGTAAGAACTATATATTGGTTAGAATCCATTCTAATGGGGTTCAAAGCTATATTTAGACTATTATACTATTATATTGAACTTTGGTTACTCCTTGGTCACCAATTTAATCTACATTTCTTCAAATTCCCATTTGTACCAAAACGGGACAATTTTCTTCTTAAAGTTTCAAAACTATAGTTAGGACTATATATTGGTTAGAATCCATTCTAATGGGGTTCAAAGCTATATTTAGACTATTATACTATTATATTGAACTTTGGTTACTCCTTGGTCACCAATTTAATCTACATTTCTTCAAATTCCCATTTGTACCAAAACGGGACAATTTTCTTCTTAAAGTTTCAAAACTATAGTTAGGACTGTATATTGGTTAGAATCCATTCTAAAGGGGTTCAAAGCTATATTTAGACTATTTACTAATATATTGAACTTTGGTTACTCCTTGGTCACCAATTTGGTCTACATTTCTTCAAATTCCCATTTGTACCAAAACGGGACGATTTTCTTCCAAAAGTTTCAAAACTATATATAGTAAGAACTATATATTGGTTAGAATCCATTCTAATGGGGTTCAAAGCTATATTTAGACTATTATACTATTATATTGAACTTTGGTTACTCCTTGGTCACCAATTTAATCTACATTTCTTCAAATTCCCATTTGTACCAAAACGGGACAATTTTCTTCTTAAAGTTTCAAAACTATAGTTAGGACTATATATTGGTTAGAATCCATTCTAATGGGGTTCAAAGCTATATTTCGACTATTATACTATTATATTGAACTTTGGTTACTACTTGGTCACCAATTTAATCTACATTTCTTCAAATTCCCATTTGTACCAAAACGGGACAATTTTCTTCTTAAAGATTCAAAACTATAGTAAGAACTATATATTGGTTGGAATCCATTCTAAAGAGGTTCAAAGCTATATTTAGACTATTATACTAATATATTGAACTTTGGTTACTCCTTGGTCACCAATTTAATCTACATTTCTTCAAATTCCCATTTGTACCAAAACGGGACGATTTTCTTCCAAAAGTTTCAAAACTATAGTTAGGACTATATATTGGTTAGAATCCATTCTAAAGGGGTTCAAAACTATATTTAGACTATTATACTAATATATTGAACTTTGGTTACTCCTTGGTCACCAATTTGGTCTACATTTCTCCAAATTCCCATTTGTACCAAAACGGGACGATTTTCTTCTTAAAGTTTCAAAACTATAGTTAGGACTATATATTGGTTAGAATCCATTCTAATGGGGTTCAATTCTATATTTAGACTATTATACTATTATATTGAACTTTGGTTACTCCTTGGTCACCAATTTAATCTACATTTCTTCAAATTCCCATTTGTACCAAAACGGGACAATTTTCTTCTTAAAGTTTCAAAACTATAGTTAGGACTGTATATTGGTTAGAATCCATTCTAAAGGGGTTCAAAGCTATATTTAGACTATTTACTAATATATTGAACTTTGGTTACTCCTTGGTCACCAATTTGGTCTACATTTCTTCAAATTCCCATTTGTACCAAAACGGGACGATTTTCTTCCAAAAGTTTCAAAACTATATATAGTAAGAACTATATATTGGTTAGAATCCATTCTAATGGGGTTCAAAGCTATATTTAGACTATTATACTATTATATTGAACTTTGGTTACTCCTTGGTCACCAATTTAATCTACATTTCTTCAAATTCCCATTTGTACCAAAACGGGACAATTTTCTTCTTAAAGTTTCAAAACTATAGTTAGGACTATATATTGGTTAGAATCCATTCTAATGGGGTTCAAAGCTATATTTCGACTATTATACTATTATATTGAACTTTGGTTACTACTTGGTCACCAATTTAATCTACATTTCTTCAAATTCCCATTTGTACCAAAACGGGACAATTTTCTTCTTAAAGATTCAAAACTATAGTAAGAACTATATATTGGTTGGAATCCATTCTAAAGAGGTTCAAAGCTATATTTAGACTATTATACTAATATATTGAACTTTGGTTACTCCTTGGTCACCAATTTAATCTACATTTCTTCAAATTCCCATTTGTACCAAAACGGGACGATTTTCTTCCAAAAGTTTCAAAACTATAGTTAGGACTATATATTGGTTAGAATCCATTCTAAAGGGGTTCAAAACTATATTTAGACTATTATACTAATATATTGAACTTTGGTTACTCCTTGGTCACCAATTTGGTCTACATTTCTCCAAATTCCCATTTGTACCAAAACGGGACGATTTTCTTCTTAAAGTTTCAAAACTATAGTTAGGACTATATATTGGTTAGAATCCATTCTAATGGGGTTCAATTCTATATTTAGACTATTATACTATTATATTGAACTTTGGTTACTCCTTGGTGACCAATTTAATCTACATTTCTTCAAATTCCCATTTGTACCAAAACGGGACAATTTTCTTCTTAAAGTTTCAAAACTATAGTTAGGACTATATATTGGTTAGAATCCATTCTAATGGGGTTCAAAGCTATATTTAGACTATTATACTATTATATTGAACTTTGGTTACTCCTTGGTCACCAATTTAATCTACATTTCTTCAAATTCCCATTTGTACCAAAACGGGACAATTTTCTTCTTAAAGATTCAAAACTATAGTAAGAACTATATATTGGTTGGAATCCATTCTAAAGAGGTTCAAAGCTATATTTAGACTATTATACTAATATATTGAACTTTGGTTACTCCTTGGTCACCAATTTAATCTACATTTCTTCAAATTCCCATTTGTACCAAAACGGGACGATTTTCTTCCAAAAGTTTCAAAACTATAGTTAGGACTATATATTGGTTAGAATCCATTCTAAAGGGGTTCAAAACTATATTTAGACTATTATACTAATATATTGAACTTTGGTTACTCCTTGGTCACCAATTTGGTCTACATTTCTCCAAATTCCCATTTGTACCAAAACGGGACGATTTTCTTCTTAAAGTTTCAAAACTATAGTTAGGACTATATATTGGTTAGAATCCATTCTAATGGGGTTCAATTCTATATTTAGACTATTATACTATTATATTGAACTTTGGTTACTCCTTGGTGACCAATTTAATCTACATTTCTTCAAATTCCCATTTGTACCAAAACGGGACAATTTTCTTCTTAAAGTTTCAAAACTATAGTTAGGACTATATATTGGTTAGAATCCATTCTAATGGGGTTCAAAGCTATATTTAGACTATTATACTATTATATTGAACTTTGGTTACTCCTTGGTCACCAATTTAATCTACATTTCTTCAAATTCCCATTTGTACCAAAACGGGACAATTTTCTTCTTAAAGTTTCAAAACTATAGTTAGGACTATATATTGGTTAGAATCCATTCTAAAGGGGTTCAAAGCTATATTTAGACTATTTACTAATATATTGAACTTTGGTTACTCCTTGGTCACATATTTGGTCTACATTTCTTCAAATTCCCATAGGTACCAAAACGGGACGATTTTCTTCCAAAAGTTTCAAAACTATAGTTAGGACTATATATTGGTTAGAATCCATTCTAAAGGGGTTCAAAACTATATTTAGACTATTATACTAATATATTGAACTTTGGTTACTCCTTGGTCACCAATTTGGTCTACATTTCTCCAAATTCCCATTTGTACCAAAACGGGACGATTTTCTTCTTAAAGTTTCAAAACTATAGTTAGGACTATATATTGGTTAGAATCCATTCTAATGGGGTTCAATTCTATATTTAGACTATTATACTATTATATTGAACTTTGGTTACTCCTTGGTCACCAATTTAATCTACATTTCTTCAAATTCCCATTTGTACCAAAACGGGACAATTTTCTTCTTAAAGTTTCAAAACTATAGTTAGGACTATATATTGGTTAGAATCCATTCTAATGGGGTTCAAAGCTATATTTAGCCTATTATACTATTATATTGAACTTTGGTTACTCCTTGGTCACCAATTTAATCTACATTTCTTCAAATTCCCATTTGTACCAAAACGGGACAATTTTCTTCTTAAAGTTTCAAAACTATAGTTAGGACTGTATATTGGTTAGAATCCATTCTAAAGGGGTTCAAAGCTATATTTAGACTATTTACTAATATATTGAACTTTGGTTACTCCTTGGTCACCAATTTGGTCTACATTTCTTCAAATTCCCATTTGTACCAAAACGGGACGATTTTCTTCTTAAAGTTTCAAAACTATAGTTAGGACTATATATTGGTTAGAATCCATTCTAATGGGGTTCAATTCTATATTTAGACTATTATACTATTATATTGAACTTTGGTTACTCCTTGGTGACCAATTTAATCTACATTTCTTCAAATTCCCATTTGTACCAAAACGGGACAATTTTCTTCTTAAAGTTTCAAAACTATAGTTAGGACTATATATTGGTTAGAATCCATTCTAATGGGGTTCAAAGCTATATTTAGACTATTATACTATTATATTGAACTTTGGTTACTCCTTGGTCACCAATTTAATCTACATTTCTTCAAATTCCCATTTGTACCAAAACGGGACAATTTTCTTCTTAAAGATTCAAAACTATAGTAAGAACTATATATTGGTTGGAATCCATTCTAAAGAGGTTCAAAGCTATATTTAGACTATTATACTAATATATTGAACTTTGGTTACTCCTTGGTCACCAATTTAATCTACATTTCTTCAAATTCCCATTTGTACCAAAACGGGACGATTTTCTTCCAAAAGTTTCAAAACTATAGTTAGGACTATATATTGGTTAGAATCCATTCTAAAGGGGTTCAAAACTATATTTAGACTATTATACTAATATATTGAACTTTGGTTACTCCTTGGTCACCAATTTGGTCTACATTTCTCCAAATTCCCATTTGTACCAAAACGGGACGATTTTCTTCTTAAAGTTTCAAAACTATAGTTAGGACTATATATTGGTTAGAATCCATTCTAATGGGGTTCAATTCTATATTTAGACTATTATACTATTATATTGAACTTTGGTTACTCCTTGGTGACCAATTTAATCTACATTTCTTCAAATTCCCATTTGTACCAAAACGGGACAATTTTCTTCTTAAAGTTTCAAAACTATAGTTAGGACTATATATTGGTTAGAATCCATTCTAATGGGGTTCAAAGCTATATTTAGACTATTATACTATTATATTGAACTTTGGTTACTCCTTGGTCACCAATTTAATCTACATTTCTTCAAATTCCCATTTGTACCAAAACGGGACAATTTTCTTCTTAAAGTTTCAAAACTATAGTTAGGACTATATATTGGTTAGAATCCATTCTAAAGGGGTTCAAAGCTATATTTAGACTATTTACTAATATATTGAACTTTGGTTACTCCTTGGTCACCAATTTGGTCTACATTTCTTCAAATTCCCATAGGTACCAAAACGGGACGATTTTCTTCCAAAAGTTTCAAAACTATAGTTAGGACTATATATTGGTTAGAATCCATTCTAAAGGGGTTCAAAACTATATTTAGACTATTATACTAATATATTGAACTTTGGTTACTCCTTGGTCACCAATTTGGTCTACATTTCTCCAAATTCCCATTTGTACCAAAACGGGACGATTTTCTTCTTAAAGTTTCAAAACTATAGTTAGGACTATATATTGGTAAGAATCCATTCTAATGGGGTTCAATTCTATATTTAGACTATTATACTATTATATTGAACTTTGGTTACTCCTTGGTCACCAATTTAATCTACATTTCTTCAAATTCCCATTTGTACCAAAACGGGACAATTTTCTTCTTAAAGTTTCAAAACTATAGTTAGGACTATATATTGGTTAGAATCCATTCTAATGGGGTTCAAAGCTATATTTAGCCTATTATACTATTATATTGAACTTTGGTTACTCCTTGGTCACCAATTTAATCTACATTTCTTCAAATTCCCATTTGTACCAAAACGGGACAATTTTCTTCTTAAAGTTTCAAAACTATAGTTAGGACTGTATATTGGTTAGAATCCATTCTAAAGGGGTTCAAAGCTATATTTAGACTATTTAGTAATATATTGAACTTTGGTTACTCCTTGGTCACCAATTTGGTCTACATTTCTTCAAATTCCCATTTGTACCAAAACGGGACGATTTTCTTCCAAAAGTTTCAAAACTATATATAGTAAGAACTATATATTGGTTACAATCCATTCTAATGGGGTTCAAAGCTATATTTAGACTATTATACTATTATATTGAACTTTGGTTACTCCTTGGTCACCAATTTAATCTACATTTCTTCAAATTCCCATTTGTACCAAAAAGGGACAATTTTCTTCTTAAAGTTTCAAAACTATAGTTAGGACTATATATTGGTTAGAATCCATTCTAATGGGGTTCAAAGCTATATTTAGACTATTATACTATTATATTGAACTTTGGTTACTCCTTGGTCACCAATTTAATCTACATTTCTTCAAATTCCCATTTGTACCAAAACGGGACAATTTTCTTCTTAAAGTTTCAAAACTATAGTTAGGACTGTATATTGGTTAGAATCCATTCTAAAGGGGTTCAAAGCTATATTTAGACTATTTACTAATATATTGAACTTTGGTTACTCCTTGGTCACCAATTTGGTCTACATTTCTTCAAATTCCCATTTGTACCAAAACGGGACGATTTTCTTCCAAAAGTTTCAAAACTATATATTGGTTAGAATCCATTCTAAAGAGGTTCAAAGCTATATTTAGACTATTATACTAATATATTGAACTTTGGTTACTCCTTGGTCACCAATTTAATCTACATTTCTTCAAATTCCCATGTGTACCAAAACGGGACGATTTTCTTCCAAAAGTTTCAAAACTATAGTTAGGACTATATATTGGTTAGAATCCATTTTAAAGGGGTTCAAAGCTATATTTAGACTATTTACTAATATATTGAACTTTGGTTACTCCTTGGTCACCAATTTGGTCTACATTTCTTCAAATTCCCATTTGTACCAAAACGGGACGATTTTCTTCCAAAAGTTTCAAAACTATAGTTAGGACTATATATTGGTTAGAATCCATTCTAATGGGGTTCAAAGCTATATTTAGACTATTATACTATTATATTGAACTTTGGTTACTCCTTGGTCACCAATTTAATCTACATTTCTTCAAATTCCCATTTGTACCAAAACGGGACAATTTTCTTCTTAAAGTTTCAAAACTATAGTTAGGACTATATATTGGTTAGAATCCATTCTAAAGGGGTTCAAAGCTATATTTAGACTATTTACTAATATATTGAACTTTGGTTACTCCTTGGTCACCAATTTGGTCTACATTTCTTCAAATTCCCATTTGTACCAAAACGGGACGATTTTCTTCCAAAAGTTTCAAAACTATAGTTAGGACTATATATTGGTTAGAATCCATTCTAAAGGGGTTCAAAACCATATTTAGACTATTATACTAATATATTGAACTTTGGTTACTCCTTGGTCACCAATTTGGTCTACATTTCTCCAAATTCCCATTTGTACCAAAACGGGACGATTTTCTTCTTAAAGTTTCAAAACTATAGTTAGGACTATATATTGGTTAGAATCCATTCTAATGGGGTTCAATTCTATATTTAGACTATTATACTATTATATTGAACTTTGGTTACTCCTTGGTCACCAATTTAATCTACATTTCTTCAAATTCCCATTTGTACCAAAACGGGACAATTTTCTTCTTAAAGTTTCAAAACTATAGTTAGGACTATATATTGGTTAGAATCCATTCTAATGGGGTTCAAAGCTATATTTAGACTATTATACTATTATATTGAACTTTGGTTACTCCTTGGTCACCAATTTAATCTACATTTCTTCAAATTCCCATTTGTACCAAAACGGGACAATTTTCTTCTTAAAGTTTCAAAACTATAGTTAGGACTGTATATTGGTTAGAATCCTTTCTAAAGGGGTTCAAAGCTATATTTAGACTATTTACTAATATATTGAACTTTGGTTACTCCTTGGTCACCAATTTGGTCTACATTTCTTCAAATTCCCATTTGTACCAAAACGGGACGATTTTCTTCCAAAAGTTTCAAAACTATATATAGTAAGAACTATATATTGGTTAGAATCCATTCTAATGGGGTTCAAAGCTATATTTAGACTATTATACTATTATATTGAACTTTGGTTACTCCTTGGTCACCAATTTAATCTACATTTCTTCAAATACCCATTTGTACCAAAACGGGACAATTTTCTTCTTAAAGTTTCAAAACTATAGTTAGGACTATATATTGGTTAGAATCCATTCTAATGGTGTTCAAAGCTATATTTAGACTATTATACTATTATATTGAACTTTGGTTACTCCTTGGTCACCAATTTAATCTACATTTCTTCAAATTCCCATTTGTACCAAAACGGGACAATTTTCTTCTTAAAGTTTCAAAACTATAGTTAGGACTGTATATTGGTTAGAATCCATTCTAAAGGGGTTCAAAGCTATATTTAGACTATTTACTAATATATTGAACTTTGGTTACTCCTTGGTCACCAATTTGGTCTACATTTCTTCAAATTCCCATTTGTACCAAAACGGGACGATTTTCTTCCAAAAGTTTCAAAACTATATATTGGTTAGAATCCATTCTAAAGAGGTTCAAAGCTATATTTAGACTATTATACTAATATATTGAACTTTGGTTACTCCTTGGTCACCAATTTAATCTACATTTCTTCAAATTCCCATGTGTACCAAAACGGGACGATTTTCTTCCAAAAGTTTCAAAACTATAGTTAGGACTATATATTGGTTAGAATCCATTTTAAAGGGGTTCAAAGCTATATTTAGACTATTTACTAATATATTGAACTTTGGTTACTCCTTGGTCACCAATTTGGTCTACATTTCTTCAAATTCCCATTTGTACCAAAACGGGACGATTTTCTTCCAAAAGTTTCAAAACTATAGTTAGGACTATATATTGGTTAGAATCCATTCTAATGGGGTTCAAAGCTATATTTAGACTATTATACTATTATATTGAACTTTGGTTACTCCTTGGTCACCAATTTAATCTACATTTCTTCAAATTCCCATTTGTACCAAAACGGGACAATTTTCTTCTTAAAGTTTCAAAACTATAGTTAGGACTATATATTGGTTAGAATCCATTCTAAAGGGGTTCAAAGCTATATTTAGACTATTTACTAATATATTGAACTTTGGTTACTCCTTGGTCACCAATTTGGTCTACATTTCTTCAAATTCCCATTTGTACCAAAACGGGACGATTTTCTTCCAAAAGTTTCAAAACTATAGTTAGGACTATATATTGGTTAGAATCCATTCTAAAGGGGTTCAAAACCATATTTAGACTATTATACTAATATATTGAACTTTGGTTACTCCTTGGTCACCAATTTGGTCTACATTTCTCCAAATTCCCATTTGTACCAAAACGGGACGATTTTCTTCTTAAAGTTTCAAAACTATAGTTAGGACTATATATTGGTTAGAATCCATTCTAATGGGGTTTAATTCTATATTTAGACTATTATACTATTATATTGAACTTTGGTTACTCCTTGGTCACCAATTTAATCTACATTTCTTCAAATTCCCATTTGTACCAAAACGGGACAATTTTCTTCTTAAAGTTTCAAAACTATAGTTAGGACTATATATTGGTTAGAATCCATTCTAATGGGGTTCAAAGCTATATTTAGACTATTATACTATTATATTGAACTTTGGTTACTCCTTGGTCACCAATTTAATCTACATTTCTTCAAATTCCCATTTGTACCAAAACGGGACAATTTTCTTCTTAAAGTTTCAAAACTATAGTTAGGACTGTATATTGGTTAGAATCCATTCTAAAGGGGTTCAAAGCTATATTTAGACTATTTACTAATATATTGAACTTTGGTTACTCCTTGGTCACCAATTTGGTCTACATTTCTTCAAATTCCCATTTGTACCAAAACGGGACGATTTTCTTCCAAAAGTTTCAAAACTATATATAGTAAGAACTATATATTGGTTAGAATCCATTCTAATGGGGTTCAAAGCTATATTTAGACTATTATACTATTATATTGAACTTTGGTTACTCCTTGGTCACCAATTTAATCTACATTTCTTCAAATTCCCATTTGTACCAAAAAGGGACAATTTTCTTCTTAAAGTTTCAAAACTATAGTTAGGACTATATATTGGTTAGAATCCATTCTAATGGGGTTCAAAGCTATATTTAGACTATTATACTATTATATTGAACTTTGGTTACTCCTTGGTCACCAATTTAATCTACATTTCTTCAAATTCCCATTTGTACCAAAACGGGACAATTTTCTTCTTAAAGTTTCAAAACTATAGTTAGGACTGTATATTGGTTAGAATCCATTCTAAAGGGGTTCAAAGCTATATTTAGACTATTTACTAATATATTGAACTTTGGTTACTCCTTGGTCACCAATTTGGTCTACATTTCTTCAAATTCCCATTTGTACCAAAACGGGACAATTTTCTTCTTAAAGTTTCAAAACTATAGTTAGGACTATATATTGGTTAGAATCCATTCTAAAGGGGTTCAAAGCTATATTTAGACTATTTACTAATATATTGAACTTTGGTTACTCCTTGGTCACCAATTTGGTCTACATTTCTTCAAATTCCCATTTGTACCAAAACGGGACAATTTTCTTCTTAAAGTTTCAAAACTATAGTTAGGACTATATATTGGTTAGAATCCATTCTAAAGGGGTTCAAAGCTATATTTAGACTATTTACTAATATATTGAACTTTGGTTACTCCTTGGTCACCAATTTGGTCTACATTTCTCCAAATTCCCATTTGTACCAAAACGGGACGATTTTCTTCTTAAAGTTTCAAAACTATAGTTAGGACTATATATTGGTTAGAATCCATTCTAATGGGGTTCAATTCTATATTTAGACTATTATACTATTATATTGAACTTTGGTTACTCCTTGGTCACCAATTTAATCTACATTTCTTCAAATTCCCATTTGTACCAAAACGGGACAATTTTCTTCTTAAAGTTTCAAAACTATAGTTAGGACTATATATTGGTTAGAATCCATTCTAATGGGGTTCAAAGCTATATTTAGCCTATTATACTATTATATTGAACTTTGGTTACTCCTTGGTCACCAATTTAATCTACATTTCTTCAAATTCCCATTTGTACCAAAACGGGACAATTTTCTTCTTAAAGTTTCAAAACTATAGTTAGGACTGTATATTGGTTAGAATCCATTCTAAAGGGGTTCAAAGCTATATTTAGACTATTTACTAATATATTGAACTTTGGTTACTCCTTGGTCACCAATTTGGTCTACATTTCTTCAAATTCCCATTTGTACCAAAACGGGACGATTTTCTTCCAAAAGTTTCAAAACTATATATAGTAAGAACTATATATTGGTTAGAATCCATTCTAATGGGGTTCAAAGCTATATTTAGACTATTATACTATTATATTGAACTTTGGTTACTCCTTGGTCACCAATTTAATCTACATTTCTTCAAATTCCCATTTGTACCAAAAAGGGACAATTTTCTTCTTAAAGTTTCAAAACTATAGTTAGGACTATATATTGGTTAGAATCCATTCTAATGGGGTTCAAAGCTATATTTAGACTATTATACTATTATATTGAACTTTGGTTACTCCTTGGTCACCAATTTAATCTACATTTCTTCAAATTCCCATTTGTACCAAAACGGGACAATTTTCTTCTTAAAGTTTCAAAACTATAGTTAGGACTGTATATTGGTTAGAATCCATTCTAAAGGGGTTCAAAGCTATATTTAGACTATTTACTAATATATTGAACTTTGGTTACTCCTTGGTCACCAATTTGGTCTACATTTCTTCAAATTCCCATTTGTACCAAAACGGGACGATTTTCTTCCAAAAGTTTCAAAACTATATATTGGTTAGAATCCATTCTAAAGAGGTTCAAAGCTATATTTAGACTATTATACTAATATATTGAACTTTGGTTACTCCTTGGTCACCAATTTAATCTACATTTCTTCAAATTCCCATGTGTACCAAAACGGGACGATTTTCTTCCAAAAGTTTCAAAACTATAGTTAGGACTATATATTGGTTAGAATCCATTTTAAAGGGGTTCAAAGCTATATTTAGACTATTTACTAATATATTGAACTTTGGTTACTCCTTGGTCACCAATTTGGTCTACATTTCTTCAAATTCCCATTTGTACCAAAACGGGACGATTTTCTTCCAAAAGTTTCAAAACTATAGTTAGGACTATATATTGGTTAGAATCCATTCTAATGGGGTTCAAAGCTATATTTAGACTATTATACTATTATATTGAACTTTGGTTACTCCTTGGTCACCAATTTAATCTACATTTCTTCAAATTCCCATTTGTACCAAAACGGGACAATTTTCTTCTTAAAGTTTCAAAACTATAGTTAGGACTATATATTGGTTAGAATCCATTCTAAAGGGGTTCAAAGCTATATTTAGACTATTTACTAATATATTGAACTTTGGTTACTCCTTGGTCACCAATTTGGTCTACATTTCTTCAAATTCCCATTTGTACCAAAACGGGACGATTTTCTTCCAAAAGTTTCAAAACTATAGTTAGGACTATATATTGGTTAGAATCCATTCTAAAGGGGTTCAAAACCATATTTAGACTATTATACTAATATATTGAACTTTGGTTACTCCTTGGTCACCAATTTGGTCTACATTTCTCCAAATTCCCATTTGTACCAAAACGGGACGATTTTCTTCTTAAAGTTTCAAAACTATAGTTAGGACTATATATTGGTTAGAATCCATTCTAATGGGGTTCAATTCTATATTTAGACTATTATACTATTATATTGAACTTTGGTTACTCCTTGGTCACCAATTTAATCTACATTTCTTCAAATTCCCATTTGTACCAAAACGGGACAATTTTCTTCTTAAAGTTTCAAAACTATAGTTAGGACTATATATTGGTTAGAATCCATTCTAATGGGGTTCAAAGCTATATTTAGACTATTATACTATTATATTGAACTTTGGTTACTCCTTGGTCACCAATTTAATCTACATTTCTTCAAATTCCCATTTGTACCAAAACGGGACAATTTTCTTCTTAAAGTTTCAAAACTATAGTTAGGACTGTATATTGGTTAGAATCCATTCTAAAGGGGTTCAAAGCTATATTTAGACTATTTACTAATATATTGAACTTTGGTTACTCCTTGGTCACCAATTTGGTCTACATTTCTTCAAATTCCCATTTGTACCAAAACGGGACGATTTTCTTCCAAAAGTTTCAAAACTATATATAGTAAGAACTATATATTGGTTAGAATCCATTCTAATGGGGTTCAAAGCTATATTTAGACTATTATACTATTATATTGAACTTTGGTTACTCCTTGGTCACCAATTTAATCTACATTTCTTCAAATACCCATTTGTACCAAAACGGGACAATTTTCTTCTTAAAGTTTCAAAACTATAGTTAGGACTATATATTGGTTAGAATCCATTCTAATGGGGTTCAAAGCTATATTTAGACTATTATACTATTATATTGAACTTTGGTTACTCCTTGGTCACCAATTTAATCTACATTTCTTCAAATTCCCATTTGTACCAAAACGGGACAATTTTCTTCTTAAAGTTTCAAAACTATAGTTAGGACTGTATATTGGTTAGAATCCATTCTAAAGGGGTTCAAAGCTATATTTAGACTATTTACTAATATATTGAACTTTGGTTACTCCTTGGTCACCAATTTGGTCTACATTTCTTCAAATTCCCATTTGTACCAAAACGGGACGATTTTCTTCCAAAAGTTTCAAAACTATATATTGGTTAGAATCCATTCTAAAGAGGTTCAAAGCTATATTTAGACTATTATACTAATATATTGAACTTTGGTTACTCCTTGGTCACCAATTTAATCTACATTTCTTCAAATTCCCATGTGTACCAAAACGGGACGATTTTCTTCCAAAAGTTTCAAAACTATAGTTAGGACTATATATTGGTTAGAATCCATTTTAAAGGGGTTCAAAGCTATATTTAGACTATTTACTAATATATTGAACTTTGGTTACTCCTTGGTCACCAATTTGGTCTACATTTCTTCAAATTCCCATTTGTACCAAAACGGGACGATTTTCTTCCAAAAGTTTCAAAACTATAGTTAGGACTATATATTGGTTAGAATCCATTCTAATGGGGTTCAAAGCTATATTTAGACTATTATACTATTATATTGAACTTTGGTTACTCCTTGGTCACCAATTTAATCTACATTTCTTCAAATTCCCATTTGTACCAAAACGGGACAATTTTCTTCTTAAAGTTTCAAAACTATAGTTAGGACTATATATTGGTTAGAATCCATTCTAAAGGGGTTCAAAGCTATATTTAGACTATTTACTAATATATTGAACTTTGGTTACTCCTTGGTCACCAATTTGGTCTACATTTCTTCAAATTCCCATTTGTACCAAAACGGGACGATTTTCTTCCAAAAGTTTCAAAACTATAGTTAGGACTATATATTGGTTAGAATCCATTCTAAAGGGGTTCAAAACCATATTTAGACTATTATACTAATATATTGAACTTTGGTTACTCCTTGGTCACCAATTTGGTCTACATTTCTCCAAATTCCCATTTGTACCAAAACGGGACGATTTTCTTCTTAAAGTTTCAAAACTATAGTTAGGACTATATATTGGTTAGAATCCATTCTAATGGGGTTTAATTCTATATTTAGACTATTATACTATTATATTGAACTTTGGTTACTCCTTGGTCACCAATTTAATCTACATTTCTTCAAATTCCCATTTGTACCAAAACGGGACAATTTTCTTCTTAAAGTTTCAAAACTATAGTTAGGACTATATATTGGTTAGAATCCATTCTAATGGGGTTCAAAGCTATATTTAGACTATTATACTATTATATTGAACTTTGGTTACTCCTTGGTCACCAATTTAATCTACATTTCTTCAAATTCTCATTTGTACCAAAACGGGACAATTTTCTTCTTAAAGTTTCAAAACTATAGTTAGGACTGTATATTGGTTAGAATCCATTCTAAAGGGGTTCAAAGCTATATTTAGACTATTTACTAATATATTGAACTTTGGTTACTCCTTGGTCACCAATTTGGTCTACATTTCTTCAAATTCCCATTTGTACCAAAACGGGACGATTTTCTTCCAAAAGTTTCAAAACTATATATAGTAAGAACTATATATTGGTTAGAATCCATTCTAATGGGGTTCAAAGCTATATTTAGACTATTATACTATTATATTGAACTTTGGTTACTCCTTGGTCACCAATTTAATCTACATTTCTTCAAATTCCCATTTGTACCAAAAAGGGACAATTTTCTTCTTAAAGTTTCAAAACTATAGTTAGGACTATATATTGGTTAGAATCCATTCTAATGGGGTTCAAAGCTATATTTAGACTATTATACTATTATATTGAACTTTGGTTACTCCTTGGTCACCAATTTAATCTACATTTCTTCAAATTCCCATTTGTACCAAAACGGGACAATTTTCTTCTTAAAGTTTCAAAACTATAGTTAGGACTGTATATTGGTTAGAATCCATTCTAAAGGGGTTCAAAGCTATATTTAGACTATTTACTAATATATTGAACTTTGGTTACTCCTTGGTCACCAATTTGGTCTACATTTCTTCAAATTCCCATTTGTACCAAAACGGGACGATTTTCTTCCAAAAGTTTCAAAACTATATATTGGTTAGAATCCATTCTAAAGAGGTTCAAAGCTATATTTAGACTATTATACTAATATATTGAACTTTGGTTACTCCTTGGTCACCAATTTAATCTACATTTCTTCAAATTCCCATGTGTACCAAAACGGGGCGATTTTCTTCCAAAAGTTTCAAAACTATAGTTAGGACTATATATTGGTTAGAATCCATTTTAAAGGGGTTCAAAGCTATATTTAGACTATTTACTAATATATTGAACTTTGGTTACTCCTTGGTCACCAATTTGGTCTACATTTCTTCAAATTCCCATTTGTACCAAAACGGGACGATTTTCTTCCAAAAGTTTCAAAACTATAGTTAGGACTATATATTGGTTAGAATCCATTCTAATGGGGTTCAAAGCTATATTTAGACTATTATACTATTATATTGAACTTTGGTTACTCCTTGGTCACCAATTTAATCTACATTTCTTCAAATTCCCATTTGTACCAAAACGGGACAATTTTCTTCTTAAAGTTTCAAAACTATAGTTAGGACTATATATTGGTTAGAATCCATTCTAAAGGGGTTCAAAGCTATATTTAGACTATTTACTAATATATTGAACTTTGGTTACTCCTTGGTCACCAATTTGGTCTACATTTCTTCAAATTCCCATTTGTACCAAAACGGGACGATTTTCTTCCAAAAGTTTCAAAACTATAGTTAGGACTATATATTGGTTAGAATCCATTCTAAAGGGGTTCAAAACCATATTTAGACTATTATACTAATATATTGAACTTTGGTTACTCCTTGGTCACCAATTTGGTCTACATTTCTCCAAATTCCCATTTGTACCAAAACGGGACGATTTTCTTCTTAAAGTTTCAAAACTATAGTTAGGACTATATATTGGTTAGAATCCATTCTAATGGGGTTCAATTCTATATTTAGACTATTATACTATTATATTGAACTTTGGTTACTCCTTGGTCACCAATTTAATCTACATTTCTTCAAATTCCCATTTGTACCAAAACGGGACAATTTTCTTCTTAAAGTTTCAAAACTATAGTTAGGACTATATATTGGTTAGAATCCATTCTAATGGGGTTCAAAGCTATATTTAGACTATTATACTATTATATTGAACTTTGGTTACTCCTTGGTCACCAATTTAATCTACATTTCTTCAAATTCCCATTTGTACCAAAACGGGACAATTTTCTTCTTAAAGTTTCAAAACTATAGTTAGGACTGTATATTGGTTAGAATCCATTCTAAAGGGGTTCAAAGCTATATTTAGACTATTTGCTAATATATTGAACTTTGGTTACTCCTTGGTCACCAATTTGGTCTACATTTCTTCAAATTCTTATTTGTACCAAAACGGGACGATTTTCTTCCAAAAGTTTCAAAACTATATATAGTAAGAACTATATATTGGTTAGAATCCATTCTAATGGGGTTCAAAGCTATATTTAGACTATTATACTATTATATTGAACTTTGGTTACTCCTTGGTCACCAATTTAATCTACATTTCTTCAAATACCCATTTGTACCAAAACGGGACAATTTTCTTCTTAAAGTTTCAAAACTATAGTTAGGACTATATATTGGTTAGAATCCATTCTAATGGGGTTCAAAGCTATATTTAGACTATTATACTATTATATTGAACTTTGGTTACTCCTTGGTCACCAATTTAATCTACATTTCTTCAAATTCCCATTTGTACCAAAACGGGACAATTTTCTTCTTAAAGTTTCAAAACTATAGTTAGGACTGTATATTGGTTAGAATCCATTCTAAAGGGGTTCAAAGCTATATTTAGACTATTTACTAATATATTGAACTTTGGTTACTCCTTGGTCACCAATTTGGTCTACATTTCTTCAAATTCCCATTTGTACCAAAACGGGACGATTTTCTTCCAAAAGTTTCAAAACTATATATTGGTTAGAATCCATTCTAAAGAGGTTCAAAGCTATATTTAGACTATTATACTAATATATTGAACTTTGGTTACTCCTTGGTCACCAATTTAATCTACATTTCTTCAAATTCCCATGTGTACCAAAACGGGACGATTTTCTTCCAAAAGTTTCAAAACTATAGTTAGGACTATATATTGGTTAGAATCCATTTTAAAGGGGTTCAAAGCTATATTTAGACTATTTACTAATATATTGAACTTTGGTTACTCCTTGGTCACCAATTTGGTCTACATTTCTTCAAATTCCCATTTGTACCAAAACGGGACGATTTTCTTCCAAAAGTTTCAAAACTATAGTTAGGACTATATATTGGTTAGAATCCATTCTAATGGGGTTCAAAGCTATATTTAGACTATTATACTATTATATTGAACTTTGGTTACTCCTTGGTCACCAATTTAATCTACATTTCTTCAAATTCCCATTTGTACCAAAACGGGACAATTTTCTTCTTAAAGTTTCAAAACTATAGTTAGGACTATATATTGGTTAGAATCCATTCTAAAGGGGTTCAAAGCTATATTTAGACTATTTACTAATATATTGAACTTTGGTTACTCCTTGGTCACCAATTTGGTCTACATTTCTTCAAATTCCCATTTGTACCAAAACGGGACGATTTTCTTCCAAAAGTTTCAAAACTATAGTTAGGACTATATATTGGTTAGAATCCATTCTAAAGGGGTTCAAAACCATATTTAGACTATTATACTAATATATTGAACTTTGGTTACTCCTTGGTCACCAATTTGGTCTACATTTCTCCAAATTCCCATTTGTACCAAAACGGGACGATTTTCTTCTTAAAGTTTCAAAACTATAGTTAGGACTATATATTGGTTAGAATCCATTCTAAAGGGGTTCAAAGCTATATTTAGACTATTTACTAATATATTGAACTTTGGTTACTCCTTGGTCACCAATTTGGTCTACATTTCTTCAAATTCCCATTTGTACCAAAACGGGACGATTTTCTTCCAAAAGTTTCAAAACTATAGTTAGGACTATATATTGGTTAGAATCCATTCTAAAGGGGTTCAAAACCATATTTAGACTATTATACTAATATATTGAACTTTGGTTACTCCTTGGTCACCAATTTGGTCTACATTTCTCCAAATTCCCATTTGTACCAAAACGGGACGATTTTCTTCTTAAAGTTTCAAAACTATAGTTAGGACTATATATTGGTTAGAATCCATTCTAATGGGGTTCAATTCTATATTTAGACTATTATACTATTATATTGAACTTTGGTTACTCCTTGGTCACCAATTTAATCTACATTTCTTCAAATTCCCATTTGTACCAAAACGGGACAATTTTCTTCTTAAAGTTTCAAAACTATAGTTAGGACTATATATTGGTTAGAATCCATTCTAATGGGGTTCAAAGCTATATTTAGACTATTATACTATTATATTGAACTTTGGTTACTCCTTGGTCACCAATTTAATCTACATTTCTTCAAATTCCCATTTGTACCAAAACGGGACAATTTTCTTCTTAAAGTTTCAAAACTATAGTTAGGACTGTATATTGGTTAGAATCCATTCTAAAGGGGTTCAAAGCTATATTTAGACTATTTGCTAATATATTGAACTTTGGTTACTCCTTGGTCACCAATTTGGTCTACATTTCTTCAAATTCTTATTTGTACCAAAACGGGACGATTTTCTTCCAAAAGTTTCAAAACTATATATAGTAAGAACTATATATTGGTTAGAATCCATTCTAATGGGGTTCAAAGCTATATTTAGACTATTATACTATTATATTGAACTTTGGTTACTCCTTGGTCACCAATTTAATCTACATTTCTTCAAATACCCATTTGTACCAAAACGGGACAATTTTCTTCTTAAAGTTTCAAAACTATAGTTAGGACTATATATTGGTTAGAATCCATTCTAATGGGGTTCAAAGCTATATTTAGACTATTATACTATTATATTGAACTTTGGTTACTCCTTGGTCACCAATTTAATCTACATTTCTTCAAATTCCCATTTGTACCAAAACGGGACAATTTTCTTCTTAAAGTTTCAAAACTATAGTTAGGACTGTATATTGGTTAGAATCCATTCTAAAGGGGTTCAAAGCTATATTTAGACTATTTACTAATATATTGAACTTTGGTTACTCCTTGGTCACCAATTTGGTCTACATTTCTTCAAATTCCCATTTGTACCAAAACGGGACGATTTTCTTCCAAAAGTTTCAAAACTATATATTGGTTAGAATCCATTCTAAAGAGGTTCAAAGCTATATTTAGACTATTATACTAATATATTGAACTTTGGTTACTCCTTGGTCACCAATTTAATCTACATTTCTTCAAATTCCCATGTGTACCAAAACGGGACGATTTTCTTCCAAAAGTTTCAAAACTATAGTTAGGACTATATATTGGTTAGAATCCATTTTAAAGGGGTTCAAAGCTATATTTAGACTATTTACTAATATATTGAACTTTGGTTACTCCTTGGTCACCAATTTGGTCTACATTTCTTCAAATTCCCATTTGTACCAAAACGGGACGATTTTCTTCCAAAAGTTTCAAAACTATAGTTAGGACTATATATTGGTTAGAATCCATTCTAATGGGGTTCAAAGCTATATTTAGACTATTATACTATTATATTGAACTTTGGTTACTCCTTGGTCACCAATTTAATCTACATTTCTTCAAATTCCCATTTGTACCAAAACGGGACAATTTTCTTCTTAAAGTTTCAAAACTATAGTTAGGACTATATATTGGTTAGAATCCATTCTAAAGGGGTTCAAAGCTATATTTAGACTATTTACTAATATATTGAACTTTGGTTACTCCTTGGTCACCAATTTGGTCTACATTTCTTCAAATTCCCATTTGTACCAAAACGGGACGATTTTCTTCCAAAAGTTTCAAAACTATAGTTAGGACTATATATTGGTTAGAATCCATTCTAAAGGGGTTCAAAACCATATTTAGACTATTATACTAATATATTGAACTTTGGTTACTCCTTGGTCACCAATTTGGTCTACATTTCTCCAAATTCCCATTTGTACCAAAACGGGACGATTTTCTTCTTAAAGTTTCAAAACTATAGTTAGGACTATATATTGGTTAGAATCCATTCTAATGGGGTTTAATTCTATATTTAGACTATTATACTATTATATTGAACTTTGGTTACTCCTTGGTCACCAATTTAATCTACATTTCTTCAAATTCCCATTTGTACCAAAACGGGACAATTTTCTTCTTAAAGTTTCAAAACTATAGTTAGGACTATATATTGGTTAGAATCCATTCTAATGGGGTTCAAAGCTATATTTAGACTATTATACTATTATATTGAACTTTGGTTACTCCTTGGTCACCAATTTAATCTACATTTCTTCAAATTCCCATTTGTACCAAAACGGGACAATTTTCTTCTTAAAGTTTCAAAACTATAGTTAGGACTGTATATTGGTTAGAATCCATTCTAAAGGGGTTCAAAGCTATATTTAGACTATTTACTAATATATTGAACTTTGGTTACTCCTTGGTCACCAATTTGGTCTACATTTCTTCAAATTCCCATTTGTACCAAAACGGGACGATTTTCTTCCAAAAGTTTCAAAACTATATATAGTAAGAACTATATATTGGTTAGAATCCATTCTAATGGGGTTCAAAGCTATATTTAGACTATTATACTATTATATTGAACTTTGGTTACTCCTTGGTCACCAATTTAATCTACATTTCTTCAAATTCCCATTTGTACCAAAACGGGACAATTTTCTTCTTAAAGTTTCAAAACTATAGTTAGGACTATATATTGGTTAGAATCCATTCTAATGGGGTTCAAAGCTATATTTAGACTATTATACTATTATATTGAACTTTGGTTACTCCTTGGTCACCAATTTAATCTACATTTCTTCAAATTCCCATTTGTACCAAAACGGGACAATTTTCTTCTTAAAGTTTCAAAACTATAGTTAGGACTGTATATTGGTTAGAATCCATTCTAAAGGGGTTCAAAGCTATATTTAGACTATTTACTAATATATTGAACTTTGGTTACTCCTTGGTCACCAATTTGGTCTACATTTCTTCAAATTCCCATTTGTACCAAAACGGGACGATTTTCTTCCAAAAGTTTCAAAACTATAGTTAGGACTATATATTGGTTAGAATCCATTCTAATAAGGTTCAAAGCTATATTTAGACTATTATACTATTATATTGAACTTTGGTTACTCCTTGGTCACCAATTTAATCTACATTTCTTCAAATTCCCATTTGTACCAAAACGGGACAATTTTCTTCTTAAAGTTTCAAAACTATAGTTAGGACTATATATTGGTTAGAATCCATTCTTAAGGGGTTCAAAGCTATATTTAGACTATTTACTAATATATTGAACTTTGGTTACTCCTTGGTCACCAATTTGGTCTACATTTCTTCAAATTCCCATTTGTACCAAAACGGGACGATTTTCTTCCAAAAGTTTCAAAACTATAGTTAGGACTATATATTGGTTAGAATCCATTCTAAAGGGGTTCAAAGCTATATTTAGACTATTTACTAATATATTGAACTTTGGTTACTCCTTGGTCACCAATTTGGTCTACATTTCTTCAAATTCCCATTTGTACCAAAACGGGACGATTTTCTTCCAAAAGTTTCAAAACTATAGTTAGGACTATATATTGGTTAGAATCCATTCTAATAAGGTTCAAAGCTATATTTAGACTATTATACTATTATATTGAACTTTGGTTACTCCTTGGTCACCAATTTAATCTACATTTCTTCAAATTCCCATTTGTACCAAAACGGGACAATTTTCTTCTTAAAGTTTCAAAACTATAGTTAGGACTATATATTGGTTAGAATCCATTCTTAAGGGGTTCAAAGCTATATTTAGACTATTTACTAATATATTGAACTTTGGTTACTCCTTGGTCACCAATTTGGTCTACATTTCTTCAAATTCCCATTTGTACCAAAACGGGACGATTTTCTTCCAAAAGTTTCAAAACTATATATTGGTTAGAATCCATTCTAAAGAGGTTCAAAGCTATATTTAGACTATTATACTAATATATTGAACTTTGGTTACTCCTTGGTCACCAATTTAATCTACATTTCTTCAAATTCCCATGTGTACCAAAACGGGACGATTTTCTTCCAAAAGTTTCAAAACTATAGTTAGGACTATATATTGGTTAGAATCCATTTTAAAGGGGTTCAAAGCTATATTTAGACTATTTACTAATATATTGAACTTTGGTTACTCCTTGGTCACCAATTTGGTCTACATTTCTTCAAATTCCCATTTGTACCAAAACGGGACGATTTTCTTCCAAAAGTTTCAAAACTATAGTTAGGACTATATATTGGTTAGAATCCATTCTAATGGGGTTCAAAGCTATATTTAGACTATTATACTATTATATTGAACTTTGGTTACTCCTTGGTCACCAATTTAATCTACATTTCTTCAAATTCCCATTTGTACCAAAACGGGACAATTTTCTTCTTAAAGTTTCAAAACTATAGTTAGGACTATATATTGGTTAGAATCCATTCTAAAGGGGTTCAAAGCTATATTTAGACTATTTACTAATATATTGAACTTTGGTTACTCCTTGGTCACCAATTTGGTCTACATTTCTTCAAATTCCCATTTGTACCAAAACGGGACGATTTTCTTCCAAAAGTTTCAAAACTATAGTTAGGACTATATATTGGTTAGAATCCATTCTAAAGGGGTTCAAAACCATATTTAGACTATTATACTAATATATTGAACTTTGGTTACTCCTTGGTCACCAATTTGGTCTACATTTCTCCAAATTCCCATTTGTACCAAAACGGGACGATTTTCTTCTTAAAGTTTCAAAACTATAGTTAGGACTATATATTGGTTAGAATCCATTCTAATGGGGTTTAATTCTATATTTAGACTATTATACTATTATATTGAACTTTGGTTACTCCTTGGTCACCAATTTAATCTACATTTCTTCAAATTCCCATTTGTACCAAAACGGGACAATTTTCTTCTTAAAGTTTCAAAACTATAGTTAGGACTATATATTGGTTAGAATCCATTCTAATGGGGTTCAAAGCTATATTTAGACTATTATACTATTATATTGAACTTTGGTTACTCCTTGGTCACCAATTTAATCTACATTTCTTCAAATTCCCATTTGTACCAAAACGGGACAATTTTCTTCTTAAAGTTTCAAAACTATAGTTAGGACTGTATATTGGTTAGAATCCATTCTAAAGGGGTTCAAAGCTATATTTAGACTATTTACTAATATATTGAACTTTGGTTACTCCTTGGTCACCAATTTGGTCTACATTTCTTCAAATTCCCATTTGTACCAAAACGGGACGATTTTCTTCCAAAAGTTTCAAAACTATATATAGTAAGAACTATATATTGGTTAGAATCCATTCTAATGGGGTTCAAAGCTATATTTAGACTATTATACTATTATATTGAACTTTGGTTACTCCTTGGTCACCAATTTAATCTACATTTCTTCAAATTCCCATTTGTACCAAAACGGGACAATTTTCTTCTTAAAGTTTCAAAACTATAGTTAGGACTATATATTGGTTAGAATCCATTCTAATGGGGTTCAAAGCTATATTTAGACTATTATACTATTATATTGAACTTTGGTTACTCCTTGGTCACCAATTTAATCTACATTTCTTCAAATTCCCATTTGTACCAAAACGGGACAATTTTCTTCTTAAAGTTTCAAAACTATAGTTAGGACTGTATATTGGTTAGAATCCATTCTAAAGGGGTTCAAAGCTATATTTAGACTATTTACTAATATATTGAACTTTGGTTACTCCTTGGTCACCAATTTGGTCTACATTTCTTCAAATTCCCATTTGTACCAAAACGGGACGATTTTCTTCCAAAAGTTTCAAAACTATAGTTAGGACTATATATTGGTTAGAATCCATTCTAATAAGGTTCAAAGCTATATTTAGACTATTATACTATTATATTGAACTTTGGTTACTCCTTGGTCACCAATTTAATCTACATTTCTTCAAATTCCCATTTGTACCAAAACGGGACAATTTTCTTCTTAAAGTTTCAAAACTATAGTTAGGACTATATATTGGTTAGAATCCATTCTTAAGGGGTTCAAAGCTATATTTAGACTATTTACTAATATATTGAACTTTGGTTACTCCTTGGTCACCAATTTGGTCTACATTTCTTCAAATTCCCATTTGTACCAAAACGGGACGATTTTCTTCCAAAAGTTTCAAAACTATAGTTAGGACTATATATTGGTTAGAATCCATTCTAAAGGGGTTCAAAGCTATATTTAGACTATTTACTAATATATTGAACTTTGGTTACTCCTTGGTCACCAATTTGGTCTACATTTCTTCAAATTCCCATTTGTACCAAAACGGGACGATTTTCTTCCAAAAGTTTCAAAACTATAGTTAGGACTATATATTGGTTAGAATCCATTCTAATAAGGTTCAAAGCTATATTTAGACTATTATACTATTATATTGAACTTTGGTTACTCCTTGGTCACCAATTTAATCTACATTTCTTCAAATTCCCATTTGTACCAAAACGGGACAATTTTCTTCTTAAAGTTTCAAAACTATAGTTAGGACTATATATTGGTTAGAATCCATTCTTAAGGGGTTCAAAGCTATATTTAGACTATTTACTAATATATTGAACTTTGGTTACTCCTTGGTCACCAATTTGGTCTACATTTCTTCAAATTCCCATTTGTACCAAAACGGGACGATTTTCTTCCAAAAGTTTCAAAACTATAGTTAGGACTATATATTGGTTAGAATCCATTCTAAAGGGGTTCAAAACTATATTTAGACTATTATACTAATATATTGAACTTTGGTTACTCCTTGGTCACCAATTCGGTCTACATTTCTCCAAATTCCCATTTGTACCAAAACGGGACGATTTTCTTCTTAAAGTTTCAAAACTATAGTTAGGACTATATATTGGTTAGAATCCATTCTAATGGGGTTCAAAGCTATATTTAGACTATTATACTATTATATTGAACTTTGGTTACTCCTTGGTCACCAATTTAATCTACATTTCTTCAAATTCCCATTTGTACCAAAACGGGACAATTTTCTTCTTAAAGTTTCAAAACTATAGTTAGGACTATATATTGGTTAGAATCCATTCTAAAGGGGTTCAAAGCTATATTTAGACTATTATACTAATATATTGAACTTTGGTTATTCCTTGGTCACCAGTTTGGTCTACATTTCTTCAAATTCCCATTTATACCAAAACGGGACGATTTTCATCTTAAATTTCAAACTATAGTTAGGACTATATATTGGTTAGAATCCATTCTAAAGGGGTTCAAAGCTATATTTAGACTATTTACTAATATATTGAACTTTGGTTACTCCTTGGTCACCAATTTGGTCTACATTTCTTCAAATTCCCATTTGTACCAAAACGGGACGATTTTCTTCCAAAAGTTTCAAAACTATATATAGTAAGAACTATATATTGGTTAGAATCCATTCTAATGGGGTTCAAAGCTATATTTAGACTATTATACTATTATATTGAACTTTGGTTACTCCTTGGTCACCAATTTAATCTACATTTCTTCAAATTCCCATTTGTACCAAAACGGGACAATTTTCTTCTTAAAGTTTCAAAACTATAGTTAGGACTATATATTGGTTAGAATCCATTCTAATGGGGTTCAAAGCTATATTTAGACTATTATACTATTATATTGAACTTTGGTTACTCCTTGGTCACCAATTTAATCTACATTTCTTCAAATTCCCATTTGTACCAAAACGGGACAATTTTCTTCTTAAAGTTTCAAAACTATAGTTAGGACTGTATATTGGTTAGAATCCATTCTAAAGGGGTTCAAAGCTATATTTAGACTATTTACTAATATATTGAACTTTGGTTACTCCTTGGTCACCAATTTGGTCTACATTTCTTCAAATTCCCATTTGTACCAAAACGGGACGATTTTCTTCCAAAAGTTTCAAAACTATATATAGTAAGAACTATATATTGGTTAGAATCCATTCTAAAGAGGTTCAAAGCTATATTTAGACTATTATACTAATATATTGAACTTTGGTTACTCCTTGGTCACCAATTTAATCTACATTTCTTCAAATTCCCATGTGTACCAAAACGGGACGATTTTCTTCCAAAAGTTTCAAAACTATAGTTAAGACTATATATTGGTTAGAATCCATTCTAAAGGGGTTCAAAGCTATATTTAGACTATTTACTAATATATTGAACTTTGGTTACTCCTTGGTCACCAATTTGGTCTACATTTCTTCAAATACCCATTTGTACCAAAACGGGACGATTTTCTTCCAAAAGTTTCAAAACTATAGTTAGGACTATATATTGGTTAGAATCCATTCTAATGGGGTTCAAAGCTATATTTAGACTATTATACTATTATATTGAACTTTGGTTACTCCTTGGTCACCAATTTAATCTACATTTCTTGAAATTCCCATTTGTACCAAAACGGGACAATTTTCTTCTTAAAGTTTCAAAACTATAGTTAGGACTGTATATTGGTTAGAATCCATTCTAAAGGGGTTCAAAGTTATATTTAGACTATTTACTAATATATTGAACTTTGGTTACTCCTTGGTCACCAATTTGGTCTACATTTCTTCAAATTCCCATTTGTACCAAAACGGGACAATTTTCTTCTTAAAGTTTCAAAACTATAGTTAGGACTGTATATTGGTTAGAATCCATTCTAAAGGGGTTCAAAGCTATATTAAGACTATTTACTAATATATTGAACTTTGGTTACTCCTTGGTCACCAATTTGGTCTACATTTCTTCAAATTCCCATTTGTACCAAAACGGGACGATTTTCTTCCAAAAGTTTCAAAACTATATATAGTAAGAACTATATATTGGTTAGAATCCATTCTAATGGGGTTCAAAGCTATATTTAGACTATTATACTATTATATTGAACTTTGGTTACTCCTTGGTCACCAATTTAATCTACATTTCTTCAAATTCCCATTTGTACCAAAACGGGACAATTTTCTTCTTAAAGTTTCAAAACTATAGTTAGGACTATATATTGGTTAGAATCCATTCTAATGGGGTTCAAAGCTATATTTAGACTATTATACTATTATATTGAACTTTGGTTACTCCTTGGTCACCAATTTAATCTACATTTCTTCAAATTCCCATTTGTACCAAAACGGGACAATTTTCTTCTTAAAGTTTCAAAACTATAGTTAGGACTGTATATTGGTTAGAATCCATTCTAAAGGGGTTCAAAGCTATATTTAGACTATTTACTAATATATTGAACTTTGGTTACTCCTTGGTCACCAATTTGGTCTACATTTCTTCAAATTCCCATTTGTACCAAAACGGGACGATTTTCTTCCAAAAGTTTCAAAACTATATATAGTAAGAACTATATATTGGTTAGAATCCATTCTAAAGAGGTTCAAAGCTATATTTAGACTATTATACTAATATATTGAACTTTGGTTACTCCTTGGTCACCAATTTAATCTACATTTCTTCAAATTCCCATGTGTACCAAAACGGGACGATTTTCTTCCAAAAGTTTCAAAACTATAGTTAAGACTATATATTGGTTAGAATCCATTCTAAAGGGGTTCAAAGCTATATTTAGACTATTATACTATTATATTGAACTTTGGTTACTCCTTGGTCACCAATTTAATCTACATTTCTTCAAATTCCCATTTGTACCAAAACGGGACAATTTTCTTCTTAAAGTTTCAAAACTATAGTTAGGACTATATATTGGTTAGAATCCATTCTTAAGGGGTTCAAAGCTATATTTAGACTATTTACTAATATATTGAACTTTGGTTACTCCTTGGTCACCAATTTGGTCTACATTTCTTCAAATTCCCATTTGTACCAAAACGGGACGATTTTCTTCCAAAAGTTTCAAAACTATATATAGTAAGAACTATATATTGGTTAGAATCCATTCTAATGGGGTTCAAAGCTATATTTAGACTATTATACTATTATATTGAACTTTGGTTACTCCTTGGTCACCAATTTAATCTACATTTCTTCAAATTCCCATTTGTACCAAAACGGGACAATTTTCTTCTTAAAGTTTCAAAACTATAGTTAGGACTATATATTGGTTAGAATCCATTCTAATGGGGTTCAAAGCTATATTTAGACTATTATACTATTATATTGAACTTTGGTTACTCCTTGGTCACCAATTTAATCTACATTTCTTCAAATTCCCATTTGTACCAAAACGGGACAATTTTCTTCTTAAAGTTTCAAAACTATAGTTAGGACTGTATATTGGTTAGAATCCATTCTAAAGGGGTTCAAAGCTATATTTAGACTATTTACTAATATATTGAACTTTGGTTACTCCTTGGTCACCAATTTGGTCTACATTTCTTCAAATTCCCATTTGTACCAAAACGGGACGATTTTCTTCCAAAAGTTTCAAAACTATATATAGTAAGAACTATATATTGGTTAGAATCCATTCTAAAGAGGTTCAAAGCTATATTTAGACTATTATACTAATATATTGAACTTTGGTTACTCCTTGGTCACCAATTTAATCTACATTTCTTCAAATTCCCATGTGTACCAAAACGGGACGATTTTCTTCCAAAAGTTTCAAAACTATAGTTAGGACTATATATTGGTTAGAATCCATTCTAATAAGGTTCAAAGCTATATTTAGACTATTATACTATTATATTGAACTTTGGTTACTCCTTGGTCACCAATTTAATCTACATTTCTTCAAATTCCCATTTGTACCAAAACGGGACAATTTTCTTCTTAAAGTTTCAAAACTATAGTTAGGACTATATATTGGTTAGAATCCATTCTTAAGGGGTTCAAAGCTATATTTAGACTATTTACTAATATATTGAACTTTGGTTACTCCTTGGTCACCAATTTGGTCTACATTTCTTCAAATTCCCATTTGTACCAAAACGGGACGATTTTCTTCCAAAAGTTTCAAAACTATAGTTAGGACTATATATTGGTTAGAATCCATTCTAAAGGGGTTCAAAACTATATTTAGACTATTATACTAATATATTGAACTTTGGTTACTCCTTGGTCACCAATTCGGTCTACATTTCTCCAAATTCCCATTTGTACCAAAACGGGACGATTTTCTTCTTAAAGTTTCAAAACTATAGTTAGGACTATATATTGGTTAGAATCCATTCTAATGGGGTTCAAAGCTATATTTAGACTATTATACTATTATATTGAACTTTGGTTACTCCTTGGTCACCAATTTAATCTACATTTCTTCAAATTCCCATTTGTACCAAAACGGGACAATTTTCTTCTTAAAGTTTCAAAACTATAGTTAGGACTATATATTGGTTAGAATCCATTCTAAAGGGGTTCAAAGCTATATTTAGACTATTATACTAATATATTGAACTTTGGTTATTCCTTGGTCACCAGTTTGGTCTACATTTCTTCAAATTCCCATTTATACCAAAACGGGACGATTTTCATCTTAAATTTCAAACTATAGTTAGGACTATATATTGGTTAGAATCCATTCTAAAGGGGTTCAAAGCTATATTTAGACTATTTACTAATATATTGAACTTTGGTTACTCCTTGGTCACCAATTTGGTCTACATTTCTTCAAATTCCCATTTGTACCAAAACGGGACGATTTTCTTCCAAAAGTTTCAAAACTATATATAGTAAGAACTATATATTGGTTAGAATCCATTCTAATGGGGTTCAAAGCTATATTTAGACTATTATACTATTATATTGAACTTTGGTTACTCCTTGGTCACCAATTTAATCTACATTTCTTCAAATTCCCATTTGTACCAAAACGGGACAATTTTCTTCTTAAAGTTTCAAAACTATAGTTAGGACTATATATTGGTTAGAATCCATTCTAATGGGGTTCAAAGCTATATTTAGACTATTATACTATTATATTGAACTTTGGTTACTCCTTGGTCACCAATTTAATCTACATTTCTTCAAATTCCCATTTGTACCAAAACGGGACAATTTTCTTCTTAAAGTTTCAAAACTATAGTTAGGACTGTATATTGGTTAGAATCCATTCTAAAGGGGTTCAAAGCTATATTTAGACTATTTACTAATATATTGAACTTTGGTTACTCCTTGGTCACCAATTTGGTCTACATTTCTTCAAATTCCCATTTGTACCAAAACGGGACGATTTTCTTCCAAAAGTTTCAAAACTATATATAGTAAGAACTATATATTGGTTAGAATACATTCTAAAGAGGTTCAAAGCTATATTTAGACTATTATACTAATATATTGAACTTTGGTTACTCCTTGGTCACCAATTTAATCTACATTTCTTCAAATTCCCATGTGTACCAAAACGGGACGATTTTCTTCCAAAAGTTTCAAAACTATAGTTAAGACTATATATTGGTTAGAATCCATTCTAAAGGGGTTCAAAGCTATATTTAGACTATTTACTAATATATTGAACTTTGGTTACTCCTTGGTCACCAATTTGGTCTACATTTCTTCAAATACCCATTTGTACCAAAACGGGACGATTTTCTTCCAAAAGTTTCAAAACTATAGTTAGGACTATATATTGGTTAGAATCCATTCTAATGGGGTTCAAAGCTATATTTAGACTATTATACTATTATATTGAACTTTGGTTACTCCTTGGTCACCAATTTAATCTACATTTCTTGAAATTCCCATTTGTACCAAAACGGGACAATTTTCTTCTTAAAGTTTCAAAACTATAGTTAGGACTGTATATTGGTTAGAATCCATTCTAAAGGGGTTCAAAGTTATATTTAGACTATTTACTAATATATTGAACTTTGGTTACTCCTTGGTCACCAATTTGGTCTACATTTCTTCAAATTCCCATTTGTACCAAAACGGGACAATTTTCTTCTTAAAGTTTCAAAACTATAGTTAGGACTGTATATTGGTTAGAATCCATTCTAAAGGGGTTCAAAGCTATATTAAGACTATTTACTAATATATTGAACTTTGGTTACTCCTTGGTCACCAATTTGGTCTACATTTCTTCAAATTCCCATTTGTACCAAAACGGGACGATTTTCTTCCAAAAGTTTCAAAACTATATATAGTAAGAACTATATATTGGTTAGAATCCATTCTAATGGGGTTCAAAGCTATATTTAGACTATTATACTATTATATTGAACTTTGGTTACTCCTTGGTCACCAATTTAATCTACATTTCTTCAAATTCCCATTTGTACCAAAACGGGACAATTTTCTTCTTAAAGTTTCAAAACTATAGTTAGGACTATATATTGGTTAGAATCCATTCTAATGGGGTTCAAAGCTATATTTAGACTATTATACTATTATATTGAACTTTGGTTACTCCTTGGTCACCAATTTAATCTACATTTCTTCAAATTCCCATTTGTACCAAAACGGGACAATTTTCTTCTTAAAGTTTCAAAACTATAGTTAGGACTGTATATTGGTTAGAATCCATTCTAAAGGGGTTCAAAGCTATATTTAGACTATTTACTAATATATTGAACTTTGGTTACTCCTTGGTCACCAATTTGGTCTACATTTCTTCAAATTCCCATTTGTACCAAAACGGGACGATTTTCTTCCAAAAGTTTCAAAACTATATATAGTAAGAACTATATATTGGTTAGAATCCATTCTAAAGAGGTTCAAAGCTATATTTAGACTATTATACTAATATATTGAACTTTGGTTACTCCTTGGTCACCAATTTAATCTACATTTCTTCAAATTCCCATGTGTACCAAAACGGGACGATTTTCTTCCAAAAGTTTCAAAACTATAGTTAAGACTATATATTGGTTAGAATCCATTCTAAAGGGGTTCAAAGCTATATTTAGACTATTATACTATTATATTGAACTTTGGTTACTCCTTGGTCACCAATTTAATCTACATTTCTTCAAATTCCCATTTGTACCAAAACGGGACAATTTTCTTCTTAAAGTTTCAAAACTATAGTTAGGACTATATATTGGTTAGAATCCATTCTTAAGGGGTTCAAAGCTATATTTAGACTATTTACTAATATATTGAACTTTGGTTACTCCTTGGTCACCAATTTGGTCTACATTTCTTCAAATTCCCATTTGTACCAAAACGGGACGATTTTCTTCCAAAAGTTTCAAAACTATATATAGTAAGAACTATATATTGGTTAGAATCCATTCTAATGGGGTTCAAAGCTATATTTAGACTATTATACTATTATATTGAACTTTGGTTACTCCTTGGTCACCAATTTAATCTACATTTCTTCAAATTCCCATTTGTACCAAAACGGGACAATTTTCTTCTTAAAGTTTCAAAACTATAGTTAGGACTATATATTGGTTAGAATCCATTCTAATGGGGTTCAAAGCTATATTTAGACTATTATACTATTATATTGAACTTTGGTTACTCCTTGGTCACCAATTTAATCTACATTTCTTCAAATTCCCATTTGTACCAAAACGGGACAATTTTCTTCTTAAAGTTTCAAAACTATAGTTAGGACTGTATATTGGTTAGAATCCATTCTAAAGGGGTTCAAAGCTATATTTAGACTATTTACTAATATATTGAACTTTGGTTACTCCTTGGTCACCAATTTGGTCTACATTTCTTCAAATTCCCATTTGTACCAAAACGGGACGATTTTCTTCCAAAAGTTTCAAAACTATATATAGTAAGAACTATATATTGGTTAGAATCCATTCTAAAGAGGTTCAAAGCTATATTTAGACTATTATACTAATATATTGAACTTTGGTTACTCCTTGGTCACCAATTTAATCTACATTTCTTCAAATTCCCATGTGTACCAAAACGGGACGATTTTCTTCCAAAAGTTTCAAAACTATAGTTAGGACTATATATTGGTTAGAATCCATTCTAATAAGGTTCAAAGCTATATTTAGACTATTATACTATTATATTGAACTTTGGTTACTCCTTGGTCACCAATTTAATCTACATTTCTTCAAATTCCCATTTGTACCAAAACGGGACAATTTTCTTCTTAAAGTTTCAAAACTATAGTTAGGACTATATATTGGTTAGAATCCATTCTTAAGGGGTTCAAAGCTATATTTAGACTATTTACTAATATATTGAACTTTGGTTACTCCTTGGTCACCAATTTGGTCTACATTTCTTCAAATTCCCATTTGTACCAAAACGGGACGATTTTCTTCCAAAAGTTTCAAAACTATAGTTAGGACTATATATTGGTTAGAATCCATTCTAAAGGGGTTCAAAACTATATTTAGACTATTATACTAATATATTGAACTTTGGTTACTCCTTGGTCACCAATTCGGTCTACATTTCTCCAAATTCCCATTTGTACCAAAACGGGACGATTTTCTTCTTAAAGTTTCAAAACTATAGTTAGGACTATATATTGGTTAGAATCCATTCTAATGGGGTTCAAAGCTATATTTAGACTATTATACTATTATATTGAACTTTGGTTACTCCTTGGTCACCAATTTAATCTACATTTCTTTAAATTCCCATTTGTACCAAAACGGGACAATTTTCTTCTTAAAGTTTCAAAACTATAGTTAGGACTATATATTGGTTAGAATCCATTCTAAAGGGGTTCAAAGCTATATTTAGACTATTATACTAATATATTGAACTTTGGTTATTCCTTGGTCACCAGTTTGGTCTACATTTCTTCAAATTCCCATTTATACCAAAACGGGACGATTTTCATCTTAAATTTCAAACTATAGTTAGGACTATATATTGGTTAGAATCCATTCTAAAGGGGTTCAAAGCTATATTTAGACTATTTACTAATATATTGAACTTTGGTTACTCCTTGGTCACCAATTTGGTCTACATTTCTTCAAATTCCCATTTGTACCAAAACGGGACGATTTTCTTCCAAAAGTTTCAAAACTATATATAGTAAGAACTATATATTGGTTAGAATCCATTCTAATGGGGTTCAAAGCTATATTTAGACTATTATACTATTATATTGAACTTTGGTTACTCCTTGGTCACCAATTTAATCTACATTTCTTCAAATTCCCATTTGTACCAAAACGGGACAATTTTCTTCTTAAAGTTTCAAAACTATAGTTAGGACTATATATTGGTTAGAATCCATTCTAATGGGGTTCAAAGCTATATTTAGACTATTATACTATTATATTGAACTTTGGTTACTCCTTGGTCACCAATTTAATCTACATTTCTTCAAATTCCCATTTGTACCAAAACGGGACAATTTTCTTCTTAAAGTTTCAAAACTATAGTTAGGACTGTATATTGGTTAGAATCCATTCTAAAGGGGTTCAAAGCTATATTTAGACTATTTACTAATATATTGAACTTTGGTTACTCCTTGGTCACCAATTTGGTCTACATTTCTTCAAATTCCCATTTGTACCAAAACGGGACGATTTTCTTCCAAAAGTTTCAAAACTATATATAGTAAGAACTATATATTGGTTAGAATCCATTCTAAAGAGGTTCAAAGCTATATTTAGACTATTATACTAATATATTGAACTTTGGTTACTCCTTGGTCACCAATTTAATCTACATTTCTTCAAATTCCCATGTGTACCAAAACGGGACGATTTTCTTCCAAAAGTTTCAAAACTATAGTTAAGACTATATATTGGTTAGAATCCATTCTAAAGGGGTTCAAAGCTATATTTAGACTATTTACTAATATATTGAACTTTGGTTACTCCTTGGTCACCAATTTGGTCTACATTTCTTCAAATACCCATTTGTACCAAAACGGGACGATTTTCTTCCAAAAGTTTCAAAACTATAGTTAGGACTATATATTGGTTAGAATCCATTCTAATGGGGTTCAAAGCTATATTTAGACTATTATACTATTATATTGAACTTTGGTTACTCCTTGGTCACCAATTTAATCTACATTTCTTGAAATTCCCATTTGTACCAAAACGGGACAATTTTCTTCTTAAAGTTTCAAAACTATAGTTAGGACTGTATATTGGTTAGAATCCATTCTAAAGGGGTTCAAAGTTATATTTAGACTATTTACTAATATATTGAACTTTGGTTACTCCTTGGTCACCAATTTGGTCTACATTTCTTCAAATTCCCATTTGTACCAAAACGGGACAATTTTCTTCTTAAAGTTTCAAAACTATAGTTAGGACTGTATATTGGTTAGAATCCATTCTAAAGGGGTTCAAAGCTATATTAAGACTATTTACTAATATATTGAACTTTGGTTACTCCTTGGTCACCAATTTGGTCTACATTTCTTCAAATTCCCATTTGTACCAAAACGGGACGATTTTCTTCCAAAAGTTTCAAAACTATATATAGTAAGAACTATATATTGGTTAGAATCCATTCTAATGGGGTTCAAAGCTATATTTAGACTATTATACTATTATATTGAACTTTGGTTACTCCTTGGTCACCAATTTAATCTACATTTCTTCAAATTCCCATTTGTACCAAAACGGGACAATTTTCTTCTTAAAGTTTCAAAACTATAGTTAGGACTATATATTGGTTAGAATCCATTCTAATGGGGTTCAAAGCTATATTTAGACTATTATACTATTATATTGAACTTTGGTTACTCCTTGGTCACCAATTTAATCTACATTTCTTCAAATTCCCATTTGTACCAAAACGGGACAATTTTCTTCTTAAAGTTTCAAAACTATAGTTAGGACTGTATATTGGTTAGAATCCATTCTAAAGGGGTTCAAAGCTATATTTAGACTATTTACTAATATATTGAACTTTGGTTACTCCTTGGTCACCAATTTGGTCTACATTTCTTCAAATTCCCATTTGTACCAAAACGGGACGATTTTCTTCCAAAAGTTTCAAAACTATATATAGTAAGAACTATATATTGGTTAGAATCCATTCTAAAGAGGTTCAAAGCTATATTTAGACTATTATACTAATATATTGAACTTTGGTTACTCCTTGGTCACCAATTTAATCTACATTTCTTCAAATTCCCATGTGTACCAAAACGGGACGATTTTCTTCCAAAAGTTTCAAAACTATAGTTAAGACTATATATTGGTTAGAATCCATTCTAAAGGGGTTCAAAGCTATATTTAGACTATTTACTAATATATTGAACTTTGGTTACTCCTTGGTCACCAATTTGGTCTACATTTCTTCAAATACCCATTTGTACCAAAACGGGACGATTTTCTTCCAAAAGTTTCAAAACTATAGTTAGGACTATATATTGGTTAGAATCCATTCTAATGGGGTTCAAAGCTATATTTAGACTATTATACTATTATATTGAACTTTGGTTACTCCTTGGTCACCAATTTAATCTACATTTCTTCAAATTCCCATTTGTACCAAAACGGGACAATTTTCTTCTTAAAGTTTCAAAACTATAGTTAGGACTGTATATTGGTTAGAATCCATTCTAAAGGGGTTCAAAGTTATATTTAGACTATTTACTAATATATTGAACTTTGGTTACTCCTTGGTCACCAATTTGGTCCACATTTCTTCAAATTCCCATTTGTACCAAAACGGGACAATTTTCTTCTTAAAGTTTCAAAACTATAGTTAGGACTGTATATTGGTTAGAATCCATTCTAAAGGGGTTCAAAGCTATATTAAGACTATTTACTAATATATTGAACTTTGGTTACTCCTTGGTCACCAATTTGGTCTACATTTCTTCAAATTCCCATTTGTACCAAAACGGGACGATTTTCTTCCAAAAGTTTCAAAACTATATATAGTAAGAACTATATATTGGTTAGAATCCATTCTAATGGGGTTCAAAGCTATATTTAGACTATTATACTATTATATTGAACTTTGGTTACTCCTTGGTCACCAATTTAATCTACATTTCTTCAAATTCCCATTTGTACCAAAACGGGACAATTTTCTTCTTAAAGTTTCAAAACTATAGTTAGGACTATATATTGGTTAGAATCCATTCTAATGGGGTTCAAAGCTATATTTAGACTATTATACTATTATATTGAACTTTGGTTACTCCTTGGTCACCAATTTAATCTACATTTCTTCAAATTCCCATTTGTACCAAAACGGGACAATTTTCTTCTTAAAGTTTCAAAACTATAGTTAGGACTGTATATTGGTTAGAATCCATTCTAAAGGGGTTCAAAGCTATATTTAGACTATTTACTAATATATTGAACTTTGGTTACTCCTTGGTCACCAATTTGGTCTACATTTCTTCAAATTCCCATTTGTACCAAAACGGGACGATTTTCTTCCAAAAGTTTCAAAACTATATGTAGTAAGAACTATATATTGGTTAGAATCCATTCTAATGGGGTTCAAAGCTATATTTAGACTATTATACTATTATAATGAACTTTGGTTACTCCTTGGTCACCAATTTAATCTACATTTCTTCAAATTCCCAGTTGTACCAAAACGGGACAATTTTCTTCTTAAAGTTTCAAAACTATAGTTAGGACTGTATATTGGTTAGAATCCATTCTAAAGGGGTTCAAAGCTATATTTAGACTATTTACTAATATATTGAACTTTGGTTACTCCTTGGTCACCAATTTGGTCTACATTTCTTCAAATTCCCATTTGTACCAAAACGGGACGATTTTCTTCCAAAAGTTTCAAAACTATATGTAGTAAGAACTATATATTGGTTAGAATCCATTCTAATGGGGTTCAAAGCTATATTTAGACTATTATACTATTATAATGAACTTTGGTTACTCCTTGGTCACCAATTTAATCTACATTTCTTCAAATTCCCAGTTGTACCAAAACGGGACAATTTTCTTCTTAAAGTTTCAAAACTATAGTTAGGACTATATATTGGTTAGAATCCATTCTAATGGGGTTCAAAGCTATATTTAGACTATTATACTATTATATTGAACTTTGGTTACTCCTTGGTCACCAATTTAATCTACATTTCTTCAGATTCCCATTTGTACCAAAACGGGACAATTTTCTTCTTAAAGTTTCAAAACTATAGTTAGGACTGTATATTGGTTAGAATCCATTCTAAAGGGGTTCAAAGCTATATTTAGACTATTTACTAATATATTGAACTTTGGTTACTCCTTGGTCACCAATTTGGTCTACATTTCTTCAAATTCCCATTTGTACCAAAACGGGACGATTTTCTTCCAAAAGTTTCAAAACTATATATAGTAAGAACTATATATTGGTTAGAATCCATTCTAAAGAGGTTCAAAGCTATATTTAGACTATTATACTAATATATTGAACTTTGGTTACTCCTTGGTCACCAATTTAATCTACATTTCTTCAAATTCCCATGTGTACCAAAACGGGACGATTTTCTTCCAAAAGTTTCAAAACTATAGTTAGGACTATATATTGGTTAGAATCCATTCTAAAGGGGTTCAAAGCTATATTTAGACTATTTACTAATATATTGAACTTTGGTTACTCCTTGGTCACCAATTTGGTCTACATTTCTTCAAATTCCCATTTGTACCAAAACGGGACGATTTTCTTCCAAAAGTTTCAAAACTATATATAGTAAGAACTATATATTGGTTAGAATCCATTCTAATGGGGTTCAAAGCTATATTTAGACTATTATACTATTATAATGAACTTTGGTTACTCCTTGGTCACCAATTTAATCTACATTTCTTCAAATTCCCATTTGTACCAAAACGGGACAATTTTCTTCTTAAAGTTTCAAAACTATAGTTAGGACTATATATTGGTTAGAATCCATTCTAATGGGGTTCAAAGCTATATTTAGACTATTATACTATTATCTTGAACTTTGGTTACTCCTTGGTCACCAATTTAATCTACATTTCTTCAAATTCCCATTTGTACCAAAACGGGACAATTTTCTTCTTAAAGTTTCAAAACTATAGTTAGGACTGTATATTGGTTAGAATCCATTCTAAAGGGGTTCAAAGCTATATTTAGACTATTTACTAATATATTGAACTTTGGTTACTCCTTGGTCACCAATTTGGTCTACATTTCTTCAAATTCCCATTTGTACCAAAACGGGACGATTTTCTTCCAAAAGTTTCAAAACTATATATAGTAAGAACTATATATTGGTTAGAATCCATTCTAATGGGGTTCAAAGCTATATTTAGACTATTATACTATTATATTGAACTTTGGTTACTCCTTGGTCACCAATTTAATCTACATTTCTTCAAATTCCCATTTGTACCAAAACGGGACAATTTTCTTCTTAAAGTTTCAAAACTATAGTTAGGACTATATATTGGTTAGAATCCATTCTAATGGGGTTCAAAGCTATATTTAGACTATTATACTATTATATTGAACTTTGGTTACTCCTTGGTCACCAATTTAATCTACATTTCTTCAAATTCCCATTTGTACCAAAACGGGACAATTTTCTTCTTAAAGTTTCAAAACTATAGTTAGGACTGTATATTGGTTAGAATCCATTTTAAAGGGGTTCAAAGCTATATTTAGACTATTTACTAATATATTGAACTTTGGTTACTCCTTGGTCACCAATTTGGTCTACATTTCTTCAAATTCCCATTTGTACCAAAACGGGACGATTTTCTTCCAAAAGTTTCAAAACTATATATAGTAAGAACTATATATTGGTTAGAATCCATTCTAAAGAGGTTCAAAGCTATATTTAGACTATTATACTAATATATTGAACTTTGGTTACTCCTTGGTCACCAATTTAATCTACATTTCTTCAAATTCCCATGTGTACCAAAACGGGACGATTTTCTTCCAAAAGTTTCAAAACTATAGTTAGGACTGTATATTGGTTAGAATCCATTCTAAAGGGGTTCAAAGCTATATTTAGACTATTTACTAATATATTGAACTTTGGTTACTCCTTGGTCACCAATTTGGTCTACATTTCTTCAAATTCCCATTTGTACCAAAACGGGACGATTTTCTTCCAAAAGTTTCAAAACTATATATAGTAAGAACTATATATTGGTTAGAATCCATTCTAAAGAGGTTCAAAGCTATATTTAGACTATTATACTAATATATTGAACTTTGGTTACTCCTTGGTCACCAATTTAATCTACATTTCTTCAAATTCCCATGTGTACCAAAACGGGACGATTTTCTTCCAAAAGTTTCAAAACTATAGTTAGGACTATATATTGGTTAGAATCCATTCTAAAGGGGTTCAAAGCTATATTTAGACTATTTACTAATATATTGAACTTTGGTTACTCCTTGGTCACCAATTTGGTCTACATTTCTTCAAATACCCATTTGTACCAAAACGGGACGATTTTCTTCCAAAAGTTTCAAAACTATAGTTAGGACTATATATTGGTTAGAATCCGTTCTAATGGGGTTCAAAGCTATATTTAGACTATTATACTATTATATTGAACTTTGGTTACTCCTTGGTCACCAATTTAATCTACATTTCTTCAAATTCCCATTTGTACCAAAACGGGACAATTTTCTTCTTAAAGTTTCAAAACTATAGTTAGGACTGTATATTGGTTAGAATCCATTCTAAAGGGGTTCAAAGTTATATTTAGACTATTTACTAATATATTGAACTTTGGTTACTCCTTGGTCACCAATTTGGTCTACATTTCTTCAAATTCCCATTTGTACCAAAACGGGACGATTTTCTTCCAAAAGTTTCAAAACTATATATAGTAAGAACTATATATTGGTTAGAATCCATTCTAAAGAGGTTCAAAGCTATATTTAGACTATTTACTAATATATTGAACTTTGGTTACTCCTTGGTCACCAATTTGGTCTACATTTCTTCAAATTCCCATTTGTACCAAAACGGGACGATTTTCTTCCAAAAGTTTCAAAACTATATATAGTAAGAACTATATATTGGTTAGAATCCATTCTAAAGAGGTTCAAAGCTATATTTAGACTATTTACTAATATATTGAACTTTGGTTACTCCTTGGTCACCAATTTGGTCTACATTTCTTCAAATTCCCATTTGTACCAAAACGGGACGATTTTCTTCCAAAAGTTTCAAAACTATATATAGTAAGAACTATATATTGGTTAGAATCCATTCTAAAGAGGTTCAAAGCTATATTTAGACTATTATACTAATATATTGAACTTTGGTTACTCCTTGGTCACCAATTTAATCTACATTTCTTCAAATTCCCATGTGTACCAAAACGGGACGATTTTCTTCCAAAAGTTTCAAAACTATAGTTAGGACTATATATTGGTTAGAATCCATTCTAAAGGGGTTCAAAGCTATATTTAGACTATTTACTAATATATTGAACTTTGGTTACTCCTTGGTCACCAATTTGGTCTACATTTCTTCAAATACCCATTTGTACCAAAACGGGACGATTTTCTTCCAAAAGTTTCAAAACTATAGTTAGGACTATATATTGGTTAGAATCCATTCTAATGGGGTTCAAAGCTATATTTAGACTATTATACTATTATATTGAACTTTGGTTACTCCTTGGTCACCAATTTAATCTACATTTCTTCAAATTCCCATTTGTACCAAAACGGGACAATTTTCTTCTTAAAGTTTCAAAACTATAGTTAGGACTGTATATTGGTTAGAATCCATTCTAAAGGGGTTCAAAGTTATATTTAGACTATTTACTAATATATTGAACTTTGGTTACTCCTTGGTCACCAATTTGGTCTACATTTCTTCAAATTCCCATTTGTACCAAAACGGGACGATTTTCTTCCAAAAGTTTCAAAACTATATATAGTAAGAACTATATATTGGTTAGAATCCATTCTAAAGAGGTTCAAAGCTATATTTAGACTATTTACTAATATATTGAACTTTGGTTACTCCTTGGTCACCAATTTAATCTACATTTCTTCAAATTCCCATGTGTACCAAAACGGGACGATTTTCTTCCAAAAGTTTCAAAACTATATATAGTAAGAACTATATATTGGTTAGAATCCATTCTAAAGAGGTTCAAAGCTATATTTAGACTATTTACTAATATATTGAACTTTGGTTACTCCTAGGTCACCAATTTAATCTACATTTCTTCAAATTCCCATTTGTACCAAAACGGGACAATTTTCTTCTTAAAGTTTCAAAACTATAGTTAGGACTGTATATTGGTTAGAATCCATTCTAAAGGGGTTCAAAGCTATATTAAGACTATTTACTAATATATTGAACTTTGGTTACTCCTTGGTCACCAATTTGGTCTACATTTCTTCAAATTCCCATTTGTACCAAAACGGGACGATTTTCTTCCAAAAGTTTCAAAACTATATATAGTAAGAACTATATATTGGTTAGAATCCATTCTAATGGGGTTCAAAGCTATATTTAGACTATTATACTATTATATTGAACTTTGGTTACTCCTTGGTCACCAATTTAATCTACATTTCTTCAAATTCCCATTTGTACCAAAACGGGACAATTTTCTTCTTAAAGTTTCAAAACTATAGTTAGGACTGTATATTGGTTAGAATCCATTCTAAAGGGGTTCAAAGCTATATTAAGACTATTTACTAATATATTGAACTTTGGTTACTCCTTGGTCACCAATTTGGTCTACATTTCTTCAAATTCCCATTTGTACCAAAACGGGACGATTTTCTTCCAAAAGTTTCAAAACTATATATAGTAAGAACTATATATTGGTTAGAATCCATTCTAATGGGGTTCAAAGCTATATTTAGACTATTATACTATTATATTGAACTTTGGTTACTCCTTGGTCACCAATTTAATCTACATTTCTTCAAATTCCCATTTGTACCAAAACGGGACAATTTTCTTCTTAAAGTTTCAAAACTATAGTTAGGACTATATATTGGTTAGAATCCATTCTAATGGGGTTCAAAGCTATATTTAGACTATTATACTATTATATTGAACTTTGGTTACTCCTTGGTCACCAATTTAATCTACATTTCTTCAAATTCCCATTTGTACCAAAACGGGACAATTTTCTTCTTAAAGTTTCAAAACTATAGTTAGGACTGTATATTGGTTAGAATCCATTCTAAAGGGGTTCAAATCTATATTTAGACTATTTACTAATATATTGAACTTTGGTTACTCCTTGGTCACCAATTTGGTCTACATTTCTTCAAATTCCCATTTGTACCAAAACGGGACGATTTTCTTCCAAAAGTTTCAAAACTATATATAGTAAGAACTATATATTGGTTAGAATCCATTCTAAAGAGGTTCAAAGCTATATTTAGACTATTATACTAATATATTGAACTTTGGTTACTCCTTGGTCACCAATTTAATCTACATTTCTTCAAATTCCCATGTGTACCAAAACGGGACGATTTTCTTCCAAAAGTTTCAAAACTATAGTTAGGACTATATATTGGTTAGAATCCATTCTAAAGGGGTCCAAAGCTATATTTAGACTATTTACTAATATATTGAACTTTGGTTACTCCTTGGTCACCAATTTGGTCTACATTTCTTCAAATTCCCATTTGTACCAAAACGGGACGATTTTCTTCCAAAAGTTTCAAAACTATAGTTAGGACTATATATTGGTTAGAATCCATTCTAAAGGGGTTCAAAACTATATTTAGACTATTATACTAATATATTGAACTTTGGTTACTCCTTGGTCACCAATTTGGTCTACATTTCTCCAAATTCCCATTTGTACCAAAACGGGACGATTCTCTTCCCAAAGTTTCAAAACTATAGTTTGGACTATATATTGGTTAGAATCCATTCTAAAGAGGTTCAAAGCTATATTTAGACTATTATACTAATATATTGAACTTTGGTTACTCCTTGGTCACCAATTTAATCTACATTTCTTCAAATTCCCATTTGTACCAAAACGGGACGATTTTCTTCCAAAAGTTTCAAAACTATAGTTAGGACTATATATTGGTTAAAATCCATTCTAATGGGGTTCAAAGCTATATTTAGACTATTATACTATTATATTGAACTTTGGTTACTCCTTGGTCACCAATTTAATCTACATTTCTTCAAATTCCCATTTGTACCAAAACGGGACAATTTTCTTCTTAAAGTTTCAAAACTATAGTTAGGACTGTATATTGGTTAGAATCCATTCTAAAGGGGTTCAAAGCTATATTAAGACTATTTACTAATATATTGAACTTTGGTTACTCCTTGGTCACCAATTTGGTCTACATTTCTTCAAATTCCCATTTGTACCAAAACGGGACGATTTTCTTCCAAAAGTTTCAAAACTATATATAGTAAGAACTATATATTGGTTAGAATCCATTCTAATGGGGTTCAAAGCTATATTTAGACTATTATACTATTATATTGAACTTTGGTTACTCCTTGGTCACCAATTTAATCTACATTTCTTCAAATTCCCATTTGTACCAAAACGGGACAATTTTCTTCTTAAAGTTTCAAAACTATAGTTAGGACTATATATTGGTTAGAATCCATTCTAATGGGGTTCAAAGCTATATTTAGACTATTATACTATTATATTGAACTTTGGTTACTCCTTGGTCACCAATTTAATCTACATTTCTTCAAATTCCCATTTGTACCAAAACGGGACAATTTTCTTCTTAAAGTTTCAAAACTATAGTTAGGACTGTATATTGGTTAGAATCCATTCTAAAGGGGTTCAAATCTATATTTAGACTATTTACTAATATATTGAACTTTGGTTACTCCTTGGTCACCAATTTGGTCTACATTTCTTCAAATTCCCATTTGTACCAAAACGGGACGATTTTCTTCCAAAAGTTTCAAAACTATATATAGTAAGAACTATATATTGGTTAGAATCCATTCTAAAGAGGTTCAAAGCTATATTTAGACTATTATACTAATATATTGAACTTTGGTTACTCCTTGGTCACCAATTTAATCTACATTTCTTCAAATTCCCATGTGTACCAAAACGGGACGATTTTCTTCCAAAAGTTTCAAAACTATAGTTAGGACTATATATTGGTTAGAATCCATTCTAAAGGGGTCCAAAGCTATATTTAGACTATTTACTAATATATTGAACTTTGGTTACTCCTTGGTCACCAATTTGGTCTACATTTCTTCAAATTCCCATTTGTACCAAAACGGGACGATTTTCTTCCAAAAGTTTCAAAACTATAGTTAGGACTATATATTGGTTAGAATCCATTCTAAAGGGGTTCAAAACTATATTTAGACTATTATACTAATATATTGAACTTTGGTTACTCCTTGGTCACCAATTTGGTCTACATTTCTCCAAATTCCCATTTGTACCAAAACGGGACGATTCTCTTCCCAAAGTTTCAAAACTATAGTTTGGACTATATATTGGTTAGAATCCATTCTAAAGAGGTTCAAAGCTATATTTAGACTATTATACTAATATATTGAACTTTGGTTACTCCTTGGTCACCAATTTAATCTACATTTCTTCAAATTCCCATTTGTACCAAAACGGGACGATTTTCTTCCAAAAGTTTCAAAACTATAGTTAGGACTATATATTGGTTAGAATCCATTCTAATGGGGTTCAAAGCTATATTTAGACTATTATACTATTATATTGAACTTTGGTTACTCCTTGGTCACCAATTTAATCTACATTTCTTCAAATTCCCATTTGTACCAAAACGGGACAATTTTCTTCTTAAAGTTTCAAAACTATAGTTAGGACTGTATATTGGTTAGAATCCATTCTAAAGGGGTTCAAAGCTATATTTAGACTATTTACTAATATATTGAACTTTGGTTACTCCTTGGTCACCAATTTGGTCTACATTTCTTCAAATTCCCATTTGTACCAAAACGGGACGATTTTCTTCCAAAAGTTTCAAAACTATATATAGTAAGAACTATATATTGGTTAGAATCCATTCTAAAGAGGTTCAAAGCTATATTTAGACTATTTACTAATATATTGAACTTTGGTTACTCCTTGGTCACCAATTTAATCTACATTTCTTCAAATTCCCATGTGTACCAAAACGGGACGATTTTCTTCCAAAAGTTTCAAAACTATATATAGTAAGAACTATATATTGGTTAGAATCCATTCTAATGGGGTTCAAAGCTATATTTAGACTATTATACTATTATATTGAACTTTGGTTACTCCTTGGTCACCAATTTAATCTACATTTCTTCAAATTCCCATTTGTACCAAAACGGGACAATTTTCTTCTTAAAGTTTCAAAACTATAGTTAGGACTATATATTGGTTAGAATCCATTCTAATGGGGTTCAAAGCTATATTTAGACTATTATACTATTATATTGAACTTTGGTTACTCCTTGGTCACCAATTTAATCTACATTTCTTCAAATTCCCATTTGTACCAAAACGGGACAATTTTCTTCTTAAAGTTTCAAAACTATAGTTAGGACTGTATATTGGTTAGAATCCATTCTAAAGGGGTTCAAAGCTATATTTAGACTATTTACTAATATATTGAACTTTGGTTACTCCTTGGTCACCAATTTGGTCTACATTTCTTCAAATTCCCATTTGTACCAAAACGGGACGATTTTCTTCCAAAAGTTTCAAAACTATATATCGTAAGAACTATATATTGGTTAGAATCCATTCTAAAGAGGTTCAAAGCTATATTTAGACTATTATACTAATATATTGAACTTTGGTTACTCCTTGGTCACCAATTTAATCTACATTTCTTCAAATTCCCATGTGTACCAAAACGGGACGATTTTCTTCCAAAAGTTTCAAAACTATAGTTAGGACTATATATTGGTTAGAATCCATTCTAAAGGGGTTCAAAGCTATATTTAGACTATTTACTAATATATTGAACTTTGGTTACTCCTTGGTCACCAATTTGGTCTACATTTCTTCAAATTCCCATTTGTACCAAAACGGGACGATTTTCTTCCAAAAGTTTCAAAACTATAGTTAGGACTATATATTGGTTAGAATCCATTCTAAAGGGGTTCAAAACTATATTTAGACTATTATACTAATATATTGAACTTTGGTTACTCCTTGGTCACCAATTTGGTCTACATTTCTCCAAATTCCCATTTGTACCAAAACGGGACGATTCTCTTCCCAAAGTTTCAAAACTATAGTTTGGACTATATATTGGTTAGAATCCATTCTAAAGAGGTTCAAAGCTATATTTAGACTATTATACTAATATATTGAACTTTGGTTACTCCTTGGTCACCAATTTAATCTACATTTCTTCAAATTCCCATTTGTACCAAAACGGGACGATTTTCTTCCAAAAGTTTCAAAACTATAGTTAGGACTATATATTGGTTAGAATCCATTCTAAAGGGGTTCAAAGCTATATTTAGACTATTATACTAATATATTGAACTTTGGTTACTCCTTGGTCACCAATTTGGTCTACATTTCTCCAAATTCCCATTTGTACCAAAACAGGAAGATTTTCTTCTTAAAGTTTCAAAACTATAGTTAGGACTATATATTGGTTAGAATCCATTCTAATGGGGTTCAAAGCTATATTTCGACTATTATACTATTATATTGAAATTTGGTTACTACTTGGTCACCAATTTAATCTACATTTCTACAAATTCCCATTTGTACCAAAACGGGACAATTTTCTTCTTAAAGATTCAAAACTATAGTAAGAACTATATATTGGTTAGAATCCATTCTAAAGAGGTTCAAAGCTATATTTAGACTATTATACTAATATATTGAACTTTGGTTACTCCTTGGTCACCAATTTAATCTACATTTCTTCAAATTCCCATTTGTACCAAAACGGGACGATTTTCTTCCAAAAGTTTCAAAACTATAGTTAGGACTATATATTGGTTAGAATCCATTCTAATGGGGTTCAATTCTATATTTAGACTATTATACTATTATATTGAACTTTGGTTACTCCTTGGTCACCAATTTAATCTACATTTCTTCAAATTCCCATTTGTACCAAAACGGGACAATTTTCTTCTTAAAGTTTCAAAACTATAGTTAGGACTATATATTGGTTAGAATCCATTCTAATGGGGTTCAAAGCTATATTTAGACTATTATACTATTATATTGAACTTTGGTTACTCCTTGGTCACCAATTTAATCTACATTTCTTCAAATTCCCATTTGTACCAAAACGGGACAATTTTCTTCTTAAAGTTTCAAAACTATAGTTAGGACTATATATTGGTTAGAATCCATTCTAAAGGGGTTCAAAGCTATATTTAGACTATTTACTAATATATTGAACTTTGGTTACTCCTTGGTCACCAATTTGGTCTACATTTCTTCAAATTCCCATTTGTACCAAAACGGGACGATTTTCTTCCAAAAGTTTCAAAACTATAGTTAGGACTATATATTGGTTAGAATCCATTCTAAAGGGGTTCAAAACTATATTTAGACTATTATACTAATATATTGAACTTTGGTTACTCCTTGGTCACCAATTTGGTCTACATTTCTCCAAATTCCCATTTGTACCAAAATGGGACGATTTTCTTCTTAAAGTTTCAAAACTATAGTTAGGACTATATATTGGTTAGAATCCATTCTAATGGGGTTCAATTCTATATTTAGACTATTATACTATTATATTGAACTTTGGTTACTCCTTGGTCACCAATTTAATCTACATTTCTTCAAATTCCCATTTGTACCAAAACGGGACAACTTTCTTCTTAAAGTTTCAAAACTATAGTTAGGACTATATATTGGTTAGAATCCATTCTAATGGGGTTCAAAGCTATATTTCGACTATTATACTATTATATTGAACTTTGGTTACTCCTTGGTCACCAATTTAATCTACATTTCTTCAAATTCCCATTTGTACCAAAACGGGACGATTTTCTTCCAAAAGTTTCAAAACTATAGTTAGGACTATATATTGGTTAGAATCCATTCTAAAGGGGTTCAAAGCTATATTTAGACTATTTACTAATATATTTAACTTTGGTTACTCCTTGGTCACCAATTTGGTCTACATTTCTTCAAATTCCCATTTGTACCAAAACGGGACGATTTTCTTCCAAAAGTTTCAAAACTATATATAGTAAGAACTATATATTGGTTAGAATCCATTCTAAAGAGGTTCAAAGCTATATTTAGACTATTATACTAATATATTGAACTTTGGTTACTCCTTGGTCACCAATTTAATCTACATTTCTTCAAATTCCCATTTGTACCAAAACGGGACAATTTTCTTCTTAAAGTTTCAAAACTATAGTTAGGACTGTATATTGGTTAGAATCCATTCTAAAGGGGTTCAAAGCTATATTAAGACTATTTACTAATATATTGAACTTTGGTTACTCCTTGGTCACCAATTTGGTCTACATTTCTTCAAATTCCCATTTGTACCAAAACGGGACGATTTTCTTCCAAAAGTTTCAAAACTATATATAGTAAGAACTATATATTGGTTAGAATCCATTCTAATGGGGTTCAAAGCTATATTTAGACTATTATACTATTATATTGAACTTTGGTTACTCCTTGGTCACCAATTTAATCTACATTTCTTCAAATTCCCATTTGTACCAAAACGGGACAATTTTCTTCTTAAAGTTTCAAAACTATAGTTAGGACTATATATTGGTTAGAATCCATTCTAATGGGGTTCAAAGCTATATTTAGACTATAATACTATTATATTGAACTTTGGTTACTCCTTGGTCACCAATTTAATCTACATTTCTTCAAATTCCCATTTGTACCAAAACGGGACAATTTTCTTCTTAAAGTTTCAAAACTATAGTTAGGACTGTATATTGGTTAGAATCCATTCTAAAGGGGTTCAAAGCTATATTTAGACTATTTACTAATATATTGAACTTTGGTTACTCCTTGGTCACCAATTTGGTCTACATTTCTTCAAATTCCCATTTGTACCAAAACGGGACGATTTTCTTCCAAAAGTTTCAAAACTATAGTTAGGACTATATATTGGTTAGAATCCATTCTAAAGGGGTTCAAAGCTATATTTAGACTATTTACTAATATATTTAACTTTGGTTACTCCTTGGTCACCAATTTGGTCTACATTTCTTCAAATTCCCATTTGTACCAAAACGGGACGATTTTCTTCCAAAAGTTTCAAAACTATATATAGTAAGAACTATATATTGGTTAGAATCCATTCTAAAGAGGTTCAAAGCTATATTTAGACTATTATACTAATATATTGAACTTTGGTTACTCCTTGGTCACCAATTTAATCTACATTTCTTCAAATTCCCATTTGTACCAAAACGGGACAATTTTCTTCTTAAAGTTTCAAAACTATAGTTAGGACTGTATATTGGTTAGAATCCATTCTAAAGGGGTTCAAAGCTATATTAAGACTATTTACTAATATATTGAACTTTGGTTACTCCTTGGTCACCAATTTGGTCTACATTTCTTCAAATTCCCATTTGTACCAAAACGGGACGATTTTCTTCCAAAAGTTTCAAAACTATATATAGTAAGAACTATATATTGGTTAGAATCCATTCTAATGGGGTTCAAAGCTATATTTAGACTATTATACTATTATATTGAACTTTGGTTACTCCTTGGTCACCAATTTAATCTACATTTCTTCAAATTCCCATTTGTACCAAAACGGGACAATTTTCTTCTTAAAGTTTCAAAACTATAGTTAGGACTATATATTGGTTAGAATCCATTCTAATGGGGTTCAAAGCTATATTTAGACTATAATACTATTATATTGAACTTTGGTTACTCCTTGGTCACCAATTTAATCTACATTTCTTCAAATTCCCATTTGTACCAAAACGGGACAATTTTCTTCTTAAAGTTTCAAAACTATAGTTAGGACTGTATATTGGTTAGAATCCATTCTAAAGGGGTTCAAAGCTATATTTAGACTATTTACTAATATATTGAACTTTGGTTACTCCTTGGTCACCAATTTGGTCTACATTTCTTCAAATTCCCATTTGTACCAAAACGGGACGATTTTCTTCCAAAAGTTTCAAAACTATATATAGTAAGAACTATATATTGGTTAGAATCCATTCTAAAGAGGTTCAAAGCTATATTTAGACTATTATACTAATATATTGAACTTTGGTTACTCCTTGGTCACCAATTTAATCTACATTTCTTCAAATTCCCATGTGTACCAAAACGGGACGATTTTCTTCCAAAAGTTTCAAAACTATAGTTAGGACTATATATTGGTTAGAATCCATTCTAAAGGGGTTCAAAGCTATATTTAGACTATTTACTAATATATTGAACTTTGGTTACTCCTTGGTCACCAATTTGGTCTACATTTCTTCAAATTCCCATTTGTACAAAAACGGGACGATTTTCTTCCAAAAGTTTCAAAACTATAGTTAGGACTATATATTGGTTAGAATCCATTCTAAAGGGGTTCAAAACTATATTTAGACTATTATACTAATATATTGAACTTTGGTTACTCCTTGGTCACCAATTTGGTCTACATTTCTCCAAATTCCCATTTGTACCAAAACGGGACGATTCTCTTCCTAAAGTTTCAAAACTATAGTTTGGACTATATATTGGTTAGAATCCATTCTAAAGAGGTTCAAAGCTATATTTAGACTATTATACTAATATATTGAACTTTGGTTACTCCTTGGTCACCAATTTAATCTACATTTCTTCAAATTCCCATTTGTACCAAAACGGGACGATTTTCTTCCAAAAGTTTCAAAACTATAGTTAGGACTATATATTGGTTAGAATCCATTCTAAAGGGGTTCAAAGCTATATTTAGACTATTATACTAATATATTGAACTTTGGTTACTCCTTGGTCACCAATTTGGTCTACATTTCTCCAAATTCCCATTTGTACCAAAACAGGAAGATTTTCTTCTTAAAGTTTCAAAACTATAGTTAGGACTATATATTGGTTAGAATCCATTCTAATGGGGTTCAAAGCTATATTTCGACTATTATACTATTATATTGAACTTTGGTTACTACTTGGTCACCAATTTAATCTACATTTCTACAAATTCCCATTTGTACCAAAACGGGACAATTTTCTTCTTAAAGATTCAAAACTATAGTAAGAACTATATATTGGTTAGAATCCATTCTAAAGAGGTTCAAAGCTATATTTAGACTATTATACTAATATATTGAACTTTGGTTACTCCTTGGTCACCAATTTAATCTACATTTCTTCAAATTCCCATTTGTACCAAAACGGGACGATTTTCTTCCAAAAGTTTCAAAACTATAGTTAGGACTATATATTGGTTAGAATCCATTCTAATGGGGTTCAAAGCTATATTTAGACTATTATACTATTATATTGAACTTTGGTTACTACTTGGTCACCAATTTAATCTACATTTCTACAAATTCCCATTTGTACCAAAACGGGACAATTTTCTTCTTAAAGATTCAAAACTATAGTAAGAACTATATATTGGTTAGAATCCATTCTAAAGAGGTTCAAAGCTATATTTAGACTATTATACTAATATATTGAACTTTGGTTACTCCTTGGTCACCAATTTAATCTACATTTCTTCAAATTCCCATTTGTACCAAAACGGGACGATTTTCTTCCAAAAGTTTCAAAACTATAGTTAGGACTATATATTGGTTAGAATCCATTCTAATGGGGTTCAATTCTATATTTAGACTATTATACTATTATATTGAACTTTGGTTACTCCTTGGTCACCAATTTAATCTACATTTCTTCAAATTCCCATTTGTACCAAAACGGGACGATTTTCTTCCAAAAGTTTCAAAACTATAGTTAGGACTATATATTGGTTAGAATCCATTCTAAAGGGGTTCAAAGCTATATTTAGACTATTATACTAATATATTGAACTTTGGTTACTCCTTGGTCACCAATTTGGTCTACATTTCTCCAAATTCCCATTTGTACCAAAACAGGAAGATTTTCTTCTTAAAGTTTCAAAACTATAGTTAGGACTATATATTGGTTAGAATCCATTCTAATGGGGTTCAAAGCTATATTTCGACTATTATACTATTATATTGAACTTTGGTTACTACTTGGTCACCAATTTAATCTACATTTCTACAAATTCCCATTTGTACCAAAACGGGACAATTTTCTTCTTAAAGATTCAAAACTATAGTAAGAACTATATATTGGTTAGAATCCATTCTAAAGAGGTTCAAAGCTATATTTAGACTATTATACTAATATATTGAACTTTGGTTACTCCTTGGTCACCAATTTAATCTACATTTCTTCAAATTCCCATTTGTACCAAAACGGGACGATTTTCTTCCAAAAGTTTCAAAACTATAGTTAGGACTATATATTGGTTAGAATCCATTCTAATGGGGTTCAAAGCTATATTTAGACTATTATACTATTATATTGAACTTTGGTTACTCCTTGGTCACCAATTTAATCTACATTTCTTCAAATTCCCATTTGTACCAAAACGGGACAATTTTCTTCTTAAAGTTTCAAAACTATAGTTAGGACTATATATTGGTTAGAATCCATTCTAATGGGGTTCAAAGCTATATTTAGACTATTATACTATTATATTGAACTTTGGTTACTCCTTGGTCACCAATTTAATCTACATTTCTTCAAATTCCCATTTGTACCAAAACGGGACAATTTTCTTCTTAAAGTTTCAAAACTATAGTTAGGACTATATATTGGTTAGAATCCATTCTAAAGGGGTTCAAAGCTATATTTAGACTATTTACTAATATATTGAACTTTGGTTACTCCTTGGTCACCAATTTGGTCTACATTTCTTCAAATTCCCATTTGTACCAAAACGGGACGATTTTCTTCCAAAAGTTTCAAAACTATAGTTAGGACTATATATTGGTTAGAATCCATTCTAAAGGGGTTCAAAACTATATTTAGACTATTATACTAATATATTGAACTTTGGTTACTCCTTGGTCACCAATTTGGTCTACATTTCTCCAAATTCCCATTTGTACCAAAACGGGACGATTTTCTTCTTAAAGTTTCAAAACTATAGTTAGGACTATATATTGGTTAGAATCCATTCTAATGGGGTTCAATTCTATATTTAGACTATTATACTATTATATTGAACTTTGGTTACTCCTTGGTCACCAATTTAATCTACATTTCTTCAAATTCCCATTTGTACCAAAACGGGACAACTTTCTTCTTAAAGTTTCAAAACTATAGTTAGGACTATATATTGGTTAGAATCCATTCTAATGGGGTTCAAAGCTATATTTCGACTATTATACTATTATATTGAACTTTGGTTACTCCTTGGTCACCAATTTAATCTAATTTTCTTCAAATTCCCATTTGTACCAAAACGGGACGATTTTCTTCCAAAAGTTTCAAAACTATAGTTAGGACTATATATTGGTTAGAATCCATTCTAAAGGGGTTCAAAGCTATATTTAGACTATTTACTAATATATTTAACTTTGGTTACTCCTTGGTCACCAATTTGGTCTACATTTCTTCAAATTCCCATTTGTACCAAAACGGGACGATTTTCTTCCAAAAGTTTCAAAACTATATATAGTAAGAACTATATATTGGTTAGAATCCATTCTAAAGAGGTTCAAAGCTATATTTAGACTATTATACTAATATATTGAACTTTGGTTACTCCTTGTTCACCAATTTAATCTACATTTCTTCAAATTCCCATGTGTACCAAAACGGGACGATTTTCTTCCAAAAGTTTTAAAACTATAGTTAGGACTATATATTGGTTAGAATCCATTCTAAAGGGGTTCAAAACTATATTTAGACTATTATACTAATATATTGAACTTTGGTTACTCCTTGGTCACCAAGTTAATCTACATTTCTTCAAATTCCCATTTGTACCAAAACGGGACAATTTTCTTCTTAATGTTTCAAAACTATAGTTAGGACTATATATTGGTTAGAATCCATTCTAAAGGGGTTCAAAGCTATATTTAGACTATTATACTAATATATTGATCTTTGGTTACTCCTTGGTTACCAATTTGGTCTACATTTCTTCAAATTCCCATTTGTACCAAAACGGGACGATTTTTTTCCCAAAGTTTCAAAACTATAGTTAGGACTATATATTGGTTAGAATACATTCTAAAGGGGTTCAAAGCAATATTTAAACTATTATACTAATATAATGAACTTTGGTTACTCCTTGGTCACCAATTTGGTCTACATTTCTTCAAATTCCCATTTATACCAAAACGGGACAATTTTCTTCCCAAATTTCAAAACTATAGTTAGGACTATATATTGGTTAGAATCCATTCTAAAGGGGTTCAAAGCTATATTTTGACTATTTACTAATATATTGAACTTTGGTTACTCCTTGGTCACCAATTTGGTCTACATTTCTTCAAATTCCCATTTGTACCAAAACGGGACAATTTTCTTCTTAAAGTTTCAAAACTATAGTTAGGACTATATATTGGTTAGAATCCATTCTAAAGGGGTTCAAAGCTATATTTAGACTATTATACTAATATAATGAACTTTGGTTACTCCTTGGTCACCAATTTGGTCTACGTTTCTTCAAATTCCCATTTGTACCAAAAAGGGACGATTTTCTTCCCAAAGTTTCAAAACTATAGTTTGGACTATATATTGGTTAGAATCCATTCTAAAGGGGTTCAAAGCTATATTTACACTATTATACTAATATATTGATCTTTGGTTACTCCTTGGTAACCAATTTGGTTTACATTTCATGAAATTCCCATTTGTACCAAAACGCGATGATTTTCTTCCAAAAGTTTCAACACTAAAGTTAGGACTATATATTGGTTAGAATCCATTCTAAAGGGTTTCAAAGCTATATTTAGACTATTATACTAATATATTGAACTTTGGTTACTCCTTGGTCACCAATTTGGTCTACATTTCTTCAAATTCCCATTTGTACCAAAACTCGACGATTTTCTTCCCAAAGTTTCAACACTAAAGTTAGGACTATATATTGGTTAAAATTCATTCTAAAGGGTTTCATAGCTATATTTAGACTATTATACTAATATAATGAACTTTGGTTACTCCTTGGTCACCAATTTGGTCTACATTTCTTCAAATTCCCATTTGTACCAAAACGGGACGATATTCTTCCCAAAGTTTCAAAACTATAGTTTGGACTATATATTGGTTAGAATCCATTCTAAAAGGGTTTTTTTTTGCAATATTTAGACTATTATACTAATATATTGAACTTTGGTTACTTCTTGGTCACCAATTTTGTCTACATTTCTTCAAATTCCCATTTGTACCAAAAATGCGACGATTTTCTTCCAAAAGTTTCAAAACTAAAGTTAGGACTATATATTGGTTATAATCCATTCCAAAGGGGTTCAAAACTATATTTATACTATTATACTAATATATTGAACTTTGGTTACTCCTTGGTCACCAATTTGGTCTAAATTTCTTCAAATTCCCATTTATACCAAAACGAGACGATTTTCTTCTTAAATTTCAAAACTATAGTTAGGACTATATATTGGTTAGAATCCATTCTAAAGGGGTTCAAAGCTATATTTAAACTATTATACTAAAATAATGAACTTTGGTTACTCCTTGGTCACCAATTTGGTTTACATTTCTTCAAATTCCCATTTGTACCAAAACGGGACGATTTTCTTCCCAAAGTTTCAAAACTATAGTTTGGACTATATATTGGTTAGAATCCATTCTAAAGGGGTTCAAAGCTATATTTACACTATTATACTAATATATTGATCTTTGGTTACTCCTTGGTAACCAATTTGGTTTACATTTCATGAAATTCCCATTTGTACCAAAACGCGATGATTTTCTTCCAAAAGTTTCAACACTAAAGTTAGGACTATATATTGGTTAGAATCCATTCTAAAGGGTTTCAAAGCTATATTTAGACTATTTACTAATATATTGAACTTTGGTTACTCCTTGGTCACCAATTTGGTCTACATTTCTTCAAATTCCCATTTGTACCAAAACGGGACGATTTTCTTCCAAAAGTTTCAAAACTATATTTAGTAAGAACTATATATTGGTTAGAATCCATTCTAAAGAGGTTCAAAGCTATATTTAGACTATTATACTAATATATTGAACTTTGGTTACTCCTTGGTCACCAATTTAATCTACATTTCTTCAAATTCCCATGTGTACCAAAACGGGACGATTTTCTTCCAAAAGTTTTAAGACTATAGTTAGGACTATATATTGGTTAGAATCCATTCTAAAGGGGTTCAAAGCTATATTTACACTATTATACTAATATATTGATCTTTGGTTACTCCTTGGTAACCAATTTGGTTTACATTTCATGAAATTCCCATTTGTACCAAAACGCGATGATTTTCTTCCAAAAGTTTCAACACTAAAGTTAGGACTATATATTAGTTAGAATCCATTCTAAAGGGTTTCAAAGCTATATTTAGACTATTTACTAATATATTGAACTTTGGTTACTCCTTGGTCACCAATTTGGTCTACATTTCTTCAAATTCCCATTTGTACCAAAAATGCGACGATTTTCTTCCAAAAGTTTCAAAACTAAAGTTAGGACTATATATTGGTTATAATCCATTCCAAAGGGGTTCAAAACTATATTTATACTATTATACTAATATATTGAACTTTGGTTACTCCTTGGTCACCAATTTGGTCTAAATTTCTTCAAATTCCCATTTATACCAAAACGAGACGATTTTCTTCTTAAATTTCAAAACTATAGTTAGGACTATATATTGGTTAGAATCCATTCTAAAGGGGTTCAAAGCTATATTTAAACTATTATACTAATATAATGAACTTTGGTTACTCCTTGGTCACTAATTTGGTCTACATTTCTTCAAATTCCCATTTGTACCAAAACGGGACGATTTTCTTCCCAAAGTTTCAAAACTATAGTTTGGACTATATATTGGTTAGAATCCATTCTAAAAGGGTTTTTTTTGCAATATTTAGACTATTATACTAATATATTGAACTTTGGTTACTTCTTGGTCACCAATTTTGTCTACATTTCTTCAAATTTCCATTTGTACCAAAAATGCGACGATTTTCTTCCAAAAGTTTCAAAACTAAAGTTAGGACTATATATTGGTTATAATCCATTCCAAAGGGGTTCAAAACTATATTTATACTATTATACTAATATATTGAACTTTGGTTACTCCTTGGTCATCAATTTGGTCTAAATTTCTTCAAATTCCCATTTATACCAAAACGAGACGATTTTCTTCTTAAATTTCAAAACTATAGTTAGGACTATATATTGGTTAGAATCCATTCTAAAGGGGTTCAAAGCTATATTTAAACTATTATACTAATATAATGAACTTTGGTTACTCCTTGGTCACTAATTTGGTCTACATTTCTTCAAATTCCCATTTGTACCAAAACGGGACGATTTTCTTCCCAAAGTTTCAAAACTATAGTTTGGACTATATATTGGTTAGAATCCATTCTAAAAGGGTTTTTTTTGCAATATTTAGACTATTATACTAATATATTGAACTTTGGTTACTTCTTGGTCACCAATTTTGTCTACATTTCTTCAAATTTCCATTTGTACCAAAAATGCGACGATTTTCTTCCAAAAGTTTCAAAACTAAAGTTAGGACTATATATTGGTTATAATCCATTCCAAAGGGGTTCAAAACTATATTTATACTATTATACTAATATATTGAACTTTGGTTACTCCTTGGTCACCAATTTGGTCTAAATTTCTTCAAATTCCCATTTATACCAAAACGAGACGATTTTCTTCTTAAATTTCAAAACTATAGTTAGGACTATATATTGGTTAGAATCCATTCTAAAGGGGTTCAAAGCTATATTTAAACTATTATACTAATATAATGAACTTTGGTTACTCCTTGGTCACCAATTTGGTCTACATTTCTTCAAATTCCCATTTGTACCAAAACAGGACGATTTTCTTCCCAAAGTTTCAAAACTATAGTTTGGACTATATATTGGTTAGAATCCATTCTAAAAGGGTTTTTTTTGCAATATTTAGACTATTATACTAATATATTGATCTTTGGTTACTCCTTGGTAACCAATTTGGTTTACATTTCATGAAATTCCCATTTGTACCAAAACTAGATGATTTTCTTCCAAAAGTTTCAACACTAAAGTTAGGACTATATATTGGTTAGAATCCATTCTAAAGGGTTTCAAAGCTATATTTAGACTATTATACTAATATATTGAACTTTGGTTACTCCTTGGTCACCAATTTGGTCTACATTTCTTCAAATTCCCATTTATACCAAAACGGGACGATTTTCTTCCCAAATTTCAAAACTATAGTTAGGACTATATATTGGTTAGAATCCATTCTAAAGGGGTTCAAAGCTATATTTAAACTATTATACTAATATAATGAACTTTGGTTACTCCTTGGTCACCAATTTGGTCTACATTTCTTCAAATTCCCATTTGTACCAAAACGGGACGATTTTCTTCCCAAAGTTTCAAAACAATAGTTTGGACTATATATTGGTTAGAATCCATTCTAAAGGGGTTCAAAGCTATATTTAGACTATTATACTAATATATTGATCTTTGGTTACTCCTTGGTCACCAATTTGGTTTACATTTCATCAAATTCCCATTTGTACCAAAACGCGATGATTTTCTTCCAAAAGTTTCAACACTAAAGTTAGGACTATATATTGGTTAGAATCCATTCTAAAGGGTTTCAAAGCTATATTTAGACTATTATACTAATATATTGAACTTTGGTTACTCCTTGGTCACCAATTTGGTCTACATTTCTTCAAATTCCCATTTGTACCAAAAATGCGACGATTTTCTTCCAAAAGTTTCAAAACTAAAGTTAGGACTATATATTGGTTATAATCCATTCCAAAGGGGTTCAAAACTATATTTATACTATTATACTAATATATTGAACTTTGGTTACTCCTTGGTCACCAATTTGGTCTAAATTTCTTCAAATTCCCATTTATACCAAAACGAGACGATTTTCTTCTTAAATTTCAAAACTATAGTTAGGACTATATATTGGTTAGAATCCATTCTAAAGGGGTTCAAAGCTATATTTAAACTATTATACTAAAATAATGAACTTTGGTTACTCCTTGGTCACCAATTTGGTCTACATTTCTTCAAATTCCCATTTGTACCAAAACGGGACGATTTTCTTCCCAAAGTTTCAAAACTATAGTTTGGACTATATATTGGTTAGAATCCATTCTAGAGGGGTTCAAAGCTATATTTAGACTATTATACTAATATAATGAACTTTGGTTACTCCTTGGTCACCAATTTGGTCTACATTTCTTCAAATTCCCATTTGTACCAAAACGGGACGATTTTCTTCCCAAAGTTTCAAAACTATAGTTTGGACTATATATTGGTTAGAATTCATTCTAAAGGGGTTCAAAGCTATATTTAGACTATTATACTAATATATTGATCTTTGGTTACTCCTTGGTCACCAATTTGGTCTACATTTCTTCAAATTCCCATTTGTACCAAAACGGGACGATTTTCTTCCCAAAGTTTCAAAACAATAGTTTGGACTATATATTGGTTAGAATCCATTCTAAAGGGGTTCAAAGCTATATTTAGACTATTATACTAATATATTGAACTTTGGTTACTTTTGGTCACCAATTTGGTCTACATTTCTTCAAATTCCCATTTGTACCAAAACTCGACGATTTTCTTCCCAAAGTTTCAACACTAAAGTTAGGACTATATATTGGTTAAAATTCATTCTAAAGGGTTTCAAAGCTATATTTAGACTATTATACTAATATAATGAACTTTGGTTACTCCTTGGTCACCAATTTGGTCTACATTTCTTCAAATTCCCATTTGTACCAAAACGGGACGATTTTCTTCCCAAAGTTTCAAAACTATAGTTTGGACTATATATTGGTTAGAATCCATTCTAAAGGGGTTCAAAGCTATAATTACACTATTATACTAATATATTGATCTTTGGTTACTCCTTGGTAACCAATTTGGTTTACATTTCATGAAATTCCCATTTGTACCAAAACGCGATGATTTTCTTCCAAAAGTTTCAACACTAAAGTTAGGACTATATATTGGTTAGAATCCATTCTAAAGGGTTTCAAAGCTATATTTAGACTATTTACTAATATATTGAACTTTGGTTACTCCTTGGTCACCAATTTGGTCTACATTTCTTCAAATTCCCATTTGTACCAAAACGGGACGATTTTCTTCCAAAAGTTTCAAAACTATATATAGTAAGAACTATATATTGGTTAGAATCCATTCTAAAGAGGTTCAAAGCTATATTTAGACTATTATACTAATATATTGAACTTTGGTTACTCCTTGGTCACCAATTTAATCTACATTTCTTCAAATTCCCATGTGTACCAAAACGGGACGATTTTCTTCCAAAAGTTTTAAAACTATAGTTAGGACTATATATTGGTTAGAATCCATTCTAAAGGGGTTCAAAGCTATATTTACACTATTATACTAATATATTGATCTTTGGTTACTCCTTGGTAACCAATTTGGTTTACATTTCATGAAATTCCCATTTGTACCAAAACGCGATGATTTTCTTCCAAAAGTTTCAACACTAAAGTTAGGACTATATATTGGTTAGAATCCATTCTAAAGGGTTTCAAAGCTATGTTTAGACTATTATACTAATATATTGAACTTTGGTTACTCCTTGGTCACCAATTTGGTCTACATTTCTTCAAATTCCCATTTGTACCAAAAATGCGACGATTTTCTTCCAAAAGTTTCAAAACTAAAGTTAGGACTATATATTGGTTATAATCCATTCCAAAGGGGTTCAAAACTATATTTATACTATTATACTAATATATTGAACTTTGGTTACTCCTTGGTCACCAATTTGGTCTAAATTTCTTCAAATTCCCATTTATACCAAAACGAGACGATTTTCTTCTTAAATTTCAAAACTATAGTTAGGACTATATATTGGTTAGAATCCATTCTAAAGGGGTTCAAAGCTATATTTAAACTATTATACTAAAATAATGAACTTTGGTTACTCCTTGGTCACCAATTTGGTCTACATTTCTTCAAATTCCCATTTGTACCAAAACGGGACGATTTTCTTCCCAAAGTTTCAAAACTATAGTTTGGACTATATATTGGTTAGAATCCATTCTAGAGGGGTTCAAAGCTATATTTAGACTATTATACTAATATAATGAACTTTGGTTACTCCTTGGTCACCAATTTGGTCTACATTTCTTCAAATTCCCATTTGTACCAAAACGGGACGATTTTCTTCCCAAAGTTTCAAAACTATAGTTTGGACTATATATTGGTTAGAATCCATTCTAAAGGGGTTCAAAGCTATAATTACACTATTATACTAATATATTGATCTTTGGTTACTCCTTGGTAACCAATTTGGTTTACATTTCATGAAATTCCCATTTGTACCTAAACGCGATGATTTTCTTCCAAAAGTTTCAACACTAAAGTTAGGACTATATATTGGTTAGAATCCATTCTAAAGGGTTTCAAAGCTATATTTAGACTATTTACTAATATATTGAACTTTGGTTACTCCTTGGTCACCAATTTGGTCTACATTTCTTCAAATTCCCATTTGTACCAAAACGGGACGATTTTCTTCCAAAAGTTTCAAAACTATATATAGTAAGAACTATATATTGGTTAGAATCCATTCTAAAGAGGTTCAAAGCTATATTTAGACTATTATACTAATATATTGAACTTTGGTTACTCCTTGGTCACCAATTTAATCTACATTTCTTCAAATTCCCATGTGTACCAAAACGGGACGATTTTCTTCCAAAAGTTTTAAAACTATAGTTAGGACTATATATTGGTTAGAATCCATTCTAAAGGGGTTCAAAGCTATATTTACACTATTATACTAATATATTGATCTTTGGTTACTCCTTGGTAACCAATTTGGTTTACATTTCATGAAATTCCCATTTGTACCAAAACGCGATGATTTTCTTCCAAAAGTTTCAACACTAAAGTTAGGACTATATATTGGTTAGAATCCATTCTAAAGGGTTTCAAAGCTATATTTAGACTATTATACTAATATATTGAACTTTGGTTACTCCTTGGTCACCAATTTGGTCTACATTTCTTCAAATTCCCATTTGTACCAAAAATGCGACGATGTTCTTCCAAAAGTTTCAAAACTAAAGTTAGGACTATATATTGGTTATAATCCATTCCAAAGGGGTTCAAAACTATATTTATACTATTATACTAATATATTGAACTTTGGTTACTCCTTGGTCACCAATTTGGTCTAAATTTCTTCAAATTCCCATTTATACCAAAACGAGACGATTTTCTTCTTAAATTTCAAAACTATAGTTAGGACTATATATTGGTTAGAATCCATTCTAAAGGGGTTCAAAGCTATATTTAAACTATTATACTAAAATAATGAACTTTGGTTACTCCTTGGTCACCAATTTGGTCTACATTTCTTCAAATTCCCATTTGTACCAAAACGGGACGATTTTCTTCCCAAAGTTTCAAAACTATAGTTTGGACTATATATTGGTTAGAATCCATTCTAGAGGGGTTCAAAGCTATATTTAGACTATTATACTAATATAATGAACTTTGGTTACTCCTTGGTCACCAATTTGGTCTACATTTCTTCAAATTCCCATTTGTACCAAAACGGGACGATTTTCTTCCCAAAGTTTCAAAACTATAGTTTGGACTATATATTGGTTAGAATCCATTCTAAAGGGGTTCAAAGCTATATTTAGACTATTATACTAATATATTGATCTTTGGTTACTCCTTGGTCACCAATTTGGTCTACATTTCTTCAAATTCCCATTTGTACCAAAACGGGACGATTTTCTTCCCAAAGTTTCAAAACAATAGTTTGGACTATATATTGGTTAGAATCCATTCTAAAGGGGTTCAAAGCTATATTTAGACTATTATACTAATATATTGAACTTTGGTTACTTTTGGTCACCAATTTGGTCTACATTTCTTCAAATTCCCATTTGTACCAAAACTCGACGATTTTCTTCCCAAAGTTTCAACACTAAAGTTAGGACTATATATTGGTTAAAATTCATTCTAAAGGGTTTCAAAGCTATATTTAGACTATTATACTAATATAATGAACTTTGGTTACTCCTTGGTCACCAATTTGGTCTACATTTCTTCAAATTCCCATTTGTACCAAAACGGGACGATTTTCTTCCCAAAGTTTCAAAACTATAGTTTGGACTATATATTGGTTAGAATCCATTCTAAAGGGGTTCAAAGCTATATTTACACTATTATACTAATATATTGATCTTTGGTTACTCCTTGGTAACCAATTTGGTTTACATTTCATGAAATTCCCATTTGTACCAAAACGCGATGATTTTCTTCCAAAAGTTTCAACACTAAAGTTAGGACTATATATTGGTTAGAATCCATTCTAAAGGGTTTCAAAGCTATATTTAGACTATTTACTAATATATTGAACTTTGGTTACTCCTTGGTCACCAATTTGGTCTACATTTCTTCAAATTCCCATTTGTACCAAAACGGGACGATTTTCTTCCAAAAGTTTCAAAACTATATATAGTAAGAACTATATATTGGTTAGAATCCATTCTAAAGAGGTTCAAAGCTATATTTAGACTATTATACTAATATATTGAACTTTGGTTACTCCTTGGTCACCAATTTAATCTACATTTCTTCAAATTCCCATGTGTACCAAAACGGGACGATTTTCTTCCAAAAGTTTTAAAACTATAGTTAGGACTATATATTGGTTAGAATCCATTCTAAAGGGGTTCAAAGCTATATTTACACTATTATACTAATATATTGATCTTTGGTTACTCCTTGGTAACCAATTTGGTTTACATTTCATGAAATTCCCATTTGTACCAAAACGCGATGATTTTCTTCCAAAAGTTTCAACACTAAAGTTAGGACTATATATTGGTTAGAATCCATTCTAAAGGGTTTCAAAGCTATATTTAGACTATTATACTAATATATTGAACTTTGGTTACTCCTTGGTCACCAATTTGGTCTACATTTCTTCAAATTCCCATTTGTACCAAAACGGGACGATTTTCTTCTTAAAGTTTCAAAACTATAGTTAGGACTATATATTGGTTAGAATCCATTCTAAAGGGGTTCAAAGCTATATTTAAACTATTTACTAATATATTGAACTTTGGTTACTCCTTGGTCACCAATTTGGTCTACATTTCTTCAAATTCCCATTTGTACCAAAACGGGACGATTTTCTTCCCAAAGTTTCAAAACAATAGTTTGGACTATATATTGGTTAGAATCCATTCTAAAGGGGTTCAAAGCTATATTTAGACTATTATACTAATATATTGATCTTTGGTTACTCCTTGGTCACCAATTTGGTTTACATTTCATCAAATTCCCATTTGTACCAAAACGCGATGATTTTCTTCCAAAAGTTTCAACACTAAAGTTAGGACTATATATTGGTTAGAATCCATTCTAAAGGGTTTCAAAGCTATATTTAGACTATTATACTAATATATTGAACTTTGGTTACTCCTTGGTCACCAATTTGGTCTACATTTCTTCAAATTCCCATTTGTACCAAAAATGCGACGATTTTCTTCCAAAAGTTTCAAAACTAAAGTTAGGACTATATATTGGTTATAATCCATTCCAAAGGGGTTCAAAACTATATTTATACTATTATACTAATATATTGAACTTTGGTTACTCCTTGGTCACCAATTTGGTCTAAATTTCTTCAAATTCCCATTTATACCAAAACGAGACGATTTTTTTCTTAAATTTCAAAACTATAGTTAGGACTATATATTGGTTAGAATCCATTCTAAAGGGGTTCAAAGCTATATTTAAACTATTATACTAATATAATGAACTTTGGTTACTCCTTGGTCACCAATTTGGTCTACATTTCTTCAAATTCCCATTTGTACCAAAACGGGATGATTTTCTTCCCAAAGTTTCAAAACTATAGTTTGGACTATATATTGGTTAGAATCCATTCTAAAAGGGTTTTTTTTTGCAATATTTAGACTATTATACTAATATATTGAACTTTGGTTACTTCTTGGTCACCAATTTTGTCTACATTTCTTCAAATTTCCATTTGTACCAAAAATGCGACGATTTTCTTCCAAAAGTTTCAAAACTAAAGTTAGGACTATATATTGGTTATAATCCATTCCAAAGGGGTTCAAAACTATATTTATACTATTATACTAATATATTGAACTTTGGTTACTCCTTGGTCACCAATTTGGTCTAAATTTCTTCAAATTCCCATTTATACCAAAACGAGACGATTTTCTTCTTAAATTTCAAAACTATAGTTAGGACTATATATTGGTTAGAATCCATTCTAAAGGGGTTCAAAGCTATATTTAAACTATTATACTAATATAATGAACTTTGGTTACTCCTTGGTCACCAATTTGGTCTACATTTCTTCAAATTCCCATTTGTACCAAAACAGGACGATTTTCTTCCCAAAGTTTCAAAACTATAGTTTGGACTATATATTGGTTAGAATCCATTCTAAAAGGGTTTTTTTTGCAATATTTAGACTATTATACTAATATATTGATCTTTGGTTACTCCTTGGTAACCAATTTGGTTTACATTTCATGAAATTCCCATTTGTACCAAAACGCGATGATTTTCTTCCAAAAGTTTCAACACTAAAGTTAGGACTATATATTGGTTAGAATCCATTCTAAAGGGTTTCAAAGCTATATTTAGACTATTATACTAATATATTGAACTTTGGTTACTCCTTGGTCACCAATTTGGTCTACATTTCTTCAAATTCCCATTTATACCAAAACGGGACGATTTTCTTCCCAAATTTCAAAACTATAGTTAGGACTATATATTGGTTAGAATCCATTCTAAAGGGGTTCAAAGCTATATTTAAACTATTATACTAATATAATGAACTTTGGTTACTCCTTGGTCACCAATTTGGTCTACATTTCTTCAAATTCCCATTTGTACCAAAACGGGACGATTTTCTTCCCAAAGTTTCAAAACTATAGTTTGGACTATATATTGGTTAGAATCCATTCTAAAAGGGTTTTTTTTGCAATATTTAGACTATTATACTAATATATTGATCTTTGGTTACTCCTTGGTAACCAATTTGGTTTACATTTCATGAAATTCCCATTTGTACCAAAACGCGATGATTTTCTTCCAAAAGTTTCAACACTAAAGTTAGGACTATATATTGGTTAGAATCCATTCTAAAGGGTTTCAAAGCTATATTTAGACTATTTACTAATATATTGAACTTTGGTTACTCCTTGGTCACCTATTTGGTCTACATTTCTTCAAATTCCCATTTGTACCAAAACGGGACGATTTTCTTCCAAAAGTTTCAAAACTATATATAGTAAGAACTATATATTGGTTAGAATCCATTCTAAAGAGGTTCAAAGCTATATTTAGACTATTATACTAATATATTGAACTTTGGTTACTCCTTGGTCACCAATTTAATCTACATTTCTTCAAATTCCCATGTGTACCAAAACGGGACGATTTTCTTCCAAAAGTTTTAAAACTATAGTTAGGACTATACATTGGTTAGAATCCATTCTAAAGGGGTTCAAAGCTATATTTACACTATTATACTAATATATTGATCTTTGGTTACTCCTTGGTAACCAATTTGGTTTACATTTAATGAAATTCCCATTTGTACCAAAACGCGATGATTTTCTTCCAAAAGTTTCAACACTAAAGTTAGGACTATATATTGGTTAGAATCCATTCTAAAGGGTTTCAAAGCTATATTTAGACTATTATACTAATATATTGAACTTTGGTTACTCCTTGGTCACCAATTTGGTCTACATTTCTTCAAATTCCCATTTGTACCAAAACAGGACGATTTTCTTCTTAAAGTTTCAAAACTATAGTTAGGACTGTATATTGGTTAAAATCCATTCTAAAGGGGTTCAAAGCTATATTTAGACTATTTACTAATATATTGAACTTTGGTTACTCCTTGGTCACCAATTTGGTCTACATTTCTTCAAATTCCCATTTGTACCAAAACGGGACGATTTTCTTCCCAAAGTTTCAAAACAATAGTTTGGACTATATATTGGTTAGAATCCATTCTAAAGGGGTTCAAAGCTATATTTAGACTATTATACTAATATATTGATCTTTGGTTACTCCTTGGTCACCAATTTGGTTTACATTTCATCAAATTCCCATTTGTACCAAAACGCGATGATTTTCTTCCAAAAGTTTCAACACTAAAGTTAGGACTATATATTGGTTAGAATCCATTCTAAAGGGTTTCAAAGCTATATTTAGACTATTATACTAATATATTGAACTTTGGTTACTCCTTGGTCACCAATTTGGTCTACATTTCTTCAAATTCCCATTTGTACCAAAACGGGACGATTTTCTTCCCAAAGTTTCAAAACTATAGTTTGGACTATATATTGGTTAGAATCCATTCTAGAGGGGTTCAAAGCTATATTTAGACTATTATACTAATATAATGAACTTTGGTTACTCCTTGGTCACCAATTTGGTCTACATTTCTTCAAATTCCCATTTGTACCAAAACGGGACGATTTTCTTCCCAAAGTTTCAAAACTATAGTTTGGACTATATATTGGTTAGAATCCATTCTAAAGGGGTTCAAAGCTATATTTAGACTATTATACTAATATATTGATCTTTGGTTACTCCTTGGTCACCAATTTGGTCTACATTTCTTCAAATTCCCATTTGTACCAAAACGGGACGATTTTCTTCCCAAAGTTTCAAAACTATAGTTTGGACTATATATTGGTTAGAATCCATTCTAAAAGGGTTTTTTTTGCAATATTTAGACTATTATACTAATATATTGAACTTTGGTTACTTCTTGGTCACCAATTTTGTCTACATTTCTTCAAATTTCCATTTGTACCAAAAATGCGACGATTTTCTTCCAAAAGTTTCAAAACTAAAGTTAGGACTATATAATGGTTATAATCCATTCCAAAGGGGTTCAAAACTATATTTATACTATTATACTAATATATTGAACTTTGGTTACTCCTTGGTCACCAATTTGGTCTAAATTTCTTCAAATTCCCATTTATACCAAAACGAGACGATTTTCTTCTTAAATTTCAAAACTATAGTTAGGACTATATATTGGTTAGAATCCATTCTAAAGGGGTTCAAAGCTATATTTAAACTATTATACTAATATAATGAACTTTGGTTACTCCTTGGTCACCAATTTGGTCTACATTTCTTCAAATTCCCATTTGTACCAAAACGGGACGATTTTCTTCCCAAAGTTTCAAAACTATAGTTTGGACTATATATTGGTTAGAATCCATTCTAAAAGGGTTTTTTTTGCAATATTTAGACTATTATACTAATATATTGATCTTTGGTTACTCCTTGGTAACCAATTTGGTTTACATTTCATGAAATTCCCATTTGTACCAAAACGCGATGATTTTCTTCCAAAAGTTTCAACACTAAAGTTAGGACTATATATTGGTTAGAATCCATTCTAAAGGGTTTCAAAGCTATATTTAGACTATTATACTAATATATTGAACTTTGGTTACTCCTTGGTCACCAATTTGGTCTACATTTCTTCAAATTCCCATTTATACCAAAACGGGACGATTTTCTTCCCAAATTTCAAAACTATAGTTAGGACTATATATTGGTTAGAATCCATTCTAAAGGGGTTCAAAGCTATATTTAAACTATTATACTAATATAATGAACTTTGGTTACTCCTTGGTCACCAATTTGGTCTACATTTCTTCAAATTCCCATTTGTACCAAAACGGGACGATTTTCTTCCCAAAGTTTCAAAACTATAGTTTGGACTATATATTGGTTAGAATCCATTCTAAAAGGGTTTTTTTTGCAATATTTAGACTATTATACTAATATATTGATCTTTGGTTACTCCTTGGTAACCAATTTGGTTTACATTTCATGAAATTCCCATTTGTACCAAAACGCGATGATTTTCTTCCAAAAGTTTCAACACTAAAGTTAGGACTATATATTGGTTAGAATCCATTCTAAAGGGTTTCAAAGCTATATTTAGACTATTATACTAATATATTGAACTTTGGTTACTCCTTGGTCACCAATTTGGTCTACATTTCTTCAAATTCCCATTTATACCAAAACGGGACGATTTTCTTCCCAAATTTCAAAACTATAGTTAGGACTATATATTGGTTAGAATCCATTCTAAAGGGTTTTTTTTGCTATATTTAGACTATTTACTAATATATTGAACTTTGGTTACTCCTTGGTCACCAATTTGGTCTACATTTCTTCAAATTCCCATTTGTACCAAAACGGGACGATTTTCTTCTTGAAGTTTCAAAACTATAGTTAGGACTATATATTGGTTAGAATCCATTCTAAAGAGGTTCAAAGCTATATTTAGACTATTATACTAATATATTGAACTTTGGTTACTCCTTGGTCACCAATTTAATCTACATTTCTTCAAATTCCCATTTGTACCAAAACGGGACGATTTTCTTCCAAAAGTTTCAAAACTATAGTTAGGACTATATATTGGTTAGAATCCATTCTAAAGGGGTTCAAAGCTATATTTAGACTATTATACTAATATATTGAACTTTGGTTACTCCTTGGTCACCAATTTGGTCTACGTTTCTCCAAATTCCCATTTGTACCAAAACAGGAAGATTTTCTTCTTAAAGTTTCAAAACTATAGTTAGGACTATATATTGGTTAGAATCCATTCTAATGGGGTTCAAAGCTATATTTCGACTATTATACTATTATATTGAACTTTGGTTACTACTTGGTCACCAATTTAATCTACATTTCTACAAATTCCCATTTGTACCAAAACGGGACAATTTTCTTCTTAAAGATTCAAAACTAGATATTGGTTAGAATCCATTCTAAAGAGGTTCAAAGCTATATTTAGACTATTATACTAATATATTGAACTTTGGTTACTCCTTGGTCACCAATTTAATCTACATTTCTTCAAATTCCCATTTGTACTAAAACGGGACGATTTTCTTCCAAAAGTTTCAAAACTATAGTTAGGACTATATATTGGTTAGAATCCATTCTAAAGGGGTTCAAAGCTATATTTAGACTATTATACTAATATATTGAACTTTGGTTACTCCTTGGTCACCAATTTGGTCTACATTTCTCCAAATTCCCATTTGTACCAAAACGGGACGATTTTCTTCTTAAAGTTTCAAAACTATAGTTAGGACTATATATTGGTTAGAATCCATTCTAATGGGGTTCAATTCTATATTTAGACTATTATACTATTATATTGAACTTTGGTTACTCCTTGGTCACCAATTTAATCTACATTTCTTCAAATTCCCATTTGTACCAAAACGGGACAATTTTCTTCTTAAAGTTTCAAAACTATAGTTAGGACTATATATTGGTTAGAATCCATTCTAACGGGGTTCAAAGCTATATTTAGACTATTATACTATTATATTGAACTTTGGTTACTCCTTGGTCACCAATTTAATCTACATTTCTTCAAATTCCCATTTGTACCAAAACGGGACAATTTTCTTCTTAAAGTTTCAAAACTATAGTTAGGACTATATATTGGTTAGAATCCATTCTAAAGGGGTTCAAAGCTATATTTAGACTATTTACTAATATATTGAACTTTGGTTACTCCTTGGTCACCAATTTGGTCTACATTTCTTCAAATTCCCATTTGTACCAAAACGGGACGATTTTCTTCCAAAAGTTTCAAAACTATAGTTAGGACTATATATTGGTTAGAATCCATTCTAAAGGGGATCAAAACTATATTTAGACTATTATACTAATATATTGAACTTTGGTTACTCCTTGGTCACCAATTTGGTCTACATTTCTCCAAATTCCCATTTGTACCAAAACGGGACGATTTTCTTCTTAAAGTTTCAAAACTATAGTTAGGACTATATATTGGTTAGAATCCATTCTAATGGGGTTCAATTCTATATTTAGACTATTATACTATTATATTGAACTTTGGTTACTCCTTGGTCACCAATTTAATCTACATTTCTTCAAATTCCCATTTGTACCAAAACGGGACAATTTTCTTCTTAAAGTTTCAAAACTATAGTTAGGACTATATATTGGTTAGAATCCATTCTAATGGGGTTCAAAGCTATATTTAGACTATTATACTATTATATTGAACTTTGGTTACTCCTTGGTCACCAATTTAATCTACATTTCTTCAAATTCCCATTTGTACCAAAACGGGACAATTTTCTTCTTAAAGTTTTAAAACTATAGTTAGGACTGTATATTGGTTAGAATCCATTCTAAAGGGGTTCAAAGCTATATTTAGACTATTTACTAATATATTGAACTTTGGTTACTCCTTGGTCACCAATTTGGTCTACATTTCTTCAAATTCCCATTTGTACCAAAACGGGACGATTTTCTTCCAAAAGTTTCAAAACTATAGTTAGGACTATATATTGGTTAGAATCCATTCTAAAGGGGTTCAAAGCTATATTTAGACTATTATACTAATATATTGAACTTTGGTTACTCCTTGGTCACCAATTTGGTCTACATTTCTCCAAATTCCCATTTGTACCAAAACAGGAAGATTTTCTTCTTAAAGTTTCAAAACTATAGTTAGGACTATATATTGGTTAGAATCCATTCTAATGGGGTTCAAAGCTATATTTCGACTATTATACTATTATATTGAACTTTGGTTACTACTTGGTCACCAATTTAATCTACATTTCTACAAATTCCCATTTGTACCAAAACGGAACAATTTTCTTCTTAAAGATTCAAAACTATAGTAAGAACTATATATTGGTTAGAATCCATTCTAAAGAGGTTCAAAGCTATATTTAGACTATTATACTAATATATTGAACTTTGGTTACTCCTTGGTCACCAATTTAATCTACATTTCTTCAAATTCCCATTTGTACCAAAACGGGACGATTTTCTTCCAAAAGTTTCAAAACTATAGTTAGGACTATATATTGGTTAGAATCCATTCTAAAGGGGTTCAAAACTATATTTAGACTATTATACTAATATATTGAACTTTGGTTACTCCTTGGTCACCAATTTGGTCTACATTTCTCCAAATTCCCATTTGTACCAAAACGGGACGATTTTCTTCTTAAAGTTTCAAAACTATAGTTAGGACTATATATTGGTTAGAATCCATTCTAATGGGGTTCAAAGCTATATTTAGACTATTATACTATTATATTGAACTTTGGTTACTCCTTGGTCACCAATTTAATCTACATTTCTTCAGATTCCCATTTGTACCAAAACGGGACAATTTTCTTCTTAAAGTTTCAAAACTATAGTTAGGACTATATATTGGTTAGAATCCATTCTAAAGGTTCAAATTCCCATTTGTACCAAAACGGGACGATTTTCTTCCAAAAGTTTCAAAACTATAGTTAGGACTATATATTGGTTAGAATCCATTCTAAAGGGGTTCAAAACTATATTTAGACTATTATACTAATATATTGAACTTTGGTTACTCCTTGGTCACCAATTTGGTCTACATTTCTCCAAATTCCCATTTGTACCAAAACGGGACGATTTTCTTCTTAAAGTTTCAAAACTATAGTTAGGACTATATATTGGTTAGAATCCATTCTAATGGGGTTCAAAGCTATATTTAGACTATTATACTATTATATTGAACTTTGGTTACTCCTTGGTCACCAATTTACTCTACATTTCTTCAAATTCCCATTTGTACCAAAACGGGACAATTTTCTTCTTAAAGTTTCAAAACTATAGTTAGGACTGTATATTGGTTAGAATCCATTCTAAAGGGGTTCAAAGCTATATTTAGACTATTATACTAATATATTGAACTTTGGTTACTCCTTGGTCACCAATTTAATCTACATTTCTTCAAATTCCCATTTGTACCAAAACGGGACGACTTTCTTCCAAAAGTTTCAAAACTATAGTTAGGACTATATATTGGTTAGAATCCATTCTAAAGGGGTTCAAAACTATATTTAGACTATTATACTATTATATTGAACTTTGGTTACTCCTTGGTCACCAATTTAATCTACATTTCTTCAAATTCCCATTTGTACCAAAACGGGACAATTTTCTTCTTAAAGTTTCAAAACTATAGTTAGGACTGTATATTGGTTAGAATCCATTCTAAAGGGGTTCAAAGCTATATTTAGACTATTTACTAATATATTGAACTTTGGTTACTCCTTGGTCACCAATTTGGTCTACATTTCTTCAAATTCCCATTTGTACCAAAACGGGACGATTTTCTTCCAAAAGTTTCAAAACTATATATAGTAAGAACTATATATTGGTTAGAATCCATTCTAAAGAGGTTCAAAGCTATATTTAGACTATTATAATAATATATTGAACTTTGGTTACTCCTTGGTCACCAATTTAATCTACATTTCTTCAAATTCCCATTTGTACCAAAACGGGACGATTTTCTTCCAAAAGTTTCAAAACTATAGTTAGGACTATATATTGGTTAGAATCCATTCTAAAGGGGTTCAAAGCTATATTTAGACTATTATACTAATATATTGAACTTTGGTTACTCCTTGGTCACCAATTTGGTCTACATTTCTCCAAATTCCCATTTGTACCAAAACAGGAAGATTTTCTTCTTAAAGTTTCAAAACTATAGTTAGGACTATATATTGGTTAGAATCCATTCTAATGGGGTTCAAAGCTATATTTCGACTATTATACTATTAGATTGAACTTTGGTTACTCCTTGGTCACCAATTTAATCTACATTTCTTCAGATTCCCATTTGTACCAAAACGGGACAATTTTCTTCTTAAAGTTTCAAAACTATAGTTAGGACTATATATTGGTTAGAATCCATTCTAAAGGTTCAAATTCCCATTTGTACCAAAACGGGACGATTTTCTTCCAAAAGTTTCAAAACTATAGTTAGGACTATATATTGGTTAGAATCCATTCTAAAGGGGTTCAAAACTATATTTAGACTATTATACTAATATATTGAACTTTGGTTACTCCTTGGTCACCAATTTGGTCTACATTTCTCCAAATTCCCATTTGTACCAAAACGGGACGATTTTCTTCTTAAAGTTTCAAAACTATAGTTAGGACTATATATTGGTTAGAATCCATTCTAATGGGGTTCAAAGCTATATTTAGACTATTATACTATTATATTGAACTTTGGTTACTCCTTGGTCACCAATTTACTCTACATTTCTTCAAATTCCCATTTGTACCAAAACGGGACAATTTTCTTCTTAAAGTTTCAAAACTATAGTTAGGACTGTATATTGGTTAGAATCCATTCTAAAGGGGTTCAAAGCTATATTTAGACTATTATACTAATATATTGAACTTTGGTTACTCCTTGGTCACCAATTTAATCTACATTTCTTCAAATTCCCATTTGTACCAAAACGGGACGACTTTCTTCCAAAAGTTTCAAAACTATAGTTAGGACTATATATTGGTTAGAATCCATTCTAAAGGGGTTCAAAACTATATTTAGACTATTATACTATTATATTGAACTTTGGTTACTCCTTGGTCACCAATTTAATCTACATTTCTTCAAATTCCCATTTGTACCAAAACGGGACAATTTTCTTCTTAAAGTTTCAAAACTATAGTTAGGACTGTATATTGGTTAGAATCCATTCTAAAGGGGTTCAAAGCTATATTTAGACTATTTACTAATATATTGAACTTTGGTTACTCCTTGGTCACCAATTTGGTCTACATTTCTTCAAATTCCCATTTGTACCAAAACGGGACGATTTTCTTCCAAAAGTTTCAAAACTATATATAGTAAGAACTATATATTGGTTAGAATCCATTCTAAAGAGGTTCAAAGCTATATTTAGACTATTATAATAATATATTGAACTTTGGTTACTCCTTGGTCACCAATTTAATCTACATTTCTTCAAATTCCCATTTGTACCAAAACGGGACGATTTTCTTCCAAAAGTTTCAAAACTATAGTTAGGACTATATATTGGTTAGAATCCATTCTAAAGGGGTTCAAAGCTATATTTAGACTATTATACTAATATATTGAACTTTGGTTACTCCTTGGTCACCAATTTGGTCTACATTTCTCCAAATTCCCATTTGTACCAAAACAGGAAGATTTTCTTCTTAAAGTTTCAAAACTATAGTTAGGACTATATATTGGTTAGAATCCATTCTAATGGGGTTCAAAGCTATATTTCGACTATTATACTATTATATTGAACTGTGGTTACTACTTGGTCACCAATTTAATCTACATTTCTACAAATTCCCATTTGTACCAAAACGGGACAATTTTCTTCTTAAAGATTCAAAACTATAGTAAGAACTATATATTGGTTAGAATCCATTCTAAAGAGGTTCAAAGCTATATTTAGACTATTATACTAATATATTGAACTTTGGTTACTCCTTGGTCACCAATTTAATCTACATTTCTTCAAATTCCCATTTGTACCAAAACGGGACGATTTTCTTCCAAAAGTTTCAAAACTATAGTTAGGACTATATATTGGTTAGAATCCATTCTAAAGGGGTTCAAAACTATATTTAGACTATTATACTAATATATTGAACTTTGGTTACTCCTTGGTCACCAATTTGGTCTACATTTCTCCAAATTCCCATTTGTACCAAAACGGGACGATTTTCTTCTTAAAGTTTCAAAACTATAGTTAGGACTATATATTGGTTAGAATCCATTCTAATGGGGTTCAAAGCTATATTTAGACTATTATACTATTATATTGAACTTTGGTTACTCCTTGGTCACCAATTTAATCTACATTTCTTCAAATTCCCATTTGTACCAAAACGGGACAATTTTCTTCTTAAAGTTTCAAAACTATAGTTAGGACTATATATTGGTTAGAATCCATTCTAAAGGGGTTCAAAGCTATATTTAGACTATTTACTAATATATTGAACTTTGGTTACTCCTTGGTCACCAATTTGGTCTACATTTCTTCAAATTCCCATTTGTACCAAAACGGGACGATTTTCTTCCAAAAGTTTCAAAACTATAGTTAGGACTATATATTGGTTAGAATCCATTCTAAAGGGGTTCAAAACTATATTTAGACTATTATACTAATATATTGAACTTTGGTTACTCCTTGGTCACCAATTTGGTCTACATTTCTCCAAATTCCCATTTGTACCAAAACGGGACAATTTTCTTCTTAAAGTTTCAAAACTATAGTTAGGACTGTATATTGGTTAGAATCCATTCTAAAGGGGTTCAAAGCTATATTTAGACTATTTACTAATATATTGAACTTTGGTTACTCCTTGGTCACCAATTTGGTCTACATTTCTTCAATTTCCCATTTGTACCAAAACGGGACGATTTTCTTCCAAAAGTTTCAAAACTATATATAGTAAGAACTATATATTGGTTAGAATCCATTCTAAAGAGGTTCAAAGCTATATTTAGACTATTATAATAATATATTGAACTTTGGTTACTCCTTGGTCACCAATTTAATCTACATTTCTTCAAATTCCCATTTGTACCAAAACGGGACGATTTTCTTCCAAAAGTTTCAAAACTATAGTTAGGACTATATATTGGTTAGAATCCATTCTAAAGGGGTTCAAAGCTATATTTAGACTATTATACTAATATATTGAACTTTGGTTACTCCTTGGTCACCAATTTGGTCTACATTTCTCCAAATTCCCATTTGTACCAAAACAGGAAGATTTTCTTCTTAAAGTTTCAAAACTATAGTTAGGACTATATATTGGTTAGAATCCATTCTAATGGGGTTCAAAGCTATATTTCGACTATTATACTATTAGATTGAACTTTGGTTACTCCTTGGTCACCAATTTAATCTACATTTCTTCAGATTCCCATTTGTACCAAAACGGGACAATTTTCTTCTTAAAGTTTCAAAACTATAGTTAGGACTATATATTGGTTAGAATCCATTCTAAAGGTTCAAATTCCCATTTGTACCAAAACGGGACGATTTTCTTCCAAAAGTTTCAAAACTATAGTTAGGACTATATATTGGTTAGAATCCATTCTAAAGGGGTTCAAAACTATATTTAGACTATTATACTAATATATTGAACTTTGGTTACTCCTTGGTCACCAATTTGGTCTACATTTCTCCAAATTCCCATTTGTACCAAAACGGGACGATTTTCTTCCTAAAGTTTCAAAACTATAATTAGGACTATATATTGGTTAGAATCCATTCTAATGGGGTTCAAAGCTATATTTAGACTATTATACTATTATATTGAACTTTGGTTACTCCTTGGTCACCAATTTACTCTACATTTCTTCAAATTCCCATTTGTACCAAAACGGGACAATTTTCTTCTTAAAGTTTCAAAACTATAGTTAGGACTGTATATTGGTTAGAATCCATTCTAAAGGGGTTCAAAGCTATATTTAGACTATTATACTAATATATTGAACTTTGGTTACTCCTTGTTCACCAATTTAATCTACATTTCTTCAAATTCCCATTTGTACCAAAACGGGACGACTTTCTTCCAAAAGTTTCAAAACTATAGTTAGGACTATATATTGGTTAGAATCCATTCTAAAGGGGTTCAAAACTATATTTAGACTATTATACTATTATATTGAACTTTGGTTACTCCTTGGTCACCAATTTAATCTACATTTCTTCAAATTCCCATTTGTACCAAAACGGGACAATTTTCTTCTTAAAGTTTCAAAACTATAGTTAGGACTGTATATTGGTTAGAATCCATTCTAAAGGGGTTCAAAGCTATATTTAGACTATTTACTAATATATTGAACTTTGGTTACTCCTTGGTCACCAATTTGGTCTACATTTCTTCAAATTCCCATTTGTACCAAAACGGGACGATTTTCTTCCAAAAGTTTCAAAACTATATATAGTAAGAACTATATATTGGTTAGAATCCATTCTAAAGAGGTTCAAAGCTATATTTAGACTATTATAATAATATATTGAACTTTGGTTACTCCTTGGTCACCAATTTAATCTACATTTCTTCAAATTCCCATTTGTACCAAAACGGGACGATTTTCTTCCAAAAGTTTCAAAACTATAGTTAGGACTATATATTGGTTAGAATCCATTCTAAAGGGGTTCAAAGCTATATTTAGACTATTATACTAATATATTGAACTTTGGTTACTCCTTGGTCACCAATTTGGTCTACATTTCTCCAAATTCCCATTTGTACCAAAACAGGAAGATTTTCTTCTTAGAGTTTCAAAACTATAGTTAGGACTATATATTGGTTAGAATCCATTCTAATGGGGTTCAAAGCTATATTTCGACTATTATACTATTATATTGAACTTTGGTTACTACTTGGTCACCAATTTAATCTACATTTCTACAAATTCCCATTTGTACCAAAACGGGACAATTTTCTTCTTAAAGATTCAAAACTATAGTAAGAACTATATATTGGTTAGAATCCATTCTAAAGAGGTTCAAAGCTATATTTAGACTATTATACTAATATATTGAACTTTGGTTACTCCTTGGTCACCAATTTAATCTACATTTCTTCAAATTCCCATTTGTACCAAAACGGGACGATTTTCTTCCAAAAGTTTCAAAACTATAGTTAGGACTATATATTGGTTAGAATCCATTCTAAAGGGGTTCAAAACTATATTTAGACTATTATACTAATATATTGAACTTTGGTTACTCCTTGGTCACCAATTTGGTCTACATTTCTCCAAATTCCCATTTGTACCAAAACGGGACGATTTTCTTCTTAAAGTTTCAAAACTATAGTTAGGACTATATATTGGTTAGAATCCATTCTAATGGGGTTCAAAGCTATATTTAGACTATTATACTATTATATTGAACTTTGGTTACTCCTTGGTCACCAATTTAATCTACATTTCTTCAAATTCCCATTTGTACCAAAACGGGACAATTTTCTTCTTAAAGTTTCAAAACTATAGTTAGGACTGTATATTGGTTAGAATCCATTCTAAAGGGGTTCAAAGCTATATTTAGACTATTTACTAATATATTGAACTTTGGTTACTCCTTGGTCACCAATTTGGTCTACATTTCTTCAAATTCCCATTTGTACCAAAACGGGACGATTTTCTTCCAAAAGTTTCAAAACTATATATAGTAAGAACTATATATTGGTTAGAATCCATTCTAAAGAGGTTCAAAGCTATATTTAGACTATTATACTAATATATTGAACTTTGGTTACTCCTTGGTCACCAATTTAATCTACATTTCTTCAAATTCCCATGTGTACCAAAACGGGACGATTTTCTTCTTAAAGTTTCAAAACTATAGTTAGGACTGTATATTGGTTAGAATCCATTCTAAAGGGGTTCAAAGCTATATTTAGACTATTTACTAATATATTGAACTTTGGTTACTCCTTGGTCACCAATTTGGTCTACATTTCTTCAAATTCCCATTTGTACCAAAACGGGACAATTTTCTTCTTAAAGTTTCAAAACTATAGTTAGGACTGTATATTGGTTAGAATCCATTCTAAAGGTTCAAATTCCCATTTGTACCAAAACGGGACGATTTTCTTCCAAAAGTTTCAAAACTATAGTTAGGACTATATATTGGTTAGAATCCATTCTAAAGGGGTTCAAAACTATATTTAGACTATTATACTAATATATTGAACTTTGGTTACTCCTTGGTCACCAATTTGGTCTACATTTCTCCAAATTCCCATTTGTACCAAAACGGGACGATTTTCTTCCTAAAGTTTCAAAACTATAGTTAGGACTATATATTGGTTAGAATCCATTCTAATGGGGTTCAAAGCTATATTTAGACTATTATACTATTATATTGAACTTTGGTTACTCCTTGGTCACCAATTTACTCTACATTTCTTCAAATTCCCATTTGTACCAAAACGGGACAATTTTCTTCTTAAAGTTTCAAAACTATAGTTAGGACTGTATATTGGTTAGAATCCATTCTAAAGGGGTTCAAAGCTATATTTAGACTATTATACTAATATATTGAACTTTGGTTACTCCTTGGTCACCAATTTAATCTACATTTCTTCAAATTCCCATTTGTACCAAAACGGGACGACTTTCTTCCAAAAGTTTCAAAACTATAGTTAGGACTATATATTGGTTAGAATCCATTCTAAAGGGGTTCAAAACTATATTTAGACTATTATACTATTATATTGAACTTTGGTTACTCCTTGGTCACCAATTTAATCTACATTTCTTCAAATTCCCATTTGTACCAAAACGGGACAATTTTCTTCTTAAAGTTTCAAAACTATAGTTAGGACTGTATATTGGTTAGAATCCATTCTAAAGGGGTTCAAAGCTATATTTAGACTATTTACTAATATATTGAACTTTGGTTACTCCTTGGTCACCAATTTGGTCTACATTTCTTCAAATTCCCATTTGTACCAAAACGGGACGATTTTCTTCCAAAAGTTTCAAAACTATATATAGTAAGAACTATATATTGGTTAGAATCCATTCTAAAGAGGTTCAAAGCTATATTTAGACTATTATAATAATATATTGAACTTTGGTTACTCCTTGGTCACCAATTTAATCTACATTTCTTCAAATTCCCATTTGTACCAAAACGGGACGATTTTCTTCCAAAAGTTTCAAAACTATAGTTAGGACTATATATTGGTTAGAATCCATTCTAAAGGGGTTCAAAGCTATATTTAGACTATTATACTAATATATTGAACTTTGGTTACTCCTTGGTCACCAATTTGGTCTACATTTCTCCAAATTCCCATTTGTACCAAAACAGGAAGATTTTCTTCTTAGAGTTTCAAAACTATAGTTAGGACTATATATTGGTTAGAATCCATTCTAATGGGGTTCAAAGCTATATTTCGACTATTATACTATTATATTGAACTTTGGTTACTACTTGGTCACCAATTTAATCTACATTTCTACAAATTCCCATTTGTACCAAAACGGGACAATTTTCTTCTTAAAGATTCAAAACTATAGTAAGAACTATATATTGGTTAGAATCCATTCTAAAGAGGTTCAAAGCTATATTTAGACTATTATACTAATATATTGAACTTTGGTTACTCCTTGGTCACCAATTTAATCTACATTTCTTCAAATTCCCATTTGTACCAAAACGGGACGATTTTCTTCCAAAAGTTTCAAAACTATAGTTAGGACTATATATTGGTTAGAATCCATTCTAAAGGGGTTCAAAACTATATTTAGACTATTATACTAATATATTGAACTTTGGTTACTCCTTGGTCACCAATTTGGTCTACATTTCTCCAAATTCCCATTTGTACCAAAACGGGACGATTTTCTTCTTAAAGTTTCAAAACTATAGTTAGGACTATATATTGGTTAGAATCCATTCTAATGGGGTTCAAAGCTATATTTAGACTATTATACTATTATATTGAACTTTGGTTACTCCTTGGTCACCAATTTAATCTACATTTCTTCAAATTCCCATTTGTACCAAAACGGGACAATTTTCTTCTTAAAGTTTCAAAACTATAGTTAGGACTATATATTGGTTAGAATCCATTCTAAAGGGGTTCAAAGCTATATTTAGACTATTTACTAATATATTGAACTTTGGTTACTCCTTGGTCACCAATTTGGTCTACATTTCTTCAAATTCCCATTTGTACCAAAACGGGACGATTTTCTTCCAAAAGTTTCAAAACTATAGTTAGGACTATATATTGGTTAGAATCCATTCTAAAGGGGTTCAAAACTATATTTAGACTATTATACTAATATATTGAACTTTGGTTACTCCTTGGTCACCAATTTGGTCTACATTTCTCCAAATTCCCATTTGTACCAAAACGGGACGATTTTCTTCTTAAAGTTTCAAAACTATAGTTAGGACTATATATTGGTTAGAATCCATTCTAATGGGGTTCAAAGCTATATTTAGACTATTATACTATTATATTGAACTTTGGTTACTCCTTGGTCACCAATTTAATCTACATTTCTTCAAATTCCCATTTGTACCAAAACGGGACAATTTTCTTCTTAAAGTTTCAAAACTATAGTTAGGACTGTATATTGGTTAGAATCCATTCTAAAGGGGTTCAAAGCTATATTTAGACTATTTACTAATATATTGAACTTTGGTTACTCCTTGGTCACCAATTTGGTCTACATTTCTTCAAATTCCCATTTGTACCAAAACGGGACGATTTTCTTCCAAAAGTTTCAAAACTATATATAGTAAGAACTATATATTGGTTAGAATCCATTCTAAAGAGGTTCAAAGCTATATTTAGACTATTATACTAATATATTGAACTTTGGTTACTCCTTGGTCACCAATTTAATCTACATTTCTTCAAATTCCCATGTGTACCAAAACGGGACGATTTTCTTCCAAAAGTTTTAAAACTATAGTTAGGACTATATATTGGCTAGAATCCATTCTAAAGGGGTTCAAAACTATATTTAGACTATTATACTAATATATTGAACTTTGGTTACTCCTTGGTCACCAAGTTAATCTACATTTCTTCAAATTCCCATTTGTACCAAAACGGGACAATTTTCTTCTTAAAGTTTCAAAACTATAGTTAGGACTATATATTGGTTAGAATCCATTCTAAAGGGGTTCAAAGCTGTATTTAGACTATTATACTAATATATTGATCTTTGGTTACTCCTTGGTTACCAATTTGGTCTACATTTCTTCAAATTCCCATTTGTACCAAAACGGGACGATTTTCTTCCCAAAGTTTCAAAACTATAGTTAGGACTATATATTGGTTAGAATCCATTCTAAAGGGGTTCAAAGCTATATTTAGACTATTTACTAATATACTGAACTTTGGTTACTCCTTGGTTACCAATTTGGTCTACATTTCTCCCAATTCCGATTTGTACCAAAACGGGACGATTTTCTTCTTAAAGTTTCAAAACTATAGTTAGGACTATATATTGGTTAGAATACATTCTAAAGGGGTTCAAAGCAATATTTAAACTATTATACTAATATAATGAACTTTGGTTACTCCTTGGTCACCAATTTGGTCTACATTTCTTCAAATTCCCATTTATACCAAAACGGGACAATTTTCTTCCCAAATTTCAAAACTATAGTTAGGACTATATATTGGTTAGAATCCATTCTAAAGGGGTTCAAAGCTATATTTAGACTATTTACTAATATATTGAACTTTGGTTACTCCTTGGTCACCAATTTGGTCTACATTTCTTACATTTCCCATTTGTACCAAAACGGGACAATTTTCTTCTTAAAGTTTCAAAACTATAGTTAGGACTATATATTGGTTAGAATCCATTCTAAAGGGGTTCAAAGCTATATTTAGACTATTATACTAATATAATGAACTTTGGTTACTCCTTGGTCACCAATTTGGTCTACATTTCTTCAAATTCCCATTTGTACCAACACGGGACGATTTTCTTCCCAAAGTTTCAAAACTATAGTTTGGACTATATATTGGTTAGAATCCATTCTAAAGGGGTTCAAAGCTATATTTAGACTATTATACTAATATATTGATCTTTGGTTACTCCTTGGTCACCAATTTGGTTTACATTTCATTAAATTCCCATTTGTACCAAAACGCGATGATTTTCTTCCAAAAGTTTCAACACTAAAGTTAGGACTATATATTGGTTAGAATCCATTCTAAAGGGTTTCAAAGCTATATTTAGACTATTATACTAATATATTAAACTTTGGTTACTCCTTGGTCACCAATTTGGTCTACATTTCTTCAAATTCCCATTTGTACCAAAACGGGACGATATTCTTCCCAAAGTTTCAAAACTATAGTTTGGACTATATATTGGTTAGAATCCATTCTAAAAGGGTTTTTTTTGCAATATTTAGACTATTATACTAATATATTGAACTTTGGTTACTTCTTGGTCACCAATTTTGTCTACATTTCTTCAAATTCCCATTTGTACCAAAAATGCGACGATTTTCTTCCAAAAGTTTCAAAACTAAAGTTAGGACTATATATTGGTTATAATCCATTCCAAAGGGGTTCAAAACTATATTTATACTATTATACTAATATATTGAACTTTGGTTACTCCTTGGTCACCAATTTGGTCTAAATTTCTTCAAATTCCCATTGATACCAAAACGAGACGATTTTCTTTTTAAATTTCAAAACTATAGTTAGGACTATATATTGGTTAGAATCCATTCTAAAGGGGTTCAAAGCTATATTTAAACTATTATACTAAAATAATGAACTTTGGTTACTCCTTGGTCACCAATTTGGTCTACATTTCGTCAAATTCCCATTCGTACCAAAACGGGACGATTTTCTTCCCAAAGTTTCAAAACTATAGTTTGGACTATATATTGGTTAGAATCCATTCTAAATGGGTTCAAAGCTATATTTAGACTATTATACTAATATAATGAACTTTGGTTACTCCTTGGTCACCAATTTGGTCTACATTTCTTCAAATTCCCATTTGTACCAAAACGGGACGATTTTCTTCCCAAAGTTTCAAAACTATAGTTTGGACTATATATTGGTTAGAATCCATTCTAAAGGGGTTCAAAGCTATATTTAGACTATTATACTAATATATTGATCTTTGGTTACTCCTTGGTCACCAATTTGGTCTACATTTCTTCAAATTCCCATTTGTACCAAAACGGGACGATTTTCTTCCCAAAGTTTCAAAACAATAGTTTGGACTATATATTGGTTAGAATCCATTCTAAAGGGGTTCAAAGCTATATTTAGACTATTATACTAATATATTGATCTTTGGTTACTCCTTGGTCACCAATTTGGTTTACATTTCATGAAATTTCCATTTGTACCAAAACGCGATGATTTTCTTCCAAAAGTTTCAACACTAAAGTTAGGACTATATATTGGTTAGAATCCATTCTAAAGGGTTTCAAAGCTATATTTAGACTATTATACTAATATCTTGAACTTTGGTTACTCCTTGGTCACCAATTTGGTCTACATTTCTTCAAATTCCCATTTATACCAAAACGGGACGATTTTCTTCCCAAATTTCAAAACTATAGTTAGGACTATATATTGGTTAGAATCCATTCTAAAGGGTTTTTTTTTCTATATTTAGACTATTTACTAATATATTGAACTTTGGTTACTCCTTGGTCACCAATTTGGTCTACATTTCTTTAAATTCCCATTTGTACCAAAACGGGACGATTTTCTTCTTAAAGTTTCAAAACTATAGTTAGGACTATATATTGGTTAGAATCCATTCTAAAGGGGTTCAAAGTTATATTTAGACTATTATACTAATATATTGATCTTTGGTTACTCCTTGGTCACCAATTTGGTCTACATTTCTTCTAATTCCCATTTGTACCAAAACGCGACTTTTTTCTTCCCAAAGTTTCAAAACTATTGTTTGGACTATATATTGGTTAGAATCCATTCTAAAGGGTTTTTTTTTGCTATATTTAGACTATTATACTAATATATTGAACTTTGGTTACTTCTTGGTCACCAATTTGGTCTACATTTCTTCAAATTCCCATTTGTACCAAAACGCGACGATTTTCTTCCTAAAGTTTCAACACTAAAGTTAGGACTATATATTGGTTAAAATTCATTCTAAAGGGGTTCAAAGCTATATTTAGACTATTATACTAATATAATGAACTTTGGTTACTCCTTGGTCACCAATTTGGTCTACATTTCTTCAAATTCCCATTTATACCAAAACGGGACGATTTTCTTCCCAAATTTCAAAACTATAGTTAGGACTATATATTGGTTAGAATCCATTCTAAAGGGGTTCAAAGCTATATTTACACTATTATACTAATATATTGATCTTTGGTTACTCCTTGGTAACCAATTTGGTTTACATTTCATGAAATTCCCATTTGTACCAAAACGCGATGATTTTCTTCCAAAAGTTTCAACACTAAAGTTAGGACTATATATTGGTTAGAATCCATTCTAAAGGGTTTCAAAGCTATATTTAGACTATTATACTAATATCTTGAACTTTGGTTACTCCTTGGTCACCAATTTGGTCTACATTTCTTCAAATTCCCATTTATACCAAAACGGGACGATTTTCTTCCCAAATTTCAAAACTATAGTTAGGACTATATATTGGTTAGAATCCATTCTAAAGGGTTTTTTTTTCTATATTTAGACTATTTACTAATATATTGAACTTTGGTTACTCCTTGGTCACCAATTTGGTCTACATTTCTTTAAATTCCCATTTGTACCAAAACGGGACGATTTTCTTCTTAAAGTTTCAAAACTATAGTTAGGACTATATATTGGTTAGAATCCATTCTAAAGGGGTTCAAAGTTATATTTAGACTATTATACTAATATATTGATCTTTGGTTACTCCTTGGTCACCAATTTGGTCTACATTTCTTCTAATTCCCATTTGTACCAAAACGCGACTTTTTTCTTCCCAAAGTTTCAAAACTATTGTTTGGACTATATATTGGTTAGAATCCATTCTAAAGGGTTTTTTTTTTGCTATATTTAGACTATTATACTAATATATTGAACTTTGGTTACTTCTTGGTCACCAATTTGGTCTACATTTCTTCAAATTCCCATTTGTACCAAAACGCGACGATTTTCTTCCTAAAGTTTCAACACTAAAGTTAGGACTATATATTGGTTAAAATTCATTCTAAAGGGGTTCAAAGCTATATTTAGACTATTATACTAATATAATGAACTTTGGTTACTCCTTGGTCACCAATTTGGTCTACATTTCTTCAAATTCCCATTTGTACCAAAACGCGACGATTTTCTTCTTAAAGTTTCAAAACTATAGTTAGGACTATATATTGGTTAGAATCCATTCTAAAGGGGTTCAAAGCTATATTTAGACTATTATACTAATATAATGAACTTTGGTTACTCCTTGGTCACCAATTTGGTCTACATTTCTTCCAATTCCCATTTGTACCAAAACGGGACGATTTTCTTCCCAAAGTTTCAAAACTATAGTTTGGACTATATATTGGTTAGAATCCATTCTAAAGGGGTTCAAAGCTATATTTAGACTATTTACTAATATACTGAACTTTGGTTACACCTTGGTTACCAATTTGGTCTACATTTCTCCCAATTCCGATTTGTACCAAAACGGGACGATTTTCTTCTTAAAGTTTCAAAACTATAGTTAGGACTATATATTGGTTAGAATCCATTCTAAAGGGGTTCAAAGCTATATTTAGACTATTTACTAATATATTGAACTTTGGTTACTCCTTGGTCACCAATTTGGTCTACATTTCTTCAAATTCCCATTTGTACCAAAACGGGACAATTTTCTTCTTAAAGTTTCAAAACTATAGTTAGGACTATATATTGGTTAGAATCCATTCTAAAGGGGTTCAAAGCTATATTTACACTATTATACTAATATAATGAACTTTGGTTACTCCTTGGTCACCAATTTGGTCTACATTTCTTCAAATTCCCATTTGTACCAAAACGGGACGATTTTCTTCCCAAAGTTTCAAAACTATAGTTTGGACTATATATTGGTTAGAATCCATTCTAAAGGGGTTCAAAGCTATATTTAGACTATTATACTAATATATTGATCTTTGGTTACTCCTTGGTCACCAATTTGGTTTACATTTCATTAAATTCCCATTTGTACCAAAACGCGATGATTTTCTTCCAAAAGTTTCAACACTAAAGTTAGGACTATATATTGGTTAGAATCCATTCTAAAGGGTTTCAAAGCTATATTTAGACTATTATACTAATATATTGAACTTTGGTTACTCCTTGGTCACCAATTTGGTCTACATTTCTTCAAATTCCCATTTGTACCAAAACTCGACGATTTTCTTCCCAAAGTTTCAACACTAAAGTTAGGACTATATATTGGTTAAAATTCATTCTAAAGGGTTTCAAAGCTATATTTAGACTATTTACTAATATATTGATCTTTGGTTACTCCTTGGTCACCAATTTGGTCTACATTTCTTCAAATTCCCATTTGTACCAAAACGCGACGATTTTCTTCCCAAAGTTTCAACACTAAAGTTAGGACTATATATTGGTTAAAATTCATTCTAAAGGGTTTCAAAGCTATATTTAGACTATTATACTAATATAATGAACTTTGGTTACTCCTTGGTCACCAATTTGGTTTACATTTCATTAAATTCCCATTTGTACCAAAACGCGATGATTTTCTTCCAAAAGTTTCAACACTAAAGTTAGGACTATATATTGGTTAGAATCCATTCTAAAGGGTTTCAAAGCTATATTTAGACTATTATACTAATATATTGAACTTTGGTTACTCCTTGGTCACCAATTTGGTCTACATTTCTTCAAATTCCCATTTGTACCAAAACTCGACGATTTTCTTCCCAAAGTTTCAACACTAAAGTTAGGACTATATATTGGTTAAAATTCATTCTAAAGGGTTTCATAGCTATATTTAGACTATTATACTAATATAATGAACTTTGGTTACTCCTTGGTCACCAATTTGGTCTACATTTCTTCAAATTCCCATTTGTACCAAAACGGGACAATATTCTTCCCAAAGTTTCAAAACTATAGTTTGGACTATATATTGGTTAGAATCCATTCTAAAAGGGTTTTTTTTGCAATATTTAGACTATTATACTAATATATTGAACTTTGGTTACTTCTTGGTCACCAATTTTGTCTACATTTCTTCAAATTCCCATTTGTACCAAAAATGCGACGATTTTCTTCCAAAAGTTTCAAAACTAAAGTTAGGACTATATATTGGTTATAATCCATTCCAAAGGGGTTCAAAACTATATTTATACTATTATACTAATATATTGAACTTTGGTTACTCCTTGGTCACCAATTTGGTCTAAATTTCTTCAAATTCCCATTGATACCAAAACGAGACGATTTTCTTTTTAAATTTCAAAACTATAGTTAGGACTATATATTGGTTAGAATCCATTCTAAAGGGGTTCAAAGCTATATTTAAACTATTATACTAAAATAATGAACTTTGGTTACTCCTTGGTCACCAATTTGGTCTACATTTCGTCAAATTCCCATTCGTACCAAAACGGGACGATTTTCTTCCCAAAGTTTCAAAACTATAGTTTGGACTATATATTGGTTAGAATCCATTCTAAAGGGGTTCAAAGCTATATTTAGACTATTATACTAATATAATGAACTTTGGTTACTCCTTGGTCACCAATTTGGTCTACATTTCTTCAAATTCCCATTTGTACCAAAACGGGACGATTTTCTTCCCAAAGTTTCAAAACTATAGTTTGGACTATATATTGGTTAGAATCCATTCTAAAGGGGTTCAAAGCTATATTTAGACTATTATACTAATATATTGATCTTTGGTTACTCCTTGGTCACCAATTTGGTCTACATTTCTTCAAATTCCCATTTGTACCAAAACGGGACGATTTTCTTCCCAAAGTTTCAAAACAATAGTTTGGACTATATATTGGTTAGAATCCATTCTAAAGGGGTTCAAAGCTATATTTAGACTATTATACTAATATATTGATCTTTGGTTACTCCTTGGTCACCAATTTGGTTTACATTTCATCAAATTCCCATTTGTACCAAAACGCGATGATTTTCTTCCAAAAGTTTCAACACTAAAGTTAGGACTATATATTGGTTAGAATCCATTCTAAAGGGTTTCAAAGCTATATTTAGACTATTATACTAATATATTGAACTTTGGTTCATCCTTGGTCACCAATTTGGTCTACATTTCTTCAAATTCCCATTTGTACCAAAACTCGACGATTTTCTTCCCAAAGTTTCAACATTAAAGTTAGGACTATATATTGGTTAAAATTCATTCTAAAGGGTTTCAAAGCTATATTTAGACTATTATACTAATATAATGAACTTTGGTTACTCCTTGGTCACCAATTTGGTCTACATTTCTTCAAATTCCCATTTGTACCAAAACGGGACGATTTTCTTCCCAAAGTTTCAAAACTATAGTTTGGACTATATATTGGTTAGAATCCATTCTAAAAGGGTTTTTTTTGCAATATTTAGACTATTATACTAATATATTGAACTTTGGTTACTTCTTGGTCACCAATTTTGTCTACATTTCTTCAAATTCCCATTTGTACCAAAAATGCGACGATTTTCTTCCAAAAGTTTCAAAACTAAAGTTAGGACTATATATTGGTTATAATCCATTCCAAAGGGGTTCAAAACTATATTTATACTATTATACTAATATATTGAACTTTGGTTACTCCTTGGTCACCAATTTGGTCTAAATTTCTTCAAATTCCCATTTATACCAAAACGAGACGATTTTCTTCTTAAATTTCAAATCTATAGTTAGGACTATATATTGGTTAGAATCCATTCTAAAGGGGTTCAAAGCTATATTTAAACTATTATACTAATATAATGAACTTTGGTTACTCCTTGGTCACCAATTTGGTCTACATTTCTTCAAATTCCCATTTGTACCAAAACGGGACGATTTTCTTCCCAAAGTTTCAAAACAATAGTTTGGACTATATATTGGTTAGAATCCATTCTAAAGGGGTTCAAAGCTATATTTACACTATTATACTAATATATTGATCTTTGGTTACTCCTTGGTAACCAATTTGGTTTACATTTCATGAAATTCCCATTTGTACCAAAACGCGATGATTTTCTTCCAAAAGTTTCAACACTAAAGTTAGGACTATATATTGGTTAGAATCCATTCTAAAGGGTTTCAAAGCTATATTTAGACTATTATACTAATATCTTGAACTTTGGTTACTCCTTGGTCACCAATTTGGTCTACATTTCTTCAAATTCCCATTTATACCAAAACGGGACGATTTTCTTCCCAAATTTCAAAACTATAGTTAGGACTATATATTGGTTAGAATCCATTCTAAAGGGTTTTTTTTTCTATATTTAGACTATTTACTAATATATTGAACTTTGGTTACTCCTTGGTCACCAATTTGGTCTACATTTCTTTAAATTCCCATTTGTACCAAAACGGGACGATTTTCTTCTTAAAGTTTCAAAACTATAGTTAGGACTATATATTGGTTAGAATCCATTCTAAAGGGGTTCAAAGTTATATTTAGACTATTATACTAATATATTGATCTTTGGTTACTCCTTGGTCACCAATTTGGTCTACATTTCTTCTAATTCCCATTTGTACCAAAACGCGACTTTTTTCTTCCCAAAGTTTCAAAACTATTGTTTGGACTATATATTGGTTAGAATCCATTCTAAAGGGTTTTTTTTTGCTATATTTAGACTATTATACTAATATATTGAACTTTGGTTACTTCTTGGTCACCAATTTGGTCTACATTTCTTCAAATTCCCATTTGTACCAAAACGCGACGATTTTCTTCCTAAAGTTTCAACACTAAAGTTAGGACTATATATTGGTTAAAATTCATTCTAAAGGGGTTCAAAGCTATATTTAGACTATTATACTAATATAATGAACTTTGGTTACTCCTTGGTCACCAATTTGGTCTACATTTCTTCAAATTCCCATTTATACCAAAACGGGACGATTTTCTTCCCAAATTTCAAAACTATAGTTAGGACTATATATTGGTTAGAATCCATTCTAAAGGGGTTCAAAGCTATATTTAGACTATTATACTAATATATTGATCTTTGGTTACTCCTTGGTCACCAATTTGGTCTACATTTCTTCAAATTCCCATTTGTACCAAAACGCGACGATTTTCTTCTTAAAGTTTCAAAACTATAGTTAGGACTATATATTGGTTAGAATCCATTCTAAAGGGGTTCAAAGCTATATTTAGACTATTATACTAATATAATGAACTTTGGTTACTCCTTGGTCACCAATTTGGTCTACATTTCTTCCAATTCCCATTTGTACCAAAACGGGACGATTTTCTTCCCAAAGTTTCAAAACTATAGTTTGGACTATATATTGGTTAGAATCCATTCTAAAGGGATTCAAAGCTATATTTAGACTATTTACTAATATACTGAACTTTGGTTACACCTTGGTTACCAATTTGGTCTACATTTCTCCCAATTCCGATTTGTACCAAAACGGGACGATTTTCTTCTTAAAGTTTCAAAACTATAGTTAGGACTATATATTGGTTAGAATCCATTCTAAAGGGGTTCAAAGCTATATTTAGACTATTTACTAATATATTGAACTTTGGTTACACCTTGGTTACCAATTTGGTCTACATTTCTCCCAATTCCGATTTGTACCAAAACGGGACGATTTTCTTCTTAAAGTTTCAAAACTATAGTTAGGACTATATATTGGTTAGAATCCATTCTAAAGGGGTTCAAAGCTATATTTAGACTATTTACTAATATATTGAACTTTGGTTACTCCTTGGTCACCAATTTGGTCTACATTTCTTCAAATTCCCATTTGTACCAAAACGGGACAATTTTCTTCTTAAAGTTTCAAAACTATAGTTAGGACTATATATTGGTTAGAATCCATTCTAAAGGGGTTCAAAGCTATATTTAGACTATTATACTAATATAATGAACTTTGGTTACTCCTTGGTCACCAATTTGGTCTACATTTCTTCAAATTCCCATTTGTACCAAAACGGGACGATTTTCTTCCCAAAGTTTCAAAACTATAGTTTGGACTATATATTGGTTAGAATCCATTCTAAAGGGGTTCAAAGCTATATTTAGACTATTATACTAATATATTGATCTTTGGTTACTCCTTGGTCACCAATTTGGTTTACATTTCATTAAATTCCCATTTGTACCAAAACGCGATGATTTTCTTCCAAAAGTTTCAACACTAAAGTTAGGACTATATATTGGTTAGAATCCATTCTAAAGGGTTTCAAAGCTATATTTAGACTATTATACTAATATATTGAACTTTGGTTACTTCTTGGTCACCAATTTTGTCTACATTTCTTCAAATTCCCATTTGTACAAAAAATGCGACGATTTTCTTCCAAAAGTTTCAAAACTAAAGTTAGGACTATATATTGGTTATAATCCATTCCAAAGGGGTTCAAAACTATATTTATACTATTATACTAATATATTGAACTTTTGTTACTCCTTGGTCACCAATTTGGTCTACATTTCTTCAAATTCCCATTTATACCAAAACGGGACAATTTTCTTCCCAAATTTCAAAACTATAGTTAGGACTATATATTGGTTAGAATCCATTCTAAAGGGGTTCAAAGCTATATTTAGACTATTATACTAATATATTGATCTTTGGTTACTCCTTGGTCACCAATTTGGTCTACATTTCTTCAAATTCCCATTTGTACCAAAACGCGACGATTTTCTTCTTAAAGTTTCAAAACTATAGTTAGGACTATATATTGGTTAGAATCCATTCTAAAGGGGTTCAAAGCTATATTTAGACTATTATACTAATATAATGAACTTTGGTTACTCCTTGGTCACCAATTTGGTCTACATTTCTTCCAATTCCCATTTGTACCAAAACGGGACGATTTTCTTCCCAAAGTTTCAAAACTATAGTTTGGACTATATATTGGTTAGAATCCATTCTAAAGGGGTTCAAAGCTATATTTAGACTATTTACTAATATACTGAACTTTGGTTACACCTTGGTTACCAATTTGGTCTACATTTCTCCCAATTCCGATTTGTACCAAAACGGGACGATTTTCTTCTTAAAGTTTCAAAACTATAGTTAGGACTATATATTGGTTAGAATCCATTCTAAAGGGGTTCAAAGCTATATTTAGACTATTTACTAATATATTGAACTTTGGTTACTCCTTGGTCACCAATTTGGTCTACATTTCTTCAAATTCCCATTTGTACCAAAACGGGACAATTTTCTTCTTAAAGTTTCAAAACTATAGTTAGGACTATATATTGGTTAGAATCCATTCTAAAGGGGTTCAAAGCTATATTTAGACTATTATACTAATATAATGAACTTTGGTTACTCCTTGGTCACCAATTTGGTCTACATTTCTTCAAATTCCCATTTGTACCAAAACGGGACGATTTTCTTCCCAAAGTTTCAAAACTATAGTTTGGACTATATATTGGTTAGAATCCATTCTAAAGGGGTTCAAAGCTATATTTAGACTATTATACTAATATATTGATCTTTGGTTACTCCTTGGTCACCAATTTGGTTTACATTTCATTAAATTCCCATTTGTACCAAAACACGATGATTTTCTTCCAAAAGTTTCAACACTAAAGTTAGGACTATATATTGGTTAGAATCCATTCTAAAGGGTTTCAAAGCTATATTTAGACTATTATACTAATATATTCAACTTTGGTTACTCCTTGGTCACCAATTTGGTCTACATTTCTTCAAATTCCCATTTGTACCAAAACTCGACGATTTTCTTCCCAAAGTTTCAACACTAAAGTTAGGACTATATATTGGTTAAAATTCATTCTAAAGGGTTTCAAAGCTATATTTAGACTATTATACTAATATAATGAACTTTGGTTACTCCTTGGTCACCAATTTGGTCTACATTTCTTCAAATTCCCATTTGTACCAAAACGGGACGATTTTCTTCCCAATGTTTCAAAACTATAGTTTGGACTATATATTGGTTAGAATCCATTCTAAAAGGGTTTTTTTTGCAATATTTACACTATTATACTAATATATTGAACTTTGGTTACTTCTTGGTCACCAATTTTGTCTACATTTCTTCAAATTCCCATTTGTACAAAAAATGCGACGATTTTCTTCCAAAAGTTTCAAAACTAAAGTTAGGACTATATATTGGTTATAATCCATTCCAAAGGGGTTCAAAACTATATTTATACTATTATACTAATATATTGAACTTTTGTTACTCCTTGGTCACCAATTTGGTCTACATTTCTTCAAATTCCCATTTATACCAAAACGGGACAATTTTCTTCCCAAATTTCAAAACTATAGTTAGGACTATATATTGGTTAGAATCCATTCTAAAGGGGTTCAAAGCTATATTTAGACTATTATACTAATATATTGATCTTTGGTTACTCCTTGGTCACCAATTTGGTCTACATTTCTTCAAATTCCCATTTGTACCAAAACGCGACGATTTTCTTCTTAAAGTTTCAAAACTATAGTTAGGACTATATATTGGTTAGAATCCATTCTAAAGGGGTTCAAAGCTATATTTAGACTATTATACTAATATAATGAACTTTGGTTACTCCTTGGTCACCAATTTGGTCTACATTTCTTCCAATTCCCATTTGTACCAAAACGGGACGATTTTCTTCCCAAAGTTTCAAAACTATAGTTTGGACTATATATTGGTTAGAATCCATTCTAAAGGGGTTCAAAGCTATATTTAGACTATTTACTAATATACTGAACTTTGGTTACACCTTGGTTACCAATTTGGTCTACATTTCTCCCAATTCCGATTTGTACCAAAACGGGACGATTTTCTTCTTAAAGTTTCAAAACTATAGTTAGGACTATATATTGGTTAGAATCCATTCTAAAGGGGTTCAAAGCTATATTTAGACTATTTACTAATATATTGAACTTTGGTTACTCCTTGGTCACCAATTTGGTCTACATTTCTTCAAATTCCCATTTGTACCAAAACGGGACAATTTTCTTCTTAAAGTTTCAAAACTATAGTTAGGACTATATATTGGTTAGAATCCATTCTAAAGGGGTTCAAAGCTATATTTAGACTATTATACTAATATAATGAACTTTGGTTACTCCTTGGTCACCAATTTGGTCTACATTTCTTCAAATTCCCATTTGTACCAAAACGGGACGATTTTCTTCCCAAAGTTTCAAAACTATAGTTTGGACTATATATTGGTTAGAATCCATTCTAAAGGGGTTCAAAGCTATATTTAGACTATTATACTAATATATTGATCTTTGGTTACTTCTTGGTCACCAATTTGGTTTACATTTCATTAAATTCCCATTTGTACCAAAACGCGATGATTTTCTTCCAAAAGTTTCAACACTAAAGTTAGGACTATATATTGGTTAGAATCCATTCTAAAGGGTTTCAAAGCTATATTTAGACTATTATACTAATATATTGAACTTTGGTTACTCCTTGGTCACCAATTTGGTCTACATTTCTTCAAATTCCCATTTGTACCAAAACTCGACGATTTTCTTCCCAAAGTTTCAACACTAAAGTTAGGACTATATATTGGTTAAAATTCATTCTAAAGGGTTTCAAAGCTATATTTAGACTATTATACTAATATAATGAACTTTGGTTACTCCTTGGTCACCAATTTGGTCTACATTTCTTCAAATTCCCATTTGTACCAAAACGGGACGATTTTCTTCCCAATGTTTCAAAACTATAGTTTGGACTATATATTGGTTAGAATCCATTCTAAAAGGGTTTTTTTTGCAATATTTACACTATTATACTAATATATTGAACTTTGGTTACTTCTTGGTCACCAATTTTGTCTACATTTCTTCAAATTCCCATTTGTACAAAAAATGCGACGATTTTCTTCCAAAAGTTTCAAAACTAAAGTTAGGACTATATATTGGTTATAATCCATTCCAAAGGGGTTCAAAACTATATTTATACTATTATACTAATATATTGAACTTTGGTTACTCCTTGGTCACCAATTTGGTCTACATTTCTTCAAATTCCCATTTATACCAAAACGGGACAATTTTCTTCCCAAATTTCAAAACTATAGTTAGGACTATATATTGGTTAGAATCCATTCTAAAGGGGTTCAAAGCTATATTTAGACTATTTACTAATATATTGAACTTTGGTTACTCCTTGGTCACCAATTTGGTCTACATTTCTTCAAATTCCCATTTGTACCAAAACGGGACAATTTTCTTCTTAAAGTTTCAAAACTATAGTTAGGACTATATATTGGTTAGAATCCATTCTAAAGGGGTTCAAAGCTATATTTAGACTATTATACTAATATAATGAACTTTGGTTACTCCTTGGTCACCAATTTGGTCTACATTTCTTCAAATTCCCATTTGTACCAAAACGGGACGATTTTCTTCCCAAAGTTTCAAAACTATAGTTTGGACTATATATTGGTTAGAATCCATTCTAAAGGGGTTCAAAGCTATATTTAGACTATTATACTAATATATTGATCTTTGGTTACTTCTTGGTCACCAATTTGGTTTACATTTCATTAAATTCCCATTTGTACCAAAACGCGATGATTTTCTTCCAAAAGTTTCAACACTAAAGTTAGGACTATATATTGGTTAGAATCCATTCTAAAGGGTTTCAAAGCTATATTTAGACTATTATACTAATATATTGAACTTTGGTTACTCCTTGGTCACCAATTTGGTCTACATTTCTTCAAATTCCCATTTGTACCAAAACTCGACGATTTTCTTCCCAAAGTTTCAACACTAAAGTTAGGACTATATATTGGTTAAAATTCATTCTAAAGGGTTTCAAAGCTATATTTAGACTATTATACTAATATAATGAACTTTGGTTACTCCTTGGTCACCAATTTGGTCTACATTTCTTCAAATTCCCATTTGTACCAAAACGGGACGATTTTCTTCCCAATGTTTCAAAACTATAGTTTGGACTATATATTGGTTAGAATCCATTCTAAAAGGGTTTTTTTTGCAATATTTACACTATTATACTAATATATTGAACTTTGGTTACTTCTTGGTCACCAATTTTGTCTACATTTCTTCAAATTCCCATTTGTACAAAAAATGCGACGATTTTCTTCCAAAAGTTTCAAAACTAAAGTTAGGACTATATATTGGTTATAATCCATTCCAAAGGGGTTCAAAACTATATTTATACTATTATACTAATATATTGAACTTTGGTTACTCCTTGGTCACCAATTTGGTCTACATTTCTTCAAATTCCCATTTATACCAAAACGGGACAATTTTCTTCCCAAATTTCAAAACTATAGTTAGGACTATATATTGGTTAGAATCCATTCTAAAGGGGTTCAAAGCTATATTTAGACTATTTACTAATATATTGAACTTTGGTTACTCCTTGGTCACCAATTTGGTCTACATTTCTTCAAATTCCCATTTGTACCAAAACGGGACAATTTTCTTCTTAAAGTTTCAAAACTATAGTTAGGACTATATATTGGTTAGAATCCATTCTAAAGGGGTTCAAAGCTATATTTAGACTATTATACTAATATAATGAACTTTGGTTACTCCTTGGTCACCAATTTGGTCTACATTTCTTCAAATTCCCATTTGTACCAAAACGGGACGATTTTCTTCCCAAAGTTTCAAAACTATAGTTTGGACTATATATTGGTTAGAATCCATTCTAAAGGGGTTCAAAGCTATATTTAGACTATTATACTAATATATTGATCTTTGGTTACTCCTTGGTCACCAATTTGGTTTACATTTCATTAAATTCCCATTTGTACCAAAACGCGATGATTTTCTTCCAAAAGTTTCAACACTAAAGTTAGGACTATATATTGGTTAGAATCCATTCTAAAGGGTTTCAAAGCTATATTTAGACTATTATACTAATATATTGAACTTTGGTTACTCCTTGGTCACCAATTTGGTCTACATTTCTTCAAATTCCCATTTGTACCAAAACTCGACGATTTTCTTCCCAAAGTTTCAACACTAAAGTTAGGACTATATATTGGTTAAAATTCATTCTAAAGGGTTTCAAAGCTATATTTAGACTATTATACTAATATAATGAACTTTGGTTACTCCTTGGTCACCAATTTGGTCTACATTTCTTCAAATTCCCATTTGTACCAAAACGGGACGATTTTCTTCCCAAAGTTTCAAAACTATAGTTTGGACTATATATTGGTTAGAATCCATTCTAAAAGGGTTTTTTTTGCAATATTTAGACTATTATACTAATATATTGAACTTTGGTTACTTCTTGGTCACCAATTTTGTCTACATTTCTTCAAATTCCCATTTGTACCAAAAATGCGACGATTTTCTTCCAAAAGTTTCAAAACTAAAGTTAGGACTATATATTGGTTATAATCCATTCCAAAGGGGTTCAAAACTATATTTATACTATTATACTAATATATTGAACTTTGGTTACTCCTTGGTCACCAATTTGGTCTACATTTCTTCAAATTCCCATTTATACCAAAACGGGACAATTTTCTTCCCAAATTTCAAAACTATAGTTAGGACTATATATTGGTTAGAATCCATTCTAAAGGGGTTCAAAGCTATATTTAGACTATTTACTAATATATTGAACTTTGGTTACTCCTTGGTCACCAATTTGGTCTACATTTCTTCAAATTCCCATTTGTACCAAAACGGGACAATTTTCTTCTTAAAGTTTCAAAACTATAGTTAGGACTATATATTGGTTAGAATCCATTCTAAAGGGGTTCAAAGCTATATTTAGACTATTATACTAATATAATGAACGTTGGTTACTCCTTGGTCACCAATTTGGTCTACATTTCTTCAAATTCCCATTTGTACCAAAACGGGACGATTTTCTTCCCAAAGTTTCAAAACTATAGTTTGGACTATATATTGGTTAGAATCCATTCTAAAGGGGTTCAAAGCTATATTTAGACTATTATACTAATATATTGATCTTTGGTTACTCCTTGGTCACCAATTTGGTTTACATTTCATTAAATTCCCATTTGTACCAAAACGCGATGATTTTCTTCCAAAAGTTTCAACACTAAAGTTAGGACTATATATTGGTTAGAATCCATTCTAAAGGGTTTCAAAGCTATATTTAGACTATTATACTAATATATTGAACTTTGGTTACTCCTTGGTCACCAATTTGGTCTACATTTCTTCAAATTCCCATTTGTACCAAAACTCGACGATTTTCTTCCCAAAGTTTCAACACTAAAGTTAGGACTATATATTGGTTAAAATTCATTCTAAAGGGTTTCAAAGCTATATTTAGACTATTATACTAATATAATGAACTTTGGTTACTCCTTGGTCACCAATTTGGTCTACATTTCTTCAAATTCCCATTTGTACCAAAACGGGACAATTTTCTTCTTAAAGTTTCAAAACTATAGTTAGGACTATATATTGGTTAGAATCCATTCTAAAGGGGTTCAAAGCTATATTTAGACTATTATACTAATATAATGAACTTTGGTTACTCCTTGGTCACCAATTTGGTCTACATTTCTTCAAATTCCCATTTGTACCAAAACGGGACGATTTTCTTCCCAAAGTTTCAAAACTATAGTTTGGACTATATATAGGTTAGAATCCATTCTAAAGGGGTTCAAAGCTATATTTAGACTATTATACTAATATATTGATCTTTGGTTACTCCTTGGTCACCAATTTGGTTTACATTTCATTAAATTCCCATTTGTACCAAAACGCGATGATTTTCTTCCAAAAGTTTCAACACTAAAGTTAGGACTATATATTGGTTAGAATCCATTCTAAAGGGTTTCAAAGCTATATTTAGACTATTATACTAATATATTGAACTTTGGTTACTCCTTGGTCACCAATTTGGTCTACATTTCTTCAAATTCCCATTTGTACCAAAACTCGACGATTTTCTTCCCAAAGTTTCAACACTAAAGTTAGGACTATATATTGGTTAAAATTCATTCTAAAGGGTTTCAAAGCTATATTTAGACTATTATACTAATATAATGAACTTTGGTTACTCCTTGGTCACCAATTTGGTCTACATTTCTTCAAATTCCCATTTGTACCAAAACGGGACGATTTTCTTCCCAATGTTTCAAAACTATAGTTTGGACTATATATTGGTTAGAATCCATTCTAAAAGGGTTTTTTTTGCAATATTTACACTATTATACTAATATATTGAACTTTGGTTACTTCTTGGTCACCAATTTTGTCTACATTTCTTCAAATTCCCATTTGTACAAAAAATGCGACGATTTTCTTCCAAAAGTTTCAAAACTAAAGTTAGGACTATATATTGGTTATAATCCATTCCAAAGGGGTTCAAAACTATATTTATACTATTATACTAATATATTGAACTTTGGTTACTCCTTGGTCACCAATTTGGTCTACATTTCTTCAAATTCCCATTTATACCAAAACGGGACAATTTTCTTCCCAAATTTCAAAACTATAGTTAGGACTATATATTGGTTAGAATCCATTCTAAAGGGGTTCAAAGCTATATTTAGACTATTTACTAATATATTGAACTTTGGTTACTCCTTGGTCACCAATTTGGTCTACATTTCTTCAAATTCCCATTTGTACCAAAACGGGACAATTTTCTTCTTAAAGTTTCAAAACTATAGTTAGGACTATATATTGGTTAGAATCCATTCTAAAGGGGTTCAAAGCTATATTTAGACTATTATACTAATATATTGATCTTTGGTTACTCCTTGGTCACCAATTTGGTTTACATTTCATTAAATTCCCATTTGTACCAAAACGCGATGATTTTCTTCCAAAAGTTTCAACACTAAAGTTAGGACTATATATTGGTTAGAATCCATTCTAAAGGGTTTCAAAGCTATATTTAGACTATTATACTAATATATTGAACTTTGGTTACTCCTTGGTCACCAATTTGGTCTACATTTCTTCAAATTCCCATTTGTACCAAAACTCGACGATTTTCTTCCCAAAGTTTCAACACTAAAGTTAGGACTATATATTGGTTAAAATTCATTCTAAAGGGTTTCAAAGCTATATTTAGACTATTATACTAATATAATGAACTTTGGTTACTCCTTGGTCACCAATTTGGTCTACATTTCTTCAAATTCCCATTTGTACCAAAACGGGACAATTTTCTTCTTAAAGTTTCAAAACTATAGTTAGGACTATATATTGGTTAGAATCCATTCTAAAGGGGTTCAAAGCTATATTTAGACTATTATACTAATATAATGAACTTTGGTTACTCCTTGGTCACCAATTTGGTCTACATTTCTTCAAATTCCCATTTGTACCAAAACGGGACGATTTTCTTCCCAAAGTTTCAAAACTATAGTTTGGACTATATATAGGTTAGAATCCATTCTAAAGGGGTTCAAAGCTATATTTAGACTATTATACTAATATATTGATCTTTGGTTACTCCTTGGTCACCAATTTGGTTTACATTTCATTAAATTCCCATTTGTACCAAAACGCGATGATTTTCTTCCAAAAGTTTCAACACTAAAGTTAGGACTATATATTGGTTAGAATCCATTCTAAAGGGTTTCAAAGCTATATTTAGACTATTATACTAATATATTGAACTTTGGTTACTCCTTGGTCACCAATTTGGTCTACATTTCTTCAAATTCCCATTTGTACCAAAACTCGACGATTTTCTTCCCAAAGTTTCAACACTAAAGTTAGGACTATATATTGGTTAAAATTCATTCTAAAGGGTTTCAAAGCTATATTTAGACTATTATACTAATATAATGAACTTTGGTTACTCCTTGGTCACCAATTTGGTCTACATTTCTTCAAATTCCCATTTGTACCAAAACGGGACGATTTTCTTCCCAAAGTTTCAAAACTATAGTTTGGACTATATATTGGTTAGAATCCATTCTAAAAGGGTTTTTTTTGCAATATTTAGACTATTATACTAATATATTGAACTTTGGTTACTTCTTGGTCACCAATTTTGTCTACATTTCTTCAAATTCCCATTTGTACCAAAAATGCGACGATTTTCTTCCAAAAGTTTCAAAACTAAAGTTAGGACTATATATTGGTTATAATCCATTCCAAAGGGGTTCAAAACTATATTTATACTATTATACTAATATATTGAACTTTGGTTACTCCTTGGTCACCAATTTGGTCTACATTTCTTCAAATTCCCATTTATACCAAAACGGGACAATTTTCTTCCCAAATTTCAAAACTATAGTTAGGACTATATATTGGTTAGAATCCATTCTAAAGGGGTTCAAAGCTATATTTAGACTATTTACTAATATATTGAACTTTGGTTACTCCTTGGTCACCAATTTGGTCTACATTTCTTCAAATTCCCATTTGTACCAAAACGGGACAATTTTCTTCTTAAAGTTTCAAAACTATAGTTAGGACTATATATTGGTTAGAATCCATTCTAAAGGGGTTCAAAGCTATATTTAGACTATTATACTAATATAATGAACGTTGGTTACTCCTTGGTCACCAATTTGGTCTACATTTCTTCAAATTCCCATTTGTACCAAAACGGGACGATTTTCTTCCCAAAGTTTCAAAACTATAGTTTGGACTATATATTGGTTAGAATCCATTCTAAAGGGGTTCAAAGCTATATTTAGACTATTATACTAATATATTGATCTTTGGTTACTCCTTGGTCACCAATTTGGTTTACATTTCATTAAATTCCCATTTGTACCAAAACGCGATGATTTTCTTCCAAAAGTTTCAACACTAAAGTTAGGACTATATATTGGTTAGAATCCATTCTAAAGGGTTTCAAAGCTATATTTAGACTATTATACTAATATATTGAACTTTGGTTACTCCTTGGTCACCAATTTGGTCTACATTTCTTCAAATTCCCATTTGTACCAAAACTCGACGATTTTCTTCCCAAAGTTTCAACACTAAAGTTAGGACTATATATTGGTTAAAATTCATTCTAAAGGGTTTCAAAGCTATATTTAGACTATTATACTAATATAATGAACTTTGGTTACTCCTTGGTCACCAATTTGGTCTACATTTCTTCAAATTCCCATTTGTACCAAAACGGGACAATTTTCTTCTTAAAGTTTCAAAACTATAGTTAGGACTATATATTGGTTAGAATCCATTCTAAAGGGGTTCAAAGCTATATTTAGACTATTATACTAATATAATGAACTTTGGTTACTCCTTGGTCACCAATTTGGTCTACATTTCTTCAAATTCCCATTTGTACCAAAACGGGACGATTTTCTTCCCAAAGTTTCAAAACTATAGTTTGGACTATATATAGGTTAGAATCCATTCTAAAGGGGTTCAAAGCTATATTTAGACTATTATACTAATATATTGATCTTTGGTTACTCCTTGGTCACCAATTTGGTTTACATTTCATTAAATTCCCATTTGTACCAAAACGCGATGATTTTCTTCCAAAAGTTTCAACACTAAAGTTAGGACTATATATTGGTTAGAATCCATTCTAAAGGGTTTCAAAGCTATATTTAGACTATTATACTAATATATTGAACTTTGGTTACTCCTTGGTCACCAATTTGGTCTACATTTCTTCAAATTCCCATTTGTACCAAAACTCGACGATTTTCTTCCCAAAGTTTCAACACTAAAGTTAGGACTATATATTGGTTAAAATTCATTCTAAAGGGTTTCAAAGCTATATTTAGACTATTATACTAATATAATGAACTTTGGTTACTCCTTGGTCACCAATTTGGTCTACATTTCTTCAAATTCCCATTTGTACCAAAACGGGACGATTTTCTTCCCAATGTTTCAAAACTATAGTTTGGACTATATATTGGTTAGAATCCATTCTAAAAGGGTTTTTTTTGCAATATTTACACTATTATACTAATATATTGAACTTTGGTTACTTCTTGGTCACCAATTTTGTCTACATTTCTTCAAATTCCCATTTGTACAAAAAATGCGACGATTTTCTTCCAAAAGTTTCAAAACTAAAGTTAGGACTATATATTGGTTATAATCCATTCCAAAGGGGTTCAAAACTATATTTATACTATTATACTAATATATTGAACTTTGGTTACTCCTTGGTCACCAATTTGGTCTACATTTCTTCAAATTCCCATTTATACCAAAACGGGACAATTTTCTTCCCAAATTTCAAAACTATAGTTAGGACTATATATTGGTTAGAATCCATTCTAAAGGGGTTCAAAGCTATATTTAGACTATTTACTAATATATTGAACTTTGGTTACTCCTTGGTCACCAATTTGGTCTACATTTCTTCAAATTCCCATTTGTACCAAAACGGGACAATTTTCTTCTTAAAGTTTCAAAACTATAGTTAGGACTATATATTGGTTAGAATCCATTCTAAAGGGGTTCAAAGCTATATTTAGACTATTATACTAATATATTGATCTTTGGTTACTCCTTGGTCACCAATTTGGTTTACATTTCATTAAATTCCCATTTGTACCAAAACGCGATGATTTTCTTCCAAAAGTTTCAACACTAAAGTTAGGACTATATATTGGTTAGAATCCATTCTAAAGGGTTTCAAAGCTATATTTAGACTATTATACTAATATATTGAACTTTGGTTACTCCTTGGTCACCAATTTGGTCTACATTTCTTCAAATTCCCATTTGTACCAAAACTCGACGATTTTCTTCCCAAAGTTTCAACACTAAAGTTAGGACTATATATTGGTTAAAATTCATTCTAAAGGGTTTCAAAGCTATATTTAGACTATTATACTAATATAATGAACTTTGGTTACTCCTTGGTCACCAATTTGGTCTACATTTCTTCAAATTCCCATTTGTACCAAAACGGGACAATTTTCTTCTTAAAGTTTCAAAACTATAGTTAGGACTATATATTGGTTAGAATCCATTCTAAAGGGGTTCAAAGCTATATTTAGACTATTATACTAATATAATGAACTTTGGTTACTCCTTGGTCACCAATTTGGTCTACATTTCTTCAAATTCCCATTTGTACCAAAACGGGACGATTTTCTTCCCAAAGTTTCAAAACTATAGTTTGGACTATATATAGGTTAGAATCCATTCTAAAGGGGTTCAAAGCTATATTTAGACTATTATACTAATATATTGATCTTTGGTTACTCCTTGGTCACCAATTTGGTTTACATTTCATTAAATTCCCATTTGTACCAAAACGCGATGATTTTCTTCCAAAAGTTTCAACACTAAAGTTAGGACTATATATTGGTTAGAATCCATTCTAAAGGGTTTCAAAGCTATATTTAGACTATTATACTAATATATTGAACTTTGGTTACTCCTTGGTCACCAATTTGGTCTACATTTCTTCAAATTCCCATTTGTACCAAAACTCGACGATTTTCTTCCCAAAGTTTCAACACTAAAGTTAGGACTATATATTGGTTAAAATTCATTCTAAAGGGTTTCAAAGCTATATTTAGACTATTATACTAATATAATGAACTTTGGTTACTCCTTGGTCACCAATTTGGTCTACATTTCTTCAAATTCCCATTTGTACCAAAACGGGACGATTTTCTTCCCAATGTTTCAAAACTATAGTTTGGACTATATATTGGTTAGAATCCATTCTAAAAGGGTTTTTTTTGCAATATTTACACTATTATACTAATATATTGAACTTTGGTTACTTCTTGGTCACCAATTTTGTCTACATTTCTTCAAATTCCCATTTGTACAAAAAATGCGACGATTTTCTTCCAAAAGTTTCAAAACTAAAGTTAGGACTATATATTGGTTATAATCCATTCCAAAGGGGTTCAAAACTATATTTATACTATTATACTAATATATTGAACTTTGGTTACTCCTTGGTCACCAATTTGGTCTACATTTCTTCAAATTCCCATTTATACCAAAACGGGACAATTTTCTTCCCAAATTTCAAAACTATAGTTAGGACTATATATTGGTTAGAATCCATTCTAAAGGGGTTCAAAGCTATATTTAGACTATTTACTAATATATTGAACTTTGGTTACTCCTTGGTCACCAATTTGGTCTACATTTCTTCAAATTCCCATTTGTACCAAAACGGGACAATTTTCTTCTTAAAGTTTCAAAACTATAGTTAGGACTATATATTGGTTAGAATCCATTCTAAAGGGGTTCAAAGCTATATTTAGACTATTATACTAATATAATGAACTTTGGTTACTCCTTGGTCACCAATTTGGTCTACATTTCTTCAAATTCCCATTTGTACCAAAACGGGACGATTTTCTTCCCAAAGTTTCAAAACTATAGTTTGGACTATATATTGGTTAGAATCCATTCTAAAGGGGTTCAAAGCTATATTTAGACTATTATACTAATATATTGATCTTTGGTTACTCCTTGGTCACCAATTTGGTTTACATTTCATCAAATTCCCATTTGTACCAAAACGCGACGATTTTCTTCCAAAAGTTTCAACACTAAAGTTAGGACTATATATTGGTTAGAATCCATTCTAAAGGGTTTCAAAGCTATATTTAGACTATTATACTAATATATTGAACTTTGGTTACTCCTTGGTCACCAATTTGGTCTACATTTCTTCAAATTCCCATTTGTACCAAAACTCGACGATTTTCTTCCCAAAGTTTCAACACTAAAGTTAGGACTATATATTGGTTAAAATTCATTCTAAAGGGTTTCAAAGCTATATTTAGACTATTATACTAATATAATGAACTTTGGTTACTCCTTGGTCACCAATTTGGTCTACATTTCTTCAAATTCCCATTTGTACCAAAACGGGACGATTTTCTTCCCAAAGTTTCAAAACTATAGTTTGGACTATATATTGGTTAGAATCCATTCTAAAAGGGTTTTTTTTGCAATATTTAGACTATTATACTAATATATTGAACTTTGGTTACTTCTTGGTCACCAATTTTGTCTACATTTCTTCAAATTCCCATTTGTACCAAAAATGCGACGATTTTCTTCCAAAAGTTTCAAAACTAAAGTTAGGACTATATATTGGTTATAATCCATTCCAAAGGGGTTCAAAACTATATTTATACTATTATACTAATATATTGAACTTTGGTTACTCCTTGGTCACCAATTTGGTCTACATTTCTTCAAATTCCCATTTATACCAAAACGGGACAATTTTCTTCCCAAATTTCAAAACTATAGTTAGGACTATATATTGGTTAGAATCCATTCTAAAGGGGTTCAAAGCTATATTTAGACTATTTACTAATATATTGAACTTTGGTTACTCCTTGGTCACCAATTTGGTCTACATTTCTTCAAATTCCCATTTGTACCAAAACGGGACAATTTTCTTCTTAAAGTTTCAAAACTATAGTTAGGACTATATATTGGTTAGAATCCATTCTAAAGGGGTTCAAAGCTATATTTAGACTATTTACTAATATATTGAACTTTGGTTACTCCTTGGTCACCAATTTGGTCTACATTTCTTCAAATTCCCATTTGTACCAAAACGGGACAATTTTCTTCTTAAAGTTTCAAAACTATAGTTAGGACTATATATTGGTTAGAATCCATTCTAAAGGGGTTCAAAGCTATATTTAGACTATTATACTAATATAATGAACTTTGGTTACTCCTTGGTCACCAATTTGGTCTACATTTCTTCAAATTCCCATTTGTACCAAAACGGGACGATTTTCTTCCCAAAGTTTCAAAACTATAGTTTGGACTATATATTGGTTAGAATCCATTCTAAAGGGGTTCAAAGCTATATTTAGACTATTATACTAATATATTGATCTTTGGTTACTCCTTGGTCACCAATTTGGTTTACATTTCATTAAATTCCCATTTGTACCAAAACGCGATGATTTTCTTCCAAAAGTTTCAACACTAAAGTTAGGACTATATATTGGTTAGAATCCATTCTAAAGGGTTTCAAAGCTATATTTAGACTATTATACTAATATATTGAACTTTGGTTACTCCTTGGTCACCAATTTGGTCTACATTTCTTCAAATTCCCATTTGTACCAAAACTCGACGATTTTCTTCCCAAAGTTTCAAAACTATAGTTTGGACTATATATTGGTTAGAATCCATTCTAAAAGGGTTTTTTTTGCAATATTTAGACTATTATACTAATATATTGAACTTTGGTTACTCCTTGGTCACCAATTTGGTCTACATTTCTTCAAATTCCCATTTATACCAAAACGGGACAATTTTCTTCCCAAATTTCAAAACTATAGTTAGGACTATATATTGGTTAGAATCCATTCTAAAGGGGTTCAAAGCTATATTTAGACTATTTACTAATATATTGAACTTTGGTTACTCCTTGGTCACCAATTTGGTCTACATTTCTTCAAATTCCCATTTGTACCAAAACGGGACAATTTTCTTCTTAAAGTTTCAAAACTATAGTTAGGACTATATATTGGTTAGAATCCATTCTAAAGGGGTTCAAAGCTATATTTAGACTATTATACTAATATAATGAACTTTGGTTACTCCTTGGTCACCAATTTGGTCTACATTTCTTCAAATTCCCATTTGTACCAAAACGGGACGATTTTCTTCCCAAAGTTTCAAAACTATAGTTTGGACTATATATTGGTTAGAATCCATTCTAAAGGGGTTCAAAGCTATATTTAGACTATTATACTAATATATTGATCTTTGGTTACTCCTTGGTCACCAATTTGGTTTACATTTCATTAAATTCCCATTTGTACCAAAACGCGATGATTTTCTTCCAAAAGTTTCAACACTAAAGTTAGGACTATATATTGGTTAGAATCCATTCTAAAGGGTTTCAAAGCTATATTTAGACTATTATACTAATATATTGAACTTTGGTTACTCCTTGGTCACCAATTTGGTCTACATTTCTTCAAATTCCCATTTGTACCAAAACTCGACGATTTTCTTCCCAAAGTTTCAACACTAAAGTTAGGACTATATATTGGTTAAAATTCATTCTAAAGGGTTTCAAAGCTATATTTAGACTATTATACTAATATAATGAACTTTGGTTACTCCTTGGTCACCAATTTGGTCTACATTTCATCAAATTCCCATTTGTACCAAAACGGGACGATTTTCTTCCCAAAGTTTCAAAACTATAGTTTGGACTATATATTGGTTAGAATCCATTCTAAAAGGGTTTTTTTTGCAATATTTAGACTATTATACTAATATATTGAACTTTGGTTACTTCTTGGTCACCAATTTTGTCTACATTTCTTCAAATTCCCATTTGTACCAAAAATGCGACGATTTTCTTCCAAAAGTTTCAAAACTAAAGTTAGGACTATATATTGGTTATAATCCATTCCAAAGGGGTTCAAAACTATATTTATACTATTATACTAATATATTGAACTTTGGTTACTCCTTGGTCACCAATTTGGTCTACATTTCTTCAAATTCCCATTTATACCAAAACGGGACAATTTTCTTCCCAAATTTCAAAACTATAGTTAGGACTATATATTGGTTAGAATCCATTCTAAAGGGGTTCAAAGCTATATTTAGACTATTTACTAATATATTGAACTTTGGTTACTCCTTGGTCACCAATTTGGTCTACATTTCTTCAAATTCCCATTTGTACCAAAACGGGACAATTTTCTTCTTAAAGTTTCAAAACTATAGTTAGGACTATATATTGGTTAGAATCCATTCTAAAGGGGTTCAAAGCTATATTTAGACTATTATACTAATATAATGAACTTTGGTTACTCCTTGGTCACCAATTTGGTCTACATTTCTTCAAATTCCCATTTGTACCAAAACGGGACGATTTTCTTCCCAAAGTTTCAAAACTATAGTTTGGACTATATATTGGTTAGAATCCATTCTAAAGGGGTTCAAAGCTATATTTAGACTATTATACTAATATATTGATCTTTGGTTACTCCTTGGTCACCAATTTGGTTTACATTTCATTAAATTCCCATTTGTACCAAAACGCGATGATTTTCTTCCAAAAGTTTCAACACTAAAGTTAGGACTATATATTGGTTAGAATCCATTCTAAAGGGTTTCAAAGCTATATTTAGACTATTATACTAATATATTGAACTTTGGTTACTCCTTGGTCACCAATTTGGTCTACATTTCTTCAAATTCCCATTTGTACCAAAACTCGACGATTTTCTTCCCAAAGTTTCAACACTAAAGTTAGGACTATATATTGGTTAAAATTCATTCTAAAGGGTTTCAAAGCTATATTTAGACTATTATACTAATATAATGAACTTTGGTTACTCCTTGGTCACCAATTTGGTCTACATTTCTTCAAATTCCCATTTGTACCAAAACGGGACGATTTTCTTCCCAAAGTTTCAAAACTATAGTTTGGACTATATATTGGTTAGAATCCATTCTAAAAGGGTTTTTTTTGCAATATTTAGACTATTATACTAATATATTGAACTTTGGTTACTTCTTGGTCACCAATTTTGTCTACATTTCTTCAAATTCCCATTTGTACCAAAAATGCGACGATTTTCTTCCAAAAGTTTCAAAACTAAAGTTAGGACTATATATTGGTTATAATCCATTCCAAAGGGGTTCAAAACTATATTTATACTATTATACTAATATATTGAACTTTGGTTACTCCTTGGTCACCAATTTGGTCTACATTTCTTCAAATTCCCATTTATACCAAAACGGGACAATTTTCTTCCCAAATTTCAAAACTATAGTTAGGACTATATATTGGTTAGAATCCATTCTAAAGGGGTTCAAAGCTATATTTAGACTATTTACTAATATATTGAACTTTGGTTACTCCTTGGTCACCAATTTGGTCTACATTTCTTCAAATTCCCATTTGTACCAAAACGGGACAATTTTCTTCTTAAAGTTTCAAAACTATAGTTAGGACTATATATTGGTTAGAATCCATTCTAAAGGGGTTCAAAGCTATATTTAGACTATTATACTAATATAATGAACTTTGGTTACTCCTTGGGCACCAATTTGGTCTACATTTCTTCAAATTCCCATTTGTACCAAAACGGGACGATTTTCTTCCCAAAGTTTCAAAACTATAGTTTGGACTATATATTGGTTAGAATCCATTCTAAAGGGGTTCAAAGCTATATTTAGACTATTATACTAATATATTGATCTTTGGTTACTCCTTGGTCACCAATTTGGTTTACATTTCATTAAATTCCCATTTGTACCAAAACGCGATGATTTTCTTCCAAAAGTTTCAACACTAAAGTTAGGACTATATATTGGTTAGAATCCATTCTAAAGGGTTTCAAAGCTATATTTAGACTATTATACTAATATATTGAACTTTGGTTACTCCTTGGTCACCAATTTGGTCTACATTTCTTCAAATTCCCATTTGTACCAAAACTCGACGATTTTCTTCCCAAAGTTTCAAAACTATAGTTTGGACTATATATTGGTTAGAATCCATTCTAAAAGGGTTTTTTTTGCAATATTTAGACTATTATACTAATATATTGAACTTTGGTTACTTCTTGGTCACCAATTTTGTCTACATTTCTTCAAATTCCCATTTGTACCAAAAATGCGACGATTTTCTTCCAAAAGTTTCAAAACTAAAGTTAGGACTATATATTGGTTATAATCCATTCCAAAGGGGTTCAAAACTATATTTATACTATTATACTAATATATTGAACTTTGGTTACTCCTTGGTCACCAATTTGGTCTAAATTTCTTCAAATTCCCATTTATACCAAAACGAGACGATTTTCTTCTTAAATTTCAAAACTATAGTTAGGACTATATATTGGTTAGAATCCATTCTATAGGGGTTCAAAGCTATATTTAAACTATTATACTAATATAATGAACTTTGGTTACTCCTTGGTCACCAATTTGGTCTACATTTCTTCAAATTCCCATTTGTACCAAAACGGGACGATTTTCTTCCCAAAGTTTCAAAACAATAGTTTGGACTATATATTGGTTAGAATCCATTCTAAAGGGGTTCAAAGCTATATTTACACTATTATACTAATATATTGATCTTTGGTTACTCCTTGGTAACCAATTTGGTTTACATTTCATGAAATTCCCATTTGTACCAAAACGCGATGATTTTCTTCTAAAAGTTTCAACACTAAAGTTAGGACTATATATTGGTTAGAATCCATTCTAAAGGGTTTCAAAGCAATATTTAGACTATTATACTAATATATTGAACTTTGGTTACTCCTTGGTCACCAATTTGGTCTACATTTCTTCAAATTCCCATTTATACCAAAACGGGACGATTTTCTTCTTTAATTTCAAAACTATAGTTAGGACTATATATTGGTTAAAATTCATTCTAAACGGGTTCAAAGCTATATTTAGACTATTATACTAATATAATGAACTTTGGTTATTCCTTGGTCACCAATTTGGTCTACATTTCTTCAAATTCCCATTTATACCAAAACGGGACGATTTTCTTCCCAAATTTCAAAACTATAGTTAGGACTATATATTGGTTAGAATCCATTCTAAAGGGGTTCAAAGCTATATTTAGACTATTATACTAATATAATGAACTTTGGTTACTCCTTGGTCACCAATTTGGTCTACATTTCTTCAAATTCCCATTTATACCAAAACGGGACGATTTTCTTCCCAAATTTCAAAACTATAGTTAGGACTATATATTGGTTAGAATCCATTCTAAAGGGGTTCAAAGCTATATTTAGACTATTATACTAATATATTGATCTTTGGTTACTCCTTGGTCACCAATTTGGTCTACATTTCTTCAAATTCCCATTTGTACCAAAACGGGACGATTTTCTTCTTTAATTTCAAAACTATAGTTAGGACTATATATTGGTTAAAATTCATTCTAAACGGGTTCAAAGCTATATTTAGACTATTATACTAATATAATGAACTTTGGTTATTCCTTGGTCACCAATTTGGTCTACATTTCTTCAAATTCCCATTTATACCAAAACGGGACGATTTTCTTCCCAAATTTCAAAACTATAGTTAGGACTATATATTGGTTAGAATCCATTCTAAAGGGGTTCAAAGCTATATTTAGACTATTATACTAATATATTGATCTTTGGTTACTCCTTGGTCACCAATTTGGTCTACATTTCTTCAAATTCCCATTTGTACCAAAACGCGACGATTTTCTTCCTAAAGTTTCAACACTAAAGTTAGGACTATATATTGGTTAAAATTCATTCTAAAGGGGTTCAAAGCTATATTTAGACTATTATACTAATATAATGAACTTTGGTTACTCCTTGGTCACCAATTTGGTCTAAATTTCTTCAAATTCCCATTTATACCAAAACGAGACGATTTTCTTCTTAAATTTCAAAACTATAGTTAGGACTATATATTGGTTAGAATCCATTCTATAGGGGTTCAAAGCTATATTTAAACTATTATACTAATATAATGAACTTTGGTTACTCCTTGGTCACCAATTTGGTCTACATTTCTTCAAATTCCCATTTGTACCAAAACGGGACGATTTTCTTCCCAAAGTTTCAAAACAATAGTTTGGACTATATATTGGTTAGAATCCATTCTAAAGGGGTTCAAAGCTATATTTACACTATTATACTAATATATTGATCTTTGGTTACTCCTTGGTAACCAATTTGGTTTACATTTCATGAAATTCCCATTTGTACCAAAACGCGATGATTTTCTTCTAAAAGTTTCAACACTAAAGTTAGGACTATATATTGGTTAGAATCCATTCTAATGGGTTTCAAAGCAATATTTAGACTATTATACTAATATATTGAACTTTGGTTACTCCTTGGTCACCAATTTGGTCTACATTTCTTCAAATTCCCATTTATACCAAAACGGGACGATTTTCTTCTTTAATTTCAAAACTATAGTTAGGACTATATATTGGTTAAAATTCATTCTAAACGGGTTCAAAGCTATATTTAGACTATTATACTAATATAATGAACTTTGGTTATTCCTTGGTCACCAATTTGGTCTACATTTCTTCAAATTCCCATTTATACCAAAACGGGACGATTTTCTTCCCAAATTTCAAAACTATAGTTAGGACTATATATTGGTTAGAATCCATTCTAAAGGGGTTCAAAGCTATATTTAGACTATTATACTAATATATTGATCTTTGGTTACTCCTTGGTCACCAATTTGGTCTACATTTCTTCAAATTCCCATTTGTACCAAAACGCGACGATTTTCTTCCTAAAGTTTCAACACTAAAGTTAGGACTATATATTGGTTAAAATTCATTCTAAAGGGGTTCAAAGCTATATTTAGACTATTATACTAATATAATGAACTTTGGTTACTCCTTGGTCACCAATTTGGTCTACATTTCTTCAAATTCCCATTTATACCAAAACGGGACGATTTTCTTCCCAAATTTCAAAACTATAGTTAGGACTATATATTGGTTAGAATCCATTCTAAAGGGGTTCAAAGCTATATTTAGACTATTATACTAATATATTGATCTTTGGTTACTCCTTGGTCACCAATTTGGTCTACATTTCTTCAAATTCCCATTTGTACCAAAACGGGACGATTTTCTTCCCAAATTTCAAAACTATAGTTAGGACTATATATTGGTTAGAATCCATTATAAAGGGGTTCAAAGCTATATTTAGACTATTATACTAATATATTGATCTTTGGTTACTCCTTGGTCACCAATTTGGTCTACATTTCTTCAAATTCCCATTTGTACCAAAACGCAACGATTTTCTTCTTAAAGTTTCAAAACTATAGTTAGGACTATATATTGGTTAGAATCCATTCTAAAGGGGTTCAAAGCTATATTTAGACTATTATACTAATATAATGAACTTTGGTTACTCCTTGGTCACCAATTTGGTCTACATTTCTTCAAATTCCCATTTGTACCAAAACGGGACGATTTTCTTCCCAAAGTTTCAAAACTATAGTTTGGACTATATATTGGTTAGAATCCATTCTAAAGGGGTTCAAAGCTATATTTAGACTATTATACTAATATATTGATCTTTGGTTACTCCTTGGTCACCAATTTGGTTTACATTTCATCAAATTCCCATTTGTACCAAAACGCGATGATTTTCTTCCAAAAGTTTCAACACTAAAGTTAGGACTATATATTGGTTAAAATTCATTCTAAATGGTTTCAAAGCTATATTTAGACTATTATACTAATATATTGATCTTTGGTTACTCCTTGGTCACCAATTTGGTTTACATTTCATCAAATTCCCATTTGTACCAAAACGCGACAATTTTCTTCCCAAATTTCAAAACTATAGTTAGGACTATATATTGGTTAGAATCCATTCTAAAGGGGTTCAAAGCTATATTTAGACTATTTACTAATATATTGAACTTTGGTTACTCCTTGGTCACCAATTTGGTCTACATTTCTTCAAATTCCCATTTGTACCAAAACGGGACAATTTTCTTCTTAAAGTTTCAAAACTATAGTTAGGACTATATATTGGTTAGAATCCATTCTAAAGGGGTTCAAAGCTATATTTAGACTATTTACTAATATATTGAACTTTGGTTACTCCTTGGTCACCAATTTGGTCTACATTTCTTCAAATTCCCATTTATACCAAAACGGGACGATTTTCTTCTTTAATTTCAAAACTATAGTTAGGACTATATATTGGTTAAAATTCATTCTAAACGGGTTCAAAGCTATATTTAGACTATTATACTAATATAATGAACTTTGGTTATTCCTTGGTCACCAATTTGGTCTACATTTCTTCAAATTCCCATTTATACCAAAACGGGACGATTTTCTTCCCAAATTTCAAAACTATAGTTAGGACTATATATTGGTTAGAATCCATTCTAAAGGGGTTCAAAGCTATATTTAGACTATTATACTAATATAATGAACTTTGGTTACTCCTTGGTCACCAATTTGGTCTACATTTCTTCAAATTCCCATTTGTACCAAAACGCGACGATTTTCTTCCTAAAGTTTCAACACTAAAGTTAGGACTATATATTGGTTAAAATTCATTCTAAAGGGGTTCAAAGCTATATTTAGACTATTATACTAATATAATGAACTTTTGTTACTCCTTGGTCACCAATTTGGTCTACATTTCTTCAAATTCCCATTTATACCAAAACGGGACGATTTTCTTCCCAAATTTCAAAACTATAGTTAGGACTATATATTGGTTAGAATCCATTCTAAAGGGGTTCAAAGCTATATTTAGACTATTATACTAATATATTGATCTTTGGTTACTCCTTGGTCACCAATTTGGTCTACATTTCTTCAAATTCCCATTTGTACCAAAACGGGACGATATTCTTCCCAAATTTCAAAACTATAGTTAGGACTATATATTGGTTAGAATCCATTCTAAAGGGGTTCAAAGCTATATTTAGACTATTATACTAATATATTGATCTTTGGTTACTCCTTGGTCACCAATTTGGTCTACATTTCTTCAAATTCCCATTTGTACCAAAACGGGACGATTTTCTTCTTTAATTTCAAAACTATAGTTAGGACTATATATTGGTTAAAATTCATTCTAAACGGGTTCAAAGCTATATTTAGACTATTATACTAATATAATGAACTTTGGTTATTCCTTGGTCACCAATTTGGTCTACATTTCTTCAAATTCCCATTTATACCAAAACGGGACGATTTTCTTCCCAAATTTCAAAACTATAGTTAGGACTATATATTGGTTAGAATCCATTCTAAAGGGGTTCAAAGCTATATTTAGACTATTATACTAATATATTGATCTTTGGTTACTCCTTGGTCACCAATTTGGTCTACATTTCTTCAAATTCCCATTTGTACCAAAACGCGACGATTTTCTTCCTAAAGTTTCAACACTAAAGTTAGGACTATATATTGGTTAAAATTCATTCTAAAGGGGTTCAAAGCTATATTTAGACTATTATACTAATATAATGAACTTTGGTTACTCCTTGGTCACCAATTTGGTCTACATTTCTTCAAATTCCCATTTATACCAAAACGGGACGATTTTCTTCCCAAATTTCAAAACTATAGTTAGGACTATATATTGGTTAGAATCCATTCTAAAGGGGTTCAAAGCTATATTTAGACTATTATACTAATATATTGATCTTTGGTTACTCCTTGGTCACCAATTTGGTCTACATTTCTTCAAATTCCCATTTATACCAAAACGGGACGATTTTCTTCCCAAATTTCAAAACTATAGTTAGGACTATATATTGGTTAGAATCCATTCTAAAGGGGTTCAAAGCTATATTTAGACTATTATACTAATATATTGATCTTTGGTTACTCCTTGGTCACCAATTTGGTCTACATTTCTTCAAATTCCCATTTGTACCAAAACGCGACGATTTTCTTCTTAAAGTTTCAAAACTATAGTTAGGACTATATATTGGATAGAATCCATTCTAAAGGGGTTCAAAGCTATATTTAGACTATTATACTAATATAATGAACTTTGGTTACTCCTTGGTCACCAATTTGGTCTACATTTCTTCAAATTCCCATTTGTACCAAAACGGGACGATTTTCTTCCCAAAGTTTCAAAACTATAGTTTGGACTATATATTGGTTAGAATCCATTCTAAAGGGGTTCAAAGCTATATTTAGACTATTATACTAATATATTGATCTTTGGTTACTCCTTGGTCACCAATTTGGTTTACATTTCATTAAATTCCCATTTGTACCAAAACGCGATGATTTTCTTCCAAAAGTTTCAACACTAAAGTTAGGACTATATATTGGTTAGAATCCATTCTAAAGGGTTTCAAAGCTATATTTAGACTATTATACTAATATATTGAACTTTGGTTACTCCTTGGTCACCAATTTGGTCTACATTTCTTCAAATTCCCATTTGTACCAAAACTCGACGATTTTCTTCCCAAAGTTTCAAAACTATAGTTTGGACTATATATTGGTTAGAATCCATTCTAAAAGGGTTTTTTTTGCAATATTTAGACTATTATACTAATATATTGAACTTTGGTTACTTCTTGGTCACCAATTTTGTCTACATTTCTTCAAATTCCCATTTGTACCAAAAATGCGACGATTTTCTTCCAAAAGTTTCAAAACTAAAGTTAGGACTATATATTGGTTATAATCCATTCCAAAGGGGTTCAAAACTATATTTATACTATTATAATAATATATTGAACTTTGGTTACTCCTTGGTCACCAATTTGGTCTAAATTTCTTCAAATTCCCATTTATACCAAAACGAGACGATTTTCTTCTTAAATTTCAAAACTATAGTTAGGACTATATATTGGTTAGAATCCATTCTATAGGGGTTCAAAGCTATATTTAAACTATTATACTAATATAATGAACTTTGGTTACTCCTTGGTCACCAATTTGGTCTACATTTCTTCAAATTCCCATTTGTACCAAAACAGGACGATTTTCTTCCCAAAGTTTCAAAACAATAGTTTGGACTATATATTGGTTAGAATCCATTCTAAAGGGGTTCAAAGCTATATTTACACTATTATACTAATATATTGATCTTTGGTTACTCCTTGGTAACCAATTTGGTTTACATTTCATGAAATTCCCATTTGTACCAAAACGCGATGATTTTCTTCTAAAAGTTTCAACACTAAAGTTAGGACTATATATTGGTTAGAATCCATTCTAAAGGGTTTCAAAGCTATATTTAGACTATTATACTAATATATTGAACTTTGGTTACTCCTTGGTCACCAATTTGGTCTACATTTCTTCAAATTCCCATTTATACCAAAACGGGACGATTTTCTTCTTTAATTTCAAAACTATAGTTAGGACTATATATTGGTTAAAATTCATTCTAAACGGGTTCAAAGCTATATTTAGACTATTATACTAATATAATGAACTTTGGTTATTCCTTGGTCACCAATTTGGTCTACATTTCTTCAAATTCCCATTTATACCAAAACGGGACGATTTTCTTCCCAAATTTCAAAACTATAGTTAGGACTATATATTGGTTAGAATCCATTCTAAAGGGGTTCAAAGCTATATTTAGACTATTATACTAATATATTGATCTTTGGTTACTCCTTGGTCACCAATTTGGTCTACATTTCTTCAAATTCCCATTTGTACCAAAACGCGACGATTTTCTTCTTAAAGTTTCAAAACTATAGTTAGGACTATATATTGGATAGAATCCATTCTAAAGGGGTTCAAAGCTATATTTAGACTATTATACTAATATAATGAACTTTGGTTACTCCTTGGTCACCAATTTGGTCTACATTTCTTCAAATTCCCATTTGTACCAAAACGGGACGATTTTCTTCCCAAAGTTTCAAAACTATAGTTTGGACTATATATTGGTTAGAATCCATTCTAAAGGGGTTCAAAGCTATATTTAGACTATTATACTAATATATTGATCTTTGGTTACTCCTTGGTCACCAATTTGGTTTACATTTCATTAAATTCCCATTTGTACCAAAACGCGATGATTTTCTTCCAAAAGTTTCAACACTAAAGTTAGGACTATATATTGGTTAGAATCCATTCTAAAGGGTTTCAAAGCTATATTTAGACTATTATACTAATATATTGAACTTTGGTTACTCCTTGGTCACCAATTTGGTCTACATTTCTTCAAATTCCCATTTGTACCAAAACTCGACGATTTTCTTCCCAAAGTTTCAAAACTATAGTTTGGACTATATATTGGTTAGAATCCATTCTAAAAGGGTTTTTTTTGCAATATTTAGACTATTATACTAATATATTGAACTTTGGTTACTTCTTGGTCACCAATTTTGTCTACATTTCTTCAAATTCCCATTTGTACCAAAAATGCGACGATTTTCTTCCAAAAGTTTCAAAACTAAAGTTAGGACTATATATTGGTTATAATCCATTCCAAAGGGGTTCAAAACTATATTTATACTATTATAATAATATATTGAACTTTGGTTACTCCTTGGTCACCAATTTGGTCTAAATTTCTTCAAATTCCCATTTATACCAAAACGAGACGATTTTCTTCTTAAATTTCAAAACTATAGTTAGGACTATATATTGGTTAGAATCCATTCTATAGGGGTTCAAAGCTATATTTAAACTATTATACTAATATAATGAACTTTGGTTACTCCTTGGTCACCAATTTGGTCTACATTTCTTCAAATTCCCATTTGTACCAAAACAGGACGATTTTCTTCCCAAAGTTTCAAAACAATAGTTTGGACTATATATTGGTTAGAATCCATTCTAAAGGGGTTCAAAGCTATATTTACACTATTATACTAATATATTGATCTTTGGTTACTCCTTGGTAACCAATTTGGTTTACATTTCATGAAATTCCCATTTGTACCAAAACGCGATGATTTTCTTCTAAAAGTTTCAACACTAAAGTTAGGACTATATATTGGTTAGAATCCATTCTAAAGGGTTTCAAAGCTATATTTAGACTATTATACTAATATATTGAACTTTGGTTACTCCTTGGTCACCAATTTGGTCTACATTTCTTCAAATTCCCATTTATACCAAAACGGGACGATTTTCTTCTTTAATTTCAAAACTATAGTTAGGACTATATATTGGTTAAAATTCATTCTAAACGGGTTCAAAGCTATATTTAGACTATTATACTAATATAATGAACTTTGGTTATTCCTTGGTCACCAATTTGGTCTACATTTCTTCAAATTCCCATTTATACCAAAACGGGACGATTTTCTTCCCAAATTTCAAAACTATAGTTAGGACTATATATTGGTTAGAATCCATTCTAAAGGGGTTCAAAGCTATATTTAGACTATTATACTAATATATTGATCTTTGGTTACTCCTTGGTCACCAATTTGGTCTACATTTCTTCAAATTCCCATTTGTACCAAAACGCGACGATTTTCTTCTTAAAGTTTCAAAACTATAGTTAGGACTATATATTGGTTAGAATCCATTCTAAAGGGGTTCAAAGCTATATTTAGACTATTATACTAATATAATGAACTTTGGTTACTCCTTGGTCACCAATTTGGTCTACATTTCTTCAAATTCCCATTTGTACCAAAACGGGACGATTTTCTTCCCAAAGTTTCAAAACTATAGTTTGGACTATATATTGGTTAGAATCCATTCTAAAGGGGTTCAAAGCTATATTTAGACTATTATACTAATATATTGATCTTTGGTTACTCCTTGGTCACCAATTTGGTTTACATTTCATCAAATTTCCATTTGTACCAAAACGCGATGATTTTCTTCCAAAAGTTTCAACACTAAAGTTAGGACTATATATTGGTTAAAATTCATTCTAAATGGTTTCAAAGCTATATTTAGACTATTATACTAATATATTGATCTTTGGTTACTCCTTGGTCACCAATTTGGTTTACATTTCATCAAATTCCCATTTGTACCAAAACGCGATGATTTTCTTCCAAAAGTTTCAACACTAAAGTTAGGACTATATATTGGTTAAAATTCATTCTAAAGTGTTTCAAAGCTATATTTAGACTATTATACTAATATATTGATCTTTGGTTACTTCTTGGTCACCAATTTGGTCTACATTTCTTCAAATTCCCATTTGTACCAAAACGGGACGATTTTCTTCCCAAAGTTTCAAAACTATAGTTTGGACTATATATTGGTTAGAATCCATTCTAAAAGGGTTTTTTTTGCAATATTTAGACTATTATACTAATATATTGAACTTTGGTTACTTCTTGGTCACCAATTTTGTCTACATTTCTTCAAATTCCCATTTGTACCAAAAATGCGACGATTTTCTTCCAAAAGTTTCAAAACTAAAGTTAGGACTATATATTGGTTATAATCCATTCCAAAGGGGTTCAAAACTATATTTAGACTATTATACTAATATATTGAACTTTGGTTACTCCTTGGTCACCAATTTGGTCTAAATTTCTTCAAATTCCCATTTATACCAAAACGAGACGATTTTCTTCTTTAATTTCAAAGCTATAGTTAGGACTATATATTGGTTAGAATCCATTCTAAAGGGGTTCAAAGCTATATTTAAACTATTATACTAATATAATGAACTTTGGTTACTCCTTGGTCACCAATTTGGTCTACATTTCTTCAAATTCCCATTTGTACCAAAACGGGACGATTTTCTTCCCAAAGTTTCAAAACTATAGTTTGGACTATATATTGGTTAGAATCCATTCTAAAGGGGTTCAAAGCTATATTTAGACTATTATACTAATATATTGAACTTTGGTTACTCCTTGGTCACCAATTTGGTCTACATTTCTTCAAATTCCCATTTGTACCAAAACGCGACGATTTTCTTCCCAAAGTTTCAAAACTATAGTTTGGACTATATATTGGTTAGAATCCATTCTAAAAGGGTTTTTTTTGCAATATTTAGACTATTATACTAATATATTGAACTTTGGTTACTTCTTGGTCACCAATTTTGTCTACATTTCTTCAAATTCCCATTTGTACCAAAAATGCGACGATTTTCTTCCAAAAGTTTCAAAACTAAAGTTAGGACTATATATTGGTTATAATCCATTCCAAAGGGGTTCAAAACTATATTTAGACTATTATACTAATATATTGAACTTTGGTTACTCCTTGGTCACCAATTTGGTCTAAATTTCTTCAAATTCCCATTTATACCAAAACGAGACGATTTTCTTCTTTAATTTCAAAGCTATAGTTAGGACTATATATTGGTTAGAATCCATTCTAAAGGGGTTCAAAGCTATATTTAAACTATTATACTAATATAATGAACTTTGGTTACTCCTTGGTCACCAATTTGGTCTACATTTCTTCAAATTCCCATTTGTACCAAAACGGGACGATTTTCTTCCCAAAGTTTCAAAACTATAGTTTGGACTATATATTGGTTAGAATCCATTCTAAAGGGGTTCAAAGCTATATTTAGACTATTATACTAATATATTGAACTTTGGTTACTCCTTGGTCACCAATTTGGTCTACATTTCTTCAAATTCCCATTTGTACCAAAACGCGACGATTTTCTTCCCAAAGTTTCAACACTAAAGTTAGGACTATATATTGGTTAAAATTCATTCTAAAGGGTTTCAAAGCTATATTTAGACTATTATACTAATATAATGAACTTTGGTTACTCCTTGGTCACCAATTTGGTCTACATTTCTTCAAATTCCCATTTGTACCAAAACGGGACGATTTTCTTCCCAAAGTTTCAAAACTATAGTTTGGACTATATATTGGTTAGAATCCATTCTAAAAGGGTTTTTTTTGCAATATTTAGACTATTATACTAATATATTCAACTTTGGTTACTTCTTGGTCACCAATTTTGTCTACATTTCTTCAAATTCCCATTTGTACCAAAAATGCGACGATTTTCTTCTTTAATTTCAAAACTATAGTTAGGACTATATATTGGTTAAAATTCATTCTAAACGGGTTCAAAGCTATATTTAGACTATTATACTAATATAATGAACTTTGGTTATTCCTTGGTCACCAATTTGGTCTACATTTCTTCAAATTCCCATTTATACCAAAACGGGACGATTTTCTTCCCAAAGTTTCAAAACTAAAGTTAGGACTATATATTGGTTAGAATTCATTCTAAAGGGTTTCAAAGCTATATTTAGACTATTATACTAATATATTGAACTTTGGTTACTCCTTGGTCACCAATTTGGTCTACATTTCTTCAAATTCCCATTTATACCAAAACGGGACGATTTTCTTCTTTAATTTCAAAACTATAGTTAGGACTATATATTGGTTAAAATTCATTCTAAACGGGTTCAAAGCTATATTTAGACTATTATACTAATATAATAAACTTTGGTTATTCCTTGGTCACCAATTTGGTCTACATTTCTTCAAATTCCCATTTATACCAAAACGGGACGATTTTCTTCCCAAATTTCAAAACTATAGTTAGGACTATATATTGGTTAGAATCCATTCTAAAGGGGTTCAAAGCTATATTTAGACTATTATACTAATATATTGATCTTTGGTTACTCCTTGGTCACCAATTTGGTTTACATTTCATCAAATTTCCATTTGTACCAAAACGCGATGATTTTCTTCCAAAAGTTTCAACACTAAAGTTAGGACTATATATTGGTTAAAATTCATTCTAAATGGTTTCAAAGCTATATTTAGACTATTATACTAATATATTGATCTTTGGTTACTCCTTGGTCACCAATTTGGTTTACATTTCATCAAATTCCCATTTGTACCAAAACGCGATGATTTTCTTCCAAAAGTTTCAACACTAAAGTTAGGACTATATATTGGTTAAAATTCATTCTAAAGTGTTTCAAAGCTATATTTAGACTATTATACTAATATATTGATCTTTGGTTACTTCTTGGTCACCAATTTGGTCTACATTTCTTCAAATTCCCATTTGTACCAAAACGGGACGATTTTCTTCCCAAAGTTTCAAAACTATAGTTTGGACTATATATTGGTTAGAATCCATTCTAAAAGGGTTTTTTTTGCAATATTTAGACTATTATACTAATATATTGAACTTTGGTTACTTCTTGGTCACCAATTTTGTCTACATTTCTTCAAATTCCCATTTGTACCAAAAATGCGACGATTTTCTTCCAAAAGTTTCAAAACTAAAGTTAGGACTATATATTGGTTATAATCCATTCCAAAGGGGTTCAAAACTATATTTAGACTATTATACTAATATATTGAACTTTGGTTACTCCTTGGTCACCAATTTGGTCTAAATTTCTTCAAATTCCCATTTATACCAAAACGAGACGATTTTCTTCTTTAATTTCAAAGCTATAGTTAGGACTATATATTGGTTAGAATCCATTCTAAAGGGGTTCAAAGCTATATTTAAACTATTATACTAATATAATGAACTTTGGTTACTCCTTGGTCACCAATTTGGTCTACATTTCTTCAAATTCCCATTTGTACCAAAACGGGACGATTTTCTTCCCAAAGTTTCAAAACTATAGTTTGGACTATATATTGGTTAGAATCCATTCTAAAGGGGTTCAAAGCTATATTTAGACTATTATACTAATATATTGAACTTTGGTTACTCCTTGGTCACCAATTTGGTCTACATTTCTTCAAATTCCCATTTGTACCAAAACGCTACGATTTTCTTCCCAAAGTTTCAACACTAAAGTTAGGACTATATATTGGTTAAAATTCATTCTAAAGGGTTTCAAAGCTATATTTAGACTATTATACTAATATAATGAACTTTGGTTACTCCTTGGTCACCAATTTGGTCTACATTTCTTCAAATTCCCATTTGTACCAAAACGGGACGATTTTCTTCCCAAAGTTTCAAAACTATAGTTTGGACTATATATTGGTTAGAATCCATTCTAAAAGGGTTTTTTTTGCAATATTTAGACTATTATACTAATATATTCAACTTTGGTTACTTCTTGGTCACCAATTTTGTCTACATTTCTTCAAATTCCCATTTGTACCAAAAATGCGACGATTTTCTTCTTTAATTTCAAAACTATAGTTAGGACTATATATTGGTTAAAATTCATTCTAAACGGGTTCAAAGCTATATTTAGACTATTATACTAATATAATGAACTTTGGTTATTCCTTGGTCACCAATTTGGTCTACATTTCTTCAAATTCCCATTTATACCAAAACGGGACGATTTTCTTCCCAAAGTTTCAAAACTAAAGTTAGGACTATATATTGGTTAGAATTCATTCTAAAGGGTTTCAAAGCTATATTTAGACTATTATACTAATATATTGAACTTTGGTTACTCCTTGGTCACCAATTTGGTCTACATTTCTTCAAATTCCCATTTATACCAAAACGGGACGATTTTCTTCTTTAATTTCAAAACTATAGTTAGGACTATATATTGGTTAAAATTCATTCTAAACGGGTTCAAAGCTATATTTAGACTATTATACTAATATAATAAACTTTGGTTATTCCTTGGTCACCAATTTGGTCTACATTTCTTCAAATTCCCATTTATACCAAAACGGGACGATTTTCTTCCCAAATTTCAAAACTATAGTTAGGACTATATATTGGTTAGAATCCATTCTAAAGGGGTTCAAAGCTATATTTAGACTATTATACTAATATATTTTTCTTTGGTTACTCCTTGGTCACCAATTTGGTCTACATTTCTTCAAATTCCCATTTGTACCAAAACGCAACGATTTTCTTCTTAAAGTTTCAAAACTATAGTTAGGACTATATATTGGTTAGAATCCATTCTAAAGGGGTTCAAAGCTATATTTAGACTATTATACTAATATAATGAACTTTGGTTACTCCTTGGTCACCAATTTGGTCTACATTTCTTCAAATTCCCATTTGTACCAAAACGGGACGATTTTCTTCCCAAAGTTTCAAAACTATAGTTTGGACTATATATTGGTTAGAATCCATTCTAAAGGGGTTCAAAGCAATATTTAGACTATTATACTAATATATTGATCTTTGGTTACTCCTTGGTCACCAATTTGGTTTACATTTCATCAAATTCCCATTTGTACCAAAACGCGATGATTTTCTTCCAAAAGTTTCAACACTAAAGTTAGGACTATATATTGGTTAAAATTCATTCTAAAGGGTTTCAAAGCTATATTTAGACTATTATACTAATATATTGATCTTTGGTTACTCCTTGGTCACCAATTTGGTTTACATTTCATCAAATTCCCATTTGTACCAAAACGCGATGATTTTCTTCCAAAAGTTTCAACACTAAAGTTAGGACTATATATTGGTTAAAATTCATTCTAAAGGGTTTCAAAGCTATATTTAGACTATTATACTAATATATTGATCTTTGGTTACTTCTTGGTCACCAATTTGGTCTACATTTCTTCAAATTCCCATTTGTACCAAAACGGGACGATTTTCTTCCCAAAGTTTCAAAACTATAGTTTGGACTATATATTGGTTAGAATCCATTCTAAAAGGGTTTTTTTTGCAATATTTAGACTATTATACTAATATATTGAACTTTGGTTACTTCTTGGTCACCAATTTTGTCTACATTTCTTCAAATTCCCATTTGTACCAAAAATGCGACGATTTTCTTCCAAAAGTTTCAAAACTAAAGTTAGGACTATATATTGGTTATAATCCATTCCAAAGGGGTTCAAAACTATATTTAGACTATTATACTAATATATTGAACTTTGGTTACTCCTTGGTCACCAATTTGGTCTAAATTTCTTCAAATTCCCATTTATACCAAAACGAGACGATTTTCTTCTTTAATTTCAAAACTATAGTTAGGACTATATATTGGTTAGAATCCATTCTAAAGGGGTTCAAAGCTATATTTAAACTATTATACTAATATAATGAACTTTGGTTACTCCTTGGTCACCAATTTGGTCTACATTTCTTCAAATTCCCATTTGTACCAAAACGGGACGATTTTCTTCCCAAAGTTTCAAAACTATAGTTTGGACTATATATTGGTTAGAATCCATTCTAAAGGGGTTCAAAGCTATATTTAGACTATTATACTAATATATTGAACTTTGGTTACTCCTTGGTCACCAATTTGGTCTACATTTCTTCAAATTCCCATTTATACCAAAACGGGACGATTTTCTTCTTTAATTTCAAAACTATAGTTAGGACTATATATTGGTTAAAATTCATTCTAAACGGGTTCAAAGCTATATTTAGACTATTATACTAATATAATGAACTTTGGTTATTCCTTGGTCACCAATTTGGTCTACATTTCTTCAAATTCCCATTTATACCAAAACGGGACGATTTTCTTCCCAAAGTTTCAAAACTAAAGTTAGGACTATATATTGGTTAGAATTCATTCTAAAGGGTTTCAAAGCTATATTTAGACTATTATACTAATATATTGAACTTTGGTTACTCCTTGGTCACCAATTTGGTCTACATTTCTTCAAATTCCCATTTATACCAAAACGGGACGATTTTCTTCTTTAATTTCAAAACTATAGTTAGGACTATATATTGGTTAAAATTCATTCTAAACGGGTTCAAAGCTATATTTAGACTATTATACTAATATAATAAACTTTGGTTATTCCTTGGTCACCAATTTGGTCTACATTTCATCAAATTCCCATTTGTACCAAAACGCGATGATTTTCTTCCAAAAGTTTCAACACTAAAGTTAGGACTATATATTGGTTAGAATCCTTTCTAAAGGGGTTCAAAGCTATATTTAGACTATTTACTAATATATTGAACTTTGGTTACTCCTTGGTCACCAATTTGGTCTACATCTCTTCAAATTCCCATTTATACCAAAACGGGACTATTTTCTTCCCAAATTTCAAAACTATAGTTAGGACTATATTTTGGTTATAATCCATTCCAAAGGGGTTCAAAACTATATTTAGACTATTATACTAATATATTGAACTTTGGTTACTCCTTGGTCACCAATTTGGTCTAAATTTCTTCAAATTCCCATTTATACCAAAACGAGACGATTTTCTTCTTTAATTTCAAAACTATAGTTAGGACTATATATTGGTTAGAATCCATTCTAAAGGGGTTCAAAGCTATATTTAAACTATTATACTAATATAATGAACTTTGGTTACTCCTTGGTCACCAATTTGGTCTACATTTCTTCAAATTCCCATTTGTACCAAAACGGGACGATTTTCTTCCCAAAGTTTCAAAACTATAGTTTGGACTATATATTGGTTAGAATCCATTCTAAAGGGGTTCAAAGCTATATTTAGACTATTATACTAATATATTGAACTTTGGTTACTCCTTGGTCACCAATTTGGTCTACATTTCTTCAAATTCCCATTTGTACCAAAACGCGACGATTTTCTTCCCAAAGTTTCAACACTAAAGTTAGGACTATATATTGGTTAAAATTCATTCTAAAGGGTTTCAAAGCTATATTTAGACTATTATACTAATATAATGAACTTTGGTTACTCCTTGGTCACCAATTTGGTCTACATTTCTTCAAATTCCCATTTGTACCAAAACGGGACGATTTTCTTCCCAAAGTTTCAAAACTATAGTTTGGACTATATATTGGTTAGAATCCATTCTAAAAGGGTTTTTTTTGCAATATTTAGACTATTATACTAATATATTCAACTTTGGTTACTTCTTGGTCACCAATTTTGTCTACATTTCTTCAAATTCCCATTTGTACCAAAAATGCGACGATTTTCTTCCAAAAGTTTCAAAACTAAAGTTAGGACTATATATTGGTTATAATCCATTCCAAAGGGGTTCAAAACTATATTTAGACTATTATACTAATATATTGAACTTTGGTTACTCCTTGGTCACCAATTTGGTCTAAATTTCTTCAAATTCCCATTTATACCAAAACGAGACGATTTTCTTCTTTAATTTCAAAACTATAGTTAGGACTATATATTGGTTAGAATCCATTCTAAAGGGTTTCAAAGCTATATTTAGACTATTATACTAATATAATGAACTTTGGTTACTCCTTGGTCACCAATTTGGTCTACATTTCTTCAAATTCCCATTTGTACCAAAACGGGATGATTTTCTTCCCAAAGTTTCAAAACTATAGTTTGGACTATATATTGGTTAGAATCCATTCTAAAAGGGTTTTTTTTGCAATATTTAGACTATTATACTAATATATTCAACTTTGGTTACTTCTTGGTCACCAATTTTGTCTTCATTTCTTCAAATTCCCATTTGTACCAAAAATGCGACGATTTTCTTCCAAAAGTTTCAAAACTAAAGTTAGGACTATATATTGGTTAGAATTCATTCTAAAGGGTTTCAAAGCTATATTTAGACTATTATACTAATATATTGAACTTTGGTTACTCCTTGGTCACCAATTTGGTCTACATTTCTTCAAATTCCAATTTATACCAAAACAGGACGATTTTCTTCTTTAATTTCAAAACTATAGTTAGGACTATATATTGGTTAAAATTCATTCTAAACGGGTTCAAAGCTATATTTAGACTATTATACTAATATAATAAACTTTGGTTATTCCTTGGTCACCAATTTGGTCTACATTTCTTCAAATTCCCATTTATACCAAAACGGGACGATTTTCTTCCCAAATTTCAAAACTATAGTTAGGACTATATATTGGTTAGAATCCATTCTAAAGGGGTTCAAAGCTATATTTAGACTATTATACTAATATATTGATCTTTGGTTACTCCTTGGTCACCAATTTGGTCTACATTTCTTCAAATTCCCATTTGTACCAAAACGCAACGATTTTCTTCTTAAAGTTTCAAAACTATAGTTAGGACTATATATTGGTTAGAATCCATTCTAAAGGGGTTCAAAGCTATATTTAGACTATTATACTAATATAATGAACTTTGGTTACTCCTTGGTCACCAATTTGGTCTACATTTCTTCAAATTCCCATTTGTACCAAAACGGGACGATTTTCTTCCCAAAGTTTCAAAACTATAGTTTGGACTATATATTGGTTAGAATCCATTCTAAAGGGGTTCAAAGCTATATTTAGACTATTATACTAATATATTGATCTTTGGTTACTCCTTGGTCACCAATTTGGTTTACATTTCATCAAATTCCCATTTGTACCAAAACGCGATGATTTTCTTCCAAAAGTTTCAACACTAAAGTTAGGACTATATATTGGTTAAAATTCATTCTAAAGGGTTTCAAAGCTATATTTAGACTATTATACTAATATATTGATCTTTGGTTACTCCTTGGTCACCAATTTGGTTTACATTTCATCAAATTCCCATTTGTACCAAAACGCGATGATTTTCTTCCAAAAGTTTCAACACTAAAGTTAGGACTATATATTGGTTAAAATTCATTCTAAAGGGTTTCAAAGCTATATTTAGACTATTATACTAATATATTGATCTTTGGTTACTTCTTGGTCACCAATTTGGTCTACATTTCTTCAAATTCCCATTTGTACCAAAACGGGACGATTTTCTTCCCAAAGTTTCAAAACTATAGTTTGGACTATATATTGGTTAGAATCCATTCTAAAGGGGTTCAAAGCTATATTTAGACTATTATACTAATATATTGAACTTTGGTTACTCCTTGGTCACCAATTTGGTCTACATTTCTTCAAATTCCCATTTGTACCAAAACGCGACGATTTTCTTCCCAAAGTTTCAAAACTATAGTTTGGACTATATATTGGTTAGAATCCATTCTAAAGGGGTTCAAAGCTATATTTAGACTATTATACTAATATATTGAACTTTGGTTACTCCTTGGTCACCAATTTGGTCTACATTTCTTCAAATTCCCATTTGTACCAAAACGCGACGATTTTCTTCCCAAAGTTTCAACACTAAAGTTAGGACTATATATTGGTTAAAATTCATTCTAAAGGGTTTCAAAGCTATATTTAGACTATTATACTAATATAATGAACTTTGGTTACTCCTTGGTCACCAATTTGGTCTACATTTCTTCAAATTCCCATTTGTACCAAAACGGGACGATTTTCTTCCCAAAGTTTCAAAACTATAGTTTGGACTATATATTGGTTAGAATCCATTCTAAAGGGGTTCAAAGCTATATTTAGACTATTATACTAATATATTGAACTTTGGTTACTCCTTGGTCACCAATTTGGTCTACATTTCTTCAAATTCCCATTTGTACCAAAACGCGACGATTTTCTTCCCAAAGTTTCAACACTAAAGTTAGGACTATATATTGGTTAAAATTCATTCTAAAGGGTTTCAAAGCTATATTTAGACTATTATACTAATATAATGAACTTTGGTTACTCCTTGGTCACCAATTTGGTCTACATTTCTTCAAATTCCCATTTGTACCAAAACGGGACGATTTTCTTCCCAAAGTTTCAAAACTATAGTTTGGACTATATATTGGTTAGAATCCATTCTAAAAGGGTTTTTTTTGCAATATTTAGACTATTATACTAATATATTCAACTTTGGTTACTTCTTGGTCACCAATTTTGTCTACATTTCTTCAAATTCCCATTTGTACCAAAAATGCGACGATTTTCTTCCAAAAGTTTCAAAACTAAAGTTAGGACTATATATTGGTTAGAATTCATTCTAAAGGGTTTCAAAGCTATATTTAGACTATTATACTAATATATTGAACTTTGGTTACTCCTTGGTCACCAATTTGGTCTACATTTCTTCAAATTCCCATTTATACCAAAACGGGACGATTTTCTTCTTTAATTTCAAAACTATAGTTAGGACTATATATTGGTTAAAATTCATTCTAAACGGGTTCAAAGCTATATTTAGACTATTATACTAATATAATAAACTTTGGTTATTCCTTGGTCACCAATTTGGTCTACATTTCTTCAAATTCCCATTTATACCAAAACGGGACGATTTTCTTCCCAAATTTCAAAACTATAGTTAGGACTATATATTGGTTAGAATCCATTCTAAAGGGGTTCAAAGCTATATTTAGACTATTATACTAATATATTGATCTTTGGTTACTCCTTGGTCACCAATTTGGTCTACATTTCTTCAAATTCCCATTTGTACCAAAACGCAACGATTTTCTTCTTAAAGTTTCAAAACTATAGTTAGGACTATATATTGGTTAGAATCCATTCTAAAGGGGTTCAAAGCTATATTTAGACTATTATACTAATATAATGAACTTTGGTTACTCCTTGGTCACCAATTTGGTTTACATTTCATCAAATTCCCATTTGTACCAAAACGCGATGATTTTCTTCCAAAAGTTTCAACACTAAAGTTAGGACTATATATTGGTTAAAATTCATTCTAAAGGGTTTCAAAGCTATATTTAGACTATTATACTAATATATTGATCTTTGGTTACTCCTTGGTCACCAATTTGGTTTACATTTCATCAAATTCCCATTTGTACCAAAACGCGATGATTTTCTTCCAAAAGTTTCAACACTAAAGTTAGGACTATATATTGGTTAAAATTCATTCTAAAGGGTTTCAAAGCTATATTTAGACTATTATACTAATATATTGATCTTTGGTTACTTCTTGGTCACCAATTTGGTCTACATTTCTTCAAATTCCCATTTGTACCAAAACGGGACGATTTTCTTCCCAAAGTTTCAAAACTATAGTTTGGACTATATATTGGTTAGAATCCATTCTAAAAGGGTTTTTTTTGCAATATTTAGACTATTATACTAATATATTGAACTTTGGTTACTTCTTGGTCACCAATTTTGTCTACATTTCTTCAAATTCCCATTTGTACCAAAAATGCGACTATTTTCTTCCAAAAGTTTCAAAACTAAAGTTAGGACTATATATTGGTTATAATCCATTCCAAAGGGGTTCAAAACTATATTTAGACTATTATACTAATATATTGAACTTTGGTTACTCCTTGGTCACCAATTTGGTCTAAATTTCTTCAAATTCCCATTTATACCAAAACGAGACGATTTTCTTCTTTAATTTCAAAACTATAGTTAGGACTATATATTGGTTAGAATCCATTCTAAAGGGGTTCAAAGCTATATTTAAACTATTATACTAATATAATGAACTTTGGTTACTCCTTGGTCACCAATTTGGTCTACATTTCTTCAAATTCCCATTTGTACCAAAACGGGACGATTTTCTTCCCAAAGTTTCAAAACTATAGTTTGGACTATATATTGGTTAGAATCCATTCTAAAGGGGTTCAAAGCTATATTTAGACTATTATACTAATATATTGAACTTTGGTTACTCCTTGGTCACCAATTTGGTCTACATTTCTTCAAATTCCCATTTGTACCAAAACGCGACGATTTTCTTCCCAAAGTTTCAACACTAAAGTTAGGACTATATATTGGTTAAAATTCATTCTAAAGGGTTTCAAAGCTATATTTAGACTATTATACTAATATAATGAACTTTGGTTACTCCTTGGTCACCAATTTGGTCTACATTTCTTCAAATTCCCATTTGTACCAAAACGGGACGATTTTCTTCCCAAAGTTTCAAAACTATAGTTTGGACTATATATTGGTTAGAATCCATTCTAAAAGGGTTTTTTTTGCAATATTTAGACTATTATACTAATATATTCAACTTTGGTTACTTCTTGGTCACCAATTTTGTCTACATTTCTTCAAATTCCCATTTGTACCAAAAATGCGACGATTTTCTTCCAAAAGTTTCAAAACTAAAGTTAGGACTATATATTGGTTATAATCCATTCCAAAGGGGTTCAAAACTATATTTAGACTATTATACTAATATATTGAACTTTGGTTACTCCTTGGTCACCAATTTGGTCTAAATTTCTTCAAATTCCCATTTATACCAAAACGAGACGATTTTCTTCTTTAATTTCAAAACTATAGTTAGGACTATATATTGGTTAGAATCCATTCTAAAGGGGTTCAAAGCTATATTTAAACTATTATACTAATATAATGAACTTTGGTTACTCCTTGGTCACCAATTTGGTCTACATTTCTTCAAATTCCCATTTGTACCAAAACGGGACGATTTTCTTCCCAAAGATTCAAAACTATAGTTTGGACTGTATATTGGTTAGAATCCATTCTAAAGTGGTTCAAAGCTATATTTAGACTATTATACTAATATATTGATCTTTGGTTACTCCTTGGTCACCAATTTGGTTTACATTTCATCAAATTCCCATTTGTACCAAAACGCGATGATTTTCTTCCAAAAGTTTCAACACTAAAGTTAGGACTATATATTTTGGTTAGAATCCATTCTAAAGGGTTTCAAAGCTATATTTAGACTATTATAGTAATATATTGAACTTTGGTTACTCCTTGGTCACCAATTTGGTCTACATTTCTTCAAATTCCCATTTGTACCAAAACGCGACGATTTTCTTCCTAAAGTTTCAACACTAAAGTTAGGACTATATATTGGTTAAAATTCATTCTAAAGGGGTTCAAAGCTATATTTAGACTATTATACTAATATAATGAACTTTGGTTACTCCTTGGTCACCAATTTGGTCTAAATTTCTTCAAATTCCCATTTATACCAAAACGAGACGATTTTCTTCTTAAAGTTTCAAAACTATAGTTAGGACTATATATTGGTTAGAATCCATTCTAAAGGGGTTCAAAGCTATATTTATACTATTATACTAATATAATGAACTTTGGTTACTCCTTGGTCACCAATTTGGTCTACATTTCTTCAAATTCCCATTTGTACCAAAACGCGACGATTTTCTTCTTAAAGTTTCAAAACTATAGTTAGGACTATATATTGGTTAGAATCCATTCTAAAGGGGTTCAAAGCTATATTTAGACTATTATACTAATATAATGAACTTTGGTTACTCCTTGGTCACCAATTTGGTCTACATTTCTTCAAATTCCCATTTGTACCAAAACGGGACGAATTTCTTCCCAAAGTTTCAAAACTATAGTTTGGACTATATATTGGTTAAAATTCATTCTAAAGGGGTTCAAAGCTATATTTAGACTATTATACTAATATAATGAACTTTGGTTACTCCTTGGTCACCAATTTGGTCTACATTTCTTCAAATTCCCATTTGTACCAAAACGGGACGATTTTCTTCCCAAAGTTTCAAAACTATAGTTTGGACTATATATTGGTTAGAATCCATTCTAAAAGGGTTTTTTTTGCAATATTTAGACTATTATACTAATATATTCAACTTTGGTTACTTCTTGGTCACCAATTTTGTCTACATTTCTTCAAATTCCCATTTGTACCAAAAATGCGACGATTTTCTTCCAAAAGTTTCAAAACTAAAGTTAGGACTATATATTGGTTATAATCCATTCCAAAGGGGTTCAAAACTATATTTAGACTATTATACTAATATATTGAACTTTGGTTACTCCTTGGTCACCAATTTGGTCTAAATTTCTTCAAATTCCCATTTATACCAAAACGAGACGATTTTCTTCTTTAATTTCAAAACTATAGTTAGGACTATATATTGGTTAGAATCCATTCTAAAGGGGTTCAAAGCTATATTTAAACTATTATACTAATATAATGAACTTTGGTTACTCCTTGGTCACCAATTTGGTCTACATTTCTTCAAATTCCCATTTGTACCAAAACGGGACGATTTTCTTCCCAAAGTTTCAAAACTATAGTTTGGACTGTATATTGGTTAGAATCCATTCTAAAGTGGTTCAAAGCTATATTTAGACTATTATACTAATATATTGATCTTTGGTTACTCCTTGGTCACCAATTTGGTTTACATTTCATCAAATTCCCATTTGTACCAAAACGCGATGATTTTCTTCCAAAAGTTTCAACACTAAAGTTAGGACTATATATTTTGGTTAGAATCCATTCTAAAGGGTTTCAAAGCTATATTTAGACTATTATACTAATATATTGAACTTTGGTTACTCCTTGGTCACCAATTTGGTCTACATTTCTTCAAATTCCCATTTGTACCAAAACGCGACGATTTTCTTCCTAAAGTTTCAACACTAAAGTTAGGACTATATATTGGTTAAAATTCATTCTAAAGGGGTTCAAAGCTATATTTAGACTATTATACTAATATAATGAACTTTGGTTACTCCTTGGTCACCAATTTGGTCTAAATTTCTTCAAATTCCCATTTATACCAAAACGAGACGATTTTCTTCTTTAATTTCAAAACTATAGTTAGGACTATATATTGGTTAGAATCCATTCTAAAGGGGTTCAAAGCTATATTTAAACTATTATACTAATATAATGAACTTTGGTTACTCCTTGGTCACCAATTTGGTCTACATTTCTTCAAATTCCCATTTGTACCAAAACGGGACGATTTTCTTCCCAAAGTTTCAAAACTATAGTTTGGACTGTATATTGGTTAGAATCCATTCTAAAGTGGTTCAAAGCTATATTTAGACTATTATACTAATATATTGATCTTTGGTTACTCCTTGGTCACCAATTTGGTTTACATTTCATCAAATTCCCATTTGTACCAAAACGCGATGATTTTCTTCCAAAAGTTTCAACACTAAAGTTAGGACTATATATTTTGGTTAGAATCCATTCTAAAGGGTTTCAAAGCTATATTTAGACTATTATACTAATATATTGAACTTTGGTTACTCCTTGGTCACCAATTTGGTCTACATTTCTTCAAATTCCCATTTATACCAAAACGGGACGATTTTCTTCCCAAATTTCAAAACTATAGTTAGGACTATATATTGGTTAGAATCCATTCTAAAGGGGTTCAAAGCTATATTTAGACTATTTACTAATATATTGAACTTTGGTTACTCCTTGGTCACCAATTTGGTCTACATTTCTTCAAATTCCCATTTGTACCAAAACGCGACGATTTTCTTCTTAAAGTTTCAACACTAAAGTTAGGACTATATATTGGTTAGAATCCATTCTAAAGGGGTTCAAAGCTATATTTATACTATTATACTAATATAATGAACTTTGGTTACTCCTTGGTCACCAATTTGGTCTACATTTCTTCAAATTCCCATTTGTACCAAAACGCGACGATTTTCTTCTTAAAGTTTCAAAACTATAGTTAGGACTATATATTGGTTAGAATCCATTCTAAAGGGGTTCAAAGCTATATTTAGACTATTATACTAATATAATGAACTTTGGTTACTCCTTGGTCACCAATTTGGTCTACATTTCTTCAAATTCCCATTTGTACCAAAACGGGACGAATTTCTTCCCAAAGTTTCAAAACTATAGTTTGGACTATATATTGGTTAAAATTCATTCTAAAGGGGTTCAAAGCTATATTTAGACTATTATACTAATATAATGAACTTTGGTTACTCCTTGGTCACCAATTTGGTCTAAATTTCTTCAAATTCCCATTTATACCAAAACGAGACGATTTTCTTCCCAAAGTTTCAAAACTATAGTTTGGACTATATATTGGTTAGAATCCATTCTAAAGGGGTTCAAAGCTATATTTAGACTATTATACTAATATATTGAACTTTGGTTACTCCTTGGTCACCAATTTGGTCTACATTTCTTCAAATTCCCATTTGTACCAAAACGCGACGATTTTCTTCCCAAAGTTTCAACACTAAAGTTAGGACTATATATTGGTTAAAATTCATTCTAAAGGGTTTCAAAGCTATATTTAGACTATTATACTAATATAATGAACTTTGGTTACTCCTTGGTCACCAATTTGGTCTACATTTCTTCAAATTCCCATTTGTACCAAAACGGGACGATTTTCTTCCCAAAGTTTCAAAACTATAGTTTGGACTATATATTGGTTAGAATCCATTCTAAAAGGGTTTTTTTTGCAATATTTAGACTATTATACTAATATATTCAACTTTGGTTACTTCTTGGTCACCAATTTTGTCTACATTTCTTCAAATTCCCATTTGTACCAAAAATGCGACGATTTTCTTCCAAAAGTTTCAAAACTAAAGTTAGGACTATATATTGGTTATAATCCATTCCAAAGGGGTTCAAAACTATATTTAGACTATTATACTAATATATTGAACTTTGGTTACTCCTTGGTCACCAATTTGGTCTAAATTTCTTCAAATTCCCATTTATACCAAAACGAGACGATTTTCTTCTTTAATTTCAAAACTATAGTTAGGACTATATATTGGTTAGAATCCATTCTAAAGGGGTTCAAAGCTATATTTAAACTATTATACTAATATAATGAACTTTGGTTACTCCTTGGTCACCAATTTGGTCTACATTTCTTCAAATTCCCATTTGTACCAAAACGGGACGATTTTCTTCCCAAAGTTTCAAAACTATAGTTTGGACTGTATATTGGTTAGAATCCATTCTAAAGTGGTTCAAAGCTATATTTAGACTATTATACTAATATATTGATCTTTGGTTACTCCTTGGTCACCAATTTGGTTTACATTTCATCAAATTCCCATTTGTACCAAAACGCGATGATTTTCTTCCAAAAGTTTCAACACTAAAGTTAGGACTATATATTTTGGTTAGAATCCATTCTAAAGGGTTTCAAAGCTATATTTAGACTATTATACTAATATATTGAACTTTGGTTACTCCTTGGTCACCAATTTGGTCTACATTTCTTCAAATTCCCATTTGTACCAAAACGCGACGATTTTCTTCCTAAAGTTTCAACACTAAAGTTAGGACTATATATTGGTTAAAATTCATTCTAAAGGGGTTCAAAGCTATATTTAGACTATTATACTAATATAATGAACTTTGGTTACTCCTTGGTCACCAATTTGGTCTAAATTTCTTCAAATTCCCATTTATACCAAAACGAGACGATTTTCTTCTTTAATTTCAAAACTATAGTTAGGACTATATATTGGTTAGAATCCATTCTAAAGGGGTTCAAAGCTATATTTAAACTATTATACTAATATAATGAACTTTGGTTACTCCTTGGTCACCAATTTGGTCTACATTTCTTCAAATTCCCATTTGTACCAAAACGGGACGATTTTCTTCCCAAAGTTTCAAAACTATAGTTTGGACTGTATATTGGTTAGAATCCATTCTAAAGTGGTTCAAAGCTATATTTAGACTATTATACTAATATATTGATCTTTGGTTACTCCTTGGTCACCAATTTGGTTTACATTTCATCAAATTCCCATTTGTACCAAAACGCGATGATTTTCTTCCAAAAGTTTCAACACTAAAGTTAGGACTATATATTTTGGTTAGAATCCATTCTAAAGGGTTTCAAAGCTATATTTAGACTATTATACTAATATATTGAACTTTGGTTACTCCTTGGTCACCAATTTGGTCTACATTTCTTCAAATTCCCATTTATACCAAAACGGGACGATTTTCTTCTTAAAATTCCAAAACTATAGTTAGGACTATATATTGGTTAGAATCCATTCTAAAGGGGTTCAAAGCTATATTTAGACTATTATACTAATATAATGAACTTTGGTTACTCCTTGGTCACCAATTTGGTCTACATTTCTTCAAATTCCCATTTGTACCAAAACGGGACGATTTTCTTCCCAAAGTTTCAAAACTATAGTTTGGACTATATATTGGTTAGAATCCATTCTAAAGGGGTTCAAAGCTATATTTAAACTATTATACTAATATAATGAACTTTGGTTACTCCTTGGTCACCAATTTGGTCTACATTTCTTCAAATTCCCATTTGTACCAAAACGCGACGATTTTCTTCCTAAAGTTTCAACACTAAAGTTAGGACTATATATTGGTTAAAATTCATTCTAAAGGGGTTCAAAGCTATATTTAGACTATTATACTAATATAATGAACTTTGGTTACTCCTTGGTCACCAATTTGGTCTAAATTTCTTCAAATTCCCATTTATACCAAAACGAGACGATTTTCTTCTTTAATTTCAAAACTATAGTTAGGACTATATATTGGTTAGAATCCATTCTAAAGGGGTTCAAAGCTATATTTAAACTATTATACTAATATAATGAACTTTGGTTACTCCTTGGTCACCAATTTGGTCTACATTTCTTCAAATTCCCATTTGTACCAAAACGGGACGATTTTCTTCCCAAAGTTTCAAAACTATAGTTTGGACTGTATATTGGTTAGAATCCATTCTAAAGTGGTTCAAAGCTATATTTAGACTATTATACTAATATATTGATCTTTGGTTACTCCTTGGTCACCAATTTGGTTTACATTTCATCAAATTCCCATTTGTACCAAAACGCGATGATTTTCTTCCAAAAGTTTCAACACTAAAGTTAGGACTATATATTTTGGTTAGAATCCATTCTAAAGGGTTTCAAAGCTATATTTAGACTATTATACTAATATATTGAACTTTGGTTACTCCTTGGTCACCAATTTGGTCTACATTTCTTCAAATTCCCATTTATACCAAAACGGGACGATTTTCTTCTTAAAGTTTCAAAACTATAGTTAGGACTATATATTGGTTAGAATCCATTCTAAAGGGGTTCAAAGCTATATTTAGACTATTATACTAATATAATGAACTTTGGTTACTCCTTGGTCACCAATTTGGTCTACATTTCTTCAAATTCCCATTTGTACCAAAACGGGACGATTTTCTTCCCAAAGTTTCAAAACTATAGTTTGGACTATATATTGGTTAGAATCCATTCTAAAGGGGTTCAAAGCTATATTTAGACTATTATACTAATATATTGATCTTTGGTTACTCCTTGGTCACCAATTTGGTTTACATTTCATCAAATTCCCATTTGTACCAAAACGCGATGATTTTCTTCCAAAAGTTTCAACACTAAAGTTAGGACTATATATTTTGGTTAGAATCCATTCTAAAGGGTTTCAAAGCTATATTTAGACCATTATACTAATATATTGAACTTTGGTTACTCCTTGGTCACCAATTTGGTCTACATTTCTTCAAATTCCCATTTGTACCAAAACGCGACGATTTTCTTCCTAATGTTTCAACACTAAAGTTAGGACTATATATTGGTTAAAATTCATTCTAAAGGGGTTCAAAGCTATATTTAGACTATTATACTAATATAATGAACTTTGGTTACTCCTTGGTCACCAATTTGGTCTAAATTTCTTCAAATTCCCATTTATACCAAAACGAGACGATTTTCTTCTTTAATTTCAAAACTATAGTTAGGACTATATATTGGTTAGAATCCATTCTAAAGGGGTTCAAAGCTATATTTAAACTATTATACTAATATAATGAACTTTGGTTACTCCTTGGTCACCAATTTGGTCTACATTTCTTCAAATTCCCATTTGTACCAAAACGGGACGATTTTCTTCCCAAAGTTTCAAAACTATAGTTTGGACTGTATATTGGTTAGAATCCATTCTAAAGTGGTTCAAAGCTATATTTAGACTATTATACTAATATATTGATCTTTGGTTACTCCTTGGTCACCAATTTGGTTTACATTTCATCAAATTCCCATTTGTACCAAAACGCGATGATTTTCTTCCAAAAGTTTCAACACTAAAGTTAGGACTATATATTTTGGTTAGAATCCATTCTAAAGGGTTTCAAAGCTATATTTAGACTATTATACTAATATATTGAACTTTGGTTACTCCTTGGTCACCAATTTGGTCTACATTTCTTCAAATTCCCATTTATACCAAAACGGGACGATTTTCTTCCCAAATTTCAAAACTATAGTTAGGACTATATATTGGTTAGAATCCATTCTAAAGGGGTTCAAAGCTATATTTAGACTATTTACTAATATAATGAACTTTGGTTACTCCTTGGTCACCAATTTGGTCTACATTTCTTCAAATTCCCATTTGTACCAAAACGGGACGATTTTCTTCCCAAAGTTTCAAAACTATAGTTTGGACTATATATTGGTTAGAATCCATTCTAAAGGGGTTCAAAGCTATATTTAGACTATTATACTAATATATTGATCTTTGGTTACTCCTTGGTCACCAATTTGGTTTACATTTCATCAAATTCCCATTTGTACTAAAACGCGATGATTTTCTTCCAAAAGTTTCAACACTAAAGTTAGGACTATATATTGGTTAAAATTCATTCTAAAGGGTTTCAAAGCTATATTTAGACTATTATACTAATATATTGATCTTTGGTTACTTCTTGGTCACCAATTTGGTCTACATTTCTTCAAATTCCCATTTGTACCAAAACGGGACAAGTTTCTTCTTAAAGTTTCAAAATTATAGTTAGGACTATATATTGGTTAGAATCCATTCTAAAGGGGTTCAAAGCTATATTTAGACTATTATACTAATATAATGAACTTTGGTTACTCCTTGGTCACCAATTTGGTCTACATTTCTTCAAATTCCCATTTGTACCAAAACGGGACGATTTTCTTCCCAAAGTTTCAAAACTATAGTTTGGACTATATATTGGTTAGAATCCATTCTAAAAGGGTTTTTTTGCAATATTTAGACTATTATACTAATATATTGAACTTTGGTTACTTCTTGGTCACCAATTTTGTCTACATTTCTTCAAATTCCCATTTGTACCAAAAATGCGACGATTTTCTTCCAAAAGTTTCAAAACTAAAGTTACGACTATATATTGGTTATAATCCATTCCAAAGGGGTTCAAAACTATATTTAGACTATTATACTAATATATTGAACTTTGGTTACTTCTTGGTCACCAATTTGGTCTACATTTCTTCAAATTCCCATTTGTACCAAAACGGGACGATTTTCTTCCCAAAGTTTCAAAACTATAGTTTGGACTATATATTGGTTAGAATCCATTCTAAAGGGGTTCAAAGCTATATTTAAACTATTATACTAATATAATGAACTTTGGTTACTCCTTGGTCACCAATTTGGTCTACATTTCTTCAAATTCCCATTTGTACCAAAACGCGACGATTTTCTTCCTAAAGTTTCAACACTAAAGTTAGGACTATATATTGGTTAAAATTCATTCTAAAGGGGTTCAAAGCTATATTTAGACTATTATACTAATATAATGAACTTTGGTTACTCCTTGGTCACCAATTTGGTCTAAATTTCTTCAAATTCCCATTTATACCAAAACGAGACGATTTTCTTCTTTAATTTCAAAACTATAGTTAGGACTATATATTGGTTAGAATCCATTCTAAAGGGGTTCAAAGCTATATTTAAACTATTATACTAATATAATGAACTTTGGTTACTCCTTGGTCACCAATTTGGTCTACATTTCTTCAAATTCCCATTTGTACCAAAACGGGACGATTTTCTTCCCAAAGTTTCAAAACTATAGTTTGGACTGTATATTGGTTAGAATCCATTCTAAAGTGGTTCAAAGCTATATTTAGACTATTATACTAATATATTGATCTTTGGTTACTCCTTGGTCACCAATTTGGTTTACATTTCATCAAATTCCCATTTGTACCAAAACGCGATGATTTTCTTCCAAAAGTTTCAACACTAAAGTTAGGACTATATATTTTGGTTAGAATCCATTCTAAAGGGTTTCAAAGCTATATTTAGACTATTATACTAATATATTGAACTTTGGTTACTCCTTGGTCACCAATTTGGTCTACATTTCTTCAAATTCCCATTTATACCAAAACGGGACGATTTTCTTCTTAAAGTTTCAAAACTATAGTTAGGACTATATATTGGTTAGAATCCATTCTAAAGGGGTTCAAAGCTATATTTAGACTATTATACTAATATAATGAACTTTGGTTACTCCTTGGTCACCAATTTGGTCTACATTTCTTCAAATTCCCATTTGTACCAAAACGGGACGATTTTCTTCCCAAAGTTTCAAAACTATAGTTTGGACTATATATTGGTTAGAATCCATTCTAAAGGGGTTCAAAGCTATATTTAGACTATTATACTAATATATTGATCTTTGGTTACTCCTTGGTCACCAATTTGGTTTACATTTCATCAAATTCCCATTTGTACCAAAACGCGATGATTTTCTTCCAAAAGTTTCAACACTAAAGTTAGGACTATATATTTTGGTTAGAATCCATTCTAAAGGGTTTCAAAGCTATATTTAGACCATTATACTAATATATTGAACTTTGGTTACTCCTTGGTCACCAATTTGGTCTACATTTCTTCAAATTCCCATTTGTACCAAAACGCGACGATTTTCTTCCTAATGTTTCAACACTAAAGTTAGGACTATATATTGGTTAAAATTCATTCTAAAGGGGTTCAAAGCTATATTTAGACTATTATACTAATATAATGAACTTTGGTTACTCCTTGGTCACCAATTTGGTCTAAATTTCTTCAAATTCCCATTTATACCAAAACGAGACGATTTTCTTCTTTAATTTCAAAACTATAGTTAGGACTATATATTGGTTAGAATCCATTCTAAAGGGGTTCAAAGCTATATTTAAACTATTATACTAATATAATGAACTTTGGTTACTCCTTGGTCACCAATTTGGTCTACATTTCTTCAAATTCCCATTTGTACCAAAACGGGACGATTTTCTTCCCAAAGTTTCAAAACTATAGTTTGGACTGTATATTGGTTAGAATCCATTCTAAAGTGGTTCAAAGCTATATTTAGACTATTATACTAATATATTGATCTTTGGTTACTCCTTGGTCACCAATTTGGTTTACATTTCATCAAATTCCCATTTGTACCAAAACGCGATGATTTTCTTCCAAAAGTTTCAACACTAAAGTTAGGACTATATATTTTGGTTAGAATCCATTCTAAAGGGTTTCAAAGCTATATTTAGACTATTATACTAATATATTGAACTTTGGTTACTCCTTGGTCACCAATTTGGTCTACATTTCTTCAAATTCCCATTTATACCAAAACGGGACGATTTTCTTCCCAAATTTCAAAACTATAGTTAGGACTATATATTGGTTAGAATCCATTCTAAAGGGGTTCAAAGCTATATTTAGACTATTTACTAATATAATGAACTTTGGTTACTCCTTGGTCACCAATTTGGTCTACATTTCTTCAAATTCCCATTTGTACCAAAACGGGACGATTTTCTTCCCAAAGTTTCAAAACTATAGTTTGGACTATATATTGGTTAGAATCCATTCTAAAGGGGTTCAAAGCTATATTTAGACTATTATACTAATATATTGATCTTTGGTTACTCCTTGGTCACCAATTTGGTTTACATTTCATCAAATTCCCATTTGTACTAAAACGCGATGATTTTCTTCCAAAAGTTTCAACACTAAAGTTAGGACTATATATTGGTTAAAATTCATTCTAAAGGGTTTCAAAGCTATATTTAGACTATTATACTAATATATTGATCTTTGGTTACTTCTTGGTCACCAATTTGGTCTACATTTCTTCAAATTCCCATTTGTACCAAAACGGGACAAGTTTCTTCTTAAAGTTTCAAAATTATAGTTAGGACTATATATTGGTTAGAATCCATTCTAAAGGGGTTCAAAGCTATATTTAGACTATTATACTAATATAATGAACTTTGGTTACTCCTTGGTCACCAATTTGGTCTACATTTCTTCAAATTCCCATTTGTACCAAAACGGGACGATTTTCTTCCCAAAGTTTCAAAACTATAGTTTGGACTATATATTGGTTAGAATCCATTCTAAAAGGGTTTTTTTGCAATATTTAGACTATTATACTAATATATTGAACTTTGGTTACTTCTTGGTCACCAATTTTGTCTACATTTCTTCAAATTCCCATTTGTACCAAAAATGCGACGATTTTCTTCCAAAAGTTTCAAAACTAAAGTTACGACTATATATTGGTTATAATCCATTCCAAAGGGGTTCAAAACTATATTTAGACTATTATACTAATATATTGAACTTTGGTTACTTCTTGGTCACCAATTTGGTCTAAATTTCTTCAAATTCCCATTTATACCAAAACGAGACGATTTTCTTCTTTAATTTCAAAACTATAGTTAGGACTATATATTGGTTAGAATCCATTCTAAAGGGGTTCAAAGCTATATTTAAACTATTATACTAATATAATGAACTTTGGTTACTCCTTGGTCACCAATTTGGTCTACATTTCTTCAAACTCCCATTTGTACTAGAACGGGACGATTTTCTTCCCGAAGTTTCAAAACTATAGTTAGGACTATATATTGGTTAGAATTCATTCTAAAGGGGTTCAAAGCTATATTTAGACTATTATACTAATATATTGATCTTTGGTTACTCCTTGGTCACCAATTTGGTTTACATTTCATCAAATTCCCATTTGTACCAAAACGCGATGATTTTCTTCCAAAAGTTTCAACACTAAAGTTAGGACTATATATTGGTTAGAATCCATTCTAAAGGGGTTCAAAGCTATATTTAAACTATTATACTAATATAATGAACTTTGGTTACTCCTTGGTCACCAATTTGGTCTACATTTCTTCAAATTCCCATTTGTACCAAAACGGGACGATTTTCTTCCCAAAGTTTCAAAACTATAGTTTGGACTGTATATTGGTTAGAATCCATTCTAAAGTGGTTCAAAGCTATATTTAGACTATTATACTAATATATTGATCTTTGGTTACTCCTTGGTCACCAATTTGGTTTACATTTCATCAAATTCCCATTTGTACCAAAACGCGATGATTTTCTTCCAAAAGTTTCAACACTAAAGTTAGGACTATATATTTTGGTTAGAATCCATTCTAAAGGGTTTCAAAGCTATATTTAGACTATTATACTAATATATTGAACTTTGGTTACTCCTTGGTCACCAATTTGGTCTACATTTCTTCAAATTCCCATTTATACCAAAACGGGACGATTTTCTTCCCAAATTTCAAAACTATAGTTAGGACTATATATTGGTTAGAATCCATTCTAAAGGGGTTCAAAGCTATATTTAGACTATTTACTAATATAATGAACTTTGGTTACTCCTTGGTCACCAATTTGGTCTACATTTCTTCAAATTCCCATTTGTACCAAAACGGGACGATTTTCTTCCCAAAGTTTCAAAACTATAGTTCGGACTATATATTGGTTAGAATCCATTCTAAAGGGGTTCAAAGCTATATTTAGACTATTATACTAATATATTGATCTTTGGTTACTCCTTGGTCACCAATTTGGTTTACATTTCATCAAATTCCCATTTGTACTAAAACGCGATGATTTTCTTCCAAAAGTTTCAACACTAAAGTTAGGACTATATATTGGTTAAAATTCATTCTAAAGGGTTTCAAAGCTATATTTAGAATATTATACTAATATATTGATCTTTGGTTACTTCTTGGTCACCAATTTGGTCTACATTTCTTCAAATTCCCATTTGTACCAAAACGGGACAAGTTTCTTCTTAAAGTTTCAAAATTATAGTTAGGACTATATATTGGTTAGAATCCATTCTAAAGGGGTTCAAAGCTATATTTAGACTATTATACTAATATAATGAACTTTGGTTACTCCTTGGTCACCAATTTGGTCTACATTTCTTCAAATTCCCATTTGTACCAAAACGGGACGATTTTCTTCCCAAAGTTTCAAAACTATAGTTTGGACTATATATTGGTTAGAATCCATTCTAAAAGGGTTTTTTTGCAATATTTAGACTATTATACTAATATATTGAACTTTGGTTACTTCTTGGTCACCAATTTTGTCTACATTTCTTCAAATTCCCATTTGTACCAAAAATGCGACGATTTTCTTCCAAAAGTTTCAAAACTAAAGTTACGACTATATATTGGTTATAATCCATTCCAAAGGGGTTCAAAACTATATTTAGACTATTATACTAATATATTGAACTTTGGTTACTTCTTGGTCACCAATTTGGTCTAAATTTCTTCAAATTCCCATTTATACCAAAACGAGACGATTTTCTTCTTTAATTTCAAAACTATAGTTAGGACTATATATTGGTTAGAATCCATTCTAAAGGGGTTCAAAGCTATATTTAAACTATTATACTAATATAATGAACTTTGGTTACTCCTTGGTCACCAATTTGGTCTACATTTCTTCAAACTCCCATTTGTACTAGAACGGGACGATTTTCTTCCCGAAGTTTCAAAACTATAGTTAGGACTATATATTGGTTAGAATTCATTCTAAAGGGGTTCAAAGCTATATTTAGACTATTATACTAATATAATGAACTTTGGTTACTCCTTGGTCACCAATTTGGTTTACATTTCATCAAATTCCCATTTGTACCAAAACGCGATGATTTTCTTCCAAAAGTTTCAACACTAAAGTTAGGACTATATATTGGTTAGAATTCATTCTAAAGAGTTTCAAAGCTATATTTAGACTATTATACTAATATAATGAACTTTGGTTACTCCTTGGTCACCAATTTGGTCTACATTTCTTCAAATTCCCATTTGTACCAAAACAGGACGATTTTCTTCCCAAAGTTTCAAAACTATAGTTAGGACTTTATATTGGTTAGAATCCATTCTAAAGGGGTTCAAAGCTTTATTTAGACTATTATACTAATATAATGAACTTTGGTTACTCCTTGGTCACCAATTTGGTTTACATTTCATCAAATTCCCATTTGTACCAAAACGCGATGATTTTCTTCCAAAAGTTTCAACACTAAAGTTAGGACTATATATTGGTTAGAATCCATTCTAAAGAGTTTCAAAGCTATATTTAGACTATTATACTAATATATTGAACTTTGGTTACTTCTTGGTCACCAATTTGGTCTACATTTCTTCAAATTCCCATTTATACCAAAACGGGACTATTTTCTTCCCAAATTTCAAAACTATAGTTAGGACTATATTTTGGTTAGAATCCATTCTAAAGGGGTTCAAAGCTATATTTAGACTATTTACTAATATATTGAACTTTGGTTACTCCTTGGTCACCAATTTGTTCTACATTTCTTCAAATTCCCATTTGTACCAAAACGCGATGATTTTCTTCCAAAAGTTTCAACACTAAAGTTAGGACTATATATTGGTTAGAATCCATTCTAAAGAGTTTCAAAGCTATATTTAGACTATTATACTAATATATTGAACTTTGGTTACTTCTTGGTCACCAATTTGGTCTACATTTCTTCAAATTCCCATTTATACCAAAACGGGACTATTTTCTTCCCAAATTTCAAAACTATAGTTAGGACTATATTTTGGTTAGAATCCATTCTAAAGGGGTTCAAAGCTATATTTAGACTATTTACTAATATATTGAACTTTGGTTACTCCTTGGTCACCAATTTGTTCTACATTTCTTCAAATTCCCATTTGTACCAAAACGGGACGATTTTCTTCTTAAAGTTTCAAAACTATACTTAGGACTATATATTGGTTAGAATCCATTCTAAAGGGGTTCAAAGCTATATTTAGACTATTATACTAATATATTGATCTTTGGTTACTCCTTGGTCACCAATTTGGTCTACATTTCTTCAAATTCCCATTTATACCAAAACGGGACGATTTTCTTCCCAAATTTCAAAACTATACTTAGGACTATATATTGGTTAGAATCCTTTCTAAAGGGGTTCAAAGCTATATTTAGACTATTTACTAATATATTGAACTTTGGTTACTCCTTGGTCACCAATTTGGTCTACATTTCTTCAAATTCCCATTCGTACCAAAACGGGACGATTTTCTTCTTAAAGTTTCAAAACTATAGTTAGGACTATATATTGGTTAGAATCCATTCTAAAGGGGTTCAAAGCTATATTTAGACTATTATACTAATATATTGATTTTGGTTACTTCTTGGTCACCAATTTGGTCTACATTTCTTCAAATTCCCATTTGTACCAAAACGCGACGATTTTCTTCCTAAAGTTTCAACACTAAAGTTAGGACTATATATTGGTTAAAATTCATTCTAAAGGGGTTCAAAGCTATATTTAGACTATTATACTAATATAATGAACTTTGGTTACTCCTTGGTCACCAATTTGGTCTAAATTTCTTCAAATTCCCATTTATACCAAAACGAGACGATTTTCTTCTTTAATTTCAAAACTATAGTTAGGACTATATATTGGTTAGAATCAATTCTAAAGGGGTTCAAAGCTATATTTAAACTATTATACTAATATAATGAACTTTGGTTACTCCTTGGTCACCAATTTGGTCTACATTTCTTCAAATTCCCATTTGTACCAAAACGGGACGATTTTCTTCCCAAAGTTTCAAAACTATAGTTTGGACTATATATTGGTTAGAATCCATTCTAAAGGGGTTCAAAGCTATATTTAGACTATTATACTAATATATTGATCTTTGGTTACTCCTTGATCACCAATTTGGTTTACATTTCATCAAATTCCCATTTGTACCAAAACGCGATGATTTTCTTCCAAAAGTTTCAACACTAAAGTTAGGACTATATATTGGTTAGAATCCATTCTAAAGGGTTTCAAAGCTATATTTAGACTATTATACTAATATATTGAACTTTGGTTACTCCTTGGTCACCAATTTGGTTTACATTTCATCAAATTCCCATTTGTACCAAAACGCGATGATTTTCTTCCAAAAGTTTCAACACTAAAGTTAGGACTATATATTGGTTAGAATCCATTATAAAGGGTTTCAAAGCTATATTTAGACTATTATACTAATATAATGAACTTTGGTTACTCCTTGGTCACGAATTTGGTCTAAATTTCTTCAAATTCCCATTTGTACCAAAACGGGACTATTTTCTTCCCAAATTTCAAAACTATAGTTAGGACTATATTTTGGTTAGAATCCATTCTAAAGGGGTTCAAAGCTATATTTAGACTATTTACTAATATATTGAACTTTGGTTACTCCTTGGTCACCAATATGGTCTACATTTCTTCAAATTCCCATTTGTACCAAAACGGGACGATTTTCTTCTTAAAGTTTCAAAACTATAGTTAGGACTATATATTGGTTAGTATCCATTCTAAAGGGTTTCAAAGCTATATTTAGACTATTATACTAATATATTGAACTTTGGTTACTTCTTGGTCACCAATTTGGTCTACATTTCTTCAAATTCCCATTTGTACCAAAACGCGACGATTTTCTTCCTAAAGTTTCAACACTAAAGTTAGGACTATATATTGGTTAAAATTCATTCTAAAGGGGTTCAAAGCTATATTTAGACTATTATACTAATATAATGAACTTTGGTTACTCCTTGGTCACCAATTTGGTCTACATTTCTTCAAACTCCCATTTGTACTAGAACGGGACGATTTTCTTCCCGAAGTTTCCAAACTATAGTTAGGACTATATATTGGTTAGAATTCATTCTAAAGGGGTTTAAAGCTATATTTAGACTATTATACTAATATATTGATCTTTGGTTACTCCTTGGTCACCAATTTGGTCTACATTTCTTCAAATTCCCATTTGTACCAAAACGCGACGATTTTCTTCTTAAAGTTTCAAAACTATAGTTAGGACTATATATTGGTTAGAATCCATTCTAAAGGGGTTCAAAGCTATATTTGGACTATTATACTAATATAATGAACTTTGGTTACTCCTTGGTCACCAATTTGGTTTACATTTCATCAAATTCCCATTTGTACCAAAACGCGATGATTTTCTTCCAAAAGTTTCAACACTAAAGTTAGGACTATATATTGGTTAGAATCCATTCTAAAGAGTTTCAAAGCTATATTTAGACTATTATACTAATATATTGAACTTTGGTTACTTCTTGGTCACCAATTTGGTCTATATTTCTTCAAATTCCCATTTATACCAAAACGGGACTATTTTCTTCCCAAATTTCAAAACTATAGTTAGGACTATATTTTGGTTAGAATCCATTCTAAAGGGGTTCAAAGCTATATTTAGACTATTTACTAATATATTGAACTTTGGTTACTCGTTGGTCACCAATTTGTTCTACATTTCTTCAAATTCCCATTTGTACCAAAACGGGACGATTTTCTTCTTAAAGTTTCAAAACTATACTTAGGACTATATATTGGTTAGAATCCATTCTAAAGGGGTTCAAAGCTATATTTAGACTATTATACTAATATATTGATCTTTGGTTACTCCTTGGTCACCAATTTGGTCTACATTTCTTCAAATTCCCATTTATACCAAAACGGGACGATTTTCTTCCCAAATTTCAAAACTATACTTAGGACTATATATTGGTTAGAATCCTTTCTAAAGGGGTTCAAAGCTATATTTAGACTATTTACTAATATATTGAACTTTGGTTACTCCTTGGTCACCAATTTGGTCTACATTTCTTCAAATTCCCATTTGTACCAAAACGGGACGATTTTCTTCTTAAAGTTTCAAAACTATAGTTAGGACTATATATTAGTTAGAATCCATTCTAAAGGGGTTCAAAGCTATATTTAAACTATTATACTAATATAATGAACTTTGGTTACTCCTTGGTCACCAATTTGGTCTACATTTCTTCAAATTCCCATTTGTACCAAAACGGGACGATTTTCTTCCCAAAGTTTCAAAACTATAGTTTGGACTATATATTGGTTAGAATCCATTCTAAAGGGGTTCAAAGCTATATTTAGACTATTATACTAATATATTGAACTTTGGTTACTCCTTGGTCACCAATTTGGTTTACATTTCATCAAATTCCCATTTGTACCAAAACGCGATGATTTTCTTCCAAAAGTTTCAACACTAAAGTTAGGACTATATATTGGTTAGAATCCATTCTAAATGGTTTCAAAGCTATATTTAGACTATTATACTAATATATTGAACTTTGGTTACTCCTTGGTCACCAATTTGGTCTACATTTCTTCAAATTCCCATTTGTACCAAAACGGGATGATTTTCTTCCCAAATTTCAAAACTATAGTTAGGACTATAAATTGGTTAGAATCCATTCTAAAGGGTTTCAAAGCTATATTTAGAATATTAACTAATATATTGAACTTTGGTTACTCCTTGGTCACCAATTTGGTCTACATTTCTTCAAATTCCCACTTGTACCAAAACGGGACGATTTTCTTCTTAAAGTTTCAAAACTATAGTTAGGACTATATATTGGTTAGAATCCATTCTAAAGGGGTTCAAAGCTATATTTAGACTATTATACTAATATATTGAACTTTGGTTACTCCTTGGTCACCAATATGGTCTACATTTCTTCAAATTCCTATTTGTACCAAAACGGGACGATTTTCTTCTTAAAGTTTCAAAACTATAGTTAGGACTATATATTGGTTAGTATCCATTCTAAAGGGTTTCAAAGCTATATTTAGACTATTATACTAATATATTGAACTTTGGTTACTTCTTGGTCACCAATTTGGTCTACATTTCTTCAAATTCCCATTTGTACCAAAACGCGACGATTTTCTTCCTAAAGTTTCAACACTAAAGTTAGGACTATATATTGGTTAAAATTCATTCTAAAGGGGTTCAAAGCTATATTTAGACTATTATACTAATATAATGAACTTTTGTTACTCCTTGGTCACCAATTTGGTCTACATTTCTTCAAATTCCCATTTGTACTAGAACGGGACGATTTTCTTCCCGAAGATTCAAAACTATAGTTAGGACTATATATTGGTTAGAATTCATTCTAAAGGGGTTCAAAGCTATATTTAGACTATTATACTAATATATTGATTTTTGGTTACTCCTTGGTCACCAATTTGGTCTACATTTCTTCAAATTCCCATTTGTACCAAAACGCGACGATTTTCTTCTTAAAGTTTCAAAACTATAGTTAGGACTATATATTGGTTAGAATCCATTCTAAAGAGGTTCAAAGCTATATTTAGACTATTATACTAATATAATGAACTTTGGTTACTTCTTGGTCTCCAATTTGGTCTACATTTCTTCAAATTCCCATTTATACCAAAACGGGACTATTTTCTTCCCAAATTTCAAAACTATAGTTAGGACTATATTTTGGTTAGAATCCATTCTAAAGGGGTTCAAAGCTATATTTAGACTATTTACTGATATATTGAACTTTGGTTACTCCTTGGTCACCAATTTGTTCTACATTTCTTCAAATTCCCATTTGTACCAAAACGGGACGATTTTCTTCTTAAAGTTTCAAAACTATAGTTAGGACTATATATTGGTTAGAATCCATTCTAAAGGGGTTCAAAGCTATATTTAGACTATTATACTAATATATTGATTTTTGGTTACTCCTTGGTCACCAATTTGGTCTACATTTCTTCAAATTCCCATTTGTACCAAAACGCGACGATTTTCTTCTTAAAGTTTCAAAACTATAGTTAGGACTATATATTGGTTAGAATCCATTCTAAAGGGGTTCAAAGCTATATTTAGACTATTATACTAATATAATGAACTTTGGTTACTTCTTGGTCTCCAATTTGGTCTACATTTCTTCAAATTCCCATTTATACCAAAACGGGACTATTTTCTTCCCAAATTTCAAAACTATAGTTAGGACTATATTTTGGTTAGAATCCATTCTAAAGGGGTTCAAAGCTATATTTAGACTATTTACTAATATATTGAACTTTGGTTACTCCTTGGTCACCAATTTGTTCTACATTTCTTCAAATTCCCATTTGTACCAAAACGGGACGATTTTCTTCTTAAAGTTTCAAAACTATAGTTAGGACTATATATTGGTTAGAATCCATTCTAAAGGGGTTCAAAGCTATATTTAGACTATTATACTAATATATTGAACTTTGGTTACTCCTTGGTCACCAATATGGTCTACATTTCTTCAAATTCCGATTTGTACCAAAACGCGACGATTTTCTTCCAAAAGTTTCAACACTAAAGTTAGGACTATATATTTGTTAGAATCCATTCTAAAGGGGTTCAAAGCTATATTTAGACTATTATACTAATATATTGAACTTTGGTTACTCCTTGGTCACCAATATGGTCTACATTTCTTCAAATTCCCATTTGTACCAAAACGCGACGATTTTCTTCCTAAAGTTTCAACACTAAAGTTAGGACTATATATTGGTTAAAATTCATTCTAAAGGGGTTCAAAGCTATATTTAGACTATTATACTAATATAATGAACTTTGGTTACTCCTTGGTCACCAATTTGGTCTAAATTTCTTCAAATTCCCATTTATACCAAAACGAGACGATTTTCTTCTTTAATTTCAAAACTATAGTTAGGACTATATATTGGTTAGAATCCATTCTAAAGGGGTTCAAAGCAATATTTAAACTATTATACTAATATAATGAACTTTGGTTACTCCTTGGTCACCAATTTGGTCTACATTTCTTCAAATTCCCATTTGTACTAGAACGGGACGATTTTCTTCCCGAAGTTTCAAAACTATAGTTAGGACTATATATTGGTTAGAATTCATTCTAAAGGGGTTCAAAGCTATATTTAGACTATTATACTAATATATTGATTTTTGGTTACTCCTTGGTCACCAATTTGGTCTACATTTCTTCAAATTCCCATTTGTACCAAAACGCGACGATTTTCTTCTTAAAGTTTCAAAACTATAGTTAGGACTATATATTGGTTAGAATCCATTCTAAAGGGGTTCAAAGCTATATTTAGACTATTATACTAATATAATGAACTTTGGTTACTTCTTGGTCACCAATTTGGTCTACATTTCTTCAAATTCCCATTTATACCAAAACGGGACTATTTTCTTCCCAAATTTCAAAACTATAGTTAGGACTATATTTTGGTTAGAATCCATTCTAAAGGGGTTCAAAGCTATATTTAGACTATTTACTAATATATTGAACTTTGGTTACTCCTTGGTCACCAATTTGTTCTACATTTCTTCAAATTCCCATTTGTACCAAAACGGGACGATTTTCTTCTTAAAGTTTCAAAACTATACTTAGGACTATATATTGGTTAGAATCCATTCTAAAGGGGTTCAAAGCTATATTTAGACTATTATACTAATATACTGATCTTTGGTTACTCCTTGGTCACCAATTTGGTCTACATTTCTTCAAATTCCCATTTATACCAAAACGGGACGATTTTCTTCCCAAATTTCAAAACTATACTTAGGACTATATATTGGTTAGAATCCTTTCTAAAGGGGTTCAAAGCTATATTTAGACTATTTACTAATATATTGAACTTTGGTTACTCCTTGGTCACCAATTTGGTCTACATTTCTTCAAATTCCCATTTGTACCAAAACGGGACGATTTTCTTCTTAAAGTTTCAAAACTATAGTTAGGACTATATATTGGTTAGAATCCATTCTAAAGGGGTTCAAAGCTATATTTAGACTATTATACTAATATATTGATTTTGGTTACTTCTTGGTCACCAATTTGGTCTACATTTCTTCAAATTCCCATTTGTACCAAAACGCGACGATTTTCTTCCTAAAGTTTCAACACTAAAGTTAGGACTATATATTGGTTAAAATTCATTCTAAAGGGGTTCAAAGCTATATTTAGACTATTATACTAATATAATGAACTTTGGTTACTCCTTGGTCACCAATTTGGTCTAAATTTCTTCAAATTCCCATTTATACCAAAACGAGACGATTTTCTTCTTTAATTTCAAAACTATAGTTAGGACTATATATTGGTTAGAATCCATTCTAAAGGGGTTCAAAGCAATATTTAAACTATTATACTAATATAATGAACTTTGGTTACTCCTTGGTCACCAATTTGGTCTACATTTCTTCAAATTCCCATTTGTACCAAAACGGGACGATTTTGTTCCCAAAGTTTCAAAACTATAGTTTGGACTATATATTGGTTAGAATCCATTCTAAAGGGGTTCAAAGCTATATTTAGACTATTATACTAATATATTGATTTTTGGTTACTCCTTGGTCACCAATTTGGTCTACATTTCTTCAAATTCCCATTTGTACCAAAACGCGACGATTTTCTTCTTAAAGTTTCAAAACTATAGTTAGGACTATATATTGGTTAGAATCCATTCTAAAGGGGTTCAAAGCTATATTTAGACTATTATACTAATATAATGAACTTTGGTTACTTCTTGGTCACCAATTTGGTCTACATTTCTTCAAATTCCCATTTATACCAAAACGGGACTATTTTCTTCCCAAATTTCAAAACTATAGTTAGGACTATATTTTGGTTAGAATCCATTCTAAAGGGGTTCAAAGCTATATTTAGACTATTTACTAATATATTGAACTTTGGTTACTCCTTGGTCACCAATTTGTTCTACATTTCTTCAAATTCCCATTTGTACCAAAACGGGACGATTTTCTTCTTAAAGTTTCAAAACTATACTTAGGACTATATATTGGTTAGAATCCATTCTAAAGGGGTTCAAAGCTATATTTAGACTATTATACTAATATATTGATCTTTGGTTACTCCTTGGTCACCAATTTGGTCTACATTTCTTCAAATTCCCATTTATACCAAAACGGGACGATTTTCTTCCCAAATTTCAAAACTATACTTAGGACTATATATTGGTTAGAATCCTTTCTAAAGGGGTTCAAAGCTATATTTAGACTATTTACTAATATATTGAACTTTGGTTACTCCTTGGTCACCAATTTGGTCTACATTTCTTCAAATTCCCATTTGTACCAAAACGGGACGATTTTCTTCTTAAAGTTTCAAAACTATAGTTAGGACTATATATTGGTTAGAATCCATTCTAAAGGGGTTCAAAGCTATATTTAGACTATTATACTAATATATTGATTTTGGTTACTTCTTGGTCACCAATTTGGTCTACATTTCTTCAAATTCCCATTTGTACCAAAACGCGACGATTTTCTTCCTAAAGTTTCAACACTAAAGTTAGGACTATATATTGGTTAAAATTCATTCTAAAGGGGTTCAAAGCTATATTTAGACTATTATACTAATATAATGAACTTTGGTTACTCCTTGGTCACCAATTTGGTCTAAATTTCTTCAAATTCCCATTTATACCAAAACGAGACGATTTTCTTCTTTAATTTCAAAACTATAGTTAGGACTATATATTGGTTAGAATCCATTCTAAAGGGGTTCAAAGCAATATTTAAACTATTATACTAATATAATGAACTTTGGTTACTCCTTGGTCACCAATTTGGTCTACATTTCTTCAAATTCCCATTTGTACCAAAACGGGACGATTTTGTTCCCAAAGTTTCAAAACTATAGTTTGGACTATATATTGGTTAGAATCCATTCTAAAGGGGTTCAAAGCTATATTTAGACTATTATACTAATATATTGATCTTTGGTTACTCCTTGGTCACCAATTTGGTTTACATTTCATCAAATTCCCATTTGTACCAAAACGCGATGATTTTCTTCCAAAAGTTTCAACACTAAAGTTAGGACTATATATATTGGTTAGAATCCATTCTAAAGGGTTTCAAAGCTATATTTAGACTATTATACTAATATATTGAACTTTGGTTACTCCTTGGTCACCAATTTGGTCTACATTTCTTCAAATTCCCATTTATACCAAAACAGGATGATTTTCTTCCCAAATTTCAAAACTATAGTTAGGACTATAAATTTGTTAGAATCCATTCTAAAGGGGTTCAAAGCTATATTTAGACTATTTACTAATATATTGAACTTTGGTTACTCCATGGTCACCAATATGGTCTACATTTCTTCAAATTCCCATTTGTACCAAAACGGGACGATTTTCTTCTTAAAGTTTCAAAACTATAGTTAGGACTATATATTGGTTAGTATCCATTCTAAAGGGTTTCAAAGCTATATTTAGACTATTATACTAATATATTGAACTTTGGTTACTTCTTGGTCACCAATTTGGTCTACATTTCTTCAAATTCCCATTTGTACCAAAACGCGACAATTTTCTTCCTAAAGTTTCAACACTAAAGTTAGGACTATATATTGGTTAAAATTCATTCTAAAGGGGTTCAAAGCTATATTTAGACTATTATACTAATATAATGAACTTTGGTTACTCCTTGGTCACCAATTTGGTCTACATTTCTTCAAATTCCCATTTATACCAAAACGGGACTATTTTCTTCCCAAATTTCAAAACTATAGTTAGGACTATATTTTGGTTAGAATCCATTCTAAAGGGGTTCAAAGCTATATTTAGACTATTTACTAATATATTGAACTTTGGTTACTCCTTGGTCACCAATTTGTTCTACATTTCTTCAAATTCCCATTTGTACCAAAACGGGACGATTTTCTTCTTAAAGTTTCAAAACTATACTTAGGACTATATATTGGTTAGAATCCATTCTAAAGGGGTTCAAAGCTATATTTAGACTATTATACTAATATATTGATCTTTGGTTACTCCTTGGTCACCAATTTGGTCTACATTTCTTCAAATTCCCATTTATACCAAAACGGGACGATTTTCTTCCCAAATTTCAAAACTATACTTAGGACTATATATTGGTTAGAATCCTTTCTAAAGGGGTTCAAAGCTATATTTAGACTATTTACTAATATATTGAACTTTGGTTACTCCTTGGTCACCAATTTGGTCTACATTTCTTCAAATTCCCATTTGTACCAAAACGGGACGATTTTCTTTCTTAAAGTTTCAAAACTATAGTTAGGACTATATATTGGTTAGAATCCATTCTAAAGGGGTTCAAAGCTATATTTAGACTATTATACTAATATATTGATTTTGGTTACTTCTTGGTCACCAATTTGGTCTACATTTCTTCAAATTCCCATTTGTACCAAAACGCGACGATTTTCTTCCTAAAGTTTCAACACTAAAGTTAGGACTATATATTGGTTAAAATTCATTCTAAAGGGGTTCAAAGCTATATTTAGACTATTATACTAATATAATGAACTTTGGTTACTCCTTGGTCACCAATTTGGTCTAAATTTCTTCAAATTCCCATTTATACCAAAACGAGACGATTTTCTTCTTTAATTTCAAAACTATAGTTTGGACTATATATTGGTTAGAATCCATTCTAAAGGGGTTCAAAGCTATATTTAGACTATTATACTAATATATTGATCTTTGGTTACTCCTTGGTCACCAATTTGGTTTACATTTCATCAAATTCCCATTTGTACCAAAACGCGATGATTTTCTTCCAAAAGTTTCAACACTAAAGTTAGGACTATATATTGGTTAGAATCCTTTCTAAAGGGGTTCAAAGCTATATTTAGACTATTTACTAATATATTGAACTTTGGTTACTCCTTGGTCACCAATTTGGTCTACATCTCTTCAAATTCCCATTTATACCAAAACGGGACTATTTTCTTCCCAAATTTCAAAACTATAGTTAGGACTATATTTTGGTTAGAATCCATTCTAAAGGGGTTCAAAGCTATATTTAGACTATTTACTAATATATTGAACTTTGGTTACTCCTTGGTCACCAATTTGTTCTACATTTCTTCAAATTCCCATTTGTACCAAAACGGGACGATTTTCTTTCTTAAAGTTTCAAAACTATAGTTAGGACTATATATTGGTTAGAATCCATTCTAAAGGGGTTCAAAGCTATATTTAGACTATTTACTAATATATTGAACTTTGGTTACTCCTTGGTCACCAATATGGTCTACATTTCTTCAAATTCCCATTTGTACCAAAACGGGACGATTTTCTTCTTAAAGTTTCAAAACTATAGTTAGGACTATATATTGGTTAGTATCCATTCTAAAGGGTTTCAAAGCTATATTTAGACTATTATACTAATATATTGAACTTTGGTTATTTCTTGGTCACCAATTTGGTCTACATTTCTTCAAATTCCCATTTGTACCAAAACGCGACGATTTTCTTCCTAAAGTTTCAACACTAAAGTTAGGACTATATATTGGTTAAAATTCATTCTAAAGGGGTTCAAAGCTATATTTAGACTATTATACTAATATAATGAACTTTGGTTACTCCTTGGTCACCAATTTGGTCTACATTTCTTCAAATTCCCATTTATACCAAAACGGGACTATTTTCTTCCCAAATTTCAAAACTATAGTTAGGACTATATTTTGGTAAGAATCCATTCTAAAGGGGTTCAAAGCTATATTTAGACTATTTACTAATATATTGAACTTTGGTTACTCCTTGGTCACCAATTTGTTCTACATTTCTTCAAATTCCCATTTGTTCCAAAACGGGACGATTTTCTTCTTAAAGTTTCAAAACTATACTTAGGATTATATATTGGTTAGAATCCATTCTAAAGGGGTTCAAAGCTATATTTAGACTATTTACTAATATATTGAACTTTGGTTACTCCTTGGTCACCAATTTGTTCTACATTTCTTCAAATTCCCATTTGTACCAAAACGGGACGATTTTCTTCTTAAAGTTTCAAAACTATAGTTAGGACTATATATTGGTTAGAATCCATTCTAAAGGGGTTCAAAGCTATATTTAGACTATTATACTAATATATTGATTTTGGTTACTTCTTGGTCACCAATTTGGTCTACATTTCTTCAAATTCCCATTTGTACCAAAACGCGACGATTTTCTTCCTAAAGTTTCAACACTAAAGTTAGGACTATATATTGGTTAAAATTCATTCTAAAGGGGTTCAAAGCTATATTTAGACTATTATACTAATATAATGAACTTTGGTTACTCCTTGGTCACCAATTTGGTCTAAATTTCTTCAAATTCCCATTTATACCAAAACGAGACGATTTTCTTCTTTAATTTCAAAACTATAGTTAGGACTATATATTGGTTAGAATCCATTCTAATGGGGTTCAAAGCTATATTTAAACTATTATACTAATATAATGAACTTTGGTTACTCCTTGGTCACCAATTTGGTCTACATTTCTTCAAATTCCCATTTGTACCAAAACGGGACGATTTTCTTCCCAAAGTTTCAAAACTATAGTTAGGACTATATATTGGTTAGAATCCATTCTAAAGGGGTTCAAAGCTATATTTAGACTATTATACTAATATATTGATCTTTGGTTACTCCTTGGTCACCAATTTTGTTTACATTTCATCAAATTCCCATTTGTACCAAAACGCGATGATTTTCTTCCAAAAGTTTCAACACTAAAGTTAGGACTATATATATTGGTTAGAATCCATTCTAAAGGGTTTCAAAGCTATATTTAGACTATTATACTAATATATTGAACTTTGGTTACTCCTTGGTCACCAATTTGGTCTACATTTCTTCAAATTCCCATTTATACCAAAACGGGACGATTTTCTTCCCAAATTTCAAAACTATAGTTAGGACTATAAATTGGTTAGAATCCATTCTAAAGGGGTTCAAAGCTATATTTAGACTATTTACTAATATATTGAACTTTGGTTACTCCTTGGTCACCAATATGGTCTACATTTCTTCAAATTCCCATTTGTACCAAAACGGGACGATTTTCTTCTTAAAGTTTCAAAACTATACTTAGGACTATATATTGGTTAGAATCCTTTCTAAAGGGGTTCAAAGCTATATTTAGACTATTTACTAATATATTGAACTTTGGTTACTCCTTGGTCACCAATTTGGTCTACATCTCTTCAAATTCCCATTTATACCAAAACGGGACTATTTTCTTCCCAAATTTCAAAACTATAGTTAGGACTATATTTTGCTTAGAATCCATTCTAAAGGGGTTCAAAGCTATATTTAGACTATTTACTAATATATTGAACTTTGGTTACTCCTTGGTCACCAATTTGTTCTACATTTCTTCAAATTCCCATTTGTACCAAAACGGGACGATTTTCTTCTTAAAGTTTCAAAACTATACTTAGGACTATATATTGGTTAGAATCCTTTCTAAAGGGGTTCAAAGCTATATTTAGACTATTTACTAATATATTGAACTTTGGTTACTCCTTGGTCACCAATTTGGTCTACATTTCTTCAAATTCCCATTTGTACCAAAACGGGACGATTTTCTTCTTAAAGTTTCAAAACTATAGTTAGGACTATATATTGGTTAGAATCCATTCTAAAGGGGTTCAAAGCTATATTTAGACTATTATACTAATATATTGATTTTGGTTACTTCTTGGTCACCAATTTGGTCTACATTTCTTCAAATTCCCATTTGTACCAAAACGCGACGATTTTCTTCCTAAAGTTTCAACACTAAAGTTAGGACTATATATTGGTTAAAATTCATTCTAAAGGGGTTCAAAGCTATATTTAGACTATTATACTAATATAATGAACTTTGGTTACTCCTTGGTCACCAATTTGGTCTAAATTTCTTCAAATTCCCATTTATACCAAAACGAGACGATTTTCTTCTTTAATTTCAAAACTATAGTTAGGACTATATATTGGTTAGAATCCATTCTAAAGGGGTTCAAAGCTATATTTAAACTATTATACTAATATAATGAACTTTTGTTACTCCTTGGTCACCAATTTGGTCTACATTTCTTCAAATTCCCATTTGTACCAAAACGGGACGATTTTCTTCCCAAAGTTTCAAAACTATAGTTTGGACTATATATTGGTTAGAATCCATTCTAAAGGGGTTCAAAGCTATATTTAGACTATTATACTAATATATTGATCTTTGGTTACTCCTTGGTCACCAATTTGGTTTACATTTCATCAAATTCCCATTTGTACCAAAACGCGATGATTTTCTTCCAAAAGTTTCAACACTAAAGTTAGGACTATATATATTGGTTAGAATCCATTCTAAAGGGTTTCAAAGCTATATTTAGACTATTATACTAATATATTGAACTTTGGTTACTCCTTGGTCACCAATTTGGTCTACATTTCTTCAAATTCCCATTTATAGCAAAACGGGACGATTTTCTTCCCAAATTTCAAAACTATAGTTAGGACTATAAATTGGTTAGAATCCATTCTAAAGGGGTTCAAAGCTATATTTAGACTATTTACTAATATATTGAACTTTGGTTACTCCTTGGTCACTAATATGGTCTACATTTCTTCCAATTCCCATTTGTACCAAAACGGGACGATTTTCTTCTTAAAGTTTCAAAACTATAGTTAGGACTATATATTGGTTAGTATCCATTCTAAAGGGTTTCAAAGCTATATTTAGACTATTATACTAATATATTGAACTTTCGTTACTTCTTGGTCACCAATTTGGTCTACATTTCATCAAATTCCCATTTGTACCAAAACGCGACGATTTTCTTCCTAAAGTTTCAACACTAAAGTTAGGACTATATATTGGTTAAAATTCATTCTAAAGGGGTTCAAAGCTATATTTAGACTATTATACTAATATAATGAACTTTGGTTACTCCTTGGTCACCAATTTGGTCTACATTTCTTCAAATTCCCATTTGTACTAGAACGGGACGATTTTCTTCCCGAAGTTTCAAAACTATAGTTAGGATTATATATTGGTTAGAATCCATTCTAAAGGGGTTAAAAGCTATATTTAGACTATTATACTAATATATTGATCTTTGGTTACTCCTTGGTCACCAATTTGGTCTACATTTCTTCAAATTCCCATTTGTACCAAAACGCGACGATTTTCTTCTTAAAGTTTCAAAACTATAGTTAGGACTATATATTGGTTAGAATCCATTCTAAAGGGGTTCAAAGCTATATTTAGACTATTTACTAATATATTGAACTTTGGTTACTCCTTGGTCACCAATTTGGTCTACATTTCTTCAAATTCCCATTTGTACCAAAACGGGACAATTTTCTTCTTAAAGTTTCAAAACTATAGTTAGGACTATATATTGGTTAGAATCCATTCTAAAGGGGTTCAAAGCTATATTTAGACTATTATACTAATATATTGATCTTTGGTTACTCCTTGGTCACCAATTTGGTCTACATGTCTTCAAATTCCCATTTGTACCAAAACGCGACGATTTTCTTCTTAAAGTTTCAAAACTATAGTTAGGACTATATATTGGTTAGAATCCATTCTAAAGGGGTTCAAAGCTATATTTAGACTATTATACTAATATAATGAACTTTGGTTACTCCTTGGTCACCAATTTGGTCTACATTTCTTCAAATTCCCATTTGTACCAAAACAGGACGATTTTCTTCCCAAAGTTTCAAAACTATAGTTTGGACTATATATTGGTTAGAATCCATTCTAAAGGGGTTCAAAGCTATATTTAGACTATTATACTAATATATTGATCTTTGGTTACTCCTTGGTCACCAATTTGGTTTACATTTCATCAAATTCCCATTTGTACCAAAACGCGATGATTTTCTTCCAAAAGTTTCAACACTAAAGTTAGGACTATATATTGGTTAGAATCCATTCTAAAGGGTTTCAAAGCTATATTTAGACTATTATACTAATATATTGAACTTTGGTTACTTCTTGGTCACCAATTTGGTCTACATTTCTTCAAATTCCCATTTATACCAAAACGGGACTATTTTCTTCCCAAATTTCAAAACTATAGTTAGGACTATATTTTGGTTAGAATCCATTCTAAAGGGGTTCAAAGCTATATTTAGACTATTTACTAATATATTGAACTTTGGTTACTCCTTGGTCACCAATTTGTTCTACATTTCTTCAAATTCCCATTTGTACCAAAACGGGACGATTTTCTTCTTAAAGTTTCAAAACTATACTTAGGACTATATATTGGTTAGAATCCATTCCAAAGGGGTTCAAAGCTATATTTAGACTATTATACTAATATAATGAACTTTGGTTACTCCTTGGTCACCAATTTGGTCTACATTTCTTCAAATTCCCATTTGTACCAGAACGGGACGATTTTCTTCCCGAAGTTTCAAAACTATAGTTAGGACTATATATTGGTTAGAATCCATTCTAAAGGGGTTCAAAGCTATATTTAGACTATTATACTAATATATTGATCTTTGGTTACTCCTTGGTCACCAATTTGGTCTACATTTCTTCAAATTCCCATTTGTACCAAAACGTGACGATTTTCTTCTTAAAGTTTCAAAACTATAGTTAGGACTATATATTTGTTAGAATCCATTCTAAAGGGGTTCAAAGCTATATTTAGACTATTATACTAATATAATGAACTTTGGTTACTCCTTGGTCACCAATTTGGTCTACATTTCTTCAAATTCCCATTTGTACCAAAACAGGACGATTTTCTTCCCAAAGTTTCAAAACTATAGTTTGGACTATATATTGGTTAGAATCCATTCTAAAGGGGTTCAAAGCTATATTTAGACTATTATACTAATATATTGATCTTTGGTTACTCCTTGGTCACCAATTTGGTCTACATTTCTTCAAATTCCCATTTGTACCAAAACGGGACGATTTTCTTCTTAAAGTTTCAAAACTATACTTAGGACTATATATTGGTTAGAATCCATTCCAAAGGGGTTCAAAACTATATTTAGACTATTATTCTAATATATTAAACTTTGGTTACTCCTTGTTCACCAATTTGGTCTACATTTCTTCAAATTCCCATTTGTACCAAAACGCGACGATTTTCTTCCCAAAGTTTCAACACTAAAGTTAGGACTATATATTGGTTAGAATCCATTCTAAAGGGGTTCAAAGCTATATTTAGACTATTATACTAATATATTGATCTTTTGTTACTTCTTCGTCACCAATTTGGTTTACATTTCATCAAATTCCCATTTGTACCAAAACGCGATGATTTTCTTCCAAAAGTTTCAACACTAAAGTTAGGACTATATATTGGTTAGAATCCATTCTAAAGGGTTTCAAAGCTATATTTAGACTATTATACTAATATATTGAACTTTGGTTACTCCTTGGTCACTAATTTGGTCTACATTTCTTCAAATTCCCATTTATACCAAAACGGGATGATTTTCTTCCGAAATTTCAAAACTATAGTTAGGACTATATTTTGGTTAGAATCCATTCTAAAGGGGTTCAAAGCTATATTTAGACTATTTACTAATATATTGAACTTTGGTTACTCCTTGGTCACCAATTTGGTCTACATTTCATCAAATTCCCATTTGTACCAAAACGCGATGATTTTCTTCCAAAAGTTTCAACACTAAAGTAAGGACTATATATTGGTTAGAATCCATTCTAAAGGGTTTCAAAGCTATATTTAGACTATTATACTAATATATTGAACTTTGGTTACTCCTTGGTCACCAATTTTGTCTACATTTCTTCAAACTCCCATTTGTACCAGAACGGGACGATTTTCTTCCCGAAGTTTCAAAACTATAGTTAGGACTATATATTGGTTAGAATCCATTCTAAAGGGGTTCAAAGCTATATTTAGACTATTATACTAATATATTGATCTTTGGTTACTCCTTGGTCACCAATTTGGTCTACATTTCTTCAAATTCCCATTTGTACCAAAACGTGACGATTTTCTTCTTAAAGTTTCAAAACTATAGTTAGGACTATATATTTGTTAGAATCCATTCTAAAGGGGTTCAAAGCTATATTTAGACTATTATACTAATATAATGAACTTTGGTTACTCCTTGGTCACCAATTTGGTCTACATTTCTTCAAATTCCCATTGGTACCAAAACAGGACGATTTTCTTCCCAAAGTTTCAAAACTATAGTTTGGACTATATATTGGTTAGAATCCATTCTAAAGGGGTTCAAAGCTATATTTAGACTATTATACTAATATATTGATCTTTGGTTACTCCTTGTTCACCAATTTGGTCTACATTTCTTCAAATTCCCATTTGTACCAAAACGCGACGATTTTCTTCCCAAAGTTTCAACACTAAAGTTAGGACTATATATTGGTTAGAATCCATTCTAAAGGGGTTCAAAGCTATATTTAGACTATTATACTAATATATTGATCTTTGGTTACTTCTTGGTCACCAATTTGGTTTACATTTCATCAAATTCCCATTTGTACCAAAACGCGATGATTTTCTTCCAAAAGTTTCAACACTAAAGTTAGGACTATATATTGGTTAGAATCCATTCTAAAGGGTTTCAAAGCTATATTTAGACTATTATACTAATATATTGAACTTTGGTTACTCCTTGGTCACCAATTTGGTCTACATTTCTTCAAATTCCCATTTATACCAAAACGGGATGATTTTCTTCCCAAATTTCAAAACTATAGTTAGGACTATATTTTGGTTAGAATCCATTCTAAAGGGGTTCAAAGCTATATTTAGACTATTATACTAATATATTGATCTTTGGTTACTCTTGTCACCAATTTGGTCTACATTACTTCAAATTCCCATTTGTACCAAAACGCGACTTTTTTCTTCCCAAAGTTTCAAAACTATAGTTTGGACTATATATTGGTTAGAATCCATTCTAAAGGGTTTTTTTTGCTATATGTGGACTATTATACTAATATATTGAACTTTGGTTACTTCTTGGTCACCAATTTGGTCTACATTTCTTCAAATTCCCAATTGTACCAAAATGTGACGATTTTCTTCCAAAAGTTTCAAAACTAAAGTTAGGACTATATATTGGTTATAATCCATTCCAAAGGGGTTCAAAACTATATTTAGACTATTATTCTAATATATTGAACTTTGGTTACTCCTTGTTCACCAATTTGGTCTACATTTCTTCAAATTCCCATTTGTACCAAAACGCAACGATTTTCTTCCCAAAGTTTCAACACTAAAGTTAGGACTATATATTGGTTAGAATCCATTCTAAAGGGGTTCAAAGCTATATTTAGATTATTATACTAATATATTGATCTTTGGTTACTCCTTGGTCACCAATTTGGTCTACATTTCTTCAAATTCCCATTTGTACCAAAACGCGACGATTTTCTTCTTAAAGTTTCAAAACTATAGTTAGGACTATATATTGGTTAGAATCCATTCTAAAGGGGTTCAAAGCTATATTTAGACTATTATACTAATATAATGAACTTTGGTTACTCATTGGTCACCAATTTGGTCTACATTTCTTCAAATTCCCATTTGTATCAAAACGGGACAATTTTCTTCCCAAAGTTTCAAAACTATAGTTTGGACTATATATTGGTTAGAATCCATTCTAAAGGGGTTCAAAGCTATATTTAGACTATTATACTAATATATTGATCTTTGGTTACTCCTTGGTCACCAATTTGGTTTACATTTCATCAAATTCCCATTTGTACCAAAACGCGATGATTTTCTTCAAAAAGTTTCAACACTAAAGTTAGGACTATATATTGGTTAGAATCCATTCTATAGGGTTTTAGAGCTATATTTAGACTATTATACTAATATATTGAATTTTTGTTACTCCTTGGTCACCAATTTGGTCTACATTTCTTCAAATTCCCATTTATACCAAAACGGGACGATTTTCTTCCCAAATTTCAAAACTATAGTTAGGACTATATATTGGTTATAATCCATTCCAAAGGGGTTCAAAACTATATTTAGACTATTATTCTAATATATTGAACTTTGGTTACTCCTTGTTCACCAATTTGGTCTACATTTCTTCAAATTCCCATTTGTACCAAAACGCAACGATTTTCTTCCCAAAGTTTCAACACTAAAGTTAGGACTATATATTGGTTAGAATCCATTCTAAAGGGGTTCAAAGCTATATTTAGATTATTATACTAATATATTGAACTTTGGTTACTCCTTGGTCACCAATTTGGTCTACATTTCTTCAAATTCCCATTTATACCAAAACGGGATGATTTTCTTCCCAAATTTCAAAACTATAGTTAGGACTATATTTTGGTTAGAATCCATTCTAAAGGGGTTCAAAGCTATATTTAGACTATTATACTAATATATTGATCTTTGGTTACTCTTGTCACCAATTTGGTCTACATTTCTTCAAATTCCCATTTGTACCAAAACGCGACTTTTTTCTTCCCAAAGTTTCAAAACTATAGTTTGGACTATATATTGGTTAGAATCCATTCTAAAGGGTTTTTTTTGCTATATGTGGACTATTATACTAATATATTGAACTTTGGTTACTTCTTGGTCACCAATTTGGTCTACATTTCTTCAAATTCCCAATTGTACCAAAATGCGACGATTTTCTTCCAAAAGTTTCAAAACTAAAGTTAGGACTATATATTGGTTATAATCCATTCTAAAGGGGTTAAACTATATTTAGACTATTATTCTAATATATTGAACTTTGGTTACTCCTTGTTCACCAATTTGGTCTACATTTCTTCAAATTCCCATTTGTACCAAAACGCAACGATTTTCTTCCCAAAGTTTCAACACTAAAGTTAGGACTATATATTGGTTAGAATCCATTCTAAAGGGGTTCAAAGCTATATTTAGATTATTATACTAATATATTGATCTTTGGTTACTCCTTGGTCACCAATTTGGTCTACATTTCTTCAAATTCCCATTTGTACCAAAACGCGACGATTTTCTTCTTAAAGTTTCAAAACTATAGTTAGGACTATATATTGGTTAGAATCCATTCTAAAGGGGTTCAAAGCTATATTTAGACTATTATACTAATATAATGAACTTTGGTTACTCCTTGGTCACCAATTTGGTCTACATTTCTTCAAATTCCCATTTGTATCAAAACGGGACGATTTTCTTCCCAAAGTTTCAAAACTATAGTTTGGACTATATATTGGTTAGAATCCATTCTAAAGGGGTTCAAAGCTATATTTAGACTATTATACTAATATATTGATCTTTGGTTACTCCTTGGTCACCAATTTGGTTTACATTTCATCAAATTCCCATTTGTACCAAAACGCGATGATTTTCTTCAAAAAGTTTCAACACTAAAGTTAGGACTATATATTGGTTAGAATCCATTCTAAAGGGTTTTAGAGCTATATTTAGACTATTATACTAATATATTGAATTTTTGTTACTCCTTGGTTACCAATTTGGTCTACATTTCTTCAAATTCCCATTTATACCAAAACGGGACGATTTTCTTCCCAAATTTCAAAACTATAGTTAGGACTATATATTGGTTATAATCCATTCCAAAGGGGTTCAAAACTATATTTAGACTATTATTCTAATATATTGAACTTTGGTTACTCCTTGTTCACCAATTTGGTCTACATTTCTTCAAATTCCCATTTGTACCAAAACGCAACGATTTTCTTCCCAAAGTTTCAACACTAAAGTTAGGACTATATATTGGTTAGAATCCATTCTAAAGGGGTTCAAAGCTATATTTAGATTATTATACTAATATATTGATCTTTGGTTACTTCTTGGTCACCAATTTGGTCTACATTTCTTCAAATTCCCAATTGTACCAAAATGCGACGATTTTCTTCCAAAAGTTTCAAAACTAAAGTTAGGACTATATATTGGTTATAATCCATTCCAAAGGGGTTCAAAACTATATTTAGACTATTATTCTAATATATTGAACTTTGGTTACTCCTTGTTCACCAATTTGGTCTACATTTCTTCAAATTCCCATTTGTACCAAAACGCAACGATTTTCTTCCCAAAGTTTCAACACTAAAGTTAGGACTATATATTGGTTAGAATCCATTCTAAAGGGGTTCAAAGCTATATTTAGACTATTATACTAATATATTGATCTTTGGTTACTTCTTGGTCACCAATTTGGTTTACATTTCATCAAATTCCCATTTGTACCAAAACGCGATGATTTTCTTCCAAAAGTTTCAACACTAAAGTTAGGACTATATATTGGTTAGAATCCATTCTAAAGGGTTTCAAAGCTATATTTAGACTATTATACTAATATATTGAACTTTGGTTACTCCTTGGTCACCAATTTGGTCTACATTTCTTTAAATTCCCATTTATACCAAAACGGGATGATTTTCTTCCCAAATTTCAAAACTATAGTTAGGACTATATTTTGGTTAGAATCCATTCTAAAGGGGTTCAAAGCTATATTTAGACTATTTACTAATATATTGAACTTTGGTTGCTCCTTGGTCACCAATTTGGTCTACATTTCATCAAATTCCCATTTGTACCAAAACGCGATGATTTTCTTCCAAAAGTTTCAACACTAAAGTAAGGACTATATATTGGTTAGAATCCATTCTAAAGGGTTTCAAAGCTATATTTAGACTATTATACTAATATATTGAACTTTGGTTACTCCTTGGTCACCAATTTGGTCTACATTTCTTCAAACTCCCATTTGTACCAGAACGGGACGATTTTCTTCCCGAAGTTTCAAAACTATAGTTAGGACTATATATTGGTTAGAATCCATTCTAAAGGGGTTCAAAGCTATATTTAGACTATTATACTAATATATTGATCTTTGGTTACTCCTTGGTCACCAATTTGGTCTACATTTCTTCAAATTCCCATTTGTACCAAAACGTGACGATTTTCTTCTTAAAGTTTCAAAACTATAGTTAGGACTATATATTTGTTAGAATCCATTCTAAAGGGGTTCAAAGCTATATTTAGACTATTATACTAATATAATGAACTTTGGTTACTCCTTGGTCACCAATTTGGTCTACATTTCTTCAAATTCCCATTTGTACCAAAACAGGACGATTTTCTTCCCAAAGTTTCAAAACTATAGTTTGGACTATATATTGGTTAGAATCCATTCTAAAGGGGTTCAAAGCTATATTTAGACTATTATACTAATATATTGATCTTTGGTTACTCCTTGGTCACCAATTTGGTCTACATTTCTTCAAATTCCCATTTGTACCAAAACGCGATGATTTTCTACCAAAAGTTTCAACACTAAATATAGGACTATATATTGGTTAGAATCCATTCTAAAGGGTTTCAAAGCTATATTTAGACTATTATACTAATATATTGATCTTGGGTTACTCCTTGGTCACCAATTTGGTTTACATTTCATCAAATTCCCATTTGTACCAAAACGGGACAATTTTCTTCTTAAAGTTTCAAAACTATAGTTAGGACTATATATTGGTTAGAATCCATTCTAAAGGGGTTCAAAGCTATATTTAGACTATTATACTAATATATTGATCTTTGGTTACTCCTTGGTCACCAATTTGGTTTACATTTCATCAAATTCCCATTTGTACCAAAACGGGACGATTTTCTTCCCAAAGTTTCAAAACTATAGTTTGGACTATATATTGGTTAGAATCCATTCTAAAGGGGTTCAAAGCTATATTTAGACTATTATACTAATATATTGATCTTTGGTTACTCCTTGGTCACCAATTTGGTTTACATTTCATCAAATTCCCATTTGTACCAAAACGCGATGATTTTCTTCAAAAAGTTTCAACACTAAAGTTAGGACTATATATTGGTTAGAATCCATTCTAAAGGGGTTCAAAGCTATATTTAGACTATTATACTAATATATTGATCTTTGGTTACTCCTTGGTCACCAATTTTGTCTACATTTCTTCAAATTCCCATTTGTACCAAAACGCGACGATTTTCTTCTTAAAGTTTCAAAACTATAGTTAGGACTATATATTGGTTAGAATCCATTCTAAAGGGGTACAAAGCTATATTTAGACTATTATACTAATATAATGAACTTTGGTTACTCCTTGGTCACCAATTTGGTCTACATTTCTTCAAATTCCCATTTGTATCAAAACGAGACGATTTTCTTCCCAAAGTTTCAAAACTATAGTTAGGGCTATATATTGGTTAGAATCCATTCTAAAGGGGTACAAAGCTATATTTAGACTATTATACTAATATAATGAACTTTGGTTACTCCTTGGTCACCAATTTGGTCTACATTTCTTGAAATTCCCATTTGTATCAAAACGGGACGATTTTCTTCCCAAAGTTTCAAAACTATAGTTTGGACTATATATTGGTAAGAATCCATTCTTAAGGGGTTCAAAGCTATATTTAGACTATTATACTAATATATTGATCTTTGGTTACTCCTTGGTCACCAATTTGGTCTACATTTCTTCAAATTCCCATTTGTACCAACACGCGATGATTTTCTTCCAAAAGTTTCAACACTAAAGTTAGGACTATATATTGGTTAGAATCCATTCTAAAGGGTTTTTTTTGCTATATTTAGACTATTATACTAATATATTGAACTTTGGTTACTTCTTGGTCACCAATTTGGTCTACATTTCTTCAAATTCCCAATTGTACCAAAATGCGACGATTTTCTTCCAAAAGTTTCAAAACTAAAGTTAGGACTATATATTGGTTATAATCCATTCCAAAGGGGTTCAAAGCTATATTTAGACTATTATACTAATATATTGAATTTTTGTTACTCCTTGGTCACCAATTTGGTCTACATTTCTTCAAATTCCCATTTATACCAAAACGGGACGATTTTCTTCCCAAATTTCAAAACTATAGTTAGGACTATATATTGGTTATAATCCATTCCAAAGGGGTTCAAAACTATATTCAGACTATTATTCTAATATATTGAACTTTGGTTACTCCTTGTTCACCAATTTGGTCTACATTTCTTCAAATTCCCATTTGTACCAAAACGCAACGATTTTCTTCCCAAAGTTTCAACACTAAAGTTAGGACTATATATTGGTTAGAATCCATTCTAAAGGGGTTCAAAGCTATATTTAGATTATTATACTAATATATTGATCTTTGGTTACTTCTTGGTCACCAATTTGGTCTACATTTCTTCAAATTCCCAATTGTACCAAAATGCGACGATTTTCTTCCAAAAGTTTCAAAACTAAAGTTAGGACTATATATTGGTTATAATCCATTCCAAAGGGGTTCAAAACTATATTTAGACTATTATTCTAATATATTGAACTTTGGTTACTCCTTGTTCACCAATTTGGTCTACATTTCTTCAAATTCCCATTTGTACCAAAACGCAACGATTTTCTTCCCAAAGTTTCAACACTAAAGTTAGGACTATATATTGGTTAGAATCCATTCTAAAGGGGTTCAAAGCTATATTTAGACTATTATACTAATATATTGATCTTTGGTTACTTCTTTGTCACCAATTTGGTTTACATTTCATCAAATTCCCATTTGTACCAAAACGCGATGATTTTCTTCCAAAAGTTTCAACACTAAAGTTAGGACTATATATTGGTTAGAATCCATTCTAAAGGGTTTCAAAGCTATATTTAGACTATTATACTAATATATTGAACTTTGGTTACTCCTTGGTCACCAATTTGGTCTACATTTCTTCAAATTCCCATTTATACCAAAACGGGATGATTTTCTTCCCAAATTTCAAAACTATAGTTAGGACTATATTTTGGTTAGAATCCATTCTAAAGGGGTTCAAAGCTATATTTAGACTATTTACTAATATATTGAACTTTGGTTACTCCTTGGTCACCAATTTGGTCTACATTTCATCAAATTCCCATTTGTACCAAAACGCGATGATTTTCTTCCAAAAGTTTCAACACTAAAGTAAGGACTATATATTGGTTAGAATCCATTCTAAAGGGTTTCAAAGCTATATTTAGACTATTATACTAATATATTGAACTTTGGTTACTCCTTGGTCACCAATTTGGTCTACATTTCTTCAAACTCCCATTTGTACCAGAACGGGACGATTTTCTTCCCGAAGTTTCAAAACTATAGTTAGGACTATATATTGGTTAGAATCCATTCTAAAGGGGTTCAAAGCTATATTTAGACTATTATACTAATATATTGATCTTTGGTTACTCCTTGGTCACCAATTTGGTCTACATTTCTTCAAATTCCCATTTGTACCAAAACGTGACGATTTTCTTCTTAAAGTTTCAAAACTATAGTTAGGACTATATATTTGTTAGAATCCATTCTAAAGGGGTTCAAAGCTATATTTAGACTATTATACTAATATAATGAACTTTGGTTACTCCTTGGTCACCAATTTGGTCTACATTTCTTCAAATTCCCATTTGTACCAAAACAGGACGATTTTCTTCCCAAAGTTTCAAAACTATAGTTTGGACTATATATTGGTTAGAATCCATTCTAAAGGGGTTCAAAGCTATATTTAGACTATTATACTAATATATTGATCTTTGGTTACTCCTTGGTCACCAATTTGGTCTACATTTCTTCAAATTCCCATTTGTACCAAAACGCGATGATTTTCTACCAAAAGTTTCAACACTAAATATAGGACTATATATTGGTTAGAATCCATTCTAAAGGGTTTCAAAGCTATATTTAGACTATTATACTAATATATTGATCTTGGGTTACTCCTTGGTCACCAATTTGGTTTACATTTCATCAAATTCCCATTTGTACCAAAACGCGATGATTTTCTTCAAAAAGCTTCAACACTAAAGTTAGGACTATATATTGGTTAGAATCCATTCTAAAGGGGTTCAAAGCTATATTTAGACTATTATACTAATATATTGATCTTTGGTTACTCCTTGGTCACCAATTTTGTCTACATTTCTTCAAATTCCCATTTGTACCAAAACGCGACGATTTTCTTCTTAAAGTTTCAAAACTATAGTTAGGACTATATATTGGTTAGAATCCATTCTAAAGGGGTACAAAGCTATATTTAGACTATTATACTAATATAATGAACTTTGGTTACTCCTTGGTCACCAATTTGGTCTACATTTCTTCAAATTCCCATTTGTATCAAAACGAGACGATTTTCTTCCCAAAGTTTCAAAACTATAGTTAGGGCTATATATTGGTTAGAATCCATTCTAAAGGGGTACAAAGCTATATTTAGACTATTATACTAATATAATGAACTTTGGTTACTCCTTGGTCACCAATTTGGTCTACATTTCTTGAAATTCCCATTTGTATCAAAACGGGACGATTTTCTTCCCAAAGTTTCAAAACTATAGTTTGGACTATATATTGGTAAGAATCCATTCTTAAGGGGTTCAAAGCTATATTTAGACTATTATACTAATATATTGATCTTTGGTTACTCCTTGGTCACCAATTTGGTCTACATTTCTTCAAATTCCCATTTGTACCAACACGCGATGATTTTCTTCCAAAAGTTTCAACACTAAAGTTAGGACTATATATTGGTTAGAATCCATTCTAAAGGGTTTTTTTTGCTATATTTAGACTATTATACTAATATATTGAACTTTGGTTACTTCTTGGTCACCAATTTGGTCTACATTTCTTCAAATTCCCAATTGTACCAAAATGCGACGATTTTCTTCCAAAAGTTTCAAAACTAAAGTTAGGACTATATATTGGTTATAATCCATTCCAAAGGGGTTCAAAGCTATATTTAGACTATTATACTAATATATTGATCTTTGGTTACTCCTTGGTCACCAATTTTGTCTACATTTCTTTAAATTCCCATTTGTACCAAAACGCGACGATTTTCTTCTTAAAGTTTCAAAACTATAGTTAGGACTATATATTGGTTAGAATCCATTCTAAAGAGGTACAAAGCTATATTTAGACTATTATACTAATATAATGAACTTTGGTTACTCCTTGGTCACCAATTTGGTCTACATTTCTTCAAATTCCCATTTGTATCAAAACAGGACGATTTTCTTCCCAAATTTCAAAACTATAGTTAGGACTATATATTGGTTAGAATCCATTCTAAAGGGGTTCAAAGCTATATTTAGACTATTTACTAATATATTGATCTTTGGTTACTCCTTGGTCACCAATTTGGTTTACATTTCATCAAATTCCCATTTGTACCAAAACGGGACAATTTTCTTCTTAAAGTTTTAAAACTATAGTTAGGACTATATATTGGTTAGAATCCATTCTAAAGGGGTTCAAAGCTATATTTCGACTATTTACTAATATATTGAACTTTGGTTACTCCTTGGTCACCAATTTGGTCTACATTTCTTCAAATTCCCATTTATACCAAAACGGGACGATTTTCTTCCCAAAGTTTCAAAACTATAGTTTGGACTATATATTGGTTAGAATCCATTCTAAAGGGGTTCAAAGCTATATTTAGACTATTATACTAATATATTGAACTTTGGTTATTCCTTGGTCACCAGTTTGGTCTACATTTCTTCAAATTCCCATTTATACCAAAACGGGACGATTTTCATCTTAAATTTCAAACTATAGTTAGGACTATATATTGGTTACAATCCATTCTAAAGGGGTTCAAAGCTATATTTAGACTATTTACTAATATATTGATCTTTGGTTACTCCTTGGTCACCAATTTGGTTTACATTTCATCAAATTCCCATTTGTACCAAAACGGGACAATTTTCTTCTTAAAGTTTCAAAACTATAGTTAGGACTATATATTGGTTAGAATCCATTCTAAAGGGGTTCAAAGCTATATTTCGACTATTTACTAATATATTGAACTTTGGTTACTCCTTGGTCACCAATTTGGTCTACATTTCTTCAAATTCCCATTTATACCAAAACGGGACGATTTTCTTCCCAAAGTTTCAAAACTATAGTTTGGACTATATATTGGTTAGAATCCATTCTAAAGGGGTTCAAAGCTATATTTAGACTATTATACTAATATATTGAACTTTGGTTATTCCTTGGTCACCAGTTTGGTCTACATTTCTTCAAATTCCCATTTGTACCAAAACGGGACAATTTTCTTCTTAAAGTTTCAAAACTATAGTTAGGACTATATATTGGTTAGAATCCATTCTAAAGGGGTTCAAAGCTATATTTCGACTATTTACTAATATATTGAACTTTGGTTACTCCTTGGTCACCAATTTGGTCTACATTTCTTCAAATTCCCATTTATACCAAAACGGGACGATTTTCTTCCCAAAGTTTCAAAACTATAGTTTGGACTATATATTGGTTAGAATCCATTCTAAAGGGGTTCAAAGCTATATTTAGACTATTATACTAATATATTGAACTTTGGTTATTCCTTGGTCACCAGTTTGGTCTACATTTCTTCAAATTCCCATTTATACCAAAACGGGACGATTTTCATCTTAAATTTCAAACTATAGTTAGGACTATATATTGGTTACAATCCATTCTAAAGTGGTTCAAAGCTATATTTAGACTATTTACTAATATATTGAACTTTGGTTACTCCTTGGTCACCAATTTGGTCTACATTTCTTCAAATTCCCATTTGTACCAAAACGGGACAATTTTCTTCTTAAAGTTTCAAAACTATAGTTAGGACTATATATTGGTTAGAATCCATTCTAAAGGGGTTCAAAGCTATATTTAGACTATTATACTAATATAATGAACTTTGGTTACTCCTTGGTCACCAATTTGGTCTACATTTCTTCAAATTCCCATTTGTACCAAAACGGGACGATTTTCTTCCCAAAGTTTCAAAACTATAGTTTGGACTATATATTGGTTAGAATCCATTCTAAAGGGGTTCAAAGCTATATTTAGACTATTATACTAATATATTGATCTTTGGTTACTCCTTGGTCACCAATTTGGTTTACATTTCATCAAATTCCCATTTGTACCAAAACGCGATGATTTTCTACCAAAAGTTTCAACACTAAATATAGGACTATATATTGGTTAGAATCCATTCTAAAGGGTTTCAAAGCTATATTTAGACTATTATACTAATATATTGATCTTGGGTTACTCCTTGGTCACCAATTAGGTTTACATTTCATCAAATTCCCATTTGTACCAAAACGGGACAATTTTCTTCTTAAAGTTTCAAAACTATAGTTAGGACTATATATTGGTTAGAATCTATTCTAAAGGGGTTCAAAGCTATATTTAGACTATTATACTAATATATTGATCTTTGGTTACTCCTTGGTCACCAATTTGGTTTACATTTCATCAAATTCCCATTTGTACCAAAACGGGACGATTTTCTTCCCAAAGTTTCAAAACTATAGTTTGGACTATATATTGGTTAGAATCCATTCTAAAGGGGTTCAAAGCTATATTTAGACTATTATACTAATATATTGATCTTTGGTTACTCCTTGGTCACCAATTTGGTTTACATTTCATCAAATTCCCATTTGTACCAAAACGCGATGATTTTCTTCAAAAAGTTTCAACACTAAAGTTAGGACTATATATTGGTTAGAATCCATTCTAAAGGGTTTTAGAGCTATATTTAGACTATTATACTAATATATTGATCTTTGTTACTCCTTGGTCACCAATTTGGTCTACATTTCTTCAAATTCCCATTTATACCAAAACGGGACGATTTTCTTCCCAAATTTCAAAACTATAGTTAGGACTATATATTGGTTAGAATCCATTCTAAAGAGTTTCAAAGCTATATTTAGACTATTATACTAATATATTGATCTTGGGTTACTCCTTGGTCACCAATTTGGTTTACATTTCATCAAATTCCCATTTGTACCAAAACGGGACAATTTTCTTCTTAAAGTTTCAAAACTATAGTTAGGACTATATATTGGTTAGAATCCATTCTAAAGGGGTTCAAAGCTATATTTAGACTATTATACTAATATATTGATCTTTGGTTACTCGTTGGTCACCAATTTGGTTTACATTTCATCAAATTCCCATTTGTACCAAAACGGGACGATTTTCTTCCCAAAGTTTCAAAACTATAGTTTGGACTATATATTGGTTAGAATCCATTCTAAAGGGGTTCAAAGCTATATTTAGACTATTATACTAATATATTGATCTTTGGTTACTCCTTGGTCACCAATTTGGTTTACATTTCATCAAATTCCCATTTGTACCAAAACGCGATGATTTTCTTCCAAAAGTTTCAACACTAAAGTTAGGACTATATATTGGTTAGAATCCATTCTAAAGGGGTTCAAAGCTATATTTAGACTATTATACTAATATATTGATCTTTGGTTACTCCTTGGTCACCAATTTGGTGTACATTTCATCAAATTCCCATTTGTACCAAAACGCGATGATTTTCTTCAAAAAGTTTCAACACTAAAGTTAGGACTATATATTGGTTAGAATCCATTCTAAAGGGGTTCAAAGCTATATTTAGACTATTATACTAATATATTGAACTTTGGTTACTCCTTGGTCACCAATTTGGTCTACATTTCTGCAAATTCCCATTTGTACCAAAACGGGACAATTTTCTTCTTAAAGTTTCAAAACTATAGTTAGGGCTATATATGGGTTAGAATCCATTCTAAAGGGGTTCAAAGCTATATTTAGACTATTATACTAATATAATGAACTTTGGTTACTCCTTGGTCACCAATTTGGTCTATATTTCTTCAAATTCCCATTTGTACCAAAACGGGACGATTTTCTTCCCAAAGTTTCAAAACTATAGTTTGGACTATATATTGGTAAGAATCCATTCTAAAGGGGTTCAAAGCTATATTTAGACTATTATACTAATATTGATCTTTGGTTACTCCTTGTTCACCAATTTGGTTTACATTTCATCAAATTCCCATTTGTACCAAAACGCGATGATTTTCTTCAAAAAGTTTCAACACTAAAGTTAGGACTATATATTGGTTAGAATCCATTCTAAAGGGTTTTAGAGCTATATTTAGACTATTATACTAATATATTGAACTTTGGTTACTCCTTGGTCACCAATTTGGTCTACATTTCTGCAAATTCCCATTTGTACCAAAACGGGACAATTTTCTTCTTAAAGTTTCAAAACTATAGTTAGGGCTATATATGGGTTAGAATCCATTCTAAAGGGGTTCAAAGCTATATTTAGACTATTATACTAATATATTGAACTTTGGTTACTTCTTGGTCACCAATTTGGTCTACATTTCTTCAAATTCCCAATTGTACCAAAATGCGACGATTTTCTTCAAAAAGTTTCAACACTAAAGTTAGGACTATATATTGGTTAGAATCCATTCTAAAGGGGTTCAAAGCTATATTTAGACTATTATACTAATATATTGATCTTTGGTTACTCCTTGGTCACCAATTTTGTCTACATTTCTTCAAATTCCCATTTGTACCAAAACGCGACGATTTTCTTCTTAAAATTTCAAAACTATAGTTAGGACTATATATTGGTTAGAATCCATTCTAAAGGGGTACAAAGCTATATTTAGACTATTATACTAATATATTGATCTTTGGTTACTCTGGTCACCAATTTGGTCTACATTTCTTCAAATTCCCATTTGTACCAAAACGCGACTTTTTTCTTCCCAAAGTTTCAAAACTATAGTTTGGACTATATATTGGTTAGAATCCGTTCTAAAGGGTTTTTTTTGCTATATGTGGACTATTATACTAATATATTGAACTTTGGTTACTTCTTGGTCACCAATTTGGTCTACATTTCTTCAAATTCCCAATTGTACCAAAATGCGACGATTTTCTTCCAAAAGTTTCAAAACTAAAGTTAGGACTATATATTGGTTATAATCCATTCCAAAGGGGTTCAAAACTATATTTAGACTATTATTCTAATATATTGAACTTTGGTTACTCCTTGTTCACCAATTTGGTCTACATTTCTTCAAATTCCCATTTGTACCAAAACGCAACGATTTTCTTCCCAAAGTTTCAACACTAAAGTTAGGACTATATATTGGTTAGAATCCATTCTAAAGGGGTTCAAAGCTATATTTAGACTATTATACTAATATATTGATCTTTGGTTACTCCTTGGTCACCAATTTTGTCTACATTTCTTCAAATTCCCATTTGTACCAAAACGCGACGATTTTCTTCTTAAAGTTTCAAAACTATAGTTAGGACTATATATTGGTTAGAATCCATTCTAAAGGGGTACTAAGCTATATTTAGACTATTATACTAATATAATGAACTTTGGTTACTCCTTGGTCACCAATTTGGTCTACATTTCTTCAAATTCCCATTTGTATCAAAACGGGACGATTTTCTTCCCAAAGTTTCAAAACTATAGTTTGGACTATATATTGGTAAGAATCCATTCTAAAGGGGTTCAAAGCTATATTTAGACTATTATACTAATATATTGATCTTTGGTTACTCCTTGGTCACCAATTTGGTTTACATTTCATCAAATTCCCATTTGTACCAAAACGCGATGATTTTCTTCAAAAAGTTTCAACACTAAAGTTAGGACTATATATTGGTTAGAATCCATTCTAAAGGGGTTCAAAGCTATATTTAGACTATTATACTAATATATTGATCTTTGGTTACTCCTTGGTCACCAATTTTGTCTACATTTCTTCAAATTCCCATTTGTACCAAAACGCGACGATTTTCTTCTTAAAGTTTCAAAACTATAGTTAGGACTATATATTGGTTAGAATCCATTCTAAAGGGGTACAAAGCTATATTTAGACTATTATACTAATATAATGAACTTTGGTTACTCCTTGGTCACCAATTTGGTCTATATTTCTTCAAATTCCCATTTGTACCAAAACGGGACGATTTTCTTCCCAAAGTTTCAAAACTATAGTTTGGACTATATATTGGTAAGAATCCATTCTAAAGGGGTTCAAAGCTATATTTAGACTATTATACTAATATTGATCTTTGGTTACTCCTTCTTCACCAATTTGGTTTACATTTCATCAAATTCCCATTTGTACCAAAACGCGATGATTTTCTTCAAAAAGTTTCAACACTAAAGTTAGGACTATATATTGGTTAGAATCCATTCTAAAGGGTTTTAGAGCTATATTTAGACTATTATACTAATATATTGAACTTTGGTTACTCCTTGGTCACCAATTTGGTCTACATTTCTGCAAATTCCCATTTGTACCAAAACGGGACAATTTTCTTCTTAAAGTTTCAAAACTATAGTTAGGGCTATATATGGGTTAGAATCCATTCTAAAGGGGTTCAAAGCTATATTTAGACTATTATACTAATATATTGAACTTTGGTTACTTCTTGGTCACCAATTTGGTCTACATTTCTTCAAATTCCCAATTGTACCAAAATGCGACGATTTTCTTCAAAAAGTTTCAACACTAAAGTTAGGACTATATATTGGTTAGAATCCATTCTAAAGGGGTTCAAAGCTATATTTAGACTATTATACTAATATATTGATCTTTGGTTACTCCTTGGTCACCAATTTTGTCTACATTTCTTCAAATTCCCATTTGTACCAAAACGCGACGATTTTCTTCTTAAAGTTTCAAAACTATAGTTAGGACTATATATTGGTTAGAATCCATTCTAAAGGGGTACAAAGCTATATTTAGACTATTATACTAATATATTGATCTTTGGTTACTCTGGTCACCAATTTGGTCTACATTTCTTCAAATTCCCATTTGTACCAAAACGCGACTTTTTTCTTCCCAAAGTTTCAAAACTATAGTTTGGACTATATATTGGTTAGAATCCGTTCTAAAGGGTTTTTTTTGCTATATGTGGACTATTATACTAATATATTGAACTTTGGTTACTTCTTGGTCACCAATTTGGTCTACATTTCTTCAAATTCCCAATTGTACCAAAATGCGACGATTTTCTTCCAAAAGTTTCAAAACTAAAGTTAGGACTATATATTGGTTATAATCCATTCCAAAGGGGTTCAAAACTATATTTAGACTATTATTCTAATATATTGAACTTTGGTTACTCCTTGTTCACCAATTTGGTCTACATTTCTTCAAATTCCCATTTGTACCAAAACGCAACGATTTTCTTCCCAAAGTTTCAACACTAAAGTTAGGACTATATATTGGTTAGAATCCATTCTAAAGGGGTTCAAAGCTATATTTAGACTATTATACTAATATATTGATTTTGGTTACTTCTTGGTCACCAATTTGGTCTACATTTCTTCAAATTCCCATTTGTACCAAAACGCGACGATTTTCTTCCTAAAGTTTCAACACTAAAGTTAGGACTATATATTGGTTAAAATTCATTCTAAAGGGGTTCAAAGCTATATTTAGACTATTATACTAATATAATGAACTTTGGTTACTCCTTGGTCACCAATTTGGTCTAAATTTCTTCAAATTCCCATTTATACCAAAACGAGACGATTTTCTTCAAAAAGTTTCAACACTAAAGTTAGGACTATATATTGGTTAGAATCCATTCTAAAGGGGTTCAAAGCTATATTTAGACTATTATACTAATATATTGATCTTTGGTTACTCCTTGGTCACCAATTTTGTCTACATTTCTTCAAATTCCCATTTGTACCAAAACGCGACGATTTTCTTCTTAAAGTTTCAAAACTATAGTTAGGACTATATATTGGTTAGAATCCATTCTAAAGGGGTACAAAGCTATATTTAGACTATTATACTAATATATTGATCTTTGGTTACTCTGGTCACCAATTTGGTCTACATTTCTTCAAATTCCCATTTGTACCAAAACGCGACTTTTTTCTTCCCAAAGTTTCAAAACTATAGTTTGGACTATATATTGGTTAGAATCCGTTCTAAAGGGTTTTTTTTGCTATATGTGGACTATTATACTAATATATTGAACTTTGGTTACTTCTTGGTCACCAATTTGGTCTACATTTCTTCAAATTCCCAATTGTACCAAAATGCGACGATTTTCTTCCAAAAGTTTCAAAACTAAAGTTAGGACTATATATTGGTTATAATCCATTCCAAAGGGGTTCAAAACTATATTTAGACTATTATTCTAATATATTGAACTTTGGTTACTCCTTGTTCACCAATTTGGTCTACATTTCTTCAAATTCCCATTTGTACCAAAACGCAACGATTTTCTTCCCAAAGTTTCAACACTAAAGTTAGGACTATATATTGGTTAGAATCCATTCTAAAGGGGTTCAAAGCTATATTTAGACTATTATACTAATATATTGATCTTTGGTTACTCCTTGGTCACCAATTTTGTCTACATTTCTTCAAATTCCCATTTGTACCAAAACGCGACGATTTTCTTCTTAAAGTTTCAAAACTATAGTTAGGACTATATATTGGTTAGAATCCATTCTAAAGGGGTACTAAGCTATATTTAGACTATTATACTAATATAATGAACTTTGGTTACTCCTTGGTCACCAATTTGGTCTACATTTCTTCAAATTCCCATTTGTATCAAAACGGGACGATTTTCTTCCCAAAGTTTCAAAACTATAGTTTGGACTATATATTGGTAAGAATCCATTCTAAAGGGGTTCAAAGCTATATTTAGACTATTATACTAATATATTGATCTTTGGTTACTCCTTGGTCACCAATTTGGTTTACATTTCATCAAATTCCCATTTGTACCAAAACGCGATGATTTTCTTCAAAAAGTTTCAACACTAAAGTTAGGACTATATATTGGTTAGAATCCATTCTAAAGGGGTTCAAAGCTATATTTAGACTATTATACTAATATATTGATCTTTGGTTACTCCTTGGTCACCAATTTTGTCTACATTTCTTCAAATTCCCATTTGTACCAAAACGCGACGATTTTCTTCTTAAAGTTTCAAAACTATAGTTAGGACTATATATTGGTTAGAATCCATTCTAAAGGGGTACAAAGCTATATTTAGACTATTATACTAATATAATGAACTTTGGTTACTCCTTGGTCACCAATTTGGTCTACATTTCTTCAAATTCCCATTTGTATCAAAACGAGACGATTTTCTTCCCAAAGTTTCAAAACTATAGTTAGGGCTATATATTGGTTAGAATCCATTCTAAAGGGGTACAAAGCTATATTTAGACTATTATACTAATATAATGAACTTTGGTTACTCCTTGGTCACCAATTTGGTCTACATTTCTTGAAATTCCCATTTGTATCAAAACGGGACGATTTTCTTCCCAAAGTTTCAAAACTATAGTTTGGACTATATATTGGTAAGAATCCATTCTTAAGGGGTTCAAAGCTATATTTAGACTATTATACTAATATATTGATCTTTTGTTACTCCTTGGTCACCAATTTGGTCTACATTTCTTCAAATTCCCATTTGTACCAACACGCGATGATTTTCTTCCAAAAGTTTCAACACTAAAGTTAGGACTATATATTGGTTAGAATCCATTCTAAAGGGTTTTTTTTGCTATATTTAGACTATTATACTAATATATTGAACTTTGGTTACTTCTTGGTCACCAATTTGGTCTACATTTCTTCAAATTCCCAATTGTACCAAAATGCGACGATTTTCTTCCAAAAGTTTCAAAACTAAAGTTAGGACTATATATTGGTTATAATCCATTCCAAAGGGGTTCAAAGCTATATTTAGACTATTATACTAATATATTGATCTTTGGTTACTCCTTGGTCACCAATTTTGTCTACATTTCTTTAAATTCCCATTTGTACCAAAACGCGACGATTTTCTTCTTAAAGTTTCAAAACTATAGTTAGGACTATATATTGGTTAGAATCCATTCTAAAGAGGTACAAAGCTATATTTAGACTATTATACTAATATAATGAACTTTGGTTACTCCTTGGTCACCAATTTGGTCTACATTTCTTCAAATTCCCATTTGTATCAAAACGGGACGATTTTCTTCCCAAATTTCAAAACTATAGTTAGGACTATATATTGGTTAGAATCCATTCTAAAGGGGTTCAAAGCTATATTTAGACTATTTACTAATATATTGATCTTTGGTTACTCCTTGGTCACCAATTTGGTTTACATTTCATCAAATTCCCATTTGTACCAAAACGGGACAATTTTCTTCTTAAAGTTTCAAAACTATAGTTAGGACTATATATTGGTTAGAATCCATTCTAAAGGGGTTCAAAGCTATATTTCGACTATATACTAATATATTGAACTTTGGTTACTCCTTGGTCACCAATTTGGTCTACATTTCTTCAAATTCCCATTTATACCAAAACGGGACGATTTTCTTCCCAAAGTTTCAAAACTATAGTTTGGACTATATATTGGTTAGAATCCATTCTAAAGGGGTTCAAAGCTATATTTAGACTATTATACTAATATATTGAACTTTGGTTATTCCTTGGTCACCAGTTTGGTCTACATTTCTTCAAATTCCCATTTATACCAAAACGGGACGATTTTCATCTTAAATTTCAAACTATAGTTAGGACTATATATTGGTTACAATCCATTCTAAAGGGGTTCAAAGCTATATTTAGACTATTTACTAATATATTGAACTTTGGTTACTCCTTGGTCACCAATTTGGTCTACATTTCTTCAAATTCCCATTTGTACCAAAACGGGACAATTTTCTTCTTAAAGTTTCAAAACTATAGTTAGGACTATATATTGGTTAGAATCCATTCTAAAGGGGTTCAAAGCTATATTTAGACTATTATACTAATATAATGAACTTTGGTTACTCCTTGGTCACCAATTTGGTCTACATTTCTTCAAATTCCCATTTGTACCAAAACGGGACGATTTTCTTCCCAAAGTTTCAAAACTATAGTTTGGACTATATATTGGTTAGAATCCATTCTAAAGGGGTTCAAAGCTATATTTAGACTATTATACTAATATATTGATCTTTGGTTACTCCTTGGTCACCAATTTGGTTTACATTTCATCAAATTCCCATTTGTACCAAAACGCGATGATTTTCTACCAAAAGTTTCAACACTAAATATAGGACTATATATTGGTTAGAATCCATTCTAAAGGGTTTCAAAGCTATATTTAGACTATTATACTAATATATTGATCTTGGGTTACTCCTTGGTCACCAATTTGGTTTACATTTCATCAAATTCCCATTTGTACCAAAACGGGACAATTTTCTTCTTAAAGTTTCAAAACTATAGTTAGGACTATATATTGGTTAGAATCCATTCTAAAGGGGTTCAAAGCTATATTTAGACTATTATACTAATATATTGATCTTTGGATACTCCTTGGTCACCAATTTTGTTTACATTTCATCAAATTCCCATTTGTACCAAAACGGGACGATTTTCTTCCCAAAGTTTCAAAACTATAGTTTGGACTATATATTGGTTAGAATCCATTCTAAAGGGGTACTAAGCTATATTTAGACTATTATACTAATATAATGAACTTTGGTTACTCCTTGGTCACCAATTTGGTCTACATTTCTTCAAATTCCCATTTGTATCAAAACGGGACGATTTTCTTCCCAAAGTTTCAAAACTATAGTTTGGACTATATATTGGTAAGAATCCATTCTAAAGGGGTTCAAAGCTATATTTAGACTATTATACTAATATATTGATCTTTGGTTACTCCTTGGTCACCAATTTGGTTTACATTTCATCAAATTCCCATTTGTACCAAAACGCGATGATTTTCTTCAAAAAGTTTCAACACTAAAGTTAGGACTATATATTGGTTAGAATCCATTCTAAAGGGGTTCAAAGCTATATTTAGACTATTATACTAATATATTGATCTTTGGTTACTCCTTGGTCACCAATTTTGTCTACATTTCTTCAAATTCCCATTTGTACCAAAACGCGACGATTTTCTTCTTAAAGTTTCAAAACTATAGTTAGGACTATATATTGGTTAGAATCCATTCTAAAGGGGTACAAAGCTATATTTAGACTATTATACTAATATAATGAACTTTGGTTACTCCTTGGTCACCAATTTGGTCTACATTTCTTCAAATTCCCATTTGTATCAAAACGAGACGATTTTCTTCCCAAAGTTTCAAAACTATAGTTAGGGCTATATATTGGTTAGAATCCATTCTAAAGGGGTACAAAGCTATATTTAGACTATTATACTAATATAATGAACTTTGGTTACTCCTTGGTCACCAATTTGGTCTACATTTCTTGAAATTCCCATTTGTATCAAAACGGGACGATTTTCTTCCCAAAGTTTCAAAACTATAGTTTGGACTATATATTGGTAAGAATCCATTCTTAAGGGGTTCAAAGCTATATTTAGACTATTATACTAATATATTGATCTTTTGTTACTCCTTGGTCACCAATTTGGTCTACATTTCTTCAAATTCCCATTTGTACCAACACGCGATGATTTTCTTCCAAAAGTTTCAACACTAAAGTTAGGACTATATATTGGTTAGAATCCATTCTAAAGGGTTTTTTTTGCTATATTTAGACTATTATACTAATATATTGAACTTTGGTTACTTCTTGGTCACCAATTTGGTCTACATTTCTTCAAATTCCCAATTGTACCAAAATGCGACGATTTTCTTCCAAAAGTTTCAAAACTAAAGTTAGGACTATATATTGGTTATAATCCATTCCAAAGGGGTTCAAAGCTATATTTAGACTATTATACTAATATATTGATCTTTGGTTACTCCTTGGTCACCAATTTTGTCTACATTTCTTTAAATTCCCATTTGTACCAAAACGCGACGATTTTCTTCTTAAAGTTTCAAAACTATAGTTAGGACTATATATTGGTTAGAATCCATTCTAAAGAGGTACAAAGCTATATTTAGACTATTATACTAATATAATGAACTTTGGTTACTCCTTGGTCACCAATTTGGTCTACATTTCTTCAAATTCCCATTTGTATCAAAACGGGACGATTTTCTTCCCAAATTTCAAAACTATAGTTAGGACTATATATTGGTTAGAATCCATTCTAAAGGGGTTCAAAGCTATATTTAGACTATTTACTAATATATTGATCTTTGGTTACTCCTTGGTCACCAATTTGGTTTACATTTCATCAAATTCCCATTTGTACCAAAACGGGACAATTTTCTTCTTAAAGTTTCAAAACTATAGTTAGGACTATATATTGGTTAGAATCCATTCTAAAGGGGTTCAAAGCTATATTTCGACTATATACTAATATATTGAACTTTGGTTACTCCTTGGTCACCAATTTGGTCTACATTTCTTCAAATTCCCATTTATACCAAAACGGGACGATTTTCTTCCCAAAGTTTCAAAACTATAGTTTGGACTATATATTGGTTAGAATCCATTCTAAAGGGGTTCAAAGCTATATTTAGACTATTATACTAATATATTGAACTTTGGTTATTCCTTGGTCACCAGTTTGGTCTACATTTCTTCAAATTCCCATTTATACCAAAACGGGACGATTTTCATCTTAAATTTCAAACTATAGTTAGGACTATATATTGGTTACAATCCATTCTAAAGGGGTTCAAAGCTATATTTAGACTATTTACTAATATATTGAACTTTGGTTACTCCTTGGTCACCAATTTGGTCTACATTTCTTCAAATTCCCATTTGTACCAAAACGGGACAATTTTCTTCTTAAAGTTTCAAAACTATAGTTAGGACTATATATTGGTTAGAATCCATTCTAAAGGGGTTCAAAGCTATATTTAGACTATTATACTAATATAATGAACTTTGGTTACTCCTTGGTCACCAATTTGGTCTACATTTCTTCAAATTCCCATTTGTACCAAAACGGGACGATTTTCTTCCCAAAGTTTCAAAACTATAGTTTGGACTATATATTGGTTAGAATCCATTCTAAAGGGGTTCAAAGCTATATTTAGACTATTATACTAATATATTGATCTTTGGTTACTCCTTGGTCACCAATTTGGTTTACATTTCATCAAATTCCCATTTGTACCAAAACGCGATGATTTTCTACCAAAAGTTTCAACACTAAATATAGGACTATATATTGGTTAGAATCCATTCTAAAGGGTTTCAAAGCTATATTTAGACTATTATACTAATATATTGATCTTGGGTTACTCCTTGGTCACCAATTTGGTTTACATTTCATCAAATTCCCATTTGTACCAAAACGGGACAATTTTCTTCTTAAAGTTTCAAAACTATAGTTAGGACTATATATTGGTTAGAATCCATTCTAAAGGGGTTCAAAGCTATATTTAGACTATTATACTAATATATTGATCTTTGGATACTCCTTGGTCACCAATTTTGTTTACATTTCATCAAATTCCCATTTGTACCAAAACGGGACGATTTTCTTCCCAAAGTTTCAAAACTATAGTTTGGACTATATATTGGTTACAATCCATTCTAAAGGGGTTCAAAGCTATATTTAGACTATTATACTAATATATTGATCTTGGGTTACTCCTTGGTCACCAATTTGGTTTACATTTCATCAAATTCCCATTTGTACCAAAACGCGACGATTTTCTTCTTAAAGTTTCAAAACTATAGTTAGGACTATATATTGGTTAGAATCCATTCTAAAGGGGTACAAAGCTATATTTCGACTATTATACTAATATAATGAACTTTGGTTACTCCTTGGTCACCAATTTGGTCTACATTTCTTCAAATTCCCATTTGTATCAAAACGAGACGATTTTCTTCCCAAAGTTTCAAAACTATAGTTAGGGCTATATATTGGTTAGAATCCATTCTAAAGGGGTACAAAGCTATATTTAGACTATTATACTAATATAATGAACTTTGGTTACTCCTTGGTCACCAATTTGGTCTACATTTCTTGAAATTCCCATTTGTATCAAAACGGGACGATTTTCTTCCCAAAGTTTCAAAACTATAGTTTGGACTATATATTGGTAAGAATCCATTCTTAAGGGGTTCAAAGCTATATTTAGACTATTATACTAATATATTGATCTTTGGTTACTCCTTGGTCACCAATTTGGTCTACATTTCTTCAAATTCCCATTTGTACCAACACGCGATGATTTTCTTCCAAAAGTTTCAACACTAAAGTTAGGACTATATATTGGTTAGAATCCATTCTAAAGGGTTTTTTTTGCTATATTTAGACTATTATACTAATATATTGAACTTTGGTTACCTCTTGGTCACCAATTTGGTCTACATTTCTTCAAATTCCCAATTGTACCAAAATGCGACGATTTTCTTCCAAAAGTTTCAAAACTAAAGTTAGGACTATATATTGGTTATAATCCATTCCAAAGGGGTTCAAAGCTATATTTAGACTATTATACTAATATATTGATCTTTGGTTACTCCTTGGTCACCAATTTTGTCTACATTTCTTTAAATTCCCATTTGTACCAAAACGCGACGATTTTCTTCTTAAAGTTTCAAAACTATAGTTAGGACTATATATTGGTTAGAATCCATTCTAAAGAGGTACAAAGCTATATTTAGACTATTATACTAATATAATGAACTTTGGTTACTCCTTGGTCACCAATTTGGTCTACATTTCTTCAAATTCCCATTTGTATCAAAACGGGACGATTTTCTTCCCAAATTTCAAAACTATAGTTAGGACTATATATTGGTTAGAATCCATTCTAAAGGGGTTCAAAGCTATATTTAGACTATTTACTAATATATTGATCTTTGGTTACTCCTTGGTCACCAATTTGGTTTACATTTCATCAAATTCCCATTTGTACCAAAACGGGACAATTTTCTTCTTAAAGTTTCAAAACTATAGTTAGGACTATATATTGGTTAGAATCCATTCTAAAGGGGTTCAAAGCTATATTTCGACTATTTACTAATATATTGAACTTTGGTTACTCCTTGGTCACCAATTTGGTCTACATTTCTTCAAATTCCCATTTATACCAAAACGGGACGATTTTCTTCCCAAAGTTTCAAAACTATAGTTTGGACTATATATTGGTTAGAATCCATTCTAAAGGGGTTCAAAGCTATATTTAGACTATTATACTAATATATTGAACTTTGGTTATTCCTTGGTCACCAGTTTGGTCTACATTTCTTCAAATTCCCATTTATACCAAAACGGGACGATTTTCATCTTAAATTTCAAACTATAGTTAGGACTATATATTGGTTACAATCCATTCTAAAGGGGTTCAAAGCTATATTTAGACTATTTACTAATATATTGAACTTTGGTTACTCCTTGGTCACCAATTTGGTCTACATTTCTTCAAATTCCCATTTGTACCAAAACGGGACAATTTTCTTCTTAAAGTTTCAAAACTATAGTTAGGACTATATATTGGTTAGAATCCATTCTAAAGGGGTTCAAAGCTATATTTAGACTATTATACTAATATAATGAACTTTGGTTACTCCTTGGTCACCAATTTGGTCTACATTTCTTCAAATTCCCATTTGTACCAAAACGGGACGATTTTCTTCCCAAAGTTTCAAAACTATAGTTTGGACTATATATTGGTTAGAATCCATTCTAAAGGGGTTCAAAGCTATATTTAGACTATTATACTAATATATTGATCTTTGGTTACTCCTTGGTCACCAATTTGGTTTACATTTCATCAAATTCCCATTTGTACCAAAACGCGATGATTTTCTACCAAAAGTTTCAACACTAAATATAGGACTATATATTGGTTAGAATCCATTCTAAAGGGTTTCAAAGCTATATTTAGACTATTATACTAATATATTGATCTTGGGTTACTCCTTGGTCACCAATTTGGTTTACATTTCATCAAATTCCCATTTGTACCAAAACGGGACAATTTTCTTCTTAAAGTTTCAAAACTATAGTTAGGACTATATATTGGTTAGAATCCATTCTAAAGGGGTTCAAAGCTATATTTAGACTATTATACTAATATATTGATCTTTGGTTACTCCTTGGTCACCAATTTGGTTTACATTTCATCAAATTCCCATTTGTACCAAAACGGGACGATTTTCTTCCCAAAGTTTCAAAACTATAGTTTGGACTATATATTGGTTAGAATCCATTCTAAAGGGGTTCAAAGCTATATTTAGACTATTATACTAATATATTGATCTTTGGTTACTCCTTGGTCACCAATTTGGTTTACATTTCATCAAATTCCCATTTGTACCAAAACGCGATGATTTTCTTCCAAAAGTTTCAACACTAAAGTTAGGACTATATATTGGTTAGAATCCATTCTAAAGGGTTTCAAAGCTATATTTAGACTATTATACTAATATATTGAACTTTGGTTACTTCTTGGTCACCAATTTGGTCTACATTTCTTCAAATTCCCATTTGTACCAAAACGCGACGATTTTCTATCCAAAGTTTCAACACTAAAGTTAGGACTATATATTGGTTAAAATTCATTCTAAAGGGTTTCAAAGCTATATTTAGACTATTATACTAATATAATGAACTTTGGTTACTCCTTGGTCACCAATTTGGTCTACATTTCTTCAAATTCCCATTTGTACCAAAACGGGACGATTTTCTTCCCAAAGTTTCAAAACTATAGTTTGGACTATATATTGGTTAGAATCCATTCTAAAGGGGTTCAAAGCAATATTTAGACTATTTACTAATATATTGATCTTTGGTTACTCCTTGGTCACCAATTTGGTTTACATTTCATCAAATTCCCATTTGTACCAAAACGGGACAATTTTCTTCTTAAAGTTTCAAAACTATAGTTAGGACTATATATTGGTTAGAATCCATTCTAAAGGGGTTCAAAGCTATATTTCGACTATTTACTAATATATTGAACTTTGGTTACTCCTTGGTCACCAATTTGGTCTACATTTCTTCAAATTCCCATTTGTATCAAAACGAGACGATTTTCTTCCCAAAGTTTCAAAACTATAGTTAGGGCTATATATTGGTTAGAATCCATTCTAAAGGGGTACAAAGCTATATTTAGACTATTATACTAATATAATGAACTTTGGTTACTCCTTGGTCACCAATTTGGTCTACATTTCTTGAAATTCCCATTTGTATCAAAACGGGACGATTTTCTTCCCAAAGTTTCAAAACTATAGTTTGGACTATATATTGGTAAGAATCCATTCTTAAGGGGTTCAAAGCTATATTTAGACTATTATACTAATATATTGATCTTTGGTTACTCCTTGGTCACCAATTTGGTCTACATTTCTTCAAATTCCCATTTGTACCAACACGCGATGATTTTCTTCCAAAAGTTTCAACACTAAAGTTAGGACTATATATTGGTAAGAATCCATTCTTAAGGGGTTCAAAGCTATATTTAGACTATTATACTAATATATTGATCTTTGGTTACTCCTTGGTCACCAATTTGGTCTACATTTCTTCAAATTCCCATTTGTACCAACACGCGATGATTTTCTTCCAAAAGTTTCAACACTAAAGTTAGGACTATATATTGGTTAGAATCCATTCTAAAGGGTTTTTTTTGCTATATTTAGACTATTATACTAATATATTGAACTTTGGTTACTTCTTGGTCACCAATTTGGTCTACATTTCTTCAAATTCCCAATTGTACCAAAATGCGACGATTTTCTTCCAAAAGTTTCAAAACTAAAGTTAGGACTATATATTGGTTATAATCCATTCCAAAGGGGTTCAAAGCTATATTTAGACTATTATACTAATATATTGATCTTTGGTTACTCCTTGGTCACCAATTTTGTCTACATTTCTTTAAATTCCCATTTGTACCAAAACGCGACGATTTTCTTCTTAAAGTTTCAAAACTATAGTTAGGACTATATATTGGTTAGAATCCATTCTAAAGAGGTACAAAGCTATATTTAGACTATTATACTAATATAATGAACTTTGGTTACTCCTTGGTCACCAATTTGGTCTACATTTCTTCAAATTCCCATTTGTATCAAAACGGGACGATTTTCTTCCCAAATTTCAAAACTATAGTTAGGACTATATATTGGTTAGAATCCATTCTAAAGGGGTTCAAAGCTATATTTAGACTATTTACTAATATATTGATCTTTGGTTACTCCTTGGTCACCAATTTGGTTTACATTTCATCAAATTCCCATTTGTACCAAAACGGGACAATTTTCTTCTTAAAGTTTCAAAACTATAGTTAGGACTATATATTGGTTAGAATCCATTCTAAAGGGGTTCAAAGCTATATTTCGACTATTTACTAATATATTGAACTTTGGTTACTCCTTGGTCACCAATTTGGTCTACATTTCTTCAAATTCCCATTTATACCAAAACGGGACGATTTTCTTCCCAAAGTTTCAAAACTATAGTTTGGACTATATATTGGTTAGAATCCATTCTAAAGGGGTTCAAAGCTATATTTAGACTATTATACTAATATATTGAACTTTGGTTATTCCTTGGTCACCAGTTTGGTCTACATTTCTTCAAATTCCCATTTATACCAAAACGGGACGATTTTCATCTTAAATTTCAAACTATAGTTAGGACTATATATTGGTTACAATCCATTCTAAAGGGGTTCAAAGCTATATTTAGACTATTTACTAATATATTGAACTTTGGTTACTCCTTGGTCACCAATTTGGTCTACATTTCTTCAAATTCCCATTTGTACCAAAACGGGACAATTTTCTTCTTAAAGTTTCAAAACTATAGTTAGGACTATATATTGGTTAGAATCCATTCTAAAGGGGTTCAAAGCTATATTTAGACTATTATACTAATATAATGAACTTTGGTTACTCCTTGGTCACCAATTTGGTCTACATTTCTTCAAATTCCCATTTGTACCAAAACGGGACGATTTTCTTCCCAAAGTTTCAAAACTATAGTTTGGACTATATATTGGTTAGAATCCATTCTAAAGGGGTTCAAAGCTATATTTAGACTATTATACTAATATATTGATCTTTGGTTACTCCTTGGTCACCAATTTGGTTTACATTTCATCAAATTCCCATTTGTACCAAAACGCGATGATTTTCTACCAAAAGTTTCAACACTAAATATAGGACTATATATTGGTTAGAATCCATTCTAAAGGGTTTCAAAGCTATATTTAGACTATTATACTAATATATTGATCTTGGGTTACTCCTTGGTCACCAATTTGGTTTACATTTCATCAAATTCCCATTTGTACCAAAACGGGACAATTTTCTTCTTAAAGTTTCAAAACTATAGTTAGGACTATATATTGGTTAGAATCCATTCTAAAGGGGTTCAAAGCTATATTTAGACTATTATACTAATATATTGATCTTTGGTTACTCCTTGGTCACCAATTTGGTTTACATTTCATCAAATTCCCATTTGTACCAAAACGGGACGATTTTCTTCCCAAAGTTTCAAAACTATAGTTTGGACTATATATTGGTTAGAATCCATTCTAAAGGGGTTCAAAGCTATATTTAGACTATTATACTAACATATTGATCTTTGGTTACTCCTTGGTCACCAATTTGGTTTACATTTCATCAAATTCCCATTTGTACCAAAACGCGATGATTTTCTTCCAAAAGTTTCAACACTAAAGTTAGGACTATATATTGGTTAGAATCCATTCTAAAGGGTTTCAAAGCTATATTTAGACTATTATACTAATATATTGAACTTTGGTTACTTCTTGGTCACCAATTTGGTCTACATTTCTTCAAATTCCCATTTGTACCAAAACGCGACGATTTTCTATCCAAAGTTTCAACACTAAAGTTAGGACTATATATTGGTTAAAATTCATTCTAAAGGGTTTCAAAGCTATATTTAGACTATTATACTAATATAATGAACTTTGGTTACTCCTTGGTCACCAATTTGGTCTACATTTCTTCAAATTCCCATTTGTACCAAAACGGGACGATTTTCTTCCCAAAGTTTCAAAACTATAGTTTGGACTATATATTGGTTAGAATCCATTCTAAAGGGGTTCAAAGCTATATTTAGACTATTTACTAATATATTGATCTTTGGTTACTCCTTGGTCACCAATTTGGTTTACATTTCATCAAATTCCCATTTGTACCAAAACGGGACAATTTTCTTCTTAAAGTTTCAAAACTATAGTTAGGACTATATATTGGTTAGAATCCATTCTAAAGGGGTTCAAAGCTATATTTCGACTATTTACTAATATATTGAACTTTGGTTACTCCTTGGTCACCAATTTGGTCTACATTTCTTCAAATTCCCATTTGTATCAAAACGAGACGATTTTCTTCCCAAAGTTTCAAAACTATAGTTAGGGCTATATATTGGTTAGAATCCATTCTAAAGGGGTACAAAGCTATATTTAGACTATTATACTAATATAATGAACTTTGGTTACTCCTTGGTCACCAATTTGGTCTACATTTCTTGAAATTCCCATTTGTATCAAAACGGGACGATTTTCTTCCCAAAGTTTCAAAACTATAGTTTGGACTATATATTGGTAAGAATCCATTCTTAAGGGGTTCAAAGCTATATTTAGACTATTATACTAATATATTGATCTTTGGTTACTCCTTGGTCACCAATTTGGTCTACATTTCTTCAAATTCCCATTTGTACCAACACGCGATGATTTTCTTCCAAAAGTTTCAACACTAAAGTTAGGACTATATATTGGTTAGAATCCATTCTAAAGGGGTTCAAAGCTATATTTAGACTATTATACTAATATATTGAACTTTGGTTACTTCTTGGTCACCAATTTGGTCTACATTTCTTCAAATTCCCAATTGTACCAAAATGCGACGATTTTCTTCCAAAAGTTTCAAAACTAAAGTTAGGACTATATATTGGTTATAATCCATTCCAAAGGGGTTCAAAGCTATATTTAGACTATTATACTAATATATTGATCTTTGGTTACTCCTTGGTCACCAATTTGGTTTACATTTCATCAAATTCCCATTTGTACCAAAACGGGACGATTTTCTTCCCAAAGTTTCAAAACTATAGTTTGGACTATATATTGGTTAGAATCCATTCTAAAGGGGTTCAAAGCTATATTTAGACTATTATACTAATATAATGAACTTTGGTTACTCCTTGGTCACCAATTTGGTCTACATTTCTTCAAATTCCCATTTGTATCAAAACGGGACGATTTTCTTCCCAAATTTCAAAACTATAGTTAGGACTATATATTGGTTAGAATCCATTCTAAAGGGGTTCAAAGCTATATTTAGACTATTATACTAATATATTGAACTTTGGTTATTCCTTGGTCACCAGTTTGGTCTACATTTCTTCAAATTCCCATTTATACCAAAACGGGACGATTTTCATCTTAAATTTCAAACTATAGTTAGGACTATATATTGGTTACAATCCATTCTAAAGGGGTTCAAAGCTATATTTAGACTATTTACTAATATATTGAACTTTGGTTACTCCTTGGTCACCAATTTGGTCTACATTTCTTCAAATTCCCATTTGTACCAAAACGGGACAATTTTCTTCTTAAAGTTTCAAAACTATAGTTAGGACTATATATTGGTTAGAATCCATTCTAAAGGGGTTCAAAGCTATATTTAGACTATTATACTAATATAATGAACTTTGGTTACTCCTTGGTCACCAATTTGGTCTACATTTCTTCAAATTCCCATTTGTACCAAAACGGGACGATTTTCTTCCCAAAGTTTCAAAACTATAGTTTGGACTATATATTGGTTAGAATCCATTCTAAAGGGGTTCAAAGATATATTTAGACTATTATACTAATATATTGATCTTTGGTTACTCCTTGGTCACCAATTTGGTTTACATTTCATCAAATTCCCATTTGTACCAAAACGCGATGATTTTCTACCAAAAGTTTCAACACTAAATATAGGACTATATATTGGTTAGAATCCATTCTAAAGGGTTTCAAAGCTATATTTAGACTATTATACTAATATATTGATCTTGGGTTACTCCTTGGTCACCAATTTGGTTTACATTTCATCAAATTCCCATTTGTACCAAAACGGGACAATTTTCTTCTTAAAGTTTCAAAACTATAGTTAGGACTATATATTGGTTAGAATCCATTCTAAAGGGGTTCAAAGCTATATTTAGACTATTATACTAATATATTGATCTTTGGTTACTCCTTGGTCACCAATTTGGTTTACATTTCATCAAATTCCCATTTGTACCAAAACGGGACGATTTTCTTCCCAAAGTTTCAAAACTATAGTTTGGACTATATATTGGTTAGAATCCATTCTAAAGGGGTTCAAAGCTATATTTAGACTATTATACTAATATATTGATCTTTGGTTACTCCTTGGTCACCAATTTGGTTTACATTTCATCAAATTCCCATTTGTACCAAAACGCGATGATTTTCTTCCAAAAGTTTCAACACTAAAGTTAGGACTATATATTGGTTAGAATCCATTCTAAAGGGTTTCAAAGCTATATTTAGACTATTATACTAATATATTGAACTTTGGTTACTTCTTGGTCACCAATTTGGTCTACATTTCTTCAAATTCCCATTTGTACCAAAACGCGACGATTTTCTATCCAAAGTTTCAACACTAAAGTTAGGACTATATATTGGTTAAAATTCATTCTAAAGGGTTTCAAAGCTATATTTAGACTATTATACTAATATAATGAACTTTGGTTACTCCTTGGTCACCAATTTGGTCTACATTTCTTCAAATTCCCATTTGTACCAAAACGGGACGATTTTCTTCCCAAAGTTTCAAAACTATAGTTTGGACTATATATTGGTTAGAATCCATTCTAAAGGGGTTCAAAGCTATATTTACACTATTATACTAATATATTGATCTTTGGTTACTCCTTGGTCACCAATTTGGTCTACATTTCTTCAAATTCCCATTTGTACCAACACGCGATGATTTTCTTCCAAAAGTTTCAACACTAAAGTTAGGACTATATATTGGTTAGAATCCATTCTAAAGGGGTTCAAAGCTATATTTAGACTATTATACTAATATATTGAACTTTGGTTACTTCTTGGTCACCAATTTGGTCTACATTTCTTCAAATTCCCAATTGTACCAAAATGCGACGATTTTCTTCCAAAAGTTTCAAAACTAAAGTTAGGACTATATATTGGTTATAATCCATTCCAAAGGGGTTCAAAGCTATATTTAGACTATTATACTAATATATTGATCTTTGGTTACTCCTTGGTCACCAATTTGGTTTACATTTCATCAAATTCCCATTTGTACCAAAACGGGACGATTTTCTTCCCAAAGTTTCAAAACTATAGTTTGGACTATATATTGGTTAGAATCCATTCTAAAGGGGTTCAAAGCTATATTTAGACTATTATACTAATATAATGAACTTTGGTTACTCCTTGGTCACCAATTTGGTCTACATTTCTTCAAATTCCCATTTGTATCAAAACGGGACGATTTTCTTCCCAAATTTCAAAACTATAGTTAGGACTATATATTGGTTAGAATCCATTCTAAAGGGGTTCAAAGCTATATTTAGACTATTATACTAATATATTGAACTTTGGTTATTCCTTGGTCACCAGTTTGGTCTACATTTCTTCAAATTCCCATTTATACCAAAACGGGACGATTTTCATCTTAAATTTCAAACTATAGTTAGGACTATATATTGGTTACAATCCATTCTAAAGGGGTTCAAAGCTATATTTAGACTATTTACTAATATATTGAACTTTGGTTACTCCTTGGTCACCAATTTGGTCTACATTTCTTCAAATTCCCATTTGTACCAAAACGGGACAATTTTCTTCTTAAAGTTTCAAAACTATAGTTAGGACTATATATTGGTTAGAATCCATTCTAAAGGGGTTCAAAGCTATATTTAGACTATTATACTAATATAATGAACTTTGGTTACTCCTTGGTCACCAATTTGGTCTACATTTCTTCAAATTCCCATTTGTACCAAAACGGGACTATTTTCTTCCCAAAGTTTCAAAACTATAGTTTGGACTATATATTGGTTTGAATCCATTCTAAAGGGGTTCAAAAATATATTTAGACTATTATACTAATATATTGATCTTTGGTTACTCCTTGGTCACCAATTTGGTTTACATTTCATCAAATTCCCATTTGTACCAAAACGCGATGATTTTCTACCAAAAGTTTCAACACTAAATATAGGACTATATATTGGTTAGAATCCATTCTAAAGGGTTTCAAAGCTATATTTAGACTATTATACTAATATATTGATCTTGGGTTACTCCTTGGTCACCAATTTGGTTTACATTTCATCAAATTCCCATTTGTACCAAAACGGGACAATTTTCTTCTTAAAGTTTCAAAACTATAGTTAGGACTATATATTGGTTAGAATCCATTCTAAAGGGGTTCAAAGCTATATTTAGACTATTATACTAATATATTGATCTTTGGTTACTCCTTGGTCACCAATTTGGTTTACATTTCATCAAATTCCCATTTGTACCAAAACGGGACGATTTTCTTCCCAAAGTTTCAAAACTATAGTTTGGACTATATATTGGTTAGAATCCATTCTAAAGGGGTTCAAAGCTATATTTAGACTATTATACTAATATATTGATCTTTGGTTACTCCTTGGTCACCAATTTGGTTTACATTTCATCAAATTCCCATTTGTACCAAAACGCGATGATTTTCTTCCAAAAGTTTCAACACTAAAGTTAGGACTATATATTGGTTAGAATCCATTCTAAAGGGTTTCAAAGCTATATTTAGACTATTATACTAATATATTGAACTTTGGTTACTTCTTGGTCACCAATTTGGTCTACATTTCTTCAAATTCCCATTTGTACCAAAACGCGACGATTTTCTATCCAAAGTTTCAACACTAAAGTTAGGACTATATATTGGTTAAAATTCATTCTAAAGGGTTTCAAAGCTATATTTAGACTATTATACTAATATAATGAACTTTGGTTACTCCTTGGTCACCAATTTGGTCTACATTTCTTCAAATTCCCATTTGTACCAAAACGGGACGATTTTCTTCCCAAAGTTTCAAAACTATAGTTTGGACTATATATTGGTTAGAATCCATTCTAAAGGGGTTCAAAGCTATATTTACACTATTATACTAATATATTGATCTTTGGTTACTCCTTGGTCACCAATTTTGTCTACATTTCTTCAAATTCCCATTTGTACCAAAACGCGACGATTTTCTTCTTAAAGTTTCAAAACTATAGTTAGGACTAAATATTGGTTAGAATCCATTCTAAAGGGGTACAAAGCTATATTTAGACTATTATACTAATATAATGAACTTTGGTTACTCCTTGGTCACCAATTTGGTCTACATTTCTTCAAATTCCTATTTGTATCAAAACGAGACGATTTTCTTCCCAAAGTTTCAAAACTATAGTTAGGGCTATATATTGGTTAGAATCCATTCTAAAGGGGTACAAAGCTATATTTAGACTATTATACTAATATAATGAACTTTGGTTACTCCTTGGTCACCAATTTGGTCTACATTTCTTGAAATTCCCATTTGTATCAAAACAGGACGATTTTCTTCCCAAAGTTTCAAAACTATAGTTTGGACTATATATTGGTAAGAATCCATTCTTAAGGGGTTCAAAGCTATATTTAGACTATTATACTAATATATTGATCTTTGGTTACTCCTTGGTCACCAATTTGGTTTACATTTCATCAAATTCCCATTTGTACCAAAACGCGATGATTTTCTTCCAAAAGTTTCAACACTAAAGTTAGGACTATATATTGGTTAGAATCCATTCTAAAGGGGTTCAAAGCTATATTTACACTATTATACTAATATATTGATCTTTGGTTACTCCTTGGTCACCAATTTTGTCTACATTTCTTCAAATTCCCATTTGTACCAAAACGCGACGATTTTCTTCTTAAAGTTTCAAAACTATAGTTAGGACTATATATTGGTTAGAATCCATTCTAAAGGGGTACAAAGCTATATTTAGACTATTATACTAATATAATGAACTTTGGTTACTCCTTGGTCACCAATTTGGTCTACATTTCTTCAAATTCCTATTTGTATCAAAACGAGACGATTTTCTTCCCAAAGTTTCAAAACTATAGTTAGGGCTATATATTGGTTAGAATCCATTCTAAAGGGGTACAAAGCTATATTTAGACTATTATACTAATATAATGAACTTTGGTTACTCCTTGGTCACCAATTTGGTCTACATTTCTTGAAATTCCCATTTGTATCAAAACGGGACGATTTTCTTCCCAAAGTTTCAAAACTATAGTTTGGACTATATATTGGTAAGAATCCATTCTTAAGGGGTTCAAAGCTATATTTAGACTATTATACTAATATATTGATCTTTGGTTACTCCTTGGTCACCAATTTGGTCTACATTTCTTCAAATTCCCATTTGTACCAACACGCGATGATTTTCTTCCAAAAGTTTCAACACTAAAGTTAGGACTATATATTGGTTAGAATCCATTCTAAAGGGTTTTTTTTGCTATATTTAGACTATTATACTAATATATTGAACTTTGGTTACTTCTTGGTCACCAATTTGGTCTACATTTCTTCAAATTCCCAATTGTACCAAAATGCGACGATTTTCTTCCAAAAGTTTCAAAACTAAAGTTAGGACTATATATTGGTTATAATCCATTCCAAAGGGGTTCAAAGCTATATTTAGACTATTATACTAATATATTGATCTTTGGTTACTCCTTGGTCACCAATTTTGTCTACATTTCTTTAAATTCCCATTTGTACCAAAACGCGACGATTTTCTTCTTAAAGTTTCAAAACTATAGTTAGGACTATATATTGGTTAGAATCCATTCTAAAGAGGTACAAAGCTATATTTAGACTATTATACTAATATAATGAACTTTGGTTACTCCTTGGTCACCAATTTGGTCTACATTTCTTCAAATTCCCATTTGTATCAAAACGGGACGATTTTCTTCCCAAATTTCAAAACTATAGTTAGGACTATATATTGGTTAGAATCCATTCTAAAGGGGTTCAAAGCTATATTTAGACTATTTACTAATATATTGATCTTTGGTTACTCCTTGGTCACCAATTTGGTTTACATTTCATCAAATTCCCATTTGTACCAAAACGGGACAATTTTCTTCTTAAAGTTTCAAAACTATAGTTAGGACTATATATTGGTTAGAATCCATTCTAAAGGGGTTCAAAGCTATATTTCGACTATTTACTAATATATTGAACTTTGGTTACTCCTTGGTCACCAATTTGGTCTACATTTCTTCAAATTCCCATTTATACCAAAACGGGACGATTTTCTTCCCAAAGTTTCAAAACTATAGTTTGGACTATATATTGGTTAGAATCCATTCTAAAGGGGTTCAAAGCTATATTTAGACTATTATACTAATATATTGAACTTTGGTTATTCCTTGGTCACCAGTTTGGTCTACATTTCTTCAAATTCCCATTTATACCAAAACGGGACGATTTTCATCTTAAATTTCAAACTATAGTTAGGACTATATATTGGTTACAATCCATTCTAAAGGGGTTCAAAGCTATATTTAGACTATTTACTAATATATTGAACTTTGGTTACTCCTTGGTCACCAATTTGGTCTACATTTCTTCAAATTCCCATTTGTACCAAAACGGGACAATTTTCTTCTTAAAGTTTCAAAACTATAGTTAGGACTATATATTGGTTAGAATCCATTCTAAAGGGGTTCAAAGCTATATTTAGACTATTATACTAATATAATGAACTTTGGTTACTCCTTGGTCACCAATTTGGTCTACATTTCTTCAAATTCCCATTTGTACCAAAACGGGACGATTTTCTTCCCAAAGTTTCAAAACTATAGTTTGGACTATATATTGGTTAGAATCCATTCTAAAGGGGTTCAAAGCTATATTTAGACTATTATACTAATATATTGATCTTTGGTTACTCCTTGGTCACCAATTTGGTTTACATTTCATCAAATTCCCATTTGTACCAAAACGCGATGATTTTCTACCAAAAGTTTCAACACTAAATATAGGACTATATATTGGTTAGAATCCATTCTAAAGGGTTTCAAAGCTATATTTAGACTATTATACTAATATATTGATCTTGGGTTACTCCTTGGTCACCAATTTGGTTTACATTTCATCAAATTCCCATTTGTACCAAAACGGGACAATTTTCTTCTTAAAGTTTCAAAACTATAGTTAGGACTATATATTGGTTAGAATCCATTCTAAAGGGGTTCAAAGCTATATTTAGACTATTATACTAATATATTGATCTTTGGTTACTCCTTGGTCACCAATTTGGTTTACATTTCATCAAATTCCCATTTGTACCAAAACGCGATGATTTTCTTCCAAAAGTTTCAACACTAAAGTTAGGACTATATATTGGTTAGAATCCATTCTAAAGGGGTTCAAAGCTATATTTACACTATTATACTAATATATTGATCTTTGGTTACTCCTTGGTCACCAATTTTGTCTACATTTCTTCAAATTCCCATTTGTACCAAAACGCGACGATTTTCTTCTTAAAGTTTCAAAACTATAGTTAGGACTATATATTGGTTAGAATCCATTCTAAAGGGGTACAAAGCTATATTTAGACTATTATACTAATATAATGAACTTTGGTTACTCCTTGGTCACCAATTTGGTCTACATTTCTTCAAATTCCTATTTGTATCAAAACGAGACGATTTTCTTCCCAAAGTTTCAAAACTATAGTTAGGGCTATATATTGGTTAGAATCCATTCTAAAGGGGTACAAAGCTATATTTAGACTATTATACTAATATAATGAACTTTGGTTACTCCTTGGTCACCAATTTGGTCTACATTTCTTGAAATTCCCATTTGTATCAAAACGGGACGATTTTCTTCCCAAAGTTTCAAAACTATAGTTTGGACTATATATTGGTAAGAATCCATTCTTAAGGGGTTCAAAGCTATATTTAGACTATTATACTAATATATTGATCTTTGGTTACTCCTTGGTCACCAATTTGGTCTACATTTCTTCAAATTCCCATTTGTACCAACACGCGATGATTTTCTTCCAAAAGTTTCAACACTAAAGTTAGGACTATATATTGGTTAGAATCCATTCTAAAGGGTTTTTTTTGCTATATTTAGACTATTATACTAATATATTGAACTTTGGTTACTTCTTGGTCACCAATTTGGTCTACATTTCTTCAAATTCCCAATTGTACCAAAATGCGACGATTTTCTTCCAAAAGTTTCAAAACTAAAGTTAGGACTATATATTGGTTATAATCCATTCCAAAGGGGTTCAAAGCTATATTTAGACTATTATACTAATATATTGATCTTTGGTTACTCCTTGGTCACCAATTTTGTGTACATTTCTTTAAATTCCCATTTGTACCAAAACGCGACGATTTTCTTCTTAAAGTTTCAAAACTATAGTTAGGACTATATATTGGTTAGAATCCATTCTAAAGAGGTACAAAGCTATATTTAGACTATTATACTAATATAATGAACTTTGGTTACTCCTTGGTCACCAATTTGGTCTACATTTCTTCAAATTCCCATTTGTATCAAAACGGGACGATTTTCTTCCCAAATTTCAAAACTATAGTTAGGACTATATATTGGTTAGAATCCATTCTAAAGGGGTTCAAAGCTATATTTAGACTATTTACTAATATATTGATCTTTGGTTACTCCTTGGTCACCAATTTGGTTTACATTTCATCAAATTCCCATTTGTACCAAAACGGGACAATTTTCTTCTTAAAGTTTCAAAACTATAGTTAGGACTATATATTGGTTAGAATCCATTCTAAAGGGGTTCAAAGCTATATTTCGACTATTTACTAATATATTGAACTTTGGTTACTCCTTGGTCACCAATTTGGTCTACATTTCTTCAAATTCCCATTTATACCAAAACGGGACGATTTTCTTCCCAAAGTTTCAAAACTATAGTTTGGACTATATATTGGTTAGAATCCATTCTAAAGGGGTTCAAAGCTATATTTAGACTATTATACTAATATATTGAACTTTGGTTATTCCTTGGTCACCAGTTTGGTCTACATTTCTTCAAATTCCCATTTATACCAAAACGGGACGATTTTCATCTTAAATTTCAAACTATAGTTAGGACTATATATTGGTTACAATCCATTCTAAAGGGGTTCAAAGCTATATTTAGACTATTTACTAATATATTGAACTTTGGTTACTCCTTGGTCACCAATTTGGTCTACATTTCTTCAAATTCCCATTTGTACCAAAACGGGACAATTTTCTTCTTAAAGTTTCAAAACTATAGTTAGGACTATATATTGGTTAGAATCCATTCTAAAGGGGTTCAAAGCTATATTTAGACTATTATACTAATATAATGAACTTTGGTTACTCCTTGGTCACCAATTTGGTCTACATTTCTTCAAATTCCCATTTGTACCAAAACGGGACGATTTTCTTCCCAAAGTTTCAAAACTATAGTTTGGACTATATATTGGTTAGAATCCATTCTAAAGGGGTTCAAAGCTATATTTAGACTATTATACTAATATATTGATCTTTGGTTACTCCTTGGTCACCAATTTGGTTTACATTTCATCAAATTCCCATTTGTACCAAAACGCGATGATTTTCTACCAAAAGTTTCAACACTAAATATAGGACTATATATTGGTTAGAATCCATTCTAAAGGGTTTCAAAGCTATATTTAGACTATTATACTAATATATTGATCTTGGGTTACTCCTTGGTCACCAATTTGGTTTACATTTCATCAAATTCCCATTTGTACCAAAACGGGACAATTTTCTTCTTAAAGTTTCAAAACTATAGTTAGGACTATATATTGGTTAGAATCCATTCTAAAGGGGTTCAAAGCTATATTTAGACTATTATACTAATATATTGATCTTTGGTTACTCCTTGGTCACCAATTTGGTTTACATTTCATCAAATTCCCATTTGTACCAAAACGGGACGATTTTCTTCCCAAAGTTTCAAAACTATAGTTTGGACTATATATTGGTTAGAATCCATTCTAAAGGGGTTCAAAGCTATATTTAGACTATTATACTAATATATTGATCTTTGGTTACTCCTTGGTCACCAATTTGGTTTACATTTCATCAAATTCCCATTTGTACCAAAACGCGATGATTTTCTTCCAAAAGTTTCAACACTAAAGTTAGGACTATATATTGGTTAGAATCCATTCTAAAGGGTTTCAAAGCTATATTTAGACTATTATACTAATATATTGAACTTTGGTTACTTCTTGGTCACCAATTTGGTCTACATTTCTTCAAATTCCCATTTGTACCAAAACGCGACGATTTTCTATCCAAAGTTTCAACACTAAAGTTAGGACTATATATTGGTTAAAATTCATTCTAAAGGGTTTCAAAGCTATATTTAGACTATTATACTAATATAATGAACTTTGGTTACTCCTTGGTCACCAATTTGGTCTACATTTCTTCAAATTCCCATTTGTACCAAAACGGGACGATTTTCTTCCCAAAGTTTCAAAACTATAGTTTGGACTATATATTGGTTAGAATCCATTCTAAAGGGGTTCAAAGCTATATTTACACTATTATACTAATATATTGATCTTTGGTTACTCCTTGGTAACCAATTTGGTTTACATTTCATGAAATTCCCATTTGTACCAAAACGCGATGATTTTCTTCCAAAAGTTTCAACACTAAAGTTAGGACTATATATTGGTTAGAATCCATTCTAAAGGGGTTCAAAGCTATATTTAGACTATTATACTAATATAATGAACTTTGGTTACTCCTTGGTCACCAATTTGGTCTACATTTCTTCAAATTCCCATTTGTACCAAAACGGGACGATTTTCTTCCCAAAGTTTCAAAACTATAGTTTGGACTATATATTGGTTAGAATCCATTCTAAAGGGGTTCAAAGCTATATTTAGATTATTATACTAATATATTGATCTTTGGTTAGTCCTTGGTCACCAATTTGGTTTACATTTCATCAAATTCCCATTTGTACCAAAACGCGATGATTTTCTACCAAAAGTTTCAACACTAAAGTTAGGACTATATATTGGTTAGAATCCATTCTAAAGGGTTTCAAAGCTATATTTAGACTATTATACTAATATATTGATCTTGGGTTACTCCTTGGTCACCAATTTGGTTTACATTTCATCAAATTCCCATTTGTACCAAAACGGGACAATTTTCTTCTTAAAGTTTCAAAACTATAGTTAGGACTATATATTGGTTAGAATCCATTCTAAAGGGGTTCAAAGCTATATTTAGACTATTATACTAATATATTGATATTTGGTTACTCCTTGGTCACCAATTTGGTTTACATTTCATCAAATTCCCATTTGTACCAAAACGGGACGATTTTCTTCCCAAAGTTTCAAAACTATAGTTTGGACTATATATTGGTTAGAATCCATTCTAAAGGGGTTCAAAGCTATATTTAGACTATTATACTAATATATTGATCTTTGGTTACTCCTTGGTCACCAATTTGGTTTACATTTCATCAAATTCCCATTTGTACCAAAACGCGATGATTTTCTTCCAAAAGCTTCAACACTAAAGTTAGGACTATATATTGGTTAGAATCCATTCTAAAGGGTTTCAAAGCTATATTTAGACTATTATACTAATATATTGAACTTTGGTTACTCCTTGGTCACCAATTTGGTCTACATTTCTTCAAATTCCCATTTGTACCAAAACGCGACGATTTTCTATCCAAAGTTTCAACACTAAAGTTAGGACTATATATTGGTTAAAATTCATTCTAAAGGGTTTCAAAGCTATATTTAGACTATTATACTAATATAATGAACTTTGGTTACTCCTTGGTCACCAATTTGGTCTACATTTCTTCAAATTCCCATTTGTACCAACACGCGATGATTTTCTTCCAAAAGTTTCAACACTAAAGTTAGGACTATATATTGGTTAGAATCCATTCTAAAGGGTTTTTTTTGCTATATTTAGACTATTATACTAATATATTGAACTTTGGTTACTTCTTGGTCACCAATTTGGTCTACATTTCTTCAAATTCCCAATTGTACCAAAATGCGACGATTTTCTTCCAAAAGTTTCAAAACTAAAGTTAGGACTATATATTGGTTATAATCCATTCCAAAGGGGTTCAAAACTAAATTTAGACTATTATTCTAATATATTGAACTTTGGTTACTCCTTGTTCACCAATTTGGTCTACATTTCTTCAAATTCCCATTTGTACCAAAACGTAACGATTTTCTTCCCAAAGTTTCAACACTAAAGTTAGGACTATATATTGGTTAGAATCCATTCTAAAGGGGTTCAAAGCTATATTTAGACTATTATACTAATATATTGATCTTTGGTTACTCCTTGGTCACCAATTTTGTCTACATTTCTTCAAATTCCCATTTGTACCAAAACGCGACGATTTTCTTCTTAAAGTTTCAAAACTATAGTTAGGACTATATATTGGTTAGAATCCATTCTAAAGAGGTACAAAGCTATATTTAGACTATTATACTAATATAATGAACTTTGGTTACTCCTTGGTCACCAATTTGGTCTACATTTCTTCAAATTCCCATTTGTATCAAAACGGGACGATTTTCTTCCCAAATTTCAAAACTATAGTTAGGACTATATATTGGTTAGAATCCATTCTAAAGGGGTTCAAAGCTATATTTAGACTATTTACTAATATATTGATCTTTGGTTACTCCTTGGTCACCAATTTGGTTTACATTTCATCAAATTCCCATTTGTACCAAAACGGGACAATTTTCTTCTTAAAGTTTCAAAACTATAGTTAGGACTATATATTGGTTAGAATCCATTCTAAAGGGGTTCAAAGCTATATTTCGACTATTTACTAATATATTGAACTTTGGTTACTCCTTTGTCACCAATTTGGTCTACATTTCTTCAAATTCCCATTTGTACCAAAACGGGACGATTTTCTTCCCAAAGTTTCAAAACTATAGTTTGGACTATATATTGGTTAGAATCCATTCTTAAGGGGTTCAAAGCTATATTTAGACTATTATACTAATATATTGATCTTTGGTTACTCCTTGGTCACCAATTTGGTCTACATTTCTTCAAATTCCCATTTGTACCAACACGCGATGATTTTCTTCCAAAAGTTTCAACACTAAAGTTAGGACTATATATTGGTTAGAATCCATTCTAAAGGGGTTCAAAGCTATATTTAGACTATTATACTAATATATTGAACTTTGGTTACTTCTTGGTCACCAATTTGGTCTACATTTCTTCAAATTCCCAATTGTACCAAAATGCGACGATTTTCTTCCAAAAGTTTCAAAACTAAAGTTAGGACTATATATTGGTTATAATCCATTCCAAAGGGGTTCAAAGCTATATTTAGACTATTATACTAATATATTGATCTTTGGTTACTCCTTGGTCACCAATTTGGTTTACATTTCATCAAATTCCCATTTGTACCAAAACGGGACGATTTTCTTCCCAAAGTTTCAAAACTATAGTTTGGACTATATATTGGTTAGAATCCATTCTAAAGGGGTTCAAAGCTATATTTAGACTATTATACTAATATAATGAACTTTGGTTACTCCTTGGTCACCAATTTGGTCTACATTTCTTCAAATTCCCATTTGTATCAAAACGGGACGATTTTCTTCCCAAATTTCAAAACTATAGTTAGGACTATATATTGGTTAGAATCCATTCTAAAGGGGTTCAAAGCTATATTTAGACTATTATACTAATATATTGAACTTTGGTTATTCCTTGGTCACCAGTTTGGTCTACATTTCTTCAAATTCCCATTTATACCAAAACGGGACGATTTTCATCTTAAATTTCAAACTATAGTTAGGACTATATATTGGTTACAATCCATTCTAAAGGGGTTCAAAGCTATATTTAGACTATTTACTAATATATTGAACTTTGGTTACTCCTTGGTCACCAATTTGGTCTACATTTCTTCAAATTCCCATTTGTACCAAAACGGGACAATTTTCTTCTTAAAGTTTCAAAACTATAGTTAGGACTATATATTGGTTAGAATCCATTCTAAAGGGGTTCAAAGCTATATTTAGACTATTATACTAATATAATGAACTTTGGTTACTCCTTGGTCACCAATTTGGTCTACATTTCTTCAAATTCCCATTTGTACCAAAACGGGACGATTTTCTTCCCAAAGTTTCAAAACTATAGTTTGGACTATATATTGGTTAGAATCCATTCTAAAGGGGTTCAAAGCTATATTTAGACTATTATACTAATATATTGATCTTTGGTTACTCCTTGGCACCAATTTGGTTTACATTTCATCAAATTCCCATTTGTACCAAAACGCGATGATTTTCTACCAAAAGTTTCAACACTAAATATAGGACTATATATTGGTTAGAATCCATTCTAAAGGGTTTCAAAGCTATATTTAGACTATTATACTAATATATTGATCTTGGGTTACTCCTTGGTCACCAATTTGGTTTACATTTCATCAAATTCCCATTTGTACCAAAACGGGACAATTTTCTTCTTAAAGTTTCAAAACTATAGTTAGGACTATATATTGGTTAGAATCCATTCTAAAGGGGTTCAAAGCTATATTTAGACTATTATACTAATATATTGATCTTTGGTTACTCCTTGGTCACCAATTTGGTTTACATTTCATCAAATTCCCATTTGTACCAAAACGGGACGATTTTCTTCCCAAAGTTTCAAAACTATAGTTTGGACTATATATTGGTTAGAATCCATTCTAAAGGGGTTCAAAGCTATATTTAGACTATTATACTAATATATTGATCTTTGGTTACTCCTTGGTCACCAATTTGGTTTACATTTCATCAAATTCCCATTTGTACCAAAACGCGATGATTTTCTTCCAAAAGTTTCAACACTAAAGTTAGGACTATATATTGGTTAGAATCCATTCTAAAGGGTTTCAAAGCTATATTTAGACTATTATACTAATATATTGAACTTTGGTTACTTCTTGGTCACCAATTTGGTCTACATTTCTTCAAATTCCCATTTGTACCAAAACGCGACGATTTTCTATCCAAAGTTTCAACACTAAAGTTAGGACTATATATTGGTTAAAATTCATTCTAAAGGGTTTCAAAGCTATATTTAGACTATTATACTAATATAATGAACTTTGGTTACTCCTTGGTCACCAATTTGGTCTACATTTCTTCAAATTCCCATTTGTACCAAAACGGGACGATTTTCTTCCCAAAGTTTCAAAACTATAGTTTGGACTATATATTGGTTAGAATCCATTCTAAAGGGGTTCAAAGCTATATTTACACTATTATACTAATATATTGATCTTTGGTTACTCCTTGGTCACCAATTTTGTCTACATTTCTTCAAATTCCCATTTGTACCAAAACGCGACGATTTTCTTCTTAAAGTTTCAAAACTATAGTTAGGACTAAATATTGGTTAGAATCCATTCTAAAGGGGTACAAAGCTATATTTAGACTATTATACTAATATAATGAACTTTGGTTACTCCTTGGTCACCAATTTGGTCTACATTTCTTCAAATTCCTATTTGTATCAAAACGAGACGATTTTCTTCCCAAAGTTTCAAAACTATAGTTAGGGCTATATATTGGTTAGAATCCATTCTAAAGGGGTACAAAGCTATATTTAGACTATTATACTAATATAATGAACTTTGGTTACTCCTTGGTCACCAATTTGGTCTACATTTCTTGAAATTCCCATTTGTATCAAAACAGGACGATTTTCTTCCCAAAGTTTCAAAACTATAGTTTGGACTATATATTGGTAAGAATCCATTCTTAAGGGGTTCAAAGCTATATTTAGACTATTATACTAATATATTGATCTTTGGTTACTCCTTGGTCACCAATTTGGTTTACATTTCATCAAATTCCCATTTGTACCAAAACGCGATGATTTTCTTCCAAAAGTTTCAACACTAAAGTTAGGACTATATATTGGTTAGAATCCATTCTAAAGGGGTTCAAAGCTATATTTACACTATTATACTAATATATTGATCTTTGGTTACTCCTTGGTCACCAATTTTGTCTACATTTCTTCAAATTCCCATTTGTACCAAAACGCGACGATTTTCTTCTTAAAGTTTCAAAACTATAGTTAGGACTATATATTGGTTAGAATCCATTCTAAAGAGGTACAAAGCTATATTTAGACTATTATACTAATATAATGAACTTTGGTTACTCCTTGGTCACCAATTTGGTCTACATTTCTTCAAATTCCCATTTGTACCAACACGCGATGATTTTCTTCCAAAAGTTTCAACACTAAAGTTAGGACTATATATTGGTTAGAATCCATTCTAAAGGGTTTTTTTTGCTATATTTAGACTATTATACTAATATATTGAACTTTGGTTACTTCTTGGTCACCAATTTGGTCTACATTTCTTCAAATTCCCAATTGTACCAAAATGCGACGATTTTCTTCCAAAAGTTTCAAAACTAAAGTTAGGACTATATATTGGTTATAATCCATTCCAAAGGGGTTCAAAGCTATATTTAGACTATTATACTAATATATTGATCTTTGGTTACTCCTTGGTCACCAATTTTGTCTACATTTCTTTAAATTCCCATTTGTACCAAAACGCGACGATTTTCTTCTTAAAGTTTCAAAACTATAGTTAGGACTATATATTGGTTAGAATCCATTCTAAAGAGGTACAAAGCTATATTTAGACTATTATACTAATATAATGAACTTTGGTTACTCCTTGGTCACCAATTTGGTCTACATTTCTTCAAATTCCCATTTGTATCAAAACGGGACGATTTTCTTCCCAAATTTCAAAACTATAGTTAGGACTATATATTGGTTAGAATCCATTCTAAAGGGGTTCAAAGCTATATTTAGACTATTTACTAATATATTGATCTTTGGTTACTCCTTGGTCACCAATTTGGTTTACATTTCATCAAATTCCCATTTGTACCAAAACGGGACAATTTTCTTCTTAAAGTTTCAAAACTATAGTTAGGACTATATATTGGTTAGAATCCATTCTAAAGGGGTTCAAAGCTATATTTCGACTATTTACTAATATATTGAACTTTGGTTACTCCTTGGTCACCAATTTGGTCTACATTTCTTCAAATTCCCATTTATACCAAAACGGGACGATTTTCTTCCCAAAGTTTCAAAACTATAGTTTGGACTATATATTGGTTAGAATCCATTCTAAAGGGGTTCAAAGCTATATTTAGACTATTATACTAATATATTGAACTTTGGTTATTCCTTGGTCACCAGTTTGGTCTACATTTCTTCAAATTCCCATTTATACCAAAACGGGACGATTTTCATCTTAAATTTCAAACTATAGTTAGGACTATATATTGGTTACAATCCATTCTAAAGGGGTTCAAAGCTATATTTAGACTATTTACTAATATATTGAACTTTGGTTACTCCTTGGTCACCAATTTGGTCTACATTTCTTCAAATTCCCATTTGTACCAAAACGGGACAATTTTCTTCTTAAAGTTTCAAAACTATAGTTAGGACTATATATTGGTTAGAATCCATTCTAAAGGGGTTCAAAGCTATATTTAGACTATTATACTAATATAATGAACTTTGGTTACTCCTTGGTCACCAATTTGGTCTACATTTCTTCAAATTCCCATTTGTACCAAAACGGGACGATTTTCTTCCCAAAGTTTCAAAACTATAGTTTGGACTATATATTGGTTAGAATCCATTCTAAAGGGGTTCAAAGCTATATTTAGACTATTATACTAATATATTGATCTTTGGTTACTCCTTGGTCACCAATTTGGTTTACATTTCATCAAATTCCCATTTGTACCAAAACGCGATGATTTTCTACCAAAAGTTTCAACACTAAATATAGGACTATATATTGGTTAGAATCCATTCTAAAGGGTTTCAAAGCTATATTTAGACTATTATACTAATATATTGAACTTTGGTTACTTCTTGGTCACCAATTTGGTCTACATTTCTTCAAATTCCCATTTGTACCAAAACGCGACGATTTTCTATCCAAAGTTTCAACACTAAAGTTAGGACTATATATTGGTTAAAATTCATTCTAAAGGGTTTCAAAGCTATATTTAGACTATTATACTAATATAATGAACTTTGGTTACTCCTTGGTCACCAATTTGGTCTACATTTCTTCAAATTCCCATTTGTACCAAAACGGGACGATTTTCTTCCCAAAGTTTCAAAACTATAGTTTGGACTATATATTGGTTAGAATCCATTCTAAAGGGGTTCAAAGCTATATTTACACTATTATACTAATATATTGATCTTTGGTTACTCCTTGGTAACCAATTTGGTTTACATTTCATGAAATTCCCATTTGTACCAAAACGCGATGATTTTCTTCCAAAAGTTTCAACACTAAAGTTAAGACTATATATTGGTTAGAATCCATTCTAAAGGGGTTCAAAGCTATATTTAGACTATTATACTAATATAATGAACTTTGGTTACTCCTTGGTCACCAATTTGGTCTACATTTCTTCAAATTCCCATTTGTACCAAAACGGGACGATTTTCTTCCCAAAGTTTCAAAACTATAGTTTGGACTATATATTGGTTAGAATCCATTCTAAAGGGGTTCAAAGCTATATTTAGATTATTATACTAATATATTGATCTTTGGTTAGTCCTTGGTCACCAATTTGGTTTACATTTCATCAAATTCCCATTTGTACCAAAACGCGATGATTTTCTACCAAAAGTTTCAACACTAAAGTTAGGACTATATATTGGTTAGAATCCATTCTAAAGGGTTTCAAAGCTATATTTAGACTATTATACTAATATATTGATCTTGGGTTACTCCTTGGTCACCAATTTGGTTTACATTTCATCAAATTCCCATTTGTACCAAAACGGGACAATTTTCTTCTTAAAGTTTCAAAACTATAGTTAGGACTATATATTGGTTAGAATCCATTCTAAAGGGGTTCAAAGCTATATTTAGACTATTATACTAATATATTGATATTTGGTTACTCCTTGGTCACCAATTTGGTTTACATTTCATCAAATTCCCATTTGTACCAAAACGGGACGATTTTCTTCCCAAAGTTTCAAAACTATAGTTTGGACTATATATTGGTTAGAATCCATTCTAAAGGGGTTCAAAGCTATATTTAGACTATTATACTAATATATTGATCTTTGGTTACTCCTTGGTCACCAATTTGGTTTACATTTCATCAAATTCCCATTTGTACCAAAACGCGATGATTTTCTTCCAAAAGCTTCAACACTAAAGTTAGGACTATATATTGGTTAGAATCCATTCTAAAGGGTTTCAAAGCTATATTTAGACTATTATACTAATATATTGAACTTTGGTTACTCCTTGGTCACCAATTTGGTCTACATTTCTTCAAATTCCCATTTGTACCAAAACGCGACGATTTTCTATCCAAAGTTTCAACACTAAAGTTAGGACTATATATTGGTTAAAATTCATTCTAAAGGGTTTCAAAGCTATATTTAGACTATTATACTAATATAATGAACTTTGGTTACTCCTTGGTCACCAATTTGGTCTACATTTCTTCAAATTCCCATTTGTACCAACACGCGATGATTTTCTTCCAAAAGTTTCAACACTAAAGTTAGGACTATATATTGGTTAGAATCCATTCTAAAGGGTTTTTTTTGCTATATTTAGACTATTATACTAATATATTGAACTTTGGTTACTTCTTGGTCACCAATTTGGTCTACATTTCTTCAAATTCCCAATTGTACCAAAATGCGACGATTTTCTTCCAAAAGTTTCAAAACTAAAGTTAGGACTATATATTGGTTATAATCCATTCCAAAGGGGTTCAAAACTAAATTTAGACTATTATTCTAATATATTGAACTTTGGTTACTCCTTGTTCACCAATTTGGTCTACATTTCTTCAAATTCCCATTTGTACCAAAACGCAACGATTTTCTTCCCAAAGTTTCAACACTAAAGTTAGGACTATATATTGGTTAGAATCCATTCTAAAGGGGTTCAAAGCTATATTTAGACTATTATACTAATATATTGATCTTTGGTTACTCCTTGGTCACCAATTTTGTCTACATTTCTTCAAATTCCCATTTGTACCAAAACGCGACGATTTTCTTCTTAAAGTTTCAAAACTATAGTTAGGACTATATATTGGTTAGAATCCATTCTAAAGAGGTACAAAGCTATATTTAGACTATTATACTAATATAATGAACTTTGGTTACTCCTTGGTCACCAATTTGGTCTACATTTCTTCAAATTCCCATTTGTATCAAAACGGGACGATTTTCTTCCCAAATTTCAAAACTATAGTTAGGACTATATATTGGTTAGAATCCATTCTAAAGGGGTTCAAAGCTATATTTAGACTATTTACTAATATATTGATCTTTGGTTACTCCTTGGTCACCAATTTGGTTTACATTTCATCAAATTCCCATTTGTACCAAAACGGGACAATTTTCTTCTTAAAGTTTCAAAACTATAGTTAGGACTATATATTGGTTAGAATCCATTCTAAAGGGGTTCAAAGCTATATTTCGACTATTTACTAATATATTGAACTTTGGTTACTCCTTGGTCACCAATTTGGTCTACATTTCTTCAAATTCCCATTTATACCAAAACGGGACGATTTTCTTCCAAAAGTTTCAAAACTATAGTTTGGACTATATATTGGTTAGAATCCATTCTAAAGGGGTTCAATGCTATATTTAGACTATTATACTAATATATTGAACTTTGGTTACTCCTTGGTCACCAATTTGGTCTACATTTCTTCAAATTCCCATTTATACCAAAACGGGACGATTTTCATCTTAAATTTCAAACTATAGTTAGGACTATATATTGGTTACAATCCATTCTAAAGGGGTTCAAAGCTATATTTAGACTATTTACTAATATATTGAACTTTGGTTACTCCTTGGTCACCAATTTGGTCTACATTTCTTCAAATTCCCATTTGTACCAAAACGGGACAATTTTCTTCTTAAAGTTTCAAAACTATAGTTAGGACTATATATTGGTTAGAATCCATTCTAAAGGGGTTCAAAGCTATATTTAGACTATTATACTAATATAATGAACTTTGGTTACTCCTTGGTCACCAATTTGGTCTACATTTCTTCAAATTCCCATTTGTACCAAAACGGGACGATTTTCTTCCCAAAGTTTCAAAACTATAGTTTGGACTATATATTGGTTAGAATCCATTCTAAAGGGGTTCAAAGCTATATTTAGACTATTATACTAATATATTGATCTTTGGTTACTCCTTGGTCACCAATTTGGTTTATATTTCATCAAATTCCCATTTGTACCAAAACGCGATGATTTTCTACCAAAAGTTTCAACACTAAAGTTAGGACTATATATTGGTTAGAATCCATTCTAAAGGGTTTCAATGCTATATTTAGACTATTATACTAATATATTGATCTTGGGTTACTCCTTGGTCACCAATTTGGTTTACATTTCATCAAATTCCCATTTGTACCAAAACGGGACAATTTTCTTCTTAAAGTTTCAAAACTATAGTTAGGACTATATATTGGTTAGAATCCATTCTAAAGGGGTTCAAAGCTATATTTAGACTATTATACTAATATATTGATCTTTGGTTACTCCTTGGTCACCAATTTGGTTTACATTTCATCAAATTCCCATTTGTACCAAAACGGGACGATTTTCTTCCCAAAGTTTCAAAACTATAGTTTGGACTATATATTGGTTAGAATCCATTCTAAAGGGGTTCAAAGCTATATTTAGACTATTATACTAATATATTGATCTTTGGTTACTCCTTGGTCACCAATTTGGTTTACATTTCATCAAATTCCCATTTGTACCAAAACGCGATGATTTTCTTCCAAAAGTTTCAACACTAAAGTTAGGACTATATATTGGTTAGAATCCATTCTAAAGGGTTTCAAAGCTATATTTAGACTATTATACTAATATATTGATCTTTGGTTACTCCTTGGTCACCAATTTGGTTTATATTTCATCAAATTCCCATTTGTACCAAAACGCGATGATTTTCTACCAAAAGTTTCAACACTAAAGTTAGGACTATATATTGGTTAAAATTCATTCTAAAGGGTTTCAAAGCTATATTTAGACTATTATACTAATATAATGAACTTTGGTTACTCCTAGGTCACCAATTTGGTCTACATTTCTTCAAATTCCCATTTGTACCAAAACGGGACGATTTTCATCTTAAATTTCAAACTATAGTTAGGACTATATATTGGTTACAATCCATTCTAAAGGGGTTCAAAGCTATATTTAGACTATTTACTAATATATTGAACTTTGGTTACTCCTTGGTCACCAATTTGGTCTACATTTCTTCAAATTCCCATTTGTACCAAAACGGGACAATTTTCTTCTTAAAGTTTCAAAACTATAGTTAGGACTATATATTGGTTAGAATCCATTCTAAAGGGGTTCAAAGCTATATTTAGACTATTATACTAATATAATGAACTTTGGTTACTCCTTGGTCACCAATTTGGTCTACATTTCTTCAAATTCCCATTTGTACCAAAACGGGACGATTTTCTTCCCAAAGTTTCAAAACTATAGTTTGGACTATATATTGGTAAGAATCCATTCTTAAGGGGTTCAAAGCTATATTTAGACTATTATACTAATATATTGATCTTTGGTTACTCCTTGGTCACCAATTTTGTCTACATTTCTTCAAATTCCCATTTGTACCAAAACGCGACGATTTTCTTCTTAAAGTTTCAAAACTATAGTTAGGACTATATATTGGTTAGAATCCATTCTAAAGAGGTACAAAGCTATATTTAGACTATTATACTAATATAATGAACTTTGGTTACTCCTTGGTCACCAATTTGGTCTACATTTCTTCAAATTCCCATTTGTACCAACACGCGATGATTTTCTTCCAAAAGTTTCAACACTAAAGTTAGGACTATATATTGGTTAGAATCCATTCTAAAGGGTTTTTTTTGCTATATTTAGACTATTATACTAATATATTGAACTTTGGTTACTTCTTGGTCACCAATTTGGTCTACATTTCTTCAAATTCCCAATTGTACCAAAATGCGACGATTTTCTTCCAAAAGTTTCAAAACTAAAGTTAGGACTATATATTGGTTAGAATCCATTCTAAAGGGGTTCAAAGCTATATTTAGACTATTATACTAATATAATGAACTTTGGTTACTCCTTGGTCACCAATTTGGTTCACATTTCTTCAAATTCCCATTTGTACCAAAACGCAACGATTTTCTTCCCAAAGTTTCAACACTAAAGTTAGGACTATATATTGGTTAGAATCCATTCTAAAGGGGTTCAAAGCTATATTTAGACTATTATACTAATATATTGATCTTTGGTTACTCCTTGGTCACCAATTTTGTCTACATTTCTTCAAATTCCCATTTGTACCAAAACGCGACGATTTTCTTCTTAAAGTTTCAAAACTATAGTTAGGACTATATATTGGTTAGAATCCATTCTAAAGAGGTACAAAGCTATATTTAGACTATTATACTAATATAATGAACTTTGGTTACTCCTTGGTCACCAATTTGGTCTACATTTCTTCAAATTCACATTTGTATCAAAACGGGACGATTTTCTTCCCAAATTTCAAAACTATAGTTAGGACTATATATTGGTTAGAATCCATTCTAAAGGGGTTCAAAGCTATATTTAGACTATTTACTAATATATTGATCTTTGGTTACTCCTTGGTCACCAATTTGGTTTACATTTCATCAAATTCCCATTTGTACCAAAACGGGACAATTTTCTTCTTAAAGTTTCAAAACTATAGTTAGGACTATATATTGGTTAAAATCCATTCTAAAGGGGTTCAAAGCTATATTTAGACTATTATACTAATATAATGAACTTTGGTTACTCCTTGGTCACCAATTTGGTCTACATTTCTTCAAATTCCCATTTGTACCAAAACGGGACGATTTTCTTCCCAAAGTTTCAAAACTATAGTTTGGACTATATATTGGTAAGAATCCATTCTTAAGGGGTTCAAAGCTATATTTAGACTATTATACTAATATATTGATCTTTGGTTACTCCTTGGTCACCAATTTTGTCTACATTTCTTCAAATTCCCATTTGTACCAAAACGCGACGATTTTCTTCTTAAAGTTTCAAAACTATAGTTAGGACTATATATTGGTTAGAATCCATTCTAAAGAGGTACAAAGCTATATTTAGACTATTATACTAATATAATGAACTTTGGTTACTCCTTGGTCACCAATTTGGTCTACATTTCTTCAAATTCCCATTTGTACCAACACGCGATGATTTTCTTCCAAAAGTTTCAACACTAAAGTTAGGACTATATATTGGTTAGAATCCATTCTAAAGGGTTTTTTTTGCTATATTTAGACTATTATACTAATATATTGAACTTTGGTTACTTCTTGGTCACCAATTTGGTCTACATTTCTTCAAATTCCCAATTGTACCAAAATGCGACGATTTTCTTCCAAAAGTTTCAAAACTAAAGTTAGGACTATATATTGGTTAGAATCCATTCTAAAGGGGTTCAAAGCTATATTTAGACTATTATACTAATATAATGAACTTTGGTTACTCCTTGGTCACCAATTTGGTTCACATTTCTTCAAATTCCCATTTGTACCAAAACGCAACGATTTTCTTCCCAAAGTTTCAACACTAAAGTTAGGACTATATATTGGTTAGAATCCATTCTAAAGGGGTTCAAAGCTATATTTAGACTATTATACTAATATATTGATCTTTGGTTACTCCTTGGTCACCAATTTTGTCTACATTTCTTCAAATTCCCATTTGTACCAAAACGCGACGATTTTCTTCTTAAAGTTTCAAAACTATAGTTAGGACTATATATTGGTTAGAATCCATTCTAAAGAGGTACAAAGCTATATTTAGACTATTATACTAATATAATGAACTTTGGTTACTCCTTGGTCACCAATTTGGTCTACATTTCTTCAAATTCACATTTGTATCAAAACGGGACGATTTTCTTCCCAAATTTCAAAACTATAGTTAGGACTATATATTGGTTAGAATCCATTCTAAAGGGGTTCAAAGCTATATTTAGACTATTTACTAATATATTGATCTTTGGTTACTCCTTGGTCACCAATTTGGTTTACATTTCATCAAATTCCCATTTGTACCAAAACGGGACAATTTTCTTCTTAAAGTTTCAAAACTATAGTTAGGACTATATATTGGTTAGAATCCATTCTAAAGGGGTTCAAAGCTATATTTCGACTATTTACTAATATATTGAACTTTGGTTACTCCTTGGTCACCAATTTGGTCTACATTTCTTCAAATTCCCATTTATACCAAAACGGGACGATTTTCTTCCCAAAGTTTCAAAACTATAGTTTGGACTATATATTGGTTAGAATCCATTCTAAAGGGGTTCAAAGCTATATTTAGACTATTATACTAATATATTGAACTTTGGTTATTCCTTGGTCACCAATTTGGTCTACATTTCTTCAAATTCCCATTTATACCAAAACGGGACGATTTTCATCTTAAATTTCAAACTATAGTTAGGACTATATATTGGTTACAATCCATTCTAAAGGGGTTCAAAGCTATATTTAGACTATTTACTAATATATTGAACTTTGGTTACTCCTTGGTCACCAATTTGGTCTACATTTCTTCAAATTCCCATTTGTACCAAAACGGGAAAATTTTCTTCTTAAAGTTTCAAAACTATAGTTAGGACTATATATTGGTTAGAATCCATTCTAAAGGGGTTCAAAGCTATATTTAGACTATTATACTAATATAATGAACTTTGGTTACTCCTTGGTCACCAATTTGGTCTACATTTCTTCAAATTCCCATTTGTACCAAAACGGGACGATTTTCTTCCCAAAGTTTCAAAACTATAGTTTGGACTATATATTGGTTAGAATCCATTCTAAAGGGGTTCAAAGCTATATTTAGACTATTATACTAATATATTGATCTTTGGTTACTCCTTGGTCACCAATTTGGTTTACATTTCATCAAATTCCCATTTGTACCAAAACGGGATAATTTTCTTCTTAAAGTTTCAAAACTATAGTTAGGACTATATATTGGTTAGAATCCATTCTAAAGGGGTTCAAAGCTATATTTCGACTATTTACTAATATATTGAACTTTGGTTACTCCTTGGTCACCAATTTGGTCTACATTTCTTCAAATTCCCATTTATACCAAAACGGGACGATTTTCTTCCCAAAGTTTCAAAACTATAGTTTGGACTATATATTGGTTAGAATCCATTCTAAAGGGGTTCAAAGCTATATTTAGACTATTATACTAATGTATTGAACTTTGGTTACTCCTTGGTCACCAATTTGGTCTACATTTCTTCAAATTCCCATTTATACCAAAACGGGACGATTTTCATCTTAAATTTCAAACTATAGTTAGGACTATATATTGGTTACAATCCATTCTAAAGGGGTTCAAAGCTATATTTAGACTATTTACTAATATATTGAACTTTGGTTACTCCTTGGTCACCAATTTGGTCTACATTTCTTCAAATTCCCATTTGTACCAAAACGGGACAATTTTCTTCTTAAAGTTTCAAAACTATAGTTAGGACTATATATTGGTTAGAATCCATTCTAAAGGGGTTCAAAGCTATATTTAGACTATTATACTAATATAATGAACTTTGGTTACTCCTTGGTCACCAATTTGGTCTACATTTCTTCAAATTCCCATTTGTACCAAAACGCAACGATTTTCTTCCCAAAGTTTCAACACTAAAGTTAGGACTATATATTGGTTAGAATCCATTCTAAAGGGGTTCAAAGCTATATTTAGACTATTATACTAATATATTGATCTTTGGTTACTCCTTGGTCACCAATTTGGTTTACATTTCATCAAATTCCCATTTGTACCAAAACGCGATGATTTTCTACCAAAAGTTTCAACACTAAAGTTAGGACTATATATTGGTTAGAATCCATTCTAAAGGGTTTCAAAGCTATATTTAGACTATTATACTAATATATTGATCTTGGGTTACTCCTTGGTCACCAATTTGGTTTACATTTCATCAAATTCCCATTTGTACCAAAACGGGACAATTTTCTTCTTAAAGTTTCAAAACTATAGTTAGGACTATATATTGGTTAGAATCCAATCTAAAGGGGTTCAAAGCTATATTTAGACTATTATACTAATATATTGATCTTTGGTTACTCCTTGGTCACCAATTTGGTTTACATTTCATCAAATTCCCATTTGTACCAAAACGGGACGATTTTCTTCCCAAAGTTTCAAAACTATAGTTTGGACTATATATTGGTTACAATCCATTCTAAAGGGGTTCAAAGCTATATTTAGACTATTTACTAATATATTGAACTTTGGTTACTCCTTGGTCACCAATTTGGTCTACATTTCTTCAAATTCCCATTTGTACCAAAACGGGACAATTTTCTTCTTAAAGTTTCAAAACTATAGTTAGGACTATATATTGGTTAGAATCCATTCTAAAGGGGTTCAAAGCTATATTTAGACTATTATACTAATATAATGAACTTTGGTTACTCCTTGGTCACCAATTTGGTCTACATTTCTTCAAATTCCCATTTGTACCAAAACGGGACGATTTTCTTCCCAAAGTTTCAAAACTATAGTTTGGACTATATATTGGTAAGAATCCATTCTTAAGGGGTTCAAAGCTATATTTAGACTATTATACTAATATATTGATCTTTGGTTACTCCTTGGTCACCAATTTGGTTTACATTTCATCAAATTCCCATTTGTACCAAAACGCGATGATTTTCTACCAAAAGTTTCAACACTAAAGTTAGGACTATATATTGGTTAGAATCCATTCTAAAGGGTTTCAAAGCTATATTTAGACTATTATACTAATATATTGATCTTGGGTTACTCCTTGGTCACCAATTTGGTTTACATTTCATCAAATTCCCATTTGTACCAAAACGGGACAATTTTCTTCTTAAAGTTTCAAAACTATAGTTAGGACTATATATTGGTTAGAATCCATTCTAAAGGGGTTCAAAGCTATATTTAGACTATTATACTAATATATTGATCTTTGGTTACTCCTTGGTCACCAATTTGGTTTACATTTCATCAAATTCCCATTTGTACCAAAACGGGACGATTTTCTTCCCAAAGTTTCAAAACTATAGTTAGGACTATATATTGGTTACAATCCATTCTAAAGGGGTTCAAAGCTATATTTAGACTATTTACTAATATATTGAACTTTGGTTACTCCTTGGTCACCAATTTGGTCTACATTTCTTCAAATTCCCATTTGTACCAACACGCGATGATTTTCTTCCAAAAGTTTCAACACTAAAGTTAGGACTATATATTGGTTAGAATCCATTCTAAAGGGTTTTTTTTGCTATATTTAGACTATTATACTAATATATTGAACTTTGGTTACTTCTTGGTCACCAATTTGGTCTACATTTCTTCAAATTCCCAATTGTACCAAAATGCGACGATTTTCTTCCAAAAGTTTCAAAACTAAAGTTAGGACTATATATTGGTTAGAATCCATTCTAAAGGGGTTCAAAGCTATATTTAGACTATTATACTAATATAATGAACTTTGGTTACTCCTTGGTCACCAATTTGGTTCACATTTCTTCAAATTCCCATTTGTACCAAAACGCAACGATTTTCTTCCCAAAGTTTCAACACTAAAGTTAGGACTATATATTGGTTAGAATCCATTCTAAAGGGGTTCAAAGCTATATTTAGACTATTATACTAATATATTGATCTTTGGTTACTCCTTGGTCACCAATTTTGTCTACATTTCTTCAAATTCCCATTTGTACCAAAACGCGACGATTTTCTTCTTAAAGTTTCAAAACTATAGTTAGGACTATATATTGGTTAGAATCCATTCTAAAGAGGTACAAAGCTATATTTAGACTATTATACTAATATAATGAACTTTGGTTACTCCTTGGTCACCAATTTGGTCTACATTTCTTCAAATTCCCATTTGTATCAAAACGGGACGATTTTCTTCCCAAATTTCAAAACTATAGTTAGGACTATATATTGGTTAGAATCCATTCTAAAGGGGTTCAAAGCTATATTTAGACTATTTACTAATATATTGATCTTTGGTTACTCCTTGGTCACCAATTTGGTTTACATTTCATCAAATTCCCATTTGTACCAAAACGGGACAATTTTCTTCTTAAAGTTTCAAAACTATAGTTAGGACTATTTATTGGTTAGAATCCATTCTAAAGGGGTTCAAAGCTATATTTCGACTATTTACTAATATATTGAACTTTGGTTACTCCTTGGTCACCAATTTGGTCTACATTTCTTCAAATTCCCATTTATACCAAAACGGGACGATTTTCTTCCCAAAGTTTCAAAACTATAGTTTGGACTATATATTGGTTAGAATCCATTCTAAAGGGGTTCAAAGCTATATTTAGACTATTATACTAATATATTGAACTTTGGTTATTCCTTGGTCACCAATTTGGTCTACATTTCTTCAAATTCCCATTTATACCAAAACGGGACGATTTTCATCTTAAATTTCAAACTATAGTTAGGACTATATATTGGTTACAATCCATTCTAAAGGGGTTCAAAGCTATATTTAGACTATTTACTAATATATTGAACTTTGGTTACTCCTTGGTCACCAATTTGGTCTACATTTCTTCAAATTCCCATTTGTACCAAAACGGGAAAATTTTCTTCTTAAAGTTTCAAAACTATAGTTAGGACTATATATTGGTTAGAATCCATTCTAAAGAGGTACAAAGCTATATTTAGACTATTATACTAATATAATGAACTTTGGTTACTCCTTGGTCACCAATTTGGTCTACATTTCTTCAAATTCCCATTTGTATCAAAACGGGACGATTTTCTTCCCAAATTTCAAAACTATAGTTAGGACTATATATTGGTTAGAATCCATTCTAAAGGGGTTCAAAGCTATATTTAGACTATTTACTAATATATTGATCTTTGGTTACTCCTTGGTCACCAATTTGGTTTACATTTCATCAAATTCCCATTTGTACCAAAACGGGACAATTTTCTTCTTAATGTTTCAAAACTATAGTTAGGACTATATATTGGTTAGAATCCATTCTAAAGGGGTTCAAAGCTATATTTAGAATATTATACTAATATATTGAACTTTGGTTACTCTTTGGTCACCAATTTTGTCTACATTTCTTCAAATTTCAATTTGTACCAAAACGGGACGATTTCCTTCCCAAAGTTTCAAAACTATAGTTAGGACTATATATTGGTTAGAATCCTTTCTAAAGGGGTTCAAATCTATATTTAGACTAATATAGTAATATATTGAACTTTGGTTACTCCTTGGTCACCAATTTTGTTTACATTTCTTCAAATTCCCATTTATACCAAAACGGGACGATTTTCTTCCCAAAGTTTCAAAACTATAGTTTGGACTATATATTGGTTAGAATCCATTCTAAAGGGGTTCAAAGCTATATTTAGACTATTATACTAATATATTGAACTTTGGTTATTCCTTGGTCACCAATTTGGTCTACATTTCTTCAAATTCCCATTTATACCAAAACGGGACGATTTTCATCTTAAATTTCAAACTATAGTTAGGACTATATATTGGTTACAATCCATTCTAAAGGGGTTCAAAGCTATATTTAGACTATTTACTAATATATTGAACTTTGGTTACTCCTTGGTCACCAATTTGGTCTACATTTCTTCAAATTCCCATTTGTACCAAAACGGGACGATTTTCTTCCCAAAGTTTCAAAACTATAGTTAGGACTATATATTGGTTAGAATCCATTCTAAAGGGGTTCAAAGCTATATTTAGACTATTATACTAATATAATGAACTTTGGTTACTCCTTGGTCACCAATTTGGTCTACATTTCTTCAAATTCCCATTTGTACCAAAACGGGACGATTTTCTTCCCAAAGTTTCAAAACTATAGTTTGGACTATATATTGGTTAGAATCCATTCTAAAGGGGTTCAAAGCTATATTTAGACTATTATACTAATATATTGATCTTTGGTTACTCCTTGGTCACCAATTTGGTTTACATTTCATCAAATTCCCATTTGTACCAAAACGCGATGATTTTCTACCAAAAGTTTCAACACTAAAGTTAGGACTATATATTGGTTAGAATCCATTCTAAAGGGTTTCAAAGCTATATTTAGACTATTATACTAATATATTGATCTTGGGTTACTCCTTGGTCACCAATTTGGTTTACATTTCATCAAATTCCCATTTGTACCAAAACGGGACAATTTTCTTCTTAAAGTTTCAAAACTATAGTTAGGACTATATATTGGTTAGAATCCATTCTAAAGGGGTTCAAAGCTATATTTAGACTATTATACTAATATATTGATCTTTGGTTACTCCTTGGTTACCAATTTGGTTTACATTTCATCAAATTCCCATTTGTACCAAAACGGGACGATTTTCTTCCCAAAGTTTCAAAACTATAGTTTGGACTATATATTGGTTACAATCCATTCTAAAGGGGTTCAAAGCTATATTTAGACTATTTACTAATATATTGAACTTTGGTTACTCCTTGGTCACCAATTTGGTCTACATTTCTTCAAATTCCCATTTGTACCAAAACGGGACAATTTTCTTCTTAAAGTTTCAAAACTATAGTTAGGACTATATATTGGTTAGAATCCATTCTAAAGGGGTTCAAAGCTATATTTAGACTATTATACTAATATAATGAACTTTGGTTACTCCTTGGTCACCAATTTGGTCTACATTTCTTCAAATTCCCATTTGTACCAAAACGGGACGATTTTCTTCCCAAAGTTTCAAAACTATAGTTTGGACTATATATTGGTAAGAATCCATTCTTAAGGGGTTCAAAGCTATATTTAGACTATTATACTAATATATTGATCTTTGGTTACTCCTTGGTCACCAATTTGGTTTACATTTCATCAAATTCCCATTTGTACCAAAACGCGATGATTTTCTACCAAAAGTTTCAACACTAAAGTTAGGACTATATATTGGTTAGAATCCATTCTAAAGGGTTTCAAAGCTATATTTAGACTATTATACTAATATATTGATCTTGGGTTACTCCTTGGTCACCAATTTGGTTTACATTTCATCAAATTCCCATTTGTACCAAAACGGGACAATTTTCTTCTTAAAGTTTCAAAACTATAGTTAGGACTATATATTGGTTAGAATCCATTCTAAAGGGGTTCAAAGCTATATTTAGACTATTATACTAATATATTGATCTTTGGTTACTCCTTGGTCACCAATTTGGTTTACATTTCATCAAATTCCCATTTGTACCAAAACGGGACGATTTTCTTCCCAAAGTTTCAAAACTATAGTTAGGACTATATATTGGTTACAATCCATTCTAAAGGGGTTCAAAGCTATATTTAGACTATTTACTAATATATTGAACTTTGGTTACTCCTTGGTCACCAATTTGGTCTACATTTCTTCAAATTCCCATTTGTACCAACACGCGATGATTTTCTTCCAAAAGTTTCAACACTAAAGTTAGGACTATATATTGGTTAGAATCCATTCTAAAGGGTTTTTTTTGCTATATTTAGACTATTATACTAATATATTGAACTTTGGTTACTTCTTGGTCACCAATTTGGTCTACATTTCTTCAAATTCCCAATTGTACCAAAATGCGACGATTTTCTTCCAAAAGTTTCAAAACTAAAGTTAGGACTATATATTAGTTAGAATCCATTCTAAAGGGGTTCAAAGCTATATTTAGACTATTATACTAATATAATGAACTTTGGTTACTCCTTGGTCACCAATTTGGTTCACATTTCTTCAAATTCCCATTTGTACCAAAACGCAACGATTTTCTTCCCAAAGTTTCAACACTAAAGTTAGGACTATATATTGGTTAGAATCCATTCTAAAGGGGTTCAAAGCTATATTTAGACTATTATACTAATATATTGATCTTTGGTTACTCCTTGGTCACCAATTTTGTCTACATTTCTTCAAATTCCCATTTGTACCAAAACGCGACGATTTTCTTCTTAAAGTTTCAAAACTATAGTTAGGACTATATATTGGTTAGAATCCATTCTAAAGAGGTACAAAGCTATATTTAGACTATTATACTAATATAATGAACTTTGGTTACTCCTTGGTCACCAATTTGGTCTACATTTCTTCAAATTCCCATTTGTATCAAAACGGGACGATTTTCTTCCCAAATTTCAAAACTATAGTTAGGACTATATATTGGTTAGAATCCATTCTAAAGGGGTTCAAAGCTATATTTAGACTATTTACTAATATATTGATCTTTGGTTACTCCTTGGTCACCAATTTGGTTTACATTTCATCAAATTCCCATTTGTACCAAAACGGGACAATTTTCTTCTTATAGTTTCAAAACTATAGTTAGGACTATTTATTGGTTAGAATCCATTCTAAAGGGGTTCAAAGCTATATTTCGACTATTTACTAATATATTGAACTTTGGTTACTCCTTGGTCACCAATTTGGTCTACATTTCTTCAAATTCCCATTTATACCAAAACGGGACGATTTTCTTCCCAAAGTTTCAAAACTATAGTTTGGACTATATATTGGTTAGAATCCATTCTAAAGGGGTTCAAAGCTATATTTAGACTATTATACTAATATATTGAACTTTGGTTATTCCTTGGTCACCAATTTGGTCTACATTTCTTCAAATTCCCATTTATACCAAAACGGGACGATTTTCATCTTAAATTTCAAACTATAGTTAGGACTATATATTGGTTACAATCCATTCTAAAGGGGTTCAAAGCTATATTTAGACTATTTACTAATATATTGAACTTTGGTTACTCCTTGGTCACCAATTTGGTCTACATTTCTTCAAATTCCCATTTGTACCAAAACGGGAAAATTTTCTTCTTAAAGTTTCAAAACTATAGTTAGGACTATATATTGGTTAGAATCCATTCTAAAGAGGTACAAAGCTATATTTAGACTATTATACTAATATAATGAACTTTGGTTACTCCTTGGTCACCAATTTGGTCTACATTTCTTCAAATTCCCATTTGTATCAAAACGGGACGATTTTCTTCCCAAATTTCAAAACTATAGTTAGGACTATATATTGGTTAGAATCCATTCTAAAGGGGTTCAAAGCTATATTTAGACTATTTACTAATATATTGATCTTTGGTTACTCCTTGGTCACCAATTTGGTTTACATTTCATCAAATTCCCATTTGTACCAAAACGGGACAATTTTCTTCTTAAAGTTTCAAAACTATAGTTAGGACTATATATTGGTTAGAATCCATTCTAAAGGGGTTCAAAGCTATATTTCGACTATTTACTAATATATTGAACTTTGGTTACTCCTTGGTCACCAATTTGGTCTACATTTCTTCAAATTCCCATTTATACCAAAACGGGACGATTTTCTTCCCAAAGTTTCAAAACTATAGTTTGGACTATATATTGGTTAGAATCCATTCTAAAGGGGTTCAAAGCTATATTTAGACTATTATACTAATATATTGAACTTTGGTTATTCCTTGGTCACCAATTTGGTCTACATTTCTTCAAATTCCCATTTATACCAAAACGGGACGATTTTCATCTTAAATTTCAAACTATAGTTAGGACTATATATTGGTTACAATCCATTCTAAAGGGGTTCAAAGCTATATTTAGACTATTTACTAATATATTGAACTTTGGTTACTCCTTGGTCACCAATTTGGTCTACATTTCTTCAAATTCCCATTTGTACCAAAACGGGAAAATTTTCTTCTTAAAGTTTCAAAACTATAGTTAGGACTATATATTGGTTAGAATCCATTCTAAAGGGGTTCAAAGCTATATTTAGACTATTATACTAATATAATGAACTTTGGTTACTCCTTGGTCACCAATTTGGTCTACATTTCTTCAAATTCCCATTTGTACCAAAACGGGACGATTTTCTTCCCAAAGTTTCAAAACTATAGTTAGGACTATATATTGGTTATAATCCATTCCAAAGGGGTTCAAAGCTATATTTAGACTATTATACTAATATATTGATCTTTGGTTACTCCTTGGTCACCAATTTTGTCTACATTTCTTTAAATTCCCATTTGTACCAAAACGCGACGATTTTCTTCTTAAAGTTTCAAAACTATAGTTAGGACTATATATTGGTTAGAATCCATTCTAAAGAGGTACAAAGCTATATTTAGACTATTATACTAATATAATGAACTTTGGTTACTCCTTGGTCACCAATTTGGTCTACATTTCTTCAAATTCCCATTTGTATCAAAACGGGACGATTTTCTTCCCAAATTTCAAAACTATAGTTAGGACTATATATTGGTTAGAATCCATTCTAAAGGGGTTCAAAGCTATATTTAGACTATTATACTAATATAATGAACTTTGGTTACTCCTAGGTCACCAATTTGGTCTACATTTCTTCAAATTCCCATTTGTACCAAAACGGGACGATTTTCATCTTAAATTTCAAACTATAGTTAGGACTATATATTGGTTACAATCCATTCTAAAGGGGTTCAAAGCTATATTTAGACTATTTACTAATATATTGAACTTTGGTTACTCCTTGGTCACCAATTTGGTCTACATTTCTTCAAATTCCCATTTGTACCAAAACGGGACAATTTTCTTCTTAAAGTTTCAAAACTATAGTTAGGACTATATATTGGTTAGAATCCATTCTAAAGGGGTTCAAAGCTATATTTAGACTATTATACTAATATAATGAACTTTGGTTACTCCTTGGTCACCAATTTGGTCTACATTTCTTCAAATTCCCATTTGTACCAAAACGGGACGATTTTCTTCCCAAAGTTTCAAAACTATAGTTAGGACTATATATTGGTTATAATCCATTCCAAAGGGGTTCAAAGCTATATTTAGACTATTATACTAATATATTGATCTTTGGTTACTCCTTGGTCACCAATTTTGTCTACATTTCTTTAAATTCCCATTTGTACCAAAACGCGACGATTTTCTTCTTAAAGTTTCAAAACTATAGTTAGGACTATATATTGGTTAGAATCCATTCTAAAGAGGTACAAAGCTATATTTAGACTATTATACTAATATAATGAACTTTGGTTACTCCTTGGTCACCAATTTGGTCTACATTTCTTCAAATTCCCATTTGTATCAAAACGGGACGATTTTCTTCCCAAATTTCAAAACTATAGTTAGGACTATATATTGGTTAGAATCCATTCTAAAGGGGTTCAAAGCTATATTTAGACTATTATACTAATATAATGAACTTTGGTTACTCCTAGGTCACCAATTTGGTCTACATTTCTTCAAATTCCCATTTGTACCAAAACGGGACGATTTTCATCTTAAATTTCAAACTATAGTTAGGACTATATATTGGTTACAATCCATTCTAAAGGGGTTCAAAGCTATATTTAGACTATTTACTAATATATTGAACTTTGGTTACTCCTTGGTCACCAATTTGGTCTACATTTCTTCAAATTCCCATTTGTACCAAAACGGGACAATTTTCTTCTTAAAGTTTCAAAACTATAGTTAGGACTATATATTGGTTAGAATCCATTCTAAAGGGGTTCAAAGCTATATTTAGACTATTATACTAATATAATGAACTTTGGTTACTCCTTGGTCACCAATTTGGTCTACATTTCTTCAAATTCCCATTTGTACCAAAACGGGACGATTTTCTTCCCAAAGTTTCAAAACTATAGTTTGGACTATATATTGGTAAGAATCCATTCTTAAGGGGTTCAAAGCTATATTTAGACTATTATACTAATATATTGATCTTTGGTTACTCCTTGGTCACCAATTTGGTCTACATTTCTTCAAATTCCCATTTGTACCAACACGCGATGATTTTCTTCCAAAAGTTTCAACACTAAAGTTAGGACTATATATTGGTTAGAATCCATTCTAAAGGGTTTTTTTTGCTATATTTAGACTATTATACTAATATATTGAACTTTGGTTACTTCTTGGTCACCAATTTGGTCTACATTTCTTCAAATTCCCAATTGTACCAAAATGCGACGATTTTCTTCCAAAAGTTTCAAAACTAAAGTTAGGACTATATATTGGTTAGAATCCATTCTAAAGGGGTTCAAAGCTATATTTAGACTATTATACTAATATAATGAACTTTGGTTACTCCTTGGTCACCAATTTGGTTCACATTTCTTCAAATTCCCATTTGTACCAAAACGCAACGATTTTCTTCCCAAAGTTTCAACACTAAAGTTAGGACTATATATTGGTTAGAATCCATTCTAAAGGGGTTCAAAGCTATATTTAGACTATTATACTAATATATTGATCTTTGGTTACTCCTTGGTCACCAATTTTGTCTACATTTCTTCAAATTCCCATTTGTACCAAAACGCGACGATTTTCTTCTTAAAGTTTCAAAACTATAGTTAGGACTATATATTGGTTAGAATCCATTCTAAAGAGGTACAAAGCTATATTTAGACTATTATACTAATATAATGAACTTTGGTTACTCCTTGGTCACCAATTTGGTCTACATTTCTTCAAATTCCCATTTGTATCAAAACGGGACGATTTTCTTCCCAAATTTCAAAACTATAGTTAGGACTATATATTGGTTAGAATCCATTCTAAAGGGGTTCAAAGCTATATTTAGACTATTTACTAATATATTGATCTTTGGTTACTCCTTGGTCACCAATTTGGTTTACATTTCATCAAATTCCCATTTGTACCAAAACGGGACAATTTTCTTCTTAAAGTTTCAAAACTATAGTTAGGACTATATATTGGTTAGAATCCATTCTAAAGAGGTACAAAGCTATATTTAGACTATTATACTAATATAATGAACTTTGGTTACTCCTTGGTCACCAATTTGGTCTACATTTCTTCAAATTCCCATTTGTATCAAAACGGGACGATTTTCTTCCCAAATTTCAAAACTATAGTTAGGACTATATATTGGTTAGAATCCATTCTAAAGGGGTTCAAAGCTATATTTAGACTATTATACTAATATAATGAACTTTGGTTACTCCTAGGTCACCAATTTGGTCTACATTTCTTCAAATTCCCATTTGTACCAAAACGGGACGATTTTCATCTTAAATTTCAAACTATAGTTAGGACTATATATTGGTTACAATCCATTCTAAAGGGGTTCAAAGCTATATTTAGACTATTTACTAATATATTGAACTTTGGTTACTCCTTGGTCACCAATTTGGTCTACATTTCTTCAAATTCCCATTTGTACCAAAACGGGACAATTTTCTTCTTAAAGTTTCAAAACTATAGTTAGGACTATATATTGGTTAGAATCCATTCTAAAGGGGTTCAAAGCTATATTTAGACTATTATACTAATATAATGAACTTTGGTTACTCCTTGGTCACCAATTTGGTCTACATTTCTTCAAATTCCCATTTGTACCAAAACGGGACGATTTTCTTCCCAAAGTTTCAAAACTATAGTTTGGACTATATATTGGTAAGAATCCATTCTTAAGGGGTTCAAAGCTATATTTAGACTATTATACTAATATATTGATCTTTGGTTACTCCTTGGTCACCAATTTGGTCTACATTTCTTCAAATTCCCATTTGTACCAACACGCGATGATTTTCTTCCAAAAGTTTCAACACTAAAGTTAGGACTATATATTGGTTAGAATCCATTCTAAAGGGTTTTTTTTGCTATATTTAGACTATTATACTAATATATTGAACTTTGGTTACTTCTTGGTCACCAATTTGGTCTACATTTCTTCAAATTCCCAATTGTACCAAAATGCGACGATTTTCTTCCAAAAGTTTCAAAACTAAAGTTAGGACTATATATTGGTTAGAATCCATTCTAAAGGGGTTCAAAGCTATATTTAGACTATTATACTAATATAATGAACTTTGGTTACTCCTTGGTCACCAATTTGGTTCACATTTCTTCAAATTCCCATTTGTACCAAAACGCAACGATTTTCTTCCCAAAGTTTCAACACTAAAGTTAGGACTATATATTGGTTAGAATCCATTCTAAAGGGGTTCAAAGCTATATTTAGACTATTATACTAATATATTGATCTTTGGTTACTCCTTGGTCACCAATTTTGTCTACATTTCTTCAAATTCCCATTTGTACCAAAACGCGACGATTTTCTTCTTAAAGTTTCAAAACTATAGTTAGGACTATATATTGGTTAGAATCCATTCTAAAGAGGTACAAAGCTATATTTAGACTATTATACTAATATAATGAACTTTGGTTACTCCTTGGTCACCAATTTGGTCTACATTTCTTCAAATTCCCATTTGTATCAAAACGGGACGATTTTCTTCCCAAATTTCAAAACTATAGTTAGGACTATATATTGGTTAGAATCCATTCTAAAGGGGTTCAAAGCTATATTTAGACTATTTACTAATATATTGATCTTTGGTTACTCCTTGGTCACCAATTTGGTTTACATTTCATCAAATTCCCATTTGTACCAAAACGGGACAATTTTCTTCTTAAAGTTTCAAAACTATAGTTAGGACTATATATTGGTTAGAATCCATTCTAAAGAGGTACAAAGCTATATTTAGACTATTATACTAATATAATGAACTTTGGTTACTCCTTGGTCACCAATTTGGTCTACATTTCTTCAAATTCCCATTTGTATCAAAACGGGACGATTTTCTTCCCAAAGTTTCAACACTAAAGTTAGGACTATATATTGGTTAGAATCCATTCTAAAGGGGTTCAAAGCTATATTTAGACTATTATACTAATATATTGATCTTTGGTTACTCCTTGGTCACCAATTTGGTTCACATTTCTTCAAATTCCCATTTGTACCAAAACGCAACGATTTTCTTCCCAAAGTTTCAACACTAAAGTTAGGACTATATATTGGTTAGAATCCATTCTAAAGGGGTTCAAAGCTATATTTAGACTATTATACTAATATATTGATCTTTGGTTACTCCTTGGTCACCAATTTGGTTTACATTTCATCAAATTCCCATTTGTACCAAAACGGGACAATTTTCTTCTTAAAGTTTCAAAACTATAGTTAGGACTATATATTGGTTAGAATCCATTCTAAAGAGGTACAAAGCTATATTTAGACTATTATACTAATATAATGAACTTTGGTTACTCCTTGGTCACCAATTTGGTCTACATTTCTTCAAATTCCCATTTGTATCAAAACGGGACGATTTTCTTCCCAAATTTCAAAACTATAGTTAGGACTATATATTGGTTAGAATCCATTCTAAAGGGGTTCAAAGCTATATTTAGACTATTTACTAATATATTGATCTTTGGTTACTCCTTGGTCACCAATTTGGTTTACATTTCATCAAATTCCCATTTGTACCAAAACGGGACAATTTTCTTCTTAAAGTTTCAAAACTATAGTTAGGACTATATATTGGTTAGAATCCATTCTAAAGGGGTTCAAAGCTATATTTCGACTATTTACTAATATATTGAACTTTGGTTACTCCTTGGTCACCAATTTGGTCTACATTTCTTCAAATTCCCATTTATACCAAAACGGGACGATTTTCTTCCCAAAGTTTCAAAACTATAGTTTGGACTATATATTGGTTAGAATCCATTCTAAAGGGGTTCAAAGCTATATTTAGACTATTATACTAATATATTGAACTTTGGTTATTCCTTGGTCACCAATTTGGTCTACATTTCTTCAAATTCCCATTTATACCAAAACGGGACGATTTTCATCTTAAATTTCAAACTATAGTTAGGACTATATATTGGTTACAATCCATTCTAAAGGGGTTCAAAGCTATATTTAGACTATTTACTAATATATTGAACTTTGGTTACTCCTTGGTCACCAATTTGGTCTACATTTCTTCAAATTCCCATTTGTACCAAAACGGGAAAATTTTCTTCTTAAAGTTTCAAAACTATAGTTAGGACTATATATTGGTTAGAATCCATTCTAAAGGGGTTCAAAGCTATATTTAGACTATTATACTAATATAATGAACTTTGGTTACTCCTTGGTCACCAATTTGGTCTACATTTCTTCAAATTCCCATTTGTACCAAAACGGGACGATTTTCTTCCCAAAGTTTCAAAACTATAGTTTGGACTATATATTGGTTAGAATCCATTCTAAAGGGGTTCAAAGCTATATTTAGACTATTATACTAATATATTGATCTTTGGTTACTCCTTGGTCACCAATTTGGTTTACATTTCATCAAATTCCCATTTGTACCAAAACGCGATGATTTTCTACCAAAAGTTTCAACACTAAAGTTAGGACTATATATTGGTTAGAATCCATTCTAAAGGGTTTCAAAGCTATATTTAGACTATTATACTAATATATTGATCTTGGGTTACTCCTTGGTCACCAATTTGGTTTACATTTCATCAAATTCCCATTTGTACCAAAACGGGACAATTTTCTTCTTAAAGTTTCAAAACTATAGTTAGGACTATATATTGGTTAGAATCCATTCTAAAGGGGTTCAAAGCTATATTTAGACTATTATACTAATATATTGATCTTTGGTTACTCCTTGGTCACCAATTTGGTTTACATTTCATCAAATTCCCATTTGTACCAAAACGGGACGATTTTCTTCCCAAAGTTTCAAAACTATAGTTTGGACTATATATTGGTTAGAATCCATTCTAAAGGGGTTCAAAGCTATATTTAGACTATTATACTAATATATTGATCTTTGGTTACTCCTTGGTAACCAATTTGGTTTACATTTCATCAAATTCCCATTTGTACCAAAACGCGATGATTTTCTTCCAAAAGTTTCAACACTAAAGTTAGGACTATATATTGGTTAGAATCCATTCTAAAGGGTTTCAAACCTATATTTAGACTATTATACTAATATATTGAACTTTGGTTACTCCTTGGTCACCAATTTGGTCTACATTTATTCAAATTCCCATTTGTACCAAAACGCGACGATTTTCTATCCAAAGTTTCAACACTAAAGTTAGGACTATATATTGGTTAAAATTCATTCTAAAGGGTTTCAAAGCTATATTTAGACTATTATACTAATATAATGAACTTTGGTTACTCCTTGGTCACCAATTTGGTCTACATTTCTTCAAATTCCCATTTGTACCAACACGCGATGATTTTCTTCCAAAAGTTTCAACACTAAAGTTAGGACTATATATTGGTTAGAATCCATTCTAATGGGTTTTTTTTGCTATATTTAGACTATTATACTAATATATTGAACTTTGGTTACTTCTTGGTCACCAATTTGGTCTACATTTCTTCAAATTCCCAATTGTACCAAAATGCGACGATTTTCTTCCAAAAGTTTCAAAACAAAAGTTAGGACTATATATTGGTTATAATCCATTCCAAAGGGGTTCAAAACTATATTTAGACTATTATTCTAATATATTGAACTTTGGTTACTCCTTGTTCACCAATTTGGTCTACATTTCTTCAAATTCCCATTTGTACCAAAACGCAACGATTTTCTTCCCAAAGTTTCAACACTAAAGTTAGGACTATATATTGGTTAGAATCCATTCTAAAGGGGTTCAAAGCTATATTTAGACTATTATACTAATATATTGATCTTTGGTTACTCCTTGGTCACCAATTTTGTCTACATTTCTTCAAATTCCCATTTGTACCAAAACGCGACGATTTTCTTCTTAAAGTTTCAAAACTATAGTTAGGACTATATATTGGTTAGAATCCATTCTAAAGAGGTACAAAGCTATATTTAGACTATTATACTAATATAATGAACTTTGGTTACTCCTTGGTCACCAATTTGGTCTACATTTCTTCAAATTCCCATTTGTATCAAAACGGGACGATTTTCTTCCCAAATTTCAAAACTATAGTTAGGACTATATATTGGTTAGAATCCATTCTAAAGGGGTTCAAAGCTATATTTAGACTATTTACTAATATATTGATCTTTGGTTACTCCTTGGTCACCAATTTGGTTTAAATTTCATCAAATTCCCATTTGTACCAAAACGGGACAATTTTCTTCTTAAAGTTTCAAAACTATAGTTAGGACTATATATTGGTTAGAATCCATTCTAAAGGGGTTCAAAGCTATATTTCGACTATTTACTAATATATTGAACTTTGGTTACTCCTTGGTCACCAATTTGGTCTACATTTCTTCAAATTCCCATTTATACCAAAACGGGACGATTTTCTTCCCAAAGTTTCAAAACTATAGTTTGGACTATATATTGGTTAGAATCCATTCTAAAGGGGTTCAAAGCTATATTTAGACTATTATACTAATATATTGAACTTTGGTTACTCCTTGGTCACCAATTTGGTCTACATTTCTTCAAATTCCCATTTATACCAAAACGGGACGATTTTCATCTTAAATTTCAAACTATAGTTAGGACTATATATTGGTTACAATCCATTCTAAAGGGGTTCAAAGCTATATTTAGACTATTTACTAATATATTGAACTTTGGTTACTCCTTGGTCACCAATTTGGTCTACATTTCTTCAAATTCCCATTTGTACCAAAACGGGACAATTTTCTTCTTAAAGTTTCAAAACTATAGTTAGGACTATATATTGGTTAGAATCCATTCTAAAGGGGTTCAAAGCTATATTTAGACTATTATACTAATATAATGAACTTTGGTTACTCCTTGGTCACCAATTTGGTCTACATTTCTTCAAATTCCCATTTGTACCAAAACGGGACGATTTTCTTCCCAAAGTTTCAAAACTATAGTTTGGACTATATATTGGTTAGAATCCATTCTAAAGGGGTTCAAAGCTATATTTAGACTATTATACTAATATATTGATCTTTGGTTACTCCTTGGTCACCAATTTGGTTTACATTTCATCAAATTCCCATTTGTACCAAAACGCGATGATTTTCTACCAAAAGTTTCAACACTAAAGTTAGGACTATATATTGGTTAGAATCCATTCTAAAGGGTTTCAAAGCTATATTTAGACTATTATACTAATATATTGATCTTGGGTTACTCCTTGGTCACCAATTTGGTTTACATTTCATCAAATTCCCATTTGTACCAAAACGGGACAATTTTCTTCTTAAAGTTTCAAAACTATAGTTAGGACTATATATTGGTTAGAATCCATTCTAAAGGGGTTCAAAGCTATATTTAGACTATTATACTAATATATTGATCTTTGGTTACTCCTTGGTCACCAATTTGGTTTACATTTCATCAAATTCCCATTTGTACCAAAACGGGACGATTTTCTTCCCAAAGTTTCAAAACTATAGTTTGGACTATATATTGGTTAGAATCCATTCTAAAGGGGTTCAAAGCTATATTTAGACTATTATACTAATATATTGATCTTTGGTTACTCCTTGGTCACCAATTTGGTTTACATTTCATCAAATTCCCATTTGTACCAAAACGCGATGATTTTCTTCCAAAAGTTTCAACACTAAAGTTAGGACTATATATTGGTTAGAATCCATTCTAAAGGGTTTCAAAGCTATATTTAGACTATTATACTAATATATTGAACTTTGGTTACTCCTTGGTCACCAATTTGGTCTACATTTCTTCAAATTCCCATTTGTACCAAAACGCGACGATTTTCTTCCCAAAGTTTCAACACTAAAGTTAGGACTATATATTGGTTAAAATTCATTCTAAAGGGTTTCAAAGCTATATTTAGACTATTATACTAATATAATGAACTTTGGTTACTCCTTGGTCACCAATTTGGTCTACATTTCTTCAAATTCCCATTTGTACCAAAACGCGACGATTTTCTTCTTAAAGTTTCAAAACTATAGTTAGGACTATATATTGGTTAGAATCCATTCTAAAGAGGTACAAAGCTATATTTAGACTATTATACTAATATAATGAACTTTGGTTACTCCTTGGTCACCAATTTGGTCTACATTTCTTCAAATTCCCATTTGTACCAAAACGGGACGATTTTCTTCCCAAAGTTTCAAAACTATAGTTTGGACTATATATTGGTAAGAATCCATTCTTAAGGGGTTCAAAGCTATATTTAGACTATTATACTAATATATTGATCTTTGGTTACTCCTTGGTCACCAATTTGGTCTACATTTCTTCAAATTCCCATTTATACCAAAACGGGACGATTTTCTTCCCAAAGTTTCGAAACTATAGTTTGGACTATATATTGGTTAGAATCCATTCTAAAGGGGTTCAAAGCTATATTTAGACTATTATACTAATATATTGAACTTTGGTTATTCCTTGGTCACCAATTTGGTCTACATTTCTTCAAATTCCCATTTATACCAAAACGGGACGATTTTCATCTTAAATTTCAAACTATAGTTAGGACTATATATTGGTTACAATCCATTCTAAAGGGGTTCAAAGCTATATTTAGACTATTTACTAATATATTGAACTTTGGTTACTCCTTGGTCACCAATTTGGTCTACATTTCTTCAAATTCCCATTTGTACCAAAACGGGAAAATTTTCTTCTTAAAGTTTCAAAACTATAGTTAGGACTATATATTGGTTAGAATCCATTCTAAAGGGGTTCAAAGCTATATTTAGACTATTATACTAATATAATGAACTTTGGTTACTCCTTGGTCACCAATTTGGTCTACATTTCTTCAAATTCCCATTTGTACCAAAACGGGACGATTTTCTTCCCAAAGTTTCAAAACTATAGTTTGGACTATATATTGGTTAGAATCCATTCTAAAGGGGTTCAAAGCTATATTTAGACTATTATACTAATATATTGATCTTTGGTTACTCCTTGGTCACCAATTTGGTTTACATTTCATCAAATTCCCATTTGTACCAAAACGCGATGATTTTCTACCAAAAGTTTCAACACTAAAGTTAGGACTATATATTGGTTAGAATCCATTCTAAAGGGTTTCAAAGCTATATTTAGACTATTATACTAATATATTGATCTTGGGTTACTCCTTGGTCACCAATTTGGTTTACATTTCATCAAATTCCCATTTGTACCAAAACGGGACAATTTTCTTCTTAAAGTTTCAAAACTATAGTTAGGACTATATATTGCTTAGAATCCATTCTAAAGGGGTTCAAAGCTATATTTAGACTATTATACTAATATATTGATCTTTGGTTACTCCTTGGTCACCAATTTGGTTTACATTTCATCAAATTCCCATTTGTACCAAAACGGGACGATTTTCTTCCCAAAGTTTCAAAACTATAGTTTGGACTATATATTGGTTAGAATCCATTCTAAAGGGGTTCAAAGCTATATTTAGACTATTATACTAATATATTGATCTTTGGTTACTCCTTGGTAACCAATTTGGTTTACATTTCATCAAATTCCCATTTGTACCAAAACGCGATGATTTTCTTCCAAAAGTTTCAACACTAAAGTTAGGACTATATATTGGTTAGAATCCATTCTAAAGGGTTTCAAACCTATATTTAGACTATTATACTAATATATTGAACTTTGGTTACTCCTTGGTCACCAATTTGGTCTACATTTCTTCAAATTCCCATTTGTACCAAAACGCGACGATTTTCATCTTAAATTTCAAACTATAGTTAGGACTATATATTGGTTACAATCCATTCTAAAGGGGTTCAAAGCTATATTTAGACTATTTACTAATATATTGAACTTTGGTTACTCCTTGGTCACCAATTTGGTCTACATTTCTTCAAATTCCCATTTGTACCAAAACGGGAAAATTTTCTTCTTAAAGTTTCAAAACTATAGTTAGGACTATATATTGGTTAGAATCCATTCTAAAGGGGTTCAAAGCTATATTTAGACTATTATACTAATATAATGAACTTTGGTTACTCCTTGGTCACCAATTTGGTCTACATTTCTTCAAATTCCCATTTGTACCAAAACGGGACGATTTTCTTCCCAAAGTTTCAAAACTATAGTTTGGACTATAAATTGGTTAGAATCCATTCTAAAGGGGTTAAAAGCTATATTTAGATTATTATACTAATATATTGATCTTTGGTTACTCCTTGGTCACCAATTTGGTTTACATTTCATCAAATTCCCATTTGTACCAAAACGCGATGATTTTCTTCCAAAAGTTTCAACACTAAAGTTAGGACTATATATTGGTTAGAATCCATTCTAAAGGGTTTCAAAGCTATATTTAGACTATTATACTAATATATTGAACTTTGGTTACTCCTTGGTCACCAATTTGGTCTACATTTCTTCAAATTCCCATTTGTACCAAAACGCGACGATTTTCTTCCCAAAGTTTCAACACTAAAGTTAGGACTATATATTGGTTAAAATTCATTCTAAAGGGTTTCAAAGCTATATTTAGACTATTATACTAATATAATGAACTTTGGTTACTCCTTGGTCACCAATTTGGTCTACATTTCTTCAAATTCCCATTTGTACCAAAACGCGACGATTTTCTTCTTAAAGTTTCAAAACTATAGTTAGGACTATATATTGGTTAGAATCCATTCTAAAGAGGTACAAAGCTATATTTAGACTATTATACTAATATAATGAACTTTGGTTACTCCTTGGTCACCAATTTGGTCTACATTTCTTCAAATTCCCATTTGTACCAAAACGGGACGATTTTCTTCCCAAAGTTTCAAAACTATAGTTTGGACTATATATTGGTAAGAATCCATTCTTAAGGGGTTCAAAGCTATATTTAGACTATTATACTAATATATTGATCTTTGGTTACTCCTTGGTCACCAATTTGGTCTACATTTCTTCAAATTCCCATTTATACCAAAACGGGACGATTTTCTTCCCAAAGTTTCGAAACTATAGTTTGGACTATATATTGGTTAGAATCCATTCTAAAGGGGTTCAAAGCTATATTTAGACTATTATACTAATATATTGAACTTTGGTTATTCCTTGGTCACCAATTTGGTCTACATTTCTTCAAATTCCCATTTATACCAAAACGGGACGATTTTCATCTTAAATTTCAAACTATAGTTAGGACTATATATTGGTTACAATCCATTCTAAAGGGGTTCAAAGCTATATTTAGACTATTTACTAATATATTGAACTTTGGTTACTCCTTGGTCACCAATTTGGTCTACATTTCTTCAAATTCCCATTTGTACCAAAACGGGAAAATTTTCTTCTTAAAGTTTCAAAACTATAGTTAGGACTATATATTGGTTAGAATCCATTCTAAAGGGGTTCAAAGCTATATTTAGACTATTATACTAATATAATGAACTTTGGTTACTCCTTGGTCACCAATTTGGTCTACATTTCTTCAAATTCCCATTTGTACCAAAACGGGACGATTTTCTTCCCAAAGTTTCAAAACTATAGTTTGGACTATATATTGGTTAGAATCCATTCTAAAGGGGTTCAAAGCTATATTTAGACTATTATACTAATATATTGATCTTTGGTTACTCCTTGGTCACCAATTTGGTTTACATTTCATCAAATTCCCATTTGTACCAAAACGCGATGATTTTCTACCAAAAGTTTCAACACTAAAGTTAGGACTATATATTGGTTAGAATCCATTCTAAAGGGTTTCAAAGCTATATTTAGACTATTATACTAATATATTGATCTTGGGTTACTCCTTGGTCACCAATTTGGTTTACATTTCATCAAATTCCCATTTGTACCAAAACGGGACAATTTTCTTCTTAAAGTTTCAAAACTATAGTTAGGACTATATATTGCTTAGAATCCATTCTAAAGGGGTTCAAAGCTATATTTAGACTATTATACTAATATATTGATCTTTGGTTACTCCTTGGTCACCAATTTGGTTTACATTTCATCAAATTCCCATTTGTACCAAAACGGGACGATTTTCTTCCCAAAGTTTCAAAACTATAGTTTGGACTATATATTGGTTAGAATCCATTCTAAAGGGGTTCAAAGCTATATTTAGACTATTATACTAATATATTGATCTTTGGTTACTCCTTGGTAACCAATTTGGTTTACATTTCATCAAATTCCCATTTGTACCAAAACGCGATGATTTTCTTCCAAAAGTTTCAACACTAAAGTTAGGACTATATATTGGTTAGAATCCATTCTAAAGGGTTTCAAACCTATATTTAGACTATTATACTAATATATTGAACTTTGGTTACTCCTTGGTCACCAATTTGGTCTACATTTCTTCAAATTCCCATTTGTACCAAAACGCGACGATTTTCATCTTAAATTTCAAACTATAGTTAGGACTATATATTGGTTACAATCCATTCTAAAGGGGTTCAAAGCTATATTTAGACTATTTACTAATATATTGAACTTTGGTTACTCCTTGGTCACCAATTTGGTCTACATTTCTTCAAATTCCCATTTGTACCAAAACGGGAAAATTTTCTTCTTAAAGTTTCAAAACTATAGTTAGGACTATATATTGGTTAGAATCCATTCTAAAGGGGTTCAAAGCTATATTTAGACTATTATACTAATATAATGAACTTTGGTTACTCCTTGGTCACCAATTTGGTCTACATTTCTTCAAATTCCCATTTGTACCAAAACGGGACGATTTTCTTCCCAAAGTTTCAAAACTATAGTTTGGACTATAAATTGGTTAGAATCCATTCTAAAGGGGTTAAAAGCTATATTTAGATTATTATACTAATATATTGATCTTTGGTTACTCCTTGGTCACCAATTTGGTTTACATTTCATCAAATTCCCATTTGTACCAAAACGCGATGATTTTCTTCCAAAAGTTTCAACACTAAAGTTAGGACTATATATTGGTTAGAATCCATTCTAAAGGGTTTCAAAGCTATATTTAGACTATTATACTAATATATTGAACTTTGGTTACTCCTTGGTCACCAATTTGGTCTACATTTCTTCAAATTCCCATTTGTACCAAAACGCGACGATTTTCTTCCCAAAGTTTCAACACTAAAGTTAGGACTATATATTGGTTAAAATTCATTCTAAAGGGTTTCAAAGCTATATTTAGACTATTATACTAATATAATGAACTTTGGTTACTCCTTGGTCACCAATTTGGTCTACATTTCTTCAAATTCCCATTTGTACCAAAACGCGACGATTTTCTTCTTAAAGTTTCAAAACTATAGTTAGGACTATATATTGGTTAGAATCCATTCTAAAGAGGTACAAAGCTATATTTAGACTATTATACTAATATAATGAACTTTGGTTACTCCTTGGTCACCAATTTGGTCTACATTTCTTCAAATTCCCATTTGTACCAAAACGGGACGATTTTCTTCCCAAAGTTTCAAAACTATAGTTTGGACTATATATTGGTAAGAATCCATTCTTAAGGGGTTCAAAGCTATATTTAGACTATTATACTAATATATTGATCTTTGGTTACTCCTTGGTCACCAATTTGGTCTACATTTCTTCAAATTCCCATTTATACCAAAACGGGACGATTTTCTTCCCAAAGTTTCGAAACTATAGTTTGGACTATATATTGGTTAGAATCCATTCTAAAGGGGTTCAAAGCTATATTTAGACTATTATACTAATATATTGAACTTTGGTTATTCCTTGGTCACCAATTTGGTCTACATTTCTTCAAATTCCCATTTATACCAAAACGGGACGATTTTCATCTTAAATTTCAAACTATAGTTAGGACTATATATTGGTTACAATCCATTCTAAAGGGGTTCAAAGCTATATTTAGACTATTTACTAATATATTGAACTTTGGTTACTCCTTGGTCACCAATTTGGTCTACATTTCTTCAAATTCCCATTTGTACCAAAACGGGAAAATTTTCTTCTTAAAGTTTCAAAACTATAGTTAGGACTATATATTGGTTAGAATCCATTCTAAAGGGGTTCAAAGCTATATTTAGACTATTATACTAATATAATGAACTTTGGTTACTCCTTGGTCACCAATTTGGTCTACATTTCTTCAAATTCCCATTTGTACCAAAACGGGACGATTTTCTTCCCAAAGTTTCAAAACTATAGTTTGGACTATATATTGGTTAGAATCCATTCTAAAGGGGTTCAAAGCTATATTTAGACTATTATACTAATATATTGATCTTTGGTTACTCCTTGGTCACCAATTTGGTTTACATTTCATCAAATTCCCATTTGTACCAAAACGCGATGATTTTCTACCAAAAGTTTCAACACTAAAGTTAGGACTATATATTGGTTAGAATCCATTCTAAAGGGTTTCAAAGCTATATTTAGACTATTATACTAATATATTGATCTTGGGTTACTCCTTGGTCACCAATTTGGTTTACATTTCATCAAATTCCCATTTGTACCAAAACGGGACAATTTTCTTCTTAAAGTTTCAAAACTATAGTTAGGACTATATATTGCTTAGAATCCATTCTAAAGGGGTTCAAAGCTATATTTAGACTATTATACTAATATATTGATCTTTGGTTACTCCTTGGTCACCAATTTGGTTTACATTTCATCAAATTCCCATTTGTACCAAAACGGGACGATTTTCTTCCCAAAGTTTCAAAACTATAGTTTGGACTATATATTGGTTAGAATCCATTCTAAAGGGGTTCAAAGCTATATTTAGACTATTATACTAATATATTGATCTTTGGTTACTCCTTGGTAACCAATTTGGTTTACATTTCATCAAATTCCCATTTGTACCAAAACGCGATGATTTTCTTCCAAAAGTTTCAACACTAAAGTTAGGACTATATATTGGTTAGAATCCATTCTAAAGGGTTTCAAACCTATATTTAGACTATTATACTAATATATTGAACTTTGGTTACTCCTTGGTCACCAATTTGGTCTACATTTCTTCAAATTCCCATTTGTACCAAAACGCGACGATTTTCTATCCAAAGTTTCAACACTAAAGTTAGGACTATATATTGGTTAAAATTCATTCTAAAGGGTTTCAAAGCTATATTTAGACTATTATACTAATATAATGAACTTTGGTTACTCCTTGGTCACCAATTTGGTCTACATTTCTTCAAATTCCCATTTGTACCAACACGCGATGATTTTCTTCCAAAAGTTTCAACACTAAAGTTAGGACTATATATTGGTTAGAATCCATTCTAATGGGTTTTTTTTGCTATATTTAGACTATTATACTAATATATTGAACTTTGGTTACTTCTTGGTCACCAATTTGGTCTACATTTCTTCAAATTCCCAATTGTACCAAAATGCGACGATTTTCTTCCAAAAGTTTCAAAACAAAAGTTAGGACTATATATTGGTTATAATCCATTCCAAAGGGGTTCAAAACTATATTTAGACTATTATTCTAATATATTGAACTTTGGTTACTCCTTGTTCACCAATTTGGTCTACATTTCTTCAAATTCCCATTTGTACCAAAACGCAACGATTTTCTTCCCAAGGTTTCAACACTAAAGTTAGGACTATATATTGGTTAGAATCCATTCTAAAGGGGTTCAAAGCTATATTTAGACTATTATACTAATATAATGAACTTTGGTTACTCCTTGGTCACCAATTTGGTCTACATTTCTTCAAATTCCCATTTGTACCAAAACGGGACGATTTTCTTCCCAAAGTTTCAAAACTATAGTTTGGACTATATATTGGTTAGAATCCATTCTAAAGGGGTTCAAAGCTATATTTAGACTATTATACTAATATATTGATCTTTGGTTACTCCTTGGTCACCAATTTGGTTTACATTTCATCAAATTCCCATTTGTACCAAAACGCGATGATTTTCTACCAAAAGTTTCAACACTAAAGTTAGGACTATATATTGGTTAGAATCCATTCTAAAGGGTTTCAAAGCTATATTTAGACTATTATACTAATATATTGATCTTGGGTTACTCCTTGGTCACCAATTTGGTTTACATTTCATCAAATTCCCATTTGTACCAAAACGGGACAATTTTCTTCTTAAAGTTTCAAAACTATAGTTAGGACTATATATTGGTTAGAATCCATTCTAAAGGGGTTCAAAGCTATATTTAGACTATTATACTAATATATTGATCTTTGGTTACTCCTTGGTCACCAATTTGGTTTACATTTCATCAAATTCCCATTTGTACCAAAACGGGACGATTTTCTTCCCAAAGTTTCAAAACTATAGTTTGGACTATATATTGGTTAGAATCCATTCTAAAGGGGTTCAAAGCTATATTTAGACTATTATACTAATATATTGATCTTTGGTTACTCCTTGGTCACCAATTTGGTTTACATTTCATCAAATTCCCATTTGTACCAAAACGCGATGATTTTCTTCCAAAAGTTTCAACACTAAAGTTAGGACTATATATTGGTTAGAATCCATTCTAAAGGGTTTCAAAGCTATATTTAGACTATTATACTAATATATTGAACTTTGGTTACTCCTTGGTCACCAATTTGGTCTACATTTCTTCAAATTCCCATTTGTACCAAAACGCGACGATTTTCTTCCCAAAGTTTCAACACTAAAGTTAGGACTATATATTGGTTAAAATTCATTCTAAAGGGTTTCAAAGCTATATTTAGACTATTATACTAATATAATGAACTTTGGTTACTCCTTGGTCACCAATTTGGTCTACATTTCTTCAAATTCCCATTTGTACCAAAACGCGACGATTTTCTTCTTAAAGTTTCAAAACTATAGTTAGGACTATATATTGGTTAGAATCCATTCTAAAGAGGTACAAAGCTATATTTAGACTATTATACTAATATAATGAACTTTGGTTACTCCTTGGTCACCAATTTGGTCTACATTTCTTCAAATTCCCATTTGTACCAAAACGGGACGATTTTCTTCCCAAAGTTTCAAAACTATAGTTTGGACTATATATTGGTAAGAATCCATTCTTAAGGGGTTCAAAGCTATATTTAGACTATTATACTAATATATTGATCTTTGGTTACTCCTTGGTCACCAATTTGGTCTACATTTCTTCAAATTCCCATTTATACCAAAACGGGACGATTTTCTTCCCAAAGTTTCGAAACTATAGTTTGGACTATATATTGGTTAGAATCCATTCTAAAGGGGTTCAAAGCTATATTTAGACTATTATACTAATATATTGAACTTTGGTTATTCCTTGGTCACCAATTTGGTCTACATTTCTTCAAATTCCCATTTATACCAAAACGGGACGATTTTCATCTTAAATTTCAAACTATAGTTAGGACTATATATTGGTTACAATCCATTCTAAAGGGGTTCAAAGCTATATTTAGACTATTTACTAATATATTGAACTTTGGTTACTCCTTGGTCACCAATTTGGTCTACATTTCTTCAAATTCCCATTTGTACCAAAACGGGAAAATTTTCTTCTTAAAGTTTCAAAACTATAGTTAGGACTATATATTGGTTAGAATCCATTCTAAAGGGGTTCAAAGCTATATTTAGACTATTATACTAATATAATGAACTTTGGTTACTCCTTGGTCACCAATTTGGTCTACATTTCTTCAAATTCCCATTTGTACCAAAACGGGACGATTTTCTTCCCAAAGTTTCAAAACTATAGTTTGGACTATATATTGGTTAGAATCCATTCTAAAGGGGTTCAAAGCTATATTTAGACTATTATACTAATATATTGATCTTTGGTTACTCCTTGGTCACCAATTTGGTTTACATTTCATCAAATTCCCATTTGTACCAAAACGCGATGATTTTCTACCAAAAGTTTCAACACTAAAGTTAGGACTATATATTGGTTAGAATCCATTCTAAAGGGTTTCAAAGCTATATTTAGACTATTATACTAATATATTGATCTTGGGTTACTCCTTGGTCACCAATTTGGTTTACATTTCATCAAATTCCCATTTGTACCAAAACGGGACAATTTTCTTCTTAAAGTTTCAAAACTATAGTTAGGACTATATATTGCTTAGAATCCATTCTAAAGGGGTTCAAAGCTATATTTAGACTATTATACTAATATATTGATCTTTGGTTACTCCTTGGTCACCAATTTGGTTTACATTTCATCAAATTCCCATTTGTACCAAAACGGGACGATTTTCTTCCCAAAGTTTCAAAACTATAGTTTGGACTATATATTGGTTAGAATCCATTCTAAAGGGGTTCAAAGCTATATTTAGACTATTATACTAATATATTGATCTTTGGTTACTCCTTGGTAACCAATTTGGTTTACATTTCATCAAATTCCCATTTGTACCAAAACGCGATGATTTTCTTCCAAAAGTTTCAACACTAAAGTTAGGACTATATATTGGTTAGAATCCATTCTAAAGGGTTTCAAACCTATATTTAGACTATTATACTAATATATTGAACTTTGGTTACTCCTTGGTCACCAATTTGGTCTACATTTCTTCAAATTCCCATTTGTACCAAAACGCGACGATTTTCTATCCAAAGTTTCAACACTAAAGTTAGGACTATATATTGGTTAAAATTCATTCTAAAGGGTTTCAAAGCTATATTTAGACTATTATACTAATATAATGAACTTTGGTTACTCCTTGGTCACCAATTTGGTCTACATTTCTTCAAATTCCCATTTGTACCAACACGCGATGATTTTCTTCCAAAAGTTTCAACACTAAAGTTAGGACTATATATTGGTTAGAATCCATTCTAATGGGTTTTTTTTGCTATATTTAGACTATTATACTAATATATTGAACTTTGGTTACTTCTTGGTCACCAATTTGGTCTACATTTCTTCAAATTCCCAATTGTACCAAAATGCGACGATTTTCTTCCAAAAGTTTCAAAACAAAAGTTAGGACTATATATTGGTTATAATCCATTCCAAAGGGGTTCAAAACTATATTTAGACTATTATTCTAATATATTGAACTTTGGTTACTCCTTGTTCACCAATTTGGTCTACATTTCTTCAAATTCCCATTTGTACCAAAACGCAACGATTTTCTTCCCAAGGTTTCAACACTAAAGTTAGGACTATATATTGGTTAGAATCCATTCTAAAGGGGTTCAAAGCTATATTTAGACTATTATACTAATATATTGATCTTTGGTTACTCCTTGGTCACCAATTTTGTCTACATTTCTTCAAATTCCCATTTGTACCAAAACGCGACGATTTTCTTCTTAAAGTTTCAAAACTATAGTTAGGACTATATATTGGTTAGAATCCATTCTAAAGAGGTACAAAGCTATATTTAGACTATTATACTAATATAATGAACTTTGGTTACTCCTTGGTCACCAATTTGGTCTACATTTCTTCAAATTCCCATTTGTATCAAAACGGGACGATTTTCTTCCCAAATTTCAAAACTATAGTTAGGACTATATATTGGTTAGAATCCATTCTAAAGGGGTTCAAAGCTATATTTAGACTATTTACTAATATATTGATCTTTGGTTACTCCTTGGTCACCAATTTGGTTTAAATTTCATCAAATTCCCATTTGTACCAAAACGGGACAATTTTCTTCTTAAAGTTTCAAAACTATAGTTAGGACTATATATTGGTTAGAATCCATTCTAAAGGGGTTCAAAGCTATATTTCGACTATTTACTAATATATTGAACTTTGGTTACTCCTTGGTCACCAATTTGGTCTACATTTCTTCAAATTCCCATTTATACCAAAACGGGACGATTTTCTTCCCAAAGTTTCAAAACTATAGTTTGGACTATATATTGGTTAGAATCCATTCTAAAGGGGTTCAAAGCTATATTTAGACTATTATACTAATATATTGAACTTTGGTTACTCCTTGGTCACCAATTTGGTCTACATTTCTTCAAATTCCCATTTATACCAAAACGGGACGATTTTCATCTTAAATTTCAAACTATAGTTAGGACTATATATTGGTTACAATCCATTCTAAAGGGGTTCAAAGCTATATTTAGACTATTTACTAATATATTGAACTTTGGTTACTCCTTCGTCACCAATTTGGTCTACATTTCTTCAAATTCCCATTTGTACCAAAACGGGACAATTTTCTTCTTAAAGTTTCAAAACTATAGTTAGGACTATATATTGGTTAGAATCCATTCTAAAGGGGTTCAAAGCTATATTTAGACTATTATACTAATATAATGAACTTTGGTTACTCCTTGGTCACCAATTTGGTCTACATTTCTTCAAATTCCCATTTGTACCAAAACGGGACGATTTTCTTCCCAAAGTTTCAAAACTATAGTTTGGACTATATATTGGTTAGAATCCATTCTAAAGGGGTTCAAAGCTATATTTAGACTATTATACTAATATATTGATCTTTGGTTACTCCTTGGTCACCAATTTGGTTTACATTTCATCAAATTCCCATTTGTACCAAAACGCGATGATTTTCTACCAAAAGTTTCAACACTAAAGTTAGGACTATATATTGGTTAGAATCCATTCTAAAGGGTTTCAAAGCTATATTTAGACTATTATACTAATATATTGATCTTGGGTTACTCCTTGGTCACCAATTTGGTTTACATTTCATCAAATTCCCATTTGTACCAAAACGGGACAATTTTCTTCTTAAAGTTTCAAAACTATAGTTAGGACTATATATTGGTTAGAATCCATTCTAAAGGGGTTCAAAGCTATATTTAGACTATTATACTAATATATTGATCTTTGGTTACTCCTTGGTCACCAATTTGGTTTACATTTCATCAAATTCCCATTTGTACCAAAACGGGACGATTTTCTTCCCAAAGTTTCAAAACTATAGTTTGGACTATATATTGGTTAGAATCCATTCTAAAGGGGTTCAAAGCTATATTTAGACTATTATACTAATATATTGATCTTTGGTTACTCCTTGGTCACCAATTTGGTTTACATTTCATCAAATTCCCATTTGTACCAAAACGCGATGATTTTCTTCCAAAAGTTTCAACACTAAAGTTAGGACTATATATTGGTTAGAATCCATTCTAAAGGGTTTCAAAGCTATATTTAGACTATTATACTAATATATTGAACTTTGGTTACTCCTTGGTCACCAATTTGGTCTACATTTCTTCAAATTCCCATTTGTACCAAAACGCGACGATTTTCTTCCCAAAGTTTCAACACTAAAGTTAGGACTATATATTGGTTAAAATTCATTCTAAAGGGTTTCAAAGCTATATTTAGACTATTATACTAATATAATGAACTTTGGTTACTCCTTGGTCACCAATTTGGTCTACATTTCTTCAAATTCCCATTTGTACCAAAACGCGACGATTTTCTTCTTAAAGTTTCAAAACTATAGTTAGGACTATATATTGGTTAGAATCCATTCTAAAGAGGTACAAAGCTATATTTAGACTATTATACTAATATAATGAACTTTGGTTACTCCTTGGTCACCAATTTGGTCTACATTTCTTCAAATTCCCATTTGTACCAAAACGGGACGATTTTCTTCCCAAAGTTTCAAAACTATAGTTTGGACTATATATTGGTAAGAATCCATTCTTAAGGGGTTCAAAGCTATATTTAGACTATTATACTAATATAATGAACTTTGGTTACTCCTTGGTCACCAATTTGGTTCACATTTCTTCAAATTCCCATTTGTACCAAAACGCAACGATTTTCTTCCCAAAGTTTCAACACTAAAGTTAGGACTATATATTGGTTAGAATCCATTCTAAAGGGGTTCAAAGCTATATTTAGACTATTATACTAATATATTGATCTTTGGTTACTCCTTGGTCACCAATTTTGTCTACATTTCTTCAAATTCCAATTTGTACCAAAACGCGACGATTTTCTTCCTAAAGTTTCAAAACTATAGTTAGGACTATATATTGGTTAGAATCCATTCTAAAGAGGTACAAAGCTATATTTAGACTATTATACTAATATAATGAACTTTGGTTACTCCTTGGTCACCAATTTGGTCTACATTTCTTCAAATTCCCATTTGTATCAAAACGGGACGATTTTCTTCCCAAATTTCAAAACTATAGTTAGGACTATATATTGGTTAGAATCCATTCTAAAGGGGTTCAAAGCTATATTTAGACTATTTACTAATATATTGATCTTTGGTTACTCCTTGGTCACCAATTTGGTTTACATTTCATCAAATTCCCATTTGTACCAAAACGGGACAATTTTCTTCTTAAAGTTTCAAAACTATAGTTAGGACTATATATTGGTTAGAATCCATTCTAAAGGGGTTCAAAGCTATATTTCGACTATTATACCAATATATTGAACTTTGGTTACTCCTTGATGACCAATTTTGTCTACATTTCTTCAAATTCCCATTTGTACCAAAACAGGACGATTTCGTTCCCAAAGTTTCAAAACTATACTTAGGACTATAAATTGGTTAGAATCCATTCTAAAGGGCTTCAAAGCTATATTTAGACTATTATACTAATATATTGAACTTTGGTTACTCTTTGGTCACCAATTTTGTCTACATTTCTTCAAATTCCCATTTATACCAAAACGGGACGATTTTCATCTTAAATTTCAAACTATAGTTAGGACTATATATTGGTTACAATCCATTCTAAAGGGGTTCAAAGCTATATTTAGACTATTTACTAATATATTGAACTTTGGTTACTCCTTGGTCACCAATTTGGTCTACATTTCTTCAAATTCCCATTTGTACCAAAACGGGAAAATTTTCTTCTTAAAGTTTCAAAACTATAGTTAGGACTATATATTGGTTAGAATCCATTCTAAAGGGGTTCAAAGCTATATTTAGACTATTATACTAATATAATGAACTTTGGTTACTCCTTGGTCACCAATTTGGTCTACATTTCTTCAAATTCCCATTTGTACCAAAACGGGACGATTTTCTTCCCAAAGTTTCAAAACTATAGTTTGGACTATATATTGGTTAGAATCCATTCTAAAGGGCTTCAAAGCTATATTTAGACTATTTACTAATATATTGATCTTTGGTTACTCCTTGGTCACCAATTTGGTTTACATTTCATCAAATTCCCATTTGTACCAAAACGGGATAATTTTCTTCTTAAAGTTTCAAAACTATAGTTAGGACTATATATTGGTTAGAATCCATTCTAAAGGGGTTCAAAGCTATATTTCGACTATTTACTAATATATTGAACTTTGGTTACTCCTTGGTCACCAATTTGGTCTACATTTCTTCAAATTCCCATTTATACCAAAACGGGACGATTTTCTTCCCAAAGTTTCAAAACTATAGTTTGGACTATATATTGGTTAGAATCCATTCTAAAGGGGTTCAAAGCTATATTTAGACTATTATACTAATATATTGAACTTTGGTTACTCCTTGGTCACCAATTTGGTCTACATTTCTTCAAATTCCCATTTATACCAAAACGGGACGATTTTCATCTTAAATTTCAAACTATAGTTAGGACTATATATTGGTTACAATCCATTCTAAAGGGGTTCAAAGCTATATTTAGACTATTTACTAATATATTGAACTTTGGTTACTCCTTGGTCACCAATTTGGTCTACATTTCTTCAAATTCCCATTTGTACCAAAACGGGACAATTTTCTTCTTAAAGTTTCAAAACTATAGTTAGGACTATATATTGGTTAGAATCCATTCTAAAGGGGTTCAAAGCTATATTTAGACTATTATACTAATATAATGAACTTTGGTTACTCCTTGGTCACCAATTTGGTCTACATTTCTTCAAATTCCCATTTGTACCAAAACGCAACGATTTTCTTCCCAAAGTTTCAACACTAAAGTTAGGACTATATATTGGTTAGAATCCATTCTAAAGGGGTTCAAAGCTATATTTAGACTATTATACTAATATATTGATCTTTGGTTACTCCTTGGTCACCAATTTTGTCTACATTTCTTCAAATTCCCATTTGTACCAAAACGCGACGATTTTCTTCTTAAAGTTTCAAAACTATAGTTAGGACTATATATTGGTTAGAATCCATTCTAAAGAGGTACAAAGCTATATTTAGACTATTATACTAATATAATGAACTTTGGTTACTCCTTGGTCACCAATTTGGTCTACATTTCTTCAAATTCCCATTTGTATCAAAACGGGACGATTTTCTTCCCAAATTTCAAAACTATAGTTAGGACTATATATTGGTTAGAATCCATTCTAAAGGGGTTCAAAGCTATATTTAGACTATTTACTAATATATTGATCTTTGGTTACTCCTTGGTCACCAATTTGGTTTAAATTTCATCAAATTCCCATTTGTACCAAAACGGGACAATTTTCTTCTTAAAGTTTCAAAACTATAGTTAGGACTATATATTGGTTAGAATCCATTCTAAAGGGGTTCAAAGCTATATTTAGACTATTATACTAATATAATGAACTTTGGTTACTCCTTGGTCACCAATTTGGTCTACATTTCTTCAAATTCCCATTTGTACCAAAACGGGACAATTTTCTTCTTAAAGTTTCAAAACTATAGTTAGGACTATATATTGGTTAGAATCCATTCTAAAGGGGTTCAAAGCTATATTTAGACTATTATACTAATATAATGAACTTTGGTTACTCCTTGGTCACCAATTTGGTCTACATTTCTTCAAATTCCCATTTGTACCAAAACGCAACGATTTTCTTCCCAAAGTTTCAACACTAAAGTTAGGACTATATATTGGTTAGAATCCATTCTAAAGGGGTTCAAAGCTATATTTAGACTATTATACTAATATATTGATCTTTGGTTACTCCTTGGTCACCAATTTTGTCTACATTTCTTCAAATTCCCATTTGTACCAAAACGCGACGATTTTCTTCTTAAAGTTTCAAAACTATAGTTAGGACTATATATTGGTTAGAATCCATTCTAAAGAGGTACAAAGCTATATTTAGACTATTATACTAATATAATGAACTTTGGTTACTCCTTGGTCACCAATTTGGTCTACATTTCTTCAAATTCCCATTTGTATCAAAACGGGACGATTTTCTTCCCAAATTTCAAAACTATAGTTAGGACTATATATTGGTTAGAATCCATTCTAAAGGGGTTCAAAGCTATATTTAGACTATTTACTAATATATTGATCTTTGGTTACTCCTTGGTCACCAATTTGGTTTAAATTTCATCAAATTCCCATTTGTACCAAAACGGGACAATTTTCTTCTTAAAGTTTCAAAACTATAGTTAGGACTATATATTGGTTAGAATCCATTCTAAAGGGGTTCAAAGCTATATTTAGACTATTATACTAATATAATGAACTTTGGTTACTCCTTGGTCACCAATTTGGTCTACATTTCTTCAAATTCCCATTTGTACCAAAACGCAACGATTTTCTTCCCAAAGTTTCAACACTAAAGTTAGGACTATATATTGGTTAGAATCCATTCTAAAGGGGTTCAAAGCTATATTTAGACTATTATACTAATATATTGATCTTTGGTTACTCCTTGGTCACCAATTTTGTCTACATTTCTTCAAATTCCCATTTGTACCAAAACGCGACGATTTTCTTCTTAAAGTTTCAAAACTATAGTTAGGACTATATATTGGTTAGAATCCATTCTAAAGAGGTACAAAGCTATATTTAGACTATTATACTAATATAATGAACTTTGGTTACTCCTTGGTCACCAATTTGGTCTACATTTCTTCAAATTCCCATTTGTATCAAAACGGGACGATTTTCTTCCCAAATTTCAAAACTATAGTTAGGACTATATATTGGTTAGAATCCATTCTAAAGGGGTTCAAAGCTATATTTAGACTATTTACTAATATATTGATCTTTGGTTACTCCTTGGTCACCAATTTGGTTTAAATTTCATCAAATTCCCATTTGTACCAAAACGGGACAATTTTCTTCTTAAAGTTTCAAAACTATAGTTAGGACTATATATTGGTTAGAATCCATTCTAAAGGGGTTCAAAGCTATATTTCGACTATTTACTAATATATTGAACTTTGGTTACTCCTTGGTCACCAATTTGGTCTACATTTCTTCAAATTCCCATTTATACCAAAACGGGACGATTTTCTTCCCAAAGTTTCAAAACTATAGTTTGGACTATATATTGGTTAGAATCCATTCTAAAGGGGTTCAAAGCTATATTTAGACTATTATACTAATATATTGAACTTTGGTTACTCCTTGGTCACCAATTTGGTCTACATTTCTTCAAATTCCCATTTATACCAAAACGGGACGATTTTCATCTTAAATTTCAAACTATAGTTAGGACTATATATTGGTTACAATCCATTCTAAAGGGGTTCAAAGCTATATTTAGACTATTTACTAATATATTGAACTTTGGTTACTCCTTGGTCACCAATTTGGTCTACATTTCTTCAAATTCCCATTTGTACCAAAACGGGACAATTTTCTTCTTAAAGTTTCAAAACTATAGTTAGGACTATATATTGGTTAGAATCCATTCTAAAGGGGTTCAAAGCTATATTTAGACTATTATACTAATATAATGAACTTTGGTTACTCCTTGGTCACCAATATGGTCTACATTTCTTCAAATTCCCATTTGTACCAAAACGGGACGATTTTCTTCCCAAAGTTTCAAAACTATAGTTTGGACTATATATTGGTTAGAATCCATTCTAAAGGGGTTCAAAGCTATATTTAGACTATTATACTAATATATTGATCTTTGGTTACTCCTTGGTCACCAATTTGGTTTACATTTCATCAAATTCCCATTTGTACCAAAACGCGATGATTTTCTTCCAAAAGATTCAACACTAAAGTTAGGACTATATATTGGTTAGAATCCATTCTAAAGAGGTACAAAGCTATATTTAGACTATTATACTAATATAATGAACTTTGGTTACTCCTTGGTCACCAATTTGGTCTACATTTCTTCAAATTCCCATTTGTATCAAAACGGGACGATTTTCTTCCCAAATTTCAAAACTATAGTTAGGACTATATATTGGTTAGAATCCATTCTAAAGGGGTTCAAAGCTATATTTAGACTATTTACTAATATATTGATCTTTGGTTACTCCTTGGTCACCAATTTGGTTTAAATTTCATCAAATTCCCATTTGTACCAAAACGGGACAATTTTCTTCTTAAAGTTTCAAAACTATAGTTAGGACTATATATTGGTTAGAATCCATTCTAAAGGGGTTCAAAGCTATATTTAGACTATTATACTAATATAATGAACTTTGGTTACTCCTTGGTCACCAATTTGGTCTACATTTCTTCAAATTCCCATTTGTACCAAAACGGGACAATTTTCTTCTTAAAGTTTCAAAACTATAGTTAGGACTATATATTGGTTAGAATCCATTCTAAAGGGGTTCAAAGCTATATTTAGACTATTATACTAATATAATGAACTTTGGTTACTCCTTGGTCACCAATTTGGTCTACATTTCTTCAAATTCCCATTTGTACCAAAACGCAACGATTTTCTTCCCAAAGTTTCAACACTAAAGTTAGGACTATATATTGGTTAGAATCCATTCTAAAGGGGTTCAAAGCTATATTTAGACTATTATACTAATATATTGATCTTTGGTTACTCCTTGGTCACCAATTTTGTCTACATTTCTTCAAATTCCCATTTGTACCAAAACGCGACGATTTTCTTCTTAAAGTTTCAAAACTATAGTTAGGACTATATATTGGTTAGAATCCATTCTAAAGAGGTACAAAGCTATATTTAGACTATTATACTAATATAATGAACTTTGGTTACTCCTTGGTCACCAATTTGGTCTACATTTCTTCAAATTCCCATTTGTATCAAAACGGGACGATTTTCTTCCCAAATTTCAAAACTATAGTTAGGACTATATATTGGTTAGAATCCATTCTAAAGGGGTTCAAAGCTATATTTAGACTATTTACTAATATATTGATCTTTGGTTACTCCTTGGTCACCAATTTGGTTTAAATTTCATCAAATTCCCATTTGTACCAAAACGGGACAATTTTCTTCTTAAAGTTTCAAAACTATAGTTAGGACTATATATTGGTTAGAATCCATTCTAAAGGGGTTCAAAGCTATATTTAGACTATTATACTAATATAATGAACTTTGGTTACTCCTTGGTCACCAATTTGGTCTACATTTCTTCAAATTCCCATTTGTACCAAAACGCAACGATTTTCTTCCCAAAGTTTCAACACTAAAGTTAGGACTATATATTGGTTAGAATCCATTCTAAAGGGGTTCAAAGCTATATTTAGACTATTATACTAATATATTGATCTTTGGTTACTCCTTGGTCACCAATTTTGTCTACATTTCTTCAAATTCCCATTTGTACCAAAACGCGACGATTTTCTTCTTAAAGTTTCAAAACTATAGTTAGGACTATATATTGGTTAGAATCCATTCTAAAGAGGTACAAAGCTATATTTAGACTATTATACTAATATAATGAACTTTGGTTACTCCTTGGTCACCAATTTGGTCTACATTTCTTCAAATTCCCATTTGTATCAAAACGGGACGATTTTCTTCCCAAATTTCAAAACTATAGTTAGGACTATATATTGGTTAGAATCCATTCTAAAGGGGTTCAAAGCTATATTTAGACTATTTACTAATATATTGATCTTTGGTTACTCCTTGGTCACCAATTTGGTTTAAATTTCATCAAATTCCCATTTGTACCAAAACGGGACAATTTTCTTCTTAAAGTTTCAAAACTATAGTTAGGACTATATATTGGTTAGAATCCATTCTAAAGGGGTTCAAAGCTATATTTCGACTATTTACTAATATATTGAACTTTGGTTACTCCTTGGTCACCAATTTGGTCTACATTTCTTCAAATTCCCATTTATACCAAAACGGGACGATTTTCTTCCCAAAGTTTCAAAACTATAGTTTGGACTATATATTGGTTAGAATCCATTCTAAAGGGGTTCAAAGCTATATTTAGACTATTATACTAATATATTGAACTTTGGTTACTCCTTGGTCACCAATTTGGTCTACATTTCTTCAAATTCCCATTTATACCAAAACGGGACGATTTTCATCTTAAATTTCAAACTATAGTTAGGACTATATATTGGTTACAATCCATTCTAAAGGGGTTCAAAGCTATATTTAGACTATTTACTAATATATTGAACTTTGGTTACTCCTTGGTCACCAATTTGGTCTACATTTCTTCAAATTCCCATTTGTACCAAAACGGGACAATTTTCTTCTTAAAGTTTCAAAACTATAGTTAGGACTATATATTGGTTAGAATCCATTCTAAAGGGGTTCAAAGCTATATTTAGACTATTATACTAATATAATGAACTTTGGTTACTCCTTGGTCACCAATATGGTCTACATTTCTTCAAATTCCCATTTGTACCAAAACGGGACGATTTTCTTCCCAAAGTTTCAAAACTATAGTTTGGACTATATATTGGTTAGAATCCATTCTAAAGGGGTTCAAAGCTATATTTAGACTATTATACTAATATATTGATCTTTGGTTACTCCTTGGTCACCAATTTGGTTTACATTTCATCAAATTCCCATTTGTACCAAAACGCGATGATTTTCTTCCAAAAGATTCAACACTAAAGTTAGGACTATATATTGGTTAGAATCCATTCTAAAGGGTTTCAAAGCTATATTTAGACTATTATACTAATATATTGAACTTTGGTTACTCCTTGGTCACCAATTTGGTCTACATTTCTTCAAATTCCCATTTGTACCAAAACGCGACGATTTTCTTCCCAAAGTTTCAAAACTATAGTTTGGACTATATATTGGTTAGAATCCATTCTAAAGGGGTTCAAAGCTATATTTAGACTATTATACTAATATATTGATCTTTGGTTACTCCTTGGTCACCAATTTGGTTTACATTTCATCAAATTCCCATTTGTACCAAAACGCGATGATTTTCTTCCAAAAGTTTCAACACTAAAGTTAGGACTATATATTGGTTAGAATCCATTCTAAAGGGTTTCAAAGCTATATTTAGACTATTATACTAATATATTGAACTTTGGTTACTCCTTGGTCACCAATTTGGTCTACATTTCTTCAAATTCCCATTTGTACCAAAACGCGACGATTTTCTTCCCAAAGTTTCAACACTAAAGTTAGGACTATATATTGGTTAAAATTCATTCTAAAGGGTTTCAAAGCTATATTTAGACTATTATACTAATATAATGAACTTTGGTTACTCCTTGGTCACCAATTTGGTCTACATTTCTTCAAATTCCCATTTGTACCAAAACGCGACGATTTTCTTCTTAAAGTTTCAAAACTATAGTTAGGACTATATATTGGTTAGAATCCATTCTAAAGAGGTACAAAGCTATATTTAGACTATTATACTAATATAATGAACTTTGGTTACTCCTTGGTCACCAATTTGGTCTACATTTCTTCAAATTCCCATTTGTATCAAAACGGGACGATTTTCTTCCCAAATTTCAAAACTATAGTTAGGACTATATATTGGTTAGAATCCATTCTAAAGGGGTTCAAAGCTATATTTAGACTATTTACTAATATATTGATCTTTGGTTACTCCTTGGTCACCAATTTGGTTTAAATTTCATCAAATTCCCATTTGTACCAAAACGGGACAATTTTCTTCTTAAAGTTTCAAAACTATAGTTAGGACTATATATTGGTTAGAATCCATTCTAAAGGGGTTCAAAGCTATATTTCGACTATTTACTAATATATTGAACTTTGGTTACTCCTTGGTCACCAATTTTGTCTACATTTCTTCAAATTCCCATTTATACCAAAACGGGACGATTTTCTTCCCAAAGTTTCAAAACTATAGTTTGGACTATATATTGGTTAGAATCCATTCTAAAGGGGTTCAAAGCTATATTTAGACTATTATACTAATATATTGAACTTTGGTTACTCCTTGGTCACCAATTTGGTCTACATTTCTTCAAATTCCCATTTATACCAAAACGGGACGATTTTCATCTTAAATTTCAAACTATAGTTAGGACTATATATTGGTTACAATCCATTCTAAAGGGGTTCAAAGCTATATTTAGACTATTTACTAATATATTGAACTTTGGTTACTCCTTGGTCACCAATTTGGTCTACATTTCTTCAAATTCCCATTTGTACCAAAACGGGACAATTTTCTTCTTAAAGTTTCAAAACTATAGTTAGGACTATATATTGGTTAGAATCCATTCTAAAGGGGTTCAAAGCTATATTTAGACTATTATACTAATATAATGAACTTTGGTTACTCCTTGGTCACCAATATGGTCTACATTTCTTCAAATTCCCATTTGTACCAAAACGGGACGATTTTCTTCCCAAAGTTTCAAAACTATAGTTTGGACTATATATTGGTTAGAATCCATTCTAAAGGGGTTCAAAGCTATATTTAGACTATTATACTAATATATTGATCTTTGGTTACTCCTTGGTCACCAATTTGGTCTACATTTCTTCAAATTCCCATTTGTATCAAAACGGGACGATTTTCTTCCCAAATTTCAAAACTATAGTTAGGACTATATATTGGTTAGAATCCATTCTAAAGGGGTTCAAAGCTATATTTAGACTATTTACTAATATATTGATCTTTGGTTACTCCTTGGTCACCAATTTGGTTTAAATTTCATCAAATTCCCATTTGTACCAAAACGGGACAATTTTCTTCTTAAAGTTTCAAAACTATAGTTAGGACTATATATTGGTTAGAATCCATTCTAAAGGGGTTCAAAGCTATATTTCGACTATTTACTAATATATTGAACTTTGGTTACTCCTTGGTCACCAATTTTGTCTACATTTCTTCAAATTCCCATTTATACCAAAACGGGACGATTTTCTTCCCAAAGTTTCAAAACTATAGTTTGGACTATATATTGGTTAGAATCCATTCTAAAGGGGTTCAAAGCTATATTTAGACTATTATACTAATATATTGAACTTTGGTTACTCCTTGGTCACCAATTTGGTCTACATTTCTTCAAATTCCCATTTATACCAAAACGGGACGATTTTCATCTTAAATTTCAAACTATAGTTAGGACTATATATTGGTTACAATCCATTCTAAAGGGGTTCAAAGCTATATTTAGACTATTTACTAATATATTGAACTTTGGTTACTCCTTGGTCACCAATTTGGTCTACATTTCTTCAAATTCCCATTTGTACCAAAACGGGACAATTTTCTTCTTAAAGTTTCAAAACTATAGTTAGGACTATATATTGGTTAGAATCCATTCTAAAGGGGTTCAAAGCTATATTTAGACTATTATACTAATATAATGAACTTTGGTTACTCCTTGGTCACCAATATGGTCTACATTTCTTCAAATTCCCATTTGTACCAAAACGGGACGATTTTCTTCCCAAAGTTTCAAAACTATAGTTTGGACTATATATTGGTTAGAATCCATTCTAAAGGGGTTCAAAGCTATATTTAGACTATTATACTAATATATTGATCTTTGGTTACTCCTTGGTCACCAATTTGGTTTACATTTCATCAAATTCCCATTTGTACCAAAACGCGATGATTTTCTTCCAAAAGTTTCAACATTAAAGTTAGGACTATATATTGGTTAGAATCCATTCTAAAGGGTTTCAAAGCTATATTTAGACTATTATACTAATATATTGAACTTTGGTTACTCCTTGGTCACCAATTTGGTCTACATTTCTTCAAATTCCCATTTGTACCAAAACGCGACGATTTTCTTCCCAAAGTTTCAACACTAAAGTTAGGACTATATATTGGTTAAAATTCATTCTAAAGGGTTTCAAAGCTATATTTAGACTATTATACTAATATAATGAACTTTGGTTACTCCTTGGTCACCAATTTGGTCTACATTTCTTCAAATTCCCATTTGTACCAAAACGCGACGATTTTCTTCTTAAAGTTTCAAAACTATAGTTAGGACTATATATTGGTTAGAATCCATTCTAAAGAGGTACAAAGCTATATTTAGACTATTATACTAATATAATGAACTTTGGTTACTCCTTGGTCACCAATTTGGTCTACATTTCTTCAAATTCCCATTTGTATCAAAACGGGACGATTTTCTTCCCAAATTTCAAAACTATAGTTAGGACTATATATTGGTTAGAATCCATTCTAAAGGGGTTCAAAGCTATATTTAGACTATTTACTAATATATTGATCTTTGGTTACTCCTTGGTCACCAATTTGGTTTAAATTTCATCAAATTCCCATTTGTACCAAAACGGGACAATTTTCTTCTTAAAGTTTCAAAACTATAGTTAGGACTATATATTGGTTAGAATCCATTCTAAAGGGGTTCAAAGCTATATTTCGACTATTTACTAATATATTGAACTTTGGTTACTCCTTGGTCACCAATTTGGTCTACATTTCTTCAAATTCCCATTTATACCAAAACGGGACGATTTTCTTCCCAAAGTTTCAAAACTATAGTTTGGACTATATATTGGTTAGAATCCATTCTAAAGGGGTTCAAAGCTATATTTAGACTATTATACTAATATATTGAACTTTGGTTACTCCTTGGTCACCAATTTGGTCTACATTTCTTCAAATTCCCATTTATACCAAAACGGGACGATTTTCATCTTAAATTTCAAACTATAGTTAGGACTATATATTGGTTACAATCCATTCTAAAGGGGTTCAAAGCTATATTTAGACTATTTACTAATATATTGAACTTTGGTTACTCCTTGGTCACCAATTTGGTCTACATTTCTTCAAATTCCCATTTGTACCAAAACGGGACAATTTTCTTGTTAAAGTTTCAAAACTATAGTTAGGACTATATATTGGTTAGAATCCATTCTAAAGGGGTTCAAAGCTATATTTAGACTATTATACTAATATAATGAACTTTGGTTACTCCTTGGTCACCAATATGGTCTACATTTCTTCAAATTCCCATTTGTACCAAAACGGGACGATTTTCTTCCCAAAGTTTCAAAACTATAGTTTGGACTATATATTGGTTAGAATCCATTCTAAAGGGGTTCAAAGCTATATTTAGACTATTATACTAATATATTGATCTTTGGTTACTCCTTGGTCACCAATTTGGTTTACATTTCATCAAATTCCCATTTGTACCAAAACGCGATGATTTTCTTCCAAAAGTTTCAACACTAAAGTTAGGACTATATATTGGTTAGAATCCATTCTAAAGGGTTTCAAAGCTATATTTAGACTATTATACTAATATATTGAACTTTGGTTACTCCTTGGTCACCAATTTGGTCTACATTTCTTCAAATTCCCATTTGTACCAAAACGCGACGATTTTCTTCCCAAAGTTTCAACACTAAAGTTAGGACTATATATTGGTTAAAATTCATTCTAAAGGGTTTCAAAGCTATATTTAGACTATTATACTAATATAATGAACTTTGGTTACTCCTTGGTCACCAATTTGGTCTACATTTCTTCAAATTCCCATTTGTACCAAAACACGACGATTTTCTTCTTAAAGTTTCAAAACTATAGTTAGGACTATATATTGGTTAGAATCCATTCTAAAGAGGTACAAAGCTATATTTAGACTATTATACTAATATAATGAACTTTGGTTACTCCTTGGTCACCAATTTGGTCTACATTTCTTCAAATTCCCATTTGTATCAAAACGGGACGATTTTCTTCCCAAATTTCAAAACTATAGTTAGGACTATATATTGGTTAGAATCCATTCTAAAGGGGTTCAAAGCTATATTTAGACTATTTACTAATATATTGATCTTTGGTTACTCCTTGGTCACCAATTTGGTTTAAATTTCATCAAATTCCCATTTGTACCAAAACGGGACAATTTTCTTCTTAAAGTTTCAAAACTATAGTTAGGACTATATATTGGTTAGAATCCATTCTAAAGGGGTTCAAAGCTATATTTCGACTATTTACTAATATATTGAACTTTGGTTACTCCTTGGTCACCAATTTGGTCTACATTTCTTCAAATTCCCATTTATACCAAAACGGGACGATTTTCTTCCCAAAGTTTCAAAACTATAGTTTGGACTATATATTGGTTAGAATCCATTCTAAAGGGGTTCAAAGCTATATTTAGACTATTATACTAATATATTGAACTTTGGTTACTCCTTGGTCACCAATTTGGTCTACATTTCTTCAAATTCCCATTTATACCAAAACGGGACGATTTTCATCTTAAATTTCAAACTATAGTTAGGACTATATATTGGTTACAATCCATTCTAAAGGGGTTCAAAGCTATATTTAGACTATTTACTAATATATTGAACTTTGGTTACTCCTTGGTCACCAATTTGGTCTACATTTCTTCAAATTCCCATTTGTACCAAAACGGGACAATTTTCTTCTTAAAGTTTCAAAACTATAGTTAGGACTATATATTGGTTAGAATCCATTCTAAAGGGGTTCAAAGCTATATTTAGACTATTATACTAATATAATGAACTTTGGTTACTCCTTGGTCACCAATATGGTCTACATTTCTTCAAATTCCCATTTGTACCAAAACGGGACGATTTTCTTCCCAAAGTTTCAAAACTATAGTTTGGACTATATATTGGTTAGAATCCATTCTAAAGGGGTTCAAAGCTATATTTAGACTATTATACTAATATATTGATCTTTGGTTACTCCTTGGTCACCAATTTGGTTTACATTTCATCAAATTCCCATTTGTACCAAAACGCGATGATTTTCTTCCAAAAGATTCAACACTAAAGTTAGGACTATATATTGGTTAGAATCCATTCTAAAGGGTTTCAAAGCTATATTTAGACTATTATACTAATATATTGAACTTTGGTTACTCCTTGGTCACCAATTTGGTCTACATTTCTTCAAATTCCCATTTGTACCAAAACGCGACGATTTTCTTCCCAAAGTTTCAAAACTATAGTTTGGACTATATATTGGTTAGAATCCATTCTAAAGGGGTTCAAAGCTATATTTAGACTATTATACTAATATATTGATCTTTGGTTACTCCTTGGTCACCAATTTGGTTTACATTTCATCAAATTCCCATTTGTACCAAAACGCGATGATTTTCTTCCAATAGTTTCAACACTAAAGTTAGGACTATATATTGGTTAGAATCCATTCTAAAGGGTTTCAAAGCTATATTTAGACTATTATACTAATATATTGAACTTTGGTTACTCCTTGGTCACCAATTTGGTCTACATTTCTTCAAATTCCCATTTGTACCAAAACGCGACGATTTTCTTCCCAAAGTTTCAACACTAAAGTTAGGACTATATATTGGTTAAAATTCATTCTAAAGGGTTTCAAAGCTATATTTAGACTATTATACTAATATAATGAACTTTGGTTACTCCTTGGTCACCAATTTGGTCTACATTTCTTCAAATTCCCATTTGTACCAAAACGCGACGATTTTCTTCTTAAAGTTTCAAAACTATAGTTAGGACTATATATTGGTTAGAATCCATTCTAAAGGGGTTCAAAGCTATATTTAGACTATTTACTAATATATTGATCTTTGGTTACTCCTTGGTCACCAATTTTGTCTACATTTCTTCAAATTCCCATTTGTACCAAAACGCGACGATTTTCTTCTTAAAGTTTCAAAACTATAGTTAGGACTATATATTGGTTAGAATCCATTCTAAAGAGGTACAAAGCTATATTTAGACTATTATACTAATATAATGAACTTTGGTTACTCCTTGGTCACCAATTTGGTCTACATTTCTTCAAATTCCCATTTGTATCAAAACGGGACGATTTTCTTCCCAAATTTCAAAACTATAGTTAGGACTATATATTGGTTAGAATCCATTCTAAAGGGGTTCAAAGCTATATTTAGACTATTTACTAATATATTGATCTTTGGTTACTCCTTGGTCACCAATTTGGTTTACATTTCATCAAATTCCCATTTGTACCAAAACGGGATAATTTTCTTCTTAAAGTTTCAAAACTATAGTTAGGACTATATATTGGTTAGAATCCATTCTAAAGGGGTTCAAAGCTATATTTCGACTATTTACTAATATATTGAACTTTGGTTACTCCTTGGTCACCAATTTGGTCTACATTTCTTCAAATTCCCATTTATACCAAAACGGGACGATTTTCTTCCCAAAGTTTCAAAACTATAGTTTGGACTATATATTGGTTAGAATCCATTCTAAAGGGGTTCAAAGCTATATTTAGACTATTATACTAATATAATGAACTTTGGTTACTCCTTGGTCACCAATATGGTCTACATTTCTTCAAATTCCCATTTGTACCAAAACGGGACGATTTTCTTCCCAAAGTTTCAAAACTATAGTTTGGACTATATATTGGTTAGAATCCATTCTAAAGGGGTTCAAAGCTATATTTAGACTATTATACTAATATATTGATCTTTGGTTACTCCTTGGTCACCAATTTGGTTTACATTTCATCAAATTCCCATTTGTACCAAAACGCGATGATTTTCTTCCAAAAGATTCAACACTAAAGTTAGGACTATATATTGGTTAGAATCCATTCTAAAGGGTTTCAAAGCTATATTTAGACTATTATACTAATATATTGAACTTTGGTTACTCCTTGGTCACCAATTTGGTCTACATTTCTTCAAATTCCCATTTGTATCAAAACGGGACGATTTTCTTCCCAAATTTCAAAACTATAGTTAGGACTATATATTGGTTAGAATCCATTCTAAAGGGGTTCAAAGCTATATTTAGACTATTTACTAATATATTGATCTTTGGTTACTCCTTGGTCACCAATTTGGTTTACATTTCATCAAATTCCCATTTGTACCAAAACGGGATAATTTTCTTCTTAAAGTTTCAAAACTATAGTTAGGACTATATATTGGTTAGAATCCATTCTAAAGGGGTTCAAAGCTATATTTCGACTATTTACTAATATATTGAACTTTGGTTACTCCTTGGTCACCAATTTGGTCTACATTTCTTCAAATTCCCATTTATACCAAAACGGGACGATTTTCTTCCCAAAGTTTCAAAACTATAGTTTGGACTATATATTGGTTAGAATCCATTCTAAAGGGGTTCAAAGCTATATTTAGACTATTATACTAATATATTGAACTTTGGTTACTCCTTGGTCACCAATTTGGTCTACATTTCTTCAAATTCCCATTTATACCAAAACGGGACGATTTTCATCTTAAATTTCAAACTATAGTTAGGACTATATATTGGTTACAATCCATTCTAAAGGGGTTCAAAGCTATATTTAGACTATTTACTAATATATTGAACTTTGGTTACTCCTTGGTCACCAATTTGGTCTACATTTCTTCAAATTCCCATTTGTACCAAAACGGGACAATTTTCTTCTTAAAGTTTCAAAACTATAGTTAGGACTATATATTGGTTAGAATCCATTCTAAAGGGGTTCAAAGCTATATTTAGACTATTATACTAATATAATGAACTTTGGTTACTCCTTGGTCACCAATTTGGTCTACATTTCTTCAAATTCCCATTTGTACCAAAACGGGACGATTTTCTTCCCAAAGTTTCAAAACTATAGTTTGGACTATATATTGGTTAGAATCCATTCTAAAGGGGTTCAAAGCTATATTTAGACTATTATACTAATATATTGATCTTTGGTTACTCCTTGGTCACCAATTTGGTTTACATTTCATCAAATTCCCATTTGTACCAAAACGCGATGATTTTCTACCAAAAGTTTCAACACTAAAGTTAGGACTATATATTGGTTAGAATCCATTCTAAAGGGTTTCAAAGCTATATTTAGACTATTATACTAATATATTGATCTTGGGTTACTCCTTGGTCACCAATTTGGTTTACATTTCTTCAAATTCCCATTTGTACCAAAACGGGACAATTTTCTTCTTAAAGTTTCAAAACTATAGTTAGGACTATATATTGGTTAGAATCCATTCTAAAGGGGTTCAAAGCTATATTTAGACTATTATACTAATATAATGAACTTTGGTTACTCCTTGGTCACCAATTTGGTCTACATTTCTTCAAATTCCCATTTGTACCAAAACGGGACGATTTTCTTCCCAAAGTTTCAAAACTATAGTTTGGACTATATATTGGTTAGAATCCATTCTAAAGGGGTTCAAAGCTATATTTAGACTATTATACTAATATATTGATCTTTGGTTACTCCTTGGTCACCAATTTGGTTTACATTTCATCAAATTCCCATTTGTACCAAAACGCGATGATTTTCTACCAAAAGTTTCAACACTAAAGTTAGGACTATATATTGGTTAGAATCCATTCTAAAGGGTTTCAAAGCTATATTTAGACTATTATACTAATATATTGATCTTGGGTTACTCCTTGGTCACCAATTTGGTTTACATTTCATCAAATTCCCATTTGTACCAAAACGGGACAATTTTCTTCTTAAAGTTTCAAAACTATAGTTAGGACTATATATTGGTTAGAATCCATTCTAAAGGGGTTCAAAGCTATATTTAGACTATTTACTAATATATTGAACTTTGGTTACTCCTTGGTCACCAATTTGGTCTACATTTCTTCAAATTCCCATTTGTACCAAAACGGGACAATTTTCTTCTTAAAGTTTCAAAACTATAGTTAGGACTATATATTGGTTAGAATCCATTCTAAAGGGGTTCAAAGCTATATTTAGACTATTATACTAATATAATGAACTTTGGTTACTCCTTGGTCACCAATTTGGTCTACATTTCTTCAAATTCCCATTTGTACCAAAACGGGACGATTTTCTTCCCAAAGTTTCAAAACTATAGTTTGGACTATATATTGGTTAGAATCCATTCTAAAGGGGTTCAAAGCTATATTTAGACTATTATACTAATATATTGATCTTTGGTTACTCCTTGGTCACCAATTTGGTTTACATTTCATCAAATTCCCATTTGTACCAAAACGCGATGATTTTCTACCAAAAGTTTCAACACTAAAGTTAGGACTATATATTGGTTAGAATCCATTCTAAAGGGTTTCAAAGCTATATTTAGACTATTATACTAATATATTGATCTTGGGTTACTCCTTGGTCACCAATTTGGTTTACATTTCATCAAATTCCCATTTGTACCAAAACGGGACAATTTTCTTCTTAAAGTTTCAAAACTATAGTTAGGACTATATATTGGTTAGAATCCATTCTAAAGGGGTTCAAAGCTATATTTAGACTATTATACTAATATATTGATCTTTGGTTACTCCTTGGTCACCAATTTGGTTTACATTTCATCAAATTCCCATTTGTACCAAAACGGGACGATTTTCTTCCCAAAGTTTCAAAACTATAGTTTGGACTATATATTGGTTAGAATCCATTCTAAAGGGGTTCAAAGCTATATTTAGACTATTATACTAATATATTGATCTTTGGTTACTCCTTGGTCACCAATTTGGTTTACATTTCATCAAATTCCCATTTGTACCAAAACGCGACGATTTTCTTCCCAAAGTTTCAACACTAAAGTTAGGACTATATATTGGTTAAAATTCATTCTAAATGGTTTCAAAGCTATATTTAGACTATTATACTAATATAATGAACTTTGGTTACTCCTTGGTCACCAATTTGGTCTACATTTGTTCAAATTCCCATTTGTACCAAAACGGGACGATTTTCTTCCCAAAGTTTCAAAACTATAGTTTGGACTATATATTGGTTAGAATCCATTCTAAAAGGGTTTTTTTTGCAATATTTAGACTATTATACTAATATATTGAACTTTGGTTACTTCTTGGTCACCAATTTTGTCTACATTTCTTCAAATTCCCATTTGTACCAAAAATGCGACGATTTTCTTCCAAAAGTTTCAAAACTAAAGTTAGGACTATATATTGGTTATAATCCATTCCAAAGGGGTTCAAAACTATATTTAGACTATTATACTAATATATTGAACTTTGGTTACTCCTTGGTCACCAATTTGGTCTAAATTTCTTCAAATTCCCATTTATACCAAAACGGGACGATTTTCTTCTTTAATTTCAAAACTATAGTTAGGACTATATATTGGTTAGAATCCATTCTAAAGGGGTTCACAGCTATATTAAAACTATTATACTAATATAATGAACTTTGGTCACTCCTTGGTGACCAATTTGGTCTACATTTCTTCAAATTCCCATTTGTACCAAAACGGGACGATTTTCTTCCCAAAGTTTCAAAACTATAGTTTGGACTATAAATTGGTTAGAATCCATTCTAAAGGGGTTAAAAGCTATATTTAGATTATTATACTAATATATTGATCTTTGGTTACTCCTTGGTCACCAATTTGGTTTACATTTCATCAAATTCCCATTTGTACCAAAACGCGATGATTTTCTTCCAAAAGTTTCAAAACTATAGTTTGGACTATATATTGGTTAGAATCCATTCTAAAGGGGTTCAAAGCTATATTTAGACTATTATACTAATATATTGATCTTTGGTTACTCCTTGGTCACCAATTTGGTTTACATTTCATCAAATTCCCATTTGTACCAAAACGCGATGATTTTCTTCCAATAGTTTCAACACTAAAGTTAGGACTATATATTGGTTAGAATCCATTCTAAAGGGTTTCAAAGCTATATTTAGACTATTATACTAATATATTGAACTTTGGTTACTCCTTGGTTACCAATTTGGTCTACATTTCTTCAAATTCCCATTTGTACAAAAACGCGACGATTTTCTTCCCAAAGTTTCAATACTAAAGTTAGGACTATATATTGGTTAAAATTCATTCTAAAGGGTTTCAAAGCTATATTTAGACTATTATACTAATATAATGAACTTTGGTTACTCCTTGGTCACCAATTTGGTCTACATTTCTTCAAATTCCCATTTGTACCAAAACGGGACGATTTTCTTCCCAAAGTTTCAAAACTATAGTTTGGACTATAAATTGGTTAGAATCCATTCTAAAGGGGTTCAAAGCTATATTTAGACTATTTACTAATATATTGAACTTTGGTTACTTCTTGGTCACCAATTTTGTCTACATTTCTTCAAATTCCCATTTGTACCAAAAATGCGACGATTTTCTTCCAAAAGTTTCAAAACTAAAGTTAGGACTATATATTGGTTATAATCCATTCCAAAGGGGTTCAAAACTATATTTAGACTATTATACTAATATATTGAACTTTGGTTACTCCTTGGTCACCAATTTGGTCTAAATTTCTTCAAATTCCCATTTATGCCGAAACGGGACGATTTTCTTCTTTAATTTCAAAACTATAGTTAGGACTATATATTGGTTAGAATCCATTCTAAAGGGGTTCAAAGCTATATTTAAACTATTATACTAATATAATGAACTTTGGTTACTCCTTGGTGACCAATTTGGTCTACATTTCTTCAAATTCCCATTTGTACCAAAACGGGACGATTTTCTTCCCAAAGTTTCAAAACTATAGTTTGGACTATAAATTGGTTAGAATCCATTCTAAAGGGTTTCAAAGCTATATTTAGACTATTATACTAATATATTGATCTTTGGTTACTCCTTGGTCACCAATTTGGTTTACATTTCATCAAATTCCCATTTGTACCAAAACGGGACAATTTTCTTCTTAAAGTTTCAAAACTATAGTTAGGACTATATATTGGTTAGAATCCATTCTAAAGGGGTTCAAAGCTATATTTAGACTATTATACTAATATAATGAACTTTGGTTACTCCTTGGTCACCAATTTGGTCTACATTTCTTCAAATTCCCATTTGTACCAAAACGGGACAATTTTCTTCTTAAAGTTTCAAAACTATAGTTAGGACTATATATTGGTTAGAGTCCATTCTAAAGGGGTTCAAAGCTATATTTAGACTATTATACTAATATATTGATCTTTGGTTACTCCTTGGTCACCAATTTGGTTTACATTTCATCAAATTCCCATTTGTACCAAAACGCGATGATTTTCTTCCAAAAGTTTCAACACTAAAGTTAGGACTATATATTGGTTAGAATCCATTCTAAAGGGTTTCAAAGCTATATTTAGACTATTATACTAATATATTGATCTTTGGTTACTCCTTGGTCACCAATTTGGTTTACATTTCATCAAATTCCCATTTGTACCAAAACGGGACAATTTTCTTCTTAAAGTTTCAAAACTATAGTTAGGACTATATATTGGTTAGAATCCATTCTAAAGGGGTTCAAAGCTATATTTAGACTATTATACTAATATAATGAACTTTGGTTACTCCTTGGTCACCAATTTGGTCTACATTTCTTCAAATTCCCATTTGTACCAAAACGGGACGATTTTCTTCCCAAAGTTTCAAAACTATAGTTTGGACTATATATTGGTTAGAATCCATTCTAAAAGGGTTTTTTTTGCAATATTTAGACTATTATACTAATATATTGAACTTTGGTTACTTCTTGGTCACCAATTTTGTCTACATTTCTTCAAATTCCCATTTGTACCAAAAATGCGACGATTTTCTTCCAAAAGTTTCAAAACTAAAGTTAGGACTATATATTGGTTATAATCCATTCCAAAGGGGTTCAAAACTATATTTAGACTATTATACTAATATATTGAACTTTGGTTACTCCTTGGTCACCAATTTGGTCTAAATTTCTTCAAATTCCCATTTATACCAAAACGGGACGATTTTCTTCTTTAATTTCAAAACTATAGTTAGGACTATATATTGGTTAGAATCCATTCTAAAGGGGTTCAAAGCTATATTAAAACTATTATACTAATATAATGAACTTTGGTCACTCCTTGGTGACCAATTTGGTCTACATTTCTTCAAATTCCCATTTGTACCAAAACGGGACGATTTTCTTCCCAAAGTTTCAAAACTATAGTTTGGACTATAAATTGGTTAGAATCCATTCTAAAGGGGTTAAAAGCTATATTTAGATTATTATACTAATATATTGATCTTTGGTTACTCCTTGGTCACCAATTTGGTTTACATTTCATCAAATTCCCATTTGTACCAAAACGCGATGATTTTCTTCCAAAAGTTTCAAAACTATAGTTTGGACTATATATTGGTTAGAATCCATTCTAAAGGGGTTCAAAGCTATATTTAGACTATTATACTAATATATTGATCTTTGGTTACTCCTTGGTCACCAATTTGGTTTACATTTCATCAAATTCCCATTTGTACCAAAACGCGATGATTTTCTTCCAATAGTTTCAACACTAAAGTTAGGACTATATATTGGTTAGAATCCATTCTAAAGGGTTTCAAAGCTATATTTAGACTATTATACTAATATATTGAACTTTGGTTACTCCTTGGTCACCAATTTGGTCTACATTTCTTCAAATTCCCATTTGTACAAAAACGCGACGATTTTCTTCCCAAAGTTTCAATACTAAAGTTAGGACTATATATTGGTTAAAATTCATTCTAAAGGGTTTCAAAGCTATATTTAGACTATTATACTAATATAATGAACTTTGGTTACTCCTTGGTCACCAATTTGGTCTACATTTCTTCAAATTCCCATTTGTACCAAAACGGGACGATTTTCTTCCCAAAGTTTCAAAACTATAGTTTGGACTATAAATTTGTTAGAATCCATTTTAAAGGGGTTCAAAGCTATATTTAGACTATTTACTAATATATTGAACTTTGGTTACTTCTTGGTCACCAATTTTGTCTACATTTCTTCATATTCCCATTTGTACCAAAAATGCGACGATTTTCTTCCAAAAGTTTCAAAACTAAAGTTAGGACTATATATTGGTTATAATCCATTCCAAAGGGGTTCAAAACTATATTTAGACTATTATACTAATATATTGAACTTTGGTTACTCCTTGGTCACCAATTTGGTCTAAATTTCTTCAAATTCCCATTTATGCCGAAACGGGACGATTTTCTTCTTTAATTTCAAAACTATAGTTAGGACTATATATTGGTTAGAATCCATTCTAAAGGGGTTCAAAGCTATATTTAAACTATTATACTAATATAATGAACTTTGGTTACTCCTTGGTGACCAATTTGGTCTACATTTCTTCAAATTCCCATTTGTACCAAAACGGGACGATTTTCTTCCCAAAGTTTCAAAACTATAGTATGGACTATAAATTGGTTAGAATCCATTCTAAAGGGGTTCAAAGCTATATTTAGACTATTTACTAATATATTGAACTTTGGTTACTCCTTGGTCACCAATTTGGTCTACATTTCTTCAAATTCCCATTTGTACCAAAACGGGACAATTTTCTTCTTAAAGTTTCAAAACTATAGTTAGGACTATATATTGGTTAGAATCCATTCTAAAGGGGTTCAAAGCTATATTTAGACTATTATACTAATATATTGATCTTTGGTTACTCCTTGGTCACCAATTTGGTTTACATTTCATCAAATTCCCATTTGTACCAAAACGCGATGATTTTCTTCCAAAAGTTTCAACACTAAAGTTAGGACTATATATTGGTTAGAATCCATTCTAAAGGGTTTCAAAGCTATATTTAGACTATTATACTAATATATTGATCTTTGGTTACTCCTTGGTCACCAATTTGGTTTACATTTCATCAAATTCCCATTTGTACCAAAACGGGACAATTTTCTTCTTAAAGTTTCAAAACTATAGTTAGGACTATATATTGGTTAGAATCCATTCTAAAGGGGTTCAAAGCTATATTTAGACTATTATACTAATATATTGATCTTTGGTTACTCCTTGGTCACCAATTTGGTTTACATTTCATCAAATTCCCATTTGTACCAAAACGCGATGATTTTCTTCCAATAGTTTCAACACTAAAGTTAGGACTATATATTGGTTAGAATCCATTCTAAAGGGTTTCAAAGCTATATTTAGACTATTATACTAATATATTGAACTTTGGTTACTCCTTGGTCACCAATTTGGTCTACATTTCTTCAAATTCCCATTTGTACAAAAACGCGACGATTTTCTTCCCAAAGTTTCAATAATAAAGTTAGGACTATATATTGGTTAAAATTCATTCTAAAGGGTTTCAAAGCTATATTTAGACTATTATACTAATATAATGAACTTTGGTTACTCCTTGGTCACCAATTTGGTCTACATTTCTTCAAATTCCCATTTGTACCAAAACGGGACGATTTTCTTCCCAAAGTTTCAAAACTATAGTTTGGACTATAAATTGGTTAGAATCCATTCTAAAGGGGTTCAAAGCTATATTTAGACTATTTACTAATATATTGAACTTTGGTTACTTCTTGGTCACCAATTTTGTCTACATTTCTTCAAATTCCCATTTGTACCAAAAATGCGACGATTTTCTTCCAAAAGTTTCAAAACTAAAGTTAGGACTATATATTGGTTATAATCCATTCCAAAGGGGTTCAAAACTATATTTAGACTATTATACTAATATATTGAACTTTGGTTACTCCTTGGTCACCAATTTGGTCTAAATTTCTTCAAATTCCCATTTATGCCGAAACGGGACGATTTTCTTCTTTAATTTCAAAACTATAGTTAGGACTATATATTGGTTAGAATCCATTCTAAAGGGGTTCAAAGCTATATTTAAACTATTATACTAATATAATGAACTTTGGTTACTCCTTGGTGACCAATTTGGTCTACATTTCTTCAAATTCCCATTTGTACCAAAACGGGACGATTTTCTTCCCAAAGTTTCAAAACTATAGTTTGGACTATAAATTGGTTAGAATCCATTCTAAAGGGGTTCAAAGCTATATTTAGACTATTTACTAATATATTGAACTTTGGTTACTCCTTGGTCACCAATTTGGTCTACATTTCTTCAAATTCCCATTTGTACCAAAACGGGACAATTTTCTTCTTAAAGTTTCAAAACTATAGTTAGGACTATATATTGGTTAGAATCCATTCTAAAGGGGTTCAAAGCTATATTTAGACTATTATACTAATATAATGAACTTTGGTTACTCCTTGGTCACCAATTTGGTCTACATTTCTTCAAATTCCCATTTGTACCAAAACGGGACGATTTTCTTCCCAAAGTTTCAAAACTATAGTTTGGACTATAAATTGGTTAGAATCCATTCTAAAGGGGTTCAAAGCTATATTTAGACTATTTACTAATATATTGAACTTTGGTTACTCCTTGGTCACCAATTTGGTCTAAATTTCTTCAAATTCCCATTTATGCCGAAACGGGACGATTTTCTTCTTTAATTTCAAAACTATAGTTAGGACTATATATTGGTTAGAATCCATTCTAAAGGGGTTCAAAGCTATATTTAAACTATTATACTAATATAATGAACTTTGGTTACTCCTTGGTGACCAATTTGGTCTACATTTCTTCAAATTCCCATTTGTACCAAAACGGGACGATTTTCTTCCCAAAGTTTCAAAACTATAGTTTGGACTATAAATTGGTTAGAATCCATTCTAAAGGGGTTCAAAGCTATATTTAGACTATTATACTAATATAATGAACTTTGGTTACTCCTTGGTCACCAATTTGGTCTACATTTCTTCAAATTCCCATTTGTACCAAAACGGGACGATTTTCTTCCCAAAGTTTCAAAACTATAGTATGGACTATAAATTGGTTAGAATCCATTCTAAAGGGGTTCAAAGCTATATTTAGACTATTTACTAATATATTGAACTTTGGTTACTCCTTGGTCACCAATTTGGTCTACATTTCTTCAAATTCCCATTTGTACCAAAACGGGACAATTTTCTTCTTAAAGTTTCAAAACTATAGTTAGGACTATATATTGGTTAGAATCCATTCTAAAGGGGTTCAAAGCTATATTTAGACTATTATACTAATATATTGATCTTTGGTTACTCCATGGTCACCAATTTGGTTTACATTTCATCAAATTCCCATTTGTACCAAAACGCGATGATTTTCTTCCAAAAGTTTCAACACTAAAGTTAGGACTATATATTGGTTAGAATCCATTCTAAAGGGTTTCAAAGCTATATTTAGACTATTATACTAATATATTGATCTTTGGTTACTCCTTGGTCACCAATTTGGTTTACATTTCATCAAATTCCCATTTGTACCAAAACGGGACAATTTTCTTCTTAAAGTTTCAAAACTATAGTTAGGACTATATATTGGTTAGAATCCATTCTAAAGGGGTTCAAAGCTATATTTAGACTATTATACTAATATATTGATCTTTGGTTACTCCTTGGTCACCAATTTGGTTTACATTTCATCAAATTCCCATTTGTACCAAAACGCGATGATTTTCTTCCAATAGTTTCAACACTAAAGTTAGGACTATATATTGGTTAGAATCCATTCTAAAGGGTTTCAAAGCTATATTTAGACTATTATACTAATATATTGAACTTTGGTTACTCCTTGGTCACCAATTTGGTCTACATTTCTTCAAATTCCCATTTGTACAAAAACGCGACGATTTTCTTCCCAAAGTTTCAATAATAAAGTTAGGACTATATATTGGTTAAAATTCATTCTAAAGGGTTTCAAAGCTATATTTAGACTATTATACTAATATAATGAACTTTGGTTACTCCTTGGTCACCAATTTGGTCTACATTTCTTCAAATTCCCATTTGTACCAAAACGGGACGATTTTCTTCCCAAAGTTTCAAAACTATAGTTTGGACTATAAATTGGTTAGAATCCATTCTAAAGGGGTTCAAAGCTATATTTAGACTATTTACTAATATATTGAACTTTGGTTACTTCTTGGTCACCAATTTTGTCTACATTTCTTCAAATTCCCATTTGTACCAAAAATGCGACGATTTTCTTCCAAAAGTTTCAAAACTAAAGTTAGGACTATATATTGGTTATAATCCATTCCAAAGGGGTTCAAAACTATATTTAGACTATTATACTAATATATTGAACTTTGGTTACTCCTTGGTCACCAATTTGGTCTAAATTTCTTCAAATTCCCATTTATGCCGAAACGGGACGATTTTCTTCTTTAATTTCAAAACTATAGTTAGGACTATATATTGGTTAGAATCCATTCTAAAGGGGTTCAAAGCTATATTTAAACTATTATACTAATATAATGAACTTTGGTTACTCCTTGGTGACCAATTTGGTCTACATTTCTTCAAATTCCCATTTGTACCAAAACGGGACGATTTTCTTCCCAAAGTTTCAAAACTATAGTTTGGACTATAAATTGGTTAGAATCCATTCTAAAGGGGTTCAAAGCTATATTTAGACTATTTACTAATATATTGAACTTTGGTTACTCCTTGGTCACCAATTTGGTCTACATTTCTTCAAATTCCCATTTGTACCAAAACGGGACAATTTTCTTCTTAAAGTTTCAAAACTATAGTTAGGACTATATATTGGTTAGAATCCATTCTAAAGGGGTTCAAAGCTATATTTAGACTATTATACTAATATAATGAACTTTGGTTACTCCTTGGTGACCAATTTGGTCTACATTTCTTCAAATTCCCATTTGTACCAAAACGGGACGATTTTCTTCCCAAAGTTTCAAAACTATAGTTTGGACTATAAATTGGTTAGAATCCATTCTAAAGGGGTTCAAAGCTATATTTAGACTATTTACTAATATATTGAACTTTGGTTACTCCTTGGTCACCAATTTGGTCTAAATTTCTTCAAATTCCCATTTATGCCGAAACGGGACGATTTTCTTCTTTAATTTCAAAACTATAGTTAGGACTATATATTGGTTAGAATCCATTCTAAAGGGGTTCAAAGCTATATTTAAACTATTATACTAATATAATGAACTTTGGTTACTCCTTGGTGACCAATTTGGTCTACATTTCTTCAAATTCCCATTTGTACCAAAACGGGACGATTTTCTTCCCAAAGTTTCAAAACTATAGTTTGGACTATAAATTGGTTAGAATCCATTCTAAAGGGGTTCAAAGCTATATTTAGACTATTATACTAATATAATGAACTTTGGTTACTCCTTGGTCACCAATTTGGTCTACATTTCTTCAAATTCCCATTTGTACCAAAACGGGACGATTTTCTTCCCAAAGTTTCAAAACTATAGTTTGGACTATATATTGGTTAGAATCCATTTTAAAGGGGTTCAAAGCTATATTTAGACTATTATACTAATATATTGATCTTTGGTTACTCCTTGGTCACCAATTTGGTTTACATTTCATCAAATTCCCATTTGTACCAAAACGGGACAATTTTCTTCTTAAAGTTTCAAAACTATAGTTAGGACTATATATTGGTTAGAATCCAATCTAAAGGGGTTCAAAGCTATATTTAGACTATTATACTAATATATTGATCTTTGGTTACTCCTTGGTCACCAATTTGGTTTACATTTCATCAAATTCCCATTTGTACCAAAACGGGACGATTTTCTTCCCAAAGTTTCAAAACTATAGTTTGGACTATATATTGGTTACAATCCATTCTAAAGGGTTTCAAAGCTATATTTAGACTATTATACTAATATATTGATCTTTGGTTACTCCTTGGTCACCAATTTGGTTTACATTTCATCAAATTCCCATTTGTACCAAAACGGGACAATTTTCTTCTTAAAGTTTCAAAACTATAGTTAGGACTATATATTGGTTAGAATCCATTCTAAAGGGGTTCAAAGCTATATTTAGACTATTATACTAATATAATGAACTTTGGTTACTCCTTGGTCACCAATTTGGTCTACATTTCTTCAAATTCCCATTTGTACCAAAACGGGACGATTTTCTTCCCAAAGTTTCAAAACTATAGTTTGGACTATAAATTGGTTAGAATCCATTCTAAAGGGGTTAAAAGCTATATTTAGATTATTATACTAATATATTGATCTTTGGTTACTCCTTGGTCACCAATTTGGTTTACATTTCATCAAATTCCCATTTGTACCAAAACGCGATGATTTTCTTCCAAAAGTTTCAAAACTATAGTTTGGACTATATATTGGTTAGAATCCATTCTAAAGGGGTTCAAAGCTATATTTAGACTATTATACTAATATATTGATCTTTGGTTACTCCTTGGTCACCAATTTGGTTTACATTTCATCAAATTCCCATTTGTACCAAAACGCGATGATTTTCTTCCAATAGTTTCAACACTAAAGTTAGGACTATATATTGGTTAGAATCCATTCTAAAGGGTTTCAAAGCTATATTTAGACTATTATACTAATATATTGAACTTTGGTTACTCCTTGGTTACCAATTTGGTCTACATTTCTTCAAATTCCCATTTGTACAAAAACGCGACGATTTTCTTCCCAAAGTTTCAATACTAAAGTTAGGACTATATATTGGTTAAAATTCATTCTAAAGGGTTTCAAAGCTATATTTAGACTATTATACTAATATAATGAACTTTGGTTACTCCTTGGTCACCAATTTGGTCTACATTTCTTCAAATTCCCATTTGTACCAAAACGGGACGATTTTCTTCCCAAAGTTTCAAAACTATAGTTTGGACTATAAATTGGTTAGAATCCATTCTAAAGGGGTTCAAAGCTATATTTAGACTATTTACTAATATATTGAACTTTGGTTACTTCTTGGTCACCAATTTTGTCTACATTTCTTCAAATTCCCATTTGTACCAAAAATGCGACGATTTTCTTCCAAAAGTTTCAAAACTAAAGTTAGGACTATATATTGGTTATAATCCATTCCAAAGGGGTTCAAAACTATATTTAGACTATTATACTAATATATTGAACTTTGGTTACTCCTTGGTCACCAATTTGGTCTAAATTTCTTCAAATTCCCATTTATGCCGAAACGGGACGATTTTCTTCTTTAATTTCAAAACTATAGTTAGGACTATATATTGGTTAGAATCCATTCTAAAGGGGTTCAAAGCTATATTTAAACTATTATACTAATATAATGAACTTTGGTTACTCCTTGGTGACCAATTTGGTCTACATTTCTTCAAATTCCCATTTGTACCAAAACGGGACGATTTTCTTCCCAAAGTTTCAAAACTATAGTTTGGACTATAAATTGGTTAGAATCCATTCTAAAGGGTTTCAAAGCTATATTTAGACTATTATACTAATATATTGATCTTTGGTTACTCCTTGGTCACCAATTTGGTTTACATTTCATCAAATTCCCATTTGTACCAAAACGGGACAATTTTCTTCTTAAAGTTTCAAAACTATAGTTAGGACTATATATTGGTTAGAATCCATTCTAAAGGGGTTCAAAGCTATATTTAGACTATTATACTAATATAATGAACTTTGGTTACTCCTTGGTCACCAATTTGGTCTACATTTCTTCAAATTCCCATTTGTACCAAAACGGGACAATTTTCTTCTTAAAGTTTCAAAACTATAGTTAGGACTATATATTGGTTAGAATCCATTCTAAAGGGGTTCAAAGCTATATTTAGACTATTATACTAATATATTGATCTTTGGTTACTCCTTGGTCACCAATTTGGTTTACATTTCATCAAATTCCCATTTGTACCAAAACGCGATGATTTTCTTCCAAAAGTTTCAACACTAAAGTTAGGACTATATATTGGTTAGAATCCATTCTAAAGGGTTTCAAAGCTATATTTAGACTATTATACTAATATATTGATCTTTGGTTACTCCTTGGTCACCAATTTGGTTTACATTTCATCAAATTCCCATTTGTACCAAAACGGGACAATTTTCTTCTTAAAGTTTCAAAACTATAGTTAGGACTATATATTGGTTAGAATCCATTCTAAAGGGGTTCAAAGCTATATTTAGACTATTATACTAATATAATGAACTTTGGTTACTCCTTGGTCACCAATTTGGTCTACATTTCTTCAAATTCCCATTTGTACCAAAACGGGACGATTTTCTTCCCAAAGTTTCAAAACTATAGTTTGGACTATATATTGGTTAGAATCCATTCTAAAAGGGTTTTTTTTGCAATATTTAGACTATTATACTAATATATTGAACTTTGGTTACTTCTTGGTCACCAATTTTGTCTACATTTCTTCAAATTCCCATTTGTACCAAAAATGCGACGATTTTCTTCCAAAAGTTTCAAAACTAAAGTTAGGACTATATATTGGTTATAATCCATTCCAAAGGGGTTCAAAACTATATTTAGACTATTATACTAATATATTGAACTTTGGTTACTCCTTGGTCACCAATTTGGTCTAAATTTCTTCAAATTCCCATTTATACCAAAACGGGACGATTTTCTTCTTTAATTTCAAAACTATAGTTAGGACTATATATTGGTTAGAATCCATTCTAAAGGGGTTCAAAGCTATATTAAAACTATTATACTAATATAATGAACTTTGGTCACTCCTTGGTGACCAATTTGGTCTACATTTCTTCAAATTCCCATTTGTACCAAAACGGGACGATTTTCTTCCCAAAGTTTCAAAACTATAGTTTGGACTATAAATTGGTTAGAATCCATTCTAAAGGGGTTAAAAGCTATATTTAGATTATTATACTAATATATTGATCTTTGGTTACTCCTTGGTCACCAATTTGGTTTACATTTCATCAAATTCCCATTTGTACCAAAACGCGATGATTTTCTTCCAAAAGTTTCAAAACTATAGTTTGGACTATATATTGGTTAGAATCCATTCTAAAGGGGTTCAAAGCTATATTTAGACTATTATACTAATATATTGATCTTTGGTTACTCCTTGGTCACCAATTTGGTTTACATTTCATCAAATTCCCATTTGTACCAAAACGCGATGATTTTCTTCCAATAGTTTCAACACTAAAGTTAGGACTATATATTGGTTAGAATCCATTCTAAAGGGTTTCAAAGCTATATTTAGACTATTATACTAATATATTGAACTTTGGTTACTCCTTGGTCACCAATTTGGTCTACATTTCTTCAAATTCCCATTTGTACAAAAACGCGACGATTTTCTTCCCAAAGTTTCAATACTAAAGTTAGGACTATATATTGGTTAAAATTCATTCTAAAGGGTTTCAAAGCTATATTTAGACTATTATACTAATATAATGAACTTTGGTTACTCCTTGGTCACCAATTTGGTCTACATTTCTTCAAATTCCCATTTGTACCAAAACGGGACGATTTTCTTCCCAAAGTTTCAAAACTATAGTTTGGACTATAAATTGGTTAGAATCCATTCTAAAGGGGTTCAAAGCTATATTTAGACTATTTACTAATATATTGAACTTTGGTTACTTCTTGGTCACCAATTTTGTCTACATTTCTTCAAATTCCCATTTGTACCAAAAATGCGACGATTTTCTTCCAAAAGTTTCAAAACTAAAGTTAGGACTATATATTGGTTATAATCCATTCCAAAGGGGTTCAAAACTATATTTAGACTATTATACTAATATATTGAACTTTGGTTACTCCTTGGTCACCAATTTGGTCTAAATTTCTTCAAATTCCCATTTATGCCGAAACGGGACGATTTTCTTCTTTAATTTCAAAACTATAGTTAGGACTATATATTGGTTAGAATCCATTCTAAAGGGGTTCAAAGCTATATTTAAACTATTATACTAATATAATGAACTTTGGTTACTCCTTGGTGACCAATTTGGTCTACATTTCTTCAAATTCCCATTTGTACCAAAACGGGACGATTTTCTTCCCAAAGTTTCAAAACTATAGTATGGACTATAAATTGGTTAGAATCCATTCTAAAGGGGTTCAAAGCTATATTTAGACTATTTACTAATATATTGAACTTTGGTTACTCCTTGGTCACCAATTTTGTCTACATTTCTTCAAATTCCCATTTGTACCAAAACGGGACAATTTTCTTCTTAAAGTTTCAAAACTATAGTTAGGACTATATATTGGTTAGAATCCATTCTAAAGGGGTTCAAAGCTATATTTAGACTATTATACTAATATATTGATCTTTGGTTACTCCTTGGTCACCAATTTGGTTTACATTTCATCAAATTCCCATTTGTACCAAAACGCGATGATTTTCTTCCAAAAGTTTCAACACTAAAGTTAGGACTATATATTGGTTAGAATCCATTCTAAAGGGTTTCAAAGCTATATTTAGACTATTATACTAATATATTGATCTTTGGTTACTCCTTGGTCACCAATTTGGTTTACATTTCATCAAATTCCCATTTGTACCAAAACGGGACAATTTTCTTCTTAAAGTTTCAAAACTATAGTTAGGACTATATATTGGTTAGAATCCATTCTAAAGGGGTTCAAAGCTATATTTAGACTATTATACTAATATATTGATCTTTGGTTACTCCTTGGTCACCAATTTGGTTTACATTTCATCAAATTCCCATTTGTACCAAAACGCGATGATTTTCTTCCAATAGTTTCAAACTAAAGTTAGGACTATATATTGGTTAGAATCCATTCTAAAGGGTTTCAAAGCTATATTTAGACTATTATACTAATATATTGAACTTTGGTTACTCCTTGGTCACCAATTTGGTCTACATTTCTTCAAATTCCCATTTGTACAAAAACGCGACGATTTTCTTCCCAAAGTTTCAATAATAAAGTTAGGACTATATATTGGTTAAAATTCATTCTAAAGGGTTTCAAAGCTATATTTAGACTATTATACTAATATAATGAACTTTGGTTACTCCTTGGTCACCAATTTGGTCTACATTTCTTCAAATTCCCATTTGTACCAAAACGGGACGATTTTCTTCCCAAAGTTTCAAAACTATAGTTTGGACTATAAATTGGTTAGAATCCATTCTAAAGGGGTTCAAAGCTATATTTAGACTATTTACTAATATATTGAACTTTGGTTACTTCTTGGTCACCAATTTTGTCTACATTTCTTCAAATTCCCATTTGTACCAAAAATGCGACGATTTTCTTCCAAAAGTTTCAAAACTAAAGTTAGGACTATATATTGGTTATAATCCATTCCAAAGGGGTTCAAAACTATATTTAGACTATTATACTAATATATTGAACTTTGGTTACTCCTTGGTCACCAATTTGGTCTAAATTTCTTCAAATTCCCATTTATGCCGAAACGGGACGATTTTCTTCTTTAATTTCAAAACTATAGTTAGGACTATATATTGGTTAGAATCCATTCTAAAGGGGTTCAAAGCTATATTTAAACTATTATACTAATATAATGAACTTTGGTTACTCCTTGGTGACCAATTTGGTCTACATTTCTTCAAATTCCCATTTGTACCAAAACGGGACGATTTTCTTCCCAAAGTTTCAAAACTATAGTTTGGACTATAAATTGGTTAGAATCCATTCTAAAGGGGTTCAAAGCTATATTTAGACTATTTACTAATATATTGAACTTTGGTTACTCCTTGGTCACCAATTTGGTCTACATTTCTTCAAATTCCCATTTGTACCAAAACGGGACAATTTTCTTCTTAAAGTTTCAAAACTATAGTTAGGACTATATATTGGTTAGAATCCATTCTAAAGGGGTTCAAAGCTATATTTAGACTATTATACTAATATAATGAACTTTGGTTACTCCTTGGTCACCAATTTGGTCTACATTTCTTCAAATTCCCATTTGTACCAAAACGGGACGATTTTCTTCCCAAAGTTTCAAAACTATAGTTTGGACTATATATTGGTTAGAATCCATTCTAAAGGGGTTCAAAGCTATATTTAGACTATTATACTAATATATTGATCTTTGGTTACTCCTTGGTCACCAATTTGGTTTACATTTCATCAAATTCCCATTTGTACCAAAAAGCGATGATTTTCTTCCAAAAGTTTCAACACTAAAGTTAGGACTATATATTGGTTAGAATCCATTCTAAAGGGTTTCAAAGCTATATTTAGACTATTATACTAATATATTGAACTTTGGTTACTCCTTGGTCACCAATTTGGTCTACATTTCTTTAAATTCCCATTTGTACCAAAACGCGACGATTTTCTTCCCAAAGTTTCAACACTAAAGTTAGGACTATATATTGGTTAAAATTCATTCTAAAGGGTTTCAAAGCTATATTTAGACTATTATACTAATATAATGGACTTTGGTTACTCCTTGGTCACCAATTTGGTCTACATTTCTTCAAATTCCCATTTGTACCAAAACGGGACGATTTTCTTCCCAAAGTTTCAAAACTATAGTTTGGACTATATATTGGTTAGAATCCATTCTAAAAGGGTTTTTTTTGCTATATTTAGACTATTATACTAATATATTGAACTTTGGTTACTTCTTGGTCACCAATTTTGTCTACATTTCTTCAAATTCCCATTTGTACCAAAAATGCGACGATTTTCTTCAAAAAGTTTCAAAACTAAAGTTAGGACTATATATTGGTTATAATCCATTCCAAAGGGGTTCAAAACTATATTTAGACTATTATACTAATATATTGAACTTTGGTTACTCCTTGGTCACCAATTTGGTCTAAATTTCTTCAAATTCCCATTTATACCGAAACGGGACGATTTTCTTCTTTAATTTCAAAACTATAGTTAGGACTATATATTGGTTATAATCCATTCCAAAGGGGTTCAAAACTATATTTAGACTATTATACTAATATATTGAACTTTGGTTACTCCTTGGTCACCAATTTGGTCTAAATTTCTTCAAATTCCCATTTATACCAAAACGAGACGATTTTCTTCTTAAAGTTTCAAAACTATAGTTAGGACTATATATTGGTTAGAATCCATTCTAAAGGGGTTGAAAGCTATATTTAGACTATTATACTAATATATTGATCTTTGGTTACTCCTTGGTCACCAATTTGGTTTACATTTCATCAAATTCCCATTTGTACCAAAACGCGATGATTTTCTTCCAAAAGTTTCAACACTAAAGTTAGGACTATATATTGGTTAGAATCCATTCTAAAGGGTTTCAAAGCTATATTTAGACTATTATACTAATATATTGAACTTTGGTTACTCCTTGGTCACCAATTTGGTCTACATTTCTTTAAATTCCCATTTGTACCAAAACGCGACGATTTTCTTCCCAAAGTTTCAACACTAAAGTTAGGACTATATATTGGTTAAAATTCATTCTAAAGGGTTTCAAAGCTATATTTAGACTATTATACTAATATAATGGACTTTGGTTACTCCTTGGTCACCAATTTGGTCTACATTTCTTCAAATTCCCATTTGTACCAAAACGGGACGATTTTCTTCCCAAAGTTTCAAAACTATAGTTTGGACTATATATTGGTTAGAATCCATTCTAAAAGGGTTTTTTTTGCAATATTTAGACTATTATACTAATATATTCAACTTTGGTTACTTCTTGGTCACCAATTTTGTCTACATTTCTTCAAATTCCCATTTGTACCAAAAATGCGACGATTTTCTTCCAAAAGTTTCAAAACTAAAGTTAGGACTATATATTGGTTATAATCCATTCCAAAGGGGTTCAAAACTATATTTAGACTATTATACTAATATATTGAACTTTGGTTACTCCTTGGTCACCAATTTGGTCTAAATTTCTTCAAATTCCCATTTATACCGAAACGGGACGATTTTCTTCTTTAATTTCAAAACTATAGTTAGGACTATATATTGGTTATAATCCATTCCAAAGGGGTTCAAAACTATATTTAGACTATTTACTAATATATTGAACTTTGGTTACTCCTTGGTCACCAATTTGGTCTACATTTCTTCAAATTCCCATTTGTACCAAAACGGGACAATTTTCTTCTTAAAGTTTCAAAACTATAGTTAGGACTATATATTGGTTAGAATCCATTCTAAAGGGGTTCAAAGCTATATTTAGACTATTATACTAATATAATGAACTTTGGTTACTCCTTGGTCACCAATTTGGTCTACATTTCTTCAAATTCCCATTTGTACCAAAACGGGACGATTTTCTTCCCAAAGTTTCAAAACTATAGTTTGGACTATATATTGGTTAGAATCCATTCTAAAGGGGTTCAAAGCTATATTTAGACTATTATACTAATATATTGATCTTTGGTTACTCCTTGGTCACCAATTTGGTTTACATTTCATCAAATTCCCATTTGTACCAAAAAGCGATGATTTTCTTCCAAAAGTTTCAACACTAAAGTTAGGACTATATATTGGTTAGAATCCATTCTAAAGGGTTTCAAAGCTATATTTAGACTATTATACTAATATATTGAACTTTGGTTACTCCTTGGTCACCAATTTGGTCTACATTTCTTTAAATTCCCATTTGTACCAAAACGCGACGATTTTCTTCCCAAAGTTTCAACACTAAAGTTAGGACTATATATTGGTTAAAATTCATTCTAAAGGGTTTCAAAGCTATATTTAGACTATTATACTAATATAATGGACTTTGGTTACTCCTTGGTCACCAATTTGGTCTACATTTCTTCAAATTCCCATTTGTACCAAAACGGGACGATTTTCTTCCCAAAGTTTCAAAACTATAGTTTGGACTATATATTGGTTAGAATCCATTCTAAAAGGGTTTTTTTTGCTATATTTAGACTATTATACTAATATATTGAACTTTGGTTACTTCTTGGTCACCAATTTTGTCTACATTTCTTCAAATTCCCATTTGTACCAAAAATGCGACGATTTTCTTCAAAAAGTTTCAAAACTAAAGTTAGGACTATATATTGGTTATAATCCATTCCAAAGGGGTTCAAAACTATATTTAGACTATTATACTAATATATTGAACTTTGGTTACTCCTTGGTCACCAATTTGGTCTAAATTTCTTCAAATTCCCATTTATACCGAAACGGGACGATTTTCTTCTTTAATTTCAAAACTATAGTTAGGACTATATATTGGTTATAATCCATTCCAAAGGGGTTCAAAACTATATTTAGACTATTATACTAATATATTGAACTTTGGTTACTCCTTGGTCACCAATTTGGTCTAAATTTCTTCAAATTCCCATTTATACCAAAACGAGACGATTTTCTTCTTAAAGTTTCAAAACTATAGTTAGGACTATATATTGGTTAGAATCCATTCTAAAGGGGTTGAAAGCTATATTTAGACTATTATACTAATATATTGATCTTTGGTTACTCCTTGGTCACCAATTTGGTTTACATTTCATCAAATTCCCATTTGTACCAAAACGCGATGATTTTCTTCCAAAAGTTTCAACACTAAAGTTAGGACTATATATTGGTTAGAATCCATTCTAAAGGGTTTCAAAGCTATATTTAGACTATTTACTAATATATTGAACTTTGGTTACTCCTTGGTCACCAATTTGGTCTACATTTCTTCAAATTCCCATTTGTACCAAAACGGGACGATTTTCTTCCAAAATTTTAAAACTATATATAGTAAGAACTATATATTGGTTAGAATCCATTCTAAAGAGGTTCAAAGCTATATTTAGACTATTATACTAATATATTGAACTTTGGTTACTCCTTGGTCACCAATTTAATCTACATTTCTTCAAATTCCCATTTGTACCAAAACGGGACGATTTTCTTCCCAAAGTTTCAAAACTATAGTTTGGACTATATATAGGTTAGAATCCATTCTAAAGGGGTTCAAAGCTATATTTAGACTATTATACTAATATATTGATCTTTGGTTACTCCTTGGTCACCAATTTGGTTTACATTTCATTAAATTCCCATTTGTACCAAAACGCGATGATTTTCTTCCAAAAGTTTCAACACTAAAGTTAGGACTATATATTGGTTAGAATCCATTCTAAAGGGTTTCAAAGCTATATTTAGACTATTATACTAATATATTGAACTTTGGTTACTCCTTGGTCACCAATTTGGTCTACATTTCTTCAAATTCCCATTTGTACCAAAACTCGACGATTTTCTTCCCAAAGTTTCAACACTAAAGTTAGGACTATATATTGGTTAAAATTCATTCTAAAGGGTTTCAAAGCTATATTTAGACTATTATACTAATATAATGAACTTTGGTTACTCCTTGGTCACCAATTTGGTCTACATTTCTTCAAATTCCCATTTGTACCAAAACGGGACGATTTTCTTCCCAATGTTTCAAAACTATAGTTTGGACTATATATTGGTTAGAATCCATTCTAAAGGGGTTCAAAGCTATATTTAGACTATTATACTAATATATTGATCTTTGGTTACTCCTTGGTCACCAATTTGGTTTACATTTCATCAAATTCCCATTTGTACCAAAAAGCGATGATTTTCTTCCAAAAGTTTCAACACTAAAGTTAGGACTATATATTGGTTAGAATCCATTCTAAAGGGTTTCAAAGCTATATTTAGACTATTATACTAATATATTGAACTTTGGTTACTCCTTGGTCACCAATTTGGTCTACATTTCTTTAAATTCCCATTTGTACCAAAACGCGACGATTTTCTTCCCAAAGTTTCAACACTAAAGTTAGGACTATATATTGGTTAAAATTCATTCTAAAGGGTTTCAAAGCTATATTTAGACTATTATACTAATATAATGGACTTTGGTTACTCCTTGGTCACCAATTTGGTCTACATTTCTTCAAATTCCCATTTGTACCAAAACGGGACGATTTTCTTCCCAAAGTTTCAAAACTATAGTTTGGACTATATATTGGTTAGAATCCATTCTAAAGGGGTTCAAAGCTATATTTAGACTATTATACTAATATATTGATCTTTGGTTACTCCTTGGTCACCAATTTGGTTTACATTTCATCAAATTCCCATTTGTACCAAAACGCGATGATTTTCTACCAAAAGTTTCAACACTAAAGTTAGGACTATATATTGGTTAGAATCCATTCTAAAGGGTTTCAAAGCTATATTTAGACTATTATACTAATATATTGATCTTGGGTTACTCCTTGGTCACCAATTTGGTCTAAATTTCTTCAAATTCCCATTTATACCGAAACGGGACGATTTTCTTCTTTAATTTCAAAACTATAGTTAGGACTATATATTGGTTATAATCCATTCCAAAGGGGTTCAAAACTATATTTAGACTATTATACTAATATATTGAACTTTGGTTACTCCTTGGTCACCAATTTGGTCTAAATTTCTTCAAATTCCCATTTATACCGAAACAGGACGATTTTCTTCTTTAATTTCAAAACTATAGTTAGGACTATATATTGGTTAGAATCCATTCTAAAGGGTTTCAAAGCTATATTTAGACTATTATACTAATATATTGAACTTTGGTTACTCCTTGGTCACCAATTTGGTCTACATTTCTTCAAATTCCCATTTGTACAAAAACGCGACGATTTTCTTCCCAAAGTTTCAATACTAAAGTTAGGACTATATATTGGTTAAAATTCATTCTAAAGGGTTTCAAAGCTATATTTAGACTATTATACTAATATAATGAACTTTGGTTACTCCTTGGTCACCAATTTGGTCTACATTTCTTCAAATTCCCATTTGTACCAAAACGGGACGATTTTCTTCCCAAAGTTTCAAAACTATAGTTTGGACTATATATTGGTTAGAATCCATTCTAAAAGGGTTTTTTTTGCAATATTTAGACTATTATACTAATATATTGAACTTTGGTTACTTCTTGGTCACCAATTTGGTCTACATTTCTTCAAATTCCCATTTGTACCAAAACGGGACGATTTTCTTCCCAAAGTTTCAAAACTATAGTTTGGACTATATATTGGTTAGAATCCATTCTAAAGGGGTTCAAAGCTATATTTAGACTATTATACTAATATATTGAACTTTGGTTACTCCTTGGTCACCAATTTGGTCTAAATTTCTTCAAATTCCCATTTATACCGAAACGGGACGATTTTCTTCTATAATTTCAAAACTATAGTTAGGACTATATATTGGTTAGATTCCATTCTAAAGGGTTTCAAAGCTATATTTAGACTATTATACTAATATATTGAACTTTGGTTACTCCTTGGTGACCAATTTGGTTTACATTTCATCAAATTCCCATTTGTACCAAAACGGGACGATTTTCTTCCAAAATTTTAAAACTATATATAGTAAGAACTATATATTGGTTAGAATCCATTCTAAAGAGGTTCAAAGCTATATTTAGACTATTATACTAATATATTGAACTTTGGTTACTCCTTGGTCACCAATTTAATCTACATTTCTTCAAATTCCCATTTGTACCAAAACGGGACGATTTTCTTCCCAAAGTTTCAAAACTATAGTTTGGACTATATATTGGTTAGAATCCATTCTAAAAGGGTTTTTTTTGCAATATTTAGACTATTATACTAATATATTGAACTTTGGTTACTTCTTGGTCACCAATTTGGTCTACATTTCTTCAAATTCCCATTTGTACCAAAACGGGACGATTTTCTTCCCAAAGTTTCAAAACTATAGTTTGGACTATATATTGGTTAGAATCCATTCTAAAGGGGTTCAAAGCTATATTTAGACTATTATACTAATATATTGAACTTTGGTTACTCCTTGGTCACCAATTTGGTCTAAATTTCTTCAAATTCCCATTTATACCGAAACGGGACCATTTTCTTCTTTAATTTCAAAACTATAGTTAGGACTATTTATTGGTTAGAATCCATTCTAAAGGGGTTCAAAGCTATATTTAAACTATTATACTAATATAATGAACTTTGGTTACTCCTTGGTGACCAATTTGGTCTACATTTCTTCAAATTCCCATTTGTACCAAAACGGGACGATTTTCTTCCCAAAGTTTCAAAACTATAGTTTGGACTATATATTGGTTAGAATCCATTCTAAAGGGGTTCAAAGCTATATTTAGACTATTATACTAATATATTGATCTTTGGTTACTCCTTGGTCACCAATTTGGTTTACATTTCATCAAATTCCCATTTGTACCAAAACGCGATGATTTTCTTCCAAAAGTTTCAACACTAAAGTTAGGACTATATATTGGTTAGAATCCATTCTAAAGGGTTTCAAAGCTATATTTAGACTATTATACTAATATATTGAACTTTGGTTACTCCTTGGTGACCAATTTGGTTTACATTTCATCAAATTCCCATTTGTACCAAAACGGGACAATTTTCTTCTTAAAGTTTCAAAACTATAGTTAGGACTATATATTGGTTAGAATCCATTCTAAAGGGGTTCAAAGCTATATTTAGACTATTATACTAATATAATGAACTTTGGTTACTCCTTGGTCACCAGTTTGGTCTACATTTCTACAAATTCCCATTTGTACCAAAACGGGACGATTTTCTTCCCAAAGTTTCAAAACTATAGTTTGGACAATATATTGGTTAGAATCCATTCTAAAGGGGTTCAAAGCTATATTTAGACTATTATACTAATATATTGATCTTTGGTTACTCCTTGGTCACCAATTTGGTGTACATTTCATCAAATTCCCATTTGTACCAAAACGCGATGATTTTCTTCCAAAAGTTTCAACACTAAAGTTAGGACTATATATTGGTTAGAATCCATTCTAAAGGGTTTCAAACCTATATTTAGACTATTATACTAATATATTGAACTTTGGTTACTCCTTGGTCACCAATTTGGTTTACATTTCTTCAAATTCCCATTTGTACCAAAACGGGACGATTTTCTTCCCAAAGTTTCAAAACTATAGTTTGGACTATATATTGGTTAGAATCCATTCTAAAAGGGTTTTTTTTGCTATATTTAGACTATTATACTAATATATTGAACTTTGGTTACTTCTTGGTCACCAATTTTGTCTACATTTCTTCAAATTCCCTTTTGTACCAAAAATGCGACGATTTTCTTCAAAAAGTTTCAAAACTAAAGTTAGGACTATATATTGGTTATAATCCATTCCAAAGGGGTTCAAAACTATATTTAGACTATTATACTAATATATTGAACTTTGGTTACTCCTTGGTCACCAATTTGGTCTAAATTTCTTCAAATTCCCATTTATACCGAAACGGGACGATTATCTTCTTTAATTTCAAAACTATAGTTAGGACTATATATTGGTTAGAATCCATTCTAATGGGGTTCAAAGCTATATTTAAACTATTATACTAATATAATGAACTTTGGTTACTCCTTGGTGACCAATTTGGTCTACATTTCTTCAAATTCCCATTTGTACCAAAACGGGACGATTTTCTTCCCAAAGTTTCAAAACTATAGTTTGGACTATAAATTGGTTTGAATCCATTCTAAAGGGGTTCAAAGCTATATTTAGACTATTTACTAATATATTGAACTTTGGTTACTCCTTGGTCACCAATTTGGTCTACATTTCTTCAAATTCCCATTTGTACCAAAACGGGACAATTTTCTTCTTAAAGTTTCAAAACTATAGTTAGGACTATATATTGGTTAGAATCCATTCTAAAGGGGTTCAAAGCTATATTTAGACTATTATACTAATATATTGATCTTTGGTTACTCCTTGGTCACCAATTTGGTTTACATTTCATCAAATTCCCATTTGTACCAAAACGCGATGATTTTCTTCCAAAAGTTTCAACACTAAAGTTAGGACTATATATTGGTTAGAATCCATTCTAAAGGGTTTCAAAGCTATATTTAGACTATTATACTAATATATTGATCTTTGGTTACTCCTTGGTCACCAATTTGGTTTACATTTCATCAAATTCCCATTTGTACCAAAACGGGACAATTTTCTTCTTAAAGTTTCAAAACTATAGTTAGGACTATATATTGGTTAGAATCCATTCTAAAGGGGTTCAAAGCTATATTTAGACTATTATACTAATATAATGAACTTTGGTTACTCCTTGGTCACCAATTTGGTCTACATTTCTTCAAATTCCCATTTGTACCAAAACGGGACGATTTTCTTCCCAAAGTTTCAAAACTATAGTTTGGACTATATATTGGTTAGAATCCATTCTAAAGGGGTTCAAAGCTATATTTAGACTATTATACTAATATATTGATCTTTGGTTACTCCTTGGTCACCAATTTGGTTTACATTTCATCAAATTCCCATTTGTACCAAAACGCGATGATTTTCTTCCAAAAGTTTCAACACTAAAGTTAGGACTATATATTGGTTAGAATCCATTCTAAAGGGTTTCAAAGCTATATTTAGACTATTTACTAATATATTGAACTTTGGTTACTCCTTGGTCACCAATTTGGTCTACATTTCTTCAAATTCCCATTTGTACCAAAACGGGACGATTTTCTTCCAAAAGTTTCAAAACTATATATAGTAAGAACTATATATTGGTTAGAATCCATTCTAAAGAGGTTCAAAGCTATATTTAGACTATTATACTAATATATTGAACTTTGGTTACTCCTTGGTCACCAATTTAATCTACATTTCTTCAAATTCCCATTTGTACCAAAACGGGACGATTTTCTTCCCAAAGTTTCAAAACTATAGTTTGGACTATATATTGGTTAGAATCCATTCTAAAGGGGTTCAAAGCTATATTTAGACTATTATACTAATATATTGATCTTTGGTTACTCCTTGGTCACCAATTTGGTTTACATTTCATCAAATTCCAATTTGTACCAAAAAGCGATGATTTTCTTCCAAAAGTTTCAACACTAAAGTTAGGACTATATATTGGTTAGAATCCATTCTAAAGGGTTTCAAAGCTATATTTAGACTATTATACTAATATATTGAACTTTGGTTACTCCTTGGTCACCAATTTGGTCTACATTTCTTTAAATTCCCATTTGTACCAAAACGCGACGATTTTCTTCCCAAAGTTTCAACACTAAAGTTAGGACTATATATTGGTTAAAATTCATTCTAAAGGGTTTCAAAGCTATATTTAGACTATTATACTAATATAATGGACTTTGGTTACTCCTTGGTCACCAATTTGGTCTACATTTCTTCAAATTCCCATTTGTACCAAAACGGGACGATTTTCTTCCCAAAGTTTCAAAACTATAGTTTGGACTATATATTGGTTAGAATCCATTCTAAAAGGGTTTTTTTTGCAATATTTAGACTATTATACTAATATATTCAACTTTGGTTACTTCTTGGTCACCAATTTTGTCTACATTTCTTCAAATTCCCATTTGTACCAAAAATGCGACGATTTTCTTCCAAAAGTTTCAAAACTAAAGTTAGGACTATATATTGGTTATAATCCATTCCAAAGGGGTTCAAAACTATATTTAGACTATTATACTAATATATTGAACTTTGGTTACTCCTTGGTCACCAATTTGGTCTAAATTTCTTCAAATTCCCATTTATACCGAAACGGGACGATTTTCTTCTTTAATTTCAAAACTATAGTTAGGACTATATATTGGTTATAATCCATTCCAAAGGGGTTCAAAACTATATTTAGACTATTATACTAATATATTGAACTTTGGTTACTCCTTGGTCACCAATTTGGTCTAAATTTCTTCAAATTCCCATTTATACCGAAACAGGACGATTTTCTTCTTTAATTTCAAAACTATAGTTAGGACTATATATTGGTTAGAATCCATTCTAAAGGGTTTCAAAGCTATATTTAGACTATTATACTAATATATTGAACTTTGGTTACTCCTTGGTCACCAATTTGGTCTACATTTCTTCAAATTCCCATTTGTACAAAAACGCGACGATTTTCTTCCCAAAGTTTCAATACTAAAGTTAGGACTATATATTGGTTAAAATTCATTCTAAAGGGTTTCAAAGCTATATTTAGACTATTATACTAATATAATGAACTTTGGTTACTCCTTGGTCACCAATTTGGTCTACATTTCTTCAAATTCCCATTTGTACCAAAACGGGACGATTTTCTTCCCAAAGTTTCAAAACTATAGTTTGGACTATATATTGGTTAGAATCCATTCTAAAAGGGTTTTTTTTGCAATATTTAGACTATTATACTAATATATTGAACTTTGGTTACTTCTTGGTCACCAATTTGGTCTACATTTCTTCAAATTCCCATTTGTACCAAAACGGGACGATTTTCTTCCCAAAGTTTCAAAACTATAGTTTGGACTATATTTTGGTTAGAATCCATTCTAAAGGGGTTCAAAGCTATATTTAGACTATTATACTAATATATTGAACTTTGGTTACTCCTTGGTCACCAATTTGGTCTAAATTTCTTCAAATTCCCATTTATACCGAAACGGGACGATTTTCTTCTTTAATTTCAAAACTATAGTTAGGACTATATATTGGTTAGATTCCATTCTAAAGGGTTTCAAAGCTATATTTAGACTATTATACTAATATATTGAACTTTGGTTACTCCTTGGTGACCAATTTGGTTTACATTTCATCAAATTCCCATTTGTACCAAAACGGGACAATTTTCTTCTTAAAGTTTCAAAACTATAGTTAGGACTATATATTGGTTAGAATCCATTCTAAAGGGGTTCAAAGCTATATTTAGACTATTATACTAATATAATGAACTTTGGTTACTCCTTGGTCACCAATTTGGTCTACATTTCTACAAATTCCCATTTGTACCAAAACGGGACGATTTTCTTCCCAAAGTTTCAAAACTATAGTTTGGACTATATATTGGTTAGAATCCATTCTAAAAGGGTTTTTTTTGCAATATTTAGACTATTATACTAATATAATGAACTTTGGTTACTCCTTGGTGACCAATTTGGTCTACATTTCTTCAAATTCCCATTTGTACCAAAACGGGACGATTTTCTTCCCAAAGTTTCAAAACTATAGTTTGGACTATATATTGGTTAGAATCCATTCTAAAGGGTTTCAAAGCTATATTTAGACTATTATACTAATATATTGAACTTTGGTTACTCCTTGGTCACCAATTTGGTCTACATTTCTTCAAATTCCCATTTGTACAAAAACGCGACGATTTTCTTCCCAAAGTTTCAATACTAAAGTTAGGACTATATATTGGTTAAAATTCATTCTAAAGGGTTTCAAAGCTATATTTAGACTATTATACTAATATAATGAACTTTGGTTACTCCTTGGTCACCAATTTGGTCTACATTTCTTCAAATTCCCATTTGTACCAAAACGGGACGATTTTCTTCCCAAAGTTTCAAAACTATAGTTTGGACTATATATTGGTTAGAATCCATTCTAAAAGGGTTTTTTTTGCAATATTTAGACTATTATACTAATATATTGAACTTTGGTTACTTCTTGGTCACCAATTTGGTCTACATTTCTTCAAATTCCCATTTGTACCAAAACGGGACGATTTTCTTCCCAAAGTTTCAAAACTATAGTTTGGACTATATTTTGGTTAGAATCCATTCTAAAGGGGTTCAAAGCTATATTTAGACTATTATACTAATATATTGAACTTTGGTTACTCCTTGGTCACCAATTTGGTCTAAATTTCTTCAAATTCCCATTTATACCGAAACGGGACGATTTTCTTCTTTAATTTCAAAACTATAGTTAGGACTATATATTGGTTAGATTCCATTCTAAAGGGTTTCAAAGCTATATTTAGACTATTATACTAATATATTGAACTTTGGTTACTTCTTGGTCACCAATTTGGTCTACATTTCTTCAAATTCCCATTTGTACCAAAACGGGACGATTTTCTTCCCAAAGTTTCAAAACTATAGTTTGGACTATATATTGGTTAGAATCCATTCTAAAGGGGTTCAAAGCTATATTTAGACTATTATACTAATATATTGAACTTTGGTTACTCCTTGGTCACCAATTTGGTCTAAATTTCTTCAAATTCCCATTTATACCGAAACGGGACCATTTTCTTCTTTAATTTCAAAACTATAGTTAGGACTATTTATTGGTTAGAATCCATTCTAAAGGGGTTCAAAGCTATATTTAAACTATTATACTAATATAATGAACTTTGGTTACTCCTTGGTGACCAATTTGGTCTACATTTCTTCAAATTCCCATTTGTACCAAAACGGGACGATTTTCTTCCCAAAGTTTCAAAACTATAGTTTGGACTATATATTGGTTAGAATCCATTCTAAAGGGGTTCAAAGCTATATTTAGACTATTATACTAATATATTGATCTTTGGTTACTCCTTGGTCACCAATTTGGTTTACATTTCATCAAATTCCCATTTGTACCAAAACGCGATGATTTTCTTCCAAAAGTTTCAACACTAAAGTTAGGACTATATATTGGTTAGAATCCATTCTAAAGGGTTTCAAAGCTATATTTAGACTATTATACTAATATATTGAACTTTGGTTACTCCTTGGTGACCAATTTGGTTTACATTTCATCAAATTCCCATTTGTACCAAAACGGGACAATTTTCTTCTTAAAGTTTCAAAACTATAGTTAGGACTATATATTGGTTAGAATCCATTCTAAAGGGGTTCAAAGCTATATTTAGACTATTATACTAATATAATGAACTTTGGTTACTCCTTGGTCACCAATTTGGTCTACATTTCTACAAATTCCCATTTGTACCAAAACGGGACGATTTTCTTCCCAAAGTTTCAAAACTATAGTTTGGACTATATATTGGTTAGAATCCATTCTAAAGGGGTTCAAAGCTATATTTAGACTATTATACTAATATATTGATCTTTGGTTACTCCTTGGTCACCAATTTGGTGTACATTTCATCAAATTCCCATTTGTACCAAAACGCGATGATTTTCTTCCAAAAGTTTCAACACTAAAGTTAGGACTATATATTGGTTAGAATCCATTCTAAAGGGTTTCAAAGCTATATTTAGACTATTATACTAATATATTAAACTTTGGTTACTCCTTGGTCACCAATTTGGTTTACATTTCTTCAAATTCCCATTTGTACCAAAACGGGACGATTTTCTTCCCAAAGTTTCAAAACTATAGTTTGGACTATATATTGGTTAGAATCCATTCTAAAAGGGTTTTTTTTGCTATATTTAGACTATTATACTAATATATTGAACTTTGGTTACTTCTTGGTCACCAATTTTGTCTACATTTCTTCAAATTCCCATTTGTACCAAAAATGCGACGATTTTCTTCAAAAAGTTTCAAAACTAAAGTTAGGACTATATATTGGTTATAATCCATTCCAAAGGGGTTCAAAACTATATTTAGACTATTATACTAATATATTGAACTTTGGTTACTCCTTGGTCACCAATTTGGTCTAAATTTCTTCAAATTCCCATTTATACCGAAACGGGACGATTATCTTCTTTAATTTCAAAACTATAGTTAGGACTATATATTGGTTAGAATCCATTCTAATGGGGTTCAAAGCTATATTTAAACTATTATACTAATATAATGAACTTTTGTTACTCCTTGGTGACCAATTTGGTCTACATTTCTTCAAATTCCCATTTGTACCAAAACGGGACGATTTTCTTCCCAAAGTTTCAAAACTATAGTTTGGACTATAAATTGGTTTGAATCCATTCTAAAGGGGTTCAAAGCTATATTTAGACTATTTACTAATATATTGAACTTTGGTTACTCCTTGGTCACCAATTTGGTCTACATTTCTTCAAATTCCCATTTGTACCAAAACGGGACAATTTTCTTCTTAAAGTTTCAAAACTATAGTTAGGACTATATATTGGTTAGAATCCATTCTAAAGGGGTTCAAAGCTATATTTAGACTATTATACTAATATATTGATCTTTGGTTACTCCTTGGTCACCAATTTGGTTTACATTTCATCAAATTCCCATTTGTACCAAAACGCGATGATTTTCTTCCAAAAGTTTCAACACTAAAGTTAGGACTATATATTGGTTAGAATCCATTCTAAAGGGTTTCAAAGCTATATTTAGACTATTATACTAATATATTGATCTTTGGTTACTCCTTGGTCACCAATTTGGTTTACATTTCATCAAATTCCCATTTGTACCAAAACGGGACAATTTTCTTCTTAAAGTTTCAAAACTATAGTTAGGACTATATATTGGTTAGAATCCATTCTAAAGGGGTTCAAAGCTATATTTAGACTATTATACTAATATAATGAACTTTGGTTACTCCTTGGTCACCAATTTGGTCTACATTTCTTCAAATTCCCATTTGTACCAAAACGGGACGATTTTCTTCCCAAAGTTTCAAAACTATAGTTTGGACTATATATTGGTTAGAATCCATTCTAAAGGGGTTCAAAGCTATATTTAGACTATTATACTAATATATTGATCTTTGGTTACTCCTTGGTCACCAATTTGGTTTACATTTCATCAAATTCCCATTTGTACCAAAACGCGATGATTTTCTTCCAAAAGTTTCAACACTAAAGTTAGGACTATATATTGGTTAGAATCCATTCTAAAGGGTTTCAAAGCTATATTTAGACTATTATACTAATATATTGAACTTTGGTTACTCCTTGGTCACCAATTTGGTCTACATTTCTTTAAATTCCCATTTGTACCAAAACGCGACGATTTTCTTCCCAAAGTTTCAACACTAAAGTTAGGACTATATATTGGTTAAAATTCATTCTAAAGGGTTTCAAAGCTATATTTAGACTATTATACTAATATAATGGACTTTGGTTACTCCTTGGTCACCAATTTGGTCTACATTTCTTCAAATTCCCATTTGTACCAAAACGGGACGATTTTCTTCCCAAAGTTTCAAAACTATAGTTTGGACTATATATTGGTTAGACTCCATTCTAAAAGGGTTTTTTTTGCAATATTTAGACTATTATACTAATATATTGAACTTTGGTTACTTCTTGGTCACCAATTTTGTCTACATTTCTTCAAATTCCCATTTGTACCAAAAATGCGACGATTTTCTTCCAAAAGTTTCAAAACTAAAGTTAGGACTATATATTGGTTATAATCCATTCTAAAGGGGTTCAAAGCTATATTTAGACTATTATACTAATATATTGAACTTTGGTTACTCCTTGGTCACCAATTTGGTCTAAATTTCTTCAAATTCCCATTTGTACCAAAAATGCGACGATTTTCTTCAAAAAGTTTCAAAACTAAAGTTAGGACTATATATTGGTTATAATCCATTCCAAAGGGGTTCAAAACTATATTTAGACTATTATACTAATATATTGAACTTTGGTTACTCCTTGGTCACCAATTTGGTCTAAATTTCTTCAAATTCCCATTTATACCGAAACGGGACGATTTTCTTCTTTAATTTCAAAACTATAGTTAGGACTATATATTGGTTAGAATCCATTCTAATGGGGTTCAAAGCTATATTTAAACTATTATACTAATATAATGAACTTTGGTTACTCCTTGGTGACCAATTTGGTCTACATTTCTTCAAATTCCCATTTGTACCAAAACGGGACGATTTTCTTCCCAAAGTTTCAAAACTATAGTTTGGACTATAAATTGGTTTGAATCCATTCTAAAGGGGTTCAAAGCTATATTTAGACTATTTACTAATATATTGAACTTTGGTTACTCCTTGGTCACCAATTTGGTCTACATTTCTTCAAATTCCCATTTGTACCAAAACGGGACAATTTTCTTCTTAAAGTTTCAAAACTATAGTTAGGACTATATATTGGTTAGAATCCATTCTAAAGGGGTTCAAAGCTATATTTAGACTATTATACTAATATATTGATCTTTGGTTACTCCTTGGTCACCAATTTGGTTTACATTTCATCAAATTCCCATTTGTACCAAAACGCGATGATTTTCTTCCAAAAGTTTCAACACTAAAGTTAGGACTATATATTGGTTAGAATCCATTCTAAAGGGTTTCAAAGCTATATTTAGACTATTATACTAATATATTGATCTTTGGTTACTCCTTGGTCACCAATTTGGTTTACATTTCATCAAATTCCCATTTGTACCAAAACGGGACAATTTTCTTCTTAAAGTTTCAAAACTATAGTTAGGACTATATATTGGTTAGAATCCATTCTAAAGGGGTTCAAAGCTATATTTAGACTATTATACTAATATAATGAACTTTGGTTACTCCTTGGTCACCAATTTGGTCTACATTTCTTCAAATTCCCATTTGTACCAAAACGGGACGATTTTCTTCCCAAAGTTTCAAAACTATAGTTTGGACTATATATTGGTTAGAATCCATTCTAAAGGGGTTCAAAGCTATATTTAGACTATTATACTAATATATTGATCTTTGGTTACTCCTTGGTCACCAATTTGGTTTACATTTCATCAAATTCCCATTTGTACCAAAACGCGATGATTTTCTTCCAAAAGTTTCAACACTAAAGTTAGGACTATATATTGGTTAGAATCCATTCTAAAGGGTTTCAAAGCTATATTTAGACTATTATACTAATATATTGAACTTTGGTTACTCCTTGGTCACCAATTTGGTCTACATTTCTTTAAATTCCCATTTGTACCAAAACGCGACGATTTTCTTCCCAAAGTTTCAACACTAAAGTTAGGACTATATATTGGTTAAAATTCATTCTAAAGGGTTTCAAAGCTATATTTAGACTATTATACTAATATAATGGACTTTGGTTACTCCTTGGTCACCAATTTGGTCTACATTTCTTCAAATTCCCATTTGTACCAAAACGGGACGATTTTCTTCCCAAAGTTTCAAAACTATAGTTTGGACTATATATTGGTTAGACTCCATTCTAAAAGGGTTTTTTTTGCAATATTTAGACTATTATACTAATATATTGAACTTTGGTTACTTCTTGGTCACCAATTTTGTCTACATTTCTTCAAATTCCCATTTGTACCAAAAATGCGACGATTTTCTTCCAAAAGTTTCAAAACTAAAGTTAGGACTATATATTGGTTATAATCCATTCCAAAGGGGTTCAAAACTATATTTAGACTATTATACTAATATATTGAACTTTGGTTACTCCTTGGTCACCAATTTGGTCTAAATTTCTTCAAATTCCCATTTATACCGAAACGGGACGATTTTCTTCTTTAATTTCAAAACTATAGTTAGGACTATATATTGGTTATAATCCATTCCAAAGGGGTTCAAAACTATATTTAGACTATTATACTAATATATTGAACTTTGGTTACTCCTTGGTCACCAATTTGGTCTAAATTTCTTCAAATTCCCATTTATACCGAAACAGGACGATTTTCTTCTTTAATTTCAAAACTATAGTTAGGACTATATATTGGTTAGAATCCATTCTAAAGGGTTTCAAAGCTATATTTAGACTATTATACTAATATATTGAACTTTGGTTACTCCTTGGTCACCAATTTGGTCTACATTTCTTCAAATTCCCATTTGTACAAAAACGCGACGATTTTCTTCCCAAAGTTTCAATACTAAAGTTAGGACTATATATTGGTTAAAATTCATTCTAAAGGGTTTCAAAGCTATATTTAGACTATTATACTAATATAATGAACTTTGGTTACTCCTTGGTCACCAATTTGGTCTACATTTCTTCAAATTCCCATTTGTACCAAAACGGGACGATTTTCTTCCCAAAGTTTCAAAACTATAGTTTGGACTATATATTGGTTAGAATCCATTCTAAAAGGGTTTTTTTTGCAATATTTAGACTATTATACTAATATATTGAACTTTGGTTACTTCTTGGTCACCAATTTGGTCTACATTTCTTCAAATTCCCATTTGTACCAAAACGGGACGATTTTCTTCCCAAAGTTTCAAAACTATAGTTTGGACTATATATTGGTTAGAATCCATTCTAAAGGGGTTCAAAGCTATATTTAGACTATTATACTAATATATTGAACTTTGGTTACTCCTTGGTCACCAATTTGGTCTAAATTTCTTCAAATTCCCATTTATACCGAAACGGGACGATTTTCTTCTTTAATTTCAAAACTATAGTTAGGACTATATATTGGTTAGAATCCATTCTAAAGGGTTTCAAAGCTATATTTAGACTATTATACTAATATATTGAACTTTGGTTACTCCTTGGTGACCAATTTGGTTTACATTTCATCAAATTCCCATTTGTACCAAAACGGGACAATTTTCTTCTTAAAGTTTCAAAACTATAGTTAGGACTATATATTGGTTAGAATCCATTCTAAAGGGGTTCAAAGCTATATTTAGACTATTATACTAATATAATGAACTTTGGTTACTCCTTGGTCACCAATTTGGTCTACATTTCTACAAATTCCCATTTGTACCAAAACGGGACGATTTTCTTCCCAAAGTTTCAAAACTATAGTTTGGACTATATATTGGTTAGAATCCATTCTAAAAGGGTTTTTTTTGCAATATTTAGACTATTATACTAATATATTGAACTTTGGTTACTTCTTGGTCACCAATTTGGTCTACATTTCTTCAAATTCCCATTTGTACCAAAACGGGACGATTTTCTTCCCAAAGTTTCAAAACTATAGTTTGGACTATATATTGGTTAGAATCCATTCTAAAGGGGTTCAAAGCTATATTTAGACTATTATACTAATATATTGAACTTTGGTTACTCCTTGGTCACCAATTTGGTCTAAATTTCTTCAAATTCCCATTTATACCGAAACGGGACCATTTTCTTCTTTAATTTCAAAACTATAGTTAGGACTATATATTGGTTAGAATCCATTCTAAAGGGGTTCAAAGCTATATTTAAACTATTATACTAATATAATGAACTTTGGTTACTCCTTGGTGACCAATTTGGTCTACATTTCTTCAAATTCCCATTTGTACCAAAACGGGACGATTTTCTTCCCAAAGTTTCAAAACTATAGTTTGGACTATATATTGGTTAGAATCCATTCTAAAGGGGTTCAAAGCTATATTTAGACTATTATACTAATATATTGATCTTTTGTTACTCCTTGGTCACCAATTTGGTTTACATTTCATCAAATTCCCATTTGTACCAAAACGCGATGATTTTCTTCCAAAAGTTTCAACACTAAAGTTAGGACTATATATTGGTTAGAATCCATTCTAAAGGGTTTCAAAGCTATATTTAGACTATTATACTAATATATTGAACTTTGGTTACTCCTTGGTGACCAATTTGGTTTACATTTCATCAAATTCCCATTTGTACCAAAACGGGACAATTTTCTTCTTAAAGTTTCAAAACTATAGTTAGGACTATATATTGGTTAGAATCCATTCTAAAGGGGTTCAAAGCTATATTTAGACTATTATACTAATATAATGAACTTTGGTTACTCCTTGGTCACCAATTTGGTCTACATTTCTACAAATTCCCATTTGTACCAAAACGGGACGATTTTCTTCCCAAAGTTTCAAAACTATAGTTTGGACTATATATTGGTTAGAATCCATTCTAAAGGGGTTCAAAGCTATATTTAGACTATTATACTAATATATTGATCTTTGGTTACTCCTTGGTCACCAATTTGGTGTACATTTCATCAAATTCCCATTTGTACCAAAACGCGATGATTTTCTTCCAAAAGTTTCAACACTAAAGTTAGGACTATATATTGGTTAGAATCCATTCTAAAGGGTTTCAAAGCTATATTTAGACTATTATACTAATATATTGAACTTTGGTTACTCCTTGGTCACCAATTTGGTTTACATTTCTTCAAATTCCCATTTGTACCAAAACGGGACGATTTTCTTCCCAAAGTTTCAAAACTATAGTTTGGACTATATATTGGTTAGAATCCATTCTAAAAGGGTTTTTTTTGCTATATTTAGACTATTATACTAATATATTGAACTTTGGTTACTTCTTGGTCACCAATTTTGTCTACATTTCTTCAAATTCCCATTTGTACCAAAAATGCGACGATTTTCTTCAAAAAGTTTCAAAACTAAAGTTAGGACTATATATTGGTTATAATCCATTCCAAAGGGGTTCAAAACTATATTTAGACTATTATACTAATATATTGAACTTTGGTTACTCCTTGGTCACCAATTTGGTCTAAATTTCTTCAAATTCCCATTTATACCGAAACGGGACGATTTTCTTCTTTAATTTCAAAACTATAGTTAGGACTATATATTGGTTAGAATCCATTCTAATGGGGTTCAAAGCTATATTTAAACTATTATACTAATATAATGAACTTTGGTTACTCCTTGGTGACCAATTTGGTCTACATTTCTTCAAATTCCCATTTGTACCAAAACGGGACGATTTTCTTCCCAAAGTTTCAAAACTATAGTTTGGACTATATATTGGTTAGAATCCATTCTAAAAGGGTTTTTTTTGCAATATTTAGACTATTATACTAATATATTGAGCTTTGGTTACTCCTTGGTCACCAATTTGGTCTACATTTCTTCAAATTCCCATTTGTACCAAAACGGGACAATTTTCTTCTTAAAGTTTCAAAACTATAGTTAGGACTATATATTGGTTAGAATCCATTCTAAAGGGGTTCAAAGCTATATTTAGACTATTATACTAATATAATGAACTTTGGTTACTCCTTGGTCACCCATTTGGTCTACATTTCTTCAAATTCCCATTTGTACCAAAACGGGACGATTTTCTTCCCAAAGTTTCAAAACTATAGTTTGGACTATAAATTGGTTAGAATCCATTCTAAAGGGGTTCAAAGCTATATTTAGACTATTATACTAATATAATGAACTTTGGTTACTCCTTGGTCACCAATTTGGTCTACATTTCTACAAATTCCCATTTGTACCAAAACGGGACGATTTTCTTCCCAAAGTTTCAAAACTATAGTTTGGACTATATATTGGTTAGAATCCATTCTAAAGGGGTTCAAAGCTATATTTAGACTATTATACTAATATATTGAACTTTGGTTACTTCTTGGTCACCAATTTTGTCTACATTTCTTCAAATTCCCATTTGTACCAAAAATGCGACGATTTTCTTCCAAAAGTTTCAAAACTAAAGTTAGGACTATATATTGGTTATAATCCATTCCAAAGGGGTTCAAAACTATATTTAGACTATTATACTAATATATTGAACTTTGGTTACTCCTTGGTCACCAATTTGGTCTAAATTTCTTCAAATTCCCATTTATACCGAAACGGGACAATTTTCTTCTTAAAGTTTCAAAACTATAGTTAGGACTATATATTGGTTAGAATCCATTCTAAAGGGGTTCAAAGCTATATTTAGACTATTATACTAATATATTGATCTTTGGTTACTCCTTGGTCACCAATTTGGTTTACATTTCATCAAATTCCCATTTGTACCAAAACGCGATGATTTTCTTCCAAAAGTTTCAACACTAAAGTTAGGACTATATATTGGTTAGAATCCATTCTAAAGGGTTTCAAAGCTATATTTAGACTATTATACTAATATATTGATCTTTGGTTACTCCTTGGTCACCAATTTGGTTTACATTTCATCAAATTCCCATTTGTACCAAAACGGGACAATTTTCTTCTTAAAGTTTCAAAACTATAGTTAGGACTATATATTGGTTAGAATCCATTCTAAAGGGGTTCAAAGCTATATTTAGACTATTATACTAATATAATGAACTTTGGTTACTCCTTGGTCACCAATTTGGTCTACATTTCTTCAAATTCCCATTTGTACCAAAACGGGACGATTTTCTTCCCAAAGTTTCAAAACTATAGTTTGGACTATATATTGGTTAGAATCCATTCTAAAGGGGTTCAAAGCTATATTTAGACTATTATACTAATATATTGATCTTTGGTTACTCCTTGGTCACCAATTTGGTTTACATTTCATCAAATTCCCATTTGTACCAAAACGCGATGATTTTCTTCCAAAAGTTTCAACACTAAAGTTAGGACTATATATTGGTTAGAATCCATTCTAAAGGGTTTCAAAGCTATATTTAGACTATTATACTAATATATTGAACTTTGGTTACTCCTTGGTCACCAATTTGGTCTACATTTCTTTAAATTCCCATTTGTACCAAAACGCGACGATTTTCTTCCCAAAGTTTCAACACTAAAGTTAGGACTATATATTGGTTAAAATTCATTCTAAAGGGTTTCAAAGCTATATTTAGACTATTATACTAATATAATGGACTTTGGTTACTCCTTGGTCACCAATTTGGTCTACATTTCTTCAAATTCCCATTTGTACCAAAACGGGACGATTTTCTTCCCAAAGTTTCAAAACTATAGTTTGGACTATATATTGGTTAGACTCCATTCTAAAAGGGTTTTTTTTGCAATATTTAGACTATTATACTAATATATTGAACTTTGGTTACTTCTTGGTCACCAATTTTGTCTACATTTCTTCAAATTCCCATTTGTACCAAAAATGCGACGATTTTCTTCCAAAAGTTTCAAAACTAAAGTTAGGACTATATATTGGTTATAATCCATTCTAAAGGGGTTCAAAGCTATATTTAGACTATTATACTAATATATTGAACTTTGGTTACTCCTTGGTCACCAATTTGGTCTAAATTTCTTCAAATTCCCATTTGTACCAAAAATGCGACGATTTTCTTCAAAAAGTTTCAAAACTAAAGTTAGGACTATATATTGGTTATAATCCATTCCAAAGGGGTTCAAAACTATATTTAGACTATTATACTAATATATTGAACTTTGGTTACTCCTTGGTCACCAATTTGGTCTAAATTTCTTCAAATTCCCATTTATACCGAAACGGGACGATTTTCTTCTTTAATTTCAAAACTATAGTTAGGACTATATATTGGTTAGAATCCATTCTAATGGGGTTCAAAGCTATATTTAAACTATTATACTAATATAATGAACTTTGGTTACTCCTTGGTGACCAATTTGGTCTACATTTCTTCAAATTCCCATTTGTACCAAAACGGGACGATTTTCTTCCCAAAGTTTCAAAACTATAGTTTGGACTATAAATTGGTTTGAATCCATTCTAAAGGGGTTCAAAGCTATATTTAGACTATTTACTAATATATTGAACTTTGGTTACTCCTTGGTCACCAATTTGGTCTACATTTCTTCAAATTCCCATTTGTACCAAAACGGGACAATTTTCTTCTTAAAGTTTCAAAACTATAGTTAGGACTATATATTGGTTAGAATCCATTCTAAAGGGGTTCAAAGCTATATTTAGACTATTATACTAATATATTGATCTTTGGTTACTCCTTGGTCACCAATTTGGTTTACATTTCATCAAATTCCCATTTGTACCAAAACGCGATGATTTTCTTCCAAAAGTTTCAACACTAAAGTTAGGACTATATATTGGTTAGAATCCATTCTAAAGGGTTTCAAAGCTATATTTAGACTATTATACTAATATATTGATCTTTGGTTACTCCTTGGTCACCAATTTGGTTTACATTTCATCAAATTCCCATTTGTACCAAAACGGGACAATTTTCTTCTTAAAGTTTCAAAACTATAGTTAGGACTATATATTGGTTAGAATCCATTCTAAAGGGGTTCAAAGCTATATTTAGACTATTATACTAATATAATGAACTTTGGTTACTCCTTGGTCACCAATTTGGTCTACATTTCTTCAAATTCCCATTTGTACCAAAACGGGACGATTTTCTTCCCAAAGTTTCAAAACTATAGTTTGGACTATATATTGGTTAGAATCCATTCTAAAGGGGTTCAAAGCTATATTTAGACTATTATACTAATATATTGATCTTTGGTTACTCCTTGGTCACCAATTTGGTTTACATTTCATCAAATTCCCATTTGTACCAAAACGCGATGATTTTCTTCCAAAAGTTTCAACACTAAAGTTAGGACTATATATTGGTTAGAATCCATTCTAAAGGGTTTCAAAGCTATATTTAGACTATTATACTAATATATTGAACTTTGGTTACTCCTTGGTCACCAATTTGGTCTACATTTCTTTAAATTCCCATTTGTACCAAAACGCGACGATTTTCTTCCCAAAGTTTCAACACTAAAGTTAGGACTATATATTGGTTAAAATTCATTCTAAAGGGTTTCAAAGCTATATTTAGACTATTATACTAATATAATGGACTTTGGTTACTCCTTGGTCACCAATTTGGTCTACATTTCTTCAAATTCCCATTTGTACCAAAACGGGACGATTTTCTTCCCAAAGTTTCAAAACTATAGTTTGGACTATATATTGGTTAGACTCCATTCTAAAAGGGTTTTTTTTGCAATATTTAGACTATTATACTAATATATTGAACTTTGGTTACTTCTTGGTCACCAATTTTGTCTACATTTCTTCAAATTCCCATTTGTACCAAAAATGCGACGATTTTCTTCCAAAAGTTTCAAAACTAAAGTTAGGACTATATATTGGTTATAATCCATTCCAAAGGGGTTCAAAACTATATTTAGACTATTATACTAATATATTGAACTTTGGTTACTCCTTGGTCACCAATTTGGTCTAAATTTCTTCAAATTCCCATTTATACCGAAACGGGACGATTTTCTTCTTTAATTTCAAAACTATAGTTAGGACTATATATTGGTTATAATCCATTCCAAAGGGGTTCAAAACTATATTTAGACTATTATACTAATATATTGAACTTTGGTTACTCCTTGGTCACCAATTTGGTCTAAATTTCTTCAAATTCCCATTTATACCGAAACAGGACGATTTTCTTCTTTAATTTCAAAACTATAGTTAGGACTATATATTGGTTAGAATCCATTCTAAAGGGTTTCAAAGCTATATTTAGACTATTATACTAATATATTGAACTTTGGTTACTCCTTGGTCACCAATTTGGTCTACATTTCTTCAAATTCCCATTTGTACAAAAACGCGACGATTTTCTTCCCAAAGTTTCAATACTAAAGTTAGGACTATATATTGGTTAAAATTCATTCTAAAGGGTTTCAAAGCTATATTTAGACTATTATACTAATATAATGAACTTTGGTTACTCCTTGGTCACCAATTTGGTCTACATTTCTTCAAATTCCCATTTGTACCAAAACGGGACGATTTTCTTCCCAAAGTTTCAAAACTATAGTTTGGACTATATATTGGTTAGAATCCATTCTAAAAGGGTTTTTTTTGCAATATTTAGACTATTATACTAATATATTGAACTTTGGTTACTTCTTGGTCACCAATTTGGTCTACATTTCTTCAAATTCCCATTTGTACCAAAACGGGACGATTTTCTTCCCAAAGTTTCAAAACTATAGTTTGGACTATATATTGGTTAGAATCCATTCTAAAGGGGTTCAAAGCTATATTTAGACTATTATACTAATATATTGAACTTTGGTTACTCCTTGGTCACCAATTTGGTCTAAATTTCTTCAAATTCCCATTTATACCGAAACGGGACGATTTTCTTCTTTAATTTCAAAACTATAGTTAGGACTATATATTGGTTAGAATCCATTCTAAAGGGTTTCAAAGCTATATTTAGACTATTATACTAATATATTGAACTTTGGTTACTCCTTGGTGACCAATTTGGTTTACATTTCATCAAATTCCCATTTGTACCAAAACGGGACAATTTTCTTCTTAAAGTTTCAAAACTATAGTTAGGACTATATATTGGTTAGAATCCATTCTAAAGGGGTTCAAAGCTATATTTAGACTATTATACTAATATAATGAACTTTGGTTACTCCTTGGTCACCAATTTGGTCTACATTTCTACAAATTCCCATTTGTACCAAAACGGGACGATTTTCTTCCCAAAGTTTCAAAACTATAGTTTGGACTATATATTGGTTAGAATCCATTCTAAAAGGGTTTTTTTTGCAATATTTAGACTATTATACTAATATATTGAACTTTGGTTACTTCTTGGTCACCAATTTGGTCTACATTTCTTCAAATTCCCATTTGTACCAAAACGGGACGATTTTCTTCCCAAAGTTTCAAAACTATAGTTTGGACTATATATTGGTTAGAATCCATTCTAAAGGGGTTCAAAGCTATATTTAGACTATTATACTAATATATTGAACTTTGGTTACTCCTTGGTCACCAATTTGGTCTAAATTTCTTCAAATTCCCATTTATACCGAAACGGGACCATTTTCTTCTTTAATTTCAAAACTATAGTTAGGACTATATATTGGTTAGAATCCATTCTAAAGGGGTTCAAAGCTATATTTAAACTATTATACTAATATAATGAACTTTGGTTACTCCTTGGTGACCAATTTGGTCTACATTTCTTCAAATTCCCATTTGTACCAAAACGGGACGATTTTCTTCCCAAAGTTTCAAAACTATAGTTTGGACTATATATTGGTTAGAATCCATTCTAAAGGGGTTCAAAGCTATATTTAGACTATTATACTAATATATTGATCTTTTGTTACTCCTTGGTCACCAATTTGGTTTACATTTCATCAAATTCCCATTTGTACCAAAACGCGATGATTTTCTTCCAAAAGTTTCAACACTAAAGTTAGGACTATATATTGGTTAGAATCCATTCTAAAGGGTTTCAAAGCTATATTTAGACTATTATACTAATATATTGAACTTTGGTTACTCCTTGGTGACCAATTTGGTTTACATTTCATCAAATTCCCATTTGTACCAAAACGGGACAATTTTCTTCTTAAAGTTTCAAAACTATAGTTAGGACTATATATTGGTTAGAATCCATTCTAAAGGGGTTCAAAGCTATATTTAGACTATTATACTAATATAATGAACTTTGGTTACTCCTTGGTCACCAATTTGGTCTACATTTCTACAAATTCCCATTTGTACCAAAACGGGACGATTTTCTTCCCAAAGTTTCAAAACTATAGTTTGGACTATATATTGGTTAGAATCCATTCTAAAGGGGTTCAAAGCTATATTTAGACTATTATACTAATATATTGATCTTTGGTTACTCCTTGGTCACCAATTTGGTGTACATTTCATCAAATTCCCATTTGTACCAAAACGCGATGATTTTCTTCCAAAAGTTTCAACACTAAAGTTAGGACTATATATTGGTTAGAATCCATTCTAAAGGGTTTCAAAGCTATATTTAGACTATTATACTAATATATTGAACTTTGGTTACTCCTTGGTCACCAATTTGGTTTACATTTCTTCAAATTCCCATTTGTACCAAAACGGGACGATTTTCTTCCCAAAGTTTCAAAACTATAGTTTGGACTATATATTGGTTAGAATCCATTCTAAAAGGGTTTTTTTTGCTATATTTAGACTATTATACTAATATATTGAACTTTGGTTACTTCTTGGTCACCAATTTTGTCTACATTTCTTCAAATTCCCATTTGTACCAAAAATGCGACGATTTTCTTCAAAAAGTTTCAAAACTAAAGTTAGGACTATATATTGGTTATAATCCATTCCAAAGGGGTTCAAAACTATATTTAGACTATTATACTAATATATTGAACTTTGGTTACTCCTTGGTCACCAATTTGGTCTAAATTTCTTCAAATTCCCATTTATACCGAAACGGGACGATTTTCTTCTTTAATTTCAAAACTATAGTTAGGACTATATATTGGTTAGAATCCATTCTAATGGGGTTCAAAGCTATATTTAAACTATTATACTAATATAATGAACTTTGGTTACTCCTTGGTGACCAATTTGGTCTACATTTCTTCAAATTCCCATTTGTACCAAAACGGGACGATTTTCTTCCCAAAGTTTCAAAACTATAGTTTGGACTATATATTGGTTAGAATCCATTCTAAAAGGGTTTTTTTTGCAATATTTAGACTATTATACTAATATATTGAGCTTTGGTTACTCCTTGGTCACCAATTTGGTCTACATTTCTTCAAATTCCCATTTGTACCAAAACGGGACAATTTTCTTCTTAAAGTTTCAAAACTATAGTTAGGACTATATATTGGTTAGAATCCATTCTAAAGGGGTTCAAAGCTATATTTAGACTATTATACTAATATAATGAACTTTGGTTACTCCTTGGTCACCCATTTGGTCTACATTTCTTCAAATTCCCATTTGTACCAAAACGGGACGATTTTCTTCCCAAAGTTTCAAAACTATAGTTTGGACTATAAATTGGTTAGAATCCATTCTAAAGGGGTTCAAAGCTATATTTAGACTATTTACTAATATATTGAACTTTGGTTACTCCTTGGTCACCAATTTGGTTTACATTTCATCAAATTCCCATTTGTACCAAAACGGGACAATTTTCTTCTTAAAGTTTCAAAACTATAGTTAGGACTATATATTGGTTAGAATCCATTCTAAAGGGGTTCAAAGCTATATTTAGACTATTATACTAATATAATGAACTTTGGTTACTCCTTGGTCACCAATTTGGTCTACATTTCTTCAAATTCCCATTTGTACCAAAACGGGACAATTTTCTTCTTAAAGTTTCAAAACTATAGTTAGGACTATATATTGGTTAGAATCCATTCTAAAGGGGTTCAAAGCTATATTTAGACTATTATACTAATATAATGAACTTTGGTTACTCCTTGGTCACCAATTTGGTCTACATTTCTTCAAATTCCCATTTGTACCAAAACGGGACGATTTTCTTCCCAAAGTTTCAAAACTATAGTTTGGACTATATATTGGTTAGAATCCATTCTAAAGGGGTTCAAAGCTATATTTAGACTATTATACTAATATATTGATCTTTGGTTACTCCTTGGTCACCAATTTGGTTTAAATTTCATCAAATTCCCATTTGTACCAAAAAGCGATGATTTTCTTCCAAAAGTTTCAACACTAAAGTTAGGACTATATATTGGTTAGAATCCATTCTAAAGGGTTTCAAAGCTATATTTAGACTATTATACTAATATATTGAACTTTGGTTACTCCTTGGTCACCAATTTGGTCTACATTTCTTTAAATTCCCATTTGTACCAAAACGCGACGATTTTCTTCCCAAAGTTTCAACACTAAAGTTAGGACTATATATTGGTTAAAATTCATTCTAAAGGGTTTCAAAGCTATATTTAGACTATTATACTAATATAATGGACTTTGGTTACTCCTTGGTCACCAATTTGGTCTACATTTCTTCAAATTCCCATTTGTACCAAAACGGGACGATTTTCTTCCCAAAGTTTCAAAACTATAGTTTGGACTATATATTGGTTAGAATCCATTCTAAAAGGGTTTTTTTTGCTATATTTAGACTATTATACTAATATATTGAACTTTGGTTACTTCTTGGTCACCAATTTTGTCTACATTTCTTCAAATTCCCATTTGTACCAAAAATGCGACGATTTTCTTCAAAAAGTTTCAAAACTAAAGTTAGGACTATATATTGGTTATAATCCATTCCAAAGGGGTTCAAAACTATATTTAGACTATTATACTAATATATTGAACTTTGGTTACTCCTTGGTCACCAATTTGGTCTAAATTTCTTCAAATTCCCATTTATACCGAAACGGGACGATTTTCTTCTTTAATTTCAAAACTATAGTTAGGACTATATATTGGTTATAATCCATTCCAAAGGGGTTCAAAACTATATTTAGACTATTATACTAATATATTGAACTTTGGTTACTCCTTGGTGACCAATTTGGTTTACATTTCATCAAATTCCCATTTGTACCAAAACGGGACAATTTTCTTCTTAAAGTTTCAAAACTATAGTTAGGACTATATATTGGTTAGAATCCATTCTAAAGGGGTTCAAAGCTATATTTAGACTATTATACTAATATAATGAACTTTGGTTACTCCTTGGTCACCAATTTGGTCTACATTTCTACAAATTCCCATTTGTACCAAAACGGGACGATTTTCTTCCCAAAGTTTCAAAACTATAGTTTGGACTATATATTGGTTAGAATCCATTCTAAAGGGGTTCAAAGCTATATTTAGACTATTATACTAATATATTGATCTTTGGTTACTCCTTGGTCACCAATTTGGTGTACATTTCATCAAATTCCCATTTGTACCAAAACGCGATGATTTTCTTCCAAAAGTTTCAACACTAAAGTTAGGACTATATATTGGTTAGAATCCATTCTAAAGGGTTTCAAAGCTATATTTAGACTATTATACTAATATATTGAACTTTGGTTACTCCTTGGTCACCAATTTGGTTTACATTTCTTCAAATTCCCATTTGTACCAAAACGGGACGATTTTCTTCCCAAAGTTTCAAAACTATAGTTTGGACTATATATTGGTTAGAATCCATTCTAAAAGGGTTTTTTTTGCTATATTTAGACTATTATACTAATATATTGAACTTTGGTTACTTCTTGGTCACCAATTTTGTCTACATTTCTTCAAATTCCCATTTGTACCAAAAATGCGACGATTTTCTTCAAAAAGTTTCAAAACTAAAGTTAGGACTATATATTGGTTATAATCCATTCCAAAGGGGTTCAAAACTATATTTAGACTATTATACTAATATATTGAACTTTGGTTACTCCTTGGTCACCAATTTGGTCTAAATTTCTTCAAATTCCCATTTATACCGAAACGGGACGATTTTCTTCTTTAATTTCAAAACTATAGTTAGGACTATATATTGGTTAGAATCCATTCTAATGGGGTTCAAAGCTATATTTAAACTATTATACTAATATAATGAACTTTGGTTACTCCTTGGTGACCAATTTGGTCTACATTTCTTCAAATTCCCATTTGTACTAAAACGGGACGATTTTCTTCCCAAAGTTTCAAAACTATAGTTTGGACTATAAATTGGTTTGAATCCATTCTAAAGGGGTTCAAAGCTATATTTAGACTATTTACTAATATATTGAACTTTGGTTACTCCTTGGTCACCAATTTGGTCTACATTTCTTCAAATTCCCATTTGTACCAAAACGGGACAATTTTCTTCTTAAAGTTTCAAAACTATAGTTAGGACTATATATTGGTTAGAATCCATTCTAAAGGGGTTCAAAGCTATATTTAGACTATTATACTAATATATTGATTTTTGGTTACTCCTTGGTCACCAATTTGGTTTACATTTCATCAAATTCCCATTTGTACCAAAACGCGATGATTTTCTTCCAAAAGTTTCAACACTAAAGTTAGGACTATATATTGGTTAGAATCCATTCTAAAGGGTTTCAAAGCTATATTTAGACTATTATACTAATATATTGATCTTTGGTTACTCCTTGGTCACCAATTTGGTTTACATTTCATCAAATTCCCATTTGTACCAAAACGGGACAATTTTCTTCTTAAAGTTTCAAAACTATAGTTAGGACTATATATTGGTTAGAATCCATTCTAAAGGGGTTAAAAGCTATATTTAGACTATTATACTAATATAATGAACTTTGGTTACTCCTTGGTCACCAATTCGGTCTACATTTCTTCAAATTCCCATTTGTACCAAAACGGGACGATTTTCTTCCCAAAGTTTCAAAACTATAGTTTGGACTATATATTGGTTAGAATCCATTCTAAAGGGGTTCAAAGCTATATTTAGACTATTATACTAATATATTGATCTTTGGTTACTCCTTGGTCACCAATTTGGTTTACATTTCATCAAATTCCCATTTGTACCAAAACGCGATGATTTTCTTCCAAAAGTTTCAACACTAAAGTTAGGACTATATATTGGTTAGAATCCATTCTAAAGGGTTTCAAAGCTATATTTAGACTATTATACTAATATATTGAACTTTGGTTACTCCTTGGTCACCAATTTGGTCTACATTTCTTTAAATTCCCATTTGTACCAAAACGCGACGATTTTCTTCCCAAAGTTTCAACACTAAAGGTAGGACTATATATTGGTTAAAATTCATTCTAAAGGGTTTCAAAGCTATATTTAGACTATTATACTAATATAATGGACTTTGGTTACTCCTTGGTCACCAATTTGGTCTACATTTCTTCAAATTCCCATTTGTACCAAAACGGGACGATTTTCTTCCCAAAGTTTCAAAACTATAGTTTGGACTATATATTGGTTAGACTCCATTCTAAAAGGGTTTTTTTTGCAATATTTAGACTATTATACTAATATATTGAACTTTGGTTACTTCTTGGTCACCAATTTTGTCTACATTTCTTCAAATTCCCATTTGTACCAAAAATGCGACGATTTTCTTCCAAAAGTTTCAAAACTAAAGTTAGGACTATATATTGGTTATAATCCATTCCAAAGGGGTTCAAAACTATATTTAGACTATTATACTAATATATTGAACTTTGGTTACTCCTTGGTCACCAATTTGGTCTAAATTTCTTCAAATTCCCATTTATACCGAAACGGGACGATTTTCTTCTTTAATTTCAAAACTATAGTTAGGACTATATATTGGTTATAATCCATTCCAAAGGGGTTCAAAACTATATTTAGACTATTATACTAATATATTGAACTTTGGTTACTCCTTGGTCACCAATTTGGTCTAAATTTCTTCAAATTCCCATTTATACCGAAACAGGACGATTTTCTTCTTTAATTTCAAAACTATAGTTAGGACTATATATTGGTTAGAATCCATTCTAAAGGGTTTCAAAGCTATATTTAGACTATTATACTAATATATTGAACTTTGGTTACTCCTTGGTCACCAATTTGGTCTACATTTCTTCAAATTCCAATTTGTACAAAAACGCGACGATTTTCTTCCCAAAGTTTCAATACTAAAGTTAGGACTATATATTGGTTAAAATTCATTCTAAAGGGTTTCAAAGCTATATTTAGACTATTATACTAATATAATGAACTTTGGTTACTCCTTGGTCACCAATTTGGTCTACATTTCTTCAAATTCCCATTTGTACCAAAACGGGACGATTTTCTTCCCAAAGTTTCAAAACTATAGTTTGGACTATATATTGGTTAGAATCCATTCTAAAAGGGTTTTTTTTGCAATATTTAGACTATTATACTAATATATTGAACTTTGGTTACTTCTTGGTCACCAATTTGGTCTACATTTCTTCAAATTCCCATTTGTACCAAAACGGGACGATTTTCTTCCCAAAGTTTCAAAACTATAGTTTGGACTATATATTGGTTAGAATCCATTCTAAAGGGGTTCAAAGCTATATTTAGACTATTATACTAATATATTGAACTTTGGTTACTCCTTGGTCACCAATTTGGTCTAAATTTCTTCAAATTCCCATTTATACCGAAACGGGACGATTTTCTTCTTTAATTTCAAAACTATAGTTAGGACTATATATTGGTTAGAATCCATTCTAAAGGGTTTCAAAGCTATATTTAGACTATTATACTAATATATTGAACTTTGGTTACTCCTTGGTGACCAATTTGGTTTACATTTCATCAAATTCCCATTTGTACCAAAACGGGACAATTTTCTTCTTAAAGTTTCAAAACTATAGTTAGGACTATATATTGGTTAGAATCCATTCTAAAGGGGTTCAAAGCTATATTTAGACTATTATACTAATATAATGAACTTTGGTTACTCCTTGGTCACCAATTTGGTCTACATTTCTACAAATTCCCATTTGTACCAAAACGGGACGATTTTCTTCCCAAAGTTTCAAAACTATAGTTTGGACTATATATTGGTTAGAATCCATTCTAAAAGGGTTTTTTTTGCAATATTTAGACTATTATACTAATATATTGAACTTTGGTTACTTCTTGGTCACCAATTTGGTCTACATTTCTTCAAATTCCCATTTGTACCAAAACGGGACGATTTTCTTCCCAAAGTTTCAAAACTATAGTTTGGACTATATATTGGTTAGAATCCATTCTAAAGGGGTTCAAAGCTATATTTAGACTATTATACTAATATATTGAACTTTGGTTACTCCTTGGTCACCAATTTGGTCTAAATTTCTTCAAATTCCCATTTATACCGAAACGGGACCATTTTCTTCTTTAATTTCAAAACTATAGTTAGGACTATATATTGGTTAGAATCCATTCTAAAGGGGTTCAAAGCTATATTTAAACTATTATACTAATATAATGAACTTTGGTTACTCCTTGGTGACCAATTTGGTCTACATTTCTTCAAATTCCCATTTGTACCAAAACGGGACGATTTTCTTCCCAAAGTTTCAAAACTATAGTTTGGACTATATATTGGTTAGAATCCATTCTAAAGGGGTTCAAAGCTATATTTAGACTATTATAGTAATATATTGATCTTTTGTTACTCCTTGGTCACCAATTTGGTTTACATTTCATCAAATTCCCATTTGTACCTAAACGCGATGATTTTCTTCCAAAAGTTTCAACACTAAAGTTAGGACTATATATTGGTTAGAATCCATTCTAAAGGGTTTCAAAGCTATATTTAGACTATTATACTAATATATTGAACTTTGGTTACTCCTTGGTGACCAATTTGGTTTACATTTCATCAAATTCCCATTTGTACCAAAACGGGACAATTTTCTTCTTAAAGTTTCAAAACTATAGTTAGGACTATATATTGGTTAGAATCCATTCTAAAGGGGTTCAAAGCTATATTTAGACTATTATACTAATATAATGAACTTTGGTTACTCCTTGGTCACCAATTTGGTCTACATTTCTACAAATTCCCATTTGTACCAAAACGGGACGATTTTCTTCCCAAAGTTTCAAAACTATAGTTTGGACTATATATTGGTTAGAATCCATTCTAAAGGGGTTCAAAGCTATATTTAGACTATTATACTAATATATTGATCTTTGGTTACTCCTTGGTCACCAATTTGGTGTACATTTCATCAAATTCCCATTTGTACCAAAACGCGATGATTTTCTTCCAAAAGTTTCAACACTAAAGTTAGGACTATATATTGGTTAGAATCCATTCTAAAGGGTTTCAAAGCTATATTTAGACTATTATACTAATATATTGAACTTTGGTTACTCCTTGGTCACCAATTTGGTTTACATTTCTTCAAATTCCCATTTGTACCAAAACGGGACGATTTTCTTCCCAAAGTTTCAAAACTATAGTTTGGACTATATATTGGTTAGAATCCATTCTAAAAGGGTTTTTTTTGCTATATTTAGACTATTATACTAATATATTGAACTTTGGTTACTTCTTGGTCACCAATTTTGTCTACATTTCTTCAAATTCCCATTTGTACCAAAAATGCGACGATTTTCTTCAAAAAGTTTCAAAACTAAAGTTAGGACTATATATTGGTTATAATCCATTCCAAAGGGGTTCAAAACTATATTTAGACTATTATACTAATATATTGAACTTTGGTTACTCCTTGGTCACCAATTTGGTCTAAATTTCTTCAAATTCCCATTTATACCGAAACGGGCCGATTTTCTTCTTTAATTTCAAAACTATAGTTAGGACTATATATTGGTTAGAATCCATTCTAATGGGGTTCAAAGCTATATTTAAACTATTATACTAATATAATGAACTTTGGTTACTCCTTGGTGACCAATTTGGTCTACATTTCTTCAAATTCCCATTTGTACCAAAACGGGACGATTTTCTTCCCAAAGTTTCAAAACTATAGTTTGGACTATAAATTGGTTAGAATCCATTCTAAAGGGGTTCAAAGCTATATTTAGACTATTTACTAATATATTGAACTTTGGTTACTCCTTGGTCACCAATTTGGTCTACATTTCTTCAAATTTCCATTTGTACCAAAACGGGACAATTTTCTTCTTAAAGTTTCAAAACTATAGTTAGGACTATATATTGGTTAGAATCCATTCTAAAGGGGTTCAAAGCTATATTTAGACTATTATACTAATATATTGATCTTTGGTTACTCCTTGGTCACCAATTTGGTTTACATTTCATCAAATTCCCATTTGTACCAAAACGCGATGATTTTCTTCCAAAAGTTTCAACACTAAAGTTAGGACTATATATTGGTTAGAATCCATTCTAAAGGGTTTCAAAGCTATATTTAGACTATTATACTAATATATTGATCTTTGGTTACTCCTTGGTCACCAATTTGGTCTACATTTCTTCAAATTCCCATTTGTACCAAAACGGGACGATTTTCTTCCCAAAGTTTCAAAACTATAGTTTGGACTATATATTGGTTAGAATCCATTCTAAAGGGGTTCAAAGCTATATTTAGACTATTATACTAATATATTGAACTTTGGTTACTCCTTGGTCACCAATTTGGTCTAAATTTCTTCAAATTCCCATTTATACCGAAACGGGACCATTTTCTTCTTTAATTTCAAAACTATAGTTAGGACTATATATTGGTTAGAATCCATTCTAAAGGGGTTCAAAGCTATATTTAAACTATTATACTAATATAATGAACTTTGGTTACTCCTTGGTCACCAATTTGGTCTACATTTCTTCAAATTCCCATTTGTACCAAAACGGGACGATTTTCTTCCCAAAGTTTCAAAACTATAGTTTGGACTATATATTGGTTAGACTCCATTCTAAAAGGGTTTTTTTTGCAATATTTAGACTATTATACTAATATATTGAACTTTGGTTACTTCTTGGTCACCAATTTTGTCTACATTTCTTCAAATTCCCATTTGTACCAAAAATGCGACGATTTTCTTCCAAAAGTTTCAAAACTAAAGTTAGGACTATATATTGGTTATAATCCATTCCAAAGGGGTTCAAAACTATATTTAGACTATTATACTAATATATTGAACTTTGGTTACTCCTTGGTCACCAATTTGGTCTAAATTTCTTCAAAATGCCCATTTATACCGAAACGGGACGATTTTCTTCTTTAATTTCAAAACTATAGTTAGGACTATATATTGGTTATAATCCATTCCAAAGGGGTTCAAAACTATATTTAGACTATTATACTAATATATTGAACTTTGGTTACTCCTTGGTCACCAATTTGGTCTAAATTTCTTCAAATTCCCATTTATACCGAAACAGGACGATTTTCTTCTTTAATTTCAAAACTATAGTTAGGACTATATATTGGTTAGAATCCATTCTAAAGGGTTTCAAAGCTATATTTAGACTATTATACTAATATATTGAACTTTGGTTACTCCTTGGTCACCAATTTGGTCTACATTTCTTCAAATTCCAATTTGTACAAAAACGCGACGATTTTCTTCCCAAAGTTTCAATACTAAAGTTAGGACTATATATTGGTTAAAATTCATTCTAAAGGGTTTCAAAGCTATATTTAGACTATTATACTAATATAATGAACTTTGGTTACTCCTTGGTCACCAATTTGGTCTACATTTCTTCAAATTCCCATTTGTACCAAAACGGGACGATTTTCTTCCCAAAGTTTCAAAACTATAGTTTGGACTATATATTGGTTAGAATCCATTCTAAAAGGGTTTTTTTTTGCAATATTTAGACTATTATACTAATATATTGAACTTTGGTTACTTCTTGGTCACCAATTTGGTCTACATTTCTTCAAATTCCCATTTGTACCAAAACGGGACGATTTTCTTCCCAAAGTTTCAAAACTATAGTTTGGACTATATATTGGTTAGAATCCATTCTAAAGGGGTTCAAAGCTATATTTAGACTATTATACTAATATATTGAACTTTGGTTACTCCTTGGTCACCAATTTGGTCTAAATTTCTTCAAATTCCCATTTATACCGAAACGGGACGATTTTCTTCTTTAATTTCAAAACTATAGTTAGGACTATATATTGGTTAGAATCCATTCTAAAGGGTTTCAAAGCTATATTTAGACTATTATACTAATATATTGAACTTTGGTTACTCCTTGGTGACCAATTTGGTTTACATTTCATCAAATTCCCATTTGTACCAAAACGGGACAATTTTCTTCTTAAAGTTTCAAAACTATAGTTAGGACTATATATTGGTTAGAATCCATTCTAAAGGGGTTCAAAGCTATATTTAGACTATTATACTAATATAATGAACTTTGGTTACTCCTTGGTCACCAATTTGGTCTACATTTCTACAAATTCCCATTTGTACCAAAACGGGACGATTTTCTTCCCAAAGTTTCAAAACTATAGTTTGGACTATATATTGGTTAGAATCCATTCTAAAAGGGTTTTTTTTGCAATATTTAGACTATTATACTAATATATTGAACTTTGGTTACTTCTTGGTCACCAATTTGGTCTACATTTCTTCAAATTCCCATTTGTACCAAAACGGGACGATTTTCTTCCCAAAGTTTCAAAACTATAGTTTGGACTATATATTGGTTAGAATCCATTCTAAAGGGGTTCAAAGCTATATTTAGACTATTATACTAATATATTGAACTTTGGTTACTCCTTGGTCACCAATTTGGTCTAAATTTCTTCAAATTCCCATTTATACCGAAACGGGACCATTTTCTTCTTTAATTTCAAAACTATAGTTAGGACTATATATTGGTTAGAATCCATTCTAAAGGGGTTCAAAGCTATATTTAAACTATTATACTAATATAATGAACTTTGGTTACTCCTTGGTGACCAATTTGGTCTACATTTCTTCAAATTCCCATTTGTACCAAAACGGGACGATTTTCTTCCCAAAGTTTCAAAACTATAGTTTGGACTATATATTGGTTAGAATCCATTCTAAAGGGGTTCAAAGCTATATTTAGACTATTATAGTAATATATTGATCTTTTGTTACTCCTTGGTCACCAATTTGGTTTACATTTCATCAAATTCCCATTTGTACCTAAACGCGATGATTTTCTTCCAAAAGTTTCAACACTAAAGTTAGGACTATATATTGGTTAGAATCCATTCTAAAGGGTTTCAAAGCTATATTTAGACTATTATACTAATATATTGAACTTTGGTTACTCCTTGGTGACCAATTTGGTTTACATTTCATCAAATTCCCATTTGTACCAAAACGGGACAATTTTCTTCTTAAAGTTTCAAAACTATAGTTAGGACTATATATTGGTTAGAATCCATTCTAAAGGGGTTCAAAGCTATATTTAGACTATTATACTAATATAATGAACTTTGGTTACTCCTTGGTCACCAATTTGGTCTACATTTCTACAAATTCCCATTTGTACCAAAACGGGACGATTTTCTTCCCAAAGTTTCAAAACTATAGTTTGGACTATATATTGGTTAGAATCCATTCTAAAGGGGTTCAAAGCTATATTTAGACTATTATACTAATATATTGATCTTTGGTTACTCCTTGGTCACCAATTTGGTGTACATTTCATCAAATTCCCATTTGTACCAAAACGCGATGATTTTCTTCCAAAAGTTTCAACACTAAAGTTAGGACTATATATTGGTTAGAATCCATTCTAAAGGGTTTCAAAGCTATATTTAGACTATTATACTAATATATTGAACTTTGGTTACTCCTTGGTCACCAATTTGGTTTACATTTCTTCAAATTCCCATTTGTACCAAAACGGGACGATTTTCTTCCCAAAGTTTCAAAACTATAGTTTGGACTATATATTGGTTAGAATCCATTCTAAAAGGGTTTTTTTTGCTATATTTAGACTATTATACTAATATATTGAACTTTGGTTACTTCTTGGTCACCAATTTTGTCTACATTTCTTCAAATTCCCATTTGTACCAAAAATGCGACGATTTTCTTCAAAAAGTTTCAAAACTAAAGTTAGGACTATATATTGGTTATAATCCATTCCAAAGGGGTTCAAAACTATATTTAGACTATTATACTAATATATTGAACTTTGGTTACTCCTTGGTCACCAATTTGGTCTAAATTTCTTCAAATTCCCATTTATACCGAAACGGGCCGATTTTCTTCTTTAATTTCAAAACTATAGTTAGGACTATATATTGGTTAGAATCCATTCTAATGGGGTTCAAAGCTATATTTAAACTATTATACTAATATAATGAACTTTGGTTACTCCTTGGTGACCAATTTGGTCTACATTTCTTCAAATTCCCATTTGTACCAAAACGGGACGATTTTCTTCCCAAAGTTTCAAAACTATAGTTTGGACTATAAATTGGTTAGAATCCATTCTAAAGGGGTTCAAAGCTATATTTAGACTATTTACTAATATATTGAACTTTGGTTACTCCTTGGTCACGAATTTGGTCTACATTTCTTCAAATTCCCATTTGTACCAAAACGGGACAATTTTCTTCTTAAAGTTTCAAAACTATAGTTAGGACTATATATTGGTTAGAATCCATTCTAAAGGGGTTCAAAGCTATATTTAGACTATTATACTAATATATTGATCTTTGGTTACTCCTTGGTCACCAATTTGGTTTACATTTCATCAAATTCCCATTTGTACCAAAACGCGATGATTTTCTTCCAAAAGTTTCAACACTAAAGTTAGGACTATATATTGGTTAGAATCCATTCTAAAGGGTTTCAAAGCTATATTTAGACTATTATACTAATATATTGATCTTTGGTTACTCCTTGGTCACCAATTTGGTCTACATTTCTTCAAATTCCCATTTGTACCAAAACGGGACGATTTTCTTCCCAAAGTTTCAAAACTATAGTTTGGACTATATATTGGTTAGAATCCATTCTAAAGGGGTTCAAAGCTATATTTAGACTATTATACTAATATATTGAACTTTGGTTACTCCTTGGTCACCAATTTGGTCTAAATTTCTTCAAATTCCCATTTATACCGAAACGGGACCATTTTCTTCTTTAATTTCAAAACTATAGTTAGGACTATATATTGGTTAGAATCCATTCTAAAGGGGTTCAAAGCTATATTTAAACTATTATACTAATATAATGAACTTTGGTTACTCCTTGGTGACCAATTTGGTCTACATTTCTTCAAATTCCCATTTGTACCAAAACGGGACGATTTTCTTCCCAAAGTTTCAAAACTATAGTTTGGACTATATATTGGTTAGAATCCATTCTAAAGGGGTTCAAAGCTATATTTAGACTATTATACTAATATATTGATCTTTGGTTACTCCTTGGTCACCAATTTGGTTTACATTTCATCAAATTCCCATTTGTACCAAAACGCGATGATTTTCTTCCAAAAGTTTCAACACTAAAGTTAGGACTATATATTGGTTAGAATCCATTCTAAAGGGTTTCAAAGCTATATTTAGACTATTATACTAATATATTGAACTTTGGTTACTCCTTGGTGACCAATTTGGTTTACATTTCATCAAATTCCCATTTGTACCAAAACGGGACAATTTTCTTCTTAAAGTTTCAAAACTATAGTTAGGACTATATATTGGTTAGAATCCATTCTAAAGGGGTTCAAAGCTATATTTAGACTATTATACTAATATAATGAACTTTGGTTACTCCTTGGTCACCAATTTGGTCTACATTTCTACAAATTCCCATTTGTACCAAAACGGGACGATTTTCTTCCCAAAGTTTCAAAACTATAGTTTGGACTATATATTGGTTAGAATCCATTCTAAAGGGGTTCAAAGCTATATTTAGACTATTATACTAATATATTGATCTTTGGTTACTCCTTGGTCACCAATTTGGTGTACATTTCATCAAATTCCCATTTGTACCAAAACGCGATGATTTTCTTCCAAAAGTTTCAACACTAAAGTTAGGACTATATATTGGTTAGAATCCATTCTAAAGGGTTTCAAAGCTATATTTAGACTATTATACTAATATATTGAACTTTGGTTACTCCTTGGTCACCAATTTGGTTTACATTTCTTCAAATTCCCATTTGTACCAAAACGGGACGATTTTCTTCGCAAAGTTTCAAAACTATAGTTTGGACTATATATTGGTTAGAATCCATTCTAAAAGGGTTTTTTTTGCTATATTTAGACTATTATACTAATATATTGAACTTTGGTTACTTCTTGGTCACCAATTTTGTCTACATTTCTTCAAATTCCCATTTGTACCAAAAATGCGACGATTTTCTTCAAAAAGTTTCAAAACTAAAGTTAGGACTATATATTGGTTATAATCCATTCCAAAGGGGTTCATAACTATATTTAGACTATTATACTAATATATTGAACTTTGGTTACTCCTTGGTCACCAATTTGGTCTAAATTTCTTCAAATTCCCATTTATACCGAAACGGGACGATTTTCTTCTTTAATTTCAAAACTATAGTTAGGACTATATATTGGTTAGAATCCATTCTAATGGGGTTCAAAGCTATATTTAAACTATTATACTAATATAATGAACTTTGGTTACTCCTTGGTGACCAATTTGGTCTACATTTCTTCAAATTCCCATTTGTACCAAAACGGGACAATTTTCTTCTTAAAGTTTCAAAACTATAGTTAGGACTATATATTGGTTAGAATCCATTCTAAAGGGGTTCAAAGCTATATTTAGACTATTATACTAATATATTGATCTTTGGTTACTCCTTGGTCACCAATTTGGTTTACATTTCATCAAATTCCCATTTGTACCAAAACGCGATGATTTTCTTCCAAAAGTTTCAACACTAAAGTTAGGACTATATATTGGTTAGAATCCATTCTAAAGGGTTTCAAAGCTATATTTAGACTATTATACTAATATATTGATCTTTGGTTACTCCTTGGTCACCAATTTGGTCTACATTTCTTCAAATTCCCATTTGTACCAAAACGGGACGATTTTCTTCCCAAAGTTTCAAAACTATAGTTTGGACTATATATTGGTTAGAATCCATTCTAAAGGGGTTCAAAGCTATATTTAGACTATTATACTAATATATTGAACTTTGGTTACTCCTTGGTCACCAATTTGGTCTAAATTTCTTCAAATTCCCATTTATACCGAAACGGGACCATTTTCTTCTTTAATTTCAAAACTATAGTTAGGACTATATATTGGTTAGAATCCATTCTAAAGGGGTTCAAAGCTATATTTAAACTATTATACTAATATAATGAACTTTGGTTACTCCTTGGTGACCAATTTGGTCTACATTTCTTCAAATTCCCATTTGTACCAAAACGGGACGATTTTCTTCCCAAAGTTTCAAAACTATAGTTTGGACTATATATTGGTTAGAATCCATTCTAAAGGGGTTCAAAGCTATATTTAGACTATTATACTAATATATTGATCTTTGGTTACTCCTTGGTCACCAATTTGGTTTACATTTCATCAAATTCCCATTTGTACCAAAACGCGATGATTTTCTTCCAAAAGTTTCAACACTAAAGTTAGGACTATATATTGGTTAGAATCCATTCTAAAGGGTTTCAAAGCTATATTTAGACTATTATACTAATATATTGAACTTTGGTTACTCCTTGGTGACCAATTTGGTTTACATTTCATCAAATTCCCATTTGTACCAAAACGGGACAATTTTCTTCTTAAAGTTTCAAAACTATAGTTAGGACTATATATTGGTTAGAATCCATTCTAAAGGGGTTCAAAGCTATATTTAGACTATTATACTAATATAATGAACTTTGGTTACTCCTTGGTCACCAATTTGGTCTACATTTCTACAAATTCCCATTTGTACCAAAACGGGACGATTTTCTTCCCAAAGTTTCAAAACTATAGTTTGGACTATATATTGGTTAGAATCCATTCTAAAGGGGTTCAAAGCTATATTTAGACTATTATACTAATATATTGATCTTTGGTTACTCCTTGGTCACCAATTTGGTGTACATTTCATCAAATTCCCATTTGTACCAAAACGCGATGATTTTCTTCCAAAAGTTTCAACACTAAAGTTAGGACTATATATTGGTTAGAATCCATTCTAAAGGGTTTCAAAGCTATATTTAGACTATTATACTAATATATTGAACTTTGGTTACTCCTTGGTCACCAATTTGGTTTACATTTCTTCAAATTCCCATTTGTACCAAAACGGGACGATTTTCTTCGCAAAGTTTCAAAACTATAGTTTGGACTATATATTGGTTAGAATCCATTCTAAAAGGGTTTTTTTTGCTATATTTAGACTATTATACTAATATATTGAACTTTGGTTACTTCTTGGTCACCAATTTTGTCTACATTTCTTCAAATTCCCATTTGTACCAAAAATGCGACGATTTTCTTCAAAAAGTTTCAAAACTAAAGTTAGGACTATATATTGGTTATAATCCATTCCAAAGGGGTTCATAACTATATTTAGACTATTATACTAATATATTGAACTTTGGTTACTCCTTGGTCACCAATTTGGTCTAAATTTCTTCAAATTCCCATTTATACCGAAACGGGACGATTTTCTTCTTTAATTTCAAAACTATAGTTAGGACTATATATTGGTTAGAATCCATTCTAATGGGGTTCAAAGCTATATTTAAACTATTATACTAATATAATGAACTTTGGTTACTCCTTGGTGACCAATTTGGTCTACATTTCTTCAAATTCCCATTTGTACCAAAACGGGACAATTTTCTTCTTAAAGTTTCAAAACTATAGTTAGGACTATATATTGGTTAGAATCCATTCTAAAGGGGTTCAAAGCTATATTTAGACTATTATACTAATATATTGATCTTTGGTTACTCCTTGGTCACCAATTTGGTTTACATTTCATCAAATTCCCATTTGTACCAAAACGCGATGATTTTCTTCCAAAAGTTTCAACACTAAAGTTAGGACTATATATTGGTTAGAATCCATTCTAAAGGGTTTCAAAGCTATATTTAGACTATTATACTAATATATTGATCTTTGGTTACTCCTTGGTCACCAATTTGGTCTACATTTCTTCAAATTCCCATTTGTACCAAAACGGGACGATTTTCTTCCCAAAGTTTCAAAACTATAGTTTGGACTATATATTGGTTAGAATCCATTCTAAAGGGGTTCAAAGCTATATTTAGACTATTATACTAATATATTGAACTTTGGTTACTCCTTGGTCACCAATTTGGTCTAAATTTCTTCAAATTCCCATTTATACCGAAACGGGACCATTTTCTTCTTTAATTTCAAAACTATAGTTAGGACTATATATTGGTTAGAATCCATTCTAAAGGGGTTCAAAGCTATATTTAAACTATTATACTAATATAATGAACTTTGGTTACTCCTTGGTGACCAATTTGGTCTACATTTCTTCAAATTCCCATTTGTACCAAAACGGGACGATTTTCTTCCCAAAGTTTCAAAACTATAGTTTGGACTATATATTGGTTAGAATCCATTCTAAAGGGGTTCAAAGCTATATTTAGACTATTATACTAATATATTGATCTTTGGTTACTCCTTGGTCACCAATTTGGTTTACATTTCATCAAATTCCCATTTGTACCAAAACGCGATGATTTTCTTCCAAAAGTTTCAACACTAAAGTTAGGACTATATATTGGTTAGAATCCATTCTAAAGGGTTTCAAAGCTATATTTAGACTATTATACTAATATATTGAACTTTGGTTACTCCTTGGTGACCAATTTGGTTTACATTTCATCAAATTCCCATTTGTACCAAAACGGGACAATTTTCTTCTTAAAGTTTCAAAACTATAGTTAGGACTATATATTGGTTAGAATCCATTCTAAAGGGGTTCAAAGCTATATTTAGACTATTATACTAATATAATGAACTTTGGTTACTCCTTGGTCACCAATTTGGTCTACATTTCTACAAATTCCCATTTGTACCAAAACGGGACGATTTTCTTCCCAAAGTTTCAAAACTATAGTTTGGACTATATATTGGTTAGAATCCATTCTAAAGGGGTTCAAAGCTATATTTAGACTATTATACTAATATATTGATCTTTGGTTACTCCTTGGTCACCAATTTGGTGTACATTTCATCAAATTCCCATTTGTACCAAAACGCGATGATTTTCTTCCAAAAGTTTCAACACTAAAGTTAGGACTATATATTGGTTAGAATCCATTCTAAAGGGTTTCAAAGCTATATTTAGACTATTATACTAATATATTGAACTTTGGTTACTCCTTGGTCACCAATTTGGTTTACATTTCTTCAAATTCCCATTTGTACCAAAACGGGACGATTTTCTTCGCAAAGTTTCAAAACTATAGTTTGGACTATATATTGGTTAGAATCCATTCTAAAAGGGTTTTTTTTTGCTATATTTAGACTATTATACTAATATATTGAACTTTGGTTACTTCTTGGTCACCAATTTTGTCTACATTTCTTCAAATTCCCATTTGTACCAAAAATGCGACGATTTTCTTCAAAAAGTTTCAAAACTAAAGTTAGGACTATATATTGGTTATAATCCATTCCAAAGGGGTTCATAACTATATTTAGACTATTATACTAATATATTGAACTTTGGTTACTCCTTGGTCACCAATTTGGTCTAAATTTCTTCAAATTCCCATTTATACCGAAACGGGACGATTTTCTTCTTTAATTTCAAAACTATAGTTAGGACTATATATTGGTTAGAATCCATTCTAATGGGGTTCAAAGCTATATTTAAACTATTATACTAATATAATGAACTTTGGTTACTCCTTGGTGACCAATTTGGTCTACATTTCTTCAAATTCCCATTTGTACCAAAACGGGACGATTTTCTTCCCAAAGTTTCAAAACTATAGTTTGGACTATAAATTGGTTAGAATCCATTCTAAAGGGGTTCAAAGCTATATTTAGACTATTTACTAATATATTGAACTTTGGTTACTCCTTGGTCACCAATTTGGTCTACATTTCTTCAAATTCCCATTTGTACCAAAACGGGACAATTTTCTTCTTAAAGTTTCAAAACTATAGTTAGGACTATATATTGGTTAGAATCCATTCTAAAGGGGTTCAAAGCTATATTTAGACTATTATACTAATATATTGATCTTTGGTTACTCCTTGGTCACCAATTTGGTTTACATTTCATCAAATTCCCATTTGTACCAAAACGCGATGATTTTCTTCCAAAAGTTTCAACACTAAAGTTAGGACTATATATTGGTTAGAATCCATTCTAAAGGGTTTCAAAGCTATATTTAGACTATTATACTAATATATTGATCTTTGGTTACTCCTTGGTCACCAATTTGGTTTACATTACATCAAATTCCCATTTGTACCAAAACGGGACAATTTTCTTCTTAAAGTTTCAAAACTATAGTTAGGACTATATATTGGTTAGAATCCATTCTAAAGGGGTTCAAAGCTATATTTAGACTATTATACTAATATAATGAACTTTGGTTACTCCTTGGTCACCAATTTGGTCTACATTTCTTCAAATTCCCATTTGTACCAAAACGGGACGATTTTCTTCCCAAAGTTTCAAAACTATAGTTTGGACTATATATTGGTTAGAATCCATTCTAAAGGGGTTCAAAGCTATATTTAGACTATTATACTAATATATTGATCTTTGGTTACTCCTTGGTCACCAATTTGGTTTACATTTCATCAAATTCCCATTTGTACCAAAACGCGATGATTTTCTTCCAAAAGTTTCAACACTAAAGTTAGGACTATATATTGGTTAGAATCCATTCTAAAGGGTTTCAAAGCTATATTTAGACTATTATACTAATATATTGAACTTTGGTTACTCCTTCGTCACCAATTTGGTCTACATTTCTTTAAATTCCCATTTGTACCAAAACGCGACGATTTTCTTCCCAAAGTTTCAACACTAAAGTTAGGACTATATATTGGTTAAAATTCATTCTAAAGGGTTTCAAAGCTATATTTAGACTATTATACTAATATAATGGACTTTGGTTACTCCTTGGTCACCAATTTGGTCTACATTTCTTCAAATTCCCATTTGTACCAAAACGGGACGATTTTCTTCCCAAAGTTTCAAAACTATAGTTTGGACTATATATTGGTTAGAATCCATTCTAAAAGGGTTTTTTTTGCAATATTTAGACTATTATACTAATATATTGAACTTTGGTTACTTCTTGGTCACCAATTTTGTCTACATTTCTTCAAATTCCCATTTGTACCAAAAATGCGACGATTTTCTTCCAAAAGTTTCAAAACTAAAGTTAGGACTATATATTGGTTATAATCCATTCCAAAGGGGTTCAAAACTATATTTAGACTATTATACTAATATATTGAACTTTGGTTACTCCTTGGTCACCAATTTGGTCTAAATTTCTTCAAATTCCCATTTATACCGAAACGGGACGATTTTCTTCTTTAATTTCAAAACTATAGTTAGGACTATATATTGGTTAGAATCCATTCTAAAGGGTTTCAAAGCTATATTTAGACTATTATACTAATATATTGAACTTTGGTTACTCCTTGGTGACCAATTTGGTTTACATTTCATCAAATTCCCATTTGTACCAAAACGGGACAATTTTCTTCTTAAAGTTTCAAAACTATAGTTAGGACTATATATTGGTTAGAATCCATTCTAAAGGGGTTCAAAGCTATATTTAGACTATTATACTAATATAATGAACTTTGGTTACTCCTTGGTGACCAATTTGGTCTACATTTCTTCAAATTCCCATTTGTACCAAAACGGGACGATTTTCTTCCCAAAGTTTCAAAACTATAGTTTGGACTATAAATTGGTTAGAATCCATTCTAAAGGGGTTCAAAGCTATATTTAGACTATTTACTAATATATTGAACTTTGGTTACTCCTTGGTCACCAATTTGGTCTACATTTCTTCAAATTCCCATTTGTACCAAAACGGGACAATTTTCTTCTTAAAGTTTCAAAACTATAGTTAGGACTATATATTGGTTAGAATCCATTCTAAAGGGGTTCAAAGCTATATTTAGACTATTATACTAATATATTGATCTTTGGTTACTCCTTGGTCACCAATTTGGTTTACATTTCATCAAATTCCCATTTGTACCAAAACGCGATGATTTTCTTCCAAAAGTTTCAACACTAAAGTTAGGACTATATATTGGTTAGAATCCATTCTAAAGGGTTTCAAAGCTATATTTAGACTATTATACTAATATATTGATCTTTGGTTACTCCTTGGTCACCAATTTGGTTTACATTACATCAAATTCCCATTTGTACCAAAACGGGACAATTTTCTTCTTAAAGTTTCAAAACTATAGTTAGGACTATATATTGGTTAGAATCCATTCTAAAGGGGTTCAAAGCTATATTTAGACTATTATACTAATATAATGAACTTTGGTTACTCCTTGGTCACCAATTTGGTCTACATTTCTTCAAATTCCCATTTGTACCAAAACGGGACGATTTTCTTCCCAAAGTTTCAAAACTATAGTTTGGACTATATATTGGTTAGAATCCATTCTAAAGGGGTTCAAAGCTATATTTAGACTATTATACTAATATATTGATCTTTGGTTACTCCTTGGTCACCAATTTGGTTTACATTTCATCAAATTCCCATTTGTACCAAAACGCGATGATTTTCTTCCAAAAGTTTCAACACTAAAGTTAGGACTATATATTGGTTAGAATCCATTCTAAAGGGTTTCAAAGCTATATTTAGACTATTATACTAATATATTGAACTTTGGTTACTCCTTCGTCACCAATTTGGTCTACATTTCTTTAAATTCCCATTTGTACCAAAACGCGACGATTTTCTTCCCAAAGTTTCAACACTAAAGTTAGGACTATATATTGGTTAAAATTCATTCTAAAGGGTTTCAAAGCTATATTTAGACTATTATACTAATATAATGGACTTTGGTTACTCCTTGGTCACCAATTTGGTCTACATTTCTTCAAATTCCCATTTGTACCAAAACGGGACGATTTTCTTCCCAAAGTTTCAAAACTATAGTTTGGACTATATATTGGTTAGAATCCATTCTAAAAGGGTTTTTTTTGCAATATTTAGACTATTATACTAATATATTGAACTTTGGTTACTTCTTGGTCACCAATTTGGTCTACATTTCTTCAAATTCCCATTTGTACCAAAAATGCGACGATTTTCTTCCAAAAGTTTCAAAACTAAAGTTAGGACTATATATTGGTTATAATCCATTCCAAAGGGGTTCAAAACTATATTTAGACTATTATACTAATATATTGAACTTTGGTTACTCCTTGGTCACCAATTTGGTCTAAATTTCTTCAAATTCCCATTTATACCGAAACGGGACGATTTTCTTCTTTAATTTCAAAACTATAGTTAGGACTATATATTGGTTATAATCCATTCCAAAGGGGTTCAAAACTATATTTAGACTATTATACTAATATATTGAACTTTGGTTACTCCTTGGTCACCAATTTGGTCTAAATTTCTACAAATTCCCATTTATACCGAAACGGGACGATTTTCTTCTTTAATTTCAAAACTATAGTTAGGACTATATATTGGTTAGAATCCATTCTAATGGGGTTCAAAGCTATATTTAAACTATTATACTAATATAATGAACTTTGGTTACTCCTTGGTCACCAATTTGGTCTACATTTCTTCAAATTCCCATTTGTACCAAAACGGGACGATTTTCTTCCCAAAGTTTCAAAACTATAGTTTGGACTATAAATTGGTTAGAATCCATTCTAAAGGGGTTCAAAGCTATATTTAGACTATTTACTAATATATTGAACTTTGGTTACTCCTTGGTCACCAATTTGGTCTACATTTCTTCAAATTCCCATTTGTACCAAAACGGGACAATTTTCTTCTTAAAGTTTCAAAACTATAGTTAGGACTATATATTGGTTAGAATCCATTCTAAAGGGGTTCAAAGCTATATTTAGACTATTATACTAATATATTGATCTTTGGTTACTCCTTGGTCACCAATTTGGTTTACATTTCATCAAATTCCCATTTGTACCAAAACGCGATGATTTTCTTCCAAAAGTTTCAACACTAAAGTTAGGACTATATATTGGTTAGAATCCATTCTAAAGGGTTTCAAAGCTATATTTAGACTATTATACTAATATATTGATCTTTGGTTACTCCTTGGTCACCAATTTGGTTTACATTACATCAAATTCCCATTTGTACCAAAACGGGACAATTTTCTTCTTAAAGTTTCAAAACTATAGTTAGGACTATATATTGGTTAGAATCCATTCTAAAGGGGTTCAAAGCTATATTTAGACTATTATACTAATATAATGAACTTTGGTTACTCCTTGGTCACCAATTTGGTCTACATTTCTTCAAATTCCCATTTGTACCAAAACGGGACGATTTTCTTCCCAAAGTTTCAAAACTATAGTTTGGACTATATATTGGTTAGAATCCATTCTAAAGGGGTTCAAAGCTATATTTAGACTATTATACTAATATATTGATCTTTGGTTACTCCTTGGTCACCAATTTGGTTTACATTTCATCAAATTCCCATTTGTACCAAAACGCGATGATTTTCTTCCAAAAGTTTCAACACTAAAGTTAGGACTATATATTGGTTAGAATCCATTCTAAAGGGTTTCAAAGCTATATTTAGACTATTATACTAATATATTGAACTTTGGTTACTCCTTCGTCACCAATTTGGTCTACATTTCTTTAAATTCCCATTTGTACCAAAACGCGACGATTTTCTTCCCAAAGTTTCAACACTAAAGTTAGGACTATATATTGGTTAAAATTCATTCTAAAGGGTTTCAAAGCTATATTTAGACTATTATACTAATATAATGGACTTTGGTTACTCCTTGTTCACCAATTTGGTCTACATTTCTTCAAATTCCCATTTGTACCAAAACGGGACGATTTTCTTCCCAAAGTTTCAAAACTATAGTTTGGACTATATATTGGTTAGAATCCATTCTAAAAGGGTTTTTTTTGCAATATTTAGACTATTATACTAATATATTGAACTTTGGTTACTTCTTGGTCACCAATTTTGTCTACATTTCTTCAAATTCCCATTTGTACCAAAAATGCGACGATTTTCTTCCAAAAGTTTCAAAACTAAAGTTAGGACTATATATTGGTTATAATCCATTCCAAAGGGGTTCAAAACTATATTTAGACTATTATACTAATATATTGAACTTTGGTTACTCCTTGGTCACCAATTTGGTCTAAATTTCTTCAAATTCCCATTTATACCGAAACGGGACGATTTTCTTCTTTAATTTCAAAACTATAGTTAGGACTATATATTGGTTATAATCCATTCCAAAGGGGTTCAAAACTATATTTAGACTATTATACTAATATATTGAACTTTGGTTACTCCTTGGTCACCAATTTGGTCTAAATTTCTACAAATTCCCATTTATACCGAAACAGGACGATTTTCTTCTTTAATTTCAAAACTATAGTTAGGACTATATATTGGTTAGAATCCATTCTAAAGGGTTTCAAAGCTATATTTAGACTATTATACTAATATATTGAACTTTGGTTACTCCTTGGTCACCAATTTGGTCTACATTTCTTCAAATTCCCATTTGTACAAAAATGCGACGATTTTCTTCCCAAAGTTTCAATACTAAAGTTAGGACTATATATTGGTTAAAATTCATTCTAAAGGGTTTCAAAGCTATATTTAGACTATTATACTAATATAATGAACTTTGGTTACTCCTTGGTCACCAATTTGGTCTACATTTCTTCAAATTCCCATTTGTACCAAAACGGGACGATTTTCTTCCCAAAGTTTCAAAACTATAGTTTGGACTATATATTGGTTAGAATCCATTCTAAAAGGGTTTTTTTTGCAATATTTAGACTATTATACTAATATATTGAACTTTGGTTACTTCTTGGTCACCAATTTGGTCTACATTTCTTCAAATTCCCATTTGTACCAAAACGGGACGATTTTCTTCCCAAAGTTTCAAAACTATAGTTTGGACTATATATTGGTTAGAATCCATTCTAAAAGGGTTTTTTTTGCAATATTTAGACTATTATACTAATATATTGAACTTTGGTTACTTCTTGGTCACCAATTTTGTCTACATTTCTTCAAATTCCCATTTGTACCAAAAATGCGACGATTTTCTTCCAAAAGTTTCAAAACTAAAGTTAGGACTATATATTGGTTATAATCCATTCCAAAGGGGTTCAAAACTATATTTAGACTATTATACTAATATATTGAACTTTGGTTACTCCTTGGTCACCAATTTGGTCTAAATTTCTTCAAATTCCCATTTATACCGAAACGGGACGATTTTCTTCTTTAATTTCAAAACTATAGTTAGGACTATATATTGGTTATAATCCATTCCAAAGGGGTTCAAAACTATATTTAGACTATTATACTAATATATTGAACTTTGGTTACTCCTTGGTCACCAATTTGGTCTAAATTTCTACAAATTCCCATTTATACCGAAACAGGACGATTTTCTTCTTTAATTTCAAAACTATAGTTAGGACTATATATTGGTTAGAATCCATTCTAAAGGGTTTCAAAGCTATATTTAGACTATTATACTAATATATTGAACTTTGGTTACTCCTTGGTCACCAATTTGGTCTACATTTCTTCAAATTCCCATTTGTACAAAAATGCGACGATTTTCTTCCCAAAGTTTCAATACTAAAGTTAGGACTATATATTGGTTAAAATTCATTCTAAAGGGTTTCAAAGCTATATTTAGACTATTATACTAATATAATGAACTTTGGTTACTCCTTGGTCACCAATTTGGTCTACATTTCTTCAAATTCCCATTTGTACCAAAACGGGACGATTTTCTTCCCAAAGTTTCAAAACTATAGTTTGGACTATATATTGGTTAGAATCCATTCTAAAAGGGTTTTTTTTGCAATATTTAGACTATTATACTAATATATTGAACTTTGGTTACTTCTTGGTCACCAATTTGGTCTACATTTCTTCAAATTCCCATTTGTACCAAAACGGGACGATTTTCTTCCCAAAGTTTCAAAACTATAGTTTGGACTATATATTGGTTAGAATCCATTCTAAAGGGGTTCAAAGCTATATTTAGACTATTATACTAATATATTGAACTTTGGTTACTCCTTGGTCACCAATTTGGTCTAAATTTCCTCAAATTCCCATTTATACCGAAACGGGACGATTTTCTTCTTTAATTTCAAAACTATAGTTAGGACTATATATTGGTTAGAATCCACACTAAAGGGTTTCAAAGCTATATTTAGACTATTATACTAATATATTGAACTTTGGTTACTCCTTGGTGACCAATTTGGTTTACATTTCATCAAATTCCCATTTGTACCAAAACGGGACGATTTTCTTCCCAAAGTTTCAAAACTATAGTTTGGACTATATATTGGTTAGAATCCATTCTAAAGGGGTTCAAAGCTATATTTAGACTATTATACTAATATATTGAACTTTGGTTGCTTCTTGGTCACCAATTTTGTCTACATTTCTTCAAATTCCCATTTGTACCAAAAATGCGACGATTTTCTTCCAAAAGTTTCAAAACTAAAGTTAGGACTATATATTGGTTATAATCCATTCCAAAGGGGTTCAAAACTATATTTAGACTATTATACTAATATATTGAACTTTGGTTACTCCTTGGTCACCAATTTGGTCTAAATTTCTTCAAATTCCCATTTATACCAAAACGGGACGATTTTCTTCTTTAATTTCAAAACTATAGTTAGGACTATATATTGGTTAGAATCCATTCTAAAGGGGTTCAAAGCTATATTTAGACTATTATACTAATATAATGAACTTTGGTTACTCCTTGGTCACCAATTTGGTCTACATTTCTACAAATTCCCATTTGTACCAAAACGGGACGATTTTCTTCCCAAAGTTTCAAAACTATAGTTTGGACTATATATTGGTTAGAATCCATTCTAAAAGGGTTTTTTTTGCAATATTTAGACTATTATACTAATATATTGAACTTTGGTTACTTCTTGGTCACCAATTTGGTCTACATTTCTTCAAATTCCCATTTGTACCAAAACGGGACGATTTTCTTCCCAAAGTTTCAAAACTATAGTTTGGACTATATATTGGTTAGAATCCATTCTAAAGGGGTTCAAAGCTATATTTAGACTATTATACTAATATATTGAACTTTGGTTACTCCTTGGTCACCAATTTGGTCTAAATTTCTTCAAATTCCCATTTATACCGAAACGGGACCATTTTCTTCTTTAATTTCAAAACTATAGTTAGGACTATATATTGGTTAGAATCCATTCTAAAGGGGTTCAAAGCTATATTTAAACTATTATACTAATATAATGAACTTTGGTTACTCCTTGGTGACCAATTTGGTCTACATTTCTTCAAATTCCCATTTGTACCAAAACAGGACGATTTTCTTCCCAAAGTTTCAAAACTATAGTTTGGACTATATATTGGTTAGAATCCATTCTAAAGGGGTTCAAAGCTATATTTAGACTATTATACTAATATATTGATCTTTGGTTACTCCTTGGTCACCAATTTGGTTTACATTTCATCAAATTCCCATTTGTACCAAAACGCGATGATTTTCTTCCAAAAGTTTCAACACTAAAGTTAGGACTATATATTGGTTAGAATCCATTCTAAAGGGTTTCAAAGCTATATTTAGACTATTATACTAATATATTGAACTTTGGTTACTCCATGGTGACCAATTTGGTTTACATTTCATCAAATTCCCATTTGTACCAAAACGGGACAATTTTCTTCTTAAAGTTTCAAAACTATAGTTAGGACTATATATTGGTTAGAATCCATTCTAAAGGGGTTCAAAGCTATATTTAGACTATTATACTAATATAATGAACTTTGGTTACTCCTTGGTCACCAATTTGGTCTACATTTCTACAAATTCCCATTTGTACCAAAACGGGACGATTTTCTTCCCAAAGTTTCAAAACTATAGTTTGGACTATATATTGGTTAGAATCCATTCTAAAGGGGTTCAAAGCTATATTTAGACTATTATACTAATATATTGATCTTTGGTTACTCCTTGGTCACCAATTTGGTGTACATTTCATCAAATTCCCATTTGTACCAAAACGCGATGATTTTCTTCCAAAAGTTTCAACACTAAAGTTAGGACTATATATTGGTTAGAATCCATTCTAAAGGGTTTCAAAGCTATATTTAGACTATTATACTAATATATTGAACTTTGGTTACTCCTTGGTCACCAATTTGGTTTACATTTCTTCAAATTCCCATTTGTACCAAAACGGGACGATTTTCTTCCCAAAGTTTCAAAACTATAGTTTGGACTATATATTGGTTAGAATCCATTCTAAAAGGGTTTTTTTTGCTATATTTAGACTATTATACTAATATATTGAACTTTGGTTACTTCTTGGTCACCAATTTTGTCTACATTTCTTCAAATTCCCATTTGTACCAAAAATGCGACGATTTTCTTCAAAAAGTTTCAAAACTAAAGTTAGGACTATATATTGGTTATAATCCATTCCAAAGGGGTTCAAAACTATATTTAGACTATTATACTAATATATTGAACTTTGGTTACTCCTTGGTCACCAATTTGGTCTACATTTCTTCAAATTCCCATTTGTACCGAAACGGGACGATTTTCTTCCCAAAGTTTCAAAACTATAGTTTGGACTATATATTGGTTAGAATCCATTCTAAAGGGGTTCAAAGCTATATTTAGACTATTATACTAATATATTGAACTTTGGTTACTCCTTGGTCACCAATTTGGTCTAAATTTCCTCAAATTCCCATTTATACCGAAACGGGACGATTTTCTTCTTTAATTTCAAAACTATAGTTAGGACTATATATTGGTTAGAATCCACACTAAAGGGTTTCAAAGCTATATTTAGACTATTATACTAATATATTGAACTTTGGTTACTCCTTGGTGACCAATTTGGTCTACATTTCTTCAAATTCCCATTTGTACCAAAACGGGACGATTTTCTTCCCAAAGTTTCAAAACTATAGTTTGGACTATATATTGGTTAGAATCCATTCTAAAGGGGTTCAAAGCTATATTTAGACTATTATACTAATATATTGATCTTTGGTTACTCCTTGGTCACCAATTTGGTGTACATTTCATCAAATTCCCATTTGTACCAAAACGCGATGATTTTCTTCCAAAAGTTTCAACACTAAAGTTAGGACTATATATTGGTTAGAATCCATTCTAAAGGGTTTCAAAGCTATATTTAGACTATTATACTAATATATTGAACTTTGGTTGCTTCTTGGTCACCAATTTTGTCTACATTTCTTCAAATTCCCATTTGTACCAAAAATGCGACGATTTTCTTCCAAAAGTTTCAAAACTAAAGTTAGGACTATATATTGGTTATAATCCATTCCAAAGGGGTTCAAAACTATATTTAGACTATTATACTAATATATTGAACTTTGGTTACTCCTTGGTCACCAATTTGGTCTAAATTTCTTCAAATTCCCATTTATACCAAAACGGGACGATTTTCTTCTTTAATTTCAAAACTATAGTTAGGACTATATATTGGTTAGAATCCATTCTAAAGGGGTTCAAAGCTATATTTAGACTATTATACTAATATAATGAACTTTGGTTACTCCTTGGTCACCAATTTGGTCTACATTTCTACAAATTCCCATTTGTACCAAAACGGGACGATTTTCTTCCCAAAGTTTCAAAACTATAGTTTGGACTATATATTGGTTAGAATCCATTCTAAAAGGGTTTTTTTTGCAATATTTAGACTATTATACTAATATATTGAACTTTGGTTACTTCTTGGTCACCAATTTGGTCTACATTTCTTCAAATTCCCATTTGTACCAAAACGGGACGATTTTCTTCCCAAAGTTTCAAAACTATAGTTTGGACTATATATTGGTTAGAATCCATTCTAAAGGGGTTCAAAGCTATATTTAGACTATTATACTAATATATTGAACTTTGGTTACTCCTTGGTCACCAATTTGGTCTAAATTTCTTCAAATTCCCATTTATACCGAAACGGGACCATTTTCTTCTTTAATTTCAAAACTATAGTTAGGACTATATATTGGTTAGAATCCATTCTAAAGGGGTTCAAAGCTATATTTAAACTATTATACTAATATAATGAACTTTGGTTACTCCTTGGTGACCAATTTGGTCTACATTTCTTCAAATTCCCATTTGTACCAAAACGGGACGATTTTCTTCCCAAAGTTTCAAAACTATAGTTTGGACTATATATTGGTTAGAATCCATTCTAAAGGGGTTCAAAGCTATATTTAGACTATTATACTAATATATTGATCTTTGGTTACTCCTTGGTCACCAATTTGGTTTACATTTCATCAAATTCCCATTTGTACCAAAACGCGATGATTTTCTTCCAAAAGTTTCAACACTAAAGTTAGGACTATATATTGGTTAGAATCCATTCTAAAGGGTTTCAAAGCTATATTTAGACTATTATACTAATATATTGAACTTTGGTTACTCCATGGTGACCAATTTGGTTTACATTTCATCAAATTCCCATTTGTACCAAAACGGGACAATTTTCTTCTTAAAGTTTCAAAACTATAGTTAGGACTATATATTGGTTAGAATCCATTCTAAAGGGGTTCAAAGCTATATTTAGACTATTATACTAATATAATGAACTTTGGTTACTCCTTGGTCACCAATTTGGTCTACATTTCTACAAATTCCCATTTGTACCAAAACGGGACGATTTTCTTCCCAAAGTTTCAAAACTATAGTTTGGACTATATATTGGTTAGAATCCATTCTAAAGGGGTTCAAAGCTATATTTAGACTATTATACTAATATATTGATCTTTGGTTACTCCTTGGTCACCAATTTGGTGTACATTTCATCAAATTCCCATTTGTACCAAAACGCGATGATTTTCTTCCAAAAGTTTCAACACTAAAGTTAGGACTATATATTGGTTAGAATCCATTCTAAAGGGTTTCAAAGCTATATTTAGACTATTATACTAATATATTGAACTTTGGTTACTCCTTGGTCACCAATTTGGTTTACATTTCTTCAAATTCCCATTTGTACCAAAACGGGACGATTTTCTTCCCAAAGTTTCAAAACTATAGTTTGGACTATATATTGGTTAGAATCCATTCTAAAAGGGTTTTTTTTGCTATATTTAGACTATTATACTAATATATTGAACTTTGGTTACTTCTTGGTCACCAATTTTGTCTACATTTCTTCAAATTCCCATTTGTACCAAAAATGCGACGATTTTCTTCAAAAAGTTTCAAAACTAAAGTTAGGACTATATATTGGTTATAATCCATTCCAAAGGGGTTCAAAACTATATTTAGACTATTATACTAATATATTGAACTTTGGTTACTCCTTGGTCACCAATTTGGTCTAAATTTCTTCAAATTCCCATTTATACCGAAACGGGATGATTTTCTTCTTTAATTTCAAAACTATAGTTAGGACTATATATTGGTTAGAATCCATTCTAATGGGGTTCAAAGCTATATTTAAACTATTATACTAATATAATGAACTTTGGTTACTCCTTGGTGACCAATTTGGTCTACATTTCTTCAAATTCCCATTTGTACCAAAACGGGACGATTTTCTTCCCAAAGTTTCAAAACTATAGTTTGGACTATAAATTGGTTAGAATCCATTCTAAAGGGGTTCAAAGCTATATTTAGACTATTTACTAATATATTGAACTTTGGTTACTCCTTGGTCACCAATTTGGTCTACATTTCTTCAAATTCCCATTTGTACCAAAATGGGACAATTTTCTTCTTAAAGTTTCAAAACTATAGTTAGGACTATATATTGGTTAGAATCCATTCTAAAGGGGTTCAAAGCTATATTTAGACTATTATACTAATATATTGATCTTTGGTTACTCCTTGGTCACCAATTTGGTTTACATTTCATCAAATTCCCATTTGTACCAAAACGCGATGATTTTCTTCCAAAAGTTTCAACACTAAAGTTAGGACTATATATTGGTTAGAATCCATTCTAAAGGGTTTCAAAGCTATATTTAGACTATTATACTAATATATTGATCTTTGGTTACTCCTTGGTCACCAATTTGGTTTACATTTCATCAAATTCCCAATTGTATCAAAACGGGACAATTTTCTTCTTAAAGTTTCAAAACTATAGTTAGGACTATATATTGGTTAGAATCCATTCTAAAGGGGTTCAAAGCTATATTTAGACTATTATACTAATATAATGAACTTTGGTTACTCCTTGGTCACCAATTTGGTCTACATTTCTTCAAATTCCCATTTGTACCAAAACGGGACGATTTTCTTCCCAAAGTTTCAAAACTATAGTTTGGACTATATATTGGTTAGAATCCATTCTAAAGGGGTTCAAAACTATATTTAGACTATTATACTAATATATTGAACTTTGGTTACTCCTTGGTCACCAATTTGGTCTAAATTTCTTCAAATTCCCATTTATACCGAAACGGGACGATTTTCTTCTTTAATTTCAAAACTATAGTTAGGACTATATATTGGTTAGAATCCATTCTAAAGGGTTTCAAAGCTATATTTAGACTATTATACTAATATATTGAACTTTGGTTACTCCTTGGTCACCAATTTGGTCTACATTTCTTCAAATTCCCATTTGTACAAAAACGCGACGATTTTCTTCCCAAAGTTTCAATACTAAAGTTAGGACTATATATTGGTTAAAATTCATTCTAAAGGGTTTCAAAGCTATATTTAGACTATTATACTAATATAATGAACTTTGGTTACTCCTTGGTCACCAATTTGGTCTACATTTCTTCAAATTCCCATTTGTACCAAAACGGGACGATTTTCTTCCCAAAGTTTCAAAACTATAGTTGGACTATATATTGGTTAGAATCCATTCTAAAAGGGTTTTTTTTGCAATATTTAGACTATTATACTAATATATTGAACTTTGGTTACTTCTTGGTCACCAATTTGGTCTACATTTCTTCAAATTCCCATTTGTACCAAAACGGGACGATTTTCTTCCCAAAGTTTCAAAACTATAGTTTGGACTATATATTGGTTAGAATCCATTCTAAAGGGGTTCAAAGCTATATTTAGACTATTATACTAATATATTGAACTTTGGTTACTCCTTGGTCACCAATTTGGTCTAAATTTCTTCAAATTCCCATTTATACCGAAACGGGACGATTTTCTTCTTTAATTTCAAAACTATAGTTAGGACTATATATTGGTTAGAATCCATTCTAAAGGGTTTCAAAGCTATATTTAGACTATTATACTAATATATTGAACTTTGGTTACTCCTTGGTGACCAATTTGGTTTACATTTCATCAAATTCCCATTTGTACCAAAACGGGACAATTTTCTTCTTAAAGTTTCAAAACTATAGTTAGGACTATATATTGGTTAGAATCCATTCTAAAGGGGTTCAAAGCTATATTTAGACTATTATACTAATATAATGAACTTTGGTTACTCCTTGGTCACCAATTTGGTCTACATTTCTACAAATTCCCATTTGTACCAAAACGGGACGATTTTCTTCCCAAAGTTTCAAAACTATAGTTTGGACTATATATTGGTTAGAATCCATTCTAAAAGGGTTTTTTTTGCAATATTTAGACTATTATACTAATATATTGAACTTTGGTTACTTCTTGGTCACCAATTTGGTCTACATTTCTTCAAATTCCCATTTGTACCAAAACGGGACGATTTTCTTCCCAAAGTTTCAAAACTATAGTTTGGACTATATATTGGTTAGAATCCATTCTAAAGGGGTTCAAAGCTATATTTAGACTATTATACTAATATATTGAACTTTGGTTACTCCTTGGTCACCAATTTGGTCTAAATTTCTTCAAATTCCCATTTATACCGAAACGGGACGATTTTCTTCTTTAATTTCAAAACTATAGTTAGGACTATATATTGGTTAGAATCCATTCTAAAGGGTTTCAAAGCTATATTTAGACTATTATACTAATATATTGAACTTTGGTTACTCCTTGGTGACCAATTTGGTTTACATTTCATCAAATTCCCATTTGTACCAAAACGGGACAATTTTCTTCTTAAAGTTTCAAAACTATAGTTAGGACTATATATTGGTTAGAATCCATTCTAAAGGGGTTCAAAGCTATATTTAGACTATTATACTAATATAATGAACTTTGGTTACTCCTTGGTCACCAATTTGGTCTACATTTCTACAAATTCCCATTTGTACCAAAACGGGACGATTTTCTTCCCAAAGTTTCAAAACTATAGTTTGGACTATATATTGGTTAGAATCCATTCTAAAAGGGTTTTTTTTTGCAATATTTAGACTATTATACTAATATATTGAACTTTGGTTACTTCTTGGTCACCAATTTGGTCTACATTTCTTCAAATTCCCATTTGTACCAAAACGGGACGATTTTCTTCCCAAAGTTTCAAAACTATAGTTTGGACTATATATTGGTTAGAATCCATTCTAAAGGGGTTCAAAGCTATATTTAGACTATTATACTAATATATTGAACTTTGGTTACTCCTTGGTCACCAATTTGGTCTAAATTTCTTCAAATTCCCATTTATACCGAAACGGGACGATTTTCTTCTTTAATTTCAAAACTATAGTTAGGACTATATATTGGTTAGAATCCATTCTAAAGGGGTTCAAAGCTATATTTAAACTATTATACTAATATAATGAACTTTGGTTACTCCTTGGTGACCAATTTGGTCTACATTTCTTCAAATTCCCATTTGTACCAAAACGGGACGATTTTCTTCCCAAAGTTTCAAAACTATAGTTTGGACTATATATTGGTTAGAATCCATTCTAAAGGGGTTCAAAGCTATATTTAGACTATTATACTAATATATTGATCTTTGGTTACTCCTTGGTCACCAATTTGGTTTACATTTCATCAAATTCCCATTTGTACCAAAACGCGATGATTTTCTTCCAAAAGTTTCAACACTAAAGTTAGGACTATATATTGGTTAGAATCCATTCTAAAGGGTTTCAAAGCTATATTTAGACTATTATACTAATATATTGAACTTTGGTTACTCCTTGGTGACCAATTTGGTTTACATTTCATCAAATTCCCATTTGTACCAAAACGGGACAATTTTCTTCTTAAAGTTTCAAAACTATAGTTAGGACTATATATTGGTTAGAATCCATTCTAAAGGGGTTCAAAGCTATATTTAGACTATTATACTAATATAATGAACTTTGGTTACTCCTTGGTCACCAATTTGGTCTACATTTCTACAAATTCCCATTTGTACCAAAACGGGACGATTTTCTTCCCAAAGTTTCAAAACTATAGTTTGGACTATATATTGGTTAGAATCCATTCTAAAGGGGTTCAAAGCTATATTTAGACTATTATACTAATATATTGATCTTTGGTTACTCCTTGGTCACCAATTTGGTGTACATTTCATCAAATTCCCATTTGTACCAAAACGCGATGATTTTCTTCCAAAAGTTTCAACACTAAAGTTAGGACTATATATTGGTTAGAATCCATTCTAAAGGGTTTCAAAGCTATATTTAGACTATTATACTAATATATTGAACTTTGGTTACTCCTTGGTCACCAATTTGGTTTACATTTCTTCAAATTCCCATTTGTACCAAAACAGGACGATTTTCTTCCCAAAGTTTCAAAACTATAGTTTGGACTATAAATTGGTTAGAATCCATTCTAAAGGGGTTCAAAGCTATATTTAGACTATTATACTAATATAATGAACTTTGGTTACTCCTTGGTCACCAATTTGGTCTACATTTCTACAAATTCCCATTTGTACCAAAACGGGACGATTTTCTTCCCAAAGTTTCGAAACTATAGTTTGGACTATATATTGGTTAGAATCCATTCTAAAGGGGTTCAAAGCTATATTTAGACTATTATACTAATATATTGATCTTTGGTTACTCCTTGGTCACCAATTTGGTTTACATTTCATCAAATTCCCATTTGTACCAAAACGCGATGATTTTCTTCCAAAAGTTTCAACACTAAAGTTAGGACTATATATTGGTTAGAATCCATTCTAAAGGGTTTCAAAGCTATATTTAGACTATTATACTAATATATTGAACTTTGGTTACTCCTTGGTGACCAATTTGGTTTACATTTCATCAAATTCCCATTTGTACCAAAACGCGACGATTTTCTTCCCAAAGTTTCAACACTAAAGTTAGGACTATATATTGGTTAAAATTCATTCTAAAGGGTTTCAAAGCTATATTTAGACTATTATACTAATATAATGAACTTTGGTTACTCCTTGGTCACCAATTTGGTCTACATTTCTTCAAATTCCCATTTGTACCAAAACGGGACGATTTTCTTCCCAAAGTTTCAAAACTATAGTTTGGACTATAAATTGGTTAGAATCCATTCTAAAGGGGTTCAAAGCTTTATTTAGACTATTTACTAATATATTGAACTTTGGTTACTCCTTGGTCACCAATTTGGTCTACATTTCTTCAAATTCCCATTTGTACCAAAACGGGACAATTTTCTTCTTAAAGTTTCAAAACTATAGTTAGGACTATATATTGGTTAGAATCCATTCTAAAGGGGTTCAAAGCTATATTTAGACTATTATACTAATATATTGATCTTTGGTTACTCCTTGGTCACCAATTTGGTTTACATTTCTTCAAATTCCCATTTGTACCAAAACGGGACTATTTTCTTCCCAAAGTTTCAAAACTATAGTTTGGACTATAAATTGGTTAGAATCCATTCTAAAGGGGTTCAAAGCTATATTTAGACTATTATACTAATATAATGAACTTTGGTTACTCCTTGGTCACCAATTTGGTCTACATTTCTACAAATTCCCATTTGTACCAAAACGGGACGATTTTCTTCCCAAAGTTTCAAAACTATAGTTTGGACTATATATTGGTTAGAATCCATTCTAAAGGGGTTCAAAGCTATATTTAGACTATTATACTAATATATTGATCTTTGGTTACTCCTTGGTCACCAATTTGGTTTACATTTCATCAAATTCCCATTTGTACCAAAACGCGATGATTTTCTTCCAAAAGTTTCAACACTAAAGTTAGGACTATATATTGGTTAGAATCCATTCTAAAGGGTTTCAAAGCTATATTTAGACTATTATACTAATATATTGAACTTTGGTTACTCCTTGGTCACCAATTTGGTCTACATTTCTTTAAATTCCCATTTGTACCAAAACGCGACGATTTTCTTCCCAAAGTTTCAACACTAAAGTTAGGACTATATATTGGTTAAAATTCATTCTAAAGGGTTTCAAAGCTATATTTAGACTATTATACTAATATAATGAACTTTGGTTACTCCTTGGTCACCAATTTGGTCTGCATTTCTTCAAATTCCCATTTGTACCAAAACGGGACGATTTTCTTCCCAAAGTTTCAAAACTATAGTTTGGACTATATATTGGTTAGAATCCATTCTAAAGGGGTTCAAAGCTATATTTAGACTATTATACTAATATATTGATCTTTGGTTACTCCTTGGTCACCAATTTGGTTTACATTTCATCAAATTCCCATTTGTACCAAAACGCGATGATTTTCTTCCAAAAGTTTCAACACTAAAGTTAGGACTATATATTGGTTAGAATCCATTCTAAAGGGTTTCAAAGCTATATTTAGACTATTATACTAATATATTGAACTTTGGTTACTCCTTGGTCACCAATTTGGTCTACATTTCTTTAAATTCCCATTTGTACCAAAACGCGACGATTTTCTTCCCAAAGTTTCAAAACTAAAGTTAGGACTATATATTGGTTATAATCCATTCCAAAGGGGTTCAAAACTATATTTAGACTATTATACTAATATATTGAACTTTGGTTACTCCTTGGTCACCAATTTGGTCTACATTTCTTCAAATTCCCATTTGTACCAAAACGGGACGATTTTCTTCCCAAAGTTTCAAAACTATAGTTTGGACTATAAATTGGTTAGAATCCATTCTAAAGGGGTTCAAAGCTATATTTAGACTATTTACTAATATATTGAACTTTGGTTACTCCTTGGTCACCAATTTGGTCTACATTTCTTCAAATTCCCATTTGTACCAAAACGGGACAATTTTCTTCCCAAAGTTTCAAAACTATAGTTTGGACTATAAATTGGTTAGAATCCATTCTAAAGGGGTTCAAAGCTATATTTAGACTATTTACTAATATATTGAACTTTGGTTACTCCTTGGTCACCAATTTGGTCTACATTTCTTCAAATTCCCATTTGTACCAAAACGGGACAATTTTCTTCTTAAAGTTTCAAAACTATAGTTAGGACTATATATTGGTTAGAATCCATTCTAAAATGGTTCAAAGCTATATTTAGACTATTATACTAATATAATGAACTTTGGTTACTCCTTGGTCACCAATTTGGTCACATTTCTACAAATTCCCATTTGTACCAAAACGGGACGATTTTCTTCCCAAAGTTTCAAAACTATAGTTTGGACTATATATTGGTTAGAATCCATTCTAAAGGGGTTCAAAGCTATATTTAGACTATTATACTAATATATTGAACTTTGGTTGCTTCTTGGTCACCAATTTTGTCTACATTTCTTCAAATTCCCATTTGTACCAAAAATGCGACGATTTTCTTCCAAAAGTTTCAAAACTAAAGTTAGGACTATATATTGGTTATAATCCATTCCAAAGGGGTTCAAAACTATATTTAGACTATTATACTAATATATTGAACTTTGGTTACTCCTTGGTCACCAATTTGGTCTAAATTTATTCAAATTCCCATTTATACCGAAACGGGACGATTTTCTTCTTTAATTTCAAAACTATAGTTAGGACTATATATTGGTTAGAATCCATTCTAAAGGGGTTCAAAACTATATTTAAACTATTATACTAATATAATGAACTTTGGTTACTCCTTGGTGACCAATTTGGTCTACATTTCTTCAAATTCCCATTTGTACCAAAACGGGACGATTTTCTTCCCAAAGTTTCAAAACTATAGTTTGGACTATAAATTGGTTAGAATCCATTCTAAAGGGGTTCAAAGCTATATTTAGACTATTTACTAATATATTGAACTTTGGTTACTCCTTGGTCACCAATTTGGTCTACATTTCTTCAAATTCCCATTTGTACCAAAACGGGACAATTTTCTTCTTAAAGTTTCAAAACTATAGTTAGGACTATATATTGGTTAGAATCCATTCTAAAATGGTTCAAAGCTATATTTAGACTATTATACTAATATAATGAACTTTGGTTACTCCTTGGTCACCAATTTGGTCTACATTTCTACAAATTCCCATTTCTACCAAAACGGGACGATTTTCTTCCCAAAGTTTCAAAACTATAGTTTGGACTATATATTGGTTAGAATCCATTCTAAAGGGGTTCAAAGCTATATTTAGACTATTATACTAATATATTGAACTTTGGTTACTCCTTGGTGACCAATTTGGTTTACATTTCATCAAATTCCCATTTGTACCAAAACGGGACAATTTTCTTCTTAAAGTTTCAAAACTATAGTTAGGACTATATATTGGTTAGAATCCATTCTAAAGGGGTTCAAAGCTATATTTAGACTATTATACTAATATATTGAACTTTGGTTACACCTTGGTGACCAATTTGGTTTACATTTCATCAAATTCCCATTTGTACCAAAACGCGATGATTTTCTTCCAAAAGTTTCAACACTAAAGTTAGGACTATATATTGGTTAGAATCCATTCTAAAGGGTTTCAAAGCTATATTTAGACTATTATACTAATATATTGAACTTTGATTACGCCTTGGTGACCAATTTGGTTTACATTTCATCAAATTCCCATTTGTACCAAAACGGGACAATTTTCTTCTTAAAGTTTCAAAACTATAGTTAGGACTATATATTGGTTAGAATCCATTCTAAAGGGGTTCAAAGCTATATTTAGACTATTATACTAATATAATGAACTTTGGTTACTCCTTGGTCACCAATTTGGTCTACATTTCTTCAAATTCCCATTTGTACCAAAACGGGACGATTTTCTTCCCAAAGTTTCAAAACTATAGTTTGGACTATATATTGGTTAGAATCCATTCTAAAGGGGTTCAAAGCTATATTTAGACTATTATACTAATATATTGATCTTTGGTTACTCCTTGGTCACCAATTTGGTTTACATTTCATCAAATTCCCATTTGTACCAAAACGCGATGATTTTCTTCCAAAAGTTTCAACACTAAAGTTAGGACTATATATTGGTTAGAATCCATTCTAAAGGGTTTCAAAGCTATATTTAGACTATTATACTAATATATTGAACTTTGGTTACTCCTTGGTCACCAATTTGGTCTACATTTCTTTAAATTCCCATTTGTACCAAAACGCGACGATTTTCTTCCCAAAGTTTCAACACTAAAGTTAGGACTATATATTGGTTAAAATTCATTCTAAAGGGTTTCAAAGCTATATTTAGACTATTATACTAATATAATGAACTTTGGTTACTCCTTGGTCACCAATTTGGTCTACATTTCTTCAAATTCCCATTTGTACCAAAACGGGACGATTTTCTTCCCAAAGTTTCAAAACTATAGTTTGGACTATATATTGGTTAGAATCCATTCTAAAAGGGTTTTTTTTGCAATATTTAGACTATTATACTAATATATTGAACTTTGGTTACTTCTTGGTCACCAATTTTGTCTACATTTCTTCAAATTCCCATTTGTACCAAAAATGCGACGATTTTCTTCCAAAAGTTTCAAAACTAAAGTTAGGACTATATATTGGTTATAATCCATTCCAAAGGGGTTCAAAACTATATTTAGACTATTATACTAATATATTGAACTTTGGTTACTCCTTGGTCACCAATTTGGTCTAAATTTCTTCAAATTCCCATTTATACCGAAACGGGACGATTTTCTTCTTTAATTTCAAAACTATAGTTAGGACTATATATTGGTTAGAATCCATTCTAAAGGGGTTCAAAGCTATATTTAAACTATTATACTAATATAATGAACTTTGGTTACTCCTTGGTGACCAATTTGGTCTACATTTCTTCAAATTCCCATTTGTACCAAAACGGGACGATTTTCTTCCCAAAGTTTCAAAACTATAGTTTGGACTATAAATTGGTTAGAATCCATTCTAAAGGGGTTCAAAGCTATATTTAGACTATTATACTAATATAATGAACTTTGGTTACTCCTTGGTCACCAATTTGGTCTACATTTCTTCAAATTCCCATTTGTACCAAAACGGGACGATTTTCTTCCCAAAGTTTCAAAACTATAGTTTGGACTATATATTGGTTAGAATCCATTCTAAAGGGGTTCGAAGCTATATTTAGACTATTATACTAATATATTGATCTTTGGTTACTCCTTGGTCACCAATTTGGTTTACATTTCATCAAATTCCCATTTGTACCAAAACGCGATGATTTTCTTCCAAAAGTTTCAACACTAAAGTTAGGACTATATATTGGTTAGAATCCATTCTAAAGGGTTTCAAAGCTATATTTACACTATTATACTAATATATTGAACTTTGGTTACTCCTTGGTCACCAATTTGGTCTACATTTCTTTAAATTCCCATTTGTACCAAAACGCGACGATTTTCTTCCCAAAGTTTCAACACTAAAGTTAGGACTATATATTGGTTAAAATTCATTCTAAAGGGTTTCAAAGCTATATTTAGACTATTATACTAATATAATGAACTTTGGTTACTCCTTGGTCACCAATTTGGTCTACATTTCTTCAAATTCCCATTTGTACCAAAACGGGACGATTTTCTTCCCAAAGCTTCAAAACTATAGTTTGGACTATATATTGGTTAGAATCCATTCTAAAGGGGTTCAAAGATATATTTAGACTATTATACTAATATATTGAACTTTGGTTACTCCTTGGTCACCAATTTGGTCTACATTTCTTTAAATTCCCATTTGTACCAAAACGGGACGATTTTCTTCCCAAAGTTTCAAAACTATAGTTTGGACTATATATTGGTTAGAATCCATTCTAAAGGGTTTCAAAGCTATATTTAGACTATTATACTAATATATTGAACTTTGGTTACTCCTTGGTCACCAATTTGGTCTACATTTCTTTAAATTCCCATTTGTACCAAAACGCGACGATTTTCTTCCCAAAGTTTCAACACTAAAGTTAGGACTATATATTGGTTAAAATTCATTCTAAAGGGTTTCAAAGCTATATTTAGACTATTATACTAATATAATGAACTTTGGTTACTCCTTGGTCACCAATTTGGTCTACATTTCTTCAAATTCCCATTTGTACCAAAACGGGACGATTTTCTTCCCAAAGTTTCAAAACTATAGTTTGGACTATATATTGGTTAGAATCCATTCTAAAGGGGTTCAAAGCTATATTTAGACTATTATACTAATATATTGATCTTTGGTTACTCCTTGGTCACCAATTTGGTTTACATTTCATCAAATTCCCATTTGTACCAAAACGCGATGATTTTCTTCCAAAAGTTTCAACACTAAAGTTAGGACTATATATTGGTTAGAATCCATTCTAAAGGGTTTCAAAGCTATATTTAGACTATTATACTAATATATTGATCTTTGGTTACTCCTTGGTCACCAATTTGGTTTACATTTCATCAAATTCCCATTTGTACCAAAACGGGACAATTTTCTTCTTAAAGTTTCAAAACTATAGTTAGGACTATATATTGGTTAGAATCCATTCTAAAGGGGTTCAAAGCTATATTTAGAGTATTATACTAATATAATGAACTTTGGTTACTCCTTGGTCACCAATTTGGTCTACATTTCTTCAAATTCCCATTTGTACCAAAACGGGACGATTTTCTTCCCAAAGTTTCAAAACTATAGTTTGGACTATATATTGGTCAGAATGCATTCTAAAGGGGTTCAAAGCTATATTTAGACTATTATACTAATATATTGATCTTTGGTTACTCCTTGGTCACCAATTTGGTTTACATTTCATCAAATTCCCATTTGTACCAAAACGCGATGATTTTCTTCCAAAAGTTTCAACACTAAAGTTAGGACTATATATTGGTTAGAATCCATTCTAAAGGGTTTCAAAGCTATATTTAGACTATTATACTAATATATTGAACTTTGGTTACTCCTTGTTGACCAATTTGGTTTACATTTCATCAAATTCCCATTTGTACCAAAACGGGACAATTTTCTTCTTAAAGTTTCAAAACTATAGTTAGGACTATATATTGGTTAGAATCCATTCTAAAGGGATTCAAAGCTATATTTAGACTATTATACTAATATAATGAACTTTGGTTACTCCTTGGTCACCAATTTGGTCTACATTTCTTCAAATTCCCATTTGTAGCAAAACGGGACGATTTTCTTCCCAAAGTTTCAAAACTATAGTTTGGACTATATATTGGTTAGAATCCATTTAAAGGGGTTCAAAGCTATATTTAGACTATTATACTAATATATTGATCTTTGGTTACTCCTTGGTCACTAATTTGGTTTACATTTCATCAAATTCCCATTTGTACCAAAACGCGATGATTTTCTTCCAAAAGTTTCAACACTAAAGTTAGGACTATATATTGGTTAGAATCCATTCTAAAGGGTTTCAAAGCTATATTTAGACTATTATACTAATATATTGAAATTTGGTTACTCCTTGGTCACCAATTTGGTCTACATTTCTTTAAATTCCCATTTGTACCAAAACGCGACGATTTTCTTCCCAAAGTTTCAACACTAAAGTTAGGACTATATATTGGTTAAAATTCATTCTAAAGGGTTTCAAAGCTATATTTAGACTATTATACTAATATATTGATCTTTGGTTACTCCTTGGTCACCAATTTGGTTTACATTTCATCAAATTCCCATTTGTACCAAAACGCGATGATCTTCTTCCAAAAGTTTCAACACTAAAGTTAGGACTATATATTGGTTAGAATCCATTCTAAAGGGTTTCAAAGCTATATTTAGACTATTATACTAATATATTGAACTTTGGTTACTCCTTGGTCACCAATTTGGTCTACATTTCTTTAAATTCCCATTTGTACCAAAACGCGACGATTTTCTTCCCAAAGTTTCAACACTAAAGTTAGGACTATATATTGGTTAAAATTCATTCTAAAGGGTTTCAAAGCTATATTTAGACTATTATACTAATATAATGAACTTTGGTTACTCCTTGGTCACCAATTTGGTCTACATTTCTTCAATTCCCATTTGTACCAAAACGGGACAATTTTCTTCCCAAAGTTTCAAAAGTATAGTTTGGACTATATATTGGTTAGAATCCATTCTAAAAGGGTTTTTTTTGCAATATTTAGACTATTATACTAATATATTGAACTTTGGTTACTTCTTGGTCACCAATTTTGTCTACATTTCTTCAAATTCCCATTTGTACCAAAAATGCGACGATTTTCTTCCAAAAGTTTCAAAACTAAAGTTAGGACTATATATTGGTTATAATCCATTCCAAAGGGGTTCAAAACTATATTTAGACTATTATACTAATATATTGAACTTTGGTTACTCCTTGGTCACCAATTTGGTCTAAATTTCTTCAAATTCCCATTTATACCGAAACCGGACGATTTTCTTCTTTAATTTCAAAACTATAGTTAGGACTTTATATTGGTTAGAATCCATTTTAAAGGGGTTCAAAGCTATATTTAAACTATTATACTATTATAATGAACTTTGGTTACTCCTTGGTGACCAATTTGGTCTACATTTCTTCAAATTCCCATTTGTACCAAAACGGGACGATTTTCTTCGCAAAGTTTCAAAACTATAGTTTGGACTATAAATTGGTTAGAATCCATTCTAAAGGGGTTCAAAGCTATATTTAGACTATTTACTAATATATTGAACTTTGGTTACTCCTTGGTCACCAATTTGGTTTACATTTCATCAAATTCCCATTTGTACCAAAACGGGACAATTTTCTTCTTAAAGTTTCAAAACTATAGTTAGGACTATATATTGGTTAGAATCCATTCTAAAGGAGTTCAAAGCTATATTTAGACTATTATACTAATATAATGAACTTTGGTTACTCCTTGGTCACCAATTTGGTCTACATTTCTTCAAATTCCCATTTGTACCAAAACGTGACGATTTTCTTCCCAAAGTTTCAAAACTATAGTTTGGACTATATATTGGTTAGAATCCATTCTAAAGGGGTTCAAAGCTATATTTAGACTATTATACTAATATATTGATCTTTGGTTACTCCTTGGTCACCAATTTGGTTTACATTTCATCAAATTCCCATTTGTACCAAAACGCGATGATTTTCTTCCAAAAGTTTCAACACTAAAGTTAGGACTATATATTGGTTAGAATCCATTCTAAAGGGTTTCAAAGCTATATTTAGACTATTATACTAATATATTGAACTTTGGTTACTCCTTGGTCACCAATTTGGTCTACATTTCTTTAAATTCCCATTTGTACCAAAACGCGACGATTTTCTTCCCAAAGTTTCAACACTAAAGTTAGGACTATATATTGGTTAAAATTCATTCTAAAGGGTTTCAAAGCTATATTTAGACTATTATACTAATATAATGAACTTTGGTTACTCCTTGGTCACCAATTTGGTCTACATTTCTTCAAATTCCCATTTGTACCAAAACGGGACGATTTTCTTCCCAAAGTTTCAAAACTATAGTTTGGACTATATATTGGTTAGAATCCATTCTAAAAGGGTTTTTTTTGCAATATTTAGACTATTATACTAATATATTGAACTTTGGTTACTTCTTGGTCACCAATTTTGTCTACATTTCTTCAAATTCCCATTTGTACCAAAAATGCGACGATTTTCTTCCAAAAGTTTCAAAACTATAGTTTGGACTATAAATTGGTTAGAATCCATTCTAAAGGGGTTCAAAGCTATATTTAGACTATTTACTAATATATTGAACTTTGGTTACTCCTTGGTCACCAATTTGGTCTACATTTCTTCAAATTCCCATTTGTACCAAAACGGGACAATTTTCTTCTTAAAGTTTCAAAACTATAGTTAGGACTATATATTGGTTAGAATCCATTCTAAAGGGGTTCAAAGCTATATTTAGACTATTATACTAATATATTGAACTTTGGTTACTCCTTGGTGACCAATTTGGTTTACATTTCATCAAATTCCCATTTGTACCAAAACGGGACAATTTTCTTCTTAAAGTTTCAAAACTATAGTTAGGACTATATATTGGTTAGAATCCATTCTAAAGGGGTTCAAAGCTATATTTAGACTATTTACTAATATATTGAACTTTGGTTACTCCTTGGTCACCAATTTGGTCTACATTTCTTCAAATTCCCATTTGTACCAAAACGGGACGATTTTCTTCCCAAAGTTTCAAAACTATAGTTTTGACTATATATTGGTTAGAATCCATTCTAAAGGGGTTCAAAGCTATATTTAGACTATTATACTAATATATTGATCTTTGGTTACTCCTTGGTCACCAATTTGGTCTACATTTCTTTAAATTCCCATTTGTACCAAAACGCGACGATTTTCTTCCCAAAGTTTCAACACTAAAGTTAGGACTATATATTGGTTAGAATCCATTCTAAAGGGTTTCAAAGCTATATTTAGACTATTATACTAATATATTGATCTTTGGTTACTCCTTGGTCACCAATTTGGTCTACATTTCTTCAAATTCCCATTTGTACCAAAACGGGACGATTTTCTTCCCAAAGTTTCAAAACTAAAGTTAGGACTATATATTGGTTAAAATTCATTCTAAAGGGTTTCAAAGCTATATTTAGACTATTATACTAATATAATGAACTTTGGTTACTCCTTGGTCACCAATTTGGTCTACATTTCTTCAAATTCCCATTTGTACCAAAACGGGACGATTTTCTTCCCAAAGTTTCAAAACTATAGTTTGGACTATATATTGGTTAGAATCCATTCTAAAAGGGTTTTTTTTGCAATATTTAGACTATTATACTAATATATTGAACTTTGGTTACTTCTTGGTCACCAATTTTGTCTACATTTCTTCAAATTCCCATTTGTACCAAAAATGCGACGATTTTCTTCCAAAAGTTTCAAAACTATAGTTTGGACTATAAATTGGTTAGAATCCATTCTAAAGGAGTTCAAAGCTATATTTAGACTATTATACTAATATAATGAACTTTGGTTACTCCTTGGTCACCAATTTGGTCTACATTTCTTCAAATTCCCATTTGTACCAAAACGTGACGATTTTCTTCCCAAAGTTTCAAAACTATAGTTTGGACTATATATTGGTTAGAATCCATTCTAAAGGGGTTCAAAGCTATATTTAGACTATTATACTAATATATTGATCTTTGGTTACTCCTTGGTCACCAATTTGGTTTACATTTCATCAAATTCCCATTTGTACCAAAACGCGATGATTTTCTTCCAAAAGTTTCAACACTAAAGTTAGGACTATATATTGGTTAGAATCCATTCTAAAGGGTTTCAAAGCTATATTTAGACTATTATACTAATATATTGAACTTTGGTTACTCCTTGGTCACCAATTTGGTCTACATTTCTTTAAATTCCCATTTGTACCAAAACGCGACGATTTTCTTCCCAAAGTTTCAACACTAAAGTTAGGACTATATATTGGTTAAAATTCATTCTAAAGGGTTTCAAAGCTATATTTAGACTATTATACTAATATAATGAACTTTGGTTACTCCTTGGTCACCAATTTGGTCTACATTTCTTCAAATTCCCATTTGTACCAAAACGGGACGATTTTCTTCCCAAAGTTTCAAAACTATAGTTTGGACTATATATTGGTTAGAATCCATTCTAAAAGGGTTTTTTTTGCAATATTTAGACTATTATACTAATATATTGAACTTTGGTTACTTCTTGGTCACCAATTTTGTCTACATTTCTTCAAATTCCCATTTGTACCAAAAATGCGACGATTTTCTTCCAAAAGTTTCAAAACTATAGTTTGGACTATAAATTGGTTAGAATCCATTCTAAAGGGGTTCAAAGCTATATTTAGACTATTTACTAATATATTGAACTTTGGTTACTCCTTGGTCACCAATTTGGTCTACATTTCTTCAAATTCCCATTTGTACCAAAACGGGACAATTTTCTTCTTAAAGTTTCAAAACTATAGTTAGGACTATATATTGGTTAGAATCCATTCTAAAGGGGTTCAAAGCTATATTTAGACTATTATACTAATATATTGAACTTTGGTTACTCCTTGGTGACCAATTTGGTTTACATTTCATCAAATTCCCATTTGTACCAAAACGGGACAATTTTCTTCTTAAAGTTTCAAAACTATAGTTAGGACTATATATTGGTTAGAATCCATTCTAAAGGGGTTCAAAGCTATATTTAGACTATTTACTAATATATTGAACTTTGGTTACTCCTTGGTCACCAATTTGGTCTACATTTCTTCAAATTCCCATTTGTACCAAAACGTGACGATTTTCTTCCCAAAGTTTCAAAACTATAGTTTGGACTATATATTGGTTAGAATCCATTCTAAAGGGGTTCAAAGCTATATTTAGACTATTATACTAATATATTGATCTTTGGTTACTCCTTGGTCACCAATTTGGTTTACATTTCATCAAATTCCCATTTGTACCAAAACGCGATGATTTTCTTCCAAAAGTTTCAACACTAAAGTTAGGACTATATATTGGTTAGAATCCATTCTAAAGGATTCCAAAGCTATATTTAGACTATTATACTAATATATTGAACTTTGGTTACTCCTTGGTCACCAATTTGGTCTACATTTCTTTAAATTCCCATTTGTACCAAAACGCGACGATTTTCTTCCCAAAGTTTCAACACTAAAGTTAGGACTATATATTGGTTAAAATTCATTCTAAAGGGTTTCAAAGCTATATTTAGACTATTATACTAATATAATGAACTTTGGTTACTCCTTGGTCACCAATTTGGTCTACATTTCTTCAAATTCCCATTTGTACCAAAACGGGACGATTTTCTTCCCAAAGTTTCAAAACTATAGTTTGGACTATATATTGGTTAGAATCCATTCTAAAAGGGTTTTTTTTGCAATATTTAGACTATTATACTAATATATTGAACTTTGGTTACTTCTTGGTCACCAATTTTGTCTACATTTCTTCAAATTCCCATTTGTACCAAAAATGCGACGATTTTCTTCCAAAAGTTTCAAAACTATAGTTTGGACTATAAATTGGTTAGAATCCATTCTAAAGGGGTTCAAAGCTATATTTAGACTATTTACTAATATATTGAACTTTGGTTACTCCTTGGTCACCAATTTGGTCTACATTTCTTCAAATTCCCATTTGTACCAAAACGGGACAATTTTCTTCTTAAAGTTTCAAAACTATAGTTAGGACTATATATTGGTTAGAATCCATTCTAAAGGGTTTCAAAGCTATATTTAGACTATTATACTAATATATTGAACTTTGGTTACTCCTTGGTGACCAATTTGGTTTACATTTCATCAAATTCCCATTTGTACCAAAACGGGACAATTTTCTTCTTAAAGTTTCAAAACTATAGTTAGGACTATATATTGGTTAGAATCCATTCTAAAGGGGTTCAAAGCTATATTTAGACTATTTACTAATATATTGAACTTTGGTTACTCCTTGGTCACCAATTTGGTCTACATTTCTTCAAATTCCCATTTGTACCAAAACGTGACGATTTTCTTCCCAAAGTTTCAAAACTATAGTTTGGACTATATATTGGTTAGAATCCATTCTAAAGGGGTTCAAAGCTATATTTAGACTATTATACTAATATATTGATCTTTGGTTACTCCTTGGTCACCAATTTGGTTTACATTTCATCAAATTCCCATTTGTACCAAAACGCGATGATTTTCTTCCAAAAGTTTCAACACTAAAGTTAGGACTATATATTGGTTAGAATCCATTCTAAAGGGTTTCAAAGCTATATTTAGACTATTATACTAATATATTGAACTTTGGTTACTCCTTGGTCACCAATTTGGTCTACATTTCTTTAAATTCCCATTTGTACCAAAACGCGACGATTTTCTTCCCAAAGTTTCAACACTAAAGTTAGGACTATATATTGGTTAAAATTCATTCTAAAGGGTTTCAAAGCTATATTTAGACTATTATACTAATATAATGAACTTTGGTTACTCCTTGGTCACCAATTTGGTCTACATTTCTTCAAATTCCCATTTGTACCAAAACGGGACGATTTTCTTCCCAAAGTTTCAAAACTATAGTTTGGACTATATATTGGTTAGAATCCATTCTAAAAGGGTTTTTTTTGCAATATTTAGACTATTATACTAATATATTGAACTTTGGTTACTTCTTGGTCACCAATTTTGTCTACATTTCTTCAAATTCCCATTTGTACCAAAAATGCGACGATTTTCTTCCAAAAGTTTCAAAACTATAGTTTGGACTATAAATTGGTTAGAATCCATTCTAAAGGGGTTCAAAGCTATATTTAGACTATTTACTAATATATTGAACTTTGGTTACTCCTTGGTCACCAATTTGGTCTACATTTCTTCAAATTCCCATTTGTACCAAAACGGGACAATTTTCTTCTTAAAGTTTCAAAACTATAGTTAGGACTATATATTGGTTAGAATCCATTCTAAAGGGGTTCAAAGCTATATTTAGACTATTATACTAATATATTGAACTTTGGTTACTCCTTGGTGACCAATTTGGTTTACATTTCATCAAATTCCCATTTGTACCAAAACGGGACAATTTTCTTCTTAAAGTTTCAAAACTATAGTTAGGACTATATATTGGTTAGAATCCATTCTAAAGGGGTTCAAAGCTATATTTAGACTATTTACTAATATATTGAACTTTGGTTACTCCTTGGTCACCAATTTGGTCTACATTTCTTCAAATTCCCATTTGTACCAAAACGGGACGATTTTCTTCCCAAAGTTTCAAAACTATAGTTTTGACTATATATTGGTTAGAATCCATTCTAAAGGGGTTCAAAGCTATATTTAGACTATTATACTAATATATTGATCTTTGGTTACTCCTTGGTCACCAATTTGGTCTACATTTCTTTAAATTCCCATTTGTACCAAAACGCGACGATTTTCTTCCCAAAGTTTCAACACTAAAGTTAGGACTATATATTGGTTAGAATCCATTCTAAAGGGTTTCAAAGCTATATTTAGACTATTATACTAATATATTGATCTTTGGTTACTCCTTGGTCACCAATTTGGTCTACATTTCTTCAAATTCCCATTTGTACCAAAACGGGATGATTTTCTTCCCAAATTTCAAAACTATAGTTAGGACTATATTTTGGTTAGAATCCATTCTAAAGGGGTTCAAAGCTATATTTAGACTATTTACTAATATATTGAACTTTGGTTACTCCTTGGTCACCAATTTGGTCTACATTTCTTCAAATTCCCATTTGTACCAAAACGCGACGATTTTCTTCTTAAAGTTTCAAAACTATAGTTAGGACTATATATTGGTTAGAATCCATTCTAAAGGGGTTCAAAGCTATATTTAGACTATTATACTAATATATTGATCTTTGGTTACTCCTTGGTCACCAATTTGGTCTACATTTCTTTAAATTCCCATTTGTACCAAAACGCGACGATTTTCTTCCCAAAGTTTCAACACTAAAGTTAGGACTATATATTGGTTAGAATCCATTCTAAAGGGTTTCCAAGCTATATTTAGACTATTATACTAATATATTGATCTTTGGTTACTCCTTGGTCACCAATTTGGTCTACATTTCTTCAAATTCCCATTTGTACCAAAACGGGACGATTTTCTTCCCAAAGTTTCAACACTAAAGTTAGGACTATATATTGGTTAAAATTCATTCTAAAGGGTTTCAAAGCTATATTTAGACTATTATACTAATATAATGAACTTTGGTTACTCCTTGGTCACCAATTTGGTCTACATTTCTTCAAATTCCCATTTGTACCAAAACGGGACGATTTTCTTCCCAAAGTTTCAAAACTATAGTTTGGACTATATATTGGTTAGAATCCATTCTAAAAGGGTTTTTTTTGCAATATTTAGACTATTATACTAATATATTGAATTTTGGTTACTTCTTGGTCACCAATTTTGTCTACATTTCTTCAAATTCCCATTTGTACCAAAAATGCGACGATTTTCTTCCAAAAGTTTCAAAACTATAGTTTGGACTATAAATTGGTTAGAATCCATTCTAAAGGAGTTCAAAGCTATATTTAGACTATTATACTAATATAATGAACTTTGGTTACTCCTTGGTCACCAATTTGGTCTACATTTCTTCAAATTCCCATTTGTACCAAAACGTGACGATTTTCTTCCCAAAGTTTCAAAACTATAGTTTGGACTATATATTGGTTAGAATCCTTTCTAAAGGGGTTCAAAGCTATATTTAGACTATTATACTAATATATTGATCTTTGGTTACTCCTTGGTCACCAATTTGGTTTACATTTCATCAAATTCCCATTTGTACCAAAACGCGATGATTTTCTTCCAAAAGTTTCAACACTAAAGTTAGGACTATATATTGGTTAGAATCCATTCTAAAGGGTTTCAAAGCTATATTTAGACTATTATACTAATATATTGAACTTTGGTTACTCCTTGGTCACCAATTTGGTCTACATTTCTTTAAATTCCCATTTGTACCAAAACGCGACGATTTTCTTCCCAAAGTTTCAACACTAAAGTTAGGACTATATATTGGTTAAAATTCATTCTAAAGGGTTTCAAAGCTATATTTAGACTATTATACTAATATAATGAACTTTGGTTACTCCTTGGTCACCAATTTGGTCTACATTTCTTCAAATTCCCATTTGTACCAAAACGGGACGATTTTCTTCCCAAAGTTTCAAAACTATAGTTTGGACTATATATTGGTTAGAATCCATTCTAAAGGGGTTCAAAGCTATATTTAGACTATTTACTAATATATTGAACTTTGGTTACTCCTTGGTCACCAATTTGGTCTACATTTCTTCAAATTCCCATTTGTACCAAAACGCGACGATTTTCTTCTTAAAGTTTCAAAACTATAGTTAGGACTATATATTGGTTAGAATCCATTCTAAAGGGGTTCAAAGCTATATTTAGACTATTTACTAATATATTGAACTTTGGTTACTCCTTGGTCACCAATTTGGTCTACATTTCTTCAAATTCCCATTTGTACCAAAACGCGACGATTTTCTTCTTAAAGTTTCAAAACTATAGTTAGGACTATATATTGGTTAGAATCCATTCTAAAGGGGTTCAAAGCTATATTTAGACTATTTACTAATATATTGAACTTTGGTTACTCCTTGGTCACCAATTTGGTCTACATTTCTTCAAATTCCCATTTGTACCAAAACGGGACGATTTTCTTCCCAAAGTTTCAAAACTATAGTTTTGACTATATATTGGTTAGAATCCATTCTAAAGGGGTTCAAAGCTATATTTAGACTATTATACTAATATATTGATCTTTGGTTACTCCTTGGTCACCAATTTGGTCTACATTTCTTTAAATTCCCATTTGTACCAAAACGCGACGATTTTCTTCCCAAAGTTTCAACACTAAAGTTAGGACTATATATTGGTTAGAATCCATTCTAAAGGGTTTCAAAGCTATATTTAGACTATTATACTAATATATTGATCTTTGGTTACTCCTTGGTCACCAATTTGGTCTACATTTCTTCAAATTCCCATTTGTACCAAAACGGGACGATTTTCTTCCCAAAGTTTCAACACTAAAGTTAGGACTATATATTGGTTAAAATTCATTCTAAAGGGTTTCAAAGCTATATTTAGACTATTATACTAATATAATGAACTTTGGTTACTCCTTGGTCACCAATTTGGTCTACATTTCTTCAAATTCCCATTTGTACCAAAACGGGACGATTTTCTTCCCAAAGTTTCAAAACTATAGTTTGGACTATATATTGGTTAGAATCCATTCTAAAAGGGTTTTTTTTGCAATATTTAGACTATTATACTAATATATTGAATTTTGGTTACTTCTTGGTCACCAATTTTGTCTACATTTCTTCAAATTCCCATTTGTACCAAAAATGCGACGATTTTCTTCCAAAAGTTTCAAAACTATAGTTTGGACTATAAATTGGTTAGAATCCATTCTAAAGGGGTTCAAAGCTATATTTAGACTATTTACTAATATATTGAACTTTGGTTACTCCTTGGTCACCAATTTGGTCTACATTTCTTCAAATTCCCATTTGTACCAAAACGGGACAATTTTCTTCTTAAAGTTTCAAAACTATAGTTAGGACTATATATTGGTTAGAATCCATTCTAAAGGGGTTCAAAGCTATATTTAGACTATTATACTAATATAATGAACTTTGGTTACTCCTTGGTCACCAATTTGGTCTACATTTCTTCAAATTCCCATTTGTACCAAAACGGGACGATTTTCTTCCCAAAGTTTCAAAACTATAGTTTGGACTATATATTGGTTAGAATCCATTCTAAAGGGGTTCAAAGCTATATTTAGACTATTATACTAATATATTGATCTTTGGTTACTCCTTGGTCACCAATTTGGTTTACATTTCATCAAATTCCCATTTGTACCAAAACGCGATGATTTTCTTCCAAAAGTTTCAACACTAAAGTTAGGACTATATATTGGTTAGAATCCATTCTAAAGGGTTTCAAAGCTATATTTAGACTATTATACTAATATATTGAACTTTGGTTACTCCTTGGTCACCAATTTGGTCTACATTTCTTTAAATTCCCATTTGTACCAAAACGCGACGATTTTCTTCCCAAAGTTTCAACACTAAAGTTAGGACTATATATTGGTTAAAATTCATTCTAAAGGGTTTCAAAGCTATATTTAGACTATTATACTAATATAATGAACTTTGGTTACTCCTTGGTCACCAATTTGGTCTACATTTCTTCAAATTCCCATTTGTACCAAAACGGGACGATTTTCTTCCCAAAGTTTCAAAACTATAGTTTGGACTATATATTGGTTAGAATCCATTCTAAAAGGGTTTTTTTTGCAATATTTAGACTATTATACTAATATATTGAACTTTGGTTACTTCTTGGTCACCAATTTTGTCTACATTTCTTCAAATTCCCATTTGTACCAAAAATGCGACGATTTTCTTCCAAAAGTTTCAAAACTATAGTTTGGACTATAAATTGGTTAGAATCCATTCTAAAGGGGTTCAAAGCTATATTTAGACTATTTACTAATATATTGAACTTTGGTTACTCCTTGGTCACCAATTTGGTCTACATTTCTTCAAATTCCCATTTGTACCAAAACGGGACAATTTTCTTCTTAAAGTTTCAAAACTATAGTTAGGACTATATATTGGTTAGAATCCATTCTAAAGGGGTTCAAAGCTATATTTAGACTATTATACTAATATATTGAACTTTGGTTACTCCTTGGTGACCAATTTGGTTTACATTTCATCAAATTCCCATTTGTACCAAAACGGGACAATTTTCTTCTTAAAGTTTCAAAACTATAGTTAGGACTATATATTGGTTAGAATCCATTCTAAAGGGGTTCAAAGCTATATTTAGACTATTTACTAATATATTGAACTTTGGTTACTCCTTGGTCACCAATTTGGTCTACATTTCTTCAAATTCCCATTTGTACCAAAACGGGACGATTTTCTTCCCAAAGTTTCAAAACTATAGTTTTGTCTATATATTGGTTAGAATCCATTCTAAAGGGGTTCAAAGCTATATTTAGACTATTATACTAATATATTGATCTTTGGTTACTCCTTGGTCACCAATTTGGTCTACATTTCTTTAAATTCCCATTTGTACCAAAACGCGACGATTTTCTTCCCAAAGTTTCAACACTAAAGTTAGGACTATATATTGGTTAGAATCCATTCTAAAGGGTTTCAAAGCTATATTTAGACTATTATACTAATATATTGATCTTTGGTTACTCCTTGGTCACCAATTTGGTCTACATTTCTTCAAATTCCCATTTGTACCAAAACGGGACGATTTTCTTCCCAAAGTTTCAAAACTATAGTTTGGACTATAAATTGGTTAGAATCCATTCTAAAGGGGTTCAAAGCTATATTTAGACTATTATACTAATATATTGAACTTTGGTTACTCCTTGGTCACCAATTTGGTCTACATTTCTTTAAATTCCCATTTGTACCAAAACGCGACGATTTTCTTCCCAAAGTTTCAACACTAAAGTTAGGACTATATATTGGTTAAAATTCATTCTAAAGGGTTTCAAAGCTATATTTAGACTATTATACTAATATAATGAACTTTGGTTACTCCTTGGTCACCAATTTGGTCTACATTTCTTCAAATTCCCATTTGTACCAAAACGGGACGATTTTCTTCCCAAAGTTTCAAAACTATAGTTTGGACTATATATTGGTTAGAATCCATTCTAAAAGGGTTTTTTTTGCAATATTTAGACTATTATACTAATATATTGAACTTTGGTTACTCCTTGGTCACCAATTTGGTCTACATTTCTTTAAATTCCCATTTGTACCAAAACGCGACGATTTTCTTCCCAAAGTTTCAACACTAAAGTTAGGACTATATATTGGTTAAAATTCATTCTAAAGGGTTTCAAAGCTATATTTAGACTATTATACTAATATAATGAACTTTGGTTACTCCTTGGTCACCAATTTGGTCTACATTTCTTCAAATTCCCATTTGTACCAAAACGGGACGATTTTCTTCCCAAAGTTTCAAAACTATAGTTTGGACTATATATTGGTTAGAATCCATTCTAAAAGGGTTTTTTTTGCAATATTTAGACTATTATACTAATATATTGAATTTTGGTTACTTCTTGGTCACCAATTTTGTCTACATTTCTTCAAATTCCCATTTGTACCAAAAATGCGACGATTTTCTTCCAAAAGTTTCAAAACTATAGTTTGGACTATAAATTGGTTAGAATCCATTCTAAAGGGGTTCAAAGCTATATTTAGACTATTTACTAATATATTGAACTTTGGTTACTCCTTGGTCACCAATTTGGTCTACATTTCTTCAAATTCCCATTTGTACCAAAACGGGACAATTTTCTTCTTAAAGTTTCAAAACTATAGTTAGGACTATATATTGGTTAGAATCCATTCTAAAGGGGTTCAAAGCTATATTTAGACTATTATACTAATATAATGAACTTTGGTTACTCCTTGGTCACCAATTTGGTCTACATTTCTTCAAATTCCCATTTGTACCAAAACGGGACGATTTTCTTCCCAAAGTTTCAAAACTATAGTTTGGACTATATATTGGTTAGAATCCATTCTAAAGGGGTTCAAAGCTATATTTAGACTATTATACTAATATATTGATCTTTGGTTACTCCTTGGTCACCAATTTGGTTTACATTTCATCAAATTCCCATTTGTACCAAAACGCGATGATTTTCTTCCAAAAGTTTCAACACTAAAGTTAGGACTATATATTGGTTAGAATCCATTCTAAAGGGTTTCAAAGCTATATTTAGACTATTATACTAATATATTGAACTTTGGTTACTCCTTGGTCACCAATTTGGTCTACATTTCTTTAAATTCCCATTTGTACCAAAACGCGACGATTTTCTTCCCAAAGTTTCAACACTAAAGTTAGGACTATATATTGGTTAAAATTCATTCTAAAGGGTTTCAAAGCTATATTTAGACTATTATACTAATATAATGAACTTTGGTTACTCCTTGGTCACCAATTTGGTCTACATTTCTTCAAATTCCCATTTGTACCAAAACGGGACGATTTTCTTCCCAAAGTTTCAAAACTATAGTTTGGACTATATATTGGTTAGAATCCATTCTAAAAGGGTTTTTTTTGCAATATTTAGACTATTATACTAATATATTGAACTTTGGTTACTTCTTGGTCACCAATTTTGTCTACATTTCTTCAAATTCCCATTTGTACCAAAAATGCGACAATTTTCTTCCAAAAGTTTCAAAACTATAGTTTGGACTATAAATTGGTTAGAATCCATTCTAAAGGGGTTCAAAGCTATATTTAGACTATTTACTAATATATTGAACTTTGGTTACTCCTTGGTCACCAATTTGGTCTACATTTCTTCAAATTCCCATTTGTACCAAAACGGGACAATTTTCTTCTTAAAGTTTCAAAACTATAGTTAGGACTATATATTGGTTAGAATCCATTCTAAAGGGGTTCAAAGCTATATTTAGACTATTATACTAATATATTGAACTTTGGTTACTCCTTGGTGACCAATTTGGTTTACATTTCATCAAATTCCCATTTGTACCAAAACGGGACAATTTTCTTCTTAAAGTTTCAAAACTATAGTTAGGACTATATATTGGTTAGAATCCATTCTAAAGGGGTTCAAAGCTATATTTAGACTATTTACTAATATATTGAACTTTGGTTACTCCTTGGTCACCAATTTGGTCTACATTTCTTCAAATTCCCATTTGTACCAAAACGGGACGATTTTCTTCCCAAAGTTTCAAAACTATAGTTTTGTCTATATATTGGTTAGAATCCATTCTAAAGGGGTTCAAAGCTATATTTAGACTATTATACTAATATATTGATCTTTGGTTACTCCTTGGTCACCAATTTGGTCTACATTTCTTTAAATTCCCATTTGTACCAAAACGCGACGATTTTCTTCCCAAAGTTTCAACACTAAAGTTAGGACTATATATTGGTTAGAATCCATTCTAAAGGGTTTCAAAGCTATATTTAGACTATTATACTAATATATTGATCTTTGGTTACTCCTTGGTCACCAATTTGGTCTACATTTCTTCAAATTCCCATTTGTACCAAAACGGGACGATTTTCTTCCCAAAGTTTCAAAACTATAGTTTGGACTATAAATTGGTTAGAATCCATTCTAAAGGGGTTCAAAGCTATATTTAGACTATTATACTAATATATTGAACTTTGGTTACTCCTTGGTCACCAATTTGGTCTACATTTCTTTAAATTCCCATTTGTACCAAAACGCGACGATTTTCTTCCCAAAGTTTCAACACTAAAGTTAGGACTATATATTGGTTAAAATTCATTCTAAAGGGTTTCAAAGCTATATTTAGACTATTATACTAATATAATGAACTTTGGTTACTCCTTGGTCACCAATTTGGTCTACATTTCTTCAAATTCCCATTTGTTCCAAAACGGGACGATTTTCTTCCCAAAGTTTCAAAACTATAGTTTGGACTATATATTGGTTAGAATCCATTCTAAAAGGGTTTTTTTTGCAATATTTAGACTATTATACTAATATATTGAACTTTGGTTACTCCTTGGTCACCAATTTGGTCTACATTTCTTTAAATTCCCATTTGTACCAAAACGCGACGATTTTCTTCCCAAAGTTTCAACACTAAAGTTAGGACTATATATTGGTTAAAATTCATTCTAAAGGGTTTCAAAGCTATATTTAGACTATTATACTAATATAATGAACTTTGGTTACTCCTTGGTCACCAATTTGGTCTACATTTCTTCAAATTCCCATTTGTACCAAAACGGGACGATTTTCTTCCCAAAGTTTCAAAACTATAGTTTGGACTATATATTGGTTAGAATCCATTCTAAAAGGGTTTTTTTTGCAATATTTAGACTATTATACTAATATATTGAACTTTGGTTACTTCTTGGTCACCAATTTTGTCTACATTTCTTCAAATTCCCATTTGTACCAAAAATGCGACGATTTTCTTCCAAAAGTTTCAAAACTATAGTTTGGACTATAAATTGGTTAGAATCCATTCTAAAGGGGTTCAAAGCTATATTTAGACTATTTACTAATATATTGAACTTTGGTTACTCCTTGGTCACCAATTTGGTCTACATTTCTTCAAATTCCCATTTGTACCAAAACGGGACAATTTTCTTCTTAAAGTTTCAAAACTATAGTTAGGACTATATATTGGTTAGAATCCATTCTAAAGGGGTTCAAAGCTATATTTAGACTATTATACTAATATATTGAACTTTGGTTACTCCTTGGTGACCAATTTGGTTTACATTTCATCAAATTCCCATTTGTACCAAAACGGGACAATTTTCTTCTTAAAGTTTCAACACTAAAGTTAGGACTATATATTGGTTAGAATCCATTCTAAAGGGTTTCAAAGCTATATTTAGACTATTATACTAATATATTGATCTTTGGTTACTCCTTGGTCACCAATTTGGTCTACATTTCTTCAAATTCCCATTTGTACCAAAACGGGACGATTTTCTTCCCAAAGTTTCAAAACTATAGTTTGGACTATAAATTGGTTAGAATCCATTCTAAAGGGGTTCAAAGCTATATTTAGACTATTATACTAATATATTGAACTTTGGTTACTCCTTGGTCACCAATTTGGTCTACATTTCTTTAAATTCCCATTTGTACCAAAACGCGACGATTTTCTTCCCAAAGTTTCAACACTAAAGTTAGGACTATATATTGGTTAAAATTCATTCTAAAGGGTTTCAAAGCTATATTTAGACTATTATACTAATATAATGAACTTTGGTTACTCCTTGGTCACCAATTTGGTCTACATTTCTTCAAATTCCCATTTGTACCAAAACGGGACGATTTTCTTCCCAAAGTTTCAAAACTATAGTTTGGACTATATATTGGTTAGAATCCATTCTAAAAGGGTTTTATTTGCAATATTTAGACTATTATACTAATATATTGATCTTTGGTTACTCCTTGGTCACCAATTTGGTCTACATTTCTTTAAATTCCCATTTGTACCAAAACGCGACGATTTTCTTCCCAAAGTTTCAACACTAAAGTTAGGACTATATATTGGTTAGAATCCATTCTAAAGGGTTTCAAAGCTATATTTAGACTATTATACTAATATATTGATCTTTGGTTACTCCTTGGTCACCAATTTGGTTTACATTTCATCAAATTCCCATTTGTACCAAAACGCGATGATTTTCTTCCAAAAGTTTCAACACTAAAGTTAGGACTATATATTGGTTAGAATCCATTCTAAAGGGTTTCAAAGCTATATTTAGACTATTATACTAATATATTGAACTTTGGTTACTCCTTGGTCACCAATTTGGTCTACATTTCTTTAAATTCCCATTTGTACCAAAACGCGACGATTTTCTTCCCAAAGTTTCAACACTAAAGTTAGGACTATATATTGGTTAAAATTCATTCTAAAGGGTTTCAAAGCTATATTTAGACTATTATACTAATATAATGAACTTTGGTTACTCCTTGGTCACCAATTTGGTCTACATTTCTTCAAATTCCCATTTGTACCAAAACGGGACGATTTTCTTCCCAAAGTTTCAAAACTATAGTTTGGACTATATATTGGTTAGAATCCATTCTAAAAGGGTTTTTTTTTGCAATATTTAGACTATTATACTAATATATTGAACTTTGGTTACTTCTTGGTCACCAATTTTGTCTACATTTCTTCAAATTCCCATTTGTACCAAAAATGCGACGATTTTCTTCCAAAAGTTTCAAAACTATAGTTTGGACTATAAATTGGTTAGAATCCATTCTAAAGGGGTTCAAAGCTATATTTAGACTATTTACTAATATATTGAACTTTGGTTACTCCTTGGTCACCAATTTGGTCTACATTTCTTCAAATTCCCATTTGTACCAAAACGGGACAATTTTCTTCTTAAAGTTTCAAAACTATAGTTAGGACTATATATTGGTTAGAATCCATTCTAAAGGGGTTCAAAGCTATATTTAGACTATTATACTTATATATTGAACTTTGGTTACTCCTTGGTGACCAATTTGGTTTACATTTCATCAAATTCCCATTTGTACCAAAACGGGACAATTTTCTTCTTAAAGTTTCAAAACTATAGTTAGGACTATATATTGGTTAGAATCCATTCTAAAGGGGTTCAAAGCTATATTTAGACTATTTACTAATATATTGAACTTTGGTTACTCCTTGGTCACCAATTTGGTCTACATTTCTTCAAATTCCCATTTGTACCAAAACGGGACGATTTTCTTCCCAAAGTTTCAAAACTATAGTTTTGACTATATATTGGTTAGAATCCATTCTAAAGGGGTTCAAAGCTATATTTAGACTATTATACTAATATATTGATCTTTGGTTACTCCTTGGTCACCAATTTGGTCTACATTTCTTTAAATTCCCATTTGTACCAAAACGCGACGATTTTCTTCCCAAAGTTTCAACACTAAAGTTAGGACTATATATTGGTTAGAATCCATTCTAAAGGGTTTCAAAGCTATATTTAGACTATTATACTAATATATTGATCTTTGGTTACTCCTTGGTCACCAATTTGGTCTACATTTCTTCAAATTCCCATTTGTACCAAAACGGGACGATTTTCTTCCCAAAGTTTCAAAACTATAGTTTGGACTATAAATTGGTTAGAATCCATTCTAAAGGGGTTCAAAGCTATATTTAGACTATTATACTAATATATTGAACTTTGGTTACTCCTTGGTCACCAATTTGGTCTACATTTCTTTAAATTCCCATTTGTACCAAAACGCGACGATTTTCTTCCCAAAGTTTCAACACTAAAGTTAGGACTATATATTGGTTAAAATTCATTCTAAAGGGTTTCAAAGCTATATTTAGACTATTATACTAATATAATGAACTTTGGTTACTCCTTGGTCACCAATTTGGTCTACATTTCTTCAAATTCCCATTTGTACCAAAACGGGACGATTTTCTTCCCAAAGTTTCAAAACTATAGTTTGGACTATATATTGGTTAGAATCCATTCTAAAAGGGTTTTTTTTGCAATATTTAGACTATTATACTAATATATTGAACTTTGGTTACTCCTTGGTCACCAATTTGGTCTACATTTCTTCAAATTCCCATTTGTACCAAAACGCGACGATTTTCTTCCCAAAGTTTCAACACTAAAGTTAGGACTATATATTGGTTAAAATTCATTCTAAAGGGTTTCAAAGCTATATTTAGACTATTATACTAATATAATGAACTTTGGTTACTCCTTGGTCACCAATTTGGTCTACATTTCTTCAAATTCCCATTTGTACCAAAACGGGACGATTTTCTTCCCAAAGTTTCAAAACTATAGTTTGGACTATATATTGGTTAGAATCCATTCTAAAAGGGTTTTTTTTTGCAATATTTAGACTATTATACTAATATATTGAACTTTGGTTACTTCTTGGTCACCAATTTTGTCTACATTTCTTCAAATTCCCATTTGTACCAAAAATGCGACGATTTTCTTCCAAAAGTTTCAAAACTATAGTTTGGACTATAAATTGGTTAGAATCCATTCTAAAGGGGTTCAAAGCTATATTTAGACTATTTACTAATATATTGAACTTTGGTTACTCCTTGGTCACCAATTTGGTCTACATTTCTTCAAATTCCCATTTGTACCAAAACGGGACAATTTTCTTCTTAAAGTTTCAAAACTATAGTTAGGACTATATATTGGTTAGAATCCATTCTAAAGGGGTTCAAAGCTATATTTAGACTATTATACTAATATATTGAACTTTGGTTACTCCTTGGTGACCAATTTGGTTTACATTTCATCAAATTCCCATTTGTACCAAAACGGGACAATTTTCTTCTTAAAGTTTCAAAACTATAGTTAGGACTATATATTGGTTAGAATCCATTCTAAAGGGGTTCAAAGCTATATTTAGACTATTTACTAATATATTGAACTTTGGTTACTCCTTGGTCACCAATTTGGTCTACATTTCTTCAAATTCCCATTTGTACCAAAACGGGACGATTTTCTTCCCAAAGTTTCAAAACTATAGTTTTGACTATATATTGGTTAGAATCCATTCTAAAGGGGTTCAAAGCTATATTTAGACTATTATACTAATATATTGATCTTTGGTTACTCCTTGGTCACCAATTTGGTCTACATTTCTTTAAATTCCCATTTGTACCAAAACGCGACGATTTTCTTCCCAAAGTTTCAACACTAAAGTTAGGACTATATATTGGTTAGAATCCATTCTAAAGGGTTTCAAAGCTATATTTAGACTATTATACTAATATATTGATCTTTGGTTACTCCTTGGTCACCAATTTGGTCTACATTTCTTCAAATTCCCATTTGTACCAAAACGGGACGATTTTCTTCCCAAAGTTTCAAAACTATAGTTTGGACTATAAATTGGTTAGAATCCATTCTAAAGGGGTTCAAAGCTATATTTAGACTATTATACTAATATATTGAACTTTGGTTACTCCTTGGTCACCAATTTGGTCTACATTTCTTTAAATTCCCATTTGTACCAAAACGCGACGATTTTCTTCCCAAAGTTTCAACACTAAAGTTAGGACTATATATTGGTTAAAATTCATTCTAAAGGGTTTCAAAGCTATATTTAGACTATTATACTAATATAATGAACTTTGGTTACTCCTTGGTCACCAATTTGGTCTACATTTCTTCAAATTCCCATTTGTACCAAAACGGGACGATTTTCTTCCCAAAGTTTCAAAACTATAGTTTGGACTATATATTGGTTAGAATCCATTCTAAAAGGGTTTTTTTTGCAATATTTAGACTATTATACTAATATATTGAACTTTGGTTACTCCTTGGTCACCAATTTGGTCTACATTTCTTTAAATTCCCATTTGTACCAAAACGCGACGATTTTCTTCCCAAAGTTTCAACACTAAAGTTAGGACTATATATTGGTTAAAATTCATTCTAAAGGGTTTCAAAGCTATATTTAGACTATTATACTAATATAATGAACTTTGGTTACTCCTTGGTCACCAATTTGGTCTACATTTCTTCAAATTCCCATTTGTACCAAAACGGGACGATTTTCTTCCCAAAGTTTCAAAACTATAGTTTGGACTATATATTGGTTAGAATCCATTCTAAAAGGGTTTTTTTTGCAATATTTAGACTATTATACTAATATATTGAACTTTGGTTACTTCTTGGTCACCAATTTTGTCTACATTTCTTCAAATTCCCATTTGTACCAAAAATGCGACGATTTTCTTCCAAAAGTTTCAAAACTATAGTTTGGACTATAAATTGGTTAGAATCCATTCTAAAGGGGTTCAAAGCTATATTTAGACTATTTACTAATATATTGAACTTTGGTTACTCCTTGGTCACCAATTTGGTCTACATTTCTTCAAATTCCCATTTGTACCAAAACGGGACAATTTTCTTCTTAAAGTTTCAAAACTATAGTTAGGACTATATATTGGTTAGAATCCATTCTAAAGGGGTTCAAAGCTATATTTAGACTATTATACTAATATATTGAACTTTGGTTACTCCTTGGTGACCAATTTGGTTTACATTTCATCAAATTCCCATTTGTACCAAAACGGGACAATTTTCTTCTTAAAGTTTCAACACTAAAGTTAGGACTATATATTGGTTAGAATCCATTCTAAAGGGTTTCAAAGCTATATTTAGACTATTATACTAATATATTGATCTTTGGTTACTCCTTGGTCACCAATTTGGTCTACATTTCTTCAAATTCCCATTTGTACCAAAACGGGACGATTTTCTTCCCAAAGTTTCAAAACTATAGTTTGGACTATAAATTGGTTAGAATCCATTCTAAAGGGGTTCAAAGCTATATTTAGACTATTATACTAATATATTGAACTTTGGTTACTCCTTGGTCACCAATTTGGTATACATTTCTTTAAATTCCCATTTGTACCAAAACGCGACGATTTTCTTCCCAAAGTTTCAACACTAAAGTTAGGACTATATATTGGTTAAAATTCATTCTAAAGGGTTTCAAAGCTATATTTAGACTATTATACTAATATAATGAACTTTGGTTACTCCTTGGTCACCAATTTGGTCTACATTTCTTCAAATTCCCATTTGTACCAAAACGGGACGATTTTCTTCCCAAAGTTTCAAAACTATAGTTTGGACTATATATTGGTTAGAATCCATTCTAAAAGGGTTTTATTTGCAATATTTAGACTATTATACTAATATATTGATCTTTGGTTACTCCTTGGTCACCAATTTGGTCTACATTTCTTTAAATTCCCATTTGTACCAAAACGCGACGATTTTCTTCCCAAAGTTTCAACACTAAAGTTAGGACTATATATTGGTTAGAATCCATTCTAAAGGGTTTCAAAGCTATATTTAGACTATTATACTAATATATTGATCTTTGGTTACTCCTTGGTCACCAATTTGGTTTACATTTCATCAAATTCCCATTTGTACCAAAACGCGATGATTTTCTTCCAAAAGTTTCAACACTAAAGTTAGGACTATATATTGGTTAGAATCCATTCTAAAGGGTTTCAAAGCTATATTTAGACTATTATACTAATATATTGAACTTTGGTTACTCCTTGGTCACCAATTTGGTCTACATTTCTTTAAATTCCCATTTGTACCAAAACGCGACGATTTTCTTCCCAAAGTTTCAACACTAAAGTTAGGACTATATATTGGTTAAAATTCATTCTAAAGGGTTTCAAAGCTATATTTAGACTATTATACTAATATAATGAACTTTGGTTACTCCTTGGTCACCAATTTGGTCTACATTTCTTCAAATTCCCATTTGTACCAAAACGGGACGATTTTCTTCCCAAAGTTTCAAAACTATAGTTTGGACTATATATTGGTTAGAATCCATTCTAAAAGGGTTTTTTTTGCAATATTTAGACTATTATACTAATATATTGAACTTTGGTTACTTCTTGGTCACCAATTTTGTCTACATTTCTTCAAATTCCCATTTGTACCAAAAATGCGACGATTTTCTTCCAAAAGTTTCAAAACTATAGTTTGGACTATAAATTGGTTAGAATCCATTCTAAAGGGGTTCAAAGCTATATTTAGACTATTTACTAATATATTGAACTTTGGTTACTCCTTGGTCACCAATTTGGTCTACATTTCTTCAAATTCCCATTTGTACCAAAACGGGACAATTTTCTTCTTAAAGTTTCAAAACTATAGTTAGGACTATATATTGGTTAGAATCCATTCTAAAGGGGTTCAAAGCTATATTTAGACTATTATACTAATATATTGAACTTTGGTTACTCCTTGGTGACCAATTTGGTTTACATTTCATCAAATTCCCATTTGTACCAAAACGGGACAATTTTCTTCTTAAAGTTTCAAAACTATAGTTAGGACTATATATTGGTTAGAATCCATTCTAAAGGGGTTCAAAGCTATATTTAGACTATTTACTAATATATTGAACTTTGGTTACTCCTTGGTCACCAATTTGGTCTACATTTCTTCAAATTCCCATTTGTACCAAAACGGGACGATTTTCTTCCCAAAGTTTCAAAACTATAGTTTTGACTATATATTGGTTAGAATCCATTCTAAAGGGGTTCAAAGCTATATTTAGACTATTATACTAATATATTGATCTTTGGTTACTCCTTGGTCACCAATTTGGTCTACATTTCTTTAAATTCCCATTTGTACCAAAACGCGACGATTTTCTTCCCAAAGTTTCAACACTAAAGTTAGGACTATATATTGGTTAGAATCCATTCTAAAGGGTTTCAAAGCTATATTTAGACTATTATACTAATATATTGATCTTTGGTTACTCCTTGGTCACCAATTTGGTCTACATTTCTTCAAATTCCCATTTGTACCAAAACGGGACGATTTTCTTCCCAAAGTTTCAAAACTATAGTTTGGACTATAAATTGGTTAGAATCCATTCTAAAGGGGTTCAAAGCTATATTTAGACTATTATACTAATATATTGAACTTTGGTTACTCCTTGGTCACCAATTTGGTCTACATTTCTTTAAATTCCCATTTGTACCAAAACGCGACGATTTTCTTCCAAAAGTTTCAAAACTAAAGTTAGGACTATATATTGGTTAGAATCCATTCTAAAAGGGTTTTTTTTGCATTATTTAGACTATTATACTAATATATTGAACTTTGGTTACTTCTTGGTCACCAATTTGGTCTACATTTCTTTAAATTCCCATTTGTACCAAAACGCGACGATTTTCTTCCCAAAGTTTCAACACTAAAGTTAGGACTATATATTGGTTAGAATCCATTCTAAAGGGTTTCAAAGCTATATTTAGACTATTATACTAATATATTGATCTTTGGTTACTCCTTGGTCACCAATTTGGTCTACATTTCTTCAAATTCCCATTTGTACCAAAACGGGACGATTTTCTTCCCAAAGTTTCAAAACTATAGTTTGGACTATAAATTGGTTAGAATCCATTCTAAAGGGGTTCAAAGCTATATTTAGACTATTATACTAATATATTGAACTTTGGTTACTCCTTGGTCACCAATTTGGTCTACATTTCTTTAAATTCCCATTTGTACCAAAACGCGACGATTTTCTTCCCAAAGTTTCAACACTAAAGTTAGGACTATATATTGGTTAAAATTCATTCTAAAGGGTTTCAAAGCTATATTTAGACTATTATACTAATATAATGAACTTTGGTTACTCCTTGGTCACCAATTTGGTCTACATTTCTTCAAATTCCCATTTGTACCAAAACGGGACGATTTTCTTCCCAAAGTTTCAAAACTATAGTTTGGACTATATATTGGTTAGAATCCATTCTAAAAGGGTTTTTTTTGCAATATTTAGACTATTATACTAATATATTGAACTTTGGTTACTCCTTGGTCACCAATTTGGTCTACATTTCTTTAAATTCCCATTTGTACCAAAACGCGACGATTTTCTTCCCAAAGTTTCAACACTAAAGTTAGGACTATATATTGGTTAAAATTCATTCTAAAGGGTTTCAAAGCTATATTTAGACTATTATACTAATATAATGAACTTTGGTTACTCCTTGGTCACCAATTTGGTCTACATTTCTTCAAATTCCCATTTGTACCAAAACGGGACGATTTTCTTCCCAAAGTTTCAAAACTATAGTTTGGACTATATATTGGTTAGAATCCATTCTAAAAGGTTTTTTTTTGCAATATTTAGACTATTATACTAATATATTGAACTTTGGTTACTTCTTGGTCACCAATTTTGTCTACATTTCTTCAAATTCCCATTTGTACCAAAAATGCGACGATTTTCTTCCAAAAGTTTCAAAACTATAGTTTGGACTATAAATTGGTTAGAATCCATTCTAAAGGGGTTCAAAGCTATATTTAGACTATTTACTAATATATTGAACTTTGGTTACTCCTTGGTCACCAATTTGGTCTACATTTCTTCAAATTCCCATTTGTACCAAAACGGGACAATTTTCTTCTTAAAGTTTCAAAACTATAGTTAGGACTATATATTGGTTAGAATCCATTCTAAAGGGGTTCAAAGCTATATTTAGACTATTATACTAATATATTGAACTTTGGTTACTCCTTGGTGACCAATTTGGTTTACATTTCATCAAATTCCCATTTGTACCAAAACGGGACAATTTTCTTCTTAAAGTTTCAACACTAAAGTTAGGACTATATATTGGTTAGAATCCATTCTAAAGGGTTTCAAAGCTATATTTAGACTATTATACTAATATATTGATCTTTGGTTACTCCTTGGTCACCAATTTGGTCTACATTTCTTCAAATTCCCATTTGTACCAAAACGGGACGATTTTCTTCCCAAAGTTTCAAAACTATAGTTTGGACTATAAATTGGTTAGAATCCATTCTAAAGGGGTTCAAAGCTATATTTAGACTATTATACTAATATATTGAACTTTGGTTACTCCTTGGTCACCAATTTGGTATACATTTCTTTAAATTCCCATTTGTACCAAAACGCGACGATTTTCTTCCCAAAGTTTCAACACTAAAGTTAGGACTATATATTGGTTAAAATTCATTCTAAAGGGTTTCAAAGCTATATTTAGACTATTATACTAATATAATGAACTTTGGTTACTCCTTGGTCACCAATTTGGTCTACATTTCTTCAAATTCCCATTTGTACCAAAACGGGACGATTTTCTTCCCAAAGTTTCAAAACTATAGTTTGGACTATATATTGGTTAGAATCCATTCTAAAAGGGTTTTATTTGCAATATTTAGACTATTATACTAATATATTGATCTTTGGTTACTCCTTGGTCACCAATTTGGTCTACATTTCTTTAAATTCCCATTTGTACCAAAACGCGACGATTTTCTTCCCAAAGTTTCAACACTAAAGTTAGGACTATATATTGGTTAGAATCCATTCTAAAGGGTTTCAAAGCTATATTTAGACTATTATACTAATATATTGATCTTTGGTTACTCCTTGGTCACCAATTTGGTTTACATTTCATCAAATTCCCATTTGTACCAAAACGCGATGATTTTCTTCCAAAAGTTTCAACACTAAAGTTAGGACTATATATTGGTTAGAATCCATTCTAAAGGGTTTCAAAGCTATATTTAGACTATTATACTAATATATTGAACTTTGGTTACTCCTTGGTCACCAATTTGGTCTACATTTCTTTAAATTCCCATTTGTACCAAAACGCGACGATTTTCTTCCCAAAGTTTCAACACTAAAGTTAGGACTATATATTGGTTAAAATTCATTCTAAAGGGTTTCAAAGCTATATTTAGACTATTATACTAATATAATGAACTTTGGTTACTCCTTGGTCACCAATTTGGTCTACATTTCTTCAAATTCCCATTTGTACCAAAACGGGACGATTTTCTTCCCAAAGTTTCAAAACTATAGTTTGGACTATATATTGGTTAGAATCCATTCTAAAAGGGTTTTTTTTGCAATATTTAGACTATTATACTAATATATTGAACTTTGGTTACTTCTTGGTCACCAATTTTGTCTACATTTCTTCAAATTCCCATTTGTACCAAAAATGCGACGATTTTCTTCCAAAAGTTTCAAAACTATAGTTTGGACTATAAATTGGTTAGAATCCATTCTAAAGGGGTTCAAAGCTATATTTAGACTATTTACTAATATATTGAACTTTGGTTACTCCTTGGTCACCAATTTGGTCTACATTTCTTCAAATTCCCATTTGTACCAAAACGGGACAATTTTCTTCTTAAAGTTTCAAAACTATAGTTAGGACTATATATTGGTTAGAATCCATTCTAAAGGGGTTCAAAGCTATATTTAGACTATTATACTAATATATTGAACTTTGGTTACTCCTTGGTGACCAATTTGGTTTACATTTCATCAAATTCCCATTTGTACCAAAACGGGACAATTTTCTTCTTAAAGTTTCAAAACTATAGTTAGGACTATATATTGGTTAGAATCCATTCTAAAGGGGTTCAAAGCTATATTTAGACTATTTACTAATATATTGAACTTTGGTTACTCCTTGGTCACCAATTTGGTCTACATTTCTTCAAATTCCCATTTGTACCAAAACGGGACGATTTTCTTCCCAAAGTTTCAAAACTATAGTTTTGACTATATATTGGTTAGAATCCATTCTAAAGGGGTTCAAAGCTATATTTAGACTATTATACTAATATATTGATCTTTGGTTACTCCTTGGTCACCAATTTGGTCTACATTTCTTTAAATTCCCATTTGTACCAAAACGCGACGATTTTCTTCCCAAAGTTTCAACACTAAAGTTAGGACTATATATTGGTTAGAATCCATTCTAAAGGGTTTCAAAGCTATATTTAGACTATTATACTAATATATTGATCTTTGGTTACTCCTTGGTCACCAATTTGGTCTACATTTCTTCAAATTCCCATTTGTACCAAAACGGGACGATTTTCTTCCCAAAGTTTCAAAACTATAGTTTGGACTATAAATTGGTTAGAATCCATTCTAAAGGGGTTCAAAGCTATATTTAGACTATTATACTAATATATTGAACTTTGGTTACTCCTTGGTCACCAATTTGGTCTACATTTCTTTAAATTCCCATTTGTACCAAAACGCGACAATTTTCTTCCCAAAGTTTCAACACTAAAGTTAGGACTATATATTGGTTAAAATTCATTCTAAAGGGTTTCAAAGCTATATTTAGACTATTATACTAATATAATGAACTTTGGTTACTCCTTGGTCACCAATTTGGTCTACATTTCTTCAAATTCCCATTTGTACCAAAACGGGACGATTTTCTTCCCAAAGTTTCAAAACTATAGTTTGGACTATATATTGGTTAGAATCCATTCTAAAAGGGTTTTTTTTGCAATATTTAGACTATTATACTAATATATTGAACTTTGGTTACTCCTTGGTCACCAATTTGGTCTACATTTCTTCAAATTCCCATTTGTACCAAAACGCGACGATTTTCTTCCCAAAGTTTCAACACTAAAGTTAGGACTATATATTGGTTAAAATTCATTCTAAAGGGTTTCAAAGCTATATTTAGACTATTATACTAATATAATGAACTTTGGTTACTCCTTGGTCACCAATTTGGTCTACATTTCTTCAAATTCCCATTTGTACCAAAACGGGACGATTTTCTTCCCAAAGTTTCAAAACTATAGTTTGGACTATATATTGGTTAGAATCCATTCTAAAAGGGTTTTTTTTGCAATATTTAGACTATTATACTAATATATTGAACTTTGGTTACTTCTTGGTCACCAATTTGGTCTACATTTCTTCAAATTCCCATTTGTACCAAAACGGGACGATTTTCTTCCCAAAGTTTCAAAACTATAGTTTTGACTATATATTGGTTAGAATCCATTCTAAAGGGGTTCAAAGCTATATTTAGACTATTATACTAATATATTGATCTTTGGTTACTCCTTGGTCACCAATTTGGTCTACATTTCTTTAAATTCCCATTTGTACCAAAACGCGACGATTTTCTTCCCAATGTTTCAACACTAAAGTTAGGACTATATATTGGTTAGAATCCATTCTAAAGGGTTTCAAAGCTATATTTAGACTATTATACTAATATATTGATCTTTGGTTACTCCTTGGTCACCAATTTGGTCTACATTTCTTCAAATTCCCATTTGTACCAAAACGGGACGATTTTCTTCCCAAAGTTTCAAAACTATAGTTTGGACTATAAATTGGTTAGAATCCATTCTAAAGGGGTTCAAAGCTATATTTAGACTATTATACTAATATATTGAACTTTGGTTACTCCTTGGTCACCAATTTGGTCTACATTTCTTTAAATTCCCATTTGTACCAAAACGCGACGATTTTCTTCCCAAAGTTTCAACACTAAAGTTAGGACTATATATTGGTTAAAATTCATTCTAAAGGGTTTCAAAGCTATATTTAGACTATTATACTAATATAATGAACTTTGGTTACTCCTTGGTCACCAATTTGGTCTACATTTCTTCAAATTCCCATTTGTACCAAAACGGGACGATTTTCTTCCCAAAGTTTCAAAACTATAGTTTGGACTATATATTGGTTAGAATCCATTCTAAAAGGGTTTTTTTTGCAATATTTAGACTATTATACTAATATATTGAACTTTGGTTACTCCTTGGTCACCAATTTGGTCTACATTTCTTCAAATTCCCATTTGTACCAAAACGCGACGATTTTCTTCCCAAAGTTTCAACACTAAAGTTAGGACTATATATTGGTTAAAATTCATTCTAAAGGGTTTCAAAGCTATATTTAGACTATTATACTAATATAATGAACTTTGGTTACTCCTTGGTCACCAATTTGGTCTACATTTCTTCAAATTCCCATTTGTACCAAAACGGGACGATTTTCTTCCCAAAGTTTCAAAACTATAGTTTGGACTATATATTGGTTAGAATCCATTCTAAAAGGGTTTTTTTTGCAATATTTAGACTATTATACTAATATATTGAACTTTGGTTACTTCTTGGTCACCAATTTTGTCTACATTTCTTCAAATTCCCATTTGTACCAAAAATGCGACGATTTTCTTCCAAAAGTTTCAAAACTATAGTTTGGACTATAAATTGGTTAGAATCCATTCTAAAGGGGTTCAAAGCTATATTTAGACTATTTACTAATATATTGAACTTTGGTTACTCCTTGGTCACCAATTTGGTCTACATTTCTTCAAATTCCCATTTGTACCAAAACGGGACAATTTTCTTCTTAAAGTTTCAAAACTATAGTTAGGACTATATATTGGTTAGAATCCATTCTAAAGGGGTTCAAAGCTATATTTAGACTATTATACTAATATATTGAACTTTGGTTACTCCTTGGTGACCAATTTGGTTTACATTTCATCAAATTCCCATTTGTACCAAAACGGGACAATTTTCTTCTTAAAGTTTCAACACTAAAGTTAGGACTATATATTGGTTAGAATCCATTCTAAAGGGTTTCAAAGCTATATTTAGACTATTATACTAATATATTGATCTTTGGTTACTCCTTGGTCACCAATTTGGTCTACATTTCTTCAAATTCCCATTTGTACCAAAACGGGACGATTTTCTTCCCAAAGTTTCAAAACTATAGTTTGGACTATAAATTGGTTAGAATCCATTCTAAAGGGGTTCAAAGCTATATTTAGACTATTATACTAATATATTGAACTTTGGTTACTCCTTGGTCACCAATTTGGTCTACATTTCTTTAAATTCCCATTTGTACCAAAACGCGACGATTTTCTTCCCAAAGTTTCAACACTAAAGTTAGGACTATATATTGGTTAAAATTCATTCTAAAGGGTTTCAAAGCTATATTTAGACTATTATACTAATATAATGAACTTTGGTTACTCCTTGGTCACCAATTTGGTCTACATTTCTTCAAATTCCCATTTGTACCAAAACGGGACGATTTTCTTCCCAAAGTTTCAAAACTATAGTTTGGACTATATATTGGTTAGAATCCATTCTAAAAGGGTTTTATTTGCAATATTTAGACTATTATACTAATATATTGAACTTTGGTTACTCCTTGGTCACCAATTTGGTCTACATTTCTTCAAATTCCCATTTGTACCAAAACGCGACGATTTTCTTCCCAAAGTTTCAACACTAAAGTTAGGACTATATATTGGTTAAAATTCATTCTAAAGGGTTTCAAAGCTATATTTAGACTATTATACTAATATAATGAACTTTGGTTACTCCTTGGTCACCAATTTGGTCTACATTTCTTCAAATTCCCATTTGTACCAAAACGGGACGATTTTCTTCCCAAAGTTTCAAAACTATAGTTTGGACTATATATTGGTTAGAATCCATTCTAAAAGGGTTTTTTTTGCAATATTTAGACTATTATACTAATATATTGAACTTTGGTTACTTCTTGGTCACCAATTTTGTCTACATTTCTTCAAATTCCCATTTGTACCAAAAATGCGACGATTTTCTTCCAAAAGTTTCAAAACTATAGTTTGGACTATAAATTGGTTAGAATCCATTCTAAAGGGGTTCAAAGCTATATTTAGACTATTTACTAATATATTGAACTTTGGTTACTCCTTGGTCACCAATTTGGTCTACATTTCTTTAAATTCCCATTTGTACCAAAACGCGACGATTTTCTTCCCAAAGTTTCAACACTAAAGTTAGGACTATATATTGGTTAGAATCCATTCTAAAGGGTTTCAAAGCTATATTTAGACTATTATACTAATATATTGATCTTTGGTTACTCCTTGGTCACCAATTTGGTCTACATTTCTTCAAATTCCCATTTGTACCAAAACGGGACGATTTTCTTCCCAAAGTTTCAACACTAAAGTTAGGACTATATATTGGTTAAAATTCATTCTAAAGGGTTTCAAAGCTATATTTAGACTATTATACTAATATAATGAACTTTGGTTACTCCTTGGTCACCAATTTGGTCTACATTTCTTCAAATTCCCATTTGTACCAAAACGGGACGATTTTCTTCCCAAAGTTTCAAAACTATAGTTTGGACTATATATTGGTTAGAATCCATTCTAAAAGGGTTTTTTTTGCAATATTTCGACTATTATACTAATATATTGAACTTTGGTTACTTCTTGGTCACCAATTTTGTCTACATTTCTTCAAATTCCCATTTGTACCAAAAATGCGACGATTTTCTTCCAAAAGTTTCAAAACTATAGTTTGGACTATAAATTGGTTAGAATCCATTCTAAAGGGGTTCAAAGCTATATTTAGACTATTTACTAATATATTGAACTTTGGTTACTCCTTGGTCACCAATTTGGTCTACATTTCTTCAAATTCCCATTTGTACCAAAACGGGACAATTTTCTTCTTAAAGTTTCAAAACTATAGTTAGGACTATATATTGGTTAGAATCCATTCTAAAGGGGTTCAAAGCTATATTTAGACTATTATACTAATATATTGAACTTTGGTTACTCCTTGGTGACCAATTTGGTTTACATTTCATCAAATTCCCATTTGTACCAAAACGGGACAATTTTCTTCTTAAAGTTTCAAAACTATAGTTAGGACTATATATTGGTTAGAATCCATTCTAAAGGGGTTCAAAGCTATATTTAGACTATTTACTAATATATTGAACTTTGGTTACTCCTTGGTCACCAATTTGGTCTACATTTCTTCAAATTCCCATTTGTACCAAAACGGGACGATTTTCTTCCCAAAGTTTCAAAACTATAGTTTTGACTATATATTGGTTAGAATCCATTCTAAAGGGGTTCAAAGCTATATTTAGACTATTATACTAATATATTGATCTTTGGTTACTCCTTGGTCACCAATTTGGTCTACATTTCTTTAAATTCCCATTTGTACCAAAACGCGACGATTTTCTTCCCAAAGTTTCAACACTAAAGTTAGGACTATATATTGGTTAAAATTCATTCTAAAGGGTTTCAAAGCTATATTTAGACTATTATACTAATATAATGAACTTTGGTTACTCCTTGGTCACCAATTTGGTCTACATTTCTTCAAATTCCCATTTGTACCAAAACGGGACGATTTTCTTCCCAAAGTTTCAAAACTATAGTTTGGACTATATATTGGTTAGAATCCATTCTAAAAGGGTTTTTTTTGCAATATTTAGACTATTATACTAATATATTGAGCTTTGGTTACTCCTTGGTCACCAATTTGGTCTACATTTCTTCAAATTCCCATTTGTACCAAAACGGGACAATTTTCTTCTTAAAGTTTCAAAACTATAGTTAGGACTATATATTGGTTAGAATCCATTCTAAAGGGGTTCAAAGCTATATTTAGACTATTATACTAATATAATGAACTTTGGTTACTCCTTGGTCACCCATTTGGTCTACATTTCTTCAAATTCCCATTTGTACCAAAACGGGACGATTTTCTTCCCAAAGTTTCAAAACTATAGTTTGGACTATAAATTGGTTAGAATCCATTCTAAAGGGGTTCAAAGCTATATTTAGACTATTTACTAATATATTGAACTTTGGTTACTCCTTGGTCACCAATTTGGTTTACATTTCATCAAATTCCCATTTGTACCAAAACGGGACAATTTTCTTCTTAAAGTTTCAAAACTATAGTTAGGACTATATATTGGTTAGAATCCATTCTAAAGGGGTTCAAAGCTATATTTAGACTATTATACTAATATAATGAACTTTGGTTACTCCTTGGTCACCAATTTGGTCTACATTTCTTCAAATTCCCATTTGTACCAAAACGGGACGATTTTCTTCCCAAAGTTTCAAAACTATAGTTTGGACTATATATTGGTTAGAATCCATTCTAAAAGGGTTTTTTTTGCAATATTTAGACTATTATACTAATATATTGAACTTTGGTTACTTCTTGGTCACCAATTTTGTCTACATTTCTCCAAATTCCCATTTGTACCAAAACGGGACGATTTTCTTCCCAAAGTTTCAAAACTATAGTTTGGACTATAAATTGGTTAGAATCCATTCTAAAGGGGTTCAAAGCTATATTTAGACTATTTACTAATATATTGAACTTTGGTTACTCCTTGGTCACCAATTTGGTTTACATTTCATCAAATTCCCATTTGTACCAAAACGGGACAATTTTCTTCTTAAAGTTTCAAAACTATAGTTAGGACTATATATTGGTTAGAATCCATTCTAAAGGGGTTCAAAGCTATATTTAGACTATTATACTAATATAATGAACTTTGGTTACTCCTTGGTCACCAATTTGGTCTACATTTCTTCAAATTCCCATTTGTACCAAAACGGGACGATTTTCTTCCCAAAGTTTCAAAACTATAGTTTGGACTATATATTGGTTAGAATCCATTCTAAAAGGGTTTTTTTTGCAATATTTAGACTATTATACTAATATATTGAACTTTGGTTACTTCTTGGTCACCAATTTTGTCTACATTTCTTCAAATTCCCATTTGTACCAAAAATGCGACGATTTTCTTCCAAAAGTTTCAAAACTAAAGTTAGGACTATATATTGGTTAAAATCCATTCCAAAGGGGTTCAAAACTATATTTAGACTATTATACTAATATATTGAACTTTGGTTACTCCTTGGTCACCAATTTGGTCTACATTTCTTCAAATTCCCATTTATACCAAAACGGGACGATTTTCTTCTTTAATTTCAAAACTATAGTTAGGACTATATATTGGTTAGAATCCATTCTAAAGGGGTTCAAAGCTATATTTAGACTATTATACTAATATATTGATCTTTGGTTACTCCTTGGTCACCAATTTGGTTTACATTTCATCAAATTCCCATTTGTACCAAAACGCGATGATTTTCTTCCAAAAGTTTCAACACTAAAGTTAGGACTATATATTGGTTAGAATCCATTCTAAAGGGTTTCAAAGCTATATTTAGACTATTATACTAATATATTGAACTTTGGTTACTCCTTGGTGACCAATTTGGTTTACATTTCATCAAATTCCCATTTGTACCAAAACGGGACAATTTTCTTCTTAAAGTTTCAAAACTATAGTTAGGACTATATATTGGTTAGAATCCATTCTAAAGGGGTTCAAAGCTATATTTAGACTATTATACTAATATAATGAACTTTGGTTACTCCTTGGTCACCAATTTGGTCTACATTTCTTCAAATTCCCATTTGTACCAAAACGCGACGATTTTCTTCCCAAAGTTTCAACACTAAAGTTAGGACTATATATTGGTTAAAATTCATTCTAAAGGGTTTCAAAGCTATATTTAGACTATTATACTAATATAATGAACTTTGGTTACTCCTTGGTCACCAATTTGGTCTACATTTCTTCAAATTCCCATTTGTACCAAAACGGGACGATTTTCTTCCCAAAGTTTCAAAACTATAGTTTGGACTATATATTGGTTAGAATCCATTCTAAAAGGGTTTTTTTTGCAATATTTAGACTATTATACTAATATATTGAACTTTGGTTACTTCTTGGTCACCAATTTTGTCTACATTTCTTCAAATTCCCATTTGTACCAAAAATGCGACGATTTTCTTCCAAAAGTTTCAAAACTATAGTTTGGACTATAAATTGGTTAGAATCCATTCTAAAGGGGTTCAAAGCTATATTTAGACTATTTACTAATATATTGAACTTTGGTTACTCCTTGGTCACCAATTTGGTCTACATTTCTTCAAATTCCCATTTGTACCAAAACGGGACAATTTTCTTCTTAAAGTTTCAAAACTATAGTTAGGACTATATATTGGTTAGAATCCATTCTAAAGGGGTTCAAAGCTATATTTAGACTATTATACTAATATATTGAACTTTGGTTACTCCTTGGTGACCAATTTGGTTTACATTTCATCAAATTCCCATTTGTACCAAAACGGGACAATTTTCTTCTTAAAGTTTCAAAACTATAGTTAGGACTATATATTGGTTAGAATCCATTCTAAAGGGGTTCAAAGCTATATTTAGACTATTTACTAATATATTGAACTTTGGTTACTCCTTGGTCACCAATTTGGTCTACATTTCTTCAAATTCCCATTTGTACCAAAACGGGACGATTTTCTTCCCAAAGTTTCAAAACTATAGTTTTGACTATATATTGGTTAGAATCCATTCTAAAGGGGTTCAAAGCTATATTTAGACTATTATACTAATATATTGATCTTTGGTTACTCCTTGGTCACCAATTTGGTCTACATTTCTTTAAATTCCCATTTGTACCAAAACGCGACGATTTTCTTCCCAAAGTTTCAACACTAAAGTTAGGACTATATATTGGTTAAAATTCATTCTAAAGGGTTTCAAAGCTATATTTAGACTATTATACTAATATAATGAACTTTGGTTACTCCTTGGTCACCAATTTGGTCTACATTTCTTCAAATTCCCATTTGTACCAAAACGGGACGATTTTCTTCCCAAAGTTTCAAAACTATAGTTTGGACTATATATTGGTTAGAATCCATTCTAAAAGGGTTTTTTTTGCAATATTTAGACTATTATACTAATATATTGAGCTTTGGTTACTCCTTGGTCACCAATTTGGTCTACATTTCTTCAAATTCCCATTTGTACCAAAACGGGACAATTTTCTTCTTAAAGTTTCAAAACTATAGTTAGGACTATATATTGGTTAGAATCCATTCTAAAGGGGTTCAAAGCTATATTTAGACTATTATACTAATATAATGAACTTTGGTTACTCCTTGGTCACCCATTTGGTCTACATTTCTTCAAATTCCCATTTGTACCAAAACGGGACGATTTTCTTCCCAAAGTTTCAAAACTATAGTTTGGACTATAAATTGGTTAGAATCCATTCTAAAGGGGTTCAAAGCTATATTTAGACTATTTACTAATATATTGAACTTTGGTTACTCCTTGGTCACCAATTTGGTTTACATTTCATCAAATTCCCATTTGTACCAAAACGCGACGATTTTCTTTCCAAAGTTTCAAAACTATAGTTAGGACTATATATTGGTTAGAATCCATTCTAAAGGGGTTCAAAGCTATATTTAGACTATTATACTAATATAATGAACTTTGGTTACTCCTTGGTCACCAATTTGGTCTACATTTCTTCAAATTCCCATTTGTACCAAAACGGGACGATTTTCTTCCCAAAGTTTCAAAACTATAGTTTGGACTATATATTGGTTAGAATCCATTCTAAAAGGGTTTTTTTTGCAATATTTAGACTATTATACTAATATATTGAGCTTTGGTTACTCCTTGGTCACCAATTTGGTCTACATTTCTTCAAATTCCCATTTGTACCAAAACGGGACAATTTTCTTCTTAAAGTTTCAAAACTATAGTTAGGACTATATATTGGTTAGAATCCATTCTAAAGGGGTTCAAAGCTATATTTAGACTATTATACTAATATAATGAACTTTGGTTACTCCTTGGTCACCCATTTGGTCTACATTTCTTCAAATTCCCATTTGTACCAAAACGGGACGATTTTCTTCCCAAAGTTTCAAAACTATAGTTTGGACTATAAATTGGTTAGAATCCATTCTAAAGGGGTTCAAAGCTATATTTAGACTATTTACTAATATATTGAACTTTGGTTACTCCTTGGTCACCAATTTGGTTTACATTTCATCAAATTCCCATTTGTACCAAAACGGGACAATTTTCTTCTTAAAGTTTCAAAACTATAGTTAGGACTATATATTGGTTAGAATCCATTCTAAAGGGGTTCAAAGCTATATTTAGACTATTATACTAATATAATGAACTTTGGTTACTCCTTGGTCACCAATTTGGTCTACATTTCTTCAAATTCCCATTTGTACCAAAACGGGACGATTTTCTTCCCAAAGTTTCAAAACTATAGTTTGGACTATATATTGGTTAGAATCCATTCTAAAAGGGTTTTTTTTGCAATATTTAGACTATTATACTAATATATTGAACTTTGGTTACTTCTTGGTCACCAATTTTGTCTACATTTCTCCAAATTCCCATTTGTACCAAAACGGGACGATTTTCTTCCCAAAGTTTCAAAACTATAGTTTGGACTATAAATTGGTTAGAATCCATTCTAAAGGGGTTCAAAGCTATATTTAGACTATTTACTAATATATTGAACTTTGGTTACTCCTTGGTCACCAATTTGGTTTACATTTCATCAAATTCCCATTTGTACCAAAACGGGACAATTTTCTTCTTAAAGTTTCAAAACTATAGTTAGGACTATATATTGGTTAGAATCCATTCTAAAGGGGTTCAAAGCTATATTTAGACTATTATACTAATATAATGAACTTTGGTTACTCCTTGGTCACCAATTTGGTCTACATTTCTTCAAATTCCCATTTGTACCAAAACGGGACGATTTTCTTCCCAAAGTTTCAAAACTATAGTTTGGACTATATATTGGTTAGAATCCATTCTAAAAGGGTTTTTTTTGCAATATTTAGACTATTATACTAATATATTGAACTTTGGTTACTTCTTGGTCACCAATTTTGTCTACATTTCTTCAAATTCCCATTTGTACCAAAAATGCGACGATTTTCTTCCAAAAGTTTCAAAACTAAAGTTAGGACTATATATTGGTTAAAATCCATTCCAAAGGGGTTCAAAACTATATTTAGACTATTATACTAATATATTGAACTTTGGTTACTCCTTGGTCACCAATTTGGTCTACATTTCTTCAAATTCCCATTTATACCAAAACGGGACGATTTTCTTCTTTAATTTCAAAACTATAGTTAGGACTATATATTGGTTAGAATCCATTCTAAAGGGGTTCAAAGCTATATTTAGACTATTATACTAATATATTGATCTTTGGTTACTCCTTGGTCACCAATTTGGTTTACATTTCATCAAATTCCCATTTGTACCAAAACGCGATGATTTTCTTCCAAAAGTTTCAACACTAAAGTTAGGACTATATATTGGTTAGAATCCATTCTAAAGGGTTTCAAAGCTATATTTAGACTATTATACTAATATATTGAACTTTGGTTACTCCTTGGTGACCAATTTGGTTTACATTTCATCAAATTCCCATTTGTACCAAAACGGGACAATTTTCTTCTTAAAGTTTCAAAACTATAGTTAGGACTATATATTGGTTAGAATCCATTCTAAAGGGGTTCAAAGCTATATTTAGACTATTATACTAATATAATGAACTTTGGTTACTCCTTGGTCACCAATTTGGTCTACATTTCTTCAAATTCCCATTTGTACCAAAACGGGACGATTTTCTTCCCAAAGTTTCAAAACTATAGTTTGGACTATATATTGGTTAGAATCCATTCTAAAGGGGTTCAAAGCTATATTTAGACTATTATACTAATATATTGATCTTTGGTTACTCCTTGGTCACCAGTTTGGTTTACATTTCATCAAATTCCCATTTGTACCAAAACGCGATGATTTTCTTCCAAAAGTTTCAACACTAAAGTTAGGACTATATATTGGTTAGAATCCATTCTAAAGGGTTTCAAAGCTATATTTAGACTATTATACTAATATATTGAACTTTGGTTACTCCTTGGTCACCAATTTGGTCTACATTTCTTTAAATTCCCATTTGTACCAAAACGCGACGATTTTCTTCCCAAAGTTTCAACACTAAAGTTAGGACTATATATTGGTTAAAATTCATTCTAAAGGGTTTCAAAGCTATATTTAGACTATTATACTAATATAATGAACTTTGGTTACTCCTTGGTCACCAATTTGGTCTACATTTCTTCAAATTCCCATTTGTACCAAAACGGGACGATTTTCTTCCCCAAGTTTCAAAACTATAGTTTGGACTATATATTGGTTAGAATCCATTCTAAAAGGGTTTTTTTTGCAATATTTAGACTATTATACTAATATATTGAACTTTGGTTACTTCTTGGTCACCAATTTTGTCTACATTTCTTCAAATTCCCATTTGTACCAAAAATGCGACGATTTTCTTCCAAAAGTTTCAAAACTAAAGTTAGGACTATATATTGGTTATAATCCATTCCAAAGGGGTTCAAAACTATATTTAGAGTATTATACTAATATATTGAACTTTGGTTACTCCTTGGTCACCAATTTGGTCTAAATTTCTTCAAATTCCCATTTATACCGAAACGGGACGATTTTCTTCTTTAATTTCAAAACTATAGTGAGGACTATATATTGGTTAGAATCCATTCTAAAGGGGTTCAAAGCTATATTTAAACTATTATACTAATATAATGAACTTTGGTTACTCCTTGGTCACCAATTTGGTCTACATTTCTTCAAATTCCCATTTGTACCAAAACGGGACGATTTTCTTCCCAAAGTTTCAAAACTATAGTTTGGACTATATATTGGTTAGAATCCATTCTAAAGGGGTTCAAAGCTATATTTAGACTATTATACTAATATATTGATCTTTGGTTACTCCTTGGTCACCAATTTGGTTTACATTTCATCAAATTCCCATTTGTACCAAAACGCGATGATTTTCTTCCAAAAGTTTCAACACTAAAGTTAGGACTATATATTGGTTAGAATCCATTCTAAAGGGTTTCAAAGCTATATTTAGACTATTATACTAATATATTGAACTTTGGTTACTCCTTGGTGACCAATTTGGTTTACATTTCATCAAATTCCCATTTGTACCAAAACGGGACAATTTTCTTCTTAAAGTTTCAAAACTATAGTTAGGAATATATATTGGTTAGAATCCATTCTAAAGGGGTTAAAAGCTATATTTAGATTATTATACTAATATATTGATCTTTGGTTACTCCTTGGTCACCAATTTGGTTTACATTTCATCAAATTCCCATTTGTACCAAAACGCGATCATTTTCTTCCAAAAGTTTCAAAACTATAGTTTGGACTATATATTGGTTAGAATCCATTCTAAAGGGGTTCAAAGCTATATTTAGACTATTATACTAATATATTGATCTTTGGTTACTCCTTGGTCACCAATTTGGTTTACATTTCATCAAATTCCCATTTGTACCAAAACGCGATGATTTTCTTCCAAAAGTTTCAACACTAAAGTTAGGACTATATATTGGTTAGAATCCATTCTAAAGGGTTTCAAAGCTATATTTAGACTATTATACTAATATATTGAACTTTGGTTACTCCTTGGTCACCAATTTGGTCTACATTTCTTCAAATTCCCATTTGTACAAAAACGCGACGATTTTCTTCCCAAAGTTTCAATACTAAAGTTAGGACTATATATAGGTTAAAATTCATTCTAAAGGGTTTCAAAGCTATATTTAGACTATTATACTAATATAATGAACTTTGGTTACTCCTTGGTCACCAATTTGGTCTACATTTCTTCAAATTCCCATTTGTACCAAAACGGGACGATTTTCTTCCCAAAGTTTCAAAACTATAGTTTGGACTATATATTGGTTAGAATCCATTCTAAAAGGGTTTTTTTTGCAATATTTAGACTATTATACTAATATATTGAACATTGGTTACTTCTTGGTCACCAATTTTGTCTACATTTCTTCAAATTCCCATTTGTACCAAAAATGCGACGATTTTCTTCCAAAAGTTTCAAAACTAAAGTTAGGACTATATATTGGTTATAATCCATTCCAAAGGGGTTCAAATCTATATTTAGACTATTATACTAATATATTGAACTTTGGTTACTCCTTGGTCACCAATTTGGTCTAAATTTCTTCAAATTCCCATTTATACCGAAACGGGACGATTTTCTTCTTTAATTTCAAAACTATAGTTAGGACTATATATTGGTTAGAATCCATTATAAAGGGGTTCAAAGCTATATTTAAACTATTATACTAATATAATGAACTTTGGTTACTCCTTGGTGACCAATTTGGTTTACATTTCATCAAATTCCCATTTGTACCAAAACGGGACAATTTTCTTCTTAAAGTTTCAAAACTATAGTTAGGACTATATATTGGTTAGAATCCATTCTAAAGGGGTTCAAAGCTATATTTAGACTATTATACTAATATAATGAACTTTGGTTACTCCTTGGTCACCAATTTGGTCTACATTTCTTCAAATTCCCATTTGTACCAAAACGGGACGATTTTCTTCCCAAAGTTTCAAAACTATAGTTTGGACTATAAATTGGTTAGAATCCATTCTAAAGGGGTTCAAAGCTATATTTAGACTATTATACTAATATAATGAACTTTGGTTACTCCTTGGTCACCAATTTGGTCTAAATTTCTTCAAATTCCCATTTATACCAAAACGGGACGATTTTCTTCTTTAATTTCAAAACTATAGTTAGGACTATATATTGGTTAGAATCCATTCTAAAGGGGTTCAAAGCTATATTTAGACTATTATACTAATATAATGAACTTTGGTTACTCCTTGGTGACCAATTTGGTTTACATTTCATCAAATTCCCATTTGTACCAAAACGGGACAATTTTCTTCTTAAAGTTTCAAAACTATAGTTAGGACTATATATTGGTTAGAATCCATTCTAAAGGGGTTCAAAGCTATATTTAGACTATTATACTAATATAATGAACTTTGGTTACTCCTTGGTCACCAATTTGGTCTACATTTCTTCAAATTCCCATTTGTACAAAAACGCGACGATTTTCTTCCCAAAGTTTCAATACTAAAGTTAGGACTATATATAGGTTAAAATTCATTCTAAAGGGTTTCAAAGCTATATTTAGACTATTATACTAATATAATGAACTTTGGTTACTCCTTGGTCACCAATTTGGTCTACATTTCTTCAAATTCCCATTTGTACCAAAACGGGACGATTTTCTTCCCAAAGTTTCAAAACTATAGTTTGGACTATATATTGGTTAGATTCCATTCTAAAAGGGTTTTTTTTGCAATATTTAGACTATTATACTAATATATTGAACATTGGTTACTTCTTGGTCACCAATTTTGTCTACATTTCTTCAAATTCCCATTTGTACCAAAAATGCGACGATTTTCTTCCAAAAGTTTCAAAACTAAAGTTAGGACTATATATTGGTTATAATCCATTCCAAAGGGGTTCAAATCTATATTTAGACTATTATACTAATATATTGAACTTTGGTTACTCCTTGGTCACCAATTTGGTCTAAATTTCTTCAAATTCCCATTTATACCGAAACGGGACGATTTTCTTCTTTAATTTCAAAACTATAGTTAGGACTATATATTGGTTAGAATCCATTCTAAAGGGTTTCAAAGCTATATTTAGACTATTATACTAATATATTGATCTTTGGTTACTCCTTGGTCACCAGTTTGGTTTACATTTCATCAAATTCCCATTTGTACCAAAACGCGATGATTTTCTTCCAAAAGTTTCAACACTAAAGTTAGGACTATATATTGGTTAGAATCCATTCTAAAGGGTTTCAAAGCTATATTTAGACTATTATACTAATATATTGAACTTTGGTTACTCCTTGGTCACCAATTTGGTCTACATTTCTTTAAATTCCCATTTGTACCAAAACGCGACGATTTTCTTCCCAAAGTTTCAACACTAAAGTTAGGACTATATATTGGTTAAAATTCATTCTAAAGGGTTTCAAAGCTATATTTAGACTATTATACTAATATAATGAACTTTGGTTACTCCTTGGTCACCAATTTGGTCTACATTTCTTCAAATTCCCATTTGTACCAAAACGGGACGATTTTCTTCCCAAAGTTTCAACAATAAAGTTAGGACTATATATTGGTGAAAATTCATTCTAAAGGGTTTCAAAGCTATATTTAGACTATTATACTAATATAATGAACTTTGGTTACTCCTTGGTCACCAATTTGGTCTAAATTTCTTCAAATTCCCATTTATACCGAAACGGGACGATTTTCTTCTTTAATTTCAAAACTATAGTGAGGACTATATATTGGTTAGAATCCATTCTAAAGGGGTTCAAAGCTATATTTAAACTATTATACTAATATAATGAACTTTGGTTACTCCTTGGTCACCAATTTGGTCTACATTTCTTCAAATTCCCATTTGTACCAAAACGGGACGATTTTCTTCCCAAAGTTTCAAAACTATAGTTTGGACTATAAATTGGTTAGAATCCATTCTAAAGGGGTTCAAAGCTATATTTAGACTATTATACTAATATAATGAACTTTGGTTACTCCTTGGTCACCAATTTGGTCTAAATTTCTTCAAATTCCCATTTATACCAAAACGGGACGATTTTCTTCTTTAATTTCAAAACTATAGTTAGGACTATATATTGGTTAGAATCCATTCTAAAGGGGTTCAAAGCTATATTTAGACTATTATACTAATATATTGATCTTTGGTTACTCCTTGGTCACCAATTTGGTTTACATTTCATCAAATTCCCATTTGTACCAAAACGCGATGATTTTCTTCCAAAAGTTTCAACACTAAAGTTAGGACTATATATTGGTTAGAATCCATTCTAAAGGGGTTCAAAGCTATATTTAGACTATTATACTAATATATTGATCTTTGGTTACTCCTTGGTCACCAATTTGGTTTACATTTCATCAAATTCCCATTTGTACCAAAACGCGATGATTTTCTTCCAAAAGTTTCAACACTAAAGTTAGGACTATATATTGGTTAGAATCCATTCTAAAGGGTTTCAAAGCTATATTTAGACTATTATACTAATATATTGAACTTTGGTTACTCCTTGGTGACCAATTTGGTTTACATTTCATCAAATTCCCATTTGTACCAAAACGGGACAATTTTCTTCTTAAAGTTTCAAAACTATAGTTAGGACTATATATTGGTTAGAATCCATTCTAAAGGGGTTCAAAGCTATATTTAGACTATTATACTAATATAATGAACTTTGGTTACTCCTTGGTCACCAATTTGGTCTACATTTCTTCAAATTCCCATTTGTACCAAAACGGGACGATTTTCTTCCTAAAGTTTCAAAACTATAGTTTGGACTATATATTGGTTAGAATCCATTCTAAAGGGGTTCAAAGCTATATTTAGACTATTATACTAATATATTGATCTTTGGTTACTCCTTGGTCACCAGTTTGGTTTACATTTCATCAAATTCCCATTTGTACCAAAACGCGATGATTTTCTTCCAAAAGTTTCAACACTAAAGTTAGGACTATATATTGGTTAGAATCCATTCTAAAGGGTTTCAAAGCTATATTTAGACTATTATACTAATATATTGAACTTTGGTTACTCCTTGGTCACCAATTTGGTCTACATTTCTTTAAATTCCCATTTGTACCAAAACGCGACGATTTTCTTCCCAAAGTTTCAACACTAAAGTTAGGACTATATATTGGTTAAAATTCATTCTAAAGGGTTTCAAAGCTATATTTAGACTATTATACTAATATAATGAACTTTGGTTACTCCTTGGTCACCAATTTGGTCTACATTTCTTCAAATTCCCATTTGTACCAAAACGGGACGATTTTCTTCCCAAAGTTTCAACAATAAAGTTAGGACTATATATTGGTGAAAATTCATTCTAAAGGGTTTCAAAGCTATATTTAGACTATTATACTAATATAATGAACTTTGGTTACTCCTTGGTCACCAATTTGGTCTAAATTTCTTCAAATTCCCATTTATACCGAAACGGGACGATTTTCTTCTTTAATTTCAAAACTATAGTGAGGACTATATATTGGTTAGAATCCATTCTAAAGGGGTTCAAAGCTATATTTAAACTATTATACTAATATAATGAACTTTGGTTACTCCTTGGTCACCAATTTGGTCTACATTTCTTCAAATTCCCATTTGTACCAAAACGGGACGATTTTCTTCCCAAAGTTTCAAAACTATAGTTTGGACTATAAATTGGTTAGAATCCATTCTAAAGGGGTTCAAAGCTATATTTAGACTATTATACTAATATAATGAACTTTGGTTACTCCTTGGTCACCAATTTGGTCTAAATTTCTTCAAATTCCCATTTATACCAAAACGGGACGATTTTCTTCTTTAATTTCAAAACTATAGTTAGGACTATATATTGGTTAGAATCCATTCTAAAGGGGTTCAAAGCTATATTTAGACTATTATACTAATATATTGATCTTTGGTTACTCCTTGGTCACCAATTTGGTTTACATTTCATCAAATTCCCATTTGTACCAAAACGCGATGATTTTCTTCCAAAAGTTTCAACACTAAAGTTAGGACTATATATTGGTTAGAATCCATTCTAAAGGGGTTCAAAGCTATATTTAGACTATTATACTAATATATTGATCTTTGGTTACTCCTTGGTCACCAATTTGGTTTACATTTCATCAAATTCCCATTTGTACCAAAACGCGATGATTTTCTTCCAAAAGTTTCAACACTAAAGTTAGGACTATATATTGGTTAGAATCCATTCTAAAGGGTTTCAAAGCTATATTTAGACTATTATACTAATATATTGAACTTTGGTTACTCCTTGGTGACCAATTTGGTTTACATTTCATCAAATTCCCATTTGTACCAAAACGGGACAATTTTCTTCTTAAAGTTTCAAAACTATAGTTAGGACTATATATTGGTTAGAATCCATTCTAAAGGGGTTCAAAGCTATATTTAGACTATTATACTAATATAATGAACTTTGGTTACTCCTTGGTCACCAATTTGGTCTACATTTCTTCAAATTCCCATTTGTACCAAAACGGGACGATTTTCTTCCCAAAGTTTCAAAACTATAGTTTGGACTATATATTGGTTAGAATCCATTCTAAAGGGGTTCAAAGCTATATTTAGACTATTATACTAATATATTGATCTTTGGTTACTCCTTGGTCACCAGTTTGGTTTACATTTCATCAAATTCCCATTTGTACCAAAACGCGATGATTTTCTTCCAAAAGTTTCAACACTAAAGTTAGGACTATATATTGGTTAGAATCCATTCTAAAGGGTTTCAAAGCTATATTTAGACTATTATACTAATATATTGAACTTTGGTTACTCCTTGGTCACCAATTTGGTCTACATTTCTTTAAATTCCCATTTGTACCAAAACGCGACGATTTTCTTCCCAAAGTTTCAACACTAAAGTTAGGACTATATATTGGTTAAAATTCATTCTAAAGGGTTTCAAAGCTATATTTAGACTATTATACTAATATAATGAACTTTGGTTACTCCTTGGTCACCAATTTGGTCTACATTTCTTCAAATTCCCATTTGTACCAAAACGGGACGATTTTCTTCCCCAAGTTTCAAAACTATAGTTTGGACTTTATATTGGTTAGAATCCATTCTAAAAGGGTTTTTTTTGCAATATTTAGACTATTATACTAATATATTGAACTTTGGTTACTTCTTGGTCACCAATTTTGTCTACATTTCTTCAAATTCCCATTTGTACCAAAAATGCGACGATTTTCTTCCAAAAGTTTCAAAACTAAAGTTAGGACTATATATTGGTTATAATCCATTCCAAAGGGGTTCAAAACTATATTTAGAGTATTATACTAATATATTGAACTTTGGTTACTCCTTGGTCACCAATTTGGTCTAAATTTCTTCAAATTCCCATTTATACCGAAACGGGACGATTTTCTTCTTTAATTTCAAAACTATAGTGAGGACTATATATTGGTTAGAATCCATTCTAAAGGGGTTCAAAGCTATATTTAAACTATTATACTAATATAATGAACTTTGGTTACTCCTTGGTCACCAATTTGGTCTACATTTCTTCAAATTCCCATTTGTACCAAAACGGGACGATTTTCTTCCCAAAGTTTCAAAACTATAGTTTGGACTATATATTGGTTAGAATCCATTCTAAAGGGGTTCAAAGCTATATTTAGACTATTATACTAATATATTGATCTTTGGTTACTCCTTGGTCACCAATTTGGTTTACATTTCATCAAATTCCCATTTGTACCAAAACGCGATGATTTTCTTCCAAAAGTTTCAACACTAAAGTTAGGACTATATATTGGTTAGAATCCATTCTAAAGGGTTTCAAAGCTATATTTAGACTATTATACTAATATATTGAACTTTGGTTACTCCTTGGTGACCAATTTGGTTTACATTTCATCAAATTCCCATTTGTACCAAAACGGGACAATTTTCTTCTTAAAGTTTCAAAACTATAGTTAGGAATATATATTGGTTAGAATCCATTCTAAAGGGGTTAAAAGCTATATTTAGATTATTATACTAATATATTGATCTTTGGTTACTCCTTGGTCACCAATTTGGTTTACATTTCATCAAATTCCCATTTGTACCAAAACGCGATCATTTTCTTCCAAAAGTTTCAAAACTATAGTTTGGACTATATATTGGTTAGAATCCATTCTAAAGGGGTTCAAAGCTATATTTAGACTATTATACTAATATATTGATCTTTGGTTACTCCTTGGTCACCAATTTGGTTTACATTTCATCAAATTCCCATTTGTACCAAAACGCGATGATTTTCTTCCAAAAGTTTCATCACTAAAGTTAGGACTATATATTGGTTAGAATCCATTCTAAAGGGTTTCAAAGCTATATTTAGACTATTATACTAATATATTGAACTTTGGTTACTCCTTGGTCACCAATTTGGTCTACATTTCTTCAAATTCCCATTTGTACAAAAACGCGACGATTTTCTTCCCAAAGTTTCAATACTAAAGTTAGGACTATATATAGGTTAAAATTCATTCTAAAGGGTTTCAAAGCTATATTTAGACTATTATACTAATATAATGAACTTTGGTTACTCCTTGGTCACCAATTTGGTCTACATTTCTTCAAATTCCCATTTGTACCAAAACGGGACGATTTTCTTCCCAAAGTTTCAAAACTATAGTTTGGACTATATATTGGTTAGAATCCATTCTAAAAGGGTTTTTTTTGCAATATTTAGACTATTATACTAATATATTGAACATTGGTTACTTCTTGGTCACCAATTTTGTCTACATTTCTTCAAATTCCCATTTGTACCAAAAATGCGACGATTTTCTTCCAAAAGTTTCAAAACTAAAGTTAAGACTATATATTGGTTATAATCCATTCCAAAGGGGTTCAAATCTATATTTAGACTATTATACTAATATATTGAACTTTGGTTACTCCTTGGTCACCAATTTGGTCTAAATTTCTTCAAATTCCCATTTATACCGAAACGGGACGATTTTCTTCTTTAATTTCAAAACTATAGTTAGGACTATATATTGGTTAGAATCCATTCTAAAGGGGTTCAAAGCTATATTTAGACTATTATACTAATATATTGATCTTTGGTTACTCCTTGGTCACCAGTTTGGTTTACATTTCATCAAATTCCCATTTGTACCAAAACGCGATGATTTTCTTCCAAAAGTTTCAACACTAAAGTTAGGACTATATATTGGTTAGAATCCATTCTAAAGGGTTTCAAAGCTATATTTAGACTATTATACTAATATATTGAACTTTGGTTACTCCTTGGTCACCAATTTGGTCTACATTTCTTTAAATTCCCATTTGTACCAAAACGCGACGATTTTCTTCCCAAAGTTTCAACACTAAAGTTAGGACTATATATTGGTTAAAATTCATTCTAAAGGGTTTCAAAGCTATATTTAGACTATTATACTAATATAATGAACTTTGGTTACTCCTTGGTCACCAATTTGGTCTACATTTCTTCAAATTCCCATTTGTACCAAAACGGGACGATTTTCTTCCCCAAGTTTCAAAACTATAGTTTGGACTATATATTGGTTAGAATCCATTCTAAAAGGGTTTTTTTTGCAATATTTAGACTATTATACTAATATATTGAACTTTGGTTACTTCTTGGTCACCAATTTTGTCTACATTTCTTCAAATTCCCATTTGTACCAAAAATGCGACGATTTTCTTCCAAAAGTTTCAAAACTAAAGTTAGGACTATATATTGGTTATAATCCATTCCAAAGGGGTTCAAAACTATATTTAGAGTATTATACTAATATATTGAACTTTGGTTACTCCTTGGTCACCAATTTGGTCTACATTTCTTCAAATTCCCATTTGTACCAAAACGGGACGATTTTCTTCCCAAAGTTTCAAAACTATAGTTTGGACTATATATTGGTTAGAATCCATTCTAAAGGGGTTCAAAGCTATATTTAGACTATTATACTAATATATTGATCTTTGGTTACTCCTTGGTCACCAATTTGGTTTACATTTCATCAAATTCCCATTTGTACCAAAACGCGATGATTTTCTTCCAAAAGTTTCAACACTAAAGTTAGGACTATATATTGGTTAGAATCCATTCTAAAGGGTTTCAAAGCTATATTTAGACTATTATACTAATATATTGAACTTTGGTTACTCCTTGGTGACCAATTTGGTTTACATTTCATCAAATTCCCATTTGTACCAAAACGGGACAATTTTCTTCTTAAAGTTTCAAAACTATAGTTAGGAATATATATTGGTTAGAATCCATTCTAAAGGGGTTAAAAGCTATATTTAGATTATTATACTAATATATTGATCTTTGGTTACTCCTTGGTCACCAATTTGGTTTACATTTCATCAAATTCCCATTTGTACCAAAACGCGATCATTTTCTTCCAAAAGTTTCAAAACTATAGTTTGGACTATATATTGGTTAGAATCCATTCTAAAGGGGTTCAAAGCTATATTTAGACTATTATACTAATATATTGATCTTTGGTTACTCCTTGGTCACCAATTTGGTTTACATTTCATCAAATTCCCATTTGTACCAAAACGCGATGATTTTCTTCCAAAAGTTTCATCACTAAAGTTAGGACTATATATTGGTTAGAATCCATTCTAAAGGGTTTCAAAGCTATATTTAGACTATTATACTAATATATTGAACTTTGGTTACTCCTTGGTCACCAATTTGGTCTACATTTCTTCAAATTCCCATTTGTACAAAAACGCGACGATTTTCTTCCCAAAGTTTCAATACTAAAGTTAGGACTATATATAGGTTAAAATTCATTCTAAAGGGTTTCAAAGCTATATTTAGACTATTATACTAATATAATGAACTTTGGTTACTCCTTGGTCACCAATTTGGTCTACATTTCTTCAAATTCCCATTTGTACCAAAACGGGACGATTTTCTTCCCAAAGTTTCAAAACTATAGTTTGGACTATATATTGGTTAGAATCCATTCTAAAAGGGTTTTTTTTGCAATATTTAGACTATTATACTAATATATTGAACATTGGTTACTTCTTGGTCACCAATTTTGTCTACATTTCTTCAAATTCCCATTTGTACCAAAAATGCGACGATTTTCTTCCAAAAGTTTCAAAACTAAAGTTAGGACTATATATTGGTTATAATCCATTCCAAAGGGGTTCAAATCTATATTTAGACTATTATACTAATATATTGAACTTTGGTTACTCCTTGGTCACCAATTTGGTCTAAATTTCTTCAAATTCCCATTTATACCGAAACGGGACGATTTTCTTCTTTAATTTCAAAACTATAGTTAGGACTATATATTGGTTAGAATCCATTCTAAAGGGGTTCAAAGCTATATTTAGACTATTATACTAATATATTGATCTTTGGTTACTCCTTGGTCACCAGTTTGGTTTACATTTCATCAAATTCCCATTTGTACCAAAACGCGATGATTTTCTTCCAAAAGTTTCAACACTAAAGTTAGGACTATATATTGGTTAGAATCCATTCTAAAGGGTTTCAAAGCTATATTTAGACTATTATACTAATATATTGAACTTTGGTTACTCCTTGGTCACCAATTTGGTCTACATTTCTTTAAATTCCCATTTGTACCAAAACGCGACGATTTTCTTCCCAAAGTTTCAACACTAAAGTTAGGACTATATATTGGTTAAAATTCATTCTAAAGGGTTTCAAAGCTATATTTAGACTATTATACTAATATAATGAACTTTGGTTACTCCTTGGTCACCAATTTGGTCTACATTTCTTCAAATTCCCATTTGTACCAAAACGGGACGATTTTCTTCCCCAAGTTTCAAAACTATAGTTTGGACTATATATTGGTTAGAATCCATTCTAAAAGGGTTTTTTTTGCAATATTTAGACTATTATACTAATATATTGAACTTTGGTTACTTCTTGGTCACCAATTTTGTCTACATTTCTTCAAATTCCCATTTGTACCAAAAATGCGACGATTTTCTTCCAAAAGTTTCAAAACTAAAGTTAGGACTATATATTGGTTATAATCCATTCCAAAGGGGTTCAAAACTATATTTAGAGTATTATACTAATATATTGAACTTTGGTTACTCCTTGGTCACCAATTTGGTCTAAATTTCTTCAAATTCCCATTTATACCGAAACGGGACGATTTTCTTCTTTAATTTCAAAACTATAGTGAGGACTATATATTGGTTAGAATCCATTCTAAAGGGGTTCAAAGCTATATTTAAACTATTATACTAATATAATGAACTTTGGTTACTCCTTGGTCACCAATTTGGTCTACATTTCTTCAAATTCCCATTTGTACCAAAACGGGACGATTTTCTTCCCAAAGTTTCAAAACTATAGTTTGGACTATATATTGGTTAGAATCCATTCTAAAGGGGTTCAAAGCTATATTTAGACTATTATACTAATATATTGATCTTTGGTTACTCCTTGGTCACCAATTTGGTTTACATTTCATCAAATTCCCATTTGTACCAAAACGCGATGATTTTCTTCCAAAAGTTTCAACACTAAAGTTAGGACTATATATTGGTTAGAATCCATTCTAAAGGGTTTCAAAGCTATATTTAGACTATTATACTAATATATTGAACTTTGGTTACTCCTTGGTGACCAATTTGGTTTACATTTCATCAAATTCCCATTTGTACCAAAACGGGACAATTTTCTTCTTAAAGTTTCAAAACTATAGTTAGGAATATATATTGGTTAGAATCCATTCTAAAGGGGTTAAAAGCTATATTTAGATTATTATACTAATATATTGATCTTTGGTTACTCCTTGGTCACCAATTTGGTTTACATTTCATCAAATTCCCATTTGTACCAAAACGCGATCATTTTCTTCCAAAAGTTTCAAAACTATAGTTTGGACTATATATTGGTTAGAATCCATTCTAAAGGGGTTCAAAGCTATATTTAGACTATTATACTAATATATTGATCTTTGGTTACTCCTTGGTCACCAATTTGGTTTACATTTCATCAAATTCCCATTTGTACCAAAACGCGATGATTTTCTTCCAAAAGTTTCAACACTAAAGTTAGGACTATATATTGGTTAGAATCCATTCTAAAGGGTTTCAAAGCTATATTTAGACTATTATACTAATATATTGAACTTTGGTTACTCCTTGGTCACCAATTTGGTCTACATTTCTTCAAATTCCCATTTGTACAAAAACGCGACGATTTTCTTCCCAAAGTTTCAATACTAAAGTTAGGACTATATATAGGTTAAAATTCATTCTAAAGGGTTTCAAAGCTATATTTAGACTATTATACTAATATAATGAACTTTGGTTACTCCTTGGTCACCAATTTGGTCTACATTTCTTCAAATTCCCATTTGTACCAAAACGGGACGATTTTCTTCCCAAAGTTTCAAAACTATAGTTTGGACTATATATTGGTTAGAATCCATTCTAAAAGGGTTTTTTTTGCAATATTTAGACTATTATACTAATATATTGAACATTGGTTACTTCTTGGTCACCAATTTTGTCTACATTTCTTCAAATTCCCATTTGTACCAAAAATGCGACGATTTTCTTCCAAAAGTTTCAAAACTAAAGTTAGGACTATATATTGGTTATAATCCATTCCAAAGGGGTTCAAATCTATATTTAGACTATTATACTAATATATTGAACTTTGGTTACTCCTTGGTCACCAATTTGGTCTAAATTTCTTCAAATTCCCATTTATACCGAAACGGGACGATTTTCTTCTTTAATTTCAAAACTATAGTTAGGACTATATATTGGTTAGAATCCATTCTAAAGGGGTTCAAAGCTATATTTAAACTATTATACTAATATAATGAACTTTGGTTACTCCTTGGTGACCAATTTGGTTTACATTTCATCAAATTCCCATTTGTACCAAAACGGGACAATTTTCTTCTTAAAGTTTCAAAACTATAGTTAGGACTATATATTGGTTAGAATCCATTCTAAAGGGGTTCAAAGCTATATTTAGACTATTATACTAATATAATGAACTTTGGTTACTCCTTGGTCACCAATTTGGTCTACATTTCTTCAAATTCCCATTTTTACCAAAACGGGACGATTTTCTTCCCAAAGTTTCAAAACTATAGTTTGGACTATATATTGGTTAGAATCCATTCTAAAGGGGTTCAAAGCTATATTTATACTATTATACTAATATATTGAACTTTGGTTACTCCTTGGTCACCAATTTGGTCTACATTTCTTTAAATTCCCATTTGTACCAAAACGCGACGATTTTCTTCCCAAAGTTTCAACACTAAAGTTAGGACTATATATTGGTTAAAATTCATTCTAAAGGGTTTCAAAGCTATATTTAGACTATTATACTAATATAATGAACTTTGGTTACTCCTTGGTCACCAATTTGGTCTACATTTCTTCAAATTCCCATTTGTACCAAAACGGGACGATTTTCTTCCCAAAGTTTCAACAATAAAGTTAGGACTATATATTGGTGAAAATTCATTCTAAAGGGTTTCAAAGCTATATTTAGACTATTATACTAATATAATGAACTTTGGTTACTCCTTGGTCACCAATTTGGTCTAAATTTCTTCAAATTCCCATTTATACCGAAACGGGACGATTTTCTTCTTTAATTTCAAAACTATAGTGAGGACTATATATTGGTTAGAATCCATTCTAAAGGGGTTCAAAGCTATATTTAAACTATTATACTAATATAATGAACTTTGGTTTCTCCTTGGTGACCAATTTGGTCTACATTTCTTCAAATTCCCATTTGTACCAAAACGGGACGATTTTCTTCCCAAAGTTTCAAAACTATAGTTTGGACTATAAATTGGTTAGAATCCATTCTAAAGGGGTTCAAAGCTATATTTAGACTATTATACTAATATAATGAACTTTGGTTACTCCTTGGTCACCAATTTGGTCTACATTTCTTCAAATTCCCATTTGTACCAAAACGGGACGATTTTCTTCCCAAAGTTTCAAAACTATAGTTTGGACTATATATTGGTTAGAATCCATTCTAAAGGGGTTCAAAGCTATATTTAGACTATTATACTAATATATTGATCTTTGGTTACTCCTTGGTCACCAATTTGGTTTACATTTCATCAAATTCCCATTTGTACCAAAACGCGATCATTTTCTTCCAAAAGTTTCAAAACTATAGTTTGGACTATATATTGGTTAGAATCCATTCTAAAGGGGTTCAAAGCTATATTTAGACTATTATACTAATATATTGATCTTTGGTTACTCCTTGGTCACCAATTTGGTTTACATTTCATCAAATTCCCATTTGTACCAAAACGCGATGATTTTCTTCCAAAAGTTTCAACACTAAAGTTAGGACTATATATTGGTTAGAATCCATTCTAAAGGGTTTCAAAGCTATATTTAGACTATTATACTAATATATTGAACTTTGGTTACTCCTTGGTCACCAATTTGGTCTACATTTCTTCAAATTCCCATTTGTACAAAAACGCGACGATTTTCTTCCCAAAGTTTCAATACTAAAGTTAGGACTATATATAGGTTAAAATTCATTCTAAAGGGTTTCAAAGCTATATTTAGACTATTATACTAATATAATGAACTTTGGTTACTCCTTGGTCACCAATTTGGTCTACATTTCTTCAAATTCCCATTTGTACCAAAACGGGACGATTTTCTTCCCAAAGTTTCAAAACTATAGTTTGGACTATATATTGGTTAGAATCCATTCTAAAAGGGTTTTTTTTGCAATATTTAGACTATTATACTAATATATTGAACATTGGTTACTTCTTGGTCACCAATTTTGTCTACATTTCTTCAAATTCCCATTTGTACCAAAAATGCGACGATTTTCTTCCAAAAGTTTCAAAACTAAAGTTAGGACTATATATTGGTTATAATCCATTCCAAAGGGGTTCAAATCTATATTTAGACTATTATACTAATATATTGAACTTTGGTTACTCCTTGGTCACCAATTTGGTCTAAATTTCTTCAAATTCCCATTTATACCGAAACGGGACGATTTTCTTCTTTAATTTCAAAACTATAGTTAGGACTATATATTGGTTAGAATCCATTCTAAAGGGGTTCAAAGCTATATTTAAACTATTATACTAATATAATGAACTTTGGTTACTCCTTGGTGACCAATTTGGTTTACATTTCATCAAATTCCCATTTGTACCAAAACGGGACAATTTTCTTCTTAAAGTTTCAAAACTATAGTTAGGACTATATATTGGTTAGAATCCATTCTAAAGGGGTTCAAAGCTATATTTAGACTATTATACTAATATAATGAACTTTGGTTACTCCTTGGTCACCAATTTGGTCTACATTTCTTCAAATTCCCATTTGTACCAAAACGGGACGATTTTCTTCCCAAAGTTTCAAAACTATAGTTTGGACTATATATTGGTTAGAATCCATTCTAAAGGGGTTCAAAGCTATATTTATACTATTATACTAATATATTGAACTTTGGTTACTCCTTGGTCACCAATTTGGTCTACATTTCTTTAAATTCCCATTTGTACCAAAACGCGACGATTTTCTTCCCAAAGTTTCAACACTAAAGTTAGGACTATATATTGGTTAAAATTCATTCTAAAGGGTTTCAAAGCTATATTTAGACTATTATACTAATATAATGAACTTTGGTTACTCCTTGGTCACCAATTTGGTCTACATTTCTTCAAATTCCCATTTGTACCAAAACGGGACGATTTTCTTCCCAAAGTTTCAACAATAAAGTTAGGACTATATATTGGTGAAAATTCATTCTAAAGGGTTTCAAAGCTATATTTAGACTATTATACTAATATAATGAACTTTGGTTACTCCTTGGTCACCAATTTGGTCTAAATTTCTTCAAATTCCCATTTATACCGAAACGGGACGATTTTCTTCTTTAATTTCAAAACTATAGTGAGGACTATATATTGGTTAGAATCCATTCTAAAGGGGTTCAAAGCTATATTTAAACTATTATACTAATATAATGAACTTTGGTTACTCCTTGGTGACCAATTTGGTCTACATTTCTTCAAATTCCCATTTGTACCAAAACGGGACGATTTTCTTCCCAAAGTTTCAAAACTATAGTTTGGACTATAAATTGGTTAGAATCCATTCTAAAGGGGTTCAAAGCTATATTTAGACTATTATACTAATATAATGAACTTTGGTTACTCCTTGGTCACCAATTTGGTCTACATTTCTTCAAATTCCCATTTGTACCAAAACGGGACGATTTTCTTCCCAAAGTTTCAAAACTATAGTTTGGACTATATATTGGTTAGAATCCATTCTAAAGGGGTTCAAAGCTATATTTAGACTATTATACTAATATATTGATCTTTGGTTACTCCTTGGTCACCAATTTGGTTTACATTTCATCAAATTCCCATTTGTACCAAAACGCGATCATTTTCTTCCAAAAGTTTCAAAACTATAGTTTGGACTATATATTGGTTAGAATCCATTCTAAAGGGGTTCAAAGCTATATTTAGACTATTATACTAATATATTGATCTTTGGTTACTCCTTGGTCACCAATTTGGTTTACATTTCATCAAATTCCCATTTGTACCAAAACGCGATGATTTTCTTCCAAAAGTTTCAACACTAAAGTTAGGACTATATATTGGTTAGAATCCATTCTAAAGGGTTTCAAAGCTATATTTAGACTATTATACTAATATATTGAACTTTGGTTACTCCTTGGTCACCAATTTGGTCTACATTTCTTCAAATTCCCATTTGTACAAAAACGCGACGATTTTCTTCCCAAAGTTTCAATACTAAAGTTAGGACTATATATAGGTTAAAATTCATTCTAAAGGGTTTCAAAGCTATATTTAGACTATTATACTAATATAATGAACTTTGGTTACTCCTTGGTCACCAATTTGGTCTACATTTCTTCAAATTCCCATTTGTACCAAAACGGGACGATTTTCTTCCCAAAGTTTCAAAACTATAGTTTGGACTATATATTGGTTAGAATCCATTCTAAAAGGGTTTTTTTTGCAATATTTAGACTATTATACTAATATATTGAACATTGGTTACTTCTTGGTCACCAATTTTGTCTACATTTCTTCAAATTCCCATTTGTACCAAAAATGCGACGATTTTCTTCCAAAAGTTTCAAAACTAAAGTTAGGACTATATATTGGTTATAATCCATTCCAAAGGGGTTCAAATCTATATTTAGACTATTATACTAATATATTGAACTTTGGTTACTCCTTGGTCACCAATTTGGTCTAAATTTCTTCAAATTCCCATTTATACCGAAACGGGACGATTTTCTTCTTTAATTTCAAAACTATAGTTAGGACTATATATTGGTTAGAATCCATTCTAAAGGGGTTCAAAGCTATATTTAAACTATTATACTAATATAATGAACTTTGGTTACTCCTTGGTGACCAATTTGGTTTACATTTCATCAAATTCCCATTTGTACCAAAACGGGACAATTTTCTTCTTAAAGTTTCAAAACTATAGTTAGGACTATATATTGGTTAGAATCCATTCTAAAGGGGTTCAAAGCTATATTTAGACTATTATACTAATATAATGAACTTTGGTTACTCCTTGGTCACCAATTTGGTCTACATTTCTTCAAATTCCCATTTGTACCAAAACGGGACGATTTTCTTCCCAAAGTTTCAAAACTATAGTTTGGACTATATATTGGTTAGAATCCATTCTAAAGGGGTTCAAAGCTATATTTATACTATTATACTAATATATTGATCTTTGGTTACTCCTTTGTCACCAATTTGGTTTACATTTCATCAAATTCCCATTTGTACCAAAACGCGATGATTTTCTTCCAAAAGTTTCAACACTAAAGTTAGGACTATATATTGGTTAGAATCCATTCTAAAGGGTTTCAAAGCTATATTTAGACTATTATACTAATATATTGAACTTTGGTTACTCCTTGGTCACCAATTTGGTCTACATTTCTTTAAATTCCCATTTGTACCAAAACGCGACGATTTTCTTCCCAAAGTTTCAACACTAAAGTTAGGACTATATATTGGTTAAAATTCATTCTAAAGGGTTTCAAAGCTATATTTAGACTATTATACTAATATAATGAACTTTGGTTACTCCTTGGTCACCAATTTGGTCTACATTTCTTCAAATTCCCATTTGTACCAAAACGGGACGATTTTCTTCCCAAAGTTTCAACAATAAAGTTAGGACTATATATTGGTGAAAATTCATTCTAAAGGGTTTCAAAGCTATATTTAGACTATTATACTAATATAATGAACTTTGGTTACTCCTTGGTCACCAATTTGGTCTAAATTTCTTCAAATTCCCATTTATACCGAAACGGGACGATTTTCTTCTTTAATTTCAAAACTATAGTGAGGACTATATATTGGTTAGAATCCATTCTAAAGGGGTTCAAAGCTATATTTAAACTATTATACTAATATAATGAACTTTGGTTACTCCTTGGTGACCAATTTGGTCTACATTTCTTCAAATTCCCATTTGTACCAAAACGGGACGATTTTCTTCCCAAAGTTTCAAAACTATAGTTTGGACTATAAATTGGTTAGAATCCATTCTAAAGGGGTTCAAAGCTATATTTAGACTATTATACTAATATAATGAACTTTGGTTACTCCTTGGTCACCAATTTGGTCTACATTTCTTCAAATTCCCATTTGTACCAAAACGGGACGATTTTCTTCCCAAAGTTTCAAAACTATAGTTTGGACTATATATTGGTTAGAATCCATTCTAAAGGGGTTCAAAGCTATATTTAGACTATTATACTAATATATTGATCTTTGGTTACTCCTTGGTCACCAATTTGGTTTACATTTCATCAAATTCCCATTTGTACCAAAACGCGATGATTTTCTTCCAAAAGTTTCAACACTAAAGTTAGGACTATATATTGGTTAGAATCCATTCTAAAGGGTTTCAAAGCTATATTTAGACTATTATACTAATATATTGAACTTTGGTTACTCCTTGGTGACCAATTTGGTTTAAATTTCATCAAATTCCCATTTGTACCAAAACGGGACAATTTTCTTCTTAAAGTTTCAAAACTATAGTTAGGACTATATATTGGTTAGAATCCATTCTAAAGGGGTTAAAAGCTATATTTAGATTATTATACTAATATATTGATCTTTGGTTACTCCTTGGTCACCAATTTGGTTTACATTTCATCAAATTCCCATTTGTACCAAAACGCGATCATTTTCTTCCAAAAGTTTCAAAACTATAGTTTGGACTATATATTGGTTAGAATCCATTCTAAAGGGGTTCAAAGCTATATTTAGACTATTATACTAATATATTGATCTTTGGTTACTCCTTGGTCACCAATTTGGTTTACATTTCATCAAATTCCCATTTGTACCAAAACGCGATGATTTTCTTCCAAAAGTTTCAACACTAAAGTTAGGACTATATATTGGTTAGAATCCATTCTAAAGGGTTTCAAAGCTATATTTAGACTATTATACTAATATATTGAACTTTGGTTACTCCTTGGTCACCAATTTGGTCTACATTTCTTCAAATTCCCATTTGTACAAAAACGCGACGATTTTCTTCCCAAAGTTTCAATACTAAAGTTAGGACTATATATAGGTTAAAATTCATTCTAAAGGGTTTCAAAGCTATATTTAGACTATTATACTAATATAATGAACTTTGGTTACTCCTTGGTCACCAATTTGGTCTCCATTTCTTCAAATTCCCATTTGTACCAAAACGGGACGATTTTCTTCCCAAAGTTTCAAAACTATAGTTTGGACTATATATTGGTTAGAATCCATTCTAAAAGGGTTTTTTTTGCAATATTTAGACTATTATACTAATATATTAAACTTTGGTTACTTCTTGGTCACCAATTTTGTCTACATTTCTTCAAATTCCCATTTGTACCAAAAATGCGACGATTTTCTTCCAAAAGTTTCAAAACTAAAGTTAGGACTATATATTGGTTATAATCCATTCCAAAGGGGTTCAAATCTCTATTTAGACTATTATACTAATATATTGAACTTTGGTTACTCCTTGGTCACCAATTTGGTCTAAATTTCTTCAAATTCCCATTTATACCGAAATGGGACGATTTTCTTCTTTAATTTCAAAACTATAGTTAGGACTATATATTGGTTAGAATCCATTCTAAAGGGGTTCAAAGCTATATTTAAACTATTATACTAATATAATGAACTTTGGTTACTCCTTGGTGACCAATTTGGTTTACATTTCATCAAATTCCCATTTGTACCAAAACGGGACAATTTTCTTCTTAAAGTTTCAAAACTATAGTTAGGACTATATATTGGTTAGAATCTATTCTAAAGAGGTTCAAAGCTATATTTAGACTATTATACTAATATAATGAACTTTGGTTACTCCTTGGTCACCAATTTGGTCTACATTTCTTCAAATTCCCATTTGTACCAAAACGGGACGATTTTCTTCCCAAAGTTTCAAAACTATAGTTTGGACTATATATTGGTTAGAATCCATTCTAAAGGGGTTCAAAGCTATATTTATACTATTATACTAATATATTGATCTTTGGTTACTCCTTGATCACCAATTTGGTTTACATTTCATCAAATTCCCATTTGTACCAAAACGCGATGATTTTCTTCCAAAAGTTTCAACACTAAAGTTAGGACTATATATTGGTTAGAATCCATTCTAAAGGGTTTCAAAGCTATATTTAGACTATTATACTAATATATTGAACTTTGGTTACTCCTTGGTCACCAATTTGGTCTACATTTCTTTAAATTCCCATTTGTACCAAAACGCGACGATTTTCTTCCCAAAGTTTCAACACTAAAGTTAGGACTATATATTGGTTAAAATTCATTCTAAAGGGTTTCAAAGCTATATTTAGACTAATATACTAATATAATGAACTTTGATTACTCCTTGGTCACCAATTTGTTCTACATTTCTTCAAATTCCCATTTGTACCAAAACGGGACGATTTTCTTCCCAAAGTTTCAACACTAAAGTTAGAACTATATATTGGTTAAAATTCATTCTAAAGGGTTTCAAAGCTATATTTAGACTATTATACTAATATAATGAACTTTGGTTACTCCTTGGTCACCAATTTGGTCTACATTTCTTCAAATTCCCATTTGTACCAAAACGGGACGATTTTCTTCCCAAAGTTTCAAAACTATAGTTTGGACTATATATTGGTTAGAATCCATTCTAAAGGGGTTCAAAGCTATATTTAGACTATTATACTAATATATTGAACTTTGGTTACTCCTTGGTCACCAATTTGGTCTACATTTCTTTAAATTCCCATTTGTACCAAAACGCGACGATTTTCTTCCCAAAGTTTCAACACTAAAGTTAGGACTATATATTGGTTAAAATTCATTCTAAAGGGTTTCAAAGCTATATTTAGACTATTATACTAATATAATGAACTTTGGTTACTCCTTGGTCACCAATTTGGTCTACATTTCTTCAAATTCCCATTTGTACCAAAACGGGACGATTTTCTTCCCAAAGTTTCAAAACTATAGTTTGGACTATATATTGGTTAGAATCCACTCTAAAAGGGTTTTTTTTGCAATATTTAGACTATTATACTAATATATTGAACTTTGGTTACTTCTTGGTCACCAATTTTGTCTACATTTCTTCAAATTCCCATTTGTACCAAAAATGCGACGATTTTCTTCCCAAAGTTTCAAAACTATAGTTAGGACTATATATTGGTTAGAATCCATTCTAAAGGGGTTCAAAGCTATATTTAGATTATTATACTAATATATTGATCTTTGGTTACTCCTTGGTCACCAATTTGGTTTACATTTCATCAAATTCCCATTTGTACCAAAACGCGATGATTTTCTTCCAAAAGTTTCAAAACTATAGTTTGGACTATATATTGGTTAGAATCCATTCTAAAGGGGTTCAAAGCTATATTTAGACTATTATACTAATATATTGATCTTTGGTTACTCCTTGGTCACCAATTTGGTTTACATTTCATCAAATTCCCATTTGTACCAAAACGCGATGATTTTCTTCCAAAAGTTTCAACACTAAAGTTAGGACTATATATTGGTTAGAATCCATTCTAAAGGGTTTCAAAGCTATATTTAGACTATTATACTAATATATTGAACTTTGGTTACTCCTTGGTCACCAATTTGGTCTACATTTCTTCAAATTCCCATTTGTACAAAAACGCGACGATTTTCTTCCCAAAGTTTCAATACTAAAGTTAGGACTATATATTGGTTAAAATTCATTCTAAAGGGTTTCAAAGCTATATTTAGACTATTATACTAATATAATGAACTTTGGTTACTCCTTGGTCACCAATTTGGTCTACATTTCTTCAAATTCCCATTTGTACCAAAACGGGACGATTTTCTTCCCAAAGTTTCAAAACTATAGTTTGGACTATATATTGGTTAGAATCCATTCTAAAAGGGTTTTTTTTGCAATATTTAGACTATTATACTAATATATTGAACTTTGGTTACTTCTTGGTCACCAATTTTGTCTACATTTCTTCAAATTCCCATTTGTACCAAAAATGCGACGATATTCTTCCAAAAGTTTCAAAACTAAAGTTAGGACTATATATTGGTTATAATCCATTCCAAAGGGGTTCAAAACTATATTTAGACTATTATACTAATATATTGAACTTTGGTTACTCCTTGGTCACCAATTTGGTCTAAATTTCTTCAAATTCCCATTTATACCGAAACGGGATGATTTTCTTCTTTAATTTCAAAACTATAGTTAGGACTATATATTGGTTAGAATCCATTCTAAAGGGGTTCAAAGCTATATTTAAACTATTATACTAATATAATGAACTTTGGTTACTCCTTGGTGACCAATTTGGCCTACATTTCTTCAAATTCCCATTTGTACCAAAACGGGACGATTTTCTTCCCAAAGTTTCAAAACTAAAGTTAGGACTATATATTGGTTATAATCCATTCCAAAGGGGTTCAAAACTATATTTAGACTATTATACTAATATATTGAACTTTGGTTACTCCTTGGTCACCAATTTGGTCTAAATTTCTTCAAATTCCCATTTATACCAAAACGGGACGATTTTCTTCTTTAATTTCAAAACTATAGTTAGGACTATATATTGGTTAGAATCCATTCTAAAGGGGTTCAAAGCTATATTTAAACTATTATACTAATATAATGAACTTTGGTTACTCCTTGGTGACCAATTTGGTATACATTTCTTCAAATTCCCATTTGTACCAAAACGGGACGATTTTCTTCCCAAAGTTTCAATACTAAAGTTAGGACTATATATTGGTTAAAATTCATTCTAAAGGGTTTCAAAGCTATATTTAAACTATTATACTAATATAATGAACTTTGGTTACTCCTTGGTGACCAATTTGGTCTACATTTCTTCAAATTCCCATTTGTACCAAAACGGGACGATTTTCTTCCCAAAGTTTCAAAACTAAAGTTAGGACTATATATTGGTTATAATCCATTCCAAAGGGGTTCAAAACTATATTTAGACTATTATACTAATATATTGAACTTTGGTTACTCCTTGGTCACCAATTTGGTCTAAATTTCTTCAAATTCCCATTTATACCAAAACGGGACGATTTTCTTCTTTAATTTCAAAACTATAGTTAGGACTATATATTGGTTAGAATCCATTCTAAAGGGGTTCAAAGCTATATTTAAACTATTATACTAATATAATGAACTTTGGTTACTCCTTGGTGACCAATTTGGTATACATTTCTTCAAATTCCCATTTGTACCAAAACGGGACGATTTTCTTCCCAAAGTTTCAATACTAAAGTTAGGACTATATATTGGTTATAATCCATTCCAAAGGGGTTCAAAGCTATATTTAGACTATTATACTAATATATTGATCTTTGGTTACTCCTTGGTCACCAATTTGGTTTACATTTCATCAAATTCCCATTTGTACCAAAACGCGATGATTTTCTTCCAAAAGTTTCAACACTAAAGTTAGGACTATATATTGGTTAGAATCCATTCTAAAGGGTTTCAAAGCTATATTTAGACTATTATACTAATATATTGAACTTTGGTTACTCCTTGGTCACCAATTTGGTCTACATTTCTTCAAATTCCCATTTGTACAAAAACGCGACGATTTTCTTCCCAAAGTTTCAATACTAAAGTTAGGACTATATATTGGTTAAAATTCATTCTAAAGGGTTTCAAAGCTATATTTAGACTATTATACTAATATAATGAACTTTGGTTACTCCTTGGTCACCAATTCGGTCTACATTTCTTCAAATTCCCATTTGTACCAAAACGGGACGATTTTCTTCCCAAAGTTTCAAAACTATAGTTTGGACTATATATTGGTTAGAATCCATTCTAAAAGGGTTTTTTTTGCAATATTTAGACTATTATACTAATATATTGAACTTTGGTTACTTCTTGGTCACCAATTTTGTCTACATTTCTTCAAATTCCCATTTGTACCAAAAATGCGACGATATTCTTCCAAAAGTTTCAAAACTAAAGTTAGGACTATATATTGGTTATAATCCATTCCAAAGGGGTTCAAAACTATATTTAGACTATTATACTAATATATTGAACTTTGGTTACTCCTTGGTCACCAATTTGGTCTAAATTTCTTCAAATTCCCATTTATACCGAAACAGGACGATTTTCTTCTTTAATTTCAAAACTATAGTTAGGACTATATATTGGTTAGAATCCATTCTAAAGGGGTTCAAAGCTATATTTAAACTATTATACTAATATAATGAACTTTGGTTACTCCTTGGTGACCAATTTGGTCTACATTTCTTCAAATTCCCATTTGTACCAAAACGGGACGATTTTCTTCCCAAAGTTTCAAAACTAAAGTTAGGACTATATATTGGTTATAATCCATTCCAAAGGGGTTCAAAACTATATTTAGACTATTATACTAATATATTGAACTTTGGTTACTCCTTGATCACCAATTTGGTCTAAATTTCTTCAAATTCCCATTTATACCAAAACGGGACGATTTTCTTCTTTAATTTCAAAACTATAGTTAGGACTATATATTGGTTAGAATCCATTCTAAAGGGGTTCAAAGCTATATTTAAACTATTATACTAATATAATGAACTTTGGTTACTCCTTGGTGACCAATTTGGTATACATTTCTTCAAATTCCCATTTGTACCAAAACGGGACGATTTTCTTCCCAAAGTTTCAAAACTATAGTTTGGACTATAAATTCGTTAGAATCCATTCTAAAGGGGTTAAAAGCTATATTTAGATTATTATACTAATATATTGATCTTTGGTTACTCCTTGGTCACCAATTTGGTTTACATTTCATCAAATTCCCATTTGTACCAAAACGCGATGATTTTCTTCCAAAAGTTTCAAAACTATAGTTTGGACTATATATTGGTTAGAATTCATTCTAAAGGGTTTCAAAGCTATATTTAGACTATTATACTAATATAATGAACTTTGGTTACTCCTTGGTCACCAATTTGGTCTACATTTTTCAAATTCCCATTTGTACCAAAACGCGACCGTTTTCTTCTTAAAGTTTCAAAACTATAGTTAGGACTATATATTGGTTAGAATCCATTCTAAAAGGGTTTTTTTTGCAATATTTAGACTATTATACTAATATATTGAACTTTGGTTACTTCTTGGTCACCAATTTTGTCTACATTTCTTCAAATTCCCATTTGTACCAAAAATGCGACGATTTTCTTCCAAAAGTTTCAAAACTAAAGTTAGGACTATATATTGGTTATAATCCATTCCAAAGGGGTTCAAAACTATATTTAGACTATTATACTAATATATTGAACTTTGGTTACTCCTTGGTGACCAATTTGGTCTACATTTCTTCAAATTCCCATTTGTACCAAAACGGGACGATTTTCTTCCCAAAGTTTCAAAACTATAGTTTGGACTATAAATTGGTTAGAATCCATTCTAAAGGGGTTCAAAGCTATATTTAGACTATTTACTAATATATTGAACTTTGGTTACTCCTTGGTCACCAATTTGGTCTACATTTCTTCAAATTCCCATTTGTACCAAAACGGGACAAGTTTCTTCTTAAAGTTTCATAACTATAGTTAGGACTATATATTGGTAAGAATCCATTCTAAAGGGGTTCAAAGCTATATTTAGACTATTATACTAATATAATGAACTTTGGTTACTCCTTGGTCACCAATTTGGTCTACATTTCTTCAAATTCCCATTGGTACCAAAACGCGACGATTTTCTTCCAAAAGTTTCAAAACTAAAGTTAGGACTATATATTGGTTATAATCCATTCCAAAGGGGTTCAAAACTATATTTAGACTATTATACTAATATATTGAACTTTGGTTACTCCTTGGTCACCAATTTGGTCTAAATTTCTTCAAATTCCCATTTATACCAAAACGGGACGATTTTCTTCTTTAATTTCAAAACTATAGTTAGGACTATATATTGGTTAGAATCCATTCTAAAGGGGTTCAAAGCTATATTTAAACTATTATACTAATATAATGAACTTTGGTTACTCCTTGGTGACCAATTTGGTATACATTTCTTCAAATTCCCATTTGTACCAAAACGTGATGATTTTCTTCCCAAAGTTTCAACACTAAAGTTAGGAGTATATATTGGTTAGAATCCATTCTAAAGGGTTTCAAAGCTATATTTAGACTATTATACTAATATATTGAACTTTGGTTACTCCTTGGTCACCAATTTGGTCTACATTTCTTCCAATTCCCATATATACCAAAACGGGACGATTTTCTTCCCAAATTTCAAAACTATAGTTAGGACTATATATTGGTTATAATCCATTCTAAAGGGGTTCAAAACTATATTTAGATTATTATACTAATATATTGAACTTTGGTTACTCATTGGTCACCAATTTGGTCTACATTTCTTCAAATTCCCATTTATACCAAAACGGGTCGATTTTCTTCTTAAAGTTTCAAAACTATAGTTAGGACTATATATTGGTTAGAATCCATTCTAAAGGGGTTCAAAGCTATATTTAGACTATTATACTAATATATTGATCTTTGGTTACTCCTTGGTCACCAATTTGGTTTACATTTCATCAAATTCCCATTTGTACCAAAACGCGATGATTTTCTTCCAAAAGTTTCAACACTAAAGTTAGGACTATATATTGGTTAGAATCCATTCTAAAGGGTTTCAAAGCTATATTTAGACTATTATACTAATATATTGAACTTTGGTTACTCCTTGGTCACCAATTTGGTCTACATTTCTTCAAATTCCCATTTGTACAAAAACGCGACGATTTTCTTCCCAAAGTTTCAATACTAAAGTTAGGACTATATATTGGTTAAAATTCATTCTAAAGGGTTTCAAAGCTATATTTAGACTATTATACTAATATAATGAACTTTGGTTACTCCTTGGTCACCAATTTGGTCTACATTTCTTCAAATTCCCATTTGTACCAAAACGGGACGATTTTCTTCCCAAAGTTTCAAAACTATAGTTTGGACTATATATTGGTTAGAATCCATTCTAAAAGGGTTTTTTTTGCAATATTTAGACTATTATACTAATATATTGAACTTTGGTTACTTCTTGGTCACCAATTTTGTCTACATTTCTTCAAATTCCCATTTGTACCAAAAATGCGACGATTTTCTTCCAAAAGTTTCAAAACTAAAGTTAGGACTATATATTGGTTATAATCCATTCCAAAGGGGTTCAAAACTATATTTAGACTATTATACTAATATATTGAACTTTGGTTACTCCTTGGTCACCAATTTGGTCTAAATTTCTTCAAATTCCCATTTATACCGAAACGGGACGATTTTCTTCTTTAATTTCAAAACTATAGTTAGGACTATATATTGGTTAGAATCCATTCTAAAGGGGTTCAAAGCTATATTTAAACTATTATACTAATATAATGAACTTTGGTTACTCCTTGGTGACCAATTTGGTCTACATTTCTTCAAATTCCCATTTGTACCAAAACGGGACGATTTTCTTCCCAAAGTTTCAAAACTATAGTTTGGACTATAAATTGGTTAGAATCCATTCTAAAGGGGTTCAAAGCTATATTTAGACTATTTACTAATATATTGAACTTTGGTTACTCCTTGGTCACCAATATGGTCTACATTTCTTCAAATTCCCATTTGTACCAAAACGGGACAAGTTTCTTCTTAAAGTTTCATAACTATAGTTAGGACTATATATTGGTCAGAATCCATTCTAAAGGGGTTCAAAGCTATATTTAGACTATTATACTAATATAATGAACTTTGGTTACTCCTTGGTCACCAATTTGGTCTACATTTCTTCAAATTCCCATTTGTACCAAAACGCGACGATTTTCTTCTTAAAGTTTCAAAACTATAGTTAGGACTATATATTGGTTAGAATCCATTCTAAAGGGGTTCAAAGCTATATTTAGACTATTATACTAATATAATGAACTTTGGTTACTCCTTGGTCACCAATTTGGTCTACATTTATTCAAATTCCCATTTGTACCAAAACGGGACGATTTTCTTCCCAAAGTTTCAAAACTATAGTTTGGACTATTTATTGGTTAGAATCCATTCTAAAGGGGTTCAAAGCTATATTTAGACTATTCTACTAATATATTGATCTTTGGTTACTCCTTGGTCACCAATTTGGTTTACATTTCATCAAATTCCCATTTGTACCAAAACACGATGATTTTCTTCCAAAAGTTTCAACACTAAAGTTAGGACTATATATTGGTTAGAATCCATTCTAAAGGGTTTCAAAGCTATATTTAGACTATTATACTAATATAATGAACTTTGGTTACTCCTTGGTCACCAATTTGGTCTACATTTCTTCAAATTCCCATTTGTACCAAAACGGGACGATTTTCTTCCCAAAGTTTCAAAACTATAGTTTGGACTATATATTGGTTAGAATCCATTCTAAAGGGGTTCAAAGCTATATTTAGACTATTCTACTAATATATTGATCTTTGGTTACTCCTTGGTCACCAATTTGGTTTACATTTCTTCAAATTCCCATTTATACCAAAACGAGACGATTTTCTTCCCAAATTTCAAAACTATAGTTAGGACTATATATTGGTTAGAATCCATTCTAAAGGGGTTCAAAGCTATATTTAGACTATTTACTAATATATTGAACTTTGGTTACTTCTTGGTCACCAATTTGGTCTACATTTCTTCAAATTCCCATTTGTACCAAAACGGGACAATTTTCTTCTTAAAGTTTCAAAACTATAGTTAGGACTATATAATGGTTAGAATCCATTCTAAAGGGGTTCAAAGCTATATTTAGACTATTATACTAATATAATGAACTTTGGTTACTCCTTGGTCACCAATTTGGTCTACATTTCTTCAAATTCCCATTTGTACCAAAACGGGACGATTTTCTTCCCAAAGTTTCAAAACTATAGTTTGGACTATATATTGGTTAGAATCCATTCTAAAGGGGTTCAAAGCTATATTTAGACTATTATACTAATATATTGATCTTTGGTTACTCCTTAGTCAACAATTTGGTTTACATTTCATCAAATTCCCATTTGTACCAAAACGCGATGATTTTCTTCCAAAAGTTTCAACACTAAAGTTAGGACTATATATTGGTTAGAATCCATTCTAAAGGGTTTCAAAGCTATATTTAGACTATTCTAATATATTGAACTTTGGTTACTCCTTGGTCTCCAATTTGGTCTACATGTCTTCAAATTCCCATTTGTACACGCGACGATTTTCTTCCCAAAGTTTCAATACTAAAGTTAGGACTATATATTGGTTAAAATTCATTCTAAAGGGTTTCAAAGCTATATTTAGACTATTATACTAATATAATGAACTTTGGTTACTCCTTGGTCACCAATTTGGTCTACATTTCTTCAAATTCCCATTTGTACCAAAACGGGACGATTTTCTTCCCAAAGTTTCAAAACTATAGTTTGGACTATATATTGGTTAGAATCCATTCTAAAAGGGTTTTTTTTGCAATATTTAGACTATTATACTAATATATTGAACTTTGGTTACTTCTTGGTCACCAATTTTGTCTACATTTCTTCAAATTCCCATTTGTACCAAAAATGCGACGATTTTCTTCCAAAAGTTTCAAAACTAAAGTTAGGACTATATATTGGTTATAATCCATTCCAAAGGGGTTCAAAACTATATTTAGACTATTATACTAATATATTGAACTTTGGTTACTCCTTGGTCACCAATTTGGTCTAAATTTCTTCAAATTCCCATTTATACCGAAACGGGACGATTTTCTTCTTTAATTTCAAAACAATAGTTAGGACTATATATTGGTTAGAATCCATTCTAAAGGGGTTCAAAGCTATATTTAAACTATTATACTAATATAATGAACTTTGGTTACTCCTTGGTGACCAATTTGGTCTACATTTCTTCAAATTCCCATTTGTACCAAAACGGGACGATTTTCTTCCCAAAGTTTCAAAACTATAGTTTGGACTATAAATTGGTTAGAATCCATTCTAAAGGGGTTCAAAGCTATATTTAGACTATTTACTAATATATTGAACTTTGGTTACTCCTTGGTCACCAATATGGTCTACATTTCTTCAAATTCCCATTTGTACCAAAACGGGACAAGTTTCTTCTTAAAGTTTCATAACTATAGTTAGGACTATATATTGGTAAGAATCCATTCTAAAGGGGTTCAAAGCTATATTTAGACTATTATACTAATATAATGAACTTTGGTTACTCCTTGGTCACCAATTTGGTCTACATTTCTTCAAATTCCCATTTGTACCAAAACGCGACGATTTTCTTCTTAAAGTTTCAAAACTATAGTTAGGACTATATATTGGTTAGAATCCATTCTAAAGGGGTTCAAAGCTATATTTAGACTATTATACTAATATAATGAACTTTGGTTACTCCTTGGTCACCAATTTGGTCTACATTTATTCAAATTCCCATTTGTACCAAAACGGGACGATTTTCTTCCCAAAGTTTCAAAACTATAGTTTGGACTATATATTGGTTAGAATCCATTCTAAAGGGGTTCAAAGCTATATTTAGACTATTCTACTAATATATTGATCTTTGGTTACTCCTTGGTCACCAATTTGGTTTACATTTCATCAAATTCCCATTTGTACCAAAACGCGATGATTTTCTTCCAAAAGTTTCAACACTAAAGTTAGGACTATATATTGGTTAGAATCCATTCTAAAGGGTTTCAAAGCTATATTTAGACTATTATACTAATATAATGAACTTTGGTTACTCCTTGGTCACCAATTTGGTCTACATTTCTTCAAATTCCCATTTGTACCAAAACGGGACGATTTTCTTCCCAAAGTTTCAAAACTATAGTTTGGACTATATATTGGTTAGAATCCATTCTAAAGGGGTTCAAAGCTATATTTAGACTATTATACTAATATATTGAACTTTGGTTACTCCTTGGTCACCAATTTGGTCTACATTTCTTCAAATTCCCATTTATACCAAAACGAGACGATTTTCTTCCCAAATTTCAAAACTATAGTTAGGACTATATATTGGTTAGAATCCATTCTAAAGGGGTTCAAAGCTATATTTAGACTATTTACTAATATATTGAACTTTGGTTACTCCTTGGTCACCAATTTGGTCTACATTTCTTCAAATTCCCATTTGTACCAAAACGCGACGATTTTCTTCTTAAAGTTTCAAAACTATAGTTAGGACTATATAATGGTTAGAATCCATTCTAAAGGGGTTCAAAGCTATATTTAGACTATTATACTAATATAATGAACTTTGGTTACTCCTTGGTCACCAATTTGGTCTACATTTCTTCAAATTCCCATTTGTACCAAAACGGGACGATTTTCTTCCCAAAGTTTCAAAACTATATTTTGGACTATATATTGGTTAGAATCCATTCTAAAGGGGTTCAAAGCTATATTTAGACTATTATACTAATATATTGATCTTTGGTTACTCCTTAGTCAACAATTTGGTTTACATTTCATCAAATTCCCATTTGTACCAAAACGCGATGATTTTCTTCCAAAAGTTTCAACACTAAAGTTAGGACTATATATTGGTTAGAATCCATTCTAAAGGGTTTCAAAGCTATATTTAGACTATTCTAATATATTGAACTTTGGTTACTCCTTGGTCACCAATTTGGTCTACATGTCTTCAAATTCCCATTTGTACACGCGACGATTTTCTTCCCAAAGTTTCAACACTAAAGTTACGACTATATATTGGTTAAAATTCATTCTAAAGGGTTTCAAAGCTATATTTAGACTATTATACTAAAATAATGAACTTTGGTTACTCCTTGGTCACCAATTTGGTCTACATTTCTTCAAATTCCCATTTGTACCAAAACGGGACGATTTTCTTCCCAAAGTTTCAAAACTATAGTTTGGACTATATATTGGTTAGAATCCATTCTAAAAGGGTTTTTTTTGCAATATTTAGACTATTATACTAATATATTGAACTTTGGTTACTTCTTGGTCACCAATTTTGTCTACATTTCTTCAAATTCCCATTTGTACCAAAAATGCGACGATTTTCTTCCAAAAGTTTCAAAACTAAAGTTAGGACTATATATTGGTTATAATCCATTCCAAAGGGGTTCAAAACTATATTTAGACTATTATACTAATATATTGAACTTTGGTTACTCCTTGGTCACCAATTTGGTCTAAATTTCTTCAAATTCCCATTTATACCAAAACGGGACGATTTTCTTCTTTAATTTCAAAACTATAGTAAGGACTATATATTGGTTAGAATCCATTCTAAAGGGGTTCAAAGCTATATTTAGACTATTATACTAATATAATGAACTTTGGTTACTCCTTGGTCACCAATTTGGTCTACATTTCTTCAAATTCCCATTTGTACCAAAACGCGATGATTTTCTTCCAAAATTTTCAACACTAAAGTTAGGACTATATATTGGTTAGAATCCATTCTAAAGGGTTTCAAAGCTATATTTAGACTATTATACTAATATATTGAACTTTGGTTACTCCTTGGTCACCAATTTGGTCTACATTTCTTCAAATTCCCATTTATACCAAAACGAGACGATTTTCTTCCCAAATTTCAAAACTATAGTTAGGACTATATATTGGTTAGAATCCATTCTAAAGGGGTTCAAAGCTATATTTAGACTATTTACTAATATATTGAACTTTGGTTACTCCTTGGTCACCAATTTGGTCTACATTTCTTCAAATTCCCATTTGTACCAAAACGGGACAATTTTCTTCTTAAAGTTTCAAAACTATAGTTAGGACTATATAATGGTTAGAATCCATTCTAAAGGGGTTCAAAGCTATATTTAGACTATTATACTAATATAATGAACTTTGGTTACTCCTTGGTCACCAATTTGGTCTACATTTCTTCAAATTCCCATTTGTACCAAAACGGGACGATTTTCTTCCCAAAGTTTCAAAACTATAGTTTGGACTATATATTGGTTAGAATCCATTCTAAAGGGGTTCAAAGCTATATTTAGACTATTATACTAATATATTGATCTTTGGTTACTCCTTGGTCAACAATTTGGTTTACATTTCATCAAATTCCCATTTGTACCAAAACGCGATGATTTTCTTCCAAAAGTTTCAACACTAAAGTTAGGACTATATATTGGTTAGAATCCATTCTAAAGGGTTTCAAAGCTATATTTAGACTATTATACTAATATATTGAACTTTGGTTACTCCTTGGTCACCAATTTGGTCTACATGTCTTCAAATTCCCATTTGTACCAAAACGCGACGATTTTCTTCCCAAAGTTTCAACACTAAAGTTACGACTATATATTGGTTAAAATTCATTCTAAAGGGTTTCAAAGCTATATTTAGACTATTATACTAAAATAATGAACTTTGGTTACTCCTTGGTCACCAATTTGGTCTACATTTCTTCAAATTCCCATTTGTACCAAAACGGGACGATTTTCTTCCCAAAGTTTCAAAACTATAGTTTGGACTATATATTGGTTAGAATCCATTCTAAAAGGGTTTTTTTTGCAATATTTAGACTATTATACTAATATATTGAACTTTGGTTACTTCTTGGTCACCAATTTTGTCTACATTTCTTCAAATTCCCATTTGTACCAAAAATGCGACGATTTTCTTCCAAAAGTTTCAAAACTAAAGTTAGGACTATATATTGGTTATAATCCATTCCAAAGGGGTTCAAAACTATATTTAGACTATTATACTAATATATTGAACTTTGGTTACTCCTTGGTCACCAATTTGGTCTAAATTTCTTCAAATTCCCATTTATACCAAAACGGGACGATTTTCTTCTTTAATTTCAAAACTATAGTTAGGACTATATATTGGTTAGAATCCATTCTAAAGGGGTTCAAAGCTATATTTAGACTATTATACTAATATAATGAACTTTGGTTACTCCTTGGTCACCAATTTGGTCTACATTTCTTCAAATTCCCATTTGTACCAAAACGCGATGATTTTCTTCCAAAATTTTCAACACTAAAGTTAGGACTATATATTGGTTAGAATCCATTCTAAAGGGTTTCAAAGCTATATTTAGACTATTATACTAATATATTGAACTTTGATTACTCCTTGGTCACCAATTTGGTCTACATTTCTTCAAATTCCCATTTATACCAAAACGAGACGATTTTCTTCCCAAATTTCAAAACTATAGTTAGGACTATATATTGGTTAGAATCCATTCTAAAGGGGTTCAAAGCTATATTTAGACTATTTACTAATATATTGAACTTTGGTTACTCCTTGGTCACCAATTTGGTCTACATTTCTTCAAATTCCCATTTGTACCAAAACGGGACAATTTTCTTCTTAAAGTTTCAAAACTATAGTTAGGACTATATAATGGTTAGAATCCATTCTAAAGGGGTTCAAAGCTATATTTAGACTATTATACTAATATAATGAACTTTGGTTACTCCTTGGTCACCAATTTGGTCTACATTTCTTCAAATTCCCATTTGTACCAAAACGGGACGATTTTCTTCCCAAAGTTTCAAAACTATAGTTAGGACTATATATTGGTTAGAATCCATTCTAAAGGGGTTCAAAGCTATATTTAGACTATTTACTAATATATTGAACTTTGGTTACTCCTTGGTCACCAATTTGGTCTACATTTCATCAAATTCCCATTTGTACCAAAACGCGATGATTTTCTTCCAAAAGTTTCAACACTAAAGTTAGGACTATATATTGGTTAGAATCCATTCTAAAGGGTTTCAAAGCTATATTTAGACTATTATACTAATATATTGAACTTTGGTTACCCCTTGGTCACCAATTTGGTCTACATTTCTTCAAATTCCCATTTATACCAAAACGAGACGATTTTCTTCCCAAATTTCAAAACTATAGTTAGGACTATATATTGGTTAGAATCCATTCTAAAGGGGTTCAAAGCTATATTTAGACTATTTACTAATATATTGAACTTTGGTTACTCCTTGGTCACCAATTTGGTCTACATTTCTTCAAATTCCCATTTGTACCAAAACGGGACGATTTTCTTCCCAAAGTTTCAAAACTATAGTTTGGGCTATATATTGGTTAGAATCCATTCTAAAGGGGTTCAAAGCTATATTTAGACTATTATACTAATATATTGATCTTTGGTTACTCCTTGGTCAACAATTTGGTTTACATTTCATCAAATTCCCATTTGTACCAAAACGCGATGATTTTCTTCCAAAAGTTTCAACACTAAAGTTAGGACTATATATTGGTTAGAATCCATTCTAAAGGGTTTCAAAGCTATATCTAGACTATTATACTAATATATTGAACTTTGGTTACTCCTTGGTCACCAATTTGGTCTACATGTCTTCAAATTCCCATTTGTACCAAAACGCGACGATTTTCTTCCCAAAGTTTCAACACTAAAGTTACGACTATATATTGGTTAAAATTCATTCTAAAGGGTTTCAAAGCTATATTTAGACTATTATACTAAAATAATGAACTTTGGTTACTCCTTGGTCACCAATTTGGTCTACATTTCTTCAAATTCCCATTTGTACCAAAACGGGACGATTTTCTTCCCAAAGTTTCAAAACTATAGTTTGGACTATATATTGGTTAGAATCCATTCTAAAGGGGTTCAAAGCTATATTTAGACTATTATACTAATATATTGATCTTTGGTTACTCCTTGGTCAACAATTTGGTTTACATTTCATCAAATTCCCATTTGTACCAAAACGCGATGATTTTCTTCCAAAAGTTTCAACACTAAAGTTAGGACTATATATTGGTTAGAATCCATTCTAAAGGGTTTCAAAGCTATATTTAGACTATTATACTAATATATTGAACTTTGGTTACTCCTTGGTCACCAATTTGGTCTACATTTCTTCAAATTCCCATTTATACCAAAACGAGACGATTTTCTTCCCAAATTTCAAAACTATAGTTAGGACTATATATTGGTTAGAATCCATTCTAAAGGGGTTCAAAGCTATATTTAGACTATTTACTAATATATTGAACTTTGGTTACTCCTTGGTCACCAATTTGGTCTACATTTCTTCAAATTCCCATTTGTACCAAAACGGGACGATTTTCTTCCCAAAGTTTCAAAACTATAGTTTGGGCTATATATTGGTTAGAATCCATTCTAAAGGGGTTCAAAGCTATATTTAGACTATTATACTAATATATTGATCTTTGGTTACTCCTTGGTCAACAATTTGGTTTACATTTCATCAAATTCCCATTTGTACCAAAACGCGATGATTTTCTTCCAAAAGTTTCAACACTAAAGTTAGGACTATATATTGGTTAGAATCCATTCTAAAGGGTTTCAAAGCTATATTTAGACTATTATACTAATATATTGAACTTTGGTTACTCCTTGGTCACCAATTTGGTCTACATGTCTTCAAATTCCCATTTGTACCAAAACGCGACGATTTTCTTCCCAAAGTTTCAACACTAAAGTTACGACTATATATTGGTTAAAATTCATTCTAAAGGGTTTCAAAGCTATATTTAGACTATTATACTAAAATAATGAACTTTGGTTACTCCTTGGTCACCAATTTGGTCTACATTTCTTCAAATTCCCATTTGTACCAAAACGGGACGATTTTCTTCCCAAAGTTTCAAAACTATAGTTTGGACTATATATTGGTTAGAATCCATTCTAAAAGGGTTTTTTTTGCAATATTTAGACTATTATACTAATATATTGAACTTTGGTTACTTCTTGGTCACCAATTTTGTCTACATTTCTTCAAATTCCCATTTGTACCAAAAATGCGACGATTTTCTTCCAAAAGTTTCAAAACTAAAGTTAGGACTATATATTGGTTATAATCCATTCCAAAGGGGTTCAAAACTATATTTAGACTATTATACTAATATATTGAACTTTGGTTACTCCTTGGTCACCAATTTGGTCTAAATTTCTTCAAATTCCCATTTATACCAAAACGGGACGATTTTCTTCTTTAATTTCAAAACTATAGTTAGGACTATATATTGGTTAGAATCCATTCTAAAGGGGTTCAAAGCTATATTTAGACTATTATACTAATATATTGAACTTTGGTTACTCCTTGGTCACCAATTTGGTCTACATTTCTTCAAATTCCCATTTATACCAAAACGAGACGATTTTCTTCCCGAATTTCAAAACTATAGTTAAGACTATATATTGGTTAGAATCCATTCTAAAGGGGTTCAAAGCTATATTTAGACTATTTACTAATATATTGAACTTTGGTTACTCCTTGGTCACCAATTTGGTCTACATTTCTTCAAATTCCCATTTGTACCAAAACGGGACAATTTTCTTCTTAAAGTTTCAAAACTATAGTTAGGACTATATAATGGTTAGAATCCATTCTAAAGGGGTTCAAAGCTATATTTAGACTATTATACTAATATAATGAACTTTGGTTACTCCTTGGTCACCAATTTGGTCTACATTTCTTCAAATTCCCATTTGTACCAAAACGGGACGATTTTCTTCCCAAAGTTTCAAAACTATAGTTTGGACTATATATTGGTTAGAATCCATTCTAAAGAGGTTCAAAGCTATATTTAGACTATTATACTAATATATTGATCTTTGGTTACTCCTTGGTCAACAATTTGGTTTACATTTCATCAAATTCCCATTTGTACCAAAACGCGATGATTTTCTTCCAAAAGTTTCAACACTAAAGTTAGGACTATATATTGGTTAGAATCCATTCTAAAGGGTTTCAAAGCTATATTTAGACTATTATACTAATATATTGAACTTTGGTTACTCCTTGGTCACCAATTTGGTCTACATGTCTTCAAATTCCCATTTGTACCAAAACGCGACGATTTTCTTCCCAAAGTTTCAACACTAAAGTTACGACTATATATTGGTTAAAATTCATTCTAAAGGGTTTCAAAGCTATATTTAGACTATTATACTAAAATAATGAACTTTGGTTACTCCTTGGTCACCAATTTGGTCTACATTTCTTCAAATTCTCATTTGTACCAAAACGGGACGATTTTCTTCCCAAAGTTTCAAAACTATAGTTTGGACTATATATTGGTTAGAATCCATTCTAAAAGGGTTTTTTTTGCAATATTTAGACTATTATACTAATATATTGAACTTTGGTTACTTCTTGGTCACCAATTTTGTCTACATTTCTTCAAATTCCCATTTGTACCAAAAATGCGACAATTTTCTTCCAAAAGTTTCAAAACTAAAGTTAGGACTATATATTGGTTATAATCCATTCCAAAGGGGTTCAAAACTATATTTAGACTATTATACTAATATATTGAACTTTGGTTACTCCTTGGTCACCAATTTGGTCTAAATTTCTTCAAATTCCCATTTATACCGAAACGGGACGATTTTCTTCTTTAATTTCAAAACTATAGTTAGGACTATATATTGGTTAGAATCCATTCTAAAGGGGTTCAAAGCTATATTTAAACTATTATACTAATATAATGAACTTTGGTTACTCCTTGGTGTCCAATTTGGTCTACATTTCTTCAAATTCCCATTTGTACCAAAACGGGACGATTTTCTTCCCAAAGTTTCAAAACTATAGTTTGGACTATAAATTGGTTAGAATCCATTCTAAAGGGGTTCAAAGCTATATTTAGACTATTTACTAATATATTGAACTTTGGTTACTCCTTGGTCACCAATATGGTCTACATTTCTTCAAATTCCCATTTATACCAAAACGAGACGATTTTTTTCCGAAATTTCAAAACTATAGTTAGGACTATATATTGGTTAGAATCCATTCTAAAGGGGTTCAAAGCTATATTTAGACTATTTACTAATATATTGAACTTTGGTTACTCCTTTGTCACCAATTTGGTCTACATTTCTTCAAATTCCCATTTGTACCAAAACGGGACAATTTTCTTCTTAAAGTTTCAAAACTATAGTTAGGACTATATAATGGTTAGAATCCATTCTAAAGGGGTTCAAAGCTATATTTAGACTATTATACTAATATAATGAACTTTGGTTACTCCTTGGTCACCAATTTGGTCTACATTTCTTCAAATTCCCATTTGTACCAAAACGGGACGATTTTCTTCCCAAAGTTTCAAAACTATAGTTTGGACTATATATTGGTTAGAATCCATTCTAAAGGGGTTCAAAGCTATATTTAGACTATTATACTAATATATTGATCTTTGGTTACTCCTTGGTCAACAATTTGGTTTACATTTCATCAAATTCCCATTTGTACCAAAACGCGATGATTTTCTTCCAAAAGTTTCAACACTAAAGTTAGGACTATATATTGGTTAGAATCCATTCTAAAGGGTTTCAAAGCTATATTTAGACTATTATACTAATATATTGAACTTTGGTTACTCCTTGGTCACCAATTTGGTCTACATGTCTTCAAATTCCCATTTGTACCAAAACGCGACGATTTTCTTCCCAAAGTTTCAACACTAAAGTTAGGACTATATATTGGTTAAAATTCATTCTAAAGGGTTTCAAAGCTATATTTAGACTATTATACTAAAATAATGAACTTTGGTTACTCCTTGGTCACCAATTTGGTCTACATTTCTTCAAATTCCCATTTGTACCAAAACGGGACGATTTTCTTCCCAAAGTTTCAAAACTATAGTTTGGACTATATATTGGTTAGAATCCATTCTAAAAGGGTTTTTTTTGCAATATTTAGACTATTATACTAATATATTGAACTTTGGTTACTTCTTGGTCACCAATTTTGTCTACATTTCTTCAAATTCCCATTTGTACCAAAAATGCGACGATTTTCTTCCAAAAGTTTCAAAACTAAAGTTAGGACTATATATTGGTTATAATCCATTCCAAAGGGGTTCAAAACTATATTTAGACTATTATACTAATATATTGAACTTTGGTTACTCCTTGGTCACCAATTTGGTCTAAATTTCTTCAAATTCCCATTTATACCAAAATGGGACGATTTTCTTCTTTAATTTCAAAACTATAGTTAGGACTATATATTGGTTAGAATCCATTCTAAAGGGGTTCAAAGCTATATTTAGACTATTATACTAATATAATGAACTTTGGTTACTCCTTGGTCACCAATTTGGTCTACATTTCTTCAAATTCCCATTTGTACCAAAACGCGATGATTTTCTTCCAAAATTTTCAACACTAAAGTTAGGACTATATATTGGTTAGAATCCATTCTAAAGGGTTTCAAAGCTATATTTAGACTATTATACTAATATATTGAACTTTGGTTACTCCTTGGTCACCAATTTGGTCTACATTTCTTCAAATTCCCATTTATACCAAAACGAGACGATTTTCTTCCCAAATTTCAAAACTATAGTTAGGACTATATATTGGTTAGAATCCATTCTAAAGGGGTTCAAAGCTATATTTAGACTATTTACTAATATATTGAACTTTGGTTACTCCTTGGTCACCAATTTGGTCTACATTTCTTCAAATTCCCATTTGTACCAAAACGGGACAATTTTCTTCTTAAAGTTTCAAAACTATAGTTAGGACTATATAATGGTTAGAATCCATTCTAAAGGGGTTCAAAGCTATATTTAGACTATTATACTAATATAATGAACTTTGGTTACTCCTTGGTCACCAATTTGGTCTACATTTCTTCAAATTCCCATTTGTACCAAAACGGGACGATTTTCTTCCCAAAGTTTCAAAACTATAGTTAGGACTATATATTGGTTAGAATCCATTCTAAAGGGGTTCAAAGCTATATTTAAACTATTATACTAATATAATGAACTTTGGTTACTCCTTGGTGACCAATTTGGTCTACATTTCTTCAAATTCCCATTTGTACCAAAACGGGACGATTTTCTTCCCAAAGTTTCAAAACTATAGTTTGGACTATAAATTGGTTAGAATCCATTCTAAAGGGGTTCAAAGCTATATTTACACTATTTACTAATATATTGAACTTTGGTTACTCCTTGGTCACCAATATGGTCTACATTTCTTCAAATTCCCATTTATACCAAAACGAGACGATTTTTTTCCCAAATTTCAAAACTATAGTTAGGACTATATATTGGTTAGAATCCATTCTAAAGGGGTTCAAAGCTATATTTAGACTATTTACTAATATATTGAACTTTGGTTACTCCTTTGTCACCAATTTGGTCTACATTTCTTCAAATTCCCATTTGTACCAAAACGGGACAATTTTCTTCTTAAAGTTTCAAAACTATAGTTAGGACTATATAATGGTTAGAATCCATTCTAAAGGGGTTCAAAGCTATATTTAGACTATTATACTAATATAATGAACTTTGGTTACTCCTTGGTCACCAATTTGGTCTACATTTCTTCAAATTCCCATTTGTACCAAAACAGGACGATTTTCTTCCCAAAGTTTCAAAACTATAGTTTGGACTATATATTGGTTAGAATCCATTCTAAAGGGGTTCAAAGCTATATTTAGACTATTATACTAATATATTGATCTTTGGTTACTCCTTGGTCAACAATTTGGTTTACATTTCATCAAATTCCCATTTGTACCAAAACGCGATGATTTTCTTCCAAAAGTTTCAACACTAAAGTTAGGACTATATATTGGTTAGAATCCATTCTAAAGGGTTTCAAAGCTATATTTAGACTATTATACTAATATATTGAACTTTGGTTACTCCTTGGTCACCAATTTGGTCTACATGTCTTCAAATTCCCATTTGTACCAAAACGCGACGATTTTCTTCCCAAAGTTTCAACACTAAAGTTACGACTATATATTGGTTAAAATTCATTCTAAAGGGTTTCAAAGCTATATTTAGACTATTATACTAAAATAATGAACTTTGGTTACTCCTTGGTCACCAATTTGGTCTACATTTCTTCAAATTCCCATTTGTACCAAAACGGGACGATTTTCTTCCCAAAGTTTCAAAACTATAGTTTGGACTATATATTGGTTAGAATCCATTCTAAAAGGGTTTTTTTTGCAATATTTAGACTATTATACTAATATATTGAACTTTGGTTACTTCTTGGTCACCAATTTTGTCTACATTTCTTCAAATTCCCATTTGTACCAAAAATGCGACGATTTTCTTCCAAAAGTTTCAAAACTAAAGTTAGGACTATATATTGGTTATAATCCATTCCAAAGGGGTTCAAAACTATATTTAGACTATTATACTAATATATTGAACTTTGGTTACTCCTTGGTCACCAATTTGGTCTAAATTTCTTCAAATTCCCATTTATACCAAAACGGGACGATTTTCTTCTTTAATTTCAAAACTATAGTTAGGACTATATATTGGTTAGAATCCATTCTAAAGGGGTTCAAAGCTATATTTAGACTATTATACTAATACAATGAACTTTGGTTACTCCTTGGTCACCAATTTGGTCTACATTTCTTCAAATTCCCATTTGTACCAAAAATGCGACGATTTTCTTCCAAAAGTTTCAAAACTAAAGTTAGGACTATATATTGGTTATAATCCATTCCAAAGGGGTTCAAAACTATATTTAGACTATTATACTAATATATTGAACTTTGGTTACTCCTTGGTCACCAATTTGGTCTAAATTTCTTCAAATTCCCATTTATACCAAAACGGGACGATTTTCTTCTTTAATTTCAAAACTAAAGTTAGGACTATATATTGGTTAGAATCCATTCTAAAGGGGTTCAAAGCTATATTTAGACTATTATACTAATATAATGAACTTTGGTTACTCCTTGGTCACCAATTTGGTCTACATTTCTTCAAATTCCCATTTGTACCAAAACGCGATGATTTTCTTCCAAAATTTTCAACACTAAAGTTAGGACTATATATTGGTTAGAATCCATTCTAAAGGGTTTCAAAGCTATATTTAGACTATTATACTAATATATTGAACTTTGGTTACTCCTTGGTCACCAATTTGGTCTACATTTCTTCAAATTCCCATTTATACCAAAACGAGACGATTTTCTTCCCAAATTTCAAAACTATAGTTAGGACTATATATTGGTTAGAATCCATTCTAAAGGGGTTCAAAGCTATATTTAGACTATTTACTAATATATTGAACTTTGGTTACTCCTTGGTCACCAATTTGGTCTACATTTCTTCAAATTCCCATTTGTACCAAAACGGGACAATTTTCTTCTTAAAGTTTCAAAACTATAGTTAGGACTATATAATGGTTAGAATCCATTCTAAAGGGGTTCAAAGCTATATTTAGACTATTATACTAATATAATGAACTTTGGTTACTCCTTGGTCACCAATTTGGTCTACATTTCTTCAAATTCCCATTTGTACCAAAACGGGACGATTTTCTTCCCAAAGTTTCAAAACTATAGTTAGGACTATATATTGGTTAGAATCCATTCTAAAGGGGTTCAAAGCTATATTTAAACTATTATACTAATATAATGAACTTTGGTTACTCCTTGGTGACCAATTTGGTCTACATTTCTTCAAATTCCCATTTGTACCAAAACGGGACGATTTTCTTCCCAAAGTTTCAAAACTATAGTTTGGACTATAAATTGGTTAGAATCCATTCTAAAGGGGTTCAAAGCTATATTTAGACTATTTACTAATATATTGAACTTTGGTTACTCCTTGGTCACCAATATGGTCTACATTTCTTCAAATTCCCATTTATACCAAAACGAGACGATTTTTTTCCCAAATTTCAAAACTATAGTTAGGACTATATATTGGTTAGAATCCATTCTAAAGGGGTTCAAAGCTATATTTAGACTATTTACTAATATATTGAACTTTGGTTACTCCTTTGTCACCAATTTGGTCTACATTTCTTCAAATTCCCATTTGTACCAAAACGGGACAATTTTCTTCTTAAAGTTTCAAAACTATAGTTAGGACTATATAATGGTTAGAATCCATTCTAAAGGGGTTCAAAGCTATATTTAGACTATTATACTAATATAATGAACTTTGGTTACTCCTTGGTCACCAATTTGGTCTACATTTCTTCAAATTCCCATTTGTACCAAAACGGGACGATTTTCTTCCCAAAGTTTCAAAACTATAGTTTGGACTATATATTGGTTAGAATCCATTCTAAAAGGGTTTTTTTTGCAATATTTAGACTATTATACTAATATATTGAACTTTGGTTACTTCTTGGTCACCAATTTTGTCTACATTTCTTCAAATTCCCATTTGTACCAAAAATGCGACGATTTTCTTCCAAAAGTTTCAAAACTAAAGTTAGGACTATATATTGGTTATAATCCATTCCAAAGGGGTTCAAAACTATATTTAGACTATTATACTAATATATTGAACTTTGGTTACTCCTTGGTCACCAATTTGGTCTAAATTTCTTCAAATTCCCATTTATACCAAAACGGGACGATTTTCTTCTTTAATTTCAAAACTATAGTTAGGACTATATATTGGTTAGAATCCATTCTAAAGGGGTTCAAAGCTATATTTAGACTATTATACTAATATAATGAACTTTGGTTACTCCTTGGTCACCAATTTGGTCTACATTTCTTCAAATTCCCATTTATACCAAAACGAGACGATTTTCTTCCCAAATTTCAAAACTATAGTTAGGACTATATATTGGTTAGAATCCATTCTAAAGGGGTTCAAAGCTATATTTAGACTATTTACTAATATATTGAACTTTGGTTACTCCTTGGTCACCAATTTGGTCTACATTTCTTCAAATTCCCATTTGTACCAAAACGGGACAATTTTCTTCTTAAAGTTTCAAAACTATAGTTAGGACTATATAATGGTTAGAATCCATTCTAAAGGGGTTCAAAGCTATATTTAGACTATTATACTAATATAATGAACTTTGGTTACTCCTTGGTCACCAATTTGGTCTACATTTCTTCAAATTCCCATTTGTACCAAAACGGGACGATTTTCTTCCCAAAGTTTCAAAACTATAGTTTGGACTATATATTGGTTAGAATCCATTCTAAAGGGGTTCAAAGCTATATTTAGACTATTATACTAATATATTGATCTTTGGTTACTCCTTGGTCAACAATTTGGTTTACATTTCATCAAATTCCCATTTGTACCAAAACGCGATGATTTTCTTCCAAAAGTTTCAACACTAAAGTTAGCACTATATATTGGTTAGAATCCATTCTAAAGGGTTTCAAAGCTATATTTAGACTATTATACTAATATATTGAACTTTGGTTACTCCTTGGTCACCAATTTGGTCTACATGTCTTCAAATTCCCATTTGTACCAAAACGCGACGATTTTCTTCCCAAAGTTTCAACACTAAAGTTACGACTATATATTGGTTAAAATTCATTCTAAAGGGTTTCAAAGCTATATTTAGACTATTATACTAAAATAATGAACTTTGGTTACTCCTTGATCACCAATTTGGTCTACATTTCTTCAAATTCCCATTTGTACCAAAACGGGACGATTTTCTTCCCAAAGTTTCAAAACTATAGTTTGGACTATAAATTGGTTAGAATCCATTCTAAAAGGGTTTTTTTTGCAATATTTAGACTATTATACTAATATATTGAACTTTGGTTACTTCTTGGTCACCAATTTTGTCTACATTTCTTCAAATTCCCATTTGTACCAAAAATGCGACGATTTTCTTCCAAAAGTTTCAAAACTAAAGTTAGGACTATATATTGGTTATAATCCATTCCAAAGGGGTTCAAAACTATATTTAGACTATTATACTAATATATTGAACTTTGGTTACTCCTTGGTCACCAATTTGGTCTAAATTTCTTCAAATTCCCATTTATACCAAAACGGGACGATTTTCTTCTTTAATTTCAAAACTATAGTTAGGACTATATATTGGTTAGAATCCATTCTAAAGGGGTTCAAAGCTATATTTAGACTATTATACTAATATAATGAACTTTGGTTACTCCTTGGTCACCAATTTGGTCTAAATTTCTTCAAATTCCCATTTATACCAAAACGGGACGATTTTCTTCTTTAATTTCAAAACTATAGTTAGGACTATATATTGGTTAGAATCCATTCTAAAGGGGTTCAAAACTATATTTAGACTATTATACTAATATATTGAACTTTGGTTACTCCTTGGTCACCAATTTGGTCTAAATTTCTTCAAATTCCCATTTATACCAAAACGGGACGATTTTCTTCTTTAATTTCAAAACTATAGTTAGGACTATATATTGGTTAGAATCCATTCTAAAGGGGTTCAAAGCTATATTTAGACTATTATACTAATATAATGAACTTTGGTTACTCCTTGGTCACCAATTTGGTCTACATTTCTTCAAATTCCCATTTGTACCAAAACGCGATGATTTTCTTCCAAAATTTTCAACACTAAAGTTAGGACTATATATTGGTTAGAATCCATTCTAAAGGGTTTCAAAGCTATATTTAGACTATTATACTAATATATTGAACTTTGGTTACTCCTTGGTCACCAATTTGGTCTACATTTCTTCAAATTCCCATTTATACCAAAACGAGACGATTTTCTTCCCAAATTTCAAAACTATAGTTAGGACTATATATTGGTTAGAATCCATTCTAAAGGGGTTCAAAGCTATATTTAGACTATTTACTAATATATTGAACTTTGGTTACTCCTTGGTCACCAATTTGGTCTACATTTCTTCAAATTCCCATTTGTACCAAAACGGGACAATTTTCTTCTTAAAGTTTCAAAACTATAGTTAGGACTATATAATGGTTAGAATCCATTCTAAAGGGGTTCAAAGCTATATTTAGACTATTATACTAATATAATGAACTTTGGTTACTCCTTGGTCACCAATTTGGTCTACATTTCTTCAAATTCCCATTTGTACCAAAACGGGACAATTTTCTTCCCAAAGTTTCAAAACTATAGTTTGGACTATATATTGGTTAGAGTCCATTCTAAAGGGGTTCAAAGCTATATTTAGACTATTATACTAATATATTGATCTTTGGTTACTCCTTGGTCAACAATTTGGTTTACATTTCATCAAATTCCCATTTGTACCAAAACGCGATGATTTTCTTCCAAAAGTTTCAACACTAAAGTTAGGACTATATATTGGTTAGAATCCATTCTAAAGGGTTTCAAAGCTATATTTAGACTATTATACTAATATATTGAACTTTGGTTACTCCTTGGTCACCAATTTGGTCTACATTTCTTCAAATTCCCATTTATACCAAAACGAGACGATTTTCTTCCCAAATTTCAAAACTATAGTTAGGACTATATATTGGTTAGAATCCATTCTAAAGGGGTTCAAAGCTATATTTAGACTATTTACTAATATATTGAACTTTGGTTACTCCTTGGTCACCAATTTGGTCTACATTTCTTCAAATTCCCATTTGTACCAAAACGGGACAATTTTCTTCTTAAAGTTTCAAAACTATAGTTAGGACTATATAATGGTTAGAATCCATTCTAAAGGGGTTCAAAGCTATATTTAGACTATTATACTAATATAATGAACTTTGGTTACTCCTTGGTCACCAATTTGGTCTACATTTCTTCAAATTCCCATTTGTACCAAAACGGGACGATTTTCTTCCCAAAGTTTCAAAACTATAGTTTGGACTATATATTGGTTAGAATCCATTCTAAAGGGGTTCAAAGCTATATTTAGACTATTATACTAATATATTGATCTTTGGTTACTCCTTGGTCAACAATTTGGTTTACATTTCATCAAATTCCCATTTGTACCAAAACGCGATGATTTTCTTCCAAAAGTTTCAACACTAAAGTTAGGACTATATATTGGTTAGAATCCATTCTAAAGGGTTTCAAAGCTATATTTAGACTATTATACTAATATATTGAACTTTGGTTACTCCTTGGTCACCAATTTGGTCTACATGTCTTCAAATTCCCATTTGTACCAAAACGCGACGATTTTCTTCCCAAAGTTTCAACACTAAAGTTACGACTATATATTGGTTAAAATTCATTCTAAAGGGGTTCAAAGCTATATTTAGACTATTATACTAATATAATGAACTTTGGTTACTCCTTGGTCACCAATTTGGTCTACATTTCTTCAAATTCCCATTTGTACCAAAACGGGACGATTTTCTTCTTTAATTTCAAAACTATAGTTAGGACTATATATTGGTTAGAATCCATTCTAAAGGGGTTCAAAGCTATATTTAAACTATTATACTAGTATAATGAACTTTGGTTACTCCTTGGTGACCAATTTGGTCTACATTTCTTCAAATTCCCATTTGTACCAAAACGGGACGATTTTCTTCCCAAAGTTTCAAAACTATAGTTTGGACTATATATTGGTTAGAATCCATTCTAAAGGGTTTCAAAGCTATATTTAGACTATTATACTAATATATTGAACTTTGGTTACTCCTTGGTCACCAATTTGGTCTACATTTCTTCAAATTCCCATTTGTACCAAAACGCGACGATTTTCTTCCCAAAGTTTCAACACTAAAGTTAGGACTATATATTGGTTAAAATTCATTCTAAAGGGTTTCAAAGCTATATTTAGACTATTATACTAATATAATGAACTTTGGTTACTCCTTGGTCACCAATTTGGTCTACATTTCTTCAAATTCCCATTTGTACCAAAACGGGACGATTTTCTTTCCAAAGTTTCAAAACTATAGTTTGGACTATATATTGGTTAGAATCCATTCTAAAAGGGTTTTTTTTGCATTATTTAGACTATTATACTAATATATTGAACTTTGGTTACTTCTTGGTCACCAATTTTGTCTACATTTCTTCAAATTCCCATTTGTACCAAAACGGGACGATTTTCTTCCCAAAGTTTCAAAACTATAGTTTGGACTATATATTGGTTAGAATCCATTCTAAAGGGTTTCAAAGCTATATTTAGACTATTATACTAATATATTGAACTTTGGTTACTCCTTGGTCACCAATTTGGTCTACATTTCTTCAAATTCCCATTTGTACCAAAACGCGACGATTTTCTTCCCAAAGTTTCAACACTAAAGTTAGGACTATATATTGGTTAAAATTCATTCTAAAGGGTTTCAAAGCTATATTTAGACTATTATACTAATATAATGAACTTTGGTTACTCCTTGGTCACCAATTTGGTCTACATTTCTTCAAATTCCCATTTGTACCAAAACGGGACGATTTTCTTTCCAAAGTTTCAAAACTATAGTTTGGACTATATATTGGTTAGAATCCATTCTAAAAGGGTTTTTTTTGCATTATTTAGACTATTATACTAATATATTGAACTTTGGTTACTTCTTGGTCACCAATTTTGTCTACATTTCTTCAAATTCCCATTTGTACCAAAAATGCGACGATTTTCTTCCAAAAGTTTCAAAACTAAAGTTAGGACTATATATTGGTTAGAATCCATTCTAAAAGGGTTTTTTTTGCATTATTTAGACTATTATACTAATATATTGAACTTTGGTTACTTCTTGGTCACCAATTTTGTCTACATTTCTTCAAATTCCCATTTGTACCAAAACGGGACGATTTTCTTCCCAAAGTTTCAAAACTATAGTTTGGACTATATATTGGTTAGAATCAATTCTAAAGGGGTTCAAAGCTATATTTAGACTATTATACTAATATATTGATCTTTGGTTACTCCTTGGTCACCAATTTGGTCTACATTTCTTCAAATTCCCATTTGTACCAAAATGCGACGATTTTCTTCCCAAAGTTTCAACACTAAAGTTAGGACTATATATTGGTTAAAATTCATTCTAAAGGGTTTCAAAGCTATATTTAGACTATTATACTAATATAATGAACTTTGGTTACTCCTTGGTCACCAATTTGGTCTAAATTTCTTCAAATTCCCATTTATACCAAAACGGGACGATTTTCTTCTTTAATTTCAAAACTATAGTTAGGACTATATATTGGTTAGAATCCATTCTAAAGGGGTTCAAAGCTATATTTAAACTATTATACTAATATAATGAACTTTGGTTACTCCTTGGTGACCAATTTGGTCTACATTTCTTCAAATTCCCATTTGTACCAAAACGGGACGATTTTCTTCCCAAAGTTTCAAAACTATAGTTTGGACTATATATTGGTTAGAATCCATTCTAAAGGGGTTCAAAGCTATATTTAGACTATTATACTAATATATTGATCTTTGGTTGCTCCTTGGTCACCAATTTGGTCTACATTTCTTCAAATTCCCATTTGTACCAAAACGCGATGATTTTCTTCCAAAATTTTCAACACTAAAGTTAGGACTATATATTGGTTAGAATCCATTCTAAAGGGTTTCAAAGCTATATTTAGACTATTATACTAATATATTGAACTTTGGTTACTCCTTGGTCACCAATTTGGTCTACATTTCTTCAAATTCCCATTTATACCAAAATGCGACGATTTTCTTCCCAAAGTTTCAACACTAAAGTTAGGACTATATATTGGTTAAAATTCATTCTAAAGGGTTTCAAAGCTATATTTAGACTATTATACTAATATAATGAACTTTGGTTACTCCTTGGTCACCAATTTGGTCTAAATTTCTTCAAATTCCCATTTATACCAAAACGGGACGATTTTCTTCTTTAATTTCAAAACTATAGTTAGGACTATATATTGGTTAGAATCCATTCTAAAGGGGTTCAAAACTATATTTAGACTATTATACTAATATATTGAACTTTGGTTACTCCTTGGTCACCAATTTGGTCTAAATTTCTTCAAATTCCCATTTATACCAAAACGGGACGATTTTCTTCTTTAATTTCAAAACTATAGTTAGGACTATATATTGGTTAGAATCCATTCTAAAGGGGTTCAAAGCTATATTTAGACTATTATACTAATATAATGAACTTTGGTTACTCCTTGGTCACCAATTTGGTCTACATTTCTTCAAATTCCCATTTGTACCAAAACGCGATGATTTTCTTCCAAAATTTTCAACACTAAAGTTAGGACTATATATTGGTTAGAATCCATTCTAAAGGGTTTCAAAGCTATATTTAGACTATTATACTAATATATTGAACTTTGGTTACTCCTTGGTCACCAATTTGGTCTACATTTCTTCAAATTCCCATTTATACCAAAACGAGACGATTTTCTTCCCAAATTTCAAAACTATAGTTAGGACTATATATTGGTTAGAATCCATTCTAAAGGGGTTCAAAGCTATATTTAGACTATTTACTAATATATTGAACTTTGGTTACTCCTTGGTCACCAATTTGGTCTACATTTCTTCAAATTCCCATTTGTACCAAAACGGGACAATTTTCTTCTTAAAGTTTCAAAACTATAGTTAGGACTATATAATGGTTAGAATCCATTCTAAAGGGGTTCAAAGCTATATTTAGACTATTATACTAATATAATGAACTTTGGTTACTCCTTGGTCACCAATTTGGTCTACATTTCTTCAAATTCCCATTTGTACCAAAACGGGACAATTTTCTTCCCAAAGTTTCAAAACTATAGTTTGGACTATATATTGGTTAGAGTCCATTCTAAAGGGGTTCAAAGCTATATTTAGACTATTATACTAATATATTGATCTTTGGTTACTCCTTGGTCAACAATTTGGTTTACATTTCATCAAATTCCCATTTGTACCAAAACGCGATGATTTTCTTCCAAAAGTTTCAACACTAAAGTTAGGACTATATATTGGTTAGAATCCATTCTAAAGGGTTTCAAAGCTATATTTAGACTATTATACTAATATATTGAACTTTGGTTACTCCTTGGTCACCAATTTGGTCTACATTTCTTCAAATTCCCATTTATACCAAAACGAGACGATTTTCTTCCCAAATTTCAAAACTATAGTTAGGACTATATATTGGTTAGAATCCATTCTAAAGGGGTTCAAAGCTATATTTAGACTATTTACTAATATATTGAACTTTGGTTACTCCTTGGTCACCAATTTGGTCTACATTTCTTCAAATTCCCATTTGTACCAAAACGGGACAATTTTCTTCTTAAAGTTTCAAAACTATAGTTAGGACTATATAATGGTTAGAATCCATTCTAAAGGGGTTCAAAGCTATATTTAGACTATTATACTAATATAATGAACTTTGGTTACTCCTTGGTCACCAATTTGGTCTACATTTCTTCAAATTCCCATTTGTACCAAAACGGGACGATTTTCTTCCCAAAGTTTCAAAACTATAGTTTGGACTATATATTGGTTAGAATCCATTCTAAAGGGGTTCAAAGCTATATTTAGACTATTATACTAATATATTGATCTTTGGTTACTCCTTGGTCAACAATTTGGTTTACATTTCATCAAATTCCCATTTGTACCAAAACGCGATGATTTTCTTCCAAAAGTTTCAACACTAAAGTTAGGACTATATATTGGTTAGAATCCATTCTAAAGGGTTTCAAAGCTATATTTAGACTATTATACTAATATATTGAACTTTGGTTACTCCTTGGTCACCAATTTGGTCTACATGTCTTCAAATTCCCATTTGTACCAAAACGCGACGATTTTCTTCCCAAAGTTTCAACACTAAAGTTACGACTATATATTGGTTAAAATTCATTCTAAAGGGGTTCAAAGCTATATTTAGACTATTATACTAATATAATGAACTTTGGTTACTCCTTGGTCACCAATTTGGTCTACATTTCTTCAAATTCCCATTTGTACCAAAACGGGACGATTTTCTTCTTTAATTTCAAAACTATAGTTAGGACTATATATTGGTTAGAATCCATTCTAAAGGGGTTCAAAGCTATATTTAAACTATTATACTAATATAATGAACTTTGGTTACTCCTTGGTGACCAATTTGGTCTACATTTCTTCAAATTCCCATTTGTACCAAAACGGGACGATTTTCTTCCCAAAGTTTCAAAACTATAGTTTGGACTATATATTGGTTAGAATCCATTCTAAAGGGTTTCAAAGCTATATTTAGACTATTATACTAATATATTGAACTTTGGTTACTCCTTGGTCACCAATTTGGTCTACATTTCTTCAAATTCCCATTTGTACCAAAACGCGACGATTTTCTTCCCAAAGTTTCAACACTAAAGTTAGGACTATATATTGGTTAAAATTCATTCTAAAGGGTTTCAAAGCTATATTTAGACTATTATACTAATATAATGAACTTTGGTTACTCCTTGGTCACCAATTTGGTCTACATTTCTTCAAATTCCCATTTGTACCAAAACGGGACGATTTTCTTTCCAAAGTTTCAAAACTATAGTTTGGACTATATATTGGTTAGAATCCATTCTAAAAGGGTTTTTTTTGCATTATTTAGACTATTATACTAATATATTGAACTTTGGTTACTTCTTGGTCACCAATTTTGTCTACATTTCTTCAAATTCCCATTTGTACCAAAACGGGACGATTTTCTTCCCAAAGTTTCAAAACTATAGTTTGGACTATATATTGGTTAGAATCCATTCTAAAGGGTTTCAAAGCTATATTTAGACTATTATACTAATATATTGAACTTTGGTTACTCCTTGGTCACCAATTTGGTCTACATTTCTTCAAATTCCCATTTGTACCAAAACGCGACGATTTTCTTCCCAAAGTTTCAACACTAAAGTTAGGACTATATATTGGTTAAAATTCATTCTAAAGGGTTTCAAAGCTATATTTAGACTATTATACTAATATAATGAACTTTGGTTACTCCTTGGTCACCAATTTGGTCTACATTTCTTCAAATTCCCATTTGTACCAAAACGAGACGATTTTCTTCCCAAATTTCAAAACTATAGTTAGGACTATATATTGGTTAGAATCCATTCTAAAGGGGTTCAAAGCTATATTCAGACTATTTACTAATATATTGAACTTTGGTTACTCCTTGGTCACCAATTTGGTCTACATTTCTTCAAATTCCCATTTGTACCAAAACGGGACAATTTTCTTCTTAAAGTTTCAAAACTATAGTTAGGACTATATAATGGTTAGAATCCATTCTAAAGGGGTTCAAAGCTATATTTAGACTATTATACTAATATAATGAACTTTGGTTACTCCTTGGTCACCAATTTGGTCTACATTTCTTCAAATTCCCATTTGTACCAAAACGGGACGATTTTCTTCCCAAAGTTTCAAAACTATAGTTTGGACTATATATTGGTTAGAATCCATTCTAAAGGGGTTCAAAGCTATATTTAGACTATTATACTAATATATTGATCTTTGGTTACTCCTTGGTCAACAATTTGGTTTACATTTCATCAAATTCCCATTTGTACCAAAACGCGATGATTTTCTTCCAAAAGTTTCAACACTAAAGTTAGGACTATATATTGGTTAGAATCCATTCTAAAGGGTTTCAAAGCTATATTTAGACTATTATACTAATATATTGAACTTTGGTTACTCCTTGGTCACCAATTTGGTCTACATGTCTTCAAATTCCCATTTGTACCAAAACGCGACGATTTTCTTCCCAAAGTTTCAACACTAAAGTTACGACTATATATTGGTTAAAATTCATTCTAAAGGGGTTCAAAGCTATATTTAGACTATTATACTAATATAATGAACTTTGGTTACTCCTTGGTCACCAATTTGGTCTACATTTCTTCAAATTCCCATTTGTACCAAAACGGGACGATTTTCTTCTTTAATTTCAAAACTATAGTTAGGACTATATATTGGTTAGAATCCATTCTAAAGGGGTTCAAAGCTATATTTAAACTATTATACTAATATAATGAACTTTGGTTACTCCTTGGTGACCAATTTGGTCTACATTTCTTCAAATTCCCATTTGTACCAAAACGGGACGATTTTCTTCCCAAAGTTTCAAAACTATAGTTTGGACTATATATTGGTTAGAATCCATTCTAAAGGGTTTCAAAGCTATATTTAGACTATTATACTAATATATTGAACTTTGGTTACTCCTTGGTCACCAATTTGGTCTACATTTCTTCAAATTCCCATTTGTACCAAAACGCGACGATTTTCTTCCCAAAGTTTCAACACTAAAGTTAGGACTATATATTGGTTAAAATTCATTCTAAAGGGTTTCAAAGCTATATTTAGACTATTATACTAATATAATGAACTTTGGTTACTCCTTGGTCACCAATTTGGTCTACATTTCTTCAAATTCCCATTTGTACCAAAACGGGACGATTTTCTTTCCAAAGTTTCAAAACTATAGTTTGGACTATATATTGGTTAGAATCCATTCTAAAAGGGTTTTTTTTGCATTATTTAGACTATTATACTAATATATTGAACTTTGGTTACTTCTTGGTCACCAATTTTGTCTACATTTCTTCAAATTCCCATTTGTACCAAAACGGGACGATTTTCTTCCCAAAGTTTCAAAACTATAGTTTGGACTATATATTGGTTAGAATCCATTCTAAAGGGTTTCAAAGCTATATTTAGACTATTATACTAATATATTGAACTTTGGTTACTCCTTGGTCACCAATTTGGTCTACATTTCTTCAAATTCCCATTTGTACCAAAACGGGACGATTTTCTTTCCAAAGTTTCAAAACTATAGTTTGGACTATATATTGGTTAGAATCCATTCTAAAAGGGTTTTTTTTGCATTATTTAGACTATTATACTAATATATTGAACTTTGGTTACTTCTTGGTCACCAATTTTGTCTACATTTCTTCAAATTCCCATTTGTACCAAAAATGCGACGATTTTCTTCCAAAAGTTTCAAAACTAAAGTTAGGACTATATATTGGTTAGAATCCATTCTAAAAGGGTTTTTTTTGCATTATTTAGACTATTATACTAATATATTGAACTTTGGTTACTTCTTGGTCACCAATTTTGTCTACATTTCTTCAAATTCCCATTTGTACCAAAACGGGACGATTTTCTTCCCAAAGTTTCAAAACTATAGTTTGGACTATATATTGGTTAGAATCAATTCTAAAGGGGTTCAAAGCTATATTTAGACTATTATACTAATATATTGATCTTTGGTTACTCCTTGGTCACCAATTTGGTCTACATTTCTTCAAATTCCCATTTGTACCAAAATGCGACGATTTTCTTCCCAAAGTTTCAACACTAAAGTTAGGACTATATATTGGTTAAAATTCATTCTAAAGGGTTTCAAAGCTATATTTAGACTATTATACTAATATAATGAACTTTGGTTACTCCTTGGTCACCAATTTGGTCTAAATTTCTTCAAATTCCCATTTATACCAAAATGGGACGATTTTCTTCTTTAATTTCAAAACTATAGTTAGGACTATATATTGGTTAGAATCCATTCTAAAGGGGTTCAAAGCTATATTTAAACTATTATACTAATATAATGAACTTTGGTTACTCCTTGGTGACCAATTTGGTCTACATTTCTTCAAATTCCCATTTGTACCAAAACGGGACGATTTTCTTCCCAAAGTTTCAAAACTATAGTTTGGACTATATATTGGTTAGAATCCATTCTAAAGGGGTTCAAAGCTATATTTAGACTATTATACTAATATATTGATCTTTGGTTGCTCCTTGGTCACCAATTTGGTTTACATTTCATCAAATTCCCATTTGTACCAAAATGCGACGATTTTCTTCCCAAAGTTTCAACACTAAAGTTAGGACTATATATTGGTTAAAATTCATTCTAAAGGGTTTCAAAGCTATATTTAGACTATTATACTAATATAATGAACTTTGGTTACTCCTTGGTCACCAATTTGGTCTAAATTTCTTCAAATTCCCATTTATACCAAAACGGGACGATTTTCTTCTTTAATTTCAAAACTATAGTTAGGACTATATATTGGTTAGAATCCATTCTAAAGGGGTTCAAAGCTATATTTAAACTATTATACTAATATAATGAACTTTGGTTACTCCTTGGTGACCAATTTGGTCTACATTTCTTCAAATTCCCATTTGTACCAAAACGGGACGATTTTCTTCCCAAAGTTTCAAAACTATAGTTTGGACTATATATTGGTTAGAATCCATTCTAAAGGGGTTCAAAGCTATATTTAGACTATTATACTAATATATTGATCTTTGGTTGCTCCTTGGTCACCAATTTGGTTTACATTTCATCAAATTCCCATTTGTACCAAAACGCGATGATTTTCTTCCCAAAGTTTCAACACTAAAGTTAGGACTATATATTGGTTAAAATTCATTCTAAAGGGTTTCAAAGCTATATTTAGACTATTATACTAATATAATGAACTTTGGTTACTCCTTGGTCACCAATTTGGTCTAAATTTCTTCAAATTCCCATTTATACCAAAACGGGACGATTTTCTTCTTTAATTTCAAAACTATAGTTAGGACTATATATTGGTTAGAATCCATTCTAAAGGGGTTCAAAGCTATATTTAAACTATTATACTAATATAATGAACTTTGGTTACTCCTTGGTGACCAATTTGGTCTACATTTCTTCAAATTCCCATTTGTACCAAAACGGGACGATTTTCTTCCCAAAGTTTCAAAACTATAGTTTGGACTATATATTGGTTAGAATCCATTCTAAAGGGGTTCAAAGCTATATTTAGACTATTATACTAATATATTGATCTTTGGTTGCTCCTTGGTCACCAATTTGGTTTACATTTCATCAAATTCCCATTTGTACCAAAACGCGATGATTTTCTTCCAAAAGTTTCAACACTAAAGTTAGGACTATATATTGGTTAGAATCCATTCTAAAGGGTTTCAAAGCTATATTTAGACTATTATACTAATATATTGAACTTTGGTTACTCCTTGGTCACCAATTTGGTCTACATTTCTTCAAATTCCCATTTGTACCAAAACGCGACGATTTTCTTCCCAAAGTTTCAACACTAAAGTTAGGACTATATATTGGTTAAAATTCATTCTAAAGGGTTTCAAAGCTATATTTAGACTATTATACTAATATATTGAACTTTGGTTACTTCTTGGTCACCAATTTTGTCTACATTTCTTCAAATTCCCATTTGTACCAAAAATGCGACGATTTTCTTCCAAAAGTTTCAAAACTAAAGTTAGGACTATATATTGGTTATAATCCATTCCAAAGGGGTTCAAAACTATATTTAGACTATTATACTAATATATTGAACTTTGGTTACTCCTTGATCACCAATTTGGTTTACATTTCATCAAATTCCCATTTGTACCAAAACGCGATGATTTTCTTCCAAAAGTTTCAACACAAAAGTTAGGACTATATATTGGTTAGAATCCATTCTAAAGGGTTTCAAAGCTATATTTAGACTATTATACTAATATATTGAACTTTGGTTACTCCTTGGTCACCAATTTGGTCTACATTTCTTCAAATTCCCATTTGTACCAAAACGCGACGATTTTCTTCCCAAAGTTTCAACACTAAAGTTAGGACTATATTATATTGGTTAAAATTCATTCTAAAGGGTTTCAAAGCTATATTTAGACTATTATACTAATATAATGAACTTTGGTTACTCCTTGGTCACCAATTTGGTCTACATTTCTTCAAATTCCCATTTGTACCAAAACGGGACGATTTTCTTCCCAAAGTTTCAACCTATAGTTTGGACTATATATTGGTTAGAATCCAGTCTAAAGGGTTTCAAAGCTATATTTAGACTATTATACTAATATATTGAACTTTGGTTACTCCTTGGTCACCAATTTGGTCTACATTTCTTCAAATTCCCATTTATACCAAAACGAGACGATTTTCTTCCCAAATTTCAAAACTATAGTTAGGACTATATATTGGTTAGAATCCATTCTAAAGGGGTTCAAAGCTATATTTAGACTATTTACTAATATATTGAACTTTGGTTACTCCTTTGTCACCAATTTGGTCTACATTTCTTCAAATTCCCATTTGTACCAAAACGGGACAATTTTCTTCTTAAAGTTTCAAAACTATAGTTAGGACTATATAATGGTTAGAATCCATTCTAAAGGGGTTCAAAGCTATATTTAGACTATTATACTAATATAATGAACTTTGGTTACTCCTTGGTCACCAATTTGGTCTACATTTCTTCAAATTCCCATTTGTACCAAAACGGGACGATTTTCTTCCCAAAGTTTCAAAACTATAGTTTGGACTATATATTGGTTAGAATCCATTCTAAAGGGGTTCAAAGCTATATTTAGACTATTATACTAATATATTGATCTTTGGTTACTCCTTGGTCAACAATTTGGTTTACATTTCATCAAATTCCCATTTGTACCAAAACGCGATGATTTTCTTCCAAAAGTTTCAACACTAAAGTTAGGACTATATATTGGTTAGAATCCATTCTAAAGGGTTTCAAAGCTATATTTAGACTATTATACTAATATATTGAACTTTGGTTACTCCTTGGTCACCAATTTGGTCTACATGTCTTCAAATTCCCATTTGTACCAAAACGCGACGATTTTCTTCCCAAAGTTTCAACACTAAAGTTACGACTATATATTGGTTAAAATTCATTCTAAAGGGTTTCAAAGCTATATTTAGACTATTATACTAAAATAATGAACTTTGGTTACTCCTTGGTCACCAATTTGGTCTACATTTCTTCAAATTCCCATTTGTACCAAAACGGGACGATTTTCTTCCCAAAGTTTCAAAACTATAGTTTGGACTATATATTGGTTAGAATCCATTCTAAAAGGGTTTTTTTTGCAATATTTAGACTATTATACTAATATATTGAACTTTGGTTACTTCTTGGTCACCAATTTTGTCTACATTTCTTCAAATTCCCATTTGTACCAAAAATGCGACGATTTTCTTCCAAAAGTTTCAAAACTAAAGTTAGGACTATATATTGGTTATAATCCATTCCAAAGGGGTTCAAAACTATATTTAGACTATTATACTAATATATTGAACTTTGGTTACTCCTTGGTCACCAATTTGGTCTAAATTTCTTCAAATTCCCATTTATACCAAAACGGGACGATTTTCTTCTTTAATTTCAAAACTATAGTTAGGACTATATATTGGTTAGAATCCATTCTAAAGGGGTTCAAAGCTATATTTAGACTATTATACTAATACAATGAACTTTGGTTACTCCTTGGTCACCAATTTGGTCTACATTTCTTCAAATTCCCATTTGTACCAAAAATGCGACGATTTTCTTCCAAAAGTTTCAAAACTAAAGTTAGGACTATATATTGGTTATAATCCATTCCAAAGGGGTTCAAAACTATATTTAGACTATTATACTAATATATTGAACTTTGGTTACTCCTTGGTCACCAATTTGGTCTAAATTTCTTCAAATTCCCATTTATACCAAAACGGGACGATTTTCTTCTTTAATTTCAAAACTATAGTTAGGACTATATATTGGTTAGAATCCATTCTAAAGGGGTTCAAAGCTATATTTAGACTATTATACTAATATAATGAACTTTGGTTACTCCTTGGTCACCAATTTGGTCTACATTTCTTCAAATTCCCATTTGTACCAAAACGCGATGATTTTCTTCCAAAATTTTCAACACTAAAGTTAGGACTATATATTGGTTAGAATCCATTCTAAAGGGTTTCAAAGCTATATTTAGACTATTATACTAATATATTGAACTTTGGTTACTCCTTGGTCACCAATTTGGTCTACATTTCTTCAAATTCCCATTTATACCAAAACGAGACGATTTTCTTCCCAAATTTCAAAACTATAGTTAGGACTATATATTGGTTAGAATCCATTCTAAAGGGGTTCAAAGCTATATTTAGACTATTTACTAATATATTGAACTTTGGTTACTCCTTGGTCACCAATTTGGTCTACATTTCTTCAAATTCCCATTTGTACCAAAACGGGACAATTTTCTTCTTAAAGTTTCAAAACTATAGTTAGGACTATATAATGGTTAGAATCCATTCTAAAGGGGTTCAAAGCTATATTTAGACTATTATACTAATATAATGAACTTTGGTTACTCCTTGGTCACCAATTTGGTCTACATTTCTTCAAATTCCCATTTGTACCAAAACGGGACGATTTTCTTCCCAAAGTTTCAAAACTATAGTTAGGACTATATATTGGTTAGAATCCATTCTAAAGGGGTTCAAAGCTATATTTAAACTATTATACTAATATAATGAACTTTGGTTACTCCTTGGTGACCAATTTGGTCTACATTTCTTCAAATTCCCATTTGTACCAAAACGGGACGATTTTCTTCCCAAAGTTTCAAAACTATAGTTTGGACTATAAATTGGTTAGAATCCATTCTAAAGGGGTTCAAAGCTATATTTAGACTATTTACTAATATATTGAACTTTGGTTACTCCTTGGTCACCAATATGGTCTACATTTCTTCAAATTCCCATTTATACCAAAACGAGACGATTTTTTTCCCAAATTTCAAAACTATAGTTAGGACTATATATTGGTTAGAATCCATTCTAAAGGGGTTCAAAGCTATATTTAGACTATTTACTAATATATTGAACTTTGGTTACTCCTTTGTCACCAATTTGGTCTACATTTCTTCAAATTCCCATTTGTACCAAAACGGGACAATTTTCTTCTTAAAGTTTCAAAACTATAGTTAGGACTATATAATGGTTAGAATCCATTCTAAAGGGGTTCAAAGCTATATTTAGACTATTATACTAATATAATGAACTTTGGTTACTCCTTGGTCACCAATTTGGTCTACATTTCTTCAAATTCCCATTTGTACCAAAACGGGACGATTTTCTTCCCAAAGTTTCAAAACTATAGTTTGGACTATATATTGGTTAGAATCCATTCTAAAGGGGTTCAAAGCTATATTTAGACTATTATACTAATATATTGATCTTTGGTTACTCCTTGGTCAACAATTTGGTTTACATTTCATCAAATTCCCATTTGTACCAAAACGCGATGATTTTCTTCCAAAAGTTTCAACACTAAAGTTAGGACTATATATTGGTTAGAATCCATTCTAAAGGGTTTCAAAGCTATATTTAGACTATTATACTAATATATTGAACTTTGGTTACTCCTTGGTCACCAATTTGGTCTACATGTCTTCAAATTCCCATTTGTACCAAAACGCGACGATTTTCTTCCCAAAGTTTCAACACTAAAGTTACGACTATATATTGGTTAAAATTCATTCTAAAGGGTTTCAAAGCTATATTTAGACTATTATACTAAAATAATGAACTTTGGTTACTCCTTGGTCACCAATTTGGTCTACATTTCTTCAAATTCCCATTTGTACCAAAACGGGACGATTTTCTTCCCAAAGTTTCAAAACTATAGTTTGGACTATATATTGGTTAGAATCCATTCTAAAAGGGTTTTTTTTGCAATATTTAGACTATTATACTAATATATTGAACTTTGGTTACTTCTTGGTCACCAATTTTGTCTACATTTCTTCAAATTCCCATTTGTACCAAAAATGCGACGATTTTCTTCCAAAAGTTTCAAAACTAAAGTTAGGACTATATATTGGTTATAATCCATTCCAAAGGGGTTCAAAACTATATTTAGACTATTATACTAATATATTGAACTTTGGTTACTCCTTGGTCACCAATTTGGTCTAAATTTCTTCAAATTCCCATTTATACCAAAACGGGACGATTTTCTTCTGTAATTTCAAAACTATAGTTAGGACTATATATTGGTTAGAATCCATTCTAAAGGGGTTCAAAGCTATATTTAGACTATTATACTAATATAATGAACTTTGGTTACTCCTTGGTCACCAATTTGGTCTACATTTCTTCAAATTCCCATTTGTACCAAAACGCGATGATTTTCTTCCAAAATTTTCAACACTAAAGTTAGGACTATATATTGGTTAGAATCCATTCTAAAGGGTTTCAAAGCTATATTTAGACTATTATACTAATATATTGAACTTTGGTTACTCCTTGGTCACCAATTTGGTCTACATTTCTTCAAATTCCCATTTATACCAAAACGAGACGATTTTCTTCCCAAATTTCAAAACTATAGTTAGGACTATATATTGGTTAGAATCCATTCTAAAGGGGTTCAAAGCTATATTTAGACTATTTACTAATATATTGAACTTTGGTTACTCCTTGGTCACCAATTTGGTCTACATTTCTTCAAATTCCCATTTGTACCAAAACGGGACAATTTTCTTCTTAAAGTTTCAAAACTATAGTTAGGACTATATAATGGTTAGAATCCATTCTAAAGGGGTTCAAAGCTATATTTAGACTATTATACTAATATAATGAACTTTGGTTACTCCTTGGTCACCAATTTGGTCTACATTTCTTCAAATTCCCATTTGTACCAAAACGGGACGATTTTCTTCCCAAAGTTTCAAAACTATAGTTTGGACTATATATTGGTTAGAATCCATTCTAAAGGGGTTCAAAGCTATATTTAGACTATTATACTAATATATTGATCTTTGGTTACTCCTTGGTCAACAATTTGGTTTACATTTCATCAAATTCCCATTTGTACCAAAACGCGATGATTTTCTTCCAAAAGTTTCAACACTAAAGTTAGCACTATATATTGGTTAGAATCCATTCTAAAGGGTTTCAAAGCTATATTTAGACTATTATACTAATATATTGAACTTTGGTTACTCCTTGGTCACCAATTTGGTCTACATGTCTTCAAATTCCCATTTGTACCAAAACGCGACGATTTTCTTCCCAAAGTTTCAACACTAAAGTTACGACTATATATTGGTTAAAATTCATTCTAAAGGGTTTCAAAGCTATATTTAGACTATTATACTAAAATAATGAACTTTGGTTACTCCTTGGTCACCAATTTGGTCTACATTTCTTCAAATTCCCATTTGTACCAAAACGGGACGATTTTCTTCCCAAAGTTTCAAAACTATAGTTTGGACTATAAATTGGTTAGAATCCATTCTAAAAGGGTTTTTTTTGCAATATTTAGACTATTATACTAATATATTGAACTTTGGTTACTTCTTGGTCACCAATTTTGTCTACATTTCTTCAAATTCCCATTTGTACCAAAAATGCGACGATTTTCTTCCAAAAGTTTCAAAACTAAAGTTAGGACTATATATTGGTTATAATCCATTCCAAAGGGGTTCAAAACTATATTTAGACTATTATACTAATATATTGAACTTTGGTTACTCCTTGGTCACCAATTTGGTCTAAATTTCTTCAAATTCCCATTTATACCAAAACGGGACGATTTTCTTCTTTAATTTCAAAACTATAGTTAGGACTATATATTGGTTAGAATCCATTCTAAAGGGGTTCAAAGCTATATTTAGACTATTATACTAATATAATGAACTTTGGTTACTCCTTGGTCACCAATTTGGTCTACATTTCTTCAAATTCCCATTTGTACCAAAACGCGATGATTTTCTTCCAAAATTTTCAACACTAAAGTTAGGACTATATATTGGTTAGAATCCATTCTAAAGGGTTTCAAAGCTATATTTAGACTATTATACTAATATATTGAACTTTGGTTACTCCTTGGTCACCAATTTGGTCTACATTTCTTCAAATTCCCATTTATACCAAAACGAGACGATTTTCTTCCCAAATTTCAAAACTATAGTTAGGACTATATATTGGTTAGAATCCATTCTAAAGGGGTTCAAAGCTATATTTAGACTATTTACTAATATATTGAACTTTGGTTACTCCTTGGTCACCAATTTGGTCTACATTTCTTCAAATTCCCATTTGTACCAAAACGGGACAATTTTCTTCTTAAAGTTTCAAAACTATAGTTAGGACTATATAATGGTTAGAATCCATTCTAAAGGGGTTAAAAGCTATATTTAGACTATTATACTAATATAATGAACTTTGGTTACTCCTTGGTCACCAATTTGGTCTACATTTCTTCAAATTCCCATTTGTACCAAAACGGGACAATTTTCTTCCCAAAGTTTCAAAACTATAGTTTGGACTATATATTGGTTAGAGTCCATTCTAAAGGGGTTCAAAGCTATATTTAGACTATTATACTAATATATTGATCTTTGGTTACTCCTTGGTCAACAATTTGGTTTACATTTCATCAAATTCCCATTTGTACCAAAACGCGATGATTTTCTTCCAAAAGTTTCAACACTAAAGTTAGGACTATATATTGGTTAGAATCCATTCTAAAGGGTTTCAAAGCTATATTTAGACTATTATACTAATATATTGAACTTTGGTTACTCCTTGGTCACCAATTTGGTCTACATTTCTTCAAATTCCCATTTATACCAAAACGAGACGATTTTCTTCCCAAATTTCAAAACTATAGTTAGGACTATATATTGGTTAGAATCCATTCTAAAGGGGTTCAAAGCTATATTTAGACTATTTACTAATATATTGAACTTTGGTTACTCCTTGGTCACCAATTTGGTCTACATTTCTTCAAATTCCCATTTGTACCAAAACGGGACAATTTTCTTCTTAAAGTTTCAAAACTATAGTTAGGACTATATAATGGTTAGAATCCATTCTAAAGGGGTTCAAAGCTATATTTAGACTATTATACTAATATAATGAACTTTGGTTACTCCTTGGTCACCAATTTGGTCTACATTTCTTCAAATTCCCATTTGTACCAAAACGGGACGATTTTCTTCCCAAAGTTTCAAAACTATAGTTTGGACTATATATTGGTTAGAATCCATTCTAAAGGGGTTCAAAGCTATATTTAGACTATTATACTAATATATTGATCTTTGGTTACTCCTTGGTCAACAATTTGGTTTACATTTCATCAAATTCCCATTTGTACCAAAACGCGATGATTTTCTTCCAAAAGTTTCAACACTAAAGTTAGGACTATATATTGGTTAGAATCCATTCTAAAGGGTTTCAAAGCTATATTTAGACTATTATACTAATATATTGAACTTTGGTTACTCCTTGGTCACCAATTTGGTCTACATGTCTTCAAATTCCCATTTGTACCAAAACGCGACGATTTTCTTCCCAAAGTTTCAACACTAAAGTTACGACTATATATTGGTTAAAATTCATTCTAAAGGGGTTCAAAGCTATATTTAGACTATTATACTAATATAATGAACTTTGGTTACTCCTTGGTCACCAATTTGGTCTACATTTCTTCAAATTCCCATTTGTACCAAAACGGGACGATTTTCTTCTTTAATTTCAAAACTATAGTTAGGACTATATATTGGTTAGAATCCATTCTAAAGGGGTTCAAAGCTATATTTAAACTATTATACTAATATAATGAACTTTGGTTACTCCTTGGTGACCAATTTGGTCTACATTTCTTCAAATTCCCATTTGTACCAAAACGGGACGATTTTCTTCCCAAAGTTTCAAAACTATAGTTTGGACTATATATTGGTTAGAATCCATTCTAAAGGGTTTCAAAGCTATATTTAGACTATTATACTAATATATTGAACTTTGGTTACTCCTTGGTCACCAATTTGGTCTACATTTCTTCAAATTCCCATTTGTACCAAAACGCGACGATTTTCTTCCCAAAGTTTCAACACTAAAGTTAGGACTATATATTGGTTAAAATTCATTCTAAAGGGTTTCAAAGCTATATTTAGACTATTATACTAATATAATGAACTTTGGTTACTCCTTGGTCACCAATTTGGTCTACATTTCTTCAAATTCCCATTTGTACCAAAACGGGACGATTTTCTTTCCAAAGTTTCAAAACTATAGTTTGGACTATATATTGGTTAGAATCCATTCTAAAAGGGTTTTTTTTGCATTATTTAGACTATTATACTAATATATTGAACTTTGGTTACTTCTTGGTCACCAATTTTGTCTACATTTCTTCAAATTCCCATTTGTACCAAAACGGGACGATTTTCTTCCCAAAGTTTCAAAACTATAGTTTGGACTATATATTGGTTAGAATCCATTCTAAAGGGTTTCAAAGCTATATTTAGACTATTATACTAATATATTGAACTTTGGTTACTCCTTGGTCACCAATTTGGTCTACATTTCTTCAAATTCCCATTTGTACCAAAACGCGACGATTTTCTTCCCAAAGTTTCAACACTAAAGTTAGGACTATATATTGGTTAAAATTCATTCTAAAGGGTTTCAAAGCTATATTTAGACTATTATACTAATATAATGAACTTTGGTTACTCCTTGGTCACCAATTTGGTCTACATTTCTTCAAATTCCCATTTGTACCAAAACGGGACGATTTTCTTTCCAAAGTTTCAAAACTATAGTTTGGACTATATATTGGTTAGAATCCATTCTAAAAGGGTTTTTTTTGCATTATTTAGACTATTATACTAATATATTGAACTTTGGTTACTTCTTGGTCACCAATTTTGTCTACATTTCTTCAAATTCCCATTTGTACCAAAAATGCGACGATTTTCTTCCAAAAGTTTCAAAACTAAAGTTAGGACTATATATTGGTTAGAATCCATTCTAAAAGGGTTTTTTTTGCATTATTTAGACTATTATACTAATATATTGAACTTTGGTTACTTCTTGGTCACCAATTTTGTCTACATTTCTTCAAATTCCCATTTGTACCAAAACGGGACGATTTTCTTCCCAAAGTTTCAAAACTATAGTTTGGACTATATATTGGTTAGAATCAATTCTAAAGGGGTTCAAAGCTATATTTAGACTATTATACTAATATATTGATCTTTGGTTACTCCTTGGTCACCAATTTGGTCTACATTTCTTCAAATTCCCATTTGTACCAAAATGCGACGATTTTCTTCCCAAAGTTTCAACACTAAAGTTAGGACTATATATTGGTTAAAATTCATTCTAAAGGGTTTCAAAGCTATATTTAGACTATTATACTAATATAATGAACTTTGGTTACTCCTTGGTCACCAATTTGGTCTAAATTTCTTCAAATTCCCATTTATACCAAAACGGGACGATTTTCTTCTTTAATTTCAAAACTATAGTTAGGACTATATATTGGTTAGAATCCATTCTAAAGGGGTTCAAAGCTATATTTAAACTATTATACTAATATAATGAACTTTGGTTACTCCTTGGTGACCAATTTGGTCTACATTTCTTCAAATTCCCATTTGTACCAAAACGGGACGATTTTCTTCCCAAAGTTTCAAAACTATAGTTTGGACTATATATTGGTTAGAATCCATTCTAAAGGGGTTCAAAGCTATATTTAGACTATTATACTAATATATTGATCTTTGGTTACTCCTTGGTCACCAATTTGGTCTACATTTCTTCAAATTCCCATTTGTACCAAAACGCGATGATTTTCTTCCAAAATTTTCAACACTAAAGTTAGGACTATATATTGGTTAGAATCCATTCTAAAGGGTTTCAAAGCTATATTTAGACTATTATACTAATATATTGAACTTTGGTTACTCCTTGGTCACCAATTTGGTCTACATTTCTTCAAATTCCCATTTATACCAAAATGCGACGATTTTCTTCCCAAAGTTTCAACACTAAAGTTAGGACTATATATTGGTTAAAATTCATTCTAAAGGGTTTCAAAGCTATATTTAGACTATTATACTAATATAATGAACTTTGGTTACTCCTTGGTCACCAATTTGGTCTAAATTTCTTCAAATTCCCATTTATACCAAAACGGGACGATTTTCTTCTTTAATTTCAAAACTATAGTTAGGACTATATATTGGTTAGAATCCATTCTAAAGGGGTTCAAAACTATATTTAGACTATTATACTAATATATTGAACTTTGGTTACTCCTTGGTCACCAATTTGGTCTAAATTTCTTCAAATTCCCATTTATACCAAAACGGGACGATTTTCTTCTTTAATTTCAAAACTATAGTTAGGACTATATATTGGTTAGAATCCATTCTAAAGGGGTTCAAAGCTATATTTAGACTATTATACTAATATAATGAACTTTGGTTACTCCTTGGTCACCAATTTGGTCTACATTTCTTCAAATTCCCATTTGTACCAAAACGCGATGATTTTCTTCCAAAATTTTCAACACTAAAGTTAGGACTATATATTGGTTAGAATCCATTCTAAAGGGTTTCAAAGCTATATTTAGACTATTATACTAATATATTGAACTTTGGTTACTCCTTGGTCACCAATTTGGTCTACATTTCTTCAAATTCCCATTTATACCAAAACGAGACGATTTTCTTCCCAAATTTCAAAACTATAGTTAGGACTATATATTGGTTAGAATCCATTCTAAAGGGGTTCAAAGCTATATTTAGACTATTTACTAATATATTGAACTTTGGTTACTCCTTGGTCACCAATTTGGTCTACATTTCTTCAAATTCCCATTTGTACCAAAACGGGACAATTTTCTTCTTAAAGTTTCAAAACTATAGTTAGGACTATATAATGGTTAGAATCCATTCTAAAGGGGTTCAAAGCTATATTTAGACTATTATACTAATATAATGAACTTTGGTTACTCCTTGGTCACCAATTTGGTCTACATTTCTTCAAATTCCCATTTGTACCAAAACGGGACAATTTTCTTCCCAAAGTTTCAAAACTATAGTTTGGACTATATATTGGTTAGAGTCCATTCTAAAGGGGTTCAAAGCTATATTTAGACTATTATACTAATATATTGATCTTTGGTTACTCCTTGGTCAACAATTTGGTTTACATTTCATCAAATTCCCATTTGTACCAAAACGCGATGATTTTCTTCCAAAAGTTTCAACACTAAAGTTAGGACTATATATTGGTTAGAATCCATTCTAAAGGGTTTCAAAGCTATATTTAGACTATTATACTAATATATTGAACTTTGGTTACTCCTTGGTCACCAATTTGGTCTACATTTCTTCAAATTCCCATTTATACCAAAACGAGACGATTTTCTTCCCAAATTTCAAAACTATAGTTAGGACTATATATTGGTTAGAATCCATTCTAAAGGGGTTCAAAGCTATATTTAGACTATTTACTAATATATTGAACTTTGGTTACTCCTTGGTCACCAATTTGGTCTACATTTCTTCAAATTCCCATTTGTACCAAAACGGGACAATTTTCTTCTTAAAGTTTCAAAACTATAGTTAGGACTATATAATGGTTAGAATCCATTCTAAAGGGGTTCAAAGCTATATTTAGACTATTATACTAATATAATGAACTTTGGTTACTCCTTGGTCACCAATTTGGTCTACATTTCTTCAAATTCCCATTTGTACCAAAACGGGACGATTTTCTTCCCAAAGTTTCAAAACTATAGTTTGGACTATATATTGGTTAGAATCCATTCTAAAGGGGTTCAAAGCTATATTTAGACTATTATACTAATATATTGATCTTTGGTTACTCCTTGGTCAACAATTTGGTTTACATTTCATCAAATTCCCATTTGTACCAAAACGCGATGATTTTCTTCCAAAAGTTTCAACACTAAAGTTAGGACTATATATTGGTTAGAATCCATTCTAAAGGGTTTCAAAGCTATATTTAGACTATTATACTAATATATTGAACTTTGGTTACTCCTTGGTCACCAATTTGGTCTACATGTCTTCAAATTCCCATTTGTACCAAAACGCGACGATTTTCTTCCCAAAGTTTCAACACTAAAGTTACGACTATATATTGGTTAAAATTCATTCTAAAGGGGTTCAAAGCTATATTTAGACTATTATACTAATATAATGAACTTTGGTTACTCCTTGGTCACCAATTTGGTCTACATTTCTTCAAATTCCCATTTGTACCAAAACGGGACGATTTTCTTCTTTAATTTCAAAACTATAGTTAGGACTATATATTGGTTAGAATCCATTCTAAAGGGGTTCAAAGCTATATTTAAACTATTATACTAATATAATGAACTTTGGTTACTCCTTGGTGACCAATTTGGTCTACATTTCTTCAAATTCCCATTTGTACCAAAACAGGACGATTTTCTTCCCAAAGTTTCAAAACTATAGTTTGGACTATATATTGGTTAGAATCCATTCTAAAGGGTTTCAAAGCTATATTTAGACTATTATACTAATATATTGAACTTTGGTTACTCCTTGGTCACCAATTTGGTCTACATTTCTTCAAATTCCCATTTGTACCAAAACGCGACGATTTTCTTCCCAAAGTTTCAACACTAAAGTTAGGACTATATATTGGTTAAAATTCATTCTAAAGGGTTTCAAAGCTATATTTAGACTATTATACTAATATAATGAACTTTGGTTACTCCTTGGTCACCAATTTGGTCTACATTTCTTCAAATTCCCATTTGTACCAAAACGGGACGATTTTCTTTCCAAAGTTTCAAAACTATAGTTTGGACTATATATTGGTTAGAATCCATTCTAAAAGGGTTTTTTTTGCATTATTTAGACTATTATACTAATATATTGAACTTTGGTTACTTCTTGGTCACCAATTTTGTCTACATTTCTTCAAATTCCCATTTGTACCAAAACGGGACGATTTTCTTCCCAAAGTTTCAAAACTATAGTTTGGACTATATATTGGTTAGAATCCATTCTAAAGGGTTTCAAAGCTATATTTAGACTATTATACTAATATATTGAACTTTGGTTACTCCTTGGTCACCAATTTGGTCTACATTTCTTCAAATTCCCATTTGTACCAAAACGCGACGATTTTCTTCCCAAAGTTTCAACACTAAAGTTAGGACTATATATTGGTTAAAATTCATTCTAAAGGGTTTCAAAGCTATATTTAGACTATTATACTAATATAATGAACTTTGGTTACTCCTTGGTCACCAATTTGGTCTACATTTCTTCAAATTCCCATTTGTACCAAAACGGGACGATTTTCTTCTTTAATTTCAAAACTATAGTTAGGACTATATATTGGTTAGAATCCATTCTAAAGGGGTTCAAAGCTATATTTAAACTATTATACTAATATAATGAACTTTGGTTACTCCTTGGTGACCAATTTGGTCTACATTTCTTCAAATTCCCATTTGTACCAAAACAGGACGATTTTCTTCCCAAAGTTTCAAAACTATAGTTTGGACTATATATTGGTTAGAATCCATTCTAAAGGGTTTCAAAGCTATATTTAGACTATTATACTAATATATTGAACTTTGGTTACTCCTTGGTCACCAATTTGGTCTACATTTCTTCAAATTCCCATTTGTACCAAAACGCGACGATTTTCTTCCCAAAGTTTCAACACTAAAGTTAGGACTATATATTGGTTAAAATTCATTCTAAAGGGTTTCAAAGCTATATTTAGACTATTATACTAATATAATGAACTTTGGTTACTCCTTGGTCACCAATTTGGTCTACATTTCTTCAAATTCCCATTTGTACCAAAACGGGACGATTTTCTTTCCAAAGTTTCAAAACTATAGTTTGGACTATATATTGGTTAGAATCCATTCTAAAAGGGTTTTTTTTGCATTATTTAGACTATTATACTAATATATTGAACTTTGGTTACTTCTTGGTCACCAATTTTGTCTACATTTCTTCAAATTCCCATTTGTACCAAAACGGGACGATTTTCTTCCCAAAGTTTCAAAACTATAGTTTGGACTATATATTGGTTAGAATCCATTCTAAAGGGTTTCAAAGCTATATTTAGACTATTATACTAATATATTGAACTTTGGTTACTCCTTGGTCACCAATTTGGTCTACATTTCTTCAAATTCCCATTTGTACCAAAACGCGACGATTTTCTTCCCAAAGTTTCAACACTAAAGTTAGGACTATATATTGGTTAAAATTCATTCTAAAGGGTTTCAAAGCTATATTTAGACTATTATACTAATATAATGAACTTTGGTTACTCCTTGGTCACCAATTTGGTCTACATTTCTTCAAATTCCCATTTGTACCAAAACGGGACGATTTTCTTTCCAAAGTTTCAAAACTATAGTTTGGACTATATATTGGTTAGAATCCATTCTAAAAGGGTTTTTTTTGCATTATTTAGACTATTATACTAATATATTGAACTTTGGTTACTTCTTGGTCACCAATTTTGTCTACATTTCTTCAAATTCCCATTTGTACCAAAAATGCGACGATTTTCTTCCAAAAGTTTCAAAACTAAAGTTAGGACTATATATTGGTTAGAATCCATTCTAAAAGGGTTTTTTTTGCATTATTTAGACTATTATACTAATATATTGAACTTTGGTTACTTCTTGGTCACCAATTTTGTCTACATTTCTTCAAATTCCCATTTGTACCAAAACGGGACGATTTTCTTCCCAAAGTTTCAAAACTATAGTTTGGACTATATATTGGTTAGAATCAATTCTAAAGGGGTTCAAAGCTATATTTAGACTATTATACTAATATATTGATCTTTGGTTACTCCTTGGTCACCAATTTGGTCTACATTTCTTCAAATTCCCATTTGTACCAAAATGCGACGATTTTCTTCCCAAAGTTTCAACACTAAAGTTAGGACTATATATTGGTTAAAATTCATTCTAAAGGGTTTCAAAGCTATATTTAGACTATTATACTAATATAATGAACTTTGGTTACTCCTTGGTCACCAATTTGGTCTAAATTTCTTCAAATTCCCATTTATACCAAAACGGGACGATTTTCTTCTTTAATTTCAAAACTATAGTTAGGACTATATATTGGTTAGAATCCATTCTAAAGGGGTTCAAAGCTATATTTAAACTATTATACTAATATAATGAACTTTGGTTACTCCTTGGTGACCAATTTGGTCTACATTTCTTCAAATTCCCATTTGTACCAAAACGGGACGATTTTCTTCCCAAAGTTTCAAAACTATAGTTTGGACTATATATTGGTTAGAATCCATTCTAAAGGGGTTCAAAGCTATATTTAGACTATTATACTAATATATTGATCTTTGGTTGCTCCTTGGTCACCAATTTGGTTTACATTTCATCAAATTCCCATTTGTACCAAAATGCGACGATTTTCTTCCCAAAGTTTCAACACTAAAGTTAGGACTATATATTGGTTAAAATTCATTCTAAAGGGTTTCAAAGCTATATTTAGACTATTATACTAATATAATGAACTTTGGTTACTCCTTGGTCACCAATTTGGTCTAAATTTCTTCAAATTCCCATTTATACCAAAACGGGACGATTTTCTTCTTTAATTTCAAAACTATAGTTAGGACTATATATTGGTTAGAATCCATTCTAAAGGGGTTCAAAGCTATATTTAAACTATTATACTAATATAATGAACTTTGGTTACTCCTTGGTGACCAATTTGGTCTACATTTCTTCAAATTCCCATTTGTACCAAAACGGGACGATTTTCTTCCCAAAGTTTCAAAACTATAGTTTGGACTATATATTGGTTAGAATCCATTCTAAAGGGGTTCAAAGCTATATTTAGACTATTATACTAATATATTGATCTTTGGTTGCTCCTTGGTCACCAATTTGGTTTACATTTCATCAAATTCCCATTTGTACCAAAACGCGATGATTTTCTTCCCAAAGTTTCAACACTAAAGTTAGGACTATATATTGGTTAAAATTCATTCTAAAGGGTTTCAAAGCTATATTTAGACTATTATACTAATATAATGAACTTTGGTTACTCCTTGGTCACCAATTTGGTCTAAATTTCTTCAAATTCCCATTTATACCAAAACGGGACGATTTTCTTCTTTAATTTCAAAACTATAGTTAGGACTATATATTGGTTAGAATCCATTCTAAAGGGGTTCAAAGCTATATTTAAACTATTATACTAATATAATGAACTTTGGTTACTCCTTGGTGACCAATTTGGTCTACATTTCTTCAAATTCCCATTTGTACCAAAACGGGACGATTTTCTTCCCAAAGTTTCAAAACTATAGTTTGGACTATATATTGGTTAGAATCCATTCTAAAGGGGTTCAAAGCTATATTTAGACTATTATACTAATATATTGATCTTTGGTTGCTCCTTGGTCACCAATTTGGTTTACATTTCATCAAATTCCCATTTGTACCAAAACGCGATGATTTTCTTCCAAAAGTTTCAACACTAAAGTTAGGACTATATATTGGTTAGAATCCATTCTAAAGGGTTTCAAAGCTATATTTAGACTATTATACTAATATATTGAACTTTGGTTACTCCTTGGTCACCAATTTGGTCTACATTTCTTCAAATTCCCATTTGTACCAAAACGCGACGATTTTCTTCCCAAAGTTTCAACACTAAAGTTAGGACTATATATTGGTTAAAATTCATTCTAAAGGGTTTCAAAGCTATATTTAGACTATTATACTAATATATTGAACTTTGGTTACTTCTTGGTCACCAATTTTGTCTACATTTCTTCAAATTCCCATTTGTACCAAAAATGCGACGATTTTCTTCCAAAAGTTTCAAAACTAAAGTTAGGACTATATATTGGTTATAATCCATTCCAAAGGGGTTCAAAACTATATTTAGACTATTATACTAATATATTGAACTTTGGTTACTCCTTGATCACCAATTTGGTTTACATTTCATCAAATTCCCATTTGTACCAAAACGCGATGATTTTCTTCCAAAAGTTTCAACACAAAAGTTAGGACTATATATTGGTTAGAATCCATTCTAAAGGGTTTCAAAGCTATATTTAGACTATTATACTAATATATTGAACTTTGGTTACTCCTTGGTCACCAATTTGGTCTACATTTCTTCAAATTCCCATTTGTACCAAAACGCGACGATTTTCTTCCCAAAGTTTCAACACTAAAGTTAGGACTATATTATATTGGTTAAAATTCATTCTAAAGGGTTTCAAAGCTATATTTAGACTATTATACTAATATAATGAACTTTGGTTACTCCTTGGTCACCAATTTGGTCTACATTTCTTCAAATTCCCATTTGTACCAAAACGGGACGATTTTCTTCCCAAAGTTTCAACCTATAGTTTGGACTATATATTGGTTAGAATCCAGTCTAAAGGGGTTCAAAGCTATATTTAGACTATTATACTAATATATTGATCTTTGGTTACTCCTTGGTCACCAATTTGGTTTACATTTCATCAAATTCCCATTTGTACCAAAACGCGATGATTTTCTTCCAAAAGTTTCAACACTAAAGTTAGGACTATATATTGGTTAGAATCCATTCTAAAGGGTTTCAAAGCTATATTTTGACTATTATACTAATATATTGAACTTTGGTTACTCCTTGGTCACCAATTTGGTCTACATTTCTTCAAATTCCCATTTGTACCAAAACGGGACGATTTTCTTCCCAAAGTTTCAAAACTATAGTTTGGACTATATATTGGTTAGAATCCATTCTAAAGGGGTTCAAAGCTATATTTAGACTATTATACTAATATATTGATCTTTGGTTACTCCTTGGTGACCAATTTGGTCTACATTTCTTCAAATTCCCATTTGTACCAAAACGGGACGATTTTCTTCCCAAAGTTTCAATACTAAAGTTAGGACTATATATTGGTTATAATCCATTCCAAAGGGGTTCAAAGCTATATTTAGACTATTATACTAATATATTGATCTTTGGTTACTCCTTGGTCACCAATTTGGTTTACATTTCATCAAATTCCCATTTGTACCAAAACGCGATGATTTTCTTCCAAAAGTTTCAACACTAAAGTTAGGACTATATATTGGTTAGAATCCATTCTAAAGGGGTTCAAAGCTATATTTAGACTATTATACTAATATATTGATCTTTGGTTACTCCTTGGTGACCAATTTGGTCTACATTTCTTCAAATTCCCATTTGTACCAAAACGGGACGATTTTCTTCCCAAAGTTTCAAAACTATAGTTTGGACTATATATTGGTTAGAATCCAGTCTAAAGGGGTTCAAAGCTATATTTAGACTATTATACTAATATATTGATCTTTGGTTACTCCTTGGTCACCAATTTGGTTTACATTTCATCAAATTCCCATTTGTACCAAAACGCGATGATTTTCTTCCAAAAGTTTCAACACTAAAGTTAGGACTATATATTGGTTAGAATCCATTCTAAAGGGTTTCAAAGCTATATTTTGACTATTATACTAATATATTGAACTTTGGTTACTCCTTGGTCACCAATTTGGTCTACATTTCTTCAAATTCCCATTTGTACCAAAACGCGACGATTTTTTTCCCAAAGTTTCAACACTAAAGTTAGGACTATATATTGGTTAAAATTCATTCTAAAGGATTTCAAAGCTATATTTAGACTATTATACTAATATAATGAACTTTGGTTACTCCTTGGTCACCAATTTGGTCTAAATTTCTTCAAATTCCCATTTATACCAAAACGGGACGATTTTCTTCTTTAATTTCAAAACTATAGTTAGGACTATATATTGGTTAGAATCCATTCTAAAGGGGTTCAAAGCTATATTTAAACTATTATACTAATATAATGAACTTTGGTTACTCCTTGGTGACCAATTTGGTCTACATTTCTTCAAATTCCCATTTGTACCAAAACGGGACGATTTTCTTCCCAAAGTTTCAAAACTATAGTTTGGACTATATATTGGTTAGAATCCATTCTAAAGGGGTTCAAAGCTATATTTAGACTATTATACTAATATATTGATCTTTGGTTACTCCTTGGTGACCAATTTGGTCTACATTTCTTCAAATTCCCATTTGTACCAAAACGGGACGATTTTCTTCCCAAAGTTTCAAAACTATAGTTTGGACTATATATTGGTTAGAATCCAGTCTAAAGGGTTTCAAAGCTATATTTAGACTATTATACTAATATATTGAACTTTGGTTACTCCTTGGTCACCAATTTGGTCTACATTTCTTCAAATTCCCATTTGTACCAAAACGCGACGATTTTCTTCCCAAAGTTTCAACACTAAAGTTAGGACTATATATTGGTTAAAATTCATTCTAAAGGGTTTCAAAGCTATATTTAGACTATTATACTAATATATTGAACTTTGGTTACTCCTTGGTCACCAATTTGGTCTACATTTCGTCAAATTCCCATTTTTACCAAAACGCGACGATTTTCTTCCCAAAGTTTCAACACTAAAGTTAGGACTATATATTGGTTAAAATTCATTCTAAAGGGTTTCAAAGCTATATTTAGACTATTATACTAATATAATGAACTTTGGTTACTCCTTGGTCACCAATTTGGTCTACATTTCTTCAAATTCCCATTTGTACCAAAACGGGACGATTTTCTTCTTTAATTTCAAAACTATAGTTAGGACTATATATTGGTTAGAATCCATTCTAAAGGGGTTCAAAGCTATATTTAAACTATTATACTAATATAATGAACTTTGGTTACTCCTTGGTGACCAATTTGGTCTACATTTCTTCAAATTCCCATTTGTACCAAAACGGGACGATTTTCTTCCCAAAGTTTCAAAACTATAGTTTGGACTATATATTGGTTAGAATCCATTCTAAAGGGTTTCAAAGCTATATTTAGACTATTATACTAATATATTGAACTTTGGTTACTCCTTGGTCACCAATTTGGTCTACATTTCTTCAAATTCCCATTTGTACCAAAACGCGACGATTTTCTTCCCAAAGTTTCAACACTAAAGTTAGGACTATATATTGGTTAAAATTCATTCTAAAGGGTTTCAAAGCTATATTTAGACTATTATACTAATATAATGAACTTTGGTTACTCCTTGGTCACCAATTTGGTCTACATTTCTTCAAATTCCCATTTGTACCAAAACGGGACGATTTTCTTTCCAAAGTTTCAAAACTATAGTTTGGACTATATATTGGTTAGAATCCATTCTAAAAGGGTTTTTTTTGCATTATTTAGACTATTATACTAATATATTGAACTTTGGTTACTTCTTGGTCACCAATTTTGTCTACATTTCTTCAAATTCCCATTTGTACCAAAACGGGACGATTTTCTTCCCAAAGTTTCAAAACTATAGTTTGGACTATATATTGGTTAGAATCCATTCTAAAGGGTTTCAAAGCTATATTTAGACTATTATACTAATATATTGAACTTTGGTTACTCCTTGGTCACCAATTTGGTCTACATTTCTTCAAATTCCCATTTGTACCAAAACGCGACGATTTTCTTCCCAAAGTTTCAACACTAAAGTTAGGACTATATATTGGTTAAAATTCATTCTAAAGGGTTTCAAAGCTATATTTAGACTATTATACTAATATAATGAACTTTGGTTACTCCTTGGTCACCAATTTGGTCTACATTTCTTCAAATTCCCATTTGTACCAAAACGGGACGATTTTCTTTCCAAAGTTTCAAAACTATAGTTTGGACTATATATTGGTTAGAATCCATTCTAAAAGGGTTTTTTTTGCATTATTTAGACTATTATACTAATATATTGAACTTTGGTTACTTCTTGGTCACCAATTTTGTCTACATTTCTTCAAATTCCCATTTGTACCAAAAATGCGACGATTTTCTTCCAAAAGTTTCAAAACTAAAGTTAGGACTATATATTGGTTAGAATCCATACTAAAAGGGTTTTTTTTGCATTATTTAGACTATTATACTAATATATTGAACTTTGGTTACTCCTTGGTGACCAATTTGGTCTACATTTCTTCAAATTCCCATTTGTACCAAAACGGGACGATTTTCTTCCCAAAGTTTCAAAACTATAGTTTGGACTATATATTGGTTAGAATCCATTCTAAAGGGTTTCAAAGCTATATTTAGACTATTATACTAATATATTGAACTTTGGTTACTCCTTGGTCACCAATTTGGTCTACATTTCTTCAAATTCCCATTTGTACCAAAACGCGACGATTTTCTTCCCAAAGTTTCAACACTAAAGTTAGGACTATATATTGGTTAAAATTCATTCTAAAGGGTTTCAAAGCTATATTTAGACTATTATACTAATATAATGAACTTTGGTTACTCCTTGGTCACCAATTTGGTCTACATTTCTTCAAATTCCCATTTGTACCAAAACGGGACGATTTTCTTTCCAAAGTTTCAAAACTATAGTTTGGACTATATATTGGTTAGAATCCATTCTAAAAGGGTTTTTTTTGCATTATTTAGACTATTATACTAATATATTGAACTTTGGTTACTTCTTGGTCACCAATTTTGTCTACATTTCTTCAAATTCCCATTTGTACCAAAACGGGACGATTTTCTTCCCAAAGTTTCAAAACTATAGTTTGGACTATATATTGGTTAGAATCCATTCTAAAGGGTTTCAAAGCTATATTTAGACTATTATACTAATATATTGAACTTTGGTTACTCCTTGGTCACCAATTTGGTCTACATTTCTTCAAATTCCCATTTGTACCAAAACGCGACGATTTTCTTCCCAAAGTTTCAACACTAAAGTTAGGACTATATATTGGTTAAAATTCATTCTAAAGGGTTTCAAAGCTATATTTAGACTATTATACTAATATAATGAACTTTGGTTACTCCTTGGTCACCAATTTGGTCTACATTTCTTCAAATTCCCATTTGTACCAAAACGGGACGATTTTCTTTCCAAAGTTTCAAAACTATAGTTTGGACTATATATTGGTTAGAATCCATTCTAAAAGGGTTTTTTTTGCATTATTTAGACTATTATACTAATATATTGAACTTTGGTTACTTCTTGGTCACCAATTTTGTCTACATTTCTTCAAATTCCCATTTGTACCAAAACGGGACGATTTTCTTCCCAAAGTTTCAAAACTATAGTTTGGACTATATATTGGTTAGAATCCATTCTAAAGGGGTTCAAAGCTATATTTAGACTATTATACTAATATATTGATCTTTGGTTACTCCTTGGTCACCAATTTGGTCTACATTTCTTCAAATTCCCATTTGTACCAAAATGCGACGATTTTCTTCCCAAAGTTTCAACACTAAAGTTAGGACTATATATTGGTTAAAATTCATTCTAAAGGGTTTCAAAGCTATATTTAGACTATTATACTAATATAATGAACTTTGGTTACTCCTTGGTCACCAATTTGGTCTAAATTTCTTCAAATTCCCATTTATACCAAAACGGGACGATTTTCTTCTTTAATTTCAAAACTATAGTTAGGACTATATATTGGTTAGAATCCATTCTAAAGGGGTTCAAAGCTATATTTAAACTATTATACTAATATAATGAACTTTGGTTACTCCTTGGTGACCAATTTGGTCTACATTTCTTCAAATTCCCATTTGTACCAAAACGGGACGATTTTCTTCCCAAAGTTTCAAAACTATAGTTTGGACTATATATTGGTTAGAATCCATTCTAAAGGGGTTCAAAGCTATATTTAGACTATTATACTAATATATTGATCTTTGGTTGCTCCTTGGTCACCAATTTGGTTTACATTTCATCAAATTCCCATTTGTACCAAAACGCGATGATTTTCTTCCAAAAGTTTCAACACTAAAGTTAGGACTATATATTGGTTAGAATCCATTCTAAAGGGTTTCAAAGCTATATTTAGACTATTATACTAATATATTGAACTTTGGTTACTCCTTGGTCACCAATTTGGTCTACATTTCTTCAAATTCCCATTTGTACCAAAACGCGACGATTTTCTTCCCAAAGTTTCAACACTAAAGTTAGGACTATATATTGGTTAAAATTCATTCTAAAGGGTTTCAAAGCTATATTTAGACTATTATACTAATATATTGAACTTTGGTTACTTCTTGGTCACCAATTTTGTCTACATTTCTTCAAATTCCCATTTGTACCAAAAATGCGACGATTTTCTTCCAAAAGTTTCAAAACTAAAGTTAGGACTATATATTGGTTATAATCCATTCCAAAGGGGTTCAAAACTATATTTAGACTATTATACTAATATATTGAACTTTGGTTACTCCTTGATCACCAATTTGGTTTACATTTCATCAAATTCCCATTTGTACCAAAACGCGATGATTTTCTTCCAAAAGTTTCAACACAAAAGTTAGGACTATATATTGGTTAGAATCCATTCTAAAGGGTTTCAAAGCTATATTTAGACTATTATACTAATATATTGAACTTTGGTTACTCCTTGGTCACCAATTTGGTCTACATTTCTTCAAATTCCCATTTGTACCAAAACGCGACGATTTTCTTCCCAAAGTTTCAACACTAAAGTTAGGACTATATTATATTGGTTAAAATTCATTCTAAAGGGTTTCAAAGCTATATTTAGACTATTATACTAATATAATGAACTTTGGTTACTCCTTGGTCACCAATTTGGTCTACATTTCTTCAAATTCCCATTTGTACCAAAATGCGACGATTTTCTTCCCAAAGTTTCAACACTAAAGTTAGGACTATATATTGGTTAAAATTCATTCTAAAGGGTTTCAAAGCTATATTTAGACTATTATACTAATATAATGAACTTTGGTTACTCCTTGGTCACCAATTTGGTCTAAATTTCTTCAAATTCCCATTTATACCAAAACGGGACGATTTTCTTCTTTAATTTCAAAACTATAGTTAGGACTATATATTGGTTAGAATCCATTCTAAAGGGGTTCAAAGCTATATTTAAACTATTATACTAATATAATGAACTTTGGTTACTCCTTGGTGACCAATTTGGTCTACATTTCTTCAAATTCCCATTTGTACCAAAACGGGACGATTTTCTTCCCAAAGTTTCAAAACTATAGTTTGGACTATATATTGGTTAGAATCCATTCTAAAGGGGTTCAAAGCTATATTTAGACTATTATACTAATATATTGATCTTTGGTTACTCCTTGGTGACCAATTTGGTCTACATTTCTTCAAATTCCCATTTGTACCAAAACGCGACGATTTTCTTCCCAAAGTTTCAACACTAAAGTTAGGACTATATTATATTGGTTAAAATTCATTCTAAAGGGTTTCAAAGCTATATTTAGACTATTATACTAATATAATGAACTTTGGTTACTCCTTGGTCACCAATTTGGTCTACATTTCTTCAAATTCCCATTTGTACCAAAATGCGACGATTTTCTTCCCAAAGTTTCAACACTAAAGTTAGGACTATATATTGGTTAAAATTCATTCTAAAGGGTTTCAAAGCTATATTTAGACTATTATACTAATATAATGAACTTTGGTTACTCCTTGGTCACCAATTTGGTCTAAATTTCTTCAAATTCCCATTTATACCAAAACGGGACGATTTTCTTCTTTAATTTCAAAACTATAGTTAGGACTATATATTGGTTAGAATCCATTCTAAAGGGGTTCAAAGCTATATTTAAACTATTATACTAATATAATGAACTTTGGTTACTCCTTGGTGACCAATTTGGTCCACATTTCTTCAAATTCCCATTTGTACCAAAACGGGACGATTTTCTTCCCAAAGTTTCAAAACTATAGTTTGGACTATATATTGGTTAGAATCCAGTCTAAAGGGGTTCAAAGCTATATTTAGACTATTATACTAATATATTGATCTTTGGTTACTCCTTGGTGACCAATTTGGTCTACATTTCTTCAAATTCCCATTTGTACCAAAACGGGACGATTTTCTTCCCAAAGTTTCAAAACTATAGTTTGGACTATATATTGGTTAGAATCCAGTCTAAAGGGGTTCAAAGCTATATTTAGACTATTATACTAATATATTGATCTTTGGTTACTCCTTGGTCACCAATTTGGTTTACATTTCATCAAATTCCCATTTGTACCAAAACGCGATGATTTTCTTCCAAAAGTTTCAACACTAAAGTTAGGACTATATATTGGTTAGAATCCATTCTAAAGGGTTTCAAAGCTATATTTTGACTATTATACTAATATATTGAACTTTGGTTACTCCTTGGTCACCAATTTGGTCTACATTTCTTCAAATTCCCATTTGTACCAAAACGCGACGATTTTTTTCCCAAAGTTTCAACACTAAAGTTAGGACTATATATTGGTTAAAATTCATTCTAAAGGGTTTCAAAGCTATATTTAGACTATTATACTAATATAATGAACTTTGGTTACTCCTTGGTCACCAATTTGGTCTAAATTTCTTCAAATTCCCATTTATACCAAAACGGGACGATTTTCTTCTTTAATTTCAAAACTATAGTTAGGACTATATATTGGTTAGAATCCATTCTAAAGGGGTTCAAAGCTATATTTAAACTATTATACTAATATAATGAACTTTGGTTACTCCTTGGTGACCAATTTGGTCTACATTTCTTCAAATTCCCATTTGTACCAAAACGGGACGATTTTCTTCCCAAAGTTTCAAAACTATAGTTTGGACTATATATTGGTTAGAATCCATTCTAAAGGGGTTCAAAGCTATATTTAGACTATTATACTAATATATTGATCTTTGGTTACTCCTTGGTGACCAATTTGGTCTACATTTCTTCAAATTCCCATTTGTACCAAAACGGGACGATTTTCTTCCCAAAGTTTCAAAACTATAGTTTGGACTATATATTGGTTAGAATCCAGTCTAAAGGGGTTCAAAGCTATATTTAGACTATTATACTAATATATTGATCTTTGGTTACTCCTTGGTCACCAATTTGGTTTACATTTCATCAAATTCCCATTTGTACCAAAACGCGATGATTTTCTTCCAAAAGTTTCAACACTAAAGTTAGGACTATATATTGGTTAGAATCCATTCTAAAGGGTTTCAAAGCTATATTTTGACTATTATACTAATATATTGAACTTTGGTTACTCCTTGGTCACCAATTTGGTCTACATTTCTTCAAATTCCCATTTGTACCAAAACGCGACGATTTTTTTCCCAAAGTTTCAACACTAATGTTAGGACTATATATTGGTTAAAATTCATTCTAAAGGGTTTCAAAGCTATATTTAGACTATTATACTAATATAATGAACTTTGGTTACTCCTTGGTCACCAATTTGGTCTACATTTCTTCAAATTCCCATTTGTACCAAAACGGGACGATTTTCTTTCCAAAGTTTCAAAACTATAGTTTGGACTATATATTGGTTAGAATCCATTCTAAAAGGGTTTTTTTTGCAATATTTAGACTATTATACTAATATATTGAACTTTGGTTACTTCTTGGTCACCAATTTTGTCTACATTTCTTCAAATTCCCATTTGTACCAAAAATGCGACGATTTTCTTCCAAAAGTTTCAAAACTAAAGTTAGGACTATATATTGGTTATAATCCATTCCAAAGGGGTTCAAAACTATATTTAGACTATTATACTAATATATTGAACTTTGGTTACTCCTTGGTCACCAATTTGGTCTAAATTTCTTCAAATTCCCATTTATACCAAAACGGGACGATTTTCTTCTTTAATTTCAAAACTATAGTTAGGACTATATATTGGTTAGAATCCATTCTAAAGGGGTTCAAAGCTATATTTAAACTATTATACTAATATAATGAACTTTGGTTACTCCTTGGTGACCAATTTGGTCTACATTTCTTCAAATTCCCATTTGTACCAAAACGGGACGATTTTCTTCCCAAAGTTTCAAAACTATAGTTTGGACTATATATTGGTTAGAATCCATTCTAAAGGGTTTCAAAGCTATATTTAGACTATTATACTAATATATTGAACTTTGGTTACTCCTTGGTCACCAATTTGGTCTACATTTCTTCAAATTCCCATTTGTACCAAAACGCGACGATTTTCTTCCCAAAGTTTCAACACTAAAGTTAGGACTATATATTGGTTAAAATTCATTCTAAAGGGTTTCAAAGCTATATTTAGACTATTATACTAATATAATGAACTTTGGTTACTCCTTGGTCACCAATTTGGTCTACATTTCTTCAAATTCCCATTTGTACCAAAACGGGACGATTTTCTTTCTAAAGTTTCAAAACTATAGTTTGGACTATATATTGGTTAGAATCCATTCTAAAGGGGTTCAAAGCTATATTTAGACTATTATACTAATATATTGATCTTTGGTTACTCCTTGGTCACCAATTTGGTTTACATTTCATCAAATTCCCATTTGTACCAAAACGCGATGATTTTCTTCCAAAAGTTTCAAAACTATAGTTTGGACTATATATTGGTTAGAATCCATTCTAAAGGGGTTCAAAGCTATATTTAAACTATTATACTAATATAATGAACTTTGGTTACTCCTTGGTGACCAATTTGGTCTACATTTCTTCAAATTCCCATTTGTACCAAAACGGGACGATTTTCTTCCCAAAGTTTCAAAACTATAGTTTGGACTATATATTGGTTAGAATCCATTCTAAAGGGGTTCAAAGCTATATTTAGACTATTATACTAATATATTGATCTTTGGTTACTCCTTGGTCACCAATTTGGTTTACATTTCTTCAAATTCCCATTTGTACCAAAACGGGACGATTTTCTTCCCAAAGTTTCAAAACTATAGTTTGGACTATATATTGGTTAGAATCCATTCTAAAAGGATTTTTTTTGCAATATTTAGACTATTATACTAATATATTGATCTTTGGTTACTCCTTGGTCACCAATTTGGTTTACATTTCATCAAATTCCCATTTGTACCAAAACGCGATGATTTTCTTCCAAAATTTTCAACACTAAAGTTAGGACTATATATTGGTTAGAATCCATTCTAAAGGGTTTCAAAGCTATATTTAGACTATTATACTAATATATTGAACTTTGGTTACTCCTTGGTCACCAATTTGGTCTACATTTCTTCAAATTCCCATTTGTACCAAAACGCGACGATTTTCTTTCCAAAGTTTCAAAACTATAGTTTGGACTATATATTGGTTAGAATCCATTCTAAAGGGGTTCCAAGCTATATTTAGACTATTATACTAATATATTGAACTTTGGTTACTCCTTGGTCACCAATTTGGTCTAAATTTCTTCAAATTCCCATTTATACCAAAACGGGACGATTTTCTTCCCAAAGTTTCAAAACTATAGTTTGGACTATATATTGGTTAGAATCCAGTCTAAAGGGGTTCAAAGCTATATTTAGACTATTATACTAATATATTGATCTTTGGTTACTCCTTGGTCACCAATTTGGTTTACATTTCATCAAATTCCCATTTGTACCAAAACGCGATGATTTTCTTCCAAAAGTTTCAACACTAAAGTTAGGACTATATATTGGTTAGAATCCATTCTAAAGGGTTTCAAAGCTATATTTTGACTATTATACTAATATATTGAACTTTGGTTACTCCTTGGTCACCAATTTGGTCTACATTTCTTCAAATTCCCATTTGTACCAAAACGCGACGATTTTTTTCCCAAAGTTTCAACACTAAAGTTAGGACTATATATTGGTTAGAATCCATTCTAAAGGGTTTCAAAGCTATATTTAGACTATTATACTAATATATTGAACTTTGGTTACTCCTTGGTCACCAATTTGGTCTACATTTCTTCAAATTACCATTTATACCAAAACGGGACGATTTTCTTCCCAAATTTCAAAACTATAGTTAGGACTATATATTGGTTAGAATCCATTCTAAAGGGGTTCAAAGCTATATTTAGACTATTATACTAATATATTGAACTTTGGTTACTCCTTGGTCACCAATTTGGTCTACATTTCTTCAAATTCCCACTTGTACCAAAACGGGACGATTTTCTTCTTAAAGTTTCAAAACTATAGTTAGGACTATATATTGGTTAGAATCCATTCTAAAGGGGTTCAAAGCTATATTTAAACTATTATACTAATATAATGAACTTTGGTTACTCCTTGGTGACCAATTTGGTCTACATTTCTTCAAATTCCCATTTGTACCAAAACGGGACGATTTTCTTCCCAAAGTTTCAAAACTATAGTTTGGACTATATATTGGTTAGAATCCATTCTAAAGGGGTTCAAAGCTATATTTAGACTATTATACTAATATATTGATCTTTGGTTACTCCTTGGTGACCAATTTGGTCTACATTTCTTCAAATTCCCATTTGTACCAAAACGGGACGATTTTCTTCCCAAAGTTTCAAAACTATAGTTTGGACTATATATTGGTTAGAATCCAGTCTAAAGGGGTTCAAAGCTATATTTAGACTATTATACTAATATATTGATCTTTGGTTACTCCTTGGTCACCAATTTGGTTTACATTTCATCAAATTCCCATTTGTACCAAAACGCGATGATTTTCTTCCAAAAGTTTCAACACTAAAGTTAGGACTATATATTGGTTAGAATCCATTCTAAAGGGTTTCAAAGCTATATTTTGACTATTATACTAATATATTGAACTTTGGTTACTCCTTGGTCACCAATTTGGTCTACATTTCTTCAAATTCCCATTTGTACCAAAACGCGACGATTTTTTTCCCAAAGTTTCAACACTAAAGTTAGGACTATATATTGGTTAAAATTCATTCTAAAGGGTTTCAAAGCTATATTTAGACTATTATACTAATATAATGAACTTTGGTTACTCCTTGGTCACCAATTTGGTCTACATTTCTTCAAATTCCCATTTGTACCAAAACGGGACGATTTTCTTTCCAAAGTTTCAAAACTATAGTTTGGACTATATATTGGTTAGAATCCATTCTAAAAGGGTTTTTTTTGCAATATTTAGACTATTATACTAATATATTGAACTTTGGTTACTTCTTGGTCACCAATTTTGTCTACATTTCTTCAAATTCCCATTTGTACCAAAAATGCGACGATTTTCTTCCAAAAGTTTCAAAACTATAGTTAGGACTATATATTGGTTATAATCCATTCCAAAGGGGTTCAAAACTATATTTAGACTATTATACTAATATATTGAACTTTGGTTACTCCTTGGTCACCAATTTGGTCTAAATTTCTTCAAATTCCCATTTATACCAAAACGGGACGATTTTCTTCTTTAATTTCAAAACTATAGTTAGGACTATATATTGGTTAGAATCCATTCTAAAGGGGTTCAAAGCTATATTTAAACTATTATACTAATATAATGAACTTTGGTTACTCCTTGGTGACCAATTTGGTCTACATTTCTTCAAATTCCCATTTGTACCAAAACGGGACGATTTTCTTCCCAAAGTTTCAAAACTATAGTTTGGACTATATATTGGTTAGAATCCATTCTAAAGGGTTTCAAAGCTATATTTAGACTATTATACTAATATATTGAACTTTGGTTACTCCTTGGTCACCAATTTGGTCTACATTTCTTCAAATTCCCATTTGTACCAAAACGCGACGATTTTCTTCCCAAAGTTTCAACACTAAAGTTAGGACTATATATTGGTTAAAATTCATTCTAAAGGGTTTCAAAGCTATATTTAGACTATTATACTAATATAATGAACTTTGGTTACTCCTTGGTCACCAATTTGGTCTACATTTCTTCAAATTCCCATTTGTACCAAAACGGGACGATTTTCTTTCCAAAGTTTCAAAACTATAGTTTGGACTATATATTGGTTAGAATCCATTCTAAAGGGGTTCAAAGCTATATTTAGACTATTATACTAATATATTGATCTTTGGTTACTCCTTGGTCACCAATTTGGTTTACATTTCATCAAATTCCCATTTGTACCAAAACGCGATGATTTTCTTCCAAAAGTTTCAAAACTATAGTTTGGACTATATATTGGTTAGAATCCATTCTAAAGGGGTTCAAAGCTATATTTAAACTATTATACTAATATAATGAACTTTGGTTACTCCTTGGTGACCAATTTGGTCTACATTTCTTCAAATTCCCATTTGTACCAAAACGGGACGATTTTCTTCCCAAAGTTTCAAAACTATAGTTTGGACTATATATTGGTTAGAATCCATTCTAAAGGGGTTCAAAGCTATATTTAGACTATTATACTAATATATTGATCTTTGGTTACTCCTTGGTCACCAATTTGGTTTACATTTCTTCAAATTCCCATTTGTACCAAAACGGGACGATTTTCTTCCCAAAGTTTCAAAACTATAGTTTGGACTATATATTGGTTAGAATCCATTCTAAAAGGGTTTTTTTTGCAATATTTAGACTATTATACTAATATATTGATCTTTGGTTACTCCTTGGTCACCAATTTGGTTTACATTTCATCAAATTCCCATTTGTACCAAAACGCGATGATTTTCTTCCAAAAGTTTCAACACTAAAGTTAGGACTATATATTGGTTAGAATCCATTCTAAAGGGTTTCAAAGCTATATTTAGACTATTATACTAATATATTGAACTTTGGTTACTCCTTGGTCACCAATTTGGTCTACATTTCTTCAAATTCCCATTTGTACCAAAACGCGACGATTTTCTTTCCAAAGTTTCAAAACTATAGTTTGGACTATATATTGGTTAGAATCCATTCTAAAGGGGTTCCAAGCTATATTTAGACTATTATACTAATATATTGAACTTTGGTTACTCCTTGGTCACCAATTTGGTCTAAATTTCTTCAAATTCCCATTTATACCAAAACGGGACGATTTTCTTCTTTAATTTCAAAACTATAGTTAGGACTATATATTGGTTAGAATCCATTCTAAAGGGGTTCAAAGCTATATTTAAACTATTATACTAATATAATGAACTTTGGTTACTCCTTGGTGACCAATTTGGTCTACATTTCTTCAAATTCCCATTTGTACCAAAACGGGACGATTTTCTTCCCAAAGTTTCAAAACTATAGTTTGGACTATATATTGGTTAGAATCCATTCTAAAGGGTTTCAAAGCTATATTTAGACTATTATACTAATATATTGAACTTTGGTTACTCCTTGGTCACCAATTTGGTCTACATTTCTTCAAATTCCCATTTGTACCAAAACGGGACGATTTTCTTTCCAAAGTTTCAAAACTATAGTTTGGACTATATAATGGTTAGAATCCATTCTAAAGGGGTTCCAAGCTATATTTAGACTATTATACTAATATATTGAACTTTGGTTACTCCTTGGTCACCAATTTGGTCTAAATTTCTTCAAATTCCCATTTATACCAAAACGGGACGATTTTCTTCTTTAATTTCAAAACTATAGTTAGGACTATATATTGGTTAGAATCCATTCTAAAGGGGTTCAAAGCTATATTTAAACTATTATACTAATATAATGAACTTTGGTTACTCCTTGGTGACTAATTTGGTCTACATTTCTTCAAATTCCCATTTGTACCAAAACGGGACGATTTTCTTCCCAAAGTTTCAAAACTATAGTTTGGACTATATATTGGTTAGAATCCATTCTAAAGGGTTTCAAAGCTATATTTAGACTATTATACTAATATATTGAACTTTGGTTACTCCTTGGTCACCAATTTGGTCTACATTTCTTCAAATTCCCATTTGTACCAAAACGCGACGATTTTCTTCCCAAAGTTTCAACACTAAAGTTAGGACTATATATTGGTTAAAATTCATTCTAAAGGGTTTCAAAGCTATATTTAGACTATTATACTAATATAATGAACTTTGGTTACTCCTTGGTCACCAATTTTGTCTACATTTCTTCAAATTCCCATTTGTACCAAAAATGCGACGATTTTCTTCCAAAAGTTTCAAAACTAATGTTAGGACTATATATTGGTTATAATCCATTCCAAAGGGGTTCAAAACTATATTTAGACTATTATACTAATATATTGAACTTTGGTTACTCCTTGGTCACCAATTTGGTCTAAATTTCTTCAAATTCCCATTTATACCAAAACGGGACGATTTTCTTCTTTAATTTCAAACCTATAGTTAGGACTATATATTGGTTAGAATCCATTCTAAAGGGGTTCAAAGCTATATTTAAACTATTATACTAATATAATGAACTTTGGTTACTCCTTGGTGACCAATTTGGTCTACATTTCTTCAAATTCCCATTTGTACCAAAACGGGACGATTTTCTTCCCAAAGTTTCAAAACTATAGTTTGGACTATATATTGGTTAGAATCCATTCTAAAGGGGTTCAAAGCTATATTTAGACTATTATACTAATATATTGATCTTTGGTTACTCCTTGGTCACCAATTTGGTTTACATTTCTTCAAATTCCCATTTGTACCAAAACGGGACGATTTTCTTCCCAAAGTTTCAAAACTATAGTTTGGACTATATATTGGTTAGAATCCATTCTAAAAGGGTTTTTTTTGCAATATTTAGACTATTATACTAATATATTGATCTTTGGTTACTCCTTGGTCACCAATTTTGTTTACATTTCATCAAATTCCCATTTGTACCAAAACGCGATGATTTTCTTCCAAAAGTTTCAACACTAAAGTTAGGACTATATATTGGTTAGAATCCATTCTAAAGGGGTTCAAAACTATATTTAGACTATTATACTAATATATTGAACTTTGGTTACTCCTTGGTCACCAATTTGGTCTACATTTCTTCAAATTCCCATTTGTACCAAAACGCGACGATTTTCTTCCCAAAGTTTCAACACTAAAGTTAGGACTATATATTGGTTAAAATTCATTCTAAAGGGTTTCAAAGCTATATTTAGACTATTATACTAATATAATGAACTTTGGTTACTCCTTGGTCACCAATTTGGTCTACATTTCTTCAAATTCCCATTTGTACCAAAACGGGACGATTTTCTTTCCAAAGTTTCAAAACTATAGTTTGGACTATATATTGGTTAGAATCCATTCTAAAGGGGTTCAAAGCTATATTTAGACTATTATACTAATATATTGATCTTTGGTTACTCCTTGGTCACCAATTTGGTTTACATTTCATCAAATTCCCATTTGTACCAAAACGCGATGATTTTCGTCCAAAAGTTTCAAAACTATAGTTTGGACTATATATTGGTTAGAATCCATTCTAAAGGGGTTCAAAGCTATATTTAGACTATTATACTAATATATTGATCTTTGGTTACTCCTTGGTCACCAATTTGGTTTACATTTCATCAAATTCCCATTTGTACCAAAACGCGATGATTTTCTTCCAAAAGTTTGAACACTAACGTTAGGACTATATATTGGTTAGAATCCATTCTAAAGGGTTTCAAAGCTATATTTTGACTATTATACTAATATATTGAACTTTGGTTACTCCTTGGTCACCAATTTGGTTTACATTTCATCAAATTCCCATTTGTACCAAAACGCGATGATTTTCTTCCAAAAGTTTGAACACTAACGTTAGGACTATATATTGGTTAGAATCCATTCTAAAGGGTTTCAAAGCTATATTTAGACTATTATACTAATATATTGATCTTTGGTTACTCCTTGGTCACCAATTTGGTTTAAATTTCATCAAATTCCCATTTGTACCAAAACGCGATGATTTTCTTCCAAAAGTTTCAACACTAAAGTTAGGACTATATATTGGTTAGAATCCATTCTAAAGGGTTTCAAAGCTATATTTAGACTATTATACTAATATATTGAACTTTGGTTACTCCTTGGTCACCAATTTGGTCTACATTTCTTCAAATTCCCATTTGTACCAAAACGCGACGATTTTCTTCCCAAAGTTTCAACACTAAAGTTAGGACTATATATTGGTTAAAATTCATTCTAAAGGGTTTCAAAGCTATATTTAGACTATTATACTAATATATTGAACTTTGGTTACTCCTTGGTCACCAATTTGGTCTACATTTCTTCAAATTCCCATTTGTACCAAAACGCGACGATTTTCTTCCCAAAGTTTCAACACTAAAGTTAGGACTATATATTGGTTAAAATTCATTCTAAAGGGTTTCAAAGCTATATTTAGACTATTATACTAATATAATGAACTTTGGTTACTCCTTGGTCACCAATTTGGTCTACATTTCTTCAAATTCCCATTTGTACCAAAACGGGACGATTTTCTTCCCAAAGTTTCAAAACTATAGTTTGGACTATATATTGGTTAGAATCCATTCTAAAAGGGTTTTTTTTGCATTATTTAGACTATTATACTAATATATTGAACTTTGGTTACTCCTTGGTCACCAATTTGGTCTACATTTCTTCAAATTCCCATTTGTACCAAAACGGGACGATTTTCTTTCCAAAGTTTCAAAACTATAGTTTGGACTATATAATGGTTAGAATCCATTCTAAAGGGGTTCCAAGCTATATTTAGACTATTATACTAATATATTGAACTTTGGTTACTCCTTGGTCACCAATTTGGTCTAAATTTCTTCAAATTCCCATTTATACCAAAACGGGACGATTTTCTTCTTTAATTTCAAAACTATAGTTAGGACTATATATTGGTTAGAATCCATTCTAAAGGGGTTCAAAGCTATATTTAAACTATTATACTAATATAATGAACTTTGGTTACTCCTTGGTGACTAATTTGGTCTACATTTCTTCAAATTCCCATTTGTACCAAAACGGGACGATTTTCTTCCCAAAGTTTCAAAACTATAGTTTGGACTATATATTGGTTAGAATCCATTCTAAAGGGTTTCAAAGCTATATTTAGACTATTATACTAATATATTGAACTTTGGTTACTCCTTGGTCACCAATTTGGTCTACATTTCTTCAAATTCCCATTTGTACCAAAACGCGACGATTTTCTTCCCAAAGTTTCAACACTAAAGTTAGGACTATATATTGGTTAAAATTCATTCTAAAGGGTTTCAAAGCTATATTTAGACTATTATACTAATATAATGAACTTTGGTTACTCCTTGGTCACCAATTTTGTCTACATTTCTTCAAATTCCCATTTGTACCAAAAATGCGACGATTTTCTTCCAAAAGTTTCAAAACTAATGTTAGGACTATATATTGGTTATAATCCATTCCAAAGGGGTTCAAAACTATATTTAGACTATTATACTAATATATTGAACTTTGGTTACTCCTTGGTCACCAATTTGGTCTAAATTTCTTCAAATTCCCATTTATACCAAAACGGGACGATTTTCTTCTTTAATTTCAAACCTATAGTTAGGACTATATATTGGTTAGAATCCATTCTAAAGGGGTTCAAAGCTATATTTAAACTATTATACTAATATAATGAACTTTGGTTACTCCTTGGTGACCAATTTGGTCTACATTTCTTCAAATTCCCATTTGTACCAAAACGGGACGATTTTCTTCCCAAAGTTTCAAAACTATAGTTTGGACTATATATTGGTTAGAATCCATTCTAAAGGGGTTCAAAGCTATATTTAGACTATTATACTAATATATTGATCTTTGGTTACTCCTTGGTCACCAATTTGGTTTACATTTCTTCAAATTCCCATTTGTACCAAAACGGGACGATTTTCTTCCCAAAGTTTCAAAACTATAGTTTGGACTATATATTGGTTAGAATCCATTCTAAAAGGGTTTTTTTTGCAATATTTAGACTATTATACTAATATATTGATCTTTGGTTACTCCTTGGTCACCAATTTTGTTTACATTTCATCAAATTCCCATTTGTACCAAAACGCGATGATTTTCTTCCAAAAGTTTCAACACTAAAGTTAGGACTATATATTGGTTAGAATCCATTCTAAAGGGGTTCAAAACTATATTTAGACTATTATACTAATATATTGAACTTTGGTTACTCCTTGGTCACCAATTTGGTCTACATTTCTTCAAATTCCCATTTGTACCAAAACGCGACGATTTTCTTCCCAAAGTTTCAACACTAAAGTTAGGACTATATATTGGTTAAAATTCATTCTAAAGGGTTTCAAAGCTATATTTAGACTATTATACTAATATAATGAACTTTGGTTACTCCTTGGTCACCAATTTGGTCTACATTTCTTCAAATTCCCATTTGTACCAAAACGGGACGATTTTCTTTCCAAAGTTTCAAAACTATAGTTTGGACTATATATTGGTTAGAATCCATTCTAAAGGGGTTCAAAGCTATATTTAGACTATTATACTAATATATTGATCTTTGGTTACTCCTTGGTCACCAATTTGGTTTACATTTCATCAAATTCCCATTTGTACCAAAACGCGATGATTTTCGTCCAAAAGTTTCAAAACTATAGTTTGGACTATATATTGGTTAGAATCCATTCTAAAGGGGTTCAAAGCTATATTTAGACTATTATACTAATATATTGATCTTTGGTTACTCCTTGGTCACCAATTTGGTTTACATTTCATCAAATTCCCATTTGTACCAAAACGCGATGATTTTCTTCCAAAAGTTTGAACACTAACGTTAGGACTATATATTGGTTAGAATCCATTCTAAAGGGTTTCAAAGCTATATTTTGACTATTATACTAATATATTGAACTTTGGTTACTCCTTGGTCACCAATTTGGTTTACATTTCATCAAATTCCCATTTGTACCAAAACGCGATGATTTTCTTCCAAAAGTTTGAACACTAACGTTAGGACTATATATTGGTTAGAATCCATTCTAAAGGGTTTCAAAGCTATATTTAGACTATTATACTAATATATTGATCTTTGGTTACTCCTTGGTCACCAATTTGGTTTAAATTTCATCAAATTCCCATTTGTACCAAAACGCGATGATTTTCTTCCAAAAGTTTCAACACTAAAGTTAGGACTATATATTGGTTAGAATCCATTCTAAAGGGTTTCAAAGCTATATTTAGACTATTATACTAATATATTGAACTTTGGTTACTCCTTGGTCACCAATTTGGTCTACATTTCTTCAAATTCCCATTTGTACCAAAACGCGACGATTTTCTTCCCAAAGTTTCAACACTAAAGTTAGGACTATATATTGGTTAAAATTCATTCTAAAGGGTTTCAAAGCTATATTTAGACTATTATACTAATATATTGAACTTTGGTTACTCCTTGGTCACCAATTTGGTCTACATTTCTTCAAATTCCCATTTGTACCAAAACGCGACGATTTTCTTCCCAAAGTTTCAACACTAAAGTTAGGACTATATATTGGTTAAAATTCATTCTAAAGGGTTTCAAAGCTATATTTAGACTATTATACTAATATAATGAACTTTGGTTACTCCTTGGTCACCAATTTGGTCTACATTTCTTCAAATTCCCATTTGTACCAAAACGGGACGATTTTCTTCCCAAAGTTTCAAAACTATAGTTTGGACTATATATTGGTTAGAATCCATTCTAAAAGGGTTTTTTTTGCATTATTTAGACTATTATACTAATATATTGAACTTTGGTTACTTCTTGGTCACCAATTTTGTCTACATTTCTTCAAATTCCCATTTGTACCAAAAATGCGACGATTTTCTTCCAAAAGTTTCAAAACTAAAGTTAGGACTATATATTGGTTAGAATCCATTCTAAAAGGGTTTTTTTTGCATTATTTAGACTATTATACTAATATATTGAACTTTGGTTACTTCTTGGTCACCAAATTTGTCTACATTTCTTCAAATTCCCATTTGTACCAAAAATGCGACGATTTTCTTCCAAAAGTTTCAAAACTAAAATTAGGACTATATATTGGTTATAATCCATTCCAAAGGGGTTCAAAACTATATTTAGACTATTATACTAATATATTGAACTTTGGTTACTCCTTGGTCACCAATTTGGTCTAAATTTCTTCAAATTCCCATTTATACCAAAACGGGACGATTTTCTTCTTTAATTTCAAAACTATAGTTAGGACTATATATTGGTTAGAATCCATTCTAAAGGGGTTCAAAGCTATATTTAAACTATTATACTAATATAATGAACTTTGGTTACTCCTTGGTGACCAATTTGGTCTACATTTCTTCAAATTCCCATTTGTACCAAAACGGGACGATTTTCTTCCCAAAGTTTCAAAACTATAGTTTGGACTATATATTGGTTAGAATCCATTCTAAAGGGGTTCAAAGCTATATTTAGACTATTATACTAATATATTGATCTTTGGTTACTCCTTGGTCACCAATTTGGTTTACATTTCATCAAATTCCCATTTGTACCAAAACGCGATGATTTTCTTCCAAAAGTTTCAACACTAACGTTAGGACTATATATTGGTTAGAATCCATTCTACAGGGTTTCAAAGCTATATTTAGACTATTATACTAATATATTGAACTTTGGTTACTCCTTGGTCACCAATTTGGTCTACATTTCTTCAAATCCTCATTTTTACCAAAACGCGACGATTTTCTTCCCAAAGTTTCAACACTAAAGTTAGGACTATATATTGGTTAAAATTCATTCTAAAGGGTTTCAAAGCTATATTTAGACTATTATACTAATATATTGAACTTTGGTTACTCCTTGGTCACCAATTTGGTCTACATTTCGTCAAATTCCCATTTTTACCAAAACGCGACGATTTTCTTCCCAAAGTTTCAACACTAAAGTTAGGACTATATATTGGTTAAAATTCATTCTAAAGGGTTTCAAAGCTATATTTAGACTATTATACTAATATAATGAACTTTGGTTACTCCTTGGTCACCAATTTGGTCTACATTTCTTCAAATTCCCATTTGTACCAAAACGGGACGAATTTCTTCCCAAAGTTTCAAAACTATAGTTTGGACTATATATTGGTTAGAATCCATTCTAAAGGGGTTCAAAGCTATATTTAGACTATTATACTAATAAATTGATCTTTGGTTACTCCTTGGTCACCAATTTGGTTTACATTTCATCAAATTCCCATTTGTACCAAAACGCGATGATTTTCTTCCAAAAGTTTCAACACTAACGTTAGGACTATATATTGGTTAGAATCCATTCTACAGAGTTTCAAAGCTATATTTAGACTATTATACTAATATATTGAACTTTGGTTACTCCTTGGTCACCAATTTGGTCTACATTTCTTCAAATTCCCATTTTTACCAAAACGCGACGATTTTCTTCCCAAAGTTTCAACACTAAAGTTAGGACTATATATTGGTTAAAATTCATTCTAAAGGGTTTCAAAGCTATATTTAGACTATTATACTAATATATTGAACTTTGGTTACTCCTTGGTCACCAATTTGGTCTACATATCGTCAAATTCCCATTTTAACCAAAACGCGACGATTTTCTTCCCAAAGTTTCAACACTAAAGTTAGGACTATATATTGGTTAAAATTCATTCTAAAGGGTTTCAAAGCTATATTTAGACTATTATACTAATATAATGAACTTTGGTTACTCCTTGGTCACCAATTTGGTCTACATTTCTTCAAATTCCCATTTGTACCAAAACGGGACGAATTTCTTCCCAAAGTTTCAAAACTATAGTTTGGACTATATATTGGTTAGAATCCATTCTAAAAGGGTTTTTTTTGCAATATTTAGACTATTATACTAATATATTGAACTTTGGTTACTTCTTGGTCACCAATTTTGTCTACATTTCTTCAAATTCCCATTTGTACCAAAAACGCGACGATTTTCTTCCAAAAGTTTCAAAACTAAAGTTAGGACTATATATTGGTTAAAATCCATTCCAAAGGGGTTCAAAACTATATTTAGACTATTATACTAATATATTGAACTTTGGTTACTCCTTGGTCACCAATTTGGTCTAAATTTCTTCAAATTCCCATTTATACCAAAACGGGACGATTTTCTTCTTTAATTTCAAAACTATAGTTAGGACTATATATTGGTTAGAATCCATTCTAAAGGGGTTCAAAGCTATATTTAAACTATTATACTAATATAATGAACTTTGGTTACTCCTTGGTGACCAATTTGGTCTACATTTCTTCAAATTCCCATTTGTACCAAAACGGGACGATTTTCTTCCCAAAGTTTCAAAACTATAGTTTGGACTATATATTGGTTAGAATCCATTCTAAAGGGGTTCAAAGCTATATTTAGACTATTATACTAATATATTGATCTTTGGTTACTCCTTGGTCACCAATTTGGTTTACATTTCTTCAAATTCCCATTTGTACCAAAACGGGACGATTTTCTTCCCAAAGTTTCAAAACTATAGTTTGGACTATATATTGGTTAGAATCCATTCTAAAAGGGTTTTTTTTGCAATATTTAGACTATTATACTAATATATTGATCTTTGGTTACTCCTTGGTCACCAATTTGGTTTACATTTCATCAAATTCCCATTTGTACCAAAACGCGATGATTTTCTTCCAAAAGTTTCAACACTAAAGTTAGGACTATATATTGGTTAGAATCCATTCTAAAGGGTTTCAAAGCTATATTTAGACTATTATACTAATATAATGAACTTTGGTTACTCCTTGGTCACCAATTTGGTCTACATTTCTTCAAATTCCCATTTGTACCAAAACGGGACGAATTTCTTCCCAAAGTTTCAAAACTATAGTTTGGACTATATATTGGTTAGAATCCATTCTAAAGGGGTTCAAAGCTATATTTAGACTATTATACTAATAAATTGATCTTTGGTTACTCCTTGGTCACCAATTTGGTTTACATTTCATCAAATTCCCATTTGTACCAAAACGCGATGATTTTCTTCCAAAAGTTTCAACACTAACGTTAGGACTATATATTGGTTAGAATCCATTCTACAGAGTTTCAAAGCTATATTTAGACTATTATACTAATATATTGAACTTTGGTTACTCCTTGGTCACCAATTTGGTCTACATTTCTTCAAATTCCCATTTTTACCAAAACGCGACGATTTTCTTCCCAAAGTTTCAACACTAAAGTTAGGACTATATATTGGTTAAAATTCATTCTAAAGGGTTTCAAAGCTATATTTAGACTATTATACTAATATATTGAACTTTGGTTACTCCTTGGTCACCAATTTGGTCTACATATCGTCAAATTCCCATTTTTACCAAAACGCGACGATTTTCTTCCCAAAGTTTCAACACTAAAGTTAGGACTATATATTGGTTAAAATTCATTCTAAAGGGTTTCAAAGCTATATTTAGACTATTATACTAATATAATGAACTTTGGTTACTCCTTGGTCACCAATTTGGTCTACATTTCTTCAAATTCCCATTTGTACCAAAACGGGACGAATTTCTTCCCAAAGTTTCAAAACTATAGTTTGGACTATATATTGGTTAGAATCCATTCTAAAAGGGTTTTTTTTGCAATATTTAGACTATTATACTAATATATTGAACTTTGGTTACTTCTTGGTCACCAATTTTGTCTACATTTCTTCAAATTCCCATTTGTACCAAAAACGCGACGATTTTCTTCCAAAAGTTTCAAAACTAAAGTTAGGACTATATATTGGTTAAAATCCATTCCAAAGGGGTTCAAAACTATATTTAGACTATTATACTAATATATTGAACTTTGGTTACTCCTTGGTCACTAATTTGGTCTAAATTTCTTCAAATTCCCATTTATACCAAAACGGGACGATTTTCTTCTTTAATTTCAAAACTATAGTTAGGACTATATATTGGTTAGAATCCATTCTAAAGGGGTTCAAAGCTATATTTAAACTATTATACTAATATAATGAACTTTGGTTACTCCTTGGTGACCAATTTGGTCTACATTTCTTCAAATTCCCATTTGTACCAAAACGGGACGATTTTCTTCCCAAAGTTTCAAAACTATAGTTTGGACTATATATTGGTTAGAATCCATTCTAAAGGGGTTCAAAGCTATATTTAGACTATTATACTAATATATTGATCTTTGGTTACTCCTTGGTCACCAATTTGGTTTACATTTCTTCAAATTCCCATTTGTACCAAAACGGGACGATTTTCTTCCCAAAGTTTCAAAACTATAGTTTGGACTATATATTGGTTAGAATCCATTCTAAAAGGGTTTTTTTTGCAATATTTAGACTATTATACTAATATATTGATCTTTGGTTACTCCTTGGTCACCAATTTGGTTTACATTTCATCAAATTCCCATTTGTACCAAAACGCGATGATTTTCTTCCAAAAGTTTCAACACTAAAGTTAGGACTATATATTGGTTAGAATCCATTCTAAAGGGTTTCAAAGCTATATTTAGACTATTATACTAATATATTGAACTTTGGTTACTCCTTGGTCACCAATTTGGTCTACATTTCTTCAAATTCCCATTTGTACCAAAACGCGACGATTTTCTTCCCAAAGTTTCAACACTAAAGTTAGGACTATATATTGGTTAAAATTCATTCTAAAGGGTTTCAAAGCTATATTTAGACTATTATACTAATATAATGAACTTTGGTTACTCCTTGGTCACCAATTTGGTCTACATTTCTTCAAATTCCCATTTGTACCAAAACGGGACGATTTTCTTTCCAAAGTTTCAAAACTATAGTTTGGACTATATATTGGTTAGAATCCATTCTAAAGGGGTTCAAAGCTATATTTAGACTATTATACTAATATATTGATCTTTGGTTACTCCTTGGTCACCAATTTGGTTTACATTTCATCAAATTCCCATTTGTACCAAAACGCGATGATTTTCTTCCAAAAGTTTCAAAACTATAGTTTGGACTATATATTGGTTAGAATCCATTCTAAAGGGGTTCAAAGCTATATTTAGACTATTATACTAATATATTGATCTTTGGTTACTCCTTGGTCACCAATTTGGTTTACATTTCATCAAATTCCCATATTTACCAAAACGCGATGATTTTCTTCCAAAAGTTTGAACACTAACGTTAGGACTATATATTGGTTAGAATCCATTCTAAAGGGTTTAAAAGCTATATTTTGACTATTATACTAATATATTGAACTTTGGTTACTCCTTGGTCACCAATTTGGTTTACATTTCATCAAATTCCCATTTGTACCAAAACGCGATGATTTTCTTCCAAAAGTTTGAACACTAACGTTAGGACTATATATTGGTTAGAATCCATTCTAAAGGGGTTCAAAACTATATTTAGACTATTATACTAATATATTGATCTTTGGTTACTCCTTGGTCACCAATTTGGTTTACATTTCATCAAATTCCCATTTGTACCAAAACGCGATGATTTTCTTCCCAAAGTTTGAAAACTATAGTTTGGACTATATATTGGTTAGAATCCATTCTAAAGGGGTTCAAAGCTTTATTTAGACTATTATACTAATATATTGATCTTTGATTACTCCTTGGTCACCAATTTGGTTTACATTTCATCAAATTCCCATTTGTACCAAAACGCGATGATTTTCTTCCAAAAGTTTCAACACTAACGTTAGGACTATATATTGGTTAGAATCCATTCTACAGGGTTTCAAAGCTATATTTAGACTATTATACTAATATATTGAACTTTGGTTACTCCTTGGTCACCAATTTGGTCTACATTTCTTCAAATTCCCATTTTTACCAAAACGCGACGATTTTCTTCCCAAAGTTTCAACACTAAAGTTAGGACTATATATTGGTTAAAATTCATTCTAAAGGGTTTCAAAGCTATATTTAGACTATTATACTAATATATTGAACTTTTGTTACTTCTTGGTCACCAATTTTGTCTACATTTCTTCAAATTTCCATTTGTACCAAAAATGCGACGATTTTCTTCCAAAAGTTTCAAAACTAAAGTTAGGACTATATATTGGTTAAAATCCATTCCAAAGGGGTTCAAAACTATATTTAGACTATTATACTAATATATTGAACTTTGGTTACTCCTTGGTCACCAATTTGGTCTAAATTTCTTCAAATTCCCATTTATACCAAAACGGGACGATTTTCTTCTTTAATTTCAAAACTATAGTTAGGACTATATATTGGTTAGAATCCATTCTAAAGGGGTTCAAAGCTATATTTAAACTATTATACTAATATAATGAACTTTGGTTACTCCTTGGTGACCAATTTGGTCTACATTTCTTCAAATTCCCATTTGTACCAAAACGGGACGATTTTCTTCCCAAAGTTTCAAAACTATAGTTTGGACTATATATTGGTTAGAATCCATTCTAAAGGGGTTCAAAGCTATATTTAGACTATTATACTAATATATTGATCTTTGGTTACTCCTTGGTCACCAATTTGGTTTACATTTCATCAAATTCCCATTTGTACCAAAACGCGATGATTTTCTTCCCAAAGTTTCAAAACTATAGTTTGGACTATATATTGGTTAGAATCCATTCTAAAGGGGTGCAAAGCTATATTTAGACTATTATACTAATATATTGATCTTTGGTTACTCCTTGGTCACCAATTTGGTTTACATTTCATCAAATTCCCATTTGTACCAAAACGCGATGATTTTCTTCCAAAAGTTTCAACACTAACGTTAGGACTATATATTGGTTAGAATCCATTCTACAGGGTTTCAAAGCTATATTTAGACTATTATACTAATATATTGAACTTTGGTTACTCCTTGGTCACCAATTTGGTCTACATTTCTTCAAATTCCCATTTTTACCAAAACGCGACGATTTTCTTCCCAAAGTTTCAACACTAAAGTTAGGAGTATATATTGGTTAAAATTCATTCTAAAGGGTTTCAAAGCTATATTTAGACTATTATACTAATATAATGAACTTTGGTTACTCCTTGGTCACCAATTTGGTCTACATTTCTTCAAATTCCCATTTGTACCAAAACGGGACGAATTTCTTCCCAAAGTTTCAAAACTATAGTTTGGACTATATATTGGTTAGAATCCATTCTAAAAGGGTTTTTTTTGCAATATTTAGACTATTATACTAATATATTGAACTTTGGTTACTTCTTGGTCACCAATTTTGTCTACATTTCTTCAAATTCCCATTTGTACCAAAAATGCGACGATTTTCTTCCCAAAGTTTCAAAACTAAAGTTAGGACTATATATTGGTTAAAATCCATTCCTAAGGGGTTCAAAACTATATTTAGACTATTATACTAATATATTGAACTTTGGTTACTCCTTGGTCACCAATTTGGTCTAAATTTCATCAAATTCCCATTTGTACCAAAACGCGATGATTTTCTTCCAAAAGTTTCAAAACTATAGTTTGGACTATATATTGGTTAGAATCCATTCTAAAGGGGTTCAAAGCTATATTTAGACTATTATACTAATATATATATCTTTGGTTACTCCTTGGTCACCAATTTGGTTTACATTTCATCAAATTCCCATTTGTACCAAAACGCGATGATTTTCTTCCAAAAGTTTCAACACTAACGTTAGGACTATATATTGGTTAGAATCCATTCTACAGGGTTTCAAAGCTATATTTAGACTATTATACTAATATATTGAACTTTGGTTACTCCTTGGTCACCAATTTGGTCTACATTTCGTCAAATTCCCATTTTTACCAAAACGCGACGATTTTCTTCCCAAAGTTTCAACACTAAAGTTAGGACTATATATTGGTTAAAATTCATTCTAAAGGGTTTCAAAGCTATATTTAGACTATTATACTAATATATTGAACTTTGGTTACTCCTTGGTCACCAATTTGGTCTACATTTCTTCAAATTCCCATTTTTACCAAAACGCGACGATTTTCTTCCCAAAGTTTCAACACTAAAGTTAGGAGTATATATTGGTTAAAATTCATTCTAAAGGGTTTCAAAGCTATATTTAGACTATTATACTAATATAATGAACTTTGGTTACTCCTTGGTCACCAATATGGTCTACATTTCTTCAAATTCCCATTTGTACCAAAACGGGACGAATTTCTTCCCAAAGTTTCAAAACTATAGTTTGGACTATATATTGGTTAGAATCCATTCTAAAAGGGTTTTTTTTGCAATATTTAGACTATTATACTAATATATTGAACTTTGGTTACTTCTTGGTCACCAATTTTGTCTACATTTCTTCAAATTCCCATTTGTACCAAAAATGCGACGATTTTCTTCCCAAAGTTTCAAAACTAAAGTTAGGACTATATATTGGTTAAAATCCATTCCAAAGGGGTTCAAAACTATATTTAGACTATTATACTAATATATTGAACTTTGGTTACTCCTTGGTCACCAATTTGGTCTAAATTTCTTCAAATTCCCATTTATACCAAAACGGGACGATTTTCTTCTTTAATTTCAAAACTATAGTTAGGACTATATATTGGTTAGAATCCATTCTAAAGGGGTTCAAAGCTATATTTAAACTATTATACTAATATAATGAACTTTGGTTACTCCTTGGTGACCAATTTGGTCTACATTTCTTCAAATTCCCATTTGTACCAAAACGGGACGATTTTCTTCCCAAAGTTTCAAAACTATAGTTTGGACTATATATTGGTTAGAATCCATTCTAAAGGGGTTCAAAACTATATTTAGACTATTATACTAATATATTGAACTTTGGTTACTCCTTGGTCACCAATTTGGTCTAAATTTCTTCAAATTCCCATTTATACCAAAACGGGACGATTTTCTTCTTTAATTTCAAAACTATAGTTAGGACTATATATTGGTTAGAATCCATTCTAAAGGGGTTCAAAGCTATATTTAAACTATTATACTAATATAATGAACTTTGGTTACTCCTTGGTGACCAATTTGGTCTACATTTCTTCAAATTCCCATTTGTACCAAAACGGGATGATTTTCTTCCCAAAGTTTCAAAACTATAGTTTGGACTATATATTGGTTAGAATCCATTCTAAAGGGGTTCAAAGCTATATTTAGACTATTATACTAATATATTGATCTTTGGTTACTCCTTGGTCACCAGTTTGGTTTACATTTCATCAAATTCCCATTTGTACCAAAACGCGATGATTTTCTTCCAAAAGTTTCAAAACTATAGTTTGGACTATATATTGGTTAGAATCCATTCTAAAGGGGTTCAAAGCTATATTTAGACTATTATACTAATATATATATCTTTGGTTACTCCTTGGTCACCAATTTGGTTTACATTTCATCAAATTCCCATTTGTACCAAAACGCGATGATTTTCTTCCAAAAGTTTCAACACTAACGTTAGGACTATATATTGGTTAGAATCCATTCTACAGGGTTTCAAAGCTATATTTAGACTATTATACTAATATATTGAACTTTGGTTACTCCTTGGTCACCAATTTGGTCTACATTTCGTCAAATTCCCATTTTTACCAAAACGCGACGATTTTCTTCCCAAAGTTTCAACACTAAAGTTAGGACTATATATTGGTTAAAATTCATTCTAAAGGGTTTCAAAGCTATATTTAGACTATTATACTAATATAATGAACTTTGGTTACTCCTTGGTCACCAATTTGGTCTACATTTCTTCAAATTCCCATTTGTACCAAAACGGGACGAATTTCTTCCCAAAGTTTCAACACTAAAGTTAGGACTATATATTGGTTAAAATTCATTCTAAAGGGTTTCAAAGCTATATTTAGACTATTATACTAATATATTGAACTTTGGTTACTTCTTGGTCACCAATTTTGTCTACATTTCTTCAAATTTCCATTTGTACCAAAAATGCGACGATTTTCTTCCAAAAGTTTCAAAACTAAAGTTAGGACTATATATTGGTTAAAATCCATTCCAAAGGGGTTCAAAACTATATTTAGACTATTATACTAATATATTGAACTTTGGTTACTCCTTGGTCACCAATTTGGTCTAAATTTCTTCAAATTCCCATTTATACCAAAACGGGACGATTTTCTTCTTTAATTTCAAAACTATAGTTAGGACTATATATTGGTTAGAATCCATTCTAAAGGGGTTCAAAGCTATATTTAAACTATTATACTAATATAATGAACTTTGGTTACTCCTTGGTGACCAATTTGGTCTACATTTCTTCAAATTCCCATTTGTACCAAAACGGGACGATTTTCTTCCCAAAGTTTCAAAACTATAGTTTGGACTATATATTGGTTAGAATCCATTCTAAAGGGTTTCAAAGCTATATTTAGACTATTATACTAATATATTGATCTTTGGTTACTCCTTGGTCACCAATTTGGTTTACATTTCATCAAATTCCCATTTGTACCAAAACGCGATGATTTTCTTCCCAAAGTTTCAAAACTATAGTTAGGACTATATATTGGTTAGAATCCATTCTAAAGGGGTTCAAAGCTATATTTAGACTATTATACTAATATATTGATCTTTGGTTACTCCTTGGTCACCAATTTGGTTTACATTTCATCAAATTCCCATTTGTACCAAAACGCGATGATTTTCTTCCAAAAGTTTCAACACTAACGTTAGGACTATATATTGGTTAGAATCCATTCTACAGGGTTTCAAAGCTATATTTAGACTATTATACTAATATATTGAACTTTGGTTACTCCTTGGTCACCAATTTGGTCTACATTTCTTCAAATTCCCATTTTTACCAAAACGCGACGATTTTCTTCCCAAAGTTTCAACACTAAAGTTAGGAGTATATATTGGTTAAAATTCATTCTAAAGGGTTTCAAAGCTATATTTAGACTATTATACTAATATAATGAACTTTGGTTACTCCTTGGTCACCAATTTGGTCTACATTTCTTCAAATTCCCATTTGTACCAAAACGGGACGAATTTCTTCCCAAAGTTTCAAAACTATAGTTTGGACTATATATTGGTTAGAATCCATTCTAAAAGGGTTTTTTTTGCAATATTTAGACTATTATACTAATATATTGAACTTTGGTTACTTCTTGGTCACCAATTTTGTCTACATTTCTTCAAATTCCCATTTGTACCAAAAATGCGACGATTTTCTTCCCAAAGTTTCAAAACTAAAGTTAGGACTATATATTGGTTAAAATCCATTCCAAAGGGGTTCAAAACTATATTTAGACTATTATACTAATATATTGAACTTTGGTTACTCCTTGGTCACCAATTTGGTCTAAATTTCTTCAAATTCCCATTTATACCAAAACGGGACGATTTTCTTCTTTAATTTCAAAACTATAGTTAGGACTATATATTGGTTAGAATCCATTCTAAAGGGGTTCAAAGCTATATTTAAACTATTATACTAATATAATGAACTTTGGTTACTCCTTGGTGACCAATTTGGTCTACATTTCTTCAAATTCCCATTTGTACCAAATCGGGACGATTTTCTTCCCAAAGTTTCAAAACTATAGTTTGGACTATATATTGGTTAGAATCCATTCTAAAGGGGTTCAAAACTATATTTAGACTATTATACTAATATATTGAACTTTGGTTACTCCTTGGTCACCAATTTGGTCTAAATTTCTTCAAATTCCCATTTATACCAAAACGGGACGATTTTCTTCTTTAATTTCAAAACTATAGTTAGGACTATATATTGGTTAGAATCCATTCTAAAGGGGTTCAAAGCTATATTTAAACTATTATACTAATATAATGAACTTTGGTTACTCCTTGGTGACCAATTTGGTCTACATTTCTTCAAATTCCCATTTGTACCAAAACGGGATGATTTTCTTCCCAAAGTTTCAAAACTATAGTTTGGACTATATATTGGTTAGAGTCCATTCTAAAGGGGTTCAAAGCTATATTTAGACTATTATACTAATATATTGATCTTTGGTTACTCCTTGGTCACCAATTTGGTTTACATTTCATCAAATTCCCATTTGTACCAAAACGCGATGATTTTCTTCCAAAAGTTTCAACACTAACGTTAGGACTATATATTGGTTAGAATCCATTCTACAGGGTTTCAAAGCTATATTTAGACTATTATACTAATATATTGAACTTTGGTTACTCCTTGGTCACCAATTTGGTCTACATTTCGTCAAATTCCCATTTTTACCAAAACGCGACGATTTTCTTCCCAAATTTCAAAACTCTAGTTAGGACTATATATTGGTTAGAATCCATTCTAAAGGGGTTCAAAGCTATATTTAGACTATTTACTAATATATTGAACTTTGGTTATTCCTTGGTCACCAATTTGGTCTACATTTCTTCAAATTCCCATTTGTACCAAAACGGGACGATTTTCTTCTTAAAGTTTCAAAACTACAGTTAGGACTATATATTGGTTAGAATCCATTCTAAAGGGATTCAAAGCTATATTTAGACTATTATACTAATATATTGAACTTTGGTTACTTCTTGGTCACCAATTTGGTCTACATTTCTTCAAATTCCCATTTGTACCAAAACGCCACGATTTTCTTCCTAAACTTTCAACACTAAAGTTAGGACTATTTATTGGTTAAAATTCATTCTAAAGGGGTTCTAAGCTATATTTAGACTATTATACTAATATAATGAACTTTGGTTACTCCTTGGTCACCAATTTGGTCTACATTTCTTCAAATTCCCATTTGTACCAGAACGGGACGATTTTCTTCCCGAAGTTTCAAAACTATAGTTAGGACTATATATTGGTTAGAATCCATTCTAAAGGGGTTCAAAGCTATATTTAGACTATTATACTAATATAATGAACTTTGGTTACTCCTTGGTCACCAATTTGGTCTACATTTCTTCAAATTCCCATTTGTACCAAAACAGGACGATTTTCTTCCCAAAGTTTCAAAACTATAGTTTGGACTATATATTGGTTAGAATCCATTCTAAAGGGGTTCAAAGCTATATTTAGACTATTATACTAATATATTGATCTTTGGTTACTCCTTGGTCACCAATTTGGTCTAAATTTCTTCAAATTCGCATTTATACCAAAACGGGACGATTTTCTTCTTTAACTTCAAAACTATAGTTAGGACTATATATTGGTTAGAATCCATTCTAAAGGGGTTCAAAGCTATATTTAAACTATTATACTAATATAATGAACTTTGGTTACTCCTTGGTGACCAATTTGGTCTACATTTCTTCAAATTCCCATTTGTACCAAAACGGGACGATTTTCTTCCAAAAGTTTCAACACTAAAGTTAGGACTATATATATTGGTTAGAATCCATTCTAAAGGGTTTCAAAGCTATATTTAGACTATTATACTAATATATTGAACTTTGGTTACTCCTTGGTCACCAATTTGGTCTACATTTCTTCAAATTCCCATTTATACCAAAACGGGACGATTTTCTTCCCAAATTTCAAAACTATAGTTAGGACTATATATTGGTTAGAATCCATTCTAAAAGGGTTTTTTTTGCAATATTTAGACTATTATACTAATATATTGAACTTTGGTTACTTCTTGGTCACCAATTTTGTCTACATTTCTTCAAATTCCCATTTGTACCAAAAATGCGACGATTTTCTTCCAAAAGTTTCAAAACTAAAGTTAGGACTATATATTGGTTAAAATCCATTCCAAAGGGGTTCAAAACTATATTTAGACTATTATACTAATATATTGAACTTTGGTTACTCCTTGGTCACCAATTTGGTCTAAATTTCTTCAAATTCCCATTTATACCAAAACGGGACGATTTTCTTCTTTAATTTCAAAACTATAGTTAGGACTATATATTGGTTAGAATCCATTCTAAAGGGGTTCAAAGCTATATTTAAACTATTATACTAATATAATGAACTTTGGTTACTCCTTGGTGACCAATTTGGTCTACATTTCTTCAAATTCCCATTTGTACCAAAACGGGACGATTTTCTTCCCAAAGTTTCAAAACTATAGTTTGGACTATATATTGGTTAGAATCCATTCTAAAGGGGTTCAAAGCTATATTTAGACTATTATACTAATATATTGATCTTTGGTTACTCCTTGGTCACCAATTTGGTTTACATTTCTTCAAATTCCCATTTGTACCAAAACGGGACGATTTTCTTCCCAAAGTTTCAAAACTATAGTTTGGACTATATATTGGTTAGAATCCATTCTAAAAGGGTTTTTTTTGCAATATTTAGACTATTATACTAATATATTGATCTTTGGTTACTCCTTGGTCACCAATTTGGTTTACATTTCATCAAATTCCCATTTGTACCAAAACGCGATGATTTTCTTCCAAAAGTTTCAACACTAACGTTAGGACTATATATTGGTTAGAATCCATTCTACAGGGTTTCAAAGCTATATTTAGACTATTATACTAATATATTGAACTTTGGTTACTCCTTGGTCACCAATTTAATCTACATTTCTTCAAATTCCCATTTTTACCAAAACGCGACGATTTTCTTCCCAAAGTTTCAACACTAAAGTTAGGACTATATATTGGTTAAAATTCATTCTAAAGGGTTTCAAAGCTATATTTAGACTATTATACTAATATAATGAACTTTGGTTACTCCTTGGTGACCAATTTGGTCTACATTTCTTCAAATTCCCATTTGTACCAAAACGGGACGATTTTCTTCCCAAAGTTTCAAAACTATAGTTTGGACTATATATTGGTTAGAATCCATTCTAAAGGGGTTCAAAGCTATATTTAGACTATTATACTAATATATTGATCTTTGGTTACTCCTTGGTCACCAATTTGGTTTACATTTCATCAAATTCCCATTTGTACCAAAACGCGATGATTTTCTTCCAAAAGTTTCAAAACTATAGTTTGGACTATATATTGGTTAGAATCCATTCTAAAGGGGTTCAAAGCTATATTTAGACTATTATACTAATATATTAAACTTTGGTTACTCCTTGGTCACAAATTTGGTCTACATTTCTTCAAATTCCCATTTGTACCAAAACGCGACGATTTTCTTCCAAAAGTTTCAAAACTAAAGTTAGGACTATATATTGGTTAGAATCCATTCTAAAGGGTTTCAAAGCTATATTTAGACTATTATACTAATATATTGAACTTTGGTTACTCCTTGGTCACCAATTTGGTCTACATTTCTTCAAATTCCCATTTGTACCAAAACGCGACGATTTTCTTCCCAAAGTTTCAACACTAAAGTTAGGACTATATATTGGTTAAAATTCATTCTAAAGGGTTTCAACGCTATATTTAGACTATTATTCTAATATAATGAACTTTGGTTACTCCTTGGTCACCAATTTGGTCTACATTTCTTCAAATTCCCATTTGTACCAAAACGGGACGATTTTCTTCCCAAAGTTTCAAAACTATAGTTTGGACTATATATTGGTTAGAATCCATTCTAAAAGGGTTTTTTTTGCAATATTTAGACTATTATACTAATATATTGAAGTTTGGTTACTTCTTGGTCACCAATTTTGTCTACATTTCTTCAAATTCCCATTTGTACCAAAAATGCGACGATTTTCTTCCAAAAGTTTCAAAACTAAAGTTAGGACTATATATTGCTTATAATCCATTCCAAAGGGGTTCAAAACTATATTTAGACTATTATACTAATATATTGAACTTTGGTTACTCCTTGGTCACCAATTTGGTCTACATTTCTTCAAATTCCCATTTATACCAAAACGGGACGATTTTCTTCCCAAATTTCAAAACTATAGTTAGGACTATATATTGGTTAGAATCCATTCTAAAGGAGTTCAAAGCTATATTTAGACTATTATACTAATATATTGATCTTTGGTTACTCCTTGGTCACCAATTTGGTCTACATTTCTTCAAATTCCCATTTATACCAAAACGGGACGATTTTCTTCCCAAATTTCAAAACTATAGTTAGGACTATATATTGGTTAGAATCCATTCTAAAGGGGTTCAAAGCTATATTTAAACTATTATACTAATATAATGAACTTTGGTTACTCCTTGGTGACCAATTTGGTCTACATTTCTTCAAATTCCCATTTGTACCAAAACGGGACGATTTTCTTCCAAAAGTTTCAACACTAAAGTTAGGACTATATATATTGGTTAGAATCCATTCTAAAGGGTTTCAAAGCTATATTTAGACTATTATACTAATATATTGAACTTTGGTTACTCCTTGGTCACCAATTTGGTCTACATTTCTTCAAATTCCCATTTATACCAAAACGGGACGATTTTCTTCCCAAATTTCAAAACTATAGTTAGGACTATATATTGGTTAGAATCCATTCTAAAAGGGTTTTTTTTGCAATATTTAGACTATTATACTAATATATTGAACTTTGGTTACTTCTTGGTCACCAATTTTGTCTACATTTCTTCAAATTCCCATTTGTACCAAAAATGCGACGATTTTCTTCCAAAAGTTTCAAAACTAAAGTTAGGACTATATATTGGTTAAAATCCATTCCAAAGGGGTTCAAAACTATATTTAGACTATTATACTAATATATTGAACTTTGGTTACTCCTTGGTCACCAATTTGGTCTAAATTTCTTCAAATTCCCATTTATACCAAAACGGGACGATTTTCTTCTTTAATTTCAAAACTATAGTTAGGACTATATATTGGTTAGAATCCATTCTAAAGGGGTTCAAAGCTATATTTAAACTATTATACTAATATAATGAACTTTGGTTACTCCTTGGTGACCAATTTGGTCTACATTTCTTCAAATTCCCATTTGTACCAAAACGGGACGATTTTCTTCCCAAAGTTTCAAAACTATAGTTTGGACTATATATTGGTTAGAATCCATTCTAAAGGGGTTCAAAGCTATATTTAGACTATTATACTAATATATTGATCTTTGGTTACTCCTTGGTCACCAATTTGGTTTACATTTCATCATATTCCCATTTGTACCAAAACGCGATGATTTTCTTCCCAAAGTTTCAAAACTATAGTTTGGACTATATATTGGTTAGAATCCATTCTAAAGGGGTTCAAAGCTATATTTAGACTATTATACTAATATATTGATCTTTGGTTACTCCTTGGTCACCAATTTGGTTTACATTTCATCAAATTCCCATTTGTACCAAAACGCGATGATTTTCTTCCAAAAGTTTCAACACTAACGTTAGGACTATATATTGGTTAGAATCCATTCTACAGGGTTTCAAAGCTATATTTAGACTATTATACTAATATATTGAACTTTGGTTACTCCTTGGTCACCAATTTAATCTACATTTCTTCAAATTCCCATTTTTACCAAAACGCGACGATTTTCTTCCCAAAGTTTCAACACTAAAGTTAGGACTATATATTGGTTAAAATTCATTCTAAAGGGTTTCAAAGCTATATTTAGACTATTATACTAATATAATGAACTTTGGTTACTCCTTGGTGACCAATTTGGTCTACATTTCTTCAAATTCCCATTTGTACCAAAACGGGACGATTTTCTTCCCAAAGTTTCAAAACTATAGTTTGGACTATATATTGGTTAGAATCCATTCTAAAGGGGTTCAAAGCTATATTTAGACTATTATACTAATATATTGATCTTTGGTTACTCCTTGGTCACCAATTTGGTTTACATTTCATCAAATTCCCATTTGTACCAAAACGCGATGATTTTCTTCCAAAAGTTTCAAAACTATAGTTTGGACTATATATTGGTTAGAATCCATTCTAAAGGGGTTCAAAGCTATATTTAGACTATTATACTAATATATTAAACTTTGGTTACTCCTTGGTCACAAATTTGGTCTACATTTCTTCAAATTCCCATTTGTACCAAAACGCGACGATTTTCTTCCAAAAGTTTCAAAACTAAAGTTAGGACTATATATTGGTTAGAATCCATTCTAAAGGGTTTCAAAGCTATATTTAGACTATTATACTAATATATTGAACTTTGGTTACTCCTTGGTCACCAATTTGGTCTACATTTCTTCAAATTCCCATTTGTACCAAAACGCGACGATTTTCTTCCCAAAGTTTCAACACTAAAGTTAGGACTATATATTGGTTAAAATTCATTCTAAAGGGTTTCAACGCTATATTTAGACTATTATTCTAATATAATGAACTTTGGTTACTCCTTGGTCACCAATTTGGTCTACATTTCTTCAAATTCCCATTTGTACCAAAACGGGACGATTTTCTTCCCAAAGTTTCAAAACTATAGTTTGGACTATATATTGGTTAGAATCCATTCTAAAAGGGTTTTTTTTGCAATATTTAGACTATTATACTAATATATTGAAGTTTGGTTACTTCTTGGTCACCAATTTTGTCTACATTTCTTCAAATTCCCATTTGTACCAAAAATGCGACGATTTTCTTCCAAAAGTTTCAAAACTAAAGTTAGGACTATATATTGCTTATAATCCATTCCAAAGGGGTTCAAAACTATATTTAGACTATTATACTAATATATTGAACTTTGGTTACTCCTTGGTCACCAATTTGGTCTACATTTCTTCAAATTCCCATTTATACCAAAACGGGACGATTTTCTTCCCAAATTTCAAAACTATAGTTAGGACTATATATTGGTTAGAATCCATTCTAAAGGAGTTCAAAGCTATATTTAGACTATTATACTAATATATTGATCTTTGGTTACTCCTTGGTCACCAATTTGGTCTACATTTCTTCAAATTCCCATTTATACCAAAACGGGACGATTTTCTTCCCAAATTTCAAAACTCTAGTTAGGACTATATATTGGTTAGAATCCATTCTAAAGGGGTTCAAAGCTATATTTAGACTATTTACTAATATATTGAACTTTGGTTATTCCTTGGTCACCAATTTGGTCTACATTTCTTCAAATTCCCATTTGTACCAAAACGGGACGATTTTCTTCTTAAAGTTTCAAAACTACAGTTAGGACTATATATTGGTTAGAATCCATTCTAAAGGGATTCAAAGCTATATTTAGACTATTATACTAATATATTGAACTTTGGTTACTTCTTGGTCACCAATTTGGTCTACATTTCTTCAAATTCCCATTTGTACCAAAACAGGACGATTTTCTTCCCAAAGTTTCAAAACTATAGTTTGGACTATATATTGGTTAGAATCCATTCTAAAGGGGTTCAAAGCTATATTTAGACTATTATACTAATATATTGATCTTTGGTTACTCCTTGGTCACCAATTTGGTCTAAATTTCTTCAAATTCGCATTTATACCAAAACGGGACGATTTTCTTCTTTAACTTCAAAACTATAGTTAGGACTATATATTGGTTAGAATCCATTCTAAAGGGGTTCAAAGCTATATTTAAACTATTATACTAATATAATGAACTTTGGTTACTCCTTGGTGACCAATTTGGTCTACATTTCTTCAAATTCCCATTTGTACCAAAACGGGACGATTTTCTTCCAAAAGTTTCAACACTAAAGTTAGGACTATATATATTGGTTAGAATCCATTCTAAAGGGTTTCAAAGCTATATTTAGACTATTATACTAATATATTGAACTTTGGTTACTCCTTGGTCACCAATTTGGTCTACATTTCTTCAAATTCCCATTTATACCAAAACGGGACGATTTTCTTCCCAAATTTCAAAACTATAGTTAGGACTATATATTGGTTAGAATCCATTCTAAAAGGGTTTTTTTTGCAATATTTAGACTATTATACTAATATATTGAACTTTGGTTACTTCTTGGTCACCAATTTTGTCTACATTTCTTCAAATTCCCATTTGTACCAAAAATGCGACGATTTTCTTCCAAAAGTTTCAAAACTAAAGTTAGGACTATATATTGGTTAAAATCCATTCCAAAGGGGTTCAAAACTATATTTAGACTATTATACTAATATATTGAACTTTGGTTACTCCTTGGTCACCAATTTGGTCTAAATTTCTTCAAATTCCCATTTATACCAAAACGGGACGATTTTCTTCTTTAATTTCAAAACTATAGTTAGGACTATATATTGGTTAGAATCCATTCTAAAGGGGTTCAAAGCTATATTTAAACTATTATACTAATATAATGAACTTTGGTTACTCCTTGGTGACCAATTTGGTCTACATTTCTTCAAATTCCCATTTGTACCAAAACGGGACGATTTTCTTCCCAAAGTTTCAAAACTATAGTTTGGACTATATATTGGTTAGAATCCATTCTAAAGGGGTTCAAAGCTATATTTAGACTATTATACTAATATATTGATCTTTGGTTACTCCTTGGTCACCAATTTGGTTTACATTTCATCAAATTCCCATTTGTACCAAAACGCGATGATTTTCTTCCCAAAGTTTCAAAACTATAGTTTGGACTATATATTGGTTAGAATCCATTCTAAAGGGGTTCAAAGCTATATTTAGACTATTATACTAATATATTGATCTTTGGTTACTCCTTGGTCACCAATTTGGTTTACATTTCATCAAATTCCCATTTGTACCAAAACGCGATGATTTTCTTCCAAAAGTTTCAACACTAACGTTAGGACTATATATTGGTTAGAATCCATTCTACAGGGTTTCAAAGCTATATTTAGACTATTATACTAATATATTGAACTTTGGTTACTCCTTGGTCACCAATTTAATCTACATTTCTTCAAATTCCCATTTTTACCAAAACGCGACGATTTTCTTCCCAAAGTTTCAACACTAAAGTTAGGACTATATATTGGTTAAAATTCATTCTAAAGGGTTTCAAAGCTATATTTAGACTATTATACTAATATAATGAACTTTGGTTACTCCTTGGTGACCAATTTGGTCTACATTTCTTCAAATTCCCATTTGTACCAAAACGGGACGATTTTCTTCCCAAAGTTTCAAAACTATAGTTTGGACTATATATTGGTTAGAATCCATTCTAAAGGGGTTCAAAGCTATATTTAGACTATTATACTAATATATTGATCTTTGGTTACTCCTTGGTCACCAATTTGGTTTACATTTCATCAAATTCCCATTTGTACCAAAACGCGATGATTTTCTTCCAAAAGTTTCAAAACTATAGTTTGGACTATATATTGGTTAGAATCCATTCTAAAGGGGTTCAAAGCTATATTTAGACTATTATACTAATATATTAAACTTTGGTTACTCCTTGGTCACAAATTTGGTCTACATTTCTTCAAATTCCCATTTGTACCAAAACGCGACGATTTTCTTCCAAAAGTTTCAAAACTAAAGTTAGGACTATATATTGGTTAGAATCCATTCTAAAGGGTTTCAAAGCTATATTTAGACTATTATACTAATATATTGAACTTTGGTTACTCCTTGGTCACCAATTTGGTCTACATTTCTTCAAATTCCCATTTGTACCAAAACGCGACGATTTTCTTCCCAAAGTTTCAACACTAAAGTTAGGACTATATATTGGTTAAAATTCATTCTAAAGGGTTTCAACGCTATATTTAGACTATTATTCTAATATAATGAACTTTGGTTACTCCTTGGTCACCAATTTGGTCTACATTTCTTCAAATTCCCATTTGTACCAAAACGGGACGATTTTCTTCCCAAAGTTTCAAAACTATAGTTTGGACTATATATTGGTTAGAATCCATTCTAAAAGGGTTTTTTTTGCAATATTTAGACTATTATACTAATATATTGAAGTTTGGTTACTTCTTGGTCACCAATTTTGTCTACATTTCTTCAAATTCCCATTTGTACCAAAAATGCGACGATTTTCTTCCAAAAGTTTCAAAACTAAAGTTAGGACTATATATTGCTTATAATCCATTCCAAAGGGGTTCAAAACTATATTTAGACTATTATACTAATATATTGAACTTTGGTTACTCCTTGGTCACCAATTTGGTCTACATTTCTTCAAATTCCCATTTATACCAAAACGGGACGATTTTCTTCCCAAATTTCAAAACTATAGTTAGGACTATATATTGGTTAGAATCCATTCTAAAGGAGTTCAAAGCTATATTTAGACTATTATACTAATATATTGATCTTTGGTTACTCCTTGGTCACCAATTTGGTCTACATTTCTTCAAATTCCCATTTATACCAAAACGGGACGATTTTCTTCCCAAATTTCAAAACTATAGTTAGGACTATATATTGGTTAGAATCCATTCTAAAGGGGTTCAAAGCTATATTTAAACTATTATACTAATATAATGAACTTTGGTTACTCCTTGGTGACCAATTTGGTCTACATTTCTTCAAATTCCCATTTGTACCAAAACGGGACGATTTTCTTCCAAAAGTTTCAACACTAAAGTTAGGACTATATATATTGGTTAGAATCCATTCTAAAGGGTTTCAAAGCTATATTTAGACTATTATACTAATATATTGAACTTTGGTTACTCCTTGGTCACCAATTTGGTCTACATTTCTTCAAATTCCCATTTATACCAAAACGGGACGATTTTCTTCCCAAATTTCAAAACTATAGTTAGGACTATATATTGGTTAGAATCCATTCTAAAAGGGTTTTTTTTGCAATATTTAGACTATTATACTAATATATTGAACTTTGGTTACTTCTTGGTCACCAATTTTGTCTACATTTCTTCAAATTCCCATTTGTACCAAAAATGCGACGATTTTCTTCCAAAAGTTTCAAAACTAAAGTTAGGACTATATATTGGTTAAAATCCATTCCAAAGGGGTTCAAAACTATATTTAGACTATTATACTAATATATTGAACTTTGGTTACTCCTTGGTCACCAATTTGGTCTAAATTTCTTCAAATTCCCATTTATACCAAAACGGGACGATTTTCTTCTTTAATTTCAAAACTATAGTTAGGACTATATATTGGTTAGAATCCATTCTAAAGGGGTTCAAAGCTATATTTAAACTATTATACTAATATAATGAACTTTGGTTACTCCTTGGTGACCAATTTGGTCTACATTTCTTCAAATTCCCATTTGTACCAAAACGGGACGATTTTCTTCCCAAAGTTTCAAAACTATAGTTTGGACTATATATTGGTTAGAATCCATTCTAAAGGGGTTCAAAGCTATATTTAGACTATTATACTAATATATTGATCTTTGGTTACTCCTTGGTCACCAATTTGGTTTACATTTCATCATATTCCCATTTGTACCAAAACGCGATGATTTTCTTCCCAAAGTTTCAAAACTATAGTTTGGACTATATATTGGTTAGAATCCATTCTAAAGGGGTTCAAAGCTATATTTAGACTATTATACTAATATATTGATCTTTGGTTACTCCTTGGTCACCAATTTGGTTTACATTTCATCAAATTCCCATTTGTACCAAAACGCGATGATTTTCTTCCAAAAGTTTCAACACTAACGTTAGGACTATATATTGGTTAGAATCCATTCTACAGGGTTTCAAAGCTATATTTAGACTATTATACTAATATATTGAACTTTGGTTACTCCTTGGTCACCAATTTAATCTACATTTCTTCAAATTCCCATTTTTACCAAAACGCGACGATTTTCTTCCCAAAGTTTCAACACTAAAGTTAGGACTATATATTGGTTAAAATTCATTCTAAAGGGTTTCAAAGCTATATTTAGACTATTATACTAATATAATGAACTTTGGTTACTCCTTGGTGACCAATTTGGTCTACATTTCTTCAAATTCCCATTTGTACCAAAACGGGACGATTTTCTTCCCAAAGTTTCAAAACTATAGTTTGGACTATATATTGGTTAGAATCCATTCTAAAGGGGTTCAAAGCTATATTTAGACTATTATACTAATATATTGATCTTTGGTTACTCCTTGGTCACCAATTTGGTTTACATTTCATCAAATTCCCATTTGTACCAAAACGCGATGATTTTCTTCCAAAAGTTTCAAAACTATAGTTTGGACTATATATTGGTTAGAATCCATTCTAAAGGGGTTCAAAGCTATATTTAGACTATTATACTAATATATTAAACTTTGGTTACTCCTTGGTCACAAATTTGGTCTACATTTCTTCAAATTCCCATTTGTACCAAAACGCGACGATTTTCTTCCAAAAGTTTCAAAACTAAAGTTAGGACTATATATTGGTTAGAATCCATTCTAAAGGGTTTCAAAGCTATATTTAGACTATTATACTAATATATTGAACTTTGGTTACTCCTTGGTCACCAATTTGGTCTACATTTCTTCAAATTCCCATTTGTACCAAAACGCGACGATTTTCTTCCCAAAGTTTCAACACTAAAGTTAGGACTATATATTGGTTAAAATTCATTCTAAAGGGTTTCAACGCTATATTTAGACTATTATTCTAATATAATGAACTTTGGTTACTCCTTGGTCACCAATTTGGTCTACATTTCTTCAAATTCCCATTTGTACCAAAACGGGACGATTTTCTTCCCAAAGTTTCAAAACTATAGTTTGGACTATATATTGGTTAGAATCCATTCTAAAAGGGTTTTTTTTGCAATATTTAGACTATTATACTAATATATTGAAGTTTGGTTACTTCTTGGTCACCAATTTTGTCTACATTTCTTCAAATTCCCATTTGTACCAAAAATGCGACGATTTTCTTCCAAAAGTTTCAAAACTAAAGTTAGGACTATATATTGCTTATAATCCATTCCAAAGGGGTTCAAAACTATATTTAGACTATTATACTAATATATTGAACTTTGGTTACTCCTTGGTCACCAATTTGGTCTACATTTCTTCAAATTCCCATTTATACCAAAACGGGACGATTTTCTTCCCAAATTTCAAAACTATAGTTAGGACTATATATTGGTTAGAATCCATTCTAAAGGAGTTCAAAGCTATATTTAGACTATTATACTAATATATTGATCTTTGGTTACTCCTTGGTCACCAATTTGGTCTACATTTCTTCAAATTCCCATTTATACCAAAACGGGACGATTTTCTTCCCAAATTTCAAAACTCTAGTTAGGACTATATATTGGTTAGAATCCATTCTAAAGGGGTTCAAAGCTATATTTAGACTATTTACTAATATATTGAACTTTGGTTATTCCTTGGTCACCAATTTGGTCTACATTTCTTCAAATTCCCATTTGTACCAAAACGGGACGATTTTCTTCTTAAAGTTTCAAAACTACAGTTAGGACTATATATTGGTTAGAATCCATTCTAAAGGGATTCAAAGCTATATTTAGACTATTATACTAATATATTGAACTTTGGTTACTTCTTGGTCACCAATTTGGTCTACATTTCTTCAAATTCCCATTTGTACCAAAACGGGACGATTTTCTTCTTAAAGTTTCAAAACTACAGTTAGGACTATATATTGGTTAGAATCCATTCTAAAGGGATTCAAAGCTATATTTAGACTATTATACTAATATATTGAACTTTGGTTACTTCTTGGTCACCAATTTGGTCTACATTTCTTCAAATTCCCATTTGTACCAAAACGCCACGATTTTCTTCCTAAACTTTCAACACTAAAGTTAGGACTATTTATTGGTTAAAATTCATTCTAAAGGGGTTCAAAGCTATATTTAGACTATTATACTAATATAATGAACTTTGGTTACTCCTTGGTCACCAATTTGGTCTACATTTCTTCAAATTCCCATTTGTACCAGAACGGGACGATTTTCTTCCCGAAGTTTCAAAACTATAGTTAGGACTATATATTGGTTAGAATCCATTCTAAAGGGGTTCAAAGCTATATTTAGACTATTATACTAATATAATGAACTTTGGTTACTCCTTGGTCACCAATTTGGTCTACATTTCTTCAAATTCCCATTTGTACCAAAACAGGACGATTTTCTTCCCAAAGTTTCAAAACTATAGTTTGGACTATATATTGGTTAGAATCCATTCTAAAGGGGTTCAAAGCTATATTTAGACTATTATACTAATATATTGATCTTTGGTTACTCCTTGGTCACCAATTTGGTCTAAATTTCTTCAAATTCGCATTTATACCAAAACGGGACGATTTTCTTCTTTAACTTCAAAACTATAGTTAGGACTATATATTGGTTAGAATCCATTCTAAAGGGGTTCAAAGCTATATTTAAACTATTATACTAATATAATGAACTTTGGTTACTCCTTGGTGACCAATTTGGTCTACATTTCTTCAAATTCCCATTTGTACCAAAACGGGACGATTTTCTTCCAAAAGTTTCAACACTAAAGTTAGGACTATATATATTGGTTAGAATCCATTCTAAAGGGTTTCAAAGCTATATTTAGACTATTATACTAATATATTGAACTTTGGTTACTCCTTGGTCACCAATTTGGTCTACATTTCTTCAAATTCCCATTTATACCAAAACGGGACGATTTTCTTCCCAAATTTCAAAACTATAGTTAGGACTATATATTGGTTAGAATCCATTCTAAAGGGGTTCAAAGCTATATTTAGACTATTTACTAATATATTGAACTTTGGTTACTCCTTGGTCACCAATTTGGTCTACATTTCTTCAAATTCCCATTTGTACCAGAACGGGACGATTTTCTTCCCGAAGTTTCAAAACTATAGTTAGGACTATATATTGGTTAGAATCCATTCTAAAGGGGTTCAAAGATATATTTAGACTATTATACTAATATATTGATCTTTGGTTACTCCTTGGTCACCAATTTGGTTTACCTTTCATCAAATTCCCATTGGTACCAAAACGCGATGATTTTCTTCCAAAAGTTTCAACACTAAAGTTAGGACTATATATTGGTTAGAATCCATTCTAAAGGGTTTCAAAGCTATATTTAGACTATTATACTAATATATTGAACTTTGGTTACTCCTTGGTCACCAATTTGGTCTACATTTCTTCAAATTCCCATTTATACCAAAACGGGACGATTTTCTTCCCAAATTTCAAAACTATAGTTAGGACTATATATTGGTTAGAATCCATTCTAAAGGGGTTCAAAGCTATATTTAGACTATTTACTAATATATTGAACTTTGGTTACTCCTTGGTCACCAATTTGGTCTACATTTCTTCAAATTCCCATTTGTACCAGAACGGGACGATTTTCTTCCCGAAGTTTCAACACTATAGTTATGACTATATATTGGTTAGAATCCATTCTAAAGGGGTTCAAAGCTATATTTAGACTATTATACTAATATATTGATCTTTGGTTACTCCTTGGTCACCAATTTGGTCTACATTTCTTCAAATTCCCATTTGTACCAAAACGCGACGATTTTCTTCTTAAAGTTTCAAAACTATATTTAGGACTATATATTGGTTAGAATCCATTCTAAAGGGGTTCAAAGCTATATTTAGACTATTATACTAATATAATGAACTTTGGTTACTCCTTGGTCACCAATTTGGTCTACATTTCTTCAAATTCCCATTTGTACCAAAACAGGACAATTTTCTTCCCAAAGTTTCAAAACTATAGTTTGGACTATATATTGGTTAGAATCCATTCTAAAGGGGTTCAAAGATATATTTAGACTATTATACTAATATATTGATCTTTGGTTACTCCTTGGTCACCAATTTGGTCTAAATTTCTTCAAATTCGCATTTATACCAAAACGGGACGATTTTCTTCTTTAACTTCAAAACTATAGTTAGGACTATATATTGGTTAGAATCCATTCTAAAGGGGTTCAAAGCTATATTTAAACTATTATACTAATATAATGAACTTTGGTTACTCCTTGGTGACCAATTTGGTCTACATTTCTTCAAATTCCCATTTGTACCAAAACGGGACGATTTTCTTCCAAAAGTTTCAACACTAAAGTTAGGACTATATATATTGGTTAGAATCCATTCTAAAGGGTTTCAAAGCTATATTTAGACTATTATACTAATATATTGAACTTTGGTTACTCCTTGGTCACCAATTTGGTCTACATTTCTTCAAATTCCCATTTATACCAAAACGGGACGATTTTCTTCCCAAATTTCAAAACTATAGTTAGGACTATATATTGGTTAGAATCCATTCTAAAGGGGTTCAAAGCTATATTTAGACTATTTACTAATATATTGAACTTTGGTTACTCCTTGGTCACCAATTTGGTCTACATTTCTTCAAATTCCCATTTGTACCAGAACGGGACGATTTTCTTCCCGAAGTTTCAAAACTATAGTTAGGACTATATATTGGTTAGAATCCATTCTAAAGGGGTTCAAAGATATATTTAGACTATTATACTAATATATTGATCTTTGGTTACTCCTTGGTCACCAATTTGGTTTACCTTTCATCAAATTCCCATTGGTACCAAAACGCGATGATTTTCTTCCAAAAGTTTCAACACTAAAGTTAGGACTATATATTGGTTAGAATCCATTCTAAAGGGTTTCAAAGCTATATTTAGACTATTATACTAATATATTGAACTTTGGTTACTCCTTGGTCACCAATTTGGTCTACATTTCTTCAAATTCCCATTTATACCAAAACGGGACGATTTTCTTCCCAAATTTCAAAACTATAGTTAGGACTATATATTGGTTAGAATCCATTCTAAAGGGGTTCAAAGCTATATTTAGACTATTTACTAATATATTGAACTTTGGTTACTCCTTGGTCACCAATTTGGTCTACATTTCTTCAAATTCCCATTTGTACCAGAACGGGACGATTTTCTTCCCGAAGTTTCAAAACTATAGTTATGACTATATATTGGTTAGAATCCATTCTAAAGGGGTTCAAAGCTATATTTAGACTATTATACTAATATATTGATCTTTGGTTACTCCTTGGTCACCAATTTGGTCTACATTTCTTCAAATTCCCATTTGTACCAAAACGCGACGATTTTCTTCTTAAAGTTTCAAAACTATATTTAGGACTATATATTGGTTAGAATCCATTCTAAAGGGGTTCAAAGCTATATTTAGACTATTATACTAATATAATGAACTTTGGTTACTCCTTGGTCACCAATTTGGTCTACATTTCTTCAAATTCCCATTTGTACCAAAACAGGACAATTTTCTTCCCAAAGTTTCAAAACTATAGTTTGGACTATATATTGGTTAGAATCCATTCTAAAGGGGTTCAAAGATATATTTAGACTATTATACTAATATATTGATCTTTGGTTACTCCTTGGTCACCAATTTGGTTTACCTTTCATCAAATTCCCATTTGTACCAAAACGCGATGATTTTCTTCCAAAAGTTTCAACACTAAAGTTAGGACTATATATTGGTTAGAATCCATTCTAAAGGGTTTCAAAGCTATATTTAGACTATTATACTAATATATTGAACTTTGGTTACTCCTTGGTCACCAATTTGGTCTACCTTTCTTCAAATTCCCATTTATACCAAAACGGGACGATTTTCTTCCCAAATTTCAAAACTATAGTTAGGACTATATTTTGGTTAGAATCCATTCTAAAGGGGTTCAAAGCTATATTTAGACTATTTACTAATATATTGAACTTTGGTTACTCCTTGGTCACCAATTTGGTCTACATTTCTTCAAATTCCCATTTGTACGAAAACGGGACGATTTTCTTCTTAAAGTTTCAAAACTATAGTTAGGACTATATATTGGTTAGAATCCATTCTAAAGGGGTTCAAAGCTATATTTAGACTATTATACTAATATATTGATCTTTGGTTACTCCTTGGTCACCAATTTGGTCTACATTTCTTCAAATTCCCATTTGTACCAAAACGCGATGATTTTCTTCCAAAAGTTTCAAAACTATAGTTTGGACTATATATTGGTTAGAATCCATTCTAAAGGGGTTCAAAGCTATATTTAGACTATTATACTAATATATTAAACTTTGGTTACTCCTTGGTCACCAATTTGGTCTACATTTCTTCAAATTCCCATTTGTACCAAAACGCGACAATTTTCTTCCAAAAGTTTCAAAACTAAAGTTAGGACTATATATTGGTTAAAATCCATTCCAAAGGGGTTCAAAACTATATTTAGACTATTATACTAATATATTGAACTTTGGTTACTCCTTGGTCACCAATTTGGTCTAAATTTCTTCAAATTCCCATTTATACCAAAACGGGACGATTTTCTTCTTTAATTTCAAAACTATAGTTAGGACTATATATTGGTTAGAATCCATTCTAAAGGGGTTCAAAGCTATATTTAAACTATTATACTAATATAATGAACTTTGGTTACTCCTTGGTGACCAATTTGGTCTACATTTCTTCAAATTCCCATTTGTACCAAAACGGGACGATTTTCTTCCCAAAGTTTCAAAACTATAGTTTGGACTATATATTGGTTAGAATCCATTCTAAAGGGGTTCAAAGCTATATTTAGACTATTATACTAATATATTGATCTTTGGTTACTACTTGGTCACCAATTTGGTTTACATTTCATCAAATTCCCATTTGTACCAAAACGCGATGATTTTCTTCCAAAAGTTTCAAAACTATAGTTTGGACTATATATTGGTTAGAATCCATTCTAAAGGGGTTCAAAGCTATATTTAGACTATTATACTAATATATTAAACTTTGGTTACTCCTTGGTCACCAATTTGGTCTACATTTCTTCAAATTCCCATTTGTACCAAAACGCGACAATTTTCTTCCAAAAGTTTCAAAACTAAAGTTAGGACTATATATTGGTTAGAATCCATTCTAAAGGGTTTCAAAGCTATATTTAGACTATTATACTAATATATTGAACTTTGGTTACTCCTTGGTCACCAATTTGGTCTACATTTCTTCAAATTCCCATTTGTACCAAAACGCGACGATTTTCTTCCCAAAGTTTCAACACTAAAGTTAGGACTATATATTGGTTAAAATTCATTCTAAAGGGTTTCAGAGCTATATTTAGACTATTATTCTAATATAATGAACTTTGGTTACTCCTTGGTCACCAATTTGGTCTACATTTCTTCAAATTCCCATTTGTACCAAAACGGGAAGATTTTCTTCCCAAAGTTTCAAAACTATAGTTTGGACTATATATTGGTTAGAATCCATTCTAAAAGGGTTTTTTTTGCAATATTTAGACTATTATACTAATATATTGAACTTTGGTTACTTCTTGGTCACCAATTTGGTCTACCTTTCTTCAAATTCCCATTTATACCAAAACGGGACGATTTTCTTCCCAAATTTCAAAACTATAGTTAGGACTATATTTTGGTTAGAATCCATTCTAAAGGGGTTCAAAGCTATATTTAGACTATTTACTAATATATTGAACTTTGGTTACTCCTTGGTCACCAATTTGGTCTACATTTCTTCAAATTCCCATTTGTACGAAAACGGGACGATTTTCTTCTTAAAGTTTCAAAACTATAGTTAGGACTATATATTGGTTAGAATCCATTCTAAAGGGGTTCAAAGCTATATTTAGACTATTATACTAATATATTGATCTTTGGTTACTCCTTGGTCACCAATTTGGTTTACCTTTCATCAAATTCCCATTTGTACCAAAACGCGATGATTTTCTTCCAAAAGTTTCAACACTAAAGTTAGGACTATATATTGGTTAGAATCCATTCTAAAGGGTTTCAAAGCTATATTTAGACTATTATACTAATATATTGAACTTTGGTTACTCCTTGGTCACCAATTTGGTCTACATTTCTTCAAATTCCCATTTTTACCAAAACGCGACGATTTTCTTCCCAAAGTTTCAACACTAAAGTTAGGACTATATATTGGTTAAAATTCATTCTAAAGGGTTTCAAAGCTATATTTAGACTATTATACTAATATAATGAACTTTGGTTACTCCTTGGTCACCAATTTGGTCTACATTTCTTCAAATTCCCATTTGTACCAAAACGAGACGAATTTCTTCCCAAAGTTTCAAAACTATAGTTTGGACTATATATTGGTTAGAATCCATTCTAAAAGGGTTTTTTTTTGCAATATTTAGACTATTATACTAATATATTGAACTTTGGTTACTCCTTGGTCACCAATTTTGTCTACATTTCTTCAAATTCCCATTTGTACCAAAAATGCGACGATTTTCTTCCAAAAGTTTCAAAACTAAAGTTAGGACTATATATTGGTTAAAATCCATTCCAAAGGGGTTCAAAACTATATTTAGACTATTATACTAATATATTGAACTTTGGTTACTCCTTGGTCACCAATTTGGTCTAAATTTCTTCAAATTCCCATTTATACCAAAACGGGACGATTTTCTTCTTTAATTTCAAAACTATAGTTAGGACTATATATTGGTTAGAATCCATTCTAAAGGGGTTCAAAGCTATATTTAAACTATTATACTAATATAATGAACTTTCGTTACTCCTTGGTGACCAATTTGGTCTACATTTCTTCAAATTCCCATTTGTACCAAAACGGGACGATTTTCTTCCCAAAGTTTCAAAACTATAGTTTGGACTATATATTGGTTAGAATCCATTCTAAAGGGGTTCAAAGCTATATTTAGACTATTATACTAATATATTGATCTTTGGTTACTCCTTGGTCACCAATTTGGTTTACATTTCATCAAATTCCCATTTGTACCAAAACGCGATGATTTTCTTCCAAAAGTTTCAAAACTATAGTTTGGACTATATATTGGTTAGAATCCATTCTAAAGGGGTTCAAAGCTATATTTAGACTATTATACTAATATATTGATCTTTGGTTACTCCTTGGTCACCAATTTGGTTTACATTTCATCAAATTCCCATTTGTACCAAAACGCGATGATTTTCTTCCAAAAGTTTCAACACTAACGTTAGGACTATATATTGGTTAGAATCCATTCTACAGGGTTTCAAAGCTATATTTAGATTATTATACTAATATATTGAACTTTGGTTACTCCTTGGTCACCAATTTGGTCTACATTTCGTCAAATTCCCATTTTTACCAAAACGCGACGATTTTCTTCCCAAAGTTTCAACACTAAAGTTAGGACTATATATTGGTTAAAATTCATTCTAAAGGGTTTCAAAGCTATATTTAGACTATTATACTAATATAATGAACTTTGGTTACTCCTTGGTCACCAATTTGGTCTACATTTCTTCAAATTCCCATTTGTACCAAAACGGGACGAATTTCTTCCCAAAGTTTCAAAACTATAGTTTGGACTATATATTGGTTAGAATCCATTCTAAAAGGGTTTTTTTTGCAATATTTAGACTATTATACTAATATATTGAACTTTGGTTACTTCTTGGTCACCAATTTGGTCTACCTTTCTTCAAATTCCCATTTATACCAAAACGGGACGATTTTCTTCCCAAATTTCAAAACTATAGTTAGGACTATATTTTGGTTAGAATCCATTCTAAAGGGGTTCAAAGCTATATTTAGACTATTTACTAATATATTGAACTTTGGTTACTCCTTGGTCACCAATTTGGTCTACATTTCTTCAAATTCCCATTTGTACGAAAACGGGACGATTTTCTTCTTAAAGTTTCAAAACTATAGTTAGGACTATATATTGGTTAGAATCCATTCTAAAGGGGTTCAAAGCTATATTTAGACTATTATACTAATATATTGATCTTTGGTTACTCCTTGGTCACCAATTTGGTCTACATTTCTTCAAATTCCCATTTGTACCAAAACGCGACGATTTTCTTCTTAAAGTTTCAAAACTATAGTTAGGACTATATATTGGTTAGAATCCAATCTAAAGGGGTTCAAAGCTATATTTAGACTATTATACTAATATAATGAACTTTGGTTACTCCTTGGTCACCAATTTGGTCTACATTTCTTCAAATTCCCATTTGTACCAAAATTGGACAATTTTCTTCCCAAAGTTTCAAAACTATAGTTTGGACTATATATTGGTTAGAATCCATTCTAAAGGGGTTCAAAGATATATTTAGACTATTATACTAATATATTGATCTTTGGTTACTCCTTGGTCACCAATTTGGTTTACCTTTCATCAAATTCCCATTTGTACCAAAACGCGATGATTTTCTTCCAAAAGTTTCAACACTAAAGTTAGGACTATATATTGGTTAGAATCCATTCTAAAGGGTTTCAAAGCTATATTTAGACTATTATACTAATATATTGAACTTTGGTTACTCCTTGGTCACCAATTTGGTCTACATTTCTTCAAATTCCCATTTTTACCAAAACGCGACGATTTTCTTCCCAAAGTTTCAACACTAAAGTTAGGACTATATATTGGTTAAAATTCATTCTAAAGGGTTTCAAAGCTATATTTAGACTATTATACTAATATAATGAACTTTGGTTACTCCTTGGTCACCAATTTGGTCTACATTTCTTCAAATTCCCATTTGTACCAAAACGAGACGAATTTCTTCCCAAAGTTTCAAAACTATAGTTTGGACTATATATTGGTTAGAATCCATTCTAAAAGGGTTTTTTTTGCAATATTTAGACTATTATACTAATATATTGAACTTTGGTTACTCCTTGGTCACCAATTTTGTCTACATTTCTTCAAATTCCCATTTGTACCAAAAATGCGACGATTTTCTTCCAAAAGTTTCAAAACTAAAGTTAGGACTATATATTGGTTAAAATCCATTCCAAAGGGGTTCAAAACTATATTTAGACTATTATACTAATATATTGAACTTTGGTTACTCCTTGGTCACCAATTTGGTCTAAATTTCTTCAAATTCCCATTTATACCAAAACGGGACGATTTTCTTCTTTAATTTCAAAACTATAGTTAGGACTATATATTGGTTAGAATCCATTCTAAAGGGGTTCAAAGCTATATTTAAACTATTATACTAATATAATGAACTTTGGTTACTCCTTGGTGACCAATTTGGTCTACATTTCTTCAAATTCCCATTTGTACCAAAACGGGACGATTTTCTTCCCAAAGTTTCAAAACTATAGTTTGGACTATATATTGGTTAGAATCCATTCTAAAGGGGTTCAAAGCTATATTTAGACTATTATACTAATATATTGATCTTTGGTTACTCCTTGGTCACCAATTTGGTTTACATTTCATCAAATTCCCATTTGTACCAAAACGCGATGATTTTCTTCCAAAAGTTTCAAAACTATAGTTTGGACTATATATTGGTTAGAATCCATTCTAAAGGGGTTCAAAGCTATATTTAGACTATTATACTAATATATTGATCTTTGGTTACTCCTTGGTCACCAATTTGGTTTACATTTCATCAAATTCCCATTTGTACCAAAACGCGATGATTTTCTTCCAAAAGTTTCAACACTAACGTTAGGACTATATATTGGTTAGAATCCATTCTACAGGGTTTCAAAGCTATATTTAGATAATTATACTAATATATTGAACTTTGGTTACTCCTTGGTCACCAATTTGGTCTACATTTCTTCAAATTCCCATTTGTACCAAAATTGGACAATTTTCTTCCCAAAGTTTCAAAACTATAGTTTGGACTATATATTGGTTAGAATCCATTCTAAAGGGGTTCAAAGATATATTTAGACTATTATACTAATATATTGATCTTTGGTTACTCCTTGGTCACCAATTTGGTCTAAATTTCTTCAAATTCCCATTTATACCAAAACGGGACGATTTTCTTCTTTAATTTCAAAACTATAGTTAGGACTATATATTGGTTAGAATCCATTCTAAAGGGGTTCAAAGCTATATTTAAACTATTATACTAATATAATGAACTTTGGTTACTCCTTGGTGACCAATTTGGTCTACATTTCTTCAAATTCCCATTTGTACCAAAACGGGACGATTTTCTTCCCAAAGTTTCAAAACTATAGTTTGGACTATATATTGGTTAGAATCCATTCTAAAGGGGTTCAAAGCTATATTTAGACTATTATACTAATATATTGATCTTTGGTTACTCCTTGGTCACCAATTTGGTTTACATTTCATCAAATTCCCATTTGTACCAAAACGCGATGATTTTCTTCCAAAAGTTTGAAAACTATAGTTTGGACTATATATTGGTTAGAATCCATTCTAAAGGGGTTCAAAGCTATATTTAGACTATTATACTAATATATTGATCTTTGGTTACTCCTTGGTCACCAATTTGGTTTACATTTCATCAAATTCCCATTTGTACCAAAACGCGATGATTTTCTTCCAAAAGTTTCAACACTAACGTTAGGACTATATATTGGTTAGAATCCATTCTACAGGGTTTCAAAGCTATATTTAGATTATTATACTAATATATTGAACTTTGGTTACTCCTTGGTCACCAATTTGGTCTACATTTCGTCAAATTCCCATTTTTACCAAAACGCGACGATTTTCTTCCCAAAGTTTCAACACTAAAGTTAGGACTATATATTGGTTAAAATTCATTCTAAAGGGTTTCAAAGCTATATTTAGACTATTATACTAATATAATGAACTTTGGTTACTCCTTGGTCACCAATTTGGTCTACATTTCTTCAAATTCCCATTTGTACCAAAACGGGACGAATTTCTTCCCAAAGTTTCAAAACTATAGTTTGGACTATATATTGGTTAGAATCCATTCTAAAGGGGTTCAAAGCTATATTTAGACTATTATACTAATATAATGAACTTTGGTTACTCCTTGGTCACCAATTTGACCTACATTTCTTCAAATTCCCATTTGTACCAAAATTGGACAATTTTCTTCCCAAAGTTTCAAAACTATAGTTTGGACTATATATTGGTTAGAATCCATTCTAAAGGGGTTCAAAGATATATTTAGACTATTATACTAATATATTGATCTTTGGTTACTCCTTGGTCACCAATTTGGTCTAAATTTCTTCAAATTCCCATTTATACCAAAACGGGACGATTTTCTTCTTTAATTTCAAAACTATAGTTAGGACTATATATTGGTTAGAATCCATTCTAAAGGGGTTCAAAGCTATATTTAAACTATTATACTAATATAATGAACTTTGGTTACTCCTTGGTGACCAATTTGGTCTACATTTCTTCAAATTCCCATTTGTACCAAAACGGGACGATTTTCTTCCCAAAGTTTCAAAACTATAGTTTGGACTATATATTGGTTAGAATCCATTGTAAAGGGGTTCAAAGCTATATTTAGACTATTATACTAATATATTGATCTTTGGTTACTCCTTGGTCACCAATTTGGTTTACATTTCATCAAATTCCCATTTGTACCAAAACGCGATGATTTTCTTCCAAAAGTTTCAAAACTATAGTTTGGACTATATATTGGTTAGAATCCATTGTAAAGGGGTTCAAAGCTATATTTAGACTATTATACTAATATATTGATCTTTGGTTACTCCTTGGTCACCAATTTGGTTTACATTTCATCAAATTCCCATTTGTACCAAAACGCGATGATTTTCTTCCAAAAGTTTCAACACTAACGTTAGGACTATATATTGGTTAGAATCCATTCTACAGGGTTTCAAAGCTATATTTAGATTATTATACTAATATATTGAACTTTGGTTACTCCTTGGTCACCAATTTGGTCTACATTTCGTCAAATTCCCATTTTTACCAAAACGCGACGATTTTCTTCCCAAAGTTTCAACACTAAAGTTAGGACTATATATTGGTTAAAATTCATTCTAAAGGGTTTCAAAGCTATATTTAGACTATTATACTAATATAATGAACTTTGGTTACTCCTTGGTCACCAATTTGGTCTACATTTCTTCAAATTCCCATTTGTACCAAAACGAGACGAATTTCTTCCCAAAGTTTCAAAACTATAGTTTGGACTATATATTGGTTAGAATCCATTCTAAAAGGGTTTTTTTTGCAATATTTAGACTATTATACTAATATATTGAACTTTGGTTACTCCTTGGTCACCAATTTTGTCTACATTTCTTCAAATTCCCATTTGTACCAAAAATGCGACGATTTTCTTCCAAAAGTTTCAAAACTAAAGTTAGGACTATATATTGGTTAAAATCCATTCCAAAGGGGTTCAAAACTATATTTAGACTATTATACTAATATATTGAACTTTGGTTACTCCTTGGTCACCAATTTGGTCTAAATTTCTTCAAATTCCCATTTATACCAAAACGGGACGATTTTCTTCTTTAATTTCAAAACTATAGTTAGGACTATATATTGGTTAGAATCCATTCTAAAGGGGTTCAAAGCTATATTTAAACTATTATACTAATATAATGAACTTTGGTTACTCCTTGGTGACCAATTTGGTCTACATTTCTTCAAATTCCCATTTGTACCAAAACGGGACGATTTTCTTCCCAAAGTTTCAAAGCTATAGTTTGGACTATATATTGGTTAGAATCCATTGTAAAGGGGTTCAAAGCTATATTTAGACTATTATACTAATATATTGATCTTTGGTTACTCCTTGGTCACCAATTTGGTTTACATTTCATCAAATTCCCATTTGTACCAAAACGCGATGATTTTCTTCCAAAAGTTTCAAAACTATAGTTTGGACTATATATTGGTTAGAATCCATTGTAAAGGGGTTCAAAGCTATATTTAGACTATTATACTAATATATTGATCTTTGGTTACTCCTTGGTCACCAATTTGGTTTACATTTCATCAAATTCCCATTTGTACCAAAACGCGATGATTTTCTTCCAAAAGTTTCAACACTAACGTTAGGACTATATATTGGTTAGAATCCATTCTAAAGGGGTTCAAAGCTATATTTAGACTATTATACTAATATAATGAACTTTGGTTACTCCTTGGTCACCAATTTGGTCTACATTTCTTCAAATTCCCATTTGTACCAAAATTGGACAATTTTCTTCCCAAAGTTTCAAAACTATAGTTTGGACTATATATTGGTTAGAATCCATTCTAAAGGGGTTCAAAGATATATTTAGACTATTATACTAATATATTGATCTTTGGTTACTCCTTGGTCACCAATTTGGTCTAAATTTCTTCAAATTCCCATTTATACCAAAACGGGACGATTTTCTTCTTTAATTTCAAAACTATAGTTAGGACTATATATTGGTTAGAATCCATTCTAAAGGGGTTCAAAGCTATATTTAAACTATTATACTAATATAATGAACTTTGGTTACTCCTTGGTGACCAATTTGGTCTACATTTCTTCAAATTCCCATTTTTACCAAAACGCGACGATTTTCTTCCCAAAGTTTCAACACTAAAGTTAGGACTATATATTGGTTAAAATTCATTCTAAAGGGTTTCAAAGCTATATTTAGACTATTATACTAATATAATGAACTTTGGTTACTCCTTGGTCACCAATTTGGTCTACATTTCTTCAAATTCCCATTTGTACCAAAACGAGACGAATTTCTTCCCAAAGTTTCAAAACTATAGTTTGGACTATATATTGGTTAGAATCCATTCTAAAAGGGTTTTTTTTTGCAATATTTAGACTATTATACTAATATATTGAACTTTGGTTACTCCTTGGTCACCAATTTTGTCTACATTTCTTCAAATTCCCATTTGTACCAAAAATGCGACGATTTTCTTCCAAAAGTTTCAAAACTAAAGTTAGGACTATATATTGGTTAAAATCCATTCCAAAGGGGTTCAAAACTATATTTAGACTATTATACTAATATATTGAACTTTGGTTACTCCTTGGTCACCAATTTGGTCTAAATTTCTTCAAATTCCCATTTATACCAAAACGGGACGATTTTCTTCTTTAATTTCAAAACTATAGTTAGGACTATATATTGGTTAGAATCCATTCTAAAGGGGTTCAAAGCTATATTTAAACTATTATACTAATATAATGAACTTTGGTTACTCCTTGGTGACCAATTTGGTCTACATTTCTTCAAATTCCCATTTGTACCAAAACGGGACGATTTTCTTCCCAAAGTTTCAAAGCTATAGTTTGGACTATATATTGGTTAGAATCCATTGTAAAGGGGTTCAAAGCTATATTTAGACTATTATACTAATATATTGATCTTTGGTTACTCCTTGGTCACCAATTTGGTTTACATTTCATCAAATTCCCATTTGTACCAAAACGCGATGATTTTCTTCCAAAAGTTTCAAAACTATAGTTTGGACTATATATTGGTTAGAATCCATTGTAAAGGGGTTCAAAGCTATATTTAGACTATTATACTAATATATTGATCTTTGGTTACTCCTTGGTCACCAATTTGGTTTACATTTCATCAAATTCCCATTTGTACCAAAACGCGATGATTTTCTTCCAAAAGTTTCAACACTAACGTTAGGACTATATATTGGTTAGAATCCATTCTAAAGGGGTTCAAAGCTATATTTAGACTATTATACTAATATAATGAACTTTGGTTACTCCTTGGTCACCAATTTGGTCTACATTTCTTCAAATTCCCATTTGTACCAAAATTGGACAATTTTCTTCCCAAAGTTTCAAAACTATAGTTTGGACTATATATTGGTTAGAATCCATTCTAAAGGGGTTCAAAGATATATTTAGACTATTATACTAATATATTGATCTTTGGTTACTCCTTGGTCACCAATTTGGTCTAAATTTCTTCAAATTCCCATTTATACCAAAACGGGACGATTTTCTTCTTTAATTTCAAAACTATAGTTAGGACTATATATTGGTTAGAATCCATTCTAAAGGGGTTCAAAGCTATATTTAAACTATTATACTAATATAATGAACTTTGGTTACTCCTTGGTGACCAATTTGGTCTACATTTCTTCAAATTCCCATTTTTACCAAAACGCGACGATTTTCTTCCCAAAGTTTCAACACTAAAGTTAGGACTATATATTGGTTAAAATTCATTCTAAAGGGTTTCAAAGCTATATTTAGACTATTATACTAATATAATGAACTTTGGTTACTCCTTGGTCACCAATTTGGTCTACATTTCTTCAAATTCCCATTTGTACCAAAACGAGACGAATTTCTTCCCAAAGTTTCAAAACTATAGTTTGGACTATATATTGGTTAGAATCCATTCTAAAAGGGTTTTTTTTGCAATATTTAGACTATTATACTAATATATTGAACTTTGGTTACTCCTTGGTCACCAATTTTGTCTACATTTCTTCAAATTCCCATTTGTACCAAAAATGCGACGATTTTCTTCCAAAAGTTTCAAAACTAAAGTTAGGACTATATATTGGTTAAAATCCATTCCAAAGGGGTTCAAAACTATATTTAGACTATTATACTAATATATTGAACTTTGGTTACTCCTTGGTCACCAATTTGGTCTAAATTTCTTCAAATTCCCATTTATACCAAAACGGGACGATTTTCTTCTTTAATTTCAAAACTATAGTTAGGACTATATATTGGTTAGAATCCATTCTAAAGGGGTTCAAAGCTATATTTAAATTATTATACTAATATAATGAACTTTGGTTACTCCTTGGTGACCAATTTGGTCTACATTTCTTCAAATTCCCATTTGTACCAAAACGGGACGATTTTCTTCCCAAAGTTTCAAAGCTATAGTTTGGACTATATATTGGTTAGAATCCATTGTAAAGGGGTTCAAAGCTATATTTAGACTATTATACTAATATATTGATCTTTGGTTACTCCTTGGTCACCAATTTGGTTTACATTTCATCAAATTCCCATTTGTACCAAAACGCGATGATTTTCTTCCAAAAGTTTCAAAACTATAGTTTGGACTATATATTGGTTAGAATCCATTGTAAAGGGGTTCAAAGCTATATTTAGACTATTATACTAATATATTGATCTTTGGTTACTCCTTGGTCACCAATTTGGTTTACATTTCATCAAATTCCCATTTGTACCAAAACGCGATGATTTTCTTCCAAAAGTTTCAACACTAACGTTAGGACTATATATTGTTTAGAATCCATTCTAAAGGGGTTCAAAGCTATATTTAGACTATTATACTAATATAATGAACTTTGGTTACTCCTTGGTCACCAATTTGGTCTACATTTCTTCAAATTCCAATTTGTACCAAAATTGGACAATTTTCTTCCCAAAGTTTCAAAACTATAGTTTGGACTATATATTGGTTAGAATCCATTCTAAAGGGGTTCAAAGATATATTTAGACTATTATACTAATATATTGATCTTTGGTTACTCCTTGGTCACCAATTTGGTCTAAATTTCTTCAAATTCCCATTTATACCAAAACGGGACGATTTTCTTCTTTAATTTCAAAACTATAGTTAGGACTATATATTGGTTAGAATCCATTCTAAAGGGGTTCAAAGCTATATTTAAACTATTATACTAATATAATGAACTTTGGTTACTCCTTGGTGACCAATTTGGTCTACATTTCTTCAAATTCCCATTTGTACCAAAACGGGACGATTTTCTTCCCAAAGTTTCAAAACTATAGTTTGGACTATATATTGGTTAGAATCCATTGTAAAGGGGTTCAAAGCTATATTTAGACTATTATACTAATATATTGATCTTTGGTTACTCCTTGGTCACCAATTTGGTTTACATTTCATCAAATTCCCATTTGTACCAAAACGCGATGATTTTCTTCCAAAAGTTTCAAAACTATAGTTTGGACTATATATTGGTTAGAATCCATTGTAAAGGGGTTCAAAGCTATATTTAGACTATTATACTAATATATTGATCTTTGGTTACTCCTTGGTCACCAATTTGGTTTACATTTCATCAAATTCCCATTTGTACCAAAACGCGATGATTTTCTTCCAAAAGTTTCAACACTAACGTTAGGACTATATATTGGTTAGAATCCATTCTACAGGGTTTCAAAGCTATATTTAGATTATTATACTAATATATTGAACTTTGGTTACTCCTTGGTCACCAATTTGGTCTACATTTCGTCAAATTCCCATTTTTACCAAAACGCGACGATTTTCTTCCCAAAGTTTCAACACTAAAGTTAGGACTATATATTGGTTAAAATTTATTCTAAAGGGTTTCAAAGCTATATTTAGACTATTATACTAATATAATGAACTTTGGTTACTCCTTGGTCACCAATTTGGTCTACATTTCTTCAAATTCCCATTTGTACCAAAACGAGACGAATTTCTTCCCAAAGTTTCAAAACTATAGTTTGGACTATATATTGGTTAGAATCCATTCTAAAAGGGTTTTTTTTGCAATATTTAGACTATTATACTAATATATTGAACTTTGGTTACTCCTTGGTCACCAATTTTGTCTACATTTCTTCAAATTCCCATTTGTACCAAAAATGCGACGATTTTCTTCCAAAAGTTTCAAAACTAAAGTTAGGACTATATATTGGTTAAAATCCATTCCAAAGGGGTTCAAAACTATATTTAGACTATTATACTAATATATTGAACTTTGGTTACTCCTTGGTCACCAATTTGGTCTAAATTTCTTCAAATTCCCATTTATACCAAAACGGGACGATTTTCTTCTTTAATTTCAAAACTATAGTTAGGACTATATATTGGTTAGAATCCATTCTAAAGGGGTTCAAAGCTATATTTAAACTATTATACTAATATAATGAACTTTGGTTACTCCTTGGTGACCAATTTGGTCTACATTTCTTCAAATTCCCATTTGTACCAAAACGGGACGATTTTCTTCCCAAAGTTTCAAAACTATAGTTTGGACTATATATTGGTTAGAATCCATTCTAAAGGGGTTCAAAGCTATATTTAGACTATTATACTAATATATTGATCTTTGGTTACTCCTTGGTCACCAATTTGGTTTACATTTCATCAAATTCCCATTTGTACCAAAACGCGATGATTTTCTTCCAAAAGTTTCAAAACTATAGTTTGGACTATATATTGGTTAGAATCCATTCTAAAGGGGTTCAAAGCTATATTTAGACTATTATACTAATATATTGATCTTTGGTTACTCCTTGGTCACCAATTTGGTTTACATTTCATCAAATTCCCATTTGTACCAAAACGCGATGATTTTCTTCCAAAAGTTTCAACACTAACGTTAGGACTATATATTGGTTAGAATCCATTCTACAGGGTTTCAAAGCTATATTTAGATTATTATACTAATATATTGAACTTTGGTTACTCCTTGGTCACCAATTTGGTCTACATTTCGTCAAATTCCCATTTTTACCAAAACGCGACGATTTTCTTCCCAAAGTTTCAACACTAAAGTTAGGACTATATATTGGTTAAAATTCATTCTAAAGGGTTTCAAAGCTATATTTAGACTATTATACTAATATAATGAACTTTGGTTACTCCTTGGTCACCAATTTGGTCTACATTTCTTCAAATTCCCATTTGTACCAAAACGGGACGAATTTCTTCCCAAAGTTTCAAAACTATAGTTTGGACTATATATTGGTTAGAATCCATTCTAAAGGGGTTCAAAGCTATATTTAGACTATTATACTAATATAATGAACTTTGGTTACTCCTTGGTCACCAATTTGGTCTACATTTCTTCAAATTCCCATTTGTACCAAAATTGGACAATTTTCTTCCCAAAGTTTCAAAACTATAGTTTGGACTATATATTGGTTAGAATCCATTCTAAAGGGGTTCAAAGATATATTTAGACTATTATACTAATATATTGATCTTTGGTTACTCCTTGGTCACCAATTTGGTCTAAATTTCTTCAAATTCCCATTTATACCAAAACGGGACGATTTTCTTCTTTAATTTCAAAACTATAGTTAGGACTATATATTGGTTAGAATCCATTCTAAAGGGGTTCAAAGCTATATTTAGACTATTATACTAATATATTGATCTTTGGTTACTCCTTGGTCACCAATTTGGTTTACATTTCATCAAATTCCCATTTGTACCAAAACGCGATGATTTTCTTCCAAAAGTTTCAAAACTATAGTTTGGACTATATATTGGTTAGAATCCATTCTAAAGGGGTTCAAAGCTATATTTAGACTATTATACTAATATATTGATCTTTGGTTACTCCTTGGTCACCAATTTGGTTTACATTTCATCAAATTCCCATTTGTACCAAAACGCGATGATTTTCTTCCAAAAGTTTCAACACTAACGTTAGGACTATATATTGGTTAGAATCCATTCTACAGGGTTTCAAAGCTATATTTAGATTATTATACTAATATATTGAACTTTGGTTACTCCTTGGTCACCAATTTGGTCTACATTTCGTCAAATTCCCATTTTTACCAAAACGCGACGATTTTCTTCCCAAAGTTTCAACACTAAAGTTAGGACTATATATTGGTTAAAATTCATTCTAAAGGGTTTCAAAGCTATATTTAGACTATTATACTAATATAATGAACTTTGGTTACTCCTTGGTCACCAATTTGGTCTACATTTCTTCAAATTCCCATTTGTACCAAAACGGGACGAATTTCTTCCCAAAGTTTCAAAACTATAGTTTGGACTATATATTGGTTAGAATCCATTCTAAAAGGGTTTTTTTTGCAATATTTAGACTATTATACTAATATATTGAACTTTGGTTACTTCTTGGTCACCAATTTTGTCTACATTTCTTCAAATTCCCATTTGTACCAAAAATGCGACGATTTTCTTCCAAAAGTTTCAAAACTAAAGTTAGGACTATATATTGGTTAAAATCCATTCCAAAGGGGTTCAAAACTATATTTAGACTATTATACTAATATATTGAACTTTGGTTACTCCTTGGTCACCAATTTGGTCTAAATTTCTTCAAATTCCCATTTATACCAAAACGGGACGATTTTCTTCTTTAATTTCAAAACTATAGTTATGACTATATATTGGTTAGAATCCATTCTAAAGGGGTTCAAAGCTATATTTAAACTATTATACTAATATAATGAACTTTGGTTACTCCTTGGTGACCAATTTGGTCTACATTTCTTCAAATTCCCATTTGTACCAAAACGGGACGATTTTCTTCCCAAAAGTTTCAAAACTATAGTTTGGACTATATATTGGTTAGAATCCATTCTAAAGGGGTTCAAAGCTATATTTAGACTATTATACTAATATATTGATCTTTGGTTACTACTTGGTCACCAATTTGGTTTACATTTCATCAAATTCCCATTTGTACCAAAACGCGATGATTTTCTTCCAAAAGTTTCAAAACTATAGTTTGGACTATATATTGGTTAGAATCCATTCTAAAGGGGTTCAAAGCTATATTTAGACTATTATACTAATATATTAAACTTTGGTTACTCCTTGGTCACCAATTTGGTCTACATTTCTTCAAATTCCCATTTGTACCAAAACGCGACGATTTTCTTCCAAAAGTTTCAAAACTAAAGTTAGGACTATATATTGGTTAGAATCCATTCTAAAGGGTTTCAAAGCTATATTTAGACTATTATACTAATATATTGAACTTTGGTTACTCCTTGGTCACCAATTTGGTCTACATTTCTTCAAATTCCCATTTGTACCAAAACGCGACGATTTTCTTCCCAAAGTTTCAACACTAAAGTTAGGACTATATATTGGTTAAAATTCATTCTAAAGGGTTTCAAAGCTATATTTAGACTATTATTCTAATATAATGAACTTTGGTTACTCCTTGGTCACCAATTTGGTCTACATTTCTTCAAATTCCCATTTGTACCAAAACGGGACGATTTTCTTCCCAAAGTTTCAAAACTATAGTTTGGACTATATATTGGTTAGAATCCATTCTAAAAGGGTTTTTTTTGCAATATTTAGACTATTATACTAATATATTGAACTTTGGTTACTTCTTGGTCACCAATTTGGTCTACCTTTCTTCAAATTCCCATTTATACCAAAACGGGACGATTTTCTTCCCAAATTTCAAAACTATAGTTAGGACTATATTTTGGTTAGAATCCATTCTAAAGGGGTTCAAAGCTATATTTAGACTATTTACTAATATATTGAACTTTGGTTACTCCTTGGTCACCAATTTGGTCTACATTTCTTCAAATTCCCATTTGTACGAAAACGGGACGATTTTCTTCTTAAAGTTTCAAAACTATAGTTAGGACTATATATTGGTTAGAATCCATTCTAAAGGGGTTCAAAGCTATATTTAGACTATTATACTAATATATTGATCTTTGGTTACTCCTTGGTCACCAATTTGGTCTACATTTCTTCAAATTCCCATTTGTACCAAAACGCGACGATTTTCTTCTTAAAGTTTCAAAACTATAGTTAGGACTATATATTGGTTAGAATCCATTCTAAAGGGGTTCAAAGCTATATTTAGACTATTATACTAATATAATGAACTTTGGTTACTCCTTGGTCACCAATTTGGTCTACATTTCTTCAAATTCCCATTTGTACCAAAATTGGACAATTTTCTTCCCAAAGTTTCAAAACTATAGTTTGGACTATATATTGGTTAGAATCCATTCTAAAGGGGTTCAAAGATATATTTAGACTATTATACTAATATATTGATCTTTGGTTACTCCTTGGTCACCAATTTGGTTTACCTTTCATCAAATTCCCATTTGTACCAAAACGCGATGATTTTCTTCCAAAAGTTTCAACACTAAAGTTAGGACTATATATTGGTTAGAATCCATTCTAAAGGGTTTCAAAGCTATATTTAGACTATTATACTAATATATTGAACTTTGGTTACTCCTTGGTCACCAATTTGGTCTACATTTCTTCAAATTCCCATTTTTACCAAAACGCGACGATTTTCTTCCCAAAGTTTCAACACTAAAGTTAGGACTATATATTGGTTAAAATTCATTCTAAAGGGTTTCAAAGCTATATTTAGACTATTATACTAATATAATGAACTTTGGTTACTCCTTGGTCACCAATTTGGTCTACATTTCTTTAAATTCCCATTTGTACCAAAACGAGACGAATTTCATCCCAAAGTTTCAAAACTATAGTTTGGACTATATATTGGTTAGAATCCATTCTAAAAGGGTTTTTTTTGCAATATTTAGACTATTATACTAATATATTGAACTTTGGTTACTCCTTGGTCACCAATTTTGTCTACATTTCTTCAAATTCCCATTTGTACCAAAAATGCGACGATTTTCTTCCAAAAGTTTCAAAACTAAAGTTAGGACTATATATTGGTTAAAATCCATTCCAAAGGGGTTCAAAACTATATTTAGACTATTATACTAATATATTGAACTTTGGTTACTCCTTGGTCACCAATTTGGTCTAAATTTCTTCAAATTCCCATTTATACCAAAACGGGACGATTTTCTTCTTTAATTTCAAAACTATAGTTAGGACTATATATTGGTTAGAATCCATTCTAAAGGGGTTCAAAGCTATATTTAAACTATTATACTAATATAATGAACTTTGGTTACTCCTTGGTGACCAATTTGGTCTACATTTCTTCAAATTCCCATTTGTACCAAAACGGGACGATTTTCTTCCCAAAGTTTCAAAACTATAGTATGGACTATATATTGGTTAGAATCCATTCTAAAGGGGTTCAAAGCTATATTTAGACTATTATACTAATATATTGATCTTTGGTTACTCCTTGGTCACCAATTTGGTTTACATTTCATCAAATTCCCATTTGTACCAAAACGCGATGTTTTCTTCCAAAAGTTTCAAAACTATAGTTTGGACTATATATTGGTTAGAATCCATTCTAAAGGGGTTCAAAGCTATATTTAGACTATAATACTAATATATTGATCTTTGGTTACTCCTTGGTCACCAATTTGGTTTACATTTCATCAAATTCCCATTTGTACCAAAACGCGATGATTTTCTTCCAAAAGTTTCAACACTAACGTTAGGACTATATATTGGTTAGAATCCATTCTACAGGGTTTCAAAGCTATATTTAGATTATTATACTAATATATTGAACTTTGGTTACTCCTTGGTCACCAATTTGGTCTACATTTCGTCAAATTCCCATTTTTACCAAAACGCGACGATTTTCTTCCCAAAGTTTCAACACTAAAGTTAGGACTATATATTGGTTAAAATTCATTCTAAAGGGTTTCAAAGCTATATTTAGACTATTATACTAATATAATGAACTTTGGTTACTCCTTGGTCACCAATTTGGTCTACATTTCTTCAAATTCCCATTTGTACCAAAACGGGACGAATTTCTTCCCAAAGTTTCAAAACTATAGTTTGGACTATATATTGGTTAGAATCCATTCTAAAAGGACTTTTTTTGCAATAGTTAGACTATTATACTAATATATTGAACTTTGGTTACTTCTTGGTCACCAATTTTGTCTACATTTCTTCAAATTCCCATTTGTACCAAAAATGCGACGATTTTCTTCCAAAAGTTTCAAAACTAAAGTTAGGACTATATATTGGTTAAAATCCATTCCAAAGGGGTTCAAAACAATATTTAGACTATTATACTAATATATTGAACTTTGGTTACTCCTTGGTCACCAATTTGTTCTAAATTTCTTCAAATTCCCATTTATACCAAAACGGGACGATTTTCTTCTTTAATTTCAAAACTATAGTTAGGACTATATATTGGTTAGAATCCATTCTAAAGGGGTTCAAAGCTATATTTAAACTATTATACTAATATAATGAACTTTGGTTACTCCTTCGTGACCAATTTGGTCTACATTTCTTCAAATTCCCATTTGTACCAAAACGGGACGATTTTCTTCCCAAAGTTTCAAAACTATAGTTTGGACTATATATTGGTTAGAATCCATTCTAAAGGGGTTCAAAGCTATATTTAGACTATTATACTAATATATTGATCTTTGGTTACTACTTGGTCACCAATTTGGTTTACATTTCATCAAATTCCCATTTGTACCAAAACGCGATGATTTTCTTCCAAAAGTTTCAAAACTATAGTTTGGACTATATATTGGTTAGAATCCATTCTAAAGGGGTTCAAAGCTATATTTAGACTATTATACTAATATATTAAACTTTGGTTACTCCTTGGTCACCAATTTGGTCTACATTTCTTCAAATTCCCATTTGTACCAAAACGCGACGATTTTCTTCCAAAAGTTTCAAAACTAAAGTTAGGACTATATATTGGTTAGAATCCATTCTAAAGGGTTTCAAAGCTATATTTAGACTATTATACTATTATATTGAACTTTGGTTACTCCTTGGTCACCAATTTGGTCTACATTTCTTCAAATTCCCATTTGTACCAAAACGCGACGATTTTCTTCCCAAAGTTTCAACACTAAAGTTAGGACTATATATTGGTTAAAATTCATTCTAAAGGGTTTCAAAGCTATATTTAGACTATTATTCTAATATAATGAACTTTGGTTACTCCTTGGTCACCAATTTGGTCTACATTTCTTCAAATTCCCATTTGTACGAAAACGGGACGATTTTCTTCTTAAAGTTTCAAAACTATAGTTAGGACTATATATTGGTTAGAATCCATTCTAAAGGGGTTCAAAGCTATATTTAGACTATTGTACTAATATATTGATCTTTGGTTACTCCTTGGTCACCAATTTGGTCTACATTTCTTCAAATTCCCATTTGTACCAAAACGCGACGATTTTCTTCTTAAAGTTTCAAAACTATAGTTAGGACTATATATTGGTTAGAATCCATTCTAAAGGGGTTCAAAGCTATATTTAGACTATTATACTAATATAATGAACTTTGGTTACTCCTTGGTCACCAATTTGGTCTACATTTCTTCAAATTCCCATTTGTACCAAAATTGGACAATTTTCTTCCCAAAGTTTCAAAACTATAGTTTGGACTATATATTGGTTAGAATCCATTCTAAAGGGGTTCAAAGATATATTTAGACTATTATACTAATATATTGATCTTTGGTTACTCCTTGGTCACCAATTTGGTTTACCTTTCATCAAATTCCCATTTGTACCAAAACGCGATGATTTTCTTCCAAAAGTTTCAACACTAAAGTTAGGACTATATATTGGTTAGAATCCATTCTAAAGGGTTTCAAAGCTATATTTAGACTATTATACTAATATATTGAACTTTGGTTACTCCTTGGTCACCAATTTGGTCTACATTTCTTCAAATTCCCATTTTTACCAAAACGCGACGATTTTCTTCCCAAAGTTTCAACACTAAAGTTAGGACTATATATTGGTTAAAATTCATTCTAATGGGTTTCAAAGCTATATTTAGACTATTATACTAATATAATGAACTTTGGTTACTCCTTGGTCACCAATTTGGTCTACATTTCTTTAAATTCCCATTTGTACCAAAACGAGACGAATTTCATCCCAAAGTTTCAAAACTATAGTTTGGACTATATATTGGTTAGAATCCATTCTAAAAGGGTTTTTTTTGCAATATTTAGACTATTATACTAATATATTGAACTTTGGTTACTCCTTGGTCACCAATTTTGTCTACATTTCTTCAAATTCCCATTTGTACCAAAAATGCGACGATTTTCTTCCAAAAGTTTCAAAACTAAAGTTAGGACTATATATTGGTTAAAATCCATTCCAAAGGGGTTCAAAACTATATTTAGACTATTATACTAATATATTGAACTTTGGTTACTCCTTGGTCACCAATTTGGTCTAAATTTCTTCAAATTCCCATTTATACCAAAACGGGACGATTTTCTTCTTTAATTTCAAAACTATAGTTAGGACTATATATTGGTTAGAATCCATTCTAAAGGGGTTCAAAGCTATATTTAAACTATTATACTAATATAATGAACTTTGGTTACTCCTTGGTGACCAATTTGGTCTACATTTCTTCAAATTCCCATTTGTACCAAAACGGGACGATTTTCTTCCCAAAGTTTCAAAACTATAGTATGGACTATATATTGGTTAGAATCCATTCTAAAGGGGTTCAAAGCTATATTTAGACTATTATACTAATATATTGATCTTTGGTTACTCCTTGGTCACCAATTTGGTTTACATTTCATCAAATTCCCATTTGTACCAAAACGCGATGATTTTCTTCCAAAAGTTTCAAAACTATAGTTTGGACTATATATTGGTTAGAATCCATTCTAAAGGGGTTCAAAGCTATATTTAGACTATAATACTAATATATTGATCTTTGGTTACTACTTGGTCACCAATTTGGTTTACATTTCATCAAATTCCCATTTGTACCAAAACGCGATGATTTTCTTCCAAAAGTTTCAACACTAACGTTAGGACTATATATTGGTTAGAATCCATTCTACAGGGTTTCAAAGCTATATTTAGATTATTATACTAATATATTGAACTTTGGTTACTCCTTGGTCACCAATTTGGTCTACATTTCGTCAAATTCCCATTTTTACCAAAACGCGACGATTTTCTTCCCAAAGTTTCAACACTAAAGTTAGGACTATATATTGGTTAAAATTCATTCTAAAGGGTTTCAAAGCTATATTTAGACTATTATACTAATATAATGAACTTTGGTTACTCCTTGGTCACCAATTTGGTCTACATTTCTTCAAATTCCCATTTGTACCAAAACGGGACGAATTTCTTCCCAAAGTTTCAAAACTATAGTTTGGACTATATATTGGTTAGAATCCATTCTAAAAGGGTTTTTTTTGCAATATTTAGACTATTATACTAATATATTGAACTTTGGTTACTTCTTGGTCACCAATTTTGTCTACATTTCTTCAAATTCCCATTTGTACCAAAAATGCGACGATTTTCTTCCAAAAGTTTCAAAACTAAAGTTAGGACTATATATTGGTTAAAATCCATTCCAAAGGGGTTCAAAACTATATTTAGACTATTATACTAATATATTGAACTTTGGTTACTCCTTGGTCACCAATTTGTTCTAAATTTCTTCAAATTCCCATTTATACCAAAACGGGACGATTTTCTTCTTTAATTTCAAAACTATAGTTAGGACTATATATTGGTTAGAATCCATTCTAAAGGGGTTCAAAGCTATATTTAAACTATTATACTAATATAATGAACTTTGGTTACTCCTTGGTGACCAATTTGGTCTACATTTCTTCAAATTCCCATTTGTACCAAAACGGGACGATTTTCTTCCCAAAGTTTCAAAACTATAGTTTGGACTATATATTGGTTAGAATCCATTCTAAAGGGGTTCAAAGCTATATTTAGACTATTATACTAATATATTGATCTTTGGTTACTACTTGGTCACCAATTTGGTTTACATTTCATCAAATTCCCATTTGTACCAAAACGCGATGATTTTCTTCCAAAAGTTTCAAAACTATAGTTTGGACTATATATTGGTTAGAATCCATTCTAAAGGGGTTCAAAGCTATATTTAGACTATTATACTAATATATTAAACTTTGGTTACTCCTTGGTCACCAATTTGGTCTACATTTCTTCAAATTCCCATTTGTACCAAAACGCGACGATTTTCTTCCAAAAGTTTCAAAACTAAAGTTAGGACTATATATTGGTTAGAATCCATTCTAAAGGGTTTCAAAGCTATATTTAGACTATTATACTAATATATTGAACTTTGGTTACTCCTTGGTCACCAATTTGGTCTACATTTCTTCAAATTCCCATTTGTACCAAAACGCGACGATTTTCTTCCCAAAGTTTCAACACTAAAGTTAGGACTATATATTGGTTAAAATTCATTCTAAAGGGTTTCAAAGCTATATTTAGACTATTATTCTAATATAATGAACTTTGGTTACTCCTTGGTCACCAATTTGGTCTACATTTCTTCAAATTCCCATTTGTACCAAAACGGGACGATTTTCTTCCCAAAGTTTCAAAACTATAGTTTGGACTATATATTGGTTAGAATCCATTCTAAAAGGGTTTTTTTTGCAATATTTAGACTATTATACTAATATATTGAACTTTGGTTACTTCTTGGTCACCAATTTTGTCTACATTTCTTCAAATTCCCATTGGTACCAAAAATACGACGATTTTCTTCCAAAAGTTTCAAAACTAAAGTTAGGACTATATATTGCTTATAATCCATTCCAAAGGGGTTCAAAACTATATTTAGACTATTATACTAATATATTGAACTTTGGTTACTCCTTGGTCAACAATTTGGTCTACATTTCTTCAAATTCCCATTTATACCAAAACGGGACGATTTTCTTCCCAAATTTCAAAACTATAGTTAGGACTATATTTTGGTTAGAATCCATTCTAAAGGGGTTCAAAGCTATATTTAGACTATTATACTAATATATTGAACTTTGGTTACTTCTTGGTCACCAATTTGGTCTACATTTCTTCAAATTCCCATTTGTACCAAAACGCCACGATTTTTTTCCTAAACTTTCAACACTAAAGTTAGGACTATTTATTGGTTAAAATTCATTCTAAAGGGGTTCAAAGCTATATTTAGACTATTATACTAATATATTGATCTTTGGTTACTCCTTGGTCACCAATTTGGTCTAAATTTCTTCAAATTCGCATTTATACCAAAACGGGACGATTTTCTTCTTTAACTTCAAAACTATAGTTAGGACTATATATTGGTTAGAATCCATTCTAAAGGGGTTCAAAGCTATATTTAAACTATTACACTAATATATTGATCTTTGGTTACTCCTTGGTCACCAATTTGGTCTACATTTCTTCAAATTCCCATTTGTACCAAAACGGGACGATTTTCTTCCAAAAGTTTCAACACTAAAGTTAGGACTATATATATTGGTTAGAATCCATTCTAAAGGGTTTCAAAGCTATATTTAGACTATTATACTAATATATTGAACTTTGGTTACTCCTTGGTCACCAATTTGGTCTACATTTCTTCAAATTCCCATTTATACCAAAACGGGACGATTTTCTTCCCAAATTTCAAAACTATAGTTAGGACTATATATTGGTTAGAATCCATTCTAAAGGGGTTCAAAGCTATATTTAGACTATTTACTAATATATTGAACTTTGGTTACTCCTTGGTCACCAATTTGGTCTACATTTCTTCAAATTCCCATTTGTACCAAAACGGGACGATTTTCTTCCCGAAGTTTCAAAACTATAGTTAGGACTATATATTGGTTAGAATCCATTCTAAAGGGGTTCAAAGCTATATTTAGACTATTATACTAATATATTGATCTTTGGTTACTCCTTGGTCACCAATTTGGTCTACATTTCTTCAAATTCCCATTTGTACCAAAACGCGACGATTTTCTTCTTAAAGTTTCAAAACTATATTTAGGACTATATATTGGTTAGAATCCATTCTAAAGGGGTTCAAAGCTATATTTAGACTATTATACTAATATAATGAACTTTGGTTACTCCTTGGTCACCAATTTGGTCTACATTTCTTCAAATTCCCATTTGTACCAAAACAGGACAATTTTCTTCCCAAAGTTTCAAAACTATAGTTTGGACTATATATTGGTTAGAATCCATTCTAAAGGGGTTCAAAGATATATTTAGACTATTATACTAATATATTGATCTTTGGTTACTCCTTGGTCACCAATTTGGTTTACCTTTCATCAAATTCCCATTTGTACCAAAACGCGATGATTTTCTTCCAAAAGTTTCAACACTAAAGTTAGGACTATATATTGGTTAGAATCCATTCTAAAGGGTTTCAAAGCTATATTTAGACTATTATACTAATATATTGAACTTTGGTTACTCCTTGGTCACCAATTTGGTCTACCTTTCTTCAAATTCCCATTTATACCAAAACGGGACGATTTTCTTCCCAAATTTCAAAACTATAGTTAGGACTATATTTTGGTTAGAATCCATTCTAAAGGGGTTCAAAGCTATATTTAGACTATTTACTAATATATTGAACTTTGGTTACTCCTTGGTCACCAATTTGGTCTACATTTCTTCAAATTCCCATTTGTACGAAAACGGGACGATTTTCTTCTTAAAGTTTCAAAACTATAGTTAGGACTATATATTGGTTAGAATCCATTCTAAAGGGGTTCAAAGCTATATTTAGACTATTATACTAATATATTGATCTTTGGTTACTCCTTGGTCACCAATTTGGTCTACATTTCTTCAAATTCCCATTTGTACCAAAACGCGACGATTTTCTTCTTAAAGTTTCAAAACTATAGTTAGGACTATATATTGGTTAGAATCCATTCTAAAGGGGTTCAAAGCTATATTTAGACTATTATACTAATATAATGAACTTTGGTTACTCCTTGGTCACCAATTTGGTCTACATTTCTTCAAATTCCCATTTGTACCAAAACGCGATGATTTTCTTCCAAAAGTTTCAACACTAAAGTTAGGACTATATATTGGTTAGAATCCATTCTAAAGGGTTTCAAAGCTATATTTAGACTATTATACTAATATATTGAACTTTGGTTACTCCTTGGTCACCAATTTGGTCTACATTTCTTCAAATTCCCATTTTTACCAAAACGCGACGATTTTCTTCCCAAAGTTTCAACACTAAAGTTAGGACTATATATTGGTTAAAATTCATTCTAAAGGGTTTCAAAGCTATATTTAGACTATTATAATAATATAATGAACTTTGGTTACTCCTTGGTCACCAATTTGGTCTACATTTCTTCAAATTCCCATTTGTACCAAAACGCGACGATTTTCTTCTTAAAGTTTCAAAACTATATTTAGGACTATATATTGGTTAGAATCCATTCTAAAGGGGTTCAAAGCTATATTTAGACTATTATACTAATATAATGAACTTTGGTTACTCCTTGGTCACCAATTTGGTCTACATTTCTTCAAATTCCCATTTGTACCAAAACAGGACAATTTTCTTCCCAAAGTTTCAAAACTATAGTTTGGACTATATATTGGTTAGAATCCATTCTAAAGGGGTTCAAAGATATATTTAGACTATTATACTAATATATTGATCTTTGGTTACTCCTTGGTCACCAATTTGGTTTACCTTTCATCAAATTCCCATTTGTACCAAAACGCGATGATTTTCTTCCAAAAGTTTCAACACTAAAGTTAGGACTATATATTGGTTAGAATCCATTCTAAAGGGTTTCAAAGCTATATTTAGACTATTATACTAATATATTGAACTTTGGTTACTCCTTGGTCACCAATTTGGTCTACATTTCTTCAAATTCCCATTTTTACCAAAACGCGACGATTTTCTTCCCAAAGTTTCAACACTAAAGTTAGGACTATATATTGGTTAAAATTCATTCTAAAGGGTTTCAAAGCTATATTTAGACTATTATAATAATATAATGAACTTTGGTTACTCCTTGGTCACCAATTTGGTCTACATTTCTTCAAATTCCCATTTGTACCAAAACGCGACGATTTTCTTCTTAAAGTTTCAAAACTATATTTAGGACTATATATTGGTTAGAATCCATTCTAAAGGGGTTCAAAGCTATATTTAGACTATTATACTAATATAATGAACTTTGGTTACTCCTTGGTCACCAATTTGGTCTACATTTCTTCAAATTCCCATTTGTACCAAAACAGGACAATTTTCTTCCCAAAGTTTCAAAACTATAGTTTGGACTATATATTGGTTAGAATCCATTCTAAAGGGGTTCAAAGATATATTTAGACTATTATACTAATATATTGATCTTTGGTTACTCCTTGGTCACCAATTTGGTTTACCTTTCATCAAATTCCCATTTGTACCAAAACGCGATGATTTTCTTCCAAAAGTTTCAACACTAAAGTTAGGACTATATATTGGTTAGAATCCATTCTAAAGGGTTTCAAAGCTATATTTAGACTATTATACTAATATATTGAACTTTGGTTACTCCTTGGTCACCAATTTGGTCTACCTTTCTTCAAATTCCCATTTATACCAAAACGGGACGATTTTCTTCCCAAATTTCAAAACTATAGTTAGGACTATATTTTGGTTAGAATCCATTCTAAAGGGGTTCAAAGCTATATTTAGACTATTTACTAATATATTGAACTTTGGTTACTCCTTGGTCACCAATTTGGTCTACATTTCTTCAAATTCCCATTTGTACGAAAACGGGACGATTTTCTTCTTAAAGTTTCAAAACTATAGTTAGGACTATATATTGGTTAGAATCCATTCTAAAGGGGTTCAAAGCTATATTTAGACTATTATACTAATATATTGATCTTTGGTTACTCCTTGGTCACCAATTTGGTCTACATTTCTTCAAATTCCCATTTGTACCAAAACGCGACGATTTTCTTCTTAAAGTTTCAAAACTATAGTTAGGACTATATATTGGTTAGAATCCATTCTAAAGGGGTTCAAAGCTATATATAGACTATTATACTAATATAATGAACTTTGGTTACTCCTTGGTCACCAATTTGGTCTACATTTCTTCAAATTCCCATTTGTACCAAAACAGGACAATTTTCTTCCCAAAGTTTCAAAACTATAGTTTGGACTATATATTGGTTAGAATCCATTCTAAAGGGGTTCAAAGATATATTTAGACTATTATACTAATATATTGATCTTTGGTTACTCCTTGGTCACCAATTTGGTTTACCTTTCATCAAATTCCCATTTGTACCAAAACGCGATGATTTTCTTCCAAAAGTTTCAACACTAAAGTTAGGACTATATATTGGTTAGAATCCATTCTAAAGGGTTTCAAAGCTATATTTAGACTATTATACTAATATATTGAACTTTGGTTACTCCTTGGTCACCAATTTGGTCTACATTTCTTCAAATTCCCATTTTTACCAAAACGCGACGATTTTCTTCCCAAAGTTTCAACACTAAAGTTAGGACTATATATTGGTTAAAATTCATTCTAAAGGGTTTCAAAGCTATATTTAGACTATTATACTAATATAATGAACTTTGGTTACTCCTTGGTCACCAATTTGGTCTACATTTCTTCAAATTCCCATTTGTACCAAAACGAGACGAATTTCTTCCCAAAGTTTCAAAACTATAGTTTGGACTATATATTGGTTAGAATCCATTCTAAAAGGGTTTTTTTTGTAATATTTAGACTATTATACTAATATATTGAACTTTGGTTACTCCTTGGTCACCAATTTTGTCTACATTTCTTCAAATTCCTATTTGTACCAAAAATGCGACGATTTTCTTCCAAAAGTTTCAAAACTAAAGTTAGGACTATATATTGGTTAAAATCCATTCCAAAGGGGTTCAAAACTATATTTAGACTATTATACTAATATATTGAACTTTGGTTACTCCTTGGTCACCAATTTGGTCTACATTTCTTCAAATTCCCATTTAAACCAAAACGGGACGATTTTCTTCTTTAATTTCAAAACTATAGTTAGGACTATATATTGGTTAGAATCCATTCTAAAGGGGTTCAAAGCTATATTTAGACTATTTACTAATATATTGAACTTTGGTTACTCCTTGGTCACCAATTTGGTCTACATTTCTTCAAATTCCCATTTGTACCAGAACGGGACGATTTTCTTCCCGAAGTTTCAAAACTATAGTTAGGACTATATATTGGTTAGAATCCATTCTAAAGGGGTTCAAAGCTATATTTAGACTATTATACTAATATATTGATCTTTGGTTACTCCTTGGTCACCAATTTGGTCTACATTTCTTCAAATTCCCATTTGTACCAAAACGCGACGATTTTCTTCTTAAAGTTTCAAAACTATATTTAGGACTATATATTGGTTAGAATCCATTCTAAAGGGGTTCAAAGCTATATTTAGACTATTATACTAATATAATGAACTTTGGTTACTCCTTGGTCACCAATTTGGTCTACATTTCTTCAAATTCCCATTTGTACCAAAACAGGACAATTTTCTTCCCAAAGTTTCAAAACTATAGTTTGGACTATATATTGGTTAGAATCCATTCTAAAGGGGTTCAAAGATATATTTAGACTATTATACTAATATATTGATCTTTGGTTACTCCTTGGTCACCAATTTGGTTTACCTTTCATCAAATTCCCATTTGTACCAAAACGCGATGATTTTCTTCCAAAAGTTTCAACACTAAAGTTAGGACTATATATTGGTTAGAATCCATTCTAAAGGGTTTCAAAGCTATATTTAGACTATTATACTAATATATTGAACTTTGGTTACTCCTTGGTCACCAATTTGGTCTACCTTTCTTCAAATTCCCATTTATACCAAAACGGGACGATTTTCTTCCCAAATTTCAAAACTATAGTTAGGACTATATTTTGGTTAGAATCCATTCTAAAGGGGTTCAAAGCTATATTTAGACTATTTACTAATATATTGAACTTTGGTTACTCCTTGGTCACCAATTTGGTCTACATTTCTTCAAATTCCCATTTGTACGAAAACGGGACGATTTTCTTCTTAAAGTTTCAAAACTATAGTTAGGACTATATATTGGTTAGAATCCATTCTAAAGGGGTTCAAAGCTATATTTAGACTATTATACTAATATATTGATCTTTGGTTACTCCTTGGTCACCAATTTGGTCTACATTTCTTCAAATTCCCATTTGTACCAAAACGCGACGATTTTCTTCTTAAAGTTTCAAAACTATAGTTAGGACTATATATTGGTTAGAATCCATTCTAAAGGGGTTCAAAGCTATATTTAGACTATTATACTAATATAATGAACTTTGGTTACTCCTTGGTCACCAATTTGGTCTACATTTCTTCAAATTCCCATTTGTACCAAAACAGGACAATTTTCTTCCCAAAGTTTCAAAACTATAGTTTGGACTATATATTGGTTAGAATCCATTCTAAAGGGGTTCAAAGATATATTTAGACTATTATACTAATATATTGATCTTTGGTTACTCCTTGGTCACCAATTTGGTTTACCTTTCATCAAATTCCCATTTGTACCAAAACGCGATGATTTTCTTCCAAAAGTTTCAACACTAAAGTTAGGACTATATATTGGTTAGAATCCATTCTAAAGGGTTTCAAAGCTATATTTAGACTATTATACTAATATATTGAACTTTGGTTACTCCTTGGTCACCAATTTGGTCTACATTTCTTCAAATTCCCATTTTTACCAAAACGCGACGATTTTCTTCCCAAAGTTTCAACACTAAAGTTAGGACTATATATTGGTTAAAATTCATTCTAAAGGGTTTCAAAGCTATATTTAGACTATTATACTAATATAATGAACTTTGGTTACTCCTTGGTCACCAATTTGGTCTACATTTCTTCAAATTCCCATTTGTACCAAAACGCGACGATTTTCTTCTTAAAGTTTCAAAACTATATTTAGGACTATATATTGGTTAGAATCCATTCTAAATGGGTTCAAAGCTATATTTAGACTATTATACTAATATAATGAACTTTGGTTACTCCTTGGTCACCAATTTGGTCTACATTTCTTCAAATTCCCATTTGTACCAAAACAGGACAATTTTCTTCCCAAAGTTTCAAAACTATAGTTTGGACTATATATTGGTTAGAATCCATTCTAAAGGGGTTCAAAGATATATTTAGACTATTATACTAATATATTGATCTTTGGTTACTCCTTGGTCACCAATTTGGTTTACCTTTCATCAAATTCCCATTTGTACCAAAACGCGATGATTTTCTTCCAAAAGTTTCAACACTAAAGTTAGGACTATATATTGGTTAGAATCCATTCTAAAGGGTTTCAAAGCTATATTTAGACTATTATACTAATATATTGAACTTTGGTTACTCCTTGGTCACCAATTTGGTCTACCTTTCTTCAAATTCCCATTTATACCAAAACGGGACGATTTTCTTCCCAAATTTCAAAACTATAGTTAGGACTATATTTTGGTTAGAATCCATTCTAAAGGGGTTCAAAGCTATATTTAGACTATTTACTAATATATTGAACTTTGGTTACTCCTTGGTCACCAATTTGGTCTACATTTCTTCAAATTCCCATTTGTACCAAAACGGGACGATTTTCTTCTTAAAGTTTCAAAACTATAGTTAGGACTATATATTGGTTAGAATCCATTCTAAAGGGGTTCAAAGCTATATTTAGACTATTATACTAATATATTGATCTTTGGTTACTCCTTGGTCACCAATTTGGTCTACATTTCTTCAAATTCCCATTTGTACCAAAACAGGACGATTTTCTTCCCAAAGTTTCAAAACTATAGTTTGGACTATATATTGGTTAGAATCCATTCTAAAGGGGTTCAAAGCTATATTTAGACTATTATACTAATATATTGATCTTTGGTTACTCCTTGGTCACCAATTTGGTCTAAATTTCTTCAAATTCGCATTTATACCAAAACGGGACGATTTTCTTCTTTAACTTCAAAACTATAGTTAGGACTATATATTGGTTAGAATCCATTCTAAAGGGGTTCAAAGCTATATTTAAACTATTATACTAATATAATGAACTTTGGTTACTCCTTGGTGACCAATTTGGTCTACATTTCTTCAAATTCCCATTTGTACCAAAACGGGACGATTTTCTTCCAAAAGTTTCAACACTAAAGTTAGGACTATATATATTGGTTAGAATCCATTCTAAAGGGTTTCAAAGCTATATTTAGACTATTATACTAATATATTGAACTTTGGTTACTCCTTGGTCACCAATTTGGTCTACATTTCTTCAAATTCCCATTTATACCAAAACGGGACGATTTTCTTCCCAAATTTCAAAACTATAGTTAGGACTATTTATTGGTTAGAATCCATTCTAAAGGGGTTCAAAGCTATATTTAGACTATTTACTAATATATTGAACTTTGGTTACTCCTTGGTCACCAATTTGGTCTACATTTCTTCAAATTCCCATTTGTACCAGAACGGGACGATTTTCTTCCCGAAGTTTCAAAACTATAGTTAGGACTATATATTGGTTAGAATCCATTCTAAAGGAGTTCAAAGCTATATTTAAACTATTATACTAATATAATGAACTTTGGTTACTCCTTGGTGACCAATTTGGTCTACATTTCTTCAAATTCCCATTTGTACCAAAACGGGACGATTTTTTTCCTAAACTTTCAACACTAAAGTTAGGACTATTTATTGGTTAAAACTCATTCTAAAGGGGTTCAAAGCTATATTTAGACTATTATACTAATATAATGAACTTTGGTTACTCCTTGGTCACCAATTTGGTCTACATTTCTTCAAATTCCCATTTGTACCAGAACGGGACGATTTTCTTCCCGAAGTTTCAAAACTATAGTTAGGACTATATATTGGTTAGAATCCATTCTAAAGGGGTTCAAAGCTATATTTAGACTATTATACTAATATATTGATCTTTGGTTACTCCTTGGTCACCAATTTGGTCTACATTTCTTCAAATTCCCATTTGTACCAAAACGCGACGATTTTCTTCTTAAAGTTTCAAAACTATAGTTAGGACTATATATTGGTTAGAATCCATTCTAAAGGGGTTCAAAGCTATATTTAGACTATTATACTAATATAATGAACTTTGGTTACTCCTTGGTCACCAATTTGGTCTACATTTCTTCAAATTCCCATTTGTACCAAAACAGGACGATTTTCTTCCCAAAGTTTCAAAACTATAGTTTGGACTATATATTGGTTAGAATCCATTCTAAAGGGGTTCAAAGCTATATTTAGACTATTATACTAATATATTGATCTTTGGTTACTCCTTGGTCACCAATTTGGTCTAAATTTCTTCAAATTCCCATTTATACCAAAACGGGACGATTTTCTTCTTTAACTTCAAAACTATAGTTAGGACTATATATTGGTTAGAATCCATTCTAAAGGGGTTCAAAGCTATATTTAAACTATTATACTAATATAATGAACTTTGGTTACTCCTTGGTGACCAATTTGGTCTACATTTCTTCAAATTCCCATTTGTACCAAAACGGGACGATTTTCTTCCCAAAGTTTCAAAACTATAGTTTGGACTATATATTGGTTAGAATCCATTCTAAAGGGGTTCAAAGCTATATTTAGACTATTATACTAATATATTGATCTTTGGTTACTACTTGGTCACCAATTTGGTTTACATTTCATCAAATTCCCATTTGTACCAAAACGCGATGATTTTCTTCCAAAAGTTTCAAAACTATAGTTTGGACTATATAGTGGTTAGAATCCATTCTAAAGGGGTTCAAAGCTATATTTAGACTATTATACTAATATATTAAACTTTGGTTACTCCTTGGTCACCAATTTGGTCTACATTTCTTCAAATTCCCATTTGTACCAAAACGCGACGATTTTCTTCCAAAAGTTTCAAAACTATAGTTAGGACTATATATTGGTTAGAATCCATTCTAAAGGGGTTCAAAGCTATATTTAGACTATTATACTAATATATTGATCTTTGGTTACTCCTTGGTCACCAATTTGGTCTACATTTCTTCAAATTCCCATTTGTACCAAAACAGGACGATTTTCTTCCCAAAGTTTCAAAACTATAGTTTGGACTATATATTGGTTAGAATCCATTCTAAAGGGTTTCAAAGCTATATTTAGACTATTATACTAATATATTGAACTTTGGTTACTCCTTGGTCACCAATTTGGTCTACATTTCTTCAAATTCCCATTTATACCAAAACGGGACGATTTTCTTCCCAAATTTCAAAACTATAGTTAGGACTATTTATTGGTTAGAATCCATTCTAAAGGGGTTCAAAGCTATATTTAGACTATTTACTAATATATTGAACTTTGGTTACTCCTTGGTCACCAATTTGGTCTACATTTCTTCAAATTCCCATTTGTACCAGAACGGGACGATTTTCTTCCCGAAGTTTCAAAACTATAGTTAGGACTATATATTGGTTAGAATCCATTCTAAAGGAGTTCAAAGCTATATTTAAACTATTATACTAATATAATGAACTTTGGTTACTCCTTGGTGACCAATTTGGTCTACATTTCTTCAAATTCCCATTTGTACCAAAACGGGACGATTTTTTTCCTAAACTTTCAACACTAAAGTTAGGACTATTTATTGGTTAAAACTCATTCTAAAGGGGTTCAAAGCTATATTTAGACTATTATACTAATATAATGAACTTTGGTTACTCCTTGGTCACCAATTTGGTCTACATTTCTTCAAATTCCCATTTATACCAAAACGGGACGATTTTCTTCCCAAAGTTTCAAAACTATAGTTTGGACTATATATTGGTTAGAATCCATTCTAAAGGGGTTCAAAGATATATTTAGACTATTATACTAATATATTGATCTTTGGTTACTCCTTGGTCACCAATTTGGTTTACCTTTCATCAAATTCCTATTTGTACCAAAACGCGATGATTTTCTTCCAAAAGTTTCAACACTAAAGTTAGGACTATATATTGGTTAGAATCCATTCTAAAGGGTTTCAAAGCTATATTTAGACTATTATACTAATATATTGAACTTTGGTTACTCCTTGGTCACCAATTTGGTCTACATTTCTTCAAATTCCCATTTATACCAAAACGGGACGATTTTCTTCCCAAATTTCAAAACTATAGTTAGGACTATTTATTGGTTAGAATCCATTCTAAAGGGGTTCAAAGCTATATTTAGACTATTTACTAATATATTGAACTTTGGTTACTCCTTGGTCACCAATTTGGTCTACATTTCTTCAAATTCCCATTTGTACCAGAACGGGACGATTTTCTTCCCGAAGTTTCAAAACTATAGTTAGGACTATATATTGGTTAGAATCCATTCTAAAGGGGTTCAAAGCTATATTTAGACTATTATACTAATATATTGATCTTTGGTTACTCCTTGGTCACCAATTTGGTCTACATTTCTTCAAATTCCCATTTGTACCAAAACGCGACGATTTTCTTCTTAAAGTTTCAAAACTATAGTTAGGACTATATATTGGTTAGAATCCATTCTAAAGGGGTTCAAAGCTATATTTAGACTATTATACTAATATAATGAACTTTGGTTACTCCTTGGTCACCAATTTGGTCTACATTTCTTCAAATTCCCATTTGTACCAAAACAGGACAATTTTCTTCCCAAAGTTTCAAAACTATAATTTGGACTATATATTGGTTAGAATCCATTCTAAAGGGGTTCAAAGCTATATTTAGACTATTATACTAATATAATGAACTTTGGTTACTCCTTGGTCACCAATTTGGTCTACATTTCTTCAAATTCCCATTTGTACCAAAACAGGACAATTTTCTTCCCAAAGTTTCAAAACTATAGTTTGGACTATATATTGGTTAGAATCCATTCTAAAGGGGTTCAAAGATATATTTAGACTATTATACTAATATATTGATCTTTGGTTACTCCTTGGTCACCAATTTGGTTTACCTTTCATCAAATTCCCATTTGTACCAAAACGCGATGATTTTCTTCCAAAAGTTTCAACACTAAAGTTAGGACTATATATTGGTTAGAATCCATTCTAAAGGGTTTCAAAGCTATATTTAGACTATTATACTAATATATTGAACTTTGGTTACTCCTTGGTCACCAATTTGGTCTACCTTTCTTCAAATTCCCATTTATACCAAAACGGGACGATTTTCTTCCCAAATTTCAAAACTATAGTTAGGACTATATTTTGGTTAGAATCCATTCTAAAGGGGTTCAAAGCTATATTTAGACTATTTACTAATATATTGAACTTTGGTTACTCCTTGGTCACCAATTTGGTCTACATTTCTTCAAATTCCCATTTGTACCAAAACGGGACGATTTTCTTCTTAAAGTTTCAAAACTATAGTTAGGACTATATATTGGTTAGAATCCATTCTAAAGGGGTTCAAAGCTATATTTAGACTATTATACTAATATATTGATCTTTGGTTACTCCTTGGTCACCAATTTGGTCTACATTTCTTCAAATTCCCATTTGTACCAAAACAGGACGATTTTCTTCCCAAAGTTTCAAAACTATAGTTTGGACTATATATTGGTTAGAATCCATTCTAAAGGGGTTCAAAGCTATATTTAGACTATTATACTAATATATTGATCTTTGGTTACTCCTTGGTCACCAATTTGGTCTAAATTTCTTCAAATTCGCATTTATACCAAAACGGGATGATTTTCTTCTTTAACTTCAAAACTATAGTTAGGACTATATATTGGTTAGAATCCATTCTAAAGGGGTTCAAAGCTATATTTAAACTATTATACTAATATAATGAACTTTGGTTACTCCTTGGTGACCAATTTGGTCTACATTTCTTCAAATTCCCATTTGTACCAAAACGGGACGATTTTCTTCCAAAAGTTTCAACACTAAAGTTAGGACTATATATATTGGTTAGAATCCATTCTAAAGGGTTTCAAAGCTATATTTAGACTATTATACTAATATATTGAACTTTGGTTACTCCTTGGTCACCAATTTGGTCTACATTTCTTCAAATTCCCATTTATACCAAAACGGGACGATTTTCTTCCCAAATTTCAAAACTATAGTTAGGACTATTTATTGGTTAGAATCCATTCTAAAGGGGTTCAAAGCTATATTTAGACTATTTACTAATATATTGAACTTTGGTTACTCCTTGGTCACCAATTTGGTCTACATTTCTTCAAATTCCCATTTGTACCAGAACGGGACGATTTTCTTCCCGAAGTTTCAAAACTATAGTTAGGACTATATATTGGTTAGAATCCATTCTAAAGGAGTTCAAAGCTATATTTAAACTATTATACTAATATAATGAACTTTGGTTACTCCTTGGTGACCAATTTGGTCTACATTTCTTCAAATTCCCATTTGTACCAAAACGGGACGATTTTTTTCCTAAACTTTCAACACTAAAGTTAGGACTATTTATTGGTTAAAACTCATTCTAAAGGGGTTCAAAGCTATATTTAGACTATTATACTAATATAATGAACTTTGGTTACTCCTTGGTCACCAATTTGGTCTACATTTCTTCAAATTCCCATTTGTACCAGAACGGGACGATTTTCTTCCCGAAGTTTCAAAACTATAGTTAGGACTATATATTGGTTAGAATCCATTCTAAAGGGGTTCAAAGCTATATTTAGACTATTATACTAATATATTGATCTTTGGTTACTCCTTGGTCACCAATTTGGTCTACATTTCTTCAAATTCCCATTTGTACCAAAACGCGACGATTTTCTTCTTAAAGTTTCAAAACTATAGTTAGGACTATATATTGGTTAGAATCCATTCTAAAGGGGTTCAAAGCTATATTTAGACTATTATACTAATATAATGAACTTTGGTTACTCCTTGGTCACCAATTTGGTCTACATTTCTTCAAATTCCCATTTGTACCAAAACAGGACGATTTTCTTCCCAAAGTTTCAAAACTATAGTTTGGACTATATATTGGTTAGAATCCATTCTAAAGGGGTTCAAAGCTATATTTAGACTATTATACTAATATATTGATCTTTGGTTACTCCTTGGTCACCAATTTGGTCTAAATTTCTTCAAATTCCCATTTATACCAAAACGGGACGATTTTCTTCTTTAACTTCAAAACTATAGTTAGGACTATATATTGGTTAGAATCCATTCTAAAGGGGTTCAAAGCTATATTTAAACTATTATACTAATATAATGAACTTTGGTTACTCCTTGGTGACCAATTTGGTCTACATTTCTTCAAATTCCCATTTGTACCAAAACGGGACGATTTTCTTCCCAAAGTTTCAAAACTATAGTTTGGACTATATATTGGTTAGAATCCATTCTAAAGGGGTTCAAAGCTATATTTAGACTATTATACTAATATATTGATCTTTGGTTACTACTTGGTCACCAATTTGGTTTACATTTCATCAAATTCCCATTTGTACCAAAACGCGATGATTTTCTTCCAAAAGTTTCAAAACTATAGTTTGGACTATATAGTGGTTAGAATCCATTCTAAAGGGGTTCAAAGCTATATTTAGACTATTATACTAATATATTAAACTTTGGTTACTCCTTGGTCACCAATTTGGTCTACATTTCTTCAAATTCCCATTTGTACCAAAACGCGACGATTTTCTTCCAAAAGTTTCAAAACTAAAGTTAGGACTATATATTGGTTAGAATCCATTCTAAAGGGTTTCAAAGCTATATTTAGACTATTATACTAATATATTGAACTTTGGTTACTCCTTGGTCACCAATTTGGTCTACATTTCTTCAAATTCCCATTTGTACCAAAACGCGACTATTTTCTTCCCAAAGTTTCAACACTAAAGTTAGGACTATATATTGGTTAAAATTCATTCTAAAGGGTTTCAAAGCTATATTTAGACTATTATTCTAATATAATGAACTTTGGTTACTCCTTGGTCACCAATTTGGTCTACATTTCTTCAAATTCCCATTTGTACCAAAACGGGACGATTTTCTTCCCAAAGTTTCAAAACTATAGTTTGGACTATATATTGGTTAGAATCCATTCTAAAAGGGTTTTTTTTGCAATATTTAGACTATTATACTAATATATTGAACTTTGGTTACTTCTTGGTCACCAATTTTGTCTACATTTCTTCAAATTCCCTTTTGTACCAAAAATGCGACGATTTTCTTCCAAAAGTTTCAAAACTAAAGTTAGGACTATATATTGCTTATAATCCATTCCAAAGGGGTTCAAAACTATATTTAGACTATTATACTAATATATTGAACTTTGGTTACTCCTTGGTCACCAATTTGGTCTACATTTCTTCAAATTCCCATTTGTACCAGAACGGGACGATTTTCTTCCCGAAGTTTCAAAACTATAGTTAGGACTATATATTGGTTAGAATCCATTCTAAAGGGGTTCAAAGCTATATTTAGACTATTATACTAATATATTGATCTTTGGTTACTCCTTGGTCACCAATTTGGTCTACATTTCTTCAAATTCCCATTTGTACCAAAACGCGACGATTTTCTTCTTAAAGTTTCAAAACTATAGTTAGGACCATATATTGGTTAGAATCCATTCTAAAGGGGTTCAAAGCTATATTTAGACTATTATACTAATATAATGAACTTTGGTTACTCCTTGGTCACCAATTTGGTCTACATTTCTTCAAATTCCCATTTGTACCAAAACAGGACGATTTTCTTCCCAAAGTTTCAAAACTATAGTTTGGACTATATATTGGTTAGAATCCATTCTAAAGGGGTTCAAAGCTATATTTAGACTATTATACTAATATATTGATCTTTGGTTACTCCTTGGTCACCAATTTGGTCTAAATTTCTTCAAATTCGCATTTATACCAAAACGGGACGATTTTCTTCTTTAACTTCAAAACTATAGTTAGGACTATATATTGGTTAGAATCCATTCTAAAGGGGTTCAAAGCTATATTTAAACTATTATACTAATATAATGAACTTTGGTTACTCCTTGGTGACCAATTTGGTCTACATTTCTTCAAATTCCCATTTGTACCAAAACGGGACGATTTTCTTCAAAAAGTTTCAACACTAAAGTTAGGACTATATATATTGGTTAGAATCCATTCTAAAGGGTTTCAAAGCTATATTTAGACTATTATACTAATATATTGAACTTTGGTTACTCCTTGGTCACCAATTTGGTCTACATTTCTTCAAATTCCCATTTATACCAAAACGGGACGATTTTCTTCCCAAATTTCAAAACTATAGTTAGGACTATATATTGGTTAGAATCCATTCTAAAGGGGTTCAAAGCTATATTTAGACTATTATACTAATATAATGAACTTTGGTTACTCCTTGGTCACCAATTTGGTCTACATTTCTTCAAATTCCCATTTGTACCAAAACAGGACAATTTTCTTCCCAAAGTTTCAAAACTATAGTTTGGACTATATATTGGTTAGAATCCATTCTAAAGGGGTTCAAAGATATATTTAGACTATTATACTAATATATTGATCTTTGGTTACTCCTTGGTCACCAATTTGGTTTACCTTTCATCAAATTCCCATTTGTACCAAAACGCGATGATTTTCTTCCAAAAGTTTCAACACTAAAGTTAGGACTATATATTGGTTAGAATCCATTCTAAAGGGGTTCAAAACTATATTTAGACTATTATACTAATATATTGAACTTTGGTTACTCCTTGGTCACCAATTTGGTCTAAATTTCTTCAAATTCCCATTTATACCAAAACGGGACGATTTTCTTCTTTAATTTCAAAACTATAGTTAGGACTATATATTGGTTAGAATCCATTCTAAAGGGGTTCAAAGCTATATTTAAACTATTATACTAATATAATGAACTTTGGTTACTCCTTGGTGACCAATTTGGTCTACATTTCTTCAAATTCCCATTTGTACCAAAACGGGACGATTTTCTTCCCAAAGTTTCAAAACTATAGTTTGGACTATATATTGGTTAGAATCCATTCTAAAGGGGTTCAAAGCTATATTTAGACTATTATACTAATATATTGATCTTTGGTTACTCCTTGGTCACCAATTTGGTCTAAATTTCTTCAAATTCGCATTTATACCAAAACGGGACGATTTTCTTCTTTAACTTCAAAACTATAGTTAGGACTATATATTGGTTAGAATCCATTCTAAAGGGGTTCAAAGCTATATTTAAACTATTATACTAATATATTGAACTTTGGTTACTCCTTGGTCACCAATTTGGTCTAAATTTCTTCAAATTCCCATTTATACCAAAACGGGACGATTTTCTTCTTTAATTTCAAAACTATAGTTAGGACTATATATTGGTTAGAATCCATTCTAAAGGGGTTCAAAGCTATATTTAAACTATTATACTAATATAATGAACTTTGGTTACTCCTTGGTGACCAATTTGGTCTACATTTCTTCAAATTCCCATTTGTACCAAAACGGGACGATTTTCTTCCCAAAGTTTCAAAACTATAGTTTGGACTATATATTGGTTAGAATCCATTCTAAAGGGGTTCAAAGCTATATTTAGACTATTATACTAATATATTGATCTTTGGTTACTACTTGGTCACCAATTTGGTTTACATTTCATCAAATTCCCATTTGTACCAAAACGCGATGATTTTCTTCCAAAAGTTTCAAAACTATAGTTTGGACTATATAGTGGTTAGAATCCATTCTAAAGGGGTTCAAAGCTATATTTAGACTATTATACTAATATATTAAACTTTGGTTACTCCTTGGTCACCAATTTGGTCTACATTTCTTCAAATTCCCATTTGTACCAAAACGCGACGATTTTCTTCCAAAAGTTTCAAAACTAAAGTTAGGACTATATATTGGTTAGAATCCATTCTAAAGGGTTTCAAAGCTATATTTAGACTATTATACTAATATATTGAACTTTGGTTACTCCTTGGTCACCAATTTGGTCTACATTTCTTCAAATTCCCATTTGTACCAAAACGCGACTATTTTCTTCCCAAAGTTTCAACACTAAAGTTAGGACTATATATTGGTTAAAATTCATTCTAAAGGGTTTCAAAGCTATATTTAGACTATTATTCTAATATAATGAACTTTGGTTACTCCTTGGTCACCAATTTGGTCTACATTTCTTCAAATTCCCATTTGTACCAAAACGGGACGATTTTCTTCCCAAAGTTTCAAAACTATAGTTTGGACTATATATTGGTTAGAATCCATTCTAAAAGGGTTTTTTTTGCAATATTTAGACTATTATACTAATATATTGAACTTTGGTTACTTCTTGGTCACCAATTTTGTCTACATTTCTTCAAATTCCCTTTTGTACCAAAAATGCGACGATTTTCTTCCAAAAGTTTCAAAACTAAAGTTAGGACTATATATTGCTTATAATCCATTCCAAAGGGGTTCAAAACTATATTTAGACTATTATACTAATATATTGAACTTTGGTTACTCCTTGGTCACCAATTTGGTCTACATTTCTTCAAATTCCCATTTATACCAAAACGGGACGATTTTCTTCCCAAATTTCAAAACTATAGTTAGGACTATATTTTGGTTAGAATCCATTCTAAAGGGGTTCAAAGCTATATTTAGACTATTATACTAATATATTGAACTTTGGTTACTTCTTGGTCACCAATTTGGTCTACATTTCTTCAAATTCCCATTTGTACCAAAACGCCACGATTTTTTTCCTAAACTTTCAACACTAAAGTTAGGACTATTTATTGGTTAAAATTCATTCTAAAGGGGTTCAAAGCTATATTTAGACTATTATACTAATATAATGAACTTTAGTTACTCCTTGGTCACCAATTTGGTCTACATTTCTTCAAATTCCCATTTGTACCAGAACGGGACGATTTTCTTCCCGAAGTTTCAAAACTATAGTTAGGACTATATATTGGTTAGAATCCATTCTAAAGGGGTTCAAAGCTATATTTAGACTATTATACTAATATATTGATCTTTGGTTACTCCTTGGTCACCAATTTGGTCTACATTTCTTCAAATTCCCATTTGTACCAAAACGCGACGATTTTCTTCTTAAAGTTTCAAAACTATAGTTAGGACTATATATTGGTTAGAATCCATTCTAAAGGGGTTCAAAGCTATATTTAGACTATTATACTAATATAATGAACTTTGGTTACTCCTTGGTCACCAATTTGGTCTACATTTCTTCAAATTCCCATTTGTACCAAAACAGGACGATTTTCTTCCCAAAGTTTCAAAACTATAGTTTGGACTATATATTGGTTAGAATCCATTCTAAAGGGGTTCAAAGCTATATTTAGACTATTATACTAATATATTGATCTTTGGTTACTCCTTGGTCACCAATTTGGTCTAAATTTCTTCAAATTCGCATTTATACCAAAACGGGACGATTTTCTTCTTTAACTTCAAAACTATAGTTAGGACTATATATTGGTTAGAATCCATTCTAAAGGGGTTCAAAGCTATATTTAAACTATTATACTAATATAATGAACTTTGGTTACTCCTTGGTGACCAATTTGGTCTACATTTCTTCAAATTCCCATTTGTACCAAAACGGGACGATTTTCTTCCAAAAGTTTCAACACTAAAGTTAGGACTATATATATTGGTTAGAATCCATTCTAAAGGGTTTCAAAGCTATATTTAGACTATTATACTAATATAATGAACTTTGGTTACTCCTTGGTGACCAATTTGGTCTACATTTCTTCAAATTCCCATTTGTACCAAAACGGGACGATTTTCTTCCCAAAGTTTCAAAACTATAGTTTGGACTATATATTGGTTAGAATCCATTCTAAAGGGGTTCAAAGCTATATTTAGACTATTATACTAATATATTGATCTTTGGTTACTACTTGGTCACCAATTTGGTTTACATTTCATCAAATTCCCATTTGTACCAAAACGCGATGATTTTCTTCCAAAAGTTTCAAAACTATAGTTTGGACTATATATTGGTTAGAATCCATTCTAAAGGGGTTCAAAGCTATATTTAGACTATTATACTAATATATTAAACTTTGGTTACTCCTTGGTCACCAATTTGGTCTACATTTCTTCAAATTCCCATTTGTACCGAAACGCGACAATTTTCTTCCAAAAGTTTCAAAACTAAAGTTAGGACTATATATTGGTTAGAATCCATTCTAAAGGGTTTCAAAGCTATATTTAGACTATTATACTAATATATTGAACTTTGGTTACTCCTTGGTCACCAATTTGGTCTACATTTCTTCAAATTCCCATTTGTACCAAAACGCGACTATTTTCTTCCCAAAGTTTCAACACTAAAGTTAGGACTATATATTGGTTAAAATTCATTCTAAAGGGTTTCAAAGCTATATTTAGACTATTATTCTAATATAATGAACTTTGGTTACTCCTTGGTCACCAATTTGGTCTACATTTCTTCAAATTCCCATTTGTACCAGAACGGGACGATTTTGTTCCCGAAGTTTCAAAACTATAGTTAGGACTATATATTGGTTAGAATCCATTCTAAAGGGGTTCAAAGCTATATTTAGACTATTATACTAATATATTGATCTTTGGTTACTCCTTGGTCACCAATTTGGTCTACATTTCTTCAAATTCCCATTTGTACCAAAACGCGACGATTTTCTTCTTAAAGTTTCAAAACTATAGTTAGGACTATATATTGGTTAGAATCCATTCTAAAGGGGTTCAAAGCTATATTTAGACTATTATACTAATATAATGAACTTTGGTTACTCCTTGGTCACCAATTTGGTCTACATTTCTTCAAATTCCCATTTGTACCAAAACAGGACAATTTTCTTCCCAAAGTTTCAAAACTATAGTTTGGACTATATATTGGTTAGAATCCATTCTAAAGGGGTTCAAAGATATATTTAGACTATTATACTAATATATTGATCTTTGGTTACTCCTTGGTCACCAATTTGGTTTACCTTTCATCAAATTCCCATTTGTACCAAAACGCGATGATTTTCTTCCAAAAGTTTCAACACTAAAGTTAGGACTATATATTGGTTAGAATCCATTCTAAAGGGTTTCAAAGCTATATTTAGACTATTATACTAATATATTGAACTTTGGTTACTCCTTGGTCACCAATTTGGTCTACCTTTCTTCAAATTCCCATTTATACCAAAACGGGACGATTTTCTTCCCAAATTTCAAAACTATAGTTAGGACTATATTTTGGTTAGAATCCATTCTAAAGGGGTTCAAAGCTATATTTAGACTATTTACTAATATATTGAACTTTGGTTACTCCTTGGTCACCAATTTGGTCTACATTTCTTCAAATTCCCATTTGTACCAAAACGGGACGATTTTCTTCTTAAAGTTTCAAAACTATAGTTAGGACTATATATTGGTTAGAATCCATTCTAAAGGGGTTCAAAGCTATATTTAGACTATTATACTAATATATTGATCTTTGGTTACTCCTTGGTCACCAATTTGGTCTACATTTCTTCAAATTCCCATTTGTACCAAAACAGGACGATTTTCTTCCCAAAGTTTCAAAACTATAGTTTGGACTATATATTGGTTAGAATCCATTCTAAAGGGGTTCAAAGCTATATTTAGACTATTATACTAATATATTGATCTTTGGTTACTCCTTGGTCACCAATTTGGTCTAAATTTCTTCAAATTCGCATTTATACCAAAACGGGACGATTTTCTTCTTTAACTTCAAAACTATAGTTAGGACTATATATTGGTTAGAATCCATTCTAAAGGGGTTCAAAGCTATATTTAAACTATTATACTAATATAATGAACTTTGGTTACTCCTTGGTGACCAATTTGGTCTACATTTCTTCAAATTCCCATTTGTACCAAAACGGGACGATTTTCTTCCAAAAGTTTCAACACTAAAGTTAGGACTATATATATTGGTTAGAATCCATTCTAAAGGGTTTCAAAGCTATATTTAGACTATTATACTAATATATTGAACTTTGGTTACTCCTTGGTCACCAATTTGGTCTACATTTCTTCAAATTCCCATTTATACCAAAACGGGACGATTTTCTTCCCAAATTTCAAAACTATAGTTAGGACTATTTATTGGTTAGAATCCATTCTAAAGGGGTTCAAAGCTATATTTAGACTATTTACTAATATATTGAACTTTGGTTACTCCTTGGTCACCAATTTGGTCTACATTTCTTCAAATTCCCATTTGTACCAGAACGGGACGATTTTCTTCCCGAAGTTTCAAAACTATAGTTAGGACTATATATTGGTTAGAATCCATTCTAAAGGGGTTCAAAGCTATATTTAGACTATTATACTAATATATTGATCTTTGGTTACTCCTTGGTCACCAATTTGGTCTACATTTCTTCAAATTCCCATTTGTACCAAAACGCGACGATTTTCTTCTTAAAGTTTCAAAACTATAGTTAGGACTATATATTGGTTAGAATCCATTCTAAAGGGGTTCAAAGCTATATTTAGACTATTATACTAATATAATGAACTTTGGTTACTCCTTGGTCACCAATTTGGTCTACATTTCTTCAAATTCCCATTTGTACCAAAACAGGACAATTTTCTTCCCAAAGTTTCAAAACTATAATTTGGACTATATATTGGTTAGAATCCATTCTAAAGGGGTTCAAAGATATATTTAGACTATTATACTAATATATTGATCTTTGGTTACTCCTTGGTCACCAATTTGGTTTACCTTTCATCAAATTCCCATTTGTACCAAAACGCGATGATTTTCTTCCAAAAGTTTCAACACTAAAGTTAGGACTATATATTGGTTAGAATCCATTCTAAAGGGTTTCAAAGCTATATTTAGACTATTATACTAATATATTGAACTTTGGTTACTCCTTGGTCACCAATTTGGTCTACCTTTCTTCAAATTCCCATTTATACCAAAACGGGACGATTTTCTTCCCAAATTTCAAAACTATAGTTAGGACTATATTTTGGTTAGAATCCATTCTAAAGGGGTTCAAAGCTATATTTAGACTATTTACTAATATATTGAACTTTGGTTACTCCTTGGTCACCAATTTGGTCTACATTTCTTCAAATTCCCATTTGTACCAAAACGGGACGATTTTCTTCTTAAAGTTTCAAAACTATAGTTAGGACTATATATTGGTTAGAATCCATTCTAAAGGGGTTCAAAGCTATATTTAGACTATTATACTAATATATTGATCTTTGGTTACTCCTTGGTCACCAATTTGGTCTACATTTCTTCAAATTCCCATTTGTACCAAAACGGGACGATTTTCTTCCCAAATTTCAAAACTATAATTAGGACTATATATTGGTTAGAATCCATTCTAAAGGGGTTCAAAGCTATATTTAGACTATTATTCTAATATAATGAACTTTGGTTACTCCTTGGTCACCAATTTGGTCTACATTTCTTCAAATTCCCATTTGTACCAGAACGGGACGATTTTGTTCCCGAAGTTTCAAAACTATAGTTAGGACTATATATTGGTTAGAATCCATTCTAAAGGGGTTCAAAGCTATATTTAGACTATTATACTAATATATTGATCTTTGGTTACTCCTTGGTCACCAATTTGGTCTACATTTCTTCAAATTCCCATTTGTACCAAAACGCGACGATTTTCTTCTTAAAGTTTCAAAACTATAGTTAGGACTATATATTGGTTAGAATCCATTCTAAAGGGGTTCAAAGCTATATTTAGACTATTATACTAATATAATGAACTTTGGTTACTCCTTGGTCACCAATTTGGTCTACATTTCTTCAAATTCCCATTTGTACCAAAACAGGACAATTTTCTTCCCAAAGTTTCAAAACTATAGTTTGGACTATATATTGGTTAGAATCCATTCTAAAGGGGTTCAAAGATATATTTAGACTATTATACTAATATATTGATCTTTGGTTACTCCTTGGTCACCAATTTGGTTTACCTTTCATCAAATTCCCATTTGTACCAAAACGCGATGATTTTCTTCCAAAAGTTTCAACACTAAAGTTAGGACTATATATTGGTTAGAATCCATTCTAAAGGGTTTCAAAGCTATATTTAGACTATTATACTAATATATTGAACTTTGGTTACTCCTTGGTCACCAATTTGGTCTACCTTTCTTCAAATTCCCATTTATACCAAAACGGGACGATTTTCTTCCCAAATTTCAAAACTATAGTTAGGACTATATTTTGGTTAGAATCCATTCTAAAGGGGTTCAAAGCTATATTTAGACTATTTACTAATATATTGAACTTTGGTTACTCCTTGGTCACCAATTTGGTCTACATTTCTTCAAATTCCCATTTGTACCAAAACGGGACGATTTTCTTCTTAAAGTTTCAAAACTATAGTTAGGACTATATATTGGTTAGAATCCATTCTAAAGGGGTTCAAAGCTATATTTAGACTATTATACTAATATATTGATCTTTGGTTACTCCTTGGTCACCAATTTGGTCTACATTTCTTCAAATTCCCATTTGTACCAAAACAGGACGATTTTCTTCCCAAAGTTTCAAAACTATAGTTTGGACTATATATTGGTTAGAATCCATTCTAAAGGGGTTCAAAGCTATATTTAGACTATTATACTAATATATTGATCTTTGGTTACTCCTTGGTCACCAATTTGGTCTAAATTTCTTCAAATTCGCATTTATACCAAAACGGGACGATTTTCTTCTTTAACTTCAAAACTATAGTTAGGACTATATATTGGTTAGAATCCATTCTAAAGGGGTTCAAAGCTATATTTAAACTATTATACTAATATAATGAACTTTGGTTACTCCTTGGTGACCAATTTGGTCTACATTTCTTCAAATTCCCATTTGTACCAAAACGGGACGATTTTCTTCCAAAAGTTTCAACACTAAAGTTAGGACTATATATATTGGTTAGAATCCATTCTAAAGGGTTTCAAAGCTATATTTAGACTATTATACTAATATATTGAACTTTGGTTACTCCTTGGTCACCAATTTGGTCTACATTTCTTCAAATTCCCATTTATACCAAAACGGGACGATTTTCTTCCCAAATTTCAAAACTATAGTTAGGACTATTTATTGGTTAGAATCCATTCTAAAGGGGTTCAAAGCTATATTTAGACTATTTACTAATATATTGAACTTTGGTTACTCCTTGGTCACCAATTTGGTCTACATTTCTTCAAATTCCCATTTGTACCAGAACGGGACGATTTTCTTCCCGAAGTTTCAAAACTATAGTTAGGACTATATATTGGTTAGAATCCATTCTAAAGGGGTTCAAAGCTATATTTAGACTATTATACTAATATATTGATCTTTGGTTACTCCTTGGTCACCAATTTGGTCTACATTTCTTCAAATTCCCATTTGTACCAAAACGCGACGATTTTCTTCTTAAAGTTTCAAAACTATAGTTAGGACTATATATTGGTTAGAATCCATTCTAAAGGGGTTCAAAGCTATATTTAGACTATTATACTAATATAATGAACTTTGGTTACTCCTTGGTCACCAATTTGGTCTACATTTCTTCAAATTCCCATTTGTACCAAAACAGGACAATTTTCTTCCCAAAGTTTCAAAACTATAATTTGGACTATATATTGGTTAGAATCCATTCTAAAGGGGTTCAAAGATATATTTAGACTATTATACTAATATATTGATCTTTGGTTACTCCTTGGTCACCAATTTGGTTTACCTTTCATCAAATTCCCATTTGTACCAAAACGCGATGATTTTCTTCCAAAAGTTTCAACACTAAAGTTAGGACTATATATTGGTTAGAATCCATTCTAAAGGGTTTCAAAGCTATATTTAGACTATTATACTAATATATTGAACTTTGGTTACTCCTTGGTCACCAATTTGGTCTACCTTTCTTCAAATTCCCATTTATACCAAAACGGGACGATTTTCTTCCCAAATTTCAAAACTATAGTTAGGACTATATTTTGGTTAGAATCCATTCTAAAGGGGTTCAAAGCTATATTTAGACTATTTACTAATATATTGAACTTTGGTTACTCCTTGGTCACCAATTTGGTCTACATTTCTTCAAATTCCCATTTGTACCAAAACGGGACGATTTTCTTCTTAAAGTTTCAAAACTATAGTTAGGACTATATATTGGTTAGAATCCATTCTAAAGGGGTTCAAAGCTATATTTAGACTATTATACTAATATATTGATCTTTGGTTACTCCTTGGTCACCAATTTGGTCTACATTTCTTCAAATTCCCATTTGTACCAAAACAGGACGATTTTCTTCCCAAAGTTTCAAAACTATAGTTTGGACTATATATTGGTTAGAATCCATTCTAAAGGGGTTCAAAGCTATATTTAGACTATTATACTAATATATTGATCTTTGGTTACTCCTTGGTCACCAATTTGGTCTAAATTTCTTCAAATTCGCATTTATACCAAAACGGGACGATTTTCTTCTTTAACTTCAAAACTATAGTTAGGACTATATATTGGTTAGAATCCATTCTAAAGGGGTTCAAAGCTATATTTAAACTATTATACTAATATAATGAACTTTGGTTACTCCTTGGTGACCAATTTGGTCTACATTTCTTCAAATTCCCATTTGTACCAAAACGGGACGATTTTCTTCCAAAAGTTTCAACACTAAAGTTAGGACTATATATATTGGTTAGAATCCATTCTAAAGGGTTTCAAAGCTATATTTAGACTATTATACTAATATATTGAACTTTGGTTACTCCTTGGTCACCAATTTGGTCTACATTTCTTCAAATTCCCATTTATACCAAAACGGGACGATTTTCTTCCCAAATTTCAAAACTATAGTTAGGACTATTTATTGGTTAGAATCCATTCTAAAGGGGTTCAAAGCTATATTTAGACTATTTACTAATATATTGAACTTTGGTTACTCCTTGGTCACCAATTTGGTCTACATTTCTTCAAATTCCCATTTGTACCAGAACGGGACGATTTTCTTCCCGAAGTTTCAAAACTATAGTTAGGACTATATATTGGTTAGAATCCATTCTAAAGGGGTTCAAAGCTATATTTAGACTATTATACTAATATATTGATCTTTGGTTACTCCTTGGTCACCAATTTGGTCTACATTTCTTCAAATTCCCATTTGTACCAAAACGCGACGATTTTCTTCTTAAAGTTTCAAAACTATAGTTAGGACTATATTTTGGTTAGAATCCATTCTAAAGGGGTTCAAAGCTATATTTAGACTATTTACTAATATATTGAACTTTGGTTACTCCTTGGTCACCAATTTGGTCTACATTTCTTCAAATTCCCATTTGTACGAAAACGGGACGATTTTCTTCTTAAAGTTTCAAAACTATAGTTTGGACTATATATTGGTTAGAATCCATTCTAAAGGGGTTCAAAGCTATATTTAGACTATTATACTAATATATTGATCTTTGGTTACTCCTTGGTCACCAATTTGGTCTACATTTCTTCAAATTCCCATTTGTACCAAAACAGGACAATTTTCTTCCCAAAGTTTCAAAACTATAGTTTGGACTATATATTGGTTAGAATCCATTCTAAAGGGGTTCAAAGATATATTTAGACTATTATACTAATATATTGATCTTTGGTTACTCCTTGGTCACCAATTTGGTTTACCTTTCATCAAATTCCCATTTGTACCAAAACGCGATGATTTTCTTCCAAAAGTTTCAACACTAAAGTTAGGACTATATATTGGTTAGAATCCATTCTAAAGGGGTTCAAAACTATATTTAGACTATTATACTAATATATTGAACTTTGGTTACTCCTTGGTCACCAATTTGGTCTAAATTTCTTCAAATTCCCATTTATACCAAAACGGGACGATTTTCTTCTTTAATTTCAAAACTATAGTTAGGACTATATATTGGTTAGAATCCATTCTAAAGGGGTTCAAAGCTATATTTAAACTATTATACTAATATAATGAACTTTGGTTACTCCTTGGTGACCAATTTGGTCTACATTTCTTCAAATTCCCATTTGTACCAAAACGGGACGATTTTCTTCCCAAAGTTTCAAAACTATAGTTTGGACTATATATTGGTTAGAATCCATTCTAAAGGGGTTCAAAGCTATATTTAGACTATTATACTAATATATTGATCTTTGGTTACTACTTGGTCACCAATTTGGTTTACATTTCATCAAATTCCCATTTGTACCAAAACGCGATGATTTTCTTCCAAAAGTTTCAAAACTATAGTTTGGACTATATAGTGGTTAGAATCCATTCTAAAGGGGTTCAAAGCTATATTTAGACTATTATACAAATATATTAAACTTTGGTTACTCCTTGGTCACCAATTTGGTCTACATTTCTTCAAATTCCCATTTGTACCAAAACGCGACGATTTTCTTCCAAAAGTTTCAAAACTAAAGTTAGGACTATATATTGGTTAGAATCCATTCTAAAGGGTTTCAAAGCTATATTTAGACTATTATACTAATATATTGAACTTTGGTTACTCCTTGGTCACCAATTTGGTCTACATTTCTTCAAATTCCCATTTGTACCAAAACGCGACTATTTTCTTCCCAAAGTTTCAACACTAAAGTTAGGACTATATATTGGTTAAAATTCATTCTAAAGGGTTTCAAAGCTATATTTAGACTATTATTCTAATATAATGAACTTTGGTTACTCCTTGGTCACCAATTTGGTCTACATTTCTTCAAATTCCCATTTGTACCAAAACGGGACGATTTTCTTCCCAAAGTTTCAAAACTATAGTTTGGACTATATATTGGTTAGAATCCATTCTAAAAGGGTTTTTTTTGCAATATTTAGACTATTATACTAATATATTGAACTTTGGTTACTTCTTGGTCACCAATTTTGTCTACATTTCTTCAAATTCCCTTTTGTACCAAAAATGCGACGATTTTCTTCCAAAAGTTTCAAAACTAAAGTTAGGACTATATATTGCTTATAATCCATTCCAAAGGGGTTCAAAACTATATTTAGACTATTATAATAATATATTGAACTTTGGTTACTCCTTGGTCACCAATTTGGTCTACATTTCTTCAAATTCCCATTTATACCAAAACGGGACGATTTTCTTCCCAAATTTCAAAACTATAGTTAGGACTATATTTTGGTTAGAATCCATTCTAAAGGGGTTCAAAGCTATATTTAGACTATTATACTAATATATTGAACTTTGGTTACTTCTTGGTCACCAATTTGGTCTACATTTCTTCAAATTCCCATTTGTACCAAAACGCCACGATTTTTTTCCTAAACTTTCAACACTAAAGTTAGGACTATTTATTGGTTAAAATTCATTCTAAAGGGGTTCAAAGCTATATTTAGACTATTATACTAATATAATGAACTTTGGTTACTCCTTGGTCACCAATTTGGTCTACATTTCTTCAAATTCCCATTTGTACCAGAACGGGACGATTTTCTTCCCGAAGTTTCAAAACTATAGTTAGGACTATATATTGGTTAGAATCCATTCTAAAGGGGTTCAAAGCTATATTTAGACTATTATACTAATATATTGATCTTTGGTTACTCCTTGGTCACCAATTTGGTCTACATTTCTTCAAATTCCCATTTGTACCAAAACGCGACGATTTTCTTCTTAAAGTTTCAAAACTATAGTTAGGACTATATATTGGTTAGAATCCATTCTAAAGGGGTTCAAAGCTATATTTAGACTATTATACTAATATAATGAACTTTGGTTACTCCTTGGTCACCAATTTGGTCTACATTTCTTCAAATTCCCATTTGTACCAAAACGCGACTATTTTCTTCCCAAAGTTTCAACACTAAAGTTAGGACTATATATTGGTTAAAATTCATTCTAAAGGGTTTCAAAGCTATATTTAGACTATTATTCTAATATAATGAACTTTGGTTACTCCTTGGTCACCAATTTGGTCTACATTTCTTCAAATTCCCATTTGTACCAAAACGGGACGATTTTCTTCCCAAAGTTTCAAAACTATAGTTTGGACTATATATTGGTTAGAATCCATTCTAAAAGGGTTTTTTTTGCAATATTTAGACTATTATACTAATATATTGAACTTTGGTTACTTCTTGGTCACCAATTTTGTCTACATTTCTTCAAATTCCCTTTTGTACCAAAAATGCGACGATTTTCTTCCAAACGTTTCAAAACTAAAGTTAGGACTATATATTGCTTATAATCCATTCCAAAGGGGTTCAAAACTATATTTAGACTATTATAATAATATATTGAACTTTGGTTACTCCTTGGTCACCAATTTGGTCTACATTTCTTCAAATTCCCATTTATACCAAAACGGGACGATTTTCTTCCCAAATTTCAAAACTATAGTTAGGACTATATTTTGGTTAGAATCCATTCTAAAGGGGTTCAAAGCTATATTTAGACTATTATACTAATATATTGAACTTTGGTTACTTCTTGGTCACCAATTTGGTCTACATTTCTTCAAATTCCCATTTGTACCAAAACGCCACGATTTTTTTCCTAAACTTTCAACACTAAAGTTAGGACTATTTATTGGTTAAAATTCATTCTAAAGGGGTTCAAAGCTATATTTAGACTATTATACTAATATAATGAACTTTGGTTACTCCTTGGTCACCAATTTGGTCTACATTTCTTCAAATTCCCATTTGTACCAGAACGGGACGATTTTCTTCCCGAAGTTTCAAAACTATAGTTAGGACTATATATTGGTTAGAATCCATTCTAAAGGGGTTCAAAGCTATATTTAGACTATTATACTAATATATTGATCTTTGGTTACTCCTTGGTCACCAATTTGGTCTACATTTCTTCAAATTCCCATTTGTACCAAAACGCGACGATTTTCTTCTTAAAGTTTCAAAACTATAGTTAGGACTATATATTGGTTAGAATCCATTCTAAAGGGGTTCAAAGCTATATTTAGACTATTATACTAATATAATGAACTTTGGTTACTCCTTGGTCACCAATTTGGTCTACATTTCTTCAAATTCCCATTTGTACCAAAACAGGACGATTTTCTTCCCAAAGTTTCAAAACTATAGTTTGGACTATATATTGGTTAGAATCCATTCTAAAGGGGTTCAAAGCTATATTTAGACTATTATACTAATATATTGATCTTTGGTTACTCCTTGGTCACCAATTTGGTCTAAATTTCTTCAAATTCGCATTTATACCAAAACGGGACGATTTTCTTCTTTAACTTCAAAACTATAGTTAGGACTATATATTGGTTAGAATCCATTCTAAAGGGGTTCAAAGCTATATTTAAACTATTATACTAATATAATGAACTTTGGTTACTCCTTGGTGACCAATTTGGTCTACATTTCTTCAAATTCCCATTTGTACCAAAACGGGACGATTTTCTTCCAAAAGTTTCAACACTAAAGTTAGGACTATATATATTGGTTAGAATCCATTCTAAAGGGTTTCAAAGCTATATTTAGACTATTATACTAATATAATGAATTTGGTTACTCCTTGGTGACCAATTTGGTCTACATTTCTTCAAATTCCCATTTGTACCAAAACGGGACGATTTTCTTCCCAAAGTTTCAAAACTATAGTTTGGACTATATATTGGTTAGAATCCATTCTAAAGGGGTTCAAAGCTATATTTAGACTATTATACTAATATATTGATCTTTGGTTACTACTTGGTCACCAATTTGGTTTACATTTCATCAAATTCCCATTTGTACCAAAACGCGATGATTTTCTTCCAAAAGTTTCAAAACTATAGTTTGGACTATATATTGGTTAGAATCCATTCTAAAGGGGTTCAAAGCTATATTTAGACTATTATACTAATATATTAAACTTTGGTTACTCCTTGGTCACCAATTTGGTCTACATTTCTTCAAATTCCCATTTGTACCAAAACGCGACGATTTTCTTCCAAAAGTTTCAAAACTAAAGTTAGGACTATATATTGGTTAGAATCCATTCTAAAGGGTTTCAAAGCTATATTTAGACTATTATACTAATATATTGAACTTTGGTTACTCCTTGGTCACCAATTTGGTCTACATTTCTTCAAATTCCCATTTGTACCAAAACGCGACTATTTTCTTCCCAAAGTTTCAACACTAAAGTTAGGACTATATATTGGTTAAAATTCATTCTAAAGGGTTTCAAAGCTATATTTAGACTATTATTCTAATATAATGAACTTTGGTTACTCCTTGGTCACCAATTTGGTCTACATTTCTTCAAATTCCCATTTGTACCAAAACGGGACGATTTTCTTCCCAAAGTTTCAAAACTATAGTTTGGACTATATATTGGTTAGAATCGATTCTAAAAGGGTTTTTTTTGCAATATTTAGACTATTATACTAATATATTGAACTTTGGTTACTTCTTGGTCACCAATTTTGTCTACATTTCTTCAAATTCCCTTTTGTACCAAAAATGCGACGATTTTCTTCCAAAAGTTTCAAAACTAAAGTTAGGACTATATATTGCTTATAATCCATTCCAAAGGGGTTCAAAACTATATTTAGACTATTATACTAATATATTGAACTTTGGTTACTCCTTGGTCACCAATTTGGTCTACATTTCTTCAAATTCCCATTTATACCAAAACGGGACGATTTTCTTCCCAAATTTCAAAACTATAGTTAGGACTATATTTTGGTTAGAATCCATTCTAAAGGGGTTCAAAGCTATATTTAGACTATTATACTAATATATTGAACTTTGGTTACTTCTTGGTCACCAATTTGGTCTACATTTCTTCAAATTCCCATTTGTACCAAAACGCCACGATTTTTTTCCTAAACTTTCAACACTAAAGTTAGGACTATTTATTGGTTAAAATTCATTCTAAAGGGGTTCAAAGCTATATTTAGACTATTATACTAATATAATGAACTTTGGTTACTCCTTGGTCACCAATTTGGTCTACATTTCTTCAAATTCCCATTTGTACCAGAACGGGACGATTTTCTTCCCGAAGTTTCAAAACTATAGTTAGGACTATATATTGGTTAGAATCCATTCTAAAGGGGTTCAAAGCTATATTTAGACTATTATACTAATATATTGATCTTTGGTTACTCCTTGGTCACCAATTTGGTCTACATTTCTTCAAATTCCCATTTGTACCAAAACGCGACGATTTTCTTCTTAAAGTTTCAAAACTATAGTTAGGACTATATATTGGTTAGAATCCATTCTAAAGGGGTTCAAAGCTATATTTAGACTATTATACTAATATAATGAACTTTGGTTACTCCTTGGTCACCAATTTGGTCTACATTTCTTCAAATTCCCATTTGTACCAAAACAGGACGATTTTCTTCCCAAAGTTTCAAAACTATAGTTTGGACTATATATTGGTTAGAATCCATTCTAAAGGGGTTCAAAGCTATATTTAGACTATTATACTAATATATTGATCTTTGGTTACTCCTTGGTCACCAATTTGGTCTAAATTTCTTCAAATTCGCATTTATACCAAAACGGGACGATTTTCTTCTTTAACTTCAAAACTATAGTTAGGACTATATATTGGTTAGAATCCATTCTAAAGGGGTTCAAAGCTATATTTAAACTATTATACTAATATAATGAACTTTGGTTACTCCTTGGTGACCAATTTGGTCTACATTTCTTCAAATTCCCATTTGTACCAAAACGGGACGATTTTCTTCCAAAAGTTTCAACACTAAAGTTAGGACTATATATATTGGTTAGAATCCATTCTAAAGGGTTTCAAAGCTATATTTAGACTATTATACTAATATATTGAACTTTGGTTACTCCTTGGTCACCAATTTGGTCTACATTTCTTCAAATTCCCATTTATACCAAAACGGGACGATTTTCTTCCCAAATTTCAAAACTATAGTTAGGACTATTTATTGGTTAGAATCCATTCTAAAGGGGTTCAAAGCTATATTTAGAGTATTATACTAATATATTGATCTTTGGTTACTACTTGGTCACCAATTTGGTTTACATTTCATCAAATTCCCATTTGTACCAAAACGCGATGATTTTCTTCCAAAAGTTTCAAAACTATAGTTTGGACTATATATTGGTTAGAATCCATTCTAAAGGGGTTCAAAGCTATATTTAGACTATTATACTAATATATTAAACTTTGGTTACTCCTTGGTCACCAATTTGGTCTACATTTCTTCAAATTCCCATTTGTACCAAAACGCGATGATTTTCTTCCAAAAGTTTCAAAACTATAGTTTGGACTATATATTGGTTAGAATCCATTCTAAAGGGGTTCAAAGCTATATTTAGACTATTATACTAATATATTAAACTTTGGTTACTCCTTGGTCACCAATTTGGTCTACATTTCTTCAAATTCCCATTTGTACCAAAACGCGACGATTTTCTTCCAAAAGTTTCAAAACTAAAGTTAGGACTATATATTGGTTAGAATCCATTCTAAAGGGTTTCAAAGCTATATTTAGACTATTATACTAATATATTGAACTTTGGTTACTCCTTGGTCACCAATTTGGTCTACCTTTCTTCAAATTCCCATTTATACCAAAACGGGACGATTTTCTTCCCAAATTTCAAAACTATAGTTAGGACTATATTTTGGTTAGAATCCATTCTAAAGGGGTTCAAAGCTATATTTAGACTATTTACTAATATATTGAACTTTGGTTACTCCTTGGTGACCAATTTGGTCTACATTTCTTCAAATTCCCATTTGTACCAAAACGGGACGATTTTCTTCCAAAAGTTTCAACACTAAAGTTAGGACTATATATATTGGTTAGAATCCATTCTAAAGGGTTTCAAAGCTATATTTAGACTATTATACTAATATAATGAACTTTGGTTACTCCTTGGTGACCAATTTGGTCTACATTTCTTCAAATTCCCATTTGTACCAAAACGGGACGATTTTCTTCCCAAAGTTTCAAAACTATAGTTTGGACTATATATTGGTTAGAATCCATTCTAAAGGGGTTCAAAGCTATATTTAGACTATTATACTAATATATTGATCTTTGGTTACTACTTGGTCACCAATTTGGTTTACATTTCATCAAATTCCCATTTGTACCAAAACGCGATGATTTTCTTCCAAAAGTTTCAAAACTATAGTTTGGACTATATATTGGTTAGAATCCATTCTAAAGGGGTTCAAAGCTATATTTAGACTATTATACTAATATATTGATCTTTGGTTACTCCTTGGTCACCAATTTGGTCTAAATTTCTTCAAATTCGCATTTATACCAAAACGGGACGATTTTCTTCTTTAACTTCAAAACTATAGTTAGGACTATATATTGGTTAGAATCCATTCTAAAGGGGTTCAAAGCTATATTTAAACTATTATACTAATATAATGAACTTTGGTTACTCCTTGGTGACCAATTTGGTCTACATTTCTTCAAATTCCCATTTGTACCAAAACGGGACGATTTTCTTCCAAAAGTTTCAACACTAAAGTTAGGACTATATATATTGGTTAGAATCCATTCTAAAGGGTTTCAAAGCTATATTTAGACTATTATACTAATATAATGAATTTGGTTACTCCTTGGTGACCAATTTGGTCTACATTTCTTCAAATTCCCATTTGTACCAAAACGGGACGATTTTCTTCCCAAAGTTTCAAAACTATAGTTTGGACTATATATTGGTTAGAATCCATTCTAAAGGGGTTCAAAGCTATATTTAGACTATTATACTAATATATTAATCTTTGGTTACTACTTGGTCACCAATTTGGTTTACATTTCATCAAATTCCCATTTGTACCAAAACGCGATGATTTTCTTCCAAAAGTTTCAAAACTATAGTTTGGACTATATATTGGTTAGAATCCATTCTAAAGGGGTTCAAAGCTATATTTAGACTATTATACTAATATATTAAACTTTGGTTACTCCTTGGTCACCAATTTGGTCTACATTTCTTCAAATTCCCATTTGTACCAAAACGCGACGATTTTCTTCCAAAAGTTTCAAAACTAAAGTTAGGACTATATATTGGTTAGAATCCATTCTAAAGGGTTTCAAAGCTATATTTAGACTATTATACTAATATATTGAACTTTGGTTACTCCTTGGTCACCAATTTGGTCTACATTTCTTCAAATTCCCATTTGTACCAAAACGCGACTATTTTCTTCCCAAAGTTTCAACACTAAAGTTAGGACTATATATTGGTTAAAATTCATTCTAAAGGGTTTCAAAGCTATATTTAGACTATTATTCTAATATAATGAACTTTGGTTACTCCTTGGTCACCAATTTGGTCTACATTTCTTCAAATTCCCATTTGTACCAAAACGGGACGATTTTCTTCCCAAAGTTTCAAAACTATAGTTTGGACTATATATTGGTTAGAATCGATTCTAAAAGGGTTTTTTTTGCAATATTTAGACTATTATACTAATATATTGAACTTTGGTTACTTCTTGGTCACCAATTTTGTCTACATTTCTTCAAATTCCCTTTTGTACCAAAAATGCGACGATTTTCTTCCAAAAGTTTCAAAACTAAAGTTAGGACTATATATTGCTTATAATCCATTCCAAAGGGGTTCAAAACTATATTTAGACTATTATACTAATATATTGAACTTTGGTTACTCCTTGGTCACCAATTTGGTCTACATTTCTTCAAATTCCCATTTATACCAAAACGGGACGATTTTCTTCCCAAATTTTAAAACTATAGTTAGGACTATATTTTGGTTAGAATCCATTCTAAAGGGGTTCAAAGCTATATTTAGACTATTATACTAATATATTGAACTTTGGTTACTTCTTGGTTACCAATTTGGTCTACATTTCTTCAAATTCCCATTTGTACCAAAACGCCACGATTTTTTTCCTAAACTTTCAACACTAAAGTTAGGACTATTTATTGGTTAAAATTCATTCTAAAGGGGTTCAAAGCTATATTTAGACTATTATACTAATATAATGAACTTTGGTTACTCCTTGGTCACCAATTTGGTCTACATTTCTTCAAATTCCCATTTGTACCAGAACGGGACGATTTTCTTCCCGAAGTTTCAAAACTATAGTTAGGACTATATATTGGTTAGAATCCATTCTAAAGGGGTTCAAAGCTATATTTAGACTATTATACTAATATATTGATCTTTGGTTACTCCTTGGTCACCAATTTGGTCTACATTTCTTCAAATTCCCATTTGTACCAAAACGCGACGATTTTCTTCTTAAAGTTTCAAAACTATAGTTAGGACTATATATTGGTTAGAATCCATTCTAAAGGGGTTCAAAGCTATATTTAGACTATTATACTAATATAATGAACTTTGGTTACTCCTTGGTCACCAATTTGGTCTACATTTCTTCAAATTCCCATTTGTACCAAAACAGGACGATTTTCTTCCCAAAGTTTCAAAACTATAGTTTGGACTATATATTGGTTAGAATCCATTCTAAAGGGGTTCAAAGCTATATTTAGACTATTATACTAATATATTGATCTTTGGTTACTCCTTGGTCACCAATTTGGTCTAAATTTCTTCAAATTCGCATTTATACCAAAACGGGACGATTTTCTTCTTTAACTTCAAAACTATAGTTAGGACTATATATTGGTTAGAATCCATTCTAAAGGGGTTCAAAGCTATATTTAAACTATTATACTAATATAATGAACTTTGGTTACTCCTTGGTGACCAATTTGGTCTACATTTCTTCAAATTCCCATTTGTACCAAAACGGGACGATTTTCTTCCAAAAGTTTCAACACTAAAGTTAGGACTATATATATTGGTTAGAATCCATTCTAAAGGGTTTCAAAGCTATATTTAGACTATTATACTAATATATTGAACTTTGGTTACTCCTTGGTCACCAATTTGGTCTACATTTCTTCAAATTCCCATTTATACCAAAACGGGACGATTTTCTTCCCAAATTTCAAAACTATAGTTAGGACTATTTATTGGTTAGAATCCATTCTAAAGGGGTTCAAAGCTATATTTAGACTATTATACTAATATATTGATCTTTGGTTACTACTTGGTCACCAATTTGGTTTACATTTCATCAAATTCCCATTTGTACCAAAACGCGATGATTTTCTTCCAAAAGTTTCAAAACTATAGTTTGGACTATATATTGGTTAGAATCCATTCTAAAGGGGTTCAAAGCTATATTTAGACTATTATACTAATATATTAAACTTTGGTTACTCCTTGGTCACCAATTTGGTCTACATTTCTTCAAATTCCCATTTGTACCAAAACGCGATGATTTTCTTCCAAAAGTTTCAAAACTATAGTTTGGACTATATATTGGTTAGAATCCATTCTAAAGGGGTTCAAAGCTATATTTAGACTATTATACTAATATATTAAACTTTGGTTACTCCTTGGTCACCAATTTGGTCTACATTTCTTCAAATTCCCATTTGTACCAAAACGCGACGATTTTCTTCCAAAAGTTTCAAAACTAAAGTTAGGACTATATATTGGTTAGAATCCATTCTAAAGGGTTTCAAAGCTATATTTAGACTATTATACTAATATATTGAACTTTGGTTACTCCTTGGTCACCAATTTGGTCTACCTTTCTTCAAATTCCCATTTATACCAAAACGGGACGATTTTCTTCCCAAATTTCAAAACTATAGTTAGGACTATATTTTGGTTAGAATCCATTCTAAAGGGGTTCAAAGCTATATTTAGACTATTTACTAATATATTGAACTTTGGTTACTCCTTGGTGACCAATTTGGTCTACATTTCTTCAAATTCCCATTTGTACCAAAACGGGACGATTTTCTTCCAAAAGTTTCAACACTAAAGTTAGGACTATATATATTGGTTAGAATCCATTCTAAAGGGTTTCAAAGCTATATTTAGACTATTATACTAATATAATGAACTTTGGTTACTCCTTGGTGACCAATTTGGTCTACATTTCTCCAAATTCCCATTTGTACCAAAACGGGACGATTTTCTTCCCAAAGTTTCAAAACTATAGTTTGGACTATATATTGGTTAGAATCCATTCTAAAGGGGTTCAAAGCTATATTTAGACTATTATACTAATATATTGATCTTTGGTTACTACTTGGTCACCAATTTGGTTTACATTTCATCAAATTCCCATTTGTACCAAAACGCGATGATTTTCTTCCAAAAGTTTCAAAACTATAGTTTGGACTATATATTGGTTAGAATCCATTCTAAAGGGGTTCAAAGCTATATTTAGACTATTATACTAATATATTAAACTTTGGTTACTCCTTGGTCACCAATTTGGTCTACATTTCTTCAAATTCCCATTTGTACCAAAACGCGACGATTTTCTTCCAAAAGTTTCAAAACTAAAGTTAGGACTATATATTGGTTAGAATCCATTCTAAAGGGTTTCAAAGCTATATTTAGACTATTATACTAATATATTGAACTTTGGTTACTCCTTGGTCACCAATTTGGTCTACATTTCTTCAAATTCCCATTTGTACCAAAACGCGACTATTTTCTTCCCAAAGTTTCAACACTAAAGTTAGGACTATATATTGGTTAAAATTCATTCTAAAGGGTTTCAAAGCTATATTTAGACTATTATTCTAATATAATGAACTTTGGTTACTCCTTGGTCACCAATTTCGTCTACATTTCTTCAAATTCCCATTTGTACCAAAACGGGACGATTTGCTTCCCAAAGTTTCAAAACTATAGTTTGGACTATATATTGGTTAGAATCCATTCTAAAAGGGTTTTTTTTGCAATATTTAGACTATTATACTAATATATTGAACTTTGGTTACTTCTTGGTCACCAATTTTGTCTACATTTCTTCAAATTCCCTTTTGTACCAAAAATGCGACGATTTTCTTCCAAAAGTTTCAAAACTAAAGTTAGGACTATATATTGCTTATAATCCATTCCAAAGGGGTTCAAAACTATATTTAGACTATTATACTAATATATTGAACTTTGGTTACTCCTTGGTCACCAATTTGGTCTACATTTCTTCAAATTCCCATTTATACCAAAACGGGACGATTTTCTTCCCAAATTTCAAAACTATGGTTAGGACTATATTTTGGTTAGAATCCATTCTAAAGGGGTTCAAAGCTATATTTAGACTATTATACTAATATATTGAACTTTGGTTACTTCTTGGTCACCAATTTGGTCTACATTTCTTCAAATTCCCATTTGTACCAAAACGCCACGATTTTTTTCCTAAACTTTCAACACTAAAGTTAGGACTATTTATTGGTTAAAATTCATTCTAAAGGGGTTCAAAGCTATATTTAGACTATTATACTAATATAATGAACTTTGGTTACTCCTTGGTCACCAATTTGGTCTACATTTCTTCAAATTCCCATTTGTACCAGAACGGGACGATTTTCTTCCCGAAGTTTCAAAACTATAGTTAGGACTATATATTGGTTAGAATCCATTCTAAAGGGGTTCAAAGCTATATTTAGACTATTATACTAATATATTGATCTTTGGTTACTCCTTGGTCACCAATTTGGTCTACATTTCTTCAAATTCCCATTTGTACCAAAACGCGACGATTTTCTTCTTAAAGTTTCAAAACTATAGTTAGGACTATATATTGGTTAGAATCCATTCTAAAGGGGTTCAAAGCTATATTTAGACTATTATACTAATATAATGAACTTTGGTTACTCCTTGGTCACCAATTTGGTCTACATTTCTTCAAATTCCCATTTGTACCAAAACAGGACGATTTTCTTCCCAAAGTTTCAAAACTATAGTTTGGACTATATATTGGTTAGAATCCATTCTAAAGGGGTTCAAAGCTATATTTAGACTATTATACTAATATATTGATCTTTGGTTACTCCTTGGTCACCAATTTGGTCTAAATTTCTTCAAATTCGCATTTATACCAAAACGGGACGATTTTCTTCTTTAACTTCAAAACTATAGTTAGGACTATATATTGGTTAGAATCCATTCTAAAGGGGTTCAAAGCTATATTTAGACTATTATACTAATATATTGATCTTTGGTTACTCCTTGGTCACCAATTTGGTTTACATTTCATCAAATTCCCATTTGTACCAAAACGCGATGATTTTCTTCCAAAAGTTTCAACACTAAAGTTAGGACTATATATTGGTTAGAATCCATTCTAAAGGGTTTCAAAGCTATATTTAGACTATTATACTAATATATTGATCTTTGGTTACTCCTTGGTCACCAATTTGGTTTACATTTCATCAAATTCCCATTTGTACCAAAACGGGACAATTTTCTTCTTAAAGTTTCAAAACTATAGTTAGGACTATATATTGGTTAGAATCCATTCTAAAGGGGTTCAAAGCTATATTTAGACTATTATACTAATATAATGAACTTTGGTTACTCCTTGGTCACCAATTTGGTCTACATTTCTTCAAATTCCCATTTGTACCAAAACGGGACGATTTTCTTCCCAAAGTTTCAAAACTATAGTTTGGACTATATATTGGTTAGAATCCATTCTAAAGGGGTTCAAAGCTATATTTAGACTATTATACTAATATATTGATCTTTGGTTACTCCTTGGTCACCAATTTGGTTTACATTTCATCAAATTCCCATTTGTACCAAAACGCGATGATTTTCTTCCAAAAGTTTCAACACTAAAGTTAGGACTATATATTGGTTAGAATCCATTCTAAAGGGTTTCAAAGCTATATTTAGACTATTATACTAATATATTGAACTTTGGTTACTCCTTGGTCACCAATTTGGTCTACATTTCTTTAAATTCCCATTTGTACCAAAACGCGACGATTTTCTTCCCAAAGTTTGAAAACTATACTTAGGACTATATATTGGTTAGAATCCATTCTAAAGGGGTTCAAAGCTATATTTAGACTATTATACTAATATATTGATCTTTGGTTACTCCTTGGTCACCAATTTGGTCTACATTTCTTCAAATTCCCATTTGTACCAAAACGCGACTTTTTTCTTCCCAAAGTTTCAAAACTATAGTTTGGACTATATATTGGTTAGAATCCATTCTAAAAGGGTTTTTTTTGCAATATTTAGACTATTATACTAATATATTGAACTTTGGTTACTTCTTGGTCACCAATTTTGTCTACATTTCTTCAAATTCCCATTTGTACCAAAAATGCGACGATTTTCTTCCAAAAGTTTCAAAACTAAAGTTAGGACTATATATTGGTTATAATCCATTCCAAAGGGGTTCAAAACTATATTTAGACTATTATACTAATATATTGAACTTTGGTTACTCCTTGGTCACCAATTTGGTCTAAATTTCTTCAAATTCCCATTTATACCGAAACGGGACGATTTTCTTCTTTAATTTCAAAACTATAGTTAGGACTATATATTGGTTAGAATCCATTCTAAAGGGTTTCAAAGCTATATTTAGACTATTATACTAATATATTGAACTTTGGTTACTCCTTGGTCACCAATTTGGTCTACATTTCTTCAAATTCCCATTTGTACAAAAACGCGACGATTTTCTTCCCAAAGTTTCAATACTAAAGTTAGGACTATATATTGGTTAAAATTCATTCTAAAGGGTTTCAAAGCTATATTTAGACTATTATACTAATATATTAAACTTTGGTTACTCCTTGGTCACCAATTTGGTCTACATTTCTTCAAATTCCCATTTGTACCAAAACGCGACAATTTTCTTCCAAAAGTTTCAAAACTAAAGTTAGGACTATATATTGGTTAGAATCCATTCTAAAGGGTTTCAAAGCTATATTTAGACTATTATACTAATATATTGAACTTTGGTTACTCCTTGGTCACCAATTTGGTCTACATTTCTTCAAATTCCCATTTGTACCAAAACGCGACTATTTTCTTCCCAAAGTTTCAACACTAAAGTTAGGACTATATATTGGTTAAAATTCATTCTAAAGGGTTTCAAAGCTATATTTAGACTATTATTCTAATATAATGAACTTTGGTTACTCCTTGGTCACCAATTTGGTCTACATTTCTTCAAATTCCCATTTGTACCAGAACGGGACGATTTTCTTCCCGAAGTTTCAAAACTATAGTTAGGACTATATATTGGTTAGAATCCATTCTAAAGGGGTTCAAAGCTATATTTAGACTATTATACTAATATATTGATCTTTGGTTACTCCTTGGTCACCAATTTGGTCTACATTTCTTCAAATTCCCATTTGTACCAAAACGCGACGATTTTCTTCTTAAAGTTTCAAAACTATAGTTAGGACTATATATTGGTTAGAATCCATTCTAAAGGGGTTCAAAGCTATATTTAGACTATTATACTAATATAATGAACTTTGGTTACTCCTTGGTCACCAATTTGGTCTACATTTCTTCAAATTCCCATTTGTACCAAAACAGGACAATTTTCTTCCCAAAGTTTCAAAACTATAGTTTGGACTATATATTGGTTAGAATCCATTCTAAAGGGGTTCAAAGATATATTTAGACTATTATACTAATATATTGATCTTTGGTTACTCCTTGGTCACCAATTTGGTTTACCTTTCATCAAATTCCCATTTGTACCAAAACGCGATGATTTTCTTCCAAAAGTTTCAACACTAAAGTTAGGACTATATATTGGTTAGAATCCATTCTAAAGGGTTTCAAAGCTATATTTAGACTATTATACTAATATATTGAACTTTGGTTACTCCTTGGTCACCAATTTGGTCTACCTTTCTTCAAATTCCCATTTATACCAAAACGGGACGATTTTCTTCCCAAATTTCAAAACTATAGTTAGGACTATATTTTGGTTAGAATCCATTCTAAAGGGGTTCAAAGCTATATTTAGACTATTTACTAATATATTGAACTTTGGTTACTCCTTGGTCACCAATTTGGTCTACATTTCTTCAAATTCCCATTTGTACCAAAACGGGACGATTTTCTTCTTAAAGTTTCAAAACTATAGTTAGGACTATATATTGGTTAGAATCCATTCTAAAGGGGTTCAAAGCTATATTTAGACTATTATACTAATATATTGATCTTTGGTTACTCCTTGGTCACCAATTTGGTCTACATTTCTTCAAATTCCCATTTGTACCAAAACAGGACGATTTTCTTCCCAAAGTTTCAAAACTATAGTTTGGACTATATATTGGTTAGAATCCATTCTAAAGGGGTTCAAAGCTATATTTAGACTATTATACTAATATATTGATCTTTGGTTACTCCTTGGTCACCAATTTGGTCTAAATTTCTTCAAATTCGCATTTATACCAAAACGGGACGATTTTCTTCTTTAACTTCAAAACTATAGTTAGGACTATATATTGGTTAGAATCCATTCTAAAGGGGTTCAAAGCTATATTTAAACTATTATACTAATATAATGAACTTTGGTTACTCCTTGGTGACCAATTTGGTCTACATTTCTTCAAATTCCCATTTGTACCAAAACGGGACGATTTTCTTCCAAAAGTTTCAACACTAAAGTTAGGACTATATATATTGGTTAGAATCCATTCTAAAGGGTTTCAAAGCTATATTTAGACTATTATACTAATATATTGAACTTTGGTTACTCCTTGGTCACCAATTTGGTCTACATTTCTTCAAATTCCCATTTATACCAAAACGGGACGATTTTCTTCCCAAATTTCAAAACTATAGTTAGGACTATTTATTGGTTAGAATCCATTCTAAAGGGGTTCAAAGCTATATTTAGACTATTTACTAATATATTGAACTTTGGTTACTCCTTGGTCACCAATTTGGTCTACATTTCTTCAAATTCCCATTTGTACCAGAACGGGACGATTTTCTTCCCGAAGTTTCAAAACTATAGTTAGGACTATATATTGGTTAGAATCCATTCTAAAGGGGTTCAAAGCTATATTTAGACTATTATACTAATATATTGATCTTTGGTTACTCCTTGGTCACCAATTTGGTCTACATTTCTTCAAATTCCCATTTGTACCAAAACGCGACGATTTTCTTCTTAAAGTTTCAAAACTATAGTTAGGACTATATATTGGTTAGAATCCATTCTAAAGGGGTTCAAAGCTATATTTAGACTATTATACTAATATAATGAACTTTGGTTACTCCTTGGTCACCAATTTGGTCTACATTTCTTCAAATTCCCATTTGTACCAAAACAGGACAATTTTCTTCCCAAAGTTTCAAAACTATAGTTTGGACTATATATTGGTTAGAATCCATTCTAAAGGGGTTCAAAGATATATTTAGACTATTATACTAATATATTGATCTTTGGTTACTCCTTGGTCACCAATTTGGTTTACCTTTCATCAAATTCCCATTTGTACCAAAACGCGATGATTTTCTTCCAAAAGTTTCAACACTAAAGTTAGGACTATATATTGGTTAGAATCCATTCTAAAGGGTTTCAAAGCTATATTTAGACTATTATACTAATATATTGAACTTTGGTTACTCCTTGGTCACCAATTTGGTCTACCTTTCTTCAAATTCCCATTTATACCAAAACGGGACGATTTTCTTCCCAAATTTCAAAACTATAGTTAGGACTATATTTTGGTTAGAATCCATTCTAAAGGGGTTCAAAGCTATATTTAGACTATTTACTAATATATTGAACTTTGGTTACTCCTTGGTCACCAATTTGGTCTACATTTCTTCAAATTCCCATTTGTACCAAAACGGGACGATTTTCTTCTTAAAGTTTCAAAACTATAGTTAGGACTATATATTGGTTAGAATCCATTCTAAAGGGGTTCAAAGCTATATTTAGACTATTATACTAATATATTGATCTTTGGTTACTCCTTGGTCACCAATTTGGTCTACATTTCTTCAAATTCCCATTTGTACCAAAACAGGACGATTTTCTTCCCAAAGTTTCAAAACTATAGTTTGGACTATATATTGGTTAGAATCCATTCTAAAGGGGTTCAAAGCTATATTTAGACTATTATACTAATATATTGATCTTTGGTTACTCCTTGGTCACCAATTTGGTCTAAATTTCTTCAAATTCGCATTTATACCAAAACGGGACGATTTTCTTCTTTAACTTCAAAACTATAGTTAGGACTATATATTGGTTAGAATCCATTCTAAAGGGGTTCAAAGCTATATTTAAACTATTATACTAATATAATGAACTTTGGTTACTCCTTGGTGACCAATTTGGTCTACATTTCTTCAAATTCCCATTTGTACCAAAACGGGACGATTTTCTTCCAAAAGTTTCAACACTAAAGTTAGGACTATATATATTGGTTAGAATCCATTCTAAAGGGTTTCAAAGCTATATTTAGACTATTATACTAATATATTGAACTTTGGTTACTCCTTGGTCACCAATTTGGTCTACATTTCTTCAAATTCCCATTTGTACCAAAACAGGACAATTTTCTTCCCAAAGTTTCAAAACTATAGTTAGGACTATATATTGGTTAGAATCCATTCTAAAGGGGTTCAAAGCTATATTTAGACTATTATACTAATATATTGATCTTTGGTTACTCCTTGGTCACCAATTTGGTCTACATTTCTTCAAATTCCCATTTGTACCAAAACGGGACGATTTTCTTCTTAAAGTTTCAAAACTATAGTTAGGACTATATATTGGTTAGAATCCATTCTAAAGGGGTTCAAAGCTATATTTAGACTATTATACTAATATATTGATCTTTGGTTACTCCTTGGTCACCAATTTGGTCTACATTTCTTCAAATTCCCATTTGTACCAAAACAGGACGATTTTCTTCCCAAAGTTTCAAAACTATAGTTTGGACTATATATTGGTTAGAATCCATTCTAAAGGGGTTCAAAGCTATATTTAGACTATTATACTAATATATTGATCTTTGGTTACTCCTTGGTCACCAATTTGGTCTAAATTTCTTCAAATTCGCATTTATACCAAAACGGGACGATTTTCTTCTTTAACTTCAAAACTATAGTTAGGACTATATATTGGTTAGAATCCATTCTAAAGGGGTTCAAAGCTATATTTAAACTATTATACTAATATAATGAACTTTGGTTACTCCTTGGTGACCAATTTGGTCTACATTTCTTCAAATTCCCATTTGTACCAAAACGGGACGATTTTCTTCCAAAAGTTTCAACACTAAAGTTAGGACTATATATATTGGTTAGAATCCATTCTAAAGGGTTTCAAAGCTATATTTAGACTATTATACTAATATATTGAACTTTGGTTACTCCTTGGTCACCAATTTGGTCTACATTTCTTCAAATTCCCATTTGTACCAAAACGGGACGATTTTCTTCCAAAAGTTTCAACACTAAAGTTAGGACTATATATATTGGTTAGAATCCATTCTAAAGGGTTTCAAAGCTATATTTAGACTATTATACTAATATATTGAACTTTGGTTACTCCTTGGTCACCAATTTGGTCTACATTTCTTCAAATTCCCATTTATACCAAAACGGGACGATTTTCTTCCCAAATTTCAAAACTATAGTTAGGACTATTTATTGGTTAGAATCCATTCTAAAGGGGTTCAAAGCTATATTTAGACTATTTACTAATATATTGAACTTTGGTTACTCCTTGGTCACCAATTTGGTCTACATTTCTTCAAATTCCCATTTGTACCAGAACGGGACGATTTTCTTCCCGAAGTTTCAAAACTATAGTTAGGACTATATATTGGTTAGAATCCATTCTAAAGGGGTTCAAAGCTATATTTAGACTATTATACTAATATATTGATCTTTGGTTACTCCTTGGTCACCAATTTGGTCTACATTTCTTCAAATTCCCATTTGTACCAAAACGCGACGATTTTCTTCTTAAAGTTTCAAAACTATAGTTAGGACTATATATTGGTTAGAATCCATTCTAAAGGGGTTCAAAGCTATATTTAGACTATTATACTAATATAATGAACTTTGGTTACTCCTTGGTCACCAATTTGGTCTACATTTCTTCAAATTCCCATTTGTACCAAAACAGGACAATTTTCTTCCCAAAGTTTCAAAACTATAGTTTGGACTATATATTGGTTAGAATCCATTCTAAAGGGGTTCAAAGATATATTTAGACTATTATACTAATATATTGATCTTTGGTTACTCCTTGGTCACCAATTTGGTTTACCTTTCATCAAATTCCCATTTGTACCAAAACGCGATGATTTTCTTCCAAAAGTTTCAACACTAAAGTTAGGACTATATATTGGTTAGAATCCATTCTAAAGGGTTTCAAAGCTATATTTAGACTATTATACTAATATATTGAACTTTGGTTACTCCTTGGTCACCAATTTGGTCTACCTTTCTTCAAATTCCCATTTATACCAAAACGGGACGATTTTCTTCCCAAATTTCAAAACTATAGTTAGGACTATATTTTGGTTAGAATCCATTCTAAAGGGGTTCAAAGCTATATTTAGACTATTTACTAATATATTGAACTTTGGTTACTCCTTGGTCACCAATTTGGTCTACATTTCTTCAAATTCCCATTTGTACCAAAACGGGACGATTTTCTTCTTAAAGTTTCAAAACTATAGTTAGGACTATATATTGGTTAGAATCCATTCTAAAGGGGTTCAAAGCTATATTTAGACTATTATACTAATATATTGATCTTTGGTTACTCCTTGGTCACCAATTTGGTCTACATTTCTTCAAATTCCCATTTGTACCAAAACAGGACGATTTTCTTCCCAAAGTTTCAAAACTATAGTTTGGACTATATATTGGTTAGAATCCATTCTAAAGGGGTTCAAAGCTATATTTAGACTATTATACTAATATATTGATCTTTGGTTACTCCTTGGTCACCAATTTGGTCTAAATTTCTTCAAATTCGCATTTATACCAAAACGGGACGATTTTCTTCTTTAACTTCAAAACTATAGTTAGGACTATATATTGGTTAGAATCCATTCTAAAGGGGTTCAAAGCTATATTTAAACTATTATACTAATATAATGAACTTTGGTTACTCCTTGGTGACCAATTTGGTCTACATTTCTTCAAATTCCCATTTGTACCAAAACGGGACGATTTTCTTCCAAAAGTTTCAACACTAAAGTTAGGACTATATATATTGGTTAGAATCCATTCTAAAGGGTTTCAAAGCTATATTTAGACTATTATACTAATATATTGAACTTTGGTTACTCCTTGGTCACCAATTTGGTCTACATTTCTTCAAATTCCCATTTGTACCAAAACAGGACAATTTTCTTCCCAAAGTTTCAAAACTATAGTTAGGACTATATATTGGTTAGAATCCATTCTAAAGGGGTTCAAAGCTATATTTAGACTATTATACTAATATATTGATCTTTGGTTACTCCTTGGTCACCAATTTGGTCTACATTTCTTCAAATTCCCATTTGTACCAAAACGGGACGATTTTCTTCTTAAAGTTTCAAAACTATAGTTAGGACTATATATTGGTTAGAATCCATTCTAAAGGGGTTCAAAGCTATATTTAGACTATTATACTAATATATTGATCTTTGGTTACTCCTTGGTCACCAATTTGGTCTACATTTCTTCAAATTCCCATTTGTACCAAAACAGGACGATTTTCTTCCCAAAGTTTCAAAACTATAGTTTGGACTATATATTGGTTAGAATCCATTCTAAAGGGGTTCAAAGCTATATTTAGACTATTATACTAATATATTGATCTTTGGTTACTCCTTGGTCACCAATTTGGTCTAAATTTCTTCAAATTCGCATTTATACCAAAACGGGACGATTTTCTTCTTTAACTTCAAAACTATAGTTAGGACTATATATTGGTTAGAATCCATTCTAAAGGGGTTCAAAGCTATATTTAAACTATTATACTAATATAATGAACTTTGGTTACTCCTTGGTGACCAATTTGGTCTACATTTCTTCAAATTCCCATTTGTACCAAAACGGGACGATTTTCTTCCAAAAGTTTCAACACTAAAGTTAGGACTATATATATTGGTTAGAATCCATTCTAAAGGGTTTCAAAGCTATATTTAGACTATTATACTAATATATTGAACTTTGGTTACTCCTTGGTCACCAATTTGGTCTACATTTCTTCAAATTCCCATTTATACCAAAACGGGACGATTTTCTTCCCAAATTTCAAAACTATAGTTAGGACTATTTATTGGTTAGAATCCATTCTAAAGGGGTTCAAAGCTATATTTAGACTATTTACTAATATATTGAACTTTGGTTACTCCTTGGTCACCAATTTGGTCTACATTTCTTCAAATTCCCATTTGTACCAGAACGGGACGATTTTCTTCCCGAAGTTTCAAAACTATAGTTAGGACTATATATTGGTTAGAATCCATTCTAAAGGGGTTCAAAGCTATATTTAGACTATTATACTAATATATTGATCTTTGGTTACTCCTTGGTCACCAATTTGGTCTACATTTCTTCAAATTCCCATTTGTACCAAAACGCGACGATTTTCTTCTTAAAGTTTCAAAACTATAGTTAGGACTATATTTTGGTTAGAATCCATTCTAAAGGGGTTCAAAGCTATATTTAGACTATTTACTAATATATTGAACTTTGGTTACTCCTTGGTCACCAATTTGGTCTACATTTCTTCAAATTCCCATTTGTACGAAAACGGGACGATTTTCTTCTTAAAGTTTCAAAACTATAGTTTGGACTATATATTGGTTAGAATCCATTCTAAAGGGGTTCAAAGCTATATTTAGACTATTATACTAATATATTGATCTTTGGTTACTCCTTGGTCACCAATTTGGTCTACATTTCTTCAAATTCCCATTTGTACCAAAACAGGACAATTTTCTTCCCAAAGTTTCAAAACTATAGTTTGGACTATATATTGGTTAGAATCCATTCTAAAGGGGTTCAAAGATATATTTAGACTATTATACTAATATATTGATCTTTGGTTACTCCTTGGTCACCAATTTGGTTTACCTTTCATCAAATTCCCATTTGTACCAAAACGCGATGATTTTCTTCCAAAAGTTTCAACACTAAAGTTAGGACTATATATTGGTTAGAATCCATTCTAAAGGGGTTCAAAACTATATTTAGACTATTATACTAATATATTGAACTTTGGTTACTCCTTGGTCACCAATTTGGTCTAAATTTCTTCAAATTCCCATTTATACCAAAACGGGACGATTTTCTTCTTTAATTTCAAAACTATAGTTAGGACTATATATTGGTTAGAATCCATTCTAAAGGGGTTCAAAGCTATATTTAAACTATTATACTAATATAATGAACTTTGGTTACTCCTTGGTGACCAATTTGGTCTACATTTCTTCAAATTCCCATTTGTACCAAAACGGGACGATTTTCTTCCCAAAGTTTCAAAACTATAGTTTGGACTATATATTGGTTAGAATCCATTCTAAAGGGGTTCAAAGCTATATTTAGACTATTATACTAATATATTGATCTTTGGTTACTACTTGGTCACCAATTTGGTTTACATTTCATCAAATTCCCATTTGTACCAAAACGCGATGATTTTCTTCCAAAAGTTTCAAAACTATAGTTTGGACTATATAGTGGTTAGAATCCATTCTAAAGGGGTTCAAAGCTATATTTAGACTATTATACAAATATATTAAACTTTGGTTACTCCTTGGTCACCAATTTGGTCTACATTTCTTCAAATTCCCATTTGTACCAAAACGCGACGATTTTCTTCCAAAAGTTTCAAAACTAAAGTTAGGACTATATATTGGTTAGAATCCATTCTAAAGGGTTTCAAAGCTATATTTAGACTATTATACTAATATATTGAACTTTGGTTACTCCTTGGTCACCAATTTGGTCTACATTTCTTCAAATTCCCATTTGTACCAAAACGCGACTATTTTCTTCCCAAAGTTTCAACACTAAAGTTAGGACTATATATTGGTTAAAATTCATTCTAAAGGGTTTCAAAGCTATATTTAGACTATTATTCTAATATAATGAACTTTGGTTACTCCTTGGTCACCAATTTGGTCTACATTTCTTCAAATTCCCATTTGTACCAAAACGGGACGATTTTCTTCCCAAAGTTTCAAAACTATAGTTTGGACTATATATTGGTTAGAATCCATTCTAAAAGGGTTTTTTTTGCAATATTTAGACTATTATACTAATATATTGAACTTTGGTTACTTCTTGGTCACCAATTTTGTCTACATTTCTTCAAATTCCCTTTTGTACCAAAAATGCGACGATTTTCTTCCAAAAGTTTCAAAACTAAAGTTAGGACTATATATTGCTTATAATCCATTCCAAAGGGGTTCAAAACTATATTTAGACTATTATAATAATATATTGAACTTTGGTTACTCCTTGGTCACCAATTTGGTCTACATTTCTTCAAATTCCCATTTATACCAAAACGGGACGATTTTCTTCCCAAATTTCAAAACTATAGTTAGGACTATATTTTGGTTAGAATCCATTCTAAAGGGGTTCAAAGCTATATTTAGACTATTATACTAATATATTGAACTTTGGTTACTTCTTGGTCACCAATTTGGTCTACATTTCTTCAAATTCCCATTTGTACCAAAACGCCACGATTTTTTTCCTAAACTTTCAACACTAAAGTTAGGACTATTTATTGGTTAAAATTCATTCTAAAGGGGTTCAAAGCTATATTTAGACTATTATACTAATATAATGAACTTTGGTTACTCCTTGGTCACCAATTTGGTCTACATTTCTTCAAATTCCCATTTGTACCAGAACGGGACGATTTTCTTCCCGAAGTTTCAAAACTATAGTTAGGACTATATATTGGTTAGAATCCATTCTAAAGGGGTTCAAAGCTATATTTAGACTATTATACTAATATATTGATCTTTGGTTACTCCTTGGTCACCAATTTGGTCTACATTTCTTCAAATTCCCATTTGTACCAAAACGCGACGATTTTCTTCTTAAAGTTTCAAAACTATAGTTAGGACTATATATTGGTTAGAATCCATTCTAAAGGGGTTCAAAGCTATATTTAGACTATTATAGTAATATAATGAACTTTGGTTACTCCTTGGTCACCAATTTGGTCTACATTTCTTCAAATTCCCATTTGTACCAAAACGCGACTATTTTCTTCCCAAAGTTTCAACACTAAAGTTAGGACTATATATTGGTTAAAATTCATTCTAAAGGGTTTCAAAGCTATGTTTAGACTATTATTCTAATATAATGAACTTTGGTTACTCCTTGGTCACCAATTTGGTCTACATTTCTTCAAATTCCCATTTGTACCAAAACGGGACGATTTTCTTCCCAAAGTTTCAAAACTATAGTTTGGACTATATATTGGTTAGAATCCATTCTAAAAGGGTTTTTTTTGCAATATTTAGACTATTATACTAATATATTGAACTTTGGTTACTTCTTGGTCACCAATTTTGTCTACATTTCTTCAAATTCCCTTTTGTACCAAAAATGCGACGATTTTCTTCCAAACGTTTCAAAACTAAAGTTAGGACTATATATTGCTTATAATCCATTCCAAAGGGGTTCAAAACTATATTTAGACTATTATAATAATATATTGAACTTTGGTTACTCCTTGGTCACCAATTTGGTCTACATTTCTTCAAATTCCCATTTATACCAAAACGGGACGATTTTCTTCCCAAATTTCAAAACTATAGTTAGGACTATATTTTGGTTAGAATCCATTCTAAAGGGGTTCAAAGCTATATTTAGACTATTATACTAATATATTGAACTTTGGTTACTTCTTGGTCACCAATTTGGTCTACATTTCTTCAAATTCCCATTTGTACCAAAACGCCACGATTTTTTTCCTAAACTTTCAACACTAAAGTTAGGACTATTTATTGGTTAAAATTCATTCTAAAGGGGTTCAAAGCTATATTTAGACTATTATACTAATATAATGAACTTTGGTTACTCCTTGGTCACCAATTTGGTCTACATTTCTTCAAATTCCCATTTGTACCAGAACGGGACGATTTTCTTCCCGAAGTTTCAAAACTATAGTTAGGACTATATATTGGTTAGAATCCATTCTAAAGGGGTTCAAAGCTATATTTAGACTATTATACTAATATATTGATCTTTGGTTACTCCTTGGTCACCAATTTGGTCTACATTTCTTCAAATTCCCATTTGTACCAAAACGCGACGATTTTCTTCTTAAAGTTTCAAAACTATAGTTAGGACTATATATTGGTTAGAATCCATTCTAAAGGGGTTCAAAGCTATATTTAGACTATTATACTAATATAATGAACTTTGGTTACTCCTTGGTCACCAATTTGGTCTACATTTCTTCAAATTCCCATTTGTACCAAAACAGGACGATTTTCTTCCCAAAGTTTCAAAACTATAGTTTGGACTATATATTGGTTAGAATCCATTCTAAAGGGGTTCAAAGCTATATTTAGACTATTATACTAATATATTGATCTTTGGTTACTCCTTGGTCACCAATTTGGTCTAAATTTCTTCAAATTCGCATTTATACCAAAACGGGACGATTTTCTTCTTTAACTTCAAAACTATAGTTAGGACTATATATTGGTTAGAATCCATTCTAAAGGGGTTCAAAGCTATATTTAAACTATTATACTAATATAATGAACTTTGGTTACTCCTTGGTGACCAATTTGGTCTACATTTCTTCAAATTCCCATTTGTACCAAAACGGGACGATTTTCTTCCAAAAGTTTCAACACTAAAGTTAGGACTATATATATTGGTTAGAATCCATTCTAAAGGGTTTCAAAGCTATATTTAGACTATTATACTAATATAATGAACTTTGGTTACTCCTTGGTGACCAATTTGGTCTACATTTCTTCAAATTCCCATTTGTACCAAAACGGGACGATTTTCTTCCCAAAGTTTCAAAACTATAGTTTGGACTATATATTGGTTAGAATCCATTCTAAAGGGGTTCAAAGCTATATTTAGACTATTATACTAATATATTGATCTTTGGTTACTACTTGGTCACCAATTTGGTTTACATTTCATCAAATTCCCATTTGTACCAAAACGCGATGATTTTCTTCCAAAAGTTTCAAAACTATAGTTTGGACTATATATTGGTTAGAATCCATTCTAAAGGGGTTCAAAGCTATATTTAGACTATTATACTAATATATTAAACTTTGGTTACTCCTTGGTCACCAATTTGGTCTACATTTCTTCAAATTCCCATTTGTACCAAAACGCGACGATTTTCTTCCAAAAGTTTCAAAACTAAAGTTAGGACTATATATTGGTTAGAATCCATTCTAAAGGGTTTCAAAGCTATATTTAGACTATTATACTAATATATTGAACTTTGGTTACTCCTTGGTCACCAATTTGGTCTACATTTCTTCAAATTCCCATTTGTACCAAAACGCGACTATTTTCTTCCCAAAGTTTCAACACTAAAGTTAGGACTATATATTGGTTAAAATTCATTCTAAAGGGTTTCAAAGCTATATTTAGACTATTATTCTAATATAATGAACTTTGGTTACTCCTTGGTCACCAATTTGGTCTACATTTCTTCAAATTCCCATTTGTACCAAAACGGGACGATTTTCTTCCCAAAGTTTCAAAACTATAGTTTGGACTATATATTGGTTAGAATCCATTCTAAAAGGGTTTTTTTTGCAATATTTAGACTATTATACTAATATATTGAACTTTGGTTACTTCTTGGTCACCAATTTTGTCTACATTTCTTCAAATTCCCTTTTGTACCAAAAATGCGACGATTTTCTTCCAAAAGTTTCAAAACTAAAGTTAGGACTATATATTGCTTATAATCCATTCCAAAGGGGTTCAAAACTATATTTAGACTATTATACTAATATATTGAACTTTGGTTACTCCTTGGTCACCAATTTGGTCTACATTTCTTCAAATTCCCATTTATACCAAAACGGGACGATTTTCTTCCCAAATTTCAAAACTATAGTTAGGACTATATTTTGGTTAGAATCCATTCTAAAGGGGTTCAAAGCTATATTTAGACTATTATACTAATATATTGAACTTTGGTTACTTCTTGGTCACCAATTTGGTCTACATTTCTTCAAATTCCCATTTGTACCAGAACGGGACGATTTTCTTCCCGAAGTTTCAAAACTATAGTTAGGACTATATATTGGTTAGAATCCATTCTAAAGGGGTTCAAAGCTATATTTAGACTATTATACTAATATATTGATCTTTGGTTACTCCTTGGTCACCAATTTGGTCTACATTTCTTCAAATTCCCATTTGTACCAAAACGCGACGATTTTCTTCTTAAAGTTTCAAAACTATAGTTAGGACTATATATTGGTTAGAATCCATTCTAAAGGGGTTCAAAGCTATATTTAGACTATTATACTAATATAATGAACTTTGGTTACTCCTTGGTCACCAATTTGGTCTACATTTCTTCAAATTCCCATTTGTACCAGAACGGGACGATTTTCTTCCCGAAGTTTCAAAACTATAGTTAGGACTATATATTGGTTAGAATCCATTCTAAAGGGGTTCAAAGCTATATTTAGACTATTATACTAATATATTGATCTTTGGTTACTCCTTGGTCACCAATTTGGTCTACATTTCTTCAAATTCCCATTTGTACCAAAACGCGACGATTTTCTTCTTAAAGTTTCAAAACTATAGTTAGGACTATATATTGGTTAGAATCCATTCTAAAGGGGTTCAAAGCTATATTTAGACTATTATACTAATATAATGAACTTTGGTTACTCCTTGGTCACCAATTTGGTCTACATTTCTTCAAATTCCCATTTGTACCAAAACAGGACGATTTTCTTCCCAAAGTTTCAAAACTATAGTTTGGACTATATATTGGTTAGAATCCATTCTAAAAGGGTTTTTTTTGCAATATTTAGACTATTATACTAATATATTGAACTTTGGTTACTTCTTGGTCACCAATTTTGTCTACATTTCTTCAAATTCCCTTTTGTACCAAAAATGCGACGATTTTCTTCCAAAAGTTTCAAAACTAAAGTTAGGACTATATATTGCTTATAATCCATTCCAAAGGGGTTCAAAACTATATTTAGACTATTATACTAATATATTGAACTTTGGTTACTCCTTGGTCACCAATTTGGTCTACATTTCTTCAAATTCCCATTTATACCAAAACGGGACGATTTTCTTCCCAAATTTCAAAACTATAGTTAGGACTATATTTTGGTTAGAATCCATTCTAAAGGGGTTCAAAGCTATATTTAGACTATTATACTAATATATTGAACTTTGGTTACTTCTTGGTCACCAATTTGGTCTACATTTCTTCAAATTCCCATTTGTACCAAAACGCCACGATTTTTTTCCTAAACTTTCAACACTAAAGTTAGGACTATTTATTGGTTAAAATTCATTCTAAAGGGGTTCAAAGCTATATTTAGACTATTATACTAATATAATGAACTTTGGTTACTCCTTGGTCACCAATTTGGTCTACATTTCTTCAAATTCCCATTTGTACCAGAACGGGACGATTTTCTTCCCGAAGTTTCAAAACTATAGTTAGGACTATATATTGGTTAGAATCCATTCTAAAGGGGTTCAAAGCTATATTTAGACTATTATACTAATATATTGATCTTTGGTTACTCCTTGGTCACCAATTTGGTCTACATTTCTTCAAATTCCCATTTGTACCAAAACGCGACGATTTTCTTCTTAAAGTTTCAAAACTATAGTTAGGACTATATATTGGTTAGAATCCATTCTAAAGGGGTTCAAAGCTATATTTAGACTATTATACTAATATATTGAACTTTGGTTACTCCTTGGTCACCAATTTGGTCTACATTTCTTCAAATTCCCATTTGTACCAAAACGCGACTATTTTCTTCCCAAAGTTTCAACACTAAAGTTAGGACTATATATTGGTTAAAATTCATTCTAAAGGGTTTCAAAGCTATATTTAGACTATTATTCTAATATAATGAACTTTGGTTACTCCTTGGTCACCAATTTGGTCTACATTTCTTCAAATTCCCATTTGTACCAAAACGGGACGATTTTCTTCCCAAAGTTTCAAAACTATAGTTTGGACTATATATTGGTTAGAATCCATTCTAAAAGGGTTTTTTTTGCAATATTTAGACTATTATACTAATATATTGAACTTTGGTTACTTCTTGGTCACCAATTTTGTCTACATTTCTTCAAATTCCCTTTTGTACCAAAAATGCGACGATTTTCTTCCAAAAGTTTCAAAACTAAAGTTAGGACTATATATTGCTTATAATCCATTCCAAAGGGGTTCAAAACTATATTTAGACTATTATACTAATATATTGAACTTTGGTTACTCCTTGGTCACCAATTTGGTCTACATTTCTTCAAATTCCCATTTATACCAAAACGGGACGATTTTCTTCCCAAATTTCAAAACTATAGTTAGGACTATATTTTGGTTAGAATCCATTCTAAAGGGGTTCAAAGCTATATTTAGACTATTATACTAATATATTGAACTTTGGTTACTTCTTGGTCACCAATTTGGTCTACATTTCTTCAAATTCCCATTTGTACCAAAACGCCACGATTTTTTTCCTAAACTTTCAACACTAAAGTTAGGACTATTTATTGGTTAAAATTCATTCTAAAGGGGTTCAAAGCTATATTTAGACTATTATACTAATATAATGAACTTTGGTTACTCCTTGGTCACCAATTTGGTCTACATTTCTTCAAATTCCCATTTGTACCAGAACGGGACGATTTTCTTCCCGAAGTTTCAAAACTATAGTTAGGACTATATATTGGTTAGAATCCATTCTAAAGGGGTTCAAAGCTATATTTAGACTATTATACTAATATATTGATCTTTGGTTACTCCTTGGTCACCAATTTGGTCTACATTTCTTCAAATTCCCATTTGTACCAAAACGCGACGATTTTCTTCTTAAAGTTTCAACACTAAAGTTAGGACTATATATTGGTTAGAATCCATTCTAAAGGGGTTCAAAGCTATATTTAGACTATTATACTAATATAATGAACTTTGGTTACTCCTTGGTCACCAATTTGGTCTACATTTCTTCAAATTCCCATTTGTACCAAAACAGGACGATTTTCTTCCCAAAGTTTCAAAACTATAGTTTGGACTATATATTGGTTAGAATCCATTCTAAAGGGGTTCAAAGCTATATTTAGACTATTATACTAATATATTGATCTTTGGTTACTCCTTGGTCACCAATTTGGTCTAAATTTCTTCAAATTCGCATTTATACCAAAACGGGACGATTTTCTTCTTTAACTTCAAAACTATAGTTAGGACTATATATTGGTTAGAATCCATTCTAAAGGGGTTCAAAGCTATATTTAAACTATTATACTAATATAATGAACTTTGGTTACTCCTTGGTGACCAATTTGGTCTACATTTCTTCAAATTCCCATTTGTACCAAAACGGGACGATTTTCTTCCAAAAGTTTCAACACTAAAGTTAGGACTATATATATTGGTTAGAATCCATTCTAAAGGGTTTCAAAGCTATATTTAGACTATTATACTAATATATTGAACTTTGGTTACTCCTTGGTCACCAATTTGGTCTACATTTCTTCAAATTCCCATTTATACCAAAACGGGACGATTTTCTTCCCAAATTTCAAAACTATAGTTAGGACTATTTATTGGTTAGAATCCATTCTAAAGGGGTTCAAAGCTATATTTAGACTATTTACTAATATATTGAACTTTGGTTACTCCTTGGTCACCAATTTGGTCTACATTTCTTCAAATTCCCATTTGTACCAGAACGGGACGATTTTCTTCCCGCAGTTTCAAAACTATAGTTAGGACTATATATTGGTTAGAATCCATTCTAAAGGGGTTCAAAGCTATATTTAGACTATTATACTAATATATTGATCTTTGGTTACTCCTTGGTCACCAATTTGGTCTACATTTCTTCAAATTCCCATTTGTACCAAAACGCGACGATTTTCTTCTTAAAGTTTCAAAACTATAGTTAGGACTATATATTGGTTAGAATCCATTCTAAAGGGGTTCAAAGCTATATTTAGACTATTATACTAATATAATGAACTTTGGTTACTCCTTGGTCACCAATTTGGTCTACATTTCTTCAAATTCCCATTTGTACCAAAACAGGACAATTTTCTTCCCAAAGTTTCAAAACTATAGTTTGGACTATATATTGGTTAGAATCCATTCTAAAGGGGTTCAAAGATATATTTAGACTATTATACTAATATATTGATCTTTGGTTACTCCTTGGTCACCAATTTGGTTTACCTTTCATCAAATTCCCATTTGTACCAAAACGCGATGATTTTCTTCCAAAAGTTTCAACACTAAAGTTAGGACTATATATTGGTTAGAATCCATTCTAAAGGGTTTCAAAGCTATATTTAGACTATTATACTAATATATTGAACTTTGGTTACTCCTTGGTCACCAATTTGGTCTACCTTTCTTCAAATTCCCATTTATACCAAAACGGGACGATTTTCTTCCCAAATTTCAAAACTATAGTTAGGACTATATTTTGGTTAGAATCCATTCTAAAGGGGTTCAAAGCTATATTTAGACTATTTACTAATATATTGAACTTTGGTTACTCATTGGTCACCAATTTGGTCTACATTTCTTCAAATTCCCATTTGTACCAAAACGGGACGATTTTCTTCTTAAAGTTTCAAAACTATAGTTAGGACTATATATTGGTTAGAATCCATTCTAAAGGGGTTCAAAGCTATATTTAGACTATTATACTAATATATTGATCTTTGGTTACTCCTTGGTCACCAATTTGGTCTACATTTCTTCAAATTCCCATTTGTACCAAAACGCGACTTTTTTCTTCCCAAAGTTTCAAAACTATAGTTTGGACTATATATTGGTTAGAATCCATACTAAAGGTTTTTTTTGCTATATTTAGACTATTATACTAATATATTGAACTTTGGTTACTTCTTGGTCACCAATTTGGTCTACATTTCTTCAAATTCCCATTTGTACCAAAACGCGACGATTTTCTTCCTAAAGTTTCAACACTAAAGTTAGGACTATATATTGGTTAAAATTCATTCTAAAGGGGTTCAAAGCTATATTTAGACTATTTACTAATATATTGAACTTTGGTTACTCCTTGGTCACCAATTTGGTCTACATTTCTTCAAATTCCCATTTGTACCAAAACGGGACGATTTTCTTCCCAAAGTTTGAAAACTATACTTAGGACTATATATTGGTTAGAATCCATTCTAAAGGGGTTCAAAGCTATATTTAGACTATTATACTAATATATTGATCTTTGGTTACTCCTTGGTCACCAATTTGGTCTACATTTCTTCAAATTCCCATTTGTACCAAAACGCGACTTTTTTCTTCCCAAAGTTTCAAAACTATAGTTTGGACTATATATTGGTTAGAATCCATTCTAAAAGGGTTTTTTTTGCAATATTCAGACTATTATACTAATATATTGAACTTTGGTTACTTCTTGGTCACCAATTTTGTCTACATTTCTTCAAATTTCCATTTGTACCAAAAATGCGACGATTTTCTTCCAAAAGTTTCAAAACTAAAGTTAGGACTATATATTGGTTATAATCCATTCGAAAGGGGTTCAAAACTATATTTAGACTATTATACTAATATATTGAACTTTGGTTACTCCTTGGTCACCAATTTGGTCTACATTTCTTCAAATTCCCATTTATACCAAATCGGGACGATTTTCTTCCCAAATTTCAAAACTATAGTTAGGACTATATTTTGGTTAGAATCCATTCTAAAGGGGTTCAAAGCTATATTTAGACTATTATACTAATATATTGAACTTTGGTTACTTCTTGGTCACCAATTTGGTCTACATTTCTTCAAATTCCCATTTGTACCAAAACGCGACGATTTTCTTCCTAAAGTTTCAACACTAAAGTTAGGACTATATATTGGTTAAAATTCATTCTAAAGGGGTTCAAAGCTATATTTAGACTATTTACTAATATATTGAACTTTGGTTACTCCTTGGTCACCAATTTGGTCTACATTTCTTCAAATTCCCATTTGTACCAAAACGGGACGATTTTCTTCCCAAAGTTTGAAAACTATACTTAGGACTATATATTGGTTAGAATCCATTCTAAAGGGGTTCAAAGCTATATTTAGACTATTATACTAATATATTGATCTTTGGTTACTCCTTGGTCACCAATTTGGTCTACATTTCTTCAAATTCCCATTTGTACCAAAACGCGACTTTTTTCTTCCCAAAGTTTCAAAACTATAGTTTGGACTATATATTGGTTAGAATCCATACTAAAGGTTTTTTTTGCTATATTTAGACTATTATACTAATATATTGAACTTTGGTTACTTCTTGGTCACCAATTTGGTCTACATTTCTTCAAATTCCCATTTATACCAAAACGGGACGATTTTCTTCCCAAAGTTTCAAAACTATATATAGTAAGAACTATATATTGGTTAGAATCCATTCTAAAGAGGTTCAAAGCTATATTTAGACTATTATACTAATATATTGAACTTTGGTTACTCCTTGGTTACCAATTTGGTCTACATTTCTTCAAATTCCCATTTGTTTCAAAACGGGACGATTTTCTTCCCAAAGTTTGAAAACTATAGTTAGGACTATATATTGGTTAGAATCCATTCTAAAGGGGTTCAAAGCTATATTTAGACTATTTACTAATATATTGAACTTTGGTTACTCCTTGGTCACCAATTTGGTCTACATTTCTTCAAATTCCCATTTATACCAAAACGGGACGATTTTCTTCCCAAATTTCAAAACTATAGTTAGGACTATATATTGGTTAGAATCCATTCTAAAGGGGTTCAAAGCTATATTTAGACTATTATACTAATATATTGAACTTTGGTTACTCCTTGGTCACCAATTTAATCTACATTTCTTCAAATTCCCATTTGTACCAAAACGGGACGATTTTCTTCCAAAAGTTTTAAAACTATAGTTAGGACTATATGTTGGTTAGAATCCATTCTAATGGGATTCAAAGCTATATTTAGACTATTATACTATTATATTGAACTTTGGTTACTCCTTGGTCACCAATTTAATCTACATTTCTTCAAATTCCCATTTGTACCAAAACGGGACGATTTTCTTCCAAAAGTTTCAAAACTATATATAGTAAGAACTATATATTGGTTAGAATCCATTCTAAAGAGGTTCAAAGCTATATTTAGACTATTATACTAATATATTGAACTTTGGTTACTCCCTGGTCACCAATTTAATCTACATTTCTTCAAATTCCCATTTGTACCAAAACGGGACGATTTTCTTCCAAAATTTCAAAACTATAGTTAGGACTATATTTTGGTTAGAATCTATTCTAGAGGGGTTCAAAGCTATATTTAGACTATTATACTAATATATTGAACTTTGGTTACTTCTTGGTCACCAATTTGGTCTACATTTCTTCAAATTCCCATTTGTACCAAAACGCGACGATTTTCTTCCTAAAGTTTCAACACTAAAGTTAGGACTATATATTGGTTAAAATTCATTCTAAAGGGGTTCAAAGCTATATTTAGACTATTATACTAATATATTGATCTTTGGTTACTCCTTGGTCACCAATTTGGTCTACATTTCTTCAAATTCCCATTTGTACCAAAACGCAACTTTTTTCTTCCCAAAGTTTCAAAACTATAGTTTGGACTATATATTGGTTAGAATCCATTCTAAAAGGGTTTTTTTTGCAATATTTAGACTATTATACTAATATATTGAACTTTGGTTACTTCTTGGTCACCAATTTTGTCTACATTTCTTCAAATTTCCATTTGTACCAAAAATGCGACGATTTTCTTCCAAAAGTTTCAAAACTAAAGTTAGGACTATATATTGGTTATAATCCATTCGAAAGGGGTTCAAAACTATATTTAGACTATTATACTAATATATTGAACTTTGGTTACTCCTTGGTCACCAATTTGGTCTACATTTCTTCAAATTCCCATTTGTACCAAAACAGGACGATTTTCTTCTCAAAGTTTCAAAACTATAGTTTGGACTATATATTGGTTAGAATCTATTCTAGAGGGGTTCAAAGCTATATTTAGACTATTATACTAATATATTGAACTTTGGTTACTTCTTGGTCACCAATTTGGTCTACATTTCTTCAAATTCCCATTTGTACCAAAACGCGACGATTTTCTTCCTAAAGTTTCAACACTAAAGTTAGGACTATATATTGGTTAAAATTCATTCTAAAGGGGTTCAAAGCTATATTTAGACTATTATACTAATATATTGATCTTTGGTTACTCCTTGGTCACCAATTTGGTCTACATTTCTTCAAATTCCCATTTGTACCAAAACGCAACTTTTTTCTTCCCAAAGTTTCAAAACTATAGTTTGGACTATATATTGGTTAGAATCCATTCTAAAAGGGTTTTTTTTTGCAATATTTAGACTATTATACTAATATATTGAACTTTGGTTACTTCTTGGTCACCAATTTTGTCTACATTTCTTCAAATTTCCATTTGTACCAAAAATGCGACGATTTTCTTCCAAAAGTTTCAAAACTAAAGTTAGGACTATATATTGGTTATAATCCATTCGAAAGGGGTTCAAAACTATATTTAGACTATTATACTAATATATTGAACTTTGGTTACTCCTTGGTCACCAATTTGGTCTACATTTCTTCAAATTCCCATTTGTACCAAAACAGGACGATTTTCTTCTCAAAGTTTCAAAACTATAGTTTGGACTATATATTGGTTAGAATCCATTCTAAAGGGGTTCAAAGCAATATTTAGACTATTATACTAATATATTGATCTTTGGTTACTCCTTGGTCACCAATTTGGTCTACATTTCTTCAAATTCCCATTTGTACCAAAACGCGACGATTTTCTTCCTAAAGTTTCAACACTAAAGTTAGGACTATATATTGGTTAAAATTCATTCTAAAGGGGTTCAAAGCTATATTTGGACTATTTACTAATATATTGAACTTTGGTTACTCCTTGGTCACCAATTTGGTCTACATTTCTTCAAATTCCCATTTGTACCAAAACGGGACGATTTTCTTCCCAAAGTTTGAAAACTATACTTAGGACTATATATTGGTTAGAATCCATTCTAAAGGGGTTCAAAGCTATATTTAGACTATTATACTAATATATTGATCTTTGGTTACTCCTTGGTCACCAATTTGGTCTACATTTCTTCAAATTCCCATTTGTACCAAAACGCGACTTTTTTCTTCCCAAAGTTTCAAAACTATAGTTTGGACTATATATTGGTTAGAATCCATTCTAAAAGGGTTTTTTTTGCAATATTTAGACTATTATACTAATATATTGAACTTTGGTTACTTCTTGGTCACCAATTTTGTCTACATTTCTTCAAATTTCCATTTGTACCAAAAATGCGACGATTTTCTTCCAAAAGTTTCAAAACTAAAGTTAGGACTATATATTGGTTATAATCCATTCGAAAGGGGTTCAAAACTATATTTAGACTATTATACTAATATATTGAACTTTGGTTACTCCTTGGTCACCAATTTGGTCTACATTTCTTCGAATTCCCATTTGTACCAAAACAGGACGATTTTCTTCCCAAAGTTTCAAAACTATAGTTTGGACTATATATTGGTTAGAATCCATTCTAAAGGGGTTCAAAGCTATATTTAGACTATTATACTAATATATTGATCTTTGGTTACTCCTTGGTCACCAATTTGGTCTACATTTCTTCAAATTCCCATTTGTACCAAAACGCGACGATTTTCTTCCTAAAGTTTCAACACTAAAGTTAGGACTATATAATGGTTAAAATTCATTCTAAAGGGGTTCAAAGCTATATTTAGACTATTTACTAATATATTGAACTTTGGTTACTCCTTGGTCACCAATTTGGTCTACATTTCTTCAAATTCCCATTTGTACCAAAACGGGACGATTTTCTTCCCAAAGTTTGAAAACTATACTTAGGACTATATATTGGTTAGAATCCATTCTAAAGGGGTTCAAAGCTATATTTAGACTATTATACTAATATATTGATCTTTGGTTACTCCTTGGTCACCAATTTGGTCTACATTTCTTCAAATTCCCATTTGTACCAAAACGCGACTTTTTTCTTCCCAAAGTTTCAAAACTATAGTTTGGACTATATATTGGTTAGAATCTATTCTAAAAGGGTTTTTTTTGCAATATTTAGACTATTATACTAATATATTGAACTTTGGTTACTTCTTGGTCACCAATTTTGTCTACATTTCTTCAAATTTCCATTTGTACCAAAAATGCGACGATTTTCTTCCAAAAGTTTCAAAACTAAAGTTAGGACTATATATTGGTTATAATCCATTGGAAAGGGGTTCAAAACTATATTTAGACTATTATACTAATATATTGAACTTTGGTTACTCCTTGGTCACCAATTTGGTCTACATTTCTTCAAATTCCCATTTGTACCAAAACAGGACGATTTTCTTCCCAAAGTTTCAAAACTATAGTTTGGACTATATATTGGTTAGAATCCATTCTAAAGGGGTTCAAAGCTATATTTAGACTATTATACTAATATATTGATCTTTGGTTACTCCTTGGTCACCAATTTGGTCTACATTTCTTCAAATTCCCATTTATACCAAAACGGGACGATTTTCTTCCCAAATTTCAAAACTATAGTTAGGACTATATTTTGGTTAGAATCCATTCTAAAGGGGTTCAAAGCTATATTTAGACTATTATACTAATATATTGAACTTTGGTTACTTCTTGGTCACCAATTTGGTCTACATTTCTTCAAATTCCCATTTGTACCAAAACGCGACGATTTTCTTCCTAAAGTTTCAACACTAAAGTTAGGACTATATATTGGTTAAAATTCATTCTAAAGGGGTTCAAAGCTATATTTAGACTATTTACTAATATATTGAACTTTGGTTACTCCTTGGTCACCAATTTGGTCTACATTTCTTCAAATTCCCATTTGTACCAAAACAGGACGATTTTCTTCCCAAAGTTTCAAAACTATAGTTTGGACTATATATTGGTTAGAATCCATTCTAAAGGGGTTCAAAGCTATATTTAGACTATTATACTAATATATTGAACTTTGGTTACTTCTTGGTCACCAATTTGGTCTACATTTCTTCAAATTCCCATTTGTACCAAAACGCGACGATTTTCTTCCTAAAGTTTCAACACTAAAGTTACGACTATATATTGGTTAAAATTCATTCTAAAGGGGTTCAAAGCTATATTTAGACTATTATACTAATATATTGATCTTTGGTTACTCCTTGGTCACCAATTTGGTCTACATTTCTTCAAATTCCCATTTGTACCAAAACGCGACTTTTTTCTTCCCAAAGTTTCAAAACTATAGTTTGGACTATATATTGGTTAGAATCCATTCTAAAAGGGTTTTTTTTGCAATATTTAGACTATTATACTAATATGTTGAACTTTGGTTACTTCTTGGTCACCAATTTTGTCTACATTTCTTCAAATTTCCATTTGTACCAAAAATGCGACGATTTTCTTCCAAAAGTTTCAAAACTAAAGTTAGGACTATATATTGGTTATAATCCATTCGAAAGGGGTTCAAAACTATATTTAGACTATTATACTAATATATTGAACTTTGGTTACTCCTTGGTCACCAATTTGGTCTACATTTCTTCAAATTCCCATTTGTACCAAAACAGGACGATTTTCTTCCCAAAGTTTCAAAACTATAGTTTGGACTATATATTGGTTAGAATCCATTCTAAAGGGGTTCAAAGCTATATTTAGACTATTACACTAATATATTGATCTTTGGTTACTCCTTGGTCACCAATTTGGTCTACATTTCTTCAAATTCCCATTTGTACCAAAACGCGACGATTTTCTTCCTAAAGTTTCAACACTAAAGTTAGGACTATATAATGGTTAAAATTCATTCTAAAGGGGTTCAAAGCTATATTTAGACTATTTACTAATATATTGAACTTTGGTTACTCCTTGGTCACCAATTTGGTCTACATTTCTTCAAATTCCCATTTGTACCAAAACGGGACGATTTTCTTCCCAAAGTTTGAAAACTATACTTAGGACTATATATTGGTTAGAATCCATTCTAAAGGGGTTCAAAGCTATATTCAGACTATTATACTAATATATTGATCTTTGGTTACTCCTTGGTCACCAATTTGGTCTACATTTCTTCAAATTCCCATTTGTACCAAAACGCGACTTTTTTCTTCCCAAAGTTTCAAAACTATAGTTTGGACTATATATTGGTTAGAATCTATTCTAAAAGGGTTTTTTTTGCAATATTTAGACTATTATACTAATATATTGAACTTTGGTTACTTCTTGGTCACCAATTTTGTCTACATTTCTTCAAATTTCCATTTGTACCAAAAATGCGACGATTTTCTTCCAAAAGTTTCAAAACTAAAGTTAGGACTATATATTGGTTATAATCCATTGGAAAGGGGTTCAAAACTATATTTAGACTATTATACTAATATATTGAACTTTGGTTACTCCTTGGTCACCAATTTGGTCTACATTTCTTCAAATTCCCATTTGTACCAAAACAGGACGATTTTCTTCCCAAACTTTCAAAACTATAGTTTGGACTATATATTGGTTAGAATCCATTCTAAAGGGGTTCAAAGCTATATTTAGACTATTATACTAATATATTGATCTTTGGTTACTCCTTGGTCACCAATTTGGTCTACATTTCTTCAAATTCCCATTTATACCAAAACGGGACGATTTTCTTCCCAAATTTCAAAACTATAGTTAGGACTATATTTTGGTTAGAATCCATTCTAAAGGGGTTCAAAGCTATATTTAGACTATTATACTAATATATTGAACTTTGGTTACTTCTTGGTCACCAATTTGGTCTACATTTCTTCAAATTCCCATTTGTACCAAAACGCGACGATTTTCTTCCTAAAGTTTCAACACTAAAGTTAGGACTATATATTGGTTAAAATTCATTCTAAAGGGGTTCAAAGCTATATTTAGACTATTTACTAATATATTGAACTTTGGTTACTTCTTGGTCACCAATTTGGTCTACATTTCTTCAAATTCCCATTTGTACCAAAACGGGACGATTTTCTTCCCAAAGTTTGAAAACTATACTTAGGACTATATATTGGTTAGAATCCATTCTAAAGGGGTTCAAAGCTATATTTAGACTATTATACTAATATATTGATCTTTGGTTACTCCTTGGTCACCAATTTGGTCTACATTTCTTCAAATTCCCATTTGTACCAAAACGCGACTTTTTTCTTCCCAAAGTTTCAAAACTATAGTTTGGACTATATATTGGTTAGAATCCATTCTAAAAGGGTTTTTTTTGCAATATTTAGACTATTATACTAATATATTGAACTTTGGTTACTTCTTGGTCACCAATTTTGTCTACATTTCTTCAAATTTCCATTTGTACCAAAAATGCGACGATTTTCTTCCAAAAGTTTCAAAACTAAAGTTAGGACTATATATTGGTTATAATCCATTCCAAAGGGGTTCAAAACTATATTTAGACTATTATACTAATATATTGAACTTTGGTTACTCCTTGGTCACCAATTTGGTCTACATTTCTTCAAATTCCCATTTGTACCAAAACAGGACGATTTTCTTCCCAAAGTTTCAAAACTATAGTTTGGACTATATATTGGTTAGAATCCATTCTAAAGGGGTTCAAAGCTATATTTAGACTATTATACTAATATATTGATCTTTGGTTACTCCTTGGTCACCAATTTGGTCTAAATTTCTTCAAATTCGCATTTATACCAAAACGGGACGATTTTCTTCTTTAACTTCAAAACTATAATTAGGACTATATATTGGTTAGAATCCATTCTAAAGGGGTTCAAAGCTATATATAAACTATTATACTAATATAATGAACTTTGGTTACTCCTTGGTGACCAATTTGGTCTACATTTCTTCAAATTCCCATTTGTACCAAAACGGGACGATTTTCTTCCAAAAGTTTCAACACTAAAGTTAGGACTATATATATTGGTTAGAATCCATTCTAAAGGGTTTCAAAGCTATATTTAGACTATTATACTAATATATTGAACTTTGGTTACTCCTTGGTCACCAATTTGGTCTACATTTCTTCAAATTCCCATTTATACCAAAACGGGACGATTTTCTTCCCAAATTTCAAAACTATAGTTAGGACTATATATTGGTTAGAATCCATTCTAAAGGGGTTCAAAGCTATATTTAGACTATTTACTAATATATTGAACTTTGGTTACTCCTTGGTCACCAATTTGGTCTACATTTCTTCAAATTCCCATTTGTACCAGAACGGGACGATTTTCTTCCCGAAGTTTCAAAACTATAGTTAGGACTATATATTGGTTAGAATCCATTCTAAAGGGGTTCAAAGCTATATTTAGACTATTATACTAATATATTGAACTTTGGTTACTCCTTGGTCACCAATTTTGTCTAAATTTCTTCAAATTCCCCTTTGTACCAAAACGAGACAATTTTCTTCCCAAAGTTTCAAAACTATAGTTTGGACTATATATTGGTTAGAATCCATTCTAAAGGGGTTCAAAGCTATATTTAGACTATTATACTAATATATTGATCTTTGGTTACTCCTTGGTCACCAATTTGGTCTACATTTCTTCAAATTCCCATTTGTACCAAAACGCGACGATTTTCTTCCTAAAGTTTCAACACTAAAGTTAGGACTATATAATGGTTAAAATTCATTCTAAAGGGGTTCAAAGCTATATTTAGACTATTTACTAATATATTGAACTTTGGTTACTCCTTGGTCACCAATTTGGTCTACATTTCTTCAAATTCCCATTTGTACCAAAACGGGACGATTTTCTTCCCAAAGTTTGAAAACTATACTTAGGACTATATATTGGTTAGAATCCATTCTAAAGGGGTTCAAAGCTATATTTAGACTATTATACTAATATATTGATCTTTGGTTACTCCTTGGTCACCAATTTGGTCTACATTTCTTCAAATTCCCATTTGTACCAAAACGCGACTTTTTTCTTCCCAAAGTTTCAAAACTATAGTTTGGACTATATATTGGTTAGAATCTATTCTAAAAGGGTTTTTTTTGCAATATTTAGACTATTATACTAATATATTGAACTTTGGTTACTTCTTGGTCACCAATTTTGTCTACATTTCTTCAAATTTCCATTTGTACCAAAAATGCGACGATTTTCTTCCAAAAGTTTCAAAACTAAAGTTAGGACTATATATTGGTTATAATCCATTGGAAAGGGGTTCAAAACTATATTTAGACTATTATACTAATATATTGAACTTTGGTTACTCCTTGGTCACCAATTTGGTCTACATTTCTTCAAATTCCCATTTGTACCAAAACAGGACGATTTTCTTCCCAAAGTTTCAAAACTATAGTTTGGACTATATATTGGTTAGAATCCATTCTAAAGGGGTTCAAAGCTATATTTAGACTATTATACTAATATATTGATCTTTGGTTACTCCTTGGTCACCAATTTGGTCTACATTTCTTCAAATTCCCATTTATACCAAAACGGGACGATTTTCTTCCCAAATTTCAAAACTATAGTTAGGACTATATTTTGGTTAGAATCCATTCTAAAGGGGTTCAAAGCTATATTTAGACTATTATACTAATATATTGAACTTTGGTTACTTCTTGGTCACCAATTTGGTCTACATTTCTTCAAATTCCCATTTGTACCAAAACGCGACGATTTTCTTCCTAAAGTTTCAACACTAAAGTTAGGACTATATATTGGTTAAAATTCATTCTAAAGGGGTTCAAAGCTATATTTAGACTATTTACTAATATATTGAACTTTGGTTACTTCTTGGTCACCAATTTGGTCTACATTTCTTCAAATTCCCATTTGTACCAAAACGGGACGATTTTCTTCCCAAAGTTTGAAAACTATACTTAGGACTATATATTGGTTAGAATCCATTCTAAAGGGGTTCAAAGCTATATTTAGACTATTATACTAATATATTGATCTTTGGTTACTCCTTGGTCACCAATTTGGTCTACATTTCTTCAAATTCCCATTTGTACCAAAACGCGACTTTTTTCTTCCCAAAGTTTCAAAACTATAGTTTGGACTATATATTGGTTAGAATCCATTCTAAAAGGGTTTTTTTTGCAATATTTAGACTATTATACTAATATATTGAACTTTGGTTACTTCTTGGTCACCAATTTTGTCTACATTTCTTCAAATTTCCATTTGTACCAAAAATGCGACGATTTTCTTCCAAAAGTTTCAAAACTAAAGTTAGGACTATATATTGGTTATAATCCATTCCAAAGGGGTTCAAAACTATATTTAGACTATTATACTAATATATTGAACTTTGGTTACTCCTTGGTCACCAATTTGGTCTACATTTCTTCAAATTCCCATTTGTACCAAAACAGGACGATTTTCTTCCCAAAGTTTCAAAACTATAGTTTGGACTATATATTGGTTAGAATCCATTCTAAAGGGGTTCAAAGCTATATTTAGACTATTATACTAATATATTGATCTTTGGTTACTCCTTGGTCACCAATTTGGTCTAAATTTCTTCAAATTCGCATTTATACCAAAACGGGACGATTTTCTTCTTTAACTTCAAAACTATAATTAGGACTATATATTGGTTAGAATCCATTCTAAAGGGGTTCAAAGCTATATTTAAACTATTATACTAATATAATGAACTTTGGTTACTCCTTGGTGACCAATTTGGTCTACATTTCTTCAAATTCCCATTTGTACCAAAACGGGACGATTTTCTTCCAAAAGTTTCAACACTAAAGTTAGGACTATATATATTGGTTAGAATCCATTCTAAAGGGTTTCAAAGCTATATTTAGACTATTATACTAATATATTGAACTTTGGTTACTCCTTGGTCACCAATTTGGTCTACATTTCTTCAAATTCCCATTTATACCAAAACAGGACGATTTTCTTCCCAAATTTCAAAACTATAGTTAGGACTATATATTGGTTAGAATCCATTCTAAAGGGGTTCAAAGCTATATTTAGACTATTTACTAATATATTGAACTTTGGTTACTCCTTGGTCACCAATTTGGTCTACATTTCTTCAAATTCCCATTTGTACCAGAACGGGACGATTTTCTTCCCGAAGTTTCAAAACTATAGTTAGGACTATATATTGGTTAGAATCCATTCTAAAGGGGTTCAAAGCTATATTTAGACTATTATACTAATATATTGATCTTTGGTTACTCCTTGGTCACCAATTTGGTCTACATTTCTTCAAATTCCCATTTGTACCAAAACGCGACGATTTTCTTCTTAAAGTTTCAAAACTATAGTTAGGAATATATATTGGTTAGAATCCATTCTAAAGGGGTTCAAAGCTATATTTAGACTATTATACTAATATAATGAACTTTGGTTACTCCTTGGTCACCAATTTGGTCTACATTTCTTCAAATTCCCATTTGTACCAAAACAGGACAATTTTATTCCCAAAGTTTCAAAACTATAGTTTGGACTATATATTGGTTAGAATCCATTCTAAAGGGGTTCAAAGATATATTTAGACTATTATACTAATATATTGATCTTTGGTTACTCCTTGGTCACCAATTTGGTTTACCTTTCATCAAATTCCCATTTGTACCAAAACGCGATGATTTTCTTCCAAAAGTTTCAACACTAAACTTAGGACTATATATTGGTTAGAATCCATTCTAAAGGGTTTCAAAGCTATATTTAGACTATTATACTAATATATTGAACTTTGGTTACTCCTTGGTCACCAATTTGGTCTACCTTTCTTCAAATTCCCATTTATACCAAAACGGGACGATTTTCTTCCCAAATTTCAAAACTATAGTTAGGACTATATTTTGGTTAGAATCCATTCTAAAGGGGTTCAAAGCTATATTTAGACTATTTACTAATATATTAAACTTTGGTTACTCCTTGGTCACCAATTTGGTCTACATTTCTTCAAATTCCCATTTGTACCAAAACGGGACGATTTTCTTCTTAAAGTTTCAAAACTATAGTTAGGACTATATATTGGTTAGAATCCATTCTAAAGGGGTTCAAAGCTATATTTAGACTATTATACTAATATATTGATCTTTGGTTACTCCTTGGTCACCAATTTGGTCTACATTTCTTCAAATTCCCATTTGTACCAAAACGCGACTTTTTTCTTCCCAAAGTTTCAAAACTATAGTTTGGACTATATATTGGTTAGAATCAATTCTAAAAGGGTTTTTTTTGCAATATTTAGACTATTATACTAATATATTGAACTTTGGTTACTTCTTGGTCACCAATTTTGTCTACATTTCTTCAAATTTCCATTTGTACCAAAAATGCGACGATTTTCTTCCAAAAGTTTCAAAACTAAAGTTAGGACTATATATTGGTTATAATCCATTGGAAAGGGGTTCAAAACTATATTTAGACTATTATACTAATATATTGAACTTTGGTTACTCCTTGGTCACCAATTTGGTCTACATTTCTTCAAATTCCCATTTGTTCCAAAACAGGACGATTTTCTTCCCAAAGTTTCAAAACTATAGTTTGGACTATATATTGGTTAGAATCCATTCTAAAGGGGTTCAAAGCTATATTTAGACTATTATACTAATATATTGATCTTTGGTTACTCCTTGGTCACCAATTTGGTCTACATTTCTTCAAATTCCCATTTATACCAAAACGGGACGATTTTCTTCCCAAATTTCAAAACTATAGTTAGGACTATATTTTGGTTAGAATCCATTCTAAAGGGGTTCAAAGCTATATTTAGACTATTATACTAATATATTGAACTTTGGTTACTTCTTGGTCTCCAATTTGGTCTACATTTCTTCAAATTCCCATTTGTACCAAAACGCGACGATTTTCTTCCTAAAGTTTCAACACTAAAGTTAGGACTATATATTGGTTAAAATTCATTCTAAAGGGGTTCAAAGCTATATTTAGACTATTTACTAATATATTGAACTTTGGTTACTTCTTGGTCACCAATTTGGTCTACATTTCTTCAAATTCCCATTTGTACCAAAACGGGACGATTTTCTTCCCAAAGTTTGAAAACTATACTTAGGACTATATATTGGTTAGAATCCATTCTAAAGGGGTTCAAAGCTATATTTAGACTATTATACTAATATATTGATCTTTGGTTACTCCTTGGTCACCAATTTGGTCTACATTTCTTCAAATTCCCATTTGTACCAAAACGCGACTTTTTTCTTCCCAAAGTTTCATAACTATAGTTTGGACTATATATTGGTTAGAATCCATTCTAAAAGGGTTTTTTTTTGCAATATTTAGACTATTATACTAATATATTGAACTTTGGTTACTTCTTGGTCACCAATTTTGTCTACATTTCTTCAAATTTCCATTTGTACCAAAAATGCGACGATTTTCTTCCAAAAGTTTCAAAACTAAAGTTAGGACTATATATTGGTTATAATCCATTCCAAAGGGGTTCAAAACTATATTTAGACTATTATACTAATATATTGAACTTTGGTTACTCCTTGGTCACCAATTTGGTCTACATTTCTTCAAATTCCCATTTGTACCAAAACAGGACGATTTTCTTCCCAAAGTTTCAAAACTATAGTTTGGACTATATATTGGTTAGAATCCATTCTAAAGGGGTTCAAAGCTATATTTAGACTATTATACTAATATATTGATCTTTGGTTACTCCTTGGTCACCAATTTGGTCTAAATTTCTTCAAATTCGCATTTATACCAAAACGGGACGATTTTCTTCTTTAACTTCAAAACTATAATTAGGACTATATATTGGTTAGAATCCATTCTAAAGGGGTTCAAAGCTATATTTAAACTATTATACTAATATAATGAACTTTGGTTACTCCTTGGTGACCAATTTGGTCTACATTTCTTCAAATTCCCATTTGTACCAAAACGGGACGATTTTCTTCCAAAAGTTTCAACACTAAAGTTAGGACTATATATATTGGTTAGAATCCATTCTAAAGGGTTTCAAAGCTATATTTAGACTATTATACTAATATATTGAACTTTGGTTACTCCTTGGTCACCAATTTGGTCTACATTTCTTCAAATTCCCATTTATACCAAAACAGGACGATTTTCTTCCCAAATTTCAAAACTATAGTTAGGACTATATATTGGTTAGAATCCATTCTAAAGGGGTTCAAAGCTATATTTAGACTATTTACTAATATATTGAACTTTGGTTACTCCTTGGACACCAATTTGGTCTACATTTCTTCAAATTCCCATTTGTACCAGAACGGGACGATTTTCTTCCCGAAGTTTCAAAACTATAGTTAGGACTATATATTGGTTAGAATCTATTCTAAAGGGGTTCAAAGCTATATTTAGACTATTATACTAATATATTGATCTTTGGTTACTCCTTGGTCACCAATTTGGTCTACATTTCTTCAAATTCCCATTTGTACCAAAACGCGACGATTTTCTTCTTAAAGTTTCAAAACTATAGTTAGGAATATATATTGGTTAGAATCCATTCTAAAGGGGTTCAAAGCTATATTTAGACTATTATACTAATATAATGAACTTTGGTTACTCCTTGGTCACCAATTTGGTCTACATTTCTTCAAATTCCCATTTGTACCAAAACAGGACAATTTTATTCCCAAAGTTTCAAAACTATAGTTTGGACTATATATTGGTTAGAATCCATTCTAAAGGGGTTCAAAGATATATTTAGACTATTATACTAATATATTGATCTTTGGTTACTCCTTGGTCACCAATTTGGTTTACCTTTCATCAAATTCCCATTTGTACCAAAACGCGATGATTTTCTTCCAAAAGTTTCAACACTAAAGTTAGGACTATATATTGGTTAGAATCCATTCTAAAGGGTTTCAAAGCTATATTTAGACTATTATACTAATATATTGAACTTTGGTTACTTCTTGGTCACCAATTTGGTCTACATTTCTTCAAATTCCCATTTGTACCAAAACGCGACGATTTTCTTCCTAAAGTTTCAACACTAAAGTTAGGACTATATATTGGTTAGAATCCATTCTAAAGGGGTTCAAAGCTATATTTAGACTATTTACTAATATATTAAACTTTGGTTACTCCTTGGTCACCAATTTGGTCTACATTTCTTCAAATTCCCATTTGTACCAAAACGGGACGATTTTCTTCTTAAAGTTTCAAAACTATAGTTAGGACTATATATTGGTTAGAATCCATTCTAAAGGGGTTCAAAGCTATATTTAGACTATTATACTAATATATTGATCTTTGGTTACTCCTTGGTCACCAATTTGGTCTACATTTCTTCAAATTCCAATTTGTACCAAAACGCGACTTTTTTCTTCCCAAAGTTTCAAAACTATAGTTTGGACTATATATTGGTTAGAATCAATTCTAAAAGGGTTTTTTTTGCAATATTTAGACTATTATACTAATATATTGAACTTTGGTTACTTCTTGGTCACCAATTTTGTCTACATTTCTTCAAATTTCCATTTGTACCAAAAATGCGACGATTTTCTTCCAAAAGTTTCAAAACTAAAGTTAGGACTATATATTGGTTATAATCCATTGGAAAGGGGTTCAAAACTATATTTAGACTATTATACTAATATATTGAACTTTGGTTACTCCTTGGTCACCAATTTGGTCTACATTTCTTCAAATTCCCATTTGTTCCAAAACAGGACGATTTTCTTCCCAAAGTTTCAAAACTATAGTTTGGACTATATATTGGTTAGAATCCATTCTAAAGGGGTTCAAAGCTATATTTAGACTATTATACAAATATATTGATCTTTGGTTACTCCTTGGTCACCAATTTGGTCTACATTTCTTCAAATTCCCATTTATACCAAAACGGGACGATTTTCTTCCCAAATTTCAAAACTATAGTTAGGACTATATTTTGGTTAGAATCCATTCTAAAGGGGTTCAAAGTTATATTTAGACTATTATACTAATATATTGAACTTTGGTTACTTCTTGGTCTCCAATTTGGTCTACATTTCATCAAATTCCCATTTGTACCAAAACGCGACGATTTTCTTCCTAAAGTTTCAACACTAAA